>OX465533.1:5000000-10000000 GCA_950022985.1 Udea ferrugalis
GGCGTTTCAAACGCTTGAAATTTTTAAAACTTTGAACTTTTTAACAGATTAATATTATTGATCAGTCATAAATCGATATAAGCTATCATAAGAAAATGTAAAAATAACAGTGCATATTCCTTATTGTTCTATTCTAGTTACCTAAGCCCGTAAGAAAACGGTCTAAATTAGCGAGTGTGCGTGGAGCTCCCTTTCCCCCTTTTTGCAGCTTCGTGGTCGAATTCTTGCGCCCCGAACCACAGGGCGACCCTTTTTGCAGCTAGGCTAACCTAGCATTTGTTGTCACAGTTACCGGCATCCGCGACCTCGTCTGGCTCCCGGTGGAACAATGGCGTCGCGACGGGCGCCTGGTGCACGGCCTGAGGCGCGGCGCCGCCTCCTTCACCGCTCGCACCGCGGTCGCTGCCCTCGACCTCACCACCCGCCTGCTGCATCTCATACAGGTGAGTCCGGGGCTTGCAACGTTCGGTTGGTAGGGGCCAGGGATCCACAGCTGATCCTCCCTGTGGGTCGCGGGCCCGACGAGACTGTATGTGGCAGCTTTCGTTACGCAGCCACGAAATGCTGGAATAATATTCCACCGCCCATAAGAAATTCAGTCACAGGTAACTCATTTAAGAATAAATTTAAATTGCATCTTTTGAAAGTACAAAAACAATAAAGTGTAGGTCATGTAATTTAACCATACCTATTTGTACATATTGAAATGTGTATTTATTGAAGAAAGCATTACAATACCTGTAAGTATAATAGTTGTTAATCACGTAGCTTTTTAATGTTGTTTGTTGTTTTTTTTTGTTGTAAAAAAGGAATTCGTTTTGGTATTTTGTTTTCGTGGTTTAAGGGTCTTTATATTACACAAAATCTCAGTCAGGTTTTTTAAACTATTACGTTTTACTTTTCGCATGTGATTAAACTAACTTGTCTTACTAACCTCAAGTCGCTTTGGCCTAAAACTGTTAAAAATGATAATTAGCAATGAATTAATATTATCAGCTGTACCGACAGACGTTGTTCTGTTGTCAATCATTGACAGGTAGAAATAGTTGCTGAGGAAAACTAAATTGTGGGTTTTCACTATATTCTTAGCATTTTCTCATGTTTACTCACCATTCTAACCTTGAACTTCCGCAAACATTTCAAAATAAAATTAGCCACATCGGTCCAGCCGTTCCCGAATTTTAGCGAGACTAGCGACTCCTGACACGAACAAACAGCTTCACCGTCAAGGTTATTAAGCATTCACTAAATTTTGTTTATCTTAAGTTGGCATAAGTGCAGTGAGCCGACCAAATAAAGAAGGTCATTATTTACTGGTAGATTATTCGAAGTAGATGACTTTCAAATTCGTCAGGGTCTTAGTTTGACGCTTCGCAAACGTTATTTCTCCTAATCGCCACTAGATGGCGGTGCTTGAACGCCATACAAATTCGCGTTTTGGTAAACGTGACAGTTTAGTGAGCAAAAGCGGTGTGCGTGTCGGAATAGGCACTCTGCACTCCGTTTTCATCAATAGAGATTACTGACGTGATGTTTTCTAATATTTCATCAAAATAAAACACGTACTGCGTGGATAGGAACATTTCCGATAGTGTTAGTGGAAAGGACGGTCTTCTACCATCTACGGTAGTTAAGTGAGGGTTGCTAAACATTGCCCTGTTTTGTGACATAAAACATCTTTGTCATCCCGTGATCACGGCTGCTGTAAAGTAGTCGAAACATCGTGTTAGAAAATGAAAGAAATTTAAGACCGCGAGTAGAATCCGTAAAGTTGTTTTATTTCGATGTATAGTGTTGTTAGAAAACTTAAATTTATCCTGATCGGTTAAGCCGTTCCCGAGTTTTAGCGACTAACGAACATCAATCCATTTTTATTTATAGAGACTAGCTGTTCCGACAGACGTTGTTCTGTTGCCAATGAGAGGTAGAGGTTGCTAAGGAAAACTCAATTATAGTTTTTCACTATATTCCTAGCATTTTCTCATGTTTACTCACCTTTCCAACCTTCCTGGAATTTTTACAAACATTTCAAAAACAAAATCAGCCAAATCAGTACAGCCGTTCCCGAGTTTTAGCGAGACTAGCGCACAGCACTCCATTTCCATTAATACCTAGAGATTACTGACGTGTTTTAACGTGACGTGTTAATTGATTTAGCGATGAAGCCGCCCAAATTATACATTATCGTTAGTCTGTGTTTCTTTGCTGTTGATTTCTGTTTTGGTGTGCAATAAAGAATATATCTATCTGATTGTAACAGGCCACAGCAGAGACAGCATTCGACATGCTGACCCCTGGGCCGACGCTGCAACTCCAAGCAGCCTACGAGACGCGTCGGCGGCGGCGGCGAAGGGATCCGTCGCGGCATCCCTCCGACATCCGCGAGGGAGTCGCTACAGCTTACCAGACTGTCAGGGAGGTGAGTAGCTTGTTCTTGATCTTAACTCAACTGTAACAGGCCACAGCAGAGACAGCATTCGACATACTGACCCCTGGGCCGAAGGGATCCGTCGCGGCATCCCTCCGACATCCGCGAGGGAGTCGCTACAGCTTACCAGACTGTCAGGGAGGTGAGTGCCGCTTGTTCTTGATCTCTACTTAGTTAGAACAGGCCACAACAGAGACAGCATCCGACATACTGACCCCTGGGCCGAAGGGATCCGTCGCGGCATCCCTCCGACATCCGCGAGGGAGTCGCTACAGCTTACCAGACTGTCAGGGAGGTGAGTGCCGCTTGTTCTTGATCTCTACTTAGTTAGAACAGGCCACAACAGAGACAGCATCCGACATACTGACCCCTGGGCCGAAGGGATCCGTCGCGGCATCCCTCCGACATCCGCGAGGGAGTCGCTACAGCTTACCAGACTGTCAGGGAGGTGAGTGCCGCTTGTTCTTGATCTCTACTTAGTTAGAACAGGCCACAACAGAGACAGCATCCGACATACTGACCCCTGGGCCGAAGGGATCCGTCGCGGCATCCCTCCGACATCCGCGAGGGAGTCGCTACAGCTTACCAGACTGTCAGGGAGGTGAGTAGCTTGTTCTTCATCTAACTTTATTGTAACAGGTCACACCAGAAACAGCATCAAATAGGGAGTCGCTACAGCTTGCCAGACTGTCAGGGAGGTAAGTAGCTTGTTCTTGATCTTAATTTAATTAGAAAAGAGGCTCTATTACAATCTCTTATACCCTGACAGTTTTAGTCACAAGCTCAGCTTCTGAGGTGCATATTTACCGGTACAAGTCGTGTTTTGTGTGGTAAATAGCTGAAAAAAACCTTAATTATTCTTCATTGCTGCAGTAATTAATTTTGCATGTTTTAGTCAAACTTCCATGAATTAAAAGACATAAACTGAGCTAAAACTGAGCTGTAAAAAGATCGTAATAAGGCCTCAGGCCACAGCGGAGACAGCATTCGACATACTGACCCCTGGGCCGAAGGGATCCGTCGCGGCATCCCTCCGACATCCGCGAGGGAGTCGCTACAGCTTACCAGACTGTCAGGGAGGTGAGTGGCGCTTGTTCTTGATCTCTACTTAGTTAGAACAGGCCACAACAGAGACAGCATCCGACATGCTGACCCCTGGGCCGAAGGGATCCGTCGCGGCATCCCTCCGACATCCGCGAGGGAGTCGCTACAGCTTACCAGACTGTCAGGGAGGTGAGTGGCGCTTGTTCTTGATCTCTACTTAGTTAGAACAGGCCACAACAGAGACAGCATCCGACATGCTGACCCCTGGGCCGAAGGGATCCGTCGCGGCATCCCTCCGACATCCGCGAGGGAGTCGCTACAGCTTACCAGATTTGTTATATTTTAAGAGGGTTTTTACTTCATAGAAAATATCCCCCTCATAGTTACAAATCGCTTTTTCTTCGTGTTCTTAATCTTAATTTATCCTACCATTATTTTAACTTGTGAAGTGAAGTTAGCCGGAATGCCTCTTCTGTAGGCCTAGCACGAACCGCTAACGTTTTGGTAATCGAAAAGTAAACGATACTTTTTTTTGCTTAAAGGCCTAGAAAATAAAATAATGTAACGATACTTTTCGATTACCACAACGTTAGCGGTTCGTGCTAGGCCTACTAATTGCTTCTTATTGGTGTTTTCCATCTCTGGAAATTCGTCGCAAATTTTAGTTCACTCACGATATAATTCAATATTAAAAAACAATGCCAAAACCGATTATCGGTCATCAAAAGACGCTGGTTTTTAGAATAAAAATACTTGAAAAAAGTTATTTGTTACATATCTTTTCACTCTCATTGCCTTTTTTCAACGCGTAAAAACGGTGACACTTTAGAGAGCATACCTTTTATTGACATAATTTCATTTGCCATACATCAATTGGCATAAACATCAAAAAGCATAATTTTTATTGGCAAATATTTTGAATCGCATAATAATTTTAATGCATAATAGTAATAAGGCATAATATCAAAAGGCATAATCATCAAAATGCATACTTTCGTTGACTATAACTTCAATAAGCATACTTTAAAACGCATAATGTCAGTACTCATAACAATCAAAAGACATAATGTCACTATGCATAACTATTAATATTCATAATTTTGTTTGACATAACATTAAAAAGTATAATTCACATAAGAGCATTTTTTCTACTTTAGGGCAAATCCGACCCAGCCAACCCCGACACCACGTGGTACTTGTTTTGCCCTACCCCAGGAGTGTAATTTATACCCGCGTAGGCATGGAGGGGCGAGGCGGCCCGCGGGCTGAGGAGTAGGTGGCTATGAGCGAGGCGCCGCGGCTGCCGGCCAACAAGCCAAAGCTGGGGTGCTGAGCGAAAGCCATCTGTGACGATTAGCACGCGTGGGACCGCCGGAGCCCCGCAATGCCGGAGCCGTGACAGAATTATTTTGCTATCTACATTTCACTATGAGCAAAATAACTAATACATATCACTATGAGCAAATGATATATAATAATTTTATTATCAAACTAAATTAAGGCGGTTTTCGGACAAGTGCTCTTTGGATTTTTTTACATTTATATTACATGCTTCTTGCGTTGAACATGTAATATTTGTAAGCTTGCATAACAAATGTATGCTTTTTGATATTATGGTTAATGAAGGTTATGCCTTATGAAAATATGGATTTTGACACTTATGCTTATCAAAAGTATGCCTTTTGAGTGTTATGTCTTTCGAATGTTATGGCAAATAAAAATTATGCCTTTTGATACTTATGGTTAGTGAAATTATGCCTTTCGATGAGTATGCCTTACGAATTTCGGCCATGTTATGGTATGCCTTATGAAGTTATGCTTTTAGGAATTATGGCAAGTGATGATTATGGCTATCAACATTATGCATTGTGATTTTATGACCAAAAATGTTATGCGTTTCATTAGGTAACCGTAGAAACACCTAGATTTGCCTGATGAAAAGCAGTTGATGTTCATTAAGCAGCTGTTGTTAAACATTATTTCACAGCAATTTTGCTGAGGTTCATGAATCGTTAGATTGAATTTTTAAAAAACGACGGCTTTATAGACATTTTATGTATTAGAGAAATGTTCAAACGAGTAGTAGCTCATTTTGTCCAGTTAGTGAGCTAGTTTTGTCTATGGCTTACAAGCTTATTTCCTTAATCCATTTAGAACCGTGTACCGGCTGGCTACTTTTTTTGATCGTTTTTCGCTTGAAACTGCTATTACATTTTGTGAGATCGTTTCAAAAAAACTTATTCAAATTCAACCACCAGCATAATACGTTTTACTGTGTCTATTACAGTTTGAAAACTATGCCAACCCAAACTACGATGTTTATGCATTGCGAGGCAGTCCCTTAATTAGCAGTGGTATTGTCTCCTAGTTAATAAGTCATGTTTAAATGGTTTGATCATGCTACAAATTCCCAATAATCTCCGCAGGGTTTCGCAGAAACAGCAGCAACAATAACACTAGCAGCGCGCACATCCCACGGCGTGGGCGTGTTACGTCACATCCCGTCGGCTGCGTGCGCGCCGTTAGCTCTCGCCGCCGCCGGCGCCGCCGACCTGCTGGGCGGCGTGCGCGCCTCCCTCGCGCCGCACCACAAGCGCGACCTCCGCGACAAGTGGCGCCGCAGCACAGGTGAGGCCGCTGCGGGAACTAACGCCGATGTAGCACACTAGCAGCGCGCACGTCCCACGCGTGGGCGTGTTACGTCACATCCCGTCGGCTGCGTGCGCGCCGTTAGCTCTCGCGCCGCACCACAAGCGCGACCTCCGCGACAAGTGGCGCCGCAGCACAGGTGAGGCCGCTGCGGGAACTAACGCCGATGTAGCACACTAGCAGCGCGCACGTCCCACGCGTGGGCGTGTTACGTCACATCCCGTCGGCTGCGTGCGCGCCGTTAGCTCTCGCGCCGCACCACAAGCGCGACCTCCGCGACAAGTGGCGCCGCAGCACAGGTGAGGCCGCTGCGGGAACTAACGCCGATGTAGCACACTAGCAGCGCGCACGTCCCACGCGTGGGCGTGTTACGTCACATCCCGTCGGCTGCGTGCGCGCCGTTAGCTCTCGCGCCGCACCACAAGCGCGACCTCCGCGACAAGTGGCGCCGCAGCACAGGTGAGGCCGCTGCGGGAACTAACGCCGATGTAGCACACTAGCAGCGCGCACGTCCCACGCGTGGGCGTGTTACGTCACATCCCGTCGGCTGCGTGCGCGCCGTTAGCTCTCGCGCCGCACCACAAGCGCGACCTCCGCGACAAGTGGCGCCGCAGCACAGGTGAGGCACGGCAGCAACAGTGGCGCTGCCGACCTACTGACACATACACTGCTCAAAAGTGTCTAGGGATATCTCAAGCATTTTCATACAAAGTATAGCTATTTGGGAGGCTGTAAAAATTAAAATATTGATACCAACATAGAAATTTTTAGAAAACAGAAACTGCTATATCTGCCCTTCCAGATTGTATAAAGAAATTCATTGTAGTAGCATTATTGTACAATCGTAAGGATGTTAAAAAAAGGCAGATTTTTCTTTTAAAAGGTGTCAAAATTTTAACAAAATCAAACGTTTGTTTTTTGTAATATTAACCTTTATCTTATGCCTCTGTCCTCGCGTTATTCTAAGATAATGCTCAATTTGTAAACAAACTTAACTTTATGAAATATTTGAAAAATGATATCCCTAGACAGTTTTGATGTGTGTACTTAAGCCCGGCGCCCATTATCGGCATCGGCAAGGAAAAGGATCCCTCGGCATCCTACATGCGAGCGCACACTATCGGCAATTATGCTTTGGCATGCTGCACCGTCTTAGGGATGACGAGGCATCCTTAAGGATGCCGAACCGCTATCCCCCGAGTATGGCTTCGGAGACGGCGGCGTACCGACGGATGCTGAAGGATGCCGAAGCATCCTGAAGCATTCTCAAGGCTGCCGATACAGCAGCCTCAAGCATGCCGAAGCGGTATTTTTGTATTACGACCACATATCACGGAAATTTCTGCTTTATTGCCATTATGTTATAGTATATTGCTATTTGCCACCTAAAATCCTGAGGCGTGCCGATGCCGATAGTAGGCGCCGGGCCTTACTGTCGCCGTCATGGCGACCGGAACATTGAACCCATAAGAAGGCAAGGTCACCCAACAGGCTATGGAAAGGACTATGCTCGGTGTTGCGCTACGAGATCGAATAAGAAATGAGGAAATCCAACGTAGCCCAGCGTGTTGAAGGGGCAGTGGGCAGGGCACATAACTCGAAGGACCGATCGCTGTTGGAGCCGGAAAGCCCTCGAGTGGAGACCATTTGACCAAACGCAGCGTGGGACGAATCAGCAAATCAATAAATGTTTTTTCTTTCTTTCTTTCTTGCAAAACTTATGTTGGCTTTTTCAAATATTTAGTTGAATAATATTATTATGTACTTTTGATTGTAGATTACAGAAGATTTTCAAATGTTATTGTATTCATATTGTCAGCTGTGATAACCCCTGCTTCTTAATTGATGGAAGTCACGTCTTGTGACTTTTTTCTAAACCTAACAAATTGTTGAGTTGCATCTCTCAAACAGTATGGATATTTCTGGCCATTCTTATAGTTATGGTTCTTATGTACAATTTCTTCAAATTGTTTATTTTCCCGCAGACGCAGGCGATCACTAGAGAAGACCGACCACATCGTGATCTGCCAGCGGCCTGACGGTGAGGGTTCATCCGGGAACGTGACTCATTTAAATTAAAACACGAATTATAATTATTCGTCTTTAGACGCTTAATAGCTTACCTTTTATATTCATAGAGGATTTGATAGTAGCATTTTAGCTAATTACCCTATTACAATTTTAAACAATACGAATCATTATACCTAGTTAAACAGCTGCTATCAAATGCTTATTTTATACTGCGTTCCAAAACAGACCACAGAGGGAACTTTACCATCATAAAAGGAAAGCGACAAAACAATAAAAAGACAAAAGCAACAAAGTGTTCCAAAATTCTTGGACAAGTTCAGACTGACTCAGGTTCATTTTAAAAGAACTTAAGACTGATTTACTTTCACCCTTCTTAAAGTGAATTACCCGTTTTGGAATGCAGTTTCTATTAGTGTACACTTTTTAACATTTCATCTGCTTAGTATGATTCATTTAATAAATATTTTTTGAGGCACTCTTGGAAAGGGCGGCTAAATATACAAAATGATATTATATAGGAATATCAGGAACGAAAAACTCCTATCCACTTCAACAGTGGTGTATGTGATGTATTTTATAAGGAGAGTTACAAACTACAGAAGGCAGTCAGTACAAAATACTATTATTTAAAATAGTTTTTTCATTTGAATCCATCCATCTACTGCGGTTTTTTATAATGTCTCAAAGTAATGTAACTCGATATAATAATTTAGTAATAGCGAAAATAAAATAGATGTAATTACCTGACTGTGTCCACACTTTTTGGCAAAAATAAACACGAGAAATTCATGCATAGAGGATAGTCAATGGATTTTTTCTTGTGGTGTTTTCAAATTCATAATAAACTTATAATAAATGTATTTTTTTCTCTGTGCATGCTTTTTAGTTATTATGAAAACATTTCATTGAATGTTTTAAATCTGCAAAGATGAATATTATTTTATTATGCCTTTTGTAAAGTGTGGATACATATTTTCCATGTGTGTTCAAGTCCTCTGACGAACTTTGTGATTGTCCCATAACTTGAAAAAGCAGACTGAAAGCTTAATGAAGCTTTTCGTCTACTGGAGACTGGTGCTTGATTTTATTAGCATTTTAGGGCATTTAGTGGCATATTTGATGTAAATATTTTTACCTGATACGATCGTCAGGTGCCATAAAGGAAAGGGGAAATTTAAATAATGCCAAATATGTATGGAAGCAAACTTATGTAAATGCAAATTGACTGCTTCGTTTGATTAAAGAAATGTTGTACGCACATTTTAGGAACTTCATTAGTAAGTGCTCGGCTGAGCCTCGGCTTCATTTAGATAGTTGCGTTTCGTGTGATTTAAAAATTAAAGACGTAGTATTCAAGGATAGTCTCTTACTGCGGACATATCGTCCAATTATTATTGCCTTAACAAGTTGACGTGAGTCGTCTGCGCGCTCCCTGCACTATCTGAATGTAGTCCGAGACTTGGCTGACCAATTTTATCACCAAATAAATAATTCGTCGACATTCAGCGTACACATTTTATTTTAACCACAAGACAATTTCAAAATGGTATCTCCGTACACATTTCTTATATGCGAGCCTTTGTTCTTTTAGATAGACTAGTGACAGATGTATTTCCATACTTTTTGTGTTTTTCACATTTGTTAATTATAATAATGGAAGAGAAACCCTAATATTTTGATAATTTGAAATCAATACTTAATAATTAATAAAATCATTTTAATATTATATCTGTGTTTCACTCAGTTAAAACCATTCTCACTAGGCCCCAGAGTTCATTTAATACAGGTGATGTATTGAAAATCTGCCTATTTTCAAGGGAATCAAAATCGCATAATGAATGCCAGGGAGGCTAGCCATTAGCAATACACCGCCTCGGTCGATGCAATACGATGTCGGCGCGTGTTGTTGATGTTTAGCACTAGATCCCCAAACAAAATTTTGTTAAAATTGCTCCGATTGCCTAAACTAGGTTATGAAAGCGTAATCTGAAACAATTTTCTTAAGATTACGAATTCTTTAGCAGATTTACCCCCGAATTCACAAACGCAAATCAAGGTTGGGCACCCCTTAAGGGAATAGTTATCCCTTTCAGTTCTATGGTCATTTACGTGACAGCAAGTCTTTTTTTTTTACATTTTATGAGCTTTAGTGCGTATGCGTGCTCAGCGGTGATTGACGTTCGTGAATTGGGGGGTTAGCAGGTTTAAAAAAAGAGTTTTTTACAAAAACAAAAGCTGTGTTTAAATACTATTCATTTATTAATAAGTCTAAATCTAACCACAACTCTAAATAACTCTATGATTCAGCTTCTTTCTCTTCTGGGTATCTATCTGTTAGGAAGCTCTTGACCTCACCATACTCAGTTTTTAGGTTCAAACGAATCTTCTCATGGTTCCTATACTTTTCGTACTTCTTCAAGTATATCTGGTAATGTGGCATAGTCTCATAGAACCGTGGGTACTTCTTTTTCTTGAGAATTACTTTGTTATTCATCACATACTGAGTGAAATCCAACGTTTCGTCTTTGGGTATTTCTTCTTTGCTTCTTACTTCACTGGGGCTGGCTACCACTTTAGGAAAGTATTGGTTTTCTGCTCTGTATTCAACTAAATGAAGTTTTTTCTCTTCAGCCAGTGTTTGATGAGTTCTCTAGAGAAAACATTTAAAAAATTAGGTGGATAGGTGGATAAACTAGGATTAATTCCTCTGTCTGGAAAATAAGGCGTTTAGCAATAAAACTGGCTAAATTCTATATCAACACTGAAATGTATCACTTATATGTAAACGATCTTAATTTGAAAAGTGAGTCCTATCTTTGCAGGTATTGCAAGTACCTACCCTGTCTGCATACTTGCAGTTTTTAACCATCAAAGAAAAAAATACCTTCATACAATGGTAAAAACATCATCACAGAGATGCCAGTCTAGTAAAAGAGAACAAACAAGCAGACTATTCTGCTAGTTGTGAAGAAATAGATACAATTTTAATCAACACACCTGTTGCAAAAGTCCAATCAGGAAAGCCTTTACTAAATGTTGCAAGTTGTTGGACCCTTCCATTTTGGCTCTCAAATCCTTGATTCCAATAGCTTGGCAGATTTCTTTAATTGCTCTGTGGCACTTTAGTCCATAGCCTTCATTTTTCTTCTGTACAAATATTTTTGTTTTGCCAAATGCAGTGTAAAAATCATGGAAAACTGAAAATTTTAAGTCAAGTTTGTTGTGTTTGGATGATTATCTGTACTATAGTAAAAATATCACACACTTAAATATTTAGAACCACATAATCTAAGAAAATAAGTATTTAAAAATGTTCTGGTTTGCTATTTTTGATAATTGTTTTATATGTTATCATTCTCTGTTCTGACACCCTTGCAAGATCTGCTTGGGGTAGGGTAAGATATTCTTGTGCAAACTGTCCCAATTATTACAAACAGTAATAAAATCAAAAAGTGCTTACTAGTATGTCCATTGTAAACCTCAAAATGCATTAATTTCTGTCCAGCTCTGTTCCTAGCTTTCCGCAGCGCAGCTGGAGCCTCCTTCGCCTTTCCGAGACCAAAACCAGCCAGACCTTGGCCATTACCAGTGACAACCTAAAGTTTACATAAAATTATAATTCTCACTTTGCACCTGTCCAATTAACATTTGTTCAACTCTCTTTTTCTATTTTATGATGAAATGAGACAGAATACCTCTAAATCTAGCATTACTTATAACTTGCTTTCTTATAATGTGTATTCTAACTTTCTTTGACAGTTGGTTTGTTCAGTTGACTGTCTCATCTCAAATAAATATTTACTCACCAAAGCCTGATAGTTTCTGGTCCGGCCAAGACTGCCTTTCATAATTAGTAAAGATCTCAGTTGCAAGACTTTTGTATCAAAGCCAGAGAAAACATCTACAATAAGAAAATAATTTATTGAATATCTGCCAACAGTGGGATCCACATAGCAACAGCCTCTCTTACAAAAAAGACTTGTATTAACCTAATTTAAATTGCAAAGCCCAGACATGCTGGGGTGCCAAGTCTTAATATCAACAGTGCAGAATAAAATTGTAATGGCCATCCTACCTTCTCCAATTGGGTCTGGTGGCCCTATACTGCGACCTGGCATGCGGGATCCTGACCATCCTCTCTCAATGGGACTAAGTCTTATCCGACGGAATTTTGTCATTGAATCTCTAAGTTTTGTCAGTTTTTCCATTCTGAAAACTTGAATAGTTTAGATACCCTAGTTTTTGTGAAAATTTGTAAAAAATATAGTAACACAATTACCGTTCTGGGTCATCTGGCAACCGCTGTTGTTTCAGCAGCTCCCTGCCCCTGATCACAGGGGCAGACAGCCCTGGCCATAACATGTTGATTTTGCCCACTCCGATCATTTGTCCGCGATTCAAATCTCTAATACGAATGCGCCCGGCACCCTTACCACGGCCTTTTTTAGCTCCGGCATTACTCACAGATGTCACAGATTTCCATAACTTTTCAGCAGGTACTGTCAACATGAAAACAAACAAAATATATAACTGAATACCGGTAAGATGGGGTTAATTGGTATCTGGGTCTTAATTGGGACAGGCCTTTGAAGATGTTTCAAGGCATTATTTTTCTTAATTTCTTGTACGATTTTATATTCACTACAGGTATAAACAAAAACACCCAAAAATAAAATAAATACAGCACTTCTCTCGAGCTTTGAAACATTTTCAATGTACTGTCCCAATTAAGACCCAGATACCAATTAACCCCATCTTACGGTACCTCATGTTTGATCTTGATATGACGATTAATATCAGTTAATCTATTTTGAAAAGCTCACATTTATTGAAAAAGTTTACGCAAGTAACAGATGAAGTAGTGAATGTTTTGAGGTTAGTCCCAGTTTTGTTTTGGCCAAATGATGTTTGTCGCAAAATAGTATTTATTGGTTGTATCAAACTCCGAATTGATAACAATTTGGAACACATTTTGAACAGAGCTAGCTGAGCTTAGCTCCGTTACTTTTCTGATTTATTTATTACAGATCTTGAGCTCCCTGCACTACTGCATTTCTTTAGTTTGACTTTGACAAGCTATCAGTGTTGCCATATGATGATTTAGCTTTCTCCCCTAATCTCACCCAAAATCCCCCCAAAATGTTAGTGTTTTGAAAAAAAACCCCCAGATATTAGAAAAATATTTATTTGTTTAAATAATTCAGCAATTTCTTTCATTACTGGATCAGCATCCTCACTTGCATCGTCGCAGTTCCATACATTTTCTCGGAGTTAAATCTCTTGATCATCTTTGAAGTTACATTAAAATTAACACAGCCTTCCGGCATTGAATATCTTACTCTCAAAATTGATTCGGCCGTGTTGATGGCAATTCTGTTCCTCAGTTTGTCTTTTAAAATCCCAACTTGCGAGAAAGCTCTTTCCACAACCGCGTTAGAAAAAGGCAACGACAAAATTGCTAATGCCAATTTGCTTACATGTCCGTAAGTTCTATCACCGACTGCATTTTTTATCCCCCCACAGAACCCCCCAAAGGATTTTCCCCCCCAAAAAATCCCCCGTGGTCAGAAAATACCCCCAAATTTGGGGGGAAACCCCCCCATCTGGCATCACTGCAAGTTATGACAACAATTGACATTGACATGTTTTTTGACAACCAGAGGAGAGGAGTGGGGAGGGACCTAAGGTGCATTCTGAATTTTCTGTTCTGAAACTTCTAGACAGCGCGCCATGCCGCAAAAACCGGTCCGCGTTAGCGATGGGCGAGTCGAGCTATTTGAATCAAATCACTCACGAGTCAACTCGAGTTCAGTTTCTATCAAATCAAGCTGACTCGGTCGGCTCGGTGTGTGGGCCATAAGCTACGACGTACGCACAGCAGCTACACTCTACACATGCGTGAAGAGTTTGAGTCAGCTCGGCCTGTCCTGTGTAACACCTGTGTAATGAGTGAAAGAATCGAATCGAATGCATGTTCGGGTTCGTGGTTCACCCCGTTTTACGGTATTTAATTTTAGTTTTCAGCCCAGAGGCTGACAGTCACCCGCAATGATGTAAAGTAATAGATTGATAAAGCGCCTCTAAAAACGTGCCAAAAAATGAATTGCGCATGTGTGAGTGATTGTATATGTATGCGTTGACATCTGCTGTCATTTAGCACAATAGTGTTGGTACTTTCCATAAAAATCTAACAGATTATCGAAATCACGAACAACAAATGAATAAAGGTATACTCGTATTCTTGAAAATAAAAGGCTGAGGTTCTTTATTATTTATTAGGTTTACTCGTTACATTGTTTATGATATCTAAACATCAACTACGAGATGAAATAATATAAACACCATCAATTATTATCCTTTTTTTAGGACTGGGTTAAATAGTATTTTGTTGGCCCGTACTCTGTAGATTTAAATTGATTTTCTTGTTTCAGCCTAGGCATATAGTCTTTGTTAACATAAGAACACGGTGGTCTTGGTATCCTACAAAAATAAAGAAATTTTAATTATCTGCTTTTTCAAACAAGTACGGTAGTGGTCATTATGATCGCTAAATTGCTCAAAAATGGCGCCAAGTATTGATTGTTATTGTTTGGTAGTTTTATTAGGCTTCTAGTCTGGGCCATGACTTTAGCTGTTAAAAAAATATCGACTACGTATATCGATATGTGTCATTCTTCATTTTGTACATCCCTATCGTAAGTGAATCAATTCAGTTTTTACACAAAATATTTTTCAATTCTTATTTAATTTCTGAAATAATAACTTATGCAGCATGAGGAACTAATATAATGATAGCTGAAATGAATTAATTGAACTGGGTAGTGAAAATAATTGCTCAAAACATAGTTTGAAAAAACCAATTACTTTCTGTATTTACCTGTGAAACTTTTGCATTTCTGGATCATATCTATGATTCGTTTTATATTTGGGCACGCAACAAACCACTATTTTATTTTTATAAAGTTTCATCCACTTTTATCGCCCACTTTACATACATTTTGAAAACTAAAATTTCCCGCTTTTGGCAGTGGTGTGGTGGTGTAGTTTTCGGTTTGATTTTGGCAACAAATCTTGGGCATATCTCTGTCTCTTTTCCTCTTGTGTGATGTCCATATATGCAATAGTTTCTCTTTTCCTCACTTGATCACTCTATAAGTGTTGAAAACACGCTCTGGAAGCTCTATGGTCACCCGTTTTAGAACGTAACCCCCCTCAGTGAAGGAAGTCAGAGGAGTGGGAGGGAGTGGGATAAAATGAATTTTGTTTGACAGATGATTTACGTGGCCGATATTTTTGCCTGTTGTTTTCTTGCTTTTGTTCTTCGTAATTTCCGGAGTTGTTGACGGACGACTTCATGGGATAAAAAAGTAAATTAGTTTGCATCGTACATACTGTTTCGACATGGGTCTGTGCAAGTGTCCAAAGCGTAGGGTAACGAACCAGTTTTGCTTCGAACACAGAGTAAATGTTTGTGAATATTGTATGGTGACGAGCCATCCTAAGGTAATAAAGTAAATAATGGTATAATGGTTAAACTCGAATGTATTAACTAAGAAGTCACTCACATAGTATTTTCTTCCAGTGTATCATTCAGTCATATCTGCAGTGGCTCCAAGACAGTGACTATAACCCTATTTGTGAGATTTGTACAAAAACTTTGAGTGAAGGAGAATGTATTCGATTGACTTGTTATCGTGAGTATATTTATTGCGCTTGAAAACTGTAAGTAGAAGTGATTCTGTGGCCATTATGAACATTGTTTGTCATTGTAGATGTCTTCCATTGGGCTTGTGCGGAAGGCCGGTACCGGGCGCTGCCGCGTACTACAGCGCCGGCTGGCTACCTGTGTCCTTCTTGCGCGACCCCTGTGTTCCCGCCGCCTAACTTGGTGTCACCTGTGGCTGATGTACTCAGGGAAAAGCTTGCGGGAGTCAACTGGGCTAGGGCTGGCCTTGGACTTCCATTAGTAAGAACAAAACACTCATTAATAAAAAGAGAAAGTTTAATCTAATTACCTTTAAACAATCCAAAGTTAATGGGATTATACCAATTAGCTTCTAAACACCTTTTTCACCTTCCAGGTAACTGTTTTTATAGTTTAGCTCCTCTTTTTCAGCTGTCTGAAGATCAAGACTTAAAAGGTGCAGCTGGAAGACGCAGCCAGTCTCCAATCGACCATTCCCAATACTATTCCAGTACTGTAGATAGTCAAAGAGGCACACCAGTTGGAGCCAGTGACGATGAATCCACAAGCAGATCATCAAATGGCACACCACATTCCATAGTCCAAATTCCTGACAATACTTCAATGAAGAGGACTGACAGTTTACAAGGTGAAAGAATACTACCCTCCCATAACAGAAAGTTCCTAATTTCAAGACTGTGTGTTGACCTATTTTCATAAAATTTTAAGGAAAGTAATATGAAATAACTTTAAATTTCAGGTGGTCAAGTTCCAAGAAAATCCTTCAAGTCTTTAGACCATTTAAAACCTGGTGCTAACTTTGATCATGATGAAAATAAGTACAAACAGAAATCAACTTTTGCTTGGATCAGCAGATGGTGGAAGTGAGTAACCTTCAGTTAAAAGCTTTCCATTGTCAGCATTTAAACGGAATATTTAAATTTTTGTGTTTATTTTTTATAGGAACACCCTTCCAACATCCAGAGTGCGTCGAGCTGGAGGCATTTATAGGCGTTACTGGATACTACTCTTCATAGTGATTGCTGTAGTGGTTGTGTTGGTCCTTCTCAGTCACCGAGATATTGATGAAGAAAGCCCATTTGGATTTAAAGATGATGAACGAAGAATACTACAGAAAAACTGATATAAGTTTCAAACACATGCATTTATATATTTATTGAATCAGGCAATTTAAATGTGTACTAATTTAGGCACCTTGTATTATATAATTAATGTATAATTTATAGCAATAATAATTATTTGGAATGCTGTTGAATCACTTTAAATAAACAACTGTAGTTTGTTTACTATTCATATTTATTTTATTATTAAAAAAAAATCTCAACAACAGAAAGATAACAATAATATACAATGAAATTTAGCAGTTTTACACCTTATATTAATTTGAGTACAATGTTTCATTTAGGTTTGTGACATTACAATATATTTTTAAAGTAGTAGCTTTTGATTTTACCATTACAGTACTTTAGTACATGTATCAGGTTGTTTATTTAAAAACATGACTGAAAAAATATCATTATAGAAATTAGGGTAATAATGACAAGCACGTTGGCAATCAGGCATCCAGTTGACCTCCAACAATTTAGGTTGGATTTCTAAATTATTTTGGTTAGTGTGCCAACTCAGCATTATATCTGCAGCATATAGAGCTCTAGACTGTGGACTTTTAGCTATGCCACAGGGTGCTTCTTTCATGGTGGCAGCTGTGAAAAGTTCACTTATCATTGCAAAGATTGACTTTTCCACCTTGCCCCAGTCATAGTTTGCATACTGTTTCGACCATTCCTGTTTAAACTGCTCACATAGAAGTCTGTACAAAGGTGCACCTTCTGTATAATTCATGACAGTAAAGTGTTGCTCATAATCTTCAAAGTTATTCAAAGCAAATGATTTGTTTGAAAACCTAAGGAAGAAGTTATTATAAACATACACTTCTGTGGGATTAACAGATTTAAGAAGAATGACATATCTTATATCAAATTTTACCAAACCTACATCAGGTCTATCAAATAATACTGGGTTTTCGATGTATTTTTGTGCAATTTTTGGTCCAGTCAAAGGCAAACGGCAAAGAAAATCTAAACTATGAGTAATGTATGTGTCCAAACCTCTTGCCAGGTTGTAAGGTTTGCAAATCCAATCATTATTTAGACCTGCTTTTTCTCTTTGCTTGTAATAAGCAACTAATTTTGGCAATTCTGTCTTTAAGTTATATGTTGTGGGTAACCATAGAGGGTAAGTTTCAAGATCTGAGGAAGTATTTTGCTTGAAGCCTCTTCTGGCTACAATAGCTAAGAGATCTTTGATGGTAATAACATACTCAAAAGGGAACTGATTTATAAATTTATTTGGATGGTTTTCACTTAGTTCCCTGAATGTTTTGAAGTGATTTATGTACCACAGAATATCAGCATCTTCTTCATTGCCTACAACTTCAAATTCTGGGGAAGTCAAAAATTCGTTAATGTAACTGTACTCTGAATACACTTTCAACTTTTGTGGTAACTGTCGGTCATTCAGAAATTCCAATGCAGGTAAGCTTTCAACAATGTGACCCTCAACAAAATAATCTGAATCTGGTTCAAATTGGTTGAAGTCATCATCAAAATGATCATACTGTTTCCAAGGGATGAGCATAGCTTCCCTTTGAAGGTTATCAGAATATTGTCCCTCTACAAAATTTCTAGTTACTATATCACCTTGTTCCACATTTTCTATAGGAAACAGAAGTGTGTATGTCATTTGTTCACTTACGTTGATAAAAGGCACAGCTCTAAAGTTAGGATTATCAGAATGGGTGATTCCTGAGCCTAGTTCATCCAGCACATACCAAACTGGCACTCTTTCCTCAATAGCAAATTCACTGCCTGCTATGGCATAAGTATTAGCGAACTTCCAAATGTTATCAGAAACTTCATCGATTTTCTCGTCAATAGAATCCGCACTCACTTGCATCAAAGCACACATTCTGTGCAGTAGCTCTGGCACATTCCTAAGGGTATTTTTCATACTGTTGGCTTTGAAAGTCCAAGCATGATCAATTAAGTAGATATGAGTGGAATCAAATGGGTCGATGTCTGTGATTGTGATAACACTCCACAAAGGATCATAGGGCATTTTTTCACTGCCTTCATAATCAATTTGTACAAGTTGAAAAGATAAACCGGAATCAAAAATTTGATCATGCAATTTCTTACATAAAGTTGGCCAGAAGTGTTCTGGAACTCCTGACAATAGAAGCTGGGGCTTGTGTAACGCCAAAAAGTGATTGTAAGTCGATATGCCATCCATTTTTCTATTTAAAATTGTAATAAGAAAAATGGGAATGAAATTGTGAAGCCCGGTCCGGCGATCACAGGTTATAATAACTGTGCGGTCCGTAATGCGATTACAGTAATGTGAGCGCTCACGGTGATATCAGGCGTCCCGAATTGAAATATCGCGTCAACAGCGCTCACAGCGCTATCAGCGTCAAAACCAATTCGGACCGCTAGATAGTGATACATAACCTAACAATTTTTAACTTTTAATTTCTATCATTCCCAGGTTAAACTAGCGGTTCTTGTAGTAAAACTTTCTGTTACGTTATCACAGAAAAAGATTTGTCCCAGCAAAGATTTATTCTGAGAAATATTGACAAAAATATTTTTACGCTAAAATGTCTGTTTGACGTTTCATCTATGAATCTGACATAAGGCTCACGGTGATATCGCTCTGGAGCATTATCGTTGTGAACGCAATATGGCGCCGTTAGTGACGTCACCCATGACGTCAAGCTGTCTGACGTTAGATGAATGACAGCGCGATATTTCAATTCGGGACGCTCTGTGAGCGCGATGTAATCGATTTCGACTCAATTCGGAACGCACCCTAAGTGACAGCCACGGCGAGCGAGCGAGACGACTTTAATGACATTGACAAGTGACGGTTTACTTTTTTTATCTATAGCACAGTTCCATTACACAAAACACATTGGCAGTGTTTATTATTTTTCGTCGACCACCATCGACCACACACTCACACAGCCTGCTATGAGGTCGATGATGTTCTAAGGGTTCCCAAATGCTTGAATCGGTAGTGTTCGGTTGACCGAGCGCGGACCGGATGTCGAGTCGTGCCCTAGAGGAGCACTCTGAGTCAGAGCACCAACTTTAAATAGCAAGTATAACAACTTTTCTAACCCGTCACGACCCGTAGTCCACCTGCAAAGTTCACTCACACACTGCTGCAAAGTAATACAATTTATTGAACACTAAACTTGTCACTAAAATTATTGCAAATAATCACAAAAATTGTGTCAAACAGGCTCCCCCTCCGTTGGTTACAAAACCACCACGACGCGCTGGATTTGCCTGAGGAGGCCTCGCAAAAACGTTTTCAATTTGCCTATAATTTCCGTTTGGAATGTTGGTTGTTGTTCAATTCGACCTTTACCTGACCATTGCAAAATGGGTGATCCATAAGTCAGCAGAATAGGGTGCCCCTATGTAAAGGTTGATGTAAACGCCTCTGGTGTCTATGTCTATTCAGGGTGGTCCTGGTTGAAAAACGAAACCCATGAAGTTCAAACCATAACCCTGACCTGACCCTAAGGAAAAACTGTTGTCTTTTCATTCAAAGTTGGCTGCTAACTTTACATTCAATTATGCATGGAATTGTTTTTTTTGGCTACTACCCTAACGTTAGATTACAGACGCGACGTAATCCATGTGTGTGCCGGGCTATCACTTGATATCTCACGCCTTGCACTTGCTTTAAATTACTTTTTAACGAGGGAAAAAAACGTTTTCTTGTTTTTCTGTAAAATGAGAGACCGCGCTCGTTTGGCTCGCGCTAAACTATACAATTTATACCATATTAAAAGTGGGTTCATATACAAATCATTTAATCGTTCTTCAAGTAATTGTGGATCATTAACCTCAGAATTCACAAACGCAAATCAAGGTTGAATATCCCTCAGAAGTACAGCAGTCCCTTAAGTTCTAGTGACATTTCACGGGACAGCATGAGCTTGAGTGCGCGCTCAGCGTTGATTGACGTTCGTGAATTCGGGGGTAAGAACGACAAACGTGAATGTTTTTTTTTCATGATAGTCTCCTTGATAACCTTTCTCTTCAAGTCTACAAACCACCATTAATTTAGCTTATTTCAAGCCAAGCAATATTTAACAAAAATATGTAAAGAACACGTCTATTGTATGGGGACCCTTAAACATAAACGGCCTATACGTATATGTCACCAGAAAATAACCAAAACCGTAAATTTATAAATTTCCTAGGAAATTTATAAACTTTCGTAGGATTCTAAACGAGAGATAAATTGTATCATTTTACGCCCACATTTCCGGAAATTTATAAATTTGCGACGACTCACGGTAAATTTAACAACTTACGGATATCTATCCGTAAGATTCTAAACGGTTCGACTAATCAGAGAAGAGCTTTTAATTTTACGCTTTTATAAATTACGGAAAATAACACACTGCTCTCTGATTGGTCGATGTTGACAGTAGCAATGCTTGTGTTCGTAGATTATGGTACAATCACATTTGCCAAACTGTACATTTATCAGTTTCGAATACCTACCTGTCTGGACTTTTACTTTAAAACTGGGTAGGTTTAACGGGTTACTTTTTACAATTAATAGGCTGATAACCCCTACTTAATCAAAATAAGACGGCAGAAATCGTGTTTTACGATTTCAAAAAGTTTATAAAAAAATTAAATACTGTAACGCGACCCCCGATTGGCCGTCAGGTAACGCTGACGTCGGGCCGTGCTACGAGAGCGCCCTCACGGTACCTTGACTAGACTAGAATGCGTTGTTTTTTTTATCGATGGTAACTTCCGATGTCTATGAAAAGTTTTGGTTGTTGTTGATTATACGTTTTCAGACACATTTAAAAAAATCTGTCAGGGGCGGGAAAATTTTAAAGGCGCCTTTTATGAAAAATATTTTCATAAACAGTTTAAAAGCCCTATTTTTACCAAGCACCGGCTAGATGGGTAAAACAAGCGACGGCGGAGGCTCTCCCATGGAGTTCTCCCATTCTGAGACGATTAAACGGAAATATCAGGAAACTAAAGATGACGATCAAGGACCTGTAAGCAAACAACCAACTAAATTCATTTCAACCAAACGTGGTCTGTTCAAGGACATCAACAAAATATACAGAGAAGAATTCAAGAATCAATATCCTATTTTAGTCACCAGAGAAAACTCAAGTTCAAAGTTCAATCTATTGCAAGTCAACAGTATGCTCAGAAACATTTCAGGCATTGCGCACATTAAACAAACAGGACCGTCATTCTTAAAAATCTTTTTCAATAACATGAAAGACGCCAATTCTTTTTTGCTTAATAATGATCTTCTAGCTAGAAACCAATGGACAGCAAGAATCCCTTATGACAATATTGAATGCCAAGGTCTTATTAGGGTCCCAACTGAATTAACAGAAGAGGAGCTTTTGACATCATTAAAATCGAAATCCCAAATTATCGGTGTGAAAAGATTCATGAAGAAATCAGCTGATGGATCCCTCATCCCTCTTCAACTGGTTTTACTCACGTTCCAGGCAACTGTGCGACCTGATCATGTTACCTTTGACCACTTATGGTTTGACGTTTTGGAATATATTCGGCCTATTCTGCAGTGTTTCAGCTGCTACAAATTCGGTCATAGCAAGGGCACGTGTAAAAGTAAACAAGTGTGCTCGATCTGCAGTGAAAATCACTTCTACACTGAATGCAACAACAAGGACAATGTCAAGTGCACTAATTGCAATGGCCCCCACGTAGCAGTGTCGCGAGAATGTCCTGTGAAGTCAGCGAAAATGGATGAAGTAAGGAACAAAATAGCCCGCAAAACATATTCATCGATTGTTGCCAGACAACCTCCCAAAATTACTCTCCAAAATCCCCCAGTTTCTTCAAATCCCCTGAATCCTGTCCCTTCTCCTACAAATAGGTCCCCTCAAGGGAGGGCTTTAATTACAGACATTTTAAATTCTGACACTGTATTGAATGTAATAATTAAAACATTAGTTGATTTGTTGAAGTCACAAGTGCAATCGGGCGCGAATCAGACAGGTAACAACATTTGTTCTAAATCAATAAAGGAGTCACTTATTAAAAACTTTTCTATCTGAAAATGGGTTCAAAAGTTTTTAATAGGCAATTAAATATCATTCACTGGAACTCCCGTAGCA
Source organism: Udea ferrugalis (assembly GCA_950022985.1). Taxonomy (NCBI): domain Eukaryota; kingdom Metazoa; phylum Arthropoda; class Insecta; order Lepidoptera; family Crambidae; genus Udea; species Udea ferrugalis. Next base: position 5,023,065 of record OX465533.1, read on the forward strand.
TCTTACCAAAACTAGATCAATTTAAAAATTTTCTTGCTAACTCAAATTTAAATTTTGATGTCATAGTCTTAAATGAAACTTGGCTCACTTGCATAAAATCTCTAAAAATTCCTGGTTTCACTATCATAAGGCAGGATTCTGATCGGCCTCATGGAGGTGTAGCAATTGCTGTAAAAAACTGTTACAACTTTCAAACAATTCAAACCAATTCTAGTTATAATTTCCAAAATATTTTATTACATGTCAACTTTAATTCTTTTAAACTTTACATTTTAGCTGTTTACTGCCCGCCGCCGCCGAATGGTAAATTTCATATTAATCAATTGTCCAGTGTTTTCAATCAAATTGACTCAAATAATTTTCTAATAGTTGGAGACTTCAATGGTCATCATGCTTCTTGGGGCTCCAGAAACAATGATAGAAGAGGCAATATCATCCACTCCTTTGCAGAATCCCATAATCTAGTATGTTTGAATGACCACGATTTAACCACTCTGGCACCTCACGGGCAAACAGGTAACATTTTGGATTTAGTTTTTGTATCGCCTTCGTTAAGCTCAAGCTGTGCCTTCTCAGTTGCTGATGATCCGCTAAGTAGCAATCATTATCCAGTAATTATAGAAATGCTGTTTAATGAATCTCGTCATTTTAATCAAATAGAAACTCCCTCGGCCTCTGATTCAGTTGGTTCACAATCTGATATCTCTCTCTCCAAAGTGAACTGGAACAAAATAGATTGGACAGACTTTTCTGATAAATGTAAAGATGAGTTTTCACTCTTTTTATCAACAGGTGATCCTCTAAAAGATTATGACACTTTTATGGAAATATTGACAAAAATTTTGACTTCCGTCCCTAGACGTAAAAAATTTAGAGCTGACCTACGTAAAAATAGAAAAGCTACCATTTGGTGGAACAGTTCATGTGAAGAAGCAGTAACAAAAGCGAAAATAGCATTATTGTCATATAAAAAATACCCAACTTTAGTTAATTACTTAATTTATAAGCAGTTTGACGCCAAAAAGAAAAAAACAATCGCTGAACAGAAGCGAATATCATGGTTCAATCTTTGTTCTACATTTAACCGTATGACATCTTCTAAAATAATTTGGGACCATATCCGTAGATTCAAATTCTCAAAAACTACTCAAACTAAAAATAATAAATTTTTTGATGATCCTGCAATAGCCATGGAATTTTTAAACAAAATTGCGAATACCAATGATGTAAATGATAATTTATTTCTAGATTTAGAAAGTTATTTTTCCTCTAGCGGGTCTCAAGCAGCGCTCTGGTTGACTAAACAGTTTTCATTAAGCGAATTAGACGCTTCCCTTCAAAACAAACGCAACAGTTCTCCAGGTCCAGATTTTATTCCTTATCTGGTCATAAGAAAGCTACCTTCTATAGCTAAGTCTATTTTATTATCAATTTTTAATTTACTTTGGACATCTGTCTGCGTTCCCCCCTCTTGGAAAATTCAACATACAATCCCAATTTTAAAACCTTATAAAGACGCCAACAATATTGATTCCTACAGACCAATTTCATTGACTTCCTGTTTTTCAAAAATATTTGAAACCATGCTCAAAAATAGGTTAGAATGGTTTGTGGAAAATAACTCTCTCATCCCTAAAAACCAGTATGGATTTCGTAAAGGCCAAAGTACAATGGAAAATCTAGGCTGCCTCATTGGAGACATCAAAAATGGGTTTCAAAATCAAGGTTTTACCTTAGCAGTCTTTTTAGATATTAAAGGCGCTTTTGACAACATCGATCACAGATTTTTAGTACAAAGTTTGCATTCATTAGGTTTACCTGGGACTATATTGAAGTGGATATTTAACTTTCTTCACAACCGCAGAGTACTACTTAAAATAAATAACAATTTGTACGGGCCAAAATTTACTTCTAAAGGCACACCTCAAGGGTCCGTTATTTCACCTTTAATTTTTGTTTTATCATTGGTGACTTTGATGCATGAACTTCCTCATAGTATCAAGTATTTACTTTTCGCTGACGACCTAGTCATTTATAGTACTAGTAATGATCTTCAAATAGCTGAATCATTAATCAATAGTTGCCTTAACATCTTACATAACATCCTAAATAACTGTCTCAAGTTAGAAGTTAACATAAATAAGAGCTCTGTTGTAATATTTTCTAAACATACTATACCGTATCAACCCAAAATTATGTTCGATGGTTCTGTAATATCAATTAGTTCCTGTGTCAAATATTTAGGAATTTATTTGGAGTCAGATTTGTCCTGGAAACTTCACACAGAAAACATAGCTAGAAAAGCCGAGTTAGGGTTAAATATTATGAGATCCCTGTGTGGCGTATCATGGGGAGCTGATCCAAAAATACTTAAACTGTTGTATATAACAACTGTCCGTAGTCATTTTGACTATGGTTGTATCTTTTATGGTGAAGCAACCAATAACTTACTACGTAAATTAGATTTAATCCAGAATAGAGCCATGCGTATCATAACTGGAGCTCTAATGTCTTCTCCTATAAATTCTTTGGAAGTTGAGTCAGGAATCGTCCCTCTAAGCGTAAGAAGAAGTTATATAACAGATAAATATTGCCTTAAACTAGTCAGCCGGGACAATGACATTGTAGTAAAATATTTAGAAAATTATGTATACCCTAATTTTAATGTGACTCCTTTAATTGTTACTACTTCGTTGGCTCACGCCATAGCCTACTTAAATTTTGAATTCCAGGATGTTGTTTATTGGTCTAGTTTACTACCATGTTTCAACTTCGATTACGCTTGTACTATTGAAGATTTATTTGTCAACATTACTCATTTTAAAAATAAGTTTGAGTTTCTAGAATACCTTAGCCATAAGTCTGATTTTGTAAAAATATATACCGATGGTTCTAAAACTGATAGTAGAACAAGTTTTGCCTTTTATGACGCATCTAACAAAATAGGGAGGGTGTACGGATGCAACGATCATTTTTCTATTTTCTCAGCCGAAACTTTGGGTATCTTCTATGCACTAAAATATGTACAAATTAATTTAACAACTTCACGAAAGATTTTGATTTTATGTGATTCGATGAGCGTGCTGCAAGCTTTATCCGTCAGTATTTTTAATGCCTCTGCTAATTATTTAATTTATGAAGTTAAAAACCTTGTTAATATTTTGAAAAAGGTCAATATTCAAGTAGAATTTACCTGGGTGCCTGGACATTCGGGTATACTAGGCAATGAGTTAGTAGACTCTCTTGCTAAATCCTCTGCTAATCTGAATATTTGTGATTTGAAAGTCCCTTTCACTGATTTGTACATTTTTATTAAAAACAATATGTATAAACGTTGGGATATTTGCCTTACTAACTCCAGGGCTATTAAAGGTAAATGGTTGGAACAAATTGCTGTTAAACCTTCCACTAAAGCGTGGTTTGAAAAAAGCCCAAAATTCTTGGGTAGATCTTTTTCTGCTACAATAAGTCGTTTAAGAATCGGTCATAGCAGAATTCCATCACATCTACATCGTCTTAATCTCCTAGAAAGTCCTTCCTGTCCACATTGTGACTCTGATTTTTGTGATCTCGATCATTTAATTTTTGTTTGTCCTCAATTTGCTATTCAACGTCTACTATTAATAGCTCAAGCGCTAAATATTGTAAAGGGGAACTTGCCTAATAATACACAAAAACTACTGTGTATCACTGAATTGTATTTTATTGTATATTGTTTCATAATTAATACCTTCGGGCGAATTTAATTTTTATTTGTTTTCCTTTCTGTATTTTCAATGTGCGATTGAATTGATTGATCACCATGTTAAGTTATCAGTTATTTTTAAGGTTTTGTACATACTAGCAATATAGTTACTTTTGATTTGTATAATTTTTGTAGTAATGTGTAGAATAGAATAACTACTACTTAATCTCAAGTTTTTTGTATTGGTAATTTTTAAGTTTGCTTTTTGGCTGATGGCCCAGTCGCCAATGCCTTAATAAATTAAAAAAAAAAAAAAAAAAAAAATTATACGTTTTCAAACTTGAACGCTATTTTACTTCAAGACCTACTAAAATTCCTCCCGTTGCCAGAATCCCTGATCTAGCTACGGCGAAATTGGCGCCCACCGAGGGGCAACGGTTGAGTTGAGAAGAAAAGTCTATTTGAACGGCGCTGTGTGAAAATTTGGAAGTTGGGCAAAACTTCTTGGCAGCCGACGCCATTTTTGATTGAAAATGCCCAAATCTCGACGCAGCGCGCAATTAGACGACATGGAAGAACGAATCAGCAACGCTACACTCGTAGCCCTCATTGAAAACCAAACGCATGCATTCGAGAGACTACTGGATAGAGTCGGCCCCATCAATTCGTCGACGCCGACGCCAGCCGACGCGACGCCATCCCCGAACGCAAATTTTGCGAGATGCACGGCTCGTTATGACGGCGAGGCCGTCGAATCCCTGGATGCATTTATAGATGCGATCCAAGCATATAAGGAGTGCGCCGCCGTGTCTGATGCGAGTGCCCTGCGCGGCATGTCAATGCTGCTGACCGGATCGGCAGCGGTGTGGTGGCAGAGCGCTAGGAACGAAGTATCTTCGTGGAACGACGCCCTTACACGCTTACGAGGTGCCTACGGTGACATTCGACCGGCGCACCAGCTTTATGTAGAGTTGTTTTCGTTAAGGCAAGAGAAAGAGAAAACAGACCGCTTTGTGGCGAAGGCACGGGCACTCCTGGCACGCCTACCTGCAGGAGATATCTCGAAGAAAGCTGAACTAGACATGGTCTACGGTTTGCTTGATCGCCGTATTCGGAAGCGGCTGAGACGGGAAGAAGTGGATTCCTTCACAGACATGATCTGCTTGGCTCGCGCTATAGAGGAGTCGCTGAGCGAAGCAGGCCTGCCGTCGAGGAACGTCAACCCCCAGCCAGCCTCCGGAGACCGCGTTGGCACTGCACCAGCTATGTCGACTCAGCCGCGTCGTCCAGTAGCGTCCTATTCCATCCCTAATTTCTCTCCTGCGCAGCGAATTCCGATACAAAACAAACAAGAACAAAGTGCTAAAAGTGGTAATTCTATAAGATGCTATGGTTGTGGACAGCAAGGTGTTGTGAGGTCGCAATGTAAAAACTGTAGCAAGGCGGCATTTTCAGCGTTCGATGTGGATGTGTCAGGTAAGCATACAAATATCTATTCTCCTCCAAGTCACGATCTGGAAAATTTCATTGATGAAAATGTAAATAAGGACTTTGACATTGACAGACAGGATTCTAACGTCAATGCGATTTTTCCAAGTAGCATAGACAATACTAGTACATTTTTAAATAAATTTACGGCATTGGAGTCAAGCTCTCCAGTCAATAGTCCGAATTGTGGTAGTGATGGCATAAGTTGCGGTCCGGATCAGCATGATGACACACATTTTTCATGTGCCTCTTCCTTTTTTCATGAGTCTCATAGTATGTTAAGACCTATCCTCAGCGTAACAATAAATGGCATACGGGGCACCGCGCTCTTAGATACGGCAGCGAAGTGCAGTGTAGCGGGACACTCTTTGTATGAGTTGCTGAAACAAAATAATCAGCCCTTTTCTACTAGGCGTGTCACGGTAAAGCTTGCAGATGGTGACTCCAAAGATCGTGAAATGCTGGAGACGAGTGTTAGTGTCACTATTTCAGAAGGTAAAAGCTTCCTAACTAATTTTGTGATTTTCCCAGATGCGGACAACAATGACACTCTTTTAGGAATTGATTTCCTAAAGGCATCTGGAATGGTGATTGATTTTGCCTGTCAAACTTGGCATTTTTCAGGTAGTGCACAATCTTACCCGCTAGAATACGAGGGTAGGAGAATTGGTAATCCACCCGTGCTACTATCGTCATTCCAGCTTCGGGACGACGAAGGCTACTTGCTTGTCCCCGAGGAACGTCAGCTACTCTCAGAGGTACTTCAGCGTCATGACGAGGTCTCTCAGCTAGGAGGAGAGCCCACTCGCTTTGCAGAGCATCACATAAATACTGGCGATCATTTACCAGTTGCTGTCCCACCTTACCGTGTTACCCCAGCCAAAAAGGCTATTCTGGAGCAGGAGCTTGAGAAGCTTCTCAAGGATGGAGTCATTGAAGAATGCGAGTCTGCGTGGGCAGCACCAGTGGTTCTAATACCAAAAAAGGATGGCACTCATCGCTTCTGCGTTGACTATCGGCGCCTTAACGCGGTAACGAAAACTGATACTTATCCACTCCCCGTGATCGACGAGTTGCTCCAGGCTACAAAGCGCAACTGCATCATAAGTACTATAGATCTACGTTCTTCATACCACCAGGTGAGCGTTGCGATTGAAGATAGGGATAAAACCAGCTTTATAACGCCGTTTGGGACTTACCGTTTCACGAGGATGCCCTTTGGCTTAAAGAACGCGCCAGCGACATTTCAGCGTCTTATGGATCGCTTTCGCTCTAGCGCTTCGATGCGTGACGTGACCTTATTATGTTATCTAGACGATCTGTGTGTAATTTCGGACAATCTAGATACGCATCTGCGTGATCTAGAATTAGTTTTCAATCGGCTGCGGGAGTTTGGACTTCGCGCCAACCGCGAAAAATGTGTTTTCGCGTCTAAGGAGGTTAAGTATCTTGGCCACCTCATCACTCCTGAGGGGATCAAACCGGATGATTCTAAAATCAAGGCGATTATGCAAATGCCTGAACCCTCGAATCTTAAACACCTCAGGACGTTTTTGCAAACTTGCGCATGGTTCCGGAAATTTGTACCAGGTTTTTCCGAAATAGCTCATCCTCTTACTAAACTGACCCGGAAAAACCAGCAATGGGTTTGGAACGAGGAACAACGCAAGGCGTTTGCCGAGCTGAAAGGAAAATTAACTACTGCTCCGGTACTTACTCAAGCCGACTACAGCAAACCATTTGTCTTGTGCACCGATGCGAGCAATTATGCTTTAGGTGCCGTCCTGCTACAAGGCGAAGGTATTAGTGACGAGCGCCCCATCGAGTACTCAAGCCGCTTACTCACCCCGGCCGAGCGAAACTACAGTACCACTGAACGAGAAGCTCTCGCTGTAGTCTGGGCTGTTGATAAGTTTCGACCTTATATCGATGGTCATCCTGTCATTGTAAGAAGTGACCATCAGCCACTAAAATGGCTTCTAACTCTTAAATCACCGAGTGGTAGACTCATTAGATGGGCGCTCAAAATTCAGGGCTACGACATAGAATATGAATATACGCCTGGTAAGATGAATGTCATTGCAGATACGCTGAGCCGACCAACATGTGATGATGTTACCCAGCATGATTGCGGTGTCTGTTCTGTCACTATTGATGTCCCACGTATCAACCAGGAGGAGCTTCGAGATGCGCAGTTGAACGATCCCGAGATCAGTAAAATCATTATAGATCTTGAAGATACCGACGCACTTCGCTCTTCGCGTTGGTTAGAGCGTGGCTACCTGATGAATTTGGGAGTGCTCTTCAGGTATGCTCCTGAGGTGGACGCGGAGGAGCCTCAATTGGTAATTCCATCTTCCATGGTTGAATCCATTCTCAAAGAATATCACGATGCGCCTACTGCTGGCCACCCAGGCGTAGACCGAACTGTAGACCGCATTCGGAAAAAGTATTACTTTACCGGAATGCGACGCTACGTGACGGATTATCTAAAAAGTTGTTTAGAATGTCAGCGGTATAAGTACTCTAACCAAAAACCAACAGGCCTTCTTCAAACGCCTATATTAAACCAACGAGGTGAGGTACTTGCTGTAGATTTTTTCGGCCCCCTACCCGAAGGAGAAAAAGGAGAAAAATGGATCTTGCTGATTGAAGATACCGCCACTCGTTGGGTAGAGCTCTACGCTTTGAAAGATGCTACCGCTGAAATCTGTGCTCTACTTATGATCGAAGAGTATTTCTTACGCTTCGGTTTCCCTCGCCGTATTATCTCCGACAACGGCGTACAATTTGTGTCAGCTGTAATGCAACAATGCATGCACCTCTTGGGTATCAAACAAAATTTGATTCCGTACTACCACCCTGAGGCTAATCCAGCTGAAAGAAAAAACCGGGACCTAAAGGTCCATCTTGCAATGCTCGTTCAAACTGAGCACCGAACTTGGCCCAAGCACTTGGCACAGGTTCGGTTCGCCCTAAATACCCACCGTTGCTGTACAACCGGTATGACTCCTTCCTTTATGACATTCGCTCGCGAGATGCGGACACCACTTGAAGCGCAATATGACCTCAGGGCTGTACTGGACAAGGAAAACTTTGTCCCACAGGTAACTCCTTATCTACGGAAATTCGTTGATTCACTCAAGGAAACCAGGGAACGTGTTGAAAAGCTCCAGGATTCACGCAAGGACATCGCCGATGCTTCCCGTCGCTGCTCGCCAGACTATCAAGTAGGTGATCAAGTCTTGTTGACTACGCATCTTCTTAGCAATGCCTCTAAGGGTATCACCCGTAAGTTTATGCCACAGCGCGATGGCCCGGATGTCATAAAAAGCATTCTTAGTCCCACGACTTTTGAAATTGGTGACCGTACAGGACAAGTAATAGGTCGGTTCCATGTGTCTGACATTACCCCATGTGTTGGACAGCAAACTCATCAAGCTGAGCCAATTCAGCCCCGTCGTAATCGTGGTCGCCCACGGAATCGTAAGCGTAATCGCAGGTCGCTATCAGTCCCTACGGACGCGCCACTTAGTGCCAACACTGCCAAATCACCATCGAGACGATGTAGTGACTTGGAGGAGGAGAGTGTAACGCGACCCCCGATTGGCCGTCAGGTAACGCTGACGTCGGGCCGTGCTACGAGAGCGCCCTCACGGTACCTTGACTAGACTAGAATGCGTTGTTTTTTTTATCGATGGTAACTTCCGATGTCTATGAAAAGTTTTGGTTGTTGTTGATTATACGTTTTCAAACTTGAACGCTATTTTACTTCAAGACCTACTAAAATTCCTCCCGTTGCCAGAATCCCTGATCTAGCTACGGCGAAAATACACTTTTAAAATATAACATACAAAACATGGCATACCATCTCAATCATATCCCAAATGGAGTAGTCAGAGTCACACTGAGTTCCCGTCACGATGAACGAACGGAACATTCAGAAGCCCACATTTCACCGAGGCAATTTGAACCCATCGTGGTAAGAAGCGAGCATACCGCCGTTATCTGGGTTGCTTAGATTTTTATCGGTGTTTCTCATCGCCGGAGAGTTAGCCGCAAATTATACAATGAACACGAAGATGAATTTGTTCTTACAAAATATAAAACATTAAAACCGGCCTTCTACCAAAATTAAATGGCGGAGGAGAGGAATGACACGTGACTTATTCGACCAATCAGAGCGCACATGGCGTTTGGTTACCGCCCATTTATTATTTTATGGATGCGTTCCGAAAGTTTATCAATTTCCGGAAATGAGGGCGTAAAATAACACAATTTATCTCTCGTTTAGAATCCTACGAAAGTTTATAAATTTCCTAGGAAATTTATAAATTTACGGTTCTTGTTATTTTCCGGTGACATATACATCCCACTGCTGGGCACAGGCCCCACCTCAACTATGAGGTGGATTGAGCCATACTCCAACACGCGGGCTCAGTGCGGATTGTTGGAGGCGAGGGGTGTAAGGTTAGTGAACCTTAATGTCAGATGTTGTCAAACCGCGCTAAGGCCTCCGACTAGGCTTAACGACTGACATCTAACGGCGTACGTATGGGGACCCTTATTTTGTTTTATTATAGTTTTATGAATGCGAGCATGTATGAAAGGACTCATGAAAGTAGAGAAGGCGCAAGGTGTGTGTCAGGACCGCAGCAAGCGAAAAGAAGTGGTCTCTGCCTACCCCGTTGGGGAAGAGGCGTGATGGTATGTATTTATGTTTTTATGGTCTTGGTGAAATTATAGGATATTGCAGACAAAAAGTAATGTAAATAAAAAATGATTAAATTTTAGGTCAATATATTTACCATACCTGCATTTTAATGCTACCAACATTTCCTGGGAACATTGATAATTCTTATACACTAATTAAGTTAATCGATAAAATAGTAATATAGATCACATTTATATTTTCATATTAATTTATAGGATAGTAAGCAGAACGGACCTTCCTGTATTATGCCACTAACCATGGATGGATAAAGCCGCGTTTTTGTAATAGGTAAGCATTTTACAATGAAACAACTGGTTTTAATTCAATAACTAGTGGCGTAATACCCTAAAAATCAGCTCCAAACATCAGACTACACATTAATGTCCAGTTCTTAGAAAGTGACGCAACTTGTTCGCACATGTTTTATTTGATAACGCATTAGTTATAATCATTAGACCAATTTTCTTATAAATGATGCAAAGAACCCTATTAAAGCGGCAGTGTTATTAGTTCGTGTTGCGATTACATAATAAAAAAAACTTACAAAAGCAATCAAATACTACGCGAATACGCAAGTGTCGATCGAAAAATTATCTATACAAAAGTCGATACAAATAATTTTGTGATTCAGTGCGAACTTGCTACTAGTTTTAACAACCGTTTAATAATAGTAGAACAAGCAGTCGTTGAATAGTCGCTGCTTACGGCTCATCTAGAATATTATATGGAACAGAAATTCTAACATCGTCGACCAAGGCAAATAGCTTCCCTTTTACATATATTGGATTACTAAATCCTATACGAACGAATATCATAACCTACTTTACATAACGCCATAAATAGACTGAAAGGCTTAGATTAATAATCACAACAGAAATTCCTGTTATCCCTTGTATCCAAGCTCTGTTCTATTTACCCCGGTCGATCCTACTTATCTATTAATCAGTTCAATTGGAATCGGAGTCCATGTGGTTTCTGTAGTTTCTCCGGGCCTTTTTGACCCGTTGCCTGAACTTGAGGGCTTGGTAGTCAGGGTCATCGGAGACGTCTTCTCCGCAAGGCCGGGTGTTCCTGGTACTGCTGCCTACGGCCGTGCCCACGCTGCTACCGACAGCCGTGCCCACGCCGCTGTCGGGGGTTCCCATGGTGTCTGGGGCGGGCCAGAGACTGCCCTCAGTACTGCAACTGCTCTCCAGTTCGCTTTCGTTCGTTTCATTCATAAGTCGGGCCACTGTTCTGTTGTAGCCGACTTTAGGCGACAACCGCTCTGATGTCGTTGCGAGATCGTTCGGATCTTTAGGCGGAGGTGTCTCGCTCGAATCATCAGACCGATGCATACTAAGTCTTCCGTTTCTCCTGACCCTTCGTGGATTCATCCTCAACCTCTCCGGTGGTGGTGGAGACGAGTTGTTGCTTTCAGATTCAGGCGGGTCGACTCGTAGAGAGTCGCCTATCGAGTCCCGGGATCCGTTGATCGGTGTAGGCACGATGCTGACGAGGTTTTGGGGAATGCTCTGGGTTCCAATGTGGTTCGGCCTGGGTGAGATTGGTCGACTGCCGACTGATTGGTCGTCGTCGGAGTCAACTTCAGCTATCCGAAACAGCGCTGACGAATTTTGTCCTCTATAACCTGGGAAAGACAAAATATTTTGAAATAATAAATATCTTCAAATAACTTAAGCATACCCATAAAAATATACGCTATGCTGAGTGCAAAGCTCAAGAACGGCTGGACGGATTTTCCTTTTTATCCACAAAGAGAAAAATGTCAAACATTGACCAGAAAAAGATAAACCAACTCATTTTTCATTTGACTGCAAGCGTTTGTCAGAACGACACTCCGGTTGGGTCAGCTTGCTATTTATAAAATAAAAAAATACCCATTGCTTTAATAGGGATTATGCACTTGGAACAGATGAGGGTCATATTATATTTTTGAGTACTATTTATAATTCTCGTTACGTCTCTATCAATATGTCCTAATTTTATTTCTTTGTCAATGTAAAAATAATTATTGAAAAGTGCAAAAAAATGTGGGAAATTTAAAGCGGTTGAAACAGTCACGTGTGAGTGTGACGTCCAAGTCTACGTGTATGTCACTGTCAAAAGCGCGACAAGAAGAAGAATTCAATCGTTTGTAGGTTACATTTGTGTTGTCATAGACTTGTGTGACGTCAGAGTCCATGACAACCGAGCGCGCCTTAATGGCGGCATTTCAAACGCTTCAAAAAGTTTGAAGTTTTTAACAATTTATAAATATACTACATTTCGCATTTTTGATGATGAATATTATTGATCAGTCATGCAACGATTTAAGCTAGGAATCATAAAAAAATATAAAAAAGAACAGTGCATATTCTCTATTACCTGTGCTTGTGCTAGGAAGTGCTAAATTTTCGTCATTTTCCGCATTTGGAGAATTCGTATTATCACTACTGTCTTGCGCCAATGCTCCTGTAATAAAAAAGATATTTACTTATTAGATAGGAATAACCTATGATATCATTTGTTAAAAAGTCGTAACTATTTTCCTATCGAATATAGGTATTTAACTAAAAATAAAGTGTTATTACGGAAAAAGGATCCTTAACTATAAATCGCAATCAAATGACAAATTAATATTTACCATTATTTCTAAGATTCATAACTTTTCTATAACTAGTGACTTTTGTTTTCCTTTTTGAGGTCCTTGTTAGATTTATTCGCCTACGGAGAGGTCGTATTATCTGAAACAAGACAGGAAATATATGTAACCATCATATTTGTGTTTCCTAACTACATACTAAGTACCTTAAGCTCTAATTTACTCCTTGTTAAACTTATGAGATCTCTATATATAAAAATGGATTGCTGTTCGTTAGTCTCGCTAAAACTCGGGAATGGCTGGACCGATTTGGCTAATTTTGGTATTAAAATATTTGTAATGGTCGAGGGAAGGTATAAAAGGTGAGTAATCATGAGAAAATGCTGGGAATATAGTAAAAATCACATATTTAGTTTCCTCTTAGTAAATTTTCCTACCTGTCACGTGACACTAAATGTTTGACAACAGAACGAAGTCTGTTGGGACAGCTAGTCTAGAATAAAAATCGATCGGCTGACTTTGTCGAATAGCTCCGTAAGATTTTGAAGTGAGGGATACTACGTTATTTTTTTAAACAACGTTGAAAATTAAGAAGGACTTAAGCATTTTGTCTTGTAGAATGATAGTCTAACAGTAGGAGCTTAGCGTTAGCAGTTTTTTTTTAATTTATTGATCATGGAACCAACAGCACTTGTAAAAACACAATAAACTTATTATATGAAACAAAACTTACGGCCAAAACAGGTATTACTTATTAAACATAAAAATTAAATAATTAATGCTAGGCTGTCGCTGAGAATGGGCTAAAGTAATATGTGTGTCTGTGTTTGTGTGTTATTTACATAATTAATTACGAAGGTACTCTTAGCTTGAAAGTTGAAGTAATCAGAGCAATTCAGGGACAGCAAATACTAGTAGTACTAGCAAAGATAGAAGACTATTTCTTTTTGTAGGATTTAATTGGCACCTTAGGTCAATTTAGTAAATTTTTAACGGAAAAAAATGCTTATCTTATCACACTCGGTTTTGGTCATAAACGTGATTGTTCCAGTCGAGACTCACCCTTCCAGCATCCCTATAGGCATTATCATCTGAATCTGTCCGTTCGCTAGATGGCGCCGACTGCAGCGGGCGGCCGGGCAGGCGCGCGCGAGGTGGGGGCCGGCGGGGGCCCCGAGAACGCCGCGTGGCACGCTTGCCCTTGGAGCTGGCCGCCGCGCCGGGCCCCGAGCGGCCCCCGGCCGTCGCCCCGGGGCCCCCAGTAGAGCTGCGCGCAAGCATCGGAGACTTGCTCAGACGCGATTGCTTGCTACGCCTGGAAGAATGCCTAAATGTCCAATGAGCATTCCGATTAGTTCCTAGAGTTGAAGACCTTCAATCGTTGTAGTATAATCTATAACCACATAATCCACAAATAACGTCACACATAGTTAAGGACTCTGGGACTCTACCCTAAATAAGGATTGGGTCCTTATTTAGTTGAAAGTTCATTGTAATTTTAAATAAACACGGGTTTTTCAAAACATTCCCAAGTTGAGAGTTTTAATACTTTTGATTTATACATATGCCATCACAAAGCTTTTGACCCTCTCACACGATGTCACTCTTTGTTAAAACCTTCTCCTCCTAGTCACGTGTGAGGCAATTTGTGGATGGCTTCACAATATATCCAATCAATGTTGCAATTGCAACTAGGAACTATAACATTTTCTGACTCAGCAATTTTGGTTAAACAGGCACCAATAAACCTGTTTAAAAGTAAGTTTTATTTTGACAGACAAATCTATAAAAGACAATTAAGAGTAATAACCCAGTTAGTTAAACAGTTTTTTTGTAAATATGTGTATCAATGGTGAGTTAATAAGTTATTTTTTATTTCGAAATAAAACAACTTTACGGATTCTACTCGCGGTCTTATATTTTCTTTCATTTTCTAACTCAACGTTTCGTTATTTTATTTTTAATTTCCTTAAAATCCTCATATTTACTTATTATTTAATAAAGAAATACTGTTCAACTTACATACCTAAGAGATCCTCGTTTCTGAGATCGTAGATTTTTGGAATAGCGTGACGCGACCAGCCGCGCCAGGCGGTTGGGGCAGCGCTGACTGCGGCTTCCGTTTGTACTTGCTGGAACAGAAATACGTATTTGTGAAGGTTGATACAAGGTTGACGTTTTGAAAAATACTTAAATAAAAATACTCATAGAAAAAAAAATTATAGGTAGAGGACATCATAACAAGTCATTTAAAAAAAACATTAGTTCCGCGAAAATCAATAATTTAGAAGTTATGATTTTTTGAAGTTTCTTTCGAAATTTCTCAACTCCAATCACATAATTCACTCTTGTTTGGAAACTATCGCACTGAGTCAAATGTGTGGGAGATGTACAGTCAACAGCACATTAGGTTATGCAATTTCCGTTTTTTCTCTCGCTCTTGCCAAATGTCATTTCTTTGCAATAGAGCAAGGAGGACTGACCGGAAATGGGTAGAGTTATGTGCCGTCCACCGTACAGTCAACAGCACATCAGGTTACCCAATTTCCGTCTTTTCTCTCGCTCTTGCCAAATGTCATTTCTTTGCAATAGAGCAAGGAGGACTGACCAGAAATGGGTAGTGATGTGTAGTTCACCGTACAGTCAACAGCACATCAGGGAACAACTTTTCCGTTTTTTTCCCCCCCTTGTCAAATGTAACTTCATTAAGACTATTAAGAAAATTACGATTCAATTAAAGCGATTTAAATTAGAAGACTTGGGGCCCTAATTTGACACATTTTCTACGAAAAATGTGTCAAATTAGACTAAATGTGTCAATAATAACGATTCAATTGAAGCGATTTAAAATTAGCAGCCTCGGGGCCCCGGTCGAACATTGAACGCTCTTGCGCTCGTGTTGCGGCTCGGCTAGTAACATGTTAGGCGACTGACAGCGCTTGGGCTTCGGCGGCAACAGATCGGCTCTATGCTGGTCGCTGTCGGAGGAGTCATGGCCGTTGTCGTGCAGCGTGCCGCCCGAGCTGGACGCGTCCAGCGAGTCCGTCTCCGAGGCGAGGCACTCCAGCGAGCGCTGGACCAGCGATGTACAGTACGCCAGCATGCCAGGGATGTACAGGCGACGGCACATCGGGTTACCCCATTTCTGTTCTTGTTCTCGCTCTTGCCATATGTCACTTCTTTGGAATGGGTCAAGTAGGACTGACGCATACCGTACAGTCGACAGCACATCAGGTTACCCCAGATGTCTTAATAGTCTAATTTGACACATTTTTCGGAGAAAATGTGTCCAGAATGATGTGCCGTCAACTGTACAGTCAACAGCACGTCAGATTACCCCAAGTGTCTTAATAGTCTAATTACAGTCAACAGCACATCAAGTTACCCCAAGTGTCTTAATAGTCTAATTTGACACATTTTTCGTACAAAATGTGTCAATAATGATGTGCCGTCAACCGTACAGTTAACAGCACATCAGGGTACCCCAGGTGTCTTAATAGTCTAATTTGACACATTTTTCGTACAAAATGTGTCAATAATGATGTGCCGTCAACCGTACAGTTAACAGCACATCAGGTTACCCCAGGTGTCTTAATAGTCTAATTTGACACATTTTTCGTAGAAATGTGTCTAGAATGATATGCCGTCAACTGTACAGTCAACAGCACATCATGTTACCCCATAATAATTGTGTCTTAATAGTCTAATTTGACACATTTTCTACGAAAAATGTGTCAAATTCGACAATGCAATTGAAGCGACTTAAAATTAGCAGCCTCGGGGCCCTGGTCGAACATTGAACGCTCTTGCGCTCGTGTCGCGGCTCGGCTAGTAACATGTTAGGCGACTGACAGCGCTTGGGCTTCGGCGGCAACAGATCGGCTCTATGCTGGTCGCTGTCGGAGGAGTCATGGCCGTTGTCGTGCAGCGTGCCGCCCGAGCTGGACGCGTCCAGCGAGTCCGTCTCCGAGGCGAGGCACTCCAGCGAGCGCTGGACCAGCGATGTACAGTACGCCAGCATGCCAGGGATGTACAGGCGACGGCACATCGGGTTACCCCATTTCTGTTTTTGTTTTCGCTCTTGCCATATGTCATTTCTTTGCAATAGAGCAAGGAGGACTGACAGGAAATGGGAGATGTACAGTCAACAGCACATCAGGTTACCCCAGGTGTCTTAATGGTCTAATTTAACACACTTTTCGTAGAAAATGTGTCAAGAATTATGTGCCGTCAACCGTACAGTCAACAGCACATCATGTTACCCCAAGTGTCTTAAAAGTCTATCAAGAATGATGTGCCGTCAACCGTACAGTCAACAGCACATCAGGTTACCCCAGGTGTCTTAATGGTCTAATTTGACACATTTTTCGTAGAAAATGTGTCTAGAATGATATGCCGCCAACCGTACAGTCAACAGCACATCAGGTTACCCCAGGTGTCTAAATGGTCTAATTTGACACATTTTTTTGTAGAAAATGTGTCAAATTAGCCGGTTGTGACTCAATAACGATTCAATTGAAGCGATTTAAAATTAGCAGCCTCGGGGCCCCGGTCGAACATTGAACGCTCTTGCGCTCGTGTTGCGGCTCGGCTAGTAACATGTTAGGCGACTGACAGCGCTTGGGCTTCGGCGGCAACAGATCGGCTCTATGCTGGTCGCTGTCGGAGGAGTCATGGCCGTTGTCGTGCAGCGTGCCGCCCGAGCTGGACGCGTCCAGCGAGTCCGTCTCCGAGGCGAGGCACTCCAGCGAGCGCTGGACCAGCGATGTACAGTACGCCAGCATGCCAGGGATGTACAGGCGACGGCACATCGGGTTACCCCATTTCTGTTTTTGTTCTCGCTCCTGCCATATGTCATTTCTTTGCAATAGAGCAAGGAGGACTGACAGGAAATGGGAGATGTACAGTCAACAGCACATCAGGTTACCCCAGGTGTCTTAATAGTCTAATTTGACACATTTTTTGTAGAAAATGTGTCTAGCATGATGTGCCGTCAACCGTACAGTCAACAGCACATCATGTTACCCCAAGTGTCTTAATAGTCTATCAAGGATGATGTGCCGTCAACCGTACAGTCAACAGCACATCAGGTTACCCCAGGTGTCTTAATGGTCTAATTTGACACAGTTTTCGCACAAAATGTGTCTAGAATGATGTGCCGTCAACCGTACAGTCAACAGCACATCAGGTTACCCCATTACCGTTTTTTCTTTCGCTCTTGCAAAATGTGTCTAATTTGACACATTTTCTACGAAAATAGTGTCAAATTAGACAATTACGATTCAATTGAAGCAATATAAAATTAGCAGCCTCGGGGCCCCGGTCGAACATTGAACGCTCTTGCGCTCGTGTTGCGGCTCGGCTAGTAACATGTTAGGCGACTGACAGCGCTTGGGCTTCGGCGGCAACAGATCGGCTCTATGCTGGTCGCTGTCGGAGGAGTCATGGCCGTTGTCGTGCAGCGTGCCGCCCGAGCTGGACGCGTCCAGCGAGTCCGTCTCCGAGGCGAGGCACTCCAGCGAGCGCTGGACCAGCGATGTACAGTACGCCAGCATGCGAGGGATGTACAGGCGACGGCACATCGGGTTACCCCATTTCTGTTTTTGTTCTCGCTCCTGCCATATGTCATTTCTTTGCAATAGAGCAAGGAGGACTGACAGGAAATGGGAGATGTACAGTCAACAGCACATCAGGTTACCCCAGGTGTCTTAATGGTCTAATTTGACACATTTTTCGTAGAAAATGTGTCAAGAATGATGTGCCGTCAACTGTACAGTCAACAGCACGTCAGATTACCCCAAGTGTCTTAATAGTCTAATTACAGTCAACAGCACATCAAGTTACCCCAAGTGTCTTAACAGTCTAATTTGACACATTTTTCGTACAAAATGTGTCAATAATGATGTGCCGTCAACCGTACAGTTAACAGCACATCAGGTTACCCCAGGTGTCTTAATAGTCTAATTTGACACATTTTTCGTAGAAATGTGTCTAGAATGATATGCCGTCAACTGTACAGTCAACAGCACATCATGTTACCCCATAATAATTGTGTCTTAATAGTCTAATTTGACTCATTTTCTACGAAAAATGTGTCAAATTCGACAATGCAATTGAAGCGACTTAAAATTAGCAGCCTCGGGGCCCCGGTCGAACATTGAACGCTCTTGCGCTCGTGTCGCGGCTCGGCTAGTAACATGTTAGGCGACTGACAGCGCTTGGGCTTCGGCGGCAACAGATCGGCTCTATGCTGGTCGCTGTCGGAGGAGTCATGGCCGTTGTCGTGCAGCGTGCCGCCCGAGCTGGACGCGTCCAGCGAGTCCGTCTCCGAGGCGAGGCACTCCAGCGAGCGCTGGACCAGCGATGTACAGTACGCCAGCATGCCAGGGATGTACAGGCGACGGCACATCGGGTTACCCCATTTCTGTTCTTGTTCTCGCTCTTGCCATATGTCACTTCTTTGGAATGGGTCAAGTAGGACTGACGCATACCGTACAGTCGACAGCACATCAGGTTACCCCATTTCTCTAAAGTCTAAGTCTAATTTGACACATTATTCGTAGAAAATGTGTCAAATCAGACTATTTAGACACAATGTGACACAATGACACAGAAAATGTGTCAAATTAGACTATTTAGACACAATGTGACACAATTACACAGAAAATGTGTCAAATTAGACTATTTAGACACAATGACACAGAAAATGTGTCAAATTAGACTATTTAGACACAATGTGACACAATGACACAGAAAATGTGTCAAATTAGACTATTAAGACACAATGTGACACAATTACACAGAAAATGTGTCAAATTAGACTATTAAGACACAATGTGACACAATGACACAGAAAATGTGTCAAATTGGACTATTAAGACAAAATCACGTCAAAAATGTGTCAAATTAGCCGATTGAGACTCAATAACGATTCAATTGAAGCGATTTAAAATTAGCAGCCTCGGGGCCCTGGTCGAACATTGAACGCTCTTGCGCTCGTGTCGCGGCTCGGCTAGTAACACGTTAGGCGACTGACAGCGCTTGGGCTTCGGCGGCAACAGATCGGCTCTATGCTGGTCGCTGTCGGAGGAGTCATGGCCGTTGTCGTGCAGCGTGCCGCCCGAGCTGGACGCGTCCAGCGAGTCCGTCTCCGAGGCGAGGCACTCCAGCGAGCGCTGGACCAGCGATGTACAGTACGCCAGCATGCCAGGGATGTACAGGCGACGGCACATCGGGTTACCCCATTTCTGTTTTTGTTCTCGCTCCTGCCATATGTCATTTCTTTGCAATAGAGCAAGGAGGACTGACAGGAAATGGGAGATGTACAGTCAACAGCACATCAGGTTACCCCAGGTGTCTTAATAGTCTAATTTGACACATTTTTTGTAGAAAATGTGTCTAGCATGATGTGCCGTCAACCGTACAGTCAACAGCACATCATGTTACCCCAAGTGTCTTAATAGTCTATCAAGGATGATGTGCCGTCAACCGTACAGTCAACAGCACATCAGGTTACCCCAGGTGTCTTAATGGTCTAATTTGACACAGTTTTCGCACAAAATGTGTCTAGAATGATGTGCCGTCAACCGTACAGTCAACAGCACATCAGGTTACCCCATTACCGTTTTTTCTTTCGCTCTTGCAAAATGTGTCTAATTTGACACATTTTCTACGAAAATAGTGTCAAATTAGACAATTACGATTCAATTGAAGCAATATAAAATTAGCAGCCTCGGGGCCCCGGTCGAACATTGAACGCTCTTGCGCTCGTGTTGCGGCTCGGCTAGTAACATGTTAGGCGACTGACAGCGCTTGGGCTTCGGCGGCAACAGATCGGCTCTATGCTGGTCGCTGTCGGAGGAGTCATGGCCGTTGTCGTGCAGCGTGCCGCCCGAGCTGGACGCGTCCAGCGAGTCCGTCTCCGAGGCGAGGCACTCCAGCGAGCGCTGGACCAGCGATGTACAGTACGCCAGCATGCGAGGGATGTACAGGCGACGGCACATCGGGTTACCCCATTTCTGTTTTTGTTCTCGCTCCTGCCATATGTCATTTCTTTGCAATAGAGCAAGGAGGACTGACAGGAAATGGGAGATGTACAGTCAACAGCACATCAGGTTACCCCAGGTGTCTTAATGGTCTAATTTGACACATTTTTCGTAGAAAATGTGTCAAGAATGATGTGCCGTCAACTGTACAGTCAACAGCACGTCAGATTACCCCAAGTGTCTTAATAGTCTAATTACAGTCAACAGCACATCAAGTTACCCCAAGTGTCTTAACAGTCTAATTTGACACATTTTTCGTACAAAATGTGTCAATAATGATGTGCCGTCAACCGTACAGTTAACAGCACATCAGGTTACCCCAGGTGTCTTAATAGTCTAATTTGACACATTTTTCGTAGAAATGTGTCTAGAATGATATGCCGTCAACTGTACAGTCAACAGCACATCATGTTACCCCATAATAATTGTGTCTTAATAGTCTAATTTGACTCATTTTCTACGAAAAATGTGTCAAATTCGACAATGCAATTGAAGCGACTTAAAATTAGCAGCCTCGGGGCCCCGGTCGAACATTGAACGCTCTTGCGCTCGTGTCGCGGCTCGGCTAGTAACATGTTAGGCGACTGACAGCGCTTGGGCTTCGGCGGCAACAGATCGGCTCTATGCTGGTCGCTGTCGGAGGAGTCATGGCCGTTGTCGTGCAGCGTGCCGCCCGAGCTGGACGCGTCCAGCGAGTCCGTCTCCGAGGCGAGGCACTCCAGCGAGCGCTGGACCAGCGATGTACAGTACGCCAGCATGCGAGGGATGTACAGGCGACGGCACATCGGGTTACCCCATTTCTGTTTTTGTTCTCGCTCTTGCCATATGTCATTTCTTTGCAATAGAGCAAGGAGGACTGACAGGAAATGGGAGATGTACAGTCAACAGCACATCAGGTTACCCCAGGTGTCTTAATGGTCTAATTTGACACATTTTTCGTAGAAAATGTGTCAAGAATGATGTGCCGTCAACTGTACAGTCAACAGCACGTCAGATTACCCCAAGTGTCTTAATAGTCTAATTACAGTCAACAGCACATCAAGTTACCCCAAGTGTCTTAATAGTCTAATTTGACACATTATTCGTAGAAAATGTGTCAATAATGATGTGCCATCAACCGTACAGTTAACAGCACATCAGGTTACCCCAGGTGTCTTAATAGTCTAATTTGACACATTTTTCGTAGAAATGTGTCTAGAATGCTATGCCGTCAACTGTACAGTCAACAGCACATCATGTTACCCCATAATAATTGTGTCTTAATAGTCTAATTTGGTCAAATTCGACAATGCAATTGAAGCGACTTAAAATTAGCAGCCTCGGGGCCCTGGTCGAACATTGAACGCTCTTGCGCTCGTGTTGCGGCTCGGCTAGTAACATGTTAGGCGACTGACAGCGCTTGGGCTTCGGCGGCAACAGATCGGCTCTATGCTGGTCGCTGTCGGAGGAGTCATGGCCGTTGTCGTGCAGCGTGCCGCCCGAGCTGGACGCGTCCAGCGAGTCCGTCTCCGAGGCGAGGCACTCCAGCGAGCGCTGGACCAGCGATGTACAGTACGCCAGCATGCCAGGGATGTACAGGCGACGGCACATCGGGTTACCCCATTTCTGTTTTTGTTCTCGCTCTTGCCATATGTCACTTCTTTGGAATGGGTCAAGTAGGACTGACGCATACCGTACAGTCGACAGCACATCAGGTTACCCCATTTCTCTAAAGGCTAAGTCTAATTTGACACATTATTCGTAGAAAATGTGTCAAATTAGACTATTTAGACACAATGTGACACAATTACACAGAAAATGTGTCAAATTAGACTATTTAGACACAATGTGACACACTGACACAGAAAATGAGTCAAATTAGACTATTTAGACACAATGTGACACAATGACACAGAAAATGACACAATGACACAGAAAATGACACAATGACACAGAAAATGTGTCAAATTAGACTATTTAGACACAATGTGACACAATGACACAAAAAATGACACAATGACACAGAAAATGACACAATGACACAGAAAATGTGTCAAATTAGACTATTAAGACACAATTACGATTCAATTGAAGCGATTTAAAATCAGCAGTCTTGGGGCCCTGGTCGAACATTGAACGCTCTTGCGCTCGTGTCGCGGCTCGGCTAGTAACACGTTAGGCGACTGACAGCGCTTGGGCTTCGGCGGCAACAGATCGGCTCTATGCTGGTCGCTGTCGGAGGAGTCATGGCCGTTGTCGTGCAGCGTGCCGCCCGAGCTGGACGCGTCCAGCGAGTCCGTCTCCGAGGCGAGGCACTCCAGCGAGCGCTGGACCAGCGATGTACAGTACGCCAGCATGCCAGGGATGTACAGGCGACGGCACATCGGGTTACCCCATTTCTGTTTTTGTTCTCGCTCCTGCCATATGTCACTTCTTTGGAATGGGTCAAGTAGGACTGACGCATACCGTACAGTCGACAGCACATCAGGTTACCCCATTTCTCTAAAGTCTAAGTCTAATTTGACACATTATTCGTAGAAAATGTGTCAAATTAGACTATTTAGACACAATGTGACACAATTACACAGAAAATGTGTCAAATTAGACTATTTAGACACAATGTGACACAATTACACAGAAAATGTGTCAAATTAGACTATTAAGACACAATGTGACACAATGACACAGAAAATGTGTCAAATTGGACTATTAAGACAAAATCACGTCAAAAATGTGTCAAATTAGCCGATTGAGACTCAATAACGATTCAATTGAAGCGACTTAAAATTAGCAGCCTCGGGGCCCTGGTCGAACATTGAACGCTCTTGCGCTCGTGTCGCGGCTCGGCTAGTAACATGTTAGGCGACTGACAGCGCTTGGGCTTCGGCGGCAACAGATCGGCTCTATGCTGGTCGCTGTCGGAGGAGTCATGGCCGTTGTCGTGCAGCGTGCCGCCCGAGCTGGACGCGTCCAGCGAGTCCGTCTCCGAGGCGAGGCACTCCAGCGAGCGCTGGACCAGCGATGTACAGTACGCCAGCATGCCAGGGATGTACAGGCGACGGCACATCGGGTTACCCCATTTCTGTTCTTGTTCTCGCTCTTGCCATATGTCACTTCTTTGGAATGGGTCAAGTAGGACTGACGCATACCGTACAGTCGACAGCACATCAGGTTACCCCATTTCTCTAATGTCTAAGTCTAATTTGAAACATTATTCGTAGAAAGTGTGTCAAATTAGACTATTTAGACACAATGTGACACAACTGCACAGAAAATGTGTCAAATTAGACTATTTAGACACAATGACACAGAAAATGTGTCAAATTAGACTATTTAGACACAATGTGACACAATTACACAGAAAATGTGTCAAATTAGACTATTTAGACACAATGTGACACACTGACACAGAAAATGTGTCAAATTAGACTTTTAAGACACAATCACGTCAAAAATGTGTCAAATTAGACTTTTAAGACACAATCACGTCAAAAATGTGTCCAATTAGACTATTTAGACACAATTACGATTCAATTGAAGCGATTTAAAATTAGCAGCCTCGGGGCCCTGGTCGAACATTGAACGCTCTTGCGCTCGTGTTGCGGCTCGGCTAGTAACATGTTAGGCGACTGACAGCGCTTGGGCTTCGGCGGCAACAGATCGGCTCTATGCTGGTCGCTGTCGGAGGAGTCATGGCCGTTGTCGTGCAGCGTGCCGCCCGAGCTGGACGCGTCCAGCGAGTCCGTCTCCGAGGCGAGGCACTCCAGCGAGCGCTGGACCAGCGATGTACAGTACGCCAGCATGCGAGGGATGTACAGGCGACGGCACGTCAGGTTACCACATTTTCGTTTTTTCTCTCGCTCTTGCCAAATGTCATTTCTTTGCAATAGAGCAAGGAGGAATGACGCACACTGCACAGTCAACAGCACATCAGGTAACCCCATTTTCGTTTTTTATATCGCTCTTGCCAAATGTCATTTCCTTGCAATAGAGCAAGGAGGAATGACGCACATCGTGCAGTCAACAGCAGATCAGGTTACCCCAGGTGTCTAAAAAATCTAATTTGACACATTTTTCGTAGAAAATGTGTCAAGAATGATGTGCCATCCACTGTACAGTCAACAGCACATCATGTTACCCTAGGTGTCTTAATAGTCTAATTTGACACATTTTTCGTAAAAAATGTGTCTAGAATGATGTGCTGTCAACCGTACAGTCAACAGCACATCAGGTTACCCCAGGTGTCTAAAAAGTCTAATTTGACACTATTTTCTTCGAAAATGTGTCAAATTAGACGATCCAATTGAAGCGACTTAAAATTAGCAGCCTCGGGGCCCTGGTCGAACATTGAACGCTCTTGCGCTCGTGTTGCGGCTCGGCTAGTAACATGTTAGGCGACTGACAGCGCTTGGGCTTCGGCGGCAACAGATCGGCTCTATGCTGGTCGCTGTCGGAGGAGTCATGGCCGTTGTCGTGCAGCGTGCCGCCCGAGCTGGACGCGTCCAGCGAGTCCGTCTCCGAGGCGAGGCACTCCAGCGAGCGCTGGACCAGCGATGTACAGTACGCCAGCATGCCAGGGATGTACAGGCGACGGCACATCGGGTTACCCCATTTCTGTTCTTGTTCTCGCTCTTGCCATATGTCACTTCTTTGGAATGGGTCAAGTAGGACTGACGCATACCGTACAGTCGACAGCACATCAGGTTACCCCATTTCTCTAAAGTCTAAGTCTAATTTGACACATTATTCGTAGAAAATGTGTCAAATCAGACTATTTAGACACAATGTGACACAATTACACAGAAAATGTGTCAAATTAGACTATTTAGACACAATGTGACACAATTACACAGAAAATGTGTCAAATTAGACTATTAAGACACAATGTGACACAATTACACAGAAAATGTGTCAAATTAGACTATTTAGACACAATGTGACACAATGACACAGAAAATGTGTCAAATTAGACTATTTAGACACAATGTGACACACTGACACAGAAAATGTGTCAAATTAGACTATTAAGACACAATGTGACACAATGACACAAAAATGACAATGACACAGAAAATGTGTCAAATTGGACTATTAAGACAAAATCACGTCAAAAATGTGTCAAATTAGACTATTTAGACACAATTTCGTCAAAAATGTGTCAAATTAGCCGATTGAGACTCAAAAACGATTCAATTGAAGCGATTTAAAATTAGCAGCCTCGGGGCCCTGGTCGAACATTGAACGCTCTTGCGCTCGTGTTGCGGCTCGGCTAGTAACATGTTAGGCGACTGACAGCGCTTGGGCTTCGGCGGCAACAGATCGGCTCTATGCTGGTCGCTGTCGGAGGAGTCATGGCCGTTGTCGTGCAGCGTGCCGCCCGAGCTGGACGCGTCCAGCGAGTCCGTCTCCGAGGCGAGGCACTCCAGCGAGCGCTGGACCAGCGATGTACAGTACGCCAGCATGCCAGGGATGTACAGGCGACGGCACATCGGGTTACCCCATTTCTGTTCTTGTTCTCGCTCCTGCCATATGTCACTTCTTTGGAATGGGTCAAGTAGGACTGACGCATACCGTACAGTCGACAGCACATCAGGTTACCCCATTTCTCTAATGTCTAAGTCTAATTTGAAACATTATTCGTAGAAAGTGTGTCAAATTAGACTATTTAGACACAATGTGACACAACTGCACAGAAAATGTGTCAAATTAGACTATTTAGACACAATGTGACACAATAACACAGAAAATGTGTCAAATTAGACTATTAAGACACAATGTGACACAATGACACAGAAAATGTGTCAAATTGGACTATTAAGACAAAATCACGTCAAAAATGTGTCAAATTAGCCGATTGAGACTCAATAACGATTCAATTGAAGCGACTTAAAATTAGCAGCCTCGGGGCCCTGGTCGAACATTGAACGCTCTTGCGCTCGTGTCGCGGCTCGGCTAGTAACACGTTAGGCGACTGACAGCGCTTGGGCTTCGGCGGCAACAGATCGGCTCTATGCTGGTCGCTGTCGGAGGAGTCATGGCCGTTGTCGTGCAGCGTGCCGCCCGAGCTGGACGCGTCCAGCGAGTCCGTCTCCGAGGCGAGGCACTCCAGCGAGCGCTGGACCAGCGATGTACAGTACGCCAGCATGCCAGGGATGTACAGGCGACGGCACATCGGGTTACCCCATTTCTGTTCTTGTTCTCGCTCTTGCCATATGTCACTTCTTTGGAATGGGTCAAGTAGGACTGACGCATACCGTACAGTCGACAGCACATCAGGTTACCCCATTTCTCTAAAGGCTAAGTCTAATTTGACACATTATTCGTAGAAAATGTGTCAAATTAGACTATTTAGACACAATGTGACACAATTACACAGAAAATGTGTCAAATTAGACTATTTAGACACAATGTGACACAATGACACAGAAAATGTGTCAAATTAGACTATTTAGACACAATGTGACACAATGACACAGAAAATGTGTCAAATTAGACTATTAAGACACAATGTGACACAATTACACAGAAAATGTGTCAAATTAGACTATTAAGACACAATGTGACACAATGACACAGAAAATGTGTCAAATTGGACTATTAAGACAAAATCACGTCAAAAATGTGTCAAATTAGCCGATTGAGACTCAATAACGATTCAATTGAAGCGACTTAAAATTAGCAGCCTCGGGGCCCTGGTCGAACATTGAACGCTCTTGCGCTCGTGTCGCGGCTCGGCTAGTAACACGTTAGGCGACTGACAGCGCTTGGGCTTCGGCGGCAACAGATCGGCTCTATGCTGGTCGCTGTCGGAGGAGTCATGGCCGTTGTCGTGCAGCGTGCCGCCCGAGCTGGACGCGTCCAGCGAGTCCGTCTCCGAGGCGAGGCACTCCAGCGAGCGCTGGACCAGCGATGTACAGTACGCCAGCATGCCAGGGATGTACAGGCGACGGCACATCGGGTTACCCCATTTCTGTTTTTGTTCTCGCTCTTGCCATATGTCACTTCTTTGGAATAGAGCAAGGTGGACTGACAGGAAATGGGAGATGTACAGTCAACAGCACATCAGGTTACCCCAGGTGTCTTAATGGTCTAATTTGACACATTTTTCGTAGAAAATGTGTCTAGAATGATATGCCGCCAACCGTACAGTCAACAGCACATCATGTTGCCCCAAGTGTCTTAATAGTCTAGTTTGACACATTTTTCCTAGAAAATGTGTCTAGAATGATGTGCCGTCAACCGTACAGCCAACAGCACATCAGTTTAGCCCATTTTGGTTTTTTCTCTCGCTCTTGCCAAATGTGTCTAATTTGACACATTTTCTACGAAAAATGTGTCAAATTAGACAATTACGATTCAATTGAAACCATTTAAAATTAGCAGCCTCGGGGCCCTCGTCGAACATTGAACGCTCTTGCGCTCGTGTTGCGGCTCGGCTAGTAACATGTTAGGCGACTGACAGCGCTTGGGCTTCGGCGGCAACAGATCGGCTCTATGCTGGTCGCTGTCGGAGGAGTCATGGCCGTTGTCGTGCAGCGTGCCGCCCGAGCTGGACGCGTCCAGCGAGTCCGTCTCCGAGGCGAGGCACTCCAGCGAGCGCTGGACCAGCGATGTACAGTACGCCAGCATGCCAGGGATGTACAGGCGACGGCACATCGGGTTACCCCATTTCTGTTCTTGTTCTCGCTCTTGCCATATGTCACTTCTTTGGAATGGGTCAAGTAGGACTGACGCATACCGTACAGTCGACAGCACATCAGGTTACCCCATTTCTCTAAAGGCTAAGTCTAATTTGACACATTATTCGTAGAAAATGTGTCAAATTAGACTATTTAGACACAATGTGACACAATTACACAGAAAATGTGTCAAATTAGACTATTAAGACACAATGTGACACAATGACACAGAAAATGTGTCAAATTAGGCTTTTAAGACACAATCACGTCAAAAATGTGTCGAATTAGACTATTTAGACACAATTTCGTCAAAAATGTGTCAAATTAGCCGATTGAGACTCAATAACGATTCAATTGAAGCGACTTAAAATTAGCAGCCTCGGGGCCCTGGTCGAACATTGAACGCTCTTGCGCTCGTGTTGCGGCTCGGCTAGTAACACGTTAGGCGACTGACAGCGCTTGGGCTTCGGCGGCAACAGATCGGCTCTATGCTGGTCGCTGTCGGAGGAGTCATGGCCGTTGTCGTGCAGCGTGCCGCCCGAGCTGGACGCGTCCAGCGAGTCCGTCTCCGAGGCGAGGCACTCCAGCGAGCGCTGGACCAGCGAGTCGAAGTACGCCATCATTCGAGGGTCCTCGCTCGTAGACTGTTCAGCGTAGTTGTGGGAGATATACTGGAATTATAAATAACACTCATGTACGATTTCAGCGATACAGCAAGCACTTTGGAGCAGAATTGCAATTGAATTTGAAATTAGGCTTTATTAGCAGTAACTCTTTGTAGTTCCCACGCGCCGTTTCGTATGAAGCGAACGTAAGTAACAAATGGGGATAAAAATAATAAACACTCAATATGTTTAACCAATTTTAATTTACGCACACCGTTTCGTTTGAATCGAACTTGAGTAACAAATAGGGCTAAAATTAATAAAACATTTAGATGGCTTAGGTTTAGTTGTTTGAGATGATGCTGGCCCAATTATGATGTGCGAAAACATTTATCTGCTACTCAAAATTGATAACACTTCAAACTAATAAAGTAGAATAACAAAACTTGGTTAAAAAAAAATTGCAGCAAGAGATACACTTTTCACAGAACTCAAAAAGCTAGTATAATTTATAATTGACGCAGTAAGAGTCTTTAAATTTCCTTACCTGCCCACTATGATGCACAAGCGAAACATAATCCTCGTGGCTGTATATTTCGCGCGGATTATCAGAACCCTGGGCCTCTTCTAGCAAAGACCCGCGCATTTCCGGATACTCCATAGCCGACCACACCTGCGGATACATCACATTTTACACCATACTGCCAATTAACAAAATTATGATGTTTAGAGAAAAGTTATTATAATTCACCTTGATAATTTTCTCAACTCCTGATGAAGCAATGAGGCAGTAGTGAGGGTTATAGCGCACTTGGTTAACAATTGATCGATGTCCATACAGTACTATGTGTGGTGGTTCCACTAGTGTATCTGTGAACAGGTATTCATAATAAGCCCCAAGCACATTTCAGTAAACATTGAATCTGGTATAGACTGTCTAAAACTTACCCATTCTCTCACCGTCAGGGATCTTCCACACATACAGGTTGAAGTCGTCAGAACCCGAAATGATGTATTGGTCGCCTTCGCCGGCGAAGCAACAGCTTTTCATAGTGCACGAGTTATAATAGTCCTGTTAAAACAAAGCTCAGAGATTGATTGATTGTTTCTTAATTTAGGAGAGCAAGCATAAACTTTTTGCTTAAAAGAAGTTCAACAACTGACTATAATTCTATAGCTTTGTTAAATAATTACAATTCACATAATTTGAACTTAAGCATGAGTTCGGTCAACGGCATGACAGCCTACCCATTTCCGGCCAATCCTTACTCTATTGTAAAAATGTCATTTGGCAAGAGCAAGATTAAAAATGGAAATGGTTAGTGATGTATAGTTGTCTGTGCATTGTCGAATGGCTTTTCGATGACACAGTGGGGTCAAATTTCGAAGTTCATTTCGTAGAGTGATAGATTACCGCAGATAATAAACAGAAAAGAGAGCTTGATTTCGTAAAGTTCCTCTAGTGGATAGTCAAATGGTGGATCTAATAATTATCATCATCATCAGCCTGTTGCAGTCCACTGCTGGACATAGGCCTCTCCCATTGCACGCCACTGAGCTCGATCTTCGGCTGCTCGCATCCAGCTCCTGCCAGCCATCCTGCGCAAATCATCACTCCACCTTGCCTGAGGACGTCCTACACTACGCTTGCCGAGACGCGGTCTCCACTCAAGAACACGTTTACTCCAACGGTTGTCGGTTCTACAGCTTACATGGCCAGCCCACTGCCACTTCAACTTGCTAATCCGGTGGGCTATGTCGATAACCTTGGTTCTCTGCCTTATCACCTCATTTCTAATTTGGTCCCGCAGAGAAACGCCGAGCATAGCCCTCTCCATAGCCCGCTGGGTGACTTTAAATTTGTGGACCAGCCGTGCCGTTAGTGTCCACGTTTCGGCTCCGTATGTCATGACGGGTAGGACGCACTGATTGAAGACTTTTGTCTTTAGGCACTGTGGGATCGACTATGTGAAGACCCGACGTAGCTTCCCAAACGCTGCCCAACCCAGCTGAATTCTTCTATTCACCTCGCTCTCGAAGTTGTTCCTACCTAACTGCAATGTCTGCCCGAGGTATACATATTTTTGAACGACTTCGAGAACGGCGCCGTGTACCGCAATCGGTTCCGGTAGTACATGTTCATTGAACATGACCTTGGTTTTGTCCAAGTTCATCCGTAGACCGATGCGTACAGAAGAGTCAGCCAGGTCATTCAGCATCTGTTGTAGGTCCTGCAGCGTTTCCGCCACGATGACAATGTAGTCAGCAAATCGCAAGTGAGAGATGTACTCGCCATTGATGTTGATGCCACGTCCTTTCCAGTTCAGCGTCTTGAACATATCCTCCATTGCATTTGAGAACAATTTCGGGGAGATAACATCCCCTTGTCTCACACCCCGATGCAACGGTATGGGACTTGTTTGCTGATTCTGTACTTGGACGGACATAGTGGCAGCTTTGTAAAGACATCTCATCACTTGGATATATCGCCAATCTACTTGGCATCGCTGCAGAGACTCCAGAACAGACCAGATTTCAATTGAGTCAAAGGCCTTCTCATAGTCCACAAATGCTAGACACAGGGGCTGATTATACTCTCCAGTTTTCTGTATAAGCTGCCGCACTGTGTGTATGTGGTCTATGGTGCCGTATCCGCTCCGAAACCCAGCCTGTTCCGGTGGTTGGAATTCGTCGAGTCTTCGCGCAAGACGGTTCGTGATCACCCTTGAGAACAGCTTATAGACGTGGCTTAGAAGGGAAATGGGTCGATAGTTCTTCAGTAGGGTTTTGTCTCCCTTTTTGAAGAACAGGACGACCACACTCCTACTCCACGCCTCTGGAGTTCTCCCTTCGAAGAGGACAGCGTTAAAAAGCTTTTGAAGCTCCCTGAGTAAGGGTCTGCCTCCTGCCTTTAACAACTCTGTTGTAACACCGTCCTCTCCGGGGGCTTTTCCATTTTTAAGCCGCCCAAGAGCGATCTCGATTTCGTCAATGCTGACTTCTGGCAGGTCTTCGGTGTAGTGGCGTGTTAGAGTGGCTCTAGAGTCCTCATTTCCGGGGTCAGGTCGAGATGCATGCGAAGCGTATAGCCGGCCATAGAAGTTTTCTACTTCCGAAAGGACTGCTGGCTTCGAGACAACGACTTCTCCACTTTCTATAGTCAACTTCGTCAGGTGGCTTCTTCCAAGAGATCGTACGAACACTTTTGATCCCCGGTTTTGCTCGATCGCTCTCTCAATCGAGAGGGTATTAGAGCAACGGAGATCGCGTCGCACGTGCTTACTAATCTCTCGGTTTAGAGTCCGTTTCCCTGACGAAGTGACGGGTGGGTCTTCTCGTCGTCTCTTCATTAGCCCTAAAGTCTCTTCGGAAAGCTTCGACTTCTTGCCCTTGCGCTGCATTTTACAAAATCTCGTACCTTCTTCCCTGAGGACTCGAACCACATCTTCAAGGTTCTGGTTAACGTCAGTTGTGGTTTCCACGGCAGCAAATCGGTTCTCCAGATTTGACTGGAACGCTTCAGATCCCATCATAGTTTGAAGCAGAGTTGGTCGGAGCCTGGCCTTCATCAAGCGGACTCGTTCAGCTCTGAAGTCGATATTCAGAGAGCCTCGGACGAGTCGGTGATCGCTACCGGTATTAAACCTATTGATCACGGAGACGTCTCTGAATATGTGCTTTTTGTCCGCCATGATGAAGTCGATCTCATTTTTTGTCATAGTGTCGGGGCTTTGCCACGTCCACTTCCTTTGGGGTTGCTTCTTGAAGAATGAGTTCATCAAGAAGAGCCCCTCCCGTTCGAGGAAATTGACGAGCATTTGCCCCCTATGATTTCTGCTTCCATATCCATGGGATCCTACTACCGATTCACTGCAATTCTGTACTCCCACTTTAGCGTTAAAGTCCCCCATAACAACGGTGAAATGGGTCTTGGTAGTGTAGTGGAGGGCCCTCGATATGTCATCGAACATATCCTCCACCTCATCGTCCGAGTGTGACGAGGTCGGTGCGTACACTTGCACCACCTTGAGGCTATACCTCTCGGTGAGCTTGATGATGAGGTACGCCACCCTGTTCGACACACTGGACATTTCCACAACGTTGTTAGCTAGGGACTTATTAACCAGAAACCCAACGCCACCTTGGGATTTTTGGTCTCCCTCTCGGAAGTACATCAGGTGGCCTGAATTGAGAGTTATGGTGTCCTCTCCCTCTCTTCGGACTTCACATAACCCTAGTATGTGCCACCTGATGTTCCCAAGTTCCACCTCAAGTTGCGCCAGATGCGAGTCGAGCCGCAGCGTGCGTCCGTTATACGTCGCCAGGGTCAGTCGGTTGTGGTGGCCTCCCGTAGCCCGGAGATTCTTTGCACCCCCCGCCCCACCGTTACCATGGTCGCCACCATAACCAGGAATAGTGGGGCTACCGGGAACTGGGGGCCGTGGCCTTCGCTGTGTCTTCATAGGAGGTTATGCCCATAATCGCCACGCTGGGCAGGCGGGTTGGCGATCGCAGGGCGAAGCTTCTCGCACCGGTGACGCTGCTGCCCGTCACCGGCCTGTGGTATTTAGCTCGCCTATTCAGGACGGATATACCGCCGTCGGTCGGTCGCCAGAGCCTCGTTCGTTACTCAGCAGGATGCACCGCGAGCAGGTGAGGTTGACTTGGGGCGATAGATGGAGGTTCGCCCCCTTACATCCCAGACAGGTTATGTCAGTACTGACGCGAAGTCATAAATTCGCCCCTGGCGTACGTACCTATAATTTGAAATTAAATAAATAAATAAATAAATACATGTTGCGCAGTGTTGTCTCAAACTGTCAATGCATTGCATTGCATGTTGCTCAGGTGGTCGAAGTCCTCATTTCGGGTGCCACTTTTTTAGCACAAGTAACCTATCTACATCTTTTTATTACAATATTGAGATCTAACGGTTCCTACCTGATGGTAGAACTCGGCGACTGGTTGCGGCGAGTGCACGGCATAGAGCACTGGCGGCAGGCGGCGACGCAGCGCAAGCACGTGCGTGCCGGCCGCGTTGAAGCGCACAGACATGCTGTTCTGGCACGAACCGCTCTTGCCTCCGTAGCGGACCACGGGGCTGAGGGAAACGCACAGTTTACCATACAAAACCACCTGTCAGATAGCTCTATTTTCGCCTCTTGTTATTTTATTTTTTTATTATTTATTTCGAGTTGGGACATTGACAATAGCCTGGAGCCTGGTAAGGTACACTTGTTGAGGCCCATTTACTCGGGCTCCACAGGAAGCCTAGAGTTTCTTTTCACCTAGAGTAGTGGATTGCTTTGTTACAAATAAATCGCACTACCCTACCCATACCTACTCTCTTAGCATTTTAGCAAATTTTCGTCTAACTTATTTGCCATTAAGCCATTGGTTTGATTCCCACAAAGAGTTAACAATTATGTGATGTAGAACCAAATTATTACTGGTGAATAAAGAAGTGAAAGTAGTAAACTGAATGCCACCATGCTACATTACATTTATTGTATTGTCGAATACAAATAGTGATCAAGTTGGCAAATACGCGGTATACCGCATATAGTCCGAATATTCGGCGCATCTTTAGTAATATTGTTCGTAAGCGACTTACTGTTTCGGCGACCGGAGGTCCCAGAGGGCGACACCATCTCTGGCGTTAGCTGACACTAACATGCCTACTTGCTGCGGATGGAACATCACTCCGTGGAATGCTTTTCTGCTTCGGGATATCACCAGTGATTCTGTATGTCAGTGTCACAGAAATATTTATTTATAGCATCATAGAAACAATTGTATGTTGTATACATTTAGTTCTAGTATTTCAATACCGAAAAATACTGTAAAATCTGAAAAATAAAACAAATAATGGAAATCTGTCTTAGAACGGTTTCTGGCCACTTCATCCTTTAATGCAAGGAATTCATTGAATATTTAACTACAGAAATTGTTGATTCAGCCAATAAATTCTTGATGATATTTTTTCACCAATTCAAATATTTTGCATTTCATAAACCAACGTGTGATTATCATGTGACAGGCTTTCCCACATTAAGTTAAGCCTGTCACATGGTAAATGGAATCACTGCAAATGTTTTATGAACAAGTTATAGCAACAAATTAGTGTCCTTTACTACTTTACTTTGAATCTTAATGAATTGCAGAAAAGCTCAATGATTTAAAATAATATTCATTTTCATTTATTCATTATAACATGTGGTGTATACAAAGTGTGTACAAAGATCTCAAATACTAAAATAAATCATGGTGTACTTTACACTAATAAGAGGTAAAGGGTCTTTGCTATTGCAAAAATACAAAGAGAAGTTACTTACCTTAGTGAATTTTGATTTAACAAGAAAAATATTTCATTGAGAGAATTGAGAAATAGACTAGGGTGGTTGAAGCTTAAAAAAGATCATAGGCCACTTTTTTTGATTGATGAAAAGATTTTTTGCCACAACAATATGACGATAAAGACTTTCTGTGATAGATCAAATTTCATATGGTGCAAGCTCGTTAGAAATAGGATGTTCTAATAAGTTAAGACAAACAATTAAAAATACACCAACCATGTACAGACTGCCTCGTATCAAAGAGCAGTAAGCGTCCATCATTCCCCGCAGTGGCCACGACCCTATCATTGAAAGGATCAATGGTGAGACTGCACACAGCCCTTTGGTGCTGTAGAACCTCCAACGGACATTTACTCTCCAAGTCATGGACTATAACCTGAATTAAAAGATTTATAGCTATGGCTATTATTGTTATTAGCATTTTCCATGCAGTATCTTTACTAAAGATCTGGAAACCAGAAAGAGACATTTAGTCATTTTGTTGTCCACATGCCATGCCAAGATGTCTTTTTCTGGTTTTCAGAGATTAATAGATGCTTAAAGAAATTTTATGAATATCTATTATATTGAAGTTTCAGAAAGACAAAAGAACAATTTGGCAGTTAAGTACAACAAGGGGCAGGTTCAGATTAGTCTCCTTAATTTAAAAGGTAAAACACCAATGTGAATTAAACTGATCCATTTAGAAGAGAAGAGTTACTAACTTGTGTCTAAATTTTAAAAATCTTCACTAACAGCTGCATTTCTCGTCTCACTTACAATATCATCATTTCCTCCTGAATAAATCTTCTGGTGGTCACTGGTGATGCCGAGGCAGAAGATGTTGGACTGGTGAACTGCCTTCATGGCCTCTGGCTTGCCATGGTTCAGGAGAGCCTGGCCAAACTTCCAAAGCATTACCCTCCTGTCATCCCCACCTATGCCAAGAAAAATATCTATTTATTTAAATACATCTAAGCCTACAGACGAGTTGCATTAAATTTTTCTACACAAGAAATAAACATTTATTATGACACAAAACAGAACAGTAAAATAAGTTCTTTTTCTCAACAAATACTGTTTTTTTAATTACTAAGTCCTTGGAATTTAATCTAAACATATTTCTTATCAGTCTTGGGAATAGTAATTAAATACTTGCAACAAGAAACAAATTTAATTTATGAATGGACCACAATAAAAAATAATAAATACACAGGACATATTTCTAATAAGCATCTAATTTGAATGATGAAAAACAGTCATAACATTAATTTCATTGAATGATACATCATACACCCGGTACTTGTGAGCATCTTTACGTACAAAAAATAATAACAAATAGTTAGGTAAATAGAAACATTGTTATCAGTAACACTGCTGTTATCATCTCATACACAAAATAGGTACCTAATTAAACTTGGTCCACAGTGAAAAAACAAATGTACATGTTTCATGGGGCGCATAACGAGTATGAAACGGAAAATTCAAACAATTCAGAATGATAAATTACCTGATACGAGCAATTCGCCATTGCTAGAAAACTCAATAGCATTCACACATCCAAAATGGCACACTAGGTCCCGGCGATATAAGTTTTTAGCGGCATCGAGGCGTTTATTGAATAAATGGGCCTTGAACTCGGGTACAGAACCATACTCCCTTTTAACAATATATGGCAAAGGGCTGGAAATATTCGCCATATTTAGATCAAAACCACCATTTTCTGACACGACCGAAACAAAAACTTCTCGTCGATCAGCTGTATTATATTTTTAAAACAGTTCACCACTCACATCCACTCCATAATGGTGCGGTCTCACTCTCGCCGAGAAAGTCTGCTTTGAGGTGCTTTGAGGCTGTTTGAGGCCCGTTTGAGGAAATGATTTGAAGGATGGCTCTGAGCCTCTGAGGTGGAGGTTAAGTGCAAAATGCCAGATTCTACTCCTTAGACTTCTGTTTTTAATCTAATTGTGTGAAGTGATATGATGTTTTATAGGTTGGCAAAAAAGTCCTGAAAGGGAACTAAAAAATATTATCACTGGCAATAGTCCCGCTGTCACTTGTCAATCACGTCTAGCTAGTACATGGTGTGTCAAATCTGTTTATCGGAGATCGTTTATTAGTGTATTCAGGTGTTTTCTTTATGTTAAACTAATAAAGAATCGTGTAAAATCAAGATAAATCTTCGAAAAAGAGAAAAACAATCCTCAGCGCCACTAGAGAAGTCGTAATGAAGTATCCAAACGTTGTTTAGCCGAGCACGAAGCTGGGGAAGTTTTATATAAAATAAACGATGATTAGACCAGAACGGCAGAAATCAATGGTATGCAGTGGTTTTATTTAATCAACCACGCGTGTTTTAACTTAGCTGTCAAGTAACTATCAACAAACGGGTGATATTTTACGTTGAAATGTGAATACCTATTTTGACGTTTGTTTACGAAAAACAATTTACAAGTTAGCACATCTAAGTGATTTTGATACTTTTTTATTGATTTTATTTTTTAAATTTAATTTAAATTTTTTAGGCAGCGGCTGCGCCAGCTTTTGAGAATATTTCTCCCAAAAATAAGAGAAAATCATGATGACACGTTATTTAAATAGAGAAGGAATAATACCAACGCGGACGAACTTCAAATGAGCAAATCGACAGGTAATCATAAACCTGCAAGATGAAGTGACCGTACAATAGCAGCATGAGTGACTCATGGGAACAAAGTGAATGTTAGAATTTTGGAGAAGGGTCGAGCCAAGCCATGGATGAAGATTTTTTTTACTTTAATTAATATTATGATTTTGCTAGTTTCTTCTTTTATTTCTTTACTTAGTAGTAGAAAAACGTCCTGATAATGTGGTTGTATGTGGTGGGGATCGACTGTATTGGTGCCACCGCCATTCTATTTTTACCACCAAACGGTTCCCCCTATGGACCTGTTGTATCCCGGTGGACAGACTACCACTCCTACCTGACCTATCAGCCCAGAGGGAGAAGCAAACCCGTTATATGAGTGTCTGTATGACTACTTCTAGAAAACGACAAAATAATGTGGAATTAAAAAAATGTAAGGCGTTTTCCTAGTAAAACGCTATAAGAATAAGAAAAT
The DNA here is from genome assembly GCA_950022985.1 of Udea ferrugalis. Taxonomy (NCBI): domain Eukaryota; kingdom Metazoa; phylum Arthropoda; class Insecta; order Lepidoptera; family Crambidae; genus Udea; species Udea ferrugalis. Next base: position 5,061,283 of record OX465533.1, read on the forward strand.
ACTGAACTAGATTAGGGGATCACGTGATGCATTGGCGCGACTCAAATAATTGGTATCTATTGGCGTGAACTTAGTTCTTGGGCCACGATTAACTAGATAGCCATTCTCTCTAAAAAAAATATTTGAATAAGTCAATTATCAAAACCGTTTGTGTCGTAGTATACGGGGTGACCACATCGACGATGGTGGCGCCCCTATTAATTTCACGACTTTTTTGCCAGGCTGTATATGATAATATAGTATTTTCGGAATGCAGCTTCTCCGGGAAGCTGGAAGTCATTGAATAAGCGTGCGAGACGATTCGTGATGACCTTCGCAAAGTGAGATGAGGTTGGTGGCCTTAAATTAACGACCTCTATGCGGTCGATGGCTTAAGTTGATTGCGTGTTCCCAAGTATTGATTGTATATTTTTATACGACTGTGGCAAACAAGCATGCGGACTGCAGCCATGGTGAGCGGTTACCGCAGCCCAGCCTGTGGACACGTGCAACACCAGGGGGCATTACTCTATTTATTACATTTTATATTTGTTACTTAACTATAACTCTGTCTCTTAATCAGAATTTTCTCAAACGACCCAAAAAACAACAAAGTTTTTTTTCATTGGCTCGGCTTCTAAAGCCACAAAAAATATTTAAAAAAAAACCATCGCACGTTGGACATGACTTTGACATTTGACTGACAGTGAGACGCTTTTAAAAAAAGAAAGCACCATTGCCACTGCACGCACAGCTCGTGAAAATAATTCAATTATTTTGGGAGTTTTCAACGTATCTTCTAAATTTACAGCATGGTAGTTGCAGAACTTGTAAAAGAAACTATGAAAAAGCCAACTTTGAAAGTGACAGGTTAGCTCAATCTAAGTGATAATTCCTAACCTTGTTTAATGTGACCAAAATATTATTCTCATGTACGTATTTTCAGTCTCGGAGTCAGATTCATCCAGTGCTGAGGAATCTGAAGAATCGGAAAATGAAGTGGAAATGAGTGATGAAAACGAAGAAGCTGACGTTGAAAGCAGTGGCGACAGCGAGGATGTTTCTGAAGAAGAAAGCACCCTAATAACAAATGAAGGTTGGGCTGACTCAGTGGCCAAGATTCTCGGCTCGAGTAAGCCTAAGAACAAGAAAACGCTTGTATTGTCACGTGCTAAGAAACACTCAGAAATTGTTAAAAAAGAAAAAGAAGAAAAACCTGCTTTCGAAGTTATTGGTGATACAAGTGAACAGTCTGTGAAATCAGAAGTTAAAAAAGAAGATGATTCAACAGAACCCTTAGTCAAAAAACCGGTATTTAGCATAAACATATAAATATATTTTATTTAGGCAGACTTACAAACCAAATAATAATTGTATATTTATTTCAGAAACATGAAAAACCTTCAATACGAGTGAAACCCAATATTTTAGAAAAAGACAGGGAAAGGTTACTAGGAAAGATAGCTACGAAAGGTGTAGTACAGTTATTCAATGCAGTGAGGAATCAACAGAAGACTTTAGAACGAGAGGTTGATAGGAATGATATATCTGAGAATAAGAAGGAAAAGATATTGAAGAAATTTGATAAGAGAGCTTTTTTGGATACTCTTATGGGTCAGACAAAATCAGTGATTGTAGATAAACAGGCCAATCCCCTCAAAGATGAAGTCAAAGCAGAAGATGATAAACCACAGTGGAATGCCCTCAGGTAATATTTAATTTTAAAAACAATACACCAGCTGGTGGCTAAAACATTAACTGTGAGTTAAAAACATAGTTTTCTAACTTCCTCCTTCTTGTCTAAAGCAAACATCACATCACATTTTAGAAGTGAAAAATCCTAACTAACTAAACTGTAAGTTTTTAATGTTAATGTGCAATAAAGAATATTATCTATATATCTATCTTAACATTCTATGATAAAAAATTCTAACTAATCATTTATCTTCATCATTTTTTACAGAGATGACTTCATGATGGGAGCTAAAATGAAAGATTGGGATAAAGAATCAGTTGATGAATGAAAAGACCAAGTTATCATGTAAAATTTAATAAATAAGTTTAGGCTATTTCCAAGTCATTTTATTTAAAACATTTTATGCCTAGTTGATTGACCATGGAATGTATGGCATTTACTAGTGGATATTTCATTAAAATTAAATAAATCCATAAAACTGTTAAACTTAAATTATGTTGTCTTGAAAAAAAATACTCTTAAAAATCATGAAAACCTACTTAATGAGCATGGTATAAGCATCATTACCAACAGTATGCTGTGTTATCTGCTTGGGTAGTGTAGAATATATTTTGACAGGAAGATTCCATACCATTGTTTCAATAGGAACATTCAATGGTGCATTCCAATCCTTTTCCTCAGGATTCGGCAACAGCTTCTCATTAGTAGTTACAAATTCAAAATGAAGTCGCCATCTTAGGGATACTGAAAAAAGAACAGTTTTCAGCAGTCATTCATTACTTAAAACTTAAAAAAGTATTCATATTCAAAGCATATTACCATCTTCCACCTCAAAGGCAGGTGTTATGTGTAGCGGTATTGGGAGTATAAGTTGTGAATGAGTTAGCCCCACAGTAACTTCATGATATCTAGCTACTGTCATTGATCTACTACTTGTATCTTTATTTGCATTTTTTGATGGAGACTTTGATTTGATAACTTCTTCTGGTTGCAGAGATACAGAAACCTTAAATTAAAAAAATAAATATAATAAGATTATGTTTCAATGTTTTTAGTATTATACCTTTAGGTTAAAGTAGGTATTTCATTACCTGCATACAAGTGACAGTTCCTACAGAGAAATCAAATGTGCCAACAATGTCTTCACCTAACTTATAAGCTGATTTGAAAAGACAAAACCTTCCAACCTTTCCTCTTGTGTTTGTAATCATATATGAGTTAGGACTTCTTCTTGCTGTGAGATTCTAAAAAGGAGGATTTATATTACATTAACTTCTTAAACCATAATTACTAAAAAAACCTAAAAGTATTGTGTATGTGGCATACAGCTTGTTCATTTTATATAATATTAAAAAAGTATCAAAAACAATCTATAAAATTCATGTAGGAACTATAAATATTACCTGTAATACTTGCAATGCCATTGTTAATGGTGTTTCTACTTTTCTCTCTTCTGAAAATGGGTTTGTTGGTTGTAGTTCCTCTGTTGTTTCATTTCCACACAAAGCTGCAAGGTCCTGCATGTTCATAATGGGACTGATTGGCAGCACACGGAATGGTATTCTAACCATTTTTATGTGTGAACCAACCTTTTGTGTAGCTATTGTTACTTTATATGAGTATTTGACTGATGTGCCCCGGTAGGATGGAGCTGCTTCAATAGGTAGAGATTCTCTATACCAAACTGAAAATTATAATATAATTATAATAAAATATTATATCTAAGTAGGTATGAAGCAAAAAGTACTGAAAGGCTTTTGTAAGAGTGGCGACTTATCTTACATGTTTTGCTTTCTCCAAGTGGTATGGTTAAATCACAGAACAATATTTTCGGCTTTGTGTGAAATATGACATTTCCGATATCACATGAAGTGACTTCCAAAGACGTTGTCTTTCCTATTGTAGGTGTCTTTTCCCCTGAAGTCCCCGACGTTGAGTAAAAGCAGTGTATTTGTGCGGATGCCCATGCTAAGTTTTCTAAAATGTCACTGAAAAGTCACAGTTAGTTCATTACTTTCTGATAAAATGTCACGTTTCCAGAATAATATCAAGTTTATAGAGAATAATTAACCTGTGACTTTGGGAATTCCTGTGTTCTGGCTGTGTTGTGTGGCAAAAGGTAATGCAACATTCTAGAGCTTCGCCAGCCAAATACACTGTGCCAGTCGTCAGCTTTGCAGAGAGTTCTATCATGGCGTTAGATTAGCCAGAGTGGCCAACGATGTTAATTGTTAATATTTGTTTCTCAAATTATTTTATTTACGTAAATAGTACGGCTTGTCAGAGTCCAGTCAGCCGAACGAAGGCAGCAGCAGTGACAGAAAACAGCTGTCATTCGAGACGAGAGTAAAGGGCAATTTACACCATCATCAGTCAAGAAGTGGAGGAACGTCCTCATTCTTTAATGGAGTGTGGAGGACATCGACCTCACAGCCACTATGAGGTCGATAGTTAAGGACAAGAATTTGTTTGACAGGTTTTTAAACTTTCTTGTTGCATTTTTGATTAAATTTCAACAATATGTCTTGGTTATACTGGGTACCGAAATTGTCGCCGAAACATCGGGCAATAACAGGTAAAATAGTATTTTTTACTGTTATGTTAGAATGTTCTACTATGAAGATTTGTGAAAATGTTTACAAAAATGAATTGAATACAAAGTACAAGTAAAGTAAAGTCGTGAACAAGTTGTAAGTAGAAGTAGGGTGCGGTGCGTTTTGAGGCAAATGAACTTTTGAATCAAAAGTTCAAAACGGACCGCACCCAAAGAGTTTGTAACCTGTGGTGAAATAAAAAAATAAACATGTTCCAATCTACGCTTTACAAGCATCGCAGTAAGTGATTTATCACCTGACTGGAGCAAACTAAATTGCCTTACTTGCTACATTACGAATTTTATTAATCACTTTATTTTCCTAGATTCAGTTTCTGCAAATTATAGTTCCATTCCAAACAATTTCTTAAAAAATTGTCAAGGTGAGACTGTCGAGAAAAGATTCTTGGTTGAGTCACATTTCTTGAAAAGGAACGTTTTGTAACGAACGATGTGGAATTTGAAAATTAGTGAATAAAAAAATTGTTATTTCCTGAAAAATGCTGATATCCGACGGAATAAATCACGGAAAATTACAATCTATAATCGTCGGGGAACTCAAGAAAGCAGGATTAAAGCATCGTTTGAAGAAAATTATTCTGAAGAGTGTAAAAGTAAGATAAACGATCAACAACATTGATGAAGTGTACCTTTTTTGTGTATTTATCAGTTTCGTTTGTGTTCAGGATCACAAGACAGTATTTGGAGCGCCATTAGTGAAAGTACCATCATGCAGCGTTATATGTTGCGGGAGTACGCTCTGTGTTCCGATGGTGGTTACCGAGATGTCTGCTGTGCTCAGAGCCAACGCCAACATCGAAGGCCTTTTCCGTAAAGCCGGCTCCCAAAATCGTCAAAAGGATATTAAGGTTTGAGTCATATTTGTGATAAGCACTGTTACTTAATTTTCCTGGATTTTGGTCAAGTAGATGACTGGTTTGTAGGGATTTTGGGGGAAGTAATTCAAGACCTTATTTCTGCTAGGTTAAAAAAAGCCCGCCTCAATTTGCTCTATTTGCATAGGACTTATCACTTTGTAGATACCAAAGTTATTAACTCATAAATTTCTGAATTATGAAAATTTTCAGCGATTACTGGATGCTGGTGGATGTGTTTCTGATGGTCACCACCCAATTGATGTGGCAAGTGTTCTGAAGCTATACCTGCGGTGTTTGCCTGAGCCATTAATCAGTGCCGAAGTGCAGGATCTGCTGCTACGATGTAGACTCTCTGCTGGGGATGATGCCCTTAGACCTATCCTCAACACTTTACTACTTCTACCAGTATTACATGTTCATCTTCTTCATTACATTATGGAGGTAAGGCCAACAGTTTGTAAAGCTAATAAGCCCGGATTCTGAAATAATGTCCAACATTTGATTTTAAGCTCTAGCATAGATTCAGGCCAGTGATTAGTTGAGACCTATCACATGCTTGAATCTATAATTGAAGATAATGAATTAAAAATAAATTGGGGGCAACATCACATACATTGTGAAATCAGTTCTGAAGGTAAGGTTTGTCACTTGTGATAATGATGAAAAACTAACAACAAGGGTAAGGTGCCACCCAGACCCAGAATCAGAATTTATTTGCAATAAAAGTGGTTACAAAGATCTTACACATAATTAATTATACAGTTCCGTCACAATTAGCTTCTTAATCTAAAGCATGCAAATATTAATTTAACAATTTTATGTCACCTAATTCAATTTAATATTCTCATGTCACAAATTAATTAATTCCTCAACACTATAAAACAATTTGTCCATTAGCCAGTTAGTCACCATTTTCTTAAATCTAGGCAATTTAAGAGATTTTAACTCCGCCGGTAAGGCGTTAAATACTTTAATGCACATGGCATGCATTTGTTTTTTGTACAGCGTGGTCTTAGATGGAGTATCAAATACCAATCTGTCAGGATTACGCGTATTTCTGCACAAACGTCTGTTCTATCAACAATATCCAGCATATTGCATTCATCGAACTGGTGTTCTTTTAGTACACACACCTAATTTTACATAATAGACTGTTGAGTATGTACAAACTACTTAGTTTAGTCTTTGAATTACTTTACACATCTTAAAGTGTAGCAGTACCCTATAGCAGGCAGAGGAAAAATAGTTCTCACCATAATATGAACCTTATGCTGAAGTTTAAAACCAATAAAATATTCCAAGTGCTTATGTCTGTTAAAGGGTTAAAACTTCATTTTCAGCTTCTAAACTTCCTTGCATCCAGACACAAAGATAACCTGATGGACTCGTCAAACCTAGCCATTGTCATGGCGCCAAGTATTATGCCGCTGCCAGCAGCAGCATCAGCACAGCGATTAGAACACCATGTTGCTCTTGTTAAGGTATGGTTGATTGTAATGATCATCATTTTAAAATTATTTTTCATTTATTTTTAAATTCAATATTTTAGGATAGATTGATAGATAAACACTTTATAGCACACTAAATTACCACATTTGTAAGTAATACATGTTCACATGATGTTCAGGAAACAGGTTTCAAAGACGACATTCTATTTATATTTTCTTTCATGCTTAAATTTTCGTTTTATTTTAGATAGTATTATAGACAAATTGGTTATAGACTAAAGCATTTTATTAAATGTTTTCCATAAATATCTCTTGGAAGATCTTCGCACTTTCTGACTCCCTTCGGTCGTTATTGCCGCGGATCTCTGATGAATGGCTGCGTTGGACGCTCTCGCCGGTGTTCCCTTCAGGCGCTGTGCCGACTGCGGGGCGGGGTGGGCCGGTCTTTTTAACCGCGAACGATAGCGCATTGGGAATCCAATACTAAAATACTTTGTGTTCGCGGTGAGGGGCAGTCGCGGGCAGACGACTCGGGCGATTTTTTTTTACTTCGCGGACAAGACCGCCCTGCCCCGTCGTCTGCACAGCGCCTAAAGAGAACACTAGCGCAGACATTCATCAGAGATCCGCGGCAATAAAGACCTTATCAGACCACAACGCCAAGGGCCGGTGCCTGTATGTTTTTTTTATGAATAAAGTGAATTAAGCAGCAGATAGGAATCGTCGTCTGCACAGCGCCTTATTGACTTGCTTTACGGGATATTTTTTTTAAAACTACGTTATATACGTTCAGTATTAATAGAGCTTATTTTAAAAATTTGGAAACACCCGGCAGTCACCCTGTACCTAAAGTTATAAATCTCGGTCGACATGTAGGCGGCAAGCCAAACGATAGTGGCACTTTTAATTAGCTGCAGTGAAATTACTCTTCTTCCTCGTACTCCTATTTCCTTGAAAAAACCTGTCATTATCTGACAGATAACTGGTCACTCTACTGCTGCTTATTAACTGACTGATTTCTTATTCCAGATATTCATCGAAAACTCGCAGCATATAGGATTACTAACAGAAGATCTCATGACTCAACTCGACGATGATTCCGATGTCTATCTAGCAAGACGGAAAAAAAGACGAAGTGGGTCGCTTAATCGTAAGTTTGTGATTCACAACACACACAAAAACATGTATTTGAGAAGAGAAGATTGTATTCTTCATTTATGGTTAACGGAATGACAACTATGTACCTAATTCCGGTCATTCCTCCTTACTCTAGTTCAAATAATTGTCATTTTGTTTTTGCAAGATAAAATACTAGAAATGCCTGACGACAAAACAAAGCCCCAAAGAAATTTTAATTTAATTCGTGTGTGTAGTGTGTATCAACCTCTAACCCAATAAGTATGTATGCCTTTTCTAGAGTTGTGTTCCATAATACATATCTTATTGTTATAGGTGTATTGAGCGGCTTACGCAAGATGGTTTCTGGCAGTGTGAACACCCCTGCAACAGTTCGTGAGAACGCCAAGACTCCTGTACTGAGCAAGTCTGCTGCCAAACGGAAGTTTGACACATATGAAGGATTTTCTGCCAAAGCAAAGTAAGCCATCACGCAGTTTAGTCCTATGAACATTTGCCTCTAGGCATTTGCAACTGATTTTAGGGTCACAAACATGGCATGTGCTTTTATGTGAAGATACATCTTTTGTTTTTCTTGTAGTATTTGAGTTTGTTTATCCGTTGTCTATCCCATAAATACCATATACAGGATTGACAACAGAGATATATCCCATAGCACAAGCATTCAGCTGCTTAATTTGGGGCTAGATAGTCCTGTGTAGAAAAATTTCCAGTGAATTTTATTTATTTTATTGTTTTTATTACAGAAAAGAAATCACTAAAGGCTTGCCTCAAAAAGAGTTATCTTTCACACCAATGAAAATGTAAGTAAAAAAAAACTACCTACCACTTGTTGAATTACCTGACAAATTCAATGCATATTTCTTAAATTTACAATTGTTTTCAGGGGATTGACTGAACGTAAAAGACTGCGACTTAGCCTAATGGATGCAAGAAGTACTCCCATCATTAACTCAGATTTCAGCTCTCATAAAAACTCCGAGACCAGTATTAGCAGTGAAGACTTTCTAACTTCATCTGAACATTTGTTTAGTGCGCATGACACAATTGATCTGTCTCCCGACTTGAAACAGGTAGACAAGGATTATGTCAGGATATCTAAACAAGAATATGAAGAAATAAAAAGCAGAGTATCTGCTATTGAAAATAGACTGTCTAGAGAATTTACAGATGTACCAAGGGTACAACCACTGCAGCAAGTCCAAAATAAATATGAGCAGACTTTAGAAGATGTGGCAATGTTACACTGTCCGAATTCCGATCACTTGGCGCGACGTCTGAGTAAAGAACTTAAAATTAGACCTAAGGAAGAAGCTAAGATAATTCGATCACCAAGCGCCCGGAAGATAGGCTCAATACGGCGACGATCGAAAGAAAACATAACCAAAATAGTTAGGCACAAATCATGGAATGCGTCTTCGCACTCCCAAGCTAGTCAAAATGGAGATAGGTTCTATCCGTACGTAGGTCTTTCTCGTCGTGGAAGGACCAATACAGCAAAACCTGATTTCGCTGCAAAGTCAAAAACTTCCACCCCCCATGATTGGAACAATGGCTCAGCGTCTGAGAACTCAATGAACACTTCCGATGCCAGCCAAAAATATCAGCGTAAAAGAGTCAGTCTCGCATCGAACTTCAATCTCGATAAAACCATAGGTAAGCTTCAGTCGCGCAGATCTCTAAATATAACTTCAGAAAACAGTTGGGATAACACACAATCAGAAAACTCCATGAATAATACCATGAATTCTAGTGCAAAATCGAATAAGTCTGATAGTAGAAATTACCAAAATGTAACTAACAGAAATCCAAACAAATTGAACAAGCAAAGCCCATGTCAACATAAATGGCGAAACGCTGCTGCTTTCTTCATGAATAAAACGGGAGAGGCAGATGGATCAGGTCACAGTGGACGACCTTCAGTCAACAAGTTGCGCCGGCAGAATGCAGGCGCAGTTCTTGCGAAAGCAAAGCTTTTCGAGTCCAGCTCGGATAAATCTTCAGAGAGAAGTGAAAAGACTGCCCACACAGGATTTGCGAGGAAACCTAGACTGAATAATGTTCAACAGGTGAGACCGCAGAAACTGGTAGCTCACGTTAAGCCAAAAGTTCAAAATGGTGGCCATGATGTTCCGCCTACCATCCCAGCGAGAATGCAGAGAGTGGCCGAGGTAGCACCGAGCGTGCCGATGCGGACGCACCGGCAACTCAATCATGGCAAAGACGACATTGATGCTTGGAGAATGAATAGGAAAACTACGCCTACGAAGAGATTCACTTCTCCACCGAGTGCCCCGATGCGGACACCTCAACAAACTCCCGCTTTGAAAAAGCCTCTCTGTACTCCTCGGACTTTACGGACACCAGCAGCCATAAACGATTCTAGGAAAATCAATACGCCTATGAAAGCCGTGCACATATCCCCTAGAAGACGATCTCCACGCCAAAAGCGTTTTTACAGCCAAGCTACTTAACACGTTATTTTAAGTTTGATTAAACAAATAATATATTATTATCTAGACCAGTGAATCTTAATTAATTAGATAAGAAAGTGTGATTACAGAAATCCAGTGGCCATGTGTAAATAGTATTAATTCGAATGTAAATCATATATACATCTGATTTCATTTTAAATAAATATACAAGGAACATACCTACTTATTTTTCTTTTTACCTATGCAGCTATGTCTGTAACAAGCTATGCTAAATAGTCTTAGATAATCATTATGATATGAAAAGTGGGGGGTGTGATTTGCTAGAATATGTAACGGTGGAGTTGCCTGAGTCTGTCTCTCCTTGGTCAATATTACTAAGGCCCGGCGCCCATTATCGGCATCGGCAAGGAAAAGGATCCTTCGGCATCCTACATGCGAGCGCACACTATCGGCAATTATGCTTTGGCATGCTGCAACGTCCTTAGGGATGACGAGGCATCCTTAAGGATGCCGAACCGCTATCCCCCGAGTATGGCCTCGACGCCGGCGGCGTACTGAAGGATGCCGAAGCATCCTGAGGCATTCTCAAGGCAGCCGATACAGCAGCCTCAAGCATGCCGAAGCGGTATTTTTGTATAACGACCACTTAGCACGGAAATTTCTGCTTTAGGGCCGGCGCCCACTATCGGCATCGGCACGCTTCAGGCTTTTAAGGTGGCAAATAGTAATATACTCTAACATAATGGCAATAAAGTAGAAAATGCCGAAACAGAAACAGAACAAATGCATTTTGTTTTTACGAGAACACATCACGGAAATTTCTACTTTATTGCCATAATGTTAAAGTATATTGCTATTTGCCACCTTAAAATCCTGAAGCGTGCCGATGCCGAAAGTGGGCGCCGGCCCTTATTGCCATTGCGTTATAGTATGTTGCTATTTGCCACCTAAAATCCTGAGGCCTGCCGATGCCGATAGTGGGCGCTGAGCCTATCTCGGAAACTCAAAACAATTTTGAGAATCCAGTTGGCACTTACAATTTAGTTTGAGCGAAAAAATCTCAGTGTCACTTCGTCCAGCATACTCACCACGGAATCCCCTGATTTTTCACGTACAAGACCTACCAGTAACGTCAGTGTCACCAAGACCTGCATCCTTTGTGTGACTTTATACTCTTAGGCCCGGCGCCCAATATCGGCATCGGTACGACTGAGGATTTTAGGTGGCAAATAGCAATATACTATAACATAATGGCAATAAAGTAGAAATTTCTGTTATATGTGGTTGTAATAACAAAAACACCGCTTTGGTATACTTGAGGCTGCTGTAACGGTAGCCTTGAGGATGCTTCGGCATCCTTCGGTACGACGCCGGCGCTGAGGCAACACTCGGGGGGATAGCGGTGCGGCATCCTTATGGACGCCTCGTCATCCCTAAGAACGTTGCAGCATGCCAAAGCATAATTGCCGATAGTGTGCGCTTGCATGTAGGATGCCGAAGGATCCTTTTCCTTGCCGATGCCGATAATGGGCGTCGGTCGTTATCTTGTCCAGATGACGCGTTTTATGCGCGAGTTGACGGAGCAAGAAGGTAAGATCTCATACTTGCGCTGTCACTCGCACTTATGATACTTTGCTTCGACCCAGAATTAGGTATCTTGCCATTCTAGGGACAATGCAAAACTTGACATTGTTCTTGGGCCCATTAATGACGCATCAAGATATTTATCTCGCGTGGAACGTTCGCCATAAAGGTGAAATGTACATCTTAGTCAATGTCCCATGGGCTCGCGTTGGTAGCAAGTAGCCAAGCGTGTGGGCATTTAGTCATGGTAAGATGGTAATTTTTGTTAATCTTCAGGGTTCAGCAGTTAAGTGTGACTTTGACTGTTTGTCTTGACCTTATGCCAATACAACTTATGCTTGAAATGTGGCCCTTGGTACAGTCAGCATCAGAATGTGTTTTATGAGAGCGGTCAAATATTAATTATCGCTTGTGACGAAAGCAATTTCAGCACTTCAAGGCAGAGTATGTCGTTTCAAGCATCACTCAAATCTAAAACAATATTTTTATCACACATATTTGATGCTGACTGTACAGGCCGCTCCACACTTAGCCCGCGGATCACGGCGCGATCTCGCGGAGCGAACTTGCCGCGAATTTAGCAACGACTCTACACTCGCAATGGTTCGCGGTATCAGTGTTGCCAACCTCAACATAGAGCTAAACTGTAGATATGCCAGAAAAAAACTGTAGAAAACTGTAAATACCAAATTAAATAACTGTAAACCTACAGCTTTATATTTTATGATGGTAATAAATAGAATACATTTCAGAGAGGAAATTTAAACAAGAAAAAAATGTGATTATCAATGTTTTAATCAAATTAAGTAATTAAGATACAAAATGTAATACAATACACATAATATTTAAAAGCTAGTATTGCAACACTTCAAGAAAAAAGACATATTTTGTGAGAAAATAATGAAAATAGTACCTAGCTAATCGGCAGATGATCATCAGAAAAATGTTACTTATATAGCATCACTAGGTAATATCTCATTTTCAATTTGTAAATCTTCTAAATTTTCTGTTTCATCTTTATTTTTAAAATCATACATATTTTGATTAAATTTATTTAAATGGTCATTTGTCACATTGAAGTCAAAACAATTATTAATTTCTGATTTTGTGTGCAAAGTACCTTTTATAGTAGTCGTGGAAAGCTTATTCCTTAGCTTTGTTTTCATTACTTTACTGAAGCAGACTTTGTGCACGGACTATTACGTAGCAAATAGAACAGATGGCGTTAAAAAAAATATAATATATAGAAAAAGCAAAAAAACTGTAGATTTCGAGGCCTAAACTGAAAACTTAGATAATTTCCAAAAAACTGTAGATCTACAGTTAAAACTGTAGAGTTGGCTACACTGCGCGGTATTTTCACAGTTGTGTTCGCAACGTTAAATGAAATGGACGTTGAAGTAGCTGTTGCTGCGTCCCTAACTTTATGCGCGTTAGCGTACTACAACTATGTAGATATTAAAAATAAATCGCAAAATCCACAAAATGGGTTCCGCTTGGTAATATTTTAAAACTGTAACTCCAGCTCGTTTGTCCATGTTGCGCTCATTTTTTTAACCAATTTCATAATGGACGGTGCAGGTCCGAACACTCGAATGACTCCAACAATACTGACCGTGTCGCGGAATGCGAGTGTGGAGTCATGCACGTTCGCGTCGCGTTCGCTCTTCGCGCTCCCTTTGACGCGGGACCAAAAACCGACCAAAATTGGGGAACAAAGCGCGAAACCGCGAAGAATATGCGAAACGGTTCTACACTTAGCGTTCGCGCCCGTTCGCAGCCATTGCGCGCGATCCGCGGGCTAAGTGTGGAGCGGCCTTACAAGGCAGTTTTGTGTGTAAACAGCATTCTATAATGTACTGGCCAAATTCGGACAGAGTGGGATAAGACAGGAGTAAATGAAATTCTGATTGATAATATTATATGATGTATATCACGGCTTTTACAGTGGTATTTTCATGTATAAACAAAATATCCTGATTTGTATTACAATAAATTAGAAACATACTGACAATTCAATAAATAACAATTTTCACATTCAAATATATAAAGCATCGGCGCCACAATAATTTTGAAGATACAATAAAAAAAAAGTTGTATTAATTCTGTACGTGGGATTCAACTAAAATAATTCTTACACATTTAGCGATGATCACAGATTGAGGATTATAAAAAAGCAGATTCAGAACATACCGTGCTATGGAGAGACGATTTAACAATTCGAAACTTGCAATAGTGATTACTGAGTAATTTAGATTTCATTATAGCTTAATGGCTAACTTATCACTATCAGCACTCTGGCCGCACATTCAGCACGCGCGGCTCTTCCCAGTTTCTTAACATTGCTTCTCGATCGATATCATTACCAAATTTAAATTAACAATATAATAAAATATCAATTGTACCTAAGATCTTTTCCAATTAAATACGCACATTCGTTCTTAATTTTGCATCTTAATATACACTAAGTGCCGCGCACGGCTAATGATATCCGGAACTATACTGGCCTCTGCAGCCGCGCCCGCCGCGGCCCGGCCGACGTACATCATTCCATAATTAACATACATGTTGTGATCAATAATAAAAATATAATGATACAAATACATTAATGCTACTTTTCGATTATTGTGTGACGTAAATATTTACAAAGCGCAGTAGGAGCGCCAAATAGTTAGGCTCGGCAGACTCCTTCCTAGACGAGATTATGACTGCGCCGTCCACGCGACGCGCGACCCCATAGCGCAAATATCTTTATTAACTAAAACCTTCAACACACCGTATTGTCAGGAGAGCTAAGGAATAAATGCCCCAAAATAAAATGAAACTTGTCGTCAAAAAGATAAAAAAAACTAAGCATATCATTATAATACAATCAGCCATCCTGACCGTCACAGTCGCCGGATTGAAAACTAGTCACTAAATTATGATGTTCCATTTTAGGAAAATAAAACAATATTCTTCTTCCCCCATGATTATGAAACTATAGTAGATTCTATATAATACGTTCCTACATCTTACAAAACGAATAACATTATTCTAAATATCAATGTGTGATCTCTCGATATAATAGTATGATTACAATTTGGGAATGCATGACACTACTCGACGAAATACATAATTATTAAGTACCGATGATTAAAAAAACGTCTTACTTATACAGATAGCGTAACATGTCCGAAATATGAATCGTTTGTCAACTATAAAGTACAAAGTTGAAAAAATCGCAATAACAGACCAGTTTTACAAGATTAGTAAATATACATTGGATCGACTCACCAGCGACTCGCAGGACGCGAATACAATCACCAAGTTTTAGATAATAAAAATAAATGAACTATAAAATACGGCGACAGGTCCGCTCACGTGGTGGCGCGGGCTCATTGCCGAACATGGACGACTCGTGTCCAAATGTACACGGACCAACGCTTACTACAAGCGTTAGGAATAGGCGAACGTCGCGCTGCAACGCGCCCACAATAGTTTGTGCCAATCTTTATTGCACTTCTATTCAACGACCACTAGCGGCACCGACTGGGCCATTTCATAGACCAGTCGCCGAAACGAGAACACATCCCCTTCGGCCATCATGCAGTGGTAGTGATAGGTCTCGGCGACCGGTCTAGCATCAAAGATGTCTTTTGCTCGGCATTTCAAACGAGTACTGATTTTACTCCTCAAACGGTTAATCACAGAACTTTCGAAGACGGTGTCTTTTTATTTTTGTGCTCTCATGTATCCCGACATCGATAGCACATTTAGAAAATTAAATACATTTAAATCCGTTGGAAATAAAATCAAGAAACATAAAGTCGCTTCCCTTTGAGGAGTAGAATTGAAAGTGACTTCACGCAAGTCATTAGACCCTGTAAGTTACTAGTTAAGATGGCAGTCCGGCTCGTACACCTAATAATAAATAATAAGGAGGATAATATAAAGTTTGTGAGGAATACTGTTCGCGTGGGCTCGGGCAGGCCCGGAGTGGCGGCGCGGGCTCGCGGCGCTCAGTTGACCATCAGCGTGTGCGACTCCATGGGCGCGGCCGAGTCGTACAGCGTGTCCGTGTCTTGCGTGGGCTCGCCCTGCAGCTGGCACTGGTTCGACAGCGTTCCCGCGCCGCAGTCGCAGAAGAATCTGAATCAAATATACAATCGCTTGTACTCACAATTTTTAAGTTTTATATAGGTAATAAGGTGAGGTTTGTTTGAGGCTTGAGGTAAGGACTACAAACTTAAAACATTCAAGATATTTTTTGTGCAGTAATAAACTTAAGATTTTTAATTATATGCAATGTTAACATGCAAGGGTTAACTGTAAGACTATTAATTTGATAACTGTAATGTCAAATTGTTATTTTGGCAAGAATCTTCGCGGGTTTTGCTTTCATATTCAACTCGGCCAGGGTGTTTAACTATAGCGTGCTGGTATTAGGGACCCAAGCGACTCGCGTGATTGATTTATTTTTATTTAGGATAGATGAAGTCTGAAAGCTAAGCCGAGGTATAAGTGGAGTTATGGTAAAAACGGTAAATTTTCGGCTCACTAGTAATAACCCTGCAAATACCCAAATGGATTGCATTGAATCACGTTAGGTTTCAGAATACCGCCTTAATATTATTAATTAGCAAGTCAGTCAGTTCATCAGCAATGAATTATTGATCCGCGTGATATTGTTAGTGTTGATAGATGCCGTTGGCAGTCACAGCTATGCTCCTGGCGGAGCTAGGAAACCAATCATAATAATAGGTTGTAATTAGGTACTTTAAATAATGGAAAATTTTCAATACTTCATAAAAGGGACATAGAACTTGGCTTACCTGTCGTGACGAATGAACTCGACATCATGTCCAGAATGGCACGTTTTGATGCAATTGACACAGATGGCGTTACGATCAGTCGTGTTACATGTCTGGCACCTAGAATAGAAGAAAGAAAACAATGAGTACTTGTAAAAATTATAACTTGTGAAAAGGACGATAATTTCTTAGCATCTGATATCTGACTATCTGCTCGTAGCTTCGTGTATCTCACTCACTGTGCTGGGAAATAACCAATTGCTGAAGATCTTGTTTCCGCGGACCAGCGGAGACACTCCCGAAGCGAGACAGAGTCCTCCGAAGCGGTTGTTGAAGATCTGGTTGTGCTCTGAGGTGGCGGTCACTTTGTTTGTGATCAGACAACACGATGTAATATTCATAAAATGCTTACCTATAGAAATCATGCATCGGAAAAGACGTGTACGATGAGATTTTGTACAAGCACTGTCCTCCTCCAACTGCCTTTTCCACCGCATCTTGATTACTGAAGATCTTGTTTCCGCGGACCAGCGGAGACACTCCTGAAGCGAGGCAGAGTCCTCCGAAGCGGTTGTTGAAGATCTGGTTGTGCTCTAAGGTGGCGGTGGCGTTGTTCGTGATCTCGACTCCGGCCGCGAGCCCGTCGAAGATCCGGTTGCGGCGCAGCACCGGGTGCGACTGGGTTGAGATCAGCACGCCCGCTTGTGCGTTGCGAAATATGTCGTTCTCTTCTAACACGCCCTGGAGGACAAGGACAAAACAACGGTTAATAAGATAAATAGTGGTTAGTGCAGTCGCCCGGTATGCAAGGCGCGGGTTCGATTCCCGCCTGAAGCCAAGACCGAATGTCTTATTCTGGTTTTAATATCTTTAGTAAGATGCGTTATCCCTGATGCTAAAATAAAAAAAAAACCTAATATGAAGTGTTAACAAACATAAACGGTTTTAATACGTCCTTGTGCTGGGCACATACCACACCTCAACTATGAGGTGTTTATAGTGTTTATTGAACAAAATACACACTTCAAGGTTATCAGCAGTAAATAGTAGTTTTCGATACAAGTGCGGAAAGTATGTCATTTTGCACGAGTCTCGAGGCATCTTGGCCCGAGCCGGCAGGCGAGGGTCAAGACTCGGGACGAGTGAAAATGACACTTCCGCTCGTGTATCGAACAACGTTTTTTAATACATTTGCGAAAAAAAGAATATCAAACCAATGCGAATCATTAACACAATTAAATCAAGAGTAAAAAGGGCGGGAATGAAAAACCTTTTTTTTTTTCAAGGCACCGGTTGTTTGCATTCAGCCTAGTAAAAAAAAACTATTTTGAAAAATATGTTTAATACTTGTGTACGAAAAATGTAAAATAAACAACATTAAAAACGATCAATAACCAAAGTATATCGTGACAGTCGTGACTAATCGTAAATAAAGAAAGCGGGAATGAAAAACTTAGGATTGACAGTATTTTTTTAACACGGCATCGGTTGTATTCAGCCTAGTAAAAATATAAGAAGTAATTTAATTGCATTTAAACATGGAAATGCAATAAATACCTATTTATTTTATTTCAAGTATTTTTAAGTGAAACTCATTCATACTTACAAATATCCGGTTAATACACAAACAGCCAACTTTAAGTAAACTGTTTCAGAAATTTCATTGTTAATAGTTACTAAATAACCCTTTATTTTGTCAATTATGCAATTGAAATATTTTTAATAATATTATATTCCCAGTTTTAATGCCAAATAACGTATCAAAATACAAAATAAAGTGATTGAACAGACAACCTCTTTGGTAGGATGTATGGATTTTATTAACATTATCAAAAAAAAAAATGGAAAAGTAAAAAGCACTAGTGCGGAAAAAACAACTTTCCGCACGCTAAACAGCTACGAAAAGTACCACTTTTTGAGCAACTGTATTAAAAAAGATATTATGCAGTGGTAATCTAAACATTTATGTCCATTTAGCCACTGAGTTAACTCCTAATGGGAATTGACAAGTACCCTTGTGGAATCTGCTGCTGTAGTGCAGCAGTCGAGTGAGTGAGAACTGTAATATTAAGATACGAATTTATTTAGACGGATTTGAGGGTCTCGGTGGATGCAGGCGGCCTACAACTCTAAATCTAAGGGGAAGGCCTATGTTCAGCTGTGGGCGTCGTATGGCTGCTGATGATGAATTTATTCATGGTTCTAATAGACGCTGGCATAAAAAGTGAGTTTTTGTGTTCAGCACATTTGTAAGCATGTTTTATTGACAAACCCTGAACACATCACTTATGCATAAGACCACTGGTTAATTAATTCTGTGTTTATTAGCTTTTTAGCAGCAAAGAGTCAATTTAAGAAACTTCAATCTTTTCAATGAAGGTGGAAACATATCTGTAATTTTAACAATTAATTTAACATAAAAAACAATGATTACCTTTCCTCCATTAAAAATACAGATGCCCCCGTCTCGTCCATCAAAAATCTTATTCCTCTTAAGAGTGGGATTGGAATCAGTCTTTATCCAAACGCCAGCCATGGCGTTATCAAATATCTCGTTCTGCTCCAACAGGCCGAGGCCCCCATTGTAGACTAGGACGCCCCCGTTCTGTCCGCCCCATATTTTGTTGCCTCGGATCACGGGGTTGCTGCCCGTTCTGATTTGAACACCAGAGTACAGGTGGTTGAATATGTCGTTATCTTCTAGTTTGCCGTGGCCGTTATCGTAGAAGTATACGCCGACCTGTGGAATACAAAAACTGGATAAATAGGTGTCAATAATTTACTCTTTCATGGTTTCATTGTTCTAATGTTAGTTGAATTATGATTATTTCTTGGAGACTATATGGCGTCAGCGAGCGCTCTGTGGAACTTGATGGGGGCCGCAGCGTGCCATCGCTTAGTGGGGGCCAGTGATCTGTGGCTGATCCCCATGTGCGTCGCGGCCCGACGGGGATCAAGTGGCCAGAGGCACAGTATAATCTTACAGTTAGCTATCTACATACAAACGTGCCACTCTCAGTTTGAATGTGTGCGTGCGCGTCGCGCGCCGTGTCGCGCTTTCACGCCACGCCACGCACACGCAATTTCACGCACACGCTAGCATAAAATAGGGAGGCATAGGGAGGCGGCAGTACGGACGGGCTGTGCCGCGTGTTTGTGTGCACGTTGGGTTAATAACTCGGCGGGCGGCCTTAGATAGCCTACTGTATGGTTTATACTGTGCCAGAGGGCCAGAATGCGAGTGTGTTCCAGTCCGCAATATACAGCGTTCAAGGAGACGGCGTAAGTGATTGCGAACTTTACGCGCGTGTGGGGCCTTGCCCTTTTATGGGGGTCGGTTGGTAAGAACCCAATAAGGGGCAAGGACAGGAAGCGGGAAAAATAGGTAAAGGTAGTTCGAGCTTAGCCGCCAAAGTGCCGAGCGTTATGTGACCGATATAACCTCCTTAAAGATGAGGATTTCCCCAAGATAACATAAAAAAATACGATCACTTAGTAAGAAGGAACGAATTCTCTCGCCATGCTTAATCGCACATATCGCGCGCGATTAAGCACGTATGGAACGCTGAAGATGTTTACTGGTAGCAAATGCTGTATTAGTTAGTTTACCTGCTTGCCGGAGTGTATGCGATTGCGACGCAGCACGGGCGTGGAGCCAGTAGTGATCCAGACGCCGGCGAGCGTGTCGGCGTACACCTCGTT
Source organism: Udea ferrugalis (assembly GCA_950022985.1). Lineage (NCBI taxonomy): Eukaryota > Metazoa > Arthropoda > Insecta > Lepidoptera > Crambidae > Udea > Udea ferrugalis. The sequence goes on from OX465533.1 coordinate 5,081,528, forward strand.
CTCCTCGATGAGGCCCTGCCCCTTCTCGTGCACGATATTATACTCCGTTTGCGTTAAGAATGCTGTGATTTTAAAATTTGATTCTGTTGCACACAAAAAAACTCAGATCCACAGCCTTTGAGTTCGAAAGTATGCATTCAACTGGTCACCGTGGACTTGACTTTCTAATCAGGAACGATTTGATTGGTTAGGGGACGCGGTCAAGGGACAAGTATGAAATTACTGCATTCTTAACACAAACAGACAACAGTTGTATTAGTTAGTTTACCTGTTTGCCGGAGTGTATGCGGTTGCGGCGCAGCACGGGCGTGGAGCCAGTAGTGATCCAGACGCCGGCGAGCGTGTTCGCGTACACCTCGTTCTCCTCGATGAGGCCCTGCCCCTTCTCGTGCACGTAGATGCCGCCGTGCTGCCCGTGGTGGATCTTGTTGTGCCGGACTATTGGGTCGCTGTTTGTGCGGATCTGCAGGTGACATGTCAAATTTTAGGTTATTGCTCACGGATAGATAGATTGTACGAAACCAGTATGATGACAAGAGTGGAGATGTTCTCCACCAGCCTGCTCTGATGATTAAACAATGATAGTTCTTACCAAAATAACACTCAAACCTCTCAAGCACTTAGGCTGTGTAACTATCAAGAATAATGTATGTTGTATGTAACCAAAATATTTATTTATTTAGTTTAACCCCCCCCCCCCCAATATAGTTTAATTGCATTGCATGTGAATTGACACAACTAAAAAGTAGGTACTTTTATTCACATGCACATCAACAGGCACAGGAAGTAGTGTCAAAAAGAGGGGTAGACTTTATTACATCCATGATGTGATTTGGAGCACACTAGATTATTTTAGCATCTGGGATGTTCTCACAGGAAACAGAAATGGCCAAATTAAATATAATGAATGACAATTTAATGAAAACTCACCTGAATACCAGCTAAAGCATTTCCATAAATATTATTGTGCTCAATAAGACCGCGGCCCTCGCCGAATATGTACACGCCGCCCTGATGCCCGTTGTAGATCTCATTGCGCCGGATGGTGGGGTTACTGTTGGACGTTATCCAGACGCCAGCGAAGTTATTTGAGTGTATTTTGTTATCTATGAAAAAAATTAAGCCTTATTATTGATAGGCAGCAAGAAATATATACAAAAATGAATCAAAACTTTAACCAAATACAACTTACTACATTATAATATCAGTTTACCAAATGATACTTTCTGAAGGCGAATGTTTGAATTATTGCTAAAAATACTAAAATCATTATATTTACACTTTATTACTGCGATAAAACATGTGACCATTCTTCAAGTGTATACTTTCATAAGAAAAAACCCAAAGCTGTTGATAAAATGACGAGTCAGAGGAAATCAACATTTGAAAATAATAATACCTATAACCGAATAGAGATTTTAGTTTTTTTTTTTTAGTTAATTTATTTACCAAGTTCACAAAAAGGAGAAGACCTTTTTGTAAACTTGGTATATAAATTAACAACAAAATGGGTAAGAATCGTATCAATACCTATAAACTGGCCTAAGCCCGATTCGTGCACGTAGATGCCGCCGGTCTGACCGTGGTGGATCTCGCAGTGCACGACGGTGGGGTTCGCGCCGGCTTTCACTTCGAAACCGGCGATTCTGTTGTTGTGGATGTCGTTCGCTTCGAAATAGCCCTGTGGAATTAAACATTTCCTGCTTGAGTCCTTGCCTTGACGTGGCAGTGGCTTAAGTGTTGGTGTAAGGTAGAACCACCAGGAAGCAAAGAGATCTCAGGCGTAGCTGTAGCCCGCATTGCACAGCGTACTCAATGCGCTTTCGTCCCTTCATTGTGTTTTGAGCAAGCAACCCGGCCAGGCATTAGCTGAACGTTGGCCATTTCATTTTCGACATCGTAGCAATATTTTGTGGAGGAATTTTCATGTTTTTTCCCAGATTTTATTTGGTCTGATTATTGTTTTGAGTGTTTTTTTATTTGATAAGTTGCGATGTTTTAAATCAAGTAACATTTTTATTCTATTATATCAAGCTCTGACGGCGGAGAGTATAGACTTGTAATCCTAGTAAGGTAACCCAGCTTCGCCCGCCAAAGAGCCAATGTCGAGTGAAGTTTTAGTCCGGGCGGTGAGGAGAACCATAAGGATTTTCCCACGAAATCTTATCTTCAGATAAAATACAGGATTCACCCCCCAATTCATAAACACAAATCAATGTCAAGTATAGCTGTCTATTTCAGTTTGTCATTTTATGGAACAGCATCATCATGAGAGATTGCGTAGCGTGGATTGGCGTTAGTGAATTCGGGCGCAAGATTGCTAAATATCGGAATTGAACCTATTATTACTATTAGACTCACCAATCCATTCTCAAAGGTAAATATCCCGACATCCCGTCCGTGGTGTATATGATTGCGCCGCATGATGGGGTTCGCGAAGTTCTTAACCCAGATACCGGCGAGGGCGTTCCGCGAGATCTCGTTGTCCTGGTACGCGCCTTGTGCGTAGTCCGTGATGTAGAGGCCGACGTTCTCGCAGTCGCTGATGTCGCAGTGCTTGATCACCGGGTTCGCTCCGGACCCGCTCACGCACACCGCTGCGCCCACTGTTTGACAAAATGTTATTTATATTATTAAATAATAATCGCTAAATTAACTAATCAGACGTATTTGGGATCGTTCAAGTATTACGTAAGCAGATTTATTACAATTATCTACCCCCCATCCCCCTTGTCAGCAAAAGTAAGCAAAGCTCTTACCCCCTACCCCCATGCTTACGTAAACATTTTGCAATTAATGTATTGTTCTTTTAAATATTGTAATTATTAGGTTATAATTATAATTTTAAAAATACTATAATAATTCCCCTACTCGGTTCTAAAGTGAGTGCCTAACCGTATGCATTATTTGCGGGAATCCCCGAAAATGCGTTTCGATTTCAAGCAAAGACAATGTAAGGTTGCCATTCGGTAAAAAAATAAAAATACTACCGATGACGTAATCATCATCTAGACTCCCCTGCCCCCCTATAGTGCTTACGTAATACTTGAACGGTCCCTTTCGGAGCAGGGGAAGGCCCAGAAAAAGGTGAAGTGACGATTTGCGGCACCATAGCGAGGACTGGCTTGGCCTAGCAAAGGATAGAGACCTATGAAGAAAATTGGGAGAGACCTTTGCTCAGCAGTGGGACAAAATAGGTTAAAAAAATATATCGCTAAATGTGTTGTTAACCGCCACTCGGGTGGGGAAAGATCATATGTAGACAAAAAACGAAAAAAGACAAGGAAAATAGTGAAAACATGTTGTACACAATGACACAATGTTTTACAGTGATGAGAGTTAATGCTACCGTACTTCTTTTTATTTGTAGTGTTAGTACGAAATTAAAAAATAACGTCCAAAAACCATGTATTTTTATCAAGGTTTTTTATTTAACGCACAAAATAATAATTTGGAGGAATATACTGTTGACATAAAAAGGAAATCTTCGGCACTGTGCAAAAGAAACGAATACTTCATTGGCTTCTATTTACTAACAGTATTTATCTTATCAAGTTGTGTAAACAAACAAAGTTCATTTAATCCACGCCAATACAAAGCTGTTTTGTTTGTTTGTTTATATTTTCAACCAACTATCACAAAAGGAGGAGGTTATAAATGTTTGACGCCTTTTATGTATGTCCATTGATTTATCCACCAAACGAAAATCAATTCGAAGGAGCGAATCTCGGAGCTGGTCCTATTGTTACTCAGGAAAAGTCTACAGAAAGCATTGAATTTTACAGCACATTTTTGTGTAGGAAGTAATAAATTATTGTTGTTTTTTTGGAACCAGGCCCTCTGTGAGTGTGTTGTGTGTCGGGCAGTGTTTCCACAGCAATACAACTTGGGCCTCTTCGAGAAGAGAGTGAACAGCCATTTGTTAGGCTGGCATGTACCTACCACCTTAGACCACATCATCACTTACGATCAGCTGAGATTGTGGTCAAATGCGCGCCTTACTAAGTAATGAAAAAAAAAACTTTTTTGTACCTTTCTGCTTTAGCACAGTAGTTGACTGGTAGGAATGCCTTATCGGCATTAAGTCAGCATTTGTATCGATTCATTGTTGTGCAATAAAATACAGAAATTAATACTGACCGACACTAGCACTGCGGATGATGCAGTGGTCGATTGTGGGCGAGCAGTTGTCGGACACCTCGAGGCAGTAGTGCTTGTGGTGCTGCATGGTGCTGGTGGCGTCGGGGCTGAACTTGAGCGTCATGTGGCCCGCGTACGCGCGGCAGGCGCCTTCCGCGAACGTTAGCGTGGATTCCGCCTCGCGTTCGAGCACTACTGACTCGGCCACGTTGCCCGCGGCACAACCTGGGGATAATTAATATGGTAAATATTGTCATTTGGTATTTTGCCACAAAGCCAGTTAGATAAAAACTAAGTGTAGCTAAAACTATATATATATCTACATTTATGTATATATAGTATATGAACTTATTTGTGATATTCTACGTGTGTCTTATGTATTATCTTTAAGTACGTATTTTTATCATTAATTAAATATCGTTGTTTTTATATCAAGTTGCACAACCCAAACGCCCTAAACTCTCTGTTGAGCCTTGCGGTTAACTGGTAGAGAATGCCTCTTGGCATTAAGTCCGCCATTTGTACTTGTTTTGTTGTAAATTTGTGCAATAAAGAATAAATAAATAAAACTATGGGAGCTAAACTACATATACAGTTTAGGTGCAGTGAAATTACAGGTTATTGGACCTGACATTTTCGGAAAACGTGCAACATTTCGCCGAGCGAATTTATATCTAACTTGGTAAAAAGTGAAGACAACTCCATCCAAGCTCCAAAACAGCTAGATGATAGTCAGATAAGACTGTAAGGTCTCCAGCCTAACACAGACCACTGACAAACCACACTGGCCTGTATCGTAGAGTATGGCTAGCAGCACCTCTTAGTTGAGGTCATACCTCAACCTGTGCCCAATGCAGAGGGATTTATAAAGGCTGTTGTGTTTTTAAACAATTATGCCAATACAAAGTGTTATGTATGAAAGCGAGGGTAGTGTGGGTAAGCAGTTGACAAGTCAGTCTGCTGTAGACACAGACTGACTGACCGGGAAGGTGGTATTGAATTTTAGAGCTACATGTGTGTAAGTGAACTAAATATAGGCTGATAGGTCTGCTGGTGATCCGCCTCAGGCAAACAATAATAAATACAAAACGTTGAACACCATACCTATGAGCTGCACATCAGTGTCAATAGCAAGACACTCCTCTTGATACAGTCCCGCGTGTATAAACACAAGCGCAGGGGCGGCTGCTGCGGCGCGGCGGCAGGCGCAGGGCCCGCCCCCGCACGGACAGGCCGCGCCCCCGCCGCCCCCGCCCGTCGCGGCCGGCCCTGACGTACTAGCTGTGGCTGCGCTGGTGCTGGCGCTGCTGCTGGCCACTGAGGCGCCGCCACCGCCGCGCTCTTCTACGTATTCGAGAGCCGCCTGGAGATAATGTTATTGTGAGAATGGCTGGCTGATATGTATCTTGAACTGGTATCACTTTTGAATGAGGTTCAGCTATAGTAATATCTCCGTAGTTTCGGTAAGAGTTATTAGTGCGACTTGATCACAGTTTTTTTTTGGTATGCTACATACCCATCATATTTTAGCATTCAGAAAAGTTACATTATGGTAATGAAATCTAAGGAAAGTTGTAGAGGAGATGATTTCTGGCTATGCCTCGCGACGGCGCCAATTCGTTAGCATGTAACAAGGCCCAGCGTTGGGTCCGGCTTGTTGACACATCTTCACTACATAGCTGCATAGTGCTGTGCTGCAACAAACTTGCTGTCTGTCCGTCCCTGTCTGCTTAAAAATAGCAGTCAACTCACCCTAATAGTGTTAAAATGTTTGATCCTAGAGTCCTTCTTGGGTCGGTAATTGGGCCGAACGTGTATGCCATAGTATAGCTGCCGGAAGCTCTCCTTCCAAGGATTGTCGGCATCACACTCGTCGGCCGGGACGACCTCGAACTGGCAGGGGGCCGGGTGCATCAGGGGAGTGTCGAACTCAAACACTGTTTGGTAGAGGCTTTTCCTGTGGACAAACATAGAAACTGGATAACTAAATGAAGTGTTGAGTTGAGAAATACTCATTAAACTTACTTATATTTTACTTTAGCACACAATATAAGACTAATGAATCAAAACACATCTATTTGGCAAAAACATGGTTGTTTGTCCAACAAGCTTTTTATAGCTAATGAAATGCTGAAAAAAAAACAGGATTTGAGATACGAAAACACGTTTACAAAGTACAGTGCTTTACAATCAGCTTCGAAGGTAGTTTGTGTGGTGGTGGGTGTGGACGGTGTGGAAGACAGCTCTCGAAGATAACGCAAGCTCCCCTCCCCGCTATCATTTGTTTACTGTTATGTATGAAAGTGAGGGTAGTGTGTGTAAAATGTTGACAAGCCAGTCTGTCTGCAAGGTGGTCCTGTATCTTAAAGTAAATCCTGTGTAAGTGAACATTATACTTTAGATCTCTTGTGAGAAACAACACTTGGAAGCTTCTTTTCTACAGACAACATGTTGTCAAAACCTAATAATTATTTTAACTACAGTACTAACCATAGCTCAGTATCATTGGCGATGGTGTTGAACCTCTTGCAGACTTGTGCGACGCGGCACAGGTCCCGCTCAGTAAGGTGAGACAGGATGCAGAGCAGCACCTCGTCGGGCAGCTCATACTGCAAGTACTGCGACACGTTGCACACATCCACACCTTGAGACAGCGATCTGCGAAACAAAACACAATTGAACAAACTACGTAAGATTGCATTAACTAATACGGAAAAAGGAGACATGGAACAAAATAGCGTAAGCTGTCGAAAGATGTATGCCCAATGGCTGTGGCGTTTTGCTAACGGGTGGTTTGATTTCTAGTAGTATTAGAAAATCAAAATTATAGCGAAAAGCTTTGTTGATTTAGTTTTGTTAATACGACTGTGGCAAATAGTCATGCCGACTGCCTGACGGTAAGCAGTTATCACAGCCTGTGGACGGGTGTAACAGGGGCAGACTGCACCCCTTCCATGTTGCGAACCCTGTAAGAATCACTGCTGAAGAACTCTATGCTAAAACCTCAGTCCATTCACCAATTAAAGTGTACTGGGAAGGAAACATCTAAGAAACTAAACTTAACGGGACCCGTTAACTCCGCGCTGGATATCGCTAACAACGCGCCAGTTTTACTTGTATTTGTAGATTCCACAGTAGTATCCTCTAGCTGAGACATAAAGATATTATTTTTTAGTTTATAGAATCTAATTTGAGATCGGCACTTCCGAATACCGGTCACCAAAATCAAATGCTACGCAATGCAAAGTCAAGCAGTGGGTAGATTGAACTTTCACGTAGATTTTACACGAAATACATAAGATGTGTGGATATGGTATATCGGCATTTTCAGAAACCCCTTCGTTTGCGATACTTGCCTAAAAACCTTTCGCAATTAGGGTTAACAATTTGTATTGAAGTCATGTGCGACAGTGTGGACGACCCTAAAGATAGTTTGCATAGTTATATCAAACCTCAAATTCATTCACTAAAATGAAAATAGCACAAAATCACCCTCAGTTGGCTAATAATAAGAGCCAGACAATCTGGAAAAGTGAAAGTGCCTAACTGCTAACATTAGACTTACGTAAAGTGTAAATAGGTTCCTATTCATGAATGTAAACATGTATTGTATGTGTACTGATTGACTTACATAGTTTAGCTGTATAGGTATGGGGGAACAGATATTTCTGAGTATACTAGGTAAAGTACCCAACAGTGATATTCGATTTGTTAACACTACAAAACCGGAGTATTATTTATGGTGATTATAGATTTGGAATGGTTTATGGTTGCATTTATACGAAAGTAATCCATGCATCAAACTTATTTGCATTCATTACATGTTCATCACATTGATTTAGTACTTGAATCAATCTTAGGCCAGTCAATCAGAACAATTACATGCAGAAACAATTTTCTTGACAATAAGTTTGGGTTGTTTGGAAGAGATCGCTTTTTAGCGATAAAACCGCCCAAGTTGTACATCTACGTGTTTACTTCAGCTACTGTCCTGTAATATTGTTGTTGTTTTAGTGTGCAATAAAGAATATTTACTTACTTACTTCAGTCTCCCTTCTTTAGTTCCGTATTGTAATGGAATCTTACTGATTTTCAATTATCATTATTTTGACGCAAGATATTTGTTTTTTACGCAAAAGAAGTACACACACTCGAATGAGTGGCGGGTGATTTATGTGGCGATATGACTAATTTGTTTATTCAAACGGTTTTACATTGAATTCAAGACATTGCGAAAAGTGAGCTGTTCAAATTGGCAAACCTGGCACTTCTTTGCTATATTTTCTGGTGATGGCTATCTGCAGTTGAAACAGTTCACTTCTGACGGGCCTATATTGTAGCAACGAGAGCAGACTCTTGAATGGTACCGGCTTCTGGACTGGGAATCCAACCAAGGGAAATATTCTTGTTTGTTGTTCAACAATATGCGTTTACTATGTTTTGTTGTATTGCAGACTTGCAGAGGTCCTTTATTGAACTACCCCTCCCAAACAGAGACCGGAGTCTGTCCTCCTTGGCCGGGGCACATGGTAATATGCCCCCTCTTCTCCCCAATCTTATGGTTACGACAGTATGTGTTCTATGAAGGAATAGACTTACGTTCTGGGCCTCTTCCTGGCCGGTAGAGAGCAAGCGCCCGAGGGCCCGGGCTCGTGGTAGGCGGGCGGCGACTTGCGACGCAGGTCGTACGGGCTGTGGTGGCCGGCCGTTGTGGCGGGCGCGGCGGCCGGGACTGGGGGCGAGCCGCCGCCGCCGCCGCTGCCACTGGGCCCAGCGCACGCCGCCGTCGCCGCCATTGCGCTGCCTGTCACGTTGTTTGGGCAGGGGACTGATTCACATGGCTCAGCTGGAATGGACAATAATTATGTTCAATGTGTTCCTAATTAAATATTTCTTAAATAATCGTGATGGTCCAGGGAAGGTTTGAAAGGTAAGTAAATATGAGAAAATGCTAGGAATATAGTGAAAAACCACAATTTCGTTTTCCTCAGCAATATTTTCTACCTGTCAATAATTGCATGAGAACAACGTCTGACAGTCACACAACAACGTATGTCACATCATGCTGGAAACCCTTGGAGGAGCTTGTGCTTCATTGAAGGTGATGTACCAATATCTTTAATGCATAAAATTGGGGTGCATGGTGTTCAAACTTGAACTTTGACAAATCATTGAAAGTCCAGCAAGAATAATTAAGCATCTTTTTTTGTTATTATATTATCAATATGGTCAAGAAATGAAACACCTAGTGCAAGGCAGCAGTAGAAAGACTATAACAGAAGAAGATGTAATAAATGTTTATGAAATTTTGGGAAACAATGAAAAAACACAACCAATCAGATATGTGACTATACCACAAATTCACAAACGTCAATCAATGCTATGCACGCGGTCACGCTCATGCTATCCCGTAAAATGAAAATAGAACTCATAGGGACAGCTATGCTTCTGAAGGATGCTCAACGTTGATTTGAGTTTGTGTATTTGGATGTATGTCTATCTATAATCCTAACACTAATTCTAATTTCAAAACGGATTATTTTTACAAGTCCATGTCTACTTGTAAACACAATCCATTTTGATTCTGTGTTTTATTAGTTGGTCTCATTTAAACCCTTTTCCTTTGACCTTGCAACAAAACCAAAAAACCACATAATTAACAATGTAGTCTTTACAACCTTAGTGTTTTCTATTCACCCTTTATGGCAGATTGGCTATGATCAACGTAAAACAAGCTTTACTGTATTTTGTTCTATGCTCAATATTTCAAACATGTTGTGATCTACCTAATTTAAGACATAATTTTAATTTTGATTGTGAGCTTACACATAAGGATAGATTACAGAACTAGACAGACAGAAACACTTTAATTTGAATTGTGATCACTTTCAATAGTCATTCCTTGTATGAAATTTTATGAAAAGTGATTGATACACAGAGGGTTTTGGGTTCAATTCCTGCACCAGGACAAATATTTGTTACATAATTTGGATCAACCATTTGTTAACACAGGGGGCAACCATACTTTGGGACCAAAGCGACGCATTTTGCTGTCCCATAATTAGGTTAAAGTACATAGGACTCTAATAGCCAAGTAGGAAACTGTCTGCTGAAGGCCACATCTGTTCTTGAGCCAAGATCTGAGTAAATTTTTGGTCCAGACAAGAGCCAGCCATAATATCTCCTCCCATACAATATTTTTTCATACAAACAATTGACTAGGTACCTATTGTGTCTGGTCTCCCTCTCATGGGAACCTCTAAATGTCTTGGACATTAGTGAATAAAAGTTAAGACATGTTTTTTTCACAGATCAACATTCTTTCATCTAATATTTTGTACAATCAGCTAAATGAGAGGTATCATTTTTGTTTTCAAGTAATCAAAAATAGGGCAAAAATGTAATTGCAAGCTTAGACCCAAGTGAAAAAGCTTTTTCAACTCCTGACATTCAAACTTGTGGACCTTTTTGAAACACTGTACAATAGGTATATTGGAAGGGCCTCTTATTTTTAGGCCTAACTTACCCCCAGTTCATGAACATAAATCAAAATGGGCATGGTTTCAAACAGATGTCGTCCTGTAAAATGTCCATTAAACTGAAAGTTGTTATCCCTTGCTGTACAAGCATTTGTACATACACATGTTCAGTATTCTATTTATTTGCATTTGTTTTGTGTTTGAGTGATACTATCTATTTTAGTATTCATTCCTAGCACAAACTCTGCTTAGTTTTGGGTGAAATAGTCATGTGTAAAATGATGTCTACAATTAAAAAAATATTACTTTGCCAGTTATTCAACAAATATTATGTATTCTTAGACCAGCTACTAATAATCCAAACAAGAAACTATATGCACCCAAACCCAAGTTTGTTGAGAATACAATGTGAAATATCAAGACCACAAACCAAAATCATGCTTTATAGGCACTCCAGATAAATACAATGCATGGAATTATTCATATCATAATTATGAAAACCAGTTTTTATTAAAATGCTATCAAATATGGGATAGCAGCATGTGAAGCAAGCAAGCAAGATAATAACAAGTAAAAAAAACAAAATGGACTACAAACATAAAACCTCTATTTACTATCCTAAGCAAGGATGGACTATTGATTATTATGAGTTCTGTATAAATTAGATCTGTAATATTGTAAGTTGTGATTTTAATTAGGCATAGAGTGTCTGACACAAACATAGTCGAAAGCAACGAAAACCGTAACGAAGTTCAATAGCACAAAAGGCTCACGGGAACAGCTGTTTCGCCATGCTATGTAAAATAAGTTTTCATCTAGCAAATCAATACCCATATTGCGCAAAATGTCACTGAAATGCGCTACTCAATATCTTTGTCAAACGTGGATTACGAAGAAAACGATGAGAATTTGCATGCCAATCAACTCAGGGAGAACAATGATCAACGAATTGAAAAGTGTATGGTAGGCCCGAAAAACATTTTCACACAGTTGCAACGACAGACATACACGAACCTTGAATGATTCATAAATATTCAACCGGAAAAATTGGCCAAATATACATTTCTGAACAATACAGATATTGCACATTTATGGAAATGTCGTTATCGAGCCATTTGTAAAAGATTGGGGCGACATCGGCGACCCGGATTACTTACTTGATTGTGTCCTAGAAGGTAGGGGTATCCGATGACCGCCTTTTCTTCGCGATCTACGGACGTAAGAACGCGAAGAGGAAAACGAGGCACTAGGCATTATTTCTTTAGACACTTATTTTCACCAAAATCCAGCCCTAAACAAAGGAGACACCCGCACTAAAACCGTCGGCCATTTTCTGTTTAGATTAGATTGAGAAACGAATCGGAAAACCGATATTATACCACATTAGTAGGTGTTGGAGTAAAGTTTTATAGTTCTACAAGATTATCACTAATCACTGACTCTAAAATTACTATAGTTAACTTATAAAAATCATTATCTAATTAATTACAATAAATATTACTACCACCGAGCAATGGGCGACTCTTCACAAAATATGGCGGATCGGTTAACATGGCGGCGGCGTAGACGCTAGCGACATCCTATGGCGACACCTTGCATCGAGTCTAGCAAAGCATCAAAAAGTTTGCCTTGCTTTTATTTTTCTTCTGTTTTTGATCATTGTAGGCTCGAGGATGCTTACTCAAGGATCCTCACCACGCAATCTTCCATTCTTTCGTTTCTATTGCAGACTACAGAGTAACATTTGAAAAATTACGTCTTTTTGCATTTCTCGCTTAATTGACCTCGAGTAATGATTTAGATGAGGCAGGTTAACAGTATATCGCTGGTTATACTACCCTGTTTATTGTATAGTGTAAAAGAGCTTCATGGCAGTCACTTCTGTCACAACGACTGTCAGTCTGTCTCTGTCATACTTGTCAAAATTTCAGCGTTAATCACAAACTAGATAGGGAACAGGTTCAGACGGGTAACTTCCGTAGCAAAAAACTCGCCTTATGATCCATAGAGATTTCCGCATATAAAGATTTTGATAGCTTTTTTTTTTTAATTGTTTTTTCATAATGCGGCAACGATGTTAACGTTATAAATCCACAAATAAATACAAAAAGGTTTTATGTTAAACCTTTGTTATTTATTTGTGGATTTATAACGCTTACCGTTATAAATCCACGTATATTATAGGTACCTACCTAAATTCTGCTTCTTTTCTTTGGAAATATAAATTGGGTATAAATTAAACAATTTTCACTTAGTATGCCTTTTATTTCTTAATTTTGTTTAATATTTAGTAAATGCTTTACGCTGCATACAGGGCAAAATCGTCTTTTCCAATCTACAAACATCCGTACCTTGAGATTTTTGTTTATAATGTTGCACCAATTGAACACAGTTAATCGCAGAGTTAAATCAAAACAGCTTTTCGCAACTACACTTTTGTGTTGCTTACAACCCAAAGAATCATATGAATGCTGATGAATGCTTGGACTGAATTTGATGTTTCAACTCTTTTATTAAACCCTGTTGATGTGGGCTATTTTCTAAAACTTGATTGTCTTCTACAATTATGTTTCCAAACAATCTTACCGCATTTTCTGATGGGTAGGTAAGTTTATTTTCTTTTAAGCATTTATATTTTCTGAAAAAAATATAACTGTTGACACAATGAAATAAAAACCAACCTGACAATACTTGACACAAATGACAATCAACAAAAGCGTAACCTAGGTTACAAACCAAAGACAATCCTTAGACTAGAAACCTCATCATCCGCGGGAGGAGGGGAAGCTACCATTTCCTATAAAAGCATCCATAGACAAGCTTAACCTTAATGCCATTATTTTTTAAAGGAAGAAAATCGGCCGTGGCGTTAATTGAGTGGCTGTTTGTGCCTGCTGTTGTTTAGTTTAATAAATTACAAATTACTTGCTAATTTAAATATAACAATGACACAAGATGGAGTAATAGAAGAAAATTCATGTTTGTTTTCTATACTTTCTTGCATATTACTTACTTTCTGTTATGTCGCAAGTTTGTACGTTTGGAGAACCAACCTTAGCAGGTTTGTACTGTACTTGTTTAGGTAAACGTTATAAATATTAACGTCGTTTCTAGGTTAAAATATTTATTCAAACTATTGCTTTTCAGAGATCATCCGACTACGATCAAAAGAAGATTTTTCAGCGTGTTTTGCGTCATGCTCATGGCTCCATTTTTAACTCAGTATTTTCTAAATGAAGCGACTATAAACAAGGGTAATATGTTTGAACAGCTGGGCATTAGAGGCTCTGGGCTTTTGACTGCTATAGTGGCCCCATTATTCCTAACTGCTATTCTGTTTTTGGGGCCTCTGACCATGCACATTCTGTCAGGATCATGGAAACTATATACAGGTACGAGTCCTAATTAGATGAAGCTATATATAGCTTATAGCTTCATCTTCATCTATTCTTTGCGCCTATGAAAACAAGTATGTAGAAAGAAGTACATAATTAATCAAAACAAACAAAATTTTATATGCAATTTATTATTTTTGTTCCAAATATATCATATCCAAATGTATTAATCAACTTTTTACAGAACCCTGGTATTGGGTGTCCAACTGGCAAGACTTGATGTGGGTTCGTAACCAATTCATGGCTCCACTAAGTGAAGAGTGGGTGTTTAGGGCATGCATGATGCCACTACTGCTGCAATGCTTAGAACCATTCACTGCTATCTTCATGGGTCCATTGCTCTTTGGTATTGGTAAGTTTGCAACAAATATCTGTAAAACTAGAACAGATACAATTTGCAAACTGATTTAATAATGATAATTGTGTTTTTAGCACATTTTCATCACATGTTGGAAAGGCTGAGAGCTGGTTTCGATTTTCAGACTGCTCTAATGGTGTCTAGTAAGTATTTCCTATTTAAATAAATGAATGTTTATGGAATTTAAGAGATCCAAACTTTTGCTCAACTTGTACCTACTTGTGGTTTTGGTTTCAATACTAGCTATCCACTTCAAGTGATCAAATAACCCAACTTTTTATCACATGAGTGTTTGTTTTAGCTGTGAATCAAACCCATGACCAAACCATTCACTAACAGCATGCCCAGAAATCTATTGTTTAAACTTGTAATTAATATTGTTTTACTCATTATTAATGTTTCCATTAAAATTCTTAAATGTTTTTTACAGCATTCCAGTTCACATACACCAGTCTATTTGGTGCTTACTCTGCATATCTCTTCGCGAGAACAGGTGAGGCTACTTCAAAATATCTATACCATTCTCACAACAGTGAGATACATGCTTAGCAATGTTATTAAAATATTAGTGGTCAGAATTGTATGTCATGCATGTGAGCTTAATGAGTTTCAAGTTATGATCCTCTCAGCTCAAATTCACAATTGTCAATTAAAGTTTGCCACTTCCTCAGCAAACTGCTGTCCTGTAATGTCTATGGAACTGAGAGGGACAGATAAATTTGTATGAGCTGCTCAACTGGGATTTGCATTTGAAAATCCAGGGTTAAATTGATAAACCATTTCTAATTTGTCTTTAGACAATTTTGCATTACAACTGCAGATTCCATTGATGAAACAACCTCCTAAGATTTATTGATGTTTTTATTGTAATTCTAATCTAATTTCAACTCATTTGTTCTAATTTCAGGTCATTTTGTTGCCCCACTCGTTGCCCACATGTTCTGCAACCACATGGGATTCCCCAACTTTGCTGAGGTCTGGCATTACCCTCCTCTACAAAGAATTTTCATCATCATCAGCTTCCTCGTAGGGTTTACTATGTGGTGCCTGCTGTTGACTAGCTTGACTCATCCAGATATTTATGACAACAAAGTACATTGGGATCCGGAGACGTGAGGACTCACATGTACTAATGATTGTTTTGTGATTGTGGACTGATGAATCATGTTTTTTTGCATTACAGTGTTATTTGAAAAGTAATTCATAACCATAACGGGTCGTTTTGTATGATACTGAACAGCATTATGGACTATTGCTTCATCTTTTATGATGCCTCAAAATTGCCTTTTGAACAGATTTTATTTTTATACAAATAATTGAAAAGATTTATTCGTTTATGAATAACGGAAACAAGTGTCTAAGGCTGCGTTTCCAACAGATGTGTTGCGAGGAATGTGTTTTTATTGGTTCTGTGTATAAAAAGTTTTATAGCCATCACTAAGTCCCCTCTTAAATGTAGCATAAATTCTGTATTGCATTGTCTTAAAGACTTTGAAAATTTGTAGTAGGTAGGTAGATTAATATCATAGGCCATCATCATCACTCATACTAGACTTGACAACCGACAAGCGAAGTATGTCACTGTATCAGACTAATGCGTCTCATAATGGAGGCAATCAGCTTAATTTTAATTACTCATTAATTAACAAACTTGATTTTTTGCCATAACTCAAATAAGCACGTCCGATTCATATGGGGCCTAAGCCCTCCCCTCCCGACGGCACCCTTAGGCACGTCACTTATCTGAGTGGCTGTGATTTAGTTGGAATAGTAAAAAGTTAAGCCATAGGCTTTCATGAAGAGTACATGCAATTGTACAGTCACCAAAATAATGTGTGCACTCAGAGTGGCCACGATTATGAAGTATTCAAGAAAAGCAACCTTATTCCTACAGAATTAAAATAGTGTTAACGACATACGACTGTCGTTGGAGTACCCATTTGTAGTATTAAAATTGCTTTTGTCACACTGACAATACCTACCTCTTTCACCACTTTGTTAGCAGTTAGCACACATCCATTTGAAATGCTGACTGTACATACTATGTACAGTCCATGGCACATCAGGCTACCCATTTCCGTTTTTTGTCTTGCTCTCGTCGAATGTCATTTCTTTGCAATAGAGCAAGGGCTCTCCGGAAATGGGTAGGTTGCGTGATATGCCGTCCACCGTACGTGCGTTTGAAGTAGGAAGAAAACTATCGAGATACTATGTTTTCTCTAATCAAAACAGATAAATGGTGTGTAAGTTATCTTTTTACTAAAAATGCTTAGGTAGATTTAATAGTGTGTGGAGTGAGGCTGTGTTTTGATTATATAAATAAATAATTAGAAAAACGTTACCTTTTAAAATAAGATTACACACAAAATACTCAGCTTTTGAATGTGTATTTGTCCTTGCCGGCGGGCTAAAGCGTAAGATACAACATAATATGCTGTCGTGGTGCGATATTCCATTATCTAATTCGACCTTTAATATCATTTTTGCGTTTTACTAGCTAAGTAAAGTTTCTACTGCCAGAATTAAGATGACAGTATTAATAATTATGGGTAATGATAATAGTCATGTGTGGGTGTATTATTACTTGTCAGGAATGATAGTAAATAATACTTATAAATATATTATGTTGAATGTTTTAAGTTTCGACCAACATTTAAGTGTGCATATTTGTGAATCGAAAGACTTACATTACAAGTACTTACAATTTGTTATCTGGTACCTACTGTTCAATGTATAAAATATTTTTCTTGCAACATTAATGCAAGGTTTAAACATTAATGATATTTAAAGTGTGCCATGCCATGTTGTTCGAATGTTTAATGATAACAAAATGTTTGTGTATAATTAGTTATGCCTTATATGCCAGAAACAATAAAAGATTTTTATCAGAATAATTGTAACAAGTTCACAACCAATGTCAAATCTGATGAAACAAAAAGTTACAAGTCTTTTTGTCACTTCACCATTCTAAGCTTTTTTTATCTTTACTCACATAAAATATTGATTCTAGTTGAAAACGATACATTGAAATATTACAATGGTTCTTAACTTAGGGCAGTGTTCGCACGCATGGGTATTTGTAAGTAACGAATTGCCTCACTAGTCAATTGATATATTATTTAAATTATTTATTAAGAATTAAAGAGTATTCTGATTAATGCAACGATTTTGTGTTAGTCATTACATCGACTTGGTAACAATACTAATATACAAGTTGAAGTCATATTTCCTATTAACACCTAGATAGATATGAATAAAATTTCAGTAATTCTTTCGTTTGTTTTATTTTTCTCTTCATATTAAGTTCTGTCAGAGGCATGACAGGCTACGCATTTTGAGTAATTTCTACGTGCTCTATTGCGGAGAAATGTCAATTGGCAAGAGCAAGATAAAAAACGGAAATGGGCAGTCTGATGTGCCGTTGCGTTGACTGATCATTCTTCTGACAATCGTAAGTTCAAATTAATAGGATAAGTTTAAACCAAAAGATATACACCCATCATTCATAAAAACTAAAACAGCGCTTCAACAACACGTTAACTTTTGTATCGCTTTGTCTCTTTCATTCTTGTTGCTGCCACCATTTGCGAGTAAGTGACACAACACGTCAATTGCTTAAACCATGCTTTAGCGTTGCGTTCTTTTTTATGAATAAGGGGATACACTTTAAAAACTGGCACATATATTTTTTACTACAGGTATGTGGGTCTATATTCAAAATGAAACCAACGTGATATTACATGTAAATAATTTATTTACTCTTTATATTATATACATAATGTACATAATTCAAATTCCAAGCGTGTATATTATATTTTATGTAAAGGCTCTTTATCCTAACGTCCTACAAAGCTAGGACGTTCAATAATTATTCTAATAGACATCCAGAGATACAAACACTAACAATAAATAGGTAATTTATCCCTTTGTTATCTTTAAACGTTTAAATTAAGACAGTTCTAACAGCCAAGAGGTCTACTCCACAACTAAACTGATGTTTTCACTTAATCTTCGAGCATTCTGAGAATTGGTAAATTGTGTTATGGAGTCCCCTGAATAAAAGTGAGATTGGAGGCCAAAACCGGCGCCGATTTCACATAAACATTAGTAGATGTGTGCTGTTTCATAAAAATAAAGTGAAACAACATAACATATTTGGAAACTGGCGGGTTATTCACACTCGCCGAAGGTGGTTCCAAGACATAATTTAAAAAGGGATTGGCATCTCATACAGGACCGATAACGACAAATGATAATTAGGTATGTCATTGGCAAGGTTTTCTTTGTTCTAGAACTCGAAGGCGGGAAAACTCTAATCTCCGATTAACCACGTTGCCCATCTCAACAGTTTTAAGATATGTACCAAGTGAAGTGAATACAAAACACAGACAGACAGATATTTACGAGATAAATTACATACAACTGAGTCAGCTGACTGATTAATTATTCAGTCGCATTATTTCACAATCTATAAATCTATCTACTTATTTTAAGTAGTAATATTATAATGTTAAAATATTCATTTTCAAAAATAAATAATTTCGCATTTTATACAATATTTATGATTTTTGAGCCTGAAAATGAAATCAGTCTTCATTATGCCATAATGTATTTTTAAAATATGACTACTTTTAGAAATAATACGTCGAGAAAGCCAATGATTTGTAATGGTTGGTATTTTCTCAAATGTATAAGTAAACATAGTATAATATAACACTGGCGGATCGCCAATAACGTAAGAAGATCATTAAGTTTATATAGGAACTAAAATTAAAATAATAGGTGATACACAATCAAGCAATAACATAAATAGTTCATTCAGGCTATAATAAAGAAATTCATATTGGAATAGTTTGTTTTTCCGTATATTACACAAAGCCAGTCTTACCATCGGATTTTTTACACGTCATAAACAACATTTGGCATTTTTAATACATTTTCATTTGATGGCCTAACATACAAAGCAGCTTCAAAGAGACAGTAGCGCCATTTTGCAACAAGAACAAAATGTTGGATTATTTATCTTTTTGATGATAACTATACAACATCAATCCTACTATCATTAAAATGTATGCTTCAGAACCACGATACTTGACGTCATTTAACTTCAATACTATAGTAATAGATTTAGACTAAATCTACAAATGTGATCAAAGATTTATTAGAATCATATATTATATTTAGATCTATTGATATGTGATGTAATATGTTAGGGCTCGTACACAATTAGACGATACGACGCCGCATCGCATCGTGCAACGACGCGGCATCGCGGTAGTGGAATCCCACGAAACGACGTCGTACCGTGAAACGATGCCGCGCCGTAGCACGATTCGACGGCCAACCGTGTTATTGTGTACGGGCCGTTAAGAGTGGTCACTTCTACAATGAAATTAGCATGTTCAAGCTCTAATTGTGGCATGTAAGGCAATGTTATTTTATCGTCCAGAATTAATTTATGATAAGTAAGAAACCAAAATTATTACTGTTAATAAAATAGGGGAAGCATATAAATAACTTAATTGAAAAAGGCAAGATTTATTCAATAAATCTTTAGCGTGCTTTTTATTAAATCAGTAAAAAAACATACTATCGATCATACCAATCTTAAGATCTAACATTATTTTAGCAGTAAAATAAAACATAACAATGGGATATGAAAATATAGTAAATGATGTATTGGGTGACACCAGGAGATGCGTATTTTTTTGAAAATTTAATAATAACCTGCCAAACGTAGCAAAGTATGCCAAGTAAAACGAAAGCGCACACGAATCTATTGGGCTCAAATAGATTATAATTCGAATGAAATTATCAAATTAGCAACGTACACTAATCAGCATCGTCTCGAATCGGGAGTACTCGTAGCTCACAATCGCGAGGAGTTAGGATGAGGCCCTATAGTTTAACTGATTTAAGAAATACACTTTGACAGCTGCCAGTTTCATTGGAAACTGAGCTTTAAGCCAATCTAAAAGGGTTCAAGTGTTCTGTTAGGCCCAAAAGTCAAGCCACAGCTCATAGATCGTATTTCATTATTTTCTTGTTCTTAGTTATCATTATCGTTTGTTTCTATTGGATTGAAGTACAGTTTCAAATGACAGTAGTGGCAGCTGTCAAAATGTATTGCTTAGATTAGTTGGACTATAGTAAGCCGTGCACATAGACATTGCGTTAGTGTGGGTAAGCAGAGCTGAAAGTTACGCACTCTAACGCAATGGGTATGTGCACGGCTAACTACAACATCTATTAAGTTCTAGCCTCTTACGTCACGAGTGAACAAAGACAGATCCAGGCAAGGCGCGCGCATAATAAGCGCGGGGGCGGGCTTCAGGGCGCCTGCAGGGGCCGGCTGGGGGACTGCGGGACGGGGGGCGCGGGGGACGCATCCAGGTCGCACGCGGAGAGGAGACGCACTAACTCGTCCGGGGTGGGGCCCCCGTCTGTTACTGGGGACTCGTCGCCTTCTGTTGAGGAGAAAGATGCAACGGTTGACGATAGGTACATAAATGTGTTACAATTAAAAACTAGATTGACCACCTCAATACACTTCTGTTATTCTTAGCGTTACTAATAAGAATTAAATATAAAGACATGAACAAACTGATTTCAGATGAGAGATGGCATAACTTTTCATGGGTGGGTAGTTCCAATTTTATGTCTCTAACAGCGCAAGTTATATTGGACCAGGCATGACGAATACATTTTCTGGCACAGTCCCACTAATTCAGGAATACATTATGACAGCTGCCAGTGTCATTGGAAATTGTACTTTAATTCAATGGAAATGGGATTTATGAATGTATTTCTTTGACAAGAAGACATCAACGCAGAAAATGTATTCGGTTTATGTTTATGATAGATAACTTTTTATTTTTATAGACACAGTCAAAAAGTTTTCTGCTTCGCCCGATGGTTGACTGGTAGAGAATGCCTGCCGCCAATTGCATTTTATTTTGCGTGCAATAAAGAATCAATTAATCATTCTGAGTATGTACGGTGGACATCACTGTACCCATTTCCGGTCAGTAAAGTCAAGTAGAAGTAAAAATAATCTTTATTCATGTAAAAAATGTATTAAAAAGCACTTATGACAAGTCACAACATAAAAGTTAAAAAGTAATAATGTGACACCGGTGTCACATTATTACTCAATGTCCGAACCGGTGTTACCGGTAACACCGGTTCGGACGTGTTGATTTAGTCCTCTCCATTTGGCAAGGGCGAGAGAAAGAACCGAAATGGGGTAACCTGACTGTACCTGTCTGTGTTGTTGACTGTACCTGTCTGTGCAGTTGACTGTAACTGTCTGTGCTGTTAACTGTACCTGTCTGTGCTGTTGACTGTACCTGTCTGTGTTGTCAACTGTACCTGTCTGTGCTGTTGACTGTACCTGTCTGTGTTGTCAACTGTACCTGTCTGTGCTGTTGACTGTACCTGTCTGTGCTGTTGACTGTACCTGTCTGTGCTGTTGACTGTACCTGTCTGTGTTGTCGACTGTACCTGTCTGTGTTGTCGACTGTACCTGTCTGTGCTGTCGACTGTACCTGTCTGTGCTGTTGACTGTACCTGTCTGTGCTGTTGACTGTACCTGTCTGTGCTGTCGACTGTACCTGTCTGTGTTGTCGACTGTACCTGTCTGTGCTGTCGACTGTACCTGTCTGTGCTGTTGACTGTACCTGTCTGTGTTGTTGACTGTACCTGTCTGTGCTGTTGACTGTACCTGTCTGTGTTGTCGGCTGTGGCTGGTTCGCCCGAGCTGCCTTGTCGATGGGCGCGGTGAGGTCCCACATCTGCGCGGCGCCGGAGCGGTGGCCGCACAGCAGCAGTCGCCGCGGCCGCAGCGCGCCTTCGCACTCAGCCACCACGAAGCACGAGACGGCTGAACCGTCTACTGAACCCATTGTGCATACCCTGGATGATTAATGTTGACTGTACCTGTCTGTGCTGTTGACTGTACCTGTCTGTGTTGTCGGCTGTGGCTGGTTCGCCCGAGCTGCCTTGTCGATGGGCGCGGTGAGGTCCCACATCTGCGCGGCGCCGGAGCGGTGGCCGCACAGCAGCAGTCGCCGCGGCCGCAGCGCGCCTTCGCACTCAGCCACCACGAAGCACGAGACGGCTGAACCGTCTACTGAACCCATTGTGCATACCCTGGATGATTAATGTTGACTGTACCTGTCTGTGCTGTTGACTGTACCTGTCTGTGCTGTTGACTGTACCTGTCTGTGCTGTTGACTGTACCTGTCTGTGTTGTCGGCTGTGGCTGGTTCGCCCGAGCTGCCTTGTCGATGGGCGCGGTGAGGTCCCACATCTGCGCGGCGCCGGAGCGGTGGCCGCACAGCAGCAGTCGCCGCGGCCGCAGCGCGCCTTCGCACTCAGCCACCACGAAGCACGAGACGGCTGAACCGTCTACTGAACCCATTGTGCATACCCTGGATGATTAATGTTGACTGTACCTGTCTGTGCTGTTGACTGTACCTGTCTGTGCTGTTGACTGTACCTGTCTGTGTTGTCGGCTGTGGCTGGTTCGCCCGAGCTGCCTTGTCGATGGGCGCGGTGAGGTCCCACATCTGCGCGGCGCCGGAGCGGTGGCCGCACAGCAGCAGTCGCCGCGGCCGCAGCGCGCCTTCGCACTCAGCCACCACGAAGCACGAGACGGCTGAACCGTCTACTGAACCCATTGTGCATACCCTGGATGATTAATGTTGACTGTACCTGTCTGTGCTGTTGACTGTACCTGTCTGTGCTGTTGACTGTACCTGTCTGTGCTGTTGACTGTACCTGTCTGTGTTGTCGGCTGTGGCTGGTTCGCCCGAGCTGCCTTGTCGATGGGCGCGGTGAGGTCCCACATCTGCGCGGCGCCGGAGCGGTGGCCGCACAGCAGCAGTCGCCGCGGCCGCAGCGCGCCTTCGCACTCAGCCACCACGAAGCACGAGACGGCTGAACCGTCTACTGAACCCATTGTGCATACCCTGGATGATTAATGTTGACTGTACCTGTCTGTGCTGTTGACTGTACCTGTCTGTGCTGTTGACTGTACCTGTCTGTGTTGTCGGCTGTGGCTGGTTCGCCCGAGCTGCCTTGTCGATGGGCGCGGTGAGGTCCCACATCTGCGCGGCGCCGGAGCGGTGGCCGCACAGCAGCAGTCGCCGCGGCCGCAGCGCGCCTTCGCACTCAGCCACCACGAAGCACGAGACGGCTGAACCGTCTACTGAACCCATTGTGCATACCCTGGATGATTAATGTTGACTGTACCTGTCTGTGCTGTTGACTGTACCTGTCTGTGCTGTTGACTGTACCTGTCTGTGCTGTTGACTGTACCTGTCTGTGTTGTCGGCTGTGGCTGGTTCGCCCGAGCTGCCTTGTCGATGGGCGCGGTGAGGTCCCACATCTGCGCGGCGCCGGAGCGGTGGCCGCACAGCAGCAGTCGCCGCGGCCGCAGCGCGCCTTCGCACTCAGCCACCACGAAGCACGAGACGGCTGAACCGTCTACTGAACCCATTGTGCATACCCTGGATGATTAATGTTGACTGTACCTGTCTGTGCTGTTGACTGTACCTGTCTGTGCTGTTGACTGTACCTGTCTGTGCTGTTGACTGTACCTGTCTGTGCTGTTGACTGTACCTGTCTGTGTTGTCGACTGTACCTGTCTGTGCTGTCGACTGTACCCGTCTGTGCTGTTGACTGTACCTGTCTGTGCTGTTGACTGTACCTGTCTGTGCTGTTGACTGTACCTGTCTGTGCTGTTGTTTATACCTGTCTGTGCTGTTGACTGTACGTGTCTGTGCTGTCGACTGTACCTGTCTGTGCTGTCGACTGTACCTGTCTGTGCTGTTGACTGTACCTGTCTGTGCTGTTGACTGTACCTGTCTGTGCTGTTGACTGTACCTGTCTGTGCTGTTGACTGTACCTGTCTGTGCTGTCGACTGTACCTGTCTGTGCTGTTGACTGTACCTGTCTGTGTTGTCGGCTGTGGCTGGTTCGCCCGAGCTGCCTTGTCGATGGGCGCGGTGAGGTCCCACATCTGCGCGGCGCCGGAGCGGTGGCCGCACAGCAGCAGTCGCCGCGGCCGCAGCGCGCCTTCGCACTCAGCCACCACGAAGCACGAGACGGCTGAACCGTCTACTGAACCCATTGTGCATACCCTGGATGATTAATGTTGACTGTACCTGTCTGTGCTATTGACTGTACCTGTCTGTGCTGTTGACTGTACCTGTCTGTGTTGTCGGCTGTGGCTGGTTCGCCCGAGCTGCCTTGTCGATGGGCGCGGTGAGGTCCCACATCTGCGCGGCGCCGGAGCGGTGGCCGCACAGCAGCAGTCGCCGCGGCCGCAGCGCGCCTTCGCACTCAGCCACCACGAAGCACGAGACGGCTGAACCGTCTACTGAACCCATTGTGCATACCCTGGATGATTAATGTTGACTGTACCTGTCTGTGCTGTTGACTGTACCTGTCTGTGCTGTTGACTGTACCTGTCTGTGCTGTTGTTTATACCTGTCTGTGCTGTTGACTGTACCTGTCTGTGCTGTTGACTGTACCTGTCTGTGCTGTTGACTGTACCTGTCTGTGCTGTTGACTGTACCTGTCTGTGCTGTCGACTGTACCTGTCTGTGCTGTTGCCTGTACCTGTCTGTGCTGTTGACTGTATCTGTCTGTGCTGTTGACTGTACCTGTCTGTGTTGTCGGCTGTGGCTGGTTCGCCCGAGCTGCCTTGTCGATGGGCGCGGTGAGGTCCCACATCTGCGCGGCGCCGGAGCGGTGGCCGCACAGCAGCAGTCGCCGCGGCCGCAGCGCGCCTTCGCACTCAGCCACCACGAAGCACGAGACGGCTGAACCGTCTACTGAACCCATTGTGCATACCCTGGATGATTAATGTTGACTGTACCTGTCTGTGCTGTTGACTGTACCTGTCTGTGCTGTCGACTGTACCTGACTGTGCTGTTGACTGTACCTGTCTGTGCTGTTGACTGTACCTGTCTGTGTTGTCGGCTGTGGCTGGTTCGCCCGAGCTGCCTTGTCGATGGGCGCGGTGAGGTCCCACATCTGCGCGGCGCCGGAGCGGTGGCCGCACAGCAGCAGTCGCCGCGGCCGCAGCGCGCCTTCGCACTCAGCCACCACGAAGCACGAGACGGCTGAACCGTCTACTGAACCCATTGTGCATACCCTGGATGATTAATGTTGACTGTACCTGTCTGTGCTGTTGACTGTACCTGTCTGTGTTGTCGGCTGTGGCTGGTTCGCCCGAGCTGCCTTGTCGATGGGCGCGGTGAGGTCCCACATCTGCGCGGCGCCGGAGCGGTGGCCGCACAGCAGCAGTCGCCGCGGCCGCAGCGCGCCTTCGCACTCAGCCACCACGAAGCACGAGACGGCTGAACCGTCTACTGAACGGATTGTGCACACCCTGGATGATCAATGTTACACTTTAGTAATCATACAAATCGATCCTTTTGATGGTTTCACAGAAAATTGGAGTCATGGCATTCGTTTTGATTGACAATTCTATGCTGTTGATATCATCAGTGGACATTATTCCACACAGGGCGTCTAGCCTCAAACTAAGCAAAGCTTTGGGAAACTAGAAAACCGATGAACATACTTAAATACTTTTTTTATTTATACATACAAACTATATGCTTAGGCAACACCCAGACTAGTACAAATAGACATGTTTATCACAAAAATGTTTGAAATGTGCTGGGATCGAACCTGCTACTTTTGGTGTAGTAGCTTACTTCTTACCATTAGGTACACCTAATCAATCGTCAAATCATTTACAATGATACAACAGTTCTCAATGATTCTATGATATTTGACTCGGCTGAAGCTGGTTGGAAATCTCTATACTATTTGCATTGCTTCTGACACTCGTTCTTCAGCCGACATTTCACTTCTTTTTTAATAAAAAAGAAGCCTCCTAGGTCCTAGCCAACTTCAACTAGGTGCATTACGCAGGTGTGCATTATAGTGGACAAGTGTATGCGCAAATACACAGGTGCACTCTCTTATGCATCACCTTTCTATGTCCCGATAGGACGACAGATCGAGACGAGCAAAGAGAGGCACAGGACCTTAATATGCCCATCCGATCATCTTATCATACGCCCTATCAACGCCTAGGTGGCAGCCATTGCCAATCGTGTGATGACGTCATACGATTGAAGTCATAATCGTACTGTGCAGATTTGTGAGAAGAAATAATATTTCGTCTGTTGATTCACCTTTTGCCGTTGGAAGCCAACCGAACGTACAGAGTGTCGGTGTCGGGCACTACTTTCTGAATAAATATTTGCTCTTCGTCTTGTTCTCCATATGGACCTAGAACAATATCAAAAAGTGGTTAAAAATCTATATACTGTTATTTAATAAGACCTATTTTCTTTACCGACATTTATTTAGCCAGTAAATTTGAGTTTTTTTCTTCAACCCTTAATTTAATTTTCACCTAATGTAAATTCGTTTTTCTTTCGTAACCCTGATGTTTCATTTAATTTTGATGAAAAAACTTTTCACGTTTACGTAAAGATCAGTTAACTATTGCTCGGTAAAACGATACTTATGTCCAAAGATACCTGGTTGGATAAAATAAGGCAAACAATACATATGGCACTTGAAATGTTGGTCAACAGTTATCGGTCAAATGAAATTCGGGTAACCTGCGACCTCTGGTGTAATAGTAAACTTCTTAACCATTACACTAAATCGGTAGTAGATGCTACTCACCCAATGATTTAATAATAAAAATAGGTAGATAGGTTACTTGTGCTAAAAAAGTGGCACCCGAAATCAGAACGATTCGTACACCTGAGCAATTTGTAGTGTGTGCACCTCAACCCCTATATATACGCATTGTCCATACTAATAAGGACACAATAAAGCGCAACACAGAACAATCAACACCTGTTTTATTAGTACATCTCCCGGTCCCATTGCATGGCGACCCTGCCAGTGCTGCCTTACGGCGGCGCTGCGCAAGATGGTTAGGGAAAAAGTGATTTAAGTGCTTATTAAACAAAAATATAAACTGCCGTGAGAAGTTTGGACAGACAATGATTTAGTGAAAATGTGAATTTCGGAGTCAAGTGACAGAGACACAAAAATATGTAAAATAATAGAAAGACTTTAATTAAGTAAAAAATATAAAGGACCTCAGTGCATAAAAACAGCATTAAATAAATTATTTTTAAATGAAAAAAAAGAAGAAATAAGAAGAATGGTGAAAATTCAAGAAAATAAAATTGTGGTGCTGGAGCGGCGCGGACGAAGCTGAAAATGTAATGTTAAAAGCGGGGCGCAGGGAGATGTTGGAGTCGGATGTGGATGCAGCAGGGAGTTGTTCCAGTCAAGGACAGCTCCAGGCAATCCAGAGGACACGGACCACACACCAGGATATCTATTCGTATTTGTACCAAAATTTATTTCTCTCAATTTTAAGTTTAAATAATTGATTTTCAAGTCAATCAATATTTTATTGAATCAATGATATTTTTTGTTAGACAAAGCAGACATAATTTTGTTTTTTATACCGAATACTTCATTTTTGACACTGAGGTAGTTAAGAAATATTCGTGTAGTTTTCTTATAAAATCTATTAAAAGGTTCATTATTCATTGGAAAATTAGAAATATGATAATTAAGAAATTAAAAAAGTGATAATGTGTAAAACTACTTAAATGAAATGAAAAAAAAAACTTGAGAAATATATTTGCTGAATATAAATGTTTAATGAACCTAAATTGTACTCTAAAAATTATTATGTATTCAACAATGTATAGCATTGTACACTGTTGACAACTTATTCTTTTATTATTTTGATTATCGAAATATGTCTGTATGAAATATGAGAAATAATTGTTCTATTGAATTCAGTTAAAAAGCGAGAGTACTCAAAATAAAAGTTTTGAATTTTGTTATTATATGTGTTAAGATCAAATGTCATAATATCTTTTTTTTTACAGAATGCCAGTCTTTTTTTTCGGATGTTAAGAGCTTATTTTCAAAGACATTTTTGAAAATCTATAACAAAAAGCTTAGTTAAATTAACTTACATTATTTCGTTAAAATAATATTTTTATAGTTAAATTCTTTTTTTTTAACTTCTTTCAGTTTGATTGTGAAGTTGCCTAAATAGTTAGAGCATTGTAAAAGAAAGTAAATTTTATATTGAGATACCTATAAGAATGAATCTAAGTTTATTAGGTCTGGTAAAGTATGGTTTTGTAAACAGCATATTACATTTGTAATAACGAACGCTTATAATCAGTTTGATGTTTTAGCATGAAATTAAATTCATAAGTTTTATAAGAAAGATTGTAAGAAACATTGTAATACTTCATTATGTCTAGTAACAAGGTATGTTACCTATTTAGTAACTTACCAGATAAGGCAGGTATGGTCATCGTAATATCAAACCGTTTGCATTCCAGACACAAAGCATAGCTTGCATTCGTTGGAAACAGACAGAGCTGTAACTTAATGCTTGTCCAAATAAAGAGTACACGAGTTGTTCCAGAAATGATGATGAATAAGTTTCGTTTTAATATTAAGATCACTTACGATCACATGAAAGTTTATTATAATATTGTACTTGAAATGTTTGATTATTTGATTAGATCGTTGTCACACTAGTAGGTTTTATTTTAATTTGCTCAGGATCAAGTAAGGATTAATTTTGAATTGAGTTGGTTAGTATTGAAATAAGGAAGTAAATAACTAAGTATGGTTATAGGATGGGAAAGCTGTATTAAAAATCTTTTTGTTACGCATTGTTTATGATTAGGTACAGCATAGAAGTTAGGTATTGAAGAAAGAGTTGTATTTATGAAGGTTTTGGACAGAAAGGATTGTGTTCCTTTAAAGATGTAGGAAAATAATATAGCTTATAAAGATTTTAATGCTAGCGGACTGATCACCTGGGAGCTTAGAATACTTTTATAGACTCTATTAGGAATTGAGTTTTTATGTTTGTTATTGTATGAAAGGAAAAGTGAATGCTCGTAATACGGTACACGTTATATTGTTATGGTACGAGTACATGGGTGGTCAGGTCCTACGTGTCGATCATGGTGTGAACGAGCTTTCCTCTGTGAGATAGTGTTTGGAGTCCTGATGAGGCTTAAATAGTGACCCCCAGAGAGAAATAAAATGGCACAAGGTTGTCCATTGTTATGATGGTGAATGATAAGAGTCGACTATAAATAAATGGTTAAATAAATGTACCAGAATAAATGAGAAGAAAAAAGGCTGAAGGAAAAGCCAAGTGAATTAAGATAGGCAAAGTACCTATGTTTATAACGTGTTATTGTACCGAAGTGGAAGTTATATGAAATATTTAAGAGCAAGAGAATGGTAAAAAGTGTGGTTCAATTTAATCAATGATAAGAAAAATATGTGAAAGGGTTGAAATGAAAGAATAAAGATAATAGCTGAATGATTTAAAGATAAAAAGTGTAAACAAATGTTTTAGAAAGAATTTTTTTTTACTATGATAAAAGCTTGGTAGTTAATGAGATAGAAGAAATATATACTAGTGTGAATAGAATGGTGATTTTTAGTTGAGATTATGAATTTTCTTATAGTGTGACAGTGAAAAATGAAATGTTTACATGTAAAAGGAAACAACATTATGAAATTATTATGTGAAAATTATTAATTCTTTAAATATTTTGAAGAAATTGTATTCAAACTATGACCAGCCTGAAACTACCTAACTTGTCGAAATGTTTTTATTTGTTTACCTAGTGGTTGTCAACAGTGCCAGTAACAGTACTAGTATAAGTACTAGCATATAAAGGCTATGTAGTTTATAAGACAATGTAATCAGTAGTAATTAGTGAATGTAATCATTTTTTTAACCTATATTATACCTACGTAACTATGAAAAAATCAATGGAACTTTGTTGTCGTTTGTTTGATGTTGAGAAATCCATAATTGAAATACTTTAATATTATTACGATTTATGTAAAACTTTGAAGAAAAGTGATATCTTAAAATGTTGTTATTTGATGATGTTATACTCAATAGCTGTCAATACTTTATATTCGTTTTCAATGTTTAACAAAAGAAACTGTATGCTTTAATTTATTGTTAAAATAATATCATTTTGGAAACTTTAATTGGTTAACAATATTGTATTTTTTTTTGAATCATGTAAGTATTTAGTCAAAAAATGATAATAATAGTAATACGGTTTAACAATTTAAAAAAAAATGCACTGTATTTTTTTTTTCTTTTTAAAAACGGGGGAGGTGTAGTGTGTGCACCTCAACCCCTATATATACGCATTGTCCATACTAATAAGGACACAATAAAGCGCAACACAGAACAATCAACACCTGTTTTATTAGTACATCTCCCGGTCCCATTGCAAATTCATTGACTGTGTTGACAGTCCGAGACGACCCTCAACAACATGTATCTGTCTCGCTCTAGTAAATAATGGTATTGTCTTGTTCACACGATATAACACGGTCAAATTAACTATATCATACCCGGTGGACAACTCTTGACTTAGCGTCAGTACTGACATAACCTATCTACATCTTTTTTATTGTAATATCATACTCACCGCAATCGTTATGTGGCTGAGCAGTCGGCGCTTCCAAGGCGAGCACCTTGAAGGCGGCCTTGGGCGTGGTCCCGGGCTGCGTGGAGATCATCCCGCGGAAGCGTGTTACTCGCCACGAACGTACGTGGTTGTACTCGCTGCACACTGATATTAGGTAGTTTTCTGATAGGGACACCTGCAACAATTTACGATAAACAATACAGAGACTAATATACAAATTAGGTGTCATTTTATTTCAATAAGAAAGAAAGAAAGAAATTTCGGGAACATTTTGCACCACCATCCTCTCATCTTGGGGCCTAAGCGAAGATGGATGTCGATGAGTGCTAAATTCAATCTCCAATCTCAAATGTTTATGAAAACATACTTAAATAGATTAAATAGAGAGCACCGTTTCCCGTACTTGAAGCCATGAAGCTTGAAGAAAATAAATCATTTATTATAACTACTAGGCGGCTTGCATCCACCGACATTTTGCGAACTTTATCACGTCATCCGACAGGCTGGTCCCAAGCTGTTTTTGACTTCAAATTATCACTAATCCGGTCCTTTTCGATTTAAATGCTAGGTATATTCTTGAAAAACAGCACGCAAGAGTTCAGAATTACTATCTACCTTAGTTATTGGGCTCTGG
This sequence comes from Udea ferrugalis, assembly GCA_950022985.1. NCBI lineage: Eukaryota > Metazoa > Arthropoda > Insecta > Lepidoptera > Crambidae > Udea > Udea ferrugalis. Next base: position 5,113,099 of record OX465533.1, read on the forward strand.
TGCACAGTAAAGGTCTGGAAGAGCTGTGGTCCATGTCCCACGGTTTCTGGATGCTGGACTATGACGCGGACGGAGCCGTACCGCGTGCCGTACGCGATCTCAATCCAATTGCCGCAGAGATCTGTGGACAACAGTAACTATGACACACACAACTGGAACTTAATAGAAGCCCATAGAGTAAAATTGTATTGTCCTCGGACATCCGTGTGTGCAAAATACACCATTGCAAAATGGCTCTTATGTCAGTAGCATAAGGTTGATGTGATCGCCCGTGTATAATACGATTCAAACTTAATGGCGGCTCGGAAGCTGCGAGTGCCGAGTGGACAGTGATTTGGACAGTGACATACGCGTAGACTCTGACGTCACACTCGACCCACTCTGTTGCAACCGCTTCGAATTTCCCACATTTTTTTGCACTTTTCAATAATTATTTTTACATTAACAAAGAAATAAAATTAGGACATATTGATAGAGACTTAATGAGAATTCAAAATAGTACTCAAAAAAATAATATGACGCTCATCTATTTCAAGTGCATATTCCCTATTTGTGTTCTGCGCATCGACTCGCGCGATGTTCACAGCCGCCATTAAGTTTGAATCGTACTATAATTATGATACACAACACTGGAACTTAATAGAAGACCATAGAGTAAAATTGTGTTGTTCTCGGGCATCCGTGTGTGCAAAATACGCCATTGTAAAGTGGGTCTTATGTCAGCAGCATAAGGTGCCTACGTGTAAAGGTTGATGTGAACGCCTGTGTAGTGTCTACCACATTTTAATTTCTTGCTAAACAAGGAAACTTTGTTGAAATCCTCCTAGAATTAATGTCTTTGGTGACGGCAGTGTTTATCGGCAGCAAGATACTATGCACACCACCGGCACGATGGTGTGCATAGTATCTTTAAGCAAGGTAAAAGATAGGTAAGTACTTACTCGTTTTGGGTGTGAGATAAACAGAAATAGCAGTGATTGGCTCTTGGTTTGGGTCTTTGTATAGTTGCGTAACAAGTAGATCATTATCTTTCATCCTGAGTGGGAACTTCTGCATGTCTGTTAACAAATTACATGAATTTAGCAAATTATATATGATATCTAAATCGAAACATATGCTACAAGATTCTAGTGCAAGGACATAATATATTTCATAATTCGAACTGTACGAGAGCATGGTGGTGGTAAAGCCTGACAACTCCAATTTATTTATTCTTTAATCTTTATTGCACAACAACGAATAGTACTAATGGCGAACTTAATGCCAAGAGGCATTTATCACCAGTCTATAATGAGGCTAAGCAGAAAAGTAGAGAGCAAGTAGTTTAAATATTTGAAAAAGACTGTATACTTAGCTAATCGAGGCTTAATATAACCATGATGAGATTGAAAACCTTACCAATATAGTTAATAGCGCCTGTCGCAGTCCCGAGCAGTAGAAACGAGCCAGCCGTGTCGTAAGTAGTGAGATGAGCCACGTCCTGTGTCTGCCAGTGCTGCGTGCTCGTGTGCCACACGCCCGCTTTGCTGCGACTGCCGGCGCCGCTCAGGGCCACTAGCTGGGGGCCCACGAATAGCAAGTGTTCTACGCGAACGCCTAGGTTAAATGTTCCTGGAAAGTTTATTTTAGACATCAATACAAGGTTTATTAGGGGGGTTTCATGGAGAGTTAGATGAAAACAACGAAGGGGTTTTGGCCTTCGTTCAATCAAACGGGTTTCAAGTCGGTTATGACTTTGCAGAATCACAATATTAATATCCTTATTGTTTCATTTATACGCCGTACGGTCAATATCTCAAGCCACAAATCGCTTGGTGTTGTCTTAGTGGTTACCATAACCACTATTCACTATGAAGTGGGCATTACAAATACGTAAACTTTACCAATTAGAGTTCGCCTAACAGGTTCCCCATGCGTCGAGAACGCCCACAATCGCACTAGAGAGCCACTAGCGATGCCCAACATCACGTCAGTCGACGCCGTGTTGCTCCCACTCGCGTTAGCTCCGCCACCGCCAGTCTTAGCATTCAGTGCTATCCTCTCTATGAGGGACTCTTGCACTGGCGATTGAAACACGACATACCAACCACATGAGTCTGTCAATCTGAAATGTTTATGAAATGTGTGAATATTATGAAAGTGGTACAAATCAAAAGTTGCAATTTACTTCACACAAAAGAAAAACACAATGAAATGTTCAAAAACTTACCTGTAACCAGTCACAAAATGTGAATACGCAACAGCTACCCAGTTGTGGTGTGCTTTTATAATTAGTACTTTCATACTGTCTGACCAAGTATTTACTGAAATGGAAAATAAAAAGAAAATTAATGTTTTTAAGCCATATATTGCAAATCAGTACCTAGCAAATTGAAATAGGGTGCTTACCTTCTGGTGGACGAAGTCCTTTATGACAATCTGCATTGCCAAGTGAAGCTGCCCTAGAGTGGCCTCTTCCACATCGGCTAGAACCGAAATTATTTACAATCACACCTATGTTTAAAATCACAATCAACTTTTCTCTATCAAAACGAATACCATTCAGGTGATCAACTAATCAATAAAAAAAAAAAAAAATCATGTTCGCTGTGAATAACTCTAGTTTTAGTATTCAATGGTATGTTTCTTTTTGATCTTATGCTGTGTATTAGTTTATTTAAAAAAATAAAACAGTTCTACGGAATCAAAAATAGTATTTTATAAATACATGGTTTTTTTATTGTTTTACTCTAATTCATAGAAATCTAATCAGCATGACTTTAGTTAATGAGGTGTCCTATCATTTACTCGTAATTCTTTAAGCGGTAAGAAGAAAAAATTACTAAACTGTACATAAACTAAAGTAATGCTAAAAGGCTATTTGACTATTTTTATGAACACACTAATTTAAAATACCTTATTTGATCCTGGGAAGGTATTCTTCCAACAGTGCGTAAATCCAATGAGGAATTTCTGGAATGACTTCTATTGGCAGTCACTTCAGAGCTAGAGGCTGTGGAGTTTTTACGAGAACACCCATTTCCATTTCTTCCATTACTACTACTGGGTAGTGGTGTGGTACTCACTAAAAATATAGTTATTACTTTACATATACACATTCTCAGTATTCAGAAACTGGATAAAGATACTTGATCATGTATTTTCACAATGTTGTGAAAGTCAAAAAATATTACTACTATTAGGTAAAGTTTCATAAATTTATTTTTCTTTATTTTAATATTATAATTATACTATGCATGATAGCTTATCAGTTACATTTTCTGTACTGATTAGGTCAATTAGAACAACAATATTATCAGCTTGCACTGCACACAAATTTGTTTAAGTTTGCAAACTAAGATAAAAATAGACTTATCAAAACATTGCTAAAAGTAGTCAGTATTGTTTATATTATAAATAAAGGCCAACAGTACCAAGTCTATGGCTTTACTTTATCTTTGAAAATGGAACAAAGTAAAGAGTTTCAGTAACTTACATGGTGGTGGCAGATATCCATAGAAAAGTACATCTCCACATGATGAGTGATTCATTTCATCACAGAGAGCCAATCTCCTGCTAAGGGGTGTGATACCAAAATAGTCACACTCATGTCTAAGTGCCCGTATGTTCACATTGTCCAGGTCTATGTCCCTAGTCCTGAGAAAATTTAAAATGAGGCCAAAAAGCTGTGGATCTCTGTCTATGAATATTGCCCCAGTCTCATCTCTCACAGTAGGTATGCGCCCACTGAGTAATGCTGTAAAAAATGTATCCGGCACCCACGTAAGTGTGTGCCAAGATGTTGAGAACCTGAAATGATTTTCAATCGTTAAAACACTTTGATACAAAGTTTTGATTAGAACTTCAATCGTAGTGTATGTACATTCACAGTTTATGGGATAGGATATGTTGGCCAAGTAATCAGTTAACACCATTATTACCACATTATGTATCATTAATAGTCGAGTAATCAATATAGTATTAGGTAAAATTTCCTATAATACAGTGAAAGATTTCGCACAGATCACACACAACATCTACACTTTATTTCTTAACATATTGACTCTACCTTGTACCACCGATGTTCAAGTTCACTATTTCCTGATAGTTAGCCATGTTATTTATATTGTTAGATTATTAAACAAACATAAATTGAAGGATTGCCTAAAAATCATGAAAAATAATTAATTTATTTACAAAACCAACATCAGATGCGAAAATGACAGTCGGATGAGTCGAAAATGTCAATGTCAAAACGTTTTCAACTTTTTTTTTCTATTGGGCAAGGACTGGCAAAGTTAATTACATAATGGCCACTGACACTCTCGTGCGTACGCCACGTTACATTTTTCTCTTCCTATTTTTGAAGACTCTACTTTTTCCTTTCGGTTTAAGTGGGTTCAAGGAGCGGTTGATTTTAGCAGCGTTTGCATTCACTCACTTTAGGATGCATTCTGTGAATAAACAACGTAGATGGTGCAAATCACACCGTGTGAACTGCAATGAAATAAAATGCATATGTATTAACCCGAAAATTTAACCCGAAATTTATTTTTGAATCGGGCAACTTTTTTAGAGAGAGACGTGTCCGTCAGTCAGCGTAAAGTCAATTTTCATAAAATCGAATTGGTAAAACTGATGTATGAAAATACAATTGTTGTGATTTTTTAGTATAGTTAGCAATATTAGCATACGGTGAGATGCCGGCAACCGCTGTTGCGCAGCCGGGCAATGGCCATAACAAAGGGATATTCCACAATACCGCCGGCTTCAGCACCCTGATCACTGTTACGGTTCTGTCGCTTGCTTGGCTGGCCGGTTTTGCGTCCCGGCTCTTCGCTGTTATTCGGTTCGAGAGTATAATTCATGAGTTTGATCCATGGTGAGTATTGGTGCTTGTTCGTATGTACAACCTGAAAATATGTGGTATCTTTCTGACGATTTGCCTACGTGTTTCAGGTTCAACTATCGCTCCACAGCGTACATGGTGCAGCATGGGTTTTACAACTTTCTGAACTGGTTCGATGAGCGGGCATGGTACCCCCTGGGGCGAATTGTCGGCGGGACTGTGTATCCTGGTCTGATGATAACCTCAGGCACCATACACTGGATATTACATGCTTTGAATATTCCTATACATATAAGAGATATCTGTGTCTTCCTAGCCCCTGTATTCAGGTAAATTTAGGTTTTGTTGTATTTTTGAATTAATCCATACTGATAAAGTAGAAGTGTAAGTTTAAAATGGCTTTAACTACTAAAATCAATATGACTAGTACTCACTTCAAATCTAGCAGGTTATCACATTATTGTAGATAAGCATACTATCTAAGCCTACTTACAACATTACATTTACTGCTTTAACCACTGTGTTTTCTCTAAGTAGCATAACAATTATATTATTCTGATGTAGGCCTATTCAGCATGCTATCTAACTCTTAGTACCATATCTATAGTAAAATTGACCTGATCATTTTCTTCCAGTGGCCTTACAGCAATAGCAACATATCTTTTGACCTCTGAGTTGTGGTCTCGTGGTGCTGGCCTTTTTGCAGCCTGTTTCATTGCCATAATACCTGGCTACAGTAGCCGGTCAGTGGCTGGCAGTTATGATAATGAGGGCATTGCCATATTTGCACTGCAGTTTACCTACTACCTATGGCTCAAAAGTGTGAAGAGTGGCTCAGTATTTTGGGCAATATGTACTGCCCTGTCATATTTTTACATGGTAAATATTTTTTACTTATCTAAACACAAATCAAATGTATATATCTTGTTAAATAACTTCATCTGTTAGATAAAATATCTCCATGCAAATTAAGGGTTCTCTGTGTTATCGAGACTAGAAACGACATATGTGACCATGAACTCCTAGCCCAGACCCATTACAAATTCTACTTTAGATGTTATTTTTAGTATTTTATATGCAGTGTCTTTATCAATAAGATTAAGATAATTCTAATTTTGCCAAGAGACAAATTTTGTTTTGGTGCAGGAATCAAACCTACTGGTTTGTTTTCCACAACCCTCTCAACTGTTTGCCTTCAGGTTATATTTTAATACTAGAAATCACCCATTTTTCATCTGATGTTATAATCTAGTATCTGGTAATGTAAATATAATTTTTAGAATAGTGTTTTTTTTGAGTTCAAACCCATAATGTGCAGTTTTTGTTCAAAACTGTTAGTTTTTTTCTTATAGTAGGAACAAAGTAATTTCATCACTTTTACTATTTTAGGTGTCAGCATGGGGAGGTTATGTGTTCATCATCAACCTGATACCCCTGCATGTGTTTGTGTTGTTGATCATGGGTCGGTTCTCCCAACGACTCTTTGTCAGTTACTCTGTATTCTACATCATCGGTCTGCTGCTGTCCATGCAAATCCCATTCGTGGGCTTCCAACCGATAAGGACAAGTGAACATATGGCTGCTTCAGGTAAGTTTTGGTCTCCAGAATGTGAATTTCTCTGCATAGAAAAGTATTTGCCTCACTGGGTATAAAATTACAAAAAAATGTGATATACCTAGGCTATTATTTTTATATGGGCACATCCACATCCCCAACTGGGATAATTGTTAGCATAGCTTCTTCCTACTGAAAACATCTTTGTAGATATGTTAATTTTATTACAATTTTAAAACAATTCTAAGCATTTTCAGTATTTAGTAGGGACTTATATTGGATCTTAACATTCAAATGACCTATTCCTGATATAAAATATATTTGTGTATAACTTTTATGTGATTCTCAAACAAATACATCTCTACTTTAACAAATCAACATTTAAAAAAACATTCTTGATATTATATTTCATTAGTACTAAAGAAATCACTAAGAGATGTATTAAAAGGCATGTAGAATTGTTTCCCCCTTCAAGTGCTTTGTAATTTCACAGAGCATTATATGCATTTTATAGCTGCATGCACATTGTTTAATGACTTTTGTGATAACATTGATAAGCTCCAAGCAGCATGTGGGCATGACCAATCCACCTACTTGCTACCACTTTTATGCTATATTAGGGGCATATGAAACATGATAAATGTAGCTGTTTACTAATTCAGTTATCCACCAGATAAACAGACATCCTTTTTCGCAAGTCAATTAATTATAAAATCCATAATATCAAATTAATTGTAAATAATAGGTTAATCAACATTTTCAAGAAGTTTTTTGTTATAATTTACATTTGATGGTTAAAAATGTACATTGAAACATCAAAGTTAGTAGATTAGGCCTTCCAAATTTTGAACACACATAATCTATTTATTTTTGAGCCTTACCAACAGCACATTTACACATCATTAAATAATATGTTCCAAGGTTATTATAGTCAAATATTTCATGTTCCATTATATGTACTTTTATTTAATTAGAATTATTTATTTCCAAACTGAGAGTTAGTACAGATTTTACAAGGGAGAATCAATAATCTACATGAAAAAAACATGCTACATGCTCTTTATTTCACTAATTAGATGTATTAAGTTCAGGTTGGTACACAATACATGCCATGAAGAGCCTAATGCAAATGAGAGAATATTTATCAATCTATTAAAACACCTTGTTAGCACAACTGCTGGTTCTTTAATGATGTGGGTTAAATACACAGGTATTCAACATGATGGACAACAAAATTGTTGTACTGTGTTTCGTTTTAAGAAAAAAAACCTTTATGGTAATGATTTTTCTACAATGTTTGAAACAGTAATGGGTGAATTGGGAAATGAAGATACAAAATTGTCTTCTTATTGAGGAATGACAGCATCTGCTTTTGATAATTTATTGGGATGAATTTCATTAAATACATTAAGATTTGAATGAAGTATGGCCATTTCTGTGAAGAAATGTTCTAAGTTGCAACATTGGTCCGTATTTTTTACCAATCATACTTAATGTGAATAGCTTCATGAATAAATGGACTTAAAATACTTATGCTAAAGTGGGTTCTGTATATTTGTAGGTGTGTTCGCGTTGCTTATGGCAATCGGTGCGCTGAAGTACTTGCACAGTCTGAACCCCAAGGGCCAGTGGAAGCAGCTGCTCATCGTGGGCGGATTCTTGGCCGCGGGAGCCGTTTTCCTCTTGGTGGTTTTGTTGACATATATGGGCGTCATTGCCCCGTGGAGTGGACGGTAAGTAGTTTGAATATGCAAGCTTAAAATTACAGAATCAAGTTTCTTTTTTAATAAAAAGTTTGCTAGTAAAGAAATCTATTTTCGATCCAGAGTTAGAGATTTAAATTTTAGATCTCTCCAAGTATTTTGGACACATAAAAGCTATTTGGTATTATTTTAAAAGAATATACTGTTGGTTACCTACCTTAAATCAAAGTTCCAGTGATTTCTATGGAAATACCATTTTAATCTGCGTTTTTTAGTGCGTATCGACTATAATATCGGTCAGCACTGTTAGCACTACAACTGCAAATCGGACCACAGTGTTTGATGTTACAAATTCCACAGGTTCTACTCCCTCTGGGACACGGCGTACGCTAAGATCCACATCCCGATCATCGCGTCCGTATCGGAGCACCAGCCGACCACGTGGTCCTCATTCTTCTTCGACCTTCACGTGCTGGTGTGCACTTTCCCCGTCGGTCTCTGGTACTGCATCAAGAATGTTAATGATGAGAGAGTTTTTGGTAAGTAATAGATTAGATTAGATTAGATTAGATTCATTTATTTCTCAGTATTATGATAACATTATAAATTACATTGATGTCATATATAAGTCATTAATATTGAGATCGTCAAATAATTCAAAACAATAATTAATAAGATTACAATAAAAATAATAATGTCACAATAAATAAAACTTGAAATCAAAAATTTATTTTTGATTTGATCAATTTTTAAATTGAAATTAAATTTTAAAAATAAAAAAAAAATTAAAAAATTATGTATGTGATTCCGCCGGTTTTTTTAAAGTTTTTTCGCGGTCCTCTAAATGCATGACAGCCACTCAAACTGCAGTGGTTGTCATGCATTTAAACCTACCTTCAAAATTTATATTTTTTTATTTCAGGCAGGCATTTCAATAATTGAAAATATGTTAACTGTCTTCAGTATTAGTTATCTATTTCCATCTCCTTTATTCTATATAGAGTTCCCAAATAATTCATATTTTAATTACATAACTTTGTTATGCCTGATGATGTTCTTGGCTATGATTCATACACAACTATATCTCAAGCGTGGTAGTCAGATTGCTGCCGTTATAGACAACGGAACATCCAGAAGCCTGCCACACAGGGTCCGAATCAGTGCTTAACTTATGACTTAAGATTTGTGCGACTTCTTCTGAGAAGAAGATGTCCCTAGTGCCACCCTCTTAGCGCCACACGTTAGACTAACCATTTATGTAAACCGTAAATTATCTTGTGTGGACTGATAAAATGTTTCCTCTCTTTCTTCAGTGGCGCTATACGCGCTAAGCGCAGTCTATTTCGCCGGAGTTATGGTGCGTCTGATGCTGACGCTGACCCCAGTGGTTTGCGTATTGTCGGGCATCGCCTTTTCGATCCTTCTCGACCTCGTCCTACGCGAGGACGAGATGCCGCCCGCGCCGGCTGAGACCGACGACTCCAAGGGGCTCTATGACAAGGTGAGTGCCAGGCACCAGCTGGCCGACAGTTATTTACAGTTGGGATATTGCAGACCGCATGTTTCCATCTAACTTTTTAGTTATTTAATGTTTACTGTAAAAGCCTCCCCTTTTAAGGCTGCTTTTCTACTAGATATGCATTGCGAGGAATGTGTTTTTAAGAACCAATGGAATCGCGTCATTGAGCGATTAAATGAAGGGACTCTATTGGTTCTTATAAACACATTCCTCGCAGCGCATCCCTGGTGTAAACCAGGAATTATCTCCTTAGTTTACATACACTGTTCTTTAACACTTTACATGTGTAGGTTTTCTAGTTTTAACTGCGCGCTTCGCTATGGTCAGTTACGGACAGCCACGCCATCACTGATCGAAGTGATGTAAAAAGAAGCTAACTTCCCGATTTTTAACCTCTCCTTTGCGTCTGCCACATTGAAGCGGTTACAGTGCATTTACCATAGTAATGACCGAAGCTGAATCTTGTGTGAATGTCGACGCAGTAATTTAGTAATGTGTCCATCATTTATGCAGGCCGGCAAGCTGAAGAAGCGAACCCACGAGCCAGCCCCGCCGGCGGACAGTGGGCTCGGTATGAACGTGCGCTCGGGCACGCTCATCGCCTTCATGATCCTGCTGATGCTGTTCAGCGTGCACTGCACCTGGGCCACCTCCAACGCCTACTCCAGCCCGTCCATCGTGCTGGCGAGCTATGGGAACGACGGGTGAGCGCATATTACTGCATTATAACTCTTTTATTCAAACTGTAATCTGTTTGTCACTGACGATTTGAAATACTGGGTGTATTGACAATTTTTCAACTTCTAATCTATGAGGGACATAGAAAACTGCTCAAAGGCGTCTCCAGGTCGAATTTGGCTACAATTACAACTGCAGAATCTGAATAACTCTTTTTAATGAAGTATAGAATCAAACCTGTTGGTTTTAAAAACAAATTCCTCCCTAAATAAATAGTCATTGCTTCATCCCGCAATGTCTTGGAGACTCTGGGCAAACTCTGGGAAATGATATATGGCTTAGTAAATGAAAAAGGTTCCATTTTGCGTCCTGCTTGCATTTCGACGAGCTAACTAGATAATGAATATTTGTCTTTTCCAAACAGCTCGAGAAGAATTTTGGACGACTTCAGAGAGGCCTATGGTTGGCTTTCACAGAACACCGCCGATGATGCTAGGATTATGTCGTGGTGGGATTATGGTTATCAGGTAAGCTGTGTAAATGCTGGTACTGGTTTTGGGAAAAATATGAATTTGTAACTTTGTCTCTTTGTAAAATGTTGAAATCTGACAACCACTGTGTCTTGCATTGTGTTCACAAATTTCCAATTTTCACCGCTTTTTTATTTTATGTCATCCTAAAAAAATATGCTATCGTTTGCAGTGACATATCTGATATAATAATATCAGCTTGGTTAGTAAACATTTGTCATAGTTTTTTGTCAGCTAACTTCATACTTCAATATCTCAAAAAGTACAGTTTCGGCAACTTAAAACAAATAACCCATTAAATTATGAAATCAATCCCATTTTATCAAGATTTTAAAATGTTACAACATTTTCTGTTAGTTATCTTATGTATCCTTAGAAAATATCATCAACCATATTATTGGTTACTTAAAACTTGAATTAAATAGCTACTAAAGTATGATATGGCAACAAAATGCAAGTGCAAGATTTTCAAGTTTTTTAACCTTCTACTCGCTTCCCAGATCGCAGGAATGGGCAACCGCACAACCCTAGTAGACAACAACACATGGAACAACTCCCACATCGCGCTGGTCGGCAAGGCAATGGCGAGTAACGAAAGTGCGGCCTACGACATCATGACCGCGCTCGACGTCGACTACGTGCTGGTCATCTTCGGCGGCGCCATCGGCTACTCCGGCGACGACATCAACAAGTTTATATGGATGGTGCGCATCGCTGAAGGAGAACACCCTAAGGATATACATGTAAGTCTCACATTTAGGGCCTTAAACATCTTTTTAGATGGTTTGAACAGCGATCGATAACACGCAAACCAAGCATCTGGTGCACCAGAAAGACCCCCACCGTTGTGTCTCCTAGATGGTTTTTGGCCAAGATTTTCTAGCTAGACTTAGGGCACGATTTGTGGTCCAGTGTTACAGATAGGCTGCGGTCCGAAGTGTTATTAGTGATTTTAGTGGTTTTAAACGCGCCCCAAATTGATGAAATCGGGCCAACATCTTATATGGGTAATGCGCATCGCTAAGGGAGAACACCGGAAGTATAAACATGTGAGTAACTCATTCGTAATACATAACGAGAGCCTACGACATCATGACCACGCTCGACGTGGACTACTTGCTTGTCATCTTCGGCGGCGCCATTGGCTACTCCGGGGACGACATCAACAAGTTTATATGGATGGTGCGCATCGCTGAAGGAGAACACCCTAAGGATATACATGTGAGTCTCACACTTCAGGCCTTAAATATATTTTCAGACGGTTTACACAGAGCTTGTGTTTAAGAAAGAATATTGCTCGTGGTTGAATCGATAACACGCAAACCAACCATCTGGTGCACCAGAAAGACCACCAACGTTGTGACTCCGACATGGTTTTTGACCAAGATCTTCTAGCTTGACTTAAATAATGCGAGAACACCCTAAGGATATACATGTGAGTCTCACACTTCAGGCCTTAAACTTTGTTGTTGCGATAGCACGTTAACCAAGCATCCGTGCCACCAGAGAAACCAAGGTGTAAGGCTAAGATTTTCTAGCCAAACTAGTAACGGGTTTCACAAGCCCTTTAGGTGACCTCGCTATCGTTTAGTGTACCTTACAGCTAGGTAGACGAAGTAATGTCGTGAATTACGTCACTAACCACGCCATATTGCACTCCGCGCTAATTTATTTATTTATTCTTTATTGCACAAAAGTAAAGTACAAATGGCGGACTTAATGCCTAGAGGCATTCTCTACCAGTCAACCACACAGTCAGACAGAGAAATTAAGGCGGTGCACTGAACTAAAAGTAAAACTAAGTCTATAAATACAAAATACATATACTTAATATATATAGATATTTATAAATGTTTTTGAATAAATATATAAAAATATAATACGAAGAAAATAACAGGTGAAATATCAATTAGAGATAATTTGCACACATAACTAAGAGATGTGTTGCAGAAAGAAGTGAAAGTAAACATAAATAAATAGGGAAAACTGAATAGTTAACCGAAACAGTAATAAAAGCAGAATCAGCACTGATGTGTGCTAATTCTCTGTGGCGTAAACACAATGAGCATTATTTCAAACTGAAAGTCATTGCATTTCATGTGATTTCTTAAATTTTATTAAGGAAACGATTGCACAACCAAATTCCAGTTTCAGGGTAAAAAAGATAGACCAGCCTTGTAGGATCACTCAATTTAAATCGAAAACATCACAGAATTTGGTGTTGGTGGTGCGCCGAAATGATGCGATCTGAGAGCACCATTTGAATCAGAACTTAAATTGCAAATTGAACTGATTATAATGACTTTAATTGAGCTCTAAAATAGTAAGTCTACTATGGATGAATGTTTATAATCGGTTTTGTCTGCAGGAAGCTGACTACTTCACAGAGCGAGGCGAATACAGAGTGGATTCAGAAGCGTCGAAGACTATGCTGAACTGTTTAATGTATAAGCTATCATATTATAGGTAAGGAGCCATATTAGGTTGTTACTTAATCATATTTTCTCCATGACATTTCGATTACAGAAAGGGTTTTGTTACTATCCGAATAAAAAAAAATGTCTGAGGGTGAGGCCTTATTAGCTCATTGCGTTGCGGTGCGTGATTTTAAATGTATTTTTCAGAGACATAATACATTAATACACCCTCTATCACACCCTATTAACAACGTATCATTCTGTCAATAAAATTGGTCCGCGATATCATACATAGCCTTTTTCCATGACTGTTGTTTGTTCGTAGATATGACAGTGGGGGAAGTCCGCCTGGTTACGATCGGACCAGAGGAGCTTTGCCGGGCAACCGCGGCTTCAAACTGACGTACCTCGAGGAGGCGTACACCACTGAACATTGGCTTGTCAGGATATACAGGTACTTTTAAGCTTACGAAGTGTACTCTATCATTTGTAGGTCACTATAGCAATTCATCCAAAGTTGAGCTGCCCTTGAGAATCTAGCTGTCACTTTCCTACTTACTTATTGAATTGATTGAATATTACTTGCCTTAAATATCAAATTGCCTTTTGGTTTGCTCTTGAACGGTCACCAGCAGGCTTATCAATTCAATGATTATATTTCAGGGTCAAAAAACCTGACGAGTTCAATCGTCCTCGCCTGCCAATCGCGAAGAGGACAGTACAAACTACACACGCTATTTCTAAAAAGGTCAGTTATTTATGTTATTTTTCTCGTACACGTTGTAACTTGCTAGTGGTATCTAAAAGATTGTGTTCATTGTAAAATTTGCGGCTAACTCTCTGGTGATGGAAGAAAACACCGATATAAAACCCAAGCAACCTGGATAGGCTCGCCCTTTGGGTCCAAATTACCTCGGCGAAAAGTGGGCTTCTGTATGTTCCGTTCCCCATGACGCCAACATTCAGTGTGCCTCCGATTAACGACAGACGTCACGCGTCATCGATGGCGCCACTAACGGCGTCATATTGCACTAATATTCACGATGAGCGATAGTATGAAATCACCGTGAGGGTTATTTCAAACTATGGATGGCGTAATGACATCATGACTTGTACGATCGTTCATTTTCTTCTTATATTTAACACTTAAATGTAGTCTGTCGATAACTATAATTTAACGAAATTTTGAGGGTAGATGATGGTAATTCCGCGGTCAGAAATTATTATAGCTCTAAGAGCATCGGAGTTCTAATCGCGCTTTTAAATTCGGACCGGGCAGTAAAGATATCAGGATTTAATCGCTAAAATTCTAAATCGGACCGTACCCATATTTGTACCCGAGTTCTGTGTACAATATGCTAAGCTATTTTCTTAAGAAATCCCCATATTTGCATTTCGCTCTTACGTGACTGAGCGGCTTTGTTCTCGAGTTTACTTAAAAGAAAAGTTTCAAATAAAAACTTACATTGAATTGCAACTTAACAGTTTTGGTAGACCCTCAAGTGTCGGAGACATACGAGCTGTCAAGCTGTCAGGCGCGTTATCGCCGAATCTTACTAAAATGACGGTAGATCGTTGCTCATCATTATTTGGCGCCTAAATGGCGTAAATGCCAAAAAATGCCAAAATGCCAATGGCCAATATGGTAAATTTTTTAGCGCGAAAGACAATTATACTAGGCCTAAATTTGCCGCTTGGAACTGCACCAATTTCCTGGTGAGCTGACTCACCTCCACTGACACTCAAGGCGGTCATTCGGTAGACTGCGGCACGAAATTAAATTAGTAAACGATTGCTTGTTTCAGTTACGTGTGTAATTTAATGTTTCCCCTCAACGCTCTTGCCGCGGCCCACACCAGCAGTTAAATTGCCAATTTTGTTGTTACAGCTACCAATAGGCCCAGGATCTGTGGTGGTACAGTAATGTTGTGATGTGATGTAGTTTCGAGTATCTGTGCATGACCCTCTTTTACTTTAATGTTGTTGTTTTCTTTCTTATTTAGATAATTTAGTTGAAACGTAAGTAGTTCTAGCTTTTTGAATGTTGTCGTAGAATACGTAATGTGACTTGTAAATAGATCATTGTTTTGTGTGCATTCGACGATAATTGTTACATTAGAGCTGATTACAAAACGTGTACTTATTTTTAAATCCACTGTTGTTAAGATAGCTTCAGGTCCTACGGTTTAATGATCAGAGACGAGGGGTTAAAACCCGAAAGATCACATTGTCTGGAGGTTAAGCAAAATTAGTTCAAACGAAATATTAATTGGTTACTTACTCATTTATTTTCTCATAGTCGAGTTTCTTTCAAGAATAAAGGTATATCTCGGACATTGACTTGCTTGCTACCTAGCCTTTTTTCCATTACCGTGGGAAAACATCATGTATACCTCGCTGCCTGGATCGACTAAACGCCACGGGTCGCTTGCGATTTTGAATCTTGAGGCCTTACGGATAGGCCGTTACATGTTACTGTGTCTTTGTTTGATATGCATAGTTGTGTGCTATTTGCATTATAATGTTAAAAGTAGATATTGACTGAAAGAGAAACGAGTGTGCATGGAATTCCAGTAGGTCCACTAGTAAACTATGTCATTAAATTGTTTTCCTTTTTCTGATAATGCTGGTAATACCTCATTAGCCAAGTGACAGTTAGACAAATGAAAGACAAGGATGGTAATTATTCACCTGCATTCAGCAAGTCGCGATTACTTGAGTTCAAAAATGGAGGGCCATTCATCACTTTCTAATTACTAAGTCCTTGAAGAACTTCGCGAATCGAAGACAGATATTGTCGAGAACAAAATGCTTTATTTGATCACCGCAGTGGCTATCCTGAAGAAACTCATAAAGACCTTAAAGTGAACAGCAAATAGGGCATGGTAGCAACATTTTCACTAATAGGAAACAGTAGAATAAATCGCTAAAGTCTGCACGCAAGAGCTTTTCACCTACTGAGTGTGTGAATGGTAGAAATTGGGAGATAAACAAACAAGCTTTCATTTTTCTAAGTTTGGCCCTGAGACTTCTATTCATACTGCTATTAATATGTATTAGGAAAAACCTACCATTTTATAATTTTTATATCTTCCATTTCAGACATCCAAGAGAAGAAAAGGCCTCCTGAAGAACAAGCCAACAGTTGTGAAAGGCAAGAAAGCCCGCCTAGAGTGACGTCGCCCGCCAACGCGACTCCGCACAAGCCAGCGCCGCGTCAGTGGTAACGTCGCACACCAAAACCAACACACCAACACGTAACACGCGTGTCACGTCTCACCTACTCACTTCACCAGTTAACTCACACAATGTAACACTAAATGATTCTCTCTGAAGTATGACTTTCTTCTAAGGGCCAATGGATATCTAGTCGCCCTGAATTTAAGTATGATTTGATACCAACAAACGGAATAAATATAAAAGTAATGTCTCGTCCAAAATCGGTTTTGTTTACTTTTCTAAAGACACAACTAACATTTTTTAGGTACAAAAATACCTATCCTATTTTTCTTTATCTATCAAGCTTAAACTAGCATTTTGATTTGGTCAATAGCATCTAAAACCGTTATTCTTTTAAGAAGCTGTCTAAAATAGTACGAAGATCGATGGCTGGAATGGCTAATATGAGACATATATACAAAACCAATACGGGTTTAGCTTCCGTTTTGCTTAAATATTTCCTCTTGTTTGTTTTTTATCATTCATAAATATAACAAATTAAGATATTTTGTATAAACAACTTTAAAATAGTTACTGTGTAAGTTGTCGAGACAATATAAACGAATATAACAACAATTTTCGTCCTTTAGTCATATTTTAAGTGAACCTTATCGTTGTTCCTTTGCATTCAATCTGATATAATGTAAGCCTACACTAATTTAGGATTTAGCCACCTTAACTGGAGTAAAATTAGTTTGATCGAGAGAAAACAGAACTTTGGGACACAAGCTGATATTGCGTTACAGATTTTTCTATTTTAGAATTTCATATAAATAATTCATAGGTAATAAAAGTTCCTTAATGTCTTACAGATAACTGTTTAAAATGTCTGGGTAGATCTACCTAATGATGTTTTATTGTAATAATAATGTTGAAGTCTAAAACTAAATTAAAGTCTAGAATCTTTTTGTCACTTAGTATTTTGAGACCAACCAAGCACATTGCACGTTAACCACTGATGATTGACGGACAACGATCCGTATTTAGTCCATTAATTAGGTAAAAAACTGCATTATGTGGTTTGTTTTATTTCGCACGGAGTGCATGATTGACGTGAGTACTAACTGTTCTACAGGTGCAGTGGTGAATTCGCCAAATTCATACCTGTAGGGCGATTCAGAACCGAGTTATCGTGCGATTCGGCAATTTTCAATAAATTGTAATTCCATTTCTTAATGTGGGAGGTGTCTGTATTATTCTGTTCATAAATACCGGATGCTGTTGGCTTTAACATATACAAAATTCAAGCGCATTCGATTTACCAAAATTGAATAAAAAATACCAATTCATACGATAACTCGGTAGTGAATCGCTACCCTGAACTGGTAACTTGATTTAAATAATTTTTATCTGATCAGACGTCAAAAATCAAGTTGATATCGGTACCGCAATAAATGAAAACTGATGTAATTTTTTCTTCGTTTGTTTGTAAGCCTAGTCTCGAATATGGTGAAGGCAGTTCCGTTACCATCTAGTCAGTATAGTCTGCTGACTATGTTCAGAAAACCATCACGGTTTGTAATCGGCCTATAATATAATGACTTTATCTTTTAGCCAATCATATACTTTTCTGTTCTATTAGGATTTTCGCTAGCTTTTTGCACTGTTAGCGTATCACTTGTCTAAGTCGACAGGGTCACAGTTCAGAATGTAAACTGTTTTACCTGGTGTAGAAATTGAGCGTTACGTCTTATCGTTATTAGAATATAGTATTTGTAAGTTTTGCCACTTGTCACTTACATGCTGCTTTTCTCCCTATATAGTCGCTAGAGACCACTTCTTTCCCCTTGATACGAATCTTATACACAACCTGCGCTATTTCCACTTCCATTCATTCATTGCAAGAAGGTCGAATGTTGAAGAGATCATAATTAATTATTATTGCATTTATGTTTGTCCTACTACCAAGTGTTATTCAGTATCATAATTTTGCTTTAAAATCATGAATTCTATAATTTTTACTTGAAAAAATTGACATCAGTTTTCATAATTAATGACCTATTTATAATTTTCTATATACGTAATATTTCAGTTAAACTAAAAATGCCCCAAAAATTATTAAAAAGAACTTCATATCAAAACAAATAAAAGCATTTTTCGAAAATGATATATTTGCAATTGCTACGTCCATGTGTATAATAATTGAATATTTAGTTATCGGTCACGTTAAGTACCTTCGAATGAGTTCTATGGTGTTGCCGCGGAGGGGGGAGGGAGGGGATCATTCGGTACTTGTTGTTATCACAACCTGCTTTGGTTTCAAGCGTAACGTTTTAGTGTGAGTATGGATAGTCGTCGAAAAATGCAATAATATTTTGTGACTACTTGTTATATGTAATTAATGATAACTACCAAAGTTTGAATACATTTAATATATGTGTCGTCGTGTATAATTATGTTCTGATTAAGTCACTGTTTGTATTTTGAAGTGATCAATTGTAAGCATACTGTTCCTATACCAGTTGTGAAAAGTTTATATTTACTGTATTAAATTGTTTCTCCTTGACTACTTGCTGTCACTGGTTTTCGTCGTCTTGAGCATCGAGTGCTGTGATTTGATACTAACTAAAGTTATCGAGACGACTGCCTACTGATTCTTTTTATTTGAAAGCCTAAGGGCAGTACCGGCTTACACTTGTATCATCGGTGCGAGGGTTTCGTATTGTACTATCTCAAATATTATAATGTGCGCCAGAAGGTGCGTTTACATGTTGCGTATTAATTTTATTGTTGCCCGACACTTATTTGTTTTCGTAATTGTAACAGAGTTTTATCGATCTGTATATGAGGATGCATTGTGTCTACAATGTTCTTAATAAACGGACGAAGACTAATATTTGTTTTTTTATTGAATATAAATCCCACTATCTCTAGGAATTTATGTAGAAGAAAGATCTTTACTGGGTCAATCTTTACTTCCAAAATTGCTTTAGCCTTTAGGTAGGATCAACGCACATCTAAAATTACTGAGTACAAAAAGGAGCTTTCGATACTTCATCTTTAAAGCTAGTTGTACTTCAGAGACGAGCGGAATGGAGATATGTGGAGTTACTTTTAACCAACCAATACGATATCCGTTAGTCACAATACGGGTATCTGATTGGCACCATTAGTAGTACGTGTGAGTAAGGGATAGTTAAAAAATAAAAACGATTTGACAAAACCTTCACCATATATTTATTAATAAAGACAATCTAAAAGATCACGTAATAGTCATTGTCTTAAAAAATTAGTTATACCCTAATAAATTTATCAATATATATAATAGAGTTTTTATTTTATTACTTATTGTTTCAAGGATATGCGAATTTGTGAAGAGTCGCCCGGTGGCAGAGGCGGGCTCAGTTTCTCGTTGTTCGATACGAATCATCACATTGATCGAATATAACAATGAATCTATTCATACGTAATACAATATACTTCCAATGATTACCTATGTCAATGGTTCATCTACATGCTTAAGTTTTGTCCTAACTTGTCTACGCGAAGAATTGTGCTAATCTAAAAAGGTGTCTACAAAGTTTCTCCATAGTATTTCAAAGACTTTTGTAATTTACAGAACGTTCAAAATCACAACACAGAGTGTAATATCAATTATCGTGCGTTTGGCACGTGTCGTTACTCCTACAGTATATTACAAGTATAGTACGTATTAGGTACGTGAGTACATCGAAGTGAAGGGGCATATCGCCGACACACTTTATTCGATACAAAATTAGAAGAATATAATATCCATTTAGACTTACAAAATATTAATACTATAGTAACATTTCACATTCTCATTAAATGTTGACACAAATACAGAAGTACTTACACTTAGTCTATGTGCCGTTGGGCGCGGGGCTACAGGGCAGAACTAGGGCGGGCACTAGGCGAACGTAACGGGACTAACATTTATTACGTTACACATAAACTCGCTGTATCCTTCGGCTGGCAACCATTTCGATTTTGTATTACCTATTTTTCTTAAAAGTTACAATTTCGTACAATTGACTCGTAGTTATTGTAGTTACAGTTCCAATACGCTGATTTATATCCTTGATACTTAGGTACTATTACGACGGGCCAGGCTTGTCTAATTTTTTACACATTTTTGCCTGAAACGTAGAAGCTAGCATGATATAACGAAAAAACAATACATATGTCTTAAAAAATAATGAAATTAGAGTTAGATCCACTGCACACAATAATTCTGACAGGCAGAATTATGAGCGGATCTAAAATAAATGCAATTTCCAGTGCTTTTTGATAGTATGACATTTATAGAAAATAAACAATAAGTAAACAGTACAAAAATTAAATTGTAAGGCACTTCTATATTTAGGTTGAAATTAGATTGTCCAAACGACGCTCTTACGTCCAAATTTAATACTTAGCATTTGTGTGCAAATTTCTTTAAGAATACAGCGGATACCCTACAGATCTAGAACGGGCGACCTAACAACGAACACTCGCTATTTATCTTTGGTTAAAGTATTAGGGCATAATTATATAAAGCTATACCCTGACTAGTATAACGACTTGTCACTTGGAATGGGTTAGTGACACCATGATAACTAACAGTAATAAACCATAAATAAATTAATAACAACGTACAATAAGTTCTACGTAACGTAAAATACGTTTTACAGAATTTAGAGAGTACCTTCAGTCTTAATAGCTAAGAGTATTGTTAAAATTATCTCTGGAGGGACTTGTCTTCAATCAATTGTAAATTTATGCCATAGAGCTATTCGCTGTTATAAAGTTAATTTGAAAAAATATTCAATATTTACACAATGATAAGTATTGATAAGTTAATGAGTATGATTTCACTTTATGTTTATGAAAATACATATGTATGGTCTGAATATCGTCATGTAAATAATAAACGATTTCTATTCGCAGTGATAGTCTTGTGTAATTGTAATATGGCACGTTTTTGGCTTTCAATTTTATTTGGGGTTTTTATTTGAAGCCTTAATCTAAAATAATGGATTTCTTCTAATGATTTCAATACTTGAAAAAACAATCTAAATATGGCATACTTTCTTAGGTACTCAATTAATTACAATAGAAAATTTTGGCAACGAGTTGGCATCTAGTTAGAAAGACAGAACATTATCGTTAGAAAATTTGTCTACAATGTTAAGATAGAACACAACCAAATAATCACACAAGTTAGTGATGTACAATAGCATTAACTCTTACATGTAGGTATAAGTAGTCTACCAGTACCGCGTACATCGGCAGATGTCTGTTCAGGTACTCATGGAAGGAAAACGAATCGTGTGTTGAAAATAGTTTTCAGAAGAATACAAAATACATACATCTTTTAATCCATTTGACATTAATTTATTTACTTCGTCGCACTGAGATGCTTGTAGTTATTTAATAATAAATTCCCATTAGGCAGGTAGTGCTTTATTTTGACTATTCAACTATTAAGTGTTTTAAGGCAGTACTTAGCTAGAGTAAATTATTCACGAACAAGATGCGTTAGGCACATAGTATTTATTAAAAGTAGGTAGGGATCCCGAATCCCGCTAAATTTCTATTCGTTGATCTGTAGATTTCACTAATTTTATAATATGTATAATTTAGTTAAACCGTTCCCAGCATCTCAGTGGGTCGAGGCATTCGCTACAATAATTCCATTAATTAATTCCTCCGTTTGAAATACATAATACTGTCAGCGTCAAACGCTCTCTAAATTTGTTATATACTTTTATTAATGTTAATCTAAAGAGGGGTATGTTAATAATATTAAACGATAAAGGATATTTAATTTAAACATTATCATGTCTTTTTCAAGGAATACTGCTCCAAAATTAAAGTAGAAGTGTTGTACTTCGGAAGACGATAAACAAGTCGATTAAGAAAGATCACAACCACGAAATTTTGATACTTGAGTGAGAGATGCATATTAATATAACTTTGGCAGCATTAGAGTGCTCACGCCCATCGCCTCTGGACCATGTCGATTTGATCCTAATACTACTAACTTCACAACCGTCCTTGTCTATTGCATTCGATAGTCGAACGTGCCAGAAAGGGAGGTACGACAGTGTCCGGAGGCAAGGGAACGGCGAAGTACTCAGATATTAAATTCTTGCTATAGGATACACGTCTTGAGCAATTAATGTTGCCCGTATTGCAAGTACATTGAATATAATAAATAGACAGATAGAATCAATAAACCATACTTTATCACAACACGTAGGTACACGTTAGTAAGTACATTTAATTCATATTTTATAGTAAAAAAATGTACATTAAAAATTTAACTAAGTACATTTCAAGAACTATCAAATAATAGCATATTCAGAATAATCAACAAGAACTAGATAATAATATTATCAACATAAAATATAGAATATTTGAGCATTTCAATAATATTTGTGTAAAAAAATATTATCCCTCCATTTTGTTTAATCCATACCTAAGTATATTTGTGTAATTCGGGGTCAAGTCATTTTACATAGATATTTTGACATATTTCGTTGTATTATTTGGCCTAAGTAGATTGACATAGATCTTAAAGATAGATTTCTAGATGCACTAACACATAATCATTAATTTTAAGTTTTAGGCAATCTCATAAAAGTTTAACTTTAGGGCTTTAAATAGCTGCATTTATTTAATTAAAATGGTATTGGCACTAAGTCACAGAAAGTTACTTTCTGTTTTGGCTTGTTGAGAAGCGTCAGGTGGTGGTACGCCCTGACTACATCCCTGTTCTATTTGACTCGACCCCTCTTATACACAGGCACGCGTCTGTCAATATTTCACTAAGTTTGTCCAACAGAATCAACATGGATATGAGACTAGTAGGTACGGACGCATCGCTCTAATTACGTGTATAGCTACAGATTTTCAATAGGAATTTTCCAAAAAAAAAAATGTTTTTTCATATATTTACCTAAATTTTCAGAGTTACAGATCTTTTTTCATGATAGAACAGAAAAAATCCTTTCGTCAAGTTCCTACTTTGTAGGAGATTCAAATAATTGCCTAATTACTAGAGTACCTAACTGTTCATGAGAATGGTGGTTTTTGTAAATTGAGTCTACAGTTTGAAAATTCCCTTGAAAATTAAGCTAACGTGAATTCGAGACGCGTAAAAAATTGGCTAATTACAACTAGCAAAAGTAACGGAAATGAAAACGAACTACAAAATAACAGTGAGCAAATAAGCAAATGTAAGTGAGCTGGGCTCGCGAAACAGAACGAGGTAGTGTAGTATCTACACGATTCAAGTATCACACTTAATAGCTTGTAATACTTTTATAAATAGATCAACATCTCGAAGAAGGGCGACCGCACAGATCTACAACAATATTGCAGTCATATTATGACTATCATTGACCTCTGTTATACCTGTAATAGACCAACACCTAGTAAAATATCGTACCCTAATTTAAGTAAATCAAAACCAGACTGACTACCAGTACTAGTTTTAATAGTTCTGTCTAAAAATGAGTTTTGGCAGACATTTCGGGAGAAAGTATTTTGGCGTGTTTCTCAATGGCGAACCTGCGAACTATTAGATACCTACACGGCCGCCTTGCATTGATCTTAGCCGCGTAACAACCAACTACTGTTTATTTACAACATCACACTTGCAAGTCACGTTAAGAAGTCTGTCATATAAAAACTTTACGAAGACCTATCTATTTATCAATCGTTATACAAAATATCTTTATGCGCTCTCTTCAAGCTTAGCATTACGAGAATTTAGAAATAATTTCATCGTATATTTTCCATATATCATGACTGTCTATCCGAAGCTAATTCTTTCAGCTACTATGCTGCTCCTCTAGGTCATTTTAATCTATATTTTACAGTAGTAAATGCTTATACGATTCAGCATTCGGTCCGAGAACTATTCGCTCGTTAGTCGAGCTTATGTCAAGGCGCTTGTTTAAACTGTCGTTTGAGTCAAGTGTAACAACACAACGATGCACATTTACTGACGGAAATTATTTCCATTTACTATAGAAAACGGGAAAATACTTCCAGCTCTTATAAATACAACACCAACTTATTTAGTGAAGGTTTTGACTATTTATATATACAGGTTACTTGGATTGGCAACTTACAAAGTTGTTTGTTCACTTGAATTTATCTTTACAGGACGTCGCTTTTTGTGAACAACAGTTCAGTTTGTTGTTCTGATAAGTGCATATTTGTTGGAAGTAACCTAATGGTGCGCGATTAATTAAAACATCACTGAATTCCAAACATAGTGGAGCAGTTGTAGGATGGAATATTTGATTGGTTTAGTGCACTGCATTAGGTATTATGCGTCTATTGAGCTTAGAGCGAGATGGAGGTTGGGTGGATACATCCACTGTCTCAGTGCGCGACTGAGCATTCAATTGCCCATTGAGTGCGTGGCTGAGCGTACAAGAGCCCATTAAGTGCGCGACTGAGCGACTATCTGGTTGGTTAAGTGCGCGGCTGAGCGAACAGCTGGCTGGTTTAGTGTGCGGCTGAGCAATTTTGGTCTTGTTTAGTGCGCGGCTGAACTCTCGCTAGAGCGGGCGACTGGCACTCGGCCGTCGTAGGGCCGGTCGTCTCTATCGACCTTTTCATAAGGCTTTTCGAGCTTGGCCCGTCTCGGCTCGGCGTCAAGAGGCCGGTGCGACTTCATGTGCGCGCTACGACTTTTAACTTTGTTAAATACTCTGAAACATAACAGGGTACACTTATTAGAAATTGCAAAAAAAAATACAGAAATAATAACAAGCGAACACAAACCCCGGGTGAAACAAGCAGAAAACCGCCGAAGCAAAGCGTGAAGCGTTAGTAACTTATATACATACAACGTGATACACAAAACATCTCAAATGTTAACCCTAAGACGACGATAAATAAATAATTATGTGTGTATATGCGCTTTAACACCTAAGCGACGGACATAAATTTACTGTCTTAATTCAATAAAAATACATTATTTATTTCATATTTACAATTATCGTTTAAACAACGTCGATGGGACGTGGCGTAATTTCTCATCTAAAGTTCAGAGTATAAAAATGGTTGAAATAACAATTACTTTTAATTACTTCATAAGTTGTTCAAAAAACCAAAATTGGCTATAATAAATAAGTAGAAATGTATTACGCCACGATGAACCGATATTACACATAATACGTAATAAACAGTTATTAAAAGTTGAAAATTACGTAAACATTAACTTGACATGCAATCAACACCGAATAAGTCCGATCCAGCCAACGTGATACTTGAATTGGAAATTGAAGGACCTGACACAACACGTAGGAACAATGAACCTGTCGTTCGCGAAGGGTTCATTCAGACGCTAATCTAAGAAATTAAGATGGTAAGCTTTTGGTTGAAACCATCGGTTGAAACGCAATTAAGTAACGTAATTAAGAGTGTGTCATAACTCATAATGTCACAAAGAAACTTTATGGATATGTTGCTAAAGAAAACTTTAAAAAGTACGCGTTCTCTGGACCGGTGCGTTATAATAATAAACTTAACATATTTTCGATTCACTCATTAGTGCCGTCTAACTTCAATATCATAATTACTTATTTTAAGCATGCACGAAGGCAGTTTAGGTGAAACCTATCCTAAGGGCGACTGTGAGAGTTGGCCGGTATCCTAATCCTGTCTATAGACAAATTTCACAATCATTTACTCACAAACATACGTGCTTTTTAATTCTATTAAAGTAAGACACAATTTTAGGGTTACAAATTGGCTCTGTGATCCTATTGCCAAATCCTTAGCTGTGAAATCTTGTCACCTATCGCTTGCATTGTCATGTTGCTTAGTTTGTAAAGATGTCACCACGTAAAATCCAGGGCAAAAGGTAAAGCAGTGTATGGTCGGCCAAGAAATAAACTCAAGTTGATGAGACAGGGCTTATGTGGGTAACCTTTACCAAGAGAGATAAAACAGTTGCTGCTAAACCAAAAAAGAACTAATCACTTATCTGCCAAACAGGGAGTATTCAGATCAGAGAAAAAATAATCTATATTTTAATCACATATCTACTTTGAAAGAAAATAACGATTGCTTAAAGTCAATACCCTGGTCTTCGAATGATGAATATCTGAATATCTATCTGTCACGGCAAAGGTTACCACCACGACCCTGTGCTACGCAAAATTTCTTGGCCGAGGTTCCACTTAATTTGCATTTGCGTGTAGATGAATGGAAGCGTACGCTTGCGCACTTACTTCCCACAGATCTTGCAAGGAAACTCCTCGCCCTCGAAGGTAGGCGATGTAGTGCAGGTGACTGACGGAACCTGCCCTACTGAACCCTGGATGCGGAGAAGGCTATTAGAACTTGGTCACTCCTCGAGTTTGAAGACAAAATGTTGGAGGCCAGATGCGGCCGTGCTTACGTGTGGCGGATCGGAGTTCCAGCTCCGGAGATACAGCGTCTTGTAGTCTTTGGTCACCTTCTTCCAGAAGTAGTAGAATTGCACGCACTGCTTCGAGTCTTTTGTTCTCACCTGCAAAGTGAAACGATTTTGTTACACACACGGATTTTGACAGGTAGCAATTTCGGTCGCTTATGAAGGCTACGGTGATCGATAACGAAAGAAAACCCGAAAAACCCGGTTACCAATGACAGGCTCGCCCTTACCACTTAGGGTTAGAGTTAGCTTGGCGAAGTATGGGTTTTAGAACAGGCTGCGTGACTCTGACTACGTCAGTGGGGAAGGTCATGATTAGACCAGTGTTCTGCCACTTTTACGGTTTCTTCATTGGCGCTCATCATGTCATACATACAAGCTGTTCGGACCCTACATTCTCACACATTCCTCGCTCGAAGGATGTGCCAACTGCTTAAACTGCGATGGTATCTTCAATTCGGGGCTATGTGATACTCACTAGGTGCGCGATCCTGCTGAAGTCCTTATCGTAGTGGCGCAGGCCGACGAGGAAGGCCTCGAGCTCGTCGGGCGCCCAGCGCGCGAGGTGCGGCGGTGGCGCGGCGGAGCGCGACATGAGCCGCAGCGTGGCCGCGCGCACGTCGCCGCCGCACTCGCCCAGCGTCTGCAGCGCGAACTCGCGCGAGTGCCCGCCCACAGGCATCGCCGCGCACATTGCCAGCTCCATGAACATGCGCACTGGGGGATTACACGCTTTGTTAAGACACCTTTTAAACCTCCTTGCTGCATCTACTTTAATCCCTTGTTCATAGAAACGAACGCAACACTCAAGCATTGTTTAAGCAATTGACGTGTTACGTCACTTACTCGCAAATGGCGGCAGCAACAAGAATGACAGTGACAAAGCGATACAAAAGTTAACGTGTTTTTGAAGCACCGTTTAAGTTCTTATGAATAAGGGGGTGAGACTATAATCGGGCGCTAA
The DNA here is from genome assembly GCA_950022985.1 of Udea ferrugalis. Taxonomy (NCBI): domain Eukaryota; kingdom Metazoa; phylum Arthropoda; class Insecta; order Lepidoptera; family Crambidae; genus Udea; species Udea ferrugalis. Next base: position 5,140,893 of record OX465533.1, read on the forward strand.
CTTCCGTAAGGGAAAAGTTACTTTCTTTGATTACGAACAAAAGGCATCCCAGCATTAGTTTCTTAGGTTGATGCTCAAGGTGAAAATCTCAATAAAAAAGAAAATGAATGATTCAAACCGGACTGGACTGGCTTTCGATCATAGGAACCGATTTACGATTGCAATCCTTCAAATTTTATAATGATAAACTTTCGGACCGAAACTTTCTCTCGCATCCGAAATAAACTTCAAACTAAAGTGCATTGGGTACATATTTTTACCAATTAGGTATGTTTTCTAATGTGTTATTTGAAGAAAATGTGACTGAGTAATGCGAAAATCAGACCCACACATAGGTATAACGGAAATTTTGGACCGAAAAGCACCACCTTGTTCTGTATGTTTTATCTGTTGCGATGTTCAGAATCAATAAACGTTTTTTCTTACTTTCTTTCAAAAGGCGCGGTGTAGCGCGAAGCTGATGTTTCATCAGCTTCGCGCTACACCGCGCCTTTGTAGTAAAATTTAAGTTTGTTTAAAATAAATCTGTCCGAATTTGTGGCCTCGTTTTGGTTAATCTCAAGGCTAGAGTTTCTATAGATTCACCTTCATTATCATCCAGGCAGTCATTGATGCCAGGGTCCCAGAGCAGCTGTTCCGGCGCCCGATGCAAGTCGATGCGGTCGTTGCACAGCTCCGGGATGTCGGCCTGGTGGTCCCGCCCGAGGTTGATCTGCGGCGGCCTGGGCTCTTCAGGGTTTAGCATATCACCGTCTGATGTAAGATCTGGAAAATAAGGGACAGTATAAAACACCACTTGAAAAAAGGTTTATTGAAGGGTGATAGAGACTCAATTATTCACACTATAAAAAACCTATAATAAGAAGGTACTTTCAGTAATTACAATTCCGTTTTATCATTAAATTCAAGGACCCTCTTGAAGATTTGGAGTATTTAGTTAGTACTTAGAAAAGGAAGAGATAATTTCGGCTGTAGAATATGTGCAGGTAGAGTCTAGGCTTCAATTAAAAAAAACTTTTTTGAAGAGAAGCACAGACGCGTCCACAATGCGTTTGCCTTTAAATAACCTGTAATCCAAAGCTTTTTCGCTATTAGTTCTTCATGCTAGCTAGTCTATTCTCCTGTCTCGATCACTTTGTCTAACTGACCTGCAACATCGATCAACAGCCCAGATCCCTCCCTGTCAGGTGGCAGAATCGGTTGCGGCACGTAGTGGCCCTGAGTGCGTCTCATGCGCGACCGATAGGGGCCGGCTGGGGACGCGCGCCGTTTGCGGCGTTGGGGCGACGCGGGGACGCTGCTCGGGCTGAGGAATACTGCTGGCACGGAGTCACGGCCTTCAACACATACCTGGCAAATGTTAAAATGAGATTTGAAATAGTTACTAGCAGCAGAGATGAATAAAATTGATACAGGAGTAGCTTGAAAGACTCAGTTTATGATCATTTTGCATACTTAGAAATCAAGAGTTGGATTTGAAACACCTGATTGAGGTTGCAAGTCAAAAAGTGTTTAAATTGAACCACACTGAAAATGAACAACAGAAGTGGTGTCATACGAGTATAAGCAGTTAAACAAATGGTGAAGTTCGTACTTGAAGGGAGGTGTCATGCTGCCACTGGTCCATTGAAGAAACAGTTGAATTCATGCGGTGAAGCCGTCGTAATGGTCTTTGATGGGAGAAGTCACGCGGGCTGCTCGATAGTAGAGGATCTTCGGAGTTTAGCATTATTCTTCGCGGAGTCGGTGACGGCTCTAGAGTGTACGCGTCTAAAGATCTGCACTCTTCTGGTAGCACTTCTTCTAACGCTTCTTCCACCTTGAACAAATATTTTAGTTTAAGGGAATGCTGCATGAAAGATAGACGTACTTTTGCAAATTGATGAGTACATACTTCTTCTTGACTAGACATCGTCGCCGTGAAGAATGCAGCTGACAGTGGTGATGATGCTCGTGGGACCGTATGCGCTGGCGAGTGAGCATCATGAGATGCCGGAGGAGTCGGGTAGGCGAAGCCAGGTGAAGGCTCCGGTTGAGTTGAGTAACTGCCTCCCGGTGACGCTGCTGTATACGCCAAACCAGGCGAATCTCCCGTAGTATAGGATAAGCCAGGAGAATTTGCAGTGTATCCAATTCCGGGTGATGGAACTGGTGATCCCCCATGGCAAGCTCCGAAATCCGCTAGAGATTCCGGTAATGGGGAATTGAGTACAGCTGCAAGTCTTCGGCTGGACGGGAAATGCACCGGTGATCGTTCCCGTATCGAAGCTGCTACTGTCGCGTAGTCTTCTAACGATGCTAGTTCTTCCAGTTGTTCTGGGGTCGTGGCAAACTGAAAAGCTTCCTCATTGAGAGCCGGGGAGAAGTAACCATCATCCGAATTGAATGAGACTCCGAATAATTCCGGTCGGAATGAAAAATCTTGCTGCGGCGAGGATTGTCCGGGATCTGATGATGACCTTTTTACCACCTGTGAAAGAAAAATAAAATTATAAAGGTTACAAATGTGTTGATGGTGGAAAGTATTTGGCAAAGCTAACGAACCTTTGAGTTGCCCTTTTTGAGGAGCTCGATGAGAGTGGAGTCCCTTGCTCCGGCTATGTTGGCAGTGACGTTGGCGACGATGGACACGTTGGGCGGCGCGCGCGGCGACACAAACTGGCTGGAGGAGGTGGAAGTCGCGGCAGGCGACGCTGGCGAGGCTGCTGAAGCTCGGATAGTCGAGAGCGGTGGTGGAGCTGGTGCTACGAAGCCTGTTCGAGATGAGGTGTCTGTGCTTGTACCTGTGCATAAGACAATCAAACACGTGACTATTCCGCGTAGCGTAGATCCCTGTGGTTTCAAAAAATGTGAAGGAGAATACTATCTCTATTTTGCGGAGATTCGTCGGTAACCATGTATGAGTAGGTAGAATTCAACTCACTTGTGGAAGGTGTTGACGACGCATTGGCTCCTCTGCGACTAATGATTTTCTCTTCTATTAGCGCTCGCACTGACACAGAAGCTGTTTGTAATGGCGGTCCTGTCGATTCTTTCTTGTCCAACTTCTTGCTGTCAGAGTCCTGCGACAAAATACCTCAAGTTAACTTTTTGTTTTGTTGTTTTATAATAAGTATTCAAAGAAAATATACGATACCTTCTTGAAGTATCCGCCATGTAACCTCATGTGTCCATTGAGAGCAGGTATGTTCTTAAACTTGCGATGGCACAAGTTGCACTCGACTGGCTTGACATCACTCGCGCGCCCGGATCCGCTCGCCGCTCCGCTCGACGCGCCGCTCGTGGACCCGCTGCTCTTCTGACTCCCCTGCTGCGCCTGCCAAACAACAAATTAACGAACACTTCACAAAAGTTCAAAAGACTTTCAAACCTATTACGCACTTTGAAATTTCAAGGTATAGACGATCTTCAGTGGCTCCTTAATATTCCAAGTTAATTAATGTATTTTGATGGACTTCGTGTAATCTCCGCCTGTTTGAAAGGAAATTAGTAATAATAGGTCAATTCAGGACGGAAATAGCCTACAGTGAACAAGTAGCTATGTGTGTTATTTTAATTTATGAGTCATTTTATTTCACAGATAAAATTGAAGAAGACGTAGATTGTATGGATGTATCAACTACAAGTGGGGGTCTCAAACAGCGTTTGCCATTCTGAAATTTGAGTGCCCCTACTTTTATCAGATCTCAGCGCCAAGCCTGCAATTTCGTGTCTTTCACTCTACGGAGTTTTTTTTATTTCTGATTCGGTCTAGCAGGAACATTGTGAGCATAGCCTTTGATAGTTTTTGATAAACCCACATACATAACATAAATGAAGTAGATATCTACAAAACACGGTTCATCGAGCTACGCCATTTTCTTTTTTGATCTCGCTTTTGCCAGTCTTTTACAGTAAGAAGTAATGTTCAGAAATGGGTAGGCAGTAATGCCGTTGACTGCAACATGTTTAAAAGTTTAGTTAAAAATGTAATGTGCATTTGTGAATTTCGCTAATAAAGCCTAAAGCGCGACGCAGTGCAGTTATTCATTCACGTAGAATTTTAATTAGTTGCGGATATCCGTCGCTGTGGCGGCGCGGCGCAGTCGCGCGGGTGCGTGCCGCGGTCGTCGCGTGAATTATTCTAGATCAAATGTTACATTATTGCCCTATTAAATTGCAATGAGCTAATATCCCAGCCACGTAATAAACGTTAACACTCGCTTTGAAAACGTTAAAGACAAAAAGGTTGTATCGCTCGAGAATAGTAGAACATTCGATTAGTTCCACTCCCCCAGGTTAGCAGGGCCGGCCTAAGGAGCATACGAAAACTTGGATAAATAAAAAAAATATGTTGTTGAGGCTGCCTAAATTGTAAATTACAATTCCTGCTTTAATTCTGGATCTTACGATTTTGTTCTGCAAAAGAAAAACTTCTATTGTAAATAGAAGTATGTAAAAAGCCAGTTTGTTTTCCCTCGCTTTTAAAAACTCTCATAAGGCAGAGGCTTTTAAATAGATTTCACTTTCTAATCGAGTTATCGTTAAAGGTCACAAAGTCAAAAGTCTCCTAGCACAGAGGTCGGACGCCGGCGGCTGTCGGCGGCGTGTGCTCAAACAATGACATTCTGAATTAGCCCCGGGTGAAACACTAGGCATGCCTTTTTTAGGTAAATTTTATCCCACCACCGTGCTGAATAAGCATGCCACGTCCATTGCCTTTTTTAAATCTCTGTTGCTACGTAGCCAAAGCGAAGGCTGAATGTTTTTCTAGAACAATTACTTGCTTGTTTTGGTTGGAATTATGAAGACATTATTGAAATAAATAACACAACAAAAAAAAACTTTGTATGCAATTTAATCAGAGTTTGAAACTTCATACAAAATTTAAAAACTACACGAGTTGTTTAAGTGACAATAAAATCAATTACGTAATAGAAAACATAGATACCTAGGAGCTGTCATACTAACCTACTATTCCGCTTTAGCTACGTTGAGCCAGCTAAACATTGCGAATATACGAAAAAATAATCACGTGGCAAACATGGACTACCTTGCAATAGGCGCCTCCCATTTATAACCTCATGCAGCAAGAAGGAGCCAAAAAACCGCTAGTCACAGATGATGTACGGCGCAAAGACGCATCTGCGCGCACCGCGTTACTCTAACGAGTTCTCCTAATGCCGCTTTTAGGGTTGCTGTTTGTACACTATTTTCCTTGCGTTAAGTCGCTTTGTGAATTAGGAAAATTAGAAATAAATGTCTAGTACTACTACAGTGCGTTCAAGTTAAGAATGCAGTGATATTAAAATTTAATTCTGACGCACACAAAAAAACTCAGTTCCACAACCTTTGCGTTCGAAAGTATGCATTTAGCTGGTCACTGTGGACTTGGCTTTCTAATTAGGAACGAATTGATTGGTAAGGGGGTTTGCTAGGTCGAAGGAAAAGTATGAAATCACTGCATTTTTAACGCGAAAGGCGCTTATAGCACTTTAGTTCTAGTAAAGTTTCCTGTAATCTTTGGCTTGGCTTCATGATTTCATACATATGTCTTAGCGTATTTGAATATTTTTGAGGTAGATCGGGAATCCACTAACTGTGCTTTGTTTTGCGTTACATACTAAGTACCTAATGATCAGAGGAATATTATTCTGAGAAAAGAGCCATTTTGTTGGTAAAATAATACTATCTAATAATTGGATTTCAGTAATGAACTAGCTGACACTACAGATGTCGTTCTGTTGAAGTCTATATTTTTACCAACAAATATGCACATGCGTTATAGGCAGACTAAAAACAGCTTTTTTTTAAATTATAGCTGGGACTTTGTATGTGCGGAACTACCTTTAAATAACATTAGAAATATTTAAGTACAATTGAAAGTAGTTACAACAAAGTTTTCACGTGATGCCGAACAAACCTATGAACAGACAGATAACCACTTTTACCGCGATTTATCTGCATTCAATCATTATTTACGTTGCTTGTTGCCCCACAAAAATTACCGCGATACCCAAAACCTCAACGCTTGGTACACAGATGACGTACGGCACAGAGGCGTCTCGCCGCGCATCTGCTAGCGTTATTTTAACGAGCTATCCTAATGTTGCCCTTAAGACAGCCATTAAACAACAGGGTGCAAAAAATTGGGCCTTGCTTGTGGAACAAATTCCAAAAGTTGTGGCAAGGTGTATTATGTACACACTGAGCTTCCGAATTCGAAATCGAATATGAGATCTCTACCTCATTTTCTAGTGAAGTGGTGAAGTGAGGAAAGGTACCCGACCATTTGACGGGACCGTTGGTGCAACGGATAGGGATCCTGCCTATAGGAGGCAGGGAGGAAAACTATACAGTTGAAGGTCGTGGTCTTGATGACATACCCAATTACCATTATTGCTAAAGACCAATTTATGTAACGAAAAGTTGCATTTGGTCTGTGCCAAAGTGAGAAATATTATCTTATTTTTAATAGTCATTTAGAAAAACTGATTTTGTGCCTGTGTTTGTAATGACAAAAGAAAACTAAACACAACTGGTACGTCTGGAAACGTTTTGACGTACCAGTTAGTTTGGAGTCAGGTGATCTTGGTTTCAGGATGTCCTACTTCTTGATTTATTTCCAACACACAAAAAACCCCAGAAACCAAGCGCTTCCTTCTCAGGTGTAACAAACCAGCTACAAGTCAATAAACGTTTCAATTTCGACTCGAGAATCGAACCATATACCCTTGGAACTTAACGCGATGACGAACGGCGCGCCACATCTGCGCACCGCGTTAAACTAACGAGTTGGTGTAATGGCGCGTTAGCAGGGCTGCCGTCTGCCAAATGTACAGCCATTAACCGCTAAGAACAGATATAAAACAACGAATTTTCACTCGAAATTGCTTTTTTTAACAAGAAATAATGGCAACGATCACACTTTTCGCCAATGTTGTTTTGCGCAATTCGTCAACACCACATAGTTTACAACTAACTTCAAAGTCCTTCGTTACGTTTAAGCAATAACTAAAGCTCAAGTAAGGATTAAGTAGATATAACTTTGTAGTAGCACTTATTTGTAATCTATATAACCAATAGGTATTTCTCGGAAATCATTTCTCATAATTGGTTCATGAAGGATTGAAAGGCGCTTTAAATAAACCATCGGACAATACATAAAAAGAGTGAGTACATAACATCAATCGTATGAAAATGACGAAAGTAGTAAGTTATTTGATAGGTGAATACGAATTCAAGATCGAAAGGAGGTCCTTGAAGTGTTAGGCTGTAATGTTGCCGTTATAGTGAACGAACATTCAGAAGCCCACATTTCGCCGTGGTTACGCCTGAAACCCTCGATAAATTCCTTTTGTCGGTGTTTTCCATCACCGGGTAGTTAGCTGTAAATTATACAATGAGATCAAACGCGTTCCGGCCAGATTTGAATCCGAGGCCACAAGGGCTCCGAGTCAGATTACTTGACTACTGGGAGACTACGCTCTCATAACCATATAGTTAAAATGTAATCTACAATTTTATCAATGATTTATCAATTCCTAGTATAACTGCTAACGGCAACCCTAGAGTAGCAGGACCCGAAAAACCTCCAAATCAAATAAATTACGCGTTCGACCTAGTTTTAACATGTGTCGTTGTCAACTGACAAAAACGTTATCTCCGCAAAAGCACACGTAGCGTACAAATACGTTTGTTTCTACCGTTTCATATTTGCTAGTTTACGATGAAAGTAATTGAGGAATTATCCTGTGCAGGGAAAAATACATTCTTATAGCACTTAACTACAAAAACGTTATGTACGTTGTTGTGTTGAGTTTTAAGTAAACTATCACCCCGGCCACCAGACTAGGTATAGAGATAGATTTAGATGCTTTTTAGGTATTAATCAGTACTAAAAGTAATTAAGTCAGTAGTTTTATTAAGAGAAAGATGTTAATACTTAATTGCGCTGTAGAATTCAGATAACACGTTGTTTGATTGCAACAAAGAATCTCTCTCTATATTATTTTCAAGTGATGTTTATTTATAGAAATAAAAGGTACATATTAATAGCGAAATCAATCTGTACAGTAAGTCAGGAAAATTTTAAAAATTAACGAAGATTACAAAAACAACTTTGCACGACACTATTCAATAGGCAATAACAAACATGTTGAAACTGGTAATTATTTATAACGTCGTTATAATAAAAAAAAAAAACCTTATAACGCCGAATAATGTTTTAAGCAACACAACAATCCTAATCTATGTACCTACCTTCGGTTTGTTGATCGTGGGCGTTTGAAACAGCTGAGTGATCCAGTTATCCATCACGACACTGACACAAGCCCCGAGCGACTGTTGCTGTGCACCTCGCGATATCCCGAGATAGAATGCTACAATGGATGAGAAAGGTATCGGGATGACCCCTCTGATCCCAGTCGCGAATCGTGAGATACTCAGATGACCATTGACCAGCGATCAACAAAGAATTCACACATCATTTGCATACGCTATTTAGATCAAAAGATCTATTATTTCTTAGGTGAATTTTAAGTGAATCGGGTTGTAGTTATTTGCAGTTGGGTCTCACGATGCCTATTTATTGTTTTATTTTGTTCAACTATTTTTTAGGGTAGGTTTTTAGTGTCATCCACGCTGTAATGTACGACGTACATCTTCATTTAGTATCTCAATTATTTTATGTAATCTCTGTATTATGTTTGTGTGTATTTACTTGTAAAGAGCTACTCTACTAAGCTATATTATTTTACTAAAACTCTGCGTTACAGCATGCCTCCACAAAATATATTGGAAATGGATTGAAAAGAGGATTAGTGTTTACAATCTATTAAACATACAAATTAAGATTTAGGAGTGACTTAGGAGGTTTCGAAACTTTCGGACACTATTTTTAAATCTGTTTCTGTGAATGAGAATATGTTATTTTCAATTACAAGATATTGCTTACTTGAATGAGTTCACGACTTATTAAGAATAACTGCATAAAGAAATCCTTGATTTAAGACCAAAGCAAAGCAAGAAAGCAATGTTTTATTACTTTTGCAAATATTATTTGATAATAATTAAAAACTCTGAATAAATTTAAAAACTCCCTAAACCCAATTTACATATTTTCCAAAAACTATAAATAAAACACTGTGTCTGTATCACCATTTGTAAGTGTGGCATTAAAATCAGCTGCCATTGTCCACAACGTGAGAGAAATTAAATATGTATGATATCTTTTCATGCTTTCTACAAAACAGGGTCAAGACCGCCGGGGGTCGCCACGTGGCGAGGTCAGGTTGAAGAGGTCAAACGATTACCTCCGATGGGGGGTTCGGCGTTCGGCGTTGGTCCCCGCGGAGTGCGATTTAATTAACATTTTAAATTGGCCTTTTTAAACGGATTCCGTTTTATGTTTTTGTTGCGCCGTTTCTGATTACATAGGCGTGATGGAAATTAAATAATAACGGGCAGGTGTCAGGTTGAACGGCGAGCATCAACAAACCCATCGAATTTGGGAGCCAAGTATCGTGTTTCGGGTTTCAACGCTCTTTGAATGTGGCAGTTATAATGTTTTTGGAACTGAAATCTTGGAAATGACGACCAAACATCGACCAAACCAAAAATGTATGTTTGTGTTATATTCAAAAAAGCTATGAATACTGTCACTCTTTCATTGGATTTTTTGTTAGATGTTTTCTTGCTTCGTATAATACAGATAGTCATTAAATAAATAATACACCTATTTACAAATTATACAAAAACAAAAACGAACAAAAGGATATAAAAACCTAACCTAATGTAAAAACTAAATTACTCTTTTTCCAATGAAAGAGTGAATGTCGAAAATTAAAAATGGTGAAAAGTTCAATGAACTGTGAAGCAAAGCTGGATACTGTTGCATTAAACGATTTACCTAAATAGGTTCAAAACTCTACATTAAGTGATTCGAAAAACTGATCTCTACACAAAGTTGAAAATGGCTGAATTTTTGCTAAAGTTGTAGTAGTAATGATTTATTATAAGGCATACCAACAGTATCTACATATACATACAATTCAAATTTTTTTATTAAGTTTCAGTCTAGTATGTGTAACAATGATAGGTATACAGCATTCCCATAAAATATGAAAAATTACGAACTAAGATTTTACATAATAAGAACTACAAGAAAAACATAACAAGACAAGAAATCAAATAATCTGAGTTTAAATTTACGGTGGGAGTAACGGAATATGTCAAGCTCAGGGCATCTCTTACTGAATTGGTTGTATTTGCCAAAACACCTAGCGAGTGGTGCATGGTGGCCAAGGTTTTTTTGCTACTTGGAATAGTAATAGTAAGTATGTAATTAATTGTTCGGAGGCGTTCATAGCTTGCATAAGGGAGGCGTTTTATATTTCAAGAGGAACAGGTTTCAGGTAATCACCGAATTTCAGCAGCCTGTTGTCCGCCTACTTTCTGTGCCTCTCAAGTCCAATTTTAAAACGTGGATAGCTTTTAAAATTGGACTTAAGAGGTTAGGTTCGAGATCTTTTTGAATGAATGGTAATCATTAGTCGCGTAGAGGCGTGTGAATAGGCGCTGGTGTTCAATAATGCAGCGCGGCGATTATCGGCGCGGCCGCAGCACCTGTGCCGGCGCTGTCGCCTGCATTATTGATGACGAGCTTAGGGTAGGACTCCGATGTGCGCGAGAGGTTGCCAAATCTTGAAACTATTGAACTTGACAGTTGCCGTGACATAATTGAATAGATCACACAATTGTGGTGCATCGGATAGCTGGAAACTGTGGTTAAAAAGTCACTCTTAATAATAATCTATCTATTAAGATAGATTATTTTTTAGATCGTCAAAAATATAGCTAAAACAATTAAAGTGGTTGCAAATTTTACTTTTTTTTTGTTTTTCTACAAAAATAAATGAAAAGAAATAAATGGTTTACAATACTTGTACTCCAGTAGGTAAGTAATGCCACTTAATTCTGAAACGTCACTTGTCCCGCACAAGTTGGTAGGTATAGCTCTTATTCTTGTCGTCTGTCATATTAATATAATTAATAAACCCTCAGTTTTAAGAGTGCTCTTCTTTGACTTACGTTTTCAGAATGGGAGTTAAGGAAAAAATGAATAAATAAGTGAAGAAAAAAAAAACGTTTATTTTAGTTAGGTCAAGAATCAATAATGTTTGTGATAAAACGAAGTCATGTGATTCCTTACATAGTTACCATGAAACGAAAAAATACTATGGCCAAAATGAGCTAGTCAGAGGCTGACTTACTGTCGCCGCCACAGTGAGTGTTGGCGGCGGCGACGCTCACATTTTTCAAGTTAAGTTGGATTTGACGATGTTGTGTGGGATATCAAATTAAAAAGCTTTAGCACATTTTCGAGTCGCGACACGAGTCTTTTTTAAACCCCGAAAAAGTTCTTCTTAACAAAACAGACCCGAGACTAGGCCATAGAGTGTGTCTAAACAAAGGCGATGCGTGGCGCTAAGCCAATACACGTCGCACCTGCGCGCCTACCTTACATTATTGATGACGCGTGAGCGAGTAAAGTGAGGGCATTAGTGCTCATCCTTTAGGTATCGATCCGTTGTTTTTGAGAGAGTTATGTCACATTTTAGCCAGACATTTCTTTTCTATAAAACTGACCTGAGAATAGGCCATAGAGTGTCTAAACAAAGGTGACGCGTGGCGCTAAGCCAATACACGTCGCACCTGCGCCTACCTACATTATTGATGACGCGTGAGCGAGTGAAGTGAGGGCATTAGTGCTCATCCTTTAGGTATCGATCCGTTGTTTTTGGGAGAGTTATGACACATTTTAGGCAGACATTTCTTCTATATAAAACTGACCCGAGACTGGGCCATAGAGAGTCTAAACAAAGGCGATGCGTGGCGCTAAGCCAATACACGTCGCACCTGCGCGCCAACCTATATTATTGATGACGCGTGAGCGAGTGAAGTGAGGGGATTAGTGCTCATCCTTTAGGTATCGATCCGTTGTTTTGAGAGAGTGATGTCACATTTTAGACAGACATTCTTCTATATAAAACTGACCCGAGATTGGGCCATAGAGTGTCTAAACAAAGGCGATGCGTGGCGCTAAGCCAATACACGTCGCACCTGCGCCTACCTACATTATTGATGACGCGTGAGCGAGTGAAGTGAGGCATTAGTGCTCATCCTTTAGGTATCGATCCGTTGTTTTGGGAGAGTTATGTCACATTTTAGCCAGACATTTAATCACAAAGGCAAACACAATTTTATCTTTATTTGTAGTACCTTATTGTACAAAACATAGCTCTGGCCAGAGACCAGATTTCTCTACGGAAGATAACCTTATTCCGTAGATACTTAAGTCTAAGTTAAGTCTAGACTGTACCCTAATGGCATTCATGGTTTTACGAGGTTTTATATGAAGAAACAACGTACGTTTTGGTTGATTTTTCATTATCTAGGTGAACTGTTAAATATACCAGATTCTATTAAGGTCAAGATTTTCAGCTGAGTAAGTATGATTACGTTGTCAATTTATCGAAAAAAAACTGAATAAAATCTGAACTGAAGGGCAAAAAACTAGCTTAATTACCATATAGACTACAGGAGAGATTATAAACACTGGTAACTATAAATATGTAGCCAAGAAAAATGGTGAGTGACAGAAACATTTAGTTATGAAATATCGTCAGAAGCCCATTGGGTGGGAAAAGAGCCTACTACAGCAAGAAGGACGACTTACCACAGCGACAACGGGTTTTTTTCCAGTCAACCCGCGTTAACTTTCCCAATCGCATTATGAAATCGGCATCTCCTCCTTCAAAAGTAATATTCGGAGTTCACGATAAATTCTCGCCGAATGTACTTCACTTCCTATAAGTAATATTGAAAAACCGACCCCCACGCGTATAATGTTATTTTCCATTTTTGGCAGAGGAGATTACATCTGGAAAACTTTGACTTATTTCCTGTCGGGAGGGGAAGTGTGGGCGGGGTTGCCAACTCACATTTTTTCATTTACCTCATATTTTTACCTTGAAGTAGATTGCCAAAATTAAGCAGGAGAAAATGTGTTTCGATAATACTTTATTGAAGGACCTACCTGAAATATTAGCCTGTTCAAAGGTTTCAATTATTTGGTTAAATTAGATATGTGCAATAATTAACCTACCTCGTACCAACGGTTAAATTAGGACTAGACATCGCGGTTTTGAAAAGTACCTATTATTAAAATTTGTTGCCAGGTAAAGTGACAATTTATTGCAAATGTACTCGCATTTCTATCAATATATTTCTACCTATTTCGTGGTTTAAGAAATTTGGCGATTTCGAAAGTAATTAAACGAAAATTGTTACCAACAACAAACTTCATACTTACACGGACCTGGCCTAAAACAATTTATTTAAATTAAATTGCTGTCATAAAATACAAAACACTTAATTTGCAAATAAACATTTTGACTTCGTCTGAGACAATTACTAATTTATCCAGATGAATCACCTAACTAATCAACGTTACCAAATACCCATAGCAAGTATTCAGCGATCCATTATTTACTCCATTTCCCCCATGTAGGGTGGAGTGGCAAGTTGGCAGCACAAAGTATATGAAATATTCACGGAGCTGACAGATGAAAAGAATCGAATTTGGCGAAGAGTTGGGCCACGGGTACACGTGGCTCCATGCAGACAGGACAGTAACAAATCTCCGGAGACGACAACAAGAGGAAACTTTACTATTCACTATTCTTGGGGAACTTTGCATAAAAGTGAGTAACTTATAGTAACTATGTCCCAAATGTTAGTGGCAGGCCAATTCTCGGTTGCAATTTTAAATTTAGATATGGATGTGAGTCTAAATGGAGGCATTCTTCTTCAGTCAATTACACGCTCAGGTAATAATGTAAAACTGATACGTACATTAAATGTACGTACCAGTTCTTAAAAGTATGATTTTATTGGTAAATGAGTTGTCTGGCTTGCGTTAGATGCTGGATGAAAAAAAAACAGAAGAAAAACAAGTAGGAGGAACTTGTTTTTTTTGTTTTCTAGTGATTTGATTTTCTTATTATGATTGCCATACTGGGCAAAGAGCTTTTATTCAAAGTCATCTCTATTGTAAGGTAAAGTGAGGGTGAGGTTAAGTTATGGGTAAACTAAAAGAAGGAGAAAATAATAATAACTATCTAAGAATCGAATTTAGCGAAGAGTTGGGCCACGGGTACACGTGGCTCCATGCAGACAGGACAGTAACGAATCTCCGGAGACGCGGCCGCGGCACAACAGGAGTAAACTTTACTATTCACTATTCTTGGGGAACTTTGCATAAAAGTGAGTAACTTATAGTAACTATGACCCAAATGTTAGTGGCAGGCCAATTCTCGGTTGCATTTTTAAACTTAGATGTAAGTAAGTCTAAATGGCGGCATTCTCCTTCAGTCAATTATTTATTTATTTCATCAAATTCAATTTCAACAAGTATAACCTAATGCATAATGATAGTACAGCTTTTTATTTATTCCAAAAAGGTTTAACAAATTCAGCAATCTTACTTAATATTTGTAGCTTATAATATACAGTGCGATCCTAGACGCTCAGATAATAATTTACGCATCAGTTTTTAAAAGTATGCTTTTATTGGTGAAAGAGATGTCCGGCTTGGTTTACCCTTGTTTGATCGAACAACGTTTGATATAATATTACTAAATCGAACAACGTTTGAGAAAATCATCACTTTGTATAATATCATTTGATAGAATTTTCAGTTCGTCGAATGTTTATTTGCTATAACAACGTTTGCACTAATGATCAAAAGGTAGAATGTTCATTTGATGTAATTTTCAGATGGTATAACATGCCAAGCAGCATGTAATGCGGCAAGTCGTTTTTTGGGTTTAAAAAAAAAAATAACCACGAAGGTTTAAGGCGGGAGCTACGCTCCGCTTCGCTCCCGCCTTAAACCTTCTAACCTAATCTAACCGAGTCGGTTCCGCCCAAACTATAGTATAGGGCAGTGACGAAAAAATAAATAATTAAATATTTGATACGATGTTTCGACTAAACCATTATTAGTGTAATGAAACATTCGTTCAAGTAAAATTAGTGCATCTGAAAATTCGATAATATGAAATTAGTTCAAATGAAATTCGTTCAAACAAATAATTACATCAAATAAAAATTTACCAATTAAATATTCGGTCAAATGAATAATTCTCCGAACTGATTTTATTGCAACTGAAATTCGACCAACTGATTTTCGACGAAACGTTGTTCGATCAAACAAGGGTGAACCGTCCGGCTTGCGTTAGAAGCTGGATGAAAAAAAAAACTGAAAAAAAAACTTAGTGGGTAGGAACTTGTTTTTTTTTGTTTTCTAGTGATTTAACGACTTTGTTATTATTATGACAACTGGGCAAAGAGCTTTTATTCAAAGTCATATCCATTGTAAGGTAAAGTGAGGGTGAGGTTAAGTAATAGTTGAACTAAAAGAAGAAGTAAATATTAATATCTATCAACTATCCTTTTGTTAGACAAGCTTCTTTTATAATTCAAATGGTAAGTGAATTAGTCCATTGTCCCTGTCCATTCAACGTGTGTCAGGTTATGTTTTTAAAACTCTAGAACGCATTTTGGTCGACCTGGAAATAGAACTACTCTACTAACGAGACATTGATAATGAAGCTGTTTTAAAAATACATTAGTAAACAGGAAACTGTTTGCACTTCCTACTTATCCAAGGTAATTAGAAAAAGCGAAGCAAAACAAAAGAAAACAAGCTGCTGTGATAGCACGTGATACTTGCAGCGTTAATGCTAATAGTTTGTTATTTTCCTCGCATATTTTTCTTGAAAATATTCCTTTAACACTGGACGATGACGTATTTATTTTATTTATCAAAACAAACAATTCTTATCATAGAACAAAAGTAGTCCCACAAACTATTTAAATAGTTTGTCTGTGGGGGTATATGTGAGTTACCTATCTATCAAAATAGATTTCGGAAAGATGATACAATTTGATCTGACAGTCACCGTCAGAATCTGCAATGTGACAGTCACCACCAGGTTTAAGCTCATGAGGTGGAAGCTTTAAGAGTGATCACTCTTTGTTGTGAAAAAACAACCATATTCCTATCGTATTAAAATAGTTGTTTCGGAATTGAGTGGACGCTACAAACATCATGATGACTCTATCTATCAGTGCAGTAACAGTCTTTTTTCTTTTTCTTCATTTTTGTGCCCATTTCCTGTACAACCTACAGTAAATTACGTCAGTGACAATGATTTTAATTCAATCAATAACCTTTTTTCTGCAAAAGTTCCATCAAACGGCTAACACAAAAAATAGAATACCCCCGCAAAATTGTATAAGTTAGGTCCTATGCAATAGGAATCCGGAAGTTTCATAAGAAGTTCCTTGTGGCCCACTGTCCTAAATGAGGTGAGAAGTCAGCTGGCGCCGGAGACGGCAATGCAATTTGCGGCCGACTGGAATTGCACTGTCCGCGCTCCACGCCGGCCCGAGTTAAGACCACGACAGACTTGCTATTTTAGTACCACCAAACCGTGGGAGGTTATAAGTAATCAGTGACGTCAGTGGCGATCATTTCGATCGAATCATAAACTTTTTGCTAAAAAAGTCCCATCCAACGCGGCCAACACAAAAAATAGAATACCCCAGCAAAATTGTATAAGTTAGGTCCTATGCAATAAAAAATCCGGAAGTTTCATAAGAAGTTCCAAATGGCCCACTGTCCTAAATGAGGTGAGAAGTCAGCTGACGCCGGAGACGGCAATGCGATTTGCGGCCGACTGGAATTGCACTGTCCGCGCTCCACGCCGGCCCGAGTTAAGGCTACGATAGACTTGCTATTTTAGTACCACCAAACTGTAGGTTATTACAAATTAGTGTAGAGTTATACTGTAGCGTTTAGCATGTTATTGGCAGTAAACAATTTAGACTTGTCTTTATAGCTTTTGTTATTTTTATAATCCCTATTTAAATATTATGTATCAAACAATATTTCTGAAAAACAACCATATTCCTACCGTATTAAAATAGTTGTTTCGGAATTGAGTGGACGCTACAAACATCATGATGACTCTATCTATCAGTGCAGTAACAGTCTTTTTTCTTTTTCTTTATTTTTGTGCCCATTTCCTGCACAACCTACAGTAAATTACGTCAGTGACAATGAGTTTAATTCAATCAATAACCTTTTTTCTGAAAAGTTCCATCCAACGGCTAACACAAAAAATAGGATTCCCCAGCAAAATTGTATAAGTTAGATCCTATGCAATAGAAATCCGGAAGTTTCATAAGAAGTTCCAAGTGGCCCACTGTCCTAAATGAGGTGAGAAGTCAGCTGGCGCCGGAGACGGCAATGCAATTTGCGGCCGACTGGAATTGCACTGTCCGCGCTCCACGCCGGCCCGAGTTAAGGCTACAACAGACTTGCTATTTTAGTACCACCAAACTGTAGGAGGTTATTACAAATTAGTGTAGAGTTATACTGTAGCGTTTAGCATGTTATTGGCAGTAACAATTTAGACTTTACAGCTTTTGTTATTTTTATAATCCCTATTTAAATATTATGTATCAAACAATATTTCTGAAAAACAACCATATTCCTACCGTATTAAAATAGTTGTTTCGGAATTGAGTGGACGCTATAAACATCATGATGACTCTATCTATCAGTGCAGTAACAGTCTTTTTTCTTTTTCTTTATTTTTGTGCCCATTTCCTGTACAACCTACAGTAAATTACGTCAGTGACAATGATTTTAATTCAATCAATAACCTTTTTTCTGCAAAAGTTCCATCAAACGGCTAACACAAAAAATAAAATACCCCCGCAAAATTGTATAAGTTAGGTCCTATGCAATAGGAATCCGGAAGTTTCATAAGAAGTTCCTTGTGGCCCACTGTCCTAAATGAGGTGAGAAGTCAGCTGGCGCCGGAGACGGCAATGCAATTTGCGGCCGACTGGAATTGCGCCACTGTACAGTGAGAATTAATAATTCACGATTTGCGCGGCAACAGCCGTTGCGCGTCAGTTAGTGCTATGGGTTCTCAGCAACTTATAGTGAATGAGCTGTTGGCGTTCATCCAAAATGCCATCGACACCATGGACGAGGTCAGCATCATGCAGATCTGCAAGTCCAACTTCAAGGAGGATGAGATTTGCAGTGGGAAGGCGCTGCTTTTCCGGAGCGTCGGCAAGGCTGACCAGATGCCATCTCGCAGGAGGGATGGAACAGAAAGGAGCGTGCAGGACATCATCACCCTGCTGAAGGAGACCGATCCGGATGATGTGCCTACTTTCGTCGCGAAGGAGCTGCACAAGCTACCTCCCGTCAACTTTGACCATGTCGACGTAACTAGGCTGTTGAAGGACATCAATTCCCTAAAAGTGAGTCTAGCTGAAGTCCAAGGCAAGTTGGAGGCCTTTGACAACACCATCAGTGAACTACGTGCCCAGGTAGTGTTGTTAAGTAACGCTGCCGCGGTATGTAGGTCACCTGAGGCGTCTAACGTGACCACTCGTCGCGGTGCGCAAAATGTGTCCGTCAGCAGTTTCGAGTCGGCGCATATGAGTGCGTCGCCGGCCACTGACACCGCAAACGATGCACCGCGCCCCGCTGCCCTGCCCTCCGCCCCGCCGGAGACGTCACGCGACTGCACGTCGACTCCTCAACGTGCTTATGCAGCTGCTGCCGCCAGTTGACCTGTCACCAACGCTCCACAACCTAAGAGGCGGCCAGTTCAAGAGAAGAAGAAGGGTAGCGGAAGAACCATCCACGCTGCTGCACCTGGGGCTCCACTTGTCCAGCTTTGTGACGAGGAGGGCTTCACAGAGGTAGTGAAAAAGAAGAGGAAGCCTACCCGTCGCAATTTATGTGGTGCTGCACCGACCGGACCAAGCCATTTGCTGCAGGCAGCTATACCCACGACGCTGCTGTACGTGTCCCGACTTCATTTCTCTACGAAGGCAGAAGAAATCGTAGAGTACATCCGAATTAAAACCAACTTCACTCTGAGAGTCGAACGGTTGGAGTCTCGCCACAATGTTAATTTTAATTCGTTCGTGGTTAGAGTGCCTACAGTCCAGCTTTCGACATTCATGAAGGACGAATTCTGGCCGAAAGGTGTCATGTTCCGGCGGTTCCGAGGCCGGCTCCCCGACACTGCACAGCGTAATACGTCGTCGATCGAAAAACGTATTAATTAGAGTATTTATGTTTTAGTGCTATATTAAGTATGTATGTTAGTCTCTAAGGTATTTATAATATGGGCCGATTATGTTATTTAAGATCTATCAATGTAATTCGTTGCCTGAAATAAATGAA
The DNA here is from genome assembly GCA_950022985.1 of Udea ferrugalis. Lineage (NCBI taxonomy): Eukaryota > Metazoa > Arthropoda > Insecta > Lepidoptera > Crambidae > Udea > Udea ferrugalis. The sequence goes on from OX465533.1 coordinate 5,160,220, forward strand.
ATTATTATTATTATTATTATTGCACTGTCCGCGCTCCACGCCGGCCCGAGTTAAGACCACGACAGACTTGCTATTTTAGTACCACCAAACCGTGGGAGGTTATAAGTAATCAGTGACGTCAGTGGCGATCATTTCGATCGAATCATAAACTTTTTGCTAAAAAAGTCCCATCCAACGCGGCCAACACAAAAAATAGAATACCCCAGCAAAATTGTATAAGTTAGGTCCTATGCAATAAAAAATCCGGAAGTTTCATAAGAAGTTCCAAATGGCCCACTGTCCTAAATGAGGTGAGAAGTCAGCTGACGCCGGAGACGGCAATGCGATTTGCGGCCGACTGGAATTGCACTGTCCGCGCTCCACGCCGGCCCGAGTTAAGGCTACGATAGACTTGCTATTTTAGTACCACCAAACTGTAGGTTATTACAAATTAGTGTAGAGTTATACTGTAGCGTTTAGCATGTTATTGGCAGTAAACAATTTAGACTTGTCTTTATAGCTTTTGTTATTTTTATAATCCCTATTTAAATATTATGTATCAAACAATATTTCTGAAAAACAACCATATTCCTACCGTATTAAAATAGTTGTTTCGGAATTGAGTGGACGCTACAAACATCATGATGACTCTATCTATCAGTGCAGTAACAGTCTTTTTTCTTTTTCTTTATTTTTGTGCCCATTTCCTGTACAACCTACAGTAAATTACGTCAGTGACAATGATTTTAATTCAATCAATAACCTTTTTTCTGCAAAAGTTCCATCAAACGGCTAACACAAAAAATAGAATACCCCCGCAAAATTGTATAAGTTAGGTCCTATGCAATAGGAATCCGGAAGTTTCATAAGAAGTTCCTTGTGGCCCACTGTCCTAAATGAGGTGAGAAGTCAGCTGGCGCCGGAGACGGCAATGCAATTTGCGGCCGACTGGAATTGCACTGTCCGCGCTCCACGCCGGCCCGAGTTAAGACCACGACAGACTTGCTATTTTAGTACCACCAAACCGTGGGAGGTTATAAGTAATCAGTGACGTCAGTGGCGATCATTTCGATCGAATCATAAACTTTTTGCTAAAAAAGTCCCATCCAACGCGGCCAACACAAAAAATAGAATACCCCAGCAAAATTGTATAAGTTAGGTCCTATGCAATAAAAAATCCGGAAGTTTCATAAGAAGTTCCAAATGGCCCACTGTCCTAAATGAGGTGAGAAGTCAGCTGACGCCGGAGACGGCAATGTGATTTGCGGCCGACTGGAATTGCACTGTCCGCGCTCCACGCCGGCCCGAGTTAAGGCTACGATAGACTTGCTATTTTAGTACCACCAAACTGTAGGTTATTACAAATTAGTGTAGAGTTATACTGTAGCGTTTAGCATGTTATTGGCAGTAAACAATTTAGACTTGTCTTTATAGCTTTTGTTATTTTTATAATCCCTATTTAAATATTATGTATCAAACAATATTTCTGAAAAACAACCATATTCCTACCGTATTAAAATAGTTGTTTCGGAATTGAGTGGAAGCTACAAACATCATGATGACTCTATCTATCAGTGCAGTAACAGTCTTTTTTCTTTTTCTTTATTTTTGTGCCCATTTCCTGCACAACCTACAGTAAATTACGTCAGTGACAATGAGTTTAATTCAATCAATAACCTTTTTTCTGAAAAGTTCCATCCAACGGCTAACACAAAAAATAGAATACCCCAGCAAAATTGTATAAGTCAGGTCCTATGCAATAGAAATCTGGAAGTTTCATAAGAAGTTCCAAGTGGCCCACTGTCCTAAATGAGGTGAGAAGTCAGCTGGCGCCGGAGACGGCAATGCAATTTGCGGCCGACTGGAATTGCACTGTCCGCGCTCCACGCCGGCCCGAGTTAAGACCACGACAGACTTGCTATTTTAGTACCACCAAACCGTGGGAGGTTATAAGTAATCAGTGACGTCAGTGGCGATAATTTTAATCGAATCATAAACTTTTTGCCAAAAAAGTTCCATCCAACGCGGCTAACCAAAAAAATAGAATACCCCAGCAAAATTGCAGAGTTAGGTCCTATGCAATAGAAATCCGGAAGTTTCATAAGCAGTTCCAAGTGGCCCACTGTCCTAAATGAGGTGAGAAGTCAGCTGGCGCCGGAGACGGCAATGCAATTTGCGGCCGACTGGAACTGCACTGTCCGCGCGCCACGCCGGCCCGAGTTAAGGCTACGACAGACTTGCTATTTTAGTACCACCAATCTGTAGGAGGTTATTACAAATTAGTGTAGAGTTATACTGTAGCGTTTAGCATGTTATTGGCAATAAACAATTTAGACTTTACAGCTTTTGTTATTTTTGCAATCCCTATTTAAATGTTACGTATCAAACAATATTTCTGAAAAACAACCATATTCCTACCGTATCAAAATAGTTGTTTCGAAATTGAGTGGACGCTACAAACATCATGATGACTCTAAATATCAGTGCAGTAACAGTCTTTTTTCTTTTTCTTTATTTTTGTGCCCATTTCCCGCACAACCTACAGTAAATTACGTCAGTGACAATGAGTTTAATTCAATCAATAACCTTTTTTCTGCAAAAGTTCCATCCAACGTGCCTAACACAAAAAATAGAATACCCCAGCAAAATTGTATAAGTTAGGTCCTATGCAATAGAAATCCGGAAGTTTCATAAGAAGTTCCAAGTGGCCCACTGTCCTAAATGAGGTGAGAAGTCAGCTGGCGCCGGAGACGGCAATGCAATTTGCGGCCGACTGGAATTGCACTGTCCGCGCTCCACGCCGGCCCGAGTTAAGGCCCTAACAGACTTGCTATTTTAGTACCACCAAACCTTGGTAGGTTATTACGAATTAGTGTAGAGTTATACTGTAGCGTTAAGCATGTTATTGGCAGTAAACAATTTAGACTTTACAGCTTTTATTATTTTTATAGTACCTTTTTACATATGTATTCAAACGAAATCAGACCGTCAACGGTTTGCCTGCGTAATATTTATTTCTAGGACCCATAACGAGCGTTGTCTAATTTTTAATAAGATACGGCCTTAGTGTTTTTGAAATATACCAGATTCATTTCATTACTTTTAATTTCTATGGAAAGATACAGTGAATTAAAGGATTTTTTCATAGAGATTTTGTTTTTAAAATATCAAGTATTTAATGAAATATCCTTGAAGAATAAATCAGTCTCTACTTGTCTACTTACATACGATTTAAAACTGCGCCAATTAAACATTTTTTTAATGAAGTTGAAGGTTAAGACCTATACTTCAGAGAAAAGAACTCTAGTAGTGGCGTTTAGCTATTTATCAGGTACCTATCTACCTACATAGAAGCGATTCGTTCAAATTGTTTCCGCGAATTTCTCAAGATCGCCAACGCCGGACCTGCCCACGGCCGCTGCCAGCATGTATCGTGTGTCCGCCTAAAATGGGTTTCTATAGGAGCAAATTGGTAGCATTCTTCCGTCCTCGCGCCTCCGGGGACCACCTCGGTATTTTGATCACGATCTTTTGTTGTTCGCGCCCTTTGGTGAAAAATTATAGTCATGTTGTGGGTATGAAAAGTTTGCAGGTCATGTCCGCTACCTTTACAAAGTACGTGGCATGGACCAACGTTGTTCAAAATATCAGTAATGTTGGTTGCTTTGAAAAAACAAGTTTGAGTAATTCTTTAAAATTATTAGGAAAGGGATCTTTTCTGAGAAAACGAGCAATACTCGATTCAAAAACATTTAATATGTTGTCATTATTATTATAGCCACAGTATTACTAGATTCCCAAAAAATATAGACTACTATGTTAATAGATATTGCTTTCGATTTCTATCATGTTACATTTAATATAATCATGCAAAATCAATAGAACTTATTCCATAAGCAATAATATTCGTAGCCTTATAATATGCACAAATCCCGGTAAAATCCCACAACGTTACGAAACATGTTCGGCTTACATAAAGTTGCTTAAATATTTGCGCTCGCATTAATTGAACAGACGCGAACTCTGCAACTATAACAGCTCTGGAAATTCATCTCCGACCTCAAATACTCGTACAAACGGACAAAACTCGGACTACGCAGTAATCGACTGTTGCGAGAATTAAGCCTGTATTCACTCCGGAACAAATGTTGCGCATCTCGTGTCTCGCTTTCGGCATAGAGTTATGTTAGGCAATGACGACTGACGACATTGAAAATCTTGCGACCTCTTTCATTTCCATTAATTTGGCTTGCGACAAAACCATAACTTTGTTTACTAATGATACTAATGATAACCTAATTCCTTTCGTCATAAAGCACAGGGATAAAAAGTAGGTAAGTACTTTTTGAAATCTATAGACAAAACAAAGAAAGAAATTCAAACTTGACACTAAACTTTGCAGTAAAACAATCATAGTACAGACCTACCAACTTATCTGTGAAATGGCGAAAATTGGAACTACGACCGCCATGTTGAAATGTCATTCGATTGTCTGTGTCAACTAATTTTGAGTACTATGGTTGTTTTATTGTGATATTTCGGAATTTATGAAGTTGAATATGCCGAAAGCCATTTATAAGTGATGCTCGAAACATTATTCTTAAGGTTGAAACCTTTTTCAAAGCAGAAGCTCGGGCGAGGTCTCCGATTATTCCATTTACCAAAATATACAAACGAATTTCGGCTGCAACAGGTTAGTGTTGTCCAATATATTTAGGTCCACGGAATATTTGTATATATTCTTACTGTAGGTTAACGTAACGGTAACGCACATCTAATAGGTTACCTGTTAAATGGGTGAGCCAACTAACATGCCGGTTTTCAAATTTCGATGAAAAAAATAATTCTATGTTTCAGGTGTGAGTCAAGGACTCATTCCAAAAATAGATAAAGAGGGGCATGCAGCAGAAGACACTGTTACTAATATTCGGACACCAGGCAAGGAAAGATAGAAGTGGAATCATACACGTTGATGATTTTGACATGGGAGTTATACGGAGGAGAGTACATGAATTTGATTCTGCTAAAAACGAGGTGCCTACTGTTAAAAACCTTCTAGAGGTCTTCAAGACAGAAATAAATTACACAGGACAGCAATGGTGATGTCGGTAGTGCAGGTTCATCTAAAGATCATTACTGTAAATCTGGTTTTTAATAAATAATTGTAAAGCAATTTGTTTTTTTTATTACATCCATTAGGTACTTACCACTGCGAATTATTATTAATATATCGTTGTTAGGGGTTAGGTACGGTCTCAACTAAAACCAGCAAATAGTACCAAGGACCTGATGCAGGGAGGGTAGATAGATAAATCACATTGAATGAAAGTTTTAAGTGTGGAACATTTAGTATGATTGATAAGTTTTCCAGATTCTAGTTTATCTCTCTATTAACTGTTTTAGCTATCAAACCTTAATATCTGCAGGATTTCCATTTCGCTGGATCACTTTCTAAATAAAGCCATTTTTTAATCCTGAAGGACAACTGTTTAGCGTACCTACTTAACTACAAATATATTTTTTATTTTATTTTTTATTAATAAATAACTACAATATTTAATTTCATTATTTTTATTTAATACTTATTTCTTATGACAAATTACCTACTTCTAAAACTTACTCAATTTTGGGCACCTTATAATAATTAGCAACACTGAATCGACGGTGTCGTCCCCTTTCAGTTCACAGATAAGTTGGTAGGACTGTAGACTAGTACACAGCGCGGTCCAAAAGTCTTTGTATTTTTGAAAAATCTTAAGTATTTTTAAACGAATAGGTTTACCCTGTGATCGTAACTATAATCCCGAGACCGGTAGAGTTGCTAAACTAACCCGTGTTAGTTTAGCAACTCTACCCGGTGCCTACGACACAGATTACTTATTATAGTGTGGGTGCTGCGGGATAAACAAACACAGAAACCGCCCTAATAACTGTGTATTTTAAAATTAAACTGGAGACTTTTAAAAACCTAACATAAGCATACCTATAAACAAAACGATTTTTAAAGTTGCCACATGTTTTTTCAACGATTTGATTTTGCATGAGATTCCAGCTGCTAAATCAAATTAACATGCAATTATTCAAGCCTATCTAGCCGATCAAAAACTCACCGTTAGTTTTATTACTAGCCGAAAACAATAATATCTCGGTCGTGGGAAAAAGGGCTCCGAAGATTATTATGTAAATGGCGATAGTCGCGGATCGGGCAGTGCGGCTGCGGGCAGTGCGAAACGGCCAGGGAATTAAATCGGCCATTCATCAGTACGGGTTTAATAACTTAGACGTGGCGCAGACCGCCCCTGTACCACGGGTTGGGATGTGAGGGTTAACGATGCTATCAACTAGAGATGCGACGAATGTGGTGAATGTCAAGCGAATACGAATGTTCGGTCCATAATTAAACAAACTAATATTTTGGCCGAATCATTCTGTTCAATTATGCGCGGTGTTATTTATTATTGAAAACTCTTCCCTGCATGTATGGTTAAAAGAGGCTATCATGTATATCCAAAACTGGCTATTAGTTAACTATGCATACATGGACATTGTTTGCCCCAAATTGTACCCAAATGATCATTGCACTTTTCTTTAAAACATGGTTTATTTACTCAACCACTGCATAGTATGAAACAAATTTGCTTTCTCTATCCCTATGTATGCTTAAATCTTCCAAACTACGCAACAGATTTTGATGTGTTTTTTTTAATAGATAGGGTGATTAAAGAGAAAGGTTTGAACGTATTAATTATTATTCAGTTATGATATAAGAAAAAACAACCATAAATTAACCTTACTGTTCGATAAAAATGTTAATATCTACATATTTTGCTTTTAAATGTTTTGAACATTCGGAAAATCAGCCAAATATTAGTCGTGATACGAATTTCAATAAATATGCCGATTGCACATACCCAAAACGAATATCCGGCCAAGCATTCGGAGCATCTCTATTATCAACCATTTGGGAAATCGCAATTATCTATCGTGAGTTTCTTCAGGATTCGGCCTTATTGCAATCTGTTCTTTTCACACTGTTCACTTAATTTTTATTTCCAGCCAGTTGGTGGGCACTTGTCACCAGCCTATATAAACATAAAATGTTCTAAACTGGCTATTACTTGTTGGTCAAGCCATGGTTTTTGTGGTAAATAGTTCAAATAGCATTGTTTCTCAAACACCACTGGACGTCACTCAAAGTGCTCGTCATCTTGGAAAGTTAGATGGAAAACAGCATCAGCAGAAATCAGCATATTATTGAATTAAAAGCATTTTCACTAACCCTTTAATTATGTCACTACAAACTTCCTTAACAAATAATTTCGCTTAAACTTCTCCAATGGTTACAGTAATATCTTAGATACTATCGTTGTTAGCTTGTTTACCGTCGGCCAATAAAAAAACACTGAAAGTTGCTTGCTTGTTCAAATCATGGTACGGGGTCTACTTCGCGAATCGAGGTTGCAACGTGGGACTCCTTTACACCTGTTCGCTCGTCAGTCCCTTGCGAAGGGGTCCATTCGACCCGAACCGGCCCCCTTTGTGTTTGCCGCCTCGACCGAACCCGAGACCAGTGAGGTAAGTGAGATATGCAAAATAACTGGCCACTGCGAAATAAATTAGTCTAATAATGAATACTGGTCAAGACTTGCCTATTATTCGTTTGTTAAGTAGTTGTGAGAACTGTTACTAACGCTGTTTTTTTTCTTCGTTTGTTTATTTTGATATGATGGCTTGTATTGGTAATGAAAATCGCTAATTTGTAACCTAAATCTAAATACTGCACAAAACTGGAACAAATAATCTTGGGAATTTAAATTGGAAAAATATGATTAAAATAGGAACGATGAAGATGAGTCTGGTAATTTTACGTGAGTTAGAGGCATTTTTCAAGTATTTACGAAAACCCAATCAATCATGTCTCCATTAAAATTAATTGGACCCTGTAAATAATTCAAAACTAAATAGTTTTGTTTTAAATAGTTGTTGTTGATTTTATTAAGAACTACTAATTCAGAAATCGCCTGTGCAGTAATATAACCGCCTACATTTGTATTATTTGCTGTTTGTAATTAACTAGTGAATTGGTTTGTTTCTGCAATGAAGATTATTCATCTTAGTTAATACAGGCTTACATAGGCTTAGCTAGGCCTTTAAATAAAATACTAAAAAAGAAAAATCTGTGCATACCGATAGAGATAGGTCCCTACTCCCTAGTTAGTTAAATGAAAAAATGCCAATCGAACACGAGTTTAGTCCGTTCGAATACCCGTAAAAAACGTTCCATTCCCGCAGATTGAACTCTCACCGTGTGGGTATTAGCTTAAGTACTCCTGTAACGTACTTTGCTCGTAACGTAATGTAATGTAACCACTAACAGGCGTCAGAGCGACTCCAGATTGAAGCACGGATCCATTATCCCGCGCCGAATGGGAAGCGCGACAATGCCTCTGTACGTATTGTTACGTGTTACCTGTGTTCACTTAATTTGAACATATTCAAATTTCAAAGTAGAGTAGGTGTAGGTGCCTACTCGTGACAAGTTAAAAGCTTGTTACTCTTTGATGAGGCTCGTACCTATCTTCTATTGTATGGTTTTAGAGGCGTTATTCAAAAATTATGATTGATAAATCGGGTCATTAAAATCGCAAACTTTTAGTCGGGATTTCGTTCTTTGCGGGCCGCATTTAGCAACACTGTTGCTTGAATGATTATTCGCTATTATTGTCATTTTGATTCGCAATTAGATACTTAGGGTAAGTTGCACCATATTAGAAGTTAAAGTTAAAGTTTTTGTCAAATTTGACTGTAATATTAACGTTGATTACGTTGACGCGTTTGACAAATTAACAGATTAATTAACACAAACTATAACAGTAACCATTGAAAATTGAGCGGTTACGGTTAATGTTATGACGTCATTTAACTATTTGTCAACTGGTACAACTCATTTTTGGCCTAACCGGTACTCTAACTGAAATTTGGGTGTTTGTTATTGTTAAAGTCAGATGGTGCAACCCACCCTAAATCTTTTAAAAAAGAACTTCGGAGTTAGATAGTACTTAGTAGAAGGGCACCTTATACTGCTGACATATAAGACCCATTTAGCCATAGTTTTGTAAAGTTTGATGTTAATGCATCTATACTATACTGAGAAAATCAAAACATTTACACTGCACTCATATTATCGGGTCTTCAGAGATAACATCGATACCTAACACAACTAACACAGATAAAGATCGCTCAGTAGGAACTACCTATTCCCAAATAGATACATAATAGTCATGTTTATTAGAGGACATCTAAAGCCATTCACTTATCGGCTTTGATATCTCACTAGCCAATTAACTACCTTCTATCTTTGACTAGTCAACGTCGCATTCCTGTTCATTGATTGATTAAATCTATATGCCCTTGCATATTAGCCGAATGCTTGATCATATTAACACAGCTCCACTTAATTGATTTTCAAAAAAAGTTAACAGCTACATTTTCCATATAAAGTTTGACAATCAGAATCATTACATAACTGGGTTATATAAGGAAGGAGGCGGAACACACACTTGAAAAGTCAGGAATGCAATAAAAAATTATAAGCCTGCTTAGATCCCCATACAAAATTGAACCCACCCTTTTCTCTCACATAAAATGAAAATACCCAAAAATCGAAAACGCGTTATTTCTTATAACTGTAATAAAATGATCATATTTCTAACTTTAAAAATCCTTTCAACAAAATTCCGTTCAAATTGAAGTCATAATAAATTATCAGAAATATTTTTACAATTGCTATTTACGATATAACGTCAAACCATGTGTAAAATTCAGTTTTCTAGACACATTTGTTTTGGCTGTGCGTCGATTTCAAAAGTATGAAAAGATACATTATTTGCACTGGAGCGAATTATTTCGTCATCGTGAAAAGCCAGGCGTATTTCAAACTGACAAAAACATTGTTTGAACATGCGAACAGTCGAACGCAGGAATACCGCTACAGAGCATAATGTCATCAATAGACCATCGCAGGACAATTGACGTGCGAGTCCAGTCTACAGAGATCTCCCGCCGTGGCATGGATGAACAAGCAAGAGTTGAAAATCGCATGGATAAAGAAACGTCGGGAGGTCTCGTTAGAATAGGCATCAGAATGGCCGGCTTTATTAAAAGCGCTCACTTTGATCGGGTCCCCTGTTTTAACGTCACCTGCAGGAAGTAATAACGCCCCACACAAACACTGGCTCATAATTACAACCGAGTTTTGTTTTGTTCACAACATATTGACAGCGGTATGCCTTTGAACGCAAATCCGCTTTGTGCCACTTCATTACTGAATCCGTATTGGTGAATTTGCGATCATAATTACAGTGGTATTACGTTTATTTATGAAAGTTCGAGACCGCTCGCATTGAGTTGTGTCGAATAGGCATTCGGAATGTAATATGTGGGGCGCTGGCGGATTTAATTCAATGTACCTACTCGTAGTAACATTATGTCGAGAATTACGACTCGTTGGGCCGTTTCGAGTACTAATTTTAGTGGTAATATAACTCTTTTTGTTGCGTTCCGAATTATTTCAATTAGCGAGAGAGCTTTCAATTTTCGCTGCTCTGTTCGTTTGTGGTTGTTTATGTGCCTAATTTCATTAGTCTATTCGCTCAAATGATTTGAATCATATTTCATTTTGTAATGTGTTTCTCTTCATTAGATAGTATGGTTATTATTGTTGTGTTATTATAGTGTTTTTTGCTGGTCCTTTTGAATCTGTTTTTATCAGTTGGTAGTCAAATCAAACAGTCTAATTAAACAGAAATACACTTAATAAGTGAGGTGCCCGTGGCGCAGTTGTGATAGTGATCGGCGACGATCGCTGTTGTAAAGCAACACACGCCGGGTCGGAAATGGGATGGGTGACCACCACCAAAGGAAATTTAGTGATGTATATTTTGGGCATCTCCGTGCTTTGGAAGGCACGTTAAGCACTTGATCCCGGTTCACGTCGCCAGATGTCAGTCGTTAAGAGGCCCTAGGGCCGCTTGATACCATCTGACATTAAGGTTGCTCAATAACCTTATACCCCAAAAAAAGGTAGATAGGTTACTTGTGCAAAAAAAGTGGCTCGCACGCACATTTTAGTATGCTTTTCTGTGTCCATCGTACTAAGAAAACACTCCTCAGTTTGGGTCCTTCCCCATGACTCAAAAATCCTATACTTAATTATTATGCTTTATTCACTTAGCTATGGACTCTTGTGGCATAGCAAACATTTTCCACTGTTAACCTGATTATTGTAGTATCTAATAATATTCCCTACCTCTCTCGTTCTGTAGTAAGTAATTTGGTAACACAATATTATAATCTTTGCGAGCCCTATTTAGAATTATCCCATTCCACTCCGATAATTAAAGCAACTACGTCAGATAACATATGCCGTCATAATGCCGGCAACATCATAGATTCGCCGTAGGCCCATGAACACGATATATCAGATCTAATTAGTGAATTAGTAATACGGTATTAGATGTTAATTACGTAATGACAGGCTATTCAATGCATTCATGTTCCAACTGGATGCCTACAATTTTGATTTACTATAGATTTGATTGCGATCAAAGCGATTCTATTAAGACGCTAATTCACTCAATTAGGATTAACGACAGTCATTTGGCCAAAAATCTAAAAAATGCGTTCTTAATTCGAAACTATTTTTCGGTGATTTCATAACTAAAATCTACGGTATAGTATTGTGCACAAATGCATCTAAATTGTTACCTCAAAAACTTTGAGATAGGTAATTTAAATTGGTTTTGGTTTGGTTCAATTTGGCTTTTGGTAATGCAATAAAGTTTTTTTTTTCCTAATTCTTAATTGATTTCAAAAAGATACATTTAGCGATGCTATAACTTTTCGCTGTTTTTTTTACCAAAGAAACAGCATTGTTTTCAAGTCTAAGCCTAACAAGGACCTTATTATAAATCCTGTGCAGGAAACTGCGTTCTAGTGTTTACTAGTTAAAGTTAATATAGCATTCTAGAGTATGCGTGAACTCGATTAATATAGAGAGTCCATTCGCCCGTAAAGAGGCAATCTAAAATTAAAACCACTTGCACGTAATGCTGTGACACCGCTCAAACACCGTAGGTTTTGAACAACACCGCTGCAAAATTCGGTCAAAGAAAATAAGGTTATCTCTTATGAAATGGGGCACATGATTATGCGGACTCTACATATTTGAAATAATTTGATACGTTTGAGACCAGACCACTTGATATTGTGGCTGATGGGAAAGCCCTTGTTGTTACAAAAGTTGAAAATTTGTTCTTCCTATGACATCTCATTTAATCTAAGGTCACAAATAAAAGACACAGAAAGGGTACACCCATTCTCGCCATACAAATTACCGCACTTATATTTTTTTTAAATTCACAAGCAAGCCTTGTAATATTTTATGGTGACTAGTTTATGTTGAAATTAACTGATTATTCAAGACAATTCGCTCTTTTGTTCAAAAACATCACATATCCAATTTGTAGGTACCGTATGGTACCTAAAGGAAATAAGTGGCAATACGTTTGGAGGTATTTGTTTTAAATCAATCTGAGTCCGATATATCGAAAAATATTAAACATCAAAATAACGGGCCGAATACCGGCAGTTTCAGAGTTGATTTTCACGGAAAATATGTCGGATAACGTAACCAGTGCAAAAACCGAACGAATCCTCAATACAAAATGTACCCGACACAACGTCATGTATTACATTCCTGGTACTGTTATGTTTAAACGGAATACGCGTATTTTGTTTATTTTCCGATAGGTAAACTTACGAGTATTCATTATTGGTTATTTAATTCGTGGTTTTGGTGAAATGTTGTATGATTTATTCGTTTTAAACGCGGACTAAATATGGTACTCGTAAACCGACCTAATGAATTCAGTCTGTTAAAATAATTGTAGTCCCAGTAAGGCTAAAACACTAACCCCCACATTCATAAAAACTTAAACAGCGCTTCAAAAGCACGTCAACTTTTGTATCGTTCTGTCCCTTTCATTCTTGTTGCTGTCGCCATTTGCTAGTAAGTGCCAAAAACCCCCCAATCGCTTAATCTATTCTTTAGCGTTGCGTTCGTTTTTATGAATAAGTGGGTAAGGGTGGGTAAATAATGTAGGAACATTATTTATGTTTAATATTGGTATTTTATCGACGTTTAAATCCCCATGCAATACTAACCATACATCAATACCCCGTGGTACAAAATATACATATAACTAAGTAATGAACGCATACAAAATGTTCTCGGTTGAGGGATTTGCTACGATGGACAGTTACGAGGCAGGTAGACGGGAGTTGGCTACGGCGTAGCACTCACTACTAACTCGTGTGCTACGGCTGTTTGGCTTAGTACGAACTCCCAACGTGCTACGGAGATTGTGTTTGTTCACCGTGTTGTGAATATTAGTTGTCTTGACGCTTTACTAAACTATTAGTGTGTTCGCAACAACGCCTCTTTTAAAAAGAAACAGTACAAATGATATGTTTTGAAAATTGCGTAACGCAAGCACACCGTAACAAACAATTGATTTGGCACTAAATTGTTTGTTTAACGAACTTTTAGTTGATATTCCAGTTACCACAGCAGCTTTTATTTGTTATCTTTTAACAAGCTAGTTATTTTAAACTAGTTACACTTTGAATTTGCTTTACCAGATTCCAAAATATTGTTTCGTTTATGAGAACCAAATTGTTGAAGTATAGTTTGTTGATTTTTGGAACAATTTTTATTCTCACTTTTCAGTAGTCTGTTGATATCATTGCTATATCAATTTCGATGACCTCCAAAATATGATCCCTAAAAAAACATCAAATTCGATTCATTATTTGCGGGATGATCGCGTAACGTAATTAATGTACGTGTAAAAAACATATAAAACGGTTTCAAACCCACTTCTTTTTTTGGAATCGATTAACAATGATTATAGAAGCTTGAGAAGTCCGATTTGATGATTGATGGGAAATTCGTAAAATAACCGATTCATCATGTAGTCTGCCGGGGGGATTTCGGTGTACGTCGGCTGCCTACAACCACTATATCTGTTAAGTCGGTCTTGTGCCTGAATTCAATGGAATGTACTTACCGAGCTGGCCTTGGGCCTGCTAGTGGACTTGGTCTTGGGCTTGGCGGGCGGGGTGGGGGGCGCGGGCGCGGGGGCCGGCGGCGTGCGCGGCGGACTGCTGTCGCTGCTGCCGCCTGCGCTTGCGCTCGACTTCTCTGAGCCGGAGTTGCTTGACTGTAACAACAGAGAAATTAATACTTATTTTATAAGGTACAACATGCTACAATCAAAGATAAACCAGGTACAATTACAATATTTATGTGCTAGACCGTAACTATTCGCCTAGCCACATTATTCACTCCAAAACAGGCATATTAGATGTGGGCAAAAATAATGCGAAGTTGAAGTGGGAGTGGACAGAACACGTAATCAATGCATCCATGTAAATGTTCTCAAAGCGTCACTCTGTGGCAGCTTACATACGGTTTTCGCTGCAGGGGAAGGCCCTAAAAACGTTGTAGTGATGATTTGAGACATCATGAGAAAGATTGGCAGAGCCTGGCACTGAATCGAAATGTTTGGAAAGGAGATGATGATGTAGGTTAGAAAAACAAGACTGTAACTTAACCCACATCACCAAATTGGTTCACAACATAAGGTACTTTCAATGACATTATGACTGAGACCACCGTTTCCGAATTCTGATTTGAATGTAGTTAAATCTCAAGTTTGTTCAGTTTTTATAAAACTTAAAGCAGTTTATCGTATAAAATTATAAAGACTTATCAGGAGGTTGTTCACAATAACGTGTTAAAAAGAGCTTAATGAAAACAAGCCATCACAACTTGTTCGGTTAGCCCAAGCCCCGAACTGCGTTGCATAAAACTCCAAGTAAACACAGCCCGCCGAACCGCGGTGTGTGGGTGTGTAGACTCACCGCTATTCAGTGTTCAGCCGCAACTTTTTTGGCAAAACCCTTTGTTTTCGCATGGGGTTATACCGTACATGGGCTGTAATAAAAATATTCCAGCTCGCTGCGACATTCAAATAGGTGGAAAGGTAGTGAATATGTCGCTGGTGCTTTCGCCTTAATTGAAAGATAAACGAATGGAAAAACTGTTTTCAACCTGGAAACTTTATGTTTCACTTGGACCTACATGTTCTTGTTGTTACTTTTTTCAATAAGCCAATGCCAACGCTTTGCTCAGCGGATTTGGAATCCAGCGTGCTAAGCGGCAAGGCATTAAATCCATAATCAATTAGCCATTAAGTGTTTTCTTCTTTGGTCAAGTACTTGGATTTTTAATCTGTGAAGAAAATCACTGGTTACCAAGCTGCAATGAGAACAAAGTATTTGAAGCCTAAGCCACGGCGTTCTCAAAAAAACATAATAATACCTACTTCAATAACACATTAATAGGTATAAGCTATTCAAATACGATTGACAGATGTGGTTTCATGATTCTTTACCTATTGTTCCAAAAAATCCTGAACAAAAAGGCCTGATAAAAAATGACAGGTTGTAGTGTCCAATTCAAAATTATTCATATTTCTAAATATGAACTAAAGTGCAATGAAAAATGAATAAAAACAGTGTTCTGTTACCAGCCGTTATGATTGAAAAACATAACGCACGTGCAGGTAGGTCGGCTCGCGTAGGCAGAACAAACATCGCGATATGGCGTCAATTTTGAAATATAAAATGCCGGAAAATCCTTTGATATCCGACCGCGATGGAATCGTCTAATTCGAGCAAACATTTTTGGATGCATTTGTGCGTGTAGTGTGTACTGTAGACACACGTTTCGTTGAATCACCGATTCAGAAGCCGAGTGGTTCAATAATTTCCACTTATTATACAAAATGGATGTAAAAAGTTGAAATTATTGACAAACTGAGACAAACCTATAAATAAATACACTTGGTTTTTATTGGCTTACTTTCAACATGTTAAAAAACTTTGTGACAGACAGACAAACATAGTAGATAGCCGGGATCAAACGCTTAAGTTAATTCTTTTTATTATCTTTCTAATTGTGTAGTAGTAAGTAAATACTTAAAAAATGGTTCGAATAAATACTATTCATATTTATTCAAACCATTCTTTAAGTGTGTGAATCAGTTGCTAACTACCGTACTGCAAGCTCTTTTTAATTTGAATTTGGCTGAGCTCAAAGCTGTCTGAGAACCTACCTATTTATTCCTCTCGGAGATGTATACACACACATTTCACCGAATCAGCAGTACAGGCTTTTTTATCGACGTGCCCGAATTGTAAACATCCAACCATTTACAAAATGGATGTAAATAAGTTGTCATTACTTCGTCGTCGCCCGCTCGGGGTAATGGCGCCGCGGGGTGAAAAGCGCACAGCGCGGATTTGGGCTAATTGGTTAATTAATAAGGGCGGTGGGTTAAATATTACACACTCGCCCAGATGGAACTGTGCCAGATACATTTAAGTAACAAAAAACAGCCAAGTGGGTGTCGGGTCACGTAAGTGAGAGGTCCCGTAGCTATCCGGCACAGTAGGCGCACTTAATGCTTGGTATATTCGTGTATGACTATACTTAACTTTTTGAAAATGCACCAGCACGATTTGAGCGATATCTTCAATGACACCCTACTAAATGCGATACACGTGAAAAATAACGATGTTACTAAACATTTAGCGTTGACAGAAGTCATCATTTAACTTCACTATTTGAAGGCGCGTGATTACTAGCGCGCACAGGAGTACTGAGAGACTCTGAGCTAAGCCTAGGGCAGACAGACGGACATGGCGAACTGCAAGGGTTCCTTGGTTACTATGGAACCCTAAAAGGCAGTAATTAGAGGCTGCTGCCGGACCTACCCCGTATGTGCAGCGTGTAGAGCCTGTTGGCAGAATTACCCCGTATGAAAATGTCATTAACATTTTAAATCTAGGTCTAGACGTGTCTGTACGGAGCTACTGAATTCAGATTACGTGAAAATACAAATACAAATGACAGTTTTCGAATCACAACTGCACTGTTAGTTAGTTTTTAGCTTTTTAAACTGGAATATTAAATTTCACTTTAAATAATTTGAATAGAGAGGGGGCTTGGAGGTTACCCGCACTACAAAAAAGGTATTTCAAAAATCAGTAACAAACAAGTTGCTAACAATCCAGTTCCCCAGTCATTCTGTTCGAGTGAAAAAATCATGTATTAGTGATTACCGAATGTTTATTTCAGTGTATTGGAAAGTAATCACCTCCACCAATGGACCACTGCAAAACAGCAGTCGATGCGTTATTACTTATTTGCCTTTCAAGATAGCCTCTTCTATTGAAGGCCGCCCACTGAAAACCAGCGTTACCATCTTCCCAGGGCCCAGGTGATGGTGACATCATGCTGAGCGTGGCACTTTTGACTAATGTCATCCTGACACAGGCCAGTGCATTTCGTTATTTTTATATTTATTTGTTCTTCATACATACTAATAGTTTCTGTTTCATGTCGTCTGTCTTATTTCTTGCATTCATGTGTGTTGTGGGGTCGAATTGGTTAATAAATGTTTTCTATTTTACTCTATTTCTTTTCTTGCACTTAACTAAAAACTACTCTGCTGGAAGAACGTCCCAATTAGTTCAGTTTACGTGATTAGTTTTTGTGAAAATAAGCAGTTCCGTATTGACTACTGAGGAAGGTCCCTCACCTCTGAATGTGAAAGGTTGTTCCTGCGAGGGGAAGTAGGTGACGTGACGCGTCGAGAGTTGGAGTCCCTCTCCGCAGCGGTCGAGCTCGTCGCAGCTGTGGTGGTGGTGCTGCTTGACGAACCTGTTGGTTGAATAATAGAGCTGGTTAGAATAATTTACCATTGAGCCGTTATATAGTACTAACGGCTCAATGGTAGATTATGGCAGGCCTGAATGCAGACAAGCAGTATACGTTTATACATAAACGGCCTTCATACGTCCCTGCACTGCTGGCCACAGGCCTCAGCTCAACTATGAGGTGGAGCGAGCCATACTGCAACACGCAGGCTCAGTACGGATCGTTGGAGGGTTGTAAGCTTAGTGAGCAACCTTAATGTCAGATGTTATAAAGCCGCCCTAGGGCCTCAGACTAGGCTTAACGATTGAAATCTAGCGACGTCAACCGGGACCAACAGTTTAACGTGCCGGAGATGCCTGAGAAATACATCACCAAATTTCGGTCGGAGGACACCCATCCCATTTCCGACCCGGCTGTGTTGCTGTACAACGGCGATCACAAACCCTGTCACAACTGTGCCACAACAACTGTGCGCTATATGTTTATAACATAACATAACATACCCTCACGACCCTTGAGGAGCGAGCGTGCGTCGCAGTACGACTTGCCGCAGCCGTCCGCCTTGCACTCGTAATATTAGTAGGATTAATTGGGTTAGTACCTATACTGGATCCCTTACTGTTCTCAGCGGGCGGCTGGTGGTGGTTCTCGATGTGCCGGCGCAGCGAGCGCGCATCGCAGTACGACTTGCCGCAGCCGTCCGCCTTGCACTCGTAATATTAGTAGGATTAATTGGGTTAGTACCTATACTGGATCCCTTACTGTTCTCAGCGGGCGGCTGATGGTGGTTCTCGGTGTGCCGGCGCAGCGAGCGCGCATCGCAGTACGACTTGCCGCAGCCGTCCGCCTTGCACTCGTAATATTAGTAGGATTAATTGGGTTAGTACCTATACTGGATCCCTTACTGTTCTCAGCGGGCGGCTGGTGGTGGTTCTCGATGTGCCGGCGCAGCGAGCGCGCATCGCAGTACGACTTGCCGCAGCCGTCCGCCTTGCACTCGTAATATTAGTAGGATTAATTGGGTTAGTACCTATACTGGATCCCTTACTGTTCTCAGCGGGCGGCTGGTGGTGGTTCTCAGTGTGCCGGCGCAGCGAGCGCGCGTCGCAGTACGACTTGCCGCAGCCGTCCGCCTTGCACTCGTAATATTAGTAGGATTAATTGGGTTAGTACCTATACTGGATCCCTTACTGTTCTCAGCGGGCGGCTGATGGTGGTTCTCGGTGTGCCGGCGCAGCGAGCGCGCATCGCAGTACGACTTGCCGCAGCCGTCCGCCTTGCACTCGTAATATTAGTAGGATTAATTGGGTTAGTACCTATACTGGATCCCTTACTGTTCTCAGCGGGCGGCTGGTGGTGGTTCTCAGTGTGCCGGCGGAGCGAGCGCGCGTCGCAGTACGACTTGCCGCAGCCGTCCGCCTTGCACTCGTAATATTAGTAGGATTCATTGGGTTAGTACCTATACTGGATCCCTTACTGTTCTCAGCGGGCGGCTGGTGGTGGTTCTCAGTGTGCCGGCGGAGCGAGCGCGCGTCGCAGTACGACTTGCCGCAGCCGTCCGCCTTGCACTCGTAATATTAGTTATTAATTGGGTTAGTACCTATACTGGATCCCTTACTGTTCTCAGCGGGCGGCTGGTGGTGGTTCTCGGTGTGCCAGCGCAGCGAGCGCGCGTCGCAGTACGACTTGCCGCAGCCGTCCGCCTTGCACTCATAATATTAGTAGGATTAATTGGGTTAGTACCAATACTCGATCCCTTACTGTTCTCAGCGGGCGGCTGGTGGTGGTTCTCGGTGTGCCGGCGCAGCGAGCGCGCGTCGCAGTACGACTTGCCGCAGCCGTCCGCCTTGCACTCGTAATATTAGTAGGATTAATTGGGTTAGTACCTATACTGGATCCCTTACTGTTCTCAGCGGGCGGCTGGTGGTGGTTCTCGATGTGCCGGCGCAGCGAGCGCGCATCGCAGTACGACTTGCCGCAGCCGTCCGCCTTGCACTCGTAATATTAGTAGGATTAATTGGGTTAGTACCTATACTGGATCCCTTACTGTTCTCAGCGGGCGGCTGATGGTGGTTCTCGGTGTGCCGGCGCAGCGAGCGCGCATCGCAGTACGACTTGCCGCAGCCGTCCGCCTTGCACTCGTAATATTAGTAGGATTAATTGGGTTAGTACCTATACTGGATCCCTTACTGTTCTCAGCGGGCGGCTGGTGGTGGTTCTCGATGTGCCGGCGCAGCGAGCGCGCATCGCAGTACGACTTGCCGCAGCCGTCCGCCTTGCACTCGTAATATTAGTAGGATTAATTGGGTTAGTACCTATACTGGATCCCTTACTGTTCTCAGCGGGCGGCTGGTGGTGGTTCTCAGTGTGCCGGCGCAGCGAGCGCGCGTCGCAGTACGACTTGCCGCAGCCGTCCGCCTTGCACTCGTAATATTAGTAGGATTAATTGGGTTAGTACCTATACTGGATCCCTTACTGTTCTCAGCGGGCGGCTGATGGTGGTTCTCGGTGTGCCGGCGCAGCGAGCGCGCATCGCAGTACGACTTGCCGCAGCCGTCCGCCTTGCACTCGTAATATTAGTAGGATTAATTGGGTTAGTACCTATACTGGATCCCTTACTGTTCTCAGCGGGCGGCTGGTGGTGGTTCTCAGTGTGCCGGCGGAGCGAGCGCGCGTCGCAGTACGACTTGCCGCAGCCGTCCGCCTTGCACTCGTAATATTAGTAGGATTCATTGGGTTAGTACCTATACTGGATCCCTTACTGTTCTCAGCGGGCGGCTGGTGGTGGTTCTCAGTGTGCCGGCGGAGCGAGCGCGCGTCGCAGTACGACTTGCCGCAGCCGTCCGCCTTGCACTCGTAATATTAGTTATTAATTGGGTTAGTACCTATACTGGATCCCTTACTGTTCTCAGCGGGCGGCTGGTGGTGGTTCTCGGTGTGCCAGCGCAGCGAGCGCGCGTCGCAGTACGACTTGCCGCAGCCGTCCGCCTTGCACTCATAATATTAGTAGGATTAATTGGGTTAGTACCAATACTCGATCCCTTACTGTTCTCAGCGGGCGGCTGGTGGTGGTTCTCGGTGTGCCGGCGCAGCGAGCGCGCGTCGCAGTACGACTTGCCGCAGCCGTCCGCCTTGCACTCGTAATATTAGTATGATTAATTGGGTTAGTACCTATACTGGATCCCTTACTGTTCACAGCGGGCGGCTGGTGGTGGTTCTCGGTGTGCCAGCGCAGCGAGCGCGCGTCGCAGTACGACTTGCCGCAGCCGTCCGCCTTGCACTCGTAATATTAGTAGGATTAATTGGGTTAGTACCTATACTGGATCCCTTACTGTTCTCAGCGGGCGGCTGGTGGTGGTTCTCAGTGTGCCGGTGGAGCGAGCGCGCGTCGCAGTACGACTTGCCGCAGCCGTCCGCCTTGCACTCGTAATATTAGTAGGATTAATTGGGTTAGTACCTATACTCGATCCCTTACTGTTCTCAGCGGGCGGCTGGTGGTGGTTCTCGGTGTGCCGGCGCAGCGAGCGCGCGTCGCAGTACGACTTGCCGCAGCCGTGCGCCTTGCACTCGTAATATTAGTAGGATTAATTGGGTTAGTACCTATACTCGATCCCTTACTGTTCTCAGCGGGCGGCTGGTGGTGGTTCCCGGTGTGCCGGCGGAGGGAGCGCGCGTCGCAGTACGACTTGCCGCAGCCGTCCGCCTTGCACTCATAATATTAGTAGGATTAATTGGGTTAGTACCTATACTGGATCCCTTACTGTTCTCAGCGGGCGGCTGGTGGTGGTTCTCGGTGTGCCGGCGGAGGGAGCGCGCGTCGCAGTACGACTTGCCGCAGCCGTCCGCCTTGCACTCATAATATTAGTAGGATTAATTGGGTTAGTACCTATACTGGATCCCTTACTGTTCTCAGCGGGCGGCTGGTGGTGGTTCTCGGTGTGCCGGCGGAGGGAGCGCGCGTCGCAGTACGACTTGCCGCAGCCGTCCGCTTTGCACTCGTACGGCTTCTTGTTGCGGTGGGTCAGCATGTGCCCGTTACTGCAAATAAAAGGGATATCAATAAAAACTCGCATAAATGTAATCCATTTTATCATGCAGAACAACAGATATTTCTGCTGAGTCAAGGTGTTTATGGTGCAGTCAGCATCAAAAAAATGTGCATTAACAGAGTTGTGGAAAAAATTGTCGGTTTGACCAAAGCAGTTTTACTAAAATTACTAGGTCTTAATTTTGTATTCCTCAAGGTTGTTTTTCTTGAATACTTCAGACATATTTAACCACTCTATGGGGATTTTGGAGCTGACTCTACCTTATGTTGTTCTAGTTTCTATAAACCTAACTTTGGGACTAAATCAATATAAGTGACATAATATATTTATCTATTGATTCGTTATGCTTAGAGTAAGCCATCCTATTTGAACAGTACAAACATAAAAATAGCTTTGAGGCCCCTGATCAAGAATTTAAGAGCTAGGAGGCCCGAGGTTCCTTTAATTGTTCACTCAGAACAACAACGATACATGGTTATTAATATTCTACAACGTACGCAAATTACGGCAACACCTGCTTTAGGATGGCGCTTAAATTGCCACAGATTAATGATCACACAGAAGGTGAGGTGAACATAGTTAGTGGGTAAAGTTTGAAGGCGCATCTCGGCTAGTATACCCGAATATTCTCACGGACATAGAGTATAAGAAGGGTTAGACTACCAAACACATTGCCAGTACTAGAATTAGCACAGATTAGCATCTACAGACAAGACTAAACCAAACAGCATGTGTAACTAAAATATTAGTTCAGTGGGTCACAGGTCAGTGGCTCTGATATTGACTTAACTCGCGTGAACACAATCATTAATATTCATGGGTTTACGCCGATCATAGCGACAACTGCACGTATGCTAGTGGCAGAACAAATTAGCACTCAGGCGGTAGTGGGCCGAGCACACAGTCCATACGTGTGGTGCGATTCGTATCCATAAAGAACCGACAAGGTCTCGCTTAGCTCGGCTTGTGAGGTGTTTCCGTCCTAGGACACTTCGATTATGGATTAAAGAGAGCACAAAGTTGGTATAGAGTGGTTTAGGAAGGTTCTTTAAGTGATATCCTAGTGTTACAAGTGTCGTCATGTTCCGGTAACCACTTAACATTAGGTTGTTATTGGTTATTTGCCAACGTAGTAAAAAAGAACGACATTAAGATCCTTTGAATTTTCTCTGAATTTGAAATTAAAATTATACTCGTAGCTTTAAAATGAAATAACTATTAAAAAAAGATGCAAGAAATCCAACAATCGCTTGCAGATATAAAAGGCTAACACCCAAACGTAAACATCCATGCAAGTAGCAGAAACGCCCATACGATTTCCAGACAACACTTACACAAGCAAACATGCTTCGTTGAGCGTGAGCATGCTACTCAAGGCGAATCTCAATTTAAAACTCGTTAAGGAGCCTTTTTAATGTCAAATCACGAAAAAAGTACCAAATCAAGGAAAATTAGACGATAGGGAAGAGAAATATTAAACCGAGTTAGATTTTCCAGATGAATATTTTGAGAAAAAAAATCTTTCGTTTCTCCGTATTTTGAGCGACATCAATACTACTTCAATAATACTTACAGATGATCTTGTCTTTTGAATGCTTTTGCGCACGTGATGCACACATATTTCCGTTCGTCGCTGTGCGTGAGCTTGTGCTTCGCCAGCGCGGACGCGTTGCCGAAGATTTTATTGCATACCTGTAACAAAGAGGGTAGGCATTAAAGTTTGGTCATTATAATAAAGTTTCGTCTAAGATTGAACGTCTGTCACATGGCGTTCTTTATTATTTTAGTTGTAGGTCTTAAAAATAGGATAATATTTATTGCTTTGTGATAAAAAGGAGATAATTGACAGTCATGGACTAAAATATATAAATGTTTAATGAACATAAAGGGGCTCTATTATGATACTCCTACAAAGGTAACTTACTTATTAGTGGAATGAATGGTGAGGGTAAGAAAGCTCAAAGCACTGTCACCTAGATTAAAGTTATTTTCAAATCAGTTTCCCTGTTTCTAAAGTGTGCAAAGCGACAAATATTAAGTGGACATAAATTTTATGCAGATTTTGTAAAAGGAATCAACGCATGATTTGCATATTTTTAATTAATAAAACCTTTCTAAAGCCATGATCCCAGGGTGCGCGAGCGGGGCTTTTTAGTGGCTTTAAAAACAAATGGCATAGGACCTCAAGAAGCATCAATAAGACTAAGCACAAAGGTAAGGGCGATTATTATGCCATTGCGAGTTTGAAGAGTGGCATTACATGGACGACTTGCTCTTTTGAAGTTGCTTTGAGGCTGTAATTAAAATGAAGGGCAACTCAATATTCGGCGGTAATAAGACAACAATGGGGTCATGGTAGGGTTGGCAGTCTAGAAAGGAAAAAAAACTGCCACTTTTGTAGTCAGAACGGTTATTTTGGAACGCTAGGTTTGTGGTTAACCTAGCGAGAACTGAAGCCTAGATGGATCTATGATGTGTTTCTGTTTAATAGTTTCTGTGTCATAGTGGGGTTAAAGGTGGCGCCAAATGGTTCGTGTCATCCACACGGTGCTGCTCACCAGTTTTGTAGAGAAATTCTGGAAACTTCCTTCCATCCCTAACTCGAATTCCTCTGTCCCAGAACAACGCGTCTTTTTTTGTCTTTAATTTTCAGACAACGGCATGTACTGAGTCAGGTATCAATAAAAAGAGTGCTGATGTCATATCACGTGGCTGAAAATGGCGAAAACAGTAACCTATCTGACAGATGAATTCGTACTCAATATTGAAAGGAGTTTCCAGAATTACTATAGGCTGTTTCCTAGTACTTGGCCCACACGCCGGGAGCGTGTATAGATAGAATAATATTAAAACGATCATCATCATACGGGTAAACAACTACAGGCACTGTCCTATTTACATCTAGTTGACACTTTATCCCAACATTTAATTTCCCACGAAAAGAGCTAGATTCGATTTTTCAGATAAGACAATATTTTTGGATGTAAAGCCGAACGTGGCAGCTTAAGCTGGGCAGCCCTGGACGAAGGTCCTGGGGCGGTTGACCCTAATTCTGTTCCTCATTTAATTAGGTGGCCTTTTCGTTGTTCTGTTTTTATTTTCGCTCCTGAATAACTATTATACATTGTTATGTCCGTAGCGTGGGTATACTGTTTCTTGGAGTGTCTATTTAATTTCAAAAACGACATCCAAAAGTATATTTCTTATGATAATTAGCTGGAACTCTTTCAATAACACCGCACCTTTCATGACGACATAAATAAGGACGACAACCGTCAACACATCAAGTTCATGACTCAAAGCATTCAAGCAGTACCGCTACCAACTAAGCCATAGAGTGAGAGAGTTACTATACTGAACCGCAATCCAATTAAATATTCGAAAATTATGCCATTTATTTCATATCGGCGTATAAACAAACAAGGTTGTTTCAGGACGGCTCTATTTTGCTTGTAATTTCCATAATAACAACAGAACTCCCTCAAAGGAAAGGTCTGCACTACAGACGGTCAAAATTAATCATTAACCGGGTCACTGCTGGCAACACCCGCGCACAATGGCGACCTTCCGAACACGTCTCCTGGGGCCGAAACAATGATGGCCGAAGGACCATTATACACGACTGGCATCGGTAACGTCTCGAATCGATATAATCAATTACTTGCAACACCGGTCTACGAACCCTCTTTTGTTTGGCATTTACAAAAGGAAAGTCCATAAACTTTACAGTTAGACCATCTACTATCTTAAGTGTATTCTAACATCATCTGAAAAAATAAGTTGTGCAGAGAATCGAGACTGGTAATAATTAGTTTTGTGCATTTATGAACGTGTATTTGACAATATACACGTTGGTATTTAAAGCTACCGATATTTTCCCTACTTGAAATTCTGTATACCTCCGTGTGGAACGGAACCACCGCAGAAGGAAATTAACAATATAATCAATACGGATCCTGTATAAAATATATTGATATTACGGCCTTTTGGCACGAAAGAAGCTAAGGAAACAATAACTCCTTTCATTACAAACCACTCCGGGACATAAATCTACATTTGAAGGGAATAAAGGGCGTATTTCTCGGATATTCCCTATAGAAGCGCCATGTACACAAAAGCACTCTCCCATTGAATGATTTCGGAACTGCCAGGGATATCCATATAATATAAGGGACATCTAAAAATATGTAATGTCTTCCTTTTTGGGCTCGTTGTGGTATCTGTGAGGCGGATCGATGTTTATGGGATGGAATATGGTTTTATTGGGGAATAAACTCGGCCGAGGGGTAGGGCTGGGAGAAACTGAAGTAAAAACTTGGCCAGGTGCAGTTACGTGGCTCGTAAATTTAAATGGCTATCTAGATTTAAAAGCATAGTAAAGCTGGATTTTGCTGAAAAATTGGTCGTATTTTATCATTATTCTGGCAAGATGTAGAATTTAATGCCAACTTCACCTCGGGTTGAGCATGGCTTGCTTTTGCGACTGCTGAGAGAGCGACCGTTCACGTGACTTTCAATCAATCACGTATCCACA
Source organism: Udea ferrugalis (assembly GCA_950022985.1). Taxonomy (NCBI): domain Eukaryota; kingdom Metazoa; phylum Arthropoda; class Insecta; order Lepidoptera; family Crambidae; genus Udea; species Udea ferrugalis. The sequence continues at coordinate 5,186,630 of OX465533.1, forward strand.
GTATTTCTTTTTATAATTATTATTATTTTTGAGTAGATAAGATAAGATAAATCATTTATTTGCTTTAAACATGGTATAAAATGATGGTACAATATTCAAGTCAGTTCACATGTTTAGCTACAATCATATAGCATGCAAAATTTGATTAAACTAGATTCAATTGAAAGTGCATGTCAAAATAATATTATCGTTTATAAAATCCTCCAATTACTGCTTATAGTCGAATAAATCCTTGATATCATAATTTTTTTTGTCAATCAGCCATTTGTTTAATTTTTTCTTGAATAATGGAATATGGAGTTGTTTAATTTCATCAGGAATTTTGTTATAAATTCTGATGCACATGGTCGGAGCATTCATTTTATACTTCTCCGTTTTTGGTACAACCTTCAATACAAGTCTGTACTAACAGCCGTTAGCAGAGTAATAACAGCCGATCTATTTTTGTTATTTATTTTTAGTTTATAGGAAACAAACTTCTGTTTTTTAAAACACAATATGGTTGATAGGCAAGGCAACAAGGTTTTGTTTGATATTACTTTTTGTCCTACCACTCAAAAGTTGAATTTTATAATCATTGAATAAGTAACTGAAACCATGATGATTTGGCAGACATTAAAATTATTGTAATTGTAAATCACGTGATTTTAATCATAAGATTATTAAAATCACGTGACCGAAAAAAAAGTGTTTTGTTCCCGTTTTTTAATTGTACAGTCCGTCAGGCAACCCTGAGAGGCTGACTTGGGCTATCAGCTTTGCTTCATGTGAATCGGGGGTTCCCCATAAAATGGCTACATTTGTAGAATTTAATGACTATAAAAATGTTGCACTCAGGTGTTCCTACTTTTTTTCCTTTTCATCCAAACTAACTCATCCATTATAATTTTCATAATCCAGTTTTTAGGAAACACACATTTCATAATACGATTTTGAAGCCACAACTCGTGTACGTCTTTTTAATTTAAAACAGTGCATTTTTGTGTTGTCGGGTTCCAAACGGGACGGGCGAATGTCGAGTGGGGTGACAAGATTTACGCCTGACGCTGAGATTTAAATACGAACTAGACTGCATTGTTGCGAAAATGGGCAGCTGAACTACTTTTGTTATGGTAGTTAAGTGGCAATTTCGATTTTTGTTGTTTCAAAAACAGATTTCGATTAAGAGTAAAAAACCTTCGCTGTAGGTTAGATTAAATTAGACTATTTTTTTTTTCTCAATATAAAATTAAAATATAAATACTTCAATGTCAAGTTACATGAATTCATATTGAGATCTTCAAAAGGTAAATAAAATGTCATTCATAAAATGATTTAAAAATGTCACAATAAAAGAAAAAAGAAATCGGTCTACAAAATACACATTTACAGAAAAAATAATGTCAACTTACAAACTAAAATAAACAGGTAGGTAGTCCTACGTTAAGTCAAAAAATCAATACATACAAATATACGGAATGTCAAAAAATTGAATTATGAATTAGAATACAACATTGTAATTGTGGGGAGTGTCGGGGGAAAATATTTCTCTAAAGAAGAAAATATTTCTATATTCAACAAGCTTAAGGACTTGGTCTACCACGCCCAATTGAAAAATGCAGCCTGCATAATGTTTTTCTTAAATGTTAGCTAACCTTTAGTGCTTAGTGGTTGAAAAATCGTAGTAAAATGACAGAAAATTTTGGCGGTGGTTTGGCTTTAAACTTATAAACAAAATGTGATATACATCAGATATTTTTGTGTTCAATAACGTTATACAACTGTTGTGTGTTCGCAAACATTAGGAAAGAATCCCTATCCTCATTCGAGTCCTGTTCGAGTCACCCTAGTGCGACCCATTTGCCGGCGCGGGCCGTGACCCATATTGTAACGCATGCTAAAATCGGGTCGCGAACCCGCGACTCGACGAGACGTGATTACCGTGTGCGACTCTCTTTATATGATTTTAATTTTATATAACTTGACTCTTGCACTAGGAGATTAATGAGAATCAAGTTAAAAAAAATACTCTTAAAAAAATACTCGTGCACTTACTTAACATTATTACCTAGCTTAATGGCAGCTAGCGAGAAGGCGAGGCAAGGCACAGCGGATTTATCCTGTTCACATTAATTAGGTACTACATTTTATTGCCATCTCGTCTGAGTGCTAATTCGGGAAAGCCGAAAATTTCTGAAAATTATTTATTCCTGAAAAGAGCTCTATAGTTAAAACTTCATTTCTAGTATAAACCACGAACAGCAGGCTACACTTTAAACGTGTCCTATCCAGCAGAGGGGAAGTGCATTGTCATTAGGCGAATAAACTCATAAAAGACATTATTCCACTCAAAACCTTTGATCTTGTTCTATTAAAAATAGATTTCAGTAGATCTGTCAACAAAACTGTCATGGCGTCGTCCTCTGTAAAGCCACTAAATCCATTTTTTCGGCGGAACACCTTCTATGGAAATATATAGGCGCCGGGATCACAGTAAGCTATGCCTAATCCCGGAGTGAGGGCGATGCGCACGCATTGAATTTTTCGATTATTCAATCTTAAAAAATTGTCCTTGTGATTGGCTCTATTCTAAAAGAAAAGTTTCATTATAGCTTAAGCCATTTAAGCCATTTATAGTAAATAACAAGAGCAAAGATACGGTTCGGAAAAAAAGGTAAAACGAATATGTTTGTTATTTTAGCTTAAGAGTAAAAACTTTTTTGTTTTTGGAACAATTAGGTTTTCAAGGTACCGGTACACTATGCAACCAGTAACAAAATACTCGTAAAATCCGACTAGCGAACTTTCTTATCGACTGTGACTTCTAAGTTCTCGTTACGCACATACCTACTTCAAGAGTTCTGTGCTAATTCATCCCTTTCACAAATGCCTCTTGTCGGCAGATTTACGGTGCCATTCCGTTTGATTACATCTAGGATTCCAGATGCTGTGATTGGCTGCGCTGTAGGCGTTACAAATCACGGCGTGACGCTCCGTGTCACAGGTGGATAATTTATGACGTGACGTCACTGAATTATGTAATGGATTGCGGTCTATACCTACCGTAGACTTTGAATGGGGCGAGTAGAGTCTAAAATCTATTATGGCACATTGGGACACGTAAAGCGTACCGTATGGGTGCCAAAGTGATCTTTATTAGGCTGGAATAGAGTTAAACAATACAGACTGTCGAATTGTAAACTTGAGCTGTGGTCTTCTGTACGAGTGACAAAAGTTGCTGAACAAAAGAGTTCCTACTTATTCGTGAAAAAAGTAATACATTTTTGAAGTGTTGTTCTTATTTTTGCAGGTGTCTTTATGTAGATAAAATATGTGTTCAATTTTTTTTTGGTAACATCCTGTAATCCACCATTATTTTTGCACATAAATTAATTATTAAGGGAAAGGCCTAAAAACATTGGTGTGATGACCTGGTACACTACACTGAAGAATGGCACACTCCGGCAGGAGGTGGGGCCCAGTGATAAAATTTGGAAGATATCTATGCCCAGCAGCAGGAAAAAAAAAAATCGCTGTGTTCTACTGGCCCGTTGGCATAATAGGTAGTGGTCCTTTTTTTTGACTCTGAGGAAATTACATCACGAATACCCGTCCATCGGAGGGCGGACGGGTTATGTGGGACTCACCACCGGGAAGGTGACACCCAGTAGCATACCCACTAAAAACTTCGGGACTCCCCTCATCGTCCATGTTGCACTGCGGTGACTGGTACGTAGCGTAGGTACTACGCGTTATGGGTAGAGGTCCTGCTTCTAGCACTGAAGATTGTGGGGTGTTGCACACCCAGGACAAAATACGTGCCTGTGTGATATTATAATTCAACTATACCTTTAATTTTATCATAAAACTAAAACCTAATAACATGAACATAATTATTTTGCTAATTGCAAAACGATAAAAATTATTGGAATGGAATAATGTTATTACCCTACAGAAGTCTTGTTTAACGGTCTGTGTTTTATTAATGATTGCCAGACTAATTCATTATTTATTACGTTCAGAAGAGCACTAGATGCCTGGAGTGGGCTAGACACCTGATCATATATTATCAGAAGAATTAATTGGTAGAGCAATATCTGTAATTATTGTTTAGGGTTGCTCAATCATTCAAGTAATTGCGTAGGTTCAAGTTCGGTGCCTAAGGCTAGGTCTAGGTATCGTCATATGATCTTCGATTTATGCAATAATGACGTGGAATATGATCACTTGAACGTTTCTGGGGTGGTGGTGTCGTGGGCCGTCGTGTGATTATTATAATGTACATACATTATAATAACTTTAACTTTTAACAACTGAAGTAACATTACTTCAGTTGTTAAAATTAAGATGTTGAAATTTTGACGCTGCAAAAGTTCTGCGTAATGGTCTACTTGAATAAAAAAATATTGAATTTTGAATTTTATGTCTTACTGACCCGCCCCCGCTTCGCACGGGTGCAATAGGATGTTAATATACATATAAACCTTCCTCTTAAATCACTCTATCTATTTAAAAAAACCGCATCGAAATCCGTTGCGTAGTTTCAAAGATTTAAGCATACGAAGGGACATAGGGATAGAGAAAGCGACTTTGTTTTATACTATGTAGTGATACAGAAATGAAGGAGATCAGCTGGATCTCCACCTTAGCAAGACAGTTGTTGAAATAAAACTTGCAAAGAAAGCTTTAGCCCTTTCTAGAGTAGGTAGGTAATTGTAATTAGTCTACCTACTAATTCTAATAGTCTACCTACGTACTTTGATATTTAAACTGAGAAGGAAACTTAGTTAAAATTAAGATACGGAAGCAAATAAAGTTTCCGAGATCAAAGTCGATAATGACGAAGTGAAAGCTGAGCCGGCTGAAAGTAAAGTTTTCCTAATTAGCAGTAGATTAGCTCTAGTTACTGATTTATGTTGGAAACTTCTTAAAACGTGGGTACTGTCGCGGGAAAAAGGATCACATTTGTAGCCGGTCAAACTTTATTTTTCCTTGCATGTGCAAGATACTTAGATAAATACTTAGATAAAACGAGGTTTATTCGGCAATGTTAGTCTGGCTTGCTCGGGAACTAATTTTCATTGCACATTGAAAAAAAGAAGAGATGGCGAACTTATTGTCAAGGGACATTCTCTACCAGTCAACCACACGGTCTGACAGAGAAATTAGTAGTCTGAGGGCATGGCTGTGGTGGCTGTGAAGCAATGTATGTGAGTAACAAGGGCCACAAAAGCAAAAGCGTGGAATAAGAAAGAAACTATTTATTGGCATAGATAATCACAAAAGTAGACAGAAACAAAAGATTTGACAGACATTTTTAGTTTAACTATGACAAGGGCTTCTGGCTCAGTATATGCTGAAACGGTCAAAGACCTGGGGGGCTAAAAAGGCAACATTTTAGATGATTCATATTATGAAACATCTAACTGACGTTTCATCTAAAACGTCGCTCACGCTCATACAATTTATGAATTCGGGACGCGTGTGAGCGCGCTATTATCACTTTTGACTCGAAACGGATTGCGCTCTAGATGAAACGTCAGTTAGATGTTTCATAATATGAATCATCTAAAATGTTGCCTTTTTAGCCCTCCTGTAGTGCTAGCACGAACCGCTAACGTTTTGGTAATCGAAAAGTAAACGATACTTTTTTTTCTTGAAGACATAGGAAAAAGAAAAAAGAGTATCGTTTACTTTTCGATTACCAAAACGTTAGTGGTTCGTGCTAGGCCTACTGAGCAGCGCTGGTGGTGGTGTTGGTAAAAAGACGAGGCCTTTCCTCAGCAGTGAATGGATTTAGCCAGAAATTATGATGATGATGAATTTTATGTACCTATTAATTTATTCTTTATTTTTGATATGTGGTCGTTCATACCTACGCGTCTCTTGCTAAAACTTGCTTTGTTCAACTTTGGAGACAAAATAGTAGCTAAGCCTGTAGCTTTAGAATTGCAATATTAAGTCTCATTTAGAAATCATGAGCATTCAATACAGCCACAAACTGTCTTCGAAACTGTACGTACACAACAGCATCCCAATTTGAATTCAAATGCTTAACGCTTTTGTTCTCATTGCATTGGAGCCTAACATCCCGTTATTACTCCCAAACAGTACCTTCCCAGGAATCTTGGAGCGATAGCAGAATCGATCCCTGGTATCGTTCCCAACGTTTCCGTAGCCGACGGATACCGACTAATTGGACGAGTTCTGGCAGCCATTGGCGGGTCCCCAATTAAGGGGTATTGATATCACCCCCATTTTTGTTACGACTCCGACTGCGATCGAGGAAGGGATCGAGATGCTAATCGCAGTTAATTTAGGCCGATATTGGCAGCAATTCTGCTTTATTAGTCTCTAGGAACTAAACAAACTTATCTCTCTCTTCTTTTTTCCTCAGTGAATGGAGTGAGACTGACTGACTGTTTGATATTGATTTGGCCAAACTCAAATCAGTGAAGGGCCTTATTGTCTGTTTACAGGAATTGAATAACTGGCTTATCTATACAAATATTATAAAGAGGAAAGGTTTGTTTTTTTTTGTTTGTTTGTTTGTATGAATTGAATAGGCTCCGAAACTACTTGGCAGATTTGAAAAATTCTTTCACTGTTGGAAAGCTACATCATTCCTGAGTGACATAGGCTATATTTCATTTAAAAAAAAAAGGTATCCTTACTAAAATTACGAAAAAGCGGGAAAATATTTTTTCACATACAGCTAAGTCCACGTGGACGAAGTCGCGGGCGGCTGCTAGTTTCTCATATAGCGCTTACCGAGATTGCTAAATCATGGGCATCACATGGGTTTCTGTTGTTTGTATTGATTTTAGTTTATTTCTTATCTAGGTATTCTTTATAATTGTACGAGACAAAAAAATAGAGTAGAGTTTGCGTTCTTAATGCCTAATGACATTCTTTGCCAGTCAACCCTTGATCACTCAAGGGTTGACTGGGGTGAGGCAGCGAACTTGGCTAAAATCAGATAGCATTACCTTATGGTAATGCACATACACAAAGTACATACAAAAAAATACATACCTGTGTATGTGTACTTGGATCGCATTTGATAGTTAACGTAAAAGTTGTTTTTAGAAATAGTTATTTAAGCAGGTCTGAATATAGAATATAGAGTTTAGATAAACGAGTGTAGAAAGGAGCTTGGCGTTCTTGATTAGAATGGTTTTAACTTGTTTCTAGAGGCGAGTTGCGTTATCGTTGCTTTTACGACCAAAATTACTTTTACGGCCAATACAGGTCAGTCTCAGTAACAGTAAAACTTCTAGATTACGACTGGGATCACTTTCAGTTATGTGGTTAAAACTTGAAGATAGCCTACACAGTCAAAATATTAAATGGTCAATTTTACATCTGTATGAAAGTTAGCCGCCTGTGAACCGCGCGACTGTCGCGCTGCTTGCGACCCAATGTGAATGAGCTCTTAGAGGTACACTTAAAGCTTCCTCAAGATGAGTTTCACAGTAAGCAGACTTGTATCGAAAAGAGCATAAATGACTTGTGGATTATTAATAAATGCTTATAAAAGCTTAAAATGAAAACATTACAGGTTCAGAATATAACTCCATCCACCGACTTCAACCGTATTTGCTATTATGTCAAGATACAAATTAAGTAATCTACCGTAGCACGTAAAATTTGCAGCTTCAGCTGTTTCCAAAATTATCATTTCGACCAATATTCATTGTAATAAATGCAATGAATAATCCATTGTCTTCTTTACATTCTGATAAATACTGCTGTAGGCATTTCATCTTTGCTTAATTATATTTAAAACGATGCAAAAGTTTTTTATGTGAAACGAACGAAAATAATACTCAATACTCAATCATTTATTTGCATTCCATAATGTAGTGGTAGATGTTACAAACTTGGTATGTTCATTCCTGACCCTCTCGGGCACAACAAATAGGACAAATAAAATAATATTCAACATAATGGCATATTTTATACGGAGAGATATCACTATATGTTTTCTACTTTAGAATCACATAAATAAACAAAAAAATAACAAAGCACTTGCAAAAACGTCAGCCTAAGAGACTGTAACGAAAGTGGAAGGATACTATTTTAAATTGTTTATTATAATTTACTTCAATTAAAGGTAGACCTATTTTTTTTCTAACCTACATCATCCCACTGCTTGGTAAAGGTCTCTCCCAATCCTTTCCAAACATTTCGATCCCGTGCCAGGCTCAGACCTATTATTTTTCATTTATATTTTTTACGCATACAACGATTTCGACGATGCCGATGTAGACAACCGTAGAAGTTAGTCATAGTTGAGCGCTCTTTCAGTGAGACCCACGAATGATCTATTGCACTGGAGTGTCTCAATAAACTTGGATCGCATCCAAGTGAGCTAATTGAATAGGCATGATGACTGTATTTTTTTTTTGTTTATTATCGAAAGACCTTACATTTATGTAAACAATCCTCAAAGAATCACTTCATCTGGATCAATACCACCAGAGATATCACAATTTGAAATGCACATTTTTGGACTTGCCCAAAAACGCTCCATACAAAAGTGACAGCGATAGTGACGTCACTGTCGCTTTTGTATGGAGCGTTTTTGGGCAAGTCCAAAAAATGTGCATTTCAAATTGTGATATCTCTGGTGGTATTGATCCAGATGAAGTGATTCTTTGAGGATTGTTTACATAAATGTAAGGTCTTTCGATAATAAACAAAAAAAAAATACAGTCATCATGCCTATTGCCGACATCGCCGTATTTCTTCTACTGTAATATTGACTCATAATATCGTGAGAATATCAATAAAGTAAGGCCGATTTCCAATTTATTACAGATGGATAAAAAAAAATTATTTCAATGGCAAACAGGGTTTGGTTGCGATATGAAAGTGTATTCTCTCGTACCAGTAGTGTTTCTGTAGAGTGTGTGTGTGTGTCTTACGACTGTATCCCTAACAGGATAGTCAGTGCACACTTTGTGGTACCAACACAACGTGGTAACGTAGCTTACTACCGTCATCCCGGCTGCTTTTTGTAGAACTTTCTAGTAATTATTGTGCAAAGCATATTTTCAGGTTCTTGAGGGGCCTATGGCGCAGCCCATGACAACAGAGGATACAGCAACGAAAGCAAGAGAAAGAGACAGGGGCACCGTCTTCTATTGTCGTCTATGATTCTAACAGTGTTCTTAGACTGTGATCTTTTATGAAATATGAAGTTTTTTTTTTCTTAACCTGCATCATCCCACTGCTGGGCAAAGGTCTCTCCCAAAAAAAATGTTAAGTGTACGATACAGACCGTGCTGGCGCCTGATTCTGTCTTTTCTTTTTCTCTTTCCGCCGCATAGCGCTTTCTAGTAAATATGAAACAGCAATTTTTCACGTGAATGTAAATAGCATTTGCCAGTAGTGATTTTGACCTGTGTCTTGATTTCTATTTGATAGAGTTAAAACAATACGCTGTCGCTGTGTAGCGACACAGGTGTACTTGTATGTGTAAAGTGCAGTGCATACACTTGACATTTAAGTCAGTACATGTACACAATGTTTCTAAGAAAATTGTCAGGTTTGTAGCAATGTACGAGTAGTTGCATGTTTGTTTGTATTATATAATATTATTTTTGCTGAAGGAAGGTGCGCTAGGTCGAATAATGTAATACCCGTTACCAGATGGACACACGCCCATTCCGACCCAAATAGTGATGATAAATAGTGGTGTATTATTCGGGCATCTCCGTGCTCCGGGCAGCGTGTTATGCAGTTAGCCCCGGCCGACGTGCCTAGACGTCAATCGTTAAGCCTAGCCGGGATCACTAGTCTTACACCTCTCCAACAATCTGCAATGAGTCCGGGTCTTGACACTCCACGTTCCAAAGTGTGTACATGGTTTCAACAGACATGTTCTTTGCCAACAACGTACTAACTTGTTTATAAGTAATCAACAAGCAGTGCACCAACTTTACGAACAAGTGTTGGGCACTCATGCCTACGGTCTGTAAAAAATCTCTAAAAAAATAATCTAGACACATCGGCGACCCGGACAAAACGACGAAACAGGACACAAATAAGCGGAAAAACAACAATGGTTGCCTCGTTGGGGATTTTTCAAACGGAAACATAAAAGAAAAATCCGATATACGTATTCGCTGGATTATTTGCCGCTGAGTGACCTGTGGACAACTACTCCTTTTGTTAGCGACAATGGTAATCTTACAACATCGCGTTAGCTATAAGCTGGGTTCGTGTGGGATCAGCGGGAAAAAACTATTAATAATACTGATGGTTTGCTATAAATGGTACTGTCCGAAGTATTTATGAGAGGCATCACTATCACTAAACAGTTGCAATAGTGTTTCACTTGTTTTAGCTTTTAGTGACGCTTCAAACGACATGACTTCGTTATAGAAAGAGGAACCATCACAATGACTTTCGGCAAACCGTCATTGATGTCTTTAGGCCACTTTGTTAGCACACATGACTATAGTCTTAGATTATAATACTGACTCATAGTGTGGTCAAATCTCTGGTTACAAATTATCATAATATTAAAAGTGATCTTGTAAATTAATCCACCACATTGTATAACAAAATCACTTGCCTTTTTTTTCGCTGCTACATCGGCAAAAACTCGGTTCATTATGATTCAGCAAATAAATCTTATTATGACAACATCACATGGGTTATTAATATGTTCTGATAATACACGTATATTAGTTGACCTGTTTGTACAAACTAGCAAATAATAAACTCCCAGACTCGTCAGTATGCAAACCCGTAAAGTCTCGTCCAATGCCGATATTGTCGAAGTTGGTTGAAGCACAAAAATTGACGCAATATCTCAGCGAGTCCGGGCGCAAACATACGAAACTTGGATGAAGAACAAAACTTCGCCGGTCCGCCACAAATATGGGCACACAGCATTTAACTTAGAACAAATATCAACTGGGCGCCCGTACCATCCTTACTTAGTAAGCTGTTTTGAGAATTTGATCTAAACGGACTTAGGCGTCGACTTAGTTTAGTTCAACGTATGTTCTGTTGTTAAGATGTCTGACCTTACATTAGGTACATTTATGTTCTTGTTATCAAGAAAGAACATTATATAAACGATTTCTATATTTACAACAATGTACAATAAACACAATCGTTTTCGTAGTGCTCTGTCTTTATGTTGGTATTTTCTTTTCTTGGAACTCGTTCACTTAAGCAGAAGCTTAATTCTTATTTTAGAGTCATGTATTCGTACGTAGCCATTATCATAAAATAATCAGATTTAGCTTACAAAAGATAAAAAAATAAACTGAAACTGATAAACGTAACACATTGCTTGGGCGCTTTAAAAAAAATATTGCAATACCACAAAGAAGGTAACGAAGCAACTGGCATTCTGAAAGGACCATATATTTCACAGCAAGCCAAAATCCAACATGGTTAGGCCTAAAAATGTCTAGTTCACCATTCACCTGGAAATTTCATTGCAAAAACGACAGATGCGGACCACAGGATTGCAGTACGAGGTTTTATTTTTGAGTGTTTCTAAAATACAGGCATTCTTTTCACGGTTGCATGGGGGAATTTCGATATTAAAATTTTTGTTTTTGTAAAAATATTCACAGTCAAAATGATGAATAGTTTTTTGGTTCTCAAAGTCATCAGATAATACTAGGAGGGAAAAAAAGTAAAGCGTGTTTTAACTGCTTAAATTAAAATGATTTAAGATTTTAACGTTATCAAATTATGTTATCTGTTAAGTTTAGAATGTATCAAATTATCGCGTCCTATCCTCTATAAATAAAGAAAAGAACTAAACTGGATTTTATCTGTCCTATTAAACATATTTCAAACTATCCCATAAAATTAACAAGCAATATATCAAAATTGACAACGTTCATATTTTAATTGCATTCATTTCAGCGATATCACTCGAATTGTGGTGTTTGCGGTAGTAATAACCAAATAATAATGACAGTGAAAAACGGTTACCATACTATGTACCGTAATGGAGCCGGATATACCTACTCGCCTGGTTGTGTTCTTGGTGGACTATGGTCAGGAAATTTGTCCATTGAGGAGGGAATCCGTGTAGGCGGGCTCCGCCCGGGGGAACGCGTAGAAGACTTCGTGCCACTTACCGTGTTCCCCCACTTTGGACCATGAGAGGGCGGAGTAGGGGTTTTAGTCGGTAAGGCCACTGGTATACCACCTTTCTAGTGGAGAGTCCGACATAACCTACCCGTCCCCCGGTGGACGTACATGCATAAGGCATTTCTCCTACTATAAAAAAAAGTGGCCAATACCCACTTGATGCCCACTTGATGACCCACTTGATGACTGTTAAATAATCAATATCGTCTTTTGAGGATTGCTGCATGGAAAGATGGTGGTGACTTCGAGAAGCTCCTCGTGACCGGAAAAGTAGACGGAAAAAGACCTCGTAGTCTCAGTCCAACACGCTTCTCCGACCAGATCATGCAGGGGTGGCAATCCGGCGGACATCACTTCACATCTCGGTGCTTCGCGCTTACTTCAATCATCCATACCTTTCACTTTGAATTAGTATTTTCCCTCATTTTGTATGTAAATATTAAAAAAATGATATTTTTCTTAGTTTTTTTCTCTCAAACGACCACAGTCGCAAAGAAATTGAATTTTAAAGATAACTCACTACGAGTGTAGTGAGTTTTGGCGATAACCGGAATAGCATAGCAGAACAGCACTGCTCTTGGATCTGCATCTCATGACGCCCCAAGACAGAAGCAGATGAAAGAAGATCGTCCATGAAAAAGTGATACAGAAAGGAGACCACGACCCTCAGCATTGAGGAAAACGACGCAAGGAGGAGGATCGTCTTTTTGACCCATTTTTTGACCCACTTCGAACTGATATTGTTGGTCTTATCGGTTAACTCAACGAACTCATTTGTTTTACTCTGAGAAACGAATAAAGTGAAGAAGGCTTGTAAAGAATCATGCTTTATTCCTATTTCCTTTCTTCTAGACTGTGTAAAGAATTTGTAGAGCACAATAGCGGTATTGTATTTGCGTAAGCTACCATTTTATTTATCATTTATGAAGAAACCGCATTTTATTAGTCTTCCGTAATTTTATTACCCATTGATAGCCCGTGTTTATTGTCAGGATCTTGTTATAAAATATTCACAGCGTTTCCACCCCTCTTTTTTACACGAAAAATCTTGCTGTTAAGTAGGGCTGCCTAATTATTGTGCATCAAAAGGGACTTAAATGTGTTAAGTCCTATTTTAATCAATTGCTATATGACATCATTTTTTTCATAGACCAAGCTTAGCACAAGAGGGTAAGTCCCATCTTAATCAACTAGCTCATATTTAAAATGTTATTTTCATTGACTTAGCTAAGCACTACTTTATTACCAGTTATTAAATACTCTCTATTTTAGAAGATTCCACTGCGCATTAAAATATGTATAATTATTTTCAATTGTCCTTCATTTGTGTTGCTTGGAAGATGTTACAATTTTTTTTAATAATTGCTTTTGAATTTTTGTGGTTTACAATTTAGCGGCGGGCGGTTGTTAAAGTGTTCAATAAAGAATCTATCTCTAAACATTCAGGACAAAAGATTTTAAAAGACAGATACATCGTAAATTTCACCCTTGCACGGTAAAAAGCGAAGCTGTATGTAGAAGTGTGGTGCAAACCAAGACAGCTGACTCACTGACCGAAATCGGGGACACGTCATAAATCGGGACATCGTCTACTGGCTCGTTCGGCAACCTCACTTCGGAGGGCGGTTTTTGTAAGCGTCGCTTTTGAGTACCGGTGCCCGCCATTTGTCAATGCTGCTCAGCTTTTGTCTTTTCGTTCCCAGATATTTATCTTTGGCGCAACAGAAAGGAGTTCATTATTCAGAACTGTTGTTGTTGAGTTTCTGTACCTACTTGGTTATTAGAGAACAAGTTTATATGCTTTACATTGGTTTATATGTTCACATTAGAAATATTTTTATATTTAGGACTAAGTACTAGTCTAAATCAGTGAAATTCCGTATGAAATAGGTACAAACACTGTAGTAGTATACTGTAGTGTTGAAATTGTCGTGGTAGTATTGAAAATTTTTATCTAACAAAAGGACCCAAAGAAGCACCAAATGACTTCAAGCAGGTAGTTAACATTTATTGTTTCTTTGTTTCTCTCACACCAGGATTTTCACCTTATGCTTCAAAAATATGCCAGAGCTGACATTATTGTAGTTTTTGATATGCAATATACATAATCATCATCTATCGATTATATCTATGCATATGTAAGAAGTAACAAGTTAAACAGCAAAGTTAGTAAGATTATCCATAAAATACACTGTATAAATTAATTCTCTCAAGGTCTCACTGGTAGATAAATACTCACCCAGATTACCAGAGATGTGGGCTGAGGGGCTCCACCTGACCTTTCATCACAAAAGAACTAAAACGAGCTAAGGGCCTTTAATAAACAATAGAACTTGATTTAGAATCCAGTTTTCTATTTTTAACGGAGACGAAAGAATGTCTTTGTGAGAGGAAGGAATGCTGTTTTATTTTTTGTTCAGGCAAAATTTTATTAGGGCCTTTTACTAAGGAGCAATACGGTACGGCATAATTTTTATTACGAAACGTCAATTTTCCTTGTTTAACTAACCGTCGCACGTTTCCGACGGCGGGCAATAAAAGTGACCTTTTTCTTTTACGGGCGTGCGGACAATCGGAGAAAAATAATGGGAATTTGTCAAGAAAATCCAACACCTTGTGGATTGGATCAAGTTTACCTTTTTAAGAAAACGGAGGTGTCCCGAGGGAGGCTGGGATTACCTAGGCCTGCGTGCGTGTGTTCGACTGCTCTTGCGGGATAAACTCGATCCATGTTAAGCCGAACAATATAACTCAGCTCTGGAGAAAGTTTGCGTTCGCCGCCGCCGGTCGGGATCCGTTTTCGGAATTTCGCGTCATCAATCATGCCGCCCGCGAATCGTGGTTGAGATAACACGCGATTTTGTCCTTGTCTCGTTTAGTCTTGTCATAGGCGTGGCGCGTGTTTAACGACAAACACACGTGAGTAGTTAGCAACCCGTTTTCGTATTAGCAATTTGGGTACAGAATGAGTAGATAGCTACGAAGGTAGTTTCGTTTTCCTTTGTCTTGCTTAGGTCCTTTTTACCCGATTGCGTGATGCAAAGTGGGGGAATGTGTTCATTTGTATCCGTATTTAGGTTTGTTTATATGTGGTGTTGTAGAGACAAAATCACGTCACGTCAATTGATTTGTCTTAACTTGTGAGTGACGGGAAAAGAAAATGTGTTATGTTTGATTATGTTGAAGCATTTGACTGTTGTGGCGTTCTTCTTCTGTGAATATAAGTTATTTACTCACTAGCGTAGACACATCCTAGATGTGAAAGCTAAGAGCTTACAATTTTAATTATCAGAGTTAAGGGCCAGAACACAAATACTACATGAATATCTAAAATAAGTGTGAGTAGGTACTGAAATATATCAGAATTTGTCTGTGATTCATAATGTGTTTAGTTAGGCGTAAAATGTAAAAATCTAAGATGTCTCAATTATTTATGAAGATTAATTTATTTTTATCTCGTCTTTGATACGAAGATTAGCATAAAGCTTTTTATTTGACTTGTAAAAAATACATAGTAATTGGCAGGCGGGCTGGCGAGCGCAGGACGCGCTTCCGCTACGTGACGCCACTGGCCGTCACGTTCTCTGCGCTAAGGTGCTACATTTTAGGTGGTTGTCCCACCCTCACCCGTTCGCCAATGCCGTATTGTGCTATACAGGCTGTTGTTCTGAAACCCTGCCAAATTTTCAAGAGGTGCTTACAAAACATTGCACTGAAAATATTGGGCAAATTAACCTAGTTTTTAAATTGTTGTAAGAAAATCGAATATTTAAAGGAGCATCAAAACATTTTTTTTCGTCTGATGCAGATATCGTACTGTATACTATCTCCCAAAGATTTGATAGAGAGTTGGTGATGATATTTATGCAATAAATATGTCAATATCAACTCTTACCGAAGGGAATACCCATCAATCTTCATGAATCTCTCATATTAGGTACGAGCTTCTACATTTCAAGAGTTCAGAACCGTTTTACAGATACTTATTTCATGGCAGTTGGCGTTTTAGGAAGAAAGAGACTTCCTACAGATTCACCATGCAGCTGGCTTTAAAGCATTATTTCAACAGAATTAAAATTTCATCCATAAGTTGCGGCCGTCCCGCGAAGAGTTGGCCGCTCTAAATTGTGGCCGCTCGGGACACGACCACGCCCTGGCCGGATTACCTGCGCTGGCGCGCGGCCAGCTAGTGATGCTCAAAAATGACGAAAACGGCCGGCTAGTGATGGAAAATCAGCTAGGATATCGATATTTATGGACTATTATCGGTATGTTATTTTTAAAAAAAATATCTCTTATCAAACTAGTGAGTTTATAAAGGAGACAAGACTGACGTTTCGATCAACTCCACACACCTCTTTTAATTGTACTCGTACTTAGTCTAATTATTGAAACAGTTACACAGCTATAAAGTGTTGATTTTTGTTAAAGAATACGATTGCAAACTACTAGTAGTATTAACTATTCAGTCTCATTACTTTCACAAGTCAGTAAAATAGTCACTTCAAATGTCGATACCTTCACCCTACCTTGTTTTTAGGCTTTGAAAGGTTATCGATAGTAGCCCATCGAGTGGCATCACTACAGTGCTCAACGGAACACTACGGAACGTTTATTGGAACCGCCGCAAATGCATGGGCAGTATTTTAGGCTGTGTTTGTGTGTGGTCAGCGTTTGCACTAACGCAGTTAACTGATATATTGCGATGCTATAGCTAGTCTTTTTTCTGTTGTCACAAAAGGATATCCATAACAACTTTAATGTCTATTAGGTTGCGCGAACCGCTGCCTACGACGCTGTCGCTACGTGGCGACGACGAATGCCTGAATTTGTGATCACTAACCGGCCTTCTCAACAATTCTCTTATGATACAATAAAATCCAATAGGTAGGTCCAAAATACCTACTATTCATGATAAGTACTTACTTCATGTACCTATTTCACTTGCTTGGGTCTTTCCAATTCTCTTGGGAATTAACTTTTAGGTACCATTAGGGAATTGAAAGTCAATTTATGTAATTCGTTCTCAAGAGAAAGTTGAATAGTAATTTAGCGAGCCGACTGAAAGCTTTTGTGTTTTAATATTATATAATGTGAAAGTATTTAGTCTTACAGATATCAGTTACATACAAGTGTTGTAAATATTGTTCCAAGCAATGTCGATGGATGTTATTATTCAGGCTTTCGCCCATCGATGTTATTTTTGGTAAGCACCCAGCGCAAGCTGGACGATCCCGCCCGCGAACGTACCTCATTCAGGCAGGGCCCTGCAACAATATTTATCTCGGTAAACAGGGGCCTGTCGTAGGAGGCCGCTGTGGTCATTGTTCCTGAGAGGTGCATTTTGTGCAGTACCGTGCAGGTTTCTCGGGGATAACAGTACCGTTCGGTTTCATGTAAAGATAAAACCACTAAAACTAAAATCTGATAATTTAGTAAGTAAGTACTAAACCACATAAGTACTTTACTTGTCCCGAACTCAGTACTGGCCACACGCGTAGCGAGTTAGAACACGAAAAGCACGTGGTCAACCTTATGAAGGAGAACTTTTGAGTACTCAGCAAGACGAACAATGGTGCATCCTAGGCACCACATTAGTTCCCGATGAGCTCTAATTAATTTACTTATCACTACTGGTATTTAGTATGTACGAGTACCGTCAACTCTGACAAAGAAAAGGTCAGCACCTCACTAACGCTAGAACCGCTTTGAACACTACCTATTATCGTTAATAATCATATGGTCGCAAAGGATTTTCGCAGGAGCGTTTAGGCGTGCGGTAATATGGCAAGCCGTAGCTTAAGCCGCGGTTACACCACGCTTGGCCGGCAGCCAGCGGCGATATCACCCTCGGCCAGTTTTTGCCCCCCAAGTAATTACCCAAATTATAAAACTGGGTCAACACGTATCTTTGAAAACTTTGGATTGAGATAGGCAAAGACGATCCGGAACTTTCCAATTTAAAAGCGTTTTCACGATTCAGCAACGGTATACTGCGTTGCAAATGTTTTGCCAGTAAAAGGAATTTTCATACACTGAGTTGAGAGTTTTTTGTGCTACTGCAGTACCTAGTTACACACTGTTCCTTGAATTAGTATTACCATTTGTATAATTGTGTTAGAATGAATTTAAAATGATCTAAGTAAGCATATTAGTCTACATTGAGTGATTTGTTGTATTGTATTTTATTTTATGTAGGTATATTATAAATCTATTGGACATTATGTATGTAAATGAATACAGGATCGCCCAAAAGGGAAGAGTAAAAAATTTTTCCTGGGTTCCTGACATCCAGGTATACCCAAAAATACACCATGTATGCTCTGCAATTTTTGGTAGTTTTCGAGTTTTGATTATTTTAAAGTAAATTTGTGAATGTTCAAGTTTACCCTAAATTTTTTTTTTCGGAAAGCATGCAACTTTTATTTTTTTTTGCTTAAGTAGACCTCATTAGTTGTACTTTCACCCATAAAATACCGAGCTTCTTTCCATTAATAAAAGGTACAAAAACATTGACCAAAATAAAAAACTGAGGTAAAGCGAGTATCAGTAAAAGTGAAAGGGTTTTTCTTAAAAAAAAAGTTAACATAGGTGGAATGTATTAAGTTATAAATTGTTGTAAAACCACCTTTTATTAATTTCTATGGTTGTACCTATACTTCCTAATTTTTTGCCACATAGGGCATTAGACATTAATAGCAAAAGCATTAATAGACTGTACTACTACAGCTTCTCAATATGTATGTCACGAAGAGGCTGCAAGGTATCCACTAAGGTCAATATTTGAGGTGCCTAGCTTTGAACATACAAGGTTTTATCGCCTCCAGGCAGCCGTCGATCGCGCCCGAGGCACTGAATACTTAAGTAACGTTAGTACTATTAATAGTAAGTCTCGAGGCTTACGTCTGACAGAGTTATACCACTTCTACTTACTGTTTGGGTGAGATACATATTAAGTTATTGTTATAAGAAATTACCTAGCGTCAGCCTCCTCTATTTACAAAATATCTTAAACTAGCGGCCGCCCGCGACTTCGTCCGCGTGGACTAAAGTAAAAGAAACAGTCGTATTTTTTAATATATTGAAGCCTATGTGCTATTCAGCTACATTATTGTAAAGTTTCATTAAAATCTATTCAGTAGTTTTTACGCGAAAGAGCAACACGGCCACACCCACACATACCAACAAACTTTCGCATTTACAATATTAGTAGGATTTTGTAAATTGACGAGGCCGATGGTAGAATACGCTTCCATGCGCCTTAAATGTCTATTCAATCATGCCTTTTCATTCTTTCATGTACTTGAATTTTAAGATTATGTTGCATTTTGGAATAAGTAGAAATAAAATACTAAATTACATACTTAGGGAACTAATATGTACTAAAATCTAAATACTTTCTGGTGACCAATATCATAAGGTAGGTTTTTATTTTAAAATAAAGCGACAGAACAGAATCTGTACCTAACTCATGTCAATTCATTAAGATCTCTTGTATTCTTGTTTAGGTACATACCTAAACAAGAATACAAGAGATCTTGAAGTACATACTTGAGACGATAAGTTTGACTATTTATTCAACCAAATACATCATTTTCACAAGGGCAACTGGGTATTAAATAAAACTTGTTAAAACACGCACTTAAATACCTATGTAAAGTGTTCACGAAAACAAGTCGCTTCTGTCCGCAACCAAATAAGTTGGTTATAGGTATATCATTATTATTCAATTGTATATCATATACGTTTTCTTTATCACCCACAAGTCGAACCGCGTTTGCAGGAGTTTTAGCAGCAACTATAAAGTCCATTAAGTATGGCCTGAGTTTCGTCCTTTATGTTGTAAAGTTGGCCCGATTTTCGGCTGAGTACACACGTCCCAACTATCGGGCCTTTTAGTTGGCATTGTTAATGCATGTCTCAAATTGTGCCGATAAATTGGAAAGTTTAATGTAGTAGCTTATTTTTCATGAACATTAACCAACGCAGTACCTTATGAGTCCACTATTAGTTTAATTTAACCAATAAACCAAAGTAGAAAGAAAATGATTGACGTAATTTTGTATTGGTTTCGTTTTCTTCGTAATAATAAGTTACCACCAACATTGTGTCACCAAGAATCTCTTTTACATACAACGATGATGCCAAAGAAGCATGTGGACCGCCTGATAGCAAGTATTGACACTAAACAACAGGGGCATCACTCATCCTGTAAGAACCTTTGCAGAAAGAAAGAAATAATTCAAATTCGTAAACCCTTTTGAAGAACTCCATGCTTTAGGTCAGCAAAACCAGAGCAGAGAGAGTTCGTACCACATTGTAAGTTTCATGACAAGGAAATATCTTAGGAACCGAACTGTTTGACACCACGACTGCTTCAGAGCATGAGAATGAAAACTTTGGCAATGACAAGCGGTGCGAATGGTAGAATGTAATAGTGGGCACCATATCAAACAGTTCTTCAAAGCAAAGGTCACGCAAGTAATTAAATATCTCCTCAAACTAAGTGGCTCCACCAAGCCAGTAGTCAGCACAGAATCGTCGACTATCCTGTAGCACGTTTCCGCATTGAGTCAAATGGGTGAGGTGATATTCAGGCACTCCCGCCCATCATCATCATCAACAGCCTCATGACGACCACTGCTGAACATAGGCCTCCCCAAACATAAACTCGCGCCAATACGCGAGAGCAGAAGTTCACATTTGGCCTGACCTATGCAGCAGTAGACTAGTCGCTGTAACTTTATCTGTTTAGTAAGACAAAGTTGAAGAAGTTTCATAGATAGGTACAGATAAATGGCATTCAAGTCCAATACCAACGGCCGAAATAACTAAAACATTTTCAACGCAATTTTGTATTCGGTAGATTAAAAATAACCTTTTAGGGAACTAATGGATTCGAATGGAATTGATCGTTTTACAATAAGCTTTATTTTTTAGGTTAGTAAATTGTGTTCAATGGCAAAAAAACGATTGAAATTACCTTTCTGTTACCATCGAGGGTTAAAAACGAAAGAATTGGACAAATAATAATCAATTCATGAAAGCCTAGATCATATTTTGTATAAAACAAGAGCGAAATTGCTTTACAAACTCGCTAACTGACAAATTGCTACGAACACGTTTATCAATTTCAGCTTTTAAACATTTGAATACTGTTCTTTGGGAATGTAATTTATGTAAAATGTTACTGAGTTACCTCGTGAGACATGAATAGGACTCTTTTGAAATTATTCAGATGGTTTGGAGAGGGCATTGTAGGGTTGCAACTTCAATGTAAACAAAACAGTTGCTAATCGTTAGTCCAATACCAACAACCTGTCTTACAATACCATTTAGCGACCTATAAAAACTTTGTCGATATACATGTAGGATTTAAGAGTATTCTATAGAACACAACGACAGAATGACGTATGATTGAGTGAATGAGAGAAAGATATGACATTGTGTACAGGAGTGAAAGAGTAGGAAGACATTTGAAAAAATGGCGAGTTCTGAGACAACGGTGAAAAGTGAAAGACGTGATCGGTAGAAGAAATCGTTGTATTTTGGGTAAAAAACCGGAATGAACGAAGTTAATCGCAATCCCGGAGTCTTATAGAAGGAACCATCCCACATACATTACAATTGAAGTTTTACCTTGCTTTGAAATTCATACACATACTTTGCCATGCCTTTGTCCCAAACGGAGTAGTAAGAGGCACACTGACTATTAATAATTGGCACCCCTATTGTGGATGTCGCTCTTGAAGGGACGAAATAAATTACTATTATTGTATCTAGCCTTAATGACTACATATTATTATGACATGACTTTAGTTAGGTACAGCTATGTAAGAGTAAACCCTATTATTTCAATGATAGTATAATAAAAAAACGTAGATGCGACACTTGTGCAAAAAGTGTCAGCTTAAAAGAAAATCTAGGTGTCATTTTGGGAATCTCTATGCTAAGGTTCAGACAGTTATATGGACATCGAGAAACTTATCTGTAGGTTACGACGAAACAAAAAAAAACTTCATAGAAGCAGTCCTAGCAGAATTTATTCAAAGATTGACAGCTTGTGCCTTGACAAACCATAGCGATAACTGCTTATTTTCGATTATTTGAGAATCACTAATTAGACACAATACAGCTACTTGCCCATTTACGTGTAAGCCATACACCCGGTAAGTAACCGATGTTTTGACAGTTCTTCTATTATACGAGCTATTTACTGTGTACGAATGAGGCCTGCGAAAAGTTCCCGGAAAACCGGCCTCAGCATCAGATTTCCTCGAAAGGCGACAGAAATCCGGGGTACCCTCAAATTGGGACGAACCGAGCCAGCCCTAAGAGCAACAGTCTGAAATACATCGTAAACAATAAAGTTGTAACAAGTTAAATGGCATTAGACATTCGCGCCGCGTCCGGGCTCTCAGTTTTCAAGTCACGGATCGTTAAATGAAATAAGAATCTGTCATAATTTGTTCCGATGGAAGAACTGTTGGCTGGTGGAATTGAGAGATTGAAGTAATGGGGTAGGCTAGGGTCTAATTAATTTTGCGCGCGATGTGGCGAAGGAGGGTTGAACTCAGAAAAAAACTATTTTTTATTATTTAAATAAGCTTTCATATCCAGACCAACGTACGTTCCCAATATTTCCTAGGTTTAATATCCATTACTTTCAGGGTTTAAAGTTTCTTTGAAATAAGGTTTTGTTATAGATTCGAAAAAATCAGAGAGCCAAAAATCTATTTCTTAAGGTGATGCGAAGTTTGCCATACTTAGGGTAAGTTGCACCATAGTAGAAGTTAAAGTTAAAGTTAAAGTTTTTGTCAAATTTGACAATTAGACGTCATTTTTGGGCCTAACTTTAACTTTAACTGAAATTTGGATGTTTGTTATTGTTAAAGTCAGATGGTGCAACCCAACCTTAATGTCTAGGTCCTAGGACCTAGGAGAGTCTAGGAGGACTTAATGTCTAGACATTAAGTCCTCCTAGACTCTCGGAGACAGTTGACGTGTATGATCTCTCTCTGTCTGTGTGTATTAGAACAAAAACTCGCACGATAAATCGATTTGTTTTATTACAAGCAAAACAACGATTTGGACGGAAGATGAAATGAGACATTTCGTGCACTTCCGTGTCCAAAGACATCAATCATTCGCGGGCAATTAATCGGCTTGTTTTTATCTGATACCGGTGCCGGAGGGAAGTCCTCGCTTTCTTGCAAGCTAGACATTTTCTATCAATTTTGGTACCAATCTTCAGCGACTATCGACAACAAAGTGGCCCCTTTTTCTGTGTGGAGTTTTTTCTAAAACGGTTGCTGGTCTGTCATTTTTTTTGTTAAAACCTCCAAATAGTCGAAATTTGTCTGAAGGCTTTGAAAACGACCATGACATGTTGTGGTTAACACAGATGGTTATCTGAAAATCATCATAATCGAACACAACACGTTGAGTCAGTAAAATGAGTAAAACACGTTAGTTCACTCAGTGTTTTGATGTCGAACCTTACACAACAACTCCACACTTCGAATCCCCCAAAAATCGATACACACCCCTAACTAAGCATTTAGACGCGGATTCGGCAAATTATAACCGAAAATAACCTTCAGCGCGGATCTTCGTAATTGCTTGATTAATTATTAGCGGCGAGATGGGGTTAAAACGAGATGAGGGTCGTCCAAGATGTGCGGGCGACATCAATGCTATAATTGGTGCGGACCAAGCTATTAGCCAATTACGGGTATCGGGATCGGGACGTGTAGAGAACATACATACATAATCGGCCTATATACGTCCCACTGCTGGGCACAGGCCTCACCTCAACTATGAGGTGGAACAAGCCATACTCCAACACGCGGGCTCAGTGCGGGTTGTTGGAGGGGTGTAAGGTTAGTGAGCAACCTTATTGTCAGATGATATCAAGCCGCCCTAAGGCCTCTGACTAGGCTTAACGACTGACATCTAGCGACGTCAACCGGGACCAACTGCTTAACGTGCCTTCCGAAGCACGGAGATGCCCGAAATACACATCACTAAATTTCGGTCGGATGGTCACCCATCCCTTTTCCGACCCGGCGCGTGTTGCTTTACAACAACGATCGTCGCCGATCACTGTCACAACTGCGCCACGGGCACCTTAAGCGAAATGAGGGTCGTCCAAGATGTGCGGGCGACATCAATGCTATAATTGGTGCGGACCAAGCTATTAGCCAATTACTGGTATCGGGATCGAGACGTGTAGAGAACGTTAAGGCTTAATTTGACTACCTACGAACTTTGTTATCAGGTCTGACCAAGAATTGCTGGGCAGGAATCGTAAAAAGATATTTTTAGTAAGAGAAAAAGAAAGAAAATAACGGAAATTAAAGTTTATTATGTTAAAAGTAAAGACCACACAAAAAAAACAGTAATACGAGTAGACTGCCAAGTCGAACAATGAACTAAAAATGCCACCATACTGTAAAACAGGTTCTTACTGAACCTGACTCAGGCACCAGCGGTTACCCCACAATTGTATTTAAATACTTAGCTTATGTACCTATTATTCAGAGTAAATAAATGTTTTTCACATTTTTGATAATTATATTTGAAAAATGTAAATAGGTATTTTCGACAATAACAAAAAAAAGGGTCTAACTTCTAACGCGACGTTGGAAATTTATTATTATCTGATAACATTTTCCAGATAGCAAACAGTTGCTATCAACCGAAAGATTTTAAAATTGTATTAATGGTGCATTCTCGTTGTAAATGTATTATCAGTAATTTAAAAGCCGGCATTATTTCGCTCTGCGCCGGAGCTCACGCGGCGCCCGTGCCGGAGGTCCGGCAGTTTCCGGTCCGTAGCGGTCAATGGACCGGAACGCGCGCTGCTATTTAGTTATGCTTTTTTCTTTATAAAAAGTTCTACAAAACTTGTCATTGTTAGTGCCGATTCTTTTGTTTCTCCAATGTGATGGCTAAAAGACCGAATTTGTATGTTATCAATAGAAATCTTTAAACATTCTGGACTAGATAAATTTTATTAGGATTTCAAATAGTCAGGTGTGCATCCATAAATGACATTTCTATAGCTATACGAATGTAATTAAATTTCCATATTTTGTAGGTATTCTGTTGCTGCATCTGAAATATATACTTAGGTAAAAAACGTAACAACAAGTACAACAAATACAACGAATGTGTCTTCCTGTTTTATTAATTCAATTTTATTTATTCTTATTTATTTTACTTTATCTATTCAAACATGTACGAGTATTTTAGTCTCGTACGATACAGTTTTGAGATGTCCAGGTTTCAATGAGAGCATTATTACATAAGAATAAGTGTTACTCTCCCTATATAGATACTTTAGATATGGGACTTCTTTGTTAAATCTGTCTTCTTAAAGAAACAAAAAAATAAATAAATATTCTTGACGTGATTCCTGACAAAAAACTATGCTAACCTCTTGGCCAGCATGCCATCAATTCCGAATTCCCATCTCTTCGTGTTCAATAAGTATTTAAATGGCTCTTCATATAAAATATAATAAGAAAGGTAAAAAAATCAAAATTGTTTCCGTCATTTTTATTGTTACGCCTTAGTACCTAGGAGCGACTGAAACCGAATAGAAGATTGGAAATGATACACTCAAAGCCTTTTAGTATTTGTATTGACTTTCTCCATAGTTTTTACGACTCCCCGCATCCCTATCATCGAAAACAGTTTTATTGCGGGATACAAGGTATTTCTGCGATGTTTCCTGGGTAATAGGAGACAAACTATACTTGGAAGATTACACCTTTATGTTGATACCATATTCAACGAACAATAGAGTGCGGTTACCTAGACTTTCTTTTGTTTCGTATCGACTTTGTTCGAGGTACTTAGGTATATTGTTGAATAATTGTAACACATGGTTATACTGTATGTGTATAACTATGTGTAACAATTATCTACACTGGATCGGAGGTTTTAGAGCTTATAACCAAATTCAGAATTCAATGAATGGTTTGGCGTAGTACTGAGTGCCAGTCTTACGTATACCCACTGCTCAATTGTGAGCCCACATTTCGTCACAGTGCACTCTCAGAAGCCTATAATTTGTTCCACCAGGAAGTCAACAGAAGTTATTATACAGAAGCTTAGTCCTCAAAGACCATTACGATGTATTTTTGGTAAACAATTAGAAAAAACCTTTTTGTTAATTTGTTATTGTAAACTCATTTACTTATTTCCACCAAATTTTGTGACTTACTTAGAAAATATTATCTCAATGTGAATAGGTGTTCATCTTGGTAGTCTTTTACATCCATAATTGAACTACGTCCAGCAGATGAAAAATTAAGTGAATCCATTGATAAATTTTAACAGTTCGTATCACCTTATAGCCGAAAAGGTATTCCAATAACGTTGTTACGCTCGAAGTACTCCCCTTTGTGCGCTGACATCAAATTAAGTCGTTAATACCTCATTATCACAAAAACAATACACATCGAAAACCACAGTACCTTGTAACAATGATGGTAAAATCCCCACACACCCCTTCGAAAAATCCATTTGAAACGTAAGCAGCTCTATCCCTGTAATGCCTCGCTCATCGGCACCCCATGGCGCAACCCTTATCCCTTTGTTGACGTTCGCCTGACCTACAAACACGGTTCCCGAACGGAAGGAAGGGTACTTCGGAAATTAATTAACACACGAACATATGATGAACAATTTTATCTTTAGCGGTTGTATCGATTCAGATTTCTACACAGATGGGGAAGTTTGTGGAATGTGTAACTTTACCTTCTTACTTTGGAAAGACTTTGTGAAATTGTATTAAAGAATATACAAAACTTTGAGGTGCACGATCCGTTATACTTCAAACAAACCTTAAAACAAGGAAATGTCAACACTCTTATACTAGGATTTTTAATTGTAGTCAGTGAAATGACATTTTCAGTGTGGCAGGTTTTCAGTCCCAAATAAATAGTGATGTGGTAAATCGAGTTTTTACAATTAAAAGTTAGTCGACATTACAGCCTGGCAAAATAGTCGTAGTGAATGACCACGTCTCACTTCCATATGTCATTACTGGCAACACACACTGGTCAGACTTTCGTCATGAGACATAGAGGTATTTCGGTAAACTGTATTTAGTAAATAGGTTTTCAGTTTCGAAATGTTTTGTTTCTGTATTATATTATTTACAGGTGAGAATTTCGTTTATTAACAGGTCATACAATACAGGTCAAACAAGCGTTTTCTAAAGGTTTGAGTACAGTCAGCCAAAAATGTGGTCTACCACCCTACGGTTGAGATCCGTTTGAACGTCATGAAACAACAAAGTCAATTTTCCCTGGCAATAAGATTGTGTTCCGATTCTGAATCGGTATATTCAGAATCGGAGTCGAAATCAATAGCAACCGTAACGAATAAAAACGTATATAATACTTGTATTTTCCTGACTTTCAAGTGTTAATTCCCCTGAACCTCCTTGAACATTTTTTTCCCAGCTATGGTCATAATTTTATAGTGAGAAGTTTTAGGAGGTAGGGTCCATATTTCTTGAATCGTATTATTTAATTCGTTGTGTACCTATTAAATATTTACAATTTAAAAAAGGCTTTGAAACCTAATAAAATAAAGCATGACTAAATGTCTAAGTCTAATGATTGCCGAACGTCACTATTGAAGCGGGTCACCCTTTTTTGTATCAGTCACTGTCACGGCCGGTTTTCTTCCTTTAAAAAATAATAGCATTAAGGTTAAGCTTGTCTATGGATGCTTTTATAGAAAATGGCAGCTTCCCCTCCTCCCGCGGATGATGAGGTTTCTAGTCTAAGGATTGTCTTTGGTTTGTAACCTAGGTTACGCTTTTGTTGATTGTCATTTGTGTCAAGTATTGTCAGGTTGGTTTTTATTTCATTGTGTCAACAATTATATTTTTTTCAGAAAATATAAATGCTTAAAATAAACTTACCTACCCATCAGAAAATGCGGTAAGATTGTTTGGAAACATAATTGTTGAAGACAATCAAGTTTTAGAAAATAGCCCACATCAACAGGGTTTAATAAAAGAGTTGAAACATCAAATTCAGTCCAAGCATTCATCAGCATTCATATGATTCTTTGGGTTGTAAGCAACACAAAAGTGTAGTTGCGAAAAGCTGTTTTGATTTAACTCTGCGATTAACTGTGTTCAATTGGTGCAACATTATAAACAAAAATCTCAAGGTACGGATGTTTGTAGATTGGAAAATAAGATTTTGCCCTGTATGCAGCGTAAAGCATTAACTAAATATTAAACAAAATTAAGGCATAATAAGTGAAAACTATACAATTTGGTAATCAAAATTTGCACAAACAACGAAGCTTGTAAGCTAAGAATGGATTCGTTCCATAAAACACCAATAGATGGCGTTAGAGGCAAGTTACTAGGCAAGCTTTTCGTTTCAAGGTCATTAAACCACTCTGTTCCTAGGTGAGAAGTATGTTATTCATGTCATGGATTCGAATCAATAAATGGAAGGTTTGCTGGCAGCTTAACCTCAATTCTGAATCATTGAGTCACAACACAGGTCACAATTAATCAGCCCTTACAAGTTTAGCTGTCTCTTTCGGTTCTATAGGAACTTTATGGTGCGGCAAGAGTTTGACGGCGTGCTCAACTTTGATTGGCGTTAGTAAATTCACCGGTTAGTGTTCCTAAGTTCCACTTTATATCTGTAAGGCTATGATTTCACTCTCCACGTTGAAGATATGTCGAGTAAGTGGTGAAATATACAAAATGTCATGTATTTGGGAAGTCGATCGGTACTTACTTGGCACTGCTGCGGGCCTTGTCTGTTGGGCGAGGCTGGTTTCGGCCGGACCTTCTTAGCTGACAACGGCGGCCTCTCCAGCCCCGTCACTGCCACCGACACCCTCGTGATACCCGTCCGCCGACTGTTCGATGATGAGAACGTGCAATCTGTGGAAGGAAAGACTGGTAAGTAGGTGTAGTATGTAAATCGATTTCGGTAAGTTGACTCTTGGAATACATCAGGTATTTGGCAGAAATAATGGCGGATTCTCTACCATCCAATGGGGACTTATTTTTATCTCATAATCTGTGTTGTTTATTTTATATTGGTGTGATGATAATTAGAGCAAGAGTAGGTACAGCACCAATAAATATATTTTTTACAAAAAATCTGTGAAATATAAGTACAGATTGTTTAAAGTCTTTTCAAAACAATGAAAAGTCTGTGTGAAACTACATTTGTTTACTCACTCAACGTTTCACCGCAAAATATGTGATTTCAGAATTGAATTCGCTGTAAACCAACACTACAGTTTCAATAAACCCTCAAACAGATTCCGGCAATTCAGCTCGCCGAGTCAGTTCTGAAGCTGTACAAAAATATCATATACGCTTAGCAATCCCGACAGACTTAGTTCTGTTGTCAAACATCTGGGGGTTTGTGGGTTTTTACTATATTTCTGGCATTTTTTAATGATTTCTCACCTTTCCAAACTTCCACAAACATTTGAAAATCAAAATCAGCCAAATAGGTCCAGCCGTTTCCAGTTTTATCCAGACTAATGGACAGAAATCCATTTTTATATACATATAGAGATTACAAGGCTGTTTTATCATTAAACTAGAGAATTTTTTATGGGTTGTAAACAATTTCAACAAAATCATTAAAAAATAAGACAACATAACAAGTCCATTCAGTCCAATACATTGCACTGATCCCAAGATACTATTTTCCTTTGTGTCAAGGAAATCAGGCTCAACGCTGGTAACACAAACACCCAGACCCAGCATAAATGTCTGTGTCATCAACAGGTGTGGGTAATCTTACCAGCAACCACTCTAATAAACCAACTGGACTCATGGTTCTTTTAAAATGACTACTAGACTTCACCTTCTTAAGGTTGCAACTCCCAGCAAAATTCAATTCGTCAGATCCCTCACATCGTACCTATAAAACAAGGCAAAATTATTATTTGAATTGCATACAAAAATCGTCGGTAAGTGTACCGTATCGGTTTTCCAGCAAAAAGTAATACAGTGCATATTAATATTCGATTTTCCATATTTGCGCAGATTATTGTTGGTTCGTATTCGTGTTTCGACGTAGCGCTGTGCTGTATTCAATGTTTTTTACTTACATAATATTTGTTCAAGGTAAATATATTTGCAGGTAGGATTTAAATGTCAGCAGCGCAAACATCGATCGTTGTCGATTTTTGAATTTTGAAAAGCCAACTTTTTGAATAAGCACACTGCAGTACCTACGTTGAGCTAAATTCAAAGGCGCAATATGATGATAGGTGTGTACTCAGTGTAGATTCATCATTGCTTGGTTGTCCAACCTGATTTCGCTTCCCATTCAATAAAGGGGAAGGTTTAGTTGCAGTCACAAGTTTCTCAGCAATTCTCAACCAGGTAAATGTCAAGTTTATCGATTTCAAACTCTAGTATTAATAATTAATATAAATATGAGATAACATCACATTATACGAGTACTGGCATTGCTTTGGTCCGAAAATAAGGCACGAGTATTCCGTTGATTTCTGGAAGAACTACAAACATACACCCTGTAACCTTTTCAGTCTTAACCAGAGGTGCAACTTCGCTAATTGGTTATTCAAACATGGATTGACCAAACAACTTTAGGTGGGGTCTAGACCCTTTAAGTTTGAGCACTTTTTTCGTAAGTATACAGAAATTAATTTTCCCCTGAGACCCAATCTCAGTGCAATCGACTCTCAACGGAGCGCAAACCCTCAGTCGTTGAGTACATCGACTCAAATTTCCTGTTTTCGCGAAATTGATCCTTTGCCCAAACAATCTTTACTCCCGCCTAATTCAGCAGTTTTTCTCCTCGCTTAAAAAGTAAGGTATGGATTGTGAAATTTGCGCTCATTTTTAAAGGTTTTGTTTGCGTATGCTCCGATCTGAATTAAAATTGAAGGATGCAAATCAGAGAACGAAGTTTATTTATTATCAACATTTATCCAGGTGATATTCACAGCTGAACATAGCCTATGTTGGCCCTTTTCCATCTGGAAATCTATTATGCCTATAATAAATTTCCAGATGGAAAAGGGCCAACACCCTACAACCTGCAAAAAAACCTGTGGATAGAGACCATCTATCTGTAGGTAATCCAACAGCCCAATTCGCAAGTATTTTTGTCTGGGTAGCCAGTAGCAAAATCGTATAAAATATTTTTCGGTAATTTGTGTCAGATTATTATAACTTTAGAGTATGAATGTATAATTATGCATCCTATTCATTAAAATTGATACATAATGAGTCCTACTTCATTATCCGGTGCAGTCTCATTAACCAACATAATACTCTGTATTTGCACGAAGCCTTTGATATATTAAATCACTGCATGAAATCAAATTGTATTATTTCGATGGTTCGATCCGGGTATTAATTAAGACTCGCTTTTATGGACGAGGTCGTAAACATCGTATTGAACATTTCGCTTCAATCCGTTTTATGTGATGTTACAGTTATAATGTTACACACTTCCATAATTAGTGTAGTGACATTCATCAATTTGGTCGTAAGTTGTTCTGTTGATTTACTCATTGTATGAATCTGGTTTTTAACTCCATAATTAGTCTGATATTTTTTTATCTTTTTTACGTAAGTCATGTGACGCTGTAAAGTAGATATGTGAACCGATTTTTTCAAATGATATATTATATAATTACCATTAATGAGGTTAAGGTGAAGTTAACTTACTGAATTGAGACAACAGTTGCTAGCTAAAATTACTAAGTATTAATTTAAAACCAACAACTGATAAGTTGTTGACCATGCCTTCCGTTTGAATACTTGCAACGTTTTTGCGACATTATATTTATCTTTGAATATTTAAAGATCATATTCGTAAATATAGTGTCTTATTAAATCTACTAATAAGTAAAATTAACGCACAGCATAGCCACAACATGCACATAGCTACTAGCTGGTGGTATAAATTTTAAAATATTGCGCAACACGGTATTCAGCTAATTACATTTTCCTGAACAAAAGAGGTGAACAAAACTTCAAATGGCATCTCGCCGTCAGCACGGGGATTTATTCATAATTTATTCTTGCAACTTGCAATGGAAAATGATTTCTATAAGAAAAACCTAATTCCGCGATATAAAATTTACTTTCATAAAAACGCGAACCGTACTTATTTGGTATGCCTTTTATACTATACTTCAGAAATTTCAATTTACTTATAAGTTCAAGAAAGAAGTAGACTGCTTTAGGCTGTACTTTATCATAACATAATATTATGTTGAAACTCTTGAGGTACAAATTTATCTAATACATTAAAATAGTTTCTGATAGTTACGCCACGCAAACATAACAATATAATAAAATATAAATGCAATTGTACCTATATAACCTTCTGAATATTCGAAAACCCCTTTCAGCAGATAGGCACAGAACCTGTGTCAATAGATATTTTGTTTGTTTGCATTTCGGTACACAAACTAAAGCCAGTGGTTTCGGCTGGCTGATAGATGGAGTTCATTTTGCGGGCAAAGTTCACTAAAATATTGTTCAATCGCACAATAGCTAACTACTAATAGTGTTTTATTGTTAGTTTAATAAACTAGTTTTTAATCCAAATTGACTACTCAATTGCTAATATTTTCTACCTCAACAGTCGCTTACAGTCGCTTACGCTTCGCAACGATTCTTAGCGGTTTGTGTCAAATGCAACTTCAATTTACTTATTCTTTGAGTTCAGTCGGTGATTTTGTTATTTTACCGACTTTCTCACTTGTGAAACGATTACTTGGGGAGCATCAACCCCTTTGCACCTTTTGACCTATTAGTAATCCTGAACTTGACCTCATTTCATACTCTTATATACCAATATTCATCACCTGGGTCCCTCCTTTGTCCTTCGCTAAATAGACTAAAATAGGAACACTCTCCTTTATTGGCATGGTAACTGGCAACAAAATACCATTGTTTGTTGCCTATATCCGAAGCTGGAACACGCTTGACGGGTTTTATTCCAATAACGTAGCCAAACACTCGGTCGCGGTCGGATTCATTAATTAAAACGTGCCGACCGGGCTCTTCAAAAAGTTGGAAAATAAACGGAGCTCCCTAAAGTTGGCGTAATAACTCACCAACTCGTAAGTGGCCTAAATAAATTGCGTAGGTGAACACTCACATTGTTGGACTGGATAATTAACCTGTCCGACATTATTGTTGTTCAACCTAAGTAAGCCTAGTATGTTAACAATGAAGGAGTAAGGAGGTATTCACTCTGGAGCAAAAAGAGAGCATGGAGATTCAAATAAAAAAAATGGCTTATTATGAAAAGACCGACAAGAGCGTTTCTATGCTGATGCTGTGATTCAAAGTGATTCTTAAACGCTTTTACCAGTTTTGCGTTCGTATTGTCCTGTCTTTTAGCATGTTTTTTATTTTAATGGTCCCATGGGCTTTGTTACATTTCATTCTACACCAGGATTACTACATATTTGAAGTTTCCATTTTGTTATTGATATGTCCATTATGTACAAGTTTAAATTATGTGCTGCGGTTGGTAGTAATCTTGTTTGCAACGCCGTTGCCAGGTTTCTATTCTGCGTATGCATTTTCGTGTTTGTTCTGTGTCTATTTTTTTTATTCAGATATTATTTAGATGGTCAATCTATCTGAGTACCTATGTAAGAGTGTATCAATATCTGGAACTTAAAGTACAAGCAATTTATTACGTAAACGTTTTATTAGTTCCCCTTCAGAAATCATCCATCAGCAGCCAATGAATATGACTAAAATGATCACTTCCGTCATTGTTAGGCACATCATACATTATACTACTTGTGGTGGCATTACCGATTCATCAGTTCAGTTCAAAGCGTCCACTTTGCCAGGGATACGTTTGGGCACTCAGGGAGATCGCCAATCATTTTTCTCAGGTTCCATTAGCATCGGGAAAGGAAAAATAATAGCAGACGTACAGTCGATCACGCCGCACATATTTATTGACAAAAACATTTCTGGAACATTTCTCAAGTTATTTAGAAAACTTATGTTAAAATTTTACAAACGTACTTACATAACGTAATGTGCTGAACTATCAAATTTTCAGACCGACTCGTTGACGGTACTTATATCCGTAAATTGCTGAAGGTAGTAGAACGTAATACCTTATTTGGGTGAGAACATGGTTTAAAAATATTGAATGGATAGTGTAAACATGTCTTCCCAAGATTGTTAGCCTGCTAATCTTAAGTCACGTTATTAAATTAATAAATAATAATGATAAGAATCATACTAATAAAATCATAAAATTTGTTTGTAATATTAAAGTAAAATGAAAATGTGTCAGATGAACATGTGTTGGACTCCCGCCTTTCGCGAACGCTTGTGTTTGTTTTCTGTTCCGGTACTATTCCCTTTTTAAGTATCAATTGTGATATCATTTCTGTGTGTAGACGTTCTAGCTACGAGTATTTGTTTTATGCGAGCAAGGTTATTTTCCAGCTAAGTTACGGTTGAGGTGAGTTCCACTGTACAGTCAACGGCACATCAAACTCCCCATTTCCAGTCAGTCCTCTTTGCTCCATTGCGAAGAGATGTCATTTGGCAAGAGCAAGATGAAAAACGGAAATGTGTAACGTAATGTGCCGTTGACTGTACATCGGTTAAGATGGATACGCGGGCCACAAGTATAGGTCAATGACAAAGAACTTCCTATCACGCAACGTTTTTTCTATTTCTTTCGCTATGTTTCTGCCTTTGTTAAAAAACAGCTCTTTATTTATTTATTTATTAGTTCGTACACAAAAAGACAATTACAATAAACAGACAATTGGGAAATTAAAAGTACAGGTGAGCTTATCTCTAAAAAGAGATTTCTTCCAGCAGACCACGTTGACAGGAAAAGATTATCTTTCTGTAGGGACAACTAATTGTAGAACTAGCGGCCGCCCGCAACTTCGTCCGCTATGTCCTATTCAAATTCATTCAGTAGTTTTTGCGTGAAAGAGCAACACGGCACAAAAGAATAATAATAGGATAAGAATCATTTTAATGGCCTGTAATATCAGGCAGAAAAATGTAAGGAAATCAAACATTGAAATTGGAAAATACATAACATACGCAGAATTCAGTCTAGTTATATTGTTAGGTAATTATGACAACGTCGTAACAAGGACTGAATGAGCTTCAAAACCTCAAATAAACAGATTGTAGGACTGGTGTGCTATTGAAACGGTTAGGAGACTCTCCTTCGGTTATTTCAGAGTGGATAAATGTGCAGCAAACATAAGCAAACTGGGCCCGGACAAAGATCACAGGACGTTACCTCGAATCAATACCGAGATTGAATATCTGTTTGAGAGCTAGTCGTACAGAGGAAAGCTTTGGCGTGCTGATTACACTTACGAGATTCACAGAAGACGGTCTAGACAAAAAAAGAAAATAAAGTATGCATTTTAATTACAAAAACATTATTAAGTAGGCCATGGAACAGTTGTGACAGTGATCAGCGATGTACGCTGTGGTAAAGCGACACACGCCGGCGTGTCGGAAGTGTAATGGGTGATCATCCCGACCGGAATTTAGTGATGTATATTTCGGACATCTCCGAGCTTCGGAAGGCACGTTAAGCAGTTGGTCCCGGGTGATGTAGCTAGATGTCAGCCGGTGAGCTTAGTCAGAGGCCTCAGGATAACATCTGGCATTAAGTCCCTCCAACAATCCGTACTGAGCTCGCGTGTTGGAGTATGGCTCGTTCCACCTCATAGTAAAGGTGGGGCCTGTGCCCAGTAGTGGGACGAAGAAGCAAATACTTTGTAAATTAACTTTTTGTTGGTTAAAAAAATACAGGAGACGGATTGTTGGGAAACTTTTCATATTAGATATAGATATTACTAATAAATTAATAATAATAATTCTTTCTTTCCATAAGGTAAGTGAGTAGATTCTATGAAAGCACTCTGCATTTCAAAAGGGTGCAATGTTCTAAAGGCTTAATCCAAGCAGACGAAGCGACTAGTAATAAGAAATAAGTTAATATTTGAGATAACCTGAAGACACAACACAGACAGTGACGCTATATGCATGCAAGATTTATCTAAGAGGATCGCTTTCGTTGATTGAAGTAGATGCAGACGCCCTTTGTACAGGCCCGTCGCATTGTGCCTTAATCTGCGTTCGCGTCATCAGAGCAATGCGCCATTGACGACCGATGTTACTTGTAATTACTCTGTGGATCGGATTGAGCGCGATAACCGTTTGACGTCTAGTCGTGCATTTCACTGTCGCACCCGACCGACATTGTCGGCATAGTTGTCGGTATCTGTCGGCAATAATAGGGTGCCTATTTCAGCGAGAGTATTAGACGCGCTGTTTGAATAGACTTGACTGTTATGAATAGTATTATCCGTTATTAACGAAGTAATGATTTAGCCTCGATAATGCATAAAAGAGAAAAAAACTGTCTTTTAACTGGCACAATATTAATGACTAAGTTAATTTAGATAACCTGAAAAAAAACACTAAGAAGGTTTCATTGCTTTTCAATTTTATTCTTATTCAACATTCGTTTGATTTTAAAACCTTCTAAAGGCTTAATCCAAACAAACGAAGCGACTAGTAATGAGAAATAAGTTAATATTTCAATCATAGGTAAGTTTCAGCAGACAACCTGAAGACACAATACACTTAGTTACGCTATAATAGTGTATGCAAGATTTATCTAGGAGAATCGCTGTCGTTGATTGAAGTAGATGCAGACGCCCTTTGTACAGGTCCGTCGCATTGTGCCTTAATCTGCGTTCGCGTCATCAGAGCAATGCGCCACTGACGACCGATGTTACTTGTAATTACTCTGTGGATCGGATTGAGCGCGATAACCGTTTGACGTCTAGTCGTGCATTTCACTGTCGCACCCGACCGACATTGTCGGCATAGTTGTCGGTATCTGTCGGCAATAATAGGGTGCCTATTTCAGCGAGAGTGTTAGACGCGCAGTTTGAATAGACTAAACTTTTATGAATAGTATTAGCCTATAATAACGAAGTAATGGTTTAGCCTCGATGTTTAATAAAAAAAAGAACAGTTGTTTAACTGGCTCAATATTAATGACTAAGGCGAATTAAATAATTCAAAAAAAACATCAAGAATGTTTAATTCACTTTATAATGATAATCTTAACCAATATTCATTTGATTTTAAAACCTTATTTTGGTTTTGACTTTTTCCCATCGACAACGACTGCCGTCTATGTTTCGTGGGCAAGCATTACCAGCGGTAGTGAGTGGTCACTCGCTTAATGCCCCGGTCAAAGTTGTTTATAACAATAAATGGGCCCTAAGCACCGCTTACTTTTGTCTAACTAACACTGATGACAACATTAGTTAAATTATTATACCACCCTTAGGAATAGGACCGTCTAATACACTGTGTGACTATCACTGGCGTTGGTTTGTTTCTGTCAACGGAAAACAACAAAAACCGTGAATTTATAAATTTCCTAGGAAATTTATCAACTTTCGTAGGATTCTAAACGAGAGATAAATTGTATTATTTTACGCCTACATTTCCGGAAGTTTATCAATTTGCGACGACTCGTGGTAAATTTATCAACTTACGGATATCTATTCGTAAGATTCTAAACGGTTCGACTAATCACAGAAGAGCTTTTAATTTTACGCTTTTTTAAATTACGTAAAACAACACACTGCTCTCTGATTGGTCGATGTTGACAGGACCAAAACGTATTCCATCACCGTAAATAACGGATTTCCGTTACAGTAATATCTGTCGTCAAAGCTTTTGCTCTACTTATAAGAGTAGAGCTTTAATGGTTAAATTTACTACCCAGGTTGCTAAGCTAGGGCGAGTTAATAAGAGCGTCCCAAGGGAGAGTCGTTTAAGCTCACTTCTGTTGGGGACACTTTACATTGGTAGGGTATGAAGGTTTTATCATTTTAGTTTAGTTGCCATGCAGGAAATTGAGTTTTGTAACTGAAGGTGAACTATCGTCATCGTAACGATAGGTTATTTTAGAAGACTATACCATTTAAGCAGGCTTTTTGCCATACAATTAAGAAGCTATTGTAAAGTAGGTAGTACTTTTTCATTTCTAACTTCATAACAGTAAGCTCTAAGAATGGCAACTGAAACATCATTATGAATCATTTTTTTAAAATTCGTCTTAGCTACTTAAAGTTTTACTAGTACGGAAGCTTGGGTCCCCCAAAAGTGAGGTCGGACTGATTTTGTTCATTACGTTTTCTGCCCTAGTATAATAACTATAAAGACAATCGTTCTTAGAAGGTAAAATATTGTCATTTCACGTGTCACAGATGAGTCAAGGGCACCTCACTTCGTACCACCCAAAGACCATAAACAAAGCATAGCTTACTGTGGGTGTTAAATAAGATAAGATAAGATATACTTTATTGCACAAAGAAAACAAGTTACATAACGATGCTTATAGACATTCAGAATGTACAAAACAGGCGGTCTTATCGCTAAGTTTGAATAAACGCCCAATGCTCATACGAGCATTAATTGGCTTATTATAGAGATACTCCATACCTAACAGAATATCGTCTATTTGTAATTCATAAACAGCAAATTCGCGTACATCATTGGTATCAAACACTAATTTGCTGTAATAGGCAGAAATACCAACCTAAGTAATCATATTAATATACCTAAGCTTAGTGAGTAAATATCATAACTGTTAACATTACTATCGCGTTTGTAATACAGGCTCTGGAAACATCTAGATGGTATCTGTATTAATTAGTTTGAAATCCTAGCGAGACCAGAGACACTCGAGTTTGGTTCAATACAGCTTCGTTGACACACCTCAGTTCACCTGGAATAACCAGCTGTGTACAGAGTGTCTGGAGTCCGTGCTTTGTACACCGTACAGACGGTATCAGTTCCCTTTGCCTTTGGTGCGTGTATAAAGGCACAGATTGAGATGCAATCTCTTTTAGACAAATTGCAAGTTTCGAATGAAAACTGTAAAGGGCTGGTTTAAAGGCAAAGAGCTGGTACGAAGATAAACGGTGAGTAAGAAAGTTTTTTTGGAATTCATTGGACATTGGAATTGACTAATTTATAAATTAGTCTTCGCAAAAGTATGGTTAATCGTGTTACTAACTCAAATTACAAAAGAATAATTCATAGAGACTTGAAATTAAGAATTGCCCTGCGACACAGATTTGGTGACCACCACAGTAGACCCTGTAGTTTAACTAAGTTGTGACAATATATTATTGAGAAGGTACAACTGATTTTTCCATATATGCGTCGAATCAGCAGAGTAGTCACGATTAATTAAAGACTGAAAAGTTTTAACTAGCTGAACATTAACTATTTCAATGATTAATTAGAAATATTGTTATGAAATTGTTTCCAACGTTAAACAGTTTGAATGGGTATAGTAAAACATTCCATCTGTCTGTGATCTAGCCTCTGGTGATTAAGACTTACAGTTTCGGCCGAATTAATACAATTCAGACGTATTGGTTTAGGTTCATCCTCAAATTGATTTGATCCCTCCTTAGAATGAAGAGAACACTTTTTAACGAAAATGACGCCACAACACACAGAAATGCATAACTACGACCAAAAGTATTTTAACAAAAATGTGTGAAAAGAGAAGTGGTTTTGATAAACGGGTTATTGTTTCTCTAGACTACGATATTTTTCATATTCATATTCATTTATTTATTATAACATGTGGTGTATAAAGATCTTAAATACTAAAATAAGTCGCACATGGACCCTGTAAGGGCACTATAAAATAGAGTAGGTAGGAAGGTATATAAACTTTAATAATACACTTTATTTACACATTCATAGAGCAGAGTACTAAAGGCTAGAACTTATCAGAGAGGTATTCTGCAACAGAGTAGTAGGTTTTTTGTAGTAGATGTTTTTTTAATTTATTTTTAAACTGGCGTATATTTGTTTCTTCTCTAATAGTTTGTGGAATTTTGTTGTAGATGGTTATTGACCTATAATAGGGACCTGATTTGTACATTTCCATTTTGGGTTCGGGGGGAGCTAATTGGTTTTTGAATCTAACATTTGTTTTATGCTTGTAGTATTCCGGGTGGTTGCGAACGAAAATGGCTATTTCCAGTATGTATATACATGTGAGGGTAAGTAATTGTAATCTTGCAAAGTGAGGTCTACAGCTCTCGGTTTGTTCGATGTTTACAATTATTCGGAGACATTTCTTTTGAATCACGAATAGGTCATGAGCATCGGTGCTTTCTCCCCATAGTATAATGCCGTAACGAAGCCAAGAATAGGCGTAAGCGAAATAGGCAGTGAGAGCACACTCTGAATGTGTATTTCTTTTAAGGATGCTAAGAGCGTAAATGAACTGAGACAGCTTGGTTTTTGTATTACAGATGTGATTCTTCCAGTTAATATGAGAGTCTATGGTTAAGCCTAATAAGTTGAATTCGTAAACTTCTTCTATATTTAGTTGTTTTTTTACTATTTCTAGA
The DNA here is from genome assembly GCA_950022985.1 of Udea ferrugalis. Classification (NCBI taxonomy): domain Eukaryota; kingdom Metazoa; phylum Arthropoda; class Insecta; order Lepidoptera; family Crambidae; genus Udea; species Udea ferrugalis. The sequence goes on from OX465533.1 coordinate 5,227,229, forward strand.
TTTAAAGGTTTTTTCTGGTAGGGTCTGAACTGGATAATTTTTGTTTTTTTCGAGTTTATTTGCAAATTGTGTTCAAGGAGCCATTGTTTTACAGTTTCTAATGTTTCGTTAATATAGGATAAATCAAGGGGTTTAGAACATTCAAATAATAGAGATGCGTCATCTGCGAAGAGAACACTATATGTATTAATAATTTTGGGAAGCTCATTAATATATACGAGGAACAATATGCATCCAAGAACACTTCCTTGCGGTATTGAGCTAGTGGTACCTTGTATTGCAGATCTTATTGCTAACAGTTCACCCTTGTTCTCATCAAGGTGACTGATCTCCACACATTGACTCCTATTGGATAAATAAGATTTAAGCCAGGTATGTATTGGACCGCGGATGCCGACTTCGTGAAGCTTCGTAAGTAATATATCATGGGATACGCGATCATAGGCTTTGGTCAAATCGAGCAGTATACCAACAGCATAGTTCTTGTTCCTAATGTACGTCAAGATTTCCTGAATGTAATGGTATACTGCAAGAGTAGTGGAACGTTTTTCACGAAATCCGTACTGATTTTTATCTAAAATGTTATATTTTTCAAGAAATTTATAAATACGATTGGCAATGGGTTTTTCAAAAACTTTAGATATTGAAGGTAGTAAGGCAATGGGTCTATAATGGGAAGGGTCTTGCGCAAGACCTCCTTTTTTAAGCAACGGTTTTATTTTAGCAACTTTCAATTGGTCTGGAAACGTGCATTCTACTAAAGACTGATTTACTAAACGGGTCAATACAGGAGATAATTCATCTGCGCACATTTTAAGTAAGATGAGCGGTATCTCGTCGACTCCACTACTATGTTTATTGGGGAAATTACGAACTACTTTACGGATCTTATATAGATTTTGTATAGTATATGTGTTGTCTAACAATACTACGTAAAATTATTGAATAGTGTTTTTAACAAAAAAGCTTCAAAAGTAAGCCATAAGAAAGTCGTTGTATGTTGCGATGTCCTGAACAGGGTAGTCAGAGCCACGTTGACTGTTCACGTCATAAGGAAATTTCCATAATCGTGAAACCAAAAGAAATGTTACTGTTGCCTTATTATTAGAAAACGTCCTTTTCTTCTGTTCAAATATTTAGTTGCTTGTAGTTATTCCGTCACACGTCAGTCCGGGACAGGTAGGCCCCGGCCCCGGGCGGGATCAAGGCGGCCACGAATATGAATAATTTTCCAATCTCCACGTTTATTCAGTCTTTGTGCCCAACTCAACCCGAAGACAATTTCGTGCTGACTCTTTAGATCTTAATATATTTCCATTTGAATCACTTTGTGTAGAGACATCGATAGTTTTATTTTAGGTTATTTGGTAGGCTAAGTAATAAATGTGTTTTAATTTATCGCAACATTTTAAGTTTTTAACGTAAAGCGTTGAGTAGTTTTTTCTACAATCCCGGGTTTTTTAAGCGGGGCGTGAAAAGGCATTTATGCAGGCCTTCAAAATGAGATTGACCAGCAAAGCAGTTCTCCATTACTGTGCTTGTCAACCCCATATCTGGACCTCACGACTGCTTACCATCAGGTGGAGTGAGGTCATCTTGAGGACGACTGTGAATAATAAAAAAAAGTAGTGTGGCTGAATAAGATGAATATCCTCGAAACTAAAATTATACTAAAACAATGCACTGTTATTTCATGCACACAGAGAAGAGCGTCCACATCACGTAATATTCTTAAAGGTGTCCCAAAAGTGACTTTTAATGACGTCGAGGAGTGGCGCCATTAAATAATAGTGGTATACTAAAACGTCCATGTCGCAGTAAACGGAAATTCTAATTGTTATTTTAGCATCTTAAAATAGCGGTGCGCTCAATTTTGCCGACATTATGAGGGAAGGCACATTTCCTGTTGGATCGTAACGCGAAAGTTCCAAAGCTCCCAACCCGCCCTTGGTCGCGCCGGCGGCCGTGCAGGATGTTATCTAAATTTTTGTCACGATGTAACGGTCGAGTACATAATCCTACCCTGAAAAAGCTGAATTAAAGACGGTTTATTTAATATTTTGTTTTGGTAGGTAAAAAAATATGTACAATATAATTTATTTAAAAGAGAATCCATGACGAATGATCACTTGACTACTATACGAAAAGGGATTGTAAATCGCAATACGTTGACCACTTTGATTGCAACTTGAAACGCTAATGGATTAGTATGAATTATTAGTTAATTTTAAGGTGAAAATAAACATACAGAATGTTTTTTCAATTAAGTGAAAAATGCAACAGAAGGTTAAAATTATACTTGTACACTTCATGCAGCCTTATTACTATAGAGTTCTAATAATAGCTTTTATCTGGCTCAAACAATGAAGACCTAATGAGTTAAACATTGCGTAAGTCAGTGAAAGTAAGATGTTTGAATCAATCATAAGCATACATTACTCGCACGAACAAACATCAACTGGCGGACAAACTACGTGTAAATAACATCCTCGACCAATAGGCACTAAACAAACAATTCGGGACTAAGAGAAATCGATGCCAAATTCAGATTAACTAGGTCAGCGAGGCGTTCCACTGATTAGAATCGAGCCAAACAAACGGGTTGAAAAATCACCCTGTGTAGCCCGCATTTGTCGACTCCTGGCGCAACACGAAATCAGCCTGTGTGTGTAGCCCCGTCCGCCGGCCTCGGGTGAACAAAGATACGCGAACTGGCTTACGAGGCGCAAACAAAAAAAGAGATTGCCCAGTACAGTTCACTAGTGAAATTCTCGCGAATTCACTCTTTTATCTTAAAGTGGACTAGTGTTTTTAGACGATTCCGACGAAGATCGATGGTTTCAGTTTTGCTTCAGACAGTTCAGTCAGCGTGAAGTTGCATAGCTCTGCAACATTTATAACAATAGGGGTGATTTAGTTATATCAACTCTTGTAAGGCTTATACTCCATTTGTCATTATAACATTAGAAAAAAGAGGCTCATAGAAACAGGGGTGCTAAACACTACTACCCACTAGTGCCCACGCTGACTTTTGCCGGCTGACAAATGTGTATAACCTAGCCAAATTAAAAAGCCCTTCCACCACAACGTATGACGGGACTAAGTAACATTTAGATTTGGTAGAGTTCTAATGACGTTAGTAATGAAGATGTTTTCAAGGAATGCCTGACTGTGAACAGCTAATTAAGTACCTATGTCACCGTATGTTTGTCTGCACTGTACCGCACTGTGCGTGTGCATCTATATTATTTTCTACTACAGAAACAAAACATCATAAAATAACTGAACAAAAAGGATTTCTTCTTCAGAATAAAACTCATTGGCATAGACAACGTGAAACAATTTCAGACTCGTGTAATTAGTTAATGTTAAAATGGTAAAAAAGTTGTTCCTCATGGTGTTCATTACATGCACCATTTTTCAAACAAATTTAGTTTAATTTTATAGCAAAATAGCGAAGTAACGAAATTATCTCCAAACTTGCACTTTCGCCTCTGTTCCTCAAGCTGTAACATTTGTAGTCCAATCTTGTAGCCGTAAAATGTTGATAGTCTGCAAAAAGTTAGCGTTATAGAGCAATTGTTTTTGCAACAACAAATAAAATGCGTGGATACTCAAAACTCAGTAGGCAGCCGTAAAAAACGCAATAAAACTGAATGAAATATTCGCGCAGACGCAAAAAATTAGAGGGTTTCCGACGCAAGAAGCGAAGATGATCCATCATCAGAGTTATTTATTACCTCTGCGGTATCTACAAATTACTGGATTTATTGCTCAAGTGGTCGCCATTGGAATACTTGTACCTTTTTTGGATTCAATCAATTTATTTAACTGTGGCGGTAGGCGTTTGTAGTTACAATGTTGTAGAACAAAAAAGCAGATACACTATAATGAAATCTAAAAGTTTGTGATACTATCCGTGAAACACTGAAACAGAACAAGAATTGGGAAGGGAAGGTGAAATTTGAACATTTGACGGTTACTCGTATCCAAACTGATGGACGACAGAGAACAGGCGAGCCCATTTGAGTCACACTACTTTGGCCTACTTTGGAATTATACGTCTACGTTAGAGGGGCTTATCGAAAGCTGACGTTTTAAGACTGGAAATAATATAGTTGAGAAACATTTCAGTGCAAAACAACTTTGAGTCTTTGTCATAATAAGGTAGCATTTACAACCTTCTAACTACAAACGCATTGTAACTCAACTTAAAAAGCAACGAGTTTGCAATAACATCAGTAGCTCTTACTTTCATGCACGTGACTGTACCACTTAATTTAATTCTCAACAACTGACGCATATTTAGGCAAAGAAATTTCTCGCAAAACTGTGTATCTTGCGACCGTAAATCTCGTCCAGATGGCGCTGATAGGCTGCGCAGACGAATGTCCGCAGCTTGCTCGGAGCAGCGTTAAAAATGAGACTGTGATTGCGTAAAGCCCCACACGACACGAATATTCATGTACTGCACGGGAATCGAACCTGCGGCCTTTGTCGAATTATATCTATGCCAGAAACAGGTTGTTTGTATCCCTAGCATAGCAGAAGGCCTTTCTCAATTAGCGCATAAGTTTTTTTGGACAGTTTCAAAACAATTCTGCGCTATGTGATAGCTCCTTACCTATATAAGAGGGCTATAAAACAATCTTCGTGCCGTTTAAAGTCTTCATAGCATTTGACTGTTCTAAGCAACTTAAGGCCACCTGAGGCCTTAACCAGAGCAAGCTATGTAGATGATAGCTTGCTCTCTAAAAGTGTTAAGTTTTATGTGCGAGTTATCACCATTTACTCGTACCAGCAGCAGTTTTCGAACCTTGTTTATATTCTCATGAAGAAGTTTAAATCGCAAAACCTTCAGTCTTAAGGCAGTTAATTACTGCATGCAGTGTGAGTGCATCGTCAGTCGCAGACGATCCAGGTCGGGGGCTGGGTCGCCATTTATCAAACGTCACGTGTTGAGAATAAGGCATTGCATCGTCTTACCAATTAGGAAACTTTATTAGGCACTTTAAAGGTTTAATTTGAGGAATAAACAAGCGGATGTTAAACTGTTTAGTGTTAGGAGTTAGAAGAGATCTTTTGCTTGTTCATCTGGGTCAAAGCAGAGTTTATACTCTTTGGTGGTTTTTACATAATTTTGGAGTAGATTATAAGTAATTACAACTCTTACGAGCGTACTTGCCATGGTGTGGTATATTCCCGAATGGCACGGACTCCTTGTCTTAGGTGCGCTCAACAGTGGAACAATCAGCGTCATTTGTAACTCCCCACAACGCCATCTATTGGCACGTTTACGAACTAACCATCTATACAAGGTGTTGCTATGCTTTGTGCATCGTCAGCCCACGGCCCCCTGACACGGCAAGAGGCTGAGCCCCATTTGTCAGTCCCGTCACGTGTGCCGCGGATTTATCGCGCCGAGCTAACTCGACACGGCGCAAGAGATTGCCGAATTACACGGACTCTCTGTCTTAGCTTAGACTTAAACATGTGTGATTAACGGCGGTACAGACAGAGTCAATTGTCGTTTAGCACGTTTTTCTGTCACATAGACTCCACACCCATTCAGTATAACAATTACGTAAGTATGTCATTTTAGATTAACGTCTATGACACCTATAAAACGAAACCCTCACAGTTTTGGCTTAGGTAATCACGAGCAAAAAAGTGTACAATGTAAGAATTTAAAAATTGATAAAATAAATTCGTGAAACCTTATGCCAAGTTAAGTGCCAGACGCTCATACTACATTTACCTCATATTTCAGGGACTGTTATCACACGTGCGTGATGCGGGTATTATCTAAGTGTTCTATGAAATTTGTCTTCGAGTAACTAAGGGCACGACTTAAGTCTTATAACATACAATATCAACAAAAATAGAATTCTCAGCTATTGGGCAGTTAAGTCTCTTACGAGGGACTGCCATCATTATGTTTGGAATTTATTATTTAACAGACTCTATAACACTCAGAAATCGAGCAAAGACAGGATAATAATGTTATTGCGAAAAATACATACGTAAGTAAGTAATTAGGAATACAATTGTTTAGGTGTCTTATCCTCATCTCTAAAAAGGATCATTTAGAAACCACCTTCGATTTGTACAGGACAATAAGTTAGGCAATGCAAAAATTATGACAAAACATAAACATTGGATTACACGCTAACTACATCTATATCTGTCTTTTTTAACGTCCTTACAATTGTACAATAATGCTACTACAATGAATTTCTTTATACAATCTGAAAGAGCAGATATAGCAGTTTCTGTGTTCTAAAAATTTCTACGTTGGTATCAATATTTTAATTTTTACTGCCTCTCAAATAGCTATACTTTGTATGAAAATGCTTGAGATATCCCTAGACACTTTTCAGCAGTGTACATCAGCTAACAATTATAAATCTAAACACATGCTTACACTAAGTGAAATTTTCTATTCATAGCAAACTCAAGGCCGGTTCCCAATCGATCTCAGTCTTAATAATAACAATAGCAAATCAAGGTCAGACCTGTGTGCTGTGTGGGGGGGGGGGGGGGGTGGGGGCGTCCCGTCCTGGGGTAAGATTGTCTCCATGAATAGAAATGGCTCGTTTTGCACGCCTGCCCCGAATCTCTGGCTTGACTGCTTTTATTCCACCTTTTGCTATCGTTGATAAGAGATAAAAATGTTGTGAACTTTTAAAGCCTTACAACCATTGTTTGATGAAGGATTTTAGGATCTGCCGACGCAACACCTTCAATTTGACAAAATATGTATCTTTTCTTTTTGAATTATCGTCCGCAACGAAATTCTTTTCAAAGTTTACTTTTCCTAATAACCAAAAGAAACGGAATTAAGAATTAAACTTTGAAATTTCTCAGGAGTGAAACACCACAAGGTAGGTAAAAAACATACAATTTGTAACTAACTCGATATTTTCTAAGTTAATGCATCTTTTTTTTTTTTTTTTTTTTTTTATGGCCTCAATCGTGCTTTAACAGCATAATTATTCTGCCAATGTCAAGTGGTGCTCAATTTTAACTTGGGAGTTTTGGCCGGTGTGTATGCTTAATTGATTTTACACACAGTAAACTTCGTCGACTCTCAATGTTTAAGGAGACACAGTGGAGGTTGACCGGTGGAGATGACTACTAAGCATGATATTTGCTGGATACTTCGTCTTTATTGAGTTCCTTTTACACCACCTAAAACAAAGACAACACAAGGACGTCACACACAGAACATGTTTTTTACAAAAAGGAAAAGGGAAATGTTAAATTTTAATATTGTAGGTGTTAATGTAATGACATAGATACTTTAAATATTTATTGTTAGTTAACAAAAAGTTTAAATTAAGGGGGCGGGGAATTTTAAAAGGTAAAATGTCATAAAGGGATAGAGGGTATTTCTGACAGTTAAAAAATATATGATCCGGGGTACCCTCGTCCAAGCCGCATTCACACAGAGAACTATCTCTGATCCGTATTTTATTTAAAAATACGGGTGTACAGACATGTCCAAGGCGTAGGCGGCACACAACTGATACTGGGAGTTTATTGGAAGATTTGTGTTTAAAAAACCAAGGTCTAGTTGGGACTTGCGACTGGATGTTCTTGTAATGGCGGCCCTTGACTCTGGATGAACTTTCCCAGTGACTTTGCCATGACTCTTTAAGATCCTTGGCAGCCCTAGGTGAGATATCAATTGCGTGATTTCCTTGGCGTGTGGTGTCATTACTTATAGCTTGGTTCGCCCAAATGTCTACCTGTTCATTGCCTAATATGCCGCTGTGACTAGGTATCCAAATCAGAGTTACCTGGAGTTTTTGTTGATGGCATTGGAGGAGAGAGCATTTAATTTTTAAAATAACTGGGGAAATGTTTTTGGATCTGAACGGATTGCTTAGTAATGCTTGTAATGAACTTTTGGAATCAGAAAAAATGATTGCCCTATTTAATTTATGAGAGAGAATGTAGAGGAGGGCTTCTAATATGGCCAAAGCTTCACCTGTAAATATCGAGGACTCTGAAGGAGATTTAAAACTTAATAGCACCTGGAATTTAGGAATCCAGACTGCACTGCCTACATATCCGTCATCGGTGTGCTTCGAAGCATCTGTGTAGATGGGTAGCCACTGTTGCCAATCTTTGGCTAACTGCTTTGTACTTGTTCAAATTTGTAGGCAGCGCCAGGGTCCTTTTTGACAATACCAAAGTCCAGTATGATATTTGGTTCTAAAATTAGGGCATCATATGCGGTTTCGAAAAGTGGGTTGAGGTTAAACTGTAATACGGGAGATGACAGAGAAGCAAGTTTTTGCTGACTTTTTATGATTCTGGGTGGCTCTTTATGTGTCCAATATTTGTATGAGGGGTCAGAGATTAGGCCAGACAGGGTTTCCAGACGGGATAAAAGAGGGTGGCTGATTATCTGGTTCTTTTTAAAGATAAATCTGTCCGATAGGTATTGACGGCGTAAGTCTAATGGTGGGTCTACTGCTTCCACCTGTAACGCATTCGTGGGTGAAGATTTCATAGCCCCCAGAATAATTCTGAGAGCTTTCAATTGCACTTTTTCTAATTTTTTTAATGTCTCCTTGCTACAGGGCTCCAGAAGAAAGGAAGCATAGTCGAAGTGGCTGCGAACGAGTGCGTTATAAACAAGCTTCTGGCTGTATGGGTGGGACCCCCACCAGACACCAGAGAGGGATCTCATAATGTTGATATTTTTCTCGCATTTCTGGATGATGTGGTTGAGATGTGGAATACCAGTCATTTTGGAGTCGAGAGTGACACCCAGGAATTTTACTTTGTTAGTAACTGGGATGGTTTGGTTAATGCATCTTGCCAGATCTTCATGACGAAAGAATATAACGTGTAATACTATAACACGTCATCATGATATATTTAAATTTTATATTAAGTTATTCATGTCTATGAGATTATTTTACTTATCTGGTTCATTAGATGTCTTTTTGAAAGTACTCTCTAACAGTCTATTTAAATGAAGCTATTTGTGCCTAAGAAAAGATCGACTGTTTTTCAGCGTCCAAGTATCAACATTGTCGAACATTCAGAGTCTCCAAGGGCAAAAAACACCTAAAAAGAGCTGTAACCTTTCGGAGTTTTTTAAAAGCCCCGAGCAATGTTACGTTCCCTCAAGTTTGGCCTAAAGATTCACGGATTCACCTAATTAGTGGTGGGACAGGAATAGTTCAAGCATTCAGAAATATGCAGATAGTTCAGTTGATATGAGGCACACAAAGTTGTAAAAAGTTTTTTAAACCATGATTTAACATTTTTGTTGTTATGCTGAAAAACAAAAACCTGTTATTGGCATACGCAGACGCACCGACAGACAGAGTTGGGTTTATAATTATTAATTAATTAGCTTGTTCAATTATTAACTCACTCTTTATTGCACAAAATGACAATAAAGTACAATTGGTAGACTTAATGCCTACAGTAATTCTCTACCAGTCGATCGCATGGGTTAACAGAGGATTTAGGGTTTGCGCAGTGCTACTTTCTAGAAAAGATAAGATAAGATAATAGTGATCAGAGAGAAACACAATTATTGTCAAAGGAATTAATTAATTCTCGCTTTATGTTCCCACACCGGTTTTTAAATTTACTCGCAAACAAAATTGTAGAGAAAGGAAATGTAACGCCATTATTTACGAACCCTATTTCTTGTTCGCTTTTGCGTGATTTCACAAGGGATGAAACTAGAACTAGGTACGCGTCTCGATGTGTCAGCTGCCAAAATAAACAGTTGACAGTCGGCACGTGCCCACAATCGTCTAAAAGGTTTTGCGGGATAAAGCTTTTTATACATTTTGCAAGGTTTTCGGCGAATAAGCAAGATGACTTTTGCTGCAAAAAAACTAACATGTTAACAGTTTGTCGCTCATTGGCTTGATAGGAAGTTTTTCATGAGACTGGATATGCCTACACTCTATTTATATTAGTATTTTTAAATATCTAAAAAGTAAACTTCAAACAAACATTGTTTGCAAAATTATCTATTTGAGCAATATAAAAACTTCCTACTGTTATCGAAAAAAGCTTCAACTAAAATAGTTACTAACATTGATTGAAGTACCCATGTCCACCCTAATTCTAGGCCCAAACGCTGTCAGCAAACTTTCCTAAGTTGGGCAGCCTTAAAAGTACCCGAGGCGTTCTAAGAGCGTCCCTTATTACGCATCTACGCCTTCTATACCCATAAAGATACAAAAACGTACACAATGGGCTAACAGATAAGCGCTCGGCGAGAGACAATTTTTTACAAGTCTTCAGAATCCTTACAACTTTATTGGCATCTATGAACAGAAAGACAAGTCAATGAAGTTCAGTCGAAGGCAGTCTCGTTGGGAATTTTACCTTTGTCTAAAGCAGTAGGGATTGTTCATTGTTTTAAATGTAAAATCATTGATTCTTAATATTTACAACAATTACGGACCCGGCTAGCTTCAAGCAGATTAGTTATCACAAGGGCTAGGTTTTGAAAAATCAGCAAAACAATTATTTCGATATTATAGAAATTGGCTAATTGAAACCAAGAAGTTTTAAGCAAAATCCATCATGACCATCCAGCTACCAATCGGTATTCAATCACAGAGAGTTCAAAAAATCTTAGAGATGGCACGGTATCGGTTCTTTTAATAACTTGGCAGACAATAATTCATTGTATGCTGATAGCTATTAGCAACCTAGTATTAAATTCATTGTGAATTTCCAACTGTGAAAAATAAAATTCAGTACGTTGATGCAAAACATGAAAAAATAAGAAAGATAGTTTGAAAATGGAATTCACTGTTTGTGGATAATTTTTGTTGATGAATTTCACCATTTCCCGATGTTGAGCTTCATTGCTATCTTTGAAATTATTGATAGAAAGCTTAATATTAATTAGCGATTAGTAGGTATTACTGGTAGGCAGGTGTTGAGACTAGTGTTACTGCAAAGTGTCTGGCAAGCCATTCGAAACTATTTAGTATCTGATTTAGTACTACTTTTAACACTAAGGGTAAGTTGCACCACAGTAGAAGTTAAAGTTAAAGTTTTTGTCAAATTTGACAATTTGCCGTCATTTTCGCTTACCGACCGGTACTTTAACTGAAATTTTGATGTTTGTTATTGTTAAAGTCAGATGGTGCAACCCAACCTAAGTGTAGTGTCCGTTTGAAATATGATTGACAGCAGCATTCCTTGAAATAAGTTGCCACATTTTTGTTGCCGTTTAGTACTGAACCACTTTGTTTTCTGCTTCGCAGGGTTCACTGGGCATTGTAACGTAATTTTATTCAATTGGCTTTTCATATCAAAGCATACGAGTTCCCAGACGGGTCCACTCAACTGGAATCGAGTTGCGAATGTTTACGTTAAATGTTTTGTTTCGTTTATTTGATACTCTCGGAATGCCTGTAAGTATGAAATTGTATGAGATTAAGAGATATCGTCATTGCTTTGTGATATAGCGTACCCATTGGTAACCTTTTGTATTTGGGTATACATCGCGCAGGCTGTACTTAATTATCGAAAAAAGGAGGATGGATACAAAGTATCTAAAATACGTAACCCAACAATAAAGGATAATTCCGGTTAATGTTTAGCAATTACCCTACTAGTGAATTAATTTCTGCTAAGTTGACTTTCTTACAGTGTCATGCTATATTATTACAGCTGTGTGAAGGTTATACAGTGCTGAAAGGCCAGGCTTTGCCTTATGTAATGTAGCGGCAAAAAGTCTTGTGCAATGACTAAATCAGAAAAAAACTATCTTTATCATCACCATGATGTGGGGCACTGACTTTCTTTAAAAACCCAACACAATCTGTTATAAATAACTCTTAATATTCTTGAATTCCGAGTCGAGTAACGGATAGTTTAGAACTCCCACAAACTGAATGGCTTTTTAAACTACCTTGTTCCTTTTTTATACACAAATTAAACTCTATCTGGATTCAATGCAACCTAATACATTGCAAAGTTAAATTATGTTACATAAACCTCAGTGTCAAGTTTCACATTCACAGAAAAATTAGTCCCTGGTACGAGTATATCAAAGGAGTGATTCTAAATGAAATCTTAAGTTTTGTAATAACATTATTGCATAGAATACTCGCTTTAAACTTAGTTCATGAGCACCAAAGAGCCGAGTCTCAAGTCACCTCATTTGCTAATGCAGTTTCCAGCGTTGCATTTGTTTGTACAGTCACATGCACAAACATTTACAACTATAGACCCTCGTGCTTTAACATAACGTGCCTTTGAACGCAAATCTGTTAGCTTTCGTACACTCGAGCTCACATTGTGTCTATTTGTGAACAAATTGGCTTGTATTCATCTTTAGACCGTAAAGAGATTATGTTACAAGCTGGTTAAAATTCTGCAAATGGAACTTAAAATTGGTTTATGTTTAGAAATAAATGAGTACAGAGACAAAATGAAATGAGGTTTGTGGATTTTGTGCTCACATACTTAGTTTTCAGTTTAAAATGTTATCATGTTCCTAAATAAATGTTTAGTTTCTCTACTTCTACAATAATTATCCTGTTCGTGACAGGGATGTTGGCCTGAAGGCACCAGTTAGCGTCCAATGTAGCATGAGTAGAGCGTAAAATGGTAGTAATTTAGACACGCGGCACATACTCGTAGTTATGTTGACAATATTGGGGGTTTTTATTCGAGTTTTCACCTCAACTATGAGATGATGAGACTTATGATCTTACGAGCAGGTTCAGAGTGGATTTGTGGCTCGTAATAAATAAAACTGTAAGATGTTATCAAGCCCCCTGAGAGCGCGACTGTCAGAACTAACTGCCTAATACGCCGAAGCACGGAGACGCCTGGAAATATCATACTACAGTCCGTTCGCGTTAAGAATGAAGTAATTTTTAAATTTAATTCTGTTGCACACAAAAAAACTCAGATCCACAACCTTGGCGTTCGAAAGTATGCGTTCAACTGGTCACTGTGGACTTGACTTTTTCATTAGGAACGATTTGATTGGTTAGGGTGCGTACTAGATCGAAGGACAAGTATGAAATTGCTGCATTCTTAACGCGAACGGACTATAAACGTTGGGATGTCCAACTTACCCACATCTGAACCCTGGACTGCGTAGTTCAAGCTACTGAGCCACAAGGTCCTTTCTGAGTGAATCAAATATCTTCAGTAAAAAGCATCAAAACTAGTTTGGCATAAATTAAAATTGCTTTTGACGCGTGTTACTACAGCGGAATAACTCATAATAGAATTGGGAAACATTTTATGACGCGACACGAGTCTGCGCGAAGTTAGAGGTACTCACGTAAAATTTATCACGTATTTGACGAATTAGGGTTTATTTGGAATAGTATGTATTACTCAATTACAACATAATAATATCTTAGTAGCGATCGTCTTGACTAAAATGGCGCGTCCCTTCACCGCATCTACGCATACAAGAGTGCTTGCCTGCATGCGTAGATGCAGTGGAGGGTAGCGTCATTTCAGCTTAGATGATCTCTACCTGAAAGTAAAGTGGGTGTTGTGACCAATAAGTCATTACTGTGAGACGCAAGCGTAGTCGCTTAGGTAGGTACCTTACGAGACATCTCGAGGAGACCAAGCCTGAATGTCTTTGATCGACATTTCGCTACAGGATCGAATCAGAAATCAATAAATCTGTAAAAGAGCTGTGGCAAATTGTGGGCTTCTGAATGTACTATTCACCCTGATGGCAACAATCAGTGTGCCTTTGACTACAAACGTGCCCCACACGTTGTAGTCAAAGCAAAGGCACACTGACAGACGTACCGTATGTTATGATGAGTATGTATCAAGTTTTTTAGTTAATTTATTGAGTTCTTGTTTAGCTGCACAATTTTATTGCAGTCAAACTCATAGCTATGCACTTAGTTGTTACAATGCTCAAGTCGAGACGTTATCTGGACAGCTTGAAGAGTAATTAGTAGAAGCTAATTTATCTTCTAGAATTGATTGTTTAATGTTTTATTACCCGTGTTGAAAACCCCTCACAACTGACGTTTTGAGCGGCTAATAATATTAATTTTAAGAATGACCTACTACTTCAAAATAAATCTTTTTAACCATTATACCGAAGTTACCGTCAAAATTTCTCCATCATGGGTAGTACTGTTATTTCCTACCGTATTTCCCGTAGTAAAGTTCATTGACAAATATTCAACATTGTACAATTTCACCCGACACTAAACTGGGAAACTGTTGCAGATGAGGATAACAAATGGAGTAACAGTTGGGTTCAGTTGAGAAGTGCCGCCTGGCCGGGACATTTGGAAGTCCGTCAGTAGTCGCAGGGACGTAACGTCAACCGTTTACCTGTGAGGGCTGGTTAAAATGTAAATTACGGTAAGAGATAGTTGGCTGGAGGAAAGGGCCAGATGTGGAATATGAAATTAGGAAATTTGCTAGTTAGCTACAATGCAAAGTATTTGTTTTAATGATGCTAAGGCCTAGCCTTATGCTTGGCGTTGAGCATATTTTCCCCTGAATCACCCCTTGACAATTGTCAATTTACATTATCTCTTCATATACAAAACCGATTGCTGTTCGTGAGTCTCGCTAAAACTCGGGAACGGCTATACCAATTTGGCTATTTTTGGTTTTGAAATATTTGTAAAGCTCCAGGGAAGGTTTGAAAGGTGCGAGTTTAATAATATTTGACAGAACGACGTCTGCTGTTACAGTTAATTAAAAATACAATTGAAATAGTTTTTGTAATTTAGTTAACCTGCTCAAAAGCTATTTACTTAGCGCTATTTTCATTCCTTCGCTTAAAATCAAAGTTGCGACTGTTATTGTCCTTGCAAAGATCGGTTTTCGCGATTCATAGCACGTCGTTGTATTAAAACGTTGAACTGCAGTTAACTTGGAAAAAGTTCGCTTTATCGTTGTTTCTTCGGAAGTGTTGGGCCGACAATGTTAACGTTTATAGCTTAGTTTAGGCACAGCTAAGTTTACTTGGTTGAACAGTTCGGAAGTGCGTAATAAAATTACTTCCATGGGAACATTGATGAAAAAAAAGACAATCTTTATTGATGTTCGTACTTGATCTATAGATAAGCAAACTAATTCTTCATTGATTATTTGCTTTGATCTCACTGGCTATGTTAGAGGTAGTGAGTTTGATTTTCACACTAGCACGTTATTGTTAAAAGTCTGGGTTAATATTCTGTTTAAGTAAGTACCTACCTATAGTGAAATTCAAACATGCTATTATTGATTGAAGAACTGGCCCACTACACGTTGGTTTTATGGGCGACATCCTACCTATAGCGCCAAAGGCCGTGGGTACGATTCTTACTCAGGACGGAGATTTGTATTTATGTCTTTAAAGAAACAATCTATAATGGAACAGGCATGTCCTATACAGCATTTGGTCTCAAATGGACCCTCCTATAACGAGCTGAAATTCAAAGGCAGGTTTGTGCTCAGCTGTGGACTCAGGCTGATGGTGACGATTGTTTTAGTAAAATTCATTATTTCCAATAAACTTCTTAATTTCACAACAGATTTAGCGAAACGAAGTTACTAGTAAGCCGCTTGACAAAATAATACAAGAATACAATATAAAATAACATCACATAAATTGCTATGTTCGAATACTAAGGTCATTCCTTGTGCTATGGAAACCAGAAACAACGCCAAACAGATATATCCAGCTCAAACATCTGCTGCTGGTTCGTTTATCGAACCTTGGTTCTTTCCTTCTAAACCGAAGCTCGTAACCTCGGCTCTAAGCGTCTCCTAAAATAAGAAACATTCTAAGAGCACCAGCAACAAGTGAGTACAGTCCACTCGAAAAACATAAAGATTCAAACTTTATTACTTCGTAAGCGGACTGAAACTCGGGAGTCAAAGCGAAAACACAAGTACACTTGAGTTCAGTCTCGTTTAGTAGGTGCGTCGCATACAATAACGTGTACAGTCGAACGCAGGCGCGCTTTGATGTAATTTGCATTTACTGATGTGTCAAGTGGCAATATGTCGAGCTTGGAGATATCGCAACGAGCAGAATTTGTACCTGGCGTGTATTTTCTGTGGTGGCACTGCCACAGGCAAAAGTAGGTACAAATCCAGATTTTCTAAAGTAGAGAGTTTTACGTACATAAATATTTCAGCCACTCTTGACATAAAGAATAATAACATCATAGTTTCTTTGAAAATTAACTGTTTAATAAGAAGTTCACTATTTATGAAACGTTTTCCTTAAGTATTAGTTTAACTTACAGGTTAAACTAATACTTAAGGAAAACCGACTGAAATAATTTCAGTCGGTTTTTAAATAATTTTAGTTTTTGTAGTTGGTTGATTTTTAAAAAAAACGTTGAATTAATTTCGATAAACGATTGTCTGAATGAGGACGTACCAAATAGAAGAAAACATCAGAATCGTTTAAAGCTTATTTTGTCTTTACTTAGGTTAGGTTGCACCATCTGACTTTAACAATGACAAACATCAAAATTTCAGTTAAAGTTACCGGTTAGGCCCAAAAATGACGTCAAATTGTCAAATTTGACAAAAACTTTAACTTTAACTATAACTTCTACTATGGTGCAACTTACCCTTATTATTCTAATTATTGTGATCAAAACTGTCTATCATTACGACTCTGTTTCAGACTAAGTTTCTATTTTGTGCTCTGCCATAACATGAGAGAATATGGAATAATATCTCGCAACCGCATTTCAGTGCATCAAAGCGGAGTGCGTTTACATAGCTCTGTGCTTGCATTTCAGTCCTTCGCTAATTTACAGTCAACCTCTCAAACAGTGAAGTTATTTTCAAATATACTTAACCTGTATTGCCTAGGCATAACTGCTACTGCGGTTTTGAGGCAAGTTTCTGCTGCAGAGTGTACATCTAAACAAAATCAGTCAAAGAGAAACGCGAGTACAGTCGCTATTCAAACTTGAGACGTATATTCAATGCTTAGTGTACAGTCAGATTGGAAAGTGATTAATATTTCCAGCAGATTGATGATTTCTTTGACAACCTCAAATAGATAATTTACGTTCATTCGTGTAATAATACGGCGACGACTAGAGAAGTGGCCCTCCCCAAAGAGGGCCCACGAATGCCCCAAGCAGTGGTTTAACTATGTTAGTCACTGGTTGATTTTAACTTTGAAATAAATCTCGACTCTCATTCAAAGTTACACCCCCTCGTTTTCCTGATTATGGTAAAAAATTACAAAATCCTTTCTTTGTCCTCGCTACGAAAGTTACTGTTTATTTTTGTTGCTCACGTTATATTCCAAAAATTATGATAACGTACTATCAAAAGAAACAGAACATCAAGCTGTACAATTTAGGCGGCTTTATCGCTGGAAAGCGATTTCTTCCAAACCACCTACAGGCTTGGAAAAATTGAAGATATCAATAGGAAAATAAAGCCAGACGGCAAAAAACATAGGCGCCTATATGAAAATATCCAAGAATAATATTTCTAATGTAATACGAGTAAGCACATGCTAGGTAGCCTTATGTAACCTAGCGTTTTAACTTAGTATGAGTAAGTTGCCAATGTGAGTAAATTTTTGCGACAGGTAAAATACAAATAATGTCATAAAATCTTTCATGTGGTATAAGAACATCAATATCAGTCCTTTTCACGCAAACATTCCTACCTTCATGTAAGCTTTATGAAAGCTCTTAAGACAAATGAAAAAAAACAAAAGAAAAACAACAAAAATAAATAAAAAAATAAACTAATGTGACTATAAAAGTACGAGTACAACGTAGTGGTAGGTTTTTATTTCTAGTTTTATTTATTTTAGCTCAGTTTTAATGTTAGCATCTGACAGAACGTTTCCCCTATACCTATGTACGAGTAGGTAGAATCTGTAACAATTAGTTAAGTATTTTGCCATTACGCTTATTATTGTAATTATTCCAGACAGTCTGAAAACTCATTAAAACAAATTCCACTTAATGCTGTTTGCGAATGATTGAAAATGTTTTGTTCAGAATTGTTCAGTAATTATTTGATTCAAATACATTTTCGCAGTGTCCCTCTGTCTGCCTACGGCTTAGATCAAAGACCAATGATATAAATTAAAAAAACCCTTATTTATGTTTTTTTATTACTAGCATTTATAACCAATGAAATTGTGCTAAAAAGATGTAGATAGGTTACTTGTGCTAAAAAAGTGGCCTGAAATCAGAACTTTCGAACACCAGAGCGAAGCATTGACAGTATTGACAGTTTGAGACGACACTGCGCAACATGTATCTGTCTCGTTTACGCTCTAGTAAATAATCATACTGTCTGGTTCACACGGTGAAATTTCAACTTCGCATCAGGACTGATATGACCTATTTTATAATATCATTGTTTGTAACTAGTAATTTTAACAAAAAAACAACAACGGAATAAACATTAAGTGGGTTATCATCTATTTTAGCCGGCAAGATTTGTCATTTTAGTAGTGGAAGATGGTATGGGAAGCTTTAGCACAGTATAATCATCCAGTAAGATATCTACATACAAACGTGCCGCTCTCGGTTTGAATGTGTGCGTGCGCGTCGCGCGCCGTGTCGTGATATCACACACACGCGATTTTACGCACACGCTAGCATAAAATAGGGAGGCATAGGGAGGCGGCAGTACGGACGGGCTGTGCCGCGTGTCTGTGTGCACGCTAGGCTAATAACTCGGCGGGCGGCCTTAGATAGCCTACTGTATGGTTTATACTGTGGCTTTAGTTAGTAATATTATGATTATTCGATCTCTCACAATAGCTTGGTCATTATTAACTCTCATTATTATTATGATTATTGGAACGAGTAGGATGTGCCTTTCCGGGCACATTATCTCAATAAAGCAAAGTACGTACCATTGTCGTGGTCTGGTACCGATAGGCTGTCTGAGGTGTCGGAAGCGAGCGCCAGGTCGGGAGACGCGGCACCCAGCAGTGCACTGAGCCCGTCGTGCTCGCCATCTGCGAAATACCACCTTATCAGACACTGTATAGAACACAATTTTTAAGCAACCGCATCACCGCACAGTCAGTCACTGAGGCAGTAGTTTTTACACTAACAAACATTTGTTATTGGTTGTTTCAACCTTCAGAATCTGATCTGCGTCTTTTTGTTTTAGGTCTTTTTTCTTTCCAACCATTGAAGATGTGCAATCTCCTTCTGGAGGATTTCATATAGCTGAATATCCAAGGTGAATGATGAAATCTTAGCCTTGGCGCTTTTTATATTAGTTAGCAACATCGAAACTGAGCCATTTTACTAATGTAAACAATTATCTATCAGTTAAGGTAGTATATTATAATGTGATATTACTGGCCAAATATAAGCTTTATTCCAAAGATATAAAGCAAGGTTTCCAGGTGTACGCGTTTATTGGCTGGGAAATCCATTCGAGTTTACCGGTGTCGCGGAAATGCGAACGGAAACTGCGTTAGTCGTTTGTCTGACGACGGAAAGGGGAAAAATTGGTGAATAACGTGGTTGGTTTTCATTAGATACACATGTCATGTTCGTGCATTTGTGTTTGACATGTGTGTAAAAAGAAGTGGAATACAAAAAGAGTAAGTAAAGTAGCCTTTACAGTGATTGTGCCGAATTCATTCCATTGAAGGAACAAGTATTAGAGTTTGGTTATCATATTATTTGGACACATAAAACACTGAAATGTTTCAGAATTTCTAGTTTTTAAATTGTGTTTTGGCCTGCGCTCGCCGATTCACTCATGATAACTGAAAAATTACACTTGTTTTAGTGACTTTTCAGCCTTTCAAATAGAGACTGAAGCCCGTTCGCGTTAAGAATGCAGTAATTTCATACTTGTCCATTGACCTGGCCCGTCCCCTAACCAATGAAATCGACATTCTAAAACACAATCCCTTCGATGCCTTCACATTACAAAAAAAAAACGCGCAATTTGCTTAGATTAGGCTGCCACGCGGCTGCGTCGCTGCTTCCGCGCTGCTATTTCAGTATGGAACTGTGAACCGCGCGACAGTCGCGCTGCTGCAGCCGTGCTACTGCCGCGCTACTTGCGACCGATCTAATGTGAACGAGCTCTTATATAGCCCGCACGGCTCCAAGAGTGAATTCATTCTTCATTTAGCTACGCGACCTCAGTCAAGTTCTAATTCGGCCGCTCAATTAAGGGATCTCCACTAATAGCCAGTCAAGGATCGCTGGGAACAGCTACTCAAATCTTACATTATTAAAGCGGCGCGGTGGGGAATAAGGAAATTGCTCAAATGCCATAAATAATTTATACAGATTCGAAGCAGTACAAGTTTTGAGAGCTCTTTGGCTCACAGAGCACTCCCCTGCCAGACTGTGAAAGCAATTAAGTTGTCAGATACTTTATTTAGAATCATTTTGTGCAACAATTTACGAGAATATTGATTCTGGTCACACTGTTGAGGGTAAATAAATTTTCTTTTCGCAGCTTCATGAGGACCTTTTTGAAACAATTCCAAAGTTTCTCGTCGCAGTTAGCAAAGTTAGTTCTTTTGTTTGTTTCTTCTTGTTAAGTGTGATAAAAACCATTGAGTCTAGACGTCTTGATATACAGACACATTAACATATTTGATCCCTGAATTACTTGACTAGACAAAAATGTCTCAAGTTACATATATTTTAGTTTTCTTATTGAAGTTTTCAGTTTCGGTTTGTAAAATAAATATTTCTAGAACATCTTTGGACATAGTCATTGTATTGACCTCAAACTGACTAAAGTTTCAACTATAGGTATCAAAGAATAACATTAGATAGAAGATCATTCAAAATACCATAAGAGTTGAATAAATGGTAACATTCGGAAACAGAGTCAATTCGTAGACCGACGATTTTATTTAGGATACCACCTATTTTCTTGGCATTTTGATGGTAACTCAAAGATAATTTGAAGATAAGAGATAAAAATATGATCACTTAAAGGAACACAGGTATCCGTTAAGATGCGGTGAAAGAGTCCACTGATTCTATAGCTCAATTCATAACATCCCAGCACCATCTCGACTGTCGAGAAGGAAAGAGTGGCACAATTTGCGATATAATTTTACTACCGTGAGTATTGGCTGCTGCACGTTCGGTTACGTCACGGATGGCTCAGAGCCAGGGGAGCAGAAAGGGATGCGACGTTTACTTGGCATCCTGTACCTTTGTTCTTTTTAGAGGTACTGTTTTCAACAATCAACAAACAATATTTTAAAAAATGGTGCTAAATTGCGATGGCACTTTATGAGACAAAGCACCTTTTCTGCTTTTAAAGCCAATACGAGTAGTCTAAACAAGTTTACTTCATGTACTCGTATTTTGTAATTTATAGACTTACCCCCTTATTCTTAAAAAGGAACGCAACGCTAAGCATAGTTTAAGCAATTGACGTGTTTTGTCACTTTTACTCGCAAATTTCGGCAGCAACAAGAATAAAAGAGACAAAGCAATACAAAAGTTAACGTGTTGATAAAGCGCTGCTTAAGTTTTTATGAAAAAGGTGGTAAGTTAAATCGCTTTGTATATTATTTGGTTAGTTTAGTAAACAGTTTTAAATTTTCTGATTGAATAGCTTTTCTTCGACGCTAGCCGTCACAAATCATAATTAAAACAATTACTCCCATTACTGAAGGAAGCCTAACTCATGGATCTTCAGAGCGGCTGGTAGGTAGGCTGTTTAAACCGTAATCCCGCGACCTTCATCAAAACCGTCCGTCCTTTTACGGGCGAGTGTCCCGCCAGCCGATGAAGATGCCCGTAGAAAGACTAAAGTTGACGACTGAGCCCATCAAGTAGAGATTGTCAGTTGTCTAATCCAAAACTGAACGAGCCTTCGATGTGGTTACGTCAAAGCAAACCAGCAAAGCAGATGTAGACACAATTCCAAGATGCGTTCGTCATTTGTCATTCAATCACGGGCTAGGTATTAGTTAAGTTTATGTACTCGAAGAAGTAATCATGGATTTTGTCGGGCAATGAATTCTCAAAAAAATACAAAATTCGCCTGATTACAACAATGATTGCTATTACTTATATGTAGCTCAAATTTTTACTGTTACTTATAAAGCGATGTTTTAGTTTCCATTTATAATGCAAGTTCAGTATTAGGGCAAAAACTACGAAAGGCAGCAGCTCAAAAGACAGCCGCCAGGGCAGAATAGCTCTCAAACAGAGACCATTTCCATTCATGCCAAACCCAACGGGTAAGTTTAACATCAATTAAAAATTCAAAAAGTTCCGTTTGCTCCCCAGAACACACAGAGCTTGTACACCAACATGAATTACCATCCGAGCCGAACAATGTTCCAATGAAAGAAAGAAAGAAAGAAAGAAAGAAAATTTATTCGACTGTTAAACAAATGAATCAATGAACCCACACTTCCGATACTCCTCGGTTTGTTTACATTTTAATCCAATGTTTCGATTACTGCGGAAAGTAAACCTCGGCTTATTACTTCGGATAGTGTGTTTGCATTGTTTTATTAACTTTGTAGTTGAATCAATGTTTGTATGAAAATTTCAAAGTGAACTGTTTGCCTGTAATTGCTCAAACATACCAAAATAACTGAACGAGTTTTACTTATTACAATATAAAACAAGCCTGTTCTGTGACTAAATCATGGTTCTAGAGGTGGCTTCTTAAAAAAGTAGTTCTGGGAGCTAAGGTATTTTTTGTTAGTCGGAACTACCAGATATAATTTCACTTAAAATTTTAAGTCATAAGGTTTCATAAATAAACTGCGTATTTTTATGTAGTAGATTAAAATGGATTTATTTGATAAAATTTTACAAGATTTCGTGACATGGCTATGACTAAAATTTTAATTACAAAATTGTTAAATACGTTGCTAAATTAGTACTTTGAGGATACTAGACTTACAATAAAATATTGATAGATTAACCATGAGAAGACTTTGGAGACAAAACTTTCTAGTTACTCTTCTAACTTGAATGTATGCTACACTTATTGCAGCATAAAATAAAACCTGATGTTTTCGAAGGAATTATTTTAAAAGTGGGAACATCATGAAACTGTTGGGTCGACATAGTCGTAGCAATACTCTAATTACTTTATTTAACTTTACAAATACCTCTCTGAATTAATAAGGAACTTAAAAGGAAGAGATTCTAGCTATTAGAGCCGGAAATTTATTTATGTGACACTAATTTGGATGTCAATTAAGCGGAGTAAGGCCCCCGATTAGGGCGGCCGATACCCGACGGGCCCGTAAAGTTTAATGCAATCATTAACAGATGATTTCGTGTTATGAGACGCTGTTAACGTTTAGGCTTCTTTAAGAGAAGTTATTAGGCGCCAATGAGTTTGACTTAGAAGCTCTGAAACTGTCTTTAGTTAACATTTAATAGTTTCTATGCGCCATCTTTCAATCATGCTTTAACATATTTGCTTCTCTAAAACGTACAGTTCGAGGGATGGAACTTACAACAAAATATGTTTTATTACCGATAGACTCCATTTGATATTTCCTTACACTAAAGCAAGCTATAAATAAAACCATATTAAGCAATATTAACCGTGGGGCGCGCTGAAGTGAAAGCTCTTTCCTCATAATTTTTCAATAATCCGAAATCAGTGAAGTAGGTATAATGCGATTAAAATTTAATCCCATTTTTCCTCGTTCGTCGAAAACAAGTTTCGAGGATGTCTGTTATTACGATTTCACTCAGCAAATAGCACATAAATACGGTTATAAACGATATAATACGAGTTTCAGGCGAATCGCAAAACATCTAGCGTAAATACAAAATCTTAGGGAATAGGTAGTTTCTTTCGACAGTCAGCTGCTCACTGTTTTGTCTTTAGTCTATTTTTTATAAGAAAGCAATTTGATAATCAAATATGGTGTCCTTTTACAAGTGAAATGAAATACCGAAGGTCACGATTTAAAAAAAAATTCGTGTATATTATTCAAGGGAATAAATAGATATATATAAAAAATAACAAGAAAATTGGACTTTATTTCTTTCTTTACTAGTTTTTTTTTTGGTTAGATCAGTACCTCTTCCAAAATAATTGCTTTTAGATAGTTTGACTGCTTTAAGATGTTGGAGTGGACAGCAGAGCTACCGCACGCACGGTTTAAACCAATTAATTGAGCCAAGAGTGTTTATCGTGACGAAAGCTTAAACATTGCCTAGTACCTGCGCTCGTACCCACTCGCCAGAACGACCTACTTACCCCACTATGTCTGGAACAAAGGACCGGGGCGGCATCTCGGGATAATAATTTTAAGAAAACTGTCGGGGAGTTTTGGTGTTCCGCGGAGAACCCAAACAACCGTGCAGTTTAAACAATAACTGACATTATACTTCGTCGCTGCATCCTCGGGATTTTATCACAAGGTAGTACATTTCTTAATGTAGTGGGCATCAACACGTTTTAGAGCTGGTATCACTGAAACAGAAAAAAAAAACAAATTCCCTCCCTACGGTAGGTGCGTCACTCTGACAGGTGACAAGTTCATCATTCGTTTCTAGTGTTCGGGCATCGACACACCCTCTCTCGTTATATTTTTTATATAACGGTTTCTTTAAGTGCTGAAGTGTTTGCAATAGTTGTAGTAGTGTAAATTGATAGATCCTAAATGAAATACAACGTTAAGATCGTACTTACCTTTCGTTTTAAACAATAACTAAATACGATCTACAATAAAAATCTACCCACATTTTCTTGCTCAAAATGTTTTAATAAGAGAACTCGTGATTAAAAGTGAATCTTCGTATGACTGTAAACAAAGCTAAGCAATAGCATGACGATGCAATGTTTAAATTTAACAAAACACGTCAATGATGAGACCGTGAAGTGGTCATAATCAATGTTGGCATTAATTTTAGCTGTTTATGATCCTGTTGAGGCCTGTCCAAAATGGACCCACCGTAACGAGATTACGATAAAACGCACACTGAGTGAGTGTTTCCAACAATCGAGACAAACAGAAGAAGAAGATCCTGTTTTTTCCCGTAAGAAAGTTGGTCGGTGCATTTTCAACAAATAAGCCAAGCAGAATAAAGGTTCCTGTTTATTCCTGTCCAAGAGGACGTCCCGTAACGAGAGCACGGCCAGGCCCACAACGCGAGTGTGGTTTCGAAAGCATTTTAAGGTGAAAATCAAATCGAAGACCAAACTGTAAGTTATTTTGTGCTATCCTTGCATAACAAAAACCTTTCTTTTTATGTACACTAGTACCTAAAAAACTTCAAGAACTAGATTGTAATTTCAATTGAAAACTGCAGACTAAGAATAAGTCTTAGTAATGGTAGTACCTGACATTAAAATAATGTTTCATTTTGCTACTACACAGATACATCTGAGTAGCCACGCCACAGCTTTTGTAGCTATATAGCTATGGCTAATATCATAACTTATTCTAGTTGCTATAAATTTTATATTTAAATACATTTGATACCACTTCGTGGTTACCGCTTACAATATTCATAATATGATGAAGGCTAACACCCGTGTTAACACGGGATAACCACTCACGTAGGCTTGCTGCCCACGAAGTTCACAGCATATGCTTTATATATAAGAAAATGACAATCCAATGCGGATTTAGCAGAATGAAATATTCAATTAGCTATGTAATTAGAGGCCGACGCCAAAAACCATCCCGGTGAGTACCGGTGCCTAATTAAAATACTTATAAGTGAAAAGTGAAATATTTTTTATTTATTTACTTCTTTAAAAACCTGGGGGTTGGCCGAGAGTCATCACGAAGGTATCGTAAAAACCTGGGGGTTGGCCGAGAGTCATCACGAAGGTATAGTAAAAACCTGGGGGTTGGCCGCGAGTCATCACGAAGGCATATAAATATAGAAAAATGATCTCAAATTTGAGACTTAATAGCTTGATCTGTACATAAGGAACAAACCTGGGAGTTGGCCGTGAGTCAACATGACGGTAACGATATCGCAATATCTGAATTAAGGGCCTATATTCAATCCGTGAATGGCCCATGAAATGAAATAAAATAAAATGAAATAAAATAAAATAAAATGAAATTAAATGAAATTAAATGAAATAAAATGAAATAAAATGAAATAAAATGAAATAAAATGAAATAAAATGAAATGAAATGAAATGAAATAAAATGAAATAAAATGAAATGAAATAAAATGAAATAAAATAAAATGAAATAAAATGAAATAAATCAAAATAAAACGAAATAAAATGATTAAAAATGTAATAAAATGAAGTAAAATAAAATAAAACATAAAATGAAATGAAAAGTATTTTCATAGTGATTGCGAAAAGTCAGGTATGTATTTTAACCTAGACTTACCAGTATTTTTCTGGAAATTACCTTGCTGATGGTTTGATAACCTTACCTGGTGGCAGAGAACCCATGTTAGTTTTCCAAAATTTTCTTTATTATTCAAGAAAGAATTATCTATGACTAGCAGCCGCCCGCGACTTCGTCCGCGTGGCCTTAGCTGTATGTGAAAAAAGATTTTCCCGCTTTTCTGTTGAAATTTTGCTGAATTTTCTTTACTATACACCTCACGGAGCGCGGGACCTTTCTAACGAATACAAAACCGTGGAAATCGGTCTGTGCGTTATAGCGTCAGAAAGGAAAACCCGGCTTAATTTTATATAGTAGTTTATTTTAACATAATAAATAAGCAAAGGCATTTGAAACAACATGAATTGAAGAGACACTTAAACTCTTTATTATTAATAGTTTATTCTTATGAAGCGATAAACG
The DNA here is from genome assembly GCA_950022985.1 of Udea ferrugalis. Lineage (NCBI taxonomy): Eukaryota > Metazoa > Arthropoda > Insecta > Lepidoptera > Crambidae > Udea > Udea ferrugalis. Next base: position 5,253,939 of record OX465533.1, read on the forward strand.
ATAGGTGAATTAGCACCTAATAATTAACACAGTATTTAACGCAGCCACGCGTTTAACAATAACATGTTGAATAACAACACTTAAAAATGGTGTAAGTACATAAACACAGCCGTCTTTTAAATGTATATGCATACATGTATCTACTTGATTTACTTGTTGTTGAGTGGTGTGCTACGCACGCGGATTTATTTTATATGCAAAATGCTACACTTTTGCCGTTTAGCAAACATTAGTGACTACTCATAATTCAGCAAGCGTTAAATTTGTCATTTAACGATTGAGTAGATGATTTTTGAAGGTATATCTGCTGTTTTAGCCAAGTTCAAATAGGCACAACTTGTAATGTAGGCTTGATTTAGTACCTCGATGCCGTGGTTATTTTTTGAAATAACAAAATCAATCAATAGGTATAGTTGATAACCATATCCAAGCCATGACTGGTTTTGACTTGGGATTAAAAGTTATAAATTGAACTAAAGCCATCTCACATTGATCGCATTTCTGAATACAGGAAATGTATTGGAAAAAGATGTTTATCTTGTCTCGATTTCAGTAAGACTAGTACTTAGTCATTTGCAGATACTCTGACAGCATATACCTACCTAAAGACAAAAATGTTTGGTAATGATTTGCAGATTACCAATTTATAGGAAGTAGTTTTAGCTTTTATTGTTCACATCTGGCAAGGTTTGTTGATTAAGAAATTAATTGCAATCAGATGCTAAATTACAATTTAATAGTTTTAGTATTTGATATTATGTAGGTAGGTGACCTACCATTAAGGATTTGTTGCATACGCACTCACGAGTAGAAGACATCGTGGTCTTTCATTTTAAAATGACCGAAATATGTTATAAGTTAAGTTTTTCGTGAGACTAGGACTGAAATCGCAATAATAATGGAATGAAAAATAACACCTTCGCATAAGCAACAGCTCTTTTATTAGTTTACACTTTAGTAGTGTACCAAGCCAAACAAGATTTGACATTTAATAAGAAATTCACAGTAAGAAGATTTAAGGAGAGAAGTCAGTAGAATATCTTGATGCAATTCTAACCTTAACTGTACCAACAGGGAACTGTAGGTACCTACCTACTTACAGTGTTACGGATATTATTCGCATGGCGATAGTTAACAATAGACGATTTCCACTCACGAAAACATTGTCATAAAGAATAGTAAGACGTCTCATCCTTACAAAACGCCCTAGCTTTCACCAGAGTGGCATAAATTACCTAAGTAATAATACCTCAGTTAGGTTATTAGATTAAAAACATAGGCCAGCTGCATTGGTTAGGTCATGTGTAGTTTCTATCTTGGAAGGACATTTCAATCAATGAGAGTCATAGAAACTCTTAAGAAAAATAATAAAAACTAAAGCTTATTATGCCTAGGTTATTATTCTTTCGGATTCAAAGTCTGCTTACTCTGCGCAGTAGACAACATACTTACATTAAGAAATATTATTAGCAAAAACTAGGAGAGTAAGTTACTAACTAACTTACTTTAGTACCTACTGCCGTTGGGTTCTATTTGGGAATAGGTTTTCCAAACAATAGCTTTAGCTGAATTAAGTTAGGTGACTAATTATGTGTCACCCACCCAACGAGCACATACAATGCTGGGCATTTAAATTGTTGTAATAAACCACTGCCCAGTGTACTTGTTTAAAATTACGTACCACCTTACTTTACATTTATTACGAAAATATTAACGGAAAAGTTGCAGCTCAAGCTGCTAACCTGTTTCAATAGACGTCGTTCTTTGATCCCGAATTTACTATGGATTAAATATTCGAGTAAATTAGGTTTAAATACTTATTATTAGGTTATTATTAGGTTTAGGTAGGAGTAAATTACCGACCCAACTAGTAAGATTTTGAAGCAGACCACCGAGCTTCTTAAGAAACACAGTGAAAAGTTAAATCTAGACGTGTCGTATCTTATACCATCGTGTGCCAAGCCTCCAAAGCTGTATGGGTTACCGAAGATACACAAACCACTTGCTCCCCTTCGGCCAATAGTAAGCCAAATCGACTCACCTACTTATCGTTTGGCTAAGCACTTGGCGAAGGTACTCTCACCTTTGCGAGGACAGACTACATCTCATGTGAAGGATTCCTACCAGTTCATTGGTGAGTTACAACAACTACAACTTTCTGATGATGAGACAATGGTTAGCTTTGATGTTCAGTCCTTGTTTACATGTTTACCAGTAGAGGATTGCATAGAAATTACTAGGAAAAGGTTAGTGGACTGTGATATGCCCGTTGAATATGCAGAGTTACTTAACCTGTGTCTTAGGGCAGGTTATTTGTACTGGAATGATAAATTCTACGTACAGCTTGATGGTGTAGCGATGGGATCTCCCGTGTCCCCTGTGGTAGCTGACATCTTCATGGAGGATTTCGAGGAAAAAGCTTTAGCTTCAGCACCTGTCGTTCCACGGTTTTACAAGCGGTATGTGGATGATACTTTCACAATTTTACCATCCAACAAAGTATCAGCATTTTTAGACCATCTTAACTCTATACACCCTAGGATAACATTTACTATGGAATTGGAAGCTGACAGTAAACCACCTTTCTTAGATGTGTTAGTTATTAGGAATCCTGATCATAGTTTGGGCCATACTGTGTATCGGAAGTCTACCCATACTGATAGGTACTTAAACGGTGATTCTCACCACCATCCTTCGCAGTTAGCTACTGTTGGTAAAACTTTGTTACAGAGAGCGGAACGGATCTGTGATGATGACCACCTGCATGCTGAAGTCCAGCATGTCAAGCGTGTGCTGGGTGAAAACAAGCTCAAAGCACCGCGACGTCGCAGAAACCGAGTGAAACCAGCCACAGTTGAGCGTCAGCCTGCTGTATTGCCATATTTGAAGGGTGTCACTGACAAGATTGGGAACATCTTGAAGCGTGCTTCTATTAAAACTTATTTTAAGCCGCCGAAGAAGATTAATCAATTTTTAAGACCTGTTAAGTGTAATATTCCTCTTCAAACAGCGGGTGTATACAAGCTTGATTGTGACTGTGGGCTCTCGTATATAGGTCAAACCAAAAGAAGCATAGGGACGCGTATCAAAGAACACATAGGTGATATTAAGAATAGGAGATCTACAAAATCAGCAGTTTGTGAACATGCCCTTGATAAGCCCAACCATTTCATACGATTTGATAAACCGCAGGTCCTTGCTAGGGAGAATCGTTACTTACCAAGGATGCTGCGAGAGGCTATTGAAATTAAAAAACATCCGAATTTCAATCGTGAGGATGGTTGGAATTTACCACCAGCTTGGGAGCCTGTTATACGCTTGATCAATCCCAGAGGGCAGCACAATACTGTGAGGTCTCAGGATACGGTTAGTTCGTACTGCGTGGATAGGAACATTTCCAATAATGTTAGTGGAAATGACGGTAGTTAAGTGAGGGTTGCTAAAAATTTTGTACTGTTTTGTGACATAGAACATCTTTGTCATCCCGTGATCACGACTGCTGTAAAGGAGTCGAAACGTCGGGTTAGAAAATGAAAGAAAATATAACACCGCGAGTAGAATCCGTAAAGTTGTTTTATTTCGATGTATAGTGTTCGCGTAAATATTAGAAATCATTAAATTAGGTTTTGTTATTGGGTGGTATATGTATACCTGTTCTTGTGTGTGGTAACAGCAGAGTTCATACAGTTAGCATTAAGTTTTTATTTATAACATGAAATTATCTTAATATATATTCGTCTTGGAACATAATACTGAAGCTGCAATGATCTTTTGACTTTTGGTCATTGGTCCTTAATTTTATTGCGGTTTTATAGTAAACAGGTTAAATTATAATAAACGTTACCTATCTCACATCAAAAATTGTAAATTGAATATAATTCAATTTAGTAAATCCTTGATATCATATTCAATTTAGTAAATCCTTGATATTGATTTCCCTAGAACTCTAAACATCTACCTTGTGATAAAATCCCGAGGATGCAGCGACGAAGTATAATTAATGATTAAACGAACTTACCTTAAGTGAAGTTCTATCATAATTATATGAGTCGCTGCACCCGAAGGGATTTTAGCTCCCACCCTACCCATAGTTACCATCATACCTTCTGGTAACTGACCCGAGTAACTTTAGGGAAATCTGTCTCTAAAAGAATGATGAACTTGTCACCTGTCAGAGTGACGCACCTACCGTAGGGAGGGAATTTGTTTTTTTTTTCTGTTTCAGTGATACCAGCTCTAAAACGTGTTGATGCCCACTACATTAAGAAATGTACTACCTTGTGATAAAATCCCTTCGGATGCAGCGACTCATATAATTATGATAGAACTTCACTTAAGGTAAGTTCGTTTAATCATTAATTATACTTTTTGAAATGAAACAATGTAATAATTCTACACCGGTTTTATATTTACTGACAGTTTATAAAGTCAGGTTATGAAAAAAATATTAACTTCTTACTCATTTAGACAGGAATGATAGAACATCTAATTAAGCCTTCCTGGCGAATAATAAATTCTTACTTAGGTGTTACATAGTGGATAAAGTGGTTCAAACATCACTTTAATGTGACGTCAGAGCATAGTAAAAAGAAACTACTACCTACTAACAATGAACGTTAGCGCAACAAAGATGGAGCGTAATCTGTACCCATAACACGTGCCTATATAATTAGCTAAACAATTTTGACCTATGTTGGTAATGTTGTGGCTTTGCAAACAATCAATTTATTAATCTATCATTAAAGAAATAAATTATATAATTAATAAATTAGTGAAGTAAATCTCTCATACCCCTTAAATAAAGGCCGTATCTTAATTATTATAATAAAAAAGTAAACATTGTAGAAAATTGTGTAGTTTTTCTCACAAAATTAGTACAGAACCTCTTTCTCGCACATCATAATCGCGCCTGGCAGGTTTTTTTATTTCTTCATAAAATAACGGAGAGAGCTCGGCATTCGTCGACCGCGCGCAGAAACGCCGCCATAAAGTTGCAAATGAAGCAATATCGTTCCCGGGATGACTCCCGCCCAAACTTGCCGACAACTGCTCTTACCACAGTAGCCTGCATCCTATTTGCACGCGTATTATATTAGGTTCTTTATTGTGATTGGATTATTAGATAAGGAAAAAGATCTGGGACGTTTTATCGCTCTTGTGACTCAATGACTAATTAGTATCATACACAGATTAACAGGTGACAATATCGTTCCCGGGATGAGTCCCGCCCAAACTTGCCGACAACTGCTCTTACCACAGTAGCCTGCATTCTATTTGCACGCATATTATATTAGGTTCTTTATTGTGATTGGATTATTAGGTTAGGAAAAATATCTGGGACGTTTTATCGCTCCTGTGACTCAACGACTAATAGGTATCATACACAGATTTACAGGTGACAATATCGTTCCCGGGATAACTCCCGCCCAAACTTGCCGACAACTGCTCTTACCACAGTAGCCTGCATCCTATTTGCACGCATATTATATTAGGTTCTTTATTGTGATTGGGTTATTAGGTTAAGAAAAGAAAACTAGGACGTTTTGTTGCTAGATCTTGTGGCTCAAGGACTAATTGGTATCATACACAGATTTACAGGTCACAGAGCAATCAAGATGGTTCGAGAACATACTATAAATATTACATTGATTCAATGACTTCACTGTTTTTTGTCACATCTATGAAGTTTTAAGTTTGATTGTGAATTAAAACCTTGCTTGAATTTATTAATGGCGGTAATTAGGTTGATAATAATAAGGCTTGTCCTGAAGACAAACTTTTCATATACTTACCACATCATTGCGAAGTTAAGCTTTTGCGTATACAACACACATGTGTACTCGTACAAGTGATTTTTTATTAAATGTTTATGTATTGAGATAATTAATCAAACTACTTTTAGTCATGGTTAGCAGTAAACGTTTTAACATGCAGTCAACCTAGTTTATTTCAATAAACCGTTCCTAAAGTGACTGCTCAAAAGACGAAAGCTGCGGAACAAGCTTGCTTCCATTTACGCTGAGTGTTGACTTAACGTCATTTAATTAAGCTGTATAAATTGGGCGAGTATCGTGCCCTGTTGGCTCACTTGTAATTAATATTGACCATTCCTTCCGAAATAACAGTATCGTGGCCGAGAGAATTGGACCATAGAAACTTTTGGACCTAACTCACAGTTACACCGGCAGTTTGGTATTTGCAAAGCGAAACAGTACAGTCGGCAGTTGTGACTTTTGAATTTTAACTGGATTTAATTCAGTTTTAAATTGAATTTCCTCGGTTGAATTTGGTTTTGGTTCATTTTTACACGACGTGCGCAACTCAATGGAGGGTGATGTTTTTATCAGTGATGTATGTATGTACATGGCCTTGTAGGGACCTGAAGTTTAGTGTCTAACTAACGATCTAGCAACTGTTACATTGACGGCCTATAACATCCCACTGTTAGGCACAGGCCTCACCTCAACTATGAGGTGGAACGAGCCATACTCCAACACGCGGGCTCAGTGCGGATTGTTGGAGGGGTGTAAGGTTCGGTGACCAACCTTAATGACAGATGTCTTCAAGCCGCCCTAAGGCCTCTGACGGCCTTAACGACTGACATCTAGGGACGTCAACCGTGACCAACTGCTTAACGTGCAGTCCGAAACACGGATTTGCCCGAAAAATACATAATCCGTCCTATTTCTGACCCGGCGTGTTTTGCTTTACAACAACGATCGTCGCCGATCACTGTCACAACTGCGCCATGGGCACCTCAGCAACTGTTGGCCCGCATCAAACAGCTAAGTGATTGGTTTCTGTGTCGCGCTATCCCGATATGGAACGTTCTTCCAAGACATTTGTGTCTTCCTATTATCCTAAGTTCTTATGGCGGAGCGTGAAATGACATCTACGCAGGCCTGTAAAATGAGCTGATGAAGCTCAGAAATACTACTTATATACTATACTTGTCAACTTCATATCTGGACCTCACAGCTGCTTCTCATCATGTGGAGTGAGTACTACTTGATAGGTACAAAGAAAATATAAATTGGCAAAGACTAGAAATCCATCCACATCATTCTATAGATGTTAAAAAAGTTCTTTGCTTTTCAGTCATTCAATACGGTTTGGCCATATGATGCCAGCAACTCGATTGCAATAGAAAAATATAACATTATACGAGTATATTGTTTACTGGAACAAGAATGAACAGCTGTGATTTTGTTATTCGATCTTAAACATTTTTAAAACTAATTTTATCAAGAGTTTTGCTGTAGGTAACAACCCAGTTCGAAAGTTACTTTCGCTGTGTAACCAGTACCAAAAAGTTTAATCAGTTTTTTCAATGTTTTCGTCTGATTTTCCTCTATCCACGGACATTAACAAGACTCGTCAGACGCGACGCTTTTTCTTATTAATCAAACTGGCATTTGCGGAATATATTATTTTTCCTGTCGCGATAAAAAGCCGCTGTCCCAGTAAACAATCTAAAGTGAGTAAGTGGTAGTTTTTGCATATTTTATTCAATAGTACATCAGAGTAGCACTTAGAAAGATGAATTGTCACTCGCGGAATTGTTTTCTGAGCTAGGGAGGGGTGCAGGGGTGCAGTACCCACCCCGGAAATCTAACACTGAAATTATATTACAAATTCGCACGCTTCAAACAAGAACTCTTTCTGTTTCAAAATACATTTTCGTGGTTCCGGTGCTCGGTTGGCGAAACTTACGTTATATTGTATTTCAGCAGAAATGTACCTAGTTTAGGATATCATTTTGTTGAGTAGTGCGCTACAGATTTGGAATTATTTTACTTTTCCGTACCATTTTGAAATAGTTCTTATTATTTAGGTAACTCTTGATTATTTTCTGATTTTAACATGTTGAAGTGTTCGTACCTATAATATTGTGAATTTTTGACTGTTAAATTAACTTTAAGGAATGAAATTGGACAAAGTTGGATGTTATAAAAAATCTTTCCCCAGAAATGATTCCTTTTAACATAGCGATGTCGCTTTGTGTGCAGTCTACAGCACATCAGGTTACCCCATTCCCGTTTTTTATCTCGCTCTTGCCAAATGTCATTTCTTTGCAATAGAATAAGGAGGACTGACTGGAAATGGGTAGAGTGATGTGCCGTCCACCGTACATCATTATAATATCAAAATATTTCATGACACCCTACCCTATTGAAATATGAATATCAAGGACTGAAGATACACTTATTTTACTCCTGGAATTGCTTTAACTCTCTTTTCCCGAAGGTTGTCTGGAAGATTTCGCCTTAATTGTACGAACCCTACTTGATATTTATTGCGCAAGTAATTTCTAAAAACCTTGAAAATGGAAGACGTGATTCTTAGCATTCACATTCTGCTGTGACTAAATACAAAGTTGTTAACCAAATTCATAACAAACTTAAAATAGTTTCTCAACAGTACAATTTCATTGTCAGCGAGTAGGCTCGCTCGATATACAACAACCTTTATTAATAAAGTTATATGAGGGTTTGTTTGTCGTAAAATTTAATAGATACAGTCCCCTAGGAATTTATGCCGGCCCAATTGTGACTCATATTTGTTGATCATAACAGGGTGACCTATTTAGAATTTACCATTTGTTTTTTTTTGAAACTGCAAGGAGTACAGAAATCTTGAGTCATTGTACTTTGGTAATATGTAGAACCTAGAACTTGTACCCAATTTTGCAATAAAGCTCTCATTGAGGCATAAAATGTCTAAAATGGACACCAATTGATGTTACACAACTGACTGGTGGTTCTAGACAGACTGATGATATGAACATAAAGCTAATAGATAACAGGATTTTAGTGCAACAAGACGCTCTAGTGTTGGGCAACAGAAGACAATTACAGCTTACAGTTTTTTTGATGAACAATACACAAGGTAAGAGATGGGATGTACTTATTGAAGCACGCAAAGACTTTTTTTACACAACTATGCGAAAAAGATGCGCGTCCTTAGTGCGCCGCGTACGGCCCAGCACCAACAGCATCTTGAACATGATCGCTGATAGGCTGGACTGCGCGTATTTGAGTAGCTGCAGTGCAATATCCCACAGACTTGCGGTAAAGTGACTCCATTTTAAATAGTGTAAGTTTATAATTAAATTAGGAGTTTATATTATTTCGAAAACCTATTAACATTAGTTTAAGATCTTACTAACGCTATAGAATTATTATTAAAAAATATTATTACTGACCAAACAGGATGTACCTACTCAATTACACTTATGAAAGAAACAAATTATTAATACATTAGGTAGTTGTTCCTGTAACTGTTTAGATTAGCTCTAATTGATTTTGTTTTAACAATGTAAAGCATTAACACGATAACTAAGCTTACAGCTGTAATTCAAACAAAATAAAGGGATAATGAACTTGTTTATCATAATATGGTAATTAAACTCTCTCTGGGGACTTGGCTAATGAGTTCTGGGTATACGAGGCCGGCCTGGACGAATACAGGGATGGATTTGTTTATCATTTGGTCTACCTGCTTGAGTTGATTTTTTTGGAGTTATTAATTGTTAAAAGCGAAGTTATTATGTTTTATTAATTATTATTTTCTAAAGAAACGTGCATAGTGTATAAGAATCCTTAAAACAACCTAATGAGCTCAAACTAAAGGGTTTGTCTATTAAAAAGTGTCTCTAATCAACATCTGGTTTCATCATCAAATTAAATCGATGAAAGAATGTCATGTAGTTGGTCATCAATGTTACATTTGTAAAAAAATTTTAAAACAAGAATCCTATTTTTAAATATATTCATGTGTTTGCTCGTGACCAGACCACAAACTACTCCGAGGAAAGAGATGTGGTCTAAGACGGAGTGAGACTGCCCAGGAGTCAAGAGTATATAGTTCACACTTTTTTTTCGAAACCTTTGGATAGTTATCTAGGCTAAAAGGAATTGTTGTTCACAGTTTCAAACTGATACGACATACAAAAAGACCGAGGTTTTATTTGGTTTAAATAATGAATACGCCACTGGATAAAAGTTTATGTTTTGAACTAAATTACATTTGATCAAAATAGCAAGAAACTAAGTAGGAAAAAATACATTGTACGAAAGTCCATCCTTCCATCAGTTGAAATAATCAATTATTCAACAATGTAGTTCCTGCTCAATATAACAGTGAAATATTGCACATTTCCAGCCATGTAGGTGAATTGAATGCTCATTGGCAGCGCTTTGCCGAATCGCAAATAGCCAATCCGCCTGCAGCGCCGCTTTATAATCTATGTGGATCAAAACTGAACTGGTACAGTGATTAGCCCTTTCATAGTTTCAGCTAAAATGGTGTGGTGATAGAAAATACGCTCTCTAAATTGTTGTGCGTTCTTGCCGTAAACTTCTTCTGAAATTTCCTTCCCATTCTTCCGACTATTACACTAAATCCTTCACTGTCCAATCCACTCGCTTATGGAACTCCTTACCCTCATCCATAAGGCTATCCAAATCCCTACCTATTTTCAAATCCCGTGTCAAAGCTCATTTTCTTTCGCTCTGACTCTCTCCTGCAATAACTTCAACATCCTCTGAATATTCTACTTTCCGCAACCGTCCAGTTAATCCATACCACATTGTACGTATTATATTTATGTATATATATGTATGTTTATTGCTTTGCTCATAGTATTTAATTGTATGTATGTCTATTTTTATATTTTTATTCAAATAACTTATAATAGAAATGATTATCTCTCAATAACCATCTTGCACCACCACATCTATTTTTCTTTCCTTTTTCTCTACCGGAAGGTTGTCTGGAAGAGATCGCTTTTAGCGATAAGGCCGCCTACATTGTACTGTTTTATCTCTGTAAGCATTTTTATGTAATTGTTTTCTTTGTGCAATAAAGTATATCTTATCTTATCTTATCTTATCTTAATGTATTTTTGACGGGCCTAGCGGAAAATGTTTACGCAGTTCTATAATTTAGAAAATGATATAATTATTAATAATGTAAATTATCTTATCAGATATTTTTAGAGTTCTTTTACTTTATTATCTAATAGATCCCAGCTGAATTGGTGCAGTGATAGTAGAAAATTTATTGTTTACAGTATCGTATTAGTGTATGATCTATACTTTCTTCGATGTTCAGTAATATTCACACAAAGTAGATAGGTACACAAAGTGCTTGATTAAATATCTTTCTCGTTAAGTGATGTTTTTTTTTCTTGGAACAAGGTATTCCTAAAAAAAAATACTCAAAAACCTTGAAATGCAGATGATGATTAAAAAAAAGCTACTAAAATAGCAATGTAAATTCTAGAACACGCTTCTTGGTCAGAACTAAGGATCAACTGCTATGAATTAACTTTCCCCTTGCAACTAATTAAATCAGTCGCTTCAAAACTAGATCTCAAGAAGGAAGATCTTTGTAAAGTCAACCAAATTGATATTCAGATGTCACAGCGGTATTCGACTTATTTTATCTCCGCGTAAGAATCATGAGGCGTTATTCCACGACTTGCTTCCGCGCTCGAGGCTATGTCGGGTGTTTTGAAATTCAAATATCGAATTTTGCATTTGAAACTGGCATCGAGCAGCGCTGGACAGCGTTGCCATTTGCTATGAGAGCCATTTAGATCTTGCGATTGTCGCTTGTCTCGGAAAAAAGGCATAAATCGGAGCAGGATCTATGTCAGGAAATGGTAACTGGAAATATTATGGGGGTTTTCACATTTTGTGCTTCATGTTTCATGTTAGCTTTTACAAGCACTTGTGACAAGCCAATTTACAGCAATTGTAATGAAAATATGGCAATCTGAGATTTGTGAATATTACTCACAAGCAGCCGCCCGCGACTTCGTTCGCGTGGATTTCTGTTTATTCTGATGTATTAAGCCTTCTTTTGTGACGTATTTAAACGTTACAAACTTACGCATTTTTAATATTATTAGGATAATAAATACCAACAATGGTTTGGACCTTGATTCTACCGGAAAGCATCTGGCAAAAAGATAAATCATCGATATAACAGATTAGGATTACAGTTATGGCATAATATGCAGAGTGGATTTCACCTATGATTTTTAAGCAAACAAATTGTTATTGAATTAATCATTTTTATTCTGTCATCAATTGTGCTTTAATTCGAGACTGAACTTGTGAAGAAGTGGTACAAGATGGCTCCTTTGTCAATGTTGAAAAGACGACTGCAAGATAAAAACGACGAGGAAAACAAATGAATAAGAAAAACATGAAGCGATTGAAAGACGGAAAGAAAGCAAGGGTAGAAAAAAAGAGAATAACCCAAGATGACTGTAAAAACTAAAGACGAACCCAAGAAAATACATCAGCGATGTTTATTTTTATACTTTTCACGTTTGTTTACGTAAATTCCTTTTATTCATTTGTTTTATTCTGGTAAATTCGATCGTCTCTTTCTCTATATTTAGGTACTGATTCTGCAATGTATATTACAAGGATGAGGCCACATTCGCGCGTTGCGTAACCATTTTATGTTCTCAAACGCCATGTTTCAACAGATCAAGGGAATGAAGTGAGAAATATATCATATACAAATTTAATGGTTAAGGTTTATTTTATTTTGATGACGGCATATGGATAAATGATGGGCAAACAAAACACTTTCTCTAAGTTGTAATCTTCAATTACACAAACATGTAAGAATATGTACACTGCTAAAAAAAACCTGAATGTACAAGTCGATATGTAGTAGAAAATTTTCTTTTTATGTATATCCAGTCTTCAAACATAATATATACTTAGTTGGATTAGTAGCTTCTTGCTGGTTCTACCCAGTATAGAAAGTTAGAAACAGCTGACTAACGATGGCGATCTTATTAATTTGAGTAGTGCATTCACGTCTGCCAAGTTAATTTATGTACTCTTTCTATTGTTAGGTTTACTTTGTTTGATTATTTGATTTAATTGAAATACATTTTAGTAACTGATCTTGAAATAACTCGGGTAACGAAAATGATTTCCCCTTCCATCAGTTACTTTACCATCTCCAAGTTAAAATTCGTGTTATCCAGTTTAAAGTTGTAAAATTTGCCCGCTCAGTTCAGTGACTGTGAGGTTGTTCATTAAAGCAGGACACTAACTTGTCAGAATTCACCCGGAGCCCTCGATTATGTTTAAAAATGCAAACTCATGCAAACGAGATCTCAAGGTCCCAAATTGAATTAGACCTCCTTAAGTGAACAATGAAAATTTCCTCCTCTATTATTGGGCTCGTAATTGAAAAGATCCAACTGTTGTGCATTTCAATTAAGAAGTTTTCATTCGATTTTGAAAATGGAATAATATTTACAAGTGAGATTCTTTTAAAGATATTCTTTAATATTTATTTACCAACCAACTCAGCTTGGTATGTTTATGGGTTTCACGTTACACCACGTCAACACAAAACTACAAGTCAAACTCAACGTTACTGAACGTGAACGAAACCCTCGTTTTTTTCATTCTTCATAAATCGTGAACATTCGTAAATTCGTTGCTACTGTTTTGATAGTTGATGTGGTAATGAAATTTAAAAAAACCTAGACTACGACTCTCTATTACATCTCTATTATCTAGCGGGTGACCATGTATGTGAGATAACGAACCCACTGTATAATTAGGTCTATAAAAAATTAAGTCTAGTTTGGATCGACCACGGCACATGCCGCTGTCTCCGAAAAGTTAGGGAAAAAACAGATGAAGAAATGTTTACCGGTGTAGCTATGATTTTGCAGAAAAACCGGTACCTACACATATGTTGTCGAATTCACAAAGAGGAAGACTTTTTTCTTCAGATGACTTACCGATCTCAGCAGCCGCATGCAGCAGGTCAGCGAGCAGCTCTGGCTCATGGCAGGCTATGGCCAGCCGCTCCTCGTGCAGCCTGGCCGCGTCCAGCTCGCCTGGAGCCGCTTCTCTGAGCTGAAGGGCTACTGCACCTTCGCCTCCGACCGCAGCACTGTACATCAGCACAGCGCGCGGCGAAAATGTCGGCAGCGGCAGCCGGGCTGTATGCACCTGGAGACAAGGAAAGTTTATTATTATTAATAAAGCATTCTAATAATTACGTACATACCCTCACGACCATATCCCTAATGGGTTATTCAGAGGTGATTGTTACCGTTATGGTGAACGGAACATTCAGAAGCCCACATGCCGAGGGAATTGGAACCCAACGGGGTAAGAGGCGAGCCTACCGCCATTATCCGGGTTGCTTGGGCTTCATATCGGTGTTAAAACCGGAGAGTTAGCCGCAAATTGTACAATGCCGCGAGATTTGATCTCGGGACCATCGGGTTCCGAGCCAAGGTGCTTAACCACTGGGCCACGACGCTCTCTAATAATTAAGAGCTCTGTTTTAACAACGTAAGAAAACTTTGTCCTCTTTGTCATAAGCTGTACTCAGGATTGTTCAGGGAAAAACATGAGCACTGAAATGATTCATTGATTTCAATTAAGCATGAAGAAATTGATTGGGATCTGGGATCGTTCTTACTCTATTATAGATTAGTAATTATTGTATAATTGCCAAATGATATTACTAGGTAATTAGGCAAAAATCTTTAATCACACCTAATTGTAATAGCAAGTATTTCGCTCAATTAATTAGTTATATCTTGTCTCGAGTTGGATTATGTTACATTATTTAGTTATACTCCAAGTCACAGAAGTGATTGATTTCTCATTTTCTATAATTTAATAACTAACGAAAGGTTCTCTATTGTGTCTCATAAAATTTTTGGCCATAATTTAACGTGTCATAATGTTTTCTGACATAATTATCATTTGTCCGAATGATAGGTAGCCCTAATTTACTGTCTCATAATATCACTTGCCCTAAAATCATAATTCCGAAATGTTATATGTCCTAAAATTCTTTGCTATAACTATCACAATCTATAACATTTATAACACCTAAAATCTTTTCTCATAATAGTGTTTAGTCCTAACGTCTCTGTTGGCGACAGACCTTTTTTTTTATGTTTACATGTTTTTATAAAAGTATTTTTAGATATTTGATTTTGGAACAATCTTTTTGTTTTCTTTTTGGAAGTTAGTAATTTTGTTTCAGTGCTTGTCTAGATATGGTGAAGTGATGTGTCTATTGTAGGAAAATTGTTGTGAATTTCTAATAAATATTTGTGTAATAAGTGCGTGCGTTTCCCTCCGTCGCCAGACTGCTGCCCTGCCTGCCCTTAGGTAACTTCACCCTTTTTATTGGTCCTTCTCCCGGTGTAATTATCAGTAAAATTTTCAAAACCTTTCCTTTTTACCTTACTTCTTACTTCTCTTCCTAATTAATTATGGTGAAGACCAGAAGCATGGCAGCGGTCCCTACGGAGGGACCCGGAGACTTGCAACCTAGCAGCTCTTTGCATGGCTCACGCCATTCTTCTTCGTCGCTTCGGGCTCAGAGATTGGCTCTAGAAGCGGCCCATGCACGCCGGTTAGCCGAAATAGAAGCGGATCGTGAACGCGCTGCCGCAGAACGTGAGCGTGCTCTCATAGAACGTGAGCGTGCTGTCGCCGATGAACGCGATCGAATCGCTGCAGAACGCGAACGCGCTGTAGCAAATTTGGAGTTGCAAGCTGAATTGGCAGCGCTAGAGGACACCGGAAGTTCACAGTCCTTCAGAAGTTCACGTATAGAAAGGTGGGTATCGCAATCAAAAAGCACATGCTCAAATACTGTTTTCAATCTGCAGGCGGATACGGAGCCCACTGGCCATGAAACTCCCAGGCTAATTCAAGCAATGCCTACACCGTTGCTTGAGGGGTGCGAGCGTGTGCCGTCAACCTGCGCCGCCGGCTCGGCAGCCGCGGCGCTCGAACACGCGCCCGCCTTTGCCCCGGCCTGGACGCCCGGAGCCCTGCCTATGGGGCGCGAGTGCGTGCCGTCAACCTGCGCCGCCAGCTCTGCAGCCGCGGCGCTCGAACACGCGCCCGCCATTGCCCCGGCCTGGACGCCTGGAGCCCTGCCTATGGGGCGCGAGTGCGTGCCGTCAACCTGCGCCGCCGGCTCTGCAGCCGCAGCGCTCGAACACGCACCCGCCTTTGCCCCGGCCTGGACGCCCGGAGCCCTGCCTATGGGGCGCGAGCGTGTGCCGTCAACCTGCGCCGCCGGCTCAGCAGCCGCGGCGCTCGAACACGCGCCCGCCTTTGCCCCGGCCTATACCTTGGCTTCGAGGCTAGGAGCCTTGCCAACAGTCACATTTGCATCGGCTTCCAATCACATTTACACTAACCCAGATACACCCACTGTAGGTACACACCACAGTTTGAAATGTAACAATAATAAGACTTTTAGCACTGATCTTAACACTTCCCACGAAGAGCGACCTAGTGACATTCTCAAACTGGCTGAGGTCATAAGTGGCCTCGCCAGTAATAACAGCGCAAGGGTAAGTGTAGAAGTTAAACTGCCTTTATTTTCTGGTTTGCCTACGTATTGGTTAACTTTTAAGTCAGCTTATTTAAATTCCAAAAAGTCTTTCACGGCAACAGAAAATATAGGCCGGCTTAATAATGCCCTTCGTGGAGCCGCTCGTGATGCAGTGGTTTCTCTTCTGGCGCTCTCACAAGACCCAGATGAAATCATGACGGCTCTGCAGGAGCAGTTCGGTCGGCCGGAGCTCCTGATACGTCATTTAGTATCAGAGGTGAAGGCTATGCCCAGATTACCAGCATCTCTGGATGGTGGCAGGGAACTCCATCAACTTGCTTGTGTGGTACGCAACTGTGTTCACACCATTAAAATGATGAATTCTGTGGAGTTTCTTGCCTCACCAGAGCTGCTGCACAATCTGCTTGTCAAGTTGAACCCACTGTTGCGTGAGAAATGGGTAGATTACGCTCACGCTAACTCTAACCCAAACTCATTTAAATTGGAGCTATTCTCATCTTCAGTCAAATGTTCATTTACAATTTGGCATAATCGATGACGGCACGCGAAGGCCCATAGACAAAGCTCATTCGCATGCCATAGTCGACACCACAGATAAGCTAACTAATGCTAGCAATGCTTGTTATGTCACTTCGTTTAAGACCGCCTTAAGAAAGTCAAAAAATAGAGTAAACCCTACTGTCAATTCCACAGACAGTTCGGTTAATTCAAAACAGTTCATGACAACGCCACCTGACGTAGCTTGTTGTTACTGCGAAAAAATTGGACATAACGTTGCTGAATGTGAGAAGTTTAAGGTTCTTTCTGTGGCAGATAGATGGAGTTGGGCAAGTGAAAATAAAATATGTCGAAGGTGTCTTAAACGAGGTGGACATTTCTATCTAAAATGTAAGGGCAATTGCACAAAAGCGGATTGCAATGCCAAAAATTATCATCATATGTTACTTCACAGAGATACAAAGCCGCAACCGTTGGGATCTGTTACCGTAACTCACGCCCATGATTCGCAGTCCACGTCACCGCCACCACATCAGCCATTGAAGCTATTGCTGAAGGTGCTTCCTGTGACGGTAACTGGGCCAAAGGGTGAGATGAATATATATGCGTTATTAGACGATGGCTCCACTGTGACCCTCATTGATCAGGAAGTAGCTGAAGCTATCGGAGCTCAAGGTGTGAAAGGTACAATCAGGGTCAACTGCGTTGGTGGTCTCTCGAGGGATTCAGAGGTGACATATGTTGATCTCCGCATCAAGGGTAAGTTCTCTCACGAGACTTTCCCTATAAACAATGTTCGCTCTATTCCCAATTTGGGGATAGTTGGTCAAAGCGTTTGTGCCAGGGAATTGGAAAAGTATCCCTACCTCCAAGATCTCGCCGTAGAGTTAAGCTACGAAGAAACTAAGCCTTTGATGATAATCGGTACAGATAACTGGTTTCTTTCGCTTCCTCGCAACATAAGGCGTGGCGCCAGAGACCAACCTGCCGCAATCCAGACTGCTTTAGGGTGGACGGTGTTCGGGAAGTTCAATGGTAAGCCCGTCGAAGCTATTTACCACAGCTCAGTCTCGCAACTGGAGTCTTTGGTTAAGGAACATTACCACCTCGACTCCATTGGCATAACTAAAAAAGACATTCACAGCGAGAACGATCAACGGGCCCTAAAGATTCTTGAAGAAACTTCCCGGCGCCTTCCATCAGGAAGGTTTGAAACTGGATTGCTTTGGCGTGCAGATATAACGAACATTCCTAACAGCTATAACTTAGCTTTGTCCAGGCTTATTAGTTTGGAAAAGAAGTTCGATAAGGATAAATGCTACGCCGAAGCTTACCGTCTGTATGTTGCGGAAATGGTGAAGAAAGGGTATGCAGAGGCCTGCACAAACTTACCTCCGTTGGGAACCTTGTGGTATCTGCCACACTTTGGTGTATACCACCCCCAAAAACAAAAGTTGAGGTTAGTGCACGATGCCGCTGCCAAGTGTTCTGGAGTCAGCCTGAACACACTTTTACTGCCTGGTCCAGACCTTTTGCAGCCATTATTAGGTATACTAATGCGTTTTCGAGAAGGTGCAACAGCTCTCAGTGGGGACATCAGAGAGATGTTCCCGCAAACCAAGATAAGGGAGGAAGATAAAGACGCTCAGCGCTTTCTCTGGAGATCTGATCCATCGTTACCTGTTGAGCAGTTCAGGATGTCGTCTATGATTTTTGGGGCCGCATCCAGTCCGTGCACGGCAATTTTCCTGAAAAATAAAAACGCCATGGAGCACCAAAAGGACTATCCTGAAGCGGCAGAGGCTATCATCAGGGACCACTACGTAGACGACTATCTGGGCAGTGTCGATGATCCCAAGCAGGCAGCTCGCTTGGCCTGCGACATCGTAACAGTCCATGCGGCGGCTTGCTTGGAGATGCGCTCTTGGGTATCCAACGACCCTGAGGCTCTCTCATTGCTCAAGCCCGAGTTGCGTGCTGTCAACGCCTCCGTAGTGGGCCTTGGGCCATTGTCCTCTTCCTCTCCGAATCAGGTACGGATCCTGGGTGTGGCCTGGAACATTGCCGGCGACACTCTGAGCTTTAGGAAATCTGGCCAGCTCCCAGATAAACTCACCAAGAGGGTAGTACTTTCTCACCTGATGCAGGTATACGATCCTCTTGGTTTTCTAACGCCTGTCGTTGTAGCTGGCCGTATCCTTTTTCAGGATACCTGGAGAACGGGCTTAGATTGGGACGAGGAGTTGCCTCTTTCTGCTAAAGAAAAATGGTGGGCTTGGTTCGCGACTCTGGCTGACATTTCGGCAACTCTTAGTATCCCGCGCTGTTACCGAACCAGTCCACCGCTAGAGAGTCAGCTCCACGTCCTGGCGGACGCCAGCGAGCTAGCATACGCGTGCGTGGCTTTCTGGCGTTTTCTTAAAGGGGACGGTTCCATTCAGCTGGCCCTCATAGGTGGTAAAGCTCGTCTGGCTCCTTTAAAGCCCGCTTCTATACCGCGTTTGGAGCTTCAAGCGGCTTTAATGGCGACTCGTTTTGCAACCTACATCTTGGAGGCTCACCGCATAGTTGCATCGAAAGTGTGTTTTTGGTCTGATTCACAAACAGTGTTAAAGTGGTTGCGAAGCGATGCTCGCTCATTCAAGCCGTTTGTGGCTCATCGGGTTGGAGAGATATTGGAGACATCAAACGTTGCTGATTGGCGTTATGTCCCATCGGCCTTAAATGTGGCCGACGACGCAACGCGAGGTCAATGCTCGCTTTCGGAAAGCTCCCGCTGGTTCACGGGCCCAAAATTCTTATACTTGCCACCGGATGGCTGGCCTTGTGAACCTGCAACTGCTATCGCGCCAGTTCTCGAGGAACTTAAAACTGAGCACGCATTAACTTTCTTATTGACTGAGCGACCTCAATTACCATCTCCTGTTGTAGCAAACTACAACCACTTCAGCAGGTGGAGTCGCTTAGTCAGAGCCACTGCTCGAGCGCATTGGTGCGCCAAACGTTTTAGATCCTTTTCGGCCAATTCCCAAAATTCTAATTCTAATCGTGTAGCCTCCGGGGTTTCTCCCGCAGGTTTAGACCCTCTGTCAGCTGGAGAAATTCAGGAGGCTGAAAAACATCTGTTTCGCAGGTCGCAGTTAGATTGTTTTAGTGAAGAGTTTCTGAGACTGCGTGCATGCCTTCCCCCAACCAATCAGGGAAAACTCAAAGGTTTAAGCTTATCATTGGGAGAAGATGGGTTGATGCGATTGGATGGACGAATACGCGCAGTTCTAGAAGCTCCTGCGCAGGAGGTTAACCCCATTGTTTTAGATGGAAGACATCCAATAGTAAAGTTACTAATTGACCATTACCACCGCAAATTTGGTCATGGTAACACCGAGACTGTGGTTAACCTTCTGCGTGGTCAGTTTTATGTGTTGGCCTTAAGGCCTAATGTTAAATCTGTCGCCAAACGCTGTTGTTTTTGCAGGAATAGAAAACTTCTTCCCTCTGTGCCCCGGTTTGGTGACCTTCCCGGTGAAAGATTGGCTCATCATCAACGCCCATTTACATACACTGGCTTAGATTATTTTGGACCGGTGGAGGTGACTGTCGGGCGTAGACGGGAGAAGCGTTGGGTCGCCCTCTTCACATGTCTCACCACCAGGGCTGTCCATCTCGACATCGTCGGAAGCCTGTCAGCGGACTCTGCCATCTTAGTGCTGCGCCGGTTTATTGCGCGTCGAGGATGCCCCGCCAGGATCATCTCTGACAACGGGACAGCTTTCGTCGGTGCAGCCAATCAACTGGAAAGAGTCTTCGACTTTGCCGCGGGTCAGAAAATGGAATGGGCATTCATTCCACCAGCTGCGCCTTCAATGGGAGGCTCCTGGGAACGATTGGTGCGGTCTGTGAAGGTGGCACTTTCGGCTACGCTTAAAGAAAAGGCGCCAAGAGAAGAAATGTTAACAACCTTGTTGCTGGAAGCGGAAGCCATAGTTAATTCGCGCCCTTTAACCCACGTTCCTGTAGACCCCGAATCACTGCAGGCGCTAACTCCTCTCCATTTTCTGTTGGGTACACCATCAACCGAAGTCGCTCAACCTGGGTGTGACGCAGACCTATGCCGCCGAGTCCACTTCAAGAAGGTTTTAAGAATGGCTGAAGGCTTTTGGACCAGGTGGCTGCGGGAATATCTGCCAACACTTATTCCCAGGACAGCTGGGTCGTCCCGTTCGCCCGCTCAAGTTGGTGATCCTGTGCTGGTGGTCGACCAGAACCTGCCACGAGGAACATGGCCCCGAGGGAGAGTGACGCGTATATTCACCGGACCAGATGGAGCAGCCCGCGTGGTGGACATCCAAACAAGCAAGGGATTACTAAGGAGGCCGTTGCGCAAGGTAGTGCCCTTATTACTGGAGCAGGGCACTCAAGACCACGGCGCACCGGCACTGTCGCCTTGTTAGATTGGTGCTTTGCACCGGGGCGTGGCATGTTGGCGACAGACCTTTTTTTTTATGTTTACATGTTTTTATAAAAGTATTTTTAGATATTTGATTTTGGAACAATCTTTTTGTTTTCTTTTTGGAAGTTAGTAATTTTGTTTCAGTGCTTGTCTAGATATGGTGAAGTGATGTGTCTATTGTAGGAAAATTGTTGTGAATTTCTAATAAATATTTGTGTAATAAGTGCGTGCGTTTCCCTCCGTCGCCAGACTGCTGCCCTGCCTGCCCTTAGGTAACTTCACCCTTTTTAGTCTCTTCTCATAATATATCGAGCACTAAAATCGAAATTGCATAAATGTTAATAAATGTCCTAAATATTATTTGCTATAGAAATTGCAATCGATAATTTGCAAAAAAACATCGGTTTTCTAATCATCAATTCATCGGATTCACCTTCCTCATTCAGCATGCAAGCAAGCATGCAGCATGCAGGCAAGCATGCAGCATGCAGGCAAGCATGCAGCACGCAGGCAAGCATGCAGTTATGCAGCATGCATTTTATTTTAGGGTTTGAAAAAAAAATAACTAACCCTCGAAGGTTAAGGCGTGAGCTGCGCTCACGCCTTAACCTTCGAACCTATCACGTCCATGTCGGATCCGCCCTCGGCATTCACCATGTAAACAAGCATGCAGCATGCAGGCAAGCATGCAGCATGCAGGCAAGCATGCAGCATGCAGGCAAGCATGCAGCACGCAGGCAAGCATGCAGCACGCAGGAAAGCATGCAGCATGCATTTTATTTTAGGGTTTGAAAAAAAAATAACTAACCCTCGAAGGTTAAGGCGTGAGCTGCGCTCACGCCTTAACCTTCGAACCTATCACGTCCATGTCGGATCCGCCCTCGGCATTCACCATGTAAACAAGCATGCAACGTGCAGGCAGGCATGCAGCATGCATTTTATTTTAGGGTTTGTAAAAAAATAACCAACCCTCGAATTCGGACTTACATTGTTATAATAAACCACCATTCGGACAAACATTCATTATGTCAAATCATACTTAGACCAAGTGATTTTATAGCTAGTAAAATTAGGACGTCTAATTATTATAGCACTCAATTTTATAACACAAAACCATTATAGTTGTAGACGATTAGGTAAAACAAAGTTTCGTATACGAGAGCATTATGGATAGTGATGATTATAGAAAACGCGTTCGGGATATCGATTTTCGGACGTACGATATTCGGAGAAGAAAGGGACTACCCTAACGAAACGGTAACGAGTTTAGGAATATTTTGAGTGCTTGGTTTGTAAAGGAATTTGTGCGGCGTTTGAAATCTTACTCAACTGCCAACAGCTTTTAAATGTCCCACCGCTGAATTCAGGCCTCACCTCAACTATGAGGTGGCGCAAGACATACTTTAAACGCAGGATCAGAGCTGTTTATTGAAAGAGTATACTCAAGGTATAAATAAATAAATAAATAAGGTTAGATTTTTCTGTACAACTAGACGCACACAGGTGCCCGTTATACCAATACTTTTAGTCCATTTGTAAAGCTAGCAAAGTTGGAACAGTAGGACAAGTTAACAACACCATCTAAGTTTCCGGCAGATCGCAAGCACGCGATGTGAAGCTTTGATAAAGTTTAATTGCACTGAGACGATTCCTTTATAGAGCTTACTAACTTACTCAATAGGACAGTTTTAATTTGCTGACCCAATGTACGAAGGAATTGGGCTACTGACTGGGCTAAGAATAATATTTAAGGATACAATAGTCACTACATAATATGTCAATATGTCTTCATATTGTCTAGTTGTAGTAACTTGTCTCTGTATGCCTACTTTAACTGGTTCAATGCCACAGCACGCACCGGTGCGTTTTAACAATTAATTTTCTATTGTAATTTTTGATTGGCAGCGAATTGGTTAAGGTGGATCATAGGGATAATCGATAACTGTATTAAACACATTATTTAAATACTAATGAACAGGTAATTATATCACTCAGTCATTCTGTATCCATCGCCATCCCTTTTCCTACATCATGCCTTGTCTCAAGTCCAAGTGTCAAAATAAACATTTAGCTATTGGACGTATTAGGTCTCTGAGCATTTTTGTTAATTCAGGGTATGTTTTTATGCCATACCAATAATTGCAATTTCCATTTATTGGTACCTCCAAAATATATTTCTGCCTCACCCGATGGTTGACTAGTAGATTTTTATGAGAAAAGAAAGAACTAATGAATATCGGGGCCATCGAACACCAAAATCTATATCTAAAAATGGTTCAGCCACAACCGAAATATTTTCAAACTTTTGGGTAGGTCGTCCACCCATGGAATAGACGAAAAAAAACCACCGTCCTTTAACATGTAGAACTAAAAATATTTGCGAGACTTCATTTCAAAACCTTCACTGCAAAATACAGCATTCTAGTATCAAAAGTATTTAAGTTTACCTCTGGAGTGATAAACGAGGTCATCACCCCATCGCTTTTTAGGCCTTCATATTTGGCAGGTATTGGTTGAGGTGAAGACCGTTGGAAGAGCTTGGGGGAGGCCTTTGCCCAGCAGTGGGATCTAGACGGTTAAAAAGAAGTTTACTTAGGCTTTACGAGGTTATCTACGAAACCCTAAAAACAACATGCCCGTGTATTTTTTTATTCACTTTATGTTTTATTCATCAACTCTGATAAAGTTTTATTGCATTAACTGGTTTTATAATCCAGTGACTAGAGAGCCCCAATTTGAGTCCTCCAAACTGTCCGAGCGAATCAGAGAAGCGCGAATTGGAATATATAATCCGAGTGCGCGGATTATTCGGAGTGCTCCATCTAAAAACTGGATATTTAGTAGAAATTATATATTTATTGGGCTTGTTTTCATGGTTTTTTAACTCTGCTTTTTTGGGGCTTTGAAATATCGTGTTTTGCATGCCATAATGGCTTGTGTAATCCTTCTGTTTTTGTTACTGCTTTTAAAATAATAGCTAGACGCAGTAATTGAATGAAAAAGGATTTTGACTGTGTGTGAAGGTTGGTCAGTATTAGAAAGAGTTTTTATGGGGATTTATTCAATGAAATCATACAACAATATATATTCTTAGTTAGAACATTTTGAGAAGAATAACAAACTTAATACTATCCGTATGGTATTCAACATTCTCTATAATTGAAAAAAAATCGAAGACGTGTTTGAACTGAACAAATAAAATTTTTGGCCAGAAAGCGGTGATATCTCACGATTTACTATGTTGGGTTCGAATGAACTTGACCAAGTTTAGTGTGGGTTTAAAGTTCCGATCACCAAGGAGACGACGCCTCTGACTAAGCCGTTTGATAGCTTTATGCATGTTTGGATGTACCTATATTTTTATGAGAAAGCTTGCAGTAAACTTCTCTGTGTCTTCGTGATACCTATATCATGATGCACATTACCAGGGCAGTACTTAACGACCTGAATAACCACTGGCTCCCCAGGGGCAGCATCTTGATTACTCACCGATTATCCCGACCTAACGACGGGGGAACACACACTGATTCACTCGATCTATTGTCTTGTACACTGTCTCAAAGTAGATTGGATGTACCAGCTTAAGGTTCGCTACTAGGGTCGGCCGGAGAGAAAATCTGTCAAATTTGAAAGCGATCGTGACAGCTATGGTCACACAGTGGTTGGGCCGTGCAATCCGTGCATAAATGCAATGCATAAATCCGGACGACCGTCTTGGTGTAATTGTTTAGAAGTCGGCTACTACACCAAAGGTCGCGGGTTCGATCCCCGCACAGTACAAACATTTGTGTGCATGAACATGTCTGTTTGTATTGGTCTGGGTGTTTTCTATGTATAATAAGTATGTATTTACAAAAGAAAAAGTATTTGAGTATGTTTATCCGTTGTCTAGTGTCCCATAAAAACGGAGTATAATTAACTCACTTGGGGCTAGATGGCGCTGTGTGGAATAATGTCCAGGGATATTTATTTATTTATTATTATTATAAATCGCGGCATGATAATCATTTGATGCGTTCACCAAAGATATTTTTATTTCGCCACCAATTTCGCCAATATATTTCAGGATATAGGGCAAACAAAAGAAACTAACCAAAAATTTTATTTTATTAAACATACTAACAAGCGGTTTTGCCAATTATTTTTTTACACTATTATTTGCAATCTATTCTCGTGACCACGTTATTTGCACAATGTTATTTATCTGGTACTTGACGATTTCATCGAGATTTAGTTGTAACTTGGTTTATCCGTTCGATCATCATCAACACAAAATATTTCTTACATCCAATGCATATGATATAGCAATACACGGAGCCATTTCTAGTAACATGCAGAAGAACCCACTAATTAATTGGTCTTACTTGTAATGAAAAGCTGCAAGAAGCATTAAATGGAGCTATCTTGTTACTAACTAAAACGAGGAATTTAACAGTTGTCAACAGTTGAGACACTTTTAGTGGATAATTTATTTTAGATAATAACACTTGAGTATAATACCTTTAGTCTCCTGTAGAGGCCATCGTATTTCAGGCTTTTTACGCTGAATTTAATACAGAATCCACCGTGATCTTCATCTTACTGGAATTGATCTACGAGTAGAGCATAGTATGAAAGGAAGTCACCCTCCGCGTTTTTCTGTCTGTTTTTACATAAGCTTTCACTATCTAAATGATAGTTGATGCTAATTATATTTTCTAGAACGTTTGTCTGTATAGTTCATTCAAATTACTACAGGGAAAAGCTGTGTGCAAATAGCCAGTTAGAGATAAAAATGCTTGCACTGCCATTTTTCCATGGCTGACGTAAATATGATAATTCATATTTATATCAAAGTTCTATCTGATCCATTTTTTTTTAATTAAAATGGGTTTGCGTTTGACCTCAGTCTTGCCAGCCACGCTTACCCAAAAAATGCCTATTCACTCTTGCCTTGAAGACACCAAGGTTGTATGTATCCGGAAACACAGACGCAGGGAGGGCGTTCCACTCCTTAGCGGTGCGGACCAGAAAGGAAGCACCAAACCGCTTAGTTCGGACCGCTGGAAAGTCGACCACATGGAGATGAAAGCCCTCGCGGCGTCTTGTGGTCCGGTAGTAGAAAGTAGAGGGTGGTATCAGGTCATGAAGTTCTTGCGCACACTCTCCGAAATACACCTTATAAAAAACCGATTGACAGGCAACTCTACGCCGATGCTCCAAACTCGAGTTTGGTTCCAACGAGCGTCTCGTCACCTATCAGTCTCCTGGCTCTTCGGTCTACTGAGTCCAGTGCATCCAGCTGATACTTGGCAGAGCCATCCCAGTGGTGGCAAAAGTACTCCATACACAAACGAATTTGTGCTTGGTACAATTGTAAAAGCTGTTCCGGTGTGAAGTGTGTTTCCATTTCGAATAACTTGTCATTATGTTCTATTGCAATAACTATTTCTGTTTCGTATAAGCAAACGCAAACTTTAATTTTTTTTGCTCGAAATCTCCATCCTAATTACTATGGAACGAGTGAAGTTTCTTTGACAGCCGTCTGCGCAGTCCCGCAAGTCAGTCTTCCACATGACGCCGGGTGAGTGCACGTCACTGCGTAAAGAATAGGAAAATGAAATGGCAACTAGTACGAAATTGTCAAACCCAAGAGAGCTTTTAATCAAGTGTACTTATAAATATAAACCTGCCATATAACTCTCATGGTGAATCATGATAAAATCATACGTTTGATAAATTATGCATAATGCATATGAACAAACAGTACGGAGGAAAAAAAATAAAGTTGTACTATTTTCAACAAAAGACCCTATGTGCGCCTATTTCGTGTAAATTATCCGCGTAATTATAAATGTCATTTTCGTCAAAAGCGACGTGCGCTCACCTTGGGGACATGGGGGGGAGTGAGCTGCGACGTTGCGCGGACAGCTATCAAAGAAACTTCACTCACTCCATAGTAATTTGTATGGAGATTTCAAGCGAAAAATTCGGAATGTTTGGGAATTTTTTGCACAAAACTGAAATAAAGCAATGAAAAACAACTGATTGGCAATGCTTCTTTGATATCTGATCTTTACACGTTATTTAAAGCACGTAAGTTGTTAGTTTATATGATGCCTAAACTTTTGAAATACGGGAGTGCGTTTTGCACGTTTTTAGCGATATTCTGATTTTTTTTCACATTAATCTAGTAAGTTGATCCATATACTGGAAGTTTGAGCTGATTGTGCAACTCTTTGACTACTATGACGATTTTTTCGTGCCTCATACTTCATATTTTCTATATAAAACTTTAGTTTTCCCGAGAGCTGTTTTCCTGGTATCGAGCCTTAATGATAGCAATAATTTTGATGGTTACTAATGGCTACGCATTAAAATTACTGATTAATTTGAAAGTTATTGTTCAAGTTAGATGGTGTATCCTTACTAACCCTTTAGTTATCCTCTTACAAACACAAATCAAAATTGAGCAGCTCTTACAAGTATAACTGTCACTTTCAGTTCTATAGACAATTGATCTTCGTGAAATAGGGGGTTAGTAACTCAAAGGATGACAAAATGGGTATGGCTAAGTATTTTTCTAACTTCCGTAATATTATTTTACTCTAAAAATATTTTTTAATTACTGTCGGTGTGGTAATTTTCACCTGGTAAAGTACCGCTGCTTGTGTTTTCATGCTGCTGCTAAGCAATTCGGGACCATGTAATCGACCGATTCGGTATATTACACTTAATCTGAATTAATCGCTCGTTAATGAAATCTATATTTTTTCATGGAAAAGCCAATAGCTTCTTGTATTTTAAAAAAATACAAACACGACATACTATAAACAAAAATCATTTAAGTATAAATAGGTATTTAGTTTACCGATTCGTCCAATCGGTTCAATCCCGTGCTTCTAAGGTCGGCCGAGGCTATTCATGCAAGATGCGTTACTTGATTCTCGTAGCAGATCTGCTACGGCTACGATCGTAGGCAATTATATTCGTAACGAAACTCGCAACAACTGATCAGGCGTGCGGTGGGCTTGAGTTATATTATTGTTACTTTTGTGAAACTAACAAGTTTGTTCAAAGTCTAGGTAATTTGACGTGTAGGTGGATGATTAGGCGCTGCGTAATTATCAGCGATTAAAATGATCAATTAATTTACCTTAAGTTGTTAACACTACCAACAGCTTTGATAGCTGCTTATAAATAGAAAACTTCTAATTTCATATAATGACTTTTTAAATGAAGTTAGGTAAAAGTTATTCAGTCAAATTTACATCTACTGCACTTTACAAATGGGCAAATATGACAGTCCACTTCAAAGACAAGTAACACTGCTAAAGCCAATAGCTTGAAGTTGAAAGTGCATTCAAATGAACGAGTAACCAAGGAAGCGAGGAATTAGTAGTTAGTAGCTTCAACAAATAGACAGCTAAATCAACCACATTCATTTCGATAACAGGTAATGGTTCAATATGTTAAACATTTTGAAAAAAAACAATCATATTTAGAACACAAAAACCGTTAAAACGTGAAATCAAAAAGAGCGTTGACAGTAAAACGGCATATCCAGTGGTGTGAATACACGATCGCCGATGTCATTTGCATAATAAAGCGGCGCGGGACGTGCGCTTTGTGACCGTGGCCTTATATCGGGCTCCTATCGCCCGTGTGGCCCGGCCTTAATCGCGCGAAAGCCTTGTGCTCACTAGGTGACTAATAGCGATGTTGATACTATTCTCTATTACGTTGAAGGTGGGTTTAGTATCGACTGACGACTGCGCTACAGCGCAAAAATGTCTCGTCCAATATCACATTTTATGTTCGTGAATCATTGGTTTTTTTGAGTGTTTCTGTTTGAAAAACACAGGAGATACCTTGTTAAAATTATCGCTATTTTTTAGTAGTGTCATGCATTGAATTTCATTTTGATTATATTGCATACATAAATACGATTACTTATTTTCCAGACAGGGTAGTCAGAGGCAATTGATTGTTGCTGTCATGGACACAGAACATTTAGAAGCCCTCATATTGCCGGAAGAATTACAACCCATCTCAGTAACGATCGAGCCACTTGAAAGTTAGCCTCAAATTGTACCAAGTAGGTGACGGACAGATTTGAACTCCGGTCCGGGTTTCCGACTCAGAGTGTTTAACCAACGGGCCACGAAGTTATCGTACTAACTACACTACCTACTTCTTCATTCTATTTATTTAAGTATCATGATAATTATTGTCTGATAGCGTTATTCTATGCGTGCGTCCCGGCTTAGCGCGTAATCTGCGCCCTCGTTACAGGAACAATGCTCGCCGATAATTACTCACGAAACTACATATTTGGGCCCCTCCTGTCGGCGTGACGTCATGAGGCAGACATAATGGCGTTTTGATATTGTAGACACATAAGCCAAGATTTTGCAATTTGTGGGAGAAATCAAATTCAAGCATCCCTCTCAACATGTTGAAGAATACGTGAATACACTGCCAATCAAAAATAATAATTAGTAAAATTGTGTAATGTCCGGACTATTCAAGGAAAAGTAATCATTGATTAATAGGTGCATGATAATTAAATTAAACTATTTTTATATTTAGAAACTATCTCAAATGCTACAGTTAAATATGAGGCGTCATTTTCTAAAGCTACCCTAGCTTTAGAAAATGACGCCTCATATTTAACTATTTTGTTCCTCAGAGGATTGAAAGTGTTTTTAAGCGATTTAATACTGAAACACAGTTTTTATATGTGCACGCAGAGTGGTAGCAGATAGCTGATTAATTAATTCGAATAAGCAAGTTAGTGTAGTTAATAAAGTATTAGCAAAACTAGCAATAATACCATTCAATAAATAATATAAGATGACTAAAGGTCACTCGTAATTTTTTAAAGCAATCAACTCTAAAATCGCATTTTCTGAGTTGCATCCCCGTACGTACAGCACGTGTGATGTGTTTTACATTATGATGGAGGATGTTTTGATGCTACAATTAATGCTCTGTGCTCGTTGGCTGACGCTGAGCATTAATAAAGATTATCCTCAGCCGAGCCCGAGACCGATGATCCATCAAGTCCCAATTGTAGAGGTAAATAAGTTCATTCCACTATTAGCAGCCGATCAATAACAATTAATGTCAACCGCAAATTACGATTGACTTTTTAAATGACTAATTTTGTTTACATTCAACTGAGGATGGAACCTGAAGACAGTGGTGGGATTGGTCTGAATGCAGAAAAGGTCCAAAACGGGAGTTGTGGCACACTTTTAGAGGCCTTTATCCAGCAGTGAACTATCACGACTGATGATAAAATTTAAGGAACGGTTTTCAAATTTACAATTAACAATGTTACTCTAAATCTGAATAAAACTACTCCGTCACATTGGCGGACAAAGGCCTCCCCTCCTAGTCTCCTAATATTACACTGACAAACAAACAACACTTCTCCATTTCTTTGAACAAATCTAATCACACGATGGCTGTGTAAAATTACTAAATTCAGCAATGTTGTCATTTAAATCTTCTTGCCAAACTTCTTAAGAGGACTACTAGACCTAACTGAAATCGAGAATTTAGACACACACACATAGACAACCGGTATATCGCCATCTATCGGCGCAACATGAAACTACCGTGTCAACATAAAACTACAATGAGATCTCGCCATTTTTCCAAGAGATGTCGCTCATCTACACTTATAATAAATCTGTAGAGGCCAATTCTGTACATGAAATAAATTTAAAAATTAACAATCAAGAGGTGATTAAGAATTGCTACTGATGCCAAAAATGCAATCAGTAAAATTTTGTCTGAACAAAAACTACTCGACGACTTTTTTAACGAAATTTGAAACAATTATTCTTCATACTCTTGGGCAGGTTATACCTATGTATACTTTTCGTTATGCTTTAATCAATAGGAGCAGAGCAGTATACAGCTTATGAATCGGAATCATGTGCTACAATTTATAAAGATATATTATTATTTTTTTAACCTAAGACCACGCGGCCTAAGTTGCGTGCGAACGCTAGTCAATAATAAATTAATTACGACCGGAAGGAATTTCACCTCTATTGTTACATTATACCTATTAACTAACTAGCTGCCACCAGAGACTTCGTCCACCTGGACTCCAAAAAAAACAGGTCTATAAAATAGTTTATGGCATATCTCAGATTTAACAAACGTAGGTATGTACAGTGAACAGCACATCAGGTTACTCCATTTCCGTTTTGTCTCTCGCTCTTGCCAAATGACATTTCTTTGCAATAGAGCAAGGAGGACTGACCGGAAATCGGTAGCGTAATGTGCCAGCCACCGTAGCATCATAACATTTTATTAAAATCGCCCAAGCCGTTTCGGATGAGTTTGGCAACGAACACTGTGACAGTGTGTGAGAATTTTCTAAAAAAATAAAAAAACAAAGAAATAAGTTCATTTCAGAAAACATAACGAATTATCAATTGTAAATAATGATATTTAATGATATCATTCATGACCTAAAAACAATTGATAATTTTACTTTACTTTTGATATTACATTAAAGCACCCATAGATCAAACAACAAAATAGACAAGACATTTATTTTATTTATTACTAGCGGCCGCGCGGCCGCCCGCGATTTTGTCTGCGTGTACTTAAGTCGAAAAACAAAAGTTTCATTAGTTTTGCCGGTTAATGTAAGCGTATAAAAAGTACAACGTTTAGTTTTAAGCTCAAATATTTAGTGATGGCTAAGCATGGGTTAGTTTTAAGCTCTTGTTAACGAATTATGTTGTTTAATTGAAGCTTTTTAGGTGATAGTAGTGGATATGAATCATGTTATTCTGGAAAAGCGAGATGACATGCTTATTATAATAATATTTACCTATAATTTTGAAAAATAGTAAAAGCACTGGTTATGATGACATAACTACAGAAATATTAAAACAAATACCAATTAAATTATCTCACATTTTAAGTCACATTATTAACAATTGTATTTCAAAAGGCACCTTTCCTAATAAATTAAAAAATAAATTAAAAAGTACAATCATTGTACCTCTTTTCAAGAAGGGTAATAGACGTGATATTACATGTTATAGACCAATAGCATTGGTGCCAGTCATTTCGAAAATATTTGAGCGAGTGATTTAAAGCTCCTTGAGTAACTATTTTGAAAAATATAACATCTTTGCCGAGGAACAGGTTGGTTTTAGTTGACATGCGCCCTGTACATGGACTTAACAAAAGCATTTGATTGTGTTGACCATGGTATATTATTAAAAAAACTGTCTGCGTATGGTATAAGAGGTAACGTACTGAAACTTGTTGAGTCGTATCTGAGTTGCAGAATTCAATCCACTAGAGTCACCAGAATATGCCCTTTTAAAAAAACTGAAATTAATTAATATTCAGAATTTGAAAACATGTCACTTGGCGTGCCACAAGGTAGTGTCTTGGGGCCACTGTTATTTATAGTTTATATAAATGATCTGCCAAAAATCACCAGTCACCAGACAGTATTATTTGCTGATGACAGTACCATTGTTGTATCGGGACCTGACAAAGTTCAGTTAGTACGCGAAGTAAATTACACTATGGACAATGTTATAACTTGGCTAGATACGAACAATTTAAAAATTAATCTTACAAAGACGAACGTAATGACATTTGGAAAAAGAATTCGTGAAATTATTGGAATGGACATTAGGTATTTAGAATATAAAATTGACCAAGTAGATAATACAACTTTTTTAGGTTTAACTGTTGACCATAATTTGGATTGGAAGACTCATATTGAAAAAATGTGCTCGTCTAAACCAGCATTCATATGCCCTCTACATGCTTGCAAAGACAGTAGACATTGACGCCGTTTTGACAGCATATCACGGATATGTCCAAATAGAAGTTAATTAGTTTATCTTTCATCTCGTTTTCCCACATAAAATCATTTCGCTCAATCATTTCCGTTTTCAATTTCTCCTTCTCATTTGCCCACACGGCAAACAGGCAATATTTCTTTTGGGTTACGTGTAGCTGACCCTGTATCTGGAAGTACCAAGCATGCCGTTTATTAATAGCTAGTTCGCCTGTTGTCGTTTTGAGCCAGAAAGTTACCTTTTTTTATTTATTGCTGATTCTAGACCCATTTTACTGGCCGTCAAAGGGCACTTAACTTCTACCCGAGTATGTTCACCCATCAAACCATCAGGCGTGGCACCCAAAAAAGGTAATTCGTTGTCATTAAATACGGCCCACACGGCTTAATGGCAACATTTTCTTGCAAGCCCAGCTGAGTGAGAGCTACTTTTTCATTGTTCTGGCCATGACTAATAGATTCTACATGATCCAATTTTTTATTGTAAATAATGTCCTTCACTAAGGAAGCACATGGTGTTGTTGCACGGCGTCTTATAACCCTGCTGAAGTTAGATGCAGTGAGGAGAGATCGTCTCATTTCAAGCCATTCTCCGTTGGCTCTTTGCAAAATAGCTTTTCTTTCCACCGTAGCTCGCTCTTCGTCAGGTCTTTTCAAATTTTTCAAGAAGTTTTCTCTCATTTTATTGTATATCTCCTATACAATAAATACCCTGATGGGTTTCCGCATTCCTGGCCAAAGTGTTTATCATTTCTTTTTGAGTGTAAACCAGTCGTCTCTTTTTCTTGGCATACCTTTTCCTCAGTAATATTCCTTTTTTTTTTCTATCTTACCACATTTTCAGTTTTCAGTTTTACGCAGCATGCAAGCATCATTATTTCCAGAAAAACTGCGACAAGCCAAGTCGCTACATTTCTCGCCGGAAGAACGACATAGTGGCGCCACAAGTTCGGCTGTCACTGCTTAATAATGGGTCTTATTACATGGCAATAAAAGTCTACAACCATTTACCAAACTCCTTGAAAGCTGTGCAACGCAAAGAGTTTGAAACTAAGCTTAGGAACATGCTCATTGATAATTCTTCTTATAGCATCAAAGAATACTTTGAAGCTAAATTACAATAAAAAATCGAAATCATACATTTCGTTTGACTGGCACCTCTTATTTTTATTTTTTTTGTACGCCTGTAGACATAGATAGATTTGTAGATTTTTAAATATTCTAGTTGCTTTGTTATTTTTTTTGTTTTTGTTAATGTTATAATTCGTTTTTTATTTTTTATGTGTAAATTCACAATACCTTGAAAAGGTGAATTTATGCCTACCATCTACAATTTTACTGCTATCCTTGTACTTTCTGTTACAAATTTATAGTGAATAAATGAATATGAATATACATGATACCTGTCTATGCATTATATAGATCTATGGTTTCACAACCTGCGACTACGAAATAATTTTGCCAGATGCAGAGCGTTCACTAACATTGAACCAAACTCGTCAATCTGACCAACTGAAGTATTAGAAGTATAGTAACTTTCTTATCAAATTGAACTCTTACTTACTTTTGAAAAGTGTCATTGCAATCTTTGTTTTCTGTGACAAGCCTCGGTCTTTTTCTAAAAATGACTCTAAACAAGTCATGACAGGGATTGGCATGAAGTAGGTCCGTTGGACCTATTTTTCAAAGTAGGTCCATCGGACCTATTTTCAAAAGTAGGTTAATTGAAGCTATTTTTGAAACTAGGTCAATTGGAGCTATTTTCGAGAGCAGGTCCATTGGACCAATTTTCGAAAGTAGGTTCATTGAAGCTACTTTTGAAACTAGGTCAATTGGACCTGTTTTTATAAGTTGGTCCGTCGGACTTGCTTTTGTTTGGTACGCGGGGCCATTTCTGTCATATGGGCTAAAATTAGGTCCTACTTTTGTAGAGCCACTTTTAGTACGCGGGTACCTATATCTTCCTCCTTTTATTCAAAGGCTATAAATTAAAAATATAGCTTGATTAGGATGACAATTACTAGTAGGACCTTGAATACCTACTTCACTGCCTTATAATAATTACAATTATTCTAAGTTTACTGCACTGACTGTGTTGTCTACTGAAGCTTACGAAAATACCGCTTACCTTATAGCATCGTGCATTCTTCGGGCGTTCCTTTTATAAGACATTTTTTTTATTTTTTGACGAGTTTTCGTGGCCCACCCGTGTTGGTGTACACAATAATCGAGTACTTTTGAAAAAATAATAAAATATTATTTCAGCTAAGCAATGCGTCACACGTCCAACCAACGGCCTCGGCCGGTACTCGTCGCTACTCGAATTCGCTTGTCGCTACACGGCGTCTCACGCACACACGCACACGCACTGTGCCTGAGAACCAATTGAACAGTAACCAATAGTACAGGCGTTTTTTGGAAAATATACGCATTGAATCCCAAAAATAAAAAGATAAGACGACTTTGTTGACTTTTTGGTGAGGTTTCATGTCCCATGCAATCAAACAACCAAAAATATACTAAGAATAGACTTAAATACTACAATAAATACTAAATAAATAAATACAAAAAATAAACAATGGATTTGAACTCGGGACCATAAGAATAAATAGTTTATCGGCTGTCTCATAATTACGCTCCTCCACCGCGTCGACATCTCTTAACATCGAAAATAGCGGTTAGTTTATAGCATAGTCCATATAGACTTGAATACTTTTAAATAAATTCACAGTATACAAACATAATGTGACTCAACCACCGGTGTCGGAAAGTTGTTTGAACTCAACTGAGAAGAACCGGCACGAAACTTTCGTGTGGCTACTTTCAAAATTCTGATTGAAAATTAAAGTAGTTATTGGAAATAAAACTATATACAAATAACGTTTTATTGTTATTAAAATTGCCAAATAACTTTCATTCTAATCATAATCAAGCTTTATCCTACGAACAAAAACAAACATAATACAAAAAGGAAATCCAGGATTTGATCTTGCGACCATGGGATGAGGCTTATTACGGCTGTGTATTAATCATGTTCCTCCACCGCGTCGACCACAACATTGAACGAAAATAGCGCTTAGTTTAAAGCATTGTCCATTTTATGGTAATTTATTCATTAATTCATTTTATAAGACGTTTTTGTTGACTTTTTGGTGAGTTTTCGTGTCCCATGCATTATTATAGCATACGCAATATTCTAACAGTGATTACTAAGCAATTAAATATTATTCAAATGCGGAGCGCAATGCGCGACACGTCCATCTAGCATCAGGCCACGGCCGGTACTGTCTGTACACGGCGTTTCACGCACACACGCACACGCAATTTGCTTGAAAACAATTATTGGTGTTTTTTGGAAAATATACGCATTAAATCACAAAACTAAAATGAGCACGCTCTAGTATTTTATAAAACACACATTCTGTGAAAAGAACAGAATGATAGCATGATGTTTAGTACAGTTTTTTTTCATTCTAAAATTTTTTTAGACCCATCTTTGCGATTTTTTTCTATCGAGCCGAATTTGTTAAATCGTGTTTTCAAATTGATAAAACCAACCCTTGAATCCTCAAGAATACGACATATTTTTTTCATCTGGATCACCGAAGTGTAACACTTAATTTTCGTTACTATAAAACTTGGATTTAGCTCTACTAGTCCCCTTAAATTACTTATTATTTCTTGCATTTGACTGGTAAATAATGCCCATTTAAGTCAGTCAATAATTGTACTTTTTTATTTCGTGCCATAAAGAAAAACTAAAAAAATGCCGTCACACATAACAAGTTCTCAGTTTACTGCTCAAACCACAAAAGGCAAATGCACTTACAGACCTAACCAGCCCGCAGTTACGCATAATAAACCTAATTGTTACATAATCTGGATAGCATGGAACGGCAAGCCATAGTCACAGCATAAACCATACAGTAGAACATCTAAATACAAACGTGTCACTCTCGGTTTGAATGTGTGCGTGAACGTCGCGCGCCGTGTCGCGATATCACGCACACGTGATTTCACGCACACGCTAGCATAAATTAGGGAGGCATAGGGAGGCGGCAGTACGGACGGGCTGTGCCGCGTGTCTGTGTGCACGCTAGGCTAATAACTCGGCGGGCGGCCTTAGATAGCCTACTGTATGGTTTATACTGTGCCATAGTATCGCGGACGAGAGAGCTGTTAGTGCTCCCCGGGGCACCGATCGTGCCACAATTATCCCCCGTTGACCGGTAAATGTGCGTAAATACCGTAAATGCGGATATTACGCAGCTATGCTAACCGTTTATTTGCTAGTAAAATATTGACGGTGGATTTGCTGTTTTTGCGATCCTAGTTGTCGAAAAGTTAGATAGATAAAACCCAATGGTATTACAATAAAAAGGACGTAGGTTATGTCACCACTGACGCGAGTGTTGTCTCAAACTGTCAATGCGTTGCTCAGGTGGTCTAAAGTCCTGATTACGGGGCCACTTTTTTAGCACAAGTAACCTATCTACGTGTTTTTATTTCATTTTCATTGATAAAACCTTAATGGATACATAAAAAACATTTATTAATTGTTAAAGTTTTGTCTGGCCATAATGTTTAATTCGTTTTTCTTCGCACATTGGTTTTTGCTAGCCACCAGGGGCGATTTTTCCTGAAAACCACCCACGAACGGAACTCACTGTTTATTCATTTCTCAACGACGTGTGTTTATATTTAATTAATATTGAAAAATATCAGTGTGTCTTTGAATACACAATATTGTATATAGTCGTGAGTGTATGCATGAAATGAATGTCTTAAAAACGTTAAGTAAATATTACACTGAGTTTTGTAATCGTAATTAAATTGTTTGGATGGGCAGTCACTTATTTGAAATTCTCTTTGAAACTAGATCACTGAGATCCGATGCCGTGAATTCATGATTTTTCATTAAAACTTTATGGCACAGTATTTTATGAGTATTATAAGTAGCTTCTCATGTTTCAAGATTATTATCTCAGTAGTTTGTTTGCTTGCAGCTTGATTTTGAAAACTTTTTTGGCACGATTTGCATTGTCTTTAAACTTTTAAATGACTCTGATGATAGTGATTGAATCTGACTCGTTTCGTATACATTCATGCCTTTTTTGTTTTTCTGAAATTAAGGACGATTTGTTTGCGTAGGCACGGGATGGATCACTGTCATGAATCAAGTAATAACAATAATAAAGTTAAATAAGTTATGGACTACTTATTAAAGTCTATCGATAGTATCTTAACAAAATAAAGAAGCGATGTTCAATAACAAGAAGAAATAACTTTACTAAATATAAAAAATAATTCCCAACAGCATAACGTAACGTACATTACTCTGATATAGTTAAGCCTTTTTTTCTGTGATGGAGACAAGAAACAAAGAATATAGCCAGAAAAAGAACCAAATACCTATTTGTTTCGTGCTATCGATACTGCCAATTTTCAATTTTACAAGCCTTTTGTATGCATATTGGTTTGGGTGAAATCACCAGTTTCCATTAATGCGAAAGAAATTCCTATTGCTGTACTAAGGTGTGACCTAGTTCCAAATGATCAGAATTGCTTCTCATTACGTATAAACCTTCAGACATTGTATATACCTAGCTACTTTCAATTAGTATCTGTTTTGTGATTGGCTACTAATGGCACAAGGCAATTCGCTTAATCTCTCCTCTCATACATCTCATACAAATCCAATTTAACCGAATTCCTCGGCTTGTTGTAATTGTGTTACTCGTCATAATCAGTTCAAGCCTGTTCAATTTTGAATCACGCACACGCTAAAGGTTCGGTGATTCGTTCCTGTGTCGTACTATCCAGACGTGGAACGCTCTTCCAGCGCATGTGTTTCCTTCTTCCTACAATCCCGGGTTTTTTAAGCGGGGCGTGAAAAGGCATTTATGCAGGCCTTCAAAATGAGATTGACCAGCAAAGTAGTTCTCAATTACTGTGCTTGTCAACCCCATATCTGGACCTCACGACTGCTTCCCATCAGGTGGAGTGAGGTCATCTTGAAGACCACTATAAAAAAAAAAAAAAAAAAAAGAATAACATCGTCTGAGTTTATAGATCTACATGTGAGAAATGGTACCTAATGGATATGAGTTTTTAATTATAGATGTGTATAATATGATAATAGTAATTATGATTTATCTTAGACTAGCGACCCGCCCCCGTTTCGCACGAGTGCAATAGGATGTTATTATACATATAAATCTTCCTCTTGAATCACTCTATCTATTAAAAAAAACGCATCAAAATCCGTTGCGTAGTTTCAAAGATTAAAGCATTCAAAGGGACATAGGGACAGAGAAAGCGACTTTGTTTTATACTATGCAGTGAAGAATAACGTTAAATTTTTGGAAACACTAGTAAAGGTTTGATTCCGCACATGGCAGCAAGCAGCAGTGCTGCCACTAATAAGGTGCTGCCCAGCAGTGCTGCCTGCCGCGCTGATTCCGACCAAGGCAGCAGTGTCGCTCTGTTCACGGTGATGCGTTGTTTTGATTGGTTAGTTTACTTTGAGTTGACAAGATGCGGCGGTTCAAGTAGCTACGATTGTATTGAAGTGATAAATGAGTTAAAACATATAAACTACATACTTATGTTTTTTTAATCCTAAAACTAGAGGTACAATTAAAAATAAACTACCTATTGCTGCATAAATAGTTGATTACTTTCAAATTCTTCGAATGAAAACTGTAAGGTCCGTGTGACCGTTATCAACAATAAAGTACCAGAGGGAAGTGACGTCACCAATTGAGGGTTAATATCGAAATATATTTTTTTCCCTAAGCGCAAATAAATTGCGTCTTAAAAATTGCAACGATTGATTCAGGAGTAATTTTCTCTACTACGTGATTTCCGGGATAAATTCGAATTTGCGTTCTGCTCTCCCGGCGAATTCATCAACGGTAATCGTGCAAGATGAGCTTTTTCGAATCACCCTCCCCCTTAACCAAACGCATGATATTCTGAAAATTGCGTGACTGATTATACCGGTGTATTGTGCGTAGGGATTGCAATCCCGCAGTACTGATATGCGGGATTCCTTTATCCCGTTGTTGAATGTTCCCGATCCGATTTTTTTAAAAAAAGTTTTTGTTTCATTAAAAAAAAAACATTAAAAAATTTCCTCTAATTTCATTAAAGAGTTATTATAAAAAGTTTGTGATTTTTCCTTCAAAGTAATCAGTTCATTCAAGTAAATACCTTTGAATCTGAAATGCTTAGTTAAGGCATGATAAATATTTGAATACTTTATCATAAGAAGTACAATTTAGGCATTATAGCCTGATCTACGCTAAATCTGTGTAATTTATATTTTTAAACAAATTTGTTATGCTGTTACAAACTAAACCAACATTTGAGAATTATTTACTATGTACACACCTTATTAAAAAATATTCTGAAATATGATACTTCAGGCTTTGCCTAACCTAACCCACATCTGGGTGAGGTTTTTAGGTTCAGAATAAAGATAACGTACATTTTTGAACTCGCGGGATCTGTGAAACCCGTTTTGTTTGATGGCCATCCCTAAGTGTGCTCACGGGCTGAATCAGGGCGGGACCCAGGGCCCGTGATGCGTGCCTTTACCCTATATGTTTTTTGCGCTAGTTTTTCCTTCATTTTCCGACCTCGTTTCGGTGAGTTTACCCTATTATTGACTCGTTGTTTTCCCGTAATTACATTCTATTGTTTCACTGATACAAAGGTGAGTCATATTCTCATAACTTTGCAGATGTTACAATGTAGGTTTAATATTGTAATTATTATTTAATAATCAAAGAAGTATCGATGAAACTGAGTTTTTAATATTTTAGGGTATTTTTAAAGCTTCTTAAACGTTAAATGGCTATTGTTACTGACAAAATTGAAAAACAATTTTCTATTCTAGTAATTTTCCGTAAAAATCTCAGGAAATAAACTAAAGGTACATGTCCATGGTGGTTCCATTGTTCATTTAGTAAAAGCTTACAAACTGTACAATAAGAACCCACTTGGTTTCTTAGGTTAGTAGGTACCTAATACATTATTGGATATTCGTTACTTTTTATTAGAATTATACCATTGCAGTACCCGCGAAGGGCATAACTATAAGTGTCACATTACATTCAGATACCTTGTTGTGACCTTGTCCGTAAGTTAGCAATTTATTTAGTGACTTTTCTCAAACACTTATCAACATTTTCATGAAACAAATGCTTTCGAGTTTGAGTAAAGTTTGGGCTTTGAACAAAAAATTTTACGATGCCGCGGTGGTGTTTTTTTTTGAGGTCTTCCAGGTGATCTCACTCCACCTGATGGGGAGCAACCTTAATCAGTAAGTTAGTGGGTAGAGTCATTAATAATAAGTACTAAAAAATAGTTGTTTTTGACAATAAGTGTCGAAAACAAGTAAAATTGTGATGACCCTCAGTCCGTCGAATACAAAAGAATAGAAAATAATAAAAAAGCGATCGTCAGTAGTGATATTTTCACTGGCGAGCAGCGACGCGACAGTCGTTAGCTGCGGTTCCCGCGCGGTTACCGCTCCACTGGTTCCGCTACGCCCTCTACCCTATTCTATTTTTTCGTAACTTAATAATCTGACGCTATAGCTTGCGTTCGAATGAATATATCAATGTGTTACTGTTAAAAGCGTCGTAGGTAGTGATCGTCTTAACTGAATTGACGCGCCCCTCCACCGCGTCTACGCATACAAGAGTGCTTGCTTCTAAGAGTAGATGCAGTGGAGGGGCGCGTTATTTCAACTTAGACGTTTTCTACTGTCTTGCATTTTTTTAAATATAGAGTCGATATCAAGGAACTTACAGACGACGGGTAAATTATCCTCAATTACAGCATTGAAAAATCACTCTTAATTAAAACTCGACACTCCTTAACACAATAAAATAACATACACTTATGTTCTTGTAGTGACCCCGAAACCTATTTTAATTTTTTTATAAGGTAAGTAAATAGATTTTGGGCTTTGAAAATCAAAAAATATTACAGCTTCCTTTTTAACCTATTTTTAAAATTGAAATATATATCTCTTGAACAACTAGTTTTATTGCCTTCTTAATTATTATGTCCACTCAATTGCAATCAGTTCAGGAAAGAGATCTATCTTTACACTTAGAACTAAATTCCCTTGAGAAATACTATGTAGAATTACGATTTATGTCTTAAGAATTTTTTCTTATATCTAGACCACTCTTCATTTGACCACTAACGAACCTAATTACGGTATCCTGACACACATCCTGCGTTACTTCCACTATTATTAATCTGTTAGGTACAGAAAAAAGCGATGAAATAGGAAAACATTGCACTGAGAGAAAATCTCATTGATAATTAATTAAATCCTTCAGTACAAAAACGAATGTATTAATTACTTAGATAAAGGAGAGCACGGGAAGGCTCTTGTTGGTCGCGTATTAGATGCCTCCTACATAAGCAAGATAGAGACAAAACGTGACGGTAATAAATTGATAAATAATAATTAATCTGTGGTCAAATTAAGTTTGACCACCCTTTATCGCGTTAAAATTGATGGAGTGTGATAAATAGTCGAGACTATTTCAATCTTAAGTGCACAAAAGAAGTAAGGAAGGCGGACTTATTATTAAAACACATAACCATTGCCGGCGATATCAAATTGCCGTTAGCCGTGCGTTCTAATTAAGAGTGAAAAAATTGAAGATTTAACCGATTATTTAAACTTATGAACTAGAGAGTTCACAACCAAGCTAGCGTCCTCAAACGCAGCACACGTTTTGTAGCGCCACAAAACGCCCCCACCTGTCATATTTGTTTGTAGCGTGTGGCATGTGGCGGCTTTCGGCTTCACCGCGTGCGGTGAGCCCATATACAATTTATGACAACTAAGTATTCTAAAACGCGGGTGGCGGTGTTTTGTGGCCACGCCACGCGCCGGACACTTAGAAATATTTTCTAAAACAATAAATCAATTTTTAACTTATGAAAGGAAAATAACTAAATTGCTGATAAAATTGTCCGTTGCATGGTTATTACAACACAACACAGATTTCAGGATCACGTTCCATTCATTTGAACGCTGAAAAAAATACAAAACACTGAATCCGCTCAGACAGCGCACGAGCGAGGCTTCAACGCGTCCAAAATAAAAAGCAACGTACGACTGCCACGATTACTGTTTCGAAAATAGAGTAAATAACGAATAAAACTTTTAATATTCTGTTTTTATTATTTTTAGCATTTTCCATGCAGTACTTTTACTAAAGATCGGAAAACCAGTAAAAGACATTCAGTCTGGAATCGAACACCGATCTTTCGCAAACCGGGCGACTGCATTAAGTGCAGCTTAGTGGTTAGAGCAGTCGCCTGGTTTCCGAAAGACGCGGGTTTGATTCCCACCTGATGCCAAGAAGAAGGAATGTCCTTTTCAGGTTTTCAGAGCTTAAAAAATATTTTTTTCAGGTGGTCTACAACGAGTCTCCAATCTGGTCCAGTCTAGGTATCAGCCGGGTATCAAATCAGCGTCCGCTGCCTACAAGGTGGCTGCTCTAATCACTAAGCTACCGAGGCTCTAGCAAAACCGTCCGAATCTTTCTGGTAAATCTGTGAACTGTAAGCCAGTGTCATTCTATCCATGTTTTAGGGCAAACACCTTTATCACTCGACATAAATATTTTTACATACAGGTATTTTAACTTTCGATAAAGATGAAACTAGGTTTTTGATTATGTTCTGTTATTTAGCATTATCAATGCTGTAAGTTCATTTAAGATAAAGTAAGATACAGTAAAGGGCTAAAACATAAATAAATTGTAGATGAATCATTTAAATCAAATAAATAAATTATTTCAACCACATAGATATTAAAGAAACACTCAGTATTTTCCTGCAGAAGGTAAACCCGTTTTTTGGCTGCTAACAGTGCTTACTCGTTTGTGCATGTTCTATGAAAGTTGATTGTTCAAACGGCCACAACCTGCAACTGCCATTTAAGAGGTATCTTTTTGTATGATATGTTGAATTTGTGCTAGAGAAACGACCGTTGTCGACCGATACGCCGGAGGTTCCTGCCAGGCAAATCTGCTGTGCACGGGACATTTGGTACTTAGTACTCCAGTCACGCGACTTCTTGTAAAGTGCCCGAAGTAATCACATTAAAGGGCTTTGAATGATTTGTTATGATAAGTATTACAAGATTATGATATATAAATCAGTACAGGATTTGATGCATATATAATGCACCAAAGCAAAAATGAGCTACATTGCATTCCTAACCTCAAACGGAACAAAAGCCGGATGTTGTATTTCCTCCAGTGTTATATGCGTAACAAAGTCTGGCGTGGTGAGCTCGAATTTAACAATACAAAATCAATATTCCGATCCAGACTAATTGGGGGATACTGATATCGATTTTGTATTACATCGAAAACAACAAAAGCGGACACGCGGAAAATACTTGTTTATTATGGCATCTGTAATAATGCACCATTGAATTGGTTCGGCGAATTCCTGGTGAATGAAGGCTTGAAAATTTAAATATTATTCGGAAAACATGAATTACCAATCGTAGCAAGCAGCGATGACTGAACGTGCGTTTTTAATTAATTTGATTTAAGCCTTCAGTAATAAAAGCGGAATATTGAGTTCTTTGAAAAGATGGGAAACCAGAGCTTAAA
Source organism: Udea ferrugalis (assembly GCA_950022985.1). Lineage (NCBI taxonomy): Eukaryota > Metazoa > Arthropoda > Insecta > Lepidoptera > Crambidae > Udea > Udea ferrugalis. The sequence continues at coordinate 5,298,775 of OX465533.1, forward strand.
TGGCATCTCTTTGAGAGTGCTGTTTTATGAACAAAGAGGCGTGTATATTAATTCCCTTTGGCAGTGCTTACGGTTTTTTTATACGTGTTGTGCTTGCTGCTATTCTTTTCAAGTTTCATTCCACATTTTGCGAATCAAGTTTGAACAAGTGAAATGGTAGTCTGTTGTCTTCATATTAGCTTTGACGAATATTTTGCATTCGTTCTAATCTTTTTGGAACTTACCTACGTAAGCTTTATATTTTCGTTTCAGCTTTCATTCGCAACGGATCCGCAATTGCACAACGCAAGTGAATATTGTTAGATGTCTGATACAATACTAGCTTGATTTCAAATAAAGGTTACAATATGAACATGAACTCTAAAATGAATGAACTTCCATTTCGTTACCTATGCTGTCTAAAGATATAAATACTCGTAATTAAGGCAAATGATAATTCATAAAATTCAAAAGTCTGCACGCTCATTTGTTAGTCATAATACCGTTTCTTATTCGATTTTCCTGATGCCCATATATTTTTAATAAAATACCATCTATAGTGTATGCCAGACGTGTGCAACCGTATTAACGCCGCGCTATCCGGCTGGTCGCCATCTTATCTTTTTTTATTATGCATTTATTAAAATACTATCAACCGGCCGGTCCCGCTTATTTCAAGCCCCACTGCCAATGATATTTATGAATAAATAACTTCCATTACCAAAAAGAAAGAGAATTTTCCAGGGAACGTTATTAGTGATGTGAAAATCGCTGAAGTGTCTGAGTTTTTTTAACATATTTCAATATTTCATGATAATTAATTAATGTTATTGCCGAATTATTTATTCATTCCATTTCGCCAAGTGAATTTAAAATCAATATGGTAAGGATCTCGGATAACGCCGCGGCGCCGTCGTTGTTGTTGAGGTTGCTGGGTTTTTAAATCGGTATTTTCCATCATCAGAAACATTTGCGCAACTATGCTAATCCCATTGTCGATATGCCGGCTGAATAAAATCCTCACGGCCTTATAGGCAGAGTGCTAAACACATAACAGCCGAAGCTCTATGAAACGTGTTTCATAGTTTCAAAATTTTTATTTCGTTCTTCTTTATAAAAATATCGGAATCTAACAATGACATCCTATTCTGCTGAGCAAAGTTCTTTTTCCTATATTTCAAAAGAAAACAGAAAAAATCTCTTACGCGTATACATACGAGTACGTATTCCAAAATAAACCTACCATTCAACCTATAACAATTTAAATAACATGCTGGAACAGCCAATAATTCCAAGTCTATGAGGTTCGGACTATGAAGGTATATGCCTATAATCTTTTTTTTGCACTCTGCGATCTTCGGTGGCTAGAATCATCAAACAGAAGCTTTGATTTGAGAAAAAATATCGACAGAAATCGATTGTTTCCCAGCACTAGTGTGTGGTGGGCAAAGGCAGAATATTCACTGTAAGCATTACCAACTCCGGGCGAAGCGGCTTTGCGTACCGATTAATTGGAGCTTATACTATTGATTTTGTATTACACTAAGCCGATAGAACTTACCAATATTAGACAGTTGCAGATGCTGCTTATTTATTCAAATTGGTTTATGCGCGAGAGAGCTTAAAGCGCGCTCTGTGCGTGAGAATATGGAGGGAAAGCATTGTGAATGGTAGCTGTATAGAAATAGTTGTTTACCTAGATATCATAGGGGAAGATAGACAGCTCCGCCATAAGTCCTCGCTAGGCGTGGCTTAGTGCGGGAAGGTGGAACTACCGGTGAGGCAAGCAAAACCTGGCAGTGCTGCTTAATATTTTTGGCAGTGAATAGTTGTTTGTGGGATGGAGAAAATAACAGAAAAAATAAGAACAGATTCCAATTAAACAGCAGTGGTTGCGGGTTTAATCACCACACTAACAATAATGTCTCTTGAATAATATTGATGAGGTGTGGATGTTTGTGTTGTTTCTGTTGCTTGTTTCTGTATCCCATAAGAAAAGGAGAAAGCCCATGCAAAGTGTCATCTTTTATCTTATATTCATGTAAATGCTCTCTTCATGGATGATGGAGATTCTTCAAAATTAATGATAAGTTGTTTATTTCAGTTGCATCTTTATTTCAGTTCCGACAAATGATTCATCGTTTATTGTTGTTTCGTTACTGATACTCAATATTCGTCAGAGCTCTGAAATCTATTGGTTTACGTATTCAGGCCTCGATGATGTTGATCGAATCAATGTCGCACCGCCGTCGCTATTGACATAAATATTAATGAATTTGAAGAAGCCCGTCTTAACGATGTCTTGAGGTGTCAATACGTAATCTATTTTCGTTGTGTTTTGATATCTAAAGACCAGTAGATGTTGCTATCAATTGAATTGAAGGGTTCTTCATAGTTGATGAGTCTGACCATGTTTTTGATTTTGATTGTATTTATTTATAAATATTTTCCCTAAAATATATTACCTTTTTATACGTAGTTTATAAAATGACCACATTACTGAAGTTTACAACTAATTTTTAGTCGAAGTTTGCTACTAATCAGAGGGCAACCACTGGAGTTTGATCCCCGCACAGTACTAACATTTGTGTGCATGAAACAGTCTGTTTGTACTAACTAGACTGGGTGTTTGTACTAACTAGAATTAATATACTGACGTAGGTCAGTATATTAATTTAGTATGCATTTAAAAAAAAGGATTTATGTAGATTATGCGTTGCGTTTTCACTGCCCTGCCCATGTTTGTTAAAAGATAGAAATCCCAAGCTTGCCTAAGTGGAAACATGTTTTTTTCAGTTTATGTACCTGTAAGTTCGCTTTTTTATCAATGAGTCCGGCCTGAAACCAGTTGTTCTTTTCTTTTGTTTCTATCTTTAGGCTATCAGTCGCTTAGTTAGTGATTCCCTCCTAGGCAGCAAAAACAAAGCCTTAATTCACCCTGCCATTACTATTACTACCCCATTGATTCGCATAATCCATTTCCCATTATTCCCGCCGCCCGTGATATTCCGCAAACATTGTGTAAAAGAGATTATTTTCATTGTGAACGGTTTCGTACACGCTCCATATATATTAACCTTTTTGTTTCGTTATACCGCGTCAGGCTTCATTCAGAGTATGTCCGAAATAGTTTGTGCTGTAATTAAAATGATAGCGTTATATGAAGTCTTTATTAAAATGTGTACAATAGAAAATGAACCGAAAATTACATTTGCAGTACTTATATTTTATTTCATATTCCGAATTTTCATTTCAGAACTTTATAATGTGGAAATCTGATGGTTTTTTAAAGTTTAATTGGGAAAACTATATTGAATTGTGTTTCTGACTCGAAAGAACTGTATATTTTAAAATCAGCGTGTATTTCCTATAAAATATTGGGTTTTAAACGCGTCTAGAACCAAAAAAAATTAATTTTATTACTCCTAAGAACATTTTAAGTGAACATGCCCAGGTTACTGATTTGGAGAAGGTGAGATGTCCATGATCCGTTAAGAGAACCTGTGGTGGAATTCCGGCTAACATCATATCACATCTCGGTGCTTCACGTTTACTTCAATTGTCAATACGCTTCACTTTTAATTTGTTTCTTTAATAAATAAATAAATAATAAATAATTTTTAATTTTCATTCGGTTTTTCTCTCATTTTTATGAAATAATTCGAAAATGTCATTTGGCATAGTTATATACTCTCAAACGACCACAGTTGCAAAGAAATTGAATTTCAAAGATAACTCACCACAGACGAACTGAGTTTTGGCGCCAACCGGAATACCATAGCTGTCCCATTTCCAAAGTCAGTTAAAACCGTGTTAGTCCGTGTACACGAATGTGCCGCCCCACAGAGCACTGACAAGCCACGACCTTTTTTCCCCATTGCTCCCTACATTATTCAGGCAGGCTTTTCACACTCGACTTTTACACGGAACCCGGGACCGTTTAATGAATCGGCCGGGATCCGAACCCGGCACATAACACCTCAATTATACCAAAATTAATTTAATTGCTGTCTTCGTTCAAAAAATAAAGGTTTCAAAACGACACGGTCATTCTAAAGTCTTTATTGCTTCGTTCGAATGCGGTAGGGTTGTCAACTTCATTATTTATTATGATTTGAGGAATAGCTGATATTCGTTCAATTTTTATTGCACTTGCATTGAAAAGTACAAATGGCGAACTTAATTCCTAGCGGCATTTTTAACCAGTCAACCACAACATATCTATACATATACACATACATATCTTTTCCAGGTAGCTTACATTTGTGCAAGTCGTCTGGGTGTGAATAATTTTAAAACAATTAATTAAAGTTTAAATGCGTAACTAAGTAGTGATAATATTGTGTAGTTGGGTTATAATAAAAAAACTGTCAATTTTGACATGTCTTCTAAAATTAGCTCTTTAATGAAATACCCAGTAAAATAGTTTAGAAAAAAGGGGTCAAACACGGTCCCTATGAGTTTGCGTAAAGTGCACATTCAGTAACTAACTAAGTAAAAAAAAAAAAAAAAAAAAGTACTTTCTCCAACTTATTTCTGCTTCAAAAATGCAGAGTAGTTTTTAATAAATGATTGGTAAATCGAAGACTTTTCTTTGTTTCTGCTTTATTTCAAAGTGGTGCCAATATCAAAAACATACGAAACAAAAAGGTACGTTAGCATTGCTTGTTGCCAACATGATGTGTTAGTAACCAATTAAAACAAATGTTTGTGAAAGCCCTAGTGCATGGGTAATGGTCTAAATTTATTGAGTTAAATGGCCCGTACGAACGGAAGTTCAGCCTAAATTGTCCGCTTGTCTAATTTTTCTGGATTTTATGGTTCATTTCACAAGCTGAATGTCAGACATAGAATCTGGAGAGCCGTGCCGTTTATTTAAAGTGCGTTTCTTTCTGTGAGCTTTACAAGGGATATACTGAGCACTGAGGATAAGAGTGAAGACCGAAACGTCAATACGAAGGTTTTAATCCTACACAAACAGGCTGCTTGCTGATGCCGGAGTAACTCAGGGATCGGTTTGACCTGCTATACTCTTCTTGTTTCAGCCCAGAACTTCTAAACACCGACGATTGCAGATATAAACAAGTCTAGTCTGTCTAGTGCAACTAGAAACGGCCTGATAGACCTAATAGTAGGTCTTGTGAATCTAAAAAAAACGAAAATACTGAATTAGATGTAAGATATTATCTTACATCTAATTCAGTATTTTCGTTACTCAAAAACCATTTCTATCTTAATAACGCATCCTACAATCAAAATCTCAGCAGCCGCGCTCCACAGGAATCCTAAGAGCGGGGAAAAACATCATATTACCGAATGCGTGAATCATTTGAACAATGTTTGTGACAGTTATGGCTGCGTTCCGCTGAGTTATTGTGTTCCAGACTCAAATTTACTGTGATTTAACGTGTACCGGTCGTTATTTTTCTTACCATTCTCCTTGCGTCGGGTTTTGTTCGCGTTGGTGCGCCGTCAAACTGCCGACTCACCGAACTTATTATCTCTTTCTCCCTTCTTTGTGAGGTGTATCGAAAACATTTTCAGTCGCGTATCTGTTTTTTCTGGAATTTTCGATATTAGGTCAGCTTAACGAAACGTTTAACACTTTAGTAACGTTCCACTTAATTGCTTAGTTAGTTGTGTACTGTTTTGCAATTTCGTTAACTATTAACGTTTTTTAAATAAACAAGGCGTTTTTGTAAAGCGGGCTCTCAAATAGAAGGAAAGTCAAGTACATCGTACATCTGCTTTCATCTTATTTTTTTGTTCCTTATCATTTTTTTTTTATTCATACCTATCGGTATTCGTAAAAAAGCAAGCTGGCGCTTTACTGCAAAGTGCGAAACATACTGGGTAGAGGTTGTCATTTGTTTCCATGATTTACTTTGATACACCTATGCCAAGTGTTAAGAAAACGCTTTCGTTTCCTTACGTAAACAAAACAAAAACAAACCAAGAATATTCACCTTACGCAAACGCGATCACCGTAACGAGACCGAAGCGAAGCGTCACCCAGTAAATCTAAGGCAGGAATTGAATCAAACGGCTCTCCTGACGGCTGCCGGTGATAATGCAGGATTTATACCTCGCATTGTCTCTCTTATCCGACCGCGAGCCAGGAGCCCGTTGAATTTTTAATTTAATTGCTTTTAAACATATTCTACGTGGGGCTTTCAGGCGATTTGGGGTTACAGGGTTAGCTGCGTTTTGTGTACTGTTACATCAGCTGTCGGTTTCGGTTTTACTTCGATTGTAAGCTGTATAATCGAAACTAGAGAGTTGCTAGTTGGCGAGCGTGATCGCAAAATGATGTAGCCAGAGGACGCTAACTGTTTCCGACAGAAGGATTAATTTAAGCTCATGGTCGGTGGCAAGCTGACCGCCGCTTACAGTTTCCCAATGCCAGTTTGGGTTGCCATTTACAGGAAATCGATAAATTATTCTTGAATTCTTAATGAAATCTATAACTATATTAATAAGTGTCACAAAGACCCTTCCATGGTTCCTACCCAATTAAACAAGAAAACAAATTTTGCGGTAAAAAACACCAAAATCTGAAATTACAGGTCTGCATTTAGATGAATGCTTAAACAAACTTCTTGTATAAGATGAAGTCGTAAATTAATAAGTCAGTCTATAGAAATGTTTATTACTAAAAGGGGTAAATAAGGCAACCGGACCGCATAAACTTTGGCAGCAACATCTGATGCGATTCTGTGCAGTGCGAGGTATATCAGATAGCTTTCAAGGAACTTAAGACCGTTTTCAAAGGTTTATTCAAAACTTTCACCGCACCGTAATTTCATTAGAGATGAAATTAATGTCTAAAGTTTCTTTGAGTCGACGGTAGTACGCCATAATCTTGATAGACCATTTTTAAGTTTTGACGACGACTAAGTACAAATGTGAATTTAATTTTTAGAAGTCATTAATACCAAATTCAGAGGATAACATAAAGTCATTTGAAATGATTGAACTATGTTCAGTATTTCATTTATGAGCATCGGAAATGAGGAAAGCAGGATTTGGTATACAGGACGTCTTGAAAGTAGGTTGAAATGACTGTAGGCAAGCCACATAAAAATAAATAATATTGTAGTATGCAGTCCAGCATGTATTGCAGTCCAACTACTCAAAGAGATATATTTTGTCAGCTGCCGGTGTCATTGGGAAATAAACTTTATGCAATGCTAAAATGGTTCAAGTGTTTTGTTAGTCTTAAAAATTAAACCATGCCATGAATCGTATTTCTATTGGATAGAAGTACAATTTCAAATGACACTCAAAATGTATTCCTCAGATTAGCTAGACCGTACTTAATTTGTTACTTAGCATAAAAAGTATAAAATTTATTACTATTATTATATTTGACATGTTAGTTACAATCACACGGTGGGCCTGGGTAGCCAGCATAGCGCGCCAGGGGTCCGCCGGTAGAGCCCCTCGCGGTGGTACTCGGGGACCTCTCGCAGAACGAATGGGGGACGCGCAGAAGATGGCCTCCGCGGAGTTTAGTGGGTATTCCCTTTCCTATTGGGGTGGGTGAGTGCCATACTCCCCCGCTCTCCTACCCTGTCTGGGAGCGTAAATGCATTCACCGCGTCAAGAAAAAAGCTTAGTTACTATGGCAGGTTAGGTTAGTTAGCGTACAAAAAAACTACTTGTTTAAACGCTAACTAAACGAACTTACTAAAGATACAATTATAGAGCCAACAAATGCAGTTGTAGCGAGTTAATCCATAGCACCAATGCAGACGGAAAAAGCTAAAAGAAATCGTGCGATGGAATAAATTTCAATACATTAGTACATTTAGGAGGTAATCATTTCTCTTTTTTTAGTTGCCTTATTACTTAGCATTTTACGTAGTTGTTCCCCTTAGATTGTTGATTTGGTGTGTTCAGTATTAAAAAAAAGTAACTTAAAACTTAAGCAAGCAATTTATTATATAACTTAAAAGTAAAGTTAACAGGAGTATTTATGAGTAGTAGGGGGTCAAGGAGATCATTGCGTAGTAGATAGCAATTTTACTTAAACCGTAACTAAGTAACTTAAATCAAAATTTGATTAAGGACCGGCAACCTGTACCCTCTGCTATTTACAATCCAAATCCATTTTACACAAACTATCGGAGAACCTTTTCGCATTAGACCCCTAACTGAATTTAAAACAAGTTTATTACTTCAAACTGTAATAAAAATGCCACTAGATCCGAGTTTGGGCAGAATAAATTTGCGAAATCTATCGAGAAAGAATAGTGCGCCCAGATTTACGGGACTATAGAGGCCGGTAAAGTCTCGTTATGGTGAGTCATGTCCTGGCCGAGGGCGTATTAGAGGACCGCATAGATTTCATGGGATTTGATTAATTTGGTTCCTCATTCTTGCTACAGGAGTTTGATGTGGTAAGTGAGGTTCATAACACGACGCTAATAGGATTCGAAAAGTTTTTGAATAGTGTCCCCATTTGCAGGCAAAAGGTTGAAGTTTTTAGTGGATGCAGGCTGCCTGTTTGCCCTGTGGATCAGGGCGTTAGAATTCGGCTAAGGCACGGGCTAAGGTTCCCCCCCGCTTGTCGTAAGAGGCAACTAAAGGGGGCCCCGGTGTTGCCAGGAGTGCACATGGTGGAGACTGTGTGTAAATAAGTAGGTACAACGCATTATATTGGTTATATCGTCCCAGCCTGGAACGTAAAGTGGATTTCAACATGGACCGATTCCGCTAGTCTATTTAAAAACCTGTTTAGTTTTAGATTAGACAAACTCTATCCAGACTTATAAATCAGGTGATCTAGGATTATTTCTGATATTTTTTGTTATATTATAGACTTAAGTTAACCTTACAAAATGTTAATCTAGTTCATAGCTGTAATTAATTAATCAAGGTGAACGAAGTTTAAAGATTTAAGGAAAGCATTTAGCGTAAAGTTGTTTGAAAAACTCTTAGGTTTTTTGCAGGAATAAAATACTAAGAAATTTGTAGTAGGCGGTAATTTAAGCCAGTTTTTTAGGGAGGACATTTTTAATATGTACAGATTCTTAGCGCGCTATTCCAATGTCTGCTGTCCAACGCTTGGCATTAGTTTTAAAAATTGTATTTTTTATTCGAAATAAGATTAGTATGAGTAGCCCAAGGGATTCTAACTCACCGGAGAATAGCCATTACTAAGCCAAGATGTAGCCATGTCAGATGAAGCATTAAATATCCCCGGATATCTTATCTTACAGCAAGTTGTCAGAAACAGATGAACATAATAAGAGTTAAGACCAAGACCCAGAAGAAATATTTGCCACATTCGTGTTCCACTTTGATGACATTCCAATCAGTAGAGATGAACGTTGAACTGGGAAGCTACGATTATTATCATTTTGAAAACACCGAATCACCATTTTATTAACAGATCTTTTATGAAATGTTTCATAAACATAATGTTTTCAGATCTTTAGTAAAGATACTGCATGGAAAATGCTAAAACAATAATAAAACATAGTAATAGCTTTTCATCTTAATCGGAAGTTAAATATTTGAAATAATATTTCCTCCGAGTGTTAGAGGTGGATGCCTATAACATTGATGAAATCACCCTGGCTCATAGGGTAAATATACCAGAAAGATTCGGCCGGTTTGTTAATGGTCTCGGTAGCATAGTTGGTAGTACAGTCGCCCAGATTGCGAAAGATGCGGGTTCGAGTCCTGCCTGATGCCAACATGACCAAATGTCTTTTTCTGGTTTTCAGATCTTTATGTTTTATAAAGTTTCTTCTTGTGCAGACCGAAATATTTCGCAGAGCTCTTGAGTAGGTAGTTAAATCAACCTCAGTGCGGGTCTCTTAATTCTGCAATTTGTGTAATGAACGCGCTCTATTACCGAGACAAGATTCAACAGGAACATCGCTCTGCCAGAAAATAAAAGCGTTTGACGACCTTGAAGCAAAGATGCCCCTTTTATTAGGTCAAAGGTTTCTGGTTCAAATGTGTCTGTATTTTTTATTTATTTATTATTTATTTATTCTTTATTGCACATTAAACAAATAAAGTACAAATGGCGGACTTAATGCCAAGAGGCATTTTATGTATGTTACTTTCCATCTCTGCCCATCATTTCAGCCTAATTATATGTTTAAATGAAATGTTTGCTTAGGTATTTGAAAAGACGTCCAATGTATATTTAACTAGAGGCCGCCCGCGACTTCGTCCGCGTGGAAATGGGTTAATATATATTTATAAATTGTAGCCTATGTGCTATTCAGATGTATAAGCTATACCATTGTAAAGTTTATTAAAATTCATCCAGCAGTATTAACGTGAAAGAGCAACACGGCACATACACACATACAACTTTTCATTTATAATATTAGTAGGATGATCTGATGTTCATACATTCGTTGGGACATCTTTTGAAATTGGAACAAAATGTTGATATATTCAAGTATGTTTGTATCAGTAGGTATTTGGCACCCAAAGTACAAGTTCTGCTTAGATTAGGGTCTTAAGGCCATTGCATCCAAAGATGTTAATTTGTTGATGGACACTTAAAAGGCTAATAATCATTTAGGTATTAGAGGTACTTTACTTCAGGATGCTTTGACTAAAGATCCAAACCTAATAACAGTTTATTTTCCTCCAAATCTAAGACCATTCAACACTAAACTTCCGCCCTGCAATCGTTCTGCAAGCGCAAACCAAAAAGCACATAATTGTGGGGACTTTAAATCTGCGCCGGCCATACTTCGTTTTAATCGTGCAATTTATAATGAGGAATATGGTCCGTTATCCCCCCCATCCCCCATTTAAGACTGCTGCCGTTTGAAAGTAAATCATTTAAAATTATAATGGTCCTGCACTTACCGTGATGGATACGGCGCCCTCTCGCGGCGACCAAATGATAAATGACTCGTACAAAACCTTTAGGCTCGGAGGTCACAGACTTGAGTGCTTTTTTAAGTTGACCTTTTTTGGGACAACTTACGTTAATATTAGCCAAGTTAGAACGTGACGTATTGACATGACTTTGGATAACATTGGCTTAGTTAGAGCCTGTTCACTCTAGCGTTTGTTGGGTTTGTTGGGCGAGTTGAGCCCGCGGCGTGCTCGCAGCGTACACGCCGCGATCTCGCAGCGATCACGCAGCGAAGCCTTTGAATTTGACTGAGGGTTAGGCGTTCACACGCCGTGATATTGCCCGCGAGTGAGCAGTGATTACGCAGCGTTTATTTTATCGCGGAACTATCGCTGCGAGATCGCCTCACCGGGAAATCGCTCAACAAACGCTAGGTGTGAACAGGCTCATATCCTGGTTATTTTGGACTGGCATCACTAACATTTAATGGTGTTGAAGAATTATGGATTTGGTAATCTTTCTAAATGATTGTATCATGTATAAGACTTTTTCTTGCCGGCTCTTCTCAGTAGAAACACGACACCACGGGTGTGGTGAATGACAGTGATGACATCATGTAGAGGACAGAATCATGTGACTTTTCAAAGTGGTCAAATATATGGAGCGTATTAACCAGAAAAGAGGCAAAAACTTTTTAGAACCCCTCCTAATCCCTATATTTATTAATTTATAAAAAAACTAAAATATTTAATTTACTGTGTTTTTTATTATGACTGTTGATGGGAATTTTTCAATGTCTTGAATGCATAGAATTAATTATTTTAAGTGTTATGTTGTTTTTTTTTCATGTTCAATTTGAATTATGATAATGAATATTTCTGGGGTGTCAAACTTATCACAAAAAAACCAGTATAGAATAATGAAGAAAATAAGCAATAGAAACAAGCTGCCCACCAGTGAAAGGGCAGAGTGCACTTAAGGATGAGGGAGAGTAATATAAAAAAAACACAGAAAAAGGGCTGATAAGGGACCATATCATATTATGATATTGCAAGTATCGCAAATGTTTTTAGGAGATAAATACAGACAGACATTCTCAGTTCATGCACGACATCATTATACTGGTCGTGCATAGGCAAAGCAGAATACCGTAAAATATTACGATTAAAAAAAACGATTCTTAGATTCGAAAAAATAACGATTCTTAGTTTATTGAACTAAGAATCGTTATTTTTTGGCTACTACTCTTACCATACAGGAAAGTTTCCTATTGTAAAACTTAGTGTTTTCTGAAAGCTTTCATTGCACACCATTTCGTTTTTTTTTTCAATTTGAATATGACACTTTTTAAATATTTTTTTTAAAATTCACCTAAAGGAAAGCGCCGATGGAGCATGCTTGTCTAGAAGAATACGCTACCAAAGTATACTCATCAAGTAGTGGTAGTGCGTTAAAATGGTAAATAAACATGATTATAAAAACAATTATTTGTATTTAAAATAATTATTCATTATTCAAGGTGCTCTTTTGGACTTTACTTGACGACACGGTTTTTCTTCTTTACCCATTTGTATATTACGTTCGCCCACGCTATTTGGAAAGAATACACGAACAAACCTTTGAGATATCTCCCTATACACGTGTTTAGGCCTCTAATAACACATCCATATTTATTTTTAATGTAACATACAGCTTCAATATCCTGTTAATCGACCTTCGGGAACAGGAAAATGTCAATAACATCCCCTCAGAGTGTATTATGTTTGCGAAATTCTTCGTTCCTCGTGAAACATTTTGGCGAATGGATTACAACTAAAAATTATAAGGTATTGTAATAATTTTCTTTGAGGAAAACTTTCTTGTTCAGAGGATGTTTTTATTGGATTGTGCTTGGTTATTTATAAATAATTGAGACCGAAAACCAGTGTCAAATATTTTTAATAGAGCTGCCAGCAAAAAGTAGATAAAATATTATCTTATTTGGAGTATTTTTAAGCATGCTAATATTTTGCAGTAACTATAACTTTTAGTCTTAGTCTATCCACTGAAACCACTGAGAACACCTAGAAAACTTTGAAATCTTCAACTTTTAAGTCAATTCTCAACTCACTATTAAGCAATTGACCACAAGTGGCGGCAGTAGGCTGGCCACATTTGCCGTAGAACGGATAACCATTGAGGTAAGCATTTTCTTGAGTGGAGACCTCGTCGCGGGAAGGCCAGTGAGGAAAGGGTGCGATGGCGCTCTTGGCGATGGGAGCCCTACGTCTTGTAGTGGACTAGCATAGGCTGATGATGATGATGAAACAAAGCAAACCAAACTAAAGTTTTATCAACACTCTCAGATGAAGCCGCCCTAAGTTCTTCAACAGCCATCAAGCAATTTTTTTTTTAATCCGGTGATATGCCTTTACGCACTTCCCGCTGCTTGGGGGGCAGCGGGGGGGGGTGTGGGACTCGCCCACCCCTGCAAGGAATGAGAATACCCACTAAAACACCGGGGCGGCCTTCTTCTGCGCGTGACCAGGGTTTACCGAGGACTCTCCCAGGGAGGCACTCTACCGGTAAAACCCTGGCGCGCTGTGCCGGTTCCGGCTCACCTCGAGGGGAGTAGTACCTCCCCTCTTACACACCCGCCGGTGTTCGACAGTGCCAGGCCACCCTACACTGCCGTCCTCCTCGGGGTCGCTTGTGCAATGAAGGCACACAGCCCCCCCTGTGTACTCTCCTAGCGACCCCGGGGCCCCCCTTTAGTCGCCTCTTACGACAGGCGGGGATGACCTTGGCTGTATTCTAACGCCCCAGACCAAAGGGCGAAACAGCCATCAAGCTACGTCAGCCAGGACTAACTGTTTTACTTGCCTTCCGATGCACGGAGACGCCCGAAAAAACAAAACGAAATTTCGGTCCCACTTTTAACTGCACGTTGCTTTTTAACAACAATTGTAGCCAATCAACAAAATTAGGGCACCTCTAGTTTAAAATAGACGAAACTTGAGCAAGCCACAACATCACTCTACATTAATTGAATCCCAGACGCAGACAGCGCGAGCGATCACAAACTTCTCAAGTCAGCAAAAACCGACCCTGTCATAATTCCCTTTTCATGAAAAATAGGTTCGATTTTCGGCTATAATTCGTCACTTAGCCCGTGACAGCGCTGAGAAAACTTCCACAAGAGGGATTACAGGAAAACCTTATGAATAATTAAGTGCATCGGGACCCAACTTTTTTATTCTATACCCACCTTTGCAAATACAGGTCATTTTTTTAAGTGACAGCGAGAAAAGGACAAGGAAAAACACTTTCGTCTGAGCGGAAACTTTGTACTTAGATGTTTCAACGTGGCCGTGGGAGAAGACGACTGTTTTCGCTGTGCGAGGTGGCTTTCGGAATATTCCAATGAGTTTCGATTTAGCACGTTGCTTGTGACCTATTTATTTGCTCAGAGATTGTGCGAGTAAATGCTATTTAATCACGTATAAAGGAACTTCAGTTGTAGAACGGATATGATTTGAATGAAAATGTTGAATGCGAACGTTTCTTGGCATAGAGTTTGCTATCTGTACTTTTCTATGTGCAATAAAGAAAAAATAAATAAAAGACGGTGGTTCGACGCGACGGTCTTAGGAATTGACAAATAGAAATCTCGAGGGAGCTAGCTGAATAGATGTTACTTAGGTCCATGCGGGCGACAGTTGGCCAACAACTGTCCATGTTACACTAAAAGTAACTAAACAGAAAATGTTACTTCACTAGAAAGTCGCCATTCTGGATGCGGACATTGAATTTTTATTAAATTATCCTACATCGCAAGATTCGCAAGTCATGTTAAGATTTTTACCGCCGCGACGTTTTATGAAACATGTCACCCAAATTAGCCCAGAAATAACAAAAACTTGATAAAAACAAAACCCAAATCCTTGCTGGAACAGTACGAATAAGCTCACAAACAAGGCCATGCCGCGATGTAAATAAAAACAGGCGAAAATAAAATGGCTCTGTTTGAAAAAGGGATTTGGTGTGACACGGCAAGGGCGCGGGGGCGGGAGGCTTATCGTCATATTGGCTCAGGTAGACACCACAATGACGGGTCGATGTGTACATCCGACTTATTTTCATACAATTTTCATATACACACTCAAAGTAATGAACGCGGGGTTTACAGACTTGAAACTTGCCGACTAATGCTTGCAAAAATGTAATATCTTACCTGCTAGAGATATTAGACATCAGAATTTACTCGGTGACTTTGCGTAAACTTAACTAGACAGAAATTGTATCTGACTTTAGCCTAAGATCCTGCTGTATTTTTTTCGAAGTCATCGAATACTTTATAAACTGTTAAGTATTCACGGGCCTTACAGTTATCTCATGTTATTTTGACCGTTCCTCAAGAAAATCTCTCATGATTAACATGAAAATATTTATCACAATTCTCAAAAAAAACATGTTTGGTGGAATGAGTACCTAAATCTTTGACAAGCGTAATTTTCTTTCCACTCTTATTGAACGAATGTACCAAGTTTCTGCAATCATGATTGCTATTGACCCCTGCCCCTTAATCACATCATGGGATTCATGAACATAAAAATTCAAAGCAGCATTGTGAAAAAATAAATTATAGAGCGTAGAGTACATACTTGAATAAAGAAACTCGGTTTAAACTTAGAACTTAAACGCCAACCTTTGACTCGAACCCCGCAGTGTGTCTGCTTGTACCAAAGTTAGCTAACAAAAACTAAACACAACCTGCAAAATGAACAATAATTCATAGTGCAGAAATATCCAAGTTTTTCTTGGTGTAAATCCTCAGATTAACGAGCCAGATAAATTTAAATATTTAAACTAAATTGATATCAATTTTAATCATCATTCATATCCCACTTTTTTGCTTTGCGGCCCACTCCACCCTACGACTTTATTGGTCCATCCGACACTTGTACAGAGGTGACCAGCCTATCTCCATTTTTTTTTTGTCACTATTGTTTTGCTGCTAATCCGTTATTTTTTTCTGACGGCTGACTCATCGACATAAGTTGATTAGTTGACAAGCCCTCTTGTTGGATTATGACTCGTGCTACCTCATATTTGAGGTAAGTCCTATAGCTCTCAGTAGGACTTAAAATGCTATTGTTCGTTTATGTCTCATTAGTTCTATTCGGCCGTAACAAGGCATAAAACCTGCTCAAGGACGAAGCATCAGGTATAAGTTAGCTAGCTGAGCTATAAAGCGTGTTTATAATGTTTGTCATAAGTGGCAGCCCTCGATATTCAACGTGGGGTGCCCGAGTCCACAGGACAGCATGATATTTTCATATTAAAGCGTTCTCCAAGTAACGCGCAGTTTTGACGCAAGCGAGCGCCGTATTAAGTGGAGCTTACACCGCTCGATTATCACTGGGTAAAAAGCACGAGGTGAATCAAAACTTTATAAAGATAACTAACAGTGGGAACTAATGTGAGTTCGTCAGTTGTCGAGGTATTTCAATTTGGTGGAGGTTGGATTGGATTACAATTTAAGACTTCTATCATAGTACACATCTAATGTTTTTATAACTTGCAATCGAATACATAAGACATGAGTTGCGTAAAAACCCCTATATACTTTGGCAATATCAATTTTTTCACAAAATGTTAAAATGTAACCACATCGAATTCAAAAGAATATGCCCCAGAATGTATAGAAGTAATTCACCGCTGTCGGTCACTTTAACAATCGAAATTCTATTGATTATGGACGGCGTTCAGCGATATTTATGAAAGCCACATTTAACAACGTCAGTCGTAAGCTCAGGGATATTGTATGATTACGTAGTGCCATATAAATCCCACTAGCCGTAACAATAGCGGACGGAAGAGATCGCGATAGAAAAGAGGAAGGTGGCTCGTAAAATATTCTAGCCTCTAGACAAAGGCAATAAAGCAAAACGTAAACACGAAATTTAATCATGTTACTGTAAAGAACAATATGTAAGTATATTGCGATAAGTTTTGTAACAATGTGCTAGTGGTACAGAGCAACACTCTTGTTATTGCAGGAGAAAAATATGCTTTCGGAACCAGAATTTATTGCGCTGAACAAACTATTCAAAATTTTCATCAAGACAAGATTTATTGGGTCATCTCTCCACCTCACGGATAGGGTTCACTGTTTGTTGTCAGAACAACAGGAACGAACAACAAAGAAAGCAAGCTATGTCATAAAGTTGATGTCGCATATGTTATCTGCTCGCAATATACTACAGGATGTTGGTGTTCGTGTATCGAGTTCATGACGGGTTATGTGCCCTGTGTGACACTATTACTATTTAAATAACGCGTCAAGCTCGATTTGATGAGTAGTCGAAACGTCGGGTTAGAAAATGAAAGAAAATATAAGACCGCGAGAAGAATCCGTAAAGTTGTTTTATTTCGATCCATTTGATGACTTATATTTTCTATGGATATAATCATTTTCGACTTGATCTCGTAAAAATATTGAGTACGTATATAACCTTGAGCATTTCTCATAAGGCCCATTGTAAGAAACGTTTCAGATCTTTAGGTAACGCACTCCCTACTTCGTCACTTTTGTAAAACTCATGCAGTATGAATTGTATTCAAAACTGTTTTGTCTTTTTTCCATCGTTTATCCAAAGCACACAAGAGGCCCCTATGTAGCCCTTAGGCCGCCCGAGGCCATACTTTACGTTTTTCGCGTCAAACCGCCGTGTCAGGCTCCCCTTTGTTGTGCCACTACCGGCCTAACGGCGTCACATTCACGGGTCCAAAGGACTTTGACCCTTTCAGCTTTTCAGCGTTGAAAATGAACGATTAATTTGTAAAGGTTTTCAAGAACGTACTTACTTTAATTTGACGTTAGTGGAGACAAATAATGGGCAGAAGGGCATTCATGGTCTAATGTTTGGCGGGGAAGGCAGGCTTCAGCCCAGCAGTGGAATTACAACGGCTAATTAAAATGAAATGTAATGAATATTTTGTAATCACTTGTTATTTTTGGAGTTTGTATTATCATTTTTAGAATTAATATCATTGACACCATGGGAACTTATCAAAGTTCCTGGGAGCCTGACAAATGACAAAGATCCTGGGAGCCTCTCTAAAGAGAAGTTTATTTATTAGTATGCAGCTTGTGTTCTTTCTAATGTGTCTCCTGGGAACCAGGCAGTAGCTCTAACCACTAAGCTGCTGTGTTATCCGAGTATTATCAGTGAAAAATAACACGTACTAGTATAAACGGAATTTCGTGAACTTCGCTATATTCGACCTGAAACTGTGACGACATTAAAGTCAGCTAAGCTTCGTTTGTCGATATCAAAACTGTTGAAAATGTATCTTTATCCAGATAGGAACAGATTGAACGAGTTGGTTAAACTATTGAACAATTAAAATACCGAATTGCAATCTGTTAAGAGCTATCAAACGATTCGCTTTGTCGTCGCCGTTGGCCGATCTAAAGTGTTTCATTATTGTCAGAACTTTGCCGGTACCCAAATATTGTTCATGGAAGTTTGATTTTGATTATTTAGCTCTAAATTGTTTAGTTCCCATTTCAAAGTCAGTTGGACTGGAAATCATAATTGGATATAAGCTTTTAATTTAGAAGTTATTGCCGATAAAATTTCCATTGTTTTTAAAGAACAATTTGCTTAATCCTTCGAAAGCTTTAAATACTATTGGGCTTGGTGATAACCTTAACCGTACTACCGTACTGTTCGGGTTTGATTTTCTTTTAGGTTTACATAAATTATTTAAGCAGTGAAACTGCTTGACCTGTAACACGACAATTTGAGTTCAAAGTACTCCAGCAGACTTCAATTAAAGGAAATAAAACTTGGACGGTTCGTCAAAATATCATGAATAAGTAAGAAGCAGGAGGACGCGACCTATATTGAGTGAAATATTAAACGTCCCAGGCGACCTTGTAATACAGAGATGGGGGCTTTAAAGGGCTACTTTCAAAGATCCCGTACAAAAGAACGAACGAGACTGGGAGAAAAGCCTTGTTAAAGGTTACACCATATATCGGGTTAGTCCGCAATACACACACACCTGCCGACAAAGGCTCTAAGAAAAGAACTCAGCTAAAAAAAGAATCATGCTACTTGCCGACAAGTTGCCGAAAATCAGTTGCTAGAGATTGCATTGCGACATGTCGGCAGAGTCACTAACTGTCAAAAAAGTTACCGACTCATTTTTTTCTGGCTTGTTGTGACTCGAACCGCCACCTAGCCCTACGAAATAGGCAGATTTGAGTGTGACAAGCGTTAAATGCTCAGCGTCATCCTGCGCCGCAGTGAAAACCCGCCCCGCACTGCACTGATAACGGGACTTATGAGGTCAAAATGACAGCTCAAAATCCCCGGCCAATCTGAAGTTCACATAATACGCCAGGATCCTATGAAACAAAGAGCTATCTATTTTCACATTTTCTAATAAGTGGAATCAGAGACGTAGCCTGTAACGCCCTTTTTTTAAAATTAACTAGTTGCTAGTCCAAGCTCAGGATTTCACAGCTTAACCGGGCAATGGGGTGAGAGGAAAGCTCTCAACCCCTTATATTTAAGTAACGTGCCTAAGGGTGCTCCAAGGGGGAGCCGAGCCTCACCCTAGCGCGTTCCTGGGAGATAGCAAGCGGACGTATATGGCTACTTACTATGGACCTCATGAGCCTCAAGGTAACCTACCATGCTACGTGATTGGTATTCCGCTCAGAAATGATGAAATCCATTGAACAGAATAGGGGGCAGGCCGCTTACAATCAGCTGCTCTGAAAATCTTAACTAAAGCCAGCCTATGTCCAGCAGTGTACGTTGTTTGGATTTTGATGATGAAGTGAAATGATGATATCTTACCGAAACAACAGTCTCTTTAAAACTGGTCAAATTAAAACGAACAAGCCAAATATGGATTCAGCCTAGGAGCCCAGGACCACAACGGCTTTATAATAGCTGCAGGGTAAGTAAGGTGACAATTTACTATGTCATTTTCAAACTAATGAGCATTTTAACCCTAAACTGCCTCAAGCGTTTTGCACGTACGTACACGTAATGTTCATAATAATAAATGGATAAACTTGCACAAAGCGAAAACCCCTGTACCCACTTTGGGACGGGTTTAGATGAGCTGTTCTTTATTTGACGATTTAGTAGGATGGCGAAGAGAATGGCTATTACACCTGAGGTCAAGAGTTCGATCCCCGCACGGCAGAAGTTGAAACTGCCCAAAATGTATTGATTACATTTTATTTTAACTTATCGACATTCTGGTTACTTCTATAATCATCCTATACTATTTTCTCGCTTTCTTTATGTCGCCGTGGGGCATGTGTTGTTAATGACTGGTAGTGTGTGTGTTGTAAAGTTCGTTTCTTGTTTGAAAACAACTAATCATGCTATTACCATTGTACTCAACCACGCCCGCTACCACAATACGCGTTTGTGTATGGCGCTTTTAGTTCAATAAAAATCAAAATATTTAGCAACATCGAGATACTTAACTTACGAAGTAACACCTATGAATGCATCCATAGGCTTTGACATTTGGCAGCGAATTGTATAATAATTACCTGAAACAAAAAAAAAATTTATCAATAATACGTAAGTGAAGACACCATTGTGTTATTCAAAATGGCCCGTCCAAAAATTGACCTAATAGACTGAATATGTGCTTTGGACACCTAATTTGAGGAGCTCAGTAACGAGCCTCCCACGCAACCTGATGACTATGTCGAAAGCGCTACAAATACAATTATTGAAAATAACATTACACGTTATTTGACTCTCATCCTATACATTTTGGGCGTATTTTACATGTCGCTGGTCAGGTCATAACCACTTCTGATTAGTTGTGTAAAATCCACCTTTAATAATCTCCATGCCAATCAGGATCTAGCGGAAAATGCGCTAAACTTCCCATTTGAGAACAATCATCCTATGTCTATAGAAGAACACTTACTCGTAGATACTACCCTCATTACAATGTACTATTCGTCTATCGTTAACTTGCAGATATCTCCCTGTAACTCGATAGCTAACCTCCATGTACCAGACAGCATACGTCCCAGGCAGTTTTCACAATACATCACATTATTATCGAGCCGGGAGCGGTAAACAATGATCCATGTTCCGAATAATACGGAATGTATTATACAGCAATATTAAAAAGAAACCTTAAAAGCCAACGTTCGGAGCTCAGCCAATAACAGCGTGCTTATTCTTCTTCGCGACGCGCAAAGGGATTTGATGTTCCAGAAAATATGTCATATTAAAAATAGATATGGTTTCCATCAAGCGAGTTCCTTCACTAACTTAATTATTTCCGTGGAAATAGCTACATTCTTATGTATTCATAACATATATAATAAGGTGCAGCGTAGACGGCACACTATTTGTGTGATCGAAACTGCAGCGCACAAAAAGTCGGCAAAAGTCGGTCGCTGATCACACAAAGAGTGTGGCGTCTGCGCTGCACCTAATGCATACAATTACAAAGGTTCTTTTTTCAAACGAGAGTGAGGTTATGAATCCTACTGTTAGATGTTATCAAACCTGGCGCTTAAAGTCTCCGACTAGGCTGTACCGACTGACATATTATAGGGACGTCAGCCGAACTAAGGATTTGGCGGCAACGATGAGGATCCATAACAGAAGTGAGGAGCTAATAGGTAGCTTTGATACAAGCGTGTTTCATCCTCGTCTGTATCGCCGCTTTTACGCCCGAATTCACAAACGTCAATCAACGCTCAGCACGCGCTCACGCTCATGCTGTCTCTTTCAGTTCTATGGACATTTTACGGGACAGCATGAGTGTAAGCGCGTGCTTAGCGTTGATTGACGTTTGTGAATTCAGGGGATGGTCTGGTAAACGTGGACAAATACTGGTTTATTAAGATTTAGAAATAAAACCTGACAGCGCAGGAAGACTTGTATCTCCTAATTTGGTTTCTAACCCGAGACACGTGCGGACCGGTTCCCAAGACGCTGTCGGGGGAAATCCCTAATTAGGGAGCTCTTTCAACAGAAAACGTGTTGTGACTGTTGTGAGTTACAGTATTTTATAACCGACTAAAATGGTGATAAAATGTGAAATGAAAGAAGCAAAGAATACAGTGTAAAATCTTAGGACAAAATGGTTATGAAATTTAACATCATTGAGTTTGAAAAGAAAAAAATATATTTCATGCAATGACTTGGTGGTACACATTATAAATATGTCTTGTAAATATTTCATGTAGTACACGTTCTTTTGCCACACTAAATATAATAAAAGCTTATTTTAATGTGCATTTGTACCAGAACAGTGATTTGGGCATACCAGCCTGACTATACAAAACATACTGCTGCAATGCAAAAATGCATAGTTGTTCAGATAAAAACACCAGTAAAAGAAAAGTCATATAAAGATACTATCGTTATCCAGTCGACTGCTCTTTCAATTCAGCTATCGAGATCCCAACTGACCTGCCGATTTTTTCTAGTTTATTTAGCTGCAGGCCAGCGTTATTCCAACAATGTTTGAAAGCAAACAAAAACCTGAAGCGCAACTTGCAGAATAAGCTGCAGTTGCATAGACCTCATGTAGATATCTCGTTGCAAGAATTACCAATTTTGTCTGATACGAGTCAAAAAAGTCATTTTAATTATTTATTTACAACTTTGCTCAGATCTATTATTACAGTTGAAGAGCTACATTAAAATGTTCCTACACTGAAAATCAAATACAAACAAAATTTTTGTTTGTAAAAACACCGTAGCGTTGTTCGTTGATGAAAGAATGTACACACAGAAAAGTGAAGAAAGTCCATTCTTGGCTATTCTACTAACCGACTTCAAATAAGGATGAGGTTCTCAATTCGACTGTATTTTCTGCAGGTTTGTTGCTGAAATTAATTTTATGTCAATAAAGGCAACGGCACATCAGGCTACCCATTTCCATTTTTTATCTTGGTCTTGCCAAATGACCTTTCTTTCCAATAGAGCAAGAAGGACTAACCGGATATGGATCGGCTGAAAAGTAGTATAAAATATGATGCATTTCTGAAACATTTTTTTTAACGCCTTCTTCATTTTGAGAAGAGCAGGAGAACACTCCTGTCGCCTTGCCGTTACAGTGCCGTTCTGATTGTGATGTGACCAAGCCCTAACTCTTCATTCTGGTATTGTTCAAGTGCGTCAGAGAAACTCACATCATTAAAATCCGAATCTCCATCTTCAAAGACATAAATACAGGGAGTCATGAATGTAAAATGTAGTAACCATATAAATGTTTGCTCATAAATTTTGGGTGGGCCCGGCTCGTGTTTGACGTTTTAAATGAGACAACTGGCGCTCCGCCCTCAGACTTGTCAACGTCTCGCCCAAGGATGGGCTAAGCAGTTTAGGGCTTGACATCTATATTTAATTCATGCTCACATCACTCTTTGCGTGCCAGAGTAGGCATATCCTACGCAACTTTTACAGTACCGAAAAACGAGTGCACTTTACTCTTACACTTGCACTATCACTAACTTCAAGTCATCTTCTTATGTGCTTTTCATGTCTTGACAACGTAATGATCTGTCAAACGCCACAATTGTGCCAGAATTTTGAGCATATGAAACAGAAACTAACAGCAACTTGTAATACGCCCAATCTCCCGTAGGTTAAAGTAACAAATTACTTAGTACCTATATTGCGTGCCGCAAGTTTGCTGTTGCGAATAATCGAATATACTTGTATGTAAACAGAGGGAGAGAAGAAAGACGCCCCTGATTTGGTACAAGTGCATGTTAAGGTGGCATTGCCGTTGTAGTAGTCAGTTAAAAAAACCCGTTCTATCTCTTTCTCATAAACTGTTCAATTGTTACTGGCGAAGTGGTAACCCTAAAACGCTACGTCTTGACGCGGAAATGATACGAGGTTCGCGAGCGCGGAAGTCGCCTGCGGCGGCGCAGGGTTAACTCCGTCCGGATATGAGATACCGGAGCCATTGAAATTTAGATCAACTGCTCGCGTCAGGTTATAATACGTGTAACGCTTCGATAACAAAGACAATGACAACTGTATTGTACAGTAAGCCACAGCCGATGCGCAACACTTTCCCCTGAATTGTCAAACGTCAATCAAAGTTAAGAAAGCCTTTAAGCTCATGTTGTCGTTCCTGATGTATCCGACGAAACTGTGCCTGCCCGGGTACAGGTACGATTATGAGTAAAAGTAATTCCACAGTGATGAAAAACTCCGATAAAAAAAATTAGCAACACGGATAGCGGCGGCAGGCTTACTGCTGGGAACAGGCCACACCTCAACTATGAGGTAGTACGAGCCATACTTCAACATGCGGGCTCAGTGCGGATTGTCATATATTGATTTATTTATTTTATGTTATCAAGTCGCCCCAAAGCCTCCAACTAGGTTTAGCGACTGACATTTAACGACTTCAGCTGTAACCTATTATTGCTTAACGTTGCTGGGTTCAAATTCTCTCGGTGAAGTGTATGACGACGACCTGTTTGGTATATGTATACTCGTGGACGTATATTTTTTTATTCTACAACAGTTTAGTTTACGAGGTCAGCATGTTCAAGAGAATTGCCGACATTACCTCTGCGGCAAGATCCCGCCTAAACTTTACTTATCTTGCATGTGCGGAGTTTATTCCAAAGTGGCTGAGTTTCAAATTGGGCAAGTCGGTCGAGTTGGCATGCAAGGTATATTACCCTCAACGGTGCGTTTAGCCTAGATAAAAGCCTCACATACTTTCTACACTTTGGCAATTAGGTCCGAACTTAGGAAGCTTTCTTGAATATTTACTTTTATGACTTTTTCTACGTGATTGATGTTTTTTAAACTTTTTCTCTTGTTTGGTTATGCTAACGTCCATGTTTAAATACATAGAAAAATAGAGATTCTCTGTTATTGGAGCTGGTTGGAAAATGACGGAATAATTTAATTGTAAAGTGTTCGAATATTTGAAATTGAAATTGAGCAATAAATTGATTTATAAAATAAATTTTAAAAAAGCGTCATATTTTATTTTATCAGTCTTATAACTTGCTAAAGTTAAATATAGTTTAAACCTTTCAACATAATAACTAAGTTACGGGTTAATTACAGTTTGTGAGTGTATTAAGCAGCAAGTGTTTAATAAAAATAATAATAAATATTTTCGGATATCTCAAGATGTCAGTAGTTAAGCCTCCGAAGGGCAGCTTGATGACATCTGACATTAAGGTTGCTCACTAACCTTACACCTCTCCAACAATCTGCACTGAGCCCGCATGTTGGAGTATGGCTCGCACCACCTCATAGTTGAGGTGAGGCCTGTACCCAGTAGTGGGACGTAAATAGGCTGCAATCATCAGCAAAAACGGTACCTAATTTTGAGTAACTTATTGGATTGTGTGGGCTAGTCACATATTTATCTTCAAGTATAGAAATATTTAACGAAATTTTCTTAGTAACTCAGAATAGCCAGTCATAGTTTTGCGTCCAAAACTTTGACTTACACCTCAGTCGATCCAGGATGGATAGGTTTCGGTCATGGCCGACAGCGTCGGTTAGCGCAGACAAAGTTTGCGACCCGCTTAAGTGCCAAGTCCGCCAGTAAGTGCCTGACCGAACTAGCGGCCTCGGAGGCTTTGGCCGGCTAAAGCGGTTAACTACAACTTTACATGGGAGACCCTGGATTACTACTTGCTTACCTTCAAAATGATGTTGAGTACATATTTGGCTCTCCGTTTCCGACCAGATTCGACTTTAGTCCGTTCGCGTTGAGAATGCAGTAATTTTATACTTGTCCCTCGATCTAGTACGCCTCTAACCAATCAAATCGTTCCTAATTAGAAAGTCAAGTTCACAGGGACCAGTTGAACGCATACTTTCGAACGCAAAGGTTGTGGATCTGAGTTTTTTTGTGTGCAACAGAATTAAATTTGAAAATCACTGCATTCTTAACGTGAATGGACTATAGTCCGACACTATTCTACATACGCTCACAACTACACACATAAATAATAAATAAATAAACTTTATCCTAAACGGTATAGTCAGAGGCACACCGATTCTGGGCGTCATAGTGAACGGAACGGAGCGAACTTGAACCCAACTTGGTGGGCCTACTGCCGTTATTCAGGTTACTTGTGTTTTTATCGGTGTCTCCATCACCGGAAAATTAGTCGCAAGTTTGAATATTAAACACAAAGTAGTGTCCTCGCCAGATTTAAACTCAGTTTTGTGTCAGGCTCGGCATGTGTTCAGAAGTGGCATGTGTTAGTATTCTTTTAAGTTTTTTAGTATTATTTATTCATATCCAATGATATTATAATGAAAAGACGTAGATAGGTTACTAGTGCTAAAAAAGTGGCACCCGAAACCAGAACTTCGAACACCTGAACAAAGCATTGACAGTTTGAGACGACACAGCGCAAAATGTATCTGTCTCGTTTACGCTCTAGTAAATAATCATACTATCTTGAACACACGGTCAAATTATAGGTACAACGTACGCCGGGGGACAAAATTCGATTTCACATCAGCACTGTCATAACCGAACCGAACCGAACCGAACCGATGGAGAACCGATGGCCGTTGGGGCGGAAAGGTTCTCGAATGGCGACCACGTACCGGACGACGTTCCGTGGGCAGGCCCTCCACAAGGTGGACCGACGATCTGGTCAAGGTCGCGGGAAGCCGCTGGATGCGGACAGCGCAGGACCGATCGTTGTGGAGATCTTTGGGGGAGGCCTATGCCCAGCAGTGGGCGTCGTTCGGCTGATATGATGATGATGATGATAATGACTGTCATAACGTACTTATCTACCTCTTTTAAATATCATTGATATCAATACTTTAAATTTGTCCTAACTTACTGTTTAAGTGCCTACGCAAACAGAACAAAACAAAAGAATTAAAAATTCCCAATGAATCCCAAACAACGCATCAGCCCATGAATCTTTGAGGCATGCCAAACTTCTAAAAAGTTTACCAGTCGGCCGGCTACATCCTACGTCTACACAGTAAATGAATACATAATGAATAATAAACGCGACATACCCACGAAGGGCAGTTAGATTGATGACCGGATCTGGCTTCGGAGTAACAGATAATTGGTATTCAGCAAATATTGGCGGGTGAAATAAACCCAAAATTGAGTTTCCAAAAGCGGCCTAAATTAATTTGCAACTTCATAACAGCTTCGTTACGAGGCGCCATTTTTAGGGTTCCGTCCTGTCTGTCTGTCACTGTATCTTTATACCGTGGTAGCTAGAAAGCTGAAATTTTCACGAATTATGTATTTTTGTTGCCGCTCTACCACCAGATACTCAAAATTAGAAAATATATATCATCCCCATATTTTTTTTGTTCTTTTGCTCTATAATGATAACGATAATAGAGGCTAGCATTTAGTTGTATATTATTTACCCTTTCGAAATAAATATTTAAATGTAAATAAAATAAATATCACATACAACAAACTGATTGGTACGGAGCCGTTCGTGCGCAAGTCCGACACGTATTTGTCCGGTTTTTTATTAAAACGCAAATCCGTGCTTGGCGTGGACTTTGAGGGAGCGTTGTGCTTTTCGGTAAACAGTAATTGGTGTGAATTTAATGTCTTGTCGAATGAGAGTTTTTTTGTCAATAATGGAAAGTTTCACGTCATTGAATCAGATTTAAGGCCAAGTGAGAGAAACAGAAATGAGTAAATGAACTGATTTGTCCAATAATACTGTATGTTTCCTGAAGAATAAATAAATAATTCCACTTCTAGGTCAAACTAAAGCCACGCCAATTTCGTTGAAATCGTATTAAGCAGAGCATCTAGCAAAATAAAATAGAATAGAAACATTTATTGACTAACTTGACACCATAGCAACATACTGACATGCAAAAAATACTTAAGTCAAAAACATTTCTTTGTTTACCTACCTGGCAACTCCACATCACATTGGCTTCATTGACACGCACAAACTCAGCAACACGAACAGTTACACGACATTGCTCACAACAAACAGATACGCACCGTAACCTACTAAACATAGTTTCTGATTTAGGTAAATGAGTACCTAACTAAAACATGTAAGTAAATCCTGTAGTGGCGGTTAAAATGATAAAGAATTTATAAAAACATTATCCATACTACTACGCAATATGCTACAATGTATGATTGTCCATAGAGCTGTAACACCCCTTTTTTGAGGATCACGGCATTCGCAGCGAAGTTCATTTTGCGATGCAAATGTAGCAATTTTCCAGTCGAAGGCTTTTGGTAACCACTGCTATGCTATGCCAAAGCCAAGTCAAAAAATACGCCTAGGAATATGTTTGTTATTTTGAGTAGATACTCCTATTTCATATTTGCGTTTTATAGACTCGTTTTATCGACTTCGTATTGTCAATATTTAATAATTGTAATAAGTCACTTAAATTTTCTTACACTTAATATCCGTAGATCCTAGATTATTTTAGTAACATTTTTATTATAGTCATTAATAAACTCATAACATGAACATAGTCATGAACGCTAAATTGCACAAAAACGATGATAATCATCAGCAGAAAACAGAAGTATCCATTTTTCATAATTTTAAAATGTTTGGTCAATAATTGACTTATCTTTTTACGTTAATATAAAAAGATAAGTAAATTATTGGCACCAATTGATATTCATCATCATATCAGCCAAACGAGGCTCACTGCTGGGCATAGGCCTCCCCGAAGGATCTCCAACACGATCAGTCCTGCGCTGTCCGCATCCAGGGGCTTCCCGCGACCTTGGCCAGATCGTCGGCCTGCCCACGGAACGTCGTCCGGTACGCGGTAGCTATTCCAGAACCTTTCCAACTGGCATCAGTTCTCCGCGCCATGTGTCCCGCCCACTGCTACTTCAACGATGAAATCCATTAAGCGATGTCGGTTGGCTTAGTTCTCCTGCGGATCTCATCATTTCTGATTCGATCGAGCATGGAAAAACCAAGCATCGCTCTCTCCATTGCTTGCTTGTTGCTTCTTGAGCTTTCTTATGAGACCCATAGTGAACGACCACGTCTCACTCCTATATGTCTTTACTGGCAACACACAATTGATATTAGGTGTACAAAATCTGAAAGAATAACTAGGAACAACTTCAGTGGCATATGTTCAAAGATAATTCACTTTAGTAGTTTTTGTTACCTTTTTTTTTTTTTTTTTAATTCAACCTATACTGTCCCACTGCTGGGCAAAGGTCTCCCCCAAAGTTCTCCAAATGTCTCTGTCCTGAGCCAAAATCTGCCACTCCCCAGAATAACGGGAATAAGTTAAAGTTACCTTAACAAGTTTTTATCTAAAATATTTTTATTCCTCCAAATACTCATGTCCAATAACTATTGAGCACAATTACACTTCGAACATTGGAAGGTACTTGAGTTACAACCATATCTAAGTTCGGTTGCAGTTTCGAGGATAATACTCGCCGGCTGATATATCGCACAGAACTTGGCCCAGGATTGCACGGAAGTTCCTCGCTATGGCGCTAGGTTACAATCTAAGATCTTATCCTGATTGTAAGTTGCGATTGAACTTCAAGCGAATTGGTAGCTGAATAGAAGGATTCGGCTATTACAGTCGCTTGAGTTTTATTACGTCTTTAGATACGTTATTGGGCAGACGTTTTTATTTTAAAACTTAAATCAAGCTCTAATTTTGCAAAAGCCACTTTAATGTTTAGGAAGACCTTATTGGCAGATAAGCTGGACATACCTACTTTGATTTAATACTATGTGCAGAGCTTGAATCAACACTAAACGAGCAACGCCTAATTTCAGGCATGTCTATACGTGATCGAAAAAACCCTCTTTCTTCTCGGAATCGAATTAAGTTTGTTGCGTATTTGAAACGCTAAAAACTCCGGCACTGAACGTCAAAAACGCTTGCTTACAAACTCCGACCCCAATTGTTTCATTTGAAAGCGCCTTCATAAAGCACCGATCACTACGAACGTAACATATCTACCACATCTTCCAGGTAATAGAAACAAACAAACCATTCTCGATTTTCCTTCTTTATGATATTATTGTCATTACGTCACCGTCTCGATTCCGAAGGTCCGTTTATTAGCTGACGTCACAGGCGTATTTCACGCGGCCTGCGAATTACTGCTCCCCCCCTCCTCCCCCTTACTTCGCATTGCGAATGTGATTCCTAGTCATCGTGCATAATGTAACAATATGCAGGTTCCGATGACGTTTTTATTTCTCTTTGCTGTATTTTTCCGGCCAGCTTGTGGAAATCTTTGCTATGATAAAGCATGACATCAAGTGAAGTGCCGCCCTTGCTTGTTCGGAGCGAACGAGAGAATACTCGTAGATAATTACTGAAAAAATGGTAATCTAAGATATTTTGGTTCTTTAATTTTGGTTTAGAAAAAAACTTTTAGTGTCCGGTCCGGTTCGAAAGACACAAACAGTTTTCACAATCTTGTTAAGCAATACAAGTCGGCTCACTGATGGTCAGCATCGTCGGTACTCTACGCAAAATGATCAGTAGGAGCAGTCCTCGTTCTTTTTCACCATCGAGATATAACTCAAACTAATTTTAATGTCCTAGTATAATATTAGAGTAGAACCATTGTTTTTTTTGGTTAAAATTTCGTCTGGACCGTAAAAAAGAAAAAATATTGAAACCGCGAGCGGAAAACATTGTAGTGCCAATTTCCTGTCGCCGGTATCATTTATGATGAACTTATAAAACCTGTTTGCATTATGATGGTTTTTAGCACAATAGCTATTATTACCAGCCGGGGAGAACTGAGCAGTTTTTACCGCCAACAAGTTTGGCCGAGCTCCGCACTTGCCCAAACTTGTTACAGTCATGATTAAATTTCGTGAGTTATGTCCGGGCAAGTTGAACGGTTTTTTGTCAGCCCTACATTATTTATTGGCGTATGAAATATGCATTAATCATAAGGGCCTGTGTAAACAAGTTTTCTGGGCCAATAAAATGTTATGTTTTTGAGAATGGCCTTTTGAGAGCTCCACGATGAATAACAGAGTTGTTTTTGAACGACCTTTTACGTTGTGATGTTCGGACATTATCATTTCAGCCGTGAAAATGGTTTTATTTGATATCTAGGCAAATGACCTAATAAACTGCAATAGGTTCTGACATGACCATCGCTGGTGAAATAACACATTTCAGAGCAACGTGGTTACGATATTAGTTACCACACCACCACTACTCCACTCTGTACAGTCCAGAGCTAGGGTAGACTAGTTTTTTAGGTGGGTGTCTAGCCCATCCTGCTATCGCTTTCTAGGTCTGCCACGAGACCTCTTCACGTTTTGGGATATTAATGATGTACGATAATGGTCCGTAAGTATTCTGCTTTCAAAATGAATGGCGCATGAACGCACGCCTGGACATTGCTAGTAGGAAGTGGCCTAAGACTGATGTCAACGATGGCAAATTTTAGCTCCCCAGTAGACTGTCACAATACTAAGAAACAAAACACTGCAATTAAGCGTTGTTTTGCATAAAATATGGCTATTTGCTACCAGACGTGTTTAATCACGAACGAAGAAAGTAAGAGTGCCCCACTTCCCTACTAATGGGGCCTCGCCAAGTAGAACCGGATGCATATGGGCAAATAAGACAATTCCTTTTCTTCGAGAGAATCGGTAACGAATCACTCCGCGGGGAGGGTGATTGACAGATTGCCTGTCTCAGTAATTGAGACGAATGCGAGTCGGCCTGTCTGGCGAGATAAATCTCAGAGGTGGATATTTTTAACGATATTTTCACCACCTTATTAGGTTTGTGGGACTTGCGTTTTTGATATCAGTTGATTGCACTAACACTGTAGTAGTTTGTAGAAAACGGTGCTTTTTTCAACACATTTGGTTATTCTAACTAGAGTTTTTCTTTGTCTAATAGTAGGGACCTACTGCCTGATCATGTTTTACTAGTCAACTGCAACAACTCATGGAATTGCCAAACTTAAAACCTATTAGTATTTAATGATCTCTTAATAAATTGGGTTAACTGCAGACACTAACAGTTGGTATCATTTTATAGCAACCTACCGAGAGACAATTTTGTTGGTGAACAGGTACTTGAGATTTCACTTTCTTAAAATAATTGTCGCTGATCAAACCGGAAGGTCGGTTATGGAATAGGGCTGTAAGGTAGCAAATAAAATTATACGTTTGCTATGTCGCCATCAATCCAGTCCAACATGAATCCTAATCACATTTCCTTGTAACCGACATTACTGCGCGTGCGATTGAAGATTTCACAAAGTAATCGTAAAACTGAGTCTTCCACGATTGCGAAACTTTGTAAGGTATAACGGGCGGTCGTAAACGTGAGATATTATTTACGACCTACACGGGCTGATGTACAGTCCACACGTTAGCAAAGTGTAACGTAGTAGTTGGAAAATGACCTTTCGTGCATCGGTATAAGGTGATTCAAACTGCCAAAGTACACGGCTTGACTTGTGGTCTTTTATACAGTCAACCAAAGCCAAAGTGTTACCAGTTTAAGCTGGGCTTTCATTGCCAAGAAGTGGTTTGCAAAGCACGGTACGGTACCAAGTCTATGTGTTGCTTAAAAGCAGGGAGTGACTGTGAGATCGTCTTAGTCGGATTTTCGAGTGGCTTTCAGTACGCAATATGAAAACGAAGTGAAAAACAATAATAATAACTAACCCAAAGAATATTTTTTTTACAAATTACAGTGGACCTGTCAGAATCTTCATATAGACAACAAAAAATCTCTAGCTATAGATATACCGGGCCTATAGCTTCCGGTTATTTAATGATGTTATAATTCATGAATAAGAAAATGTAGAGTGAACCTCTACATTTTTCTGGGTGTAGAGTAAATAGGTTATTCAAGGGTTATTTTATTGATGAATATTGCCATAAGCTTACCTGGTAAAAAAGTACAGAAATTCATATTCTACTGTATAGGTATACCTATCCTACAAGGTCCAAGAAATACACTTAAACACGTCGAGTTTTACCACTCGGCCACAAAGTCTTCAAGTAATGCATGACTTTATAACTATTTTAAACAATTTCCCCGTGAACTCTAGCTGCCTGAAATCTCACCTTACGTTGAGCGTGGCACATTCGTCAACTGAAACTTGAACAATGAGGCTTGTGTTTATTAGCAGAGTTGAGCAATAAAAGCGAACAGATGTGCAGCCGCAGTAACGTCACAGTATAAACAGTAGGTTATCTAAGGCCGCACGCCGAGTTATTAGCCTAGCGTGCACACAGACACGCGGCACAGCCCGTCTTTACTGCCACCACCTTATCCCCCCGTATTTTATGCTAGCGTGTGCGTGAAATCGCGACAGGGCGCGCGCGCGACGCGCACGCACTCATTTAAACCGAGTGCGGCACGTTTGTATGTAGATATTTTACTGTTATCTGTGTACTGTGGTAACGTGCTGGCTGCTGTATGAACTGCGGAGGGAATGGGGGACCAGCTGTGCTACTCCGTCTTGCGTCAAATCTCATCTCGGTTGTGGTAAGTTATCTTTAAAATTCAATTTCTTTGAAAGAAAGAAAAGTATTTATTGGCCGTACATACAGCAGACTCATTCAAAATATCAGGTAAACATTTAAAAAAAACACAATACAATTAAAATTAAAATTGACACACTGAATACACAAATAGATGAAATGATACAGTGCGAGGCCAACGAGGTCCCTGTCTCATTTGTTCCGTCGCAGCTTTGAAGCTGCAACGAAGCTGGTATTCTGACAGGGCCTCGGCGGTTTTGTCGTCAGCCATATTAAAACAAAAAAAACAATGGATAATCACATAAGGGGTTAGAGTGTGTAAGAAGAAAGATAGATAAGCAAATATTGAAATATAGCAAGGACAATAAATAGATAAGATGAAAAATAAATTTGCGACTGTGATCGTTTGAGAGAAAAGAACTAAGCCAGATAATATTTCAAAATTATTTACATACGAAATGAGGGAAAATACTAATTCAAAGTGAAGCGTATTGATGATTGAAGAAAGCGTGGAGCACCGAGATGTTAGGTCATACTAGCCGGAATGACACCCCAGCCTATCCTCACTAACATCATTTTACTAGGGGTGGACATTGGGTTAAAACTCAATAACATCGGGACTTTTCGTTTGTGTGTAAAAATGAGCCGCTTTGGTTTTCTTTTGACGATTGCAGAGAGGGTGCAGTATCGAGAGGTAAAATTATGTTGGTGAAAATAGCTAGGTAGTTTTGCTGTATGGGGTTAGCGTATTCAATAATATCAGAGAGTTTATCATGGGATTTACGTGGCTATATTAAATATTTCGCATTCTTGGAACATTCATTTTTGCAGAGTTAAGCAATAAACGGACATACTGTGAAGCCGCAGTTACGCACTAGGTGCTATATGAATTGTGGAGAGAAAGGGGGACCCAGTTTTGCCGTATGGAATTAGTGTACCTATTTATTAATATCAGAGTAGGTATATCATGAGCTTTTCGCGCCTTTTTTTTCATTTTTCTATTTATTCTTTATGGCACATAAAAAGGCCAGTAGCGGTTTTAATACCAAGCGGCATTCTCTATTGTCAGAGAAATAAACCTGGAATTATTTTTTGTATTGGTTCAAATAATAGAGGGGGTAATACAACTACCATCATTGAAACAGAATATTCACCCAGAAGTTAGCGACTTTGTAGGTAAATGTTAATAATAGTAGTTCTCTAGTGATGATTGTGTATCTCAGTTTTTTTTTTACTTTCTGCCAGCATGTAATAACTCGAGGATTAAAATGCACAAGCTGTCAAAAACAAAGAATATGCATAGCTCAAAAAAGAATTACTCAATCTCACTGAGTGGAGTGTGCGATTCCGCATAACACTTCCCCGACTGTCTCTCGAGACTACCTCATACATATTACATCGCCAAACCAACTTGCTCCTCAAAAAGGCTACTTATTGCTACAAATGGACGATTTACGTAAACGACTTAAACCTTTTTGAATAAAATAAGCTGCTTGAAGCGCGTTATGCATTTCAAATTTAAAGCGCTGAAGGCGGAACGTATGGACGCGATTTGTTGGATCGAATCCGAGCAAAAGTGAATAACGACGGGATTTATGCGAGTCGAAGTGAAGCTGAGTGCAAACTTAAAACAAATCTTACATACTTAATCGAAGACTTAAGTTTGCTTGAAACAATGTGATAACATTCATAACGCTCACGAGTACCTATACTCCAAGTAGTCAAAGCTGCCGCAGAGATGAATGGAACATTCAGAAGCCCATATTTCCGGGGGAAAATTTGAACCTAACGTGTTAAGAGGTGAGTCCATAGGTCGTAGCTCACTAGGCAAGCTTGGCAACTGCACGGCTTCAACCCAGTAATTATCTCGGCATACAAATTTGAACCTCAAGTAATGAGTGATACAATATATTTTGCAATAACAGTATGTGAAAGCCAACGAGGAGCTGTCAGCGCGCTCGCCGCTACTATACCACACAACTATTTGCTCGCGTCCTTACAACTTAAGGTTCAAGTTTGAATGGTAAGATAATTGCTGGGTCGGTGCCGTGCAGTTACCGTGCTTGCAAAATGTGCTACGAGCTTTAGGCTGTCATCCGGGTTGCTTGCTTTTTGTATCGGTGTTTTCCAGCACCAGACTGCAGCAAGTTGGAATAATGAACACAAAGTAGTGTTCAGGCCAGTTTTCAACATAATTGTAGAGAATGGCTGACCCTCGGGATGTGGTCAATAGTTGAAAATAAGAAAGGAATCGACAACAACACTTGATGCGTCTGCTTTTTCATGAAATGATCATTTCTTGAACCCTTAATAGAAACTGAGTTTTAAAGACTATTTTGTCATTGGTTTCCATTTGCCAGAGTCTGTAGAATCACAAAAACTATGTATGTATGTACCTTGTCAAGTTAGTATTTCCTTGAACACTTTCTTTCGTGTGGCGTAATTAAACCCACGTTCTGGTTTGGCTCAGAGTTTTCCAAAGTTGGATTTGCTCAACATTTGAACCAATTGCAAATCTATTAAAAACGAATCTATACATCGCAGGTTAGATTAATAAACTAAATCCGAATGATTAACAGATATGGGGTTGACAAGCACAGTAATGGACAGCTAATTTGCTGGTCCATCTCATACTCTCATACTTAATAGAAACAGAGCTTTTTAAGACTATTTGGTCATTGGTTTCCATTTGCCAAAGACTGTATAATCACAAAAACGCAACCAGCTGAAGTTGCTAAGCGACATTAGTCATGCGGAAGTTTAACAATGAGTCGCGTCTGCTCGGAGCGGCAATAACGCCAGATGTGCTAGCCGCAGTTACGAACAGGCTACAATGTGCTACGTGATTCATAATTATCTTTAAAAATATGTGTGTGTTGGATGTAGAATGTTTCTCGCTTTAAATATAGCATGTATGTATCTACAAGTACATACTTGTATCATATTTATGGTCAAGGTATGTACCTTGACAAGTTAGTCAATCCCTGAACTCTTCAGGTTCTTCAGGAAGGATCAGAGTTTTCCAACCTTGCATTAAAAACTGCTGGGCCCAGTTCCCGATTTGCATTTTTTTAACATTGGGACCAAACTCAAATCTATTACAAACATGAATCTCAATCTCAATTGAATGGTGCAAAGAAGCTTATTTGATGGGAATTCGTAGAAGAGTATCCTTAACCTACACGCGAAAAAGGGTACTTGAAAAATTTCATCACTGGACTAATAAACTGAACCCGAATGATTGAAAACTTTAAGAAATAAGTAAGATGGCACTTTTTGACCGTGAAAAATCTCCTAACGGTTCCCTATCCAGCTTTATGACGGACTTGTTACCTTCAGGCAAAGATATCCTGTGAAACAGCCGTCGACTTACCTGAAATAAAAAATGGAATAACGTTACATGGGTGTTGATTTACATTTAACATCCAAGCTTAGCAACGGAGGCGCCCAAACTACAGTTTCAAATACACACATCAAAAGTGTCTAGGGATATCTCAAGCATTTTCATACAAAGTATAGCTATTGGGGAGGCTGTAAAAATTAAAATATTGATACCAACGTAGAAATTTTTAGGACACAGAAACTGCTATATCTGC
Organism: Udea ferrugalis; assembly: GCA_950022985.1. Taxonomy (NCBI): domain Eukaryota; kingdom Metazoa; phylum Arthropoda; class Insecta; order Lepidoptera; family Crambidae; genus Udea; species Udea ferrugalis. The sequence continues at coordinate 5,335,685 of OX465533.1, forward strand.
CCTTTCAGATTGTATAAAGAAATTCATTGTGGTAGCATTATTGTACAATCGTAAGGACGTTAAAAAAAAGACAGATTTTTCTTTTAAAAGGTTTCAAAATTTTAGCAAAATCAAAGATATTAGATAATGCTCAGCATTATCTTAGAATAACTCGAGGAAACAGGCATAAGATTAAGGTTAAGAATATTACAAAAAAACGTTTGATTTATATTATATTATATTATTGTTATATAAATATTTGCAATAATTGTGACTGTTAAGAATTGTAAAGTCGCGTGAACACAAACCTTAGTGGTTTTTTTCTCAGCATGCGACTATGCACAAATCATGTAATTTAGAAGCATTGATATGGTGAATAAATAAAAAAAAATAAAAAAATAAAAAATAGTAGATTGTAGAAAACATTGTTTTTTTATCTATTCATTCATTTCAGAATCAAAAACACAATACCATTAAAAACAATTTCTCTATTTACTTTTTTGCACACATTATCAAGTTTACTTGTAAATGGAGGATTTAATGCAAAGAGGTATATGCCTCTAAAAGCTACTGATACTGGTAACGTAAATTCAAATTAGCAATCTATCCGTAGCATATCAAAAGCAACAATGCTAGAAATAATTAGGTACCTTTTGTTTGTATTCAAAACTAGAAAATAAACAGTATTTTCTGTCAATGTAAGTAACGATAGTCTCGATAAATTATTAACAACAAAGTTCGAATAGGTACGCAGCACTAATATCAACGCAGACGAAATTCCAATTCAAAGCACTCCAACAATTTTCAAGTCTATCATCAAAATCTGTTTGCACAAATATCTCTAAATAATAACCCGAGTCAATGAATATCTGCCGTCACTAATTACTACAAAGTACAGAACTGGCGTCACCTTGCTAAGAATTCTGCTCAGATCCAATATAATTGGCATTTCATTGCAAACCGGGAATAAAGTGGAACACTGCTTGTTACCAAATACTTGTAGCCGACGCGAATCCACATTCTGAGGGTAAACGTTATGAATAAACTTCGAGAACGCTATTCAATGGAACTGAGGTAGATGTGCGCAGAAATCTGCAGTAATAACAATTTTAAGAGTCTTATGCCCATTATGGAGCTTGTGGCTCTAAGCTTGCCTTGACTGCGGTGCTTTGAGAGGTATCTAGCTTAATGAGCGGGAATTCTACAGATACCTGATATGAGAATCTAGCTTTGTTTGTGTTCTGTGCCTATTCAACCGTTCGGGACTTGATTCTTATCATTTTAAGGGCTTTGTTCAAATAAAAAAGAAAGAAAGATGACTTTTTTGTCAAAATTAAAGATTAAAAGAGTAAATGAATCATTCATATAGTGCTCACTAGAGGTCCTCATAAGCACAGCGCTCTATCAGTCAGTTGACTGAAGCCATTGAGAGGCAAATATTGGAAGAAGTCTTTATCATAGTAAGTCCTCGATAATGAGGAACCGACTGAAGAGGATCAAAAAGTAAACATGTGCTTTTCTCTCTGGCGGATCGACCAAAGACAAATGTTCTTGCCATAAAACTTCTTTCACACAGGGAAAAAATACACATACAAAAGAGACATACCTATTATTCAATCTCCTAGTGCTTACAAAAAAGTGAAAAAAATAAATAAATGATACCTACATTTTTCATCAAAAATTGTTAAAAAATATATAAATAACTTGTTCAAACAGTAAATAGTAGAAAAGGTACCATTTTTAGTGAGCATCATAATTTTATCGCGTTGTCAGTCTCAAGTGTTTTAAAAGGTATTAGAAACAGAAAGCGGCGAAAACTTTGTTCAGAAATCTGCTTATGAACCAATTTTATTCACTGGCAAAACGTGGCTGGACTAATACAGCTAATTCTAAACAACAGCTGATAGAGCTGGGACTACGACAGCTTTCATTCAAAGTTACTTCGTGCAGGAAAATGGGCAATACAATTCCCATTCAAAGGTGGGGGTGAATAGCGAGATGCAATTAGAACTCAAACGTGGACTGAGGGAGAAAAGGGAAGCACAGCGCCGGACTCAGTTCCTAGAGATGGACTTCACTCCATCAGATGTCCGTAGCGACAGCGCGTTGGCAACAATCTCCAAAGTCCTAACTTTGGAGATTTCTAGCCTACTACAAAACATATTAAGTTATTCAACACTAAGAAATTTAGTAGGGTCATTCATTTAGCTTAGACTGACTGAATGCAATGTGTGCATGCACTGATCTTCCTCTAATTAAAAATACTTTTAAATTAGCTTTGTGGTATGTTGGTAGCAGTTCTCGTTTGTACTAGGTAGAATATTTCAGAGAACAATTTGTTAAAAATTCAGTTTAGAGAGGCTTTTCCATTAACCCACTCTAACGATATATTTATATTTTTATTAAACTTTCATTTCTGACGTTAAAACCGTTCGAAACGGGATTGTTACCATGTACCTTATTTATGACAAGTTTCTGATATTTCGTCACTGTTGCAAACGCCATTATCACGGAGTTACTAAAGTTCTCGCGGGTAGGATGTATCTACATCCTATAACCTCCTTTCCGTCTTTCATTATGTTCGCCGCCGGTATCACTGTTCACAAACTCACTTTTATCTCGCACTTGTTCACTAACAGAATCTGTACGCGTAACTATACTCTGTTTATTTTTCCGGTTGCTACACGTTCGAATCACTGGTTTCCAGATACTTGACAATTTAAACCCATCTTCGCGATTGAAATTTCGGTGTTTTCTGATTTCAACCGCCTCTTTCCACCAGCCTTGGCTGAAATTCCAATTACCTAGGATTTTGCAACTCAATCCATTGATTTGGACCTGAATTTAACAAACGTTCCTCTATTGCCGATTTTGTTTGTCGTTATTTAACAGTGCCGAAATATCGAAAACTCGTCATAAATAAGGTATATGGTAACTAATCCGTTTCGAACGATTTTAATACTTTAACGATGTCTAAAAGCAAATTATTTGTATTTGTATAAGCTGGCAAATTTTCCCCATCTATTGGGATCTTAACGCCTTTGACTTAAAATTACAATCTAATAAGAATAAATAAACTATTTATCCAGTTTAATATTTGTAACATCTTCTATTCGGATGTTGATCGTATTTAACGATACATGCCTACAAACCTCACGGATTTTTTCTCTTCCGTGACAAACCTAGTTACGGTCAATTATTATTTTTATTCTTGCGAATCCGCCTCTGCTCTGCTACCAATTGTGAACAGTTCATGTCAGATCGTTTTTATGGAACCAATGGATATTTTGCATAATGGATGGATCTAGGTCAGGGGGTCAGCCAATTTTTTCTGCAAATGGTAAAATGAAAGGGTTATCAATTTGTGCTGTTTGTTTTTATTGCAAGATTGGTTGGTGGCTGTGAAAATAAGCAATTCCAAAGACCTATTGAGTCAGCTGATAATGCTTCGATATCTGGTTAATCTAGAAAGTAATGGTCCATTTTTTTTGTGTGGTATTCAAGACGACCTCTCTCCACCAGATGGGAAGCCGTGAGGTCCAGTTATGGGGCTGCGAAGTACAGTAATGAAGTAACTACTGGGATGGGTTTACTTTTAAGCCAGACAAAACAGCTGGGTTCAACTGTGCATTGATAAAGTTTAAATTCCAATGACTCTGGATTCTGGAAGCTGACAAAATGCTCAATTTACTTAAATTGTTTCACTTATAACGTAGACGTAGACGTTCGTAGTCTTGTAATTGACCTACTGGTAGATCTTCCCGCTAATACCGCATTGACAAACTTTGAAAACTATCACACAAAACATCCCGCAGTTGCAGATCTAGGAGATTCATTTGCTATCTAGGGTATTTCAACTCGAGTTCGAAAAGAGTTTCAGAGTCATTATTCATTAGTATTTTACTGTTTTGCTCTAATGGTAACAAGACCTTTTAGGAATCCATACCTTTCATCGTATGCAAGACATTTTACGTATTCCCATACTGAACTGTCATATGCGATAAACGCCAATATGAAACATTATGATTAATCAAATGATTTGCCGTTTAGGATTTAGAAAATGAAACATATTATGAATCAGATATGAAACGTACAATATTCCCTTTTTTAGACACCCAGATTCGAACTCGAGGCAACACCAGTTTGTTATTAGAGTGTCTAGTGTATATTGTAGTGTGTATTGTTCCAAGAAGATTTAAAAGTGTCTTTATTTTAAACAAAGTAGTTAACTTTCAGGACGACCGGGCTTAACAGTTACACGGAACAAATAGTTGGGCCTTTTGTCCAAAACTCCGTTGTTAAAAGCGCTTTTAAACTCCATGGCAATATCGTTGAAATTAATTCCGTCCAGGGGTCAAAGCAAGCCTGGTACAATGACTAAGCTCAAATGGTACTATAGCTCAAAGCGCATTAAGAACAGGTTCTGTCCCTAGAAATATTAACTGGTAATGTCAAAATTTATAATTATGACATCGTTCATGATGTTGGCTTCAACATTTCATATCAATCGTCTCATCATTATCATGAGAGCGTCATAGCCCAGTGGTTCAACACTTTGGCTCGGAACACGGTCCCAAGATCAAATCTGGCCGGCACACATCTACTTTGTGTTCATTGTACAATTTGTGGCTAACCCTCCGGTGATGAAAAACACCTTTAAAAAAATTAAGCAACCCGGATAACAGCAGGCAGTAAGCTCGCCCCTTACCACGCTAGGTTCAAATTCCCTTGGTGAAATGTGGGCTTCTGAATGTTTCGTTAACCATGACGGCAACAATCAGTGTGCCTCTGACTAACCCATTAAGGGGAATGGTCGTGAGGGTATGTGATGCCTAGCCTTCCTTGATAAGCAGACTATCAAACACAAAAATATATATTTTATTCGAACCACTTCCTAGCTTCATAACATTAGTGCCTATACTTAGATAACAGATGAGAATGTGTCAAGCATTACTCTCGATAACTATTACTAACGATTGAGTTTTTACAAACTATTTACTCACATAATAATAGGATCAGTTAACATCATAATCGTGTAATTTTTCTAGACAAAGTCAATTCGTAATACGTACTAATGTGACTGTAGAGTTGGTCAAATCTAAAAGAAACGAAATACTTCTTTCAAATGTTTTAAAAGTAAAGGGGCTCTTCTATTATTTAACAGATATATTTGACCACTTTGAAAGCTCAGCGGGTTTTGATGCAAACTGTATATATTTAAATATAGTGTCAAACAGATTATTCCTTTCATAATATTTTCAGATGTATGTTGAAAAGTAAATAAACCAGTACTGTAGTTAAACTCGGTTTGAGCTTTGATATTTGCCTTTCAGTTTTTGATCAAAAGCGGAACATAAAATCTAAATGGTGCGACTCGTTGGTTTTTCACAAATATTGCATGCAACATGTCAAAGTAATTCTTGTTTACACAGAGGATGTTTGTGCGTGAATTATTATGGCGACAGACCCGTATAGTGTAATAATAGTTCCCGAATCTGTCAACTGCACTAGGGTCTGCAGTGGGTCTGTAGTGAAGTTGACAGGTTCGGGATGATCCTATCCTGGAAAAACTGATGGACAGCTATACACTTCTTTCTATTATGTGGGCATTCAAGTGTCCAAGGGATGGTTAAAGAAGTATTTTTGCTCAGTAAGGGCTTCGATTAAATTACAAGTAAAGTAAAAATATTCTTTGTTTATGTGAGCTTTCACGATTTGTCAAAAAGTATAAATAATATTTTAAAAAACCCTCCACCATCACTTTGGGCATTGATTCAAGCTTAAAGACTTCAGTAAGATTTATATTTTATATTTGTAATACGGGAGTCCGGGTGAGGAAGGGGTGCGCAGTGAAGTCGACAAGTAAAACCAGGGGAGTGTGGTAGTGAAGATCTGTAATACGTATCAATACAGATACAATGTAGTGTGGACTGAGCAGCGCAACTTAACGGCTTAAATGTACGAGCTCAGTGCCTTTACATTCAAAAAGTATTGGAAACCAAAAAGAAGGTGTCGAGCCAGTTAACTAGAAATGGTGCAATATAAAATAAAATAAATATCCTATCAAAATAATAAGAAATTTAATTTCCAATTTATCTTTTTTTTCGGTTACCACAAATGCATTGACCACGCCTCAACATCGCTCTTTCCAAAGATAAACCTCCTTGTTATGATCGAAGAACATTAGAGAACCACCAGTAAGCTCCTTATAGCTTTTGAGAGGGCTTCTCGAGACTCGTTTAGTTGCTAATAAGATTACAGACTCGGTTTCGGTATGAGTAAAGTACCTTTGGAAGAATAAATTCTTTTAAAATTGTGTTGAAGAAAGACGGGTTTTTGTTAAGGGCTTGTGGTTAGTTTCGATAGATAGTTTACGTTCTCTTGTGCTATGCTCTGGTAATGTGCCATTGAACACAAAGTATTGTTTGATTTACTTTCTAAATATTTCGTTTTAGATTTTTCGTTTCATCATACATTGACGTATCTATTATACAGGGTGAGGGTGAGATTCACTTGAAAACCGGGTATTCCCGGGTAAGAAAAAGTTTGTTTGGAAATCAGAGAATGCAGTTTTAGTTTTTGTCAAATTCGGACTCGAGGCTCCTTTGACCGTTTTTCAAAATTCCTCATGGCTCATGGATTGGGCCTACCACGCCCACTTGAAAAACTCACTTTGTTTATTTGGTTTTTCGACAATGCTTTAAGCAATGTGTATATGAAGATTAATAATGGTCGATAACATGCATTTAACTAGTGCACATTGTCTTACAGCAAGTGTCCCTTTTGTTAAGCCACTTTCACATCATTTCGATTCTTAATTTCACCTCAAAGAAGAGCATTGATCGGACCATCTCTACTTCAAATTCAAGGTCCAGCTACTGTTTATTCTAAGTCACATCAAAACCGTAGTTATTTTAAGAGTCACGCTCACCAAACGTGCTAACAAACTTCAAAGACAAAATACACATCTCTTCAATTCGATGTTTATTCTGTCCACAGACTAACAGAGGCTGCCATATTTAACTAGAGATTCAAGCAGGATAACTTCGTTAGGGCGTCACTATAGTCCAATTAATTTAAACTACCTATATTAAGGTGTCCTGTCGGCCGTTATTGAATTCCATACCGACTTCGTTATTACCCAACCGTAAAAATTCGGCAGTTTCTTTATACCGAAGCAATAAAGGTCAATTCTCACTGGATATAATATTGACGTGTGGCCGACTGTACTCACTGGCGAAGCTTAAACAGTTCAAACAGTGATGTGCATGTGTACATTCGTTTTGGTTTCTGGCGACATTTCTGTGGGCAAATATCAGTTTGTGTGTCTGTTATATTATGTAGTTTGAGAATGAAAGCATTAAACGTACTTCCGATGGATATTTTCGTTTTATGGGGAAAAAAAACCGGCCAAGTGCGAGTCGGACTCGCGCACCGAGGGTTCCGTACAAACCTGCAAGGTTTACAAAGCTCGTTCATTACGACAATCGAGTCATAAATAAGTATAACACTTTAAGCAGTTAGGACGCATTTAGATTATACAGCTACATTCACCAAAACATCGGGATTGAATGACGATGAGTGAGGTCGTCTTTGCCGTTTGAAAAATGTTGCCCTCCCCATACATAGTATAATAACTCGCGGTCATTGCTGTAACTACAATTATGTTTACAATCACAATTTTTTTGGTGGTATAACTACTTAAAATTTTAAGCTTTTCTGAATTTTTCTGTTACCTGTGCTGTAAGCTATTGCTTCTTACCAAATTTCGAGATTCTATGTCAACGGGAAGTGGTCTTTAGGTCTTAATTCCCTTGCGTGTAGTTGCGAGTTTCAAAATATGCGGTATCAATGGTTGTACTTTTGCGTTTTGCGTTTTTGCGTTGACTTAGTTTTTTTTTTTCACGGGTTAAAGGCAATTAGATCTAAGTATTTGATATGAATTTCAACTTGATAGCTCTACGCGTTCATGAGGCAAAAAGTAATAAGTTTTTAATTATTATAAAATAAATATATAAAGATAGGAAAACCAGAAAAGGCATTCGGTCTTGGCATCAGGCGGGACTCGAACCCGCGTCTTTCGTAAGCCGGGCGACTGCACTACCAATTATGCTACCGAGACCATTAACAGACCGGACGAATTTCTCTGGTATATTATACCTGACAGCCAGGTTGGTTTCACCAATGTTTAGGCATATACCTAATAGCGGTAGCATAATTGGTAGTGCAGTCACCCGGCTTGCGAAAGACGCGGGTTCGAGTCCCGCCTGATGCCAAGACCGAATGCCTTTTTCTGGTTTTCCTATCTTTAGTAAGATGATAATGCATTATCCCTAATGCTAAAAACAAAATAACCTATAAATATATATTTTGTAATGTAACTAAAAATTTTAGGTTTTCGGAATTTTTCCTTTATGTGTGCTATAAAACGTTGCTTCATGCCAAATTTCAGGATTCTAGGTCGACTGGAAGTACCCTTTAGGTTTTGATTTCCTTGCGAGTACTTGCGAGTTTCAAAATATGCAGCTTAAATTGCTGTTTCTTTTGATTGCGTTGACATAGAAGTTTGATTTTGTTACAGCTTAAAGGTATTATAGACTTGAGTATTTGGTATGAATTTCAATTTAATACCTCTACGCGTTTATGAGGAAATGGGTAGTAAGTTTAAAATTATTAAAATAAAATATATTATGTGATGTAACTAAAAATTTATGGTTTTCGTAATTTTTCCTTTATCTATGCTATAAGACGTTGCTTCGTACCAATTTTAAGATTCTGAGTTCACGGGAAGCACCCTGTAGGTTTTGATTCCCTTGCAAGTGTCGAAAATTTGCGGCATAAACGGCTGTATCTTTTGATTGCGTTGGCTTAGAAGTTTGATTTTTTCACAGCTTCAAGGGACAGTAGACCTGAGTAATTGATATAAATTTCAGCCTCATACCTCCACGCGTTCCTGAGAAAAAGGGTCTTGACAGACGGACGGACGGACGGACAGACGGACAACAAAGTGATCCTATAAGGGTTCCGTTTTTTCCTTTTGTGGTACGGAACCCTAAAAAACAGCTTCTTACAGGATTCTAGGTTGCTGTATAATTTTTATTTTGTGTAAAAGTAAGTATATCACCAAAGTACATACATGCAACCTTGGTATCTTCAAGGCAATAGTAAATAAGCTTCATTTGAGTTAGCGTGTTCGACCATCGGCCTGGTGATTGCTCACCATCAGACAAGACTGTGGTCAAACCAATTTTATATTGAAAAAAACAAATGTTGTTTTTTGAATAATTAAATTAGATTTACCTTTACATTTTAATAATCTGCTCTTGACTGAGTTTATTTACGTCGATAATAACAACGCTCATTTTGATGCGAGCTTCTAAAAGTACTATATTTGTAATTTAACCTTAATAAACGTTGAACAATCTATTTTTGAAGCTTAAGTTAGGCTACTAACTGCCGTACTCAGAGACGTCAATTAACGCTAATGGTTCATTAGAGTCAAAATTTGACATTCTGAAAAGTTCTTTATTCGATTTGTTATAAAGTCTCTTTTCAAAAATGGAATTTTGACACTAATCAACCATTAAAGTTAATTGACGTCTCTGAGTGCGGCGGTAAAAGAGTTTAGATACATAGCAAATTAATTATTTGTTAATATCTTAACCTACTTCTACGTACCAACCAATTTAAGATATCTGCAACTCGTTTATGAATAAACAAGGAACTTATCGAACGACAAACATCTAATTCAATTGCTCGACTTCAAACGTAGTTCACAGCAAAATATGAAAATAACAGAATTCCTGGAACATCCTATGACAGAGACTTGAGTATGACATCTCACAAATAGACGTAGTTTCCAGAAACTCAATGCGCCGCGGAACCGTATGCACTTGTTTCTTTTGTGAACTGGTACCTAAATTTGCTTGTCTATTTCAAAGAGAAACTACGAGAGGATGAAGTCTTGACTTTTGGAAATCACATAAAACAGACATTCGTTACGGCATAGAACACCTTTGTAAATTATACTTAGATTCATACACACGACCATTTTCCCAAACGAGGTAGACACAGGCACACTGAATTTTGCCGTCATGGTGAACAAGACATTCAGAAGCCCGCATTAGGGGCGAGCCTACAACTGTTATCTGAGTTGAATGGGTTTTTTTATCGGTGTTTTCCATCGCCGGAGAGTTCCTAAAATCTTACAATGAACACAAAGTAGGTGTTTCGGCCAATCTTGAACTCGGGACTACTGGGTTCTGAGCCAGAGTGTTTACCACTGGGCCACGCAACTAGATTTAGGTGAAATATTGATATATTTATTTGACCCATAATTTAAGGCTTGAAAACTGGCTGACAGTTGGTGGCTGATGAAAGAGCTACTATATTTTCTTACCGTCCTAACTACCGATACTCATAAGCGTGCCTAAACCCATTCGGGTACAGTTTCGTCAGAATCAGACTACGACGATCGTACTGCGATATTCCGTCATCTATCCCTTTATGAGTCGAGAGGCCCGTCAGCGAAGCATGAAGGGTCCCTTTCATCCCGAGGGGCGGTCTTAAAACCAGGGCGCTTTTCATTTACCTATCTGAGCCCCGTAATTGAATGGGCACTGACGCCAGCCGTTCGACTGGAAGACGATAACAGTGGTATTCAATTCAGTTACTAGAATATTGACACTGTTTCGCTTAATATGTGATGTATTATTTGAATTTGAGTACGAACTCTGAAGATGTAAGTAACTACTTGTGATTTAATGTTTAATAAATAACCAGGGCATTGTTAATTTAATTGAATACCTTCATTGCATTTCACACGAAGATTCCGTAACAAATTTTAAGTACATGTGAAGCACTGAATGAAAGAAGTTGCAATCATTTCAACAAAGGACTTATGTACATTTAAAACATATTCAAACTTGAAAACTTTCAGCTTCAATTTCTTAATAATTTTGTGTAACTCAAACCACAAGCTTCCGATGCGAAAATTTGTATTACTTATTTAAAAATAAAATAAAACCTAAGTTTTCACGGTTATATTAATAATAATATGAAAAAAGTGCTTTTCGTGTTTGCATAGCTTTAGAATTAGGACATGGGTCGTATTTCTCTACATTTCATTATACAGAAAGCTATTTTCTTTGCGAAATACACACTGACATAGATCGAGAGAAAAATTATTTTTTAAAAAGTCAGTGGTATTTTTTTTTTAAAAAAAGTGCCGACCATCATTTTGAACAAAACATATTTAATCGAAATAGGTTCATTTGTTTGAGAGCTAGCTTAACAAACATTTCTCACAGAACGGGATTCTAATAATTTATACATACCATAGTAAAGTAAATAGCTCAATTCCCAGTATAAAACAAGCAGCACCACAAAAACCACAGCCACAGTACACTGTGCAGTAACTCATACCATAAAGTTTGTTTTAGTTTATATCCTATTACACCCTGCAGAGTGCTGTTTGATATTTAAACTAACAAGCACTAACTTTGTTCAAAACTGACAAACGAATGGAATGAATTAATAAGTACATTATTAAACTGAAAGTACCTACATTATTGGGTTTAGCAAGCAAGGTCTAAGGTATTTAAGGCTATGAAAAAAACTCTTCCTTTATTAGTCTGGAGCTAATGTAATTAAAATGATTTATATGACTCAGTGAAAAGCACACTACTGCTTGATTGACTCTATGTGGGTAAAATAAATTCAATGATACAGGTTGATTCCGTCTGTCTCTTTACAAAAAAGTCAAAGCTACGGCGGGTAATATTGTTTTAAGTATAAACTAGTGCAAACCTTTCAAGGCTAGATTTTGATTTTTCAATATTGCAACTTTTCACGAGAATGACATTGACATTGCATAACACACTTCCCTATAATCACAACAGCAGTTTTTCTTGTAGCTTCAGAATTGAGAAATAAGTAGAAAGTAATTTGTTTCGTTTAAAAAGTTGCTGTAAAGCATCACAATCACCCCATAAAAGGGTTTTGCGCTACTTCAATAATACGTTGTAAATGATTGTAATATCATATGATTGCAGTGGACATACGCCAGTTCTGATCCCCTCAGAAAAGTCCACTTGTACAGGCTAGCCGTACAGAGCTGCTTATAGATATTCCGAGTGACTCCCCAGGAGTACCCTTTCGTGTGTTAAATGTCCCGGAACAGCGACGGACCAGTAACTCGCAAATACCCGAGCTCGACGTGTCTTGAGTTCTTGACCCATTTTGTACTATTGGATAGAGTAAAACAACCCAAAATGTAACGTAAAATTTTAACATTTAGATTATTTTATTTCTTACTTATTGGTGAACATTAGGTCTGAACTGAACCAATACGGTTAGGTTTAGCTCTAATTAGAGATTTAGTTAGAAGAACTCTTGATGGATATGAAGTCAAACAAAGAAACAAAGTGAAGTTAAAATCAAACTACGACAAACAGTAAAACCGTTTAAAAAAAGGGTGAAGACTTTAAGCTCTCATTTGACGTCCTATTTCTCGTAACGGTTCTGAAGTGGGCTATTACACCAGGTGCGATCCCCGCACAGTACAAACATTGTGTGCATGAACATGCCTGTATGCACTAATCTGTGTGTTTCCTATGTATAGGTATTAAGTATGTATTTACAAAAAAATAGTACTCAAGAATGTTTATCCGTTGTCTAGTATCCTATAACACGAGCTTTAATTAGTTTACTTTGGGGCTAGATAGCGCTGTGTGAAATAATGTCCAGGGATATATTTATTCATTTAACACAATAAAATGCATTTAGAAAAAACAATACTAATGTCACACCTGGAAAACCCCACAAAGTGTCAAAGAAGCTGTTTATCAGGCATGGCAATCAATAACAGTGCAGAAACAGCAATCATTTCACTTTAAAAATTCTCGTTCATTTTGAACGTCCATTTCATTCTTCAATAATAGATATAACAAAAAGAACGTGATAAATAAATAAAAGGCTATTGTAAGATCTGTAACTCTCCAAGAAACCATTATCAACACATTTTATTTGAAACTGATTTTAAGATGTGTTTCTTCGTTTGTATTCCTGACATCTACTGTAAGCTACTAAAAGGCTATGAATAGCTGTATTTTATTTAATAGACACTTTTTTAAATGTCGATGAACGGGTTCGGTTTATAGTCGTTATTGAATATATTATGATATTGAAACGGTTTTTAAACTGTTTACCGTTAAAAACCATTTCAATATCATTTTTCTAAGTTCATGCCCAAAACTTTGACTAGCCCTAATTCAAACCCCGGGTTTTTTACCAGCATGTAAGTGTATTCATTCTGTTTTCCTTCACCAAAATTCAGTCACAATAAAAGATGCAGTCAAAAGTTTTAGTATAATATTATTAGTAGGATAATAGACTGCCCAGACACTGGTAAACAAGCCTAAATCCTCTCTCTAGCTCCTACCCCCGTCCCATGACGTTTCACACTTGCTTCTCCAGTGTTCCTAGACGCTTTGTCCATTTATTTCTGACATTGTATTTACTTTAAACTTTCTTATTGTGCTGTTCTGTCGATGTGAGACAACAACTCAAGCAATAATTGAACCATAATCATTATCGTTTTCTCAAGTGTGAAATCTTCTTGTGTAGTGTTTAAAGTATTTTTATTTAAGTTTATCTCACATACCTTTTTATTATTATGAAGTAAATAAATAAAGCCAGGAATCACCTGACCCCAAATTAAACAGCTATTGTACTATATTGCCTTAACCCCAAATAAAAAAAAAATACGGGACAGCATGAGCTTGAGCGCGGGCCAAGCGTTGATTGAGGATTGTGAATTCGAGGGTGAGAGTGATAAACAGAGGAGTACCTACCTACTTCGGAATTCTGGTTAGTCCTTATTCCAATGAAATAAAGTCACTCAAAAGAATAATACAAGTGCCACAAAAAAAAATTTGCGTTGATTCTTATGTTAGTAGGCTGGAAAAAAACATCATGACCTTGAACTTAATTTCATTATGACAAATATTGGCTACTCACCTTTTCCACAAATCTAAACACGCAAGTGCTTCAATTTATTACCTTCGAACCGCAAGGATCTCGCAAAGGAAGTTAACTTACCTGCAAAGAAAAATATTCCAGTTATCCAAAACGTCAAAAGTGTCAAAGAATATAAAAACGAAATCAAACAGAGGGGTGAATAAATACAAAAAGTAAGAATACACTTGACCTGCAAAGTATAGAGCAATAAAGTCAAACCTAGGGTTGTCGTTTTGATTTAGTTTCTTATATATAGCTACAGTATTGTAATCTGACAATGCGATCAGAAGGATAATAAACAGTTTCCGCAGCCTATGAACACGCGTAACACTAAAAACACAAGGCGTTTCTGACACTTTTCTTAATGAAACGAAACCTGAAACGGTATACAACTTCTAGCTGCCAATGCTTGCCAATCCCGACCGAACCGATTCTGTAAATACCTTTTCAGACTCTTCTTGAAGACTGCTATAGCTTACCATTCGCTTTAAAGAAATTATTTTCAATAAAGAAAGGTAGTGGACATGGACTTGCAACATTTAAGCTTGTGGCGTGTTTCAACTTCTGGCTTCGCCGTGTGTGGTGAATTTATTAACAAAAAGTATAAAAACTACATCTTCGGACTTCGTAAGTTCGATCATGTTTCTGCGTACAGGAAACGCTTGAATTGGCTCCCAATACGACAGCGCCGCAACTACCATATCCTTGTACTCCTGTACAACACTCTTTTCAATCCAGCTTATCCCCGTTATCTGCGGGAGCGCTTTACGTATCTTTCATCGTCTGGTCGGGTTCATCGTACAGCTTACCACCTGCAATTACTGACACCATCTTGCAAGACAAACATGTTTGCAGACTCATATACGGTCCAAGCGGTAAAGCTCTGGAATAAGCTGCCTTGTTCGCTTCGCGATTGCAGCACTGTAGGTACCTTTAAAAGACGCCTTAAGGAACATTTACTGCGCCTAAGTTACACTGCGACGTAATTGTACACTTTTATTATTGTTATTATTTACTTTTATTTCATCTCCGGTTCTCTCCCTCTTCTGTTTCTGTTTCAGAAGTATTATATTTAGTAGATATATGTATTATTTTTGAATATTTATTAATTTATATAAAAAATATATGTAATTACATTTATGTTATTAGATAAGTATCTATATTATTATTAGGGTAGCATAGTATATTGTATGTATTTATTACTTAAGTATCATTGTTTTCTTTTTATGTAATCCTCTTAATATATATCTTTTTTTTTTAATTGATTTTACTGTACACCGCTGTATGTCTGTCTCTTTCGTTTCATGAAATTTCTCCTGTCACCATGGTCTGCTGGAAGAAATCTCTCATTAGAGATAAGCTCACCTGTACTATGTTTATTCCTTTTGCTTACTGTAAAACGTATCAATTTGTGTACAAACCAATAAATAAAATAAACTACAGGACATTGCCAGTGTCGTCGTTTTGTGGCTCGTTTACGGACGCTAATGGAAATAGAAGTTTATAATCTCGTTCTTGGCAACCCTAGTTAATTCTCATTCGATTTTCCGCTGATGTAAATTCGATAGAAACTTTCGCATTTCAAAGGGAAACACGGGCAAATCCGGTCATTAATTATTCAAGAAAAAACTTGAATATCGTGCCTCATTTGCGCACCGGAAAATGATAATCTACATTAGGTAATTCTTTCAGGTCAACAAGGATTAGAAACTTTAAGATCGAGTTACAACTTTCATGGGAGCTTCGTGGCCCAGTGGTTAAACATTCCGACTCGGAAACCGATGGGCCCGAGTTCAATACTTTCAGGAATACCTGTTTTGTGTTAACTATATAATTTTATTGCTAAGTTTCCGGTGATGGAAAACCCCGATTAAAAACCCAGGCAACCCGGATAATGGCGTTAGGCTCGTCCCTTACATTGGGTTCAAATTCTCTCGGCAAAACGTGGGCTTCTGAATGTTACGTTCGCCATGACTACAACAATCAGCGTGCTTCCGACTACCCCGCTGGGGATATGGTCGCATAAGTATGTTTTGTTATGTCAAGTAAGTACTGGTTTGATGATTCCTTTAAATTCAAAAACTTTTAAAAATCAACATCATTAAGAAGGTATTTTGATGTTATAACTAGAATAAAACTTCCTAATTGTCTGTATCTGTCCCTTTAATCAATCTTAAACTAGTTTTTATTTAACGTTACAACTTTAGATCATCGATCATTAATATTTTTGAACATACCTAATTTTGTATATAATAATGATACAGACTGTATTAGGACTCTTCCCGTTAATTTCAGCCTTCGCAACTTGATTTTACCAGAAGTAACTTATAAATCGGCTCTTATTGCTTATTTACAATAGACGCGTCCATAGAAGATTATTAAGGTTACCCAAACCTCCCATTACTAATTATTAGGGAACCTAATTAGTTATGAACTTTTTCAATTCAATTTCCAAACCAGTCAATAACATGTCAAGTAAGTGAAAAACTAAACAACTAGAACAAGAATGTCTACGACGTAGCAATTACTGGGCCAAGTTGTCTGTGCTACGATAATGTCTATGTCTACGACGTAGCAACAAAAAAGAGTCTACAGAAAAAGTTCGTTACGACTTGCACTCACAAACCCTCGGACCATTCGTTCAGTACTTAGCACAGGTAGATTGCAGTACATTAAAAGTTTTCGCCTTCTTCCTGAACAGTTTAAATTGTACTCGAGTGTAGAGGCCATTAATCCATCATTGTGTCTAACCGGAGCACATATATTTTCATGGAAATTTAAACCCTATCTCGAGGAACCAAGGTCTAGGAATGAATGCTAAACTGCAGCAGAGCTGAATCGCCTTTCTGCTTCCACACAAACGTGTATCCTCATCCATTTTTCTAGTCGAAGATGTATGGGGCGATCGTGGTAACACGAAATTTTGATCGATCCGAGCAGCGTTGGTTTTGCCTTCAATGGTTTGGAGGTATTCATTCATACCTATCTATTTTCTAATCTATTAATCTAATTTTAATGAAATCAATTAATCGATATTATAAACAAGTTAGACTTAATTATTAAATGTCGGTCTCTTTGTACAGGGTTGTAAAAAAAGTGATGATGAAAAACCCTATATAAACACATGGTTATTTATCATATTTTTTTTTGCGTTTAAAGTTTTCTATTCACAGATTTGGATAAAACGGCTAAAGTTGAACGAAAAAATTGCTGCAGATACAAATAAGGTACCAAAAACGTATCGATTTAACCGCAGATAGGCGATGTACAGAGCCCATAAGTCAAGAAATGGAATTACATAGAAACTGTACTAACGGTTCCAGTAGCGCTTAATGGCTCGGAACAACCTCCGCCTAATGTTCCGAGGGCACGGAACACAGGGAGCACACTTTGTTCCAGGATGGAACACGGGCCGAGCACGTGGATTTTTACGAGTCGGCATAAAATTTCACTTAGCACCGTATACGCGGTGCCAATTTGGTTTGTTGGTTTTCTTCATTCGGTATGCGGGAGGCGTCATGTTACTCCTATAATCGGGCCTTTGTTACTTTCGCCATTTAGGCGAAAAATGAATATCAGTTTTCAGCTTTGATGTTCCACGTACTAATTTAATTAGAAAGTAGGAATTAGGTCGGATTCCCACTGTTGTGAGATAATTGCGATCACGTTACTTTGGGCAACACGTGTAGGTACTCAGTTTATTAGTCTAAATATTAGATATTCACTTAGATTAATTTCATTTTAAATTTAGAAACGGTATTTTATTACCTGATTCTACTTAACTAAGATTATATCTCAATAAAGTACCTACTTAGTGATAATGTTTGCGTACGATTGTTGAATTACTGTAACATCTCAATTTCAGGGTAATTCATGAATATTCTCTTGTATGTCACTGCTATGATGTTTATGTAAAGTTGGAATTGGGTTGCTTTTATATGATCTTAAAACTTAACTCTTAAAATAATCTCAAAAACGCATGTTTTTTCTTAGATTGCTCATAATTAAATCAAGCTATGTATGTTGCGCGTTTCAAAAATGAGAGAAATTTAACACTTCATTCGTTGTTATTAAATTTTTATGTTTGTTTGTTGTACATCGATTTTAAGATAACTGTGTTCCTGTTGCTAAGTCAGAGCCAAATTCTAATATTTTTATTTATGTTATTCATTTGTAAAACAGATTTGAATTTATTAAATGATTAGTAACAACTTACAAATCATATAAAATGCAAAAAGGTCATGCTTAAACCAATTAAAGTTTTAAAATGTATGGGACATCTATAGCTATCCTCAGAGAGGGCAGCTTTGCTCTCTGGAGCTCTCGAGGGCAGCCACAGCAATCAGCGCGGCGCGGCGCTAACTCGGCCGGTAATGGCGCTGCGACGCCTGCCACTTCATTACGGACTGGTGATACTTAGGAATAGCTTGTTTTTATTTCCACTAGCAGTGCTGGGAAGTTTTGAAATGATTGACATTAAAAATATCACCTTAAGACCTCTGTAATACTTGGCTATATTGTTTTTAATATCATTTAAAATTTAGAAACGGTAATTTATTACCTGAATCTACGTAAAAAATAACCTACTTAGCAATAATGTTTGCATTTAAATTGCGCAATATTAAATCTAGCTATAGATGTTGCGAGGTTCAACAATGGGTTGAATTTTACACGCCATTCGTCGGAATTAGATGGAGAAATAGATGGCTGAATGTTTATGTTTGTTTGTTGTAGGTAGATTTTAAAATTACCGTGTTCCTGTTACTAAGTCAGAGCCTAATTCTAATGTTTTTATTTATTTTATGCATTTGGAAAACAGATAGTTGTTACAAATCATATAATAAATGCAAAAAGGTTATGCTTAAACCAATTAAAGTTTTAAAATGTATGGGCCATCTATAGCTATCCTATGAGAGGGCAGCTAGGCTCTCTGGAGCTCTCGAGGGCGGCCACAGCAATCAGCGCGGCGCGGGCGCTAACTCGGCCGGTAATTGCGCTGCGACGCCTGCCACTTCATTACGGACTGGTGATACTTAGGAATAGCTTGTTTTTTTACACTAGCAGTGTTAAGAAGTTTGAAATGATTGACATTAAAAATATCACCTTAAGTTTAGAGAGTTTGTTTGGTGTAGGTAGATTTTAAAATTACTTTGTTCCTGTTGCTAAGTCAGAACCAAATGCTAATATTTTTCAATATTTTGTTTTTTTCGAAAACAGTTGTTACAAATCATATAATAAATGCAAAAAGGTTATGCTTAAACCAATTAAAGTTTTAAAATGTATGGGTCATCTATAGCTATCTTCAGAGAGGGCTAGGCTTTCTGGAGCTCTCGAGGGCAGCCACAGTAATCAGCGCGGCGCGGCGCTAACTCGGCCCGTTATTGCGCTGCGACGCCTGCCACTTCATTACGGACTGGTGATACTTAGGAATAGCTTGTTTTTATTTCCACTAGCATTGCTGGGAAGTTTTGAAATTATCTAATATTTTTATTTATTTTGTTCATTTGGAAAACAGATAGTTGTTACAAATCATATAATAAACGCAAAAAGGTCATGCTTTAACCAATTAAAGTTTTAAAATGTATGGGACATCTATAGCTATCCTCAGAGAGGGCAGCTAGGCTCTCTGGAGCTCTCGAGGGCAGCCACAGCAATCAGCGCGGCGCGGGCGCTAACTCGGCCGGTAATGGCGCTGCGACGCCTGCCACTTCATTACGGACTGGTGATACTTAGGAATAGCTTGTTTTTATTTCCACTAGCAGTGCTGGGAAGTTTTGAAATGATCTAATATTTTTATTTATTTTGTTCATTTGGAAAACAGATAGTTGTTACGAATCATATAATAAATGCAAAAAGGTCATGCTTAAACCAATTAAATTTTTAAAATGTATGGGACATCTATAGCTATCCTCAGAGAGGGCTAGGCTCTCTGGAGCTCTCGAGGGCGGCCACAGCAATCAGCGCGGCGCGGGCGCTAACTCGGCCGGTAATGGCGCTGCGACGCCTGCCACTTCATTACGGACTGGTGATACTTAGGAATAGCTTGTTTTTATTTCTACTAGCAGTGCTGGGAAGTTTTGAAATGTTCTAATATTTTTATTTATTTGGTTCATTTGGAAAACAGTGGTTACAAATTATATAATAAATGCAAAAAGGTCATTGCTTAAACCAATTAATTTTTTAAAATGTATGGGACATCTATAGCCATCCTCAGAGAGGGCAGCTAGGCTCTCTGGAGCTCTCGAGGGCAGCCACAGCAATCAGCGCGGCGCGGGCGCTAACTCGGCCGGTAATGGCGCTGCGACGCCTGCCACTTCATTACGGACTGGTGATACTTAGGAATAGCTTGTTTTTTACACTAGCAGTGCTAAAAGTAATTTAGTGACGTATTCACGGGTTTGATTACAGCTAAAGAGACTAGATGTGTGTCGATAAGTCTAGTCAAATAATTAAAGGCAACTAGGTACCACCTGCCTGCATGTAAGATTTATCACTAGACTCATTGTACACCTCAACATAAAGTACGATATTTAGAATAAGTTGTAGCTTAACCCCTTCAAGACTTCGAAAGTTCAAAGGTGCGGACAACCAGCGGCTTGAGTTTTTGGATGTACAAATCGTATAATAAATGCAAAAACGTTATGCTTAAACCAATTAAAGTTTTAAAATGTATGGGACACCTATAGCTATCTTCAGAGAGGGCAGCTAGGCTCTCTGGAGCTCTCGAGGGCAGCCACAGCAATCAGCGCGGCGCGGGCGCTAACTCGGCCGGTAATGGCGCTGCGACGCCTGCCACTTCATTACGGTGATACTTAGGAATAGCTTGTTTTTATTTCCACTAGCAGTACTGGAAAGTTTGAAATGATTGACATTTAAAATATCACCTTAAGACCTCTGTAATACTTGGCTATATTGTTTGCTAGGCACCTGGGGATTCCGAGGTTTATGCCTACGAATACGTCACTAAAAGTAATTTAGTGACGTATGACTAAAAGTAATTTAGTGACGTATTCGCGGCACAGTATAAACCATACAGTAGAACATATAAATACAAGAGTGCCACTCTCGGTTTGAATGTGTGCGTGAGCGTCACGTGCCGTGTCGAGATATCACGCACACGCTAGCATAGGTAAAATAGGGAGGCATAGGGAGGCGGCAGTACGGACGGGCTGTGCCGCGTGTCTGTGTGCACGCTAGGCTAATAACTCGGCGGGCGGCCTTAGATAGCCTACTGTATGGTTTATACTGTGCTGGAGTTCTCGAGGGCAGCCACAGCAATCAGCGCGGCGCGGGCGCTAACTCGGACGGTAATTGCGCTGCGACGCCTGCCACTTCATTACGGACTGGTGATACTTAACAAACAAACAAACAAACAAATCATTTATTCGCAGAGAATACAATGGAGTGAAAAGGTGGTAAAATATAACTTGACTTCGTATTCGGCCTGCTGGCAGGCGTGCAAATATTAATGTTATGGTAAGTACATAATTATGTACAAAAAAGGACAAAAGAAATCCAAAACCAAATAAAATCTGACATTTTAAAACTTAAACTTATCTAAACATACAAACAAAAAAAAACAAAGGAAACTCACTGATATAACAACACAAAAAAATATTTACACAAACTCAAAAAACTTAGCCAATAAAACACTTTCTTAAATTAAGACTTAATAACATGATGTATTACCTAACAGTCTTAGAATCTAACAATATACAATCACGTAGATATTAAATACAAAATATACAATTAAATTATTCGACTATTATTATTATACCTATTTCTAATCTAAAATTAAATTAAGCTATGTATTCTAGGTCATGAAATAGGTATTCTTTTAGATTATAGAAACGTTTGTCTAAAAGCCATTTCGTCAAACTCTTTTTGAAACTATTGCCTTCTAAATTTTTTAATGGTAGTGGCAGTTTATTATATAGGAGAAGGCACATGTTATATGCGTTTTCTTTATAAATGTAACACTGGGCTGGAGGTTTATGCAATAAATGTAAGTACTGAGTCCTGGGTCGTCTGCTAGAGATGTCGGTATGTTTATGGAAATATTGAGGATGTGTTTTTACAAGGCAGCAGATATTTCTTATATACAGGCAGGTCAACGGAAGAATGTTACATTTTTTAAATAAAGGCTTACAGCTGTCTAAATAACCTGCGTCGCAGATGGCTCTTATGCATTTTTTTTGCAATCTAAACGCTCTGTCAAATTCAACTGAGTTTCCCCACATTACAAGACCGTAACTAAGAACAGAGGATACGTAACCATGATAGGCTGTTAAGGCAGCCTCTGTAGAAATCGTTTGCCTCAGACGTTTAAGTGCGTAAACGTATCGTTCTAGTTTAGTGCAGATGAAGTCGATATGAGCTTTCCAGTTCAAGTGCTCGTCAATAACCATGCCTAGGAATTTAATTGTGTTGACTTTTTCAATAGTGATGTTATTATGTTTAATCTGTAGTTCTAATTCATTGGAGTTGTAGGACCTAAATTCAATTACTTTTGTTTTTGTGAGGTTTATGTTCAAGTTATTCAGTTTAAGATAATGAATAACATCTGCAAGAGCTTTGTTGGCTGTATAGTCAATAGTTTCATCATGATTACGTTTGACAAGAAGAGTAGTATCATCTGCAAAGAGTATACACTTATGTTGAGAGGCACTTGGTAAATCATTGATATACAGTGTGTTTGGGAACCGGTGTCCGACCCGTTAAGGTGAAGTAATATGATCTATTTTATGAATAAATCCACCATAATTAAGCACTTTGCCCCAGTTGTTTTAAAATGGCCGCCATTTTTTTTTTTTTTTCTCGGGAGTACGGGTGGGTTATTTTAGTTTGCAATATCTGCCGATTTAGAGGTCCTACAGTCACAAAAGTGGTATCGTTGGACAGCTACAAAAGTAGGCAATAAGCTGACAAAAAAGCATTTTTTCATAACTCCCTTAAAATACCTCAAAAAAATGTTTGAACTTGAAAATTGTGATAGAATTTGTTAGTTTTTTTTACATTTCTTTTTTTTTCAGAAAAACTAAACTGTCAACATACATTTATTTTTAACTTTTTCGATACCCAAAGACATCACCTAAACACTGAAGCAAAAATCAAAGTTCCAAGTAAAATAGTTTAGAAGTTGTGACAAATTGAATATCACCCTGTCATCAGAAACCCTTTGAAACGCAGGTAAAATTTACCTGAAATAAATTAAAAAATTTAAAAAAAAAATTTATTAAAAGTGCTTAATTATGGTGGATTTATTCATAAAATAGATCATATTACTTCACCTTAACGGGTCGGACATCGGTGACCAGACACACTGTATATTAGAAATAGTAAAGGAGCAAGAATACTCCCTTGCGGTACCCCAGAACTGTTATTTAAGTAAAATGACGTGTATTGTTTTTTGACTAAGACTTTTCTGTTGAGATTCATTTGTAATATTTCTGTGCACTGCAATCTGTTTGTTAGATAGCTCTCTATCCATTCGTGTGTTTTCCCTCTGATACCGTATTTTTCTAGCTTAAGAAGTAATAACTAGTGGTCTACGAAATCGAATGCCTTAGACATGTCTAGAAAAATTGATATAATTGGTGTTTTATTATTTATACTTTCAGTTATAAATTTTATTAAGTCGAAACATGCGAGGGAGGTCGAACTTCCTTTACGAAAACCGAATTGTTGTGCATGCAATACTTGAAATTTTTCAAAAAAGTCGTTCAGTCTTTTGTACATGGCTTTTTCTAATACTTTAGATAAAATTGGTATAATAGTAATTGGTCTGTAGTTATCTAGGTCTTGCTTATCACCCTTCTTTTTATACAGTGGTTTAACAATAGAAAGTTTTAATTGGTCTGGAAAGTAGCCCTGTTCGAACGACAGGTTGATAACATGACAGAGTGGACGACACAAGAAAAATGCACTTAATTTTAAAATTCTAGTAGTTATTGCGTCATGTCCGCTTGATTTACTATTGTTTAAGACCATGATGATATTGTAAGTTTCACTTTCAGTTAATGGTGTCAAATACATTGTTCTTGAGTTATTAGAAATAGGACTGTGTAAACCATTATCATCAGAAGGATCTTTCTTAGTAACATTTACAAAATAATTATTAAACACTTCACAAATTTCTTGGGGGTTTGTATGTATCTTATCTTTAAAATTGATGCAGTTGATGTCTTGCTTATGCTGATTATTTGTTAAAGTTGATGAAATTGCATTCCAAATAGTTACTGAGCTTTTACCATTGTTTTGAATATATTTCTTATTGTTATTTTTTTGAGCATTAATTATACATTTTTTTAAAATAGTATTATATTTTTTGTATTCATTTTTTATTCTATTTTTTGTGTTTATGTTTTGGCTTGATGTATTGCAATATTTAAGATAGAGCTGTCGTTTTTTACGACATGATTTTTTCAGTCCTTTAGTTAACCATTTAAGCTTTGTTACTCTGCTATTTATTTTAACTTTAATATTTGGAAAGCACAAATAGTAAAATAGGCATACCGTGTCGTAAAAGAGATTAAAAGCTTCTTTGGCATTATCACATTCAATTACATCTGAAAATGTAAGGGCAGATATGGCCTCAATAAACTTTTTTTGGTTTTCGGGACTATAGTCTCTTTTATATTCAAACCATGTGGTGAAAGATTTTTGTTTCTTTATATTTAATGATAGTAATTGTGCTGTCTCATGATCAGATAGGCTTAGATAAAGTATTTCCGCCTCGGCGTTTTTGGTGTTACTGGCTATTTGATCCAGGCATGCGTTTCTTCTGGTCGGAGATTGTATGTGCGCAATGAAGTTATGATTGTCTAAGACAGCTATGAGGTCTTTGGAAAAAGAGCTTTGTTTGATTAAATCAATGTTCCAGTCACCGCATAAAACGATTTTTTTTCTACTAAGTTTTGACGTTATGTGATGTAAAAGGATATCTAGTTTACTAAGAAATTTACCTATGCGAGATAAAGTGTGATTGGGAACCCTATATATTGTTACAATGACGAGATTTAGGCCAACTATTTCTATTCCACAGCATTCAAAGTCAGATATTGAGGCTAATTTTGGTGGGATTTGCAGGGGCTTAACTTCCATTGATTTTTTTACCAGTATACAGGTACCACCTTTACTTTTTTCCCTGCAAAATGAATACTTAGGAATACGACTCGATAAGCCTAGTCAAATACTTAAGAGGGACTCGATACCACCTGTCTAGAAGATTAAACACTAGACTCATTGTACACCTCAACGTAAAGGACGATATTTAGGATTAGTGGTAGGTTCAAAACTTCGATAGTTCAAAAGTACGGACATGAGTTTTGAGCGGCTTGAGTTTTTGGATGTTCGCGTTCAACAATTGTGAGTATCTGTCATTTACGATAATACCTATAGTTCAAGTATTGTTGCTATTGCTACCAAAAACAAAGCGATTAGTGCAAACTAAGCTATCTTCAATACTGCAAACTAAAGTCGTGGCGCTAATACGAGCGGCAATTAAGGCTACACCAACCTCTTCATTACGAGTCGTAAAACCTAACCGGCCATTTGCTTGGTTTTATTTTTTTACTTATGGAGACTTGCTTAAAGTTTTATAGATGGGTTTAGTTCTGGGAAACATTTGTATAGCCACTCTAACGTCTAGGGTGACTGTTACAAATTTGACATAGCCCGCGCACTTGAATATATGCCTCATGCACAAGTAACCCTGATAGTAAAAGACATTAGAAAAATACAGCTACGATTAAGTTGGGAACGTCTAGTTTCTGGGGTTGTGTAGCTTTGTTAGTTTGTAACGTAGATCGCTAATACAAATTTAGCAGACATGGCCGTGACGTGGTTGAAATAACCGATATCATTGATTTAAACAAAAAGAGGAAGATACGTACGTTCATACTTTGCGAATTCGAAAACAGGCACATGACATTGACGTTCACGCAAACAAGTCGCTGTCATATTGGCCTGCAAACAGGTCCATTGGGCCTGTTTTAGGGTGGCCACTTTTGGTACGAGGATGCCCTATCTTCCTCTTTTTGTATAAATCAATAGCCGATATGTATTTAGCTATTGCACTTTTGGTATCATGTGCCATGCCATTATTTTGATTTATTTATTTTACTGTCAAAATAGTTGATTAACTTAATAAGCTTGTTAGTAAAAAAAACGATCATCCTAGAAACCTATCAGCTTCGAACTGTCCCATTTTAATTAATAAATTCTTGAAGCGTTAAATTCAGCTAAAGCTTAATTCTTTTCGATAAAATAGCCGTATCTCACTTGACCGGCAATCCTCAGGGATAGGTGCAAGCTCGAATTGCTGCAATTTCAAAGAAATTGAAACCTTAATTAAACCTATTATTTTGAAGACTTATGATATACCATTGTACAAATGTTATTTCCATTCAAGTTATTAAAAGCTCAAAAAACATAGAATAGTTAATGTTTGGGCATTATCTGTGGAGACACCAATACTGGCAGTCTTACGCCGTATCGCACCTGTCTACCGGCGAGTCTGTCAGTTGGGTTGACGTAATGTAAAAATCACTCGGAATGGCTTCAGCTATGATGTACTAATAACTTAAAGTAAACTGTGAATGGTGAACCTTGATTGCGATCGGATTGGGATTAACCTGATAGATAACTGACGTGCACGGGACGTATTCGGCGGCGGCGGCGGACGAAAGGTGAGTGTCTCCCTTATTTTGCTCAGACATCCATTGGGGAAATAGAACGGACAAACCAGCCCTAAACATACATCCAGAGCTATCGGAGAACCTAACATAGGTTTTGGTCCTTCAGAGTCGGCAATATAAAATAACGGTCTTTTTACGTTTCGGTTTTTTTTTTCAAATTTTGTAGTCGTTCCGTCATAGCGGTACATTCTGCCAAAAAAAAATGGCGGCGTTTAAGTCTTTGCAAGTCAAATTTAAAATAGAGTTTGACTGGTTCATGCAGTCTTTAAGTATGATCAATTCCTCGGAATACTCTTCAGGAGTTCTAGCGGCTCGCTTACGGAAAATAGATGACCATAATACGAATATTTTATTAGCCTACGAAAATATTTTAATCGGTACGTCAGATGAGTCTGAAATACAAGAATACGACGAGCAATTTCGGCAGGCTACTCTGGCCTACAACGAGCTGGACGCGGTTGCATGCAAGTTTCCCTCAGCTGATGGCTCCTACTCTACCACGGAGAGCGCAGCCCGCTCAAGGCTACCGCCTATTGATTTGATATACTTTGAAGGCGATATCTTTGAGTGGTTTAGCTTTATAAGCCTTTACAAATCTTTGGTTTTGACGCGGAAAGATCTTTCTAAAACGGAAAAATATCACTATTTGTTTTCGCATCTTAAAAATGAGCCTCGGATGCTGCTGCAACACTTGCCCATGATTGATTCATCACTTGATACGGCGCTAGAAATTCTGAAGTCTCGGTACGACAATAAAAGAATGGTCATTGACAAGCACTTGTCAAAACTGTTGTGCTTGCCGCAGTTGACTGATAGTTTGAACCTGCGTGTTTCTATTTTGAACCCTATTCTCGAGTGCACAAGGGCGCTCAATAATTTAGGATTAGCGGTTGAAAACTATATGCTGTTATATATTGTTTTATCAAAATTGCCCACAAGTTTAAAAACTCGTTTTGAACAAAAATATGGAAATATTAGGGGCGAGTTACCTAGGTTTGACAATTTTCTAGAATTTCTTCAAAATGAGGCGCATTTTATAGATACAGCGAACTGTTTTGTATCACCTGCACGCGCAGAGTCTTTTCGGCCTATTTCGCCTAGGCCACGCATAGAGGCTAACTGTTTGTTCTGTTTGAGCCCAGGACACAAACTTTTAGATTGTCGCAAGTTTTTTTATACATCCAACGACGAGAGACGTTCTTGGGTTAGAACAAAGGGGTTGTGTTTTAGGTGTTTCGGTACTCACTCTGCCATATCGTGCAACCGTAACGTTGCTTGTGTCACTTGTGGTAATACGGGTCACCACAAGCTTATCTGTACCTTTTCACGTTTTCCAAACAATGGTAAAAACACCAATAGTAATCAGTCGTTTAACACCAATAAACGGCATGTGTCGGTCGGATTTGTGGATCATCAATACTCTAATGGTGACCATGACCAGGAATTATCGCACCAAAAAGATAACTACATGCAGCGGTCGGAAATCGAACCTGCTAACTTTAAAAATAAATCAACTGGCAGCGGTCGCATTAATGTAGGGATAAGGCCTTCCAGTGCTGATCAAGCATTTGCTAAACACTATTCGAGCGGAACGGACTTCCGTCCGGCCTGGCGCTTGAACAGTTGTCCCCGGTGCAGTAGGTCCTCGGGGAGTCTGAACCTAAATAATAATGACTACGCGCAATAGGAATAAAGTTGCAGTGGTGTTGCTTCAACCAATGCCTTTTAAAATTAGAATCTAATATTGTTTTTACAAAAGTTATTACTTGATTTTTTATTTAATTTGGTATCGGCTCGCACATGGTTGGATTTTGGATCATAAATAACTATTTTGTCTTTGCTAGTTCATTGGATTTGAAGCTACAAAACTGATTTAGTTAGATAGCTATTATTAGCGGCATAGGTGTGAATAAAATTAAGTTGGTCAATTACCTGGCGATGCTTAATTTTCCATCCAGTGACAATTTAGCTACCACATTACCGGTTCTAGAAATTGTTATGAAAGCTCCTAGAGATTACGTTCGTTGTTTTGAAAGTATTGCAAATAAAGTTTACGTTCGGGGCGTACGTTTTAGTTAAGTTTTTTTATTTTTCATTTATATCGGCTTAAAGACGGCTCCGGATGCAGCCGGAATTTAAGACAAAATGATATGTTAGTTTTAAAAATGATTTATTTAGCCATTTAGTACATGATTAAATCGGATTAAAAAAAATGGATAACAGTTATTTGATGACAATGACTTTTAATGGAGTTTCTATTTTTCGCGCGGGGGAAAGGCTACAGATTGATACTACAAACATTGTAATACATTTTCGCGGTCATAAATATGTTCCCACAACGTTATGTTAAAATGCTGTTTCTTCAAACTTGGATACATTATTCGGACAGACAATATCACCTTATTTCATGGCGTGGGTCAGAGTATCAGCCAATGCAACCAAGTCTTTGCTTGTCTAGCCGAAAAACTGTTCTTGTGTGTTTCGTAAGATTTAGATGTTTGGACATCTGGTAATTTTCTCGTAGCGAACCGTTAGAGTTTCCTTCCCTGAATATAATTTGAGTGGTTCATATAAGTTTATATCGTTTTCAGTTATTGCAAAGGCTTTCGCAGCATTTTCGGGCTATGTTAAACTTGCGAATACATAAATAGGTAAACCAAGGTAGACCTTGGCTTAGGGGGGAGGATGTTTGGGCATTATCTGTGGAGACACCAATACTGGCAGTCTTACGCCGTATCGCACCTGTCTACCGGCGAGTCTGTCAGTTGGGTTGACGTAATGTAAAAATCACTCGGAATGGCTTCAGCTATGATGTACTAATAACTTAAAGTAAACTGTGAATGGTGAACCTTGATTGCGATCGGATTGGGATTAACCTGATAGATAACTGACGTGCACGGGACGTATTCGGCGGCGGCGGCGGACGAAAGGTGAGTGTCTCCCTTATTTTGCTCAGACATCCATTGGGGAAATAGAACGGACAAACCAGCCCTAAACATACATCCAGAGCTATCGGAGAACCTAATTTGTAGCCGTATCTCACTTGACCGGCAATCCTCAGGGATAGGTGCAAGCTCGAATTGCTGCAATTTCAAAGAAATTGAAACCTTAATTAAACCTATTATTTTGAAGACTTATGATATACCATTGTACAAATGTTATTTCCATTCAAGTTATTAAAAGCTCAAAAAACATAGAATAGTTAAACTTCGTGCAATCGAACAATTTTAGAGAAGAGAGATAATGTTATGGTGTTATGAGATAATTATTAAAAAATATCTGGAAAAAGCTCAAATAAACAATTGATGCTATTTTTACTAAATTAAGAAGAATCAATAAAAGTAAGTAAAAGTCAAATCAAGGGCAAGTGGTTAGCAATCGAGATGGATAAATAATTTCATGAAAGTATTTGCCAGTCATTTCTTTGCCAAAACTTTGACAGCAAACGTAGGTATCTCAAAAGAACACAGCAGTTTTAGTACCAAAATTTTTAAAAACACATTGCTTAATACTACTTCTATGTTTATAGCGTCCAAGCCAGCGTTTCTCAACTTTGGAGGAGCGCTGCCAACTGCTACAGTTAATATTTAAGTAACATTAGTAAAACTTTGAGTGCTACGTATTAAAAAAAGGTTTTTAATGAAGTTTCTAGGCAAGTAGGTATAAGTTAGCGTTAACGCTTTGAGGAGGACAAAGTTTGTGTTTTCTTCATAGAAATCTCATTATTGCCAAGTCACGTATATGCGCTGACCGTCATTTTTCTATAGACATTCACCAACTTCCGTTTTAAGGCAATTGTAGCTAACGCTGACTCTAACTGTGCTAAGCCACCTCGTAAACTTATCGGTAGTACAGAGGTGCTCACATCAACCTTTACAAAACCGTTGCAAAATGGGTGCCGTGGCATAAGGTGCCGGCCTATGTAAATGTTGATGTGAGCGCATCTGTACATTCGGTCTAGTCGAAAATATTTACGTCATGCTCCCCAGCAATCTCTATGACTCTTTTAACTTTTTTTTCAACCTACGAATTTGTTCACAATAAGTTCTAATAATGGAGGTGACAAAGCGATACAAAACTTAACGTGTTGTTGGAGAACTGTTTATTTTCTTATGATTATGGGGTTGATTGAACAGCAAAAGATAAATTATGTCTTGAAAATCATTTTAAAAGACCTTGCAGGGTATGCATCGCATTTGTGATGCCTCTGATTTCTTGTGAGATCGATGTGTAAAAATACCAACCTTTCAAATATATTTAAAGAAAGCGGGGGACTTTTGCATACTAGTGGTGTTATTTCAACGAAAAGACCTGACTACGAAAAACAAAACTATCAAAACACTTACGGGGCTTCTCTTTGAATATTGTAAGCAACTTATTACAATATGATCAGACTGTGCAGGAAACTTGGCGACCGTCCAAAGTTGGCACAAACAAGTGTCTGTGGTGTTTACGGCCCCTGTGACCCAATGTCGGGCCGTTGCTGTTAGGGTTCTTTTTTATTACGAACTGATAATGCAAACACATGATTGGAATGAAAATATACGGTGTTTTTGTATACCTTCAAGTCTAACAATGGATTTTATGACCCTCACTTTTAGGCTCACGCTACAGCATCAGCTTTAGCGGCAGTAATTATCGTGATAACCAACTCCCGAATTCACAAACGTCAATCAACGCTAAGCACGCGCTTACGCTCATGCTGTCCCTTTCGGTTCTATTGACATTTTACGGGACAGCAGGAGCGTGAGCGCGTGCTTAGCGTTGATTGACGTTCGTGAATTCGGGGGGTCGGTACCTCGGTTGAAAGTCAGCAAATAGAAAATCAGTTAATCTTCCAATAAGTCTTAATGATTTTCTTCTGGCGAGGCGTCAGCTAGGAGGCCCAGCTGCCTAAGTGCGGTCAGTAGTTACCTGTTAACTTTGAAATACTTCTTCTAACAGACTTCTTTCCAATTTGGAGCGATTATCATTTGTTAGTCCTATAATTTCACCACAAGCCTCATTTCGAAATACCTACTAACGTACATCGGAAAGGTGGAAGGGACCTCCCCTAAAGGCCGACTATAAAGTGGAATCAATACCGTCCGTTTTATTCAACCACTGCCAAAAGTTTTCAATAGAACGCTCGGTCAATGATTTAATACAGAAACGTGTGCACTTGAAACTTCTACAACGGGGATGTGTTGTGATATTTCTCGGTAACAAGCAAAGTTTCACCCTTCGGCCGTGGAGACCGCTACTTGCTCGCCCCGACTTTGGATGGGTGCCAACGTTTCTTGCCACTAGTGTGGTCGTACTTATGCGAGTTGGGCTCAGTAATAATACTGTCAAAAAAGTAATTATTAAGGCTTGTTGTTTTCCGAAACGATGCTCAATACTTAATTCAGACACAAGCGTAGATTTAAGCCTGCGATTGTTTGAACGTAAGATATTATTTGACAGGGATGTATTTATTTGGAGTATTAATTGATAAAATATAGGAAATTCGACTTCTTTATAAAACCATTGCGACTAAATTAGTCCACGCTTCGGGTGACCCCAGAGCTGGAGCGTACTTTGCTCAGCGCCTGGCGCTGGCCATCCAGCGCGGTAACGCTGCCAGCGTCCTGGGGTCGATGCCGCAAGTGCCGAGTTTGGATAATGTTTTTTTATTGTAAATATTTATTTTTAAGTTTATTATTTTATTTTTGGTTTTTTAATTGTAAATATTTGTTTCTTTATCTTCTTTATATAGTTTGTAATTATTCTAAATTAACTCAAAAGTTACTACTTTCAAGGAAATTCGAGTATTCATGGGACGGGCCTTTGTTTCAAATTGACTTGACTTTCATGCGGTTAGTGTACTTAAGCGACGCTATATCTCATGAATTAAATGTATAATACAGTTTAAGCCGTCCCTGTTATACAAATTAAAACCACTTACATTTTATTTTCATTTCATTTTATTTCATTTTTCTCGGTCTCAATCCCTTGAGACCGAGAATGTCACAGTAACATGAATATCGGAACGACATCAAATTTAAAAGGCCGCTCTGAACTGTCACGTAGCAATCCTATCTTTCCCTAAAACTACGATCGTCCGCGGCTTAAATGTAGGAGGAAAAACAGTACTCGTTTATTTTTTATCCGTCTTTCCCTAAACGACGCAGAAAATTTAAAATTTGGCTAAGGCTAGGCTTCTTAAGCAGGATGGACCAGTTTAAAGATTTATAGCCCGTTCGCGTTAAGAATGCAGTAATTTCATACTTGTCCTTCGGTCTAGCACGCCCCCTAACCAATCAAATCGTTCCAAATTAGACAAGTCCACAGTGACCAGTCGAACGCATACTTTCGAACGCAAAGGTTGTTGGTCTGAGTTTTTCAGAGTGCAACAGAATTAAATTTAAAAATCACCGCATTCTTAATGCGAACGGACTATAAGTTTCAAGATAGAGCGGGCCGGCAAACGTGACTGAGCAGCATCTAACCCAACTTTGCTTCCCTACTTCGATACGCGTTACGTTTCAAAACTCTTTTAAGACTTAATTTGGTACAGTAAAATGGCAAGTTAGTTGACAGATTTTTTTTTCGAAAGTCTCACGTCACGGGCGGTAGAATCACATCATTATTTTTTCACTTTTATGTTATGACTTGTAATAATTGCTTTTTATTAAGTTAAGTACTTTACTTTACTCAATATCGTCCAATGTCTCAACGTGTAAATTGAAGAGGCAGTGTGTAAGGTACAAAACTCGAATTTGAGTTCAATTGATGGCAACGTTGCCATGCTCAACCGCAAGGTAGATCTGATGAAGACTGCATAATTTTATTGGATAAAAGCTACTTACAATCGACCACTAGGGAACACAGGGGGATTTAAGTTTGGGAGAGTCCGGCTTAGGACTTTTGTTGAAAATTAGAAAAACTGCAAAATAAAATAAACGTCCCCGCCCTTTCAAGATCACCCCGCTCGGTTCGAAGCCCCGACCTAAGATACCACTCACAATTTATACTAGTACCGTCTCCCTCTTTATTTAACTTGCCCCCTAAAAGCTCTGCTTTGAATGACGTGAATATTTTTCTATTTGTTGTCTATTATATAGGATTTCTCAATTTGTAAGACGGCTTACGAGATGAATAGAGTTTCTGTGGGGTAACTTGTAAGGCGTTCGCTGTTTGCAGTTTATTTATTTCAAAGAAAAAGGGACTTTTAAGGAAAACTGTTTTGGTTGTTTGTTTTGACAAAAGTTTACTAGTAGAGAAGCTTAGAAATATTTGTTAGAGTCCAGGGAAAATCCAATAGCACTGGAGGAAACGAGGTGGTAATAGCAAAATTTGGAAAAAAAACTCTAACGTTATAAACCAAACGAAAGGAAGCAATACGAAACTTAATAATTAGTGGTTTCCGTGACAAAAGGAGTTACTTAAATGCTAAATCTAAATAAACGGCAGTTTCGAAAAGAAACTGTGAAAAAATATTTATTTATACAAACAATTATTAAGCAATTATCTTGCTATTCAAGTTCGAACCTCATGTTGAAACAAGGCGAGGTGCGAATTGAGTGGTTTATGCGCTGACATCTCGCCGTTGGCGTTGTAGCACGTGATGCTCTGCAGCAAACCCACCTAGAGCTTTTTATGTTTCACAAACAAGGTGATTTACTATATTTTATGTATATATTTGTAGTCTAAATTTTAAATTATACATATCTATAGTTCCGATGTAAAATTCAAATCTAAGGCCCATTTTGATACTTACGATGACTTACCAGATACATTTATGACACCAAAAGTAGGAAATTCATTGTTTATCGGTCCATAGTAGTCAATTTGTAGTTTCGTTTGAACCATGACAATTTATAGGCTGGATTAGCCGAAAAAAGTGGCGTTTGCCATGCGTGGTGAAGTTTTGCATTCTTAGTATTTTGTATGGATCTGTTGGGATAGAGCGTCTTCAAATTTGCACATTCGGGAAACTTGTGGAAATTGAGAAAATCTAGTAAGACTTCATAATTTTGGTACTTTTTACACTATTTGCTCTCCAGGGCCTAAAGGGTAATTTTTCTGCGCATAATGTCTTTAAAACATATGACTGTATTAAATTACCTACAATTTGAGCCCAATCGCAAAACTATTGGCGCTATAGGGACTAAGCTATGGCTCTTTGAAGATGACCTAATTTTCCTAAACTGGATTTCGTCCAAATCAAACATAAACACGTTCTTCTTGTCTTTTTTACCAGAGCTCCTGTCAAAACGTTAATTTAATTCAAGCAGAGCTGGAACTTGAACCCGACGACAAACTGTCAAACTGGTCTAGATTAATTTTGAATCAGTCAGCATGACACCTGTGCTGTCATAAACTTATATGTTAAATTGTAACCTAAATTTAATTTAATTTAAAACAGCTGTCAAACAGCAGAACGCAGAACTGTCAAATGCGCGAAACTTTAACAATTTTAAAGTGTTGAAAAAAAATCTGCGCAATGTTCTTAATTGTTTGGGGAAACATAAAAGCATTTATTTTTTTCATATGGATGAAAAACCGATTTGCTGCATACGTTTTGTAGTTATGTGTAGGCACACATCCGTAGGTAGGTACATACATTTCGGCTTTTTTTTCGGCATGTTAAATGTCTTGTCGCGTGTTTGTACGATTGTACTCGTATTGTATTTACTACTGTTTTTAATTATGTAACAAGGTGTTAAGCCTGTTTAATAAAATAAAACAAATTAAAAATAAAAAACTCTGGAGATTGGCAGGCTCAGATTGAGGATAGGGACTGGTTGAAGAGCTTGAAGGAGACCTTTGCCCAGAGTGGGATCAGAATAGTTAAAAAAAACATAAACATAAGTGAGTAATTTGCCAATTGCTTCCTCACATATTAAGTACCAAAACTTCAGATGAAATTTTCTTTGCGTCACACTTTCTGATGTTATTTGTCAATTTGTTAAATTACCCAAACTGGGCCTCCTTCCTAATTTAATTACACAGAGTTCGCTGACAAGTAGCTATCTCGTTTCACATATTGTTCCAAGAGTGCTAATTAAATTCTTTGAAGGTAAGTACCTCAATAATGATTTTCAGCTATCATGTTCAAAGAGTGTACCGTGAAGTCGTATAAAATCGAAACCTTGGAAGTTTGAACATAACCGCGTCGGAAATAGACTGAATGGAATTAAAAATAACGTACACATTCGCGAAAACCATTTTTAGATAAAATAAAATGTTATGCCGGCAATCTTCGGTTAGCCTCCGTCATTATGTCAGTACTAACTTATTCCATATGACGGTTGCCTTGAAGAAACACAGGCAAAAAGTTTAACTACTGTAATCTAAGACCAGTATAAAAAAGCAAAGTTGATGCAAATGTTCCCATGCTAACCCGGCGTCAAAAAAATCGCTACTTTTGAATATTCATTTTGAACAACTGTAAATTTTATTTATTTAGACACTGATTATATATTTTTGAACACAGTTTGATAGGTAATGAAAATTAGCGTGATGTCCCTCGCCAACTGAACTTGAGCCTTTTTGCTGTTCGTAAAGCTTACCAGGGGTTCTTAGCAACTGGTGGCATGTCCCTAGGCATGGGTCTTGTAGAGGTTGA
The DNA here is from genome assembly GCA_950022985.1 of Udea ferrugalis. NCBI lineage: Eukaryota > Metazoa > Arthropoda > Insecta > Lepidoptera > Crambidae > Udea > Udea ferrugalis. Next base: position 5,371,973 of record OX465533.1, read on the forward strand.
CGTCGCTACACGTCTTCTCACTTCGTATGGATTGAATGAGAGGAGAATTCCTTTTTAGGGCTTCATTATTTAGAAGACTTTATTCATTGAAGTTGGCAACCCTGCACAGCTGTTGTACTCCTGCTCTAATATGTAATGACAGATAGAGACAGATCCTATTTCCTATCTGACATCCAGGAACGCCCGTCGCCCTTGATCTGCGAATTAATCCGTTTGTTTGAGTAACAAGACGAATCGGCTTGCATATTACTCGACATAGGTTCCAAGATATAGATTAATACTTCATTGCACAAAGAGCAATAGATGTGAATGAATATATGATACACAGGTACAATTACAATTTTGCCGAAATTGTATGTAATATTGTATAAATAAAAGCAATCTCCGCAAGACAAGCTTCTAGTGAAGAAAGCTGTGAATGAGTTCCACACTTGGTAAAGTTGAACTGAGTTAGTTTTACTGAGCTTTAGGTAGAGAAACGTAAGACACAGCCATATAAGCTTCAAGGTCAGTAGCACAGTGGTTAGTGCATGCTTTTTTCTGGGTTTCCTATATTAATAATGCGAATAGCTTCATACTTTTCATAATTTCACCAACTTAGTTTGAAATTGAATTGAATTGACGTGATATAAGTGGAAAGGTAAGGATCATCCATAAAGACTATACGCCAGGGTCGCCAGGCCACGTAGGTATTTGATGCAGGTGACCTCTCCAAACCGATTTTTGACTAGTGACACTTCTGCGTGGATCTATGTGAAGCCGTACAAGTAGCTTTATTGTGTCTTGGTGGCATCAGATAATATGGCTCATCACTAGACTAGCCTTACAAAACATTACATCCATCTAAGAATCCCCATTCCCATTCCCATTGAGCTCGCGTGTGTTGTTTCTTTAACATTATCATGTAGATGAGTTTCACCCTCTTCGTAATCGTCTGTCGAATCGAATTAGCAAATCATGAAAATATCACACATTTAATGTAAAACTTTACAATAACCTCCAATCGCCTCCCACAGCCTTAACCTGCTTTCTCGTGATCACGTCATGTACATAAATTGCGTGAAGCGCGTGACGAGGGTCCCGATCTGCGTGACACATCTTAACCCGCCGCGTGCACCATCAATAATATACGGCGTTTGTTCAACCGTGGCCATTTCAATGAATATAAAATGGAGGTGTCATAGATTAAAACCTTGGCAGACTAGTTTATACCTAAATAAATATCTGAGTGTTTTTCACGATTACAGGGGTGGTTGAAACGCAAAAAGCTATATTTCCTTACAAATGATGAATGAAAACGTAATCGTTGAAGGCACGTGGCACGTGTCGGGTCGCTTTTCTCACCCTAAAAACCTTTCGAAAAGCCCTTCAGCGCATCGGCAATATGCTGATACAAACTGTCAATATCTGTTATTAACTAGGCATTCTTTATAGAAATAGTTTGACCGTTTTTGGATATCCCAAGTTAACACAAAAAGTTTTGCCAACTCATTGATGAGATTTGTTGGTAGCATATGTTGCCTCAACTCTGTAACTTGGACCTCTTATAAATTACAGTGAATAGGCACTTCTGTGTTTTTTATCATGTTCTGTGGCAAAAAAATGTTTTTGAGCTCTAGTTTGACTTGAGAATAAAACCCAGATAGCATTTTTTTAAGCTAAGATGTGATTCAGGTAGGGAATGCTAGAACTATAAGGTCAGTTGGTATTTTTTCAAACATTGAAAAATGCCGGTTTATTATTGTTCTATATGAGTTGGTTTATCATTTGAAGTTTTGCTGATTTATATTTAGGTATTTCATTTAATTCATGTACTGCCCGCTTCTATAAGATGTTTAATCTCTCGTCTCTCTCTATTCTAACTTTGCATTGATTCCGTTGGCAAAAGCTAGTGACTTCTTAAAATGCTAAAAAACTAAAAAATTGCATACAAAGAACGTCTTGAAATTAGACCTATGAGGTATAAAAATTCACTATGTGATCTGTAGCCAATTCGTACAACAGGAAGGGAGGGGAACTATACCCCAACTTTGTACACTCACATAATATTTTGACCTCGTTATTTAGTTGTAACAAACTTTTCCGATATCGTCCTTCGGTATATTGTGCAGCTACTTCATAAAATAACTTGGCACATGGACGGAATGGCGAACGTTATTGAGAAATCTAGTTTCTTAAGTTTGGGGAAGTGCCGTTGTCTTTCGCATTTCTATCGAGAGTCGAGACTCTTGGAGTAGGCACTATTTCTGATGAAGACGATTGTTCGACTAGTCCTAGTAAACTTTAACATTTAATACATTTTGTTAATTATATTTCGGAGTGCGAGTGACTCTGTTTTGATAGTCGATCGGTAAAGATCATCGTTGTAAAGCAACGCACTCCGAATTAGGAAACAGGTGGGTGGCCACCCCGACCGACCTTAGCAAAAAATTGGTGGCAAATTACGCTGTTCGGTAATGCCTTTACAGTATTCGGTGATTGGGTCGATATTATTAGGCCCATTTGAATGTTTACTGCCTTGCTCTTACTACTGATGTAAGGAATACTTACTAAAGAAGAACGGAGAATATATGTATAAGATCTAACTAAATGATATAAGGTTTAGATTTGTACCATAATGCATGTCCGATGATATACTTATTGCCGAACCAATATTTTATGAACATGTACACATGTACATCCGGCTTAAAAAATGTAGCGGTTGTAAGCGGCTACACCTTATAATGATAGGGTTAGGGCGGGAGATATGATAGTAAACACCGCGCTGTATGAATGCGTTTATTGCACTAATCACCTAAAGTTATTAACACTTACAAGTGACCTAAATTATAACGTACGGTCGTCATGCAATTACAAAATACGTACGGATGACCTACTGTTGACCGTACAAGTTTTTTTTTTTTTTCTCCCAGTGCAGCAGCGAGGACGCTGCGCTCATGGGCCCATGCAGGGCACTCCTCTAGCGTGTGCTGGGCTGTGTCGTTGTCACAGTTACAGTGGTGACACTTGGTGTTTGGCTCTCTCCCAATGCGGTTCAGGTACCTTCCGAAGCAACCGTGCCCCGAGAGGACCTGTGTCACGCGAAAGGTGAGAGAGCCGTGCCGCCGCTCAATCCAGTATCTGAAGATTGGCCTAATCGCCTCCACTGTCCAGAGTCCGGCTCCTGGGTAAGTGAGTCGGGCTTGCCAGGCTGAAAACGCCTCTGACTGCAGGCCAGCTCTATGATGGTCCACCTCCTGAGGTGCTGGGTTATTGCCGGAACCGCGCGCCTCCTCGCGCCAGAAAAATACGGCAGCAAGGGCCCTCGCATCTAGGTCCCATGGCATAGACCGTGCCAGCACACAGGCCGCCTCAAAAGAGATGGTGCGGTATCCCCGTGAGACCCTGATAGCCATCGCCCTCTGCGGCCTGCGCAGAATGGCGGTGCAATGGCTGTTCAGGGCCTCAGCCCACACTGGTGCCCCATAAAGAGCTATAGACCGCACTACATTCATGTGCAGTGTGCGGCACCTGCTATCCGGCCCGGCTAAGTTGGGCAGAATTCCACACAGCGCGTTTGCCGTCTTCATCAGTTTCGGCGCCAACCTCGCAAAGTGAGAGCGGAAGTCCCAGCGGCGGTCGAGGACAAATCCCAGGTACTTCATTGTCGACCCGACGGCGAGGCGGACTCCACTCACCACAATGTGTGCCCCGACCGGAGGGGCCTTCCGAGGTCCGTGAAAGCACAGAACCTCGGATTTGTGCAATGACCGTACAAGTATGGCTCAACCTAAGATCAACATTCCAATTTTAAAAGACTGATGTTTCAAGTTTGGTCAAATGTAAGTGAGATAAATCTATTTATGCTTTTATTCAAATTCATCTCAGTGAAAGTTGAAACCTGCAATTCCTTAACAAGGATGATATTTCTACCTTCTCAAAAGTTGGTTCGTGATAGAAATGGGAAACTGTGTTAAGATGTTATCGATATCTCCAGCCAGGCGAAGTGCAGGAGCGAAAAGTAAATAAACATATTTATCATTGTAACTGGCGGGGCGCGAACGCTGTCGAAGTTCTGCGCTCTTTGCGAAACTACAGATGCATTTGTGGATAATACGAGTACTTTTGAAGATGTAAGCTTACTGATATCTGAGGTTGTTGTACTCTTGTTTGTTTGTGGACGGGAGGGAAGAAAGACGGAAAGAATGGACTGTAATAGAATTAATAATGGAAAAGAGAGCTGGTCGGCGAAAACGCGTGTTATTAACAGAAACCAGATAACATTGACAAAAAAACTTTAATTACGTGAATAAAACCGGAATAAATAACTCATTCTTGTACAGAACATGTTGAAAAGGGTAACTGCTGAGTTGCCGGTTCATCTTCTCAGTACAGAAAACCACTTCACGACGCCATCGGTGGTAGATATATTGTTTGTATAGTGTGTATTTACAGCTTTTTACTCCTTTTTATTTAATACTAAAAACGTCTGGAATCATTTTCATCAACTTGTTAGCGAAACTTCCGATTTGGCTGTTTCAGTCGGTTTTCAGTACTAACATAAAGCACAGAACATTAAAAAAGTTGATTTGGAAAATCGAGAGTTACAAAGCTTTGGGCGGAACTTAGTTTCTTGTTTACACTTGTTTTCTGTTTTTTTCACATCCTGTGACATTACCATAGAATCCTCTTTGCTCATGAACTCAAACGGGAATCTACAGCCGAAGGGCAGTTGCAGTCTGTTGCAATTTCCGCTGTCCATAACTGTCCTTAACTGTTTGTTACTTGTTTCATTACATTAATCAAAATCATATTTAGCAGCAGCAATAAGTCTACTGCTGAACATAGGCCTCCTCCATTTATTTCCAAAGCACCTAAGGTCTGGAGTTTTGTGTTGTTGTCGAATTCTTGATAGTTTTAATTAATCACGTACATACCTCATAATATGAAATAAAGGACATAAAAAACATATTTTTAATTTAGTTTACTGGGTAATTTACTTCGAGATTGGGCACGGTTTCCAAAGCAATGCAAACTTCCAAAATACTCCTTAGGTACTTAATACAAAGCTATTAATATCTAAATACAATATTTTTTTCTGAATTTGGTTCAAACATAAATTCCACTTTGGGACCAAAACAGAGATTGGATCTGATTCATGTCGAGATGTGTATTAGCAACGAATCCGATACCATGTCGTGAGCACATCTAAGAATAATTAAATTATTTAATAACGGATTACAAAGTACTTCTAAGGCAAGTAAAATTAAATTAAATCATTACTGGCCTCTCAAGAACCTCTGGAATAAAGCTGACGTTACTTACAAAGTTGCAGACTACCATAACTTAAAACTGACTACATTAAAATTGTTAGGGTTCCGCTACCGATGGGAAGTTATTCTAGAGACTTTATATTTTCTAAAAGAAAGACAGTTTTTCAACGGAACCTATTTAAATGAGCAATCGAATACTAGTGCAAGTTTATTATCATCATCATGGCAACCAAACGACGCCTACGGTTGGGCATAGGCCACCTCCAAGGATCTCCGCAACGTTCGGTCCTGAGCAAGATTATCATTTTCATCAATGGAGGTTTAATATTAAAGTCATGACAGATTTCAATAAAATTTATATGAAAATTTTCTCATTGATTGAACTGCAGACACTTGAAACCTGCAGCCGAATCTTCACGAGATTATATAAATGCTAAAAAGGGAATTGAAGACGTCCATGTTATTATTGATTGTTCTAAATGTGTATTCGACTTTGTGATGTTTATTTCCACAATATCTCATGTTTCACGAATACGGAGCGTAACATTCACCGTCATCTCGGACTTTCCCTATTTTTTTCCCACCGGCTCATAGATTTTTTGCGGAAACCGTAACGATAAAAGAATCTGACGTTGAGCTATTCCGTTAATGGCGGGGCTGAGCTTGAATTTTGTCATTAGAACTTGGAAGTTTACCTGTTATATGAAAGAGCTCGAGACCCTACTGAGAGACTACCTACGTCAATAGTGATAATAACTGCAAAATGAACAGAAAAATTATTTATTTTTCAAGCCCGAGTAGTAAAATATTTAATTAAACAAATACTTTTGTGAAGGTGACACCAATCCTTCGTCATAATTATTATGAACGTTTGTGATATAACCTACCTAAAATATCTGGGGAAAAACGACACGGACACGGTCTTTATTGCTTGACAGGCAGGATCACTACACTGACATTGTACATACACTGCTAAATTAAAGACATAAAGCTGACTGCAACCACTGTCTGTCGAAAGTGGATCAGAGTCATACAAAGTTGACATCGCGTCGGAAGCGCCATAGTTCGTCTAACGTCCAACCGTATCTCCTGGATGGAACATGGCCAAGATATTGCATGCCCGAAGTTAGGCTTCAGCTACAACATTACTTTTGTGACCCAACTTGTTTTTAGTTTCTATCCATGATTCTAGCAGTTCATTTTCAGGATTTTTTTGGCTGTGTAATATTAAGTGATGTTCATATTTAGAATTTCAGTCAGAAGAGTTCTCATTAGCAACTGAATAACCGATACTGAGCTGAATATGTTTAGTGATGTAATAAAAATGCGAATTTTATTTAGTTCACGAATTACATTTCATGCCTTTGTACAGTAGATAAATGGTAAATGTATTGTATAAACCTAGTGGTTTAGCCTAATTAATAAATTTTTATTTACAATTAATTAAAAAATATATATTTTGTCGACATCCTGGCTGCAAAAATAAAGATAATAATTTTAGTATTACTCTCATCTAAAGCATGGGAAAAACCCGTAGGTATAAAACCATTAAGGAGCATGACAATTTGTGTAAGTAAGTTTAGAATATCAATTGTTTTCAATCTAATTTGACAGGACCTATAACTTAATGCCAACTGCATACTGGTAATAAAATACCGAAAACAAAATATTTCTGACCGTCTCGATGCATAAAGTGGATTGGAGTCATAAAGACTGGATGCAGTCGCGATGTCCAAAGCTGTCCACATGACTGGCTCCGTTTGTCCGACTGTCTCCGAGTGGAACATGCCAAGATGTCTTGTGGCATAACGTGGGTCGTACGTATCGCTTAAAAAATTAAGACTGGTTCAGACAGGATGACAGTGATATTCTTTATTGCACATTTAACGAATAAACTTAAAAACGAACTCCCTTATTCATAAAAACTTAAACAGCTCTTCAACAACACGATAACTTTTTGTATCGCTTTGTCACTTTCATTCTTGTTGCTGCCGCCATCTGCGAGTAAGTGACATAACACGTCAATTGCTTAAACAATGCTTTAGCGTCGCGTTCGTTTTTATGAATAAGGGGGTTAGTCTCAAAGCACAATTGAGGCGACCTCACTGCTCTTTCACGCCATCTACACGTAAAAGGAAAATAAGAAGGCATTTTTTAAATTAAATAAATGAATAGTCATCATTGTTCCCGTCATAAGTGCGGCTTCATTCAGCATTGTTTTTGTAGTAATTTTCTTTATTGTATCCTGAATCATCGGATTAGTGTTAGTCTTTCTAAAATTAAATACCCACTTATCATTTCAAAATATAGTACACCAAAACCGTAAGAAATGCGGTTGTATTTTTTTTTCTGAAATAAGACCAATTACCCCTTTCTAGATTTTTACTTTAAGCCGTTATTACCACATGAAAGCATTTTCATGACCTGGAACCATTTTTTACAAACTGAATCCAATTATTTTTCCCTATTGTGTATGAAAACACACAGTAACTCATACAGGACTATCCCGATAGTGTCACACGTCTGGTCACGTCCCAGTGAGGGGGCATCCCCGGACAGGTTGGATCCATGCCAGCGATGTGTCCGTGTACGGATAACCGGATATCTAGCTTAAGTACGACTTACGGACAACCAGTGCGGTTTTAGCCATCACTTGAATTAAACCAAGATGGAAGTTAAGTTAAAGTGGAAATGCAGTTTTTGTTTTTAATATTGTGCTCTTTTTATGTAAGCATTTCAAACTAAATTAGTATTCATGAAGGAAGGTAACGCTTAAACGAGTAAGTAGGAGGGGAAAGAGAAAAGGGGAAAGGGAACAACAGAGAGACAAGTGATGAATGAATGACATACTCGTACATACATTGAATAACAGGTTGTCACGAAAAGTAGTTAGTGTAGTGTAGTTTTAAATTTTAGAGATTTGTTTCGAGTTGGAACAAACCCGGTTTTGTTTTGAATAAGTACTTTAGCATTAATATGTGTTAATACACCGAATCAAAAAGTTAAAAAATTGAGTAATTAATAATTTGCGCTATCCATAACACTAAAAAATAACAGAATACAAATCAAAGCATTACAACAGCAATATTTCATACCAATTCAATCTAAAATTCGACAAGCCGATTAGTAGGCCTGTAATTCATCAAAATATTAAAATAACACCGCTGTTTCAGAAGCGTTTTGAGTTTTTAATTAAATTGAAATATTCATTCTTACGTCTACTTACTGACATTTATCTAAGGACAAAATTCCGTTTAACAAAGGGCCCTTAGTAAGATTAAATTTCCGACGGGTCCACTCTGTCCTAGTATGCCCTTTATTACCCGTTTCAAAGGGCCCGCTGTAGTACTAGAAAATTAGAATCCCTCACTCGTTTCCTCTTTGGTTTGCTTTGGCTAGTCGCTGGAATTCGTGTCACATAAGGGCCGGCGCCCACTATCGGCATCGGCACGCTTCAGGATTTTAAGGTGGCAAATAGCAATATACTTTAACATTATGGCAATAAAGTAGAAATTTCCGTGATGTGTTCTCGTAAAAACAAAATGCATTTGTTCTGTTTCTGTTTCGGCAAAATGCATTTTAGAGTATATTACTATTTGCCACCTTAAAAGCCTGAAGCGTGCCGATGCCGATAGTGGGCGCCGGCCCTAAGTGAGAGGTGCCCGATGGATGCTGCTGTGATCGGGTGACTGTGACTGATGCGGACGAATGGAATTTGGAATAAAACAATGCTTTGTGAATGCGCAATGGGTGTGATTGTTTTGAGCAGTTCATTTATTTATTAAGATTTTGTACCGGCTGTTTAGTAGCATAAAACATCACAAAATATCACTGAAATTAATTAAATCGATGATAATGATTGATGTTCCTTTTTCTCAAAGTTATATAAGTAAGTAAGTTATAATGCTCATCATAATCAGCAACTTTTGGGTTTCTTAATGCTTCATGCCATTGTTTTGTGTTCAGTCCTGGGGTCATGGGGATGAGTGAGTCAAATTCATTGATTAAGATGTGCAGACATCTAAGCATTATGAAGTCCGTCTGAAGACAGAGCTTGAGCTATGAATGTAAGAAACTAATACACATACGATGGGATAGCGTTTTTGAATAAAATATTTCTTAAATGGTAACACCCAGTCACCGAGAAAACGAATGATTAGGTACATGATTCAGATATTCTTGGACACGATATTTTTTGGACACTTTGTTGTTGTCAGATGGGCATCGATAATTTTGTTTATATTTTAGTGTTTCTTTTTTGAAATAAATAAGAATACTTTCCTAACAGAAGCTAACAACGATTACTCTCCAAATATGAAACGACGTAACGCATGACGCGTCTACGCGGGGTGCTTCGTAACCTAATAAAGTGTTTAGTGGCAGTTTCCAGACGTTAGTAGGTCCCGAATAACATTGTCGTGTGTAACGCCCCGTTCAGCCGTGGATATGGCCCAACTCCGCCAATAAAAGGAGAGGAGAGAACCTTATCGTAGTGATGCTGATTCCTACTGTCGATTGTTGACTTAGAAGATTGGTTGGTGAGATAGGTTATCGATGATACCCTGGAGAAGTTTCTTGTGGGTGGCAGATAGGAGGATAAGAGATAGCTATCTCGGACATTATGATAAATCATCTGACATTGTGCTAGCCTAACCATACTAATATATTAGTTACTAGAGACCCAGCCCGGTTTAACACGGGTGCAATGGGATGTTATGTCATGACATATTGTGCATATAAACCTTTCACTTTAATCACTTTTATCTGTTAAAAGAAACAGAATCAAAATCTGTCTCGTGGTTATGAAGATTTAAACGAAAATAGGGACAGAGAAAGCGACTTTGCTTTATTCTATTTAGTGATGAATAGAACCTACACACATGACAAATACAAATGTGCATTAGAATGTTTGTTTTTGACGCAAATTGGCCAGACAAACGGGGATGAGACTAAGTCGCCGACATGCCAGAGGTTCCCGTCACCATGGCGCCTCATAAGGCAAGACACAAAAACTGTTGGAGGATACCTAGATGTGGCCAAGATTTTATTGCGAAGACCCACTTAAGAGAGAGTTTTTAAGATTGTAACGGTTTTTGATAGCAACATAATATAAAAATACGAATTTTACAATCGACTGCGACATAGATAATATCACGAATCGGTAAATGACTAATTGTTGACCCACAATAGTTTTGAACCTCAATAATAGCTATATTACAACTATAGATACTTACTATAGATACGTCTGCTCATCTACTGTTGTATTTAAAATAGTTCAATGAACTAATTTGCTGCGCATTATTTCGCTTGGAGTTTGATGACAGCATAGGTAATGAACAGTAAGCTAAGTCATGGGCTTAAATTATTTTGTTTGAGATTCTGTCGATGTTCTCACTTTTGGACATCACTAGCGTGGATCCGTCTGTGCGTGCGGATACATCACTGACTCTAATGTGGGTCTTTATTGACTATATTAGGCGGAATATCTGGGATATTGCAGAACATAAAGAACACTTCTGAATGAAAATACTAACACCGATAAATAAATAAAAAATAAATAGAGAAATCAAAAGATTAATTTTGCAATAAAAACCTTAGGTAAATTAACTCTATTTCAGAGTAAAGGCCTGTTCCTCTTTTGCTTCTCTAGATTGATTAATTTATGCATTCAACTACCTCCATCCATGTCATCGGGATGAGAATCATTACTTTGCCGTAACAGTTTCAAACTTGTACGGAAAGTAGAGATCTTTTCTGTCTTTTTGTATCATTTATATTTATTTATTTATTAGTTTGTACACAAAAAGACAATTACAATAGACAATATTTAGGACAGTAAAAGTACAGGTGAGTTTATCTCTAAAAAGAGATTTCTTCCAGCAGACCAAGGTGACAGGATATGCGATTAATTGAGACTCCAAGACAGCTGCGTACAAAACCAAAAGCTAAATTGCTAAAACATCAAACAAAAATTATGGATTCACCAGAAGTATAAATTATGGATTTATAATTTTAAGTTATCTTTAAACTATATTATATTTTAGTGTACAACCTGTCCAACTGTATGCACAATGAACAATTTTTTTTTTCAAATTCAATTTATTTCGTAATAGATTATACAGGTAGGTAACATACCTCACATATTGTCCAGACTATAGTACCGTCTTCGCGTAGCATTCGTTTCTTAACCCGTGAAATAGGGTAGATGACTATGAGTGATTTTGCATGTTTTTTTATGTTCCCCAAAAATAAAAATTGATTTCAAATGTTATTGTAAAACCACAATCGAAATTCGTTTCAAAATGAGGCTACAATAGGCCTGCAAACTTGGGTGGGCAAGTCCATTTCATATGTGTTAAATTTTTGTAAAACAATATCAGTTTTTGTAACCCAAACTATTATGAAGGAATTATGTTAGGAGACCATTATCATAAACGCAATATTTAATATAGCTGTCGAACAAAGTTATTACGCGCTCCTTACAAAAACAGCGAGAGTGACGTCACTATCGCTGTCACTTTTGTATGGAGCGTTTTCGGGCAAGTCCAAAAATGTGCATTTCAAATTGTGATATCTCTGGTGGTATTGATCCAGATGAAGTGATTCTTTGAGGATTGTTTACATAAATGTAAGGTCTTTCGATAATAAACAAAAAAAAAATACAGTCATCATGCCTATTGTGTCGAATTGTGACCTTGGCATTGAGAATTCGTTGAGCTTGTACCGATACTCTTTGTGATTCGTAAGTGCAGGTTTGGACCAAAAACAAATGTACGAGCGCACTGTCCTTTTCCGCAAGCCACCAAACGAACACTTCAATCAATCAAATCTTTCAATCCGCTTTTCCCGCCGTTTCACCAGCAATTAAGCCGTACCGTTATCGAGTGCAGTTTACCGCTCCCCGAAGTGTCTCTGTTCTCTGCTACACGCCACTTTTTCAGCCGTAAGGTACCGTTTAGAGCTTAACAGCCTCCCATTGAGGCATATAACAGCCAGTTGGCTCATCACGACTCTCTCGCAGGTATAACGTGCCCAGCCCCCACAGATCCCCGCGACTTTACGACTTTAGAACTTTTAAACAGACTAACGGTGTCAAACAAAACTGGTGGGCACTTAATGGCGCTAGCGTTGGCCATTCCGCCATGGAATGCTTCCAAATCACATCACATTTGAATAGCAAGTGCAGTTGGGCAATAGTCGGTTAATGACTTTTATCGATCTATTTTTAAATGATCTATAAACGTTGGCCCGGAGTTCAGAGCCAATTATCCAAATTAAAGATCACACCTCAATCTATATGTATAATCAAAATCATACATAATTTTATCAGTTCAATCGATAAAAAAGGAAATTTTCACAGAACGGAAAAAACGAATGGTAGTCTGTATTTTTATATTGTTTGCGTTTTTTAGCATCACGTGCAAATGACTGGATCTAATTTTAAGAACTTCACAGCTTCTTTCTTCTGCAAGCTTTGGATTTGGTGAAGATAAAATTAATAAAAAGCTGAGTATACGCAGACCTAATAAATAGGTATATAATCGGTATTTCGACCAGGCTCATCAAAACTGACAAAATACGGATATTTAATTGGATATTTGCCCAGGATATTGAATAACGGGCCTCATATCAAACGTAGTAAATAAACGACACTCCTATTTCTACAAAAGTAATCGTGAAGAGCCATCACTCTTTAAAAGCGTGGTCACATCATAAATTAAAACTAATTCTGCTCACGATCAACGAATCCAAACATCGTCTGTCATTTAAAAAGATGTAGCCATTTTTTCCCCTTTTTTCACATTTCTCAATCAAATTAATCTCAATGATTCACTTCATTTCAATTTGAGAGATTAGAATCGATTCAAATCCATTGAAATCATACGAACTAACCACGTATAGGAACCGAAATTTAAATAGTTTCGAAGTCACGCTCACAAATTGTCTATTTGTGTGAAGAGAAGTATACAACCAAAATAACGCTACAGACGACGGATTGACAAAGCTCTTAAAAATTACAATGAAAGACAATACATTTTATCTCTTCGCACTTATGACAATCTAAAGGCGTATTCTGTGACATTCAATTTGCTCCACCTCTAGAAATGTAAAGAATTTACCGCAAGAAATGTATAGTTTTTGTTTAGCTGAAAGTGCCAATTAAAGTGTGAGGAGCTATCGTTTACTAATTTAGTGTAATAAAATCAATCATTTTCGTTGTTGTGCTAAATATTACTTTCATTTTAAAAATGGACTTTTCTGATAAAGTTTTCATGCGAAAATGTATTTAATGAAGTTATTTGATATTGTGTATTTCCTAGGAACAAACGTGCGATAGAGCTGATACTTTTCAGTATTTTCGTGACTAGTTAATGATTAACAAAATGGCCTACCACTGAACTTTAATTACTCTGGTAACACTTTGGTTCAAAATTGTTTTGTTAGTAAATAAAGTGCAGGTTATAACAAAATAAAGTTGTCTTTCAATATTGGATACCTTGGAAAACTTTGGTCTTCGAAAAAGTTCTGGACGTATTATATAGCTATGACTCTATCAATGGCTATATCTTACTCCACTTGAACGAAGTCTAAAAGGTCATTCCTCCAGTAGATTCCTCAAGGCAAGGTAGCAAGGAGGAAGCACGTGTTAAGATTACATCTTAGAATACGGGTGTAGGCAGAAATTGTGCCAATTACGTAGCACATAACGAGGGCGCGTTTCACGAAAGATTGAGTCGTGCTAATGAGACTATAGCTCCCGTAATAACCTTCAATTATGAGCTTTTAATATTAAGTCGAATTTACGGACAGAATTCTGTTCTGCTTGGTTCATTTGAAAAAAGGCAGAAAATAATTCGTGATCGACATAATGTGGATTCAGTTCCACTGTTTTGTATTAACCTAAAATATTTTTTACATGCTACCTAACAACTTAGCCCAAGTCAAGCTAAATTTAAACCCAACGTAGGTAGGTGGTAAGCCGTTTTTTGTTTTCTAGATTAAGTACGTACGAGTAGGAGTATCTGTTACAAAATAGGAACCTATTATCTACTGAGAAGTGTAAGACAAGATGTTTGCCATCTCGTAATAAATTGAGTTTGAAGAGAGACTGAGATCTATCCTAGGCTAGCGCTTACTACCTAACAAGAAATAGATTTTGTTCAGAAAATCAGTTTGAAATGACGATCGTTTTCACTATCTTTCATTAAATCACTCGCTATCTGCAAAGGTTGACGTCATAACAACTTGGAATGACCTAGGTGTCGCATGCAGTGTCATTTCCAAGATATTTTCGCTCCAAAGACCTTATTAAATTGACCTCCTTCGCTTTGTTGATGGTTCTCATTCTGAGAATAGAGACTTTTGTTACAGGTACTGACTTATTGATGGGGGCTCTGAAAAAGGTTTTCCGAGGCTTGACCCAGGTTAAACTTTTTCAGGTTTTAGTCTAGATTTTAAGGATCACGTGCTGGTAGAACTTCCCTTACTGCAGGTTTTTAGGTAGCAGGTAAGGGTATCTGAAATGTATTGATGTCACCGGAAAATAACAAGAACCGTAAATTTATAAATTCCCTAGGAAATTTATAAACTTTCGGAACGCATCCGTAAAATAATAAGTGGGCGGTAACCAAACGCCATGTGCGCTCTCATTGGTCGAATTAGTCACGTGTCATTCCTCTCCTCCGCCATTTAATTTTGGTAGAAGGCCGGTTCTAATGTTTTATATTTTGTAAGAACAATTCATCTTCGTGTTCATTGTATAATTTGCGGCTAACTCTCCGGCGATGAGAAACACCGATAGAAAATCTAAGCAACCCAGATAACGGCGGTATGCTCGCTTCTTACCACGATGGATTCAAATTCCCTCGGTGAAATGTGGGCTTCTGAATGTTCCGTTTGTTCACCGTGACGGGAACTCAGTGTGACTCTGACTACCCCATTTGGGATATGATCAAGATGGTATGGCATGTTTTGTATGTTATATTTTATAAGTGTATTTCATTTTTTTATAAACTTTTTGATATCGTAAAACACGATTTCTGCCGTCTTATTTTGATTAAGTAGGGGTTATCAGCCTATTGTAAAAACTGTAAAAAGTAACCCGTTAAACCTACCCAGTTTTAAAGTAAAAGTCCAGACAGGTAGGTATTCGAAACTGATAAATGTACAGTTTGGCAAGTGTGATTGTACCATAATCTACGAACACAAGCATTGCTACTGTCAACATCGACCAATCAGAGAGCAGTGTGTTATTTTCCGTAATTCATAAAAGCGTAAAATTAAAAGCTCTTCTCTGATTAGTCGAACCGTTTAGAATCTTACGGATAGATATCCGTAAGTTTATAAATTTACCATGAGTCGTCGCAAATTTATAAATTTCCGGAAATGTGGGCGTAAAATAATACAATTTATGTCTCGTTTAGAATCCTACGAAAGTTGATAAATTTCCTAGGAAATTTATAAATTTACGGTTTTTGTTATTTTCCGGTGGCATTGACAAAGACACACGCTCATGAGCATATCCAAAAGGGGAGCACACTTATGTGTCGTTAAGGTGAACGGAACATTCAGAAGCACACATTTTGCCAAGATGAGTTTTGAACCCAACAGGTTAAAGATCGAGCCTACCACCGGTATCCGATGGGTTATCCGATAGGCTGCTTGGTTTTTTTTGGGTGCTATCCTTCACTGAAGAGTTAGCCGCAAATTGAAGAATGAGCACAAAGTAGGTGTCCCGTCCAGGTTTGAACTCGAGACCCCGGAAATTCCAAGCCAGAGTGTTAAACCACTGAGCTATAATGCTCTCATCAGAAAAGAGCTTAACTTTTATTAATCCAGAGTACAAATGGTTGGACCTTACCGAATTAATAGCGGCCATCACAGGACGGGCGTCGCCGCTCCGCAACTCTGATTACCAGTTCATTCTGAAACAAGAAAACGTAACTTAAAACAGGTACACAGTTTGTTCATTTTTAAATATCAAAAATAAATTCTAGAACCGAAAAAACTGAAGTTAATGGTCCTCTCCATGAATGTACCAGAAAGGCCGCCGTGCGGGATGACTGGTGGCGGATTGTAAAGCGTGCCACTAATCCTGTTATAATGACCACGACCACTCTGTAAAGAGTGCAACGACTAAGAAGAAGAAAATACTGAAAAATATTTGTTTCAGCTCAGGATCTAACTCATGCATATTCGCTTTCAGTTACACAATCACACTTACTTCGCTTGAAAAAGAATAAACATTAAGTTGCCTATTTATAAGTATGTTTACAGTGCCATGCTTCACATAATGAGATTATTGAACATAGTTTTATGCCAATACATGTTTTTTTACACATATTTACTGAAGTGGACGTTGGGGCATTATTTTTATGAATGACAAATCGCTCGTCAAGCGACGTTAGGTGTATGGAGATTCATTTTGAGGAATACCTGTAATTAGGTAACAATCTAAGTAGTGCGCTACTTTTTGGGTTTAACCAGTAACAACAAATTAGTAATTACTAGGTACCAACTTATTTTTTCGGCTTATCTCTATGTTATTGTTGCTATCTGGTGGAAAGAGTCACAATGCTCTGTAGATTCGCTACACATGCTCACCGTTACACAGCTTAGCTACACATCATCGCACAGTTTGGCTTCCTCACATTTCTAAAGTACCCTACAAGGAACAGTCCCGTAAAACCGATTCCACATTGGTCCGAACTTGTCGAAGTGGTCATTACCGACGATCGTAAAGTAAATTGGTCCAGAAGCAATATCGTAAAGGCGGCCTTGTTGACATGTTGTGGTCTGACTCACTGCAGCTTTAGCCGCGGCCGCCTTGCTACTAGGGTTGCTACACAATAATTACTCGTAGTTATTTAAAAAATGAATTTGTGGTGCGATGTCATATCCATAGTAGCAGACTTTGACTCGGGACAGGTTTACTTGCAAACTTCGGGGGCAACCTTCACCAAGCAATGTGACACAATAATATGAAAAAATTAGAAAAAAAAAAAAAAAGATAAGTTCAGAATGGTTCCGACGCTGACTGTATGCAAAAATACAAGGGCGTATTTAGGACGGCAAAATACGCCCCATTATATCTAAAAAAAAATTCTTCTTGCAGACTTATAGTAATAGTCTTGTTATGTTAAAAACGTTGCAATTTGATATGGTTTCTATTGAAACCATATCAAAAGCACGTGAATAGTGGCACTGGTATTTTTTTACAAAAAAGGCAATGACAAATCTCAAATGAGTTTAAGGCTATCACGTAATTTAAATAATAACATATTGAATGCTAACAAATATACAAATTAACCGGGGAAAATCCAAAATAGATCTTTAGGTAGATCAGGAAATTACGTAATGAATAACTAACGTAGTAAAGTTAGTCAAAAACTAAATTAACACGCTTTATGTTCCATGAAAGGACTACGAATTCCACAAACGTGTCAATTATGTAAACCTGAAGATTTAATCGCTGGCCTATATCAGGAACTCTATAAATAACATCGACAGCCCTATTCGTAGAACACGATGAAAATTACGTTCGACATCCGAAACTGTGTCTAAACACGATAGCGTAAGCCACACATTTGGTCACCCGAAGCCGCAATGAGACACGTCTGACTCCGCGACAAATAGAATGGTCGCGCTCAGTCAGTGGGGCAAGCGTCCAAATCCATTAATAAAATTGAATCAGACGGACATTCCGAAGTACAATGCGTGCACGTGCGGGGATAAATAAAACTCGGCATGTCAGGGAATGCAAAAAGCAAGCGACTTTCGTCAGGAAATGCTGGTTTTTTAACGGTTTACAGTTCAAACTTGCGTACAGAGTTCAAAAGTTACTGAAAATAAAGATTTAGACACACGTTTAAAACAACAATGAGAACATTCATCTTGAAACTATAGTTAAGACCTAATCTGTTATTATCACTACAAATAACAATAGTTTTAACATAAGCATAGGTACAAACATAATAATAGATAAACTATTTCTCTAGGGGTGTTTAAATAACAGACGTATTTTCGGTGCGTATAATTTACCTAGTACAATAAATCTGCGCTAACATGCGTATTTTATAACAAACAACTGCGTGTACGCGGCTATTCCAGGATTTTCCGCATGTTAGCGTATACAAGTTGGGCCCATTTCACACTGCGACTTTAAGCAGCGATGCGAACGCGATAATCAAGTATGACACAATCGTTTGTCTTCTCAAGTTCTAAAAAACCTGCGGCAGATTTTTTATATCTTTACTCACTTCGAACTTTCTGATTGTTGATTGAATTTGTTCTCGAATAATGCATTGCATTGATTGCCAAGGTAAAAATACGGTGTGGGAAAAGGAAAGTGCGTTGTAGATATTTCATTATTATGTATTTTGTGTATGTTTATGGTTATTTAAATTTAATATGTCAAAGATACCGACAAAAGGTTTTCTGCCTCACCCGATGGTTGACTGGAAGAGAATGCTTTGAGACATTGAGTCCGCCAATTGTACTTTGATTCATTGTGCTAGAAATAATAAATAAATAGATCACCTTTGGGCTATGCTAAAATATGCGGACGGAGTCGCAGGCAAAAGCTAGTCTATTAATAAAAAATACGATGTTCCAGTAGGTCAGAGAGATCTGTGTAAAATTTGGCAGGTTGATGGGTGCATTTGGCAGACTGTCGGTAGTCAGATGTCAGCATCCAATTACTTCCAGGAACTATTCTGCTGTCACTGAGATCAAAGTCTTCGACGTTCAATCAAGGTTTGGAACAGAGGGCTTTTCTTTAATATCGTTACGTAATTGCAAAACTGTAGTTGAAGGCGAGTCAAACTCATCTCACAAAGGTGGTTTGTATAAGCTAACGAGAGATATTTAGTTTAGTTCTTTGTGCCTTGAGCTTTATTAACAATGAAGATGGGTCTTTGGTTGATGGTAGAGACTGTATTTAAAGTATTTTATTTTATTTTATCTGAATACACTGTAGGATTGGGAGAGACCTTTACCTAGCAGTGGGATGATGTAGGTAAGAAAAAATAAATACACTGCACGCGGTGAGCTGCAAGAGTAATAATGGTCCTTGTAAGACTCACAGACAAAACAACAAAGGGAATATTAGATAAGGGTGCAGTTTCGATTTTAATTAACTGAACCTGAAAAATAGTTTAAATAAAATACCCACACGAAATATAGCTGAGTGTGCAGGATCACAACTTAAGTACTCAAGTTCTTAACGAGGCACTGAGCCAATTAGAAACCTTGAATGTAATATTGCTTCTTCAAAGAATTCAAGCTCTGTCGTTAGTGATATTCTCAAAATATTTTTCGTCATTAGTGTAAACTCTTAGCTTATTGTTTAATTTCGCCATTGAAGCCCCGAAGAATTTAATGACAATCTTAAGCGGGCTTAAAAACAAATACATTTTTATTAAACCCTAGTTTAAAACGGGTGCGGAGGGGAGTTAAAATATCATTTATTATAAGCCGAGAGCTGTGCCAGTCTGGACAGAAGATTGATGTGCTGTTACTGCGCAAGTACTTACATAATGTTAAATAGAATATTCAGGTGTTTTTGTTATATTTATTTTGTTAAGGCTGATTAGACTTTACGACTCTTCGTCGATCCTTCATCTATGAAGGATATAGGTTAAAAATTAAAGATTTACTTTTCTGAAATGAAAAATAAAACTATTACAGTGTGTATAGTCTTGTTTCCCCAAATACAAGATTTAGTTAGTTTTATTTGGAGTAAAACTAGACTTTTCACACATGCATACTAAAGCAGCGATCCAAATACGACACAGTCGCGGCAGTGGTACTATCGATTATCGATGTAAATTTGTCACTGTACTATTGCGATCATCGTTATTTGTAAGGTAGTCGTATAAAGCGAGCGAGTGAACTTAGCGACTAAGCAGCGGACTAACTAACGATAATTATGAGACAAACACTCGTTGAACGCTAATGTCGCGGTTGTGAACCGCGTGTTTGTATCGGTGCAAAAAGTCGTAGTGTGTAAGGGCTCTTTAATCTTGCGACATTTTGAAAATGTTAACAAAATAAAGACAAAACGCCGCCCGGCGCTTGGCTTGTATCATTTATATCACTTTACTTGAGTAACTTTAATAAAGCAAACATCGCGGAGAAGTATTACATTTTTATACACATGCCTCGTTTTAATTTAGTCGAGGACGAGCTTGCTCTAGGGTTGAAACAAAAACCTGAAAAATTAGATAGTTAAGGCTTTATTGAATAAGATCTAAAAGTCTTTTAAGTCTAAAAAATTTACCTTGTGGACAGAATAGGTCAAAAATGAAGGTGTTCATCTGTAGGTGATCATCTGAGTCTACTGACCTGCCTTTTGCTCATCCATCGCATCCTTGAATACTTAAGTTGATGTTTATTTTAACAACATTTGCCAAGAACAATTCGTAAACGCAGAAAAGTGAGAGTTGTATTCCTTTTTCTATCTTTTTAATCCCTAATCTATGTCGTACGGTTCACCTTACACATACGCAAGGTGAATGAATGATCTCGTAAGAAACTGAGATTCGAATGAAAGCATGTGTGGAAGTTATGTCGTGCTATCCACGGTTTACTATTTATATTTTACAAAAAATATTTATTTTATGAAACCAGAGCAGCCCTAAACAGGATAACGTAGACTTAAAACTGCAGAATGTGTCAGGAAATTACATGGAATACTTAGTCTGAAACTACGGCTTATTTTGTAAAAGCACTCGGATTTCATCGCGTGCAAACCGAAACATTTTTCCTGAAAGCGTATTAGATAAAATTGGACCTGGAAAAACGAACAGTTTTAAGGATTTATTACTGAAATGAACCTTATGGTTTCTACGAGTATTCATAGTTTATTATTTTTAACACTTATATTGGTCTTAATCGCTTACGACAGAAAACAACAGGTATTTTAATGAATATTTTGGTTTTCTTACCATAATCATGGAGTGTGATTTCACTGAGGAAAGTTTTTGGCTACATAACATCACACTACGGCCAATATGAGCGAGGTGTCGATGAAAAATGTTGTGACAAAAGTTTGCAGAAAAATAATATTTTAAAAGTTTCTGTTGAGTAAACGGTTTAAGTCACGCAAGAAAAATAAAATGTAAGATGGAATTGTTGCCCTTTAAAAGTTGAAAAAGGCATTAACAATATGCCTATCTTAAGATTCAGTATTAACCTTTTAGTTATCAAATCTTTCTTATGTAATGCATTCGTTGTAAAGGTGCTTAAACAGCGTAATCCGGGTGGAATCATCTAGGAGAATGTCATTATTGATAGATCACCTGTGAGTTGAACTGTAATATTATGTTTATGAATAAATAAAACACGTGATAGCAAACTATTTTGCTAACAGGATTCAATGAGCTTAGTAAGCCAATTTATCATTAAAATTGGGTAACATTAGCTCTCTAATTTTGAGCTCGGACTGGATTATATAAAGTGGTCATAGATGTGTTACATGGGTCTGACACAACACTTAATTATCCGTGAGAGCTAAATGTTTGTAATATTTCAGCGAGAGAGTTGTCTCTGAGGAAATCGGTTCTAATGAAATTGTGCTAATATCAACAAGGTATGTTTTGAGTGTATGATTCAGTAAACCCTGAGCGTTTGGTTCAAAATAGATTTAATTAATGAAATTGTAAAAACGGATAATATCCCGTTATTATTTATGTACCCAAAATGTAATAATTTGAGCTATGTTAGTTCTCTAATCGCGTTTTAAAGATAAATAGAATAATTTCTTTGAATTATTTATTGAATAGTACAATTCAAATTATGTTTTTGTAGTGTAATAATAAACGAATTAAAACGTAATATTTATTTTGAGACTATTTCAGTTAATCACAGCTGTCACTTTAGTGGAAAGGTTGACAATATAAAGTCATCTTCGACAACCCTAATTATATTTGAGAAGCATCATCACCCAAAAGCTCTCGAAGTCTGCTGCGGATCATAGGTCATGTTCATTTCATCTTCAAGCTTCATCAGTTCATTGAGTTCACCTTATTATAGAGATAATTATGTAGAAGTAGTTAACGCTGATGATTAAATTGTATTACCTAAACCTCTATCGTCTGAAACTACTTGTTGCCCCAAATGGAACCTGAACCCTTAATATTGTGAATAATCTGACATGGTTGATTGTTAGTAATTCGACCTATTTCTCGATGTTTCCCAAATACCTTCTAACTTCAACATTCATTACTCTGTCAATAAGTTAACATGCTTCTAAATTAGGTCAGGATTCCTCTTATTTGGCGTATTCGGTTTTTAATCAGACAAAAAAGTATTTTACAATGGGCACACAAAAGGCTGCCACGTCAGCACCATCGACGGACCGCCTGCCAACCTCAATTTTAATCAACTGAGTCTCAGGGGTTGGGGCGAAATAAATGAGTGCCTACAGTTTCTTTTGACGGAAAATCACAGTTAAATTGTCAAAAAACTTTAGTTAGGCTTCATTTTTTTATAAATATCTTGGAGACCTTTTTGTACATTATAGATGCAATGAAGTATTGAGTTTTTAACTGAGCATTTCCTCTAGATCAGCGTCTCTCATTTGGGGGGTCAAAATAGTCAAAATCAAACAGCCCCAACATCGTCGCCTTCCTTTAAAACATAACTGAAAAAAACTAATTTTACTATTGGACTTAATGTAATCATCTCAAAAAAAACAAGTAGATTAGACCTACAGTTAAACAGTGACTAAACTGTTCAATCTCATCTTGTAGGCTTGCAAATGCCGTTGTCAACGTCTAGTTGGTACGACACAGTCAAGCACGTGTGGTATGTACCTATGTATGGTAGTAGTGGGAGTGGAAGGCTTACATTGGTTTATTCACATCGTACATTTACTGACAAGAGTTCTCAAAGAACATTTAACAACCAAGAAAGAAAGGCTGTTCGGAAACTTTAGAAATCTACCTCACTCTACTACGTCCTAATCAAATTCGACAACTAGTCACGAATCGGGACAAGCGGCCAAATCCATTAATAAAATTGAATTAGCCGGTGTAAGATAACAATAGCACTTAAGGTTCACAATGCGATGTTATCCGCGGAAAGAGAATCCAAGAGAACATTAGCGCGTCGTTTCCTTCAGCTATATTTAGACGTTGTTTGATGATGAATAAGGACAGCATATTCAATGTGTTTACTCAAACTTATTATTTAATAATTCAAATAAGGTAACATAGTTATAAAGTTAAAAAAAACTGTCTAGGTATCAGCAGTATGAGACTAGCGCAAGCCGGTAACTAATTTTAAAGTAAAGTTATTTCTTAGCTTTAATTCTGCCATTCAAGCGAATAGGACTTTTAGTCACAACAAAAAGTGCTCCAACTCTAAAGTCCCTGGATAAATTTTCTTTAAAAGACGTAGAGGCTATTTAATTGCTGATGATGATTTATCTGCACCAGCAGATTTACATTGTGAGTCAAAAGACTTAACAAAGTAGTAAAGATAGCAAAATATCCGATCTGTTTTGAGTTTACTATACGACTTAGTTCAGGTACAACATAAAATCATCTACATAATTGTTAAATGCTTCACTAAATCGTTTTAGTAAGTATTTACCTACGGATCTAATCCTAGAATCTCGAAACGTAGTATTCTCAAATTGAATCTTTAATGATACGATAAAGCAATGTACTGTTACGGCACTCATACGTCTTATTAAGTTTTATTTACAACAAATATCAGAGTATTTCTGCTGGCAAGACGCTCGCACAACAAATTACATCTCTTGCATATGTTACGCTGACATTGTTTGCCAATTTGACGCTCCACCGCGGGCTATGTTTTGAGATAGGACCTACTCTTGACGTGGAACAAGTACCTACGCATCTGCTGTGACGTCACAGACGACGTGAACGAATTGTCGTGAGTGTGTTACGTTGTTTACGTAAGCTCAGATGGTATGGTGATAGAAATAATGATTACGGACTCGCATGCATTTGCTACTTTTTGGTAATGAGTAATTGCACAGAGTTAAAAAAAGTATCCTGATTTTTTAAAATATACGGTGGTAAGCATGATTTTCACTTGAATATGGCCGTTTTGAAAACAACGTCCTGTATCGTGCCAAATCTCCATTCCTTTCATTGCTAGTATAATGTTAACAAAACCCAGCCACCGGTGGTAGACTTACTTACCACCTACGGTAGCCTAGCCTACTTAGATTCCCTTGTCTTAGTACAATCAGCCACAGTTTTACAACAGTCACACTGTATACTTTGTAGAGCAAGTTGGAATGCGCAGTGTTCTTTGAGCTACAATTGACTGTACTCGATTAGGCTTTTTCAGTAGGTTCTCGCCCGCATTTTTAAAAGCCCGCGTGCAAAAGATAAAAGAGCAAAACCCACAATTCGCCCACACGTTTACAGCGGCAATGAGCGCCTGTTGTAGGTGCCGGCACAGTATAAACCATACAGTAGGCTATCTAAGGCCGCCCGCCGAGTTATTAGCCTAGCGTGCACACAGACACGCGGCACAGCCCGTCCGTACTGCCGCCTCCCTATGCCTCCCTATTTTATGCTAGCGTGTGCGTGAATTCGCGTGTGCGTGATATGGCGAAACGGCGCGCGACGCTCACGCACGCATTCAAACCGAGAGTGGCACGTTTGTATTTTCGATGTTCTACTGTATGATTTATACTGTGGTACCGGTATAAAAGTTCTCATTACGAGGCGTAAGGTCGAGAGCCGCGTCAATGGGAGTCTGCGGGACCCTGTTTATATCACAATAAAACTTCGTTTATGAGCTACGCTAGCGCAATTTTGTTGCAGCTGTGGTTACCAATTCCTAAGAAAAGTACAGAAAATAAACAAGACTGATGGCAAAAATTATTAAAAAAGCTTATGTATCTGTATTTGTTGTACAGTTCTATAAGACAAAAACTCACGTTGGATAATTGTCAAGTTAAGTCCTAGTTGGATGTCCATTAAAATAATGAAAGATACCGAAAACTTTTATAAATCAACCCAAAGCTTTAAGCTTTCAAAACAAGCATAGGTACCTCTCATTTCAAAGACGAAATTGGTAAACAATTATTTTCTACACTTCTTTCTTTTTAAGTCTCCTTTTGTTTTGCGGGGTATATCGTGTACAATATACTCAATATCTCGGAATAAATATAATAGGCAGGTATGGAAAAAAACTATGCAACAAAGCAGCATACTGCGTACATACTACACGGACTCTGCGATACTGAAATGTGTTGTTTACTATAACTTATGTTTGAAAGGACCAAATCTAGACAGTGTCTTGTCATTTGAGGATTATTCAGGAGCAAACCTATCGATCTTTGGCTTATTTGTAACTATCAAACAAAATTTATCTAAAGTGGACTAGACTATCGAAGCACGATACTAGCCCCGATAAATCCTGCAATCTTTGACAGGCCGTTCGTCCACCTTGTAGGTGGGCGTCCCACATTGCATTTGCCTGTAAATGATCGCCATTTCGCAATTTGCCTTCACCACGCCCTGGGCATTGCAACTTCAACTTGCTTTTATCAGCATTCGTTGGACGTTACATAAATGCGCACCTGGCTTTACTTATTGTCGACAACGCTGCTTATTGTTTCTGTCTATTAAAGTAAGCACTTAAATAATGAACGGAAAACAGGTTTAATATTCGGGCTTAATTGAACTCAGGGCCATAACGGGTTCCAAAACCAGAGTACCTCACCACTCTCTAGTAGGTACTGTAAATCATGATTTGACTTTGAAGAAGTTACAATTCGGCTGGCCAAATCCTAATTCATTTTATGAATGTGTGTATAAAAACCTATTGCATGGCTAAAAAAACCTGGCATTTACGACTAAAATCAAACCACTGTCAAGCCTAGCTCCAACATGCCTCACTTTTTCCACATTTTAAAGAACAGCTGGCGCGGTAAAACCTTTACCGTCGACTTTTTTACAAGCACTAAGTAGCAAGAACAAGCTGAATTATAGACAGCTTTTAACAACGTACAAGTTCTTGAGGCGAAAGAGAAGCTTTTCGATTGTTTTGTGACTGTTCAAAACTTAGAATACTTACTAGTTTTAATGCTTTGTTTGTCTTTACGTACATTGGGCATAATAATGATGTGTGGTAGCAGGTCTGAAAAGGTATTGATAGTTTAACAAAAGCAATATGTCACTTAAATCTAAGGCAAGTGCAACACTATTTTAATGAAGTAGCGATAAGACTGCTCATCGTAAATTGTACTTGTTGTTAAATTAAGCACTGTACCGTACTTGTTACAGATAGGTATAAATATATAATGCCTTTATGCTAGAGTCTTACTCAATGAACGGATTATTTTTAACAAAAAATAATTGTTTAATGACATAGACCGTCAATTCGAACCAGTTACATTACAAGCATAGATTTAAAAAACATCAGCACATAATAGATGCGTAAGTAACCACGGTGCTTTTCTTTAATAAATAACTAGCAGCCGCCTGCGAATTCGTTCGCGTGCACTTAGGTTAAAAAAAGTATTTTATCTTCATAAATTGTAGCCTATGTCCTATTCAGACGTTTAAGCTTTATTATAATTAAATTTCATCAAAATCCATCCACCAGTTTTTACGTGAAATAGCAACACGGCACATCCACACATACAAACTTTCGCATTTATAATATTAGTAGGCTGTCAAATACCGAAATACAAAACCACGAACACCTATCACTTCAGCCAAAACTCAAAACAAAATAAAAAGAGACCAAAATAAAGTTCAAAATAATAAAAGATTATTCAGCCAGTGACTTAATTCAACTTGCCCGAACAAAGTTAGTCACGTATTATTTTTCACTCAGATATTTGCCAGTTGACGAATGGCAATTCTGTTTACTTTTAACATCGTGGTTGTATTTAGCTGTTCCTACGAAGATCACAACGCCAATTTTAATTTCATTCATAAACGTAAGCCGACGCGGTGTTTTAAATAAACATTTATCAATGGCAGACGCTTCGTTTCCGCTTTTCTGTTGTGAAATATTCCGTTTGTGAGGCTCATCCATATTTTTTTAGTTCACGATGAGTTACGATCTTTCGATAGATTTTTATGTGCAATTTATCTGCAGATGCAGCAGTGTGTCAAATAATTGAATAAGTCAACATGAAGCAATTCAGAGTTTCGAGTTGAATGATTGACTGAAAAGAAATACTACAGTAAACTTTAAAACTTTTGGTCTTGAAAAACGTACAAAAAAATCAACAACGTAGGTATTCTAGGATAAGAGTACGTTATCCGTAGCTTCTAATTAGAATATTACAGTTATCGTAATTGTCTTTTACTTGTCAATTGAAATGAAACATTCTTTTTCAAGCTGATTTTGAAGTGCAGATTCCTTCTAAGCTCGCGCCCTGCATGATTTTCTTCCGAGCCGCCAATCAAAGTTAAAAAAGCCTTCAAACTGAAGGCGTGTCTAAAGGTGATAAAATAATTGAAAACTGTAAGTGATAGCTTTATTTTTAAGCGTGATATCTGTTATCTTTGATTATTCTCTGATATGATTGTTGTAATTAGAACCCTAAGGTTAATCTATAGCTTACAAAAAGTTAACGAATAAACACTTACGACTAACGACAACGACTTCAAAAACATAATAACGTTATTGTGTTTTGTATAGTTGGGAGAATAAAGGAAAGTCTGATTGACATCAAAATAATAGAGTTAAATAGAAAAGTAGGTCAGTAAGTCATGATAATAACCGCGAAGTTTTAATAGGTGCTTCTTAAAATTCAATTAAGTAAGATACAAGATATTTTACGTCAAGTTTCAGTAACTCTGTAACATTGTGCGCCCCGTATACAAGATGTTAAATTATATAGCTTTATCTAACCCCCTAACGTAATAAAGTTTGCGTTTATTATGATGCAAGGTAATAAATTTAGTGAAAGTATCGTACTTTCTATGAATGCATACCTATGCTGTTTCAAATTTCATAAAAACGTTTCGTTTTAAAAACGGAGGCCTAAATCATTCCACGGATTCTTCATGCCAAAAGCTGTCTTTCGAAAATTTACGACGGGTGAAGGCTTTCTATGGCAGTGGGTGGTCCCCCCCCCCCTGCCGACCTGCCCCCGTTAGAACGTGATGTCTGGAGGTGAAGGGCTCAGTGAGCTTTTTGAGAGGGCAAGATTTCTCTAACGTTGTTACTAGGTTAAAGTTCAAACTCAGCGTTCCGTCGCTTCGATATAAAATTACCCCTTTTGCTTTTTCACCGTGCGCTCGTTTTATGGCTGTATTTGTTTTTACTGACTTAAAAAAAGAACATGATCTATTCAATTTTGATGTTTTGAAATATAAGTAAATATAAATTCGTTCATTCAGCACCTAAAGATATCTAACCACATAAAATTTATTCACCATATAAAACTTCTGAATAGCATAATTTACAGTAAGGTTCAGAAGTGGGCTTAATAGCCCACCAATCACCAGTGGTCCCGGGTGTCTGTTTGTACTAAGCATTTTTTACAAAAAAATGTATCTGAAAATGTTTATTCGTTGTCTAGTTTTCCATAGCACAAGCATTTAATTGCTTAGTATGTCCAGTGATATTTATAATTTTTCTATATTAATGCTCCTAATTAATTCCAATTATAAATATCTATATATATAAAAGAAAGTCGTATTGGTTACTCCACTTATAACTCAAGAACGGCTGAACCGATTTAGCTGCTGAAAATTGGCATGCAGGTAGTTTAGAGCCAGGAGAAGGACATAGGATACTTTTATTATTTTTTTTTCCTTTTTTATTTATTGCCGTTAAGGCGGAACAAAGTTCGCCGGGTGAGCTAGTTTTTAATATTTGTTAACTTACAATTCATCTAGAGTGAAGTGACCCGGTACTGAAGGACATACCTACCTACTATCAGACTGATACCATGTGGAACCGAAATCCAGTGCTGATAATCAATGAAGAGTTTCTTCAATAATATCATAGTCAGACATAAGTGATTTTGATAATTTCAGCAACAAATTAAACATTTGCATTGAAAAGTAACATTTGGTCAAGTGTAACTGATGCAGCCAATAATTATTTATTATATTTTGCAGTATATAAAATTGGAACTGATTTTCGATAATTCTTCGTAAAACCTCTCAATGAAAATAGATTTTCCTTTGTTATATTGTTGAAAATTATTATCCCCGCTGCCAAAACATTGTGCATAAGAAAAGTAATGTTCAATGTCATACGTCAGTCATTTCGTCAGCGGGGCGGTAGTAACGACGCACCGACGTCCGGTGTGACAATTATTTTCGCTCGTGACGTCACACCGCTCTACATTCCGCCGTCTGTTAGCAACTCTCTTATATAGAAAAGGACGGCAAGTGTGGAACAAGGAACGCATGTTGGGTTCAGTATTTTCGAGTTTTGAAAGTCAGCAAAGATACTTAACTGACCGCGGACAAAACGGCTAGTGGGACTCAATTGGCTGTCACACCCTGAAGGTGGCTGGAAGTGGTTGTATGAAAAAGGCAAAGACTTAGGCTAACTAAAATGCGTGGCGCAACATAATTATCTCGTGATGTTTTTCGCGTCTACACCATACTAAAAAAATGTCGTTGCGCATCTTAGATGCTTACAGGCTACAGGCAACGAATAGGATCACATAATATGTAGACGTAGCCGTTGAAGATAAGCCTAATCGCCTTTCCTCAAAAGCCTCTTGATCAAAAAAGGATGGTTTGTTTATGTATTTCATTTGACTATAACTATTTCAAGGTAAAAAAACGGAGAAAGTGAGTACTTCCAAAAAATAATGGTCATAAATAAAAATAATAAATTGCTTCTTTAAATGAGCTATATTCTCAAACGTACGAAATATTCTTAAAACCGATAACTCCAGGGGTAAGTATACACTTACCCCTGGAGTTATCGGTTTTAAGAATATTTAATACTAACGTTAATACGTTAATACTAACGTAGTAGCTTTATAAACGTAGCCGTAAACGTTTTGTAGGCGTATTAGAATGTCAGCGCGTAACGAGAGAGGCCTACATCCTGCTCTGAACTTCTTGGCTAATGATTTGGTAGTAAAAATAATTTGAAGAAAATAGGTAGTCGTAACTAAAGCGTTTCCGTATTTGACATTGGAACCCTAAACAAAAGATAACCCGTCTTATTTCAATTGCGTACCTCCACGTCCCATTCGTGTGAACTCAGACGTTCCCAGATTCGGTTATGTTACAATGTCACAAAAGCCTTTGGCATGTACGAGTGCACGTCACTCTTATTATTTTTGTAGTTGTGTTGTTTTCGATGTCGTATTGTTCACGAGCCAAGAATGTAATCCAATTAATGGGTTCGTAAGCGATGTATCAACGGAGTTTTTCGCTTTATATTTGTTTTCATTGCGTATACATTTGTCGATTTGCACTATGACCTTAGAGATGTTTTGTGTTTATTTGCAAGGGTCTTTCACCCCCGAAGGAAGTTATGTGAAAGTATTTATTTGTGACGTATTGTTTTTGTTTCGTTTTCGTATTGTTATTACATCGATCGTAAACTATTGATAAATCTCGAACATATCGATGCTAAAGATAAGAAAACCAGAAAAAGACATTCGGCCTTGGCATCAGGCGATCTTTTTCTTTTTCTATCTTTAGTAAGATGACAATTCAGTTTCCCTAATGCTAAAATCCTAAAATAATATATCGATGCTACTGATCAGGTATACATATTGATCAATTGGTACGCGTAAAGTTTTTTTCTTATACAAAAACATTTCTAAAAGAATATCGTAATGCATTTCTTTGGAACTTTCAGTACATCTGTAAGGGAAATGTATTGATAATATTGCGCAGTATTTTGCAAACTTTAAAAGAAATGTGCGGAACTGTAGAAACTGTTGCTTTTTCTAAGAAATTACTTAAGAGATCTCAAGCTTAGGAGTTCTCTCCTTTAGTTACAATATCACACTTTCCAACAGAAAACGGAAAAAGAAATGTTATGGAGTAAATACTCCGTCATTATTTCTGTATATTTTAAAAAATATTTTAAAAAAATCGGCCGGTCTTTTAATGGTCTCGGTAGCATAATTGGTAGTGCAGTCGCCCGGTTTGCGAAAGATGCGGGTTCGAGTCCTGCCTGATGAAAACATTACCAAATGTCTTTTTCTGGTTGTCAGATCTTTACAAAAATGAGGTTTGGACTTACACAAACTCTGAAACGTGCATAAGATTTGCTGATCATTGAAAGAGAAGAAGAAGCTGTTAGTATGAGAAAGGCGAGCCTTGAAAAGATGCACTGGATTTTGAAATATTTGAGTAGTGGTCGAAACCATTCCTGGAGAGATCTGAGTAAACTTACACTAAGTGGATGAAAGAGGTAGTTACAATGGAATTATAATGCGAACGGTTACGAAATTGAATGAGCGTCGAGCTCGAGTGTAGGTATATACATAGATATGGTATATCTTTAAGAATAGATATTCAGGCCAACCATCTCTCAAGATCAGGTAGGCTTGTGGTCGAATGCCCGCCTACGCACAGAAAAGAGGGAAATTACTTAGGACCACGAAATTGACGCCATGTCATGGACTGTGTTGAAATATGGCGAAGTTTGGCGGAAATAACTACGCGCAGACATTTAACCGCCAATTATGTTAATTATTTTGATATTTAAAAATTCTACAGCTTAAATCGACCCCCCTAACAATAGAGAGTTACCAAAAAGATTTTATCGTTTTTCATGTCCGTTTGTTTGTCAATAAAGACATTAATTGCTCTGGTTCAGTATTCTAATGCCAGACTATTGGCACGAGTCGTACAATGTGCTGTTTGCATCTAACTGACCAGCCCAGTAGTTACTTCATTACTGTACTTGTCAACCCCATATCTGCACCTCACGGCTTCTTCCCATCCGGAGGAGAAAGGTCATCTTGAAGACCATAATAAAAAAATAAAGTCAAATGCACACCAGCGCTGATTGTGATGATGGCAGCGGAACGGCTTCCACCAAAGTCGTGCATAAAGACAAACATACAAGAAGCAACACAAGCACAGAAGCTGTACAATCCTTTCATCAAATCTTGTTTTAATTGCTGACAAAATTAGTAAACTCCTTATTTAAATACTTTGAAATAGGTTACAGGATTGTCTTGTGTGGATTACGGAAAAAAATCAATAACTCAGGTACTATTTACTACTAGGCTATTGTTGATAGTCTATTGATAGTGGATTTCTGAATGGCAACACTTGTAATGGGCAACACAATTTTCAAATAATCGAGTTTTCTTGTTGGTAATGTACTTAAAACCCGTACTGTCAGTCACTGTTTTCGTGTAACAAGAAACAATAACTTGAATTAGTAACTACTCGTACTAAGATTTTTTGTTAGTGAAATCATGTAGTTATGTAGTTCAAATTAGTTTTGAACGTAGAGCTATAAACGACAATAACTTATCTACTAGCCATAACGGTACAATTTAATTAAACATTTTGTGATCATTAATTTTACACTCGATAAGCAATTACGGGCTTGATCGAGTAATTAAGTCTTCCCCGTTTTTAATTGTTAACATTTAACCCAATATTCACTTTGCTTGTGTATTAAATTTTGTACAAAACTTCTATGGTTTAATACAGCATTATTATTATTTTTTCCGCAAAATATTCTAACAACATGAAAAAACTTATCTAAATCCGAGTAAAAGAGAGTGTCTTTTAATTTTTATTTATTTGGAACATAAAAAGTCAAAAGTTAAAACTAACTCTCTTAAGTTTCAGTCTGCATTGAAAAAGTTCAGTAAGTAATAACTTTTCCGCAGTCTGAATCTAGATGAATGAGAGCTTTCCTCTAGTTTTTCGTATAATATTACTTCCAAGAATTGTTTTTTTCAAGCGACCACTAGGTACTTGATGTTCAAACATTAGGTGTTTTTTTCTCAAAACCAATCGTTTTTAGCTAGGGGAATAAATTTCGTCTTTGTGATAATTGTCTCAAGACTCCAAAGAGCATTTTTCTATAGGTAGGTATTCATCATAGTTTAGACTTTGACCTTGAAAGCCCTGTTGAAAAAATTTACTGATATAAGTTGTGTAACACTAGCTTATATATTTCATAGCATATATCTTTCACTAGACAAGTTAGCTTACATTTAACTTTTTTTAAACTTCAAGAGCTTTTATGCAATAGCTACAGAATCTGTTAAACGCAAACTATTACACCTTGTCTGCTGAACAAGCAACTAATACAATATTCTGTACCCTAAAATTGTCTACCTGTACCCTGAAAGCGTTTACGTACTGTTTACACAAAGATCCTGTAGTTTAGTACTATTCCTGCTTCAGAAGCACCGAAAGTTGGTGTAAGTAAACTGTTATCTGATTTTGTGTGGTAAGGTCTGGCTCTACGGTCAAAGTTGAGGGAAAACAGAGTGATTCACCGGCGAGGGAGTTGGCCAACTTAGCGCTTAGGTATGCAACCTGTGCTCAAACGGAGGCAAAGTCCAACAACGTATAGCGCTTCAAGTACTCGTAGTTCGGAAAATACTTGGGTATGCAAGAAATTCTATTTTAGGTCAAAGACGACTGTGGATCCTCGAAAAATAGGCAGAAGTTGTCTCTACAAAATTATAGGATTATTGTTGCGATGCCCAGCGGGTGAGTAAGTTGAAGTGTCAGTGGACGAAACACATATACCAGAGAATTAGGAAGCTAATCATAAGCAACAAGGCATACTCCTATTTGGCGCTTTCTACTACATGTCACACATTACATCAAACGGGTCAGTCAGAGGCACACTGATTATTGTTGTCATGGTGAATGGAACATTAAGAACCCCACATTTTGCCATGGGAATTTGAACCCAACGTGGTAAGGATCGAGCCTACCGCCGTTATCCGGGTTGCTTGGGTTTTATATCCGTGTTTCACATGAACACAAAGTAGGTGTGTTCCGGCCAAATTTGTTTTCAAGAACCATGGGGTTACGAGGCAGAGTGAACCACTTGTCCACGACCTTCGAAACAAAATCGAAATGACAATGACAAGTCAAAAAAACATAATGTTGAAATTTTTGGCGCTGTCTACCTAACGCCGGCTGGCGCGGCGGCATATTACTAATAGCAAGCCCCCCATATCGCTAGATTTTGGTAGAAATTTATGCAAAGTGCCTAAAATCGTGTGCTCTGGAAATCTACGGAAGATTTTCGTGCCGTGTTCGCTAGACCTGCTCGCACCATAAAGGCCCAAAAAGGCCCGAAAAGGCCAAACACTTTGGCAATTCACAAAAAATAACAACACAACCAATTACAGAACTCGACGCATATTTTGTTCCAAAACTCATGAAAAGGTGAACGACCCCTTATCAGCGGATATCATAAATTCGAACCCGAATAAATTACAACACTTTCAGGAGAATATGGAAAGAGTTCTGGAAACTTCGAGGTTAATATTAAATATGTTTTTGCAAGACTTTCAGAGGTCAAAGACGCTCTGCTTTTTAGATCGTAAAATGTTTAGATCTCATCCGTTCGTAAATATGTCGGTACGTCATAAAAAGCGCATATTTTTGCGCTTGCGTGTGACATAATCTAACAAATTTATGGAAATGTTTGCTGGACATTGAAAGTTAACATATTTATGTACACACTTGAAAGCGAAATATTACTTACATTCAAAGTGACAGAAACATAGTTACTCACGGTTTATATAAAAGATGAATTAAGGCATTACGAACATTGCATTGAATCAGCAATACAACGTAAAGACACAAGATAAAACAGGTGAACCCAAAAAGACGTAACGTCAGACTAGTGAAAATTGATAATGGAGTAATTCAGCAAACACGTCATTTTAGCGCCCATAATGACTCACGTGGAACTATAGGAAAAGGCAACTAAATCGGTTAACCCATTTGAGTAATTGTAACTTTCTGAACATCTTTTAAAATCAAGTGAAAGCTCATGTTATATAAAAGAAGAGAACGCGAGAAGTTTTGGATTGGCTCGTACAGGATTGATCTAGTTTTAGAACTACTTCCGTCTTCAGTCACATCGAGACACATCGAAAACCGACCTTAACTTACGGAGTATAACATTAAAATAAAATTAACGAAAATCATTTCAAAGGCAATTTCCAAAACCTCTTTGCTTAGAAAAAACGAGAAACACCAAATCCGCCAATAGAGCTGAACAAAAGAAGCGGGTATTCAGAAGAGATAACATTTTCGTCCAATGCGATGCGGGGCTTCCCCTAGGGCTGCTACCGTTGTGTTTTTTTAACCAAAAGGAAGAAAATTCATCGCTGTCACCGTTTTTGTTACCGTCTGTAAGCTCCCTGACTCGGAAGAGAGACATAAACAATTTGTTTTATATCTATACGTCTATTAGTCGAACATGCTTTTACGAGGTTTACGTCAATATTCTGTAAGTGTGTATTCATTCGAGACAAAAAACACTTTGAACCTTATACAGACAGTTTTCATAAATTGCAACAGGAAAAACTTTACTCTGTGACGAGGAGGTATAGCTAAGCTTATTGTTTTTTTATTACCTGCTTTGCAAGCCACTATCGTTATTTGGGCTTTTCATCACCAGAAAGTTGGCCGCAAATAATACAGTTATTAACACAAAGTAGGTTCAGTCGGATGAAAAGACTCAGGTAACGAGCCAGAGTGTTTTAAAACTAGACCAAGGCGCACTCTATTTTTTGTACCTATATATTTTTTATATCAATGCTGTATTATTATTTCAGTATCACAGTTGGCAGCCCTACGACCAGCGAGGCCGAACTAGTTAGAAGTTTTGTGTGGCGGAAGAAAGTCCTGCATTACCCAGACTCGACCTTTTATAAACTGCCATCCACATCCACGGCTTCGGGATAATGAAGAGCTCATCTGTAAGCACATTACATGACGTCTGTAAAAAAGTTAATGTGCCGACTAATTAGGCACTTCGTAGCATTTTAGGGTTCTGTACAAACAAATGAACACAAGCCTATACCACCTACAACTAGGCACAGGCTACACCTCAATTATGAGCCTCATTCTAACATGTGGACTTAGTGTGGTTCTTGGAGGGGTAGTATTAAACCTTACTGTTGCATTAACATCCAACTTCAGTCATCACTTCGTTAGTCATCAGTTGGAGGTATAAAGGGCAGCTTTTCAACTTAAGTTGCCTTTTTAACCTCCGTAGGCCTCCTCCGTCTAGGCTTGATGACTTATTTTTTACGGGCACAGCCTGGAGCTGCTTGGTTCAGAAGCTTGCCACTACGTGCCACTAAACTTACAAACATCACAATTTCCGTGATGTGCAAAGTTGTCCAATTTTGTACGGAACTGTTAGAGCGTGATTTTCACTCGCATTTTAATGGTTTTTTGTTTCACTGCACTCACTACAACTCCCTTTGACGTTGTCATTAACCTTTTGCGAGTGTAAGTTGACATTAATAAATATTTCGCACACATTGCACGTGATGTTTGCTTTGTGATGGTTTCGCGGACCAGACTGTTTTGGAACTGAAAAGGTTTTTTTAAACAATGATATTTATAAGAGATAAATTATGTCAGTACTGATGCGAAGTCGAAAATTGTCCCCCGGCGTACGTGCCTATAATTTGACCGTGTGTACAAGATAGTTTGATTATTTACTAGAGCGTAAACGAGACAGAAACATGTTCCGCAGTGTTGTCTCAACCTGTCAATGCTTTGCTCAAATGTTCGAAGTATCATTTATTATAATATCATTGGCTTCAAACTTTCACGTTTAACTATAAGTTTGATTTCAACGAACTTGTTTTAGGCTTGCATTATAATACTATTATTGTATGGCACTGTCTTGTCGCAAGAGCTGGATTTTTTAAAAACCTAAACCTATAACATAAGAGACATCTCAGATTATAGGTAGGATCGACTAGTTGGCTCTTGATTGGTGACAATGGCAAAGAGATACAGATTGAAGTGGTAATAAACAACAACGAAGCGATCTCTTCCAAACAAACGTATAAAAAGTAAAATGAAGTGAGAAAAAAATATATACGCCAGATCGTAGTTAGTAGAATGAAATCTGATAATATTAAGGTTCGCTACTAGGGTCGGCCGGAGAGAAAATCTGTCAAATTTGAAAGCGATCGTGACAGCTATGGTCACACAGTGGTTGGGCCGTGCAATCCGTGCATAAATGCAATGCATAAATCCGGACGACCGTCTTGGTGTAATTGTTTAGAAGTCGGCTACTACACCAAAAGTCGCGGCTTCGATCCCCGCACAGTACAAACATTTGTGTGCATGAACATGTCTGTTTGTATTGGTCTGGGTGTTTCCTATGTATAATAAGTATGTATTTACAAAAGAAAAAGTATTTGAGTATGTTTACCGTTGTCTAGTATCCCATAAAAACGGAGTATAATTAACTCACTTGGGGCTAGATGGCGCTGTGTGGAATAATGTCCAGGGATATTTATTTATTTATTATTATTATAAATCGCGGCATGACAATCATTTGATGCGTTCACCAAAGATATTTTTATTTCGCCACCCAAAATATTTCAGGATATAGGGCAAACAAAAGAAACTAACCAAACATTTTATTTTATTAAACATACTAACAAGCGGTTATGCCAATTATTTTTTTACACTATTATTTGCAATCTATTCTCGTGACCACGTTATTTGCACAATGTTATATCTGGTACTTGACGATTCCATCGAGATTTAGTTGTAACTTGGTTTATCCGTTCGATCAACACAAAATATTTCTTACATCCAATGCATATGATATAGCAATACACGGAGTCATTTCTAGTAACATGCAGAAGAACCCACTAATTAATTGGTCTTACTTGTAATGAAAAGCTGCAAGAAGCATTAAACGGAGCTATCTTGTTACTAACCAAAACGAGGAATTTAACAGTTGTCAACAGTTGAGACACTTTTAGTGGATAATTTATTTTAGATAATAACACTTGAGTAATACCTTTAGTCTCCTGTAGAGGCCATCGTATTTCAGGCTTTTTACGCTGAATTTAATACAGAATACACCGTGATCTTCATCTTACTGGAATTGATCTACGAGTAGAGCATAGTATGAAAGGAAGTCACCCTCCGCGTTTTTCTGTCTGTTTTTACATAAGCTTTCACTATCTAAATGATAGTTGATGCTAATTATATTTTCTAGAACGTTTGTCTGTATAGTTCATTCAAATTACTACAGGGAAAAGCTGTGTGCCAATAGCCAGTTAGAGATAAAAATGCTTGCACTGCCATTTTTCCATGGCTGACGTAAATATGATAATTCATATTTATATCAAAGTTCTATCTGATCCATTTTTTTTAAATTTAAAATGGGTTTGCGTTTGACCTCAGTCTTGCCAGGCACGCTTACCCAAAAAATGCCTATTCACTATTGCCTTGAAGACACCAAGGTTGTATGTATCCGGAAACACAGACGCAGGGAGGGCGTTCCACTCCTTAGCGGTGCGGACCAGAAAGGAAGCACCAAACCGCTTAGTTCGGACAGCTGGAAAGTCGACCACATGGAGATGAAAGCCCTCGCGGCGTCTTTTGTGGTCCGGTAGTAGAAAGTAGAGGGTGGTATCAGGTCATGAAGTTCTTGCGCACACTCTCCGAAATACACCTTATAAAAAACCGATAGACAGGCAACTCTACGCCGATGCTCCAAACTCGAGTTTGGTTCCAACGAGCGTCTCGTCACCTATCAGTCTCCTGGCTCTTCGGTCTACTGAGTCCAGTGCATCCAGCTGATACTTGGCAGAGCCATCCCAGAGGTGGCAGAAGTACTCCATACACAACCGAATTTGTGCTTGGTACAATTGTAAAAGCTGTTCCGGTGTGAAGTGTGTTTCCATTTCGAATAACTTGTCATTATGTTCTATTGCAATAACTATTTCTGTTTCGTATAAGCAAACGCAAACTTTTTTTTTTTTTGCTCGAGATTTCCATCCTAATTACTATGGAACGAGTGAAGTTTCTTTGACAGCCGTCTGCGCAGTCCCGCAAGTCAGTCTTCCACATGACGCCGGGTGAGTGCACGTCACTGCGTAAAGAATAGGAAAATGAAATGGCAACTAGTACGAAATTGTCAAACCCAAGAGAGCTTTTAATCAAGTGTACTTATAAATATAAACCTGCCATATAACTCTCATGGTGAATCATGATAAAATCATACGTTTGATAAATTATGCATAATGCATATGAACAAACAGTACGGAGGAAAAAAAATAAAGTTGTACTATTTTCAACAAAAGACCCTATGTGCGCCTATTTCGTGTAAATTATCCGCGTAATTATAAATGTCATTTTCGTCAAAAGCGACGTGCGCTCACCTTGGGGACATGGGGGGGAGTGAGCTGCGACGGTGCGCGGACAGCTATCAAAGAAACTTCACTCACTCCATAGTAATTTGTATGGAGATTTCAAGCGAAAAATTCGGAATGTTTGGGATTTATTTGCACAAAACTGAAATAAAGCAATGAAAAACAACTAATTGGCAATGCTTCTTTGATATCTGATCTTTACACGTTATTTAAAACACGTAAGTTGTTAGTTTATATGATGCCTAAACTTTTGAAATACGGGAGTGCGTTTTGCACGTTTTTAGCGATATTCTGATTTTTTTTCACATTAATCTAGTAAGTTGATCCATATACTGGAAGTTTGAGCTGATTGTGCAACTCTTTGACTACTATGACGATTTTTTTCGTGCCTCATACTTCATATTTTCTATATAAAACTTTAGTTTTCCCGAGAGCCGTTTTCCTGGTATCGCGCCTATAAGTAGCGAGTACCCAACTGGGATGAACATCGGCCATTAGTTTGTTTGTCCAGCTATTGATAGTATACTAATCATTAGTTAGTTTTCGGCCTCTCCAAATAGCACATCAATTACAATTTCACGATATGAGTTATCTAAATCTCAGCAGCTTTGTCTAGTCGATCTCCTAATTAAAACGGAAGTCACTAGTTTTAATAGTTTGTAACTTGTTTAATCTGTGGTTTAATGTAACGGGTCGTTTGTTTGAGAGGAAGTTTGTGAACTAGCTGGGGGGAGGGGGGATTGACCGGGATCACCTGGCCCCGAGTAATCCGTCGGAAAAGTTTCGTTTTCATTACTAGTGGGGCAATACATGAGGTTGTTCCCGATCCTGAAAGGGTTCTCAGTTATGTAAGCATGGGTATGTGTGTGTGTTGTGGTCTGTAACATCGTGTTAACCTGTTTTATTTGTTTAAATGAGACTGGTTGGTGTTGCCAAGCATGAGGCACGAAGCGGTCATGTTTTTTTAACATTACGTCTTTATCAGCTACGAGTTTATTAGTAAAGTGTGTTGTTATTGTAAACCATTTTTCCATTTTTTGATGATTAAATATTGAAATATTTTTTTACCAAATTTCGGTAAATAGTTATTTTTATTAGAACACATAGTTTTTTGTTCAATTCGAATAGGCCAGCATTTCCAGGTCTACGATGGAGCATGCCTGTCAAGAAGGAACCTATTCACACTTCGCTGGAAAGCTCCCAACTTGTACTCATCGGGGAAACACAGACCCAGACAAAGCGTTAAACTCCCTATAAATTTAGTGTTTTTTTTCTCAAACGAAATGAAGGTTCATGCCTGTTACACAAAAAGACACAGTAAGTATGTCCTATCGTCCAACACTCAGAGCACCATTAAAGCTTGCCCGGAAACGATTCATCTTGGCAGATGCTCTCTTCCTCATGTCGGCATAGGAGCCATAAGTGCGCTACAGTGAACATGATTGAAGCACTACAGGAGCACCATATGTTATTCGCAATTTTGTGGGAATTGGCAGCTCATAAAGCTTTATTGTTTTATGAATTGGTACATATTTCAATTTCCTGTCGCTATTTGAAACTCAACCATGAGGGAGAGTCGAATTAGTTGA
Organism: Udea ferrugalis; assembly: GCA_950022985.1. Classification (NCBI taxonomy): domain Eukaryota; kingdom Metazoa; phylum Arthropoda; class Insecta; order Lepidoptera; family Crambidae; genus Udea; species Udea ferrugalis. The sequence goes on from OX465533.1 coordinate 5,413,117, forward strand.
TCCATATTTTAGTTTCAGCAAAATATCTTGTTAAGATATTAATAAAAATAAACTTTTCATCCATATAGTTTAGAACCTCGTTGTACATGGACGCCTTCAGTGTAAAATGACCTATGGCGCGAAGATGTCGTTGCTGGAATGGGTGACTTAAATCTAAAGCCGTTTGTACAGCGAAGTAAACACGCCACACCATACTACTCTTCACGAATTTCTCAAAGGTTACAAGCGTTTTTCTGAGGCGGACCATACTGGTCCTGCATTCACTGACATCTCCTGCAAATGGTTATGCACCGCAAGCTGAATGTTACCATTGAATCCTTGATCCAGAGCATCCATACCTGTTAACAATAAAAAAAATCGATAAGTATAAAAATAAAACTACGACTTAGTGAATTTCCTGACTAGTTTCCAATTCTTATTCAAATTGGGTTCCCAGAATCACTCTACATGTGACTGAATTTATTCATATAGAAGACCGTATTACACGCTTTTATTGTACGCAATGCGTACCTACTGCACTCACACCGTGGGAAATTTCCACGTAAACAGTTTGGTTAGTACATTTGCGGAGTGATTTCAAGGATTGGTGTTAAACTACCACAAATGCACTATAATTTGTAGAATTAATCCGTGCCCAACATTGTTCGAAATTACCCAGTTCTCGTTAAACATCCATAACGCGGTGCATTCTTGAACAGCATACTTACTAACAAACAAATAGCTTTATTATGCGGTTGAAGTAATAAATTATTATTGTTATTATATTCGGGCAGTGAACGTACAATGTCGTATAGATCAGTTGGCAAGCTGGCAAAGGCCCAAGAGTTGTCAGAAGCAGTCATTTGAACTGAATGTTAACCCTCGGGAAACCACGATGATTTTAAATAGCTACACTGAAAAAAAAAGATTGTTACTGCTGTAACTTTTGTCACTTATTATACACATAAAAGTGCCTTGCTAACTGAATTATTTTTACCTAGGAGTTATAAGTTATAAGGACTATACAATTTCGTCAGAAATTCAGTGTGTAAGTCTAAACTTGGGTCTAAACGTAAAAATTGGTCTGTGCGACCTAATGCGTCTAAACCGTGAAGGCAAACAAGGGATTATCATAAAACTTGCGTAGCTATATAGGTAACGTCTTAGGTGTATAAGTAAGGGCTTAATTTTGATTGACAATTGTGGGTTTTGCTGCCTGTTCACACTAAAGATTTTTAGGTGGTTTCCTGGAGGAGCGATTTCGCTGCGAGCTCTTTACTGTAGTTACTACAACTATTGTAGTCTGAACATCGCAACACAAAATATATTATAATTATCTGAAAGGTTTCCAATATTTATGGTCAATATGTACACTAGTTCAATTAAAGGGTTAAGTCTGCTACGGACAATTTTGTCTGTGTTATTATCCGATCCCTAACTATTAGTTACTCATATTGTAATAAAACTGACGGCCTCGTTTTAAAATAGAGTTACCTAAGGACAAAGTCGCAGGGTTTTTTTATACGTTGCTTCGTCTATGAACATTTTGATGACCATTAATCCTGAGCACAAAATTGACGACCGATTTGGTGTGGTGGCGGGTTCTATTACCGCATAGTACAAACATTTGTGTGCGTGACATGTCTTTTTGTACGTTTCCTATGTATATTTAGTATGTATTCACAAAAAAAGTAGTATTTAAGTATGTTTATCCGTCGTCAAATAACACAAGCATTTATTTGCTTAGTTTGGGGCTAGAAGGCGCTCTGTGGAATTTATTCTGATTGATGTAATGATTAAAATGTTGGTCACTGTTGTACCAAGCGAAGCAATTTTATATCCCCGTACAGCATTAACATTTGTGTGCATGAAAATGACATAATCTAACATATGAAAATGTTATATTACTTATTATATATTATGCTTTGTTATATTATTTATGAATTATACAAAATAAGAATGAGCTGTCTGACTATGTGACTGTCTGTCTGTCTGTATGTCACCAAGCTATATTTCATAACCCGTGAAAGCTAGAACGCGTTACAACTTTCGCGATGCGTTCGGTCGAGTAAATTCGCACTCAAAAGGCCCTCAAACTCCTTTGTCCCTATTTCATGATAAAAGTATAAGACTAGTATGCTTATTTGGTTTACCTAAAATGTATAGGTACCTACTTTACTGTAAAATTAAAAGTTTTATCTTAACATTGTTACTGTATCACAAGAGATCATATTTTTTCTCATACTAGGTACTTGGGACCAAAGAGAATGCAAAGTACTCTAAGAGCTTTGAACGTTGTTGCATGCCTTCCATTCAATTTCACGCCGCTCGTGCATGTTATTATAGGCCTTTTATGTTACAGGCTCGGAATACCTAATTGAGTCTTAATACAGACGAGATGAGATTGAGCAGGATAAAGTAAAAGCATGGAGGAGATAATAGTGAGCTATTTTTAAGCTTAAAAAATTCTCATAAAAGTGAGTTGCAGCCAGATGCCGGCTACTGCTACGGTCATAGCCATATTTCACAGCCTCCTGATTAAATTAACAAAACCACCGACTAAAGTCAAAATCGTTTGAAGCCTTTATATAGGCTTTAGAGTCTTATGTGCTTTTATATAAGACAGTTGGTGCTGGACTGCTGCTTCAGGGCTAATAACATATCAGTTATTAGCACGTAGCGTCGCGCTTCGTTATAACGACGTGCGTGTGACAACGCAACACGACTTACAGCTCATACACAATTAGTCCACACGACGTCCCATCGTGCTACGACGCGGCATCGTTTCTACTATACGAATCTACTACGAGCACGCGATAATCTCACGAAGCCGCGCTGTAGCACGATGCAACGCGCCGTCGTATCGTCTATCCCCCTTATTCATAAAAACTAAAACAGCTCTTCAACAACACGTTAACATTTGTATTCACGTTAACTTTTCGCTTTGTCACTTTCAAGCTTGTTGCTGCCGCCATTTTTGAGTGAGTGACATCACGTCGATTGCCTAATGCTTTAGCGTTGCGTTCGTTTTTATCAATAAGGGGGTAATACTGTTCGAGCCCTTAACGCGACTTATGATGCAACTTGGTTTATGCTGCAATGAAACAGCGTAACGTAACGCGACGCGCTATTGAGGCCTCACGGGTTGACAGTGAAAACGGTTGTATCATTCCATACAAATTAAAAGTGGAGTGAAGAAAACAAATTAGAATCGATTTAAAACATTACTTATTTCCTACGCAACAACAGAATGATAATATTTGTTTGATAGGTACGAGTACTAAGTTTTCGAAGTAGGAAAGTACCCATGTTTTAATCATAAAAAAATGTTTTTATAAACTCTTATTTTTGCAAATTTATCTTTCCACCCTAAAATGGAAGTGGATAACAAGGCTTGAGTTCCACTTATACTCATTAAGGTGAAATTAAATACTCGTTGCCCTTACGCTGGGCTTGATTAGAAATTAAAAGTGGATTCCCCTTTTTTGCATGCCCAAATTATAGGTCGGCCCGCCCCTTTCAAAGAAGGTATATTTAAAAAAAGATTTGGGTTAATAATTTCACAAAACATTGACATAATGAATTATTAATGCTTGAATAAATATGAAAGTATAACCAAAATGTTCATAAAGGGCGAAAAACTTGTTACATTTTATAACTAATTAGTTAGCTCATTCTATTTATCTAATTTAGTAGTATGCTTTTCGATATCATTAGAGGGGCCCAGACAGAACGGGACCCCGAGATCACATTTAGCCGCAACAGCTGCTTGTGTTCAAATTCGTGGTGTAGGCTTCTGAATGTTCCGTTTAACATGACGGCAACGATGACGGATAAATTAATGACACGTTTTAGATAAAGTGGCGAGTTAAGATATCATTATAATAGGAATCTCTGATACCTTCGAATTTCTGACACATTAACTATTTGTTATTCTCAAGACGTCCAATTTTTTTCTATTAATTTGTACCAAAAAAACACTTATATTCTACTACTAGCTGTCCCAACAGACTTCGTTCTGTTGTCAAACATTTAGTATCACATGACAGGTAGTAAAATTTACTAAGAGGAAACTAAAGATTTATACTATATTCCCCGCATTTTCTCATGATTACTCACCATTTAAACCTTCTCTGGACCATTACAAATATTTCAAAACCAAAATTAGCCAAATCCGTCCAGCCATCCTCGAGTTTTAGCGAGACTAACGCAATGCATTTTTATATATAGAGATAAAATATCTGCCAAACTTCTTTTGTAGATTGTCGGCAATTACAATTCTCATGATAACAATGTTTCTAATACAATCATAGCACTAACACTAAGTAGGTAACAATAAGTAAACACCTACGCAACTAGCTACGCCCCAGATCAGCCTTGATAGGTTTTTTAATTAGAAATTATGGATAAGAGAGGGTTATTAATATTTACACAATACATTATAACTAATAACACATAACTTAACGCAATGTTAAATAGATTATTTACAATTTACGAGGATCACATTGATTATTTCAATTAGTTCAGTCAATAATGGTAATGTGTTCCTAGCATAATTCTCGCTATCGTATTAGGATTTAAAAACATTATCCTGATAGTTAATGACTTATGAGGATTTCGGACGCTTGGTTTTTAAACTGTCACGTGGTTTAACCATTTGAAAGCAAAAAAAAAATGTATTTTGTGACAGTCATTGTATTACTTACATTGAAAGGTCCACTATTTTTAGCCTAAAACTCTATGTCATAAAGGCCGACAGGGCCGCACTCAGGAAGGGAAACTCGACAGAACCCTTTATCCAATCACAGGCCCTACGGATCAGTGGTTCTACCGTGAAGCAAAGATTGAACGGGGGGAGCTTTTATGAAGCTATTTAGCCAGTGTAGAGCGTATCCTACCATTTGCGTATTGCTACATTTTGATATTTAATACCGCGGAAAATGAGCGTAAAAGACAGTCATAAGTCCTATCATATTGTTATGCCTTTTACAAATTTTCAGTTCAAAAAAAATCTTTAGTGACAAAAACCATACAAATTTAATGGGTATTTTTGGGCATCTGGTCATCTCCAAGCCACGTCTCCAAGATGCCATTAATTAAGTATAGTAGAGGGCCTTAGGGTGGCTTGATAACATCAAATGGCAAGGTTTACCACTAACCTTACAGCCCCCAATATTGTGAGCTCGCGTGTAGATGGGAATAGCTTGCGCCACTTCATAGTTGACAAGAGGCCAGTGCCCAGCAGTGGGACGTATGAATACTGTTGGTTTGTTTTATACAACAACAGCCTCATGCACTATTGTACGAACAAGTTGTTAAGTATTTCAAGAACTAAATGTGGCACTGATCTCTACGTGAAAAGTATACGTAAACTATTTACATAAGTACTTATACAAAGGTCAATACGAAAGACTTTCCGAGTTAATTTAACAACAAACAAATAGGTAACAATTAAAGGCTTAATCAGAAACCGCGTCTGCCATAAAACAGCAAACAATGTTTGTTCGCGGCTTCAAATTGGAAATTGCAATGTCAATCAGTGCTGTTTAGTTTGGGCGTGTACATAAATTATGCGTAACATGCCATACGGTCAGCAAATAAAACGAATTTAGGCTTTTAAATTATGCGAATGAAAGAAATTGGCAGCCCTTTGTGCCTTCGGGCCCGCACTCACACGACAGCTTTGAAAGAAGCAAGCGTTCTTGCTCAGTCCACTGCTGGAGCACAGAAGTAATCGGGCAACAATCGTCTAACATACAGTAAAAAGCTAAATGCCACTTAACAAACAAAGAATATATTTTTTAAATTTTGAAATGTCTAATATTGTCCTATAAGTTTGTTAATTCAATCAGTAAGTAGGTACACCTACCATAGCTAACGAAATCCCTCGACTTTTATTAAATCATCAGTCCAAATTGCGGGTAAACGTCTCACCGCATCGCATCATACATATTTATATTTATTCATTCGATCTGAATCCACATCTCATTAAACCAACAAATATTTGAAATGAAATCTCACATGTTACTACATAAGTTGATCGTGATTATTTACATGATTTTATTTTTTTACTGACTTTTCATAAACAATTGTAAAAGTTTACATGAAATAAATACTTTTCATTTTCATTTATTTGTTAAATTGTATTTTCTTTTTTTGCGGTTCGTACCAGCGGCAATCACTTCATTTACGTATTTGTCAAAAGCAGATTTTCTATTTAGGCCAAATATAAAACGGTTCAAACAATGCTTTGGCCGACCGAAATGAAAACACCTAGGTATGATTGTTTTGTACAAATAAGATTTGTGCACGAGACAGATTTCGGCTCCGACCCGCGGTAACGTTCATTATAACAACAAATAGCTTCAAGCTTTTCACCTAAATGTTTACTAGAACTGTTTACTTGTGACTCTACATTAGGTAAATAGAGTTGTTATTCTGTATTCTACTGCTGGTGATAAACTTGCTGTACTTAGTGGTAGTTTTTTTTACTATTTTGTATGAAAATAGCAGAAAAAAGTTACCTCTGCACTGCAATTGTTATAGAGTTAAAATTTGCAAAATTAAATGTTGTTTGCAATCTCCATTGTTTTAAAAAGTGAGACAAATAACAAAGTCAAAAATAGCTTTACAATGAATTTGTGGATGCGGTAAATTGCATTTTATTTAGATTCATCGACTTGGCAGCGCCTTCGAGAATTTGAATTGACAACACTAAAAAATAGCACCAAAAAACAAACAGTTTGATGATTTTGAATGGGGTAAATACTCCGGCCTTTGTAGTGGCCTAGTGCCTTTAAGGCTATCCAGTAAATGTAGCTAGAGTTTTATGGGTGAGGTAGGATAAGGTTATAATAAATAACACACATACTTAAGTAATAACGATAGTCAGTTTATTCAGTTTTCCATTGATTTGACACACTACCTTTGAAGTAAACTAGTGTACTGAGCTCAAATCTGGTTGTACCATCTACTATTTTTGAATGTCTCACTCTCTGGGCTCAAAGAATGAGAAATACCAATAAAAAATTGGTTCGGCTAGCTTAAGTTAAATGTTATAAAATGGTAAACGTTGATTCGATTTGCCGATTTGAAAGTACTTTGTAACAGGTCTATTCGAATAAAGTTATTTTTGTTTGTTTGTTTGTTCAAGTTTCCCCTTCACATCATATTTTAAAGATTTAAGCAACAATTTTTACATAAAATTGAATTTCACATAATTATAGGATGTCAAATATTACGGGTATTTTACATAATTTCCGTGTAAGAATGCCGTATTTTACATGCAATTAAACCAATTAAAACAACGATTTAGTCTCATGTTTTGTTCCGTCAAACGCTGGGAACTTGCCAAACAGCGAGTTAAAATATTATTGTCATATGTACAAGGAGATAGATTCTAAACTGTTCTTGCCTATGTATTTTTAGACATAGTAAAATTATTATTCTAGGAAGAGATGTCTCGAGAGTGGATAACTCGAAATAACTTCTAAGAATTTTACTGCTTGTGCGAATGTACTTTTTAGATGTGTTTAATATTTTATCGCCTCTATTGGCAACCAATAATATGTGTAAGCATGTCTTGTTTTGATTATTGTTGAGTATAAATATATTAGTAAATGCTAGTTAAACGCCGATTGAAACATCTTCTGGCTCACACGTCAACTTATGAACAGGTGCCGCCTTCGGAAACTGGTCTGCTCAAGTTTACTTACTTAGTTTACCAAGTTCACTTATTAACTTTTTGTTTTATTTATTTTCATGTCAAAACCGTAGGTATGTCTTTATTGTTTTATTCATACGTTCACTTTGTATAGTAAATTATCGACGATTTAAAAAAAAAATTGAATGAATGAATTTCTGGCCGGGTCTTCTCAGTAGAAACAATTTTCCGACGCCGGTGGTAGAGTCTCATTATGTACATGTATTTTATGTATTGTTTATATATCGTATTATTATGTGTAATGGTCTACTTGGATGAAGACATATTGAATTAAAATTCAAATACCTATCTTCTAGCGTGTTGCAGTATGGTTCTTAGCTCCAGTCCTAAGGTCAGAGGCTAGCGGTGAAACGTCAAAGCCTACGTTTAGGACATATATTATTTATAATTAATTATTGCTTCAGGAGAAGAACCATTAAGTATTTACGCCACGTCGTCACGTAAAGACGCGTCGTCACCTTTCTCGTCAACTAGTTTGTAAATATTTTATTCGGTCGTAAAGTTGCGAGATGACAACCATCTTTGAGGTGATTTAGAGGGCTCCTTCAAACTGTCTTTGGGGAACCTATCATCACATGCTTTAGATGTGTGATCTGAGAAGAAATAAATATTTTTAACTGATGGTGTTTAGGTTAAGCCAGAAATATATAGAAAGAGATAATATCCATTACAAAGAGTTGGCCAGCATAAACTGTAAGTCATGACTGCCTCAGGACAAATTAGAACTAACAATTCTAAACTCTACTAGGTACACCATTAAGGAAACCTAAAGCTCTTGACCTAACTAATTTTGTAAATGTCCAACAATTTCTTTAGTTTTGTATGGTTTTCAGACTTCTGAAATTGCGATGAAAAAGTACAAATGAAATACCCATACGAGTACTTGCTTCCTAGTCATATTGTAAATGCCAAAGTTTTTTCCACGGAAAAAATACTGAATAGATTTTAATGAAACTTTACCATAGTATAGCTTATACATCAGAATAAGACAAGGGCTATAATATATTAAAAAAACCCCGGCCCTTAGAACCTTGTTGTCCCTGGGCTGCCCAATGGATGGAGTGAATCGATCAAGGTTTCATTTAGGTGATGTTGACCAAACTAAAGAAAAAAAAGTATTGTGTATGATGAAAACGAATTAATAAAATCATTTTTTTTATCGCTGTGAAAAGCTTTCAACTGACAAATGATGTGAAAATCGCAAGATTGAACGCATAGCTTAAACAAATGTGCCAAATGGATCCAACTGCATCAAGATTAATCTGAACAGCATCCGCAACGAATCTACAAAAATACACTTTAATGAACTCGGCGGAACAGGTTGCCAGAAAAAAAATGTACTCAAAATAAATGTGGGACAATATCCGATAATTTATTTTACCTTCAAGGTTAGATAGTGTGACCAGTGTGTAAATGTGTTAGATATTATTTTGTCAAATACTTACTGAGTTTTTTTTCTAGGACAGATATTACTCAGTTCATGTTGTTGTTGTCATGTTACCTCTATCGATATTATGATAGTATAAACAAAGTCCGGTTTGTCACTTAGGTATAACTTAAGCACTACTTTTCATGGCCGATACCCATGGATTCTGATTTTTGTATCTGTCTAAGATAACCAAAAGCTTCGGCCCCCCCTTTCCAATCTTTGTAGTGGGAGCTCTGTCACTTCAACTCTCAGTATACTACATTTGGGATCGCGTGTGTGCGCAAGCGTGTGTTACTATTATTGACGTTGTAGCGCGCATTTATAATATTATTGGCCATTATAGACCCGTAGCATAAACTTAATAGCGTCATTCATCCCAATAGGGATCCCAACCCATCTATCCTTCACCGGACAATAAAACTGGACATTGAACAGCCAACAATGTAAATACATCGACCCGCCACGTTATGACACACCCATCAAAAGTTAACTGCATCGTTACAGTGATCAATAAAGCTATTTGGAGTGGTGGAGTGTTCCCGCCTTTACGACCTACAGCCTGTAACAAACTAGGGGCTTAATGGGCTGGAGTAGCCTAATGACCTCAAAGCAGATACTGTAGTGTTTGGAACTGTGTGAATGAACGCCAACCAACAAATGCACGCACACAGCAATCCTACCTACAAACAACTATATAGCTTTCTTACTATGGCATACATGGTTGTCTCTTGAGATGGGTTATATCTTATTTGAGTAATAGGAATCAACTGGTTACTGTGAAGGGATATTCTTCTTCTCCGTTATGTGCATCTTCCGGAGTTCCTTAGGGATCGCATTTGGGACCCCTTTTATTCGTGATTTTTATAAACGATTTAGTTGATCGTCTGACGTGTCCCTCTCTGCTGTATGCTGACGATTTAAAAATATATACGGACATCAGTGATGAAACGCAGTGCAAAGCGCTTCAAAACGATCTCAACACTGTCACTGGCTGGTGCTCTTATAACAAAATGAGTCTAAACGTAGATAAAAGCTGTGTAATCTCCTTTACTAGAAAAAAAAAACGTCTGGATCACCGGTATCACATTCAGGGCAGGATGCTGTGTAGAAATGAAATTGTTAAGGATTTGGGTGTTTTGTTCGATGAAAATTTAACTTTTCGCCCTCATTATGAATATATTATGAAGAAGAGTCACAGGCTCCTAGGATTTATAATGAGAACAACCAAGGCTTTTAGGAGACCCCGCAGTATCTTGTGTCTGTTTCTCAGTCTAGTCAGAAGTGTCTTGGAATATTGCTGTCCAATTTGGTCCCCTTATTACAGTGTTCATGTAGACAATATTGAAAAAGTACAGAAGAAATGTTTAAAGTATATCTGTCGTAAACTGAACTATGGTCGTTCGCTTAAAAGCTACAGAGATAGGCTTTTGAAGTTTGATGTGATACCTTTGCAAACTCGTCGCAAGAGATATGACTTGCTGTGTCTTCACAAAGTGGTGCACTCGGCTATAGATGCCCCGGGCTTGCTCTCTTCGCTTAGTTTCAGTACCAGGTATAAATCGCGTAACCCGAATATATTTGCCATAAGAGTATATAAAAACAACACCTCTTATTTCAATCCCATAGTGAGAATGTGCCGTACATACAATGATGTGGTGCGCGGTGGTGGTTGCTTGGATGTATTTAATGCAAAATTTTCTCAGTATAAGAGGACTGTATCTGACATCCTCAGGACCGATTTTCCCTCAGCTCTGCTCAATCAATCATGACAACCTACTGCACTGGGTGTACTGACACACCCGTTCTTACAATTTGTGATTGTAATTTATTGTTAAACCCTTATTTTAGATACCTTAAAATATAAGATTAGATGTGTATACTATTAAGGATTGCTGTCTAGTTATAACTAAGTTGATATACCTTAATTGCTATGTAACGACTGTAATCTGTTTGTATACCTAATTAAAATAAATAAATAAATAAACTACATTGTATTCTCTCCCGCTTTTTATCTCTCTCTCTTTCTCTGTCCATAGTCTTATTTATTTCCTTCCGTTTTAAGAAAAACTCACTTATAGGTAAACACTATCTGTTTGCTTTCTGTCAACCATGTAACCTTGAAATTTTCACATTTCTTATTCCGAAAAACTGCTTTCTTGGGCGATTTTTTTTTCTAAAATGCACTATTTTTTCATCGTTTTCTTTTCTTGCTAGTGTAGGATTCATTTAAAGAGTAATCGTTCTCATAGGCTAAAATTGATTCAGAAATTATCTTTAAAATATTGATTGTTGGAGAAAATGGTCAATAGACCTGCATACTGTCAACAGAGAAACATAAACATTTGTTGAAAACCCTTTCCTTGGTCAGAGTCGTAGCTTTTAGAAATAGTTGAAGAGCGTCTAAAGTTTCAAAATGGCGGAAATCTTTTTTTTAAACGGCGAACAGTCGCACGCTTGTCGCACGTGTCTCCCAATTGTTTTCGTTGTGAGTCTGCCGCGATGAGTTAGTACGCGACAGATGCGGCATTCCAGATGGTTCCCAGCCCGGAATAGACGCGTGGTTAACGCACACACACGCATTGCCCGATAAAACGATAATGGATATTTTTCTAGTAAAACATGACGTTTCCTAAATTCAAACGTTCGGAAGCTAGCGCGATTCTTTCAATGAGAAAAGCGACGCTGTCGAGCTCGGGCATCGCATTTTTTTTAGGCAGGTTGCATGCACAGGTTGAATGTTAGAAAATGAGCTTGTGTGGACTAGTATAAGAAGTAAATAGTAGTTGGAGCAGATAGTGGCTTAGTAGATTAGCACTCTGGCTAGGAATCCGTGTTTCCAGTTCAACTCGGTCCGGAACACTTTTGTGTTCATAATACCACTTGTGAATAACACTCCTGTGATGGAAAACACCGATAAAAAAACCTTTATTTTTCTTCATTGCTGTAGTAAGTTATTCTGCATGTTTTAGTCAAATTTCTATAAATGAAAAGATGTAAACTGAAATGATCATAATAAGGCCCCTATATACTTTTGAAATAACGACCAAGGTTTCTCGGCGTTGAGGCGTTACTTCGATCTACATTTCATTTTTAAGTAGGTAGGTTCTTCAAATAGCCCAGAAATGAAAACAAATAAATATTTTGGTTCATTCACTTAATGAGCCGAGTTGAAGTAATTTTCGTACACCAAATTACTTATTTGAGTAATAAATTAAATTAACTGACATCGTTTACGCTACATTACATGAATACTTCTAGAAAATAGATATTTGCGGAATCAACTCATATAAATTATTTAAACAGAACGACGACCAACGCCTCTTTATTTCTCAGTGAAATACCGGAATTTGGTTGTTGTTTACAGGATTTACGTAATACGCATAATAATAGTTTATAGTGTGAAAGGGGACGTTATTACAAAAATTGAGATGGGCATGCTGAGGTGGTTTGGTCATATGGAAAGAAATAGAAAGAAAGAAAAGAAGAATAAAAATTGAGATTGAATGGATGAACGGCGATTAACGAAACGGATTTATAAGGCGAGGGTGAATGGAACTGTTGGAAGGAGAAGGCCTCGACGAACGTTTCTTGGACAAGTTCAAGATGTTCTCAGAAAAGGTCAGGGGGTCTAAAAAGGCAACATTTTAGATGTTTCATAAATGAAACATCTAAGGGACGTTTCATCTAGAGCGCGGTCCGTTTTGAGTGAAAAGTGATAATAGCGCGCTCACACACGTCCCGGATTGATAAGTTGTATGAGCGTGAGCAATTCTGAATTTTTTTTATGAAAAAATTTCAATTTATGAAACATCTAAAATGTTGCCTTTTTAGACCCCCGGTTAGGAGTACCTTTAACCGACGAGCATGTATGAAAGGACTCATTAAAGTAGAGGAGGAGCAAAGGTATGTGTCAGGATCGTAGCAAGTGGAAAGTAGAGTGGTGGTGGAGTTTGACGACCGTCTTGGTGTAATTGGTTGAGAAGTCGGCTACTACACCAAGGGTCGCGGGTTCGATCCCCGCACAGTACAAACATTTGTGTGCATGAACGTGTCTGTTTGTATTGGTCTGGGTGTTTCCTATGTATATTAAGTATGTATTTACAAAAGAAAAAGTATTTAAGTATGTTTATCCGTTGTCTAGTATCCATAATAACGGACTATAATTAGCCTACTTGGGACTAGATGGCGCTGTGTGGAATAATGTCCAAGGATATTTGTCCAAGGAGTGGTCTCTGCCTATACCCCGTTGGGAAAGAGGTGTGATGGTATGTTTGTATGTATGTAATAGTTTATAAATAGAACTTAAAAACAGAAATTTGATTAAAATTTGATAAATGCGCAGGCGCATCGAGGTTGAAAACAATTGTGTCCTTTTTAAAATTTACTTGTTTTTAGAGCTCATCCATTAAGTAACCTACTTCTCCAAAACCGTCAAGCACAATTATATTTTAAAAAAGAAATCATTTATTCTGTAGAAGAGGCAGAAAAGGCAGATGCTAGATGAGAAAAAGATACTTTCTTCAAAATAATAGCCTCTTCAGGCAGAGGCTGAAACCAGTGTTTTGTTCTTTGAAAAAATAGCACTTTTTTGTTGTGCATCGTCGTGTGTTTTTGCTATGTTTGGTAATGTTTAGTAAATTGTTTTTTTTGAATATATTTTTTGTCCTTTTCATTATATGCAATTAATGTTATATGAGCAATGGAAAAAAAAAGACTACTTACTTAATCCTTGTTTATATACTTCGATACGAATCTAATCGGCTTGATCTAATACAGCGACAGCATTTGGCATCAAACACGCGCGTATTTCATTTACTATGAATTTATTCACCGCTTGGAACCTCTGTAATTTACATAATTGTTATTGTTATTTATTGGCTACGCTAGCAGTTATTAAATCGCTAATAGATAGTCATCATTTTCTGTTTATATGCACGTTTATAAACTTTATGCCAAAAGCTCTAAAACAATAGTTCCACGGCGTGTCACAAAACTTCACACAAAGACGCTTTAACCGAAACGTAAGTTTAACGAAAAACACTTACTGCACCAATGAAAAGCATATTGGACCGGACGTCCCTCATACGTCCCACAGACCTGTCAAAATCTACATCAGTCGTCTTTTAAAATACAATCTTAGCTTATTTCCGTTTGTACTTTTGTAAAGCTAACAACCTTCGTAGCCAGATTATACGGTTATCTTCAACCAAATGCACTATCCTGCTCTCTGAGTACGAGAGCGGGGGAGTGTGCCAGATCCCTCGTGAGGGACTCCATCAGTGGACCCCTGGCACGCTGTGCCGGCAACCTAGCTCCTCACGAGGGGAGCTATGCCTCCCCCCATACACCCGTTGGCGTTCACAGCAGTGCGAAGCACCGCCGCCCTCCACGGGATCACCCGTGCAATGAAAGCACACAGTTCCACTATGTGCACTCCCGGGGCCCTCCTTCAGTTGCCTCTTACGATATTACGACAGGCGGGGGGGGGGGGACCTTGGTCGACTTCTTACACCCAAATCACAGGGTAAATCTTCAACCAAATTCTGCTCCTAATTTTTCGCCATATTCATATTCTTGATTAACCAACACTCAGCCACAAATGGTTTCAGTTTAAATTACAATGAGTTTTAAGGAAAAAGAGATGTACCAATAAATTCTAAGTGCCATTCCTTGTGCATATTTTCTTTAAACTATGACAACGAATAAACAATTCGTATTCTGAAAATTGGTGAACTATCGGTAGCATCTATAGATACTCTATCAAAGAAGAAAAACACGCAACACGACTAAGTATCTACGATATTTATAATATTTGAACAACTGTATTTTTCATTCTGTGTTCATTCCCGTGACCTGATAAAGTAATTGCTTAAAAATATAAATACACAATTGTGTTGATATCCTTTTCATTTCATTTTGTTGGTCAGATGATCTTGGTATAATCTGTCCAAGATATTTTTAATTTACATTTCTATTTGCATGTTTTGTTATTCTCGTTTTGAATTTGTAAAAAAACTCACCCTGTAATTTCTTATTTACCCGGAAATAGAATAATTCTAAATGTGAGTATAGTCGTAGCTTTGAAATCAACAAACGGACTCAGTAATGAGTAGGTAGGTACTTAATGAGATGAAAATTATGTTAATACAAAAGGAAGGAAATAAAACAGTTACTTAAATACTACACTTGTTAAAAAGGTATTAGACGCCTACTCAATCCTAAATAGGTACCGACGGCAGTGCCAATTCAGTTCAATTTGAACGCAATATATTTACATCATTATATTATTTCCTATCTTCTGACTTCTTATATCTTTAAGCATTCAAGCGTTTTAGGCAAAACCCACATTTCACAATGGTAATTATTTTCCGATATTTATTTTAACATTAAATTGGAAATGTCTCTATCCTAAAACATTAAAATCAACTCAGTCCAAACTTACCTTTAGTGTGGTCCGTTTTAAGTCAAAAGTGATAATAGCGCGCTCACGTCGCTCTCGCTCATAGGCAATTTATCAATTCGGGACGCGTGTGAGCGCGCTATTATCACTTTTGACTCAAAACGGACCGCACACATCATTACAAAGAACATAGCACAATTGGTTACAGTTTACATGCCTGTTATAATTATTAATACCCTATGCGTCCCCCTGCATCAGAGCAAAAGGCCTCGCTACTAAGTATACCTCCGTTCAACCTCAATCGAGACTTAACGATGCTCAGTCCCTTCAGTAGCCGTGCAGCTCGTCTCAAAACAATCAGCTGTCTTCTGTTTAAATGGATCTCAGTCAGTTATCCTTGTACCACAAAGCTCAGCTGGCATCCCGCAGATACCTATGTCCAGACCAGCCCTACTTAAGCTGAGCAGCTTTTTGCATGGTATAGCTGTTAATCCAATCGCATACTTACCTCTATAATTTGCATACTATTTCTCAAAATAACTAAAACGTTATAAATTATATAATCCAAGTAATGTCCGACAGCTAGCTAAACTAACATTTTGAACATGGGCCACGCGTCCGAATCGACCGTCCAGATTTACATGACACAACTAAAACAAACCCAGTAGAGCTGAAACATAAACACTGTGCACCTCAATGATATTATAATAAAAAGACGTAGATAGGTTACTTGTCCTAAAAAAGTGGCACCCGCAATCAGAACTTCGCACACCTGAGCAAAGCTTTGACAGTTTGAGACGACACTGAGCAACTTGTATCTGTCACGTTTACGCTCTAGTAAATAATCGTACTATCTTGTACACACGGTCAATTAATAGGTACGTACGCCAGGGGTCAATTTTCGTCTTCGCATCAGTACTGACATAACGTATCTTTTTTGAATATGATTGACCGTGGCCAGATTTCCAAGACACAACCAAAACAAACCCAATCGAGCTCAAACATAAACACTGTGCACTATCCAGCTGTAGCTGTAGCTACTAGCTCTCAGCTAATCTCTTCAACTCGGAGTTACTTAACACTGTTGACTGGAAGAAATTCATTTAAATACATCCTTGTCTTTCCGCTCCGGCGAGCGGGAGTCGATTTGCAATTTCTACACCCCGATAGCCGCGTTTCGTTCGACTTAAAATTACAGCGTCAGGTTGGCAACTTTGCGACTTTAGATTTTTATTTGTTGCGATTGGTTGAGTTAATGTTTACTGCTAGGGGAAATGTCGGTAGGTGAGACCGATTTATTTGCTTGGAAAGCTTAGTCAATGTTTTGAATATAATGTTTGGCAAATGTCAGATACCTATTCATTGGTAAATCTTTTGATAGATGAATGTTTTTTTTACTAGAACATTTCAGTTAAAACGGTTATCATTAAAAAAAACTAAATTCTCTGTTATGCCTCACGGTTGACTGGTAGAAAATGCATTAAGTCCGCAAATAGTACTTTTTTCCTTAATTTTGTGCAATAAAGAATAAATAAATAAACAAAAGAATGACAATGAATGACACGGACTTATCACAAATCGTAATCGAAAACACAGTTCCAGTAATAAAATTGATTTAAATAAAACACTCGATTTTAAGTAGTAGTTTTACCCTCCCGAATTTTTACCTTCCCAAAATTTTACCTCTTTGTGGCATTCAGCGAATTTGTTTTTTTTTTATTCGTGTTATTTTCTTTCCAAATAACAGGTTACTTTTAGTGTAAATAGTGATCAATGTATTTGAAGGAAACTTACTAATATAATATTCGGAATTTCATGTTAAAAAATTTAAAAGAGCACATTGCTAACACGTTACGTAGATACCTACATGCATAACGAAACATAAAATGAGTTTATTTAATGAAAGCCGAGAAGCATTAGTTTGCGAACAATTTGACGTAAAATGTTAGTAACATAAGACAAAGGTCAGTGCAAAACATTTTAAAGTCCGTTAAATACAAGCTGACAGCTGTTTACGCTGCACAGTGTTTTCTTTCAACTGAGGCGGTGCTGGGAAATTCTAAACCTTAGCTTTTGTGGGTGTGTCCTAAGAAACATTAATTTTGACAGTAAAATAGTAATTAATCCTTTCCTAAAGTTTGTGTTGACTTTCTAAGTATTGCACATAAAAATTAAGAACGAGAAACCTCGTATAATTGAATTAAATGCTTACTAGGCCACGATTTCACTGGCGATTTACATCCGAAGTTTGTAAAGAAAGTTCGACGCTACGGACAGGCCGCGTTTGTGTTTCAAACGTCGACGCCGCCTAATGGAATGGTGGCCTAAGATTGCACCTTTGTGTCCATTGGACTCACGCTCACATAACATAACGACAATATTCCAAACGGGTTAATCAGAGGCACACTGATTGTTGCCGTCATGGTGAACGGAACATTCCGAAGCCCAAATTTCGCTAGAGAATTTGAGCCCACGTTTTAAGGCGAGCCTAAGGCGGTAATCCGAGTTGCTTTTATCACCAGAGAGTTAGCCACGATTTTACAATGAACAAAAGTAGTGTTCCGGCCAATCTTGAGCTCAGGACTAACGAGTGTTCAACCATTGGGCCATGACCCAGGATAAGGTTGAAAAAAGGTTTAAAACAAAAGCTACGATCTCTTGGCCTACGGTCACTCGAGAGTCGAGACGCGCGGACGCTCGCGTCATCTACAAATAAGCGTTAGTACTGAAAATAAAATATTATGCGATCGCATTTGAAACGCACGGACCGAAATAACCGCGTGTGTCACCGACCAGTGCCCACTCGGCTACTATACTATGCACGTTGCTTTGACATTTAATCTGTTTGACAAACTGTCAATCGTAAAAATAAAAAAACCTATTAAATGATGAAGGCCATCTACTATAAATTACAATACTTGAATAGTTAAAATAAAAAGACGCCTCAAAAATTTTTTTGACTATCCGGTAAGTGCCGTGGTTGCGAGTAAGTATTGCGTTCCGGTGGAAGCGCAGAGAGTCATGGGAATACATCCATTCGCAAACGATTCGTATGCGTTTGTTGATAAAACAAGAAGAAGCAGGGTGATTTTTATAACATGCTCTATGGTAAAAAGTAAAGCAACGTCTTGTAAAAAAAAAACATGACAATAACCAAAAATTTCAAAAACAGAGTTTCATATCTTCATAAATTTTTTAGAGATAAAATAGGGATATCCTTTCGTTTGAATTTGGGGGATTGTTTTAATAAAACTAATTTTGAAGTTCAACAAAATCTGCCGCCGAAGTTTGCTACGTTTTCTGAAATTCCAGTGTGCAGAAAGTTTTTTTAAAAAACCTTTTTTGTCGAGGACAAATTTGGTTTTTTTAACGAGATGAGATAAATACATTTGGTATAGGAAAAACTATTTTTTTCAAAGGCTCTTTCACGGTCGTTCAGGCGCGAGTCACTGCGACTTCAAGCAGTGATGCAAACACGATACAGCATTGATACTGCATCGAGATTGTCTGCGTACAGGCAATACTTAGCAACGATACAAACGATACAGGCGCGGGATAATACTCAATAATTTATTTGCATTCCATAATGTAGTGGTAGATGTTACAAACTTGACAGCATCATTGATACCAAATCGAGATTGTCTGCCTGCAGGCACTACTTAGCAACAATACAGGCACGGTACAGCATCAATCGTAGTCGCATCGATGCAGCATTGATACTGCATCGAGACTGTCTGCCTGCAGGCACTAGTTAGCAACGATACAAATGATACAGGCACGTTACAGTACCAATGTTTGCATCGATGCAAATTGTTGTTGATCGCTGGTGTCCCTTAACTCTTGTTCTTGAGTTGTGAGGTATTCTAAAGGCTACTCAAAAACACGAGTTAAGAGCCCTTACTCATATTGTTTGTCATTTTCATAGTTTAACAAAAAGATGGACAAAGCCGCGGATACAGCTAGTCATTTATACAATACATGTCAGTTTACAAAGTAAACATCACCAGTTCATGTCCTAGTTTAAGCTCGTCCCACGTTGATTGTCATTGCGGTACAAAGTTTATAGTCTGTGAACAGTTGAGTTCACATCGCGTGCATGTGGTCATTGCGTTGCAGCTGAGTGTGGCTACTAATTTCGGGACTGCAAATTTACAACAGTGTTTCCATGTGGCCTAATTCGATCATTTAGAAGATCTGATAAATCATTGTGAACTGCTGTTAGAATGTACCATCTATTAGATAAATGATGAATGAAAAAACATGACGCCAGAAAATGAAAGTTTTTTTGTTTATTTACATTTATTTTCTAATATATCAAAATTGACTATATAGTCCTACTTATATTATAAGTATGAAAGTTTGTTTAAGTGGATGTGCCGTGTTGCTCTTTTGCGTAAAAACTACAGAATGGATTTGAATGAAACTTGGCAAAAGAAGGCAAAATGCAATTTATTTTTAAACTCGCTGTACTTAGTTTATAAAACATCAGGTCTAGGCCTCAGGCTATGCCCAATTGTGGGAAATAAAGACTGATGAATTATTTTTAACCTTCAGAGGCACTAGTAGCTATCCTGGGGTTCCATTACTAGTAAATAACCACCTATTTTAGCTAGCAGCAGGTTGATTTTACAACTGAAATTATACAATGTAGTCCGTTCGCGATAAAAATGCAGTGATTTCATTCTTGTCCTTCAATCTAGCATGCCCCCTAACCAATCATATCGTTCCTAATTAGAAAGCCAAGTTCACAATGCCGAGTTGAACGCATTTGGTTTTGTACCTGAGTTTTTATGCGTATAACGGAAAATATATTAAAGATGTACAGCATTCTTAACGCGAACATACTATATCTTTGTGAAAAAACTGTGCTAAAGCCATTAAACCGGTGGGATTACGTTAACATTTTCTTTTCAATGTAAAGCTTTAGAGAGCAGAACGAGTTAAAAGCAACATTTTACATATTAAATGGTTAACAAAAGAGATTTTCAATGGTTGCTAGAGAAAACCGCACTCAGTACAATCGGCTTAGTTCTCTGCTTTTAGCGACGAGGGACTAATTATTTATTATGAAGCACACTAATTAGCATTTAAGAGGTGCTTAATTTGGATTGGATGGAAATGTTTTACCGACATCATTTCTCTTTGAAATTTGACACATCGTGGACTTTTTTTTATTGTTGTTTATGCAAAGGCCTAATTAAACGCACTGTAAGTAGATACTTGGGTTATTTCTAAAAAAAGATCAGGGAGGCTAAGAAGGCAACATTAGACGTTTCATATTATGATTCAGATATGAAACAGATCTGAATCATATAATGATCATAATATGATTCATATTTCATATGAATCAACTCTTGACTGTACCTCACACGTCACTTTTTGACACGAAGGAGATAAAA
Source organism: Udea ferrugalis (assembly GCA_950022985.1). Lineage (NCBI taxonomy): Eukaryota > Metazoa > Arthropoda > Insecta > Lepidoptera > Crambidae > Udea > Udea ferrugalis. The sequence goes on from OX465533.1 coordinate 5,434,047, forward strand.
AACTGGGTTGCCTGACGTACTGTTGACGTACCTCGCAAGTCACTTTTTGGCTGAAAAAGACTAAGAAACTGGGTAGCCTGACATGCTATTGGCTGTACTTCGCAAGTCACTTTTTGACAGGAAAAAGATCAAACACTAGGTAGAGTGACATGCTGTTGACTGTACCTCGCGGGTCACTTTTTGGCTGAAAAAGACTAAGGAACTGGGCAGCCTGACATGCTGTTGACTGTACCTCGCAAGTCATTTATTATGAAGCACACTAATTAGCATTTAAGAGGTGGTTAATGTGGATTGGATGGAAATGTTTTACCAACATTATTTCTCTTTGAAATTTGACTTATGTGAGGTTAACAACAGCGCAAGAATAACATCGTGGACTTTTTTTTCTTGTTGTTTATGCAAAGGCCTAATTAAACCCACTGTAAGTACTTAGGTTATTTCTAAAAATAGATCAGATTCTCTGAAAATTCATGTTAATTCTTTAAATAATGAAATATTTCTGGGTAACCTGACCCAAACTAACCACAGCTTGTAGGATAAACAGTGCATTGATATTTTTTAAATTTCAGCTGTGGCTGAACTGAGGATGTCAAAGGGTGATAACAGCTTTTATACGTCCCTCTGCTGGATTTAGATTTCACCTTAACTATGAGTTGGCGCGAACCGTACTCCATCCAACATGCGTTCTTAGTGCAAAGTTTGATGTCAGATGTTATCAAGCCGCCTTTAGGCCTCCGACTAATCTTAACAACTGCCATCTCGGGATCGGGTAGTCATCCGTCCAATTCCCGGCCCGTTGCTTTACAACAGCTATTGTTGCCTGTTCACTGTATTTAACAACTGAACCACGGGCACACATAGCTAATAGTATATTAAAAACCTCAGCCGCTTCTAATATGTTAGCAAAAAAGGTAACATAATATTTGACAACAGGCGATCCTTTTACATTTAACATTTCTACATTAAAATCACGCTTCAGTCATATTTTTTTAATTTTTCCGCAGCGTCACGTCGCGGATCGACCGTGTCTCGTGACATCTGCGAAATAGGCGTGACGTTAATACTAAAACGGACGGATTTTATGGCAGTCTTTGTAGCTGGGCGCACGGCAGCGAGAAAGCCAAGACCGAAGGACATTAATGTAAATTTTTCGCTTTTTATTCGAATTATTTAAACCAAAAAAACAGATGTGTTAGTCTTTTAATTAACACTGTTTCGGTTTCGTGTTATTTTTAGGCAAATATTATGATTGAAGATCGGTCACAATTACAAAACCAAGCCATTTGTTTTTTTTGTTCCTGGAAATGAGGAGTTCACCGTAGCAGTTTGCAATGACATTGTTAAATATATGCTTGAAAAGAAAAATCCGATTCTTAAATGTCAAGCTTTTAATAGAAAAAACAAGGACAAATATAAAACTAAAAATACTTACGTAACTTTCAGAGGTGTAGTCATATGCTATTTTCCCTAAATTAAGATTGTAATATTTTGTAAGGATAGGAGGTGATCCCGGTTATCCTCTGAACATCAATGTGAATATTAAGCACCCAAGTACATACAAATATAGATTTGAAGTCATTTGACGTCAGCTAAGGGGCTGCTTACTGCCTGCTAACGCCAGAGGGAGATTTTTGCTCAAAGCACTTGAAGCAAAAAACTTCCCATTGGTTTATTTAGACAGAGATAATTAATTCTGTTACCATCTTAAAAGCAGAGAATACCTTATTTTATGATCTTAATTAAACAGTTTTTGTTTAAATATCTTATATGAATCACAATCAATGAGAAACGATTGGTTGGGGCAGTAAGCGGGCAAGCACGAGTGGGCAGTAAGCGACCCCTTGAAAGAACTTGGCCCTAATTCTGTGTTTGTATCTAAGTAGGTTCATTTGTTTCAGACGATATTTGATTCGTAAATTATGAAGCTAAGGAAATTAAGTTACGCCAGCCGTAGTACAAGTAACAAGATTTGTCTTGACATAATATTAAACTGGATAAAAAATACTAAAGTCGTTCATGGAGATTGTGGATGGATGGGATTTGCACAAACAACAATAAAACAATAGAAATAGTTTTTTTATTCAAACTATTCTGCCCTACTACTGGGCGAAGGTCTCCGCGAAAGTTGTTCTATGTTTAAATAGGTAAAATAATAATAACATTACAGTAATAAGTTTACCAAAAGCTAGTGTTGAATTTTTGGCAACTCCGTGGATCGGATGGCACGTTAAAAAGTTGGTTTGAATAGTTCAATTGCTAATACTTAAAAACCATTGCAATGATTTTTAATGCCTTTATAGTTATAATGGAGTCAAGCATTGAACACAAATGTAGCGATTGATTTGAGTTGTTCACGGAAACATACATTGTAGGTAGTGCTCTTAAATGTATGTCAGTTCTGAAGATAGTCATAATATTTTAATTATAAATGTCTCATTTGTAAATTGAAAGTTGTGGTCAGGTTTTGCCTACATTGTGTACCCATCTTATATTCGTAATAATAACGTAATTAAATCGTCTTAATTTTCAGCATTGGCAAATTTAGCGAAGCACTGACAAAACCTTTGAAGATTAGAACTAGGACGTTCTTCAACGGAGCAATATTCAAATATTTCTAAGGTAGCAGAAGAGCTATAAATTCGTACTTGAATTTGTACTTTGCAAAATATAAATCACATTATCTGATCTTCATTTCATGCAGCCTTTGAGGCAAAATTATCTTATACTTATTTACGTAGGTTTTGAATTTAATTCTGTCAAAGGTATCGAAGTATTTGGAAAAAACAGACGCTTTAATCTTTTTGAGCTAAAGAGGTTTTCCAGAAATAACACTTAAAGGAAATTAACCTTTCGTATCTTGTTTGAGGTAATGTTCTACATACTTGGAAGTAGAATTGAGAAATTATGTCACAAGTAAGTATTTTACATTTTCTCAATCGTATTTTAAATAATGGCTGAACCGTCAAACCGTCAACTTCAGTCTCAAAAGGATTTTAAAACGCATCTTCAACAGTAATTTCTTCTTTTGACTCTGCATCGACAGAACGTTTCTTTTTCAGGATTTTGTCGAATTTATTCGCCGACAGAAGTTTTTATTTCATTATTAAATATGGGTTTGCGTTCGACCCCACTGTCCCCTGTTGGTGAGCGACGATAAGGTTGGAGGTGGAACACGCTTACCCAGAAAATACCTATACCTACTCTTGCCATGAAGACACAAAGGCTCAAAGTACTAATTTCTGAAAAAGGATATCAGAAATTAAGACCTAGTACTTAGTAGACTATGGCCAGTGGGGCTAACAGGACAGTTACATGAGCGTTTACCAACAAACCCATCTACAATATGGATCATCTTACTGTTCGGTTGAGAGGTAATCAGCCTCTTTGTCCTAACTTGGAACAACAACTCAAAAGACTATGGCCCATGCGGCATTGAGGGGATTCCTTTCATTGGCATAATGTGTTTTGTCCTAAAATGGATTGGCATAATGAAATTGGCATAATTTATTTAGCATAATATTAATTTTCGCCGAATTTGGTTTTAGCATAATATGTACTGTGGCATAATTATTATTTAGCATAATTGACACCCACAATACCCACCTAACATTTTGAACGCCTTTGTCAACCCTATAGAAATAAAAACCTGCACTATTTGTTACGGAGAAAACTGAAAAGCTGCAAGAAGCATTCACCCAGATAAGAATTCCAGAAAACGAAATAATAAAACAAACGATTACTTATACAAACGCAGACCAATCCCCCACTGGTTCGCGAGGGCCCGGGCGTGACCTGCCTGCGTAGGGCCCGCATCACGCCGCATTTCTATTCAGGGCCCGCGTTTACATCGCGGACCTAAGTGCGAATAGTGATAAGGCGGAGTAACCCAGGCCCAGACCTCGGTAATTATTTTCAGACTTTATTATGAGCGGTAGCATATACAGTTCTGGTTGTTCAAGCAAGCATGGATTCAAAATATCTAAACAAAATGTTTACATCGCACTGGCTCCGTATACAATTTGCTATACTCTGAACTCTTTTCTTATACGAGTAAGGTAAAGTATCTCTAAGATTATTTTTTGAGTATCACTTTCAGGAATCTCTAAGCGGAAAAAGAAGCATATCTTCTGTTCTTGTTCTATAAAAAATAGAGAGTGTTGTTGTTTTATCTCAAGTTTAGGTTTGTCGACATTTATTTGTGTCTGAATCAAAAAAAAAAGGTTAGTAATCGGAGTAAAGTAAGAAAATCCAAAAATGATAAGACTGAAAAAAATTAGATAATTTTGTGCTTTACTAATTAGCTAGGTCCCTACTACCTATTCGAAGAATGAATCCTCCCAGTGTAAGAAATCTTAGAGATGTTAAAGAGAATAGAGAGACTTAGTGAAACCTACTTTTGAATTTCAAACCATTTAATATTCGATGTCTTCGTAGCTGGAATGTTGGAAAAGTTTGTAATTCCAGACGTAGGTAATTTGCTTTAAATTTATTTTACTGAGTAGAAATTGCAAACTTTAATTGAAATTTTAAGCCTGAAGCATAATAAGTCACCTAGAAGAACTAACAGAGCTAAAGGAAGGTTTAGACTAGGTTACGATAATATTAACACATTGAAAAAGCGGCTTGGCTTCGATTCGGACAGGGCCTTATTGGGGATGCCGTCCAACATCATACACAAATTACCTAAAAATAAGAACCAAAGATAAAAAAAAATGTTTTATTTCATTTGTACCTCTTAGTGAAATTACTTTGTAGCAAATTGATTTATAGGTTCACGAGAAATGTCCTTTATTCTCTATGGTTTTGAATAAATTGAAAGCGTAAAAACATGCGTTGCAAGTTGTTGAACGAAGTCTGCTCGACTGAATCTTTTGATTGCGTTGACTTAGAACTCTGATTTTTTCATTTCCAAAAGGTTCGGTGATTCGTTCCTGTGTCGTGCTATCCAGACGTGGAACGCTCTTTCAGCGCATGTGTGTTTCCTTCTTCCTACAATCCTGGGTTTTTTAAGCGGGGCGTGAAAAGGCATTTATGCAGGCCTTCAAAATGAGATTGACCAGCAAAGTAGTTCTCAATTACTGTGCTTGTCAACCCCATATCTGGACCTCACGACTGCTTCCCATCAGGTGGAGTGAGGTCATCTTGAAGACCATTATAAAAAAAAAAAAAAAGGCAGAGGTCACATAATACATCATAAAATACCAAGCAAGGCAGTTATAGGGTCACTTCAAATGTGTATCTAGACAAGTACAAATTTTATGTATATTATAATTTGTTCTTCTAAGATTGAGGTAAATTGCATCGTTAATCTTGTGCACCGTATAATTGCATAAAGTATGCCATTTATTATTTTTTTATTTTCAATGTGCAACTAGTAACAAATGAATACTAACATAATTTATGTCGTATCGTAACATATGCTGAGATGGAGACTTTTTTGCTGCCGTAGCACCGCAGCCTACTTTGCATATTTTGTGTGTTTGCATTATTTTTGTAAAATTTATTTGTGGTGTGTCAGTGTGCAAAAATAAATAAATTTTAAATTATGTACTCAGAACCTACAGTCATACCAACAAAGCCTTCTGGAACATTCTAACCTAGTTCAGAGATGCAAGGATTCCAGAACCATCCGCTCGACAGGAAATATAATAGACACCACACGAGTGTGGGGCAACTGATTGCATTCAACTTCCTCTGAGAAGGGGGGAGGAGGGGCTATCGAGGAGATCTCAAATTGCATTAGCATCGCATCGGGGAGATTGTTCAGCGTTCAGTTTAAGCAGTGCTTTGATCCTCAAATTCTAGGGGAACATTACTGATATCTGAACCAAGGCAATCTTATCAGTGGAAACTATTGAGGATAGATATAAGGTTATTAGGTGTTTGTACTTATATTATATCGTTTAATGCCTGAAATAAAAAAATACACTTGGCGTTCTCAATACCTAGAGGCATTCTCTGCCAGATAAATAGCAAGGTTTAGGAGATCATTTAGGAAATCAAGTTGGTGCAAGTGGCAAAATATTTTTGATAAAAGAAGAAAATAAGGTGAATTTAATGATTTTTTTTGATTACTAGGTATTGCTGGTCTGCACCAGGCTTATGTGTCATATCAAGTTAGTAATGTATTATTACCTAGACCTACTTACTATATTTTCTTTTTTTTATGCGTATCCATAAAAAGGAAGTTAAAAAAAGTTGCTTAAATAATAATCAACTTTTTAAAGTTCCCTTTAAGGTAGAGCTTTATTTCTAGGTGCTAACGTGTAACACCACGAAAAGAATAACGTTTCATATCAGATTGATTTAAAACGGCTAGTGTGACTCAATTTATGTTGTCCAAACAAATCTGCGTGCTGCTAAGCAATTCTCGTCAACATCTTATCTCATACCGATCGCCCTCAGGAGAAAACGCCTACTTCAACCGTCTATTCGTATTACCTTGAATTAGTATTCTCAGAAATTTATAAAAAAAAATATTATAACGATCACATTGCTACCCCAGAAACGAAGTTGGTATGTAGGTATGTAAGTATAAACCGAAACACTGAGTCTTATAATGAAATCACTGATTACGTCTCGTGTCACCGTAGGCCCATCGCGTACCGAATCTTACGGCCAATCGGAAGTTCCGAAGCACTCGTATTCGTGGGCGGCCATTGTTCTGACAGGCGCGAGTGTCGCCACCTGGCGGCGTGCCAGTGCGAATGCGGGCCTGTGAGCAATCCACGCGATCCGCCTAATAACGTGTATCGGTTAATCAACCCCAATTGTTGGATACTAATGGCATCTGACAGTTGGAGCGGACAGGTGACTTGATTTCCGATTGTCGTTCAACCGTTTCGGATTTTGTACTGCAATGTTTGACTCGTTTTGATGTTCCTTTTAGCGCGCTAAATAACTTGAACCAGATTTTAAGAATTTTAGCTGTGATTGGAGGTCGTGTGTATGCGGTTGAAGATTGATTAAGCAGTAACAGATCATTATTTTTTACTTGTTAAGAGTACTAGGTTAGTTTATTTTCAATAGTTTAAATTAAAATATGGAAATCTCGTATGATTCGGGTTTTCCTAGACGAGATAAATAAAATGCTAAGAAAAAAAAACACAAAATCATTATGAGACAATTTACGCCAACAACTTGGATTCTGTGTTTAATTTCCTTTTTTATTGATAACTAGCGACCCTTCCTCTTAAATCACTCTATCTATTAAAAACCGCATCAAAATCCGTTGCGTAGCGTAGTTTCAATGATTTACGCATACAAAGGGACATAGGGACATAGAAAGCGACTTTGTTTTATACTGTGTAATGATTCAAGCTATCCCTTTTTTTCTTTACAACGGCATTTGTAGACATGCTTCGCTGGTTAGTTCATAATGTGAACGCTTTACATTTTCCCACTCAATTTCTGGCTTAAGAGTTATTATAACCTCAAAAAATTACAATGATCATTTATTTTGACAATAATAAATGTCATTTTTAACTGGATAACTCACCCAACCGCAGAACGCGTCTAATTCCGAGGTTTTCCCTAAAAGATTGGCTTGCAACGTGACTGCACCAAACATTGCTCGTATACTACCAGACACAGCACTCACGAAGTCTCACGAAGTGTCTGGTTTACATACGGATGCTCGTCAGAATTTTTAGTCTCTGACGTCACGTCCACGGTAACAGAGCACACGTGACCTCCCTGCAAATTGTGACACGAACCTTCTAAACGCCTCCAATCTAATCTGAGCTCTTTATTCGGACGAATTCCTCGGACCGCGAAAGGGCGGGCGGGTCCATTTAAGCTGGTGGGGTGACTTTAAACGGTGATTGTTGGTTATTCAGGGGTAAACTGTAATTTGCTACAGAGCGTGTTACGGTCAAACGTTACCTATTTTCAGACTGGATCTTGATTTTTGTATCAGATTTTTTGTGCACTTGCTTACCCTTCTCGGCAATTTTCCTCTTCCTGTAGATTTTGGAATAGATCCCTTTTTAGCGGTAAAGTCGCCTAAATTGTCCATCAACACGGATTAACGTAATTCTTAACGTTGTACAGTCAAACTCACATTATGCTACCCATTTTTGTTTTCATCCTGCTCTTGCATGCTCATTTCTTAGCAAAAGAGCAGGTAGGAATGACCGAAAATCAGTCCGAAACCAGAAATGTGGCTAATTTCAAAACATTTGTCGAATTTGGAAACCTCTCTCTTTTCCAAATCAGTCAACCTTGGGCACAGGCCCCACCTCAACTACGAGATGGTACGAGTTGAAGGGTTTTAGGGCTAGTGAGAAACCTTTCCGTTAAATATTATCAAGCCGCCTACGGCCTCTGTCTAGGCTTGACTACTGACATCTAGGGAAGTCAGCTAGCACCAACCGCAGCACAGAAATATCCGAAACAATACATCATTCAAATTCAGTTGGGGTTACCCATCCTATTTCCGACCTTTCGTGCGTTGCTTCACTATGGCGATCCTTGCCTATCCGCTGTTGCCATTGCCCTGTTTCCTAAGGGGAAAAATAGTTAAAAATGAAGCAAATCTACAGGTTTTCCAAGGGGAAAGACTGTCCTTTACAATTTTCCTGTAACATTTACCTTATAGCGACCTTCTGCTCGTCTTTTCTGTTGTTAAAAATTAATGAGCTAATTTGTATTTTTTCTTTTCAAAGGAAAAGCTGACTCAGAGTGAGCTAACATTTTAACAGTTTGATAAAAATGTTGTGTGATAATGAAGTAATTAATTTTTATTTTTAGTTTTATAATGAGTATTTTAATTAAACTAGGACATTTAAATAATGTAATACATTTTAGAAACACATTCTTGACAGCTACAGAGATCTAATTAAGCTGAGGAAGGTTACCACACCCACTACTAGGTGTCTACCTAGTTTGCCCTGTGGTGTAGGGCATTAGAATACTGAAACATTTGTGTTGAACAGTCGATTTATTGAGGAAGAATATATGCCATATAACATTCCACGCGGACGAAGTCGCGGGAGGCCGCTGCGCTGGTGGTAAAATAAAGCGTAAATTTTGTATGAAGTATAAAAATAAGAAGTAATTGACTGGTAAACCTTTAACCTCAAGTCTGAACGACCCTAAATGCTGCTGAATGTTAGTGTAAAAAGACAAATGTAAATCAAAGTAACAAGTATTTACTCCATAACTTAAAAAAAGAATCATTACAAACATTTTTTATTTTACAAACGCTATGTGGGTTCATATCAACAATACCATTGATTCGGCACACTTTGTTCGCGGTTATCAGTATGTCTGTTTCGCTCACGGCATTGTGGCTTAACACAATCGTTTCCAAAAAGCCGCATTATGATAATTCTAACGGGTATAGAACAAAAAGCTCGCGATGCTTGCTTATAATAAAAACAATGAGGGTGCGGGCGCCCTGAATGTTTTAGAGGCAACCCTTGCGCGAGAACGTTCTTTTAACGTACTATTTCTATATGCTGATGTTAAAACTTGCCAAATTTTCAGAGGAAGAGAGAGAGAGATTGAGAATGTAGAAAAGGAAAATAGCAATTTTTTCATCTCTTGAAGAGATGCTGAACCTCACTTTCATATTATTCCCCCTCTCCTTTTTCGGTCCTCTTTGACAAACACACACAAAATAAAACAACTTTACTGTAAACTCCGTTCTGTATTTTCCCTCATTTTCAGCCAGACTTTTCGGCAATTTTATCTGCAGTCTTGATGACGGAACGACTACACCAATATTTCACTTTAATCGTTCCGTCATTACTATATTTTAGTTTCCTTATTTTGACGAAAAAACAAGTTTTAATGAAGTTTGTAGAAATAACTAGTCAATACGGTTACCTATCATAAGACCGAATTTTCTTTTCCCGAATTTCATTTTCCCGAAAACGTTTCGCTTTTTTTCGTGCGGCATTTTTTCATTTTCCCGAAATCACGTCTGCCACTGTATCAGTTGACCAATTATCAACTGGATTTTTTTCGTTTGCCAGACATTTTATCAGGCCACAGAACGTTTTACCGAAGTGATGATTGGCCGAAATGACACTTGTCCGAAGTATTGTTTTACAGAACAATCATTAGACCACTGTTTTGATTGCCATATTTTTAGTTTACCAAACGATCATAAAAAAGTTACGGTTTAAGCAGACAAGGAATTTTTGGATTTAAAATAAAATAAGAAATTGACAGCGTGTACGCAGGCAAACAGCATGCAAGTTTGAGGAAAACACAAGAATTCTGTCACGGCTCCGGCATTACGGGGCTCCGGCGGTTCCTCGCGTGCTAATCGTCGCAGATGGCTTTCGCTCAGCACCGAAGCTTCGGCTTGTTGGCCGGCTTCGCCGGCCAGCCTCAGCCGCGGCGCCTCGCGCTTAGCCACCTGCTCCTCAGCCCGCGGGCCGCCTCGCCCCTCCATGCCTACGCGCTTTTAAATAACACTCTTGGGGTAGGGCAAAACAAGTACCACGTGGTGTCGGGGTTGACTGAGTCGGATTCGCCCTGAAGTTGAAATTACTGAATATCGACGTTAACGAGACGTTGAACGTTATCGTACAGTAGTTGTGGTCTAGTAATATTCGGTAAAATAAGATTTAGGCAAAGTGATCATATGCCAAATAAGTCATCTGGTAAATGAAAAAAGTTGAACAAAGACTTCGGGCAATAGTAAAAAGTTTATTGAGAAATTCGGTTTAACGTACTTCGGTAAAACGACACTTATGTCAAAAGAGACTTCGACGGGTTAAAAATATGTCAAACAATACATCTGGCAAATGAAATGTTGGTCAATAGTTTTCAGTCAAATGAAATTCGGACTAGTAAATTTCGGACAAGTGACGGGTTCCCAGTCAATACAAACTGTTTACTCGCATCGTATTTGTTTTCATTATAGATAATTAAAAATTGGGTATTTTTATTTTAGCATTAAAGATAATGCTAATGATAATTAACATATTACAAAAGGTAAGAAACCCAGAGAAAAAACATTCAATATTGGGTTCAGGCGCGACTCGAACCATGGTCTTCCGCATTGAAGGCAGCTGTACTAACCCCTGTGCTACCGAGACCATTAACAGAAAGGCCGATTTTTCCTGGTATTTTTTAGCTGGCAGCCAGGTTTGTTTCACCAAAGTTTAGGCGTATACCTAAAACACTAGGAAGAATCATTATTGCAAATATTTGTCTTTCGATAAAGATAAAATATTTTGCGTAAGTATACTGATGATTTTATTATTGTCTAGAAGCGCGTTGTAATACCTACTGCGAACATTTATTGGCTAAGAATGCCAACCCTTCGATGATTCCGGTTTTAATTGGGAAGTATTTGGAAAATAATCCGCAGCAGGATTCCACCCCTTTGAGAGCTGACGGGCGGGTTATAGATTTATCACAAAATCGGAAATCTGAATTATTTGACCAATTAGGTAGATATAATCTACATTTCAAAATTACTGCCTGCGATTTTTCCCAAAAGGCCTGACTACAAGCCCGCATAACCAGGTAGCACCTTTATAAATCTCCTTCATCAATAGACAGTTATTTATTTATTTATTATAAGGCATACCAAACAGTACATATACATGGTTTACCCTTGTTTGATCGAACAACGTTTCGTCGAAAATCAGTTGGTCGAACAACGTTTGAGAAAATCATCACTTTGTATAATATCATTTGATAGAATTTTCAGTTCGTCGAATGTTATTTGATAGAAGGCGGGAGCTACGCTCCGCTTCGCTCCCGCCTTAAATCTTCTAACCTAATCTAACCGAGTCGGTTCCGCCCAAACTATAGTATAGGGCAGTGACGAAATTCGATAATATGAAATTAGTTCAAATGAAATTCGGTCAAACAAATAATTACATCAAATAAAAATTTACCAATTAAATATTCGGTCAAATGAATAATTCTCCGAACTGAAATTCGACCAACTGAAATTCGACCAACTGAAATTCGACGAAACGTTGTTCGATCAAACAAGGGTAAACCCATATACATAGCAATTCGAAAAATATTATTAGGTTTTAGTCTAGTATATGTACCAATGACATGATGGTATACACATGATAGTTGTGGTGGCACTGAAATCGACCTGCGTCCCTTTAGTTCATAACAATAATATTTGTATGCACACTGTGGGGTCAATAACACTGTAGGTTGTAGATGAGGTGATAAAGGCTGTTGTTGCAAGAAAACAACTCGATCTAGTAAAAGTTTGTACAAATAATAAACTAACAGCTGAAATTGTTTAACTAGCTTCATATATTAACATAGTCATAATAAGATGTTTTTACGTTGATTTCTGATTTTATAACTGTATTTTTTATAATTTTATAACGACGTAAATGTTGTTCAAAATAAAGAGTTTTATTATTTATTTATTTATTTATTTTCTACGATAAATGCATCAACATCGAGATTCGGCTGGACATTCAAAGTCTCGGTAAGTAGCTCAATGCGTAGAGCGGTCAGACTGCTTCCGGTAAATTCTGGGTTACATCCTGCCTCAAATCCCTTGAATTTACTGGTGTTAAATCTTCAATAAAATAACACCGCTGTGAATAATTACTACCGATTTAAAAACTATCTAATGGTTTTGTCTAAGTGCAGTTTATTTTGCTCTGTGTCTTGTCTTTTAAAGAAATATTATTAGTGAAATGCATGCCATTACTTCGGAACCCCATTTGGCAACCCTGCCCACACACACGGAAACATTAATAAATACCTTTTAATAACATTTGAGGCCACATTCGTACGTAATTAATAAAATGTATTTACCAAACGAATCGTGTATAACGAAGGGTCTAATTGAGCGTAAATTTGTTTATGCGTGACTGAATTCGTATTAATGCTTTGTGTGTTCCGATGGGGCTTGCAACCTACTGACCTCGGTAGATAAGTAATTTTATTTTAATCATAATGTTTACCTTTGAATCTTCCAAGATATAAATATAGACGGCTTTGGGTTATAGAATGAACTTCCAGCCTAGATTTTCACGATGATCCTCTTAGTCCCTTCGTACAAAACGCTACGCCATTTTTAGATACCCTATGATTTTAGTCTCCCAGCGTCTACCGCAACTCATAATGTTTAACACAGGCAATGGGTTAGTGGCAAGTAATTATGGACATCACTTTGCGCGTGACATTAGTTTAAGACATTACAGTCCGTTGGCATTAAGAATGCAGTGATTTTTAAATTTAATTCTGTTGCACACAAAAAAAGCTAAGATCCACAACCTTTGCGTTCGAAAGTGTGCGTTCAACTGGTCACTGTGGATTTGACTTTCTAATCAGGAACTACAAGTATTAAATTACTGCATTCTTAACCCGAACGGACTATAGTTAGAAGTCGCTTCAAGGCCATAGTCCTCGGATATAGAAGATTTTCGTAGCGTTGTGCATGAACGGCCTTAGATTTTTTTATTGGCAACGCCCGGGTGTCACGTTTGATGTTTACATACTCTCCTTCATTGTATAGTAAAACCATCCCGATGTGCACCTTCTGGACCGTTTCCATGAATTGCCAATCAAACAGCTGATCAAGCACCAGAAGAGAGATTAGATTGGCCACACTCTCCGCAGGGAACCCAATCATATTCCTACACCTCTAGATTGGAAGTTCCAAGGAAAATGAAAACGTAGCTGCTCCGAATGGACCTGGCAGCGAATTGTCCTCCACGAAGCAAAGTGCATAGGAAACACGTGGAGCGAATCGTAACGTTAAAGTCGAGATAGACTGAAATTGAGGTGCACGGTGGACGCTCTTTGCCCCACCTGGGGGATATACTCGACTCGTACTTAGAATATTCTAACACATAGGTAATATTTCTTGCTCGTTAACGTAGAATCTCACAGCTAAATACGACTTCCTTCCATATTTTAAGCAATGAACAATTTGGATGGCCTAAATAAGAATGTAACGAGTGAGTCCAATAAAATATTTTTATTCAAATAGACTCGTACAAAATTAACTTTAAAATCATCAAACTAAGCGTGAAAAAATCCTGCTCATATTTTAAATGCGAAAGTTTATATTATGTGTGGATGTGCCGAGTTGCTCTTTCACGTAAAAACTACTAGATGATTTTAATGAAATTACAATAATAATGTAGCTTATGCATCTGAATAGCACATATGCTACAAATAATAAAGATATATTACATATTTTTTCAAGTCCACGCGGGCGAAAGTCGCATGCGACGGCTAGTATAAAATAAATGTACAAACTACAAAGTACAAGAACAATGAGACTTTACCACCATCAAATAGTTCTTTCTTCACAAAAAGAGCGTAGTGAAGTTACTAGAGTGGCCAGTATTAGCTAGTTCATGCGAATGAAGACTCTTAAGTCCTTATTTGAATGACATGTAATTTGCTAGCACGACGTTGTAGTCCGAGATCAAAGCACGCTACACACAGAAGAGCTTCTAAGGATAACTGCAACTGAATTTCATTAGCAATTCATAAAGTGCCAAATTACTTCTGCAAACGTACAATAAGCACAAAAGCTTTATCTACGAAAGGCTACGTAGTGGCTTCTAATGCCACGAATATTATATACATTGTGGTACTTTGTAAGATTGAACACAACATGACAACATCACATACGCTCATGACCAAATACCAAAGAAGCCAGAGCTACGCTAACTGTTGCCTTCTTATTGTACGAATGAGAATCGCACACTTCGTTGAGGCAATTTTAAGCCCCAAATGGTAAGTGGTGAGCCTACCGCCGTTATCCGGATCGTTTAGCCTTTGGAGAATTTTTAAAGAATAGATTTGAATCCGACTGCTTGTATGTAGGAGTTTTCGTTTAAACTTAACTAGACCTTTGTAACCTTTTGTTGGCATTTTTGGCCAAATCAATGTTGAAATTAAGGTATTAAGGTACCTAAAGATACAAAAGCTTCACAAATACCCCTATTTTAGAAAAACTAGCCCATGTATACCTCACGTTACAACCCAACCTGTTTAAATTTATATTCGCGGGACTATGCATTCACGTACAATCCCGTACATATCCCGCAAACGCCCGTCCGTATTCCGCGGGAACTCGACTTAAATCTCTTACACTAAAATAATAGAGTTGGAAAATAAAACGTCTTTGTTGACATTTGGTGCAAGACACACAGACGCGGCGGTCGGTGAATACTGGATGAGCACATTTGGTTTATTGTCGTTTCCTAAGGTGTGTAGTAATCGTTTTTGTGTGTTTTTGTGGGTTTAAGGCACATTGGGCATTTTATTCATGAATTCTTTAAGAAAACATAAGGAAATTATCAGCATACAATCCAGTGAAAAATAAGACGGCTAGCAAAATTACAAAGAATTGAAAGGTCCAATAATATTATTTTATTGTTATTTTTTTATTTCCGCAAATAAAATTATTAAATACCTTGACTACCTAACTAGCAGAAGTTGAAACTTCTGTGCACAATAACTGTAAATGTCTCAACTTTACACTGCAATAAAAACACAAGATTACGAGAATCAAGCTTATTTATTCATCTCTATTTTCAGCATACATAACCCAAACGGCTTAACCCCAGCAAATCGAAAGGGGCTCCTTTTACAGCGTATAAGCCGTGGAAGGGTCTCAAGCTCGCTTATTAAATGGCTACAAGTTCGGTTACGTGTCCATTTGTGCGGAAATTGGCGGTTCACCGAGTTTCCCAGCCATGAGTCGCGAACGCGGGTATAAGTGAATTGGCCGACTCGCCTATCCGCCATATTGGAATATGGAATCCTACGTACTCGGCTGCGGCTTTTATTACCCGAGTTTTCCCGAACGAAAAGAGTTGCCGATATCTCCCTCTTGATAAATTGTGTTGTTTTCGCCAAGCAGCGTGTTTGTTCCAGCGGTCGAGGCTGTTTGGAAGCGTTAGCAAGCGTTTACTGCGAAAACACTAGACGCTTTCTTCATTTTGTCTGTGATGGGATTTCATGACTGGGCTATTCCGCTGTGATAGTGTCCAGTTGCAGTAAACTGTGACTTGTTTATCCAAAATCAGCAGACGTACTGAAAATTATAATGATTTATTTTGTGTAAAGTATTGTATGGAAGTGAAGACATTTGTTTTGAGCAATGTGCACAGTATACCTACTGTAGACAGTAGATCGCTGGCCTAAAAATGTTGCAAGATTTTAGAAATAGACAGGCTCTTTACAACCTTTATGTATATATTATTATAGGGTAGGCAATCTTTTGGCTACAAATAGTAATGTAAATGTAAGTAAATTTACCATTCATATCTTTTTCTATACTAGCTATAAACTCTATAATTGTGTGCTGAATGGGAAAACAGTTAAATTTTGTAAATTCTTATAACAAAGCCACACAGTTATTTGCTAAGAGTTTCGCTTCGTGCTAGGTACTTACCCAGAAAAAAATAACTCCACCCCTAGCTCCTTAAAGCATACCACTCCGTCCTTTACAGGAGGAGTTCATACGAGCTACTCTCCTCACTAAGCGTCACACCTAACTAAGCCCCCTGTGTAGTTAGAAAACTCGCCAAATTCACAAGTAACTCATTCTGAAATGCACGCAAGTTTGCGTGTTGCGAAATTAGCCACAAGCACGCGAAGGGTATGCGATACCCACAGGAGAGCGACTTTTTTCTCATCTCATCGTGCTTTTTTCGCTTTAGCAGTCGTAAATCTAGCACGTTTTGCCTAATGCTTTTCCCACTTTACCGTAGAGTGGAGGATGGTTGGTACAGAAAATATGGCTCGCGGCAGACTGAGTGGCTTCCATTTGCAAATGAACGTCGATTTTTAACGTATTTATACTTTTTAAATCAGCGTCTCATCATAGCTCATGAAAAGAACCCTTCTCTACTGATTTTTTCTAATTGGTATCTATTTATGCCCTATTAAAAAATGAATTTAGGTGTTAATGACGGTAGTTATTTTTAGAATATTTAAGAAGTAGGGCTTCGTAGCAGAGTGGATAAGCACTTTAGCATGGAACCCAGGTAGGGAGTTGCGAGTTCAAGACTGGCCAATGTTCCGGCCTAGATACTTTGTTTTCATTGTAAAATTTTCGGCTCGGAAGCAGTAGGCTCGCCTTTAACCACGATTCAAATTCGTAAGGCAAAACGTGGGCTTCTGAATGTTCACTATGACTGAAATAATGAGTGTGCCTCTGACTATGCCGTTTGGGAGAACGTGCTGAGTGTATAGAGCGCGTAAGAAATTGTGTAACAAGAACGTATTTGAAAGCATTTCCTCAACGACAACATCTGTCGCATTTATTTGTTTAATTATGTCGCATGTGGTAAACAGTTCCCGGTTCCTGCATCACGTCGTCGGAGGGCAGAGGGCCCAAATGAATTCCACAAACAGCAAAGCCACGGAACATTGTCCCAATTAATCTGAACCGCGTTCCTCCCGGCACCGACGAAATATCCGCTCGAATTTTGAGGTTTTTCCGCATAATTTTGTAGCTCGGCGCGAACTATTTCCATGTGAAACTCTTTCGGGGATAATCTGCTCTTTATTTTGCCATAATTTTATGCATTTTATGTTAAAATTATGTCCGAGGGTAGTTAATGCAATTAATTATGCTGGGTATTATGGAAGAGGAACAATAAAAAGTGAGGGGAAAATACATCATGCCTCAGGGTGATGTTGGGAATCTGGAACAGTAACATTAACAATAATCTTAGTGAAGGTTTCTCTTAATTTACAACATTTAAGGGAAAACAAGGCTGTTTTGGAGCTTCAGGTCTCTTGAACATACCCTTTTTTTCGCCGTGAAATTGTACTTCAAAGTCGCTGTATATGGGGCACGGAAAAACATTGCACAAACATTACACACGAAAGCCTCCTTGTGAAGCTTGTTGACATAATGACCGCATTACGCCGTACGTCTCTAAAACGGATATCTGATTGGTTGTATGAAAACCACGTAACTCCGCTACGCTTAGTTCTAGTAGAAAACAAGCCTTACATGTTTCAGAACTCTTGGAGATCAACATAATAGACGTAACAAATGGTTCAGCCCCTTATACCTTTTTAAGATCGTTTATAGTAAAGAGTAAAGTTTGAAAATAATTACTGGTGAAAACTCAAAACATTCCATGATAATACTTTTGCAGTTGCAGTTGCACATAAAATATTGTGCGCATGTTCTAAAATATTCATGCTACATAAATGTATCTTTATAGTAGAAATAGAATACAAAATATAATGAATGTGTAGTCCCTTTGCAACAAATAACAATAAAATACCACTGTGCAAGAGGTCCATAAATGTTTTTCATTGCAAAATTGTTGTATAAGAGAACAGTTCTATGTTTAATATTTCTCTTACGTGAAAATTAATTATACTTACATTTGCCCTCCGAAATAGCAGAATCTCAAATGAACAATGATGAACATAGCGAAAGATACACGAAACGAACAAAGCGTTCATCTAAAATTTTCATTTTATTTGTTCGACGAGTTTTCAGACAAAAAGGGACCGTTCTATTATTAAACGTCGCTCTTTAATTAAAGACGGCTTGACATTTCAAAGAAAGAGGACATGCGTTTAATTATAATCGAACACAAATATCATTGGACCAGCAGTTAGAAGAGTGATTGCAGGCTGTGGGAGCGAGAGGGGTTATGGTGCGCGGGATTAGGCGTATGAGTGACAGAGATGTATATAGGGATTGCCCTCATTTCGGAGCAATCAAAGCATTGTTTGTCGCGGCGAGCACGCATTATACGGGCCGTAATGTCAAGATAGATATCAGGTTGTCAGACTGTCTGGAGACCTAGATGAGCCAAGTTATAATTGTAGAGCGATGAATATGCTGAAGTTTCAATAGCATGTCGTAAGTAGGTAATGGCAGCTATATTTCATTGTTTATGTAGTCTGGACGTAAGTATGACAATCTTCATCAATCAAGTTAACGTTGTTCTAGAAAGGTTTCTGTTGAATGAGATGTACCTACATTTTCACTTAACTCTGATAAGAGAAAAAAACAATATGATGTGATGTCCGTATTGCAAAAGCTTCTCTTTTCCACACTTGATCACTCTCTAAGTGTGATTAACAGGCTCTTCAAGCTCTATGGTAAATATTGTTTTTAGTGGACAATGAAGTAATGAAGGATCCTATCATGAAACAATCATGAATTTGCATAATTTTTTTATCGCTCAACAGCAGGAAGATTTTTTAACAGTCAATTTAAAAGAAAAAAAACAAACTTCATTTATAAAACGAATCAATATGCACAACATAAAATAAGGCAATCTAGATACTTCCTAAACCAAAAGAAATTAATCGGAAAAAATCCAATACAAAATCTGAATGCTAAAAAGGAACATTTTCATTCGGACGGCGAAAATTTAAAAAGTATGGCTGCCGCCGGAGCAGTGTTGTCTCGTGGTCACTATCGATAACAAAGTACATATACAGCCACAGGTCAACCGTGAACTTGGTATTTAGGCTGTAGATGCAATAAAAAAAACTGCTTCACTTTCGTAAAGTTTATAAAATATTAGAAAGAGAAAATGGAACTAAAATGAGTGTTTGTTATCTGGGATAACTGACAAGGATAAGTCATGGATCTGAGACATGGTCCCTTGCTATTCTAGGTCACTCAGCTGCTATTAGGAGCATGAACGCTCGGCATATTGCTTGCTGCTCGAATTAGGAATAAGGTAATGCGGTGAAGAGGCTGTGGGCGTGAAAAACTGATTGGAGCAGAGGTACATCGATGGGACCACAACGTGGCACCTGCAAGACCTGGTAAACATTACAGGATATCGGTGGAAGGCCGCCCACAACCGAGCTCTCTATGAATGTCATGTGGAAATAGCTGACATTTAGTTGGTTGTGATGCTAGTGATGGTGGCACAAGCTAAAGTAGCTTAGAGTTGTCGACATAAGTGATAGTTCTATCGATATCTTTCAGCTCTATTCTACGCAACACTGCGCCACGATCCATTGGTTGTGACGGGCGCATAAAGGTTAATTAATTTCTTGAATGGTTTTATCCGAGATAAATTGAGATTTCAAACTGGCACGGTCTCGAAGATTACTTACCGACAATATTATTTTAGTGTTCTTAAAATCCAGACATTTTAATTTCCCAATCTGGTACTTATTTAATTAATTTAATCTTTGGGTTAATATCACTTTTCAAGAATAGTCATAAGATTGTAGACAAGTTATTTAGCAATTTACTTGACTGAATGAGTGTCTAGCTGTGAGTGACTATAGTGATTGTATTCTTCGATTTTAAAAAGAGAGATAGTCAACAAATAAACCAATACTAAATAAGGTTAATAAACTGTGTCAATTTAGGAAACTTCTATGCTACAGAGAAACAGACAAATATCGCCACTAGTTCTAACACAATCATGTCTTTTACATGTAAATAAAAACTTTATTTCTTCGTAAGTATCGTTCGCCCTACAACACAAATAAACAATATTTTTATTTAAAACTCAAATAACTTTCGCTTTTTCGTCTTCGTTTTATAAGTAGCTTCCAACAAATCGAATTAATTCCCTCAACATTGAACAGGTAAGTATTTTTATTTATTTCGAGCTTCTCGCCATTTTGTAACTTTCCTCGTTTCAGAAAGAAGTAAGAATCGAGTTCGCGATTTAAAAGTGTTTAATTGTTAGAAGGCACTGATTCGTTTGCGAATTAACGACAATGGTCGACCGATTTACCTACTTTCAATTTTGTTTTGCTTTTCATTTTGTTTTGACTATAGGTACAGTCAGCATAAAAACTGTGTTTACTTATTTTTTCATTTAAAATTGGTTTGCGTTTGACCCCAGTCTCGCCTGATGAAGCGCCGACGAGGTCGAAGGTGGAACACGCTTACCCAGAAAATGCCTATTCACTTTTGCATTGTTGCTTTTTTCTGTATTATTATTTATAACAATGCTGTATCTTTATAATAGATAGAAATACCAAGAAATCCCCCTAGGTACGAGTATCAGGCGGAATTAAGACATAAAGTTTGTTAAGGGCTTGGTAGCTTAGCGGTTGGAGCAGCCGCCCGCTTTGCGGAACATTCAGGTTCAAATCCCGCCTCATACAGCCCTGGACCGATTAATAGCATGTAAAGAGCTATTATTATTTAAATAAATTTGCCTTACTTACCTATCATCGAGGTTTAATAAGTAGAAAAATCCGTACCTGAAACAAACAGAAGCATTTACTTAATTGAAAATCAACATTGCTCTTTAGATACATTATTTTCCTATTATTTAGCAAACACACACATTTTGTATACATTTTTATTACAGAACAAAAGACTTCGTCTCGGAACTTATTTTTTTAACTTTCTTACAAGAACATTAACAACATCAGATAAATTCAATGTCATACGTTCTCAACTCCAACATTCCATCTATAACAGACGCCCCCGATATCCTAAATCAAGATAGTCAGAGACATACTGTTGCCGTCATGGTGAACGGAATATGCAGAAGCCCACATTTGAACCCACCGTAGTGAGGGCTAAGCCTACCTTCGTTATGCAGGTTGCTTGGATTTTTTATCGGTGCTTTACATCACTGGAGAGTTAGCCGAAGCCGTTAGCCACATTGTACACAATGCCGCAAAGGAGATAGCTGTCCACATGGGTTCTAAGCCAGAGTTGTACAAAGTTCACGTTGTAATTTCCTAACAACTATTGTAAAAAAGAGAAACAGTTTAAAAAGAGTAACTGCTGAGTTTCTTGCCGGTTCTTTTCAGTACAGAAACAACTTTCCGAGCCGATGCTGGTAGCGTCACATTTATTTAAGTACAGTATCTTTATTGTATACATTTAATGTTATGGTATTCATGTCTATTATAATTTGTATTTGTTCTTTAATTCGATTTGAAGGTACTTTGTAACAGGTCTATTTAAATAAAGTTATTTTTGTTTGTTTGTTTGAGTGCAAACCAGTGGGCCACGACCCTTGCATTTCATAGACAGCTAAAGTAACAACAACACGACAAACTCTTATGCCGACGACACAAAGCAGACATGGTGTCCATTGGTTGTTCATTATCAAAGAGCTGTTCCTTTGTATGCTCTCTTCATTGAAGTTCGACGTGAAGGCGTGTCAGAGTTGCCTGCAGCCGTACTCCATAATTAAATCCTTCCGAAGTGGAAGCAAAACTGGAAAAAGCTCTGCGCAAAGAAACCACTCGTGGTCTCAGGGCTTCCAATCAGGTAACACGTAGTTTTTTCTAGGAATTATTGAGACTACGAGAAATTTTCAATGAAGTAATTAAATTCAGCATTATAGACGATCTTTTTTATTGTTTTATTGATCACAGTATTGGCATGTTTTGAATCGAATGGAGCTTGTAATGTTATAATGAACATTGATTAGATTAGATTAGATTAGATAATCTATTTCTCAAATTAAAGTTCACTACAAATTACATCAGATGTCAAAATATAGGTCATTCAAATTGACATCGTCAGAGAATTAAAATTACAGTTAAATACAATAAAATAAAAATTTTACTAATTGAAATCAAAATTAGATCGAATAAAAATACAATAAAATAAAAGATTAGATTGATAAAAAGTCACAAATAACATGAAGATAAACAATGTCAATAGGATACAATAAATTAATTAATCATTTCAAGTCAAGGTTTATAAATTCGGCTGTTAAATAAAATGGATTTTCCAATAAAAGGTTTCTCAGCTTTAACAACTTTACATTATTTTTATTAAAACCATAACTTCAGCAGTAGTTAAAAAAAGACGTTATAAAAAACTTCAACTGAAACTGAAAGTCAACTTTTTTGATCCTGCCGAATATTCTATCTATTAGTTATCTGAATTTAAAAGTAGACAAAAGTAAAAATATATTTAATTAATCAAATAAAATGTATGATATGATAATTCTCACATTCGCCACTCGTTCAACCCTAAAACCGAATCCGTCATAACCTGCGCCCTGCGAGACAACTTTGGAAACTTGCCGAAGAATATATTAAAAGTTTATCAAAGCTCTAAGTTCCATTTCCTTAGTCAGGAGAGGAGACAACTTTCCAAGGTGCCCCTTTGGAATTGACAGACCAAACCTTGGAACTATTAATTTGTTCTATTAGACATGGCGGGACCTTAGAAAATTGATATCATCAAGTTTATGTTTTGTTTTTGTAACAAAACTGCCACACCGCCATCATTCAGTTAATCCGTACGCTATATTATTCAAATTAATAAAATTGAAATAAAACAACTTTACGGATTCTACTCGCGGTGTTATATTTTCTTTCATTTTCTAACCCGACGTTTCGACTCCTTTACAGCAGTCGTGATCACGGGATGACAAAGATGTTCTATGTCACAAAACAGTACAAAATTTTTAGCAACCCTCACTTAACTACCGTCGTTTCCACTAACATTATTGGAAATGTTCCTATCCACGCAGTACGAACTAACCGTATCCTGAGACCTCACAGTATTGTGCTGCCCTCTGGGATTGATCAAGCGTATAACAGGCTCCCAAGCTGGTGGTAAATTCCAACCATCCTCACGATTGAAATTCGGATGTTTTTTAATTTCAATAGCCTCTCGCAGCATCCTTGGTAAGTAACGATTCTCCCTAGCAAGGACCTGCGGTTTATCAAATCGTATGAAATGGTTGGGCTTATCAAGGGCATGTTCACAAACTGCTGATTTTGTAGATCTCCTATTCTTAATATCACCTATGTGTTCTTTGATACGCGTCCCTATGCTTCTTTTGGTTTGACCTATATACGAGAGCCCACAGTCACAATCAAGCTTGTATACACCCGCTGTTTGAAGAGGAATATTACACTTAACAGGTCTTAAAAATTGATTAATCTTCTTCGGCGGCTTAAAATAAGTTTTAATAGAAGCACGCTTCAAGATGTTCCCAATCTTGTCAGTGACACCCTTCAAATATGGCAATACAGCAGGCTGACGCTCAACTGTGGCTGGTTTCACTCGGTTTCTGCGACGTCGCGGTGCTTTGAGCTTAAGCCGCCGAAGAAGATTAATCAATTTTTAAGACCTGTTAAGTGTAATATTCCTCTTCAAACAGCGGGTGTATACAAGCTTGATTGTGACTGTGGGCTCTCGTATATAGGTCAAACCAAAAGAAGCATAGGGACGCGTATCAAAGAACACATAGGTGATATTAAGAATAGGAGATCTACAAAATCAGCAGTTTGTGAACATGCCCTTGATAAGCCCAACCATTTCATACGATTTGATAAACCGCAGGTCCTTGCTAGGGAGAATCGTTACTTACCAAGGATGCTGCGAGAGGCTATTGAAATTAAAAAACATCCGAATTTCAATCGTGAGGATGGTTGGAATTTATCACCAGCTTGGGAGCCTGTTATACGCTTGATCAATCCCAGAGGGCAGCACAATACTGTGAGGTCTCAGGATACGGTTAGTTCGTACTGCGTGGATAGGAACATTTCCAATAATGTTAGTGGAAACGACGGTAGTTAAGTGAGGGTTGCTAAAAATTTTGTACTGTTTTGTGACATAGAACATCTTTGTCATCCCGTGATCACGACTGCTGTAAAGGAGTCGAAACGTCGGGTTAGAAAATGAAAGAAAATATAACACCGCGAGTAGAATCCGTAAAGTTGTTTTATTTCGATGAATAGTGTTCGCGTAAATATTAGAAATCATTAATAAAATTGAATAAAAAAAGCAAAAGCAAATAAACAAGAATAGAGAAAAATAGAAAAGTATACAACAACATTGGCTCAACCGCCAAACATCACTAACATAGTATAAAACAAAGTCGCTTTCTCTGTCCTTATGTCCCTTTGTATGCTTAAATATTTGAAACTGCGCAACGGATTTTGATGTGTTTTTTTTAATAGATAGAGGGTAAGTTGCACCATAGTAGAAGTTAAAGTTAAAGTTTTTGTAAAATTTGACAATTTGACGTCATTTTTGCTTACCTGTCCGGTACTTTAACTGAAATTTTGATGTTTGTTATTGTTAAAGTCAGATGGTGCAACCAACCCAAAGTGATTCAAGAGGAAGGTTTTTATGTATAATAACATTCTATTGCACCCGTGCGAAGCGGAGGCAGGTCGCTAGTTGTGTATAAACTAGTCCCGTTGATGCAGGTATCGGACCAAAACACAGGCCATAATCTGTGTAAATCCTTGAACTGTGAAGTTATTCGCAACTGCCGTAAAGTCTGTTATTGGCCGGGCCAGCCTAACAAGCGTCCGATATGTTCGGTAGATTTTACATCCAGCCGTAACTTTTTTACAGGTCCATCACCCACCGACACTAAAATGGAACGCAGAAACGATGAGACGTGAAGGTTGCTCTACGTTTTTCTTGTTTGCTGACACACGAGTGTTGGCGGAAAAGAAAAAGAGCAGCCACCTGCAAAGAGTTACGTAAGCAAAAACTTTCTAATTAACAACGTGTTTGCGCAACCTTTATTATGTTTTTCAGGGTGTAAGCACTAACTTATAATGAAAATACACCTTAAGTGCAAACTCTATTTTAAAAAGATGACTTCGACCTGTTTGTCGTGCCTTGCAGAGTTAAGAGCAACATCAAGCAATAAGGATTTCAAAAGCAAAATAGTTTGTATGGTATAATAATTAAATGGTTTACGTATTTATAATTATGTTTATATATTTAAAAGCTAACTGGCTGTTATTGACATTTTTATGAACCAACTAACAACATAAAATTTTTACTTTTCTTTATTTTTGTACCTACCTTTCAAACGGAGCGGAATAGACATTTATTGGCTGTTCAATATTGTTTTTATTGAACTGTCACATTTCATTGAATTCTGACCAAGTGATAGACAACTGGTTGGGACGCCTAGTTAATAATACAACTGGACTATCTTAAAAAACCTCTTTAAGAAGGCATCTCAAAACCCGCCGAAATTACTTATGCACCACCAATTTCAACCCTTTGCTTCTTCGTAGTTCTCTAAGTTCTCTTCTCTAAGTTCCATTTCCTTAGTCAGGAGAGGAGACAACTTTCCAAGGTGCCCCTTTGGAATTGACAGACCAAACCTTGGAACTATTAATTTGTTCTATTAGACATGGCGGGACCTTAGAAAATTGATATCATCAAGTTTATGTTTTGTTTTTGTAACAAAACTGCCACACCGCCATCATTCAGTTAATCCGTACGCTATATTATTCAAATTAATAAAATTGAAATAAAACAACTTTACGGATTCTACTCGCGGTGTTATATTTTCTTTCATTTTCTAACCCGACGTTTCGACTCCTTTACAGCAGTCGTGATCACGGGATGACAAAGATGTTCTATGTCACAAAACAGTACAAAATTTTTAGCAACCCTCACTTAACTACCGTCGTTTCCACTAACATTATTGGAAATGTTCCTATCCACGCAGTACGAACTAACCGTATCCTGAGACCTCACAGTATTGTGCTGCCCTCTGGGATTGATCAAGCGTATAACAGGCTCCCAAGCTGGTGGTAAATTCCAACCATCCTCACGATTGAAATTCGGATGTTTTTTAATTTCAATAGCCTCTCGCAGCATCCTTGGTAAGTAACGATTCTCCCTAGCAAGGACCTGCGGTTTATCAAATCGTATGAAATGGTTGGGCTTATCAAGGGCATGTTCACAAACTGCTGATTTTGTAGATCTCCTATTCTTAATATCACCTATGTGTTCTTTGATACGCGTCCCTATGCTTCTTTTGGTTTGACCTATATACGAGAGCCCACAGTCACAATCAAGCTTGTATACACCCGCTGTTTGAAGAGGAATATTACACTTAACAGGTCTTAAAAATTGATTAATCTTCTTCGGCGGCTTAAAATAAGTTTTAATAGAAGCACGCTTCAAGATGTTCCCAATCTTGTCAGTGACACCCTTCAAATATGGCAATACAGCAGGCTGACGCTCAACTGTGGCTGGTTTCACTCGGTTTCTGCGACGTCGCGGTGCTTTGAGCTTAAGCCGCCGAAGAAGATTAATCAATTTTTAAGACCTGTTAAGTGTAATATTCCTCTTCAAACAGCGGGTGTATACAAGCTTGATTGTGACTGTGGGCTCTCGTATATAGGTCAAACCAAAAGAAGCATAGGGACGCGTATCAAAGAACACATAGGTGATATTAAGAATAGGAGATCTACAAAATCAGCAGTTTGTGAACATGCCCTTGATAAGCCCAACCATTTCATACGATTTGATAAACCGCAGGTCCTTGCTAGGGAGAATCGTTACTTACCAAGGATGCTGCGAGAGGCTATTGAAATTAAAAAACATCCGAATTTCAATCGTGAGGATGGTTGGAATTTATCACCAGCTTGGGAGCCTGTTATACGCTTGATCAATCCCAGAGGGCAGCACAATACTGTGAGGTCTCAGGATACGGTTAGTTCGTACTGCGTGGATAGGAACATTTCCAATAATGTTAGTGGAAACGACGGTAGTTAAGTGAGGGTTGCTAAAAATTTTGTACTGTTTTGTGACATAGAACATCTTTGTCATCCCGTGATCACGACTGCTGTAAAGGAGTCGAAACGTCGGGTTAGAAAATGAAAGAAAATATAACACCGCGAGTAGAATCCGTAAAGTTGTTTTATTTCGATGAATAGTGTTCGCGTAAATATTAGAAATCATTAATAAAATTGAATAAAAAAAGCAAAAGCAAATAAACAAGAATAGAGAAAAATAGAAAAGTATACAACAACATTGGCTCAACCGCCAAACATCACTAACATAGTATAAAACAAAGTCGCTTTCTCTGTCCTTATGTCCCTTTGTATGCTTAAATATTTGAAACTGCGCAACGGATTTTGATGTGTTTTTTTTAATAGATAGAGGGTAAGTTGCACCATAGTAGAAGTTAAAGTTAAAGTTTTTGTAAAATTTGACAATTTGACGTCATTTTTGCTTACCTGTCCGGTACTTTAACTGAAATTTTGATGTTTGTTATTGTTAAAGTCAGATGGTGCAACCAACCCAAAGTGATTCAAGAGGAAGGTTTTTATGTATAATAACATTCTATTGCACCCGTGCGAAGCGGGGGCAGGTCGCTAGTTGTGTATAAACTAGTCCCGTTGATGCAGGTATCGGACCAAAACACAGGCCATAATCTGTGTAAATCCTTGAACTGTGAAGTTATTCGCAACTGCCGTAAAGTCTGTTATTGGCCGGGCCAGCCTAACAAGCGTCCGATATGTTCGGTAGATTTTACATCCAGCCGTAACTTTTTTACAGGTCCATCACCCACCGACACTAAAATGGAACGCAGAAACGATGAGACGTGAAGGTTGCTCTACGTTTTTCTTGTTTGCTGACACACGAGTGTTGGCGGAAAAGAAAAAGAGCAGCCACCTGCAAAGAGTTACGTAAGCAAAAACTTTCTAATTAACAACGTGTTTGCGCAACCTTTATTATGTTTTTCAGGGTGTAAGCACTAACTTATAATGAAAATACACCTTAAGTGCAAACTCTATTTTAAAAAGATGACTTCGACCTGTTTGTCGTGCCTTGCAGAGTTAAGAGCAACATCAAGCAATAAGGATTTCAAAAGCAAAATAGTTTGTATGGTATAATAATTAAATGGTTTACGTATTTATAATTATGTTTATATATTTAAAAGCTAACTGGCTGTTATTGACATTTTTATGAACCAACTAACAACATAAAATTTTTACTTTTCTTTATTTTTGTACCTACCTTTCAAACGGAGCGGAATAGACATTTATTGGCTGTTCAATATTGTTTTTATTGAACTGTCACATTTCATTGAATTCTGACCAAGTGATAGACAACTGGTTGGGACGCCTAGTTAATAATACAACTGGACTATCTTAAAAAACCTCTTTAAGAAGGCATCTCAAAACCCGCCGAAATTACTTATGCACCACCAATTTCAACCCTTTGCTTCTTCGTAGTTCAAACTTCTTCCAGTAGAGTCCACAGCAAAACTTGCGGGTTCCGCTGAGAGGGTGACGCGCGTCAGCTCGCATTGTTCGCAACAAAACCGATTTAGTTCTAAATGTGTGTGATTAAGCGGTCCTGGACAGCGGAACATTAGTCGTAAACGTTCCCACATTACGCTGCGCTAAATTATTCCAGTCGTACTAAACCGGTGAACGAACTTTGGATGATATTATTTATTTAGACGATTTATTTGTTTTCTATGTAGGAATAAATTATTTTTTTGTTCAACTTTCTATTCTCATCATCATCAAAAGCCACATGACGTCCTCTGCTGCACATAGGCCTCCGACCGTAGATTTCCAAAACGGCTGATTGTCTGCTGCTGTTAAGGTCATCCGTCCACTTCGCGTGGCGTCCCTTCTCTGTTGAGCCTCATGTCATTAAGGCCGTAATTTGTACTTTCCTTTTTTGTTATTTTGCCAGCCCACCTTGGGACAATACTCATTTTTACCGTTTGAAGAATGCAGATTGATAACAATACGCGTAGGCAGTCACTGCGCTTTTCCTTATCTCTGTTACTGCTATCACCCTCAGAAGAAGGGAACTAGCATTTTAAGGTTTCATGCGATAATACTATGGAATTCATGCTATACTAGAAGATAGACATGAACGAATCCGTACTTGTATCTATATATGGTTACAGCCACATTCGACAGTAATTTGTGATAAACTGCCTTTTCCCTTAACTACGTATGCTCAACATTCATTACACACAATATCACAAGGAACTCAGTACACAACAACAGGCAGCGCTTTTTTATTATTATCACGTCTAATAAACCAGACCAACTCTGATTGCCTATAAGCAGTAACTAATCTCAGATTAAACAAACAACAGCGATTATTCCGTACGTAATATCGCCTACTTATATCCAGATTACATGTTTGCCGGCTCGCGGTATCTGAGCCATAAAACCGGTGGAATTCACAAAAGCAAATTAAATAGTTGAGCGTTTAACAAATACTTGAACAACGCTCAAACTGTTTTTTCGCATTCACAAAGGTTCATCAATTGCTCCTCCTCTCACGTGATTAAACTAAGTTGATTAAGCACTCAAACGAGAAAATCGTATTCATGAAAGACAATCAGCGTGCCACAGATAATAAAATGCCATAAAATGTGACAAATAGCATGCTCAAATATTTAAAAAGTTGAGAGCGGTCGCGACCTATCTTAAATATTTGATTTGGAAGTATTTCAGCTTTAACGCCCGTTTTAAGGACTTTGGTAGAAGAAGTACCCCTTGTTAGAAGTCTCTGTAATGTGTAATACCTAAAAACACTACAGAAATATGTGAAAACGCAATTTCAAATGCTACTAAGAATTGCAGTTTCCGACAAAAGAAATTAGTCAGCACGTCCCCAAATTGGAAGAAAAGCAATCAAGCAACACAGCCAATATACGGAATACTCCTCGCTCTCCATCATTATGCCAAGGGCAGTTATCAAAGACCCACAATCAGAACAGGATACTACCATTTCCAAAAGACTCTTCCAGACTCCAATGTTTGCTGAACTGTAGCTTGGATGCCAATGCCAGTTATCAAAAATCCTGGTTCAAAAGAATAGTTAGTACCATTATCAAAAAAAGTCCAGTGTGCGCCTTTCTAGAGTGTAGTGAACTTGGTGATTCAAAGTGTGGCTACCCATGTTTCTATCTCAATTTTAAGAATAGCTGCTGGACAGACACCTTATTGCTTCATTAAAGGCTCTGGACCACAATAAAGAGACTGTTTGGTATTCTCAAAAGAAGATTTTCTTGAAGATAGGAAAACCAGAAAAAGGCATTCGGTCTTGGCATCAGGCGGGAAGATTTTCTTTTCCTTATTTATATCAATTATTGAGAATGGTCTATGATGGTATAGTTATGATCCCACCAACAACAGTGGAATGTGCAGTGTACTGTGGGCTCTGTTAGGAACACATGAAGTTAAGTCGTTGGTGTTGTGTAGAAGGCACCTAACATGATGTAATAGTGTAGTGAACACGAACTGCATAAATAAACACCGTCAAACCAATAATTGTTTTATTTAACAGCTAATTATTACATCATATTAATTAGTTCTAAAACACAAGTGCTTTTCCTAATCTATCCACCCATCATGTCTCACTGCAGGGGAAAAGCCATCACTCCCAGTTTTTAAGTTATTGAAGTAAAAAAGGTGTGCACCTACTTAAGGTTGTATGTTTGTTTCCCACTATACACCTAAAATTGTGTAATGAATATTTGTGTCTATCCTGTGTTTGGGAGTTATATCTATTCACTAAGGTACCTATGTATTAAGAAACAATATTGTTTGTTCAGTCTTCATGATCTATGCTAAATTTTGGGAGCAGTGACCCCGGTGTGGATCTCGAATATAAATTATGAGTTCATGATAATTAATGAAAACACAAAATAAAAATTAATAATTTATTTTATATAATTCAAAAATAACAAATAAACTATAGGTTCACACAGTTGAAATAGAACATTACAATGTGAAATCACAACAAGATAACAATTTGTTATGATGAGTAACACTTTATTGCACGCACACTAAATTATTAGCAAATGAAAGTAATACATTTTCACCATAAAATACAAGTTAGGCGGTCTTATTGCTAAAAACAATCTCTTTCAGACAACCTACAGGCAGAGGAATAATGATAGAAAAGGTTAGCAAGTCAAGCTAGTTTGTTGCTGAAATACCCAGCAGAACGGTACTGTCTTTTTAAAAAAAGGCTATCATTTTAAACATTATATTTATATCGTATTATATATTCAGTGTCCACTATTGATTTGATGCAAGTGGTTAAAGATTCAAACAGCTATGAAATACATATTTTGCTGTAATGCCTGCCAAATTAAAGTTTTTAGTAAGTTATGTGTTTTACAAACAATACCAATACATTAAATGCTCCTCAGTGTCAATATTCTATTGAACAAATAGAGTCTACTACCAATAAAATTGATTGTTTTGGCATAAATATAATTCTTCTTCTCTTGCACCTTCTAGGTCTCCTTCTCCATATAAAGTTAGTCACTATAGCGGTCACAGTTGGCAAATAATATGCAATATCATCATATTTTATGTTCAACTTTTGTGGTAGTACTGCCTTATTAATTATTTCCTTCATTTTGGTTATCTGCTACTCCATGAAGAGCTGGAAAGTAAAATACTTGTTAATTACATTTGTTTTTCAGCAAATAAAGAAAGGTAGGTAATGGCTAAATTTACACAGTGGAACTTTTAACATCAAACAAAAAACTGTTTTGATTTTAACTGACTGTATTGAAGATTGTAAACTCAGCTAAATAGAGTTATTTACTTACCTAATAATCCATTTCCAAACTATCCATTTTCAGCTTGGCTTATTTTATTTGAGTTATTGTCTTTGCAGGTACTTTATCTGCAGTCAAGATCTGATAAGATCAAGTGCAAGATCTTACTTGGAAATGTAATGTAATTCTAACCTAAATTCTTAAAATGACTGATTGACACATTTTTGACATTTGGTTGCGTTCCGTTTTTACATAAATATTGTTTTAAAAATGAAAAAGTATTGTTTTGTTTATTCCATTTATTTTTTTTGTTCAAACACGCGTAACTTTCGAATTAATAACCAAGCTACGTTACAGTCATCTTAAATTGAGATAGATCTTTGAAAAAACCGAAGAATTGTTCATTTCCAGCAATAATTTCGACAAACAACGAAACGAATCGAGGCACAAAACCATAGTTCCATCAAATGGTTAGCGAGAACGAATGATTCTTTTTGCAATGTTGGCATTTCGGTTTGTTTGAAAGATGCTCAGCTGATCACGGTAGAAAACTGCTTAATGAACGTTTGTGAATAGCATTTAAGTTAAGCGTGCGATTAAACTAATGGCTTAATTAGTTGAGTGAGTGATCTGATTTGCCTTTGTGAATTCCACCGCAAGTTTCTCGCAACTCCGCAGCCGATCTCCGAAACGACCTGTTATTGCCAATAACGATTACAAACAGTCTAAATTGAAAGTATAACTCGGCCATGCGACCGTAAGAATGTGCAAGGCGGCAAAATCTATAGGGTACGCGGGCCCTTCGTAAAATTATTGCAGGACCGACGAAAATGGGTCAATTGCCTCCCTTGTGGGAGCGAGAGGTCCAGACTCACGTTGGGAGAGAAAAGGAGAGAGGTCTTAATTCGTTCAGGTGACGTCACGAGGGTTTTAACGGGCCCGTTCGTTTTCTTTTTGCGTGCTATTGTTTTGGTAGGTTTGAAAGCCGATGCAGGCTCTCGCTCTATCCTCCGTTTTCGTAGCATCGGCTAATAAAATACAGAAGGTAATAAAACCTAGATGCCACTTAATGCCTATTTCATTAGAAATCCATAAATTTATCCAAACTGATACGCTGGTATAATCACTACTGCACTAAAAGCACTGTTGACTAAGGACGAGTCTACCTTCTTTTAATTATATAGTGTCTACGAGTATCAGATACTATTAGTAGATACTCGTAGAGCGTGATCCATTTACTCCTCTAAAAAAATATTAATTACTATTATTTAATTATTATTAGTTTTGTTCCTAAAGTAAGATTTGAGGTATGTTCTGACAGGACCTTGAAAAGCCTATGGTGCTACTATAAACAGATCCAACATCTATTTAATAAGGTGCGACGATTGAACCACTCACTACAAGTACTATTAAGATAAGATAAGATAAGAAATACTTTATTGCACACAAAACAAATAAATTTACAGATAATAAAAACAAGAAAACGTTGATGTACAATTTAGGCGGTCTTATTGTAAAAGCAATCTCTATTAAACATTTTACTAACATTTCATAAATCAAAATATGACTATCCTTAAAATAATACATTACCACCTCTACTCAGACTTAGCCTATCTAAACATGAACTAAAGAAAACATACAAAACCTTTTTCTCAGATTAAACTCACAACATGTGTAGCGAACAAGAGCATTACCACGCGAGTAAACAAGCTAGGCAGAAAACATACGTAACGTAGTTTATGTCACTTCTGTATTCCGTTGTATTCTAGCGCCATCGTCCGCATTCTCACGGCAGAATCAGTAATGTGTCTCCGTTAAGTTTATCGGTCGTCGCTTTGTGTTTTATTCTTGTTTTTTCTTCCCGATGAGGTTCAGGGGTGAACTTGGAACTTTAGGGAGGAAATGAGCGAAATGAAACAAACGATCTCTTTGATCTCGCGGCTGTTTATTTTGTTATAATCAGCGGAAGGCGTTCTATGTGCTTGATGAGGTCTTTGAATTGCTGGAGACAATTTGTGGAGTTCGGTCGATCGAGTGCGAATATTTGCTCTGCACGGCTTGGTGTATATCATTCATATTGAATCAACGAATGTGTTATGTTCAGGAAGTTGGTAGAAGTAAGTAGTGACTTGACTTACTGACTAAGGAAACACATAGATTGATAAGAAGAAACATAAGTATAACATTTTCATGCACATAAATAACACGGGCAGGTGCCCGTGGCGCAGTTGTAGAAGTGGGTCGGCAACGAACGCTATTGTTAAGCAATGCACGCCGGGTCGTATTTCCCTTATACGAAGGGATGGCTGACCACCCCAACCGAGTCATATGATTTTCGGCCATCTCCGTGCTTCGGAAGACACGCTAAGCAGTTGGTCCCGGTTGACGTCGCTAGATGTCAGTCGTTAAGCCTAGTCGGAGGCCTTAGGGCGGCTTCATAAAATCTGTCATTAAGGTTGCTCTAGAACCTTACATCACTCTAAAAATCCTTACTGAGCCCGATGTTGGAGTACGGCTCCATCCACCTCATAGTTGAGATGAGGCCCGTGCCCAGCAGTGGGACGTATATGCGCAATTTATTTATTATTATTTATGAATAACACATTCCCGTAATAACTCACTAATGCGGCCGTTGACGTTCTGTTGCGTCGTCACTAATGGGTCCTCACCCTTACTGGAAGATAACAGTAAATCTTAGCAAGAAGAATAATGCGCCAAAGCCTAGATAGTGTGCTTTCACTTGGGATTTATTACTCAAAGGCTGTGGCAAACAAGCACATGAATTACCAGCAGCTGTTTGAAGGTTCCCTAAACCCTTGCCATGATCAGCTGGGAATCTCCCGTACAAAACCCCAGCTGTATTTGGTGATGTATGTTTCGATCAATTTCGTGCTTCGGAAGGCACTTTAAGCAGCTGGTCTCGGCTTACCTTAGTTTTTTGGAGCTATAAATAAAAGCTGTTGTATGTTTGTTTATATTCCTATAATTAACGTTACCAATGCTGTATTTTTATATACTGAAAGGAAAAAAAAAAATGTCTCCTCCATTTTTTTTACCTAACAAGTGGTTTTGGAATTGTATTTTTTTTTTTAATGATACCAAACTTCCATATTATCTGTTTACAAGAGCAGTATAAAATATAACTCACTGCTCATACAGGTCAGTTAGCAAGAGCTACTAGATTGGAAGTATCTGCAAACAGTTCTCAATAAACAACCGAAGGTAATCAGCGTTGGTTCGACAAGCGATACTCCAAAGAACGGGTCACGTCCTTACCTAAATACATTCTTCAAACAAATAAAAATCCATAATAAATTCGCTCTACTATCAACGCACAAAGGGTACACCCTAACCAAACCGCGGCACGTGACCAGCACTGGAATCGGTTGTGACGTAATGATGTACAAGTTCGGGATTTTTTGGTATTCGAGTTTATACTCGATAAAAGTATTAAAGCAAATATTTTTTTAACTAAGGGTTATTTTCAGAATTTGAAGGTTGAAGTGGATGTTGAAGCGATAGGGTACCTGATTCTTCTGTGGAGACTTCTCGGAAAGCGATGTGTAAGCGTAAAGCGCCCTCCGGGTAAGAAGGGCGACGACTTAGCCTTAGGCTGCTGGTAAGAGATGGATTTGTGTAGCTCAAGAAAGAGCGCGATGGCGTGCATTACCCCTAATGCTTCCCCAAGCTTACGTCCAGACCAGTAAAGGCTGATGAGATGATGCTGACGAACTGTTATGCTTTAAAGTGGTGGCGTGCTTCTTTGGAACAGATGTAATATGAAAAAATACGAAGGAGTTGCATGACCTGATCCCATCAGCTCCTTTTCTTCACCGGACCACTAGGCGCAGACTAGCTTTCTACTTCTACTTATGTTGTTGACATCCCAGCAATTCGCACCAATTTGGTAACACATTCATAATGCGAACAGCAAACAGCAACAGTTCTTATCTATAATATCCGAGTCAGTTTTCGGGATAACTTGACTCGGCACATCCCTAGTGGCGGCCTATACAGCCTTTACTCGCTTTATTGACAGTTTGGCAAAAAATGGCGGAGTATGAACGTCAGCTGCCCCTGTGCACCAACTAATAAATCTTTTGCGGAATAGGCTCGGAGATGGATCGCTAAAATAGTGGATACTGGCCAAAAAGCCACCGTTATACACTTTCAACTTGTAACAATGGTTTTAGCATTGGTGCAAAATTTAGGTCGTTTATTCAAACAAAAACACTTTGTTAAACTTTATAAGGAGGCAAACTGATTGTAGCCGTTATGGTTTACGGAACATTTAGAAGCCCACATTTCGCCGATTGAATTTGAGCCCATTGTGGTAAGGGGCGATCCTGCCATTACCTAGGTTGCTTGAGTTTGAAATACTGAAGTTAACCGCAAATTCTTCAAAAACACACACACTAGTATTTTCGTCATAATAATAACTATTGCTGTTCTAAAATCTCAAGGCAATTTAGATGGTTATGTACGTATGGCTATCAATCTATGTTTGAACTGCACGTGACATTTGTTCACGTCAACAATATCCTCCTGTCGAACACCTGTCAGATAATCTCCGTCTGGGACACCAAACACCTTGCACAGCAGCTTGCACTATGGATTTCAGATAGGGTAGACTGTTTGTACCTATATGCTGTAAGAGTGTGCGAGGGAATTACATGACTGAATTTAAATTTCCCCTTTGCTTTTTTTGGTTTTCATAGGTTATTTCTTCCAAAGATGTTAAGACACTTTCAATCTTAGGCTTGTTTTGTCAGATGTCTCGAAAGCTTCAATCGGAAATCATGAGGCTTTAACTAAGATTTTATGATAAAAAGTTTTAAGAGAACCTCGTGGCCCAGTTTCAAGACTGGCCTGGATACCAACTTTGTGTTTATTGAACAATTTGCGGCTAACTAAATTTGACACACCTGGGTAGGTAGTCATAAGCAATACGCCTCCTAGCGAAAGCCTTAAAAATGTAATTTGTACTTGTTAAACGTAATACGTTGACCTCATACACAAAAGACTACACAGAGTAGTCGACAGACGAGAGGCTAAGGCTATGAGACGTATACGAGTATGATTGGTAGGAGAGACGTGTCAAATATATTATTGTCCCTCGAATGATGGTGCCCAGATGTCAATTAGGCTGTGAGGACCATATGCGCACGCATGGAATGTACAGAGGCGCACACATAAACCTTTACATAGGGGCACCTTATGCGGCTGACAGTAGACCATTTTGCAATGGTTTTGTGATGTGAGCGCCTCTGTACAACACCTCGCTGGGCGACTAAAATATTGTTGTCGTCATTTGTTTGATTGCGTATTTGTCTGTTTGGCCATCAAAAGTCAATAATTGCAGTAGTACCAGCCAAATTATTCCAAAGCTCACCCCGGGTCTACAAAGCTGATCTCTAGTAAATCCCTTGTACGTGTTGCGGTCCAGCTAATGCTGTGTTAGCCCCATTTGTAAATCATTCACGTCGATATTCCGCGCTTTGCTAAACCTTTGTGTAGGCACTTAATGGATTTCATTCTCACCAATCATAGGCTGTCAGAAGATTTGGACGGAACAACTTTGGATGAGGCTTTATTTGTTAAATATTGATGTTTGGTTTTTATCTCGCATTCAGGTGAATGGAAGCTTTTTTTAGGTTAGCACGTAGGCATGTGCGGTCAATTTTGCGATCATGGTCTTTTGATCAAGAATTTTGGATGCGAGCAGCCAAAGATCGAGTACAGTGGCGTGCAAAAGGACAGGCCTATGTTCAGCAGAGGACTGCAACAGGCTGATGATGATGATGAAGGGGAAACATATAACATATTGTTGTTAAAGGTAACATCCAAGTTTGCATATCGCGTTTTCTTTGTAACCAGTAACACAAAAGTAACACGATAAATATTTTCAGTAAACTTTAAACATATTCAAAAACAAACTAAAGTAAAAATAAAACAAACTATCTCCAAAAGACTATTCGCCTTCTGTAATATCTTGGAGACTGTTCTAAGATTTCCATTATTGCAAAACGTTGAATGGCAAATATTAAAGAAAGAGGTCAAACAAAAACTATTGTTTTATTAGTGCTCGCAGCCCCGTTTTCCAGTTGTGGAATACTTTATAGAAGAAATTTTATTTGTTTTTCATAGGCTACTTATAAAATCATAAATCTAAAAATCAAATAATGCTTTTACATAAATATCCCTGGACATTATTCCACACAGGACCCTCTAGCTCTAAAGTTAGCTAATTAGAGCTTGTGTTATGTTTTGACTGTGCAAGGATCGAACCCGTGACATCTAGTGTAGTAGCAAACATTACATGTGTGGCAATATTGCGGCCCAATACAAGGGAGAGACATCAGCTGTCTAAAGCGTCTACTAGTCATCAATGAAATTCCACGTTGAGTCACGCCAAGGCTTCAGCCGCCGTAATTCTCACTTTTATCGAGCACTTAACACGCGTCTACACCTGTCTTTATTTAGGTAGGTACTTTCTTAATACTTGCTCTACGATGAAACACATAAGCAGAATTTTTAACAGTTTTCATTTGTTAACAACAGGTGTAAACACTATAATATAATAGGAATAATTTAAACCTAATCAATTGACAAACAAAACGAGTCAACTATGACAATTGAGAACTAATAAAGCTAAGACCTAATTTATGGGAAGCAAAGTAGGCTTTTTTGCCATCTAGAACCCACTGCTTGGCAAAGGTCTCGCCCAAGTTCTTCCAATGGTCCCAATTTTGCCATCACGAAAATCAATGCCATGTCTGCCATTTTTCTTTTTGCACGTCCAAATTCAGTCACAACACCGCTTCTGACGTCACGTAGTCATCTTTGTCGCCCTAACACGCGCCTGCACCTGCTTAATATTTACCGCGTGACGTCATCCGCATTTTATAAATCACACACGTCGGTCCCACGCAGGGCACACAGGCGCAATGGTAGCCAGAACAATCGCATTTTTATACCCCCATAAATATTACCCGTTTACGGTTTTATGATATTGAATGGTTAACGAGTCTCGTACTAAAGTTGCGGTACACTCGCACTTTTTACGGCGTCTATGAAAATGTTTGCGCGATATATGCTCT
Source organism: Udea ferrugalis (assembly GCA_950022985.1). Classification (NCBI taxonomy): domain Eukaryota; kingdom Metazoa; phylum Arthropoda; class Insecta; order Lepidoptera; family Crambidae; genus Udea; species Udea ferrugalis. The sequence continues at coordinate 5,473,324 of OX465533.1, forward strand.
CATTTGGTTTTGTTATAAAATCGGTAATAACATTTTATATGTAATAAGGCAAAGTGTTTGAGTGCAGAGGGCGAATTTATACACTCAAAAATATATTTCAAGTTATGGATTGAAATTATTTACAAAAGAATACATTCTTCTGATACGATGAGGGATGTGACCCGTATTATTTCCATTGGGATCAAGTTATTGGCTCTCCCACTGGACTTTTAGACCACTATGGAGTTTCTTAGGAGCAAACTATTTTATCCTAAACCACTTCAATGTATATTTCGATGTTATACAATTTTCCTGCAACCTCTTACTTCAGAGCGATGAAAAATAACAACATCTTATTAGATCAAGAGGGCCAATGAAGTGGTACAGGCTAAGAGAAGTGGTGGATTCGAGCGAACTCCGGAGTGCTATTGAACCCTCTTTTGAAGCCAGTCAGGGGATCTAAGTAGACTAACAGATCTACTAGTAAGGTACAGGCAGTATCAAATTAACTGAGCACTTTTGTAATTTGTGATACTGTAGCTTGTCTGACAGCTTTATGATAACATAAAGAAAAGTATAACATAGTCCTTTGGAAAACCCCTAGGGAAATCCATAGACATGACGTAATATTTAAGTAATCATTAACTATAATGTTCATTATCCAACAATAGACCTGGAAAGCGAAGCGAGTTTTTGTAAATTTTCAAATCGTCATAGTTATATCATTGTACCTATCTCCATTTTGAATTAAATCGGATTTCTAGTATGAAGAGTCGAGAGTGAGTATGAGCAGTCTGATAAACCAAGTGTTTTCGTTGTTTCAGCACAACTTTCATTGGCACATTGTCATGCTGAGCTAGCAACCTTTTTTCATTTCCTACATTTCATATTTTCTTTATTTTCCTGTGACTTGTGGGAATATTTTATGTAACAATACTTTATTTTCTTTGTTCTCTCCCTTTCTTACATGCTGATAATAGGAAGATATGCTAAAATAGTTTCTACCTTGGTCTTCCTTTACGTTAACTACCTACGTATATAAATCTGCGAAAATAAATGAGTAGCCGGATATACAAAAATATGACTTCATCAAAAATAGTTGACAAAATACACACGAGCTTATGCAAAGTACAGTCATTGACAGAAAACTTCGTTAAACAGTTTATTGTTCACAATAAAATTATATTCAATTTGTGTCAGCGTTGAGAACGTATTAAGTAAGTAAGTATTTATTGTACATGAATACAAGGTTTAGTCAAACATCAGATCTTCACTTACTAAAGTATTTTTTTTTTACATTTTAATTGATGTTTTGTCAAGTCTTTCCTAACATTCAAGCGTACAACTCATGTTTACCAAACTTTTTTTTTCAAATTGTGTCTAAATCTGTGTCATCCTGGCCCAATGAATCAGAGCGGGGGAGGGTGGGGAGGGGTGAGTACGAATGCTAATGATTTATGTTGTTGCTCGGAGACGCTCGCTCATCCGCTGCGTGATAAATGTTCGTTACGCAACACGCCGGGACGGCCTAATGCACGTGGGGCCGGAGCCCTGACTGCGAATTGTGAGATTGTTTGTCTGTGGCGCCAACCTTGGGCTTTGCAGGGGAAACTTTTTACGTCAGAATGCATAATAAATAACAAGTAAAAACTGTTTTACGATTGTAGCCCTAGACAGCGCGGTACGTTGCTGTTTTTGAGTCACCCTGCACTAAATGAACTGATATAAAAAAACATACTTTTCATGGTATGAAAAGCAAAGTTTATTTTTCAATTTTGAAAATTTTGATGGCAGATGATAGTTCTGCCATATCTGTACGTTGCACATTAAATAAATTGTAACACGTAAGTTTACACACAACTGCTTTTTAGCTTGCTAAAACATTTTCATCCTAGGTTTTCCAGCAAAATTATTCAAGTAGAAATATTTTCCCCACATTTTGGTTGTGTGTCAGTATTTATCACAAATAATACTAATTCGGTTCGTCAATCTATACTACCTATGTATACATAGATATCAATCTATGCATAGGAAGTATAGATTGACGAATCGAATTAGTAAGTATTATTTGTGATAACTACTGACACAGAAAAAAAACTTTGAAATGGTCCCATTTAATAGTTTGTCTGCGAGCGTACACATGACGCTAACCCGTCTACGCGAAAGTATTTCTCGCAAGTATGTACTGTCCAGTTATTTATACATACGACAGGAGGAAACGAGGTACCTATAAATAGAGGTACCTACTAAACATTGGCCGTGGTGGATATTTATCTTCGCACGAAATATTAATGATATTAAACAGCTGATATTTTACGCTAATCGCGTGACTGACAGTAGTAACTGCCTCATGAGTGTTAACACAACAAAAAGCTTTTAATTTCAGTGTCTTTAATGTTTTCCGTTGTTTTATTGTCTGGATAAGAGCTTTTTTTTTAAATCGGTAATTAGGTAAGGCATTTATAATCATTTCAATATAATTAAAAACAAGACAGCCTTCAATGGCCGTCTTAATCATGTGAATGGTAGAGATCGTCTAAGCGGACTTACCCTCACCACATCTGCGCAAACGAGAGTGCTTGCTTGTATAAGTAGATGCAGTGGAGGGGCGCATCATTTCAGCTTAGACGATCTCTAAAAGCAGGAATGGAACCGCAACACATCCAGTTTTGCGGTATTGACAACAATGTATTAAATTTAAATTATTTATATCAATTATTTGTCCTACACTTATTTCTTCATATTTGTATTGATAAACAACCCATTTGGTTCAACTATATTTTTTTGCCTAATCTTCTTGACCTACCTGAAGTTTGGCTGAAAAAGATTGCTTTTAGCGAATAGGCCGCCTAAATTGTCCCTACAATTTAAAAAGTTTTTGTAATGTAACTGTTTTTTGCAACAAACTTGTCTTACTATTTTTCACTATCCAAGTACCGTGGCATTTTTTACAGAAGCTAAATTTAGTAGCTATCTAGTGTAGTTACTATAACATTTTTATCCATTCTAGAAGAACCTTAGTCTTGCTACATAATTTAATCTCCCACCATGAGTCCGTCCCGGCTAGGGTTAAAAAAGGGTACTTTCATCACGATAATGGTTAATCAGCATAAAATCTTATATCCAGGCCCGCATGGCATGATGAGGGTTACTTTGCAAGATTTAGTAGAGGTCCTTATGGCCGGCCGAACCCACTGCATATTTATCTTACGCCCGTCAACTGTCATTCCAATATAGAAAATTTGAATATGCTGCTGTTGGTAAATGTTGTATGCGCGTTAACTGTACCTACATTGAACGATTTTAGGTAATTTTTAAGTGTTATCTTATTCGTGTCGTCCTATTTTTGTTGTTTTCATTGTTTCAGATCCCATTCACATAAGTTTGACATTGTCGAACTTACCCTTGTTTGGTAACATCTCCGTACCGTGTTGGCTAACCACGTGACGTTGGCAAAATAGTGGTAAACACAGATATTGCCACCAAAAAAAAGAAGATGAATATGCTGCAAGAAGAAAATTGTATGGACCGTTTACATTGAAGTATGCTTGTTTGCGTATTATTAACATACAAATAAGATAAACAATATTTATTGTGCCGACAAACAACTCTTTCAATAATTCGATAGACATTTTTCAGAGAAATAATAAGACATATTGGCTCTAGTATCTACAAATGATATTATGTTAGTAAATAATGAATAAGTTAAACTCATAACAATACATAGTGATATTACATAGAGATTTGTTTTTTTCAAAGTTTTACCTTCTTGAATTAAATGAAGATTTTGTATTGTCACAAAACACATAAATTATCCAAAAACGTTGTGATAATTTCAAACCAATACCTTTTGAAAAAACAGTAGATAATGTCTTAAAATTGGCCCAAAAGTGGTACTGAATAATAATTAGGATTAAATAAATTTTCTCTATTCTACCTATTTTATGAACCTGAATCCTGTAAAGTATGTATTGATTGTAAAATAAAATAAAAAGAAACTCGATGATTCCTAAATAAACAATACCTTAGCACGTTTCTGTTTTTTAATAAAACAAGGTCTCGTTAATTTAATTTCAACTTTAAAACTTACTTTGGCAAAGTCAATTTTCAGCAACAAGTCAAATTCTCAAGTGTGCTCTTTAATTAATGAAGTAGATACAGTCGCGAAAGAAAGTCTTTGAACAATTATAATCCCTATTCTATAAAAGCCAAGAAGTTTGGAAAGTTACTCTCAGTGCTTGCTGTAGATAGTATGTTTGGTTTTACTCAGTATTTTGCGAATGTAAATAAACAGATTAGGAACTGAAAGCTAAGTTTCAGCTCAAACATTTGCTATTGTTTTTGTAATGGAATTTAAGGCAGTTATTAATTTGACGGCATAAATAAAAACCAGCACTTACTATACGCCTTATGAATGCACAACGTCACTGAACTGATTATAAAGCAATAAATATAATAATATAAAAAACAGTTAGCTTCAGCTTAGCAACCGTATCAGACTTATATTAGAAACCTCCTTTGTGTTAGCTGTTTTAGAAACTTTGATTGCTAATGTAGCATTCACCCAAATTGTATTCATTAACAAACAAACCATTTTCTCACGAAAGGTAGGTGAGGTACCTATGAAAAATGGTTTGTTTCTTTATCAAAATTAAATAAATCAACTAAGCAAACATAAAATGGGCTGCTAAAACTTGCTGAGGCAGGCACCGGCGCCTACTGATGAAATGATCTGAAATTTCAGCTATCGAATTCCTTAAGGTAGAATCAATACATCTGGCTGGAACAGAACATAAATCATTGCTAGAACAGTTCCATCGAGGTTGACACCCGGATCTCGAGGACATTACTCACCGACTCACTGCGTCCTCAAGTGTCCCAGTGTTTTCCCCGAGGCATTCCCTTTTATTTAGAAACCGTTTTCCCGCTTAGGTACAGTTTAAAAGAAGTGGGATATAAACGTGCGTCGTAAAGCGTGATAAGTACTTACACTTTTCTTCGCGACTTTACACGGGTATAACATACGTGTTAGCTCTGTGGGTAGTCTTACTTTATATGAGGTCGTGGTCGCTAATTCACTGTTTGAATTAATTAATTATTGCGAAAATAGGTTGAAATACAAAGATTGGCAAAGTTCAGAACTGTACCAGTTGAGACTTCCAAGAATCGCAAGTCGATTCCTACATAAAAGCTTGAAAAAAAAAACCTGGACCTTATTTCACACAGCGCCATCTAGCACCAAGGTAAGCGTCTTAAAGCTCGTATTGTGGTTACTAGGCAACGATAAACATACTTAAATACTTTTTACTTTTATCTTTATTGTTTCTGGTTTCCATGACCCAAGGTTTCCCTTGGGTCAAAGTTATTAAGGTAACAAACAAACTCTTCAGCTTTATATTATTAGTATAGAAGACTATAACTAAGAATATACACTATCTTTAAAACTACGAGCAGAACAAATACAAACAATGAAACTATCAATATGTCAAAAAAAGCCTTACAAGAAAACAAAGATTACCAAACAAGTCATTCGTAACTTCAATGTCCTTCAAGATACCTTCAAGCCATGACTAAATTAATCACATACAATAACTCAAACCAAACATAATTATAAATCATATGTAAATTAATCAAAGTATTGTAATAAGTATCAAATTCATTTTAAATCTAAGAAGGATTACTCCAACAAAAAGTTTTCACTCCAAAATATTTTGGACAAGCTAATCGAAGCCAAAGTCCGCAGAGCAACAACCTACTTTGTGTTTAATATTTTGAATAATATATATAAGTAATTACTCTAACAACGGTTTCACTTTTGACTTCTCTCAATTCGCAAATCTCTTAAGTACAATCAAGCGCACATTGTACAAAGGGAAAAAATCAATAAATTACGTTCCCATTCAGAATGCCCGAGGCGAACCGCTTTTCACATTTAAATATGGAATCCTAAAAAGACGAAATGGAGGCGCGAAGCCTTGAGCCATAGCCGTTTTACGGACGAAACAAGTGCTTGCTCATTTTAATATTTTCCAACTTTCCCCGGACCTCCCCGGACCATAGCGTCATTAGGCGACGAAAGAAACGCAGTGGGGGAGAGCGGGCCAACAGGGATCTCCCTTGAAAACCCGCTACTCTATTGTTGTATTTTTTGTACCTTCGAGCTTTTCGTTGTAGGTACAAAGAATTCAGTTGTTATAAGATTTATTTCTATGTAATCTCAGACTTAGATTGCGCGATGCGTGTTACTGAATATCATTAGAGAAAAATAAATCGACTGTTGTAGATCTTTGTGACAATTACAAAGTTGTTTATGTTATTGTTTTTAATTGTGAGATCTTGGCTTTTGCAACTGTTAATTTGTCAAGCATTCATGTTTTAATTGTGTTAGCTGTAGCGATAATATACGCCACTTTTATCAAAGATAAATACGTTTTAATACAGTTACAGAAATGACTATTTTAAAAAAATTGTGTATTTTATTTTAGCTTCGGAACTTTCACAATTTTCAAACTGTTAAATTAATTTGTACTAATAGGTACTTACTATAGTCCGTTCGCGTTACAAATGCAGTGATTTCATTCTTGTCCTTCGACCTAGCACGTGCCCTAACCAATTTAATCGTTCATAATCAAAAAGCCAAGTTCACAGTGCCCAAATGAACGCATTTTTTCAAACACAACGGTTTTGTACCTGAATTTTGTTGTGTGTAACGGAATTAAATTAAAGAAATACTGCATTCTTAACGCACACACACACTGGGTATAGTATAATTAACTTTCACCACAAACATTGTATCCTAATTTGTAAATTTCAGTCAAATTAGGCAACCTTTATAATTGTCAGTGTCAGATAAACTGACACATGACTTTAACGGCTGTCTTTAGTGACGTTTCGTTTCTGTGGAAAACTACATATTGATTAACTAACGCCTGAAACTGAGCGGCATTTATTAATCAATAAAGTTTCACGTATAATTACTCTGCAAATAGTACAGTCTCTCTGTTGCCAAAGTATTTTTACAACAGACAGTTTCGTAACAAGTCTGAATCATTGTGGATAAAATATCTTAAATGCAATGGCGATGCATTTAAATCAACGGGATTATCTCCCAATGTTAGAAAACGTTTAAACGAAGATTTAAAAATATAGATCTTTGCTGTTTGTTAAGTTTAAACTAAAAAAACTGGGCAAGTATATCGATCATTCGATTCAAATCTATTTAATTTTTTGTTACATTCTTCAGCATTCTATGAATAATATGTCATTGTATATTACCTTTCAAAATGAGTAATAACTGAAATAAGAAGAAAGTTAATATTACAAATATGATATTTTTTAGCCATGTTTTACTCGATTATGGTACGGAACCCTTCATGAGCTATCGACTCGCACTTGGCCAGTCTTATTGGTGTTGCTGTTGGTTTTATGATAGATAAACAACTGTAGCTATCATAATTGTATACTCCTGTATATTTTATCCCGACTGTACAACTGAGGCACACAGAGAGTAACGTTTTTTCGATTGTAAAGCGAAACAGTCACGGTAACAGTAATTTATATCGGCCGAGTTGGACACAGTTTGACAAGTAGCTGATTTATGGTCGCAGTGGAACACAACACCAGAATACTGATGCTACGGGCACCCCTGTTTTGCATAAGGCTATGTGCAGTGATATTCTGTTGGTACTATTCATTTCTATCGGTATGATAGAATATAAAAATGGTAATAAATATCCCTGGACATTATTCCACACAGCGCCAATTAGCCCCAAGATGAGCTAATTAAAACCCGTTTTTATGGGATACTAGGCAACGGATAAACATACTGCAATACTTTTTCTCTTGTAAATACATACTGAATATACATAGGAAACACCCAGTCCAAAACAAACAGACATATTCATGCACACAAATGTTTTTGGCGTAGTAGCCGACTTCTCAACAATTACACCAAATCGGTCGTCAATATCAATATCATTTCCTGCAGGGAATGTCCAGTACCACAAGTGGTTTCGTAAAAGAACGTGGTAGCGAACGTTGTAGAAACGTAAAAGTAGTGAAACATCGTCCATAATTATTCATGTACACTTTCACAGGTAACAAACAGTGTAGAAAGAAAATAATTATTCGATGATTTGCTGTAGGGTAACAAATTCAAATTGTTTATTTGCGTTCATGAATGTTTACATAAGATGGCAACAATAGAGTTCCAGTACAAATGTTACCCATTTGGGCATTGCATAATCTAAGAATAAAAAAAAGTGAGATGGATTACATTTCTAAGTTTGTCATTCTCTCATTAAATGTATCGGTTGGCAAAGAATTCATTTAGTGTATACTAACATTTTTTCATTAGTATTTGCTATAAGTTTTTAAAAAAAAAACCATTCGCCTCAATTCTTAAATGTGTTGGTAGATTATTAAAAACCCTTATTGCAGTGCAATAAGCTAAGTTTCAAGCGAACGGCTTGCTTGCGAGAAAAAGCTCCGCTCTTATTTAGATGAAAGGAAATAAAGAAACAATAGATTGAATTATGAAACTCTACTATCCGTTTGAGTGTTGATCTCAGGTTATTAGTATTTTCAAGAGAGTTTCTTGCATCACGCTGCTGCAATTCCACCTGCCATACACCAACATAGCAAAGAATACCCAGGTACGTAAAAAGAAACATATTGGTCATGATGAGTAAATTTATGTAATAACTCATACCATTAGGTACCTAAGTTTATGATAACAATACGTAATTTGCCAACAATTTTAAATAAGCACTGCTCCAATAACTTTTGAATTTAACATAAAGTAAATAAATCGTTGTCTTAAAGTTTAATTAAATTTTATGTAGGTACAGACTGGTACAGACCAATGCCAAGTGCACAACCCATTCATAAATAATTTTATAATTTTCCTTAATAATTATAATTGACTAAAACAGATAAGCAGTATGAGTGACTAAAGTGAGCTAACTATAAAACCAGGATTAAATGGTACAGCACCAAGCATGACTGGCCCGTGACGAAAGCATGACGCCGCGTGGGACGCAGCGCAAACGAACGTTACTCAACAGTTACGTCAAAAGTTACGAGCTCAACGCGTACGTCAACAAATTCCTCCAGGCGGAAAACATGTACTTAATTACTCTGTTTCTAGTCTTTTGGAAAGTCGCAAAAACTAAATAATATAACATACGACCATATCATTAATGGAGTGGTTAGAGGCACACTGATTGTTGGCGTCATGGTGGACGGAACATTCTAAGCCAAACCTGGTATAAGAGGCAAGCCTACCGCCGTTATCCGGGTTGCTTGGTTATTTTATCGGTGTTTCCACCACCGGAGAGTTAGCCGCAAAATGTACTATGAACTCAAAGTAGGTGTGTTTCGGCCAGATTCAATCTCGGGACAACTGGGTTACGAGCCAGAGATCTTAACCCACTGGGCCACGACGCGTCGACGCTAAATACTATACGTAAAGTAAATATTCACCGTTGTATTTGGATTCGCTGTAAATGTTTATCACATGAACACGTATTTTTGTGAAATGAATTCAATGTGTGGAACCAAACCTCCGACATTAGTTTTAACAATCACTAAATAATTGGTTCGCGAATATTTCTGCAACAGATGTTTGTGAAACGAATGCTAGCTAAATTATTTAAACCTCAATTCAATAAAAATAACAGCACCAGGCATCTCATAACTCCCAAAACACTTTTTCAAACTACTACTGAAGAACTTCAAGCTGTAGATCGTTCTTCGACAAAAAGTTAATTCTACAATTAGTAGAAAACATCTCAAAATCTGAACTGTTACCGAACCACTGTATTTTCAAAGTGAGTGTGAGGATGGCGATTCAAAGTGGCTTCGGGCATCATTATTAAGCCCAACACTTTACAATACCAGAATTCCACAAAAGTAGTCCATAAAAGAGACCCGAAAAGCCACAGAATAAAAATGAAAAACAACCAAATTCGTTGCGAAAAAGTAATAAAGTCGCTAACTCATCACAAATTTTCACCGTGTGCCATAAAATAGTTTTACGGGCCGAAATCTAGTTACGTATTACAAATGTGGCGCGGTGATGGGGAGCAAGATGGAACTTTTATTCATACCGCACTGCGCAACTGTGTGCTGGCTGATATGAAAAATACGGTAAAATGCCCTTGACACCATATTTTAGGCACTGTTATTTTTTTACTGTGCCATTGGCTTTTGGTTTAATTTTTCGGCGTTTTGGGAAACTTAAAATGCAAATATATGTATCCAAAACTAATCAGATTGAATACCCACTATGTAAGTCCTATAATTGTTTGAAAACGATAACAACACGTTTTACGGAGTAAGTACTTAGGAAGAAATAAATTGAATAACACACTGCGTTATTCAAGTTTTTTTTAGTTTCATGGTTGACTAAATACTTTTTTATGTGCAGTAAATTGTAAAAAGAAACAAATCCGCCCACAAAACCCGCAACAGCGTGGGACAGTCACACATCGTGGTATACCTGTTTAACCTGTTTTGAATGGTAGCCCACATAAAAAGAATAAAGGTTTTTACGATCTGTTTACTTGTCTTCTAAACAATGCTTTGTGTTATTAAGAAACAGCTAGGACGGTTCAAAATTGAGCTAGGAACAAACTTTGAAAAAAAAAGTCTAAAAACAGAGCCAGCGTTGCGGGGTATATGAGACGTTTTTGAAAAATGGGCAAATTCTCCCTAAATTATGAGTTCAATGTCTTGTTAGATAATTCATTCATTCATTCATTCATTAGTGTGATTATGAATTTTTTTGTGAAATAGGTTTTGTCCTTGTCTAGGTTTCTGTATGTAGGCTTTATTATTCTAAACAATGTGAACAAACAAAATACTCGTACAAGGCGCATCAATCTCACCTGGAAAAGCTCGCTCTACAATGACTTAAATTACTGCAAATTTTACCGTGAAGAATGTCTGGAAATAGCGCAAGATAAGAGTAAACTGAAAAAACAAGCCGAAGAAATATACATCAGCGAATCAGATAGCGAAACGGACGGCAGCGAACACGAAGAGACTGGACACTACATGCAGGAGATCGACAAAGCATCGATCTAACAACATCTAGGGCTAGACTGCTCACCACCTCATCAACGCTCTCGTTATCTAGTCCAACTCTCCTCTCCCTCTCCTCCTGGTTCTAAGGATGAACTATCCTACAACCAGTAGGCTACTGGTTGTGGTCGACCGGTTGCGGCTAGTCGGCCTTTCTCTCCCATCCCAGAACGTGTCACTCCTTAAAAAATCCCTTCTCCTGGTTTGCCGGTTTGACCAAATCACGCTTTGTCCACGCAGGGTGTGGTGCACAATCATCACCATCAAGAAAACATAGTTTTCTAAACGAATTCTTATTGCAAATTGTCTTTGACAAAAACGCTTAAAGATGTTAGCTAAAAAACACCGCACGTGGCCATTACAGAAGCGTTCACAGTTTTAACGAGTTGTTTATTCGCTCGTAGCTCTAAACGTCCCAGTTTTATTGTTTCACGTTAATAAGATGGCAATTTTCACGTGTATTGCTCTTTGAATGGAGTACAGTCACGAGCAACAATTATAAGTGTTGTCGAGTAGAGAACTGCTCGCTAGGTGCCCGTGGCTCAACGGCCAAGGTGGACAGGCAACTCGCACACCAGGTAGGGCGAGTGTTTCCTAGAATATTTAGATAAAAATTGAATATACCAGAACATCACTGGAAATCAAATAAATAAATAAGTAAATAAAATAAAATAATAAATGATCGCCGTTGTGAGGCAACATAGTTTAAAGGGATGGGGGGACAAACCGACCTAGTGAAGCTTTTTTCAGGCCTTGCTGTGCGTTGAAAGACACAATAAACAGTAGGTCCCGCCTGACATCGCTAATCGGAGGTTAGGCCTAGTCAGAGGCCTTAAAACGGCTGGATAACATCTGAAAGCAAGGTATATCACGAGTCTCAAGGCGTGTTGGAGTATGGCTTGCTTCATTTCATAATTGAGGTGAAGCCTGTGTCCAGCAAGGGTATGTTATGGTCGATCTTCAGTTAATACTTACTTAGTTAGAAGCACAAGAGGCCTCTAGGAGTATGGTGTGACTTGGCAAGTAATAGGGTGCGATGAACAATGGTGAAAACAAACAAACTGCTTTGTTCTGCTCCATTTACTTTGAGATTAGAATATTTTATCGCTCTTTTCTAGGTGCTTTTCTGTATAAAACTTTTAGAATAAGACTATTATGTAGTTCATTTTGTAGCTTACAATGCGGACTCTTCTCAACCCTGAGAGTAAATTGTAGTTTCCCACAATCATTTGAAATTAAATTCAAACTCATTTGGACACTAAACTATATCTAAACAAAGCGGGTACTCTATTATACGGCTGGAAAACATATATTTTTTCAAAGCATAGGGTCTGCCTACGTCGTTAAATTTTGTAATCATTTTAAAAGCCAATATCAATTTTAAAGGTGTGTGCATAACGCACCTTTTTTACTGTTATGATTAGAATTTGTATATTTTTTTATTGTTTTGAAGTAAGGTGTTTTTAAAAATATTGTCAGAATGAAATAAAATGTCTACCAAATAAACGCCTATTAATAAAGTAAATAAATACAGTCCACAAAAGCTTTAAAAGCACCTGAGTGCCTAACATATTGGTCCTTCTCACCCCACGAGAACAATGGTAGATACAAGATCACTCTCAAAAGCGAAAGCCGCAGGGGCAGGGCCGAGCCAATCCGTTGACAACGGAAACCCTCCTGTCGCTGCACCAGCTGCTTTCGCCGAAACCGCTGGAATTCCCAGCGGCACTGCTAGCTCTGTTTCAGGATCATCGTCAACCGTAAGGAGCCGCATTTTATCCATTGAAGCAGACTATGCACAAAAAATGGCAGAGATGGAACATGCTATTCTGGAACGTGAGCGTAATGTTCTGGAACGCGATCGAGCAGCCTTGGAACTACGAAAACAAGCGGAAATCGCTGCTTTAGAAGGAAAAGGCAGCACGCGTAGCGGAAATAGACGTTCGAGTCGTCTTTCCAATAAGGAAGTACAAAATTGGTTACATAAGTGTGTCGATCTAGCTGTACCTAATCCCTTAGTGAAGGAGCCACAGTACGTCAATACGGATATAACCGTCAATAACCTGATTCAAAATCGTCCAATGGCTACTTCACTTAAAAATAGCGGTTTAGAACCTACATATAGTGTACATTTTAGTCCACGCACTGACGTGCCTCTTGATGATCTGCCTATGACAAATAAGGCGAATTTTAAAACCAACACCAACTCGTCAATACCTAATATTGTCATACAACCCAGCACATCCACTAATATTCAACCTTCCTCAGATATAAAACAGTTAGCTAATGCCATCGCAGCCTTAAGCAGTGGAAATCAATCCAGACCCAGATTTGGAGACGGACGACTACCTACTTTTGACGGTAAAGCAATGGATTGGTTGACTTTTAAACGAATGTATGAAGACACAAAGTTAGTATATTCTACTTCAGATAATTTAGCTCGTATTGGCTTAGCTTTAAAAGGAGAGGCTCGTGAAGCTGTTGCCATGCTGCTAGTATCAGCACGAGACCCAACAGAGGTGATGGAAGCTTTAGCTGTTAGATTTGGCAGACCTGAACTTATCGTTTTACAAGAAGTCGCCTCAATTCGCACCTTACCGAAAATAAACACTGATGGTAGCGATCTTCACAAGTTTGCTTGTCGTGTTCGTAACTCTGCAGAAGTGATAAGACTTTTGGATCAAAAACCTTATTTAGAATCACCAGAAATCTTTCAATCTGTCTTGAGTAAGCTTACACCTCTGTTACGAGCACGATGGGCTGATTTTGCGTCAGTTAATTTCGTTGAGCATGGAGACTGTACCAAGCTCGAGCTCTTGGCCCGTTTCCTTATCCGAGAAGTGGACTTGCAGCTTAAGTTTGGCTTGCTCAGTGAAACTCATAATCACCTGAGAAAGATCGACAAAGTCCATGTGGTTCAGGCGAACGAAAACCAAATTAACTCTGATTCTCGTCCATTATTCTCCTCAAATTATGTTCCAGTCACCCCTAAAAATCATGAAAATCCTAGAAATAATTCAAATATTGTACAATGTAATTTTTGCAACGAAAGTCATGAATTAAGTCAGTGTGACACCTTTAAGACATTAAATGTCAATGACAGGTGGCAGTTCGTCAGAAACCATAAACTATGCCACAAATGCTTAAAGAAAGGTTTACACAGTTATAAAAATTGCAAAAATACCACGGAAACTTGTAATATTAAAAAATGTAACTCTTCTCATCATAAATTGTTACATATTGCATACGTAGTCGTTGACGATGGTGAACAAGGAGAATCGTCATCTCCTCGTTCTCCCGATTTTGAAAGTATCGTTAATGAACCGTCAAATAATCAAGCGACAGACTTCGTAGCTCACGCTAGTAGCTCATCCACGCCGCTTAGTAGGAAGCGTGCGGACGTCCAGCGACCTTTGCTAAAAATAGTAGCCGTCACAGTGTCAGGTCCACTTGGTAGTGTAAATACTCATGCTCTTTTAGACGACGGATCCACAGCGACCTTCATAGATGCAGAACTTGCTGCGCAAATTGGAGCAAGGGGTCCTATCGTACAGACACGCCTGACATGTGTAGGTGGGCTATCAAAAGATGCTGAAATGGAATATGTAGATTTCAACATCAAGGGTTTCTATGGCTTTGAAACTCATCAGGTCTTACAGGCTCGTTCCATTAAGGGTTTACAATTAGCTAAACAAACAGTATATCCTCGAAACTTAAGAGACTACTCATATCTTTCTGATCTAACTTCTTTTCTTTGTTATAACGATGTGCAACCGAAGGTTGTTATAGGCATTGATAACTGGCATTTGACGCTGGCCCAATCTGTCCGAAAAGGTTCTAAATTACAACCAGCTGCCATTAAAACCGCATTAGGGTGGGTTTTATTTGGTTTCAGTAGCAGTAGGACAAAGCCAGCTGTTTTAGTAAACCATGTTCAGTATGATGAGATTAACCCGTCAATAGAAAACCTTATAAAAGAAAATTATAAATTAGATTCCATTGGTATTTCTAAAAAGGAACCGCAAAGTCTAGAAAACGAACGCGCAATTAACATTTTAGAAAGCACAGCCAATAGGCTTCCCTGTGGAAGGTTTGAAGTCGGACTTTTATGGAAATCCGACAAGCCTATCGTACCAAATAGTTATCCACTTGCGCTATCGCGCTTTCTAACCCTAGAAAAGAAAATGATTGGTGACCCAACATATGCTGAGCGCTACAGACTTAACATTAACGACATGCTTAGCAAAAAATATGCCGAGAAGTGTAACAGTAAACCTTCTCCAAATTCAGTTTGTTGGTATTTACCACATTTTGGAGTAGTGAATCCAAACAAACCAGCAAAGCTGCGTGTGGTTCATGATGCCGCCGCACGAATAAAAGGGGTGTGCCTCAATTCACTTTTACTGACAGGCCCTGATTTATTGCAGTCCCTTTTTAACATTTTACTACGTTTTAGAGAAGGTAAAGTAGCGATGACTGCTGATATTAAGGAAATGTTTCCTAGATTTAAAATTATTGACCGGGATAGAGATGCGCAAAGGTTTTTGTGGCGAGAAAGCCCTAACGAGCCTATTGGTATATATAGGATGTCCTCTATGATCTTTGGGGCTGTATCGAGTCCGTTTACAGCCCTGTATATGAAAAATAAAAATGCATTGGAGGTCAAAGACAAATTTCCACATGCAACACACGCTATTATAAATGATACCTACATGGACGATTATATAGGGTCTGTAGATTCCAGTGATATAGCTGCTCAATTAGCTGCCGATATAGTCCATGTTCATGCCCGTGCAGGACTTGAAATGCGTGGGTGGGTGTCCAATAGCCCATCGGCGCTCAGACTTTTGCCTAAGCATCTTTTATCAGACTCAGTAAGCGACCTAAACATAAACCTTGCAAATTTTACATCTTCTAATCCTTGTGTTCGTGCACTAGGACTACTTTGGCATCCATCTTCAGATCTTATAGGTTTCAACACTCCTGTCAAAGATGAGGAAATAGTTTTGCCTATTCGACTAACAAAGCGTATCATACTTTCCCTCATTATGAGAGTTTTCGATCCGCTAGGTATCCTCGCTCCTGTTGTCATTAGTGGCCGAATTTTATTTCAAAATACATGGCGAATGGCCTATGACTGGGACACCGAGCTTCCCCCTGCCGAAACAAAGGCATGGAATGAATGGTACCAGGACCTGATTTTGACATCTCAATTAAAAATTTCACGCTGCTATAATCTTAAAAAGATGGTACCCAGCCATGTGGAGCTGCACGTCTTCGCCGACGCGAGCGCACAGGCATACTCTGCTGTAGCGTACTGGCGTTATCTGTTTCCGAATGGAGACGTACAGCTCTCATTGATATGTAGTAAATCCCGTGTAGCTCCTTTGAAACCATGTAGTATTCCTAGGTTAGAACTACAGGCTGCATTAATATCAGCTAGACTAGCTACGTCCATTGTAGATGCAGTTAGAAACAAACCTGAGAGGCGTATATTTTGGACCGATTCTATGAACGTTTTGGGTTGGCTCCGCAATGATGCACGCTTGTATAAACCTTATGTAGCCCATAGAGTTGGTGAGATTATAGAGCTTACCGATGTCGGTGAGTGGCATTGGGTTCCTAGTGGCCTCAACGTTGCTGATGACATAACTCGACTGAATCGAGGTCCAATTACTCTGGACTCCCGTTGGATTAAAGGTCCCGACTTTTTGCTAACTTCTGACTGGCCTGAGGAACCTGTTATAATCACACCTACCTCCGGAGAAACACACATTCATGCTATCAACGAAGAGTCTTCTCATCACATTCTTTCAGTGTCAGCGGATGCACGACGTTTTAGTTCGTGGACCCGGCTGATAAGAGCTACGGCATACGCCCATCGTTATTTGTCATTACTACGTATTCATTCATTACGAAAAAAAGGAGTTCATGTCAATTTCAGTCATAAAGTAGAAAACCTCATCTTCACATTCAATGCGCCGCCAACTCCAAACACTAACCGTGACCGTGACGTTCTTGCCGCTACGCTAATGTCGCATGACTTAAACTTGGCGATAATCCATGTCTTACGAACAAGTCAGCTAGATTCATTTTCCAACGAGATCAGATGCATAACAAACCATTTGCCCGTGTCACGCCGTAGTAGATTAAGTAAATTGCCAGCAATCCTTGATAATGAAAACCTACTAAGGTTATCCTCTCGAATCGTGGCGGTAACTAATGTGCAAGAAGAAATCAAATCTCCGATACTACTGGATGGAAAACACTCCGCTGTCCGGCTCCTTGTGCTTCACTATCACCGCAAAGCTGCCCATGCAAACATTGAGATGGTCGTTAACGAACTCCGCCAACAGTACTGGATTTTGAACCTAAGAAGTACTGTGAGATCAGCTGCGTATAACTGCCAATTCTGCAAGGTACGACGGTGTGTCACCTTTCAACCTCCTATGGGAGATCTTCCGCCAGCCAGACTAGCCCATCACTGTAGACCTTTCTCTTTCGTCGGTTTGGATTATTTTGGACCCACAACAGTGACTGTTGGGAGAAGAAAAGAAAAAAGATACGTGGCATTATTCACTTGCTTGACGACTCGTGCCATACATTTGGAGATCGTCTACTCACTGTCATCAGACGCCGCCATAATGGCCTTAAGACGTTTTGTATCTCGCCGTGGGACCCCGACAGAAATTCACTCTGATAATGGAACTTCTTTTGTCGGAGCTAGCAGAGAGTTAAGAGCATTGTACGCGGAAGCTGTTACAAACTTCGCTGCCGGAGAGATGATCCACTGGAAATTCATCCCGCCTTCAGCTCCATTTATGGGAGGTTCATGGGAAAGGCTGGTCAGATCAGTAAAAACAGCCTTAAAAGTGACATTGGGTACCAATTTGAGAACCCCATCGGACGAAATTTTCATCACCCTTCTTTGTGAAGCGGAATCATTAGTGAATTCACGACCACTTACCCACGTCGCAAGCGAACCCCAGCACCCTGAAGCACTCACTCCGAATCATTTTCTTCTGGGTTATTCTTCCGGACGTCCAATTCCAGCTGTGCTGACAAATCAAGATGAATGCAGCAGATCAGGGTGGCGAAGAGCTGTACGCATGGCCGACCATTTCTGGAATAGGTGGGTAAAAGAGTACCTTCCCACCCTAGTTCCAAGAAGAAGCACTGGTGAGATACCCTCGATAGCCATCGGTGACGTCGTGGTGATAGCAGACGGCACATTACCGCGAGGATCGTGGCCGAAGGGGCGAATCACGGCTTTATACCCGGGTAGGGATGGAGTGACACGGGTTGTGGACGTCGCCACGCCGGGTGGTGTGTTTCGCAGACCAATCAAAAAGGTGGTCCCTTTATCTTAAAAAGGGGAGCATGTGCATAACGCACCTTTTTTACTGTTATGATTAGAATTTGTATATTTTTTTATTGTTTTGAAGTAAGGTGTTTTTAAAAATATTGTCAGAATGAAATAAAATGTCTACCAAATAAACGCCTATTAATAAAGTAAATAAATACAGTCCACAAAAGCTTTAAAAGCACCTGAGTGCCTAACAAGGTGCTTCACCTTTTTGCTCGCCATACCTGGAATATGTTAAGGCATGAGTATGCACCATTCAAAGGTGTTCACCCAACGGAGAATACTTGCAAAACCCTCGTTTTGGTTCACAGCCTCAGGCCCAATTAAAGGCTAACAACTGGAAAGATACACGAGTGTATCTGTTACACGCTGCATTTCCACGTCAGCTAGTGATGCTGAATGGTTTTATTATATATCGATAAGTAAGAATTTCGCTAATTTTATCGAGAAGACCGTATGATTCGTCGCATTTCCACAAGACAGTCTTCTAGACTAGGTCAGTTGGTTCCACGATTGCAGGACCACGTAAGACTCTCAATTAAGATCTAATTTTACTGTAAAAGTGCTATCCATGATGTAAATATAGTGCAACCGAAGCTTTCAAAAATCATAAATGAACGACACTTGCTTCCTAACCCGTTGGCGCAATGGGAAGGTCCTTCATATAGCGCCCATGATAAACATTCATGTGATGTGTTTAGAAATATTAGAGTTTATTTGTGATTCTCTGGTGAAAACCTGGTGAAGCTGCGCCAGATATGTATTTTTATTATCGATATTTGTCTACGAACCGGCATCACTACACCACGTGTAACCTGCTGCAGAATTCAGTCGTACATGAGCTTGAATTCATTAGAATATTGTAATAGTAATAACATTTCTCATTCGTACTGTTGTATTTTAAATTCGAAAATTATTTTGCTGGGTGAATGGTTGCCCTCTGTTTCACATCTAGCATTATTTTATACTTATGAATACTATTGTTTCTTCAAACTCATTTAATTAGATGAAAGGGGAAGAAACTGCTACTTATGTTTTTTTATAACTTGCGCGCATTTTGACCGCACGCAATCTCACCTGGGGAGGCATCCCGGCTAACATCACTTCACATCTCGGTGCTCCTCGCTTACTTCAATTATCAATACACTACACTATCAATTAGTGTTTTCGCTCATTTTGTATGTAAATGAATAACTGTGGAATCGGAAAGAAACTGAATTTTAAAGGTAAATCACCACGACCGAAGTAAGTTAGTAAGTAAGTTTTGGCGCCAACCGGAATAGCATAGCTGATCGCAAGTGATGATCACTCAATGTGTCTTCATGATCATAATATCTCTGGAACATCTTTTCATTACGAGTGCGTGTACTGACTGTAATAAACATACTTTTGGGAAATTATTCAGAAATGCACTCTTTCATAGTAAAACAATTATTGATTTGTTACTAAATCAAAACAAAATAGTTCCCAAAACCAAGAAAATAGGAGTTCACTCGCAATGCACACAATATTTTTACAAGCTTATTTCATGATGGATATTAAAACAAAAAGTGCGCGCCTAAATTTATGTGATTGACAGAACGCCTCGATCTATGGTCGTCGTCTATGGTTCGGGTAGTGTACATCCTCTGTAGTGTAGTGGCCCTTTACGTCTGCCAAGGAGGTTCTGCTAACACGGCCTCTCCTGACACTGAGACGTCCACGTCTTGTTCGGAAGTATGAGGTACAGGTACAGCTGCATCCTTCGAGCAGCCCAGTTGTTGCCCAGCCTCCTTTGAGCAACTTGGATGCGACTCAGCATCATCTACAGTTTCTAAAATTCACGTATGAGTATAACTTATAACATCAAAATATTTGAGCAAGCAAGCAAAAGTGTTTACTTGCTTTTAACATGTCACAGAGACACAAACAAGTTGGCATGTTACAAACAATAAGCAGAGGCGCTCCAGTAGTAGATTCACACACAAGTAAGTTTGCTACGAGCAACACCAGTAGCAAAGGCGCAGACAAGTTAGCATGCTCAAACAACGCTCCAGTAGCAGAGGCACACACAAGTTAGCATGCCACGAGCAAAACACCAGTAGCAGAGGCGCAAACAAGTTAGCTTGCTACAACAAAACCATAGTGGACAAACGTAACATGATTAGCACACAATATTATGACAGAGGCACCCCCAAGTTAGCATGTCATGAAACTACACCGGGGTTGACTCCAGCATGACTAAAAATATATTGGCAAACAAAATACAAAGTGTCAAATGTCTCACCCTCAAAGAAAGCCACATTCTTCCGAGGCCCGCTCTAGA
This sequence comes from Udea ferrugalis, assembly GCA_950022985.1. Lineage (NCBI taxonomy): Eukaryota > Metazoa > Arthropoda > Insecta > Lepidoptera > Crambidae > Udea > Udea ferrugalis. Next base: position 5,494,059 of record OX465533.1, read on the forward strand.
CTTCCTCAATTATTTTCAATACGAACCATGTTCAAGTCCTAAAATCTTACGAACTGGCTTTTTATTTCATGGCTAAGGAGCTTTGACTAAGGATTTTACTTTATGTCGGCTCGGTCTAACCTGACCTTAGCTAATAATACGTCCAAGATACTCAATTTCAGTTGTAAGGAAGGCACATTGGCGCTTTCAATAGTCCGCAGACACAGTGATTTGAATTCAATTTGGCAATAACCACGGCTTTGCGTCGCCTTAAATACAATTCCCAACTCGAGAAAGACACTCTCCGTCATCCCAACGATCGAGGGCCCTAGCGCCGTTGACTTCATCACACCAAGCATCAATGTTGTGAAAATGGGAATCAAAATTTGAAATATAATAAGTAGTGGTTGGACCTCACCGGATTCATAGCGTTTATTGCCTCCACAATCCTGCCTGTTGAGCCACGCGGAGACCTCTCCGAAGGCCTCTCTAAAGCGCTAATCTCCATCATACTCGTAGGTTGGTCGGTCGATCTGCTTCGACTTCTACTACGTCGACGACGATGCTTTTCATGCGGTTTGTTAAGCATCTTGAATTACTTTAGGAACCAGAAATAAGTAAAAAACTTATTATTTATTTAAGTACATACGTCAATGTAAGCTGAAACAACACCTTTGTCACAAACTTATCATTCGCATTCGCACATTCGCTTAAAACCAGATTTTTCATTTAGTTGTAAATGGAAAAACTCAACGGGAAAATTATAGATTTCCAACTATACAGAAATTCAAAAAGATATCAAGCTAAGCGGTAAGGCAAACGAATCCCACTTCTGATTTTGGGAAATTATTCAGAAATGCACTCTTTCATAGTAAAACAATTATTGATTTGTTACTAAATCAAAACAAAATAGTTCCCAAAACCAAGAAAATAGGAGTTCACTCGCAATGCACACAATATTTTTACAAGCTTATTTCATGATGGATATTAAAACAAAAAGTGCGCGCCTAAATTTATGTGATTGACAGAACGCCTCGATCTATGGTCGTCGTCTATGGTTCGGGTAGTGTACATCCTCTGTAGTGTAGTGGCCCTTTACGTCTGCCAAGGAGGTTCTGCTAACAATACTTATATTATTTTGTTTTCAAATTACAATCTACGTAATTACAAACTGTAGCGGCATCTATCTCGCCACATTGGAACTACGACTACAATCCTGAAACGCGCTATCAAAGTTTTCGGAGCGATTGCGCATAGATAGAAAAACCCGACAATAACCGTCGGGCAGTAGCCCACCAGACTGAACACCCGTCTGGTCGGAGGATCCTCCCGTTTCTATGGGGGATAAGGAACTTTACACCCTGTTCCTCATATCCCCAAACAAACCACACCCACCCACTTACCTGCTACAAGGCCGGCTACAACCTGGCTGTCTGGAAACCATGTCGTATGGTGTATATTGATGATAAAGTATGTTCTCAGAGTCGATCTAAGTATAAAAATAGTGCTATAACCGGTCGATAGATTAAAAAAATGCCAACACTAGCAATTAAATTCTTATGTTCTAAATTTACAATCGTTTACTTACTCATACATCAGATCAACGCAATGCCAGTCCGAATGTATGACGAGCACCACACACACCACCATTCTATTTTAAATGCTTTTTTTAAAGAATTCTATTCGCCCTTGACTCTCGCAATGAATAGGTCTTTGTTTCTCGCAAACGAAGATAGATCTTTAACTTTATGATTAATGAACTTCGAAATGAACCTGTGTTTCCATTTTTTGTTGATTATTTCAAAGCATTTTTCTTACTGTGTCGCAAGACTAACCAGAAACACTAACAGTCTATTCTTGTTAATTTTCGCATAATTTAACTGAATGCTAAATTATTAAATGAAGTACTGTGTTTTTTATTGTTATTGTTATCTCCGCCAAACTTTTTTTACTAGATTCAGTTTTCACTTTTCTCAATTTGTTTCTGTATTAAAATTTGGTAAATTAAAAAAGGGAAAATGAAATCGCTTGTAATAAAATAATATTTTTCTCAGGAATCTTCGTTCTGGGAGGGAGTAGAAACCGTGACCCTGGCACTTCTATCTGCATTTTTCTTTCTTTATTGAAAACTACTGGCTCCCTGCGACTTCGTCCGCGTAGATTTATGTTTGAATTGTAACCTATGTCCTATTCAGATGCATAAGCTATATTATAATGAAGTTTCAAAAAAATCCATCCAGTAGTTTTGACGGCACATCCACACGTACAAACTTTCGCATTTATAATATTAGTAGGATGAAATACAATAGCATGAGAACCTGCCCAGTTTGTATTCTGAACCGAGATACGCTATAGTTTTGAACAAAGTAAGTAATATTCTTAACAAGCCTGTGATTGGATGAAATGCAATATGTAGACCAAATAGTTCATAGTGTATTCTACTTTTAGAATACTGGCCAGCTCCACCCTAGAGAAATAAGAGAAACTTCTAACCAATGCTACGACATTAGAAAAACTTTGATACATCCATTGTGAAGCCGAATGAACAATGAAAAAGAAAATTACGAAACAGATTAAAACATTTTCTTTTCCCTTAATTACTTCCGAAAAAGGTACGATAAGCTCGGCTATTTAGAATTGTCTCTTTTTTCTATTTGTTAGAAGCATGTTGTTTGATAATGGAAAGAAATGTTTAAAGTTAATCTGAAGCTTTTTTAAATAAAATTCGTTACTTAAATATATCTTATTGCTGAAAAAGTTGATTCCTGTTTAGTATCTTTTAAGGTTTATATTTGCAATTAAAGAACTAAAATTGTAGCCTGTGACCTATGAATATAAACTGTAAACATACATTTGATGTTTAAAGTGAAACTATTTCGCTATATATTTTTTACAAAGTTAGCTGCAAGGTTGTAGAATGAACACGAAGTACAGAGGCGCTCACATCAACTTTTACATAGGGGCACCTTATGCCACTGACATAAGACCCATTTTGCAACGATTTTGTAAAGGTTGATGTGAGCACCTCTGTACTTGTAGATGTCCCGAGCAGATTTGAACCTGTGACCCAACGGGCTCTAAACCAAAGTACTTTTGAACTTACATACAAAGGTCATTCAACTAAGTTTTCTTTATTTAGAATTTTAACTTCGTTTAGGTACTGAATTTGACTACATACTAAAATAAGGCTATTTAAATTTTCGTTCGAGTGACGATGAAAATGATTATTTAAGATAACGACTGCTCCCATGTACCTACCTAGTTCACTGTAAAATAAATAACTCAAACTGGAAGGACTTTTGAAAACAAAACTTTTATTAAAGAAAACGCAACTTGAACTTCTGTATTCGACTGTACAAAATGTCAATCCCGGAGACAATGGAAGGTCAGCGCGAATTCGTTGGCAAACGCGCGGCATTCGGTCCGCGATTGTTTGCGGCACCCGCAAATCGGACATCACTGAGGAAATGGCCTTCTAAAATAAAATAAAACTACACAGTTGAATTACGTAACCTACGGGGTCAGCAGTTTGAGGATCAGTGGCTGGGGCAAATCGAAATGTTTGAAATTATTCGAAATCAAACGTGACAGGACGCTAGGAAGACACGACCAAACGAAAGTCTCAGGATTATGGTAGATTAAGGTCACCCAGTACCGGAGGCTTTGGGAATCTAAAGACAAGGCCTGTTTTCAGCTGGGGACGTTGTGTGATAATCGATGATGATTTGAATTTTAAAAGAGTCACCGAAATAGCTCACTTTAAACTTAGTAAACAAACTGAAAAATGACATATTCAGCGATTAGCGTCATTGGCATAGCACAGAGTGCTATTTAACTGTAGCTGACAGACACTCGCCAGCCAGACAGACAGAAGTTGAGAACTTAACATTTGAAAAAAAAATTCAAGATGACGATGAAACCAGCAACGATTTTTCTTTTCATCCACAAGTTTAAACACAAATTACTTTCAACACCAAGATGCAAGTATTCGGAAGACTCAATCTGATTGGATTTGATTCCTAAGATCGTGCATGTATAATAAAAAAAAACTTAGACCGAGACTTGTTTTTTCTTTTGTTTTAAATCGCGCGGGTCCATCTGGACCCGATGACGCAAAACAGATGCAAGCACATTGGCTTGCTCCTCGCGTAGAGCCGGCTTCGACTACCTGGACGAGTAAATAGCAGCGATCACTCTACTTGCTTTAGTTAGATGGCCTTTAATAAATAAACAGCTCTCTAATCACATTTTAACACGCTTTACTTATCGAAGATCTAAATTAATGTAGAGTATGAGTATTATAAGTGAATAGAGCCGAGTTGGCCATGGACGTTAAACTGCGCCTTATAAATCAATTAAAAAAGGGTAAACACTTCAAATGATGAAAAGTATAATTTAAAATCTTGTTAAATAAAATTGCTTAAATATTTAAGACATATCCGATTGCGAACATAAAGCTTTACTTCTTGTTGCATAACATTAATAATGGTCCTAACGCTAAAACAATGCTGAAAACGTTAGTTATGAACTTCTTCATGTTCAAGTCAATCAAGAGCGTTTCTAAAGAGATAGGCGACGAACGCGGGACCTTTCCTAAACATTCCGCCACCGTGCCAACGATGTCACGTAATTCTATTATCATGTGTTGCCTGTCACACAGCTCCACAAAAATCGTCTAAAGCTATTTTTAAACATGACTCAGTCCAAATTGGCATTCGTTTGCTATAAATTATTCCAACTTTTTCCGTTGAAAAACGGCCTATGCAAAAGCAATAAAATACTTTTTAGTTTCATCAATCATGCGAAAAGTTCGATAATATCTTTCATACAAATTTGTGCTGTTTTTTTTTTTATTTTTGGCATCGGATTTATTTGAGATTATCAGTTTGATGGAAACGAATATTATTTAGCAGCATTGCTCAGTTTTCGCCAGTAGATGACTTTTTTTTTTCATGTGAGAACAAATGAGAATCAAACACAATAAGCTCATTTCAAAGAAGCATCATTATCACGATTTGTGATTTTACTTCATGCTATTTAATTCTATCATCATCATCTATCGTCGTGTCACAGTCCACTGTGAACATACTTTTCTTCACAACAACACACACAATTTCTGATCCTTGCAAATAGTTTGACTGCCCAAACTGAGTGAAGTGTTCTGCAAATAAATAATTTGATTTCAAATCAATTTTATTTCGGACAACGGAACAGTCTTATCTGATAGGTATTTTTAATTTCAACGTTTTCATGACCATTTACCACTTCTGTCTTTGTTTATTATTCTTTTTGATTGTGAAATCTCAGGTGAATATTTATTTTTCATCTTCTTTATTTCCGTTGGTCGATCTGCTGAATCCACAATGAACTCGGCCACTATAACGACCATTGATTTCATTTAAAACACTAAAAACGGGATTGCTACTAAAAAAAAGCGAAAAAAAAGGTACATGGTAGCAATCCCGTTTTTAATGTTTTAAATGTTAGTGACCATGAAAGTTAAAAGAAATACATTGATTTCACTTCTACAGGTATTTATAAAATTGCACCTAACAGTTAAGAACTATTTTATAAATATGCACAAAATTACGTACTAAACGCAAAATTGATTATTATTCTTTTAACACATGCTTACTCCACTTTTCTACACCATTGTCTTCTTGAGCCTTGCAATCTCGATTTAAAGTCCGGGGCGACCCGATATTATCTTGTTCTTCCCGAGTTCCTAGTATTTCGCTGAATAGCGAAAAACGATGAAACTCATCCCTAGCTTCTTGTGCGATAGAATTCTAAGATTATTCAAAATAAAACGTATTTTTTTAGAGTAAATGTAAGGATTTTACTTGTCCTGAGTTTTTGATGTTCTTGATCTTCAAGAAGTAAGCATTATTTTTGTAAGCTATTTTCGCAATAGCCATCTCTTCTTTGCACTATGTTCCCAAACCGCTTCAGCCTGCTAACTCGTTTGGTTACGTCGGTGACGTCTTTTTAGTTCTTCTACGGATTTTATTCTAAAATATCTGTTTCGATCTTGTATTGAAACCATCAACAGTACATTGGATAACTAACTTGCTTTCTTAACGTTTTTTTGGTCATTATTTAAAATTAGGTATTGTTAGTCATAATTAAAAACTCTGCATATCAAACTCTGAAATCAAACAATAATTAGTTGAAATGTTAAAAAACGAAGCAGTCAGAGTTTACCAAGTTACCTAACAAATTGGTACCATAACCAACTTTTGCAATACCAACTGCACTTTTAATGTTCTATTTGTCTTTGAGTTTGTTAACATGAGACACATCAAAGTGCAATGAGTAGTAACTGTGGCCCTGTGTGCCAAACTGCACGATTAAACTAGTCCCCGATGATACATTCATGACATATCTATTCTGTCTCGCACGCTGTGTATAATTAAAACTAGACGTACAAACTGCCACACCTAAAACGTAACATTTCAGTTGCAAAATGTTCTCTATCGTATTGAAATAACGTGCTGAGATAGTACTGACAAGTACAAGCTTTGCTTGTGGCAGTCTGCTCATAAATGCGTTCAACATCGAACTATTTGGATACGCTTACGAGTACAACGTTTTAGAGGTAATTACGAGATATTAATGACTTATGACTTATCACATAATTTAAAAAAAAGTGAATGACGGCAGAAATATGCTCAACTAACGATTGAAACACCCATCATGGTGAGGTTGCTAGAAGAGACATACCTAGACTTCTCTTCTTTGAAAAGTCAAAACTTGAACTCGATGTTACATGCATGTAAGTTTCAAAGGTTCAACACAACGATGTTATTTCAATCGGAACTTTTTTAGTACATGCAATTTTTCTTAGTATTCTTTTTTAATACCTCTGATGTTACCGTGTAGCGAACCTGTATATAGTTAGTTTTGGTCTCTGAACTTTGGTCTTGTACCTGAATATCCATCCAGCTCTTTGAATGTGATTTGAATAGCTTCCTCTGAGCTTATTTTAACGAGTAAGATAACCGATGCTAATTGTTATTAATTGAATATGTATTTTTTACGTTTTTTTCCCGTTACGTATGTCTTAAACAATGTTTGTTTTATTTATTTTCGATTAACCAATTTTGTTAACTGGCGAAATAACCCACAAATTCACAAACGTCAATCAACGCTAAGCACGCACTCACGCTCATGCTGTCCCGTAAAATGACAATAGAACTGAAAGGGACAGCATAGGCGTGAGCACGTGCTTAGCGTTGATTGACGTTTGTGAATTCGGGGGTAAGTGCCATAATTGATTAAAAATCCACAGGGAACCTGACAACCTGAGTGTCCTGTTACTACAGTCTACCACAAACACTGCCCCATGTGAACGTACTATTAATGCGAAGTAAAACAACAAATGGAGCGACTTTCTTGTCGTACGTGACCTCATTTGCGAACAGAAACGGCATCGCGACAAAACTACTCTGACTGGTTGCCAAAAAACTTTCTTACGACAAATGACAATTGTATCGTTCTTATTTACCATAACTTTGTGTCATGTACGACAATCGTTAGATAGCATCTAGATCACAATAATGATAAACTTAATGTCAGAATAAAAGATCTTTCAATTCATTAATTTTACAATTAAATGCTTTTCTCTGGCAAGACATAATAATTTGAGGGTCGTATGTGAGATAGGGCACTGAGAAATCAAATGTACTAGAAACAGTTTTAAAAGCGTCTCCTAGATAATATTAACAGAATGAGGTTTTCAAATGCCATTTGAAATACATTTTCGCTTTCTAACCACAACCTCGAAGCAGTTTTAAAACTATTTTCGCTAAAGTTATGTTTAAGTATTGTTACGTATTTTTTTATATTATTAATTTTAAGCCTAATGAAAATATAAAGTTAAGGATTTGTTTTGTTTGAATGCGCTAATCTCGGGAACTACTGGTTCGAATTGAAAAAATATTTGTCGTAAATAAACCATTTCTTGATGCAAAAACTATGCATGCCTTAGGCTTTAAGGCATGCATAGTTTACAAATAAGATGTACCTAAACTAAATGCCCGCAGAGTTTGTCTCGGCCCTCATTTTATTCCTAAAAGCTAGTCTATGTAAGATGACTACATGGAAACTGTAGTTATAAACCAAACTAAATTGCCTTCCTTCAAAGGTATATCTTTGTATTATCTTAGCCAAGAAAAATAGGCAATAGGCTGTGTTGATTCCAGAATTCTGCTTAATCTAATAGATTGTAAATAGAATTGTAATGTGCCTTCATCCAATTTGTTTCAAAATACAATTTTCATATTTTGTCTCAGATCTTATCAATCAATCTCAAAGGACGGTATTCCGTCCACCCACCCATGGGCCCAGTTGAGCACAACTTGGCTTGAGACCATTTTTTTTTATTTGTCTTCCCGTTGACAAGTTTTAGTTGTTTAAAACCCAAATTTCAGTTACTATGAATCAAGGTTTCGCTGCACTTTTGATGTCGACACCAGTAACAATAAGTTGAATTAGTAACTACCAAAGAAGTTTTTCAATGTTGTTTCATTGCGAGCACCAGCGAGTGTTTATGACACCTTCTCAATTCATAATCGTCAAACGAACTTTAATTATCACAAACCAAACTTCTGACATTCATTTAAACATAGTAAAAGCTGGGTTCGCGAACATTGTGGTAGAGCTAGTGACAGAAGCTAAAGTGTTTGCAGTTTTGCACCAACCATCTCTTCGTGTAAAAAATGCTCTCGTTTATGAGAGAACTTGAGAAGGTCAATGCTAAAGACAACACGATTTTTAAAATGAATAATTCTAAAAGTATAAACCAAAAATCAATTTTACATTTGGGATTATTTGTTAGTGTCGAAAACATCGTGGTTAAGTGATTAAACACTCTGGCTCAGAACTGGGTGATTTCGAGTTCAAGACTGATCGGAACATTTACTTTGTTGTACAATTTGCGGCAACTCTCCCGTGATAGAAAACACCGATAACATCCCAAGCATATCCAGATTTGCTCGGCAAAATCTATGCTTCTGTATGTTCCGTTCACCAATATGCCTCTGGCTGGTTAAGAGTACTTTTTGGGTTGAAGTCCTAGTTTTCGGGTATATGAATATTTCGCCTGTATAAAGTACTGGGTTTATGATCTTATCTCCTGATTTGTCAAGATATTGTCAGTTACGGGCACAATTAAGTTTCTGTTTCTGATATGCTGTAATTAGTAAGCCTCCAGAAATCAAATCCCAGTGCCAGACTCCCTAAACAAATGAAGCAAGAAATCTGCAGTTGAATTTCAGATCGCGCATACATATTCATAGTCATTGCTTATTCGGAACGAAGCCATTTTGCTGTCGGTGTACGTTACGAGACGACAATCATTTGTTTTTGTTTGTCATTGCAAAGTTTTACCGTCTTCTTTTAAAGTTAACATTACCCGCGTTATTAAAATTTTACCTTGTTAAAATAAGTCACAGATATGTGTCATTATAATAATTAGACGAACATTTTATAGGATTAAGTAGTTGTATTTTTTTTGTATTGCTCTGGCTGTCAGAATTTGATATTATTAATTGTTTATTTAATAATATCAAGTTCGGACTACAATACTTATTAAAAAAGCCTCTCGGCATTAAGTCCGCCGATGGGACTTTTTTTGCAATATGTTTAATAAATACAATCTTTCGAGATCTGAGATTCCGTAAATCAACTACAATAATTGCTCTTTAAGGACGAGAAAGAATTTTGGCCAGCCGCTGTTGGAAAAAAATGTTGCATTATAAAAACGAATTTTACCATTAGGGGTGGGATCCAATCATTGTATCCCTAGTTACAATTGCAACTTGTTTTCCTAATTGTGACCTAGTTAAAAGCCCTGCTAATCATAATTAATACCATGAGTAAAGTCGTGCGTATCTTTGATTAAAACCATTAACAACTGTTATGCCCTGATTAAATTGTAAATTCTGACAAAAGGCGTCATTACTTTAAAACGTTAATTCACAATAGAATAAAGTAAAGGTTAACTTAATAGCTTACGATTACGAATAAGGGTCTCGTTATTTAAATGAGAGTGTAACATGTGCTTTCTCATACGCCAATCGTACGAGGTTATTAAGATTAGGGTGTATTCACCACCGAAAGCTTTCGACTGAGTGACTAAGATAAGATAAGGTATACTTTGCTGCACAAAGAAAAAAAATACATAACAATGCTAACAAAGATACTAAATGTTACTGTAAAAAGAACTAACACCCACTTCATGGCCTAGCCGGTGCCCAGCAGCGCCGGGCTCACCTCAACAAAGGGGTGCCAAGCTAAACTCTGACTTGCGTTCTCAGTGTGGATTTTTGGAGGTGTAAGGATAGTGATAAATATTGCTGTCAGATGTTTTCAAGCCATCCTACGGCCTCCGACTAGGCTAAACCACACATCTAGTGAATGTGCCTTCTGAAGTACGGAGATGCCAGAAGAATATTAACGTTCAGTCAGGGTGGTCACCCATCAATTAACAACACGGTGTGTGTTGCTTTATACCGGCGATCGTTACCAATCCACTGTTAGAACCATGAACTATGGGCGCCTTCTTTTCTGTCCTGGGTAGTCATCAAACCGAGAGATCAAACGGGCGAGTTGCTGCATTTGATTAAATAAACCTGTAACAACACATGCTCGTAGCACGTTTGCCGTAGCAACCGACCAGATAAGGCAAACCAACACCACGCTCTTTAAGCTACATTATTGCTACGGTATGACTGCTACGAGTTTTCGTAGTGTTGGAAAAACCTTAGCTAGGGAGTCTAAATTTACGAACTCTACTTGAACTTGCAGCATTTGCCTGGGAACGCTCTCCGTCAAGTCTAGAGACGATTTAAGGGGTCATCGGAATAGCTTATGTGTAGAAATCCTTTTTCAAACCTAACTCGAGTTTAGAACGATTCTCATGAGGCCGGCCAATCAATGCCGATCCCTTGAAAAATTAAAAGCGCTCCAACAGTAGCTACATAAAGAATGGCAATTAGGATTCATAGTGAAACTCGCCCCAGGCCTTTCAACAGAATCGAGTACTTAAATAAAGACTGATATTCTTGGTGTTGGGTGTTATTTGTTCGAGTACTAAAACAAATAAGTACCTAAGTAGTCCTTACCATTCAGTGAATTTATTTACTAAAAGTACTGAGTAAAGCTACGTATGTTTTATTTAAACGGCTGTGTTTTAAATGAAATAATAAGTAAACATCTGCGCAACAGTGAGTGTTTTTACAAGCTGTAACAGAAAAACCGATCGCAATATCTGAATTGCAAACAAACAGAATGATAACCATATAATTGTTGTTGTTTTATATCGTTTTGAACATCTTTGATCAGCCGGTCGGCCGGCAAAGTTTTAAGAGAATAAGATTTTTCCAAAAATTGGCTTCACAAGCCTTTTAGTCATCATTGTTTGTTGCCCCACGGAATTAAGGACACATTTACCCGAAAAACGAAACGAACAGTTCTGTTGACATTTTACAGGACAGCATGGGCGTGAACGCGTGCTTAGCTTTAATTGACGTCTGTGGATTCGGGGGTTTGAGAGGTACAAAAAAACCCAGCCGACCTATGAAACTCGACACCATAACAAAATTTTGTGACGAGTGATGTTGTGCCATTTGTATGGTATAAGCCAAATAAATGATTGAGTATTGAGCCCGTTGAGTATTTTAGCCTAATCAAATAGATTTGAAAATACCTTGAATGGTATTAACGTTCACTAACTGCTTACTCGTTAATGAATTGCTTGATGCTATAGTTCGCACGGCGAATGATGATCCCTATGACGTTTCAACTGACAGTTGTAATAGTGATGCGAAACAATTTCAAACAATTTCGATAAAATATTTTTTTAGGCACATGTCATGTCATCCAGCCAGGTCATTCAACATAATAAGCAATATTTATTTATTTGGAAAAAGATTGCGCGCATTGATGGACAGCCTAATTATATTTTATTTTGCTTTAGTTTAATTTTCATTCAAATTGCATAATTTAAAGAGTTTAGAATTCTTTCTGATTTGAATTTCAAAGAATTCATAATTGCCAGCTTCATGGAAAAATATTCAAAAGGAGGCCACAGACCAACCGTCTCTTTTTTAATTCAGTCAGTCACGTCTTGCCACGGATAGCTGCAGTTCAGACTCAGATTTTGAAGATCCGCTTGAGCCTGTATCAGATTTAGATTGATATAAATAATATAGAAACTCAAAGCATTTGTTAAATTTTTCCAACAAATTATCGATATTTTGTTTATCGATGTGTCCCTTCTTAGTCGATAACAGCTGGACGACGTAACTTTTGCAGCACGTACCATGTACATTTGCATTGAGCTTTTTTCCATTATTTACGAAAGTTAAGTAATATTTTCTTAATATTCATCTTTATAATTTACAAATGTACGCAATTATGATTTTTTCGATTTTTTAATTGACCTCTAAAGGATTTGTTGTGACAGGACGTCTGTACAATGTTAAGCGCCAACGAACTGTCATAGGGATCATCATTCAGCGTGCGTAGTATAATACTGCAATCAATTAGTTGTAGTTACGATGCAATCGCCTAATTTGGTCTGGAGTCACCTAATTGGCCCATTTTATAGACTTACAAAATTTTACATTATTTACATCTCTCTTGCAGAAGTAACACGACGGGATGAATTTTGTATCAAGTGCAGCCTGTTATAATGTAATAAAATACATAATTTTAATTTCGTGCGGATGATAAAATTGCATTTAGTACGTTGAAATGTAATAACACTGAGGAAAGAGGTGATTTCGTGGTTATTGGTGGTCACAGAATTCACTGATAAAAATGGCCGGCTAAAAAATATTTATATTTTGTTTCAGGTGGTATTATTTTGAGTGGGAATATGTGTAGGCAGCCAAGTTTAGTATGAAGTTATGGTTTATATTTATTCATTGTTTTTTTTTTTGAATTTTGTGTGAATGTTTAGACAACAATCTTTAAGTTGGTTTTAAGATTGATAGGTGCAGTATGATAAAGCACGCTGTTATGATGAATAAACTCTTCATATTTCAAACTCAAATCAAATTTTAATATCAAAGAAGAAAGAGCTCTTGTTCTTGTAGTTTATAGCTCCATAAAAGAAGCATTATTGTACGTCATACATTATTCGTCATCCTAAACAGCTTCAAGTTTTTGTGCTTCTTTATTTTTTACTTTTACGTATTAACTTACTTTTTTCAGGCTTTAGTTTTATTATTGTGTTATTAAATATCATAGATACCTTATACCGTGATTAAGAGTTGTTAGACTCTGTTGTTGACTTAGACTGTTGTGAAACGTCATCTTGCATTATTCCCAAAAAGTGACACGCTAGATTTTTGACAAAATATAAAAGTAATTTTAAATAATGAAATAAATAGGTGATAAAAAATCCTAGCCGCAAAGTGTGTAGGTATTATTTATTTTGTGTGGACCTTAGTGTATCGAAGATTTTAGTTTCTTTGTCTTTACCTTTCATAAGAAAGCGTAGGTATGTTAACTATTGTAAGTAATATACGAGTATTATGTAAATTGTTTTTTTGTATAATGCTATGCATGTGTAAGAATTTGGTGAACCGACCTGCTATTGTTGTTCTTCTTTGTTTAGTAAACACAAGCTGATATTTTCAGAACCTGCCAGTGTTTTAAACGAGGTCTAAAATCTAGTCAAAGCACTCATTTTAATAAAAATTGATTGAAGAAGATATGTCCAAATTTTTTCTAAAATTGTTCAATGAAACGTTTGTTAAACGTGATTCAGAACTTGAAACTTAAAAGGTTTTGTAAACAATACACTGTCTATAAACGTTTTTTGTTTTGTTTTTTTAGGCATAAAAACAAAAAAATATTAAAATCTAAAGCACTAGAACTTACCTGAACAAAGGCTCCACGTCGAGCGCCCAAACAATAATACACAATTAGATTTAAGTCCACTGTATCACTTTATACGTAAACAACCGTCGCGTACATCTGAATGATAATGGATCTTCCAAGTTTTTCCTTCACTATTCACAACCTCAGGGGAAATTATGGAGGTAAAGTTTCACCTTTACATCGACGTTTCTAATGGAAAATGTGAACACCGGGACAGACAGAATATTTACATAAATACTTTTTTCCTATTCGTTGACGACGTAAATATATTTGCTTCTAATCACAACTTACAACTGATTACAACCACTTTGATTCTTGATAAGTCTTTTAATGAGCGAAGGACGATTCACAATCGGAGTTTTTCTTTTGTTTTATCACAACCATGATAGATCTGTCTATAATCTACTGGAAGGCTTTCCATTCTACAGCTTTTGACTACATGTTTTAAGATTAAAAGTACTAAGATAGATTACAGCTAAAGTCATTCACAACACAGAAGAGGTAAACATTGATTTCATCCAACACATCCTGATAACTCGTGTCTATAAGACGATAATCCCAATCCAAGTAACAGTCACATCACTAAAACTCACGTTCGAATTCCATTTTTGATTATTAACTTATGTTATTGTTTTTGGCACAACGAAGTTTTCGACAGTTTTCATGTTTCCCACGTGAACAACGTAGCGCGGGCACGCAAAAACCACAGATACTGAGCCATCCACTATCACACCGCTAGAGATTATGCATTTATAAATAGTTATATATCGTGGCGGCCCATTTCACTAACACGCGACGCACTCCGGGACAGCGGTGAATGTCAGGTGATTTCGGAGCTGTCAGTGAAACTGTTTTTCGGTTTCACGATGCGACGTGTTCGAGGTACTGTTTGTGCTCTGTTACTAGTGGCACGCTTCCACACTGCAACCGCTGAAAGGCGAAACCTGTTGAAATAGGACAGGATGCTGCGTGTGAGCGAAACAGACGCGTTTCTCTCCGCTACGAGTAGAGTTTCAGCCGCTTATTTTGCTACGCAGGAGTGTGTGCGTTAAAAGTTGCGTGATACGAGCGCCGAATCGGTGTTAGTGAGTTGTGGAAAAGTCTCTTTAGGACGCCTTCACAAACGCACGGGATTTTCTTTGCGTATTTTTGGGGTCCCTAATTAATCCTATTGAATGTTACATGGTGAATGTTTACGTGGATTTCTTTGGTAATAATGTTATTTGTACGAACCCACCCGCAACCTTGATACGTTTGTGTTTTGTTATGTCAGAACATTCCGTTTTTTGCCCAAATTAAGTTTGGCTAATTTACAAAAATTGGTTTATTTCCAAGATGTCTTTAAAAACATTGTGCGTTGTGATATGATAATAACTTACATTAAAGTTGACCCATATTTAGAAACTAGGTCATGGGTCCAAAACACGATTGAGAGTAATAAATATCTATGTCCAACCATCGTAAGCTCTGTCAAAACCAACAGCCGTCATAAGAAATCGAAGGTGTCGTTGTGTTAATCAATTTAAAGTAGCATCAAGCCCAATATAAACAAGGGAACACACAGACGCGCTTAATCAAATACCACGCAGTTAGGTCGAGAGCACAAGATCTGTGGAGGCTGTGGAGGAGGCGAGATGACAACACGAAGCCTGCGTGCGCAGCGTTCGATACACCCACGGCCCCACCGCACTCACACCCGCTAGAAATCTATACCGAATCCCCCTCTGACAGTTCTCTACCAATGTACCCTTCATTATATTGGGAATCAATTGACAAATAGGCGCCGCACTGTGCCACGCTGCATGCCACCAAGGACGTCCATTGTTTATCTCTTTTGGAATCTAGATTTCCCTCTCTGAAGCCGGTAAATTAATTACCTGTGCAGATGTATGTGTCAATCGGACTTTGTTTGTTCGAAATTGTTTCTTTCTTTTTGCGGGACTTTTGGGTGGAAACGCGACGAGCTTTTATTTTTGTCCGTTGAAAATTAAGTCACTTTGTAGTAGTTGCAGGAAAGTTTAGTTGTACGTTAAAGTTTTGAACTACTTAACTATGGAGAAGCGGCAGAGCGTGTAATTTTTTTGCTTACCTTGTGAGTTTAAAAAAACCCTTCGGCAGTGCTATGGGGAGATGCCCGTGGCGCAGTGGTGACAATAATCGGCGACGATCGCTGTTGTAAAGCAATACGCGAAGAGTCAGAAATGGGATGGGTGATCACGCTACGGTCATGGAATGGGTGGTTGACGTCGCCGTGATAACATCTGACATTAAGGTTGCTCACTAACCTTACACCCCTCCAACAAACCGCACTGAGAACGCGTGTTGGAGTATGGCTCGTTCCACCTCGTAGTTCATGGGACGAAAAGTTTGTTCGAACTTATTCTGAGTCTAGGATTGTGGAATACCTATTTATTGTATTTTTATCGCACCTATCTGACACCTGTAGGTCAAGCCTTGATCAACGGTTAATTCAGGGTCAAATAAGCTTGTTATGTTCCCATTTCGATGACCGACCATTTCGATGACCGACCATTTCGATGACCGACCTACCAGGGACCAGAAATTTGAACCCAATGTGATAAGGGGAGAGCCTACCGCCGTTATTCGGGTTGCTTGGGTTTTATATCGGTGATTTCCATCACCGGAGAGTTAGCCGCGAATCCTACAATGCACACAAAGTAGGTGTGTTCTGGCCAGATTTGATCTCGGGAACACCGGGTTGCGAGCCAGAATGTTTAACCACTGGGCCACGACGAGTTTTTTGACCCCAGTGACCTACTGAACTAAACACTGTTAACTTTTACCCCCTAAAATGTAACTGGTGGAAGCAAATGTCGTGTTTAGTCATGTTTGCGTTCGGTACCCTCCCCTCATACAGCCTGATTATTATGCGGAATGAAAAACAAACAGTAACTTTGGATTAATGGAGTGTTTTGTTACCTTCTCGCTTGAAAAACCACTTAGACCCTTTTTAGAATTTGTTTTTACTACACTTTTAAGACTAAGAGAGAGCACGGCGGCTTAATTGGTAGTGAATTTGCCTGCTAAGCTACAGTCCTGGGGTTCCAGGTTAGTATTAAGATCAAAAAGTAAGTACATAGACTTATCAGAAACGTTGGTCTTAGCGCTAGAGAGCCAGTCACTGCTGAACATAGGCCTAGTAGATAGTAATGCAGGAAGAGTCAGGAGAGTACCTAGGTAGGGTTGTGGGACCCGCTGCTTACGAGCAGGTTCACACATGCGACTTATTTTGAATAAAAAAAAACATGTCATGACCGATTGCGACGCTTTACAGAGCTGAACTGTAAAATAACTTAACCTTTCCTAATTTTAACAAAACAGTTGTTAGAAATTTCATACCAACAAGATGTACTTACAAGAAAAAGCATGTATGAAAATACCGCTGTAGGAAAGCCACATGGCGCTAGTAACATAAACGGCTAACTAAGTTACGGGCATACAAAAGCCACAGACTCACAAAACAAACACGTAAACTACGTTAGTTCAAAAAAACAGTTCCTGTAAGCTGTTTCGTGAATCATTTCGCCGACGCGGGCTGAAGTGGCCGCTCAAACAATTTATTCTGTTTCCCGACTGCGCCTTGATTAGGTGAAGTGCTGCTGCAAACAGAGCCTCTTTGAGTGAGGACTGGGTAGAAAGAACTTTGTGTTTGTTAACGCCTACTAGAAAGATGGGCAAATTAATATTTTTGAGAAAAAGAAAGAAAGAACAATGTTTATTGATTTTGAACATCACAACACATAAAAACATACAAAACAAAATGGTTAGTAAAAAAAAACAATAGAAAAACAAAGAATAATTTCCACCAGACAGCAGTCAAGTGTCACGATGTTCAAAATAAAATGGACTCCACTCAGCTAATGACTGGACCTGATGAACAGTTATAAAGATAAATTTAGAAGCTATAGAAAAATAGACTCTACACGTGGATAAAAACTCAAAGGTCATTAAAACGTCATACAAGATGTTAAAATTAATAGCTTACTATGTCATAGCTTTCTTGAGGCGCTCCAGCTGTTCTTATGCTATCGGTTTTGACTGGCTCTTCTGTCTCTTCATATCTGGTTACTACCACATTGTTTATGAAAGAATATCAAAATATCTGTAGAAATGCCTTAGTAACCGCGTAAAAAATAACGGGAGTCAATAAAACGATAAAAAGTCATATAACTATGGACAGATTTCATTTAGTATTTGTTTTACTGTTTGCTTTTGCTTATTTTTTCTGTAGAGAATCCGCTTCCGAAAGTGGTCTGGAAGAGTTTGT
Organism: Udea ferrugalis; assembly: GCA_950022985.1. Classification (NCBI taxonomy): domain Eukaryota; kingdom Metazoa; phylum Arthropoda; class Insecta; order Lepidoptera; family Crambidae; genus Udea; species Udea ferrugalis. The sequence continues at coordinate 5,512,219 of OX465533.1, forward strand.
TTTGGAACTATAATCACCTGAATTACGAGCATAATAATATTTTCTTAATCTCACTTGTTGTGCCCATATATATTTGTGCTATTTATGCAATAAAGTTTTATTTTAAACCGGTCTTGTCCCACTGTTGAGCAAATGTCTCTCCCAATTTCCTCCACAGTTCTCTGTCTCGTGCTAGGCTTAGCCAGTTCTCGCTATGGTGCCGCAAATCGTCACTCCACTTTTTCTGGGCCTCCACCTGCTCTGAAATCCGTCTGTGGGCTGCCAGAGAGTGACGATTTGAGGCCGTTTTGCTGGGTGGCATCCGACTAACATGATCTGCCCATTCCCACTTCAGTTTTGCTGTTCTCGCCCACATCTGTTATGCCTGTTTCAGAGCGAATGGTTTCGTTACTTATTTTATCATCAAGCTTTATGCCCAGAATTCTGAATTTTTACAATGCCAAAAAGTATGAAGTTGTCTGTGAATAAAAATACTGCTTTTTTGGTCGTAATCTTGAGAATTACCTAATTCAGAATATTTATTTCGATATCATAATGTAGAACGCCTTCATTTACTGCGAGGTATTTCATGTCGCTTTACATTTTAGTGATCTGGCGACCTGACCAAAACACTTCTCTCGAACAGCGGTTTTAACTACCAAGATATTTTTGCAGAACCAATTTGACTCTCGCTACGCGTGTAGTGCAAATATACCGTCGAGAATCCTCTTAGTGACGCTTTTAGGAATCCGTTTAAGTTTTACTAGCCGGCCGTTCAGTATTCAATTAATGCGAATGTACGAATTGTCACAGTGCCAGAGATGTGAATGTCTTTGTTAAAATAATTAGTGTATCTGAGGATTATAATGGACAAGGCCACATTACGGAGATAAAAATGAAGTAGAAACAACTGATGGAGACTGTTTTTTTTTCAAGCACGTGTATTATTCTTGTTGGTGTGGCTCTGTGGGCGGTGCTCGTGGTTTAGTGGCGACGGCGGAACTGACACGATTACTGATGTTAAACTACGATGTCTAGTCAGGTAATGGTCTGGGTACCACTCTAAGGGCCGGCGCCCACTATCGGCATCGGCACGCTTCAGGCTTTTAAGGTGGCAAATAGTAATATACTCTAACATAATGGCAATAAAGTAAAAAATGCCGAAACAGAAACAGAACAAATGCATTTTGTTTTTACGAGAACACATCACGGAAATTTCTACTTTATTGCCATGATGTTAAAGTATATTGCTATTTGCCACCTTAAAATCCTGAAGCATGCCGATGCCGATAGTCGGCGCCGGCCCTAAATGACATTTTGTGACGTTTAACTCCTTGACTGCCGAGAAACGAGACACAATAGTAGATGTATTGTTTAATCACGCGATATCGCGAGTTCGACACTGAAAGTGTGGCATATCCGGGCTAAAGATATCAGTTCATTAACGCTTGCTATATTAGGGAAATTACTCATTCGTTCTGTGACCCGATCTCAACAATTCTTAAAAATTCGTATCGTGTTTTGTTTTGCGTATTCAACTCTGCACTATAGGTGAGTATGATACATTTGTTAAAGACTGAAGGAAACACGGTTCGTTTTATGAGTATTATATAATCACAGGGATTTAATTCAATTTACAATACTTTTTCAAGGGAGGCATCCACAACAAGTAGTACAACAACCATAGAGTCCCGGCAAAACAAATATGGCCGCCCTTGTCGGTCCGAAACCAATAACCGATGAAATTTATAAAGCTTGTTAACTTATAAAGGTCCAATTTGAAAATACTAGAAAACATAAACATAAACAGAATAACATTTTCTAATAATAAAATTCACTTAGTTAACAGTCGGCCATCCTGATTGAGTGTCTGACCCAGACACTGACTCAACACTGGTAAACTCAAAATATACTTATTTAATTTCAAACTAGGTGATTGAAACTAACGAAACTTACAAAAGTTATATTATTCTTGTTTATGAACATTTTCATTCACAAAGTCACTAATTTAAATCTCCTTAGAATCTAATCAGTCATTTCGTATTAAGAAAATATGGGTAAATAAGTAATAACGTGAATACAAACAGTTAAATAAGGAAAGTAATCGATACATGCTTACATAAAACCCATATTTGATATATGCTTAATGTAACATCATCATAATTTACAATTTTTACCACTAGAGATCTGCTACAAAACAAGATTAATCAGATTTTAATTTGAACACAACTATAACCCAAGTAAAGTTTTATTGACAATAGAAAAATGTCTAAGCATTCACTTGTACAATTTTAATTTTAAATAGGTAACCTATTTCTCTAATACAACATTAGTAACCTTATTAACAATATTATTAACATTATAACAGCAGTACAATTTATTTTCTTTAGAATACCCTAAACAATAATTCAAACGTAACAAATTATTATTATCATATTTTTTTCTCTTTTTAAACCTATTTTCTAACACAGCATTTGCATAACAATTTGTTTTCTTTAAAACACATAAAAAAAATAATTCAAACATAACAAATTACTATTATCATTATTTTTTTTCTCTTTTTAAACCTATTTTTCTAACACAGCATTTGCATCACAATTGTTAATATATTAAAAAAATATTAACGTAATACTTTTTATTTGTTTATGTTTCGGCCATTCTGCATAACCGAATGACCACATTCGGATCATGAATTATTTTAATGAGTAAAACAGGTTTAAGAAAATTGTAAAAATAGCAATAAATTTAAACATAAATATAATTATTGCGTACAGACAGATATCTATGACGATCACTTGATTAGTATCACACATATAATTCCACTGATAACTTGCACTTGCACTTTTTGCACTTTTCACTCACATTCACTATTTACCGATGCGTTTAGGTTGCTTGCCGCGAGCAACATCACGGCAGGTAGGTAGGTAGAAGGGTACCGTTCGCCCTCGGCAGGAAGGCGAACGGCACCACTTGCCCTCACCAGGCAGGCAGAAGGCGGCGGGCACCGCTTGCCCTCGGCAAGCAGGCAGGAAGGCGGCGGGCACCGCTTGCCCTCGGCAGGCAGGCAGGAAGGCGGCGCCTTCTGTTGTCCACATCAGGAGCAGCAACGGATATCAGTAAGTCAGTAAGTCATCAGTAAGTCAGTGGTGACCAGCATCGCTTGCCCACACTAGGAGCTACGATCGCAGACCGGTACACCGAAATGATTATTTTATGAATGCCAACGCTTGCCCTCTACCAAGAGCTACGAACTCAGAGCATTGTGATGTTCTTGACTCGCCGCAGAATGCCGTCGCTTGCCCTCTACCAAGGGCTACGATCTCAGAGCATTGTGATGTTCTTGACTCGCCGCTGAATGCCGCCGCTTGCCCGCACCAGCAGCTACGACCTCAGAGCATTGTGATGTTCTTGACTCGCTGCAACCACGTTGCATCAGCGTTTGAAAGTCATCTCTTCACGTTGTCATAATTACAGTTTATCAGAGGATAGGTTTTAGGAATATAAGGCATTAGGAATTGTTATGGTCTAGGAATCCGGGTTATATTGGGAAAGTTAGCTTATTCGCTAAAATCATAATCACTTTCTGACTCCGACTCTGCGAACCTCACCCAAGGCTTGATTTTATCAACCGGATAGACATTCGTGTACTTTTTTTTTGAATAACCCTCAACGCTACTTATTTCATATCGGTCATGATCTAAGGCAGCAGTTACTCTATAAGGGCCATTAAATGGTGGGTCTAATTTATGACTCTCTCCCAGAATTTTTGTATTCTTTAGAATCATTACAAGATCACCCACTTTGTATGTTTTGGGTTTGCACCTTTTTCTATCATACCTAGTTTTCATTTTATCTTGTTTATCTTTTATAAACTCGTGAACCTCTTCACGGATTTTCTCAACCGCTTCTGTCGTAACTCTTTCAGATCTATTAATCTCGTGTAGTTGTGCTTCCTTAATATTCACTGTCGCCTTGCCAAAAATAATTTCTGATGGAATTTTGCCTGTTCCTTGGTTCACGGTGTTGTTAAGGCTCCACTGTACTTTACTAACTTTATCATCCCAAGTTCGATCATCATCGTTGTGGCACAAAGCTGTAAGGGACGCCAAAATGGAACGATTGTACCTTTCGATCTGTCCATTAGATCGTGGTGTGGCCACTGCGTTTAGGGTGTGCTTCACTCCTACCGATGCCATGTATGATCTAAATTCATTAGAAGTGAAGCTTGTGCCCCGATCCGAGATGATCTGCTTGGGAATCCCAAACAGGGCGAAAATGTCTTTGAGTACATTAATGGATGTTTTACTTTTGGTATTTTTCACAGCTCGCAGAACGATGAACTTTGTGAAACTATCTATTATACCTAAAATGTATAGGCTGCCACGTTTACTTTTGACGAATGGGCCCAAATGATCAATGTGTAGGCATTGAAAAGGAGAATTAGGTTTAGGAATAGGGTTTAAGAATCCTGGTTTCTTGCCTCCGGGTTGCTTAGCATGCGCGCATGGTATACACGCTCGCACATATTTTTTTGTGAACTGTGTCATTCTTGGAAACCAGTAATCCCGTCTCACTTTTTCCAGTGTTTTTTCGTTGGAAAAGTGTCCCGCCTCATCGTGACACTGTTGCATTATTTTCCATCTAGCATCTCTAGGCACTACCCAGCGCAATTCTCCATTCACCTTTCTGTATATTTTACCTTCCTTTAGTGTATAGTTTTCATGGATATCTTTTGCTTCTTGGCCTTTAGCGTCCAATACTGCTTTAATGTGACACAGTCTTGGATCACTCATTTGCACTGCTTGTAACCAGTGTACTTCGCTAACCTGCAACACGGCTAGCACTGAGTCTACGTTTCCTTCAACGGGATTGCGGCTTAATGCATCCGCATGCGCCATCTGGGTGCCTGGTTTATAATCAATGGTAAACGTAAACTCTTGAACTAAAAGCCACCACCGAGCTATCCTCGGTATCAGATCTCTCTTGGTTAAGGTAGTGCGCAACGCATTACAGTCTGTCAATACTTTAAATTCAATACCAAGTAGATAGACTCTAAACCTGTTCAACGACGAGACAACAGCTAAAGTTTCTAACTCGTACGAGTGAAAACGTTGTTCTTCTGGTGTCGTCTGCCTACTAAAATACGCTACTACTTGAAGTGACGAATCTCTATTTTTCCGTTGTAATAAGATGCCACCCAAACCAATAGCACTGGCATCAGTGTGCAGTTCGGTGTCATATGCTGGATTATATATAGCAAGAACGGGACGGGTAGTTAAAACTTCCTTGAGTTTACTAAATGCCTCTTCTTGTGGCCCATCCCAGATCCACTTAGCATTATTCTTGGTAAGTGAGGTCAGGGGCTTTGCGATTGTGGCAAACCCCTGAACAAACCGGCGGAAGAAGCTTGATAAGCCTATGAACTGACGTACTTCGTGAACATTTTGTGGCTTTTTGAAATTGGCCACAGCACGCGTTTTTTCTTGACCTGGTCTTACACCTTCCGAAGAAATCTCAAAACCTAAATATTGTATAGTAGTTTTGAAGAAATGGCACTTGGCTAGGTTTAAAGTAAGGTTAGCCTTCCTCAAAAGTTCCAGAACGGATTTCAATCTGTCCATGCCCTCTGAGATGGTTTTAGTAGGTATGATTATGTCGTCCATGTATGCTATAACACCAGGAATGCGATGTTGTTTTAGCAGTTTAAGGATTAACCTTTGGAACACGGCTGGTGCATTGGTGAGTCCGAAAGGCATACGATTATACTCATAATGCCCGTCGGGCGTCACAAATGCTGTCAAGTGCTTGGAATCCTCTGCCATGGGTACCTGATGGTACCCAGATGTAAGATCTAATGTTGTGAAATAGACCTGTCCGGATAAACTGTCTATTTGGTCGTCAATTAAGGGCATTGGAAAACTTTCTCTGATTGTTTTCCTGTTTAGTGCCCTGTAATCCACACACAATCTTGTGTCACCATTTTTCTTCGCAACTAATATAATCGGACTGGCATATTCAGAAGTTGATTCTCGGATTATGTTGTTTGATAAGAGATCGTTAATTATGTTGTTCACTTTGTCTCGCTCCGATATCGAAAGCCTATATGGCCTATAAGTTACTGGCGCAGTATCTTTCAACTCAATATGCATTTCTGCACATTCAGTTTTACCTAGTTCATCTAATGAAAACGCAAAGCGATCGCGATAGTTGATCAACAGGTCATGGAGTTTAGTTTTATCACTCAGAGACAAACTATCGCCTACACTAGTATTGTTGACGTCAATTACATTAAAGTTGTTGTCTTCAACTCTATTTATAGAATTAACTAGCAGTGTGCGCATGCTTTGTGGCGATTTGTTCGCGTCCGGTATTGTAGTTGACAAAAGGATGCCGCGAGCTAATAGAACCTTTTTAGACAACTTGAAAGGTTCTCGGCTCAATGCAAGGACTACTATTATTCCCCTCCCATCATTAATGGGATACAGACCAGGTAATACCACATATTCCTTGCCTTCCCGCAGACATGGTTCTGTGTCAACATACACCAAGCCTGTTATGGCTGGGGTGACTAAAACTTCTAAGGTCATAGTATTGTTTACTTCTGTATTTTCTGCATTGGCAATCAAAAGTTTCTGCCCGTCAGCTTCTAATCCTTTGTAAAATATTAATTTATCCTCGGTTTTGCACGCTCTTATGTTCGGCAACTCAGTAAAGGATTGCCCGACTAACACATCGGCGGGTAAGATGGATGAGTCGACTAAATATGTCTCTACTTTTTCGTCTATGCCATCAAGTGCGACATTAATGTTTACTCTTCCCCTGGGAACGATCGTTCCATTAGCAAAACCCTTTAATGTTGGCAAGTTATTTGTATCAACTTTTAAGCCAAGTTCCAGGCTATAATCTTCTCTCATCAAAGTACATTGACTTCCAAGGTCAACGAAAGAACTCATGGGTTTTCCATTAATAATAACCGGCTTAAAATATTTATTGTTGCCCTTTTCCGCTGTCACGATATTTAAGACAGTCTTGACATTAGTTGTAGCATGACCAGATTTAAAGGGTTGGTCTTTTATCATTCCATGTTCACCTTTGCTTGGGCATATCCTTTCATCGTGGCCAAACCGTCGACATTTTCTGCATTTTATGATTTCCTTTGGGCATTTCGTTACCATATGACCAGATTCTCCGCAATTGTAACATGTGGTATGGTTATTTGTAACAGCTTTTCTGGCAAAAGCGTCATTGCCCCTCTTCATTGTTGTTTCCACATTTTGTTGGTGTGATGAAAATTTTCTAGGTACGTCATGAACTCTACTGGTAATATTCCTAAAATACTGGAGTACGCTCTCAGGATCTTGGATGTTAGCTCCTTGAACGTTCATTCTTATGTTAGGGTCGTATATTCCTTGAGTGAGGCAATCTACAGCCTTTTTCCCACTAAATTCACACCTATTTATCAGCATTATCTTGTCATAATAATATTCCTCTAGCGTTTCACTACGACGAGATTTCCTCGCGAGCATTTCCAAGAGTAGATCAGCGAAATTTGTTTCGCAAGGGAAGGCCGCTAATAACTTATCACGCCATTCAGACCACGTATATTTGACACTAGTAAGTCCGTCATACCAACGTTTAGCAAGGCCACGTAATTTTGGAAGGGCATAAAATATTGTCTGACGTTCAGACCAGCCATAAACGTGTGCTGACTCATCTATTTTACCTATCCACCCTTTCATAGTTTGAATTTTTGCTTGAGGGTCAAATTCTGGAATAACATTTTGAGATGCGTGGAGACTGGATCCCTGGATGCTGGTACTATTGCGATCGCATAGGGCAGCAACCAATTTCTCCAGCAATGAGTTCTCGTTGGATGGTGCCACAACTTCATCTTTCCCGTAAGAGTGTATATTAAGTTGTGATTGGTTATGATCTTTAACTAAGTCTGATCGTTGATTGCGAGAAGTCAATAGTCTATCCTGTGCTAATGAGCTTGAGGAGCGCCTACTGTTTTGTGACCTACGGCGTTTCCTGGGTCGCGGACTTCTTGAACCGGAGTTACTATTCCGTTGGTACCTGCGGTGATCATGACGGCACGTAGACCTTGACCGTCTACTTTGATTAGCTCTATCTTGAGACTGTCGTGGTGTCAGCAAAATCCTGTGGGTCAGCCTACTACTTCGTTCACGAGAAGGTGTACGTGGGGGCGTTCGAGACCTAGCACTACGAGTTCGTGATCTGTTCCGCCTAGGTGGAGTGCGGGAATGTCTTTGATTCGCTTTCATTCTTAAAATGGGTGGTTCGCCACTTGGAGTCTCACCGCCTTCGACATGGATTCTAGGTTTACAGATATTACGGGAAGGAGATTCCATCAATATTGTTTAAAGCTAAGGAAGGGTTAAGGAAATAAACTGATTGCACTTTTCTCCAATTTACTCACATGACCGAAATGAAGGCTAAACAACGTTCAGCACTCTTACCACTTCTGAATTGTTAAAGACTGAAGGAAACACGGTTCGTTTTATGAGTATTATATAATCACAGGGATTTAATTCAATTTACAATACTTTTTCAAGGGAGGCATCCACAACAAGTAGTACAACAACCATAGAGTCCCGGCAAAACAAATATGGCCGCCCTTGTCGGTCCGAAACCAATAACCGATGAAATTTATAAAGCTTGTTAACTTATAAAGGTCCAATTTGAAAATACTAGAAAACATAAACATAAACAGAATAACATTTTCTAATAATAAAATTCACTTAGTTAACACATTTCTCTATAAAAAGGAGTAAATGTTAAATAAAATTAAACATTCAGTAGTTGGTGTTGCTTATCTACAGCTATACCAGGCATTTAACAACAGATTCCTTTTCTTCAATAATTGTTATTAAATAACACTTTGCGACCACCACGAAGCAAAACGCAAACTCTTTCACTCGTGAAAGGCAACAAAACCAATTACAAATACGCGTCTATCGCCCAAACACCATTTCATACCCGCCCTTTGAACTGAGCCACCAAACATTTTCTTACGTTTCAGCAAATAGTCATCAATGGAAACAATATCCTCGTTTAGAATTGTTTTATCCCAAAACTCAGCCATTATTTATTTGGTCCGCGGTGTGCGACGGAAATGGGTCAGTGTCGGGCAGAAATAAAAATGCCCACTTGTCTCCCGCGTAGTGATGTGACTATTACGTTGAGAAACCCTTTATGACAATCACACTCACTGCGTTTCTTTACAAATTGATTTAAATACCTAGCTTTAGTACTCTTGTGAAGAGAAAATAAATGGTTTTTATTATTATTTATTTATAATTGTGTTAGTTTTTATGAGCTTTTTTTTTGCTCCATAACAACAAAAATAAGTAACGTGATACTTGACATAAAATATTTTATTTCTGACCCTCAAAAAAAGTAGAACTTGGAAAGAAAATGAATAAGGGCATCAACAATCTCCACATCTCACCACCTCTATCACTTTAATCTCCCATAGGATTTTGAATAAATGTGCAGCTTGTGCAGCGGTAGCTTATGAATACTCAACGTACTAGAAACTTTACGAAGACCATATTTTTAGTAGTAGCGCGATCAATTTACGTCATTACAGGTATTACAGTATTTTATTTTTTAATGAAATGGTAAGGTCATATATGTATAAAACTGCAGTAGTTTAAAACCGCAGTTTTAACTAGACATTTTATAGTAGTTTCAAACCGCAGTTTTAACCGTCCGATCATTAAAATCGTACCAACACCATGTTACCTCAGTAGAACCACAAATGCATTTTACTGTTTCATCATCAGCCTTTAACCGTCTATTGCCATCTCCATTTATTTCCAGAGCAGCCAGTCTTAGGCAATCGGCATTCACCGAACTCATTTTTCTTTGTTTTGTTTTTTGTCATCCGTCCACCTTGCGTACGGGCGTCTTAATGTCACGCTGCGTTTTTTATATGACGTAACTTTGGTTGGATTTGTTTGATAACATTACAATAATATAAAAATTACCGATGCAAAATAGGTACAACACTAAAATATTGCGTGCCCTTTTCATCTCCATTTAGGCAGAACTAAGACGGACGAAATCGTTCCGTGGTCGGTTATTGTATTTCAAAGGCTTATTTATGTTCCTATCGATTTATTATTGTTTCGAATCAAGATTATGGCAGGAAGGACCAAATTGTGGAGCACTCTGATGATATACGGGTGGCGGGGTACATGGGTTCCGGATGTGCGAATGTATAACAATATTTGTGATGAATATCGTTATATTCAGTGTTTTTTTTTTTTTCGTTTGATTTAGCACCTATTAACAGAGGAGGAGGCATACTGGCAGGGGCTGGATGTGAGCAGCCGAAGATCGAATTCAGTGGCGTGTAATAAAGGAGACCTATGTCCAGCAGTGGACTGCAACAGGCTGATGATGATGATAATGATGAATACTAACACAATCTGCTTTTTGAACCTTCGAGGTTCGGTACGGTAGTTCTAAATAAGTAATTACCAAGATAAATTTGAAATTAAATATGGGATAACTTTTTGCTATTCTCAACAGTACTTTGTGGTGAACATAGTTTACTTAATTAACAAAACTTACAGATCACAGATTTTAAAATTACCCCTACCTATCCCAATGACTCAAAAAACAAAGGGAGTCTTATAAAAAGTGCATCTCTGTAAACAAAAAAGTCATGGTCTTGAAATACTTAAACAGAATAAGCCACCTGCAGCAGACCTTAATATCGCAGCACCACGGACAATGACAGACTGCACTAATATTGTAAGGAAGAAAATAGCGCCTATTTATACAGGGTGTGTAAGCCAGCCAAGCGGGGTTGCCCTAGGAAAGGTGATTCCGCACATTTTATAAGTTAATTTTGGAAGAAATGGTTTCAGGCGTTTCCAAATAAATCGATTACCCACAGGGCTGCTGCAGTGCGATTGCCAGACTGCTCATGGACGATTGCTTTTTTCCAAACGAAATTGCGTTACTTCAAGAATGTCAACTGTGTATGATATACCATAAGCTTTGTTTGCACATTCGTGAGATGCACTCTCATAGATATATTTGATATCTGTAAATAAATGCCTCTGAAACATTTTGGTGCTTAAGGTTCGCTACTAGGGTCGGCCGGAGAGAAAATCTGTCAAATTTGAAAGCGATCGTGACAGCTATGGTCACACAGTGGTTGGGCCGTGCAATCCGTGCATAAATGCAATGCATAAATCCGGACGACCGTCTTGGTGTAATTGTTTAGAAGTCGGCTACTACACCAAAGGTCGCGGGTTCGATCCCCGAACAGTACAAACATTTGTGTGCATGAACATGTCTGTTTGTATTGGTCTGGGTGTTTCCTATGTATAATAAGTATGTATTTACAAAAGAAAAAGTATTTGAGTATGTTTATCCGTTGTCTAGTATCCCATAAAAACGGAGTATAATTAACTCACTTGGGGCTAGATGGCGCTGTGTGGAATAATGTCCAGGGATATTTATTTATTTATTATTATTATAAATCGCGGCATGATAATCATTTGATGCGTTCACCAAAGATATTTTTATTTCACCACCCAATATATTTCAGGATATAGGGCAAACAAAAGAAACTAACCAAAAATTGTATTTTATTAAACATACTAACAAATTTTGCCAATTATTTTTTTACACTATTATTTGCAATCTATTCTCGTGACCACGTTATTTGCACAATGTTATATCTGGTACTTGACGATTCCATCGAGATTTAGTTGTAACTAGGTTTATCCGTTCGATCATCATCAACACAAAATATTTCTTACATCCAATGCATATGATATAGCAATACACGGAGCCATTTCTAGTAACATGCAGAAGAACCCACTAATTAATTGGTCTTACTTGTAATGAAAAGCTGCAAGAAGCATTAAACGGAGCTATCTTGTTACTAACTAAAACGAGGAATTTAACAGTTGTCAACAGTTGAGACACTTTTAGTGGATAATTTATTTTAGATAAGAACACTTGAGTATAATACCTTTAGTCTCCTGTAGAGGCCATCGTATTTCAGGCTTTTTACGCTGAATTTAATACAGAATCCACCGTGATCTTCATCTTACTGGAATTGATCTACGAGTAGAGCATAGTATGAAAGGAAGTCACCCTCCGCGTTTTTCTGTCTGTTTTTACATAAGCTTTCACTATCTAAATGATAGTTGATGCTAATTATATTTTCTAGAACGTTTGTCTGTATAGTTCATTCAAATTACTACAGGGAAAAGCTGTGTGCAAATAGCCAGTTAGAGATAAAAATGCTTGCACTGCCATTTTTCCATGGCTGACGTAAATATGATAATTCATATTTATATCAAAGTTCTATCTGATCCATTTTTTTTTAATTTAAAATGGGTTTGCGTTTGACCTCAGTCTTGCCAGCCACGCTTACCCAAAAAATGCCTATTCACTCTTGCCTTGAAGACACCAAGGTTGTATGTATCCGGAAACACAGACGCAGGGAGGGCGTTCCACTCCTTAGCGGTGCGGACCAGAAAGGAAGCACCAAACAGCTTAGTTCGGACCGCTGGAAAGTCGACCACATGGAGATGAAAGCCCTCGCGGCGTCTTGTGGTCCGGTAGTAGAAAGTAGAGGGTGGTATCAGGTCATGAAGTTCTTGCGCACACTCTCCGAAATACACCTTATAAAAAACCGATAGACAGGCAACTCTACGCCGATGCTCCAAACTCGAGTTTGGTTCCAACGAGCGTCTCGTCACCTATCAGTCTCCTGGCTTTTCGGTCTACTGAGTCCAGTGCATCCAGCTGATACTTGGCAGAGCCATCCCAGAGGTGGCAGAAGTACTCCATACACAACCGAATTTGTGCTTGGTACAATTGTAAAAGCTGTTCCGGTGTGAAGCGTGTTTCCATTTCGAATAACTTGTCATTATGTTCTATTGCTATAACTATTTCTGTTTCGTATAAGCAAACGCAAACTTTAATTTTTTTTGCTCGAGATCTCCATCCTAATTACTATGGAACGAGTGAAGTTTCTTTGACAGCCGTCTGCGCAGTCCCGCAAGTCAGTCTTCCACATGACGTCGGGTGAGTGCACGTCACTGCGTAAAGAATAGGAAAATGAAATGGCAACTAGTACGAAATTGTCAAACCCAAGAGAGCTTTTAATCAAGTGTACTTATAAATATAAACCTGCCATATAACTCTCATGGTGAATCATGATAAAATCATACGTTTGATAAATTATGCATAATGCATATGAACAAACAGTACGGAGGAAAAAAAATAAAGTTGTACTATTTTCAACAAAACACCCTATGTGCGCCTATTTCGTGTAAATTATCCGCGTAATTATAAATGTCATTTTCGTCAAAAGCGACGTGCGCTCACCTTGGGGACATGGGGGGGAGTGAGCTGCGACGGTGCGCGGACAGCTATCAAAGAAACTTCACTCACTCCATAGTAATTTGTATGGAGATTTCAAGCGAAAAATTCGGAATGTTTGGGAATTTTTTGCACAAAACTGAAATAAAGCAATGAAAAACAACTGATTGGCAATGCTTCTTTGATATCTGATCTTTACACGTTATTTAAAACACGTAAGTTGTTAGTTTATATGATGCCTAAACTTTTGAAATACGGGAGTGCGTTTTGCACGTTTTTAGCGATATTCTGAATTTTTTTCACATTAATCTAGTAAGTTGATCCATATACTGGAAGTTAGAGCTGATTGTGCAACTCTTTGACTACTATGACGATTTTTTTCGTGCTTCATACTTCATATTTTCTATATAAAACTTTAGTTTTCCCGAGAGCCGTTTTCCTGGTATCGAGCCTTCAAATGTTTTTTTTTGTTTGTTACTCTTTCACATAAAAACTAGTAGACGGATTTGGATGATACGTCAAAATAACAAACACTAACAAAAATCTTGATGATCGTAGTGCGTCCATGGTTTTGTGATATGGTATGTGGCAAAAGTATGGTGAAAACAAAATTACTCCAAATTACTGATAAAAAGATGTCGCCGGCAGACATCTCTTCTAGGTCACGGTTCCATCATCAGAAAAACCTTAACTGCTATTGGCAGTTCTATAAACACATGGACAGTTATTTTCATTACTTCTTTGGAAAAATATGAAAAATTATCTAAAAGTATACTATCGCAGAAAATCAAAATGTCTGTTCTCGAGACGGAGCCTGAGTCAGTTAGGCCCGTTACAAAACCGGGCAAATACTTAGAAGTTTTATATACTTAGTTTTAACCATTTGTAAATTCTTGGAATATGAATGTTTCTAGTTAGAACAAGAACCCTGGAAAGACAAGTTTTAACTTAAGTAAGGTCGTTTGCAATGCGTCTGGGGTCGAGAATAGAGAGCGGAAGCGTACATTTTAAAACGCCCCGTCTTATAGTAGAAAGTTCTCGAAATTAGGTATAAAAGGCCAACGGTCAAGTAAACTTAATGGTGTGTATCCAACTACATTATTGTGACGATTATTTGTCCTTGATCTGTGGCTGGGTGCTTTATCAATTTGAGCCTGTAAATATTTTTAAGTATGTTTATCAGTCTTTCCATCAATATTAGGTAAGCAATTATTCATCGTGGCCCAATGATTACACATACTGGGTCGGAACCCATGTGGTCTTGAGTTCAAGTCTGGCCGGAACACTCTCTTTGTGTTCATTATTTAATATTGTTGCTAACTCTTCTCTGGTAGAAAAACCGAAAAGACTCTATTCGCTCAGCGAATTGTGGGCTTCTGAATGTTCTTTTCACCATGGCGGCAACGATTATGAAATTAAGACAGTAAAGACTCTGGAATAAGTAGTTTTCATTTATTGTTCATCGCGTACCAAGCAATGGCATATACGGACAGACAGCCAAATAAAATCCCCAGCGACAAACACTGCGGAGCGAAAGCTCAGAGTGGCGAAGTGACATGGCCACTGGAGCGCATAATCGCCGCGACCGATTGATTCGTTCGCGCGGCAAACGCGATGTGGCGCCGCTGCAGCTATTATAGGGCAAACTGGCGGACTGAAACGGTTTAACAGACAGGACGCTAATTTGCAATAGAATGGCTATCCACAGATTTTGAAAACTAGCTCTTTGTAGCGTTTTTCAGCATTGAAATAGGTCAGGCGAAATACAGATAGTGTCTTACTTCATCCAATACTTATGCATGGGTAATCGCTTTTTGATTCGTTTGCGCGGCAAACGCGATGTGGCGCCGCTGCAGCTATTATAGGGCAAACTGGCGGACTGAAACGGTTTAACAGAGACGCTAATTTGGAATAGAATGGCTACCTACAGATTTTGAAAACTAGGTTTTTGCAGCGTTTTTCAGCATTGAAATAGGTCAAGTGAAATACAGATAGTATCTGGTTACTTTACCCAATACTTAAGCATAGGTAATCGCTTTCGCGCGGCAAACGCGATGTGGCGCCGCTGCAGCTATTATAGGGCAAACTGGCGGACTGAAACGGTTTAACAGACAGGACGCTAATTTGCAATAAAATGGCTACCCACAGATTTTGATAACTAGCTTTTTGCAGCGTTTGTCAACATTGAAATAGGTCAGTTGAAATACAGATAGTATCTGGTTACTTTACCCAATACTCAAGCCTAAGTAATCGCTTTATAATTCGTTCGCGCGGCAAACGCGATGTGACCGCGCTGCAGCTATTATAGGGCAAACTGGCGGACTGAAACGGTTTAACAGACAGGACGCTAATTTGCAATGGAATGGCTACCTACAGATTTTGAAAACTAGCTTTTTGTAGCGTTTGGCAGCATTGAAATAGGTCAGGTGAAATAGGTACAGATAGAGTCTGGTTATTTACCCAATACTTAAGTATAGGTAATCGTTTTTTGATTCGTTCGCGCGGCAAACGCGATGTGGCGCCGCTGCAGCTATTATAGGGCAAACTGGCGGACTGAAACGGTTTAACAGACAGGACGCTAATTTGCAATAGAATGGCTACCTACAGATTTTGAAAACTAACTTTTCAGCGATTTTCAGCATTGAAATAGGTCAGGCGATATACAGATAGTGTCTTACTTCATCCAATACTTAAGCATAGGTCATCGCTTTTTGATTCGTTTGCGCGGCAAACGCGATGTGGCGCCGCGATGCAGCTAATAAAGTGCATACTGGCGGACTGAAACGGTTTAACAGACAGGACGCTAATTTGCAATAGAATGGCTACCCACTAATTTTGAAAACTAGCGTTTTATGGCATATATTCCCATGGAATTAGGTCAGGTGGAGATAGTGTCTTGTTTGGGAATTAAACCCATATAAAATCAATACTTATGTATAGGTAATCGCTTTTTGATTCGTTTGCGCGGCAAACGTGACGCTGCGCTGCGTTTTGCAGCCATTAAAGCACATCCTATATAGTACTAGTGAACTGCAGCTCTTCGAAAGTTTTTGTTTTTTGATACTGTTATTGGTAAAACCAATATTAGCACTATCAATGAAAAGCACAATTTGGTACTTAAAGTTTAATCTATCCTGTGTTTAGTTGTGGTCTTTTTTAACACAACTACAATAGCAATTTAAAGCTTAAGTAGGTACCTAGCTCGAGATGTTTCTGCAATAAGAGCTGCTCCTTTACTCCCGTTGAGTAACACCCCAATGTGTAACACTGTGACACATTGGGAAAAAAATTACCGATGAGTCACACTGTTACACATTGCCACTTTTTTTTGCCCGTTGAGTGCCAGTGTTAATTTAACAGACTTAATACAAATATTAACCCACAAATACGAGTATTTCTTGAACCAACTGAACGTAAAAATACGTTAAGTAAAATAAATCATCATCATCATCATCATCAGCCTGTTATAGTCCACTGCTGAACATAGGCCTCTCCCTTTGCACGCCACTGTACTCGATCTTCGGCTGCTCGCATCCAGCTCCTGCCAGCCATCCTGCGCAGATCATCACTCCACCTTGCCTAAGGACGTCCTACACTACGCTTGCCGAGACGCGGTCTCCACTCAAGAACACGTTTACTCCAACGGTTGTCGGTTCTACGGCTAACATGGCCAGCCCACTGCCACTTCAGCTTGCTAATCCGGTGGGCTATGTCGATAACCTTGGTTCTCTGCCGTATCACCTCATTTCTGATTTGTTCTCGCAGAGAAACGCCGAGCCCTCTCCATAGCCCGCTGAGTGACTTTAAATTTGTGGACCAGCCGTGCCGTTAGTGTCCACGTTTCGGCTCCATATGTCATGACGGGTAGGACGCACTGATTGAAGACTTTTGTCTTTAGGCACTGTGGGATCGACGATGTGAAGACTCGACGTAGCTTTCCAAACGCTGCCCAACCCAACTGAATTCTTCTATTCACCTCGTCCTCGAAGTTGTTTCTACCTAACTGCAATGTCTGCCCGAGGTATACATATTTTTGAACAACTTCGAGAACGGCGCCGTGTATCGCAATCGGTTTCGGTAGTACATGTTAATTGAACATGACCTTGGTTTTGTCCAAGTTCATCCGTAGACCGATGCGCACAGAAGAGTCAGCCAGGTCATTCAGCATCTGTTGTAGGTCCTGCAGCGTTTCTGCCACGATGACGATGTCGTCAGCAAATCGCAAGTGAGAGATGTACTCGCCATTGATGTTGATGCCACGTCCTTTCCAGTTCAGCGTCTTGAACATATCCTCCATTGCATTTGAGAACAATTTCGGGGAGATAACATCCCCTTGTCACACCTCGATGCAACGGTATAGGACTTGTTTGCTGATTTTGGATTTGGACGGACATAGTGGCTGCCTCGTAAAGACATCTCATCACTTGGATGTATCGCCAATCTACTTGGCATCGCTGCAGGTACTCCAGAACAGACCAGATTTCAATCGAGTCAAAGGCCTTCTCATAGTCCACAAATGCTAAACACAGGGGCTGATTATTTTCTTCAGTTTTCTGTATAATCTGCCGCACTGTGTGGATGTGGTCTATGATGCCGTATCCGCTCCGAAACCCAGCCTGTTCCGGTGATTGGAATTCGTCGAGTCTTCGCGCAAGACGGTTCGTGATCACTCTTGAGAACAGCTTATAGACGTGGCTTAGAAGGGAAATGGGTCGATAGTTCTTCAGTAGGGTTTTGAAAATAAATCACGAATCACATGATGCTTTAATTTTTTTTAAAGATTAAGATTATTGTGATATTTTTAAATTATTGACCAACAGAAATATTCAATTATGATTTTAGAAAACAGTATAGTTTGTTACCTACAAGTTGTTTTATTTAAACCTGTTCACACCAAGCATTTGTTGGGCGATCTCGCAGCGTACTCGACGCAATCTCGCATCGTACTCGACGCGATCTCGCAGCGATAGTTCCGCGAGAACGCCACGAGAAATCGCCGTCAAATGCTGGGTGTGAACAGGTTTAAAAAAAAATTGGTACACTTAATAACAAATTATTATAATTATTGATTTCGACGGTTTTATTTAACTAACTATACTGTTTGTCTCTGGGGGAGGCCTATGGCCAGCAGTGGGCGTCGTTCGGCTGACATGATGATGACTGTCATCATAATTGAATATTTCTGTTGGTTAATAATTTCAAAATATCACAATAATCTTAATCTTTAAAAAAAATTAAAACATTATGTGATTCGTGATTTATTTTACTTCACGTATCTTTACGTTCAGTTGGTTCAAGAAATACTCGTATTTGTGGGTTAATATTTGTATTAAGTCTGTTAAATTAACACTGGCACTCAACGGGCAAAAAAAAGTGGCAATGTGTAACAGTGTGACTCAGCGGTAATTTTTTTCCCAATGTGTCACAGTGTTACACATTGGGGTGTTACTCAACGGGAGTAAAGGGAGCTGCTTAACTCCATCCCCGGTTTGAATTAGCTAGGATTTATTGGGCCTCTCTACTTCTAAAGCCTCTACCCACTCATTAATTGAGGGATAAAGAGTACCTAAATATCAAAAGCCGAATATTATACAAACAAAATGACGTCAAATCTTAGTTGTGGGCGTAGTACTTTATTTTACCCACTTTATTAACCAGAGGATTCGTCTTTGTTCTTCCTTACAGGCTACAGAAACATTACCCTTTGTCTAATGAAGTCAGCAATCTACAAATGATGCCTTTGGTATTGTAGGTGTCTCTAGCCGGTGCGGCGGCTGGCGGCGGTAACCGCTTACCACCAGTCAGGCGATTCCCATGCTTTCCAGCTAACTTCAATTGAAATTTATCTTCCAAAGTGCCAAGTATGAGTTTGCTCGACCAAACGCGGCGAGGAAGTAAACACAGATTTGTATGGCATCGTGGTCTTGGCTTCTGGTTCTAGTTATGGGTATCTATACAAATACAGTAGGTAGGTACAACATAAAACTTAGCTCTGACGGAAGGAAATTTATTATTTTTAGATACCAGGGTAGCGATTCACAACCGAGTTATCGAACGATTCGGTAATTTTCAAAAATATATATATCCATTTTTTGATGTGGGAGGTGTCTGTATTATTCGCCTAATAAATACTAGATGCCATTGGCTTTAACATAAACTAAATTCAAGCTATTACGCTGAACAAGCGATTCACTAGAATTTTATGAAAATTACCGAATCGTTCGATAATTCGGTTGTGAATCGCCCTCCAGATACGCCATCTAGATTCAATGAATCACACTTACTGCTTTATTCCTTATCCCCGCTCGTAGTTCGTTACGGCACGCATCAACAGAGGGCGTTGTTGTAGCGAATAAAAGTTCATCCAAGTATTACAAATTCTTTTTCAGAATCTGAATATTTATAGTTTCACGAGTATTAGCCATATAATACCTATCTAATTTAAAAATATATACATTACTTTTGTTATAATCCCATAAAACGTCATGTTAAATAGTGACCTAACTATTTTCTTAGGAAATAAGTTGATACCTAAGTTAATAAAACACACAGTTTATATTTTTAGTTCAAATTTACTTATTTACACACAGTTGTGAAACATTTACAAGCTTTAAATAAAATAGGGCTACTATAAGTTGGTTACCAACACTTGCTTACGCTTCCTTACTGCGGAAACGAGAGACATAATAATTTACCTTTCTTATACATAATCTAGAATTCTAGGCAGAATAAGGGTGATATCAATTCATTAATCATCTCTAACTTATAACAACTTAATACCTCCGTCACAAAGACCTGGGGGCTTAGCCAAAGTAACATTTAGACAACGATAGCGAAGTTAGAAAAAAACAAAATGTATGGGATTGATCACGTAATTTAGCGCGGCTTATGTCAATCCCATACATTTTGTTCTTTTCTAACTTCGCTATCGATACTTTGGCTAAGCCCCCTGGGTTCTCCTCAAATGTTTCTTCTCCTTGCAGCTATCCTTTTTTTAAATAAAAAACAAAAATCCCTGGACATTATTCCACACAGAGCGCCACAAATAACTATCGTAATGAAATCCTCATTCGCCTTAAGCTGCCAGGAGGCAAGCTATGGCGCCGCCTGGTTCAGTTCCTGGGATGGTTTCTTCCCGAGTTCCCGCTTCCCCCACTCAATCAGTCAATTAGTTTCAAATATGATCTTTATATAGACCAGATTCTTGTTTTCCATATGTTTCCCCAGTAGCGGTTTTAATGTGAGTCATATGACTGATATGGTAATATTTATCATGGCGTTGCATTGTTCATAATATTATGGCATCTTCTAAACTGAGAGATTGAATCAATTGACTAACCGAACAAACGAGGGGCTGACTGTCCGGTGGCTGACTCTGAGCGGCGTATCGGTCGCTCTCGGCACAGTATAAACCATGGTTTATACTGTGCTCTCGGTGTACCGAAAAACCTGCGCCGCCAACCGCGCGTATCACTCGCTGGGAATCAATCGCTTACAGAATGAGTTAGCAAGCGAAACGTCGCAAACTATATACTGTATAGGCACTACATCTACAATGAATAGGGCGGCGAACTGGAAGCAAACAGTCAGCTGCTCAGTGTACGCCTAATTAGGACGCGCTCTTAAGGTGAGTACTTATAAATCTGAGCATTCCCTCGAGCGTTCCCTCAGTGTAAAGCTCCAGTTAGCTTAAGCATTTCCTTTTATCATCAACAGGCTGTAACAAAACATTGAGGGTCATGTCCGAAGAGCGGTTCGAGGAAATTTAAAAACGTCGATGTTTTGATACAAATCAATGCTGAACGGCGGTTGCAGAAGCTGCTGGCGCCGGTGCAGTCAAGAACGGCTTTATGCACACCAAACCCTATACATTTTCTTATTTATTAATTTTTTTTTTAAATCCACAGTCCTTAGAGATCTTAAAACATAACACTCAAATTAATATTTCTTACAACAAATAAAAGATATACTATTTACATGAAGGAGTAAATGGTTGACGTGTTTAAAAGTAACAATAATTATTATTAATGTTAGAAAATCTACGTGTTAGTGGATATGGTTTTTAGTGTTTGTGTGTGTTGTGTTTTAGAACTAAACAGCTGCCAAGGCCACCACCTAGCCGTTAAGTAGGTATATGGGCCTCAAGCTATTTATCTTCAAATAAGCGGAAAAAGGCTGCTACCACGCGCTTGTAATTTAAATATTAGAATGAAGCAGCACTGTAACAGCATTGTAATCACGCTGCAGCAGCACGAAGTTTCTAATTTTAAATGGTTGTAAAAAACTAGATATATTCCAACAAGTTAAAATGTAACTAGGTACTGACTGTACCACGGAACGGAATAGGCATGATGACTGTATTTTTTTTTTGTTTATTATCGAAAGACCTTACATTTATGTAAACAATCCTCAAAGAATCACTTCATCTGGATCAATACCACCAGAGATATCACAATTTGAAATGCACATTTTTTGGACTTGCCCAAAAACGCTCCATACAAAAGCGACAGTGACGTCACTATCGCTGTCACTTTTGTATGGAGCGTTTTTGGGCAAGTCCAAAAATGTGCATTTCAAATTGTGATATCTCTGGTGGTATTGATCCAGATGAAGTGATTCTTTGAGGATTGTTTACATAAATGTAAGGTCTTTCGATAATAAACAAAAAAAAAATACAGTCATCATGCCTATTCACGCTGCAGACAGGAAGGGAAATTGAAAATAGAAAATGTCACTTTATGGATACTGCATTTTATCATCGAAAGATGCTTTCGAATGGAATCTTCACACCCTGCGACTGTTGGTGGCGATGTAAACTCGATACCGTTACAATTTAATTTTTAATCTGTAAATCTTTACACATTAAAGCGAAATTTGACAGCGATACAACATCAATGCAAAAATGCGATACAGTTGCAAAGCAAACTTCTACCAAATGCAATTAAACTCAGTCACAATCAGAAATTGTACATAATTATGTCAAATGAAGCCTGACAACGTTAAAAAAAAACCTGAGTTATTTTTGTAAAATACGCAAGCTCTTAACAAACGTCAGTGTGTGAAATGTAGCAGCGATCTGCAATGTTTGTTCTGTGTGGGGATCGAACACGTATCCTCTAGAGTGTTACACTAAATCGGTATTGGAATTTCAGTAACTTAAACTGCTTAAAAGCTTGTTTTGGGTTCAGATAAAGTATTATGATTAAGTAGGAAGGAACGCAATTAAAATAACTGCATATTCAAATGTAATAAACAACAATTTAATAAATAATCCCAATCGATCCCTCATTGTTGAGCCTAAACGGCTTCAGTCTTCCGTCTGATTTGATGAAGCGCTGTCACAGATCAGGCCAACATGGGTGATCTTGATTGACATCATTTGAATCTCATAACAACGGGACGAGCGGTGGTAACGTCTCCCACGACCTCTTCCTACCGCCCAAATTAGCATGTTTCGTCCGAAAAAAAAAATCGTCATCGTCATGCGGTATCTTCTGGTGGTGACCTGTGATCGCTGCACATATGGATCTCTAGTGTGTCTTCAACTGGGTTTAACCATTTTTTCGGACTTCGTCTTCACAGTCTTTTACCCTACAGCTTGACAAAAACAAGCAGCTCCTCTAGGTTATATAGCCGGCACCGTTAAAATGTCCGAAGTAGGAAGGCTCCATGTGAGTTACTCGTGGAAAATCTTTGCCGTCTTCACAACTGAAGTGTTTTATAATGACTTACGATTAACGAAAAACATTGGAGATTTTGAATAAGCAATGGAACAACGAACTTTGACATCTTCAATCGTAGTCGGGAAAACAAAATCCTCCTTTCTGCACATACCCTATGGGGCACTTCCCTACCACTATCCCCAGCCGATCTTCAATCGTAGGTATTTCTGTGGTTGTGATCTGTGCTTTAAAAGCTCCTGTTAACCCATCTTCTTTGGGTGCTTCGACAACTTTCACATCGTCATTAAGTTTAATAGAAATTTCCACAGCTAGTCCTTTAGGTAGTATTTCTCCGCCTCTTATGACGTAACCTTCGATGTTAGCTACCAATAAGCACAACGCAATAAGGCAGACGTACGACGCCATTTTGCTTATAGTGCTATGGTGCTCTTTCGGCGGGAAGACTAATTGTGTGCTGCAACTAAGTTGTCTGTGGCTTTTATGTCAATGGCAGTGTTACGTGTATTCCCAAAGATTGCGTTACTGGGATGAATCAGGCGTACGAGGACACGAGACATAATGCGTAACGGGGTTCAACGCACGCAAACCAGTTAGTAGCATCCTTGTATAATATTTGCCCATTTACCCTTTAGCGTCATAATGAGGACATTTAAAAAAAATCAGGCGGATGACATAAAACCTCCGCGGACTTAAGCGCGACCTGGCTGAATATGAGCCGCAGCCACCGCACCAAAAATAAAAAAGGCAATTGGGACCAAAACAGAGAAAATAAAGTTCTATGACTATGACTATGAAAATGTTTAATAAACACTTTTTGAAACACTTGATTTAGTTGATGAACGTTATTAAGAAGAGGCTATTAGCAAGTCAAATGAATCGCATTCTGAACATACTGTAGTTTTGGTTCGGTAAGTGGAGTTGCATTATTAGTGTACTGTAGCTTATAACGATTTACTTTCGGGGCTCCATAGGAGCACATCCAGCCCGCTGTGGTATGGAGTGTTCCTACCATGCTTTACAAAAAAGTTCCAAGTCAGATTATGTATTACGATTTTAATTCAATTATTTTTCTAGAACTATCGATAGTATTATTAAGTAGGTTACTAGACTATGAGTGGGAAATTCATAATGAAGTAATTACGCAATCGAAACTACTTTGCATGAGTGCGTGAGAATCTCAATTTTCCTGTTCTTATATCTTTACGTAAATTTTAACCACAATTATGCGCAATTAGCATATGTCATATTGTTTCAATTTTAACTTAGTGTTTTTAATTTATTATTTTTGATTACATTCATTATTAAAATACGCAATTCTTATTTTGATAGTTTATTGGAATGTTTTGTAGTCTGATAAACATCTTCGTGGAAGGCCATTTACAAACTAAACCGAGCTCGCTAGGTAGTTCTTATTAGTAGTTTGTGTCTAGAGAGAATAAACATGTTTTTTGTTATTTACATTTACAATATAAGAATTACCTTAAAAAAACTCAGACTCAGAATAAACACTCATGTGTGTTACATTAGGTATTGTGGGTTATGGTTCGAGTCAAACCCACGACCTTTGGTGTTGTACATATTGTAAATGTAATAATGTACTTACTTAGTTCTATGCCATCAAGCCACCCATGTTAAAGATGTGATGATGATAACCATTTGCAATCACACTTATGAAAAAAACTTTAAATAACTTTGTGCTGAAATTAATGTAGAATAATGATTGATTTTACCGAAATTTTATTTTTTTATTTTTTTAAATAGACTCGCGTGGAGGAGGGGAAGAGAGGCCTTTGCCCAGCAGTGGGATCCTCATGGCTGATTTAGATTAGATTAGATTAGATTTACCGAAACGTTGTAGTAAATTTCAAGAAATAAACAAGTAAACAATACAAATAAATTAAACAGTCAATCAGTCAAAATCACTGCGTTTCACTGAAGAAAAACAAAAAGCTTTTATGAGTTTGTTTGATTAGTTGTATATTATTATGTTACCCTAAGATACCGTACCGTATCATATCATTTTGTTAGTTTATCTCGCGATAGTATCGATGAATTGTTATGAGTACGAAATCGGTTTATAATTCAACGCAATAGTTTTCGATTCTTTATTAATCTATTTTTGCCAAACTTTCAAGGAATCTACCAAGCTGAATTCCAGTTTGAGAATTCTAAAACTTCAAAAACTGTACCCTCCCTCAAATCTAAAACAATTGGTACTTACTAAAAGTCGATTTTAATGACCTGGTAATATATTTTCTCAAATATATTTAATAAGTGCACTCTGAATCCTAATATGCTTTTGTTGTTTACTGTACTTTAAGTCACAGAACAAATGTTGTAAACATACATCAATGTACCATGTGGCAGTAATAAATGAAGAAGTCTGGTTTTGCGGAATCGTGAAGGACTCTTTAATTTCTTAATTGTTATAGTATTTTCTGTGGGTTTAAGTATCTATTTGTAGTTTATTTTATTTATTTAATGTTTGGTAATTATATTTAAGTTTATAGTTTGTATTTATTATAATTTCTATTCTGATTACTTTTTTGTGCACTTGCCTACCCTTCTCATCATCTTTCCTCAACCTTTGGGTTGTTTGGAAGAGATCGCTTTTTAGCGATAAAACTCCCAAGTTGTACATTTACTTGATAACTTTTTCTACTGGCCTGTAATATTGTTGTTGTTTTAGTGTGCAATAAGGAATACTTACTTACTTACTTACCTACTTTTAATGCGAATTCACAAGAATCCTTGTGTTTTGGATACACAGGGCTACGTTGTAAGTCATCGGTAGGGTCAAGGTAGATGCTTCTGACCGAAACTTACATGGGTCAAGCGTGACCAACCAGTTGAAACAGCTTTTTGAATTTAATGTGTGAAATAATGTGCTTCGGGCACAGCATTAATGCTGTGCCCGAAGCACATTATTATTATTGGACGGAAAGTATTAAGTTTCAAATCCGGTAGGTATCAACCAATCCCAAATATATTATTAGCAGCTTTTAGGCGTACAGCATCATCAGGATACCACACACTATCTCATTTTGAGCTTTAAGTCGCAGGTGATAATGTTTGAGAGAGAAGGAGGTTTGGCAGTTTGTGTTGATCTCATCAAAAGGCTTTCTGAGGCTTCTGAACATAGGCCCATACAGTGAAAAATTATACTGGTTACACAAAAAGTGACTTTTGAACTTGGTTGTTACTAGAACAAAACCTTGCTAACTCTAGCTAAAATGAGTTTTTAAGCTTACGGTACAGAATAAATTAAACGAAAAACATAAACTTAACAGGGTAAATTTATTAACAGCCTAGAATAAATACCTACATTCAAAATAAATAAAAACTTAATCTAAACTCTAATCGTAGTCTGGAAAACAAAATCCACCTCTTTTCACATATCCAACAGGGCAGACGCCGCCTCTGATTCCGAATCGGTCTTCTATCACAGGAACTTCATCTTGGTCTGCTGGCAATGGTGGTACCACCACATCGTGTGTCCTCCGCGGAATCCTCTTCCCCGTAGTGTCACCGAACGTCAGTCTTTCGGCGCCAGCTGACAAAATTGTGTCGACCACTCCCAAATCCGTTGGAACTATCTCTCTCGCACTTTTGACGTGACAATCCACTGCGCAGAACAACGCCAATACAATACACAGTTTAAGATCCATGTTTTCAAACTAATAAATTCAAATGATATGTTAATACTTTAGCAGGTAGCTCAATGTGTCGTTGGAATTACAATGTCTCAAACCAATCGCGCTGATTCTTATATACCTTCTATAAGGTAAACTTTTGATGGCCGTCGCACTGTTCTTTCCCCGGGGTTAAAAGTTGATGATTCATTGATGACGAAGGTGTAAAACAATACAAATGTGTTGTCTGTCAGGTTTTGAGTATTAAGAAAATTTGCTAGAATTCCTGCAAAAATGTAGCTACCAGGCCAGTTTGTGGTTAGGTCATTGACCTAAATGTATATTACTAGGTTAGGTGAATCAATTTACAAGTCATTCAATGAAAGTGATATTGCTACGAAATCGGTATTTAGCTTGAGATCCTATAGATACAACTGCTATGCATAAAATGAGTTAAATTTTGAGTTAATGCAGACGCAATACCAAAAAAATATCAAGGTTATCAGGTTCTTGTCGGAATCTTTATTACCGTATAAGTAATTTAATTTAACCGCACTACTTGATTCAAGCAGACAAAACGTCAGAAATCTTGTGGCTCATTTTGGCTGCCTGGGTCATAACAACTATCTATTGTATTATTATTATTATACCTAGGTTATTCAAATCGAATCAAATAACTTATTTCTCAGAAATGTATTCAATAATGTGAATAAAGATCGGCGTCTCTTGATCACCTACTAGGTTAGGTAGGTATTTATAATCAAAATATCATTATGTGTCTCAGGGAACAGTTGGCTATTTGAAAGCTCTATAATATTGAGCACAGGTGGAAGTAAGATAGAAATAGAAAAAATTATATTCCGTTTAGAAAACAGACAGAGTCAATAAAATTCATTTGGTTATATCTTCAACTGTAAAGCTTGCTAAGATAGATGCCATGGCGCTGGTTTTCTGTAGAGCAAACTATCGTTCGCTAAAACATCACACGAATGCAAAGAAACATGAAAACAGTAACAGTTGTTTTTTGTTAATAAAATTTAATTTATACAAACTTATTTCCTCGTACATAAATAGCAATAGTTACTAATAGATATTTAGTCCCTTAGTAAAATCCCTTTATGAATCGAGAATAAATTTTATTACTTTTCCGCTGCGTCAATGGCAGAATCATAAATGTATGTATAACCCTTTGGCACGTGCCATCAGCACTAACTTTTATGAGAGGCCCCAGACCACAACTCTGTAACGATATCGTACTATCAACCTTATGTGCACAACAATAAAGATGGATTTAATCATTGCTTTAAAATGCGTGGTTGGACCTTAGACTCACTGGTTCGCATTTAAAATGTTGAGAAGAGGGAAAGAATTTTGTCTTTGGGAAACTGCGAGGAAAATCCAATGTTTTGGAACGTCTATGATGACTGTATCATTGAATTATTCATTAATTGGAACGGCATTTTGTCACTGCAGCAATCTATTGACTACATGACGTTACTCTATATTATTAGCAAATATTTGCTAATAATATAATTATATATTATATAATATATAATTTGTCGTTATTTAGAGTAGAGCGAAGTGCCCGTGACGCAGTTGAGACAGTGATCGGCGACGATCGATGTTGTAAAGCAACACACGCTGGGTCAGAAATGGGATGGTTGACCACCTTGACCGAAATTTAGTGATGTGTATTTCGGGCATCTCCGTGCTTTGGAAGGCACGCTAAGCAGTTGGGTCCGGTTGACGACGCTAGATGTCAGTCGTTAAGCGTAGTCAGCGGCCTTAGGGCGGCTTGATAACATCTGACATTGCTCACTAACCTAACACCCCTCCAACAATCCGCACTGAGCCTGCGTGTTGTAGTATGGCTCGTTCCACCTCATTGTTGAGGTGAGGCCTGAGCCTAGCAGTGAGACGTATATAGGCCGCTAATGTTCATGTCATTTAGAGTAGAGTAGGCATTCGTCAAAGGGCAAGGTATTGTGCTTTGAACTTAATTTAAATATGGCTAAGGATTGTGACTCTAATGGACAGTGTAGTATAGAGTTTCACAAGTGAATGGATTTTACAGTTAATGACTGCGTGTAAGAGTGTGTGCTCAGTATATTCAACGCTCACAGTGCTCTCCTTATAGAACTTAAATTACAGGAGCACGTGAGCTTGATCGGTTCCCGGGACTCCCGATAAACGTAAAATACGGAACAGGCGACTCAGATTGTGGCAATAAATATCGTAGGAATATGGGTGTGATGTATAACTAATAGCTAATTTTGTGAGGTTCAAAGGTTTCTGCATAAGATCTAGTTATATTTTATTTTAAATCCGTCCTCTGATTCATAAGTTTATTAGTCAAACCAATATTACTTTTTTGAAGATATTTTTGATTACCCTTGATATCAGATTGACGGTGCTCTACGCACTTCATGACTATAATATGTCTGCACGGTCAACGGCATGTCAGGTCCCTTGCTCTATTGCGAGAGAAGTGTCATTAAGCAAGAGCAAATAAAAACGGTAATTAATTCCACAATGACTGTCACATTCTAAAATAATATACAAGACATTTAGGTTATAAAAACTAAGATTTTAACTAACATGGCTTTCGATGAAACCACGCCTCCTAGGTAATCAATAAATTAAGGTAAGTAGGCAGTTCTTAATCTAAATGTAAACCTACTTGTGTAGATAACGAAAACAAACATTCCCTACGAGAAGGTACTTCAAAATTACGCCACAAGTATACGAGTGTGTCATTTTCTCTCTACTATATGTTACCAACATTATGTTTTCGTTGATTAATAAAGCAAGCTCTTATGTCCACATAATTAGGCAAGATTGATTATAAAATTGCATTAAGAGTCATCATTAAGTATTAACTAGTAAGCAGAGTGGTATAAAAAAGTGAAATATTAAAGCTTCGTTCTGTTATCAAAATAAAAGTAAAATGTTTACTTTTGTGGGGAATTAGCTCTGTTCAATGTGAGCTTACTCTCTTACAAGACCACACATAACCTTCAGTTGCCCTGGAAATCGCAGCGAAAAATGACGTGGATTAATATTTTTTTGGTTTTGTTCAGTTTTTCATACGTGTTCTGTGAGCTAACTTCGAATATTGAACTCACGAACAATGAAGATAAAAGGGTCAATGGTTGTGTTAAACGTATACTAGAAGAAGTGAAAACAACTCAAACAGTCATTGACATAACTGCAGTTAATTTCAACAAATCTACGGAGACGTCTTTACTTCACGATATACAAGGAGTTCGAGTAGTTTCAAGAAATTTCCTTTGGCGAAACAACACCTTATCGAACCTATTCTACGTAATACAAAGCGAAAATTATAAAGAGCTGGAACAGGGCATAGAATTACTTAGACAGGACTGTTTCTGGAATCCAAGAGGAAAATTCTTAATTGTAATTGGTGATTTAGGAGGTAACATCAATCAACTTTCTTACTTATTGGTAAGCTACAATGTTTACAACGTCACCATTATAAGCCCAGGCGAAACAGATTATGACATCTATGCTTTTAAAGCTGAACTGGACAACTGTGGAAAGCCTGCTGGCAGGACAATTGAAGTGTTGACGCAGTGCTCAATATTAAACAAAACAGTTCATTTGTTTAGATTTAGAAAAATACGACCAACCAAATTAAAAGGTTGTCCTATTCAAACTGTACAGCACAACTTTTGGCCGTTCCTCAGTGTGAATAAGAGCCAAACAGGTGGAATATCCCAGTTTCATTTTCAATTGTGGAGTGAAGTTTCTGGCGTAATAGTTGAATTCGTCGATTATCCAAAAGATGAAGATTTTGGCAGTGTCACTGATAACTATACTCTGACCGGTATGCTAAGTTGGATAGACAGGCACAAGATACATATGATAACTGGAGGATACATAACGAAATACGAACGATTCAAAGTTTTAGAACATGCTTATCCATATAATATAGACAATAGGCTGATCATAGTAGCGCGAGCTGGTTTCCAGAATCCATGGGTGACTGTTTGCTCACATTTTACTATCTTTTCATTAATTCCTATGAGTATTTTAATTGCATTTTTCTTGTTTGCCGCAATTCATTTTTCCATTTTCGAAAAGAAGAGAAGAGATGTAGCGTTGGATGTTCTTACAGTATTTGGGTACATTTGTGGCAATATTAATGTGAGAAAAATTAGGGACAGAAGTTCACTGAGATTGATAGTCTGCTGCATGCTTCTTTTAATATTTTTCCTAACTTTTGTAATTGAGGCGTACGTACGTGGTGCAACTATGAATCCTAGAAGGGAACACCAAGTCAAGCTCTTGTCAGAAGTGGTTTCAAAGGGCACACGTTTACTGAATAAGAACGTGCCATCAATTCTACAGATTAATAATAGTATGGAGTGTTCCAGCATGTTAAATTGTCTGAAACAGTTAATGAAGACGAGAACTAAACTGTTGTACACAGAATTCTCAGGGACTTACTTTTCATTAGTAAGTCAAAGATATTTACAAGAGGATGGCGAGTTTCCTCTCGTGAAATTAAAAAATCCCGTCGGGTCTTTGATGCGGACCGCTTATTTTCGCAGAGGTTCTACGTTAATTGGCTCCTACGAAAAAACTATTCAGATAGCAATGGTGAGCGGTCTTGACAAGAAAAATTTTGATGATTTACTGCACAAAGAGCATTTGAAATACATAAAAAAACTATATATCGATCCAAAGCCGAGGATGCTCTATCGGTTTAAAGAAGTTTTTATAATACTCCTCGGGGGTTATAGCTTGGCGATTATTGTATTTATATGCGAATGTGTATCAAGATTTGAGTTTAAAAAGATTAAAAGTACAAATCTGTGGTTACAGCTGATAAGGAATAAATAAAGGATATAGAGAAGAAAAAAAAATGAGACGACAGTAATTATTACATTTGTAACATTTACATTTCACGCCTCCGTTTGTTTTCTGTGAAAGACATTCTGCTTAGTAAAAATTAGAAACAACATTTGTGTTTTACTTAATTTTACTCTGATCAGATACCCATTGCAGAGATTTTTCTGATATTTAAATTGATCAATAAATACGTCAATGATCTGCTTGGCGGCACGTGGTTGGTCTTTCGGCACCTTGTGGCCCGCTGAGCGGACCATTACGTCCATGGATTGCCCTATTGCTTCCCAAAGCTGAAAAGGAAGGCGGTCATTAGATAACACATACTATTTTATGACTCTTCCACTCTCGTAACACTAGCGCTGCTTCGACATCCACACATGATCCAGCAACTGCTGGTCCACACCAAAAGGTTCGGTGATTCCTGCCTGTTTTGTGCCAGTTCTGCTGTTTTCTTCCTATGTTCCCGAGAATTTCAAGAAGGCGTGAAATGATAGATGAGATTGACCAATACTGTAGTAACTGTATTTTTGTACTGGTCAACCCGCATCTAGACGTCACGGCTGCTTCCAGTCAGGTAGGTGTGTGTGTGATTTAGGAGAAGAGAAGATTTTCTTCTCCCAAATTGTGGCAACTATCTGCCCAAATATCTCCTCAGTACCACGCTAATCTCATTGAAACTAGAAGCCGACCAGCGGGAGAAAAAGTGTTAAGTGCGCATGTTATGGAACCGTAGACCGCAAATTGCAACAGTAAACTGCAAGCGAGTTTTATATGTTTTTTTGTGAAACTGATTCTAAGCGTGGCCGAACTGCATCGCCGCGCTTGGGAACGAAAGTGTGTTG
The DNA here is from genome assembly GCA_950022985.1 of Udea ferrugalis. Classification (NCBI taxonomy): domain Eukaryota; kingdom Metazoa; phylum Arthropoda; class Insecta; order Lepidoptera; family Crambidae; genus Udea; species Udea ferrugalis. The sequence continues at coordinate 5,544,610 of OX465533.1, forward strand.
CTTGCAGTTAGCGGTCTGCCGTCCGTCTTGTGATTGAACCTGTAGGCCACAAACATAAGCCAGTGGTTAACTACTGGGCCACTACGCTCTCCGCAACCATACATAAACTGCCTATATACGCCCTACTGCTACTGAACACACTAAAACCTAGTAAAAGTTATGGCATTTCATTATACAAGAAGATTTTCATTAATTAATCGAGAGTTTTATTTTGTCTGCTTGTATAATTTTGGTGCCGTATATCAATATTTTAGAAGTTTATTGCTTGAATGCTGACCCCAAATTCAGATGCTAAATACAAAACACCACGCTGAGTTACATCAACAGTGGTTTACCTAGAAGATAAATATTGGCTTAAATAATATTGTTTAGTTCCGCGTTGATGTGGCTGACTTAGTAATTTAGAAAGCAACTTAGAGTTTTAGAGTCGAATACTGGGCAGTACTTAATCTAGATGTAAACATACCTGTGTAGATAATCAAAACTAATACTCACTAAGAGTACTTCAAAATTACGCCTTAATGATATGTACTTTTCTCTCCTCTATTTGTTACCAACATTATGTTTTTGTTGGTAAAGAAAGCAAGCTCTCATGTCCACATGATTAGGCAAGATTGATGATAAAATTGCATTAAGAGTAAACACTAAGTATCAACTAGTGAGTAGAGTGGCACAAAACAATGAAATATAAAAACTTAGGTCTAGAAAAACTTTTTTTTTTACCTTGGTGGGGAACTAGCTCTGCTCAATGTGAGCTTATTCTCTTACAAGACCACACATAATATTTAGTTACCCTGGAAATCGAAGCGAAAAATGACGTGGATTAATTTTTTTTTGTTTTTTTCCTGTTTTTCATACGTGTTATGTGAGCTAACTTTGAATTCTCAACTTACCAACAGTGCAGATAACAGGGTCAATGACTGTGTCAAACGTATACTAGAAGAAGTGAAGACAACTCAAACAGTCATTGATATAACTGCAGTTAATTTCAACAAATCTACGGACACGTCTTTACTTTATGATATACAAGGAGTTCGAGTAGTTTCGAGGGATTTTCTTTGGAGAAATAACACCTTACCAAACCTTTTCTACGTAATACAAAGCAAAAATTATAGAGAACTAGAACAGGGCATGGCATTACTCAGACAGGACTGTTTCTGGAATCCAAAAGGAAAATTCGTAATTGAAATTGATGATTTAGGAGGTAACGTCAGTCAACTTTCTAACTTATTGGTAAACTATAATGTCTACAACGTCACCATTATTAGCCCAGGCGAAACAGATTATGACATCTATGCTTTTCAAGCAGAACTGGACAACTGTGGAAAACCAGCTGGCAGGATACTAGAAGTGTTGACGAAGTGCTCAATATTAAACAAAACAGTTAATTTGTTTAGATTTAGAAAAATACGACCAACCAAATTAAAAGGTTGTTCTATTCAAACTGCAGCGCACAACTTCTGGCCGTTCCTCAGTGTAAATAAGAGCCAAACAGGTGGAATATCCCAGTTTCATTTTCAATTGTGGAGTGAAGTCTCTGGGGTAATAGTTGAATTCATCGATTATCCAAAACATGAAGATTTTGGCAGTGTCACTGAAAATTATACTATGACCGGTATGCTAAGTTGGATATACAGGCACAAGGTACATATGATAACCGGAGGATACATGATAAACTACGAACGATTCAAAGTTTTAGAACATGCTTATCCATATAATATAGACAACAGGTTTATCATAGTAGCGCGAGCTGGTTTCCAGAATCCATGGGTAACTGTTTGCTCACATTTTACTATCTTTTCATTAATACCCATAAGTTTTTTAATTGCATTTTTCTTGTTCGCCGCAATTCATTTTTCCATTTTCGAAAAGAAAAGAAGAGATGTAGCGTTGGATGTTCTTACAGTATTTGGGTACATTTGTGGCAATATTCATGTAAGAAAAATTAAAAACAGAAGTTCACTGAGATTGATAGTCTGCTGCATGCTTCTTTTAATATTTTTCCTAACTTTTGTAATTGAGGCGTATTTACGCGGTGCAACTACGAATCCTAGAAGGGAACACCAAGTCAAGCTCTTGTCAGAAGCAGTTTCAAAGGGCACACGTTTGCTGAATAAAAACACGCTATCAATTCTACAGCTTAATAACAGTTTAGAGTGCTCCAGCTTGCTAGATTGTCTAAAACAGTTAGTAAACAGAAGAACTAAATTGCTGTTCACGGAATTTTCGGGCACTTACTTTTCATTGATAAGTCAAAGATATTTACAAGAGGATGGCGAGTTTCCTCTCGTTAAATTAAAAAATCCCGTACAGGCTTTGATGTGGACCGCTTTTTTTCGACGAGGTTCTACCTTAATTGGCTCCTACGAAAAAACTATTCAGATAGCAATGATGAGCGGTCTTGATAAGAAAAATTATGAAGATTTACTGTACAAAGAGCATTTGAAATACATTAAGAAACTATATCGCGACCCAAAACCGAGGATGCTCTATCGGTTTAAAGAAGTTTTTATAATACTCCTCGCGGGTTATAGCTTGGCGATTATTGTATTTATATGCGAATGTTTATCAAGATTTCAATTTAAAAAGATTAAAAGTACAAATTCTAAAGTTTATTTTAAAAATCTGTCGGGACAGCTGATAAAGGATAAATAAATGATATAGAGAAGAAAAAAATGTTTTGAAAATAGGGTAACATTGTATTTGTAACATTTTCATTTCACGCTTCCGTTAATTTTCTGTGAAAGATATTCTGCTTAGTAAAACTAAGAAACAACATTAATTTGTGTTTTACTCAATTTCACTCTGATAAGATACCAGTTGCAGAGATTTCTTTCTGTCATTTAAATTGATCAAAATACACGTCAATGATCTGCGCGTGGTTGGTCGTGCGGCACCATGTGGCCCGCTGAGCGGACCATTACGTCCATGAAGTTGCCGTTTTGCTACACATTACTAAAAAGGGAGGTGGCCAAAAGATAACACTATAAGTACTATTACATACTATTTTATGACCCTTCCACTCTCGGAACACGCGCGCTGGTCTGCTTCGACATCCACACACGATCCAGCAACTACTATCCCACACCAAAAGGTTCAGTAATTCGTTCCCGCTTCGTGCCATCCGTCCATCACATTGTGTTTCCTTCTTCCTATATTCCCGGGAATTTCAAGGGGGCGTGAAAATATTGATGAGATTGGCCACTACTGTAGGAACTGCTTTATTGTACTGGTCAAACCGCATCTAGGCGTCACGGCTGTCTCCAGTCAAGTAGTGAGAGGTCAGTTGCCACAATTGAGGAGAAGGGAAGATGCCCAAATATCTCCTCAGTAGCATGCTAATGTCATTGTAATTAGAAGTCAACCAAAAATCGAATCGTTTTGGCAGGACAGAAAGCGATACGTAATTTAGTCGCTTTGCGCATGTTAAGGTACAATTCTAAGATGGACCGCAGACCGCAAACTGCAAGCGACACTACAGGTTTTACGAACCTCTATGAAGCTGATACATCCTTTACTGATATGAAGGAATTACTGTATAGGTTGGAGGTAGAAAGTCAGAAGCTAGGACTAGCAATAAACTGCCAAAAAACCAAGTTGATGGTAGTGGATCGTGCGGGAAAGCTGTCGGATGTTCAAGGCATTCAGGGCGTTGACACAGTGGACAATTTTATATATTTGGGATCCAACATAAATAATGAAGGAAGCTGTGTCCCGGAGATCAAGCGCAGAATCGCTATGGCCAGAGATGCGATGACACGTCTCCAGAACATCTGGAAAAACCGTGGAATAAGCTTCAGGACGAAATCACGGCTAGTCAGGGCCCTAATATTCCCGATTTGTCTCTATGGGGTGGAGACATGGACAATAAGAGAAAGAGAAAGACAGAGAATAGATGCATTCGAAATGTGGTGCTGGAGGCGTATGCTCCGAATACCTTGGACGGCTAAACGCACAAATGTGTCTATTCTCTCCCAACTTGGCATAAAATCCCGACTGTCGAGTTTGTGTCTGCAACGCATACTCTCTTATTTCGGACATATAATGCGAAGAGGGGATGATAGCCTTGAAAAACTGGTCATTGTTGGCAATACCGAAGGGAAGAGACCGAGAGGCCGGTCACCAACACGATGGTCTGACCAAATCAAGAAAGCTACATCCCTGCCAAGGTTCTACGAGGTGGTGAGGGCTACTTCCGATCGGAATCAATGGAGGAAGATGGTTTGGTTGATGAGTTCCAGTGACCACGATCCTCAGTAATGAGGGACCGACTAGAGAGAGAGAGAGATGAAGCTGATTCCAAGCAGCGCGGCGCTACGCTTGGGAACAAAAGTCGGTCGCCTGCAGTTTGCAGTCTGCGGTCCGTTTCGGAATCGTACTTTTAGGCCTGCTAATTGTTTTTTTGTACTAGGCGCGTTAATATCATCATGAATAATTACTATATCGACAATATTAAGTTTCTTTTTTAGGGTTGACTTTTAATTCTCTTATTAGCATTGTATTCTTCATACAGTTTTATTCTTACTGCTTTTTTATACCCGTCGGCTCCGGACCAACGTGAACTACGGTAAGTGTTGACGGACAGCGTATGCAACGCTAGTATTACGTCAAGTTGACCACTAAACAGAAGAATAAATGCTTTAATAATAGAATATTCTATGAATAATAATAATTATTAATCTCTTTATTTAATCTTAAACTTAAAATGTTATACCTAAGTTTAAGATTAAATAAAGAGATTAATAATAATAGGTAATAGGTGTACATATAAGTCCGTTTATTTGTACTTAATTATGATATAGTTTTATTATGTACACTGTTGGAATGTCGTTTAAATAAATAAATAAATAATTCATCAAACATGGTAATAGAAAGTATTTTTTAATTTTGCCTTTTAGAAGTAGATGGACGTGCTACTTACTATTTGCTTTTGATTCAAGACGTTAAGCCTTCGTTGGTTTCATAACTAACAATACGACCGCATGCAAGCATGTAATGTCTAATAACTAACACTATAGCCACAGTAAAGGAATATAACAGTATTGTGACTTCGAACAAGCGGACGGAACGCTAGTTATACCTACGCGCCCCGGTTACGACGGTGATACGAAGGCTCTCAGTCGCGAATGCGCCGCGCGCCGTGCAGTGTCAGACGGACAGTTTTGTGTGTTTTGTACCATTTTCTGAACATAATATTGTAAATGTACTATGGCAGGGCAAGATAATTTTTTTTATTGTGCTGTTTTTGGTTGTTTAAATTCATCAAGAACGCACCCAGAGATGTCATTCTTTACATTACCTACAATCTCCGAAAGGTAAGTTTAAAATGCTTTGTCACGTATCTTAGTAATAACTTCGAGTAATACTCCTAGATTATTGATTGAATGAGTTGCCAGGGTAAAGGATAGTGACAGACAAGTGAAATAGGTGGTTCAGCGGTAGATAGAATAGGTAGGTTGGATAAGTAAGTAATTCATGAAGTACGCTTGCATTAAAATTTGCGGGTTTACGGTTTAATTTCACCACACCGGGTGAATTACCTTAGGTCGGAAATCCTTTGTGCGCACGACACGTGTCAATTGGTAGTGAAATTATGGACCTACATACCTACTCTTTAAATAAGGGATTTGCTAACACTATAGTTTTATAGCTACAATAGCTAGTTATACAGGGTGGCCCAGCGACAGTGGTCCAAAAATTTTTTTTAGGTAGAAGGCATCATAACAAGTCATTTAAAAACAACTTTAGTTCCGCGAAAATCAATACTTTAGAAGTTATGATTTTTTCAAGTTTCTTTCGAAATTTCTCAACTCCAATCACTTAATTCACTCTTGTTTGGAAACTATCTCACTGAATCAGTTCAAATTTGGTATAAATGTACAATAGTAATGTAGAAACCATATTATGTGCGAGTTTTGAGTTTATTCTGAGACAATTTGTTTTTTTTTAAATTTTCCTCAATATTTTTTCGCCATTTCAAAAACTAATACAATTTTCAAAAAATCATAACTGCAATGTTTGTGCACTTGATGATTTGTTTATGATTTCAAAAACTGTCCATAAGTATGATAATAGTCTATGCAAAAACTTGAAGTGATGCTGCCAATGGAACACTTTCAAAATTAACATCATGTACGGTAAGTCGCTAAAACTCAGAATGGGTCATTTCTGCACTGACCCTAATTTAAAAAAAAAAGTAGCGATAATATTTTTTTTCGGATAGAGGGCATCGTAGCAACTCATTTTAATAAAACAGTAGATAGTCTTAAACCAATAGTTTAGAAGTTATATTTTTTTTTAATTTTGCGCCTTATTTGGTTGAACTTCAGAGACACAGCTCACTTTTGTTTGTAAACTATCCGACTAAGGAACTTTAAATATGGGATGACTTAATTATTAATCCCAAACTTTAATTTGCTTCGCTTTATTTTATGTTGACTGGCAGATAATGCCTTAATAGCATTAAGTCCGCCTTTTGTATCACTCATTGTATTGTAATGAATAAATGAGATCAATGCTTTTTCACTTTCTTCTATTCTTACTCATTTTGAAGTTCCTCAGTCGGATAGTTTACAAACACAAGTGAGCTGTGTCTCTGAAGTTCAACCACTTAGGCGCAAAATTAAAAAAATTATAACTTCTAAACTATTGGTTTTAGATTATCTAATGTTTTATTAAAATGAGTTGCTATGACGCCCTCTATCCGAAAAAAAATATTATGGCTACTTTTTTTTTTAAATTAGGGTCAGTGCAGAAATGACCCATTCTAAGTTTTAGCGACTTACCGTACATGATGTTAATTTTGAAAGTGTTCCATTGGCAGCATCACTTCAAGTTTTTGCATAGACTATCACCATACTTATGGACAGTTTTTAAGATCATAAACAAATCATCAAGTGCACAAACATTGCAGCTATGATTTTTTGAAAATTGTATTAGTTTTTGAAATGGTGAAAAATTATTGACGTAAATTTAAAAAAAAACAAATTGTCTTAGAATAAACTCAAAACTCGCACATAATATGGTTTCTACATTACTATTGTACATTCATACCAAATTTGAACTGATTCAGTGAGATAGTTTCCAAACAAGAGTGAATTAAGTGATTGGAGTTGAGAAATTTCGAAAGAAATTTTAAAAAATCATAACTTCTAAAGTATTGATTTTCGCGGAACTAAAGTTGTTTTTAAATGACTTATTATGATGCCCTCTACCTGAAAAAAATTTTTGGACCACTGTCGCTGGGCCACCCTGTATCTAGTCCACCGCAAAATTTGATTCATTGTAGCTATTAAGATAGGTCTTTCAAAAAAATTACGCTCTAAGTAATCTTACTTCCTAATAATATTGTAAATGCGAAAGTTTGTGAGGATGTATGTATGATCCTTTTTTCACATCAACACATCCTTTTTCATTCACATACGAATTTCATTTATTTCAATAGAAATACAATATTTACCATCGAATAAACAATTTCAAAACAAGAAAGAAACAAGTAGGTATCCGGATGTTTTAAAATACTACAGGCGGCAGCCCCATCGCGTGGCGACGAACCGCGCGGCTGTAGGCACTTAACTCAAGGACGGGGCCGAGTCATATTACTGTTATATTTCTTTACCGTGCTATAGCAGAACTTGACTGATTACACTGATACCTAATAAATTAACTGAAAATCACAGAGCATCATTTATAAGTAACATAGAAAAACAACCACGCTTTTCCTTGGAGAACCCGCTAAAAACCTCTTACAACACGGTGTTTAAGTTGTTTTAGTATAATTTCATACATACTCGTTTACATACAAACAATATGTTTACTTGCCTGTAGCACATTACCATCACCAGTGCTCCAATAGATCCTCGAGACAATCTTTTGCAGACAGATAGATATCAGTGGCCAAATAATTGTACACATCATGTTTATTCAACTTTCGCTACATGAAGAACTTTTTTGACATCTTTACGTTCCAAAAAATAAAGGTACTCCTTGTTTATTTTTTCATCATGAATGTAATTGTAAGCGTTGGAGGTATTCTACATATGAGCGTTGTTGCTAACCACACTGCCTGAATTTGAACTATAGAAAAAATATACAAAGGCACCAAATATTTCAAGTGGAAGGTAAAGGTTTGCAGGTCAAACTAACAAAAGTACTTTTAAATCGTCAAATCTAATTAACAAACAAAATACAATCTTTCTATATATAAAAATGGATTGCTGTTCGTTAGTCTCGCTAAAACTCGGGAATGGCTGGACCGATTTGGCTAATTTTGGTTTTGAAATATTTGTAATGGTCGAGGAAAGGTATAAAAGGTGAGTAATCATGAGAAAATTCTGGGAAAATAGTAAAAATCTCAATTTTAGTTTCCTCTTAGTAAATGTTACTACCTGTCACGTGACACTAAATGTTTGACAACAAAACGAAGTCTGTTGAGACAGCTAGTTAATAAAAGATATGAATACCATAATATTAAATGTATACAATAAACATACTGCTCTAAAATAAATGTGACGCTACCACCGAATCGGAAAGTTGTATAACAAATAGAGGAGAGAAAATGCCATAGGGGAAAGGGGGGCACAACGGGGACGCGAGGCACGACGGGGTCACCCCCATATACAAGTAACTACCTACGCATTCTAGGCGCGTTTTGTTTTAGTCAATAAGATGGTATTTCTTATCGACATTAAGCACGGCAGTGACCGGAGACCACAGTGCACGCGTTTCGTGTTGACTTTCAATTCTTTTTTCCGGCGACATTTCATATTATTTTGAGTCGATACCAAAACGTGTCTAATAAGGTAAGTGTTTAGTTTACTACAATCATTTCGTTTGGTGTGTTAAACTACTAGCATTAAGTTTTGATTTGTTTTGAGCAAAATCACTCCAACCTTGAATTGTTTTTTTCGTTAATTATTTTAAATCATATTAGACATGGGGGCATAACGGGGACGTGGCTAAGGGGCATAGTGGGGTACCCCTTTTTGCCCCTGTATGGTCTGTTCATTTGAAAATATTACAATAATATTATTTGTTTTGTATTAGGTTTGTACGAAATTACAAAAATATAAGCGCCGTTGGTCGGCAGAAATCATCAACAGTCAACTATCTCAGAACCTCAGCCTGGACCATCTAAGCCAGAAGAAATCTGCGTTTCCCAATCTCCAATTCGAAGAGTTTGTCGTGATTTGTCAATTTTCTTTGAAAACGCTTCTCCGAAAGACATATTCTCCCTATCCCCTCAGTCGACCAAACGAACCAAGCTAAAAAAAACTATCATAGAGGGAAGACAGCGATGTGGACAGGCTAATACAGCCTGTGCCGGAGTTGATGACGCAGATTTAGAAGAAATCCACACCAGTACCAGTTAAAATAGTGCACCCCGTACTGCCCCGAACTGGGTACCCCGTGCTGCCCCTACCCTGGGGCACAATGGGGTTTTTGTAGAGGCTCCGTAAAATTTTAATAAAAAATATTAATTGCTTTTTTACCACACCAAATTCACTGCCAAATAATAAATGGATAAGTAAACAAAAAGTTGTGATTACTTTTTAATAAAAATATTCCACACTAATTTTTTGTTGTTTATTTCCCTTAGCGTCCCCGTTATGCCCCCCTCTCCCCTATACTTATAGTGAGAAACCTTCCTGTCGGATAGTGTAGGTAGGGACTCCGACTGATATAGCAACGTCAGCTAGGACCAACTCTTAATGTGAAAATTAGATAGCCTCAAGTGAACAAACTCGCCGTTTTCCAACGTCAACTAAAAATTATAAATAAAACGTGAAGTAAAGATTGACAATTACTTTTTAATTAGTACGTATAGGTCATAAAAAACTAAGATTTTAACTAAGATGGCTTTCGAGGAAACCACGCTTCCTAATTAATAAATCAAGGTAGAGAGTAGATAATCAAAACAAATACTCCCTACGAGTACTTCAAAATTACACCATAAGTATGTGGCATTTTCCCTCCTCTATTTGTTACCAACATTACGTTTTCGTTGGTTATGAAAGCAAGCTCTAATGTCCATATAATTAGTCAAGATTGATTACAACATTGCATTAATAGTAACCATGATTATGTATTAACTAGTAAGTAGAGTGGCACAATAAGAAACAAATGAGAAATATTATTACTTTCGTGGGGAACTAGCTCTTTTTAATGTGAGCTTACTCTCTTTAAGACCACACATAACACGAAAAATGACGTGGATTAATATATCTTTGGTTTTGTCCAGTTTTTCATACGTGTTCTGTGAGCTAACTTTGAATACTGAACTCACGAACAATGAAGATAAAAGGGTCAATAACTGTGTCAAACGTATACTAGAAGAAGTGAAAACAACTCAAACAGTCATTGACATAACTGCAGTTAATTTCAACAAATCTACGGAGACGTCTTTACTTCACGATATACAAGGAGTTCGAGTAGTTTCAAGAGATTTTCTTCGGCGAAATAACACCTTGTCAAACCTATTCTACGTAATACAAAGCGAAAATTATAAAGAGCTGGAACAGGGCATAGAATTACTGAGACAGGACCGTTTCTGGAATCCAAAAGGAAAATTCTTAATTGCAATCGGTGATTTAGAAGGTAACGTCAATCAACTTTCTAACTTATTGGTAAACTATAATGTCTACAACGTCACCATTATCAGCCCAGGCAAAACAGATTATGACATCTATGCTTTTAAAGCTGAACTGGACAACTGTGGAAAACCAGCTGGCAGGACAATAGAAGTATTGACGCAGTGCTCAATATTAAACAAAACAGTTAATTTGTTTAGATTTAGAAAAATACGACCAACCAAATTAAAAGGTTGCCCTATTCAAACTGTAGAGCACAACTTTTGGCCGTTCCTCATTGGAAATAAGAACCAAACAGGTGGAAAATCCCCGTTTCATTTTCAATTGTGGAGTGAAATCTCTGGCGTAATTGTTGAATTCATCGATTATCCAAATGATAAAGATTTTGGCAGTGTCACTGATAACTATACTCTGACCGGTATGCTAAGTTGGATAGACAGGCACAAGATACATATGATAGCCGGAGGATTCATGATGAACTACGAACGATTCAAAGTTTTAGAACATGCGTATCCATATATTATAGACGACAGGCTACTCATAGTAGCGCGAGCTGGTTTCCAGAATCCATGGGTGACTGTTTGCTCACATTTTACTATCTTTTCATTAATCCTTATGAGTATTTTAATTGCATTTTTCTTGTTCGCCGCAATACATTTTTCCATTTTCGAAAAGAAGAGAAGAGATGTAGCGTTGGATGTTCTTACAGTATTTGGGTACATTTGTGGCAATATTAATGTGAGAAAAATTAGGGACAGAAGTTCACTGAGATTGATAGTCTGCTGCATGCTTTTTTTAATATTTTTCCTAACTTTTGTAATTGAGGCGTATTTACGTGGTGCAACTACGAATCCTAGAAGGGAACACCAAGTCAAGCTCTTGTCAGAAGTAGTTTCTAAGGGCACACGTTTGCTGTTTAAAAACGTGGCATCAATTCTACAGCTTAATAATAGTTTGGAGTGTTCCACCATGTTAAATTGTCTGCAACAGTTAATAAACATGAGAACTAAACTGCTGTACACAGAATTCTCGGGAACTTACTTTTCATTAGTAAGTCAAAGATTTTTACAAGAGGATGGCGAGTTTCCTCTCGTTAAATTAAAAAATCCTGTCCAATCCTTGATGCGGACCACTTATTTTCGCAGAGGTTCTACGTTAATTGGCTCCTACGAAAAAACTATTCAGATAGCAATGATGAGCGGTCTTGACAAGAAAAATTTTGATGATTTACTGTACAAAGAGCATTTGAAATACATAAAGAAATTATATCGCGACCCAAAGCCGAGGATGCTCTATCGGTTTAAAGAAGTTTTTATGATACTCCTCGCTGGTTATAGCTTGACGATTATTGTATTTATTTGCGAATGTTTATCAAAATTTGAATTTAAAAAGAATAAAAGTACAAATCTGTCGGGACATAGAGAAGAAAAAAAAGTTTGAGATTAGGGTACAACTAGGTATTATATTTGTAACATTTCCATTTCACGCTTCAGTTTATTTTGTGTGTTGTTAAGATGCTCGAAAGTATTCTGCTTAGTAAAAATTAGAAGGAACATTTTGTGTTTTACTTTTACTCCGATCAAGTACCCATTGCAGATATTTTTTTGTTATTTAAATTGATCAATAAACACGTCAATGATCTGCTTGGCGGCGCGTGGTTGGTCGTACGGCACCATGTGGCCCGATGAGCGGACCATTACGTCCAAGAAGTTGCCGTATTGCTTCACAAAGCTGAAAAGGAAGGTGGTCAATAGATAACACATACAATTTTATGATTCTTCCGCTCTCGTAACACGCGCGCTGGTCTACTTCGACATTCACACATGATCCAGCAACTGCTGGCCCACACCAAAAGGTTCGGTAATTCGTTCCACTTTCGTGCCATCCATCCATCACATTGTGTTTCCTTCTTCCTATGTTCCCGGGAATTTCAAGAAGGCGATTGATGAGATTGACCACCACACTACACCTCGCAGCTTCTACTGCATTATTGTACTGATCAACCTCGCATCTAGACGTCACGGCTGTTTCCAGTCAGGTAGTGTGAGGTCAGTTGCCACAATTCAGGAGAACAGAAGATGCCCAAATATCTCCTCAGTACCACGAGTGTTTTGGCGGGAGAGAAAACGCGACATAATTTGGTGCGCATGTTAAGGTACCATTCCGAAACGAACCACAAACCGCAAAGTGCAAGTGCACTACAGGTTTTTAGGAATCTCTATGAAACTGATTCCAAGCGTGGCTGCACTGCAGCGCCACGCTTGAGAACAAAAGTGTGTGTGAAAGCCTGCAGTTTGCGGTCTGCGGTCCGTTTCAGAATTGGGCTTTTAGACCGGCTAGGAGGATTATTTATTGTTTTTTGTGCTAGCTCGCCTAGCACAAAAACAATATATAGATATAACCTACATCGCCATAATTAAGTTACTTTTTTAGGTTTACCTGTTAATTCTCTTATCAGCATTGTATTCTTCATACAGTTTTATTCTTTTTGCTTTTTTATACCCGTCGGCTCCGGACCAGCGTAAACTACGGTAGGTGTTGACGGACATTGCATACGCTACTAATACGTCAAGTTGACCACTGAATAGAAAAATAACTGCTTTAATAATAGGATATTCTCTAAATCATTTATCAGACATGGGAATAGAAAGCATTTACATCAATTTTTTTAATTTTTATTTTCGTAAGTTGAAGGATGTGCCACTAACTATTTGCTTCTGATTCAAGACGATAAGCCTTCATCCGTTTCTGAACCAACAATGCGATCAGTGTCCTCAGAAAAAAAGCGTGTAGTGTCTAATAACTAAATACACTTACCTCGTAAATTAACTTAAAATTGCTGAGCATTATTTATAAGTAGCATAAAAAAATAGATCGCCCACGCTTTCCCTTTGGGAAACCGCTAAAAACCCTCTTACCACAAGATGCACATGTTGTTTATAATGTCGTATCACTCGTGTGACATACAAACTATATGTTTACTTGCCTGTAGCACATTACACCATAGTGTTCTAATAATTCCTCAAGCCAATCTTTCACAGAAAGATAGACATCAGAGGCCAAATAATTGTATACATCATGATTTGAATCGTCAAATTGAACTTGCGCTACATGAAGAGCTTTTCTGACATCTTTACGTTCCAAAAAATAAAGATACTCCTTCTTTATTTTTTCATCATCGATGTAATTGTACATATTGGCTGTATTGTTCATTATGAGCGTTGTTGCTAACGACACTGCCTGGAATTAAACGATAGAAAAAATAAATAAAGACACCAAATATTTCAAGTGGTCCAAATAAAACAGAAGGTAAAGCTGTTCCGGCCAGGTTTGAACTCGGGACCACACGGGTTCTAAGCCACATACCAGTAACATAAGCCACAAACATATGCCAGTGTTTAACTACTGGGCCACTACGCTCTCCGTTACCATACATAAAGTGCCTATATACGCCTCACTGCTAGGCACAGGCCTCACCTCAAGGCATGCGAGTATGGCTCAAGCCATAAGATAAGATAAGATAAGATAAGATAATAATTTATTTGCAGAAAACATGGTACATTTTGGGTCTTAAAACTTAAACATTGCACACGCATGTTTTATCGATCTATCGATAAGCAAATTTGTCGTCATGCATATTAAAACATTAAAATTAGTAATTAAATGAAAATTGTCAACCAAAAATAAATAATAATAAAAAATAATAAAAAATATAATATGTCACCTTATGATAAATTGATATTTAAGTTATTAGCCAATCTATTAAAATGTCCGTTACGGCAAAAGGATACAAATTCCTCTATGTCATAAAAACAGAAATCCATTAAAATACATACTCCAACATGCGGCAGTGTTCGGGAAACTGCGTAACGTCTTCTCTTCCGACATACCTCAGTGCCTCAAGACAAAGGTCTACAACCAGTGTGTGTTACCAGTGATGACAATATGGATCTGAGACATGGTCACTCACTATGGGCCCATAAGAAGGCTCAAGGTCACCCAACGGGCTAGGGAGAGGGCTATGTTTGGTGTTTAGCTACGAGATCGAATCAGAAATGAGGCAATTTCAATTTCAAAAGTGTTAGCAGGTTGTACTGGCAGTAGACGGAGCACATAGCTCGAAGGACTGATGTCCGTTGGGGCCGGAAAGTTCTCGAGTGGACGTTGACCTCATGAAGGTCGCAGGGTTTCGGTGGATGCAGGCCACCTACAACCGGCCGCTCTGGAAATCTATGGGGGAGGCCTATGTTCAGCAGTGGACATCGTGTGGCCGCTGATGACGATGATGAACACTTTGTCAACACTGGCTGGTGGCCTAGTGGCCACGACCACATCCAGTAGCATTTGTGATTTGGGAATTCGTTTACTCAATATTCAGTCACCACCTGAATTCTACGAGCTAAGTAAAACGAACAGTTACCTCTCCAAAAGATTCCATATCGCCTTCTTCATAGTATTTTCTTGCTGAATCTTCCACCGATTCTATTTCTTTCGCCTGCTCTGGGTCAAGCAGACCCACTTGGAGTCCAAATTTTGAATATTGCAATAATGTTATTGGGTCAGTCCATCCATTGCCAATAGCTAAGCCCTTAAAGTGGAAGAAGAAAGTAAATTAAATTATGATAGATTTATAAATGTATTGAACATAAAATGTTTCAAAGTACTTTTGTAGGTATTCCTTTTTAGTAGCTTTTCTAATCGTTAATTTGTAGTTTAATCTACACTCCATTTGTAATAGCATTAGAAAAAAGAGGCTCATAGAAGCAGGGGTGCTAAACAAAGGAATGATTAGCATTTTTGATTGACTTTTGCCGGCTGATAAATTTGTATAACCTGGCAAAATTGAATTGGCCCTTCCGTCACAACGTATGAAGGGTCTAAGTAACATTTTAGATTTGGTAGCGTTATAATGACAGTAAAAGCACGATTTAATACACAACACCTGGTTTTTATGATCGACAATATAGTTTCACGTAAGCCAAATAATTTAATTCAATAAAAGCCTTATAAATTCTGAAGTCATATTACTTTAAATGAGAACAAATAGGTGTGACAGATTTTGATAAGTTCGGCACAAATCTCAAAAGTTATAATACCTATTTATTGTACTTATACCACAAAGTGTACCCTAAAAATATCATTTTATACTACCTGCTAGACAATGGCTCATTATGTGTCATGCAACCCTTTACTAAAGTAAAGTATCGATGAATATTCTTAATCTTTCTTACTTTCAACTACTGTAAATAAAATATTTCAGTACTTTCTTTTCGTCCGGTCCGGTCCGGTCGTTGGTTTCAATTGCTTTGCAGAAAGTATAAAAAGTAGAGTATGTACCGCGGGCTCAAATGTGTATTTGTCTTGGGCGATCTTGAACCGTCAACAGACTAGACCTATTTTTTTAAGTTTGTGTAAAAATATAAACATTGCATGTCTTCACACGCGTCTTGCCGGTAACACACAAACAATAGATTCTCTATGGTGTCTGGTTTCTCGGCTGGCAACAATTTGAGTATTCTTGTCTTATTTATTTAATTTTCAATGCACCTTTTTAGCAATCAGAGATGATCCTTTAATGTGCTTTACATTTTCAGGAGTATCCGCGGACACGAAGAAGGGAAATAACTCACTTTGAGATTAATAGGTTGTGATTCATTCTTGTAGTTGTGTATGTAGTGTCCAAAAGCAGGAATGTACTTCCCTGCGTACGACTCGCCGGTGACGAAGAGTGGGGCCTTCCGCAGTTCTGGGAACACTTCCAGGAATTGCTGGATAAAATTCAAAAGCCCTCTTCCGACCTGCAATCATATTATACAGGGTATTTTTTTCATTGGTGCATAATGATTTACGTTGCAGTAGGACATAACATTGGTGACTTTGGAATACACAAGTTGTTTTTTTTTTTTTGGAAATCTGGGTTTTATCTTGTGAGTCTCTATTCATCACAGTGTTTTGTGAGTTTAAACAACTATATATTACTATATATTTTAGATCCGCCCTACCTAACTTAATCGAACTTTCAAAATTGGTCCATTAAAAATGTCATATTATGTATTTACGCTAGAATGGTGGACAAAAGTAAGCGCTCATTTTAAAAAGGTATAAGTGTTATAATATGGTGGTATAAGTGCTCGAGCTCGAAATGCAGTAGAACTTGAATAGCCGGGTTTAAAATGTGTTAACTCACATCATCCTCGTTTCTGGCATATCCTTCTTTCTCAGTAAAGCTAAAGCCGCAACCTACAGGGTTGTCTATGAACAGGAGCGAGTAATTACTTCCCCATGTCACTGGCATTCGTTGAGCTGATGCAAAAAGACATTTCCGAACTTAGATTCACTCATGATTTAGATTAGGATGAATGGTGCTGAAATTCGCTACCTTGCCGTCCGGTTTAGCAAACGCATGACAGTATTTTTATCAACGTGACGCTACTGATCCTGTCATGTCCACTTATGTACATAGGTTAGCAACAGCAACTTGTGCGCCTTGAAGTAAGAAAAATAACTATTCCCCAAGAAAAAGTCACATACCCGATCCGTTAACAATTTGTATCGGTCCAAGTTCGGTAAAGAGGCCAAAAAGAGAAGACCCTCCTGGGCCTCCTTGTAGCCAAATAATCCAGGGAGTCGTTTCCAATGGTAGATCTGGAGCTGGGAAGAACCAAAAGAAGAGGTGGGAGCTGGTCGTCTTATTAATAGTTATAAATCCAGTGTGGCTGGCTACGCCGGCAAATAGTGATGGGTCCACCTTAGAAAGATTTCTGGCAGAGTCCACTTCACCGTTTTCAATCAATGGCGTCAGCATTAGGGGCTCATCTTCTGTTTTAAGAACGCTTTTACCGATAGCGCAGCTGCAACTGCAACATGGTATTAAAAATTATAATAAGTCGAGTAAGGAAAACAGTTCCATTTTTTACCACCGTTAATACTTAACAGGTGGCCATAGAATACTTTTTAAAGACTACTATAGATAGGTACTACTAGGTATCTTAGTTATTTCGTTATATGCCTTCAGGCTCGCGTTTCTTTGTCAATACATAGAATATTTACTTTGATATTAACATTTGCTAGACACAAAAAAAACTTAATTTCGTTTACCATAACAGCAAAATTATAACGTTGTTAACTAGGGGCATTTTATTTAGCTTTACTTTAGGAAGAACTACCTAAATAAAATCAGTATATCTGCTTAAATACTGTATGCCTTAGTAAAATATTTTTATATGAGGTTTGGTATTGGAAAAAGAGTTAACGATCATACTTGCCAAATTCCATTGTTAATTGCGTCATTTTATCGATGGTATGTAAAAGTATGAGTTGATGTATATTATATTGTTATTGTATCATGTGCAATCATATTATTGCACATGATTTTAAGACTCGACTGTTTTATTTTAACGAATTTTTAGTTTGTAATTCTCTCTCCTCACATCATCACCATAAATGCCTGTGATTATAGACGAAAGAATCTGATTTTTAGAAGTAAGATCTGAAATAATAATTGTGTATCTAATTTTTCCGATAGTCGAATTTGAAATAAATGGTACTTAGGGATGTACTTGACGGTTTTTGCACTGCACCATTCATTGAAGTGACGAGAGCGTGAGCTGAAAATGATTTGGAGTAGAGGAAAATTATAAGAATGTGGATTTTATTGATTAGAAGTTCATTTCATGTTCACATTTATTGTAGACTAGCTTTCGCCCCCGATTTCGTCCGCGTAGAATAGTGACTTCCGGCAGAAAAGTATAGATAGCTGTGCCCGCGACTGTGTCAGTGTGTAACTCCTTGTGTGTTAATAAATCACCACAAAATAAAACCGTATGATTAAATTACACTTGCTTAATGAATGTACGATGGCCCATTAAAAAGGAGTAGAAGCAGCAGACAGAACTTTAAGGGATATAAGACAAAATTATCGACCAATGAGCGGTATCACGGTTTTATTTTGTGGTGATGTCCGACAACCCCAAAATGAATTTTAAAATAAACTTTTTACTATTGCTCGAAGTCTCTTTTCAACTTTTTTCATTTACCAGATGGCTTATTTGGCATATGTTTACTTTACCTTAACCACATTTTACCGAATATTACTAGGCCACAACTATTATATAAATGATAATAAACATTTAATTGAATGGCTAGACAACTCGTCAAGTTGTTTAATGTAACGTTTAACGTCTTGACTGATTTTCAGTAATCTCAGGGCGAATCCGACTGAGACAACCCCGACACCACGTGGTACTCGTTTTGCCCTACCTCAAGAGTGTTATTTAAAAGCGCGTAGGCATGGAGGGGCGAGGCGGCCCGCGGGCTGAGGAGCAGGTGGCTACGAGCGAGACGCCGCGGCTGAGGCAGGCCGGCCAAGCCGGCCAACAAGCCAAAATTGTGGTGCTAAACGAAAGCCATCTGCAACGATAAGCACGCGAGGCACCGCCGGAGCCCTGTAACGCCGGAGCCGTGATAGAATCTTAGGTTTTCCTTAAACTTGCATGTTGAATACTTGCATGCTGTTTGCCTGCTTACAGTACATCCTGTCAATTTCTTATTTTATTTTAAATGTAATAATGCCATGTCTGTTTTTATGATGCTTGTTCTAAACCCGTAACTTTTTCATGATCGTTTGGTAAACTAAAAATATGGCAATCAAAACAGTGGTTTAATGAATGTTCGGGAAAACAATACTTCAGACAAGTGTCATTTTGGCCAATCGTCACTTCAGTAAAACGTTTTGTGACCTGATGAAACGTCTGGCAACCGAAAAAAACCAGTTGCTAATTGGTCAACTGATACAGTGGCACACGATATTTTGGGAAAATGAAAAAAAAATATATATTTTTTACTAATGCTTACTTTGAATAACATTTAGCTCTTTTTATTATTTAAATTGATCAATAAACATATCAATGATCTGCTTGGCGGCGTGTGGTTGGTCATGCGGCACCATGTGGCCCGCCGCGCGTACCATGACGTCCAAGAAGTTGCCGTACTGCTTCACGAAGCTGAAAAGATCGGTAATCATTAGAACATACACATGACACTATTAACTAGAAGTACCTAATTAATTATCTGCTTTTCGGTCATTCAATCAAATTGCTTCTTACGTAATCCTAACAGTTGAAGCATATGACTTTTCAGTAGGCAAATGCCTACTGGTCAACTTCGGACTCCGGCATTTGAATTGCTTATTGTGTTGTTCTCGTAATCTTCTCCATGGTTATTGACATAATTGTAATAAGTTTCTAAGAAGTACCTGTTAATTCTCTTCTTAGAATTGTGTTCTTCATACAGTTTTATTCTTTCTGCTTTTCTATATCCGTCCGCTCCGGACCAGCGTAGACTGCGGTAGGTGTTGACGGACAGTGCATACGCAACTAATACGTCAAGTTGACCACTGAATAGAAAAATAACTGCTTAGAAAAATAATTAAGATATCCCTTAAAAATGAAACATGGAATTCATGTTTTTTTTTTAAATCTTACCGGAGATAGAAAGACCACCTCCTTCGCAACATTGTGTGTCGGAACAGCAGCATTCGAAACTACATAATATGACCCCAAGTGGGTTAAATGCGTTGGCGTTTGCATGTCAACATTTTATTACATGAAGTCGTTTATTAGTCTTGTTAAATTAATTTTAGTAATATTATTTATTAACACCCAACTACTTAGTCAGTAAAATATCTTACTTGCCTGTAGCACATTACACCATAGTGCTCCAATAATTCCTCGAGCCAATCTTTAACAGACAGAAACATATCCGATTTCAAATGGTTGTATGCTTTGATACTAAGCTTGTCAAACTCAGCTTGTGCTACATGAATAGCTTTTCTGACATCTTTGCGGTTTAGAAACACAACGTAATCTTCTTTTACTCTTTCGTCAGCGATGTAATTGTAAGGGTTGGCTGTATTCTCCAATAATAGTGATATTGCACTAGTCGCTGCCTGAATATAAATAAAAAATAAGAATTTCAACAAATACCTAAAATATTCAATTTAAAGTGATGAAATTAATTAGTAATAAATAAAGAAAATATATTATGAGGTAAAGTTATGCTAAATCCATCGAACTTACAGCCTCTATGTTTGATTTGAATTGTGTAATTAATTCTGTCAACAACCTGGGGATACTGGACAGCTAGCTACATCACTGATTGGTCAATAAGATTATTTACCAATTACTGACGGGTGTGGTCGAGCTGATTATGCTGCGAATATTATGGCGGAATCACCACCCAATAGTTACATAACAATATCTACATAGTATAAAAAAAAGTCGCTTTCTCTGTCCCTATGTCCCATTGTATGCTTAAATCTTTGAAACAACGCAACGGATTTTGATGCGGTTTTTTTTAAATATATAAGGTGATTCAAGGGGAAGGTTAATATAATAACATCCTATTGCACCCGTGCGAAGCGGGGGCGGGTCGCTAGTTATATTTATAATGAATATCTCTGGACGCGATGAGCTAAATAAAACGAACAGTTACCTGTGCATAAGACTCCATATCGCCTTCTTTATAGTATCTTCTTGCTCGATCTTCCTCCACTTTTATTCTTCTGGCTTGTTCCGGGTCAACCAGACCCACTTGGAGCCCAAATTTTGAATATTGCAATAACGAGACTGGGTCAGTCCATCCATCGCCAATAGCTAAGCCCTTCAAGTGTGAGAAGTAAATCAGGTAATTAAGGTCCAAAAAATACATTAAGCCATTTCAATTAAACAGAATCAAATGTTACTAGGTACTTTGAGAAGTATTCTGTTTTTGTAGCTAGTCTGCCAGGATCTTCATTATTTTGTACGACAACTTTAGCGAAGTCCCTGATTGTTTCATGATAAATAGTGCCTAATTCCTAGTATTGCTCGTGTCCATAAAATTCACAGACTGGCTTGCCAAGAATTGTCATTTGACGAGAACAAGATAAACGGAAATGTTTCCAAAATTATGTGCCAATAAAATGTTATGGTCCTAAATATTCTTATCTTATTAATTAGCAAACCAGGGTGTTTATTTAATGTGTTTCATAGTTACTGGACGACTGTCACGAAGAATCCAGCAAATCTCGGCCCACACCTATAGGTTCATCATCATCCAAACGACAACCACTGCTGGGCATAGGGGTCCTGCGCTGTCCGCATCCAGCGGCTTTCCGCGACCTTGACAAGATCGTCGGTCCACGTAAAGGTTCGGTGATTCCTTACTATGTCGTCCTGTTCAGACGTGGAACGAACTCCCAGCGCATGTGTTTTCTTCTTCCTACAATCCCGGGTCTTTTAAGCGGGGCGTGAAGAGGCATTTATGCAGACCTTCGAAATGAGATTGACCAGCCCAGTAGTTACTTTATTACTGGACTAGACAACCCCATATTTGGACCTGACGGCTGCTTCTCGTCAGGTGGAGTGAGATCATCTAGAAGACCACAATTAAAAAAATAAAAGAGCAGAAAAAATAACTCACTTTTAAGTTAATAGGTTTTGATTCATTTTTGTAGTGATGAATGTAGTGACCTAAAACAGGTATGTACTTCCCCGCGTACGACTCGCCGGAGACGAATAGTGGGGCCTTCCGCAGTTCTGGGAACACTTCCAGGAATTGCTGGACGAAATTCAAAAGCCCCCTTCCGACCTGCAATCAGTCGGCATGATTAACAGAGTCAACATGGAAGTACGCGTAACATAAACTGCCTCATTAGTTCGTCCCACTGCAGGGCACAGGCCACACCTCAACTATAAGGTGGCGCGAGCCAATTCTCCAACAAGTACCTAAGTGTTGAAAAGTAATTACCTACATGTTGAGGTACAAGAAAAAAATATTTGTACCTATTTTTTTTATTGAAACAATATTTCCAATTCGGAAAAGGTTTAAAGTTATGTTATCAAATAACATAGGGTATTATTTTCATATCCATGAGTTTGCCTAATAACTGTTTTAAAAATAGGATTTTCGGTATTCATTCATTCAACGTTATATTCCAACATACATCAAAATGTATGCATTGATTAAAATTGCCGACAACTAAACCTAAACTTTGCATTCAAGGGAGTATAAAGGTCGTAGCACATTATGCCGGCACCACAATTGCCCGGCTCCGGCCCAGCAATTATCTGGCCATTCATATTTTTAAGCATTAAGTAGTGAGTTGTACAATTTAATCTGCAGTCAGCCGGTTGCTTCCACTCAATTCGCAGCTCGCGTCCCTACAGCGCGCTGACCGCTTCCTTATAGCGTGCCAATGGCGTGCTTACGGTGAGCCGGCAGCGTGCATACTACGCACCTACTCAGAGTCGCCATGCTATAACCAAGCAAGCTTGGACTGTGCGGCCGACGCGCTGACAGCGGGCCTGCTCCTCGCTGCCCGGTGCGCGGTCTGTGAGCTTGCACCTTGCGCACGATACGTAGCTAGCGCGCTAGCGGCTATAAGCTACCTGAATTTGAGGTGACGTCGTGCTGCAGCTGTGCAGTTGTGGTGACGGCATATGTTAGGAAGTACTTACCTACTTAAACTCCAACTGTAGCAGAACTTCGACTTTCGAGTAAAACATGTTTTGTTTTCATGTGTTTACTTACATCATCCTGGTTTCTGGCATATCCTTCTTTTTCTGTAAAGCTGAAACCGCTCCCTACAGGATTGTCTATGAACAGCAGCGAGTAATTACTTCCCCATGTCACTGGCATTCGTTGAACTGAAGCAAAAATATGTATCCTCTCTTTAATATTAGTTGGATACATTCACTAAGGATTTACTAGGTAATGATTTGGATAAGGAGTAGTGGTGCTGAAACTTGCCACCAGTGGGATGAGAGTTGCCCAACACATGAAAATAATTTGGGCGAGGTACCGCTATTGTCTTTGTCATGTCGACTTAAGTAGGTTTTCTCATTAGTTCTAGTCCGCTTCCTTTGTTCCCAACAGGATGAAGCTATCTTTGACTTGTGCAACCCAACCCAACCGTAACCCAATAAACAATTCACCCTGTATGTAACCAAATGTAACATACCCGTTCCGTTAACAAATTGTATTGGTCCAATTTCCTCAAAAAGGCCAAAAAGGGACGATCCTCCTGGTCCTCCTTGTAGCCAAATGATCCAGGGAGTCGTTTCTAGTGGTTGATCTGGAACTGGGAAGAACCAGAAGAAGAGATGGGAGCTGGTCGTCTTGTTAACAGTGATAAATGCAGCGTGGCTGGCCACGCCGGCGAATAGTGTTGGGTCCACCTTGGAGAGATTTCTGGCAGAGTCTACATCACCGTTTCCAATCAGGGGTGTCAGCATTAGGGGCTCATCTTCTCCTGAAAGAACACCCACACCAAAAGCACAACTGGAACTGCAACACGTAATCAAACATATAATTAGGTATTTAATATTCTATAATAAACAAAAAAAGTTAAGGTTTATATTATTCTGTAGAGTTTATTTAAAAAAAATAGCAAACATCTTGCAAAGTCACCCTGTATATGCCATCTCGCAAGAATTGAGGACAGACTTGAGGGCTTTTCAATACGTTACTAAGTGTCTATCTATCTACTGTAAATATTAAAACCTAGACACAAAAAAACACATATTGTATTACCTCAATAGCAAAGTTACAATTTTGTGAACTAAGAACATTTTATTGATATCTATTTATTAAGTAACAGATTTTAAAACTCGCTGCCTACCAGGCGTTATTTGAAAGAAAGAACCAATTCAATTAATAAAAATAAGTTTTTCTGCTTAAATAACTAACTATCGGTCTGTTGGTTGTTAGGTATTTGAAAACAAGTTAATTATCATTTATAAGCCAAATTACATTGTTAATTTTATCATTTTATCAAGTGTGTGTAAGAATACCGTAATGGGTACAATGACCTACTTAAATAATTACAATGCCCATCAATTAATTATTCGATATACTTATTATAATATCTTATATGCTTTTGATACAAACAACGCTCCCTCAACATCCCAAAGCTGGGTACGGGCAACACCTCAACGATGAAAATGGGGTAACTGGGTGGTGGTGTCAGGGTGTAACTGTGTGAAAATATTTTAACATCTAACGTCGCGTCGTCAGCTAGGACCAACTATTTAACGTCCCTTCCGAAGAACGGAAATAATTTAAAATTCACAAAGTAGGTAACTATCTAATAATCTTCATATTGTATGTGTGAATACAGTGTAGAATTATGGATTCTTTGAAATTACGCTTTGAGGCGAACGCTACGATGCATAGTAGCATTTAGATTAGATATCAGCTCCATCTTATGCAAGAAAATGTGAGTACTTTGGGAAGACCTAGTTTAAGTTCACAGATACCGTTAAAAGTCAAAATCAAATTCCGGCATCGACTTAATTTTTTTTAAGATACTAGTATACGAAGAGTTATCAGTCTCGTTAAACACATGCCAATTAAAATCATCGCAACAAGCTTATCGGTGAGCGGTTAGAGTGAGGCTTCATTAGCGCCCTGCGTTAAAAATTATGTGCGACGACGCATCGCATAATGTCCCATGCCAATAATTAATTAATTATTTATTTATTTATTATTCAAATCAACAAAGATAAAAAATTAAATTAAAAGCCTCGCAAACCACTTTCGCGGTTGACTGCGAGTGCAAGTTAAATAATTAACTAAATTAATTAAATTAAATATTAAATATAACTAACATAACATTACCAACATGACATAACTAATGACATGATTTTTGCAAACTTATGTAATGCCGTTTAAGCGCAGTGCCAAATTCTTTATTATTTGCTATTTTTGCAAAGTACAACGATGCAGCAGTTGAAGCTGATACGGCCCAGCTCAGAGCAACACGCACGGCTCACAGAACTTGCTAATGAGACCTCACCCTTAGTTAAGATGACGTACCGTACGTCACGCGTGGCACACTTTGTGGTTCAGTGGCTGCAAAATGAAATACAGTACAACAAGGGCTTTCTTGTTAATCAGGCGGGTTAAAAGGTAAGGAAGCAGATATTTATTTATTTTATAGTGAACGCAACTTTTGTTTAACCTTTCTTCAAGTGAACGTCCTTTTAACAAATGTCACTGTCACTAGGCACTAGCTGTCAACTGTCAGTTTTTGTTAATGTCGAAGGCCGAAATATTCCTCAAAATAGTTGTTTTTAGAGATGTGACTTTATAATAAAATAATCGATTATGTAATAATCGATTTTTCAAATCAGTAAAAAAATCGATTTTAAAATAATCGATTTTTTTACAAATAAAAATCGATTTTTACCAAAAAAATCGATTTTTCCAAAAACAAACAATTTTTAACTGATTTTGGTATTTTAACTGCATAAAATCCCTAATTTAAAAAAATAGCTTGATTTGGGCACTCATCTTACCTATTCCTACTAATATTATGAATGCGTAAGTTTTATGGATGTGCCGTGTTGCTCTCTCACGTCAAAATGTCTGGATGGAGTTTGATATAGCGCATCTGAATAGGACCTAGACTACAATTTATAAAGATATATCAGTTTTTTAACCTAACCTAAGTAGAAGAGGTAGTGTATTTTTTGTTTGATACGGAGAAATAATAGCTTGGGCAATCTTTTACTTGAGATACGATTTCTCGCTTTGGGGACAATATTTCCAGCTTTTCAAAAAAGACGCTCTGCTGGAGCTGATGAAGTACATACTAAAAGGTGTTTACGAGCTAACTTTGATAGTTTGGGATGCTCCTTCTTAGCTTCTCCATAGAGCCAATGGTCACTTTCTAAGCTATGAAATTCTTTGTTTTTAATGAAAAATATTTCTTTCTAGGAATAGTTTGAGATTACTTTATCTGTAAAAAAATCGAAATGTAAAAAAAATCGATTAATAAAAAATCGATTATTTGTGGTAGACGAATCGATTTTTAAAAATCGATTATTCCAAAAAAATAATCGATTAATGTAAAAATCGATTATTTTTTCACATCCCTAGTTGTTTTAGTTCCGAAAATCAAATAACTATGATCAATGATCTCATAGCTTCTCATAGTCTCATTTAGGGCACCTGTGTTTTTTGTATTTTTTTAGTTAGTGTAGACAAGATGCAGCAATCACCGTTCGAAAATATATTCAATATTATAGGTGGTATAACAGAAGGCAATGAAAAGCCGATGAAACATGGATTTTACAATGCTTTTGCACTATTTATACTAACAATATGTTGCGCTGCGGTGTATGTGCTATTTTTAATACTAGAACCGTTTTTCAAACCGCTCTTTTGGGCTTTATTAGTAGGTTCCATTCTTCACCCTTTCAAGTATAGACTATCTAGAAAAATTAAGTCATGGTTTGAAGATCTGGAGAAATGCAATACTTCTGTGATAGTAGGCTTGATGGTCATACCCATGAATGTGGTGAACTATGCTTCAGACACAGTCGGGCATCAGTTTAGAGAACACTATAAGGTAAGTCCTGAAACTAAGGTATTTATTTTAAGTAATTTACCCAAGGCCTTTTTCATGGTCATTGCCAAAGTGCAAGGTCTTGTAAGTGCTGTCTGATGTATCTTATGTCATAATAGTTTGTTGACAAACATTTTCTCACAATGAAATCAATAGAAATAAGATAAAATCAGTATGTGTGCCTAGTTCTAGATACTATGAAGAAAGCAAACCATTCTAGGTTTGCTATCTTCATAGCATTTGCAAGAAAGCAAATTAATGGTAAATAAAGGCCAACCTATAGTTGTATTTTTAACTTCCAGACAGTGATTGGGTTGCTAACAACCATATTTGTCTTGCCATGGCTGTACAACTCTGTCCCAAGGAGCTTTGCCTGTATTTTCTGGCAGATATGCGGCTTCATCGGCTTCTCTACTACTATGCTCATCAGTTTATGCAGTTCATACATTGTAAGTACACCTTTAAAAATATCTGAATCATGTTATAATCATCATCATTAATAGCCGGACTGCAGGTCTCCTGCATATATTTCCAGAAGTGTCTGTTGTAGTTCCAGGGGGTACTGAAATCCTGAAACCTTTATCAGAAAACCTGTCCAACATACTTCTTTATTTACATTATTGTAATTGAATTTACAGACACGTTACTATAACTATCTATTCAGGATAAGTATGTCAAAATGTTGAAAAGCAGTAAAACCACAAGATCCTTTTTTACTGAAAACCGATGTGACCTACTATTCAGATGTAGGGGGATGCATAAATCCAATAGAAAGCATTGGAAGAAAGAGTAAAATGTCTTTGTAGATTCCCTGTCTTTTTAATTTTACTTTTGATAACATGACATTACATCTGGCAGTGTTCTTGGCATTGATTTGTTTTTGAATTTTTGCACTATCACTTTTGTTTGTGTATGTGTTTGCAAAGAACCAAAATCAATTAAATGTTTTCTTCTTCCTCTGAATGACTTAAACCTTTATTGGCGCTTATTGCAAATATTTGCATGACATTCTTGTAACAGGATGAAATGAAATCATATAACTGATTCATTGGTTAAGTTTGTTCAACTGATTAGATACCTGTTAATCACCTGTATATTTTTACTTGCTTACCTGTTCAAGCAGTGTGTGAATCAACTACAAACAAGTCGGTGAAATTGGATGTTTAATCCTTTTAGCACACTATGATTTCGATATTATTATGAATAATAATTTTGTTTGTTAATTTGGTCAATCTACTGGGCAAAAAAAAATTACATTAGTATTTTAATCAAACAACCAATTTATTAGTTAAAAAATATTTCAGTTTTTTTGGTTAGGTGCAAATTGTTACAAATGTCAGTTTTATGTGAAAATACGTATTCTGCAATCAGTTTGTTGCATCAGTCACATTTTTGTACCATCGGCACCCAATGATATTATAACAAAAGACATAATAATAATTAACAAATATTCGGAGCTTAAAGAAGAGGTATTGAGAATTTGGAAGTTAGACAAAGTGTACATAGTGCCTCTAGTCCTCTCTAGCACTGGAGTAATTCCCAAGCATCTACACCACAGCATCAAACTATTAGGTCTGCCAGAAAACTCATACATCACTATGCAGAAGGCAGCTATTCTGAACATCTGCCGCATTGTAAGACGTTTCCTTCAGGACGAGCCTTACAACAAAAATCAACTAGACACGACTTGAAAAGAATAGATTGCTTGGCCTTGTGCCCGTAACTGATCTTGCTAGCTGAGAATTAAAAAGAAACCTAAAATAATAATAATAATCATTTATTTCAGATAAAAATCCATACGTAAATAGATAGGTTACTTGTGCCTAAAAAGTGCCACCCGAAAAGTCTCGTTTACGCTCTAGTAAATAATCATGCTATCTTGTACGTTGTTGTACGTCCCGTTGTACGTTGTTGTACAAATTGTCCCCTGGCGTAATTGACGCCAGGGGACAATTTTTGACTTCGCGTCAGTACTGACATGACCTATCTATATCCTTTAAATATCATTGTCGGCACCATTAAGTAGCCTGCATGGCGTATCGGTAAAGCATATGTCGGGTTAATTTTTTCACCCTAAAGAAACTTCTTTTACAGACACTCACCATAGCTATCGCTTACTTTATAAGCGTTTACATAATGTGGACGCCCCAAAGGGCAGGCCTGTTCCGGTTCACTGCACAACTGCTCTGGCTCGTCATCGCGTGTTGTCTGGCCAGCCTCACGGGCTCCTTCCAGGTTTACACCTTCGTGGCTTTACAGGCCATGTGCATATGTGGCTTTACACTTGAAGTTCTGGACATTCATAAACAACTGTTACAGTCAGGTAATGACTATTTATTGGTCCAGATTCAAATGTTACTTGAGATTGACTCCCTTATTTTAAAACGGTCATTCTCAGTTTGTTAAGACTGTTCTAACTTTTCATTTTGTAATTGTAAAAAACATTCATCAAATTAGTTTTTTTTGAGCTAAAGTTAAACCCGAGTAAAGCAAGGACTAAATATGACTTGAGATATTTTGATATCAATTTAACCTCTTCTAGATCCAGAAGCATCTATGTTAACAGCTGCTTGCAAAGTATTCACAAACGGACACCCCCAAGAACCAACGGAAGTGGAAGAAAAATCGCCTGAAGTGACAGAACCTCTTGTCAGTGAACAGGAATCATCACCAGAGAAAGATACACCTTCGCCGCTTACACCAGACGCTATAACGAAGAGAGGAAGCTGGACCGGCAATGACCCAGTCCAAAGTTCACCAAGACACGCGAAGATGTTGTACAAAACAAGAACACTATCAGCTTTGCCACTGTCAAACACGAAACAGAAAACGGCGTTCGAAAATCGCCTAATCGCCTCTTTCAAGCAAAGATCTTTAGACGAAAATTACATGCGAACAAACTTTGATAATGACGAGGAAACAGCACTATACTTCAAACTGTTGTTCTTTGGATGTTTCTGCATGCTCGTATGGAAGCACATATGGCTGCTGCCAGTCATGCTATTTTTCTTGGCTATCCATGTGATGAAAAGGCTGTTGGACTACTTCGGTGTCTGGCTCTTCTTCGAGAATCAGTACAATAATATTATGAATAAGATTAAATGCTGGTGGAATGACAGGTAAGTCGATTTATGTAATTAAGTTTTCTAGATTGAGAAATTGATACGGTTCGAATTGTGTTTGATGCATGAGCTGTGAATCGGTAACGATCGCCGCTGTAAAGAAGTAGGATGGGTGACAACCCTGACCGAAATTAGTGATGTGTTTTCGGACATTGGAACGCACGTTAACCAATTGGTCCCAGTTGAGGCATCTAGCGGCCTCGACTGGGACCAACTGTTTAACGTGTCAGCGTCAGCCTAGTCGGAGTCCGTTGAGTCCCCTTCATCAATCCGCATATACTGGAGGTTGGCTTGCGCCACTCATAGTTGAGGTGAGGCCTGTTCCTAGTAGTGAGACATAATAGGCCTACGTTTGATATATCGGACGCATGCCTCGGCTAGTTGTGGTAGCAAAATTTACTGTCTAATTTCTCTGGCCCCTATATGTCCATACTGTGTACTATCATTACATTTTCTTTAATTTTGCAGACAATCAGCTTTAGTACCAGCTCATATCCGAGGGATCAGAAAAGTGATGTCAGTTTGTAACAGAAGGTTTACTGAATTAGCCTATGACTCCGTGGACACCGCCTCCTCCTGCATCGTCATTCTGGGACTTATCTTCTTCCTCACTGTGGCTACAATATTCATTTGCATTCAGGTAAGCTTAAAGCTGCGTTTCTACCAGAGATGTGTTGCTAGGAATGTATTTTTAGGAATCGCTCAATGAAGTGATTCTATTGGTTCTTAAAAACACATTCCTCGCAATGCATCTGGTGGAAACGCAGCCTTAAGTTACTATCACGTATAAAACCCTCGATCGATTAATTGCCTTGCAACTGTATTTTGGGCGTTTACAACATCTGACGTTCTTTAGTTAATCGTATGTTTTCTTGTTTTCTAGGCATGAAATATATTATTATAACGTAATTTCACGGTTTCAACTATTTTTAAACATAACACAAGTAAAAAGGAAGTGTTTTCCCATTTCGATTGCATGCGGCATTTCTTTTGACAACCCGCCAGGGTTTTAAATACACACATCAAAACTGTCTAGGGATATCATAGGGATATCATTTTTAAAATATTTCATAAAGTTAAGTTTGTTTACAAGTTGAGTATTATCTTAGAATAACGCGAGAACAGAGGCATAAGATAAAGGTTAAGAATATTACAAAAAAAACGTTTGATTTTGCTAAAATTTTGACACCTTTTAAAAGAAAAATCTGTCTTTTTTTAACGTCCTTACGATTGTACAATAATGCTACTACAATGAATTTCTTTATACAATCTGAAAGGGCGGATACAGCAGTTTCTGTGTTCTAAAAATTTCTACGTTGGGATCAATATTTTAATTTTAACAGCCTCCCAAATAGCTATACTTTGTATGAAAATGCTTGAGATATCCCTAGAAACTTTTGAGCAGTGTATATTATGCTTTCTCCTTTTCGAAGTAGAAATCCAACAAATCATTAACTATGATCGTTTCTGCAGTTAAAATTGTTTCTGAAAACCCGACTTCATTTTACTCTGATTTTTTGTTGACAGATATATTCAGAAGCCATAGTGGTAGTGCAACTCAGCGGTAGCCTTCTGAACAGCACGTTCGTTCAAAACAGCGAGCTGCACGCCTACCTCCCCGACGGCTGGGAGGATAAGCTGGACTCTCTCATCGACAACGCGTACACTTACGGCAGGGAAGGAATCTCCACAGGGGTTAGTGACCGTTTACTATTATTTATGGATCTCTACTACTTTTTTAACTTGGTTTTTACCGTCTCAATGCTGGGCAAAAGCATTTATCCTTTCAGCGATCTCTGTTATGAGCTGAAGGGTGCCTGCCACTCATGGTATAATTTTTCCAGTCGGTCGTCTTGCTATCTGTTTTTCGTCCCACCTCTTTGACGATATCCGTCTTTAGGTTGATTAGGAGACGATCTTGGGACAACTTTTGGGCTCATTCTCGATATCTGGCCCGCCGTGACCCACTTCAGACCACTCACATCACTATGACTTAACTTTAATCCTATGGTTCAATATGGTTGATGTTGAATTGTTTGTTAACTTTGCTTTGTTTGGTGTCATGGGTCAATAAACATTTTTGGCCATGCGCCATCGCATTTTTCGCAGAGTTCCCTAATTATAATACTTTGTTGTCTAACTAACCACTCACTACTTATGTTGCTTGCGAATGGACTACTTCTGAAGATAAAGGGATATGTAAGTGAATATTTTTGATGAAAAGTAGTTAAAAAATCACAATCCCTTGGTGTGCTTGAGTCCAGTTTGCACTTGATCACTTTCGTTCATCATTCATTGTCATCAGGCAAGGTGAATTTATCAACTTGGCGTGGTAGGCCAAATCCAACACGTTGAGGATTATAAGAAAATGCTCATGGAGTCTTGTCAGCCGATTTTAACTAAATATGGGGCGTTAGAATCCTGCCATACAGTATCTATCTAGTTTTTTTGAAGGTTAGTTTGAAGGGATCTTATCAAAGAAATTATTTGTGGAATAGTAGAAAATCTCAAAAAACTTAACGATTGTTCAAAGTTATACATTTTCGGCATTTGACAGGGCAACGTCGGGTCAGCTAGTGATCAATGAATAAGAATCTTCATCTCAAACCCTAACTACTTAATCTGATTCCTCACCGCTTCCAGGTAAAAAGCATCCTCAAAGAGGGCGACCCCGAGAAAATAGAGAGGGTCGAACAACAGATCTTGGAGATTTGGGACCGAGTGTACCAGAGTTGGGTGTCGGGGCACTTCGCCTCGCAAGTGGGCCCGCAGGTCGACGGGTCTGCCATTCAAGACTCATGGGATAACTTCGTGAATGATGTCTCTAATACCCCTGGTGAGTAGGATCTAAGGATTAGTTTCCTTTGTGTAAAATCCAGGACAACTGAGACAGAACAAATACAAATATTTGCCACATGAGTGTGTCTCGGGTAGGTAACGTACCCACGATCTACTAGATGCCATAACGGTCTAAATCCCTAAGTTACTAATGTAATAAAGATACCAAATTTGAATTAAAATATCTGATTTAGAATACAAAATATATCTGATTCAATATTTTTTTCTTACATGAACGTAAAAGGCGAGATAAAAACATGTAGAGTTGTCTTTTGTGATTGATGATTGATTGTTGTGACGATATTTATTTATTTACGACCGATTTCTTTTAAAACATTCCCAAACTGCTTACTAAGGCTACTAGATGTCAAACACATCTTTACTAACCTTATGGGTCTTTTACGCATATATTAACGTACTTCAAGCTGTAACGAAGGACCTAACAGGATAATTATTATAAATGTTTACGCAGTGGCAACGCGGCTAAGATACCGACACATCCCTCAAGATGTAATCAAATTTCTTCGTGAGAGTAAGAGCAGTCCCGATAAAAATGTGTTATTGTTTTGACTAGATTTAGACATGTCAATAAATATTCATACTTCAGTAAAATTGCCCTAACCTGATTTTGA
This sequence comes from Udea ferrugalis, assembly GCA_950022985.1. NCBI lineage: Eukaryota > Metazoa > Arthropoda > Insecta > Lepidoptera > Crambidae > Udea > Udea ferrugalis. The sequence continues at coordinate 5,578,181 of OX465533.1, forward strand.
ATAATTTTTATTTTAAATTTTGAAGGACTAAAACTCGAGTATCATGGCATGATTGCAGCTGTAAATATCAAGTCGCTCCATTAATTTTTGCCAAGTTATGTTTCAATCCATGCAATGAGATACATACATAGATATTTACTTTATTCATTTCTATTCTATTACTTTTTCAATATACTGCATACTTATTCAAATGCTCATTAACACCAAGCCAAACCACCAACCACCTCTAAAAAGAGTTTATTCTCGAAGGTTGGTAAGATAGGGACAAAACACAAGCTAGGTATAAATCTAGCTTGTTTAGCTAGCTAGCAAAACTGGTTTGGGTTTTGTTTTAATAATGAAACAAAATCCTAAACCAGTTTTGCGCAAATCAGCCTATCAATTCTAAGAACTCAATTTGATTTGAATTCGAATTTACAAGTGTGCATTGACAATGATACACCCCAGAATCGTCGCTTAGATGACTCAAAGAAATAAACGAAACCGATTAAAAAGTAGATTCCATTATCAGACGTATAAGTCTGATTCGTTGACAGACTCTTGCCTCTATCAGGAGTCTAGGGGATATGAAGTCGATGCATATGTCATACCTAGCCAGACCCGAGAGGCTGTGTTGCGTTTCTAACTTTATCCCTGTTTAATGATGTCTTTTTTAACAGGGATGTTTGACTACTCGGGTATCGTCTCGTGGGTGCAAGCAAACGTGGGCACCTTAAGCGCCATAGCTTCGAGCGTGTGGGTCCCACTGGCCAGTAACGTGTCGCTGCTGGCCGGGTCGGTGGGAGCGTTCACGTCGCTGCTACTGTGCGGTGGGGGCGCTATCATCAATATGTTCATCAACTTGGTAAGTACAGTCAACAGCGCATCAGGTTACTGCAAGGAGACGTGGGCACTTTAAGCGCCATAGCTTCGAGCGTGTGGGTCCCGCTGGCCAGTAACGTGTCGCTGCTGGCCGGGTCGGTGGGAGCGTTCACATCGCTGCTACTGTGCGGAGGGGCGCTATCATCAATATGTTCATTAACTTGGTAAGTACACCTAGGACTTAACTACGCAGCTACGTCAGAAGTAAATCTACTACATTCAACGACTTAGCAACAAAAAAACCCTTGTGTAAAAAACATATTAGTGACACTTTTGGTTTACTATAAAAAAAGTTTCATTAACCTAAAAGTCAATGTTTAAAGAGATGGCGCTATTTTCTAGCGAAGTTACCATATAAAACTTGAATGAAAAATAGCATTGATAACACTAATACGCTCAACACACAAGTTATGATCGCTAAACAGGTGAACCAAGCGCAGCGTGGGCGAAATACTAAAACTTTAGTTAGAGAAATTGTCTACATAACTTTCTTTTTAGTTCTGGACTTGACTTAGAATTTATCTCAACAGATTGTGTTCTTCACGACCCTATTCTACTTACTGGCATCCAGCAACGCCCTCTACAAGCCAGTTGAGGTTATTACTCAAGTGCAGCCCAACTTCGGCCCCCGGCTGGGCATCGCGCTCTCTGTCGCTATCAACCAGGTTAGTGTTTCATTTGCTATCTCCCTTCTCATTTTATCTCGCACTCCATGATATTATAATAAAAAAGAGGTAGATAGGTTATGTCAGTACTGATTCCAACTCAAAAATTGTCCACTGTGTACGTACCTATAATTTGACCGGGATGTTACGTGTTAACAAGATAGTATGATTATTGACTAGAGCGTAAACGATACATGTTACGCAGTGTCGTCTCAAATGTCAACACTGTCAATGCTTGGCTGAGTGTACTAATAGTTCTGATTTCGGATGCCACTTTTTTAGCACAAGCAACCTCTTTTTTATTAAAATATCAGTCGTCGCACTATATACCGCTAACGTCCACTAACCCCGCTTCATAAGTCGGTCGAGATGATATCGCTAGCCTCCGAATTCACAAAAGTCAAAGAACTTAAAAAAAAAAAATGTTTGTTTCTGCACACCGAAACCCCATCAATAAATTTGACAAATGACACAAACACACAAAACATGCAAGGTACAGTCAGCCAAAAATATGGTCTACCACCCTACGGTTGAGATTCGTTTGAACGTCATGAAACAACAAGGTCAATTTTCCCTGGCAATATTATGTGTCAGTTACTATTTGCTCTCTTTGTCATTTATGGTATAACGTCATGCCAAGTGTCAAGTTTGAATTATCGCATAAATTGATATTTTGATTGGTATTCGTATTTCATTGAAGGATATACTTGACAATGGAATTGTCAGTGAGACTTTCTTTTTCAGAAGTAATAAGGTTTTAGTTGAGCAAAATAGATTACCTATCGCATTTAATGAGGTTAAACTAAGTCAGCCAATGACGTCAAATGTCAGGCATCTCAGAGAACAGACAAAACGTCATAACATAATTGTGCATGTGTTAAACTCTGTTAGAAAAGTCAACCTTAGCCATCGTTACATCTCGCAGATACTTTTGTCAAAAGTGGTAGACCACTTTCTTGGCTGACTGTACTCATACGTTGCGGAGATACAGCAGCAAAAGAAAGTCTTTATTGTTCCCTATGTACCCAATAAAATGTTTTTATTTCTTTCTTTCTTCACCTCAGCATAATATCTCACAAGACACGACATTGGTTGAGCTGCAACGCTGGTTTTTGGGGCCTAGAACGAAAAGTTTGATGTAAGGGTTAAATTGAGTGTTATATTTTGTTATTCGTATTTTTGTCAGACAGAACATTTAATTTGAAATAAATGGAATAAAATAAATAAGAGATAATGGGAACGAATATAGTTGAAATATAAGAATCAAATGCCAAGATTTTGACCATTATATTATTTCTTTCTTATAAATGAGACCGTCTATTTCCCAACCGTATTTGTGCAGTTTTCGCATATCCAGCAGGGGCTGCCTAAGTTTACTTATGAAATAAACCTAGTAAATCAAAGATAAACACGGTTTTGGTCCATCCAGTAAAGTGATAAAATTGAAATTGATAGCTATATTTGTGATTGTGTAGTTATATCTACATAATTGATATTTGTAAAATCTAGGGTTATTTAATATCCATGTCCCCATACTACGTAAATATTTGATTCATTATTTAATTAATAAAACAAAATCCACAGCTCTTAAAAATATTATACAGCAATCCTAATTAAACTTAAAGCCAAAAACGGAAAGACGTCCTTGCATGCGATAATGGAACCCGCTATCCTTCGCGTCTCAACTGGCGCTTATAACCAATTGTGGAATGGCTCGTTGATAATGAAACTCATAGATAGATAGATAGTTATTCTTTGTTGCACAAAAACATTACAGTTGTATTAATTCATCTGATGGATGATGTAATAAAAGCGCTGTTTTTGTTTCAACGTGATAAGCTAGCAGGATTTTGGGCATTACAGATAATGAGATACGACATCTGCTTAATACTAACTATGTATTTGTTATACATAATCGTAATGTTATGAATAATGACGTAATGTCATAATCGCTGGAGATCCTCCATGAGAGATGTAAAAGCGTTCCCCGGTGCAGACTGTGGCTCTGATCATATGCTTTTGGTAGCCTATTTCTCGTACCGGTTGAAGGCATGCCGCAAACCACCACCGCCCGTTACCATATCCCTCAATACATACATACATACCATCATGCCTTTTTCCCAACAGGGTATGTAGAGACCACTTCTTTACCCTTGCTATGATGCTGACACACACCTTGCGCTTCCTCTACTTTCATGACTTCTTTCATAGATCCCTCAATCCAGCTAAGAAAAAGTTTTTACTAGTGAAACTAATAAAGTAAATATTTCAGGTGTTCAGAGCGTCATTCAAAATGGCTCTCTTCTACGGACTATGGACTTGGCTGGTGCATAACTTCTTTGGGGCCAAAGTAGTTTACCTGCCTTCTGGTGAGTTTATGTTGTAATTGGCTACCTTGTCTAACATGTTATATCAGCATTTCCAAACTCGAACTTTGACAAATTGTTTGGGAATTTTTAATTGTGAACATCTTAAAAGTTTAGTAATTTAAAGTACTGTCGAAAGGTTTACTATGTTTGTTGTTTAAATGTGAAAGTACATCTTCAAATTTAAAGGTTATAAAAGACTTATACATTCCAGACTACGTTAGTGAAACAATATCGTAATTAGACCTGCATAATCTCTGTCCGATCGCAGTGTCAAGTTCAACGAACTGTTCATTCGGTCCGAGCAGATACGAGTCGTTTTTACGTCGCGCCGTTTTGCGGAATTATCTCGGGATGATGTCCAGTGGTGCCCACGCGCGGTCGGTGTGACAATTTTATTCCGCGCAGTGCCGCCTACTACGCTCGCGAAATGTTTGTGCTCACTTGAAAATGGCCTACAAGTACCTACTAATCGCCTACGCCCTTCTTAGCGCCACTGACGCGGTCAGAATCAACTTTACTAGCTGTCAAAGCCCTGAATGGTCATGCACAAACAACCTACCCACCGAAATTGTGTATACATGTGCACTTGTACTCGGTAATGTAAGTATACTCATCTTAAGCTTACAAATTAGTGTGGAAAATAAAAATAAAACAGATTTTCGATTGTTTTAGGACTTCATAATACACCTAAAGGACTACTACACAGATCATATAACGAGTGTTACCGTGCAAAATTGTAGAGACGTACGCGTCGTACTCGACTGCCCTATCTTGCAGCGGCCTTCGCAACTTCAGCGGTTTAAAATAAAAGATTGTGACAGAGTTGAGTTTGTCTCGTTATCCGCCTCTTCGTTGCTGCAAACGCCTGCAGAATTCTTCATCGAAAACGTCAGGGAAGTAGTATCTCTGCCGAAGAAAATATTCAAATCTCCAGTGACGAATACGGAACTGAAATGTATTGGATCTAACTCAATGAAGATAATACGCATCGTTAACAGCAAGATAAACTCGATCAATTCCCGAGCCATTTCCAATGTCACAGGAATCAAAAACATAGAATTCGAAAATGTTACCATAACAAATATCCAAAGTCAAGCTATAGAAGCTATTATGGGTTTTGAAAACACGCTATTTTCAATGGTGAACTGCAAGATTGACAACTTGGAAGTCAACGGGATAATCGTTAAAAGCAAATCAGTTGCTATAAACAACAACATATTCGGCGATATGCTAGCCAACGTTTTTAACATAACAACTGAACTGTTACAAATGACCGGTAACACCATAAAGACTATTTATTCCAATGCTCTATTATTCAGATCTGTGAATACAGAAATAGCAAATAATGATATCGAGTTGCTGAAAATTAATGCTTTTTCTGGTGTAAAATGTTCAAGGAAAAGATTGACCAAAAAGTATTTTAATTTCACCGGTAACAAAATTCAGATTACAGAGCCGTTTTCGCTTGCATTCGACCATAGCAGCTGCAAATCAGCCGGCACGGCTATCAGTATTACTCACAATAAGATTGACTGCAAATGCCGAAACATATCCTATATGACGTCAGCCACGACAAATACTGAGCTGAATAACATAATATTAGACGTAGCAAATAACAACACTTGCTCATCGGCGCCTTGCACACTTCCCGTTGAAGTGGTCAAGCTATTATTAGAGAGCGACATGTGTCAGTTGAACCTCGACCCGCAGGTTATGTGCTTGCTGTACAGCGATAGACAGACTAGCGATAACAATGAGGTGACCACAGATGAGGACGTCACCGAGCCCGCCCCCACGTTCTATCTCATCAGACAAGCGAAAACGTCTAACGGCGACGCGAGCGCTGCTATGACGGCGATAGACAAAGACGACCTTCTCAAAGATAGCAACTTGAACATAACTAACAGGACCGCAATCAAAGTTGTGTTCGATTCGTCTCGCGATTTCGTCGAAACTTTGAGAAGCACTGGTACACATAAACGGCCAGTGGACGAACCTAAAACTCCTCCGAATGACGAATACGTGAACCGTTGTGTGGGTAATACTTGCCGCAACAATGTGGTCTACGACAAGCAAAGAGCTTTAGACTTCTACAAATACGTGTACGCCCAGCTACGGCCGCCGAGGCAAAATGTTATTAAGAAAAATAAAACTTAATAAATAATCATATTTGAATTGTTAGCTTTGTTTTCTTTAATAATTGAATTCACCTACAAATGTTTACGTATGATTTATTATACTCGTTATGTATTGAATGTATAACTCGCCATTTATTCGTTGTAATAAAATGTGTTAAGTAAAATTTAAAGCAAATGGTCTCCTTATTTTATTACGTCATTTGTTACAGCAGTTTAGTGTTGTATAATGTTGTACAGTGGTGCAATAGATACTATTGTTGTTACGTATTAGATACGGTTAGGTAGGTATGTATTAGGTGGGTTTGATTTAGTTAGTTAACTCCTTGCTATAAGATTGCATATTCCATACAATTCTTATTGATGTCACGTCCCTCAATGACAACGAAAATAATCCTAATCAATTATAGTCCTTAAATATCGATAGTACCAGAATTTCAGGTCAACAAATAGCCCAAATAGATAATTCTACAGCACTAGTCTGTGTCGTATCGCGACGCGAGTGAGAAAGAATACCTTTTTCTAGGAATATTTACGCTCTACTGCGTTTCCTGACTAAATAATTGAGCTAATTAATCCAAGAAGGTAAGCGTGAATAGCTCTTTCAGAGGCCCCCAACAGTTTTTTTTGCACATTTAGTTTTGTGTTTAATCTATTTAAGTTACATAAGCTCCCCACCTTATGGTGGGCTTCCCCATAGCAGGAGCATCCGTATGATCCGCATGTAGATCCCGCGGGTCTCGAAATGTCTCGATACGCAACTGGTAGGAGCTACATTAACGCAAACGATTCCAGTACTCGCGGCAGTGTTAGGCGCGGCCCCATTCCTCGGGCCGTACCTGGCTGGCATCCCGGCGGCGCTGGACGTGTGGCTGCAAGGCCGGCCAATGTCGGCGTTGCTGCTGCCCATCGCACAGGCCGCGCCTATCGCCTTTCTCGACGCCGCGGTCTACGCCGAAATCAAAGAGTAAGCCTTTTCTTATCTGCTGGAAAGCTAGTTTAACTCAACTGCTTCTCAGGAACCTATATTTGATCATTTATTCGTAACTAGCTCTCCTGACAGATGTTGTGCTGTTTATTTATTTGACAACTAACAAATACGTCGATCCTGTCCCGTTTGACAGATACATTTACACGGGAAAATTTTGAGAAAATATGAACGTGAAAAATCAGCGCAACCTTGGCTGGAGCCATGAGCTTACCTATAAAGCCAACCTGGCTGTTAATGTGTTATTTTTTTATAATTTTTTACTCATTTTATGTTTTATTAAGTAATAACTTTTACCTTCCAGCGGCGGTCACCCATACGTGACAGGCCTGGCCATAGCCGGCGGTATCTTCTACTTGGGCCCTGAAGGCGCTATCCTCGGTCCGCTCCTGCTCTGTTGCCTCATGGTCGTCCTCAACCTCTCCTCCACTTTCCTGAGGGACACTCCCTCTGAGGAAAGGGCGGCTCTACACTCACGAGTCAGGTAAACTCCATATCGGTCAATATAGTTTGCTGTTTGGTACTGTTTACTATTTGATTCTGATTTTAATGCGAATGAGGGTGAATTATGAGTTTTGAGAACAAACTTCATTTCTTTCCATAGTGTGGTGGCACAGATGATCGATAAAAAAGTGTCAAAAATAACTCTCAAGACTTTATAAAAGTCTCTACTTCATTATATTTCGTAATAATAACGTTTTGTACTTACAAATATGTCACAATTCTACTCCTGTGATATATGTTTTTAATTTTGTATATTGATTAAATAAATACGTCAATGAGATGAAAATATATTTTCAAAATTTAGATCTAATTCGGAGTGGAGTAAGTCAAAGAAGATATAAAATACAAACTTAACATTAAAACCGTATTCTCACAAATGTCTTCCTATTATGTCAATGTTACGTCATTCGTAATAACGACACCTGGGTAAATAATACTCAATTCTCGTATATCTAACTATTTTATTGAATGTTGTTTTGTAACAGTCATTTAGAACTTGATATTCTGTTATTTAGGTCATTATTGGGATTATTTAAATAATAAGGTGTGTATTAAGGATTGTGTTCGCTTATATTTTTTCGGCTTTTGCACGGTACTTTTAACCCTTTAACCGGTAGAACATGTTGCCATTTTTCGTTGGTTTTCGACCCTATTCCAATCGTTTAAGGTTCAAAATAAGGTGGCAACTATTCTGCCACTACCGGTTAAAGGGTTAATAATGCGTTTTTATTTTGTAAGCATAACTTGGAAACACCATTTCTTCGTAAATGTTAGTGACGAATAGAATAGATATAAGATAAGTAAGTATTTTTTTATGCATTTATAAGAATCTTTGAGGCTCGCGCTATAACCAGTTGGCTTTAAATGGCTGAGTTGAATACTCTGCATGTTAGTAATATACAATTTAATTAACCACTCATTATATGTCAAGTTATGTATAAATATTAGAGTTCAGTTTTAATCTATTATATGTAATTTATTTATTTTCACATTTTGTATTAGACGTGAATTTGTTACATCATGTTTCTAAACATCATCATCTTCTATTACCATAAGATAAGATACACTTTATTGCACACAAACACAACAGAGAAATTAACAAAGAAGAAAAACATTTTAGAGCCAATGTACAATTTAGGCGGTCTTATTGCTAAAAGCAATCTCTTCCAGACAACCCACAGGTAAAAGAAACCACCATTCCGTACCACCATACCATTCCGTAGAATGTAAAAGAAATAATATGAAAAATGAATATAACCAGCTCCATGAAATTTCTTGAATTGGTATGAAACCCAATTGATGTAGTCTTGTTCATCAATCGGTATATATTTAAAGTCACTGCGTTATTCAGAATATACAGGGTGTCCCGAAACGTGACGTCAAGCGGGCACGGGGTGATAGGCTAGGTTATACCAGCTCTGGGAAAAATAAAGAAAAAAATCTATGCCACTTGGTTTAGTAATAATTAGAATATTTTTGAAAATTTTGGAAATCGACACCCTTGACTAAGTTTTTATGTACTGTACTCACAAATTACCAAATTTCGCAGCGTTTTATTTTTTTATGTTATCCCAGAAAACAATGCTTTTGATTGTAGTCACTTTTATGATGATCAATATTGGACATTTAGTAAAAAAAAATAAAGTTCGACTGAGTCATGGTCAAGAATATTTATGTCAGCTAACTTCATCCCTTATTTTCTTTAAAAAACATTACTAAAGCATCCTTGGCAAGTTGTCTAGAAAAATAGCCCATTTAATCAAGATTTTAAAAAAGTATAATACTAACTATTTCCTTGTCTTATGTTGGTATGAAAAATATTATGAACCATAATGGGTCGTTCAAAACTTGAACTAGGTGAAGTCTAAGGTATGCTATTATTGGTTAATGAAACAAAAAGTGACTCTGGGTTAGTAGCGGTAGCAAATTAGAAATGATTACTGTTGCTAAACATCACATGCCTGGTCGGTTAATGTGATGGGTGACCACTTCAAACTTTTTTTTAAAATAGCTTTTATAGCTTCTCCGTCCTTCGAAGATGTTGCGTGTGCCCAGTGTTGAGCATAAGTGTCTCTACGCTCAACGTTCACGCTTACGGTCAACGCAACTATACCGTGTTGCTACAACGTCATACTCTAACATGTGGGCATAGTGAGTTAAGTGTGGATCGTGGTACAGTCACCGGCATCTCAGGCTACCTGTTTACGTTTTTTATCTTGCTCTTGCTGATGACATTTCTTTGCAATAGAGCAAGGAAGACTAGTAATGTATTTTCCGACATCTCCGTACTTCGGAAGGCACGTTAAGCAGTTCGTCCCGATTGACATCGCTGGATGTCAGTCGTAAAGTTTAGACGGAGGCCTTAGGGCGGCTTGATGACATCTGAGATTAACTTTTTTCACTGATTGTACACCCCTACAACAATCTGCACTGCGCCCGCGTGTTAGAGTATGCCTAGCGCCCACCCTTGTAGTTACAGTGAGACCTGTGCCCAACTGTGGGACGGATATAGGCCGTTTATGTATGGATTTAAGGAGGACTGAACAAAAATGGTAAGCGTGATGTAGCATTTACCGTAAAAGTAAGATACCAGAGCTTCTATTGAGCCATGTAGTCAGATGTTATTAAGGCGCCCTAAAGCCTCTGAATAAAATTCGCGGCTGACTTCTACTAGCAACGACCGCTGGAAACAACTGCTTAATGTCATGTGTACGGAGATACTATGAAAAAAAATCGAAATGGTCACCCATCACATTATCCGACAAGGCATGGAATGCTTAGCAACAGCAATCATTTCTAATTTGGTACCGCTACTAACCTAGAGTCACTTTTTGTTTCATTAACCAATAATAGCATACCTTAGACTTCACCTAGTTCAAGTTTTGAACGACCCATTATGGTTCATAATATTTTTCATACCAACATAAGACAAGGAAATAGTTAGTATTATACTTTTTTAAAATCTTGATTAAATGGGCTATTTTTCTAGACAACTTGCCAAGGATGCTTTAGTAATGTTTTTTAAAGAAAATAAGGGATGAAGTTAGCTGACATAAATATTCTTGACCATGACTCAGTCGAACTTTATTTTTTTTTACTAAATGTCCAATATTGATCATCATAAAAGTGACTACAATCAAAAGCATTGTTTTCTGGGATAACATAAAAAAATAAAACGCTGCGAAATTTGGTAATTTGTGAGTACAGTACATAAAAACTTAGTCAAGGGTGTCGATTTCCAAAATTTTCAAAAATATTCTAATTATTACTAAACCAAGTGGCATAGATTTTTTTCTTTATTTTTCCCAGAGCTGGTATAACCTAGCCTATCACCCCGTGCCCGCTTGACGTCACGTTTCGGGACACCCTGTATAATGCTTAGAAGTTTCATAAGGTTAAACTTAATTTTCTACGAGTTTGTTCCTATTTTGGTACTTAAACCCACTCTATACCATTCTACCCTACCAATCTTCACGTCTTATGCGAAATGATTTTGTAGAACTGGCAAGCTTTCTTCTTTACTTAACACTACTATCTTTCTTCTCTTTTTCTCTCTATCTCTTCTTACTTTTATGTATTTCTAATACTATTATGATGTGGCTTATAATTATACCTATGTAGTGATCACCTGTTTTCAATGTCAAGTCAGCCAAAATTATATCTTAAATCTATGGTGGAAGCGGTTTCATTCAAAAATTCAGGTTGAACGTCGACGATAAGAGTAACTGATGAACGCAAAGGTGTGGATTACATTTTGACCTAAAATTACTGAAGCTCGATTGTAGATCGTATCTGTAAACTCACCTGGGCTCAAATTCACCTGACATAGAATTGGCAATTTGACTCAATTTCGAAATCACAGTAGATCTCTTTCTTTGAGATTAAAAATGAGTTTACATAATATCGCTCTGCTACACATCAATGCAATGATATTCAAAAGAGGTAGATTCGATATGTCAGTACTGATGCAATGTCGAAAATTGTCCCCTGGCGTACGTACCTATAATTTGACCGTGTGTACAAGATAGCATGATTATTTACTAGAGCGTAAACGAGACAGTTACACGTTTCGCAGTGTCGTCTCAAACTGTCAATGCTTTGCTCAGGTGTTCGGAGTTCTGATTCTCGGGTGCCACATTTTTAGCACAAGTAACCTATCTACGTCTTTTTTATTATAATATCAATGCATTAATGTGCATTTGCCTATTCCTAACTACGCTATAACGAATGGATGTTTCTTTACAGGCTCGGTGCTTATCTCTGATGGGCTTGCATGGACGACTAACTGTGTCTGTCGTTTTATAGGCGATGGTAGTCATTCTGCATCGACTAAAGTGATAATTATATATTTATTGATAACTTTATATTCATTAAATACATAACTTCAAAATAGGGTGAACTAGGCCTAACAGTCATGCTACACTAAAACGATGAGACAACAAGATACAAGATTTTCACACTGCTTAAAGATTCGTCAGTAAATTATATTTAGCACTGTTGTTCCACCTCGTACCAGTCTCAATAATATAAGAAATACGTTTTTAAAGCTGCCAGTGTCATTGGAAATTGTACTCTAATCTAATAGAAATACGATTAATGAGCTGTGGCTTGACTTTTGAGCCTGACAGAACAATTGAACCCCTTTTGAAACCCATAAAGTTTAATTTATAATGACTCTGGCAACTGTCATTATTTATTTATGAATTGGACTATAAGCTATAGTTAAATTTAGCCGTTTCCATGCGTGGTGTGAGAATCTTTGTATTTGCCAATCAGTAATAAATAGTGATTTAAGGTATGTCATCTATAGGATGGGGCCTCATAAGCGCATTGCGTTGAGATGCGACGACTTACCGCATGTCATTACAATAAAACACGTTATGTAAAACGACGCAGCAGTTGGCTCTGCGACGTCGCAACGCAACGGGTTAATGACGCCTCACCCTTATCTGCCGCCGAAACACTGTTAACGAATAATGTAATAATAGCATGAAAATAATCTATAAATGTATTTATTTATTATACCTACATTGTATACAATGTCTAACATTAGTGTTTCATTGTGTTATCAATTCATACAATAGCATAGAAATAGCATGAAATCGTTAACATTATTGTTGGACAATTTATTTCGTTGTGGATTCTACTGATATGAAAAAGTAATATTTATTTTATTAAATAGGCTATGTCGTATTGTGTATTTGAAAGTTCTGATTCGTGTTGTATTTATAGTTATGGTATTAATCCACATTTTAATGGGACATTCTTACTCTTGGCCTGTTTTTAAAACGTTGCTCAGTCTAAATAGCAACTTGAAAGATACGTATTCTTATACTCCTTTCCCTCCAGGAGCATTTGTGTACAATGGCTGAGTAACGTTTTATAAAGTAAAGATAACTTTTTTAGATGGCATGTCTAACGCCTATTAGTAATAATCTAAACTTGAGTCATACGTTTTTGACGTTTGATAAAAGATAGTACAGACAAGACAAGCCAGAAAAAGAAGAGACCTTTGCTTTGTACCGTCAGCATCAAAATTATGTGTGCCGAGCTAACAGAGTGGTCAAAAACTTATTTAAGGTTTACAAAAGCAAAAGTACTTCTACGATGACAGTCAATTACGTCGCTTGAAGCGTCACTAAAATCTAAAACAAGTGTAACACTACTTTTTAATAAAAGTGATGATGTTGCTTTTCTCAATCGCTTCGGCCATAATTTGACAACTACTGGTATATACGCTCACATTATTTTGATGCTGGCTATACCTTGCAAAGGTGAGTTACTAATTGAAAATAAAGTGAATATACGTATGTACGTTTAGTAAATCAATTAATAGACTGAATGAATTAAAAGTGAGTTGCACCATCTTACTTTAATGAAAACTTTGTCTAAAACTACGGGTTGCTTTAGGGTTTTGGCGAGCAGTTCGACGTAGTAGTCACAAGAGCTGGTTAAAAATAAAGGGTTGTGGGGCACTAATGATTGTGGATGAAACGGTTCCCAATTGTGCTGGTTGTATGAAAGGTACCGATGGCTCCGTGGTGGCAGTAGATTGGCAACGGTCGCTGTTATAAAACAACACTACCGAGTAACTACCGAGTTTCTTCCCGGTTTCTGCTCGGTAGAATCAACATGTTCGAACCGGCGGTAGAATCACATTATTACTTTTTTAATTTTTATGTTGTGACTTGTCATAAGTGCTTTTTAATAAGTTTACATGAATAAAAAATTAATTTTACTTTACACACGCCGGGTCGGTGATGAGATTGTTGACCACCCAGACTGAACTTTTGTGATGTTATTCCGGGCTAATCTTTGCTTCGGAGGGGACATCAAACAGTAGGTCTAGGCTGACGTCTTTAGATGTCAGTCGATAAGCCTGCTTGATGTCATTTAAAAGCAAAATTTGTCAGTAACCTCAGACAGTCTCCAAATATCTTCATTGAGTCCTCGCGTTGGAGAATGGCTCGCGCCAACTCATAGTTGAGGTGAGGTCTGTACCCAGCAGTGGGACGGACATATAGAGCCTCTTGGTTGTTTTACCTTTTGTGGTTTCTAGTTTTCATAACACAAGGGAAAACCTTACTTTGCGTTCAGAGCAATGTATGTGACGCCAAATGTTGTTGAGGTTAAGATGGTGCTGCTAGAGCTAAGATTTTTATTGTTAACATGACTTGATTGCTTCTTATTAATAAAATGTTACTAATTTAAATGTTGTGTCGTCTATGAATCTTATATAGGATGTTTTATTTATGTATGTACTGAATTTATGTGTTATTTTTGAGATTTTAAATCGAACGTTAGTTAAGTAGAAATTTATAGAATAATATCGTAATACTTGTGCTTATTTTACCTAGCATTTGTAATGAGTTTAGTGTACTTATGGTGCTTTATTTATTAAACATTACTAGTGAGCGAGGATTACCCCATGATTAATGAATGTGATTTTGTAAAACGTTCGCTGTTCTTTATGTCTTTGAAATGTAAGCTTATATTCGTTGTTACGCATGCAAAATCGTTTTTATAATATCGTTCCTTAAATGTGTACTAACAAGTTGATTTCTACAAAACAACCACGTTCATACAGGTATAGAGATGTTGAAACCATCAATTTCATATATCGAGAAGGGTTACCTATCATAAGACCGAATTTTCTTTTCCCGAATTTCATTTTCCCGAAAACGTTTCGATTTCTTTCGTTCGGCATTTTTTCATTTTCCCGAAATCACGTTTGCCACTGTATCAGTTGACCAATTATCAACTGGATTTTTTTCGTTTGCCAGACGTTTTATTAGGCCACAGAACGTTTTACCGAAGTGAGGATTGACCGAAATGACACTTGTCCGAAGTATTGTTTTACAGAACAATCATTAGACCACTGTTTTGATTGCCATATTTTTAGTTCACCAAACGATCATAAAAAAGTTACGGGTTAAGCAGACAAGGAATTTTTGGATTTAAAATAAAATAAGAAATTGACAGCATGTACGCAGGCAAACAGCATGCAAGTTTAAGGAAAACACAAGAATTCTGTCACGGCTCCGGCATTACGGGCCTCCGGCGGTTCCTCGCGTGCTAATCGTCGCAGATGGCTTTCGCTCAGCACCGAAGCTTCGGCTTGTTGGCCGGCTTCGCCGGCCAGCCTCAGCCGCGGCACCTCGCTCATAGCCACCTGCTCCTCAGCCCGCGGGCCGCCTCGCCCCTCCATGCCTACGCGCTTTTAAATAACACTCTTGGGGTAGGGCAAAACAAGTACCACGTGGTGTCGGGGTTGACTGAGTCGGATTCGCCCTGAAGTTGAAATTACTGAAAATTAACGTTAACGAGACGTTGAACGTTATCGTACAGTAGTTGTGGTCTAGTAATATTCGGTAAAATAAGATTTAGGCAAAGTGATCATATGCCAAATAAGTCATCTGGTAAATAAAAAAAGTCGAACAAAGACTTCGGGCAATAGTAAAAAGTTTATTGTGAAATTCGGTTTAACGAACTTCGGTAAAACGACACTTATGTCAAAAGAGACTTCGACGGGTTAAAAATATGTCAAACAATACATCTGGCAAATGAAATGTTGGTCAATAGTTTTCAGTCAAATGAAATTTGGACTAGTAAAATTCGGACAAGTGACGGGTTCCCATCGAGAAGTCAATACCAAATCATGGCAAAAACTAATTGTAATAACAGGACCACTTTCTCAATATTTTGAAATCTTATGAGTGTGGTGAGTGTACAAATACAATTTCACTGTGAAAGTATGAAATAGTAGTTAAACTGTATCAAATCCCACACACTTTCAAAGAACCTGGTGGTGCCCAAACCTTTTTGTCAGTTTTTTTTTTCTCTTTTCATTTTTCTTGGTAAGCACCGCGTGTGACGCTCCTTGACGTAATGTGCCATACACCTATAGTTTCATAAGAACAGAATAGTAACAGTTACATATATTCAGGGCTAACAGGAGGCTTTTAAATATAATTTTAAGGAGTTACATTATCATATGAGAGATTTTGAGATCTATTAGAGATTTTGCAGGCGGAACAATGCATTTGGTTAAAAATATAATAAAAATGTGTATTTTTTTTATTTTTATAATCTATTCAGTCACATTGTGACGAAACAATAACTTTATCATGTTTCATCACAATAACAAATAATAATTTAAGGTACTAAGACAACGCTTTCATATAAATTCGAAGGGGTTTTTTTTAAGTTTGTGAGTATTTGAAAATTGCTTTTTTTATTGAAATTATGGATGCGATCTGATCGGCATGTGGCCAAATTATATTTATATTTACATTTTTAAAATATTTATGTGAAGTTTGCGAATGTTTAATTAACAAAGAGGCCAAAACAGCGTCACGCTTAAGCTAGCAAATAAAGGACGATTGATATCACTTTAAAGTTTAAGAAAAGTAGAGAGTGGTTACAATGGGATGAACGCTTTATTTTATTTGTAAATACCTATAACTGCAGCTGTAAATCATAAAAAGCCATTGTAACTACTCTAAATTATTATAATATGCGGTATAATCTCATGTCAATTTGCATTCTGGAAGTTTGTATTTACCGAATAAAGCGCTGAACACTTTGAACCTTAGGGAACATGCTAAAGATACTGAATTGAATTGAATATAATTTGTCGTATCCCGGCACACAATTGGATGTTTGGAGGTGTATTACCATCACATAACAAGAATTCGCGCT
The DNA here is from genome assembly GCA_950022985.1 of Udea ferrugalis. Lineage (NCBI taxonomy): Eukaryota > Metazoa > Arthropoda > Insecta > Lepidoptera > Crambidae > Udea > Udea ferrugalis. The sequence goes on from OX465533.1 coordinate 5,594,904, forward strand.
GTATAGCGGGCAATACCAAAAAATACTAACGTTTGAATATCGGGCAAGTATTATCAGCCAAACAGCATCACTCATTTTGGATACCATAAACGGGTGTCGACTAAATGCCATACATATATGCAAAACGCCCCGCCGCGGTTGACTTTTGCGCTGCGTCGCCACGCCACAAGCTAATGGGGCCTTCTTCACCCTAAGCAGTTTTCTGACAGGTGAGTTCCACTACGAAATATATTTACAGGCTGCAGATATTCTAGCAGTATAACAAGCTTCTTATTTAGCGCTCTATTTGATAAATACCTACTCAATCTTGTTGCACCTAAATTGTAAAATCACAAATCTTCCCCTAGTGATAAAAAACGGAAAACTTTCTACGGCATGCTTTGAATCGCAAGTAAGCTGTCGTAAAGGCTAGATAGAAAAGATTGAATTGTAAGCAATATTAAATAGGTATAGTTACAGCCGCCAGGGGTGTTTTACAATATAGCTGCAATACATATTCAAATTAACGACTGTAAAGTTGGTGTATGCCGTACGTATAGTAAATTTGTAAACACAGTAACACAAAAACCCTTACCAGTTCAAGAAATATCGTCCAAAGATTAAGTTAGAAGCAATAATGTACTTTGTATTGCAAGTTGCAACTATTTTATAACTGTTAGTCGATAAATTGAAGCACGCTTATTTGCAATATGAGCCGAAATAAACGTATTGATTTGCTTTTGTTTTATCATTTATAAATCCCTGTCGGAAAACCTAAAATTATGCTTTGAAATGATTTCTTTTTCACGTGATGTCTTTGGAATAGAGCGAGAGGGGGGTGACCGGCATTGAGTAGCGTGACATGCCGTTGGCCGGATGTGTCATTCCGTCTGACATGTCATTTTAGCGTCCCCGCATACGGGCCACAAAACGCCGCCCCAATTCCCTATAGTTTGTATCGTGTGGCGCGTGGCCGCTCCACGCCACACGCTACAAGCGCGCCGGTGGGGACGTTTTGTGGCGCCGCAAAACGCCCCATGTGCGGGGACGCTGAAACTTGAACTTGCGTTGTTTACATGTCGTTTTTACGGCTCCAGTCAGCTTGTTTAAATGTAAGCCGTAAAGTTGTAGGTACCTAATAATAAGTTAGAAGTTGTTTTCGGCCTTAGACCTTTACTAAACTTAATAAATTCTACATTTCTTAGGTTTGCAAGGAAAATTACAGAACATGAAATGAGTTAAATATAATATAAATTGGCTTTTCGTGAAATCAGAGAACATCAGTCGATTCATAAGACTATTTAATGCAAATAATATTGATAGGTTATCATTTTCTTCACATCCTCAGGCGGGATGCGGTTAGGTCTGGTGTAAATGGTCCTAACTGTTGGCTCCGTGACCACCAGTCCGTTGTCCATGAACCGGCCTGCTCCGTCTGTGGTCTCCAGCCAGAGGAACACCACCACTGTATCCACTGAAATCTCCACGGGGTAGTTGTGAACGTTCCTGAACGAATCTCGATATGGTCGTGCAACGCTAATCTGGAAATACAAGTTTTTATTCAGCCAGAATCATGTGGTTATTGAGCAGAGTAATTTTAACACTGAAGCTTACTTCATCGAAGTTAAGTGAATTTTAAGTCAGCAGAACCAACGTCATAACTATAGCGACACAACAGTGAAAAATGTTCACCGTCATTAATTCTTGATTGGTCTCTTGTAGTGATTACCAAGGAAACAAACTCGCTTTTTTCTTCTTACATCTTTCACAGCTCCATAGCTATAATGTACATGAAAATAGGCCGTGTGAGATGATAAGCGGAATTTTTATTCACAATACCACGTTTCTTAGTAAAAACCGGATAAAGAGAGATTTCTTTGTAAATTCGCGAATGCGCCGGCAAGGTTATCGCAATAATTCCATTGTTGAACTTTATTTCAACTTGTTGCGTGTCATTAACTTAATTATAAGTTACTTAAAAGGCTTACGATGACCTTTTTTGCTGCCAGTGGTTCCTCAAAAGATTATGAAAGAGGAAAAATCTTTAAATTCCTTTTACTAATAACTTTATATGAGAAAGCATGTCGATGCGAAGTGACAGAAATATATTTAACTACAGTAGATTAGGCGTGTTGCTTTTCAATTTAAAAACTCAGTTGTACAGTTTTTTTGTGGACAGAAAATGTACCAGCATTTTAATTAAAATGTTACCACTATTATCATAATATTTCGATATTACGCTGCTTACCTCCGAATTAACGAACGTTAATCAAGGTCCAACACGCCCTCAAACACTTGGCGTCCCGTAACTTATCTAATTGCCGCACTCAGAGACGTCAATTATTAACGTTAATGGTACATTAGAGTCAAAATTCCACTTTTCAAAAGAGACTTTATAACAAATTGAATAAAGAACTTTTAAATTTTGACTCTAATGAACCATTAACGTTAATTGACGTCTCTGAGTGCGGCAGTTAAGAACTAAAAATGTCAGCTGTGGGTATTTGAATGAGCTTATAAATTCGGCAGTTAGAGTAAAAAGTATATTGCTCTCCCACAATCTGCTCTATAAGTAAATAAGCAAATATAAGTAATCGTAAATATTGAGCTTCTAATTCCATTGTGTTTATTTTGTCGATAGGTATCTCTAGCAATTATATGAAATTACCTACCTGGATATCAGGCTTTCGCAATCCCTTAACAGCCTTCAAAGGCTTCGGAAATATGTAGTTATACGGTGTTGAGAATCCCCGTCCTTTCAGCGAGAATCTTAAAAATATTTTTTCTGTGTCTTGGTTCCACATTTTGATTCTGTAAGGCTGCCTCTTTGAGCCCAATGCTGGGGCATTGCCGTCGTAGCTGGGCGAGCAGATGGGGACAAGGCTATCCCAGTGGAAAACGTCCACGATGATGCTGGCGTTGATGATGGGGACGAACCGGTCGTTGAGAATGTAGATGTCAACGTCGCCAGTTGGCAACTGCCGCGGCGATACGAGGACTGGCGCAAAGAAGTTCTTGGCGAAATGATGTAGCATTTTATGTTTTCCGCCATATTCTGGAATTGGAGAAACGAAATTTTCTATAGACTAGGCTTTCAATAATCTCAAAGTCAATTTTTTATTCTGTATGTTTTGTTACTACGAGTATTCAACTAACTTACTTACCAATTCCTGACCACGATGGTGCCTGCCATATGTCATTCAACTGCCAGTACAAAGCACCCATCGTATACCAATTTGCTTGGCTTTGACGATAAAACTCCGTCTGAGTTTTTATCGCCATTGCTTGGGAGATCTGCAATATGAAAAAAGCTTTCAATTTAAGCGTTATTTACTGAGTACAACATGCTGGTTAAGTAACGACGTAAGTTTAACTTACTTGACTGTAAAATACGAACTTTTCAAAGTACTTCGGGTCGTCCTTATCCAGTTGCAAGCGTTTATTTATTTGGTTCTCGATGAAATCATATCCACTAGGGCTGTGTTGTCGATGTTTCATGAAGTCGCTGTCCAAACTCAAGTCGTCTGGATTTTCGATAGCTTGCCTGAGCGTAGCCAAAGACGGTATAGACTGCACGCCATATTCCGAGGCAAAGCGAGTTAATGGATAAGTGTTTGCGTCCCAGTTGTCTGCTAAATAGTTGTAGTAGTGAGTATCGCCATAATGTGGGTCGTAAGGATTCTGTGCAATGTAGCCTTCTTCGGCAGACTTCACACCATTGGTAGGACTAGATACTAAAAACGGTTTGTCGTCCAAATTTTCAACAATGGGTTTGATAGTGTCGACGTAAAGTTTGACGTACTCAGCTCTATATTTTTCGAATTGAGACTTGGTGCCGTACCAGTTGCCGCGCAGCGCTGCTTCGTTTTCATTGTTTCCTGCCCAGACAGCAATAGAAGGGTGGCTTTGGAGATCTATGACGTTTTGCTTTATTTCTGCCTTTACATTTCTGTAATAAAGTTTTTATGGTGTGATATTTATTATGCAAGTATCTGCGCCCATTAAACTTGGCACTTAAAATTCACAAGGCTTGCTGAATGCAGAGACATAAAAATTATTAAAAATAGATGGCCAATGTAGATCGACGAAAAATCGCGCCACACTACTTGTTTCACGCGCTCATAATTAATCCAAGAACGAGGCAAGTATCTTTCATATTCGGGTGTAAGAGCGGTGGGACCAAGAGGGTATGGCTCTAATCTCAACTTCCGCCGTTGATAGCGCTATTAGATAGACTAAAGATTTGCTAGCAGACGATAGTAACTTACTCGATGAACTCCTGATCGACGGGGTACATGGCGCAGGCGAAAGGGAAGTCCTGCCAGATGAGGAGGCCTAACTCGTCGCAGAGGTCGTAGAATAACTCATCCTCGTAAAGTCCGCCGCCCCACACGCGAAGCATAGACATATGAGCTTCTTTTGCAGCAGACAACAGGTTAGAGACTGCAGAAAAAAATAAATGGGATTTGATGGTGCAGTAGTACCTAAAAACTCAAACGCAATAAAGAAGGATGATGACTACAGTAATTGGCATAAAGAACATATGTTTAAGGTATACATACAGTTAGCAAATGTAAACTAAACACCTATTTCTACGTGAGAGAGACTACGGGGAGGATGAGGCTCTGATCACACTCTGATGCTAGGGATATATGCATAGGCTTATAATATACTTACTGGAAGTTCGGTCGACTAATTCAGGCAAAATACTCTGCGGTATCCAGTTGGAGCCTTTCATAAATAGTGGCACACCATTGATTTCGAAGAAGAACGTCAAGCCTTTGCCAGCGGTGCCGTTCCCTGCGAGTAATTAATTATTATTTAAGTAAATACTTGGTTGGTTGGTCTTGCATTTCTATTTTCATTTACAATGAGACTAGAGCTCTCGCTGACTTATTTTACGTCCTATACCTATGTATAAGTGCATTTAGAAAACATAGGCATAGCATGATCAATCAAATAAGTTCCGATAGGACACCAGGATTGAAAGTCGAATAAAAAGCTACAATTAAAGTCATGATTACCTAGTCTTGTAGACGCATCTTCTTGGATGAGCTTCACGGTACGGAAGCCAATTTTCTTGTGTTGTAAGACGGAATCGCCTGGAGCGGGACTGCCAGGAGGTCTAATCAACACAAATAAATCGTACAACGTTTGGTCGCCATAGCCGTTCGGCCACCAAAGACTGATCATATTCTGAAAATAAATAATAATAATAATTGGCAATCAGCCTAAGCCTGAGCTTAGTAACTTTAGTACTCCTGAGCAAAAACAGAAATCAAAATCCAAACCTGCTTTTATTTAAAGATTTTATTTCATGCTGCAACTTTTTAATGCAGGTTTGTCATGTTTAGTTCCTTTTGAAATTGGACGGTGTCTTTTAAAAAAAAAATAGAAAATTACCTCGCTTAAAACCATTTCTATGTCCGCTTCTGCTGTGCCATCGTCTCTAGTGGTAAGATTCATTGTTTTCTCAACCTCTACACTTTCCATCTTGAATTTTATAGCAGCCTTAAGAACGGAATCAATGTGTTTAGCTGTCATGCTCGACTCCAAGTGCACTCCTATCTTTAAGTGCCAGAAGTGATCTCTCTTCTCAGTGTGCGTGGTCACGGCTCGTATAGTAATGTCATCGTAAAATTCTATTTCGGCATGTTTCCTAGTAAAAAGCTTAACTGTTTGAAATTTTACCTCGTTAATTTAATTAAAACATAATGACTTGATTTGATTATCCCTCTCCCGGAGGGTGACCCTTTTCTATGCTAAAGTGACTGGAATAAGACAATTGAAATGTGAAGTTGACACGGTGAAATGTGGTTCAATTCATAAATTAAAATCGTCAATCGTGCCGATGATGGCCTACTGCTAGGCACACCTAGGCACCGTGAGGGAAAATGGGTTCATACTAAATCTGTCCTTACCACAAACCAACAGACGGAAAGGCAGGTCCCCAGTCCCAACTGAACGATGCCTGCATTTTCCTGAGCTGGTTCACGTGGCACTCTCCGTTGTACAGGTCTGGCACGCAGGCGGGAGGGGCAAAGAACTTCTCCGAACGAGCTTTTGCTACTTCCACAGGAGACGAAAATCGCACTTTCAGTTCATTTGGACCCACCTAGAAAATAATTCGGTTTATATAAGAGGTAGGTAACATTTAGGGATAAAATCTAAGGTTTTAAAAGGTTGCAGATAAACTGTACTATACCTTCAAGTGCTCTTTGACATCAAATACGTATCTGCGAAACATGTTGTTGGTGCTTCCGATGAGGACGCCGTTTAGATGTATATCCGCAACCGTGTCCACTCCATGGAAGACCATATGTGCTACTGAAGAGCTCAACTGCTGCTCTGTTACTGTAATTTAAAACAACATAATTCATTCCCATTCAAAAGTTCCTTTGCCGTTTTTTCATTTAAGTTGTGCAAGGGGTGCGTGCTCTTATTTTCCGGATACGTGGCACCCGAGCGCAAGGTCCAAGACTCCTTTTTCTCACAAAATGAAGCATAGTATCCTTCATTTTATTATGTGCCGATTATGCTTACTCATACTGGATAACAAAATGAGGTAGGTGAGTTTCGTAGTTTTCGTAGCTTGCTAACCCAGGTTTGTTATTACTGCATATCGCGATCTGTGGCGTTGATTTTGAATGAGACAGTGTATTAGCTACAGCTTCTATTGACTTTACTTCAAAACTTTTCAGTTGGAGCACTGACAAATTTAAAGCGGAGTGTATTAGATAACCATCCAATAATCCAAACAGCGCGATCTAGCCCCAAAGCTTGTACTCTGGCAACTATATAACGGATTAACATTCTTAAAAACCTTTTTTTGTAAATAGGTACCTACTTAATAGACCTACATAGGAAACACCTAGATCAGTAAAAACCAAGGGCGTACCCAGGTAGGAGCAGGGGGGGGGGGGGGGGCAGCTGCCCCCCCCCCCCTAGAAGTCAATTTTCCTTACAAGTGGGAATTAAAAACGTATTTTTCTCTCTACGAAAAACGAAACAGGTATGAGCTGCCCCCCCCCTTGCTGAAATCCTGGGTATGCCCTTGGTAAAAACAGACATGTTCATGCACACGTTGCTTGTACTGTGCGTGAATGAACCCGCTACCCTTGGTGTAGTAGCCAACATCTTAACCGCTACACCAAAGCGGTATCTAGTCTATTTATAATAAGGAAACAATAATTACCATCGAATTTGCCAGTGTAGGTCCATTCATCGTAGGCGACCCATCGGTACCGGACGTCGTTGCTGCCCTTGAGAATATGCTCGATGATGCCATGCTTCATCAGATCAGAATACACGCCTCCAGGAACTGTTCCTGGGGCAACGATGCCTGTAATCAACACAAATTAATAACTATTCATGAATGATGTTATATGCTTGTGTGAGTTGTCTTACGAGTAAAATCCGTCATTGCAATACATACGAGTACTGCCCATTGATGTAAACAAAAAGAGGAAGATACGTTACGTTATATTTTGCGATTTCGAAAACTGGTACTTGATATTTACGTATGAATAACGTGCACGCAAACAAGTCACTGTCATATTGGCTTGCAAACAGGTCCATTGGACCTGTTTTTGGGTGGCCGCTTTTGGTACGAGGATGCCGTATCTTTCTCTTTCTATTTATATCAATGGTACTGCCAGGCCTGACACACTGGCCTCATCTTGGCATAAGAAGTTAGAATCCTAGTACCTACGGACAAGGCGTTCCAATGAACGCGGACCTAGAAACTCTTGGAAGTAGGTACTTATGTACCTGTACCTGCAGTAACGCGCATATTCAATATACTAGGATAACACGTACAATATACATACCTGATTTCTGGTGTTAGATTCGAACGGAGACTGGTAAACTAAGCAGTTAACCAAATAATTGGCTCAATTAGTAGAATCAGGAAAGTAGATTGAGCTGTTTTGACACTTAAGTAATCTAGAGTGTTACGAGGGTTTCGTCATCTATACATCTATACAAATATTATAAAGAGGTAAGGTTTGATTTTTTGTTTGTTTGTTTGTTTGTATGAATTGAATATCTTGTCAGGTATTCTAATTTCTACAGCAAAACGTCATTAGTTGATCAAGCCTTTAGGTAACACAAAAGTTTTGGACATCTACCACGTCATTCATTGTTCATCATCATTAGCAACCGCAAGAAGTCCACTGCTAAACATCATCATCATCAACAGCCACATGACGTCCACTGCTGAACATAGGCCTCCGCCATAGATTTCCAGAGCGGCCGGTTGTAAGTCGGTAGGCGGCCTGCATTCACCGAAACCGTGCGATCTTTTCAAATTCATCCGTCCACCTTACTGGTTGACCCACGGGCCCCAGCGGCCATCAGTTGTTCGTGCTATGTGCCCTGCCCACTGCTACTTCAACCTGCTAATACGCTAAGCTGCGTTGGCGATCTTAGTTTTCCTACTGATTTTCTCATTCCTGATTTGATCCCGTAGCGAGACACCGAGCATAGTCCTCTCCATAGCCCGTTGGGTGACCTTGAGCTTTCTTATGAGGCCCATCATAGTGAGTGACTATGTATCAGATCCATATGTCACACACTGGTTACAGACCTTTGTCTTAAGCATTGAGGTATGTTCGAAGAGCCTTGCACGCGGGCCCTACTTTCACTAATTGTCACTGTCAGATTATGTTTATTCAGAGTTAAATGCGAGACAGACATACATGCACCAAATTTTGTATCTACGTAATACTTACGTAAAGTTAAAAGATGATTAGTATGTTGTGCCTGTTGTCTGATTTTGAATTGTACGATAAAAATTAATGATTATGGTTGACTGGTATTTTAGCATCAAAACACAAACTGAAGCGGACCTTTTAATCTTTCATGCACAAACTTTTACTAGTTTACTCAATTAAATAATTATTGAGAATTATCACTCGACGATGTAGCTCATATGTTTGGCAACAAAATGTAGGTAATTAAAATTAAACAATAATCATGAATTAAATTGTAAACAAATGTGTTTACACTTTTTGACTGCTATCTTGTGTGCAGAGATTAATGAACATGCTCAAACCAGTATTTCCAAACACAAGTTCTAAAAGTTTTGAAAATCGTTAATCAAAGTACTACCCGAGTTAGATAAGTACTTGAAAGTAATACTCATAAGTCAAGAATACTTAGAAAGGTACTACTAAAAGATACTTACTGCCATTTTTATTTTCTAAAGTCCATGTAACTTGATTGGAAGAAGACAGGCTGATTTTAGTCACACTGACGACATTGTTGAATAGTGCACATGCTAACAACACAATAACATTTGGGAGATTAGTCCTCATGACGTTTTTTTAACAAAACTATTTTTTAAACAAACTATGTTACTGGCCAGTACGAAATGAAGCATCGCTAGCCATTGGCTGCGACACGCATCTGCTTACCGGCCGTTATTTCGTAATGAAGTTCGATGTTTTGTTTGTGATATCGATAAGACGGGAAGTAGGTAAGTATCGAGCGTTTTATAATAGAGTTAGATCGCTAATTTTTCCTGGTAACTCGTACGGATATTATTATTATCCTCGCAGGTTATTAATAAGTATAACTTACTTATGTTTACCATCTTACAGTATTTTTAAATCAAGGAATATTGTGAGTCTCAAACCTGACGCGTCTGGTGCGTTGGCGCAATGGCAATAGCGCCAAAAGCAGTTGGTCGGCTCAAAGCCAAGACAAACATTTTCTTGACTCAAGGAAAAACCTACCATACACTGGGGCTAGAGATTTTTCGTGTCTTGGCGTTTTATGTATTTATGTATGTATTAAGAAACATTAAGTATTAAGAACGCTCTGTGCGGATTGACCAATAAGAAAATCATGGCAGTAAAATGGGTCTGGTGGAATCACTTTCTGAAAATCAAAATTTACTTATCTTACACACTGTGGATCGAGTGACTTTGAACTTTCGAAAAACTCAAACATACTAGTTAATCTGCTTCGTCTAGAAGATTAAAGCAAGCAAGTGCACTTTATTTCTAAATTCATCGACATCATAACAGCACTGGCCAGTTATCATTATCTCACAATGAGTGCTCCACGCGCGGTCACTATCTGTCAAATTGTCTCAGCTCAGTTTACTTTGATGAGACTGGATGAGACAAAGCGTTTCTGGTTAAAACAATCTTATAAACCAAGTACGAGTACTAAACCTTTTGGAAAGGTGCTTGTTAATCTCCAATAAAATATTTAAAGAACATGGGCGTTATGATATGACTTATTCGTTTGGATTTAATAAAATAGATTCTTAATGGATAGCTGGTGCCAACGTCAACTTTACATTCATTGAACTTTTATCACCCACTTCTCCCTTATGATAGATCTTTGATCTGTTACGCGAGAAAATACTCCCTCGTCATTTTCATTTTCTGAACAAAATTGACCAGCAAAGTGATAGCTAGCACTACTAGTGCTTGCACTGACTAGCACCCTTAACAGGTCACCATTTTGTTCCTGAACTAAATAGAACTTGTACCTACTTAATAGGCGGTATAGGTTCAGTCAGCATCAAAATAACACTACAGAATTTAAAAAAACTGTTTCAGAAGATTTATAAATGACTCTGCTATTGCAGTAGGATTTTTTTTTATCAAATCATCAATACCCTTTTGACCACTCTGTTAGAATAGAACCTAATATAATTTTGACGCTGACCTTAAATGTCCATATTTTAATGTAATTTTTAACAATTTGTTCATATGAGAATAAATGTCTCCGACCCGTTGCTTGATATACTGATAGTCGATTAAGCTACTTTTTCGTAGAGTTCAGAGAACCCCACGTCAAGCCTCACAAAACAGTTGGAAAATAACCTTTTGTGCATTGATATCTCAAAGCAGGTCATACAAAACGGTATAAAAATATAAAAAAAGACCGCGAGGCAGGATCACTGCTGACATTGGCCTCTACTCTACCTCACCAATCTTTGCCTGACAATATCCCGACATACCTATCTACATCGCGGCGCAAGTAAACGTATCTCGCGAAATCTAAAAAAATGTCCCTGAGTGAATAGGAGGCTTTATTTGACAGCATACATGACATATCACGACGTGACAATTTGATAGCCCACAACCTGTCCAAGGAATTAAATAAGCATAAATTGTAAACAAGCTAGGTATACAATTTTTTGCATGGGATGGAGAGAATAACTTTATTTGAAGAATTCAGATTAATAGAAAGGAGCGAGGCTGAAGTCAATGGGGCCTGGAAAGGTATGCTGTAAGCATTAATGAAGGCCAACATTTAGCAGGTCCTGTTTTTTACTATATAGTGACTTCTTAGAAACAGAAAAAAGGGTTAGCGTTCATAGTCCTGATAAAAGAATAAGAGGAAATGATGGCTTGACCATACCGTGATGGAACATAAATGGGGGTGATCTGGGTAACAGCTTATAAGGGATCAGAATTTTTGCTTTGAACGGTGACCTCCCAGCCAACCTGTACTCGTATATTTTGATTTATTTGTTGTATTTAGATTTAGGTTTTTGAAATTTTATCAAAAATCTACTCGTTATTATTCTGTCCGTTCTGTTTAACCGTTACCTCTGTTCAAAATGCAATTGCATTCAATTGAACTTGAATGTAACCTTTCAGACTCTTTACATAACACTTAGGTAACTAAAATTCAATAGCACACGTAAGGTTCTAACATTCAACTGACAAAGGCGGTGAATGTAACAGTCAAGATCAATAACATGCATCTTCAATGTCAGCATTCCTCACAGGTTATGTATGACTTTAATGGCTTTAGAGTCTCGGTAATTTTCTAATGATCTTAGAAGGTCAGGTAGATTTGCGAATCTTGGCTTCAATTCACGGCGCAAGGTCTCGGTGGGAGCAACGCGAATATCCTAAGGCGTCTAAAAGTTGTTTACTTTCGTTGCACAATACCTGCATTAAAGACTGTTATTATAGCCACTTGCTCTTCCAGTAGCTCTATACTTAGTTCTATACATTCTTATATTATAAAGCTGAAGAGGTAGGTTGAACGCGCCTATCTCAAGAACTGGTTCGAATTAATGAATGTTTTTTGTTTTGAGAGCATCGGAAGTGGGGTGCGTAATTTATCTCGGAAGTGCTCAACTAATGAAGTGGCCACATCTCTCAGCAGGACACTTAGTAACCCTATTGACAAAGCGCATATTTAACGCGTTTCGCTCATGGTAATTATGTTTTGATAAATGTTACCAATATGTGCACACTCAGAAAAATGGCAGCCAGAATATATAAATAGGCGTAATGAGATTGGTCTTGGCAATTACAGAGATCAGCTCAGGCGAAATAAATGAATATACTCAATAAGAGCGTGAAAAAAGAAAGCTCTCAGGGAAGGTTTCTTCCAGAATTCAGATGGACGGTGATTTATCTAGAGCAATTGGATCGCCTAGAAGAACTCCAAAACCATCGACTTTTCACCGATAATCATGTTGAAAATTATTAAGATTGACTGAAAGAAGAGCAGAATGTGTGTCTGGATCGTAGTTACAGAAAGATTGCGTTTGCTGTTAACGAGTTGTAGAGAAAAGCATGTGGATAGAAATGTATTATTTGTAGGAAGAGTAGTTAAATACGTCACTCTGGCGCACCGTTCAGTCGCTATTCACATAAAATATGAATTAATTATTAGTGGCACGAACATATACTCCATATGTTCCTCAGGGGCGCATCTTCTGCTATTCTTCATGGCGTTCGTGTTTGGCTCGTTCTGCACGTTCTGCTTCCACATGCTGATGTACTTATTCGATGAGAAGTGCGTGCTGTTCCCCAAGCTCCTCTCGCTCACCGCCTCGAAGCACAACGTCATCTACGAGTTCTTCCCTGTCGACAAAGAGGCCGCTGACAGTGAGAAAGTCTAATCTTCTAATAACCAAACCATAGTTAATATTTGTGTTGACTTCTATCAAGGACTTTCACTCTGTCTAAGAGACATAATCTATAAAACACTTTGATTTAATAATGTAGAAGTTATCAGTACCTATAACGTAATGTTTTATTCAAAAGTAAGAATGTTGCATGTAAACAATAAGTACAGAGTCATTTAATAGTGGAATTCTAAAGTGATAAGCCATTATGGCTTTGTCGGTTGATAACATAAAATAATTAAATTATGTATGTTCCTACCGGCCAGGTAATGTTAGATGGCAATATCCACATTGAAATCAATAAATTAAACGCATAACTAAAGTGGTAATACAAGTATACCTAAAAGGAAGCCCCGAAAGTTCACTGTCGACAAACGGACATCAGATTATTTCTCGTCAAGATCATTAAATCTCTTAAGTTTATACATGACATGACATCCATCACCCACGGAAGCGGCATTCAAGGCAATATACGAATCCTGTATGAGTGATTGCATGGAAAATACGGAATGTAAGGACAAAGGGCATTGTCCGCAGTTCGTACCTAATCTTAACATTTAACTATGTGCATATAGCAAAGAACTACATCGCGTCTAGGTAGATAATTGGGTGTGGGGTCATGTTCAACTAGTGGAATTGAATTGCCTAAGTCATTAAATTGCAGAGTGTTTACAAAGGTATAACCTACAAGTCAATGCCAATCTCTGATCGCTTTTCTCTTGGTTATGTTTATTCTGTAGCATTATAGCGCCAATCTATAACTCCAAGACTATCTTCGGCTATCAGCAGAGGTCAACAGAAATATCTATAACAAACTTGTAACCGTTTTGATGGCAATTCAGCTGTTCTACAAATAATGTTTGGTGCTAAATGTATGCCGGGGATTTCACCGACATACATAACGTATTTTTGTCCGGTATCTTGTTTCATCATATTTTTCCCTTTGCGATTTCCCGTTTGTCCACCAAGATAGATACTCGGTTAATTGCAGCATGTCGTATCCAGGTAATTCGCTGTTGCATTTGCATTCCAACTAGAACACCACATATACTGCCCCAATATTTTGCAAGTTGTTTTTAGCTCAAAAACCAAAACCTCGATACCTATTATGGGGTATGGGTTATTTCACAACCATAGCTAATTTAGGCCGTTGCCTGTTATTCTCACTAAAAATACCACAAAATAAAGCATGTGATACCTACACAAAGATAATTCCAAGAGTGTTTCGGATTGTCATGCAGGAGTCTTCTAGGTACAATTCGCAACATAAACCAACATCCGGACTAGCGGTAGAGTTATTTAATGTTTATTTACAAGTTTTGCAATCTTGTATTTTTATTACAATCTGTTGTAAACTTTCATGTCTTCATCTGATGCATAAGTGCTTCTGTACTAACAATAAATAAAATGAATTACGAGTGTGCAATTTCAGTGCTCCCGCTGGATTTCTTGGGCACACAGTGGGTAGAGAAGAGTGCATGCTACCTGCCGACCTACGTGCCACTCATGTCTGGCATCTTCGGTCTAGTCTGGACCACAATGTTCCTCATGTGCTCTACAGGCAGCAGGACACTCACAGGGTAATTGTCAATTAAAGTAACATACATTAAGGTCTAATTTACAGCGGTTCAAACCCAGGTCAAAAAAGTTTCTGAATTTCCAAACTAATCTGATTTGATCAACAAAATGCATTTGGCAAGTGATACCGTTTTGAACATCACATGTAGCGTGTCTTGACTTTGTTTATGAAACCTCGTTGAAGAACCTTAAAAAACTATTTTGGCGATTTTATTATCGAGTAAAATAGCATTAAACTACCGACAATTATCTTTTAAGCTACCTGTTGACTGCCATGTTATTAACTTATTAAAAATGTGATGCTGGTAAGTATAAACTGATGCATTTAATGAAGTGACGGATATCAAGATGCTAAATTGATTAAAATAACCTTTAGGGAGGTCACTTACCTGAATGACTTTACATTTTTCAACTTTTCCTCGAGAAATACCGCTGTAATATTATAAATTACCTATGGGACCTTGTTCTTCCTGAACGTGACAGGCAGATATTCCATAAATAAAATTCAAGTAACAGGGCACATTCCAAGAAAATGAAAGGCAAAGCGACAATAAAGAGTGTTAACAACACAATAATAAACATTAATTTTACCTCTACGATAGGTACTTACCGTTACATCCTGCTTTCAAGTGTCAAGAACATAAAGATATGTCCACAAATTGGCTTTTTAAAGTTGAAGAAATAAGTTTTTCTTAACGTAGCTTAAAATGGAATGAAATGTAGTATTTTATGTTCAGTCAATCCTTTAAACCAATTAAGTTCTAACCCACTTGGGGTTAGAACTTAATTGGTTAATTGGTTGGGTTTAAAGGATTGACTAATATAGAATTCAAATTCTTCGTTCAGTTCCAGTTTAAGGCTCGTCTCTTCTGTCTCTGCAGCTTTTCCCTGCACCCCATGGCGCCTGCTCTTTTCCTTACAGCTCTGCCATAGTTCCTATTTGTGTATGAGTGCAGAATATAATCTCATCAAGCTTTGCGAATTGCAGTTAAGGGTTCTGTAACCAAATCAATACTTTTTAAAACAGTACATATGTCCTTGACTTTGTGGTTTAAATTTGTTCAATTGGTGGCAGGTTGCAGCGACCCTGGCGCGTGCTGCCGCCGGTGTTCGTGTTCTCGCTGGCGATGGGCTGCCTCTGCATCTACACCTCCGCCGTCACCCACTACGGCCTCAACGAGCTGTGCGTCAAGCTCGGGGAGATCACCGGCAGCTCCACGTAAGATTCCTTAACACTGTCATATCGAATTTTAGTAGAATCTGATCTCTCGTGTACCGCAAGTAGAATACGTAAAGTTGATTCATTTCGATGTACTTATATAGTGTTCGCGTAGATGTTTGAGAACAAAATGAATAACCAGTATAATTGTGCTTTCCTTCACGATAACTCTTTAGAAATAGAGAGGTTCACTGGATGCCATATCCAAAAGAACTGGACAGAATACACAGCCTAGAAGTTCTGAAAATGCGGTAGATAGAGTTATATCAACACAAGAATTAAGATGTTGATATGTCTTTGTATCTAAATAAACTTGTGATTTTCAGCACAGCGCAGTAACTCTACACACTTTATTCGGGATAAATACGTGACAATTTATTGCTGCAGTTCAACGTCGTTCAGCGAGTCGACTTATAGGGATCTTGTTAATTCGTAATGCCGTTATCTGCCACCGGACGAATTGACGGTCGCCGGAGTGGCCGTCAACTTGACGTTGCGCAAGCGGCTGGTGAAGTTCAACATGCGGGCCCACCACTTTTCATCAGTTTACGATGATATTTACATAAATCCCATTAAAGTTCAATGCTAATTATTTAGGTGAGACATTCTAAACTCTCATAATAGGCTTTTTTAAAGCACTATACTACGCACGCCGAATGATGATCCCTATGACAGTTCGTTAGCGCTTAACATTGTACTGACGTCCTATTAAAAAAATCCTTTAGAGATCCATTGAAAAATCGAAAATATCATAATTGTGTATATTTGTAAATTATATAAATGAATATTAAGAAATTATAACGTAATGTTCGTAAATAATGGAAAAATACTCAAAACAAATGCACATGGAACGTGCTGCAAAAGTTACGTCGTCAAGATGTTATCGACTAAGAAGGGACACATCGATGAACAAAATATCGGTAAATTGATGGAAAAATTTAACAAATGCTTTGAGTTTGTATTTTATTTATATCAATCTGAATCTAATAGAGAGTGAAGCGGATCTTCGAAATCTGAGTCTGAACTGCAGCTATCCGTGACGTTTATTTTTAACGGTTGGTCAATGATATTGTCGTTTTGTATATCTCGATCCCAATCTTGTAAGCAAATTTTCTTTGTTCTTTCGACCACTTTTTGTTTTATTCAAATTATGCAATTGGAATAAAACTTAAAGTATAGTAATAGTAAAATAAGGCTGGTACTTTTTTATCTAGTGTTTTATGGCCATCAATGCGCGTAATCTTTTTTTCAAAATAAATATAAATTGCTTATTATGCTGAATGATGTCCTTGAATATTTACTGCTCGTAGTATCGTAATAGCTGGCATTTCGATTCATATAAACTGTTTCTTATGGTGTTTGTACCTGCGGTATATTTGGATAATCGAGTTCTTGGATACACATCATAACGTGCACTCCACATTGCACTATCCCACAGCGAAAATAGTAGCCGCTTTAAACTCCTTCGATTTTATATATTATCTAGAAACTTTTGAGATACCAACCTATTTGCAACTCACTTCGCTCTACTACTTATTCTCAAATTAGTCAAATTACCTCAAACTCAAATTAGTCAAATTACCTCAAATTAGTTAAACGGCCTCGCGGCAGACCTAGAAGGCGGTGGCGGGATGAGTTGGACTCCCATTTGAAAAATTGGTCCATCACAGCTTTGGACCGCACAGAATGGAGAAACGGTAGGGAGGCCTTTGCCCAGCAGTGGGACACTACAGGCTCATAATAATAATAATAATAGTCAAATTACCATTCGCAAGTAAGTTTGCAGTTTGTGCACCTGTTAACCCACAAGGGCACCTGGTCTATTGGCTCATCGTAGCGCATCTGGTACACTGGGTCAGCGTGTTAGGACGCACGACTCTTAACTGCCAATTGAAATCCCTTTGAATTGTACAACTCCTTAGACAGAACGAAATACAGAAAAGAAGTTGGAATATATTCCATTAGAGACCGTCTAAGCTAAAATGAAGCGCCCCTCCATCGCATCTACGTACCGAAGAATGCTTGGTTGTATGCGTAGATGCAGTGAAAGGGGCGCGTCATTTCAACTTAGACGATCTCTACCGTGGTTATTATGATGATGCCTTCTATTTATTATTATGAGCTGATGCCATACTCCTGCCGGCTGCGTGAAAGCCGGCTTTCATTGATTCGCGTTGAAGGTCTTGTGTCCAAATTAATTCTAAATAGTGAGTTATTTTCATGGATTTTGTGTGTGAGATGTAAATAGTTGAATTAACTATTATTGTAAGAGCCCTTAAAAGGCCTACGTTTATTTATTTATTCTCTATTGCACATAAAAAAGTACAAATGGCAGACTTAATGCCAGGAGGCATTCTCTACCAGTCAACCACATGATAAGACAGAGAAATTAAGGCGGTACACAAGATTAAGATTCTCTACGTTTAGCCACTGATTGAATAGAGTTCCAAAATGAGATCTCTTGAAATAAAACTATTAGGTGTTTTTTATATTGCTAGATTTTATTGCTTTGGCCTGAAGCAGCATATTATCATCATACCTTTTTGGCCTGAAACCAGTAATAAATACAGAGAGTTATTTTACTTATTGTGTTGCATCACAGTGGTCCCCATAACTTTTGGTCATTATGTTAAGTTTTAATTTTTGAATAGGCTACGTCTTTCTCAGCTGCACGTACACAGTGAACGTGGCAACGTTGGCGTACGAGCGGCGCATCCGTGGCGTGTACCAAGCCATCAAACTGACTATCTTCTCGGCATGGCTACATACGCTGTGCTGGCTGTTGTCCACTCTGCTGACCCTGGCACGGGTCATACTGGCCGTTGACTTCCAGTTGGTGCGCATTAATGTGGATCTCGTTGGAGACATCGACAAAATGCTGGTACAATACAGTTTTATTGATGTAGCTTTAGAGCTAGCTGTGAGGAAGCCTTCAGATGAAACCCCAGGTGGTATCAATAGTTTTACGAGTGTTTGTTAATTTCTTGGTTAGCTAAGAAACTCTGATTATCACAAAACTAGGTGTACCCATGAATAAGATCCAAAAAACGGTTACCTAATGAAACGCATAAAGTGAGAATCCATCGAATGTATTTCTTCTGCAACACAATTGCGAAGAAATCATAAAATATCATTTGACATGCTCCAATTACATGAATATTTGACAGGAGCGCCACGAGAAACAAATCCGCACAGTGTCGCCAGAAGTGTGGTTCAGCGACGAAACGACATCGGGGACCTCACTGCGCAGCCGCGTACGCTTCCAGCGTACACAGACACGTGACGACGACGATCAAGTCGAAGTACTCTTCAGGGAAAACAATGATGTTCTGTACATTTCGCCATTCAAAGAACCCTCCTCCGAAATTTCTCTAGTGTCTGAAGAAAACCGCAATTTGAAACAAGAGTCGACTGAAGAAAATGTACCGGAAGAAATGAATTTTATTTCTAGAATACTCAACAACCTTCTCCAATACATAAATTTATCAGAAAACACGAATTTCTATCCTTTTAAATCAGGATCTACGGGCAATGAACGACCAGTTATTCGACAGTTGGGTCGTGGACATATTTCTTCTAATGATGATATTGCAAATAACCAAACCAGCTTAATGGAGGCAACTGAAGCGGAAGAAATGGCAATAGAAATAAGGCGTTTAATCCAAGCAAAATTAGATGAACGCTTTCGAGATACCCCAGCATCAGTTCAATATGAAGCAAAATTAGATAAACGAATTCGAGATACCCCAGCATCAGTTCAATATGAACCAGTAGCTTCGACATCAGCTGCTGCTGACAATGAAAATAAACTGGAATACGAGTCCGTGCTAAACATTACCGATGAAATGAGGAAGATCCTCGAAGGAAACCAAAAATTTAAGCGTCCTGAAACGTTAGATAAGGAAGAACAGACTGCTGCAATTCCAAAGTCTAATTTAAGAAATGCTTCTGTTCAAACGGATACCAAAAAGAAGGCAGATAAACAACAACGCGTGCATATAACTGAACCCGAAGACCAGGTAAACACTTCTACTGATGCTGGTCAAGATGTTGAAAAAGAAACTCAAACTTCTAAAAAGAAAGAAAAACAAGACTGACTTCACACACTATTAATATAGAAGTGGTTACTTTAAAAACCTTAGTTTATGCAGTAAAACTGTAGATTTTCCCTACAAAAACGAATTTATTTATTCATTTAGGGCTACTTAATTATTTTATTGGCACCCTTAGCTAACATTGCTGAGTTGAGGGTCGCTTAGAGGATATTAACTTATTCATTCCATCTCATTGTTTGATGTGAGTGTTTCCAAATAAAGATTACCTTCTTACCAATATATTTTTCTTGATAACATTCCATCTCATCTTATAAGATTCAATTCCGATTTATCTATGCCTGCAAAGGTTTGAATCTGGAGCATGTTATTCGAGCAAAACTCGATGTGTTGTGGCGATAGTTTGCACATCGAAAACTTACGACGAGAAGTTTAATACCTTAGTACCTTGTCTAGTTAATACCACTGGTCTTCAAGTTACGTTACGCGACGGGATCTATAATGTCGGCCTATACATGAACTGTATGTATAGGTAGGTATATCGAAATACCTTTACATTCCTAAAATCTGAAATACCACCGATAAGTTATTTTTTTAATCAAATTCACTTGTGGACTACAACTTCATACAAAATCGCGTCAAAATTGATGTAACAATAAAGAAGATTAAATTGTACTCAAAATGGTTTGCATCATTTTGTGTAGCACATTGTGACTTGTTATGATGAAACTGCGTCAGTATCACCATCAACATGAACCTATGTCAAAAAATCACATTTTAATAAATAACGTCACAGATTGGCAAATGACTGTCTTTTGCAACACCTCTGGCAGCACCATTTGTAATTCTTCATCTAGCCTTCCTGTCTCCTCTTTTCATTACTTGGCTACTTCACAAAATTGTACAAATACTTCTCATTATTTTCACTTGTGAGTGGTCAGTTTACAGTGCAACAAGTTTACGTAAGATCAAGAACGGCGATCCGCGTTACAAACGGAGGTGACCGTGAACTTGACTCAGTTAAACAACTGTTTAAAACGCAAACGACGCGCTCCACTCGGAATTGTGCACTATACGATCGGTCGTATATTTTATCCATCTATATGTCGCAAGCATATGAGGTTAAAAAAGGAGGATTTTGTAGTATTAGTACGTAATCAAAAAGGATGACAAATACTTAAATTGATTACTTATTGTTAATGAATAAGTTTTGTGGTCTTTATTATTTAAGTCCATCCACTTGCATGTACCAAGAACACGTGGAAGGCGAAATTTTCATGATCTAACGAGATCCGTGGATTCCAGTACAAAGTTTAATTTATTTTAATTCACATACAAACCAATCAATGCGTATCGTACAATCGGTTCAAGGAAAACCATATAAAACTGGCTTTCGACACCAAAACGACTGTCCATAGAATTATGATTTGTAAAGAAATTCGTGATGTGATACATCCCATTCTGGAGAAGCTCGGCATAAGTTTACTTTTCACACATTGAAGCTTGACAGAAATTAGCACTAGAATTTATAGGGGCTTTGAAGCTAGTGTTTAAACATCGTTTGATAATCTGTAACATTTGAAAGTGCATAATGAATATTCCTAATACATTTCGGTTATGAATACGCAGGTGCATTTGTTTCCTACTCATTGTTTTAGTAAATTCCAATGTCCAATGCTGTTGATAGCAACACATCCACTAAAGCAAATAGAATCTCTATTATTAAAACATAAGTTTCTTGTTGACGCATTGTTTGTCTACTTTGCAAACAAATATCAGTAATGATTACGTATTTAAGGTTGTCAGTAGGTTTTTCAGATTTACAAAGCATATTATAATCACTGAAATTAAAAAGATAAAGTCAATCATTAATACACAAGTAACATTTACTAACGTTAAGAAGATACGTATTATGGGTTTGACTTTATCATTTTTCTGATTGATCAATCTCAGTATATTATGACTACACAGACTTAGTACAAAAATTTTTAATCTTCATTTGAATTCCTTTTCCCGATACAATAATATTCACATTCCAATCAGCCCTACTAATATTAGCGATGTTTGTTTGCATCGAGGCGACCTTGTCCTGCTCTGTGCTAGCGCCAACTTGCATCATATGAATGAAAGGTTACGCGATTGAACTTAGCACATCTTTAGTTGTACATTACTCAAATATTTTGATGAGTTCTGAACTTGTACTTGTAGAGGAGTTTTAACTAACATAAACCTATACATTTTTCCGCTAGGAGAACGATTATCTTCTTCTGTCTCTGTATCCGTAATCGTAGCCTTTAGAAAGGGTGTCAAGAACATCGCTCTCAGGAAATTATTCGGTTGGTAAAAATGTGCATCCGGAGTCATTTTTAATGGTATGAGATGATGGTCATAATACATAAAACAGACACGAACATAAGCTTATATTGCTACCTCGACGTCCTTTAGTACCTAACATTATTACTTAGTATACATTTCATTTCTAAACCATATGCAGTTTCTTTCTTCTATATATTTTTTGTATGATGCCTCACTTGTGTGTCATGTTTCAGAAGAGGGTACAAAAAATAAACGGGTTTTATAGAAAATACATTTATTAACTAACAAACAATAATATTACGTGACTTGTTCTTAAATAATTAGATAAGTACCATTAACAACTATACCCTTAGATCTATACTATAATCAACGGCAGACAAACGACAAATTATAAATTGCGTTATTTTTTTCGTTGACATATTCATAAATAATTACTTATTAATTACAAGCCGCTAATTAAAAAGATTAGCAGCAATCGGACTTAGAAACGCATCTTACACCCATATCGTAGAAGAGGCGTAAGATTTCGTATTACTTTTTAGTCAACATCTCGTGTTTAATCTACGAGTGCTTAAAAATTTTATAGTAAAGCTTAAAATGTTCAAAAAACTGCCTTTTCAGAAAAGCTTATTTTGAACTAGTTGCATTGGCATTCTTATTTTTACTCTCGCGTTAAAGTTCGTTGAGAGTGCTACGTGCTCTGGAGTTTCTTTAGCCTAATCCAGACATCACCCAACGCCTGCGGCACCATGCTTGAGGTCTTCAACTTCATCGGCACTAGCGTTCGGTCGTCCAGCACTAGCTCATAATCCCGTAGGATCTTTACCAGCGCCATCTTTGATTGAATGTACCCTTGGCGGACACCTGTAATAGATGAAAAAGTATTTAGTTTAAAATATCTCGTTTTTATCTTGGGCTTAGATTTTGAAAGATGTTCCGGACACTGGAAAGGTGTTATCTACTTCATTGTTATTGATGAATATTAAATCTTCTTCCTATTATATTACGCGGTACACCTAATTTCCTAATCATTTTTACCTGTCTTTTGTGTGACTCACGCAGTCATATCTATTTCCTAAAAAAACCGGTTCCGTTAATCGATAATGGGAGGTATTAAGTTTTACTTTCTGATTTTACCCACTTATCTCTTAATTTGTCAGATAAAGAGAAAATGCTATCGTTTTGATAACCACTAATGTTGATAAACATGTAAATACCGATAAATCTTTTTAAATAGATGTTTTTAAGTCCGTAGGTAGAAATAAAAGTTAAAAGCATGTAAACAAATCGGCAAGTAATGTAACATTGCATGATGGCATACTTATGTCTACAAGATTTATTACAGCTATTGTGTGTTTTTATGTTTACAAAACACATAACTGACATAACCTCAATCTACGAGCCTGATGCAGCGTGGCCTTTGGAGGCCATTAGCAATTGCAACTTTGCAATGATTGATTTTTGAACGCAATCGTAGTTCAAGGCAGGACGGAAGGGTTTCAGTCACATTATCAAGCTCTTATTATACAATAAGAGCTGAGTGCATTTTAATTACTTCCGTTTCCGGCATTATTTTGTTATTTAACAGTCTTGTGGCTTAGTAATTAGTATTATTATAGGTATTGTATTGTATAATATCATGTTTGAATACTCGTAATTCAGTTTCTCAATTCAGTTCTACAAACGTATCCATAGATCCCTTTCTACTTTAGGACATGCTCTTGAAAGTTTTGTTATTGCGGCTAATAATGTTAATTTGATTGTTTCCAAGCGTCAATGCAAGTTACACCTCTGAACATTTCTTTAAGTAGAAAGCGACATTTTAAAAGATGAAGTTGAGAACATCATTAATTTCCCTTTTTGCTCCACTAGAACTTTAAATGAGCTATGCTACACGACTACAGCTTTATCTTCTACTTGTCATGAGTTACAATTAGTAATTTTCCGTTTACGTTAGTACAATTTTCGGAACTGTATGCCCATCAAAAGAGGCTGAATATGAATAAAAATATTCAATATGCTCGTCCCTTAAAAGCTATATCTGAGACAAAATATTATAGAAGGAATAGGTACCTAAACATTTCCTCGGCCCTTCTCCAAACGGCATCCAATGGCAGGGGTGGAGTCGCGCCTTGTTCTCTGGCGAGAATCTCTCCGGGTCGTACTTCTCGGGCTCAGGGAATATGTCCGGGTCCATCTGGATGGCCTGGCACGGCACGAAGACCAGCGTGCCCTTCTCGATCACCAGGTCGGTGCCGGGCACTGCGTAGTCCTTGGTGCATCGCCTGAAGATTGCCCGCATGGATGGGTACATTCGCATCGTCTCTGTAATTTTGAACAGTTGAAATATTATTTCAGTGAACACAAGTTTGCAAGACTGCTTGAATTTAATTGGAATTAGATTCGAAACTAAAATTCGATAAAAAAACATCCGAATCTCAATAGTCAGGAATCTCATCGAAAATCAATAGTCAGGAACATAGCACAAAATAATGGTGAGAAAAATTTAACCAATCATTCCTGTTAATAGTAGATCTCAGGCCATGGAAAGGATACGTTGTGTAGTTTGGTAGTTTCATTCGATGAGCGTAACAGTATGGAATTGTTACTGAGTTTTATTTGGATTCTCTTAACTTTTTCTATCTTATTATTTAACATCTAAAATCATTGATTCACACCTCTAACTTTTGACATTTAGGTGAATGAAAAGAATGTACGAGTAATGTTCAAATAGTGTTTACACGATTTTTTGTAAAAGATTTTCGTGTGTTTACAATAGGCACATACGTGCAACAGAACGTTAAGGCCAATGATGATAAGGTGCATTCATTTGCACAAAAATGTAGGTTAATTAGGCACTATTACTAATATTACATTGTACATATCTACTAATTTTGTGGTTGTCAAACCTTTCATACGTTTCAGGGTCTTTTGGAGGACGAGTCATGGTTAGTGATTCAGAACTATTTTAAATCATGTTTTTTACAATTTCTGGTTTTTTGGGTAAAGAAAAATACTTGTGCTTACCGTCTAGCACCTGGTTGAAGTAGACCATCTCGTTCTGCGCCTCGTATGTGCACTCGCCTCCGTGCTTTTCAAGCACTCTCTCAATCTCCTCTCGTACTTTCTTTTGGATGTGCGGGTTCTGTGCCAGCTGGTACGCAGTGAACTGACCTGTGGAAATGTAAAGAACAATTTTAATGACGGGTACAATAACAGGAACTTTGTAAAAAAATGCTTAATTCGTTTCTTGTGAAAGAACATAGTGTGACCTCTGGAGCGTCAGATTGTTATCTTCACTGAGAGCGTTTACACTAGTTGTATTTAGTATAATAATATTTATCTTCTAATTCTGTACCTTATTAATTTGAAAGAACGAGTACCTATGTTCTGCTGAAATCTATTTTAATAAACAAACTTTTGTTTATTGGACATTTTTTTTCAGTGATTGCCACTATCAATACGGGGTTTACTAATCCATCGTCCCATATATCAATAAATCTGTGCAAGAATTATCAGATGAAGCTCATACCTGTCGTAGCTGAGGTTTCGTATCCGGCCACCATGAACAACATCGTGTTGGCCGCGAGGTCGTCCATGGAGAACATGTCGTGGGGATTGATCATTTCACCTGGGAACGGTTAATTGTTTTAGGTTAGTACCGATAAAAGTAGTGGAATTGCGCACTTTGGGTCACAATTCTTTATAGGATATTCCTTTCCAATTAGAGTTTTTATTTTTAAAATTTGACTAAAATGCGACTCCTTATTTTACTACGTAGTCTTTTTGATTGGAAGCAATACAGGAAAAACATTCAAGCTTTGGACTAAAAACTTGGTTAAACATCTTCAATAAATTTTAAATGCGACACGACATCGAAAGTTATATACAACTATTTACTTCCTCAAATAGGATTTATAACAACACTCAATAAATCTCTAGGTTATGCTTTACAAAAAAATATGCAATATCTAAATTCTAGCTCTATGAATTAGACAGAAAATCTGTGCCTACCTTTCGCGCTCGCCTGGTTCTTGAGCTCAATGAGTGTCTGTAGGAAGTCGTTCCTCTTGTAGTCGTTGCTGGTTCGATGCTCGACGGTGTGCTTCACCAGGCCGTAGAAGAAGTTCTCGATGCGGTCGCTGATGCGACGAATGTGTAGCTTGTCGAAAGTGTCGGGCGCAATGAAAGCGAACGCACGGATTATGGTCCTGCAAAATCATAGAATTGTACTTTAACACCTATGTTTACGAGCTATAATAGGAAAAAAAACCATGCCGAGGCTTTATCTTTTAACCTCTACCATTCCCTCGCCATTGAAAAGGATATAATTAAATCACATTATGATAATATGTGCAAGGTACTTATTGTCAGGATTCAGAAATAGTTAAACATTCATTCAATATAATCGAGGTTTGCGATATTTGTACTGTGATATTTATTGTGCATAATGCAAATTATAAAAGCTTAAAAAAATACTTTTGAAAACCCTCAAATGATTTTTGTGTAACCAAGGAATAGCACTGGTCCCAAAAACACCAGCGAACTATTCGAATCAATATTTGGAGCGCAGTTATCTATAAGTAAATAAAAAGTTACCTGCCACGCCAGAGGCATGAACATGGCTGTTTATATTGTTCGGGTTACTTCCTATGAATATTATGTCTTTAACAAAATAAAGTATTTTGGGTATGTTCATCTGTTGCCTAGTTCTAATGGTACAAGCATTGCATAGTTGATATCCAAAGATATTCATTAAATTGACGCATCCTATCTTACTAAAATTATGCTATGGACTTCCTAGGCTTGAATGTTTACATGTTTTTTCATGGATATGAAGTCTACTCTTTATCGAATGTGCCAAACGGAATATTTTACCTAAATTCATCACGGTCGAGTTTGCGGTCGGAAGCTATTTACCAATTATTTTAAGATAAGATAATAAAACCCGAGCATATTTTTTCGAATGAAATTAATCAGATACCTAGTATTTTTACCTATATGACTAAGCCTCCATTCACGGTATAAAAAAAACGAAAATTATCTTGACTTTGTTTTACAGTAGATAACGCAATTCAACCTAGTAAAACGCCAACCCTTTATGTAGTTCGTCCCAGAGGGCTTTTTTTGTGAGATCAAACTTACGATTGTTCTAGCCTATTTAACAATTATTATTATGTTAGGGATTTCAATTAGGGTCACCGGTTTGAATTATTTAAGGGTTTTTATGGGTAAAAATTTCTTAACCTGCTAGGTATTTGAGATAATAAAGCCGCTCTCAGAATTATAGCTGTCAGTTACAACCACAGGGCTTCAACTTAAAAACTCTACACAGCACATGTTGGGCGGGATGGCATTGTCGATTCGACAGTATTAATTTGTTGAACGGCAAAGCTGCCCAACCAAACATTCATCTACATAGAGATATTCGATTTTAGCGCCCACCTATGCCAATGAATGCTGGCCGTCAAAATGATTAGAAAACCAAAAAACATAGAAAAAATAGCAGTACACACTTGACCTATGTATACCCGTGTTGACTATCGGGACATAAGAAGAATTATTGTATTACAACATTGACTTAGCTTTCAGCACCTTCATAGCGGAGTTGCCTGCTAAAGTACTAATAGTAAATGTAGTATGCTAAAACTCATATAATTATTCATAGGTACTTTGCGGTTATCGCGATTTATGAATGAAAAACGATTACTAACGCCATTCAATTGCGTATCACGGCGAGATGATATTCGTACTATCGTGATAATAATGAGCTATTAAAATATAGTTTTACCTCATTAATATACCTTGTTACGATTAGATTTAAATTGTCATCCAGAATAGATAAATACAAGTTGTTTATTTTACCTGTACCTAATACTGAACTCTGTTTTGTTTATTTATTACTTAACTGAGGATAAAGTCTTCTATTAAAATACCTTTTTTTGGAACTAGCATAAACTTTGTTCAATACAGGCTAGTTAGATAGAACGACTCTCAGATAGACAAACGTACGGTTAGTTTCATCAGTAGGCACTAGGAATATAATGTGGCAATCATTAAAAACATAATTAGAATTTGGCCATGACCATGCCTAACCTCTAACGCTAGCTAAAATAAAATATCCCTCAAGCATCTCTGATTTATCCGCACTCATTCATGGCAAAATGATCCCGAGCTATCGCGAGCTTCCTAACCATTTTTACATGCAGTAGGTTCATTCCCTATACAATGCGGTCACGAACATTTATTTTTGCGTTGTGTCTGGTGCCTATCTACGCTAAACATAACATACGCTCTCGATAATATCTCAATAGGGAGGGATAGTCAGAAGCACCTACTTATTTGTTGCCGTCATGATGAAAGAAACAGGAAGAAAAGTTTTCACCTCACGAATTTCGAACACCACTTAGTAAAGCGGGCCTACCGCTGTCATCCAGATTAGTACTTTGCCGGATGAAGTTAGCTGCAAGTTCTACAATGAACACAATAAAGTTGTTCCGGCTGGACTTGAACTCGTGACCAAACGGGTTCCAAGTGTTAAACTACTGGGCCACTACTTAAGTTTGCATACAATGCCAACAAAAGCTGTGTGAAAGCTGGTAATTTTAATTAAAGTGGTTTCATACCGTTTATTAGAATAATCAGAATAATGTGTAAAAAACTAAACTCACCAGTACAAAGTTGGGGGATCGAAGTACTCTCGTCCTCTGTCATAAAATTCAGAATTTCCGTCTCTGAAACCTGCAACCTCCACGCCAAAGCCGATATTTGCAATAATCTCCATCGCATATTTGCCATAAAGCTCTGAGAAGTTGATGGATTCATTGTTAGAGTGCATCGTGTCTGCGTAGGTTCTCGTCTCATTTGCGATCTTTTCTATCATCGGGTACATCGTCTTCATCTTCCCTGACGTGAATGTGGCCGACATCTTTAGACGTAATTTCTTCCAAGCTGGACCATGAATGTTAAAAAGATTCCCGGCCAACTTATCACCAACGCCCCCGGAGTACGTCCCTCGCGCCTGGAAGTACTCGTAATCCTTGATGAGCACGTGCTTCGCTATCTCCAAGTCATTTATGCACAGCACTGGCCGGTGGAAGCAGTACAATCCGACATACGGCAAGTTCTTATACTGGAAATACATATCGCAGTACGGCTGGAAGAACTGCTGCTTCCTTTTTATCACCTCCCGAATATTGCCATAGGGGAATAAAGGCTCCGGTGTAAACACTCCTTTCCTAGACCAGTAGGTGAACTTGTATCTGAACCACACGTAAGTTAGGAATAGAGCGGACACCGCTAGCATTATGAACACCGACATTTTTTTTGGTTTATGTGTAACACTTCACTTATAGATAATGGTCACTTAGTCGTAATTGGCGGTGAAGTCAAACTAATTTGTCCACTACTTTAAATGCAAGTGTTTTGCGTGCATTGGTCGCGACGCGGCCAGCAGCGACTGAGATGCCGAAGGTTGAGTGCGCCGGCGCTGGAACCAACATTTCAAAATACATCAGCCTGAGGTCACTATACACGTGAATGCCGACATGAATTTCGACAAAACCAGATCTGAATTACTGTTTTAATGGCACTAAATACCGACCTATCCAATATTTATTTACGTTAAAAATTCTTTAGTTCAAGCTTTTAAAGGCCCTTCAGTTGCGGTTTTTTCCAACTGAATCAATTTGTTAAACAATAGAACAAGATAGGTACTTACATACTCAAAATCTTGAATGGGCTTTTAAGTATTTTAACTAACACTATGCCAGAATGAAAAAGTCTGACGAAGAAGTGCTATACCTATGAAATGGGCATAGTGTATGGTATTGTTTCACGTTAGTCTAATGCCAATCTCAAGAACTTAATGATGATATACAGAAATAATCATCTCTTTGATCATTACTCTCATGAAACACTTCCGTAAACCGGGTTCAAGTAATTAAGTCCTCAAGAGAAACAATTCTGCAATATTTTTGCAATTCCTTACCTGATTATATTGTTTTGCTGTATGATGATGACCAACACGGTGCAATCATTGATCACTGTCTCATAAACACCTGCGTGTGAAACCATTTTTATACTAAGTACGATTTCGTTGATGAATTATCAGCTATTGATTATCTTTCTTGATGTACGAATTATAGCTAAACAAAAATTAAGTGATAAGCGCTTATTAATCATTCTTCTGCTCTTCGAGAAATTCTACTTCCTTCTCGGAAATTTAAAAAGATATAAAAATACTTTTTTACATAAAAAGGAGTCAGGTGTTATTACCACCAAGTAAATTCTTCGAACGCTTGAAAGGATGCTTGGCATACGAAAAATAAATTGAAATCATACGCCAGTTATGTGATTTTACCAAAGCTTCGGAAATTTTGCTTATGTGTAAACCCCAGGCGCAAAGTGATGGGTTCAACTTCCTTCTTTCCGTGCGGTCTCTCGCTATCTTTCGGTTTCGGTCCTTTGTTACTGTGTATCTTAGTGTTTGTAATAAATAGAAAAATGTTGTTGTTCCTCACTTGCTCAAGTGCTATGGACATAACAACAATAAATAATAGTTATTTGGTTCGTTTGGTCCCATTTTGATGTCTCTTATTTTGATCTTGAGATTGTATATTCTATTTATCTACAAACCTGTGTAATTATGTTGAACCAAATAAAGTTTGAGGTGCGCTTGGTGCAGTTGTGACAGAGACCATCGCTGTTGTAAAGCAACACATGCCGGGTCGAAAATGGGATGGGTGACCACCCCGACCGAAATATAGTTATGTGAATTTCGTGCTTCGGAATGACGTTGCTGTTGGTCCCGGTTGACGTCGCTAGATGTTAGTCGTTAAGCCTAGTCAGAGGCCTTAAGGTTGCTCACTAACCTTACACCTCTCCAACAATCCGCACTGAGCCCGCGTGTTGTAGTATGGCTCACACCACTTCATAGTTGAGGTGAGGCCTGTGCCCAGCAGTGGGACTTATTACTTAGGTATCTTTTCACGGTCCGTGATAGCAGGCACAATATAATCATTTTTAAGTATGCGAGATATCTCATAGAAATAATTTATCAGTATTTTAGTAAGTTAAAAAAGGAAATGACAACAATGAGAGTGAAATTGACTTATCTACCTAGGTAGGTTTATTTGACAAGTTTAGATTCTGTATTTTGTATAATAAGTACCTACGTTAAAAATACAAATCTTCACCAATACTAGGGTTCTTACGAAGTACACAGTATTTCCATCCCCCGTAAAACTTATAAAACTATTGCTTTTCAATTCTCTAGTCCGCAGTCATTTGGAATACTCTAGTGAGGAGTGGATGGGTGTGGAATTTGTGTCACAGCATACATTAGCAAGTGTTATAAGACCTATTTTTAGTGTTTCTAAAGTTATCGCTGAAAATTTTTAAAGCTGCCAATCAAAACCAAACTGTATCTTTCGTCATTTTCAAATCACCCCTAATAGTTGATGCACAGTTACTTATTTTCACGCTCGTAGTTCAAATAGGCTTATTAACATACATTGTTACTAACACGTGAAGCAAGTTAAATTCCAATACAAAGCAACGGGTTAACTTGAATGGACGTTACTGAGAGGCTTGGGACCTTATTCAGGTTGATGTCGCGTGCACGCGTGATGCGGTTGCACAAACGTTTCGCCATTTTGCAAAAACTTGGCCATTCTCGTATACTTAAATGATCGGCTTTTGTTTCAACCTTCAGATGTTCTGCTAGATACTGGCCCTCCTCGCCTTAGTTACAATTTATAATTCGTCGTTACTGATGAAAGTAACGGCGATGTCCTTATATGTTGTGGGTTAACAAGCGACCTACACTAGCTTCCCTCGGGTGCGATAGGATGTTATTAAACATACAAACCTTCCTCTTTAATCATTCTGTCTATTATATGAAAACCGCATCAAAATCCGTTGCGTAGTTTTAAAGATTTAAGCATACATACAGATATAGGGACGGCGAAAGCTAACTTTTATACTATGTAGTGATGGAAAAGGCATCATATTTGGAAATGTCAAAAAGACATTTGGTCATGTTGGCATCAGGCAGGAATCGAACCCGCATCTTTCGCAAACCGAGCGACTGCACTAACCACTATGCTACCGAGACCATTAACAGACCGGCCGATTTTTGGTATATTTACCTATGAGCCAGGGTGATTTATTTCATCAAGATCAAGAGGTGGATGCCAACATGACCAAATGTCTTTTCTGGTATTCAAATCTTAGCAGTTTAAAAGCAGTTTATTAATAAATGTAAACCAGGCTCGAAAGAGTTCCAATTGAGATGAGAGGCAGAAAGTTGAAGCGTTAGAAAATTCTATTGCGCTCTCCCCAAAACGGTGTATTATTTGTCCCACCGCCTAGGTAATGTACTTTTCAGCCTTATGGTTGACTGATAGAGAATGCCTTATAGGCATTAAGGCCGCCATTGATAGCATTCGTTGCTATTAATTAATTTATTTATTTATTTATTTTAAAGATAACAGAGATCCAATTCTTGTTAGTTTGACTTAAAATAAGTTAGTAATGAAGTACAAAAACGAAATAAACAAAGTAAAAGGTAATGAAACTAAAAATAAAATAAACGGCACCTCGCGCCATCTACCAACCCGTTGCTCATTTAAGTTGGTCATTTAAGCAGCCGGTATTAGCAAACGGACGAAATGCTTCATAATAGGAGAGTCATATCTCTCCGCAACAGTCCTCAGGATACCGTTGGAGCTGGCCCGCACTCTCTGTAGCAGTGAAGCTGTTTTCTTGCGTAAGACAGCGTAGAAGCCGTCTGTATGCGTCTGAGCGAACATCTGCGACGCACTGCAGAAGCGAGGCAGCCCCAACAAGGCCCTGAAGCCGTTGTTATACTGGATACGCAGGACGTTCAGCGATCTCTTGGTGTAGCTGGTCCACAGATTGCTCGTATATAGACTTTGGCAGTAAGCCTTAAATAAAGTTATTTTCACTTGATCAGTGCAGCGAGCAAATCTGCTATGCAATCTATACAGGGTGTTTCAAAAATACCCCTAAAGACTGAAATGGCATAGAAACTGAATGAAACTGAAATAGTAGGTATTGTCCCTTTTTTCATATCTCTTATGGTTTCGATAAAAACGTACATCGAAAGTTTACAAAAATATCGATATTAATTCCCTCACTACCTGACAGCTGATAAGCGGTCATACCATGTCATCGAACCCATTTGCGTCATCGACCCATAGAGTTAAAAAAAACAGAATGTAACTTATCTGTACTTTGTGCCTACCTCCTTCATCAACGTGTAAAAATGATGCTTGGGCCTTGATAAAAACAGCTAACTTGAAATTGGTACTCAATACCACTTCACATGTACGTAAATTTGAGAAAAAAATGTAAAAACTTCAGCTATTAAAGTCAAACCACTTGAAATGAATGAAGTTCGTACATGAATCATTCTTCCGATAGCCACATAATTATTGTTAACTGCGTTAATATTCCAAATACTGCGGAAGAAATAATTAAGTAATATTTTAGGTAGCTTGCTTTGCCGTGATTTCGAGCGACTTATCTGAAGTTATTCCATCTTTAAATGCCATTTGCCCTAGTCCTTTAACCTCCTCCGATCGGTACCAGGAGTAAGACTTTCATTGAGTTCCGTATCAAAATGAGCACGCTTTCGAGTGTGGAGCGGCCTTTTTGGAGCGCGGAACTCCATTTCAACTATTATGTGGTACGAGCCATACCCTAACGCAGGCTCTGTGAGGATTATTGTAAAGGTGTAAGGCCAATGATAAACCCTACTGTCAGAGGTTATCAAGCTACCCCGACGAGTCTTACTTAACGACTGTCATCTGAGAAAATGGATTACCTACTACATTTCCATCCAATCACCCTAGCGTCCGTTGCCTAACATGTTATCGTATCCGATGCACTGTTACCACTGAGCCATGGACACCTGTAATTAGTGTTATTTCGTCGTGAATTTGATTTTTAAAGCTGTGACACCGCTCTCCAAGGAACATATTTACCAGGCACTGCTCACGATTAACGCTTTTTTACGCAATAGGACCTACTACTACGACACACACGTTCAAAACAAAAACACACGAGTGATTTGGAAAATCGCATTTATCATTTTAGGCAAAAAAGCTTTTATTTCTTACCTGAGGTTACGTATTAGTTCAATAATAATTGTTCTAAGTGGCCGCCTTCCTCGAGGATAACACTATTTTGTTGTAATCCCAGCTAACATCAATTCACATCTCGGTTCTTCACGGTTGTACTTCAATCAATTATACCTACGCTTCACTTTGAATTAGTATTTTCAAATGAAAAATGTTATTTGGCTTTCTTTTCTCTCAAACGGCCACGAAAGAAACTGAATTCTAAAGATAAATAAACCATTAATCTCTTCACGAGAAAATTCACACAAACACACTGCAATCCAATTAACTTGACGGACCTAATTTACGTCAAAGTAATAAGGTCATCACATTTACCGTGTTCACGGTCACGTCACGGGACGCGGCAAGTGCAAAAACAAACTGAAGTCGGTTTTCACTAAGTTTAGGACATATCCTTGTCCTTGGGCACCTCTGATTGGTGGGGGGTGGGGGGTGAGGCGAATTTCGTCTCTTTGCGCCCGTGTTACGATTCATATTCATATGATGGGTTTCTTTGGTTTCGTTTCCCTTTTCGGCATTTGCTTTGCGGCGCGGGCGCGGCGGCGCCCTTTGACATAGCTGGTAGGTAAGTACGGCGTAAGGAAAAGTGTATTCCCTATCAGTTCTATTGACATTTTACGGGACAGCATGAGCGTGAGCGCGTGCTTAGCGTTGATTAACGTTTATGAATTCGGGAATAAGAGATGAATATTCTATTTTATTACCCTTTACTTAGCTTTACTTTAAAGTTTTTGTTGTAAAGTGAATGTTTGATTGGCAAAATAGTTTTACGGAAGAAATAAATAAAACACACATCATCCGATTTTCAATTTTACCTTACAAAATTAATGTGTAACCGTAACACAGCCTATCCTAGTACCTACCTAGTTTGTCAATTATTCCGGTTTCACCCGTAGAGGTAAAAACTGGAATCTCCACTGGGACAGGGACATAGTAACGCAAATTCATGAAGTCACAAGCACAAAGTTGAGCAGCTTAGAACCGCGTTCGGGGCTAGAGCTACCTCGTCATCAGCTGTGCGTGCAGCAGGATTACCACAGCATCAGCGCTGATGCAAACCTTTTTGATTTCAGTAACACAAAGTAAAACAAATTCATTAGAACGATAGCAAAAAAGTATGGTCGAACGGCATGACAGTCTACCCATTTCCGGTCAGTCCTCCTTGCTCTTGGCTAATAATGTCACTCTGCAAGAGCAGGATGAAAAACGGAAAGGGGTAGCCTGATGTGCCGCTGACTGTGCCTTTAATCAGACATTTCAATAAAGGCATTGTCTGCTTAGAAGGGCAACGCAGAAGCAGAAGTACTAGGGAAACATGAAGTAGCGCATTTTGGTTTTTTACCATTTTTACGAAACCATAATTTGGCAGAGATCGATAACATTTGCAAATTTTTCACCTAGATACAACTTAAAGTTGGCTTGCTATAAAAGTTTTTAGAAGTTTACGACAACATGTTGTAGGTACTGTAGGATCGTATTGTGTCAGTGCTTTATACCACCATTCGAATATTTGTTGCAGAAAAAGGAAATAGTAAAGTAGAGATCGTCCAAGCTGAAATGACGCGCTCCTACACAGCATCTAGGCATGGTACCAATACACAAAGACATTGCTTCTTCAGTTGCCGGTTAGGCTCAAAAAAAGGAGCACGTACCGTTCGATCTCAAAAGTACTGTCAGCATGTCTTCAAGAACTCATCTACGGAGCCAACAGATACTTAAATGAAATATTTCATCAAACAACTTATTTGATTTTTATCTTGTTGAAAAAAAATACACCGTACTTAAATACTAATGTTATATCGCTGCTTGATTTTTTTAAATAAATTATTGGAAAAGTGTACCATAGTATGAAATATGAAGCGGAAAACGCTAGGTGGACGGTAACGGTCTAACGTGATGATTAAAAAAATACCAAGTACTTTATTAATAAAGTACTTGGTATTTTTTAATCATCACTGCACATAATGGCACTAATAAATTAACGACTCGAAATGAGTACTGTCAATCGATCAATCAATCGGCATGTTGAAGACACAGAATGTTGTATTGCTGTGGAAACACTTCAGCGGGAAGCTCATTCCACTCCCTTGCTGTTCGCATTATGAATGTTGATGAACCAAAACTGTTGGTTGGAATTGCTGGGATGTCAAGAACATAGGGGTGGAAAGCTAGTCTGCGCCTAGTGGTCCGATGAAGAAAAGGAGCTGGTGGAATCAGGTCACGCAACTCCTTCGCACACTCTCCGAAATGCATCCTGTAGAAAACCGACAAACAAGCTACCACCCTCCGGCGGTGTTCAAGATCTTGTAGCTTATCTGTGAGGTCAGCGTCCCTCACAAGCCTCAGCACGCCTCTCCACCGAGTCTAAAGCGGCCAGCTGGTACTTGGCGGATCCGTCGCAGAGGTGACAGCGGTACTCCATGCATGGAAGAATTTGCGCTTTGATTAAGACTATGATTAAGACTGACTGATTACTGTCCATCAACGTGTTATGTTAATGGCTGCAGCTTTTGGGGGCCCAATAATAATAATGTTTGTGTCCAGAACCTTCAACACCGTTTTTGGGGCTGAAATCAAACCTCTATCGCACTTTTGAAAGCCAACCCATCGTTATCCCATTCAAGAGAAACGCATATCCAGAATACAAGCTAGTAAAATTGCCATTCGTTGAAAGTCCTACATAATCTTCCCTTGCCTTAAAACGAAAAAAAAGTATTGAAAATACCAAAAATGTTATTCACCTCTAATTGGGAAAAAACCCGCACAACACAATGACACAGACAAAAGGAGTGGGCGGGGCGGCCGGAAACACGATATTATTACCTCTCTGTTATGGCGCGAATATGAGTGTGGCCATCTTTCTCTTTCGAACACTCGCGCGCCGAAAGGCGACGAATGGCGAGGCGGCATCAGTCAAAGAGACCGCCGCGGCCTTCACCTTTATTGCCTACCGAGCCGAGCCGAGCCGCTCTGGTTTGTTTACATTTTTTTAGTTAGTCGTGTGACGTGTCGCAGCGCGCAGCCGAGCTAGTGTGTACGGATGGCGGATTCGTGGAAGTGGTGGAAGCGCGAGTGATTATGTGTAGTTTCGTAATTAAGTATTGGTATTAGTGCTTGTGTTTTGAAAAAACTAAGTGCATGTGTGAGATAATGTGCGCGCTATCTCACTTTTTCTATGACGTCTTCGCAAGCTAATGACTATTTAGGATTGATAACCTCTCAATGAAATTGTAACGTTTCAATCTCAAAAGCTTCACGGGCGTTCCGGCAGTGCCACGAGAAGGTGGTCTTAGCGAGCAACGTATTTAGGTAGGTACCTATTAATTTTAATTAGGGTGGCAAGACTTAGTAGGTACACAAAATACATACCATAAGGACACGTAACATGTAGCGACTTGCCGTTTTGCGGAGCGATACAGATAGGTACCTACGAACCTACCTGCATACTTGTCTCAACGTAACGATAAATATCCTTGTGTTACACGATTCAATGGATCAGACAGACAAGGAATATGTAGTACAGGGCCGTACTGTATTATGCTGATGTGCCGTTGACTGTACAATTAGTGATAATGAAAACGGCACCAGAGGTTGTGTGTTCGATATCTATCTACGATTTCTAATACGTACCTACCTATGAAAGTTTTGGCCTAAATGTCTCCGGTTTGATTGACTACATACCTACCTAACTACCTACCGGTTCGTGTTAAACTTGTTACGTTGATAACAATACGAATTTATTTTTTGCTGTTGAAATATTTGAGGCGTTCACATGAAAGAAGCACCTTATGCTGCTGGCTCAAGACCCATTTGCAATGATGGTCTTGAGGCGTCACATAAACCTTTTTTACGTAAGGCACCTTATGGTGCTAGCTTAAGACGCATTTTGCAATGGTTTTGTACAGGTGAAGCAGAGGCGATCGTACAGAGGTACTAGGCACACAGAACTTATTGGTTGGCTGCCGCTACTTGAAGTATTAGAAAGAGAGACAGTTAGAAAACGTAGGGGCGTGAACAATGAAGGTCGCTCCTGGTCACTCCCGGTAGGGTCAACTCGGGTTCATGAACCCGAATTTGTGCTGGGAATTTCTATGATCGATGTTTTTATTTTACGTTAATTTACTCGAAATTCTAATTATGAGCTACGACTCTAAGAAATTACCAAGGGACTCCTTTCAGGAGTTTGTATAACCCACTTCAGTTATTAGGGGTATTTTTGTAACACCCTGTATATATGTCACCGGAAAATAACAAGAACCGTAAATTTATAAATTTCCTAGGAAATTTATAAACTTTCGTAGGATTCTAAACGAGAGATAAATTGTATTATTTTACGCCCTCATTTCCGGAAATTGATAAACTTTCGGAACGCATCCGTAAAATAATAAGTGGGCGGTAACCAAACGCCATGTGCGCTCTGATTGGTCGAATAAGTCACGTGTCATTCCTCTCCTCCGCCATTTAATTTTGGTAGAAAGCCGGTTCTAATGTTTTATAATTTGTAAGAACAATTCATCTTCGTGTTCAATGTATAATTTGCGGCTAACTCTCCGGCGATGAGAAACACCGATAAAAAATCTAAGCAACCCAGATAACGGCGGTATGCTCGCTTCTTACCACGATGGGTACAATTCCCTCGGTGAAATGTGGGCTTCTGAATGTTCCGTTCGTTCACCGTGACGGGAACTCAGTGTGACTCTGACTACCCCATTTGGGATATGATTGAGATGGTATGCCATGTTTTGTATGTTATATTTTATAAGTGTATTTCATTTTTTTATAAACTTTTTGATATCTTAAAACACGATTTCTGCAGTCTTATTTTGATTAAGTAGGGGTTATCAGCCTATTGACTTGGTTGGTTTATTCAAACATTCACTTTGTACTGTAAAACATTGGACGATTTAAAAAGAGTAACTGCTGAGTTTCTTGCCGGGTCTTCTCAGTAGAAACAACCTTCCGACGCCGGTGGTAGAGTCACATTATGTGCATGTATTTTAAGTATCGTTTATATATTGTATTATTATGTGTATGTTTATTAAGTGGTTAAAATTAAGATTCTTGACGATTCGAAAGTACTGTTTATTGGTCTACTTGAATAAAGAAATATTGAATTTGAATTTGAATTATTAATTGTAAAAAGTAACCCGTTAAACCTACCCAGTTTTAAAGTAAAAGTCCAGACAGGTAGGTATTCGAAACTGATAAATGTACAGTTTGGCAAGTGTGATTGTACCATAATCTACGAACCCAAGCATTGCTACTGTCAACATCGACCAATCAGAGAGCAGTGTGTTATTTTCCGTAATTTATAAAAGCGTAAAATTAAAAGCTCTTCTCTGATTAGTCGAACCGTTTAGAATCTTACGGATAGATATCCGTAAGTTTATAAATTTACCACGAGTCGTCGCAAATTTATAAATTTCCGGAAATGTGGGCGTAAAATAATACAATTTATCTCTCGTTTAGAATCCTACGAAAGTTGATAAATTTCCTAGGAAATTTATAAAATTACGGTTTTTGTTATTTTCCGGTGACATATATAAAAGAAAGTCGTGTTAGTTACTCCACTTATAACTCAAGAACGGCTGAACCGATTTAGCTGAAAATTGGCATGGAGGTAGTTTAGAGCCAGGAGAAGGACATAGGATAATTTTATTTATTTTTCTTTTTTTTATTTATTGCCCTTAAGGCGGAACAAAGTTCGCCGGGTGAGCTAGTTAAAAATAAATATCAGATGTGATAGGAAAGTAGTGTTATTAGTATTTAGTATTGCAAAGGGCTTGATCAGCCGCCAGACCCCAGAACTAGAAGCATTTATTGACCACTAATCTATTGCATCATGATTCAATGATACGAATGGGTTTTCGTCAACGGCATAATGATTATATCAGTAAATTTGATTATAATCAAGGCATCATTAATTAGAACCTGAAATCCATAAAGCAGTTGATACCTTAAGGCTTATTGTGATACCAGATTCATTTGAAAATAAAATAATATTAATGTGGAACACTTTATTTCATTCTTAGAAAATAGTACATAGGTAGAGATTGTCTACGATTACATGGTATGTACAGAGGGGTTGTGTTGTAGTTCTGTGAACCGACGAGTAGGTCAAGTGGCGCATGAACAAAAAAAAAAGTTATTCATCCGAACTGACAAACAATAAAAACACTGTTTGGGTGTTTGTTTGTCAAACAGGCACCTCGCCAACTAGCATCATCAATTGAAAGATGTACAGAATATTTAATTGATGCAAATTGGTGATAATCACACACAAATTTTCACTAATATTCACTCTATTCACCATCACTACTACCTGTTTATACGAGTACGAGTCGAGTAGTAATGCTTAACAGCGAAATCAAAATCTTTACCTTGTACAACCGAATCCATTACAGGTATTTCGGAGTTTAATTGTAAATAGATGATCTCTACTTACGTTAAATTGCTTACATTGATTATCTAATAACATGTTTCTTATATATATTTTAATATATTTTTGTTATTTTGGTATATGTCCAAAAGGACTGTCCGTATCACAATCCCCTTTCACCACCTGCCTCCTCAACTGCACTAAATGCTGAAGATATTCCGTAGGCGTTCTTCCTGGACTCTCATTTCTGTTAGTTGTGTTTCCGATTGAATAATTTGATAGATAGCTCTCATACCTATTCACGGAAGCTTCTAAGCTATTGCAGGATTTCGTTATTTCGTGTTCGAGACTTCTAAAACCGGTCTTTTGGTGGCATTTAAATTTAAGTTTATCTTCGAGAATGCTTTTCCTTCGCCGAAATGAATTGTTGCTTACTTCACGCGGTTCGCCACTATCACTAGAAGTCAAATCCTTACTGCTATTGTTAGACGAAGTTTGTGAATTATTGTCAAAGTGATCTTCTGCATCAAGACCCAGAAATTCTCTATACAATTTTGCTTTAGCTTTTGCATATTTTGACCCTCTATAAACGGATGTAAAACTTCTTCCTAAGCTGTTAGTATTGCAATAACTAGCTGCATTGCCCTTTTTCCAAATAAAGGAATCTGAATCAACTTTACTCGTATCTGTTGAGTCTGAATATGAGTTAGGGTGAGATTCCTTATCATATTTAATTTTTATCTTTGAATGGGGACTGTTTCTGGGCTCTGAATTTTCCGTAGATTCAACACTTGAATCGTTTTTGTTCTGCCAATCCCACGCCGTTTGAGAAGCCACAGAAGTTCCTGGTACATCGTTTTCCTTGAATTTCACTATTCTTTTTGTATGATCTATTACGCGTAGTGGTGATAACACTATATTATACGGATACACATTTTCATTTCGGCCCAATATTATATCTTTGATTTTCTCTGAATCAATTCTTTCAGAACTATCTACCGTCACCCGAGGTAAGGCACATTCTTCGGTATCTGAAAAGTCTTCATTGTGCTTTATTGGCGAGGTTTTTTGACTTTCTGATTTAGTTAAATCTACTACCACATGTGAAATGTTGTGTGTACCACTTTCCGTTTGCTCCTCTAAGTCTGTATTATTGTTAATATTTATGTCAATTGAGTCCGAATTATTATTAACATTTATATCCATTGAGCTGTGGTTTGTAAGTAAATCAGGAGTCATGTTGAGAGATTCTGATTTATTGGCATTATCGGCTGTGTTGTCAGACTCGTCCGCAGACGTTTGTGATTCTGAATCTAATGGATAAACTTGGGATATATTGATACTTATAACTGGAGCCATACTATCTTCAGTACTTTTTCTCTCCAGATTTTGTGTACATTTGCAACACGTCACACGTCTTTTCCTTCTCGGAGGTGGCACAATCTGCGTTTGTGTAGTACTATCACATTTTATAACAACGTCAGTCATTATTAACGAGTTTTTATGAATTACTTTCTTTTCTTCTGTAATCGTAGATTTATCGTTAAAATGTAACATTCCGTATTTCGATCCAACGGCTATTTCTTTACATCGTGGTGTCATCGGCGTTGTCTCCGTAGCAGCGTCACGACGTAGGCTGTAGGCATGATTATTTTTGAAAATATAAGTCTCTAAATCTGTCTGTACGTCGATACTCTGGTCTCTAACCCGGGTGACCGATTTTTTCGTTTGCGTATGAGCTGGAATACCTATCCGTCTTTTATTTCTTAGCGCTTTTTGGCCTATTTCCAGAAGACGTTGGCGTGCGTTGGTGCAAATTCGTAACTCACTAAGGGGTTCCATTATTTTCTTGTCTATAACTGACTCTACTTTAGACGCAGCTGCTTCTTCTTTCTTTTTAATTTTATTATACAATCTCTCAGTTACGGAAGCTACAATTTCTGCTCTTTGACTATCGTAGAGTATGGGAATTTCGGATGATTTATTTATTTTATCAGAATTTTTAATGTCTTTTAAGTGGTCCTCGCTCTGAACAGGTGACCCTTTTGTTGCTCGAATGTCCTTTTGTAATGTTTCAACTATCGGTAGTACTTCTTGGGACTTATATTGTCTGCGTTTGTGCCTAAGAGGTGCGATAACTTTTAAATCACTATTACTTTGTGTTCTTTCTAGAGCGGGTCCAAATAGTTTGTCTACTTCTTTGCTGATTTCAGTGGTTATATCGATCTTGATATTTTTGTCCATAGCGTTGATGACATCCGAACTGCCGCTCGCTGCTGAAGAAGCTGTTGATTCTGAAGCGTCAGTTTTCGGATGAAACAAATTCATAATGTTACCTATGTTTGCTGATTTTTCAGAAACATTAGGTTCTTGTTGGACAATGTTTGTGTTTAATTTCCAATGATTTTCATCGTAAACTATTTTGCCAGTTTCAGGTACCTGAAAAGTAACAAAACTTTTCTTAAAGACTTATTTTTAATTTAAGGCCGGCGGAGCGAGCTGTAGCAGCGGCTCTGAGAGCTAGAGTGACTCACATATCGGATGTGGTCCCTGCTGAGCTCGGCGAGTAGCCGGCTGTAGAGGGCGGGCTTGGGCGCTGACTCGTTGTAGTACGCTGAGAGCTACAGTGACTCACGTATCGGATGTGGTCCCTGCTGAGCTCGGCGAGTAGCCGGCTGTAGAGGGCGGGCTTGGGCGCTGACTCGTTGTAGTACGCTGAGAGCTACAGTGACTCACGTATCGGATGTGGTCCCTGCTGAGCTCGGCGAGTAGCCGGCTGTAGAGGGCGGGCTTGGGCGCTGACTCGCTGTAGTACGCTGAGAGCTACAGTGACTCACGTATCGGATGTGGTCCCTGCTGAGCTCGGCGAGTAGCCGGCTGTAGAGGGCGGGCTTGGGCGCTGACTCGTTGTAGTACGCTGAGAGCTACAGTGACTCACGTATCGGATGTGGTCCCTGCTGAGCTCGGCGAGTAGCCGGTTGTAGAGAGCCTGCAGCGCGAGCCGGAGCGGCGGCGCTGACACGCTGTAGCACGCTGAGAGCTACAGTGACTCACGTAGCGGATGTGGCCCTGCTGAGCTCGGCGAGTAGCCGGTTGTAGAGGGCCTGCAGCGCGAGCCGGAGCGGCGGCGCTGACTCGCTGTAGCACGCTGAGAGCTACAGTGACTCACGTAGCGGATGTGGTCCCTGCTGAGCTCGGCGAGTAGCCGGTTGTAGAGCGCCTGCAGCGCGAGCCGGAGCGGCGGCGCTGACTCGCTGTAGCACGCTGAGAGCTACAGTGACTCACGTAGCGGATGTGGTCCCTGCTGAGCTCGGCGAGTAGCCGGTTGTAGAGGGCCTGCAGCGCGAGCCGGAGCGGCGGCGCTGACTCGCTGTAGCACGCTGAGAGCTACAGTGACTCACGTATCGGATGTGGTCCCTGCTGAGCTCGGCGAGTAGCCGGCTGTAGAGGGCGGGCTTGGGCGCTGACTCGCTGTAGTACGCTGAGAGCTACAGTGACTCACGTAGCGGATGTGGTCCCTGCTGAGCTCGGCGAGTAGCCG
Source organism: Udea ferrugalis (assembly GCA_950022985.1). Lineage (NCBI taxonomy): Eukaryota > Metazoa > Arthropoda > Insecta > Lepidoptera > Crambidae > Udea > Udea ferrugalis. Next base: position 5,639,027 of record OX465533.1, read on the forward strand.
GTTGTAGAGCGCCTGCAGCGCGAGCCGGAGCGGCGGCGCTGACTCGCTGTAGCACGCTGAGAGCTACAGTGACTCACGTAGCGGATGTGGTCCCTGCTGAGCTCGGCGAGTAGCCGGTTGTAGAGGGTCTGCAGCGCGAGCCGGAGCGGCGGCGCTGACTCGCTGTAGCACGCTGAGAGCTACAGTGACTCACGTATCGGATGTGGTCCCTGCTGAGCTCGGCGAGTAGCCGGCTGTAGAGGGCGGGCTTGGGCGCTGACTCGCTGTAGTACGCTGAGAGCTACAGTGACTCACGTATCGGATGTGGTCCCTGCTGAGCTCGGCGAGTAGCCGGCTGTAGAGGGCGGGCTTGGGCGCTGACTCGCTGTAGTACGCTGAGAGCTACAGTGACTCACGTAGCGGATGTGGTCCCTGCTGAGCTCGGCGAGTAGCCGGTTGTAGAGGGCCTGCAGCGCGAGCCGGAGCGGCGGCGCTGACTCGCTGTAGCACGCTGAGAGCTACAGTGACTCACGTAGCGGATGTGGTCCCTGCTGAGCTCGGCGAGTAGCCGGCTGTAGAGGGCCTGCAGCGCGAGCCGGAGCGGCGGCGCTGACTCGCTGTAGCACGCTGAGAGCTACAGTGACTCACGTAGCGGATGTGGTCCCTGCTGAGCTCGGCGAGTAGCCGGTTGTAGAGGGCCTGCAGCGCGAGCCGGAGCGGCGGCGCTGACTCGCTGTAGCACGCTGAGAGCTACAGTGACTCACGTAGCGGATGTGGTCCCTGCTGAGCTCGGCGAGTAGCCGGTTGTAGAGAGCCTGCAGCGCGAGCCGGAGCGGCGGCGCTGACTCGCTGTAGCACGCTGAGAGCTACAGTGACTCACGTATCGGATGTGGTCCCTGCTGAGCTCGGCGAGTAGCCGGCTGTAGAGGGCGGGCTTGGGCGCTGACTCGCTGTAGTACGCTGAGAGCTACAGTGACTCACGTAGCGGATGTGGTCCCTGCTGAGCTCGGCGAGTAGCCGGTTGTAGAGGGCCTGCAGCGCGAGCCGGAGCGGCGGCGCTGACTCGCTGTAGCACGCTGAGAGCTACAGTGACTCACGTAGCGGATGTGGTCCCTGCTGAGCTCGGCGAGTAGCCGGCTGTAGAGGGCCTGCAGCGCGAGCCGGAGCGGCGGCGCTGACTCGCTGTAGCACGCTGAGAGCTACAGTGACTCACGTAGCGGATGTGGTCCCTGCTGAGCTCGGCGAGTAGCCGGTTGTAGAGGGCCTGCAGCGCGAGCCGGAGCGGCGGCGCTGACTCGCTGTAGCACGCTGAGAGCTACAGTGACTCACGTAGCGGATGTGGTCCCTGCTGAGCTCGGCGAGTAGCCGGTTGTAGAGAGCCTGCAGCGCGAGCCGGCCGGTGAAGAGTCGGGGCTGACTCGTTGTAGCACGCTGAGAGCTAGAGTGACTCACGTATCGGATGTGGTCCCTGCTGAGCTCGGCGAGTAGCCGGTTGTAGAGGGCCTGCAGCGCGAGCCGGAGCGGCGGCGCTGACTCGCTGTAGCACGCTGAGAGCTACAGTGACTCACGTAGCGGATGTGGTCCCTGCTGAGCTCGGCGAGTAGCCGGTTGTAGAGAGCCTGCAGCGCGAGCCGGAGCGGCGGCGCTGACTCGCTGTAGCACGCTGAGAGCTACAGTGACTCACGTAGCGGATGTGGTCCCTGCTGAGCTCGGCGAGTAGCCGGTTGTAGAGCGCCTGCAGCGCGAGCCGGAGCGGCGGCGCTGACTCGCTGTAGCACGCTGAGAGCTACAGTGACTCACGTAGCGGATGTGGTCCCTGCTGAGCTCGGCGAGTAGCCGGTTGTAGAGGGTCTGCAGCGCGAGCCGGCCGGCGGAGCGAGCTGTAGCAGCGGCTCTGAGAGCTAGAGTGACTCACGTAGCGGATGTGGTCCCTGCTGAGCTCGGCAAGCAGCCGGTTGTAGAGCGCCTGCAGCGCGAGCCGGCCGGCCGGGCTCGGGCGCCGCGTCGGCAGTTGTCGCGCGCGCGCCGCCCAGCGGAGCGTCGACGCAGACTCGCTGTAGCACGCGACGCTGGGAGACACCGCTGACAAAAACAACTTATAAGTAACACATAAGGTTGTTGTTCTGGGTTGCATTCGACTCTAGGTAATGGCTGTTGTTTTCAGCCAAGTGTGACCATAATTGTTTTATGACTTTTTAACTTTGCACTCGATCTGAAAATTTACCCGGTGGGGGGGCTCAAAGACTTCGTCTTTATTTTACCTCGAATGAATACCAATCAACAATTCATAAGGAATGTAAACGGAAATGTTTTTTTTTTTAATAATTTATTTAAAATAGTTTGATTGGACGTACATACATCAAACCACAAATTGAGGCGCTCTAGGAGTCGAGAGTTCGAGACTCTTTCAGGGCTGAGAGCGCTGGAATTTTATCAGCCTAGCTATTATTTTTGTTTTCTATGCTGCGGGCAACTTACTAGCGATGATAAAAGAGCAGGCGCCACCCGTGAAGCACTCCTTCAGGAGCCACGTCAGCGCCGAGTCGCGGTACGGCACGAACCGGCCTCGCCCTCGCCCACCGCCACAGTTCACTGGATGTAAATATTTTCTTAGTACCTACCTCAGAAAATTACTTTGATTTTTTAAGCACCAGTATTTCAATCACTGTAAGTGCTAATAATTGCAAGTCTAATTAACTTGGCTTTTGAAAACAAGTGTACTTTAGTGCCAACGTCTGTCTTTTGCCTTCGTTTTCAATCACCTGGCGAAAAGGAAGGTGGTGTCTGATTATCTGTTTGTGACGTCGTTGATAGTTTCAATCACCAAACAATGAACCTAAATTCATTTAAATCAAACTTTTGAAAGTTGACTTGTTTGATTTCAATTCTATAGTAATCTTGGCTATGTGATTATAGGAAAGTATATTTATGGTAGATTCAACCACACTTGAAAAATTCCATGCTACATATACTTAGATGCTAAAAATATTTTACATATTCTTAATGAGCGCCACTTGTACAAAGACATTTTTGCCAAATTTCACTATAGGTAATTTTCCAATTGCTGTAGTACCCTTGACGTGTGGCCCACTTTACAAAAAAAAAGAAATGGTTTATATGCATAAGAAGCATGGTATACATTGGTCTTAAAAATAGGGTCGTCCAAGCGTGTTCTACTAAAATGTTGGCATGCAATTTTTTGTATTTTTTTAAATCTGATATTTACCTAAAGCTGAGATGACGTTGCTGAGAGCCACCAGGGATTTGTTGATGTTAGCGCCCTCCTTTTGCCGACCCCCACAGCCTTCCCAACCGGCTTTCTCGCTGAATCCAAATACCCAAGTTTATGAAGTTGTAGTTTTTTTAGTACTATACATGTACAGTCAACAGCACATAAAGCTACCCACTTTAGTTTTTTCACATGTGATTTGTTAGCAATCGTGCAAGGAGTACTTTAAAAGAGTGGCCTGTGATGTTCACCCTACACTTACAATCGGTTAGTCATCTATTTAGTAGCGCTTAAGTTCGTGTTGCATAAAAAAGAAAAACGTTGGTGAGCCCGAGTTTATAATTCTAAACTACAGGCTGATTCCCGCTGATCGAGCTTTAAGATCATCATCATCATCAGCCCGTTGCAGTCACTAGGTGAGGCCTATGTCAGCACTGCTGGACATAGGCCTCTCCTATCTTTAAGATCAGATGGCATAAAAAAATACTTAAATATTTTAACTGTGTTTTCGATTTTGGTCTCATCAAACCCTTTTTTAGGAAGCCAGCTGCAACTGAGTATGAATCAACCCAGGACCACCTGGTTCTGTATCGATACACTTGTATCGTCCCAGAGATCTAATCAATAACATTAGGTAATCTAATCACTACTAGTAGTTTAATTATAAGTCTGAAATTTCCATTCAATTAGTTGATCGATCTATTGAGTTAGATTATAATCTTCAAACAATCGTTTTCTTTGAATTAGATAGATGCCCAATTATATCCGGGTGGGCTAATGTGCAGGTACGTCACATTTAGGAAAATATTTAGTGCGTTTAGATTAAAATTATTTTGCTTGAGAATTCAACCACAGATGTTATTGCCCTTTATACTACGGATCATTACGGGATTGTTCTTACTCAAGATCACAGAGTTACGGTTGCTGTACATAAGAACGTGTGGAATTTAAAAAAGTTAACAAGGAAAATAGCCCATTTAATCAAAATTTTCATAATGGTCAAACACTTCCTATTTACTTATCTTACGTTTCCTTAAAACATGTTATAAACCATAATAGGTCATTCAAAACTTGAACTACTTAGATTTAATCTAAAGTGTGATGTTGTTATTAAAACAAAAAGTATCCGTAGGTTAGCGGCGCCAGCAAATATGTACTATACGAGACTCAGAACATTTTTTTTATAGCGCTTTCGGCCTTCGGAGGCACGCAAATCTTCTTAGCTACATTATTTATGACTCAAGAACGGCTGAAACGATTTAGTTAAAAAGTGCGGTAGGTAACTGGTTTAGAACCAAGAGACGGACATAGGATATAATAAAATATATTTACTATCACAGTTCAATACAGCCTTTGCAAGAACGACGTCTATCGAGACCCCTAGTATGACATATAAATACACATAGGAATCACAAAATGATACAATAGTTAGATCAAATATAGGAGACTGACTCATTTTACTGATTAATCCTTATCGTCGCTTACTGTTTAAGTATGATTAAAATAGAAACAATGATTAATACTTAATAGTATTCCGAAGAATGATAGTATCTTATCGATGTCTTAGGCATCTCACTTTCCTGCTTATTTCTCGTATTCCTAGAAGCTACGTGCTTATGTACTCAAAGTACCTGCGGTAAATACAGAAACGCACTGCCTGGGCTTTAGAGGCTTCTATTTCTAAATAGGTACAACAGACTACACATTAGTCGGATTACGTGTCTGGGTAGCCTTGTGTAAATTAATCCTTCAAGTAGGTACCGCTTAAACGGGCTGCTGTTTTCTAAATCTTTTTTTTTTTTATAGTAGGGGAAATGCACTTACGCATACCCGCCAACCGGGGGGTTGGACGGGTTATGTCGGACTCTCCACGGGCTACCCCAGTGGCTCTACCGACTAAAAACCCTACTACTCCCTCTCATCGTCCATGGTGGGGGAATACGTTGTGTGAGCACGTGCCTTTTACGCGTTCCCCCGGACGGTGCCCGCCTACACGGCGGGCCGGAAGCGACCCCCTGTTTTCTAAATCTGCCTAATTTTGAAGAGATTCTTTATAGCGCGTATGCCTAGCTAGGCATACGCGTTTATGTACAAAACGTCTGTGAAATTTTAGTTTTATTGATAAATAAAATCATATTAATTTATTTATTTATTCTTCATTACACAAAAGTAAAGTACAAATGGCGGACTTAATGGCCAGAGGTATTCTCTACCAGTCAACCACACAGTCAGACATAGAAATTAAGGCGGTGCACTGAACCAAAAGTAAAATTAAGTCTGTAAACTTAATACATACATAATAAACTAACTGTTCATTAATTCGTCATGCTTAGCAGAAATTAGAATAGGGCTTCTAAGTACCCGTAGCCGTAAAATGCAAAGAGCGAGCTAGACTGGTCTAGCTCGTATTCGGCCGCGGTCGGTATTGCCTCCCAAACAGAAAGTACCCGTCATTGTTTGTAGTATCTTAACTGTACATTTCAAGGGTTCACAGATAACAAACCATTACCTTAACTTTTGTTATCAGTTATCGTCAGTATAGGGCGCATTTCATAAAATCCTAAATAATTGCATAACCCATGTGTACTAACATGTGTTATGCCTGGAACGGAGCGTCTGTGCTTTATCATAATAATTTGATTCCTCGGCAGTGATAACCAATGTGTTTTAGGAATCGATCATAATTAATTGATTACTGTAAACCCCGAGAAATTCACACCTACTTTCAAAGATGAATACGTCGGAACGATCGAATCAATCAATGCTTACGTGTATATGAACAGGTAGGGTAAGTAAACCCTGTGGAGGTGTGGTTTGCCAGTGTCACTGGTAATATCTGTATGAATTCGAGTGCTGTCCAGTGCTCACTACTTGAAAAAAACTAAACATTGATTCCAACATTCAACATAGGAATGTTGACCTTAGTTGTGCAGCTATGAGAGGCCGGGCAGTGGGTGATTACCCTGTTTAAGATGGTACTACGAAAGATGGTAAGTACCTGCCAGCTAAGTCAGCGAGGTGCAAAGTAGCCGTAGGGGTAGCGATCTCCAGAAGCGCGTGTGATCGCGAAGACGTTGGGTTTCGTCGAGTAGAAGCCGTCTGCCGTCGGCGCGCACCCTCGTTTACCAGCAGCAGGAGAGCATCTACGTCGTTGACGGCCACTCTTCGTAGATCTATAATAAAAAGATCGTGAACTCTGTAAATTTTACATGATTTTAGTCCACAAGTGCCAAATTTCACATGAGGTAAGTGGTTGAGGTAAATTTGGCACTTCATGAGAATACGATTTTAATCAAATCGTAACGGGTTAATTTTTTCTTTTACAAAGGTAAGTCCTGATTAAGAACGTCGAATGGCCTAGATGCTAATAACGCTGACTGTTAACTTATGTTTGAAACACGTGGAAAGATTTCTACTTACTCTGCACATATGGTCCTTTATCAGGATGCTCCCTCACCCTCAGGTCCTTGCGTGCGTTCCCCCGGCGCCTGGGCAGCGAATGGCACGTGAGACTGTCCCCCGCTAGGAGGTCGTGCACGCGCTCGTTGTAGATCTCCAAGAAACTGACAGAAAAGTAACCGTAAAGTAAATATACTGTAGTGGCTGGACCTAGATGTTTGGGGTTGGAATAGCTTTGATAATCGTGATGCCACTGAAATGCTGGAGAGTTGGCGAAAAGGTGGATATAATTTTTATGCACCATTTCAGTAGGTGCCTGGACTCGTAAGTTGAAGTTTCGACTCACACAAAGAGAGCTCAGGTGCCAAGAATACTCAGACGTGGCAGTGTAGTGGCCTAGCCAGCCACCAATTGCCTGCCACGTGGCGCTGCGTGGTGTCAGTGTTGCATGCCATGATGCCACTGATGTGTCCTCCAACCACTACATATGGCCATTTATAGGCTGGCGGAGAGATTTTCTGCCCACTTTGCTCAGGAATCTTGCTGCGTCGCTATAGTGCTCTAAATATGGATGGGCTACCTACCAAATCCTACTTCAGAAGCACTCTCCAAATACCAGCAACAGAATATCTCGAATAAAACCTACAAAACAGCAGTTCCAAATAGTAAGTAGCAACCACAACATTCTGGCAAGAAGAGAGTGTTCAAAGTGAATAAATTGATGACTGACTGAACTAATAAATGGGTTGTTAAAACCTTCGCTGATCCAGTAAAAATAAGTAAAAGCAAGCTACTTGTAACCCAGGCGTGCGAGCATTTGACCCAGATAAGTAGTTAATACCTAATGGGATTAGAGTAGATAGAAGCTGAAGGGTCATGTAAAGGAGTAAGTAGGTAAGAACATTAATAAATTAGATTCTGTTGTTTTCGAAAGCTGCCACATCTTCAAAGGAAATCCAGTTTCCCAGAGACATGGTCGTAACACATTTTACTTCCAATTACTGTGTGAAATTTTGTTTCTTTTTAATACGTTGTATAGAGAGCCAATAATGAGATCTCATAATATTGAAGTCAAAGGCTCGATATATAGGGAATTGATACGCATCTACAACGCTGCTTTTTTTTTAACATTGTAAACTTTTTAGATTGTAATTAGCCTAACAAAGTTTCATGAAACTGTTGAGTAATGCAAATTGAATAACTAAACTCTTGTACCTATGACACGCTGTCGTGTCGTTGTCGTTTAAGGCATTTACAAAAAAGGTAATTAGTTATATTTATTATTTATATTGAATTCTTCTCACATTATAGGTAGGTTTTCGTAAATAAAAACATTGTCACTAGCTCTATTATTTTGTTCCATGAATGTTCCAAAATGGAGTTAACTGTAAATAGGTAGGTATACTTGAATATTCAAGCTATGACATAAGAGAGGATCGCGTTGTCCTTGCGGCCACACTCTTTGGTGGCGCAATTCGGACGTTTTGTAAGCACTGCATATTTTATCTAATGGTAAGCTGTTTCTAAAGGAAATATTAAAGGAGCGGTTAAACATATAATTGCCCATTAATTTGAATTTCCTCTATAAACAAATATCTGAGGACGCACATACACTTCTTAATAACAAACTAAAGTAGAATTCGAACTAAAGTAGTGGTCGATAATTATGAAAGCATAAGTCTGCGTATTGCAAAGGAGCTATATAACTGACACTTTCAGTGTTAACTGATTTTAAGAGCAGTGTTAATAGTGATATATGTATAACATACACATAAGATATTAATAACTTTTTGCTTATACTTCAAAATTTTATGCATAGATCCTTTTGGCTGTTTAGGTATGAATAGACATCTACAAACATGTGGTGCCTCTGTTTAGCTGTTTACCTTGACCGACTATGACCCATTTGTGTTCTTAATGTTTTATGTGCAAGTAAATATGCTCGGAAACAGTTTAAATATTCATTTCATTAATTTAGTTGATATTTATTGACCATTTAAATCAATAAAACTTGCGATGTCATTTACCTCTTGCTACTGTTTTACGATTATTTAGTTTGGAGAAAAATGCAATGTCTGTTAGAAAATAAACCAAATACCTACATAGGAGGATAAGGTGCGCATGTAATAGCCAGAGTGAAATGTGCACCCGAACTACTCATTACTAATTATTGTAACTGATTGTTTACTGAGCTGGAGCAATTCAGTCAACTCATTTCGATCTCAAATTGAATGCACCTGTCAGAGAATTCACTTAGTTTCTGTCCGGAAAATCTTAGTTGAATCAACCCTCCGAAGACGGTGGTGGGTTCACATAAATTCTCCTACAAGTAGAATATACATACCTACCTAGTCTATAATTAAAGGTAATATGTGCAAAGATTTTTCTATGGTCTAGTTGTCGATGCAAAAGTGGGTGCCTACTGTATGTAAAATGAATATAAGTATAATGGCTTATATAGTACTTGAACAGCTGCCATAGCCTTATTATTATTTGTATTAGCAGTTCTACCTCAGATCAGAATCGTGAGCTGCTGTATGCGTCAGTAGTATCTTCAAAAAAGCATAGATACTTATTTTGCCTCAAGTTCAACACACACGGCGTCGCGGGTGACCTTGACATTGTTGCTAAACCCTAGCAAAGACAACACAATCCCAACTAGTTAAACTACAAACAACTCTTTGTCACGATCCTCAGTGATTGCGTTTTAATGAAACGCCTAACTTCGCCGATGCAAACTACATATTAACGAGGAGGTTGTTGCGTTAATTTTACGCATATTAATTCATCTTTATCAATTAATCAATCCGGGTATAAACAAGTCAATACTTACATCTTCTTTATATATGGTCTTAATATTAATCACCTGTTCCTAAACACTACAATTCAATCCAATGATTTGTTACAAAACCATAATATGGGCTTACATATCAACCGGAACAGTTAGTTAGCAATTCAAAATGTACACTTTCTTTAAGGTAGTAAGTACCCATCAAAAAACACCGAAATCGGCCGTTAAGTATTGATAACACTTTTGCTTAAATCTTCTTCACACATGGACATATTGATCACCTGTTCCTAAACAGTGCAATTCAATTGAATTCAACACTTTATTGCGAAACCATAATATGGGCTACATATCAACCGGAACAGTTAGGTTAGCAATTCAAAATTTACACTTTCTTTAAGGTAGTAAGTACCTATCAAAAAACACCGAAATCGGCCGTTAAGTATTGATAACACTTTTAAATTTAAATACGATACATCTTGAATTCTGTGTTAGCCATGCAAAAATGCTTCATCCTATTTGTAGCAAACTGTACAATTACCGATCAAAGCATGATAGGCATCCCATTTCCGGTCACTCGGTCCTTGATCAATTGCAACGCTTTGTTCATTTGGCGACACCCAGATCAAAAAGGGAAATGGGTAGACTAATAAGCCGTTGACTGTACATAAGGTTCTTAAATCTCGATTTCACATTCTGTATTTTAACAATCTGCATTTGGCGTTGATTAAGCCGTCATATAACATCCTCGTGAAGGTGATTCAGCTGTTCAAAGTTCGAAATGTATTTATTCATACAACGGCTTTAAGCCGCATTAAGTATTTAGATAATGATGAGAATAGGCCTAGGTAGATTTAATTCTCATATCTAATCGAAATCAATCAAAGCTAACCACCATATTAAAGTGATTGCTCAACTTGCGCAATCCAACTTTTGCTTATGGGCTGATATGAAGTTCGTTTGATGTTGTGTAGGGACGGGCGCGATGATTGTTTCGATCGCTGTTCATATAATTTCGGTGAATAACAAAATCCTGAACAGCTTTATGGCGCGGATGCACAAGTCGCACGAATAAAGACCTGACGAAACGTTGCTAGACATTTTTTAAGTAGATAGGTTCCGGTGTTGTTTACCTCACCGTCTCTTTCTCACCTTCTGTTCTTTTGAATGCGAACTACCTTCTTATATCAACCAACATCTAATGACATTTATGATGTAGATACCTAATTAAATAGTATTTGAAAAATCACAGGGTCAAAATTATGACAGTAGCTGAAAGGGGGTATTGGATGGCGGCGAGAAAACATTAGATCAACCCACGCTTGATAGCACACATTCGTGATGGTAATAAAGTAAATGTTTGTAAATGAAGTAGATGTGGAGTCTTAAAAAGAGATGGTGCTTAAAATCAAGATCTGCTCTCATTAAAACGAACTAACAAAGAAAAACAGAAGACAGTCGACGATAAATAGTGCCTATACACTTTTGAACCATGTTACATTAACTTTGCTTTAGTCGTCATAGAATGAGTTCTATGAGTTAAAGCTCCTTCATTCAGTGATCAGGCACTTTTGGCGTTGACTGCTAGCCCTCGCCAGTTCAGTCTGTCCTGCGCCATGTAGACAACGCGATAATTAATATATGCGATGATAAATTAATTTGTTTGTTAATTAGATTTGACGATTTGAAAGTACTTGTAACAGGTCTTTTTAAATAAAGCAATTTTTGATAGATTTTGATTTTGATACTTATTGTATGAAAGTAATACAGTAGTTTTCTACCGATTTATGAATCTGTCGTTACGCGAGTCAGCGGTGGCGTGCGGACTAGCGACTGTCTCGGCGTCGCCGACGCCTCGCGCCACAACACGCGGCCACACCACCTACGAAACTGCCTAGTACAGTCCGCACTACACTTTGATGAAATAAAAACGTACAAGAACGACCATTAACTATCTACATTATTTTTGCACAAGTGGTGTTGTTCCATGGAAAGAGGCAAGAGGCTGTGGCAAAAAAAAACCCGTAAAGCTTCATGATTAACATACATATTACGACACATATTTATTTTAACAAAGTCTGCAGCTTTTGTTTATCCTGATTGAACACGTCGTGCATAATATCATGCAGCCAACAAAGGATTCATGTTGTCAAGGATTTAATTCTTCCTGTAGCTAATATTGAGATACAGGTGCAGATAGTAGTAGAGTCACGTTATGTGTTTTTACTTAGAGTATCTCAATTCTCGACATAACAAAGCCCCTATTCCACTTATCCCGCCTAGCCATCCCACTCAGCAACCCAGAATTTACGGAGCTTATCTCGAGATTCGGGTTAATTTGAGAATAAGTTCCTTATGCATATTATTCACAAGTGAAAATAAGAATGTAACAATGTTTAAATTTTGTTACGTATATTTTACTGACCTTTTTTTTACAGTTTTCCACCACGGAATGTCGTGGAACGGTACCTCAACTTATAATTACTGATATATCCGCATTACTTTGCCACTATCTAGCAACATAACTAAATAATATGGCTAAAAATTCTGTTGTCTACTGTACAGACTTGAATCAATTGTAAGCCTATTTCTGTTCGTATTATTTCAGAAAAAACTAGACTAGATTGAGACACGTGACTTGTTAATAAAATTCACGTGTTTCAATAACTTCAGTCAATCAGATACTCGTATACTCATGACTACGTAGCTTCATATTTGTATCGTATTTTTTAAACCACTTTTTCACCCCCTTCAGCTTTTGTTTTTGCGACGAATTAATGACTTGCAAATAAATCTCACTCCAAATCATCTGACTCCGAGCTAAGCAGAACATGTACATTCAACGGCACATGAGGCTTACCATTTCCGTTTTTTTATCTTGCTCTGACCAAATTTCACTCCATCGCAACCAAGGAGGAGTGACCGGAAATGGGTAGAGAAAGTGATGTGCTGTTCACCGTACAACACCGAACACAATACACTATGAATCCTAGACTAACAGACTAGATATGTGAACAGATGAACATCCTGACACAAATTAAACTTAAATTAGAAAACTTGAGAATGTAAGTAAGTCATTTGTGTCGTTTTTGGATAAACTTTTTCAGTCACAAAAAAAAAGTGTCTGCAAAAGACGGAGGGACATTGATGAAGCTCAGGGGCCTTATTGCGATCTTTTCACAGCTCAGTTTTAGCTCAGTTTACGTCTTTTCATTTCTTGAAATTGGACTAAAACATGCAAAATAAGTTACTACAGCAATGACGATAAATTAAGTTTTTTTTGACACTATTTACTACACAAAACACGACTTGGGACGGTAAATATGCAGCTCAAAAGCTGAGCTTGTGGCTAAAACTGTCAGGTTATTAGAGAATGTAATAGGGCCTCGGCAACAATTTAACTTTTTCAAATGGCAACTGTAAAATAGTAAGAAGTCATCGCACATTACTGCGACATCGTTTCTAGCATTAGAGGGGAGAGCTCTCAGCCTAATAATGTCCAAGGGCCTCCCATTAGTGGCCACGCTTTTTAGCCTAAAGTATGACTGATTTAAGATAAGATGATAATCACTTCATTGCCCTCAAAACAAAGTCATTCACTGATAAGTAATGCATTTTTGATAATCAATATGTTCACTTTAGATCCTTAAGTCATAATTAAGATTATTGGACTTAAACAATCGGGTGTATTTACTATGAAGTTCAGCAGAACAGCGACAACTTATGCTATTAAGGAATAGTCCTCCACGATCTGCCCTAGATATAAGCCATTTACTTAATACCATTGAATACCCCTACCTAACTTTAAATAAAAATAACAGAAACTCACCTTGAATTATTTGCAATCAAAGCGGCTAAGATGTACTGGTGGCAAATAACACGGACGTAGGGCGGGCGGCCGGCGGTCGTAGGGCGGGCGCTCTGTCGTACGCCCTGACTCACTGTGGGGTGTGAAACCTTACTAACGACCGCCGACTGTCTCTGCCATGCCACACACGCGGGTACACTTGCTCACAGATATTACTGGTTGAACTAAATAATCTTTCAGTGTTTCATCTTGAAAATGAGATTCTATTGGAACTGTACTGTTAGTATTTTAACTACGCAATATTTTTTAATTCGATTTAAAATTATTGCATGAAAAACCATGCAAAAGTATTTAATAACAGAAACCAATGTACAATTTAGGCGGTCTTTTTTCTAAAGCGCAGCTCTTCCACATTACCTTCGATGTAGTAAAGAATGTAAGATTGTCTTGTGGAACGCAGGAAATTAATTAATTATATTTAATCTATTTTCCTTCAAATGAATAAATTCATGACATGAATACACGATATACGCTGACTTCGTCAGTTAAGTACGCGTGAAGTTTTGACAGACTTCTTTTGTTGTAGCTATTATGAATCCTGAATCACAGTCTCGTTCGGGGTCAATATGTGCTTGTCCCTTCAAACACATATTTCCCATTCTATTGCAACTGTCGCTTATGCCATCCGTCTACTCGTACAATCCCTGGTGAAGATATTAGCGGGGTGATAAGGCTGATAAGGTGTGACCCTCGCGTGTCGCTGCGGCCTTGCTGCGGAGGGTCTTTATTACCCGACTTAATCGAACACAGGCAATAACACTAATATTTACAAGACAGGGAAGAGCTTTTTTATGGTCCGACTTTTACTTTGATGATTTAGTTTCAGCTGTTGTTTTTACGCCCAAAAAAGCATTTGATGAGCTTTTAGGTTTAAGACGGTAAAGGTAACTGAAAATTTCAAAGAACTGACAAATCTCTCTTGCTACGGCACGGCTTTTGTATACCTACTTAATTACTGTAAATATAAACATCTCAATCACACCAATTATCTTCGAGAATTTCTTCATCAATTTTGCCTACTTAAGACTAAGTAGGTAATAGCGATGAAAACATTGATTGAAAATTGATTGATGTAGGATTAATTAGGAGCTATCTGGTTTTTGATAATACGTGACGTTTTTGATGATTCCGCCTAGGCACAAGCCAGCAAGTAAGTACAGGTACTTAAGTACTAAAAGTTTGATAGTACAATCTCATCTAGCACCGGTGCTTTCTTTGCTTCCTTCGTTTGCCTCTACCAACCAAATGCAAAGGTAGTTATTTTGGCTTGTGAGTATCTTATCTACCTATATTTAATCGTTTGTCCTCTAACTCACTTACTCAAAGAAATAAAAGCACTATATTAAGCATATTTCAATTAAATTAATTACGTTCAACTGGGCCCATGGTATGGATACTTAAAAAAGTTAACACGCACGCAGTCGCTGACGTTTCAGTTTAAATTCTAGATCGAAAACTACTAAGAAATCATAACTCACCGTGTCTTGTGTTTTGGGCGTGTCGGTTTTAGTTGCAAGAGAGTAAATTCTATTGTTTTGCCACTATGCATGCCGTGTGAAGAAGCTATAGGAGCGAAGCACGCGACTGCCACTAGCGCGAAATGGAATTCAGACTTGGGAAATGGATCTCAATCTGTACTAAGTAAATAAATAAATATGAGAGCCAAAAATTTTGAAAAAATTGCCACTGAAGGATTTACGTAAATAGTGATTTTGATGCAACAAATTGCCTAAAAGGATTTACATAGCAAATTTTGAAAGAAAGAAAAATAAAATTTATTTGGTTTTGCATCACACAGTCACGGACGTAAAAGGAAGACAGACGGAACACCACACTAAAAAAAATCAGTGCTGAATATGTTGACCGCCGCCAGTATGAGCAATTTGCTCAGATAAAGTATGCTATTCTGACTGTGAATGAAGTAGGGGCCCTAGGCAGTCCAAGTAAAAGGCGATTACCTATTTACAAATAAACCTACACGGTTTTAGTTTGAGAACAGCTGGTCTCTCTTCAATAAATTGACAATGTGTAATCGATCCGGCGTTTTGTGCATCTATTGTACCCAAATAAATAGTGATACGTATCTTAATATCTATACCTACTATATTCAAATGACTTTACCTCACTACGAATAAGATTATCGACAAGAGATTATGTTATTATCAGATAGTATTTTAATAGCGCAGCTGCGACCTCACACCTGCTTGAATGGATGAGATGTAATTCCAAAGTAGATAATTATCTGCCTCTATTCTTTGTCCATAATCTATTTCTTGCGAATAAACAACAATTGTTTTTTTTATGAAAAAATCATATTGGGTTTTCTGCCGGTGTCTTCCCGGTAGATTTAAATCGGTAGAGTCTTTCTTTTACATACTTTGACTCTGTTGTACAGCTCTATCTGAACTTGTAATTACCTGACGGTGAATCGCAGCCAGTGCTGTGCAGAGTCTTGGGACCAGGGCCGCGATGTGTCTCGAAGTCATCATCGTATGCGTCTTGGCTTTGCACATCAGCTAGCATATACATGATGGTGAACACCGCATCACACCATACTTCCACTTCCTCTTGCCGCTCTAACTGAGCTTTTAAATACGTGACGGTGAGCTCACGCGGCTGTATCACGGCCAGTGCCCTGCAGTAGAGATAGAGACGGATTTCTGCCTAAGAACCAGGCAAGAATCCGTCTCGGGGCCATCATCGTGTGCGTCTTGCCCTTCAGCTAGCATACATGCATGGTGAATAACATCGCAACATACTTTCACTCCCTTCTACTGCTCTACGCGAACTCGTAAATACCTGTCGGTGAGCTCAAGTTGCTGTATCGAAACCAAGCCCTGCACTCTTGTGATCAGGCCGGGATCCGCCTTGGAGCCGTCATCATGAGCATCTTGCTGGTGCCCGTCAGCTATTGTACATGGTGATGACCATAAACGGCCTATATACGTCCCACTGCTGGGCACAGGCCTCACCTCAACTATGAAGTGGAACGAGCCATACTCCAACAAGCGGGCCCAGTGCGGATTGTTGGAGGGGTGTAAGGTTAGTGAGCAACCTTAATGTCAGATGTTATCAAGCCGCTGTCACAACTGCGCCATGGGCACCTCCATGGTGATGAACACCATCGCAATATACCTTGACTCCCTTCTACCGCTATACCTAAACTGTAAATACCTGACGGTGAGCTCGAGTGGCTGTATCGCAGCCTGTGCCCTGCAGTCTCGAGATGAGGCCGGGATTCGTCTCGAGTGAAAATAACTGAGAGATTTTAATATTATTTCCAAACAAATGAAGGAGGGAGATGAAGCAAATAGTTGATCGAGATGTGAAATGATGATATTGAAGAGAATCGCTAGGCGGAACTTTGTAAATTATAAATACCTGACGGTGAGTTCAAGTGGCTGTATCGCAGCCAGAGCCCTGCAGAGTCTCGGGATGAGGCCTGGATCCGTCTCGGAGCCCATCATCGTGTGCGTCTTGCCGGTCGCGCTTTGCCCGTACGCCAGCACGCATGTTGAGCATCCTCGCGACACACTCTCGATTACTTCGCGACCGATGGTGTTATAAACCTGCAATTGACGTTAATGTCACAGAGAACAGTAAAATATCTATATACAAACGTGCCGATCTCTGTTTGAATGTGTGCGTGCGCGTCGCGCGCCGTGTCAGCACTCGATTTCACGCACACGCTAGCATAAAATATGGGGGAATAAGGTGGCGGCAGTACGGAAGGGCTGTGCCGCGTGTCTGTGAGCACGCTAGGCTAATAACTTGGCGGGCGGCCTTAGATAACCTACGGTGGAATTCACAAAGGCAAATCAGATCACTCACTCAGCTAATTAAGCCATTAGTTTAATCGCACGCTTAACTTAAATGCTATTCACAAACGTTCATTTAGCAGTTTTCTACCGTGATCAGCTGAGCATCTTTCAAACAAACCGAGGTGCCAACATTGCAAAAAGAATCATTCGTTCTCGCTAACCAATTGATGGAACTATGGTTTTGTGCCTCGATTCGTTTCGTTGTTTGTCGAAATTATTGCTGGAAATGAACAATTCTTGGGTTTTTTCACAGATCTATCTCAATTTAAGATGACTGTAACGTAGCTTGGTTATTAATTCGAAATTTACGCATGTTTGAACAAAAAAAATAAATGGAATAAACAAAACAATACTTTTTCATTTTTATGTAAAAACGGAACGCAACCAAATGTCAAATATGTGTCAATCAGTCATTTTAAGAATTTAGGTTAGAATTACGTATTAAATTAAATTTTAAATTTGTTTATTTATCTAACTACATTTTCAAGTAACTATCTGGGTTTCTGGAGGATCATCGTTACAGTCAGTGTAAGATCTTGCACTTGATCTTATCAGATCTTGACTGAAGATAAAGTACCTGCAAAGACAATAACTCAAATAAAATAAGCCAAGCTGAAAATGGATAGTTTGGAAATGGATTATTAGGTAAGTAAATAACTCTATTTAGCTGAGTTTACAATCTTCAATACAGTCAGTTAAAATCAAAACAGTTTTTTGTTTGATGTTAAAAGTTCCACTGTGTAAATTTAGCCATTACCTACCTTTCTTTATTTGCTGAAAAACAAATGTAATTAACAAGTATTTTACTTTCCAGCTCTTCATGGAGTAGCAGATAACCAAAATGAAGGAAATAATTAATAAGGCAGTACTACCACAAAAGTTGAACATAAAATATGATGATATTGCATATTATTTGCCAACTGTGACCGCTATAGTGACTAACTTTATATGGAGAAGGAGACCTAGAAGGTGCAAGAAAAGAAGAATTATATTTATGCCAAAACAATCAATTTTATTGGTAGTAGACTCTTTGTTCAATATAATATTGACACTGAGGAGCATTTAATGTATTGTATGTATTGGTATTGTTTGTAAAACACATAACTTACTATAAACTTTAATTTGGCAGGCATTACAGCAAAATATGTATTTCATAGCTGTTTGAATCTTTAACCACTTGCATTAAATCAATAGTGGACACTGAATATATAATACGATATAAATATAATGTTTAAAATGATAGCCTTTTTTTAAAAAGACAGTACCGTTCTGCTGGGTATTTCAGCAACATACTAGCTTGACTTGTAGGTTGTCTGAAAGAGATGTTGATGATGTTTTTAACAATAAGACTGCCTAACTTGTATTTTATGGTGAGAATGTATTACTTTCATAACAATAATTTTGCTAATAATTTAGTGTGCATGCAATAAAGTGTTCCTCATCTTAAGAAATTGTTATCTTGTTGTGATTTCACATTGTAATGTTCTATTTCAACTGTGTGAACCTATAGTTTATTTGTTATTTTTGAATTATATAAAATAAATTATTCATTTTTATTTTGTGTTTTCATTAATTATCATGAAACTCATAATTTATATTCGAGATCCACACCGGGGTCACTGCTCCCAAAATTTAGCATAGATCATGAAGACTGAACAAACAATATTGTTTCTTAAAACATAGGTACTTTAGTAAATAGATATAACACCCAAACACAGGATAGACACAAATATTCATTACACAATTTTAGGTGTATAGTGGGAAACAAACATACAACCTTAAGTAGGTGCACACCTTTTTTACTTCAATAACTTAAAAACTGGGAGTGATGGCTTTTCCCCTGCAGTGAGACATGATGGGTGGATAAATTAGGAAAAGAACTTGTGTTTTAGAACTAATCAATATGATGTAAAAAATAGTTGTTAAATAAAACAATTATTGATTTGACGGTGTTTATTTATGCAGTTCGTGTTCACTACACTATTACATCATGTTAGGTGCCTTCTACACAACACCAACGACTTAACTTCATGTATTCCTAACAGAGCCCGCAGTACACTGCACATTCCACTGTTGTTGGTGGGATTATAACTATACCAACAGACCATTCCCAATAATTGATATAAATAAGGACAAGAAAATCTTCTTTTGAGAATACCAAACAGTCTCTTTATTGTGGTCCAGAGCCTTTAATGAAGCAATAATGTGTTTGTCCAGCAGCTATTCTTAAAATTGAGATAGAAACATGGGTAGCCACTGTTTGAATCACAAGTTCACTACACTCTAGAAAGGCGCACACTGGACTTTTTTTGATAATGGTACTAACTATTCTTTTGACCCAGGATTTTTGATAACTGGTATTGGCATCCAAGCTTCAGTTTAGCAAACATTGGAGTCTGGAAGAGTCTTTTGGAAATGGTAGTATCCTGTTCTGATTGTGGGTCTTTGATAACTGCCCTTGGCATAATGACGGAGAGCGAGGAGTATTCCGTATATTGGCTGTGTTGCTTGATTGCTTTTCTTCCAATTTGGGGACGTGCTGACTAATTTCTTTTGTCGGAAACTGCAATTCTTAGTAGCATTTGAAATTGCGTTTTGACATATTTCTGTAGTGTTTTTAGGTATTACACATTACAGAGACTTCTAACAAGGGGTACTTCTTCTACCAAAGTCCTTAAAACGGGCGTTAAAGCTGAAATACTTCCAAATCAAATATTTAAGATAGGTCGCGACCGCTCTCAACTTTTTAAATATTTGAGCATGCTATTTGTCACATTTTATGGCATTTTATTATCTGTGGTACGCTGATTGTCTTTCATGAATACGATTTTCTCGTTTGAGTGCTTAATCAACTTAGGTTAATCACGTGAGAGGAGGAGCAATTGATGAACCTTTGTGAATGCGAAAAAACAGTTTGAGCGTTGTTCAAGTATTTGTTAAACGCTCAACTATTTAATTTGCTTTTGTGAATTCCACCGCTACTGTTATGTTTACTGTGTTAATGTTGAACTTTTTCAGTTTTTGCACCGGAAGGTGGGTACGCACCAATCCCATCATGTTATGTGCTAGTATTACACCATAACAATAAATCTTAAATTGTAAGCAATCAATTGTATATGCGTGGTCAGCATTGACCGCACATCGATCGCAAAGTAATTAGCGTTTTTAATATTTCAAATTAGTGTACTTTTCGGAACCATCGCGACCGGGTGCACTCGAACATTTAACATTAACTTTTTTACGTAAAACATTCTTGTAGTTTGGTGGTGAAATAAACAGTTCCCAACTTCTTCCGGACTTTAACAATCATCGCAACCCCGCACCCCTGACATATGGTCCTTCGAGCTTTAAGGACCTCGCGCGTCGTTTCCGATTTTTTCGTGTGACGGGTGAGGTGTAAGAACATTAACAGCGAACTTTGAGGTGGGAGGATTGCAGTGATTAAGGAAAGGATCGCTCGAGCGCGTAGCAAGTAGAAAGAAGTGGTCCCTACCACTTCTTTCTACTTGCTACGATCCTGACAGTGACACACACCTTGCGCTTCCTCTACTTTCATTAGTCTTTTCATACATGCTCGTCGTTTAAAGGTACTCTTGACCTGACCCTTTCTGAGCCTTGGTAGGCCAGGGTTGAAACGAAACTAGGTACGCTGTAGCTATTAGTAAATGTTGACCGTACCGTATTTCTGTGTTTGTCTTATTTTTACCTTTTCCTGAGATGCATAGTTAGGATGAGTCGCACACACTGCACTGTCGAAAGTGTAGTCTGCGTGGTAGCTGCGCACGCGCTCGCGACTGTCGCCGGCGCCTGACGCGTTCACCTGCGCAAGCACGCCCAACAACATCAACGGTTTTTATTAACGAATCAACATCATTATTTAATGCACACAGCCGAAAAAGCAAAAAATTAAAGCTTACAATGAGAAAAACATACAATCGTACCAATATTTTTTTGTGAGAACATTTTATTTAATATACCTACATAGGAAACTCCTAGATGCAAACGAATGTTTTTAGTCTGAGGGGATCAAACCGACCCCTGGTGTGGTGTAGTAGCCAACTTCATAATCATTACATCAAATTCCGCCATTAAAACTGAAAACCATCTAGCCCGCCCCCGCAGACCGTACGGTCTGCCGGGCGAGCGTGTTGGTGCCGCTTAGGGGGACTAGAAGAGCTAACACCGCTTGAAGACCGTGTTATATTTTGAAGATTAGACGGAGCATTTCGTGTCGTTAACTCGTGACCAAGCGATACAAGAAGCGTAGTAATAAAAGTCAACGAAATAAAAGGTCTCCGTCATAGGGTTAATTAGACGATGAGGTAGAACAAAAAATGTGCGGAAACGTCTTACTTACTTTAACATTGGTGATAGTTATAGTGTTGTCATCAACGACGCTTACAACCGGTGTCCGTTCTTTATCAGATCTTAGCTCTCTGTAAAAACAATTAGGACTCTCAGCTATCACATGATTGTTATCCACTAATAAAGGGCCAGATCTCACGTACACACTTACTTATCGGTGAATGGACGCACCCTTACCGCCAACTTAACGTTGGACATGGTTATTTCTTTCAGGAATTACAGTAACTTTATTTGTTGATTTCACGTAGAAAAATAACGAAACAATATTCGAGGATTGTAGGTATTACAGAGCTAGGAATATTTTATGCGAAATGGGCACTTTTAAAACTCAAAAGTAAACACCGCATTAGGCAATGTTCGCATATTTGACCATTTGTGCAATATTGAAACTACTTATAAACGCGACAAAATACAAAGATCCGATTGCAGTGGCGTGATGCACCGGCCGCGGTAGACTAAGTTATTTTGGTCAACCCACGCTTCCTGCGGGTAAGGAAGGTGTAGGCAATTATTAATAGACGAAGAAACGGACAGAAAACTGTTGAAATTTTTCTCGTCGAAATCGTGCTTTGGGTTTAGATACTTAATTTACTGTACGGTGTTACGTCTTCTCGTCCGTGTCATTGCTTTGCATTTTTGCGGCTACTTGATTTCAGAGAGACAAATGCTTAAAATATGTTACACATTAATTTATTTGTTCACTAGGAGAACCAACGGCGTGTTTACAGAAAGAAATTACATTCAGTAAGTACTTGTCCACTAGTAAGGCTACCTAATAATGGGTTTCCCATAAGAAACTAAAAGTACAAAGCCGTGAGCTATTTAAGAAAGGTATGACATTAATTGACTGTCCTGTTGCATAAGCAAGGTTTGGACAGCTAAAATACTGTATTCCAGCTCCATACTAAATCTCAAAAATTTTATTACAAGGACCGGCTTCATACAAAATATCAAATGCATAATACCTAATTTCTGGTTGCTAGAGATAGACGGAAATATTTCTTAATACTAGGTCCATAAGTTACGTAATAAACCACATGAAGATGGTATTATGGTAGGACAATAGAATAAATGATAATACCGCAGGACGATCACAAATAGCCGTCTGTCATATGACTGTTTGTCCTAGGTGGGAATCGAACCTAAGAACGTCGACATAGACAGGAGCTCTACCTACCCACCTTGCCAGAGAGTCCGTCAACAAAAGGTAGAGGAGGAAACTTAGGAAATAACGGAGATGTCACCTCATGCCGTGTACCAAGTTACCAAGTACTTAATTAAACTTAAAATTTTGGGATAGATCATCAGAAAAGCTGAACCAACGGCTAAGCCTCAAATAGACTTAGTAGGTAAATGCAAGACGCAAGTATTTATACAAATACCTACCTCAGCAACTTAGCAGACTCCTTGTTTTCTTAAGACATCTTGAATCTAAAAATATCACGGAACTTTTAAAAAATATACAATGTTCATGAAAAACCCCGCCAGTTTTGTTTTTTTTTTACAAACTTTTTGTATTTAACTTCTACCTGGCATTGGCAAGGTGGTATTGAGCCAAACCCAGCCTGTCCCGGCCCAGGCCTGTATTTGAGACCGTGTGTTTTGTCTGATTACATAAAAAAAGCTTGATTAGGAAGTGTAAAAGTGTATGTAAAGTTTTCTATTCACTTTATTAAAAATAATGACTAACTTTTCAGTGAGAGGATTGAAACCATTTTTGCACCAAAAAATAACCGCTCACTACTTAAAACAAAAGCAAATCTGACAAATAACTATTTGATTCGAGATAATAGTGTAAATCCCAGTCACCCAATATCGCAATATTTCGTCGATTGACGGTTGGTTGATAGCCTAGTCACCAACATAAACGGCCTATATACATCCCACAGCTGGGCACAGGCCTCACTTCAACTATGAGGTGGAACGAGCCATACTCCAACACGCGCCCAGTCGCCAATGCCGTGATAAATTTGGAAAAACTGGCACTGACAGTTGTAGTGACTGACAACTGACAGTGACAGGACAGAGAGCTGTCAGGCGAATGTCATTCTCTCTCATTTACGTACGAATGTTTCAGTTCTGGTTATTTTTGTAATTATTATTCACATAATTAAAAAATAAAGTACATACATTAACAAAATTGTGGTAATAAAAAGGTACGGCCTATTCATTTCTACGAACAATTGAACTCTAGAACCTAAGTATAGCAGTGTTCACCGTGTGATCAAAATTTTCTCTTTTCGGACCAACTAGTTAACAAAGTGTACGTGGTTCCAGTAGATAGGTATTCTAAGACTTGGGTCAAACTTAACTTAATCCAGTTTGACCTCTAATTAATATATAATTATTATAGTAATTTAGCCGAATAAATGAGTCTTATTCTTATTCTTAATTGTAATGAATTGTAAGCAAGTTGGATATAGTGAAACTTACCCTTCATACTAACAGCTGCAGTTTTAGTTATTTTGTTATTGTAGTCCAACAAATCTTACAAATAACTTTATTTTTCACATTTACTGTCAACGTTGTACATTTTAAATATTGTGTTAACAAAAAGAGGCATCATAAGGCATCCTCATTCCAAAAGTGGCCACATTAAAACAGGTCTAATGGACCTGTTTGCAAGCCAATATGCCAGCGATTTGGTTGCGTGCACGTCAATATCATGTGCCAGTATTCGAATACGCGTGGTATGAACATATCATATCTTTCTTTTTTTGTTTAGATCAATGATTTTACTAATCAAAGTTATAATCAGATGTCCAATTGCACATGCCCCTCAATATTATAAGAGAATCCTGTTGATATTTAATTCACATGTATTGGACTATTGTCATGATTGAAACACTCCGCAAGTATACGTTTTTCATAACAATTTAAAAAAATGACCAATTCCAAAATAGGCATTAATTTGTTAAAGCATTCTCTGTAAACGGAGCAAGTTGTTGTCACAAATTATAGTATGAGTAATTTTTCGTAGAAAACAAAGATGAAAACCTTTGCTCAGTGTTCAATATTCATTGAAATTATTTACCTACTTTTTTATTTAGCCTTTATTTTCCTCAAAACTAGTTTTTAAAATTACACTTGGTCTTGTTCAGCCAGTTTAGACCAGCTATGTCCTGAATATCATCTGACCATCTAGCGTTTGGGCAACCCACTTTCCCTTTTCCTGGAGACCCACTCCACTTGACAACTTCAATCCATTTAAATTAGCATTATTAAATCAAAATTGTTTATATAGCCAAACTTAAATCCTTAAACCCAAAAGCCAGTCCCCTCCTTTGACACCAAACCCAACCTGTTTCAATAAATTAGAAAAATGGGGATCCAATCAAATTAATATAAATATTGAAATCATTTCAGTTAGTTCATTTAAAACCTGTTTAATTAAAATAAATAACAGGACTATAAGTCTCATATTTTAAATAAATTGTTAAATTAATTTGTTTATCTTGACATGCCCATTTTACAGAGAAACATCCATAAGCAGATATTTAAATGTAAATTATCTCTAAACGATGCCTATTGTCTCACTATCTGGATATGGCATCTCTTAGATTCTATATCTGCACCGTTTTTCAATGACCAACTTCATATTCATTCATAAAATAAATGTTAAACACAATGCCATTATCTTGCTGTCTTTCAGTGAAGATGCTTGTCAGAAACTTATCCCGAGCACTGTGGAGACCTCTTCGTGCAGAGAGGAGGTGCTTGGCATCAGAACCAGTGAAACCCCAGCTAGAACCAACTGAGAATGTTGACCCAGTCCAGGTATGAAATTTTTAGATACCAAAAAAATTAATTGCTTATCATTCTATTTCGTGAATGCTTGGGCCTACTCTTTGGTGTGAAAAATAAATTCAGCTTTTCACATATTATTTATGTACTTATTTTTCTATAACAGCGTGATAATTAGAGATGTGCAAGGAAGGCTAAAAACGGAAACTTCGTAGAAAAATAGATAAATTATTGAAGCCATTATCTCCCAGTAATTCAAATGAATATATAAAAAAATGCATTAAAAAAAGGTTGTTATTGTTAGCTGAAAATATTAACTACCATCCAGTTCCTTTAGAACATGAAAAACAGATTCTTACTGATGTTATTCAAACACAAATCTCACGGGAACCCGTCACTTGTCCGAAATTGACTAGTCCGAATTTCATTTGACCGAAAACTATAGACCAATGTTTCATTTGCCAGATGTTTTGTTTGACATATTATTAACCCGTCGAAGCATCTTTTGACATAAGGTTCGTTTTACTGAACTACGTTAAACCGAATTTCAGGATAAACTTTTTACTATTGCCCGAAGTCTTCTTTCAACTTTTTTCGTTTACCAGATGACTTATTTGGCATTTGATCACTTTGCCTTAATCACATTTTACCGAATATTACTAGGCCACAACAACTGTACTCGTATGATAACGTTCAACATCTCGCTAATGTCTATTTTCAGTAATTTCAACTTCAGGGCGAATCCGACTCAGTCAACCCCGACACCACGTGGTACTTGTTTTGCCCTACCCCAAGAGTGTAATTTAAAAGCGCGTAGGCATGGAGGGGCGAGGCGGCCCGCGGGCGGAGGAGCAGGTGGCTATGAGCGAGGCGCCACGGCTGAGGCTGGCCGGCGATTCGCCGGCCAACAAGCCGAAGCTGCGGTGCTGAGCGATAGCCATCTGCGACGATTAGCACGCGAGGAACCGCCGGAGCCCCGTAATGCCGGAGCCGTGACAGAATTCTTGTGTTTTCCTTAAACTTGCATGTTGAATACTTGCATGCTGTTTAGATGCTGTCAATTTCTTATTTTATTTTAAATCCAAAAAATCCAAATTTAAATACTGAATACTTCCTGAAGAATTAATAAAATAAATAATCCTTATCTGCTTTAACGCTGCTTGCTAAACTGTAACTTTTTATGATCGTTTGGTAAACTGAAAATATGGCAATCAAAACAGTGGTGTAACGATTGTTCTGGAAAACAATACTTCGGACAAGTGTCGTTTCGGCCAATCAACACTTCGGTAAAACGGTTTGTGGCCTAGTAAAATGTCTGGCGAACGAAAAAAATCCAGTTGATAATTGGTCAACTGATACAGTGGCAAACGTCATTTCGGGAAAATGAAAAAATGCCGAACAAAAAAAAACCAAACGTTTTCGGGAAAATGAAATTCGGGAAAAGAAAATTCGGTCTTATGATAGGTAACCAAATCTCACACAATACAGTTACCTTGGTCATAGCTTGAGTACATAACTCTAATATAAATTCATTCATATAACTTACTGTTATGCATTTATGACTCAACAGGCAGAATACTTGGACAGGGATATCTGTCTTCTCGTAGATGAAAAGGACAACTTTATTGGAACAGCTACCAAGAGGGAATGCCACAAGGTGGGGTCTGATGGCAATGTGCTCCTCCACAGAGCCTTTAGCGTGTTCCTTTTTAATAAAAGAGGCGATATGCTGTTGCAAAGAAGATCTAGCCAAAAAGTAAGTGTTTAGTCTAACCCAACAAGTTGTTATTTCATAATCAAGAGTTTTTTTTACTTACAAAAAATGATGATAATTATCTTCTTACTAAATATGCTATCAAGATTATTTATCTTTAATTAATATTAAAGTTATTGTTAATTAATAAAAAAATCATCAATAACCAATGAAACAGTATAATTATTTAATTAGCACACAAATGTAACTATTAAAAGATGGTGTACTTCTTATTATTATTATACTGTTTTAATTAATTTGTGGCATAGAATTAATTCAACAAAAGGCCATTAATAATAACAACACATCTTATTGTCACATGTCATATAGACAATGAGCTATGTAAGACCTATTTATCTGTAAACTTCTCAAGTTGAATTAACTAATTCATTAATTAATATTTATCATAAATCCCAAATGGTTATGGTGAAAAATATGTTGGACTCTCGCATAGTTTATCATTAGATCAACTAAACTATCTGATGTTTCTGCTATGCTTAATAATGAGTGACATCAGCCGCGATCAACTGCATAACGTGCCGTTCGAAGCATGACGATGTCAGAAAAATACATCCCTAAAACTTGGGTTGTTGTCACTCGTCCTGCCCAACCTAACATGTTTCATTGGTGATCGCCACTGAGAGCAATGATATTATAGTAAAAAGACGTAGATGTCCCTTGTAAAAGGGGCACCCGAAATCAGGTCTGCCGACCACCTGAGCAAAACATTGACAGTTTGAGAAAACACTGCGCACCATGTATCTGTCTCGTTTACGCTCTAGTAAATAATCATGCTATCTTTTACACACGGTCAAATTATAGTTACGTACGCCAGGGGTCAATTTATGACGTCGCGTCGGTACTGACAAAACCTATCTATGTCTTTTTTATTGAGCATCTCCAGTCCATGACTTACTGTATTGTGTCTATTCTGCCCATCTCAGGTCACTTACCCGGACTACTACACTAACGCTTGCTGCAGCCACCCACTGTACGTGGACGGCCAACCAGAGGATGTGATCACAGCCGCGCGCCGCAAACTCAACCACGAGCTCGGCATACCTGTGGACCATGTTAGTATAAGTTTATGCTTACATCCCCCAGCGTTGTCAATGATTTAGCTGCTGATGGTAGATTGATGACAAAATAACCGCTAACACCGCATTCTTGTTGTCAAAGTTTGCTAAAGGTGAGTTGCATTCCGTGCATTCTTTCCGGAGAGCTCGCTCCTACTCCAGCGGCAAATTCACACGCGATAGAAATTGACTTAGATAGAGGGTTAAATGCGTTTTTATATACCTACTGAGAGATTTAGTCAAATTTTCATGAACACGTTGGCCTTTTCTGCACAAAATTAAATACCAAATTTTTTAATTATTTTTTACACAGATCTTGTCAACTCTTTCTGCAGTTCTTTCTGCAGAAAGAGTCGCCATAATAGGGTAGATGACTATGAGTGATTTTGCATGTTTTTTTATGTTCCCCAAAAATAATAATTGATTTCAAATGTTATTGTAAAACCACAATCGAAATTCGTTTCAAAATGAGGCTACAATAGGCCTTTTTTTTTTTTTTTTTTTTTTTTTTTAAGTAGGGGAAATGCCTTACGCATACCCGTCCACCGGGGGACGGACGGGTTATGTCGGACTCACCACTGGACAGATGGTATACCAGTGGCCCTACCGACTAAAACCCCTACTACTCCCTCTAATCGTCCGTTAGTGGGGGAACACGGTGAATAGCGCCTGCCTGTTACGCGTTCCCCCGGACGAAGCCCGCCTACACGGCGGGCCGGAAGCGACCCCCCCCCCCCCGCGTGAGGGGAGGCCAGAAGGGACAGCCGAGGATGTCAAGCCGTCCCTACCAGGCAGCGGTGAAACCCGTGCAATGCTGGCGGCGGCACCCCCGTACCACGCGCCAGCTGGCCACCGTACGCAGGCCCTACTGGGCCCGCAACCACGAGCCACCCAAAGGGCGGCTCCGCTGCCGTAACCTTCGGTACGGCCCCGCCGGGCCGCGACGCACAGGGGGGATCAGCCTCGGGTTACTGGCCCCCACCAACCGGTTGTTCGCCGCGGCCCCAACCACGCGCCTCAAGGCGCCTGCAGGCCCCACTGGCCCCGCATCCCCGCATCGCCCTTACGGGCCGCAGCGACCCTACTGGGCCCGCAACCACGAGCCACCCGAAGGGCGGCTCCGCTGCCGTAACCGACGGTACGGCCCCGCCGGGCCGCGACGCACAGGGGGGATCAGCCTCGGATCACTGGCCCCCACCAACCGGTTGTGCGCCGCGGCCCCAACCACGCGCCTCAAGGCGCCTGCAGGCCCCACTGGCCCCGCAGCCCCACGCCGCCCTTACGGGCCGCAGCGGGTGGGTGTCCAGTCCACCACGCTGCCACGCCTGGGTTCTCTTCGCTTCCCGGTGGTGCCCCTACCACCGGTACTAGGCCCCCTCGCCACGCCGAGGCGAGAACCCATGAGGGGGGGCTACAATAGGCCTGCAAACTTGGATGGGCAAGTCCATTTCATATGTGTTAAATTTTTGTAAAACAATATCAGTTTTTGTAACCCAAACTATTATGAAGGAATTATGTTAGGAGACCATTATCATAAACGCAATATTTAATATAGCTGTCGAACAAAGTTATTACGCGCTCCTTACAAAAACAGCGAGAGTGACGTCACTATCGCTGTCACTTTTGTATGGAGCGTTTTTGGGCAAGTCCAAAAATGTGCATTTCAAATTGTGATATCTCTGGTGGTATTGATCCAGATGAAGTGATTCTTTGAGGATTGTTTACATAAATGTAAGGTCTTTCGATAATAAACAAAAAAAAATTACAGTCATCATGCCTATTGGCGATACACTTTTATTTATAAAGATATAATTAATTTCTCACTAAAAGTAACTTTTGGAAACATCAGATGGACCCAGAACTGTTCACATACATGACCCGTGTGCACTACCACGACCCCGGCGACGGCGTGTACGGCGAGCACGAAATCGACCACATCCTGTTCTTCCAGGCAGACGTCAAGGTCAAGCCGAACTCCGACGAAATATCCGAGTACTGCTTCGTGCCAAAGAACGAATTTAACGCGTGAGTATTTACCTCCTTTTATCTCTTTCTCTGTGCTTCGGAAGCACGTAAGCAGTTGGTTCTGACTGGTGTCATTGGTTCAGCCTAGTCGAAGGTCTTACGTCGGCTTGATAAGCAAGGTTTTTTAAACTTGCATTACACCCCTCCAACAAACCGCACTGAGCCTGCTTGTTAGAGTATGGCTCGTAAAACTTCATACAAGGTGTGGCCTGCTCCTAGCAGTGGGATGTTTAAAGGCTGTTGTTTGTTTGTTGCTAATAACATATTGTTTTGACATTGTGTTGTTATGTCCAACCCTATTGTAAGACATTATATTTGTGGTAGGTTTCTGCCAACACTCGAGGGGCCCATCACGCCGTGGTTCAACATGATCCGCCGCCACCGCCTAAAGCTGTGGTGGGACAACCTCCACCGCCTCAAGGAGCTCACCGAACAAGATAAGATACATAAGTTTTCACAGGACAAATAGTTACTGTTACACAATCATTATTTCATGCTGCGGCCACACTGTCAAAAGTTCCTCCGACACAGTTCGCGGCAGTTCGAAACACATTGACCTCATCGGCTATGAGTTCACGCAAATGGAGCCTGTCAACGTATTAGGCTAATAAATCTTTTAACGTAATCTGTGCAATCAGTACCATCCAATTCCATGACCTGTCAAGCGTGATGCAACTTCACTGATTGGTCTATTCACGTTGCCCTCGCTTCATTCTTCCACAGGTTGTTATCAGACTAAAAACCAGCTTGTGACTATTAAGTCGACGACGACCCACGAACACTTTTCATGCTGGGATTCCGAGTTTGCTAGTGTCATTTGCTGCACGAGTCGAAAAAGATTTTTTATAATTTTACTCATTTCTTCCGTATATCTTAGCCGAATTATCAGTATCACTAGGGTGGTGGGTTGTAGTTTACCTGGAGTAAGATAAAATTGCTTAGCCCGGCTAAACAGGCATACAGTAAAAAAACACATACCGAATAGTGGCTACCTACGCGACGTGTGCTTGGTTTACAACCAATAGTGGTAATTTAATGAAAGAAGAGCTTTTTATGCGACAACTTGACAGTGTGGCCGTATCATGACTAAGCTACAGTGAGGGCAATATCTTGGACAATCAGGAGTTGGCAACACCATCAGATAGAGATACTGGCGGATGAAAAACTCAACTTATCCCGATAAAATACGCCTTAAAATCGCGGTGCGCCAGGAAAGAGTGTTGCTTGCTCATGTTTAAAAGTTATGATCCTTATTTTTACTTATGATAAAGGTATTATTTCAAACAGTCCTGCCATACTGTAACGAACTTTAACAACAAAGGATAAGCTTAAGATTTGAAATGTCAAAAGCTTTTGTATTGTATTTATTGATTGCATTTTTATTATTGTTTAATTTCTCTTAATTTATAAATCTATTAGAGTAGCATTAACAATTGTAATATAAGATTGTTTAATGATATTTATTATTTAAGATAAGGGGGACGATAAATACTTTAGTTTTCGGAAGAAAGGTGGTCATGATATCAGAGCAGTAATTAAATAATATAAAAAATCAGAGCACTAATTCAGCATTAATATTGAATCACATCAACGTATAGTCCTCGATACGTCAATCAAACTTGTTGTGCATTCGACTGTATGAATATTTAATTCTTCATTCAAACTATTCTGTAGATATTATTATACGCTGTATCATTGTAAAAATGGGTGCTTTTACCTTTCTATTGGATAATAAATGATATTTTGTATTATCCCAGTGTTTAATTATTATCTCCGCAATATTTCACTTAAAAAGAACTCATCGGATTTCAATACGCATAATAATAATATATAATCTCTTAACTTCTTACACTCACTACAGGTATCGATAATTTCATAGGAACGTAATGTGAAAGCAAGACAGAAAGGTCAAGAATTATTTCCGCTTTGTAGGTATATTGTAACATTACATTCGATAAAAAGGCAAAATAAATGATATTATTATTAAAAATAATGACAAGATAAGATACTTAAAATAGAGTTTATTCATTAATGGGCTTCAACAACTCATCGGAGCTGTTAAAGTCTGACGCCGAAGTCGCGCATTGCGTTTCGCGGGGACTCCCCGTCAGCCAATGCCGCGAGCGCGATCGGCGTCGGCGCACCACGCGGCGTCGTCCCGCGCCCCCCGCCCCGCCCTCGCCCGCCTCGGTGTCCGTCACCTAAAGATTCATCAGATTTCAGACGCATGATAACTTCTTACACTCACTACAGGATCGGTTATTTCATAGGAACGTAATGTGAAAGCAAGACAGAAAGGTCAAGAATTGTTTCCGCTTTGTAGGTATATTGTAACATTACATTTAATAAAAAAAAGACAAATATATGACAACATAAGATACTTAAAATAGGGTTTATTCATTAATAGGCTTTAACAACTCATCGGAGCTGTTAAAATCTGAGGCCGAAGTCGCGCATTGCGTTTCCCGGGGACTCCCCGTCAGCCAATGCCGCGAGCGCGAGCGACGCCGACGCACGACGCGGCGTCTCCCCGCGCCCTCCGCTCCCTCCCCCGCCTCGGTGTCCGTCACCGAGCGCAGGAGATACGCCCGGCAGAGGATGTGGTTACCCGCGTGGAGCCCGTTGCGGTATGCCGTGTGTAGGTACCGCACGGCGATCACTTGCAGTATCTGTTGAGTGATTTCGTCTAGATTTGACTTTACTGGTATTGCCTGTTTGAATAAAGAAAGGGGTTACTCTTGGTAGCTGTTGTTTTCTTTGCAACGCAAATCGTTTCTTTCTCCAAGGTAGCGATTTATCAAACCAGGCTCACTGGCTCTACTTGACTTTCGTCTGTTTCGACTGGATGGGGTCGCATCAAACAAACGATAAAAAGTGACAAATAGTTTCAAAAGTGCCCAGTACTTTGTATATAAATGTATATAAATGATAATTAGTAAAGAAGAACAAATAAATATGGAAGAGGTATACATCTTTTCTCATTACAGCTAAGTGTCTACTCTGACTATTTCGCTGTTGCCATCCTACCGTGGTCATGTTTTATTTTTATCTACCAACGCAAAAAAATATATTAACCATCGCCATTATGATCAAAGCCATCACAGCGTTGAACCTCCAAGAAACTGTCATCATTTCGCTTATCAATTTCTCTTCACATCCGTCTTTCCAAATTGTTAGTTGTTTCTGTTAGGAAAATGAAAAAGAGCAGTTGACATGACTTCCTACTTCTCGAATAGCCCATTCTTTTAAAATTATATTACTTCTTAGGGTAACATAAAATCAGGTTACCAGTACCTGATTCTATGCCCCCCCGATTACCCTCAGTTAAGCAGCCCTTGGAAGTACAGCTATCTACACTATCAGTTCTACTGCCGTACGCATTAGACAGAACGATTCTCTGACTGTCTTTTATAAATTTTGGTGTGTGGTCTATAATTTTTTAAAGTTACAAGTTTTGGCATCTGACTGCGTTCATTGTCGCGCTGAAACCTCTTGGAGAAAATTCTCGGAATGTTGACGAACCACAGGCGCATGACTTGCACTGCTGAAGCCGCAACCACTACAGCTTGCAGGAGACCTGCATCAACCGAAACCCTGTGGTCTTCATCAGATTGTCCGTCAAATTTGGGAGTGGGCGTTCCACGCTGTGCCTCAAATAGCCTCCGCCAGCCACCAGTTCTCCGTGCTTTGTTTGTTACTAAGTATTAAAGCCAGAAATGAAAAAACTTACACTTGGGTTATACTTGTAAATAGCTCCCATTTTGGTTACGCCGTGGTGGATGCAGGGCCACATCACTTCCATGGAACAGCAGCTGTAGGGCACGTTGTCGGCGACGAATTTACGGCTTGTGCTGTAAACGTTTGAACTTTATACCTTACCCTTTAAGGGGCCACTTACTTGCCAAACTCTTATGATGACAAAGCCCTTTTGGAAAGCCTTATCTATCTTTGACGAAGCTTTAAAGTAATTTTGCCAGTCCGACAGCGCTCTCATTACACTCTAGGTATGTACTTGCATTTCCCAGTTAGTTAGGACTATACACAATTTTAGTTGCTTTCAGCGCATTGATTACCCACCTGCTTGCTAGGCGCCATCTGGATTAATGGCTCAGCAACGTTGGTCGCCACCGTGACCGTATCGGGACGAATCAGTGCGGGCTATAAGTGCCTATGATCGCCAAATCTCTATGTAATGCCTCTACCGCAATTTAGACGTTTAGCGAGCTTTAAAACTTCTTATTATAATCATCTTATCTACAGGCAGAGATGCGAGAATAGGCTTAAATAACCAGTTAAAAACCGTATAGCCCTAGTTGTAACGCAGCTCAGCATTTTGCTATTTGGGGATTTTACCTTCCTACTCACTGCTCTTCTTCCTAACACAGTCCTAGTGGCTCTACTTCAGGCGGTAGAAAAAAACAGCAAGATACTAACAGTGATTTCGAGTCAACAGCCGCACTGCTGGTGTACCAGGGTATGTAAAACCACTCCTGGAAGTTGACTCGGCCGCAGCAGTGGAACCTGGTCTGCAGCCGGTCAATGGCCACCTTAGAAGGCAGGTGAGTGGCGTACCGTAACATGGCTTTAGTTATGCCGCCCTTTATTTTAGCTGAAAACGCAATGGATCTTTGAATCTATCTGGAGGTCAAGTGCAACATTTTACTTACTTAAAAATTCAAGAAAAACTATTTTATCGAATGTAGGTTTAATTTCTGTATCTTCATCAATAAAATATATACCTATCCCACTTCATCCAAAAATCAATATTAGGAACGTTATGTTAACTTTATTAGTCGAAACTAACTAAGCACATGCATGCACAACCAACGCGGCCAGGCCACGGTAAAAGAGGCTAAATGCGTAAACGCGGATTTGTATGGTTTGAACCATACAAATCCGCGTTTACGTGTTCGCGGCCCCTGGTGGCGGGTAGACGTAGAAGTTTTTTTTTCTATGGAAGTCCGCGTTTACTTCCTCACCGCGTCTGGTCTGTACATGTCGTACTTGGCACTCTGACTGGACTAAATGTAGTAGGTATTGGTTGTACCCACCAACGTATTTGGAATGACTATGTCCGTTGTAATATGTATTTTGAAGTACTTTAAATAAAGTTTAATATAGTGCGAATAAATGGAAAAATCGCTCGTATTGCTAAGTGAGGTAATTCTTACTTATTACTTATTAGGTAGCAGCTATGCATCAGGAAATCTTACCTAACACCTAGGTACGCACTTAGAACTTATCTGGTACTTATCTATTCACCTCTTATTATTGTCGACTGTAGCCCTGAATAAAACATGATTGCCAGGAAAATGATTATCATAACAATCAGCGCCCAAATGTAATAATAGAGGCCGTTCGTGACGTTGTATTCTTTCTTCGGCAAGCCGGCCTTGAACAGCTGGTACAAGCCATACAACTGGAAAGAGGCAATAAGCATTATAAAGGCATTCAACAAAGAACATTTATCTGCAAATCAAGCTGTTTTTAGCTGCCATAAATTTGCTAAAAATATACTTAACAGTTAAATTCCTGAGTCGTGTATCTAAAGGTGGGCGATTTTAAGAAGAATGGACAAAATGAAGAATTGGACCTGAATATTTCTGCAGAGAGCGACGAAATCGAATACGTAGCTGGAAAGTAGGTACTCCTATCCCATGGGAAACCAATTTAAATGCGGGTATTGTATCTACTGTTGGCGTGCCAAATAAATTAGAAAATAACCATTTCAGTTAGTACAAGGAAAACTAAAATATTATTGCAAGTGATGCTTGTACTACCTTAAAGTATAGTTTACGACTGCTACGAGTATGATAGATGAATTTAAATACTAACTGAGAAACTTGCCTCAATAACCACAGCAATAACAGATCCAGTCGCAATGATAACTGGAATCGCATTCCCGTCTGGCCAACAGACAAGATCCAGTAAAGTGCCTTCTTCACTTCGAATGCCTTCGGAGGTATTGACTAGCCAAATAAGATAAAATATTACCACCGGCATACATGCCATTAAAAGCATTCGTATATTGTTGAAAGAAGCCCAAGTTAAATACATCGCCATTGTAAAGGGGCTTATTCAACAGACAAAACCCACGGCTATACTGTGGCCATAAAAAAACGGATGCGTTGTATTGTTTTGCATAAAAAAACCAATAAACCAATTGTATGATTTTTGAATTTGTATATGGGTTCTGAGCCTGAAATAAATGATTATTATTATTATAAATATATTCTCTAGAGATCACAAATCCCTCAGGTGCTATAGCTAGTTTAATAAGAGTTCTAAGTGACTTATGATTTCTATGGACACCAAACGACGAGAGATTTAAAATGCTTTATCTTCTATTTATGTAGAAGAGAATAAGAACGCGCTTCTCTGTAAATACTTGCTTAAATATTTTTTCTTGGTAAGAGTGGTGAACTGAATGTTTTTAGTGTCAAACAAAATGAAGTTCATGGTTCATGCTTCATCGTCTTTGGTCTGTACAAACATGGTACGAACAAGTTTGAGCTCTAAATTTAGCTTGAAGCATCGACTTAAAGTAAACAAAGTGCTGTGAAGAAAGGTGCGATCTCTCACTCTCGAGTCTGTATCGAGCAACGGCAAGGTTGACCTTTTATGAGGTCAATGCAGAGAGTCAAGTTTCATTGGCTAATGGACCAGCCGCTAAGATAAGGGTACGTTCCAAAACGAGTAGTGTAGAGTGATTCTTACCCTCGGTGAAAAGAAGGAGACAGAACTATAAATTAGAAAGAGAAAAGACCAGAGCTATAAATTTCTTTTAGGAACGCTATCGAGTGGTTTTTAACGAAAGATCATTTTTGAACGGTTTCGGGTAAATATGTCACTGTCAAATTTTCAAGCAAATTTAGCAAACAACGATAAGTTTCAAATGTTTTAAAAAACGAAAATACTACCTGAATTCATTCACTAAAACTTCATGATTAATGTTCAGTTTGTCTGACAAAAGTTATCCACGGAAAGTAGCAAAACTTCTACCTGACAGCTGTCAGGTGAATTCTACCGGTCCCCAGACGTCGGTAGAAATCGCACTTGTCAGTGTAAAAATTACTCTCACCCAACCCGTTCCAAATTGCATGTAAAACTGTCAGAGTAAACGGTCGGTTACTCTCGGTTTCACTCGGGTTGCTTTAGGAACGCGTCAGAGTAATTTTCGCACCACCCGAGTGACTTTTGCTCGTTTTGGAACAGACCCTTAGGGTACGTTCCAAAACGAGTAGTGTAGAGTGATTATTGCCCTCGGTGAAAAGAAGAAGACAGAACTATGAATAAGAAAGAGAAAACACAAGAGCGATAGAATGGCTTTAGGAACGCTTTCGAGTGATTTTTAACGAAAGGTTGTTTTTGAACGGCTCCGGGTAAATATGTCAGTGTCAAATTTTCAAACCGATTTCCCAAAACACGCTAAAGTTCAAGGTATTTAAAAAACTAAAATACCATCTGAATTAATTCAATACAACTTTTTTAAAAATGATCAGTTTGTCTGACTGAAACTATCTGCCGAAAGTAGCAAAACCTCTACCTGACAGCTGTCAGGTGAATTCTACCTGGCCCCAGACGTCGGTAGAAATCGCACTTGTCAGTGTGAACATTACTCTCACCCAACCCGTTCCAAATTGCATGCGAAACTGTCAGAGTAAACAGTCGGTTACTCTCGGTTTCACTCGGGTTGCTTTAGGAACGCGTCAGAGTGATTTTCGCACCACCCGAAGTGACTTTTACTCGTTTTGGAACAGACCCTTAAAGTCGTCAAATGTCAATGTCAAAATTTCGTAAAATTGCCCAAGAATTTCAAAACAAAGTGTTTTGTAAAAGTTTTAATATTTTTGTTTTGTTTTAGCCTATAAATGATAATAATTTAGAAAATTTAATATTAATATGAATGAACAAACTTCTCTTAAATTATGGGTGTTAAAATTTTGCCTGAAAATTATCTATCCAAAGTTCAACTATCATACATTCTTAGTTTTCCTTGCAATAAAGTACAGGATTAACTATCACAGAAAGATTATACAAAGAAGAGATATGAATAAATTTGCTGTGAAGTCAGTTCCAGCACACATTCAACGATTAATGGTTCAAGGTTATTTGGAAGATAACCTGCCTGTTCTGCTTCATAGGTGTATAGTTATTTCTAGAGAAGAATTCATCCAGCTCAGCAGTGAAAATCTATTCTACATAGACAATGGTGTCCTTTGGCTTGCATTAAAATTAACCTCAGATACCAAGAAGAAATATGAGCACTTAAATGGCCAAAATAAAAATGACAACATATTCAAACACCGTCTTAACTTTGTTACCTCAGAAATCCATCAAAAACTTTGGGGCGAATCTTCATTTGACAGTTTGGATAACGCTAAAATAGTGCCTGTAGTGGGATCAAAATTAGTAACTGATAACATAGCCTTCACTACTGAAAACGAACATTACAGTTTGCTTTCGTCATTTGGTCTGAGTAATTATGAAGATATTAATGTATCCTTTCAACCAGTTCCTGCTCTAGAGTGCTCACCAAAAATTGCAGCTACAGCTGAAGTAAGCCTTATAGTAAATGAGTATGATCTATCAAATGACTTCATAAAAGAAATATTGAGCAATCATTTCGAATTACCAAAGCTAGTAAGTGTTAATGATGTATTCAGCATAGATCTCACTCCAAACAACACAGCCAAATATCATTACAAGTACTTGGATCTAATTGAAAATGCAGCTAAACTCTATTTCAAATGTAACAAACTTGATGATCTAATCACATCAAGCAATGACAGTAAACCCTCATTAAATAAGAATGTTATCAAGCCATACTTCATAGTGAGAGGTGTCACACAATTATCTTTAGGAGAAAATGTTCATATTCTTAAACCCCAAGATGAATTCTTCAATGTTCGAGACTCTGTGAAGATGGGACCTTTGATGAGCTCATGTCCTTCAGGTTTAAAGCAAAAATTCAATCAAATACAAGAAACAATTCTTCCATTCCTTACAGGAGATTTGAGTAGGTATATTTTCTAAGCTTGTTATTGTATTTAAAATATTGATTCAATGTGCTAAAGCTTCCTTTCATTTCCTCCGACTGTAACCAAGTTTTGAATTTGTTTCAAATGTTTCAGATGATTTATCTACATCCATGACAAGTCCTATAATACCGATGTTGCTTCTTACGGGATCATTGGGCTCAGGACGACATTCACTTATAAAAATAGTAGCCAAATATAATGGTAAGTTTGCAGTAGTTTCTGAATAGAGCTTACATTCATTTTTAATGAATGAATGTGCATACTCTTCTTGAGCAGTTAGTAATTCAACATCATTTCTATTATAATGTCTACATCTGAACCTAGCCCTAAAAATTATGTTTAAAATAATTGAAAACAATGTTTAGAGCAATCCTAATGATGATGACCCATTACCAGTGGAGAATATTAGTTAAAATTATTTAATTTTAAAGAAATTCAAATAAGAATTTTGTACTACTTAGGTATGAACTGCATGCCAATTGACTGCAACTCTCTGCAGAGCTCCACTGCCAAGCAGACGGAGAGTAAAGTTAATGCAATGATACAAAAAGCAAAAGCCGCTGCACCTGTTATAGTGTTATTGGACAATTTTGAAGTAAGATAATGCTTAGTGTAATTTAAGTATCTTGTCAAATTCTGCTAGATTTTTCCAAACCTTAGCTAAGCTCCTTTGCTTGGGTTACAATGATGCAATTACATCAAAATCTTGAATGAAACTGTATCCTGCATTTTATAGCCCTACAGGAGAGGAGAGAAATTAACCATCATTTGGACTTACTCTGAAATTAAAAAAATGTCTGGGACCACTCAAATGTGTATGTGCTTAACAAATTAGTAAAGCCTTACTCACTAGTGATACCGAAATATTTGACTGTACATGTCCTATGTATCAAATTAAGAAAGTTAGTTTCTTTTCAGGTGTTTGCAGTAGACCCAGAAAATAATGAAGACTGTAGAATAATGGAATATTTTGAAAACATTGTTACTGACCTTTACCTGAACTACTCAAAGCACCCAATCATATTCATAGCAGTCACTGAAAGGCAAGAGTTGAAACCTAACATTTTGAGACTGTTCCTAGAAAAAATTCATATACCACGTTTGAACTCACAACAAAGGCTAGAAGTTCTATATTGGTTAGCATCTGTGATGCAGCTTAGTATTGATGGCGAAGAAAACAATGAAATTCAGCCTTTTGACGTAAATACTGATAACCCATTGCTCAGCCAAAATGCCAAAGAAGTCTTGCAAAGGGTAGCTGCTAAAACAGAGACTTTTCAGTATGGAGATATAGACACTCTAGTGCATTTTGCTATGAGAGAATCCTATATCAAACAGCACAACCCTTACTATAAAATCAAGCCAAACCCTGATCTGCGACTTTTGAGAGAAGAAGATTTTAATGCAGCTTTAGGTAACTATAAAAAAGTTATTTTATTTCTCCATTACCGAGATACTAAGTTCTGCCGATAGGCTGAATGATGAGACTTAACGTCCTTTTTTTTTCTTCGCAGAATCCATTAGAAGCCTACAGAGTCAACATTTAGATGCTCCTAAAATACCAAAGGTTTACTGGGAAGATATTGGTGGGTTAGAAAAATTAAAAAAGGAACTTTTAAAAACTATTGAGTTTCCCATCAAGTATCCACATCTTTTTAAAAATTCTACACTCAAAAGATCAGGTAAATCAATTTTAAATATCTATTTCATTTAACAACAAAATGTACTATATTTAATAAGTGAAAAACTTGTATGTAAGTATCACTTAGTTTTCAAACAAAATTAATACCAAAGAATACTTTTTCCAGGCATTCTTTTGTATGGTCCTCCAGGCTGCGGAAAGACCTTGGTAGCTAAAGCAGTAAGTACAGAACTTAACGTGAGCTTCCTGAGCGTGAAAGGCCCAGAGCTGCTAAATATGTATATTGGGCAATCAGAAGAAAATGTTAGAAAAGGTTTGTAAAACATAATATTTTATTAAGCATTTTATCCTCTCTTTTAATCTGTGGATGCTCATAGAACGCTTTATTGAAATATAGGATCTCAATTTCGTGTAAAACATTCTTATCTTTTAGCTTAGAGGTTTAGCAAAATTATCTTTAAATGTTTTTCTTGTGGTTCTTATCAGCATTTCAGTTTACTGTTATGGTTTAGGTACTGTTCTACTTGTGATTTCGTTTACGAAATAGTTACATAATGAGATGTAAAACACTCTAAATAAGCCAGTAGCTTCTTGGGATAGGCCTCCACTAGTCTTTTCCCCAGGGACTCAAATGTTTCGAATTCAGTATTTTAGCTGTTTTTGGTACTTATACCACAATGTTTTTCAGAATTATTGAGTTATTTGGAACCCATAAAGGGCCTCAAAAAAAAATTCTCAAGAGTGGTGTCGGCAATATGGCTCTGATTCAAACGCTTTGATTTCGCGTTTGGTGTTGCAAATCTCCATCTCCTTAGCTTTATCAAAATAGCAGGTGTCTTTCAGTGTTCGAGTCAGCGCGCGCGTCGTCCCCATGCATCGTGTTCCTGGACGAGCTGGACGCGCTGGCGCCGCGGCGCGGGGCGGCGGGGGACTCGGGCGGCGCCAGCGACCGCGTCGTCAGCCAGCTGCTCGCGGAGCTCGACGGCGTCGCCGGCAAGGAAGGTAATGTGACCTCTCAGCAGGAGTAGCTAATGCTACAAACCTGCGGCAAGCCGGGAAACAAGTGTCTTTCAGTGTTCGAAGGTAATGTTACCTCGCATTCGGAGGGATAGCAGGAGTAGCTAATGCTACAACCCTGCGGCAACTAGTGTCTTTCAGTGTTTGAGTCAGCGCGCGCGTCGTTCCCATGCATCGTGTTCCTCGAAGGCGCCGGCGCGGAAGGTAGTGTGACCTCTCAGCAGGAGTAGCTAATGCTACAAACCTGCGGCAAGCCGGGAAACAAGTGTCTTTCAGTGTTCGAAGGTAATGTTACCTGGCATTCGGAGGGATAGCAGGAGTAGCTAGTGCTACAACACTGCGGCAACAAGTGTCTTACAAGTGTTCTCGATGGCGTCGCCGGCGCGGAAGGGAATGTGACCTCTCAGTAGGAGTAATAGCAGGAGTAGCTAGTGCTACAACCCCGCGGCAACAAGAGTCTTTCAGTGTTCTCGACGGCGTCGCCGGCGCGGAATGTAATGTGACCTCTCAGTGAGAGTAGCTAATGCTACAACCCAGCGGCAACAAGTGTCTTCCAGTGTTCGAGTCAGCGCGCGCGTCGTCCCCATGCATCGTGTTCCTGGACGAGCTGGACGCGCTGGCGCCGCGGCGCGGGGCGGCGGGGGACTCGGGCGGCGCCAGCGACCGCGTCGTCAGCCAGCTGCTCGCGGAGCTCGACGGCGTCGCCGGCAAGGAAGGTAATGTCACCTCTCAGTAGGAGGGATAGCAGGAGTAGCTAATGCTACAACCCTGCGGCAACAAGTGTCTTTCAGTGTTCGAAGGTAATGTTACCTCGCATTCGGAGGAATAGCAGGAGTAGCTAATGCTACAACCCTGCGGCAACAAGTGTCTTTCAGTGTTCGAAGGTAATGTTACCTCGCATTCGGAGGAATAGCAGGAGTAGCTAATGCTACAACCCTGCGGCAACAAGTGTCTTTCAGTGTTCTCAACGGCGTCGCCGGCGCGGAAGGTAATGTGACCTCTCAGTAGGAGGAA
This sequence comes from Udea ferrugalis, assembly GCA_950022985.1. Taxonomy (NCBI): domain Eukaryota; kingdom Metazoa; phylum Arthropoda; class Insecta; order Lepidoptera; family Crambidae; genus Udea; species Udea ferrugalis. The sequence goes on from OX465533.1 coordinate 5,681,788, forward strand.
TAGCAGGAGTAGGAAATGCTATAACCCTGCAGCAAGAGGATAAACAAGTGTCTTCCAGTGTTCGAGTCAGCGCGCGCGTCGTCCCCATGCATCGTGTTCCTGGACGAGCTGGACGCGCTGGCGCCGCGGCGCGGGGCGGCGGGGGACTCGGGCGGCGCCAGCGACCGCGTCGTCAGCCAGCTGCTCGCGGAGCTCGACGGCGTCGCTGGCAAGGAAGGTAATGTCACCTCTCAGTAGGAGGAATAGCAGGAGTAGCTAATGCTACAACCCTGTGGCAAGAGAGGAAACAAGTGTCTTTCAAGTGTTCTCGACGGCGTCGCCGGCGCGGAAGCCCTCTCAGTAGGAGGAATAGCAAGAGTGCCTAATGCTACAACGCTGTGGCAAGCCGGGAATCAAGTGCCTTTCAGTGTTCGAAGGTAATGTTACCTCGCATTCGGAGGAATAGCAGGAGTAGCTAGTGCTACAACCCAGCGGCAACAAGTGTCTTCCAGTGTTCGAATCAGCGCGGGCGTCGTCCCCATGCATCGTGTTCCTGGACGAGCTGGACGCGCTGGCGCCGCGGCGCGGGGCGGCGGGGGACTCGGGCGGCGCCAGCGACCGCGTCGTCAGCCAGCTGCTCGCGGAGCTCGACGGCGTCGCCGGCAAGGAAGGTAATGTCACCTCTCAGTAGGACGAGTAGCAAGAGTGGTAATGCTACGGCCCCGTACACCTAGACTCATTTTCAGACTATTAATTATGTAGTAATTTGATAGAAAACAGATTTCCTTGAAAAAATGATATAGGTATAAAGTCAAGTAAAAGTCCCGAGTATTCCTCTTTGCAATGCAGTTACAGGAGCACAGTGCCTTCTGCAGAGCCGGCCCGTCCATATTAGCGAACTATAGCGAAATTTCAATGTATAAGACACCGCCAACAATTTTTCTGCCTTGCCCGATGGTTGAGGGTAGAGAATGCCTTTAAGCATTAAGTCCCCTAATTAATGTTTTTTTTTTCCCTTGTGCAATATAGAATAAATAAACAAACTAGGACGAAGGGGGCGGCCATCAGCGGCTGCATATAAAATGGGTGGTGTGACCTAGACGCTTTACAACTTGTATATATTCGACATAATTACATAGGACCAGCCAAACCAATACAAACAGACATGGTCATGCACACGAATGATTTTTACTTTGCGGGGATCGAACCCACAACCTCTGTAGTAAAAATTGACTAACTTAACCATTTAACTATCATCGTCATCTAGTATTTCATATAAGTTTTGACTTTCGATTACAGATGCGGATACCTCAAGCTTCGTGTTCATAATGGGCGCCACGAACCGGCCGGACCTGTTGGAGCAATCGCTGCTCCGGCCGGGGCGGCTCGACAAACTCATCTACGTCGGCCCCTACTGCGGACCATTTGAAAAGACTTGCGTCTTGAAGGCGTTGTGTCGAAAGTACGTGTTTCAAATAATCTATTACCCATAGTCGTTTATTTATGGCAACAGACCATTAATTAGTGTAAGGTTTAGGGAAACTTTAATACTACCTGTAGGACTAGCACGAACCGCCAACGTTTTCCTATGTCTGTAAAAAATAATATCGTTTACCTTTCGATTACTAAAACGTTAGCGGTTCGTGCTAGACCTACTGCTATTATCTAACGCAACTGTGTTTCTGTCGCACGAAGCGAATCGGAAGATATCGTCAAACTAAAGATGGTTTGAAACCACTAAGGTCCTATTTGTCGCGAAGTGGTTATTATCATATCACATTACGACTGTTCTGTTGCGAGCTCGATTCTCGAAGTTGTCGACGAGTATGTCTAGGCCAAATAATTCATGTAGGCAGGTCCACCTTCGAGAAAGAGGTTGTTGCATCCAACACGGCTGGGCACTAAGGAAAGTAGGTTGAACTGTCAGTTGGCAGGGCACATTGCACGAGAAACTGGGCCATCAGTTTGGGGTCGAAAAGTTCTCGAGGGGAAATCGTTTGAAGCCAAACGCAGCGTAGGACTCCCACCAGCAAAGAAGCAGAATGACCAGATAGAGATCGCAGGGTTTGGGTGGATGTGGGCCGCCCATTACCAGCAGCCCTGGAAATTTAAGGAGGAATCCTGATATTCAGAAATGGACGGAATGATGGAGTGTTGATGAAGTTTTCGTTTCGTTTCTGTACTTGAATGATGTAAATAGTTCAATATTGAATTAGGCAGTTGGCAAGACCCTAGTCTAATGAAGCAGTCGATTTTGAATTATAGAAATCGACCGATCCTTATGCCAACTGAAAAGGGGTCTTCGGTGTCACTGGGAGTGCACACGGCAGGGCTGTGTGCCTACATTCCAAGTGGCACCGAGGAAGGGCGGCGGTGTAAGAGTGACCTAACACCGCCATACATACTGGCAGGTGAAGAGGGGAGGCGTAACTCCTGTTAAGGTGGGCTGGTTAGCATAGCGCGGCAGGGGTCCACCGTCACAGAGTTACCATCCGACCAGATATCACGCAGAACTCTGGATACGCGCTGATGCAGGTCACCGGGGGGTTTAGTGAGTAATGTCTACCACCTCACGGCAGGCGAGCCTCACACACCGCCGGCCTTCCCCCAGAGTCCCGCCCTCTGGATCGTCCATAACCAGTCCAGTCCATAAACGGATTCCCCCCGAAAAAAAGAGATAGTCTTCTTCGAGAACAGGCAGGATGAGGAAATCCAATGCCGAATCACCTAGAGGAGCTCAAATAAATGAATGTCACGGTCACCTTCCTATATCTTTAAAGCGAGAACTTCTCGACGTTTGCATTCTGCCCACAGTGTACAAGCCTGGTTGCCCATGGAACACCTTAAGTCAAAGCTGGGAATGGATCCAAGGGTAACGGAGTGGAGTGTGTTAGGCATTAAACACACAGACAGAAAATGGTCACCACGATCCGTGCCAAAACTGACGTTCAAGACATAGGCCAGAAAGTCACCAAACTGTCAAAATGGGAGTGAGCACTGAGCAGTCTGTAAGATGCATCCGGCCCGAATGACAACCCAATGGCTCCTCAAAGACTGATATCATTGAAAGACGAGGCCTAAAAACGATAGTGCGACCAGCTGGCACATTACTCTGGCGAGCTGACTTGAGCCAAAGACAGACAGTGGGATATTGTGTTGAAAAAAAATGAGTCTGCAACCTAGTTTTGTTGTTATTAGCAAGAATTATGAGTAAAATTTTTCAAATTTTAGTAATTGTAGGTATTTTATACTTGACCACGTGAGTTTCGGTTTCGGTTTCGGCCGAAACTGAAGCCTAGGCCGAACATTCGGTTTCGGTTTCGGTTTCGGCCGGAAAACCAGTTTCGGTCGGACTCTAGCTGTGATGGAGACTTTTTTGCTGCTGTAGCACCGCAGCCTACTTTGCATGTTCTGTGTGTTTGCATTATTTGTGGTGTGTCAGTGTGCAAAGATAAATCAATTTTCAATGTTTCTAGTCACAAGCTCCGTCCATCAGTGAACCTGGAGGACGTGTCGTGCGCGCTGCCGGAGCGCTGCACCGGCGCCGACCTGCTCGGCGTCGTCAGCTGTGCGCGCTCCGCCGCCGTGCGCGCGCTCGTTGACAATCTGCATAAGGGTGAGTCGGTGACTTAACCACTTTTGTGACAGGGATGCGCACGCGCTGATAACACGGGCTCCCATTCAAAATACCCCTTTCTGCAATGATATTTAAAAGAGGTATTGACGAGAAGTCAAAAATTGATTCCTGGCGTACGTACCTATGATTTGACCGTGTGTACAAGATAGCATGATTATTTACTAGAGCGTAAACGAGACTGTCAATGCTTTGCTCAGGCGAGCAAAACGAACGCAACGCTTAAGTTTTGTCACTTTTACTCGCAAATATGGCGGTAGCAACAACAATGAAAGATACAACACAAAAGTTAACGTGTATTTGAAGCGCTGTTTGAGTTTTTATGAATAGGGGGTATAAGTATAACCTCGGTAGTACCGCCACTGTGATCGTGGAAGTGCAAGTAACTAAGCCGCACTGCAGTTTTAGCTACCTATTTAAATCTTGGTGAAGAGAATAGGTGAGGAGAGAAGTTAGAAACTGAAGTTAATTAAAATAATATTTATTTACTTAAAGCAAAAAATCAAAACCGCCGTCACTCCTCTGTCATATCGGTCTGTGTTCTTTTTCTCCGTCGCGTCTGTCAGTCTGCTGGCCAGTCAGCCAGCAGAGTCAAAGAGTCCGTAACACTTGGGATAGACTGTACACAGCAACTGTCCGAGTTTTGTTGGCGATGTCATTAAAATTAATAAATGAATACGGGGTAGCATCACATATAGCCTTGGTCCCACAGTAAAGTTTTCCCTTGCATCATGGATACCAAAAACAACGAAGTAACTATAAACACCCAGACCTAGCCAAAATATCTGTTTCACCGACAATCAATTGTGGTCGTACGTACGAGTACCAACCCACGGCCTTTCTCAATCGGCTCTCGTAACTAACCAACTGTGCTTAACCACTGTGCTTAACGTGTCTTAATTATTTTTCATTTATTTTTAAGGATTGGTGAAGGAGAGTGAACTGAGTCCTGACTCCGTGGTCATCGGCGTCTCTGAGTTGTGGCAGGGCGTGGAGTCCTTCCGGCCGTCGGTGACGGATGAAGAACTAGCTTATTACGAGTCGTTGCAAACACAAATGTAATTTAGCAAAAATAAATTAATGGCTGTTATTAAAGTTGAAATTCGTTTGATTATGTAAACCACCAACTCGTAATGCTTGGTAATAATACCTAGCAATTCATTTCTAAGCTACGTATACTTCTAACTAGGTACTTTGTTTTAGAACAAGACTTTATAAACAAGATTTTTAAAAAAGCACAGCCAGTGACTTCTCGCATTTCTTTTGAACAATTTTATTGTTATTTGCTTTTTTTTTAGGGTTCCTTATCTAAAAGGTAAAAACGGAACCCACTGTGTCTGTCACCAGGCTGTACCACGTAAGCCGTGATAGCTAGAAAACTGAAATTTTCCCACATACAAGTATTTCGGTTGCCGCCATATAAAAAAAAATCTTCTCCTCATACTTCCCATACAACAAACGTAATCAAACAATTTATTACTTGACGATGGTACGGAACCCTTCATGCGCGAGTCTTTTTGTTCACGCGACTTAACAATTCATAATTGATCATGGATATCATCATCAGTATCATAGTGGTGGTGGTGGGTCAATTGGATGTTCATAAAAATGGGATCAATCTGGTGTATGGGTTTTGTTTCAAATTAAAACATAGCCCTTCGAAACTTAGAGAGGAGTGGTTCCGAGTCGGCTGGACTCAAAGGGATGCCAGTTTGATTTCCGGGTCGACAAAATGAAAATCGGTTAAAAAACTTTTTTTGGTGCAATGGTTGAGTGTTTGTAGCAATAGGCACCTTCTGTGGCGGTGATATGGTTTTCATTAGGCTTTTCCAAGGACTTGAATATCAACTCTAACATATACATCTGCATTTGTTAATTTGTGTCTTAAATATTGGGCTCTAAATGGTTACTTGCACCGAAGCCGCAGGCGCAAAGCCGTATTTCATTTAAAAAATAATGTGGTTTCATACTTCCGGCAACGTTCGAAAACAGATGACAATTTTAAAAGGTGGCTGTACACTTTAGCCCTGAAATATATTTTTTAAGTAACAAAAGGAACCACATTAATTGTTCTCAAATGTACAAACATTTGAGCGCGCTATTTCTTGAAAGAACAACTTCTTTAAAAAATTGCCAACTTATTGTTTCAGGCACGCGAGGAATAACCAGCTTTAGAAGCTGAACTGCCAACTTTTGAGCATGGGGCTAGGGTTATTTGTGTTCAAAAGTTGGCAGTTCTGCTACTTGCTATTTAAACCAAAGAACTCGATCACTTAATATGACTGGCTTTAGGAAATAAAAAAATATAACACTGGACGATTTCCAAACTATTCGTATCCGATCGCACTTGCTGCTGTCAAAAACCATAGACAACTGACTGAACGAGCTGTCATTTCATTTAGCTGTTTGTCTAGTCTACGGATTTCTTTCCGGTTTCAACATGGTGAGTGCATCTTGTAGACGCAGTGAATTTACTATAAATCCAAGACTTACGGCGTAAATTCTGCACATTTTCGTTCAGGATTTCGTTACGCTACTGTGGAAGTTGTGGATTTTATTGTCTGACTAGCGATGAATGTCCTAATATTCCAAACAACTTGTGAACCTCGTGGTAGTGCGTGTATTCATAAATGCTTTTGTGATTTTAGCCGCCCAAAAAGGACACTAAGTCTTCGGCCAAGCAGCCCCAGAAGACCCAGAAGAAGAAGGAGGGGTCCAGCGGTGGTAAAGCTAAGAAGAAGGTAAATTATTGTGCATGTAACAAAAGTGAGGTTATCTAGTGTTGTAGACTTGACATCTTTTGAGGATGTCGACATGGACAGTAACAAATTAAATCGAAGTACTTTGGTAATGACCTTTCGTTCCGTTACAAAAATATATTGATGAATATATCTTGATTTGAAAGTTCCGGAAATTCTTAACTTTGCCATGTGATTACACTATTTATCTTGAACACTGTGAGAGTACAAACTGATATATTGAGGCTGATGGCAATTAGTATCTGTTAAATCGCCAATACACTTGGCAAGCTCTTTTCTATCATGTATATTGATTTGCTTTGCAGAAGTGGTCCAAAGGAAAAGTCCGTGACAAGTTGAACAACCAGGTGTTATTTGACAAGCCCACATATGAGAAGCTGTACAAGGAGGTGCCTCAGTACAAGCTGATCACTCCCGCAGTAGTATCTGAAAGACTAAAGGTCCGAGGATCTCTTGCGAGGAGGGCACTCATCGAGCTTAGAGAAAAAGGTTTGTATACATTACTATACTTTGTGCTGTTGTGCACTTGTTGTGCTGACTTCTCAATCCTAATTGCTTGATGTGTGACAGATGATGACAGCAAAACTAAGATATTTGCTGAGAGTAAATAATGTGAATTATCTTAGTTTTTCTGTTCGTTTTCCTGCTAAAACAGTCAAGTCTTCTAAAACTAATGCAAGAATAATCCTATATTTATTTATTGTTCCTGAATTGCTAAGATGCAACACAAAACTACTGCTAAATTAATGCATAATTATGACCCCCCATTTGTGTATAGGGTTGTGTATCCTGGATAGACCAATTAAATTAGATTTACACCCTTGACATTAATTTATAGGTGATTGCCAATAGTTAATATGTAAAAGGCATTAAAAGTGAAGTGAAGGAAATGACTATGATATTGGAGAACAGTGTGGTGAAGTGTTTTTTGTGATGATCTCTTTATTTTTCTGGATGAACCATGACAGGTGAAAACTGATATATTGAGTCTGATATTCAAAGACTCGTCCCCTTCTCTCAAAATAACTGAAGCAGATTTTATAAACTTGTTCTATTGGTTGCAGGTCTCATCAAGCAAGTAGTCCAGCACCACGGACAGGTCATCTACACAAGGGCAACCAAGGGTGACGACCCCGTTGCATAGGTTATGGATAAGTTTAAAAAATAAAAAAACCTAAAAAAAGTTTCACCCCTTTATTTCACATTCACAGTTATCCCAGCTTTATATTCTTATGAGTTGAGCACTTTGTTTAGACTAGTATTATTAAATTGTTTTTAAAGCATAGTTTAGTTAACATCACAAATAATCACAATGACTTGTACATACATACACTTGAGTATAAGTTATCTCATAGGAATTTTATGTTTTTCATCCAAATCCACTACGGCAAACCGAACGGAGGGGTACTGCTCCCTGACCCGGTCTTTGAAGTTGGTTGCGTGCTCCTCATTGGCAGTCTCTACCACAAGATTAGCCTGGAATTACAAGGTTTATATTAAGTGTGAAAAATCAGAAGTTGGACTTCTATCAGCTATGAAATCGCCCAAAAAACGCCATAGGTAGTTCATTCGCGTTAAGATTACGGCATTCTTTCAATGCGAACAAACTAGATGTGAGCAGGCTCTAAGTCCATTGTGTGTGACTGGCTGGCAATGAATTTGCTATGTACCCACCCAAGTAGTCCCGATGTCGCTATGCACCCACATTTGCTCTGTGACCAGACTCTTCAACATCGCGTTCTCGTCCGCAATGACCTTGGCGAGCTTCTCGAGGCCGCTGCGTTGGTCAGGCACGGCGACGGCGAAGCGCAGCAGGCGGCCTGTGGCGCCCAACCCGCGCTGGATGGTGCGCGACAGACGCCCCGAGTCAATGTTGCCGCCGCTCACCACGCACACAGCTCTTAAACCATAAAACAAAAGTAAGAGGGGGAAACGACTGGGTCGTTTAGTTACAGAAGCAGCATAAGACGTCTTTCCCCAATGTTATGAGGAGAATGGCAAACCATGAATGGCGTGCAGCTAAACTTCTAAGATTTTTCCCTTTTGTAATGGAAACTAGAAACAATGAAAGTATCAAAAACACACAGACCTAACACAAATGGCAATAATTTTCCCGACTGTTTGTACTGTACCGAAATGTTATCGATGTCGGCGTTAAAAGAAAATAGTCTTTTCAGAGGGCCTAGTGAGAGTTTCTCCACAACGATTGACATCCGAATCCATGCCTTGAGCCCTCTAGAGGCATTTGCTGCCGTACCGTTTGCCGCGCAGCTCCGGCACGAGCCCCTGCATGACGGCCGCAATGGCGCAGACGCCGGCGCCGTCCGCCACCAGACGCTCGCGCTCCAGGACGCTGATAGTGGCCCTCGCCACGTACGCCTCGTCCACCACCAACTGAATAATAAGCAGTGGCTGTAGTGGTTCAATTAGTCTTTGGCCTCCGTTAGAGAAACAGTTGAAAAGAGTAACTGCTGAGTTTCTTGCCGGTTCTTCTCAGTACAGAAACAACTTTCCAATCCGGTGGTAGCGTCACATTTATTTAAGTACAGTATATAATTGATTGTTTACATTAATATTATGGTAGGTATTCATGTCTATTATTAAGGGGAACCCGTCACTTGTCTGAAATTTACTACTCCGAATTTCATTTGACTGAAAACTATTGACCAACATTTCATTTGCCAGATGTATTGTTTGACATATTTTTAACTCGTCGAAGTATCTTTTGACTGAGGTGTCGTTAAACCGAATTTCAGAATAAACTTTTTACTATTGCCCGAAGTCTTTTTCCAACTTTTTTCATTTACCAGATGACTTATTTGGCACATGATCACTTTGCCTAAATCACATTTTACCGAATATTGCTAGGCCACAACTACTGTATGATAACGTTCAACGTCTCGTTAATGTTGATTTTCAGTAATTTCAACATCAGGGCGAATCCGACTCAGTCAACCCCGACACCACGTGGTACTTGTTTTGCCCTACCCCAAGAGTGTTATCTAAAAGCGCGTAGGCATGGAGGGGCGAGGCGGCCCGCGGGCTGAGGAGCAGGTGGCTATGAGCGCGGTGCCGCGGCTGAGGCTGCCGGCCAACAAGCCGAAGCTGTGGTGCTGAGCGAAAGCCTTCTGCGACGATTAGCACGCGAGGAACCGCCGGAGCCCCGTAATGCCGGAGCCGTGACAGAATTCTTGTGTTTTCTTTAAACTTGCATGTTGAAGACTTGCATGACGTTTGCCTTTTTTATTTTAAATTCAAAAAATCCTTGACTGCTTTTATGCTGCTTGCATTGAACCCGTAACTTTTTTATGATCGTTTGGTAAACTAAAAATATGGCAATCAAAACAGTGGTCTAATGATTGTTCTGGAAAACAATACTTCGGACAATTGTTATTTCGGCCAATCATCACTTCGGTAAAACGTTTTGTGGCCTAATGAAACGTCTGGAAAACGAAACAAATCCAGTTGATAATTGGTCAACTGATACAGTGGCAAACGTCATTTCGGGAAAATGAAAAAATGCCGAACGAAAAAAAACGAAACGTTTTCGGGAAAATGAAATTCGGGAAAAGAAAATTCGGTCTTATGATAGGTAACCATTATTAAGTATGTTTTGTTTGTTAATTAGATTTGACGATTTAAAAGTACTTTGTAAGTCTATCTAAATAAAGCTATTTTTGATTTTGATGTTACCGAAACGACCTCCCAGCCGAAAAATTACCCTCTTAGGTATAGGTAGGTTGTGGAAGAGCTGTGGAAATGATATTATCTATCAGTTCGACCTTCGACTTGAACGTTACATAAGTGAAATTTTCAAATTGCTTGTAAAATACCACTATCCTACGTCTTCTAAAACCTACCATTCTATCCAGCCGGCCCTTCAGCGTGGCGAACGCGTTGGGCCCGACAATGGACGCAGAGAGCCCGTCCGCCAGGTTCGGCAGCACCGGCACCGTCACCGGCCGGCCCGCTTGTAGCGCCTTCATCATCTTGGGCACTTTTGCGCATTCAGCACCCTGGAAGAGATTTTCTTTTTGGAAACTGTCTTATTGCCGTTATTCGAACCCAGGACTAATGACTATACCTAAATCCTAGATTTCACCACATATTCATTAGGTTCAAAAAGAAATAATCTGAAATTGAACAAGTTTATCCTATGAATATCCGTTAAGTGATAAATAGGTGTGTTGCAACTCTTCTTGCACCTCTCATGTGTACTTTTCTGATGTAAGAAAAGTACATGAGAGGTGCAAGAAGAGTTGCAACAGAAACCACGCGTAGTAGGTACCTATATGTATATATGCAAGTCAAGGAAATGAGATTTCAATTAATGCCAGCTGTTTCAAACGCTCTAGTGATCCACTACGCTTACTAACATAAACGAGGCAGGAGCACTTGAGCTTCTTGCAGGCGACGAGCGCGGCGGCGAGCAGCGCGCCTGCGGCCACCGGCACGATCACAGCGTCCGCCTCCGGCACCTGGGTTATGATCTCCGTGCCGACGGTGCCTAAGCCGGCCATCACTAATGGATCGTCTGAGCTGTATTCAATTAAATAGGTTTTTAATAGAAGCACGTTCTTGCCTCGTTGAGTTTAAGTTGGGTGGGCGAATTGTGAGCATCTGAATATTTCGTTCACCATGATGGCAACAGTTACCCCCGAATTCACAAACGTCAATCAACGCTAAGCACGACCTCAACCCATGCTGTCCCGTAAAATGTCAACAGAGTTGAAAGGGATTCCTATACTTCTGAGGGATGCTCAACCTTGGTTTGGGTTAGTGTGCTTATACCCGTTTGGGGTATTTGAGCGTACTATGTGTAACGTATTTAATAAAAATCTGTAAAGTTCGAGCTGCAGTCGAAGGACTTGACGTGGTGGTTAGGTACCTAGTTTCCACTTTGCTCTAGATCTAGAACCTAATTCTACAAGAGTTGAGTAAAATTTACCAAATAGTAATATTCCTATAAAAATATACTTTTACAGGTTTGTCAGATACGATCCTCTGATATCAAATTCTTCAGCTTTCTATAATGCAGTACTTATACATAAGGTCCCTTTTCAGCATCATCACAGCGGTTTTAGTTAAGCCCTACCTCAACAAGATCTTCTCAGAGTCGCGGTGCACCTTCCGCGCGTAGGCGACGGCTTCGTCGCGCGTCTCGCCGCACAGCACCACGTCCGCGCCGAGCTCCGCGCAGCGCTGCGCTTGCGCCGGCGGCGTGCGCTCGCTCAGCACCACCGTCACCTAACCGACCAGCCAGACATATCATTTGAAAAAACTTAAGGATACGCACTTATGTGCGATTTGAACTTCTTGATTGTGCCAATTTGTTGATTAAACAATAAAAGTGGTTAAAAAAATTTCCCAAATGGAAAATCGCCACTCGAAACAAGCATCTTCACGGGATTCCATCAGTCACCGATTTCTCTAAGCAAAAAGATAGGAAAACCAGAAAAAGACATTCGTTCTTGCAGTCGCAGTCGCCCGGTTTGTGAAAGACGCGGGTTCGATTCCCGCCTGATGCCAAGACCGAATGTCTTTTTCTGGTTTTCCTATGTTAATAATGCCAAAATAAAAAAATAACCTTCTTTAACCAAAGTCTGGAGGGCGTCTTATGTGCAGTTAATTATATTTAATTGATTACAGATTGACTGTTTAATCAAATTAGTAAGATATAAGATTTATTATGTTCCTCTATTGAAACTCTTTTCCGAACAATAACGGAACAGCAGACAGCCTACCGGTACTCCCAAGGCTCCTCCATGGTACGCCGCAGCCACGGCCATGTTCCCGCTGGACGGCACGATCACGCCGCGTGCGCACGCCTCCTGGCCATAGGCCAGCAACGCGTTGCGCACGCCACGCTCTGCACAGCTATACGAAACGTCCAACAGGTTTATTGTAGGTAGCCACTGTTTAGGGGCTGTCCATTAATCACGTGAGGCTTGAAAGGGGGGGGAGGGGTTTGATAAAAATCTCGAAAATAACACAAGGGTGAGGGGGGGTGTAGTAAGATATCTCGTGTATTTATTTTTTCGTCTAACGCAGGATTTTTAAACAAATATTAAGCGGCAAGGCGCGGCGTGTAGTGACCTCGACTCGCCGTCCAGGCAACGGTCCTAACTTGCAACCTGGTGTAGACATTTTTACTATGGTCCTTAATTTCAGAATAAAATAAGATTATAGTTTATACCTGTATTTAAATTAAGATAATATTCAGAAAATTTTAAGATTCGTTGTAGGTACTAAAAATACACGTGATGTTGAGAAGGGGGAGGGGGGGTGGTCTTAAACCTCACTACGTATCACCAATGGGGGCGGGGGGGTTAAAAAATGCTAAAAAAAGATCACGTGATTAATGGACAACCCCTTAGAACCTCCGTCATAATAGAAAAGTTTAAATCTACAGCTGTAGTAGTATCTAAAGGTGAAAGATGCCTCTCTTTGCCGTCTGTTTGATGATATGAGACTTTATTGCTGGGTAAACGTAACATGTTAGATAGGTAAAGTGCACTTCACAAAATGGTTGTGTCAGTTCTAAGTTGGTTTTGATAAAAAGCTAATACGTATATGCCTCCTCGTGGAAGGTAATCTCTACCTGTTCTGTTCGAACTATAGGCTCCAAAAATGATAGTGATGAAATCAATTAAACTAATCTCCTCTCTCTCATCTCTAGACCCCCGAATCACAAACGCAAATCAACGTTGAGCACCCCTCAATAGTATTGCTGTCCCTTTCATTTCTATTGACATTTTACGACACAGCATGAGCGTGAGCTCGGGCTTAGCGTTGATTGACGTTTGTGAATTCGGGGGGAGTATTACAGAACAAAGGTAAACCTACCTAAAGAGTGTCGTTTGTCAGAGATCGGTTTTTAGCGATAACGCTACCAAAGATTTACATTTACACTAACTAACCTCCCAGTATATTGTAAGTTTTCACATTTCAGGTAAATATTGTAGTCCATGAATTTACTTAGTTTCGCTTCCTGAAAACGAGTAATTATCACCATCATGATTTACATACTTGAAAGAATATCTACTAAAGACTTTAAGCCGTAGGAAGTAGGGTAAACAAACAAATTATAACATACATACACATAGAGGAGTATGTATAATGCCTCCTTCTATCCGCTCGGCGGCCTGTTTTATTTCATTGAACGAAAGAATGTGCGGGCTATCTGATAAAGTCTCCTCCTGGAAAAGTTTACTAATCAACACATTTCTTTCAACTCTCATGGTCACTAACATTACTGAGCTATACACTATTTACCCGAATGATAACCGTTACGGATGATTAGCTAACTTGAGGATTAGCAGAGCATGTATAACGAGGAGCCCTTAGACAAGGGCCCATGTTTGAAAACTTACCTACCTACCTACTTTTTTGACTTAGCAGTAGCTGCTGATGGCTGCCCGAAAGGTGGTCTCCAGAGATTTAAATCGTGTGGTCTCAAACTTATAACTACCTAGTTAAAGCCCATTCTTAAAATTGAGGATAGTGAGAAAACCATGATAAAATACTTGCCATAATTTTCAGTTATTGTTCCAGTAGTTTTGTATTTTACATAGAATTTAAATGGGTCGGTTCAGTAAGTACAGCAAACCTACAGTCAATGATAAATCACTCAGACAGATGTCAAATAGCAAATTCACGAAGAAGTTAAACGATACCAAGGAACTACTTGCATGCTTGGCTATGTAGTATATTGGGTCGTAGTACAGTTGCAGTTGAGTTGATCTACTTGGATCCCATGGGTCCCGCTTTTTGATAGGCTTTGGTTGCTCATTGTTGCTATTGCTCTCAAAACTTGATTTTTGTTTAAAAATCACCAAAAAGTTAAACTTCGTTAGCAGCAAAATAAGTAAAATCACATACGACAGTTTTCCTCACAGCGCTGACTAGTCCCAAACTAGATGCAAAGCTTGGAAGCTTGAATACTTTTTTAGGTAAAAACATACACAATGTACATAGGAAACGCTCAAGTGCAAACAGACATGATGTTTATGCACACAAATATTTGTACTGTGTGGTGATCGAACCCGCGACCTTCGGTGTAGTAGCAAACTTCCTAACCATGACACCAAATCGCTTAAAAAATCAGTGATGTGCACAACTTTCTTTCTTTCTATCAGTCAAGTCTAGGGAGTAGTTAGTTCCCTTGACCAGCACAAAACTTTTATCATCATCTTCATCATGTCACCCCCTGCTGGGCATAGGCCTTCCCCAAGGATCTACACATCTACGATCTATCGGTCCTGTGCTATCCGCATCCGGCGGCTTCCCGCGACCTTTAGCAGCTCGTCGATCCACCTTGTAGAGGACTTGCCCACGGAACGTCGTCCGGTACGCAATCGCCATTTAAGAACCTTACACCCCAACGCACAATAGTACATTGTTATCCTAGGGGTGAAAGTAACTTATTTAGTCCCGAGACGGGGTTTGGCGCCCGGAACGAAGTGAGGGCGCCAATAGTTCGAGGGACTAAATAAGTCTTTCACCCGAGGTAAACACTGTGCTTTTCATTACGAATACAAGGAAAGTAAAAATAAAACATGAATTAGCCAAAGAAAAGGATTTAAAAATAAATGAAGATCGAATTGGCGCTATCCCGCCTATAACAAAATAGGCGGGATAGCGCCAATTCGACGCGCCAAACCCCGTCTCGGGACTAAATAAGTTACTTTCACCCCTAGGATAACAATGTACTATTTCATTACTCATACTCTAATGCGCCCTCACTTCGTTCCGGGCGCCAAACCCCGTCTCGGGACTAAATAAGTTACTTTCACCCCTAGGATAACAATGTACTATATTTTGTGCCCTAATGCAAACTTTTATAGATGTTATCTTTACGAGGATTTGTAAGACGAAAGTTTTGTCATCTTCCTTCATACAGGGTCTAGTTAAAAGAAGATAATACGATTAAAGTAACAATTTATTAGGAATATGAAAACATACATCTTCAAAAAAGTTAAAAGTCAAACACAGAAAATAATTACAACAATGTAAAATGCGACTGCGGATAATCCTTCACTAACTTTTTTTCTAGTTCTCTTGCGTGATTTATATCGCTCGTTTCTATCAGCATGTTCACCTGATGGGGATATAAAAATGTTTAAATTAATTGCTGACTAATATAATTATCAATAGTAGTATATAATAATATTGAGAGAGAGTGTCGTAGCCCAGTGGTTAAACACCCGGAACGGAACACACGGAACCCGGTGTCCCGAGATCAAATATGGCCAGAACACACTTACTTTGTGTTCACTATAGGTACAACAATTTACAACAACAGTATACAATTTGCGACTTACTCTCCGGTGATGAAAAACATCGATATAAAACCCAAGCAACCCCGATAACGGCGCTATAGGCTATAGGCTCGCCCCTTAGTACCGTTCAGCATGACGGCAACAATCAGTGTGCCTCTGACTAACCCATATGGTCGTGAGGGTATGTTCTATAATAAAAAACCTGAGGTTGAGTTGAGTAAGTAGGTATTTAAGTACTTGCATTTCGAATGCGACGTTAAAGAGTAACCCCGGATTCACAAACGTCAATCAATGCTAAGCAAGCGCTCACGCTCATGCTGTCGCGTAAAATGACAATAGAACTGAAAGGGCCAGCAATACAGCATGAGCGTGAGCGCGTGCTTAGCGTTGATTGACGTTTGTGAATTCGGCGGTAAGACACCTACAACAATGCTGAAGACGTCTCTGCGCATCCAGGCGCGCTCCGGCACGAAGCTCTTGACGTCGGCGCCGCTGTCCGTCACCTTGGTCAGCAACTTGGCCATGGCCCCGGGCGCGTCCGGCAGCGTCGCCACGAACCTGACGAGCCGCCCTTCCGCCGCCATGCCACGCTCGATGATGCAGGCCAAGCGGTTGCTGTTCACGTTCCCGCCAGATATTATGCACACCACACTAGACAAAACAAATTAACGTAAATATGAGGGAAAGCTGATTGGGATAGGTCTCACTCAAATCGTTGAAGTCAAGTCATCGGTACAATTGATTAGCTTAATCGCCACATGCTTACCTATAACAACACTTTGCTTACCAAGGCTGGCACTTCATCTAACTAATTAAGGCTGTTTGAAGTCAGGATTTCTGAATTTCGAGGACACCAAGCGACAACCGAGGCGAAGGTTTTAGACAGCTCACTGATGTAAACATTCTGGACATTAGATTGGTGAGTAACAGCGTGTATTTGGAGCCCTTTCTTACTTCTTCCCGCGCAGTTCAGGCACTTTCCCGGCCATGATGGCAGCCACTGGGCATGCCGCCGCACCTTCCACCACAATCTTCTCGCGCTCCATCAAGTTGATCATCGCTCGAGATATCCAAACTTCGTCAACGGTTATCTGGACAAAATGTCAGAATCGGTTGTTGAAATGGCACTGAAGCATTTAGGATTAAGCTGAGAATTACAGATGAATAAATAACATTCAGTATAGAAATAAGTAACATACCTAATGAAAGGACACCGCCTGTCATCAATTAGATAAGAAATATATTTTGTACACTTAATAAAGTGAGTAATTAGTGGGTAAGTGGGTATTCAGTAGATACAATGTCAAACCTAATATTGATTTTCAATTTTATAAATTAAACAAACAAACCATTTTATCCAAATATCCCCTAAGAATGCTGAAGGCGTTGTTGCTGGCGATGATCTTGCCGAGCTCGTCAGCGATGGAGTGCGTCATTTGAATCATCACGGGCTTCTTCTCCTGCAACGCTCTCGTCATGGTTGGGGCTGATGCGCATTCTACACCCTACAATACGTTAGCAATGCTTGTAGAACAGACAGACTTTTTTAACAAAGCCGCAAACTAGGCATCTAGCTGAAATAACTGTTTTTCGAACACAATTACTACTAATTTCAAATTACAAATTCCTAAATTCAAAAGAAACTACGGAAACTATAAAAATATGTAGGCAATTAAGTACTAGGAAAGAACGTATAGGGCTTCTACAGCAGCTCCTAGCCCTTATGTTCCATATTACATGTGCAATGCCAACAAACAGACTACTGAGTAATCGGTAGGTAGGTACTATTGTAGGTAGATAATTAGACTATTTAACTAGAGTTTAAAGTCCTCATTATCTGAAAGGCATCGCCTCAGCCTCGTTAAAGTTCCAATGCAATTCATACGTAAATCAAGCAGTTGGGCTTGAGACTCTTGACGGCGAGCACTATGCCGGCGACGAGGCCGCCGCTGCCGACTGGGCAGATGACGGCGTCCAACTTGTCCAGCTGAGTGAGCAGCTCCAGTCCCACCGTGCCGTAGCCCGCGATCAGGTCTAGCCGGTCAGTCCTGGACATGCATGATTGACACATCATCATCAAATTTTCTTCGACCTAGCACGCCCCCTAACGAATCAAATCGTTCCTATTTAGAAAATCAAGTTCACGGTGCCCAAATGAAGGCATTCTTTCAAACGCAACGGTTTTGTACATGCGATTTGATGTGTGTAACGGAATTGAATTAAAAAATTCTGCATTATCAACGCGAACATACTATAGTGTACTTTGAACCGACAAAAAGGTCTAAACTGGAACAGAGATCTAGGTTTTAAACGACCTCAGTGCTTAAGAAAGTAAAGCTTTTTTTTGTCATCCATATCCAAAAGGACTGATGAAACCAGCACGCGGCGGCGTGATCAGGCTGTATGTGGTTTTGCGAATGGCTCAGAACCAGGAGTTGTGGCGTACTTCAGAAGAGCCCTATGTCCAGCTGTGGACTATTGCTAGCTGATGATGATGTTGATCAAGACTTAGACTTACCCATGGATGTAGCTAGAGCCGATTTCGTTGCAATAACTTAACGCATGGAGACTGGCGTCGTTGACATCGTTTCCATATACTTTTACTATTGCAAAGTTCTCTTTGTATATGTGCTTGTCAGCCAGTGGACAGTCTTTTGGAACAACCACATTCATAGGCACAGACTGCTTAAACCCATAATAAGTCATAGCGCAAAGGAAATTGCGGCCGCCTGATATGGTACAGCCTTTGCTCTTCTCTGACGGCTGCATACTCGATAGCACATTGCAGGCTCCTCTAGCTTTGAAACTATTAAAAACACAGGCAAAATGAATGTTAAGCAAAATACTTGATAAGTCTTAAACTAACCTACACAAGTTCACAAAGCTATTTCGAGTAAACATTTGCTTCTACGTTGAATAATACATAGTGGTAGTTTCATTCAAGCATGTGCGATTACGATAAATCCTTATGTATAGAACTCGGTGTCGCTTGGACAACCAAGTCATCCGACCGGCTATACCCGAAGTTGCTGACGCGCGCCGTCAACTTTAAATCGTACTTAGTTATTGAACAATTAATTCTTAACTTATTTATTCGCCTAAAGCAGTTCTCACCTTCCAGTATATTGCAGGTTTTCACACTTGAGGAAGACATTGCAAAAGTTTTTTCCTATATGTTTTGCATCCTATAAAATATGAAACACATTAACAAACGTTAAAAAATATATTCTTAATATTCTTACATAGCTCAAACAAAAATGTTTACTTACAATAACTGGAGTGAATACTACGTCATTCTTTATACGCGTATGAGCTTCCTGAATATCTTGTAGTTTCAGTTTTATTTTACTTATGGATTCACCGGTACTGTTTGGGATGACTCCATCGCCCTGTACGAGGATTTTTAACAAACCATAAAATTATTTGTTAGCTTTTCTACCATTAGTTTAGCTTAGCTTTTCTATATCGTTATTTTTCCTTCACGGCGTTCTGAATGCAAGGAAAATAAAAATATTTACATGCTTCGAAACAAGACCCTTAAATTAGTTTTCTATAAGATGTTACTTCACTGAATTTGATTCTCATTATCGACGCTAGGAGATGGCATAATAATACAGGTTGACCTTTTTCTTACAAAACCAACAGGTTTGATTCCCGATTATGTATCCTGATATTGCTTTGGCCTGCACAATCGCCAGACCTCAACCCTATCGAGCATGCATAGGAAGGACGTGCTCCAGAGACGTGTTTAAAAGGGCTTTGATGAAGTTACCTAACAGCTGATGCACTAGACGAGCCAAAAATCAGATTTGTTTGGTTCATAAACAAAAAAGTTAAAGTTATTATAGTACGGACAGTTCCTAAGCGTTGTGTCGCGGTGAGTGGCAGTCGCGGGCATCGGCGGGCAGACGCGGTCTTTATAACGTCGTCGCAATCAAAGTTATGAGAATAAACCCAATTTCTATGTCTAGAAACTACATTATTCAAAACTGAAGATGGAGAATTGAAGAAGGCAGTTTTCTTCATCACCACTGCTATGGATGTTCATAATATTATGATGAAAACTGCCTTCTTCAATTTATTAAGTGTTATAATTTAAGTTACATTACTTAAATAGTTTATAAATAACATTGGTGCACTATTGGTTAACAATATGTTATTGTAAACAACCTACCTCTACATGTTTAAGAGTTTTGATACCATCTCCAAAAATATTCCAACCTGGATCATTTTGTTTGTTTTTTTCTAGTTTTTCAGACATTGTAGGTTTATGTGAAATAAATAATATAAGAATTTAAATTTAAATTTGGAAAAACATTCAGTAGTAAAGTAAAAATGAAACACACCAAAATAATTTAAATCATTGACATTTGCTGTCTCCTAATTGAAGCTATTCTTTTTACTGTTCCTTGGTACCTACTAAGTTTGTCTATTGTTAGAAACTGACCTAAAATGTCAAATTACAATATTCTTGGAGACAGATTATGGTGAAAACTGTACTGTGCTAGTAAATTTAATATCAGATGTTCTGATCAAAGTTTAGATTAGGGGTATTTAACAAAACTAATTGATATAATAGTGCAGTAAAGGATAAAAAACTCATCAACTTTTAAACTTTGTTTCCACTAAAATCAGAAAAGAGGTAAACAACAATAAGAATTAGGCTACACCCATCAACCTTTCCGCCCGAAATCTTTGACTTCTTGAAATAAAGCATGTCAACTACCTGAGGCAGGGGGCACTTTTTATTTACCTGCCTTTGTGTCCATAGCCTCTTGCCTATCATTAGGAGTCTATTGGCTATGAGGTAGATGGCTACACCTTATGCAACTAAGGAAACAAAGATAAATTTCATGACATTTTATTTTAAATAATTAGGTATGTACTATGTTTAATTAATGGCCAAGGCATCATTTTGTGCTTCCTGTGCCAATTGCACTTGCAGATTTAGCAATTTATTTTTTAGCACAACAATACCCATGAGCACTATATTCTCAGGTTTCAATGCTCCAGCTGACTCCACATTATAAAAAAATTTATTCGGTTTTGCTTCCCAGTTGAACTCTGCTTCATACTGATCTTCATCAAGCTCTGTGTGTTCACTCTTCGGCCATTCATCTGGTTTGGGATACAAAGTGTGCCTCATGATGTTATCCGGGTCATATTCAAAACATACACCAGCTGTGGGGTTCCATTTTGCATGTTCCTTGCCAAATCCTTTTTTAGCATAAGCTTTCAGTTTTAACTCTTGTCCTTTACGAAGTTTAATAATCAGGATCTCATCAGCTTCCCCATAGTCAGCTTGGTCTTCATCCCGGTGACGGGAAGTAGCAGGCACCACCCTGGGGTCACTCGACTTCAAATCAGCTGTAGTAACGTGTCTTGTCTGGTCATCAGTACACTTCACATCCAAAGTGAACTCAACACTGCACTCTGTACAGAAGTCAGCGCACATGCAATCTCTTGAATATCGGATCTTGTCCACGACGTCATCGGATATGAGAGGAATAAGACCAATACGATGAGCAAGAAACTCGTCACTTAGGACAGTAGAGTTAGCTTCCAGCTGCACCCAATCGATTGCCATTGTTGGTGTTTCTGCTATAAATACTCGGCGCATACTGTTTGCAACACTTAGCTCAGTATCTTCGACGACAAATTTCACATTATCATCGGTCAACTCCGTAATATGCACCGAAGGTTGGTTGGCGTACGGCATCTTTGTAGGTTATTCAAACGCTCGATTCACAGTTGCCACTTTGATGCTGGATATTTTTAACAGTAAAGATCTGTAAGTTTTTCACAACCTTTTACGTCAACATACATTTAAGAAATCTGATAATCGCAGTGTGCAGTGGCATCACAAACACAACACGACAAACAAACACAATTAACTGTCACACTTATTTCACCGTTCGAGTTTCGCTGTCAAAGTGTCAAATTACTAACTTTTTCAGAGTGCGGTCCGAAATGAACTAAAAGTGTTGGGCAACACGCGTCCCAAATCCGATGCCCAAATCGATGTTACGCATTTATTCAATGTAATGCGGTAACGCATTTACCTATAAAAAGTCGGAGTGACGTTAAGACTCACTCTGATTGACTGACGAGTTTCTTCGCCCAGTGGGCAGTGCGGGCCTCGAGCAAAAATGCTCTTGCCCGGGCATTCAACACGTAATGGGTAATCGCTCAACCCACACGGTAATCTTTCTTGGTAAATAACTTTACCATTCTTGGTTTTGTGTACAACTCCCCTACCGCACAGTGCGCCACCCTCGGCGCGGTCAAGCCCGCCAGGTGAGACCCATGAGGGAGGCCCTGCGAACGACCTGCGAGCAGGTGGCGTCTTACAAGGGATTCCGGTGCAAGGGAGCTGTACTTAGTGTTTGGCGTGATTTCAATTCGATTTCAAGCGAGGTCAGAGTCACCTGGGGGTCAGTCGTCAGCTTTCTCTCGGTACCCGGCGAGCTCGTGGTCGCGGTGGATGGTGGTCAGTAGCGCGTGGTATGTTGTTGGTGTGTCTCAGGCGAGGATGTGCTCTCGAGCCTGAGACGATCCGGAATGTTGGCCTCGGGCAGCCTGCGCGTGGCGGCGATGGTGCGGAGCGGGCGCCCCCGTGGAGCTGGGCGACGTCTATAACGCCCGTGGTAGCGGTCTCGGGAGGTCGGACTCACTCTGACGTCACTATCAGCGCCCTCTTGCACTCACAGCAGTTAATACGCTCCCGCGTGAGTGTAATTTGAAGTAATTTCAGATTCATATATGAACGTCAGACGGTCATTTTGGCGTAGAATATTTTTGTAGTTATGCTTCAGATATCAGAATCAATCTTTGTCGGAAAAATCTTATTTTCATCATCTCTTTCAATATCCAGAGACAATATTATTAGTGACAATATCCAGAGACAATATCAATTAAGGAAACGTCACCAAGCCAACCAAGCTTGCCTGGAAGAAATCGCTTTGTCGAGTTAGGACCAAGGATTTAAATCCCTGGATAAGACCACCTAAATTGTATGCCTCATCATTTGACCCCTTATCCATGAAACTAAATCAAAATCAAAGCTGAAGCATTGGTTAAGCGTTTGAGGTTTTACGTTGCTTTGCGAAAAAAACGAAGGCACAAGCAACACCCAGACTCATTACTGTCTCATTGACAATCTTTTGTACCGGTGCGGGTATCGCCGCTCTAAACCACTGTTTTTTAAGACGGGATATAAAAACTAAAGTTAAATAAAATTGATCAAATCCCCCAAAGTATTTATGTATTATATTGCACACTTTTACACTGAGTAGGTACACGTCACATTATATTGTATGTACCTATTTTAAATATTTATTTTTATAATTATCATTGCTTAGTCGCTGCGAATGTCCGTGCGTCCACTCAGTTGGTCCCACTGAAAATTAGCGTCTGAGCCTATCAGTTCCAGGCATTAGCTGAGTAGGGTCCATTTAATTTTGGACACCGTGATGACACTGCTGCCTGGTGGAAATTATTCTTTGTTTTTCTATTGTTTGTTTTATTTTTTTGTTTTTTCCTAACCACCTTGATCTGTATGTTTTTATCTGCGGTGTTTAGAATCAATAAACGTTTTTTCTTTCTTTCGTTCAATCCATTAAAAGGTGACTCGAACTGAGACTCGTATGGAATGTATGTTATTCGTTAAAGTTCCACTTTAATTAAACCAATATCCAGTCATAGTACCTTACTTCAACTTTACCCTACCTAATAACTTAAAGATATGCAATGTTGTTTAACATTGTAGTAATCTGATTTTTAAGTAACGCGTAGTTAAGTAATCTCGTTTCATAAAAATAATCACCATTTCGTATGTTAGCGAACACGAGACCGGTCGGTTGCGTGTAATTACTGGTTTTTGAGTAAATAATTGTTTAAAATACAAATGGAAGCGTACAAGTGCGATGTTCCCGTGAGTAACTGTTTTTTTACTGTTTGCCAGACAAAATATAAGTATCGCAATAGTTTATAAATAAACTGGACGTCATCGTAGGTACAGCAACAAGAGTGGCGTATTTTATCTTGACTCGTATTACCTTTGACCCTTTAAATACCTAAATCATTAGTTACTATTAATTAGGTTCTTAGTAGATAAGATAGTCTGTCGATCTGTAGGCTCCTCAGTCCAGTGGGAAGTGGCAAGTAGAAAGTAGCTTTTCGCAGTATGACTCAAGACCTGTAAGAAACCATGGTGTTTCAGACCGTTGAGTTCGACCCGATGTGCGACAAAGAGCACCCTCAAAAAATCTCTTTTGAGGATGTCTCTGCAGCCGCTTTCCGGATACAGAGTGGGATTGTCAAAACGCCTTGCGTGGTAAGTTTACATCTTTTGTTCCCTTATCTCAACGGTAAGCTTATTTATTTATCCATGTTTACTTGATTAAACTTAACATCATTATTCTGAAAAATAACTAAGTGCCATTATATTTTAAAACTTAGAGGTGGGATTATTAATGTATTGTACATCTTGGGACCACTTATCTAGTTTCAACTTCGAGTTGATTACCTATAATCATAGAACCTTGATAGTTACCTACATAAATATTTAAAAAGGTATAAATAATTGTATTTTTCGCAGAAATCTCACATGTCAACTTTTTTCGGCATGGACATCTACCTCAAGAATGACTTCCTGCAACATACAGGAAGGTAAATAAATTGCAACTTGCATTACTCATAATATTATTGCACGCGTAAAGTATACCTACGAAATAGATCATTACAACATGAATTTCACTTTCAATTTTATTATTTTATCTAATTTGACCGATTTTAGTAAATGAGTGATAAATATCTTACTTATTGGATGTAAAATACATTAATACAAATTAAAACATACATTCGACAGTTTTTTTTGAAAACTGCATTGTTAATCAAATGACTGTTTTTTCAAGCCAATAGGTTAAAGTAAAACTTTCCTAGGTACTTTCTAAATAAAAAAAGAGTATATCTAAAGTTAGAAAGTTGTTGTCGACGTATCTTGTAAATATTAGCTAAATAAAAGTAATTGAGGTCGTATGATATGTAGACTTTTTTGTTTTTGTTTATAGCTTCAAAGAGAGAGGTGCAAGGAACGCCCTACTCCTCCTTCCAAAAGAGGCCAAAGAGCGTGGAGTGATTTCAGCCTCCCTCGGCAACCACTCTCAAGGGTTGAGCTACCACGCCAACCTGCTCGGCGTGCCGACCACTGTGGTAATGCCCAACGTGGCACCCATCATGAAGATACAGAAATGTCAATCATTTGGGGCGAACGTCATCATCCACGGGAGCGATATGAAGGAAGCTAAGCACCACGCTATGACTCTGGCGAAGGAACGAAACCTCACTTACATTAATGGGTAAGCAGTTCAATTGGCAGTTTAGTTAGCAGGTTGCAATTTATTGCAGCTCTGAATCACCATGTCACAATCGGCTATGTATTTAAAACACACAGTAAAAAGTAGCCCTTGAAAGTTGGCGCCCAACGTGGCCGTGGATGAAGACAAAAACTGTACAAATGCATCAGCGCTATGTGATTGTTACAGTCAGCGCTGCTCAACTTTTCTCTGTCATGCTCAAAGCAGAATGCTTATAATAATCACGAGCTTGTTACTCGTAATTGACGTCGCCATCAGATGTCAGTCGTTAAGCCTAGCCAGAGGCCTTAGGGCGCCAATGAGCAACTGTAACCGAATTTTGGAGTATGTCTAGCGCCACTTCATACCTGTACTCATAGTTGCGATATGTGCCCTGCATTTGTGACATGTGAAGGCAGTTTTTTGTTGCATGATTTGCTATATTAGTACCTGATGCAACCAACAGATATGACCACCCACACATAATGGCCGGGCAGGGCACTGTGGGGCTGGAGATCCTGGAGCAGGTGCCAGACGTGGACGCAGTGCTGGTGCCGGTGGGGGGCGGCGGCCTTCTGGCCGGCGTCGCCACCGCCATCAAGCATCTTAAGCCACACGTGCTTATTTATGTAAGTTTATGTTTAGTTTATGTATTTAATTTTTTCAATGACCGCACTTGCGCAGTTTCGTGGATCGTAGAGCAATTTTAGGGTGTTTTGGCATACTTATTTTTTTGATTATTTGGATAACCTTTACTCTCGGCTCTAGACAAAGCATACGTACCTAGTTAGGAACAATAACAAAATGTTTTTGTCAATAAACTCTCTGCTTTTGAACTATGGCTTTGGAGAGTTCCCATAATGTTCGTAAGATAAGAACTATAATCAAGCGCTATTTGATTACATTTTGAAACCATTAATCACCAAAGCAACTCTTGAAATAGGTCAAAGGTGAAATCTCAATAAGCTTCAAGATATGGTCCGCAAGTCATGGAGGATGTCATGATGATGAAATATGTACTTTGATAACCTATACTAGTTGCCTAAGTAGATTCAACTTTGAAAATAACTCGTTTCCAACTACGTATCTATTCCGTAGTTTTAACAAGTAGTTCAGTCTTAGGTTGCACATTTTCTTAAAAGTACTTTCAAAAACTGAACTCAACTTCTGTGAATTGTATCGACTAATGTGTTCTTGATTCTTACTTTTAAAGATTATTCATCTCATCTATATAATTGTCACATAAGTAAGCTTAGTTAATTACTTCTATCTAAAAAGAACGTCCAGATAACTGGTGTCAAAGGTATCACAACGCTTTCATCTGAAATTTAACAGGCCTTACTATTCTACTATTATTTTAACTACCGATCATCTCCTTATCTCTCTTCGGGTTCGGTCATTAAACTTTTTATTTAATCGGTGTTTAATAATAATGGCTCGTGTCTAAGATCTCGTGTGTTAAACTTAAGTCGTGTGTTAAAAATATCGTCTTTTGTAGACTTTACCTACTAGAACTTTAAGTTACTTCATACATAGGTAGGTACATTTTACCTAGACTTGAAAACTTTTGATTTTATGCAAACAGGGAGTAGAAACAGAGAAGTGTCCCAGCATGAAGCTGGCGATGAAATGCCACGAGCCGACGAGTGTGGAGATCCGGTCCACCCTCGCCGACGGACTTGCAGTGCCCACCGTGGGCTACAACGCTTATGTCACCGTTGAGCCTATTCTCGACAAGCTGGTAAGTTTCCTTCTCTAATAGTGACAGCATAGCAATCAGGTCGAACAACGAACCATGAAGCTGGCAATGAAATGCCACGAGCCAACGAGTGTGGAGATCCGGTCCACCCTCGCCGACGGACTTGCAGTGCCAACGGTGGGCTACAACGCTTATGTCACCGTTGAGCCTATTCTCGACAAGCTGGTAAGTTTCCTTCTCTAATAGTGACAGTATAGCAATCAGTTCGAACTACGAACCATGAAGCTGGCGATGAAATGCCACGAGCCAACGAGTGTGGAGATCCGGTCCACCCTCGCCGCGACGGGCTCGCCGTGCCCACGGTGGGCTACAACGCCTATGTCACCGTTGAGCCTATTCTCGACAAGCTGGTAAGTGTCCTTCTATAATAGTAACAGCATAGCAATCAGGTCGAACTACGAACCATGAAGCCGATGAAGTGCCATAAGCCAACTAGATATAAAAAGTACTCACTGTGTGCTAGATAACATAGAGTTAAGATACACATTAGTTAAGGACCATAAGCACCATAACGACACCTAAGTTTTATTTGAATAGGGGTCTATTTATTAACATTCAAACTTACCGTGTGTATACCTACAACAACGGCCAGTTTTAATGAGGAAACAAAGTTTAACCACAGGTCTTATTAGTCAAAAATATTATAACAAATGATACCTACTCATAGCTAGAATGCCGAATGCTAATAATACTAACATATTGCAGTATTATTACTATACGGCAACGTCGTTTAAATGAATACTTCAAACATAATAAAATATTATCTTGAAATGTAAAGTTTCAATAACATTGCCTGACAGCACATAACAATAACATTACGAATGGTTTCTAAAATTAGATGTTTTTTCGGCCGTTGTTTCGAGCCCTAGGTACTTTTAATTACCCTCCATGAGGCTCTGTATTACATTCAGATTATTTATTCATTTATTTATTATGGTGGAAATACACTAGGTGAGAAGCTGACTTTGACGCAATCAGAATAATTAACGCGATTTTCATTTTTTTTTAGTTAAAGTTTACTAGAGATTTTTCTTGGCTGTTCAGAGGTTTTTTAATATGCTTTTCATTTTATTGCTATTAAATCTGCTTATTCTCCAGATCACAGTGAACGAAGACTGGATAGCGCGCGCCATCCTGCGGCTGGTGGAGCAGGAGAAGTACGTGGTGGAGGGCGGCGGCGCGGTGGGGGTGGCCGCCATCATGGCCGGCCTCGTGCCTGAGCTGGCCGGCTCCAAGTGAGTCACTAAACCAGTAAAAACACGCTCAATAGTATTTGTTGGCCAAGTAACCCTTTTTTTACGCTCGCTGGGAAAATGCCTTACGCATACCCGTCCAACGGGGGGCAGACGGGCTATGGCAGAATCTCCACTGGGAAAGCTAACCCAGTGGCCTACCGACTATAAACTCAGCGACTCCATCTCACCTGGGGGAATGCGGTGAATGCGGTGACTAGCACGAAGCCTACTACGCGTTCCTCCGGATGACTTGGCCAAGAAACCCTAAGTCTTTCGATGTGCCTAGCTTAGCGTGATACTCGTACACACGTAAACGTACACGTAAATGGGAATGAGTGGGAGCTTCTGAATTTTCCTTTCAACATGGCGGCAACAGTCACGGGTGCCTCTGACTGTGGAGTCATCTAATCGCAAACGTAATCGTATGCTATGTTTCTGATAATAGGTGAGCCCAAATACTGATTTAAGTAGCTAGTTTTGCGTTAAAAAAAGTTGTCATATTTACTTAATAATAACAAAATCATAACGAGTGAAAAATCATTTCAGGGTGGTGTGCATACTGTCAGGCGGGAACATCGACACCACGATCCTCGGCAGATGTCTGGAGCGCGGATTGGCTGCGGAGAGCCGACTCGTGAAGTTCAAGGTGAATATTTCGAATATTTTAATATATTATTAGCTTACTGGCCAGCCTGAAGCAACCCGATCATACATTTAGCAGATTGATTATACTTAGATTCTAATTATAATCTAGGTTATTCCGCGTCCTTCGTGGCCTATCCTCTCCATTGATTGGGTCGAGAATCATTCGGAAGATCTTTTGTTCTGCCACTTTACTTGTTCTTCTCTTTCTGGACTAGCGTCCAAGCTTCACAATTTCCTATCCTGGTTTGTCCTTTCTGTGTAACTTACGGTCAAACGTTCCGTCTCCTGTGCGCAGAACTTCTAATTGACAACTACGGCAGCAACAAACACGGTTCTGTATCAGTGCCCTGCCTAAAACATTTCATGATATACAAATATCTCGTGCAGGTGACAGTATCGGACCGGCCAGGCGGCATCGCGGAGCTGTGCAAGCTGATCTCGCAGCTCGGCGTCTCCATCAAAGACATCATGCAGGAGCGTGCCTGGATCTCCGGAGATATCTTCAGCGTCCGGGTGAGTTAGATATCTCTTATTACATATTTTACCTTTTGAACTTTACGTGCCTGCAGATGGGAATGGGCTCAGGCGACAGCATTTGTACAATACTGGTAGGAAATGGGAATCCATATATCCATATATCTGCCCGGCATCGAGCGTGACAGTGGTAAAAACGGGACATCACAGCAGCCCACCCAAACGACCACCGTGATCGGACGGGCGCGAGTTTAGCGCCACGGTACGAGCCATTTAGAAAGGCTCAGTGATCATCTAGGTACTGAAAGCTGTGAAATTGCGGAGCCTACCCTTGAGTACGCGTACAGAGGGTTTGGGCACGAAGGTGCTCTTGCAAACACGAATTGACAGAGTAGAGACCTGTGTGGGCCTTCGTACTAACAGAGCGATTGTTACAAATATTACTCTCCTTTACATGTCCTTGGTGTGATTCCCAGGTTAAAGTAGTGGTGGAGACGCGAGGCCCAGAGCACCTGGAGCAGCTGCGCGCCGCCGTGGCCGGCACGTACCGCGAGTACTACTTCGCAGACTCCTGTGACCCCTACGCGCGCCGCCACAGCCTCTACGACGTACTCGACGACGGCGAAGTCTCGCATTAGTCCATTAGCTTTCTCCCTTCAAATCACAAATGTGAATTCGACTAAGGCTTGACCCAAATTTTTCAATAGTCAGACACAGAACTGATTATTTAATGGTTAAAGTTTAAAAGACGGATAAATTACAACTCGGCAGATTTAAATGATGAATCTATAATTATTATGTCCGTTTGCAATAAATGCTCCCTCCCACTCAGCTGTATATTGGTGACCAATTATGTATTTGTACCTAACTCTTGTAGGCTATTTGAATATCTGAATTAAAATGAAAATGCACTATTTAAAATCTGTGATAAAATATTTAAGAGAATAAATTATTTAATGGCTATAGATTTTATTTTATTGGTGGATCCTACACAGAACACATGATGTCAATAAATGATTAAGTTGCTTCTTCCTTCACTTTGCAACGGCAACTGCAACTTTGCCCTTTAGACGTTTATTTTCTTGCGATTATTACGTTAATTTATTTCGTACCTTACAATGCTCTATTATTAATAATTTATTGAGCTGCTACAGCAGCACTACGAAGAGTTTCATCTGGTTACATATACCTCGCGGTGCACTACTTTACTATATTTATCAACTACTGGAATTCAGAACACTGTAACATGAACCAGTTCATGTTTTTGCTCTACTCATAATATGATTCTTCAGTTTCATTCTCTATCAGAGGTGCACTAAAATGGTGTGTGGTGGAAAGTGCTAGGTTCTAACCGCTTTTTTTATGGACTAATAAAACCTTCAACTTAACTTAACAGAATTTTAAAAATCATATGTAGTTGTCAACCTTGACATGAGTATTTTTACAAAATCCTCCATCACCATCACACTAAAACCACACTAAATTACCCAAATCCATTCATGGCTCCATAAACTGACAACTTTTTGTAAAGCAGTATGAAAATTTACCAGTGAATTTAAAACCAATCATAATCAACATGCAGGACGTGAGTATGAATAAGTATTAACCTTCTATAGACTTTTTATGCATGAAATGTACAGACCTGTACAGACAGATTTTGTTATTTCATTCAATGGCGGAACTTCGGCAAGCTGCCGCCCAGAATAAGGTCGTATAGAACCCGCAGTCATCGACGCCAATAACACTGCTTGACTGGTCACTGATTAATTTTAGGATTTGGAATTCGACGAAAACTGTGACC
Organism: Udea ferrugalis; assembly: GCA_950022985.1. Taxonomy (NCBI): domain Eukaryota; kingdom Metazoa; phylum Arthropoda; class Insecta; order Lepidoptera; family Crambidae; genus Udea; species Udea ferrugalis. The sequence continues at coordinate 5,712,711 of OX465533.1, forward strand.
CTAACAACCCGCGCAAAATCAGGTATGACGATATCCTGGCCGCATCGCGCCGCATCGTCGGGGCTGTGGTGCGAACACCCTGCACAGTAAGCATTTTTACGTTTAGTTATGTATTGACCAGAAGATTTTTACTAATCACCTTCTTCTGAATCTAACCAACTTTCATCATTTAACAGAGAGCGCACATGTCCGAAAAACTTGGAATGGAAATTTATCTTAAACAGGAATTCCTACAATTTACAGGATGGTATATATTTTTTGTTTCAATTCTATATATTATAAATAAATATATTCTTTACATACCATGCATACCACCAACACATCACATCTCGAATCTAACATATTATGTTATCAGTTTCAAGGAACGTGGGGTACGTAATACATTGATGATGCTTTCTGAAGACCAAAAGAAATACGGTGTGATATCTGCAACTACCGGCAACCATGGCATCGCCATGAGCTACCACACAACCCAGCTAGGGATACCTTGTATAATTGTCATGCCGCATTGCGCTGCCGTCAATAAAATCAACAAGTGTGAAAAATACGGCGCAAAGCTTATTATGCATGGAACTTGCTTTACCGAAGCTAAGTTGCATGCTATGTCTATAAGTAAAGAGAAGAAGATGTTATACGTCAGTGGGTAAGAATAAAAATAATAATGAACTTAAAACAATTACAAAGATAAACAAATTAAGTAAATAAACTCGAATGACGGAAATTGCAGATACGACCACCCGAATGTGATAGAAGGACAAGGTTCTATTGGCATAGAGATAATCGAACAGGTCCCCGCAGTGGATGCTATATTAGTGCCTGTGGGAGGAGGAAGTCTCATCACTGGAATAGCCATAGCAGCAAAGCACTTAAAACCTGATACAGAAGTTTATGTAAGTATTTCGCCTAGAGTAGATTTCTAAGAAAATACGATAATAGACTAACCAAACCTTGTGTACGCAGGGTATTACTACGGATAAAACGTGCAGTATGGTGGAAGCGCTTCGAAAAAACGAACGAGTAAGGATAGAGATAGACTCGACAATAGCTGATGGACTTGCTGTTGGTATGGTTGGAGTTAACACATTTCACAGCTTGAAAGGAGTTGTTGATAAAATGGTAAAGACCTGAGTATTCAGATTCAGATTCAGATTTCTTTATTTGCGAAAACATGGTAGTACAGGTGAAAATACAGTGACAAATTATTACCAACAAATTAATATGTAATAGTAACCCCCACTAAAAATATGATACAATTAAATATATCAACATTATTATTTAGATTGTAGTGAAAGAAGACTGGGTAGCGCGGGCTATAATGCACCTGGTTGAAGATGAGAGATATGTGGTCGAAGGCGCTGGAGCAGTACCCATAGCAGCGATCATGGCTGGTCTTTTTCCAAATCTCAAAGGAAAGAAGTAAGAGACAAATACACTGAACTCAATTTAATACTTGGTATCGATGGAATAACTAATGGCCATCCTGTCTATTTTATGGAATACCCTCAAATAAATTCGAGATTTAGATTGCAATTGCTACACTTCAACAATAGCGTTTTGAATTTTTGCTTAGCTTGAATATTCTTTTTTATTTATGATAGAGTGGTGTGCCTAATCTCCGGAGGCAACATTGGAACGACTGTTTTCTCGCGTGCGCTGGAACGCGGAATGGCAGCAGAGGGAAGATTGGTGAAGTTCAAGGTCACCGTGAGCGACCGGCCAGGCGGCATGGCGGACCTGTGCGCCATGCTGGCTGGCATTGGCGTCACGCTACGCGACTGCATCCCGGAGAGGGCCTGGGTTAAAGGAGACGTGTTTAGCGTCGAGGTAAGCAATCATTTTCATCAGAAGTTTTCCCAAAACACGCACCACATCAGTGCTCAAGAGCTTTTTTGATGAGTTGGATTTCGTTTGATGCGATATCTTGATGAACTTAAGATCTATTCAATTTCTCGTTACCAGGTTTTTTAAGAACTAAGTCTACATGCTATCAATGTATTTCCAGTTACGAGTGATATGCGAGACCAGAGGCTGGGACCACACAAAAGACTTGATGGAGCAAGTGAAGAAGAACTTCAAAGAATACTTCTTCCAAGACATGAGCGAGCGGACAGACAAGAACGCCGGCACGCGCCGCGGGCCTTGCCTCGCGCCCAACCCCGTCTGCATGCAGAAATGAACTCATGCACTTTGTTTATTTAGAAAACTTGCATTAGCTACCTGAACCTCAGAACAACCGTAAATGAATCTAAACAAGACGTCGCCTACTTAAATAAAATTAATATTCACTGTACATCTTGAGTTTTTAAATTGTGTTGGAAACTAGAATAATTCACAAGATCTTGAAGCGATGGGTATAACCTAATGATATTATAATAAAAAAACATTTTTTATTTAATATCATTGGTTTATCCACTTCCCAATGCATCCTTCTGTGTCTCTCTAACTAGCCATTGACCATGCCCTGTCAGTAAACGAATGTTAGGTCACTAGGCACCTTTTCTAGGTCTACACCTGCTCTATTCCCATCTTTTTGACTCAAAATGTTGAATTTCATTGTTTTCGTGTGCATATTATGACGATTACAACTTTTACAACTTTTTGAATCGTTATATCTCAAAAACGGTGGCTCGTAGAAAAAAAGTGTTAAGTAATTTTTTGTAGATAATTTTATGATCTACAATTTTTGTCTGAGATATTTTTATGATAAAACTTACCGTTTTGCTGAAAATCGCGAAAAACTCATTTTTTTTACCTTTGACCTTGAATAATTTTTTTCCTTACAGGGGAAAGATGATATTTCAAACAATCTTACCGATTTTCAGCTTGGTGGGAATTTAGGTAACTTTGAATGTCTAATTTGACCGGATTACTTTGGAACAATTTTCTAAAGCAGCTCTTTGGAGCCTAAAATAGCTAAATGAGTTTCACATCGTAAATAGGTAAAAAAGACAATTCATTTTATAACAACGATATTGAGATTTGCACAATCGTTTTTGTAACTGCAAGTCATACTGTCTCGCCGATGGATGATGGGTACAATATTTTTTCTATACATATTATTTAGGCCGTTTACTCATGATCATAAATAAAATGTGAAACTTGATCAATCAAATGAACTTCACTGCGACATACAAATACAACGTCAAAAATCGTAAAATGGCTTGTTTGTTGAAATAATTCAAAATGTTTAACATTACCGAGCATAACAATGTAGATATTATCTTACCACGCAAAACATTATGCCAAACATTTTGTTAATTCAATGAGATCATGTCGAAGTGGATAGATATGGATTAATCAAAAAAATGCCTAAACAGAATGAAGATAATGTTCAGCCTTTTGAATCAAAACCACCTCTGGGAGTTGCGCCAGGCGTCCTTGCAAAACGTGATGTGGTCAAACATAATCCGTGGTGCCCAAATCCAGTAAGTCCTGTGTTTTAAGAAAATGCCTGATAAGGTTTATTAGTAAAGCTTGCCACTCTGCTTATTGACACAACGCTAACACAAGATGGGCTAATCTTAAATTGGATTTCCAGAAACCAGACATTGAGTTTGATCAGTTGTGTGACCCAGACAATCCAAAAACGATATCTTACAGGGATGTTCTCAAGGCAGCAGCCGCTATTAAAGATGTTATCCCAAAATCTCCGCTTGTGGTATTGTACATTATTCCTGTTATACTCGTACCTACATTTCCTAAAGTAACTAACGTGCATAATATTTTTAAGTAACACTAATTGGTTTTAGAAATCTCGGCACAGCAAACAATTTGGTTTGGATTTAAATTACAAGCTTGAGATATTTCATCGAACGGGAAGGTAATGTTTGACTTGGTTGGTTGTAGTGAATTAATGTTTAATCTACTTACATTCAATTGAGCAAACATTTTTCTATGCAGTTTCAACGAACGCGGTGCCTTATATGCTCTGCTGATGCTTAACGATGAACAAAAAAGGACTGGGGTAGTCACTGCATCTTTAGGTAACTGGGCAATGGTACGTTTCACAGCCAAACTTGTTCTATTGAGTGATGTTTTATTTGAAATACAGGCACTCAAATCGCTGTGGAACTTTTTTATTATTTTTATTTTGCTTTTTCAGGCCTTAGCATATCACGGGCACAGGCTCAATATCTCAGTAACCGTAGTACTCCCAGTGTTCACATTAGTAAGCATTGTAGAAAAGCTTCAGGACTTTGGGGCCACAGTAGTGTTGAATGGGAAGGACTTGGCCCAATCGAAACGACACGCTTTTGTTATGATTGCCGAAAATGGTGGAATCTACATAAACGGGTACACATTTTATTCAATCCTCATTGCTGAGATGTATAGTTTTAAGAAGTAGGTATTACCAATTTTTTTCATGTTTTAGTTATGACCACCCTCATGTGATCGCTGGATCAGGGACAATTGGGGTAGAAATAATGGAACAATTGCCCCAAACGGATGTAGTGCTCGTACCAGTGGGGGGTGGAGGACTAATCGCAGGGATCGCCGCCGCCGTCAAGATCATCAACCCTCAAGTTTTAGTTTACGTGTGACATGTTTTTCAGCGTAACGTCATCTTTTGCTAAGCTTTTCTTAGTTAGCTACGCATGCTTAATCGTTAAAACTTAGACTGAATTATTGTGCGTGTAAAGTATTTGTGTTAATCATTTGATTTCCGATCAGGGCGTAGAACCTGACAAATGCTGCTGTTTCTTCAAAGCGATGGAAAATGAGATGCCTTTTAGGACATCATCAGGCAGGAGCGTAGCAGAGTCACTAGCCATTCCTACAGCAGGAGTTAATGCCTTCCATACGGCTAAATCACTCGTTGACAAAATGGTAAAATATTTGTTGAATTAACAATAATTTCTTAAGAACCTACCCAGTCCAACTCTTCTGTACTGGTTCTAAGGATGAATTATCCGGCTGGTAGTGGTCGACCGGTTGCGGCTAGTGTCACTCCCTATGAATTCGCGTCTCCTGGTTTGCCGGTTTGACCGAATCAGGCTTGTCCTGGCTGGGTGTGGTGCACAATCATCATCATCATCATCATCAACATGATCATTAGTGAATGGTTTTATTAGGTTTTAGTTGACGACGATTGGATTGCTCGAGCTGTTCTACATTTAGCTGAAGAGGAGAAACTGGTCGCAGAAGGTGCTGGTGCAGCTAGTTTGAGTGCCCTGTTGGCTGTTCCAGACATTCTGCCGGAACTACGGGGCAAGAAGTAGGTTTTTTATTTGTTTGGATGAATCATTTTGTTTTCTTAACATAAAATGCCGCTGTACCCGTCTCTACAACCTACTAACTTATTTCCCCTTTTATTGGAACTGAATAGAATGAAACTTATTAACAAATTTAGAGATAACGAACTAAAACTTCGGATTTGCCTTATGTTTTTGATATCATTTAATCGTGCTTCTATTTTGAAAGTCCTCGAAAATGATCAGATTAAGATACTTAGCAACCTAATTATAGTTTGTTTTGGTTTGGTTTAGGATAGTCCATCTTTTTTTTTCCTATTAAGAACACGCTTGTTTCGTAGATTTACCGATAATTACTTTTGTAAATTATTGAACAGTGTCGTTTGCGTAATTACTGGAGGGAACATCGACAGCGTCATATTGCCGCGGTGTCTAGAAAGGGCGAAGGCAGTAGAAGGTCGAATTATTAAATTAACGGTAAACAACTTAAATGCATGAACAATTTTTTAATAATAATCTCAAAATTACATATGCATTAATTTTCTAGGTAACTCTTCCGGCTGACGGCACGAAGGAACAACTAAAAGTCCTCAGTATGATTGCCAATGTGGGCGGCAACGTCCTTCAATATTACGTAGAACATGCCTGGCTAACGAGCAACGACTTCTATACTATTTATGTAAGAACGCTGAGCAAATTCGAATCTAAATTGAAACTACGACACCGAAAATAGCAGTAGTGCTAGCACGAACCTCTAACGTTTTTGAATCGTATACAAAGTAATAGGTACTTAGGTACGATTCGAAAACGCTAAACGTTAGTACTAGAACTACTCGTCTTGAAGCACACAACTAATACGACTATGGATTAGTAGGTAAATTGGTTCCTATACTGGCTTGGCTTCTATGTACCTATACTTACTTTTTATAAAAAAATGCCTCCTATGTAAAGAGTATCCTAGCTAGTGAAATACTAACCGCCTAATTCATAAATACTTAAACAGCTCTTCAACAACACTGACTTTTGTATTGCTTTGTCACTGTCATTTTTGTTGCTGCCGCCACTTGCGAGTAAGTGACACAACACTTCAATTGTTTAAACTACGCTTTAGCGTTGCGTTCGTTTTATGGGGGCAACGGTAGTAATGTGAGCGCCGAAGTGTCTGATCTACGAGTACACCATAATCCTGTTCATTTTTCTCGCTTCAATTGTGTATTCAATGTGTGTTATTGTTTTATTACCCCAGCTAGTGCTCGTCGTCGAGACGTCGAGTCTGGCGCACGCCTGCACGCTGAAGCGCGTGATGCAGCGGCTGTTCCCCAACAAGTGCGATTTTCTGGAAGAGCCCTTCAGTCCCATTCCGATATGTGCCTGCTTCCCTAAGCGGTTCGCGTGATTTCACTAAAAGAAATAGTTACTAGCCTAAATCTGATTCTTAACACCCTAAAATAAAGATGGAATTGACTCTATGAATTTTACTGTATCTGGTTGAATATTCGCATGAAAAACTGATACCTATATGGTTATATTATTAGACAGCTTCTTTTTCCGCCAATTGAAATATGATGAAGAGAAAGGTACCTACGAAGGTTTTTCGCCCGGTGAAATGCTTTTACGCGCTTCTCACTACTCGGGAGGGCCAGGTAGGTCCTTGCTAGGTGTTAAAAAAAAGTTATAAAAAGAGCCTTTCAAAAGTCACTACGAATACGACACCGGCAGATTTTATCACAACCCAACCCGCAAAAGTAACTATTACACACAAAAAACCAGAACAAATGCTTTTAACACAACTAGCCGGGGAACTAGTAAATCCTATTAGCGGATAGTTAAACAGTGTACTTAATTAATTTTATCTTGTTTCGATACCTAGGTAGGTATGGTAGGTACCGTACCGTACCGTATCTTGTCTCCTCCCGCATGGTATGGTTACCACCACGCTGCCGCGCTGTAGCCGTTCCGGAAAGAGAATGGCAGTCACCGATGGCAGTACGAGAACCTCACAAAACCTTATTTATAATCACCTATAAACGAAATATCATAAACCACAGGCAACCTGCGCCTATTGACATGTAGCGATCCATCAACGTCACTCAAATCAAAACTGTCTTTCTTCCTATAAATTCTACAATACAAAATCACCCCAGACCATGTAACTTTCATTTACACCTAAAATCATAGCAAAATACCAAAAAACGTATCACATTTTACCCAAGCAGCTCTCTTAATCTTAAATTAAACAAACATGTCCCGACGAAACGTAAGTTATTGATTTGTACCTTCAAAACGTATCAAACTAGACATGAGCAATTTCCGTTTTGCCTCCACCTGCACCTGAATACCTTCTCTTGAACAGTTAACCCGTGCAGTTAACATGTACTTTCATACACACGTAAAATTTCATGACATATTTCTTTGTTGTTTGTATCTAGGAGGATTTTGATGAATTTTGTGATCCGGAAAACCCTCGACCTATAAAGCATTCAGAGGTGGTAGATGCTGCAAATCGGCTAAAACCATTTATTTTGAACACCCCATGCGTTGTAAGTTACAGTTCATTCATTAAAATAGATTTTTTATTGTGATTGTAATTTAAATCTCAAAGCAAAATTGCGTTATCATAGTTATTTATTTCAGCCATCACACCATCAACGAGAGTTTGTAATGAATTTATATTACAAACTAGAGACACTGCAGAAATCGGGAAGGTAACATAACACTGTTTACATAAAAATAATTTAAACACAAAAACACAATGCTTCACTAAATGATAAACCTGCTGTTACAGCTTCAAAGAAAGGGGCACCACGAATGCGTTACAATTACTACCTATGGATAAGAAAAAACTTGGAGTGGTGATAGCCTCGATAGGCAACGAAGCAGCTGCACTGTGTTGCTACGCATCCAAGATGGGCGTGCCTGCCATCGTGGTGATGCCACACACTGCACCCATCGCGAAACTGCAGAAGTGCCACAGTCTGGGAGCGAAGGTGGTTGTGCAAGGGTCAAATCTTATGGAAGCTGCAAGATATGCGCGAGCTATTGCTAGGGACAAAGGTCTCACTTACATAAATTGGTACGGATTGATATTATTATTGTTGTGTTGTATTAATTTCATTGTTGTGTTATAAAGTATAAATACATATTCTAAATGGAATAGTGAGGGGCACGTTGACGATTGTCGTTATGGTGAACGGAACATGCAGAACCCCACATTTTGGCCCAATGAATTGAATCACTCTATAAGAAGGCGCAACTCTACAGTCGTTTTCCGCGTAGCTTGGCCTTTACATCGCATGTTCCGTCCGACCTGACTTGAGCTAAGGGCCAAACGGGCTGCGGTTTTTAATAGTTTTCTTCCTATTCAGTCGGGACCATCCTCACGTGCTGGCAGGCTACGGCACAGTCGCGCTGGAGATCCTGGACCAAGTGCCCAACGTGGACGCGGTGCTCGTGCCGGTCGGCAGCGGCGGACTGGCCGCCGCGGTCTGCACCGTCATCAAAGCGCACAAGCCTGGCTGTCTAGTCTATGTTAGTTCATTTTCGTCGCTATCATAAAACAACAATTGACGAATGCTATCACTAATAGAGAGACGATAATTCCGATGGAATAATATAAGTTAGTTATTTGAATATAATTTATGCCACTTTAGGGAGTCCAGCCTGAAATAATGCCGACTTTCTTTAAGTCGCTCGAAAATGGCGACCCCTTGTCAGTTCCGATACAAGCAACCCTCGCAGATGCCACCGCTACGCCAAACGTTGGCGTCAACTCCTTCAGTAACGCCCAACAACTACTTGACAAAATGGTCAGTAATACTAAGTTATAAGTACAAGTCATTTTTGTATCTTATACATTAATCCAAACGTATTGGCTCCAAACGTAATTTAATTTTTTTTTTAGTTATTAGTGAAAGAAGATTGGATTGCTCGCTCGATCTTACATTTAGCGGAGAAAGAGCGATACGTCGTTGAAGGAGCTGGAGCATGTCCGCTTGCAGCCATAATCGGAAACTTGGTGCCAGAATTAAAATTAAAAAAGTAAGAATGATCCTTCACGACAATTTCCCTAATGGGGCAGTCAAATGCACCCCGATCAATGCCATCATGGTGAACAGAACATTCAGAGGCCCACTTTTCATGAAGGGAATTTAAACCCAACGTGATAAGGGGCAAGCCTACCGCCGTTATCCGGCTTGCTTGGGTTATTTATCGGTGTTTTCCATCACCGGAGAGTCAGCCACAAATTGTACAGTGAACACAAAGTAGATGTGTTCCAGCCAGATTTGATCTCGGGTTCACTGGGATCCAAACCAGAGTGATAACCACTGGGCCACGACGCTCTCAGTTTTTAGAAACGGTGCCAAATTAGAAATTGGGACAACATTCCCATTCTGTACCTTGAAACGTAGTTACATGTCCTTCCTAACGCCTCGATCTATACTCCCACGTTTTTCAGCGTTGTGTGCATTCTGAGCGGCGGCAACATCGACCACGTTTCGTTGAGTCGGTGTCTAGAGAGAGGACTCTCTGCTGAAGGCCGATTAGTCAAGTTCAGAGTAAGTTTCGCAATAAATGACAAGCACCATCCAATGAGTCTGTTCTTACTTTAAATTACGTTTAATTGATAACAGGTTGGTATAAAGAACAACTTATCGGCAAACGCCCAACTACTGAGACTGCTCGCGAACGGAGGATACAACGTGGTGCGGCAGTTCAGGGATGGATGGTGGATGGAAGATGAAGTGTACAATATAGAGGTGCATAATATACATTTAAAGTTTCCTGACGTAACTTACAACAAAAATGGTCTTCCTAAAAACAGGGCTATGGGTCTAGGGGCTAACGCTTTCCCGGCAGGGGGTTTCACGACCCTCGGGGGCGAGAGACGTCGCGGGAAGGATTTTTGTGTTTTAACAAGGAAATTGTTCTAAGTGCACTTTAAGGCCGAGGTCACACCAAACCGACTGTCAGATGCCGACAAAACCGCTTTCCAGTAGCAGATAAATTATCAGCGAGGACACGCATTTTACAGCGATTCCACATACCTACTACTTTCTTTTAATGCATTGTCGCTGGATCTCATTGGGCGATTATTGCATTGGAGTCGCTCGTCGTATATATCCAGTGTGAACGTTTACAAGGCAGATATTTTGTACCTACTATTTGTGGCGCTTTGTTAGCAATGAGTGGAAAAAAATCCCAGTAATATGAAGTTGTGATATGTCTGAACTTCATATTACTGGGACGAACAAAAACATCTTTTGAAAAGATTTCAAAATAGTATCAGATTTTGGCAAATTAAACCTACATACCTATATTTTTGTATCGCCCAATAGTAGAAAATTCTTGAATCGCTAAGCCGGCCTTTGGTTTTTATATTAAACTTAAATAACACTTAAAAAATGCAGTAGGTACTTTTGACGTAATATTTTGTACAGCACTAACTAGCCTTCGCCTTATTTCCTGCTATGGAAAGTGGGTGACCTTCTTACACAATTTATTTAAGATTAAGTTCTAATATGATATAAATATTTCAGATGCGGATTGTATGTGAAACTAAGGATATGGACCATGCTTTAGAATTGAAAAGAATAATTGAACGAGCATACCCCTGTACATCTGTTTTTGAGACTGAACCATTCAATGACAAGAGAACCTGTCCATGCTATGTCAGAAAATCCACAGTGTCATAATGACCACAATGATCATAATTAATCATAACATCTATAATTTATTATTTAAAACAGGTAACATTTAATGTAGAAATTGAAAATAATTTTGTGTCATTCTTCATAGTAAAAATCATTGCACAGACAATAGTATAATAAAAACCTACAAACTGTAACCTACTGGCAATTAGCATAAATAAATAGAATGTATTACTGATTTAATAAACTATATTTTGCTCACAACATAACAATGTTTTAAATATATTCACATATACATAAAAACTTATATAAAATTAAACAATACATTACCTTGAATCACATCAACTTGTTATTGTCTTTGATAAACATGCCAGCAAGTTAACTGAAGTTCTTATCCATAAAAGTAGCCATTTTAATATCTCTTTTACTGAGACCGTTGACATCGTGGGATGATAAGGTAACCTGGACAAAAAAGGTTTAGTTTAGTTGCCTACACCAATAACATTCAATCTCACTGAGTCACATTGGGTGTGATGTGCTCAGATATTTAGAAGTAGAGAACATAACCAATAAAACAAGCTATGAGGCCAAGTAACAACAGGGAAAAAATTACCAGAGTGGTGTCTTGATGTTCAAATTAAAATGAACCCCATTTAGATAATACCTAGACTTGATAGGCTCAAATTCTACTTTGCACCCTTGCCCAAGAATTTGGAAATTCAAGGTTTTTAAGTTATCAATAGCCAAGTTAGCTTTCTGAGTCTAAGTAAGTAACACGTACCTGCAGTTTGTTGTAAACATTAAACCACTCGGGATGGTGGTCCATTTTCTCAGCCAGCAAAGCCACCCTTGTCATGAAACCAAAAGCTTCATTAAAGTTCTTGAACTGATACTCCTTCTCAATGGCATCCCGGTTGCTTTGCAGCTTCCAGCCACTTTGCAGCAGCGCCTGAAGCTGGCTATTACGCTCTTCTTGACTTAGTTTATCAGCCTGTTGATATACAACAACAATGTTTATAAATCTTCACCTGACACGACAATGTAAAAAATATTAGACAAGAAGCTTGTTTCGATGCAGTAAATTACACAAGCAGTAATTACATTTTAATGAACAAGAGTCAGTGCGTCAGCTAATGAACATACCATTTTCCTGTTACTGGGCGAAACTGACGACGAACTGGCCAGACCGGCGAGCCGAGTGGCATTGATCGTAGGCAGCCGCGCGCACTTTGCCGACCCCGGCGGGTGAAAGTGTATCGCTATAGAACCCGCTTTAGACAAACTTCTGCACAATGCCATTATTGTTACGCTAAGTTTGTACCTGGTAACTTCTGTTGTTTTTGTTAACAAAAAAAATACTGTTCATTAATTTGCGATTGTTCTGTCAGTTCATTTTCATTCATATAATTAAAAATGTTTTTGAATGTTTTTATGAATGAAATTGTACGACCACAGACTAATTTGCATCTGCGAGTTGTAGGACGAATTTTATTCAACGACCTTGACCATAAAAAGGGCCTTGACCTCATTACCTGCCGCAGATTTCGGTCTACTATTGTTTTTTTATCAATAAGACCACTCGTTTCATGAAAAACCCGTTCAATAGTTTATTTATTAAGTAGTAGTAGTAGCATTAATTATTTTATTATACATGGTAAATGTTACTTCATGGATACTATAAAACGGGGTGATTCAGAACTGCGGGGTGTATCGAAACACTGATATGGAATGTTTAATAATAATAAAACGAGCCTTTGTATTTGTGAATAAACTCCAAATTTACAAAGTTAGTGATACTTTCTTCTGACGTTGCCATTTTCATGGTAGTTTATGGGGACAAAGTGACTGGAACAGTTTGATAGTAGATTATATTGTGTTGATTAACTTTGCATCTACCCACCACAACAAAAATGTCGGAAACAAACAGTTGGTTGGGATTGTTTATCTTTTTGAAGGAAATCAGTTAGTAGGAAGGTAGGTTAACGTTAATTCAATTAATATTAACTTGTGTTGTGGGTCATTCGTAAGTTGAGGGTCGATTTTTTGTTAAAAACGGGATGAATCGAAATAGTGTTTCGTTGAAGGAAAAAGTGCCGATGAAGAGATGTTGGGAGAAGAAAGACCAAAAAAAGGATATCGAGGGTACTAAGATTATGAAAATGAAAGTAGGAATTGTTTAAAAAGAAAATGATATAAAGATATAAAAACAGATGTTTTACCTGAAATTACAAAAAAAAGATTTTTTGCGATATTATGGTATTAAAATAAGATAAATATTACGAGTAGCAAGGTACGAGTATTACGTTTCAAACGACTAATGTCAAACTAGCTGTTTGTAGATTATTCGATTCCAAGCTACAAAATCTTAACGATATTTGGCAGGTAGTTTCAATCATCATTCATCGGAATCATTAAATCGGTACTTCAACTGTTTTTTCTCTGACGATGTATATTTTCTGATGTAATTTGGTCAAAAAGTTGCTTATATTTCAATATGAATTCTCCATGTGTTAATAAAACCGATAGACACGATCGTAATTTAATAATCATCATAAATTAACTTCGAAATTCAATACGAATTATAAAATCCTAATAGTGTTTTGATTCACCCCCCTTTACGGTATCAAGGTCGATTTTGATAAAAATACAACTGAATACTTAATGCGACTTTAAATAAATGTTTTTCCCTTGGCAGAAACAGGAATCGTTGGACAAGACCATAGAGTATGGTAATCCATGGTCATGATGTTCAATGGGGCGGGCAACTGTCAAACTGGCGCTAGCAGAGCACCGACCCATAACAAACACGGATTTGTATGAAATTTGTGGAAAATAATTAATTAAAGGCGATTATCAAATAAATGCCCAGGTGTTGTGTACCAAAGTGCAGAGAAACTGGAGGCCACCACATTCCTCGAGATGAGCAACTTAAAAAAATGTGGCTAAAAGCAATAAGGCGAGTAAGTTCGAGCCTAAAACCGGGGCGAGGGTGTGTCATAACCACTTCGAGGCCAGTGATTATGAAATAATCAGTAAATACTCAGGTAAAGTACCTACATACATAAGGATTCAAATTGATTATTTTCTGTTTGTCTAGAAGGCACAAAACTATCGTCTATTTGGTGCGTAACAGAGAGGCTCGCCACCTTGAAGTAAAATTTAATAAACCTCAGGAAACAGGCAGCCCATAAAAATAAATAATTGAATGGTTAATAGTCTGCCTTACTAAATTTGTGGCCAAGTCTGGCCTTTTGGGTCCACCAAAAATTCACTTAATTCTCTTTGATTTAAAGGTTACTTAGATGCTAAGGTTTTTCTCACTTTTTCAGGCACCATAAACCAGCACAAAATTTTGAAGAAGTCTGTCATCCCTTCAGTGTTTCCATGGAACGTAAAGCAGGGCCCCATACATTAAGAGAAGAACGCCTGAGGACACGTAATTTGAGAAAAAAGCTTGTTTCAAGATGAGAATTTAACTACTCCGGACTTCAATCATTTTCAGCCACTTGAAGAATTAGATGATGCAAATGTTTCCCACAGTGTTGATGTAACTGAAATTCAGTCCTCAAGCTCGGATCTAGCTTCTGGGTCTGGAGAAATTTGTACAAAAGGGACACAGACTTGTAATATTTTGAGATTATTCTCTACAGAGCAATTGCATAAATACAGGAAAAACCGGAAAATGGGAGAGGTTGTTGTGGTTGGGTATTTTACAAATAAAAGAAAAATGATTAAGAAAATACATAACAATTTATTTAATCAATACTTGGTATTCCCCCCCTAGCCCTTATCACTGCTTGAAGTCGATTCTTCATTGATCTGATCAACTTTTCGACGTCCTCTTGAGTTATGCTATCCCACTCTTCCAACAATACTGTCTTCAATTCTTCTACCGTGAAGGGGCTTGATTTCTGGCTCGTACTCTTCGTTTTAACTGGTCCCATTAATGCTCGATCGGATTTAAGTCTGGACTGCTGCAATACTTTGTCCATTTTCTTGTCAGAGCTGTAAGAAAATGAAAAAAAAATCTGTTAATTAATGACTTGTATGTGGTTCATGTTTAAAGTTTAAACAGGTCTCCACACATTCTCCACTGTCTACCTTGTTCTAAAGGTGTAGGCTGACACTGTTGAAGGTTGCGGCACTGAACGCCTGAACAGGTTGATATACCTACTTACATCAACCAAAATCTAGTATTTTCTCATGCCAGTAAATTGATTCTGACTTCCCAGCCCAGATGGAAGTAGTTTTGCTTGCTTAAATAGCTCCTTATAATCGAAATAAGACTTACATAGATAAGTAATGCCGTATTTGAACTTTATCCAGTGGAGAAAGCTTGGTGTTGCTGTTGATGTCTCTGTAAGACTCATTGGGTGGAAGTTCCATTGAAGGCTCGCCGTCCACAACTTCAGGTTGCCCAAAATTGAAGTTTTGGTCATATGACTCTAATCTGTAATACGAAAAGTATATTTGAGAACGTTCAGACTTGAATTATAACCTCAAACTTTAAAAGTAAGGAAATATGATGTTACGTGTTTTCAATTGTCACTAAAATGATACAATGGTTACATACTAGCTAGACTATCACAGGTAAACATTCAATAAACTTTAAAACAAGTTACAAAACCTGCAAGTTGACAAAATAAGAAGGAATTTATGGAACACAAATTACCTTTCAATTTAGTCAGTTTTCCTTCCACGTAAAGAGGCACCTCTTTTTCTCAATTCTTCTTTTAACGCGCATATTTTCCAAGTGAAATACATGTTTGAAAGTGAGGAATAAACGAGAATTAACGCAATATGTTAATCGAAATTATTGTTTACCATTCAACAAGGGTGGGTGCTAGGGTGGCGCCATCTGAGATTAGCTTTGCCTTGTAGGCCCCATTCCAATGGTCACATCCAGCCGGACCAACATCTGTCGAGGGAGTCCTTTTCGACCTTGTCCCTGAATACAGGTATGTACTAGGACAAGTTATACAGCAAAGTACACAAACAGAGGTAGGAATAACTTAGAGAGGGTCATTCGAAAGATTTGCTTGGGTACAGTAGGGTAAGGTTCCCTTGGGTTCACTTCACTCACGAATGGATTTCGGATACCCACACAAGCTACCCACCGTCTGCATCGACCTCTGTCTCTCATACTCTTTCATCGACTTTTCTCTCGTCTTACTTGAGGGATGTTTCTTAAACGCAGAGCACCCTGGCATCCTGCTACCTCAATGATACAATACTTACAAACAACCCCTCCGAGCTCTCAAACCCATCGACCTCATAGCCGAACCAAACCTGTCAAAAAGAGCTAATTAAAAAATGACAAAGCTGTAAACTTATCAAATCTTAATAAAAAGCAAATGTCAAACCATACAAAACTTCCCTTGCCGGTAAACTACTTTGCGTGAACTTTTTATTTTATCTAAATTACCTCGTTTTCTTGCCTTAACGCTTTAACTTGAGTATGTGTCTGTTGGAAGAAATTTTACCATCAAAGCTATTTGAAGTCTTAGAAAGAAGTGAAATTTGCACTACTAAACAAATAATGGTGCTCTCTGTTTGGGATATCAAAAAGTTAACTAACTTATCAATTGAGGATATAGTACTGGTTAAAAATATAATAAGCCAACATTTACTGCCAGTTGTTACTACATGTGAAACACTGATGAAACAAGAAACTGATGACAAAAATGTAACTACTGGCTGTGTCATAATGGATAATTTTCTAAAAGGTGGTTTTCGTAGAGGAACCATTACAGAAATATATGGTGAAAGTGGTTCTGGAAAAACCCAAATTGGACTACAAGCTGCAACCTACAATTGGAAAGATGGAAGTGTTTACATTTGCACAGAAGACTTGTTTCCAGTCAAAAGATATGAGCAGATGCAGAACAATTTGCCAAATTTTAGTCCTTCTACAGATTATGGCAAAAACACTTATATTGAACATATCACAGAACAACAAGATTTATTGTCATGTATTAAAATTCGGTTACCAAAGTTACTCGCAAAACAACAACTAGTGTTAGTGGTTGTTGATTCCATTGCTGCTCCATACAGAGTTGAAAATACTAACTATGTTCAAAGAGCTGAAGATCTGAGAGAAATAGCAATTTCTTTGTTAAAAGTAGCTCAAGAATATAATTTGGCAGTTGTCTGCATAAACCAAGTGACAGCTTCATTTAGTGAAACTGTTGATGTTATGCCCTCACTAGGTTTAGCCTGGTCAAATATGATTGGAACACGGTTGTGGTTAAAGAAGACAAATCAAATTTATTGTGCTCCTGAGCTATCTACAAAAACAAGTACCAACGATAGCATTCTGAATATAAGAGAGCTCTCAGTAGAATTCTCTTCTTTCTTGCCATATTCTGTCTGTAAATGTGTAATTACTCCTATTGGCATTCAAGGGTTAAATCCCTGATGCCAACCGCAGTAAGCCTTTTCCTGAATACAGTAAATCTGAAAATTTGTAATAATTCAAACGTTACCATTTAGACCTAAATGAAGCAAAGCCTGTTGTACTAAAGTAACTGAACAATGGATAAAAAAACCATAGGTACTTGAAAATACTTTTATTTGTACAGCCTGGCAAAAAAGTCGTGAAATTAATGAGGGCGCCACTTTCGTTAATGTGGTCACCCCGTATACTACGACACGAACAGTTTTGATAGTTTACTAATTCAACTTATTTTTTTAGAGAAAATGAAAGAAAGAAAGATAAATTTATTCGACACATAAAACATACAATCTGTCCATCTCGTTGTCCCTATACAATCTCCCCACTACCTATTCGCCTGACGCAATCATCGCGCGAACTACGGACACTCCTTTATCATCAATAGGTTTGATCTCGCGTTCGCACGTACTAAGTTCGTGCGAATGCATCACGTGTCGACCACCTAATAGGACACCAAATTCTAGTTCAGTACTTTCTCATTCCTATAAGTTTCGCGTTATATTATTGAAACGCGTTAAATTTCTTTAATCCCACATTATCCAGTAGAATAATGGAATTAGTCATACAGGTAACCAGGCCAATTGGGTGAACCGTTAGGTGGCAGAATTGCAAAGGCAGTGGCACCAACACAGTCGATTCCCACCACATACAAGCACATTGTCTGGACGGTTTGCTACTACCAAGTAAAAAAATGAAAGAAGAAACTAGCAAAATCATAAAAAATAGAAACAACTAAGTAACAAAATATTTGCATATTCAAAGTTTGTCCCCGTTGGTAATAACCATTTTCTATTTTAATGACGTGTTATCATGATTTTCTCCTTTCTTCGGTATATTCTCAAAAGCTGGCTCAGACGCTGCTTTGAAAATTAAATTAAAAATAAAACCTAAAATCAATAAAAAAAAGTATCAATTAGCTAAAATGTGCTAACTTCCCAATTTGCTTTTTTTAAACACAGTATTGCCAGTGATAATATTTTTTAGTTCCCTTTCAGGACTTTTTTGCCAAGCTGTACAGCCTGGCAAAAAAGTCGTGAAATTAACGAGGGCGCCACTTTCGTTAATGTGGTCACCCCGTATACTACGACACGAACAGTTTTGATAGTTTACTAATTCAACTTATTTTTAAGAGAGAATGGCTATCTCGTTGTCCCTATACAATCTCCCCACTACCTATTCGCCTGACGCAATCATCGCGCGAACCACAGTAAGGACACTCCTTTATCATCAATAGGTTAGATCTCGCGTTCGCAAGTACTAAGTTCGCGCGAATGCATCACGTGTCGACCACCTAATAGGACACCAAATTCTAGTTCAGTACTTTCTCATTCCTATAAGTTTCGCATTATATTATTAAAATGCGTTAAATTTATTTAATCCCACATTATCCAGTAGAATGATGGAATTAGTCATACAGGTAGCCAGGTCAATCGGGTGAACCGCTAGGTGGCAGAAATGCAAAGGCAGTGGCACCAACACGGTTCATTCCCACAACATACAAACACATTGTCTGGACGGTTTGCTACTACCAAGTAAAAAAATGAAAGAAGAAACTAACAAAATCATAAAAAAATTAAAATTAGAAACAACAAAGCAACAAAAGATTTGCTATTCAAAGTTTGTCCCCGTTGGTAATGTGACGTAATGTTGGTAAAATAACCATTTTCTATTTGAATGACGTGTTATCATGATTTTCTCCTTTCTTCGGTTTATTCTCAAAAGCTGGCTCAGACGCTGCTTTGAAAATTAAATTAAAATTAAAACCTAATATTAATAAAAAAAAGTATCAATTAGCTAAAATGTGCTAACTTCCCAATTTGCTTTTTTTAAACACAGTATTGCCAGTGATAATATTTTTTAGTTCCTTTTCAGGACTTTTTTGCCAAGCTGTAAATGCACTCCTAGACACCTGTGCATAGACACTTCCTACCAGTATTTTAAATGTGAGAGTGTATGTGTGGATGTGCCGTGTTGCTCTTTCACGTAATAACTACCAACTGAATGGATTTATTTATTATTTTTTTATTTATTTATTGATTTATTTGAATGAAACTTTGAAATAATATAGCTTACTAGGGGCGCCGCCCGCGACCGCGATTTAAAAAAAGGTATAAATGTATTACTGTCCATATGCGTAAATAAAATCACGTGAAAGAGCAACACGGCACATGCATCCACACGCGCTCTGTGAGCACGCACTGTTAACGCGATAATTTAAATTTAATTTAAAGCTGGTTGATGAACGAACACGAACGCCTAACTTCACCGTCAGCGCTCACACCGCTAAAATCCCATTACGGACCGTACAGCATGACGGTAGGTTTTGACATTTCTAGAGATGTAGTGAAGGTAAAAATTGAAGGAATTAATAACGTTTTTTTTTTGTATCGAACCAAATAAAGAGTAAACAAGGTCGACTTTGATAACTCTGTTCTTGAAATAAATTATTACAAGAGATACAGCTTATTACATAAAAGGTAAGAAAAGACATGCGTTCGTAAGATGTTAAGCTGTTGATTAAATGTAATTCAATTGAAACATAAACTGAAATTAATTACAAACAAACAAACAAATCATTTATTCGCCAAGAATAGTGCGTGAATTGGAACGGTTTCTCTATAGCGATTTATTAATTTAGGATCACCAACAAGGTCACACTAACAATATGCTGGAGGTAAACATTAGCGATTGACATTAGGAGGAAAATTTAAATAAAAGGCTAAGGTCAAAAATGGCCTCCTTACACAGTACATTTTTCTAAATGCAATTCCTGTGATTCTCGATACAATAAAGTAAATAATTCCATACGGTCATAATAATCAGATACCGTAATATCATCATCATCATCATCATGTCAGCCGAACGACGCCCACTGCTGAGCATAGGCCTCCCCCAAGGATCTCCACAACGATCGGTCCTGCGCTGTCCACATCCAGCGGCTTCCCGCGACCTTAGCCAGATCGTCGGTCCACCTTGTGGAGGGCCTGCCCACGGAACGTCGTCCGGTACGCGGTCACCATTCGAGAACCTTTCCGCCCCAACGGCCATCGGTTCTCCGCGCTATGTGTCCCGCCCACTGCCACTTCAACGATGCAATCCTTCGAGCGATGTCGGTTGCCTTAGTTCTCCTGCGGATCTCATCATTCCTGATTCGATCAAGCAGTACCGTAATATGTAAATAATTAATTAGTATGTTACCCTTATAATCCATGCACCTTGTATAGAAATGGAGGAAGTATAAATAAACGATAAAATTCTTAATGTGTTTTAATGGGTATGATTATTATAGTTCGCACGGCGAATGATGATCCCTATGACGTTTCAACTGACAGTTGTAATAGTGATGCAAAACAATTTCAAACAATTTCGATAAAATACTATTTTTTTAGGGAAATGTCAAGTCATACAGCCAGGTCATTCAACATATTAAGCAATATTTATTTATTTTGAAAAAAAGATTACGCGCATTGATGGACAAAAGTAACAGCCTTATTATATTTTATTTTGCTATAGTTTAATGTTTATTCAAATTTCATAATTTAAAGAGTTTAGAATTCTTTTTGATTTAAATTTTAAGAAATTCATAATTCATGCTTCATGGAAAAATACTCAAAAGGAGGCCACAGACCTACCGTGTTTTTTGTAATTCAGTCTGTCACGTCTTGTCACGGATAGCTGCAGTTCAGACTCAGATTTTGGAGATCCGCTTGAGCCTGTATCAGATTTAGATTGATATAAATAATATACAAACTCAAAGCATTTGTTAAATTTTTCCAACAAATTATCGATATTTTGTTTATCGATGTGTCCCTTCTTAGTCGATAACAGCTGGACGACGTAACTTTTGCAGCACGTACCATGTACATTTGCATTGAGCTTTTTTCCATTATTTACGACCATTAAGTAATATTTTCTTAATATTCATCTTTATTATTTACAAATGTAAACAATTATGATTTTTTCGATTTTTTAATGGATCTCTAAAGTATTTGTTGTGACAGGACGTCTGTACAATGTTAAGCGCTAACGAACTGTCATAGGGATCATTATTCAGCGTGCGTAGTATAGATGACGATTGATATCGATTCTTTCTACTGTTGTTTTTTGTCGATTAGATGTTCAGTTCACTCGTACGATTTTACCATGTTAGTTAGTTGATACTGCTCCATCTCTAGAAACGTCATAATCAGCGTTGCCAGACCGTACCAAAAGGTACGGTTTTCCGTACTATTCATCATGCAACCGTACCACAACCGTACCTCAGTGTGGACCGTACCTTTTTCGTACTTTTCTATAGTGATTTATTTTTCCACGCAAACAGAGTGAAAAAAAATTGGCATGGCCTATTTTTTTCAACATTCCTCGCCTTCCTTCTTCATAACATAGTTTGCGGACTATCACCGATGTCTATAGTCAGTCTGTCTGAAAGCGAGAGTTATCTTTTAAAAAGTGAAAAAGTATTTTATTTTAAATTTTACTGGAAGGTACGTCTTCTGTTGGGACAGGGATTTATAAATCTCTTCAGTCTACAGATTTTCCGCTCCAGAGTGGAACTTTCGTAAGGCCGATCT
The DNA here is from genome assembly GCA_950022985.1 of Udea ferrugalis. Lineage (NCBI taxonomy): Eukaryota > Metazoa > Arthropoda > Insecta > Lepidoptera > Crambidae > Udea > Udea ferrugalis. The sequence goes on from OX465533.1 coordinate 5,734,576, forward strand.
TCTCCAGCTCTACTCAGATTTTTTAAATGAAGATTGGACTTCAGTTGTCGAGTCGCAGGACGTTAATAGTTCCGTTTTAGTTTTTTTGGATTCGATAAACGCAGCTCTCCGGAAAAGTGTACCTTGCCGACGGCGTATCTCGCGGGATGGACCGTACTCCTACCCTGAATGGTTTAGCCCGGAATTAAAGAAACGTATACGTCAAAAACACTTTCACCTGAAAAAATTTAAAACTTTTGGACTAGACTTTAATTTCGAATTGTACAAATACTATAGAAATATTGTTAAAAAAATCATAAAAAGGGATCACAATAAATATTTAAAAACAATAGAAGATAGCATAGCGCGTGACCCCAAATCCTTTTGGTCGTATGTAAGGAAAAAGCGTACATGTAATAAAAAATCTTCGGAATACGTTTACAACGGTCAACAATTCATTGGGAAGGAAGCAGCGGATAAGTTTGCTGACTTCTTTTGTTCTGTTTTTCACGCAGAAAGCCCGAGCCTGAATCCTGAGGCTGCAGAGAGGGATTCCAGTTGTTATTCTGGCGGCAACTCTAATAGAATTTCCCTTGAATTTATATCGTCGGCTGAGTTGCGGCGTATTGTCAGCAAACTCAAGGCATCATCGGCAGCAGGTCCGGATGGCATACCGCCTTTTTTGGTGAAGGATTGCATCGCGGTTTTCGAACTCCCGCTGCTTCATATTTTTAACTTGTCCCTTCAAAGCGGCGTATTTCCAGAGTCGTGGAAATTGTCCAGGGTGACACCAATACCTAAAGACGGCACCTCGCAGGATATAACGTCGTTCCGGCCTATAGCTGTGATGTCAGTATTTAGCAGAATATTCGAAGGAGTGATCAATAAACACGTTACCGCTCAAATTAATCCCTACCTTGATCAGGCACAGCATGGTTTTCGTAAAGCTAGGTCTACCACAACCAATTTAATAGCTTTTGTTGATGAAGTGGCCATCGAAATGGACAAGGGACGACAGGTTGACGTAGCGTACTTCGACCTGAAAAAGGCGTTTGATTTGGTTGACAATGACATCTTGTTGCGCAAGCTTTCGTTGATCGGTTTCGCACCGAAATTGTTGTCCTTTTTTGCGAGTTATCTCAAGGATCGCAAGCAATGTGTTAATCTGCTCGGTTTCCAGTCCTATGACTACTTTACCCGCTCCGGTGTCAGTCAGGGCAGTACTTTGGGACCCACCCTCTTTTCTGTCATGATAAACGATCTTCCGGCGGTCATACGTAGAGCCAAGTGCCTGCTATTTGCAGATGACCTGAAACTTTTTTATCCGGTGACAGGAGAGGAGGACTGCAACGCTCTGCAGGGTGACATTGACGCTGTTGACGAGTGGGCCAGAGCTAATAACATGTCTTTTAATTGCTCGAAATGCAAAGTGGTTTCTTTCACGCGCTCACGTTCTCCCTTGCATGCTATATATAACATTGCTGGGGAGGCCCTAATCAGAGTAGATGAAATCCGGGACTTAGGCGTGATTCTCGACGCTAAGCTTGACTTTGGCAACCACATTGTCACAATATGCAAGCAAGCCAACAAGACCTTAGGCTTTATAATGCGCACTGCCGCGCAGTTTCGCGATCCGGGCGTTGCGGTCTTGCTCTATAACGCGTTTGTGCGAAGTAAGTTGGAGTACTGTGCGTCGGTCTGGGACCCGAGTACCGCTCAATACGAACTGCTAATTGAAAAGGTACAGAAGAAGTTTGCGCGATTCTTGTACAAAAGGCATTATGGGTATTATCCTTTCCTCTTCCCATCATTGTTTGTGGCAGGTATGGTTGGCCTTGATACCTTAAAGATGAGGCGTAAGCTCTTGCTGGCCATTCATTACTATTTGCTACTTGGCCACAAAATAGATAATCCTGCGGCGGCAGAACGAATTGGGCTTTACGTCCCACATAATTACATGCGTGGTGTTGGCCGCCGATGGCATCAGCTCTTTTCCGCGCAGGGTGGTCTGCGTACTAAGCATGCTAGCAACTGCCCCACAGCCCGCGCTATACATTTGCTCAATGACTTTTTGGGAAAAGTCCACGATGCCGATGTATTCGCTGATTCTTTGCAGCTCATTGTAGCGAAAGTGCGGCACTATTTATCGCATAGTACCTAATATTTAGATATAAGAATTAGATATATATTTTATTTTTAAGAATATAAACGTGTTGGCCTAATAGCTGTAAGTTTGTATTTCTGTATAATAAATAAATAAATAAATAAATAGGAGGCCGTATGCGCATTTTCTGCTCTAACTGAGGATTATTTAACAGACAGACACACGAGGATAGCCTCAACGGCCTTGTCCACCTCCCAGAATGGCTATTTATTATTTAGAATTAGTTTTCACTAAGCTTACACCCCTCCAAGAATCCGCACTAAGCCCACGTGTTGGAGTATGGCTCTTTCCACCTCATAGTTGAGGTGAGGCATGTGCCCAGCAGTGGGACGTGCATGGGCCGTTAATGTTATGTAAACAAAGCATAAGAAATGCAATTCAAAGAAATGAGAATTTCCTAGACTTGATTGCTCTTTCTTTCAAGTCTCTTACTCCAGTAAACAATCTAATCGATTTACTACTGCAAAAAAAAAAATGCGCTCGCTTCGCTCGCGTTCACTTGTCTTGAGAGAGCTCTGTTGATATGTTCTGCCTGGCTCACCTATTTTACCGTCTCTACTGCGAAGTAAATGAGGCCTAGCGAACTTGTTGTCGCTGACGTCCACATGTGGTCTAGCGCCGCCACTGTCGAAATCCCTTTCCTGCTCTTTAATGAGTTTTTGTAGTAAGGCTTACTATCCAAGTATACAATAAAGAATACTTAAATATGTTTTAAGTGCAGTACCTACTAACATTTATAGAATACCTACTTTTCTACTATTGACTTGACCACGACTATGTGACCCCTTCTGGCGCCAAAGCTGGATCCGTCCTTGGTGGAGTGAGACACACAACACCGTCGACAAAGTTTCTTTAAGTTCTTTATTTTGAAGCCTCTGGAGGGCGCTGTAGTCCATTTAACGTGACGTCATGTAGCCTATAACCAGTGGCCAATCAAGAGGCTTCCGACGGCACCTCATTTTTGCAATTATTATGAATGCTTGTTAAGAAGTTACGAGCGAACAGATGAAAATCCTCGTACATTGGTACACACAGACATACATACAACTATACATGAATACAGGTCGCGATCATAACCATCCTTTTTGCTTCGCCGTAGTCGGGTAAAAAAGCGATAGACAAACCGTACCTTGAAGTCAAAAACCGTACCTTTTCTGAAAGCCAACCGTCCTTTTTTGGGAAATCACACTGGCAACACTGGTCATAATATCCCAATCCCAAACGTCACACCATAGATACGTCACACTTCCAAGAAAATTCATTCACACAAGATAAAACAACAATAATTGTTATTAGATAATACCTACATCCATCAGAAGCAGTAACATAAAAAAACCTTCATTTTACAAATTATGGCTTGCAATTCATGTGCAAAGCCCTACACATTGTTTCGCAAAGAGGTACCTATTTAAGCAAGATCTATCAACAATCTGTGATTTCGCTTATTTTCATTCATTTTATAAATTATAATTTGCAGAAAGGTTGTCCGGGCTGTGGTTTCAGTTATTGCTCCAAATGCTTGGTAAATAAGGTGTTTTTAAAGAAGCTCAACAGTGAGGCCAAGGTATGTTTTTCTATCACATTACACCATCCTTTTCCTTTGCAAGGACAGACAATCCAGTTACTTACTTACAAAATGTCGTTATTCAGGTCTGCCCTAAATGTAAACGGTCAGCTGGAGGAGAGGAAAAAGCTGTTGAACCACCAGACACCTATTACAAGTATGTTTTTAAAATACATAACTTACCTAAATGCAATGATAGCTAAAAAACTTAATCTAAAGTAAAACAAAATTAGGATTGCTGATATGAATAATAGATTCAAAGAATTTTATTGCACATAAAAGCGTGGCTTACATAACATGTGAATAGGTATTTAAATATATATTAATTTCAGGCGCATTGGAGTCACAGATACAGAGTCAAACAGTAGCAGTAAAGATAATGTAAAAGTGAAGGATACAGATGAAGAAATAAAAAATAGATTACAAGGTTTAAAAGAAGATAGAAAGGAGCACAAAAGTACTACTAATGAAGAAATACTAAAACGTTTAGAGGGTCTCAAAGGTGACAAGCCTTCAACATCAGATGCCGAGTTGCAGCTGAGATTAGCAAATCTTAGAGGAGTACCTGCCATCAATTTGCAGAATAAGGTACTAACTGTAGGAAGAAATATTTATTTTTGTACTATCATAAAGATAAGTTAAGGCATTTGTAACACAGGAAGTTTCTGCATTGTCTCATTTGATTTTCTTACAGCCAGTTCTGTGTGCTCCTGATTTTAGAACAGAACAAGAACAAGCAAATGATCTAATGAAGCAATATATGGAGCAGGCCAATATCGATACACAATACAAAGAGGGATTTGATAAGCAGATCAATGACATTGAGGCAAGAATACAGAAGTTAAAAGGGGCTGAGGGCAATACTGAGTCTAAAACCTCCACCACCCAAGTAGATGCTGTTGATTTTGAGGATGAGGAGACTACATTGAAGAAGATCATTGAAAAGGTAATTCAAATATGAAATGTACATACTTTTATTATCTATTAATTAGCCAGTGTGGAATTGGTACCCTTAATTGTGACATTGTTACTGGCTATTCTACCCTGATAGTTCATTCTGAACATTGATGAAGAATTTTAGTTATCTGATAAGTAGTTTTGAAGATTACCTCTAACATTCAACCCAATACCAATTACAATTAACTTGCAAATGTAACCTCATGTGTTAGTTAAGAGTAAAAATTATGCATACATTATTTTTGCAGGCCAAAGCAGACGCCTTATTGGAAGATGAAGAGGTGACACCCCCAACTGATGATGAACTACCGTTCTGTGAAATATGCAATGAAGATGCCAAAATGCGGTGCTTGGGATGTCGGTATTTGTTCTGTAGACTTTGCTTCAAGGAACATGTTGATGATGATGATGGATGCAACAGATATGAATCGTATGAGCCTCCGAAAAGACTGTGATTTATATTTTCCTGTACAATTTGATATAATATGTATTATTAAAATCTGTATCATAATAATTTATTTATTTATTCAGATGAATTACATTAATTAAGTATGAAAAAGTTTATCACACTTCCAAAAAGTTCTTGCAATGCCATTAAGCTAAGCAATATAGTCACATTATACATTTGCCTTCAATAAAATGAAACAAATTTTAAGTTGTATTTTTTATTTTACTCTGTTTTTCAAAGTCATCTATAATGGCTGGTATAATTTTCACTAATTCATCTCCTGTCTGTTTATATTCATTCTCAATCCAAATATCTTTCAGCTTACCAATAATAGGTCCATACATTTTCCCTGGTGGAACTCCATTTTCTTTAAGGATTTTCCCACTAATTGGAAACCTTGGTATGTCCCAACTTTGAAACTGCTTCACAAGTTTCTCCTCTCCCCTATATTTCAATACTTCAAGGACAAATTCAACAGCATTCTGTTGTTTTATTTTCGTATTCAGCACAAGCTTTTCATAAGGTCTGGAAGAATAAGACATATGTTTATTCAATTTACTTCTTTTTTTGTCAGCAACTTACTGTTGCCCATAGTCAGTTAAAAACCAAACCCAAAGGAAGGAATAACAATGAATTTAAATAGCACTTACAACAACGGCCTTTCAGACACCTTTTCCCCTCTGTGCTCCACTATGAAGTAGGCCATATCTCTTTCAAAAGCTGAGAACTTCAGCCTTGAAAACAGAACAGTCACCTCATCTATATCTCTTAACAATGCTGCTAAGTAGCTCATGGGGTGCAAGCCTAAGTGCTCACCTCTCTTCAATACTCTACTTAATTCTTCAGTATTTACATTTGAAGGCAGACCTGAAAAAGGCTTTTAGATTGATATTTTGCTGGTTATTAATCCAATGGAAATATATTTGCCATTGAATTTAAAAAGCTTTACCTATGAATGGACCAACTCCAACATCTAACATAGTTGTTAAAAGGCTTCCAGCAAACTTTCCTTGTAAAGTTTTCTTAAGTTCCACCCAGATTCTTTCACCAGATATATTTTTCAAACCATCTACATTGCTTTTGAGTACTTGCAATGTGTTATCCTCATGATTATTTGGACTTTCAGCAATTTTACCATAAAATCTAAAATACCGCAGTATTCTCAAATAGTCCTCTTTAACTCTGACATCAGGGTCACCAACAAATGCTACTCTTCTCTTTTGTAGGTCTTCAAAGCCAAAAAAATAATCATAAACATTCCCATTGAACCCTGTAACGACAAAGTAAACACACCAGTAACCCACACTTTTTTTAATAGCTAATGAGTGGCAAAAAGGAATAAATAGCATACCTAAGAACATAGAATTGATAGTGAGATCCCTTCTATTAGCATCTAGCTTCCAATCAGTAGTGAACTCCACTTCAGCATGTCGCCCATCGGTGACCATGTCTATTCTAAGAGTAGTGATCTCAAAGTTTTCCTTATCATTGATCCTTGGTGTAATTGTCCCATGTTTCTCTCCATTCATGTTAATCATTCTTACATTTTCAGTTGTAAACATTTCTTTCATTTGTTGAGGAGTAGCTATTGTGGCAAAATCTAAATCAGTAGGTTTCTGCCCTAATAGCAGGTCTCTGAAACATTATTTACTTTTTTATACAGAATGAATTATATACTTATTAAAGACTCAATTACACCTACATAATGATATTATGGTGTGTACATATTATTATCATCAAAAGGTAAGGTATTGAGTCTACACCAATCAGGTGACAAAAATCGTTGAGACTTTTACTGAAAGTTTACTACTTTCACAGATCTGTAGCTTTGGACACCACAAGGGCTGTAGGGTGTTGCAATGCAATAACAAGCTTGTTGGTGCCACAAATAGCCATGCCTTTAGCACTAACAGATGGGAGTTTGGTCACCATTCAGGACAAACATTTATATGTGATGAGCATTTATATTTGTTTGTTCTAGCTTTCATTATATTTACCATGCCTTAAAACTCAATATCAGGCAAATCACATTTTAATCATAAAAAAATATTGCATGATTAATTTGAATGGCGCGCAGCTGAGCAGATCAAGCGTTTCAATCCATATTCCTGACTCTAGCTAACATGATTTACTTTTTTTTTTTTAAATATGGCTTTTTCGTGTGTTATGATTTACTTAAGTGGTAGTTAAAATCTCCAGTCTTAACACGTACCTCACAGCTCCACCAGCAATTCTGATTTCATACTGGTATTTCTCAAATAGTGCCTTCAAATCCAGCACCTCGGGAGTGAATATGCTTTCGAATTCCGGAGAGTCCAACTTCGTGACTACCGGGTCCTCGCGGCTTTTTAAATCTACATCCATTTGAGAGCGAACTCGGCGACGAGTTGTGCTCATAGATGTTACTTGACAACAAGCCTTAAATACAAAAACATTGCTAGTAAAAGTACTCTAAATAAGTTAAGAGATTAAGGTTATATTTTTGTTACTCACCCTAAATGCAATGAACTTACAAATATGTTGGCTTCTTCCAAAACCTAAGAACATAACTAGCTTAGATAGAATATACTATTCAATCAATCATATAAGTTTAGGAAAGACAAGAATTTGAAACACTTTCGTCATGTTTCAATTTACGTGCCAATTCGATCAAACAAACAGCTGCTGGGGAATATTTGACAACTGTCACTCTTTTTTTTTTTTTTTTTTTTTAAAATACGGCTCTGGGTCTTTCTCTTGATACTTGCCCTCTTGCTTCGACCTCATAGCCAATGATAAATTCTTAAATAACAGGCTAGCGTGACTGCGAGAGCGTATGCGCTATGGTCGCAAAGTCGGACAAATACGTCTGAATTTGGCATCAGGTAGTTGACATTTATCATCATACAAGAAAATCGGATTCTAGTGGCTGTAACGACTGTAAGGAAAAGCGCGGGAAACGTCGAACTTTGTGGACGACTTTTTTGGCTTTGTTGCGTTTTAATTAATTTTTAGTACTAATTGGATCAGTTAAGTAGTGGATTGTATATATTTGCATTTTCTTCAGTGTTAGGTAAGTTTTCTCATTTTTTCATTGGTTAAATGAACGAATTCGACGACCGGGGGGGCATAGTCCCCCCGGCGTCCAGTTTCGTCACAATATCATCAGACATGGATGCAGAGGGCTCAGAGTGCAGTAACAGCACAGGTAAAAACATTTACAAGCGTAAAAGAAAAATATGCAAACATTGCAACAAAAAGAGAAGGAAAGGTCAAGCTTCTTCAGAACATGGTGAAAATAATTGTCAATGCCAGTCAGATTCACAAAATGAAAATGAAAAACCAGTTCAAAAAAAAAAGATAGTTGAAAATGTTGATTCTAACCCTAATTCAGTATCAGATTTACCCAAAACAACATCAGAGAAAGTTACACCTAGTCCACCTCCCGGTAGAGCTTTTTACCTGATTACTGATGCTTCACCTTATGTCATACATGTTCAAAAAGAACAGGTCACCCCTGATCAAAACTGCTTTTTACACCCTATAGCTTTTGGCCATTTCTTGAAAAAAAATTGTTTCAGAAATATTATTAATGGGAGTCTGAAAAGAATAGGTAGGAATCGAATTTCTGTATCTTTTTCCAAGTTTGAGGATGCCAATGCTTTTCTTGTGGATAAAAAACTTCAGTTAAACCACTACAAAGCCTTTATACCCACAATTAATGTTACTCGACAGGGAGTAGTAAGAGGAGTGCCAGCAGAATGGTCTGAAGAGGAAGTAATGGATAACATTACAACCCCTGTAAATTGCGGCAATGTCTTAAAAGTACGCCGTTTTAAAAAAAAAAGCTTTATTAATGGTAAGCCCGAATTTGTCCCCATTCAAACCGTCGTTGTGACATTTGATGGGCAAGTCCTACCGGAAAGAATATACCTTTGTTACAACTCATTACCTGTGGACTTGTACATCTATCCTACTGTTCAATGTTTCCAGTGTTGTCGCTATGGACATATTAAAGTGCAGTGTCGGTCCCTACCTAGATGCTTTAAGTGCGGCTTAGGACATTCAGGAGATAACTGTTCTGTTGATGAGGAAGACATAACATGTATTTTATGTTCTGGTTCTCATTCAGCTACCAGCCGAAATTGCCCAGAATATTTCAGACACAAGGGAATTAAAGAATCCATGGCTAAAAACTGTATAACTTATGCAGAAGCTCTGAAACTACATGCTCCAGTTACAAAGTTATATTCAAATGTTATCACTTCTTCCCCAGTCTCCCAGCCACAACAACCTATCCATAACACATTGTCATCCCATAGTGCTAAAAATACTAACCCTGTCAGTATTTCATATAAAACAACTAAGTTTCTAAAACCAAAAGCCCCACCTAAATTTTCTAAAGGCTATGATAAAGCTGCTCATGAGTCTATAATTAAAGATTATAATACTCCTGTTTTTCCAAGCCAAAGTATACTAATGAACAGTGAACTTAATTCACTTTCAGAGAGAGAACTTCTAATCAAACTGATTAGTTTGATGATGTCACAGAACATATCACTTTCTCAACCGTCCAACGCTGCCAGTTCCTATAAAGATTCTTCTGTAGAAAAAACTAATACTGTTGATGGACAAAGTCCCAACACCAGCGCCATCAATGGCGATACAGTGGAATTGCCGTAGCGCCAACAGTAAAAAATCTGAATTAATTAATATTGTTAACTCATTTAAACCTTTTATTATAACTTTACAGGAGACATGGCTTCAGCCTGGCTCCATTTTTAAAATTTCAGGTTATTCTTGTTTACGAGAGGACAGATTTGACAGGTATGCAGGTGTTGCAATACTTGTCAAACATTCTCACACATACATTCAAATACCCATACCGCCACACAACGATAATTGGTCCATTGTGGCCGTTTCTGTAAATAATATTTCTTTTGTGTCTGTTTATATCCCTCATCCATCATCTTCCATTTATGATGAATTAGAACATATTTTAAGTATTATACCCAAACCTTTTATTATAATGGGCGATTTTAATGCCCAACATCAATCTTGGGGAAGTACCATATCTAGCTATTATGGAAATAGAATAATAGATTTTATAAATGACAATAATTTATGTATTCTTAATTGCGGGGCCCCCACGCGCCGTACTAAACCTGATGAGGGTGCAAGCGCCCCAGACTTAACCATTTGCACCCCGAATTTAGCTTCATCTTTGACATGGTCTACTATCGACACATCTTTTGGAAGCGACCACTTCCCCATTGCTATTACTTTTCCTTGTAATAACAACAAGATAATGAATAAACGCGATTCCCGACTTAAATATAAATTAGACAATGCAGACTGGACTTTATTCAAAGCAAAAGTTGAAAGTGGAATTTCTCTGTTACCCCCAATACAAGAAAATAACCAACCATTGTGCGCTGAAGCTTTGGCCAAACTTCTCATAGATTCTGCGAATGAATTATTTCCTGTTAAAAATAAAAATAGTACAAACATCCCTTCTCCTCCGTGGTGGGATACTGAATGCTCAGAAGCGATTAAAATGAGAAAAGCAGCCGAAAGAGCATACATGTTGCATACTACAGACGAAAATTATAATATTCTATCTGGGCTTATAAATAGCACAAGAAAACTGTTTAAACAAAAGAAATGGGAGAGTTGGAGATCATTTTGTCATTCGATTTCTCCTGATACTCCTCCCTCTGTAGTTTGGAATAATATCAGAAGATTTCGATCAGCTTTCAAAGAATCTAAATCTCATAATTTAGACAGTAAATTAGTTGATAAATTCTTAGACAAACTGGCTCCTTCTTTTGTTTCTCCAGATCTTAGTATTTACAATGACATAGCATTACCACTCACAGATATTACAGGTTTAAATGCTCCTTTTAGTTTAATAGAATTAAAAGGTGTTCTTGGATATGTTAAAGATTCTGCTCCGGGCATGGATGGAATACCGTATTCCTTTTTTTCCAATTTAAGTGATTCAAGTTTAAACTATTATTTATCTCTAATTAATTTAATAATGCGCTCTGGATGTATCCCCTCATCTTGGAGATTACAAGAGGTGATCCCGATTTTAAAACCAAATAAACCCTCATCAGAAGTAGATTCATATCGACCTATAGCCCTATCCTCAGTTTTAGCAAAAATAGCAGAACACCTGGTAAAAAATAGACTGGAATGGTTTGTCGAGAGTGAAGGTATATTAGGAAACAATCAGTTTGGCTTCAGAAAAGGCAGAAGTACATTAGACAGTATTGGTATATTAACTAGTGACATCAGGTTAGCTTTTTCATCTAACGAATCTCTTCTTGCAGCGTTTTTAGATATAACAGCTGCGTATGACAATGTAGTTTTATCCATTCTTAAAAAAAAATTACTCAATTTGCAGGTTCCTATTCTGCTAGTAAACTTTATTGTAAATATTTTATCTGAGAGGATTATTTGTGTTGTAGATAGTGATTTAGTAAAGAAAACAAGAATGTTATGGAATGGACTTCCCCAAGGTTCGGTGTTGAGTCCATTACTTTTTAATATTTACTCCTTTGACTTAGAACCGTCTTTTAATAATAGTGTAAATATACTACAATACGCTGATGACATTGTTTTGTACATATCCGGAAAACATATAGAACAAATTAGTACCTCACTATCTTCTGCATTAAAAAATCTTAAGTCATGGCTAGATGCTAATGGGTTGAGTTTATCAGTGCCAAAGAGTGCACTGGTTTTATTTTCTAGAATGCGCTGTCCTCCTCCGATCACTGTTTATTATAATGGTTTAATTATTCCAGTGGAAAAAGAAGCAAAGTTTTTAGGTATAATTCTAGATTCAAAATTAACAGGCCTTCCGCACTGTTATTATATAAGCGCAAAATGTGAACGTGCTATTAACATATTGAGATGTTTATCAGGAGTTTGGTGGGGTGCCCATCCGTTTAATTTGAAACTGCTATATAACGCTCTTATTAGAAGCATCCTTGATTACGGTACTATATTCCTAGAACCATGTAGCGTTGTTGGTATGCGTAAATTAGACGTAATTCAAACCAGATCCCTTCGGATTGTAACAGGTGCAATGAAGTCTAGCCCCAATAATGCATTGCAGGTTGAATGTGCAGAACCTCCTTTAAATCTTCGTAGGCAGTTTTTATGCGACAAGTTTTTATTTAGAGCTTTCCAGGTAGCTAATCATCCTTTAAATTCAAAATTACAAGTGTTATCAGAACATGTAGAAAATTCTGCATATTGGTCCCATAAGTCTCCCCCGTGTACTGTTGTTAGCTTTCGAAAGTTTCATGCTCTTCAAGCACCTACTCATAGATCTACATATCTTCCTATTTTTTGTACAAATTATGAGTCATTAGTCTGTTGTCCCGAAATTAATATTGATATAAATATTTCTAAAAAAGAAGAATCTGCTGATATTAAATTCAATGAATTTCTTGAACAAAAAAACTGGCGTATGTGGAATCATATATATTGCGATGCTTCTAAACATTCCACTGATGGTAATGTAGGAGTCGGGGTATACCATCACGAATATAAAATCAATCAACTAGTCATGCTGCCCCCTGAGTCATCTGTTTTTACAGGAGAATGCGTTGGCATCTTCAAATCTTTGGAGTATATCATTTTAATGAAACTTAAAAATACTGTTATTGTCACAGATTCTAGAAGTGCTTTAGAATCACTGAAAAAAAATCCCTTCAAATCAAATATGTATCCAATTATTATAGATTGTAGAAAGTTATTATTCAGCTGTAATTTGAATGGATTTAATGTAGCTTTTGTTTGGGTCCCAAGTCATTGCAATATAAAGGGAAATGTAAAAGCGGATAAGCTTGCGAATGATGCTGTAGATTCTGGGGATCGTTATCCCTATAAAAACTATTGCCATGATCTTGCTGCCCTATCCAAAACTGATCTTTTAAACTCTTGGGAAGTTCACTGGAGCAACAGTAGCCAGTTAAAAGGGAGATATTATAAATGTATTCAACCATGCATTCCTGTCAAACCGTGGTTTTCGAAAGTTTCTTTCGATAAAATTACTACCTCTATACTTATACGTATGCGACTTGGGCATGTGTGTACCCCTGAACATTTGGCAAAGCTTGGTATTGTCGATAGCAGTATGTGTGAGTGTGATACTGATGTGGGAAGTTTGAACCACATATTTTTTTCCTGCGAGAAGTATGACCATTCCTCTCTTATGTCCGCGCTTTTATCCTTCCATGTTCCACTACCTACTTCTATCCAATGTCTCTTATTTACGAATGATATTAATATTTATAAATCATTATCAACTTTCATCACCCATAACCATTTAAAAATTTAATCGTTCATCTAAGATATATGTATTACTAACATTTGACTCGCTACTTTCCTCAACTTTCCTGATCCTTTTCCTAAATTCCCGGTCATAATTTATTTATACGTTTCCCTACCTTTGTACCTTGTTGTGGCTAATGTACAAGCCGTACGTGCCAAAGAAAAAGAAAAAAAAAAAAAAAAAAACGACTGTAAGGTCGATGCCCTATTGCTTCCGTCTTGATTGACCGGAGCCGGAACCAATTTCTTTGGCCGGAAATACAATACCTACCTATAGTTTATTCTCTGCGAGCTGTGAAAAAAAAAAGTGCTTTGATTTTTTTATTGAATATTACATTTTTATTATTGAACACAGAAATAATGTTGCTGAGGCTTGATCAAACTATCGAGCTCTCTTCGCGAGTGCCAAACAGCCCGATCAGAAATAAACTCAAATTAACTCTAGTTTTTAAAATACTTCTCTGCACTACTTTTACTTTCCTATGACGCCGCGCCGTCCGCATGACTGCCTCCACCTCTGAAATCGTCTTTTAACAAATAAAAATTATTGCTAAAAAAACCCTTAGAAAATATTCCACACAGCGCCCTCTAGCCCAAACTAATTAAAGCTTGTACTATGGGAACTAGATAACGGATAACTATTAAAAAGTATTTTTTTAGAAATCCTTAGTAAATAAATACATAATAGAACCTGGGTACAATACAAACAGACATTTTGTTGCACACGAAAGTTTGCACTGTGCGGGAATCGAACCCGCGACCTCTGGTATTTTAGCCAATTTCTTAACCGTTACAAGGGCGTACCCAGGATTTCAGCTGGGGGGGGGGGGGGGGGGGCAACTCATACCTGTTTCGTTTTTCGTAGAGAGAGAAATACGTTTTTAATTCCCACTTGTAAGGAAAATTGACTTCTAGGGGGGGGCAGCTGCCCCCGTAAGTGGCACGAAGCCTTCTACACGAAGACCGGAAGCGACGCCCCCTTCGTGAGGGCAGGCCAGTAGGGACAGCCGAGGGTGTCGAGCCGTCCCTACCAGGCAGTGGTGAAACAAAGGCTTTCACCGCCACCGGCGACAGTGCCCCCGTACCGCACGCCAGCTGGCCACCGTACGCAGACCCTACTGGGCCCGCAACCACGAGCTACCCGAAGGGCGGCTACGCTGCCGCAATAGAGGGGATCAGCTCTACTACACCACGCGCCTTAGGCCCCACTGGCCCTGCAACTCCACGTGTCGCCCTTGCGGGCTGCAGCGGATGGATGGCGAGTCCACCACACTGCCACGCCTGAGTTCTCTTCGCTTGCCGGTGGTTCACCCCACCACCGCGGCACCGGTACTAAGCCCCCGCGCCACACTAAGGCGAGAACTCATGAGGGGGAGAAGTCCTGTCCTGCTTCGCTTCCAGTGATAGTAAACTGATAAAAGTTAGGCCGCTTAAAGCACTGAGCGGTATGCAAGACGGGCTATACTTTTTACTATGGGAAAGTGATCATGTGCGAACCTGCTCCCTTTTTGTTTGTGATGCATATTACAACTAACCTATAAAATAATCAACCACAACAACTCCGAGTCGCCAGCTGAAGACAAACGCAAAGTTAAATCCAATATTCTTTATTGATTAATACATTATTTTATTACAAAGGTGTGGACTTCGGAAGATTCTGACTACTGTCATTTGCCACCCATCAAACTGTTCATTCCACTGGAGCCTTGCTGCAATTGCCTCATCATGTTGTGCAGTCCGGACATGCCACCCATCTGTTGCAGTATACGTGGGTCCATCATTTTGGCCATTTGTTGGTTAAGTTTAGCCATTTGTGTCTGATTTACATTCTTTGCCATATCACCTCCCTTGAATAAACCTTTGATTCCTCCCATCTTTTTCACTACTGCTGCGAATTTTGTGTATTGAGCAATTAAGTCTTTGACGTCTTTTTCTGTCACGCCTGCGCCTTGAGCGACCCTGGTGACGCGAGTGGGCTGTTTCGAGAATAGTTTTGCGCCGTCCCGGTGGTCCAGTTCACCTTCGTTCATGGAGTCCATAATGGTCATGAGGCGTTTCAATCTGGCCATTGATTCCTGTTCACTGCCTTTTGACATCAAATCTTGCGAGAAGCCTGGGATCATACCCTGTAATACAAATAAAAATAATTTAAAGAACATTCAGTAGAAAAAAATTAATTAATATTTTTTGAGAGTTGGCTGTCTGTGAGGTTGCACCGGAAATTTCGTCGCGAAACTATGTTTCTGCAATGAGTAAGGGACGAAAAGGGTCTCGCGCGTGACTGCAGTAATAGCTAAAATCAATAGAAAATATCTGGTACATTTTTACATGGGTCCTTCCAAAGAGCCATCAAGTACATAGAACGATAGTATGGTCGTCTTACTATGGGCAGGACAGGATTTCTATACAATTCAGGCCACCCACAACATGCCAAACCAGTAAATCCAATAAGATGTAAGAACATACCATAATCTGTGAAAATGGCCCCATCTTCATGATGTTTTGGAACTGCTCGTACATAGCTCTTAGTGTGAATTGCCCATGCTTCAGTTTTTCCAATAATTCATCATTGTCATCTAACTTGAGCTCATTGACTTTGTCTAAGAGGCCTTCTATGTCGCCCATGCCCAGCAGTTTGTTGATGAAAGGCTTTGTCTTGAAAGGCTCCAAATCATCAATGTGCTCGCCAGTACCAATGAAGATGATGGGACTCTCGGTGGCTGCCACCCTGTTAGACAAGATAAGTTGTTAATTAAAATAAACAAACTAGTGACTGCCCGCGTCTTCGTCCGCGTGGACTTTGGTTTAAAAAAAAAGTAATTTTAAATCATAAATTGTAACCTTGTCATATTCAGATGTGTTCACCATTCAGTAGTTTTTACGTGAAGACACACACATACAAACTTTCACATTTAGAATATTAGAAGGAATTAGAAAAAAATTGGATTTTACATTTAGCTTATCAAAGCTCTAGGAGACAAGTTGAGACATTCATTTTGACTTGTTACATACAATTTGTACCCTAGCTTCTAATTCCCTGACACTTTTAAAATTACAAAGCTGTTAGTTTTATTGTGTTCTCTCTTATGCCCGTACACACTCAATGACTGCAGAGTGAAAAAGCAATATTTTTAAAGCAGCAGCATACACATACAGATAGTGTGTGCATTCTCATTGGGCTATGGATGCTTTGAAATTATAATATTTTTTCTTTCAGATTAGTCAAATGAGGACACAAAGTTAATCTGTACTTACGCTGACAATGCACCTCCACCTTTTGCGTGCCCATCCAACTTTGTTATTATAACTGAACCAATGTCCACTTTTTCTTTGAAAGCTCTGGCTTGCGCCTCACAAGCCTGACCAATAGTGGCATCCATCACGAATATTATGTTATCTGGTTTCTGTAAATAAATAATAATGCTAATGATATTTCGGAAGCAAACACACAACAGTAAGATATACATGTTTTGAATTTATGCATATATCAGACATCTGGCTTATTCACCACGTTTTTCAAGTAGTTTCAATTCTGTTTGGATATCAATTATAGCAAAATAATAAAAATAAATAAATACAGAGTACTATAAATAAAGATGTCAAGCTGTTGGTGACTGCATAGCAGTAGTCATTTGTAAAGAAAAGCTCTATTGTAATAAACCTGTGAGTTGCTTGGTGAAGTTTGTTGTTCTTGTAATAGAACCTTTACAACCTTTCTATGTAATTAAGTCTTAAAATATTTCATCATGGCTTACAATAGCATTAGCAACTGCCAACATCTCCTCAAATAGTGACTCTTCCTGCTTGTGTCGACCACTGGTGTCCACAATTATCATCTCAAAGCCCTCCTTCTTGAACATATCCACACCAGTTGAGGCTATTACTACAGGGTCCACTTCTGTGTAGCTGTAAACATTAATCAATTCATATAACCAGTAAAAAGAAGGTAATGCTTCAGTAAATTGTAATAACGAATTCAATAAATATGAATAGGCAAGAAATTAATATTGTATTTTCTCTAAAGCTGATCAGATCAGAGCAGTTAGCTTGCATCTGACTACCACAGCTGAGATTTAGTGTGAGCATTATATTCCATGTATTAATTGTCATATTAGAATACAATGCAAAAATATAACATGCTTTTATGATATTGTTTGCTGATTCAGTATAAAATTATCTTCATTTGTATTATTCTGAAAAATTTAGTGAATACTTAATTCACTATCATATTATTTATTTATTTATTCATACAAAATAAAATATGTCATAGTAAGACAGAGTCTGTAACAATTATCTTACCTTCCATAGAAAGGTATTCTGGCTTTTGTACAATTCTGTTTGACTTGATCATAGGCACCAGCTCGGAATGTGTCTGCACACACGAGGGCAGACTTCCAGTTTTTCCTTAAATAATGATATGCAAGCTTCGTACAGGTGGTGGTTTTACCAGACCCCTGTAGGCCTACAAACATGACGATGTTGGGCTTGCCTTTGACTGGTTGGTATGGTTTCACTCCTGGATCCACCAACTGGAAGTTTTATGTAAAATTAAATAAACTTGATAGGTACATGTAGCAACATTATAAGTTTTAAACAGTGTGTAATGGCTTTAGTACTCCATGGTAACGAAACTGTAATACAAAGAAGGTTATCCATACAAGAATAACTGAACTAGTGAAGTTTACATAATATATTAACATTAACATACTTTGACCAATTCTTTGAACACAGCTGATTGTATCATCCGCCGTTTGTTGAGTCCCCCTGCCATCTCATCAAAGTCAATAACAGCTCTGACATTTTCTCTGAGGTTCTTCACTAAGCGGATATTAACGTCTGCCTCGAGAAGAGCAGCACATATCTGCTTTAGCATAGAGTTCAACACCTGCAGGAAGGCCACATTACATTAGAATACATACAAAGTTCAACCTCAGTTGTGGATACAAAACTTGCATATAGCTAACACAACAGGTACGTACATCCTCATTAATGATAGTAGCCCTGCTAAGGGACTGCAAGGCAGTGGTAATTTTACGACCTAAATCTGCTAAAACCATTTTGGAAGATTAGTGCTATACTATGGCAAAATATAATCTATCTTCTACCACCAGCACAAGGTTAATAAAAACAATTTATAAAGCAGCAACTATACACAATTTGTGACATTTTACATCACAATTTTAGTATTATATCAGTAAACACTTTCTATTTCAATAATTTCTCAGTCAATGATACTAAAAACTGACAGGAGTAGTACACGCACGACGTATAGCAACACGTCAAACGTCAAAAATTGAGGGGGTGCGCCGTGCAAGCGGGGGGTATGAGGCAGAGACAATAAACCAGAAGTGTCAAATTTAGTGATGTCCTTATTTGTATCGATAAAAAAAGTAAAATCATTTCCTCCTCTATGAATTTCAATAATTGGCTGAAATGCAGCACCTCCGAGCCAGAATTTAAAAAAAATACCACCATTGATTGAGTGAGTGAATGACTTGACTCGTTGAATGAGAATGAATTGCATGTCAAATTGTCAAAGAAATTCGCTTTGTAATCGTCCACGGGCATATTTCTATTCGTTTGGATATTTTGTAAAAACAAAGCCCTGTAATGGTTGGTAAAACAATTTATTTACTCAATTACTCTCTATCCTCTAAAGTGATTCACAAGCAATAGCTTCTTTAATTCTAGGGACAAAATCAGTCTGGAGGAGGAAGCGGAGGCGACAAGAAAGATGACAAAGACAAGAAGAAGAAATACGAGCCCCCAATCCCAACGAGGGTTGGTAAGAAGAAGCGTAAGGCTAAGGGTCCCGATGCCGCTTTGAAACTGCCCCAAGTGACGCCCCATACGCGGTGCCGTTTGAAGTTACTCAAATTGGAGAGAATCAAAGACTACTTGCTGATGGAGGAAGAGTTCATTCGCAACCAAGAAAGACTGAAGCCCCAGGAGGAGAAAATCGAAGAAGAAAGATCTAAGGTAAATGCTATAGACCAGTGTTTCACAAACATTGCTCTGTCATGGCCCAGTAATTTTAACTTAAACCTCTTTTTGCTGACCCACTTCTAAACCCTAGCTGCTTACATTAATTTATTTAATTTACTGCATATTTATTGTTTATTTATTAACATAGTTAAAACAATTGCTCTGCAGTGGGATGGAACGGGCTGATTTAGATAATTAAAACAGTTGTGTTGTTCAATTTAATGATCAACATAATATATTTAGTTGGATTCTCTAATGGTTTGTCTAAAAAACAAATCTTTTTGTCTTTGTTACATTTTGTGAAGGAGAAATAGACTGATTATAAAATCATAATCTTAAACAGGGCTGTTCAACAATGTGTGCCATAGATAGTATTTGTGTGTTCCACGTCTAATTTAATGTAGAATGAGAAGTACTAAGATGCATTCCTGAAGTAAATGAGACACACAACTATATTGAACACTAGTTTATTACTGACAAACCGGCGCCGTCACCAAACCACACGTCAAAACATAAAGGTCGGTAGTAGACGTCTAAAGAGATACACATCATTCCTCCACACTTAAATTTTGGAACCTGGTGACAAAAACCAACAATATTACAAACAGAAATCATTAAAAATATTTCTTATAATCTACATGCTTCCTAAGACGCTTCGGGCGCGCGAGCGAAAGTGACGCCTCATGGCTGTGTGCGCCTTGGGCAGGATCTCGTGAGTACGTCACAGCTGGTGACGAAACGGTGGCCACATCGGGCAGCAGCGCCTCGTCACTTACTATCGCACTATTCCCTCGCGCGGGCACATCGGTTTCGCAGTCATCACACTCATCACCACCATCATCATCCTCTGTATTAATCTGCTCCAGAACGTGGGACTCGTCAGATTGAACCTGGTCCAAAGGTCTAGTGGTAACAGATTGGTGCTCCACTATTGGTGGAGCGACCTGAGATGTACCAGGAGGTGACACTACGTCAGTATCATTAACAGCTGTAAGTGGCAATGAATGCGATTGGTTAGCGTTCTTATCAATGTTTACATTCGGACTGGTATAGTTACCAGTGTATTTAATTATTTGATCAATGTGTCGGATACAAAGAAAATCTGATTTATCTAAAACAATTTTGTACATTTTATTGCCTACTTTTTCCTTTACAATACCTAATTGCCAGGTTTCCTTACGTGCGTTGTACCCGCGGGTCCAAACCCTATCTCCTAATTCAAGGTGTCTTTTAGCCGGAACCTCTTGTGAGGAATGCGTCGTGTCTGACGGCAATATCAAGTCAAGGCGAGACCGTAAATTCCTGCCGAACATCAGTTTTGCTGGGGTTTCCCCGGTGGTACAGTGCACGGTATTCCTATAATTAAATAGATACCCTAACAACATTTCATCAATTTTGTGTGAGGACAAGTTATCCTGGATAATACATTTTAACATTTTTTTGCATGTCCTTACTGAGTTTTCCGCCTGACCGTTACTGGGCGGATGATAAATAGGCGAAGTCATGTATTTAACACCATTGCTCGTACAAAAGTTTCGGAATTCAATGGAGTTAATTTTGACATCATTATCAGATACGAGTAAGTTCGGTATGCCAAATGTTGAAAAAATACACTTAAGTCTTGAGATTAAGGCTCTAGTCGAAGTTCCGTTATTCATGTTATAGACACTCCAACCACTTACTGAATGAGTCCACTACCACCAAATATACCCTTTGCCCTATAGACATATAGTCTATGTGCACCCGTTGCCAAGGTGCGGAGGGAGTGGGCCAGGGCGCGGGGGGATCGCGCGGCGGCGCTGCGCGCACGCTCACACAAATGTTGCACGACCCGATCCACCGCTCGATGTCGCTGTCGATGCCTGGCCACCACATTCTACTCCGTGCATTGTTTTTGGTTTTCGTAATTCCTAAGTGGGTCTCATGGAGTTCGTTTAACAAACGTTGCCTTAAAATTGTAGGTATGACTACTCTGTGTCCCCGGAACACGCAACCTTGTTCGAGTTGTAAATCAGATTTACAAAGAAAATAAGGTGAAATTGATTTACAAGTTATCTTACGAGGCCAACCACGTAGCATGTACTTCCTTACTGTAGTTAAGTCCTGATCTTTTTCTGTTGCTTGTGCGATATCACGAATATTAATAGCTGGAGAGATCTCATCTAAAAACCTGAGTGCAAAGTAGGTATCTATGTCGTTCTCGATACAGTCGGGTGAATCGTCACTATGTTCACATGCAACAGGTGCGCGCGAAAAATAATCTGCAACGAGATTGTTTTCGCTCGATACATATTGCACAATGTAATTATATGCTGAGAGTATAATGGCATATCTTTGCAATCTTAGCCCTGTCGTTACCGAAATGCCGGTATTTTTATTGAAAATTGACACTAAAGGCCTATGGTCAGTCTTCAATATGAACGGATCGCTGCGGCCATACAGATACTGGTGGAAATGCCTCACCCCGAAGATAATGGCTGTGGCTTCCTTCTGTATTTGGCTGTAGTTACGTTCGCTGGCAGTTAGCGAGCGAGAAGCATAAGCGATGGGGCGCTCGTGACCATTGTCACCGCTCTGCGCGAGCACAGCCCCCAGGCCGGCGGGCCCGGCGTCCACCGACAGCACCAGCCGCGCCTCGGGCTCGAAGTGCGCCAGCACACGCTCTGAGGCGAGCTCGCGGCGAACTGCCGCTACGCTGCGTTTTTGGGCCTCACCCCACTTCCATTCCGCGCCTTTTCGTAGTAATTCATGGACTGGACCTAATAATGATGACGCATTAGGAATAAAATTTCTATAATAGTTTACCACCCCTAAGAATCTTTTTACCTGGGTGACATTCGTTGGCTCGGGCGCGCTTAATATAGCTTGAACTTTGTTAGGACAAGTTTTTAATCCATCTTTACTTATAACATACCCTAAGTATGTGACATCATCTTTAAAGAAAGAACACTTGTCCTTATTCAGGCGTAGCCCTGCGTCGTTTAGTCTGCGTAGGACTTCCCCTAATCTGCTAATGTGACAACTTTTACTGGGTGCAGTTATACAAATATCATCAAGCCATATACTTATACCTTCTATGCCTGCAAGTAGTGTTTCCATGGCTTTTTGGAAAATTGCTGGTGCGTTAGCTAAACCATACACTAATCTGGTGTATTTGAAAAGGCCTTTGTGAGTGTTAATTGCTGTAAGTGCCTGGCAGGGCCCTTCCAAGACAAATTGATTGTAGGCGTTTTTTAGGTCAATTTTGCTGTAATGCTCGCCCCCACCAATGTTGGCAAATACCTCTTCTATTCGGGGCATAGGATACTTCTCAATGATTAGATCTTTATTTAATGTTACGGAAAAATCACCTGCAATTTTCACTTGGCCATTTTCTTTCAACACAGGTACTATTGGAGTAGCGTAGTCAGAATGGTTGATAGGAACCAAAATACCTGCACTCACTAAGCGGTCCAGCTCTTCCTCAATTTTGCCTTTAAGGGCAAAGGGTACTGGTCTTGCCTTGAAAAACTTAGGAACTGAATTTTCTTTAACCTTTAAGCAAACCTCAAACTTATTAAATGAGCCCAATTCATCACTCCACAAATTCGGAAACTTCTCTAACAAATTCTCGATGCTTAGATCGTCAGACATTGCATTTAAATTGGTAGTCATTATTGGGCGTTTTTCAAAAAAAGTGTACATTGGTGAAAGTCAGTGTCCTACTCCTTTCTCGATCGATAAACGTTTATTGTGTTGATTTTTATTATCAAACCTGAGTTTTACAGTTAGAGTAACAACATAGCTCTTATGTGAACTAAAAATAACGAACAAAGAATTGAAAAATCTAAATATATTAAATAAAAACAATCTTACAGATCGCTGTTTCTGTGATGTCCTACACCCACCTCTACAGATAAAAGTCCATTTTTTTTAGTTTTTTTATACCTAACCCAGTATTTATTTCTACTTGTACTAATAGATAAAGATCTTAGTTTTGAGTTGAAACCCTAATATGATCCGTTTTGGAACAAAATCAATTAAATAATCCAGTTTTTATGTTGTCCGGCGAAATAGCGCATGGTGGAATTTCCCTCTACGTCACCGCATTATTGACTTCTTCTAGATGAAATATTCCCAATTTAGTACTTTTTTTTAAAATGTAGCAACATTATTACAAGTATAGTGGCGGCCATGTTTAGTTTTTGTCAGCCAATTTGCCAAGAAATCGCAACAGAAGTGGTCACTTTGGTCGGTGAAAAAAAAGTATTCCATCAACGACTCCAGATTTTTCCATTTAAGCAAACCCAAATTGATTTGGCTCTCTTTGTATTCAATTTATTGACTTATTGTTATATGAAATGTTTAGTTAAAATGAATGCAAGTTTCTTAATTTATTGGTAAAATAAGTTTTCAAAAATATTGACGTGGTTACGTTACTTCCATTACCGCTACAGTCTCATGAATGGATCATAAAAGTGACGTAATGGAATCCTAAAGGTCGGTTCACCAGACTTCAATTAATAATGGTCATTGAGGACTACTATTTGAAAAAAATGATTATTTTCCGAGCATTCATTCACTTAAATATTATTGATATCTGTTTTCGTTCCAGTTTTGAACTTTAAAACGCCTACTCGTCTAGTACCTACCTACCTACCTACTAATACCAACTGTAATATTTCAATTCATAAATCTAACTAGGAACCCTAATTATTGATAATAATATCTTGATAATAACAAAGTGTTTAAGAATTTCGGTATTCAACCGCCGCTGCCGTGGCATGCTCGCTTTGCTCGCTCAGCACGTGCTTCGTTGTAACCTATCCTAACTCTTTGGTGGACTGGACAAATCTATTGTGGTAACGCGAGTTGACGTTAAGTGGTTTCGTAGAGACAGTCCGTTGCAAAACTTGACTTCCATACCATATTGGAATTACGCATATTTTTCCTTCAGCTTAGGTCAAACTAGTTAATCCTAATTTGTTTAAGACAAACACTTTTGTTAAAGCAGTTTATCCTAAGCCCCACAGCCTAAAGCGATGAAGCTTAGGCCAAACTAGTTTATCAAATATACTAAGCAAATTCTGAAAGAGTGCTAAGTATGAAATAACGTTGCCCTTTCTGCTTAGTGACTAATTTCAGGCTAAACTTGTTGATTTGCATAATCTTCAAGTTCCTTGATTTAATCACTGTCATGTGAACGCTGGCTTAGGGTTCCTAAACGTTACCCAAGTGCTCCTTTTGACGTCACTGTCCTATTATTACTGTAGTTTATTTGCTAAGATTAATTAATATATCTCAAAGAAATTGTATTTTCTTTTTATAGATTTTAGTCAATGATGAGCTAATAATTTATTATTAATAAACGTTCTAAGAAAAAAACTTTCTAAAACGTTTCTAAAACAGATAATATGTAGTCCAAAGTATCCAAAAGTCGCGTAAAAGAATTATTTTGATTAAAAACTTATTATTTCAATTATATGAGCGGACTTACTCATATTTTTTAGAAAACTGATTGTGTTTAAATTTCGGAAACAAAGATTTGAAGTTATTTACTTCTCTTCATTTTCTTTAAAACGTTCATGAAATTAGTGATGTGAAGGAACTTCTTCCCTACAGAATTAAATTTCAATTACATTTATTTGCGAAGTCTTTTCATATTTTATCTGTAAATTCGATTTTTCATGCAGTTTATATATATTTAAATTAATGTAGGCATATATTTAATCGAAATTCAAAATCTGACTAAGGTGGAATTCCTATTACATCACCGACACTTTTTGAAAAACGCCCTATTACATTGAAGGCAGCCATGAAATCCCTACCAAGTAGAGGTGGCCCCCCATTTTCAATAACAAAAACCTTAATATTATTCGATATCTTGTTATAAGTAGCTTTAGTGGTGAAGTACCCCAATGGAGAGATTTTATGGCCGTTGTACAAACACATTTTAATATCGGAATTTTTCAACTTATAATTGTGAAACTTTTTTTTGTACAATTTGTCTGAAATGACCGAACTGCCTGATCCTGTATCAAGTTCCATGGATAGATATTGGTTTCCTAATTGTAAATCAATTAAGATTGGCTTGTCAGCAACATACCTTATGTTAAAGTTCTGACATTCCTTACATTCAACATCCTTGACTTCGCCGCTCTCGTCACCTTCTGAATCCGCAACATGGTAAACACACGACCCTTTGCTGCACACTTTCTTCAAATGACCTTTAAGGCCGCACTTCTGGCATTTGTAATTCTTGTAATAACACTTTTCACTCATGTGGTTCTTCAAGCCGCAAACCACGCAGCGGACGTTGCTCTGGCCAGCCGTATCGCGCCGAGTCGACGAGCTTGCACCTCCACTACCACCGGCACCATATCCTCGTCCAGTTTGACTCTGGAATTTCGCACGATACACTGGTTCCTTCTTTATGGTTTTATCTTCGAACGAGCACATGATTTTTGCTTCTTTAGCACATGCTGTCGTGACGTCTGGCCTAGAACGGATCTAGGACCTCAAATACTGATACTTACACGACAAATTAACTCAGGGGGGTATATCGAGAAATTCTCATCTTATCTTTATTATACGATTCTGGTGCCACTAACAAGTCCGAGAGCCACCTAGGTGGTATGTTCCTCTCACTATGGACAGGCTAGTCACCATCATCGATCTTTATTACATATATGATTCTGGTGCCACTAACAAGCCCGAGAGCCACCTAGGTGGTATGTTCCTCTCACTATGGACAGGCTAGTCACCATCATCATTCTAACTCACACTCTAGACTGAAGGTCTCTTAAGAGGGGACCCATCTTGGGCCCCCACAGGCCTCCATAACCACCCCTCACAGCCTGCCCTTTCCACTCGGCAAGGTATTACTCTTACTCGTAATCTCTCGATATATACCTCTGTCTATTTAACTCTTATAATCTTTGTGCAACTCACCCGGGGGTCAGGTTCATTTTATCAACTTTGTGCAACTCACCAAAGGGCCAGCTTACTCTTATGGTTACCTCCTCTTGTAACTACCTCTGCTCGCCCTCCGCGTGCCGTTCACTTACACATTCACTCTAGCTAAAAACTTGTGCTAAAAACTATCTCTTTTTCCTTAAATAATCTTTTTCATAACCTCTTACATTTCCCTCCAAATCTATCATAGTGTTCTCTCTTCTACTTTTTTAATCATAAGTCACGACCATAGACAAGCAGATGCTACAAACTATAATCATTCGATTTCGATCCACTCACCTCACGTTCGGATAATCGCGTCTTTCGCGACACTCCCTAGGAAGACGAAGATGGTTACAGCAAAGCGAAAAGCTGACGAGTCCACTCTGCCATCTTCTCTCTTGCTTTTACTGCAGCGACTCGCCTTACTTTGACTTCTTGTGTCTCGCTCACATCACTCTCGTTATGAATCTCCATCGCTTCACTGTTCTCTCTACTTTCTGAGCTCGGTAGAACTGGTTGTTCTACCATCTCTAAGTGTTTACTACTTTCCTCGGGCTTACTGCTCTCTCTCTCTCCTACCTCACTCTCCTGAATGACAACCTCCTTCTCGTTAGGTTTTTCAGAACTCTCTTTTATCAAATCTAGATCCATTGGTTGTTCTTGAATCTTTCTCGGGCTCGAAATAACTGGTGTTTTTTCTTGTATCATGGGCTCATGAGTCTCGGTCAGAATTGGTTCTGTAGGTATATCAGACCCTATGACATCATCCATATCCGCTTTTAGTGGGTATAGGTGGCCAACCGACCTGGTGAACTCGGTATTTCCAACTTTAACTCGGGCCACTCTACACTCTCCATCTTCGCTTCTTACAAGCGATGTTATTTTGCCTACTTTCCAGTTCTGTCTGTTGCTTGATTCACTCTTGATTTGGACTAAATCACCAACTCGGTGTCTCGCCTGTTGTCACTCTTGGTTGCTTAACATTGTTCTTGTATCGCTCTCTTAAGCTTGGTAAATATTGACCAATGAACATCTCCTTGAACTCGTCTACGATATTCTGACCTCGCTTCCAGCCATCTATGAGGTCTCGCTTAGTCACTGTGTCCAAGTTTGTGGTAATATCTCTTGACAAGTTCATGGTCAAGCATTTACCCAGTGATAGGAAGTCCGCTGGCTTCAGCACGTACTCTACGTCTGCGCCTACGCATGTCAATGGTCTTGTATTGACTACTGCTTCTACTTCTTTTATTACTGTCTGCAGTCCGCTATCACCCAGTAGATGTTTGCTCAGTGTTCGTTTCAGGCAATGTTTCACAACGCCAACTAATCTTTCGTACACTCCGCCATGCCACGGCGCTAATTGCGGTATGAACCTCCACTTTATCTTGTTCTCCACGCAAAACGTACTGGTCAAAAGTTCAGATGTAAGTTTGAATTGCAGGGCGTTGTCAGAGAGGATTAGTGTTGGTACTCCTCTTGAGGCCACAAATCTTCTAAGAGCAAGTAAGCATTCCTCGGCGGTCAAGTTCTTAACTACCTCAAGGTGGACTGCTCGCACCACTAAGCATGTGAAAAGACAAATCCATCTCTTTTCATTTCCATTCTCGCATTTAACCATCATTGGGCCGAAATAATCCATCCCCAAGAATGCGAATGGTGCGTTGTACTTCACGCGTTCTGGCGGCAATGCTGGTGTCGTAGGTAGCTTGTATGGACCACCTCCATGTTTGATGCACTCCGGGCATCGTCTTAAGACCTTTTGTACTTGTGCTCTACCCTTAGGGATCCAGTATTTTTGACGGATTACACTCAATGTATGTGAGACTCCTACGTGGTAATTCTTTATGTGGGTCTCTCTGATGACCTTCGTAGTGTACTCACATTCTCTTGGCAGCAGGATTGGATGCTTCGTGTCGTATGCCATATCAGCATGCATCATGCGACCTCCGCATCTCAGAAGACCGTCTACGTCCATAAATAATCCTAGATTTCTTGTAAGATGAGAATCTTTACCTTTGACTTCTTCAGGAAAGTATCTAGATTGGATCTCCTTTATCTCTCGTACTTCAGAGTCTACATAGTTATTAGTTCGCTCTGCCGTAGTGTCAATCCATGGCATCTCTGGTCTTTCCATATCAAGGTGTCCTTTGACTGCTTCTTCCATGTCTCTCTCTACTTCTTTGCAGTTGATTTCGTCAAAAAGATCTGGAGGCTTGCAAATGATTTCGTCAAAAAGATCTGGAGGCTGCTCTTCCAGACCCTCCACAACAGCAGAGAGAGTCGACAAGTGATTCTCAAGGTGCCTATCATTAGGCCACATCTTCTTGTTTGCCAGGAGAAAGTCAGGGCCTTGAAACCATGTGTGTTTCTTCTGATGCCAAAGTTAGGTCAGCTGGGTTAAGTCTTGAGCTGATATAACAGTTTTCAACATTTACATTCTGCTTTATTTCATCTACTCTGTTTGCGACGAAAGGAGGCAACGGCTTGTTGGATTTGACCCAACTGAGGACGACGAGACTATCTGTCCAGAGATATTGTTTTGAGATGTGTAATACCATTGTCTTTTTCAAGTAGGCTATCAATCGGCTTCCTATAAGATAACCAAGCAGTTCCATTTGTGGTATTGTAAGTGGTTTCTTATTTTTCAGTGTAGTGCTATGAGACTTCGTCGCCGATTCATTCTTGTCTCCTTTCTTTTTCTCCAGTGGAGCTATCCTGGTCTTCGACATAAGCAGTGTAGTTTTTACGTTGCGTCCATCGTCAGCGCGCAGGTACGCCACTGCAGCATACGCGAGGTTGGAGGCGTCGGTGAAGTAATGCAACTCGTAGTTCATTTTACTCTCGTTCTCACAACTATGGAATCCTGTGTATCGGGGAAGTGTACAATCCTTCACGTCATACAATGTTGAAGAAATCTTTTCCCATTCTTCATGAAGCTCTGGACACAGTGGTGTATCCCATTTGTAGCCTCTTCTCCATAGTTCTTGCAAGAAGATTTTCACTGGTAATAAAAGTGGAGCCACAAATCCACATGAATCATAGATTGAGGCTAACACTCTTAATACTTGCCTCTTGCTCGTGACTTCACTCAGGTCAAGGATGTTTTATCTTTAAGATTTAGCCGCAGTGTGTCTTCTTCCTTATTCCACACTAGGCCTAAAACTTTTGTCTCTTCTGTTTGTTCTGCTCTACTTTTCACCGGTATTTTCTCCATGAGCGCATGATCGTTTGACGTCCAATCTCTGATGTTCATGGACAGTTGTTGAAACAAATTTCTAGTCTCTTCAAAGAGTTTCACAGCATCTTCAGTAGTGTTGGCACCAGTCACAAGGTTGTCGACATAGCATCTGTCAGCTATGCTCCCTAGAAGATCTGGATTTGTAGTCGAAATGTGGTATCGTATTACTGCATTCAGTAGAAATGGACTAGAGATTATTCCAAATGGCACCCGGCAGAACCTCAGGAGTAGTATATTATTGTAGGTCAAGGGTTCTTCAATATTCTTTACCCATAGAAATCTGGTCACATCTCTATCTTCTGTCTGTAGGCCTACTTGCAGGAAGGCCTTCTCAACATCTGCTAGAATTCCTATCTTATTAATTCTGAAATTAACAAGTAAAGCTGTCAGATCTTGCAGTAAGCAGGGTCCTCGATACAAGCATTCATTTAAACTGAGATGATCTTTCGACTTCGCTGAAGCATCATAAACAATACGTCCACGTTTACCAGCTTGCTTGACTATGTGGTGTGGTAAATAATGTATCAGAGGAGTTGTTTGACAAGTCACATCAGATTCAGGTTCTACAGTTTCAATTATGTTAGCTTGAATCTGTTCTTGCAAGATGTTGTTATACTCTTCCAATGTAGCTTTGTCTGCTCGCAATAGCAGACCCTTCGGTCTACCATATGCAGGGCCATAGTTTGTAGGTAAGCTTGGGTGTGATTGCGTCCAAGGCCATTTCACATAATATCTGCCCTTTTGATATTTAATGGAGTTATTGAAATGTTGAACAGCTTCTTCTTCTCTGGTTGTCTTAACGGAATCAGTTATGCCAATGTTTTCTAAGGTCCACAAGAATTTAATATCTAAGTTTCGTAATGGCAAGTCTGGTTTATGGTAGTGAGAAAACTCTCAATCATTCTGATGGTATGTGACTACAGACAGAGTAACTTCCCTTCTTCCTTGTTCTTCCAGGCGGCCTGATACTATCCATCCAAAATCAGTATCGACTAGGTGAAGATGGTCATCAATCATAATTTTGTCATTCCTGATGAATGAGAAGTAATAGTCGTTGCCAATGAGAAGATCTATGCCTTAGCCACCTGATCCATCATCTGCCAATACATCTACTATGTCAGAGTGGTTCACATTTGGTATTGCTACTCTATCAGTAATATGAGGAACTATGTTAATTCGGATTGACTTCTGGATTCCTCTTTTTGTTTCAATGGTGATATTTGCAGATGGGCCCAGTGTCTCAGCTGGTTTCTCTGATCCAAAGGTAAATATCATCAGTAAATCTTCTTTGTCCGGGGTAAGGTTTAGATGTTTTGCTAAGCTTATTGTGTGTTGTAACTTCTCTGACTACCTGAATCAAGCAGTACTCTGCACAGCGGCAGCTTGTTTTCACTCAAAACTCGTACTGTTGCGGTCTGTAAAAAGGATCTTAAGTTAATGACCTGCTTAGACATACTGGTAGTTACTTGATCACTTAGCCTATTGCTACCCATTTTATCGTTCATAGACCTCTATGGCGCATTTGGAGGGAAATAAGGCACAAGTAGTGATTGTGAAAACATCCACAATAATAGCACTGTATCAATTTCATACATCCTCTGACCAGATGGCCCTTTCCAAAGCGTTTAAAACATCTGTCTAGCTTGTATATCCTATTTTCACTACAATCTTCATCACAGAATATACAGGCTCGTTTTGTCAGTCTCTTCAGGATTGGAGTATCTTCTAACTTGTGTTTTCTATAACTCTTATTGAAGCTGACTACATCATGGTTGAGACTTGGCTTGAGTCAACATTTGTATATTGACATATTTGTTAGTTTGGCTTCAGGTTCCATTTGCACTTGTAAACCCTCACTTAGCAGGTTGACAGACGCTTCGTTCGTAGCCACGGGTGTCAGGCGGTTCGCTTCTTTATCATACAACTCAATAAGCTACCTTAGACGAAGCGTGGCATTAACAAAATCCATTTCCTGCACGCCCATCAAGACGCTTCCGTACTTGTTGTAAAAGTATTGCTTCCATGGTGGCGGCGACTGTAAATCAACATACGAAAAGATTATAACTAGGGAGATCCCGTGTCACCACTGCTTTACTTACTATTTACTAACTTATTTCACATCACGTTGTTAGAATCAAGTTAGATTCGACTTGCGTCACACTTACTTTCAAGTTTTCGGCGGCCGGCTAGGAAACAACAACTTTCAGGCACAAGCACAAATTAACTATCATATCACGTTAACCCTGAATAGATAAACGTGTGCAAGACACTTCTCAACGTTTTTGCGACCTTATCACTGGGTTTTTACATAAACAGTGCACTAATATTAGCAATATGTAACTAAATATGAAACAACCGACAAATTTTCATTCAACAAGTAGGTAGAAAAGTTTTGCAGTAAAAAAGCATTAGTGTTGTGACAAAATCACAACATTCAATTAAATCGATTAAGTCAATCGATTGATTCTCGGTACCGATTCAACGATTCGATTTATTGTGTCGAACATACACTCGTAAATACTCCTAATTTACTAAAGGAGAGAAGAGAGAGAGAGAGACAGTAATTTTCAGTAGATTTTAGTGTAACATCTGCCGTCATTCATTAAACTAAAGTTTCATTCATTCATCACGTACATCAGATGGTACTTACGCTAACAATTTGTATGTCAGTTCCATCTATCTACATCGCCTCGATTGTACTACACTACAACTTAGCACAATTCAAACTTCCATTTCGGTCTAGTAGGTCATCGTTTTGTCTACTACCAAGCAAACTACTTTGTCTAGGTGTACTACTTATACCATCATTTAGACGATATCAAAGAGCAATCATGATAGCACGTCGTTTTCTTTCTAGTGCCTACCATCACCCTCAAAAGCTACTCATGTGGTGTCACGTCGTTTTCTTTCTAGTGACCACTACCCTCAATAGCTACTCAACTCATGCAATGTGACGACATCAAAGAGTAGTCATGGTAACACGTCGTTTTCTTTCTAGTGACTACCAATCACTCTAACTCTACTGATGCTACCACCCTCAAAAACTACTCATGTGGTGTCACGTCGTTTTCTTTCTAGTGACCACCACCCTCAATAGCTACTCAACTCATGCAATGTGACGACATCAAAGAGCAGTCATGGTAACACGTCGTTTTCTTTCTAGTGACTACCAATCACTCTAACTCTACTGATGCTACCACCTAGCTAACCAACTCATGCAATGTGACGACATCAAAGAGTAGTCATGGTAACACGTCGTTTTCTTTCTAGTGACTACCAATCATTCTAGCTCTTCTGATGCTACCACCTCAATAACTCAAGCGATGTCACGTCGTTTTCTTTCTAGTGACCATCACTCTCAACAACTACTCATGTGGTGTCACGTCGTTTTCTTTCTAGTGACCACCACCCTCAATAGCTAGCCAACTCATGCAATGTGACAACATCAAAGAGCAGTCATGGTAACACGTCGTTTTCTTTCTAGTGACTACCAATCACTCTAGCTCTACTGATGCTACCACCTAGCTAACCAACTCATGCAATGTGACGACATCAAAGAGTAGTCATGGTAACACGTCGTTTTCTTTCTAGTGACTACCAATCATTCTAGCTCTACTGATGCTACCACCTCAATAACTCAAGCGATGTCACGTCGTTTTCTTTCTAGTGACCATCACTCTCAACAACTACTCATGTGGTGTCACGTCGTTTTCTTTCTAGTGACCACCACCCTCAATAGCTAGCCAACTCATGCAATGTGACAACATCAAAGAGTAGTCATGGTAACACGTCGTTTTCTTTCTAGTGACTACCAATCACTCTAGCTCTACTGATGCTACCACCTCAATAACTCAAGCGATGTCACGTCGTTTTCTTTCTAGTGACCATCACTCTCAAAAACTACTCATGTGGTGTCACGTCGTTTTCTTTCTAGTGACCACCACCCTCAATAGCTAGCCAACTCATGCAATGTGACAACATCAAAGAGCAGTCATGGTAACACGTCGTTTTCTTTCTAGTGACTACCAATCACTCTAGCTCTACTGATGCTACCACCTAGCTAACCAACTCATGCAATGTGACGACATCAAAGAGTAGTCATG
Source organism: Udea ferrugalis (assembly GCA_950022985.1). Taxonomy (NCBI): domain Eukaryota; kingdom Metazoa; phylum Arthropoda; class Insecta; order Lepidoptera; family Crambidae; genus Udea; species Udea ferrugalis. Next base: position 5,768,278 of record OX465533.1, read on the forward strand.
GTAACACGTCGTTTTCTTTCTAGTGACTACCAATCATTCTAGCTCTACTGATGCTACCACCTCAATAACTCAAGCGATGTCACGTCGTTTTCTTTCTAGTGACCATCACTCTCAACAACTACTCATGTGGTGTCACGTCGTTTTCTTTCTAGTGACCACCACCCTCAATAGCTAGCCAACTCATGCAATGTGACAACATCAAAGAGCAGTCATGGTAACACGTCGTTTTCTTTCTAGTGACTACCAATCACTCTAGCTCTACTGATGCTATCACCTCAATAACTAACCAACTCATGCTATGTGACGACATCAAAGAGCAATCATGGTAACACGTCGTTTTCTTTCTAGTGACTACCAATCACTTAAGCTCTACTGATGTCCCCACCCTCAATAACTAACCAACTCATGCTATGTGACGACATCAAAGAGCAATCATGGTAACACGTCGTTTTCTTTCTAGTGACTACCAATCACTTAAGCTCTACTGATGTCCCCACCCTCAATAACTAACCAACTCATGCGATGTGACGACATCAAAGAGCAATCATGGTAACACGTCGTTTTCTTTCTAGTTACTACCAATCTCTTTAGCTCTGGAGATGTCGCCACTCTCAATAAATAACTAGCAAACTCATATTTGGGTTAGTTAGGTAGCTACCTTATTTTACTGATTACTAAATGTCATGCTCTTTCTAAATCTACTATGCTTCGCCAGTATGAGATTCCTGGGTTCAGATCCCAGCACCTCCACCATTTTGTCGTGACGTCTGGCCTAGAACGGATCTAGGACCTCAAATACTGATACTTACACGACAAATTAACTCAGGGGGGTATATCGAGAAATTCTCATCTTATCTTTATTATACGATTCTGGTGCCACTAACAAGTCCGAGAGCCACCTAGGTGGTATGTTCCTCTCACTATGGACAGGCTAGTCACCATCATCGATCTTTATTACATATATGATTCTGGTGCCACTAACAAGCCCGAGAGCCACCTAGGTGGTATGTTCCTCTCACTATGGACAGGCTAGTCACCATCATCATTCTAACTCACACTCTAGACTGAAGGTCTCTTAAGAGGGGACCCATCTTGGGCCCCCACAGGCCTCCATAACCACCCCTCACAGCCTGCCCTTTCCACTCGGCAAGGTATTACTCTTACTCGTAATCTCTCGATATATACCTCTGTCTATTTAACTCTTATAATCTTTGTGCAACTCACCCGGGGGTCAGGTTCATTTTATCAACTTTGTGCAACTCACCAAAGGGCCAGCTTACTCTTATGGTTACCTCCTCTTGTAACTACCTCTGCTCGCCCTCCGCGTGCCGTTCACTTACACATTCACTCTAGCTAAAAACTTGTGCTAAAAACTATCTCTTTTTCCTTAAATAATCTTTTTCATAACCTCTTACATTTCCCTCCAAATCTATCATAGTGTTCTCTCTTCTACTTTTTTAATCATAAGTCACGACCATAGACAAGCAGATGCTACAAACTATAATCATTCGATTTCGATCCACTCACCTCACGTTCGGATAATCGCGTCTTTCGCGACACATGCTGCCTGTTCCGCCAATTCAATCGCCCGTGTCAACGTCAATGTGGACGGGCTTTGCTCAAAAAGCTTGTCGCGTTCAGGGCCAGAGCCCAGGCCTAAGACGAAACGATCAATCAGGTTTGTCTCTAGCGCCGTTCCAAAATCGCAGTAACTTGCGAGACCTCTCAACCGCGCCGCCCAATCGCTGATGGATTCACCTGAACTCCTACTCGCTCCGTGAAATTTAGCCTTGTCCACAAATGAACACTTTTTCGCTTTGAAATGGCTGTCGAGTAACTTGATCAAATCTTCATATTTTAGCGATTCCAACTCATTTGGATACGCTAAATTACGCAGTAGTCGGTATGTCTCATCCGTCAAATGAGTTAACAGGATTCCATTTTGATTTTCCGTGTTCACATTGTTGACCTTCAAGTACTGCGTCAACTTGCCCTTAAATATCGACCATTCGCTAATTTTATGATCAAATACGCTTAAATTCCCTAAATAAGCCATTTGCTTATTTATTTTGTTATGGGTAACGTTGAAAAATCCTCGTCGCCAATGAAGTAAATGAGACACACAACTATATTGAACACTAGTTTATTACTGACAAACCGGCGCCGTCACCAAACCACACGTCAAAACAGTTATAACATAAAGGTCGGTAGTAGACGTCTAAAGAGATACACATCAATTCCCATTACATAAAAACCTATTTGTTTTCTTCTTAGAGTATGTAGTAGCCCAGAAAAATGTCTAGTTGGTATAGAGCAGCTCTAAACAAGTTTTTATTCCAGGTGGATGACCTTCGAGGGACCCCCATGTCTGTGGGCAACTTGGAAGAGATCATTGATGACAATCATGCCATTGTGTCCACATCTGTGGGCAGCGAGCACTATGTCAGCATACTGTCCTTTGTGGACAAAGACCAACTGGAACCTGGATGTTCTGTGTTGCTTAACCATAAGGTTTGTTATTTGATATGATAAATTTAAATACTGATAAAATAAAAACTGTACTAAAAAAAACTGTATGCTGTATGTTTCCCTGAAGAATAAATAAATATTACAATTGAAATCAAGCATGACAATACGAAAGATGGGAAGGTGATGTCTAGAAGGTTTTTGGGCCACTGTGGAGAAGGCTAGCAAGGAACAGGAGGAATGGAGACAGTTTGGGGAGCCCTATGTCTTAGGATAAGCTGAGGGAGAATAAAACTTACAATAAGTGATTGTAAATGAAGAAAACTAGCAGCAATAAAGGCTTATTTTATTTAATTATTACATTACAATAGAAACGAAAGACTGACAAACTTGTGATGATTAACAAAGACACTGCCTTTGCCTGGGGTAGAAAATATAGTTGGCTATATTTTCTACCATGACATAGTCATGACTGCTACTAAATCAATGCTATATTTTTGTCATATGGCGCAGAAAATAATCTGACTTTCATTTTTGATTAAATTTTGTAATGTATTTTTTTTATCTTTTATACAGGTCCATGCTGTAGTAGGTGTGCTGGGTGATGACACTGACCCTATGGTGTCAGTTATGAAACTAGAGAAAGCTCCTCAGGAAACATATGCAGATATTGGTGGACTTGATACACAGATTCAAGAAATTAAGGTAGTATCCATCACCGTTTTTAATTGTAAGAAATATACACATACATACATAATTGACCTTCATATTTTGAGACTTACCTTGTATTTCCAAATATATTTACAGGAATCAGTGGAGCTGCCTCTAACTCACCCTGAGTATTATGAAGAGATGGGCATCAAACCGCCTAAAGGTGTCATTTTATATGGACCACCTGGGACAGGCAAGACATTGCTTGCAAAGGCTGTTGCTAACCAGACATCTGCCACATTCCTTCGTGTTGTGGGATCTGAGCTTATTCAAAAATATTTGGTAATTACCGCATATTTATTTTTTATCAAATAATGAATGCAAATAATAATACATAATATCTGACACACCCAGATCATAAAGTGCATGTGCACAATTTCTGAAACTGTTTTATTTTTCAGGGAGATGGGCCCAAACTCGTAAGAGAGCTATTTAGAGTAGCAGAGGAACATGCTCCTTCTATTGTATTTATAGATGAAATTGATGCTGTTGGCACAAAACGGTAAGATTTTATTTGAACATGGGTTTTACTTCTTCATGACAATTGTTAAACAGGTTGTTGGAGAATAGGGTAGCCATTTATGATTCATTTTGTTTGTCACTTTATGTTCACCATAAATAATAATTAAAATCGAATATTTTTTCAAAATGAGCCCACAATAGGCCAGCATAGTTGGGTTGGCAATTCCATTTCAAAAGTATTGATACTATTTATGTGATTCTATCAGGATTGTTTCCATAAATGTGAGGTTTTTCGATAATGAACAAAAAAAACAGTTGGCAGTTGATTGATGTTATATTAACCTATTTAAATTTGTTTTTGTTTAGTTATGACTCTAATTCTGGTGGTGAAAGAGAAATTCAGAGGACCATGTTGGAGCTACTCAACCAGCTTGATGGATTTGACTCTCGTGGTGATGTCAAGGTTGTTATTTTTTATATTATTTATCCACCTGAAACATTTATTAATTTACATACCCACTTTAATGTAAATTCTACTGGCATAAAAAGGGTAGTAGGGGTAAGATATTTCAGTAGTATATATTGGTACTGCTATTGGCACCAAAATGAGGATGCAAAAACTTCCAGGTAAGAATCAATTGACGAGGGTGTTAGGTGGCATCAGGGCCAAGGCTCTATGTCCAAAAGTAGTATCTACTAGATTTCGCCTAGATGACAAACTTTTTTGAACATTACTTTTGTCCCTTTTCTTACAATGACTGTTTCATCTCTTGTACTCAATCAGGGATAGCCCACAGGCAATGCCCTTCTAGTTGATTTGGCAAGGCAAGGTATATATTAACATGAACTTTTTTATCATTTAGGTTATCATGGCCACAAATCGTATTGAGACATTAGATCCAGCTCTCATCCGACCGGGACGTATAGACAGGAAGATAGAATTCCCTCTGCCTGATGAAAAAACCAAGAGAAGAATATTCACCATTCACACATCAAGGATGACACTAGCAGATGATGTCAACCTTTCAGAACTAATTATGTCTAAAGATGATCTCTCAGGTGCTGATATAAAGGTAATTGTGGTATTCAGACTATACTGCTTTATAATTCTTGTTTTTCTGAAAGTGAAATGGTATTACTAACAAAAAAAAAATCTTAATATTCACTAAAAAGGGTATTATTTTTGTATTGTTTCTTTAATTATCAAATAAAATTAAAAGACGCACTTAAAAATAAAAAAACACTCACCTTTTTCAGGCAATTTGCACTGAAGCTGGTCTGATGGCTCTGCGAGAACGGCGAATGAAAGTAACAAATGAAGACTTCAAGAAATCTAAGGAAAGTGTTCTTTACAGGAAGAAAGAAGGCACGCCTGAGGGACTTTACCTTTAAAATAATACTAATGCTTTTCTTGCATCCTGTACACTTGTAACTGGTTGTCTGTAAAGATAAATACAATACCAAATGAACTATGGTCGTAACTACAAAGTTCAGATCATTCGAAGTTGTGCTGCAGGATACAGTATATAATTTTGCAATTAATAAAAATGTAATAGATTATTTCTTTTTTAGTTTCATCGACATTACCTACCCCACCTCAAAAATTCTTCACCGGCTGACTTTATACCAGGGCCCAGGGCCCCAAGTCTGCTAATTTAAGAGGTTTTGACGCAGAACGTCACTTTCGCAAATGATCACCTCGAAAATTTTGGTCACTTTCGCAGAATGTCACTTTCGCAGAATGTCATTTTCGCAAAAGGTCACTTTCACACAATGTCACTTTCGCATTTGGTCACTTTCGCAAAACGTCATCATCATCAGAAACAAGTCGGTGTCATATTGAATTAAAAACAGGTCCATTGGAGATGTTTTTTGTGTGACCGCATTTGGTCCGCAGCCGTATCTTCCTTTTTTGGTAATACGTTATAGCACCCCTGGTCAGCCGGCTGCCTTGAAACTACAGTCAAAAACGAAGTTGGTATCAACGTACGTTACTTCAAGAGGCACCGACCAATTTTGTACAATTGCGACCATTATTATGGCAGGTGGGTGACCTGTAAATGAGTAAGCGTCTATGTGCTAGATTAATTTTGCGACAGACGTTTTGTTACAAAGATCAACGAACACCTTGACTAGGCAGGACTTTTAGACTATGAGGGGAAACTTCATACTCTGCAGGAATTGAAGCCACGACCAATGTGGATCAAGAAAAAGCCATCTAAAAGTGCTCAACGATGCCCACTAGCTCTAGGTCCGGTAATAAAAAGGGTATGAGGTCGATGTGACCACCCGAAACGCACTTGGCCAGAATCGTGTTTGAAAAACTACATCTCAGTTTCTAAACGATTATTAAACCGTCAATGTCATTTTCACCATGAAAATATAACACGGCAAAGTTGAAAACTAATGTAGATGTCAAAAAGAAAAAGAGATAGCCGATAAAACCTAATGCTGTTTGAGGGAGATGTCAATACAAAAGCATAAATTGAAGCGCCTCTTGAAATTGGTAGTACATGTTGTTTCGGAATGATAGATTCCTAAGAATTATTCTGTTTTCGTGACAAGGCAAGCTTTGTGATTCATTTTAGTGCGATAGTGTTGCAAAAGAACTGTCTAAAACCCATTTTTGGCGGTATTAGCAAAATGTTAGTGATCCTAAAGATTCATGAATGAGTGACGCCGGCAGTGACACCGAAGAGGCGACCGAGCACACGGCACTCATGGACGGGCACATCGCTGAAGCGCGCCCCGACAGGGAGATCGCAGAACGCATCGCCAGAAAAAGGAAAACTAAATCCGAAAGCCAGCGATCTTACGGGGTGAGTACCACACCACCGAACTCAGCCCTGCAGCAGTCCCGATGTTCGAGTGCCCTGATTGAGTAGCCGCCCACTATCTAATCTTATTCATCAAACTTTATTTACATCCGTCATGATAACTTTATCTTCTGGATAATCATTTCAGCATTTATGTTGAACATTTGTTTTCAATTAACTAGTCAAGAATCAATTTTTATGCTATGCATTATTAAGTAGGTCGAATATTAGTCAGATCCCAGTATGTCTTTTATCTGTTAAAAAATACAGTGTTAACAGACCTTACTCAAAGAGACCATGGTAATTTGTTAATGAGTCATCATTTGTTTTTTGTAAAGTCCTATCTTTAAAACAAATATTTTGCAGAGTGTTGAAGCAACTGAAGGTGGTGGCCCAAATCAACCAAGTAATTCTAGGCCAAGTGTGGCTCCGGTAGCGCCAAGTGCTGAATCCCAGATTGAAGAGCTAGAGTTGAAATATGGTGCACGCCATGTCATCAAACTGTTTGTGCCTGTTACACTGTGTATGCTCGTCGTTGTGGCTACCATATCATCTATAAACTTTTATTCAGTTAAGGATGTCTACCTGTAAGTGTTCACCTATTAATTTACTTGTATGATGTGGTATCTGAATTTCAAATAATATGAGCAACATATTTTTTTATTACTGTTTATTTGAGTGGTTGTGTTTGTTAAGATGATGAATGAAACTCTTAGTTAGTATGAAATGGCACATTTGCTGTTTTGCAATATTAAGGTAAGGTCAAGTTGGGTAACTTTGAATTTTGGTGTAAAGGTACCTACATACTGTTGTTTATGGTTTGTTTTTAGGCAATCCCTCATAGGCTCAATAACATCTTTTAGTTGAAATACTTTTCAAAAGTAACCGATCTGAAAGAGTGGATGCAATGTTACCCTACTCGACTGTAGTATTTTTCCTGGTGAATAATAATTTCCTGATAAAATGATATCAACATATTACATTTTTTCCAATGTGTCTGGGAGTAGGTACATATAATTTTGAGTATTCAGTACCTATGAAAACTAAAACTGTACCCTTAAATTTTCAATAAATCCATTACCTACACTCAGAAACCTCTTGAATTTGAAATAATAAACTTCAGTGTTTGGTGTAATTCTCTTGAAAATATATCATTACAGACTCTTAGTGATCTATTGTTTGTTTTAGTGCTTACACACCTTTCCACGAAGAGAGCCCGTATGCAGTGACAAAAGTATGGAATGCCCTTGCCAACTCCATGATCCTGCTGAGTGTGATTGCTCTCATGACTGTTCTGCTGATTGTACTCTACAAGAAAAGATGTTACAAAGTCATCCATGGCTGGCTCATACTGTCTTCACTTATGCTGCTCTTTTTGTTCTCATATTTGTACATAGAGTAAGTAAATGTACCAATTAATAACAATGGAAACATTAAACAATACTCTGCATTCTGACCATTGAAAAAACGCTTCCATTGCGTACACACTTCGCGTGCCTGTCGAACGCAGCGATCGCGTCGCGCTTCGTCCAGTTTTTTTTCGATAGATACTGATCGCATACGCACTGCGTACGATCGAGGAAGCACATGCGAGAATATCGCCTAGAAAATCAGCAGCGCCTTTGGTTTTTTAGACCATGAGCTTACCACCATGGCCATTTAGTTTGCATAAATGAAAGCTGGCACTGAATTGGATTTTTGTACAGCATTTCAATATAACCAACCCATTCTAATATGAAAATCATATTATAATGCAAATAATATTAACACCTCTTGCTCTCATGTACCGCAATGAACCTTTCAGAGAAGCTCTCAGAGCCTACAACATCCCAATGGACTACATAACACTAATGTTTGTGATGTGGAACTTTGGAGTAATGGGCATGATCGTGATTCACTGGAAGGGCCCGCTGCGGCTGCAGCAGGCATACCTGATCTTCATCGCGGCGCTGATGGCGCTTGTCTTCATCAAGTACCTACCTGAGTGGACCACGTGGGCAGTGCTTGCAGTTATATCTATTTGGGGTGATTACTTAAGACATTAGGCCTACTTTTTACGAATCTGATTTCTTTTGGTTTTGGTTTTGTATTGCTTTGAAATTAAAAACAGCAACTTAATTACGTTCAAATAACTGTTAAACAAGTTTGTCTACATACCTCATCCAAGATCACTTCCTATCCTAAAATGCAAAAGCATTCTTTTTAAACATGATCATCAAAATATGCTTTCCAAGAAAATATTAATACAACCTCTCTTCAGAAACACATAAATGTTTTTTTTTGTCTACTAATTTAGGGTTGTAACTTAGTGTCCATTGAAATTGCCATAAAATGTCATTCTTTCCTAAAATAATAAGCCTAAACTATTTTTACAGATTTGGTTGCAGTACTTACTCCAAAGGGCCCTCTGAGGATTTTAGTTGAGACAGCACAGGAAAGAAATGAGCCCATCTTTCCTGCTCTTATTTATTCCTGTAAGTAATTTAGCATTTCAATGTCTTGTTCATGAGTACGGTCAGCAGCATGACAGACTATCCATTTCCAGTCATTCTTTTCCACTATAATGCCAAGAACTGTCATTTAGCCAGAGCATGACATGAAACGGAAATGGATGGATTGGTGTGCCGTCGACTGTACAGACTTGTTATAATTATATTTTTATAAATTTTACCTGATTGTAAGCGTTTATCGCAGCCAACGGGCACTTGTAATAGAAGCGGTTTTACTCGTGCGTTGCCGACCCTTAAGAACCTTTTTAAAACCCTCTCGAAGAATATAGCATGGGGGCCATAGTTCATAACTGCTACACATCGAAAGATACCAAGCCATGCCTTCAAGTTACTGCATGAGTGAGCAGTTTTAGTTTAATATCAAAATCAGTCTCTAGTTTAAGATTTGGCCTGCCTCACTTGTAAAATCCGGCCTGTATTATGTAGGTATACAACAATATAATTTGTTGCAGCAACGGTGATGTACTGCCTGGCGGCGACGACGACCGCGACGGCGCCGGGCGCGGCGGGCGAAGGTGAGCCGCGCTCGAGGGAACTCCATCCCCTTAACCCACACGGTCCGTTCTCTAGCTTCTTCCTTGAGTGTGCCTCTCAATGTTCCAATGTGGTGGTGGTGTGGGATCTATGGTGCACGTGACGTCTAGCCAACGCTTCGAGCATAACTAGTCTAGCAAATCTAACATGCTTTCCCGTAAAATGTCAATTAAACTGAAATCCCTTTCAGCACAACATGAGCGTGAGCGCGTGCTTAGCGTTGACTGTCGTTTGTGAATTTGGGGGTTATACTTTAAACCATGTCTATCTTCTTCTAGTTTTTAAAAGATGTCGTTGATTTTACGAACATCGTACGAAGTAATATCGAAATTAATACCCTTTTTCTATATAAAAAACCTTAGAAAACAAGTCACGATAACTGCACAGTCTTGATATTTCAAAAATCCTTCAGCTTGCTCATCTAGCATGCTGAGCTCTGAACCTCCAACTTGTAGAACAATTGTTCATATTTTGGCATTGTACATTTATACAGAGAGTATTAGTATTGGTTGAAGATTGAGGACTTAAAAACTATACAGACCTCTCTTAACGGAGTTACCTATTTGGTTAACTTGCCCCAAGTTCATTTTCGAGAATACACATATTCCCGAAACACTTCGAAAAGGGTTTTCTTGGCAGATATGGGTCTCAACAGAATTTGAGTGTTGAACAGGACTTTTCTAACATGCCACCTTCATACATAACTCTTCTCAATTTTGCTTTTAATAACGAGCTACCTTTGCGCTAATGCCACTTAACACTTACCAAAAACATTTTTTTACACTGGAGTGAGCCCTAAAGTGTCATAGGACTATAAGTATGTGACTGCTACGAATTTCAATGAATAGTTTAGTCAAATAAGGTTGAAAATTAACTCTGCATGGACAGCCAGCCAAGCCGAAGTTAAATGACATTTTCTATGAAGTGTTTGCAAGCGTGATTCTGAATATTGCTTGAAATAATGACCTATACATATTATTATAGCCAATTTAATTAATGAAATACACTTTGCCAGCCGCCAGTATCATTGGAAATTGAACTTCATGCAATGCAAAAAGGGTTCCAGTGTTCTGTCCGGCTCAAAAGTCAAGCCACAGCTCGTGAATCGTATTTCTATTGTATTAATAAAATCGTATTCTGTGTAGCAGGAGGGCAAGCGAGCGGGGGCGGGGACCGACGTTCATCGGGCGCGGATGCGGGCTTCGACGCGGCGTGGCGCGCGCGGCAGGCGGGGGGCGGGGCCCCGGGGGCAGGTGGGGCCCCGGGGGCAGGTGGGGCCCAGGGGGCGCGGCTGCGCGTGGAAGGCACGGCGGGCGCGCAGTACACGACGCGCGTGGAGCGGCCCCCCGCCGCCAGCGCACCCAACATGCAGAACATGCAGGACGCCGATGAGGAGAGTGAGTACACTAACATAAAAGTCCTCAAAAAAAGGCAGGGTAATTCCTATGGTTAACTCGCCATACCGAGTTATGATGAATATACAAATAACATCAAACAGGCTGAATTTCAAGTGGCATGGTAAGCCAAATCCTGAACTATGAGGAATCTAGATAAAAAAACGTCAACAACAACAACTAATACTGCATACGCAGAATTGGAAAACTTTGAATTTCTTTACTAACTAGGAATCGAACTTGTTTGTTTAAAACAAAAACAACTCCTGTATTATTACGCATCGCATTAGTGTCGCTTATAAAGATGAAATTTAGGATTTAATATTATTTAGCAAATGAAAGGTTTTTTTACTACCTTGTTCTAGGTATCTGTATTTAGGTGTATTTACATTTCATTTTTTACAGAGGGAGTAAAACTAGGTCTCGGTGACTTCATCTTCTACAGCGTGTTGGTGGGCAAGGCGAGCTCGTACGGGGACTGGAACACGACCCTCGCGTGTTTTGTAGCTATTCTAATTGTGAGTATAGAATTCAATTTTGCCATTTTATTCGACTTCATTAAAACTCACTAAAATTAAAATAACATCAAATGTAGATTCGAACAGAACTTCATTCCTATTTACTTTATTTTATTCTGCATATCATTTTGTGTTTTTCGTAAAAAGTCTGCTAACAACCCTAGGTCGGGAACGTCGTCGATTTCCGACCGGTCTCGACAAATATCACGCAATTTTTTTTGTGATTGAAACAAAAAAAAACTTTTTTGGTCCATTCTATCCAAGATTAAGATTATTCAATAATTCGTTTGAAAGAAAACAATATACGCGCGCCTTTACGTAAGAAATCCACATTCTGAAAAATCAGGAGATTGTTTAGGAAAATCTCTCGACATCTCCCCAAGGGGGAGGGAGGGACAGAAGATTTAAAAAGGACCCCTCACGTAATTTATGGACGCCCACCACTGCTGCGAATGGGTCGCCAATAATTACTTAAAATGATACTGCCCAGGGCCTGTGCCTGACGCTGCTGCTGCTGGCCATGCTGAAGAAGGCGCTCCCGGCGCTGCCGATCTCGATCACGTTCGGGCTCATCTTCTACTTCGCCACGCGCTGCGTCGTCAAGCCCTTCGCCGACGCCCTCGCCGCTGAACAAGTGTTCATTTAGCGCTCGACAATGCCCTGACTCTGTGCCTAATTTACCAACTTGTAACACTGATGGTTTCTGAGAGGTTCGTCAAATCAGTCACATGTCAAGTCAAGTAGTTGTTGGCTGAAAACCGGACAATCCGCCGGTCGTCACATTGCATCTTGCGACAAGTTTAGCGTCGCACAATTTGGATGAATGGACTTTCAACATAAATAAAACAGTGCAATCTGTTAGTTTGCCAAATTGTTTTGAGTATTATTTACCTCAAAAATATTGCTTCTTACAATCAAAATCATCTAAGAAAAAAAACCCGGTTTTGTAGTTATCTGGTAAATTGGATCTTATCTGGTATACTGGAAAGTCACCGAAAACCGTTCCATCTTTTGTGATTGGCTGTTCTTTCGCCAACCAATCACAGCACTTGACATGCGATTAAGTGAAATGTGATCATTTGATGAACCCTTCAGAAACCGGTAGTTTGACAAGTTGTTAACATACGTATGAGGCTTCTTGATTATTTATTTACTGAGATCGGCGACAGAGATCCTCACTACGTACTCTCTCTTTCTTTCTTTGCATATACCTAAGGCCTGATTGGCGCGAGTTCATAACAAATATTATAATAACATCTCACTCATAGCGACTCTCGCTTATGTATCGCTTTTATTGTGACAAGGGTCGCTTATCGCTGCTGGCACAACTCCAACACTGAGAACAGTAAAAATAATTGGTTAGGAGTTAAGAGACCCTGTTTGTTATAGACTCTCGTCGAAAAAGGCTGTAGTCGGACTTTTGATTAGCTGCAGTTAAATGACAGATCATTTGGCCAAAAATGGCAATTTGTCTTTTTCGGTCAAACCTGTCACTTAATTAAACTTAGTTGAAATTCAAAGCATTGATAAGTTGCTGAACTCTTATGTCACCATGACTTGATAATTCATCTGCTCTCAAGTGAGAGTCATGTATGTTGCTGGGTGTGTGCACACTTGTAGAATACCACCAACTTGACAAGAGTGATGAGAAAGTTCAGAGACTACTAAATTTACCCTGTATAATTATTGTTTCAACCAGTGGTATTTTCCATTCACGTAATGTTCGTAAATTAGCAGTATTGATTTTTCCATTGATAAGTTTTAAGGCAAAAGTAACAATTATCTATATGTTTTTCTTTGAAATCGCTAAAAAGATAAAAAAGGATTCTGTATACTGTAGGTAATTAATAGTGTTCTATTGAAACAATAGGTGCCCTTTTAGTGAGAAACATTAACGCAAACATTAATAACAATAGTAGCAAGTGTATCGACAGAGTGCATGCAGTAACATATTGGGGTGATAACATTCATAACATGTGTTTGTTATTACAGAAATCCATTCGTATTTTAATGTTTATTGTATTAGAATTTCACAAGGTCATCATAACGATTAAATTTCTAGTTACAAAGTGTTATCACAAAATAAAGGAATGTGAGTAATGCTTTTTTAGTAGCCCAGGCCCAATACTGCACTGTGAAGTGTTGTTTGAATGATTAAGTAGATATTCTATTCCACTTGGTATGCACTTTGCCGACTATGCTTTTTCAGAATTTAACCAAATTAGATTAGCAACTAATATTAAGAATAATTGGTATTCGAGTAACGAAAGGTGTAATGCCAACGCAATAATTAGACATGAAATTAATGTGATTTTTCGTAGATTGTATAAATTAAACATGCATTATAGCATAATTATAGAATATGTTATTTTTTTATGACAGTTTTTAAAAACTGCTAACTAACATAGTAACACTTAATAAGTTTGTAATTGTTTGTAGAAAATAATATACTGACATTCCAATATCAAGGTAACATTGTGAAGATACTCGCGCTCTGCTCATGAAGATTAGGAAGCTGTTTATTTATTAGTGAAAGATTGTTAGTATAATCTATCTCGTAAAATCCCTCTAAATTAAAAATTAGTGATAAAAAAATAAACTTTTTTTTAAAACAATATTATCTTTTCTTTCTTTTTGAATCTTATTCTAAGGATTACGTGTTGAATTAGTTAGTGTGTGCAATTTGATGTTTTACACAGCTTTCAAAAACAAAAAATATTTATAACAACAGGATCGTGCTTGTAGGGTTGATTATGTAGTATCTTGTTATTACACTTTGACAGTCCGTCGTACCTTATACCTGTATGCACTGAATGAAAATTTCCAACTGCTGTGCTGTGTTAGCTTGACGTATCGATGTACCTGCCCTAAAATACTAGATATAAGAAGTATATTACATAATATGTGTTAATCAATAGTAGATAACACAGTACACACAGTAGTACATAATATGTATAATCAATAAAAAAACAGTACTGATACTAGTAAAGATGATCTATATTGTGAACAGGCTTATTGAACAACTTCTTAATCATATAAACTTGGAGCATTCCAACTAGAATCATGAAAGTGATTTGGAAGGCGGACCAGACGTCGACGATGAATGTGTCCTCAAAGGCTGCGTAGGCGTCGCGAGCGCGGGAGGCGCCGAGCCGCTCCAGAAGCGAGCGCGCCGTCACCACGCGCCGCAGCGTCCGCGTCAGCGACTCCGCGATCGCCTTCACCTTAGGGATGATCGATATTTGAAAAACATCGATGTTATTTTTATTTTTAGCATTAGGGATAATGCATTATCATCTTACTAAAGATTGGAAAACCAGAAAAAGACATTTGGTCTACTTGGCATCATATGCCTAAACATTGGTGAAACAAACCGGGCTGCCAGGTATAATATACCATCAATAGTATCTATAGATATCGATGTCATTATCGAAAGCTCAACATCGATGTTCGATATATTCGACGAACCATACATCGATGTTGAGAACATCGATAATTCTAGCACTGATAATTAAATACACAATAAATACTGATAAATCATTCGAAATTAATTTAGACACTCTGAAAGAAAAGTAATTTTGATGAAGAAGAACCTTTCAATCTATTTCTTTGTTGATGAAGAGTAGAGCTAGCTTTGAAAAAAGTCTTTCAGACAGCGTTGATGTCGCGATAGTACCTCTTAAATATTTCGGCACAAGATCGTCAAACCGTAAGTAACATTGATGATCGATTAACGATTCCGTTGACATCGGTGTTACGATATTTTTCGTATAGCAATCTAGCATCGATGTTGAAAGGAAAACATCGATGTTTTTCCTTTCAAACATCGATGATCATCCCTACTTCACCTCCACGTAGTACACCACCCCGGCCGCGTCCACGCCGCTCCACTCCAACACTTCCTCCTCCTTGTGCTCCTCGCCCCCCTCAACCACGCTCACCTGAAAAGTAACAAATAAGGAGTAAGGGTTAGTTGCACCATAGTAGAAGTTAAAGTTAAAGTTAAAGTTTTTGTCAAATTTGACAATTTGACGACCAAAAATGACGTCGAATTGTCAAATTTAACAAGAAATTTAACTTTAACTTTAACTTCTACTATGGTGCAACTTACCCTAAAACTCATTACTAGAATACAAATAATAAAAATAAATAAAATAAATAACATGCATATTAAGAATAATAATATAATTAATGAATAATAAATAAAATTATCAATAAATACAATTAATAATATTAGGAATGGAGCCCAAAACACTACTTAGAATACGACACAACTTTAAATACCTACTTAATAATAATAATCATTCGCAACATAATAATAACATAAAAATAATAATCATTTATTACTATTAGTGCATCTCCGATAGAAGTCTCCCTGAAAAATCAATATGAGGGAAGAAAGATTTTCTATCAAAAAAAAAACACTTACCACCGTCTCCTCCTCTTTCCCCTCTTTGTCCTCAATCACCACATACACGAACACCAACTTCGAGTTCATCAAACTGTGGGTGTTGTCCAAGCAGAAGACGTAGTCGCCGTCGACCGCTAAATCCATAATGATAGAATTCTGCGGCTTTTTGTAGTCTGCAACGAGCTTGACACCGTTCGGATCTAGGATATCAAAAGAGATGTCCAATTCCCCGTGTTGACCATCCAGCACCTGGTAGTAGGCCTCCATCATCTGCCCGGTCTTTCCCTTCTCGAAGAAACACGTTCTCGAACCGGCTTCCACTCTGAAGTTGATGTCGCTCTCGTGGACAGTTTGGGTGGCACATAGGGAAATTGAAAATGTGAGAACAACAAAAATTACAGATTGCATATTGACGTATTTACTTGCTATGAATTTAATTCAATTAATTCATCTGATGAAATCTAGCACTAACACAACAGATGAACCTCTGAGTTCCGAATGGTAAAAGTGGTAATGACATTGTTCTTATTTAGACAGTTGCTATTAGGTTTGCTAGTCATTAGCAAATACTGTAGCTGCCACGTTTGTTCTTGCTCAACCAACTCTTTATTCTCAATTTGTATTACAATTTAAATTTACTAGTACTTGCAGACAAGTGAGCTAATTATAGTGAGGATCTATTTCTAGGTAAATTAATTAATATCCATAATCTAGGTATCTAGGTCATATCTAGGTAATATCCATTGAATATCTTTTAACATCGCTGTCTATTCCAAAAAACTAACAGCGTTTTGTATATGATGATGCTCATGACTGATATTTTTGTATCTGTGCATTAATACTAAAGGTTAACTAGCATACAGACACAGAACCAACGCAAATAAATCCACGTCAGTTGATCAAGAGTCAGCAAGGTCCGTTAATTTTCAATAAATTCATTCCCCTATCACCGAAAGTAAAAACTAATTAGTAAAAATCATATTTATTGCTTATAATATGTAGGTATAAAACACATACATAATGTTATCAGATGCAAAAATGAACAATAGGGTATTACACCAATTTTTGAAAACTGATTAAAATCAATCTTTGGGCCGTAATTTACTACCAAAAATTTTATTTTAATTTTTAAATAGCGATAAATGGTCTAAATTTATGTTTAAAGTTACGACTTGACTTTGACGTGCGAAAACGCTAGCCGCCATGATGTTTCTTCGCGTGACGTCACTCCGTTAGTAAACAAGTAAACAATACGTACAACATTAGTCATTTAATCTGAAAATAATGAGTTCTAGTCCATATCATTGGTGTCTGGTTGCTGAATGAATGTTAAAACGCTACAAAAACTATGGATTCAAGTGCCGAGTGATATCAAACTGAGGAATACTTGGTTAAAACTGGCTAGAATCCAAAATCATTATCCACAAAGACAAGACTGTATTTCTGTGAAGACCACTTTAATGTAAGTGATAAGAACTATAAACAGTGAAGTAATCTAACAGGACAGACAAAACAACTAAATAAGAGGTTCAGCGTCATATTTAGTTGTTTTGTCTGTCCTAGTACATTTATAGGTTAGGTTTTTGTACTTAAGTTATATTTCTATTTCATGTTTTAGCTGGAAAATGATATGAAAATTACACACGGTATAAGTTAATGGGTTCTGTCAAACGCATTCGGATGAATACAAACTGCGTACCATCCGAATTTGATTGCCAAGTAGACTGGAAACATTAGTTAACACCAAGTGAACCTAGACCTGCGTTTAACAAAAGGCAACGATTTTCTACCATTATGATAATTGAAGAACTATGAAGAATGAGGAATGTGATATTTCATCACCTTTTTGTAGTCAAGGTACTTATATCCTTTTGAGTTGTTTATTCAACATTACCACTTAGACCGATATTACAAACATTGACTAAACTTTTCTATTATTTTCAGATTTTATGGTTCTTGAAATAACTAATGCAGTCCAAGTAGCACCAACTCAGGAACACAAATCCATTCAAGTCGGTCAGATGACACACTTAAATCATTATAATAAAATATTTAACTAAGAGTGATTGTTTTATTGTTTAGTTTAATATTGTTTGTATAATTATGAATTTCTCCAAAGTGCACTATATCAAGATGGTTTTGGGTCTCATGGCATAAAGGTAGCAATAAAATAACTTTTTTTTATAAATTGGATATATTTTGATATATATCAACGGAAATGACAAATATTAACTATCAGTGCACGATGGGTTTCGGTTTAGCGGTGTAACCACATTAAAAATGCGACACTATGTTTGCACCACTTTCTGATGCGGCACAATCGTGGCACTTAACACTAGTCCCAGATTCTTCCTCTTCATTAATGCATATGGCTTGGTACGCACTTTATGTTTAGGGCACACCCTATACTTAACCAAGCGTATGTTTTGAATCCGCTTGACCTGCACATAGCCTTTTGCGTTGTCCCCGTAAGATTCCCTTCCGGACCTGATAACAAAAAACATAATTTTTTGGTTATAAAAAGTAAACACCGTGTGTTAACGTGTTGTAGGTATAATGTTTTTTTTCTTATTATTAGACAAAAATCTAAACAGTTAATACTTACATAGCTGTTAACATTTCTCAACTCAGCAGAACAGAAATCGGGATTAGACGCAAAGAAGTTCGCCACCATTTAGATCAATTTTTGGCAGATTTGTACTATCTGCTTTTACAAAACCGTCTTCCATGATGAAGTTATAATAATCTATACAAAAAAGTTCAAACAACGTACACTAACAAACAAATAACTTAGAAAATTTAAACATTTATCACAGAACACAAACGAAAAGCAACTTGTTTACTATCGGAGTGACGTCACATCGGATCAGTGTTACCAACTCTCAAGAACATTTATCCCTAAGTCGGTGACAAAAACCCCTAAAATGACCATAATTATTTTGTTTCCCCCCTAAAAAAAAAAATACTTTTTTAATTAAATTTCCCTTGAACATCATTAGGAGGTTTTCTTGTTGATACACAGTACAAACAAACAAACCAAAATCGAATCGAAATAACAACCGTCGCCGTAAGATTAGTCTATATTTTGGCGGTATCTTAAGCAACATAAGCTAATGTCAAACATTCGTATGTACGTTTAATCTTAAACAAGACAAGGCACTAGGCAACAAAAATGCATATTGATATTAAAAATTCAAAAATGACAAAGAGTCAAAAAATCCCTGAAAATACCCCTAAATATTCCAGACCCCTAAAAAAATCCCATCACACTTATTTACCCCCTAAATCTAGGGGGAAAACCCCCAAGTTGGGAACCCTGCATCGGATTCCAAAATGGCGTTTGCTGTTTTTGACATTTTAAGAACAGATTAAAAATGTCGATTCTTAAAATTAAATTATAAAATTGTTACATTTGATTTTGAAGAAATATCAACGTTTTTCTGCTTATTCTGTTGAAAATCTATCTCATAAATGCATTTTTATATTTTTTCTTACATGGTGTAAAATACCCTATTTAAAATATTCAAACACTTTCCCAACAATAAGTTAAAATTAATAACAACCTAGTACAGCCTTGCTCTACGCGATCGTTCCCGTCTACAACGCGTATGTGATTTTGACAAATTAAATATGAGATACATTTTAAGTCATGGATTATCGAGACTGTTCGAGATTATTGATCAATTTTATACTAAGAATGTAAATAAAATTTATATACTCTTTTAAATATTGCACTAAATAGGTAATGTGACTGGTACCGGTAACTACAGCGAACTGCGGACTGTTTTAAAGCAATCTTATGTTGTTCTATAATAACACTCAAAATACTGATATTGTTAAATAAAAAAGGTTTCTTAATTTTTTGTTTCAGTATTAATTAATATTCATTAAAAATATGTTTATAACATTATACATTTGGTCCAGTGAACAATACAACATACGATTTCCACATTAAACCATATTAACAACGAATTTATAGTTTACATCTATAAACCCACTTTTAATACAGTGCCTAATAATTACCTACGTTCATAAAATAACGCAACATGGCGGATATACTATCATTAGGCTTCCTCATTTACAAATATTGCTTCGTGTAACTGCTCACATCGACAGATTTTTACAATTAGTAGGTATTGAAAAGGAAATAATAATTTTGATTATGAGTAGAAGATCCTTAAAAACCACTAAGGTTCCTCAAACACTTGCGTTATTTTACTGCCACCATGTTACAACCATCACATACTAAGTTACAAACAGAATACTACATAGATTGGGTCCTAAAATCATACATATTGGAATGTTTTTTTTCAAACTTTGGAATGACAAAACAACAAGACGAAATAAAGATACAAGACCTTTGATTAGAACAAAAGGATAAAAGATACGGCACTCGCGTACCGAAAGTCGCCCGGCAAAAGTAGGTCCAAAGGACTTACTTTGAAGCCAATATGACCGCAACTCGTTTACGTGCACGACATTCATGCGTCATTGTCATGTTCCATTTTTCGAATTCGCGAAGTATGAACGTACGTAGCGTATTCCTCCTTTTGTTTTAATCAAAGTACAAGACTGAGCAATCACGTCGCGCGAAAACAGTGCTTAGCGCTCGCGCGAATTGCGGCTTGATTGCTGCATTCAGCAAGCAACGTTCGCGCTATTCAAGCGTCAGACAAACGCGCACGTGAGGAAATAAAAAGGAAAGAAGAAGTTAGGCTAAAGGAGGTTTAGAAGCAAAAAGTTACAACTATTGTGCACAAAATGAATTATCCCTAATGTGACTTATTTTAACGAAAAAAATACCTGACGAGAAGAATATAATAGAGATCTCTACAAAATTTAAAAATATTTTAAAATATTACATTCAATTATAAAAATAAACACTAGGTTTTACTGTATTAATAGACGACTCTTAAGACAGCATAGCCGTCTTAATGTCTTCATTAATACAGTCCTAGGAGCCTACGCCGACGACTTGTACGTTCACAATCACAGCGACTTACCCCTTATTCATAATAACACATCAGTATTAGGAGTAGGACTGCTTGCAATGTGTACTAATTTGTCACTTTCTATCAGTATTGGCATTAACAAGACTTACAAACAAGAGCGAGCGAAAGTGGCTTCGCAGTCTCAGAGAGAGTTTACACATAGTTATTTTTCCCATGAGCCGACTGTGGCGATTATTACAGTACACATTCCAACGCAAGTCGCGTGGTTAAGATTTTGTTGTGAAAAGAAAATAATGCAATCGCACAGAAGATTAATTAGCAAAAACTATAGCAACAGTTTTAATTGAGAATTGTAACCCAATGGTATTACTAACTAGACCTACAGATTATTCAAGAGATGAGTTTGATTCTTTTATACATTTAGGAATTATTGATTAGATTTTGATGATTAAACCCACAAACATCTGTTAGTAGAAATACTTGAGATTTTCCCTTATCTTATTTGCCAAAAATAATAATAAATTGTGGACACCTTATCCAAGTCTACTCAATATGTATACTAATACTTGTTCTAAATTCACATTAACGATGTGAGTATTTTTTGGACGTTCACCTCTACCTTTTTTAACTATCAATGCGATTGAATTATTGCTCTGCTGTTCTGACAATATATAGTCGGTGATATTGCAATAACAGCGCGGCGATTTGATAGCAATCGAAATCGGTGAAGAAATTCGCGCTACCAACGAGTTCTTTACCACCGCCTCCCCTCACACGCACACACAGCTTTAAACATTCTACAACTCAGGATTTGGGATTTTTGTTGGGCCTTCCTTCATGATTACTTTCAGGGTTTCTTTACTGGGCTTCACTGTATCTGAAGGTATTTCCTCTGTTATGGGAATTTCTTTGGGCGGATCAGATTTCGCCTGCTGTTTTTGCTCTTCTGTTTTTGCGGGAGTGGGTGTTTTGGCCTTCGGTTTGGTTTCCTGTGTGGGTGGCGCAGCGTTTACTTTCTTTTCTGCTGGTTTTGTTGTAGTTTTTACAGGTTCAGCAGTTTTAGGGGGCTGTGTTGTTTTTGGTGGTGGTGGTGTTGTTGTTTTTGGCGGAGGCGGTGCTGTTGTTTTTGGAGGAGGCGGTGTAGTTGTTTTTGGAGGAGGCGGTGTAGTTGTTTTTGGAGGAGGCGGTGTTGTTGTTTTTGGTGGTGGTGGTGTTGTAGTTTTGGGTGGCGGGGGTGGTGTTGTAGTTTTCGGCGGTGGTGGTTTTGTGGTTGTTGGAGGTGGTGGTGTTGTAGTTTTTGGAGGGGGTGGTGTTGTTGTGGGTTTCGGCGGTGGTGGAGTTGTTGTTTTTGGTGGCGGTGTCGTTGTTTTCACAGTTTCGACAGGTTTAGTTGCTTTTGGCACTTCTTTGTTCTCTTGTGGCTTCGGCTGATTTTTGGGAGTGAACGCTTTCACGAATAGAGGTGGCGCAGGTACAGAGCCAACGAAGTTCTGTCCATGAGGTTGACCAAGGTACACTTTGTTGTTGTATAATACTGCATCACTGATATGGGCTTTTCCTTCGGTGTGGTAATATGAAGCAATTACTTTGCCATCCCAATTTATATGTATCAAGCCACTGTAGTTTGATGTGAAACCAGACAAACTCTTGAAATGGCCAATCTGAAAAGATATGAAATAGATGATAAAATAATATGTGTGGACGTCGAGTGCTTGTAGTCCACCATGGCTCAAGGGTAAGAAAGTTTTGTAACTGATCTGAATTATTTATCTATTTCGAAGCTGAATAAATCAGTTGATGAAGTTATTTTCTGAATTGAAATTAAAAATAATAATGTAATAAGTAGGTGTGATATAATGTGATGTCTTACAGAGATTTAAATCTCTGATGTCTTAGGAGAACAATTACATCATAGTTGAATTAACAATATATTTTTTTACTATAGACTTAAGTAAGTGCTTTTTAGACGGGTTACATTTTTGTATTACCTTTAACTTTTTGTTATGGTTGGCCTATTTATTATTTTACTTTTCCCATAATATTATTTTGTAAAATCGACATTGTGGATAGACGTACATATAAACTAGAGGATGTTCCATCACTACATAGTATAAAACAAAGTCGCTTTCTCTGTCCCTATATCCCTATGAATGCTTAAATCTTTAAAACTACGCAACGGATTTTGATACAGTTAGCTAGTATGATTGAAGAGGAAGGTTTATGTGTATATGTATATGTATCTATTGCAGCCGTGCGAAGCCGGGGCGGGTCGCTAGTATCTTATAAGGTGAATTGTCAGTCAAAATTTAAAAAGCCATTTTTAATAGCTTAAGAGCTCATTCAAATTAGGTTGCAAGTCTGCCGCGCGGCAGCAGCGCAGCTACAACAGCGCGACCGTCGCGCGGCTCACAGTGCAATACTACAAAAGCAGCACGGCAGCTTAATCTAAGCCAATAGCGCGGATGTTTTTGTAATGTCAAGCGCTGCTTGCGACCTCATGTGAATGAGCTTTAAGAAATAGCATTACGTGCGACTAAAATTAGTTGCTCATCAATTGAATACAATCTTATACAAGTGCAGTTTCGCACGTTATTGAAAAACCACTTACATGATAAATTACATCCTCAAATATGACATGTGGGTACTGCCGATGCAGGAACTCGAATGTGGACTCGACGAGGTGTTGGAGGCGCGCGAAGAACTTCCTAGCAAGCGGCGCGGCGGCGAGCGAGTGGAACAGCTGGGGCTCGCCAGCCACTGTGGCCGTGTACAGCGCTGCTTGCAGGCCTGAGCCGTCCGGCAGCACTCGTAGGTTGTCCGGGACGCCTGCAGACAGTACTCTTATCACTATGTTTTTCTAATTAACGAATTTAAATATAGCCCTAAACAAATGTAAATACTATAGGATCCAGTGTCGCATGTCGGCAAAAAGAAAGCCTTAATCAAATGGGACTGGACGGGCATGTAAATGTCGCAGGACAATCCGCGGTATTACATTACATTATGCATTCTGTGTGTCCCAAATAAATTGTAATCTTTGATCTGTAATCTTTAATTATTGTAATTGTTGACATAACGTTATAATTTAAGTATAAAATAAGATAAATAAATAAATTACGGCTAGCCGTTTTCAAAAACAGCACCGTTTTGTAATGGGTTCGTCAATAACGCCGGCCATGTTGGAACGTCATAGGCTCCTTATCATTTCTCCTGAATACAAGGTACCTACTAAGCCCTCTTTTGATGAAATATTTTGTACTAAAATAATTTTCAACAAGCACTGAAATAATTGGACAACTCTAGTGCACTAAGTCACGTACAAGCACTTATGTTACACTAACGTGCTATTGACAAGTATGTAATAACAAAAACATCTGTTCAAATAGAAATCGACAATGTAAGGTCATTTGTAAGACAATTTTTTTACTCCATTTGAAACATTTTCTAGAACACCAAATGATCACATCGCGCGCGACTCCATATTTCCCAGTGAAAGGGAATCTGAAAGTATGTTTCTTCCAAAAAGTGAAAGGCCAGTTACAGATGCCTATACAAGTACTTGTTTGTACCAATTTGGAAACAATCAATCTAGAATAACAACAATCGCCAGCCATCACTTTCAGTATTAAGACTACTGTTAGGAATTTTGGCAACTCAGACATAGCTACACATCAAATTAACAATGCATCATCATTAGAATTACAAATTAGTTAGTAATTACTAATTCTTGAAGTTGCGAGTCACATTTACCAGTATTTATGTATCAGACTGTACTTTGTCTGATGTGTAATTCGTTTCTCATAAAGTACTGACCTGGTAGACCAGAAATGAAATCTTCCTTCTTTCCTTTCTTGGGGCCATTTATGTAGTACTTGATCAATCTCATGCCGCTTGTTTCCGCAACCACAAGGAATTGGTCATCAGGGGAAACTACAACTCCATTTGGGAACCATAATTTATCTAAAAGGACTTTACTTTCATTTTTTGCAGCATTATATTGTAATAACCTGTAATGTCAATATAAAATATATCAGTCATGTATCAACATACTTTGAATAGTCAAGAGTTTTAGGTGGAAGACTACTTTAGTTTAGTATACAACAATACTTCACCTTCCACTTGGATCACTCAGCATTGAAAGTGCTCCGTTCTGTAGATCATAGTCAGCTGAGGAGTCAGTAAAGAACAAATTTCCTTTGCCATCTAAGCCAACTCCATTAAAGAATTTGGGTTTCACTCCTTCAATCTCAACACGGGGTGAAACAAGTAGCGTCTTTTTGTTGGTTTTTAAGTCTACTTTCCAAATGCCATGATAAGCATCTGCCACATAAATGTGATCTTTCTTTTCATCTATTACCAACCCCAGAGGCCTTCCACATATGTGCTCTTGTTTGAGTCCCGCTGAAACAGGAATTTTAAAATAGCATCTCATCCATGAAGCTTTTCAAAATCTGTGAGTCTCATTAAATTATGATCAAAACTTCTCTACTGTTGTAACTTGAGCATTTGATGAAAATGCAAATTTAGTAGCAGAAACCAAAAAGTTATACCTCTTGAAAAATCTATTTTATTTTACTTTACCTTGTATTCATGTACAATAAATACTTACTTACTAATAATAGTAATAGGTACTAAATTAATACTCTGTCACACCTTGCCCTGGTTGACTGAACTTGAATACTTCTAGGCAGTAAGTCTGCCAATTGTTCTTATTATTTTGTTCAATAAACAATTAATGGAAAGTGAAAATGACTTACCACATGGTTGTCCTATCTGAGCAACAAATGTGACATGTCCCCCAGGTGAGATTTTGACAATTTCTCCAGTAGCAAGGCCAGTGTATACCTCCCCCTTGTGAAGCTGGAAGCACTCCGGACCCAGCAGTTTGTTTTCATACAACTTCTGTATGTTGTTCAGATCTTCATTCAGAGCTAATGGACCAACTTGTGCCAGAGTAGGTGGAAGTCTGGAACATGATAAAATATTGTAACCAGGTCACATCTCACCATCAGGTATATAAGTACCTTAGAATTTTTAAGTGAAGTTACACATACAAAACTGTGAAGCAAAATTGTTTTTTTTTAACTGCTTCAATGGCTAAATATAATATTTTGTGTTGGTCTCTTTAATTACTAGTTTTACTTACTCAATTCTAGTAAATGAAGTGTAAGGTGCCAAATTTGGAATCAACACAACAATGGCTGCAAAAATTATGAAATAAATAAACAATCTTATTATTCTCTTGATAAGTCCAAATATGAACCCCATCTTGTGGATCCTGAAATTAAAATAATAATTATTATCACTTTTACACTCAAACACATCTTCAAGAAGAAGAAGAATCAAGTAAATTTATTGAGAAAAAGATATATTTTATACCTATATTAATAACAAAACCGAAATCACATGCAAATTCTGACAATTACTTTTATACTAGTTGGCTGGCCGATCAGGCAGGAGGTACTTGAGCAAATTAAATAATTAATGAACGTAGTTAATAAGCACAGGAACTGTCCCCAGATACCGAAATACTCTGTGCTATTTGAACAAGTGTGCAACGTCTGCAGACTTTGTACCTACCTATGCTATAAGTAAACAACAAACCTATCCACAAAGCACCAGAACAGGAATTTGATAAGACACTTTATTCTGTATGCAATTGTAGAATGACGTAATGAGGTTCTCAATCCTTTTTGAGCAATGATCAAAAGGTACCTTAAGGGTACATAACGAAAAATTGTAACTTTATCTGGCACCGCACCGCATAAAACTTAACTCCGCCGTGTTTATAATATTAATAACAATCTTATCAATATTATACATGTTTGTTGTTAATGTTCTAATCAGTAACTTAAGCAACATTATTTTAACACTTACCACGTTCGCAAACTAGCTAAAACTTGCAATAATTAGCTAAGTAATTCAGCTGATTGTCATTGACCTTTAGTGAAATGATGACAGCAAGTAAAAAGCACAGGTAAAATAGTGACGTAACACGTCAATCTTATTTGAAAATCGACTATCGATGGTGTTTTTTTTGTGCTTGACGAATTGTGGTACTTAACATTTTTAATGTAAATCGCTAAAAACTGGATTGCTACCATGTACCTTTTTTGTTCATTAAAAGGTACATGGTAGCAATCCGGTTTTGACGTGATAACGTCTTTAAAATCGTTTTAGTCGGGTGACATGTTCAGAAACTTGTGTCACACCAAAACCTCACGAGCGCGATCGCAGGTACAACGAGAGAGAGACGGACCGATCTCCCGTCTCATCTCGAGCGCTGCCAGTCATTCCGTAAAATGCCGTTATCACGTAAACATCTTGATCGTAAACCTACTTTACAAACAACCAATTTTTTTTAGCGATTTAAGTGTTAGTGACCATGAAAGTTTAAAGAAATATATTTTTAATATATGTTTCAATTTTAATTAACCTCACTTTATTTCCAAATAATTATGATCCTGTATGAACTGTATTCAATGAAATTTACTAAGGTTTACATACATTTTGACGTATACCACGTATGACGTCTGAAGCGTGATAGTCTTTTACACTGAGATTAAATTATTGAACGATGGTTCTCGATGTTATTAAAACTTAAACACTGTTATTTGTATCCCAGCGATAGATCGTAAAGTTTTAGGCGTAACAAAACACATATTTGCAGTTCGAAATTTATTTTGTTGTTTCTTGGTCTTTTAAGCATCATATTTTTATTGCATAAATTACACAAAAAAACGTTTTAACGTTTAAATTGTTTGGCTTTTTCGGAAAGGGTAGGGTTTTATGCGCGCTGCGGTGGTTAGGCCGGAAGCTCCTAAAAACTTTGTCGATAATGTCGTTGTCGATAAAAATGCACTTCACTGGCCGTGGTGTCTTGTCACGATGACGACGTTTGACGTCGAGCTGTCATGTCATTGACCCTAGTTAATGTTGTCTATGTTTTTGGCTAGTGCAGTGCCCAATGCAGATGCCTTATCGGCCGGCTGTAGAAAAAATTTTATACTTGAACACAAAATAAATTATCTTTTCTCTTGTAATTTATTTCAGCTTAGAGACATAACTACTAAATAAGTGGTTATGTCTCTTTTCTGCGCTGTGTTGGTCTAATAAAAGAATAGCTGAATTCTTTGATAAATGGGCATTAGGCATACCGCATAATTAATGATGATGATGTTTTTAGCGCACTTCAGGCTGTTTGGACATACATTAAAACAGCTTTCATAGTTTTATTTTTTTAGGCTGATATCCATGTTCGCCAATCCGTGTAAAGCAATCCATAGTTCATTCCCTGACTCTGTAGTTTATGGTCTCTATTCAACCATTCATTCTTTTGTGATCTGTCAAGAGGACATCTTGGTCGCGTTTCTCGTCGCTTCGAAGAGAAAAGACTTTCAGAAACATGGGTCACGCAAATATTTGGTATTCCCACCCTCGTCGATACGGGCAGGGATCCCGTTCGTGGTATGATCCTACTATTTCACATGTAACGTGCAATATTTTTTATACTGTGTTTGGTTAGAACACGTGTTGACGTACTGTGTGATTCGTTTCAGCCGAGCCTGCTCCAACAGACACGGACTTATTCGTAAATATGGATTGAACATCTGCCGTCAGTGCTTCAGAGAATATGCACATGATATTGGATTCAAGAAGGTACGTAGATACCACACAATATTGCACTTAGTATTTGACGTAGGTTAGACTTCTGAGACTTCGCCAACTCTTCAATTTGATGGAATTGGTGGTTTAAGGACATCTGTCCAGCCAGATTATAGACCTTGGTTTTTGTACTACTCAGTGTTACCCTGGGATCTTAAGGAAATAAGTAGTAAATACCTATATTTTTAACATTGAATGCAGGCTTGGCCAAGATATCTTAACAAGACATACAGAATTTCTTGATATTGGTAACATTGTACTGGCATAATTGCAATTTATATAAACTTTTCATTATGATAGTACTACACCAGCTGTAATGTTATGTTAAGGATGGGAAAAATGAGTAAATGTCAAATAAATATGATGAATAAGTACTATTAAGTTTATGATTATCTACTATTAATGAAGAACCCATGGTAGAAGTTAAACTTATATTTCACTTCTCCAATTAATATTAAAACTAGGTAACTTATAGTTATTATTTGCATTCATCTAAAAAGTTGAATATAATAATGAATGCTATCTTGTTTTATCATGTTCTTCTATCTGTTCTGTAATATCTTAACAAATTCAATGAAACTGTATGTCTTCTTCTGAAAGTTTTTTAATTTATACAAACGGTTGTATGAAACTGGTCAAATGACCATTGAATATTAACTGGCTAGGTGGAGCGACGATTTACGAACGGCTGTTCACGGGACAGGGATAGCTAAAGATAGCGCGCGCATTAGGGGAGGCCTACGTCCAGCAGTGGCCATAGGCTGATGACAAATTATTTATTTGCAAAAAAGACAGATGTTCCTACTTGGTATTAGTGGAATCTGGGTTGTTATCTCCAGGTTGTGACTGAGATAGATTCCCACTATAGCTAGCCCTTGCAGCTCTTACCATCATTCAAGTTCATACATAATACTAATAATGTGTTTCTTTTGTTTCAGCTGGATTAAATGGGTTGACTAATAAATTCTAAAAAAAAATTTTTTCTTTCATTTATATCTTATCTGACCTGGTATATCTAGGTAGATTTTTTCAAAACACAAAAGCATAATATGTGTATATGGTGTTAGCATTCTTGCATAAAATTTATTTTGTAGCTTCTGATCATGTATCTCAGATATTTTATTTATAAGCTAAGGGGAAGAATTAAAACTGCTAGCTGATATTATTTTAACAATTTTATCATGAATGATTTAAATTAATTAATTTATGAATCTGTACAAAAGTAAAAAAGTATATAAAAATACAATAACATCAATAGAACTAATATTTTAACATTTTACAAACAAGTAGGTACTATCTTCACTACACTTTATTGTTGCTTGACTGTGATGATCCTAGTCGTAGGTTACCCAACGTAGATCCAACTCTCTGAAAATAATAATTACATTATTAAATATCTTTGACTTTAATTGTCAAATTAACTCAAGACAAACTGCATATATCTCATGAATTCGAATTCTCAGAGTCAAGCAGTTCTTAATTGTAAAGCTGAGACTTGCAGTCCTGAAGACATGAGAAAACAGGAATGGTAAGCACCATTTGACCATTGAACTGCACAGTCAATGTTGCAAATGACAGGTGTCGTTTGCACTTTGTACTGTTCTAAAAAACACCAGGCTGAGTTGCTTGCTTGTTTCATTTATATTTTTATTTGAATAAAACCATATAGGGAGGTCGCCGTGGTGCAGTTGTGACAGCGATTGGCGACGATCGCTGTTGTAAAGCAACACACGCCGGAAATGGGATGGGTGACCACCCCGACCGAAATCTAGTGATGTGTATTTCGGGGATCTCTGTGCTTCGGAAGGCACGTTGAGCAGTTGGTCCCGGTTGACGTCGCCAGATGTCAGTCGTTAAGCTCAGTCAGAGGCCCTAGGGCAGCTTGATAACATCTGACATTAAGGTTGCTCACTAACCTTACACCCCGCCAACAAACCGCACTGAGCCCGCGTGTTGGAGTATGGCTCATTCCACCACATAGTTGAGATGAGGCCTGTGCCCAGCAGTGGGACGTATACTAGGCCGTTTATGTATATGATAAGTAATATGTGCGTGTGCATTGGGTGAGCACCCTCTAAAAATTAATAAAAATGTTCTCACCATTTAGTTGAAGGTCTAAAACAATTGTAAATGTAATCTTGCAATTTGTAAAACGATGTAACCGAAGGTATTTAATGAAATGTCTGCTCACCCAGTTCTCTCAAAGGATCAGCCGTATCTCCGTATGTAATGACTTTACAAATACCAATAGTGTACTGAATTTCAGTAAAAATCTATTCTGACTAGGGTTTTAAAATTCAGTTTCACAAGATCCGTAATAAAAAAAAATACAAATGATTTCTTGTGCTCACCCAATCCTCACGTTATTAAAAGGGCTGATATTTTAGCGAACTAGCAATTAAATGGCATTCATAATTTGTACTGTTTTGGTTGACTATGAACATAATTTTGTAAAATATAAAACAAACCACTATCACTGCGCGTTCTTGAGTATATATTTTTTTAAAGTGCTCACCCAATCCTCTTATTTTCGTAAAGTGAAAAACGTGTATACCTCTTTGTAACTAAACTTTGAAGAATAAGTTAACATGTCAAATTTAGTCAAAAAAAATACAAAATGATCATGTCTATACGTTTTTGATATTTTTATTTACTTCAGGAGATATACGCAATTTATTGTTTGTCCGGAACTCTATAGAGTAGGGTAGGGAGTAGGGTAGGGTATGGTGTTCACACGTTACAAAATAAAGTGACAATACAACTAAAACAGTACAAATTATGAATGCCATTTAATTGCTAGTTCGCTAAAATATCAGCCCTTTTAATAACGTGAGGATTGAGTGAGCACAAGAAATCATTTGTATTTTTTTTATTACGGATCTTGTGAAACTGAATTTTAAAACCCTAGTTAGAATAGGTTTTTACTAAAATTCAGTACACTATTGGTATTTGTAGTCATTACATACGGAGATACGGCTGCCCCTTTGTAAGAACTGGGTGAGCACACATTTCATTAAATAACTTCGGTTCCATCGTTTTACAAATTGCAAGATTACATTTACAATTGTTTTAGACCTTTAACTAAATGGTGAGAACATTTTTATTCATTTTTAGAGGGTGCTCACCCAATGCACACGCACACTAAGTAATACCAAATATATTCAATGGCCATGCCTTATTTCAATAAGAATGGTGCATTACAGACAAGGGGAATTAAACTGCATGAGTGAATTAGGGTCTACAAGTATAAGATTGATTCGCCTGGTTACCTGTGTGACGCCCGCGAGTAGCGCCAGTAGGCTGCGCTGCGGCGGGCGGCAGTGCTTCTTGCCGCCCTCAGCGCAGCACAGGTTGGGGAAGCAGTCCACGCTTGAGCTGCAGCGCTGCGGGAACAGGTCCTGCTTGGGCGGCGGCGTGCATTGAAGGTACTGCTCCAGCATCCGGACAGCTGGACATCAAATCAATAAATACATATCATCGGTCATTAATCCACACAGCGCCTTTTAGCCCCAAAATAAGCGAAGCTTGTTATGGTAACTAGACAACGGACAGACGAATAGAACAAGACGAAGCATATCCAAGTATTTCTTCAAATAAACATAGGAAACACCCAGATCAGCATAAGGAACAAGTTCATGCACACGAATTATACTGCGCGAGAATCGAACCCGTGAATCTGGCCTAGGAGCCAACGTCTTATCTTCTACACCAAATGGGTTGTCAAAATAATAACAACATTGAGAAACATAATCCCAACGACCACATCAAAAAATATTCCGGTTCATTCCATTCCATTTTTGTGCTAATGCGGAAATTGAACCCGTGACCCTTCGCATCTCTATCGGTGCTCGTAGGTACCTACCTAATCTGCGCCAAACACGTTTCTAGTATCCAGCAACAACTATTTGCTGCATATTATTTTTGTCATTCAATTCGGTGATAAAAAACTTAATAAGGCTCATTGATTCTAATCTTCTCTTCTACTATATAAAAATAAGTCGGGTTTTCCTTCCTGACGCTATAACTCCAAAACGCAAGAGCCGATTTCCACGGTTTTGCATTCGTTGGAAAGGTCTCGGGCTCCGTGAGGTTTATAGCAAAGAAAATTCAGGAAAATTTCAACAGAAAAGCGGGAGAGACTTTTTTGCCATACAGCTAAGTCCACGCGGACGAAGTCGCGGGCGGCTGCTAGTTGAATATAAATGTTGGCTCACAGTACCTAAGTATTTTCTTTTTTCTGTCATATCTAATTATTACCCGATCTGAATACTATTTCGTTTATCACAGTCCAACCCGAGGACATCCGAGGGTCTCTATTACTCAAGCCACTCTGCGCGCAAACTTGCCTGCTTCCTTTTTCTTCGGTAATTAAGACCAACTTGGTGTAGTTCTACTTTCGACATGATTGATTGGCGCCTTGGCAAAATACAGAAGTAAAAGGACACAGATTTAATCTAAATTAAGCGTGTTGTGCAAATGTACTATGAGCTAACGCTTTAAGTATTTTTTTTACACACCGTTGAACCGCGTTACCTACTTCACTACACGTAGGCCTGCTTAACTCGTAAAAGCAGATTGCAACGTTGCATCACTGGCTGCGGTAGCATAACGTATGCAGCGCGTTTTTGTGACGCATGTGACGTTGTTGCGAACAGCTAAAAAAGTTTCTCCTTAAAATACAAGGTGATGAGACCCGGTGGCAATCTGAGCGAGATAAAAAACGGAATTGGGCAGATAGCCTGATGGGCCGACTACCTACACAATTGATGAATTGACGCGTATTTGTCCAATCAACTTTGCAGAAACAGGTGGTGAAACTGGTACTATCCTTCGAGTAGGACACATGCCCTTAGTATGGCAGAGACCAATAATAATAACGTCCCTGACACTAGAAAGGGTGGTACTTACGGCCGTCGATTTGGTTAGCGATGGGCACGAGGTCGAGGCGCGCCTTGGCCGTGCGGCAGTAGGAGCGCGCGCCGTCGGGGCAGCACACGCGCGGCCAGCAGTCGGCGTCCGTCTTGCACGACTGCACTTCGAACAGCAGCTCGCCCAGCGGCGCCGCCGGGCACTCGCGCGGTATGACGCCTAGTAAAGCTACAACAACGCAAATGATATGACTTCATTTATACGATGGGCCACAGTCTTCGATCCGTATCGTATTACATTAAAAAATCATACTTAGGGTGCGTTCCGAATTGAGTCGAAAGTGATGTTAGCGCGCTCACAAGCGTCCCGAATTGATGATTTGCATGAGACGTGAGCAACGTGAGCGCGCTATTATCACTTTTGACTCAATTCGGACCGCACTATTAGGTAATCAATACGAGTAATCGAGATAAATTATGATCATGCGTCATTCATGAGGCCTAGCGTCCCCGCACACAGGCCGTACATACGCCACTCACCACAAAACGCCGCAACTGGCATACCTATATCCTGTAGTTTTCATACATTTTATATGGACCAGCCGCACAGAACCGCCGGTGGGCGCCACACGCTACAAGCTAAAGGAATATGCCGGTGGCAGCGTTTTGTGGCCCGTGTGAGGGGACGCCTATTGACATTTACTACAAACTGAACGTAGGGCCTCCCCTATAGATTTTCAGAGCAGCTTCGATTGTATTCCCCGACATTCTGGGAGGACCGAGCGAATTTGATCACTGAGCTCTGTTACAAACGCGCATCCATCTAGCGTCCGACATTGAGTCCGTCGTCAAACCAGGGCACCTTTCCATTACTCAATCAAGCCTTTATCAGCCTAATTAAAAGTTTTAAATGGTCCACGAGGATCAGCAAGTTGAGGGCAATTAGCAATACCTCTACATACATATCATTTCTCTCAATACGCTTATG
This sequence comes from Udea ferrugalis, assembly GCA_950022985.1. Classification (NCBI taxonomy): domain Eukaryota; kingdom Metazoa; phylum Arthropoda; class Insecta; order Lepidoptera; family Crambidae; genus Udea; species Udea ferrugalis. The sequence goes on from OX465533.1 coordinate 5,802,573, forward strand.
CCCTATCGTTACAGTTCCTACAGCGCATGATGTTATACCTAGGTACTCGTAAAGAGTTGGCAGTAATTACCTAAGCTACATCACAAGCGTACATTTAACCAATATGGATTACTTCATCATTAGTGAGATTTTACGCAGCGTTAGTTATGACACCTTGATTTTGTACCGATTTCAAGCAATGTGTTAGATATAAATGTAGGTATTATATTAGACGAATCCTTATACTGCTCATTGTTAGAGCAGAACATTCAAGTTAGTAATTTCAAGATGGTTCATGCCAGGGATTAGTGTCTTTAGGTTCATACGTTGATGAGGCTTCTGGGCTTGTTTAGGTCGAGGCGCCGGCACGCCTTTGACGCAGCGCTTCTCACAGCAGACTTGGTCGGGGCCGCTGCTGCTGCGGCATTGCGATGTGTTCTCGCAAGGAATCGGGAACAGCTCGAACGGCGCCTGGCCCTTGGGGCACACCAGCTTCTTCGACTTCTTCGCCTTCGCCGTGCCAGAGCCTGCGCTCGAGGAACCCTCTTTATACTCGTAAGTCGCAAAGTTGCGTGTGAGTGAATAAGTTACGTCAGCTGTTATGTCAGACCCTACAACAACAGGCCTAGTTCATTACCAAAATGTCGATTGACCTTACTATTAGGTGGTTGCGCTTTCTGTAGCAGAAATTATTGTGCAATACCTACTTATTCATGTGCTTGTTTTGTTTGTTATATTTCCTAATGTAGATACACTTATTCTACTTTAAGGTGTTTAATGCTGCGTACTTTTTTTTACACATTTTTAATGATACATTAAATTAGGTAGATAAGTAGGTAGTTGTCAGAATTGAGACTTGACATGTTATTGAGCATCAATGAGAAATAAGTAACACAAATAAATATCTGGGTAGAGATCGCCCAATCTTAAATGACGCGCCCCTCCACCGCATCTACGCACCCAGGCCAGGAGTGCTTGCTTGTTCTCGTAATGCATAGCGGCAGTGGAGGAGCGGGTCATTTCAGCTTAGACGATCTTTACCGTAATTTAAAAAGGAAAAAAGAAATGGTTCATACCTGACTTGGAAGAGCTCTTGGCTTTAGTGGCCTGCGTGGTCTGTATAGGCAGCAGCTGCAGGAAGGGGCGCAGCGGCGCGAGGATGGGCAGCGCCGTGGTCGTGGTCGTGGTCGGCCGCGGCGTCGTCGTGGTCGTGGTCGAGCTGGTGGTACTCGGAGTTGTACTTGTGGTCGTGGTCGTGGTGGTGGTGGTGGTCGTGCTAGTGGTGCTGGTGCTTGTGCTACTGGGCTCTACACTACTCTTCGCGTCGTTGGTTCTACAACGGAAATTGCCGCTTTTACTAAGGCAGTCATATTAATAGGATGGGGGAAGATTAATCTTTTGCGAGCGTTTGAGAATACAGAATATATTATTAACTAGACATTATCACTGTTTAACTAGATATTTAAATTTTAAACGGCTGAAGTGATAGTTCCAGGCTGGGCAGGTGTAGGCTAGGGACCCTTTTTGCCTGAGAGTAATAAAATTGTGTTAGTTGTTAAGGTAGTTTTTGACTAACAAGATAGGTACTCAAATGCTCAACTGAAGAGCTCGATGCATCTGTTCTAGTAAATCTTAAGTAACCCGATGGTTCAGTAGGTCTGAATGTAAAAGATGCTAGGTAGGTAGGTACTCATGCAACCATATGTTACGAAAGGCAAGCCTACCTTCAGAAGACGACTCAAATAGAAGCTCATAACTAATTATAATAATTGTAGAACCTACGACTTGGAAGAGATGCAACACAGAGGTGAATGAATTAATGTTTGTTAACACGCATGGTAGAAAGGCAGTGGTAGTTAGTCGTAGTTAGTAATCATTGCAGGAAACAAATCGCTTTAGTTGTTAAAATAGACCAAATCATTGATGAATTCAGACATTTAATTAAGAATTAAGTAGGTATAGATATCTACCTATCTGAAATAAGCACAAAATAAACATAAAATAATGAAAGCTTTGATAGTGATGTAATCTAGATTTGGTTCATCGTTAAAAAGTTTCAACTTCATAGATATGTAGAAACAAATGATGACTGCATCTATAACAGACTAATTATAAAGTGAACACATAATGCGTAGAATGTTAAGTAACAGCGAAGGACGCCTAAACTGCATTGGGGCTGCGGTCGGCTAATGATTACCGCGTGCACTGACGAATTATTGAATATTATTAAGTTTAATTTAGCGCGCACCTGGCGGCCTTAACCCGCACATTATCCATTCACTTTTACACAGATTACAGGAATTGAAAAGAACATTAACTACATATGTATATACCTACATTACCTGTGCAGTTTATTTCACTATTATGTTGATTGAGTACTAACGACAGATGATGATGAATCTTCTATAGCTTTATATTGCAGTTCGCTACTCACACAGCAAGGAAATGTTATGTTGGCGTGGTTATTTGCGGTACTTGTGGTAGATATCTACTTACATTCCTATTATTAGATACGAAAGTCAGTACTTATTGGGGTTTCATTACTTTAAAAATATCCAGTTAAATGTCGTAAGACTGGAGAGTTGGTTGCGACGTTAAACGCCCGCCAATCACGTAAGTAGGCAGCCCAAGTAACACAGCTAGCAGTATAAGGTCTTAGTAACAGCAGACCCAGGAGCGCTAAGCTTAAAAAGCTGTTGATTAACGTCTGAGTAGACGTGTACCCAGCTCTTATTCAAGCAAATTGGGCACACTTTTAAATGCTTTAATTTGAATAATAGCAATATAAAATCTGACAAGTAGCAATGTAATTGTCCACACAACTTAATAACGTCTGAAAAACGGCAGTCGTTACTTAAACACAGATATTTTATTATGTTTATTCAGTTAAATATTCGTGGCTGTGATTTTCAAAAACTACCCAGCTATAAGCACATTTTGTACTACAATAATTCAAACAAAATGTGTGTTTCCTTCAAGAAATTGTTGACATCATAAATATTTATTAAGTTATTGATGTGAAATGGTACTTGGAATTGGGAAGTAATTTTTAAATATAAGTTTTAGCTATTAGACATAATGAAATGGTGTTGCGCAAGTAATTTTGTAGTCAATAACGTATGCCCTGTAACGATTGGTTTTACGCGCCCCTTCAATATCGACGTTTAATGATAGAAATAAGTTATTGTACAAGACAGAAATAAGGCAAAAAAAACCTTTTTGCGTGATTCCTTATCTTAGTGTTTTAAAAGCAAGAATTAGTTTATGAATAATACTCGAACTTGTATCTGTGTCAATAAAACACAGCATTTGATAGGAAAAACAACTCCAAAAATATTGTATTTGAGGTTATAATGGCGACGCCTATAAATCTGATTATAAGCTGCTCACGGAGCTGTTTTACAGAGAACTGCTGAATAATAGTTTTGATACGTCATATTACTAAGCTTTTATTTGGCAAAGCGCGGTATGGCGGAATCATTTCTGCATAACAATTGAGTATTTGTTCACATGTTTTATTATACAGCTTATTAGGGTTCAAAACAGAACAATCAAAAACTAGCATCTCGTGGAAAAAAGATTAGGTGATCGATCGAACTTTATTAAATAGTCTGTCTGATCACCGGTGTCGGACCCGTGAGGGTTCATTAATATAATACATTTTATCGACCAATCCACTTTTAAAATATTTTATTTCCTTCTATTACAAAATGGCGGCCATTTGTTTTTTTTCGCCGAACCCGGTTGTGTTCATATATTTAGGAATATCTAGACCGATGCGCAGGACACATAAACATGAAAAAGGATTCGATAGGCAGCTGAAAAAGTAGACAATATGTTGTCATGAAAAAAATATCAAACTCCCACTAAAACCTTTAAAAATGACTTAGAACGTGAAATTTTTAGAAAAGAATAAGTTTTATGTTTAAGAAACGCAACGTTACATAAAAATTAGACCGTGATCATACCTTTTTTTCATTTTATTAGATGCACTAAATCATTACCTAAAAACTGATGTTAATATCTTAGCTTCAAGTGAACTATTTTAGGCTTCATTAACTATTTAAAGACTCTATCATTATTTTTTTGCTAAGTGATCATGTCATGTGTAATCACGTTCTAGTTTTGATGTAACATTAACTTTTTTTTGAAAAAACTTCCTTTTTTTTCTTTTTTAAATTTTACGTTTAGAGTGTTTTAAATGGTTTTGATGAGAGCTTTTGTTTTTTTTTTATGTCAACATTATTGTATTTATACCAATCTAACGTTAAAATTGATGTTAAATGTGATAAATGACGACGTGGGACGCCCGCCCGCAAGGTGGACGGATGACCTCATAAAGGTCGCAGGGTCTCGGTGGATGCAGGCCGCCTCCAACCGGCAGCTCTGGAAATCTATGGGGGAGGCCTATGTTCAGCAGTGGACATCATGTGGCTGCTGATGATGATGATGATGATGTGATAAATGAATGTTTTTTGTTTCATCTAGAAAAAATGCTGTGGTAATCATGTTTTTTTTTTCAACTTACGTACCTAATAAGTCTAGGTTGAGTTAACCACTCGTGTGTACTGCATACCATTTATGTTGGTACGTCCTCCAATTCACTCAAAAACTTTTTTAATGGTTCTGTTAGCCCTTTATGCCAGTACTCCGCATCACTAATATTTTTTATGGTAACATTTCTGGAAGTTTGTAAAAAAGGTTCTAGGTTCTATTGGTAACTTAAGGTATTCCCATTTAGTATTACCATTAATTCTTTTAAAGTCACTTGCCATATGTTTTTACTCATAGCCCATTATTTTAGCTTACTGCGTAAATTGGTATATTTAAATTCGTTAATATTCTTGTCTAATTCATGGCCACTAGATGCGTAATCATCATCACCCGCACAGTCTGTATATGAAATTGCTGGTACGGAACACTCTTCCTCGTACGATCGCACTTGACTGTTAAGGTTAGCTTGACCGCTTTCTTCCTTTAATAGTATTCAGCATTTTTCTGTGTAAATACTGTATAACTAACTTTAAAACTGCTAGTTTCGGTATAAGAATAGAAGTATGTATAAGTGAGTTATAAACCAAGTCTACATTTCTTTTATAACAATATAAGCTTAATTAGAACCCAGAAAGTACTTTTTATCAGCAGCTGAATAATTCGTAAAATAAGGAACCTTATAAGATTTCAAAATAATATTAGAGCTGTTATTCAGCATCTAGTTGCTAAGGATACTTTATACAGATTATAGCGTTTTTAACAGCAATAAGCTTAATAATGATTGTATAATAGTATTGTACATTACGTTTATTCAGCTTGTTATCTTTTAGCTTACTGTTATGCAAATTAAAGCTATGTGCAACTCTGTAAGCTTAGAAACGTTTGTGTTATATTGAGGATAAAAGTTATTACTAAGCCTTAAGAAAGAAGCCGAAATTATTGAAAAGTTACTAAGCTTAAAAAAGTATAAAAGCCGTAATACGACGTTAGTCAGAATGAAGCTATTTACTTAACTGTAACACAAATGTTACGTAACTATTAACTGTGTTATGAGTCGCATTGGTACTGTTATCATGCTTGTGTGTTACTTGGGAGATAGTTAACATTATCCACTTGGTCGCCGGTCACATTACCGGGTTGCCTACTTTTTCCGCTATACACTTACCTAGATATTTATCTAGTTTATTTTCAATCAATACCTAATGAACCTTTTAGGTGGTTAGTGACCCTTTGCGACTTCTTGCTGGTTAAAAAACACTGGTCATTATTTGACACAGCGCGGCAGCGCCATCTAGCCCCAAACTAAGCAATTGAATGATAAGTTCGAGCATTTTTAATTATTTGGGTGGCACTTCGGACCTGCAACTTTTCTTTCTTTTTTTTGCTCACAAAGTAGAAGCGCCTAATGAAATTGGTAATTTTGCTATCTACCATTCATATATGAACCTATTTACGAAGGTTATATTCATCTGAATATGACTATAACTTCTATCTATAGGAACCTGTGCGTAATTTGCCGGTTTCACGCATTCATGCACCACTTGAATTTAAAGAAGTACAACGAACATGACGCCAATGAACTGGCTGAGTTACGAAGTTGGTCATAAGAGGGATCAAGTTACATTGCTTATGTAGTACCTACCTATCCACCACAAGTAGGTACGCTGGTTACAAATGCATCTAAGATATAGCACTGCTGATAGCCCATCAAAAAGGGCTGTAATTATACATATGTATTTTTGTTCGAAACCTACCTATTGCGACAAGCTGTGCGACATTGAATAGTAAGCACGTGAAGACATACCGCAGTTGCTGCGAGGCAAGGCCTTTGGTGCAGAAGCCCTTGCAGCAGAGGTGGCTGGGGCCCATGACGCTGCGGCACTCCGCGTGCTTGCGGCACGGCAGCGGGAACAGGTCCAGCCAGCCGCTGGTCGTGCGCACCGCCGGGCATGATAGCGACTGGCCCTCGCCTGTAACAGTTACACAGTACCTAATTACAAATGAATCTGCGTACCCCAGTGGTGTAGCTAAGAGCTAAGCTAACCGAGTCCCTCAGCGCCAAAAAGAAATGGATTAAAAACTCAAATAGATACCATAAGTTCCTCATCACCACCTGGAGAGCTTTTCTTTTCGATAAGAATCTTAGAATTCTACTAAATTCTAGGCTAGGTGTGAGTGTGGGATTTACCGAGGACAATTACAAAACTTTTTTTGTATCTGTAGGGTCATGCAAATGAAATGCGTGCCATGAAGTGACAATGATGTTTTTAATGACACGTTGATGACGGTGTCTAACTGTGCTTACTTATCCCATTCATTCTTATTTCTTTTCTACAAAGTACTTATTGTGAATACGTAACAAGTTGAGATCATGGTTTTAACAAGAACGGTGGATCTTCCACAATTTACTGATTTAAATGTCCAGGAGATAGACGTTTCCACAGCTACGTTGATGTCGGCCGCGCCATACCTGGGCAAGGCTTGCGAGAACGTCAACAATGAATTCATGTTGTGCAGGCAAGAGACGAACGACCCCCGAGCATGTGTGCAGCTTGGCAAGCGAGTGACCGAATGCGCAATGCGAGTATTTAAAAGAATTAAATCGGAATGTCTACCAGAGTTCAATCAATACGCGCAATGCATCGACAAAAGCTCAGGTGACTTCGCGTACACTCACTGTCGCCGAACCCAGACCGCCTTTGATGACTGCATGGCCACGAAGTTGGACATGTACCGTCCAGAGTTCGGGTACTTCTGCAGGGCTCGTGTGCACTCCAGCAGCAGCAAGGCTCCGAAGCCGCCGCCCTGCCCGTGCGACCCGCCCGTGCCCGACCCGACGCCCTCTCTACCAGACTGCAAGCCGCGCGAACCAGCGCGTTTCGGTAGCAGACTTCATTGGATTACGGAATAAAAATAGGACAACCCACTTTCAAGCATACCTTCTAGTTTGTATCACACTTACCTAATTCATTATCACTGTGAATTTAAATTAATATGTTGGACTTAAACATTTTGAGCTTAAACGCATTCTTATTTGAATATGGGTATTCACAGTTCCCCGTTTCGCCAAATTACCTATCTCAGTAGTATCTCTTTAGTAGTATTCTGTGGTATGCCACACGTCCAACATCGGGTCGCCCCGGCAACACGGGTCATTAGAGAAGAGTCCCTATTCTACCCCTCATTTTCAGAGGGGGCATGCCTACCACTGTTACGTCACGGGAGGAAGGTTCGTAACTACCTACTATTATAGTACTAGTTTTACTAAAATGTGCCTCATACATCCTGATACTGGCTTGCAAATACCGGCATTAGACGTGTAGAAAAAGAGGAATATCACTACGAGAGCAGCTAGGAAATAAGTAGGTAGGTATAGCATCAATGATTGCACGCTGACGGTTGCGTGATTTGTTGTGTCATACAGATCACAAATAAAAAAGCCGAAGGAATTGCAAACTGTAGTTTTAACAGTTCACGTAAGGTTTGGTAACAAAACAACTCAATCTAGTTTAATTATCCATGTAGATATTTCGGTTGCAATCAAAAGATGGCATTCAAAAATGTTTTATAAGTTGGTTTAGAAAGAGCCTCCAATGTCGAAAGTATTTTCTAATAGTCAGCCTTTAATTTTAATTGGTGAGTATAATGAAACAAATTGTAAGCAATTAGATGGCTAAGTGCAATGTGCAGCGCAGCGACCCGTGGCGCTGCGCCGGCGCAGCGGCCGAGTGCACCGGCGAAGTGTCATGAAGGTTAACAAAAATCCATGCCAAAAGTAGGTTACCTGAATTGAAGGTAATGTCGTGAAAGGTAATGTTTGGATTATCTACACGTTATTTATTCTATAGTGCATGTAGTGTCTCAAACACCAATAAAACACACGTTTCAGTCTTCTCACGGATATATAGTATGCGGACACAGAATGCGACTGTCTTCGCCCCCAGCGGGTAAGCAAGTGACGCCCTCGGCGTCTGCGCATACACTACATCCCTTCTTTATTTTGATTTAAAATAAATTGTTTGCCATCACTCTTAAAGTTATAATATTCCAATTGATATCTAGGACAATAGTTTAACAAATCAAATGTAGTGATTTAAATTATTGAACATACCGAAGGATACCTAACAGTAGTAGCTTGAATTAACATTTTCTTTATAATCTGAAATACAATTCTCGTTTTCAACACAAAGTAATTAAACAATCTATAAACTACAACAGTCAAAGAGTCATTCATTTTCTCTAAGTAAACTACATTTCGACGTTATTCCTTAGGTACCAGTTTTATCATTCCGAACCCTGTCATCCCCGTCACTAACGTCAGTTACTTACTGTTTGTGTAGTGGGATTATAATTAGAATTCAATTCGTTGTCTTTAACTCAATTTTTTAACCTATATCCTTCCTTCCTTCTCCAAATTGTTTCAAACCAGACGGTGGACGATTATTTCTAACGGTTTTTTATTCTTATTTTTTTTTATTTTTAAACTTTTGTTTTTATTTATTAGATGGGCTAGATTTTTCTTTTTGGTTTCCTTATTAGTTATTATTTAGTTTAATTATTCGTCTTAGTTTTTTATCAATTTTATTATGTTGTCTTACCAGTTAAGTAATTGCTATCGGGTAGTAATTAAACATACTTCTTTTAAATGGCAATATTTCCACACCACCACATCAACGCGCATCTAATTAATAATATTTTAGCCAATATTTATCTTCTGTGTAAGCCACTGTAATTATAACTCAGCATGGTGGTTATTATTTAGCATCTGAATTTGTGATCAGCATTCAAGCTATAAACTTTAAAGATATTGCTATACTCACCAAAACTATACAAGCAAACAAAGTAAAATACTTGATTTGAATCTAACTGTAAATTGAAATGCCATAACTTTTAATAAGTTTTCAGTGTGTTCAGTTATTATTATTATCAGTTATTATTCATATTATCAGTTATTATTGTTAATTTATTATTGTTGAGTTATTATTGTTCAGTTATTATTGTTCAGTTATTATTGTTCAGTTATTATTGTTCAGTTATTATTGTTCATTTATTATTGTTCAGTTATTATTGTTCAGTTATTAATTCAGGGTGTGACTTGGCCACTCCTGGTATCCATAAAAGAAAAATTAAACTCTCAAATGAATTATATGATTTAAAGGCCAGTTCTAATAGCGCCAAACTATTGGATTCTATGATTAAGTCACATTCTAACATCTCTAAGAATTCTTGTCCAATTGCAGAATCCTTGTTTCTGAGGGACTAAATAACCCAGATGGAAATTAACATTATTTATGAGGAGACCGATAAATCACAAGTGATCACTCGTGCTCTCTCAAAATTGAAGATAAAGTTATTGATTCTGAAATTGGGATAGCCAATACTTTTATTTATTATTATTTATTTATTTATTCTTTATTGCACATAAAAAAGTACAAATGGCGGACTTAATGCCAGGAGGCATTCTCTACCAGTCAACCACATGGTAAGACAGAGAAATCTTTATTTTTTTTTATTTATCTTTTTTTGAATCTTTATTTAAAATATTCCGATAGTTATAACGAGTAGGCTTGATTCTAGTCCAAAATTAGCTAGGTCTCTTTTCACATCAAATGTTGATGGGTGTACAGTTTTGTTCCACTTTGAACAACTTAATCCTCATGTCTTCAAGGCTGTTAAAGAATTAGACACGAAAATACTGAGGATTTATAGGGTATTTAAGTAAATATATTAAAACCAATTAAAGACATGGTTTATCTCCACCTATCTAAACTTTTTAATAACTGTCTGGACAAAGTCCAAACTTCCAAACTTGATGGAATACAGTTTAATCATAGCTCTATTTAGATTTAAATTTAAATTAATAAAATTATATTAAATCAGCTTATTTCACGTCATTGTGCTAGTTATAAATTATTACATCACTAACTGTTTGGATTCACCAAAATAGAAGATCAACTGATGCCAGTGTTGCGCTCATCAAACACATATTTGAGGCTTCGGAAACCCAATAAGATGCAATTTGGATTTTTTGTGATCAGTCAAAAGCATTTGGCTGCGTAAATCATTAAATCTTACTGATTAAGTTGAGTCGTCATGGTATTTCAAATGGTTCAATCAATCTCATTGAATCCTATCTTACAGATTGAGTACTAAAAGTGAGTGTCAGTCAACGGAACTAACTTTTCCGGTGCCACCATTCGAGTGGTCGTACCCCAGGGATCGAAATAGGGATCCCTACTCTTTCTGAATTATACATATAAATGACCTTCCTTACTTTGTAAAGGATTTATTACTGATGATGATTTTTTAAAAAGACAGTGGTAAACAACTATATGGCGATGTAAATAATACTCTCGGCTGAAAATATACTATACGCCATCGCCGTAACTGGCATATTGTTTCGTTATTGTACACGGTAAGACTTAATCCTACGTCTCCACCTCACCTCAAAGAGCGGTTCCGGGACCAGGAAAACAATTGAGATTACTAAGGACAGTCCATCTTAAACTCCCTCTTCAATCATCACATCCCTGCACAATCTTCTCTCCATTGGAGTCTCCCTTTCTTCCTATTTTCAAAGCAAGGGTTAAAACACATTATCTTACGTTTTAGTTTATCATTGTAACTTATTGTAATTTTTTATTTTTCTGTGTTGTATGTGTCAAATAAAATTTCTTTCTTTCTTTCTTTCTTTATGACAAATCATTTGTCATATTCTTTTGTTCGGTTTAAAGTATTTATATTTTGTATTTATTTACACACGTCATTATTACATTATTGTATTTATGCACATTTAGCCCCTTCTTTCTATTTTCCCCCTTTAGGTTGCCAAGAAGAGATCTCTTTTAGCGATAAATTATTTACTGTTTCAACTCTTTTACTTACCTACCTGTAAGTTTTCTATGTCAATGTGCAATAAATAATATCCGGCAAAATTTTGCGCTGGTTCACGAGTTAATTATAATTGATAACTCAATGCAAATAAAACAAAGTGAATAAAATTGTCTGTGACTAGCGTGCAACAGGCACATACTTTTGTAAATATGAATGCTGAGCCTTTGGAATTTAGGAATTCCACTGTATTTTTGTGAATTACTGTGTACCTATTAAGTCACAGTGAGCTCCACATATTACAACCCAGGCAGGGAGACTTAGTCCAACTGCTTATGCAGTGAGGACGATAAGGCTCTTGACGAACGTTGAAACCCCTGTTTTGGTTTATTTTAGCTACTTCAACCTTATACCACGTGACTCGCTAGGGGAGGCCTTTATGGAGATATTGATGTTAACTGTGTACATTATTATAATTTTTTCATAATGTGAATAAAGCCATACTTAGAATTTCTGATCTTAGACTACCCACAGTAGAAGATCATTCGTTGGTCATTGTTTTTTTTTTTTTTTTAAAGATACCTCAAACTCTTGTTTAGCAGCCTCTTCACAGGTTTAACTCACTAGTTAAAGCGACTTCACTCATACTTTACTTTACTTTACTGTACTTTACTTTACTTTACTTTACTTTACTGTACTTTACTTTACTTTACTTTACTTTACTCTACTTTACTTTACTTTAGTTCAGTTTACTTTATTTTGGAGTAAACCAACTGTTCATTATCTCCCATCCAGCTATTGTAAAGACATCGACACCCTCTCTTTCTGCAGCAAGAGCAACCGGTAAGTTGTTATAAACTTCTTGAAGTCTTAACTATTACCACTACATGAAGAAGAGTAGCTCGTTATATCTTATATCATTTTTTTTTATACTGGCGTGTCGATTGCCAAGTAGGTAAATTTCTACTTTTCCATTTATTCCGGCGAGTACCAACAGATAGTGGATCGCCTTCACAATCAAAATGGTCTAAACCAGACAGCGTGGATTTTGCATGAGTCATAATGCACTACCTGCAATAAAATATTGACTCTTATTTAATTTGCGTGGCTTTTTACTGGATATCAGTAACGGTATAATAATAAGCGCATAGCCTTATCATAATACTGGTTGCATGGACTCAATTCTACGTTTTTGAAACATTCATGGTCCCTTTAAACTGTTTGTTATCACAGTGGCATAGACTCATAACGGTCCCTTAAACATAATTCTTTTTTCGGAGGCATGGACTTCAACTATTGTTTTTGAAACATACATGGTCCCTTTAAACTGTTCCTTATCACAGTGGCATGGACTCATACGGTCCCTTTAAACTGTTTCATAACTCAGTAGCATGGACTCATACGGTCCCTTTGAACTTTTCCTTATCACAGTGGCATGGACTTATACGGTCCCTTTAAACTGTTTCTTATCACAGTAGCATGGACTCATACGGTTCCTTTAAACTGTTCCTTATCATAGTGGCATGGACTCATACGTTCCCTTAAACTGTTTTTATCACAGTGGCATGGACCCCTACGGTCCCTTAAACTTGTTTTTTATTTCAGTAGCATGGACTCAACTGTACGTTTTCAAAACAAACACGGTCCCTTATAATTGTTTATTTTAGTGGCATGGACTCAACTATACGTTTCCAAAACATGCACGGTCCCTTACAATTGTTTATTTCAGTGGCATGGACTCAACTATATGTTTCCAAAACATACACGGTCCCTTAAAATGTTTTCTTCTCTCAGTTGCATGGCCGTTTGATATACGGGTATTCAAAGAATTACATGACATGTTACCCTCCTTAAACTTTCATCTGGTCACTTCTACATACATTGTGCAAATTTTTAGATAAATGCTTAAAAGTATTTTCTACCGAATTGAATTTCCAATTGGATGATAATAGAAACCATTAATTCAAAACGGTAACTTCCATGAATATAATAATTAAACAATATTTGGAACGTTGGCTGCAAGTATTTGTAGTTTAGATCGTTATTTAGGTTCTTTATTTATTTACAGCAAATGTTCAATTTTTCAGAAGCAATTTGTAATTGCAAATCAGTTTAATTTTTTAAGCACATGAATTTTGTTGTTCCCATTATTAAATAATTATAGGTTAAACAAAATTGTTTCCCTGAGCTAACCACGTACTTGCAATTAAGTATATTTTAACGACAACGTATATTTTCAAGTATCTATTACCAATGAAGATAAATGATAACATGATATCACTTATTATTATTTTTTGTCGGTAGTTGTTAGCAAACTGCGTCCACATACAATAGTACATTGTTACCCTAGGGGTGAAAGTAACTTATTTAGTCCCGAGACGGGGTTTGGCGCCCGGAACGAAGTGAGGGCGCCAATAGTTCGAGGGACTAAATAAGTCTTTCACCCGAGGTAAACACTGTGCTTTTCATTACGAATACAAGGAAAGTAAAAATAAATACATGAATTAGCTAAAGAAAACAATAGAAAAATAAATGAAGATCGAATTGGCGCTTTCCCGCCTAATTTGTTTTTTTTTTCTGTGGCCGGCCCACTATTCAGCCATATTTTTTTATTTTCATCATTGGAAAAATGGTAAATATTTTGCTCAAACCTAAGTTATTTTAAAGAAATTGTTGAAACTGAATTATAATAAGGTTATTTAGAAAATATATATCGAAATAAAACAACTTTACGGATTCTACTCGCGGTGTTATATTTTCTTTCATTTTCTAACCCGACGTTTCGACTCCTTTACAGCAGTCGTGATCACGGGCTGTAAAGGAGTCGAAACGTCGGGTTAGAAAATGAAAGAAAATATAACACCGCGAGTAGAATCCGTAAAGTTGTTTTATTTCGATGTATAGTGTTCGCGTAAATATTAGAAATCATTAGAAAATATATATTCTCTAATCAATACTTAACTTTAAGTTATTTCAATTTGACATTGTGGCTGTATAGAAAGTTGGAACATGGTTCAATAGATATGTGAAAAATAACTAAGTTTTTTTTTTATAATTTTGCAGCTGTCAGTTGAAAGTGATTCTCCCTAGGGATGAAAAGTATTACTTTCAGCCCGCTTCTCAGGTCAGTAATGACCTACTTTCAGAGTATGAGTAATGAAATAGTAGATTATTAACCAAGGGGATAAAGCAGTGTCTTCTGTCGCGGGTGACGATTGAAATCGCGAGCGTAACGAAGGACTCGAGGTTAACTCCCGAGCGCAGCGAGGGTGTTAAAAACTTAAATCACGAGCGAAGCGAGGATTTAATACGAGTCCTGAGTGTAGCGAGGGATTTAAGTTCACCCAAGACTAAGACAGCTTTATCACCGAGGAAAATACTCTACTTTTCGTACCATTTGCGAAAAAATATTTATTATTAAACTTTTTCTATTTATCACATACTAGCGACTCGCCCCCGCTTCATCATCATCATCATCATCATCAGCCTGTTGCAGTCTACTGCTGGACATAGACCTCTCCCATTACACGCCACTGAACTCGATCTTCGACTGCCCCCGCTTCGCACGGGTGCAATAGGATGTTATTATACATAAAAACCTTCCTTTTGAATCACTCTATCTATTAAAAAAAACCGCATCAAAATCCGTTGCGTAGTTTCAAAGATTTAAGCATTCAAAGGGACATAGGGACAGAGAAAGCGACTTTGTTTTATACTAGGTATGTCACATAATACTGGCAGGTCATAAAAAAAGAATTAAAACTTCTTATTCAAATGAGCGCTCGAAAACCTCGGTCAGTATTCCAAATTTGAATCACATTCTCTCCCTAGGGGATGAATGAAATTCAGTACAATTTTCTTTCCCTGTTTTCAACAGATTAAGAATGACTATTGTTATGTCCTCTTTTTGCGGGCTAGAATGTCACTTTTTTGAGCAAGTGGTACGAAAAATATATTTCCGTATCCATTATTTTGCATTTGCATGGCCTTTTTTCCATTTCATTCGATGCGTGGCCCTTACTATGGTAGGTAGTTATGAATTGAAGGATAGTCGTATGACTTTGTTCGTAACGGTTGTTTACGTATTGGTTTATTTCAATTAACATTCAGATATACTGTATGAGGAGATTCGATTGCGAATGTTTATATTATATTGGAACACAAGCAATCAATCAACTAAAATGTTATTGCAACCAACTTACACGTAAACAAATGGTAGGTAAACGAATATTTTTCTCATATTTCTCCCTTCATTTTCTTTGCACTCATTATTTGTACTCACATTTATCCTCGTCGCCATTTGTAGTGTCTCAAACACCAATAAAACACACGTTTCAGTCTTCTCACGGATATATAGTATGCGGACACAGAATGCGACTGTCTTCGCCCCCAGCGGGTAAGCAAGTGACGCCCTCGGCGTCTGCGCATACACTACAGTGCACATGAAAACAAAAGTACCTTACAATGTCTATCGTAATGTGGACTAGGCAAGCTAAACGCGTCGAGGCATTTTCAGACAGTCAATATCGAGTTCGAACAAATAATTTAGTGTATTCCGGCTGTGGTACTCACTAACTACCTATAGGAACTCCATTCGTACCTGAATCGAAAAATCTTTCCCTATTCAGGAATCAAACCACCAACACCACCTGTGTGTATCAGCGCCATTAAACTATCTACCAAATTCTGTGATGGCAAACTAAAGGAAAGGTCTCAATTTAATTAAAAAAATGAATTTGTCTAGTGAGTTTAAATTTCGGTTACTGGTTTGTACCTATCCTTTAGATGAAAATGCATAATTGTTAGATAACGATAACGAACAACAGTGAATCGAAATCAAGGTTGTTTAGTGAAATCTATAAAACCTATCTAGGTAATTAACAGTTATACCGAAACCTGTGACCTAACCTAGTAGTTATAATTAACTTATGTTAAAAATTCGTTGCGGATAATTAAAATAGTTGATTAGCTATTACTTCAGTTAAGAGCTACATTACAGGAAATCAGGTGGCGTGTTTATAGTGCAATGTAGATTTCATTTCAAAGGTAGGTAGGTTAACAGTTTCTAAAAGGGTGCAAACTCATCCAGTGGTCGAATATTGTTATGTTATAATATTGTTTTAGTGAGTTTTTAAGGCCAGATTTACCCAATAACATTTTGTCTTTGATGACTTCTACAGCAAAAGAGTTTAGAACTCTGAATTCCCAAGTAACACACAAGCATGATAAAAGTACCAATGCGACTCATAACACAGTTAATAGTTCCGTAACATTTGTGTTACAGTTAAATAAATAGCTTCATTCTGACTAACGTCGTATTACGGCTTTTATACTTTTTTAAGCTTAGTAACTTTTTAATAATTTCGGCTTCTTTCTTAAGGCTTAGTAATAACTTTTATCCCCAATATAACACAAACGTTTCTAAGCTTACAGAGTTGCACATAGCTTTAATTTGAATAACAGTAAGCTAAAAGATAACAAGCTGAATAAACATAATGTACATTACTATTATACAATCATTATTAAGCTTATTGCTGTTAAAAACGCTATATTCTGTATAAAGTATCCTTAGCAACTAGATGCTGAATAACAGCTTTAATATTATTTTGAAATCTTATAAGGTTCTTTATTTTACCAATTATTCAGCTGCTGATAAAAAGTACTTTCTGGGTTCTAATTAAGCTTATATTGTTATAAAAGAAATGTAGACTTGGTTTATAACTCAATTATACATACTTCTATTCTTATACCGAAACTAGCAGTTTTAAAGTTAGTTATACAGTATTTACACAGAAAAATGCTGAATATTAATGAAGGAATAAAGCGGTCAAGCTAACCTTAACAGTCAAGTGTGATCGTACGCAGAAGAGTGTTCCGTACCAGCAATTTCATATACATAATGATGATTACGCATGTAGTGGCCATGAATTAGATAAGAATATTAACGAATTTAAAAATACTAATTTTCGCACTAAGCTAAAATAATGGGCTATGAGTGAAAACATATGGCAAGTGACATTAAAAGAATTAATAGTAATACTAAATGGGAATACCTTAATTTACCAATAGAACCTAGAACCTTTTTTACAAACTTCCAGAAATGTTACCATAAAAAATATTTGTGATGCGGAGTACTGGCTTATAGGGCTAACAGAACCATTGAAAATGTTTTGAGTGAATTGGAGGACGTACCAACATAAATGGTATGCAGTACATACGAGTGGTTAATTCAAGCTAGACTTATTAGGTACGTAAGTTAAAAAAAACATGATCACCTCAGCATTTTTTCTAGATAAAACAAAACAAAAAAACATTAATTTATCACATTTAACATCAATTTTTACGATAGATTGGTATAAATACAAAATGCTGAAATCAAAAAAAAATAAAAACTCTCATCAAAACCGTTCAAAAACACTAGAAACGTAAAAATTAAAGAAGAAAAAAAAAGAAATTTTTATAAAAAAAATTAATGTTACATCAAAACTAGAACGTGATTACACATGACATGACATGATCACCGAGCAAAAAAAACGATGATAGAGTCTTTAAATAGTTAATAACGCCTAAAATAGTTCACTTGAAGCTAAGATATTAACATCAGTTTTTAGGTAATGATTTAGTGCATCTAATAAAATGAAAAAAAGGTATCACCGCCACGGTCTAATTTTTATGTAACATTGCGTTTCTGAAACATAAAACTAATTTTTTTCTAAAAATTTCACGTTTCGAGTGATTTTTAAAGGTTTTAGTGGGAGTTTGATATTTTTTTCATGACAACATATTGTCTACTTTTTCAGCTGCCCATCGAATCCTTTTCACGCTTATGTGTCCTGCACATCGGTAGATATTCCTAAATATATGAACACAACCGGGTTCGGCGAAAAAAAACAATTGGCCGCCATTTTGTAATAGAAGGAAATAAAATATTTTAAAAGTGGATTGGTCGGTAAAAATGTATTATATTAATGAACCCTCACGGGTCCAATACCGGTCAGACAGACTATATAATAAAGTTCGATCGATCACCTAATCTTTTTGCCACGAAATGCTAGTTTTTGATTGTTCTGTTTTGAACCCTAATAAGCTGTATAACAAAACATGTGAACAAATACTCAATTGTTATTCAGAAATGATTCCGCCATACCGCGCTTTGCCAAATAAAAGCTTAGTAATATGACGTAGCAAAACTATTATTCAGCATTTCTCAGTAAAACAGCTCCGTGAGCAGCTTATAATCTGATTTATAGGTGCCGCCATTATAACCTCAAAAACAATATTTTTGGAATTGTTTTTCCTATCAAATGCTGTGTTTTATGGACACAGAGACAAATTCGAGTATTATACATAAACTAATTATTGCTTTTAAAACACTAAAATAAGGATTTACGCAAAAAGTTTTTTTTTGCCTTATTTCTATCTTGCACAATAACTCATTTCTATCATTAAACGTCGATATTGAAGCGGCGCGTTAAACCAATCGTTACAAGACATACGTTATTGACGACAAAATTACTTGCGCAACATCATTTCATTATGTCTAAATAGCTAAAACTTTTATTTAAAAATTACTTCTCAATTCCAGTACCATTTCACATCAATAACTTAATAAATATTTATGATGTCAACAATTGTTTGAAGGAAACACATTTTGTTTGAATCATTGTGGTACAAATGTGCTTATAACTGGGTAGTTTTTGAATATCACAGCCACGAATATTTATCTGAATAAACATGATAAAATATCTGTGTATAAGTAACGACTGCCGTTTTTCAGACGTTATTAAGTTGTGTGGACCATTACATTGCTACTTGTCAGATTTTATATTGCTATTATACAAATTAAAGCATTTAAAAGTGTGCCCAATTTGCTTGAATAAGAGCTGAGTACTCGTTTACTCAGACGTTAATCAACAGCTTTTTAAGCTTAGCGCTCCCGGGTTTGCTGTTACTAAGACCTTATACTGCTAGCTGTGTTACTTGGGTTATAATTCGTGCGAAAGCAAGGGGGGGGGGGGGGGGAATTAACAACCAATCATAATTGCATGGTTATGTGTATTGCGTACATATTTGAAATGTTTCGCTTTTGAAATTGTCCCACTCCTGTGCAAGGGCCTCCACTTACATCCAGGCATAGACGCATAGGTACCATGAGTAGTTTTAGCTCTCCGCACCGCGCAATGCAGAAACGATTTGGTTATTACAAACTCTGACTAGGAACATAATATGCTATGTTCCGGAAGGTTTCGTAAGAAATCTGAAACAAACCCTACTATGTTTTCAAATCTGGGACCTCTGGATTTCGCACCGAGCGCTAGCCCCAACGCCACTGCCAGCCACTACCCATCGTGGTAAATAAATAATTTAATTGAATGGAGATTCATTATTTAGAAACTGGCTGGGCATTTGAATCGTTTATTAAGTACTTAGAGACAAAACGCACATGGGAATTGCTTATCTGTGTCGATTTCTAACGATACTAGGTACGATGCGTTAAGGATATTTACTATTTACCTCCCTCGGTTTGCTCGTAAATTGAGATCCGGAGGATGTTACGAAACCGGCCACAGACCCACGTTTAAGATTGTTGTTTCTTAACTATGTACCTAGTTCGTGATAAAGCCAAAATCCAAGAACACCAACCATTGGGCAAGAGACGGTTAAGTTAAAAAAACATAAAAGATCTTGTGTTTTTCAACCTTGACCGAATCCTAGATTTATCTATCAAACCTTTAAAAGCATTAATAGTTTAGAATTTGGCGCGAATTAAGATTTTAATCTAAATAATAATTTCAATTTTGAGACCACTCGTGCGTGTGAGACGCAAATGGTCACGGGTTTGATTCTCGCTCCAGCACAAATGCTGATGAAACAGATGGGTATGTATGTAGGTACCTGTGCTGTGTCTGGATGTTTGGTCGGGGTAGTCTCATGGAGGTAGATATATCTTCATAAAAAGTGAGAGAGCATTCAGCTGGTAAATGGTACCAACTATCCATAACTTTAGTACGAGTACCAACTATCCATAACTTTAGTACGAGTAAGTTATTTAATTTTTTGTTACGCAAGTGCACCACGCCGCGCTCCGGACCGGTCCGTTACATGTGGCCTGACCCAATGCAGATTGCAGTTCATACTGCGTTATTCTCAGAAAGATATGAGCGGTTCACCTAAATAAGACTTGACATACTTACTTATGTTTTTTTCTTATTAACGAAAGTAAAAGTAGGTAACTACTTAAGTCGTGAATACTTAAATTGGGTTTAAATATTAGCGGCGGCCGTGGCGAGTAGTCTCTTACCCCCGAATTCACAAACGTCAATCAACGATAAGAACGAAACGAACTGATAAGAGGTTTGCATTTCACAAAGTATCTTTCTGTTTTAGCTTTATTGCTACACATTGTGTGTTTAATTAATTAAACGAACTTTTTTGGCAATTACAACATTTTGTAGGTACGCAGTGTTCATTGCCGTTTACCTACTTTTCTACTGATGTTTTTAGGTACCTAAGCATAATCATTGGCCTAGTCATTTAAGCATTTAGGTACGTACCTACATACATACCTCTCACACATTGCAAAATTAAACTTGCAGATAAGAATATTTCTACTCACAGATCTTTAGAGACGCAGCAATGTCTGTTGTGGTTTTACCAAAGTATCTGCCTTTGTATCTGCAACACTATTAGCAATCGAACATTACTTAACAAATGGAATGGCTTCTTAATAAGAAAATACAATTACTAATGTAAGTACGGTCAACGGCATGACAGGTTTCACATTGCCGGTCATTCCTCCTTGCAAAGAAATGTAATTTAGCCAGAGCGAGAGATATTTAAAACGGAAATGGGTAGCCTCTAGCCTGATGTGCCGTTGACTGTACATCAGGAAAATATTTGCAGTTTGGTCTTGTCAATGATGGAACCCTTAATCAACAGTTTGAAAGTAACACATTCATAACGTTGACACCACTATTTTTCAGTTAGTTAAAAGGGATGAGAGCCCTCTGCACTCAGCCTACCTACAGCTTAGTAGTCCAGTAGAGCTGACAAACAAAGCCATCAGCGGCATTAACACCGCAGTGATGTATATTTAAAAACCTGTCGACTTTTCCATTTCTCGCACACCGGTCAACTAATGCGCCGGTATTCTACTTTAGCTCAACTCAGTATTTTAGGCTTAGGTGCATTGCAAAAATCTCAATTTCATGAATATTTTGGGCCTGGCGTTCATCTTCTGAGAAGTTTTACACATCTGATGTGGACGACAGCGCCGAATGAGACGCAAAGGGTTAAGTCTCGATACATTTCTGGCACCAAACGATAGTATTTTGCCTGTATAGGTACGCCTAATTTAGAATTCTGATTCCCGTACCAGCACTAATGTTTGTTAATGAAACAAACATTAGTGCAACAACAATAAGATATTTGTGCTGCGTCTGGGTGTTTGTGGTACCTAATTGTTTCTCGTCTTTATAACGCAACAAAAAACCATTAATAGAAAATGCAATAGAAAACCTAACCTACCTACCTACCTACCATAGAAATGTCAGAGCTGTTGTCACATATTTATATTTACTTTTTTAACAACAACAAAACAGACCGTCGGTACACATCACCTTAGGGCCACCGGCGCGCTGTGACCACACCGCGAAGCTCGCTTTGAATTCGACTCTCGAAATTGTTGAGCATATCGCCCAAAAATCGCTTGTGGGAACAGGCCTAGCATTAGAACATTTGTATATTGTCTAAGCATATCGCATCGCCGACCTAATAGACGACCCACCTTTTTAAAGACAACATCAAAAAAACTTACCTGAACTCAGGAGTCCGATTGTAAACACAAGTATCGATAAAACTCCTTGTGACTGCATTTTGTCGCTCGATGTAATTTCACACACCTGAATTTAAACCATTAAAATAATCACATCGGACCACAAGTATTTAGTATAAGGAAGCACTAAGAATTTTGAATGTAAATAAAAGGTAACTGTAGTCAGTTGTGGATTGGTGGCTGTGTGATCGGCGTCGCAGCCGGGAGCGCAGCGGGCACTGGCTGATGCTGGCGAGCGGCGCGCGCGCAGCTTGCATAACCGCAGCCGCGCTGATACAGATTATCATTTGGGGGACACCAGTACTTTCGCTACACTTTATTGCTTCAATGATTATGATCGCGCAGTGATTGTTCCCTTCGAATGTCAAAACGATATCCGCTTGTTAAATCAAATTAGGTTTCATGTGTATGATGTTGGATGACCTACTAAGACATTGAGTAAAGCAAAGAGAGGCAAGAAATCAACTACTGCTTTTGTCGTTCTAATTTTTTTATGAAACTAACCTTTTTCCTGCCACTTCATTATCATGCTGACGGTACATACTGAGCAGAAATTACGCGGTCAATCAAGATCCTTTTAATCCATAGAGGTCAATGTGAGAACGTCTGAAGTTTAGGACCTTAATTTATATAGGTGCTCCCTCACCGGGAGCATTTGCGTGTAATGTAGGTATCATTAGAGATTCCACTTTGACCATTACGTTACAATACTACTTCCCCGACTGACGAGCTTGCTCGTGTAATGTAACATTGTATATTCAACTTTGAGCATTGTATTACATTACTATCTCCCTGACTGACGAGCCTTCGCGTATAATGTAAGTTAAAAAAGATTTGAATTTGCGAGTATTGAATTAGTTTACTGATGTTACCAGTTGTATCAAGACATTACACTGTATCAATAAGAGGTGCGCTTTGTGATGCTCGGTTCTCCTCCTTCACTGATGTAAGGTTTTGTATCATTACAAGGTGCGCATTGAAATGCTCGGCTCTCCTCCCGAACTGATGTAATATTCGAATATGTGAGGTACATTACACGCCCGAATGTCCCGGGAGTGGGAGCACCTTAGTGTTAACTCAAACTAAAAGCGGCCGCTTTTAGCAATGATTAAAAAAACTAAGAGGTTTTTTTTTTGGTAAATTCCTCCCTAGGTTTAGTATTGTTTGATCACTCATCATAATTTCGCGTAAGTATACAAATATTATGCTAATTTCTGCCCCGTTTTACATTTTATGTGGACTCGCCACACGCTTGACGCCGGTGGCCGCCACACGCAACACTAGCGTGTGCTTAACTAGGTACCTATACAGAATATATAGAAACATGCCGGTGGCGATGTTTAGTGGCCAGTGTGCGGGGATGCTAATACCTAATTATGCGATCCATTCGTCTTTTCATCATATCAGCCGAACGACGCCCACTGCTGGGCATAAGCCTCCCCCAAAGATCTCCACAACGATCGGTCCTGCGCTGTCCGCATCCAGCGGCTTCCCGCGACCTTGACCAGATCGTCGGTCCACCTTGTGGAGGGCCTGCCCACGGAACGTCGTCCGGTACGCGGTCGCCATTCGAGAACCTTTCCGCCCCAACGGCCATCGGTTCTCCGCGCTATGTGTCCCGCCCACTGCCACTTCAGCGATGCAATCCTTCGAGCGATGTCGGTTGTCTTAGTTCTCCTGCGGATCTCATCATTTCTGATTCGATCAAGCAGGGAAATACCAAGCATCGCTCTCTCCATTGCTCGCTGGGTGACTTTGAGCCTTCTTATGAGACCCATAGTAAACGACCACGTCTCACTCCCATATGTCATTACTGGCAACACACACTGGTCAAAGACTTTCGTCTTGAGACACTGAGGTATTTCGGACGCGAATATATGCCGGAGCTTCCCGAACGCTGCCCATCCGAGCTGGATTCGACGAGAGATCTCTTTCTCGAAGTTGGACTTACCTAACTGGACTGCCTGTCCCAGGTAAACATAGTGGTCAACAACTTCGAGTGTAATGTTCCCAACGTTAACTGGAGCAGGTGCAACATGGGCATTGAACATGATTTTCGTCTTGTCCATGTTCATCCTAAGACCCACTCTTTGGGAAGCACTACCGAGATCTTCGAGCATTATGTTCAGGTCTTCCAAGGTCTCAGCCATAAGAACTACATCATCGGCGAATCGTAGGTGTGTTAGGTACTCGCCATTGATGTTGATGCCGCGTCCTTTCCAGTCCAGAAGCTTGAAAATATCCTCCAACGCAGCTGTGAACAATTTCGGAGAAATAACGTCTCCTTGTCTCACGCCTCGCTGTAGTTGGATCGGATTAGAGTTCTGGTTCTGTAATCGGACCGACATGGTGGCATTCTGGTATAGGTACCTTAGCACCTCGATGTACCTGTAGTCTATTTGGCACCTTTGGAGAGACTGCAACACTGCCCAGGTCTCAATCGAATCAAAGGCCTTCTCATAGTCCACGAACGCTAGGCAAAGTGGCAAGTTATACTCTTCGGTCTTCTGTATAACTTGCCGCAGCGTATGAATGTGGTCTATGGTACTATAGCCTTTTCGGAACCCGGCTTGTTCGGGAGGTTGGAAGTCGTCGAACCTGCGAGCGAGACGATTCGTAATTCGTCTTTTAAACAGATCGAATTGTAGATTGGAGTCAAGGAGAACTCAGAGTGAGGAGAGTGCGTATTTCGGAGTTTTGGCAAAGAGTTTGTGTCTCCTATCGAACTAAACATATGCCTCTTAGTTCCAACTGCAGTGCGGCATTGGGGGTTATTACCAGTAGCCCCCACCGGCATTTTCCCCACTGGGGCAGTGATAAATTGTTAAATAGGTGGGATTCACATTTGGTTTATTTTATTTACTTACGACGGTCCTCTACCTGAAGGTTGTCTGGAAGAGATCGCTCACTAGTGGTAAGACCGCCTAAATTGTACATTGTTCTTTGTAATTTGCTTGAAATGTTATGTTTTTGTACAATAAAGAATATCTATGTGCCGGACCACTCACTATTAGTTCGCTATAAACTGTGATCCGTATGCACCTATCGCTGGATTGCGCTGTCATGCACCTGTCTTCCTAATCCGAGATCGCTTTGCTTGATTCCACGACACTTTGTTCACAACACCAGAGTTCATTAATCCAATCCTATTTGTAATGTAGTTCAGTCTATCACTGGGGTCCGGAATAAAACACTTTCTATTGTTAATTTGGCGGCAGTTCCTATCACAATCACTATTATAACTGTTCACTATTCACTATTATTCTTCACTATTTGTGTAGAGTAGTGTTTTCTAGGTCTTCTAGGCTTTCTAGGTAATCTAGGTATTCTAGGTACCCTAGGTATCCTACGGCTTCTAGGTATTCTAGGTATCCTAGGTCTTCTAGGTATCCTAGGTCTTCTAGGTATCCTAGGTCTTCTAGGTATCCTAGGTCTTCTAAGTATCCTAGGTCTTCTAGGTTCTGGATAGTCCAGGTCTTCTAGGGCTTATCTTCCTATTCAGTCTTCCTATTTTTCCGGTTCCCAGGTAGCTTCCTTGTTCCTTTGGCTCGTAGACTGCAAACTTGACTCAATTCTATGGGGATTGAACCCAAGGTTATACCCTTTTTTTGCCATCAAGTAGTTACTTGTGTGACGAGTTGACACAAGTTCTGGCCTATGGTGATATAGCGGGTCTCTTTTTTCAAGGTCAAGGAAGCTACCTGAGAGCGGTGCCTATCTATCTCTTTTTTCCCTATGTCCTCACGACCTATGTGAGGTTGTGTACCTACGGTTACTAATTATCTGCCCCGTGCCATTCTTTATTCAAATATAAAATAAACATAAACTTACAGACTAATCTTAAAAAACAAACTATAAACTTAAACAAACTATTTAAAAGAAACTTTAACTATGGCCGTCCGGAACATTCTCCCGCCGTGCGTAGTGGCGAAGTCTACGACGCATTATCCTGTAGTCTGGACGGCAGGTTCTGGTTCGTCCGTCTGAAGAAGTACCAGCTTCTTGGTCGGTCTTCTTATTATTCCTCCCTTCGTCTGGACGTCTGCTGCTCGTACTATTCCATCTGGTCCCGGGAACACTGCGACTATCTTACCGAGAGGCCATGTATTGCGGGGCATGGTGTTATCTGCCACCACGACAATGTTACCCAGTTGAAGTGAGGGTCCCTTGCCGTGGGGCTCCCGCCAGTTCTGAAGTTCTGGTAGGTATTCTTTTAGCCATCTCGCCCAGAACATATCTGCTAGTCTCTGGGATGTTCGCCAGTGTCTTCTTCCCAGCAAGTCTTGAGGTGTGAAGTCGCCCATCGGTGGTTCAAAGGCTGGCCCCAACAGAAGGAAGTGGTTGGGTGTCAGCGTCTCGGGGTCTTCTGGGTCGACCGATACATGAGTCAGTGGTCGACTGTTCACTGTCATCTCGACTTCAGCAAGCAGAGTCATGAGGATTTCTTCGGAGGTTGGTCGATTGTCGAGAACCGCTGCGAGTGCTATCTTCACCGTCTTCACCATGCGCTCCCAGGCTCCGCCCATGAATGGAGCCCCAGGAGGGATGAAACGCCAGCTGATTCTTCTCTTTGACGATTCTATTTCGGTTGCCTTTTCAACTGCCAATCTCAATTCTTTCTCGGCGCCATGTAGATTCGTCCCATTGTCAGACCAGATTTCTTTGGGACAGCCACGCCTTGCCATAAATCTTCTGAGTGCCATGACCGCGGAGTCTGTGGTCAGTGAGTTCGTCATTTCTAAATGGACTGCCCTGGTAGTAAGGCAGGTAAAGAGAGCTACGTAAGTTTTTCTGGTTGCTCTTCCAAAAGTCGTCTGCAGTGGCCCGAAGTAGTCTATGCCCGTGAATGTGAAGGCACGTTGGTGATGAGCAAGTCGACTGGCCGGGTGGTTGCCAGTCGGTGGTTCTGGTGGTGTCCATCTTCTTTTTCTGCAAGGCAGGCATTGGTGTATGATGCTGCGTGCTGTCGGCCGGAGACCCAGGACGTGAAACCTTTGGCGACAGTGATTTATGGTGGCTTCCACGCCCTGGTGATGACCGCTGCGATGCAAGTGCTCGATGTATAATTTGGTGATGTGATGTCTTCCATCAAGAACCGGTGGTCTCTTCGTAACTTCAGGTATTTCTGCTGCTGCATCAATTCGCGATTTGATTACGATAACTCCGTTGATTATTTCTATGGCGATCTTCTTTAGTTTGCTGTGGCTTGACACTCGGCGATTCTTCGTCAAGTCTTCTATTTCTTCTTGGAAACAGTCTTCTTGAATTACTCTGACTGTTAAGTTTTCAGCTCTGATTAAAAGTTCAGCAGGTATAATTCTGTAGATGTCTGTTTTCTCTATAATTTTCCTTTTCTTCCCTAATTGTTTCTCTTTTTTCTTTCCCCAGGATGGATCTTCTATTTTGTTCGCTCTTGTTCTCGCATAAGCTGTGGTCTGTTTGTTCTGACGGCAAAGTTCTATGAATTGAAGGACTCTGGCTGTGGTGCGTATCAACTTTTCCCATCTTGAGAATCTTCTAAAATCTGGAGTCGCTATTATTGTTGAATTTCTCTCTGTTATTTTCATTGTTCTCTCCTCTCCACTGACTATTTTGAGTGTCGATTTTTCGCGAGGCCAATTGGTTGGATCTTCTCTTAGGAATGGCGGACCAGAGAACCATCTGTGGTCATTGTCAAAATTTCTTGGAACTTCTCTGGTGCTATCATCAGCTACGTTGAGTTTTGTGGGAACCCAACGCCATTCTTCTGTTTTGGTGTTTTCTTCCAGCTCGGCTATTCTATGTGCGACGAAAGGTTTGTAAGACCTAGAGCCGGTCTTGAGCCAGGATAAAACTGTTCTACTATCTGTCCAGAATGTGCGTGTTTCTGGTTTCCTGTCATGTTCCATGAGGACACATGATGCCATTCTACTTCCCATGACTGCAGCTTGTAATTCCAGTCTCGGAATTGAGGTGGTTTTCAATGGCGCTACTCTTGCCTTGGCCAAGATCAGTGAGATGTATACTTCTCCATTTTCATCTTCTACTCGCCAGTAGAGGGCCGCGGCATAAGCTGTTTCGCTAGCATCTACGAACACATGAAGCTGTAGATTTTTTCCTTGGCTGTATTGGACGTATGTTCTCGGGATGGAGATGTTCTTTAATTCTGTCAATCTATTAGTCCACTCGTGCCATTCTTTGGCTAAGTTTTCATCGAGTGTTTCATCCCATCCAATGCTTCTCTTCCAGACTTCTTGTAATATCTGTTTCGCCTTCATGGTGACGGGTGAGACAAGTCCCAGCGGATCGAAGAGTGACATGACAATCTGCAAGGCTTGTCTTTTTGTTGGCGTTCGCTGTAGTATGTCTTCTGGAAGTCTCGAAAAATTCAAATTGTATTGGAGTGTGTCGGATGATGTCTGCCAAGCCATCCCAAGTACTTTTTCCGTCTTCGGTCCAACTTCAAGTTCGGTGCCATAGATGGAAGCTTCAGCGTCTAAGTCTTTCAACACTTTTTCTGAGTTCGATGACCACTTTCTTAAGTGGAAGTGCGCTTCACTGTGTATTTGATTTACTTGATGTGCTATTTGGAGTGCCGACTCTTCATCTTCGAAACTCTGGATATAATCGTCCATATAATGATTATTTTTGATCGCCAATACTGCATCCGGGTGTTGCTCGGAGAATCTTTCGGCATTTCTATTTTTCACATAAATCGCTGTTGCTGGAGAGGACGTCGCTCCGAATATAAGTGACGTCATTCTATATTCTTTTGGCTCTGCTGTCGAATCTCCATCTCTCCAGAGGTATCTCAGAGCATCTCTATCTTCTTCAACTATCTTTATTTGGAGGAACATCTCTGCTATATCTGCTGATACCGCTATCTTGTGTTGTCGCATCCGCATCAATACGCCTGGTAGAGATTGTAGAAGATCAGGACCCGTGAGTAAGACATCATTTAGTGCTATGCCCTTTGAGACTGCCGCCGCGTCGTGCACCATCCGGACTTTCCCCGGTTTCATCGGAGTGGTGACCGGAAAGCATGGTAAGTACCAAGTTCTGTCTGTTTTTCTATCTTCTGGGGCAGGCTCGGCGTAATTCTTTTCTATCAAAGCGTTCATCTCTTCCCTAACTCTTTTCTTTAATTCTGGGTTCTTATTGATTTTCTTCTCTGTTGCTTCTAATCTCTTTAATGCGTATTCTTTGTTGTCAGGCAGTTTGATGTCATCCTTCTTCCAGAGTAATGCAGTTTCATATCGACCATTTTCTAATCTACTTGTTTTCTCATCTAATATTTTCAGAGCTCGAGCTTCTGGATCACTGCGAGGCGTTTTTGGCGCTATTGTTAGTGCCTCCAGTGAAAAGAAGTGCTTCAAGTCTGCGTCTATATTTTCTATTGGTTGATGAAGGAAATTGACTCTGTGTCCTGTTGCTCGACTGCATGCTCCATGTAACACCCATCCAAGAGGTGTCAGTGAGGCTATGGGTTGATTCCTCTTTCCAATTCGACTATCTTTGGCCAGTAGTAGGTGCCAATTGTCTTGCCCAATCAGGATTTCAGGTCTCGCAACGCTGTATTTTATCTTCTGTTCGAGGTCTTCAAGATGTTTGCAGTTTTCTATGTCTTCCCCTCTGACGGTTTGTGGTGACAATTTCAGATTTTTAATTGATCTAGCAGCTATTGTATGTCTATTTCCGGATCCGCAGATGGTAACTCTTAGCCTCCTCGATGTGGAAGTGTCCACTTTTGTGTTTCCTATTGCTTCTATATGGAGTGGCTGTTGAGGTCCACGTAGGCCGGCTTGCTGTGCTAAGTCTTCATCAATCAATGTCACTGTTGACCCGTCGTCTAAAAGTGCGAAAGTGTCAATTTTCTTTTTCGGTCCCACTATTTGGATTGGCACTATTTTTAGGAAGGCTTGAGATCCTCTTGATGTCCATGTTGAACTGACTATTTCACTGTTTTCTTTTTTCTTATAATGTAACAGCTGATGGTGCCAACTGCTGCAGTCATCAATGTCACATCTCTTTCCACGGCAGCTATGTGTTCTATTTCTATATCGAAGACAGCGGAAACAGAGTCTCTTCTCTTTCGCTATATCCCATCTCTTAGAAGAGTCTGCTTTTCTAAAGTCTTCACAGCTGGTTATACTATGGCCAGTTTTTTCACACATAGAGCAGTTATTGCTATTAGTAATATTTCTATTAGTTTTCATACCTTGAGTGTTGTAAGTTTTCTGTCTTCTGTTGCTATTATTCACTTCCATCACTCCTTCTGGTTGTGCGTATGGTCCACAGATTTCAGCTTCTCTATTCAGGAAACGCGCCAGTTTTACTATTTCTATTTCGTCGGCTGGCTGTTCTGCAGCGAAGTCGTACCATCGATAGCGAAGAGTTGGAGTCAGCTTTTCTATCGTGCTCTTTGTTAGCTCTGGGTTATAGAGGTATTGCTGTTTGTTGATAGCACTCAGAGTCGCCACTATGTTGGATATTCTGCTGGCGAAAATGCACAAATCTCTGGGTGCATCAGTCAAGCGGGGTAAACACTTCACTCTCTCTAACTCCGATGATGCTATCGCGTCTGGTCTTCCAAATCTTGCTTCTAAGGTTCTCATTATTTCTCTAGGATTGGAGCTATATATGAGAAGACTTTCAACTGCTTCCTTCGCTTTCCCTTTCAGGCTTCTACGCAATCGCGTTAAATTTTCTAAGTCTGTAAAGCCGTTCTGGGATTCTTGATAGGCAGCTTTAAATGATAACCATTCTTGGTATGCTCCTCCGAAGTAAGGTAACTCACTGAACATTCTGGAAACTGGCTGGTGTCCGGATTTGGCCGCTTGAGCTATGGCAGCCGCCAGAGCTGTAAGGTCTATCTGGTTGCTGACGGGTGCCTTTGTCACTTCACTTGTCTCTACTCCCGCCGGTACTGGGGCAGCTTCTCTATTTTCTATTAACTGTTGCTGCTGCTGTTCCGCCGGAGGTAATGGCAATGGGTGATTTGTGCGGTTCGTTGGAGATTGCCAAAAGGTGCGATCTACTATTCTCCAACCAGTTATCCACTCTCACATTTTGTTCACGATCTTCCATCACTGTTTCTATATCTTCTTCAGAGTCCGATTCTGCTTCTATAGCTGCTACCTTAACGTTAGCGAGTTCAAGTTGCAATCTTAACAATTCTTCCTTAGCTTTTAGAAGTCTACGTTTTCTATTCGACGCCGAGATTGATGATCTTGTTTTCACAGTATGTTCTTTGCCAGTTGCTTTCTTTTGTTCTATTTGTGGTTGCACTGGTTGTGAAGTCTGTTGTGGTTGACCATCCTCAGGAGTTACGGTTGGACTGGATTCTTGACTAGTTGCTGACGTATCCGCTGCTGTTGTGCCAGTAACTTCGGTCGTCGTTGTCGATGACTCTTCTGTGTGCACTCGTGTTCTTTGCTGGCTGGTATGAGATCTGGTGACAGGCATCTTGACTGCGAGAATCCGGCTCGAAGGACCAACAAATGTGCCGGACCACTCACTATTAGTTCGCTATAAACTGTGATCCGTATGCACCTATCGCTGGATTGCGCTGTCATGCACCTGTCTTCCTAATCCGAGATCGCTTTGCTTGATTCCACGACACTTTGTTCACAACACCAGAGTTCATTAATCCAATCCTATTTGTAATGTAGTTCAGTCTATCACTGGGGTCCGGAATAAAACACTTTCTATTGTTAATTTGGCGGCAGTTCCTATCACAATCACTATTATAACTGTTCACTATTCACTATTATTCTTCACTATTTGTGTAGAGTAGTGTTTTCTAGGTCTTCTAGGCTTTCTAGGTAATCTAGGTATTCTAGGTACCCTAGGTATCCTACGGCTTCTAGGTATTCTAGGTATCCTAGGTCTTCTAGGTATCCTAGGTCTTCTAGGTATCCTAGGTCTTCTAGGTATCCTAGGTCTTCTAGGTATCCTAGGTCTTCTAGGTATCCTAGGTCTTCTAAGTATCCTAGGTCTTCTAGGTTCTGGATAGTCCAGGTCTTCTAGGGCTTATCTTCCTATTCAGTCTTCCGGTTCCCAGGTAGCTTCCTTGTTCCTTTGGCTCGTAGACTGCAAACTTGACTCAATTCTATGGGGATTGAACCCAAGGTTATACCCTTTTTTTGCCATCAAGTAGTTACTTGTGTGACGAGTTCACACAAGTTCTGGCCTATGGTGATATAGCGGGTCTCTTTTTTCAAGGTCAAGGAAGCTACCTGAGAGCGGTGCCTATCTATCTCTTTTTTCCCTATGTCCTCACGACCTATGTGAGGTTGTGTACCTACGGTTACTAATTATCTGCCCCGTGCCATTCTTTATTCAAATATAAAATAAACATAAACTTACAGACTAATCTTAAAAAACAAACTATAAACTTAAACAAACTATTTTAAAGAAACTTTAACTATGGCCGTCCGGAACATCTATCTATCCCTTATTTGGAATTGATATATATAATATTCTCCCCCTTGAGGGATTTATGGAAGACCAGCGTTCCAGGCTCTATGTGATACCTTCATGCCTTGTTGGTGCCGTTTATGGAATACAGGTTGATTTTACAAAGGGTGGGGTTTTGGATTCCTATCCCGTTTTCAAATAGTAAGGGTGGATCATTTATTTCATTCACGGAAAAATACGCCCGCGCACGTCATGATAATAATTTAAATAATAATAAATAATACTTTAACTTATTTCAAAAATTTGCCAGCACCATGCAAAATCATTCTGTATAGGGGAATGTCTGATGTAGGCTAAAATTTAATAAAACTGGCAGTATTAGAAAATCACAGTTGTAAAATGTTTAATTCATCTAGTAATGACTTACACTTCTCTCTTAATATTTTAACTGCTTCAATAAAAATAATGTTAGGCGGCATGGCTCCGACCGATTCCACGTTAACTGTAAAAAAGGAAATATGATATACTTATCAGTTTGATTTTGTAAATAAGTAATAGAAGAATGAATACATACAAATAAAATGATCTCTTATTCTGCTGAGGATGACGGCATCCTTAATTTCTTCGTATCTGTAGACATTTCTGCTGCATGTGTCGTATCTGGCTTCTTGGACGAAAGCATTTCCGTCGTTGTCGACGCCGATGACGCCGGGCGAGAAGCAGCTCTGCAGTAACGTCGCTTCCCCGCCGCTCACTTGCCTCGTCAAGGTTATATCAGGAAGTAACCGGTATGAAGCAGTAGCTAAAAATCAACAAATCCAGTATCAATTCAGGGAACCAATTTTCACACATTCTATATTTTGGTTTTAAGTGTCATTGGATAAATTTCTCAAAATTGCCAACTTAGTAAAAGAACATTTTCGTGATCAGGATTATACTTTGCACTAAAGGGAAAATATTAAAAAGCCAACTCAAACTCAGTCTCAAACTCTGTGCTATAATTTATACATTATATTACTAGTGGCTACCCGCGACTTCGTCCGTGTGGACATAGGTTAAAAAAAATGAAATAAAGCTTTATAAATTGTAGCCTATGTGCTATTCAGATGCATAAAGCTATATTATTGTAAAGTTTCAATAAAATCCATCCAGTAGTTTCTATGTGAAAGAGCAACATGGCACATCCACCCACACATACAAACTTTCGCATTCATAATATTCGTAGGATAGTATTGGAATATGATACTGCACTTTTTATTCTGTAAATCAAGCATGTTTTCATGGTTAATAACAAAATATTTACCAACTGGAGAAAATTTTGCATGATCTTTGCCGATGCCCTTGACTGCCACTAAATGCAGATCGAGTTCATGGCCTGGCCTCATTTTAGCAATGAGAATGTCATTGTGCACAGGGCCTACACTGCTCTCTTTGTGGACAGATGCTTGATTACCAAGAGGACACCATTTTATATGAGATGAGTAAACTGAAAAAAAAGTATTAGACATAATTTAAGTAATATGTGTTGGACACACACTGTACATTTTAAAGTTTTGGAGGCATTGTTAGAATAGAATAGAGGATGTTTATTTGGCACTTACAAAACAAAATTAAATAAAATACAAAAAGGAAAAGAGAAATACAAGAGACCTAAATCTAACAATAGGCATGACGACAGTATCAAATAATCAACGATTTGAATACATTAGGGGAAAATACATATTAAAAGGATTTAAAAGACACATTTAGTTTGATTTTAAAATCTGAGATTAATCAGATTTTCGATAAAGTAAAAGGATAAAATACTCCAATTCGCCATTTTGACTCAAACGTCAATCACGCACTATGACGTCACTGTAATGGAAATCAACAAATGTCACTGTCGTATTTCATACAAGTGAGTTTGACAGACACTTGATATTTACATTACAAATACGTCACACGGACGCCATGACACCTGCGAGCGTTTTCACGCGCTGTTGATAAAATACTAGAATAATGTCCTCAAACTTTGTTAAACTGACCTTTGAAACCGAAATAAAGTTTTTTTAGTATACAATACATGTGTACCTTTATCACGAAAGAAGATTTCAAAATTGTTCGTCATGCCTATTGAATACTAAATTGAGGTGCCAAATAGGCCTTCGCTCGAGTGCCATGACGCTGATTTTGTTCTAGTTAAAGTTTCTGTTTTTTTCAAAAAGCAAGGCATGAAATCAGACAGATGTTTTTCATTTACATACCACTATGATGTTCATATAAGTCTTCTGGGCGGAAAGAATCTTTCAGTTGCGATTTATTGTTTGAACATTTGACTTTCAATGAAAACTCCAGAGTATTAAAATCGGTTCCTTCAGTAGCATCTGTAAAAAATATTTTCAATTGGTTACAAAATATTCTTTCACAAGGTCTCTTACAATCAGAGGTGACTTATTCTTTTTATCTGATATTTGAATCTTTTTGTTTTGATTTTACCTTAAGTTGGGTTAGTTTCTGTCAATAAAATTTAAAACAAGAGTTTATTGTGTTAATAAGTAAGGGAAGCTATTGCACTTCTGACAGAACAACATTAGTCAGGTCAACAAAATTAGAAATTTAATAAATGAAAATTACAATTTAAAGCTGAAATTAACTAAAATGGTGGAAGTGTACTAACCTTCTGGTCTATACTCAAACAGTCTTGGGTCTGCTTTAAGAGGTATCAAACCCAAGCGGTGGGCCAGGACCTCATCTTGTATTATGGATGTGTTGTTTTTAATCATAACTTTTTCTATTGCCATGCTGGGCACTTCGCTTAACATTAATCTCCTAAAAGCATTAGCAAAAGCAGGTTGGACTCCAATCAAATCAAATTCCATCTCGTAGTTATCCATGCGCACAATAACAACACGCATATTTTTTGCGAATTTTTTGAAATTCCACTGTTCATCGGCCATTCCATAGTCATCGGGAGCATTCTGTAAAATATGTGTGATGTGATGTTGAGTACATACTGAAATGCTATTTTAGTTTGAAGCAATTACTTTTTTTTTTCTAACGGAGTGAAAAAGTTAACCTAGAAACATTTTATAGGTTAAGTTAAAGGTAAACATTGTTAATTAGTGTATTAGGTAATGGGGTTTTTGTAATCTGTGTTAATAACTGCAACTAATCATTTTATGTCTGAGAGAGCAATTAAGCATGTTCAAACACAAGGGAAACATACTTTAACACGAAATTCTTCAAGGAGCACCCTAGGTTTGCTTTCTAATATCGGCATGATTTGCTTTCGAATGACAGCAATAGATTGGGTGTACAAATTACTTCAAATATTCTTGGTGGTAAACATTTATTTACTTCACAAACAACAGCTAAAAAACCACACAAATTTTGAGAAATTCAACAAGTTTGCAAATCGATCAGCCATCGGTTGGTGACAGTCGGTGTCAGTCAAATTGTCAATGTCAACTTCTTTCCTGCCTTCTTTTTTTTCTTTTTTTTTACTGCTACGGATTATGTCCATTTTAGCCATTCTTTAGTTTCCTGCCAGTGTCAACTAGTGAAGTCCTCAATAATATCGATAGTACTGCTGTCAAAAAAAAAAAATATGGTGGGTACTCTGATGGCTTTGTATGTTATCGAGCACCATGTAGAATGTATCAGTGTTATGGCGTATTGTGTCACGACAGATCCCCCAACACCTCTCTGTCACGATTGGGAGCCGAGCGATGTGGCGAACAACACAAGCCACCACAACACATTGTGACAGGCTAATGTGAATCTAACCCTTAGAGCATTAAGAACTGGAGATGCCTTACGTGCATTACCCCTCTGCCCACGTTACGATTAAAAATCCGAACGTTGAACAAAACTAGTTGAAACTCGGAAATTTTGACATAACGAGTCATACGTCGATGAGTAAAGAGCTCTTCAAAAATGCCGTTTTGTGCTGTAGATAGTTGTAAGAACACTTCGAGAAATTCAAATTGGAAGAAGGATAATGTTATGTTTCATCCGTGTGTATTTTTTTGGTTCAATTTCATGTTTCTTTTGCAAAAATCACTAATAATTAAAACACCTGAAACATTGTTTGGAATGACATTTGAGTTTTTTCGTAATCACACTAGTGTTGGGGTTAATGTCAAGAAAAATCGATTGGCAAGTTCCGATTGCACTCGAATAAAATATTTCAATTGGTTCGATTGACGTAAGAATAATGTTTCTAATGATTCATTTATTTATTATCCGACTGCGCTAGAAGGTGGGTTATGTTTTTCGAGTGTATGTATGTATATATGTAAGTATGCTTGTATGTAATAGTGTTTGACACGCTCTGCAGCCTGAACGGCTCGATTTATTTCAGCTTGAGATGTGTCGTTAGATTTGTAATTACTGCGAAAGTGATACTGGGCCTAAAATATAAAAAACATTCAAATTCGTTTTTAAAAAAGATTAAATAAAATTTGTCAAAATTTGTTTCCGAGCATACCTTGTCATGATTTTGATGTACTAGTCAGTCAAAACGTGGAGTTAGCTAGGTCAGTCCTGAGGAAATATTCCGATACAAGGATATCTTTCCTCACCAAACAAAGCAACCCACAAAACTGTATTAGACACATTTAAACAAAACTCATTCATTTTAAAAATCAATAGCGTGTTGATCAAAATAAATATACATTCAAATTGTTGTTTCCTGAATGTTTAAATTTAGAAATTTAGAAGTTAGACGTACAAATATTTACTCTGCTGTTTGTTGCTACTTTGTTCTGTTTTCATTGTTTTGTTTTATTTGTTGCTATATTTTGAATTTTAATTATTATTAGCAAAACTATGTTGAAAGAGTTTCTTGCTAAGTAAAGTGACGCCTGAACAAAGGGGTTCCTAGTCACATTTTGTTTTTTATATTTTTGTCATGTCCTGAGTAAATAAATAAATAGGTGAGTGTTTGTAAATGCTTACAATAATAAAGATGTTTTTTTTACTTTGCTGAGTTATTTTGTGCAGTGAGCGATATAACGTCAATAGCAAACAAATCAGTAAAGAAATGATTTTTAATGGCTATCATCATCATCATCATCATCAGCCTGTTGCAGTCCACTGCTGGACATAGGCCTCTCCCATTACACGCCACTGAGCTCGATCTTCGTGATTCAAATATTCACCAAAAAAATACTGTGGGTGAGGTAGGTAACACTGTTTGAAATAAAACTTGTTATTTGTCCAGCTGTAAGCTTCATTATCTTACAATACGAAAGCATGCATTCAAAAACGATGTTTCCAATCACATAATATCAAGTTTACTAACTTAGGCAGTCTGTCAAGCCCTAGAAACATACATACAGCTCGTTTCAGTTAGGGCAGATTATTCAACAGTTAGATCAAAGTTATTGGATGAACAAATAACAACTCGGCAGATTTCAAAATATTGAATTACGAAATCTAAATGTGGACCATCCATTTCAGACTATGCACTAGTCATAGGTAGATTTTAAAATCTGAGGCTTTATTATAGGTTAAAAATAAAAGGTTAACCGGTTCACAGTCCACAGCCCACACATGGGCTGCGAACAATTAGCTTTTAATTGTTATATTTTGTGGACAGTGAACCTGTTAATTTATCAGACCAATAGGTCTGATAAGTTTTTAATCCTCAAAATTGGTCCTTAGTCAAAATTTTTACTCTAATAATTTATTTAATGATTGCTTACTGCTATATTGCTTTAAAAGATTAGAAGAATCTACACGTTTCAATAAGTTTGTAATTTAAAATATTCGTCTAATAGTTTTAAGTAAATATTCATAAAGGTAAAAAGCCTGATTTTACCTGTTTACGTGGACTTCTCCACGTAAACAGTTAAAATCAGGCTTAGAAATTATGGAAAGTGCGTAATTTCTAATACATAATATAATTCACAATTTCTAATCGAAACATTTGTTCAATTTATTTTTGTACATCCAATAGCTGTGTTATGGTCAGCACTAGCCAAGTTGACATAAGTACCGTGTAAAGACACAACTAATGTCAGAAGTTGTGGTAGTGTGAATCATTTTATTGACATGTATGTGTAAAATATCCCTGTGTTACTTATTTAGGTTTGTGTGCGATTGTGCCAACAAGCCTCTTCTGTTATAGTAGAGGTAAGTTTCTTTGTGTGAGTGTTCCCCCTGCCCCCGCAAAAAGGGACAGATTTTTTTGCATTGACGGGCGGCCCAATCGCGAGTCCATTTCTATATTGTCTAAGATCTAACCAGTCTGTTACTCTGTGATCTAACCATATAATGTGAACGAAACCGATAGCCTCCTGTCGCGTCACGACACACCCGACACAGCAATGTGAATCTAGCATTAAGAATGAGTTCAACAGGGGTGAATTGATGTGATGGGCAATGCTCACAGCAGTCAAAGCTGGAGCTCTAAAGTTAAAAAAAAGTATAAATGACATTTTATTTCTGTTAGTGTCAATGTCATTTTATCTGTGCTTCTTTGTGATTGTGAAATAAACTAAAAATTCGTCAACATCAAAATACAAAATATTTTTATTTCCTAACAAATTCCAAATATTTCGTTCAATTATGGGTAGTTTAGATAGAGGAGTACTTACTGGATTTATTTGCAGACTGTGTTCTGAAATGCATCGAGTTGTTTTACACATCTACGGAGAAGAGGGAATTCGTTTGTGTATCTCTGAAAAAATCAATAGATATCTCTCGATTAATGTAAGTTAAATACAATACGAGAGGTTTTTACGTTGATACCGATATTAGGTAAAACAAATAATCGAGACATGGTTTTCAGGTATCGCGATCAGATCCATTGCCAAAAACCATCTGTAAAAACTGCTTGGAAAGGTTGGAGAACCAGCATAAGCTAGTAATGCGAATTGAACAGGCAGCAAATCTACTGAAAGGACAACGGCGACGATTCAACAACAATCAGCAATTAAAAAGCTTTTTTTGTTAATTTTTACCATAGTTTAGCTATACATAGCTATAACATAAGTGTATATTTTAGACTAAC
Organism: Udea ferrugalis; assembly: GCA_950022985.1. NCBI lineage: Eukaryota > Metazoa > Arthropoda > Insecta > Lepidoptera > Crambidae > Udea > Udea ferrugalis. Next base: position 5,842,106 of record OX465533.1, read on the forward strand.
GTATTTGCAAAATGCCCAGTTCAAGTATCCAAAATCACTTTATTTGTTTACCTATTGTATAAAATAAAGGAATATGAAGGAAAGTAAGAAGCTGTAGCAAATAAAAAAATTGAAGTTTAGTACAAGACATTATTATGTGATTAGATACTTTGTCCTGGGTGAAATATATGTTAATTTTACCACCTTGCAGGGTATGTCCAGATCCTCATTGTTGTTTATATTACTTTATTTCAATTAGATTATACTTATCTATGAATGTCTCAGGTAACATAAATTATTGTCATTAGTATGAGGTTATTGATTAGACAGGAATGGCCTCAACATTTTGTAAATTTAAAAAAATCTAATGAATATATCTGATATACTTGATCTCTTTCAATATCTTTTTCATTATTTTTTGGTATTTTGAAAGTTAATTTTCTGGTTAAGCTGATAGTTTGATCAGAGAGTTATTTTGCATTCATGGTCTCATCTGTTCTTGTTGGAAAGCTAAAGAAGAATATGGTAATATTAGTAACAATATCAAAAGTTTTTAATATTTGGGAACTCAATATGCTAAATAAACAATACAATATTGCTAACCAAATTAAAAACCCAAATTCATGCTAATTCCAACTACTGGGTAGCCAGTGTACCCATTTTGGTCATTCCTCCAGAATCTATTGCAAATAATTGTCATTTGGCAAGAGTGAAATAATAAATGGAGTTAGTAAACATGACAAACTAACATGCTGTTGACAAAGACAGTCAACAGCACATCAGGCTACCTTTATGTTTTTTAACTTGCTCTAGCCTTCTTTGCAAAAGAGCAAGGAGGAGAGAAATAGGTACCTAGCGTGATGTGCCATTGACCGTACACACCTATAATGATTATTAGATAAAATGATTTAGTCATCACAAGCTATGTCTGTGAAATTGTAGGTTGGGGTAAATTTAAAACAGAGAATGATATGATATTGTTTAATATATTGTACTTTATACAGCTTGTAAAAAGGTCTATACCCATTTATGGGGGTTATTGCATTTTCCCGTTTGATAAAAGTTTTTCAACTCTTAGTGAGTTTTTGTGGATTATTATTTTGAGATCATTAATCTTATCACTCTTCTCTTCTGCATCTGTATCCAATTGTTTCACTTTTGCATAAAGTGGAAATAAAGAGTCCATGTTCGCCCTGGAATATGTAGAAGTGTTATTATTCAGTTGGAATCGAATTCTTTTGCATAATTGAATTTTTACAATTGTTAAATAAATGGATAAGAGTGCCAAGTACGACAGGCACACCGCTTTTGCTCACTAAACTGTACAGAGTCGGTAAACGCAAATTTCTATGGCGTTGAAACACCGCCATCTAATGGCGAATAGGAGAAATAACGTCAAACCACAACCCTGACGAATTTGAAAGTCATCTACATCGAGTAATCTAACAGTAAATAATGACCTTCTTTATTTGGTCGGCTTACTGCACTTATGCCAACTTAAGAAAAACAAAAAACCGTGCTCACGGGGAGCAAAACTGTTTGTGCGTGCGTACATTTGCTTCAGCATAAAGTCTCAACAAAATGAACTTTGCTACAGACAACGGCATGACAAGCTTCCCATATCCGTTAAGCACCCCTTGCTCTATTGCAAAGAAATGGGCCGCCTGTGTGCGGTTGGCCGTACATTACTGTGGTACCTTATACAGGCTGTCTCATAATAAATTAATGGTCCAACCGTAAAGTTTCTACCCGACTACGGCGAAGCAAAAAGGAGGGTTATGATACTTAGTATTTTGATTGGAATTTACATCACAACTAACAAAAAAATATTGAGGTATCTTTTTAAAAAAGAGATCTGTCATAAATTTGTTTATGCCATGCATGGAGGCAAAATGACCTCAATTACCCTGTATATTATATCTTCAAATACCCTATCTATGCAGAATTTTGCAAGTATTGTAACCTTGTAATTTAATGCATCAAAGGTTGCGCCAAAAAATACTCACGCTTTTTGTTTAACTAGCTCTTTAGAAGTTTGTTCATAAGTTTTTGTCCATTGATTTAGTTCTTGGCGCATGACTTCGACATCTTCTTGAATATGATCTAAAAGCTTGCCCAGCGGGTTGGCCACTCGTGACAGTGCTTGTATATCGAACCGTACCTGTTCTACTTCTTTATTCAAGGCATCTCTTGCTTTCTGTGCTCCAAACTGCCATTCCTAGAAGATAGAAAACAAATGTCACTAAACATTACCTACCACATAAAATTTTATTTTCACGTAGACTTTTCAGAATGTTAACTACTAGATTACGACATACGATTTCAGTTTTGCCTGACATTTGAGAATATTCCTTTTGTGAATCCAATATTTGCTGTACTAAATGTCCATGATCATTTAGCGTTCCTTGCAATTCTTCGTGATCGTCTTGCGCTTTCTTTATGTCATTTCCTTCTTTCTCTATAATTATTATGCTAGTATCTTCCTCCTGAAAAATATATTATATTTAGATTACGTTGTGAAGTTACTAAAAGTTTTGGAAGTCTGTACCTACACTGAGAACTAAGAAAAGAAAAACTACGCAATCTGATATAGGTACCTCTTCTGTGAATTATATTCGCTATTATATCATTATTCGCTACGACTACCGATTATTACAAACAAACAATAACATACAATTGAATATACAATGGAATCGGATTGTTGAGTTTTGGTGGGTATTTCATCCACAACAAAGACATTCGCTGAAGGTGAAATAAATACTTGCCTCTTCATTTGGAGAATTTTCTGCTATGATATTAACTTTACCTACAATAATGTTGTCGGCTTCAGTGAGTATATTGTCATGTTTATCTTTTAGTCTTGGAGCTCCTGGCCTGGAGGATGACGGTCGAACACTTATAGGTCTGACAACATTCACTTTACTTGGTGATCTTATTACTGAAGGAGTATTATTGTCTTTTGCTTCGGCCTTCGGGAATGATTCAGGTGTTATATTATTATGCATTACACTCGATGATACCTTACTATTTAGAATCACTCCTTGTTTTTCTTCATTAACGTTACTGCCAAAGCTTTCTTCGACTTTTTCACTAGATCTATTTTGATCGATCTGTTTTGTCTTTTCAACTATCATGTCACTTTTTTTTTGCAATGTAATACCGATTTGGTTTTTTTCATCATCCATTCCATTGGATTGCATGAGATCTTGAGAAGATAGTGAAGAATTGAGACCATGGTCCATTGTGTTTGAGTTGTTAAGATCATTTTGTTCAATTGAAACTGTTTCTGTACTTATTTGTGGTTGCAGCGATATCTTCGAATTTAAAGGTAGCTGATTTTCTACTTCTAAATTTGTATCCTTCACTTCATTAACTGCTTCTAAATCCACTTCATCGTTTTCAGTACCTGCATTTGATTTATTAACATTTTCGCTATTTACTGTGCTTTTCTTCTCCACGGATGGTTTTTTAGATGTGACCAATTTTGGAACTTGCGTTGTCTTTTTGGGAAGGGTCTCAATTTTTGTGGAAAGTTTTTCTTTCTGTTTGGATTTGCCAACATTTGACGCTTCGTTTTCATTTTTTGTTGAGGCTCGAACTCCTGGATCTTTTTTGTGATTAGATAACTTTTCACTACTTTTAGATGTTAGTTTACTGACTTCACTTGTTTTCTTCACTGTTCTTACGGCATCTTTTGTTTTTTTTTCGTCTGACTTTGGTAGCTTTGCTCCTTCCTTAAACTTTTTAACAGCTTCGTCAGAGGTTAAATTTTTGTCTAGTGCTTGTGCTATACTTTGTAGCAATTCATTAGTTTTTTCAGCCTCTTGGCCTGCTACAATCTTAGAAGGTTTGACTGCAAGTGTTTTCCCCGTAGTTAAACCTAAAATAATTCACTAATCGATAAAAGATACAAATTTTAACATCATAGAATAAGACGGGCTTCTTAGTACTAAAACCGCGTATCTACTACCGCAACAATTGACGCGCAACTCGTGACGCTCGTCAAATTTTGCCTAATGAAAACGCGGTTTACGCCATAATATTTTCATAAGTACTTTAATTTATTGAATCTTTTTTGTACAAAAGGCGAACTTAATTCTAAATGCATTTTCTACCAGACATCCATAGCGAGCCAGGAATTCTGTTGGCACTGCGCAGAATTCCAATTTAAAGATAACATACATAGACGGGTGGTGGTTGTAAGCAGAGTCCCTAGTGCGAGTTTCCTCGACCAAATGCATCGAAAAAGTTAACGCAGATTTGTAGGATACCATGGTCGCGGCCCCTGGCGGCGAGTGGACGTATTTATTTATTTTATTTATTAGTTTGTTCACACATGACAATTACAAATACTTACAAAATTCAAAAAAATAAAAGTACAGGTGAGCTTATCTCTAAAAAAGAGATTTCTTCCAGCAGTCCACATTTCTTTAACTAACTCGATGCGTTTGATTGACGAAACTCGCACTAAGCATTCTGTGGTTGGCAGTAGCAACTAGCATCAATAAAATAGGTAGCTTCATAGTACTCGATACATTTTGTGTGGGTACTTACCTACTACAGTAATCACTTTGTTAAGGAATACAATTTTATTCTCTCTATCCTTCACGTTGTCAGATACTAATTCCTCTTCATCAAATAAACCCTCGAAAAATCCAGTAGTTTTCAATACCTGGTGAATATAGTAAACAATGGTACATAAATGAAATTTAAAAATTAATTCGAAAATTAAGAAAGCGTCGTGAGCCAGTGGTAGAACACTGGCTCGGAACCCGGTGGTCCCAGGATCAAACTTGGCCGGAACACACCTAAAAGGTAGGTACTTTGTGTTCATTGTACAATTTGCGGCTAACTCTCCGGTACCTTATGGAAAACATCGATATAAACCCAAGCAACCCGGCAAATGGCGGTAGGCTCGCCCCTTACCACGTTGGGTTCAAATTCCCTCGGCGAAATGTGGGCTTCTGAATGGTCAGTTTACCATGACAGCAACAATCAGTGTGCCCTGACTAATCCATTATGCATATGGTCGTGAGGGGATTTTATGTTATGTTTAATAATTCATTATTTATTGCGCATAAAGTATAAAACAAGCGATAAGCTTAATGACTAGAGGTATTCTCTACCAGTCAACTACAAGGCACCCATTTAGTTTTCGTTATGACAGTTCATACGGCCATCACGTACAATGATCTGGAATTCTCTTCCAAGCGTTTCATTCCGCTCTCGAAAACATCAACAACCAAACCCGTATGCCCAAAAAGCTTCCGTCTTAGTGAATTAATTTGTGACATTCAGTCGCGTTATGGTTTAATATCTAGATTCTAGAGCATTGACGGAAACGGAGAGTAGTTGGCCAATAGATAGCTGCTTAGTCGGACGCACCGTGTCGCCATGATTCCTAAAGCTTATCGTCAAACAAAGCTTACCGGGTGCCCTCTACGAGGAGTTACCCGAAAGCAGGATTTTTGGGCGACGACACCCTAGCGGCCTCTACCGCGCCTGAGCCCGACCGCTGGGTATTATCTGGGTCTCGTGATCTCGTCTCGATTACCAGCATCCCGGCACAGGTGAAGTATTTCCCAGAAAATAATGTTACGGTATTTAGCTAGGATGGAGATTTGAATGAAGGAAGAGCTTTTACAAAACCACAAATCCTCGTCCGCGGTACTCGCTTTTGTGGATCATCGTTAAAGCGACAACTTAATTTAAACGGTCCGTGTAAGACAATTAGGCTGTTGCTACGACTAGATAGCAAGGGTAGTAACAAGCCATCCATGTTAAAGAAAGGATGGAATTGATAGAAAACTCCGGAAACGCACTTAACAGGCATGCAATAGTTTTCATAATCATCACTAGACGATAGATTGAAGGGTCCTTGATCTACAAGTCCTTCCCACTCCCATTTCGAAGGACTCAAGGACTTTTCATTATTAAAATCAATACATACACTTGTTACAATGTCATGCAAAAATCTGAAGGGTGGCTTCTTCAATAGTTTCTCGTTGAGAGGCGGTCGTTTTATGTACTTGCCAAGAGACACCTGAGTTGTCTTTATTACCACTGGATCTACATCTTTTTCCATGGCACATATTTTGCAATTGTTTTATTACTGAAAATGCACCTTTTGAACCAACTGTTTATTTGACTTCGTCCACAAAGTAGGATAGAAAACCTTCACGAAATGACAATCATCTTTGTTTACACACAAACGTAACCAAGGCAACCGACCAGGAGCACCTTGAGATGGGCGACACGTGCCACGCTCGAGGGAGGGAGACCTCACGTATCGAAAATAATTTATGGAAGAATAACTTATGCAGCATGAGGAACTAATATAATAATGCCTGGATTAACTTAATTGATCTGGGTAGTAAAATAATTACTCAAACAAAACATAGTAATAATAAATGTCTTGTCCGTCTTGGTGTAATTGTTGAGAAGTCGGCTCTACACCAAGGGTTGCGGGTTCGATCCCCATTGTGTGCATGAACATAAGTATGTTTATCCGTTGTCTAGTATCCATAATAACGGACTATAATTAGCCTACTTGGGACTAGATGGCGCTGTGTGGGATGATGTCCAAGGATATTTATTTATTTATTTTATTTATAGTTTGAAAAAATCAATGACTGTCTGTATTTACCTGTGAAACTATTGTCAATTTCTTGATAATTTTAATGATTTGTTTTACATTCGGGCACGCAACAAACCACAATTAAATTTATTTAAAGTTTTGTTCACTTTAATTAGCTACGATACATAATATAGAGAATTCAAATTTCCCGCTTCGACAGCGGGGGTCATGGGGCCTTCGGCGGTTTGGTTTCGGGGTTTCGGATAAGTACACCTCATGTGCATTATTATCCTCTTATCTTTTTTCCTCTTGTGTGATGTCCGTATATGCAACCGCTCCTCATTAACTCACTTGATCACTATATAGGCATGCCTTAGAGTTTAGAGCATTTAAAATTCTATATTCTTTAATGTTTAGGAGGCACGCCGATTTTCTCGAAAATATCAATCGGAAATCGGAAATTCGGAATGCAACTTTCTTCATCACAAATCATAGACAAAGAATTTATGGATAGAGCAGACCATAGAGTCATCAAAATGTCAACGTGGCTCACTCAATTATTGTCTGTGGTGTAGTTGCCAATGCCAAATGGGCGACTTTTTGAGAGACGCAAGCGCCTGAGTGAAAGTATTATCAAAGTTTAAAACCCAATCCAAGTTTATGAACTCTTTTAGGAGTAAATGTAAATAATAATAGAATACTTCTTTAAGATGCCTCCTAAACGCAAAAAAGGTGTAAAATCTGGGAGAGTTACGAGAAAGAAAGTCACTAAAACCAAGCAAAAAGTCAAACAAGAAACTGATGAATACTACTTACAAATTGATGATGTTAATTTACAAGTTTTGTGTACAATTTGTCAAGAAGATTGCAGCGGTAATGTTGACGCTGACGGTATCATAACGTGTTCCAATTCCAAATGTAGAAGAATGATTGATATGACTAAAGGCCGTAACCCTCCTATGGTAAGTGATCAGGAAAATTCTGAAACTTTAACCCCTGTTGAATGCACACCTATGCTCCCAAACGTTGCCATGAAGCATTGCCTTTCACATTTTATTTTGTTATATGATTTTGTTGTCAACAAATTATTTTGTACTCCTTCAGCCAAACTTACACAAACACAAGGTTTTCATTGTTATTTTTCATTAGTTTATCTGTACAACACAAAATACTTCAAAAAGTTCTAATCTTACAGCTTTCGAGGAATATAACTGGATTGCTAGTTACCTTACCATTGTAGCGGGAATCTAAAAGAAATCAACATAACTGACCAACATTATAGTATTTGTCGTAACAATATCAAGTTTACCACAAAATCATATTTTATCTTAACTGATACATAAAAAATAACAAGAATTAAATTATGTATCACATATCCAACACACATAGTGGTAAGAGCAAAACAAACCATGTTTTATACAATTTAGAAAAAATATTTATTCACAAATGAAAAAGTGCATCTTAATGACTGATGAAATAAACAATTGGAAGGACTTTAGTATCATAACGGTTTTTTTGTGTTTTGGGGGCTGAGAGGGGAAGGGGGGTGTCGGGAACCCCCCTTCAAAAGGGGGGATTGCGGAAGCCCCCCCTTAATGAGAAAAAAAATCTTGAAATAAAACTTAAAAACACTTCAGAAAAGGAAAAATTATTCTTTTTGGGGGGTGGGGGGAAACAGGGAGCCCCCTTGAAAAAGGGGGGAGGAGCGTTAACCCCCCTTTCCGCGAAAAAAAAGCATTGAAACATTTCTGAAAGGAGAAACAATGTAAGGGTAGTTTAGTACCCTCCCCCTCTTTAATATTGTTATAAAAAAACATTGCTTCTGGCGCTTCGCCGGTCGCCGCACCCGGCACGCTCGCTTTGCTCGCTCGGCTCACTCGTTTTTTCTAACCCAGCGATACCAATAGTCTGAAGACTCTTCTTTGTGACGGGGGGCTTCGCCTCCCGAGCCGCCCCGGCCTTATCGTCGTACGAGTACGTTTGTGTTCCAGGCTTCGCGGCCCGCCCGCGTCTCATTAAATGTTTCTAAGTAAATCATTTAATTATTTAAAAAAAACAAAAGAAAATAATTTTAATTCAACAAGAAGCGTTTCAGTAAGCGTTTTGCGATTTGTGACGTCAAACGCCGCCACAGACGAGCGGAGGTCGCGGCAGACGACGCCACAAATGACAAGGCAAATTAACTAGCAAGTTTCGCAAATAACATTCAGAATAACAAATTAATTTTGATCAATTACGCGCTGACCACGTTACTAAGTACCATGTTTTTTCAACATTTACCATGCCTTTGATAAATCCTAATATTTACCAAGTGAATGGTGGTAAAAGTTCGAATCACGTAATTGTTCGCCATTTTACCAATAAGGGTTGGTAAATCTTAGGTTTTACCGGTAAGTCTTAGGATTTACAGTCGTTCGGGCTTTTACAATAACATATGCAAAGGTGAGAAAGTAGGTACAAAACAACTTGTAGTAAATTAATTCATACAAAGTGGTCAGAACTAACAAACCATGTTTTATTTAATTTCCAATTGACTAATTAATTTAACAACTGATGTAACAAATTCTTTTATTGTTTGTACAATTTGTATTTCAATTATTGTAAAACTATCACTACTTCTATGACAAAATACTAGCATTTTTGAATGCTAGTAATGCAAACCAATGAGAAAAAAATATGGTAACTGACCACCAAACCTAAAATAATTAAATACTTAGATTTTTATTAAATCAACAATTTTTTTTTTGGTGTTGTATTTTTTACATCCCAAGTGTCTTGAGCAGCCTTTGGTACACTCTTTCCAATTATTGCTAATAAATCATTTAAATTGTGTACTTTGTGTGTAGTGTTTTCTTTTGTTACAGGCCCCCATTAAGTGCAAAGAATGCACTAAGATGTTCAAGTTTAGAGCAAGATATTTAAGACATCTGCAAATGGAACATTCTAAAACTGCTGGCAGTGTTTCTTGTGACCAATGCCATGTCAGCTGCCCGAATAAGAAGGTGCTCAAAGAACACATTGTATCAGCACACAACAGAAAAGAGTTTGAGTGCCCGCAGTGTGAAAAGAAATTTGTGAGACATGCTCACGTCCTGCGACACATGGCTCAAAGTGGTTGTGATGGGACAGAAGTAGCTGTTTTTCCTTGTGAAGTAAGGAGTTTGATAATGACTTCAACCTTTTGTTCAGTGTTTGCATAATCCTATTTGAGTTTATGGATTCACTTTGCTTCTGTTCAGTTTCTTTTATTTCTAACTCTGGAGTCTCATAGCATACAAACAAATGTCTTATTCTTTAAAATAAAACAAATCTAGTTTGAATTGTTTAATTGCTAGAATACAGGGTGAGTTTGCTAGGTGATGCCAAATTTTAAAAATAAGCTCTTTGAAGTAGTATAAAACTGAGTCTTTATTTTGTGTTACTTTATCTTTAAATTAATGGTTATTATTATTAAAATAACACTTCAAAATATTGTAAAAAGTATGTCAATGAAGTAAGGCTTATTTTCGCGTACCTCGACTAAACTTTTAGTTTAACTCGTAAGTGAAGAAAATATCGTGAAGTGCGCGGGCGTATATTTCAGGGACGAAGTAAATTATACACGCATAATATTTTTAATAGGGGGAAGGTGGTTAGACTTATTAACCTACCACACTGGTCTAATGCGGGTTGGAAGGTGCGCAGTAAGCCGACTAACTTGGCCTTTGGATGCCGCCGTTGACGTGCTTGCGTGTATTAGATTCCTGTGAGAGAGATTGGCCGTAGTCCGTGTGGGATGGAGATTGGGAGGGGAGGCCTTTGCCCTGCAGTGGGACGGAACTGTCTGATTTAGATTAAGAATATTTTTAAAAGGAAGATAGGAATCCAATTAATTAATTTTAATTATTATTTAATTTTGTTTTTTACGTAAATCGATCAGGTTTTCTTCAGAGTCTGTTCCAAAAATTTGGAAACCACTTGCAAAATTACCTACCCTGCATAATCACCTTGAAAAACAACACTGCTAAAGTCAATTGTAGCAATGTCTACTTTATTTGTTTGGTTTATTAAACATATTTTATTTAAAATGAGACATTCACATAAGTTTGCAGCAGAATGCTACTGCTCTACTCTGCACTACCTACTCCTAAAATATAAAATAAAATAAATACTGGGAGCATTTGATTGTTTTAAGAGACACTACAAAATGGGATAATAACATGGTGCCTTTTTTTTTTTCAAAACCAACAGGTTAGATTCCCGTCTAAGACATATTTTTTCAATAATCTGAGTAATGCAGTTTTAGTTTTTGCAAAATTGGTCTCGAGACTCCTATGACCATTTTACTAAGTTACTCAAAGTTTAGGATTTCGAAGTAACTTCATTAAATATTTGCTTGTTTTTCAGATCTGTGATGCCAGATTCTCCAGAAAAGATAATCTGATAGTGCACCTTCGTTTCCAACACATTTTGGCTGCAGCGTATGGATGCAAGCATTGTCAATTTAGGACTAAAAATTTTTCAAAACTGATTAAACATTGGCAACAGACACATTTATGTAAGATTTACTTAAAGTTAATTGTATTTCTTGTTATATTTTTACCGTACCACGCGACGCATATGAGGGTGATGTGTTCATCAGCATTTGAATGTATGACTATTTGTTTCTTTCTATTTGGCATTGTGGCAGACCCGACAGACAGTAAGCATTTATTTAAGACTAGCGACCCGCCCCCGCTTCGCACGGGTGCAATAGGATGTTATTATAAATATAAACCTTCCTCTTGAATCACTCTATCTATTGAAAAAAACCGCATCAAAATCCGTTGCGTAGTTTCAAAGATTTAAGCATACAAAGGGACAGGGACAGAGAAAGCGACTTTGTTTTATACTATGTAGTGATTTGTAGAATTTGCCAAATTGAAAATCGATTAGATTCGAGAATCGAGATCGTTTTTTGGCCGCAGAGAAGGAGCCTCCCCGCGGAGCACTTTGGAAACAGCTAAACTCGGTAACGCAGAGTCTAGGCACAGTAAACATAACATTAGGTTATCTAAGGCTGCCCGCCGAGTTATTATCCTAGCGTGCTCACAGACACGCGCCACAGCCCGTACTTACTGCCGCCACCTTATTCCCCCATATTTTATGCTAGCGTGTGCGTGAAATCGCATGCCACAAGGCGCGCGATGCGCACGCACACATTCAAACCGAGAGCGGCACGTCTGTATGTAGATATTTTACTGTTCTCTGTTTACTGTGGTCTAGGCGTGCCAATCCTCTTACCACAATGCTGCAATGGTACCAAATCGAAGTTAATAAATGAGGTAAATCGTTAATTAATTAAATAATCCAAATAAATTAAAATTTATTTAACAACGTAGGTGGTAGCAACCCCCAACAATGTCTTACAGCAATCTTGAACGGAAAAGGAATAACAAACTAGGAAACTAGCGTTAAGTTCGGCTTGCTAGCGCAAATAACTAAAGAATAAACCAAAAACACCATTTTAAGTTCAGTTCAAGCCTCGAAGGCCCCGTGTGGCTGGTTACAAGTTGAACACAATATTTTCCCCTCGTGAGCTTGAGCTCTATAGCTTACTTACATCTCAATGGATTGCGTCGAGCCCGTTGGGCTTTTACTGGAATTTATAAATAAAGTGTGGGTCGAAAATTTTCCAAATTAAGCGCATATTTATACCTAAAAATAGAAATAATATGTAAACCTTTATTGCATTCCAGATCCACGAAAGTATGAATGTGATATTTGCGCGAAGACTACCTCATCGCGAACGTCTATGGCTAAACATTTGGAGATACATGGCGAGAAGAAATATAATTGTGACACGGTAACTTTTTGCTACGCTTTGAGATTAGACTTGGGGTGCTGATGTTATTACAATACTTTGCAGCTTTTGCAAAAAACATATTAATTTTTTGACACATTATAATGGTTAGTCGCAATATAAAGGGTGGACGGAGAGTTGACGTTTTAAGTTAAAATCGAGATAAAGTTAGAGTTCCAAGTATTATACCTACCATTAAACAGGGTGACAACTACTTTAAAATAAGCTCTATAAAACAAAATGAAACTACGTCTTCATCGTATTTTTAACCATTTGGTTTAAAAAAAATAAAACGTAAAAAGTGAGCCAATAAAGGATTGGGCTTATTTTCGCGCACAAGGTTGACTTATATTCTTGTAGCAACTCATGCAATAATATCGTGACGTGCGCTGGCGTATTTTTCCACGAATGTAGTAATGGTGTTAGGAGGCCAATCCCCCGATACCCCCCTCGCGCCTCGAAAATGTAACCACCCTGTATATGTATAGGTATGCTAATATAACGTAACATGATGAAATCTTAATTTACTTACACGTTTGTGGATACACGTCATGCTGTATGTTTATGCAGTGTGTTGTTAAATGGAGTTTCTGAGATTAATTCTATTTTCATTTGTTGATGCTGACATGGATTTTCTCTGGTGAGTAATATGCAGGTATTTATTCATCCTAGTTGCACATTCGAAGAAATAGGTGTGGTGTATTCAAATGTCATAAAGTCCTGAGAGTTGGAATAAAATGACGAAAACAAAATTTTAATAACAATATTGGATCAGAATCGAGCACTGCTAGCGAGCTTAGCGCAACAAGTACTCGCGTTGTACATATTAACCTACTTATTAGAAGTATCTAATTATGTAGTATAATTTAACATGAAGATATGGTTGCCCAAAAAGAATCAGCTAAATCATGTCATGACGTTGTTACATACAACCGAGAAGGCCCGCGCCGAGGCCGCTGATTCCTTCACGAGGCAAATGGTGAAAACCTAGTAACTTGTCGCGTGCAAGTTATGCAGCGAATGCCGCACAAAGGTTAGATTAGATCTCAGGTGCAAACTAGTGAAGGTCAAAACAAGTTAACCTCAAAAATATCCAGTTAAAGCTTGATAGGAGGCACGGCTTTTGTTCCAGTGCGGGTACAGCACGTACACGTCGGAGGTGCTGAAGCGGCACGCGCTGACGCACGCGACGGAGAAGCCGCACAAGTGCGACATCTGCAACGCCTCCTTCATCCAGCGCATCCAGCTCCAGCGCCATCTAGAGAAGCACGCCGGCAACAGTTGCCAAACTTGTGGACAGAGCTTCAAATCCAGATCTAGGTAACGCTAGCTCAACCTTGTAACACTTATCGAGTCTAGTTTAGATGACAGGTTTACTGTCCTTAGTTTATTCATGGGCTTTTGGCAATCGTTCACCTAAAAAGAAAATGGGCAAAACCCTGCTCAGAGAAGAATAGAGTGTTTCACTCTTTTTGCTAAAGAAGCGCCGATAGTGTAAGAAAGCCCCCAGTAAGGTTCAAGACATCATTACAGTGTCAATTTACTTGATTAAAAGTAGCATTTGTTTTCAGGCTGATTGTTCATGAGAGAACTCACATGGGGCTGACCCGCCTGTTGTGCCCCTTTGATGACTGTCCCTACTCAAAAAAAGAGTTCATGAATGAAACGAGTCTAGATACACATGTGGCAGGTCACTTGAAAACAAAACGTGAGTATAAACTTATTTTTTTATATGAATTCATTATTCATTGTCATTGCTAGAGATTTATAGAGATTTTCTGTCAGGCAAAATGTTTAAACAAAACGACTAATCAGATATCTAGTGGGCGAAATTCAACAATTATGGTGGACGGCACATCACTCTACCCATTTCCAGTCAGTACTCCTTTTTCTGTTGCAAAAAAATGACATTTGGCAAGAGCGAGAGAAAAAAGGGAAATGGGGACACCTGATGTGCTGTTGACTGTACTTACCGGATTAAAATGAGAAATATTTTTTTGCCTCTTGTGTCGATTTTTGTTGGAGTGTTACAAACAAATTGAGATTATTGCCGAACGGTGTATTGAGAAAAGAAAGGTGTTCTAAATGTTGTTACAAAATCATTGTCTGAATACATTCCAGAGTTCTTTTGCGAGGTGTGCCACAAGGGTTACCATTCTTCAGTGAACATGCGCCGGCACATGGTGACGCACCGCCTGGACCGGCCGCGCCGCTGCATGTACTGCGTCAGCGCGCGCGCCTACATCCGCGGCGAGCAGCTCGTGCGGCACGTGCGCCGCCACCACGCGGACATCTTCCAGCTGCACCTCGCGCACGTGCGCCGCGTGCTGGTACGTACCTCGCCTGCCGCGCCGCCGCCTGTACTGCGTCAGCGCGCGCGCCTACATCCGCGGCGAGCAGCTCGTGCGGCACGTGCGCCGCCACCACGCGGACATCTTCCAGCTGCACCTCGCGCACGTGCGCCGCGTGCTGGTACGTACCTCGCCTGCCGCGCCGCCGCCTGTACGAACCACTACGAAGCCACTAGCGACCTCTACTAAGTTAAGGGGTGCTGGATTTATCGTGCTAGTTCAATAATTATAGGGCACCATTTGCAGTCGTCGAAGAACCCCTGCAGCTAATGCGCAGTCAGCATCATCTAAGAGACTTCAGAGGGTCTAAAAAGATGTATTCCCTTTGCGAACAGCCATGAGTTCCCGGCTCGTTGTGACGGGGTACGACGAACGGCCGGAGAGCCAAAAACGCTCAGTATCCATCCATCATAATCCTTTGGTTGGGGACCAGTGATCCGTGGCTGATCCCCTGTGCGTCGCGGCCCGCGGGGTCGTTCTGCCGGATGCGGCAAACCCATGTTGCCTCTTTTTATAGTTCGCACGGCGAATGATGATCCCTATGACGTTTCGACTGACAATTGTTTTAGTGATGCGAAACCATTTCAAACAATTTCGATAAAATATTTTTTTAGGCAAATGTCATGTCATTCAGCCAGGTAATTCAACATAATAAGCAATTTCTATTTATTTTGAAAAAAAGATTACGCGCATTGATGGTCATAAACACTAGACGAAGAAGTAACAGTCTTATTTCATTTTACTATTCTTTAATTTTTATTCAAATTGCATAATTTGAATAGTGGTCGAAAGAACGAAGAAAATTTGTTTTCAAGACCGGGATCGAGATGTACAATACGACAATATCATTGACCAACCGTTAATATTAAACGTCACCGATAGTTGCAGTTCAGACTCAGATTTTGAAGACCCGCTTGAACTTTGTATCAGCTTCAGATTGATATAATTAAAATACAAACTCAAAGCATTTGTTAAATATTCCAACAAATTATCGATATTTTGTTTATCGATGTGTCCCTTCTTAGTCGATAACAGCTTGACGACTTAACTTTTGCAGCACGTACCATTTACATTTGCATTGAGTTTTTTGCCATTATTTACGAACATTACGGAATAATTTCTTAATAGTCATTTATATAATTTACAAATGTAAACAATTATGATTTTTTCGATTTTTTAATGGACCTCTAAAGGATTTGTTGTGACAGGACGTCAGTACAATGTTAAGCGCTAGCGAACTGTCATAGGGATCATCATTCAGCGTGCGTAGTATAGTATTTTTATCTTTAGAGCCGTTTTATTTATGTCTGATTACAGTATCAGACATAAATAAAACGGCTCTAAAGATTCTAGAAAGATCTACATTTATTTATTTATTCATTGGTTCATTATACATAATGAACAAAAATTCAGAAGCCGAATTTAATGGTAAAAGCATTCTCATCTAAAAAAAATATAGCCCACCTTGGGGTGAGGCAGAATGATGCTCTCAGTGCGAAATCCTAAATGAGGAAAGAAAAAACCTAAATATAAATGAATGTGTGCAGGGTACCAGCGTGGACGTGGACCGCGTGAAGAAGTCGGAGCTGGAGTCGGTGCTGACGATGCTGGACGCGGAGGCGGAGCGCATCCTGGACGGCTACGGCGGCACCGACGTGCTCTACGGCGGCGTCACCGCGCCCGACGCGCAGCCCCACACTGAGCCAGTCAAGGTGCGATATAACATCACCCCCTGAATTGCCCCCCCCACTGACAAACGCCAAAGTTCAAATTAACTCAAGATTGTTTTATAATAGTAATCAAATTAATTTATTTAAGTTACTAAGACTCATTATTTGTAAGTAGTTCTTATTCTTATGTTAGTTAAGACAATAAGCTTTAAATTATAATAAGCTAGTACACATATATGTCCCACTGCTGGGTACAGGCCTCACCTCAACTAAGAGGTGGAATGAGCCGTACTCCAACACGCGGGCTCAGTGCGGATTGTTGGAGGAGTGTAAAGTTAGTGAGCAACTTTAATATCAGATGTTATCAAGCCGCCCTAAGGCCTCTGACTAAGCTTAACGATTGACATCTAGTGACATCAACTAGGACCAACTGCTTAATGTGCCTTCCGAAGCACGGAGATGCCCGAAATACACATCACTAAATTTCGGTGGGGGTAGTTATAGTCACCCATCCTATTTCCGAGCCGGCGTGTGTTGCTTTACAACAGCGATCGTTGCCGATCACTGTCACAACTGCGCCACGGGCACCTTAATTAAGCTAGTAGGTTTAAACATTTAAACCTACTACCACTACGGCGTCATTCCGTGAGAATTAGTGCAGCAATGCTTAATGTACCAATACCTAAGCACGTCAATGATTTCTACTGGTAGCTGTGTCTTCGAGTTTACTCCACAGTATATCATAAGAGACCAAGTCAAACGCCCTAGCTAGGTCGAGAAAGCAGGCATAAGTTGACGTTTTCGTTTTGTATAGAAGTTAACAGCGTGCTTTTCATTAATAGACCTGGCATAAAACCAAATTGGTTAAGTAATTGGTTTTATTAAGCTGTCAAACACCTTCGATGTGAAATAGGCCTATAGTTGTTCTTGTCTGGTCACCAGTCTTATTTTTCACAATAGGCATTACAACTGTTCGCAACATGTAGTCAGGCATATACTCAGGGCCTAAACAAGAGTTATACAACATACAAAAGTGTACCTCTGGCTGGACATAGTTTTTTTTACAGTAATAGAATTTATTCAGTTCTATACACATTTTACGGGATGGTATAAGGTTGAAGGCATGTTCAATTCAACAAACCTTACAAAATAAATCACATAACATTTTTCTCTCTGAACTTTTATATTTATTCAAATGGCAATCAAGGGCTGAATCCAGAACTGCGTTTTCAAACAATTTCATATCACTATGGTTTTCATAATGAAATACGTCATGTTTTTTTTAAAAATAAGCTATTGTTAAGTATTAAAAAAACTTTGTACGTTACCGCTAGTCAGGTATGATAATAGATTAAACAAAAACAAAACATTTCAAAACAGGTTCTGAATCAAGCCCTACTTTTTTGCCTGCAAATCGGCTTAATTTTTATAGTGGAAATGTTTTAGTAATTGGGTTTTTACTAACAATTTGCAGTCCCAGTCCCAGGGCAGTCCGCTGATGTCTGAGGAAGATCTTGTGGAAAATTTGGGAAAGTTGCTTTCGCAGTTGATAGACAAGGACACATTGGAATGCTTTGGTTGGCCGGACGAGACCATCGATACGGTAAGTGTGTTAATAATGAAACTGCAAAACACTAAACATGTACCATTATTAATTTATAACGTTATAAACTACAGGACAATCTTATAAACTAAATAGTTTTGGTACTTTTATCAAAAACAAGATTTTAGATGGGAATGTCACTCTAAATACAAGGGTAAATAAATGTTGAGATTATTTGGAGAAACAAGTAGTAAACAAAACTATGTTGCATCCTGTTTCAGAGGCACCTCAGTTATTTCCTTTTACTCACTTAATTAAATGAAAACCCGCAACGGTAGATAAAGTTTTACCAGTATTCGGTGACAAAAAGAATAACCCCCTTGTGAGTAAGCCACGCAGTTCACTGCTGCCCTACAAACAATGGATTTTGCATTGTGTCTGGTTTCTCTCTAGTATTTTACGGATTCGACATCCCGTGATCACGGCTGCTGTAAAGTAGTCGAAACGTCGAGTTAGAAAATGAAAGAAAATATAAGACCGCGAGTAGAATCCGTAAAGTTGTTTTACTTCGATGTTAAATAAATTTTGACAGATGTCAGTGTCATTGGAAACTGTACTTCAATAGAAATACGATTCATGAGCAGTGGCTCCACTTTTGAGCCTAACAGAGCACTTGAAACCTTTTAGCATCGTATAGAGTTCAATTTTCAATGACACTGGCAGCTGTAATAAAAATAGTAGTTTTAGTTAAAAATAAAATAAGCCTTTATTGCTGCTAGTTTTTACATTTATGATCCGTTATTTTAACTTGTAGTTTCATTCTCCCTCAGCTTGTCCAAGACATAGGCCTCTTCCAACTGTCTCCATTCCTCCCTGTTCCTAGCTAGCCTTCTCCACGGTGGCCCAGCTGCCTTTTGAACATCATGGCCCTGTCTTTTGTATTGTCGTCCACAATTTCTTTTCCCATCTCTGGGTAACCACTCGTTTACGACATTTGATTATCAGTTGTCGTTTCTTCTCAACTTGTGGCCAGTCCATCTCCACTTTCGTGTTCTGTGTGAGGAATAAACAAGCCGTATCTGTTCCCAGGTGCTAGAGAAAGTGGTGCAGCACGTGGGCGGGCGCGCGGCCGACCGCGCTCGCTGGACGCGCGTGCAGTGCCTGCGCGAGAACACCAAGCACCTGTTCCTGTACGCCGTCGAGGACAAGAACATCGCGCGCATGCTCGACACACACACCATCGACCAGATCGTCAACCACGTCCTCGCGCAGGTCACCGACACTTAACACTCGACATGAAGCAGAAAATACACTGAAAGTCGGATTGTTGCAGGTTTTTAAAGCTCTGGGTCATATAACAGTGATGCGAACTGAAAATCATCGCGCGCATGCTCGACACCTCGACCATATCTTCAACCATGTCCTCTGCTGCTATACACCATGCTATACACTGCACATTTACTTTCTTATATGGAAAAACATTATCTTTTGCAGATTTTATTACATTTGTTTGAATAACCAAAGTTAGTTTAACACAATAAAAGTCTAGTATATCTAAAGGCTACTACAGTTTCGCTGTATATTTTAATATGAACAAACACCGTAGTATCCCACTTTTTAACATGCATAAAATTATGTTTATAGTACGATTAATAATTGTAGTCAGCAAAATGACAACTTCAACAGTGACTGATACAAAAAAGGGTGACCCGCTAGAATAGTGACGTTCGGCAATCACTAGACTTAGACATTTAGTCATGCTTTATTTTATTAGGTATCAAAGCCTTTTTTAAATTGTAAATATTTACACAACGAATTAAATAATACGATTTAAGAAATATGGACCCTACCTCCATAATAAAACTTCTCACTAAAAAATTATAACCATAGCTGGGAAAAAAAATATTCAAAGAGGTTCAGGGGAATTAACACTTGAAAGTCAGGAAAATACAAGTAATTATATACGTTTTTATTCGTTACGGTTGCTATTGATTCCGATTCTGAATCGGTATATTCAGAATCGGAATCAGTTACATTTATAACGAAGTAGTCCACATATTGGTCTATAATGTGGTCGAGTCGACACATTTTGTCTTCGACTTTTATGGCATGGTGTATGCACTGTCTCCAATTATCAGGCGTCACCTCTTTCAGGCCTTCTTCAAATATATTTTTACCTCTTTTATTTTAAAAGTTTCATTGTTCCTGGCAACGTACCCCTTTGCCTGAGCCCAAACTAACTCTATTGGGTTGAGCTCACAGTGATAAGGTGGCAGACGCAGGATTGTGACACCGTATTCAGCGGCCAACTTCCACAGCAAAGCGTTCGTAATTTGTTTTTTGTAATTTTACTATTTCGATTAATTGAGTCTTTATCATTGTAAGTTGATATTTAATTTGTTTTTCATCTAACCACTGAACAATATTAGCCTTCCGCCAGTTTGAAGTGGGGATACGCTCGACTTTTCTTGAATGGTACGGTGCGTTATCTAATACCAGCACCACATTTGGCTTTAATTTTGGCAAAATGCTTTTAAGACATTTCTCAAAACACTCTGAATTCATCTCTTCATGATAGTCCATACTATTTTTCTTCGATTCAAAAATAAGTAAACTGGAATCTACAAAACCTTCATCACTGCCTATATGTAAAATTATAAGGCGTCGTCCTTTGCCGGTTGGGCCCTTTAGGCCTGTAGTCAAACCTTTAGAAAACGCTTGTTTGGAAGATTCTACTGTTGTATCCTCCCAAACTTTTCCAGTTGTATGATCTGTTAATAAACGAAATTCTTACCTGTAAATAATATAATGCCGAAACAAAACATTTTGAAACTGAAAACCTATTTACTAAATACAGTTTACCAAAAAAACCTCTATGTCTCAAGACGAAAGTCTGACCAGTGTGTGTTGCTAGTAATGAATTAAGGAAGTGAGACGTGGTCATTCACTACGACTATTTTGCCAGGCTGTAATGTCGACTAACTTTTATTTGTAAAAACTCGATTTACCACATCACTATTTATTTGGGACTGAAAACCTGCCACACTGAAAATGTCATTTCACTGACTACAATTAAAAATCCTAGTATAGTTAGCATTTTCTTTTTTGGACCATTGGGTCCTTTTGATACGAGTGCTTCAAGATGGCTATGAGGTCGATGGCTTCAAACGTATGTCACCCAAGCATTTTATTGAACAAAGCCTGATTAATTATTCACCTTTCTTGAATAAATAGAGGACCACTATTAAGGTCCAATATGAAGACCAAATGTCGTTTTCTGGTTTTTGGATCGTAAAGATACTGCACGGTAAGTGCTAAAAAAGAAAAATAACATGACCTCAAAATTGTTTTATATATTCTAATCTGGCAGCACTTATCGCGTGCCGTTTCGTAACGGACCGCTGCAGTGCCCAAGTGGTACGTTTGTCGTGCGGCACTCGGACGGTCGTTTGTCATCATACAAAGAGCACGGTACGGCAGCAGTCCTGCTGTCAAGCGCTAACGGTTCCGACGCCGCGCCCCACTATTGCCGCAAAAATTACACAACGCCTAATTTAAAAGCGCCCTAACGGATGCAGTGCCAGGACGGCCACTCAGTTATCGTACCGCGCGTATTACAAAAATCCTTGCAAGTTTAACAGTAATGCATATGATTTGTGATGAATCCTTGTTATATTGTATTTTTATAGTATACGCATTTTATAAGTAAGTATAATTCCATATTTACACAATTCATAGTGCTAAAAGTACGTATTTTATCACTACATATATTTTGGTGGGGGAAAGCTGTTATTGTGTAATTGTTGTTAAATGTAAAGGTATTGTAATGACTATTTTCGATTTTTTAGTTAGTATATTTTAGTTATAATACTTTTATCAAGATGTACGAGTAGTAGTGGGTATGCCTTACTAATGTATAAGTGAAAAGGTTTTTTTTATTACTTTATGAATTAATATCATGTAAATCATGTTAATTAAAGTTAATACTTTAAATTTAAAAGACATTATTTGGAATAAATAAATAATCTAAAATGGTTCCGACAGGGTTCGCTGAAATAATGTTTTTAGGCAAAATATACTATCTTAACTTCAAATTGAGGAGATAGGCTAATAACGTCTACGCGCTGGCATCTAACTTGTAAAAATACAGTTTTACATCACTTTTCCTAATTTCCGACTGGAATTCTTAAAGAAGTCCTCCTTCTATAGTACAGACAGGCTCACAAAAGATGACGCTACGAGTTAAGACAAAGGGAAATGCCGAACGTCTGCGCATGTACAGACGCCTGCAGATCTAAGTGACCCATGTTGAGAAGACGTCGCTACTGAGATTAGTCACGCCCCGTTCTTGACGAATTCCGTCTGCGCCTCACCTGGAAAGAGACCTGAAAATGCGGCATCTTGCTGAGCAGGCAGTGGTCATCTTTCGTGAACCGTGATATACGAGTGGTATGGTATATGTGGTACCTACCCTAAACAACTCATATCGTATCTCGTTAAGTGTTGATTATGAAAAGACTGATATACGTTGAAAAATTCGTTGTTAATAATAATAAATTAATGCTAAAAATAATAAACAAACAAGAAAAACAATAAAAATAAAATGTTACTTAAAATTGTACTGTATGTTTCATTAAAGTTCATAATTTAAATCGGATAGTTATCAAAAATAGGTTTTTTTCATATTTTTTATGAAATATCAGAGTTACGAACCCTACGGAACCTTACGGTTTCTGGAGTTAAGATGGGGGAATTATTTAATTTTATGTAATTATTTTTAAGTATAGAGTATACACCTTCTACACCTTTTGTGCCTTTGTTAAATATTTTATAATATAACTATTAAACTAATGACATACTGCCTTTTATTTATACTGCCACAATTTTTTTTTGCAACATTGGTCACGTTTTACCCGGTTCGCCTGATAGTAAGTAGTTAGGCACCGAAAACTATAAACACCTGCGAAATATTAGTGGGTCTATCTTGAGTCGCTAGAGTTTGCGTGAATTATGAATGGAATTTTGTTGGTCCCCTTTTAAGGCGCTGCAGTACGAAATATTAGATGATCTCACATATAATTTACGCAGACCTTAGCGAGTTCCTCCCTGATATACAGACAATAACATTATGCTGCAGTTACATAGGACATTATATTGCGCGATAAGACCAGTTGATGGCAAACACAGTGTTAGAAGCAGTGACCTGATTTAGGTCGCGCAGGTTTGCAGTGGTGCCAACAACCTGTCGCTAGCTTTGGAAATCTATGGAGGACGAGCAGTGGAAAAGTAACGCTGATGTGAGTCTCAGAGTGAGAACACGTTTAAGATAGGTTTTTGAACTTTCTTGTTGCATTTTTACTATATAAATACTAAAAACCGGGTTTTCTACAACATTTGAACTACGGTTAAAACGTTTAAGATGTCTGAAAACCAGAAAAAGACAGTCGGCCTTGGCTTCAGGAGGGAATCGAACCCGCGTCTTTAGCAAACCGGGCGACTGCAGTGCTCTTACCATTGAGCTAACGAGACCATTGATAGACCGGCCGAATCTTTCTGGTTTATTTACCCTATGAGCCAGGGTTCGATTCCCGCCTGAAGCCAAGACCGAATGTTTTTTTCTCGGTTACAGATCTTTAGTAAAGATACTGTATGTATGGAAAATGCTGAAAAATAATAATAACATAGTCATAGCTTTTCCGTCTCGGTAGCTCCATGGTAAGAGCAGTCTCCCGGTTAGCGAAAGACGCGGGTTCGATTACCACCTGTGGCCAAGACAAAATGTCTTTTTCTGGTTTTCAGATCTTATGTAAAGATACTGCATGAAAAATGCTAAAAAACAATAACACATTTAAGATGGGTGATAGTTAGTCAGGTAGGAATGAACAAAAAAACACACTAGGGTACGCACGAACCGCCTAACAGATAGCAGTGCCTATCGCCTGATTTAGATCCATCCGGCCTTACAACCACTAGACGCCAGATGTTTCATTTCTTGTATAAAATTTAAGTTGAGGGCGCCATCACTGGTTAGTCAATATGCTTACTGTCGTCGCGCTGTCGCTTGACAGCTCACGGAAATGGTCGAAACTCGTTAGGTGGTAGATTCTGTTGATGGGCGTATTGGTCGACTTTGTGATCAAATCCTCTTGCCTGTCATTACCACTTTAAGCTCAAAACGGACCGCGCGCAATGATACTGTCATCTGTCATTGTCTTTCTTGCTTGTTGTTGTGACACTTGTGGTGACGTTGGTTGTGAGTGTTCTGGTGTTCTTGTCACGGCCGGTTTTCTTCCTTTAAAAAATAATAGCATTAAGGTTAAGCTTGTCTATGGATGCTTGTAAAGAAAATGGCAGCTTCCCCTCCTCCCGCGGATGATGAGGTTTCATGTCTAAGGATTGTCTTTGGTTTGTAACCTAGGTTACGCTTTTGTTGAATGTCATTTGTCAAGTATTGTCAGGTTGGTTTTTATTTCATTGTGTCAACAATTATATTTCTTTCAGAGAATATAAATGCTTAAAAGAAAATAAACTTACCTACCCATCAGAAAATGCGGTAAGATTGTTTGGAAACATAATTGTAAAAGCCCATCAAGTTTTAGAAAATAGCCCACATCAACAGGGTTTAATAAAAGAGTTGAAACATCAAATTCAGTCCAAGCATTCATCAGCATTCATATGATTCTTTGGGTTGTAAGCAACACAAAAGTGTAGTTGCGAAAAGCTGTTTTGATTTAACTCTGCGATTAACTGTGTTCAATTGGTGCAACATTATACACAAAAATCTCAAGGTACGGATGTTTGTAGATTGGAAAAGAAGATTTTGCCCTGTATGCAGCGTAAAGCATTTACTAAATATTAAACAAAATTAAGAAATAAAAGGCATAATAAGTGAAAATTGTTTAATTTATACCCAATTTATATTTCCAAAGAAAACAAGCAGAATTTAGGTGGGTACCTACCTATAATATACCGTACCGTTATAAATCCACAAATATATACAAAAAGGTTTTTTTTTTGTTAAACCTTTTTGTATATATTTGTGGATTTATAACGTTAACATCGTTGCCGCATTATGAAAAAACAATTAAAAAAAAAAGCTGTCAAAATCTTTACATGACGAAATCTCTATGGATCCTAAGGCGAGTTTTTTGCTACGGAAGTTACCCGTCTGAACCTGTTCCCTATCTAGATTCTAGTTTGTGGTTCTTGTTTTGCTCTTGCTTTGCAATTAAATTACATTGCTAAGTGGCAATATAAGCAGGCGGGGATCTGTTTTGTTTCATTACAAGTGCATTGCAAATTTATTAGACTACATTGAAAGTCGAAAAAAGTGATAACAATGTCGACAACAGCTCCATTAATTGTCAGATTATTAGCTTCCTCTGTTTCTGTAGCTGGCAGAGCAGGAAAGATAGTGCGAGATGTTATGAGTAAAGGTGAACTTGGTATCGTAGAAAAGGTTTGTTACTATACATTTACTTGATGTATTTTTGAAACAGGCACGAACGAATCAGGAAGTAGTTTCGGTCAGGTGATACACTACGGCAAGTCAATTGCCAATTTTAAAGGTTTCTAAACTTTCGTTACTTACTAAAAGACAAGACCATCATTTTCAAGCTGTTTAAGCAAAATGCATGTCAGATGATGATAATGATGATTGTGGTTTTTGTAGGGAAAAGATGATTACCAGACTGAAGCTGACCGATCTGCTCAAAGATGCATTATTGCATCTCTTGCTGCACAGTACCCAAAGCTGAGCATCATAGGTGAAGAGGACAACAACCAAGATGATGTGAGTGAGCATTTGTCTGCTTTCTTGACATATTTTTTTACATAAAGCATATATTTTTTTCTTTATTTATATGTTTTTGTTAAAGAAATAAAAACTTGTTTGTCTTGGGACATATCAAATTATTAGCAATTAATATCTGGTACCTAATTAGTTCCAGTCCATAAAGTCTAATTTATTGTCAGCTTTATTCTCTGTGAGCTGCTATTCTTT
This sequence comes from Udea ferrugalis, assembly GCA_950022985.1. Classification (NCBI taxonomy): domain Eukaryota; kingdom Metazoa; phylum Arthropoda; class Insecta; order Lepidoptera; family Crambidae; genus Udea; species Udea ferrugalis. The sequence continues at coordinate 5,868,049 of OX465533.1, forward strand.
AAATAATTCTCATGGTACCATTGTTATTTGCAATGATTGTCCAAAAGACTCAAACTTCTGTACTTTCACTTTATCTAATGAAAGTGGGTGATTGTTGTCTAATGATACTGTCATGAATGTATTGTTTCATATTATAGCAAGATGTTCCTAGTGACTGGATTGTGGCTGATGCAGACAAGGAGGTGCTTTCTCTGAACTGTCCCATTAATCTTCAAGGTGTGAAAGAGGAGGACATAGTAATCTGGGTTGACCCTCTTGATGGAACATCAGAATACACTCAAGGTAATAATACTCAGTATACTACTTTACTTTTCTGCTGTATACATTGATCTGTTAATATTGCTTGTATACATTTAAATTCCACATATTTATTTGTATATTTAAGCAAATGTCTGTAATGAATATTCTTGTATGAACCATTCTAGGTGCCCTAATGTTGAAGAGGAATCATTGGGAAAGATGGAAAATGTATTTAATGCATCCATTCATTAGTATGAAGTGGTATTTAAGTTTGCTGCAGTCAAACTATGGTAAATGAACTGAACTTTAGTGGGCTTAGAGGTGTTACTACTTGCAAATGGAGTGTTAAAACTGTTGCTAATATGTAGGTACTTGTGCATGATTATGTCTTATAATAAGTACTCACTCAGCATGTAAGATTGTGTCTGAGTGTTTTGGGAACATTACATTTAACATTAAAGACACATTGTGATTTATTGATTTTACAAACTATTCTCCATGATTAGTTACAATAGTTTTGATGATTCTAAGGTTGAATTTGTTTGACTCTTATTTAATCTTAATCAGCCCATTTCATTACACTGCAGTCTAATTTATCAATAGTAAAATCCACTTTGCTTGTAGTAAAAAACCGTAATACAATCTCTGGGCATAGTAGAATGGGCACTAAAATACAATTATTACACCTTGAAAGTCCTAGTTTTCTGGCATGGTATATGTGGGCTCAGTATCATTTTACTAATAGCATTTGAAAATCAGTCCCAATGAGGGAATATTTACCAAAATCAAGTGTTTTACAACTTGATAAAATAACTAAATTTTGCTTTAAAAGAGTTTTTGTATCCTTTCATGAATCAGAAATTCTTTAGCATTACATAGGGCAAATATTAGTTTTCTTATATTGTTGTCATTGTTATCACATGGTTAGTACCATGTGAATCTTTATGATTTATTCTGATGACTAACACCACCATGAAAATAAGTATGTTGGCTTTCTCTTAGCCTTTATTAAACTTAAGCTAATTTATAAAATTAAAACTTTTCTATATCAATTAGTTGTCATTTGGGCATACACATATTATGATGTACTCACATAAGTGAGCATACAATAAAGATAGCAACAAAGTTGGTAATGTATTTGTCTACATCATTGGTTCTGGTATCACCTAAGTACTTAACAACAACCTCTCAACAAGGTAGGTGATATATTTGGATTATCTTTAGATTGAAAACATAATACCTCCTTGTGACATTCAATAAAGATATTGAATTGAGCTGCTGTTGATACCTATTTAAATTAATTGTGAAGAAAGAAATTTCCTACCCACTGAAATTATAGTTATTGTTAAATGTAATTCCTAGGATCAGAATATCTACACCACATGAGGCTCCCGACCCTAAACTGAACAGAACTTGTGCCATGGGTGTCACAGACTGATATACCACTTTTTCAAATAAATACATAACTTACTAACATTCAGACACAGACAACCAGAAACAAAAATTACTTATAATCATATTTACTAACCTTTTAAAAATAATTGATGTGTAGTGTAGTTACAGGTATTCTTCCACTGTACATATTATAAACAAGTGTGGGTTGTCTGGATCCGTTTTTGTAAATAACTTGTGATTAGTAAGTTTTTATACTAAATAGTTTACATTTATGTCACTAAACTATGTGATGTTGACACTGCATAATGAAATTGTTACAGGTTTTTTGGAACATGTAACAGTATTGATTGGAATATCAGTAAATGAGAAACCAGTAGCTGGAGTTATACACCAGCCTTATTATAAGTCTGTAAATGGGGGTGAAAAGAAGATGGGCAGAACTATATGGGGGCTTCAAGAAGCTGGCGTGGGAGGCTTCACACTAGCGCCGCCGCCCGACTCCTTGATCATAACCACCACCAGGAGCCATTCTAACCCAATCGTAGAGAAAGCTCTTCAAGTTATGAATGCGTCACAAATTGTTAGAGTTGGTGGTGCGGGTTTCAAGGTAAAATAAACAGTAATTTTTGCCTGATTCTTTGTATCTGTTGATCCAAAATCTCGTTTCATAATATGTAAAACTATAAACAGTGCCTCGAAAATAAAGTAATCTTTTTTTCAACTGTCAACAAAATATAAAATTCTAAAGTAGTAAAAGATTGTGTATTGAGATCAGATATCAAAAAATGAATATAACAATTTCAGGTACTACAATTACTGGAAGGGAAAGCTTCTGTATACGTATTTGCCAGCAGCGGATGTAAAAAATGGGACACTTGCGCACCAGAGGCTGTCCTTACTTCGGCGGGCGGGAAGCTGACGGACATTTTGGGGAACTTGTACAAGTACGGCGCGGCAGAGGGGCGCCCCAACAAGACGGGCGTGCTTGCCGCCGTCAACACTGACCTACACTCCTACGCGCTCTCCAGAATACCACAAGAGCTGAAAGAAGCTTTAGCCAATAAGTAATCTTCTGAACATGATAGTGCCTAGTAGCTAGTTATGGTTGAGTTGAATGTTTCGAATTTTACGTATCATAAGTGAAATAGGTGCACAAATGTAAATAAAAGAATGTTTTTAAAACAAAAATGTTTATTAAATAAAAATGTTTAAACATGTAAAAAAGTTTTTGGTAAATGTCAACTTAATACAATGAAATACTTCAAGTACTCCCTTAGGAACGTCAATAAATAAAATGGTAAAAAAGAACTAAGATACTCTCACTACTGGCTTATAACTACACTGATGTCACATTTTTTGTTCAAACTGTCATGTTTGTTCAACATTATTTTAGACGAAATAAAAACTACCCACAGGTATCAGTGGCTTGGAAACCAAATTATTAAACTATAGGCACCAACACAAAACCATTCCCAGCAACATTGCTAGAATATTTTAAAGTTTGCTCTTTGGTGTTTGAATAAGTTTGCGTAATTCTCGCCTGAGAATTTTTCCCGCCGGATTTTTAGGGATTTCGTCGATGAAGCGTACGCCGCCCCGCAAGTGCTTCGCCGACGACACCTGGAATAGAACGCCAGATAAGGTTATTGTTATCTGTTACATTTTAAACTTAGAATTAAACAATAATCTATGATATCGCAACGATTATTGTTCGTTACCAAGGGAACTATCTGAAATTAATGGTAGCATCACATTTATTTAAGTACAGTATATTTATTGTTTACATTTAACATTATGGTATTCATGTCTATTATTAAGTATGTTTTGTTTGTTAATTAGATTTGACGATTTAAAAGTACTCTGTAACAGGTCTATTTAAATAAAGCTAATTTTGATTTTGATTAACCGAAGGCTCCAAAACGTAGGAACAGAGCTTATTTGTCACAATACTGAGGATGCGTAAGCTAAAAGTTTCATTCCCATTGGATAAAGCCATATATTACGACATATTGAAGACACTACATCATAAAGATTGGTAGGTCGTAGGTAGCTAGCATATAGAACACACCAGGCCATCACACTATGTTAACACTAGATAATGAATGCCTATCTGGGACATCATAACATCAAGATCATCTGACCGCAAACTACGCAGAACCGGCTTGATAAACATACAATTCGTAATAAACTGAGGTCTAATACAATCTTTACCAATTAGCTGTAATGGTCCAGAATTTGGCTACTTCTACAGAGGTCGCGGGTTCGATCCCCGTACAGTACAAACATTTGGGTGCATGAACGTGTTATTTTATTGGTCTGGACTCCTGGTACAGGTATGAAAAGTTTGACCAGTTTGACCAAGATCATCTGACCGCAAACTACGCAGAACCGGCTTGATAAACATACAATTCGTAATAAACTGAGGTCTAATACAATCTTTACCAATTAGCTGTAATGGTCCAGAATTTGGCTACTTCTACAGAGGTCGCGGGTTCGATCCCCGTACAGTACAAACATTTGGGTGCATGAACGTGTTATTTTATTGGTCTGGACTCCTGGTACAGGTATGAAAAGTTTGACCAGTTTTCAAATAAATTTATTTACGCGTTGCAAGCACGTTACCTTTAAACTGTGTAACAGGCTAGATTATGTCGAAAAGTATGCTTTATTGTGACAACAAAATTCAAATCAAAAATCAAAAATGGCTTTATTTAAATAGACCTGTTACAGAGTACTTTTAAATCGTCAAATCTAATTAACAAACAAAACATACTTAATAATAGACATGAATACCATAATATTAAATGTAAACAATAAATATACTGTACTTAAATAAATGTGATGCTACCACCGGATCGGAAAGTTGTTTCTGTACTGAGAAGAACCGGCAAGAAACTCAGCAGTTACTCTTTTCAACTGTTTCTCTTTTTTACAATAATTGTTAGTATATTACAACAGAACTTAGAACAAGATAGCACAATAAAATTCATAATTTATGAAAAGAATAACACTCTTAGGTACATCGACGAGAAGCTATATAAAACAAAACAAACATTGTTAGTGTCTTAACCTAAGTATGATTGTTGATATAACAATAGTTAATTAGACTCCGTCGGGAGCAGAGAGCTTATTCCCAAGCATTTCTATCCATGATATAATCTCTAGTGGTGTAATATCCCTTTTTCAGCAACGTAGAGCAGCTTTAATGTGATTTTTAAATCTATGTAATGGCAGCTTACAAATCGCTTCCGGAACTTTGTTATAATAATGTACACCTTGCCCCATAAATGACCCTAAAACTTTCTGCAATCTGAAAAATGGTAGCGCAATTTTATCTTTATTCCTAGTATTTTTAGCATGAATATCGCTGTGTTTGGTGAAAAGATTGATATTTTTTCTTACCAAGACAATACAATTGTAAATATATTGCGAAGCTACAGTTAGAATACCAATTTCCTTAAAAAGTTCCCTAAGAGTGGCCCGTGCTCGCAGCTTATAAATGGATCTAATAGCTCGTTTCTGAAGAACGAAAATTGCTTGTATGTCTGCTGCCTGACCCCAAAGTACTATTCCGTAGGACATAATACTGTGGAAGTAGCTAAAATAAACTAAGCGAGCGGTTTCAAAGTTTGTCAATAGCCTTATTTTCCTAATAGCAAAAGCAGCTGAGCTAAGCTTACCTGAAAGACTTGTCAAATGAGGGTTCCATTGCAATTTTGAATCTAGGGTTATTCCAAGAAAAACTGTGGAGTCCACAAGCTCCATTTTATCATCATTGATTTTTAAATTTATGTCATTATTATTTACGTTAGGCAATTTAAAATTAACACATTTCGTTTTCTTCGCATTTAGCTGCAGATTGTTAACTGTAAACCAATGCAAAACTTTCGAAAGCGCTTCATTAACATCGTCGAAGACGTTTTTATTTCTATCAATGTTAAAAAGTAAAGATGTGTCGTCTGCAAATAATACTATATCACATAGGTCTTTAACATAAAAAGGTAAGTCATTAATGTATACTAGGAACAGAAATGGACCAAGAATAGATCCCTGTGGAACCCCTAATTTGACTGGTGATCCAGAAGATAGTACCCCATTAATCTCTACTTTTTGGGCTCTGAAACTAAGATATGAAAGAATCAAATCTAACGCAGTGTCCTTTACTCCGTAAAATTCAATTAAACCTATGATCCTTCACGATTGACAGTTGAACCAATACTTCGTTTGTCAATGGTGCCTATCATTGAGAAAACAAAAACAGGTCTTACAGGGTGGTCTACCCTTTCATTCCGCGACTGCACAAGCTTTGCAACGACGCTGTTTGAAGTAACGTCCGATAATATTAATAAGGCGTTGTGTGTCAGTTACCTTGGAGGCGACGTGCGCGACGACGTCCTGCGGCGTGAGCGTGGCGCCGGGCTGCGGCACCACGAAGGCCAGCGGCAGCTCGCCGGCCAGCTCGTCGGGCGCGCCCACCACGCCGCAGTCCGCCACGCCGCCCAGCTGCAACACCAGCGCCTCCAGCTCCGCCGGCGCTACCTGACAACAGGAACACAGGTAAATAATAATAAATAAATATCCGGACATTGTTCCACACAGCGCCATCTAGCCCCAAGTGAGCTAATTATAGTCCGTTTTTATGGGATGCTAGACAACGGATAAACATACTTAAATACTTTTCTTTTGTAAATACATACTTAATATACATAGAAAACACCCAGACCAATACAAACAGACATGTTCATGCACACAAATGTTTGTACTGTGCGGGGATCGAACCCGCGACCTTTGGTGTAGTAGCCGACTTCTCAACAATTACACCAAGACGGTCGTCTAAGATAGGCTCTACAGAATGCATTTCGGCGAGTGTGCGAAAGAGTTGCATGACCCGATTCCACCAGCTCCCTTTCTTCATTGGACCACTTGGCGCAGACTAGCCTTTCACCCCTATGTTGTTGATATTCCGGCAATCTGCACCAACCGTTTTGGCCATTCCTTCATAATGCGAACAGCAAGGGAGTGGAATGGGCTTCCTGCTGAAGTGTTTCCACAGCAGTATAACGTGGGCCTTTTCAAGAAGTGAGTGAACAGCCATTTGTTCGGTTGGCATGTACCAACTTAGACCACATCATAACTTAAGATCAGGTGAGATTGTGGTCAAATGCGCAACTACGCTAAACAAAAAACTGTCAGTTTTGACTTTAGCAGCTTTACCGGACAATGGGGTAAGCAGATAACTCTCAACTCCGTATTTAAAATAACTTAGAGCGTTACTGGGAGAGGTGCCCGTGGCACAGTTGTGACAGTGAATCGGCATCGATCGCTGTTTTAAAGCAACCCCCACGCAGGGTCGGATGGGTGACCACCCCGACCGAAATTTAGTGGTTTATTTTTCGGGCATCTTCATAGTTCGGTAGGCACGTTAAGCAGTCCCGGTTGAAGTCGCTAGATGTCAGTTTTTAAGCTAGTCAGAGGCCTTAGGGCGGCTTGATAACATCTGACATTAGGGTTGCTCACTAAACTTACACCCCTCCAACAATCGGGACTGAGCCTGCGTGTTGAAATATGGTTCGCGACACCTCATGGCAGAGATGAGGCCTGTGTTTATGTTACTGGGAGATGATAATTTGTATCAACATTTGCTTTCCAATTCAACAATGGTTGTAACATCACATCACTCATTTAGCAATCTTAAAATGTTGTTTTTATATTTAAACAGATATACATACCTCAAAAATCTACTATCGCTACTAAACAAGTAAACGTTTTCACAAAAACTATCTGACAGTGTACTAACTAGTGTCCGACCGAACTTTCGGTTTCGGTTTCGGCCAGTTTCGGCCAAAAAATAAAGTTTCGGCCACAGTTTCGGTTTCGGCCAAAATCGGCCGAGACTTTTGCCGAAACCGAAACTCATTTCGGAAGATGTCGTGCACGCTCGTATAACTTCGTTACTCGCGGCAACGTTATGGCAGAGCCTGGCGACCTCCACAATCTTCGGGAATTGTCGTGGGACATTCGGATAGCTCCGTAGCAACACAAAAATTGGTCAGTGCGTAATCGCCAGACGCAAAACTTCTTTAGAGGTAATGTTTTGACGGAACTGATTACATGTAAGTTTTCGTTGAGACGTTCTGTTGTGTGTTGTAATTTAGTATTTGTAGGTATTTTATACTTGGCCACGTGAGTTTCGGTTTCGGCCGAAACTGAAGCCTAGGCCGAACATGCGGTTTCGGTTTCGGCCGGAAAACCAGTTTCGGTCGGACTCTAGTACTAACGAGTCGAACCCCCAGCGTCACATTTAAAATGTATGTTAATCTCGTCATCATTGTCGTGGGTTGTCTGTATGTCTGGCAAATCACTCACGTAGATTTCTCGGCAGCAAAATCGTTCTGAGTGCAATGGCTCAGCTCGATAGAGACTTATAATGACGATGACGCCACGCCGCGCCCTCTATTATTGGCGCTCTTTCATCAATTTGGGATGCGATTGAGTGTGCTAAATAATTATGCCTAAACAACGGAACACTGCCAAGAATTGAGACGATCCGATTTCTTGTTATTTACCTGAAACCCTTTGTATTTGATGAGTTCCTTGAGCCGGTCGACGATAAAGAAGTACCCGTTGGTGTCGTAATAGCCGATGTCGCCGGTCCGCAAGTAGCCTTCGTTGTCGAACAGCTCGGCGCTAGCGGCGGCGTCGCCCTTGTATCCCTTCATCAGCAACGCTGACTTCACGCAAATTTCGCCCTCTTTGTTAGGACCAAGCCTTTTACCGGTTTCCAAGTCTGTAACCTTCGGAAAAAACAATTTGGCCAAATTAGAGTTAAGTAAATAACCTTCAGAAAAAAAAGTAGGAAGCAACTAATATTAACATCTCTCTCTTGTTGAAGCGGTTTTGAGAATTTTGAAATACAAGTTATAAAAAAACTGAAGTAATTTTAGTGTTTTCATAATGGAAAACAATATTTGATATGCTCTAACTAACTAAAAACTTTGATAAAACTCTGATATTGTAGTTTGATAATCTCAACAAGTGCTACTGAATTCGTTAGTGGTAACCAAATGTTCATTTGGCAAACGAGACATTTGACAAAAGTATCATCTTACAAAAACTAAAAAAAGGTCTAGTGCTAATTATGACTTTCAGATTAAGGCCTTAGTTCGCCTTATTTAAGAAGGTATGTAATTAAATTAGCTTTTAACAAAATTTAGAAACAGGCGTTGCTTCTTGGATTAATCAATCATAATTACTTTTTAATCTTGTTAAAAGTCCACTTAGATTGTGCTCTAAAGATATGAAATAACGATAAGTAGAGGCAATGGATTTTTAATTTTTTCCATAATGTTATGTAATTTAAAGAAAACAGAAGTTAACTATTAGTTAACTTAAGTAGTTTGCCGTCATCGCTAATTCAATCTTGTATCAAGGCTTTTCTCAACCCTAGGTGGCTTCCAGGCTTCAAAGATTTTTTTATGTGAGACTCCAAGGAAACAACCTTGAGGGCCACCTCATGGAAAGTGATAATCACCACTAATGGACAATCGCAACAGCACATATGTTACCGATGAGTTGTTTAAGCTCTTGAAGGACCCAATGTTATCTGTTTATTTTCGAGATTTAGAATGAATTATCTTTTTATTCATTTATTTACTTTTTAGTTTTTACCTTTATCTTCATGCCTGGAACAGGATTTCCACAATGGCCTCCTATTGCTCCTGTGGTTGTGTCCACGCAACAAGCCATAGTAGCCTCCGTGAGGCCATAGCCGTTCTTGATGTATTTTAAACCAGTTCTGAAAAATCAACACAAGCTAGTTCAAAACCTCTTGATAATAAATTGTTGCAAATACTTATTTAATTTTGTTAGAAAATACCTTTTCGATATAGCTTTTTGCAAATCAGACGAGAATGGTGCTGCTCCGCTCCATACTTCATGCAGTGATGACAAATCATAATTATCGACAAGAGGGTGTTTAGCCAAAAATACTGCTAGGGGAGGAACAATTGTTGTCATGTTTATCTGGAAACATCAATGGGAAAATTGCAAATCTCCTTCTCTCCTCTGTGTCAGCACACAGTCAAAAACCAAGGTTAAAAAATAACAACTTCTTTGAAGTAAACAATTCAAACAAGTACATACGCAAATATTACTATCAGCCCGCTCATCGCGAGTGAAATTCGGTCTGTGAGCAAAAACCGCGCGTCTCCTTAAGCATCGTATTTTCCCGGGATAGTAACTTTCCTTTCTACACACTGCATCAATGCTACTTTTTATCCCATACTAACAACCAATCTTAACATTGAAAATAAATTTTGAAACCTTATTTCCTCTATGTGTACCTCTTACAGCCAAACAACCTATGAGTATACCTCTTTATATGAGTGAGACGTTTTTCTGTTTAACTTACTTTATATTTCTGTATTGTTTCCAAATACTGTTCATCTTCAAAGCGAGTCAAAAAAACTGTTTTAATACGTAAAGACAATACTGTTAGGGTTGTGATAAAGCCATAGGCATGGAACCATGGGATCAAAGATAGCGCTGATGAGATTTCTTTATTGGATGCCTTGGTTGAAGTGCTGAAAACATACCTAAAAACACACATCATTTATAGAGTGTTGTATTCGTGTGAGACATCAAATTTTTGTTAAAAAATAGGTATACATTATTTTTGAATACATACACAAAATTATGGCACTGTAACTTACCAGTGAACCAACATGCATGACTTATTAGAACAAGTTACTGATTTCATAGTATAATTATAAAAGTCTGTAGTTTAAGTCCATTAAAAAACATATTATTTGGTGAACTTACTTCATATGGAATGTTGAAGTGAGTAGGTTAACATGGGAAAGCTCTACACCTTTTGGTAGACCTGTAGTCCCTGATGAGCACATAACAGCAAGTGTGTCATCTCTGCCATTCACATCCACAAGTGGAAAGTCATTAACATTGAGGTGTTCCTTAACTAAGGTGTTGTACATCACTGCAGGCACAACTTCATATTCTCCATACATGAATAGTTTCTCAACAAATGGTGCATTTTGGCATGCATCATAAATATTTTGAGCAGCAAGAGGTGAAACGAAAATATATTTAGGCTTGACTATGTGTAATAAATGATCAATTTCTCCTGGAAATTATAAAAGCATTGGTGAATTAGGGTTATATTTCAACTAAAGTAACATGAACATAAAATTACAAATTGATAGAAATCCAACAGTTGTTTTTTTTTTATAAAAGAAGTATTTACGAATCTTTGGTAGACTTACCAGGAGTGTAAGTAATGTTGAGAAGAGAAAGAGTGCCCCCATTAAACATTACAGCAAGGGCTGTGATAAGGAACTCAAACCTGTTCTCGCTGCTGATCCCCACTACATCATGTTTCCTCAAGCCCATCCTTTGCAAGGCGGCAGCCAAGTCTATACTCTGCTGTAGCAGCTCTTTGTATGTCATTGACTCCTCAGTGTCCGCAGATATCTACAAATTTGTTCAAATATAAACTTAAACCTAGAATGATTTTAAATTTTTAGCTTCTCAAGAATTGAATGGAAGGAGCAGAATAACTGCAAAGAGTTAAACTTACCAAAGCGATCGCATTTCCACCCAGCTTCAGTTGATCAAACATGTACTGGCCATAGGACAAGTGGGCCGGGATATACACTTCTTCAGGCCCAGTAACTACATTATCATGAATGAGAACAGACATTCTGGCAAACTACACCTGTGACTAAACTTGCGACTTATTAATTAGTTAATTATTGCGATGTACTGTCCAAGTCTACGTTCAACAAACGTATTGGTAACTAAGCGCGGATTATAGATCGAAAGTTCTTATCACTATCAAATACCTAGTTTGCATAGATAAGAATGGGGCGGGCAATAAATATAATATAAAATAAACATTCCTGTTATTTTGCCCCATATACAGCTGAACTCCGAAGTGAATAAAATTTACTACTTAAACCTACTTCTCGTTTTTTCGCTAATTTAGTTTTAAATTTTGCTAAAAATCAACCATCTCTAGCGCTAACCTATAATTTTCATTCACATGTCATTCTGACAGTTGACAGACACACTGGGGATGTTACGATGTTCGTCGATGATGACTAAACATCGATGTTCAGATGAAAAACATCGATGTCTTCGACAACATCGACACGCCGATGTTTTGAGAATATTGAATGTATAAATACGAATGTAGTATGTGTGTTACTCACAACCGTATTCACAAAGCTATCTATTAGTTTACCCATTTAGTTTCCGAACAACGGCTCGCTGTAATACGCAATAACCGTCTGCCCGAGTTGATGCTATGACTATAATTATAAAAACATTGGAACGTCAATATACTCTTGCGTGCATGGGATGTACTAGCTTATTATTTAGTTAGTTCATCCTCGTAAATCGCGTTTAACTAAATGTTACCGATGACGTAACTGGAGTAAACTGTACGAGCTGTAATTTCTTTGCTAAAGTTAATATTTATTCATACCGGATCCAAAAGCGTTGAGAATGTAATTATTAAAAAAAAAATTGGTTGTTTGTAAAGTAGGTTTACGATCGAGATGTTTACGTGATAACGTCTAAGTTTCACGGAATGACTGGCAGCGCTCGAGATGAGACGGGAGATCGGTCCGTCTCTCTCTCGTTATACCTGCGATCGCGCTCGTGAGGTTTTGGTTTGACACAAGTTTCTGAACATGTCACCCGACTAAAACGATTTTAAAGACGTTATCACGTCAAAAAATAGTTTTAGCATCCAAACGGGCCACACACCACACGCCATAAAACCACTGACATAGCTCCTGTTGTTTTCATACATTTTATATGGATTACAACTAAACTGTAGGATACTCTTCCGAAAACATCGATGTTTTTAAAATATCGATGTTTATTGCATCGATGGGTTTATCGATGATTTTGAGTTAATGGTAATTAATATCGATCATCCTTATGTCGGAGTTCGGACTGCGCCCTGCGGTTTTGAACCGTGGTCCTATTTGTAATTTTAGCGCTACAAGTGCTCGGACATGATTGCCGGTCCGAAGTAAGAAGTGCGAATATGCCGCTCTCGCGGAGCTCTCAACAAGCTTATTGTTTTAGACCAAGTAGTTATCGTCATTGAACCCCCAATTTTTTTTTTCTAGAATACATATGACAAATAAAAAAAAATAAAAAAATCAAAAACTTTTTTTTACGGAAATTCATTCGGTTGCTGATACTGGGTCGCTCCTTAAAATTTGGAAAACACTTACAAAATCACCCTGTATGATTGGCGACTGTTAAAAGATGGCTACTAGCCGACATACCAGGAGGTCGCAGCCCGTCGAGGGTTCTATCCCCGCAGCCTACAAACATTCGGTAAAGCATGTATATTAGATATGGAAAGCCTTCGACCGCGTCTGGCACTCGGTTCTTCTGTATAAGCTGGCCACGTCTACTATGCTATGTCGCATAGTTAAGACTGTGGCCACCTTTCTAGAAGACAGGCGCTTCCGAGTGGCAGTGGAAGATATCCTTTCCGAAGACAGACCCATCAAAGCCGGAGTCCCTCAAGGCAGTTGCCTCTCCACCGTGCGCTTCGCCCGGTACACGGACGACATCCCCGCTGACGACAGCGTGACACTGGCACTCTACGCTGACGATGCAGCGCACGTAACAACCTCCATCAAACCCTACCACGCCGCATCGAAGATGCAGCGAGTATTGGACCGGCTCCCGTCGTGGTTGGATGATTGGAGGTTGTCAGTCAACGTAGGGAAGACGCAAGCCAAACTGCTGAGCTACGCAGTGGAGATGCCACTAAAACTGACCCTGCAAGGTCAGCCGGTGGAATGGACGCCTACGCCCAAGTACCTGGGGGTTACCATAGACCGCCGCATCACCATGGCCCAACATGTGAGGAACGTGATAGGAGCAACCCGTTCCTCGCGAGCTCAACTGCGCCCGCTGCTCCAGTCAATTCGCCTCTACGAGCGAAGCTGGGCATCTACAAAGCCTATGTGCGGTTTCGCCTCACCTACGCAGCCCCAGCGTGGTATGCGCTGGTTGGAGAGGGCTAGAGGAGGAAGTTAGATGCCCAGCAATCACTGACTACGCACCATCGTAAAAGCCACGTACGTTACGTCAGAAATGACGTAATACAGAGAGACCTACGGATGGAATCCCTAGGAACCTTCGTGGGCCGCCTAGCCACGCGGATGTTCGGACGGGCGAGGAGGTCTCACCACCCGCACATCCAGGGCATCGCACCCTACTACACCCGCCCTCCGGACAGGAAGGCCCTGCCCGCGACCTTTTTTTTTATAGCTTAATTAAGCGCGCATTTGACCACAATCTCACCTGATCGTAAGTGATGATGAGGCCTAAGGTGGTACATGCCGGCCTAACAAATGGCTGTTCACTCTCTTCTTGAAGAGGCCCAAGTTGTATTGCTGTGGAAACACTTCAGCGGGAAGCTCATTCCACTCCCTTGCTGTTCGCATTATAAATGTGTTACCAAAACGGTTGGTGCGGATTGCCGGGATGTCAACAACATAGGGGTGGAAAGCCAGTCTACGCCTAGTGGTCCGATGAAGAAAAGGAGCTGGTGGAATTAGGTCATGCAACTCCTTCGCACACTCTCCGAAATGCAACCTGTAGAAAACCGACAGACAAGCGGCGGTGTTCAAGGTCTTGTAGCTTATCTGTGATGTCAGCGTCACCCACAAGCCTCACAGCACGCCTCTCCACCGAGTCTAGAGCGGCCAGCTGGTACTTGGCGGATCCGTCCCAGAGGTGACAGCAGGACTCCATACATGGACGAATTTGCGCTTTGTATAGCTGAAGCAGCATTGCCGGTGAGAAGTACCGCCTCACCCTCATCTACGTATGAGGAGTAGCCCAGGCTGCTAGCTCGCAGGCGCAAGCTTCGCTGGCAGCCGGACCACACCCGAATTAGACCCAACCAGCAATGCCGGCTGGAGGCTCAGGCCTCGCCGGCATCACAACCAGCATGCTACACCACTGGCTCGCAGGCCCAAGACCTCGCCAGTGGCACCCCAGCTAACCTACGGTAGTAGCAGTAGCGACTGCTGCCACTGCGAGGAGCCATCGCTTCGGACAGTTTCCCCGTCGTCCGCCCAGTGGACGCCAGGAAAACATCCCAGATTCGTATGTTATACATTTATTTAAAGAACTCGTTTTTCAATATGTTGACCCTTTAACTAGTTCCCATAGTAGGCACAATGGTATTTTTTTTGTAAATCGAATACCTATATCTGCTAAGGCGACTAAGGCAATCCTCCCCATTGGACCGCATCCCGGACAACGACACGGGAACGATCCCCAGTCCTCACCTTTGCTGAATGTTTGGCCAACAAGGAACAAGAGACGTTTCCACAGGGACTGGCAAGCCTCCGGCCACACGAGGAGCTGTCGGCGTGGCACCCCTGCCTCTTCATACCTACGCTACCTAATCGTAAGGCCCATTAAACTGGTCGCACTAAAGTAACACAATAAGTAGGATAACCTTTTAATCTACCAATTAGTATTATAATTTTAATAAAATAATTTGATTTTGATAAGATACGGATTTGTGAGTAGCGCCAATGTGCAATATCCCATTGATAGTGCATAATCTCTTTTTACCTTTGGACCTTCGCAGCCGATGTTGACTACTTCGGTCGCTTCCGCAGTTCAGTTACCTACACTTGAACGGATGAATCAATGTTAAATATCTATCACAGATAACAATATTTCTTACCGACCAAGAACTCATTTAAGTTTCATTTTGAATGTACCTAAGACGCTAAAATGCAGTTTTTACAGTAGGGAGGGACGATTGTCTAATTCAGAATAAAATTGTATTCACATCTCCAGAAGGCCCTAAAACTATGGTTATTTAGATATCATCATACCCTAAGCTTAACTAAATATTTACAGCCTAAAAAAATTAAACAGTTAATGGATAAAAAAATACAGCCTATAGAGGCTAAGATATAGATCTTCCAAGATAAAACACAAATAACACATATTTTGACGATTTCGGAAAATGTGCGGCTCTATGTTATCCCTTTCGGACGATAATCCGTTCGTAGCCATTGATAAAAACAAGGGAGGAAGATACGGCAACCGCGTACTAAAAGTGGCCCCACAAAAGCAGGTCCCACGGACCTGCTTTCAAGCCAACATGACAGCGACTTGTCATATTGGATTGAAAGCAGGTTTTCCTCTTTTTGTTTATGTCAATGTTCTTAACGGATTTTCTTTGTTTTTAGAATTAGTTTTTTTTCTACACATCAGAATTTGCAAATAAGCCCTTCTGGTGCAATAAAACCAGAGGCGTCCGGTACACTTTGTAGAATTTTAAAGTTAGAATTATTCGATTTCCTACCGATCTTATCAACTTTCGACATTAATAAACTTCGTGATTCCACTGTCAGTTATGGTACTTACTTGGTTCTAGCTTATTTAAAATCAGTGGAGCAGTTGATGCCAGTCAGCTGACAGAGGCCAAAGTATTCTGATGTAGTCTTAGACGTACGTTACATACTTACCTATGCGACAGCCGTAACAGAACCAGTCACGCAGGTTCTTTAGGGATCTTGAGAAATCGATTAAAACGGCCCAACTGTTTATAGATTAACACAATAGTCAGATACCTACTTAGAGCAGGTCTAATAAATAGATATCTACTTACTCTAATCCAACACCCAAAAACCAATCAAAATTGAGCAGCCCTTACTAGTAGCAATAGCTGTCACTTCCATATTTTTAGCACTTTACAAGATGTGCTCAACTTTGATTGACGTTCGTGAATTCAGGGGCTAGAGTGAACTAATAACGCTGTTAAGGAGGTATTCAAATGTATGTATGGATTTATGTAATGTAATGAAAGCTTTTTTTTCGTCGTACCCTGCCTCGGGCGTCCTTTGAGCCTTTTTCTAAATTCTTCATAGTCTAAAATTGGCCGACCATGTCCAGTTCGAAATTTCAGCCTGGACATTTATGTATTTTTGAACCTCGCCTGGTGTTTCAAGAACCTGATTGTAAGCTGTTTGCCACTTATCAAAGGGTTTTGACCCGTCGTTCTGAATGGGACTTCAATACAGTTGACTATCTACAGAACATCTCTCGACCGCTACGTATCGCACTTAACTCGAGCGTAGTGATAAAGAATAATCATCATCACAAATACGGCGCTTAGTCTAAAGGTCGCCATCAGTCACTCGGAGCCGCAGACGCATGCGCGGCGCTCTTAGAACGTGTCTGTTGATAATAGTGTCAACATTCTTTGGGTACTTATTTAATTTTTCCTAAAGTCCAAATTGTGTTGGTGAGTGACTAGTTTTGAGTTTAGCTTAAGTTTTTAAGTGCTTAAAAATTGTGACTCTATGATCTTAAGTGTAGTAGATACTCAACCGGTAAGTTTTATCATTTGCTGTCATACCGGGCTAAACTAGGCCAAGTTCATTAGCAGAACACATGGTTCCCACCCCACAAATTTTATTACCCTAGGGGGCACTGTATTACAAAACATTGCAGGCTTTTTATATGCCGCCAACTTACCTCGAATACCTACTGCGATATGATAGGAGAAAATAAAAAGAAAGTAGCACAAGCCAAACCAAGTCTGCCATAAAACAATGAATCATGTTTGTGTTTGGTTTGTCCTCTCGTTTTGTATTCATGGAGAAATGTGGCGCGAATTTCAAACATTTTATGTTCCATGCGACTGTACGAGTAGGTAGTTATCCCAGAAACTTCCTTAACTTACAGAAAAGATCTTTCGAGTAATTAAGAAATCAATTTCTTATTCACAGTTGATAGTTTAGACATTTTCAAATTAGATGTGATTAGATATAAAAGGTAATAAAATAGGTATCTGACCCCAAGCTAAATGTATGTTTTTGTCAGATACTGCTTTAATTAAGCAGATATTTTCAAAATAGGTCACGGTTAAATAGGTACGTACCCTGATATAAATAACTTAAATACTGGCTCATTATACCTAACCAACTATGTAAATACGTTAGAATATAATATTATTTGTAATTTGTATCTGTTTTTTAGTATTTAATTCACACCTAGACGCAGAATGATTTAATTCAATTTCAATTCTTTATTGCATACCAAGTGTTACATTAAGATGTATAATAACAGGATAGTAGATACTTAAAACTTAGTTACCGCTAAGGTATTGCAAATATGGGAGGAATTAAATACTTACAAGTATCTAGAGGGTGAGTGTGTATTGAACCGATCAACAGTAGGTACCTAATATTGGAACCACAACCACCTATTTCGCGCAGTAGTCACGAGTGCCGTTTTAGTCGCAATTAATTAAGTGGGTCGCTGGTTTGATTCCAGCACCAGACCAGTACAAAATAATGTCTGTTGTTGTAGCATGTTTTGGGTTTGGTTATTTAGGGTACTTTCGTTGTTTCTGGTTTTAATAACACAACGGAAAAACTTTAATTAGGACCATCCAGGATGTGATGTAATGAAATTCAGAAGCCTAGAAAAGATATAGAAATTGAAGTTATTACTTCTCCGTACAGATTTGTGGAATCAGTAATCAGTCACGTTGAGGATGGTGTCTATCATTAACAACGTCGTGTACGGCGGGCCGGCGTACCGCGTGCCCGCGCACCTCTCCTTCGGGCAGCATCTCCTAGATAAGTTCCGGACCATTTACGACGAAGAAGGAGACAGGGTTGCAATGGTAAGTAACTTCTTCTTTTACATTCGTTTCACTCAGAAAATACTGGCATGGCCCTAGTTTATTGTAGAAAGAAAGATTTGAAAAAATCTTCAAGTGAAAGTAGTGGCCAACCTAAATCTTACTTAAATATCAAAAAATATGGAGAGTTAGACGTCCATCCGCAAGATAGACGAACGACCTGACAAAAATCGCAGGGTCTCGGTGGTTGCAGGCCGCCTACAAAAGGCCGCTCTGGAAATCAATGAGGGAGGCCTTATGTTCGGCAGTGGACGTCGTGTGGCTGTTGATGATGACGGAGTCTAAAAAGCGGGTTTGATTCTTCTATATTTTTTCAGGTTTTAGTAGTATTTCTAAGAATTTTATTAAGGTAACTGCTTGCTATCAAATGGTGAATAAAAGTCATAGCTGACATCTTGTTTATTTTCAGATTAATGGTGAAACAGGTCAACATACAACTTATAAACAGCTGTTACAAGAAATTGTAGACATTGGAACTGGGTTGAAGAGATTAGGAGTAAAGAGGGGCACAATTGTAGCTTTGTGTAGCGAAAATAAATTCGAATACCTCGCAGCCGCGCTGGCGGCCGTGTGTTGCGGAGCGACCATTACGCCGCTCAACCTGCAGTATACCAAAGGTACCTTCATATGAATCAACACCTACTGTAGCCTAGTCATACTGCACAAACTGATGGTACCTTCGACTCGTGTAATAAGAATGTTTTTTTTCTGAAACCAAACTAAGACCGCCTAAAGTGTACATTGTTCTCTGTAACTTGCTTAAAATATAATGATTTTGTACAAAAAAGAATATCTTTCTATCTTTCTAAACAAATTCTACGATTTTAACCAAACCACCAACCAAAACCACAGTGTTTCCTCCAAGAACCACCAGGACAACTAAAATTCACTTTATGGACTATGCTATTACTTGAAAACATATTTTAGGGCGAACTGACTAGGATATTTAAATATACTTATTATGTTGCACTTATTAAATTTCATGATACCATAACGTATTTTTCATATTACAGATGAAATGAAACACACCCTGAATATTGCAAAGCCAAATTTCATGATATGTTCACAGGCGGCAATAAAACTACATTATTCTACATTTAAATCTCTTTCATACATCAAGAAAATAATCCAAATAGACGGAGCATCGACAGATAAAGGAGTGATCTCGTACAAAGACGTTGTGGTGCCCACAGAGGTGGGTTTGTTCGAAGCGACCGATGTGAATGGGTGGGAGGACGTGGCGTATATGCTGTACTCCTCGGGAACCACGGGGCTGCCTAAGGGAGTCTTATTGACACACTTAAATGTTTTATTCTCGGCGGCTAACTTTGAGTAAGTTTTTTTAAATGTTTGACAGTTTTTGATGTCGTTGATTTCTAAACTAATATATCGTTGCTATTTCTATCTTACCACATAGGTACCTATTTGAGTGAAATGAAATCAATCTCAGTTTAGCTGTATTGCTTAGTTCTTTTGTGAAAGGTTCTTCAATTTTAGGAACAGTAAAAACGACGTCGAAGATGTTAAGTTGCTGACTGTGGTGCCGTGGTACCACGCTTACGGTCTGATGTCCACTATAAACTATCTGTTGATCAAGAAGCAGACCATATACTTTTCAGGTTTCAACCCTCGCAAATACCTAAATGCTATTCAGGAGTATAAGGTAAAGACAATTTTGTAAACATCTTATGTTGTTCGATTTTGACGTATTTACGGATCTAGCGAGGCAGACCGTCACGCTGGTCAGCTAGGGATTATTTTAAAGGGGCAGTATCCTAGTGCGGTGCCTATGCAGAGGGATCTAACGTATATGTATCAATTTGTTAATGTTTGCAGGTAAATGTCCTAGTGGCGGTTCCACCCATTGTGGTGTTCCTGGCGAAGTCGCCCCTGGTGGAGGAATATGACCTGTCGTCCGTGTTCGCCGTACTGTGTGGCGCCGCACCGCTGAGCTCGGAAACTATCGACGACGCCATGAAACGGTATGTCCATTTATTATTTTTATTTTATTATTTATATTATTCTAGAATTTGCATTCTTGAACATTTCTTATACCTACTGTTTTGGTGTCTCAACGGCCAACAGTTTCTCGCGCTATGTAGGTACTTTGCGTACTGACTGACTGGACTTCTTAATTTCTGATTCGATCTCATATAGCTAATCCAGTGACCTTGAGTTTTTTTCATAATAAGTTCAAATTCTTATTGGTATTTAGTTATTTAGGTATATTTGTTTCTGTCAAAGTTATACGACTATTTATAGCAAGACTATCACGTCACTAAAAAAAAGAAATTACAGTGACAGAAAAGTTGGACCTGGAAGAAATTGATGATGGAATGGTAGGCTGTGTGTAAATGCCAAGTTTTCGATTTATCCTACGCATAAATTAAACATTATAAACAGCCGGATCCTGAGTTTTATTCTCTTTTTAGATTACCAGGCTGTCTCGGAATATTCCAAGGATACGGCATGACAGAAACAAGTTTAGTTGCAACTGTAGATCTAGATATGGAAAAGAGTAAACCAGGTAGCGGGGGTTACCCTGTGCCCGGTTTGCGAGCTAAGGTAAGACTAGTTTTGGCAAATTACTGATAAAAGATATATTTAGTTGACTGACTATGGTGCTTTTAAATACGGTTTTATTGCAGGTGGTAGATTTAGAAACACGTAAAAGGTTAGGTGTGAACGAGAGTGGCGAAATTTGCCTGAAAGGGCCGCAAGTGATGAAAGGCTACGCGGGCAACGAGGCGGCGACCAGGGACATGCTGGACGAGGAGGGCTACCTCAAGACCGGCGACATCGGCTACTACGACCAGGACGGCTGCTTCTTCGTCATCGACCGCCTCAAGGAGCTTATCAAATATAAAGGATATCAGGTACGCACGTTTAACATGGATACTTTTATTTGACTCTAATGGGTTTTCTGGCTAACAACACCGCTGTGTAATCTCCTATTGACTCGCGCTTGAAATATGGGAACCAAAAATTACAATACTCTCACTCCTGGCAGGAAGGAGATAGACAATTTAACAATTAATGCTGATTCTGTTGTTGCAAAGACGAAGAAGGTGATACCTATTTAATAATCATCAATCATGCAAACTAGCGATGACATGGACCTGTCCATTATACTTACTATCATAAGGTTTCAATAATATTTTTACACGATGATTAGATACTGGTACCTGCCTATACATGATTAGATAGCTAAATTCTTACCGAAGTCACCGAAGTGCTCATTTACTATGTAATCAGGATATGTGCACAGATATACCTACAATTATCTAAATCGGGAATTACTTATAGAATACCTTCTATAATAAGATTTTGGTGATGTTATTCTATAAATATTTATACGTAAGTTTCTAGGACCTCTACTGAGGCTGAGCTCTGAGTCTTTTGAATTTGTATGTTAATGAGGTAGGCTATTCATATATTTGGTATTTTTATCAACAATACTCAGACACCGAAGACATCGTGAGTCAGTAAAGGGCGCTAGCTATAAGATGATTGCATCTTGCGTGTAAAGATTACCTTCTCGTTTTAAAGCCTATTTCCCAGAGTTTTTCCACCTGCAAGAAAGCACGAAGCACGCCCTTCCCACACACATTAAGTATGAAAATCGTAATATAATGTTGTTGGGTGGTGGGACTGCCGGTTGTTTAGCTCTCCGTTATGTTCGCGGATGGTGTTGATCGCAACGCTGACTAGTGTCTGACAGACACAGTATAGGCCACACAGGCCTAGCACGAACTGCTAATGTTTTGGTAATCGATAAGTAAACGATACTTTTTTTTCATTTTCTCATGTCTTTAACGGAAAAGTAAGGGTTACTCTCCGATTACCAAAACGAGAGCAGTTCGTGTTAGGCATACAGACACTAAACGAGGCGCGATGTGCCGCAGGTGCCGCCGGCGGAGGTGGAGAGCGTGCTGCTGGAGCACCCGGGCGTGGCGGAGAGCGCGGTGGTGGGCGCGCCCAGCGAGGAGGCCGGCGAGCTGCCCACCGCCTTCGTCGTCGCCAAGCAGAACGCTAACGTCACCGAGAAGGACATTATTGAATTCGCGGCATCACGAGTGAGTATACTACTCGTATAACTTCGCTGACATGCTTTGTATGACTGCTCGTTTTTATAAATTTTTTACATACCTCTATATGAAGGGCTGTTCTCTGCAGTTTCGATAATCAAACTTAACCTTAACATCCAATTACTGGATACCGGCCTCTACTCAATTAAGACACTTAAGAGGTGGTGCAAGATAGTGGCGATCGGAAATCGGGACAGCTTTGTCTAATAAAACCAAATGATCGTTCATTGTTAGTGTTGCCTAACAACTGAAATTGTTTTGTACATAGTTTAACTTTTTGTATTATTTTAGAAAACAAAAACTCATCCAAAGCAATACATAGGTTATACAAAACAAAACTAAGTACATACCACTGAATTATTTCAGTCGGCAACAGTTAGATAGTAGATATCATCTATCGATTCAAAGAACAAATAGTTTAATCTTCATCGTGATATGTCTTTATTGCCATGTAATATAACAAATATGTAAGTTGTATGTGATAAGTGTGTGTTTGTTTGTTTCTAGTTATCGCATGCGAAACGTCTACACGGTGGTGTGATATTCGTAGAGTCCATCCCCAGGAACGCCTCCGGCAAGATCTTGCGCCGCGTGCTCCGACAAACTCTCAAAGATAAAAAGAAAAGCAAACTGTGAATACGAAACGCCTAGGCAGTAAGTGTTAGATAATTTTAAAATTTTGTAATTATGTTAATAAAATATTTATTGATATTGAAGGTTTTTAGCTCCCTTTTAGCGTTAGCGAATGCAGGGAGGTCATAAGCCGCAGAGTTACACGGCCTGGCTCTTACATGGGTCCTCAGTATCTGAAATGCAGAGAGTTTTCAAATCTGTCAGGTTTTAAGGGAGGTTCTCAAAAGCTGAAATACATTAGGTACGATAGACGGTTTGGCTAAATTGAGTTAGACTTTGTATGGAGAAGGGAGCCACCGTTTAACCGGGTAAACCGGGACCCATCAGGCGGATGCACGCTTTTTTGTTTACCGACGTACGATACAAAAAAAGCCTCATTAAGGCGGGATAACTGTCAATCTGTCAATGTGGACAGGACGTTTATAAGTTCCACGTCGTGAAAAGCCTATCCTGCGTGCTTGGCTACTCGCCTGTCAAGTTTGACGGTTGTAAACAGCATTCCCATCCTGCCCGTTCCCAAAATCTGTTGGAGGAGCACATAGCTAGCAGTGGAGTATTCCAAGCAATTTTGGAAATAGAATTTAAAAAGCTCATTATGCGAGCATCCCCGCGCCTTCGCTGGTGCTGACGGGTGTCTTTGCTCGCATGAGGATGATTGATCGGCCGGGACACGGACGGTCCCGTCGCACTACAACCATACTACAACGATCCAATTATCTCTAATGGACAAACTCCCAGCGGCCCTGTGGGCGGCGCTGGCGAATTCCGAAAATTGTACAACAATTTGTCCCTACATCTTTATTGAGCATATCTATAGCTTTGTAGTAAGTAATTGATTATACCGTACTTACCCATCATTATATTAGATTATGTAGGTACAATCAACTATGAGTTAATTTATAGTTATTAGAACCTGCTATAAACATGATTTTTAATTTCTCATGAACAATTTACAAGATCTTAAAACGACAGCCTATAGGTATATGGACTGTACAAAAGTACTATTGAACTAAGTCCACAGTATATTTATTACACTTGAACTGTAATTTGCTGAAGGTAGGTAGATCGAAAGATGATTAGATTAGGTAGATGATAAAATTTATATGATCTTTGAACCTTTCAGAACAACAACACTTACACTTTAAATACCTTCGTATGGGTACATTAGTAAGTACTTTATGCTTTGAAAATAAATTAGTTATCGTTCTGTTGTAAACGATCTAAATCAGTGATTCTGCTGAATCTTAAAAATATCATGATCATGAAGTAAATTAGGGACAAGTTACTTACTTAAGTGGATCCGGGCTGGTGGCTGGTACCTTTATTAGAACAGCGAAAGACGAACGAATACATCAGCATCGATAGTAGGTTCCAAGCAGTCTTAAATTACAAGAAAGCCGGAGTGGTTTTGGGTACAGTCAACAGTTGAACTAAAAATGAGACAGTCAAAAAGATAACGCGATACAAGTACTTACAGTGAACGGAAACTATCTCTGCCTCAGAAATATTGCTATGTGAACTGGTGATCACCAAATTAGACCGAGATCATCTCACCTGAGATAAGATAAAAAACACTAAATGTTGATAACAGATATTTATTTATGTAAGTAATTTATGTCTACAGCGAATCGAACCCACGATACCCTACTTCTAACTACGCATCATAGCCCCTCAAATACTTGCCTACCCCCGAACCCGAATTCACAAACGTCAATCAACACGAAGCACGCGCGCAAGTTCAATGTAAACAGAAGGTTCTGCTATACTTCTGAGGGATGCTCAACCTTGATTTGCGATTGTGAATTCAGGGGTAAATATGTTAAGTTCTTGCCCTAAGTATCTCTATGGGGCGCACAGCAGAGCGCTCAAGATGGTTTTCCTTTCGCGTCTGTAACGCTTGATGAAACCATGTCCTTACTTATCATGACTACTTAGCGAACTTCGCGTAAAACAGCTTAGGGAGGTACAGACAGAATATCTGCTGTCTTTTCTGATCTTAACGCAGCATCCATATACTCACAGCCCAGACATAGAGTTTGAACACTTCGTGTAAGTCTTGTGTTCTATTACTTATTTGGTTAATTCGAAAGCAGAAGTAGGCAGAAATGCAAGGATCTCTAATATACGAGCACGGTTCCTATTTCAGTAACGGATAGAGTAGGTAGGTACCGACACGGAACTATCGACGTAAGCCACATAATCTCCGTTACATTGAAGTCAATCCCGTAATCACATTACAATAAATTTGGTAGACGGATTAGATTTACTATATGATACGATTATTGTGAACTACCTAACTTCTAAACTATGTAACATAATAGCTGATTTTACCCACTGAATGAAATACAATTTAAAATTTACTTACACTAGAGAAGTTGAGGATTTCAATGGCTTTACAGTCACCTTGGGTGGGCCTATCTGCAAACAACATGAAAAGAAAAATATATAAACATGACAACCAATGGAACCAAGAAATAAATTAACGTAAATAATATTTCGGCATGTTTACGTAGTGCAATACTTCAAATGTAACTGGAAAACAAATAAGCCATGGAAACATAAATTTAGTGGCTCGTTAACGGATTTATTTTTGTGTATCCGTCATGTAACTGAGTTTTGAAACGGTAGTAGTGAGCATCTTCGACAGGGCATAAAATTTAACATTCGTAAATCCATGACGTGCGGTGGTAGTTGATCGGCTTAGTGCGAGCGCGGCGTGGAGCAGCCCGCGACGGGCGCGCTCGCCACTCGCCCGCACTCGCCCGGCCCATCCGCGAATACCACACGCGCCATACCCACACGTTCGAATACAAACAAACTTTGTTTTACTTTTTCTAAGTGATTTAGTATGTTTGGCGAAATTATGTAGGTGAGATAGGTATTGACTGAGAAAGATCTGGCACGATGTCTGCGTGCGGTCAGACGGAGGAAGACGGCGTCGCGGAGGAGATGGGCGCGCCCGTCCGGGATATTTACGAGCCGAAGACCGTGAGCACGGTGGTGCGCGTGCTGACCGTGGTGGCGTACCTGCTGTCCGTGTCGCTGGCCGCCATCCTGCTGTCCGTGTACTACGTGTGCGTGTGGAAGTCGCCGGAGCTGCCGCTGGCCAACGACACGCTCGAGGTGAGCGCGCGCCGCCAGCTCGCCGACGAACACTTCTACCACGCCGGCCACGCCGCCGACGACCTCCACAATGCTGGTACGTGGCCGATGACGCTTCCGCTGCAACACTTTATACGTGATCCCTTGATATAGAACACAAGCCAGTTCGAAGAACGTACACGCTCAGTCTGAGAAACTATTAGCCAAGTAGCTGAACTACATATTTACAAATCGTTCTGTGACAAACATGACTCATACAGTGGTGATCATCAACTCAAAGTCTCAAAAGTCAACCGTGGACGTTGGATAGGTTACGAAGCAGTAAGTGCCAATACAAATTTAATCTTTCAAATAAGCTCTTAAGTAGATTGATTGATACTAAGAAACAGATAAGTAGGAATGGTGTTGGTGCATTCCTATTAGTTTTCGGAGACAAGAAGAAAATTTGTAGGTTTCTCATACTGAAAACCTGCATATGGACCTAATAGTACTGAGAGTGATGTAAAAGTAGTTATGATTGTTAACATTCGCTCTTCAACCTATGGGCATTGAACGGCACTTTCTGCCTTTCAGTCGACCACCGCCGCACAGAGTAATACTGAAATGATCGTACAATCTTGTTAAAATTGTGGCAGTTGATAGGGCGACCGTATGGTCGTATTATGGGATCTCCAAAGTACCCTGTAGATTTGACCCACCTATGCCCAAAATTGTAGTTTGAATGTGACTCGCTAATTTTCCTGCTAGATACGAGTATAGGTCAGACAGGAAATATTTATGTCAAGATATTTCAAGTCCTTAAAAGAGAGTGTGGAAAATACTGTCATGGGCAATTTACAAAACGAGGTCTATCAAGTGCAGATGGCTTGCCCTGTGATAAAGATATCAGATCACGAATAAAGGCAAGCTCCTGCAACTGCTCGTTCTAACTCTACCAACCCTCATTTCACCAGCTCTACATCTCAGTGAAAACGTAAGCAATATGCATTCGTCTTGGCAACATTGTACAGGAGAATGTTTAAATCGGAAGACATGTTTAAAGTGAGCTGTGATAAGATTATAATGAAACACTTGCGCGCCTGCTGACTCTAACGGAAATAATAAATTAACCTTGCGATTGAATGGTACAGAAAACCTCCAGGTAATTACGACAGCTATTCCATACAGGCACAATATATAAATGGTTTAAAGGAAACTTACTCATAAGAAATGCCTATATAGGGTAGATGACTATGAGTAATTTTGCATGATTTTTTATGTTCCATTAACATAATAATTGATTTCAAATGTTATTGTCAAACCACTATTGAAATTTGTTTCAAAATGAGGCCACAATAGGCCTGCAAACTTGGCTGGGCAAGTCCATTTCAATTGTTATTTTTTTGTAAAACAATACCACTATCTTGTAACCCATAACTATTATGAAGCAATTATGTTAGGGGACCATTTTCATAAACGCAATATTTAATATAGCTGCCGAACAAATTTCTTACGCGCTCCGTACAAAAACAGTGGACGTGACGTCACGTTCCCTGTCACGTTTGTATGCAGCGTTTTTGGGCAATTCTAAAAATGTGCATTTTAAATTGTGATAACTCTGGTAATATTGATCCTAAAGAAGTGATTATTTAAGGATTGTTTACATAAATGAAAGGTCTTTCGATCATAAACAAAAAAAAATACAGTCATCTAGCCTATTGTATGCGCGACAGAATCAATTTTTATTGTATTAATTTAACCACCTCCTCGTAACATAATTATTCTACACTATCATTATGACATTATGAAACGCAGCTAAGTATTATGTAAACTTAGGGAATAGGTACCGCAGCATAAGTAGTTTGATATCTACCTATATTTGTCTTACCGCCGCACTCAGAGACGTCACATAACTTCAATGGTTGATTAGCGTCAAAATTTGACATTCTGAAAAGTTCTTTATTTAATTTGTTATAAAGTCTCTTTCCAAAAATGAAATTTTGACGCTAATCAACCATTAAAGTTATGTGACGTCTCTGAGTGCGGCGGTTACTCAACTAAACTGGAGTATTTATCATAGTCAGTAATCATTACAATAATAATCTAACATCAAGGATTATTTTTACAAAAATACCATAATAATTGTTTCCTATGAAAATTCGCTTAGGTAACATAACCGCGCTATGTAAAAACTCAAAGAAAGTAGCTTATAAAAATCCAATTTATCAGCAAGGAAACTCTAGTAAGTAGGTACGAAGACAGACAGCAGATTTTACATAAGACGCAACGAATAACATTGGTATAGGTACAGGTACTCATGGTCCATAATCAAATCATTTCGTAGGTTAAGGATAGAATGTCCTTTCTTCTCCTTCACATTCCATGAGATTAGACATGAAAGCGTTATAACCGAGTACCTACTACCTATGAGTATAGATTTCTCTTTTAAAACTACTACTACAAAAAAACTGATAATACCTATATCCTTCAAGTTTTAGAGACATAAAACAGTGTATACCTAGTTAAATTTGTGTTGTCCGACCCCATTTATCTAGTATTTTTTAAATATTGTAGCAAATTTCGAAAAACTTCAGCTTACTGAATTCAAGAGGCCTACAATTGTCTCTTCATAGAAAGAAAGTATTAATAGTAGTAGTTCAAATCCTAAAAATGTTTTGTGATCTCTAGTAGAAAAGGCCACGGGTCAAGTGTCTGCACTTTGAGACTTTGTTGACCTTACGCTAAACGCTAATGCACTAAACTAAAAGCTATTTTCCAACTGCTATGTTACGCTTGTCGTGCGACCCTACAACTGAACTGTTCATAAGGCAATAAATATGTTAACCACACTAAAACCCTGTAAACAAACATTTTTATAAGTTTTACAGACTTTACCATCATTTTTATTTTCATTTTACTTTTACATCATTTCATTAGAACACCAACAACACCATATTTATAAGACTAAAATCCCTCATAACTTACGTTTGAATACTCATAGAATAGAAAATGTAGAGTCGATGTGATGATATAACAGAAAATGGAAATACCGACATTGAGTTCCAGTTTTTATTTCATATTTGTTAAGGTAGGCGATGCCAGGCGATGCCAGTTTGAGTACCTACCAACTCAACATAAGGCTTTGTTTCTTGAGATTAAAACTATATTCTATACGCATCGCTAACGAAGCAGACATAACGAAGTGCGGAGTGTCCGGCCGGCCTGTGCCTCGCGTCGTTAGCGCCTCGAGTGGACCCCTCAGTCTCAGCCCCAGGCTTGCGGAATGTCACATAGAGTGAAGATATGATGCAGTTGTCATGACATATTCGTCGCAATCAGAATGCTGGTAAAAATAATTAACTAGATAAATATTTGAAAGTAACAACCAATATTCCCTATGGCTAGTCTACATTAATACCATCACGCCTCATTCCCAACGAGGTAAGCAGAGTCCACTTCTTTGAACTTGCTACGATCCTGACACACAACTCGCGCCTCCTCTACTTTCATAAGTCCTTTCATACATTTAGTCATTTTCATTTGCATTTAGTCTAAGATAAAAATAAAATAAAGATATAAATTGTTAATTGTACATTTACCAAAAATCTAACAACAACAACTAAGTAAGTATACTACGTTTGAAGCAATGCACAATATTGACGACCTTAGGTACCGCTAATAGCTCTTCCAAGCGACCTCCAGTGTAGACTTGTGCTGCGCATGGATCGTGGGTCCCATACTCACCCCTTTTATGCGAAAAATTTAATTTTACAGTTCCAGTTCCTTTATTTTGACATCTCATGTAACTTGTAGTTTTTTTATTTAATTTATTACAAAATCCACAGCTCTTATTCACAGTGCAATACATAATATAACAAAAATACAGCCAATGAGGGATTAACATTCTATTGGTTAGGTACTACTTGTGTACTAATTCGGCAATCACAACTCAACCTATGTCTAGGATGTTAGGAGGCGTTTAAATGTGGGTGATGTTGCGGTGTGTTTGATCAGACAAATACATAATCTGATCTAATGTAGGAAAAAAATGAGGCAGTAGTGTAAGTGTTGTGAAGGTTCAGTTCTAATGCGATTGACACCCGGATATAAAGTGTTTATTTCTTGAGTTTTCTAGTCTTACATTGTTGCTGATAAATTGGCTTACATAGAAAGGGTGGATGTAAGCCCTTAGAAGCCCATTTTAGAAATAGAAAATTTTTTATTTAGTCTCTACGATAAAGAATCAAGATACATTTTACAGTAAAGTATCTTGGTACCTACATAGTTTTTTTTGCCGACTCGTTCAAAGATGGCGAATTGATGAAAAAAAACACAAAAGCCTAGTAAAAGTCATGAAAAGGTTTGATTAGATATTGTTATTATGTACAAATATTATGTAAAGTTGATAGATATAGGTTAAAATCATAACAAATAGCATCAAAAACCAAAATTATCATAACGTTGTTGTTGTAACCGACTAGGCCACATTTGTATAAAGAAGTTAGCTAAAGAAAAGATTTAAAAACATAAGTTTGAGATGAATAATAATACTAATATTTATATTTATATATCTGTTGTCTCAGTCAATTGTTTAAGTTAGGATTGAGAGAGTGCAATCTGGGCAAAGTATTCAGTTCTGTGATTAGAAAGCTACTATCGGCTTCGCACACTCCACGTGGTCATTGTTTTACGACATAATGATGATTTTTCATAATTATTTTCTATCATAAATACGTAGGTACGCAACACAAGTCTTCAGATTAGTGCAGCACCATTTATATCATGACAATTAATAGCCATATACATAAATTTCCAACCATAGTTTTCGTCAAAATAATTACAAAATCAATATTCATTACAAAAAGTTTTTAACTCTGGAGTACATGGGCGGACTTCGAGCTCATATAATATAACCACTCAGCCATGACGCTTTGTTTTTCTTCCTAGTGATGAATATTTATTTAATATTATTAATCAATGTACAACATAAAAAAGTAGTGGCTACATAGTAAAATGTAATCTAAACTATGATCAACCGACCGTAACTAGGCGAACGTCGTCAGCTGTTTCGTAGCGCGCCGCTAGTCGCTACCGTGCGCCCGCCCGCCCTATGCCCACACCGTAGCGCAGCGTGTACGGGAAATCCAAGGCGGCCGGGCGACATCCCTAATCCCTAGGACTTTGGTACACCCTTTGTACTTATTTTGTATCACAATTATTTTTTTCCTTTTATTTACCTATGAATTCAAATTGTTATGTAACCATGTTTTTCTTATATCTTATATATTCTTATATTATGTAACCATATGTTCCTATTCACAAAACAAAAAAAGAATAGAAACTCATTGGATACTTACCTAGTTTCAAATAAATAAATTGAACAGTTTTCTAACGAGATATGATGACTGAGTTCAATCCCTCAAAATCATTGCCTTCCGCACGAGCCATTTCAGTAATTCATTCATAAACAGGAAACAAATGAGTGGAATTAGCTTCCTGCACTAGTGATTTCATGGCATTAGTCAGTGGCATGGTCGTAACTCGGGCAACTTCAAGCGTGAATATAACAGTTTAGACTTGTTATAACCTCGAGATTGCCGTCTGATTTTCAGTTTTAAAATGCCTTAGAAGAATATTATCACTTCTTCTTTGCGTGTCATAGGCAATCCTACAGTTTCAAAATTACTCGGGCAGTAGGGGACAAGTCCGGGAAGAATCACTAGAGCTCAAAGTTAGGTACTTAGTTATTTCAGTTTTTCCCAATTAAAACAAAGTAAACCTGGGCGCGACTGTACGTAACATTCAAATACTTAGATATAGGATTTATGTCTCCACTGTAAATGTAAATTCTAAAAACTTCGATGTTAAACTAAGTACCTACTAATATTATTCCGGTAATCGTGTAAACAACATTACAAAAATGTTCAAACTTTACCTTTCTCTACTTATGCAAAAACGAGTATAATATGAACATTGGGGTGACGCGAGGGGTTTCTGTAATCCAATTAGCGGTCTAACCCAATTGTGTCCAGAACTGAACACCAATTACCTTGTTCTATTGCCGACGTCATTCATTCCAATTAATACTTGTGTACTTATTTACCGTGCCCAATATTTGCTAGGCACTCTCTCTAACTGCAATCTATAATATACACCATGTAGGTAGAGGTATTGCAGTCTGCAATATAAGCGGACACCACACAGCGCCAACTTGTTAACCAAATAAGGGACAATCTAACGCTTGCCTTTTAATCGAATTTTGTTAAAGGGCCATTGCTTGGCGCAATAAGCAGTTCTGTTTGAACCAGCGCACAGTGTGTAATTTTGTCTTAGTTGTGGCCAAGTACAGTTTATGTGTTCATTTGATAGCTTCTACCATTTTGAAGGTTTATCAACGACACCGACGATTTTATTTTAAGTAGTTTTGGTTTTATTGCAATTATCGAGAAAATCCCATAGCAACCATAGAATATCTAATAATGCAATATCTTTTTTCAGATACATCTGTTACGAATAAATTAGGCATATTCTCACTAAGAAAATGAAAAACTATACCATGGCCAAAAACTAGATTCGAAATATGTATAGGTAGTTAAGACGTAATAAATGTTTTAAGAAAAACATTTTTTTCTCGGGCCCTTTTTGAATTACCGCATTTTCTTTTTGATTGAAAATACCTATGTACGATACAATAATTAAATACATTTGAATAATAAATATCAGCTTTAAAGAATAAAGGGGTAAAGAGATATAATTTTTTAAAGTTTAGTCCAGGGTCAAAAAAAAAACTCTGAAAGCATAGACAATTTACTGTAGGAATTTTCACTAATTAGCAAGTTATTTCGAATCAAAGCATAAAAAATATCTGGCCACAACTAAGCCAAAACTACACACTGTGCAGCGATCGAAGGTTTGTCTTCCACTAAAGATAAATATTTTTTTTATATGTATAAACTTCATGATTTCTTTCAGAAGTAGGTATCTAAAATAGTTAAGAGGTATAAAGATTGTATTACAAATAGGTATTCAATGTTCTAGATTTAACCAAATCGTAAAATCTTATAATGCGAAGCTGGGGCGGGGCGGGCGTACTACTATAAGCCACCTACGTAAAATCCAAAGTTTCAGGAATACTTACAAATTATAAATGCTTATTAGCATAATGAAAAATATGCCAGGCCCAGCTCTACCTAGTCTGGAACGAACAAGTCCCCATTCCATAATTTGTCAAAGCTATACAGTAATTAATTTGAATCTCCGGATTGGCCAATAGTAAATCTCGGAGTAGTTACAAGAAATTTGCAAGGGATGTTAAGCTATCGATTTGCGCTTGGAGCGACGAACTTCAGCAGCTGCGGGCGACGCGCGCCTCCGCGTGGGCCCGCGACAGAGCGCGCCGCGCCGCCGCCGCCCGGCCGGCGCGCCACCGCGACACCGCCCGCACCGCCAGCGACCGCCCCTCCTCACCCGTCCAATAATTGCTGTCACAATAACGCATCACGGCTCTTGGATTAACTTTGTTTGCGTATTGTTATTCGCGACCTCACTCGACACAAATAACGCCAGTCCCGCGACGCGGAAAACAGCTAACCCGACCGAATTGTGTAGCCGCAAGTGCTGTGAGCCAACACGAGTGCGAAACTGTAACGACCGAACTCCTCCGTTTAAACGTGTATAAGTAATCTTGTTTTGAAATCGTTCCGATCCCGCTTCCTTCCTACTGAAACAATGAAAATTCAGGGACGGATTCATGACAGACGAATCGCGATCGTACGGCTACGTCAGAGCAACTGGAATAGATCAACATAAGGCGGGCGTGAAATTAAAGGATAAACAAATGAAGACTGCCCCGGGTGCGATTATAATGAGGCAGCAGTCCGCATCAGGAGGTGTCAAGCAGCAGACACCGGCGTGACCCGCCGTCGCGAGTCGCCCGCGGCGCATCGTCCGAACTGGGGCATATCAATAAGTGTGTCCCAGTTACCTGGATTTGGTGCGGAGTGGTTGCGGCGGTGCATTCGAGTGGAGGGCGTCAATCACGATGTCGGGCAAGTCGTACACGTCGGGCAGCGTGCGCTCGTGCGCCGGCTCCGTGCGGCTGGGCACGGCGAGCGGGCACGAGGTGGTGCTGGACGCGCTCTATGAGCGGAAGCGCGACAAGAAGACCGTGCGCGTGCTCACCGTCATCATTTACGTCTTCTGCGTCTCCCTCGCCGCTATCATGCTCTCACTCTACTACGTGTTCTTCTGGGAGCCCAAGGACGCGCAGTACGCGCAACGCAAGGTGGCACACACTGTAGAGAAGCAACCCAGCACCACACCAATGCCCACATGCTTTATGCCCTACACGGGTAGGTCACATCACCGACACGCTTTCCTTAACCCTGACTCACATCTTACTAACCTGCCTTTAACTTTTTTGGTCAAATACTTACATAAACTGTATCTCGACCGCAAAGGCCATGATATTCACAGTAAATTGACTAAATAGCGCTTACACTTACCTACTAATTATACTTTTCGTACCACTTGCTCAAAAAAGTGACATTCTAGCCCGCAAAAAGAGAACATAACAATAGTCATTTTTAATCTGTTGAAAACAGGGAAAGAAAATTGTACTGAATTTCATTCATCCTCTAGGGAGAGAATGTGATTTAAATTTGGAATACTTACCGAGGTTTTCGAGCGCTAATTTGAATTAGAAGTTTTAATTCTTTATTTGTGACCTGCCAGTATTATGTGATAAAATAGAAAAAAGGGTCTGTTTGAAGGCATTTAATGTGTGTTTGAAAATTCTTAGTCCCGATATTTATTGTAAAATAGTATAATTAAAGAATCACTGATCCTGCAGTCAAAATTGTTCTGCAGTTTTGCGGGTCATAATTTAGATTGTATTTTTATGTATGTTGTTTATAATAAATAAATAGTAAATATTTTTTTCGCAAATGGTACGAAAAGTAGAGTATTTTCCTCGGTGATAAAGCTGTCTTTGTCTTGGGTGAACTTAAATCCCTCGCTTCACTCAGGACTCGTCTTAAATCCCTCGCTTCGCTCGTGATTTAAGTTTTTAGCACCCTCGCTACGCTCGGGAGTAAACATCGAGTCCTTCGTTATGCTCGCGATTTGAATCGTCACCCGCGAAAGAAGACACTGCTTTATCCCCTCGGTTAATAATCTACTATAACAGGCTCATACAATTTAGTATGGAACTAACTAATCTACTTACTTGATTTAGTTCATTTTTATTTTAGTCACAGGACCTAATACCAATTCAGGGAAATACACACTGAAGAGAATATGCACGCAAAAAGATTTCTAATCAATTAAATTTGGCAGAGAGCTTGTGCACTTGTGTTGCAATAAGTTATACATATTAAGGTTTTAATAATTCCTCTAGTCCACATATAAATTGCACGCAGTAGGTTTTCTATTGCAGCTTCATAAACCGACAAATATATTATGTCTCGGATGTACCTATCTACTGGATCTGTTTATTTAGTGCAACCACCAATATGCAGTAAAACGGCTTCTGGATTCACAAATACTACGGCATTTACGATTGGATTATTATAAAATTTGAGTGGATTTTAGTCTGATACCAACAATATTAACGATGATGCACCAAGTTTTACTACTTTTTGATAGCGCTTCATAATTATCTAAGCACATTACACTGAACCATAAATAACCGACAGTCTTTCATGTTTCCATATGAATAAAAATATTTCAAGAGTCACGATTACACATAAGTAAAGATAAATCCTTTGTTTTTAGCTTCATCAAAAGAAACAGTTATTTTTAGAGCTATACGAGGTTCCGGGGCCAAACAATAAATACTATTTTATATAGGTTAGATATTTCTTAGAAGGAGCAATTGAAACTTCTTCATTCTTTAGTACTTAAGTCTTCTGTTTAAACAAATCTATAAAAGCGGCTTTGTTTTATAACTGCTTTGTTTGTTGATTATCTACTTAAATATTTTCATAACAGCTGGCTTTCGTCCTCGTGGATTGAGGAATAGGGGCCGATGGCCTACTATAAATTCTCGGGTCTCGGTTGTCTTATGTTCACTAGAATTTTGAAAAATGGGTTCAATTCTCGCTTGAGAGTGAAACTCTTTTAATAATAATTATTAATAACTAGCAGCCGCCCGCGACTTCGTCCGCGTGGACTTAGCTGTAAAAAAAGATTTTCCCGCTTTTCTGTTGAATTTTTCCTGAATTTCCTTTGCTATAAACCTCACGGAGCCCGAGACCTTTCCAACAAATGCAGAACCATGGAAATCGGTTGGTGCGTTCTGGAGTTATAGCATCAGGAAGGAAAACCCGACTTATTTTTATATAGTAGACTATCCATCTAGATACCTAGCCTACGCTTAGCCTTGCGTGTACCTACCTACCTAAAGATTTCCAGATATAGGTATTTAACATTATTTTTGTTGCTTACATGAATATTTAACTTCTTTTATGCATATTTGCATACCTAGAGAAGAAAAAATACCAGACAATACTTACATATCTATGTAGAAGTTAAGTATATCTACTTAGTGCATTTTGTCACAAAAACATTTTTGTGAAGGTCGGGAGTTTTCGGTTGTTACTTTCAGAAAAATAAACGCAAGATTATCGCAAAAAAAAAAATATTTGATGTCGGAAATTCGGGAAACTCTCAAGGGTGGACTGAAGTGCGGGTTGTCGCTCCAAATCACGTAGGTTCTATTCTTTTAAACTCATCCGTTCTTTTGATCAGGCCGAGTCAGTCTCTTGATGTCCTCCCTAGATAGTCCCTTGTCTGCGCAGGCCTTATATTTACCCGGCCTAACAAACGTGCGTGACCCATCGAATTACATTTTGCGGGAACAATTTTAGAACGCCAATTTACGATAAGTTGATATGAATGAAACTAATATATTACGTGGTTAAAATATTTTCTTGTATTATTCAGCAGTCTCAATAAAACTTACTCATCCAGTTAAACCTGGAACATCTTTCACTACGATGATGCTATCACCATATTTTGTGTAATTTTGAAAGCATATAAGTATAAAATAATGTGAACTTAAACAAATAACAACAACCAGACACAAAATACAAAACAAACGTTTGACACAGCATTCATCTTTGTCCTACTAGGTAGGGCACCACGACCTTCTTAGCAAGCTGGGTCACAATCCCAAACCAAAAGAAGCGTTAAATTAATTTAAATATTAATTGAACAGATAAATTTAGCTGTTCACATTCATTGAACTTACATCAGTAAATAAAGGTAGGATATGGAGTCTGTGCCAGTGACATTAAAAAATGATTGTGTTTATCCCGCTTTATTATCTATCTTTACATAGGTACCTATGTAAAGATACTTACTTAGTTAGTATAAACATAAAATTAAGTCTCAGTCCGATTCGCCTTCTGTCTGCTCCTAGCTCCTAAACGGATTTTGATGCGGTTTCCACCATCATTCAGGTACCTACCTAATATCTTTTGGTATAATTACATGAACGTTATACCTAACGTTATACGTTATATTTACAGAGAATATAAAGAAGCAGTACTGGCAGTACTGGCTCTTAGGAACGACGCATAATCTCAACTAAGTTAGATATTTGGCCCATTTGGTCAGTCTGTATTAAAGTATCTTTCGTTACTTTTCTGCGTTTATTCTATCTGCTGATGCAAATGGTTGCATTTGTGGTTCAACAACACTTTAAGATTCAATTGAACTCTACACCTGCGAGTCGAGTGGCGCGGCGAGGCGTATAGCAAAGTTCCCGTGTGCCGTACTGCGCCTGCAGTGCTTCTAAATATAGCTGGTGGCTTACACCAGCCGGCTGCTACAATGCCCAGAGACCGCTCACTGATCATGTTTATAAGATATAAATCACCAAACGATTTCAACTGGATTACTTACCCAGAATAGCTAGCTGGCTAGCCGACTTCTGGAGTCAAAGTGCCTACGCGAATAATAATGCTTAAATTAACTAATGCAATCAAAATAAAGGAGGTATCTACTTGCTCATAAGTACCTATTTACTTACGTAAAATAAGTAGTAACAACCCACGTTTGTCGCGTAAGTACCAGCACGGTACCAGTAAGCACCTCACACTGAATGTTGACATACGACAGACACATCCAGGGCGGCCTAACGACGAGTACAGTCGGCATGAGAACCATGTGACCTTTCAGGATTAGAGATAAAAACCTTAATACGACAATCTTAAAATAGTCTTTTATTTTTAGTTTTTAGTGACGCTTAAAAACGACGACTCTATCATTGTGGTATCAGAATACTTCTCTCAACCATTAGGTATTCTCGTTGAAATGTTTGACCGCACTGAAAGGTCACACGTATATTGACGCTGACTGTATTTCCACCCACCTAGTGAAGTCAGTGAAGTGGCGTCCAATAGCTTTAGCAACCGCGCGTAACGAATTGTAAGTAAAGTGTTTGGATGTTTCAAACGAGTTTCGCCCACTTCTTCACGCGCTATAATTTTGTGTTAAAACAGTGAACTCAAATTTAGTATTCCAATAAGTAGTCTGGTTAAAGTAGTTCGTGTAAAATTGTTTTATACCTACTGAAAAAATGCAAACGTTCCAACGAAATCCCATAATACTGGTCTCACCTAAAATGTAACACCTATATAAAACATTATGGTTTTGAGATAAATGATTGGATTGGATTGGATTGGAAATCCATCGAAATTAAGGCTGTCCTTAGAAAACTATTCTAGCGATAATTAGGTTTTTAATGTTAGTTATTCGCGCCACATAGATATTTTCGTTACGTAACAAGCCTTTTATCAAATTATCTTTTAGCAATAAGCAGTCCTATAATATTATCATACTACCTACAAAGGTTTTAGGGCCCAATAAAACTAATGATATAAGATATAGTCAAGCAAGTTTATTGCTTTTAAAAATATTGTCTATTTAGGTAAAATGTTTAATCATAAATCTGAAGATGAAATATCTAGATATTTCATTCGCTTGCAGCATTTGAAATGCAACAACCTCTCATACTTTATTTAAACAAAGGGGCAACGCCCTGGCACCTAGCACCTATCTAGGTGTAGGTATGTAAGTATATTATTTATGGGATTAGGTATCTACTCACATTAAACTCTTATTTGTATTTAAACAAAAATTGGAAAACAAGCTGCTATCTATGAGAATGATGGTTGATATAAAGGTAGTGTGATATATTATACTAAAATGAATTAGGTATCTATCATATTTTAAAATAGGTAAGGTAGTAGAAGTGAATGGTGTCTGTTCTAGAAATAGGTACCTACTCACTGTTGCCTAGTTTATAAATCATTACTTTTAGTCCCATGTTTTGAGCCGCAAACAAACAAACAAACAAATCATTTATTTGCCAAGAAAACAATGGAGTGAAAAGATGGTAACATACTTATGTATAACTAGACTTCGTATTCGGCCTGCTGGCAGGCGACGGTGTTTTAAACGGGCGTTTGCAAAGTCATTGTCCGATACGAACGTAATGTCGGTCAAACGAACTCATTGGGCTTCCTTCAGTTCAATCGCACACAATCAGTAAAGTATAAAGTTACCACGCAGGGGATCATTAGTAGGCACGGGGCTTAAGGCTCATAGAGCCGCCAAGTGGCGGCAATTTTACGTTGTTGAAACAGTGCTGAGTACGACATGCACAGCCCATACGCGGTGCGGAAGTAAACGTGGATTTGTTTGGCATCGTGGTCGCGGCCTCTGGTAGCGGGTAGATGTAACCGTTTTTATTTTATGGAAATCCACGTTTACGTCCTCGCCGCGTTTGGTCTGTGTATGTCGGAATAGGCACTCAGGACTCAACAGTTTTCGTATTCGATGTAGTGACAGAGTGTAGGTCGAAAATAAGATGTCTCTCTCACTAACTAGCATTTGCAGGGCCTATGTTATTCAGCAGTGAAAGTGGCTGTTGATGAAACTAAGTATGAACTTACCCACTAAGTATGAACATGCATCCGATGAACATTGGTTTTCACAACAATCCGATGAACATTTGTTTTCTGTGGCTGGTTGTTTATATCTGTTGAAGTGTATAGGTTAAATAGGTACCATTCGTAAGATGCAGTATCTTTTTTACTTTCCACTTGTCAATTTACGGACTTTCCGTAAGCCCGATTGGCCAGTTCCATCACTTCCAAACTACTTAGGTAGGAACGACGACCTCTTCAAACTATCAATAACTATTGGTTCACAGCTTTGCTAGGTGCCTAACATCATGTTGTGCGCCTGAGCAATGGCTGAACAAGAGTTGAGGTCAACATTATTCTTTGTTTTTTTTTTGTCTGAGAACATGCCGACATTGCTCTATTGTCCATCGTAACCCTTGTAAATATCACTGGTAATCAAATAAATCCATATTTTTTATCCTAATCAAATGAATAACCATCTAACCACTTCTTTTCCAGGAGGAAGCAATACCACAGTGAGCGAAAACGTTACTCAAGCTCTAAACAACATCAACGACACCGACAGCGAGGGTTGGCCGAGCGCCGCCGAGGCCGGCGCGGACGCGACCCCCGCGGACCCCACCGACGCCACCGGGCCCACCGTCACCCCGCCCGATAGCGTCGGTGAACATGACGCCGTCACATGACCCTCAAACAAAACTCTCAAATTAGTAATGTGCATTTCTAAAAAAACTTAGCAGTAGCATCTAAATACCAAACGCCTTAGAACAACAACACCTAGAAAGCTTTCCATGAAAAACAAGGACGTCGTCAAAAGTGGAGCTACGAAGTCAGGAGTACTAAGCTATTATGGCTTAATGGCGTACAGACTTTTTAAATGCTGGTTGCGGCTCTTGGGGACCGAGACTGGGACCCTGGGCTTTTTGCCTGTTCTGCCATCATTATGTTAAGGCGCTGCACTTAGCACTGCTGGCTTCACTTTGCGCACTCGATTGTATGTACTTTCTAGGCGGAACGTTTAACAAGTGTAACATGGTGTTACCTACCTCCTACTTTTTAATGATGTTTTTTTGCCCGTGTTCTACTGGCTGCCTCAGTTTTAATGTGAGAGATAAATATTAATTATGAAAGATAATTGAAAATGCATAAGTATTTCGACGAGCAAAAAAATGCACAGAACGATTATTTACTTAATATTTTAAGAATAATGCTGTCATTTGCGAAGTCCTTTTTTGAGGCGCCTAAGACATAATGATTACTGAGAATAAAACACCAATTAGACATACTCTTAAAACATAATACTGGTAATGAATGCAAGCCAAGCCACCAATATGTATAGCTCACTGGCGCGATGGCGGAAAGTAAACTCTAACCCCACAGGCAAGAGAGTCCTAACTAGTCATAGTTTATTGATAATAAATTAGTTATTACAATTTATAGAATAATGATATGTACGCGAATTTACTTACTGTTACTAACTTTATAGTTGCCTAATAGATTATTTTAAGATAAATCTTCTAAATATTATTTCACAAGTACTTACTTAACGGCTATTTCTAATTTTAAATACTTAGTGTAATATTTTAGTCTGGATGTCGATAGCAATCTAACATATACCTACCTTGGCTTTGTTGGTACTGAGTGCCAAGTACGGGTTTGCCCATCCGAACGCCGGCGATGAAGTAAACGCGGATTTGTATGGCATCGTGGTCGCGGCCTCTGGTGGCGGGAAGACGTAACAGTTTTTTTTCTATTAAAATCCGCGTTCACTTCCTCGCCGTGTTTGGTCTGTGCGTGTTGGAATAGGCACTCAGAACTGAGCTGAGGTGGACATTATGTTTCAAGATGTTTTCACGACATTTGTACTATCACGTACCGTGGTATTGTTATTAGAAAAAAAACAGGTTTGGGTTAAAAATCACGGACAATCTTCGAACACAAAATGTCCACTAGTCGCGTAACATCATATCATCTATTTTGAGGCCCTTTGGATTTAGTTATCCAAGATATAATTTTCCCCGAATTCACTAACGTCAAAGTTGAGCACGCCGCCGAACTCATGCCACACTCTAAATTATCCATAGGACTGAAAGAGACAGCTCTACTTGTATAGGATGCTCAACTTTGATTCGCCTTTGTGAATTCGGGTGTTAACACGCAAAACATTTATAATTCTTGGTGTCATCTAAGTATATTACTACATCACAGTACCACATAATTTATTTATAACTAGCAGCCGCCAGCGACTCCGTCCGCGTAGACTAAGCTGTATGTGAAAAAATATTTTACCGCTTTTCTGTTGAAATTTTCCTGAATTTTCTTTGCTATAAACCTCACTGAGCCCGAAACCTTTCCAACGAATGCAAAACCGTGGAAATCGGTTAGTGCGTTCTGTAGTTATAGCGTCAGGAAGGAAAACCCGACTTATTTTTATAAAGTAGATTATGTCCAAAGGGCCACTCAATTTCTCTTAAGATCGTGTTTTGTATTTAGTTTTAAAGACTTAAAATACGATACCTCTATTATTCCACTTATTACTTAAACCTAAGAATATAATTTTATTTAATTACTGTGTAGTAAAATATGATTGAATTATATTTTCCGTTTTTAACTGTGTCGTTTGAATTCATTAAAAATTCAGAATTTTGGTCCATTTTGTCGGTCTGCTGTAGCTTATTATCTCAGCACCAACCTGTTTTCGACATGTTACAATAGGGTGAAACCGCGAGAAATGAAATGCCTTTATGATTGACTATTGGCCGCCCGGGACTTCGTCCGTGTGTACTTTGGTTTAGAACTTTTTTTTTTCATAAATTGTAGCCGTATTCTGATGTATAGTTATATTATCGTAAAGTTTCATTCAAATTCATTCAGTAGTTTTTACTTGAAAGAGCAACATACGTAACAAACTTCCGCATAAATAATATTAGTAGGATATAGAAACTACATAGAAACGATATAAAATCTTTATTGTATGATAACATAAGATTATATCGACGGTTGAAAGTCCGAAAAGTTCTCCGATTGATTTTCAACTTCGGACTTCGTATCCGATTCCAAAACTTATAAATCGGATCAACAGCATGTTCAGTAGGCCTAGCACAAACCGGTCCGATTTAGTAATAGAAAAGTAAACGATACTTTTTTTTTTAAGGACATAGTAAAAAGAATAAAAAGCATCGTTTACTTTTGGATTACCAAAACGTTAGCGGTTCGTGCTAGGCGTACTGTTCAGTTGATTAGCTTAGGTCAGTCTGTGTCCCGTCAAGTACATGTGATGCGGGTCGGCGGCGGCAAGTGTTGCGGCGAGACGCGCGGCGCCCAGCACGGCGGCCGCGCGCTCCGCGTCGTAGCGGCACAGCAGCACCGTCACAGACATGTTGCACTCGCTGCCGCCCAACTTGTTCTGGTTCGACTCCTGCAACCAATGCAAAGGAGAAGATTCAGGGTTGAACTACATCTAAGGGCCTGACATGCAGCAGCCGAGCAGTGGGACGTAAAGGGCAAAAAAACCCTCTCGGCGAAACGAAAAACTTGTCGCGCTGCGCAGTATAGCCCGCCTGCCTGGCGGCAACGAATTCCACATTGCTCTTATAGCACTGAGGGTTTTCATTCTCAATGCACACTTCGATTCAAAACGCGAATTCACCTGTCAGAGAATTTACTACCTGTGTTTTTTTTGGATGTGATTCTACAAATCTCATATAACTGAGTTTTTTTTTGGTCATGCAATTAGTAAGTAGATAACTTACTAAACTAACAGATGAATTCGAATTCGAGATCAAATTGAGTTCTCAGAATTTATTGAT
Organism: Udea ferrugalis; assembly: GCA_950022985.1. NCBI lineage: Eukaryota > Metazoa > Arthropoda > Insecta > Lepidoptera > Crambidae > Udea > Udea ferrugalis. The sequence continues at coordinate 5,911,961 of OX465533.1, forward strand.
AGGCATGGCGTCATTTAAGTACTAGAGCGAGATTGTCCATGTTGCCGAGCGACTCGTAAATTCCTACCCTCTTTCTCGCTTTTAGAACATGACAAAAATTAAATGTTTATTATTTAATTATTTAGTGTAGGACGTCCTCAGGCAAGGTGGAGTGATGATCTGCGCAAGATGGCTAGCAGGAGCTGGATGCGAGCGGCCGAAGATCGAGTACAGTGGCGTGCGTGCAAAAGGAGAGGCCTATGTTCAGCAGTGGACTACAACAGGCTGATGATGATAATGATGATTTAATAAAAATAATAAATATCTTTGGATATTATTCCACACAGCGCCATCTAGCCCCAAATGACTGTAATTTTTTTTTGTTTATTATCGAAAGACCTTACATTTATGTAAACAATCCTCAAAGAATCACTTCATCTGGATCAATACCACCAGAGATATCACAATTTGAAATGCACATTTTTGGACTTGCCCAAAAACGCTCCATACAAAAGTGACAGCGACAGTGACGTCACTCTCGCTGTTTTTGTCCGGAGCGCGTAATAACTTTGTTCGACAGCTATATTAAATATTGCGTTTATGATAATGGTCTCCTAACATAATTCCTTCATAATAGTTTGGGTTACAAAAAAGTGATATTGTTTTACAAAAATTTAACACATATGAAATGGACTTGCCCACCCAAGTTTGCAGGCCTATTGTAGCCTCATTTTGAAACGAATTTCGATTGTGGTTTTAGAATAACATTTGAAATCAATTATTATTTTTGGGGAACATAAAAAAACATGCAAAATCACTCATAGTCATCTACCCTATTATAGTCCGTTATTATTGATACTAGACAACGGATAAACATACCTAAATACTTTTTCTTTCGTAAATACATACTTAATATACATACATTTAATATATTGTTTATGACCACATACCTGCATAAGATGGCACATCTCTGAGTAAAAATGAGGATAAGTAGGTGGTTGGTAGAATATTATATGCCGGATGCCTTTTATTCGGAATCTTCTAAAGAAGTGCACTCTTTCAGAGTATAACATGAAGTGTGCCTCATTATGGAAGAACATGTCTCTTGCTCTTGCTATTTTTCCATCCTGAAATTGAGAGATAAATTTATATGAGCAAGACTGATCAAAACACATTAATAGGTATATTTATAGCTCATAGATAGTGCCCAATTTTAATTTAAAAAAAGTCTCCGATGGGTGCTATTCACTTCACGGCGCCATCCAGCGGGACATAAAACATTGTTCAATCTTATTCGTTCAACTTCATATTCACGGGTGTAACTTCGTTTTATTATAATCAAAACGAATAATGTCTTTATGTATTTTAACCAATAACTAAATAAGTACCTTCGAATATTCACATATTTGGACAAATCCTATATCTTCTCTTTTGAAGTGATTCCTAAGGCGCACATAGTCAAAGTAACTTGGCACATATATCAAGGTGTGAGACATAAGGATATCTCTGTGTTTCGGCAATATCTCTTTGATGAAGCATTCAAATCGTGCATCTGCTGACGCCAGAGGGCTTTCAGCGTTAAATCTGTAAGTATTGTCAAGAAAAAATCATTAGCAAGGAAGTAAAAGTAAACCGGAATTCAATTGGCTTCTAATTATATGATGGTAAAGTCTATTATTTAAATTGGGAAAAACTCTAATGATTTTGTATGACCATGTTTATTAATAATTAAATATTTGCCCATGTGAAGAATATTGTATAGATAACAAACCTGTGAAATATCTGTGGGACTTGTATTATGACTTGCTGTATAGTACCTACTTCAGCAGGATTAACAACTATTACTTTACCAGCATAGTTGTGACATTTTTTATTAATGACATACTTAATTTCAGGTAGTGAAACTGATGAAAATATCAATGTTTGCCTGGAAAAAACGAAATCAAGCCACTTAATTCACCAAGATGATTTAGTTATAGTCATGTAATAACTATCAAAAACATTGAGAATGAGATGTACGCTCAAAACCAAAGAAACAATGTTACAGGTCATCATTTATATTTTGTTATAAAAATTAAAAATCAATAATAAAACTGTTTACAATCATTGGCTAAACAGCAAAACGGAAAGTTCTATTAGGAAATTGCCGTTAACAACATCAGCGTTGAGTTAACAACTCAATATAGTTTAATGACCTTTGTAGGTACAGTCAACAGGAAATCAGGTTCCCCATTTCCGGTTTTTCTCTCGCTCTTGCCAAATGTCATTTCTTTGCTTTAGAGCAAGGAGGACTGACCGGAAATGGATATAGTGATGTGCCGTCCTCCGTACATACGTAAAATTAGTCAACTTGTTATCATAATCAATACTAATAAACTAATATTGAGCATATTTCATTGGTGGCCAATAGTTAGGTAGACCAACCTGTAATATTTCGCCCAACCATTCACAGCCCACATTCTCACCCTAGAGAAATCAGTTCCATGAGTTTTTTTAGGCTGCAGATGAAAATGGTCAAGGACATGCAACAAATGGTCCCAGTTTTGCATTAGGAACACATCAGTTTGGTCCATAATCAACAGTTCAATGGAAGCCAGGAAGTCATAATCTCTATCTTCTTCACCCTCAGCTCCTACAAGTATCCGTAATCCAAGAGGTGAAGCTATTATTATATCTGATGAATAGAAATCAGTATACAGCTGCAACAAAAAACTCAATAAGCAATTGCCTAATAAGGTAAATCAGATAAGTTGATGGAGAAAGTATTCAATGCAAACCTTCAATGTCTTTTTTGTTAAAGTCATTCCCAGGCGAAATGTATCTTCTGTATTGCCACTGAATAGCAGTTCATAATCTTCAGGCTTAGGATTTTTCTTAGGCATTATCAACTCTCCACCTGTAAAGTCATCTTCAAATCTTTTTTTATTTACAACCTGTCCAGCCTCCTTGGGTACCAAAATTTCCATTATAGTTTTAACAATCCTATAGGCAGCATCTTTAAATGGGACCACAATCAAAACCTAAAAAAAACAACAATATTAATAATGAATCCCTCCCTAGACATTATTACACACAGCACCATCTAGCCCCAAAGTTAGCTTGTGTTATGTGTATAATATTAGACAGTGGATAAATATATATAAATACTTAACAAACATAGAAAACACCCAGACAATTACAAACATACATATTCATGCACACAAATGTTTGTACTGTGCGAGGATCAAACTTGCAACCTTTACACCAAATTGGTTGTCAAGACTTCTTTGAAAGAGTAATTTGAATTAGATGTGTAGCACTAAAGTTAAACTGAAATTACAACTTTATGCTACCTCTTGAATAGAACTTTGATGACAGTAAGGGGCTTTTGCTAATATAGTATTCTTTAAGATGATTTTCGAACACATAGGGAGATCCATCACTGCCTCATATTTGAATTATTGGTAGAGGCAACAATACAATACCTTGGGTCTCACCAATCCTTGATCCCGATATTCCTCTGAAATATCTGATTTTTTTGAAAGCTTTGCATTGTGGTGTATTATTTTGGTCCTAGTCTTTAACATATGATTCACTGCATGGAGGCAATATGTGAACCTAATTTCTTCAGCATTACTAAAATTTCTGTGTGGGTAGTAAATGTCCTGATAGTTATTAATCACAGAAAACAACTCTTTCTGTAATGGCGTGAAAACTTCTGTCAGTTCCAAATCTCTCTTAATTAAATTATTTTTATTTGCTGAGACTACGTTGCCCTGTATCTGAGATTTTAAATACAGTTTAGTAAAATCAAGATTGTGAAGTATTTCGGGAATCTTTCCAGCTGTAGCATAAAGCTTTTCTTCTACAATTGAAATCTTAGGTTTGATCTTCTTCGAAGCTATTTCTACAGCCTTTGGAATAATAATATCCAAGTTGCCCAGTACTGGCCATGATTTTGATGTTCTTTCAACAGTAGGGGGGTTATTGGATAGTGATACAAGCAACTCATCTCCCAGGTCAAATTGCAGGTGTTTAGTAAAAGGATCCTCAAGAGATTCCTCAAAGTTTTCTTCAACATCTTCCCCATCTTCAGAAACCTGAAATTATGAAAAATTTATGACTGCATCAAAAAGTTATTTGGTATTGAACAATGCTCTGATTATTTTGTCTTCAATTTTTGCAGCTGTACTCAGTTGTGTACGCTTCAATCTAAGGATGGTTAATGAAGGGTTAGAGGTAACTCAAATTATTTATTTACTTTTCATTAATTTGTCACAATGCAACCATTTTCAATCTATAATATTCTGGCCATCATGTCACTAGGAATTACTATGGCTTTCGAAAAAATGTAGATTTGATTAGATTCTACACTTTGAAGCAATTGGTTTGTATAAAATAGAAAAAGTTAAAAGTATTTCGTAAACCTTCAAACTTCAAGTTTAGCCTTCAACATTAGCAGGGAAATATTTCCCTGCTAATGTTGAAGGCTAAACTGAAACGTTAGTAGTGTTTACATTCTCATTTCACCAACCTCATTGTCACTCCCACTTGTATCTTCTTCAGAACCTTGTACAGCTGATTCAGTTTCAGGGTTCATGCCATTTTCTTCCTCAGAATCTGTATCCTCATCACTATGAACTTTTCTCTTTGCAGATTTTTGGAAACAAGACACCAATTGACTTAACATGTCTTCTTCTTCTTCACTTTCTGAATGGTTGACTTGTTCCTGTTGCAGTTTTCTTTCCATGAACTTTTTCTTCGCCATCTCTTCTTCCACTTTCTGTTTATCCTTATAGCGATTAAAAAGTGCCTTTTTGTTTACACCATCTTTGTCGTTTGGTCCCCGTTTCTTCCTTTTACCATGATTAGGCTTGAAACCACTATTCTTTCTCTTACCAGAATATTTCTTACCTCTGTTCATGGTGATGAATGATGATGTGTCAAACAGAAGATTCTTATTACAGCAGATAGCAAATAAGTATAATCAAGTTGAGGTAAACATTTTATTATTCCCTGTCTATCACGAGGCGATTTCGAAAATTTATGAAATCTGGATAAACTCGTCAACAAAAGTTCCGAACGTCAACTCAATCAACATCTGTCACTCGCATGTGCTTTTGCGCCTAACTGACATTTTTCTTTTTAATTTTTCTCGCGTAATAGGCCGCTGTGCACAGGAGGCTATGAGGTCGATGAGGTACTGTCAAATGGGGTGAGACGACACTAGGGGGTGTATCGCAACAACTGTATGGAAAAAAAAAAAATTTTTTTGTCAACCTTTTTGTATCATGTATGGGACCAAGTAACGTGCCCTTGTATTATCGAAAAAACTCCAAATTTTAAAAGCTGGTGGTGCTTCCTCCTGGTCTGGTCGTTGCCATTTTCATGTCAGTTTTAGGGGTCAAAGTGAGTCGAACAGTTTAATTTTTTCAGTAAAATTTAAGGAGCTGTACTGTAGACTGACAGAGACCAACATGTAAAGGTGTTGGCTGGACATGGCAGCGTGATGCTTATGTGTTCGGCCAGCAGCTGTCAAGCCTATGTTCGTCATGACCCAAACCGGTGACCCGAATAGCCCTTTGGTAGTGCTCATCTGTTTGTTAATTTTTTAAGTGTGTACAAGTTGAAAGTGCCAAATAATGTTACATTTTAACCATTTTATTTTATTGTATTTTCATTTCACCTATTCAATATTTTTGTACTATTGTACCGACTATGGATTTTATCCGAAATAAAGAATTATTATTATTAGTATTATTATTTAATAGCAGATATGGTGTTGAAAAACTATAAATGAGGGTACATTCTACGGTACCTGGGCGTTTTTCAAAAAAAGTGTACATAGGTGATAGTCAGTGTCCTACTTCTTTCTCAATCGATAAACGTTTATTGTGTTGATTTTTATTATCAAACCTGAATTTTACAGTTAGAGTAACAACATAGCTCTTATGTGAACTAAAAATAACGAACAAAGAATTGAAAAATCTAAATATATTAAATAAAAACAATCTTACAGATCGCTGTTTCTGTGATGTCCTACACCCACCTCTACAGATAAAAGTCCATTTTTTTTAGTTTTTTTATACCTAACCCAGTATTTATTTCTACTTGTACTAATAGATAAAGATCTTAGTTTTGAGTTGAAACCCTAATATGATCCGTTTTGGAACAAAATCAATTAAATAATCCAGTTTTTATGTTGTCCGGCGAAATAGCGCATGGCGGAATTTCCCTCTACGTCACCGCATTATTTACTTCTTCTAGATGAAATATTCCCAATTTAGTACTTTTTTTTAAAATGTAGCAACATTATTACAAGTATAGTGGCGGCCATGTTTAGTTTTTGTCAGCCAATTTGCCAAGAAATCGCAACAGAAGTGGTCGCTTTGGTCGGTGAAAAAAAAGTATTCCATCAACGACTCCAGATTTTTCCATTTAAGCAAACCCAAATTGATTTGGCTCACTTTGTATTCAATTTATTGACTTATTGTTATATGAAATGTTTAGTTAAAATGAATGCAAGTTTCTTAATTTATTGGTAAAATAAGTTTTCAAAAATATTGACGTGGTTACGTTACTTCCATTACCGCTACAGTCTCATGAATGGATCATAAAAGTGACGTAATGGAATCCTAAAGGTCGGTTCACCAGACTTCAAATAATAATGGTCATTGAGGAGTACTATTTGAAAAAAATGATTATTTTCCGAGCATTCATTCACTTAAATATTATTGTTATCTGTTTTCGTTCCAGTTTTGAACTTTGAAACGCCTACTCGTCTAGTACCTACCTACCTACTAATACCAACTGTAATATTTCAATTCATAAATCTAACTAGGAACCCTAATTATTGATAATAATATCTTGATAATAACAAAGTGTTTAAGAATTTCGGTATTCAACCGCCGCTGCCGTGGCATGCTCGCTTCGCTCGCTCAGCACGTGCTTCGTTGTAACCTATCCTAACTCTTTGGTGGACTGGACAAATCTATTGTGGTAACGCGAGTTGACGTTAAGTGGTTTCGTAGAGACAGTCCGTTGCAAAACTTGACTTCCATACCATATTGGAATTACGCATATTTTTCCTTCAGCTTAGGTCAAACTAGTTAATCCTAATTTGTTTAAGACAAACACTTTTGTTAAAGCAGTTTATCCTAAGCCCCACAGCCTAAAGCGATGAAGCTTAGGCCAAACTAGTTTATCAAATATACAAAGCAAATTCTGAAAGAGTGCTAAGTATGAAATAATGTTGCCCTTTCTGCTTAGTGACTAATTTCAGGCTAAACTTGTTGATTTGCATAATCTTCAAGTTCCTTGATTTAATCACTGTCATGTGAACGCTGGCTTAGGGTTCCTAAACGTTACCCAAGTGCTCCTATTGACGTCACTGTCCTATTATTACTGTAGTTTATTTGCTAAGATTAATTAATATATCTCAAAGAAATTGTATTTTCTTTTTATAGATTTTAGTCAATGATGAGTTAATAATTTATTATTAATAAACGTTCTAAGAAAAAAACTTATATTAATGTTTCTAAAACAGATAATACCGGGTGGGGCGTTCCGACCGACAATCCTTGAAATTTTGAAAAGCCCTACACATACACATACCTAAGGTATTTTTATTTTATTTTTAAGTTCGATAGTTTTCGAGTTATTGAATGACAAAGTTTCGCTTCAAAAGTATGCGTTGTCAACCTTAATCAACAGCTGTTTGGGACGTATTTAGGGTAAAAGATTTAAGAAGTCGTTGACCTTTTTTCTTTTAATTATTGTAGGGAAATCCTCATGAAAAAGCCGGACTTAAGTCGCGGCAATAACTCAACCATTAGACTAAGCAAAAAAATACAGTAGGTTTGCATAGTACTGCATTCTAGAATGATACTTAAGCACTCATTTGCCCTTGAGAAGATAATAATGTGATTGTATGAACTGAGGAATACAATAACGATCTCAGCTCCTCAACTCAAGTTCCTAATTTAGGCACTTTTTTTTTAAATACCTACGCTAATTAGTTCAGCTTTTGAAACAAGAATTCAAGTTCCATAATTGTTCGTGCTATAACAAAATAATTAAATTAACTAACTTAAATTCAACTTCACTTTAAACATAATAAGCAATTTACACTATCCACCTCAAGTTTTAATCCGGCCCTGTCTCCCTCAACATTTGCAAACCGACGCGCACACGCCGAAAGGCGATAACAAAGAGACCGCGCCGCTTTGCCTACGTGCCGCCTTCCTTTGCCGGCACCGAGCTAGTGTTGTTCTCCTCAGCCGCTCAGCTAAGTGTCGACAGTCGACTTGTCGTTACCAACTGCTTTATCATAATATCATTTCATTGCAATTCTAAAATCCTATGATGTTCCAACAAGATTTGATTGATTGAAAGGAATAGGGACAACTTTGCTTTACGGTGTACAGTGAATCACAAAAAGAACTTAAAACTACAACTAGAAACAAAAGCACTAATTGAACTCGCAAGCTGAATGCAAAACATTGTTTAATACACATTTCTATCGTTTCTGACAAGCTTTTAGCCATTGTACTTAAAGTCGATAAAAAAAACGTGTCTTCAAGGCCTGCCGGTAACTTGTTTTTTTTGTTCGCGGTTATAAGTTTTTAGATCAAACACGATTTAACAAAATAATCGATAACTTTGTTAAAGCGTTTTATCGTGTTAATAATCGAAAACTTAACTTAACACTACGAACTTAAGGGCTTTGTGTTTATTAAAAGAACACAATTTATCGACGTTGGAAACGGTGACGTCTCTACTCGCCTACTTTGCTACTCCCTACCGGACCGCGCTCTGCCTTATTTTTTTAGTCGCTTCGCAGATTTCAGCTAGTGCGTGTGTATCGGGTGTCGTAAAAGCGCGAGTGGTTGAGTGGAGTTTTTTACAAATAATAAGTAGTGCGAGTGTTTGTGTGAGTGAGTGGCAGTTTGCAAAATGTCTTTACAAGCGCAAGACTATTTGGAATTCGCTTGGTGGGAGCGTAAATGCTGTCACGTGTGCACAGGCATTACTTGATTACGTCTTCGGCTGTGCCTACTTAGAGGAGGTGGGCACATCGAGCATCGTATTTAAGGTAAGTGACTGTTGTGTTATTCACAAGTGAGACGAGTGAAATGTGGCGACTTGATTTTTTCGCGGCTTTGCGGAAAGCACAGATAGGTAGGTACTTCGTCAATAGGGTTGTCACAACGTACAAAATTGTTTTTTTTACGACTGTTTTAATATGGTCTGAATTCACGTATTGAGTACTTAAAACGCAAGTATGTGCGGTTCTTTACACGATATTTTTGTCAATGTCGGTTATTCCGCCCCAACCTGTATGTAGTCCAAAGTATCCAAAAGTCGCGTAAAAGAATTATTTTGATTAAAAACTTATTATTTCAATTATATGGGCGGACTTACTCATATTTTTTAGAAAACTGATTGTGTTTAAATTTCGGAAACAAAGATTTGAAGTTATTTACTTCTCTTCATTTTCTTTAAAACGTTCATGAAATTAGTGACGTGAAGGAACTTCTTCCCTACAGAATTAAATTTCAATTACATTTATTTGCGAAGTCTTTTCATATTTTATTTATAAATTCGATTTTTCATGCAGTTTATATATATTTAAATTAATGTAGGCATATATTTAATCGAAATTCAAAATCTGACTAAGGTGGAATTCCTATTACATCACCGACACTTTTTTTGAAAAACGCCCACCTACGATTTCTTTGACCACCACAGACCACCACCACTGTATTTCTATACTCTATGACCAGCAACCCGAGTGACTTTTATTCGTTTTGGAACGCAACTCTACTGTCTGTCTGTCATGATGCTCATGTCACTCATGTCAGAGAAATGAGAATGTGTGTGTCAGACCAGGCTGTCAGTCGTCAAGATAAAGTAGAAAATATTGAATTAAAACCAAATAATATTGTTTGAACCAGCAGTATTTTAATCTGGAGACCTAAATAAGGTTCATCATTCTATCGCACAGTTATTATACAGGCGTACATACGAAATGAAATGATGATCATCATTGGATTGTTGTGAACACCGTACGAACTCCTAAGCTGACCGAAGTAAAAACATTTATGATGTACTTTATGGTACAATACAATGAACAAGCCTAGTTATACAGCCAGTTCTGAGTTGGCGACTCAATCAAATAGAGATGCTAGACCAACTACACCTTCAATGACAGTGGAGAGATCGAAGCCAGCTGGATCTAGAGACCCAGGACATGATGGCTCAGATGAGGTTCAAGATCTCAAGGGAAAAGTCGAATCCCGATTGTTGTCAATGTGGAATAATGTGAAATTCGGATGGACTGTAAAACTGAAAACTAGTTTTTCTAAGGAATCCCCAGTTTGGCTTTTGGGTCGTTGTTACCATAGAAAATTAAGCCCAACAGGCTCCCTAGAATCGTCAACAGAAATCGGAACCGAAGCAACTGCTCAGCAACCAATAGAACAAATCTATGGGGAAGGTATAGAAGGATTTAAATCTGATTTTATTAGCAAAGTGTGGTTGACTTACCGTAGAGAATTTCCTATTATAACTGGCTCAGCATTTACAACAGACTGTGGATGGGGCTGCATGCTAAGAAGTGGACAAATGATGTTGGCACAGGCTTTAGTATGTCATTTTCTGGGCAGATCATGGCGGTGGATACCAGAGAAACCTATACAAAATGCTAGAGAATTTCAAGAAGATTGTCTCCACCGAGTGATAATCAAATGGTTTGGTGATAAATCCTCAGTGAACAGCCCACTGTCCATCCATCATATGGTTAACTTAGGAGAAGCATTAGGTAAGAAACCTGGGGACTGGTATGGGCCTGCATCAGTAGCCCATTGCCTCAAAGCAGTTATGGCAGCAGCATCCAAAGAAAATTATGAATTTGACAGCCTTAATGTTTATGTTGCCCAAGACTCCACAATCTATGTCCAAGATGTATATTCCAGTTGCCGTCTACAAAATGGAGCTTGGAAATCTCTCATTCTCTTAGTACCTGTCAAACTAGGCTCAGATAAATTCAACCCTATTTATGGACCTTGCCTCACCTCATTGCTGACTTTGGATTTCTGCATAGGAATAATAGGAGGCCGACCAAAACATTCTTTATATTTTGTGGGGTACCAAGATGACAGGCTCATTCACTTAGATCCACATTATTGCCAAGAAATGGTAGATGTATGGCAACCTAACTTTTCATTGCAAACCTTCCACTGCCGCTCACCTAGAAAAATGCCTCTGAGCAAAATGGACCCTTCCTGTTGCATTGGGTTTTATTTGGCTACACAAAATGATTTTGAAACATTTATTAATATAATCTCATCATTCCTAATTCCACAAGGAGTGTCTGCAAACTTTGAATATCCCATGTTTACTCTACATAATGGATCTCGTAGCAGTGTGATGAACCCACCAAATATTAGATATTCAATTTATGAAACTGAACAGAACTGGGTATCTCCGAACTTACAGGATAGTGACACTGATATGGAATCTGAAGAATTTGTGTTAGTGTAAGGTGTAAATGTTACATAATGTGGTTTACAAACAGAATGTACTTACTCCTAATTTATCACTAGCTTGCGCCAATTCTTTTTTGGTGTATTCGTGTGAAATTTAGAGAAGAACAAACCCAAAATCAATTACAACTTGAACAAATTTTTAAATGGCAAGAACCTGACATTTTTTTTCAGTAGGCTATTTTACAAACTATGGCAGGACTACTTCTTTGCTCTTTTAAATGGCATATATTATAATTACCACCATGCTTCATAAACAAGCGGTTTTGCTAAGGAGTGCCCCTGCCTCAGACTGCAACGCACATTAGCGCGCTTTTGAATGATTATGTAGCAAAACTCCAATTTTTTATCTTCCATGACATTGGCAAAAAGAAAAGGAACTGGGTGAATCACATAGTTATTGTAGGATTGTTGGTAAGAAAAACGCGTGCGCGAGCTAAACGCTAATAGGGCCGAGACTTCAACAATTTGGATGTCCCTGCATGCGAAATTGTTACTCAGGCAAAATCTAGTCATCTTAGTGGCATTAAATTATTCAAACTGGTATTCTTAAATCTGTACTTATGAGCAGACTTCCACTAGTTTAATATAAGCACTAAATAAAATGCTTCTCTCTTTTTTGGAATGGAAAACTGTAACTACACTATACCTATTATGAATACTACTGTAAGGGAATCTCTAAATATTTATATGTATAGACTGAGCCAGCCTGCAACTAAATCTTATCAGTGAGCAGACTGACTAATGTTATTCAAATTTATATAGAATTATTATCAAGTGTCTAAGGGGGCGACCATTGATTACGTGAGGCGTTTTTTCGCATTTCTGTTTTTGATATTTTTTATATTCGTTTGTTTTATACATCCTAAAAAAACTTGTGCAAACAACTAACATTATTTGATTCTACTGAGCAAAGTAGAAAGACATTTTCTGATTGTTTTGAGACAAGTTTCATGTTGGATGCTTACATGCACATCACAGTTAATTAAACCATCAGGTACTTATGCCAGTCGAGTAAAATTTGTTCTGTTTGTATACCAATCAATGATGTTTAGCCGAGTATGAGGATGGAAACATTTTTTACAATTAATGCAATGACACTTAATTGGCTTAGTTACAAAATGTAAGAACGGGTTTAAGCACTCTGTCCTAGTGAAATGCTTATGTCGAACTGTGTGGTAAGATCAATAATCTGCTATTCTTTTAATGTATAATATTACACCCGCATTAGCGCCATCATTTGTTTTTATAATGCCTATATCAAAGTTGCAGATAGTTTAGGTACCTACCTACCGAGTGTTTGAACCTAACGTACCTATTTATTAAATAAATACCGTAAGATGGGGTTAATTGGTATCTGGGTCTTAATTGGGACAGTACTTTGAAGATTTTTCAAAGCTCAAGTGAAGAGCTGTATTTCTTTTATATTTGGGTGTTTTTGTTTTTATCTGTAGTGAATATAAAAACATACAAGAAATTAAGAAAAATAAAGCTTTGAAACATCTTCACAGTCCTATCCCAATTAAGACCCAGATACCAATTACCCCCATCTTACCGGTATTAGGGGTTATGTGTAATATTATCTATGTAATGCGACCCCCGATTGGCCGTCAGGTAACGCTGACGTCGGGCCGTGCTACGAGAGCGCCCTCACGGTACCTTGACTAGACTAGAATGCGTTGTTTTTTTTTATCGATGGTAACTTCCGATGTCTATGAAAAGTGTTGTTGTTGATTATACGTTTTGAAACTTGAACGCTATTTTACTTCAAGACCTACTAAAATTCCTCCCGTTGCCAGAATCCCTGATCTAGCTACGGCGAAATTGGCAGCCCACCGAGGGGCAACGGTTGAGTTGAGAAGAAAAGTCTATTTGAACGGCGCTGTGCGAAAATTTCGAAGTTGGGCAAAACTTCTTGGCAGCCGACGCCATTTTTGATTGAAAATGCCCAAATCTCGACGCAGCGCGCAATTAGACGACATGGAAGAACGAATCAGCAACGCTACACTCGTAGCCCTCATTGAAAACCAAACGCATGCATTCGAGAGACTACTAGATAGAGTCGGCCCCATCAATTCGTCGACGCCGACGCCAGCCGACGCGACGCCATCCCCGAACGCAAATTTTGCGAGATGCACGGCTCGTTATGACGGCGAGGCCGTCGAATCCCTGGATGCATTTATAGATGCGATCCAAGCATATAAGGAGTGCGCCGCCGTGTCTGATGCGAGTGCCCTGCGCGGCATGTCAATGCTGCTGACCGGATCGGCAGCGGTGTGGTGGCAGAGCGCTAGGAACGAAGTATCTTCGTGGAACGACGCCCTTACACGCTTACGAGGTGCCTACGGTGACATTCGACCGGCGCACCAGCTTTATGTAGAGTTGTTTTCGTTAAGGCAAGAGAAAGAGAAAACAGACCGCTTTGTGGCGAAGGCACGGGCACTCCTGGCACGCCTACCTGCAGGAGATATCTCGAAGAAAGCTGAACTAGACATGGTCTACGGTTTGCTTGATCGCCGTATTCGGAAGCGGCTGAGACGGGAAGAAGTGGATTCCTTCACAGACATGATCTGCTTGGCTCGCGCTATAGAGGAGTCGCTGAGCGAAGCAGGCCTGCCGTCGAGGAACGTCAACCCCCAGCCAGCCTCCGGAGACCGCGTTGGCACTGCACCAGCTATGTCGACTCAGCCGCGTCGTCCAGTAGCGTCCTATTCCGTCCCTAATTTCTCTCCTGCGCAGCGAATTCCGATACAAAACAAACAAGAACAAAGTGCTAAAAGTGGTAATTCTATAAGATGCTATGGTTGTGGACAGCAAGGTGTTGTGAGGTCGCAATGTAAAAACTGTAGCAAGGCGGCATTTTCAGCGTTCGATGTGGATGTGTCAGGTAAGCATACAAATATCTATTCTCCTCCAAGTCACGATCTGGAAAATTTCATTGATGAAAATGTAAATAAGGACTTTGACATTGACAGACAGGATTCTAATGTCAATGCGATTTTTCCAAGTAGCATAGACAATACTAGTACATTTTTAAATAAATTTACGGCATTGGAGTCAAGCTCTCCAGTCAATAGTCCGAATTGTGGTAGTGATGGCATAAGTTGCGGTCCGGATCAGCATGATGACACACATTTTTCATGTGCCTCTTCCTTTTTTCATGAGTCTCATAGTATGTTAAGACCTATCCTCAGCGTAACAATAAATGGCATACGGGGCACCGCGCTCTTAGATACGGCAGCGAAGTGCAGTGTAGTGGGACACTCTTTGTATGAGTTGCTGAAACAAAATAATCAGCCCTTTTCTACTAGGCGTGTCACGGTAAAGCTTGCAGATGGTGACTCCAAAGATCGTGAAATGCTGGAGACGAGTGTTAGTGTCACTGTTTCAGAAGGTAAAAGCTTCCTAACTAATTTTGTGATTTTCCCAGATGCGGACAACAATGACACTCTTTTAGGAATTGATTTTCTAAAGGCATCTGGAATGGTGATTGATTTTGCCTGTCAAACTTGGCACTTTTCAGGTAGTGCACAATCTTACCCGCTAGAATACGAGGGTAGGAGCATTGGTAATCCACCCGTGCTACTATCGTCATTCCAGCTTCGGGACGACGAAGGCTACTTGCTTGTCCCCGAGGAACGTCAGCTACTCTCAGAGGTACTTCAGCGTCATGACGAGGTCTTTCAGCTAGGAGGAGAGCCCACTCGTTTTGCAGAGCATCACATAAATACTGGCGATCATTTACCAGTTGCTGTCCCACCTTACCGTGTTACCCCAGCCAAAAAGGCTATTCTGGAGCAGGAGCTTGAGAAGCTTCTCAATGATGGAGTCATTGAAGAATGCGAGTCTGCGTGGGCAGCACCAGTGGTTCTAATACCAAAAAAGGATGGCACTCATCGCTTCTGCGTTGACTATCGGCGCCTTAACGCGGTAACGAAAACTGATACTTATCCACTCCCCGTGATCGACGAGTTGCTCCAGGCTACAAAGCGCAACTGCATCATAAGTACTATAGATCTACGTTCTTCATACCACCAGGTGAGCGTTGCGATTGAAGATAGGGATAAAACCAGCTTTATAACGCCGTTTGGGACTTACCGTTTCACGAGGATGCCCTTTGGCTTAAAGAACGCGCCAGCGACATTTCAGCGTCTTATGGATCGCTTTCGCTCTAGCGCTTCGATGCGTGACGTGACCTTATTATGTTATCTAGACGATCTGTGTGTAATTTCGGACAACCTAGATACGCATCTGCGTGATCTAGAATTAGTTTTCAATCGGCTGCGGGAGTTTGGACTTCGCGCCAACCGCGAAAAATGTGTTTTCGCGTCTAAGGAGGTTAAGTATCTTGGCCACCTCATCACTCCTGAGGGGATCAAACCGGATGATTCTAAAATCAAGGCGATTATGCAAATGCCTGAACCCTCGAATCTTAAACACCTCAGGACGTTTTTGCAAACTTGCGCATGGTTCCGGAAATTTGTACCAGGTTTTTCCGAAATAGCTCATCCTCTTACTAAACTGACGCGGAAAAACCAGCAATGGGTTTGGAACGAGGAACAACGCAAGGCGTTTGCCGAGCTGAAAGGAAAATTAACTACTGCTCCGGTACTTACTCAAGCCGACTACAGCAAACCATTTGTCTTGTGCACCGATGCGAGCAATTATGCTTTAGGTGCCGTCCTGCTACAAGGCGAAAGTATTACTGACGAGCGCCCCATCGAGTACTCAAGCCGCTTACTCACCCCGGCCGAGCGAAACTACAGTACCACTGAACGAGAAGCTCTCGCTGTAGTCTGGGCTGTTGATAAGTTTCGAGCTTATATCGATGGTCATCCTGTCATTGTAAGAAGTGACCATCAGCCACTAAAATGGCTTCTAACTCTTAAATCACCGAGTGGTAGACTCATTAGATGGGCGCTCAAAATTCAGGGCTACGACATAGAATATGAATATACGCCTGGTAAGATGAATGTCATTGCAGATACGCTGAGCCGACCAACATGTGATGATGTTACCCAGCATGATTGCGGTGTCTGTTCTGTCACTATTGATGTCCCACGTATCAACCAGGAGGAGCTTCGAGATGCGCAGTTGAACGATCCCGAGATCAGTAAAATCATTATAGATCTTGAAGATACCGACGCACTTCGCTCTTCGCGTTGGTTAGAGCGTGGCTACCTGATGAATTTGGGAGTGCTCTTCAGGTATGCTCCTGAGGTGGACGCGGAGGAGCCTCAATTGGTAATTCCATCTTCCATGGTTGAATCCATTCTCAAAGAATATCACGATGCGCCTACTGCTGGCCACCCAGGCGTAGACCGCACTGTAGACCGCATTCGGAAAAAGTACTACTTTACCGGAATGCGACGCTACGTGACGGATTATCTAAAGAGTTGTTTAGAATGTCAGCGGTATAAGTACTCTAACCAAAAACCAACAGGCCTTCTTCAAACGCCTATATTAAACCAACGAGGTGAGGTACTTGCTGTAGATTTTTTCGGCCCCCTACCCGAAGGAGAAAAAGGAGAAAAATGGATCTTGCTGATTGAAGATACCGCCACTCGTTGGGTAGAGCTCTACGCTTTGAAAGATGCTACCGCTGAAATCTGTGCACCACTTATGATCGAAGAGTATTTCTTACGGTACGGTTTCCCTCGCCGTATTATCTCCGACAACGGCGTACAATTTGTGTCAGCTGTAATGCAACAATGCATGCACCTCTTGGGTATCAAACAAAATTTGATTCCGTACTACCACCCTGAGGCTAATCCAGCTGAAAGAAAAAACCGGGACCTAAAGGTCCAGCTTGCAATGCTCGTTCAAACTGAGCACCGAACTTGGCCCAAGCACTTGGCACAGGTTCGGTTCGCCCTAAATACCCACCGTTGCTGTACAACCGGTATGACTCCTTCCTTTATGACATTCGCTCGCGAGATGCGGACACCACTTGAAGCGCAATATGACCTCAGGGCTGTACTGGACAAGGAAAACTTTGTCCCATAGGTAACTCCTTATCTACGGAAATTCGTTGATTCACTCAAGGAAACCAGGGAACGTGTTGAAAAGCTCCAGGATTCACGCAAGGACATCGCCGATGCTTCCCGTCGCTGCTCGCCAGACTATCAAGTAGGTGATCAAGTCTTGTTGACTACGCATCTTCTTAGCAATGCCTCTAAGGGTATCACCCGTAAGTTTATGCCACAGCGCGATGGCCCGTATGTCATAAAAAGCATTCTTAGTCCCACGACTTTTGAAATTGGTGACCGTACAGGACAAGTAATAGGTCGGTTCCATGCGTCTGACATTACCCCATGTGTTGGACAGCAAACTCATCAAGCTGAGCCAGTTCAGCCCCGTCGTAATCGTGGTCGCCCACGGAATCGTAAGCGTAATCGCAGGTCGCTATCAGTCCCTACGGACGCGCCACTTAGTGCCAACACTGCCAATTCACCATCGAGACGATGTAGTGACTTGGAGGAGGAGAGTGTAATGCGACCCCCGATTGGCCGTCAGGTAACGCTGACGTCGGGCCGTGCTACGAGAGCGCCCTCACGGTACCTTGACTAGACTAGAATGCGTTGTTTTTTTTTATCGATGGTAACTTCCGATGTCTATGAAAAGTGTTGTTGTTGATTATACGTTTTGAAACTTGAACGCTATTTTACTTCAAGACCTACTAAAATTCCTCCCGTTGCCAGAATCCCTGATCTAGCTACGGCGAAATCTATAATTATTTATTAATTTTTGGAAGAGTTAATAAAATATCAGACGAAAACTCAAGTGCTTAACTTATTACTAAAACATCCATTGAACTCACCTGTGCGCACAGATATGATCTCTAGCCTACGCCATGTAGATGGGAAGAAATCAAGTTATCTTAAGTTTGTCAATATTATTCTAAGCCCAATTCAGCTGACTAAGAATTGTATAGACCTGTGGCTCGCAACCTATTGTGCACAGAAAACTGATCCGTGGATGCCGTTTACCGGAGGGTTTAAAATCTCATGCGGCTTTCATTCCCACGAAAAAAAAACAAACAGCACAGCCCTGGCAACGCATCCTGGCACATCTTTGAGGAAAACGCAAGATTTACCCCCTTATTCATAAAAACTTAAACAGCGCTTCAACAACACATTATCTTTTGTATCGCTTTGTCTCTTTCATTGTTGTTGCTGCCGCCATTTGCGAGTATGTGACAGAACACGTCAATAACTTAAAATATGCATTAGCGTTGCGGTCGTTTTCATGAATAAGAGGGTAAATCTTCTTTGCGGCTCTTTCATGCCCGCTTAATTCGCTATTATATGTGCGGGGAATGAACTAAATTCGTATACAACCAGCGGGACCTTCTAGACCACGTTCTAGACTAGGTTAAGTGGACTGTATTTTAGGTTTTGCGCGTTACAGTTAAACACTTGGGATTGCATAAACAGGGTGGCACATTTTAATCGCCATCCAATAAAAAAAATACCTACTTTGTATGCTTATAGCGTCAACTAGTAAGATAAACACAAAACACTTGTTGTATAGATATTTCAATTTATTTAACTAAACAGGTAGGTAACTAGAGTAGGTAAACCAAATACATTCAAATTGCATAAATTATAAGGCAGGTACATTGATATCAATGGGCAGGTAGGTAACTTCCTACATGTGAATTCAGTCGTGAACGGTTCAAATTCGTGATAAAAACACTCCCTTAAACGTTTTAATAAGCAATCCAAACATACTTATTTCAATTCCTCTTAGGGGTTTTTTTTCAGCCACATTCAAAGTGAGAAGATAATTTTGTGCTAAGTGCCTTTTAAACGAATGTAGACGATGCCAGTCAGAGATAATTACATTTAAAATAATAAATTCTAAACCAACAACCGCATTCTAGCTTAGTTCACTAAGTATTGACTAGGAAATACACTGAAATTATTAATATAATGAAATTTAGCGATAGCTAAGATTATTTCTTGAATATCTGTCGAGATTAAGTCTTTCACCGCCGTCGGTCACTTTAACAATCGAATTCCTATTGTTTGTGACCGGCGTGGCGTTCAACGTGTTAGTCACTATGACGACATTGACGACTCTAAGCAAATGAGGTGCAGACTTCATAGGATATGGGCGCCACTCCCAGCAGTGCAGCAGCACACATTAGAAGGTCAAAATAAATGCACAAACAAAATTCATTGATTTTTTCAACATTATATTATATTTTTTTTATCCAAAACTAGAGATAGTTCAGCCTACCAGTGCTCCGTGAATACTTTCTAACCGATTTTTGGCCAAAGCTGAAGACAATTAATTAAACTTTCGACTTTAGTCAACCTCAAAAGTGCAGTTTTTTATTTATTTATTGTAGGCCAAATCCTAAACTATGAGGAATATCGAAAATTGCTGAATGGAGTCTCGAGGCCGATTTTGGCAAAAACTAAAACTTTTTCTTAGCCGGATATCAAACCAGTTGGTTTTGAAAAAAAAAGGCCAACCTGTATTATTCCTCATAGTTTAGGATTTGGCCAGGTGAGTTTTACAAGTTGGCGCGGTAGGTAGGTACCTAGCAAAAAGTAGAAGTGTTTTTTTCTATAATCGTTTAGTTTGTTTGCAATTTCATAGGCGGCACGGCATCGCGGCAGCGCGAGGCGAACTTTGGCACAATAGCCGAAGGATGCTGGAGGTTATTTTATGGTGGAAGGCGGCCGAATCCGTAGCTCAGTGTTTGTTCGGACAGTGCCCAAATCTACTCTGTCTCTCCATAGCGTAGCTTAACCTACGAGAGTAGTAACATGCTATGCTGTGTGTTCGTAATTTAGGAGCAGAGAAATTGGATTGAATAACAAATTCAGCTAGGGCAGGCAATTTAAAGTGACTGTGGCTGAAAATCGAATGTGTTGTGTGGAAAATATTATTTTATTAAAAACAAAATTAATAGCCTAATTCTTATCTTTTACTGGAGGTGGATGTCTGATGAAGTAGTGAACAGCATTATAAACCAGATGTGGCGCAATATTGTGAAGAGGGTGAACCCTGTTGAGCTCATTGCTTGGATTCCCAACTACGAAGGCGTCGCCAATACCAGTACCATGCTGTGCCACTGACAATCCACTGAGGGTGTAACATGTGTGATAAATGTCCCGAAACCTGCAACAGGATATTTAGATAATATTTACTTACAGCTTTCCCAGGCAGCCAACATTCGAAATTTTAAAAGAAGAATGATTTCATACTTTTTGAGGCTTTTGCTCAGCAGTGACACATTACAATAGACTCAAGACAACTCCATGAGTGTGCTATTCTCCATATTAAAGTGGCTGATACCTCAAAACCACATCAGAAATTTATAATTATAATTAAATTCTTCTAAGTGTAATTAAAGTGTGATATACTATTACTTGAGACATTTTTTTAAATCAATGTATGAATATAATCAGAATCACTCACTTTCCTGGTTTGTCAATAAGACCACCTTCACGAGCTTGACAACAAACCAATATATATTCTTGTAAGGCACCTTGATTAAAGAACACAGTTTCAATAATATCTTTCTTATCTGGAAAAACAATATTGAATGGTTAATTTTAATAACAACATACTTAAATTGTTAAAGGTTTACATGGGTCTGTTCTTTTATTGGACACCATATTTTTTAACTTATTCCCTTGACTCTAGTCTTAGTCTAAGATGAATGTGTAAGTTTATCGCAGTATAGGTTTATTATATTTTTATCCACCGCCAACAAGGTTTCTGCTTCGCCCGATGGTTGACTGGTAGAGAATGCCTTTTGGCATTAAGTCCGCCAATTGTACTTTTTCTTTGTGCAATAAAGAATGCATAAATAAATAAATAAATGAAAATTTTCGAGTACTGAGCTGTATGAGAATCATAAAAATATTTGAATCTGAGTTATTTATTAATTCCTGCCCGGAAACCAGATTGGACAAAGATAATACAGCAGCCAAAAATTGATTATAGGTCAGTTCTTATAATTGTTCAGCTTAATTATATTCAGTTGATGTGCCAAATAAATAATAATGTGGATTAACTCACCTTGTGACAGTATAGCACTAATAATAGGAAATGCAGCTCCTTGCCAAAAGGAGTAACAGCCATCAACCAACTTGTTAGTTCTACCCTGAAAGCCTCCCTCTACACGCATCTGTCTATTTACACACCAACGCATCAGTGCGTCAATATCACACAGCCCCGTTCTATTCAATAAGGCCAGAGATGCTAAGCCACAAAATGCATAACCTCCATGAGCTTCCATACCAGGACAGCCAGCAAATCCTCCTTCATATGTTTGGCAACCTACAATCCACTCAGCAGTCTTGTCAAACAGAGCATCTGTGTATGTATTCGTAATTTTTGCTACACTGATAGCGCAGTATGCACCTCTGATATCTTGCTCACCTCCCTTGTGAAGGGCAAAAGAGCCATCAACTTCTCTAACTGTCCACAAAAATTTCTGTAGTGAACTTCTGTCTATTGAATCATAGGCTTCATCAGTACCAATGATACTAAGGGCATTTACAGCTGCATATGTCGTGCCAAGATGTGGATGTTGTCCTGGTCCACCACCATACCCTCCATCCTCGTGCTGGCAGCGAGCCAGGAATTGTACTGAATCAGCTAGAATTTCAGCATCAGGCATATCATTTAGAAGCCACAAGGAATGTAAAATCCAGTAAACCAGCCATGTTCTACTGGCGTCCAAACATTCATAACTTTTAGGTAAACCTTTTAGCCAATTTTTAAGTTGAGTTGCATGTGTATTTCTGTTGAGCAATGGCAAATCTGGATCCAACGAAGCATTTTTCTCAAACTGCTTATAAATGTTAAGGATCATAGCTTCCACATCCATCTGAAGAAGTAAAAGTTAAGAACAATTTAGGTACATACAAATACATCGCATCGTATGACATTAACAACAAATAATATTTACCTGATCTGCCGAACTGTCTGTGTTTACATTTTCAGTGATAAACTTTTCTCCCACTACATCACTGTAACACCTTATTTGATTTTCCATTATTATTTCTATCAAGTTTAGAAATCTAATTTAGCCAATTTGTTTCGTTACAGCATAGTAACCTATAAATAATCAGTAACCTTTATGAAGTTAACCTCGCCAAATAATGAGTGCGACCACATTATTCAGGCTTTCCAAATATAACCACTTACATTTCCTTCACCCAACGAAATTTATTAATTACAATTAAGAATGTTCACAGAAAAACAAGTTAATCATATGAATAAACCAAGAACAAGAAGACAAAAAAATGGCATTGCACTGCAGTGCAGTAGTAGGTATTTATTTTTGAGCACTATTTCCACTTAGCCACTTCGATGACGGTCGGTCGGTCAGTTCGGTTCCGTTTCGGTCACTAATTTGGGTTGCAGTCCGAAATGCAATTTTTTAGCGCTTACATACTGTGCGGTCCGTATTGCGATTACAGCCCTTTGAGCGCTGCCGCCACGGTGATTTTGGCAGTTTCGAATTTAAATTATCACGATAACAGCGCTCACAGCGTGTCATACTTTCCAGCCACGCCACGAAAGCAATTGCAATGAAATTATGCAGAACAATCTACCATTAAATTACCATTTTAGAAAACGGTCTGAAAAAAATTACCACCTACAGTTTATGAGAAATTAAATAAACTAAGGGGTGTGGCTGGAAAAACCGCATAGGTACTTCCTTGGCACGCAACCTCGTAGGCTCTGAAATCGCGAAGCAATTGCAATGAAATTTTGCAGAACAAATTACCATTTCATGACCATTTCATGACCATTTTAGTCCACAGTCTAAAAGAAAGAATCTATTTACAGTTTGAGGGAAATTAAATACGCCACTTTATCAGTGGGGCGGCCGAGACGTATACTTTGTCGCAAACGCCACATCGCAAATCGTAAAGCATTATCGCAATAGCTATGAAATTTAGCAGAATAGTTGTCCATATGATGGCATTTTCAGTCAACAATTTAAAAAAAGCGGCTAAGTGCAAGTAGGACTTGCCCATGAAGGGTTCAGTAGCAAATTGTAATAGAATATTTCAAGTCATTCCGGGCGACAACCTTGGCTTATAGGTCAATGAACTATTAACTTGCTGATCCTGCAGTCAAACTGTTTTGCAGTTTTGAATGTAAGTTTTGTAGTTCATAATAAATAAATTAATAACTCTTCAATATCAAAAAACTTAATTATTAAAGTGTAAAATTGTTATGTCTTCCTTTTCACCAAGAAAGTTAAACTTCACTTTTTAACCTACATACTCGTTTTCGAACGCAATCCTACTGTCATGTCAGCAGGCCAACCAAATGTCAATGTCAGTACGGACGGACTATTTCGGCAATGTTTGATGTTGTATTCAATTTGAATTAGATCATATTCGTAAAGATTTGATTTTGAATGATATTTGTTGACAAATAAAGTTTACTCTAAAATAACTGGTTTCATAATGATGCCCAATAGGATAGGTAATTTACCAATAGCTGCAGAGAATCCTCTAGGTCTCTCTTGGCATGATTCGGCTTGGATTCCATTGCTAAACCCTTCGAACATTATGGATTACTTCTCTGAACGATCTAATCCTTTTTTTGATCGAACGTGCAACAATGAAGTAGTTAAAATGCAGCGTTTAAGCATGGACCAATTACAGTAAGTTAGAACTCGACGACTTACCACATTTTACTCTTGTAATCAATGATATGATATAGTAGACAGGTTACATCAGTACTGATGCAAAGTCGAAAATTGACCTCTGGTGTACATATAATTTGACCATGTGAACAAGATAGTATGATCATTTACTAGAGTGTAAACAAGAAGATACATGTTGCGCAGTGTTGTCTCAAACTGCCAATGCTTTGCTCAGGTGTTCGAAAGTTGTGATTGTGCCACTTTACTAACATAAGTAACCTATCCAACTCTTTTTATTATAATATCATTGCTTGTAATACAATAACAGACTAGGATTTGCTTTTCAGTCTATTTTTGTTTAGTTGTGTACTTGTGATTTATCAAATGTGGCCACCATATTAGTAAATAAATAGAATAAATAAATATCGCTCGACATTATTTCACTGTTACATGGAATGTTGAGGTGCCCGTGGCGCAGTTGTGACATTGATCGGCGACGATCGCTGTTGTAAAGCAACACACGCCGGGTCGGAAATGGGATGGGTGACCATTCCGACCGAAATTTAGTGATGTGTATTTCAACCAACCTCCAACAATCCACACTGAGCCCGTGTGTTGGAGTATGGCTTGTTCTACCTCATAGTTGAGGTGAGGCCTATGCCCAGCAGTGGGACGTATATATAGGCCGTTTATGTTATGTTATAATTAGATATATTTTTTTGTTAATACACACTTTGAATACATAGGAAACACCCAGACCAATACCAACAGGCATTAACATGCACACTCACTTCTGAAACAGTAACTATTAAATTCACCAAAGGCGTAAATTAAACATGGTGAAAATGTTTCAACTCAACAGGGTAGAAAAAAAGGCTAACTTTGTCATCCCATTAGTGGATTAGATTCTGAAAAGTAATATTAAATGGCTTCTTAAGGAAAGTTAACATCCAGTTTAAAAATTCCTTTTGTATAACTAGTTGCAATCAGATGGATAACCTTTAAATTTTTAATTTTGCAGAAACATGACTGGCTTGGAATATATTCTACTCCATGTACAAGATCCAATACTATATGTCATACGAAAGCAACATCGTCACAGCCCAACCCAAGCAACACCCCTAGCTGACTACTACATCATAGCTGGTATTGTTTATCAAGCACCTGACTTAGCTAGTGTTTTAAACTCCAGACTGGTAAGATTCTTTGCATTTGAAAAACCTTAACATCTTTGAAGACTGATAGTGTTAATACTAAATTGTTTGTTAGATTCTGAAACCTCACTAACGTAATCATATAGCTACCTATCTACTAAAATTTTTAACAGCCACACTCAGATTCCATTTAAGTTGAAGGTTTATTCATATCAAAATTTGACATTCTTTAGTAATTATGAACTACAGAATGTCAAATGTTTCAATAAGAAGCATTGATTCAAACAAAAACAGGAAGATAGGGTATCCACGTACCAAAAGTGGCCACCCTGAAACAGGTCCAATGGACCTGTTGGCAAGCCAATATGTCAGCGACTTGTTTGCGTCCACGTCATGTGCCTTTTTTTAAATTCGCGATGTATGAACATAATGTATGTTCTTCTTTTTGTCTGCTCTAATTCTTGTCTCTGAGTGCTCTAAAGTCATTAAAATAGAATTTGATTGTATGTTTTCTGTGTGATCTCCAATATTATTGGTGTACCTGAGTCCACCTGATGAGAAGCAGCTGTGAGGCAGCAAATTAAACTGAGGCTTTACCAATATGTTTTTTTTTTAGTTATCAGCAGTTCACCACTTACAGTGCTCATTTGAGGAAACAATGTCATATTCACGCTATCATCCAAGCAAAGGTTACTGGTGGGATTTCAAAGCCTCAAAATCAGGTTTGTGAATTATTCACTATTACAGTTAAGCACAGAAGGAGCAACAACTTTTTTCTTTGTTTTAATCCCGTTTCATTCAGGCAGTATTAATTGCCTTTTTTATTAATTACCTAACTACCTACATGTAAAATATTAATATTGAACAATGAATCACAAGAAAAACTGTGTATGGCAATTGTTACAGGATTGGGACCTTTTAATGCTACTCAGTCTGCTCCTAAAGAGACATCAAGTACTCCAAAAGAGGAACCTTCCACATTATTCCAAAGGCAAAGAGTAGATATGTTACTGGCAGAACTAGTCAGACAGTTCCCATTGCCAGTGACACAAACTACACCAAATCAGGTAATAAGATAAATAATGCAAGTTTGTTTATTATTTGTATGATCTTTCCAGCTATAAAGATTAGCTGTTTATTTACCTAACCAATTATTTTTTTATCTAATTGTGATTATTAATGATAGTATTAAAATGATTTTTCATAACCTGCTGTACCATTAAATTGTAACAAGGGAGTTCTGTTAAGGTTGAGTTGTGAATTTTATTTCTACAAGCAATAATAAAATACCTACTCGTTAATAATAAAATCCGGGGTAATAAAGATAAACCATTTCTTTGTTTTTAGACCAATGGAGTGGCAGTAAAATCTGAAAACACCAATGACAAAAGTGAGACCAAACCCCCAGATGGAAGTGCTGTTGGTAATATAACAATTAAACAGGAACCTATTGATCCAAGTAATTCAGAAATATCAAATGGAAATATGCCAGGTCATGTTGAAATCAAAACTGAAATAAAACAGGAAAATATGAAGCCCCCACCAGAAAAGAAGCCTAGGGTATTGTAAAATAAATTAAAAGTGATATGTATTTAGCTCTGTTATTTTATTTCAGGTAAAATATGCACAACTGCTTCACCCTCCCCTGAATTCACAAACTCAAATCAAGGTTCAAGGGAGCGACAGCTAACTTCTGAGGGATGTTTATCAGAAGTTAGCTTTCGCTCCCAGTTCTACATATTGTCATTTTACAGGATAGCATGAGCTTGAGTGCGTGCTTAGCGTTGATTGACGTTTATAAATTCGGGGGTTACACTCACTTAATACATTATATCGCAAAACCTCCCTAAAAACTAAGTCATTTGCAAGTAATCCTTGTTTTTTTCCTCTTGAGCATTATACAAATTATCAACCTTTTCTTGTATCATGACCCCATTTAAACATAGCTGACAGTTAATTCTCCTTGGGTCTCTTAATAAATCATCGTGGTTGATTCCTTGGTTTACACTGGAAATAAGAGATTGAGGAAACATAACATTATATTGTAGTCATCATAATTATGTAAGTATTAGAAATTAATTATTACGATAGCAAGCCTATATTAGACCTATTATAGCCAACAAATTAGCAACATGTAATATTTGATTAAGTTGAAATAAATTGATTAATTTCAGCAGTATTGATTAGTTTCTCAATGTAATCGATATAACAATGATGATATTTTTATACCTTGAAAAAGCTTTTCTTATGCCAAACTCAAATCCAATTTTACACCCTTGGCTGTACCCAATGTTGAAACTGTCCTGAAATGAGGCAGTTTGGCCATCACTTGCTCCATTCATGTAACCAGCCTGAAGTGAAATACGAAAATGTAAATAATCTCTATGCAACATAACTGACCAATTAGCTATGTTCTTGACGACAGCGGGCGTGCTGGCGAAAGCGGAGCAGCCAGTGCGCTGCAGCACAAAACAGGTCTAATTATTTTTTGGGCCGCAGCGGCCGTCTTACCGCCGCACTCAGAGACGTCAATTTAACGTTAATGGTTCATTTTAGTCAAAATTTTACATTCTTAAAAGTTCTATTCTATTTGTTATAGTCTCTTTTGAAAAATGGAATTTTGACTCTAATGAACCATTAACGTTAATTGACGTCTCTGAGTGCGGCAGTTAGAGCATAAATTCATTATTTGGCGCGCCTCCACTAGTGTTGCAAAACTATCGATTAATGATAACGACCCAAAGTGCTATGGAGATTTTGATATCTATAGACTCTTTTTATTTGTATCAATGTATGGAGAGGGGTCGTCTGTCGATGACTATAGTTGGAATAAATCAATCTATACTAATCGACCGTATCAATAGCCCCGATTGCGTAAAAACTATCGACACACAACAATACTAACGTTAATATCGAACGCATTATCAATAGTATAGATACTATTGCCGCTGAATAGATAGATAGATTTGACGACCGTCTTGGTGTAATTGTTGAGAAGTCGGCTACCACACCAAGGGTCGCGGGTTCGATCCCCGCACAGTACAAACATTTGTGTGCATGAACATGTCTGTTTGTATTGGTCTGGGTGTTTCCTATGTATATTAAGTATGTATTTACAAAAGAAAAAGTATTTAAGTATGTTTATCCGTTGTCTAGTATCCATAATAACGGACTATAAAATTAGCCTACTTGGGACTAGATGGCACTGTGTGGAATAATGTCCAAGGTCCAAGGATATATTCTTTATTGCACACCAAAACAACAGAAATCAACAGCAAAAGTAACACAGATTGGCGTAAAATGTACAATTTGGGCGGCTTTATCGCTAAAAAGCGATCTCTTCCAAACAACCCCCAGGTAGAGGAAAATTTACTAGAAGGGTAGGCAAGTGCTCAAGTAACAATAATAGTAACTATAACTGACGGCAAACATCAAACCAATACTTAGATACATACATACATAATGTCCTATAATCGTATATTGAATATCAATCGATAGGAACGATACTATCGATAGTAAACTTTCCCCTCAATAGGCATGACGACAGTATCAAATAATCAACGATTTGAATACATTAGGGGAAAAAACATATTAAAAGGATTTAAAAGACACATTTAGTTTGATTTTAAAATCTGAGATTAATCAGATTTTCGATAAAGTAAAAGGATAAAATACTCCAATTCGCCATTTTGACTCAAACGTCAATCACGCACTATGACGTCACTGTAATGGAAATCAACAAATGTCACTGTCGTATTTCATACAAGTGAGTTTGACAGACACTTGATATTTACATTACAAATACGTCACACGGACGCCATGACACCTGCGAGCGTTTTCGCGCGCTGTTGATAAAATACTAGAATAATGTCCTCAAACTTTGTTAAACTGACCTTTGAAACCGAAATAAAGTTTTTTTAGTATACAATACATGTGTACCTTTATCACGAAAGAAGATTTCAAAATTGTTCGTCATGCCTATTGTATATTTATTGAATAAAACTATTGCTATTAATAATTTAATATTTCATTTATTATTATTTTAAGGAAACAGATTAGAGTATTTGGATAGTAAACATTATTCCTGTTTGTTAAGAATGTGTTTTTGCAGTAAAAGAAAGACAAATAGGCCGGTTTTATGCATGGTAGGTCAGTGGTTTATGCGGACAGCCAATATTTATTACTAATACTATTGATGTACAGCCCACTATCTAGAGCGCAAACATATTGCTGCCATCAATAGTATCAATTTTGTTGTTACAAAAGCCATAACCGATACTATTGATATTGATATCGATAGTATTGTAGTATAGAAATACTATTGTACCAAACTGAGCTATAGATACTATTGATAGTATCAATAGGGCTGTCAATATTATAGATGATTCCTAAAATTAATAATTATTAAAGATGATATTAAATCGTTTCCTGTGTCGTGGTCTGCTGGAAAAAATCTCTTTTTAAGCTAAGCTCACCTGTACTTTTTTTTTTCCTAACCTGCATCATCCCACTGCTGGGCAAAGGTCTCTCCCAATCCCTTCCAAACAGTCCGATCCCGTGCCAGGCTCTGCCAATCTTTTCTGTACTTTTAATCTCCTAAATATCTGTCTATTCTTATTGACATTTTGTGTATGAACTAATAAATAAATAATGATTTTAGAGGTCAACTATCGACAATTTGGCAACACTAATCGATAGTTATGCTACGCAATTTTCGATACCTACAATCGATAGGATTATGGTCAGAGCAATAACTTTAGTTGGTACGCTTCGCTGTCGCACCGCGCTCGCAGTCGTTTATAACGCTAGCCATCAAAAATAGTAATTTACCTTATTTATTGGCTCAACAGTACGAAACCAGGTCTTCGAAGAAATATTTGCATTTTCTTCATTCATTGTGGTCTCAACTGCAACCTAAATTAACCTGAAACATAACCCTCCTTCTGTCGCAGTCGGGTAAAAAGTTAGGTTGATTTATGGTTTGTTTTGTTTTCATTTACAATCTTGGAACAGTTATTTTACGGCGATGCACCTAACGAAAAATAAAAAAGCTACGATCAACCTCAAGATAGAGCACACTATCACGGTAAGTAATAGTATATTCCTTTAATGTGACACTAGGTAGGACACTACATACATATATTAAGATTATTAATTCCAGTCAGTCAGCACCACGGACGTATGACTTTTAACGTCCTTGTCAACGTACAATGACAATGACAACGTACAATGTCATTTTCAGTGTTGCAGGTTTTTAGTCCTAAATAAATAGTGATGTGATGGAATCGAGTTTTTACAATTAAAAGTTAGTCGAGTTTTTTTTATTCATTTCTTATCAAATTGCCTTTAAATAAATAAAAATATGTTATTATATGCGTATGGGGTCATTTTCGTGCCTTTTTTTATTGTAGGGGAAATGCCTTACGCATACCTGTCCGACTCCAATCGAAAGGTATACCACCTTTTTGGTGTGTGGTCTTACCGACTAAACCCCTACTAATCCTTCTCATTGTCCATAGTGGGATGAACACGGTAAGTGGCACGAACGAAGCCTTCTACGCGTACCCCCGACGGTGTTATAAGTTGCACGCCCCATTGTTCGCTCATCTGTCGGAGTAAAAGCTCGATTACTCTCGCTCGGTTTCACTCGGGTGGTTTTAGGAACGCGTCTGAGTCATTTTCACGCCACCCAGAGTGACTTTTACTGTTTTAGGCGATCCCTTGAATCGTAAAATAAATTTGGATTAAATATTTGATTGCTGAGAGTGGTCTTCCTGTTTTTCGTGAAGGTAACCTTTGCTATGGTTTAGGAACTCGCTGAAAGTAATGGCTGAAAGGCACAGCCACCAAAGCAAAAATAATTTTAAAAAAACAGCCAACGTCAGGCCATTCCTGTCACTGTCAGTCAGGCCTACCTACTACTACTGTCATTGTCATTGACTCCAAAAAACTGATTTGTCGTGATTTGTTTGTGCGAACATTGATTTTCTTTTCGCTAAAAAAAATATAGAAATAAATTTGAACAATTTGTCGACATGCCCGAAGTGAAACCTTTGAAGTTAGAAGTTTACAATGCCATCGTTGAAGATTTTAACAAACTTAACAGTTTTAGTAGAAAAGCAGAAAATGAATTAAAAAGAAAGTATAAAAAGTTAGTATTTTATTGTAATTAATAGGGATATTTTAGTATTTTAACTTGCATGCATTTTAAATGTTAGGTACCTAGGCTTCGGCATTATGCTGCTACCGGACTGCGGCTGCTGGCCGTATTACGGCTGGCAAACGTAAAACGTCGGTAGCTGTGCCATTAGAGAATCCGCTTCGGGGAGAATAAGTGTCATGTTTTTAAAGCTTTTTATTTATCTTTTTTTTTTATCTCTGTATGATAGAACTCAACCCAAGTATTTGAAGCCTCTGGAGTTATTTTTTTTCTGAGAACATCTTTCGTAGTCCCAAACGCTTGAACCACATACTATCACTACTAGCTACTTATAATAAGAAAATCTTTGAATTCATGTTAGGCATTGTAACTTGTATCAAAGACCAATCCAATAACAACCACTACTGCTGTGGGCAGAATTTTTCACCAAGCCCAAGGTTATTATGTCCTCATACAATACCATGTACACACAAGAGAGGGGTTAACTTTAACTGCAATGTATACAACATGATCTAAATGGGAAATTGAATACTGTACATTACATTTCCTTCAAGCTATTCCTGTGCTTTCTAAAGGGCTTCAATTATCTGTGTTACTTCTGTTGTTTACTACCCCCATTGCTAACCCCATTTATTGTTAATCACTATAATAAATACTGTTTGCATCTTACCAATGAACATTTATATGCTATTTTAGAAATTTGTTTAGCCTAAATTTTATTTGGCTAGAAGGTTGCCAACCCCTGCATAACATTAATAAATAAATGTGTTATTTACTTATATGTTTCAATTTTGTTCACAGTTTGCCACCATCTACACTTGGTAGCATTATTTCACTTCTTGTTCAAAGATCCATGAAACAAAATTATCGTAAGTCACCTGTTATATCAAGCAAATATCACAATCTTTATGAAGAACTCATGAAAGATAGGAGTAAAGGAAATGTCATAATGCAGTAAGTATCAATGAATGCAACACTTCCCTCCCATATCCCATCCCACTTACCACCAGGCCAGGTGATGTGAGTGACGGTGATTATTGTGGACACCATTGCCCTCGCGTCACAAGGGCGGGCAATCAAGTTTTGTAACACGTTATCTTGTTCGAATTTGGATGGTTTGGCACGAGAAAGAGTGCGAGATAATTTTGCCACAAAGTGCATGTTACTGCCGATGGTGGGTCAGTGGTGACAATAACATGTTGCTCAGGGCCTGGCCCGTCCATATAGGCAGTTGCCTAGGGTGCTGGGCGCTGGCCACTTTTAAGGAGACGCGGGTCGTCGTGCGGGGCGAGGCTTCGTCGCCCGCCGCGTTTGACGCAGCGCTTTACGCTACGAATCAGACAAACGCTTACAAAACGCTTCTCCTTAAACGCTCCGAACATCGTCGTGTGTTCGTGTTTCAGGCGGCCCGCGTCTCCTTAAACGGGCCCCTCCCGGTCCTGGCTTGTACAAGGACGAAATAGATAGTAACTCAATGCGAGAACATAAGTAGGAGTCTTCTCGCCTACACACTTACCTACAAAACATGTTGGCACTACGAAAAAAGCATAATACGAGTAGGTTGCTCTATCTATAAGATGGGTCACTTAAACCTGAAGGCGTCTGTACTTGGTGTTATAGTGGCAACTGAAATACCTACATAATTTGTGCTATCAGCTAGCTATCACGGCTTATGAGATATAGCCTTGTGACAGACAGGAGGGGGCCTTCGCTGCCCCCGGATATTAGTAACGGGGCCCCGTTTTTACCTAGCCCATGGCTTTGTGAGCGCCTATTTTAGCTTTCACGGCTTCACTGGACATCAGTGTCAGTGGGATCGGGGCGCTCTCAACCTCCTAACATAAGCAACATAACATAGGCAGCCTTACCCCCGAACACACAAACTCAAATCATGGTTGAGCATCCCTCTAACATAAGCAACATAACATAGGCAGCCTTACCATAGGTTGAGCATCCCTCTGAGTCTGAAGTATGGCTGTCCATTTCAGTTCTATTGACATTTAACATTACAGCATGAGCTTGTGCGCGTGTTTAGCGTTGATTGGCGTCACAAAATGTTCGCTCCTTCGCCAGACCAACAACGGGTCTCGCGCGGCTATGAGCTCATAATTCCGAAAGATTGTAAAGCCAATAAGAACGAGTGAGAACCGAACTGAGATTAACTATACTTCAAAATCAAACCTACGAACGAGAGTAGATTAATGGAGATGCCATTAGTGTTTTTTTTTTCGGGGAGAATCCCTTTGCCCTTTGTGGCAGACTTGTCTTCCGTCAAGGCTCGACACTACTGACTAAACCCTCCGGTTCTCCTACGTTGCCGTCTAGTGATCGAATTCGTGGCAACTATGCGTCATCCATGATGCCACTGGGAAGTTTACGCTTCATCAGTAAACGTCATATCGCTGATTGGGATGATGTTCTTGTTCATTAAATATATTTTTTGTTTTTCTTAGGTTGTCAGAATGTCAAGGCATAAGTCCAGCCTTGTTTGCAAGATCACTATTACAAAATGTTTATTCTGATTCATTAATGATCAAAAAGTGTATGAAAGATACAACCCTCATAGGAGACAAAGACCTGGCTTATCAAGTGTTCCTGGTAATTATTCTAACCCTTAAGTAAAACTTTTATATTATTATAGTAAAAAAACATTTAATTTTATTTATGTAAGCTGAGTACAAGCACGTCAAGACGAAAAATCACATCTAAATAAACAAAGTTGCTTCTATCGACAAGATTCTGGCTTGAAACACGATAGTTACTCTTTTTAATCTTGTTTATTTCTTCAAAAGTTAGATAATTGACAAGCATAGTCAATACCAGACATTTTTTTTATGTTAGCCGTTAGGTACACTTCGGCGTAGCCTAATAACTAACTGGTAGATAATGCTGTTAATCTTGCTAAGAAATCAATATTTTTTCAGGGTGTTATGAACGATAACCAGTATGGACCTTATGCTGATATTATTAAGCAGTAAGTGTCTTCATTATGGGTAATTTCAGATTCGCTTATGTTTCCCCAAGCGCTTATGGGTGTACTACGCCATATTGAATGCCAATTGATCGATAGTCAAATGATTGACCACTATAAATCGAAGGGTTAAATCATCGAACGTTCAAAATATCGAATCGTCAAATGATCGAACGTTCATAAAATCGAATTGTTAATAAATCGAAAGCTCACTACAACGAATGCTTAATTTATCGAACATTAATACGTTGGATAGTTTATCACATCTTTTTTTTTCGTGGGGAAATCCTCATGGATACCTTGCTGTCCGGGGGGACGACGAAGTTATGTCGGACTCCTACCGACTAAAACCCCACGGCACTCGACCGTGGCATCTTGGTGGCAAAGCTGGATCCTACCGTAAGTAATACCGCTCTGCTCCGCCGCCAGTGCAAGCCCCTAATGGGGCCCCCTCAAACCGACCCCCCAAGGAAGAGGGTGGTCACGAAAGCGCCTGGGGTACTCAGACACTTTCGCCGTCTCTATGGACGCCGTGCAATGCAAGCCAGAGCACCCGCGCACTCCGGCCCGCTGGCACCCACTGTACGCAGACCCTGCTGGGCACGCAACCACGAGCCACCCGAAGGGCGGCTCCGCTGCCGCAACCAGCGGTACGGCCAAGCCGGGCCGCGACGCACAGGGGGGATCAGCCCCGGATCTTTGGCCCCCGATTGCGCGCCGCGGCCTTCACCACGCGCCTCAGGGCGCTTGCAGGCCCCACTGGCCCCGCAATCCCACGTGTAGCCCTTGCGGCCTGCAGCGGGTGGATGGCAAGTCCACCACACTGCCACGCCTGAGTTCTCTTGGCTTCCCGGTTTTTCCGGTACTAAGCCCCCTCGCCATGCCAAGGCGAGAACTCACCCCCTCATGAGTGCCAATTTTCATCCTTCACTACGCCAGCTTATTAGATGTTCCCGTTCAGGATGTGATAAACTATCCAACGTATTAATGTTCGATAAATTAAGCTTTCGTTGTAGTGAGCTTTCGATTTATTAACAATTCGATATTATGAACGTTCGATCATTTGACGATTCGATATTTCGAACGTTCGATGATTTAACCCTTCGATTTATAGTGGTCGATCATTTGACTATCGATCAATTGGCATTCGATATGGCGTAGTACACCCAGCGCTTATACCTATTTCGCGCTACGAAAAATTGTACACGTTGTACAGAACGATTCAAACTTCATGGCGGATCGGAAGTTAGCTGCGAGCGCCGAGTGCGCAAGCTTGACCTCACCTCGCAACCCGCTGACACCTAATTTGTGTTCTGCGCATCGACTCGCGCGATGGTCACAGCCGTCATTAAGTTTTAATCGTACTACACACGGGCTTATTCCGGCGTGTTCGCTCAACCGTTAAGTATGCTTCAAAATCGTATACAGACACTCGCGTGTATACGAACTTGAAGCATCACCTGCTTTCGATTTGCTAAATGAAATCTGAAATTTGTTTCAGGTCAGTTGGATTAGAATACGAACTAAGACTGGAAAGAGAATTACGATTGATGAACATAACATTTTCTGATGAAAATGTATTGAGATTGAGAGGATATGATAAGACACCAGACTTTAAACTAGATGTTCCCATTGCTGTTGATGGATTCATTATAAATTGGGTGGAGAGTAAAGCTCTATTTGGTGATGAAGAAAATCATTCCGGTTACTTGAAAGAGCAATTGACATGTTACTGGAACAGGTTCGGTCCAGGCCTCGTCATCTACTGGTTCGGTTATTTAGAAACTCTTAGTTCAACGCCGGAAGTCAACAACATGTTTATATTACGAACTAGTTTTCCAGAAAAGTCTAGCATTACTCAGTATAAATTTGAATTATAGATTGAATATTATTTCGATGTCTATTTATTATTACTGAATTAAGTAGAGAAGCCAGCAGATCGGCTATTGTATTCCGGTTAGCGCCAAAACTTTCTTAAACTTCTTAACTTTCTTGAATAGTTACTTTCCCTCAAACGACCGCGGTCTCAAAGAAATAAAGACGACTCACCACGAGCGAAGTGAGTTTAGGCGCCAACCGGAATACCATACCAGGTGACTATAGATTATCCAAAATAAAACCTCACCTAACACCTATTACTCACACAACAGCTTTCTAAACAGCTATGCTATTCTCATCATCATCTCATCTCGATCGTGATCAGGAAAAAACGCTAACTTTAATCGTCTATTGGCTTCACCTTGAATTGGTATTCCACTTCATTTGTAGGTATGAAATAATTTTAAAATGTTATTTGAGAATGCCACAGCTGCAATGCAATTCTGGTTAACGCCAAATCTCATCTCGAAACGCCAAAATACAATCTTCGAATTCACTGTTCGAACTTCAGAGTGAGAGAGAGAGAGAACAACATGCAGACTCAGAGTGCCACCTCTGAGGTGTGTGTTTTGGCGTTTTTGTAACATTAACTAGGCGAATTTGATCGTTTTGAGTCGTTTTCAGTTTGAGTTGAAAAGAACTACGCCAAATAACATTTAAAAATTATTTCTAAACAAATCAGGGAGAATACCAATACAAGGTGAACCGAATAGACAATTAAGTTGGCGTACTTATGTATTCTCTTGAAGGAGATCGAGGTAAGTCAGGCGTTAACCTGACTGCCTTGCGAGTCTTGCTAGGCTTGCTTGTATGCGTAGCTATGCAGGTAGATCGCAGTGGAGGGCGCGTCATTTCAGCTTGGACGATCTCTACTAAGATTATTGTATTTTACACTTACAGCACCTATCGACATAAAAAGGGTTTTATATCACTAACCCCCGAATTCACAAACGTAAATCAACGCAAAGCACGCGCTCACGCTCATGCTGTCCCTTAAAATGTCAATGGAACTGAAAGGGACAGCATGAGCGTGAGTACGTGCTACTATACCAGTAATAAACTATAGTTCATTATTCAAATTCCCTTAGGTACTAAGACGTAAAATCAAATTCAATTGCAAACACAAAGAGCCGTGGTCGAGTGGCGAGACATGTCCCGACCGACTCTAAGGTCCCGACACTCAACTTATCTCTCCGGCTATAGAAAACACTGGTAGGCAGGCTCGCCTCCGCGTTAGAATTTAAGTAGTTGGTTGATTGGTTGAGCGAGTCAGTTAGGCACAGTTAATTGCATGACAGGCTACTCATTCCGGTTTTGGCATTTGGCTAAAGAGAGACAAAAAAATATTTATTTATTTATTATCATCTCTTACAACTATCATTACATTATATAGCCTGATGAGTCGTTTACTGTACGGTAAACGGCATGACAAACTTCCAGTCAATCCACCTGGCTCTTTAACAAATAAATAAGTAAGAGCAAGAAAAAAAAGGCGAAAATTTGTTTTCTGTAGGCTGTTTACTCACGTCTTCGTCAAGAGTGTAAGTGAAAACCTATGATGATCTCTAGTGAGAGATCACTCTTCGCATCGAGTCTATTGGGTACAATGGGTATGAGGTCGATGCTCAACGGCTAACGCTAGACGGGATTAATTTTTGAACGAAAAATTTAGGCTGTCATGTTAGTGACATTAACTGTCAGCTAGAAGGCGTTCCAAAAAGGGTAGGTACCTAGCTGTCGGGTAGGTAATGAAAGGTACTATATAATAATGAGAGAAGCATGCGGTGATGAGTCGAATCAAAAGTGATTTCAGGGCGGTCAAACGGTAATGATGTTGACCATCGAACTCATAGCCATTGATATAATCAAAAAGAGCAAGACACGGCATCCGCATACCAAAAGTGGCAACCCAAAAACAGGTCTACAGGACTTGTTTGAGAATGAGCAAGACAAAAGCGAGTATTACATAGCCAATAAAGTCCAGATGACCTGATGACAAGCGAGATGCTATGGTTAGAAAGTCAGTTATACATTATACGTCGGAACTTCCACTGACACCAAATTCAACCGATCACTCATCCACTAGGTACCGTGATTGTTGTTTAATTTTATGAAACCTCAAGTGGTGGATTTCCTGGCTAACTGAAACGTTCTTTTAAATATTAGCTAGGACCAAAGACTGCAACAAAACCTCATGTAGGTATTTACGCACCGGCACAATATGGTCTATAAATCGGACAGTCCTCCATCCATGCTCTACTGCAAGCCAAGAAATGACATTTGGATGACGAATGAATTTCGGATCAAGAGAAAAAGGGTACATGTCGCACGTTTTGGAACGTAGCTCAGTAGAGATTTTTGTGATTACGTTCAGGTTGTTTCTTCAGAGTAACCCAATTTAATTTAAATGTTTTAAATATAAATCACTGTAAAAAACATTCAAAATGGTTGTAGGAGCATTCCCAATTGCTAAATTATCTGTACTCTTAGTTAAACAGATAAGTAAACCCATAGCTAATATGTGTAAGGAGCGAGCCAAAAATAATCCTTTCTTTCGAACCTACGTTTGTATGCCTCCAGCTCAGTGTACGTATATTTAGTGTCTTTCTTTTCAATATAGTTTAGTCAGTTTTATTGTATTTTATTTAACTACCTTGGTTTTTGTAGTTTACAACTGGTGTGAAGTGAAGGCAAAGATGTGGATTTTAAATCTTGGCAAACCAGTGAACATCCCTGTGTTGAGCCAGGAAATGGCCATTGAGCTGGGTGCTAATCTTCTGGGCGAAACAGTTATCTTTGTCATTGGTGCTGGACTACTTATTATTGAATATAACAGGTATAGGCTTTTATGGTATACTGTATAGTTCTTAGATTACTACAAGTAATCTTCTTATTGCAGGCCTTTTGTTACTTGTATCTTGAATTATTTCAGACAGAGCAAAAAGGAAGTGGCTAAAGAATCTAAGAGAGAAGAGGAAATGAAGCATATAACAAGTACTATAACAGATCTTTACTTCACTGTACAGCAACAGCAGACGCAGCTAAGAGAAATGGAAAGAGTCATCCATACTATAAGTAAGTGGTATTTTTTCACCAAAACTAAATTTCTTGTTAATAAATAAATTGATTTTATTTTCATGACAAATTAATTTTTAGGTGGAATAAAACCAGCAACAAGTCCTATGCCACCTTCTGAACCTACGAAGTCTCCTCCAACTCCTCCAGCTAGTCCAAAACCACAGAACATGAACAATGTTAGAGGTCATGACTACAGCATGTCCACCTCCTACACACCCTATCCAAATAAGGGAATAATACTTCAATCTCTTAATTACATACAAATGGATGTTGTTAGTTCTCTGTTTCCTGACACTGGCACTAGTGTTGGCAGTGCTAGGGCCAAGGATGATAAGTCACAGAATCAAATAAAACGTGGACCTGCATTGTTATCTGAGACCCTGTATGACATAGAAAATAATTTTAGAAGTTTGTTTTAACTTATCTGTAAGAATCAGTTCAAGTATTTGAAACAAGCAATTTATTTTGTTGAATATTGACTGTAAAATACTCATCATCGAAATAAAAACAGAATTTAAAATGCATTTCTGTGTGAAAGTTTACAGTTGCTTACTGATGAATCAATGTATAAATAGTTTACATTGAGAAATGTGTATATGTATATGTTAGTATTTTAAATGAAGTTGTAGTGAGTAGGAACTTTCTGCAGTTTT
Organism: Udea ferrugalis; assembly: GCA_950022985.1. Taxonomy (NCBI): domain Eukaryota; kingdom Metazoa; phylum Arthropoda; class Insecta; order Lepidoptera; family Crambidae; genus Udea; species Udea ferrugalis. Next base: position 5,951,993 of record OX465533.1, read on the forward strand.
ATTTTGTTGTTTTTTTTGTAAAGGTTATTTATTATTAGTTTACACATGCATAGAAATCTGTGATTAAATTATAACTAACGATAAATTCGTATTTTTTTATCAAACCAAAAGATGCGTGAGTCGTACAGATGCCAGTCCATAAATTTTGGAAGCATTCTGTGCGTTGGCCTAGGCTCCCTTCGCAATGGCCTTTACCCTTTTATATTCCTCATCTGTATCAAAAAAGAGCACCTCTTAAATATTCATTTCGGACTCCTGTTAACTTTATTTAAATTCATATTTGTTTATCATTTGATAGGTAATGCAAAAGGCTACATAAAATCATTAAATAAATGTTCTCTGTTAAATGGAACAGCACGAAAAAAATAAACAGTAAAAAAGGTAATTTAAAAACCCGACGTTCCCGAAACGTTCAGCGACGTCTACAAGACCCATGCTGATGGACATAGCCACCTTTTTCCAGGAACCGTTGGTAAGCTCTTCCAACCGAAAACCGGCTTAAGTTCAGTTGGCGTGCAACATCACACTTCGTGATCACACTGTGATTGCAGCAGTGTGCAATCATTTGTGCGGCTTCACCAGGAGTGATATCTATCTTCAAGGGTAGTTTAGTTTGTTGTCGTGAGTCCTCTTTAACGATAAAATAGCGATAAACCCCCAGCAGTGTAAAGCGAATTTTGTGCGGTTACGATTTTTTGACGCTGAGTGTAAATAGACGAACTGTTAAATAAATGATGGATTCGTGGGGCAACGAACCTACAGCTGAATTAAGTAATGAGCATGATGTCGAAATTCAGAACATCTACATCACAATCTACATACAAGACATGCGGGGCTAGCATGCACGCCGCGAGTAAATCCGAGAGAGCAAATAGCCAATCACAGGTCGCCTTTCAGCCATTTCTCTACTGTTGCTAACATGGCCGCTTAATGTCAGATTTGAAATATTGTATGGAAAATACGGATTTCTCGACAAGCCCTAACATGGCACCTCTGTTTTATCACGAATATATCGATTTTTGGCTTAGTAAGCCTTCTCTGGTTCTTTAATGTTAAAAATACAGTTAAACCTACATGGGTTACCATCACACATAGGTACCTACATTGCTCAGGTCTTAGGTATAGTACTTACCTAATATTTTTCCATATAGGTAATATAGAAACCAGTCACAATATTTTCTTGCAGACGCCTATATGAGCTGAAAGTAGCCCTTTCTAAAATTTCATTGTACCTAGGTAATATTTGAGTAGGTATGTATGTTTAATAATTGATTTAAGTATGTTAGTAGCCTGGAAGAGCTATTGGTCTCTGAAGCACATCATGAAAGGCGATGTTCCAATTACTTTTAAACGCCAGATCATGGACATGTGCATCCTCCCCATCGGACCCCATCCTTACATACGGCGCTCAAACTTGGTCTTTGACCAAACACCAGAAGTCCGCCCTCGGGGTTTGTCAAAGGGCTATGGAGCGTAGTAGGTTTGTTATCAAACTGACAGACCGCATACGCAACCCAACAATACGCACCAAAACCCGAGTTACCGATGTCTCCCAAAAGGCCGCTCAGCTAAAATGGGATTGGGCTGGACATGTCTGCCGCATGCAGGATGAGCAGTGGGCTAAGAGAGCGACTGAGTGGGTGCCTCAAGGCAAAAAACGACCTCGCGGCAGACCAAAAAGGCGATGGCGGGACGAGTTAGACTCGCATTTGCATGGCTGGTTCGGCATGGCTCTAGACCGCACTCAGTGGAAGAGGGGTAGGGAGGCCTTTGCCCAGCAGTGGGATAGCGCAGGCTGATTATAATAATAATAATAGTAGGGAGGTATATTTTAATATGAATAGGTAATATTTATTTTTGAACTTCAGTAATTTTGTGTATCTGCAAGGTTCTTCTTCTTTTTATCGTGTTGATGGCTATATCCTTGACTGACTGACGGGTTTCTTCGCCCCGTAGGCGGGGCAGGCGACAAAAATGCTCTCGCCCGGGCATTCAACGGGCGAAAGGACCTCCCCCCCTAAACGATACGCTGGCAAATGACATCTACCATTCTCGTTTTTATCTATAGGTTGGCAAAAAAGTCCTGAAAGGGAACTAAAAAATATTATCACTGGCAATAGTCCCGCTGTCACTTGTCAATCACGTCTAGCTAGTACATGGTGTGTCAAATCTGTTTATCGGAGATCGTTTATTAGTGTATTCAAGTGTTTTCTTTATTTCAAACTAATAAAGAATCGTGTAAAATCAAGATAAATCTTCGAAAAAGAGAAAAACAATCCTCAGCGCCACTAGAGAAGTCGTAATGAAGTATTCAAACGTTGTTTAGCCGAGCACGAAGCTTGGGAAGTTTTATATAAAATAAACGATGATTAGACCAGAACGGCGGAAATCACTGGTATGTAGTGGTTTTATTTAATCAACCACGCGTGTTTTAACTTAGTTGTCAAGTAACTAACTATCAACAAACGAGTGATATTTTACGTTGAAATGGAATACCTATTTTGACGTTTGTTTACGAAAAATAATTTGTCAAGTTCATATCTATAGGTTGGCAAAAAAGTCCTGAAAGGGAACTAAAAAATATTATCACTGGCAATAGTCCCGCTGTCACTTGTCAACAGCGTTGCCAGACCGTACCAAAAGGTACGGTTTTCCGTACTATTCATCATGCAACCGTACCACAACCGTACCTCAGTGTCGACCGTACCTTTTTCGTATCTTTCTATAGTGATTTATTTTTCCACGCGAACAGATTAAAAAAAAATTGCCATGTCCTGTTTTTCTCAACATTCCTTGCCTTTCTTCTTCTTAACATAGTTTGTGGGACTATCACCGATGTCTATAGTCAGTCTGTCTGGAACCGAGAGTTATCTTTCAAAATGTGAAAAAGTTTTTTATTTTCAATTTTACTGGAAGTGTACGTCTTCTGTTGGAACAAGGATTTAAATATCTCTTTAGTCTGCAGATTTACATCAGTCTTTAAATCCCAAATACATTAGTAAATCCAAGATACATTTAGTTTGCAAAAAATCGTGATAATAACGTTTATTCATTTATTATTTCCATTATAGTTTTGATTATATATATATTTTTGATTTAGTTCTTGACGATTCGACAGCACTCGTTACAGGTCTATTTAAATGAAAATATTTCTGATTCTGATACCCGAAACAGAACAAGAAATATCTTTATTTAAATAGACCTGTTACAAGTGCTTTATAAAAAAATCTTCTGATTCTGATACCCGAATGTGGGGTCCTGAAATGCCCGTTTTTTTTTAAACACGTTGCTTTTGAAAAAATCTGCGCTCGCTCCGTTCGCGTGATACTACTTATGTTTCCATTTATTCAATTTATTTATTAAGAAAATTATATAAGTTTTAAGCTTAACTAACAGATCGCCAAACTGCTTCAACAATGCAGTTTGTTGGCGAAAAAAGCACTCATTTTATAACAAGTAAATAATCCAAACATACAATATCATGCGTTAACTTATAGGAGGCCGTATGCGCATTATCTGCTCTAACTGAGGATCATTGAGAGACAGACACACGAGGATAGCCTCAACGGCCTTGTCCATCTCCCAGAAAGGCTATTTGTTATTTAGAATTAGTTTTCTACTAAATAAGCAAATCGTTAAGGTTGCGCACTAGCAACCTTATTATTCCTTATTCGGGTGTGTACGGTACGCCCCCTACGCACCCTTACGCACTATCACTAAGCCCACGTGTTGGAGTATGGCTCGTTCCACCTCATAGTTGAGGTGAGGCCTGTGCCGAGCAGTGGGACGTGTATGGGCCGTTGATGTTATATAAGCAAAGCTTAAGAAATGCAATTAAAAGAAATGAGAATTCCTAGACTTGATTGCTCTCTCTTTCAAGTCTCTTGGTCCAGTAAATAATCTAATCGATTAATAATTGCAAAAAAACGCGCTCGCTTCGCTCGCGTTCAGTAATCTTGAGAGAGCTCTGTTGCTATGTTCTGCCTGGCTCACCTATTTTAACGTCTCTACTGCGAAGTAAATGAGGCCTAGCGAACTTAATGTCGCTGACGTCCACATGTGGTCTAGCGCCGCCACTGTCGAAATCACTTTGCTGTGAGTTTTTGTAGTAAGGCTTACCATACAAGTAATCAATAAAGAATACTTAAATATGTTTTAAGTGCAGTACCTACGAACATTAATAAAATACCTACTTATCTACTATTGACTTGACCACGACTATGTGACCCCCTACTGGCGCTGAAGCTGGATCCGTCCTTGGTAGAGTGAGACATACAACAGCGTCGTAAAAGTTTTCTTGTAGTTCTTTATTTTGAAGCCCCTGGAGGGTGCTGTAGTCCATTTAACGTGACGTCATGTAGCCTATAACCAGTGTTCAATCAAGGGGCTTCCGACGGCACCTCATTTTTGCAATTTTTATGAATGAAGATAAGAAGTTACGAGCGAACATATGAAAATCCTCGTACATTGGTACATACAGACATACATACAACTATACATTAATACAGGTCGCAATCTTAAACCGCCCTTTCTGCTTCGCCGTAGTCGGGTAAAAAAGCGAAAGACAAACCGTACCTTGAAGTCAAAAACCGTACCTTTTCTGAAAGCCAACCGTCCTTTTCTGGGAAATCACACTGGCAACACTGCTTGTCAATCGCGTCTAGCTAGTACATGGTGTGTCAAATCTGTTTATCGGAGATCGTTTAATAGTGTATTCAGGTGTTTTATTTATGTTAAACTAATGAAGAATCGTGTAAAATCAAGATAAATCTTCGAAAAAGAGAAAGACAATCCTCAGCGCCACTAGAGAAGTCGTAATGAACTATTCAAACGTTGTTCAGCCGAGCACGAAGCTGGGGAAGTTTTATATAAAATAAACGATGATTAGACCAGAACGGCAGAAATCACTGGTATGTAGTGGTTTTATTTAATCAACCACGCGTGTTTTAACTTAGTTGTCAAGTAACTATCAAGAAACGAGTGATATTTTACGTTGAAATGTGAATACCTATTTTGACGTTTGTTGACGAAAAATAATTTGTCAAGTTAGCACATCTAAGTGATTTTGATACTTTTTTATTGATTTTATTTTTTAAATTTAATTTCAATTTTTTAGGCAGCCGCTGCGCCAGCTTTTGAGAATATTTCTCCCAAAGATAGGAGAAAATCATGATGACACGTTATTTAAATAGAGAAGGAATAATACCAACGCGGACAAACTTCCAATGAGCAAATCGACAGGTAATCATAAATCAGGTGATCATAAAAATCATCACACATGGGAACAAAGTGAATGTTAGAATTTTGGAGAAGGGTCGAGCCAAGCCATGGATGAAGATTTTTTTTACTTTAATTTAAATTATAATATTATGATTTTGCTAGTTTCTTCTTTTATTTCTTTACTTGGTAGTAAAAAAACGTCCTGATAATGTGGTTGTATGTGGTGGGGATCGACTGTATTGGTGCCACCGCCATTCCATTTTTACCACCAAACGGTTCCCCCTATTGACCTGTTGTATCCCGGTGGACAGACTACCATTCCTACCTGACCAATCAGCCCAGAGGGAAAAGCAAACCCGTTATATGAGTGTCTGTATGACTACTTTTAGAAAACGACTAAATAATGTGGAATTAAAGAAATGTAAGGCGTTTTCCTAGTAAAACACTATAACAATAAGAAAATACTGAACTAGATTAGGGGATCACGTGTTGCATTGGCGCGACTCAAATAATTGGTATCTATTGGCGTGAACTTAGTTCATGGATTGACTAACTAGATAGCCATTCTCTCTAAAAAAATATTTTAATAAGTCAATTATCAAAACCGTTTGTGTCGTAGTATATGGGGTGACCACAGCGACGATGGTGGCGCCCCTATTAATTTCACGACTTTTTTGCCAGGCTGTAAGTGATTTTGATACTTTTTAATTGATTTTATTTTTTAAATTTAATTTCATTTTTTTAAGCAGCGGTTGCGCCAGCTTTTGATAATATTTCTCCCAAAGATAGGAGAAAATCATGATGACACGTTATTTAAATAGAGAAGGAATAATACCAACGCGGACAAACTTCAAATGAGCAAATCGACAGGTAATCATAAACCTGCAAGATGAAGTGACCGTACAATAGCAGCATGAGTGACTCATGGAAACAAAGTGAATGTTAGAATTTTGGAGAAGGGTCGAGCCAAGCCATGGATGAAGATTTTTTTTACTTAAATAATAAAAAAAAAAATATGATTTTGCTAGTTTCTTCTTTTATTTCTTTACTTGGTAGTAGAAAAACGTCCTGATAATGTGGTTGTATGTGGTGGGGATCGACTGTATTGGTGTCACCGCCATTCCATTTTTACCACCAAACGGTTCCCCCTATTGACCTGTTGTATCCCGGTGGACAGACTACCACTCCTACCTGACCTATCAGCCTAGAGGGAAAAGCAAACCCGTTATATGAGTGTCTGTATGACTACTTTTAGAAAACGACTAAATAATGTGGAATTTAAGAAATGTAAGGCGTTTTCCTAGTAAAACGCTATAACAATAAGAAAATACTGAACTAGATTAGGGGATCACGTGATGCATTGGCGCGACTCAAATAATTGGTATCTATTGGCGTGAACTTAGTTCATGGACCACGACCAACTAGATAGCCATTCTCTCTAAAAAATATATTTGAATAAGTCAATTATCAAAACCGTTTGTGTCGTAGTATACGGGGTGACCACATCGACGATGGTGGCGCCCCTATTAATTTCACGACTTTTTTGCCAGGCTGTACAGCTCCCTTGCCGCACAGTGCGCCGCCCTCAGCGCGGTCAAGCCCGCCAGGTGAGACCATTAAGGAAGCCCGGCGAACGACCTGCGAGCAGGCGGCGTCTTACAAGGGATTCAGGTGTAAGGCCCAGACTCCACCAGAGCTGAGCGGAGATGTGCGGCGTCGAGCTGTGTTTTCAACAACCAATGGAATTACGTTATTCACACATGGAGATGTGGAGATGTGATTCTATTGGTTGTTGAAAACACAGCTCGACGCCGCACATCTCCGCTCAGCTCTGGTGGAGTCTGGGCCTAAGGGAGCTATACTAACCCCCGAATTCACAAACGCAAATCAACGTTGAGCATCCCTCAGAGGTATAGCTATCCCTATCAGGTCTATTGTCATTTTACGGGACAGCATGAGAGTGAGCGCGTGCTTAGCGTTGATTGACGTTTGCGAATTCGGGAGTAAGTGTTTGCCATTAATAATTTTGTTTTAGGCGGGGTCTGAGTCAGACCTCAGCCTGGGGTCATTCGTCAGTTCTCCCTCCGTCCCCGGCGATGGGGCGTTGTTGGTGCGTCTCAGGCGAGGATGTGCTCTACTGGGGCCTGTGACGATGCAGAAGATAGGCCTTGGCAGGCCTGCGGGTGGCGGCGTGATCGCAGCACCATCGCGGCGAGCTCGCGCCGTTTATTTTGTCGCGGAACTGTCGCTGCCAGATCGCGACGTGCACAGTGAGGCAGACCGCGTCGAAGTGAAATCGCCCAACAAACGCTAGGTCTGAACTGGCTCGTACTATGCTATAGGATGGTGAGTTCTATGGTATCAGAATAAGTGAATTTGACTGATAGATGAGTCGTTCACCCGCCGCGATATCGCCTGCGAGTGCGCAGTTCGCCTCGCCAAACAAACTCTAGCTGTGAACAGGCTCTATTTGGTTGGCAGCCACCCTCGTGACCTGAACCTACTGGACTTTAGAAGAGTGCCTGACCCTCACACTCAGGCCGCGAAGGACGGATATCTGCCGCCAATTCTGTCGAGCTTGGACTTGAGTATGAACTTGAGAGCTTCTGTCCATACCATGCCTTTAGCTTGGGAGCCCTTGAACCCTTTTTCCCTTGTGATGACGAAACACGCGGCGTACCGCCAGTTAAGGAGCTTCTCTAGTTAGGTTAAAGATAAAAATTAGCAATATAGTTTGTAAAACATTTATTGCAGTAAGACTAGGTCAATAAATTTCGTCATTCTAACCACTCTGACATATAAACACAGTCTTGAGGAGTGATAAGTCCGGTGGAACAACACTTGTGAATGAGAGGGCATACACCACAAGGCACCTGTACTAAGCCAGGTGGAGGTAACAGAGACTCAATTGCTCTGTACACTTTGCTTCCATCAGGATATACACTACTCTCAGCTTTGCCATCATAAACCAATGTATTTAGAATAGTTATCACATCTTCCACTTCAAGGGTTACCTGCGAAACAGACATGCATTAATTCCATAGTTTAAGATGCAAGCTGGCAAGCATATTAATGTTAAAACAAATCTTCACATACGTTACTTATTCCAAGATCAGTGATGTATTTCTGCACCTCAGCAGCTGTAGCATATGACTGGGTTCTTCCTATTATGGGTCCTCTTGGATTATTTTTAATTTTGTCTGCTCTTTGTTGCAAAAATCTATGGCACTGTCGGTTTAGAATATCTACAAATTCAGACTCAAAATCTTGATCTTGATACCATGCTCCACCAGAGATTGATCTGTCTGGTTCTAGATTATACAACATGTAGACTTTCTTTTTTGAAGCCTGTTGACAGAAAAAGAATTTTTTTCAGTAAAAATTAGTTACAATCTTTATTATTCATGTCAGTTTCTAGAGTACTTACATTTACACATTTTACTGCTTTAATAAGTTTCTTGCTCTCTAAATTTTTTAATACTTTTATTAACTGAGTGTTAGCAAGATTGGAGCGCATTCTGATATCACGAATCCATATTCCTTTATTTCCTGCTTCTTCAATAAGGTTGAAAACAACTTTCTCTTCATTATCTGCACCCTTGACAGCCTGTTTATTCGCCTGAGCTTTTAATCTGCAAAAAACAAATTACCTAAACGAGAGTGTTTTAGAACCATGTATTCATAAAAAGCTTTTTCCCTGTATCATGCAACATAACATAGGTACCCACTTGCCATTATATCTCACCTGTATAACAAGGAACCTCCCTGGTTATAGATATCAAAACAACCTTGTTGCAGCAGTTTGTTTATTGTGGCGACAAGTTCAGTCGATGTGAGTTCCGGTATTGCCGCCATTATGTCTTTATCCGTAATGCCTTTTGGATTGTTTTTAGCTACATTGAGGATCTTATCTTTTAGGTCTTGTTCGGATTCAGACATGTTACCGGTTTTTCACTACCAATTAACTGACGACGATTGACGAACACCGAGCAAACCTTAACGTAGCAGGTTTTGTACAGCCTCTTGTTAATTATTTGTGGCCGATGATCAATCATTTAACTAACACTGCAGACAGAACGAATATTTGCAGAAAAAAACAAACAGCTGATGTTGATGAGTGACAGCAAGTCTAGTGATGAGTGAGAGTGAGTGACCACCAGTGTTGCCGGCAGTATGAATCGAAAAAGTCCGAAATCTTTCGCAAAAAGTTCCGTTTCTCCATAAAAAGTTCCGTTCTTCATGATCCTACAAAACCAAAATTTTGAAAATGTGTAGGTTAAAAAAAAAAACATTTTATTTCACTTTATTTGGGAAGGACTTTAGTATCATAACGGGTTTTTTTTTGTTTTTGGGGGGAGGGGAGGGTAATGTAAGGAGCCCCCCTGCAAAAGGGGGGGTTGCGGAAACCACCCCCTCCGAGAAAAAAAATATTGAAAATAATGTTAAAAACACTTCTTCAAAGGGGTTTTCCCTTTGACGAAGTGTTTTCATCATGTCTTTTAGGGGTGGAGGGAAACAGGGAGCCCCTCTAAAAAGGGGGAGGAAGGGGGGGGGCGGAACACCCGAAAGAAATATTATTGCAAATATTTGACTTCCGATTAAGATGAAACTAGGTTTTTTAATAGGTTATTTTATTTTTGGCATTAGGGATAATGCATTGTTTAAGTATATGCCTAAACATTGGTGAAACAAACCTGGCTGCCAGGTATAATAAACCAGAGAAATTCGGCCGGTCTGTTAATTGTCCCGGTAGCATAATTGATTAGTGCAGTCGCCCGGTTAGCGGAAGATGCGGGTTCGAATCCCGCCTGATGCCAGGTAGACCGATTGTCTTTTTTTGGTTTTCCTATCTTTAGTAAGATGATAATGCATTATCCCTAATGCTAAAAATAAAATAACCTAATAGTAACATTGTTTTCTAAATTTCATTTTAGAAATAAGCTATAGTCTGATGCAACAAAACGTCAAAATAGCGTCAAAAAACCTAACTTGGCCCGTTTTTATCGTAAACTTTGGGATTTTTTTTCTCGCTAAGGATTCACTTCCGCAGAATAAAACTTCACAGGATTACATGTTTTAATAAGATCTATTACCAATAAAAAAATGAAGCCCCTAGCCACCCGTTATGATACTAAAGTCGAGCCCTTCCGTGATCTTACTTACTGTCATATTAACAGGAACAACCCGTAGATACTCATTTTACAATACCCAGGTTTGTTTTAAGTAATATCACTTTCGATTCAATCATCAAATGGCTTAAATAATAATTTACTATTTACAATTACGAAAATACTCAAGTAATTTGAAAAACAAGGACAGTAAAACTTTCGAATAATGTGTTTTTCATTTGACTGATTGATTGAATTGATTCAACGAATTCGGCGATTCTTTGACATTTTGCATCCGTTGTTCACCTGAAATCAACTTTAATTTTGCACTTTATGCCACTGCAATAAGATCGCAGATTGAATGAATAACTGTGCTGTGCCAAAATGAGTTTAATCATTTAAAAAGCTGCGTTCATTGTTCATATTTTTTTTTCTGAAGTTAGGTTTCGTTCGTAAATAAAATATTTTTTTTGTTTCGGACTAAAGTTCCAAATAGTTCAGCTGATCCTCGAGTTCCGCAAAAGTTCCACTAGGACCTCAAAAGTTCCGAAATCGGAACAAAAAGTCCGCACTGGCAACGCTGGTGACCACCCACATGTTAAATTTTAAGTTACCAGTTACTATTTTATACTATGCCTAACAGTTTAAGCAATAAAGATCATTTTAAACCATCATTTTCCACTTGAGGTAGGTAGGTAGGCATACAATACCAAAAAATAAAATACCCTTACAGCTGCTCTGACAGCTGAAGTTGTTTTTTATTTGTGTTTTTAAGGTTAGGGCTAACGATATAATAGCCATCTTTTACTGCATTAGGTCTTGGCAGTCTTGGGTCCCATATTTGCACATTCGAGTTTTTGGTGTTAATTTCATAGCCATTGATTTTCCTCAATAATTTTGTATTTTGGTTTGTTAGGACCTGGGCCCTGTTCAATAAACATTACAATTCTACAATTATGTAAAAAACTTACATATTTGTAAAGTTTTGCTACAAGTGCTGTTTAATAAACACTACAATTATGTAGAAAATCTACAAGTGAAAACCTTACAAATATGTAACTCCAAATGCTGTTTAATAAACACTACAATTATGTAGAAAACGCCTGTAGAATTGTTCTTACAAATTTGTAAGTCACAATTTACATAAAATGTAAGATTTTGTTGCTTTAAGCGGATTTGTTCTTTTCATTCATTTACAGTGATTAGCGAACCACCTTTAATGCCTGATAATTAAATTTCTTCACATCTAGGGATTTCGAAACAATGGGGCGTGCAACTGTCAAAGTGGCGCTAGTAGAGCAAATACCAAAAACACAGACGTTTTTGTATAAAATTTGTAGAGAATTCTTGAAAACACACAAATGCCAGCATGGTATGTACCAAATGCAAAGAAACTGGTTTCCCGAGATGGGCTACTCAAAAAAATGTGGCTCAAAGCAATAAGGAGAGTATTAGGAGATTTTCTGAGTGGAGTCGTATTAAAGATCATGTACAATCTTTTTAACCAAAAAATATTCGACGGTATTTTGCTGACCCGAATTTTTGGTGAAATGTTTATTCTTTTACATTAAAAGTAAAGTTTATGTGTTTACTCAAAACGCCGCTGCATTTTTTATAACCACTCATTACTTCTGTCTTTACTTACACTACTAGTTGTTAGGAATATTTCTTTAATTTCATCCAATTTCCTTTCCTTTTTAGGTTGAGGCACAAAATTGTAAAGTTCTGACACAGGGTAAGCCCACCTGTTGGAATTTTACTACAATTTACATAAAATGTAGACTTGTAACTACAATTATGCGTTCAATAAACCAGTTTTCCCTACAAATATGTAAATTGTCACCTGTAGAAAGAAAATGTTTATTGAACAGAAACTTGTAAAATTGTAGCTACAATTCTACAAATTTGTAGATTTTCCACCATGGTAAAATTGTAACTTGTAAGTTTTATTGAACAGAAACTTGTAGAATTGTAGCTACAATTTTACAAGTTTCTGTTGTAGTTTTTTAGTTGTCAATTTGTAGATTTTCCACCATGGTAAAATTGTAACTTGTAAGTTTTATTGAACAGAAACTTGTAGAATTGTAGCCTGTAAGTTTTTTAAAAAACTTACATATTTGTAAAGTTTTGCTACAAGTGCTGTTTAATAAACACTACAATTATGTAAAAAATCTACAAGTGAAAACCTTACAAATTTGTAACTCCAAATGCTGTTTATTAAACACTACAATTAAGTAGAAAACGCCTGTACAATTTTACTTACAAATTTGTAAGTTACAATTTCATTACTTCTGTCACTACTTACACTACTAGTTGTTAGGACAATTTTTATTTATTTATTCCAATTTCCTTTACTTTTAACGTTGAGGCACAAAATTGTAAAGTTCTGACACAGGGTAAGCCCACCTGTCGGAATTGTACTACAATTTACATAATATGTAAACTTGTAACTACAATTTTGCGTTTAATAAAACAGTTTTTCCTACAAATTTGTAAATTGTCACCTGTAGAGAGAAAATGTTTATTGAACAGAAACTTGTAGAATTGTAGCTACAATTCTACAATTTTGTAGATTTTCCACCATGGTAAAATTGTAACTTGTAAGTTTTATTGAACAGAAACTTGTAGAATTGTAGCCTGTAAGTTTTTTACATAATTGTAGAATTGTAATGTTTATTGAACAGGGCCCTGGAGGTCGTTATATATTTTATGCAATTAAAAAAAAGTCCACGTGGATGAAGTCACGGGCAGCCATTTAGTTTTAAATCCCTGATTCCCTGAATCCCTGATTAAAGGTAATCACCTTTTTATGGACAAATTGTATCCACCAAAAACCAACGGGATGTTGAATGGATTTATGGAACATTCAAGTGGCTGATGTCTGAAACGCCAAAGCTTATTCAAGTAAAAAAAAAAGTAAACTGTCAGTCAAAATTAACATCATGCATGACATGAAATGAAATGAAACATGAAGCTGTAAAAAAAGCTCCGCGTTTGATTTTTTGAAGCGATTTATTGTTGTGCTATTTACATAAAATTGAGATACTGTTTGTTGAACAAGTGGATCCAAATTTCCTTCATTGTGAATTATACAATGCAATGTTAAAAATGCGAAGAATAGCTTCTTGTAAATATGTGTTTACGTTTATTATTTGTTTCTTATTTGTTTATGTTTACTTTACGCGGAACAAGGATTCGAAAAGAAGTAATTTAAAGTTGAAGTTAGTATGCTATTAATTAATCAATCCATGCTTATTTCTTCTGAAATAAACTATACAGTGTGAAAATGCATAAATAAATCTTGGATGTTTCAGATCAAGTTATTATCCAGATGTAAATACTATAGAGAAAATTGTTATATCTGTAGTAGTTTGTGATTTAAGATACAACGAGTCGCTTAATGTAGTGAAGTCTGCACTCCTTTTCACAAAGACACCCATATATTTTGTTATATTTACTGATGATGGATTGAGGCCCAAATTAAATGAAACATTGAACTACTGGAGGACACTGACAAGAAACAAATGGGATTTTGAATTGCAAAAAATCAGCTTTCCTGCTGATCATGCAGTGGATTGGATAAATCTTTTCCGTAAATGTGCTTCTCAACGTCTATTCTTTCCAGTATGTAAAATTGAATTTATTAAGATTGTTCTTAAGACAGACCAGCCAATATAGGCAGTAGATCATGTAGATTGAAGTTTTGCAGGGTAGACAAATTTAAAGGGTTGATGCAGGGTTGTTGCTTATCTACATTACCAGGCAGGGATAATCAGGGTGTTGAGTAAGAGACATGAGACATTGCTTTTTCAAATTTCTCAAAAATAATACATGTGTAAATTTCAATAATGCACAAACTTATAGCATTGATGTTCTTTTATTTATGTGTTTTTTTTAATAATTATTAATTATTTTTATTAAATGTCTATATCGCCTAATTAAACAAAATCTTGGGGGAGGCTTATGCCCAGCTGTGGGCGTCGTTTGGCTGAAATGATAATGATGAAACAAATAAAATAATATATGAAAAAGGTGGGTTGGCATTGCTGCTTGCCCACACAGAGAATGTTAAAAGTATATAATTGATGGCATGGCATTCTACCCATTTCAACTTATTCCTCTATTATTCATTGGGCTTTATTGGGAAGAATTGCTATTTAGCAAGAGAGATAAAAATCTGCCTCATCAGCCTGGTAAGCCATTGATTGCTCATAAACCTAGTTGTAATTGTCATGCTATTATTTTAGCCTAATAATTTTGGTTTTATTTTGTAATAACCTTTTTTTCTTTCTGTCCTTTACTTTGATTAAAATTTACATTATTTAGTTTATGTTTTTTTTAACAATTTCAGAAATTACTACCTCATATTGATGCTATGATTTATGTGGATACAGACACATTGTTTTTGGGCCCTGCAGATGACCTATGGCATTACTTCACTAAGTTCAACAGTTCTCAATTTGCTGCACTAGCCCTTGAAGACCACAATCCTAATGTGTCTTGGTACTCTCGGTTTGCAAAACATCCTTTTTATGGAAAATTTGGTAAATAACAAAATTCATAAAAAGTTTCACTAGAATATACATATCTATTAGTTATTTCTTTATTTCATGGATCTACTTATTTGAAATTGTATGCATGTACTGAATATACAATGCTGTAAATAGAAATATTTCATATCTTGATGTATTTGATTCATAAAGACCTTCTGATTGTTTAAGGTTTGAACTCTGGAGTAATGCTTATGAATTTAACTAGAATGAGAAGTTTTGGATGGGTTGATTATGTGACCCCAATCATGCTAAAATGGAAGCTGTACATACCATGGGGTGACCAGGTAAATAGCTAGCTAACCAGGTGATAACAAGTATCTGTATTCATAAAATTTATTTATTTTATTTATTTATTTACACTTTAATGCACAATCAAGTACAAAAGGCGGACTTAATGCTAAAAGCATTTTCTACCAGTCAACCATTGGGCGAGACAGAAATGCTGTGTGCTGTAAAATATGCTGTATTGGTTCAGATCTAATGTGGATTTCACCGTAACAGCCTGTCTATTCTCACTAACATCACTTCACATCTTGATGGAGCACTCACTTCAACTGTCTATCTGGTTCATCATAATTAGTATTCTCCCTCATTTGTATGAAAATAGTTTAAAAAACGTGCTATGCTCCTGTACCTACTCACACTGTCATGGTGCCTATACGCAAAGGCACTACTACTTTGATATGGCACTAGTCAATGCAGCAACACTGGAGAGATTGCATTAAGCATCAAGTATGGTAACTTAATAGATCAGTTAATAAATTAAAACAAAAGCAAGGTTTTACTTTTTTGATTGTGTTGTTGAACTTGATACCATTTATCTCCCTGCTACTGCCCCTGACCACTGGTTTCACAGGATGTCAGATCATCATTCTCATCATCCTTCATGATCCACTGCTAGACGAAGTCTGCCTGTAATGTGAGCCATCGTGGCCTATCCATCAAACTGAGGAGAGGCATTCACAGCATGGGGGACGCGTAGTATAGGCTTCGTGCTAGTCACCGCATTGACGATGAGAGGAAGTCGCTGAAGTTTTTAGTTGGTAGGCCACTGAGTTACCCTTCCCAGTAGGAGAGTCCGACTTAATCCGTCCGCCCGCGCGCCGCTCACAGGACGAATAAAACCCTATGACCTTGGCTAGCTAGAGCCAGCTTAATTTAATAGATAATAACATAAATATAATTATAAATTAATCCACGCAGCGCCACCTAGCCCCAAACTAAGCGAAGCTTGTAGGTACTATTCGAACTAGACAATGCAACAATACTCTAAAATTATATTTTGGGCATCTCCGTGCTTCGGAAGGCACGTTAAGCAGTTGGTCCCGGCTGACGTCGTTAGATGTAAGTCGTTAAGCCTAGTCGGAGGCCTTAGGGCGGCTTGATAACATCTGACATTAAGGTTGCTCAATAACCTTACACCCCTCCTACAATCCGCACTGAGCCCGCGTGTTGGAGTATGGCTTGTTCCACTTCATAGTTGAGGTGAGGCCTGTGCCCAGCTGTGGGACGTATATAAGCGTTTATGATTATCACTACATAGTATGAAACAAAGCCGCTTTCTGTGTCCCTATGTCCCTTTGTATGCTTAAATCTTTGAAACTACGCAACGTATTTTGATGCGGTTTTTTTTAATATACAGGGTGTCCCGAAACGTGACGTCAAGCGGGCACGGGATGATAGGCTAGGTCATACCGGCTCTGGGAAAAATAAGGAAAAAAATCTATGTCACTTGGTTTAGTAATAATAATAATATTTTTGAAATTTTTGGAAATCGACACCCTTGACTAAGTTTTCATGTACTGTACTCAGAAATGACCAAATTTCGCAGCGTTTTGTTTTTTTATTATATCCTAGAAAACTATGCTTTCGATTATAGTCACTTTTATGATGATCAATTTTGGACATTTAGTAAAAAAAAATAAAGTTCGACTGAGTCATGGTTAAGATTTTTTATGTCAGCAAACTTCATCCCTCATTTTCTTTAAAAAACATAACTATAGCATCCTTGGCAAGTTGTCTAGAAAAATAGGCCATTTCATCAAGATTTCAAAAAGGTAAAATACTTACCATTTCCTTGTCTTATCTTTCCATGAAAACTATTAGGAACCAAAATGGGTCGTTTAAATTTGAACTAGGTGAAGTCTATTAGTATGCCTTACTTGGATAAAAGAAAAAATGACCGTAGGTTAGTGGCAGTGGCAAAAATGAATCGTTTGCTGTTGCTAAGCTTTCCACGATTGGTCGGTTAATGTGATGCGGACCAGTCCGATTTTTTTTTCATAGTATCTCCGTACACATGACATTAAGCAGTTGTCCCCAGCTGAAGGTGCTAGCATGCTAGCGTTTATGTATGCATATATGCATACATAAACGGCCTTTATCCGTCCGGCACAGGTCTCACCTCAACTATAAGGGTGGGCGCTAGCCATACTCTAACACGCGGGCTCAGTGCGGATTGTTCCAGGAGTGTAAATTCAGTGATATAAAAAAAACTCAGATGTCATCAAGCCGCCATAAGGCCTTCGACTAAGCATTATGACTAACATCTAACGATGCCAACCGGGACGAACTGCTTAACGTGCCTTCCGAAGCACGGAGATGTCGGAAAAATACACTACTAGTCTTCCTTGCTCTATTGCAAAGAAATGTCATTCAGCAAGAGCGAGATAAAAAACGAAAATAGGTAGCCTGAGATGCCGGTAACTGTACCACAATCCACACTTAGCTCACTGTGCAGACGTGTTAGAGTATGACATTGTAGCAATACAGGATAGTTTCGTTGAGCGTAAGCGTGAACGTTGAGCATATGTCTGACCTCAATTGTTGACACTTATGCTCAACACTGGGCACCCGCAACGTGTTTCGGGACCAACCCCTTAACGTGCCTTCGAAGGACAGAGAAACTATAAAAGATGTTTTTTTTTTGGAGTGGTCACCCATCACATTAACCGACCAATCATGGAATGCTTAGCAACAACAAACGATTAACTTTTGCCGCTGCCGCTAACCTACAGTCACTTTTTCTTTATCATCCAAGCAAGGCATACTGTAGACTTCACCTAGTTCAAGTTTTGAACGACCCATTATGGTTCATAATATTTTTCATGGAAACATAAGACGAGGAAATGGTAAGTATTTTACCTTTTGAAATCTTGATGAAATGGGCTATTTTTCTAGACAACTTGCCAAGGATGCTATAGTTATGTTTTTTAAAGAAAATGAGGGATGAAGTTTGCTGACATAAAAATTCTTAACCTTGACTCAGTCGAACTTTATTTTTTTTTACTAAATGTCCAAAATTGATCATCATAAAAGTGACTATAATCGAAAGCATAGTTTTCTAGGATATAATAAAAAAATAAAACGCTGCGAAATTTGGTCATTTCTGAGTACAGTATATGAAAACTTAGTCAAGGGTGTCGATTTTCAAAAATTTCAAAAATATTATTATTATTACTAAACCAAGTGACATAGATTTTTTTCCTTATTTTTCCCAGAGCTGACATAACCTAGCCTATCATCCCGTGCCCGCTTGACGTCATGTTTCGGGACACCCTGTATAGAGTGATTCAAGAGAAAGGTTTATATGTATAATAACATCCTATTGCACCCGTGCGAAGCGGGGGCGGGTCGCTAGTTATTATATATATTGTTTTTGTAAAAACAAACGGGCATGTTCACGTACAAAAAAGCTTGTACTGTGCCGGGATCGAACCCGCTACTTCTGGTGTAGTAGCTATCGTCTAAATCTTTACACCAAATCATTCGACAATTTACCACGGGCCTATTCTCGACATTTAACCCTCTTTACTAGAAGGATATTCTCATTGATTTATAAATTTGAATTCGCTGACCACCATGATAACTTGCAGGACATAATAAACATCTTGTTCCACTACCACCCTGACGCAGTGCTGGTGGTCCCGTGCCGGTTCAACTACCGCTCGGACCAGTGCGTGTACGGCGACGCGTGCCCGGACGCGCGCACGCGCGGCGCGCTCGTGCTGCACGGCAGCCGCTTCGTCTTCCACAACCAGAAGCAGCCGGCGTTCCAGGTGAGTCTCAAGCTGGGTACAGTAGGTCTAGCACGAAGTAAACGATACTTTTTTAAACATAAACATACATAAACGGCTGGGCACAGGCCTCACCTCAACTATGAGGTGGATACTTTTTTATACAAAGTAAAAAGAAATAAAAGTATCGTTTACTTTTCGATTACCAAAACGTTAGCGGTTCGTGCTAGGCCCACAGATAATTTGCAACAAGAACACAATGAAGATAGCACGGTAGCACAGTGCAGTCGCCCGGTTTGCGAAAGATGCGGGTTCGATTCCTGCCTGATGCTAACATGACCAAATGTATTTTTCTGATTTTCAGATCTTTAGTAAAGATACTGCATGGAAAATGCTAAAACAATAATAAAACACAATGAAGATAGTCTAGTCCAGGCGACGCCAGGAGAAGTAGATAAGAACTTGCTTACTTATGAAAAACATAGTCATTTTGATTGAAAGCATCTATGAGGTCTTCCATAACAGTACAGTTGCATCGTAGGCAATTCTGGCTAATGCCCAATCTCATCTTGATCTTGCTCTGGAAAAAACGCCAACTCTAATTGTCTATTGGCTTCATATACTCCCTCATTTGGATAGACATATTTTTGAAATTGTATTTGGCTTAGTTCTTTTCACTCAAACGATTACATTCGCGTAGTTATTGAGTTTTACAAAACGCCCATATACAATTTCAATTCGAATTCCCTCCATGTGCACGCACATGCAGAATGCCACCCTAGCTACGTTTTCTGGGCGTCAAGAACATTCACAATTTAGCAACATTTACAAAACTTTGAAGGCTTATGGGCCAATGAAAACGAGTGCTTCATACAATAACAATGTTTATCACGATAAGATTCAAAGTGGAAGTAGGTTTTTTTTAAATGAACTGTTTGCCTAAAAATGCACGTTACACAGAAGAAAAGATCAATTTAGTCTTGGGGCATGAGACTAAGCTAGATCATTGTTGGCAATCTGCTTCTTTATATAGAAACTAGCAGCCGCCCGCGACTTCGTCCGCGTGGACTTAGCTGTATGTGAAAAAATATTTTCCCGCTTTTTCTTAATTTTAGTAAGGATGCCTATTTTTTTTGAAAATGAAATATAGCCTATGTCACTCAGGAATGATGTAGCTTTCCAACAGTGAAAGAATTTTTCAAATCTGCCAAGTAGTTTCGGAGCCTATTCAATTCATACAAACAAACAAACAAACAAAAAATCAAACCTTTCCTCTTTATAATATTTGTATAGATAATAATTAGGAGGCAAGCAAGTTTTGTATGATATTCGTTTTTAATTTTCACCTTGGTGTATGTTGAGCCTTGACTTGAGTTCCAACTCGATGGGATGGCATCACTGGCTGATTATTATCATTGTACGCTCGATTATAAACCTCGGGTTTTCCCTGCTATTTTGACGTCCAACCTATCTTTTTGATATAAATTTTGAAATCTGATAAGAATACACCTGAATTTATAGATCAATCATTTCTCAGTGACTCGAATGTTTGTATTACTTACTCACTCATTTTATAATCAACGATCTTGAGATAAAAACATTTTAATTTAATTGCATGATTATTGATAATTAGATAATATCAATGTCAAACAAAAAACACTCAAAATTTACTTATACATATTTTGCCTTAATACTAGCATTTTCCAAGCATTTTCAAGGATTATGCTCATTTTTTTTTAATTCAACCTTTTCTGTCCCACTGCTGGGCAAAGGTCTCCCCTAAAGTTCTCCCAACGTCTCTGTCCTGAGCCAAAATCTGCCACTCCCCGGAATAACAGGATATGTCATCGCTACATCATTCCCGAGGTCTTTCTCTCCGGCGAGGCCATCTGTGGGGTGCCAAAAGGTAGTGATTTGGACCCATTTACTGGAATGCATTCTGCAAACGTGACCAGCCCAGTTTCACTTTAGATCGGCAGATATTGAACGTAAAATGTTTGTCAAGCGATCAAATGTTGTCCCGTGCGTCCCGCACGCAAATGAAAAACGCCAGCTTCCAAGAATTCGGTTGGTAGACTGGGTTGATAGTGATCATGTGCTTTGAATGCCAGCTTTGGGATTTGCTTTTGTAAATCTAGACTAATCAAGTTTTATAACGGTTTCTGTTTCAGGCAATGTACAGAGCTATTGATGAATACGAATTCGGTACAGATCCATCAGAAAGTTTGCTAAACAACATGGAGAAATATTTTGAAGATGCCTTACCTTCCAACTGCGGTAACCTAAAAGAAGCTTTTCTGCGCGTGCCCATACAGACGATTAATAATTTGTACTCTGCGCCTAAAAGGTAACACATATTATGCAGAGTAGTATTTCAGTTGATTGAAGCGGGTCAAATGTGACAAAGATATTCACAATTAGATGTTTAAGTTCAAGAAATGTTTTAAGTTTAACTGTTGTAGTGCTTGTAACGTGTCGCCGAGATTGTAAAATCATTACCTCCCACGCTCGTCCATTTTTTGAAGGAAATTAGCGATGGTGGTCTCGCCGGTTCGCAGTGTCTCTCACTAGGGAAAACACATCATATTATTTTATTTTTATTACGCCGCAGCGTAGGTATGCGCATGTTAAAAAACCTTACTTTGAATTTATGATGCCCCCTCTAAATCAAATATTGTTGAGTTTTTTTGCGGTGCCCTATACATTTATTAAAAAACACATTGTTTTTCGCCTCCATACAAAAGGCCTTCCTGACGCATGTTAATACTACTTTTAAAAAAAAAACTCCTATTACAGTTAAACAAGCACTACAATGTAGGAATGTTAATGATGACATGATTGGTCCATTGCAGATTATTTACAACAAGCGCGCGTGTGAGTGCCTAACTTATGGTGCTGTTAGGATTTTTAAAAATTGAAACCTCCAATAGGCCGTAAAACGACCCTGGGGATTTTTGACAGAGGATCGGGTTAGACCCGAAATGGTCCGAATGTCTACAAAGCTCGGCGCTTTTGTGGTGGAAGCCCAGTTAGTAAAAGTGTGCTGAGTGTCGGAATTATTTTGCTAGTAAGCTGAAGTTGGCCTCCGTTTTGTATTTTTTTAGTTTTATTTTTTATATATTTATTAAATAAAAATACTAATATTTCGCACAATTTTTCATATTTGTGTTACCAGTAGGTAGGTTATTATTAGTTAGTACTTGTGATGACTACTCGAATTTAATAGTTAAGTCCCTACTCATTCAAATTCTTAGAATCTCCGATTATAATATATTTTTTATCTTCTAAAGTTCTACTTTCCGCAATAATCATGTCTTAATTCAACCCCATTATGAATATACATTGCCTAATTAATTTAATTGTATTAATCGCCAACGTGTAAAATATAAATTGAAATATTTTAGTATTAAACTGATATACAATAATTACATTTATTTACTTTTTATTCTGTCACAAAAGTTAATGCGCGGCAAAATGAACGACTTAATAAAATCTGTTAAGTACCTAGCTGAAATTTTGTAGGACGTATTTATTTAAATCTTAATTAACTCGAAAGTGACACAATTTTTATTTCAGTCAAAAGTTTCACAAATGCTGTGAACTGTGGTACAATCGCTAGTAAATTGAGAGAATGAATCTATTATTTTTATAACAAAGATGAAACTCAATCGATATTAAAAGCCGACTTAAGTACTGGAGTTGAGTTTGAGATTAATATAATGTATATTTTTTAAAAGACGCTAGGTTAGTTTTTAGTAAAGAAAAGACCGCGGCCCATGTTCTAGGCGCAAATCTATATTCGTGTGTAGAGATTGAACAGCGTCAGTTCATAAAAAAACCCGTCATTTGGATCTCTACTCATGCATTATTTACTGCTGGGTAATGTAATGTGCTAGAATACGGGCTTGAACTCATGTTCTACCCTGACAATAACTCAATAGATGCATAACTCGCTGGTTATCTAGGTCTTATCTAAGTTTAAAAGTTATTTAGAAAATTAGTAACTTGATACCCATATGCCATTGTAATGTATGTATATGAAAATAAAAAGGTGATTGCTTATTTTAACTTTAGTTATGTACTCTAAAAGCCAGTTTATGCATAGTGTCCTGTAGGACACAAATAATAAAGCCAGAACATGTCACAACTAGGTTTTTGCCTAATGTTAATGATAATCGAACAAGTATTTTTATCTGCCTCATTTATTTAATATATTAGTTCAACTAAGTATTGTTTTTTACAATTATATTGAAAATTATTATTAAATGTTAAGAAGAAATGCATTCTTTTTATTTATTAAGTTTAAGTACCTTTTAGCATTCTTGCGCATGAATAATTTATTTTAAATAAGTATGTAAGAATAATAGCAGCATCACTAATCTAAGTCAACCTAGAAATGAGGTGGTATTTTACTTCAACACAAAGGGGTTCATAAGGCAGGGACAAACAGAAATCACAGAAAAAATATAAAACTACGCCAGGCAGCATTCATCAATTCATAGCATTATTCCAATGGGTGTTTTAGACCAAATCATATACAGGAACATAGGTTCCTCATATTCATATGAATAATATAGGAAAAATCTCAGAGGAGTCTCGAGGCCTTCGATTTCGACAAATGCGATAGGAACTGCATTCTTGAATTTTGAATAATCTTTTTTGCCTTAAGAAAAACACACGCACATTAGGAGTGCGGTCCGTTTTGAGTCAAAAGTGATAATAGCGCGTTCACATCGCTCACGCTCATACAATTTATCAATTCGGGACGCGTGTGAGTGCGCTATTATCACTTTCACTCAAAACGGACCGCACCCTATGCCAGCACCGCAACTGTCCAACTGCTCCTGCACAAACGGGACGGTTGCCACGATAACCGCCAGCGCGCGAGCTTCGTGTGATCCGCAAGGCACAGTATGGTTCAAACTTGATGGCGGGTCGTCCCGCTGACATCTAAAAGTGTGTTCTGCGCATCGACTTGGGCGATATTTACGTTTGCATCGATCTGTAGTAAGCATGCAGCCGGCTCGCTGTAAAGCATGCCGTTAGCGCGCTGTAAGGACGCTAGCTGCGAAATGCGTTGCTTAGTGGCGGGAATCGCCCCGATTGGTCGCCGTTGGCTTTTTCATAATAATATTGCAAAATATATTTTATGACTCACAACTTAATATTCAAAGAATGGCAAGGAGTAGTGCTGATACAGTGTGCCATGACCTTTAGCCGGTAATCGTACTTAGCTATTGGTTTTAACGAGATTAACGAGTTTAAGGTAATTAAGTATTTTATGATTGTTTTATACTGTTTTTATCGATTTTATCTTATTTTATTTTATTTTTTTATGACGTAAGCAATGTATTGTTATTTTGGTTTTGATTGTTAATGGCATGTTGATTTTAATGAATTTGGTTGCAATTAATTTATTTTCTTAATTATTTTGACATTTAAGTATTCCCATCTCTGTTTTGACATTCATACGCCAACGAGGCAGAACACAGTGTGACTTTTATAATTTTAATTAAGATCTTTTAAGGCGCGATACCAGGAAAACGGCTCTCGGGAAAACTAAAGTTTTATATAGAAAATATGAAGTATGAGGCACGAAAAAAATCGTCATAGTAGTCAAAGAGTTGCACAATCAGCTCAAACTTCCAGTATATGGATCAACTTACTAGATTAATGTGAAAAAAAATCAGAATATCGCTAAAAACGTGCAAAACGCACTCCCGTATTTCAAAAGTTTAGGCATCATATAAACTAACAACTTACGTGTTTTAAATAACGTGTAAAGATCAGATATCAAAGAAGCATTGCCAATCAGTAGTTTTTCATTGCTTTATTTCAGTTTTGTGCAAAAAATTCCCAAACATTCCGAATTTTTCGCTTGAAATCTCCATACAAATTACTATGGAGTGAGTGAAGTTTCTTTGATAGCTGTCCGCGCACCGTCGCAGCTCACTCCCCCCCATGTCCCCAAAGTGAGCGCACGTCGCTTTTGACGAAAATGACATTTATAATTACGCGGATAATTTACACGAAATAGGCGCACATAGGGTCTTTTGTTGAAAATAGTACAACTTTATTTTTTACCTCCGTACTGTTTGTTCATATGCATTATGCATACGCAACGTATGATTTTATCATGATTCACCATGAGAGTTATATGGCAGGTTTATATTTATAAGTACACTTGATTAAAAGCTCTCTTGGGTTTGACAATTTCGTACTAGTTGCCATTTCATTTTCCTATTCTTTACGCAGTGACGTGCACTCACCCGGCGTCATGTGGAAGACTGACTTGCGGGACTGCGCAGACGGCTGTCAAAGAAACTTCACTCGTTCCATAGTAATTAGGATGGAGATCTCGAGCAAAAAAAATTAAAGTTTGCGTTTGCTTATACGAAACATAAATAGTTATTGCAATAGAACATAATGACAAGTTATTCGAAATGGAAACACACTTCACACCGGAACAGCTTTTACAATTGTACCAAGCACAAATTCGGTTGTGTATGGAGTACTTCTGCCACCTCTGGGATGGCTCTGCCAAGTATCAGCTGGATGCACTGGACTCAGTAGACCGAAGAGCCAGGAGACTGATAGGTGACGAGACGCTCGTTGGAACCAAACTCAAGTTTGGAGCATCGGTGTAGAGTTGCCTGTCTATCGGTTTTTTATAAGGTGTATTTCGGAGAGTGTGCGCAAGAACTTCATGACCTGATACCACCCTCTACTTTCTACTACCGGACCACAAGACGCCGCGAGGGCTTTCATCTCCATGTGGTCGACTTTCCAGCGGTCCGAAATAAGTGGTTTGGTGCTTCCTTTCTGGTCCGCACCGCTAAGGAGTGGAACGCCCTCCCTGCGTCTGTGTTTCCGGATACATACAACCTTGGTGTCTTCAAGGCAAGAGTGAATAGGCATTTTTTGGGTAAGCGTGGCTGGCAAGACTGAGGTCAAACGCAAACCCATTTTAAATTAAAAAAAATGGATCAGATAGAACTTTGACATAAATATGAATTATCATATTTACGTCAGCTATGGAAAAATGGCAGTGCAAGCATTTTTATCTCTAACTGGCTATTTGCACACAGCTTTTCCCTGTAGTAATTTGAATGAACTATACAGAAAAACGTTCTAGAAAATATAATTAGCATCAACTATCATTTAGATAGTGAAAGCTTATGTAAAAACAGACAGAAACTGTGTGAAGTGACTTCCTTTCATACTATGCTCTACTCGTAGATCAATTCCAGTAAGATGAGGATCACGGTGGATTCTGTATTAAATTCAGCGTAAAAAGCCTGAAATACGATGGCTTCTACAGGAGACTAAAGGTATTACTCAAGTGTTAGGGTAGAGGAACCAAAAGATGAACGACCCCCAATAGATGAACGTTCGGGAGAAATAATTAGATAAAAAATTTACTGCTCCTTTCTTCTGTGCTATATTTATTTATGTAATATAGTCCCCCTTTTCCTTTCCAACACCATTAAAACATTGACACTAGTGTCACGGACACGCTTACAATCGGCTGTTCCGCAAACTGTACCTGCCAAAAAACAGTTTTCTATGGAAACCTACTTAAGATAAGCAGTGTCCACGCTTAAGCAAAATGTTACGTCAAACACCTAATAATAGCTGTATTCGAATGTTTTCGGTTTCATCCAAATCTTGATATGTTTAGTTTCAATTGCTGTTTAGCAGATTTACATTATTTATCATATTTTTCGAGAGATTTACTGTTCAAGTAATGGATTCAATATTGTCCCATGGATCCAATAAATGAACGGCGTTCAACTAATGGACAAAGTGCTTAAATTTACAGACCCCAAAACTTAATAAATCATTTCGTAAGTCAAGTTAAAACCGTTTAAATTAGTTAATAGAAGTATTATTAAGTCACCTACCAAAAGTTGAACATAGATTGTTTAGGTTATTGTTAAGTTTCACGACAATTTATTTTGATCATTTAGTATGAAACCGTTCATTGTTCAACTTTTGGATTTATACCCCAAAACTTGAACCACATAATGTGGTTTGAATTTCAGACATTTTTTTTTCTAAATTTGAACGTTTTTAATTGATTTCAAAGAAACCAACATGGTATTAGAGTGTGAACGCCTACGAATAATTATTTTATTAATGCAATCTGCGATTTTTTGGTAAAGAGATAGATTTATTATTCTGAAACTACACAAAAACACAGTTAGGAAGTACAAATTTTCGTGTTAATGTCTTTACATTATGATACATAGTATTAAAGAACTACTTATTCATAGATCTTCTTAAATTAATTGCTCATTTAAGTATTCAAATAACATTTACCCTATAGTTATCACCGTTAAAATGGTAGTTCATCTATTGGGTCCAAAACGTTCATAATTAGGGCACAGCGTTCATCTTTAGGGCAAAAAGCAAAAGTTTTATGGAAAACATTTTTTTATGAATAACAGGTAGATTGTAGGAATTATTTACTTAAACTAATAGAATCTTGAGTATATTTGTAAAACATAAAAAAATAACAGTAAGCCCAAACAGCTCGAAAAGGCCGAGAAAAAAATATCAAAGTTACGAAGATCCCTTAATCGTTCATTTAATGGTTCCTCTACCCTATTATCTAAAATAAATTATCCACTAAAAGTGTCTCAACTGTTAACAACTGTTAAATTCCTCGTTTTAGTTAGTAACAAGATAGCTCCGTTTAATGCTTCTTGCAGCTTTTCATTACAAGTAAGACCAATTAATTAGTGGGTTCTTCTGCATGTTACTAGAAATGGCTCCGTGTATTGCTATATCATATGCATTGGATGTAAGAAATATTTTGTGTTGATGATGATCGAACGGATAAACCAAGTTACAACTAAATCTCGATGGAATCGTCAAGTACCAGATATAACATTGAGCAAATAACGTGGTCACGAGAATAGATTGCAAATAATAGTGTAAAAAAATAATTGGCAAAACCGCTTGTTAGTATGTTTAATAAAATAAAATTTTTGGTTAGTTTCTTTTGTTTGCCCTATATCCTGAAATATATTGGGTGGCGAAATAAAAATATCTTTGGTGAACGCATCAAATGATTATCATGCCGCGATTTATAATAATAATAAATAAATAAATATCCCTGGACATTATTTCACACAGCGCCATCTAGCCCCAAGTGAGTTAATTATACTCCGTTTTTATGGGATACTAGAGAACGGATAAACATACTCAAATACTTTTTCTTTTGTAAATACATACTTATTATACCAAGGAAACACCCAGACCAATACAAACAGACATGTTCATGCACACAAATGTTTGTACTGTGCGGGGATCGAACCCGCGACCTTTGGTGTAGTAGCCGACTTCTAAACAATTACACCAAGACGGTCGTCCGGATTTATGCATTGCATTTATGCACGGATTGCACGGCCCAACCACTGTGTGACCATAGCTGTCACGATCGCTTTCAAATTTGACAGATTTTCTCTCCGGCCGACCCCAGTAGCGAACCTTAATACCTACCTGTGATTCATGAATAAATGATTTGTATTTGTATTTGTTTTGGACAAAAAAAACCCACCAGTATTACTGCGCCATCCCGTTGTGTCGCTTATAAGGATAAACTTGGGTAGGAACACCAAAAATTAAAAAACCCGGAAGTTACAACCCCTAAAATCATAACCCTAAAGTTCTAAATGTCGAATGATTATAATGATATCTAAAGAATACCTAGTATCCCCTTATTGGATACTAGTGAGGGGTTGTGAAATCAGGGTAAATGAATTTCGATATTATTCATTCGACATTTAGAACTTCCGTTTTTTGATTTTAGGTCCGCTGCCCATTTTGGGTTATGATTGAGCTTAGGGGTTATAAACTTCGTAGTTTTAATTTTAGGTGCTCTAATAGGTATCTACATACGTACCCATAAACTAACTGCAGGCGCAAGCATTGAACAATAAAATGTTCGAAATTCACAGTTTTGCGTTTGATAGAACAACGGCTGTCGGGTTAGCAAATAAGTTAGGAGAAATAGAAATCAGCAACTATCACCGAGTTAACGGTAAATAAACGCATAAGTAGTAAATAAAAATATTTTATAGGCACTTAATAACTATGAAATTCAGTAAAAAATACATACAAACATTTCTAACATAAATTATTGGATTCTGGCAGGAACTTCGAAACATACTAAGTCTTTGTTCCCATCTTGTAATGCCCAGTGCACTTTCACTCTTATTGAGGGGTATATTTCGAGTATCGGGAATGAGTCCTTGTACACGTATTTTGTACCCGCTTTCACTGGGCATTCAGCCTTTTCCCCACTTTCTGAGAAAATCTTATCACAGATAGAGTTTCCATCGACGCCGACGAACGGCAACGGCAGCCCGAACACTTCAGCCGACACGCGGTTCTTCAAATCGTTGATGTCTTTCTCTGCAATGAGAAAGAAAATCTTATTAAAGTTATCGAAGACAAACAGATTATTGGAGTAATCTAGGTAGTGTGCGAAATGTCTTTCTCTCTCTCTCTATCTCTGTCTGCGCGTGGGTGCGTGTTGTGTGTGTTATGTGCGCGCGCGCGGCTGTCTTTTAGCTAATAGTTTTTTTTTTCTTAACGAATTCCAAAATCAAAACAAAATTTTAATTGTATATTTTTCCAGATATGCAGACATATTATTACGCCAGTTCAAAAAACTGTACTTAAATACCTATTATTATTCATAAAAATTAAAAATTCTTGTGGGCTCGATAAATTCTCCGCTTCATCTTTAGTCTCTTAGTGATAGCGGGAGATGTTGTTCGATTCCCATTCGTAGCCGTAAGTTTGAAGAATGGTTTTGTATTAATTATTACAATTTATGTTTTTTGCTACGACTAGCGAGATAGCATCAAATTAAATTAGTTTAAAGTTGAGTTAGCAGTGCAGCAGCACTCTACGATGTCTTATAATCATAATCATAATCATTTATTGTCGGTTATTGGTGTATATGTACGGAGGACTGACACGGTAATATTATTCCATTACCGTGGGACAGGCCTGAGTAATTCTGGACAACCTGGCACGCAGAGGAGAAGGAGGTTTTTATATATTTAGATTATATTATAAGATGGGTAAGTTAGACATTGCTTCGTTTGCTTATATCATACAAACCAGGAGTGAAGTTGATTGTGATGTGCTGGTTGCTCCCCTTCTTGAGTCGACACGGCGGTTTCACACATGGAGACAGTTGCACGTTTTCGCTCAGATTGTCATATTTCTTGCCTGCAATAGAAATGTTTTATAATAATTACAAAGGTACTCAGGGCCCACGTCCAATTCTTCATATATTTTAATAACGATACAATCAATTTTAAGAAGAAAAGAATCCCAGATGTAGATTCTGGTAGCCCTAAGAGTTCTCTATCTCTGGAGTTCAGCTTCACACTAGGTAGGTACCCTTAGTTAGGGACCTGCTGTATTGTCCCAATTTTGTTTTTGTAATTTCAACTATTCTATCATCGTTGGTGGTTAAGAAACCTATAGATACCTATATTGTTTATTTATTTATTTATAACAAAAACATGATAGGTCAAACAGAGCTTTTACTATTACAATGATACCTACCTACGTCATCATAACTCCACAAATATGTGCACACGACATGTCTTGTCTCAATTATGCTTATTATTCGGCATAATATCTCTACGTTGTGCTGCCGAATTCGACTTTACAGATAACAAAGGACACAAGACTTAGTTTTTGTAGTGTCTAACTGGTTTCAATACTAAACATGCTTGTTTATGCGTCTCGTTGCTTTTTTCTGTTAGTGCCATAAAAATACAAAAACCAGCCATTTGTCTGAACTCAAAAAAGTAATATCCACACACTGCGATCATTCTGATCAAGCTTGCTCAGGAATTAGTGCCCAAAACACCTGGCAAAAAATAGTTAAGGTAGGGTTAGTTTTCGCTTGGGGGAGACCTTTGCCCAGCAGTGGTATCTAAACGGTTAAAGAAAAAAACAAGTTAGGGTATTTGTAAAACCTACTATACTCGTACACTACTAGTTCTCACCCCTATAGAAGAACAAGAAGAAGAATAGTAGAAGGTAATATTAAGCTACAGGTAAATCTGTCAGTGGCAGTCTTAGATCTCAATTAGAACTAAAACTGCGAAAAGCTTCATATTTCCTTTTACTTTAGAATTCTCACACATCAACTAAGATATCAGCTTAAGTTATTTGGGTCAAAATAAAGCCAATAATCGTGCCCTACCTAGATAGGTATCACGTTCTCGTACGTGCCGTAAAAAACAATCAAAAACGATCTTGAAAAGTTCAAGAAACTGGTTATGTAGGTAAAGTAAACCACTGCCGAATAACAAACTTTATACCTACACGTCACAGCACAGCTAATAAGATTGACGGTTGTACCATGGTTGTACTGTATGAACCTGCGCAGTAGATGTATTTTGGTAAAGGGTAAACATTTTTTGCCGCTGTTGGTCAATTCAATATTCATTCAATGACAATATAACAATGGCAAATGTGCGGTGAACGAGACCGATAGAATTGCATTGAAATCAGTATCGCACCTCATGCCAATTACCTAATTATAAATGTTGTTACCACCGGAATGAACAACTGGGAACACTTAATAGATATACCTATGCGTAACGATAGTGTGTTGATCGGAAATGTGGTCTAGGGCGGCAAGACCTAAAAGTGCATACAATTAAGAACCTAAGTAGACTTAATTACTTTAATTAAAACAATTACTTTTGCTTGCTTTTTTAGCCTGAATCTATGCTGAAAATAGGAAAACCAGAATATAGATCCCGCTTGAAGCCTAGCCCAAAATGGTCGCGAGTTCAAGACTGGCTAAAACACCTAGATACCATGTGTTTATTGTACAATTTGCGGTGATGGCAAACACTGATAAAAAACCCAAGACACCTGGATAACGGTATAGGCTCGCCCACTGCCACTTTGGGTTTAAATGCGCTTGGCGAAATGTGGGCTACTGAATGTTCCGTTCACCATGACGGCAACAATCACTGCGCCTCTGACCAGGTACATCGTTTGGAAAAATAGTCGTGAGGGTATGTATGTAGGAAAACTATCTCTATATATAAAAAGGGATTGCTGTTCGTTAGTCTCGCTAAAACTCGGGAATGGCTGGACCGATTTGGCTAATTTTGGTTATGCAATATTTGTAATGGTCATGAGAAAATGCTGAAAATATAGTAAAAATCTCAATTTTAGTTTCCTCTTAGTAAATGTTACTACCTGTCACGTGATACTAAATGTGTGACAACAGAACGAAGTCTGTTGGGACAGCTAGTAAATTATAATTTATAGCCATCTACCTATGTTTGTATGGTTTTACCTATGTATTTGAAACAATTGTTTTTATGACGCATTGGCATCAGTTAGCTCACAATGGTTTTTGTGACAGCAAGCTACACTATTCAGCTATTAAGAAAAAAAAACAAGTAGAAATATATAGTTATGATTCATGTGATGTGTCTGTGAGCAATAACGTCGCGTAAGTCAAGATTTGACAATAAATAGGAAATAAAAACATAAAGGGAAAACTACAAAATTCGCGAAACAAAACTACAAAAATCCTACGTGGGGGTGATTCAGGTTACCCTACCTAAGTCCTCTACCTCTGGACTTCAGCTTGACACTACTTTTGGGGACACCCTGTATAATTCAGCCAGGCTGCAGTGCAGTGACCTTCCTCTTTGAATCAAACTAAGTGGTTTTGTTGCGAGGATCGGATCAAGTTATTTATTTGTGTTGTCTCATTGGCTCCTTGTTTTATACCAAGAATAGACTAGACTAGTTATTTACCCTATTTTACCTTTGTAAAGTATGATAGATTTAGGATATTCAGACTTAAGTAGGTCCCCACTGTAGTCTAAGTTTTATGGATTTCATTCGTAATGCCGTCTTTAGGATTCATACCATCGCTAGCAGCCGCTCGCGACTTCGTCCGCGTGGACTTAGCTGTTTGTGAAGAAAGATTTCCCCGCTTTTCTGTTGAAATTTTCCAGAATTTTCTTTGCTATAAACCTCACGGAGCCCAAGACTTTTCCAACAAATGTAAAACCGTGGAAATCGGTTGGTGCGTTCTGGAGTTATAGCGTCAGGAAGGAAAACCCGACTTATTTTTATACAGTAGATGAGAGTATTGTGCGTCATGTAGGGATATCAAATATGTATCGCACGCAAGATCACCGAGCAGTTCCTTCCTTATGTTAATTTTGTGGTCGTTATCTTATGTCAAAAGATACCTACATCAAAAAACACACTGCTCATCGTGTTACCTATTTCCGCTTTTATCTTGCTCTGGCCAAATTACACAGTTCTTTGCAATAAAAAGCAAGGAAAAATCACCGGAAATGAGTAGCCAGCCTGGACCGGGAGCTACTAATTTCTACTCCAATTTACTTCAAAGAAATCATAACTCGAAAACTACGCAAAATCGCGGAACATACATGGGGCATGTTCGGGTACACCTAGATGTCAGAAACCCAGAAAAAAAATAGTTTCACCATTTGGACCATCCTGTATGTTTTATGTATTGTGTCGTCGATCTGATCGGCGTTTCCCGATATTCGTTCTTGGCCAACTGTTTCGATTCATTGTTTTGCGAACAAAATGTATGGGATAAACCGTTCGTTAACTATGTACATATTTGTGATAACTTCTTCTTCTTTTTTGGTTTGATGGCAATATCTGTGTTTACCACAATTCTGCCAGTATCACGTATAGGTTGGCAAAAAAGTCCTGAAAGGGAACTAAAAAATATTATCACTGGCAATAGTCCCGCTGTCACTTGTCAATCACGTCTAGCTAGTACATGGTGTGTCAAATCTGTTTATCGGAGATCGTTTATTAGTGTATTCAGGTGTTTTCTTTATGTTAAACTAATAAAGAATCGTGTAAAATCAAGATAAATCTTCGAAAAAGAGAAAAACAATCCTAAGCGCCACTAGAGAAGTCGTAATGAAGTATTCAAACGTTGTTTAGCCGAGCACGAAGCTGGGGAAGTTTTATATAAAATAAACGATGATTAGACAAGAACGGCAGAAATCACTGGTATGTAGTGGTTTTATTTAATCATCCACGCGTGTTTTAACTTAGTTGTCAAGTAACTATCAACAAACGAGTGATATTTTAAGTTGAAATGTGAATACCTATTTTGACGTTTGTTTACGAAAAACAATTTGTCATCTAAGTGATTTTGATACTTTTTTATTGATTTTATTTTTTAAATTTAATTTAAATTTTTTAGGCAGCGGCTGCGCCAGCTTTTGAGAATATTTCGCCCAAAGATAGGAGAAAATCATGATGACACGTTATTTAAATAGAGAAGGAATAATACCAACGCGGATAAACTTCAAATGAGCAAATCGACAGGTAATCATAAACCTGCAAGATGAAGTGACCGTACAATAGCAGCATGAGTGACTCATGGGAACAAAGTGAATGTTAGAATTTTGGAGCAGGGTCGAGCCAAGCCATGGATGAAGATTTTTTTTACTTTAATTAAAATTATAATATTATGATTTTGCCAGTTTCTTCTTTTATTTATTTACTTGGTAGTAGAATAACGTCCTGATAATGTGGTTGTATGTGGTGGGGATCGACTGTATTGGTGCCACCGCCATTCGATTTTTACCACCAAACGGTTCCCCCTATTGACCTGTTGTATCCCGGTGGACAGACTACCACTCCTACCTGACCTATCAGCCCAGAGGGAAAAGCAAACCCGTTATATGAGTGTCTGTACGACTACTTCTAGAAAACGACTAAATAATGTGGAATTAAAGAAATGTAAGGCGTTTTCCTAGTAAAACGCTATAAGAATAAGAAAATACTGAACTAGATTAGAGGATCACGTGATGCATTGGCGCGACTCAAATAATTGGTATCTATTGGCGTGAACTTAGTTCATGGACCACGACTAACTAGATAGCCATTCTCTCTAAAAAAGTATTTGAATAAGTCAATTATCAAAACCGTTTGTGTCGTAGTATACAGGGTGACCACATCGACGATGGTGGCGCCCCTATTAATTTCACGACTTTTTTGCCAGGCTGTAGTTAGCCATTACACGGTACGGAATTGTTATTTTACCGAGTGAAGTTATTTAAAAACTTAGGCGAAATCTAAAACAAAGAGACATCACAAATAAGACGACACAGTTAAAACATATATAAAAAAAATATATAGGGACAAAAAAAAACGACAAGTGAGTGTTAGTAATAATGATGAGTAGTCTAACGCAAAAATAAATAATACAATGAATAATAATTACAATTTGATTTTATTATGCCTGATAAATTCTGACAGGACTTTCAATAGGGGGGAATTAACCAAACACAGGATACAATTAAGATTACACGGACGGGGGAAATTTTCGGGTAAGTGGTCATACAATGACGCACCTACCCTAGGACAGTTGAAGAAAATGTGGTCAGCTGAACCCTCGTCAAGCCCGCATTCACGTAGTGAGCTGTCTTTTACTTTTATTTTCGCGAGGTGGATCGGAGTACAAGAATGACCTAGACGTAGGCGACTAATTACAGAGACAATTGATTTCGTGATATTGAGATTTTTAAAGAACCATGGACGGGGAGGGATTTCCTTTTGGATCTCAAAGTAGTGTTTGCCTGCTAGTCTTCTGGTGTTTTGCCAGTCGGTTCGCCAGGAGCTAAATAGGTGAGTATGGGCCAAGTTTAGTAGATCGTGGGAAAAAAGTATAAAATGGTCTAATGATCCTGTAGCTATGGCGTTCTTTGCACAGGAGTCGGCAGTTTCATTACCAGGAATACCAGAGTGGCTGGGTATCCAAGCAAGTACAATTTCCATATTTTTGTTCTTGCACTTTAGTAAATGTTCTTTGATCTGTAGAATATAAGGGAATTTTAACTTTGATTTGAATGGGTTGGATAGAATGGATTGAAGGCAACTTAGAGAGTCAGTGAAAATTAAGCTTTTAGTCAAATTATGAGAGTCAGCATAAAGAATTGCTTCCAAAATAGCCAAAGATTCTCCAGTAAATGTTGATGTTAACGGTGGACATTTATATAAGAGGGCTATTTGTGATAACACGAAGAGGCGAAGATATTTTGCTATCTTTAAGGTATTTTTACAATTTTTTTTTTAAAATTTTCTTAGCAGTCAGACCTATTCTAGGAAGTCACTGTCCTAATCTGCAATGAAAGTAATACTTATAGGTACGCTCTGAATTCACTAAGCCTCTTTTTCTAGACTGAGTCCTGGCTGACTTCTACAAGTGTAATCGGCTATGACGACTTTCTGTTGGTTTTTTCATTTCAAATTACACAGAAACGCAGTTGGGTTTTAGTGTTTTGAATTACCGTTTTTTTTTGGTCCCACTATATGTCTAGTTTCACCGGAATATAAATGTAATGGATAATTTATATTCTACAACGTGAGGCGAGGTGCCGTTCGGAATACGGTGGAGAATTTGTCGTCCGGATGATTTACGAAGTTCTTGTACCCTGCGCAGCACAGACGATATCTTTTTTGTCTCCGAGACCACGAGAGACAGGTCCGCGCTGTTTTTATTTTTTCCGCAACTCTATTCAAATATTAAAAAAAAAAACGTAAAGGACATCATCAGTTTTGGGTTTTGGACCAAATGTTAACGTCCCGGCTGAAAGGCAAAAATGTGCTTGTTTTTTTTTGCAAACGCAAGAGTTTCGATTCTGTCCAGGAAAAAAGTTTTTCTCATAATCTAAGTAAAGTATGCATCATGAAATTTTGTCAGAACCAGTCTCTAGACTCCTTTGAGCTTTTAAAATATCTGACATGCTTTAGAATTTAGCCTACAACGCTCAGTTGAAAAGTTCACCCTGTATGAAAATTTTGTTTCTGTAGTACGATAATTTTAAGTATTTATACTTCATTAGAATCATCCCAAAAAAATAATAAAAAACAGATACAAACTCGAATAAAACCAAGCGAATTGGTTCTACCGCTTGCTTTAGTGCTTTAATAACAAATGTTCAAACGGTTAAGGTCTATCTGGATATACGAGTACCTTACGACATTTTGGTCTTTTGGCTAGCACTTCCACATCTAGACCAAAAATGTAATGAGCGCGGCTCGGATGATGTCCTAACTCAAGCATGGCGTTGGTGTAGGATGTAGGATGATACCGTTTGTAGAAGGCTTTGCGATGCGTTTGATACCTACTTACATTATATTATATTGATTGGCCGTCTGAACTAAAATTTATCTAGTGGTACAGCAGCGTGGTCTACGCAACGGGTTATTTTAACTGCCCACTTTGACTTGCATTCTGCAAATATGGGTATAGGCAATTGTTGTGCAATTTGTATAATTAAATGTATGTTACAATTATGAAATAGATACTTAGATAAATAGAAGTGGCAAGATACGTACCTATAGCCAAAGGCGAGAGGCACCCGGCGTCCCTGACCGTGGCACAGAGTAATTATCACATCCGCGCAGACTACTTGTGTT
Organism: Udea ferrugalis; assembly: GCA_950022985.1. Lineage (NCBI taxonomy): Eukaryota > Metazoa > Arthropoda > Insecta > Lepidoptera > Crambidae > Udea > Udea ferrugalis. The sequence continues at coordinate 5,989,385 of OX465533.1, forward strand.
TGTGTTAAGTAAGACTTACTGAACGCTGGTCGGTTCTAGATTTTTTTATTAGTCTTGTAATATTTTCCGTTTGAGAGGTGTTAAGAAGAACTCAGATAGGGCGGGTAGTTGAGCTCGTCAAAGGCACTGTTTTGTTTTGTTGGTTCATCCAAGACTACCTTAGGACCTTGAAGAAATCTCTTTGTCCCAAAGGCTAATAAGCCCAAAGACTCTTTTATAGATGAGGTCACAGTGCTCATTGTTGACCTGACTATAGTTGGGTACCTACCAAATCTTACTTTGTAGGTAGTGAGGATTTATGCCATTTTTCTATTTTCTTAACTCTTTTAGCGATAAGGCCGCCTAAGTTGTGTATTACTTCAATATTGTGCCTACTGTCTGTAACGAATACCTAATATACCTACCTACTATAATAACGTATGTTATTATAAATCTACATAACATTATTTAAGCGCACCCTTTCACACCCTATCCGCACCCGACATTAGCTAAGTAGCTCGTTTAAAGATGGTAAACAAATAGTACAGGCCATTTATGAAAAAAATAGTAGTTCAAATACGAAGTTTTTTTGGCCTCTCATACTCATGGCATCAGCACGTAAGCACACTAAGTATTTCAAGTATACTTAACTGGCGTCGCTTGATAAATATTTATTTATTTTTGACTCACTATTGTCTTTGTCCGGCTTTAATCTAATAATGTGTGCTTACACATACTTATGATTATAGTGAAATAAATTGATCGCGTTTTATTTAAGACCGATTAAGTAGTTTTCCATCAATAGACATCTACAAACCCAACTACCTAGGTAGATCGATGTCAGTGAGCTTGACTGTAGTAAAGTAAACCGATGCTCAGCCTGCTCACTCAACTGCAAGTCATCTATTGTTATTGCTCATAAAATTATCTCGTTGCTTATAATTACACCGAGGTTGTTTACAACCTTAAATCCGTAAATTGTTCAAGTTAATTACTGTCACGCTTTGGCTTGAAAATGAGAGATCTTGTGACAATTATTATTGAGTATTTCGTTAAAAGATAACTCCAGGAGGTCTACCACAGAACACGATAATCGAACCTTCGTGCTCTTCCTCGTGTCTAACCCTACTCCCTTACGCATCGTTTCGACTATCGTTTGAACGAAGGAACGACCGAAACTTTTTTTGACAAGGGATGTCGTATGTTACTCTTGCGTACACGATAAATCGAGTTTGACGTTTACACAGATGTCAAATTTCCGAACTTTCTAACGATACCAGCCAAGCTATCGTGTCCATCATCGTTTCCGATTTTTTATCTCTTTACCTGTGATTTCTTCAACTATTGACTAATTTTTTGTACACCGGACTCCGTATCTTCTTTCCCGGTCGAACCTCGCTGCCTTTTGGACTAAGTGCATTGCTTAATAATTAAAATAGGTAAAACAAAACAAGATGTTTACAATAATACTTGCACGCATGGAAATTAATTCACTATTTAGGTACTTACACAACTCTTTACACCTTTAATAAAGATAACTGCACAATACTAAATTTGATTTATGATTAGCACATTTTTTTTTAAAAAAAGTTCATCAGTTGAAACTGTCAAAAAGAATTTATTTTGTCACTTTGACATTGACGACTTCTTTTTTTAGTAGGCAACGAGTCCGAAAAAAAGTTTGTTTTCGTTTAACCAATTGGGGTGAAAAGGAGTGAAAACAATTGGTTCAAGGAAAACAAACTTTTTACTCAGTCATTCATTCACGATTATTGTCTATGATAACGACGGTCGTGGAGAGATACGACCACGATACGACAATGTTACGGAGTAGCTACTAGGCGAACGTATCGGGGCACTGTCGATGGATCCGCATATATCGTTATCGATTTCCGTGGTAGACTTCCAGCTATCAGCCTAAACAGTACGTTTCGATGCGGTCATATCATATCATCATTAGGGATTTTTACCGGAATGTTTGGGTTTAGAATCATTAATCAATCAAGTTATTTAATTATGATTAATTAATGTAAACATAAAAGCGTAACGTAAATATTGTTCCGTAACACATCAATGCACCAGATATCGCGTCAGCGCAAGTAAGACAAGATGAAAGCAGGTCGACGGCTGTCTTGGCCGGGCTTATGTAAAAAAACACTTAGTGCGTTGCAATAGAGCTAACTGATGCTTTCAACACTTTGTTTTGAACGAGCAAACGGTAGAAGAGACTTAAGTAACCTATTGTTGTCAGTAATGTTACAGGCAAAAGATATCTCTGTACCCTGAATAAGCTGCCACATTCAGTTACGTCTTTTTATTGCAATTTTTCCCGCTTCGATTTCGAAATGCAACAGGTTTCCACAGTGTAAAATCAAAGTTAGGGAAGAGCATCAAACCATGAATTATTTTTTGTCCGAGAGGGCACTGATAAAAGGAATGCAGATAATAGCACCGGGTTAGACGACTCACCGGGGCACTGCTGCACGTTGGTAGCCGCGGCGAGGGCGAGCAGGGAACACGCGAGCACGACCACGCAGCGCGGAGCCATGGTGACGTTTGCTGCCCACAGACCCAACCAAGCTGCACCGCACAGACCACTACAAAAATTACTCACTCCACTTTGCACTTGAGCGCTCAGCCAGCAACACTAACTGCGGCTTTATTTCAAACGCCATAAAGGACTCAATGATACAACCTCGATCTGACTTCGACTAATAACGTGTTTGGTCTTAAACTTACGCAGAAGCATTCAATTATCTCACGTTGCTGGTTGCTGTATCTATTAATAATGAACTTTGATTTGTGTGCAGGTATGATTGATTACCAACACGAGCGATTGCTCAGACCTAACAGTATACCTAGCGTTTGTTCTGTCTGTATGTGTAATTAAGTAGGTTTCAAATTGATGTCTTAAACGGTCGGTGTTTCTAGCACTTAGAATTGCAGCAATGCAGATTTAGAACTGGGGAACATAAGACTTGTGTAAACCATTTTCGGCATTTAAGGCTGGTCGACCTTGATATTCATATAGATCAGTAGTTAAAATAGTCGTACATACATGCAGGTACAGGTTCAAAGTTTAGATATCGTCATTCGAGTTGTCAAATCTAATCAACTAAAGAAAATAAACTTAACAATAGACATAATAAAAAAAAACATCCTATGTGATTTGAACCGTAATTTGTGGTACCTATCTGAAAATAAACAAAGCGGCCAATCCTTTAAAAAAGAAAAAAATATGTTGATAATAAACACTAACATTGACAGAAGCCAACTTAGCCAACAGTGTACCCCCAGTTGTCACCAGTGCGTCGAGTCTACAGCAAAAACTGCCACTAAGAGACTGTATCAGACACCGGTTCATAGTAAAGTGAGGTATCACTTTCATCAACGATGCTACTTCAACTTTGCAAACAAAGTGCAAATTATTTTTTGGGAGGAGTAGGTAGCACTTACTTGTCACTTCTGAGAACCTACTAAATATGAGCTAGCCGCTTTATATAGACTGTGTGTGGAATCACATAAAAGCTATTAGGCCTCAAACATCACCGAAAAGTAGTTCGTCTGCCGGTGTTCTAAATTATGCATACAATGTGCGAAAGAGTTGCATGGCCTGATTCAGCCAGCTCCATTTCTTCATCGGAGCACCAGATTGAGGCTAGCTGCTCACCCCTATTGTTGTTAATATTTCAGAAATCTGCACCAACCATTTTGGCAACGCCCTTCACAATGCACACTACAAGGGCAAGGGAGTGAAATGAGCTTGCTGCTGAAGTGTTTCCAGATCAATACAAATTGGGTCTCTTCAAGTAGAAAGAAAGCAGCCATTTATCAGTAGGCCTAGCACGAACCGCTAACGTTTTGGTACCTAATAGAAAAGTAAACGATACCTTTTTTCTTTTTCCTATGTCTCTACCTTTAAAAAAAGTATCGTTCACTTTTTGATTCTGGCTAACATCACTGCTTAACAACGGCGTGATTTGACTCTGAACAATAAAATATGGCGCCAACTACCTATTGGCGATGTGGCTGGAAACACGCATCGTTGAAAATAATCGACTTCCAATAAAAATAAAACAAAGTATGTGTTACTCAGTCTTTTATTCGTTTCATAAAACTTCAATAAAAAGAATCAGACGACTTAACCATGAGTCGAAGACAAATGCCTATCGCATCGAGATATTTCCACAACTGGTTATAGCTTCCCCTGTAGCAAAACCACTGACTTATTATGTAGGCAGTCGTTGTTTGCTTAGAAAACATGTTTCTTCTCTGTTCAGCCATACCATTTATCAAAAATTACCATAATAATATAAAACAAAGACAAGAAAATATTCTTATAACAATGGACCAAAATCTTGAGAATGTAGCGAATATCATTGACGCTAAACAAAAACAAATGCTAGGTAGGTATCTAACCTTTGCTTTGTCGAGCGTTCTACTTCCGATCTGACGTTACACTACACAGATTGATCTTGAATCTGCAATTCATATTATTTTAGGCTTTGTTTCTATATCTAGTATCTACCTAAAGCAGGCAAGTGCGTGTCGAAATACGCGTAATAAAAGATTCCGTTTTCTTAGATCTTGAGAGATGTTTACTAGTTAGTTAGACTAATTTTATATAGAAAAACTAAGTTAACCTTATACATTGGTTGGGTTGGGTTACAAGTTCTATAACTTCTAATAAAAAATCGAAAAGGAAAATGAAGATTATAAAGTGTCTCATAAACTTGAAAGCATATTGATATTTATTGAGGGCCTGTGAAGTTATCAAACTTCTTGGTGAGAAAAGGGTTTGCGATCGCTTGGGTAGCGGGGTAGTAGGGTAGGCTGCGCAGGAGTTTCTGCAGCGGACTCTGCGTCTGCACCAGCACGGCGTAGCACAGCACCTGCCGGCCGCTCTCGTTGTGCACGCGCCATCGCAGCCAGCCTCGTTGGTTCTGCAACAAACATGCACATGACTCCTTGTTTCATAATCATACCATTTATTTGAACATTTCCTGCTGACTTAATATCATAGTATCTAGGTATCATGTCTGTTATTGTAGATAGGTATATTTGGTTTGACTTGTTTTTAATAATGTTTTATTCTTATTAGGGACTGGGCAGTCATTTGATCACACCTGGTGGTAAGTGAAGATGTAATCTACGGTGGTACATGACTGTCCGTCCAGTAAGTGCTTATTCACTCTTATTATAGAGAGACCCATATTATATTGGAGCGGAAACATATGCGCGGAAAACGAGTTCCACTCCTTAGCTATTTCAATTGGTAATCCTTGGTAGTGATCTGACCTACTTCGTCATGAGTAGTCCTTGGACTACCCTAAATTCCCGAATACACGGCTAACAATTATGTTTATTTTCATATAAAATTATAACATACATCCAGAACTTGTAGGTACAGCCCATCAGCTGCGTGCAGATTACGATATTTCGTGAAGCGATGCATGTACACAATTATCATGCTGGAATTTACTTCCTGTATTAACAATTGACACCTCGGTTTCCTCAACCAGTTGCACTAAACTGAACCTCACTGGTTTAAAAAAATGGTTTCTGGGAGGTTTTAGTAGGAAGATGGTTCCCTACTTCAGTGGGAACCATATTTGGCTTAAGTTCTCATGGTCCTGGGTTCGGTCACGGACGGGTAATGCATGTTCAAAGTTGTTACTAGTTCGATCTGCATGTGATTACCACTACCAATTGAGCGAATAACTACCACCAACATCTACCAGTAAGAACCTATTATACTCCTTCGTTTACATTAATTGCACCAGTAAGCGACAACTACTGATCATAACATTGTCGTGATGGTTTTATTCACTACGGGAGGAATTTTCCCCATAATCATGATTCAAAATATCATTACAATCTTGTGGCACTGTTTTATTGTAATTAGGTACTGTTTTTGTCTATTGCGTTCTTAGCACCTGTCATCTTTTGTCAGAAAGTGACTGAACAGTAATCCCATTCTTACTGCTACCGTTCGTACCCTACTGATTAAGTTTTATGGATAGGGGTTACGAAGTTAAGATGAATAAGACTCGGTACTTCGGTAGGTAGGGAGATATACTTCCTAAATTCAAATATGCGGTGCAGCGAGGAAGCAAAAATATCCTTAATAATGAGGAAGCTGTGAGGACTAGCCTTGATTTTTATGACACGCTAAGTATTGCATCAAGTTCTTGTTTATTCTTAAAAGAGTTGGCGTGTGTTCAGCTGAGTTCGCGATTTTAATATTAAATCGAATGTTAATTTTGTTAGTTGATTCTAACCTTCTGATTTTTGAAATATGTATTTTATTACTTGTTTATTGCTAAAATGTCTTTAGTCCTTTGTCGAAATGTTCTTTTGTAAAATGCTAATCAATCATTACCTATAAGGATTGATAATGTATCGACTAATCCTATAAGAGAGGCTTTAGCAGTTTTGAAGACACCATTATGAGTCGAGTACCTACCTACCTATAATGACCAACAAACAGACAGCATAATACACATACATCGTACAGTTATTTTAACGGTTCACACTGGCCAAACATGGCCAAGGAGAACACTGCAAAGCACAGCTTCATCAAAACCAAACGTTAGAGAGAAAGACTTACCAAAGCCATTCTGTCAGGCACCGACATGACGCTGACAAACGATGAAATAGCGTTCGTCACCACTGGACATGCCTCTGTTTCACACCGTTCTGAAAAACGTAACTTGAGTTTAGCAAGAAGAATAATAACTTCAAAATAGGTACTTATAGATCGGCTTTCTTTGCTGAAACTCAAGACAACTTCCAGACGAGCATAATCGTACAAAGCTTGCAGCAGGGGCCAAGACTCATTTCTTGGTGTTTCCACTGAGGTGGTAAGAAACATAACCCGAAGGATTCTGATTTCCCTCTGTGGAGAATATGAGCGGGGTCCGCTATTAACAATATCCGTCACCTCAATTGGGTCAACAGTCTAGCTCTGTAGAAGCTTCTCTAAGACTAACTAGGAGTACAGTAAACTCCCCAAATAATTATAGCACCTACCAGGAGTAACTTCAGGTCTCAAGTTGACGAAGTTCATGTTTATCACCACATCTTGATCTAGCTTGTTGGACACGAAACCTGTAAGACATTTTGTTAATTTAACTAAAAAAAAATTAGACTATCACACATATGCATTCCTAAAGAGATATTTCTGCTTCACTTACGATTCCAAATGAGCTTTCGATTAATTGTGTTTTACTTGGTAACACTCAGTGCACTTGTTCACTTACCGGCGAAGAACTTTATTTTAACAGGAACTGCTTCTCCGAGGGTTACTAAACAGGGAGCACTCATGCCACATCCTTCAATGTCGACTGCAGTGAGCTCGTAAGCCGAACCTGCAATTGTTTATTATTAATACCAGCTATGCTATTCCGGTTAACGCCTAATGTTAACTATCTTTAAAATGCAATTTCTTTGCGACTGTCAACGTTTGAAAGAAAAGAACTAAGCCAAATAACATTTAAAATTATTTGCATACAAAATGAGGGAAAACACTAAGTCAAAATGAAGCGAATTGATGATTGAAGTAAGCGTGAAGATATTACAGCCGGAATGCCACCGGGATCGTATAGGTTGAAAGTCGTTTGCTCTCATTAGGGATTTTTGCACTTTATGTGGTAGCATATTAATTATTAATATGATTCATAGCTGAAGAGCTACCTGCACTCTATTATGTTGGCTACATCGTTTCACAAATGAGCACTTAGTTAGTAGCATCTTGTTCGTGGAAAAAGGGCAAACGTAAAGTAGGTATCCAGAGTGTTTAATTATTTTAACTTGAATATTTCACATCATTCTTAGATTCTTCATTATTTTTTTGATTCCATCTCTAATAATACGAACCTGAGGAGTGGTTTGTTTGAACGCGGTATCAAACCTGTGGTTCTGACCTTCGATCATAAATAGAATCTCTGATTGAAAATATGACAAACAGAATTCGTCGATTATTATTCCGCCATCTCGCAGTATCGATCAACTTCTGGTTTTTTTTTTCTGTTCCTTGTAAATACCTAATATGAATATCTAAGGCAAACTTAAGTACCTATTTATGAGGAGTTTTTTGTAAAGAGGGTCGCGCTCTAATTGATCGTATACATCGCGTCTATAATTAAAAATTATCATTGATTTCACGAAAGTACTGAATTTTAACGGTATGTCGATATCTGTTGATTGTTATCCAAATCAACCTTATTAATTTTTCTTATCAATCAGATTCTTAAAACATACAGTAGGTGTTTTTTAGTAAGTAAGAGCATGTATGTGCTGAAATTATGCAGGGCATCAGGTCATCGCAGGCTGAAACGGATCCACATCTTGAAACGTTTATTTCAACTCCGTGGTGAGCGCCCATGGGAATGCCAATATGCTCTTCGGCTACTTAGCATGATGTAAGTAGGTAGATATATATCTACCTACTATATAGGACTCCTAACTACCCTTGTACCCCCTTCTGATGTTGGCTTGGCCCCCAAAACGGCTCGCTTTTGATTACGCTATTCCCTAGTAATCTCGCAGTGTTTAAGCCTTTTAGGGCCCCTTTTAAGATAGTCCAGGATGCAGATGAACCGGAGACCATTCTTAAATCTTTTCAAATTTCTGCCAACACAACTGGAGAGTGGTTTATAAAATGGAGAGTAAAAGTCAATGGTGACAAAAGCGCCGCTTTCCATTACCCAAGGAAAGGCCGCTCTAAAGTCCCGACCCCCAATATTTCTATGTTAAAAACGTTCTATCTATTCCTTGGGAAAAACAGTTCGTTTTAGGAGTTCACCCTGACCGTGACTCGACTTTCAAATCCCACATTTAAAAAGGCCAGCAAACGCGCCACTTGCTCTAGCTCTAGCGCTTTGCTCTAGTAGTGTACGTTTACGTTGTCCCTAGGTATAAGGGCTATCGACTTATCACCCCGCCCCATCCGTGGCATATTATTTTGCTAATCCCGTGCTTGCACACACTGCCTCCTTACATATCCATAGCCTCCAGACATCAGACTAGAAACACTAGAAGACCCGTCTTTTCCAAAATTAAGGTTTTTTATTGATTTGACGTTTTTGCATTTCTACACGTGTACCTACTCCAGTAGTCACGTGACGGCAGACTGATCCGTGACTCAGTTCTAACGGCCGAGAAACGTGCAAATCATCATTCGGTATAAGCTAATTTGAAATCGCAGGCACTACATCGTCACCTTGGCAGATGTATGCTTCATACACGGTACTTTACCTAATGAATCCAAGCCTAAATCATGCAACAAATGCATAAAAACAGGTCGGTAGTTAGTACAGCACGTAATGCGCATCGTGAAGTCTGAAGTTTGTATTGATGGCTGAAGCCCAGAAAAAGGCAAGTTATACCCAAGGTTATACTCAACTAGCTACCCAAACGTTTCCGAAACGTCATAATCATTCAGAATTACCTAGTTATTTTCAATAATGTAAATACCTACATGTTAACTTAAATGAGAATTAAGCGCACGCAAATCAAAGTTGAGCATCCTTCAGAACACACAGCTGTCCCTTTCGGCCTTAGAATTGTCTAAGCTTTCGGCCTATGGTAGTATATACCTATTGCAATTTTTTTAGTAACGCTTCTTTGTTGCCCACCCTGTGTTTAAAATTATCGTTAATTATTTTATCAAAGTGTCAAAGTTTTCATGATGTGTAATGCTCTATCACGGTAATAGTATTCTATGGTATGTGTCATATTTATATTTCTTGAAATTCTTATTGTTGAATATTTCAAAGACGTCTCCCTCTGCAGCGAGTTTGTATTTATTCCGAACTTCAACTTAACCGGTGGTAGAGTAACATTGAGTGTTTCTTACATCATTTTAATTTTTTACTGATAATTCATAAACACTTGCAAAAGTTTACATGAAGTCTACTTCTCATTTTCATTCACAGTATTAGATATTTATCTAGTTAAACAATATCGAAATGTTAACTGAAACGTAAGCTAACAAACGTGTATCTGAACGTAAACACACAGAAAACATAAATGCATGTTATTAAGTATACATAAATTTTATCTAAAATGCAGAATGGTTTTATTTGCTCCCTCAGTAGGTATCTAGGCACGGTAAAGGAATAGGTATAATACTAGGTATTACCGTGAGCTAGGTGGCTAAGCACCTAAGCAACTGAGACTAACAAAATAAGGATTTACACAGCTTAGCTTGATTATTTCTATGCTCTCATGTGTAAATAAATAGGTAAAACTTTCGGTTAAACCACGACCATAGAAGAGAGATGCTATTTTTACGGTAAATAGGTTAAATTTTGTTTGTGGTGGGTACTCATTGTGCTCAACAGAACATTATAAAATAAATAATAAAGAGGGATTAACGATTAGGTACTTATCCTAAGTAACTACTGAGTAGCTGGCCGGATTAAGATAAACAATGCACTTGTTTGCGAGATTTATGCGGATACTGTGACGTCATCTGCATTGCTGGAATGCAACAATGAAATGCCCTACGCAAGGTGCCAAACCGTGCCCTAAGTGAGGTGCCAATCCGTGCCCTAAGTGAGGTGCTAAACCACAGGAATCGATAGTTTGTTGAAACATTTGTTGGACAAGTCGTCATTTTCATGAAGAGTTTCTAGAATGAAAACCTTTGCGCATGTACAAAACTTAATTAAAGGTAAAAAAAATATGCTAACTTACCACAATCTTGGAAAATGACAGCCGAGACGTGGACGGTTACTAAAGCCACTTGCAAAAATGTTCTCACTAAAAACATCTGTGATTTATTTGTTCCAAATAAACATGTCACCTTTAATGAAAGTTACGGGAGACTAAAGTGAAACAGACAACGCCTATTGGTCGTGATAATCAATTTAGATAACGGCATTACAGCCACTGGGTACTTACAACTGCATCGGGTGATTAACGTATTATTACTAATTATAGCCTAATGAATCAACATATTTATTTTGAACGTTCTTAACCCAACAAAAGACATTTTTCGCCATCGGCTGTATGTATCCGTCGGTATGAACAATCACAATTAGATTTAGATGAATAAACTATTAGGCTGAATGTGACAAGTGTAGGTAAGTTAATTAATTACTAACTATGTCCATTTCTTTCAGTCGAACCGCCAATGAGCAGCTATAGCTACGCCCATAGAGAAGCCAATAAGGTTTGCCTACGCCTAGCCACGCATGTGAAAGCATGGAACCAGTCTTGCCTGATCTTACGGCAATTAATAATTTGATGTTAGGGGTCTAGCCTTCTTTCAAATCTTTAAAGTGTATGAAATACCTGCAATAGCCTGCAAATTTGTGGAACCAGCCGACCCAATTGCACGTTGCAGCTAATTGATGCATCGCCGGGAAGATATTTCATAGTACCTACCAGTAGTGCCACTACGCTGCCTTTGTAGCCTGCTATTATTTTGAGCAACTGAATTAAAAGGAAGCTTTTTGCAGAAGGAACATAGCTTGCAAGAAAGGCATACACTCCCAGTGACCCCGAAACCCCCCTTCAAGTAGTCGCCTCTTACGACAGCCAGGGGGGCAGCATTCTAACGCCCCATAACACAGAGCGAATAGAATAGAATAAAATTTAATTGGTTTGACATCACACAGTTCGTAAATACAAAATGAAAATACAGGAAAGAAATTAAAATAAACAACAAAACGAAAAAATAAAAACAGAGTAAAACTAACATAAAATTGGCGAATGGCTTATGATCGACAAGATAAAAACTGGATGGGCGTGGATTTGGTGGAGGTTCTCAACAAGCTGCGAGGGATCCTCCACGATTGAGCGAGTCCCGAAATTCAATCAAATCATGCTGATTTTAGGATAATTCTTCAGGTTACAAAATTAATGAATCATAACCCTGAAATAACTAAACCAGATAATGAGTCACTTAATCACGATCATCAATCATTCGTACACGATTGACCCATTATAAATAACAGATATCATCTACTAAAGATCTGAAAACCAGAAAAAGACATTTGGTCATGTTGGCATCAGGCAGGAAGATCTTTATTAAAGATACTGCATGGAAAATGCTAAAACAATAATAAAACATAACAGATATCATCTCTTAATCGATGACCTGTTAAAAAGCGCACTAGCGCAAATGCGCCGGTTGAGACTCGAAAAGAGTCGCGGTGCACAAACAGTTGTGCCGGTGCGGGTATCCCCGCACCGGCACAACTGTTTGTTAATGAAACAGATGTTTGTGCCAGGTGTTTGTGTTCGCCCCCGGTAGTCCCTTTCTTCTCCGAATATCGTACGTCTGAAAATCAAAATCCCGAACGCGTTTGCTATAATCATCACTATCCATATGCCACTAGACTCCAGAGAGTTCTTGCTTACGCAGACGCTAGCGACGGCGTAAATTAATTGACATTCATTGCATAGGATTTCGTACAACGCTAGTAAAGCTGTATAGGATTTGAATCCGTAGATAGCGTGATTTCCAAATATTAAAGCCAAAAATTATTAATAGCTAGCGACCCGCCTTGGCTTCGCACAGGTGCAATAGGATGGGTAAAACATATAAACCTTCTTCTTCGATCACTCTATCTAATAAAAATACCGCATCAAATTCCGTTGCGTATTTCAAAGATTTAAGCATACATAGGAATATAGGGAGGGACATAGAAAACGACTTTGTTATAAACTATGTAGTGATGATGAGAGTATCCAGATTTTTCTGTGCCAGTGCCAAGTAGATGAGGTTTTTGACAGGTTTTATTATTTTCCCATGTAAACACATTTCGTCAAATGTTAAAGTTTAAAAACATAGGTTTTTTTTATTACTAGGCAGTCATCACAATCTCACCAGATGGTAAGTGATGATGTGGTCGATGGTGGTCATGTCTGCGCAGCAAGTGCCTATTCACTCTTTTCCTGAGACCGAAGTCATGGTGTTCCGGGAACACATGCACAGGAAGCGAGGTTAAAATAGTACCGATGTTTCATACGATTAATTGGCGCAGACGACCGTGTTACTTAGACTAGCGCAATCTGTAAACGTACCTTGGATTATTCTATCCTAGGAGGATAAGTACAGCCTGGCAAAAAAGTCGTGAAATTAATAGGGGCGCCACCATCGTCGATGTGGTCACCCCGTATACTACGACACAAACGGTTTTGATAATTGACTTATTCAAATATATTTTTTAGAGAGAATGGCTATCTAGTTAGTCGTGGTCCATGAACTAAGTTCACGCCAATAGATACCAATTATTTGAGTCGCGCCAATGCATCACATGATCACCTAATCTAGTTCAGTATTTTCTTATTCTTATAGCGTTTTACCAGGAAAACGCCTTACATTTCTTCAATTCCACATTATTTAGTCGTTTTCTAGAAGTAGTCATACAGACACTCATATAACGGGTTTGCTTTTCCCTCTGGACTGATAGGTCAGGTAGGAGTGGTAGTCTGTCCACCGGGATACAACAGGTCAATAAGGGGAACCGTTTGGTGGTAAAAATGGAATGGCGGTGGCACCAATACAGTCGATCCCCACCACATACAACCACATTATCAGGACGTTTTTCTACTACCAAGTAAAGAAATAAAAGAAGAAACTAGCAAAATCATAATATTATAATTTTAATTAAAGTAACAAAAATCTTCATCCATGGCTTGGCTCGACCCTTCTCCAAAATTCTAACATTCACTTTGTTCTCATGAGTCACTCATGCTGCTATTGTACGGTCACTTCATCTTGCAGGTTTATGATTACCTGTCGATTAGCTTATTTGAAGTTTGTCCGCGTTGGTATTATTCCTTCTCTATTTAAATAACGTGTCATCATGATTTTCTCCTATCTTTGGGAGAAATATTCTCAAAAGCTGGCGCAGCCGCTGCCTAAATAATATAAATTAAATTTAAAAAATGAAATCAATAAAAAAGTATCAAAATCACTTAGATGTGCTAACTTGACAAATTGTTTTTCGTAAACAAACGTCAAAATAGGTATTCACATTTCAACGTAAAATATCACTAGTTTGTTGATAGTTACTTGACAACTAAGTTAAAACACGCGTGGTTGATTAAATAAAACCACTACATACCAGTGATTTCTGCCGTTCTGGTCTAATCATCGTTTATTTTATGTAAAACTTCCCCAGCGTCATGCTCGGCTAAACAACGTTTGAATACTTCATTACGACTTCTCTAGTGGCGCTGAGGGTTGTTTTTCTCTTTTTCGAAGATTTATCTTGATTTTACACGATTCTTTATTAGTTTAACATAAAGAAAACACCTGAATACACTAATAAACGATCTCCGATAAACAGATTTGACACACCATCAGTGTTGCCGGCAGTATGAATCGAAAAAGTCCGAAATCTCTCTCAAAAAGTTCCGTTTTTCCATAAAAAGTTCCGTTCTTCATGTTCCTACAAAACCAAAATTTTTAAAATGTGTAGTAGGGAAAAAAAAAAAAAAAAAAAAACGTTTTACTTCACTTTATTTTTTTTATTTTATTTGTGATAAAAAAATACCTTAACGGGGGTTAGGCGGTCAGCGGAAATCGCCTGAAGTAAGGGGGTGGGGGAGGAGGTGAGCGTCCGCGTTTAGTATGGAATCAACGTGCTCGAAACTAAAAATCGTAAGCGCCATTCACATTTTTATCAAAAAGTGAATGAAAATATTTTGTATTTTCGAAATCTAAAACAGTCACGAAATCGAGAAGGTAAATACCTATGTTTTTGTGATTTTATACGAATTATTATCGTAAACTGCGGTTGTAATGAGCATTCATATGATATTTTAGAGGTAACTTCAGGATTTTTTCTATCGAGCTAAGTTTTTCCAATCGAGTTTTGGAAACAGTCATCCCATCACACATACGTTCTGTAATATTAGAAATTTCAGTGCGAAAAACATTCAATATTTTCAATTATAGCTCATAGATAACGGTCCATTTTGACGTTTTCACCTACAAAGGCCCCTTAATTTAAGCTTTTTTTCAAGTCTTCTGCTCAATGAAGGTTCTTTTTTAACGTAATTTCTTGTTTTACAGAAGCTTCATCAATCAAATGGCATCTGAACAAAAGCATAGAGTCTGGCTAACGAAAGCGTGACCTGAGAAAACGCGGCAAATTCAAAAAATCTTCATCTGGTATTACTGACTAAAGTAGGAGAAAAAAAATTGATACTTGAGTAAATTTAATTTTCTTGTATATTTACGACTCTCAATTTTGTTTACGGAACTTTATTCTTTAAGGGCTCCTTTTGATGTGTCGGAGCCTTGACTGACATGGATGTAAGTAAAAAACGAGTGTGTATATAGATTTGTTTATTAGAATATACTTAAATGTGTTATTTATTTAATTAAATTCTTGTAGTCCACGGGCTGATGCTGGTGTTTAATTTTGTTTAATCATCATACTCAAAATCTGAGTCTAAAAATTCAACCTCTAAGGATTCTTCGGTATCAGTAGAGTCATCATCACCTACACTTATAATGAATTTTTCCAAGACTTCTTCTGTTATGTGATCTCTTTGTTTGTATTTATTTTCCACATTTATTACATGGTCTGTCATTTTTTTCCAATCTTCTGTAGTTATTCGGCCAAATGAGGTTTTAATTAGATTTTCTGTTTCTTTTGCAGACAGATTAATGTTTTTTTTTGCCACCATACGCTTAACTGAGCTCCATATCAGCTCTATCGGGTTGAGATCGCAGTGGTAAGGTGGCAGTCTCACTACCTCATGGCCGTATTGTTTCAACAGTTCGTCAGCAACGTACAGGGGATCAGGTTTATGTTTGTTAACTAAACATAACAATTCGGGTTTTGTATGGTAATTTTCGTAATTTATACCGTTGGAATCAAGCCACTTTTGTATTTCAGCTTTTGTCGTTTGTGTCGTAGGTACTTTATTCTGTCGTACAGTGTGGTAGCTAGCATTATCCATCACGATGACACTGGGTTCATTCAAATTAGGTATTAATTTTTCTTTTAACCATTTTTCAAAGTTTGCGGCATTCATATCATGGTGATAGTCCGCCAACCTTGATTTCGTACTAAAAACTAATAGTCCATTAGGTACAAACCCTGATTCAGAGCCAGCATGTACTATAATAAATCTTTTCCCTGAAGAGATATGTTCCAGTGGGCTTGGTTGCGGGGCACCACTCGATGATGGTCCTTGCCATGACATTTTAGGCTTGTAATTTTTGTGAACATATGTTTCATCTAAATAGATGATTGGTTTTCCTTCCGCTCGTTTAGCAGCAATTTCTCGTAGATACCTATGTCTCCAAGCAGCAATATCAAAACGCTCGACAAGAACCATGCGTTCTTCTTTATTTTTCTTGAACTCATACCCATTGGCAATTAATATTTTACGCAGAGTTTCTCTGCATCCACTAAAGCCAATGCTAGAACGTAATTCTTCTAGCAATGTGCGCAATGTTGGGACCTCCTTTCTCGCAACATAAAATTCGTTAATTTTATTTCTTATTGCATCAATGTCAAAACTGTCTAAATTCGACACTGAGCTTTTGTGGGGGCGTTTTTTTCCTGGAGTGTTCCACATCCCTTCATTTACAGATCCTTCCTTTTGAATTTTTTTTAGTGTTGTGACACCAACATCTGCAAAGCAAAGTGTAAAATGAATATTTAATATTAAATTTATCCAAATAGTTTGATGACATCAAATAACACATTTTTGTGAAATGTAACAAACGAATAAGAGTAGACATTAAAAGGCGGGTTCCCGGTGCAGAGATACCAATATGGGTAAGTACCAATCCGTACAGGTAAACTATCCCAATGTTATACAGTCAAAATCTGTTATTACGACATTGAAGGGACTAATCATATTAGACATAACAAATGGTAATGCTTTTAAAGTAGAAATTCATCTATACATAAGTCCATAGATATAATTAAGATATAATTATTTTTTTCTAAGAATTACAATAGACCCTACACTCGACACTTTTTCTTACATTTACGATCATAATAGACTTTGACCATTATACTGTGCCAGATGTGGCTGTGTTACCTACCTACTAAAATTGCTCAAAACATAGTTGGTTGTTTTGATGGATATGATATTACAAAATATATGTAAAAACCGACCCACAACGACAATAATAGGGACCTACAAATCCACTGTATGTCTTCACACTTATCGAAGCAATAAAACGATGCAGGTACATACCAGTTAGTGAAGATATTTCTTCTAAGAACTTAGTCTGCGTTTCTATTAAAGATTTCTTTTCCAATTCTCTGAATCTTTCCACAGTGTTTTTAATTTCACAGAGGCCTTCAATATCTTCTAAATTCTCTATAAACATAAGAAAAACTAGTATAATATCGTAATTATATATAATAATCAGCCAACAAAGACCAAGATTACAAAGTCGTACTAACCTAAAAAATCCGAGATTGCATCTAAACATTGTTGTTTTTCTTGAAAAACAGCTTTCTTTTCTTCTTGTTTTTGTTTAAACTTGCTGATCATAGTATGTAGCAGCTTTCGCACGTTACTTTTTATTGTTTTACCCATATTAAAGCAATTATAAATGAGAAAATATACGTCTTTTACGAAATACCACAGTAAAGAAATATAACAGTATTGTGACTTCGAACAAGCGGACGGAACTCAAGTTATACCTACGCGACCCGGCGATGTCGTTCATAGATCGGCTCTCAGTCGCGAATGCGCCGCGCGCCGTGCAGTGTCGGACGGACAGCTTTGTGTGTTTTGTACCATTTTGTGAACATAATATTGTAAATGTACTATGGCAGGGCAAGGTAATTTTTTTATTGTGCTGTGTTAGGTTGTTTAAATTCATCAAGAACGCACCCAGAGTTATCGTTCTTTACATTACCTACAAACTCCGAAACGTAATTTTAAAATATTTTGTTTCGTACCTACATAATAGCACGTAATTTGTTACAATATGTTTAAAGACAGGTATTTCGCTATATCCTTCGAGTAATACTCCTAGATTATTGAATAAATGAGTTGACAGGGTGAAGGATAGTGACAGACAAGTGAAATAGGTGGTTCATCGGTAGGTTGGATAAGTAAGTAATTCGTAAAGTACGCTTGCATTGAAATTTGCGGGTTTAATTTCACAACACCGGGTGAATGACCTTAGGTCGGAAATCCTTTGCGCGCATGATACGTGCTTCTCAAGTAAAGGATTTGCTAACGCAATAGTTTTATAGCTAGTCCGCCGCAAAATTTGGTTCATTGTAGGTATTAAGAAAGGAGGTCTTTCAAAAATAATTACGCTCTAAGTAATCTTACTTCCTACTAATATTGTAAATGCGAAAGTTTGTGAGGATGTATGTATGATCTTTTTTTCACATCAACACATCCTTTTTCATTCACATAGGAATTTCATTTATTTAAATAGAAATAAAATCTTTACCATCACAAAAAACAATTTCAAAACAAGAAAGAAACAATCCGGATCCGGATTGTTTTAAAAAACTACAGGCGGCAGCCCTATCGCGTGGCGACGCACCGCGCGGCAGTAGGCACTTAACTCAAGGACGGGGCCGAGTCATATTACTGTTATATTTCTTTACCGTGGAAATACTGACAATTGCTATGACAGACTTTGACGTGCCTTTGACAGCTTCATAATGTTGCCATAAAAAAACTTTTAAGAAAAGTGCAGGTCACGCTTTCATTAGCCAGACTCTAGTACCTATAATTTATGAATTAAAAATTTAGAATATCTGGTTAAAGTCAAAGTATACTTTGTTTCAGTTTAAAAATTTAAATTTTACTCAGGTTTGTTTTAATAATACTTTCGATTCAATCATCAAATGGCTTATATTTTTTGTTAAGAGCTAGGTGATCATTTGATCGTGTCCAACAAATGCCTGTTCACTCTTTCCTTGGAGACCCAAATAAAGGTGTTTAGGTAACATAAGTTATGGTATTTACTTTTTACAATTACGAAAATACTCAAGTTATCTGAAAAACAAGGTGACATTAAAATTTTGAATACCTATGTGTTTTTCATTTGACTGATTGATATGATAGATTGAATTTGATTCAACGAATTCGGCGATTCTTTGACATTTTACGTCCGTTGTGCACCTGAAATCAACTTTAATTTTGCACCTTATGCTACTGCAATAAGATCGCAGATTGAATGAATAACTGTGCTGTGTCCATAGTTAAGAATCTGTGCCAAAATAAGTTTTCATTTAAAAAGCTGCGTTCATAAATTTTTTTCTGAAGTTAGGATTCGTTCGTAAATATTATTTTTTTTGTTTCGGACTAAAGTTCCAAATAGTTCCGCTGATCTTCGAGTTCCGCAAAAGTTCCACTTGGACCTCAAAAGTTCCGAAATCGGAACAAAAAGTCCGCACCGGCAACGCTGCACACCATGTACTAGCTAGACGTGATTGACAAGTGACAGCGGGACTATTGCCAGTGATAATATTTTTTAGTTCCCTTTCAGGACTTTTTTGCCAACCTATACAGACCTATACTCCTAGGATACACGTAAGTGCACGTCATCCTCGTCCACCGAGACTGCGGAAGTGCCTGCGTAATCCAGGCGCTTTCGTGGCCTCCCCCCTTTGTTAGAGGGTCGGTTGGAGGGGCCCCATTAAGGGTTAGCACTGGCGGCGTAGCAGTACGTCATTTCTTTGGGTAGGATCCAGCTTCGCCACCAATTTGCCAAGGTTGAGTGCCGTAGGGTTTTAGTTGGTAGGAGTCCGACATAACCTCGTCATCCCCCCGGGCGGCGATGTAGCCATTAGGATAAACCTGTTTAGCTCGAGAAGTAGGCAGCCGCCCTTCTGGGTCTAATTAATTTGTGCTTTTGCCTTCTGAAGCGTCCAGCTAGTTGTTGCTCGTGAGGATATGGCGAGCTCGCAAAACACGCTTTTCAATTTGGACCGTAGCATCGAAATTTAGATAGCATCGCGGTTATAATCAAATATTTTCAAATCGGACCACATCGGCTAAGCTGTCAAACTGACAATGACATTAAATTTTGCATTGCATGTTGTTTTGGTGTGGATCAATGTATTGTTTACATTGCGATTCCTGAAGTAGAATTGACTGTTTCCCTCGCAAATTAAAACAAAGTTTAAATTAATTAGTTGCACAATGTTTGTCTGTTCACTTGTGAAAATAAAAATGCTAACGAGACATAGTTCTCACAAAAACATTTTGAGGTTACGTCATAAATTGAATAAACAAAATATTGAAACACAAGACACAAAATTAGCGACGGACGTGGTAAATTACTTGGACAGTTCACAAGAGTGCCGCGCCATCAAAGATAAACTTCCCAGGTCGTTATTAAAAAAATATAAAACTCCAGAAAGCATGTACCTTATAGACAAAAATACTGCGAAAAACATAGCGAATACAATCAAAAAGCATATAGACGCCGATTCTCCTGTCGTTGAAGTAAATCCAGGACTCGGTTTACTAAGTGAAGAAATGCTTCGTTCCTTTAGTAACCATATTTACCTGTATGAAACATCAAATCATTTTTCACAACATTTGAGTGTAAGTAACTCATATTAGAATATTTCAAAAGTATTTGTCATATTCACCTTAAGCTCACCCAGACAACTACAGTAGCATAACAATAGGAATGATGTGAAAGGTCAGATATTGATTTCTAACAATTAAGTAGTTGATCAAGTGATGTCATATTGTCATTATTTTGGTAGCTATTGGTAATTTTATAGTAATGTGGTTATCTGATTCTGCCCAATACATTGGTAGATTTGTAATTTTAGCAGATATGTTGTTGAGTGAAAAGTGCCAGTACCCAGACTACTGATATTGGGATACCTATATCAAAATTTAAAAAAATCAGTCTTCATTTCATTTCCTAGCTAGTTCATTGATGCTATAATTATAGCTAATAAACTCATGTTTTATTTTTGCATACGGGATGATAATAAATAGGTACCTAAGCAAATATGCTAGGTAGGTCATTTACTTTGGCTAATTTGGCTTTCTAAAACTTGTTACAGAATTTACTAAATCAATACCCAAATAGAGTTACATACAAAGTAGCAGACTTTTTTGGAATGTGGAAATTAGCTTTTAAGGATAAATTAGACAATGGACATAGAATAAATGAACTATTGGGTAATCTTGCGACCAATGATGAAAGTAAGTAAGCAATTCTAGAAGATGATAATTGTAATGGTTAAAATAACGAAATGTGTCTAAAAACCAGAAAAAGACTTTTGGTCTTCTTGGCACCAGGCAACACGACCAAATGTCTTTTTCTGGTTATCAGATCTTTAGTGAAGATGCTGCATGGAAAATGCTAAAAAAAAACCATAATAAAATGTGTACAAAATTCTTTATTTATTTATTTATTTTATTTATTAAACACAATTAAACAGGCTTTACCCAGTAACATAATTATGTAAATTAAAAACTATATTACAACTAGATACTTCGTTGCTTTACAGGTAGAACTGTGAAAATAATTGGATCCATGCCTGGGTTGTCTTTCATCAAACATCTGTTGAATAATATTATTTTCCACAACACAAACAATCAATTAGGAAAACCTGACCTTTTTATAACAATGCCAGTACATCATTATGAGGTAAAGAATTAAAGTTTGCAAGTAGCATTGGAAATAAATTTGGTGGTTTTACCTGTAAATTCACCCATGTTCTAATTGATTCTGTTTCCTATGATTCCTATAGTATTGAAGAATAGTTTAATTTTAATAATATCTCATAGTTTCTTACAGATAGTCAGATCCAGTTTAGCAAACACAAGTCTATCCCAGCATTATTTCAACTTTTCTTTGATTACAAAATATTGAACAGCGTACCAAAGGTACATTTTCTACCATGGACCTACCCACCCAACACCAAAAAAGCTTCAGTGGTATGTACTAACTAATCCCTAGATTGCAGTAGCTAGAGCTGTTTTGTGTTCTTGCTAGTATCTTTTACCAATGCCCTATGGTATGCGGCATTAGATAGAATACTGCCAAGGTTTCCCCCCCTGCCTGTCGTAAGAGGCGACTAAAGGGGGCCCCGACGTCTCTCGCTAACACCGGCGGGTGTAAGAGGTGGATATAACTCCTTGAGCTGGGAAGCCAGCATGGCGCGCCAGGGGTCCACCAGTAGAGTCCCTCGCCGTGGTTCTCGGGGACCTCTGGTAAAAGGCAGAAGATGGCCTCCACGGATTTTAGTGGGTATTGCCTTTCCCATTGGGGTGGGTGAGTCCCACACTACCTCGCTCTTCTATCCAGGGAGCAGGATAGTGCGTAAATGCATTCTCCGCATCAAAAAAAAAGTATCTTTTATTAATTGCATGTAAAATAAGAATCTTCATCATTCTTACCATGTAAGTGCCTTTTTTACAATAGGTTTTGGGGTTCCATATAAAAAACGGAACTCTAATAGATTCCTCATGTCTCCGAAACTATAAGAGCTGCTGCTGAAACTTGGTAGGCAGATGTATTCTGTTAACCGCATTAAGGTTTTGACAGAAAAATATATAAAACATTGGGGGTTCCCCTTACTTACCGAAACTGAAACTCATTTTTTTTTCTCATCAAGGCCATGCGTGTCGGGGAATCTATGGATAGGTCTTCAAAAATGATATTGAGGTCTGCTGTTTTTAATAAAAAAATCTAAACTGAATGGTTTGCGCGAGAGACACTTCGCCCCTCCCCTGTAACTTGCGCAGGCGCCTGCCTAACGCGTAGCGCTAAAGAAGACAATATGTGACAGTTAGATATGCTCGTCTCCAGAAATTGTAGAAAATTAATTATTACAACCGAACCCCTTAAATATTTTAACCTATTTTTCTTGTTTGATTGCAGATAGATGAGTGCAGCTTGTATCTTGTGAACATAACCCAAAAGGAAAAATTACCATGTCCTCCAGAGTATTTACCTTTACTTTGGTATTTCTTCAAACCGCACATGTTTTCTAATTCAACAAGGGTTATTCCTATGTTAGAGTAAGTGTATCAGTTTTGTAGGTGTACATACGTACCCTCACGACACACGACCATATCCCAAAAAGGGTAGTCAGAGGTACCGCCATTGCCGTCCTGGTGAACGGAACATTCAGAAGCCCACATTTCGCCGAACGAATTTGAACCCGTGGGCCTCTTAGGCAAGCCGCTATCAGAGTTGCTTCGGTTGCTGGGTTGTACATCTCAGGAACCGAGCTGTACGAGACCGTGGCGGTTCTAGAGTATATATGTGGAGGAACACCATACGATGGCGGGCGGTGCATGGTAGAAAGATGGTGATGGCGGTGAGATGATGGATGTCTTCTGAGAATAAACCACCTGGGCAACGGCAACTGTCCCTGGCCGAAATAATATCAAATCCGAATTCTATTACCGACGTGGCGCGGTCTCTCAATTACTGACACATTTTTGCAGACAGTGGATACCCGGCTGTGGAGTGTGGTTGATTTCTGGACAAGATCCGCCAGACTCCAACAAGATAATATCACCAGGCAAAGATGATGTGGAGCTCCCTCACATGACTATATTCACAGAATTTGGCGATCTTAACCTAAGGCAGAAGATAACAGTTTTCAAAAAGTAAGAATTTAAACGATATTATTTTTGAAATAGTATTATATTTAGCATCACGAGCCGCTAAATATGACTGTATAGTCGCCATTAGATGGATCGCAGCAAACAAGGTGGCCAAATACTTCCGTTTCACAGCCAATAGTTACACCCAAGTTACCATTAATATCTGAACATTAATTAATATGTGGACATGAATATATCGGTCTTCTTCTTGTCTATTGAACTTATCTGCTCCAATCTAACTGATGGCGACTGTACTATGTTGTTTTCTACAACCAAGTACTGATCCAGCTTTTGCTAGTGGATGCTTCCATGACGACTTAGCGCTAACGGTGCGTTTTGTGTTGGCCCAAAACGCCGCTTCACGTCACTCGATAACAATAGGGAATAGGCATGACGAACAATTTTGAAATCTTCTTTCGTGATAAAGGTACACATGTATTGTATACTAAAAAAACTTTATTTCGGTTTCAAAGGTCAGTTTAACAAAGTTTGAGGACATTATTCTAGTATTTTATCAACAGCGCGCGAAAACGCTCGCAGGTGTCATGGCGTCCGTGTGACGTATTTGTAATGTAAATATCAAGTGTCTGTCAAACTCACTTGTATGAAATACGACAGTGACATTTGTTGATTTCCATTACAGTGACGTCATAGTGCGTGATTGACGTTTGAGTCAAAATGGCGAATTGGAGTATTTTATCCTTTTACTTTATCGAAAATCTGATTAATCTCAGATTTTAAAATCAAACTAAATGTGTCTTTTAAATCCTTTTAATATGTATTTTCCCCTAATGTATTCAAATCGTTGATTATTTGATACTGTCGTCATGCCTATTGTGGCACGTTTCGTGGCCCGTGTGCGGGGACGCTTAAGGAAAATAATGTACTATTGCATTGTTGTGGTAAAGTGTTCACTTTTAATGTTGCTAACTGTACCACACATATTGTCGAAGCAGAGGCCGCCATGCAATAGTTCAATAGCTATAATACAGGTGTCCGAAAAGTGTCAAGCAAAAAATCCAGAGATAGAGAGCATATCCAAATCAAAGTATGTTTTTTTTGGTGAAACGGCCCACTACAGACTGATTCATCACCCCAGTGTCGCCAAACGGAAATGATGATCTCATAATTATCTCTATAACTTCACTCCATCAACACTTTTCATGCACCTTCCTGGTAAATATCGTCTGAGCTGAAATGACGCGCCCCTTCACCTCATCTACGCACACAAGCAAATTTCAAATATGTACGCAAAACATGCGATTGTGATTGGTTGTTGACGGTTAGGCTCAGACACGCTCAGACGTCAAACGCGTCATTAAGTTGAACGACCAATTAGAATAGCATGTTTGTGTGAATTGCGTCCATATTTGAAATTTCGCTTGTGTGCGTAGATGCAGTGGAGGGACTGAACCACCAATCATAATTTCATGTTTATGTGTATTGCGTACATATTAAAATAACATTCCGCAAAGAGTGGAAAATGGAGGGGAGGCCTTTGCACTGCAGTGGGACAGCACAGACTCAAAATAAATAAATAATAATAACATACGACTCATTATTATTCAAGTGTTTAATTCTTTTATTGCAGATTTGTTTCCTGGCCAGAGTTTGACCAATGTCCATTCAAAGTAACCATGGAAAATAATTTGCCTAAATTCGTCTTAGATCTAGAAGATGTCGATAAAGATAGTGTTGGAACCCACATTGAGGATGTAGAACATTCGGACACTGAAATTGAAGTTTGAATTAGAAAATAAAACAATTAATTTATAAGGATAAAAGTGGTTTTATGTTTCTATAATTATATTATGATAAATTATTGTTAATATTGAATACAGCAACCACAATAAATTCTTTTTTTATTCTAAACTATACAAAAGAAATAAAATATCCAGTATATTATGGGGAAACGCAGTAATTAACTCAACAATGTTTTTTTTAGTTTTAGACATGGTAGAAAGTGAAGAGGAAAGAAAATAATCATGTACATTATAACTTAACTAGAAATTAAAGTGAATGATTTAAATACTTATTTACAAAACATTCGGAAGCGATATTATTATTTCATAACCACATAATAGATACTAGTCTGTTTAGGAACAGAGCTACGCTCCCAGATACTCTATTCAAAATTGTGATGGTTTTAATCCTGCATAGAATGGATACTCTTTTCTTAGTGGTTATAAACACACGTAATTGTAATGATATAATTTAACGAGATCCAACTTAACAACAAAAATAATTGGAATTTCGAATAAATTTAATTTAAAAACTACAATATAATTTAAATACTGACAAATGAAACAATACATTACTAACACAAAACATAATTGTGTCATATTTTTACAATCTCGAACCAGGTAAAACTTAGCAAGGCCCAGATGAACAAAGCCTTTCATTTTCTCTGCTTTTCCACCTGTTGTGAACGCATAATACCAAATGTTAAAAGAGTTTTCAAGTGGGCCCCAAGAATTCTAATTTTCAAAAATATACAATATACCTTCATTTTACAAAAATGATATAAGTCACATCAACATTTTATTAAATAATAATAATTATACAGTAAAGTATACGTATATCATATTCATAACACAACACACAACTCCATTGATTAATTTATTTCAGCTAAGTATCTTCATACATTAAATATTGCTTTTATGGATCCAACTCTAACGGCTCTTCATTAATCAGCTACACAATTATCTAAGAAACTAATTAGGGCTAACTTCAAAATGTATAGATATCAGGTAACACCGACTGTTCTAGTGTTAAATTTTATAGACGCCACACGATGCGATAAGTTCATCCTGCATAGAAATCACTATAGGTACTATGTCACCTCCCACGCACAACGCGTTGGGCCGCCGCATCTTCGAAGCGCGCCGAACTTCGACTTGGGAAACGACAATGGCGGGCTGGAGACGATGCTGCACTGCACAGCGTTTTTTTGAGTGACTAACTGTTAGCTCGAATTTTGGCATTCACAGCTTTACCAGACAATGGTCTGAGCGGAAGCTTCTCAACCTGTGGTAAAGTGGAGCGTCTCCACGTGCAAGCCCGGCCTCGGTTTAAAGCGTTACTGGAAGATAACAATCAGCTATGGTACCGCCTGCATAGTAGCCCAACGCGAACTCATTATTGCATCGTTTCTTAAGGCCTCGCTCTTGGGTCGCATATTTTGTAACGCAAATTCTATAGGAGAAATTGTTATGTACCATCAAGCTCTCATCCTAGTCATACTATTTGGCATTTTATGATCAGAAAATCCTTCCATCTAATTTATCCCTCGTAATGATAAGTGCATGTTAACATCTAACTAAAACAGCCAATGTAATATATAATATAATGTTTTTTGTTGTTGTTGTATCAACAAACGTAGTTAAGTCGTCGGTAAATGCTCGTTGGCATTCTGATATTATAAATACCGTTTGGTAGAATACTTTTGTTTCTTTGACAACACTACTTGGGACGGGTTCTTTTATTCGCAGATGATAAGTAGGTTCGATAGCTTCCAGCGAACATAATATGGTCACACTCGAGTTCGTGATAATGTTATGTGGGCGTAGGAACGCATGACGTCAGGCTCATGTGCTGTATTCTTGACAAGTGGCTCCTAATATAATTCACACATACATATCCATTATGGTGTGAATAATAATCTCTTTCGTTTTGCTATCATTGCCGGTTAACTGTTTTCAAGTTGTACATTGTAAGTAGTTAAAGGAAAAGTACAGCGTATCTTCATCATGTGCAATGCATTATATCACCAACATTGAAGTTAAAAAAATATTTTAAATAATGCAAAACATATTTTCGTTTATAAATATTTCAAATATTACAACTTTGTATTACCACCACCTTATTTACAATTACATCAACATTATAGTAACATCACTGCTAATTAAGTACAGATTATTTAAGTAGGTTGTAAGAATTCTTGCTGCACTGTTATAAATTTTGAAAATGTCTTTCATTATATGATTTACTAGTACTTGTTTTAGGTGTTATGTAATTCAAAGCAGGCACATCGAGTGGAATGTCATTGGACTTCATTGGGTATTTGGTAGAGTTAGAAGACTTTTGGATGCCTGAATTCGTGTGAACATTTAAGCTGATAGTATTCAAACCATTTTGTGGATTCACACTCGGACTAGATACAAAATCTGTCCACTCGTCGTCATCTGTAAACGTTGCCTGTTTTTTCGGTAATGCTGGTTGCTGTTTAGGTTTACTGGAAACAAAATCTCCCCATATATCTTCATCCGAAGTCTGATTACTGTTCGTAAAACTTTTATGACTATGAACAGGTGATGCAGTTTTGCTGTGGCTGTTGGAATCATTTTTCAGAGACTGAAGACTTTCAACAGGGTTAAATCTCGATAAATCTTGCAAGTTGATACCAGGATTGGGCCAGTTAATCTGCGAATAGCTCTCCAGTGATAATGGTTGCAAAATTTGACCCGTTTTTTGTTTGCTTTGCTTTGTTAGAACACTAGATGTCACAGGTGTTGGTTGTAACACCAAGGTATTGGCTATTTGCGTCGCAGTAGGTGGTAGCGGTTGCGGTTTGTACGTATATTCGTTTATGTTTGATTGAGAGTCTACATTCTTATTTACATTTTCTATTGATTTAGTGTTGGAAAGTGATATGTTCTCAGACTTCATTTTATCATCTTTCGAAAACGATAGGCCAAAATCTGTCATTATTGTTGATCCTGCATTAGATGATATGTTTTGATAGTTGTCTACACTATCTTTATTACTAGGTTCACCATGGGTTGTATTTTTAAAAGGAGGAAATGCTGACTGAAACATTTCGAAATCGTCATCTATTTTATCACTAGTAGTTGATGATTTTTCTTCATTTTTCTTACTGCTACTGCTATTTTTAGAAATGATAGGCGCATTCAACTCTACATTTATAACTGAGCTCTGTGAAAGTATCTCAGGTTTCTCATTACTCGTTGATGTACTTGACATAAAATCAGTAAAGTCTTCAAAAGTTTCTTTGACTTCTCCAGGATCAGGCCAATTTAAAGTTGGCATTATTGGTTCTAATTTTATAGGTTGAAGTACTTGTGTTGCTAAAGTGTAATTCGATTTTTGCGTTGCATTTTTATTTATTGCATCATCTTTATTATGTTTTTGATCATCATTCGTAGCTGTGGAGTTAATAACTTGGTTAACAGGCTTTCCTTTGAAATCTTGGAACTCCCAGTAGTCATTATCATCAACTGCACCTGATGTTTGTGAAGTTGAATTATTATCTGGTACTGATTCTGGCAAGATCATTGTTGGGGCAGTGGTACTATCATAATGTATTGTTTTTGATCTTGGTATCTCTGAATTTGTGGGTGTAAATATGTGCGTGTCAGGTAAATTTATTTGCCGGATGGGTTGTATACTGAGTGTATTGGAATATATTTTATCCGGTTTTGGTGGCATGGCAGCTTCAAATACATCCAAATCAGTTGGGCCTGTTTCTATGACCGCATTTTCGCTCTCTGTGTTACAAGCTGAAAAACCGAAAAATAGTCAATATCGTTGCAAGTTTAGTAACATAAGTTTAGTTGAACATGAATACCTATCTAAGTAAATTTTAATGGGGACTTTATAAATTAGTTGGGCGCCAACACGATATCTAATGCAACCGAGATTGGATTGGTATTTTTTCATGAAAACCATTTTGATTTGCTCTAGGCAGCGTCCTGATCAGGCGAACAGCGAATGGCTGACTGTTTGCTTCCAGTTTGCCTCCCTATGCATTTTAGATGGAGTGTCCGTACAGCGCGTAATGTACGCAGTTTGACGTAGCCGACTCATTCTGTGAGCGACTGATACGCAGCGAATGATGCGCGCGGTCGGTGGTGCAGTTCGTCCACTACGAGTTAGCGACCGATACGCGCCGGTCAGAGTCAGTCAGCGGACATTCAGCCGCTTACTTTTCGCCTACTCAGGACGCGCCCTTACAATTAAGAATCAATTAATATGGCATATCAACGTCGCATATTGAAATTGCTTCGTAAACAACAGTGACCGAAAAAATAATTCGAATTTGATCTCCCACCAACACTTAAAAATATACCTCATTTCTATTGAGTACTGTTATTTCAATGGCGATGCTATCACATATTAACATATCCCTAGTTTCTTTCAAATGTGAAAATTAACCAACTTCAAACAAAATAACTGGTCTGCGTGTTATATGCCGTGCAGTCACTTAGTATACCAGTGTTAGTAAGAATTTCGAAATTCCCCCATACTTATTATGTTTTTTCGTTCACTGTTATGGACATTTATAGTATAACTTATTGTTGATGACAATACTCACCATTTGATAGTAATTCGGATATCTTGAGGGTGGAATGACTATTAGCCATTTGGTCTAGGGTGGACATAAGGTGTTCTAAATCTAGGAGGAGGGCTTCGGCATAGGTGACTATAGGATGTTAGGTAAAGCAGGTAAATGTGTTGGTCAAAGTTTGTCCATGTGCAAGACATGCAAAAAATAATTACAATAGTGAGCAGATGGAAAGCATCACACTTTATTACATTATTAGCACTAGTTTATTGTAGCTGGTACACGCCACGCAGGAAAATAGCATTAAAATTACAACATCTTCATATTTGCCTCTCCCTTACTCAAAAGTAGTGCACAGGAGATAGAAACAGGAAGTAATAGTACCTACATTTTAATGCTTATTCTGCAAGGCAATGGTATGATTGTGTGCATGTGCAATATTGCCTAATGTAGGAAACGATTTTTTGACATATTAGTTCCATAATCAACATTTATTTCTTAGGTTAAAACTGAGTGGTAGGTAATATGCAAAATTATTACTTTGAAAGGTATTATTAGCTTATTCAGTAGCATAAACAGGTTGGTATCCTAAAACTCAAATGTCAAGCCAATTGACACTGGCTTATCTTCAGGTGCAAACATGGTTGACATTTGTTTTATGGCTCCCTGTTCATGTGTCACAAAATTAGCGTTGTGATATGTATTCATTATAAAACTTACATTCTTGTCCATCTGATGTGAAAGGATCTGTCCAGGATGGCTTGTTGGTTGCTTTGTCAGAATTGATTGTTTCATTTTGGGTTGTGGTTGACAGGCCTGCTTGCTTTTGTGGTTGAAGAGGAGCTGCAC
The DNA here is from genome assembly GCA_950022985.1 of Udea ferrugalis. Classification (NCBI taxonomy): domain Eukaryota; kingdom Metazoa; phylum Arthropoda; class Insecta; order Lepidoptera; family Crambidae; genus Udea; species Udea ferrugalis. The sequence goes on from OX465533.1 coordinate 6,020,073, forward strand.
TCAAATTAGCTGCATATTTAGGCATATTTGAGCTCCATTTAGGCCCAAATAACTAAAAAAAAACAAATTATTGTTTCAAGTAATAGCCAAACAAAAATCATTCTTATTATCTTTTGTAAAATAATGAACACATTTGTTCTTCATTATTTTACTGTTTACTTCGTGATAAGCTTTTTTATATAATGCAAGTAAGGCTCAGACTAATAAGGAAAAATACCCGCAATACACTTATCTGGGATTTCTGATCCATTCAGAATAATGGAAGACAAAGAAGTATTCAAAAGTTATAGTCAGATTAGATAATCATATTATTACATTTGACTATGACAAAATACCTTCTACAAGTAGACAGATCTATTGTAATAAAGATATATTAAATTTTATTTGAATATGGGCCTAAATCAGGACATTTTAGCTTTCATTCTACTTGCAAATTGAATGTGAATTAAATTTTATTGAATAATTCACTTGATGCTTGAAGCTGTCAGTAGCTTTTAGTTCATAATTATTAGCTGTTTTAGAATAAATTAATGGGAAATTATTATTGTTAACACTTACAATATTTCTGGAGTCAATACACAAAGCTTTTAGTAGAGTTTTTTGTGCTAATGAATTATTCCAAATAACAATATATGGTTGCCTGACATCCGTTTCCATTAAGTAACCCCATGTCTCACCCAATGAAACTTCCAGTTTGCTTTCCAATGCATCTTCAGGTTCTGTAATTTCTTCTTGGAATATTGTGTGTATGACTTTGTTTATTCTTTCTATGATTTGGCTTTCACTGTCAGTAGAGTGTAAGTTTAACACAGGCACATCATCACGGGGGACATCAAAAACCTCATCTTTTGTGGTATCATCTACAGATTTAAATTCATCAAATTCACCAAAATCATCATCAGAATCATGTTTTGTCTGTAATTGTTCTTCAGGGCTTCGTTTCAATTGAGTTTCACTATCTGTAAAATTTGCTGTAAATTCACCAAAGCTGTCATCTGGAGGAACATCATTTTCCCATGGATTTTCAATTTCAGAATTAATTATTGTCTCAGTTTTGGTATCAGAACTTGCAAACTGGAAGTCATCAAAGTCTTCAAAGTCATCTAAACTTATATTTTCATTGTCATTCTGCATTACATTTTCATTATCATTCTGCACTATATTTTCATCTTCATTCCGCACTATATTTTTATTAATAATATATTGTTCCTCTACATTATTTACAATTGCTTTGTCATTATCATTCTTTGAAATAGAAAAAGAATTTGTATTTGCAGTGCTTATTTCACAATCTGTGCTAGCAGTATTACTCAGCTCCTCTAAAACGACTTTGTCTGGAATGTCTACAGGATTTACCTCATTTTTAACATTTGGTGGTTGAATAGTCTCTGAGTTTTCGACATTGTCAAGTACTATGTTTAATTTATCTAATTTTGCCTCTTTTGGGGGAGTAACATTATCAATCGGAATGTTTGTTTGTAAGTCTTCAGGGGTTTTTGTATCATTGGGTTGTATTCTCTCACTAAGCATGGATATTTCAGTACTATTTATTACATTACTAGCTGTAGACTCTTCATCAACTCTTAAATCTAAATCTTCGATAACATCATCCTCTACAGTAACGCCATCATCATTGTCTTTTGTTTTGGTTTCACTATTTCTAATTATTTTTTCACTTGTATATTCATGTTTTGGCTCTTGGTTGTAACATAACTGAGAGGTATCAAATTCCTGGCAGTTTTTGGTAGTGGTAATTCCAAAATTATCAAAACTCGAAAAATTGCCATACTCATAGTCATTCCCATCCTCTTCTTGTGATACTGAAATTTATAAAGTGTATTTTGAGATATGGTAGTCGGAAAATAGGTAACCTATTAGGGAGTCTAGAGTGACACATCCAGGCAGAGCATAGATGTACTGTTTATCTACTAAAGTATACAACCACAAGGCTAGGCCACCTTTGTTTCATTGAGAAAGATCAGGAAATGTATTGGGGATGTGATCACAATAATAACATTTATCTTTTTCTTCTACCATCTATTGTTGATAATTTTTAGTGGTTACACTGACAAATTGTGAATTGATAGCAGATTAATAAAATGTCTTACAAAAAACATTATGAAAATAAGGAGGGAACACAAAACCTATTCGCAAGTTTTAATTAAAAACAGATGTTCGTAATATACTCACAATTATAGTTAATATCGAAATCCTCTTGGTCTTTATCGTCCTCGCATTGTTCTGGTGGAGGTGGAGTGCTACAAACGAGTGGAGGAATCGACATACTTTGGAATGAGTAACAAGTTGTGGCAGTGGTTTTGCAAGCACTTTCTTACATTAGGAATGTTTTCCCTTTTATACAAGTTAGTGGAATTTAACAAATTGCGACGATAATTTTAATAATCCCATTAAAGCCATAGAAACGGGGACAGCTGTTTTAATTGACAATATTCTGCATTTTCGAGTCATGACATGACATGACATTACGGCGAACGAAACGTCTTCCTGCTGTCATTTCGCCATTTTTAATTTGGTTAAGGTGCGTTTACACTCCTGCACTATTGTTTGTCGCGCCTAGACGTTTACTTGTCGGCATGTCGGTAATCATATCATGCGGCATTGCTCTATGCATGTAGTCTTTGTAATAACTACGAAATTCAATAACAACGTTCTGACAAAAATATGAACTAGTCCGTTCGCGTTAAGAATGCAGTCATTTCATAATTGTCCTCTGACCTAGAACGTCCTTTAACCAATCAAATCGTTCCTAATTAGAAAGTCAAGTCCACAGTGACCAGTTAAACGCACTGCATTCGCGAACGGACTATAGGTAAACTTTAAATCACAGAGTACTGTGAAACGGGGTGACTCTACACAGCGGGGTGTATGGCAACACTTGTATGGAAAAAAGTAAACCAAAGTAAACAATAAAAACAACGTTTTTTAAAATTTTATTTAATAAAACGTGCCCTTGTATTTTTGAATAAACTACAAATTTTCAAAGTTGGTGGTGCATTCTTCTGACCATTGCCATTTTCATGGAGGTCAGGGGTCAAAGTGAGTTGAACAGTTTGATAGCAGACTTGATGTTGAATAACTTTGCATCTACCCACAACTAAAATGATGGAAACAAACAGCTGGTGTTTAGTTTGTGTATTTAAATCATCTTTTTGAAGGAAATCAGCTAGAAAGTAAACGTTAATTCAATTATTATTAAGTTGCGGGTCGTTCGTAACTTGAGGGACGATTTTCTATTGCAAACGGGGCAAATCAAAACAGTATTTTGAGGAAAACGTGTCGATGAAGGGATTAAGGGAAAAGAAAGTCCAAAAGGAACTCGCTGGAACCAAGAATGAGAAAATGAAAGTAGGAATTATTTAAAAAGAAAATGAGATAAAAAAAAATGGTTTTTTGTAAAGTAGGTTTACGATCGAGATGTTTATAGCTTGGCAAAAAAGTCCTGAAATGGAACTAAAAAATATTATCACTGGCAATACTGTATTTAAAAAAAGAAAATTGGAAAGTTAGCACATTTTAGCTAATTGATACTTTTTTTTTTGACCTTAGGTTTTAATTTCAATTTTCAAGGCAGCGTCTGATCCAGCTTTTGACAATATATCTCCCGAAGAAAGGAACAAATTATGATAACACGTCATTAAAATAGAAAAGGGTTATTACCTACCAACGATTACAAACTTTAAATGAGTATAATGTTAGTATGAGCGACTCATCGGAACGAAGTAAAGCTTAGAATTTTGGAGAAGGGTTGAGCCAAGCCATAGATGAAGATTTTTCTGGTTTAGAATATTTAGACAGCATTTTTCTACACTCTAATTATAATACATTATTAAAATTATGCTAGTATCTTCTTACATTTAGTTACTTGGTAGCAGGAAACCGTCTTGACAATGTGTTTGTATGTAATGAGAATCAACTGTTTGGTGCCATTGCCTTTCCATTTCGAGATTTCGATTTTCCATTTCCAACGCGAGATCAAACCCATTAATGTTAAAGGCGTGTCCGTCCTAACTGTGGTCCGCGCGATGATTGCGTCAGGCGAATAGGTAGCGGGGAGTTTGTATAAGGACAACGAGATAGCAATTCTCTCTCTAAAAAAAAGTTGAATTAGTAAACTATCAAAACTGTTTGTATCATAGTATATGGGGTGACCACATTAACGAAAGTGGCGACCTCATTAATTTCACGACTTTTTTGCCAGGCTGTACGTGATAACGGCATTTCACGGAATGACTGGCAGCGCTCGAGATGAGACGGGAGATCGGTCCGTCTCTCTCTCGTTATAGATGCGATCGCGCTCGTGAGGTTTTGGTGTGACACAAGTTTCTGAACATGTCACCCGACTAAAACGATTTTAAAGACGTTAGTTATCACGTCAAAATGTTTAAACAAAAGTTTTACCACAAATAGCAAAAAAAATATTGCGATATTTTGGTATTAAAATAAGAAAAAAAATTGGTTGTTTGTAAAGTAGGTTTACGATCGAGATGTTTACGTGATAACGTCTTATTGGTGATTTGTTTCACTGTTAAACATTCAACGAAAACTTAACCGCACCAGAAAATCTCCATTCGTTTGTATGCTGCTAGAGTGAGAGAGACGGAAGATCGGTCCACTCACTCGAACGCTATGCCTGCCTCCGCTCGTGAGGATTCCGCGTGACAAGTTTCACGGAATGACTGGCAGCGCTCGAGATGAGACGGGAGATCGGTCCGTCTCTCTCTCGTTATACCTGCGATCGCGCTCGTGAGGTTTTGGTGTGTCACAAGTTTCTGAACATGTCACCCGACTAAAACGATTTTAAAGACGTTATCACGTCAATATTACGAGTAGTAATGTTTTGAAACGACCAATGTCAATACAACTCTCTGTACATTAAATAATTTCAAACTACAAAATCTAACGATATTTGGCAGGGAGTTGTAATCATTATAATTCATTATATCGGATTAGGTGCCCGTGGCGCAGGTGTGACAGTGATCGGCGACGATCGCTGTTGTAAAGCAACACACGCTGGGTCGGAAATGGGATGGGTGACCACCCCGACCGAAATTTAGTTATGTGTATTGCGGGCATCTCCGTGCTTCGGAAGGCACGTTAAGCAGTTGGTCCCGATTGACGTCGCTAGATGTCAGTCGTCAAGCCTAGTCAGAGGCCTTAGGGCGGCTTGATAACATCTGACATTAAGGTTGCTCACTAACCTTACACCCCTCCAACAATCCGCACTGAGCCCGCGTGTTGGAGTACGGCTCGTTCCACCTCATAGTTGCGGTGAGGCCTGTGCCCAGCAGGGGGACGTTTATAGGCCGTTTATGTTATTTTATGTGTGTATATCGGATTAAAGGTACTTTAACTGTTTTTTTTTCTGAAAATGTGTATTTTCTTAGGTAATAACTTCATTTTAATGTAATTTGTAATCCCTATTATAACTTGGATTTGTCATAAAATATTTTGTTTCGTTTTATAATGTTATTAACATCCTGTTGACTTTCCTTCTGTTTATTATTTGTACGGCAGATTATTGGCAGCACATAGTTATTATGTTTTCAAAAATGGTCGGTACAATGTTAATGAAAATGATTGTCTGTTTTGATTTATTATATAGTGTTTGGATTGACCCCTATGAAGGGTGACTCACATTATGGAGTATTTTAGCCAAAAAGTTGCTTTATTTCAATATTAATTCTCCTGCTGTTAATAGAACCGATTGACACGATCATAACTCATGTAGTCTATGTAGTATCTTCGAAACTCAATACGAATTGACCAAAATATTCAACTCCAAACAGTGTCTTGAGTCACCCCATTTTACGGTACTTATAAATCGATTCGATTGTATTTTTCGGCCATTGTCTTGGTGTCCCCTCCCTAGACTAGAAAGAAAGAAAAAAAAGGTTATCAAAAAAAAAACGCCGAAACGGTGTCGGAGGTGGTCGACGTTTACATGGAAAAAAATGTTTTTTTGATGTTAGCTCTCTAGAAACTTAATTTGAAGTTTTCATTACAATTTTGCACAACGTATCATTTTAACAAACAAGTACTTTTGGTTATACCTGGTGAGTGGCTTGTTAAATAACTTTATTTTTTGGCATTTACTTTATTCTTCAAAAAAAATAGTTTTGTGAGTCAGGCGTTGCCTTTAACATCTAATCACTTATTGAACTAGAGACGCCTTAAATTTACTTTTACTGATAATTTTATGTGAAATCCTGCCAACCTTTCTTCGAAAGCACTGTCAATAACCTTTGACATGTGTCACTGCTTACGTGTCAGCTTGCACTCGTACCTTCATTTTGTAAAGCTGTTTTCAATTTTTAATTCATTTGTGAAATACCTACCTGCTGCACAAGTTTTCGCACTTTAAAGTGATTTAATGAGGTTAATTAATTAGTATGGTTCTCTTTACACTTCAATAATAATACAGTAATTATATAGTAAACTCTTACGCGAATGCCGGGGTCGTGCTTCGCATACACAGTTACAGTATTTTCAGTACCTACATAAGTAAAGGTTCCATTTTAAAATTAACGTTTTGAGGCTGCTCAGAAACTATCCTTAAGGATAGGCTAAACATTTGTTGCAGGGGGTCTTTATTCGTCTTTTACTGATTTTTGCCAATGGTATTGATGTTTTCAGTAGATTAACTGGTTGGTGTAACACCAATGGAGCTACAAGCATGGCTGGTTTTGTGTGGAGTAGGTGTAGCAGGAGTAGCAGCTGTGTTGTTGCTAATGGGACTCTTTTCTGCATCGGGTACCAGTTACGAAGAAGCTATTGCTCAGCAGCGTAAAGCAACAACTGAATTGCTATCTCTGGCTGAAAACAAAAATAAAGCAAAGAAGACGAACAAGAAGGAAAAGAAAGAAAAGAAGGTATGATTTTTTGATTCAGGTTTATTGGGTTTCATTTGTGAAAGAAAAGACAAATCCTTTCACTATCTTATCTTGAAAGTGTAATTAACTCAGAAGAATGTTATCTGCTTGTTGCTTATTATCAAGGGGTCATTCTTTTTATCAACACCAGATTTTTTATAAGTATGTATTTATAGAACTGTATCTTATTTGACAGCACAAGCATTTATGATAAAAAAAACTTGAGCAGCAGACTATGTATGAATGTATGTGGTTCAATCCATATTTAGTGACCATCTACACTGAGAGAGTTGAAATATTATGAATTCTCAAAATGAGGATTTGCCAAATTATCAATATGGATAGTTATTTACATTTGTATTATTTGCTTAAGACAGCCAAGTGAATACTGAAATAAGTGCAATAAATGGTTCTATCCTAGATGTAGCTTGTAAATGAAGTTATCTTCACCATTTCATTTCAATCCAGAAGCTTATAGTATTGCTTTATTTCTTTTAAATTGTTGATCTGTGCTTATCAAACACCTGTTTAGATGATGAGATATTACCAAAGAATCCACTTTTATCCTAATATTTCAACAATGTTTCACACTATGAAACTCTGATTACTTTTTTTGTGCACTTGCCTACCCTTCTAATCAACTTTCCTCTACCTTTGGGTTGTTTGGAAGAGATCGCTCTTTAGCGATAAAACCGCCCAAGTTGTACATTTACGTGTTTACTTCAGCTACTGTCCTGTAATATTGTTGTTTTTGTGTGCAATAAAGAATATTTACTTACTTACTTACTGTGCATGCAGAGTAAGTACAAAGCCTCAAACCTAAATGACAGACAGATATGATTATGTGACAGATAATTACACCACGAGACTCAATTATGATTCAGTTGCAGTGTCCCAAAGTTAGCAGACTTGGGGCCCTGAGCTGAGATGGTGGCAGAATTAGCTATGAAATATATTTCATAGAAAATGTGTAAAATTAGCCGATTGAGACTGAATTACGATTCAATTGAAGCATTCTAAAATTAGCAGACTTAGGGCCCAGATTGGTCAAACAGCCAAGATGTCTGTTGTCTATTTGCTTGTAGATTTTGAACACTTGGCATTGGAGCAATGTACTTCTCACAGATAGACTGGCCCAATTAACCCATAAGGGTTTTTGTGTACCAAATGAACCAGGATAAAAAAAACGTACCTACGGGTTTTTTTCAGCTTCACTGTCCATTCTGCCAGAAAAAGTATCTACAAATTATTCTTCATTGTAGGAAAACATCAATAAAAAACATAAGCAACCTGGATAACACAGATAGAGTTGCCCCTTATGACAAAGAGTTTAAAAACTAGCTTATAGAAATGTGGGCTTCTGAATGTTTTGTTTACCTCCTTTAGAATATGTTTGTGAGCTTGTGTTATGTGTTAAGCAAGTTATTTTTGTTTAGCAGGCAAAGAAGGAGAAGAACAAGGAGAATGCCTCAGTGGCTACGGGAAGTGATCTGGAGAGTGAAGCCCCTGCTGAAAGTGGCATGGAGGATGATGTAGTGCCACCTGAGAAACCACATGTAGAGTTCCGTCCTCCTGTTGTGGTTGATGTTCAAAGGGATGCACCCCCAACTGTGAAGGTATGTCTTTTCTTACACCTCACATAAAAAGTAAATTAAAAGCTTGCTATGGTGCTTATATTATATGACTTTATGGGAATATTTAAATAGTTTATAAATTAAATATTTATGTAACCAAATTATTATTCATTGTGCCACATTCATTAACTAATAGCATATTATATTTAATGCATGTAATTAAATTTGCATGTGTTATCTACACAAGGTGATTGAGTAATATTATGTTTTGGGACAAAGTTATGTTTGGGATGAAGAAGACAAAACATTAATCCTTATAACTTATCTCAATTATATTATGTGAGTTTGAAAGCAATTTGGGGATTTGTTAAGTTGTGTAGTTTGAAATTGACTTTCAACCAGATACAGGTAGTAATTCTTTTGCACCAGTTCGTAAATTAAACCTAATATCTCTCTCCTTCACTGCTTAGTGAATGAATTGAAACAAGCTATCATAGTTACATCACTACTACAAATGAAAAATGTATGTTGGTCATACATGTTTATACATGTTTTATACTTTTATACTCATAAAGACCAAACACAAACATTTCACTAAGTTAGCATTATATAAATATGTATAGAAGCTATTTATGGAAAAAAAACAGTTTTTTTATTCCTCCAAAAGGCAACTGGGTGATATTGACAATCTTATTGAAAAATACATTTGATTGATCAAACTAGTTAAAATGAAGAACTTACATGTATGTGATGTTTAGTGTTAAGATATTTACGTAAAACTTTATGGACTAAATATTTCGCTATTAATAATATTAAGAGAATTAAGAACAATTTACAGACAAATTCGTACTTTTCCCTTGAAGACAATAACAATCCCTACCACCACCATGGAACATCAACTGAATACACTGATACCAAATCTATATTTACTAAAAAATGTTAATATTCATTAAAGACTAAAAGACATAAAATATGAAGATAACCTATTCAAAAAGAAAATCGAGTTACTAATTTCCAATCCATAGATAGATAGAAACCAAATAAGCAAATAGAAGCAAAAGAAAAACAATGTCATTTAAAACCTGTGAAAATGAAATGATTGATTTTACTATTTAATTCCCGTTTTTTACCTGCTCTCTGGATTTGAGAATGATATTCGGTGATAAAGTTCCTACAGGTATATTAGTGGTCTTGAATTTTAACTATAATATAAGAGGGAGTTCAATCCATTAATTTATTGCATAAGGTACATACAACAACAAATTGCACTTCCAGTGGTGAATCTAACAAAATACTAACAATAACTACTTAAAGAGTACTTAACTTGGTGGTTATGTTATGTCATGTTAGTCATATTTGAGGTAGCAATCTTAGACGTGTTTAGCACCAGTAAGTAGCAATACATCAGTAGTTAATGTCTGTACAGATTCGCAAGCGCGGTAAGGATCCTAAAGTTAAGCCGATACTCTTAAATAAAGAGGACCCAAGCTGCGTTAGTGATCTCAGTTCGCTGCCCCCAACACCTTTAGTCTCCAATCATTTTGAAGAGATGCATCCTAAGGACGAGTTTGAGTTGTTGCAATCTACACTAGCAACTGAAAAAGTGAGTCCTGCCATTGACCCCTCCCTAAATCCTGTATATGTTGACCTTTACAAACCGGATTTGTCTTATGGTTAAGCTTTATAAGTGTGTGCTGCTGTGGGTTATGTTTGCGTGATTTGTCTGGGTATGCTTTGGATTTAATCTTGTTTATTTAACACTAGAAAACACTTAAGCTACCTAGTAAATATTTGACTGTATTCGTTTTTGTTAAATATAAGTTGTGATGTCTTTGATTGTTTAAATGTGAACATAAAAACGATTGGAACTGGTTCTGCTGCATGCAGTAGTAATAAATGTCTGAACTCATAAATGACTTAGCATGATAACAATACACATATGAAAAATTACTTACTGTTTGTGCCTGTACTTAATTTTGCCAATATAATTTAAAACAAGCATGCATGATATGTTTTTAAACTAATTGTGTAATGTTTACTTTAAACAATGCATTTAGTGTGTTTTACATCATAATTTTCAAAGTTTTAGCTAACCCCTGTAAATTGTTTCTTTACCTAACGATTTTACTTACATAGACAGCATCAATTTTAATAATTCTCAACTTACGGGTCAGCTGCATTGTGAATTATTACCTGTCCCTTCATGTGTTAGGGCGTGATAAACATGTCTGGTAAAATATCAATTTTTCATATAGGTGTCAGAAAAAAAAGATGAGGTAGTTGAGAAGAAGGAGAGCAAAGGTAACAAGGTAGCGAAGAGCAAGGCGCCGGCGAAGGCTAGCGCGCCCGCCGAGCCGGCTGTCGAGGAGCCGCCGCGCGCCGCCGACGCTCCCAAGGACCAACGAAAAGGTGTGCAATTACTAACCTTTTTATTTATTTATCAGCCTTTTATCAGATACATACAACTACATTCAAATATTTTATCACTGTTTATCCATCGATATCCCATGTTTCTCTGTGTTCTCTGTGGGCCTTACGACAAAGGCCTCCTCCATTCTCTTCCAACTCTCCCTGTTTTGTGCCAGTCTAGTCCAAGCTCTCCCAGCCAATTTCGCGATTTCATCCATCCCTTGAACTGCTTTCCTCTGGCTCTCTTTCCTTCTCGTTGGTACCACAAGGTCACTGCCCTGCTCCATCACGCCTCCAATTAATGTGTGTCCAGCCCATGCCCCATCTCCACTTAAGGATCCGTGAAGGCACGGCACGGCACGAATTACTAAACTATGCAAGGACAACTCAACTGGCCCACTAACGCAATGGAAAGAGGTCCTGTCTTAGGCAAAAGTCGTGAATTCAATTTCCACCTGGACAAACGTCCACTTGACCAACACTTGTGTTAAGTGCAGGTGGTACTTTCTATACATATAAATAATATGTCAAAAAACATCTTTCTCAGTCCTTGAATCACAAAGTATAAACTCTATTCAGTTTGAGATGATTGTATCAGATTTTTTATTATCTGTATAACAAACATACTTATAAAAGAACAGCCTTTAAGCATACTATAGCTGGGCACAGGCCACACCTCAACTAAGTGGTGGTAGAGCCATACTCCATACATACAGGAGGGGTGAGGTCATCTTGAATACTACAATTTAAAAAAAACTATCTCCCAAATAAGGTAGTCGGGAGGCAGATCGACTATTGCAGCCATGACGAACGGAATATTCTGATCACATATTTCTCCAAGCGATTTCATTAAACCTTTGGTTATAGCGGTTGCTTGGATTTTCTTATTAGTGTTTACCATAACTGGGTCCCAACACTTACCACCACCATAACCACGAACATATTGGTTTTATATGTTAACTAATTTACATTCTTATCTTATGTGCTTACTTTGTGTTTGAGCAGCTGTTTAAGGAACCACTTTATGAGCCATCCACCAATTACTTTTACAATTACATTTTAAACCAATACTAATGTAGTATTGGCTTAAAATGTAATTGGTCTTCAGGATCTGACTTAATTTGCCAGTAACATTTTCAGAACTGCAATGTAAGTTATTTAACGAATCATGTAAATAAATCCGCGACTTCCAAGCCTAACTTGTATTATATGGATTTTAGACACTGATAAATATACAAACTCGTGATCTCTACACGAATACGTGTCTTGAGTAGGAGTAGTGGCAGGTAGTACCACTGATAGGCCATGCTCAACTGTTGGAGAGGTGTATGAGAAGCTAGTGATCAATTAGAAAGGTTAATTCTTACTGTGAGATGTTTTCAGCCTCCGACTAGGCTTTTAACATCTGCCTCCACGTTGTGGTCGTCCACTGGCGACGTTCGGCCAAGAACCCAACAATTTTATTTTCCACAGCCAAGAAAGTGGAAAAAAGGCAAGTGGTTGAGGAAGTGTCCGAGGTAGCCGCTTCAGAGGTGGTGCCCCCACTGAACGCGCCACACCCCAGCGAGCTGACCACCGAGAAGCTCCTGAAGCAGGCGTTGGCGCCCCCCGCCGCGGCCCCCGCGCCCCCCGCGGCCCCCACTCCCGCCGCGCCCTCTCCGCCTGCTTCCAAGAACAAGAAAAAGAAGCCTGAGCAAAATCTGCTTGCGCTCATGGGTTAGTATACTCCTTATTTATATTGGTTGGCTTGAAGACTATCAGGAATACATTTTTGTGTATTTTATTTAATTATTTTTCTCTGTTATTTAAGTTATCAATACTGTATTTTCTTGACCATTAAAAATTGCAATACCTGAAAAAAAAAACTCAAATCGAATTGAAATAGTCCAGCCATTTGTTGCACAAATTGACAAGAACATAAACCAGGTTTATGGTGATTAGACATGTTCACAATTTACCTGACTCTATGAGTCTCAACCAGCGCTTTTGCCACCTCAAACGGTTGTCATAACCTTTGGTATGACTCCCAAGAGAACAGTGTAGCTTATGAAGGCTGCTGGCCTGGAGAGTGATCTCTAAAGGGATGATGGCCACAACAGATCAGTAATGGTAGCAGTGGCCAATCGCACAGGCGACATCCCTACCCGTAATGTATAGCGAACCTTTGGTATCCGTGTTAACTGCTACAGTTGCTTACCTGTACGATGAATAATATCCATATATGTATTGTTAGCAGCGGGCGACGGCGGCGGCGTGAACGTGGGCGAGCTAGTTCGCGTGATCCGCGAGGCGGCGCTCTCTCGCACTGAGATACAGATCCTCACCGACGCGCTACTTAACAAGCACCACGACCCGCTTCCGGAGCACTCTGAGTGGACCGAGGTTAGTACTCTAATCATCATCATCAGCCACATGACGTCCACTGCTGAACATAGTAAATTTGATGGATAAACATACTGAAATCCTTCAACAAAAATAACATAGAAAACAAACAGTTCCTTTTCATGCACAGTGTAGTAGCCAACTTCTTTACCATTACACCTCATCAAACGTCAAAAATAGGTGCTACATGTGAATCAATGTACAATTTTATTTTATTAAATAGAGGTGAGAGATGCCACAAGGCCGCGGTGCGGTGCGCCGTCGCTAGGTTTGATATAAATTACAAGGAAATGACACACGGGCCTCTGAGGAAGAGCCCGTCACCATCTCTTTCCTCGCGATGATCCTCATGCATTGTGATAGATAATGATGTCTGATTGATAATATCATAATGGTGCGGGACCTTCTTATGCAAATCCTGTCACAATTGTTATGTTAGACTGAAGTAGTTGTTGCTTGCTTCTCTTGAGTCTGAGGGCGTCATCTGCTGGGTTGAGATAAGATAATAACTCAAATCAGGTGATGTTTATAATCAGTGTACCTCAATCAGAGATTTCAATCGCGATTGAGATCAAATGCTTTTAGATTTTAATCGCAATCAACGATTTATATACAATCGTTCATTTTAATCAGTATCTTTTTGATGGAACATAATCAAAACGTTTCTAGGGGTTTCCCTGACATCATTCCGGCGCACACATAAGTGCTGTGCCATGTTTATTTACCCAGTTCCGGTATTCCCCGGAGTGTAAACTGGCGACTCAATGTTTTTTCACTGTTCATTTGCGTCTGATACAAGTGTGAATACTATGAAATGGCTGAAAGGAAATAAGAAACTGTATGGGTTAACTTTAATGATAAATTGCATTATTTGTTCAAATGCGAAGTTAATCTTTTCAGTGGCATATTTGATTTAGTTTATGACTGCTATGAACCAGGCACCATAGAGATTTAATTATTGTTGGTCACCCTCTTGACATGCGTAGTGTATTATTAACCCATTTCTTCATACTGAGACTTAATTAGGTGCAGTAAAATTATAGGTTATTTGTCAAAAAATCTGTAATTTGCCTGTCAATTTACTGACATATCATAGATGTTTGGTTTATTTATAGAACCTACTTTGATGTCTTCTTTTTAGGGGCCCAATGATCCCATGCAAAAGATGAAGAAGCAGCTTGCTGACAAAGAAAAAGCTTTAGCGGATGAAATTGAGGCAAGCCAGGCTCTTCATGCTAAATTGAAGGAACTCAGGTGTGTAATTTCGTATATGATCACTAGTGAAAAGTAAACGAAACTTTTTGTCTTTTTAAAATGTCCTAAAAAGAAGTTTCGTTTATTTTCGATTACCAAAACGTTAGTGGTTCGTGCCAACTTACTGATTTATTAAACTAAACGCAAATGGATTAAGTAATCACCCTTTTACTCAACATTGTGTCTAGTTAGCTTTACACAGATGTCTTTTATGGTATTTTTAAGTTTGTACCATTATTATACATGAGCTTCCGCCCGCGGCATTTTTCCTGAGTCATTCTCCATTTTACCCTTAAAAGCCCCAACATTTCGCAATCAAAACTGTGATATCTGTCCTTTCCCAAAGTCCACTTTAAACGTGCGCTAAAATTATAATTGTTTCAGTGGTATTTTAGTAGTGAAAACCTTACAAACACCCAAGCTTCACTTTATAACATTCATCATGCCAGTCGAACGACGCCCACTGCTAGGCACTGACCATTGATTGACATTATAGTTCGTTCGCGTCAAAAATGCAGTGATTTTTGAAATTAAATTCTTTCGCACGCAAAAAAACTCAGATCCACAACCTTTACGTTTGAACGTATCGGTTCAACTGGTCACTGTGAACTGTGATCAAAGAACAGTATGAAATTACTGCATTCATAACGGACTATATATTATGGGAGTATTGATTGATAATCGTTGTAGGACGACGTTGAACGCGGAGCGCGGACGGGCGGCGGCGGCGGCGCGCGCCACGGAGCAGGCGGCGGCGGCCGTGCGCGTAGAGCAGCACACGCTGCAGACGCGGCTGCAGCGGCTGCTCGACGACAACCACGCGCTGGCACAGGAGAAGCTCATGGTGAGCTCTCTCTGTTTAATATATACTCTGTGACACTTATTTCCAATTGGCATATAGTTATTTGAGATGTTTCTCTTGTAACTTTCCCGTAGTGAATGGCTGAGTCTGAAGGCCATGGTGAGGCTTTTGTTTCTGACTTTGCCCTGTTTCAGTTTTTGGCCTTTTGTTATTTTCGATGTTACTCTTGTTAAGAATCTCATAGTTCATTGCTCCGAGTCTTTAATCAGTACTCTGCTCTCATAATTGCAGAGTTAACACTTTCACATTGTTGTAAAGATTAATTTAACTCAATTTGAATTGTACATTTTGAAAATAAGGTTACTTGTCTTTGCAGTTCCAGTCAAAACTCGCTGCTGAAGGCGAAGCGCAGGCTCAGAGGGTTCAAATGGAAATGCATATTCAACGACTAACGGAGGTAAATTTTTATTGACACACACCTTTTCGTAAGGCTTCTCAATCCCTTAAGAGCCTTCATGGTTGCTAGTTATAAATTGTATTACCATTTACCTTTACCGGCTTCTCAAATTCTTGGGAGCGTCGCTGCCTAGCTTCATCGCTAGTTATTGAAGCTGAAATGTTTGTTTGTGTTACCAGACTGAGAGCGGTCTGGTCGCGCAGCTGGCGGCGCTGCAGGCGGAGCTGAGCGCGCGCCTCGTGGAGGCGGGACAGGCGCGCATGGACGCGGCCGCCGCGCGCGACGCCGGCCTGCTCGCGCAGCAGCACGCCGCCGACCTCACGCACCAGCTGCAGGTACTAGCGCGCCTCGTGTCGCACCACCCGCGCGAGAGAGAGAGAGAGAGACCCGGCCTGCTCGCGCAGCAACACGCCGCCGACCTCACGCACCAGCTGCAGGTACTAGCGCGCCTCGTGTCGCACCACCCGCGCGAGAGAGAGAGAGAGAGACCCGGCCTGCTCGCGCAGCAACACGCCGCCGACCTCACGCACCAGCTGCAGGTACTAGCGCGCCTCGTGTCGCACCACCCGCGCGAGAGAGAGAGAGAGAGACCCGGCCTGCTCGCGCAGCAACACGCCGCCGACCTCACGCACCAGCTGCAGGTACTAGCGCGCCTCGTGTCGCACCACCCGCGCGAGAGAGAGAGAGAGAGAGACCCGGCCTGCTCGCGCAGCAACACGCCGCCGACCTCACGCACCAGCTGCAGGTACTAGCGCGCCTCGTGTCGCACCACCCGCGCGAGAGAGAGAGAGAGAGACCCGGCCTGCTCGCGCAGCAGCACGCCGCCGACCTCACGCACCAGCTGCAGGTACTAGCGCGCCTCGTGTCGCACCACCCGCGCGAGAGAGAGAGAGAGAGACCCGGCCTGCTCGCGCAGCAGCACGCCGCCGACCTCACGCACCAGCTGCAGGTACTAGCGCGCCTCGTGTCGCACCACCCGCGCGAGAGAGAGAGAGAGAGACCCGGCCTGCTCGCGCAGCAGCACGCCGCCGACCTCACGCACCAGCTGCAGGTACTAGCGCGCCTCGTGTCGCACCACCCGCGCGAGAGAGAGAGAGAGAGACCCGGCCTGCTCGCGCAGCAGCACGCCGCCGACCTCACGCACCAGCTGCAGGTACTAGCGCGCCTCGTGTCGCACCACCCGCGCGAGAGAGAGAGAGAGAGAGAGAGAGAGAGAGCGCTCCGAGCGCAGACGGAGCTGAGTTGTGCGGCTGGTGGAGGCGGGCCAGGTGGCAAATGGACCTCGCCCCAATACAGCAATTAGCGTAGCTGCAACATCTGAAACGTTTACCAGTCATTGTTCAAAGACATTCTCAAGCGATAGAAACGTGGTCTTTTGTCTCGGAATTGGAAGTGACTGTCTTAACACAAGTCGCTAGGGTGAACGCTCATTTTTGCACCTGTGCTCCTAGATCCCAGACAATCCTCGTTACTTCCGTTCCAGTACAGAAACGAGACTTCGCAGCGCACTAGTTGACATTTTAACAATGCAACATTCTGAGCATCATCCTTCAATATTAGTTGCAATATCTAACGTATACCATCGTTGCAGGAGGCGAACCGCGCATACTCAGAGGTAGAGCAGCAGCGGCAGTGCGCCGCGCACGCCGAGCAGCTGGCGCAGCAGGAGCTCGCCAGATTGCAGGAGAGGCTCAATGGTAAATATATCTCTGACTGTACACTCAGAACATACGTACAAACAGATATCAAACTTAGGCGTCTTTAACGTGCTAAAATCAAAATCATATCCCAGAGAGACAGACAATCATACCTACGAGTTCAATCGTGTAGCAGTTACGGCAAAGTCTTAACCGAGCACTGGCACATTAGGGACCTAATTATTTGGAGCCTTAAGTATCTCTGCAAACGCGGCGTTTTGTGGCGCATCTAACCGCCGCCACCTGTCATATTTTTATAGTTGGTAGCGTGTCGCGGCTTCCGGCTTCACCGTGTGAAGGAAAACCACTGAAATCTGCCGGTGGCGAAGTTTTGAGGCGCGTTCCGTGAGGCCCGTGTGCGGGGCAATGAAAAATGTACATACCCCAAAGGGTATAATACCAGGCCGACCTGGTAAAGGGTTAACATGTGAATTTTTTTCTTACCTGTGTAAATGTGAGTCATAATTACGCCACCGAAGTTGAATAAATTATTGATATGTTCTATAGAGATTTAAAATTAATCTAGAAGTGATCATTTCTTAGCTTGAGGTCAGTTTTGAAGCAACGTGTCTTTACACGTTGCTTCAAAACTGACCTCAAAAACCTCTATTGTCTCCTCCTCCTCTACCTCTATTGTCAAAAATACACGACAGATGAATAAAACATTTCGAATGTTGCAGCTGCATCAGAGCTTCAGAATGAAGTTCAACGGCTAACGACCCGCGCGCAGAATGCTGAAGCGAGCCTTGAGAAGCTGAAGGAAGAAGCCGAAAAACAGAAACAGCAGGTATGATATTATTGCTTGAAAAATTACAGATGCTGAAGTGTATCTGTTTCACGTTTACTGAATTGATGAAGGATCTGAACTTAAAAAATTCAAAGCATCCTGCCTAAAAGTAGACACGTATTATCGGGGACCCTACCAGGCGGTAGGGTAGGCCGCCTAAGGGCTCAATTTTGTTTTGTCGATTCCTTGTTATCACACACTCCCTCCATCGAGTCGTCGATGCGGACAGTAAGTCGAGCACGAACCGCTAGCGTTTTGGTAATCGAAAAGTAAACGATATTTTTTTCTTTTTTACTATGTATTAAGAAAAAAAAGTAACGTTCACTTTTCGATTACCAAAACTTTACCGGTTGTTGCTAGGCCTACAGGAGGCCTACAGGAAACAGGTTTACCGGCAGGAACAGAGTTTCTATCATGTACGACAGCAAGCGAACTAAAAAGCACATCCTTACGACATAAGCCATACATTCGCTAGGCCAATAAATCGCATACTTTCTGAGAATTTTGTAAATAGTAAATATTTTCCGTCCAGTTGTCGAGCGAGGTGGCGTCGCTCCGGGAGCAGCTGGGTCTGCGCGAGGCCGAGTTGGCGGAGCTGCGGCAGCTGAAGGCGGCGCCCGCGCAGAACGGCCTGCCCGCGCCCAACGACAACCACAAGGTCATTACGCCTCATTTATGATAGGAATAACAATGTTCGTTTGATCCAAACAGATCTTCCCAAAATATCCCATTGCAAACTATTTTACGCAAATTTCATTTCTTAAAAAACATTTGGAAAAACAACTTATCAACATAGACTAAAAAGGAATTTCGGCCTAGTGGGAGTTTCATTCGATTCCACGCATTGAGGAATGATATGTGAATTTACTGGACGTGACAGTTAATATACGCGTTTGAATGAGTAAACTCGCACTAGGGCCTTTTCACAGTTCATAATTTCATTTTCACCTAAGCAACCCAGATAACGGCTTCCAGCTCATATAATACCACGTTGCTTGGTTCAAAAGTCGTTCAGCGGAATGTTGACTTTTGGATGTTCCGTTTACCTTGGACGGCAAGAATCAGACTACCCACCCCGTTTAGGGTAAAGTCGTAAGCTTATGTATGTTTGTATAATTTAATTGATTATTGACGTAATGTTTTGTTCCGCCAGGCGGCAGAGCTGGCGAAGGTGGAGAGCGTAGTTTCCAGCCTCCGCGGCGAGCTTGCGCACGCGCAGGCGGCGAGCAAGCAGCAGCGCGACGAGCTCGCGCGGCTCACCGACCAGCTGCAGGCCTACCAGCACAAGAACAACGTGAGTCTCGCTCTTTCACACACACTACTTTCCTCTCACTCGCACACGTGTAACCGGAACCTCGCACACACTACGTCATTCGCGGCTCACCCTCCAGTACTCATTTATATTGGTCGATGTGATGGCTGTAATAAAATTAAATAACTTCAAAACGATATTATTAAATTATGGGATGCGGGCGAAGCTTAATAAGAAAGATAAGATGTTATACTTTATTGCACAAAACAGTTATAAATATGATAAAATATAAGTTACTCTGATAATTCCAAATAAATTATAATGCAAAGGTGGAATTTGCTCGAAATCCATGATATTTATGATGTAGATACGTTATGTCAGTACAGATGCGAAGTCGAAAATTGTCCCCAGACGTACGTAGTACTTATAATTTGACTGTGTGTACAAGATAGTATGATTATTTACTATAGAGCGTGAACGAGGCAGATACATGATGCGCAGTGTCGTCTCAAACTGTCAACGCTTCGCTCAGGTGATTGAAGTTCTTATTTCGGGTGGCACCTTTTTAGCACTTGTAACCTATATACGTCTTTTTTATTATAATATCATTACTCGAAATAAGGTCAGGAGGTCGTCCGATTGGTTAAAACTCATTTCCCCTCGCCGCTTCGCCCTGGTAAAAAAAACAGATTAAGATTACAAATTGGAAACTTCATACACATATGAGATAAAGAAGGCACTAAAACACTGTTCATATGCAGATAGCAAAAGAAATTCTGGGAATATCGATTGTGTAAGCAATAACCGTAATGTTCGCTCTATTGAGTTTATCGGCCAGTATAAATGAGTCATTCAAATATTATTATTTCCTTTAACTGTTATTTTCCTTCTAAAGTTATTTGTTTGGTTTTATAATGAGTATCAGTTTATTGTAATTACAAGCAATTACACTTGACCCGGATTAATTCATCATTGTGCTTGTTCATTATGATGTAAAGTTGACATTGAAAAAATGTTGCTTTTATTACACTACTGATTACAGTATCCGCAACATAACACGAAAATAACTTCGTATTACTTAAACATAAAGAATTGAATCCATGTTGTTTTACAAAGAAAAACATAAATATTAAAATAACGTATTCATTTTTTTACCATTCTTATACATATTGACACGTTTTATTACTATCCGTTTGAAGGTCGTAGTATGTGTAATTTCTTTTTAAAATAATGCTAACATTTTCTTTATATTCTGACTCTCCGCTTAGGAGTTGCGAACTAAAAACTGGAAAGTAATGGAAGCGTTACAGTCCGCCGAAAAAGCCCTCACGGCGAGAGTGTCGCCTGCCTTGCCGGCCCAAGACGCTCTGCGAGTAAGTCCCCTTTCTCTTATGCGGGGCTGCCCTCGATTCGTACATAATTCCTATAGTTCTGTCGATGGCAGCTTTGTTGTTATTAATGCGCATTCACAAATGGTCAACTAGCACACGCTAATAGGAAACATTTGAATGGTAAAAGTTGAATGTTAATACCTGATCATTTTGTCGCATAAAATACTAAACTAGGCTTAACATCTTTTGCATTTTAAACATCGCTTTATGTTCGCTCGTCATATCACCGTTTACATTCATTAATTTAAACATCTTACTCACTGCCCCATACCGTTATGGATGGTATGTAGTTAAAGAGGTTCTGGTTTGGTGTGCACTGTCTTTAACATAATATTTGTTATTAGAACGGACCATTGTTTCTTCGATGGGTATTACTTTTTTTACATCTGAACCCATTTATAAATATGTCATTGCTTAATTTAAGGGTAGCGAAATTGCTACCTAGCCATGTCCTGAAAATTCCATACCCAAACTAAGCAAAGCTTGTACTACTTACTACTTGGGAACTAGAGTGGTTGACTGTAAACATTCTTAAATACTATTTCGCCATGTCGTGACTAATATCTTCGACCGGCTTCGCTTTCCTAAACTCTACCATTTGCTCATTTACCGAACATTGAAATGACACAAAAAATCATATGCACACCTACTTTTACCCTTCTAGATTACCCTGGTTGGGGCTTCAAATAGAAATGCAATTTTTGAGCCTGTACTACAGAAGTCAAGTCTTGGAATATGAGAAGAGATTTGACTGTGTGTTTTGAGCAGTTGCCACAGAGCTAGCGTGACATTAGAGACGGACCATACGCATACTGTACGCGTGTTCTTAGCAAACATCTGTTTGTCGTCCTGTACATGTGAACCTTTTTAAGAAATGATTTCAAAAAATTGTTTGCCATATTTTATCCTGAAATACAGCTGTTTCCGTCTGTAAAAAGTCATTTTATTAAACATCATTTTCGGAAACTTAACAAAATCACATCGACAGTGTCACGTTACACACTGTGGTTGAGTGTACAAAGTTCACATCAATCAATCTCGGCTATACTTTTGGAAACAGGAAGCGATAGAAAAGGCAGCCGAGGCCCAGTACAGCGAGGTATCGCGGGTGCTCCGCGAAGCGTGCCCCGCGGCGGCGCCGGCCTCCGGCCCCGGCCGCGCCTGGCTGCAGGCCTTCGCCGACAACCTGCGCGCCGAACTAAACAAGAAGGAGGCCGAGAAACACGAGCTGGAGCAGAAGCTGGCGGCGAGCGCCAACACCGCCGGCGACGCCGCCGAGAACGAACACTTGCAGGCGCTCGTCGACAAGTACAAGAAGATCATTGATGACACTGTGAGTCTTTTTCTGTTGTAATTTACTGTCAGAATTGTCAGGTAATAGGAATTGACAAAAGTTGTAGCTATGCCAAAAAGTTGTCATTACGAGATGATGAGACCAAATGCGAATGTGTCATTGTGAGAAGATAACATTCTGCGCTTACGGAAAAACGGCTAGAACCCACTATTCAACCGACATTTATAGAGCAAAAAGTTCTGTCTTACTTCCAGTAGTGCTCACGTCCTCACGTCCCTCACGCTCATACAATTTGTCAATTCGGGACTCGTGTGAGCGCGCTATTATCACTTTCGACTCAAAACGGACCGCACTATCTGTATACATTTTTTAAGACAAACGGGAAAAAGCATTAGTTTAAGCCCTCTAAGTGGTGTAGCTACTATAAGAAGAGTTTTCGTACCAGGAGGGCGTGCTGAGCCGGCTGCAGCAGAACGTAGGCGCGGAAGAGGCGCGCTGGGCGGCGCAGCTGGCCGCCAAGCAGCAGGAGCTGGACGACCTGCGCGCCACCACGCTGCACCAGGTGGGTTCATTCAATCATTACTTTTGCCAACTGACATTTTACACTGTTACACAGCAACAATGATGAAAAAATATTTTAACTGTCGCCTTCAATTTTAAATTTAAAAAACTAATGCTAAGAGACTCCTACAAGATATCCATCCATCCTACAACACTTGAATTTGCAGTGTAACAATGCATTTCAGTCACACCTCTTTACTTAATAGCGGTATACAAATTTGTTTTAGGTTATGTTACTCGCTACGGTGTAGATTAAATTTTTCACTAAAATTAAATTGATAAAATCTAGCAGCGGATTTTATCAATTTCATTATTGAATACAGTGCAGAAATGGTTTAGAAAAACAGAAAAATCTTTTGAACAGAGTGGAGTTATAAATAGTGGAATACTGTACAAGTGTTGCATTGACTGAGCTGGTAAAAAATATTTTATTATTGTTTTTTTTTAGCATTTTCCATGCAGTATCTTTTCTAAAGATCTGTAAACCAGAAAAAGACATGACTGCACTCGCCTGGTTTGCGAAAGATGCGGTTTCGATTCCTGCCTGATGCAAACATGACCAAATGTCTTTTTCTGGTTTTCAGATCTTTAGTAAAGATAAAATATAGTTTGCAAAACGTCGAAAAAATCCGTCTGAACTGACTTCCACATTTTTTTTACATGCTCACATATTTATGATAATTTTACTGTGTAGGAACCTATGGCGTTCGCATACACCTGCATTGAACGATCATTGCCTACCATCATAGAAGAGGTATTGCAAACAACACTCTGTCTGCTTTTGTGTTGTTTTATCTCATCTACTTGTGTTGAACCCAGTATACTCACAATGGATTAACATCATTTCAATAGTGCCAAATAATTCTAGAATGAGTTGCATCCCAACATACTCTTTGGCTAGAACTTAGTAAAAATGAGTTCATGGAAAAATAGAAGACTTAATTTGGCATTATTTTGAACAAATTTTGAGACACATAAACTGAAGTTGTAGCTTGTACCATTATTTGAAATTGGTATTGTGCTGAATAAAACCTTATTCTAAGCAAACTTACTAAACTAAGGCTAATTCCGAAGGCTAAAGCTAATTTCGAGAGTATGAAAACACTACCTGTTTCTTTGGATGATATTTTGAACTATTTCAGAAGAAGTTTTCGAAATGTTACAATTCCATAGTCTGTTAGCTGGTGATCCTGACAAATCTGAAAGAATCTACGGATGCGGTTAAATTCTGGTAAACTTAGGAATTGTGGAGAATTCTTATGATGTTGTGTGAATTAGCAATGGTATAAAGTTTCCTGTTCTCTTTCTCGTTACTATTTGACTGTCTAGAGCTACTTCACTCTCTAACTGAAAAAAGTCGATGTTGGTGAAGGTATGATCGTATGACACGTCACCTCTTCTTGTGTAACCAAAGTGTTCTCTGTAACCAATCTGTGAAGACAGATATTATTTTAACCTTTAAAGAATTTATGATAGTATAACTTGGGTTATTAATTGTAGATGCAGAAGAAGATAGACAGTTTACAAGACGAGCTGCAAAAGACACAAGCAGCGGGACACAACAATAGTTTCGCTGACTCCGAAAGACTGGTCCAGGTAAGTCTGTTGTTCCACTCTATCGGTCTGTCAATTCGCACGGATAGGATAAAACTAAAGATATACTGAGCCTACTCGGTAAGTTTTGGTGTACGTGAACACTTCCTATGCATGCAGTGTAAATTTCTTCAATTAAAGTCTTAACACACTGTGACCGTAATTCCCTGAAGGTATAAATGAATAAATGTAATTTTCATTTCTTAATTTCCTATTTTCAGGAAAGGCTGCTGGCGGGGCAAGCCGATAAACTAAACCTGGATGTATGCAATGGACCTTTACAGGTACGCCCATGCCTGACTATTCCTATTTTCTGATCTGCTTTAAATAACTGTCAATCATTTATTTTAACTTGAAATATTTGCTGTTACAGGTTGGGTTGGACTCGAAATAACAATTACAAAAGATAGGATATCGCAAAGCACTGTCGAAGTGTAATTCGTACGTAGAGAGAGCGCGCACGCACAGGTAACGCATGCGCACAGCCGCGGGCGCCGCGAGATCTCACTCAAACGTTATTATACATACTGTCGGTTGCTGTATATTGAAAGACATTCACACAATGTTTAACATGTAAAATAAGTAAATAAAACAAGTTACAGGTAAGTTTTGTGAACTGACACACAAAAGTACACACGTTCAAAGAAGCGAGGACGTGCACGTGCGTGCTTATCTGAATTGCTGTATATGAGTCTGTGTCCATACTCATTACGTTATAGTTCTAATGTTTGCAGCTAAACCTACTTTCATGAATACATACATCATAATAACATGCTCAACTTAGTTTAAAATTGCTGTTACTGTTTTAGTAACGGTGATGCATTGCCGGATTGTTATGATAAGGTTTCAAAATGCGTTACATGAAATTCCTCGTGTTGATTTCCATATTTCGGCGAAGTCGGGATAAACCTCCTATGTTGAATACCATACCGTATTCACCAGAGGTATGTGATACTAACACTCGACCAATTGTTTCAGTGAAAAATCTTGGATGAAATCTAAATTCTACAATATTTAATAATTTATGAAGATTATTTATTGTTTGTGGTATGGATCGATAGCTAGAGATATTGACGACTAAAATCTTTGTACTGTATAGGTCGTTGCGATAACATTATGATAATATAAATAAGTAAATAATATTATAATATGTAAGTAAAACACTAGAGTTATGTGGTAATGACTTGATTGCGATACATATGTGGAAGTGCATCACATTATGTTATTTTGATATTGAAATTCAAAAAAAGAAAACAATAAATTGATTCAAAACGACAGAGGTAGTGAAGCAGTTTTAGACAAATATTTAAATAAAATGAGTGTGCAATTATTGATTCGCTATATTAATTTAGATAATTTTAAATTGTTTCTATGATTTCATAATTGTTTGCTAATTAAATTAGTTTTCAATTTGCTAAAATATTCTGGGAAAAAATGAGAGACAGGGACCTCATTGACGGCGGCGGTGGCTTTCTTAGCTAATAGATTTGAAATATTCAAAGAATATGAAATGTCGTTGTTTTGTTGCCATTCAAGAAAAGATCCAAATGTGTGCTTCCGTCAGTGGCGGTCTTACTTAATGCTGAAGGCAGATCTACTACAAATCGGACATATTGAAATGCAATTACAAATTAAGTTCCCTTGTTACATTGCTACAAACAGTGAAAACATTTCATAAATGACCTTATTACTCACCGGTTCTGTGCGCTGCTGCCGAGTTAATAAATAATCGAGTAGAATGTTTAAGGGATGTTATTTACTCTTTAGATTTATTTGTATGTAATAACTTTTTGTATCTAGTGCATAATCTTTTCTGTCAGTGCCTTAGGGTAAGATTTTGAATTTAACTTGCTGACTGTTTATTTTTAGTAGTTACGAAACTAATGAAATCAAATGCTTGTTAAAGCTACATATTATTATTTTTTAAACCTAGCATGGATGAATAAAATCATTGTGTCAAATATCTTGGGAATGAAAAAATAATTTGTTATGAATCTAATAATCTGTGTAAAATAAATGAGCCACTTTGTATGATAAATGATAATTAATATATTAGATAAAGACATTATCAAATAAAACACATATTTCTTAATCATACCCCTGTATTTAATTTCCTGCATCCTATAGTAATAGGTTTCCTGAGACCATTCTAAGTAACTATAGTCAGTCACACAAATATACAATTTAAATCTCAAAATCAAATTACCGTGGTTATGCCGCGCTCGCGCAACATAGGGACCTACAGCATAACGGCTACACACATTTTGTTTGCACACGTTTTTTACCTTGCTCTTGCCAAATGACATTTCTTGCTCTATCTTTCTCTTATTAGATAAATCTCGACTTATTTCTAAATTAAGGACATAATGGGTCCTCAAGAATCAACATAAACTAGGCATTAACGCATTTTTTTATACCCTAGTTTACATTATTATTATTGAACTCATAAGAGGAAAAGCAAGGACGATGGTACGGTCGACAGCATGACAGGCTGCCTTTTTCCCTTAGAGCATATTTCCGGTCATAATAGCAAGGATTGATGATACTCCTTGCTCTATTTTATTCTATTGTAAAGATTTGTCATACGGCAAAAAGAAGATCGTCATTGAAAGTGGGTAGCCTGTCATGCCATTGCCGTACACACTACTAACTAAAGACATAATAGAGATCGTCTAAGCTGAAATGACGCGCCACTCCACTGCATATTGCTACAACCTCGTCGCCCGGGAGGACCAGGTTATGTCGGACTCCAACCGACTAATTAAAACTCCACGGCACTCAACCGTGGCTTTATCGCACTGCTTCGCTGCCAGTGCTAGCCCCGATCGATCAGGGAAAGCGCCTGAAGTGAGCAGTCATTTCCGCCATCACGGTGGAGCCAGAGCACCCCCACACTCCGGCCTGCTGGCTCTCACGGCAACCGCAACCTCGGGCCCGCAACCACGCGTAACCCAAAGGGCGGCTCCGCTGCCGCATCTGGCCGACGCACATCGGGGGATCAGCCTCGGATCACGCTCCGCCAACCGATTGTGCGCTGCGGCTCCACGACGCGCCTCAGGGCGCTTGCAGCAGGCCCCAACTGGGTAGAAAGTAGAAATCACACTTGTCAGGGTTTAAATTTCTCTAACCCAAGCCGTTCCAAATTGCATGCGAAACTGAGAGAGTAAACGGTCGGGTCGGTTACTCTCGGTTTGTTTTAGGAACTCGTCAGTGATTTTCGCACCACTCAGAGTGACTTTTACTCGTTTTGGAACGCCCTTGTCCTGCCAGTCTGGTTGTCTATCACCGAAGCCGTAAAAATAAATTAAAAAGAAAACTGTCATGTCATTCTTGACATTGTCACTTGTTGTCATTTACGATAATAAACAAAGCGAATGGAAACTTAGAAGTCGAGTGGATATAATACCTGATTAAACTCAATCAAAATGTCGGAAGTCGTCATTAAAAATGTGGATAACGCTTGTGAGACTGCTGAAGAATTCACTAGGGTATTCTACAAACAACTAGATAATAGCCGTCATCTAACCTCAAAATTGTATTTGGATACTGGGCTCTTGGTATGGAACGGAAATGGAATTAATGGCAATGAAAAAATCCAGAAGTTTCTAATGGATTTGCCAGCAAGCAATCATGTTTTGAAGACACTGGACGCACAGCCTATATCTGAGACTCTGGTGTCGCACAAATTGACCTTCCTCATACAGGCATGCGGCGACGTGACCTACCAAAACGACGACATGAAGAAACCTTTTCAGCAGACATTCCTTATTGTTGCAGTGGAAGGGAAGTGGAAAATTGCCTCGGACTGTTTCAGACTGCAAGTCCCCTACAGTTAATGACTGCACTCATTACAAGGATACATATTATACAATTGGTGAAATTGTGTTGCAAATTTTATGTAAGATTCGATTTATTACATAGTTGTACTTCTAGTAATGCATTTATTATTGTTCACTCCTGAAAAAGCTATCATGATAGAATACAGTAGGTCTTCTTTCACCCCAATTGTGCTGCAATTGGGTCAACGGATAGTCATGTTTTTTTCTTTTACATAAACTACTCATTAGATGTATTAGATGATTCTCATTGATCATTACATGGACTCACACATTTTTCAGATGCAATTATTTCTTTGCAAATTACTCTGGCTAAGGTAGATTTAAGAAATTCTTCAGAATGTAATTAGTTACTTATTGATGAATAACTACTAGGGTTCTGCTGATAGTAAGAAGTTTATTTAAAATTTTATTAACAAATCTTTTTATACATCTTGACACTGATGCTTGAAATATGCATTTGATACTATTATCATAAAAAAAACTTGTATTGTTAGTACAACATTTTTACATTTTTGTAAATAGGTAATCATATCTATTCAAAACAATATTAACATTTTAGGCTTATTACAACTTAATGTTCTCCTATCAAGTGATCACAGTTTGGGCAGTAATGCTTTGCTTTTTTGCACATTCGCAGTCTGTAAGGTAAATATCCAAGGCAACACAAAAAACACCACCTGAAATATAAAGAAATCATTTTACTGCACAACATAAAGATAGTTATTTATTATGAAGACTTGGAGGTTTTTTTTTGTTTACATCTATCTCATATCCTATTACAGAAAGTCTAAAAACTTACAATCCACAGCCACAAATGAAGCCAGCACACAAGTGTGTTTTCTGAGTATTTACATATCTGACATCAGTCAAAACAGTTTCTCCACAGGCTTCACACACTTGAATGCTTGGGTGGTCTTTCAATGTTTGTTGAGTTATTCGGTGTATTATTTGTGGTTGGTGCACTTCTACTGCTCTGCTTATTGTGTATGGTGGTGGAGGTTGCCGTGAGAAATCAACTGTTTCTGTTATTTGAACTGGCCCACCATTATTTTGGTGCACAGGAACACTGGATGTTGTTGTTTTAGCACTATCTGATGTCATTATTATGCAAATCTGTAATTATTTAACACAAAAATGAACCTGTTGTAACAACAAATTGTTCGTTATATTTTTGCTTCTTATCATACTGCGTATACACCACTACCTCTAACCCTTATCATCACTTAGTGCTAAGTAGGTAGATACCCTATTTGTTATCGCTATCACTGATATGTGACTTAGATTATGATGTTATCAGGACACATCTGTTTCATTTCAAATTATACTTTGATGATGATTATAATTTCCTTTATATGTGATGTATTTATATATCTTCAGCTGGAGGTAATATTCATTATCTGACAAAGAAAAGTTCTATCATTACAATGAGTCTCTGCATCTGAAGTGAAAGTATAATAATGACTTTATTTTCTCTCTTATAATAAGTGTGTACTTACTATGATTTTTGCAAATAGATAATTTTAATAAGTAACTTAAATAATAAAAACAAAAGGAATTGAAAACAAAAGCGTTTTATTTATATGTATAATTCAGTATTGTTTTTGTAAAAGAAACAGTCATACTAACAATACCAACTGAAGTTGGTAATGTAAAACCAGACCTACATTGCAAGACGACACCAGCCTCTTGGCTAAAGTCAGGACGGGAGCAACACTATGGTACTACTGATACCATGTTGTGGTAACACAATGTCTCAAATCAAACAAAAATTGCGGGACAGTATCAATACTATATTATTATAACATGCTTAGATTTCAAAGACATATAATAATTATAATAAATGAAGAACTTTCACAAGGATGTGCTGCTAATGACTTATTCCATCAATGAGTGACACTAGCAAATTCTGAGATAATACATACCTACCAATTATTAGGTACTAAGTGTTCAAGATCTATGAATGTATATTTATCAGCCAACATTATTCAGCTATAACCAACAGGCAAGCTTCTATTTAAATTAAAAAAATATATGTTGCCTGCTGATGGCACATTCATTGAATTACCTTACTATTGTTAGTAACTTTTGCCACTAAATGTTGTTGCTTCCTCAATTTTTGTTGTTGAAAACTTTGGCAAATTAAGAACGGAACTGCTGTTCACTTGCAAATAGACGATAAGACATATTATTGAAACTATTTTATGCTGAATGTCCTTTTTTTAATACTGTAGAATAAGTTCATGATCAAATTATGTAATATATGTAATACAATAATATCATCACCATGTTAAACAAACTTGGAAGAGCCCAGATGTTTTTGGTAAAAAATCAAATAACTCCACCACTAAGACTATTCAGTCTAAAAATCACAGTCAATATATAACCTGCGTATGGCCACTTGATTTGTTATTAAACAATGATCTGGAAAACATTGAATGAATAAGCTATTGTACTCGTATAACCATAGTGATCTAAGTGTATAATTAGTACACCTTGAACAATGTTTATTTATTTAATCTATACTGCACCGAACAAACTAAAGTGAAAATGGCAGACTCAATTACATGATGTTTTAGGCAACCACCCAGTCAGATGGATACATTAGGCATTAATAATTATAGTTATAATATGTTGCTAGTCTATATGATAAGTCCGAACATGGTTTCCTTGTTTTCTCATGTAATCTAATTGTGACTTGGATCAGTGTAGTTCTGCCATCATCAATTTGTTTAAAAATATACATGGTAGTTATCTATGTAAATACATACAGTTCACAGTGTAACCTAATTTACATATTCACATTGTGGAATGAAGTTTTACACATAATAAATTATTATTTAATAACAAATTAACTTCAACTGTTGCATGTTAGCTGCCTTGAAAGTAAGAACAAATTAAAGCTAGAATAAGAGTATACCAATAGTAATTAATAAATAATACAAATAGAAGATATTTATAAAAATAATAGCTGCTATTCATTGCTTACAATTTTATACATTTCATAAAACAATTACCTAAAGAACACAACTCATTGTTTTGCAAGAAAACCTTTAGGATTATCAAAACCTTAACACATTTCACATTGCCTGTCCGAAAATCTATTACTTGATAAATTCAGACCTTAAATTTGGTCAGGCTCTTAGTCATAGTAAAGTTGCATTTAAATTTAAATAAATTCACAGCTAACATTTATTACTTTTACCAATAAAAGTATTGCAGTTAGGGCAGTAATGTTCAGCATCCTTGAATGTATCAAAGCAGTAAGGAACGAGGCCCAGGCAGCACAACGAACAAAACCTGTTGACAAACATTACATTATAATATCACAATCACAAAAAAAAACTTTTTTAAACACCAAAAGTTATAACGCCGATTAAAATGCATACTTACATAGTGATCACACAAACAGAGCCTGCAACTAGATGAGTGTGCCAAGCTGTTGTGTAGGTGACTCTGGTTGTGACAACTTTGTTGCAGTTGAAGCATGTAACTGTGGTGGGTTCAGTGCCCACTGCCGGCGGCAGAACTACGCCGATGGGAACTCCTGGTGGCGCCGGCACACCGCCCAACTGAGGCTGTGTGCTCGTCACTATGGAAGGTGGATGTGGGTACACTCCGGTCGCAGTGAACTGTTGTGGCGATGGCTGTATGTATGGGCCTGTAGTCATCGGCTCGCCTGGTGGGGCCACAAATCCATATTGCGGATTACCCACTACAGCTGAATATGGTGGGGGGAGATCTTCAGGCACAGGAGCACTTGGACCTTGAATAGTGGCCATTGTTTGTACAGAAACTTCTGGCCTAACAATAAACAAGAGTTACCAGTGAGTAATTTACTACGTTAACAAACTTATGAATTTTGCCCTACAAAATAAAGTGTTACTGAACGATTTCCATAACTTAACGTTATTATTTTATTAAGAGATGCGAACCGTCGAGTTCTACAATTCAATAAAGAAAACACGAAAAAGTTACATGACGCATGATCTCATTTCATTTCTGACATTGATGTTTATCTGTCAAACTTTTTTTTATATTGAAATAATTGTCTTGGTGTGTCGTTTAATATTTTGGTAAAGATCTTAACATCCATCAATGTTGCCATGTCGCAATCATCATTAATATCGTTACAAGATTTAATTTCGCTTTCACGATACGAGTAGGTACGGTATCAAGTACGGTTCCCTAAGTTTAGCTCGAAGGCCGACCCATCGACCTCATAAAGTTCGACCATAATGAAATAACCAGAAAATAATGAATGCCAAAATCAAAAACTCCTCTTTGTGGAACGCATTTGCAATTGGCGGGTCTGAGACTGAAAGTGTTTTACGACTTGCTGCTTGAAAGTATGCTTGCTTCGGATATTTCCTGGTAGGGAATTCCATAGACGTCTGGCTTGAACCTGAAAAGATTTGAAAACAAAACCAGAGTGGTGGAGAGGTGTTCACAGATATAAGTCGTGGGAAGAGCGGAAGTTACGAGAGTGAGTAGAACTGAGAAAGTTGAACTTTGATTTAAGGTAGATAGGTGAGTGTGGATTACTAATAGAAGAGAAAAGAGCACGAAGTATTCGGTCATTGCGGCGAGAAGAGAATCTGATGCAGTTGTTAAGGAGTCCATCCAGCTTCCTAAGGAGATCTTGATATAAATACGGATACACACACCAGCATAATCAATGAAAGGCAGGATGATTGCCTCGCATTTGTTGGGATTGACCGAAACACCAAAGCGACCAGACCAAGCGGCGATGGAACGTAGGTCATTATTTATCGATACAATGGTGGCATTGATGTTCTCGAACCCACACTGCTGATATAGTTGGAGGTCATCAGCGTACAGGTGGTACCAAGATGTGCGGTGATAGAATTTATAAAAAAGGAAAAAAGAAGAGGAGAAAGAATACCTCCCTGTGGGACATCGGTTTTAAGGTCACACCAACCAGATACCGCCTGGTCGACTCTCACAGCTTGTTGACGGCCCCGCAGGTATGCATAATGTCGAACTAACCACTTATAAAATATACGACAGAAAAAGAAAAAAGGCGCCAACCACTCAAATAGTTATGCCGATGAATTAAATGTACCAAATAATGTAATTTATCTTTGCCCATAATATTTTTCGAATTTCATTCTTTCAACTTGAAATACCTATTTAAGAACTTTCTTTTTTTCAGTCGTTGGTTTTAAAATTGCAGAGAGTATATAAAGTAAGTAGAGTACTCACTTCTCTCGTGGTGAGTTATCTTTAAAATTCAGTTTCTTTACGACTGTGGTCGTTTGAGAGGAAAGAACAAAGCCAAATAACATTTTCAATTGCATAAATCTAGCTGATTGATTTAAATTTTATGATCTCTATAAATAGAAAAGTTGTGGTTAGTGATTCTTGGCTGAACCCCTTCTGTGCGTCGCAGCCTGGCGGATGTGCCAGCGGAGCTGCCGTTTGGGTGCCTCGTGGTTGTGGGCCCAGTAGCCTCTTCGTACGGTGCTAGCCAGCGGGCCGGAATGCGGGGTGTTGGAGAGTCTCCTGGAGAATGGCTCCGTCAGCGGAGTGATAAAACGTTTTGAATAGATCCAGCATCGCTGCTTATGTGCCGCGGTCGTGTCCCTTGGGGTTTTAGTCGGTAGGATAATCTCGTCGTCTCCGGGTCGGGGAGGTATCCATAATTATTTCCCCACTATATAATGAAAATATAAGACCTTAACTGGTGCCTTCATAGAATAAAAGTTGCAATTTGTTGCAAGAAAAAGTATTTTTGCGTTGTAGACGGAAGGTGCGGGTATATATATCTATGCAGAGTACTAATTGCAAAGTGATTCTGTAAATCTCAAATAACGTAAGTACGTTAAGCGTAATATTATCAACATAAGTTGAATGAAGTTTTACGTTAGAGGCATGAAAATGACGCAATTAGTCAGTTAACTGACAAGTAAATTCGAATTCAAGATCAAATTGAATTTTCACTTTCATCAGCCTGGGTCTGGTATTTCTAAATGTTTAGTAGTTAGTTGTTGTAATTGATTTCGGTTTGATCATTTTTCTAAATTGGTTCCACCACTACTTAGACACTGAATCAGAGTATGGCAGAGTATTAAGATATCAACGGTCAACGATGCAATGCCATGGCGCCAACATGAGCTCAATACATATATATTTTATTTTCGGTTACATGTTTACATTGTTATTTGTTAATAATAATTTCAGCTAATATCACACTTATTTATGTATTGTTACTATTGTCGTCTGAGCAGCGTCTGAGTGATGGGGAATCTGAAACTCGTTCTAGAGATCACTATAAACCTAATCAAACCTTGTATTGTCATTAGGGTTACTTATGACTACTTATTAGAAAATGTGTACGCCTGCTAATGGCTAAACAGCGATTCTGAACCCATCTAACCATAACAACTTGTTTATCTCCAACTATGTTTTTACAAATAAATTGACTGATCGATGGACAACAAACAACAAATGGTCTGACCCCCGAATTCACAAATGTCAATCAACGCTAAGCAGGCGCTCAAGCTCATACTATCCTGTAAAATGTCAATAGGACTGAAAGGGTCAACTATACTTCTGAAGATGCTCAGCCTTGATTTGCGTTCGTGAATTTGGGGGTAAGTATCTTTGGTCTGTTTCTCGATAGTCCAGACTTGAACTGCGTTGACCTTTCTCATTATATCTAAAATCTACGGCGTCGTTGCAAGTTTGTTTTACAATGTCAAAATTTTAAATTAGGTTCCCAGGAAGTATTGATAAGTTTCAATAAGTTAATCACAACAAAATTGCACATTGTAAATGGCACTTTGAGTTTTATGTTATTGTTAATATATTTCAATTACGATCTTGAACCAGTTGCACCACCGAATCTAATATTCTGTTCTTGTATCTCTACCTGAACGTTTACTGGCGGAGATCTGACTCAATGCCCAATTAAGAATATCTTATCTTATCTCAATCGAGTAGTAGAGGGCGCGGAAATGGCATGCAAATGAGAATTAACAAAAAAAAAAGTATGTGAAGTCTTGTCGTGGTAGCTACGTTTTAGTTTTATTGAAACGACCGAATTATTGGATAATAGTCTGGTTTGCGGTGGTGGGTCGGTTGGGTAACAGTTCCGCGGGCGGCGGCGGCGGAGCGCCCGCGCCAGTGACTGGACGCGAGGCGACGCGACGCGCGCGCAACCCAAAGACGCGATCTAACTTAATCCACATACAACTAAAGCGTTTTACACCCTACATTCGTGACCGGGATTACTTGTGCGCGACACGAAAGTTAACCGCTACAGCCAAAACAGGAACCAGTTTAACGATACAGTGTCGTCGGCCAGATTAAGTAGGTGATGTTTACTAATAAACTTATGTAATAACAAAATTGTTAAGATGATGCTGCTTGAACCAGTATATATGTATGTTTGTTTTAAGGACTCTTTTATTCGTTAAATTATATGGACTGGTTTAAAACTTCATCTTGGACAGTGTCAATATTTATTAAATCGTTATTTAGATCACATCAAAAAGTAATCACAATTAGTGGATTTAATCCCAATCACTATTTTCCACGCATTGTTTTAATTCATTTACTTCTAGAACTCTACGTCAATCACCTTTGTTGGTAGGGTGACTGAAAACAATAAATATCTGCTGTGTATGCCATTTAAAGGCAAATCACTTTATGCTTTGCCAAAAGATATTTATGTTAAGTAAAAGTAAAGTTAAGAAATTTACCCTCGCACTGTTGCGCCTTTACAACATAAATAAGGTTCAAAAAGTGTAAACTTAACAAGGAAAAGTAAAGAACTACTACATTGAATTCAGTTTCTAGAAATATCTTATTATTAGCGAAATACTTAGAGGAACAATTACGGTTGAAAATACCATAATTGAGATCATGAGCGCGAGTAGCTGCAAAACAAGGCACGCAACTAATCAATAATTATATGATTATGATTAAATTAAAGCCACAAGCCGAGATTTGTCTGAAAGCGTAAATATCCTACTAATATTATAAATGCGAAAGTTGTCTGTGTGGATCGATGTATGTGCCGAATTGCTCTATCTAGTAGTTTTTACGTGATGGATGGATTTTAATTAAACTGCATCTGAATAGGACGTAGGCTACAATTTATAAAGATAATATATTCCTTTTTTAACCGAAGTCTACGCGGGCGAAGTCGCGGTCGGCCGCTAGTTTTACATAAATACGTACAGTACAGCTTCATAGCTTGATTGGTGTCTTCTCTCCTCTGTATCTAATAAACTCAGCTTAATTGAACAGATTTTGAAATACCTACCTACTTAGGAAAACATTAACCCCCGAATTTACAAACGTCAATCAACGCTAAGCCCGCGCTCACGCTCATGCTGTCCCGTAAAATGACAATAAAATTGAAAGGGACAGCTATACTTCTGAGGGATGCTCAACGCTGATTTGCGTTTGTGAATTCGGGGGTAAGTGGCATAATATTCACACTTGAAGCTCTGAGAAGGTATTTACCAAACAAGTTTAGAGACACAAATTTCATTTATTTTCCCATAATCAGGCCAAATAAGAATATAAACTGACTTAAGTAAAACGTTAAAGGTATTGGGAAATCATGCACTTCAAAGTGCAAGTTTGTATAAAAATTATAGTTAGTCCTGATTAGAACACTCTCTGGTTTTTTCTGAGCCTTGCTTCTACACGAAAGAAGAAAATAGTGTGGTTTTAGTGAAATCTTATAATTTCATGTGATCTGTAGCAAAAATACTATTTTCACTTGGTTATGTCTCGATACTCCTAAGTTATTAAAATAACTAGATAAGTACTTCAACGAACATAAGACGGCCATTCATACAGACAACTCACTTGTAATCTGGTCATATAGGTAGAAATCACCCGTGTGATGTTCCACCTCTCCAACTCTAGGTTGGACTCAAGTGTAATTCTTAAAACTTGAATACTACCTTGTGCCATGAATGTTTTGAATGGGTTTAAGCATATCCGAAGGATAATAACCGCCCTTGCCACTGCGATTCGTACGTTAGAGTTACCAGCAAGTGGCGCCCGCGACCGAGTAGCGCAGTTGGTGGAACTGGTTGTTCCTCACGTAACGCCATCCTATAATTGTGTAGCTTGCTTATAAAATGTTTCAGGACCATTTGATGTACGGTTATGGCTAGGCGTTACTTATCTAGATTAATACCCGTGAGCATATTATGTACCAAAAGCGTTGTGTATTGCCTTTATAGGTAAAATTAAGAACAGGAAATGTTTTTGAAAAACGTAGTGATACATTCGTGTGAAAGAAATGGAAGATTAATTTAACTAACCCATAGTTATTTCAACTAAAGGTAACTGCAGAAACTGCTATAAGGCTGATGATCTTATAAATTATTTTCCCATGAATAAAAAAAGCTGTATTCTCCATTGTAGAACCTCTCCGGTTAATTTGGTTGATAGTTAATACACATATAGAGTCGCTGCAGACTAAGTATAATATATTATGGTCTGCAGTTAGTCTATATGTATCGTTCCTCAAATAGTCAAAAACTTGAAACACGAACTTAACATAATTTAATGAAGTCATGTGATAGCTTGAAACCTTTTGTTTAAACGAATAAGAAGAAAGTTTTAAGGAGGAAGTTCAGGAAATTATTGTTAGTTATGAAAGTGGTAAAGTGGTAATTATAAATAATCAATTAGTGGCCCGCCAATAATGTTCTTTTATTGATATTTCCACCCAGCCACAGAATAAACACAAATGGTCGTAACACTAATGTATGAACGGGTATGGGCCCCGCACCAACAAGACCCGTCGCTATTTCAGCCCTGCAGGCAATTGAAGCGTTGATGTCTTTTGTATCGGGCGCGTTGTCTTTGCGTCTTCCGAGCTTTAAAACTCAGTTTTATGCTCATTTTTGCTATTTATTTGTAACTACAACTACCTATGAAAGCACATAATGTTCTTTTCTTTTAATTGATAAAATTTGTCTCACTTAAGCCCTGAAATGATTTGAATATCTTAACCGTCTGTACTTTAAACAATTAACATAATGACATAAATATTAACTTCAAGTAGCGTGGAGTGGAGGCAGGGAAAATCACCACCCATTGCATCCATGATCATCGCCCAATAAAATGGCCTCGGAAACGACGGTGCGATGACGATGTGCTGCGATGCTATCATTCCTGCGAGTGGCAGACCTTAGCTCATGATACCCCGGGGATAAACATGTAAAACTATAGTAAATGAGTCTTTTGCCATACGTGAAAAAAAACTAATGCTTGTGTTTGTATTTTGTAGTGCAAGTAACTCAATTAGTAGATACTCGAATCCCACTAATGAGCTGTAGATATTTACAATTATTATACGAGTACTTACCTAATTGTTTAGTGTACACCTATAATAAAATACCGGAAGTAGGTGGATACCTAATTCAAGTTTATAATAAGGTATACTTATAGTTGAGTATACGTAAGAGAGTGTAGTATTTCAGCTTGCATAACAAATAGGGCTGTTCTGCATTGTTTACGTCAAAGGCTCCGCGCGGAGCGGGAAGGCTGTGCGCGCGGTGAAAGTGCGCGTTGAATAATCGAGAGCGCACGGGCACGCGCACGCGCACGCGCCAGGGGTCGCCACAGATGTTATTTTTATAGAGACATGGTTAAACATTTTGAGTACTTAATTCAAAATGGGACTACTACCACGTACGAAGGTTGTACTCGTATTCTCGTACTCTCATCTTCAGATAGTAGCCGGACCCTTTACTGTTTTGCTATTCCAAAAACATAACGCGGTTGAAGGTTGATTATTAAACTTAGTTACTCCAAGCACTAAATTAGTATTCTTAAAGAATGTAACTGGGAATTAGGTTAAACAGCAAATGTTTTTTATTATACAACGTAATGTAATCAGAATTCTGTTTTGGAAAACAAATCTAAAAAAATGGGCTGCTAGTTTCTCCATTAAATGTAAAGTAGATGGACAGTAATTCATTATTATTAATAATGATTTACATATGCTTACATATGCTTTCAGACTTATTTGTAAACGATAATGGGATTTAGGTTTTGAAATATAAAAAAAACTATTTTTAAAATGGTTTCAGGCGTCGTTTTACCCATCTCTGCCATGGTTTTTAGAATCTAAGCATTATTTATTTTTACTAATAATTGTATAGTCACAAGATTAAAAAAATATTCCACCTACAGTGTCTTAAAACATTGTGTTAAAGTAAAATGTCCAATCTGGTTATTTCGTCAACGTGCCGTCGCGATGCAACCACCTCATTGCCAGTATTTACATTTCAGTCGAAACTACGAAATAGCCTGGCCAAATGCATTCATTGTTCAAAATAATTCACTTTTTATAATTTTGTGCTTATTTGTGTATAGCAAGTTTCTCTTGTGGCTGCGACAGTTGCAGTGTATTGCGGAAAACAGTTTGATTTCCCTCAACCTTGTGCCGAGGCTACTTCAGCTATCGCCCATTAGGTTTCTCTATTTTATTACAATGAGCTACAACTCAAGCATGAACTTCTGGACTAAATAGGTACCGTTTTTGGTAAATACTTAGTGAGCGAGTTCATACTAAGTTAAAACGCCGTTTATATCGTATTACTATACCGAGTTACTATACTTATAATACATATGTATTCTCTGTCATTGCTATTTAAAATCAAATAAAATACACTTAGGGTTTCGCACCGTGTTTCGACAAGTTTGCTAAATCTACTGTAGAAAGTAAATGAGAATTTGTTTAATAAGTAATTAACCAACTCCAATAATTTGTTCCAGATTGCAAAATATTCTGAGGACGGAATATACTTAAGAACCGTATTTTTTGCCATTTGCAAGTGCCAGCATCACGAACTGAGTACAAAACTAAAGCTCCCCTACAGAGGTGGTTTGTTGTGCAACTAAAGTTAAGACAGCAGGGGATGCAAAACTAAAGTGAAAGTGGTATTCAAAGCTCTTTCTGTGCATAAACTAAGAAACTAAAGTGTTAGCAAAAGGAATAGAATAGAGTGAGAAGAGAGTGATAGTGTTGAAGAAGCAGAGCAAGATGCGCGTGCGGTGGTGGCGCGCGGCCGGGGTGGCGCTGTGTGCGTGCGCGCTGGTGCTGCGCGCCGGCGCACTGCCGCCCGCCACGCTCGGTGACGTCGTCGCTAATGCCGCCAACAGTCTCAACTCCATGAAGGTGAGCATCTGGACAACATATCTTCTCTATATATAAAAATGGATTGCTGTTCGTTAGCCTCGCTAAAACTCGGGAACGACTGAACCGATTTGTTTAATTTTGGTTTCGAAATATTTTTGAAGGTCCAGGAAAGGCTTAAAAGGTGAGGAGTAAACATGAGAAAATGCTAGGAATATAGTAAAAAACAACAGTATAGTTTTACTTAGCAACAATTTCTACCTGTCAATGATGGACAACAGAACAACGTCTGACGGAACAACTATGTAGTAAGTCATAAATATAAAAGTACCAGAAATAATCTACTTGGTCCAGGGGTCGGATGGCATGAGGAGGCCACCAAACTCAACGGCTAGGTGCCGCTGCGTTGCGGGCTCTTCAGTCCAGTCTTCTTAATTGTCTTACAAGTGGCAACCCTGAACTCAATATTTTGTTAGTGAAAACTTTTAGTGGATCTTCTTACACTCTTTGTTTTTACTTTTAGAGCTTAGAATGTCATAATTTCAAAGTTGTTTAACCTACTTACTTATTTTGCCAATTAAATGTGCAATTTTATCATGTAGACGTAAAATTACAGGAGGTAATGAGACAGGTTAGTTTTTGAATCTTGAAACCGCAATCTGTGCGGCAAGTGTTTTGAAATTTAGGCAATTACTCAAAGATACTAATTTACTACTCGTTGACTATGTTTATTTAACTTTATAAGAAACTAGGTAAATGTAGGTACTATAACTACAGATAATAACACACTAGCTTATCGCTTGATAAAAATAATTCAGTAGGTTTGGCACACACGCGTAAAATAACCTTGCAACATTCGATCAACAAAACTATCGAATTGACTTGAGTGCTGCTTTAATTCGGTTGTTGTAGTGTCTTATCGCGTACACTTAGGCCGCGGTAGTTTCTTGCAACATTTTGGAGGCTTATTACATCTGAATCACACACGTTCCGTTACACCGCGCAGCCTTGCACGCTACGGGGTGACATGAGCGATCTCCGCTGTTGAGTGAGCGAGGCTGCAAAACAAACCAACAGCGAAGCATGCCAACGACGTTCGACTTGGAACCGAGATCAGAGTCCTGAATCAGTAAGAACCACGACGTCGACAATTCCTCAAAATTATATAAAATTTATCAA
This sequence comes from Udea ferrugalis, assembly GCA_950022985.1. Lineage (NCBI taxonomy): Eukaryota > Metazoa > Arthropoda > Insecta > Lepidoptera > Crambidae > Udea > Udea ferrugalis. The sequence continues at coordinate 6,061,570 of OX465533.1, forward strand.
ATCGGTTGCCAGGCGGTTCTGAATTAGGGATCTAATTAAGTAATGTTGTTTCACGTTTTTTTTGCATCGGACTATTTTACCATGCTCAGTGTCCTAGGTTTGGGATAACTGAGAGGTCGGAATTCTTTCACTAAACACATGCCCCGCTCCATTTTATAAAACCTGAGGATGCCTAAGGCCCCTTCTAGCGCCTGTTACGACCGTGGTTACGACAGGTAGGAAAATTTTCCTAATATTCTGAGCTCTAAAAACAGGGTGCAACTCATGATGTTTTTCACTGATTAACTAAGTATAAAGTAGCAGCGGTACTTATCTACTGATCTATTCAAGTTGTTTTTTTTGTCAAAATCGGTTACGAGACGCTTTCGTGCATATTTTCCGATATTCCTCATAGTTTAGTTTATAGTAAGTAAAGTAAAAAACGCTTTTGTTCATGCAAGCTCATCATAAGCATTTAGGTCACATCAAGACGCGTCTAGAACCGGCAAGGAACTCGATAGGTATTTATTTAGACTTTCCAATACTTCAAATAATCCTTTACATTAGGTTAATCAAAAGAGGTGACTAACTCTTTTCATTTTTAACTTCGCATCAGAATTTGGCCTACATAATGCGCCCACTTGAAAAATTAACTCCGTAAACCCATCCGCGGCAACTTTGCATCCGCATGTGTCATTGGGTTTTTAATGATGAGAAGTACTCAAACCCATAACGCGGATTTTTTCGGAACGCGACGTGTTTGAGAGAATGGAACTGGGTTATCTCCGGCAGAAGCGCAGACGCATATTATTGCCTCACCTCGATGTGACACGCACCGTCTTACGACTATCCTTTTGACTCAAAAAACTTAGAGGGAACTAAGTTAAATTAATGTAGAAGGTTATAGGTATGAAGTAGACACAATAATTTGTGGGAAATGATTTTTCATTACAAAATCTATTTTCATTCTACAAAAATCCTCTACCATTTTGCGTTTTAGAGGCGATCGGGGAAATGTGGGCTTCTCTATGTTTCATTTATTATGCAAGCTGTTAGGTTGCTTTTGAGTACCCCGTTCATGATGTAGCGCATGTACACACGGCTGCACGCCAGGCTATACATTGTTGACTTCATGATATGTACTGTACAGTTTCCCAAATGACAAAAAAAACAGTAATATATAGAAAACTTCTTACCAGAGCGGACAGGTTCTGCTTCTTCTTACCTCAGAGGGCTTGTTTTACTTAATTTTAGTAACCTCGTAACTCCTTTGGCTAATGTTGGAATATACAATAAAGTGTCTGTATTGCCTAACCAAAACTACGACCATTTCACAATGCCATTTTTACATCTAACACATCACATCATAAAAGTCCCATCATTTTATCTTATTGTACATCTAACGAGCCGGTTATTTTTATGACCTCTTAAGTTCCTCCCTTTTTTAAATAATAATGATATGATAATAAATATCCTTGGACATTATTCCACACAGGGCCATCAAGCCCCAAGTGAGTTAATAAAGCCCGTTTTATGGGATACTGGACAACGGATAAACATACTACAATACTTTTTTTCTTTTGTAAATACATACTTGTAAACGTTGGAGTGATGATTTGAGACATCATGAAAAAGATTGGCAAAGCCTGGCACGGGATCGAAATGTTTGGAAAGGATTGGGAGAGACTTTTTCTCAGCAGTGGGATGATATAGGTTAGAAAAAAAAAAGAAAAAATATATACTTAATATACTTAGGAAACACCCAGACCAATACCAACATGTTCATGTAAACAATGTTTTTACTGTGCGGGGATCGAACCCGCGACTTTTGGTGTAGTAGCCGACTTCTCAAAAATTACACCAAATCGGTCGTCAATACCTTTTCATAGGCGCTTTAGCTGAGGATAGTTATAGCCCGCGGAGGCTTATATGTCACGCCCAGTTTAAGCAAGCATAATATGGCTTCTATTTTAACAACAATTTAAGTAATGTGTACTACATTTTGTATTATCTATCTCTAACCCCCGAATTCACTTAAATGTCAATAGAAACGAAAAGGTACAGCATGAGCGCGAACGCGTGCTTAGCGTTGATTGACGTTTGTGAATTCGGGGGTGACAGATATAACTTACCTATAAAATCCAGATGTGGCTGCGCAATCTTGGGTAAGTATCCTAATTGTTTAATTTTTTGAGAATCATTCAAATAATGTACGAAAATACTTTCGAACACCGACCAAGCTCGAATACGTAATACCTACCAGGAACGGTGGTTCTACAGTTCCACTAGTGTCATGGTAACTGCTCAAACAGTTAAGTTCTATCCAGAAAAGTATAGTATTTATAATCTTTCAGCTGGCACTTTCACATAAATTTTACATGAACTGAGTGCGGGTGATGTTCTTTAAAATGACTGTCGAGAAATCTGACACAGTTTAAATAACAATCTATTGTTTGCGAAGTCTAGCGTCCTACGTGTTAAATAAATATCGAAATCGTCTCTAGGTTGGTATGAAGCAATGAGGTCGGTTTCGCCTCTTGTAATAATAATAGCCTCTAGATACTGTCAGCGGCAACTAATTCAGGCTAATCTATACATTATTCACGTCAAAATATTATAACGACTTCCTATATTTAAGCGTCCTGAATAGCTACGGTGATGACGATCAGCGTCATCATGCATGACACACATTTGATGGTGACGTTTTCGCAACGAAACACCCGTGACTTGTTTTAATGCTTTATTGATGGGTTAATGAGTTTATTATACAATTATGCTCGAGCCCCCAAGGAACACCGTTGTGAAACCTATTTATTATTATTGCCTTCCTTTTATGGGAGACTAATTGTTACCGACAAATTATTGTTATAGGTTCTGAATAATCGTCAATTGAACGGGTGGAATGAATCGGGTTTCATTCCATGATAATGATAACAACGTGGCTATTTTTTGAGTAATTAATCTGGATCGAATTCCTACCTTATTTGTTTCTCTACCTGAAGGTCGTCTGGAAGAAATCGCTTTCGTCATATTGGATTCAACTCAAATTATCTTTTTTATTGAAGACTTTTTGGACGCGTGTTTGAAGTGTTTTGTTGTATTACTACTGGAATAATTAAGTAAACAATTTGTGGAGCGTTACTGTAATTAAGCAGTCAGACAGCGCGCCACCAGCATGGCAGCTTCAGGAATTGGCGTTAAATGCGTGAAAACGTGTCCGAATCTTGCGTCCTACTTAACCGGTTATAAATCACAACAATTTAAACATTTAAGCAAAAGGAATAATGATCCCATAATTAAATCACGGTGGATTTTGAACGTTTAGGGTAAGGCAATAATTACCCCCCAGACTAGCAAGCAATACAATGATTGACAGTCATGGTTAGGGTTGACACCAACATTTTTTTCAAAATACGTCGATACGAGTATCCTTAGTTCATATTAAAATATAGAAATACATACGTTACATTAGTCCTTTTAAACCAGATTAAACATTACATTGTAGACTTTCCCAAAAAATACATTTCCAAAAACTTAAAACTAGTAATGTTTTAAAGCCATTATCCAATTTTATATTTTTTTAAAATTTTGTAGCCGACCCTAAATTGCGAGACGTTGGCCACACAATGTCCCCCACGTGGGTGAGATTTCTGACACAGAGCTTGCCGCCCATATTGATATAACGACTTGATCACTGTGGTTATGCACACGCAAATACAATTAAATTATTATATGTACTGATTCTTGTTTGGAAGTGCCAGAATAATGAGGCGGCTTCTTTTATTCATTGTTTCATTTTCGATGTCCGTAGTGTTAAATTCATGATTGCGAATGATTTTTGTGATTGAGCATGTTAAGTTTAATTTACCTGCAAAAAATACAGTGTTATTTTATTAAATTAAGTTCTTCAGATAGATTCAGATTAGATTCATTAGATTTGCCTGTTTAAAGGTTTTGTAATAGGTATTTTTAAATAAGGATAATTTTGACTTTGACTACTAACAAGTGAAGTTTGTATATTCAGGACTTGTTTTTAAAGCATTTCGAAAAGGGAGGAGGGATTTGGGGGTTTTAAAAGTGAATAATAGAAGTACAAGTTAAGTTAATCTAGTAAGTACAAAGTCCACCGCCAAATCAACGGTCACGTTTCTTTGAAGCATCCAAGCGCGGCGCCGCGCCGCTGCGGTAGTTGGGTTAACGGCGGTATAATTTTGAATAAATCGAATCCCTTAAATAATATACTTAAGACTTTACTTTTGAAGAAGAGGTGCATCATAGGAATTCCATTAGAATACCTACACCTCCCACAGCAATTTTGGCAATCATAGCCACCACAACCATAGGTGGTAATGTAGCCACCTAGATGCTTTATAAAGTTTTGCAAATGGTTTTTTCACAATGATGAGCTATTTTGTTTGTTCTGTGACTTAGTGTTACCATCTATTCAAGTACTTATTTATTATAAATTGTGTTTATTGCCCAGAAATAAATATTTGCAAACTTAGTTTTATTATATTTTACTGATTGTCGCCAGATAACGGGAGCATGGCGTCGTCTATCGGACACGGTGAGCGAGAGCGTTGGGCTGAAGCACGCGCTACGTCGCCTGCAGGCCGTGCCGGCGCGCGCGGCGCGGCTAGTGCACGCGCTCGTGGACCGCATGCGCGTGGGCGGCGGGCCCATCGTGCTCACGAAGCTGGGCGCGCTGCGCGGCCGCAAGCTGGCCACCAGGACCGCCGCGCAGACGTCCTACTACAGCTTCAAGGGAATCAGGTAATTATTGGTGTGACCTAACAAAAAACGACGAGCTTATGTCACATAATATGTATTCTTTTCACCACACCGCGCCCGGCCGGGTCACTCCGTTCACATTAAAAAATATAAATAAGTTTTACTTTGGTACTACTGATATGGACCACTTCCCGTGGCGGCAACATAATTGATATAATTGTACCTAAAACTGCAAGGTAATGGTTTATGTGCTATTTGTGTAACTTTTCGGCGTTTTGATGAGTGTAGAGCTACTTTTTATTGATTTATAATTACGTTTATTTCCACACTACGGCAAACTGCATTGAAGGTGCTTCCTAGTGGTTTTATTGCGGCGTGTGAAAATTCGATCCGACTCTTAATTAACTGAACTGAGGAAAGTTATTTGCAGACCTGGTTACGCCGTGAAGGACAGCCGCAGCTGTCTAACAGAAATCTTTAAAACAAGGAATCCATCTGTTTGCATAACCTATTTGAAAAAATAAAGCTGCACATGGTTCTGTTGTCGTAGCGCGCCCTTCAAGCTCTACGGTCGTGCACCATGCCCTCATTGTTACGCTACTAATTTGGCTCGCTACCGGGACCGCCGAATATAATAGACATAGGTATGTAGTTTCAAGGGAATTAGGTAAACCTTTTGCCGATATTGTGGAATAAGTACGCACGCACGCGGAACGATACACGTGCTCTTGGATCGCATGATATGCGCCGAGCGGCTTCATGAACACCGAACTACTTTGATAACTTATTCGATTTAATCTCTAATTCATTCAGTTTTCATATAGAACCTATTGTAGCAACAGATGTTTATCCATGTAACCTTTAATTATTACCGCGTACATGTATCATTAATATCATCTTCAAGATTATAAGATTAACGACCGAATCACAAACCATCACGACCTTCGACCATTTACCTTGAAAATAGGATTTAAGTAAAAGGCGGAATTACACTGCAGGCATCTATTGCAGTTATTTCGACACTTCTGTTCCGTAGAGTAAGCAATTTGTAACAAGTTAATGACTTTTGAACATGATTATGATACTTTAGGCTGTTTGTTATTTGTTTACTTATATCTTTCACAGAAATCCGCAGTTATTCTGATTCTATTTACATCACAAATAGAAAAAGACACAATATTAACAAATGTGGATACCAAGACACCTGAAACCACGTTGCAACTTGCGTTGATATTTGATAGGCATCTGTAGCATGACGAAGTCTTCATTAGACTAGAGATACTAGAGTTTGGGTAATGAATGAACTATTTAACCACAGTTTCCCAACAAGTTGATCAGTCTACACGGATGAAGAACTAACAACAGTAGTAACAATTCTAAAATTTGCAAGAAACAACAAGTGTGCAAGGGTAAGCCCCCGAATTCGCAAACGTTAATCGAGGTTGAGGACGCCTTCAAAACCATGTCATCCCGTAAATTGTCTATAGTAATTGACAGCTTTACTTGTAAGAGCTGCTCGACTTTGGCTTCCGTTTGTGAATTCGGCGGTTAGGACAACAAAATTCCATGTATTCCAAGGAGTTGTTTTCTTCTAAAAATAATCAGTCCTGCCTAGAAATGGAAAAAATCTGTGTGTTGGCAACTTGTGAAGTTCAGTGTTCAAACGCTGAAGCAAGTATTTAACACGCAATGCACTGGACCGTTGATAGTTTCAAATATTGCAGTAAACATTTAACCTTTGTATTCGGTCAACTCTGCATTCTGCAACATTAAAGTCGTTATATCAAGCGTATCCAGAAAATCTTGCAGTTAAGTCTGTTAGATTTTTTTTTAGGTTTTCAGCTATTGAGGTCCCTCTGCCCAAAGCGATAAAGATCTTGAGGCACACAGGCCAAACGCCAACGCATCAACGCCGCCACGAAAAGCCAGATGCGGCTACAAAGGTAGCCGAAGCGCGCGCATCCAGCCATTTATAGCCTATGGTCAACACTTGCGGTCGGTGGCTCCTACTTTTCTAAACCCATATTTACAGAATCATTCATTACGTCGGAAGTATCGCGGGAGTGAGGCGTGTGACAACCTTTAGGCTGTGTGTGTTGTATGTAGCGTGTGACGGCCACCGTCGCCCATCGTGAGCGGCGAGTACATACAAAATGTCTGAATAAAATAGGAATAATGCCGGTGGTGGCGTTTGTGTGGCTTAAGCGTGTACAGCGTGGACTTATCCCACTTTGTACGATTGTAGATATGCGCAGCCACCTCGAGGCCCGCTGCGGTTCCGGCCGCCCGCACCGCTGGAGGCCTGGTCGGGCGTGCGGGATGCCCTCGAGGAGGGCTCCGTGTGTCCTCATCGGTTCATGCTCTTCGACACCTACAAGGGTGACGAGGACTGCCTCTTCCTCAACGTCTACTCGCCAGCACTCCCTGAAAAACTAACTGGGTAATTATCAATTTTAGTCCGTGATCTCGTTCAGGAGAAATAATTTAAAGGCTTGTAACTTACTTTACTGAACGGTCTTCAAAAATAAAGTCTGTAATTTCCAAAACGAGAACGTAAGTAAGTAACAACTCAGTATAGGTACTCATACTTAACTTTTATGTTTGTCAATTACATTCTAAATCTCAGTAAATTTGTATTGTGAGGCCACTTTTAACTATGAATTGGGTGTGAAACGATCCTGCGCCTTCAAATTTTCATCAAAAAAAATTTCTTGATTCTTTACTGGAGAGTATCTAAAGCACTCATGCTTATTACAGCATGTATGAGGACTATAAGCAAATTGCTGTGGTACATAATATGTAAACTTACGTAAACGTACGTAAACGTATGTTTTTGCGCAGCTACAACCCAAAACTAGCAGTGATGGTGTGGATCCACGGCGGCGCGTTCACGATGGGGTCCGGCAACGCGTTCCTGTACGGGCCCGACCACCTCGTGAGCGCGGGCGTGGTGCTCGTCACGCTCAACTACCGGCTCGGCGCGCTCGGCTTCCTCAGCCTCGAGAACGAGGAGGTGCCAGGGAACATGGGGCTCAAGGTAACATTCTAGCGGAGGATCGACACGGATATTCTTCTTGTCATTTAAATAACACCGATGAAGGTTGCTGTACACTTTTAGCACCTTGTCACTAGACCTTGTTTCAAGCTGTCAAATAATTACATATTCATTATCAGGTTGATATTGATTTAGCTATTATAATCAAATAGTGAAGTGTTCGATGACTGTACGTGGCCGTCAATAGGTTTATGAATAAGTATTTTGCTTTTACATACCTACTTATTATGTGGGTCAGCGTATTCAAAAGTGCAGCACAGAACGACTTAATTTTACATAGCCTTTTGTTAAATAATTACTCAAATATTTAACAACATCTTTCGAAAGTGAAACAACCCGTTTCCCAATCGTAAAATTTAAATATAGGCGTAAAATTTGATACAAAAGCATCTTATATTACCATGCACAATCCGGCGTGACGCCGCGACGTATTCAATGAGCACGACGTCGGCGCGCAACTCCGCCGTCTCGTTTGCATAACAAACCTCATCGCCTTTGTTGTTACGTCACTGTTACCTTTACACATCTTCGGTCATTTCTCGAAATGTAAAGTGGACCTCATCGGCAGGCGCAGCGCTGACTTTGCATTAATGAGTTAAGAATACAGTTTGTAGGTTTGTCTCAACAAAGATGATATTGTAGGGGTAGCAAGTAGCTAGGTTGTTTTTTAAACGACGCTGAATCTTCTTGTTATGAAACAAATATATTTTCCTTGTTTTTGGGTGGATGTTTTCTATCAAACAGCACGTCTCTTTACAAAGATGGCCTATTTACAATTTTATCGAAAAATTCTTCGCTCTGGAAAAACATCGTTCTCTTGAATCGTAACCAATGAAGTGACCTCTGAAACAAAATGTAGAATAGAATAGAATATTTATTTGTGCAAAAACAATATGTGTACAAGGTATTACAAATTTATCTTACAAACTATATAACAAAAAGGTATAAAGGGGTAGGCGAATATAAAAATTGTGCCAGACACAAAAACAAGCAAACCCTTACCCGTAAATACCCGTACCCGTTAAATGTGTAGTAACTAAGTAGTACGTAATCCCACTGCACTCTCAAGATCACATCTACAATTAAAAAGTAATTTTTGAGCTACTTAGTACAGCTTTACGTCTTGTAGCAATTTTGTTATTACATTAGCAAAAAACAATTTCACATACCTACAGCTCCTCATAATGGTTGGAGTAATTGCCAAAGACCATTGTGGGACCCTTTGTCAACGAATCTCATATTTTGAAGCAATAAAGAAGATATTTCGATTGTCTATTGTCCGTCTGTCATGGTTACTTAATTTAATTTCATCATATTAAACAATTCTGAGGAAACCCTAATTCGCAAACAGCTGCTCATTAACTTCAAATAATATTATAAGAGGAAGACGATCTGCATGATAATAATTATAATTTCTTGAAACAACAAAATACATTTAAAATTGCTTTAAGAGCTTAATGACGCCATCGTGTTGTATTATATGACAATAGCTGAAAATTATTGTTATGCTTCAAAGGTGTAAATACTGAGCTATTTTGTTACAGTTTTTTTGTTTTAGTTTGTTTGTAAAATATGTTTTGTGTGTAATGACTAAATTATTTTTTTGTATTTCATTACCAACAATAGTGAGCTACCTATATGAACATTAATTGAATGAAGGAGATGTACATAGCTAACATTTCTGAAACATCGGAATTACTAAATTAAGTTTGTCAGGAGTCACTGTCAAGTCGAAGGCAGTCTTACCCCCCAAATTCACAAACCCAAATCAAAGATGAGCAGCTCTTACAAGTATAGCTGTCTCTTTCAGATCTATACACAATTTACGGGACGTCATGAGTTTGAAGGCGTGCTCAAATCTGATCGCCTTTTGTGGATTCGGGGGCTAGTGGTTTTGTGTTAATTTGTGAGCAAACTAGATAAATGCATAGAAGGAATGATAATTTTTCTACCTTTATTGAAGTAGAAGGAATGACATATTTCTCTAACCTCTTTTTAAGTAGAAGGAAGATGTTAATTTTGTTATGTCAACTATAATTTTGTTAATTTCTCTTGTGAAGGATCAAGTGCTGGCACTAAAGTGGGTCCGCGATAACATCGAGGCGTTCGGCGGAGATCCGAGTCGCGTCACGATCTTCGGCGAGTCGGCCGGCGCGGCGTCCGTGCACTTGCACATGCTCTCCAAGGAGTCTGAGGTATGGAAAAATAAATGAATATCTAGATAACACAACTTATACTGCCTATATTTGCAATTATGAGGTTTCGTGAGCCATACTCCAACACGCGGGCTCAGGACCGATGGAGGGGTGAAAAGTGTGTGAGCAACCTAAATGTCTAATGTTATCAAGCCGCCCTAAGGCCTCCGACTAGGCTTAGCGACTGACATCTAGCTACATTATCAATATTTACATTTAATTACCCACAGTGGATATCTTTACACGGAGATTATTTAGCCCTAAAGCCAACCATTTACTTCTCTAAATTAAAGAAAGAAAGAAAAAAATAAAATATTAAACTCTAAATTATTATTTTTATAACAATTTCTAAGAGGGGTTTCTGTTTCGCCCAATGGTTAACTGGTTGATTATGTTTTGAGCATGCCTGTTTTACTTTTTACTTCGTGCATTAACGATGAAAAAGACAATAAAATTAACACCCATACACAGAGGAAAATAAATGTTTGTCCTATAATAAATAATAAATAAATAAATATCCTTGGACATTATTCCACACAGCGCCATCTAGTACCAAGTAGGCTAGTTATAGCCCGTTATTATGGATACTAGACAACGGATAAACATACTTAAATACTTTTTCTTTTGTAAATACATACTTAATATACATAGGAAACACCCAGACCAATACAAACAGACATGTTCATGCACACAAATGTTTGTACTGTGCGGGGATCGAACCCGCGACCCTTGGTGTAGTAGCCGACTTCTCAACAATTACACCACGACGGTCGTCAATACACCACGACGGTCGTCAAATATGCGGTGATATGGGCAGGATCTCTGCACATTGCATCAACGGGCTAGGCAAAACCAGGGTTACGCTGAAGTGGATGTGCAACAAAACCAATATTTAGCGATTAATTTAGCAGAACCGAGCGATGTGCGAGTGGTTTCGATGAGTCAGACTGCAACCAAAATTGCTGAACCTAAGTCGCAACTTAGACATCAATTAGTACCTAACTTATTTACTCTTTATTGCCCAAAAAAAAGGACATTAGACGGTAAATATGTAGCTCAGAACATGGTTCAGTCTATACGTCTGGATCTAAGAGAAGAAGCCTCTGCTCGTTGTTATGGTAAACAACACAGGTAATATTGGTTTCGATTGATTTGGATGGTTCATCAACTTGTGAAATATTAACACTGAATGAATCAATAAATTTCTTAATTTTGGTTATCACAGACCATACGTTGAAGAATAACATTCATGTGTAAACGTCAATGATTGATTTATTTTTTAGTCTGAAAAGTCTCAGTAGCGCTCATAGATACCTCAGTGGATAGATATAGGCAGTTACTTTAGAGGCCATAACATTCTAATCCAATAACCGTTCGATATTACCTCTCAGTGCGAGTAAAACTCAGTTTCGTCATAAATCATGTCTACGTACCATACCAATCAAGAAAATTGCTAAGACAGCTCGTTAGATTCAAACACTGGAATTCAATGATGATGATTTCAAAATCGGTTAACTAAGACTTTGTATTATATGTACCTAGAGATCAAAGTTTAATGTAACCGATGTAATAAATGGTATTGCAACTTTTGTTATGTGACCTTTACTAGCATCTTCGATTTCGACACAAGTCTTAACATTGGTATAGGTAATAAAAAATCGAATGTTATTTCATTGTTGTCTTGTATGTAGGTAGGTAATCTGTAATTTAGAACACGCACTTGTAAGTATGTAGGCTATCTCATAGACGGGACACATGAAGGGACAGCAAGTACTTTTTTATTTAAAGATCATTCATGTGGGAGCGTGTCGACGTACTCAAACTGCATTTAGATCAAAATATAAAGAGGTAGCGTTTGAAAAGACTGAAACCTCCTCTCGATAACCTTTTTTATTATTATCGTGGGGAAATCATCAAAGATCCGTCGGCTGGCAGCGCCTTGCAGCAGTACCACTACTACTCCCGTTAAGTCTACCACAATGCCAGACTTCCCGGTGGTTGCTCCTACTGGCAGGACATGGCGAGTCACTCATGGGAGTCTCGATAACACCTAAACCAGCCTATAGTTTCTATGTTATAAGCTGCTCATTCCCTCAGGGTCTGTTCCATGGAGCCATTGCGCAGAGCGGTCTAGCGCTGTCTCCGTGGGCTCTGGCCACCGAGCCGCGCGCGCGTGCGTTTGACCTGGGCAAGGAGCTTGGCATCGATACCAACAGCACCGCGGAATTGCTTGGTGAGACTGATAATCAAAATGTTGTTAACGTTGTTTTAATAAGTAACAACATAAGTACTTAATGGTGCATTGAGTTTTTAATCGGTATCCTGTAATCTATTATACTTATATTAAGCTTATCCAGTAATTCCTCTGTAATCAATCAATTATGGGATGTCTTGATTTCAATTATGAAGATATAGTGCAAAGTTGCGTGAAAATCTTGTTGCCACTGTTGCCACCTACCAGTAAAAAGGCGTTGAGAGATTAATACGGGTTAACTACGTTGAGGAGCAAGAATACAAGCCAATTCAAGTTCTTATAATCCAGTTCTTATCTATTTGGGCGAAAGAAATAGGGCAAATGAGAATTGTGAACATTTGTGAATTTTGTTAGGGGATTCTCGCACTCACCTGAATTTTCAAGTGGACTACAAATTAAAGAATGACTAATAATTTTCAGCAAAAAAACATTTATGGCAAAATAAAATTAGATGGAATTCAAATGGCAAAGCTTATAATCTTGAAGTGTTCTCTTTTGCCTGCAATGTATAAACTCGTGTCACAAAAGCAATGTTTAGTTGATGAGTAACTAACAGTAGCGTGTCACCGCAGGCTACCTTCGCGCCACGCCGAGCGAGTTGCTGGTGAAGGCGGGCGCGCGGCTGGTGTCGGCGCGCGGGCGCGGCGCGGACCTGCGCAGCACCGTGGCGCTGCCCTTCCTGCCGGCCCTGGAGCCGCGCGCGCCCGGCGCCTTCCTCACCGAGCCCCCGCACAGCCTGCTGCCCGGCGCCGACGTGCCGTTGCTCACTGGATACAACGCGCAGGAGGGGATCATCCTCTTCAAACGTAAGTCTATCTGAATATCTCACATCTAGGTATGTAGGATGGTTCTGGATATGAGCGGTGGCGCTGCCCTTCCTACCGACGGGACCGCTGCTGACTGGCTACAACGCGCAGTCTTCAGACATGGGTCTATGTTTTTATATGAGACTTCTTTTTACGAGTTTTTTTCTTGACCTCGGCTTAGGACGTTACTTACTTGAGGAGGGCAATCTGACATCGTGTGAGGATTCTGCACGTGCCGACGTTGTCAGTGATGATCACCGGAGCCTCGTTATATGTGGGATGACCTCAAACCCACCACTTAGTGTACTATATCACTAGATAAAATCCTAAATTATACATTTTCTACGACGACCGATTTCGTATAATGGTTGAGAAGTCGGTTACTACCTACACTTAAGGTGGCGGGTACGATCCCCGCACTGCACAAAGATTTGTGTGCATGAACATGTCTGTTTGTATTGGTCTAGGTGTCATCTATGTATATTTTGTATGTATTTACGAAAGAAAAGTATTTTAAGTATTTTATCCGTTGTAGAATAATGCTCAGAGATTTGTCATATTACCTCTTCTATGAGATGCTGCGGCATAGTCTCAGTTTCACATAGGAAGTAAGTAAGTATGGGAAAACAGGAAAAACCGTATTATTCAATAAGTCAATAACCGTGGCAGAATGACACAACAATGGCAAATGGAAAGTTGAATTGCTTCCGATTACGAACCGACCCATAGAACTTAAAAGCCATTTCAAACTTCATCTCAGATCGAAAACTGGCAATTTAAGTGTTGTTGGTGTGATTTTCCACTCACTTAGAGCAGTTAATGTCCGCGGAAATCCTTCGCGACAGCGCGCGGCCCGGCGCTTGCGCAAGTGAACGGAACTACACGGGCGCCACCGGCCGCGCGCTCTTCCTGTGCCCGTCACCGCAACTAGCATGTACCTACTGTAGCTAATCCAGGTCATGACAGCTTAATTAAAGCTAAATCGTATACTGAGGTTTCTCCTTAGGTTTACCAAAGCTCAAGACTTTCAGAATCTAGACTTTACTAGTTTATTTTGTGCTATATCTAACTAACCTTTTTTCAAAATAATGTAGCCAACACAACTTTAGAATGAGCGTAGAAGGCCCTTCGAAGCCTTCTTTAATTACGTCCTACTACTGGTTGTACTTCTATCATGATTGTTAAGGCGATGTTAGGCTAGTAAATAATAAACCTTATTGACAACTGCTGCAAAGTCACCGTCTTCCACATCTTGTCAGCCGTGGCCAAGGCCAACACCAACTGCTAAACTTGCCATCTGAAGCTCGGAGAAGCCAAAAAATATATTCGTTACCCGACCTGTCATCTGTAGCCCAACATCGATGAAAGTGCTGATATCCACTTAGCTGGACTGTCTTCATTGAGCCAAGGCAATCAAACTCAAAAATTCATCTTCAAGGTTTTTTTGTGAACATAGGGAATAAGTAGCAACGTCGTGCTTCTTTAAGTAAACAGAGAAAAACAAAATTTAATGTTTTAATGATACTTATTTCTGTTTTATTGCATAAACAAGGCTGACTGAAGTGTTTGCTAAGCTGTAATGCAAACAGTTTTGTAAGTGGTAGGTATTGCAGGAGTGGGAATGATTATAACACTCACCAGACTGAAACATTTGTCATATGTTTTGCATTAAGTATCTACAATTTATTACTGGACGCCGTCGTTAATTTATGAAAAATCGATCCTATCAAGAAAAAAAAACTTAGAATTATCTCATTAAAATAATGTTTTCTATTATATCATTACAATAATGTATAGAGTCAAACGAAATTTTGTTTGACCCTTGTATTTTGACTTTAATTGTATTGTAATCCTTAAGGCATCATGCACAGTAAAGGCTATTACTCGTAGATAGACAGCTCTTAGGTAACTTTAGCTGTGTTTGTTTGGGTACGCATCATAATACCAATGTACAAAAGACCGAATTTCATAATACCTATGAACGGAATGCCGAACATCAAAATGCCGAATGGTGTGAGGGGGCAAGTCGTTGGAATTAAAAAAATGGGTAAACGCCGTCTAGCGTCTAGCCGTGATACTTTGTTTGCCCCAAGTAAGTATACCAGATTCGGGGCGCAAGGACTTGGCTAGATTAGGTCGTTGTTTTTTTTTAAAACCCAAAAAATGACTTGCCGGCTGACATCGGAATACAAACCTTCGGTATTTCAAACATCGGCGAGTACTTTCCTGATTATAATTCCGATGTTTTAAACGTTTTTATTTTAGTTGTAGGTACCTAGAATGAACTTTCGGTTTTATGATGCGTATCCGTTTGATTACGGTGCTAAGTAGGTAGTAGTGAGAGACATTTTAAAACACGTCCTAATCACTTAAGTTTACGCTTTGCAACCAGCAATCGTTTAAGTCTCGAAAATCTTGCGGCATAAAAAACCTGTTAGAATACGTGTGCAAATGCGTGGAGCCCTTTGATCTGAAAGTTCTAAGCTTTAACTAGATATGATAGAAAGATAGATATTAACACTTATACGTTTTGGCGACAACTTACTCGTACCAAAACGTATAAGTGTAAAGTCTTTCACGTGTTCGGATGAACAGTAAGTAACTATACCTAGTTAGGTTCCCCGTTGTTTCACATCTAGTCAAGTGATTGTATCGGTTACATGCAACATATACCACTAACCGACGCTGATAAAACACAAGCTAACAGTAGTGACGTAAATACAGAATGTTACGATGACATAATATAATAGGACAACAGCAAGACCGGTGCCGGCTCTCTTCCGAGAACGGGCCCTTTCTAGATGACGGTCACGCCGCGCGCTCACTCGCTGAGTCGCAGTTTGTGCGCAGACGTTCTAGAAAGGACGATTTGGAGTTACCGGCAAACAATTTATTTTGCTGACCCTAATACATTATGACTCCCAAACGTTATCCGTTAATAAATATCTTCAAAAGAGTATGTATGTATTTAGGCCAGCTCCCCAGTTCATCAAAACCCCAAACTAAGCACAGCTTGTATCTACCCATCTACCTAAGTTTCACGCTATGGAAATTCATTCTTCAATAGATAATCACACCAAGATACAATACAAACATAAATGTTCGTCCTTTTTAGAGCATCGAACCAGCGACTTTCGGCGCTAAGCATTTAGGTAGAAGCTCAACTCATTGTGCCAATGAGCCCGTACTCATGATAACTATTTGACGGGAAAGCGTCGCTGTAATAAATCGACTTGAATCCATCATAATACCAATTTCACCTTGACTTATTATTATATTTCAGTGGGTAGTCGGTCGGTGTAAGTTTTAATGTTTCGCTCCACGACCCATCAATCGATAGTGTCAAAATACATAGTCAAACTTTAGATATTATGTCATCGATATCGGTATCCAAAAAAATAGATAGGTACTGATAGTTCAGCAACTCGTATTTACTTAATTACTATTACTCGGACTTAATTGGGATAAACACTTATGACGTGCAATCCCAAACCATAACATCTCGGGAATTTGTGTGTTTGTGAGTCACGATGATTGCCAATAAGTATTTGCGTTGCGAAACGCGGGCTTAGATACGGATCTGCTGAACGCAGAATGCCAGCAGATTTTTTTCGCAACGTGAAATTCTATAAGTTACTAAATCAATATGCATATAAACGACCCCGAAAGTATCGGTGCTGTAATGTTTAATAACAGCCAACTCGATTATATAATAATTAAAAAGAAACAATTAATACCAAATGTTATTATCTATATGATGTTACCTAATTAATTACCTATGCCTAACAATTTAAGTTGTATTATTGGTCGGCGGCGTAAACGCAAATATACAATATTAAAATAAATATCCAGAAACCACGCAAAATAAGGACATAAGAAGCCTTTATTCCCGTTGAGTAACACCCTCACGTGTAACACTGTTATACATTGAGAATAAAAAAAATTGTCACACTGTTACACATTTCCACTTTTTTTGCCGTTGAGTACCAGTGTTAATTTTAACTTTTAATATTTAGTTGAACAAGGAACTCTTTGGCGAATCAAGTTTCCTATAAGTTACCCTGTTAATGTACTATACTAGGTTACAGATAACATACATTGAATATTTTTACAAACATCAGTTACTTGAAGCCCTATAATTCCGTTGAGTTCATACAGAAATTGACAGGGGGTGTTACTCAACGGAAATAAAGGAAAATAAGTAATGCTAGCTCGTATAAATAAAAAGTAACATTGAAACAGACAACAGCCCCCGTCACCACAAACTGTCATATTAATTAGCTTCTGCTCTATCTGTTTTAAACCTTGGATGTTTGTTATAAAGATTATGAGTTTTAAGGAATAACAGTTAGTGGAACAGTCAATGGCTTATCAGGCTAACCACTTTCGTTTTTTATTTCTCCCTTACCAGATGACATCTCTTTGCGATTGAGCAAAGAGGAATGATTCCTTTCGTTGACCGTACGTAAAACCCATAACCATTTGTAGGTATGTATATTACTTCAAGTTTAAGAATTGAATGATACGCGTATGCTATCTTGATGAAGTATTCGCTTGCTCCTTCTACTACTGCCCATTGATAAGCAAATAACATGATGTTATTGTAAGCAATTGATTAAACCAGAAGGAATGATAACTGTTGCAGTTTATTTTTATTCAATATCCATAATTAAAACCATAGAGGGCAATTGTTCTTTGCGATTACATAAACCAATTAGATTGCGTAAGTTGGTCTTCAAACTGACACACAGTCCGACACGCGGCAACAGAGAACTATTGCCGTATTTACATAATACACTAACATGTGTGATTATATCAGATTTGTGCCACTTTCTTTGTGGCACAGTATTTGACTTTTTTACTAGTTCGGATGTTCGTGGTAGTTTTTTTGACAAATATTGAGCATTTGTAGCATCTACGTTGTGTATGTGGACATGAACCATCATTTTGCGAGAACTAAGGAAGTGTTTAGCTTTCCAAAAGAAAAGATATTGGTCGTGATCGAAATTCTTACAGTTGAAATTAGCACTACTAATCACTAAGGTAGACTTCACGTAAAGTGAGTGAAAAAAATCACGAAAGCTTTTACAGACATTTACAAGATTTTTTTCATTGTGTAACTTTTTCACATGGCACTTTACTCTGTTTGTGACATTATACAACAACCCAATCGTTGTGTTGTGGATACTGCACCTAAAATGCAAAAGTACTGCAGTTAATACTTATTTGACTCAGGTCAATCATTAGGTCAAAATTAGAGTTTTCAGGGAAATCTGTAATTTTGAGTCCGATTAGGTACGGTCTGTCATTTTACTGCACCTCACTAAAAGCCGAAGTACAATAATAAAATGTGACCACTAGTTCGGACGTTGATTCTAGCGAGAAATTGTTAGTTACTGTATCCAATAGATGATTACAGTAATTTTCAATTTATAAAATTATACAACAGAATTGTAACAGAATTTGAAGAGGGCAGACTGTAGGTACTGTACCTGTTTGATTATACCTCTAACCCTTGTTCATGTCTTGACATATCAAACAATTATCCCAGGGTATTTTTCATTTTCAATTCTGTTTTGGTTTTGGTAAGAAAAAAAATACAAAACTGATTTTATATTACATTGTTTGATATTACTGTTGAAAAAAAGAAAAAAGCGTGGAAAAATATAAGTAACTATCAACGAGTTTACCTACTTTACAAATAAAACGTCAGACGTTCCTTAATTTTAATCATGTAGATACTTTATTAAATTAATATGTATAGGTAATGATGACTGAGTAGAGATTGGCAAAGGACTTACGTACTACCATTAAAACGTTTATATTAATATTGTTTGGTTTTAAATAGTATTTCACTAGTGAAATTTTATTAAATGCGAATTCCTTGATGACTTCAGGTATGCAAAGAGACCCGAAGCTGCTGAGTGAGCTCGAGCGCGAGTTCAGGCGGGTGGTGCCGCCGGAGCTGCAGTCCAGCGACGAGCAGGTCACCAAGAACATCTCCGACGCCATCAGAGCTTTCTACTTCCAGGAACGACCTGTGGATCTCAGAAACATCGATAGTCTCATAGACGTAAGTGATTGGGGGCCTGGGGGAGTTGAGGTCATTTTGACACTTAATACAAATGTATCTCAGCAAATGTCACAACTTTAAAAGGGCAAAGACCGTCCAAAAACGTACAAATGTAAAACTCGGGTACTAAACTAAATGCAGATGAACAATTAAACCACACTGACTAAGAGGACCAAGATAACAAACTAAAGGTGCCAAAAATATGCTATGGGCCTACACTAGCTCCTTCCGCCACTGGATAAAGTGCATGATACATCAGTACTATTAGTAACTACCGCACTATAATTTATTATCTTTCAAACAGCTGTTCACAGACGTAATGTTCCTTCGGCCGCTGCTTGAGACGGTGCGTCTGCAGGCGCGTACGAACCGCACCAGCCCGACTTACCTGTACCGGTTCGCGTTCGACGGCGCGCTCGGCCTGTTCAAGCGAATGCTTGGCATATCGCACCCGGGTGCGTGCCACGGTGATGAGATGGGCTACCTCTTCTACTTCTCGCGCCTCAACTACCGGCTCGACGACGACTCTGCCGAGCTGGCCGTGTCGCGCCGCATGGTGCAGATGTGGACTAACTTTGCTAAGACTGGGTAAGTAACCACTATTGCATTCTTTCGAAGTTATTTAACTACTCAGTAGTAACTAGTACAAATAACAATTTTGCTATAATTTTCAGAAACCCTACCCCACCTGTGGACTACAAGTCCATAATAGACTTCGAATGGCTGCCAGTGAACGATACGACTCAAGTGACGTACCTAAACATTGACGGTAACTTCACACAGCTAACAGAGCCAGAGACCAAGCGTGTGCGCTTCTGGGACTGGCTGTACGAGACTTATGCGCCAAAAGATGTGCCGGCGCTAGCTCCCGTGTCGCTTCACACTCCAAAGTTAGCGACGGCGTCCACACTAACGAACGCTCCGACGAACGCTACAACGCCCACGCCCGCCTCGGTGAACGCGACAGAACCCACACACGCGCCTACAGTCGCACCCACGCTTACGCCCGCACCCTGAACCTCGCAAGTGCGCGACTGCCCTCGTGGCACGATATTTGTCCCTTTGTAGCTTGGGTGCGTCAAGTGACTAATGACTAAAGTGTAGTGACAACGAACTTCAGAAAACGGAGGACCAATTCTTACGTCTCTGTTCACTTTTAGGTTGATTAAGAAATCGTGATTGAAGAACATACGAAAATGATTTTTCTTAAAGCTGTACAAAATATCTCATAGTGTATAATTTCTTGTATGTAAAGAATTTTATGTAATACTTCTGTGTATGGATGGATATTATGGCGATCTCAATGACGGAGAAGTTTGTCACTGGGCTGACTAATGTAATTTTACAAAAGCAAGGGCTTATTCCATTTCCTTTGATCGGAAGTGGACTATGGAGCCGTTTCGTAAATCAGTTGTAAGGTTGTATTGTAAATATTAGGTAAGCTTTTAAAATAGGTATCACGGAACTTGTATCCTTTTGTTGAATTGCTAAAAGATTTTTACAAAATATTAAATAATATTATTAACTATCTACTATTTAACATAAGAACCTCATCGAGTTGTTTGTTAATAATTAAAATATTTAAACAAAGTTGACTTTTGATTTCGTACCAAAGTAACACATCGCACACAACAATAATTATTGTTGTGTGTACTCTAGCTAGACCCTAGTCTCTAGCTATAGTGTGACTTTATTACTAAAAATAACTTTTGTAGAATTATGTCCTTCAAACATGACCTCCCAGTGTGACGAGATATTTTTTGCTTCGTTGTTACACCCGCTACTTTCCATTTTAATGATGATACCTAAGTCACCTGTTTCTTTTTCGTACTTGCTAAACACCCACGTGTGTGATTAAATAACTAACAACTTAAATCAAACTGTACGAAAACTTCTCAAACCTAGGGATATGTATTCTTACATCTCTATGCTGTATTCAACTTCTAAGTTTTTATAATTTATCAAACTTTTCAACCCTAGGGATAAGTGTTTCTTACATCTCTATGCTGTATTCATCTTTTAAGTTTTTATAATTTATCAGCCTGTGTAAAAATAAAATTTTATGAGAAGAGGTTAGACGCTCATTTGTCAACTAGGCTTGTCTTATGCGGGATAATGGGTACACGCACAGTTGACCACCTGACCAGGCTGAACATTAACTAGTAAGTATGTTCCAAAAACATATATTATCTGAAATTAAATATTTCTATACTAAAATGTAAAATTCACATGATTGTTCTTTTCTAATCGAATGACAATGGCACTGAAATAATTGTATCGATCATAAATATAGTAATTTCCATAAACCTTGAAACTAAAACAGTTTGAAAAATGCAATTGTTTCTGGCCGCCTGCTAATCTACATTGATTTACTTTTAAATTATGGAAAGGTTGGAATATTAAGACACTGCGCTAAGGTTCCGTTCTCCATTTTTAGACTATTGAATTGCTATTTTAGTTAGTTAGTTTTTTAAATTTTTAAATAAGTGTAATTGAATAGCCGCAGGCATTTAAACCATAGCAGGCAGAGTACCATAAACTAAATGCCTGGACCTTGTAGCGCCAGTTATTATCTCCTTAAATTCCAGATAAGAGATTTATGCGTTTTATTTCATAAAGAAAAATATATTGTGCTCATTGTAAAACATTAGATAAGTAAACTTTATTTTGGATATTACTTGCACACTACCAATGAAATGCAGTTTTGGCAATGAAATAACAAGACTTGGTGGACCGTGGTTTCGTCAAGCTTTGTTTTCGTCCTAGTAGGTATGATGTACCAGGATGTACCTACCTACATATTTGTAAACCTTGAATAATTCAAAAAGAGAAAGAACTTAGTAACACAGTTTATATGCCTACCGTACCTATTAGACATTTATTTTATTTATCAATTATCAGATTTAATAGGTTTTGCTACTGCTATTTACTTTTCCATTAAATATAGATTTTAAAAAGCGATAAAACCATACAATTGCAGTTTCTTCTATATAAACTAGAGAGAGTTGTACTGGACGTGCAGTATTACCAGAAGTGACTTACTGTGGTGACTCACTGTGGTTGCCAAGATGCCGGCCTGGAACAGTAGTCAATCTAAACATCACCATTTCAGACGAGATAACGAGTAAGTACGAAAGATATGTCAGAATGTCAACGCTTGCTTGTTAATAATGCTTTTCGGTCGTCAAGGCAGTTGATGGTATTAAATTGGGTCAATCAATCAAACCAACAAGAGCATTTTTCTGGTCGTTTTTACATCAAAATAAATAACTAACATGTCTCTCTCTAAGAACGAAACCTTAGGATGGGATAGATTCGATTCTAGGATTCTAGTTATAATTTCAACTATCAAGCCGCCCACGCCCCACGTGGGCGGCTAGGCTCTGAGCAATTTTATATTTTGCAGTGTCGCTGAACCTAGGACTAATAAAGTTTACCAGAATATCCTAGAAACCGTCGGCAACACTCCGCTTGTGAAACTTAACGTAATACCAAAAGAATATGGCCTAGAGTGTGAATTCTGTAAGTAATATGTATTCATTTTGTATTCTATAAGAAAATATAGGTACCAGTTGACCATCAAAGTCCCTTTTGATAACAACACGCTGCAGCTCGTGAAGAAAATACGAACTCAGTTTTCAGTTAGAACAATCTTCCCAGCTACAGACGCGACGCCCACACCGGGCGTAGAACCACATTATGGACAATACCTATGTTGTATCTATTTAGTTAAGATATACTAAGTATATCTCTGTTTGGTTTCAAAAAGTTCTTTGGGAAATTCGGAAGCGCGAAATGGTCTACTTGAATAAATAAATTTGATTGATTGAAGGTTTAATAATAATAAGACATTATGCCCTGATTACAGTATCTAAATAGGGACAACAGTTTGATTAATTACTCTAGACTGGTGGTAGGCTGATGGACGCAATAAACATTTAAATTCTATCAATCCACTGAAACGGTTCAACGATTAGTCAGGTGTATCAATTCAGGCCATCATGTAAACATGATAGATACTAGACTGATGGCCTGATTTGAACACAATAACAATTATGACACTTTATTATTTTAGACGCAAAATGTGAGTTCTTCAACCCCGCGGGCTCCATCAAAGACCGTGCAGGTCTGGCCATGATGAAGGACGCAGAGGCCCATGGAGTGGTCCACAAAGACACTAAGTTTGTTGAGGCTACTTCCGGTAATACTGGCATTGCGGTGGCTTTTACTGCCTCTCTCCGCGGTAAGACATAACAATAAAATAAAAAGAAAAACGAATAAGTACCTATCTTTATTTTCGCGAAATATTTGTCTTCTTTTTCCAAAGTATGCAACGAGGAATATAAGATACAGGGGTCCTAAACAACATTTAACGTATTTTAAGGCAACAAGAGTACAATCGTAACTTCGGTGAAAAATTCGGACGACAAAGTGAATACAATGCGTCTGATAGGAGCAGAGGTCATCCAAATAAAGAACAAACTATCGGCAACAAAGATTGCGCGTGAGATCAAAGATGCTGATCCTGACAATGTGATCCTGTTAAACCAGGTGAGTAAAAATTATACGAGTACCTCCAGTAAGAACGCAAGCCCACCGATAAGAACGTAAACATGTCCTTTTAAAAATAAACTGTAACTCCAAGGATCAAACATTAAAATATTTAAAAGGACTCAACTATTAACGGATCCTGATAAGGATTGGCATATCCTCGAACAAGACCGGAATCTATGAAAAAGATTAGGAGGGAACTTTGCTCAGCAGTAGATGTTAAAGGTTAGAAATAAAAAGATACTTATTCGAACCTTTCTATCGAAATAGATTTTTCTACAAAATCAAAGTTTTAAACTTTTAAACTTTGTTCGATCTTTGCAAAATCGAACGATAAATTGCGACGTCGCAAGTTCATTGGAGTAGGGTCATTGCGCCGGTTTGCGGCCTTTTAGTCGCCTTCCCAACTTCGCCCCACGAAATCGGTCTGATAAGTCCATAATTCAACTTCCAATTGATTCTGTAGGCGTTGCAGATATAGTCAACTTTTTTGTTGACATGATCATTAAAGGGATAATTTGCTGGATTTTTTTAAAAAAAATAAATAACTAAAAGTTACCCAAAATGCCGGTTGGCGGCCATTTTTTTCAGTTGGCGGCCACGTTGAGATCAGTTCGCGGCCGTCTGTTTTACATACAATATTGACTTGCGACTGGTTCAGACTTTCATAATGTTTTCGTAGCCTCTTTACAGTATTTGGTCTAATCCTGAATTTCAACATCATTGGGTATTGGATCACGATTATGACTAGATGACTTAAATCCTAAAAATCATGTTTCCCCTCAATTTTCATCTCTTTTTTGTCATCTTAACCTTTGCAAGTGTGCACCTAGTGTAAAGTTTACATCTATTCCAACATTTCACGTTTTCACAGGTACGATACTTATAATATGTGGTCAAGCAATTCAACATCGTATCTCTAATCTCCACAGCACATTTGCCTTCCTAACATACCCTGGTCTTTAATTACTGCAGTAAATTTTCCCTTTGTTCTCTTTACTTCATGTCCTACCTGAAATCCCGAGGGAGATTGAGAGTTTCTATGGACAGCTGTATTCTACGCAAACACCTGTTGAAAGCAAGGCTAAAGAACATAGAGCCAAGCTTACTTGACACTATACCGAAGATATCTCGGACGTCAGCCTGTACGAGATTAGGATGGCTCTCGAGCAGCTTCAAAACAACAAGGCCCCGGGTGATGGCGGAATAACAACTGAGCTCCTGAGAGCGGGCGGTCGGCCAATACTCAGGTCCTCAAGATGCTCTTCAGTTTTGTCATCCTCGTGGGCAGAACGCCAAAGGCGTGGGGCAGAATCGATGTGATGCTGTTTTTCAAGAAGGGTGACAAAACTCTTTTGAAGAACTACAGACCCATCTCGCTTCTGAGCCATATCTATAAGTTGTTTCCGAGAGTCATTACGAATCGTCTCGCCCGCAGGTTTGACGACTTTCAACCTTCCGAACAAGCCGGATTCCGAAAAGGCTATAGTACCATAGACCACATTCATACACTTCGGCAAGTTATACAGAAGACCGAAGAGAATAACTTGCCACTGTGCCTAGCGTTTGTGGACTATGTGAAAGCCTTTGATTCGATTGAGACCTGGGCAGTATTGCAGTCTCTCCAAAGGTGCCAAATAGACTACAGGTACATCGAGGTTCTTAGGTACCTATACCAAAACGCCACCATGTCGGTCCGATTATAGAACCAGAGCTCTAATCCGATCCGTTATTTCCCTGAAATTGTTCACAGCTGCGTTGGATGATATTTTCAAGCTGGACTGGAAAGGACGCGACATCAACATCAATGGCTAGTACCTAAAACACCTACGATTCGCCGATGATGTAGTTCTTATGGCTGAGACGTTGGAAGACCTGAACATAATGCTCGAAGATCTCGGTAATGCTTCAAAAAGAGTGAGTCTTAGGATGAACATGGTCAAGTCGAAAATCATGTTCAATGCCCATGTTGCACCCGCCTGGGACAGGCAGTCCAGTCAAGTTGGGGGTAAGTCCAACTTCGAGAAAGAGATCTCTCGTCGAATCTAGCTCGGATGGGCAGCGTTCGGGAAGCTCCGAAATACCTATGTCTCAAGACGAAAATCTTAGACCAGTGTGTGTTGCCAGTAATGACATATGGGAGTGAGACGTGGTCGTTCAATATGGTTCTCATAAGAAGGCTCAAGGTTACCCAGCGAGCAATGGAGAGAGCGATGCTTGGTATTTCCCTGCTTGATCGAATCAGAAATGATGGGATTCGCAGAAGAACTAAGGTAACCGACATCGCTCGAAAGAATGTATCGTTGAAGTGGCAGGGGGCGGGACACATAGCGCGTAGAACCGATGGCCTGGGAAAGGTTCTGGAATGGCGACCGCGTACCGGACGACGTTCCGTGGGCAGGCCAGCCACAAGGTGGACCGACGATCTTGTCAATGTCGTGGGAAGCCGCTGGATGCGGACAGCGCAGGACCGATCGTTGTCGAGATCCTTGCGTGAGGTCTATGCCCAGCAGTGTGCGTCGTTAGGCTGACATGATGATGATTTTTCTCCTTGAACCAGTGCTAGGCCTTGTTTTTTTTTCAGTTCCTCAGCCCTTCTGCCACTTAATCGATCTTGAATTGTGCATCTCTAAGCCCAATTTTACGAGATGCTTCTCTGATCGGAATTTCGTCTTCGCGAATTTCCTTTAGTGCTTGCTGTAGAGATTCAGGCGTATTAGTCACAGTCTTTTTTTTCTGTTTTTTGGTAGACATCTGTAATCACAAATTTTAGCTAAACACCAACCAAATACTGAGAGTGATAGAAGTGGCCGTAAACTGACCATACAGTCAGTTAACGGCCGTCTATTTTTCATATGAATTTAAGGACGGCCGCGAACCAGATTTATCTGCACCGGCTGTCTCAGTTGGCGGCCATATAATAGCTAAAGATACATTTAAAATTATATTTTGGCGGCCGTGAACTAACCATAGCATTCAAATCAATCCCAACAATGAAAAAACTGTTGCACAAAACGAGACTTTAAATACATTAATAATAAGAAAGAGGAAAATTTATTTCACTCAATGAGTTAGTGCCGCGGCCACCCGGCCGTATACCAACTTTAGTAAAAAAATTAAGTGTTGGTTGGCGGCCACCAAATAAAACCGTTATTAAAGTAATTTACTCTCAAAATAAATGCAAAATGACGTAAATAAAATAACTATGATCACCCATAAACAAACAAAATAGTAATAAGTAATAGTAAATTTGAAATACTTACTTTCGAAGCGAAACCTATTCACTATTTTTTGGGCAGCTTTGCCTACGTGTATGCGCTGAGAGCGCGGCAGGCAAAATTGATGATTTATTTCCAGCACGTGGTTAAGGTTGACCGACCAACTTGAAAAGGCATTACGTTTCGCAACTATCCTACTTTTTAAAGTCCTACAACTCATTCGGAAGGGTGAGATAGAATTCTTGTTATTCTAATTTTTATGCGGTTGGTACTTAGAAAGGCCGCGAAACAACGCAGGGCCGCGAACCAGCGAAATGACCCTAATTGTATTACTCGGTCTGGTAGTGTGGAAAAGCTGCTTTTAACTCCGGTTACCAACACAGGTCATCCATAAGATTTACTAGTCAACTAATCAAGCAAAGTTCTTCAAGTAAACTTTCGGTATTATTTTTCTCAGTTTGACAACGATGTAAACCCGAGGGATCACTACCAGAATACCGCAAGGGAGATCCTCTCAGCGCTGGGCACGGTGGACATGGCGGTCATGGGCGCTGGAACCGGCGGCACCATCAGTGGATTGGGACACCGCTTCAAGGAGCACAACCCCAAGTGCGTGATCGTCGGGGCCGAGCCCGACGGCTCCATAATGTTCAACAAACACGGGAAAAGCCATCCTTTTCTGGTAACCTTATTTTCTTAGGCTTTCAATGATTTCTTTCCACGATTTTTCCTAGGATGATAAACAATTGATGAAACTATGAGTATCTAAACTATAAATCATGAAACGTAGTTAGCTATTTATTTGTAATATAACTTTGTTCTGATGATGAATGTAAGAATAACATACAAATCTCAAACTAAAAGTATCTAAATAAATAGTGCTTTGCAAGGAATATAGATGCCTTCTTACCTCTGGAATAAAACTTATAGCAACCTATTTTTCACAAAAAGAAGCATTTCAATTAGCGCTACGGAGTAGGAAAGCATCTGTGGAGTTTGAGGGCAGTACCTACAGCCTCGCTATCTAGGTGGATTCCTTCGTATTACTAATTTATTAGAGTTAACTGTAGCAAATATCTATGTCTATCCATTGCAGTAAAGCACCTACTCATTACAGGTGGAAGGAATAGGAGGGTCAATGATTCCGATTACGCTGGATGTAACGATAGCTGATACCTTCGAGGTGGCTACCGATGAAGAGGCATTCTTGATGGCGAGAGAACTCAACAAGAAAGAAGGCTTTTTATGCGGTCAGACATATAACCTTATTTTGGACAAACCAACTTTTCAGCTTTATATAATTCGTATAGATTGATTACTAATAATACAATGCTGAAAAGTTTGTTTGTTAGTTTAAACGCACTTATCTCAGGAACTTCTGGTTCGAATCAAAATAATATTTTGGTGGTACATTTATTGAGGAAAGGCAATAAAACATCAAGAAAAAAATCCGCGCGTACGAAGTCATGGGCAGCCTCTAGTAAGAAAATGAAAAATAAATTAATCTAAAGGAAGGAAAATTGTAAAATACTTATGGAGTAAAAAACCCAGCACACAACCGGTTACCGGTGCCATTGTCATACATTTTTTTATCCAGATTCCTGGTTCGTAAAAATATAGATATATTTATTTACCTACTAAGGTCTCACATCATTACAAAGGTCTTGGTTGTACTGTTAAAGTGCTGAATAAGATAAGAATTGAATTAACTTTTGCGATACACAAGAGGCGTTTTTGGGTTCCGTATAAAAAACGGAACCCTGATTTGATGAAAAAAAAGGAATTGAGACAAAGCCTGTCTGAGAGTTTGTTTGGACTAAATACTTTATCGCTATCAAAAGTGAGAGAGTATCAAAGTTGAACTCAATGCATAAAACAACTACAAATATACCTAATTATAGTTGTTGTGTTAGTACTTAACTAAGTATGTAAATAAATCTATGTAGCGTAAATTGATATGGGTCTTAGGTGGCAGCAGTGGTGTGGCAATGGTAGCTGCCCTAAAAGCAGCTAAGAGAATGAATCTGAAGGCGGATCAGAAGGTGGTGGTCGTCCTGCCCGACGGCATACGCAACTACATGAGCAAGTTCGTGAGCGACCAGTGGATGGAGGCCCACCGCTTTCAAGAACCACCACAACACACCATGAAGTAATGGTTTCCTCAATTGTTTTTACTGATTTGTTTTCTCGATATTAATTTCTACGCGAAAGGCAATATTAAATAAAAATAATGAATAAATTTTGCACCGCTAACAGTATATCTATCTCGCCCTATGGTTGACTGGTAGAGAATGCTTTCAGAATGATATCCGCCTTTTGTACCTACTGGTTTGTGCATCAAAGATTAGATAAATAAAAATAACATCAAACCGTGATGTCAATTAACCCATGGTTTGTTTCAAGAATTGGATTCTCCTACTTGTTTAATTGATTGGTATTTAAGAAATCCTATTATTTTAAATTATCTATAGCTCTGGACCCGATCTCTCCAACTAGAGTTTGCACTTATGTATTTTATGTAGCCGATTATACTTACCTTCTTGTGGTCGTTCTGTCTTCGCAGGTGGTGGAATACTCCGGTCAGCGAACTGAAGACACCAGATTACCCAGTATTGAATTCAAAAAGCACTTGTGCTGATGCGCTGAACGCAATGACGACCGCGGTTACTGATCTAGCTCTAATAGAAGACGATAAAGGGTACGTTAAAAGCCTCTTTCCCAACTTGGTGTCAACATTCAGAGTTCGGAGCCATACTATGAGTATAACCAAGAAAATAAAGTGAAGTCACGGTTATAGTTTAATTAAGTAACGTAGTAGATTAATAACGAAAACTGTTGTAAGTATTTTTTCAGCTTTTTTTCATAAATTCCTTAAGTTGTACTTAATCGTAGTTCTAATTCTTTAGGTTTTACAAACTGTAAACTGTGGGAGGTGCCCGTGGCGCAGTTGTGACAGTGATCGGCGACGATCGCTGTTGTAAAGCAACACACGCCGGGTCGGAAATGGGATGTGTGACCATTCCGACGGAAATTTAGTGATTTCGGGCATCTCCGTGCTTTGGAAGGCACGTTAAGCGGTTGGTCTTGGCTGACATCGTAGATGTCAGTCCTTAAGCCTAGTCGGAGGCCTTAGGGCGGCTTGATAACATCCGACATTAAGGTTGTTCACTAACCTTACACCAATCCAACAATCCGCACTGAGCCCGCATGTTGGAGTATGGCTCAATCCACCTCGCGTAAGTTACACTGTGAAATGCAATAAATAATTGAGTATTGAGTATAGTTGAGTGTGGCTATATAGTTTATGTATGTTAGAACTGTAGTCAAGAATAATTAAATTGTAGTCAGTGGCTTGTTTTATTAGTTACTCATTCAAAGAATAACTTAGAGCAACAATTCTCAGGGGAGAATTGTTGCATGGAACATGATTACAACTAGGGAGCTGTAAACATGTTTTTAGTTGTATAGTTATCTGCTATTTTGTTTTTATCGTAGTAACTACGTTGGCGTGGCATACAAAGACAGTTTCCGCAACTACGCGACGAACCCTACGAAGTTGCCCGGCAAGGACTCGGACGAGTTCGACTTCAACAGCCCGGTCACCGACTACCTGGTGAAGCACCCCTTCTCCCTCGCTCTCAACTCCAAGAAGGGAATGCCCACCATAGGCCTCGTATCCAGGGTGCTAGACATCACGCCATTCGTCGTCATAGGAGACGAAACGGGAGGTATACTTGATAATCTAATATCTCTCTAATCCTTCAAAAATATTCACTCCCAGACACGGAATAAAATAATAATATGTTCGTTATTACGCCTTTGTCCTTAGTGGGTGTTATAATTATCTATTTAGGTATGTTTATCAGTCCCTGACACCTATAATCCAAGCTTTGCTCAGATTTTGGTCAGATAATCTTAGTGTAGGAGTCCCAGATAATTTTTATTTGTTTTGAATCATAAAAACATGCACTGGGCCGTGATTATCATTACTAACCATATGATTATTTTAATATAGAAAAATTCAAGGCGAAGGGAGTGGCTAAAGGCGATGACATCCTTGACTACATACGCCGTTCGGTACCTTGAGGACAGCACTGTTAACGCTGAGGTCACCCATCGTAAAAGAAGACTATGGCTTGTAAACCTGACATCGATTTATAATATTGGGATACTGAAATAAAATTTCATTGAATGCATTAAAACATGCTCTTTTCATTTTTTTCCAACCCCACTTTAAAAAAGTAGTTTTAGTTGTATAATAAAATAACACTGCCGGTTGCACTTCAGCCTGATGGCAGAGCAGCTGAGCTGAAGCGCCGAGTTGCTTTTTACGTCTAACAGGCGTTTCAATACATAACCTGCTAACGTAAGGTTCACTAATGTCCGACCAAAAAACGATTGACAAATGATCATTTGACAAACAACCGTTAACCAAATGTTCATTTGGCAAACGAGACATTTGACAAAAGTATCATCTTACAAAAACTCATTTAGCAAATGATCGATTAGCAAACACTTCACTTGATAAATGTTTCAAATGATATGTTTCGCAAATTAAGCGTCTGGCCAAATGTCATTCAACAAAATTTCATATCTTACTTAACCCTTGATAAATATAATAATTATGAATGTTTATTTAATGTTGGACGATATAGTTTCTTTTATTTAAAAAAAAATATTACAGGTTCAACGAAAGCAGCATGTAATAAGATAAGTCGTTTTTTGGGTTTAAAAAAAACTACGAAGGCCTAACCGAATCTAACCGAGTCGGTTCCGCCCAGACTATATTAAAGGGCTATGACAAAGACATAAATGCGTCTGTTAAAATAATGTTATGCTTTTTGTTGTTATGATGAGTTATAATACGACTTTCCAAATATTGTGTATGAATTTGAACTATACCATATCTATCTATTATGAGTGCCATTATTTTAAACGAAACATTTGTCAAATAATACATTTTTTCAAACGTTTTTTGACCAATAGTAGTTTTGTCTGATGACTTATTTGTTAAATGTTAATTTTGTAAAATTATTATTTGTTTAATGAAAATTTGATGTGTTGATCATTTGGTCAAGTGAATCATTTGTGAAATGATTAATGGTAAAATGATCAATTGGCCAACCATTTTTTTGCCAAACGTTGTTTGTCGGATGTAATCTTGCCAGATGTTTTTTGGTCAGATGGCAGGACTCCCTAACGTAAAGCAGTGTAGAATAGTTACAGAACTTTGTGGAATAAAGAAATCAGTTAACTGTAAACATTGTGTGACTTTACTAAATAGTGCCAAATACCTAATACGAGTAATAAATAAATTTTACCGAATCGATCGACATTCGTGGTGCAGAACTAAGTAGATTATAACATTTTCCGTTAACATAGTGGTAGTGATACGGGTAAAAATCAGAGATATGAACTTCTAGAAATCAGCGTCATAAGGCGATAACTGCAAAATGATAAAATTTAAACCTGCATTTAAATGCAGAAATTACTCTTCGAAACATAAGGAAAGTAATACGTACATAATGCTATAGATTATTATGAGATTGTCCTATCCTATAGATTTATAATCGAGATTACGAATTTTAGTATACGTTAAGCCGGATAAGTGGATACGTGTAATGTAATATGTAATTATGACGGTATAAACTTTCACGTCAAAGCAATGTCATTCCTTAAGCCGTCTTAAAGCCTCTGACTAGGCGTAACGAACGTTTTACATGCAGCAGCTCAACATACTGACACAGTTATCCTACTAATGCTAGTAATATTTTTAATGCGAAAGTTTGTGAGTATGGATGGATGTGCCGTGTTTTCACGTAAAAACTATTGAATGGATTTTAATGCAACTTTACAATAATATAGCTTATCTATACAGCTGGATAGGACATAACACACATACATTTTTTTTTACTTTAGTCCAAACGGACGACGCGATATCGCGTGCGGCCGCTAGTACTTTATAAGTAGTTTAAAATTTTAAAAACACGAAAGCAAATTCTTTTTTATTTTATACGTTTCAGGTCATTGACCTGAAATCAATCACAATAAAGCTTTTAGGATCGGTTATGACCACTAAGCCGGAGTGAGTCCTCTTTGGCTCAGTGGTTAGACTCTGTCTTTTCATGGATTCAATTTAAAGGTAAAACGAAATACCATGATACAGATTGCGTGTGTTCTTTTGATTACTTTAGCAAGGGTATTCGTGAGCAAAAGAGCGATTATTTGAATTTGAAGCAATAGGTACTTACATTTAACTCTACGAAATACACAAAATACTCGTTCTTATTGGCCCACCAAAGTTTTATCAAACTTAGTAAATGTTGCACCGCTGTGCCGCAGAAGACACGTCAAATACTCTTTAAATTAGATAAATATGAGACAACACTCGAAAACAAAAACAACAATCAAAGTTGAGCTCGCATTCGGACTGTCATACTGTCACCTAAAGTGTCTAAAGAAGTGAAAGTGACAGCTATACTTGTAAGGCTGGTTGACTTGCATTTGTGAATTCGGGGGAAAATCACACAATACTTTTTCTGGTCCCAAAATAAGGTTTTTTCTTATGTTATTTACACCAGAAGTAAAGAAGGCACTACAAAAAATTACCCACCCAGACCCAGCAGCTGAAATATCTGTTTTCTGTGCCACCGACAATATTGTGCTGCAGATATCGAACCAACGACCATTTAAGTCTGAACTGTCGCTAGTAACCACTGAGGGTACGGTTAGTCAAAATTAAGCGAAACCAATGGAAAATGCAATGAAAAATTCTGATAGGCCCCGTTACAGCAACAACAAGACTTCCAAATCGTGAAACCTAATCAAAAAATGAAACTAATACCTACCAGCCAGTAAGTAAAGATTGCGTTTCGTGATCGAAAAATTAATAGCTTTGTAACTTTTAGGTTATGGTGAAGGAAAGCTGTTATTAGCCTTATTATTGTTTTAGGATAAGGAAGCTGTTTTCTTTATTTCGGTTTTATCTTTGTTTTCTTAATGATAAAAAAACATATTATTTCATTTTTAGGCCGGCCAAGATAGGATCTAAAGTGATTATTTTGTGATTGATGATTAGAATTGTTGATTACCCACCTCGAACAACAGGCTTGGCGCTTGAATTCTGAATATCGATGAGAGGCCTAGCGCGTATAAATTATACATCAACAATATGACATCTTATGACATCCTACACCGTAGTTTCGGTATGGAGACATTTTTTAAATACTAAATACCTAACAATTTATTAAGATTAGTGAGTGTTAATTAATGTTGTTTCTACCTACTTTACGCAATGGTACATCTGTACTTCACAACGCATAGTTCATGAGCTTTGAGCGACGCATCCCGTGCAACAGAACATAAAAATCAATACCCAGATTCGATGCGTCTGCAACAGTGAAAGAATAATATCGAGAATACACAATACAGCAGCACAACGAATAAACCCCAAGCAGAATCAGAGTATTTTACGCCTTTCTGCACTGAACACCTGCTTGTTTCGGCGAGCCGGTGTTTAAGATAGCAGGTAAAAGTGTTCGTTTATTGTATGCAGTCGATCAACAATCTCTCTTTGCGAACAAAGATTCCAAATAAAGTTGTCGTTCAGACTTACAGGTATAAGTGATTCAAGACCAAGCAAATCATATTCTGGAGATTGACCCCAATTATGCCCTTATTGATACTGAGGTAATAAGGGCCATTCTTGCCCTGATTATTGTGAGCTTTAACTTTCATTAAACATTGCTTTTGACCAGTGAAGAAGTCCTCCAGACATAAGTTCACTAATTGAAATGGTTTGTTTGCCATAAAGTACAAATAAACAGTGGTTACTTGTACGGTATGAGCAGACGATTATTTGGCAACTGCAGACAACGTTGCATTCTATCGATGTTTGAAACTATTCAGTCAGCTACCTCCCTATTGAAAAGGTCATCGTACGATGACGCACCCGTTCATTCGATTGTAGTGCTCCCTCACACAGCCAGACTCATTCACTCCACGCAAG
The DNA here is from genome assembly GCA_950022985.1 of Udea ferrugalis. Taxonomy (NCBI): domain Eukaryota; kingdom Metazoa; phylum Arthropoda; class Insecta; order Lepidoptera; family Crambidae; genus Udea; species Udea ferrugalis. The sequence goes on from OX465533.1 coordinate 6,096,440, forward strand.
ACCTCCGAACGAGCGAGGTAGGTGCCGGCTTAATTCCACTTGCGTATTTTTAGTTTAATTTTACCTTTATTTATAACAGAATTACATTTCATTTAGCGTCAGTTTTAATAAAAACTATTATTTCTTTCAGAAATACGTGTAATATTGTTGAATAAAAACGCCGCATGTGTACAGTTTAAACGTACGTGTACATACGTAACTTTTCCTTCCCAGTGTTATTGCGGTAATTAGAGGAAAATGTCTAACCAAGTGGAAAATGGTACAGCCAACGGCTTAGTGAATGGCAAAACAAACGATGTTACAGTGAATAATAAAGTAAATGGTACCCCAAAAAGCGATGCCTCGCCGAAATTCTTCAACCTTAAAGAAATGCATCACATCGTGAGACCGCTGTAAGTACTAACAATATCTTTATTACAAGTAATTTGTTTTCAGTTATACGTTACGTATAACTATCTAAGCTGTCTATTACTACTTTGATAGGTATTGGTTGGTGGACAATTGATTGATTTATTCGTTTTTTTAACGTTTTCATTTATTTAAATTTTAAGTAAGTTTTTGCCGAAACAAAATAAGTTACACATCCAGACTATAGCGACCAGCAGGTAATGGTTTTAAAGATAACAGTTTTATTTATATTTTCAAAAGTACTGAATAAGTATTCTATATATTTATAAAAGAAAGTCGTGTTAGTTACTCCACTTATAACTCAAGAACGGCTGAACCGATTAAGCTGGAAATTGGCATGGAGGTAATTTAGAGCCAGGAGAAGGACATAGTACTTTTTTTAATTTTTTTCATTTTTTTACTTTTTTATTTATTGCCCTTTAGGCGGAACAAAGTTCGCCGGGTGAGCTAGTAGATTATAAAAACAACATAACAAAGTACATATTTTTCCAGTGCAATAAATTTTATAATTGTTTCAGAGACCGCAATCAAAAAATACAGCCAGACATACTGCATGTGATTGGGAACACCCCGCTGGTAAAACTCACTAAAATTCCCAAGGATGAGGGCATTGTTTGTGACATGTGTAAGTACAAAAAAAGTTTCTATGTTTCAAAGTATTTGAGATTAGCAAAAAAGAAATACCTAGTCACTGAGGTACATTAATGGCGATATTTAACATAATTACTCCGTTTGACCGAGTGGTTGACTGGTAGATAATGCCTCTTGGCATAAAGTCCGCCATTCATACTTCTTTTTTTAATACGCACTTCAGAAATTATAAATAAATAGATTTGTCCTTAATACAAAACAGTAAAAGATTTTTTCATTACTCATACTCTGAAAGTAGGTCATTACTGACCTGAGAAGCGGGCTGAAAGTAACACTTTTCATCCCTAGGGAGAATCACTTTCAACTGACGGCTGTCAAATTATTTTTTTTAAAAACTAGTTATTTTTCACATATCTATTGAACCATGTTGCAACTTTCCATACAGCCACGATGTAAAATTGAAATATCTTAAAGTTAAGTATTGATCAGAGAGTATATATGTTCTAAATAACTTTATTATAATATAGTTTCAACAATTTATTTAAAATAACTTAGCTTTGAGCAAAATATTTACCATTTTTCCAATGATGAAAATACAAAATAATGGCTGAATAGCGGGCCGGCCACAGAAAAAAAACAAACTAAATAGGCGGGAAAGCGGCAATTCGATCTTCATTTATTTTCCTAATTTTTTCTTTAGCTAATTCATGTTTTTATTTGTACTTTCCTCGTATTTGTAATGAAAAGCACAGTGTTTACCTCGGGTGAAAGACTTATTTAGTCCCTCGAACTATTGGCGCCCTCACTACGTTCCGGGCGCCAAACCCCGTCTCGGGACTAAATAAGTTACTTTCACCCCTCGTGTAACAATGTACTATTTCAAGATTCACAACATATCACAGGAGTTTTAGACGATTTTTTTCTATGTTTGAAGTACCCATCTTGTGTTTTTAAGGAAATATCAATAACGTAATATACCAAGTATACATTATTTTTATTATCAGTATATACCTACGGCTACTTCATTGACGATTTATCATGTTAGATGCCAAATGCGAATACCTCAACCCCGGTGGTTCCGTCAAGGACCGCATCGCGTACCGCATGGTGCAGGATGCCGAGAGCAGAGGCGTCCTCATTCCAGGGAAATCTGTTATTATTGAACCCACTTCAGGGAACACCGGCATTGGTCTAGCTCTGGCTTCCGCTGTCAAAGGTAATCCTAGTCAAAACTAGATATTTCAAACTTAAATCAAAAGCCCCTATACATTTTAAACATATTCTAAGAATTAACGCACACTTGTTATATATTTTTTACGATTTCCCCTGCTCAAACGTGCTAGTCTGCAACGATCTTACGTAATCATCAATCACGCGATAGTATTGATATAATAATAATGATGAAATAATTTAATGATATCCTTATTTTTTGCGCGAAATACATAACATGTCTGACCCTAAAAGATAAGAACTGTTTTATGTTTACTTAAGTACCTATAAGTTAAAGATTCTTGATCCAAAAGTTGTTTAACCAAGTTATTTGACATATTTGCATCGAATCATTGAGAATTATGGTGTTTTTTAGGATATAGGTGCATAATAGTGCTCCCTGAAAAAATGTCAGATGAAAAAGTGAACACACTGCTGGCGCTGGGGGCCGAGATTATCAGGACACCCACAGAGGCGGCGTCGACCGACCCCGACAGCAACATCATGGTGGCCCACCGACTCTCTAAGGAAATACCTAATGCCGTAGTCCTGGATCAGGTGATTATTAATTCACACTATTAAATTACGCTCTTGGTAACCGACGTGTCAATATTAGGCTATACTACCCGGCGAATGGTCATTAACGATTTGTTGTAAGTTACTGTAAAATAAGGTATTTTAATAGCTTATAAAACAAGTTTTTGAAACGAGTTGATTTGTAAAGCCTTCAGACACAAATGCGTTAGAAATCTGTCATTCCCACACTAACTATTGAATTTTCACACATGCGTGATGATTGCCAGACAGAAAATTAGCCTTGTTTAGCTTAACATTTAATAAATTTGCTTCTCACGCAGTTCACTTGGTACGTAATTATCATATGAGTAGTTTTTTTCTGCGCCTTATAGTCTGAATTTTGACATAGAAAACTCAATAACAACGGAAGCACGGAGATCATGATTTGATTACCATACATTTGAGATAGGCTCTAGAGATCGAGATGAGAAATGATTTTAGCAAGTGTCGCTAAACTGAAAACCTTTTCCTGTCAACGTGGTCTGCTGGAAGAAATCTCTTTTTAGAGATAAGCTCACCTGTACTTTTAATCTCCCAATTGTCTGTTTATTGTAATTGTCTTTTTGTGTACGAACTAATAAATAAACAAATATACTGATCATAGGTACAAAGTTCAAGCCCAAGTTGTAAATGGCCTCCTAAGTAAATAAATGTTCTTTTCCTCCAGTACAACAACCCATGCAACCCTCTGGCGCACTACGACGGCACAGCGGAGGAGATCCTGTGGTCGTTGGACGACGACGTCGACATGGTGGTGATGGGCGCCGGCACCAGCGGCACGGTGTCGGGCGTCGGCCACAAGATCAAGGAGCGCTGCCCCAAGTGCGTGGTCGTCGCCGTCGACCCCCTCGGCTCCATTCTCGCCCAGCCTGAACAACTCAACGACAGCGATGTGCAGGTTTACGAGGTACGTAAGCAGGCATCATGGTCCCCCTACTTGCCATCTAGAGAAAACTTTTACTTAAATAGGTTAAATACCGCTCAGCAATAACCGGACGGCTCAGCAATTTCCGTACGCTTTAGGAGAAAATCACCGTTCCACAAATTCACTTTGATGTTTGTCCGTGAGTTTTTAAGACCCTTTTCACATGAACTATTACGTATTCGTCTTCAATTCTATATTATCTATCTTTTCTTTAGAAAAATGTTCACACGTTGTACGGAACCCTCAATGCGACTGCGCGAGTTAATTTCCAACTTGCCCAGCATTTTGAATAATAACAAGTGCCAAAACCGCCATATCATCCTTAGTTTCATTGCTAGACGATGTGCCAAGTATTCGATTCAAGAGCAGATTCTTAGATACCAAATAGTAAAAAAATGCAACAGGCCAACAGACATGAATTAGCGATTTTTACCCTTTTTTTTTCGAATGTTTTTCAGAAGGTTTGGGAATTAATGTTGACACATTCGTCCGTAGGTTCTACACATTTCACAATATTCTTGAGCCTTTGAGTTTTTGATTTCACTAAATTTTACTTGAGAAAGATGCGATAGGTGATTAATCAGTAAAAAGGGATTTAGATATTTTTTCTTGAAAAAAATGTAGAAACGGCTAGTTACCGCGGACAACCAAGCAGATAAACAATGCTTATCAGCTTTATAAACTTGATTGGCTTTAATTTCGTAAGGACCATTCTAATGCTACCTAAAAGGTATCACAAATTCATCCATGTTTGATAGGAGCTCGCTCCTATCTAATTTACTATAGCGCCAAGGACGTGGGTTCGGTCCGCGCCTAAGATAAACACTCTAACGCGATTGCCTTTGTGTTTGTTTGCGTAGTGTTTTTTTTTTAGTGTTTATTCAGACCCATTGAAGTTGTCAGACTCTTAATGCCCTTTGCTAAGCTTGGTGCCATGTGATTCTGGTGTTTTAATCTGCTTTTTTTTTGCTTTGATTATCAACTCAGAAAACCATTTACTACATAGATAATACGAATTGGTGAAAATCGTTTGCTTCAGTGATAAACGCAAATGAATATCATCAGCCGTGTTTTAACGTTTTAACTGACCTTAGGTAGGTACTCTCATTTGTCAGAATCTATAAATAAGTATTAAAATCCGGTTTCGGAGAGTTAATGATTTCCTAAAGTCCTGAGACTTGGAGTTTAGGAACTACGGCATTATTAAAAAATGCAAACCGTGATACAGCTGTAACTTTAGGTAGAGACATTATTTATTAATCCTTTAGGAAACATTGAGTATTCAAAACACTAAAAGTTAAATCACCCCATTAACGAAAGAGAATTTGATCATCAACGTGTTTAGGAAATATAGCTGGGAGCAGTTCAATGAAAGTCATCATCAAGCATTAAGTAACTGTATTAATAAAAAAAGGTTTTCTTTAATGCAAAGCAAATCAGTACTTTCGTAGATATTGTTTAATCAATCAGGCTGGTTATCTTATAGTTATTAATCTACAGACTTAAAATTTAATCTTAATGCATATGCACTTATTAGATAAACCGAAACTTTTTCACCTACCGGGAGGTAGGTAAAGATTATTATCATTATTTTAAATTTAGTTAATCTTTAGACTTATATAATTTAATCATAATGCACTGATTAAATTGCCCCAAACATGACGTGGTTATCTGATTCATATTTTAGTCTTTATTATTATGATTTAATAATTTGTCTGTTTGTATTGATTGGTCTGGGTGTTTCCTATGTGAACGAAGAATGTAATTTACAAAGAAATATTATTTAAGTATGTTTATTATCCCACAGAACAAACTCGCTTAGTTTGGGACTATCTAGACGGTTCTGTGGACAATTAATATTTATTATATTTGTTCATTCATTTTAATGACCATACAATAATGGCTTTCTGAGTGACAAGAAGGCAAGTTTTTAACAGGATTCACAATACTTATTCCTTTTAATATGCTGCTTAATGCCTATCCTTACCTAAAGATTAATGGTTATTGGTAAAGGTAAAAAAACTCTAAAATTATAGGTATTCAGTTTAAACTCAGTTAATCCTTGACGTAATGTTTGAGATATTCACGCTTCATTTACAAATGCGAGCGAGATGATGCAATCCATGGCATCGTAGTAGGTAGTAAACTCAAGGAAAATTATTAATGTACTCTGTCCCAAGTGTCACTACATTACTAGAACTAAGTTAGAGGCGGAATAAGTGCAGGTAATCACAGGTTGAACGTGCCAAGTAAATAGGTATTTCCTTTGACAATAGCTTGATAAAGCTATCGTTGCCGTGATCGTAACGCGTTCGCTCGATAAAGTTTTCATTAAATTTAACAAGCATTAATTTATCAACAGCTTTATTGGCGGTAGAAACTCGTTGCTAGAACGACTTCTGCTTTTTTGTTACTGCATAGCAATCGCCTCTATTGATTCTGTACCGGAGTTCGTTAAAATAGTCATTCAATAGAAATGCAAACAGATAGTTATTGATTAGATACACTGTTTGTTTTGAAACTAGCAAGGTTTCAGTTTGTTTATGAAAGGCCACGTTGTTCAATCAACCTACTTGATTAAATGATAACTACTGTGACGATGTTTGAGTAGGTATCTATGTTTGGTCACTCACAACACCTGTTATGGAAAAATGATAGAAATCTATTCCATGGGTTCCAGTTCTAGTGTATCTAATAACCTGTCGCTGAGTCACCTGGCAACAGCGATCGGAATGCACCGCACGGATCAATGCACCGCGGCATGGCTGCGCGTGCGTCGCTAATCGCAATGCAAGCAAACACTGAATTTGATTCAGCTACGTTTAAAACGTCATTAACATTGTTGGTTAAATACTTATACTAACTGTTGTCAGCGACTTAGTCTGCATGGCATAGTTCTGTTACTCACATTTCCCTAACTACTGGTTTTCCCGCTAATCAAAGTTCAGACCAAACTGTCCAAACCACTTATTTTTACAATTTAAAATAATAATAACCCATGTTTTTTCTTATCTGAATATGCTATCGTGTTACTAAGTGGACATCCTCAATACAATAAAATAACTGTAACAATAACAAACTATATTTTACAAATGCCCGACCTTGACTTGCAATATGTTTTGATGACCTGAATTGGATTCCGAATCGCACAATCGGTCGCCAGTGTGGATCTGCTCAAAAAAGTTATTTGTTGATTGCATCTCAAACCTTTTATAAGAAAAGATAATAGAATTAACCTTGTGGTTCGAAACAAAGATTAAAAGATGATCAAACAAAGTTGCAAATAAGTTTCGAAATCAGTATGGTGGTTTAAGAACTCACAAATTAACCAGATACAAGTAATCGTACGCCGAAAGGCCTATCCTGGACGTTATTTTCTATCAATAACTACACCTTGTTGATAACGATTAAATGAATTATAAATGAACTCTTGTTCTTGTTTGTTTCCCAGGTTGAGGGCATCGGCTACGACTTCCTGCCCAAGTCGCTCGACAGATCGGTGATCGACAGATGGCTCAAGTCAGACGACAAGCAGTCCTTACAAATGGCTCGCAGACTTATCAAAGATGAAGGCTTATTGTGCGGTAAGTAATTTGTTATCTTTAGATACTTCTTCAAAATACAAAACATAATTGCTCGCTTAGTTCTTCTATACTACATAGCAGACAGCTACTTTAGTTTAAATTTAAGGACAGCTATGCTATTCCGGTGGTCGCCAAAACTCACTTCGCTTGTGCGAGGTAACTTTAAAAATCCATTCCTTCGCCACCGTCGTCGTTTGAGAGAAAAGAACTAAGCCAACAAACACTTTTTGATTATTTACATACAAAATGAGAGAAAATACTAATTCAAAGTCAAGCGTATTGATGATTGAGGTAATCTCATTTCAACATCGATGCTCGCACGTGCGATGTGCACCGCCGGAATAGCACGGCTGGTTTTGTTGGCTAAAACGACACGTAGACGAAAACATGAAGTTGTCTCTCTGTGTATGGTGGCTTCCACATAATGGCCCCTTACTCAAACGAAAGAGTTGCTAGTGAAAATTAAATGTGAGTAGTTAATGCTAAACTACCAGCAGGCATTACTTATCAAAATTGTCACTGAATTGTTTTTATACACAAAATATTATCAAGTGTGTCACGATCGGCCAATTGATTTCCTCGACGAGGTTGTGGTTAATCACTGGGTTTGTACCTACCACGTTTTATATTCATTGTATCGATTGAGTTTTTTGTGTGTCTGGGTGGGTGTTATTATCTCTTTGATCAGTCTCTGACATTCGTAGCTTACAAACTCTGCTTCTGCTTCATCTCTCTAACTACCTAATTCATAACTTTAGTTTCATAAGGTTCGGCTGAATGGTAGTTCTTGAAGCTTGATGCTACAAACATAGATAATTTTAATCAAATCAAATGTTATGTATTTATTCTATTGGTATTTATGTCGGCAGGCGGCAGCAGCGGTGCGGCGATGTGGGGCGCCGTGCAGGCCGCGCGCTCGCTGAAGGCCGGCCAGAAGTGCGTGGTGCTGCTGCCCGACAACGTGCGCAACTACATGACCAAGCACATCTCCGACCGCTGGATGGAGGCGCGCGACTTCCAGCCGCTTGTACGCAACGACAAACTATGGTACGACATACTTACTTACTTACTCCGCTGGCTCAGCGAACCAAAGAGGTTCTTGGCCTCCGACCAACAAGACGCCACTCTTTTCTGTTCTGCGCGGCTTCAAGCCAATTCTTAATTCAAAGTTTCCAGACCCTTGACCACTTCGTCCCGCCAGCGACACCTAGTTCGCCTCACGTTTGCTTGCTTTACGGCTCAATCTTCCCCATCCTAGATTTTATTTCGGCAATAATGCTGGGTTCGCCTACTATGTCCTTAATCTCTCGATTTTTCTGTTCCATTGGCAATATTGCCCCATGAATGGGGACCTAGAATTGTACGGAAGATCCTTCTCTAACAGAGTACCAGTTTTACGGCATGCCCAAATAGGTATAGCTTCCAAAACTTTGCCCGGACAACGGGGCGAGCGGCTCTCAATCAATATTAAATCAACGTGGCTAAGGGCCTCCAGGGGCCAAACCATGGCTTTGGCCCTTACTGGTAGATGACAAAATGACGTAATGGCATACAGCATTGCCATTTCTTTCATACAGGGCGTACCCAGATCGCTCTACAAGAAGTTACAATCGTTTTGGTGCTGACAACGCAACAATCATATACTCACTTACTATTCTCGTATATGTAAAATCGAAAGTGTAGTGTGAACATGCTCAATGGTCAGTTAATATCATAATTACTGCATAAGTAATTGTTATTCCGAATTATTGTTATTATGTTGTGTCAGTCGATAAATGATTGATTATAAACACGAATGACCTATTGCTGCTCTATAGATAACTCTGATTGGCAATAAAATGAGATAACTAATCATACATGACGCGTTTATGAAATCGTAGTAAAACACAAAATACGTTTAAAACATTTTAATTAGGTACAATTAACCCGTTAGAAAAAAACATGTTGACTATATTAAATAATTTAACTTCAAAATGTCAAATAATATTGTAAGATTAAATAAACACTTTAACGAGTTCAAACTGCAAAGACGTTCTTACCAACATAGATACCTAGATACTTTAGTACGATACTAATAAGTGTATTCAATCAATGTTAAAATTTGTAATTAGCGTCCAAAATTGCTTACGGACCAAAACCATTCAATTACTATAAACTTATTCAAAGTTTCTAACTTTGAATAAGTTAAGTTATATTAATTAAGTTAAGTTTGTGGTTTGGTGTATCACTTTACTTTATCGAGGACAAATTATTAAAATTAAAAGGTAAAACTTTTCGCTTCAACCTTTTCTGAAACTTAAAAGCATAGTTAAACAACTATTTACGAAAGGATACATTAACATTTTTGATTATTAATCAAAAATGTTATATCGGTAGGTATCGTATGAAAAACAGGGCAAAGCACAGACAGGGCTGCAACAATAAATTACTATGATTATGAATCATGTCTAAAGAACCAAATGAATGGGGACTGTTCTGTTAGTCTTCCGAAGACATGTTCCAATTGTTTTTCTTTACTGGTGCAACTTATTTTGCATTGTTCATTATTTGAAGAACGTGAAGAAAGTTGTAAAAAGACCGTTATAATATCTGGATGGTCCCAGGTCGGTTCTGTAAGTGTCCGAATTGAATTAAAAATTAAAGGATCTACGAATTACCTACATGCTGCATGGTTTTGTTAGATAAAATAATGCTACCTATTTTCACACCTTCACTTCGTGACATGAAATACGTCATGAAATCAATTAATTACAGAGATAAACATAATCTGACTGGGTAGTTTTTTCAATCTGATAGATTGCTGTCTAGTATCTAGGTAGGTAAGTACTTACTTGACATTGTATTTCCAAGCGGATACGAAATTAAATAATTTGGACCTAACTATTTCGAGTTATTTATTATAATATTTTGTTGAATTCCTAAATCTACGGATTAGCAGTAAAAACTAAAAACCAAAAACATGTTACTGGTAGGGTAGAGACAAAAAATCGAATTTGCCCCCTTTAGGTTTCGTATTTAAATGATTCCATTTTGTTTCCAGGTGGTGGGACCAATCAGTGTCGGAAGAATTAGGCGAACCAGTCCACAGTATTTCACAGGAAAGTGCCCCGTTGGAAGCTCTCGCGGCTCTACGCAAAGCTCGGGCACCTCTTCTCACAGTTGTTAATGACAGCGGGTAAGTTTCATCATCATAATCAGTCGACATCACCTACTTACATGGATCTTGCACTATTTTGCACTATTGAGATAGCACTATTGACTTAAACATTCATACAAAACAAAACAACAGTCAAAATTAATACGTTACGATTAATTTGACGTCAAACTAGCAATTCATAATTTTCTATCGCTCTCATATATCTATACTGTATGGAAGCTGTTAATTGCACAAGAAGAGAAGTAGTACCTACCTATATTAATATAAATCGAATTTGTTACAAACGTCTTGCATAAATGAAAAATATTTAAATCACAATAATGCTGGATATATCGAAGTCTGCAGTGTTTGGGAACTTTTTGTCACATACTTAGAGGATGGCTAAAATGTCACATATATTTTATCGTGGCTTTGGCGACTGAATTGACAAAATGTCAAAGTCATCATGTTTTGTCAAAAAGTTCAACATGTCAAATTTTTATAAGTGTTCTTTTAAAATTATAAATGATTAAAGCTAATGTTTTTCTTGTTTATATGTTTAGTAATATACGTTTATGTCGTAATTATATTATTTGACCACATTATACATCAACAATAAGACAAGCTACTACAGACTGTTATCTGCCTATTTTATTAGTCAAAAACTATTCAAGCCCGAAGATTTTACTTGGTGTCTGCGTCAAAGTACCTACACGGAGTACCTATTATCTTTTGAACCTACAAGCTGCCTAAAACATCTCACTAATAAATAATAATGAAAGGTAAAAATCACAAACTTATTAACAGCCCTAACTTAACAGCGATCTCTTAGAAAAGCCATTTACATAATATCCTGAAATAGACTTCAACAGGCAGGATTATGAACTGCTATGCTAAGCATGGATAAAGTCCCCGTTAATTATTCAATTCAATTCAATTCAATTCTTTATTGCAAACCATAATGTACCATCTAATTAATTATCTAGTTTTCCAGAGTTTAAAAAGGGGAAAAGTTTTAAAACTTGCGTAAGCTCTGCATTTTGTTCGTTTCGCTTTGAAAGCTCGTTCGGCCAGAGCAATTTATGTGATGTCTCATCATAAAAAAAACTTACGACAGTGTAAAATTTGTGTTTTTCATTACTCATACTCTGAAAGTAGGTCATTACTGACCTGAGAAGCGGGCTGAAAGTAGTACTTTTCATCCCTAGGGAGAATCACTTTCAACTGACAGCTGTCAAATTATAAAAACAAAACTAGTTCTTTTTCACATATCTATTGAACCATGTTCCAACTTTCTATACAGCCACGATGTAAAATTGAAGTAACTTTAAAAGTTAAGTATTGATTAAAGAATATATATTTTTAAAATAACTTTATTATGACTTTTGTTTTCAACAATATCTTTAAAATTGAGCTTTGAGCAAAATATTTATCATTTTTCCAATGATGAAAATCAAAAATAATGGCTGATAGCGGGCCGGCCACAGAAAAAAAAACAAACAAAATAGGCGGGAAAGCGACAATTCGATATTCACTTATTTTTCTCATTTTTTCTTTAGCTAATTCATGTTTTTATTTTTACTTTCCTCGTATTTGTAATGAAAAGCACAGTGTTTACCTCGGGTGAAAGACTTATTTAGTCCCTCGAACTATTGGCGCCCTCACTTCGTTCCGGGCGCCAAACCCCGTCTCGGGACTAGATAAGTTACTTTCACCCCTAGGATAACAATGTACTATTATAACTGATCTAAACTCAAACATACCGCACAGCACTTTAATCTAGGTACTGTAAAGTTGTCTCTTTCATTTTTAATGCTACCTACATTCGCGAGAAACTTTCAGCACTCTTTAACCGCTTTTGGCCTTAACCAATGCTGTAAGCAGCACTAAATAAGCTTTACCAACCTTTGCTTTTCGTACCTCCCTGTAGATAGTTTGTTTTTGTTAACAGGAGTTTAGTAGGAGTATTCACGGCGGACAACACACGCCGCCGACTCGCGAACCTGGCCGGATCCTCCGCAGAGCCTCTTGAGAAGTTCTTGCTGAAGAAGTTCTACAGTGTTGACCTCGCGAAGAAGCCCACCCTGGGGCTAGTGTCGCGCATTTTGGATATTGCACCTTTTGTCGTTGTAGTCAAAACAGGTAAATTATTTTCCCTTTCTGTCCAAATACATGTGCTTAGTTATTTATAAGTCCGAATATTTTCGGGCCTGGTATGAAAATATTCAGGCAGGCAGGTATTTTATGAGTAAAATAGCCAAAGTCCTGGAATAAATTAATAACTTGCTGAGTCCACTGAACTTTACTGAGATGTTACCCTTTTCTTGCTTCTGTAGGTAGATAATAGAATTAAGAAACGTTTCGCTTTTTTTAGCATACCTACTCGCAACAGCTACTAATGTATCTAGTTCTCTAGGGGTAGATAGCATTCTAAGCGCTTTGCAGACGGCGGGGCGGGGCAGGCCGGTTTTCTTGACCGCGAACGATAGCGCAATGGGAATCCTATACTACCAACCAGGGCCTATTAACGTTACCAATTTCACATTAGGTTAAAAATTCAACGATAACATGGGTAGTGGTAATTTGGTATCGAATCCATTTTAATAACTGTTACAATTAGCGGTAAAAGTATTGATACTTTAATCGTTACCTGTGAAGTGGCTCAGCCGTGCCTGACTGAAATGAGTAAGAAAACGAAAGAAAGAGATGGCAAAATAAATAAGTTCTTTAGTATCTTCTTGGTAACATTACTAAGCCTTAGCCCATGGTAACACTAACATTTACCCATAACATCGTTGATCGTTGTGTCAGTTTAACGGTAAAAGGCCACCCAAGTATCGTTACCGAGTATAACGTTACCTGAGTTATTAACGTTATCTGCGTTTGACAGAATTAACGAGACCCAATTTTTAACGTTATTTAAAGCCCTGCTAACAACGCTCATGAAGGGCAAACAGTCCGCGCCGCAGATGCCAAGCGGGCATTTAAATGCCTTGTGTGTGGCATCGGCGGGCAGACGCAGTCTTTGTTTCCTATTTCCTTTTCATAATTAATATTATTTATTTTGATAATTACTTAATTTAATTGTTACAGATCTGTCAAGTAATATCCAGAGGCCGACTCGTGTGATCACATCTGAAGACTTGTTGCTCCATACTGCACCCAAAAATACAAACGGTCATTGAATGCTATGGGACGTGAATGGGCTACAAAATATGCCATATAAATCTTATCGGTAAACATGGTACTTATTCATTAAGTTATGTATTGTGTTCACTAGTTAAATCGCATACATGTACGTAGGTATGTATGGGAGTTAAATATGTAATACATATAAAAGTATGTACCATGATTAGTGTTTTAAATGACCGCCTTTAGAATAATTCTACCAGGTCCAACCTGCGGTTGCACCGAATAACTGGAAAATTGTGCTTCCCTAAATAAATACAGTATTTATAAATATCTTTTAAATTAAGTAAACGCATGTAAAATATCATCACATTCTTATCAAATCATCTCGAGTAGGTAGATATTCATCTAAAACCATGCTAAAAAAATTCAATAAAGTAATTAAGTCGTATAAGTCGTTTATTTTAAATCTCCAAGGTTATAACATTCTAACCAGAAAAATACTAACATGCAGACGCGGCGGCCTTCTAAATATGTATGTATACCTATCTACTGCTGGTGAAGTCTTACCTACCGAACTGGACACTAAACTGCTTGCTTGTACTGCCACTAAATTTGGCAACTTCAATCAAGGTTGACCCTCAGAACAATAACTAAAGCATAGAAACCACGCTAAAATAAAACTTGAATCCATCTATCTTACTCATATGACGTTAATGATTTATGCCATGAGAGTGAATGAAACAAGTAAACAACATCAGTTCCTATTTTCTGTAGGTTGTCACAAAACAAAATGTCAAGTGGATGTAATTGGATGTATTATAATACGACCAAAGTAAATACACCCCTGATGTCTATCTGTTTGCAGGGTAAAGACCTGTCAACTTACTTGGTTACGTTACAATCGTAGCATAATATTCGCGATAAGTTGTAGTCTCTCGAATTAAAAGTGAGTAAATCTTTCAAGAAAACTTGAAAGCGAGCTTGACATTATTTATGTTACTTTCTGTGATATGTGTGCTTCCCATAAAACAACATGTCTTGTGTGATTGGAGGCTGTAAATCCCATACAGGCAGAAAATAAAATAATCAAGAGATCGTATCCTTCTATCGGTGAGTTCCAAGTTTTATTCGATTCTATTACAATATAAATAGCTCAAAACTATCATATTATACCCATATTTTGTGTAAATGATTATCAAGTGGTATTTATTTGCTGATTTTTGCATGTATTGGAGAAATTTTGTTTTGATCTTGGAGGTTATGTTTGGTCGCATAGTGATGCCCATTTTTTATCGATAAACTGATGATAAATGACAAACAACATGTCTGCTTTCCTATTTGCGTTATGCAGGTCCAATATAACTATGAATTCTCACTTGTTTACGTTTAAAACTTTTTTTTCTTACAGGTTTCCCAAAAATGAAGAAATAAAAAACAAATGGTTACAATGTGTAAGCAAGTCAAGTTGGACATGGAATATATGGAATAAATGCAGTCACATTTGTTCCAAACACTTCACACCTGATTCTTTTTTACCCAATTTGAATTTGAAATGGAGGCAGCTAAAAGCAAACGCTATACCTACATTATATTTACCAAATACAAATGCATTGGTAAGGTTTAAATAATTATTAATTATGTATATAACCTGTATTATGTAATTATTAGGTTTTTTTAAGGTTTAAAAAAAAGTTCAAGTAGTTAAAGCTTTCCAACTATGCCTGTTATAACCCAATATTTGCCATTCGCTGGAGTGATGGCTCAAGTCGTCACGCCATCGTTCATCACTACATAGTATAAAACAAAGTCACTTTCTCTGTCCCTTTGTATGCTTAAATCTTTGAAACTGCGCAACGGATTTTGATGCGTTTTTTTTTAATAGATAGAGTGATTCAAGATAAAGGTTTATATGTATAATAGCATCCTATTGCACCCGTGCGAAGCGGGGGCAGGTCGCTAGTTATGATCATAAACTGACTATATACATCCCGCTTATGGGCACAGGGTAAATGATTATGTAGAAGAACATTCATTTAGTAACTTACTTTTATTGTTATTTAAGGATGTTTCACTGCCACCATCACCACCTCCAGCAGTACCTATGGATATATGTGATGAAGAGGCTTCTAGTTCTACAGCGGAGGCACATAATATGAACATTGAGTTTCAGAAGAGGGTAAATAAACTGTTTAATTTATTTATTTAAGGACTGCTGTCAAATAATAAATCTTCAATCTAAGTTAAACATTTTTAGAGCCTAATACATCATACATAATCATACATCTTATATCTGAGTTCAACATTATTTAGTAATGAATATGCTGTGAAGAATAAAAGGGTTGGAGAGTTGTTGCCGAGTATTGTATTTTATAAATTGCTAAAAGTAGCAGTAGTAATCAGTAGCAGTATTTCGTTTTAAAAAATGTTGTATTACTTAAAGCCAATCGGGTTTTTAATTGTAATATAGTGTTATAATTTGAAGATATCTTTCAATGCCCTTCCTGACTTTAAAAATCAGGCCCATATAACTTGGCACTATTGTATGTATTAACGACAGGCTCTATTTTCTTTATTTAAGGAGCCGTTATCCGACGTAAATCCAAATAATTATAACACGTCTGCAGAACCTGAAAGCTGCTGCCGACATGAAACAGTAATTTCAAGATTGCGGAAAGAACTAGAAAGAGTCAAAAAAGTATCCCAGAGACGTCTTCGAAAAATAAACACATTGACAAAACGGTTTACCCGTCTCGGCAAAAAAACAGATGATCTGTACAGCTTGTTAATAGAAAGACTGAAAAAGAAAATATCGAAACTGAATATTTGACAATGTTAGAAAATATAAATAAAAATGATATTATTAAAACATGTTTATTTATTTCCTTTTAATCGGCTGGCTGGTTTAATCAGGCTGTTAAGCAACCCACGGTGGGTGGGAAATGGTATGTGTGACCATTTCGACCGAAATTCCGTGATGTATTTTTCGCTAATGGGGTTGGAGTATGGCTCGAGCCACCTCATAGTTGAGGTGAGGCCTGTGCCCAGCAGTATGTTTGACCAAAAACTGTTTAACAAGTGATCATTTGACAAACAACGTTTCACCAAATATTCATTTGGCAAACGAGACATTTGACAAAAGTATCATCTTACAAGAACTCATTTAACAAATGATCATTTAGCAAACATTTAATTTGTTAAATGTTTCAACTAACAAAAAAACAATTGACCTATTTTTATTTCACCAAATAATACGTTTCACAAATGAAGCATTTGTCCTATTGTTAGAAATACCGATGGTTTGAATACCGATGTTAAAGTAACCAAATGGACGATATCCCGCATGTCAAAATGACGAAATGCAATGCAGGCGAATCGTTTTTGGGTTTAGGTTAGAAAAAAAAAACAACAGCCTTAAACCTTTGTGGTTATTTTTTTTGTTTCGTTTTTTTTCTAACCTAATCTGTCCGAGTCGCTTTTGCCCTGACTCTAGTATAGGGCAGACAAGTATCACAACAAGTCAGCGTTTACCCATTTCTTCTTGGCATTCCGTTTTTCTTCAAACCAATAAAACGACATGCCCGCCAACCGTTTTTTTGGCAAACGTTGTTTGTCAAATGTAATTTTGCCAGATGTCTTTTGGTCAAATGGCAGGACCCCGTAAAGGCAGTTAATATTATAGTCCTACTATCTAGATTTAATTTGTACAAAAGACAAATAATCTTGATTGGTTTGCATTCATTATCTTTGTAAAATCTGCTGAACTTCCAGTTTGAAAGTAAAATATATGGTATGGTAGGAAGTAACGATTTAGCACACATACTGTGCTGTGGGCTACTGTGGAGGATACCCAGTCCTGCCGCGAGAGTTTGATGGAGCGTCTCAATCAGGTTTTGAAGCGTGTTTCTGATCGGCGAAAACGGAAATGGGTAGCCTGATGTGCTGTTGACCTTACCACCTAAGACCACATCATCAGGTGAGATAGTGGTCAAATGCTCACCTATTTAAACATACTAAAACATAAACTAACTAATAAATACATTTTGATGTCATGTAACTAGCTTTTTTTTTAGTTATTTACCGCTGAGCATTTGACTGCTTCCGTCTAGTGGACTCCGATTTAACGAAGTCTTGTGGTGATAATTTAAGGTAGAAAGGATCGAACTGAAGCGACAAGCGACTCTTTGGGTAAGTATATTTATTTATTTACTTGTAATTTCACAACTCTTAACTTCTAAATACACAAATAATTGATCACCCACTCAATTATATTTTTATCGATAAATAACGCCGTTGGAGGGCGTCACTAGCGTATAAAAAGTTAGTGACAACCTACACAAATTCAGCCAAGATGAAATATTATACATCTCTTTCTAACTTACTAGTGGGTCACAGTGAAATCAAGGATAGATGTATCGTCTTCGCTTGCTATTTTAGCGCGGTTTCTATGCTTTAGTTATTGTTCTGAGGGTTGACCAGACCCTTAAACTCATGTCGTCCCGTAAGTTAACTGTAAGTGAAAGTGACAGCTATAGTTACTTGTCAGAGCAGAGCTGCTCAACTTTGATTTGCGTTTGTGAATTTGGTTTTCCGGTATGTAGTCTTGTTTGACAAGTACGTACGTTCAACCTTTCGAAGCTGGAGGGCGATACAGAATTATAGAACCGCATTATCGTACGATGCGGTAATTTCAATATTTTTTTTTGTAAATAGCTCGTTCAGAGCATACGCTTAAAATGTTTAAACGTAAAATCCAATAACATCTGGTATTTATAAATAAAATAATACAGACACTGCACACATTAAAAATGGCATTAATTGTAAAATAAATTTACCGAATCGTACGATAACGCGGATCTGAATCGCTACCCTGGAGGTCGGGGGAAGCGGAGGTCCAACTTAAGGCGCTTTGCAGACCGCGCGGGGCGGGCCGGGCCGGTCGATTTCGCCGCGAACGAAATCCTATACTTACTATCAAAAAGTGAAAAGTGCGTGCCGCAGATGCGCGGCGGGCACTCAAGTGCCTATTTATAATGAAAGGGCAACAGGAACTGTCAGAAGGGCGTCTTGGTAGGTTACCTGGGCCAAGTTCAAGACGTTACTGAGTGGGCCAGGTACTCTTAGTACAATCCCCATCAGATATATTGAGCAGACAAGGTGACCAAATACTTCCGATCAGTTCCACAGTCAATAAAATTAATACCCCCAAGTTACAATGAATATCACACTTTATCAGTATCCATCAGACCCATCAGTTACAAGTTCAGAAGTTTAAGTTGAGAGAACTGTTTCTTTTGTTATTCACCCTTATAGGGTGGGACAAAAGGTTTTCTTTTGCCACTTTTACAAAAGCAAAGGGCAGACTTATATTTGTACAAAAAAGGTACATCTAACTAGTCTCTGAAGCCAATCTAAATTATTATTTATAAACTTCTTAGTCAAACACTAGTGAACCCTTTCCACCAGTACGAAAACCTAGGTAGGTATGTCAAGTTCATACAGCAGACAATAATATGGAATTAAAACTAGTTTTAAAAAAACAAGGATTAGACAAAATGTATGATTTATTTCTCAAACCGGCACATATTAAGGAGAAGGTGGAGGGGACTGTTTGGCATTTGCTGCAAGTATAGCCCCAGGAGCTGGATATGGTCTCATTTGATACAGTGAACCTGATGCTGTAGTATCCACTCCTGTCTTAGCATGTCTGTCCAATCCCGCGTTCCAACTGCCTCTGGGAATATCAGAATATGCAGCTGGATCCATAGGGTCCAAATCATTATCCTTAACTCTGGGCCTTTTCTTGTCTCTGCGGTGTACCATTTCTTTGTCTCTTTCTCGTCTATCACGACGGCTTTCTTTGGTTGGCTGTTGAGGTACTTCCTGTTCAGATTCATCACTGCTACCGTCACTCTCATCACCTTCCTTCAACAAACGCTCTTCCCGCAAATGAGGTGCACTCTCTGTAGGTGTAGCATTTGGATGCATCGGAGGTAGCCAAGACACTAAGTTATTATGAACATTCCAAAAGTAATGTTGGCCACTGCCTTCATCATAAACTTCTTCCCACCCTGGTGGCAAAGGCCAGAGCTCCAATGCTTTACGTTTATATTCAAGGTAAGTTTCATTGGGTGCCAATTTACCTTGTTTCCACGTCTTCACGCAGAATTTAGAGCATTCATGATATATGTTATTCTTATTGGGGCAACCTTTGTGACCTTTTATAGGGTCAACATTGACACCTTCGATACCTTCCCAAAAATATTCTGCTGTATGGTTATGTTCTTCTGGCTTACTATCGTAATCTTCAGCTATGATCTCTTCATTAACTTGGACAGGAACTTGATCGTTAGATGTCTCACTAGAATTAGATTTGAGTAAACCTCTTTTTGCAAGACGAGCGGCGAGTGCAGGGGGCAAAGGCATTGCTAAGGAGAATAAAAATTCTCGATGCAAAATCACAACACAAACTCTCGCTTGATTGACATGACAATATTGACATTTCTTTTTTTTAATGTGATTTAAAAAAACTACTTGGACGCTGGGTCATCAGCCAAAGACAAATCAGGATTTTTTAATGTGTTTTTACGGCCTTGAGTGTTTGTCTGTTGGCCAGCGGTGTTGCATGGTTGCAGATTTACCGATCCACAGTCAATTAACTTTTTACAGAGCGCTCAAGCGGCATCTTGTATTTTAGACATCAATGGGGATGGGATACATTAGGTTATGAGATGGTTGGTGGGGAATAAACAAATCGTGCAACACACGCGCCGCAACGCAACGCGCTAACGGGGCCTCACCCTTAGTTGGAAAATGACCTTCAATGTCTTAATAGAGGTTATTTCAAACCCAAAGGCATTTAATGATTCATTTCATGTGAACTTCTACAAGTGTTTCTGAAAAGACAGCAAAGCGAAATAATGTTAGAAACACGTAACTGTACCACCGTTTCGGAAGTGGTTTCTATCGAGAAGAACTTTAAGTCTCAAAATTGCACATAACGTGGCCTTCTATGTAACTAAAAACGCGTCTAAAACTATCCAACGCGCTGACGACGCGAGTAAGGTCGCACATTATACCGGCATCGCGGCACCGCAACTGCACGGCTCCAACCCAGCAAAATTGGGCATAAGGTTGTGAGTGGTATTTTGCAATAGCAATAGGTATGAGAAAGCTCGCGCTCGCTGCTACTATACGACTCAACTCGCAGCTCGCGTTCTGACAACTTAAAGTTCTGAATGGCAAGATCGATGGGTCGAAGCCGTGCTGGCATAATGGGCTATGAGCTTTAGGCTGGTTTCATAGTCACGCTAGCCGCCGGCGCGTTCGAGCTTGCATTGCTGGCTTTCTTTATGGCCTAAACGGGTGACGCCTTGCCGGGTAACGGGGGATATGAATGCTGAAACGCGCACTATCGGCTGGCCCGTCAGCGTGACTGTTGGACGACTGTGGGCGCGTGAGTGCTGGCAGTGCTGTAACCACTCACGCCCCACTTAGCTGTGAGGCCCCAAGTGCCAGTTCTGTTGGCGCATCGCTCGGGAACTAGTATGGCACACCATAATATTGAATAACGATTGTTCTTGTTTATTATAACTTACTTTGTAAAAACAAATTTTAGTTACCTAAGTATATTGGTGTTCCTTCCTGCCTCTGTCCTGCACACGTAGATGTGGGCCCGATACAACTAAATAACTACATACGCGAATGTGATCGTTTGGATGGAAAGAACTACCTACGCCAAATAACATTGTAAATTTATTCTATACGAATGAGGGGGGGGGGAGGAATCAAAGTCAACGTGAAGCCAATTGTCGATTAAAGTTGGCATTTTTTCCTAAGGAGATCGAGACGAGATTTGGCGTTAGCCAGAATCGCATAGCTAATCACGCGCCCGGGCCACTCACGTGTCCGCAACAGCTGGCTTAAAATACAAAATGCTCAGGCTGACCTGCTTTACTGGTCGCAGTTTTTTTTCGTAGGCTGGCACTTTGGCGTTTCCTCTCGGTTTGGGTGGTCACTCATCCCATTAACAAGATACGCCAGGATTTGTAACGGGGAGGCTTACATCTGTAGTCTCATCGCCACTAGCATATTTTTTGAGAGCCAAATCACCTTACTCACAACTATTATTTTCAGAGAGGTAAAGTTAATGGATAATGAAAATGTCTTGATTTAGATCAAAAACTACTTTATTTTCTCAAAGAGCTGCTTTCGCTTAAACTACTAGTTAAGTGTGGTGAAATTGCCATGTAAGTACTACAAACTAGTTGTTCCAAAGCAAAAAGTACACCAACACGTTCTTGAATTCTGAAAAAAAATGTATTCAATAGTTTTCTTTCCTATTTTTAAAAGCATTTATGAAATAAGTAATCTTAAATGACTGTAGATATCGAACTAAGTCAGTACAAATGATATGGCAAATACTTCTATCAATCTACCTGCGAGCAAAATCTACCCTAACATACAGGGCCTACCTACGATAACTAACTAAATGATTTACATACAATTAATTTGATTTAAATAACTGCCAAGGCTCAACCAAGCGACCACGAACTAACTAGCCTCATTGCAGCTAGAATAATGCCTATTCTAAGCAGTTCATGCGATGGCCTTGAAAGTAGGGAAAGATTTATCACCTGATAATAGAAGTTGTCTTCACTCACCACTGACCACTGGCGTGTCACTCCGGGACACCTTTGTGGGAAGCACTGCGTCGTGGAATTCACCACTGTGCAATAATTTGTGTGTATTATCTCCAGAAGAATCATTTTCTTTATATGGTGTTATTACATCCATTTCATCTGAACTCTGTTTTGTCAAGCTTCTCTTATTTTTCTCGGGCGAGTCAGTTACAGGTTCAGGACTACTTAGCATTTCTGTGTTGGATGTTCTATTTTCCACAACCGTCTCAATGGTTAAACTGTTAGTAGGCGTAGTTTCGAGACTACCTATTTCAGTTTCCTGATGTGAATCATCTTGAATCAGTGAAGCCATTGTTATTTTCTCGTCTTGATTTGTATTTGAAGCATTTTCATTCAAGACCAATTCTTTAACAGAATCCACATCCTCACTTAGTTTGCCGCTATTGTTACTAGGAGGAGACACAGACTGTACTGCGTCTTCCCTCTTCAATAGTTTCCTTCTTTCGCTAGTATTGTAACCAAGAGGATGTAAATTAACTGAAGACGGAGGACTACCGTCTAAAGATAGATCCATGGAGGTAATCATACTTTCGTCTCGACTGAGATAATTTCCTCCTTCAGGAACAATATGGATGTTTAAAATAGTCTTACTCTTATTGGGATCGAAATCTCCATCTATCGACGTACCCGATTGTCCGTTAGAATTAACTAATGAACTGCTAGAAGTTGTTTTTCCAGAATTCAATTTATTCCTCACGAGGAATCCCCGCACGTGAGCTTGTATTATAGTAGCAGCACTGGATAGAGAAGAGTCATCAGTAGATAAAGAAAGTGACTTTTCCTCATTTACAGTTTGTAAAACTGTATCCATCCTGCTAATTCCTAGGGTTCTTCTTTCTTTGTTTAAGTTAGTAGCCGCAAATGTCCTCTCATCCTGAAAAATAAAGTATTTTATACACTAAAATAAGATCAATCTTGAAGGCCTTAAGCTACCTATCTTCTTTTAATTACCAAAAGAAAAATAGACAAGAAGCGAAATCCATGGTACATGAACCCACCTTGCCTGCCACTGTGTGAAAGACATACACGCCATAGTCAGTTTGATATTGATGAAAACCCCTTTTTAATATTCAAACATCAGACTTACCTTATTCTCATCTTCACCTAGTAAATTATTATCGTCGTTTTCAGAATCATCAAAAGTTGATGCTCTACTTTTAAAAAGGAAAGTTCGAAATACTTTTTGAATCGTAACTGCCGCTGTTTCCAAATCCATGGCAGTACTATTATCATTTTGAGTCATACCTGCAGAAAAGTTTTCTGAAACATTTCCTGCAACACCGCGGGTTTGATCCCTATCTGGTTCATTACATTTCTCCGCAACCCCTTGGTTGTTTTCTTGGGTAGCGTATTTGTTATCAGTATGAATGTGTTCCTGAATGCTACGTTTAGTCCTTTTATAATCATCATTGTCTTCAGGATTCTCATTCATGAAATTATGTGGATTTTCGACACTGCTTCCTTTTACGACATCATTAATATCGTAAGTATTAGTACGTGGTCCATCAATATTAACGTGCATATTATTATAAAAAACATTCGAACTCTCACTAGCATCGCTTTCATCTTCATTGAATACATTCATGTCTTTTAAGGATTCGTAAGCACTACTGTCCTTTCTATTTATATTTTCTATAGCGTCACTAACCACCTTTTCCAAATCTGTAGCATTTT
This sequence comes from Udea ferrugalis, assembly GCA_950022985.1. Lineage (NCBI taxonomy): Eukaryota > Metazoa > Arthropoda > Insecta > Lepidoptera > Crambidae > Udea > Udea ferrugalis. Next base: position 6,120,374 of record OX465533.1, read on the forward strand.
TATACTTAGCTGCCAATGACATATCAGATATCGGCTTATTTATTTTATCGTGATCTTCTGGCACAGTTGGTTTACTGTCATTTCCATTACTATCTTCTTTATTGTTACTATAAACTACACTTTTCTCTTTGCCCAGATCGTTATCAATTTCGGCATTTTCAGTAGATTTATTTTCATTTTCTTCGTACATCCTATCATCAGATGCAGTATCTGTTTTGTTATGCTTACCAACTTGTTCGGTGTTCACGCTCAGTTTTTCTACAGGTTCATTAGTTTGATCTGTTTTTAATTCATCATGGTTAGTAGTTTGACTATGGTTTATGGTTTCAAGGTTAGGTGGATTGAGCATGATTTCATTTTTTTTTACAACACTATCTGCATTCATACTTAGATTGTGCTCAAGTTCAGTTTTAGCTTCAGCTTTTGGTAATTCATCATCCTTTTTGATCGTAGCATCCACTTTGGTTTCCAAACTAGATGAATTTGATACCATGGTAATTTTTTCATCTTTGCAAGTGTCCGATTCATGATCGTTGCTAATTTCACTAGGCGACTTATCTTCGTTTCGGCAGTCACGAGATTTTTGTTTATCATTTTCTTCATGTGACTCAACAATGTCTACGAAGTTAGATTGTCTTTCTTCGCCTTCAGATTTATTTATTTCTTCCTTATCATTGTCATTTATTTTTTCTTCTTCAGGTTTGTTTATTGCCTCCACTTGAGAATTTGTTATGGCTTTCTCTTCAGGTATATTTATTTTATTCTCTTCTTGAATGTTTATGTCCTCCACTCTAGATTTTACTATCTCATTAGACATTTTCATTTCTTCTTCTGCATGTTTTTTCATTTCATCCTCTACGGGCTTTTTTAATTCTTCCATTTCATTCATTTGTATATCTTTCTCTTCAGTAATGTTTAGTTCTCCTTCTACAGGTTTTCTTATTTCCTCTTTTACCGGCATTTTTATTTCTGCCTCTTCAGAAACTTTTATTTCTTTTTCTTCGGATAGTTTTACTTCTTCTACTTCAGGATTTTTTATTTCTCCCTCTCCAGACTTTTTCATTTCCCCCTCTTCAGACATTTGTATTTTTTTCACTTCAGATATGTTCACTTCTCCTGCCACAGGTTTCATTATTTCGTCTTTTCCAGGATTTTGTATGTGCCCCTCTCCAGACATTTTGATTTCCCCCTCTTGAGACATTGGTGTTTCTTTCTCATCTGATATTTTTACTTCTCCTTCCACAGGTTTTTGTATTTCCACCTCTACAGGCTGATTTATTTCTTCCACTTTAGATACTTTTTTTTCTTCCTCTACGGATATTTTTACTTCTTCTACTTCAGGGTTTTTTATTTCTCCCTCTCCAGACTTTTTCATTTCCCCCTCTTCAGACATTTGTATTTTTTTCACTTCAGATATGTTCACTTCTCCTGCCACAGGTTTCATTATTACGTCTTTTTCAGGCTTTTTTATTTCTTCCTCTCGAGATACATTTATTTCTTTTTCTTCAGATGTTCTTATTTCCTCTTTTTCGGGTTCTCTCATTCCCCCTTCTCCAGGCGTTTCTATCTCTTTCTCAGATATTTGTGTCTTATTCTCTTCGAGTATTTTCATCTCGTCCGCCTCAGGTTCTTTTTTTTCTTTAGATATTATTATTTCTTCTTCTTTAGTGTTTATTTTCTCCTCTCCCGGCTCCCTTATTTGTTCCTCTTGAGATATTTTTATTTCTATCTCAGATTTCTTTATTTCCTCTTCTTCAGGTTTATCCATTTCTTCCTCATTAGAGTCATGTGCCTTAAGTATTTCTTCTTCCACAAATAAAGTTGGTTCACTACCTTTTAAAAGGTTGCTGTTTTGAATCAGTTCAGGTTTATGTATGGGATCATCTGGCTCACAAGAAATTTCTATTTCAGACGCCTGTACTAAATCACATTCGTGATGTACGGGTTTGAGAAGTGGCTGCACTACATTTGCACCTATAATCGGTTTGTTATCATCCGATGAGATTTCACCTTTGCTGTCAACTGTACTTGTTTTGTCCTTGACAAGCTCTTCTTGGAATATTCGGAAACGCTGCTCTGCTCTTTTTTTCACTTTTTCCTGTGCTTTCAAAATCTTTTGATCCAAAGAAAGCGTTTTCGCTGAACAAAAAAAACACATTATTTTACACAAGTAGGTACGATCAAGGGCGCCGTAACAGGCTACCCATTTCCGGTTACAGACCGGTACAAACGTTCTTGCTCTAAAGAAAAGAACTGTAATTCAGAAAAAACAAAATGAACACGGAAATGGGTAGCTAGCCTGATGTGCCGTTGACCGTACACAGTAACAGAAATAAGCCAACTATATTTTTTATGTTTTCACTACTTCAATACCTTCTGAAATGATACGAGCATTCTACTTTCATGAAGAAATTAGACAGGTACGTAGCAAGCGTGTGCTAACTTAATGTAATGTAAGCTCTATGATTTATTTCTAATGACAGCAATGTTTTTACTAAACTTCTATTTGAACTTGATGGGTTGAAACATCCTTGAAGTAACAAGTGTTTTCAATACTCATTTGTCACACTCAAGAGTGAGTGGTCACACAAGCTAAGGTCCTCCTATCCCAAAACGACGGCGAACCATCGGCCAGCATAGGTACTATACAAACTTAATCACAGCTTCAAGTCTAATTCATTGATATTTAAAACAATCACAGGCTTCTATCCAATCTGATTTTCTTTCTTTCTTTCTTCCTTTCTATTCTTGACTTTAGATTAATTTCAAACTGCCAAATAGGAGATCAGACTTTCAAGTCAATAAGATGTTTTTTTCATCAGCTATGCTATTCCGGCGGGCGCCAGAACTCCCTTCGCTCGTGCGAGGTAACTTTTAAATTCAATTTCTTCGCAACTGTGGTCGTTACAGAGAAAAGAACTAAGCCAAATATCATTTTTTGATTATTTACATAGAAAATGAGAGAAAATACTAATTCAAAGTAAAGCGTATTGATGATTGAGGTAAGCGTGAAGCACCGAAATGTGAAGTGATGTTCGATGTGCACCGCCGGAATAGCACGGCAGTCAAGGGCTGATTTTTCAAGTCAGATAAAAAAAACCTATCCTGCCGATTTGTAATTAATTATTTGACTACAAATCGGCAGGACAGGATTTATGTAATAGATTTTGACATACAACATTTTAATCTGTCGAGTTAGACGAATAGTCTAATCAATTTTATGTAGTCGCCATTAGAAATATTGAAGCAGACGAGTTTACCAAGTACTCCTGCCGTGCTATTCCGGCGGTGCACATCGGACATCACTTCACATCTCGGTGCTTCACACTTACCTCAATCATCAATACGCTTTACTTTGAATTAGTATTTTCTCTCATTTTGTATGTAAATAATTAAAAAATGATTTTTGGCTTAGTTCTTTTCTCTCAAACGACGACCGTCGCGAAGGAATGGAATTTTAAAGTTAACTCGCACAAGCGAAGTGAGTGTCGGCGACCACCGGAATAGCATAGCTGATCGGTTATTTTTAGTTTTTAGCATTAGGGATAATGCATTATCATCTTGTATCATCTTACTCAAGATGATAATGCATTGCACAGACTGGCCGAATTTTTCTGGTATATTTACCTGGCAGCCAGGTTTGTTTCATCAATGTTTAGGCAATGGTCTCGGTAGAACAGTGGTTAGTGCAGTCGCCCGGTTTGCGAAAGATGCGGGTTCGATTCCCGCCTGACGCCAACAGACTAAATGTCTTTTTCTGGTTTTCCTACTTCTGATTGGTTTCACAGTCGATATGTTCAATACACCCACGTTACCCCTAAAATAGCTGAACATTCATCACTTCATTAATATCTGAACAGATGCTAGCTCATTAAAGTCTATAACTTATATAACTATGTGACAGATATGTCACCTGTCATGTTCAGGTATCAATGAAATAATGAATGTTCAGATATTTATGGCAACTTGAACGTATTATAAAGTTATTGGCTGTGAACTGTGTAACTGCTCAGAAGTATAAGCTCACCTTGTGCGCTTCAATATATCTGATGGGGACTGTACATTGAAAAATCAGCCCTTATAAGGGCTGATTTTTCAATGTACAGTCCCTCACCTTGTGCGCTTCAATATATCTGATGGGGACTGTACATTGAAAAATCAGCCCTTATAAGGGCTGATTTTTCAACTGAAGTCGCGCTATAGCGCAATTTCAGATTAGCGTTCTATTCGCGAGTGTAAGCTCGTTTTTATAACAGAGTTTAAATCAGAGCTCATATGAGCGCTATAATAGGCGTCCATTTTTTTGAAGCGAGTAATAAACGCTGAATCTGAAATCGCCCTTATTAGAATTTCAATGGCGATACCCACGTCTGACGTCAAAGTCAGTGTGCCAAACTCAAGGGCGGATCCGGTTTTCGAGTCAGGGGGTCACATAGTGTAGGTTCAGTCAGCGCACGCTCCAAATCAAACAGGGTGTTTGATGGCATATCAAATCAGCAACTTTTGATTGAATTTCAGAAACGCATGTCGCTTTGTCAGACGATTTTTAAACAACATTTGATTGATTAGAAATCGGTCTCCTGAGAGTGGAAAAAGACCTCTGTGCTATTGCTACACCGAATGGAAGTGTAGCTAGAAAGCATGTGTTTTCTCTTAAATCAGAAATCCACTTTGGTATATCCCTATCCTCCCTTAGCTAATTTACTATCCCATTAATCAATTTTGCGGGATAAGCAGTTTAGATTTTAAAGCGGCAGATACAGTTAGCATCAAAACCATTAAGTGAAGCAACTCTTTAATTACAATGGTGGTAGTTACAATTACGTCGTTCGAATTTAAAAACAAATGAAAGAATATTTTTGTTCTGAAGTTACAAGGTTGCTTTACTCAAATTTTTTAGTAATATATTTGACCACTGAAAGATCATAATTTTGATGGTTCTGAACTGCTGACTGTACAGTAAAATTCGTCTCCTATTAGAGCTACGTAGAAATCGTATTTAATCTAACCTACGAATTGCGCACTTGTGAATGATATTCCTGCAATTGCACTGACTGTACAAAATCTGGCCGATTACTTAAAGAATAACTGGCAATGACTTTAAACTTAAATGATTCCTGCATTTATTATTGGTGAAGAAACACACATTGAATTGTCTTAGTTGCGTAAAGAATAATTTGAATTCATGGACTCACGGGGACCATCTCGAATTTCCAGTAACTTGCGCATATGCTCCGCGCAAAATTCGTAAACATCTGGAGGGTTATTCTTCAGAATGTCTCTCGTGAGCCCTTCCATCAGCTCTGCGAGCCCGGGGGGCATCTTCGGGGCCGGCGGAGGCCTGCTGTACACACGGGACCCGGTGACCCGCATTTTGTCCTACAATTAGCGCGGATTAATAGTGCTGATGATAAAAACAATAGGTAAAGAGTGCTGTATGATACGAATTGTATACATACCAGTTAAAAAGACACAGGTTCAAGTTGTATAGCGTTGAAAGGCGTAGTAGGCAATGGGTGTGGTGTCGGTATGCTGTGATGTTGTGGCGAGTGTCTCTATGGCGACGCGCCAACTTGAACTTGACTGCGGCGCGCATCGATCCGTACCCCCCCGGTTCATCGCACTTCATGTTTACTAATCATTCGAGGTTGTGAAACTATTATGAGACGTTCTTTTTTTGTACCTACTCAATGTCTAGGTTAGCTAACGACAACAACGATTGAATCGTCAATTTAGGGTAGGCATTATCAATTGCCATTGCTCATAGTTTTGGTCATGGTTCAATTTTACTTTATACATCATTAAAAATTGGAATCTAATATTTAATCATCTCTGACAAAGTAGTCTTTTGCTATATTTTATGAGTTAAATGTACCATTTTCTGAAATGAAAAACTGGGTAATGTGAAAATTGCTTGTGTATTTCCAATGCAATGGCGCAACCGAATAGACGCTAGGGTTAGGGAACGCTGGAGGACGGTGAGACGGCGAGGGCGGCCGCGGGACCCTACACTTACAACATACTTAAAGAATTCAATTCATGTGAGTCAACTTTTTTATTTTCATACTGTGTTCTATAATAGTAATTTATATATAAGATCATATATAATTTTTGCAATGTTAATACATTTTACATAACAAACATCTCCATAGTGTACATACATACATACTGCGCAGCGCGAGTAGCTCGTATATACAGAGGCGCGGGGGGCGGACCCGGCCCGCGGCTCTACAAGTGATGATAGAAAAAATTAATCGCTACAGTAATATCATACAAATTAATGACTATTTCCTTACAAATTATCATATCTACTTTTAGCATTGTTCTACTCCAATATGATCTCAAATAAACGCTTTGTTTGCCGAGCTGTGCGCACGATACATGAACGGTCTTCAGTTCGCTCTTGACCGATTTTGCCGAATTAGTGTCCCACTCCCGCCGCTATGTATGAAAATCACACTGCTATAAATTTATAATAAATAAATGCCTATTTACACTATGTAACTATACAAAATGATAGTACGACGAAATTACATTGTTGAATCGAGCGTCTAACTTTAAATGAAAATTTCATACAACGATCTACGGACGGGCCCCGACGCGGCCCGCGCGGGCTTCGCCTCGGGACCCGCATACTAAACAAATTACATCTCAAATTCCCTATTAATTTTTGTACAATCATATTCAGCCGAAAGCTGGGTGCCCGATCAATACAATCATCGGTGATCCGAAATGCGTTACAATCGATCATGCATCAATAATACATACAACTTTTTTAACTTATTTAAACAATTTAACAATATTAAAAACCCTAAAATAAACTAGTGACCTATGTAAACGTATATAAAATACTAGTACAATAATGACAGTGCAATCGGGACGCGGACGTTTCGATAGCACTAGAGCGATGCGCGACTGAGCCGAGCGGGTCGGCGGCCGACGGGCGCGGGGCGCCGGGCGAACGAATCATCAGAGGTATAAAAAATTAATAACGTCATTAACAAAAGTGTAATCGAATAGAAAATATCAATACATAACTGGAAATAAAATGGATCGCACTATACTAGGACGCGGATGGAGCGCTCGACGCGCGGGCGCGTGGGGCGCAGGGGGCGCGTGGGGCCCAGGGGGGGCCCGAGGGGGGCCGCGGGGGCGGGGCAGGGGCGGCGCGCGCATCACTTGCCCGGCGCCAGAGCGCCGCCTCGCGCGTGGCTGATCTCCAGCTCGCCCAGCCGCTTCCACAGCTCGTCGCGTTCCTTCTCGCGCTTCTTCTCTCTGCAAGCGGGGAAAGGACGTTATACAACAGGGTTGGCACTATTGTGACCACGGGCATGCTGACAACCGTAAGGGCTCTCGCCCGTGACGAATTTGTTGAACGCGCGACAGTAGCGCTACAGCATCACTACAAAAAGTCGCCATAGGCGAGTGGCCTTATAAACTTGTGAGTCTTGTGACGTCACACGGTCCATTTAGGCCAATAGATTGATGATATTACATGCAATATACAGTGGTTTTTTTTTTAACCGGTGGTATAAAAGCTGACGTCGTAATAATAAATATCATTATAATAATATCATCTCCAGGAACTCTTGAGCCAAAACCTGGTTGTCAACCATTTCATGAAACCTAATAGTTTTAATATTGAAACCTAAAAACGCCTGCTAAGCCACATACTCAAGTTTGGAAAGAGAAACAATGGTCGAAAACCCATCAAAAACATACAACTAAGTGATTGAGTAAATATACAACATTGTCTTTCATCTTACAGATTCTAATGAGGTCATTGTCCCTCACGCAATTTAGAGGACATATTTAAATAAGCTGCGGCAAGAGGGGTCTTCAAATTGGTTGCGCGAGAATCGCTCGATTTACACTAGTTGCTTACTGAAGGGCACAAAAGGCCTCAGGTCAAGTGTATGCACACTTTGACCCTTACCAATAATTATGCCATATGCCAATGCACAAGTTTCTTAGCTGCTCTATTTCACTTGATATGTGGACTTATGTACGTATTGTAAATGATACGCAAACATGTCTGCAGTGCTCTGAGACTTTTGACAATAAGGTTGGCTACGCAAGCATAAGCGGTGCCGGTGTTGAGGTGGTCCCCGCAACCGAAATCAGGTAAGAAGGATTATTAGTTCGATAATATTATAATGTCTACTCACTTCTGCCGTTCTGCTTTATAGCTAGCAGTAAGTTCATCGAAGAGTTTCGAGTTCATCTCCATGAAAGTCTTAAGCACGTTGTACACGAGCGCGATGATGGTCTGGTTCCAGTGCTCCTTGCTGATCCGGTACAGCGCCGGGAACATTATCGGCATTATTACATGGTTATTCTCCTCCATCAAAGACATTATATATTCGTTGTTCCAAAAGTACAATGCTCTTTCTGCCACCTGTAAATAACAATGAATACTGTAGTGCTATCTAAGTAATTAGGACTTTGTTTTCGTAAGATAAACTTTCGTAAAAAGGTAATTGGAATTAGATGGACAATTGTGTTTGCTTCGTATTAGGGCATAATTATCTATTAATATTTATTCACTTGAGAATGTGTTTCCCCATATTTGATAAGGTACAAAAATATACCTGAGATATTTATAGTTAACTTTTTTTCAAAATACTCGACTTGCATCATCCAACACGCATTTAATTATTTTTTTATTTTCATTCTAAAACTTAACAGACCTTGGGTAAAATTGAAGTATAAAAAAATAACTCTCTTTCATCTATCTTATTTACCTGAAAATGCGGACTGGAGACACATTTAGCTATTTGTCTGAATAAAGACTCCTGGATTTTGGCGAACTGCGCGGGCTCAATGACATCTAGTATCTCTTCTATCTCGCCCAGGAACATCACCTGGAAACGTTACCACAGATGTTGAGTAAAACACCAATCACCACTGTAAACGCAGCATCCGTTATATGGAGACAGTTTTAGCGTGTGCAACAAACTCAAATGCAGAGCAACTAGTTGCAAGTTACTCATAGAGGTTAGTATCTTTACCAATTACTTTATTGCCTTTCATTGGACAAGGACACATTGGACAAGTTGCAAAATGACGGGCCTAATGCCAAGAGGCATTATCCCTCTACCAGTCAACCACACAGTCAGACGGGGACTTTAGTTATATATCATTAGCTATTAGTTACATATCAGCGTCGTTGCAGCTTTAAAAAAGCTGTGGCGACAAATGCTGAGACAGAGACCGGGTTGGCCCCACTACACTTTTTTTCTTCTGTTTAATTTGATTCGTTTGTATAATTCATTTTGTTGCCATTTTATTTTTGTTCACTTTTTGTAATTGTTTTTTAATTTGGTTCATATTCTTGTTTTGTTTTCCCTGTGTGTCTTGTGGGCCAATAAACAGTTTTTCTTGCTTTCTTATGTTGTACCTCTTTTTGTGAGCAGGTCTTGGGCCAGAACTTGAGCAGGCCGCGCACCACGGGCTCGGTGAGCGTGGCGTCCTTCTCCAGGAACTGCACCACGCAGTAGGCCAGCTGTGCGTGGTACAGCGACAAGCACTTCACCTTGTGCAGCGGCAGCAGCACCTTCACCAGGAATTGCTTGTGCTCGCTTTTCAGCGGCAGAGCGAAACCGTTTATTATACTGAAACAAAAAAATACAATCATACATTTTTCTTACTCTGTCTAAATGTTGCAAACATTAAAAAACTTTCCACGGCTGTTATTTAACCCGTTAATCCACGGTTAGCTCATTTTGAAACTTTGTTGATTCAACAATAATAGGATCTATTCTAAGCTATCGAATAGCCGCGTGAATAAGTAATACTAGAATCCGTTATCTTTGATACACACTCATAAAATGATATAGATAACGTCAATAACAATGATTGCGAGTTCTGCTACTTTATATACAAATACTTTTCAGTATCACACTAAAACCCAGTTACTGGATCAACGGCTGTAGAACTAAGGTTCAATGTAAAAATCGTAAAAGTGCCTTTGTATTTTGCACTAGAGCATTGTTGTAAAGATAAAAACGAATAGTGTTTCTCGCCAATTGAGAACAGAGACACATAAAAGCCAAATCATGTTCTGGGTAACTACAAAGTAAGACAACATAACCTATAATCTAAAAAAGTATTTGCAAATAACTCACCTTCCCAATATTTCTAACAGCTCCCCCACGCCGTTAAAATGTTCAGTTTCATAAACAAATCGCAGAAATATATTATTGATCTGTTTCCGTATAAAAGCACGCAGCCCCAAGAACTTCCCGTAGATACGGTGAAGTACCGTCTTCAGGAAATCGCGTTCACGTGGATCTTCAGAATCAAACAAGTCTAAAAGCTGTTGAAAGAAAATATGTGTTAACACGTTTTAACAATTAATTATTTTGAAGATAATTTTGATAAGTAATGAATGTCTGTAATTATCTCGCTATCTTTAAGCTAACACCAACACCACCAGGAATACACGATTATTTAATCGTCATTAATAAATTTGAAACAAGTTGTCTTTTATCACACTGATACATAAAAACGTCAATCAAAGTTTACACAATATTATTCAATGGATTTACCTGCAATACAAATTTTTGGTCAATGACTTTCTTGCCAATAGTTGGCTGAAAGTCGGTTGACTCCAGGAAGCGCAAGAAGAACTCATAGACTAGTTGCAGATGCGGCCACGAGGCCTCCAGGGTCGGGTCGTCTTCCTCCGGGTCGAAGTCGGGATTTTCACTCGGCGGGAGAGTGCGGAACAAGTTAGCCGATATCTACGAAATAATGTCATGTTACCAATATCATTGATTTAATCAGTCTTTATGGATATGACAACCGTCAATAATTCAGTTTTAATGAAGCAAACCTATTAATCTTATATTAAGAAGCTATTTTTATAGATACAAACATTGGGCCACAAACACCTTAATATTTTATATTTATTAAAGTATGTCACTGATTGCTATTTACTAGGGAACCTGTCACCATAAACGGCCTAACTATGAGGTGGATTCAGCCATACTCCAACACGCGGGCTCAGTGCGGATTGTTGGAGGGGTGTAAGGTTAGTGAGCAACCTTAATGTCAGATGTTATCAAGCCGCCCTAAGGCCTCCGACTAGGCTTAACGACTGACATCTACGACATCAGCAGGGACCTACTGCTTAACGTGCCTTCCGAAGCACGGAGATGCCAGAAATACACATCACTAAATTTCAGTCGGGATGGTCACCCGTCCCATTTCCGACCCGGCGTGTGTTGCTTTACAACAGCGATCGTCGCCGATCACTGTCACAACTGCGCCACGGGCACCTCGATCGGTCCTGTCACACCAATTAAAAAAAAAACTTGCTGAGTTGGTGTGGGATGAAGTGGAATATCCTTGGTATTTAATTATTTAGGATACAGATAGCATAAATTACATAACCAACGAATAAATTAAAAAGCAGTAACTAGATTAAAAACTTATTCAAATTATCTAAATTTAACAAATAATTACCATGAATTTATCTGGTAATTAAGTAGCATCATGTATGAGCAACAATGGCATGTCATGTAAGATTATTACCTTCTGCTCTACCATTGACGTTCATGAAATATTTGAAAAGCATTAACTACATCTTTTGTGTGCAAGTGATGCGTTGTTTACCAATATGAATCATGGCAAAGTCCAGACATTATTTATACCATGATGATCTGCTAAAGGGCCATACGTTAGTGTGATAGGTGTAAATCGGGTATAGATTTGAGTCCGAGTCAACATGTATAGACTCTACCAAAATCCTAAATAAAACTGAAGAATTGAATATCAGTTTACAAAGGAGCTAGGGAACATTTGTATGGAAAGTGGTGAGCAAAACAATAGCGATACTGTAGTGATATTTATAAGTCCACCACCGAAATCGACTACTAATCTACTTTCTACAATTTGGTCCTTATAAGCGGAACTACGAGATGACATAGTAAAACAGGGGGGGCATTTCTTCTTTCATTTTTTTTCTAAATAAGTACTAGAAGAAAAGGTCATCTGAATTTCGTCATCTTGTAGTAAGGCCAAAATTCTAGAAAGTAACATTATATGACAAAATGGACGTATTCTTCTTTTTTTTTCTAAAAACTGCCGGGCCAGATTTTGGTAGCACTTCAAACGCGTGTGTGGTTGAGGTGTCCCCACATAAATACCTTATTTTATATTGACTAGCTGCTAGTCCAAGGTGTGACTTTCACAACTTTACCAGGAAATGGGGTGACCAGAAGGCTCACAACCCCTTATACTTAAGTAACGTGCCTAAGGGTGCCCCCTAGGGGGGCCGAGCCTCGGCTCAGGGCGTTACTGGGCAGCTGGGAGGTGGCAATCGGGCGTAAACATAACTACCACAACAGTGTCGCTATTGGTTCAGGGACCACTCTTTTATTTTTGTTTTGATTTTTAACCACAGCCACTTACTTATCATTTCAGGTCTGTGTCGAACACACTACGAATGTAAGTTGATCGAGTTCATCAATCTAGCGTCAGTTGGCGCGAAGAAAGAATAATGGGCGTGGCTTGCGATGCACAGGATTTGGCAGAAAATACGAGATATATACAGGTTGACTTAGCAAGGTGTGGCGAAATTTAAAAAGTATGCTATAAAGAACAATGATATTTTGATATTCTTCCAAGAACTAAGTAAACTAACTAAATTTAAAAGATAATCACAGATGCTATTTTTGTGTTTTTTGTACTACTAACCAATATGAGCTGTAAAAGTGTAAGAAATTGTTCAAGATAATTTTGAAACTCAACTGAAAGACGTCATGGAGAAGGCTACTCAACTTAGTGTCACTTAAGGCTTTGTGGACACATCTGCCACATGCCAGCTGAGCTATGGAGCAAGAGGGCTACTGACTAGGAGCCTAGCAACAAGAGACGTCGCGATAGATCAAGGCGACAGTGGAGTTACGAATTGGACGGCTACTTCAAGGACTGGTCATCTTTAGCTCTCGATCGCAGCCAGTGGAAGAAGTCGCCGCCGCTTTTAAAAAAAATAGCAAGTACGTACTACAGGTGCGCAATAAGTTCAGACCTGCTACGAATGAGACTCTCCACCCGCTGCCCTTACACTTTCTGTGACGTCACCTGCTTAGTAGGCCTAGCACGAACCGATAACGTTTTGGTAATCGAAAAGTAAACGATACTTTTTGTTCTTTTTCCTATGACTTTAAGAACTTCAATTTCCAAAACGTTAGCGTTTCGTGCCAGGCGTACGGCCTCAACTTAACGCGAACGGGTAGTACTCGCAAAATCATCCTGTATACAATATAATGTATTTAAAATAATATGAGGGTTATTCTGGTAGACCTAAGGGTGCGCTGTCACTGGTCTTCCGCCTGACTTTATTTTGGGTCTCCCTGTATGTCCTTTATTGCGTGTCGATGGCAATTCTGAATTTGATGCGACCAATATTCAAATCTGCACATTGAAATCAATTGAAGACGCGGTTAGAGTTGGGTTTTATCCCGGAAATGAACACTATTGAAGCTCTCAAAAGGAATCATTTTTGAACCGCTTTTTAGATATTCTTCATTGCTCCACTCCTATTGGTAAAAAAAAAAGTTAAGCAAATCGAAAGGGTAGGTCTAGCTAGAGATTAGCGCGTTCAATCAAACAGCCTTCAGCTATACATATAATATTAGTACGTATAGATACGGCTGACCGACCTGTGGCAAAGGTGAACCGTTCAGACTGTTACATTTGATAGAAATGCTCTAATGTTAGAACATCCCCCTCCACGCGATGTTGTTGTTTTACGAAGGTGATAGATATTTACTATGCCACTTCAGAGACTAAGCCCGAAAATAGGTCAAGATAGGGACAACACTAATCTAGAATATTTAACAGCACAAGGTCGTGAGTGTAGGCTGCACAGTATAGTCTAACTTAAAACCAAAATAATTCAATCTGTCATGGCAACAAGTAAGTTATACATTGAAGGTCTGATTATTAGAGTGCGGCTCCCGGAGCAGAGCATAGTGGAGGAGAGGAGAATCTCGTCTTTGCTCTGTTTCAGTGCAAACATGGATGATGTGATAACTAAGAGGGTACGAATTGAACTGCCGCTTTAGGACGCTTAAAAATATCAGTGATACTGCACCAACAGAACCATCAACCGGTGACAAGCCGCAACGCCGACCTCAGCAATGTGCATCTTTTGCCTGTTTCGTGTAATTACAACACCACAGGAGACTGCAGAGCACCTTAATACGATTGAGAGGGCCCCCTACAGACAACGCAACATAGTTCGTGCAGTTCGGCCAGAGGGGCTGGACACGTTCACAAAGGGAGACTTCTGTCTGCAGAGCATGGTGAGACAATGTTATCGTGGAAGATTGCCAATTATTGCAGCTTTGACGGCAGATAAATAGAGCCCAATAAGTTTGTTGTTTACCATAGTAACACCAAACCAACCCTATCGATAAGTTATTTATTCTACTCTAATAAAACATGAAAATTCGTGCATCTTTGATTGTACTTACCATCTTAATTATCTCGGGGTAAACAGGCTCAGTAAGCACCCCACGACCTCCAGTGATGTACTCTACAAGCTCATTCAGGGTGGCCCGTTTAATCTCCTTGCCTTTCAAATCAGCAACGGGATCCATGAAATCAAAAGCTACACAGCATTGTCGTAGCTTACGAATGAACAGTTCTTCTTGTTCGCTGCTCGCCACATCTGGAATTAAATTTAAGTCAAAAAGAATCAAAAAGTTAACAAAGGGGAAGTGAATAAGAAAGAGGTTCAAAGATTGTATTTTGAGTGTTACAGGACAGGAGCATTAAAAATATTTCAATTGTATTATAATATGTATGTATATGACAAGCCCAAGAACCATTATATCATAAGGGCCTGAACTGCCCTTGAGTCATCAGTTCATCACCATCCAGACAAAAACAAAAGAGCAGTTAATAAAACCACACAAAAGCTAGCATTGCAGCTGTTTATTTTTTATTAACTTCAAATTTCTGGGATTTAATTATTTTTCATATTTCAATGAATTATTTTTTGTTTAATCATAATGTCTTTATTTAACTTAAATGCTTTAAGAAATAGACCTTATAGTTCAGATGAGGCCTGTGCCCAGCAGTGGGACATATAATGTCTGTTTATAGTAATTAATCCTTGGTTTAGCATTAATAATAATTGCCACCAACATAATTTTGAATATGGACATGGTTGCTTGATAGCATTGCTGCCAGACTAACACGAGAATGCCAATAAAAAAAAAGTTTGTGTTTACCTTCTTGCATTTCATGTGTCGTCTATATATGGTGTTGTATCTTAGAACTTAACAGCAATTATCTACATCATGGTTTACAATTAAAAAAAGGTGAATTGTTTTCAAAACCTGCTAAGTTTTTAAGGTAGATTCATAATCAAGCTAGAAATAGGTATGTTACAATAAACAGTTGCTGAACTAAGTTGCTAAAAATAATGGGTGTCAATCCACTACTGAGTAAAGTCTTCCTCTTGCAACAAAACTTTGTTTCCTAGCATTCACAGGCCACTTAAGAGAACATTCAAACAATCATGACTGGTTGAAAAAACATAAGGTAAATTAGTACATAATTGTTATTAGGCAATTGTAATTGAGTTCTAGTCTTCTGATAGTCTGTCTCATTTAATTTAATAAAGAGAAAAAGGTAAGAGACGCAACCTAGTTTAGATACTGGTACTCATACTATTTATTATTTTAAAAGAATTGTCATCAATATAGATGATATTGTGACAACTTCACAAGCATTGCCAAAAAAAGGTTTTCCCTTGGGTAATTCATCATCTAGACAGGGGAATCAAACATGCAATCTTTTGTATTCTCTGTGCCAAAAGGGTTAATAACTGGTCCATTTTACAGGTCTACATCAACACCTGAAACACATCTTGGTTGCCTTATTTGGGCCTACTCTCATGTATCATACAGGACACAGAGAGCAAGCCAGCAGGGTTATGTTCTAGATATGTGCAACCACAGTAAATCTTATGGGATAGTTCTACACTGGAGTACCAGCTAGTTTATGTAGTTATGTTTTGCTAATCTATTGAGTGAAATGTGTCTCAAAATTTTGATTAAGACTCAGTCTTGGACACTTATTAGTTCAGGGTCAGATTGATATGGGTATAATAAATAAGGTGTACACTTCCCTAATTTCTGTGCAGTCAGCATTAGACCCATGTGACCTTTCAGAAAAAATATCTTTTTCTGAAAGGTCACATGGGTTAGGTTACAGTTTGAGAATAGCAATGCCAATACTACTATGATAGAGATGTTTTTGTTTGTAGTATCACACAAAGCTAAAACAAGTGCCAGACTATTTTAGTACTGGAGTTATAAATATATAGTTACTTTTCTCAAATCTTTAAGATATATTTGACTGCTCTCAGTGATCACATGGCTTTGATGTTGCCTATACATACATCATTTCCAATTTTAAACAAACAAACTATGTCAATATCACTAGATTAGGTATTTGGAGAATTTTGTGACCTGATTATATTTTGTCAGCTTTAGGGACAACATAATGGTTACTGCAGTTCAGGGACCCTTGTAACACCATAGGTATCACTTGCGTATTGCCAAAAATAACCTTAAATGTGAATAACCATGAATATAATGACTATGCTTGAATAGAATCCCTAAACCCTATTCAAATATTGCCATTCAATGTAGTTCATGGTTCAGAGAGAAGACACTGATATAATTACACTCAACACTAACACATGTATCATTCAAATAGGCTAAATTTAGCAATGAAATAGATTCATTCATTACTTTCTCATGAATTTATAAAATCACATTAATTTGATTTTATTAAAATATCCAATCTGAAAAAAAACACTTAATACATAGGAGACAAAAAGAATTTACACAAATTGATATAAAATCCAAAAAGGAGTCAAGGGTACAGCCTCTTTTTCATACAACACTAAATGTAACCTACTGAGAAACTGTACAATTACTAAATTCTACAGACAGCCTAATTAATACACATTCAACTAACACCAATAGTAGGCATTTATTATTAACTTAATATTGTTATCAAGAGGTTAATGAACTGTAAAATTATTAGACAGTCTGACATTTAGGATGTTTTGGTTTATTTGGTGAGTTGAGTGAGAAGAGGAGAGGCATAGGACGTACCTTTCAGCAGCGGCAGCGCCTGCAGCTCCACGTCCTGCGTGTTGCGGTACCGCGACGAGCCTTGAGACTTCTTAGTCTTTTTCTTCAACGACCGCTTGGCGAAAGGATCAATCCTGTCCACAAACGTTCCCGAAGACATTTTGGCGATATAAAAGTGTCCCAAATGAGAAAACGTCGATAGTAATCAATGCGTAACTTGTTTTGATTCGGGCAGAGTCATGATCCGGCCCAGTCTACGAGACGAACGCGCACTTCCCGTAAGGTCGCAGCACAATATTAGAGCCTAAACAAACATTCCTTCGTCACACATGACGGTAATGGAGTGGTCACACTCAGGCCATTCTTTATACACATAGGAATCCACAACAGTTACGTAATTTTAAAACGTCTATAACACTAAAATGACACAATAACAAAAAGGAACAATTCGATTCACAAATCTGAATTTATTTTCTGAGGCGTGTCACGAATAGCAGAAGGCAGAAGTCACATATACATACAAGCCTCGTGTAATATCAGCCGGTCAGTCAATGACAATTTATTTCGTTCACAGTAATCGTCCAAGATAATTAAAGATTTGATAGTAATAACACTTGAAACAGCGATACAAAACGGTTTTTGTTCTTATATGTCGTGATCGAAATCCGAAGCGATGATGACACGGAGCAAAATTTAACATCAAAAATCTATCACCGTATTCTCGCCATCGCTCACCATCCGTTTCGACACTACAACAGAACGCATTTTAACGCTACGCACAAGAGTATTTCGAGTTGTTGCACTTTCACAAGAATAATTAAATGTTTTTTCGACTTTTTCCACTATGGGAAACGATCAATTTACAAAATTATAACTAAAAGATTATCATCACTGGTTTGCTGCGAAAACGCTACACTCGTAGAAAAGTACCTAAATCTGAAAATAGATGGAGATAGAAAATGTTCAGTTGGCCAACCAGAATACTTTTATTTCGAAAAGACAGACAAAGACAATACTAATACACTAGATAGTGATAAAATAAGGAGTGTTAATTTTGATAATAAAGATTTTCACCAATTAATTCACTTTAGCGTATTTATTAATTGAAGAGTAGTTATGACTAGTGCACTGCTTCCGCTAGCCTAAAGAAGCGTTCGTGTAAACTAAATTATTTCTAGTCTATGGTAAGTTTTTTTTTACCATGAATACCATTCATGGCCTACTGCCATCGCCTACTACATGGTGCACACTGAGCTGCTTTAGCAAGTTCGTACAGTAAGGTCAGTTAACGGCACATCAGGCTACCCATTCTCATTTCTAGCTCTAGCCATAAAACATATCTTTGACTGGAAATGGGCTTTGCACCGGTTATGCAGAGACCAGATCTTTCAACTTGCTACGATCCTAATATTCATATTGCGCTTCTTCCACTCTTATTTAATCCCTATTTTCACTTAAGGTCATCGGTTGAAGGTAATACTCATCTGATTCTTTCTTACAGGTTGTATTACAACGTTAAAGGTACAAATCTGTGAGATTGGTGATCATCATACGTTAATGCTCTATTGCACTTTTTGAAGGACTACCTACCTATACTCTGTGAATTACATTGAAAAGAGGAGTTTTCAAGTGTCTTTACGAATATATTTAATATTCTAGATAAGATCAATGTCCGATGGGTACAAAACTTGTAATAAACTTTCATTCATCATACAATGTGATTGTGAAGTGATAGCTGCGTTACGGAACGTCAAAATAAAATCTCGCGCGAAGTGCGAAGACATGCCAAGAGTGCGGCTTTTATTATCAAAGCTAGCCAAGCTAGGTCTGATGCTAAGTTGCTCGGCTAGATTAATTTATCTCCCTGCCTGCCTGTGCTAAAATCTGAACAAACTGAAAAAGATATGAATGCATTTTGAAAGTCAATGTCCTATGAAAGCCTTGATCAACTCGATATTAAGAATATCCCGTCCTACGATCAACAAGAACCAGCATTGACCAACATGAACAAACAGACATGACTTTGCCCAAACATGGCCTAAACCTTGCTCATACCATACCCATACCGTTTAAAAACATAGGTTTAAAAAGCAAATTATCAGTTCCTCTTGTTGTCTATGGTACTCAGCTTGTGAGAAAGTGGCTTTCTAAAGATTTTTTGGCGAATTCTACGGTTTTAGAAGTATTGATTTACTTTTACGAGCGTTTTGAATTTATATAATTGTTGTGGAGTTAATGTGTAAAGTATAGTGATAGCCGCTAGTTTAGTAATCGTTGATAAAGGAGTTAAAGTTAATTTAGAAAGCAACATGGAAGCATTGACAGTTCCGCCATGAATGCAAAATAAATAGAAAATGAGATGTGAAGGTATTTGGAATGTTTATTTATTTCGTAGATGTAAAGCATGTACTTATTGTTCTACAATGTTTTGAAAAACAGCAGAACATTACGTAACGATGTGATCTCCTGATATTCATCACGCATCAAGTATCTCCGCGTAGGTACCTACGACTACGACAACGCAACGATGAAAGTGCATTTCATTACCTAAATGGTGCATTTCGTTGGAGACTTGGCCATCTAATAGTGTTTAAGCTTGGGTCGAGAATATTAAATGGTTATCATATCATCAACAACTGTAGTAGCAATGGTTGCCGACACAGGTCATGGAGAACTTGCAAGGTGTAGATGTGTACCCCCCCTGAAGTGCAGAAATTATAATTTGTTCCCATTTATGACAATAAAACTAGTTACTCTAGAGGATACTGGCAACTGGACAAATAAACCAAACATAATGATGTATTTATAAAATTATTTGTAAATATGGATAATATTACTAAAAAAAAATTGTTTCAGAAGGAAGTAAGTCCGGATAGAGCAGAATCTTCACAATGTTGAGAGGTGGGCGTGGAGGCCGTCACAGTCCGGAGCTGTACCCTCACACTATCAAGTGCTCCAGTGCCAGTGACACAAGTTCCGCCTACAGTGGCAGTGACACCATGACTTCAGTTCACAGTTCACTCGATATGGATATGGAGGTGGATTTATCTGGTCTCCTTGAGTCAATTGTTGACTCAGATGAGGAAGAAGATTTGGAAGAGAGTATGGACAGCCTCACGGTCCGTGATGCTGTTCGTGAATGTCTGGAAAAGGATCCAAGTGAGAGATCTGATGAGGATATTGAAATCCTCTTGGAATTTACCCAACACCTAAAAGCCTTTACTAACATGACACTTACTGTTCGGCGGGCATTGTGTGCTGTGATGGTATTTGCAGTAGTAGAGAAGGCTGGAACTGTGGTGATGAATGATGGAGAAGAACATGACTCTTGGTCAGTACTTATAAATGGTCATGTTGGAATTGAACATCAAAATGGTGAAATTGAGTATTTGAATGTGGGCGACAGTTTTGGAATGGTTGAGGCTACTCTCGAAAAATTATATCACAGAGGGATTATGACTACACGATGTGATGACTGTCAATTTGTATGTATTACTCAGACTGACTACTATCGCATACTACATCAGGGGGAGGAAAACATAAGACGACATGAAAATGAAAATGGAGTTGTTGTATTGGTCACTGAATATAGAGGAACTGCAGGTGAATCAGGTCGCCAACAAGGGCATGTGGTCATAAGAGGAACTCCCGAACATTTGATGCTGCAACTAATAGAAGATAACTCACGTGATTCCACATATGTAGAGGATTTCTTGCTTACTCATAGAACATTCATTGAAAGTCCTTTAGTTGTTGCCAAACAACTGCTTGCCTGGTTCTCTGAGCCATCTGTTCGTGATAAAGTCACAAGAGTAGTTTTGCTTTGGGTAAATAATCATTTTACAGATTTTGAAACAGATCCTAGTATGATGGAATTTCTTGAAAGTTTTGAAACTTTATTGGAAAACAACAAGATGGAACAGTTAAGGCTATTAAATATTGCTTGTTCAGCTAAAGCACGCACAAGGAGTGTGACTCTGTCACGTCCCACAAGAGATGAACCTTTGAATTTTACTATAGAAGGAGGATATGAACGGGGATATGGAATATTTATATTGAAGGTAGAAAAACATTCTAAAGCTGAAGATGTAGGACTGAAAAGAGGAGACCAGGTTATAGAAGTAAATGGACAATCTTTCCAACATGTTAGTCACGCAAAAGCTATGGAAATATTAAGGGGCTCAACTCACCTCAGCATTACAGTTAAGAGCAATTTGTTAAGTTTCAAGCAAATGTTGCTAACTCCAGAAAACTCCTCCAGACATCGAGGTTGTTCTAACATGGTACGTTGGCAGAATGACCCTAGAGCACGCTTGTCTACTGCTGAACTGTTGAGTGATGACCCTATTATTTTGAATCCAACATTTCAGTCGCCGACTAAGAAACCACAACAACTCAGTATCAAAAAGGAACCACAAAAGGGGTTTATGACATTAGGCCCCAAAAGAAGACTACAAAAAGCTTTAATGAAAATGAATATACTTCCTAAAAATACAATTACAGATGGATTACACAATGATGACAGTATATTGTCTAATTCTGAATCTCTAAACAAGGCTAATTCAAGTACCTCATTTTATAGTTCACATAGTAATCCTGACCTGATATCTATTTGTTATGATGAATATCAGTCATCTGATTATCCAGAACATGTTCTCAAAGTCTATAGGGCTGATCAAACTTGCAAATATCTGTTAGTTCATAAGGAGACAACTGCCAGAGAGGTTGTTATGTTAACACTGCAAGAATTTGGTATAACTGATCCAAGCTCTAACTTTTCTTTATGTGAGGTTTCTGTTGCACAAGGAGGTATCATCAAGCAACATCGTTTGCCAGATCAGCTACAAAATCTTGCAGAAAGGATTGGTCTCAGTTCTAGGTATTATTTAAAAACTAATGGTATAAGTGAAACCTTAGTACCTGATGAAATGGCTCCTGAGCTCCTTAGGGAAAGTGTAGTTCATTTTCTTCAGCTAAATGCTGTTGAAGTGGCAGTTCAATTGACTTTACAAGACTTTTGTATTTTTCGCCAGATAGAGAGCACTGAATATGTTGATGATCTGTTTGAATTAAAGAGTAGATATGGAACTCCAATGTTGTCACAATTTGCTGAACTTGTAAACAAAGAAATGTTTTGGGTAGTTACTGAAGTAGTTAATGAGCAAAACATTGTTCGGCGTTCAAAAATAATAAAACAATTTATTAAAGTTGCAAGACATTGTAAAGAATGCAAAAATTTTAATTCTATGTTTGCAATTATTTCTGGTTTGGGGCACGGTGCGGTCTCAAGACTGAGAATGACGTGGGAAAAACTACCTACCAAATATTACAAACTTTTTACTGACCTACAAATGCTAATGGACCCATCTAGAAACATGTCTAAGTACAGACAGTTAGTAACCACCGAACAAGGTAGATCACCAGTTATTCCATTTTACCCAGTGGTAAAAAAAGATCTCACATTCATTCATTTGGGTAATGATACTAAGGTTGAAGGCATGGTAAATTTCGAGAAACTTCGTATGATAGCTAAAGAAGTTCGAACTCTTACTAATATGTGTAGCTCTCCTTATGACCTCATTTCACTGTTGGAATTTGGTAAACAACCACCATCAACAGCCATGGTAGCTCTTAACCAACTTACAACAGGTGTTCAACAAGGGCAAGTCACTGTTAAAAGGAG
This sequence comes from Udea ferrugalis, assembly GCA_950022985.1. Lineage (NCBI taxonomy): Eukaryota > Metazoa > Arthropoda > Insecta > Lepidoptera > Crambidae > Udea > Udea ferrugalis. Next base: position 6,143,183 of record OX465533.1, read on the forward strand.
AAAGAAATCATCCAATGTTCCCAATCCTAAGAAGATGTTTGAAGAAGCACAAATGGTCAGAAGAGTGAAAGCATATTTAAATCGGATGCATGTTGAAACAGATGAAGAGCGCCTTCACGCCTTATCACTTGAATGCGAGGGTTCTGGGCCGGTCCCTGCCATGCCTCGTCGCAGACACCCTTCCCCGTCTTTATCAACCACTAGCAGTGCATCATCGGCTAGCGAGGGTAAAAAGAGTTTTGCCGGTAATAAATTTGGCGCTGCGTCACCTCAGGCAGTAAGAAAATTATTAGCTCTATCAGAACCGGCCAAAACCAGACCACACCAGCCTCGACCGCCGCCACCGGGGCCGTCACCCTGTTCGCACCGGCGTGATGGTCCCGGTCCAGGTGTCTGCTGCCCACGAACGGCACATGAAAGGTCACATTCCGATACGCCGACGCCTCTGCCGGTTGACTTGTCAGCAGAGAGTAGTAGTGTGACATCGTTAGTTAACTTGCCTCTAAGAAAGACTGGCTCCGCGACTTCAAGTGACAGCGGGCACGGGTCGTGCACGGCGGCCAGCTGCGCGCGGCCCGTGCCGCCGCCGCGGATGCCGCAGCCGTACACACTCGCTGCTCAAGTCGCTCGTCTGGAGCGCCTCAGCCGCGCGCACTCGCACGAGGGCGTCACGCGCCCTTATGATTATTATCATGATACTCCAGACGATGATGACGATGATCAACAAGTATCCGCTGTTTAAATTTTGAATACTCTAAATCAATGTCTATTTATATAGTTCACTGTTTTGTAATCTCATTTGAGGAATAGAAAGCACATGTTTATATGAAAAAATCTTATATTAATATAAAAATCATGTATGTACTCTTACAGCTAAGTCTAAAGACTGTATACCTAATTAAGACAATTTCCTAGTGTTACATAGTGTATAATTTCCTAATTAGTAAGTCATGCCTCTAAAATATTAATATTATTATTATAATTATAATGTGACCCACCATTTCCAGTTATATATAGAAAAAAAATGTTTGATGTGTACCAACTATAGGTGACCTTTTGCGTATCGATTTGGTATATCTACATTCCGTTATGTGTATAATATATTAATGTTCATTATTTATATTGTGAAACTTAGACCAAATAATAATTAATGTACCTTTTAACATTTATGATTCAAATGATTTTAATAATTTTATGTGTAGTAATGTGGTAGCTTTGAGGACCAACAATGGGTTTGAATGTTATTTCTCATGGTTGCAGCTTGAGTTCTGTTAATATCATGGTTTTAATTATTATAATTGTAAATAATAAAATACATAATATTACTTCAAATTGCGTTTATTTGATTTAGCAGAGTGGTTCATAACAAGTGTGCGGTCCGGCGCAGTTATCTGAATTGCGCTAGATAATCGAGTTCGAGCGGATGTAGCGCGGGAGCGGGCACGACTAGACTGTGCAGCGGCGCGCCGAGGTCGCACTCCTGCATTTCTTCCAACGATTTTACAACAATTTTTTGATCTTCGGCCCCGACTCTTGACAAACCCACTGCAATGCTGTCTCTTTTTATATCTAAAATAAACAAATTATTTAAGACAACATCCTCTCATCCTAAAGCAAAGTTCTCCAATGAGTTGGGTAACCAGAATCAATGCAGTGTACCACAAACATCATCCAACATGAATACTAATGCGTAATCGAACCCGCGATCTTTTTAGCCCTTGCACTCTTTAACTACTGCGCTAAACTGCTGCTGCACTGGTTGTCAATTTTTTTTGTTATATACCTAAGAAGGAAAATATTTTGTAACAACATAAACTTTGTTTTATTATTGTTTTAGCATTTCAGATCATGTTTGATTTGTTTTAGATTCAGATCTTTAGTAAACATAAACTTTATTTTATTTTTAAAGATCATGGCTGCATCTAAACTTAGGTCACAGCAGACATACTTTTGCACTGGGGCGATTCGCAACTATATCGATCCCGATGGCTTCTTCCTGCGTTGGATCGCAGTAAAGTTCTTCTTCTTCTTTTTGGTTTGATGGCAATATCTGTGTTTACCACAATTCTGCCAGTATCACGTAGTTAGCCATTACACGGTACGGAATTGTTATTTTACCGAGTGAAGTTATTTTAAAACTTAGGCAGTAAAGTTGTGATTGGATTACGGGGCCACAGCTGACATTCTACTCTAGCAACCCGTCTGAACGCACGAAATCTCAGAATCGTGATTTTTAAACATTTGGGTGCATGTTTGTTTTTTTTTTATCAGTCTGGATGTTTCCTAGGTTTTACATTCCTTGTTTAAGCATGTGTATCTGTTGTTTAGTATCACATATTACAGGCTTTGCTTAGTTTGTGGCTAGACAGCACTGTATGGAATTATGTCCTTCATCATCATGTCAGCCAAAGACGCCCACTGTTGGGCATAGGCCTCCCCCAAAGGATCTCTACAACGATTTATTAATTTTTCTTTTTCCCAATTTACCTGAATCAGATTTATTTTCAATAATCTGCATTAATTGCTTCGCTGCTTCTTTGACGGACATGAACTTTGGGTCCATGTACTGGCGAACTTTTTTAGTCAGTGACTCTTCAGTCGGCTCCTTCACTTTGATGTCTGAAAATAAGATAATCAAAATAGGCACATCGTTTTTTGACAGAGATATCTAACTTATTTTATCGTGCTAATGACCATTTATGGTGTTATTTTTCCTAAAAAGAATTTCTTCTAGACAACCTTTAAGTAAATTAAAGATAACAGGAAGTGCGCGGTGCCGCGGTGGTGATGGTGGTTGATGACGTATTTGCGTTATCTTTATAAATGGTGGCAGGGTAGTTGACGTTCAAAACTTAAAATGAGATTCCTTACAGTAAGGAGGGTGCCAAAATCGGGCATACATGCCAGATATATTTGCCCGGTATACGATTTTCGGTATTTTCTCAGTTACATTTTTTTAAACAGATACACTAAATTATTAAGATACCTACATTGTATCATTATGCCTTCATTCTTGTGTATCCATTTTTTACATTTAGGCGCTGTGGCATCGGCGGGCGAGGCCGGCCGGTTTTTTTGACCGCAAACGATAGCGCAATACCTACTACCAACGCACACGAAGGGCGAAAAGTCCGCGCCCCATATGTCCGCTGGGCATTTGAATGCTATGTGTTGCGGTGCGGCGCAGTCGCGGGCATCGGCTGGCAGACGCGGTCTTTATTACCAAGACTGGCCCGCCCCGCCCCGCCGTCCGCACAGCGCCTTTAATGGAACAGAAGGAAGGGAAGGGACTTGGGTTATGATCCTTACCTAAGAGGCATAAAGTGTGCAAATTTCTTGAATAATTATTTTCAATTTTCTCAAAGAAACTGTCTGGTTTCCAAGTTTCTGTCCAATAGGGAATTGAAACAGTCTCGCCAAAATTATAGAGTTGCAATCCACAACAGCTAACTGCATTCATAATAGAAGCATTATGAATTATCTAAGGAACAGAAAAACATAACAGTACAAACCTCAAGTAACAAGCCTTTTTTTCATCGATCAATTAGCTTACATTTTTGTACAAAGTTAAGCAACACACAGATGCAAGAACACAGGACATTCTAACTATACAGGGTGTCCCTTAAATTAAATTCAGCTTCAAAAATATTGAAATATTGTAAATTTTACAATTTTGATATTCTTTTTTTTATGACAGAATGGCATTAGATGGATTCACAATTTGCTTTTGTAGCTGCAAGGTATACTATTAAGCTAATGTGAAAATAATTAGGGATGTATCTCAACGAATTCATGCCTCTGTCAGCAATATTGTCTCATAAGTCAAAAATTTGGAACATACATGTTATGTTTAAGGACTAGCTCTTCATCATTTTAGCCGAACAATGCTCACCGCTAATGATAATTATAATGTACCTAATGCCTTAAAAATATCAAACCTGAGTTCCTACACCTAACTCTTTTGCCCTTAGCAGCATATCAGTGTGGGTCGTGGCACCCAAGGGGTCTCCGACAACCAAAACTGCTATTTCTCTGTCTTTTGCTTCTTTTATAATGTCATCTATGTAGCCCTCGCACAGCTCTCGATCAGCTAATATTATGGGTCTTCCATAAAATTCTTCCTAAAACATGAAGCTTCATTTTAAAGCCTTTTCTAATAAAAGGAAGTTGTTTTTTTTTAATCCACGGTACAACCAGTCGCCATGCGATGTTACGACTTAAGAAAGTGGAAATTCTTTCAAGCTTGGGCACCTTATCAATAGTGAGTTTGAAATAATATGTTTACCAAAACATCTTTTCCTACTGTAAGTATTGATGTATAACCTTCTAAAAACACCTTATCACATTTTTTTATAACTTCCAAGCCTTTAACTGTAACATCTTTAGCGTCACCTAAGCCTAACCCAATTAAATAAAACATTGTTTTCTATTAATTGAACAGAACATGAAAACTTCTCAACATAACCTAAAAAACTTTATTGAAAGGATTTTCTTTATAAATTGAATGAAAAAAAAGGCATTGGCGATTGGGCTGTCAGCCAATGAAGTGTCACGTTTTTACAATCCGATGTACGGTCAACGGCATGACAGGCTACCTGTCTAATGGGCCTAATGGCCCAGACTCCACCAGAGCTGAGCGGAGATGTGCGGCGTCGAGCTGTGTTTTCAACAACCAATAGAATCACATCTCCATTTGTGAATAACGCAATTCCATTGGTTGTTGAAAACACAGCTCGACGCCGCACATCTCCGCTCAGCTCTAGTGGAGTCTGGGCCTTACTCATACGTCCATGCATTACTCCTTGCATGCTCTTTGCTCGCTTTAAGCAAGAGGAGGATAAAAAACGATATGGATATTATTTATGGGCGCAGCTGTACCAGGTACAGTCAACAGCACATCAGGTCACCCTATTTCCGTTTTTCCTCTCGCTCTTGCCAAAAGACGTTTGTACGCGAAAGAGCAAGGAGACTGACCGGAACCGGAAATGGGTAGCGTGATGTGCCGGCCAGCGCACATGGCTGTATGGTTGAGACTGAAGCCGTAAAAACAAAATAAAAAAAATGAACCAGGTCGGGCAGTCATGTTGTCACTGTCAGTCAAGTGTCAAGTCAATCAAAAGATGGGACTTTGCTTTTTAGATTCATTTTTTATTGTTTTGTAAATATTAAGCTTTAATTTCGACGATTACGCTTCAATCATGATATCTCGTAAAGGGCAGAAAGCTATAAATGAGGGGGTTGTCGGCAAATACATAAAAAAAGACACACCACCAGATTTACCGAGTGAGTAATGTTATTTTTATTAGTGCTTGTTCAACGATAGTAGGTATTTTGTTTGTTTGTTCCTGATGTATGTACTTATGTTATGTTTATATCATATTTTAATTTCAAGTCATTAATGTCTGGACAACGGGACACAACAGAAGACCTCGAAGTCAGCCTTTTGGTGCCAGTGAGACAAGTTCCCAGAGCCATGAGAACAAATTTGGAAAAGCTCAAACTATGAGTGGTCATGCTGGAAAATATACACCAAGTGAATCAGTGCCAAACTTAGCACACCGGTAAAAAACACAATATAACAGTTTAGTAGGATACAATCTTTCATCTAGTGTATCATGAAATATTTTTATAGATTTGCCAGTCTATCTACTAGTGGTAGTGACACAGCAAGCACTTCAAGTAACTACAATTCCCAGTTTCACCTGGATACCAATTTGGTGAGTATATCCTCTTATCAACTATGATATTGCAGAAAGTGTTTATTTAACAATTTAGAGCAGTTCAGTTTTTTTGGTAGTTTGTATTTTGCTGTTTCTCATTCCTGATAAGCTCTCTCGTTAATCTTGTCTGCCAGTTATCCAGATGTGTTAATCTACATTTCTTTTGTTAACTGTATGATGATGGCTTCACTCTCTCCATATTATGTTACCACAAACTACTTGTTATATACCATTTGCCCCATCTAATAAAGTGAGACTTGCATTGTAAACTTCACTTTATGTATTTAAAATTGTAAAATAGTCATTATGACAAAACATATTTTATTGTTGAATCACAGGCATCTCATTCTACACTGAATGAAATTGAAGATTCATTTAGTAGGCAGACCAGTTACAGATATTACAGGCAGCCACAACCAGAAGACCCTATATACCAGAATCAGCAGCAGGTATTGTTTTTTTAGGTGATTGAAAAATTCAACAATACTTCTAACTGGAAGAATAGTTCTGAAAACATTGTTGTATGTTTCTAACAGTACAATATTGAAACTCCTAATGAACCTTAACAGACGACAGATGTTGTATTGTATGTTATTTGTTCATTTAGGTCCAGCAACAGAAGCAACAGCAATATGGTTCAAGGGAGTCAAGCATGCCCCGACTCCCCTCCAACTTGAGTCTGACGCCCAGGCTGCACCCCCCATCACCTCATTCTATTCGCCTTCATAGCTGCACTGAACGTAATATGATTGTCATTTAAAAAATCATAATGTGATTTTTGTCTTGTGAATTTCACTATATTTATTATTCACTTTGACCGTTTTTGACACTTGATTTTATTTTCCAGCTTACCCATCAAGCAGTCAGTCCTCACCAATATATTCTAATTATGTGAACACATCAGTAGTGCCTTATTCTAGTAAAGGCCATGGCAGCAATATTATTTCTACTAGTCAGGGTAAGTAGGTATCTGAATGAAATGCCTGGGTAATATAAAATTAGCAATCATTTAACTTTTAGTGGATTCTTACTTTACATAAGTTGGTGATCTTAAAATAATGACCATTGTCCATGACATGCGGCATGCCAGGGCATTAGAAATACAATCAACAAAATTAAATTATTTTAATTTTAATTAAATTGGCTTAGAATAATAACATTAATTAAAGAAAATAACATTATCAAGTGGCATCCAATTAACTTAGTTAAGTTAGTTGCTTAGTTTAGGCCTAGGTGGCGCCGTGTGGAATAATGTCTAGTTGTATTTATTTAATCATTAGAAGCATGTTTGTTCGAACCTTTTTACTAATTTTGTTGACTGTGCAGGGTCGGAAGAGTGCGAGCTGCCTCTGCCGCCTGGCTGGTCTGCGGACCGCACGCTCCGCGGCCGGCGCTACTACATGGACCACAACACACAGACCACGCACTGGACGCACCCGCTGGAGAGCGTGCCGCGCCCCTGGCAGAGGGTCTCAACGCCACACCATGGCGTTTACTACTTCAAGTAAATACTCTTTTCATGAAATATTTCGATAGGCAATGAAGATAACATTTCAATTTGTAAATGAAAAAAGTTGCACTTTCATCAATCATCGTTCTTGCATCAAAATATACATAATAATCATACAATAATTTGAATTTAAGCGCAAGTGATACAAAATTTGCCACCTACCACTTACAATGCACGAAAAAATTTAAGTTACATTAATTATCGGTTAATGACGGTTATCGGTTACCTGCTGATTAATTTTACTTTACTACCGCATTGTTATGTTGTGTAAATGGTTTTATAATTCATAGTCGCAACAACAATACATAATCCATAAATGCAATTTATATTCCTTGTTCTTTCTCTGTAATTTAGGCTTTTTTTCTTCTATTTCAGTCCAATGGTTGACTGGTAGGCAATGCTTTTAGCATTCAGTCCGCTTTTGTTCTCATTTGTGCATTAAGGATGAAAGGAATAGGTAAAATATTATCTCTTACTAGTGATTCTTTTTAGTGAGATAACCCATCAAACGACATATGCTCACCCGTGCTTAGTTGGGGGCTGCTACTTGGTCAGCCCATATGTTCCTACACTGGTTCCTCATTACTTACTAGAAGAAATACCCCATTGGTTGATTGTGTACTCAAAAGGTAAGCTTTATTTTTGGAAGAGATAAACTACTAGAGAATTGATTATTATACCCAAACTGGTGCTCATAAAACATGCCTAGACCATGCATGTTTTATCCATACTTTACATGCAGAATAACCTAGGTCTGGCTCAGAATTCATTTAATAGTGCTCTCGTTTTCAATAAGAAAAGAGAAAGCATGCGACTTGCCTTTGGACCATTTGAAATACTCATACTTACATAACATTTATTTTATTCAATTTAATTCGTTCTAAATTCCTAAATCAAATGATTACATCATTGATGAGGCTTGTAATACGTCATTCTTATTTACTATTTGATTGTTTAGCTGACCAAGAATTGGATCACAAGCTGCGCTGGAACATGTTCCGCCTGAGCGAGCTCGACTGCTACTCGGACATGCTGACGCGCCTTTACAAGCAAGAGCTGCAACTCATTGTTATGAAGTATGAGCAATACAGGTAACATTATTTCATTGAAATACCGATTTTTGATGTATCTTAATGTATCACTCTGGTATGGTTAAATATATTGATGGTGCTGTCGGTGTATCATGAATTTTCGCTTAAGCTGCGTAAATAAAGAAAAAAAATATTTTATCTTATTTATATTTAATGTATCGCTCTAGTATGGTTAAATATATTGATGGTGCTGTCGGTCTACCATGAGCGGTCATTAAGGGAACTGTAGACTCATAAATCCTATGAATAAATTTTAATGAATCTTCACAATCATATAGCTTATAGAATAACACGGTACATTTTAAACATAAAATTCCTTTTTTTTTACTAAATCCACGCGGACGAAGGCACGGACGTCCGCTAGATATAAATTTACGCTGACGCCACGTAAGTCGAAAATTACAGGAGGAATCACTCTCTCAGGAGATAATGAAAATTATGTTTTGTGTTGATTATGAACTGACATGTTAAAATACAGTAGGTAATATAATTTATATTCTACTTTCAGGTCAGCATTGCTTCAGGAAATAGAAAGAAGAAGACATGCCGCATATGCACTGTGCAACTAAATTATTTAAATAATAAACATAAATCTTTCTTTATTAATCATGCCTTTTAAGAGCTGTGATCATAATGACAAGATAGTTTTAATAATTTGTAAGTTCTGTCCCCTACTATGGACATTAAATTATATAAGGCGAAAAACCATGTATGCATTCTTGAAGTTCATAAACATTAGTGTAAGTTAAGTGTAGTTAACTGTGATTAGATAAAATTTAAACCCAATTTTTGTAATGAATTTATAGTTGAAATCTTGGACTATTTATACTCTTGCTATAAATAATTTTTAGACATAATATTTTGTAAGAATTTAACTTAAATGAAGTTATATTTATTCCGAAAGTGCCTTAAATAAAGCAACCTATACATTTTTAAGTATTTTTGTATTAATTAGACTGCCCTTTGATTTGATTAGATTATGATTCTTCAAGCCTGTTGTAAACTGAAGTCACTTAAAGATCACAGTAAACAAATTGAAGGAGCGTAGTAGGACATAGTGCAACAAACTGATGTCATTAGGGGCTAAAAAGTTACCAGGCAGAGCTGCTACTAGTGTCTTGAATCAGGTAAAATAACACACCCAGATTTTATTAAATACATTTATTCTATATTATCCACTATTTACATGATCTTGAGGTTGTTTGTACCAAAATATTTTATTCAAATAATTCTTCATTACCACTTTTACACTCTTTGGCATCATCATTTTCTTTTTTTGCTACTTCACCATCAACAATCTCATACTCTCCAACCTTGGTAAGGCCAGATATTCTTAACACTTTAGCATTTTTTATTCCTAGTGTGTGTGCCCATGATTGTGCTGCAATAAAAAAACAGATTTAAGGATTATTCAAAAACATATTATTGTGATTATTTATGGAATAAGGTACATACATCGCTGCTTTGGAAGAATAGCGTATTATTACCAAATACTACAAAATTGATTTTTTAACACCATTCAACGTAAAATGGTCTGTTTTGTATACTCAGTAAAGATCGTATTTCTATAACAACAATTACGGTCATGGCACCACCGAAAGACTGTTTCCTATTGGTCAATATGGGGCGCAATTTTTGATATACAGCGTTGTATCGCCAGTTGCAACGTGTCTTTAGAAGTAAACATTTCGTTGGTTTTCCGGAATATGGTCATATTACAAAAAAATACTGATTTTGAGTGAGAATTTATCTAGGACACTGCATTATTTCGACATGTGACACTATTGTTTAGAATAATAAACTGGGACTTTTATACACTTCTCTTAAACAAAGTATCATTTGGAAGTACTACATTGTTCTACCAAAAGTGAGTATGACTTGAATGTATTAAAATTAAAAACAACTGTTTACAATAAAAAATGGGGTTGACGGTATTTGCACAATCAAAATTGAAACTTTTTTCTAGATAAATTATTATCGTCACTGTAGTTGTACTTTTCGTATTAAGACTGTATCCGTTAAAGAATCTGTCGTATTGTTGTACTTGACACAGTATTTCAGAAAAAAAACAACCCAAAAACGCATTTATTTTTTCAATGACAGATACCTACCTAACTAATCCAACTGATTTTATGATCTCAAATAATTCTAGTTCAATATTTAGATAACTTTTTTAAATAACTAAAAACTGGAGACTTATATAAACTCTGTTTCGTGTTTAGAATTTAGAAAATCCTTGTAATTTTAAGTTAAATAACGGATTTGTGGAAGCTGTCCATGCGGTTGGATCCAGGTTTTTCAAGACTGGCTGACGGAATAAACTGCAGAATCTTTTGACCCACACTTTCGACCTTATGACTGAACGTCTGTCTTTGACACTGCAGTGCCCTGATGACGCTAGTAACTATCGCCTTAGACTTATTTGGTAGTCCTTGTGACACAAAATCCGTGTCTTTAACACAAACCGTGGTTACAGAGACAATCGAACGAAACAAAGGTTCCAAAGTGTTCGCAATGCGACACGAATTCCGTGTCTTCAACAGAAATCGTGGTAAAGAGACAATCGAACGGAACAAAAACGGAAGGGTGCGAACACTTCGGAGTGTTCGCAAGAGACAAGTCTATTGAGCAGAGTTGGTTGAGAGAGCTGAAGTTGGAGGATGGCAGTGTGGCGACGACGAAAGAAGCGGTGTTGATGGAGGTTGAGAGATTCTACAATAAGCTTTATACTTATATCGCCAAAGCCGTTCCTAGGGTCTTTTGCCGAAAAACCCCAAAGCCAAGCTAACCCAGCACTAAAGATATCCTGGACATCACTCTGTACGAGATTAGGATGGCTCTCAAACAGCTTAACAACAACAAGGCACCGGGCGACGATGGAATGGAATGGGTTCTTAGAGTTCATTATAGGCTATTTGATTCCGTGTTCGAAGGTACAACGCTAGAGGCATGGACCAGAGAAAAAGGAGACAACTTGTTGAAGAACTGTAGAACCATCTCGCTTCTGAGCCATGTCTACAAGTTGTCGAGTTCGAGGGTGATCACGAACCGTCTCGCACGCAGGTTCGGTGACTTCCAGCCTCCCGAACAAGCCGGATTCCGAAAAGGCTATAGTACCATTATACCACATTCATGCGCTGCGGCAGATTATACAGAAGACCAAAAAGTGAAATCTGCCACTTTTCTTATCGTTCGTAGACTATGAGAAAGCCTTCGATTCGGTCGAGACTTGGGCGGTGCTGCAGTCTCTTCAACGCTGCCACATTGACATCGGTACATCAAAGTGATGAAGTGCTTATAAGCGAATGCCACCATGTCAGTCCGAATGCAGGAGCCGAGCAAGAGCGCGATTCCTTTGCGAAGGGGCAGGGGGACGGCATCTCTCCGAAACTGTTTACGTCGAGATTGGAAGACACCTTTAAGCTCCTGGAATTGCAAGGACTCGGCATTAACATAAATGGCCAGTATATGACTCACCTTCGGTTTGCCGACGACATAGTGGAAGAGCTCGGCAGCATGCTCGAGAACCAGTCTCCCAGACTCGATTGAGGTTCTCGAGCATGCTCGACAAGTGGGCATGAAAATTAACATAGACAAGACAAAGGTCAAGTCAAACACCCGTGTTACGCCCACTCCAGTATCTGTTGGTGGTCCGATTCTCGAATCTAGTTAAAGTAGGTAGGTCTAATTTCGAGAAAGAGGTAGATCGTCAAATCCAACTCGGGTGGGCAACGTTCGGGAAATTGCGAATCGTCTTCTCTTCCAACATACCTCAGTGCCTCAAAACGAAGGTCTACGACCAGTGTGTCTTGCCAGTGATGACATGGATCTGAGACATGGTCATAGACAAGTCACCCAACGGGCTATGGAGAGGGCTATGCTCGGTGTTCCGCTATGAGATCGAATCAGAAGTAACGAAATCCGTAGGAGAACTAAGGTTGCCGACGTAGCCCAGCGTATTGCAGGTTGAAGTTGAAGTGCCAGTGAGCAGGGCATATAGCACTAAAAACTGATGGCCGTTGTTGCCAGGAAGTCTTCGTGTGGAGACCATTTGAGGCCAAACGCAAGGTGCACGGATGACCTCATAAAGATCGCGTGGTTTCGGTGGATGCAGGCCGCCTACAACCGGCCGCTCTGAAAACCTATGAGGGAGGCCTATGATTAGCAGTGGACGTCGTGTGGCTTATGATGATGAATTTTAAGTTGATAAAAGTTATGTTGTTCTGTTTTGAGATTTTTAATTTTTTTTCGGTTACCAAATTTACAAGATTCAAAGCTACAATCATTACATAATAAACTTTAGCCATTTTTAAAGTTTAACACTTTCTTATTTTTCTCAGTTTAGTATGTTCATTCATTGCTGTAAAACCAGTTAATACCTAAGTACCTTTCCATAAAACATGTTACTTACAGCAAGAATTTCTGTAAAACAACGACTGAATTGGTACTGTAACACTATTGATTTAAATAAAGTAATGCTAAGATGTCACAACTCAAATTGTAACAGTGTCACTAAGAAAAACATCGTGAATATTTTGTGTTATTTCAAAAAACACCTCTGTTATTAAAAATAACCTTATTTTTTTCTAGTATTTTTTTCGTAATAAGCCAGTAATCTTCTTAGGTTTGTCTGTGCTATTTTGTTTAAGTCCGAGACGTGGTAGTCATTCTCAATTTTTAATACTAAATATATTATATTAATTTCTAAAAAACATTTATTAAATATAAATTCCAATATATCTTTCGTGTTTTTGTTCAAGTCTCATCAACATTTGCGCAGTAAATGAAAAAATACAGCTTCTTGAAATTTTAAAAAACTTTGAAGTGCTCTCCTGAAAAATTTACCATATTTGAGTTACGACAGTATTCTTCCAAGGCAGCGACATATTCTATTTGAAGATTTCTTTACAAGGTAGTGAAGGTTTATTTTAGATTATATCTCTATTGTTTTCCCAAATTCAGATTAAATCAAACCAACCAATTTCTATTCATTAGCAGGTTCAATTACCCCACAGTGGCACAGTATAAACATTTGTGTGCATGATAGTTTTTTTTATATGACTATTGCTGTTTAGCCGCTGATGGCTTTGACTGCTCTACCAGACTGCAGGGTGAGCACAGATGGCCCTCAACCCTAATATTTAAAGTAACAAGCTACAGACACCCCAGAGGGTGGTACGGACCTTGACGCTTAGGGCATGGCTTGAAGGGCCAAATGACACCTTACAAACAAGAGTGTTTAACAAGTCTCTTTTATATTATACTAGCGGCCGCCCGCAACTTCGTCTGCGTGGACTTAAGTAAAAAAAAAAGTATAAAAAGTATCCTATGTCCTTCTCCTGGCTCTAAACTACCTCCATGCCAATTTTCAGCTAAATCGGTTCAGCCGTTCTTGAGTTATAAGTGGAGTAACTAACACGACTTTCTTTTATATACAGTGTGTCTGGTCACCGATGTCCGACCCGTTAAGGTGAAGTAATATGATCTATTTTATGAATAAATCCACCATAATTAAGCACTTTTAATTAAATTTTTTTAAAATTTTTTTTATTTATTTCAGGTAAATTTTACCTGCGTTTCAAAGGGTTTCTGATGACAGGGTGATATTCAATTTGTCACAACTTCTAAACTATTTTACTTGGAACTTTGATTTTTGCTTCAGTGTTTAGGTGATGTCTTTGGGTATCCAAAAAGTTAAATGTATGTTGACAGTTTAGTTTTTCTGAAAAAAAAAAAAATGTAAAAAAAAACTAACAAATTCTATCACAATTTTCAAGTTCAAACATTTTTTTGAGGTATTTTAAGGGAGTTATGAAAAAATGCTTTTTTGTCAGCTTATTGCCTACTTTTGTAGCTGTCTAACGATACCACTTTTGTGACTGTTGGACCGCTAAATCGGCAGATATTGCAAACTAAAATAACCCACCCGTACTCCCGAGAAAAAAAAATTAAAATGGCGGCCATTTTAAAACAACTGGGGCAAAGTGCTTAATTATGGTGGATTTATTCATAAAATAGATCATATTACTTCACCTTAACGGGTCGGACATCGGTGACCAGACACACTGTATATAGAAGAATATGTATTTACTAAAAATAATAGTATTTTAATATGTTTATCTGTTACACATGTTTACATGTCTGGGCTACACAGTGCTGTGTGGTCTAATAACATTTATTTGTTTACAAATTACTTCAATTCTTAACCAAGAATTTGTTTCTCAAGGAGTGCTGTTAAGTTATAAAAATGTCACCTCTAATTGAATGCCCCTTGTATGACATAATGTTTTACATGTTTTCTGGGGCTATATGCTATAAAGTGGTACTCATGCAAATGGCTTGTGGTATTTTTGGACTGGACCTAATTATATCTCATGTTCATTATTTCACAGTGTAAAGAATAACGTCTTTACCTGGCGGAATAGCACGCTCTTCATCACTTTTCAGTCCATAGTAATGAGCCCAATCTGCCTTTCCCTGATATGCACTGTAAAGCACTAAGCCAAAGGCATTCCACGCTACTAGTCCGTAGGCTAAGCTCAGCCGGCGTTTCCATTTCACTGCATATTCTTCAGGGATCGGCTTCGTTCTGCGGCGCACAAATCTGTGCCACCACTTGTAAATCATTCTGCAATTATTTTCTCTTGTGGGGATATAAGGTTATAATTAGCTTACAATTAGTGGAGTATTCAAAAGTTATTGTTATTAGTTGAATTTATTAATTTCAACCATTTTTGTTGTAACTTTTAGTAAAAAACCACCTGAATTATCCGAAATATCCGGTCAAAAATCTGTATCCAAAATAATCCAAATCTTAGGTGACATTGACACATTATGACTAGGGAGGGATGACAACATGACAATCTGAAATCGATAGTTCGAAGAATCGATTCTTTGGACCAAATGAATGAAAAGTTGTGCTGAGTCGGATTTTCACACTTTATTTTTATTATAACAAACTCATAAATTTGGAAAGCAAGTTTGTTCTTTTATACCCAATACCTACTTGGTGAGGTAATCAAAATATTTGTTTATATTATCTGATAACCCAAACTGAAAATCTTTGATTTCACTAATATTAGATCCCAGACATTGTATCTTAAGGAACCTGTCTTGTTTTTCATAAAATAAATAAAAAAACTTGCATGAAAAAACGATTTATCTCGATTTTTTTGAATCGATTTATCAGGCTACGATTCCAATCGATTTGAAAATCGGTCTTTTTCGGAAAGATTCGCCATCCCTAAATGACATTACTTTTTTTTTATTGAGTGGCACTGGCCTGTTAATCCTATTGACCATCTTTATATTGTTTTTTTCATGAAAAACATCCCCCAGACGGCCCAGACGCACTCTGTAATTGATGTGATTTTTTCACACTCACACTCCGTGATTTTAAGGGTCAGGGCTGGGTGTTTCAAATATAGGAATCTATATTTAGTAGCTATTTATTCACAAAAAAATTGTATCTTGTTATCCATTGTCTACATAGTACCTATACTATAGTACAGCATTTAATTGCTTAATTTGGGACTAGATGGCGCTGTGGAATAATGTCCCGTGATATTCTAATAATTATTAACCTAATCAATTGTGAAAAATGTGAAACCAAGAGGTAACCATTTAAAAATTCGGGTAGGTATGTGGGTACTCAATCTTCCCCTTTTTTCGTTTTCTTGTTTTGATTGATTATGCATAAAGTATTAAACCTTCGGCTTCCTTAAGTTTACTGCCTTTGTGAAAAATAATGTGAAACACGTTTTATTTGGTAATTTTCATTTTCTAATAAGACTCGTATCTAATTAAAATACAGGGTGAGTTGTTCAAGAGTGCGTGGCGGGGTAAATCCTAAACTATGAGGAATTAAAAAAAAAACGGTCAAAGAAGTCTCGATACCGATTTTGACAAAAAATGCATAGATTTTTGAAAATACTTACTTTTTTCATAGCCGGGAATCGAACCTGTTGGTATTGAAAAATAATGTCATGTGTTGTTAAGTTAGCTGTAGTTGGTAAAAACTAACCGCGCGCGGAACTAAAGTAATATCGATGTGAGGGACCTGGAGGGCCCTTAAGAAGCACATACGGACAGCAAGGCAAAGTTAAGTTTGTCCCTCAATACAGCGAGATACTCTTTACGCGAGACACACAAGTTTGTGTAGTAGTCCGACTCTCACTCACTTACACAATTAATTTACCTTTAGGGGTTCCGTATTTAAACATGACCCTATTACAAAGCCTCCGCTGTCTGACTGTCTATCACCAGGTTGTATCTCATATAAACCGTATCACAGTTACCAAAATTGAAAATCAATTGTCTTTAGGTAATGCAATAGATAGGTAGGTACTTTTTCATGAGGTAGAGAGCAAACGAGCTAGAGGGTCACCAGATGGGGAGTAATCTTCTCTGTCCTTGGACAATTGCAACACCAGATGAGTCACGAGATGCGTTGCTTGCTTTTCAAAAATCAATAGAGCTCTTTTCCGCACTCGGTAAAAAGTGAAGTGTGAATCGCACAGTTGAAGAGCGCCTACCGTCCAGGTCCAGGTGATGAGCGTGGAACTTCAGCTTATGACGCGTTGTGCGGTGATCAAAGCGAGAGGCCGGTACGATTTTAAACAACTTTTCAGAGCACTCCCCATTGTATATGCGATACAGAACACATGGGGATGCAATGCCTTTACGTAAAGCCAAAGGGTCTAGGCAATCGGAGATAAGGGGGTCGCCGAAGAGGAAGAGAAAGAAGGAGATATGGGGGTGCTCCAGCCCAAAGATGGCAGCAGTACTCCATGTGAGGCCTTACTTGTACTTACCTACCACCTACATAATGCAAGTTGGTGTCAATTTTATAAAATTAAACGCAAGATTCTTTGAACGTCTACCTACTCATCTGCTTTAGGTTTTTAATAAAGAGGATTGATTGAATCACCTAACAATATAGAACTTGGAACATTTATGCAAATTGTAAATCCAAAGAGAATTAAAAACCTCTGTAAAAACCTATCTCCCTCGCAAGATTGTCAAAATACTGCGATGTTTCAATCAACCATTTTTCAGAATTTATGACCGTTTAGTTAAAAACTCACAGCATAATGCTTGCGAATTGGCGAATTACAAAATATTTTAACGTCTCAGCTGTTCCTCTGTAAGTTCGTTTGTATAATGCTAATAGGTACGAAATTTACAAAAAAATCACACCAAAATAAACAAACAAACAAACAAAACATTTATTGGCATAGAATACAATTGAGCCTAACCTAGCCTAGCTTTTTTAGCCTTGGTAAAAGAAGCTCTTTGATAAAACAAGTACCCATACATATCTACGTTAACTAAAACCTACTTATCTACGTTCCAAGACAGCAGGCCAATCAAAATAAGTGAATACCTTTAACATGACATAACATACCCTCACGACCACATAATCTTAAACAGTCCAATAAATAATGAAGTAACTACCTTTACTTAGGTACCTAATTGCTAGCAGTTTACCTGACGGTCAACAGCATGAAAGGCTTCCTATAACCGATCATTCCTCCTTGCTTTAGGTTAAAGAACTCATTTGTTAAGTCCATTATAGAAAACGAAAACGGGTAGCCTGATGAGCCGTTGACTGTACCTACATATTTGAATTAGCATTTTTACTGTTTCTGCATAGTGGAAAAGCTTGGAATGGAACGTCGTTTGCTCGCTATATTGTTGTGCATAAAGATTGGATGTAAGTAGGGATACATAATATCTAAGTAAATAGATACCTGACTAGCAATCTCCACAACTTTGCTACTAGGTAAGTATACCTTTATATCAGGCATAGCTTTTATCTGTTGCAATTCGCATTTCAAAGCATGCTTCCACTTTGTTGTGCAAGTTCATTGCAACTAAGACCCATTATTAAAGCTGCATCACCAGAAAATTGGCGTCAAAACCTATCGTGACTAGGCCCAATAAGCAAGGTCGTACGAAGGTCATTCTGACGCTGCTATTTTACGGCGCTGACGTGACGAGTTCCCGCGCGCCGGCACCGCCAGGCAACTTACACACTTTGCTTAGTGGCTAACAAAATTGATGTTATATTTTCCTCAAATGTGGTTTGTTTTACCACCAAATAAGTGCAATTCCTGGTTGGCAGAGTTTTAGTAGGGACACTTCGGTTTTAACCTAATACCTATCTAGGTACTTGTTTCCTCCATTGTCAGCGGAGTGATTTATTTATTTACAAGCTTTCCCGACAGACGTCGTTCGTTCAAATGCATTTGGACTTTCACATCAAACTTCCCTGGGCCTTTTTTACAGATTCAAAACCAAAATTATCCAAATCAGTCCAAATTTTTAAACATAAATGGCACATCATTTAAAACAACACAAGCATTATAAAAACAAGAGCCTTCTAACGTCCCACAGCTGGGCACAGGCCACACCTCAACTATGAAGTGGTACTTCAACACACTGCCTGGCTGGTGATAAACCTTACTGTCAGATGTTATCAATGATTCCACCGACTGACGACTGTCACCTAGCGACGTACTTTCCGTTCACAAAGTTACGGCCAGGGTAGTCACCTTCCCATTACCCGAATCTACTGTTACCAATGGGCCGGGGCACCTAATACTGATAACCATTTGCAAAATACATAGGTACTTACATAAAAAGTTCCCATTTGAGAAATCGTCGGACTGTGTACGAGCACTGAAATGTAAATCACCCAAGTTTCTTTCTATACCTTGCGGCAAACCTCCACTAAGGTCGGCACGGCATTGCTTTGTTTACATCGCTGCCATGCGAATCTGCGGATAGTCACGAATCTGTGTGACAACAGTGGGCCACAAGCGTTACAGAAACACATGGGGAAATCTGATAAAAAGTGCGTTAATTTTATTCTGAGCAGTGTATGGTGTTTGAATCAGAAAAGTATTTTAATTTTGCAAAAACTTACCTCTATACATATATTTTTGCTAGCTCAGTCTGTGAATTTATTACTTAATGATTTTTTATTCATCTATTGTCGTCATCTTAGAAAATTGCTCTTTCCAAATGTATTTTCTAACGCTCTAACGTTAGATTTTTTTTTCATTTTAAGTGGCAATGGAATAAAATACCAATACTGTCGTCATTTACAGAATCAAATCAGATCGTATAAATACATTAAAAAAACGATATGACGCCTTTTTGGAAGACGACAAAAAAAGGAAAGAGAGGAATGAATACATATTGGAGAAGTTGGATAAAATGCGCTACTGCACTGCTATAGTGCCAGTGCGACTGAAGGTAATTGTTCTTAGGGGTAGATAGTTAATAGATTTAGATTAATCTACATAGGTAAATTAGCGCTCAAGGTGTTTGTTTGATCGGTAAGTACCACAAAAATGATTAGGTAGGTGTGTCAATCAAAGTTTAAGCAAAAATTTTAGACTTCGTATCGCGCAATATGCGCATTTAGCTTATGCCCTCGTGTAACGCTTTCGTTGCGGTCGACTACAATACACGAAGTTCACAGATTACATCATCCAGTGATTTTGAAGTTGAGCTACTTTTGCACGGTTAGCCTAGATGGGTATATGGTTTTTCCCGTGCTTCGAGAGCGAATTAAGTAAACTCCTGCAGGCACGAAAGAGAAAGCTTATGTGTAATTTAATATCACTTTTTGTTTCAGCCTTCTACGTTCAATGATGTAAACCTTTACAATAGGCCCGCGCAAGCATTTGACAGTCCGACAGAGCTCACTCACAACGATCAACGTTACATGCACTTGGACCTGCCTAGAAAGCACACCGACGAAATTGTCTTACAAGAAATCAGTAAAAAATATATTTTGATTCCAAAGTTAAGACCAGTTCATGATAAAGACAGTACACTGATCTTAAAGCCTAAAATTGATGAAAATTCAGATTGGAAGAGCAAGTACGACATTCTGGATAAATTAAAGAAAGATGAAAAAGAACAAGATAGTCCCACACATCCGGAAATCAGTTTGTTTGAAACAGAGAAGGGCGTTGTAGGAAAAAAGTATATTGAGGAAAATGTAACCACACGGGACGATGAACCTTTGCTAGAATATAGAAAAGAAATTCCCGAGAAGCTACCGCGTGAAGAACAGATACCGTATGATTTAAACAATTATGCTAAAGGTAATGACGAAACAGAACGAAATTACCATTACGCCCATCAAAAAGATAAGTCATTTGAAAAAGCTAACTTAGAGCAAAATAACAACGAGAATGACAACAATGAACAGAATAACGTCTATAACACTTGTTATTACCAAAACGACGTTCAAAGTACTGTTTATGACGGAAACAACATTCAAGATACTTCTTATGACCATAATAACATCAAAAACACTGGATATGATCAAAATAATCTGGAAAATACTGTCCATGATCAAATACCAACAAATGAAAAGACGGAATGTTTGGACACACAAGAAAGTAACTTGAATGACTACGAATACAATCAAAACGTAGAACCTGTTAATTTGCAACAACAATATCCACAAGACACGACACACATTGAAAAGCACGATGAATACTTCATAGATCCAGAATTAAACAATGAAGTTCAAGAAACCCCAGCAGATAATCCGGTTCATGAGCAATTGATTACTGAAGAAGATAACAATGACAAATCACGCACATATCTGGATCAAGGGGAGATATCCCCAGTCGTGGGCGTAAATGCAAGCGATATGATCAATGAGATAAATAACGAAGTTCCTTTAGAACAAGATTCGTCGTTCACTGATACTAATCTTGAATATCCGATTGATCCTGTTAATGTTCAGGAGTTTACTCCGCATGACAGCGTGCAACTAACTGATGGTGTAAACGTGAATCCCAAACCGCTGGTATTAGCGGATAATAATGATCTTACTGACCATTATGATCCAGTGGTGCAAACCGGGGACGCTAATGCACCTGAAGAAATGTATAACACTGAACAAAGTGAAGGGTTATACAATGAACAGACAGAAAACTATGATTATACCGAGGAAGCGGTGGCGGAAAATTATAACCCAGAATACGCTCCAAATGAAACGTATCAACAGAATGAGGAATACGGTTATTATGAAGGAGCACAGACAGAACAACCATATACGGAAGTAAATGAAAGCGAGGAAACTACTCAGCGCTATGATCAGAACTACGAGCAACAATATGGAACTGCGTATGATCAACAAGGTTACCCACAACAGGGTTATGAACAGGAATATGCGCAAGGCTACGAGCAACAAGGGTATGTAGAGCCACAGCAGCATTACGAAGGAGTAGATCAAACGCAGCAAGATGTGGAACAAGTACAATTAGAGAACCAAGATATGACTCCGCAGTATGTTGAGCAACAGCTAGATAACGAACAAGGTTATGTTAACGAACCAAATGTAGAAACTGAAATCAGCAAAGCAGGTAAACTTGAGAATGTTCAGCCAGTTCCTTCAGCGGTTGAACAGCAATCTAAAGTGCAATAAAATGTTGATATTACAATTTGAAAAAATATTAAAACTTGACTAGGTGAAGTTTCGCATACTCTCATACGCATAAATAGTAGTGTTCCGTTCGTTCTTAAAACCAACTCCATATTTTGAATTCATTGCAAGGCTCACTTGCTTGAGGAATGGGGGGCCAAGATAGGCGAGCGTTCGCTGAAAAATTTTAGTCCGTAGGTGGTGCTACAGTCTGTTCTAGTCTTTATTTATTTCACGCTATTAGACTAGACAATCACTTTTTAACAATTTGTTATTGTGTGATCTCACGAAATATCGTCGCAGTAAGCAAAATAAACCAGTCAGATATGAAACAGTCATGTATTGTTACCAATGATTGGTAGGTATACTTAATTAAGTAGGTACCTTATTTTAAAAGATGTTATGTCGTCAGTAACTGTGTCATAATAATAAAAGAAAATTGCGAGTTAAAGATGTTGTTTTATTTACTCCACTACATTCTCATTAGAGCCTCACGTGAGGGTTATATTTACATTCTACTTTTATTATCAAACTTGTTTCTCTACTGCAAATTAGTAACATGTCATTCAGGTAAAGGCATTTTCTCTAATACATCTGCTTGTTCTGGAATAAGTGCTTGTACAGGTTTTTTCCAATGGTTTTCTTCCCATGGCAGCCTGTCCAAGCCTGTGGCCCAGTGATGGATGCGACATCTCACATTCACTTTTTCCTTTTTATTGATCTGCAAGAAAGCACATTGAACTTTAAAAAAAAAAAAGGACTGGTCGGTTAATCGCCGAGAAGCTATACTGTGTCTGGCTATGTATATTATTTATCTTGATATTTTATTCTGAAGGCGCGTTTTAATACTGAATTGTGAAGCATGTAATTCTTAAACACATAAATAATCACTCAACACTGGACATTATTCCACACAGCGCCATCGAGCCCAACCCAAACTAAGCAACTAAATGCTTGTGCTATGGGATACTAGACAACGGATTAACATACTAAAATTCTGTCTGTAAATACATACATAACATACATAGGAAACACCAAGACCAGTACAAATAGACATGTTCATGCACACAAATGTTACTGTGCGGGGATCGAACACGCGATCACTGGTGTAATAGATAAGTGATCTATTACACCAAACTGGTTGTTAACACCTTGGAAGACAAATTTAATCAGAATCCCGGACTCATTAGTTTACAAAGCTTAAAATACTTACTGTAACTGTAACATAAAATTCCTTTTCTTGTAGAGATAGGTCTGGGCCGCTAATAGTAACGGAAGGCATTTCAATGGCATGCTGAGGAACTACAAAGCCTGCTTTTCTGAAGGACGTCTCAACATGCCAGGGCTCGAGTGTCCAAGGTGTAATTTTGTTCATGGTTATTTGTAGCACAAGCCGAGAGAGGCACCCAATAGTCTAAAAACATACATATTATAATTTGATTAGAGAAATGTTCATGTAATTTGCTCTTGGGAGATTTACATCCAGCAACATTTAATCTCATTTTGCTCAATTGACCATAATATATTCGTGAGACGAGTCACCGAACTCGCCTACCGCCGCGGCGTGCGGGAACGGTTTTGACAAACGGTAGGTACCTATATCTCGTCTTTCGTGTACCAACGCGACTTTTTGAGAACGAGATAGGTATCGTGTTCAGGATAGGAGGGGCTACATTTATTTTTCTAAGACCGTTCCACAGTGAAGTTTTGGTGAGCAATGAATCCGCAGCGAAAGGGTTAAACGTGCCTCCCAAAGCACGGAAATTACCGAATATTTTTCAGGAATTTTAGATTTTAGATCACTACATTTTTAGAGTAAAAGTTCCAGAATGATACCCCATTATGTGCCAATAAGATTTGATTTTTAGTTACCGGGAGGGACAACCTGTATAGTAAAGCTGGTCTGAAACTGCTCTTAATTTTAAAATAAGGCAAAAGTTTGTGTGTTAGTGGCAATTATTTTATAATACCTATTATACAGTGTGTCTGGTCACCAGTGTCACAGTATAAACCATACAGTAGGCTATCTAAGGCCGCCCGCCGAGTTATTAGCCTAGCGTGCACACAGACAGACACGCGGCACAGCCCGTCCGTACTGCCGGCTCCCTATGCCTCCCTACTTTATGCTAGCGTGTGCGTGAAATTGCGTGTGCGTGATATCGCGACACGGCGCGCGACGCGCACGCACACATTCAAACCGAGAGTGGCACGTTTGTATGTGGATAGCTTACTGTTAAGTGTAAGATTATACTGTGCCAGTGTCGGACCCGCTAGGGTTCTGTAATATAATCAATTTTATCGACAAATCCACTGTTACAATTTTTTTGCCTCCTATCACAAAATGGCGGCCATTCGCTTTTTTATTTCGCCGAACCCGGATGTGTTCATTCATTTAGCAATATAGGATCGCCAAATATTTTGACACCCTAATTGCACTGTATCCACAGGATGGATGTTTTTTTCAGGATTGGAGATAACTCAAACTGCATACTTAGTTTTGAAACTTTTTAAGTTTTTAACTACCAGAACAAGACTGTATTATTATGCCATCTCTTATTGTTGCAGGATTAAAGTCTTGGAAGTAATATAAAATGGCAAACTTATATCTTTCATAACAAATATCATCAACAATAACAACCAATACACATCATAATTTTTCATCATCATCATCAACAGCAACCTCTAGACATCCACAGCTGGTCATAGGCCTCCCCCATAGAGCGCCACAGCAATCAGCTTTGGGCCAATAGCATCTAATAGCTTCCAGCAAACTGCACCAGGTTAGGGCCACCAAGTGGGGGGCCTTCCTTTCCTCGTGGTTGCCACTCCAGAACTTTTCTTCTCTAATGGTTGTCGGTTTTGTGTGCGCTGTGGCCTGCCCATTGCCACTTCAGCTTGGCTACCCGAATATCATTTTTCATAAAATGATAATTCTTTTTTGGCTGAATGGCCTTTATGTTACATCAATCAGGTTTAAGAATTTTGTTGCTTAAATAAAATCAATTGAAAACAGACTATGCTGCCACCACAACATATTTCTGTATTCATACCGCTACCTCTAACTTTTTAAAAATAAAAACATTCAACACTTACTCTGTGTACATAGGGGGAACTGTAAGTGTTATCTTCCTTCACTTTTTTATCTTCATTTTTGAGTTTTCCCATGTTCTCAGGACTGGCGTATAATGCCAGGCCAGGCAATAGGTAATCCCGGTATGCTACTGATGGACGAACAGTGATGACATCACCAGCCTTGCCAACACCTAAGCAGGGAAACAGTTATTAGATCCATTTAATTCTCTAGAATAAACTTTTGATTAGTTAGTTTAATGAAAGTCCAAAAAAAAAAGACCTTTCCTTCAGTTTGCCATATAATGTTACTGCCCAGAGTTTCATCCTTTTGAAAAAATACTTAGTCAATGTGAATAATTTTAACATTGTCATAAAATATAACACACATTATTAATCATAACAATAAATAACAGTAAACAAAAATTACAATAATCTACGATAAGGATTAAAGGGAAGCTATCACAACATATTTCTCTTTTGGCAACTGATTTTGTGTGATGATACAGTAGTGGATTATTACACCAGAGGTTGCAGGTTCGATCCACTCACAGTACCAACCTTTGTGTGCATGAACATGTCTGTTTGTATTGGTCTGGGTGTTTTCAGAAACTGGGACAGAAAAAAATCTGTCATGTGAATTAACTATGTATTCACAAAAAGAAGTTTCAAGTATGTTTATCCATTGTCTGGTATCTGGTGGTGCTGTGTGAAATAATATCAACTGTTTTATTTTATTCATTTAATGTTCTGCTGCCTGGTACCCATAGTACAAGCTTTATTTATTATATATTTATTTTTCTAGCTTTGCTTTGTTTGTGACTAGATGACGTAGTGTGGAATAATGTCCTATGAGGTTTATTGATATTATATCAGGCATTACAAATAGTAACCAACTCACCATCAACAAATTGTTTCAAAATAACAGTCATGTCTGCTTTCTTGGCTACATTTGTGTCCTCAACCAAATCATAGATGAAATGCCTAGCCCTCATTTTAGGAAGTTTACCACCTTGCTTGTGAAGTGGTGGTGGCCATCGTCTCTTCAAGATGAATGTATTCTGAAACAAAATAAATGTTTTTATTGGTCTCTAAAATTAACCTAAAAAGTTTTTTTTCCAATAGCTTACCCTTGTTTGTTGCTTCAGAATGTTTGGTCCTAGTATAAGTGTTTTTGTCAGGAAACTTCCAAAACCCAGCATAATTCCTAATTTTATGAAATAAATTACTCAGGTGAGCCGAACGAAATAGGTTATTTATTTGACAGTGACACTGACAGCAAAAGTTTTTTTCAATATACTGGAGCTTTGGCGACTGGGTCATAAGCAGAGGGCAGAATGGAACCCATGTGCCCAGTCCTGTGGTGCACTCAAGGTGCACTGCACAGTCTGTGCATGTCTCTGTAGGGCATCGCCCTCACAGAATAGACTCCTGATGACAGGCGAGAGGCTATAATAATTATAACAAATTCATTTACTTAAAAAATTTTTGGTCCGTGATTTGTTAGAAACAAAGTTATTATTCTAATGTTAGTGGATAATAAATTAAATAGTTAAAATGGTCACAATGTCATACAAATACGTCGGAATCGGAATCAACCAACTAATGAGTTTCTGCCAATCTTGTATGATTGAACATCGCCTATTGCCCCCCGCCTCAGGTTTAGTTTATAAGAGCAAACCGAACCGGTAAAACACTTGACTCAAAATTAAATGGGATAAAATAGGCAGTTCTAACTGGCAGCACCATTAAAAGAGCTAAACTCAATCTTAGTCTCCAAGCAATGAAATAAATAAAAAAAAAAGCTAAACTCATTTCTCATTGGTTCATATTCAATAGTAGGCAAAAAAGCTTACAAATCATTGGTCAATATTGGTCTGGTCTTGTTTGTTATATCCACCATTTATTTGCCACAGACAGAGAGCGAGAACAATTTTTTTTCTCTGATGAATTAGGCACGATTAGGCACTTTCAGGAGCACGGCCGATTTTCATCCTTTAAAAAATAATAGCATTAAGGTTAAGCTTGTCTATGGATGCTTTTATAGAAAATGGTAGCTTCCCCTCCTCCCGCGGATGATGAGGTTTCTACTCTAAGGATTGTCTTTGGTTTGTAACCTAGGTTACGCTTTTGTTGATTGTCATTTGTGTCAAGTATTGTCAGGTTGGTTTTTATTTCATTGTGTCAACAATTATATTTTTTTCAGAAAATATAAATGCTTAAAAGAAAATAAACTTACCTACCCATCAGAAAATGCGGTAAGATTGTTTGGAAACATAATTGTAGAAGACAATCAAGTTTTAGAAAATAGCCCACATCAACAGGGTTTAGTAAAAGAGTTGAAACATCAAATTCAGTCCACGGATTCAGTCCAAGCATTCATCAGCATTCATATAATTCTTTGGGTTGTAAGCAACACAAAAGTGTTGTTGCGAAAAGCTGTTTTGATTTAACTCTCAAGGTACGGATGTTTGTAGATTGGAAAAGAAGATTTTGCCCTGTATGCAGCGTAAAGCATTTACTAAATATTAAACAAAATTAAGAAATAAAAGGCATTATAAGTGAAAATTGTTTAATTTATACCCAATTTATATTTCCAAAGAAAACAAGCAGAATTTAGGTAGGTACCTACCTATAATATACCGTACCGTTATAAATCCACAAATATATACAAAAAGGTTTAACATAAAACCTTTTTGTATATATTTGTGGATTATACTAACATCGTTGCCGCATTATGAAAAAAAAAGCTGTCAAAATCTTTACATGCGGAAATCTCTATGGATCCTAAGGCGAGTTTTTTGCTACGGAAGTTACCCGTCTGAACCTGTTCCCTATCTAGTTTGTGTTCAGGAGTTTCAAGCGAACTGGCGTTGTTCAACCGTGTTGTTTGATCAATAGTTGTGATAATTTCGTTTGTAATCCTTCAAATTTATAACATTCTGTTTATTGAACGGTGGATAATATGGATGATGAAGTTAGTTCGGATTTGCAGGTGGGTTTATTCAACAAGCAGCGAGGTTATGGTATTTGATACTTCATCTCGATAGATTACAATTTGTATGTCTGTTTGCAGAAGTGTTTGTCGGACGGATCGATGGAGACTGACGAGGGCCCGCTCATAAACGAAAACTCCAACGGGCTATCGCATTTGCTGACGGAGAGCGAGTTCCTTGTGTCGGACAGTGTGCCTGCGGACGAGTCGTCGGCGTCAAACCAAGGTTTCCTCAATGCTGTCGAGTTGTCTACGGGGAGCGTGGGGGACTACTTGGATAACAACACGGACGGCTTTAACGCTGATTCTTTCGATGTCGGCGACAACGCAGTCACTTTTCCGAGCGGGGACTCGCTGCCTCCCTGTGATGCTGACTTTATAAAAGAGACCACGTTTGACATTAGTGCTGATGTTACAGAGAGTCAGAAGACCAAGGTGGACACTGATTTTGAGCAAGAAAGTGTGAGTGAAATGTCTAATGATGTTAGTTCTATACCGACTGAAGACCCTCACATGAAGATGGATGAAGATAGCACCACAGGTGATATCAAAATTACAGAAGCTAATGAGATCACCAATGATAGTATACCCACCAATGAGAGTGAAACAATACAAAATGTTAAAGTGGAGGTTAGTAAGATCCTAGTTTTAAGAATCGAATGTGCCTATGCACTGATATTTGTTTATGTAATTGTCAAATTTCAACATTCTCAAAGTTCTATATTTATTTAGTTAGTTATAAAAGCTATTCTACAATTAGTAACTATTCAATCAATAACTTTGATTGACCGCTCTGAGTTTGGCTGTAAATCCTTTAAATCCACAATTTTAGCAGCCAGGCTTACATGAATTCAACTTGTCCTGTGGCTTCAGAAGCAATGGTACTTATGCTATTAATTATGAAAAACCTGCATTGCATCCTTATTTTTAATGCACTTCTTTATCCTTGTAGGATAAAACTCCTGAAAAGGAAAATGGCTTAGAGAACAATGAAACTCCCCCTTCAAAGGTATACACTAGTTCCATACTAATTGGTAGAATTAGGTTTTCAACAATTTCATTTTGTAGCACATTGAAATCCATTCAGTTAATGATACAAATTTTAAAGTAGTTTTATTCACAATATTATTGGCAGCAAAAACAATCATAAATATTGAATGAATAAATGGCTTATTGGTATAAGTATTTCAGAATTACTTGCTGTACATAATTAACACCAAAATTCTAGATTCCTTAATCATAAAAGTTTATTCAAAGATGCAGCATTGCTATAATGATTTAAGTGTACTGTTACTCCTAACTAATGTTGACAGCAATAAGAATGAGAATCCCCCCCTGAGCCCAATCATTTCATCATTTGTTTTTTTCTGGGTTGTCTATCTTTAGTAAGAATATGATCACTATCCTAAAATATAAATAACCTACATAATAATGAAAAAGACTAAGTTACCTTAAAGACCAGCAGCTCTCAAACTATTTGCAGCTGAACCAAACTCTAATATTATAATTACAGAGCCCTAAGATAGTAGAGACTTGACTCAGAGTCAGATGTTATCTTATACTTAACATTCACAAAAAATACAAAATTCAATTCATCAAATTCATGTCACAGTGTTAGTGGCCAAAATCCTCCGAAACGGATAGACCAATTTTAATCAAATTTTGAATGTACATTCGTGAAGTCTTCA
This sequence comes from Udea ferrugalis, assembly GCA_950022985.1. Classification (NCBI taxonomy): domain Eukaryota; kingdom Metazoa; phylum Arthropoda; class Insecta; order Lepidoptera; family Crambidae; genus Udea; species Udea ferrugalis. The sequence continues at coordinate 6,172,712 of OX465533.1, forward strand.
CCTTAGCACACATTATCACTTACGGTCAGGTGAGATTGTGGTCAAATGTGCACCTAAATTAAGTTATTAAAAAAAGTCTGAGAATAGGTCCTAATCATTTTTTTTAAACTAAAGTCTATGCGGACGTAGTTGCGGGCGGCCGCTAGTACTAAGTACATGAAATTCTTCTACTACCCATTTGATTCAAAATATTTAAATTTTAGCTTGATTTTGTTACTTTTTACTCTGCATGTTTCTAGCACCTGTTTAGTAGATTTAGTTTATTAAGTTACTAGTACCCTTTTTTTCACTGAGGCCTCTTAGAGTTATTTAATTCACTTCAATGTTTTGGTAGATGCAACAATTACTTATTTTTATGAAAATATTCCTAACTACTTATATGTATTGACATGTCACCTGTAATCTGTATAATTCAGGCTTTCTGGTTAAAAACATAGAATACCGAATTATACAGATTGCCAGTAACAGATATAATTTAAAGAGTGTTATTTCATTTGAGTGCTAAACTCTCATTATTTCATTTAGGAAGCACCAGAAGATAAGGTTATTAGGCAAGAAATTAAAAAAGAGCCAGAACCTGAGGCAGAGCCTGCACCGAAGCCTGAAGTAATAGATAGTGTAGTTCTCAAGATCAAAAAAGAGCCTGTATTGGATGAAGAAATGGGAGAATCTGAAAAACCACAAAAGGTAAATTATAATTATTAGGCTATGCAATGTCATATGTCTATGTCTTTTCATAAATCTAAACAAAACCACAGTAAAGGATTACTATTACCGTGACAAAACCATCAGCAATTAAAGCTTGATCTTCTATTTTCTCACTGTGACCTTAGTGTTTTATTGCAGACTCATTTCTCAAAACTTCTTGTTGTACAATTTTACTTTTCTATCTTTGTAGCCGAAGGACGAAACTGCCACTGCATCTGATCTGCCCGTGAAAACTGAAAAAGTTATACCAGATGTCAAAATAAAAACTGAGGTGTGTAAAGGTTTAGTAGAATTTTGTGTTATTGCAACAACATTATATTATTATTTACCAATTTTAAATGCAATGTTGTGTAGATTGGGGGTGCAGAAGAAACTGAGAATGTATCCGAGGATGAGTTGCCTACTGTTCAGAAGCCAAGCGTGAAGGATGCAGAGAATGTGTCTGATGATGAGCTTCCTGGCCCTAAGCCAGCTGAGTTGCCAGCTGATACAGAGGTAAGAAAAAAATGTTGTTTTTAAATATGTTATGGGTTTTAACAGTGCAGATTGATTATCTATTCAAAATATTCAACAGTGTCTGACATCCATTGTATAAGCTCTGCTTAGTTTGGGTTCAGATTACCTAGTTGTAAAGAAGTTCAAGATATTTTTTAAATGTTAGAGTCTTTGTTAAATTATAACTTTTATTCAGGTGGTGTCAGAAGATGAGCTTCCTTCTGCCAAAAAAGAACCAAAAGAATCTCGAAAGCGGAAACCTGATGAAGAAGGAGATGGATACGATCCTGGTTCTCCGACATCTGAATCAGAATCATCAAGTAAAAAACAAGCAGTGGCTAAAGTAAATATAACTCCTTGATGGTTTATTCTTCTTATTTGACTGGTTTATTTGTTTTTTTTTAATATTGTATGTTACTCTCAGAATGGTGAAAGCAAACCAATCCCTGCTGAGAAAAGGTCTTCTATTGATGAGAAACCAAAGAAGAAAGTCCTCCCTGAGCTAGACAAGTATTGGAAGGTTGTCAACGACGATCCCACTGATTTCACAGGCTGGACCTATTTGCTGCAATATGTAGATCAGGAGGTAATTCATGTTTCATTAACTGCATAAATCCTTTACTAGTTAGTAGATGTGTTAAATGTGATGACAAATATTGCTAATCTTATTGCTTTATGAAGCGATGAGAACTGAATTCCATGTGGAAAAGCAAGGGCCATCTGATTATGAAATACAGGGTGTAACAAAGGATAGACAAAACTGCAAATGTAATGTAGGTAGAGATCGTCTAAGTTGAAATGACGATGCCCTTCCACCACATCTACTCATACAAGAGTGAATGCTTGTAAGCGTAGATGCAGTGGAGTGGAGGGGTGCGTCAATTCATTTAGGAGCTACTTCGTTTTAGTAACTGAATCAATTGCCGTGAAGAACAATTTTTCTTTTCGCAATTTGGATTGTTATCCTCTGTTTTATTCAAAATATATTTGTTATTTTCCTTCATTACCCAAAAAAAAAAATAGCCCCAAGCACGTCACGATATTATCGCACGAGGTGAAGTTCTACAAGTATAGAACTAAGTCATTTTTGTGCTCGAAAATAAGCCTAATAATACTTTGTTCATTCACTTTTTAGGTTATTTTAAAACATATAAAAAAAGGCAGTTATAAAGAAAATTACGACAGTAACGTAGTTTTTATTCTATGGAGTTTGTTTCAAAAATTTGGCCACAATTTGCAAAGTCATCCTGTATTGTGAATCGAGTGAAGGTGAATGAGTTGCGTGTGTTCGAACATATTCCTAGAATACTTTAAGCTTTGTCTGTCGTACCGAGCCACCCTGTATAGCTACCCAGTGAGTCTTTGAATTAAATGTGATGAGTTTGAGTGAGTGACGCAGTGTTGACTTTGGTATTCAACAGAGCGACGTCGAGGCGGCCCGCGAAGCATACGACGCGTTCTTGTCGCACTACCCGTACTGCTACGGGTACTGGCGAAAGTACGCTGATTACGAAAAGCGTAAAGGAAGTAAAAAGAAGTGCCTTGAGGTAAGTCCATGAAATTTAATAAAAATACAACATTATTTATTTAGTCACTTGGTGAGTTGGTTAAGCTTAATACACCTGACTGATGACTTTATATTTATGTGCCTTCTTAACACTTGGATTTTTAATTGTTTTAGTCATAACTGGTATTTTGCAATTATTTTTTTTCCCAACAGTGCGTCGAGGTCCAAGATGCTCGTAAGGCAAAGCTGTCCATACGCACAGGAGCGTTGTATTACCGTCGCATAGAATTGTTTTTAATGGTTCATTGTTTGTGGTGTATATTGATAATTCTAATGCATTTATTTATAATTCTTTGTACACGCATGTATTGTAATACTTTATCATGTATATTATTTAAGTACGTGCAATGAATAGTGGACATACTTAAGGAATATTATGTAAACTAATCCATGGTAGCATGGAGAGCGAATGGTGTTCATCGTATTTAGCCTTGATTGGCGTTAGGACCCGAGGACTGCGGGCGGCGGCAGCGCTTCACCGTCGCGTGCGAACAGGTGTAATATGCCCAGACAAACATTTTATATTTATAGATATGAGCGAGGCGCTGCGTGCGATTTTGTGCGTTTCGTCTCCATCGCCACTCAACGTCTCGCTTCTTCTATTCAAAATTACATGAAAAAATATTATGCTATTCAATATTCCCTTGCTTCATAGTGTTGTCGCCACGACGGCAATGCTCCCCCGCCCGCGGCGCCCATTTGACGCATTTGTTCAATTTCAGGTATTGGAAAGAGGTCTGAAATCTATTCCTTTGTCTGTGGATTTGTGGATACACTACCTGAATCACATTAAAGCGACGAGAGCTGAAGATATTGCTTATATCAGGTCTCAATATGAGAGGGCTATAGGTACGTTTTGTTCTGAATAATAATGTAAATCGTAATGGACTTATGCGCAGTTTCATTAATGTGTATACTTGTTTGCAGATGCTTGTGGTTTAGAATTCCGTTCAGACCGTCTATGGGAGTCCTACATCAAGTGGGAGGCGGAGCACGGTTCAGCTCTCAACGTCACCAATATCTACGACCGCTTATTGTCCACGCCTACACTCGGATACACTTCGCATTTTGACAAGTGTGTATTTCTATGTGCATCTTTATCTGTGTTTTTCATGAGAGCATTGCCTGTATAAGTCATATGGGACTTACTGACATAAGAAACTTGCTTATCAATCATAATGATCGCTCATCCAAGACATGCCCTCATGTCTCATTTATCTAACTTTCGTAATAAATAACATAATTTAGACACATTCAGTGCAGTTCGAGCTATGGAGCCCGGTCATAGCTACTGGCTACAACAGTTAGTATGTGGAGCACAAATTCTATTGAAGGGTGTAATCTGATTTTGGGAGTTGCTGCCAAAATTCATAAGCTTCACTCACCAACACATCTCATTATGTTTCTAATGTATAACATGCCCCACAACAGATGGACCAATCACCAGGCCTACTGCCAGCGTCCCAACCGGAAATAATGTGTCTGAAATACTAGAGGTTGTTGCCTTACTTGAGTGAGATACACTAAGGGTGGGTTGCACCATCTGACTTTAACAATAACGAACATCCAAATTTCAGTTAAAGTAGGCCAAAAATGACGTCAAATTGACAAATTTGACAAAAACTTTAACTTTAACTTCTACTATGGTGCAACCTACCCTAAGTTTTGTAGCAGGTAGCTACTTGCCAATACCTCTCTCAATCCAAACCCTAAATGTGATTTGAGCGAAAGGCTATGCCGCTCGCAGGCAAGATAGATAGATAGATAATATTCTTTAATGCACATTAAACTTAAAAACTTAAGTTTAGAAATACATTGAAAGTAATGCACAATTTAGGCGGCCTTATCGCAAGCCTTTAGGTCACAACAAAAAGTGCTTCAACTTTAACGTCACTGCATAAATCGTCTGTAAAAGACGCAGATGCCGTCGATGACGACTTGTTAGTGGGGCCAAACTCAATTAACTGTATCTATGTAGGTATCTAATTTGTTTCAAAAGTTGAGTTGTTTTATATGTAAGTATCTAATTTGCTGGCAAAACTTGAGGTTTTTGTGTATGTCCAGTTTCCAAGAGCACGTGATGTCGGAGCCGGTGACGGGCGTGGTGGCGCAGGCGGAGCTGGTGCGGCTGCGCGGCGAGGTGCGCGAGGCGGCCGGCTCGCAGCCGCAGCTGGACCTGCCGCCCGGGGAGGACGAGCCCGTCGACCACGTGGTCAGTATTACTGCCTGCCGTGCTGCCCCATGGTCATATACGGCATAATTCCAGTCTTTCGTCTTGGGCGCCAAAATTGCTAGTGCCGGCCTTGTGCCGCCCAGCTTAGTGTTGGACCGAGCTGAGAGTATACTTCTAGCTTCTTGCGCTTGTCTGCCATGCCGCGGCTGCCTAGGGCGCTGGCATTCGACCGACACTGGATCGACAATCAGCGGTATGATTCCAGTCTTCCGTCAAGGGCGCCTAAATTGCTGGGGCCCGCGCTTAGCACTAGTTACCGAGCTCAGGGTATACATTCAGCTGTGTGCAATGTGCCTGTTGAGCACATTATATCTCTGCCATATCTACTTTATAAAAATAAGTCGGGTTTTCCTTCCTGACGCTATAACTCCAGAACGCACGAACCGATTTCCAAGGTTTTGCATTTGTTGGAAAGGTCTCGGGCTCCGTGAGGTTTATAGTGGGAAAATCTTTTTTCACATACAGCTAAGTCCACGCGGACGAAGTCGCGGGTGGCTGCTAGTTAATGATAAATAAATAAATAAAATGAATCGTAAAACGTGTTACTACCTTTAAAAGTTGCTAAAAAAGCCCACCTCCTCTTCGAATCACGTTTTTAGTTTTCCCATCCAAATTTCTCCTGCCATTTTAATCAAAACTTCCCCTCTGCCACAATCCAATCCTTCTGACTGGACGATGTCAGTCTGTCTGTCAGGTCAGCTAGTTGGTAATAAATACTCTTATGTTTTGAAAAAACAAATTTAAATATCCTTATATCTATAGGCGTCTGAAGAAGAAGGTCAAGCAATAAAAGAGCGCATCATAGCTACTAGAAGGAAAATTCACAAAGGCACTGGAGAAGAAGTGGCGGCAAGGTGGACCTTCGAGGAGGGCGTAAGTTACAATTATTTGTCTTTTTAATTATGTTAAGAAAGAAGGCTCTACAAGTTTAAATGCTGCTTTCAAAAATCTGGTTTTTTGGGTATGTGACCTGGGTCGAGAAACAATTGGCTGACCACCTACAACTTTGCCTACTGATGGCATGTTTGCCTATTTAGGAAAGTTTATGAATCTTACTTGGTCGTACCCCCTTCTATTCGCGAAGATAATATGTTTGCAAGCAATAGATTATAAATAACCCGTAGAGTTCAATGGGGGTGCTTTTAGGCTCTACAGGTATAGGTCGCGGCACCTAAGTTTAGCGCTGAGCGAACCGTGGAAGGGATAGCTGCGCATGGTACCGTCGCGCACGGAGAGTTTTATCAAGTAATCATTAAGCATCATATAATAAATAATTAGTAGTTGAAACAATGTTCATTATGTTATTCTAAAGGACTGACAAACTTAAAATAGTATGTAGCAAAAATAATTATGAAAAAATTATTAAGGTGATGGGTATGACTTTTGGTATTTAGCCTTGAATTTTGGAAAGTTGCCCTTCTGTGCGCGATAGATGGCTCGCAGTGTCGCTATGATGATTGCTAGAAAGTATGACATAAACGTTAAGTGAGTATCACAGAGAAAACAATGCACGTCATAGACCATTTTTCGTGCTTGTCTTTTCAAAACATTATTTCTCCTAGGCATATTCACATATGAAATATAAATAGTAATGTTTACTCTTCGAAACAAAAACAAAAAACAAACTTGACAAAAAAACTATAACAAAACTTAACAGTAATAACAAAACGATTTTGTACGCGACGGTGCTCTAGGATGTGCGCGGGACTTGACATCAGTGCGGGGGACGTAATGCGACCGGAGAGCCAATCAGCGCTACGCTCGCTCGCCCTTCGTCCCTTTACCCCCCTGTGATACCTTATTTTCGTCTTCTGCGCAGAAACGGCCAGCGCTAAAGTTACGTGCCGCTACTTGTAAGTTCAAACTTAACAGGTTCACTGTCCACAAATATATAACAATTAAAAGCTAATTGTTTGCAGCCCATATGTGGGCTGTGGACTGACTGACTTCCTAAGGACATTATGGTAACCTAAAATTTTCGTGTTTGTTCAAAGTCAAACCCGTTGTCATATGCAGATATGACAACGGGTTTGACTTCGCTTTGTTAAAGTTTACTTCGTTTATACGTAGATCAAGCGTCCATACTTCCACGTGAAGCCGCTGGAGCGCTGCCAGCTGAAGAACTGGAAGGCGTACCTGGAGTGGGAGAAGCAGCACGGCTCCTTCAAGCGCGCGCTGGTGCTGCACGAGCGCTGCCTCATCGCCTGCGCGCTCTACGAGGAGTTCTGGATGCGGGTATGCGCGTTATACTTCAAGTGTTTTGGTATCTTGGAATCATTGTTGCATAAGCTGCCTGTTCACACCAGCAGATATTTCTAAATAATGTGGATATGAAGTGACTGCAATCTCTCTGTATACCTTTCATAAATAAAATAATGCGATTTTTTAGACGATTTCAAGACGGAGCGATTTCGCTGCGATAAATTAGTATGTTATTCTAACGCGGTGAAATCGCTGGCTCACGTGCTCGATCGCTACGATGTTACGGCGATAAAATTTAATTGCCATGATCGCCCAAAAATTGCTAGGTGTGACAGGCACTGAAAAATAATGGAGCTACAATAGTAGTCTCTTAATAAAGAGACTCAAATTTTCAATCACCAATTTGCTGTTCTAATCGTATTCATTCGTAATTTCTGTTCATACTACCGCACTCAAATACGCCAATCGCCAATTTAAGGTAATGGTTCACTGACGCTACATTGCCATTCTGAAAAGTTCTTTATGTTTGTTCTTGAGACTAATGAAACATTAACTTCACATTTTAAAATTCGCTAGGCCCGTCATAGAACTGGTTTATGTTTACTAAGGCGACTGCGAGTTTATCTTTCACCATCATATTCAATCAAATGTCGTGAATAATTTCTGGAGTGTGTGTACCAAAAGCCAATTAACTCATGTTTCTTCCATTACAGTTAATAAAGTTCCTCGAAGAGCGTGCAGAGACAGACGCGTCCCTGATCAGCATCGAGCGCGAAGTGCTGGAGCGCGCGTGCACCGTGCACCACCTCGACAAGCCGGAGCTGCACCTGCACTGGGCGCACTTCGAGGAGGCGCACGGGAACACGGCGCGCGCCGCCGAGATACTCGACCGGATAGAGAAGACCTGCCCCTGCCTGGTGCAGATACAGTACCGGTGAGTGACCCCGGCACCACCTCGACAAGCCGGAGCTGCACCTGCACTGGGCGCACTTCGAGGAGGCGCACGGGAACACGGCGCGCGCCGCCGAGATACTCGACCGGATAGAGAAGACCTGCCCCTGCCTGGTGCAGATACAGTACCGGTGAGTGACCCCGGCACCACCTCGACAAGCCGGAGCTGCACCTGCACTGGGCGCACTTCGAGGAGGCGCACGGGAACACGGCGCGCGCCGCCGAGATACTCGACCGGATAGAGAAGACCTGCCCCTGCCTGGTGCAGATACAGTACCGGTGAGTGACCCCGGCACCACCTCGACAAGCCGGAGCTGCACCTGCACTGGGCGCACTTCGAGGAGGCGCACGGGAACACGGCGCGCGCCGCCGAGATACTCGACCGGATAGAGAAGACCTGCCCCTGCCTGGTGCAGATACAGTACCGGTGAGTGACCCCGGCACCACCTCGACAAGCCGGAGCTGCACCTGCACTGGGCGCACTTCGAGGAGGCGCACGGGAACACGGCGCGCGCCGCCGAGATACTCGACCGGATAGAGAAGACCTGCCCCTGCCTGGTGCAGATACAGTACCGGTGAGTGACCCCCGGCACCACCTTGACAAGCCTCAGTACAGTAGGCCTAGCACGAACCGCTAACGTTTTGGTCGAAAAGTAAACGAAACTTTTTTTTCTTTAAGTCATAGGAAAGAGAAAAAAAAAGTATTGTTTACTTTTCGATTACCAAAACGTTAGCGGTTCATGCTAGGACTAAGGTAGCGACTATTGAAACTCATGTGGCTTTAGAATCTTCAGGTTCACTAACCTTGGTGTCTTCAATGCAAGAATTAATACGTAAGCGTGTTTCACCATCGGCCTCGTTACCGCTTGGAGGTCAATCGCAAACCCATTAGATTTTTTTTAAATGTTGGCAAAAGAAATGTCCTGAAATATGTGTTTCATGGGATGGGATGCAGGTCGCCAGGAAATTGATGAGGGATGTCCATGTTCAGCAGTAAATGTCATTTGATTGACGATGATAACGATGATAAAGCCTAAACCTAACTAGCTAGAGGAATCAAAACCTCCCCAATATGCCATTATAGATCATTAAAATTATATAGAGATCTCTGTTCACGCTAAATGACAACACCTAGAGCTATTATTTAAGTTGCGTTCGCTAAACCACAATTAAATTCCACAGACGCGTAAACCTAGAAAGGCGTCGAGGCGACTACGAGAAGTGCTCTCAACTGTACGAAGGCTACATCGCGGCCGCCAAGAACAAGGCAGTAGCCTCAGCGTTGTCTATCAAATACGCTCGGTTCCTGTTCCACGTGCGAGGCGACCGGGCGGCGGCGCGGAAGGCGCTGGACGAGGCCATCGCCAAGGAGCCGCTGAACCACCGGCTGCATCTGCAGCGGCTGGACCAGGCGCTGCACACGCCTGGGACGCCCTACGAACATCTGGAAGGTCGGTTGAACCACAGTACACAGAGAACAGCAAAATATCTAGGTACAAACGTGCCGCTCTCGGTTTGAATGTGTGCGTGCGCGTCGCGCACCGTGTCGGCACGCGATTTCACGCGCACGCTAGCATAAAATTTGGGAGGATAAGGTGGTGGCAGTACGGACGGGCTGTGCCGCGTGTCTGTGTGCACGCTAGGCTAATAACTCGGCGGGCGGCCATAGAAAACCTACTGTTTATACTGTTGATGATTGTAGTTGTAGCGGCTTTTGCGCGTACAAAGTGAGAGAAAATACTAATTCAGAGTGAAGCGTAGTGACGATATAAGTAAGCGTGAAGCACCGAGATGTGAAGTGATGTCCACCGGAATAGCACCCCAGGTTTGGTAATCAGGATCATAGCCTCAGCGTTGTCTATCAAATACGGCCGGTTCCTGTTCCACGTGCGAGGCGACCGGGCGGCGGCGCGGAAGGCGCTGGACGAGGCCATCGCCAAGGAGCCGCTGAATCATCGTCTACATCTGCAGCGGCTGGACTTGGCCCTGCACACTCCCGGGACGCCCTATGAACAGCTGGAAGGTCGGTTGAACTGGTGGTGATTGTAGTTGTAGCGGCTTTTGCGCTACAGGATCATAGCCGGAAGGTCGGTTGGACTGATGTTGATTGTAGTTCTTGCCTTGGCGCTACATGAGTTTCGCAATGGCTTTTATTGCGCCCAGGTTTGGTAATCAGGATCACAAACCTGGTATACCTACCTGGTCTAAATTTGTAACCAAAACCACTTCGTTGACATTTTTTATGTTAACTATTTGTAAAGATTAAGTATTACTGGAAAGTGCTTAATTACGCCGTTTTTTCACGTACAGTTTAGAGTAACGCGACTCCGTTGCAGTTGTCGTCCGTCAGTCTTAGTTGCAACAGAAACTTAGTGTGTAAAAATCATTTTTAGGGTTCCGTACCTCAAAAGGAAAAAACGGAACCCTTATAGGATCACTTTGTTGTCCGTATGTCCGTCCGTCTGTCAAGACCCTTTTTCTCAGGAACGCGTGGAGGTATGAAGTGAAATTTATATCAATTACTCAGGTCTACTGTCCCTTGAAGCTGTGAAAAAATCAAACTTCTAAGCCAACGCAATCAAAAGATACAGCCGTTTATGCCGCAAATTTTCGACACTTGCAAGGGAATCACAACCTACAGGGTGCTTCCCGTGAACTCAGAATCTTGAAATTTGGTACGAAGCAACGTCTTATAGCATAGATAAAGGAAAAATTACGGAAACCATAAATTTTTAGTTACATCACACAATATATATGTCGGGGAAATGAGTCAAGGACATTCCCCGGGTCATCAGTATCAGTGTTCATATTGTAAGTTTTTCGACAATATAATCCCACAGTTCCAAATCACACTTGTAAAAGACACTGACTTAGCATAGTTACTATCAAAACTAATTAGATCCGCATGAACACTAGGTAATTATCACTCTTAACTACAAAATCAGAATCGAGAACACGCGATGTTCCCGGCGTGCGCTCCTGTCCTCCATTTTCTCACCTCTCTTCTCAAAAAGTGACGGCCGCGCGCCGATTACATCCGAACGTAGCCGAGCCTAGCCGAAGTATCTGGCTGGTTTGCTGCGATCGACGTCCCTCGACTCCGACACGGCCATTCTGACCTGTCATTCGTCCTCGGATGACATTCTTGGACCAATAGCAACAAGAATAGACTGACCACTCGGCCTTCCTGGCCCAACATGAACACAAACATACTTCAGAGCAACAGGTCAAAAGGTCAGAATAACTGGTCATTTAACTGAAACTTAAGACTACTAATCGCACAATCTTAACTGAAACTTTAGAACTTAGTTAACTGAAAATCATAAACTATCTTGCGGCTGACTGTTCACTGTATTGGCTATAACTCTAGTGCTTCACCAGCAATGTACACTACTACTTAACCAGTAGTAGCCACCAAACATCGCTGACCCAGCGATTTACACTACCTACTACTTAACCAGCAGTAGCCAACAAACATCGCTTACCCAGCGATCTACACTACCTACTACTTAACCAGCAGTAGCCAACAAACATCGCTTACCCAGCGATCTACACTACTACTTAACCAGCAGTAGCCAACAAACCTCGCTTACCCAGCGATCTACACTACTACTTAACCAGCAGTAGCCAACAAACACCGCTTAACCAGCGATCTACACTACTACTTAACCAGTAGTAGTCATCAAACATCGCTTAACCAGCGATCTTCACTACTACTTAACCAGTAGTAGCCACCAAACATCGCTTACCCAGCGATCTACACTACTACTTAACCAGCAATAGCCAACAAACATCGCCTAACCAGCGATCTACACTTCTATCTACACTACTACTTAACCAGCAATAGCCAACAAACATCGCTTAACCAGCGATCTACACTTCTACTTAACCAGCAGTAGCCAACAAACATCGCTTACCCAGCGATCTACACTACTACTTAACCAGTAGTAGCCACCAAACATCGCTTACCCAGCGATCTACACTACTACTTAACCAGCAGTAGCCAACAAACATCGCTTAACCAGCGATCTACACTACTACTTAACCAGCAGTAGCCAACAAACATCGCTTAACCAGCGATCAACACTACTACTTAACCAGTAGCAGCCAACAAACATCGCTTAACCAGCGATCTACACTACTACTTAACCAGTAGTAGCCAACAAACATCGCTTAACCAGCGATCTACACTACTACTTAACCAGTAGCTACCACCAAACATCGCTTAACCAGCGATCTACACTACTACTTAACCAGTAGCAGCCAACAAACATCGCTTAACCAGCGATCTACACTACTACTTAACCAGTAGTAGCCAACAAACATCGCTTAACCAGCGATCTACACTACTACTTAACCAGTAGCTACCACCAAACATCGCTTAACCAGCGATCTACACTACTACTTAACCAGTAGCTACCAACAAACATCGCTTAACCAGCGATCTACACTACTACTTAACCAGTAGCAGCCAACAAACATCGCTTAACCAGCGATCTACACTACTACTTAACCAGTAGCAACCAACTAACATCGCTTAACCAGCGATCTACACTACTACTTCAACAGTAGTAGAAAACAAACATCGCTTAACCAGCGATCTACGCTACTACCTAACCAGTAGTTGCCAAAATCTGATGTTTACTTTCTACTCTGGATTGACCAAAACTAGTAATTATTACAATGTTATTAAAAGGTTTGCCTTTAAATTTAGGTGCTACGGATGATCTAGTCAGTGAACATTCAGAATCATAATAAAATTCAACAGTCTGACCGGAATGTGTGAGGTGACCTACAGCCACGCTGACTGCGCACTCGTCCATCCTCTTTTCAGCTGAAAACCTGGCTCTTCCTTTGAGCATTATTAAGCGATGATCCTTGAACTGGATTATCCGCCATGCATATGTCAGCGGTCGTAGTCTTAATCCATGATCTTGCCTCTCGGTATTCTTTCGACGAAGCGGTCATTGCACCCAACAATGCTAAACAATTTTTGCTCAGCTGTTTTCACAAAATCTTCTACTTGTCGGGATTTTTAGCTTCTGGAGTGGGCCGAGTGGGTTTGGATCCCACTTCTGATGTCGGGGAAATGAGTCAAGGACATTCCCCGGGTCATCAGTATCAGTGTTCATATTGTAAGTTTTTCGACAATATAATCCCACAGTTCCAAATCACACTTGTAAAAGACACTGACTTAGCATAGTTACTATCAAAACTAATTAGATCCGCATGAACACTAGGTAATTATCACTCTTAACTACAAAATCAGAATCGAGAACACGCGATGTTCCCGGCGTGCGCTCCTGTCCTCCATTTTCTCACCTCTCTTCTCAAAAAGTGACGGCCGCGCGCCGATTACATCCGAACGTAGCCGAGCCTAGCCGAAGTATCTGGCTGGTTTGCTGCGATCGACGTCCCTCGACTCCGACATATATTTTTTTAATAATTTTAAACTTACTACCCATTTCCTCATAAACGCGTAGAGGTATTAAATTGAAATTCATACCAAATACTCAGGTCTATAATACCTTTAAGCTGTAACAAAATCAAGGTTTGTACGGAACCCTCGGTGCGCGAGTCCGACGCGCACTTGGCCGGTTTTTTTATTTTATTTATAACAAAAAAAAAACAATTGGCGGACTTCATTCCCAAAGGCATTCTCTACCAGTCAACCTTAAGGCTAAATAGATAATTTGGGAAGTTAGGGCTGTAAAATCTGAAATTATCAGAGCAATCTTGCCGAATTTATTCACAAAGTAATTTTGTTGTCCCAGAACTGGTGATGTCATACGAGAAGCAAGAAGGCGCCGAGATAGAAGTGAGCGCGAGCATGGCGTGGCGGCGCCGCGAGCTGGCGGAGGAGGTCGGCGACGCGGCCGCGGCACGCCGCGCGCACCAGCACGCGCGCGCGCTCGCCAAGCACATGCGCAAGCGCGCGCGCAAGGACAAGCACGACGCGCCGCCGCCGCCCTGGTAATCACACACAACTCTGAGCAATACAAATCAGTTACTAACGTGGTAATCGAAAAGTAAACGATACTTTTCTTTCTTAAAGAATTTTTTTTTTCTAACCTACATCATCCCACCTCTGGGCAAAGGTCTCTCCCTATCCTTTCCACACATTTCGATCCCGTGCCAGGCTCTCCCAATCTAGGCTGCAAAACAGGCAGGCTTAAAGACAGGAAAAAGAAAAAAAGTATTGTTTCCTTTTCGATTACCAAAACGTTACCGGTTCGTACTAGGCCTACTGGTAGCCAAAAATTGCCTTTCTTGCCCGTGTTACTACCAATCTTACTACTGGTAGTAACACTGGTAATTGACTTGCCCTACTTACTACTGAAGTTGAAAGTTGTTAGAACAGCAATCAAAAATTGCCCGTGTTACTACCGCAAAATTAGAACTACAAAAACAAACAAAATTATTAAATTATTTACAATTTATCGGTTATAATAAAAAAACAACAAATTACACCATTTTTTGTGTATGAATTTCAACGTAATTTTTCGAGGACGTACCCTTCTTCATAGTAGGGGAAATGCCTTACGCATACCCGTCCATCAGGGGGTGGATGGGTTGTCCGACTCTCCACTGGACAGGTGGTATACCAGTGGCCTATATTTTGTTTAAGTCCAAATAAATTTCTATGTACGTATTTTGTTTGTTTTTGTAGTTCTAATTTTGCGGTAGTAACAAGGGCAATTTTTGATTGCTGTTCTAACAACTTTCAACTTCAGTAGTAAGTAGGGCAAGTCAATTACCAGTGTTACTACCAGTAGTAAGATTGGTAGTAACACGGGCAAGAATGGAAAAATTGATTTATTTTTGCACACTGACACACCACATAGAAATTTTACAAATTATGCAAACACACAATATGCAGAGTAGGCTGCGGTGCTACAGCAGAAAAAAATCTCCATCGCAGCAAAGTGAAACACAACGTGCTTTTCTATGCCTATATTTTTCTACTGGTCGGAAGACTACATAGTGTTCATTGTAAAATTTGCGGCTAACTATCCGGTGATGGAACCCCGGGACAGGCGAAACCTGGGCTTCTAAATGTTCCTGTCACCATGACGGACAATCTGAGTGCGTCTAACTACCCCGTTTGGGATGTGCTCGTTATGTTATCTTTTTCTATCATTTTTTACCACCGTCTTTTTTTAACATAAAAGAGCGCCGCCTCGTCGATCGACTTACTAATTACCAGTTATTAATCTGTAATTGGTTAAATTACAGCGTGGCAGCAGACGTGAAGAAAAAGGAGAGTGGAACAACGACGACAACGCCCGTGACCACGAGCAGCAGCTCGTACTACCAGACGCCGGCAGCCACGGCGCAGTCCTACGAGCAGTCGTACGCGCAGCCCTACCAGCCGCCCTGGGGCTACCAGCAGCCGCCCGGGCCCTACCAGCACCACGGACACCCCTGGCCACAGTACCCCAACTACTATTAGCACCGACTACACACATGTGTTATTCCACGTTATATTTGTACACATCACAGGTAAAACACCTGAAGTACAGGACTTGACAAATGTTAATGAAGTAATATTATATTAGATAGGGTATGTACGATAAGTGAGCCAGAAAACTGGACGTACTTTTAAGTGGACCGCAGCTCCCGCTCGAGGTGAAGTCGGGAAGATTTTACTTTTGTGATTATGAATTCTGCACATTTTGACCAAGATTGAGTGAGACAATTTAACTGTCAACTTTTTTGGCTTCACCTAGGAGTTGGGTTACATTTGTTTAGAGACAAATTTAATAATTGAATAAAATAATAGTAAAGCGATAGTACATCCTAGTTAGATTTCAGTAAGTTTTCATCTGCCATTGATGAAAGATATCGTGATCACCAGTAATGAGCACATCTTCTTTATTTTCTAACCTAGTGTAAAAGGTAAAAAAAAGCATATTACATCAAGATCATTTATTAGAACTTTTTAATAAATCTGAAAATTACATACTTTGGGAAATAAATATAGTTGTCACATTATAAGTTGCTTTTATTTTAATCATCAGACCTTACTTTTTTTTTCTTACAGTTTCGGTACCCAAAGTGGAGATTTTCTAGTTAATCATGATCGAAATTCTACACTCTTGTTCACCTCCTTAGTTTTAAAAATGAGTTTTAAATAATGCACTGTCTCCAATTTCGTTAGCAAAGTTTTTAAGAGTACAGAGGGAGATCTGGGTGTAGTTCGAATAAAAATAAATTCTTAAAGTTAGAAGATGATGGAAGAACAGTATAGAATAATATTAGATTATAGAAAAAAATATTTCATAGTACCTCTACTATCTTGTATTCTAAGATTGTCTTTCTGGTCGACGGGTTTTCAAATATAGACACACAATATATAAAAATCTATACATTCATACCCTTTGTAATACTTACAATTTTATGCATAGAAATGATTACAGTAAATAAATGAATTTTTTGGAAGTTTATAGTTGTTTACACTATCTACTAGTATTAAAATTCAATAAGGTATAAAAATAATTGCAATTGCAACATGAGATAACTCGACTTATTATTAAGCATTTAAAATAATATGATATAGTACAAATTGCCAGTTCACTGCGAAGGTAAAAACTACAAATCATCATCAAATCAAGACATACAATTTTAACATTTTGATAAACTTCTATACTATTTGTCAATATTTATACCTAAGCATAAAACAATAATAAAATAAGTTGATAATTATTATACTGGTATTTCAAAGATGTAAATAAAATATCAACTTAACAAAATTAGTGGATTTCATTTTCACCAGACAAAGAAATGTATAATTACTCAAATAAGTTACAATATTTTAGGTACTTATTTAACATACCAATATTTAAATTATGCACAATTGCACATTAGTTCGCAACATTCTTCCATAAATAAATACACTCCCTTTTTTACACTAATGTTTTCTTCTCGACAACAATATTTCTTATAAGGAGCGGTGATCATCACAATGTATCACATGACGTGTGTGCTCATTCTAGAACGAATGAACGACGTGGAATCGTTGCTCCTATGAGATCTGACCCAGCCGAATGGGCTTTTAGTTTAGCCTTCATCATGAGCAAGCCGCTTTTGCTGCCTTCACAGCTGTAGAAAGAAAATACAATTATTAAAAAGGTGCATTAGTTTCAGAAAATCTATTATTTTAAAAAGCAGTTTCTTTAAAAATGATTATTAGGTACCTTATCCCTACTCGATGCCGCGATGGAGACCAGGAGTGATCCACAATTTGGTATCATTGGAATTTTAATCCTATTTATCTAACATGCAAAAGCCAATGTACCTCCAGTATTTATGAACTAGACCCTAAAGGCATTTCAGAGAGCTGTGTGATGTACCCTCTCAAACCTTATATTTTTGCGTTTTCACGGCACATTCTTACACCCATTCATAAAAATGAACGCAACGCTAAAGTATAGTTTAAGCAATCGACGTGTTATGCCACTTACTCGCAAATGGCGGCAGCAACAAGAATGAAAGAGACAAAGCGATACAAACGTTAACGTGTTGTTGAAGAGCTGTTTAAGTTTTTATGAATAAGGGAGTAAATGTGAGTGAAGTCTTACCTTCCCTCTCCTTCCGGCGGAGTTTCTTGCGGCGACGGTCGATAGCGGCGAGCTCCGCCTTCACCGAGTGGTACGCCTTGCGCAGGTCGGCCAGCCGTGACGTCAGCACGTTGATGCGCGTTGGGCAGTCCCACGACGGATCTGCTGAGTGGGCGATGTAAGTTACGAGGTGTAAGTATGGAAAATGGTGATTTGGTAAGGAAATACATACAAAGATAGAATTTGTTACCTCTGGTATTCCTGATATTAATATTCAAAGTAAAGTCAACGACATCAAGCGTCAACAACTCAATTAGAGGTATTTCTCTATTGCAGATAATTGACAGCTAACAAGAGTTATCATGCGATCAGCCGAAAGACTGAGCAGATGCGTTGTTGAAGAGTGGGGATGATCGAAGCTTCTTCCTTACCGGAAAGAGTATGTGAAACAAAGCTTAAGTGTTCGGTAAATCAGTTGCACAGCAAGTCTGTTTAATAATTTGTACCGATTGATGATCTGTTCTTGAGCAGTTGGACTTAACTTTCCCCCTAACTGTCTCAATGACGCCATCAGCAACAGCTCTATGACGTCCACTGTTGAACATAAGTCTCCCCGATAGATTAGCAGAGCGGCCGGTTATAGGCGACCTGCATCAACCGAAACCCTGCGATTTTTATCAGGTCTCCACTCGAGTACTTTCCGGCCCCAACAGCTATCAGGGATATTTTTTCCACTTCAACCTGCAACGTCGCTACTATCGCAATATACTTACCAAGGTCGACATAGAAGTTGTACTTGAGCGGCGCGTGATGCGAGCCGGCGTCGTCTGTGTCGCGGCGCGGGCGCCTCCCTCGCCGGCCCGTGGTCCCGGCGCCGCCCGCCGCTGAGCTCTCCGACGCCTTGCGCGAACGATTGCCTGGATGGGAGACGTTCATTAGCAAACTGCAGGACTTTTGGACAATTAATGTCGAAACTAGCGAATCAAACGAAAACTTTTTTTCGCGTTTTTACTCGTCGAATACAAAAGATACAAAAGCTATTTAATACGCTCACATATCCCAAACGGGGTAGTCAGAGGCACATTGATTGTTGCCGTCATGATGCACATTCAGAAACCCACATTTAGCCGAACCCGCTGAGCTAATTTGAACCCAACGTGGTAAGGGCGCACCGTGGTCCGGGTTGCTTACCTGTGTTTTCCATCACCGGAGAGTTGCCGCCGTACAAATAACACGAAACAGGTGTTCCGGCCAGTCTTGAATTCGGGACCACCTGGGTTTCGAGCCAGTGTTTAACCACTGGGCCACGGCGCTCTCCAGTTATGTTATATTAAGGGACTTATGGGCAATAGTGTAAATGCAATATCTTCACACCAACAATATCGTAAAATGCTGGGCTAATTATTTCAAGGTAGATAAGACATTGGCCTTTTAAACACTTGGATGACTTCTGTGCTATAAAAAAAAACAAATACTCACCGTGAGGTTTATCCATATCGAGTGGAGAGTTATTATTAGGCCGACCATCATCCTCGTCCTCCTTACGTTCCATCGGGCTGTCACGCTCAGACATTCGGCGTTCCCTGCAAAAAGAAGTTTCAATAGGATTGAATGTCTACTATCTTATATAGAAATTTACCAAACCCATGCAGGCGCATGGTTTAGCAACGTCGCATATTAGATTGCATATTATGGGTTATTCTAGCTAATTAATTAATAGTCCATTGCAAGGAAGACCCAACCTGAAAAACTTGCAGGAGTCCCAGTCGCCGGTGGACGACATGATGATGATGATATCAGATTAAAATGTAATTTAATTTGTTTTAATAAATCATAGTGTAAATATGTGACTAATTTGGGTAGGTTTGGCTAATGCTGGTGAGACGCGCTTCTGTAGCAAAAGTGGTAAGGCGCGGAAGGCCATTGTAGCAAGTTTAGAAAGATCGGTACCCAGAATGTCCAACGGTTTCAGAATGGCCAATTCTCAAAATGTCTAGTTCCCTAAATGTCGAATCTACTATTAAATACCTGTGTGGCGACATATCGAGGCTGCTGTCGGGCGTGGTGGGCGGCGTGTTGTCTAGCAGCGCCGCTCGCCGCGCCCAGCCCGCGCCCGCGCCCGCTCCCGCTGCCTGCTCCGCCTCCGCTTCCGCTTCAGCGTCTGCGCCGTCACCGTCGGGCGGGGCTTCGGGGTTGCCCGCGCGGGACCCTGACGAACCCGTCTCGCTTGGTCGCCTCTCATCTGTGTGGAGTGAAATTCGCAATAGTAAAGTAAAAAGTAAAAGTACAGTAAAAGATCTAAATGAACAAAGTGACTCTACCACCGGTTCGGAAGTTGCTTCTATCGAGAAGATTCCGGCAAGAAAACAACACACAACAATAAACTTTGCAACTAGGGGCATGCGTAAGCGAAAACTCATGTTGGAGATTTTACGCTTACGCAGGCTCTTGTTAGATAGGATGATGCGTATGGGGGACAGAATGGAGTGAGTGGTTCTCACAATTGAAAAACTGAATAAATGTGTGGCTCATTTTTAATACTAGAAGCACTGTGTACGAAATCCTACATAAAATAAATGTGTTAGCAAAACTCACGTGTCAGACTCAGTAAACACTTCTCTTTCGGTTTAGCCTTACCGGTCACGTCAGTCAACGAATTATACTGATTTTGTATTTGTGAAACGAATACCTATTGCATAAGAAAAAAATACAAGACAGTATTTCTAAAACAGGCGAGTTCAGGAGGTGATAATCTAATCTGTATCTTAGAGGCTTCAGACATTTACTGAAGCACGTTCGTAGCTTAGGTTTAAGTTGTATGATTGAACCTTAATAATCATTTTATTGAAAGATAATATTGATCCATGGGTTAGTTTTTTTCACACTTAAAACTAATGTTAGTAACGGAACATTTCAGTAATAATAAAGATTAAACTAATTACAATTAGCTTCGAGTATCATCTTCAACAAAAGAGAATCATAACTCTCAGCAACTAACAACCTTAATAGAGGTGTCGATTTGCAGTAAAAACCACTCAAACAATAACCTTTTTTTTTTTTTTAGAGTAGGGGAAATGCACTTGAGCATACCCGCCAACCAGGGGGTTGGATGGGTTATGTCGGACTCTCCGGGGGGAGGTGGTACCCCAGTGGCTCTACCGACTAAAAACCCTACTACTCCCTCTCATCGTCCATGGTGGGGGAATACGTTGAGTAAGCTCGAGGCCTTTTACGCGTTCCCCCGGACAGTGCCCGCCTACACGGCGGGCCGGAAGCGACCCCCCCTTCGAGAGGGGGGGCCAGTAGGGACAGCCGAGGGTGTTGAGCCGTCCCTACCAGGCAGTGGTGGAGGCCTGTGCAATGCCGGCAACGGTACCCCCGTATCGCGTATCGCGCGCCGGCTGGCCTCCTTCACTCAAACAATAATCTCACCCTTAGAATGCGAGTGATGCGGCGGCGCACAAGCGAAGGGCATGTGCAGGCGCTGCCTCGGCGGCGCGGGCTCGCTGTCGGGCGCCGGCGAGCCCGGGATGGTCTCCTCGCACAGCAACAGCGATATGTTGCTGTCCTCCTCTGCCGCGGTGACCACGCTGGGCCCGCTTGCAGCGGCTGCAGCGGCGGCAGCGGCGGTGCTTACGCGGCCACTGCCGGCTACTACTACGCTTGCACCTGTAGGGGGAAAATCACTGTTAAAAACACTCGTAGAAAGAGCACATTGCAAACTCCAAAATCGAATTCTCCTGACAGAGAACATTTCATTATTGCACCTGCAGAAGGATTCTTAGGGATGTAAGGGAGCTCGAGTAAAATCTCAGTTTTAAAACCAACCTTAATCACGTGGTGTGTCCAGTAGGGTAGCACGAATTGCTAGTGTTTTGGTAATCGAAAAGTAAACGATACTTCCTTTTCTTTAAGACATAGGAAAAACAAAACAAAATCGATTTCGATTAATAAAAACGTTAACAGTTCGTGCTAGGCCTACTGTTATTGGAAAATAGGCGTCCCCAACCTCCATTCATCGCTGTGTGGAACTGTGGAAAGTCTATACAGCGATGGACATGATGGGAGCGTTCTACGCTCGCCATGCGTTCGAAGTATTGGCAACAGCTCCTCAAACGACGTGCACAAAAAAAACTTAACTGCTATTCTTAACTCTGGTGAAAGTAGTAAAATTCTCTAAGAGGCAAATCGAATTCAAGGTCAAAAGTTGCGTATACATTGCTGGATACTAGTTATTCTGGAAACTCATTCTGAAGTTTTATTTTCTGCTGAGCGAGGCTGTCAATCTCAATTAACGGTATAAACTTCGAGATCAGCTGTCTTGAAATTTTTGTCAATCTTTGCCATTACATAGCTATGTAAAGATTTGAAACCCAGAAAAGGACATTCGGTCTTGGCTTCAGGCGGGAATCGAACCCGCGTCTTCCGCAAACCGGCTTCTTCGATTCTTTTTCTGGTTTTCAGATCTTGCTAAACAAATAAGAACAATGCTATGTAAATCTGAAAGATCCTGCTATTCCTAACTCACTGTGTTTCCTCTCGTTCTTGCAGGCGTCCTCGAGCATCAGCAGGGATTCCCCGGCGCTCCACTCGCCCGGGGACTTGCCCGCGTGTAGCGAGGCGCGCGCCACGGCCGGGACGCCTCTGACTGGTCCGATCGCCCGTGCTACCAGGGTCCTCAATGGTTAGTAACACTCACTGTGTTTCCTCTCGTTCTTGCAGGCGTCCTCGAGCATCAGCAACGACTCCCCGGCGCTCCACTCGCCCGGGGACTTGCCCGCGTGTAGCGAGGCGCGCGCCACGGCCGGGACGCCTCTGACTGGTCCGATCGCCCGTGCTACCAGGGTCCTCAATGGTTAGTAACACTCACTGTGTTTCCTCTCGTTCTTGCAGGCGTCCTCGAGCATCAGCAACGACTCCCCGGCGCTCCACTCGCCCGGGGACTTGCCCGCGTGTAGCGAGGCGCGCGCCACGGCCGGGACGCCTCTGACTGGTCCGATCGCCCGTGCTACCAGGGTCCTCAATGGTTAGTAACACTCACTGTGTTTCCTCTCGTTCTTGCAGGCGTCCTCGAGCATCAGCAACGACTCCCCGGCGCTCCACTCGCCCGGGGACTTGCCCGCGTGTAGCGAGGCGCGCGCCACGGCCGGGACGCCTCTGACTGGTCCGATCGCCCGTGCTACCAGGGTCCTCAATGGTTAGTAACACTCACTGTGTTTCCTCTCGTTCTTGCAGGCGTCCTCGAGCATCAGCAAGGATTCCCCGGCGCTCCACTCGCCCGGGGACTTGCCCGCGTGTAGCGAGGCGCGCGCCACGGCCGCCAGGGCCGGCGCCGGAAGCGGCAAGGGGCGCGACGCCTCCGAACTGCCGCCGCTTCCCCACTCATCGAACGATATCTTGTCGATTATCAACCTGCAAGAACCATTTTTTCAACAAGTCTGGGATATTTCTTGCCCTATGGTCAAGTTGGGTAACTTTGAATTTCAGTGTAACATTGAATCCACTCTTTTAGATCACTTAATGTTGACAAGTAATCCAACTAAAAGACGTTTTGGTAATCGAAAAGTAAACGATACTTATTTTTCTTAAAGGCATAGGAACAAAAAAAAAAATTTTTGTGCTAGGCCCACAGACAAACATACATAAATGCTTCTTTTTTAAATACATTTACAATTTATACACAGGAACCGTCCAAACCAAAATAAATCGAATCGGATGACTAACCCATTCAACTTTGAACTCTTTTCTAACACTGCTTGATTGATGAAAGCCCAGTGAATGTTTGACTGACAAAACAAGTATGTGATTGTATCACAACTTTTAGGATAAAAAACAGTTTTCAGGGTGTCAATAAATCATCAAAGTAATTTTAAAAAAGCCTTTACCGGATTATTTTCAAGAGATAGTTGTAGCATTAAGAAATTTGTTCATACCTCCTATCGGAGTCATCAGAGTCGCTCGATTCGCTTCTGTCTTCATGAGGGAATGACGGCAATGGAATGCTAGCAGCCACAGTCGCAACCGACTGGTTGATTTGGCTCGACAGTTTCTGTATTGTATCGCTAAGCACTTTGTTGTTCTTGCCGGGATTGCCTAATGGTAGCTCGCAGACACTCTTCCGTCGCTCCAAAATACTCAGAGGACTCTGCAACCTCGGCGGAGTCGGCTCCTTCGGTTTCACTTTCTTTATTTCAGCCAAGTCGCGCTTCACATCCGTCAAGTTAGATGGCTCACCGAATATTGAATCTGTTAATTCCGACACTCCGAACTTTTTGACAGATTCTATCTTAGGCAGAGGTTTTAATAGTTCTGGTTTGCTCATGATCGTTTTAAGTTCAGGTACGATGGGAGATATTTTACCTTCAGGCTTAGCAATTTTGAGTACTTCTTTAGGTGTGACGGGTCGGTTTTCGACTGGGGGCGGTGACATCGACAGCCTTTTAGCGCTATTGATAGCCTTGAGAAGCTTCTCTGCGATTTTAGGCCCTTCTGATTGCAATAGGAAGCCGGGTGGCGGTTCAGGCAGGACGTCAATTCGCGCCGGACTATCGGGCTCTGATTTGTCCTCTTCTGTGTCAATGAGGGGGCTCGAAGGAGGCTCTAGTTTAGACGCTACTACGGATTTAGAAGCTACTACCGATTTAAAAGCAACTATTGGTTCAGAATCAAGTTTCTTCTCTATTTTCGGTTTGACTATCACTTCTTTAGGCTCGAGTGGAGGCAGGGGAATAGAATGAAGCTTAATTGTATCCTCTTTTTTGGGTTCCCTTTTAGGTTCCTCTTTCTCATCTTTCAGTTCAAGTTTTTTAGGAGTTTTATGTATAGTCTCAATGTTTATGACGGGGACTATATTGATGCTAGGCAATTCCAACTTTGCCGGTGGAGGGGTTTTAGGCGGCTCGGGAATAACTTCCTTTACTTCTTGTATGGGTTCCACCACTGTTTCTTTTTTTTCTTCTTTTATTGGTATTGGTTCTATCTCCTTGACTTCCGGTTGTACCTCTGGCTCTGGAGTCTTGGGTGGTTCCATTTCCGGCGCCACTGGGCTCGACTCTCTATCGTCGTCTTCCTCCTCTTTCATCGGTATATCCTCAGATTCGTCCTCAGACGATTGCTCATCATCCGCAGGGCTGTCTGGAGAATCGTCTATCAACTCTCGCAGTTTCGATACTTTACTCTTCTTTGAATAGGTTTCCTGGTTCTTGGCAGGAGTGAAACCTTCGAAAATGGGTCCAGAACTGCCGTCACCAGGGAAAGAGTCGTCATCTAAGGAGAAGAGGCCATCTTTGGAGTCGTCCTCGGGGCTCTGCCGGCCGGGCGCCTCGCGAGTCGCGACGAAGTCCCTGAACGGCGACAAAGATGGAGACCTCAGAGACGACGGCCTCGGTCTCAGAGGATCCTCAGATATCTCCTCACTTAGCGACTTAGACAAAGTCGAAGTATATTTACTGGGAGAAATATCATCAAAAATGCGATGTGTTCGTTTTTTCTTCTCATCATGTAGTTCCAATTCAAATGGTTCTGGCTCCTTAAACTCATAAACATCTTCAGGTTGTTTTTCAGCTTGAGAGGGTTCGTTGGGGGGGCCTGTTCCTTGCGCTGTGGGTACGTCCTTGTCTGACGTCTCTGGTTTAGCTTCTTCAGGCTCTTGTTTGACAGAGTGTAGTCCTTTCAGCTCTGAGCGGATCTCGTTGAGGTCGTAGTCGCGGCCTTGGTGCCCGGTGATGGCAGGTCGCGGCTTCTTCGCGGGCGAAACCGTCGTCGGCGTTGAGATGGTCCTCACAGGCCGCTTACGAGGCTTGCTTGAGCTGCTACTGTCGCTTGATTTAGCATCTTTCGATCGGGGAGCTGTAAACATTCAAAGTTTTGTTCAGCATTTACAACATAATGTAACAAAGTGTACAGTTAATCTAACAATTATAATACAACTTACTTTTTAAACCACTTTTGTCATCTAATTTCTTAGGTGGGCGTTTAACATTGACGTCGCTGTCAGAGCTGTCGGTGTCGGACCGAGCCGAAGATTCTGGAAAATTGACACTTTTACAACTTTACTATTTCAAGAAATAACATTCATACTTGTAATAAAACTCATAGGCTTCAAACACATACCTTCTGTCCTTTTCGATCTCACGCGTCTAGTGCTATTTGCATTCTGAAAATGAAATAAAAATGCTTGAACATATACTGCTGGCACCTTCAGCTGGGGACAACTGCTTAAAGTCATGTGTACGGAGATACTATGAAAAAAAAATCGGACTGGTCCCCATCACATTAACCGACCAATCATGGAATGCTTAGCAACAGCAAACGATTCATTTTTGCCGCTGCCGCTAACCTACAATCACTTTTTCTTTATCATCCAAGCAAGGCATACTGTAGACTTCACCTAGTTCAAGTTTTGAACGACCCATTTTGGTTCATAATATTTTTCATGGAAAGATAAGACAAGGAAATGGTAAGTATTTTACCTTTTTGAAATCATGGTTAAATGGGCTATTTTTCTAGACAACTTGCCAAGGATGCTACAGTAATGTTTTTCAAAGAAAATGAGGGATGAAGTTAGCTGACATAAAAATTCTTAACCATGACTCAGTCGAACTTTATTTTTTTTTACTAAATTTCCAAAATTGATCATCATTAAAGTGACTATAATCGAAAGCATAGTTTTCTAGGATGAAATAAAAAAATAAAACGCTGCGAAATTTGGTCATTTCTGAGTACAGTACATGAAAACTTAGTCAAGGGTGTCGATTTCCAAAAATTTCAAAAATATTATTATCATTACTAAACCAAGTGACATAGATTTTTTTCCTTATTTTTCCCAGAGCCGGTATGACCTAGCCTATCATCTCGTACCCGCTTGACGTCACGTTTCGGGACACCCTGTATATTCCTTCGTGTAAAGTTAACATAATATTCATATTCTTGTACTAGGAGTTATCTATTTCTGTGCAGATCCTACTAATATTATAAATGCGAAAGGGTATATGTGGGAATGTGCCGTGCTGCTTTTTCACGTGAAAACGACTGAATGGATTTTAATGAAACTTTACAATAATATTGCTCATGCATCTAAATAGAACATACTCTACAATTTATAAAGATTTATAACATTTTCTTAACCTTAGTCCACGCGGACGAAGTTTAAAATAAAATTGCCAATTCTTCACAACAGTTTCCAACACTGACGTCGTATTTTCAGTTACTTATAAAATAATAACAAAAACAAAATGGCGCATGATACCTTCTTATTCCGCTGGTCGTGCTGCGTGACGTTGAGCGCGATCCGCTGCGGCTTGATCCACTCGTCGTAGCGCGTGTTCCAGCCCGTGTAGTGAACGCGAAGCATGCCTACTGCAGATATCTCTATCACCTTCGCCTCGTATGTCACCTACACAATAGGAGTGCTCATTGTAGTCACTGTCCATCTTATAATCACTATAGTCCGTTCGCGTTAAGAATGCTGTGATTTCATTCTTGTCCTTCGGCCTAGCACGCCCCCTAACCAATCAAATCGTTCCTCATTAGAACCTGAGTTTTTAACCGTGTAACGGAATCAAATTTAAAAATGACTGCATTCTTAACGAGAACATACTATAGATTTTAATGATGGAGGTTAGTAAGGTTGGGGTTGAGGGGATGATTATCAGTAGCAAAACATATCCCAAAAAACTAAGACCGCGGTATTGCGTCACTGTGGAAAAAAATATGAAAAGAGTCATACCTTTGATTCAGACTGTGTTGGTCCATAGTACACTTTCAACTTATCTCCCACTTGTGCTTTCACATTGGCTCCACGAGTGCCCTCGTTTCCGGAAGGCCTATTATGAAAATATTGAGGTTGGTTAGTTCAAACATAATTTATTCGCTCCAATGTAACATAGTTAAGGTGTTTTAAAGCAATTGATGTGCACATCAGCTATGAATATCTTCAATTAAATAAATGATAACCAATTAAAGATGTTCTACTGCTAATGAAATTATGTACTAACTCTGTATTCTTCCGCTTTCTCGGGCGCTTGCTGCTATTCGAAGCTATGGTGTTGCCGCTGCTGGCTGAGTTGGCACTCTGACTGCGCCGGCTTTGCATTTTCTTAGTTGGGCCGCATCTACTTCAAATCAAAATGGATGATTGGCAACAGAAATTATCACATAAATTTTACATTGTAAATTACTGAACTGATTTCGCATTAAATCGAAAACGTTTCACTTATACGTATGAATGTTCTACAGACATATTTCCCTGGCTCATTGTTTTCAGGCAATATGAATTTATTACTTCAAAAATGTATGTTATGCGACTTATGAACAAACCCACCGGTTATGTTTAGTTCAACTTAAAAGTGGATTTGGCTGGTAACTTGCATATATAGCCAGTAAAGATTTGTATTTTTGTTTTCGTTCTTATAGATCGAGACAGACCCGAAGACCGTTTGAACGAAATGATTAAAGATACAGATTCAATAGTCACCTGGAAGCTCTGCCTGAACTGTCGCTATCCGTGGAAACATGTGGACGACGAGACGTGCGCGATACGCTCGTACTTGTTCCTTCACCTGTCAAACGGTACTCATAAATTAAAAATATAGACATGATAATCTATAGAAGTTTTCTAAACATTAACATACTTCTTGCTCATAATAGCTTGGATAGAAAGACGATCAAGCTGTTGTCCTAACAAAGAAATACAAATACCTGGTGGTATCCTAGCAAAAGCAATTTGTGTTGGAGCTAGAAAAATATGATCACATGGAAGCAGTCATAAATAGAGTACCCTAGATGCAATTTATAGAAGTCTATAAAACTTGAAAATTTTACTTACTCTTAGAAGACAGAGGCCTTCTTTTGGGTGTCCTCTTGTCATGAGAATCAGTCCTAATAGGTATCATGCTGCGTGTCTTGGACTGAGAACGGGGCTTCAGCACAATAGGTTTCTCCTCACTTGCAGTTGGGGCTTTTTCCTTTTCTTTCTCTTTTTCTTTTTGTTTTTCCCTTTCCTTTTCTTTTTCCTTCTCTCTTTCCTTTTCTTTTTCTTTCTCCCTTTCCTTTCCTTCTCTTTTTCTTTCTCACGTTCCCGCTCTTTTTCTTTCTCATTTTCCCTTTCCCTCTCTTTTTCGCGTTCCTTTTCTTTTTCCTTCTCCCTTTCTTTTTCCCTCTCCCTTTCCCTTTCTTTCTCCTTTTCCTGTTCCCTTTCTTTCTCTCTTTCCTTTTCCCTTTCCTTCTCCCTTTCTTTTTCTCGCTCCCTTTCCTTTTCTCTTTCTTTCTCTTTTTCCAATCTGCAAAAATATGAAGGTAATGTTATGCTCTATGGCAACACAAGTAAAAATAATAATAAGTCAAGCGGCTCACCAGTGGCCCACAAACAATACTTTCTTTCTTTGATAATAATGTAACCTAACTTTTAACACTGGCTGATACCTTGACAAAGTAGTTATTCATCTTGTTATTAGATCACAACTTACTTAGGTGCAGATGTAGTGACTATTAACGGTTGATTGTCTGCGCTATCTTCGCCGTCGCTAGCCCTGGATGGTTTTTCCTTTACAGGTCTCTCTTTCTCTACCTTCTCAATTCTGTCTTCTTTTTCACTCTTATCACTTCTGTCCGTTTCGCTCTTGTCGGAGTCCTTATCTTTGCTGCGTTGCTGTAACATGCAATAATTTATAAGAACATGGTGTGCATGTCAAAACCTTTTTGTTTACTTTCTGATCTATAGTAAGACGGCAAATTATTGATATTTCAATGACAAGTCAATGTTGTTGCGACACAGCGATAGTCTATCACTCTGGTGATACTATGCATCGTGACAAATCAGTAAGGATAGTTTAGTTAATGGTAAAAATATCATTTTTAAAGATTGTTAGAAAAGTTGTAAATTGTGGGGACAAAACAACATATAAATAGTATATCCAAGCGTGTGTGACTAAGTTCAAGAGTAACGTCAAATTTTCACCGTCAGTCCTTTTGAGGACGAAATGCTTTTACGTGTGGGAACCACTAAAATAGCCCCGGTGCATCCCACTATGCTTTACGGGGAAACTTGGCCACGATATCTTGCGGCTCCTCACGCGACGATATCTTGGTACACAATCACCATCGAACCTATCTAATGATATAAACACTAAAAACCGGGTTTTCTACAACATTTCAACTACGGTAAAAACTACTATTTCACCTGTAGTAGAAACCCGGTTCTTAGTGTTTATATAGTAAAAAAAGCTATCTATCCAATGATATTGCAGTATTTCAACATTTTTGATAGCGCTATCAACAGTTTTTCAAAGTGTGTGTTCATTGGTCCCACCTGTGGCTGTGTGGGCGTGGGCGTGGAGCACGAGGAGCTGGGCGGCTGCTTGTCGCGGTCGCGGATGAGCGAGCGGCGTGCGCTACCAAGGTCACGCTTAACTTGTGGTAGAAGTCCTCGAAGCTGTGCAGGAACCTACGTTAAAGTGTGTGTTCATTGGTCCCACCTGTGAGTGTGTGGGCGTGGGCGTGGAGCAGGAGGAGCTGGGCGGCTGCTTGTCGCGGTCGCGGATGAGCGAGCGGCCGGCCGGCGGGGTGCGCGCGCCGCGAGGGTGCGCCACCAGCGTCACGCCTAACTTGCGGTAGAAGTCTTCGAAGCTGTGCAGGAATCTAGGGGAAAGAGGTTGTAATATTTTAATGTTAATTTTATTGCTGCTTATTTTATTGATGGTACCATTTAAAGACAAACGTAACATGGATGGTTGACCTAATAAAAATGGCGAGATATGACCGTCGCCTGCAGACGGCCTCTTGTTATAATAAATGCAAGGAAACAAGCCACTATACTTACTTTTTGTAAGCTTGTTTGCAGAGATTTGTGATGCTATTTGTGACTGGATGGAAGCCCATCTTGTCAGCTATTGTCTTCCATTGATTTTGATTAGTAACTCTGTTATATCCTCCAAGTTTTTGGACTACCTGTGGAAACAAACATTTAAAATATATTAGGAGGCTCTTATCCTTTTCTTCTATCGATATTGGTAAGGCTGTCAAAATTGTAGAATTTAAATGCAATTCTTAATGTTTCATGTGTTGTATACCTAGATACACAGACAGAAGCAGCAGGTGCGGCAGACCTAGAAAGCGATGGCGGGATGGGCTAGACACCCAACTAGAAAACTGGTCTACCATAGCTCTGGACCGTACAGAGTGGAGAAGTGGTGGGGAGGCCTTTGCCCAGAAGTGGGACACTTTAGGCTAACAATAATAATACCTCGATAATAAATGTTTAAACGCAATGACTTACCCTGAACAATTTATACAAGTCAATGTCCCTGTTGGCAATAGTGGGGTTCCTATTCAGCGGCGTACCGCGGTCGTCCATAAATTTGTATAGTTGGGCGACAAAGTGGTCCTTCTCTTCACGGGGCTCGTCGTCCGAACTCTGTAACCAAATGCAACCAATTACTTCAAAATATCATAGTATACAAGGGCTATAATAATATGTAGGTTCATAGTTCAGGTGCAGACACAGCATTAATCGCTCGAGTTGCAAAGGACGCAGCTAGATAGAAAGAGGTCCTCGTCCTTTTCAACTCGCGCAGTTATAGCTGTGTTTGAACTAGCACTCAAGGTTAATCTTGCACATACTAATAATAAGATTAAGAATAAAGGCTAACTTTAGGTTATTTAGGCTTGCGAAAGATGCGGGTTCGAGTCCCGCCTGATGCCAAGACCGAATGCCTTTTTCTGGTTTTCCTATCTTTAAAGGCTAACTTTGTTTGGGACTGGTGCCTGAAATAGGTTTCAAAAGAGAACTTGCATTTTTTTTTATAAGATATGGGGCTAACTACCTGACATATCACCTGATGGAAAGTGAATACTGCAGCCCATGGACAATTGCAACACCAAAGGAGCTACAAAATGCGTTGCCAGCCTTTAAATTTCCTGAAAATTCGTCTGTTTTGCATCGAAGTAGATGTAGCACTCACAATGTCGTCAGTATTCCTCGGCTCGTTGAAGAGCGCATCGCGGTCCCAGTGCGGCGGCAACACGCCGTTGTTGAGGTACTGCAGCGCCGCCTCCACGCCCGCCCACTCCTGCGGCGCGCTGCCTTTGCGGAACTCGCGCGCTTCCTTCTTCGGCACTGTGTAGCTGGAGAACAATCAATGATACTATAATAAAAATAGATAGGTTACTTGTTCTAAAAAACAATCAGGACTTTTGCTCACCGGAGCAAAGCATTGACAGTTTGAGACAAGACTGCGCAACATGTATCTGTCTCGTTTACGCTCTAGTAAATAATCATGCTATCTTGTACACACGGTCAAATTATAGGTATGTACGCCAGGGGACAATTTTTCGACTTCGCGTCAGTACTGAAATAACCATTCTATGTCTTTGAAATTTCATTGTGAACAACTTATTCATTAATATCGTTTTCTGATATTAGGACACTCACAGAAAGAATTAACTGCCAATAAATCAAACAGGATACCTTGAACAACCTTAACAAAAAAAAGCAACATTTTGAATGCTAAGTTACAGAAAAACAAAACTTCAACTTGACTCATGTGTGACAGGTTCATTGGATAGGAAAAGTAAGTAAAATGAGACAGAATCTCTGCAAATAAGAACAAAATCAGTTTCACAATCTATCCCCGAATCCACAAACGTCAATCAACGCTAAGCACGCACTCACGCTCATGCTGTCTCTTTCAGTTCTATTGACATTGTACGGGACAGAGCGTGAGCGTGTGCTTAACGTTGATTGTTTGTGAATTCAGGGGTAGGTGTCCAGAAAAGAGTATCTTAGAAGCTGTACTGTACGAGACCACAGTGGCCTTTAGGAGTATGAGAACTCACTATCTGCCATCCTTGAACGAGCGCACCAAATAGTCCTCCTTGACCTTGATCTGCGCAGTGGGAGCCACGACGAGGGCTGGGAAGGCGGGCTGGTGCGGGCGACGGCGCTCCGCCCCGCTGGCCGCCTCCACGAGCACCACGCGGCCCACGTGGGGCTCGCGCTCGGCGCTGTCGGCCTTTAGCGGCCGCGAGGAGCCTTCGCCTTCGCTCTCGTCTGACCTATAACCACAATCAATTTTAGGATCATCTGCATACAGCACTCCACTGAAAATCCCAAGGATGTCGTATCCACTCTTGCCATAAGCCTTTCGTAAGTCATGGCTTCTTGCCGACGCAATGAATATGAAAAGACGTAGTGGCAGAGGTTAGGGCACAATGGTTGTAAAAAACAGTTCTAGGTTTGGGACTTTTTGATGCGAATAACGCAGTAACTGGTGAATGCAATGGTGCAGCATTCACCAGTTACTGCGTTATGGCTGCAAACAATTGTGACAGACAAACAAATAAACTAGACAATTCAAGATTAAGTTACAGACACTGACTTGTTTTCAAATTAAAGTCTTCTCTAGGGTTATGGTAACCACAATCAGCAGAGATATTTTGTGCTGGTGCAGGTATTGTGCTTTTTGTCAATCTCTTCTACTATGTTAAAGCAGGTTTTCATAATTCATGCCAATCAACTTCGCCAGGCCGACTACAGCAGCTCTGTTGTTAACTGTTTTTTGTGTGACTGTAGAGACTGATTGAATTCTATATATTTTTTAACTAAAATTTAACATAATATTATAAATAAGTTATTAACTTACTGCGCTCTCCCCCTTCTCCCGCGGCGTCCCGCTATGACAGGTGTAGAGAAGTGTTCTGGGTGAGTCAGAGGTAGCTGGTCCAAAGTCTCGCTCTCATTGAAGTGTCTCCCGCTTTTTAGGCATAATGCTGATCGCCGTAGTGTCGTTATATCGCCGTCATCAAACACTATGAAAAGATAGAAAATTTAAATTTACTCACAAAAATATATATTTATAATGATATCAGCCTGTGGTCTGCATTGATTGACTAATAATGTAACATTTTAGACCAAGATCACCTGAAACTAAGCTATGAAGAGCAGGTGCTCTTCAGGTAGCTTAGGCTATCAGAAAGTGATAATCCATGAGTGTTTTTTTTTTTAATTTCTACTATTCAGTAAAGAATCTTGATATGCCTCAGCAAACGAATAAGCTATTCCATAGAAGATATGCAAAGATTGTTCACTAAATAAGATTAGTTCCAAAAATCAGACCTTATCTTAGCTCCTTAATCAATAGACAAACTATAATAGCCTAGACAACATAACTCTAAAGAGTGAGTTGATGCCTCATACTTCATCCAATTGTTAATACAAGACAAACATTTAAAAAAATGCTGCCATATGTACTATCATTCTACTTCAAGGTTAGGCTGAACAAAATGGATTTAAATTTGAAAGACCTTTTAAATTTATAATATTAACATTCTCAGCATTCATGTCTTAAATCAGATATCAAATTGTAGTATACTATGTGAGTATGGAAAAAGAAATTAATCAAATGGAAGAAATTTTAACTTACCAACAGTATACTGGCTGCAGTCCTGTATTTTGCTGATGACGGCCTCCATTGCATCCTTTTTGGGGTCTTGTTTCACCTCCACAGTGCTGCCAACCCTGAGGGTACCCTTTATGACATCATCATTCACTGTCAAATTGCCTCCACCAGCTTTCAAAGTTACCTGTAAATAGGAATAATTTGAAAACATATAGAACATTTATCCAAAGTGAAGGAAACATTTGTGACCAAACTATAGTTTATTATATTAAATCATATTTTCTTACCTTACATTTGATGTTGCGCACAACTTTCTTTATCTTAGCCTCACAAAAGGCACCTTTATACTTGGCACTTACATCAGTACCCACTGGCAAGAATGGAGGGTCGTCACCCTGCTGAAAATTATTTATTATTATTAACTCAAGCACAAACAACTGACATGTGAGCCAGTGATAGCTGGCTCTAAACTAACTAAGAATGAAACTAAATAAATCAACCAAATTTCCAAGTATTATTTACTTACCATTTTTTGGAAAAAAATCTTGGTAGCTCTAGTTTACGCTGAAAGTACCTGAAGAGATAAGGGAGATGTTTAATAAGACCTTCAATCATTACTCAAACATCAGGCTTTGTTGTATCTTACTGATGTTTCACATCCCTTTATTACACTACTGCTGCTACACATGTATGTACACAAACGTATGTACGGCCAAGGCCAATGCTACTAATTTATACATGTTTAATAACTTCACTCGAGCTCTACAGGAAAATTCACAGGAGAATCTGGATGTGGATAGTTCTAGGTCCTGTGTTAATCACATAGCCGTCAAGCAGACGGGATCAATCTTCTGCACAACGCCGACACCAAATTTAAGGAGAAAATAATCGAATTATGGGACCCATCAATGAACAAACCAAAACAATACATTTCTTATTTAACACGATAAACAACACAATCCAATGGTCATTGGTCAGCGAAAGTGGATTGCGCGGCAAAAGGGTGTTAATACCGAAATTTACCTGATAAATGTTATAAATGCAAGTAGCTTTAAAACCACTTGAATTTATTCAATTTGCTCAATGTCAATAACGCCCATTTTCACAGATTTATCGAAGGATAAAATAAATAGGGATCAAGCTTTCGAACACAACCATTCTCTTTTTTTTCTACGGTGATTGATTGATGCAATTGGTTGACAGTTGATATGGCCACTGTCTATAGCAAAACAAAATACAACTACGCAGGCAGTTGGTACTGAAGTAAGCTCAAGTTTCATTAGCTATTTGAGAACTGCAGGGCTATCATTGGTTGAAATCAAAAGTGACAGGAAAATGCAAAAACGATAGTTGTCTATTAATTTTTGAAAGTAATGCAACATCTATGTCCACGACTTTTTTTAACACGCTGTCTTGTCTCTGGTTTGAGAAATGGCTCAAATGTTTATAGGCCACGGCCGTAATGTTCTTGGGATTGTAAAAAGCAATTTGACACAAATGAACATTGAACACGTCAAAATTAGTTTTTTTCATAGCGATTGATACGAAAAGATGTTTTGAAAATGTATTTGTTGACAATATTCAGATTTTGGAGTGCATAGAATTTTTTCACATCTATCATAGAAAAATTTCAGTGCGTGGGTGCTTCAAAAAAACGCAACATGAAGGCAATTTTAGCAACAGTAATAAGTCTTGCACTATCGACTGTGGTTATAGGCAATGCCTACTACCAGAAAAAACAGTTTTATCCTTCGATAGTATACCTAACAAACTCCAACCCCAGTATGGCAGTAAGTACAAACCGAGATATTTTGTTTCCAAAAACCTCCTCATAAATATTATTTCGTCTTCACTAAACAACATGATTCATGCATGATCTTCCTGCAGCTTCCATACTTTCAGGATTTAAAAAAAGCTACTAGCTTCTACAAGTCTTTTACAGTATTGCTGTTGTTGTTTCGGAGATTTTTAAACTGTACACATATACCAAGTTGTTTACCCGAACCCCAGTAGCTTAAAAAATACTTACTTTGTCTGCAGGTAATGTACTTGCAAGCGTTTATACTTGTCCTGTTAGTGGGCAAGCTACTGAGAAAAATATTCTTTGGACAACTTCGCCCTGCAGAGTTTGAGGTATGAGATATAAAATTAGGTTTTGATTTGAACATTATTTGTCTTTGAGATATGAAAGCAATTCATCAGATTTCAGTTTGTTCTTCCTCACAAAACAACCGCTTTTATTGCAGTGTGAGTGATGAATTGTTATTAATTTATGTCTAAAATGTTTTGCACAATGTTACAGTACAGGAGTGTTAAAAAAGTATTTGGTATGAATTACTGCAATGTTTTCTTGTTAATTCTACATTGGTCTGTGTCTTTTCAGCATTTAATTGAGAGATCATGGTATGCAATAACAGAGACATGCCTTGCTTTCACGGTATTCAGAGATGACTTCAACCCAAAGTTCATAGCACTCTTCACTCTCCTGCTGTTCCTAAAGGCATTCCATTGGCTTGCTGAAGACAGAGTAGATTATGTAAGTCTAATGAACTATGGAAAAATAAATATTAAGCAATTCAATTAAAAGAACTGGTAATTCTTAATAACTATTTAATTAGTGGACTAGTTAGTTAATTAAGTAACCTAATATAACAAAACAGCATTACAATTTTATGGTTTCTGGTCACAGTTTCCTCTCAATTTTTAATGCCCCATTCCTCATGAAATGGGAAATAATCTAGTGATCATTTGCAGCGATTTCTCATTTCAACAATGTTATGAATTGTTCATTTGTAGATGGAACGAAGTCCAGTTATAGGGTTGCTGTTCCATGTGAGGATACTGAGTCTGCTGATGTTGTTGGCTCAGTCAGATTTCTTCTTCATCCACCATGCATACCAGTTCACCATGTTGAGAGGACCATCAGTTCAGCTGGTGTTTGGCTTTGAGTACAGTATCCTGCTGATAATGATTGCTAATATTTTGATCAAGGTTTGTACATTGTATGTGTTTCTATTTATTTGTTTAGGAAAAGTGATTGATGATGATTTAGGGAGGATACTCTAACTTGAAAAAGTATTTCAACATTTATGAAAATATAAAACCTACATATTTATCATACAAACTTTGGAAATGAAATTACTGTACATATTTTAGATGATAATTCATAGTGGTGATTTAATTTTCCCCAATCTTAATAGCATAAGTTAAGGTTTAAGGCACTGCCTGATTTTGGCCTTTGTAATGGTGGTACACTGCTTACCAAAGTTGATGTACTTTCACCCCAAAAAGGGACTAAAAACTTACACTCTGTTTTTTCTTAAATTACCTAGTTCTATGAAAGTCAGTCACAAAGCATATAACTTCATTGAGATTAATGCTGGTGCTACAAGAGGAACTTCATTACAGTACGTGCTGCACGCCATTGACTCGCGCTGGGAGACGCCATGGGAGAGCAAGGCAGCTGTGCTGCTCTACACGGAGCTGGCCATCAACTTCCTGAAGGTGTTGCTGTACATCGGCTTCGTGGCTGTCATGGTGCGCATCTACACGCTGCCGCTGTTCGCCTTCCGACCGATGTATGAAACCATGAGGTCAGTCACAGCACAAGAGCTATATTTAAATTTTTTAGGGCTCTGGAGACAACAAGGAACCTTGGTAGCCTGTCTTTCCTGTAAGAAAAAGAGGATTGAATAAGGATGTTTGAGAAGGACGCTTGGGACATCACAGACTCATTTTTAAATCAACGAGTCCATTATTAAGGAACTACAATCAAGCAGTGTTCATCCTCACCTTCTAAACTGGTAACAAGTTTGCTGCCTTAGCTTAGCGATTCCGTTCTAGAAAGCTTTAGTTCAGCATGGTTGACCACGCCAGCAAAGCGTTAAAGAAAATCTATGACACACTAAAAGATCTAATCTGTTTAGGGGAATATCCTAAATTAGAATCTAGGCATTCATTACATATGCGGATGTTAGGAGCATCGCTACAGACGTGCAACCTTTGACCTTTGGGTTCGTTTTCCTCAGCGGCAACAAATATTCTATTAATAAAGGTGTTGGATGTGTGTTGTTTAGTACTTTAGTAGTTTCTAGTGTTCCTTAAACAATAAAAATATTACTTTTGGAGTAAGCGAATACCTTTTATGTTTTTTGACAGGAGTTTTAAGAAAGCCTACAATGACGTGGTGTTGTCGCGTCGCGCGATTCGCAACATGAACACGCTATACCCCGACGCGACCGCCGAGGAGCTGGCTGCCGCCGACAACGAGTGCATCATCTGTCGCGAAGAAATGCATTCCGGTAAGCGTTGATTTGTTGTTTGGTGCAGACACCGTAGCTGAAAAATCTTTCTTTGGACTTATAAGTGGCCAGGCAGGCATTTAAAACTGCTCGGGGCGAAGTGGAGATATTCAGACGCCCACATCGCCCCTCGCAAAGGCGAAGCGGACATACGCCGGGGTCGTTTTAGTGCGGTGGGCCTGCCTCTTACTGGCAGGGAGTCCCACACTTTATGATAATGCATAAATCATTTTTTCCCCATTAAAAAAAAGGCAGGCATTTAAACACAGTCTTATTTGGTGGTAAGTGATGATGCGGTCTACGATGTTACGTATCTCCCCTATTTATTAGGAGGACGCAAGGACGGCAGTGGGTCTCTGTAAGCTAAACAGCATAGACTGGGAACCTCTGAATCACCAACTGATAATTCTTGCATGAGGAGTTGGCGACATCCAGGCGGCTCTTGTTTCACTGACGCACTAGTAAAAAGTAAGTAATCCGAGTAGAAGCCCCTTCCTGAAGAGGCGCAAACTGGCTCCTCTGATTGTCATAAATATCCTGTGATCCTGTGATAGTAAATGTACTGTGATCAATTATGGGGCGTGGGCACTTGATGGCCACAAATGTCACAATACATCATTTGTATTAAAATAATATTTATGGTTGTACATGTTTGGAGTCAGGAGGCCCACTTCAGTGTAATATTAAACAAAATTCGTAAAACTTTATATAGCGTATCATGCATGTTTGCAGTGTGTGCATATGCATTGTAAGGCTGGCGACTTAGTAAGTACTTAAAACTAGAACCAAAAAAATGCAACTGCCAGTTCAGTACTGAACCAATAGGATAGCAGATCTGGTCTGAAAGAACCCTCAGCATTAAAAAAAGAGTAATAAATCTCTATTATATCAAAATGGATTGCTGTTCGTTAGTCTCGCTAAAACTCGGGAACGGCTAGACCGATTTAGATAGATTTAATTTTGAAATATTTGTTAACGTCCAGGGAAGGTTTAAAAGGTGCGAAAGTTTTATAATACTCGTCAGAACGCCGTCTGCGCGGGACAGCTAGTAAAAAAAAACTATAAAGAGGGAACATTTAATGTTTCAAGTTTCTGTTTAGATGTAATGTTTACGTAAGAAAATTCTACTTTTCTGTCTTTACATTATTTTCAACAAACTATGGTCAAGGTCAAAGAAACATTTGTTGTTTAACATTCGCTAACTTAAGGCCGACCTCGAGTGACGTGTTAGATTCAGCTCGGCTAACTACAACATATCGAACGTTTTGCTCCTACGTGGTGGATATC
Organism: Udea ferrugalis; assembly: GCA_950022985.1. Classification (NCBI taxonomy): domain Eukaryota; kingdom Metazoa; phylum Arthropoda; class Insecta; order Lepidoptera; family Crambidae; genus Udea; species Udea ferrugalis. Next base: position 6,212,410 of record OX465533.1, read on the forward strand.
GGTTGGTTCATTAGTTAAAATCGCTATTTATTATTTGGTTATAGGTATTACGCATATGTAGGTACGTTAAGTGTTTTAAAGTCCATATCGCACACTGGGTGCAATAACGTCAGAAGTGCAAAAAATGAGAAATCGAGATTTTAGTCACAAATGGTGTAAAATAATGTTCTACATCCGCTGCAACAATGTCGTTAATATAACTCTTAAAATAAACCATAGAGGGCGCAAATGTCGTTGTGATTTTGACGTTTTTTTGAGAGCGCTAGCGCGAGAACGTCAGGATTGGTCAGTTGCGCGCGGCCCCTCCGCAGTAAGTGTTTGTGTTCAGGTGCAAAAACGACGGAAAGGTAATTATGACAAAAGTGTTTCTTAGATGTGGGGCAATAATGCCATAAATGCCTAACAAAAAATACCTATGAAAACTATTTAATTCAACCTTATGTGCAACAATGTCATAATTGTGGGTATTTACAGGAAAAATAATAAAAAATGCCTATTATAAACCTATTTTATTTCTAAAGTTTCCCGAACTGGAAATTATAGGTTATAAGGAATAGATTTTCGATCAATATATCAAAGGAATACATCTTCGTTTCAAATTATTAAAATTTAAACTTTTAAATCGCTCTCCTGAAAATTACGCAGACTGTAAGTTATGTCATTATTGCACCCATTGTGCGATATGTAAATAGGTGTAAATTTTAGATTATATTTTGTTTGTTGTTATGATGCTCTGTGTTATCAGAACTTATTTAATAGATATGATTCCAAGCGCAAAGCAAAAACGATTAGTAGCTATACCGTTATTTGACACTAACAAAATGACATGCCCTTCAGAGAAAAATATTCAGTTAGCTCTGAAAAAGTCAGACTCTATCGTCCAATTTTTTTTTTCAAATATGAACAGTTGTATGTTATTGTTAGAAATTGTCGATGTCGTCATTTTTGTAAAGTAAGGTCACGTAAAATATAAAATTGCTACCGCCATGATCTGATGAAAATTGTGTGACGTGTTAGGTATTAAATTATTTCGTGTTAACACTTGAAAATTAAGCAATTATGTTGTAAAAGTTTAGTGCGGTTAACCAAAAACCTAAAGTGATACAATTTGTTAACTCCAATTACTATATTATTTTTGTTTATCCTTGCAATAAGCTGCAAAAATGTAACTTGCACCGCATATTAATTATAATACCAACCCAACTTTGTAACGCGCCATTGGAACGAAGGGTAATATCAGCAACATTTTTATTTTCTTACTATTATGTAACACAACATAATTTAACGCACGTTTCTTAATGTTTATAAACGGAATTACTTTGTTTATAAGTAGCGCAGTTTACTTCTTCCCTAAAATTTTGATACCAAACGAAAATAATCAGATAAAAGTACAATTACTGGAGATAATACGAAATACCTATATGTGTGATAAAATCGTCACACAAAAGTGACAAAGTCTTGTGTCTACTCATATCTACTGAAATAAAATAGTGCTTTTTTAGTTAGTAATTGGAACAACAAGACGGTATTATTTTAGCATAGATGTTTAAATGAATAGATAGCAAATAGGCATCTTCATTATCAAAGGTATTCAACCTATTATATTTTTTTAGCTTTAATAAATGAAAACAATTTCTTATCGTTAGGTTCGTTAACCTCAATTCAATTTAATTTGAAATGTAATTGTGTAAGCTTTTGCTTCTTTAACTTCACCTGTAATTTGTGATGACAGCCAAAGTTGACTTTTTCTTCCTCATCACATCAAATACCATCCTTGGGATCATAAGGCGAGTGGTTTACAGTTAAACGTGTGATCTTTTTAGCCCAAGCAAAAAATCACAAGAAATTAAAGCATAAGGATAATTTTGAATATATTTTATTATTGCAACGCAAATTAACGTATGTGGCTACCAAACGGATGAACTGTTTCAATTTTCTAAAACATGACTTAACCAAGAGCATTTTTTTTCAGCTGTCACCCATCATAATAAATATTGTGCTAGGGGTTTTTTTAACTTCACGACTTTTATAATTATATTTTCCAATCTGGTCTGGTCTGAAGGCCTCTTGCTGGAAAGTGAGTCATGAAACATACTGCAGTAACTTTATTTTAATTATTGAAATTTTCATTTAATAATTTGTAGAGATCCTTAGGCTAGGCCTATGCCCAGTCGTTCGGCTTTCATGACTAAGTTAACATACTTTGTAAAGAAACATATAAAACCTTAAGCTACAAATTCGTTTTTATCCATTTCCGAAACCAGTAGATTACCAGGATGTAACGAGAATTTGGTCATTTACAGGCGCGAAGAAGTTGCCGTGCAACCACATCTTCCACGCGGCGTGCCTGCGGCTGTGGTTCCAGCGCCAGCAGACGTGCCCGACGTGCCGGCTGAACGTGCTGCGCGCGCCCGCGCCCTCCGCCGCCGCGCCCGCCGCGCCGCCGCCCGCCCGCGCGCCCCAGGCGCCGCCCGTGCCGCCGCCCTTCCCTAACATGCCGCCGCCACGTTAGTACTCATTCCATTTACCTTCATAAAACATAGGCCTTTCTTTACGAGAAATTGAATTCGCTGCTGGATTAATGATTTGAAAAATGCTGTATCTCTAAAAGTATAGTATGTGCGCGTGTAGAGTAAACATACACCAGTATCTCTTTCTCACCAGTATCAGGTGCTTATTTGTGACAGAATTGGTTTTAACATTTACCTTTATAAGATAAACGCCTTTTAAATACTCAAATTATTGCAATTTTGGTACATAAAACGAAATATGAAAAATGGAAAAGTACATTGCCAAATTCAACAAAAAGGCATATAAATTAACAATAACATTACTAAATTGGTTTCGTACCATACAATTTATCAAAACGTATACTATAAGACGCATTGTTGGAGTCTATTGATGAAAACCTCTACCAACCGTGAGGACTTTGGCTGAGATCTGATGATCAAGTGCCCTCCAGAGCGCGGAAATGACTGAGAATTACATACAGTTGCGGTTATTACGTGTCAAGAGTGTCTTCCAGTCTGAAAATTAGCGCTGGCTACTAAATCCGCATGTGCTGAGACCGGGACCTATTACCAATTATTCGTATTGTGTTCTCATTCCCTAGCATTAGAGTTGTTTATCAATTGTGTTTGTTTGTCAGCGATGATGGCGTGGGGCATGCCGCCGCCGCCGCCGCCGCGCCCCGCCGCCCTCGCCAGCCTCAGCACGGCCGAGCTGCAGCGCATGGAGGGCACCGAGCGGAGGAACATCGAGGCAAGGCTACAGGTACGGATTGTAACTCTTTATAGGGCAGACCATATTGCAATTTTTTGTTGGTTTTGGACCCTATTCTCATGGAATAGAGTTGAAAATATGGTGTCCAACATATGGACAGAGCTTTATCAAGGGTTAACCAAACGTGAAAAGACGTAACAGGATGTTAAATATAATTTTGACTTCCGTCTTTTACGTCTTCTTTGTGCTAAACTGTCCACAAAATCTAATCAAAGTTGAGCAGCTCTTACAAGAATAGCTGTCACTTTCAGTTCTGATAATTTACGGACTGTCATCAGTTTGATTGACGTTTGTGAATACGGGGGATAGACGCACCGATATAGGGAGCGGTCCGTTTTGAGACACGAATTGATAAATTGTATGAGCGTGCGCGACGTGAGCGCGCTATATTATCACTTTTGACTCAAAATGGACCGCAGTAATATACGCTTGATCAGAGCTTAATCTGTTCCGGCTCTGCCTGCCAGGCATTTAGTTGTTTAGTTTTGGCTACGTTTGATTTTGATGTATGTATTATTAAATAGGTTTTCTTCATCACGACCTAAATCTTCAACATTTTAACATTCACGCACACAATATTTCAATGATTTGAAAAACACCGTCACTTTTTTGAAACTACGTATAGATTGTGCCGCTCGGATTTTTTGCTTTAAGTATACTATTCACCCAATGCATGCTTGATTCGGTTTTGGTTAACGTTTTCCACTTTCGATTGTTTCTTTAATTGGTAAAATATAATTCGTTGCCTAAAATAAAATGATATATTTGTCAGCTGTTGCGTGAGATCCAAGCCATGCTGGACGCGTCAGTGCTGCTGATGCAGCAGTACTCGGCCGTCGTGACCAACCTCCCACAGAACAACACTACCACCGGCACGCAGACTGACGTATCGTAAGTAATCAGCAATCATTATACCGTACAAATTCATTTGTTTCTCATGTAGACACAAACATCACTTACTTGAGAAATCGATAAAAATAAAATAAATAAGCCTGCTTTACATTATAATTAGTGTAACAAATATTGAAAAAAATTTTTGGGAGGAATTACTATGTTGCTTGTAATACCATAATTCTTAATGCTGTATTTTCATTTGAAGAAATCCTCAAAAAAACCATTTGAGACCTCAAGCTTTCTCAATTATTATTTCTGTTCAAGATTTTTAAAATCATTTTTAAGTTGAGATCCATGGTTTCTGAAAAACGAATCATATCAACTAAATTAAAGAACTTAGACCACAGACGTTGTTGGATTCTATTTCCTTATCCTATTTCCTTCTAACTTTTATGACAACCTACGGTCTGGCATTGATAGGTTTGTAGAAATGACGCAGACCCGAGAACCTTTTTTATTTCAAGCTAAACCTATTTAATTTTCACAGTGAGACCCAGCCCGAACCGGTTACGAAGACGCGAGTGACAGCGGAGCCTGATGTAGTCCCGAGCACGAGCGCGAGCACGAGCAGCCCGGCCGGCCCCTCCGCCGCCGGGCCGCTGCCCGACACCACCACCGACACTAACAGGTATGTGAGCTCAAATAACAACCGTTTACGTTCCTCGCGAGAAGTTCAAATTCACCTCATCATCATCATCATCAACAGCCCTACGACGTCCACTGCTGGCTGTAGGCGACCTGCATCCACCGAAACACTGCGAGCTTTATTAGATCATCACTCCACCTTGCGGGTGGGCTTTTACCTATCCAGCCTTATTTATTTACTAGTTCGTACAAAAACGATAGTTACCATAGACAATATTTATAATAACAAAATTACCTACAAGTGATCTCTAACTAGAGATTGTTTTCAGCTGACCTTAGTGATAGAATACGATACTAAAATATTGACAGTTAAAACAGTTGCGTACAAAATCAAAAGTAAGAAATGGTATTCTGCACCTCCGTCTCGTATCGCGTTACAACTTAAAAAATATGATAGTCTTCTCCCAGTACAATCTATATCGAGGTCCGAGCTGGGCGCCCTTACACACGTTTCTTGGATATTAGAGTTTAGCGGCAGAACCAGACCGTCTGGCTGACCGCACACCGCATAGTGCGAAGGCTCACAGTTAAAGAGAGCCTTTGTGCATTTTATTGTGCATTGAACATTTCATGTAATAAAGAAGGGTTTTTGTTGCAGAGACAAGACTGATGCTGATGCCGAGGAGCTGAGACGACGTCGACTGCAGAAATTCACCCTGGACAATTGAGCTTGTTGATAAAGTGTTTTCGTTCCACTCTCCTAACTTACTATTATTTAATGTACAAAGTGTTTCGGTACGTGTAAGCGTTGTGTATTCTAATCAAAATAAATGTATTTATGTTCCTGTAAATATAATACGATATACACATGAATACATAACATGATGATTTACTTTCTTATTCCGTGAAATTCATTCATAAAAGTAATCTACACCATCATTAATCCTCTTTGAAACAACTTGATCAATCTGGCATCCATCACATTGAGTTGTGCATTGTATTTTAAGAAAAGCAGTAGTAATCAGTTCAGCAATGATAGAAACATTGAGAGGTTTGAGTTATATTGTAAAGATTTATATTAAAGACGCGCAGTGCGTAGTCATTCAATGGTTGTTAAACAATAAGTATGTATACTCCTGAACTTATTATAAAAATTCGATCATTTCCGCTTCGTGCGCTGGTTGACTGGTAAGGAATGCCTATAGGCATTTAGTCCGCCAATTATACTTTTTCTTTGTGCAATGAAGAATAAATAAATATTAGCATTATTATTGCTCACTAAAGGGATTACCCTAATATTGCATGCTTTATGATCACATTCTCAAAACAAACAGAGAATTCAAGAATGTAGTTAAAAGTATGCCACTGCACTCAGTACAGGTATAGAAATGCTTGTGATACTACTGACCATACTTCATCGTTTTAGTTACTAGTTGCATAGACTACTGTGAGTTTACGTTTCAAACACATGATTTATGACATTTTAGTTTGTAATTTAATATATTTTTATAAATTATTAAGGATAAAAAAGAACTGGAAATTATTAAAGATTTATAGGGCAGAAACCTTGATTTTTTGCTTTCTGAATAGTTTATTCTAATTAGAAGAATTACCTTTAATGTTAGTATAATAGATTTTAACCATTCCAACTTTGGTTGAATAAAAGAAATGAATTGAAGTATTATTCTTTTAATCTAAAGCTTTATAACTATTTACAATACAATACAAACAGACTAGCAGTTATAAAATGCGTTGATGTATCCATATACTTTTGAATTGTAATTTTCAAGAACAGGTCTGCCACTGAAGTATCTGCTTGAATCATACAGTTTCATGTCATTTTTTGTATACCACACATTTTTGGTTCCCTCATTACCATCAACATTCAAAGTATTTAGTTCAAGTACACCAAAATGGTAGTTTTGTCCATCAGTTTGTATGCAGTTTATGTAGACAGGCTCAGGTAAATCTTTTACAGTTTCCTGAAAAACAAAGGAGCAGTATAGATGCATCTAAATAAAAAGTGCATTTTACAGATCAAATTTTAATATTTCATTGTTAGGAATACACCTAAATTTTAATCCTCATTATATTATCTACATCTACAGACAATTTTAGAAGACATAGTAGATAATTCATATCAATAAGTTTACTGTAGAATAATTAAGAGTAGGCATACAGTTAAGTATGTGTATTTTGTGGGTAACTGTTATAATGCCTAATTAAGTGTGAAATCTTATTTGGTATGTGCAAGTGATTCATTGATGGTGCATAAGGACGGTTAAGATTATGGAGTTAAATGAAACCAGTTAAGACAAAAACAAGTGACAAACTTTAGCTGACAGTTCTAAGAGGAGAAATAGTATGTTAATTGAGTTTCATATACTGCAACTGGTTCGACAGAGCGGTCAATGATTTCTGAATAATACAACATTACTCACGCCATGTAATTGCTTAGCATATGCAGAAGCCACGGTGAAGGCATGCGTAAGGGACCGTCCCAGAATCTGGTTGTGGGTCACTGGTGTCTCGTAGATGTTGCTCACTTCGGTGCTGTTGAAATGCAGCCATGTTGTATGAGGATGCCTCATACTTACAGTTGGCTTAATTGCTGAAAACAGTCATTTTAGTTTAGCATTATCAATTTTTTATAGAATATTTCGTTTGAAAAATCATACTGCTTCCTAGTTTGCACTAAAATTGAGAAGTATCGAAGGGTATGTAAATTATCACATTTTTAGTGGCCCTTAGAAAATACATTGGAAAGTTATTTCAGATTTCATAACTTACGGTATTTGCTGGTTTCGCTGTAGAAGTGTTCAAGTGGCAGAGTGATGGTGTGCCTCACTGGGTATAAGTCAGGTATTTCAACAAATGGTATATCTTTCTCAGTTTCATGCTTCACTGGTTTGTTGCTTGTCACCAAGATATTAGACTCTTCTTGGAACTGTATAAGGTCAGCATCTTTCTCAAAGATTGTGTGGCTTTGAACATCATTTACAATATACTTGGTTTGAGTGACCTCAGAGTCACTACTTCTCTCGACCAGCTGGAGGAGCCGATTTGTAAGTATTTGGCTGAAAATAAAATTAAAGTAACTGTACTATTTTCATAGTAGGTATAATGGTATCAGTTTTATATATTTTTTTAAGATAAGATGACATAAGTTATTACTATTCAACATCTACTAATCTGATAAATCTGATATAATAATAGAATAGAAAAATGTTTATTAGTAAATCACCATTAGTTGTAAATAGAAATTTATATTTATCATATTTTATCATTTAAATTAGATTTTCATTCATACTTTATAAGAAATACATAGGTCTAACCTAACATTATTTTTGTACTCACTTTCGCCTTCTGTCTGTAATGCCTAATATTCTTGGGAAGTTGTAAGCTGGCCTCACTGGGTCCTTTATCTTAGGCAACTTTTGTTGCTCACAATCAAAGATATTAGCAGACAGTATAGCTTTCTTTACATTTTCATGTATGGCTTTAGGAGCTGCTATTGCAGCCAGCTCCTCTATCTTTGGGGGAAGCTTATCTTCAGCAATTACGGTTTTTGTTAAGACCTGGGCCTGGGCGAGCCCTTCAAGTAGGACATTAGTGTTTTTGAGAGTGAAACATGGTATTTCCTTGTAATCTGGATGGCTTTCGTCTAATGCAGATGGTAACTCATACGCTCCAACGATCTTTACTCTGCAACAGTAATACTCTTAATAAATTTAAAACAAGTTTTTAAGTACGAATATTACGAGCTAAACCACTTAGGCTGATGTTACCTTTCATGAGCTACTGGTTTTTCTTTCACAAATTCCAGGGCATCTTCAACTGGTATGCCTTTTGATTTCAAATAGTCTTCGACACCGGTGTCAAGAGGTACGCGTCTACCTTGCACTATCCAATGTTTCTTGAACATAAACCCAATATGCTGCCTATGTAAGATCTGGGAAAGTTTCATCTTGGCTTTTGTAATTTGAATAAAAACACTCACTCCCTCAGTCAACAAAAATGACCTGAAATAAAATAACCTCAACACTTCGCTTTGAGGTTTTTTTTTTTTTTTTTTTTTTTTTTCTATGGCTACGCTTTGAGGTTTAATGACGTTTGATTTGACACTTGACAGACTCACAGACTGTCAATTTGACACTGAGTGACTGCCGCATGACAATGGAGTTCCAAAACGAGTGAAAAGCCCCCTACAACCCATTCTAAAAGAGATTCTTTCTTTTATTTTGTTCCAAAACGTCTTTTTTTAAATGTTAGCCATTAAAATATCTAAGATAAATAATAGTATGTTTAATCCACACTAAAGTTGATGTTTATTGTCGTCTATTTATAAATTTATGAACTTGTTGCCACTCTGTATTAAATATCGAATAAATGAATGTTCTCGCAACCTACTAGGTATGCTTCATTTGTTTAGTTGATAAGCACCCTGAAATGAGGAAGTAAGCATTCAATGAAAGATAGGAAAACCAGAAAAAGACATTCAGTCTTGGATTTCGACCGAGAATCGAATCCGCGTCTTTCACAACCCGGCGACTGCATTAATCACTGTGCTACGGCAACCATTAACAGACCGACTGAATTTTTCTGGTTTATTTTACCTGGCAGCCAGGTTTGTTTCACCAATGCATAGGCCTATCATATACCTTAAACACTCGAAAGAAACATCATTTGCCAATATTTGACTTTCGATTAAGATGAAACTAGGATTTTAACAATGTTTTTAATAGGTTATTTTATTTTGGCATTAGGTAAAGATGATATTATCATCTTACTATTCACCGAATGTCTTTTTCTGGTTTTCCTATCTTTATAAGATGATAATAATTGATTAAAGATATATTGAATTTGAATTCAACGAATGAACCAGATTTCAACCGACTAGGTATGTTGAGTCACATTTGCCCACCACTGCGGCCAAGGCACCTTTGGCCATCAGTTTTAAAATCAGTAGAGTGAGCCTGCTCTACTGGCAGCGGTTCCTACAACACTGCTACTGTCCTAACTCTTTACGCTTGCACCCCTGGAGCAAGCCCTTCCATATCTACGTAGTTATTGTTAGGTAGGTGAAGGGCTCAAGTGACCTAGCGTGTCACCGCAAGGGGGCTTTAGGCTTTTAAACAGTTACCTAGTTCCCTTCCTAACCTTTTATTAAATTTTCTGTGCGGCCTGGATGCGGTGCTTTACAAATAACCACTTGGCTCCCTGGCCGTACAGCACGCGTTGATGTGATGATTGATGACGCCTCTTGAATTAAGTTCGTAGTTACACTAGTGTTGTTGTCGCGTCCGTACATCATCATTATTTCAGCCGAACGACGCCCACAGCTGGGCATAGGCCTCCCCCAAGGATCTCCACAACGATCGGTCCTGCGCTGTCCGTATCCAGCGGCTTCCCGCAACCTTGACCAGATCGTTAGTCCACCTTGTGGAGGGCCTGCCCACGGTACCCTACCTTGCTATCTACTTACTTAGTTCAAATGTTTGTCTTCCTCTGTCCCTCGACTTCTTCGTAAATTGGCGCGTTTCGTCCGGAACGCAGTCGCCATCATAGTATCTATTAGGGGTGATATGTGTGCCTATAATAAATCTATTGCTAGCTGAAAGAGCCCGGCCAAGCAAACCTTGACTGGTCAGTATTCGGAAGACTGTGTGGGGTGTTCTGGGTAGGAGATCTAACATTTATCCTCTGTGAAGGTGATAATTTTTCCAAATGATTGTTTTGTTATGGACTGCTGTTTCTTGCACCCAGTTGTGCAGGTGCTGCCCCCTAGGACTAAACTACCGGATGCCTGTACTCTTTGCATTCCCCATTAAAGACGGCCCCGACCACGGCCCCGACATTATCTGTCCACTCCTAGTCGAATAGAATGGAATAGTAATGTCGATTTTTTTGACAGGCCCGTTGGCAATTGCGCCATTAGTGTAGGTACTTATCTCAATGTGTGGAGTGGTCCTGTGTAAAGCACCGAAAGCCGTGGGTACCCAGATAACATTTGTGTCTGGATGTTAACATCTATTTAAGTATCTATTTAAAATCATTTTAGCATGTTCATTCATCTGAGATACCTACCCCGTTCCGTGATATTTGGGCGAGTTTGCCCTTTAATTAGTTCTTGCAATGTGCCGACGATAATAATATGTAGAAGTTAGTGTGTTGAAGGTTTCTCAACTGTGGATCATTGAGACAGAAAAGTGTGAATAGCCCTAATGATAAAGGCCTCCTTGCTGAAAAACTGTCAAAACAGCTTGAAGCAATTTGGTATATTTCAAGCTAGTATGAGTTAGTAGGCAAAGTGAAAAGAAAAAAATGCTTGTTTTGTTGGCTTTACCCATCTTTAAATTTCCAATTATTCTAGATCATTTTGACCCAAAAAAAAAACAAATTGTAGCTACGGTCAAAAACGGCATGACAGGCTACCCATCTTTGTTGATCTGTTGTCTAGAAATGTCATGTGGCAAGAGCAAGACAAAAGACGGAAATGGGTAGCCTAATGTGCCGCTGACTGTACATAGGTTAAGAATTGGGAGAGAAAACAGCGAGTCATTTCGTAAATATATATATTTAAATTTATGTCTTCCATCAATACATACAACGACACTTATACATTCAAAAATTTGGCCGTAATTACAATAGGTCTCACTTTAAAATGGCATTGAACGTTCATTGTGGTAATAAACAACAGGCTGGGACAGGTATTGTAACTGCGACGCAACCATACAACATTTAGAGCATGTACATGGGGAGTATCGTACACCTACATTAGATAAGACAGGGAAGACAATATTTTTGTAGGTAAATTTCGACGTCTCAAAAATGTCAAGAAATCAGCACCTTGTTTGTAAAACAATAAAAAACCCACCGACCGATTGCACATGACAAAAGCAGTATGATATTGATGGAGGAAAAATACCTTTACAAAATAAAACTTATCGAAATATCTTCGGTGTATGCTAGGATCTACAAAAATTGAAAATAATACAACTAATTAATTTCATAACTAGTAAGACATACAATCCCTTACCACGAGATCAGCGACAAGTGACGTCACCCGGTGTTGCTTAACATTTTTGTAACTGTTTGGATAGTTCGGATACTAAGTAACCGTAGAATGTTTCAGGGCAGTGGCGAATGGCGATGCCGTGTCGATGTGATACAAAACTATAAGAAAACAATGATAATTTGGAACACGAGATAGATGAGAAGTCCCTTTGGTAGTTTCACAGTATCTTTACCAATTGGTGGGCATTTTAGATTAAGGAATCTTTGGACTTTAGGGTATTAAATATTTAGAAATCGTTCTATTTCTGTTATCATTCTAACTATGCATTAATTTAACCGCATATTGCAACAATTTGCGAATCAAACATACAACACTTATTACCTATTATAATATAATACCTAATTATTTTTATAAAGTAACAAAATTAACTTATATTTACAGTATCGTTAAAAATTATAGCCGAAATTTTCTATTTTTTTAGCACTAAAGTTTCAGTTTCGACAGTTGATTTTAATTTCAGAGGGTAGATACCAAAGTTGTAGTACCGAGGGTACTTGACTACGATTCGTTACGAGTTAATATCATTAAACAGATGTAGTGCCTCCTAATACTGGCGCTTGCCACACAACATAATAAATGTTTTCAGCAAAACCGAACAATAACAGCAAATTTAAGGCACCGTTGGTTACTCTGGTACTTAGTGATAATCGTATTGTGAAGTTACAGCTTGCACGCGACCGCGCGCCACGGGCGCCGGCTTGGGGCTGGCGTGAGCGCGGCTCGTGTGCTCGCCCTTAATGAAATAGAACCTTGAGTATGGGTTAGTAGTTAATAAGTATATTAAAATCCACTGGTGGTTGGGTATGAGATCAAATCCGACAATAGGTGATAGTTTTCATACAATCGAAGCTACAAAACCTGTTGTAGTACATTGCTTTAGAGAATAACGCGACTATTCTGTGAGTGAGTTAGATGATTCAGTTCAGTTAAATGATATCGATTCGCGAAGAGTTTATAGTGGTTTTACTGCTAGACAGATTGCTATTATGTTGATTTTCCATGTACCATCATGTACTGAGGTTAAGAATATTTTTCTAAAAAAAGACTAGCATTGAGCCACACATTCGCTCACGAGAAGCAAAGGTACGGTTCAAGATGTCTTAGAAAATAGCTCTCAAAGTGAGAGTACTTTTAATAGACAGAGACAATGGTACTAGATGGATAATTGTAAACAAGTGAAACGTGTTGTAAATTTTATAACTGAACGGAGTAATGTATGAGTGACTCGAGGATGGAGTGAGACGGGATGATGCGCGAGGGAGCGCGCGTTCAGTCGTCGTCCTTCTTCTCCATCTTGGGTTCGTACATCGCATGGAGCTGCTCAGGAGATATTCTGTAACAGAATGGTGCTATTTAGAATGGTGACATGCCGCATACGTATTTAAACTAGTGTTTAACAAACTTTGTACTAATATGGCCTGGTAATTTTTACACTGACAATTTGTGACTTATGTAAACCCAAGTTGGTTACATTAAAATAATACACATTGATTGCTTGTTTGTTGGGTTGGGCATTATTTCAAAAACAAGGTGGAAAAGCGCACCACGGTATTTTATTTAGATGGCCCGGTCCTGGTTCCCACATGGAAAAGTGCTGAATTGAACAGAAAAGCTGTTTTTGTAGAATATGGTGTTATTCAGACTATTTGGTGAGCATATCTTTAGCATAAAAATGAACAATTTATAAAAGATTACACGATAGCACGGGAAACAGTAAAAACCAAACTAGAATCATTTATAAATAGTGCTCTAGCTCTACCTTGTAAACTACGAACTACGCAACTTATGTAAATTAAAAGGCAAGACAAGAATTCTATTCTCCGCGTAGAATATTTTGCTGAGATTGCGAAGTTGATCATAGTCTGCTCGAATTCTAAGTCGTATTACCTATTTATTTAACCATTTATCAGGCTGAGCCCGTAATTTGGTTAGCTGTATCTATTGCATTTAAAGTTCTTCAAATTACAAGTGTTTTTACAAGCTTTTTTTTATATGCAGACAATTATTTGTAATAGAGCAAGGACTGACCGCGAAAAGGATTAGCTAGTTACGCCGTTGACCGTACACATCAGTGGATAAGCTGGTGGAATGTACATACCCGAGCAAGCTCTGGAGGTCACAGACGAAGCGGTAGACGTAGCGCTTGCCGGCAGTCTTGTGGATGATGTTCTTGTCGTAGTAGTAGCGCAGCCCGCGGGAGAGTTTCTCGTAGTTCATCTTGGGCTTGTTCTTGCGGATGCCCCAGCGCCGAGCCACCTGGAAAAACAATTGCTAACGTCAAAACATGGAAAAATTGGGCTACATGTTCAACGCATCGGACTGTTCAGAGGTCATGTTACTTTCCCGAAATGCTACTATGTTTGCTCAAACCAACAAATAGTAGAATATAATTGACGATTAAACGAACTCACCTTAAGTGAAGTTCTATCATAATTATATGAGTTGCTGCATCCGAAGGGATTTTATCACAAGGTAGTCCATGAAGAAATGTACTACCTTGTGATAAAATCCCGAGGATGCAGCGACGAAGTATAATAAAAACTGTTTATCAGAAAATTTCATGTATTTTTATGATAAAAACACTAAAACTGGTGATGTTTTTGAAAAATCATAAAGTTACAAATTTTAAAAGAGGTAAAAGAAAAAGTTTCAAACACATAAAATTCAGATAAATCAATAATTTGAAATTCAGTCATTCGATTTGTAAGTAATTTCTTAAACTGTGGAAGGTATTTGTGTTACTGCTGCTTGGCCGCTGATGGCGTTGACAGCTGGAGTATGAGCGCAGAGGGAAAAAACTGTAAAACTGTGAAGGTCACACCTTGGACTAACAGCTACTTAAAAAAAAACCTCGTGTCTCAATTTTCAAATGCTTACCTCATCAGGGTCGGTGAGCTTGAACTCCCAGCCGTCGCCCGTCCACGAGATGAAGCCCTGGCAGCTCTTGTCAGTGAGCAGCTCCAGCAGGAATTGCCACAGCTGGATGGGCCCTGAACCTGCAAGCGTCACGCAAAGTTGCTTTACGACATACTACACATTGGATACTATACACTCGGTAAACAAAACCAAACTGCAAAGTTTTATACTAGAGTAGAAGTTTTTATGCTAGTATCTTAAATTATGGCTTCATTACATTATATTCCGTTTAGCTGGCTTCACAATGTTTTCACGGTGGCCCAAGAGTAGGTTTGGAATTCCCGGTTAAATACCCAATTCGGGCAAAGTGATAAACTATGAACATGCTTTGGCGTGACTGGCATTTGGCAATCGTAGTAATTAAGCCCTCCCATCGATGCATCGATATGTGCATAGCAGTGCAAAATGCATCGACATATTGTCATGTGCATAGCAGCCCATGTGGAGCGCGTCGTGGACCAGTGGTTTAACACTGGCGAAAATGTGGGCCATGACGGCAACAATCAGTGTGTCTCTGACTAACCCATTAGCATTATGGTCGTGAGGGTATGTAATGTTATGCAGAAAAGTCTTCTTTATCATATTGTGTGTGCAGTGAATACGTACCGGTGAAGCAGGGTCCGGAGGCGGGGTAGGAGAGTTTGTCCTGCGGGATGAGCGCGTGCTGCTCGCTCGGCCACTCCGCCCACTCGGCGCAGGCGCCGCCGTACTCCGGCGCGTAGCTCTCGCCGTAGCCTTCGCCGCCGTACCTGCCGCCCGCTCCTGGACAATAACACATTTGATAAGTAACATGCTATCAGACTATATGAGTACCGCCAGTACAGGGTCTTTCGAAAATGGTAAATAATGTCATGTGATAGGATTAATTGTTTGATAGGTACTCTTCGCCTTCCCTGGATAGTGCAGACTAGTCCATGATTAGTTTGATTAACCAAGGATTTAGAAATAGTGAAAAGAAAGACCATACGCACTAATGATTCATTCTGTATTTAAGGCAGATTCAGTATGACTAACTGAAAATCATAACAAAATATTACGATTACCTACAGGTTTTTATTTGAAGTCGGTATGACAATCCATCTTGATATTGTGCCACTAAGCGACAATTTAGATAACGATGAAAGAAGCGCAGTGTGTTAACTAAATGTAACGTATTCGATATCAAGGCACGAGCGTTAACAGTCGCATCTTTCATGTTTGTTGGTTCTCGGAATCGCGTTACCCTTGCAGCTTTTCATACGAGACACAACACTAATTGGTATCACAGCACTTAATTGCTGCTATTTTTGGAGCTTTGAGCTTTCTTGTATGATTAAGTTTGGACATTCTTTGCGATGGCAGATGTTTCGTTTAGACTGTTTGGAAGCGTTGTCGTGTGACATGGCATCAGTCATTAACAAAACCAAAAAAAACATAGTATCTACCTACTTACTATTTGCTTCCTACATTGATGCCGTAATCTATAGGGATTCTTATCCTACAGATTTTTTTGCGAATAAATAAACATCGGCCGTGAGTTCTATCATGTTTTACTTCATTATACATTCGCTGCTCGGCTTGAATTGGCTGTATGCCAGCAAACGAGTAGGTATATGTACAAAGACAAGGGTCACGTTACGTTTGAGTCTGGATTACGATTGAACTGCGAGCGCTCTTTAGGACGAGCATGATAAGGGAAAGACTTTACAAGCATTGCTTTAAAGTTGATTATCCCAGAATTCATTAGAATTCAATAGAATTGAAGGTGAAGGTCTAAAGATGCTGGTTTATCCGCGATGGTTAGGAGATGGATGAAGAAAAGGAGCTGGTGGAATTAGGTCATGCAACTCCTCCTCCTTGTAGGATAAGCTACAAGACCTTGAACACCGCCGGAGGGTAGCTTGTCTGTCGGTTTTCTACAGGTTGCACTTCGGAGAGTGTGCGAAGGAGTTGCATGACCTAATTCCACCAGCTCCTTTTCTTCATCGGACCACTAGGCGCAGACTAGCTTTCCACCCCTATGTTGTTGACATCCCGGCAATCCGCACCAACCGTTTTGGTAACTCATTCATAATGCGAACGGCAAAGGAGTGGAATGGGCTTCCCGCTGAAGTGGTTCCACAGCAATATAACTTGGGCCTCTTCAAGAAGAGAGTGAACAGCCATTTGTTAGGCCGGCATGTACCACCTTAGGCCACATCATCACTTACGATCAGGTGAGATTGTGGTCAAATGCGCGCCTAATTGAGATTAAAAAAAAAAAAAAAAGAGTAGGTACCTTGCTTTGACTTACCTCTGGGGTATGGTTTGGAGTAGGCGTGTGGCTGGTACTTGGGCTCGTGCGGCAGCAGCGGCTGTGCGTGCGCGTGCGCGTGGTGGTAGTACTCGTCGAGGTAGGGCTGCGCGGGCGCGGGGGGGGCGGGGTACTCCGGCTGGTAGTACTCGTCCAGGGGCGAAGCCGCCGTCGGCGCGGGCGCGGACGGCGCGGGGGACTCCGTGTAGCCGCCGTAAGAGGGTGTCTCACGGGGACCTCCTGTTGTGTACCCGCCTGAAAAGTAATGAAACGCTGTTAGATTCTTTGGTCGGTTGTACTTGTAGTAGGGTTTAAGTTTTATAGTTCGTTCAACATATAAAACTCGTGACCGCTTCTAACAGTTTTCCAGAATTACGAGACAGGAGTGTTCAACCGATGAATGGCAACAAGGGGGAAAAACAAATATAAAGGTGACACTCGTGAAAAAAGAGTTGACCTGACGCAGAACACATTCACGAACACGGTGTCAGACGAAAAGCAGCACAAAAACAAATCAGGACACAATCGCTGGCGCGGGCTGCGCGGCGCACCGGCGCGCGACCGACGCGGTTCACGGCGCGCCCTTTGTTCTGCGCTCGGACCGCGCCGCAGCGTACACGCACGTCTGTGTGGAACGTGCGGCTGCCATTATTATTGAATGGTTAGCGAATTTTCGAATTTTTGGCTTTGATCGCAATGCTTAGAAGAAAGGTCGATGTAAGAAAAGTCAGGCCAAGGAGAAATTTTACAAAAGTTGGCTAAGGAAAGAGAGATATAGAGTCCGTCCCGTCCTATAGAGATTTTGGGTGCTAAAGAATCGCCAATGCTTCGCTGATAGCAAAGTTGCTCACAAATGATATCATTCAATGATGTCTAGATAACCATATCAAAGCATAAGTAATTATAATTAATTCGAATTGTTTACCGTTTCCAGCCTAAGACAATGTCATCAAATCTTTTGCTAACGTATAGATATTGTTGAAATGATTGCTTAACATACATCCATGGCTACTTTGCGTAATTTTATTTCACCGTGTGAGCAGTTCTTATTGTTCAGTGGGAGAACCTTTAATATCTTATAGCTAGTCAATAGGTAAAGTATGGCCATATAAGAGTTCGGCACTAATAAAGTCGTAGCATTACTTTTCCAGAAGTTTGAGTCACGACATATTTTTCCAAAAAACATTGAGATGGCCAAATATACTTATAACGAGTAGGTAAACGGTATTTGGATTCCATTGATCTCATTGATAAAATTTCAACACTCCGTAAAATAAGTAATGAGGTAGACGACCGCTGTGGATATCCGTGCTTTTATTCAATCAGGTCCAGTCCAGGCATTAATTGAGTGTGGTTTATTTCATTTAGGACATTATAGCACTGCTTTCTAAAAAAAATTTTTCTCATTTTTTCTGCTGTCATTCGGCCTAATCTTTTGTTTTGTTCGTTTTTATTTTGCAAGATCAATAAAAGATTTTATTCCCTTATTTTTTTAAATTAGTTAGACAATATTGTGTAGTCTTTATAGCATAGCGTCAATGTGCGTCATCATAAGTGATACAGAAGACACGTGCTTGTGTGAGTGCGGGGTCAGTACACGCTCGCTATTGTCTGCTACCGACTGAGCTGACTACCTACCGGCTGACCGCTCGCCGTGACACCGCAACTTCAAAAAACCGGAACGTTTAGACGCTCATAAAATAATGTTATTATAGATCTCTAATTAAGATTGCTATTTTGCACCCGGTGATGACTACATTTGCCCCGTTTCAAAAACCAAATAGAAAACGTTGATTGGTTTTTAATTAGAAATCGTATGAGGTAAGTTGTCTCTAGCACATATATATATAGGTATAATTTGTTATTTGTCATGCGTTGTCTTACAATTACGAGTGGATTTAATAAAGCACTGATGATTCTAATAAGCTGCCTCGAAAACCTGGGGTAGGAGGACTGACTTAAAAACCTGGCTAGACTTTCTATTTGATTCCGAATATGGGACTTGTGATGGAACCTAGTTTTTAAAAGCTAATCCTACTTAGTTAACGACGATACAGTACCTACATAGTGTTCAATTATGTTAGAATCCTGCCAAATGAACACAGGGTACGAAGATAGATTTTGCTGAAGTAAGTTATTTTAAGCTAAAGAGAAAAATAAACAGATCGTCCCAAGACGTCTAATAAAATTAAAGACATTTTGACTATTCCGTTACGACTGACAAAAACAGCCCTAATGTCGCGTTCCGAAGAAAAATCGTTCAAAAAAGAACAAAGCGCGAACAAATCACGCGGCTGTCAGTTAGACAAATAGAAGTATTTTAATGAAGCCGAAGTGGCTAATTACCATTCCACACTTCTCTAAAACAATACCAATAAATCGCGCGGAAACGTAAAAAGCACTCCCGGGAGTCGACCCCGTGACCTTACGCACATAAGACGACATACTCACTCAACGGTTCGGCGCACTGCCTAACTTACTAACTTAAAATAACTATATTACGTGCTTTGTTGTAATTTGAGGATAGATCACTTCCTACGAATGTTAGTTAAAAGTTGAATTAGAATCGTAACCTATTTTAACGTATCGAGGAAAAGGGAATTTCATTACCTATAAGTTTTCGAAGTTTTCTTATTAGGTTTGTCTAAACCGACATTAAGAATTGTTTATTGTGGAAAGATTTAACATTCGAATTCTGTAGAATATTGATCTCACATTGTAGAGTCACTCAATTTTCAATTAAGTAGTGGTAAGTACAATATGAATTATATTGTTTAATATACGAGTGCCTAACCCCCGAATTCACAAACGTCAATCAACGTTAAGCACGCGCTGTCCCGTAAAATGACAATAGAAGGGACAGCATGAGCGTGAGCGAGTGCTTAGCTTTGATTGACGTTTGTGAATTCGGTGGTAAGTATTATATTTAGCGAATCTGTTCAGTACTTATTTTCACAGTAGAACGTCAGAACTAAGAATTTACGTACAAATGTAGAGATCGTCTAAGCTGAAACGACGCGCCCCTCCACCGCATCTGCGCATACAAGAGTGCTTGCTTGTATGCGTAAGTGCATTTCAGCTTAAACGATCTTTATCTAAATATTGATTTGAGCGACCTAAACATAATAAAGATGATAGGAACTACGTTTACTAAAGTAGCTTAAGAGTGCGCATAAAGCAAAACTACCAATCTTATTCTTGATTGTACGTGATAAATACTAGATGAAATTTTAAAAATTTAATAAATGTTACGCTACATGATATTTGCAAGGGTCGTGTTTGATCAAAAACATAAAATAATTAAATTATCTCGATAAAAAAAAATCACGAAGTTACGTCTGATTTTCTCTTTTTTTCGTTTTATACTTGACATGGCAATTACTATGATGATATTTTTTTTATAAATAATTATATTGAAAAATAAGTAAGGGCTATGTCTAGCCATTTTTTAAAATTACTTTTAGTTTTGGATTTATAACGATTAAACACTTTTGGCACTTAATACGTTTTGATTCCGCGGAAAAAGCCATCTTCCGTCGCACGTTTGTGAAGCTTGACACATATTTCTATTTCACACATCAGTACCGATCGCTCCGTTGAGACGAGAAGACTACGCTCAAATTCTTAGCTGCTCCGAGTTTCAAAATAAATAGTGAAATGGGGAAAAAGAAAAGGACTTAGTGAACGAGAACTAAAAAAATTGCAAACTGAAAGGATAGCTAATTGTCGAAGGTATGTTGTATTGTATTTTAAGAGAAATAAATTCATTTGAGTCGCTCTAGTAAGATGACGTAAACAGATGGTGTAAAGTATATGCTAAGTAATCACATGACTTTAGTTGGTCTCTTCAAATAATAGGTTGATTTCGAAGGAATTTTTTTTCAATCCACCAGGTATTTATTGTAAGTGATTTGTTTTCAAATAATATCTAATTTTCAGAATTGTTGCATCTCAAAATATTTCACAATCTGACAGGTGTGATCAAAATGAAGTTGTGGAGGCATGCGCGTCGTCGACTATGTAGGTTTCTTTGAAAATAGTATCCATACTCGCTTTTCCATCTTGGGTTTTTTTTAGTAAAATTGAAGCTGGCTGAAGCAATAACTAGTTGATGAGTAAATATACTAAGTACTGTGTTTATTTTACAGAACAACATTGAATTTGGAAAATGTAGACCCTAATATGACAGCCTATATCTACAGACTGTTGTCAGCCAGAAAAAAATACTTACATATCTAATGATTACTCGAGGAATGAAGAGAATACTCCAGAAAGGTATCCGCCTAAATTCTTACAGTACAATCGATAACATTTAAACTAGTGGAGACCTGTCATTAGAAAAATAACGAATGGGAAAAAGTCATTTGAAAAATAACGTTAGATAATTTCTGATAAAGTTATCACTTTCCAAACCATCCTTTCTCCGTTTTTGCAAATGACTTTCCTAATAGTGGGTAATTTGTGCCTTCCAATTGAAAACATTTTTTTAAGATAAATTACGTAAAATATGGCTTCCGCATTATTATTTTTTCTACTGTGTCATTTTTGCATGTTTTTTTTTGGAAATAGCTGAACTTTTTCATTACAGTTCATTGAAGCGACGACGCAGACTAAGTAGTCGACCACAAGCTCAGAATGAAGATCAGGCTGAAATTTTCCACAAATTTAAAGTCACCCAGCAGGCTATGGAGAGGGCTCGCTCTCTCCATAGCCTGCTGCTATGCTCGGCGTTTATCTGCGGGACCAAATTAGAAATGAGGTGATACGGCAGAGAACCAAGGTTATCGACAAAGCCCACCGGATTAGCAAGCTGAAGTGGCAGTGGGCTGGCCATGTTAGCCGTAGAACCGACAACCGTTGGAGTAAACGTGTTCTTGAATGGAGACCGCATCTCGGCAAGCGTAGTGTAGGACGTCCTCAGGCAAGGTGGAGTGATGATTTGCGCAGGATGGCTGGCAGGAGCTGGATGCGAGCAGCCAAAGATCGAGTTCAGTGGCGTGTAATGGGAGAGGCCTATGTCCAGCAGTGGACTGCAACAGGTTGATGACGATGATGTGCAGAGGTGAACACGTCATACTGAACACGTCAGATCCACAACCAACCCAGAACCTAGACATAAACACAGCCGCTGTCACTGGGATTACTAGTGTAGGCATTGGCTTAGAACAATTTCAAGAATTGAGTGTAGCCATGAATCTTCCCACAATGACGCACCAAATGTACCGGAAAAAATAAGTAACCAACAACAAGCGCAACCGTGAGACCACATCGGAGACGTGTTTGGCGCTGTTTAAGCGGAATCCCGCGGAGTTTTTGCGTCGTTTTGTGACCGTCGATGAAACCTAGATCCACTGGTACACACCAGAGACCAAGGAGCAATCAAAACAAAGGATTCAGACCGGGGAACATGCTGGAAAGAAGGTGAAAAAGTTATGGCCACCGTTTTCTGGGATCCACAAGGTTTGATCTACATCGATTACCTCGAGAAGAGTAAAACAATAACAGGGCTTTACTATGCTGATTTATTGGGCTGATTCGACGCCGAATTAAAGAATAAACGACCCCCACCTAGCGGAGAAAAACGTGCTGTTTCACCACGACAACGCACCGGTTCACCGTCTGCCGTTGGCCAAATTGGTCAAATTGCGCTACAAATTGCTGCCCCATCCACCGTATTCTCCAGAGTTGGCCCGTAAGACTTCTTTCTGTTTCCTAATCTGAAAAAAACACCGGGAATAGATATTGATCAAATGAGGAGGTTATTGCCGCCACGGAGGCCTATTTTGCAGTGTTTGACAAAAAATATTTTTCGGACGGGTTAAAAAAGTTTGAGCATCGCTGTGCTAAGTGTATCGAACTGAAAGGAGACTATGTTGAAAAATAAATTGCCACTTTTCCAAAGTTTCCTTTACTTTTTGTAGGCTAAGTAAGTATTTATTGAATGACCCTCGTATAATATGTACATACTTGAAATAAAGATGATGTTTTTGGCATTCATTTTCATTTTTCATTCACCTTTCAACGCCCTATAAACCAGATACAATTGAAAATCTATTATTATAATCGCTGTCAATCGCGCCAGGCGGCATGCGACCCTTTAATTCGTGTTCAGTTGGTGGAGGAGAGTCAAACCACCCCGTCATGAGTTCTCACCTTGGCGTTGCGAGGGGGCCTAGTACCGGTGGTAGGGTCCAACCGCCGCGAAGCGAACAGAACTTAAGCGTGGCAGTGTGGTGGACTAGCCACCCACTCGCTGAGGCCCGTAAGGGTGACACGTGGGGTTGCGGGGCCAGTGCGGCCTGCAAGCGCCTTGAGGCGCGTGGTAGCGGCCGCGGGGTTTTAGTCGGTAGGAGTCCGACATAACTTCGTCGTCGCCCCGGGCGGCGAGGTATCCATGAAGATTTCCCCACGAAAAAAAAGGCGGGTCAAATCATGACACCGGGGAGCTTCTATTTATAAATATACAAATGCGTCCACCTATTACCGTCACTAATATAGAACAAAGAACGCAAAAAAAACCCGCTTGTGTATTTACTCCAGAACGCACGAACCGATTTCCACGGTTTTGCATTCGTTAGAAAGGTCTCGGGCTCGGTGAGGTTTATAGCAACGAAAATTCAGGAAAATTTGAACAGCAAAGCGGGAAAATCTTTTTTCACATACAGCTGAGTCCACACGGACGAAGTCGCGGGCGGCTGCTAGTATTTAGTATTTATTGTGAAAAAATCAACTGGTGACAGATAGACAGTGAAGACTATGTAATAGGGTCCTGTTTTAACCTTTTGCATACCGATCCTTAAAAATAATTTAAAGATGAGACTACTATTTACAACATAACATACAACTTAAATACAAAGTAAAATTACACACATCAAAATGTAAGTAATGTATTCACAAAAAGAATGCCCACTGTGTTATCTGATTGTTTTACGTATACTACGGAAGCTACGCGTTGAGCGAGCGAGAGAGATGTATTGTGGTTTGGCGGGCGATAGTGTTCGCAGAGAGGGGGGCGCGGGTGAATTTTAATAATTTGCTGGGTTTATACGCACTCTTAAGCAGGGTCGCCGTACCAACTGATTTAATCTGAAATTGAGCCAGTTAAGGCGTGAGGAGAGCTCCATATACTTACACATATAGTCCATAAATACAATTGATATCACAGTGAGTCATCCCCCAATCCTTAATAAAACG
Organism: Udea ferrugalis; assembly: GCA_950022985.1. Lineage (NCBI taxonomy): Eukaryota > Metazoa > Arthropoda > Insecta > Lepidoptera > Crambidae > Udea > Udea ferrugalis. The sequence continues at coordinate 6,236,631 of OX465533.1, forward strand.
GTCCACACTATCAACGAGCTTAAATAAGTAGGATTTACACGAATCGGCAGCGTCGTGGCAATTGAAACGTCGGTAGGTAGGTACTGAAGGTGAAATTTGAAGGGACTGAATAAAATGTTCTATTTCTTTTCCAAAATATATTCAAACAAAAAATATTGGCCTGATCCAGAAGAAGCTATAGTATTCCTTATTAATCAACACACTATTTGCCACTCAAATTAATTGATATTGAACCTGTTATGAGATGTCAGAACGAAAATATCTCATAGATTTTGTACGTGTTGTGTGTGTGTGATACTGCTGTAACTTCACAGATAGATTTCTATTGAAATTACCTATCAAAGCAATAAACAATCATGAGATTTATGAAGTTTGATGATGTTTTATTTTAATGACCTGTAGAGATAATTGACTCTGGATAATGTCAACATCCCCATTGCAGTACAACGTCTCAGACGCGCCGTTCGGTCTAAACCGTACTATAAAGGCCGCGATACAACTATAACATTGAGTGCGATACAAAGAAGTTTCATTTGATCTGGCGCAGCGTTCGAGAGGCGAGGGGCGTGGGGCGCGGCGGGGCGGGGCGAGCCAATCGGGCGCGGCCACGCCTCGCGCGCAGGTCGAAAGGTCGAGCCACAGCCGTACCATTGGCGCGACACCTGAATAGATTCTGCTCCTTAGACTTCGGAGGCTGTCTTGTATTGTTGAATGTAGGTGTAGAGGCAAATGTACTCCTCTAGTATCTTATGATAAAAGTATGAATGAGTCTACCTAGAATTACAGATTGTAGCTTTATTCTCTTGATCGTAGCAGACGAGGGCTTTCGTGGAACTGACTTCAGCCAAGCTTAAGGTTCAATGGGCTATGTAGAGGGCTTTGCTTGGTATTTCACTTCGTGATCGAAACAGAAATGTGTAAACCCTCAGAACTAAAGTTAACTGACGTAGTCCAGTGACTCTACCTTGTTTCTACAAGAGGACAGGGCAAGAAAGATCGCAGGCAAGTAGGTATATCCAGCGCGTCAACACCCGGCTACTCTGGAAACTTAGCAGATGCCCATTCCAGAAGTGTACGCGTTATTGCTGATGGTAATATTAAGCTGCTATTTTACAGTAGTTTAATATCGTTAATGAGTTGAGATTAACTTTCAGACTCAGATTTATATGTAAATATGGGAATAAGTTTAATAAAATACGATTCTAAAATAATTAACAGAAATGATAATTTAAAATTGGATATCTTTGCAATCATTAAAACGAGTGAAGAATTCATATGTTTTGCTTTATCGCAGAAACATTCAACACGAATGAATAATTCAATGAGCGTTTTCCATATTTACTTGACGATAGTTTGTTTAGCTATTCAAGTACATCTCGCAAGCTGACGCTACGTGAACCTTGGTGCGTTGCAACAATGTAGCTTTGCAGTTATTTCAACAGCAACAGGTACCTAAGTACCTGTAACCCAACTTGCCTATTATTAGCTTACCTAAGTAAGCATAAAAAAACGTCTTCTTTAGGTCTACTACCTTTCTTGTCGTATTGAAAAATCGTAAATTGTTACTTAGCAACATATTTGATTGTAGAAAACAAATTAAACCAATGAAGTGCACTCAGTTTAATAATGTAGATTTTCTGTCTTAAAAATGTTAAAGCTGCATCTTGAATGTTGCGCTCTACATTTCGTGTTTCACTGCACGCATAAAGTCACAGCTTCTATCCTGCAACAGCACATGTCTGTTGACCTATCATCTATGCTGAATCAGGACTCAGGACTCAACCACTTCTTACGCTGTTCCTAGTTTCCATCCATCAACACGTCCGAACTGGTGGTAGAATCACATTACTATTTTTCAATTTTTATGTTGTGACTTGTCATAAGTGCTTTTTATTAAGTTGACATGAAAAAATACTATTTTTACTTTTACTCTACCATAAAACACAGGAAAACCTCATAGCAAGGCCAGAGAAATGTTTTGATACTATTTCATATTTATGGTGTTTAGAGCGTTGCGAAGTTACTTACATTGAAAATGCTTGGCTGAAAAGCAAAGGAAAACCTTTGCTTTTCAGCCAAGCATTTTTAATACAAGCCAAGCATTTTTTTAACACAAAAGTATTGCCATGTTACCTATTAAAAAAATAGAAAGCACAAATTAAAATTCATAAAAACCAAATCAATCAATCTTTAAAACGTTTAATCATTAGTAATGGCGTGCAAGAATTCCCCGCATGCCGGCCGGCCTGGCGCGGCACATGCGACAGTAACCTTAGACCCCGCGGCAGCTGTGCAGACTTTTTACTTTTTCAACATGTCCTCCAAGAAACTCGAGACCCGCGAAAATGGTCAACGACGTTCTTTTTTTGGGCAAGCACGCGCTAAGCTTGCCATATGGTGTCGCTTTGATGACAACTTGAGAGCTTTTTGTTCTTATTTTTCGCAAGCTCGTGGGTATAATGTTTCTAAATTAGTTTAAATGAAGCAATTATTAAGTAATCAAACTCATCTGTGGTCAGAAATGGGAAGGACAGTTAACTTTTGAATCATAAATAGTGTGCTCGCCCAAGAACAAAACATGTATGAGCTTTGAACGTCATTGCAATTAAGAATACCCTTAATCTAGTAAACTTAAAAAAAATGATTAAAACAAAATGGCAAGCGCCACTTTTATTTAGAAATAATGATTTGGAGAATACGAATGAGTTTCAAGCAGATCGCGTCAATTCCCATTTGGGAACGGAAGTCGCAATATGATTTTTTAAAATTAGAAGCAATGGCGGCGCAGGTGAGCGCTGGGTGACAGCCGATGTCGTCCGTGCGCCGACCGCTGCGCCGCCGTTTTGACATAAATACTCTGGCCTCATTAATTAATTAAACAGAAAAAGAGTTGACATTTATTATCTAAGTGTTTCATGTGTTTATTGAAATATTTTTCATAATTTATACATTAAGTAAGTGACTTCAAAGACTAACATTAAATTAATAAAAAACCTGGAATATGCAGATTATGCGATTTTTTTATTCTATTCAATTGAGTAGACCAATAAAATAAACAAGAATGCAGGAACAATCTTTTTGAGTGTCCAAAATACTATTTTTAAATAAGAAAATAATTTGTCTTCTGAGAGACATGATTGTGACATAGAGCATAGTTAAAGAAAACAATATTTTAAAAAATAATCGTGGGAAAAGCTACGATCGTTCGAAAATAAAGAGGAAATGGCTGTCAACGGGTAACTTCTAAATCAAACTCAAAATTGGAACGTCTTTCGGCGGGAAGTGTTAAATATTTTAATGTCACGTTGACACTACTCTTTGCCACGTAGATTTTTGTTAATTACCTACATACTATTTTATAACATAAACAATGCTTGAAATGCTTTTTTCGGTCGATATTTTTTAACTAATTTTAAAAAGTTATAATTCTATAGATAGGTTATTCTTAATTTTAATTGTTGGACTAAGCCCATTAATTTATTTTGTTCCTACTGAAACGATATTTATTGCTAATAAAATGTACGCAAGCATAATAATTACTCACTAGTTTACTTTTACGCTGTCTACCTACGTGTTATTTACTACATATTATCGAACGCAAGTTTTTAGTTACGAAAATAATTCCAGCCTTACAATAATATCCGGCCGAATATTATGTTAGCATTAATTTATAATCGAACTGTCGCAGCAGATGTTAATTCAGATTTAACAGAATAACAACAAGTTTTAGAGCGGCGACCGGTCGCGGCGAGCATTTATGTCTTGCGCAGGCTTCGATCGGGAAAATAAAAATTAATTGTATCGATAGAGTGATTAATGCATTGTGATTGGCTGAGCTCGCCTCGCAGTAGTAAAGTATCGAACATAAAGCGTCAGAACGACCACGTAGGCTGCTCATTGTGTTTCTAAACGTTCATTATAATTAAACACGTTGTACCTATAAAATGTTATTAAGTGTGAAATTGCATCCTGATTTCATACTCGAAGATTTGTTCTTTTGTAGTGTTATCGACAGAATATCAAACTGGATCATTTTTTAAACTTTTCCTAATAGGCATGATGACTGTATTTTTTTTTTGTTTATTATCGAAAGACCTTACATTTATGTAAACAATCCTCAAAGAATCACTTCATCTGGATCAATACCACCAGAGATATCACAATTTGAAATGCACAATTTTTGGACTTGCCCAAAAACGCTCCATACAAAAGCGACAGTGACGTCACTATCGCTGTCACTTTTGTATGGAGCGTTTTTGGGCAAGTCCAAAAATGTGCATTTCAAATTGTGATATCTCTGGTGGTATTGATCCAGATGAAGTGATTCTTTGAGGATTGTTTACATAAATGTAAGGTCTTTCGATAATAAACAAAAAAAAAATACAGTCATCATGCCTATTGTCAGTGCCGAGCAACAGCGTAGCATTATTCCGGGGACTAAACACGCCAAGGTTGCTCATTTTGCAATCGTTGAATGGAGACAAGTAGCGGAATCAAACTCGACTTCGCTAGTAACAGCTGCCATCTTTTATTTTTATTTTGCGGTAAAGACACGAAATACATTACGAATAATTTCAAGTTGTCTTTCACAAAAAGTAATATTTTCCTGTATAAGAGCCCATTATACCTTCTATGTCCATAATGAAGACATCAGTGGACCTTCTGTATTTTCTTATTAGGTGTAGAGCTCAATAAAAGCTCGATAGCTCGCTGCAAATCGTATAGCATTGTTATTACTTTGTCTAGAATTGATAATACGTAGACTTGTGATTGCATAGACAGCGCACATAATAACTTAAAAGAAAGATTTATGAAAATTAAGTGGGATATTTCTTACATGAATATGAGACAAATACCCTTATGTTTTACAATCAGAAACAACGAAGGAATACAATTGTTATGTGATTGACGCCAGTCACAATCTTCCTCATTCAAAGAACGTATTAGACCAAAAACATAACAATATGTGCGATGTTTTCTAAATTGGTGTTTATTCCTAACAGAAGGTTTTTTTTCTTCAGTATCTAACCTCTGACTGTATCCGAAACCAAGCTGCCTTTAGCCAGAATCCTGACTGTTTGTAGTTAGGACTATCGCCCAAAACCGGCGATAATCTAGTCAAAACACGATTAGATGTGTACAAAGTAAATCTAGTGGTGTGCCGTGTCTGGTGCGTTCGTTGTGCGCGGCAGGTGCGCAGCCACCTGCGCACGCGCCGGTCGTTACAAAAACGCGCACCGATGTGGGGCGGCGAGACCAGGACCTGTGAACACTGCCAGTGCGGGGGCTCACAGATTCGAATCGGCTAGATTCAGTGCCCCTTGCCACAATGAAACAATTGACGATCGTGGTAAAATTGACGGTCTGGGATTGGCAACATTTTTAACAAGCATGCTATCTTTCTAGTAATCCTACATTAATTCAGCTTTTTAATTAAAAAAACGGCTTTGGGGTACATTAAAAGTTACACATAGTATCAAACAAAGAAAGCACTAAGCAATTTTGTCAAAATGTAAAACTGTCTAAGTACCCCACCTTGCTATTTGTGAAGCTACATTGCCCCTATTATAGCGACGAGGCTGCAATAACCCTTCTACGAAGTTATTATTTATTCTTACGCGTACCTCACAGCTGACGACGGAGAAGCCATTAAAACAATGCATAATCGTTATAATAAAAAACTTTTAAAGCGGTTTGCACTGAGGAAATATCAAATTACGGCAAAGCGCATCCTGAGTATTTAGGGATTCTAAATTTATTCAGACACGCTAATGCAGCCTTTACTAGTAATCTTACTGAATGCGCGATGGGGTGTTAGTTACTAAGTAAGACAGAAGTATCACGTTTATAAATTATAGATTATAGAGTGAAGTAAGAGCTAATCGAAGATCTGAAAGCTTCTGGCGGTTTACTTCATTCTAATGTTTTTTTAGATGATATGATTTTCACGGAGCATTTTGAGCTTATTTACAAAAGATTGAAAAACAAAAAAAAACAAGAAAACGGAAAACAAGTATGACGTAATCGTTTCATCACTTCAGCTACAAGTGAGTCGTTAAGTAAAGAAAATATTACACAGGTATTTGCATAATATACCACACCTAGACATTGGCGTTGACCTGTGACACAACGTGATCTCGGATATGACGGCAAGGGAAAAGTAATAAGACATAAAACGCAGACAGGATGTAGCGGCGCTACGGGCGCGCAGCGGAAGCGGCGCGAGCGCATCAATGGCGGTACGTGATCCGCCGTGACGTCACTCTTGTACAACTTTATGTCACTGCACACTTGCATCGCTGATGTAATTTAGATTTCGAGGTTTAAGGACATCTTTTTTTAAAGTTTGATTTTAATAGCCGAAATATAATATTTGGATAACTATTTATATGAATGGTAATAGAACTAGAATTTTGCATTACAAAAAGCTCCTTCGTACTAATGACGAGAAATTGTAGAGTTTTGTAACTCATCTGCCATTATAAACTCCTTAAAAATATATTCCTTTGTTGATTACATTCTATGCAGATTAACTACGGACAATCATTATCAAGAATAAGCAAGTTTGAATGTCAAAAGAAGTACAATTCTAATCTGCCTAGGTATTCGTCAGCGCGTTGATTAAGCTGAATTCGCTCTAATGGAGTAAGGTTCTCGGAAGGGTTCATTAGAGAGGTTTGAATGGAGGAGGCCAGACGGGCCCGGCCGGAAGCCAGGATATGGATTTATGAATGAACGGCGCGACGTGACGCCAGAGACAATAACGACGGATCCCGTAGACAACTCACACAATAGAAATGTTGTTCATTGATGGAAATTGTATTCATGGTTACCGTACAATGCGTTTGTGCAATCGTGTCAGATTAAATCTGTAATGAATGATTATGCATTATTCTTACGATTCTTTATTTCATTATCTTAATTTTCATTTTCAGTTGCAATCATACTTATTAGTTTGAATGGTTAACTTAATTATTTTCGGCTTCATGATGATAATATGTACGAAAACCAAAACGTCAAACGTGTATTAGTAGTTATAATCTTATGAGTTATGCGATTTTAAAAAACGGGAGCATTCACGCAGTATAGTATACCAGACTACTTAGTATTATGAAGATCTATAGTTACCTCTATCAGTGTGACATAGATTAATGGTCATACACTTATAATGCCTGGTTGCGTTCAGTTATGCGCCTATTAGTGCCCAGGGTATGAACACGCTATGGGTGACGCAGTCAAATCGAGTAATTTCAGAGCTAATGAGCTAGTTAATCGAGTATGTTAGTTATATGTAGTTGGCAATATAATTGTATTTACGCTCTTGCATTTCGACAAAGAGTTCGATTTTTGAGCGAGATTATTCGCGACTTTTTTCCTATATGTCGACTTCAAATAAACTATATCATTCAAATTGAGAAACGTAAATTGAATTATTGCGGTAACAATTACTGCGCTTAAATCGTTCGAAGACAACGCCTTGGTGTAATGTGGTGCAAACACTCCGTCGGTCGGTCGGTTTTACCCGGCATGTTTAAGGCTTTCCGGAGAATAGCTTGGCCTCACACTAGTCCGAAACGAATTCTAGGTATAATTATATTCAATAAATAATACTCCGGGATTCTGGGGCCACTCTAAGTTAGTCTGCGATGGTTAAAAAAAATGGCTAAAACGTATCTTCATATCTTTACCCACCGAAGCACCCCTAATTTTAACTAGAAAGTGGCATATAAGTGTATTTGTTAATTTACAGTAATTATAGCATTTGGTTTTATAAGCCAAGGGTTGAGGACAACCCTTCCTTAAGAAGGAGAGAAGACACATAAATAAGTTGAGATTAACATTAGCCAGGATAAAAGGTACAGTAGGTCTAGCACGAACCGATAACGTTTTGGTAATCGAAAAGTAAACGATACTTTTTTCTTTTTTCTATGTCTTTAAGAAAGGTTAGGGTAAGGTATCTGCTATTCTATATCCTCGGCTGAGTCCGGGCGGGCAGGTCGCCTGCGCGCGCATCTGCGTTAGACAGGTGTTCTAACGTGCTAGTTCGCACTTCGGCGTGCCTGCATACCTAATGTGGATGCGGCTTCATTAACAAAGGTTAATGCGAACCAATACGCGTTTGTTTGCTTTATACTAGTTTTTATGAGTAATATCCTCGTAATCCTTATAGTGGCTATTGAATTAATTATAGAGGAACTAGATATAGATATATTGACTTGTCAGCTAGGTTGGTAGAGATGGATCGTCGCCCACTGATCCTTTGCGTATCTTAAACCAAGATGCGCAAAAAAATTTCGTGCCGTTTCTTGGTGTTTCGGTTTCCTGACCCGAAGAACAAATAAAAAAGCTATCTGGAATATCTATTCGCAAATATCAACCGTCCTCAAATTAAATAAAGTTAAGTTAACTCAATTGGGGATAATCCTGTGTTTAAAATATCCTGGGTCAGAAAATAAATGGTATTGTGCCTCCAAGATTTTTCAGAATTGCATTCACTAAGTACTTTTGAGGCTCAAGTAAATTCTCAGATATTAATTAGTTGAGGTTGTGGTGGCGATTAGTATGACTGTTTTTCAGTTGATTTATTATTATTGAAAGCACAGGCTTTCTTGTTGAATAGCAAAATGTGAATGAATGAAATAGAGCTGGTAGATGCTGTATCGTATAAATCAACTTTAACATTTCAATGACAGGAAATCAATACACCATATCATACGCGGTCGTGCTTTCTGACAAGCGATTTCTGTTGAATGACGTGATACATCAATATTGATATTACGAGTATTACCATAGGAAATGAATAACGACTATCTTTAAAATATTCTGATGGCATAAAAAAATATAATTCTGAGTAATTTTTTTTTGTATTTAACAAGTGAGAGCCTCAAATACTCATAGCTAAGAATTATCCTAATCGCAGTAGTTTTTTTAGTAAAAATAAAAAGAACACGGACCTAAATAGTCGATTGATGGACAACCTTACACTACATTTATAAGATAGGTATTACTAAATCAGGGAAAATTCAATGATATTTTTAACACCAATTTTATTATTTGTATTTTCACTGCATCCTTCTTGATCTCAATTGCTGTAAAGCAGTCAAACGTCAAGTTTCAAATTGAATTCGTGAAGTTGTATTATTTCAATGAGCAGTCTTGCATTGGGAACTCACAGCTTTACAAGTGAATGAACCTGAATAATTTCATAATGACTTTACGGCTGTGGTTGAATCATTCGGATTAGCGACCCTGGATTATGAATATAAACCGTTCGGGCCGAGCGGGCGCGTTGCGATTGCGATCACGTTAGCACCGAGATTTGCGATGCCACAAAAGGAAGGAAGCGATTACCGCGGGTCGGTGACCCCGACCGTTACCTATACCCCGCGATGGTCACCACTTCTGCTGCCATCGACAAGGTGGACACGAGTCGACATCGATTATATCTGACTCGATCCTATGAATATTCAAACTCCCGTACGTGTTTCGCGTGAGAATTTTCGGACGGACGAAAACAGTATTCATTTACCAAAGTATTTGCTAGTTTTATTATCGTTAATTTAATAAAAACTGAAGCTGGACTGCACTGGCATGAGAAGTAGATTCAAAATGATTTAAATGTCTTGCTGTCACTTCATTAGAGTGAAATAGAGAAATATTTTTATGTCCTAAAACTGTATCAAACGTTTTATTTCACATTTTACGATTTTATTCCAGTTCGTTAACTTTGGAATTCTAATATAGTCGAATTAGTGCTATTTTAAGAAGCCATAATATTTTCTATGAACTACTTAATTAAGGGGAAGATAAGATGGTGCTAATATTTTGAATATTATAACAAAAAGTTACGCGAGAGTTTTTGAATTGGCAGATTCTAAATATAACTTGCTATGTATTGATGGTTGGCTAAGTAATTTGAAAGATTTTCACGTAATTTATGTATGCAAATGTATATTCCGTATGTGACAATACTGCAAAGCTCTATATGCGCGTCACGCGGCGGAAGCGGCGCGAGGTGCGCCCGCGCAGCCCGCCGGATCCAACATGGCGGCGGCGAAAGTGCTTCCGGCCAGAGCTTGAGAGTTCTGAATGAACCACTGCTTATTTATTACAAGTGCTTTTTTAATTCATACTAAACGTCAACAGTTATACGAGGTGCATGTGCTTTTGAATGTTGAAGTAACACCCATATCAGTTTTTTAATTCTGGTTTACCAAAAATATATCATTTTAAATACACAGTAAGCACTACTTTTAGTACTGTCTATTGTTATTTTCTTTCAAGCCCTGTTTGACTGGTAGAGGATGCCCTACCGATATTAAGTCCCCCATTTGTGGAAATTCATTACTGGGTTATAAAAAGGAATAAACAAAGCAAAGTTTTATGCAAATTGTTCAATGTCTTATCGCATCACACAACTTACAAGTACAACATTAATAACCCTACATTAAAAATTGTTTTGGCCAGTAGGTATTAATTTAATATGAAGTCATCATGTAGGTATACCTCGTCTTGATTGTAATAACAATTTAAAACCATGTTAGGCAATTAATAATTTTGGCTTTGAGTTTTGTATTTCAACTTCTAAATTCATATAATACGTAAATACATTACAATGTTTACACTGTTATCTGAATTGAGGTATGTTCACATGTGCCAATTACAAATGAGTAAAATAATTAGCAAGAAATATTGTTTAATGAATATTATTAAATAATTCATATATCTACCCGGTAATATCCTTATGCCTACTGATTAGCGGGTAAGTACCGTAGAACGAATGAACCAAATAATTTGAACAGCAGTAAATCTTTATATTTTACATCTTTTAAACAAAAAAAAAATGCGCTGAAAGCAAAAAAATTAACCCTGTCGCTGCAGCGATACTATTGATAATTTACTTGTATTTAAACAAGTATTGTATTTAAAAACGGCAGCCGTTAACTATATTCACCTAATGTAACGTGAGTTATCGAAACGGCTGCTACATTAAAAATCATGAAGACAACTGGAATAGACTTAGACCATTAATTAAAATTATAATAGATGTCCTACCTGTAGGTAAAATATACGATGCGTCGCACATACTGTCCATTGTAGGGTCAAATGCGAGCCGATTCTGGTCATACTGGACCTTAGTGTTCGTCACTGATTGTTCGAAGTTAAGCCTGGTCACACTCGCGAGGGCCTGCTCGTAGTTTAGTCTAGTGTCTCTTTGCTCGTTAGCCGTCTCCGTGTACGGCTTGTTCACTTTCGCACTGTAGTCCGAGAAGTTGAGTTTTGTGATGGTGGACATTGGGAGGTCCAGGGGCGCCGCGCACGGGGGCACGGCGGCTTCGCGCGGCGCCTCTACCAGCAGCATGGCGGACCGACCACCGGCTCCGCAAAACTATACCGCACTAACACCTCATTACGCACTATAGCTGTTCTAAACTTTTTTTAATTTACTAAAATTTAAAATAAAAAAAGAAATACTAAAAAAAAGTTTGTTGTTACTAAAAGTAGTCAAACGGAACGTTGAAGTGAATAAAAAATATAAGTCGCACGAAGTTAAGTAAGCTCCGACGCGCTTCGCTCGTAGCACCAAGTCGGTACGCGTCTAGCCACAGACTGAGCTTTCAGGCGGACCGAGAGGGCGGCCGTGGAAAACACGCGCCGATGCGAGCCGAGCGGAGCCGAGCGCGCCCGAGCCCGCGACCTGTCGCGTCACCTGCTACGACCAACTGTTGCGCGACCGTTGATTTTTTGCTAACCCCCGTGATGGGTATCATGAAAATTAGCACGGGCCTTCCTGAATGGTCGCCTGTACCTCATACACTGAATAAAACAAACGTAGACACAGTAAAAATGTAAGCAATTGTTTTTTTTTTATTAGAACTTGTTGTCATTTTGACAAATGTTTTCCTTATTTTATTCATTAGATACCATAATCTTTATTACCTTTTTTTTGGAACTTGTTAAAACATACGTTTTGCAGCAGCAGGTAAAGAGAAAGTTTTGCATCTAAAAAGTAGGATTAGGTACGAGTAAGTTCGATAGCAAATGCATAAAAAATACTCGAATTCACGTTCCACTAATTACTTCTTATCAGCGTGTTTGTTTACTTGTTTGAGTTAATAATGAATACATTTTTACTCAGCCGACTCACATTTTCCCGCTACTTATCATTTAAGGAAAATATTGTTTCAGCGACTAACATTTTACTTTTGTTGTTAAAGAAACGTCAAGTGAAGTATTCTTAAAACAAGAGTTTTGGAAAATACCCACCTTTGGACTCATAAAAACACCTTCGAAGAATTATACGGTTGAGCACACGATGTGTACATGGTTTTTCTTTTAGTGGCAACAATACGTTTTGTAATTTATCGCGTTTCCTACTTAACTGCTGCGCCACGGGCGGCGCCACAATGTTGCGATATTTCTAATTTTGACTTCATTATTATAGTAGCCAGTTAAAAAATAAATAAAAAAGGTAATAATTATACTGGCTTCTCTCTTCCAAACTCCATATAATTGATATAAACCAAAATAAGATAAATAATCTTTATTGCACAAAAATAAATTTTACATGGTTTCGGTAAAAAGACATGCTTTAGTACAATTCAGGCTGTCTTAACGCTACAAAGCGATCTCTTTCAAGGTAATTATGTAACTATCATTATTAGAAGGTTATCTTGCTGCTGCCTCAAAGGAGGAATATAGAGCTGTAGTTATTCTAAATACATAGTTGAATAAATGCGGGAAGAATAAGTAAGGCAGAAGTGTGAAGGGAATTTATTGATTGGGCAGATCTTTGAGAACTCACAGTCCACGGCCGACGAGTGATCAAATTTAAAGAATTATATTACTTTTTCACTGTTATATAATTTTTCCTTGTGGTAAAACAAAAAATACATTGCGCCTTTTAAATAATCGCAGTGCTGTGTCAGTTGACTTGTTATACGCTAAAATTACTTGCAAGTTTGAAATGTTTACTGGCATCACCTAAGTATAGTTTTCAATGGCATTCTAAAAAAGATAATCAGTACTTGAGATTCAATTGTTAAGTATGATGGACTGGGGCAACATCATGAATAACAATGCTTATTGAGTTTTAATGAAACTGAAACCTTGGATTTTCAAATTTAAAAAAACTTAGTGATAGCCTTAACTCTTGTGGAATACGTCAAGAAATTCTTACTGGTAACGAAAGCAAACACGCAACTTTATAAAATATCAGTATTCTCTCGATTTATTTATTATATTTGGATAGATTTAGACTCTATCTTAATGCTTTGTTCCTTATGTAGTTCTAACACTTCCACTAGGTTTTTATCTTGGGAATTGTTCCGCCAATCGTCCGCGGGCCGCGCTACGACGAACATGGTAATTACAATAATAATACTGACGCATGCGCGACCTTGACGTTGATTCCCATTGTTTGATACTGACCGCGGACGAGACGTGGAAACAACTTGAATTTAAATTTAGAATAGCCCCATGAGCGCCGTTTACAATGTGAATTGATAATGACAAGTGTAACGGCAGAATATGAACTAGATTAAGCATCGATGAGTTTTGGTTACGATTTAAACGTTTCATTCATGTAACATCAAGCACCTAATAAATAAAAAAAAGATTAAACAATGAAATCACAATAAGGAGTTCAAATAATTGAGGGGAAATATAAGGTAGCTGTTTATTCATTGTCATGAAAATTAACAGTGGATTTGAAGGGTTAACTTGCGAAATGTCTTGTTTCAACAATTGGGTAAATAAAATACAGTCTTTGCCAACATTACTTTGGCCTATGAACTTTTTTACCATAATATTGCTATTTTGTTGAGAAAGAAGCTTTAAAAACGGAAATGTTAAGATTGTAAAAGTTTCATGTGTAAGTGTGAAGCATACGCAAAAGAACGTGACAGCCTCAACCTCATAACATTTTTAGGAACTGCGCACTTTGTTTAGGTGGCAAGTAACTTACACGTACATCTCATGTACAAAGACATAGTACCTACCAACATACAATTTTGGTCGCATTTTGCATTTTGCTTTAGAGTGAAGAAAAAATATATTAGTTACAAATGACAATCGAACGATTTAGCGACTCGAGAACTGCGAAGTGGCAGGATGTTGACAATGGCCCTTATCTTTTATTGGGACAGATGCACAAGAATATCTTTCTCCATCTTCTGGCTTAGGATTCGGTGGGAGGGCACGAGTTAGAGGGCGGGCTCGCGAAAATCGGGTCAAGTTACACGGGGTGGGTCACAAAAGGCAGGAGCCGAGTTACCGGGTACCGGGGATAATAGGTACCTGAGCACGTGTGCTACCGGATATAGAGGGCCATTGTCTACCGGAGGAAGCGATTTCGACGCGTCGGAAGATGTGACGCCGATTTTTTTGTTACTGTGGCCCCTAAGTCAAGTAATGCTCTATGTCGCATGTGAATACGGAATTAGATGTTTATGCGAATGCGTGTTTATCCCACAGTACTAACAGCACGTTATGTCTAACATGGTTTAAGCAATTATATCTTCTCAGCATTTGCATAAGCGAATTACAATAAAATTACGAAATCAAGGTTCAGGTGCAATTATAGTCCCAATTTTCTGTACAAACACAGATTTTCGTATAATAGAATTAAGCGAATCGATGCAGGTGCACTGGAGCACTGAAATATGAAAAGTAAAGCTTGGAGTTCACCAGCGGAACGCAATTAGCGGGTTAGCGGGTACACACAGGCGGCGGGAAATGGCGCGGGAAATGAGTTTTCCATATTTGAATAAAAGCGCGGCGAGGAAATAAACACGCGCGGGATATTGTCTGCGCGATTGCCGCGCAATCTCCCGCTCATCGTATTGCGAACTAATTGCATCTTCAAATGAGAAACGTCACACAGAATTCAAATCATAGTGTGGATTCAATTGCACGATCCATAGATTTGTAAAGTACAAGATGGTAAAAAAGTATTTGAAAATGAGATGAAACCTCACCTTTTTAATTACTGTTTTTTTTGTACTTTATTTCGTAGTTAACGTGTCACATTATCCTTCCCACCTATGAAGTGTATCTTTTGTTTGGGAATAACGACAACGATACTACAAGATTCCGAGAAACAAAGCATCTTTTTAGATTTCAAACACAAGGCCGCACTCAAAGTAGCGGCTTTTGAAAGACGTCATTACGTATGGCATCGGCGTAATATCGATCGCAAAAACGCAATCTTGAAATAAGCCGAAGCAATCGATATTCACAAAGTAAGCCGGCTCCCTCCACTAACTTCGTTTAAAAATACAATTTACCGAGGAATTCCCTGCTTTGAATTACATTAAGTGTAAACAATAAAGCGTTAGCGAGCGTATCGGCCGCGGCAGGCGACGGAAGCGCCAGATGAACAATCTTTTTTAGATAAAAACACTGAAAACAGTCCATAAATCTGTACAGCGACTCGGGAGTACCTCATCCAGAACTGTCAAAGAGACGACGTAAATAGCTGGCATTGTGACTAAACCTCTACAGCACAAACACAGCAGCGTAGAGGTTTTTTTGTTGCACCTAACCTTTGCACTAATTAAACGACCCAGAGCTTCCGGCCCCGTCGATTTGAATTTCAATGTTCTATTAGTCTGGGTCTAATGTGTAATTTTTATTTCCTGCGATTTAAGCTTTCGGTATTATGTTGTGACATTTTTTAGGAGTAGGATAATTTGCTTTTTTGTAGCGGTGAAAATCATTTGGTGTTTTTTCGTAGCGACGTTTAGCCGTGGCGCTCAGCGCGTAGTGCGCCGGGTTAAATTGGAGCGTGCTCGGGACGTCACTTCCGGTGCCAATAATTTATTTCTCCCATCCTCCGTCATGTCACGAGATGGTGCGAGATACGACATTCGTCCACGTTTAAATTTGGAACGAATTCTGAGAATATTTTGACACAATATTATTTCTTGTTCTGAAGCTGCAATCGTACCTAACCTAACTCAGTTGTTCAATGGTTTAATTTCAACACGGAGTTTTCTGTTTATAGTGAAATAGTGATTGGTCAAATAGTTGGTCATGATAACAAAATAAATAATATCCTACAATTTGTATTTATTTTGTATGTTGGAATGACACAAAATGAACATGTCACAACTTTCTCTTAACAGCTTTATGAAGACAGCTTTAATGACAAAACAGTACTGTCTGTCAAAACAAATATTCCTATCTTTTTTTACAAAAAAACATCGATAGACGAATTGACCCATGTCATGTCCAGCGACAATGTTTTGTTTTTGCTAACAATCTTCATTTTAGGGTTTCATTTCAAACGATAAAAAGTTATGATTTACAGCCTGACTGCTGTCCGTTTGTCTGTCATATCTAGTTATCTCAGAACAAAGCTATCGATTCAGGGAGTTAAGCTAAATACTTAGTTATGTCCTTGGACAATTTTTTTGGAAGCTTTTAAAGGTTTTCTTCTGGGCAAAGGTCATTGGTACCTATTTTCAGTCAGAGCCTGCTAATCTTTAGAATAGTATACCAGGTCACCCCACCAACATTTTAGGCCTTCTGTTGCATTAGTTTAAATTAAAGGATACATTTTATACGGCCTTACATTTTTGATCTTGTGCTGAAGGTTTTATTTTCTTTTCAATTATATATCTTTTCAGAGCCTTGTTATAAAAAACCTACAGCTGGCTCAAGTCATTACGAATATTGCTTTGCATTGGTGGACATATCTATGTTGTTAACGAAAATTTAGCATCAACAAATAAACAAAAAGTATTTATTTGGATGATACGATAATACGATAACTCTTATCTGTCGCAAAAAATAAAACTGCCCTTAGACCATAAAGACAACAAACACATCGATAGTGGCGGACCCGTGGGTAGGGTAGGCACCGCCAGGGGCAGTGTGCGAAGGACAGCCGCCCACGCCGTCCGCCGCCCGCGCACCAGATATCGTATCAGACACTCGCAGGACGAACGGTTTAATCTCACTTTTGTGGAATTATAAAAATAAGCAAAGGGTTAAAATACTAATATCTCAAAAATTGCATAGCCCTTGCCAAACGGTTACTGTTGTGACGGTAGAAAATAAATTTATTTTCCTTTGTGCTGTCTGGGTGTTATCTAAGGGTTTTAGGACTTTAATGAAGTCATTTTTCGACTTATAGTAGAAGCACTGCTTAGTTTGGGGTTACTGATGTGTTACACATTATGCTGAACAGTAACTTGTTTCAACCGATTTTATCATCATAAAAAAACCGATACTTACCAACTGCAACTATCTTCGCAACTTAAAAAATAAAATGTAGATTTAGGTGACCTTTCGATTCAAGCAGTCGATATTTGAACTTTTCATGTTGGTAAGTACGAAATATAAATGGATAAATGAACGCATTGTATCTAAACTCACTAAATTTATCTTTTCCAAAGGAACCGAAGAAAATCCTTGTCAGAAGATGAAGCACGCAAAAGCACTCCATTAAGCTCATTTAACGCGACAACTGGCAAGAGAGAACCGGATCAGATCTAATAGAGTTACAGTGAGGGTCAGATTCACATGCTCCAGTCGCCGCAATCAACGAGATAAAAGCTCAGGACAATTAAAACTCTACCTAATAACGGATAATGAACACTCGGCAAATATTTGTTTTTGCGGGGGATTCCTACAATGAGCGTAGAGAGAGCCGCAAATAAGGCAATTAATTGAATTCGGCACTTCAAAGTGCCGCCGCGGGCTTTGTCGGCGCCTCGCAGCACTGCAACCCGACACTTATTGAGATTCCCTAGAGACTAACCCGATTCGCGAAAACGAAGTTCTCACAGTAATAGATAAAGGTGATGCGAGTACCAAATAGCATGAGTAAAACACCTGTGCGAAAAAAAGCTTACTCGAATTACTGTTGAAAAAATGGCAAAAACTATGAATGATTTTATGAGAACGTCAAAGACTAGCACTTGAAACGCCACATAAGGTGAAACTTTGGTGGATAAAAAAATCCGGCAAGCCTTCATTTCTTACCCATTATTTTGGTAGACATCACGAAATTTCTTTGAAATAAAACTTGTTACTAAATATTTCAGCAGCGTCTCTTAAAGTACCAACTATACATAACTGAAAGATACCCACGTTAGTACAACATGTTAAGTATTAGATAGAATAAGTAACTTGGTGAGATTTTCCATTGAAGGATGTCTGCATTCTTTCCTTTTCGCATAAAGCATTCTCGAGTCACGTATACTGCGGTAGGTGTCACATGTCCATCTCACAAGAAAGCTTCCATGGAAATGAAGTAGCTATCTACAATTTAAAATGTAAATAAATGCAACTGTACTATACATATACGAGTATAGCAGATAGTTAAGCGTCAGAAAATGAGTAATGGTAAAATATTATTCATGTAAAATACATGCAAAATGTTAAGTTAACACTTGCGAGCTCATTGATAAAATGCTTATCAGTATTTTACAGTTACTATTCCAGGAATTTCATCAAACAGAAAATAAAAACAACTCATATGTTTTCGTATTGCAATCATATCAAGACTGATTAACTTGTGGGAACAAATTGTTGAATACAAGAAGCATTATAATTCGAACATGGTTTTGTAATTTCAGTGGATGCATTAAAAGCTTTGATAACCAATTATGTGGTTTTTGGGATGCACTTCAGATAGGCAGCTTTATTACCAACAAACGTTAAAGTTTTATTGTGCTATGAAACTTATCAATACGTCTGATGGACAAAATTAAAAATAGCACTAAAGTTACGATAAGCATCGTCTTTGAATATTAAGGAGCCTCTTGTGATTCGACGACTGACCCTTACCCTTTGTGAGGTCACAATGGCGTTGATAAACAAATCCGATTTACAATTCGAATCAAGGACACCTGAAAATGTTTGGGCTCGATCAAGAAAGGTCTTATTGAGCGGGTACTCGGCGAGAACCCTTATTAAGGGCTTATTGAAGGACAAGAGCCCCTCGGCACCCTACAAAGCGCATATCAAAGCACCCTTGCTCTTTTCGTAGCCTACCCCTGGCTCTGCTTACCTGCCGTCACTTGTGTAAGAGGCATGTGTGTTTTTTGTTCACCTTCAATAGGCGTGTTTTACGCATTATTAGATCTGTTTAAATTAGACGCCGTGCATGCAGCGGAAACTTTGACGGCTCTACATAAATATTTGCCTTAATGATCTCGTTTATTTGTAAAATACGGAGTGACATGGTTAATAAATGCAAATTATTGTACAAAATCACGAAACAGCATACTTAGAAAGCAATAAAATAGTTTAGATACTGAATTGATGATGTTGAATTTTGTATGTTAATTTGATTAAATTAAGAAAAATGAACTAATTAACTCTAAACGGGCTTCTTTATATCATATCGAGGTAAAGATTTAAAAGGTTTGTCATGTTGTATTCAAAGTCTCTTAAAAATCGGTAGCAAGAAACGGACAAATTAATACAACGTCTTAACTTAAAGCAAATAATAAAAAAGGGTTATTAACTTAACGTTTACCAATTTCTTTGGTAAATACAATCTTAGTCGTATTTATTCATGATATTTTATACTTTTTAAGTACACTTTGTCAAATAAAGCATAAGTAATAATACATTCATTTTCCTGTGTTACGTCACAACACAATGTTCCAGAAAAAAGCTTAATAGTAAGTCGGCCATATGCATCTCCCATTTGTGAGCAAGTATAAAATATTAAGGTTCTTCCTTAAATTTTAAAACAACATTAGAGAATTTATTTTTAAAACCCAATACTTATTGACCTTAGAAAAGTGTGCTCTTACATTAACGATATTTTTTGTTCGAATTTTGAAAAGCTCGCGCACGTGCGCAGGAGTGCGTATCGGGTTGCGCCGGAAGCCGAGGCACAATGGACCGGATGTGGCCGCTCGCTACGACACGTATCTTTTTATTGATATCATAGAAAGCTCAATATTTTTCTTGTCGACACTTCAATCAGATTGACAATTTAATTTGATTAGTGATAGGATTGTGTTCTTTTCTTGTAAGAACACAATCCTTTATCAAAATGATTTTTAAAAGGCATAGCACGTGCTGTCCCACTTAGGAACCTGACAGTTTAATCACAGCCGTTACACGAAAAAAACCTTAAATAATTTCTAGTAGTTAGTACTAATTATTGAAAAGGAAAATACTCGCCATATATTGCACATATACCTACTGCATAATATGCCTTTTTGACACATTTTATATTAAACGGAAAAGATTAAAAACTGTATTTCATTATTAAATGATTTCATTGCTGCGCGGTAGGGCTGGTTCTAAAGAGGAATTGATATCCCTAACCGAACATGTAGTGTTATGGCGGTGTAAATCAGTCTGTCACAGGAGTCGGCGTCAGCGGCCAGTGTTAACTGTCCGCAGCACTTTATGGCCGTAAATTATAATCTTCCTGGACTGGACGCATAATGTGATACCTCTGATGCATTAGAGATGCAGAACGCGATCTAAGAACTGAGCTTTAAATAAGCTTCATGGTGAATCTATTACTTATAAAATCGTTAGGCTCGACCGACTTTTTATGTACAGCCGAAATTACTGAGTCTAGACAGCTACAAGTAAGAATCCGTTGAGAAACGATTCTCCGAAAATGCTAACTTTAAAGGGGTGAAAACCACCAGCCAACGAAGCCACTGGCGACTGTTAGTATGAGAATATACCATTTTTTTGAATTTGAATTAATGGTAAAACGTCTATTGTTAGAGGAAATTTTCAGTAATTGTAAAGCCAAGCAGCTCGTGACTCGTAGGCCCGAGGCCGAAGGACGAAAGCGCGGGCGCATTCAATGACACGCTCTACGGCGTAGCTCTGACCATGAAATTTTCAGAACACATGTTTCTCCGACTTCGCAACGTTTGTTCCGAGCCGTACGTCCGGCGATTAGGCGAGTGCGCAACCCGAGGATGTGCGAGCCTTGCGACAGCGCGGATGCCGCGTTGCACCACTTCACTGTGTATACACGCCTTATTAATACGAGTGCACTTGCAAAATATTGAATATACGATGTGTTTTTGTGCGTTAACCTTCAGATACGTCGGCCCACTTGCATTCGTTCGCAACGCTCGAGTTGTCGCGAGGACGCACAATTTCGCTCGTAACTCGCTCCTTCGACGATACGCGGCTTATTACACCTTTCGACTGATTACAGCGCAAGTAATGACACATGGTAACAGCCGGTAAACGCTTGTAATTACGTACTCCTCCGCTTGGAGTGGCAGAAGAAGTATACGTTACAGATTGTTTCTACATAAACAGTAGCTGGTTTGGTGTGAGATCTTCATTTTCTAACAACGAACATACGCGTTACCATACAGGTTATATTAACTGAGTACCGTACAATTTCATCAAAGTAATGAGAATAGTCATAAGTAGAAAGTATTATTTAGCCATAAATTAATCTTCATATATTTATAGGAGTCAAGAAAGTGGCTTGGCAGTCGGGCCGAATGATTTTAAGGCAATCTAAAACAGGCTCAATGTTTAACCGGGTTTAAATAACTTCGATTCATAAAAAATAAAAATTGATACAAAAAAATATTTTCCCGAAATTTTTATGGATTTCGTTTGTGGTCGGCAAATATTGATTTTATAGTACTGTCACAGTCCAGTAGCAATTCACAGAACGAAGTCTGTTGTGACTTAAACTAAAATAATATTATGTGACATATTTTAAAGACCGAAGCAATGGCTACGGTCACTACTACAGCTTGTTGCTGCAGCTAAGCCTGTTGAAGATCTTACTTTTCAAATTCGATTTAAAAGATACACATCATGTCTTGAAAATGAGGTCATCTTACCCATTGTTTGTATTATGTATTAAAATCTAATATATTCTATAGCATCATAAGATAACGCCAGCACTCACCACGCCACACCATGACCGGGTCCAGCTCGGCGGACTCCCGGCCGCGGGAGCTCGGGTGCAGAAACATTCCTTATCCCGAATCCAACGCGCACATTGTGCTCCCGCACTAAATACACTTCACACTTGCCACCTATTAGAGTAGCCACCTTTTCGACTCCCTCAATCTTTCGAGACAACTTTTATTCAAGGAAAAACAAAAGACAACACTAGACAAATTAAGTTATTTCAAATGTAGTACCTAATAATTAGAAATAGAGTATAAATTTAAGTTATTAAATAATAAGTAAATAGCTATAACAATATAAATGATGTGCACATGAGCAGCTTGCCCTATGACTGGCGCTGAGGTAGCGGGAGGCGCGCGCGCAGCGAGGGAATGTTTGGTAGGGGCGGAGGATTGATCAATCTGAGTGTAGATAGATCGACCTTCATTATTCATTCGCGCTTGTTTTTCTTTACAAAACTCCATCTAATACAAAATATAATCAATCTTTCTATTATAATAATTTATTGCAACGATAACTTGATTCCAATTTTGTAAACATTAAAAACGATTTCATTTTAAGTTTGTTAAAAATGCAAATGGTACAAAATTAAAGGTTTTCAATTCAAGTTAGTTGGTAAGTTTATTATTTCGGCCTTGACATTTTAAAAGCAATTGATTTTATAAACAGGCTCTATTCAGTCTTTACTGTGTGTATATTATTTATTATAGAGATAATGCAAATTAATGTTTGTAGAGTACTTAAAGCGATTTTTCATAAAAAGTAGATAGTTGATATATTACGATATAGCTAAAACATATGTGGTATGTATTTTTTAATACGACTTATTTTAACTAGTTAATATCCGGTTGAATCATAATAACTGTAAATTTGAATTTATTATTGTTGGAAATACCTTGTAATTGCTAACCGCAAGCTGCATATTCAATATGCACAAAACATATTTTTTCAGTTAAAAACTTATGATTTATTTATTAATTACAACGATGATCACTTTTGATAATATCATTTAGATTTTGAATAATATTTCGTATCAGGAGTGCTTCAGTACTAGTTCTGTTGTAAATTGAATTAGAAAATTAACGTGACGCTTTAAAAAAACCATTTCGTTTCGACTAAGTTCATTATCACCACGTAATGTGCCAGCCAAAGATTCATCCATACAAATCCATAAAACGTAAATTATGAAAATATATGAACTTAATAACATTTGAGTAAAAATAACCTATTAATAACATTTGTTAGAGCATTGTACAAGAACATTTCATCTGCTGATATCTAAAGATGTCAAATGAAGGCACAAGGAGACGAGCCGGCCTCCGCGCCTGAAAGAGAGCGGAAAAACTGCGCCAAGGTCGCCACAGCGTTGCGCCACGCCCAGCCGGCTGGAAAGCGTGTGGCGATGCGCCTCTGCCATACGAAAACTAGACGAACGTGTTTTAGTCTATTTTTACGCTCGCTAAACGCTAAGGTTATCGCAATGTTACTTCGTTTGTAGCTATCTCCACGTGGGCGGTAGTGATAAAAGAGATTTAAGAGACTTTTGTAAACACAAGTACTATCAGTCGGTAACCATTAACAGCAATGATTGACTTTATTCACGATAGTGGTACTGTTCATTAAGAAAACTGCAGTAAAGAGTTGAACGAACGGCCGTAGCAGTTCAAAGGACCAATTCGTTGAAAAACCTAAATTGAAATAGCCAAATTAATAGGTATATCAACTTTTAACATAAAATGAGTCGTACGTTATATGCACCTTCGCAAAAGAGTATCTAAATAAAAGAAATAATTTATAAACATCCCGAGTAAACTGAGCAACGGTATCAGCAAATTCTTCGTCAAACCTGTGGCCATTAGTAACGAATTACAAACCCTAAATTACTCCATTAGTCTCTGGCAAATGAGTATTCTTTCCATAATTAGGGTAATGCAGCGACGATGCAGCGACGAAGCTGGTTTGATGAACAAGTTACAAGCGTCAGATGAACTTAATTTATACAGCGATCGTCAACTATAAATCGCGCCGGGACTTGATATACGCTAACGCGAGAGGAGGTGTAAATGGCTTGTATAAATGTTTGGGGCCGCGACCACCCGTGTTAACGACGTCCGAGAGGCTCGTTGTCTCCTTCAGTAATTTATTATTTATTTTCAGTAGCTGCTCCGACGCAGTCAAAACACCAGCAGATGATTTACAACGCAATAAACGTGCCGTTTTATATCAAATGGAAATGAGCTTTTACAAGTGAGATTGCGCAGCCAACCCCCGATTGTAAAGTTTGATTAATTATGTTCTACATCTAGGATTTCTGCTCTTACAATTTCTCTTTAATTGCAGATTGCGATAAAAAGATTATTTTGATTAGCTGCGGGCGCAAGTTGTGGATTTCACAACTTTACCGGACAATGGAGTAGGCGGAAGGCTTTTAATCCCTTACAGAAAGCGTTCTTCATTTTCAGTCAGTGCAGCACCGTAACCGTAAAATCGTACACCTTTCACAGTCGTACGACTGCAATTTCAATATCCTTGAAATTCATAAAATTGATCGCGAAGCAGATTTAGAATAATGGTCAAATACAGATCAAAGGGCTATATTATGTTTCAGAGTATTTAAACATTCGTAATTTTTTCCTCTTCAAATACTTGGTCTAACATAATATCTGCAAAAATGGTACAAATAAAACAAAATGGCCTCCCCTGTACAGCACGTGTCGAATAAAACTGTCAATAAAGTGAATAAATGATTTGTTTCTTTATCTACCTTTCTAATGTTTCGTATGTCAAAAAAAAGTTTCAAAATAGCTGTGCATTTTACGACGTATACCTTATTAGTCGAACAAGTATTGTGGGGGCAACTAGCCCATAATTGCCGGGTTATCTCGGATAGTGGTTAATGAGGCGGTCTCTACCGCTCCTCGATAAGGGGCCGATTCCTCTTATCTTTATGGGCCGATACCGATACTACACTAAAGCTTGGGTCGGTGTGAAACTTACAGAAAAGCTAAAAAAAGTCAAGATAGTGCTTTGATTAAGGTTATACAATCTCATTAGCATACTGCGCCTCTGTTTTTAATCTAAACGTTTTCGCAATTGGTTTGTTAATGACATTTTATTTCAGATTTGTATTCGAATTTACATTTTAAAGCTATTTTACCTAATTGATATTTCTGTAAAGGTTTCAAAATTAAAAGTAGAGTCTATTCCTCCTATCGCTATCGTAGTTGTCAATTCTACGGTTTTACGGACATATCGAATACTAACAGGGTCTCTGCTGGCTAACTATACTATCAACATAAGATCTGAAGACAAAGCAATCCGAGTGGAATATAAACTTCTGATACTTAATATTTTAAAAATATTTTCGGCAAGTTTACCAGAAGTGGGTGTTCACGTAGGTATTTGTAATATTATATTCAGTATACAATTGTAATAAGAACTGACCTGTATTGTTGTTGTTGTTGTAGTGGTGCGCAGGCGGCGGCAGGTAGTCCGGCAGCTCGGGCAGGCACACGTTGCTCTCGTACATGTTGGGAGGTACGTTGGCGAGCAGGGAACGCTCCTTCTCCACATCTGTTCGGGAACAAACAAGTGTTTACTGTACCTACTTAAGCTTGTAGCAAAATCAGTAGGACGGCTAAGGTACAATTTTTATGTATGAAATCACAATCGCATGGACTAAACATGCATCATCGTTGAAAACGAAAATGTATTACCTACTCAGGGGTACTGCTGAAATTAAAACACAAAGTTTCAGCTAGCAATACAATTATGTACTCGTTACTTATTCATACTTTCCTGATAAACAAAAGAGAATGATAATAAAGAGCACATCCACTAGGTGAATAGATTTTTGAGATTCAAGGGGAGTAGATTTATAAGAAGAAAGTCAGTACGACAACAACACAGGAAAAACATGGTTTTTAGCTTGATTCGCTAGCCACCTGTTATCATCTCGTGAAGTTGTTACTGAATGCGAATATACCTACCTTTCTGCAAGATTTCCAGGTGCTCCCACAAGATGTCGCCCATGAAGGCAGGCGCCCGAGCCACGAACTCTTCGCGGCCCATCGCGCAGATGTCCTTGCCCTGCGCGCGCGCAAACTGCTGCAGCGCCACGCCCTCTAGCGAGAACTCGCGCGCCGCCCAACGCAACCACGCGGCTACAGCTGCTTCGCTCCATTGCCGAGGATCTGAAAAGAGAGGCATCCTTAGTTTCTGAACGTGAAGCACTGTTCGAATTACGTTTCTTTTCAACATCATTTACTAGCGGTGTTATTCTCCTCAGCTTGTGGAGTGTTTACGTAGCTCGATAAATGATAAGGCAGTCACTCAAATTATAATAATTTTCAAAATACCCACGTCACAAAAAGCCTGTACATGAGTATAGCATCCATTATGCATAAACAGAAAAGTGCGCTCGGTCATTACGAAAAAGTGGTTCTCCAATCGTTGATCTCATCATTTGTTTGAAAATGCATTTTTAAGACGCATGAAATCGAAACACAAACGAAGGATCCGTTATGATTGGGGGCGGGCGGTGTGAAGGTCAGCGCGCTTCCCGCGTGGGGCAAGATCCGCTGTTGCAAGCGGTCCGCGGTCCGCTGCCCGCCGATTGTGCGCTGCAACCGCCACTCTATGTGTATTTACGACCCGAGGACGATTTTAATTGTGCGGTGGAAAATCCTCATCAAATCCACCTACTCGTCTTCAAGTTAAGTCTAGTCTTGTTCTTAAAATTTGACGTCATGCTCAATTCTGAAGGTAATAGGGATTTACCAGCTGATAGCTGTCTGACTTATTATGTTCAAGACACGTTTGATCCTATAGATATTTTTTCATACTATTTTTTGTGCCCTAACAATAAACTAAAGTATATATTATATACATCGGATGTTAATAAACAGCAATAATAATATTCTCATAAACTACGACGAACGTGCATACAGCAGACAGATGACCTTTACCTAGAAATTTCTCTTTCGATTTCCAGAAAATACTTAGTACTAAATTAACGCTACAAAAAAAAATTCTACAAATTCATAAGGGCATAATGCTTTTTACCCATACACTTGTAAAAACCCAGCAGTATATAATTACTATACTACTTCTAGCCAGATTCGATTTTGTATTCCATTCTAGTAAACTACTAACCATAAAAGATTATTAAGTCAAGGATTGTTACGCTAAGACATTGAATCTAGAATTACTTTGCTTAATTTAATGCAGCAAAAAGAAACAAAATTATACCTGTGATAAAAAAAGGCACCAAATCAATTCATTGTTCTGCTTTGCTTTCCAATGCAAAATGAAAAACCATATTGTAGGAACGTCTGAGATCTCAACAGGTACGTACTGTTAGGCATTTCCGAACGCAACTTGTCAAGAGCAGTATTCCCCGCCATTATTTGACGTTTGGATATCTATCTCGCTCACTCTTTTTTCTTGTACAACTTGCATTTGTTTTAGTTTGTGAATAAATTGTAATTTAAATGGTTTAATGCGTTTTTCTGAGCTTCCCTTTTAGCTCAGAAGCGGGATTAGTGTACCGAGCGCCTACAAAAACGTTTTCCTGACGAAACAATAAGTGGAAGTAACTTCTGTATCGTTTTCCAAAATTTGCTAAGCGCGGCCGCGCCGACCGGGACGCCTTGCAGAAAACAAAAACCGGTTCGTACCTGTTGCCGCACGGGTACTACCGCACAGTTAATCGAGTGTATTGGGGATTGTTGTGAATATGTGATAAAAGTAACTTTCAAGCCAATAACAATAAGTGGACGTGAACTTTTCCATGATATCGGATTGTCATATTCGCAATGTGTAGCAGTGACGGACGGTGTACCCATATGATGGGTTGCCTTGTGAACTTTTGAAATAGTGTCTCAAATCGGCAGCGTTTTGGCGGTCCCGAGCGGAGTCCGCTGGAGCTGGCACCGGACCGTGTGCGCGGTCACTGACCTCGGCCTTAATCGCTCTCTTATTGCGGAGTGTTCATCATGCTCCTGATGGGAGAGTGATTAAGCAGCAGCTTCTTCCGAACCCGAACAAGTTTCATTCGTCAAACCACTCCTAGTTAAAGTGCTAGGTATCTACTATGGCTAGTACTTTGAATAAGGGAAACCAGTAGCCACCGTGTAGTGGTCTGTCTTCACCCCACTTTAGTAGTACCCCACCATTTCATCTGTGCCATTGGCAACTTACAGCTGATTTAGTTCAAGCCTATGCTGGTCTAAATGATACATTTTCTGATTCTGATTCTATGTGATCTTTTATTTTATTATTGACTAATGAATCAGAAAAGTTAAAGGTATTCTGTGGATGTATGGCTGGTGATGAGAAAACTA
The DNA here is from genome assembly GCA_950022985.1 of Udea ferrugalis. NCBI lineage: Eukaryota > Metazoa > Arthropoda > Insecta > Lepidoptera > Crambidae > Udea > Udea ferrugalis. Next base: position 6,264,857 of record OX465533.1, read on the forward strand.
TTTCTGAAACTTATTTGAAATTTAAGTTTAAAAAAAAAAATATGCTGAACATTGATACTAACAACTATCTAAACCTAAACTAATATCTAAACCTTACATAACTCTAATATTTAATAACTGCCTTTCTTTCAAATCAGTAAGTTAGTTAGATGTGTGACTTAGTTATGTGTTATATTATTTATAGATCTAATGTGACAAAATCTATTTAAGGTTATGCTTGTTGGTTACCCGGTGCAGGTTACAGAAGCAATAACAGGTAGGTACCTACGGTACAATAAAGCTGATGCTATTTCTGCTGGTTATCAGGACACATCCAGCATGTTAAGATATTTATTATCATCATTCAAGTAAGTCAAGTCTTACTGATTTAATAATTAAATGATGCAGTTGTAAGCATTGTGGTCACATTGCACCAACGTTAGAAAAATCATAAAACTTGTGCATTCTGTGGCTGTGTCTGTCATGATGATGAAAACAATTAGGTAGAAAGGTGTTCATCACACTGTTATCATCGTATAGGCCATGATAAGGATGAATGACCTGAAGTAAACTGTTACTTCAGACAAACTTATGCCTAATTATTTACAGATGTTACTGTTGTAGCTGCAAATTATTAGTTGTAGTGTTTTTATTGATTTCAGTTGTCATGCCTTGGGTAAAATAATAATTATAATAATTACAGAGTTATACAGAGCCCAGAGGTTACAGTTACAGTTGAATATTCAATCCATGCAAGTCAAGTTGTTCAATTAAAAATTTTAGTATTTAGTTATTCATTTAATTTTTATTGCACATAATAGTACAGTATGGCGGGCTTCATGCTGAGCGCATTATCGGCCAATCAACCATCCGGCATTTAAGGTATGTCAAAAATTCTAAAATAGATCCTTTAAGCAGGTTGCTGATGAGGCCAAACTGTGCCCAAAACAGAGGTTAATAAATATACCTAGGTCAGCCTGTTACCAACTAAGCGCTTGAGTATTGTCACAGTGATTTGTGTTATTTAAAAAACGTAGTAGATGTTTCGTATTTACAAGGTGTTAAATAATTGCCTGTCGATAGGATTCGAACTTGTTATTATGATGTGAATATTTCGTTTGTTATAAGTTGTATAAGTCGTTGATGACCCGTTTAGCGCAGTGGTTCAACGGTTGAGCATCGAGGGGTCGCGAGTTCGATTTCCGCACAGTGCGGGGTTTGTTGATGAAACAAGTGTTTGTGCTGAATCTGGTAGTCTGTGGTACCTTCGTTGTTCCTGGTTTAACAGAGCGAGGCTCATATTTATTGTTATGTGTTATTTAGATTCGTGACAACCAAACTGTTGTAGGAAGGACCCTAATACGGATATAAGTACACGAATTATACACACCAACATAATATTGCTGTGTCGGGGTGTGTCGTGGCGCGACAGAATGCTATCGGTTTTGTTCAAATGTGACAGACGCACGTTGGTCACATTACCTTAGGATCAGAGAGCATCGTGCATTGCATGCATCGTTGTCTAAAGACATACTGTGGTAATAGGATCGGCGAAAGCTTACCTGCTGAAATGGTCTTGATGAGTATTAGATGAGTTTACAAATAGTTTTTTCGGTAATTGTAGGATTGGTAAATGTTCTACAAAAAGTGCGTAGCTTACGGATTCAAAGCGCTCATATTATATTGTAGTTTGTCGATGGCCGAGCGGATGAAAGATCGCGGCAGTACCTACATCGTTTGAATAGTTACCGATTGTACTAATTGGACTTAGTGGTAACGAGATTTGTCACCATATATAGCCCGCTGGTAGCCCCAGGTACAAAGTTGAGACTGATTAAGGTCGAATACCGTACTGGTAAGTCAACGGGCCACCTGGATGGGTTTAGCCGAAACCATGTTATTTCCGTTAAGCGAATAAATGATACATGTTTTCTACCTAATTCTGTAGAAGCAATGGCAACATGGAGACTATTCAATTGGTTCAACTGTAGACCAATAATTGTAAGGTAAAATTCAAAGTGGCTATTTGACAGAACTTGCTTACTTTTACCGTATTTAAAAACTGGTTTGGCAAATACGGCGCTGTATTTAGAAACAAAAAGTAAAATGTACATGGCTGCATCTCCTAACACTAAGCGTGAAAAATATACAGGGTGTCAAGCAGTGTTGTTGTATTCTTCATGCAAGATGCCGTTGCCGTTACACATAGTACCTATACGTGGGCCACCTTGGTGTTTGATTTACGACATTTATTCACTTTAGCTCTTGTAGTTAGAAGCTGTTCGTGTTATTATAGTATTACAGATATTTGGAGTTGTATGCGACCGAAACAAAGCTTTCATTTGTAAGTATTTTAAGGATTATTGTCGTCTACAAGAAACAAATAAAATACATTTTGACTGCTGTTGTCAATCCGCGCGCAAATGAGCAAGTCTACTACCTATTTTAATGACAAACCATTTTGGGAGCTTTGGTGATCTTGCGTTGGTAGTTATGTTAAATGTGAATGGTAAAGTTTGGTGATCTGACTTTGATGATTTATTTTGTTTTATGATGTTAGACAAAGTTTCTAACTCGTTCTGCGTATGCTCCACATGTGTTAAGCAAATAACTTTTGAGGTATGTGAATGGTTATTGGTGAACGTAATATTATGCGCAAGGGGTTACGAAGTGACAGGCTTGCACCAAGTTTAGATGGTCAAATTCAGGATTGTAAAAGTGTAAGCCGTAATGTGATTAGGACTATACACATGGTCGCCGTCAAGCATATCTACTGTAAACTGTAATGTGATGGCTCGTGACAAACTGAATCGTTTTAATCAGATAGTTCATTATCTGATTGTTCTTAATATGAATGAAACATTACTTCTTGTATTCTTAAGATTTATATTGTTTGTTTGTAACTGTTTGTAATATTACTCAGTAAGCTGCCATTAAGAAGGCGATATTTGTTCGCTCATTTTGTTGCATTATCTGATTTATATTGTTTGTTTGTGATTGTTTGTAATATGACTCAGTGAGCTGCCATTAAGAAGGCGATATTTGTTCGCTCATTTGTTACATCATCTGATTTATATTGTTTGTTTGTAATATTACTCAGTGAGCTGCCATTAAGAAGGCGATATTTGTTCGCTCATTCGTTACATTATCTGATTTATATTGTTTGTTTGTGATTGTTTGTAATATTACTCAGTGAGCTGCCATTAATAAGGCGATATTTGTTCGCTCATTTTGTTACATTATATGATTTATATTGTTTGTTTGTGATTGTTTGTAATATTACTCAGTGAGCTGCCATTAAGAAGGCGATATTTGTTCGCTCATTTTGTTACATTATCTGATTTATATTGTTTGTTTGTGATTGTTTGTAATATTACTCAGTGAGCTGCCATTAAGAAGGCGATATTTGTTCGCTCATTTTGTTGCATTATCTGATTTATATTGTTTGTTTGTGATTGTTTGTAATATTACTCAGTGAGCTGCCATTAAGAAGGCGATAATTGTTCGCTCATTGTTGTTACTTGACTGTAGGCGATTAAGGACGCTTCAGACTGTAAGTTATTTGACTGGAGGCGATTAAGAACGCTTCATACTTGTTAAATAACTGGAAACGATTAAGAACGTTTCAGACTGTTTGTTACTTGACTGTAGGCGATTGAGAACGCTTCAGACTGTAAGTTATTTGACTGGAGGCGATTAAGAACGCTTCATACTTGTTAAATAACTGGAAACGATTAAGAACGTTTCAGACTGTTTGTTACTTGACTGTAGGCGATTAAGAACGCTTCAGACTGTAAGTTATTTGACTGGAGGCGATTAAGAACGCTTCAGACTTGTTAAATAACTGGAAACGATTAAGAACGTTTCAGACTGTTTGTTATTTGACTGACTGTTTAAATCTCGAGATTTGCCTTAAGAGGTGTTGTATAAGTCGCGACTTGGAAGGTGTACTTCCTGAACTGGCATTAAGAAGTCAGTTGTGGTGGCATTAAGAAGTCACCTGAACTAGCATTAAGAAGTTAGTTGTGCTGGCATTAAGAAGTCAGCTGAACTGGCATTAAGAAGTCAGTTGTGGTGGCATTAAGAAGTAACCTGAACTAGCATTAAGAAGTTAGTTGTGCTGGCATTAAGAAGTCAGCTGAACTGGCATTAAGAAGTCAGTTGTGGTGGCATTAAGAAGTCACCTGGGTATGTCAATATTACTTAGCTTAGTTTTACTTTTACGTTGCTTTACATGGAGAATACTGCTCGGGGCGAGCAGTGGTACAGGAAGGCCGACTGTTAGGCATTTCCGAACGCAACTTGTCAAGAGCAGTATTCCCCGCCATTATTTGACGTTTGGATATCTATCTCGCTCACTCTTTTTTCTTGTACAACTTGCATTTGTTTTAGTTTGTGAATAAATTGTAATTTAAATGGTTTAATGCGTTTTTCTGAGCTTCCCTTTTAGTACTTTCATTGGTGTAGGTATTTTACTTGGTAACTACGGTCTTAGAAAAAGCATATAACCGCGTATGCACTGATGTGAGTTGATAATAAAAACATCGCGCGATTGCTTATTAAAATGCAATTAGCTCGTGACTAACGACGTTCCAGGCAAAAAGGTTGGAAAAATTAATTCGATGAAAAACCAGAACATCCATCTAGTCCAGCATCTGTTCAATAAGGTCATTAGGGAGGTATCGGGGGAAAATCTAAAGCTCGTCCAATTTAAATGTTTGAGTCGTATGTCGCGGCGGCTGGTGGCGAGCGAGAGAGCGCCCGAGCGGTTGAAAAAGCCAATCGATACAAACGAAGTTATGTGGCAGAACGCTACAAATTGCGGCTAGGCACAGGAATTTAACTTTTTCCCGACGACGGGGCGAGAGCTGGCTAATAATAAGTAATTAGTTTAATTACAGCTTTTAGTCGGTGGCCGCCTTCGGGACACGCTGTTTTATGTTCATGCCGTAATATGGGGCCCAGCCTCGCTGCTTGGTACGCCGCACTGTCCCTAACTTTAAATGAGAAACACATTTTTAAATGTAAATTTATAAAGTACCGTTAGAGCGTGAAATTTCGTACGATTTTTATATTATAATTTTATGTTTTTACTTGAAAAACTTACCTACGCTTAACTTTTTCCAAATGCAATAAAACTGAAAAGTCACAGACTTGAAATTTTACCGGCATAATGTGTGTGGTCGTTATTAAGAATATCGCTGCCTAACTTACTCGTGTGTAGTAAAATGTATGTATCGGTGAGTTTATCAGTATCGTGTCGAATCGGATAGGATAGCGACGGGCGCATAACGGTAGCAGGCGAACGGAGCAGCGCTCCCGGGTTGCGGGTGCGGCTACCTATTTTTATTAATTAATTGTGGGGTACTAGAACCTATCATTATTAAACGAGAAAGGGTTATATTTCTCGCGCTAACCACGTCAGATTGATATCATCACAACTATATTAAAATACTGATTGCTCTTCTAGCCTAGATGCTGATGATTCCTCGGGCAGCTATTTGTGAGCTAATCGAGAGATTTATAGAGATCAAAAATACAAGAACGTTAATAATATTACCAATAATATAAACTCAGTTAAGTATAATCAATAATATAAAATATGACATGTCTTCCTATGTCTTTTTTTGTGCATTACAATTTATAACCATGTCAATCTTTGGTGATTTTCTTTATCCTCTTCCCTTTGATTGGCTGCGCGTTCCCACAAAGGGCTGCACAGCCACTGTGGCCCATATAACACTGTTTGAACAAAGCAGAGCCGAGTCCGTATGGTAATGGGTCGATTTCATTAACTGCCGATCGCCAGATAACGCTTGTCTCCGAGTGATGCGACATCGGATGCTCTAGGGGTGCTCTTCTTGTTTTCTTCGCATTTCGAAGTAAAGTATAGGATTTTAATTTCAAAAAAATATTGCTATTCTCTCAAGGTGAAATAAAAATATTGAACAATCGGAAACTGGTGGAAACTTTTCTATTCCCATAATGAACTTATGTGAATGTAATAAATTACCTACTTTCTGGATTTTTGAATCTTCATGATACACCACGTATACAGTGTACACGCGATAGAGCCTGATATACCTTATACTGCTGACATAAGACCCATTTTGCAGTAGTTTTGTAAAGGTTGATGTGAACGCGTCTGTACGTAGTTGCTATGTAGAGCATGTTCTCTCCTTATTGGTGAATTTTCTGGACTTATTGTGTTGTCACATTTTGCGAATGTGTGTATTTTATCTATGTGTTTATCGCTATAAGTTCCCAACACGCAGCTAGCCCTGCATTACCAAAGACATGCAGACATCATTGTGTACCGTCATTTTATATTCATCGAGATCTCTACAGGCGATAACAGGAGCCCTGTTCACGTGCGTACACACCCGTAGATTGCCTCTATGTAAATTGTTTGTTTTTATATTTTCTCATTACAGGGAGAAAAAGGCGGCATTACAAAAGTCTTCTCATGTCAATTACTGTTTTATCTTTCAACAATAATGCGTACACTATAGTTACGGCATTTTCAGTTTATTTCACGTTATCGTTAAATGTGGCCACGCAATTATTCCTATAGTATAAGAAGTTTTAACAGAAGGCGGATTTTGAAAGTATTACTTCCCCTAATTAATGAAATAATATTCTAGAAAAGGATGATACGGCTGCGTTTTTTCAATCATATTTTTGCAGAAATATTTTAGAAGGGCAGTTAATATTTTTTGTTAGGCTAAAAAGTCAGATAAGTGAGAGCACACAGACCTTATTTTTGACTGCAACAGCGTCGTAAAGGTCTTGAGTTCGACTACCACCTAGGACCTTAGTGTGAATTTCTTGGATTTGTCTATCCATGGCGTCCATAACACGAGCTTAGTTTCATCTGACGAACGAAGTTCTAAATACCACATATTATAAGCTGCTAACAAGAATGTTTCTTTTCAGTATTAGGTAGATACTGTTGTTTCTGCCTTTAAACTCATTGTTGAAGTCATTAGCTGCACAAGGCGATGTTATCGCCCTCCTTGCATACTATTACAAGTATGCAATTGTGACGTGTTTTTATCAGTCATGCTGGTAATACTTCTTTTTATTTTCTTTAATTAGAGATACTGGTTTTCTTTTTAAGCTTCTGATAATAGCATCTTTATCGTGAAATATGGTGAGTACAGTAACAACGCGTGGCATGTTGTAGTGGGTTATGTAACCCCCTAAGCCTTATGTGCATCTCTTATCTAAAACATTAGCTGGTTATTTTCAACACTGTAAATATGCAATGTTTATGTTTTCATTATTTAACCAAATTATTATTGATCACCTACTAGTAATTAAGTTTTCTGCTTACTCAGGGTTTCAATCCCTGGGCTCTGAAAGTGTCACTTTAGTGAACAACATGCTTTATTATTTCTCACATAATGTTTAGAAAATAGCAGAACTAACTTCTTAATGAATCAATTTAGTAGCAGTAAGCAGAATTCCAAAATTGAGTCAATAATCGAGTAAAAAACGATCTTCCTAAAGCGGCATTCAAAAGGGTCAGTTGAGCGCAATGATCACAACGAAAACTTTCGCACGCTGTTCCATATTTACAAATCATCATTTATACTCGATCCAATAGAATGGCAGTACTTAATTAAAACTGTTATTTATGAAGATAACAATTTGGGTGTATCGGGCGCTAATGAGGCGGTGTTTGCATCCGAATGGGCCGGTTAGCTCGTTGTCACAGTATAAACTTATACAGTAGGCTATCTAAGGCCGCCCGCTGAGTTATTAGCCTAGCGTGCACACAGACACGCGGCACAGCCCGTCCGTACTGCCGCGATGCCGCCTCCCTATGCCTCCCTATTTTATGCTAGCGTGTGCGTGATATCGCGACACGGCGCGCGACGCGCATGCACACATTAAAACCGAGAATGGCACGTTTGTATGTAGATGTTCTACTGTATGGTTTATACTGTGTCGTTGTTTGCTGACCGGTTTCTCCGATTACTCTTTACGGCACACTTTATTGGCCCAACAATAAAACGTAGCGACTGCATTTGACAATAAATTGGTAATTAATGCTGAAATTAGTAGATTGATAATGATTTTGTACGGGAACGAGACAGTAATAAATTTACTGGGTTTTTGTGCTGCTATATTTTTATCGCGATTGAATAAAAGTTTTTGTCAATTACATTAAAAGTCGTAAGGAATGTGGCTCTTAATTTTATTGTTTAGCCAGAATATAAATGCTGATACACTTGTTTTATTTATGTCGTTTGCCAATAAAGTTACAATATTGTTTGTCTAAAGATGATTTTATAATATTAAGTGCAAACTTAAATACTGCTCTTTTTTTAAAAATAATTATTATTAGTAAATAATTTAATTTAACTTCCTTTAATTGGTGCACAGCTGTCTATCCACCTTAAATTAAGAATCTTTTCCTGTCAACGTGGTCTGCTGGAAGAAATCTCTTTTTAGAGATAAGCTCACCTGTACTTTTAATCTCCCTATTGTCTGTTCATTTCCATTGTCTTTTTGTGTACGAACTAATAAATAAATAAATAAATAAAAATAATCAATTTGGCAGTTTTCAATTGAAAAAATGAACATGAAAAGGCAAATATAATAATGGATGACGGTTGTGCGCGTTGCCCTGCGCGTGCGCATTGTGGCAGCGGAAGCGCGAATAGACGTGGCGCAGACGAACGCACTTCCGGCGCGGCCGACGACCTGCCACCTGTGCGTCGCCCTGCCCCGAGCACCCAATCATGTCCAGATTTGACGATACTAACACAAAATTACTTATTTAAATAGAATTTATTTGGTGTGTGTACAGAGGCGCACACATCAACCTAGCATACCATAGGTGCACCTTATGCCGCCGGCATGAGACCCATTTCGCAACGGCTTTGTAAAGCGTGATGTGAGTGCGTCTGTACATAACCACTTACTGGTATCGATCCTGCGCAATCAACATTTTTAATCATTTAGTGAGCAATTGTCAATGCAATAACCTCAAAGGACTTGTCGCTAACGATACCAATAGGCGTATCTCATTTTATGCAACTATACAGTGTAGTGTAGTGTAAAAATGCCTTTGAAAATAGCCATCGAATTTAATAAAACTGAGTTTTTTATAACCAATAGCTGGCTTGGCAAAAAAAGCAAGGATGAAACTATTTACCAAACTTTTAAAAACGTTTTTTGGCTCTACTGTAAAGTTGCATTATTTAAAACGAGATATCTACTAACTATGAAGTCAATAGCAAAAAAAACGAAAGAGATTATTAAGAAAATGTAAATCATTAATTTTTTATATTTAGTGTTTTCTCCATGTCTGGTCATTATGATTGCACATGTCTTTTGTCTTACCTACACAAACGTCATGAAGTTAATCGAAAGAGAGTACCTACAATAAGCAACGTCTATATGCTGTAGGTACCACCAACAAAGACAGCGTGTGTCGGGCGACACGCAGCGACGCGCGACGACGCGCCGCGCGTGCATTTGCATAAGGCCTTAACCACACTTGCGGCAGCATTTCGCTGTATTTTACCTACCAAACTTACGAGTAGTCTGCCCGCCGTAAATTATATGCAACATAACGTGTGGCGTTCCGTCGCGCAGTGTGCTGAAGGCCTAATATGCAAATCGCCTGCGACTGCGCAGTGCCGGAGCCCGCTAACAGTTTTTGCCTGTACCCCCCACTTACTTTTGACGGGAATGGTTTGTTTGTATTGCTACTTTTAAGTTAATCGTTTAGCTCAAATTGCCGTCAGGGTCTTTTAAGCACCAACTGTTCTTTGTTTACGTTGAAGGAAAAAAAACCTTTTTAAGGTGAATTTTAACGATTTTATAATTTCATAATTTGAGCATTTTATTTACCCAATTATGTTTGCCTAATGCGTCAAAAGTGTGGTTTGGAAGCCAACTCTGGACATGCACACATGCGATGAACAGTCAACGGTTCATCAGGTTACCCATTTCCGTTTTTATATTGCTCTTGCCAAATGACCATGCCGTAGAACCAGGAGGAATGATGACTGCAAATGTTCGACATCAGATAGATGATTTTTGTATATGATCTTCCAGTTTCGTTGAAGTTACCTAATCACCTTGAAGGCGTGTCTGGAGAAGTTACACGTCAATGTAATGGCCATATTACAACAAAGCAGGCTCGGATGCGTCTCAATAATACGTAGGTTAGTCCTGTTCCCAGGTCCGAATTCAAAATTAATTTCCCCATTGTAAATTACTGACACGATGGTGGTTACTTGGTTTATGAGTAACCGCATGACAAATAACACGATACTCCACACCGGGGAGTAATCATGTAATCATGTGAGCACGTTGGAGCGTACGCGTGAGCGCGACCCGGCCTGCGCCCGCGCGCGATCGATGACCGAACATGTTGAACGAATTAATTTATTTCAATTACCCCAGCGGATGTTACAGATTTCAAACCAATAAGTAAGTACTTTGAGTACGAACTTAATTTGATACTGTTGACGTCTTATTTATCAAAATATATAGGCACAGAAAGCTACAGGTCAAGTGCATACACTTATACACTTTTTCCGTTCGTATCGACTTATACTAATGCACTAACGGTGATTTTCCAACTGCCATGTTATACTTGACGTGTGTTCTTATTAAGTAGAAATTCTTCTTTTCTAGAAACAAAATGACGGATAAAAAAGTATACTTAAATGTTTTACTACACAAACAATTTCCTCAGTAAGTAATATTCTGGCTGTTAAAACAGTCAATTAGGCATTGACAAGCAAATTTGCCCAAACACCACCTGCGAAGAAAAACTGAATAAAAGCTTTTATTTAAACTGACTCAAAATGTTATTTTTTATTCGTCAGTGTATACCTAAAATTAAAATATATCATTTCATCGTGATATTGTCCGCTTTCGAACCTCGAGTCTGATTCATAACTAAAATAAACGCTTGTGAAAAATTATAAATAATTCCCTCGAAAGCTCTCAGATGTTAACGATTGAAGTCCATATTATTTCAGTTTTAATTGCGTTTTCTTCCTGATCGTAAAGCAACTTAAACGTTTTAGAATGGAATAATCGAGTTTACACGACTGTAAAACTATACTCGCATCGTGTTATCTTGGCTTTGAGTAGCAGATACGATAGAAGAGGGGACGAGGAAATAACTAAGTGTCATTGTGTGAAATTACTGTACGTTTAAATGGTTGTTAAGCTGTACTTTATGGCTGCATTTATTATTTTCTCTCAGTATTTATGATTCCTGGCGTAGAGGTATCTAATTTAATTGGTAAGTATGACATGTATTTCAATCATGCCACGAGAGTAGGAAGTACTTTTTTACGCGTGCTCTCAAGATTAAACTGCCGACCTGTGAGTTCTTAAATGTTAAGAAAAGTACAAATTTGTCAAAAGAACTGAATGTGCCAAAAATGCTTGAAAGATAGCTTGAATTAGAGTGACCGTTCAGGGTCTGGGAGTAAACTTAGCAAAAAGGCACTAGTTCAAAAGCCTTATTGAATCTTCGTCCTTATAATCTCATGTTAGCTAATCTAATAATAATCTAACTTAGCTCCTGTCAGTATGTGTGGTTACCTTTGGGCACGCCGAGGCGCAGTTGCTCCTTCTCCCAGGAGGCGAAGGTAGCCTTCAGCGCCTCGGCCATCTTCTTGTTGGTGCCGGGCGTGAGCGGCGGCACCTGCGATGGGATGTCTGTAACAAAACAAACACAGGTTAACGACCAGAAATAAACTAAAATCGGTAACAGCATACCTGAAAGATATTTGTTGGGATCATTCAACGGTACGCATAAAATTGCTGATATAGCAGGTGTTTCATAATTAAAAGGAATATAATAAGTTGCAAATATTTGCGACTCTACACTCGCCACTTATCGCATTAACTTCAAATACGTTCGACCTAAGTTGGGATTCGAATGTTCCGTTTGCTATGTACGGTCAATTTCTCCCAGTCACTGACTTGAGATGAAGCTTTTTCGTTATTTTGTGCTAGTATAGTAAAACATTTACAGACAGGAGTCGGAACTCATAAGTAACCAGTAAAATGCTTAGTATTATTTTTATGCAGCCTTCCCCTTTGTATCGTGAAATGTTAATTAAGAAGTGGCTTACATTATTAGTGCTGACCTTTGTTTATCGCAGTTGAGTCCGACCGGTGATTCGTTAGTCGGTCTGAGCTCGAAGCTCGCTGTTCAGATAGTAATGAGCTTACAGCTAATTTCATTACTCTGCCAAACTGCAGCTTTCAATGTAATGACTACTTGGAACATTCAATGAGCTGTTTACAAGTAATGACATTTGTTTTTATTACGAATATTGACAAATATACGTCGTGTAATTCAATTCGAGCTTTGCATTAAGCAATTTATTTTAATTTGAAAACTGTATTATTCGTTTGTACCAACTACGCATTACTAAAATTACTATTTATGTTTGGATTGATTACTTTCATTAGTTTGAAGACGGTTCTTATTTCTGTGATTACCTATGCGTTCAATTTGATAAAAAATATTTAAAGTCATGAAATCACAAAACTACTTTTATTGGTGGCTCTTTGAAGTGACAGCTCCACAATTAGTAGTTCGAAAGCTTTTAACTCGGTTGCTTATTACCGAAACGGTTTTACTTACTCATCCGAGATCATTATCAGTGTAATTAATTACTTTATCTACGCTATTTATACCAAGTACCGCCGAACAAATTAATAGCGGACTTTTTAAGTCTCGATGGCTTCGAATAAAATAAATCAGAGATAAACAAGCAAGCGGGATTGAATGTTGTTTGTGTGTGTGTGTTGTGGTACGTAGGCTTCATTCATAAGTGGGTCTGGTTTGCGGGAGTGCGTTTGTGTGGGTGCGCGCGCACCTGCCGACCTGTTCTGAGATGCGGAGATTTGTGCACCTCTCCCACGGTCGCTGGCCGCCGCCGCCGCCGACGAGCTAGAGCTCAGCTTTGATATCATTTAAAATTTTCTTTCTGTTTCTTAGTTTATGTATGGATTTGGTTTTACTAATGAGGAAGACAGGAATGAGAGACTGAATCATATGGAAAAAGAGAGACTGATAAATACGAGTATTATGATCAATTTTTAACACTTACTTTGCCATGAGTCAAATCTCCAATCTAGGAAGTAGTAGATTTAGTAAGAAATATACATAAGAAACGATAACTAGTTTCTTATGTTTCATTAGTTCATTATACTTAACACTAGCCAGTCACACAGAAAGCAGGATATCAGACAACACGTTATCTCTAGGTGCAGCCCATAGTTACAGGTTATACTCAATTTAGGATGAAATGATCTTTGAGTGTGCGTGCACCAAAAAACCTGAAATATTTATTTGTCTATGATGTTAAAAAAGTATGTGAATTCTAACGCCTAGGCTGGAAATCATTTTGGTCATCTGCCGTGGTGTAAGTTTAGTGTGGCAGATCGGACAAAATGCCTGAAAAGGTTTTAGAAAAGTGTCATTTTCTTAGGAAACCCTAAAGAGCTTAATTTTCCTCTGTCACTATGAAAACAACAAAATAACTTTCAGAATAATAGGCATCACGCATATGTTCCAACATGACCAGAATCAGAGAGAGAAATATCCGAACATCCTAAAGATAATTCATTCTCATTTACCGCGGGTCACTTCAGCGCATCGAATTACACCTGCAACGGCAACATATAGCCTGGCCTTATCCACCGTCTTTGTTGCAATCTGCACATCCAGGCAAGAATCAGTATGGCCCTAGGGCGCAGGCGCGTCCCCGGCAGTTGCCGATCGGACGTTAATTGCGGGCCACTCCGGCGCAGCGTGATTTACCCGCGCTATATATCGCGCAGCTGCACTTGACTCACGATTATGCGCGAACGCACTACATATGCGTACAATAATGCAATCGGAACGGCAACTATCAGTGTATTGTTTGCATTGTGATTACCATTGGAAGGATGAATGTGGTCTTTCTAATGCGCGGTGCTATAAACAGAACTATCATGATCATTCTGATTAACATGTGATGGCAACTTTTTCGTTGAGGAGGGTAGTGATTTTGGCCTTCTAAATAGCGAACACCCTTAATTTTATTAGCCTCATTTTGATTAGCATGACTTAGTCAACAAGGGTGCATGATAGAATATGTACCAAAATGGGGTAATGTGGTTAAGCCTTGGCTTGAATTGGCAATTATCAACACTGTTTCGCTATGCTTTGTAGAAAATTTGATGACGTAAACAAACCGCTTTGACTGAGTGATCATTGTTACATGGAATAATTTACGTTAGAGGAACATGTGTTTTTTGTCTTTGACGCATCGCGGCGTCGTGTCGCTCAGAAGCTTTGAGCTTTAAGGTGTCGACAGCGCCTTAGGAAACTACCGTGATTTGAGCCAAATCATTTAAAAATAATTAAAACTCAGCAGAAAATATGAAAGACTGCATCAAAAAAAAAAAAATTTTCACTGTTAATTGACTGCATTAGATTTTATTGAGAACATTTAAGTAACAATTACATGTTCAAGAAAGTAAGAAGAATTTCAATACAAAAAGCTCATGTCCTATTGTTTGTTAGCATCAAGGCATTGAGAGGAATTTTGTCCGTTAAGTATAGTGAGATAATCAGATATAAATATCGCGTTGCACTATGACGATATACACACCTGCAGGATGGACTGTGCCTATTTAGGTATAACTAGGTACCTACACATCTAGAAATAAAACCTGTACATTGCTAAGCACATCATCTGATAGAAATCTTTTACCTGTATTGGTTATGTTTAACTTAACCCTTTTATATTGCTATTTATGATCATGAAATGGGCGATGTGTAATTTGCACACAACACAACGAATATTCAAAATACTTACTTAAACAGATTTTAATGATTCTTTCATTATGGTGATAACTACATATGTATAACTTAAATTTTGCAAAGTGGTTAGGTAAGTACCTCCCTAAGAAACCTAAGGTGTACTGAGCTCACATAATGTACCTATATTCTAAAACTTCGTAGCAAGCTTTGTCATTAAAAATGTAATAGAAACGGACATCTGGTCGGACATTAATGCATGTTAGATATTTTTTATTGGCACCCACAATACAGGTTCATCTAGTTCTAGTTTAGGAAGAGGTCATTACTACTGCTACATATACATAACTTTCCCAAGGACGTTACAGCTATCACCAAGTTTTGAGATTTACTAATTCTAAAAACAGATTGATTATTAGCTTACCTACACACATCAAAACTAGGGATATCATAGGGATATCATTTTTTTAAATATTTCATTAAGTTAAGTTTGTTTACAAGTTGAGCATTATCTTAAAATAACGCGAGGACAAAGGCATAAGATTAAGGTTAAGAATATTCCAAAAAAAACGTTTGATTTTGCTAAAATTTTGACACCTTTTAAAAGAAAAATCTGTCTTTTTTTAACGTCCTTACGATGGTACAATAATGCTACAACAATGAATTTCTTTATACAATGTGAAAGGGCAGATATAGCAGTTTCTGTGTTCTAAAAATGTATATGTTGGTATCAATATTTTAATTTTTACAGCCTCTCAAATAGCTATACTTTGTATGAAAATGCTTGAGATATCCCTAGACACTTTTGAGCAGTGTATATGATACTGTGGTTTATTGATTTAAGCCCTATTTGTGTTGCTATAGTTAGGCAAAGTTAACAAAACTATGTGAGCAGTACTAATCAAATGATTCTTGCGTCTTCATAGCTGTCTAGAATTCTTCATCTTATGTACTAATGAAAATAAATTGTAATAATTATCAATAATTGGAATAATGATGTATGTTCTTCACTGACGATAACGCGACATGAGATGTGCATTTACAAAACGATCGTCGTTTTTATTCTACTAGATAACGGAATATAATTGCGTCCGTTTCAAAGTTGACATTAAGCTTTCGGCGCGCGAATTCAAGCAGGGCAAAAACTATGGCCGCCGCTGAGAGAACTTCCGTTTCCGTAATTAAAGTAATTAATCCAGAGTGATTTCGGATAATTACCCTGTGAGCCTTCAGATGAAATTCATCCGAGGGATACGGCGTATGACACGAAATATGAGCTTGCAACGGGGAACGTAACTGACTACCTTTTTTGTTCAAACGCAATTCCGAAATAACAGTTTATTGGAGTTGAATGAGAGGAAAACGTTTAAGTTGAAGATATTGAAACCGCAGACGTATTTGTACGTAATGTCGCCGCGGTAGTTCTTTATAGTTACTGATTATATGTGCAAAATACTGACATTCGTTTTTCATTACTTGCATGAAGCAGTAAACCAGAATAAAACTTAAGATGAAGTGTTATCTTAACATTGGATAATTGAAAGAGGTAATGAAGAGCGTCGCTTGTTCTATAGTGTGCCGAATGTTGAATGGTGTAGATAACAAGACAAAAGGCCGGAGATGCGCTCGCACAGGCGCGGCCGAGTCGCGAGGACGGGGCGCAACCTTCCCAGATTTGGGGATTAGACCTCAACTTTCATCCGTGACCTCCATTATGATTATGCCTCTATAACAAAATAGTTGTCGGTGTCCCAATAATTAGTTTTTGTTCCAACTATTTCATCAATATAGAAGATTATTTGCATCGAAGTCATTGCAGCTCAGGTGGAAATAAAAATCTTATATTTGAAATGTAATTTGATATTTAATTTCAAATGTTGTATCACATTAGAATGTACTTAAGATAGTCAGCCCATAGCATATCTGAATGATAAATCATTAAAATGTTTAAAAAAATAGAGCGATGGTCATAATAAGTCAGAGATATCACATTTGTGTAACTTAAAGGTAAAATTACGGGTATTACTATTTATTTATTATTGAAAAAAAACTACGAATTGGTGAGTGTGTAATAAAAACAGTAGCTTTTTTATTTTATGGGATTATCGTACGGTAGATATTCAAGAGTGATTCTCTAGCTCTACCCACTTTATTACAACTTATCGGTGAAACTACAAGCGTGTAACTGACACCACTAATTACTCTTAACAGAAAGGCCCAGTTACTTTTTTAAAACATAAAGTAAATGCGAAAGGCGTGTTACATTATTGTTAATTCCCACACGCGTTAATGCTCAAGGGCTCGGACAGTAACAGGTGGGCGAAGCGAAGGGTTGATCTAGGGCTGTCCGTCGAGGGTAGCTACTTAAGAAAAAAAACATCTGGATTTTCAAAAAAACGCTTTCAAGATTTACACCTATTCCTAATTCTAACTTTTTTTGAAATATGTTAGGACAAATTCTTTTTTTTTTCATCTTCATACTGATCAATGTGGACGATATAACGGCTGTTTAATTGAAATAAACAAAGCAATAAATGTAAGAAGAAGAATGCGAGAAGCTTCGCCCTGCGATCGCCAACCCGCCTGCCCAGCGTGGCGATTATGGGCATAACCTCCCATGAAGACACAGCGAAGGCCACGGCCCCCAGTTCCCGGTAGCCCCACTATTCCTGGTTATGGTGGCGACCATGGTAACGGTGGGGCGGGGGGTGCAAAGAATCTCCGGGCTACGGGAGGCCACCACAACCGACTGACCCTGGCGACGTATAACGGACGCACGCTGCGGCTCGACTCGCATCTGGCGCAACTTGAGGTGGAACTTGGGAACATCAGGTGGCACATACTAGGGTTATGTGAAGTCCGAAGAGAGGGAGAGGACACCATAACTCTCAATTCAGGCCACCTGATGTACTTCCGAGAGGGAGACCAAAAATCCCAAGGTGGCGTTGGGTTTCTGGTTAATAAGTCCCTAGCTAACAACGTTGTGGAAATGTCCAGTGTGTCGAACAGGGTGGCGTACCTCATCATCAAGCTCACCGAGAGGTATAGCCTCAAGGTGGTGCAAGTGTACGCACCGACCTCGTCACACTCGGACGATGAGGTGGAGGATATGTTCGATGACATATCGAGGGCCCTCCACTCCACTACCAAGACCCATTTCACCGTTGTTATGGGGGACTTTAACGCTAAAGTGGGAGTACAGAATTGCAGTGAATCGGTAGTAGGATCCCATGGATATGGAAGCAGAAATCATAGGGGGCAAATGCTCGTCAATTTCCTCGAACGGGAGGGGCTCTTCTTGATGAACTCATTCTTCAAGAAGCAACCCCAAAGGAAGTGGACGTGGCAAAGCCCCGACACTATGACAAAAAATGAGATCGACTTCATCATGGCGGACAAAAAGCACATATTCAGAGACGTCTCCGTGATCAATAGGTTTAATACCGGCAGCGATCACCGACTCGTCCGAGGCTCTCTGAATATCGACTTCAGAGCTGAACGAGTCCGCTTGATGAAGGCCAGGCTCCGACCAACTCTGCTTCAAACTATGATGGGATCTGAAGCGTTCCAGTCAAATCTGGAGAACCGATTTGCTGCCGTGGAAACCACAACTGACGTTAACCAGAACCTTGAAGATGTGGTTCGAGTCCTCAGGGAAGAAGGTACGAGATTTTGTAAAATGCAGCGCAAGGGCAAGAAGTCGAAGCTTTCCGAAGAGACTTTAGGGCTAATGAAGAGACGACGAGAAGACCCACCCGTCACTTCGTCAGGGAAACGGACTCTAAACCGAGAGATTAGTAAGCACGTGCGACGCGATCTCCGTTGCTCTAATACCCTCTCGATTGAGAGAGCGATCGAGCAAAACCGGGGATCAAAAGTGTTCGTACGATCTCTTGGAAGAAGCCACCTGACGAAGTTGACCATAGAAAGTGGAGAAGTCGTTGTCTCGAAGCCAGCAGTCCTTTCGGAAGTAGAAAACTTCTATGGCCGGCTATACGCTTCGCATGCATCTCGACCTGACCCCGGAAATGAGGACTCTAGAGCCACTCTAACACGCCACTACACCGAAGACCTGCCAGAAGTCAGCATTGACGAAATCGAGATCGCTCTTGGGCGGCTTAAAAATGGAAAAGCCCCCGGAGAGGACGGTGTTACAACAGAGTTGTTAAAGGCAGGAGGCAGACCCTTACTCAGGGAGCTTCAAAAGCTTTTTAACGCTGTCCTCTTCGAAGGGAGAACTCCAGAGGCGTGGAGTAGGAGTGTGGTCGTCCTGTTCTTCAAAAAGGGAGACAAAACCCTACTGAAGAACTATCGACCCATTTCCCTTCTAAGCCACGTCTATAAGCTGTTCTCAAGAGTGATCACGAACCGTCTTGCGCGAAGACTCGACGAATTCCAACCACCGGAACAGGCTGGGTTTCGGAGCGGATACGGCACCATAGACCACATACACACAGTGCGGCAGCTTATACAGAAAACTGGAGAGTATAATCAGCCCCTGTGTCTAGCATTTGTGGACTATGAGAAGGCCTTTGACTCAATTGAAATCTGGTCTGTTCTGGAGTCTCTGCAGCGATGCCAAGTAGATTGGCGATATATCCAAGTGATGAGATGTCTTTACAAAGCTGCCACTATGTCCGTCCAAGTACAGAATCAGCAAACAAGTCCCATACCGTTGCATCGGGGTGTGAGACAAGGGGATGTTATCTCCCCGAAATTGTTCTCAAATGCAATGGAGGATATGTTCAAGACGCTGAACTGGAAAGGACGTGGCATCAACATCAATGGCGAGTACATCTCTCACTTGCGATTTGCTGACGACATTGTCATCGTGGCGGAAACGCTGCAGGACCTACAACAGATGCTGAATGACCTGGCTGACTCTTCTGTGCGCATCGGTCTACGGATGAACTTGGACAAAACCAAGGTCATGTTCAATGAACATGTACTACCGGAACCGATTGCGGTACACGGCGCCGTTCTCGAAGTTGTTCAAAAATATGTATACCTCGGGCAGACATTGCAGTTAGGTAGGAACAACTTCGAGAACGAGGTGAATAGAAGAATTCAGCTGGGTTGGGCAGCGTTTGGGAAGCTACGTCGGGTCTTCACATCGTCGATCCCACAGTGCCTAAAGACAAAAGTCTTCAATCAGTGCGTCCTACCCGTCATGACATACGGAGCCGAAACGTGGACACTCACGGCACGGCTGGTCCACAAATTTAAAGTCACCCAGCGGGCTATGGAGAGGGCTATGCTCGGCGTTTCTCTGCGGGACCAAATTAGAAATGAGGTGATAAGGCAGAGAACCAAGGTTATCGACATAGCCCACCGGATTAGCAAGTTGAAGTGGCAGTGGGCTGGCCATGTAAGCCGTAGAACCGACAACCGTTGGAGTAAACGTGTTCTTGAGTGGAGACCGCGTCTCGGCAAGCGTAGTGTAGGACGCCCTCAGGCAAGGTGGAGTGATGATTTGCGCAGGATGGCTGGCAGGAGCTGGATGCGAGCAGCCGAAGATCGAGCTCAGTGGCGTGTAATGGGAGAGGCCTATGTCCAGCAGTGGACTGCAACAGGCTGATGATGATGATGATGAATAAATGTAAACCGGCCTATTCACCAACCAACCCTTGTTTTCAAGAGAATGGGGAACGCACTTGTTGCGTCGTCATTCCTTCCCTGATATGTAAAGTGTTATAGCTTCATTCTCCATTGTAAACGTTGAAGGCATCGTAAAAAGTTAGCATTTTTTTACAGAAATTAAAATTCTACGAACGCTTCCCAAGCGAGATGGCAATGTGCTGATTAGGAGAGCAAATAACAAAGGCTAATTTCAATGCAAAATTCCAGCAAGCAACAGCATTTAAGATCAGTTTTTTTAGGTTGGAATTCCATATTACTTTAACTGAAGAAATGCTTTATTTCTCCAGTCAAAAAGGGGAGCGCAGTCTTAACAAAAATATGGCTAAGAAAGAACAACCTAAAATTTTTGAGGTAATAGTACATTGTTATCCTAGGGGTGAAAGTTAACTCGAACTATTGGCGCCCTCACTTCGTTCGGGGCGCCAAACCCCGTCTCGGGACTAAATAAGTCTTTCACCCGAGGGAAACACTGTGCTTTTCATTACAAATACGAGGAAAGTAAAAATAAAAACATGAATTAGCTTAAGAAAAAATGAGGAAAATAAATGAAGATCGAATTGCCGCTTTCCCGCCTATTTTGTTTGTTTTTTTTCTGTGGCCGGCCCGCTATTCAGCCATTATTTTTTATTTTCATCATTAGAAAAATGGTAAATATTTTACTCAAAGCTAAGTTATTTTAAAGAAATTGTTGAAACTAAATTATAATAAAGTTATATGTGAAAAAGAACTAGTTTTTAAAAAAATAATTTGACACCTGTCAGTTGAAAGTGATTCTCCCTAGGGATGAAAAGTGTTACTTTCAGCCCGCTTCTCAGGTCAGTAATGACCTACTTTCAGAGTATGAGTAATGAAAACTCCTTTACATTGTTGAAACAACAACTGTTCTGATCACAATAATAGATGCGTTAGCAGGCAGTCGATTCTTCGGTGCCTGCTGCACAATGCCGACCCAGAACAAAAGCTCGCGCCATTTTTACCTCGCCATTGTTCGCCGTTTGAACTTGGAATCGCGTGACGCGCGCGTGCGCCTGTTTCGCATTCAAATCATTCTCCTTAATAGCTTGTAATTACTCTAAACGCTGTTACCGAACGTTGTTTAGTGGTAGAAAAGGCAAAATTAACACCATCTGTCTCGTATGGCTACCGTTGTCAGTTCAGGTTCAGGTCAGTTTGGTGCTCATTGCGTTTTGTCTGGATACACCCATCATGCCAGACTGCAACAGATGCAGTAATCTTACTCTTAAGCTGCATATTACGTCCTTTTTACCATGCGGTAATAATGAAAACTTCAATAATAAAGTAAGTTGTGTATTTAGGATTGAATCACATTTCTTCCCTTTATTCTTATTAAGTATTCCCTATACAATTTACTAGATAAGCGTAGAATATTACGCAATTTTTAATCTATAAATTGTTACCGTGTGAAAATGAATTATTTTTACGTGTAACCAAAAAGTTCTGTTGGCCTGCGCTCCGCAACTGAACCGTGGCGGAGGGTCCTGCAATAAAGCGGTGAAATTGTATTTTCAAACGGCTCCGACCACTCACGCGGAAAATGAGTCAAATGAGCGCTTTGCATAATCATGAGGTACATTAAAAGTTTACTTATATTACTAACATGCATTAAAAATTAAATTAATCCGAGCTTAGAGCAGCCGTTTCTGGTTGCAGCTTTAGTAAGTAGGTCTTCTTTTGCAATTAATAAGCCTTTTCCTGTTGGTGATAGAAATATGTAAAGAGCTATTTAATACCAAGTCAGTCAGCCAAAAGGCGCTGTTAGGTAGTCCAGTCAGCATTCAAATGATGGTTGAGTTTGTCTGAAATTTCAATGAAAAGCAACCATAACACTACAAGAATAAAATTGTGTTTCATTTGTTACAGAGTTTTTTGACGCTTCAAAGGACATCCGACTCTATCATTGTAGAATTAAAATTGCTTTTGTCAAACCACTAATACCTTTTTGACCACTCTGTTAGCAAACATCATTTTGATGCTGACTGTACCTAGGAAGTAATCATTCGTCCAAGATTTGTTTTTTATTTGTTCATTTGTTTTTGTTAGAATTTATAGCTCTATGTTGCCTTATTTCTTTAATTTATACAACAACGGTGTCGAACTAGCATGCTGACCACCTAATGGTGAGCAGTTACCGCAGCCCATGTACACGTAACACCACAGGCACCCGCGCTTTTTCGATCCTGTAAAAACCTTTTAAAACCCCTTGAAGAACGCTCCATCTTTAAAACTGAAAGGACTGTACGGACGGACCTCAAAATAAATCTAAAAGGGTTCTTTTGTTCTTGGAAATGGATAATATTTATGTAGAATGTATTGAAATAACTAGAATTATCTCCGTCACTAATCTCAGCTAGATGTCAGGAGTTAATACCAAACAATAGTACAAGTTTATCTTTCAGTGATCTGTGTTGATCACGACTGTAGGCGAGAGACCTTTGCTCAATGACAGAGGCGGCGCGGACGCATCATCTCATTGAGTGCGCACCGGATGGGCCAATCAGCGTTGTGAATGGAGTATGGACGCCCCCGCGCATGCGCGCCGACGCTGCTCCGTGCGCTATTAGCTCCCGTACTAGATGCCACTGCCACCGTTTCTTTGTTGTACCCGTAAATTGTTATAACCTTTTATGGCTTTCGGAATGTGTTGAGTCGTAAATCCGTTGTTTGTTGTCTCATTGATAGCGCCATTGTCCGCCATGAGAAAGGACCACTGCTTTAAGACACCTACGAAGATGTTCACACACTTGTACTTATGTGTCAATGATGCTCATACTCATTGGTTACTTGACCATCCAAGAGATGGAATGACGGCCATTCGTTTTATTACTTAGTTAATTTTATGACGGATTCCAGAAATTTAATATTCTTGGCTATTAACCAAAAGCATGAGTTCATAGAGGGCATGATAATCAACCGTAATCTAAAATTGCCTAAGCTTGTGTAATTCTAAAACAATGGCTGTTGAATACTCGTCGCATCATTGCCATTTCTGGCTAATGATATAATGTAGGTAATAGGTAGATGGCTCGCTCCCTGTCCCACAGTTGTTTGTATACAAACATTGTTTCAGTTCCCAGGTTATGAGCACGCACGTCAAGGTCTTCACTTTCAAGATCATCAGAGCAGCGCGGAGTAAGTAGTTACGGTAATGAGTCTTGCACAACGGAGCGCCCTAGGCCGCAACATGCAACGTTTCAAAACATACGACCAAAGTACCCACCGACTCACGCGCTGAAGGAAACGCGACGCAAGACCGGGGCTATCTTGATTTCTAATTTCTAGGGAGCTATCGTCCTGTAATTTACAATTTAAATGTTGCTTTGTATTCGCATATGTGTGAATTATTTAAATTTAGTAAAATTATTTTCGTCGTGCAAGGATCTTTCATGAAAAAAGAAATTTGAACTTATACTACTACTACAGCTAAAAAACTTTCATAAGTCAAGATACTTTTTAGCCACACTTATCTTAGTATGTTTATGCTCTGATCTACGATCTCGACATTGAACTGTTGCTAAATCGACTAGCATTAAATATTTCATCGAACGTTGCCGACTGATGCGTATAAATTGAGTGCACGAGTGTATCTGCAAACGACGTATACTTAATAATTTCATAAAATGTACGTTTTCATATTTTTGTTGCGGTCACGGCGTGTTCACATTTGGCACAAGTGCACGCGAAACCGAGAGCGTTGCGTCACTCTCGAGCGAGGATGATACATCGCCTTTTTCACAACCGGCCAACGTTGTTTCCAATTGAAAACTACTCGATTTGACGAGACACGATTTTACACATCAATTCTAACACGAACTTCGTTTAAAGGACTATTTAGCATAAAGTTATTTGCAACATTACTAGTAGTAGTATAATAGGTGACACATATTGCCGTAGTTCTACGAGTCAAGATATTTGTTAAGTGTAATTTAACATAACCCTTTCAGTGCTTTGTAAATCTAGACGTACAAAATTGTTATTGTACATAATGTTGTTGATCACTCACCTTTTGGCTTATTGAAAGCTTTCATCATGACTTTGATTCCCATGCCTGCAATGGCCGCCGACGCCTGTAGTTGTTGCCGCGGGCTGTCGTTTAATGTTTCGCCCTGCAGGCTCACTTTATTATTTGCAATGTCTTTTATCACTGTTTTTACATTTATATACAATTTACAAATGTCTTTTCAATAACTTAAATTTTATAATAAGATCAATAAATATCACAATGTTTCTATTTATTAAAGTCACTCAGTCTAAACACTCCTCGCTGTTTTTCATTTTGCTGATTTATTTGGTCACGTCACGGTGGAAACGTTCGGTTTTTTCGTATCACTGTTCATGGTTTGTCAAATTGTTTGTAGCACCACCTGTTGATTGAACATTTAATTGGAATTTTGACTTGGCTCCCAACTGTGTCCTCATGATGATGTAATCGCTTTAGTTGTGTTTTTGTATCAGGTCCTAAATCGGTAATTAAGTGAATATCATTTACGTACATGATACAATCAGTAGGGAAGACATTTAATTATTTCTATACTACTTAGTTAAGTCACTTAATATACAACTACGCGGATGAGTATATCTTTTCTATGTGTCTTGATATATGTTTGTATCTTTTGTTATTTTGCACAACCCCTTCCTTACACCGCTAGGTTTCGACTAAATCGTAACCGCATAAAAACAAGAAAACAAGGGCAAAAACAGGCGACACCGAAACCGCCACAGTTCCCACAGGTGCAGGGGTCGTGCTTCCGGCCCCACGCACCCCACGCACCCCCCACGGCCACCCCGTTCCCACACGGCCTACTGGCCCATGTCGCTATTCGCTGCCATAGCTCGTTATTGCCGAAGTGCACTTGGCTAAAGTGTTGTTATGCGGGTGTTTAGCTAGTTTGATGGAATTTTACGCCAAAAGCTCTCTCACACGAAGTGCTGCACGTATGGTCCTTATATTTGAAAAGCTTTCTTGGACTCGGCACAATGTTTGCGAAAAAATCTGCTCAATCTGACTCTTCACTATAACTGATGACTATACTACTAATACTTTATTATACTGATGAATATAATTACTATTTGCTATAGTAAAATTTGTGATACCATTTTTAGTACAAAAAAATGTAGTAAGTATGTAGGAAATAATAACATTTAAAATGGAGACTATTTTGTGGGTTTTTGCATAACACCAAGTGCAAAAAGAGACAATTGAGCTTTTAAGCATAGAAATACTAGAAACAATAATTGGCTACAACGGGTAGATAGATACAACATTAATAATGTTAAAAAACAGAGAAAAGTAAGCTTATGCACCGTTGAGCCACCTGTTGAGTTAGTGCAGCCCTCGTGTGTGTTCGAGTAATTACGAGCTGCGTGACCGCTAGCCACTGTTGACGCAAACACAATGTTTGTTTTAACACCCCGTTGCTATAATCTAATAACCCAAACATTTATGACAGCAGTTATCTTATTACAATAGAAAGGTTGATTTGAACTCAACAATTTCTGTGTGCGTTTCTAGCTCAAACCAAATTGAACGGTATAACAATTATATGCCAGTAATACTACCTATAAGGCCATTGGTTTTAACCTAATTACCCACACGAAATTAGCTAACAGCCGAATTGTTTGAATAATCCATTATCAATTTAAAACTATCACTGAAGACCCACATGTTATACGTAACTTGGTGCATTTAAATACTTAATGCTAATAATGTTTACGTTCCCAATGAGCGTGTTTACCGTTAAGCGTTATGAATAAAACATCCTAATAATGACGCGTCACAAATTGATGGAATCGGTACATCGGTGGCATTCGAGGGTTAAGCGGTAAGGGTAATGAAATTGGTACATCACAGATCGAGGGATAAGGGTTAAGTGCCGGCAAACCGCTTCGTTTTTAATAATCGATTTGGGTCGAAGGGGTCAAATTTAGTGGAAGTAATAAAAACATACTTAGAGAGTTGTGTTAAACAACAGTTATTGATCTATGAGTAAAAGGTTCAATGTATTTTTTCTTCCGTTCTCACGTTTGTTAGGAGCTTTTATCAAAAACAGCTAATATAGGGAGAGTAATATTTTACAATAATGCCGAACGTTTTTAAATTATGCTCAACTATCATTTGGTGAGACTGTTTATTTATAATTCTTGTATTTGTTTTAATGTAGCCTGAAATTCACATAAGCGAGGACATAATTACTATCTTCAATTATAACAAGTAGGTACATCTTAACAAATTTCAAAATAGAATGAATAACGGTCCTTGTAATAATATGGATATTTATCCTCAATCTAACTTACTTAGCGGAGATGGGGGCGACGAATTGCAGCTAATAAAAATCACATTTGGGGCCAGTATCAGACAAGATGACAGACAGATAGGCCAGCAGGGAATTCTATTTGATTATCTTCATAAGTATGTTTTTTGGTAAGTATACATAAAGGACATCACCAAGACATTTATCTTTATAGTCATACGGTGCTAATAAGTGTTTATTTATTAAGATTATTAAAACATTTTGTAAATATGTGCTTATTCTGAATTGCTGTTCGACGAAACGATATTCCGAGAGATGACAGCCTAAATAACTATAATAAATCAGGGCCCAATTGGTAAAAAATTGGTTCCAATAAAATATGTCAAGGAAAGTGTTTGGAGAAGCCGCATACATTACGGCCTATTGTATCATAAGTATTTTATTGAATCAGCCTAGTCGGCCGGCCAATATTGGAGGACAATAGTTGAATACAGCACAGTCCATCACTCGTACATTACATAGCTGCGCAGTACTCGTCATGTTCACTCTAGTTCGTGTCTCTACGAGGTCACGGAGGTCATCATGTAACGCTTTAATAATTTTACAGCAACTTTGAATCGTGTTTAAGAAGTGTGGCGTGTATTTCTAGCGTATTTTTTTGTTAGATTTTGAGCGTTTTCATTCTCACTGTATATACTGAATTGGAAATCGACCGAATGTGTTTTATAAACCACCATTCTATACAAAACAAAATTAAATTTCTTGTCCTGCAGTAGAGTATAACTTTCTTTTGTGATTTCATTTGTATTTTCAGATAGATTCCCATAGAAGAGTTTTCCCATATTTTACAGGTTCGGTCACAATTATAAATCGCTGACCGACTGCCGCGAACAAAAATACTTCAGCAATAAAAGCTGGTCCCGTTAATCGGTCCATTGAAGTGAATCTATCCGTCACATAATCTGTGGCTCAAGTTGTCAATCGCGGGTCGGGTTCCCGCCAGGGTCAACTAACTCGATTGTCGCGCTCAATTTGTCTTCGTACACAGACACCCGTCTTAACTAGCTGGTGCCTTCCTAATTTTATTATAACTGATATGACCCACGACGATTAAGTAAGCAGTGTTTGATGGATGAAGTATTTTTATAGGTATTTCACAAAGACAAACTAGTTATTTAATGTACAAAATGTTTGATGCGCATTAGGTATACATTTATTTAGGACTCTATGACTTAGTTAAGATACCAATTTTAGTTGCAGTTGCAGTAGACATGTATTAATATGTATACATAGGACATTAATCATGACGTCTTACTAAAACTGCAGCGTAACGATATCAAACACATAACTTGCAATTAATTTATTAATTTCATCAACGCCATTTCACTTCAAAGCTCAGTTTTAATTGCCCTATAATTCGTCGACTAATCAGAGATAAGCCAAAAGTGCGCATAGACGCGTTAACTCCGAAGTCAACGGAGCAATTAATGCTGTGCGACAGTAATTAAGGCCCCGGGCGGAATCTGGACAAACAGAGCGGTGTCAATTGCATTGCGGGACCAGCCTCACCCGGCACCGGATCGACACGCACACTGCCAAGATTTGCTTTTTTATTCCAGCCAGTTACTATTCGTCAGATTTGCTTTTTTATTCCAGCCAGTTACTATTCGTCTCTATTGGAACAAAGAACGTAGCTGACAGTTTAGAGCTATTTTAAATTCGGAATTTCGATTTGTTTTTTCGCTGCCAGTTACCTACTACGGACGGGTATTGTCTCGAATGGAAGCTAAAACGACCTAACAAGTATAGAGGTATTTTACACATCATTCATGATTAAATCTGGACAAAACACATCGCGTCAGTCAGAGGTCAATTGCACTGCGGGACGAGGATGACCTGACCCCGATGACACCAAACGGACACCCGCATAAGTCAGAGTCCATACACTAATCAATTTGGCTTTTAATATTCATTGAGTGCTCTTCAAAATATGCTGGTTTGAAGATGTTTGTGTTATCTGTTTTTTTTTTCTTTTATTTGTTCAATGTATACGATGATTAGTGAAGTTCAAGAGCAAGGTGTCCTATTCACGATCTCTTAAACCCAGACAGGAAAAAATATTTAAAAAGAAATTGATGTTCTTTCAACATCCAAAAATCGATTCTCTTTTTTTCTTACATTATCATGAGTGTAATGTAAATCGAGCTGTAATGTGTGTTTTACATCAGTGGATTTTTTACAGAAATATTTGCGCGTCTTTGAATATTCCACCATCTTCACTTATATCTAATTGCTACATACCGTTAGCAAGAATGTTTACACTTCCCACAATCATCCCCAAAAATACTTCGGTACGTTAAAATTTAGAACTAATGTGTTTACAGTCGACGCCTTTCGAAAACAATGTTTCCTGCATACGCCTGTTTTGTTTCGGTCGCATTTGCGAGATCGCGGAGTGCGCGTCAACAAACACGGCGACAATGGCCCCTTCGGCGAACGTGTGACGAACTCGCGATACAAATGTGGAACAATGCTTGTATAACAAGAGTAACAATTCGGCGTGTTGATGGAACAATGTGATAGATTGTCCTCTATACGTAAGCAAGAGCTTTTGCGTGTTTGTGTTTATGATACAACGACGGTAACGCGCATAATTTCTGCACGCATTTCTCAACAATGATTTCAGCTGGTGTTACCTAGGTAACTGCTATAGCTGGATTGAGTAAAGTGAGGCACCAAATGTGTTTGCAATTTCTGAAGGAAATATGTGAAACAGAAACTGTGTAGGGTCAATCTGGACCAACTAATGTTTTCTAATATTTACGCGAACACTATACATCGAAATAAAACAACTTTACGGATTCTACTCGCGGTGTTATATTTTCTTTCATTTTCTAACCCGACGTTTCGACTCCTTTACAGCAGTCGTGATCACGGGATGACAAAGATGTTCTATGTCACAAAACAGTACAAAATTTTTAGCAACCCCCACTTAACGTCGGGTTAGAAAATGAAAGAAAATATAACACCGCGAGTAGAATCCGTAAAGTTGTTTTATTTCGATGGACCAACTAAGTCTATTCCCTCTGTATGTCTGAGTCATCTTCTGACCCCAAACTAACTAAAGTGCTAGAAGTAATATCAGTCAATTCTTCTCGTTGTTATAGTTTATAACTGGTTCACTTATATCCAGCCGGCTGGTGGATCGCGCGGTCCAGCAAGTGATTTGACCTCCGACCGTTTAATTGCGGTGGCGCGACTGTCGCACGCGCACGACTCGTCTGAATCACGCCACCACATCAATGATGTTGTTATTTCTTATTGTTACACAACTCTTAGATTTGTATGTTGTTTATGAGAGTAATCTTCTAATCTATGTAAGATCTGCTAAGATGTTGAAAATCGACTTACTTATCGACAAAGCAATACTAAGGGTAAGTTGCACCATAGTAGAAGTAAAGGTAAAGTTAAAGTTTTTGTCAAATTTGACAATTTGACGTCATTTTTGGGCCTAACCGGTACTTTAACTGAAATTTGGATGTTTGTTATTGTTAAAGTCAGATGGTGCAACCCAACCTAACTGTTTTTGAACTTATCTATCAACAAATTTCTAAACTATCAAATGTTCAAAAACAACAGTGATTTTGTAAAAAACATTTCTAGTCGTTTTTGTATCTGAAAAACTGATGTCAGAACAGTTAAATCAAAGCAATAGAGAAAAAGCATTTAGTTAAAGTAGGCAATTACAAGTGTAGGTAGCGTGTCAAGTAAAACTCAAACCTATTTATGTTTAGTTGACTGCAATTTAACAGGACGGTTACATATGGCAGGCCGTACACACAGGTTTTTTGCGCTCCACAGGTGCGCAGCTGTACGAAAGTGTTAAGATATTAGACCGATCGAGTCAGATAATAGCTAGTTACAGCTAATAATCGACCGTTATGGTAAAGCCTACTAATGGTAATTAATGCTATTAAAGCACACGTCAAGAAAAAAAACGCCATTTTACCTACCGACCGAGTTTGGATATGACTAGAAAAACGCACGTTTAAGCCAGATACGTAGCCCGATATTTAGGGATACGAACGCTGAGTTTGGAGTGAAAACTAATGACAAGAAATTGCGACAGAGCTCGCCTTTAGGTAATGGATTGAATTAAAAAAATACTCGGCCAATTATGCAACGTAATCGATATCGCAAATCTCCGAACTATGTCAAGATATCCGTAACCAATCACTCAAGTTACCAGCATAAATAGATACCTAATGGATACTTATTTAGGTACATTTGAATCTTAATGTCTCTATCATGCATTTCTGATATTAAATAGCATTATGAATAAGAAACGGCCAACTATTTTCGTCTTTCGTTTCGGTTTTACAGTGACACTTAAAAATATTGTCTTTTTGATATGTCTTGTCTGGCTATTTATTGTCAAGGAGAAGAAATGAGCTGCGTGAAATGTCATGACATATAATTTTTTGGCGTTTTAGCAAGCATTTCTAGGCGTGGGTGTGTTAGGAAGTCGATGAGGCGTGTAGAGCGTGAGTGTTGCACGAGGCGAGCGCTGGGAGCTGGGCGGGCAGCGCTGATTGGCGAGCGGCGGACGCCCACGCGCATGCGCACCACCTCTCGCGAGAAAAATCTCGGCGAGGAAAACTCGCCACGTTCCATATTCAAATTTAATGTTTGTTTACACACGTGGGCGCGATAATAGCACCGATGACTGGACAAAATGGCGACCGCGAGCTTTATTGCGAACCGTTAGATAGATTTTCATTACTTTTTTACGCGAACTGAAAATTCAATAAAATATAAACGGCTTGTTTAAATAAACGGGTCGTTACACTTAAGTTCAAGCGATTTAGGTTACAAAATATGTCGTAAATTTAGTTAATCTAAAGAAGCAATACGTGTCCGACTTAATAAAAATTCAAATTACATTGCGAACTGTTACTTTAGTAGAAATGTGTATTTAACGCCTTGATTAGACATTCAAATTAATACAATTTCAGTACTTTTGTATGTTAATTTAGCGAGCATAAGGTGAAGTTCAGTGTCGTAGCCGCCAGCCATTATATGTAGGTAATATTTTAGTTTACAGGCTAATACAGTCCTTTATAATCTTCACAGAAAATATTCAAATTCGACCATTACTTTGATATACCCTACTTAGACTCGATTGCAGCATTAAGATGTAAGCTTTTAGGTTTGATGCCAAATGTTGAAAACAAAAAATATTAAACGACACTTTGCTCGATAACTCTCATAAATGTTTTCCTAAACAAAACTGATTACTTAATTTTGATACATCCTTCACAATTATTTCAGTATCATAGGTGATACAATATTTCAGGGAAATATGGCTAAAGAAATTAGTCATTGACACATTTGTCGTCGGAAAAATTGATAAGAGGAAGTATTAATTCAGTTTCTACTGTCGATGGACTGTTGCCGGAAAATCCGTTTCTTTTACAAAATCAGGTCACACGGGCTCGGTCGCATTAGGAGCTATTAACAAGCTGTCATAGTTATTTTAAACACGTCAACAGATCCCCCAATTCTAGTAAGATTTATAATCAAAAGGCAAAACTACACTGTTCCTTGGATAAAGGTTAGGTTATGGACAGATCATTAAGCAATACTTAAGTGTTTTTTTAGTTTCAGTATTATAGTGCGAGACAGTATCAATTACCTCCGTTACTACCTACCTTATCATCTACTACATACTTAGATAAGCAAATAGGCAACGAAAAATTACTATATTTCTAACGATTTTAAGATCTGCTACTTTAAACCTATTACTGTTTGTTCTAGTACATTGTCCGCCAAAAGTGTTTAGTTAATTAAACATCATTTACTAAAATTCACGTGTGTCTGTTTTTAAAGCGTTGTTCCTTTGTTTTTGGTAGAATAGGGGAGCATGGCATTTGAATTTGAATGTAAAGCGTTCAGTTAGCGCTCCTTTGTGAGTCAGTGGCGTGCCGGTCGGCTGGCTGCGAAAATTCGACGTTCGCCTCACGCGGGCTCCACCGCCGCGCGAATGGAGCACAAAAGTCAGATAGTAATGGCTCTAGCGCGATCTAAATTGGATGTGAATTGATGAAAATACGTTTACCTAATTGCTGGTTTGGGTTTTCGGTAATCTGTTTTTGAATTATGTAGCTACGGTTGCGTTAATTAGGAAGGTGCTTCAAATTTGGTTTTGTTTACGTTTTGTTTCTTCCTGTTATTGTTTGTTCCCTTTAAAAGAAAAGTGATCAAATTATAAGGACATGATCTCATTCTTGATGAAATTGTATTTAAATAGGCTACCATTTCAATAACTCCATGGGACCTGCTCCGAGCCAGTGCTCAATTGTCTCTACGTGTAATTGACGAAGAGACAGTTCATCGAGTTCTATAGAATTTCAATCCCGAATCAGAGCTTTTTAAAATTGCATGAAACGAATAACTAGCGTTGCTTTAATCCTCACTTCCAATATGCATTTTTGCCCGCGACGTTACTATTCAATACAAAGGAGTATGGCCTCGGCTTGCGCAAAATTTGATTGATACAAATAGCCATGTGTGGGTATTGGGCAATAGCGGGCCGGGCGTGACGCCGCGCGGGTTTCAGCACCGTTCTGTGAACTCGCTAAAGTTAGGCTTGTGAATCATGGCTCATGGTGGACCTAAATAATAACAGTGTTTATAAGTCAGGCCATTTTCTATTTGGTTATGAGAATTTCATTCATATGATTAGTTAGGAGTAATGTGGTTGTAGTTATGGAAAGAAAAACTATTTAAAAGCATACAAAAACATAACAGTTTCGGAACAAAACGTTGTCAAAATTTTGGTTTTAGTCAATGTGTCTGTGTCTTTTGAATTACAGTTTTAACAGCTATTCATAATTAAAGACATATAGGCAAGTGATTGATCCTTTGTTACTCTACCTACCATTATTTCTAGGGACTTAGTTCAGAATGGTACTGATCAAAAATTACAAAAATGATGATTTTGCAACGATAAATTCTAGATGACACTTCTTTCTAATCTTTTTAACGTCTGGTAGTCCCTAAATAATTTAATCAAAATTGTAAATAGGACCAGAAAATTATTATAAATATTCAATAAAACGCATAACACGGCAATTAGCAGAAAACATTGCAATAAACTACGACTAATGTCCTGACGACAAAAACTGATTTGCAAAATCGGGGCAGCTGCATTTTTTTTCATTTGTTTTTTTAATTTGCAAATGCCAAAGGTTTCGCGACTATCAATAAAAAGTTCAAAAAGTAGATACAGTATGGCGTCGGAGCGCAACACCTGTATCCGCCGCGCGCAGGGTGCTCGCGCCTCCGCTGCGCAGTGCAGGGCGCATAGGATCTGCATTATTCACCAATCAGCCGTTGCCACTTAAAAAGCAGAACGGCTTTTGTATTCCTTCTTGAGGACTTTCTCTGCTTCGTTAAGTGACCAGCTGTATTTGTTATTATTTAATTTGTTCTTTTTGCCGAGATTCACGAGTCTTTATCATATGACCAATGAAGGAAAATTAGTATGTATATGAATTAAAGAAGGAAATAACGAAGAAAAGGTTTAGTGGGCCACACATCAAGTATGACATAGTCATTTGAAAATGATTTTTGGTGCATTAGTGTTAGGTGATACGAACTGTTAAAGTTTTTACACTTGACCTGTGACCTTCTAAGTAGAGTCTAAGTGTCTACCACATATTATTCCCTTAACCCTAAAGCAAGCAGAGCTTATCGTATGTTGGTTTACCTTCATTTAGCGGCAGTAAAAACAAACAGGTAATTTGTCAGAAAATGGCAAATTTTTAAAGGAAATTGCCGATCATCAAATAACTTGTGATTTCACTGTACCTAATTGAAAGTTCGAGAATAGTAACCAGATTCAAATAGAATTTGAAAATAAATGTGGTTACAAAAAGGTCCTACATAACATTGAAACATTACACAAAATACACTCAAATATAACTTGAATAAGCCTACGGCTTTCGATGCTAAAGGCAACAACTCTACCTCTGCGTGAAAAGCAGAGTCAGTCAAAAATGTTGAATACGTAGTTTGTATTGGACATTATACATAAAATCAAGCTACTTAGGTATTCCAATAAAATCTACACTACATCGGCTGATTATGACATAGAAATAAGTCCCTATGGCGAATTAAATTTAAATTACTCTATGCAAATAGTACTAGTAGTCACTACGCAGGTACCGAAACGGCATTTCAAGTTTTGCAATGTGAGTCATGTTGCGTTTTCTACGCTAAAATTTATTGACGCTTGGACAGTTTGTAATTAGTATATAAAATTGCTTAAAATATTACATTTAGCTAAAACATAAAGTTATTTGGATAAAAGCAATAATAGATATGCTGTATATAGAAAACCTGCCGAATTATCGGTTCTACAGTCTTTTTTATTTTTGTTTGTTCCTGCAACAGTGGAGGGGGTTGTTAGTGTATCTAAGCTACTCACTTAAGAGCATGAGGCCTAAAACTGCAATGTACTGTGACTAATCCAGTATAAGAAAATAATATCTTTGGATACAGGTGGTGATTCTCGGTTTAAGAAATATCATCACCGAAGAACATCACTTACTACTCAAATTGTCGATTCCTGCGTAATTGCCAAATGTCTCTGTTATATTGGGCCGGTATATAGTGAAATGTTTACCAGAAACTCACCGGGAAGCATCACGTTTTTAACAAGTGAATGTACAAATAGGACAAAGAGAAAGCTTTTTACATAAGTCTAAAGCCTTGTTTTCAGATCCAGATGGGTTTTGCTTGCAAACAACCTGGCGAAACAGTTCACAAAGCTTAACATTTGTACAGATAACCACAACCTAAGCGTTACATTACTGTGAACTTCACGCATCCCCCTGTAGTATTGATGTTAATAGAAATGAAAGCTCAGCTTATGCCGGGAGTGTTACAGTCTACCTGTGGTTGCCTGTATAGCTGTATGTAAAAACGCGGTAATGACTAGGGAGCCCCAATAGGTTCTCTTATCTGCGTACTATTGTTTAACGCGCTTTTTCCTTCCCACGCTCACTGCGCCCGCGCCGCTGATAACGCGCCTACCTGACGGTGACGGACGTGCCCGAACCTCCAACTATTTATTCCACAGAGTAAGAAATATTGTACTCCTTACAGTAATTATCTATCATCTTGAAGAGTAGAGTAGGTAACGGAAAATGGCAAAATATCAAAGTGACAAACACTAAATAGAGTCGTAATCGAAGCCGACCAATTATGATTGTGATTCAGGTTCTATGAAAACACGGGAAAATGACCGTAAGTTTATGGATGAACCAACAAATTTCTCAATGAATGTGACGATATGGTCGAAATGTTCCGTGCTAAGAAAGAAGCATCTACGAAATAAAGTAAGCAATTCCTATAAAATGTTGTAGGGAGCAACTGCTCCTACTGCCTAAAAACTGAGATGAATCATCGTAACTAGGAAGCAGAATAATTTACATGTGACATTAGACAACAACGAAAGCGTATGTTTGTTTTCATAAATAAAATACACTAATAAACAGGCTAAGATACTACAAGTAATTAAGTATTTTGAGAATAAATGTATTCTATCTCTGTCAACAAGGGGTAATTAGAGAGAGGTTGAAAACAAACATTAGCATTGCTCGTAGCGGATAATATTGCGTTAAACTCTTTTGTTCTACAAAAGAATGCGTGCGTTCTGCGGCTACGAATTGTTTTGCTGCTTCTTATCTTAGTTCTGCGGCAATGTCTCCTAGAAGCTTTGTCATTGGCAGTTAACTATTGGCAGACATTTTTAAATCATGGAAGTATGGAAACGTGTATAAACAGTAAAGTACGAAAATAAAGGGCATGTACGTTCGTTATCGCGGTTGAATTCACACCCATTCCAGCACAGATATTGACCAACATATCCATACATAAAGACACATAGTTCGCAAACAATTTACAGAACAAACTCCACAAAAACACAACTTTGTATTCACCTCATGAGGACAGAAAATGCATTGTTTAATTTAAATATTTAAATGGAACGGCATCAAACAAAGAGTAGGGAGCCATGAGCAAAATTCAGCGACCCACACTCGTTATTAGGACGGATAAAATGTAATAGGTATATGAGTTGTGTCCATTATCCAATGACGTACACCAATTACCCATTTAATGCAATTTGGGGCATCGCGAACTGGTCCATCGGGAGTTCTGGTACATTCCCGGCTTCACTCACTGAAAAGCACCAATTAAGAGGTATCACTAGCGGGGGGCACAGTCCGAGCACAGGTGTGTGGCGTCGCGAGGGTGCGAGCATGTCACGGGGCTGGCGTCGTGCGGTGTGCGCGCGCGTGCTTCGCTGCGGCCGGCGCGCGACTACTCGCCTCTCAATGGGCCGGCGGAGGGGCGAAGCTCGACGCACTCCCAGCGAGCTTACGAAAAACACCAATTGCGACTGTCCCCTCATCAAACCCCTACATCACAAGTACTACACTGAAACACCTCCAAATTCAGGCACGATATTGCTGTACACCCGTTCCACTACGCGAGGTTCAGCTCAAGAAGGACTGCGAGATTTTAAGAGCTTCCGATTGAAGCTGGGCCACTAGCGCTCGCATCCGGTGCCACCTGCTCACACTCGAGGAAAGATTACGCGTTAGAAGGAGATGAAGTGATCGAGCATAACGCGGACCGGATGGCGGGCTCGGTTATGAATGAATCCGCCGTCCTTGTCTGACGCGCGGCGGCGACGGAGTCTCTCTCAGCGCAGGTTGTCGTAGAGGAAGTGAAAGGGACGGGAGGCGTAGTAAATATTGCGCTGTGTGGATCCGCTCGGGAGTGCACCGAAGCCCGAGGTTTTTGTGCCACCACAAAGGATAACCGTCTATCTCCATTCACAGATTTGCTGTGACTTGCCACGCTGAGCCCGCGGCTATAAGGTTTCGCAACAAGCTTACCTGACGCTTTTTATGGCTCACAAATCTTAACATTAGGTACAGCTTTTAATGCTTTTATTCAATAGAAGAGGATGTTTTTGTAGCTAGAAAATTATCCATGAAAATAAAATCGCATATAGCAGAAACTATTTTGAGGAATTTAATGGACACTTCCGGTGTTACGCAAAACATTAGCTGGTTAGAAGTACAAATTGTGATCCTATTATTTCCGGAATACACACAATGGCGTTACTATTTTTGTTTTATTGAATAAACACTTACAGTACATACATTCATGCATAAATATAGGCTAGAGTTAGTAACAGTTTATTATTAACATAGCAGATTGTGGAAGCTACACGAATCGTAGCAGTTGAAATGACCCTTCGTGCTTTGGCTTAAAAGGTGATAAGTGTCAAAGTGTATACATACACTTTTCCTTTGGTCTTCTGTACATGACTGAAGTCCGACATAAAGTTGTTAATGAGCAAGCCTTTGATTGCCCACTTTGAACATTTACATAACTTTTTTTGAAGGTAGAGACTAGCGTGGATGTTGTAGGTCTCTATGTTAAATATTAAGTTAGTTAAGAGGTATGTACCGGTACCGTACAAACCTCTTTTATCGTCATTACAATCGTTTTAATACTAAGTTAAGGCTAGTAGAGCAGTTTTTGTCTCCAATAGACATGAAAGTGCACTTAATTTATTTCATGACAGTTACCTTGGCCTAAAACTTTCAAAAGTTCCAAGAGTATTATCTGGGACAAATGGCGAAACTCTTTTAAATGTTATTATGTTTATTTAGTGATCAAGCACGATCCCAATATTTGTCGCTTCGGTCTGAGTCACTCAGGCGCAGACGTAACGCAAATATCTTGACCATTGTGCGCATGGGCCACGGTCGGGCTTGCTGTGGTGTATGACGCTTAATTTAGTCCTACGAGAAAGACTATTTTATGACGGATAAAAATATAACTGCTGAACACTTATTTATGTACCGTATGTTTTTCAGCAGTTTTGAACATGCTAAATGCTGACACGAAACAAACCATTGTTCGCTACATGCTTATAGCAAAATATTTTAATAGCTTAAAAGTAAAAACTAAACTTTAAGCTAGTGCAGTCAGTGATCAATGTTGTGAAAAATAATGAAAACTTAGTTTGTTTTATAAAAAAATATATGTTTTACAGCGATGCCTGATGCAGGCTGTTATAGAGCTCTATAATAGGAAAGCCTCTACTATCCCATCAGGCCATCCGACACCTGGGTTCGACTGGTCGAAGTGGAGTGGTTAGCACCAGTCTAAGGCACGCTCGAGCTACGTCACACAAAGGGTGCGCACGCGTCCACAAACATTGACATGGACGCCGCGCCCAGCTGATAACAATAAGGACCCGGCCCTGCGAGAATCTCGCTGGAGTTGCCAAACACGATGTTTGCTAAGACATTTTTTCTGACGTCTAAAATACTTTATTTGTTTTTTTACAATCTCTAATTTGGTAATTTAAGATAATATATCGTCCTCGAGATCTTTCACTATTTACTAGTAACCAAGCCTAAATCATTTGAAATTAAGTGTGTTTAAGTTTTTAATACCTATTTATGTGCAGGCGCAAGATAACTTGATCTACATACGAGTATCGTGAATAAATTTCAGACAAACGAGAGCAGCAACACACATTACTTTGAAAGGGTCACAACGATTGCGAAAAAGTAAAATGTCGACGGCAATATTTTATCTCACTTGACATCGATTTATAATTATAATTTTAACATTGAAAATCAGTGATGCTATGCTTAGTTCAAGAAGCTTCACGATCACATTATTGATAAAGCTCCACTTGGCCGCTTTTTATTCCATTTGAAAGTTTGACAAATTATCAAAGTCTTCCAAAAATTATATTCCTCCATATCTGTTTGGCTTCTGTTCATTATGATGGCATTTGATACTTTCTAATTCTTTTCTATTTGTTAATTTTAACTATGCTTAAACATTTCAGCGTCTGTAAGTATTTACTGTTGCGAGCGAACATTCATCCTTTCAATATATTTCTTTAAACTTTCATGGTCACTAACATTTAAATCATTTAAAACGGGATTGCTACCATGTGACGAAATATCGGAAACTCAAAACAAAAAAGGTACATGGTAGCACTCCCGTTTTAAATGATTTAAATTCATTCTTTCATATTTGAAGAATGCCCTTCCCAAGTACAGCAATAAAATTATACATTTCAGAGTGTGCATGTAATTCTTTTTATAAAAAATGCCTAAAGCCTCGTGTTTAGTTTAACACATGAAGTTAAGACATGACATAAGGCCTCCTTATTTCCATAGCTTCCTTTGAAAGTAAATTTCGAAGGTTTCCAATATTGACCGTATTGCGAAACGGCGTCATCGTCTCCGGTGTGGGCCAACCCAGAGGGCGACTTGCTCCGAGAGTTCGGTTGAACAAATAGAGGCGAAGCGCAATAATCGGCGACAAACAGAGGATGTGGTATTGTCAGCATCGCTCCATTGCGTCGCGGCGCCGCGCCGATACATAAGTACAAGAACCAACTGCTAGACTGCAACGTCTTTTAGATACCTTCAGAAGATTTGAGAGTGTCGTGGCCCAGTGGTTAAAAATCTGGCTCGGAATTCAGTGGTCCCGAGTTCAAGGCCAGTCTTGAACTCGGGACCACCGATTTCGCGGCGCCGCGCCGATACATAAGTACAAGAACCAACTGCTAGACTACAACGTCTTATAGATACCTTCAGGAGATTTGAGAGTGTCGTGGCCCAGTGGTTAAAAATCTGGCTCGGGATTCGGAGGTCCCGAGTTCAAAACTAGCCGGTTCACCTAATTTTTGTTCATTGTACAATTTGCAGCTAACTCTCCGATAAAAACCCAAGGAACCCGGATAACGGCGGTAAGATAGCCCTTAACACGTGGGCTTCTAAAAGCTTCGTTCACCATGACGGCAACAATCAGTGTGCCTCTGACTAACCCGCTTGGGATATGGTCGTTAGGGTATGTTTTGTTTTAAACTTTAAGTGTGACTTGTACAGTCACATTAAAAGGGCTCTAACTCCAACGTCACAACGCATAAATCGTCTATAAAAGACGCAGAGGCTGTTGATGCTGATTTTCAAGTAGAACTAGTCTCTTCAGCATCATTTAAAGCCGCCACAGGACTGGCCACTGCTGAACATATATAGCCTTTGACAGATTTCAGAAATTAGAGTTTTATCTGGTCGCACTACCATGGCCATTTCGGCATCCGCATGAGATGCAAAGGGTCGCGGGTTCGATTCCCGCACCAGCATAAATGTTTGTTGATGAAACAGGTACTTGTGCTGGGTGTGTTTGTTTGTGGTTCCTTCGTTATTTCTGGTTTCTGTAAAACAAGGTAAAACCTACTTTGTGACTAGAGCAATGTGTGTGATGTTGTCTCGTCTTTATATTACATTCATTAATATGTATTTTATTATGTATTAATATTATACTAGCGGCCGCGTGGACTTAAGTAAGAAAAAAAAGTTTTATTTTTTTATAAATTGTAGCTTATGTGTTCTTCAGATGTATAAGCTATGAGTATATTATTGTAAAGTTACATTCAAATACATTCAGTAGTTTTTACGTGAAAGAACAACACGGCACATCCACACAAACAAACTTTCACATTTATAATATTAATATGATTTATTCACGTGACAACAAGTTGCGTTGTGTAGAACACCCAGTATATGATTTATGTGTTAATATGAAGTTTGACACCTTCAAAGTTTCTGTGTTATAATTGTGCAAGGTTTTTTACTTTTTCCTTGAGTTTTGCGGGAAATACGTTTAAGTAAGAAGATGACCAATTCTTCAAATATAGACAAAATTCCGAGTAAAATTTTACTTTCCGTCCATTCATGGACAGAGCCAGAGCCACATTGCAACCACGAAATCGTGTCCTATGACAATTTAGAGAACCCGCGCGTCAACGGTCTTACTTACCACGAAAAACTGCAAAGTTAAAAGTAACCGTCCGATGAGAGGGCGCAAATTGTTTTTTTTCTTTAGTATTCCATTTTATTCTTTAGTTGAATTCACGAAAGTATTTTTTTAAATTTTACATTCGTTTGACATTATTATAAGTTATTTTCGATTCATTCAGTTAAAAGTTAGTACCTACATTTTATGAACAATTCCAATGTAAATCTGTGTAATATTAAGATCGAATTCACTTTATATTGTAATGTTATCCCATGAAAAAAACATTCAATCTAAACTGATCTGAATTATTTTAAACGTGCCTATTATGTCGCATAATTAAACGAGCTTTCATTAAAAACCACAAAGCAACCATACGTGTAACGGCGCAGTAACTTTCGAAAATCTCATCACTGCTCTCTGGTAACGACCAACATAAATAAAAGGCAAATCAGAACATTAAGAACACTACATCTTGCCACAAATCGATGGGATCCCGTCGAAGTACGTAACTTCGCGCCAGGTGCTACGCGGGAAGTTCCCCTCTCCCCCCCATACCCCCTCATCTCGAACCTCCCGCGTCACTCTCGCACACATACACACGGATAGAGGACTGTCCACGCACACTACCATCATGACGTAAACATCCAAATGCCCATGTGTGTTTCTGTTATTTATTAATGGCTTGCATTTGCGTATACGCAGCTCGTTGTGCGTGAAAAATGGCGTATATAAATACGAAATTGAGTGGACGCTAATTCAAAAGTATCGTTATTTTAATGCGTATAAGTGTTGTTTGACGCGTAAAAGGGACCGCTGAGCTTTGAGCTTTGGACTACTCCGGCACAGCTTTGTCGATGATAAATTTGACTCGCGTTTGGGCAAAGCGGCGTGTGTTTCTTATAATGACAAACATGCATTCGGTTGTTTTATTTCCATTTGACTTTTATGGCCAATTTCTTTTTTAACCTTTCTTAATTGCATTCGAGATTGGTTAACCGTTAATAAACCACACAGCTGATACTAGATGAGATGTGTAACATACTAAAACGGTTCAATTTAAAAATGTCTCTGCATAATTAAATAACTTGTTGTGA
The DNA here is from genome assembly GCA_950022985.1 of Udea ferrugalis. Classification (NCBI taxonomy): domain Eukaryota; kingdom Metazoa; phylum Arthropoda; class Insecta; order Lepidoptera; family Crambidae; genus Udea; species Udea ferrugalis. Next base: position 6,307,558 of record OX465533.1, read on the forward strand.
TTTGGGATGGCTTCGTTTTGGGTATTTGAATTAGATGAAATGAAAATAAAGACTGAAACTAGTTTATAACCTATCGACTGATGTTAACACTATTTATGAAACTCTTGTATGTACAAACTAAGCATTATAAATATACATAATTATAGTGTAAAAAATGATTACGATGAATATACTAAGTATTGCTGAGTCAATATACACCGAATACCTACTAACATGATACTTGCTCCTAACAAATCCAGAAGCAAAGAGTCATGGAAGTAAATCGTGGACATTAGTAACACCGTGTTACTCATCCAAGGAATGCTTTTAGCTAAGCCCATTGTTGACTATTCACAATGATTATTATCAACAGGTAGGCTCTATTACATTGTACGTCCTTCCGGTATCCGATCCTTAATCCCTCACTTCAAAAATGCACCCTAACACTTGTTAGAGACAGTTAAAAGTTAAAGTATTTGTGTGGAGCTTTTTTTGAGTTAAGGATTCAAATGTCAAAACCATTAAGGTTTGGAGCAAAAGCAACAGTTGCATTAAGTGAAATAAGGTTGGTTTTTGAGTGAGAAGCCATTTTTAGGTTCTAGGTAGAGGCACAGTGTTACCCGCGATCCGGTGTGCTCAGTAAGCCAACACCGTGGGGAAAAGACGTTTCAGTGCAAGGGGTAGTCTTCGTTCCCAATTTAGAGCTAATTAAATAATGCTACAATGATAATTAAAAATAATAATTACGTAATTATGCTATGTAAGACTTTATTTTGGTTTGATAAGGTTATTTAATGACAAATGAAGCTAAACCGAATTCTATATATGGGTAAGGAAAAACGTTAGTTCCTTTTTGAAGTGAAATATGTTTGTACAGGACTGTAGCGTTATTGCCCTTAAATCTGAACCAAGAATACTTTTGCTCTTGGGTTTATCACTCTCGCCATTTTGTATTATGAAATACTAAGTCAGAGCGACTGTTTTTCAATAACTGAATAATTAAAAACAACAGAACACAAAATATCGTGAGTAGGTACCAAGTGTACCAACCATAAACTGGAAAATACACATCGAATACGAGTATATCATTTGAGCGTGAGCGAGAGCGCTAGTAACTTTAATATCTATTTGTGAAGTTTAACTTAATTACAATTACCGAAGAAACTATAACCATAACTCAAACGTGAATAATTTGGTACTTAAAAATACCTACCTTGATGATATTATGAGAAAAATTACACGCGTCCGTATCTACATAAATCGTAGTGTATTAATTAAATATAATGGTTCACCAATTCGTTCGCCTTCGCCACTGGACGGCAACGGGTTCCCTCCACGACCATTAATTTATATCGTCCAAATTAAATTAACATTTGCTCGAAACATTGTCTCTACGGAATATTTAATCAGTGCTCACAGTCGGCGTTGCTTCGCTTTCGTCGAAGGAGGCCATCTCCGAGTGACCACATTAATAATTTACTACTCAGATTTACTAAATAACCATTTAACTTTCGATTCTAACGAGCCTACGGTAGAAACCAAAATTCAATGTCACGGTCATCCATGCACTGGATGATATCTACAAAAGGAACAAACATAAAACAAACCAATCCAAAATATTTCAATGTCTGAACTTCTCTTAGAATTGAAAAGGACCGCGCTCTATTCTGTGCAGTGCGAGCGTCATTGTGCCTGCACAGTCTAGACTTGAAAAAAATCACAAACAGTAAAATGTCGAACGGAACCATAAAAAGTTGAGTAAAAGGCGTCGAAAGGAGGCAGCGAATTTTGAACCAAACCAGTTTAATGAGGGTCGAATTTAAATACGAAAATAAAGCGGTTCCCACGGCGTCGCTCGCGGGAACGGAAGCCTCCGCGATGTCGCGGCGACAGCGACGGGCGCGACTCCTCATATCGCGCCGATCGCCGACAACGCGACGCACCCACCACCGCTGCCAGACCCTCGTCTCCCTCTTCTTCTCCATACACCACCGAGCCGTCGATGTCTCCAAATATATTTGGCGATAAACACTCTCCGGACAGGTCTCCGTGAAATTGATTCAATTAATGGATATCACGTTTCGCGTATTTGTCGATGAGGTAGCATGGTGTGAGAAATATTGAATAATTGTTAATTCTGAGATATAAGCCCGGCGCTCGATTAGGTAGCCCAATTCCACATATAGTCGTAATTAAGAACCGATAAGCCGTCCGATAAAAGATCTCGTAATATCTCGCTAATGTCGGTAATAAATCGAAAATAAATTATTGTACCGCCGCAATCCTAGCAAACATCCTGACAAAAAACAACGCCGATTTTTAGTGATATCGACGAGGCTATGTTAATTTTATGTATAAATTCCGTTAATTAGAATTATTAAATAGTACTTTATGTTCAGGCCTAAGATAGCATTATCAAATTTGAGATTTAAATTATTTGGTCCGTTACCGATAGGCAAATTTTGTGATAGGAACTTTGTTAAATGGTTTTTTTGTGTTTACATTTTGTTCGAGGTATTCTTGCGAAAGAGAGTTTGCTTTTCGAAATATACAAGTTGTAAACGAGCGTTCCGATCGGCCTGTTTGAGCTTGCTTTCGATAATGTCAACAAGCTTAGCCAACGAGACTTGTTCCAACACCTTTGTTTGTATACTTTTACATAAACTATTTAAATTGCGTCTACGTGTGCAAGAGACAAGAGACCGACTTTCCACTTTTTCGACCTTCCTTTATTTTACGTTAGTTTACTTTTGTTAAAGGCACAAAGGTTTAAGAAGAAAATCTACAGAATAGCGCTAAGATATTAAAAGCAAAGCAATACCTAACGTACAATCAGCAACGAAAGTACCTCGCTGAATAATATAACAATTTATGAAGTCTCTCGATGTCAATGTGATAGCAGAGATCGCTACTGTAATCCCCTGCGTCTTGTATTGCTGACCGGATATATAATTTATGCTTAAGTGACATTCACGTGATTGATTGGGAATTGCGTATCATTGTATCTGAAAAGAACGTTTACAATAATGAATTTACGGAGTATAGTTATGAATCAGCGACGTATCTTCGGTTCATTTAACGTTGACTTGTGAATGACACGCTCCGTGCGCGCGCGCAGAGGTGGGGCTATTTGTTTAGTTCAACCATAGACTAAATAAAACATTATAGATGGGCAGATATACGAGCATACGAGTTTGAATAGGAGTTCCAAAAAGCTTAGTTAGTACCGCAGTTGCCACATATTCTCTTGCACATTTCAATATATTGTTTTGCAGACATGCCTTTTATGTCAAAGAGCTTTAATAGGTTTTTTCATAAAAAATCTTTTCGTAAACTGCGCTTCAACTTTATTCCAAGTGTTGTTTCTTGCACATTAAAATACCTGTAATCGTGAAGGAATCAATATCAGCCGGAGCGACTTTGACTGAATTACACCACACTAACTTTGTAGAGGCTATATCTAATGCGTATTACTTGATCTATGGTTGAACCTATGAATGAACGTACTGCCTCACCTCAACTTTAGTGTACCCATACAACATGTAAAACATGTTAGGCATACAATAAATACTTCGACAAGAAAAATATTTACTAAAAAATAACTTAAGCGTTAAAACTTAAGCTCGTTTTGAATCAAATAAACTTAAACAGCATTTCAATCCAAATTCACGTCATTGAAGATTTTATCAATCATGCGTAAGATCTTTGTTTATATGTTATTATATCTTTTATCAACACCTCGTTAAAAGGTATTAAAAATCTGTATTCCCGATGTTTGTTCCCACGTTCTTCACAAAGCCTCAAGTTGACACAGAGCCATGAGTCAGAGCACACAGCTCACAATGTTTTCATTCGTAGTTCCGAGGAAAACCGGGCTAATGTTATCTTAAAGGTTTAACCATCAATAGAGAGATAAAGGCCTTGCACAACAATGCAGATCAGCGATAAGCCATAGCACATTCTTAATTTGCTAAGTAGCGTTAATGACACAACGTACAATATTCTACAATGAACTATGACTGATTGCCCTTTCTTAGTGGAGTGGCGATATTTATACGAACTTTCTCCATTTCATTTGGGGAAAAACAGTTTCATGAAACTTTTGAGCTTAAGTTAAACATAGAACTTACATAAAGCCTGAGATAAAAGAGCATTTGACCCTAAAATCCAAAGGCTCCGGCTTCAAACCTACGCCAAGCCGGGAAAACTGTGTCATAGATTTTGATGATTTGAAAACCTTATATCAGATGAACTGATCACAGTGTGCTGGATGGAGAATGTGCATGGTTGTCACTTATGGGCTTGTGGTGTGCCTTCAGCTCGCCGCCTTATCCTCACCATCATGAGATTCATTAGTAACCTATTTAGAAAGCTAATGTAACAATTAACGGATTTCAGTGAACACGGTGTTTGGTTAAGAGCACTAGCACTTGATTTCTTTTGTAGAATCAATTTAGTACATAAATAACACTCACTTTAGATTTATGTGTCGTTTACCTTTAAGTGGTAGGTTTATAAAGCTACTGCGCTGTCGAATTTCAAAAACTTTGGTTTAATTGGGAAATGTAATATTGTGGGTTTTTATTAGAACGTCGCGAAGTAAAAAGCGGAATGAAGTTCTTAATTAAGAGTTTTATTTACTTAAATAATGACGTGAAGCTGTCTTGGATTCCACATACAATTTGATATGATATTTATTTATCAGGTCTCTTCCCAAAATAACTTCAAGCAATCATCTCGTCATTAAGGCTTTAATTTCAATAGACATATCTGAAATTTCAATCTTGACTTCCGTCGCTCGATCCAATCTGTTTCGTCGTTTAACACCCGCCTTCGTCATGTTATACGAAGAGCGACCCGTAAACAGTGATAAAAGTGCGCATTAGTTATTATCTATCTATAAGATACAGATAGCCGTTTAACGTATAGCCGCCATCAACAAACTGAGGAATATCTTACTTGCCGCCTGATTAGCATAAGCTTTGCTTTCAAATACGGGCATCTTAATTAAAGAATACGCTGCATTCAGTCGTATTTCTTAATGTATCTTAATTTAGACAGTACGTATTTCAGTCGCGGTTAAGCAGTGGAGATGATGCGATAGCGCGCTGTCGTGCGCCGAGCCATCCCGCGATACCAATCGCCGCGATACCATCGCGTATCGCATCGCTACATCGCCACATCGCATCGCCGCTAGACCATTGACAGCATCAAATCGGATATTAATCAGTTCAACATGAATCTTCACAGCAATTACCTATTAAAAGCACGGAATTTGAAAAAAAGTTTTTTAATTATTTATTTAAGATTAAATCTGACGATCACGTTGACGCAAGAATGCTTACCTATTACGCTGAAGCCAGAGTTACTCAGTCGGCTTAATTTGGGAATCAGTTTACGTTCTAGAGAAGCTTTTATTGCGTGGTATAATTCCTCTCCATTATGTTACAACATCTAATAGTCAGAAAAAAGATCAGAAGAAACTTTTTGAAAAAGGGTTGAATGCAGAATATGTTAAACACTGTCATGGGCAATAGGGTCCACGGCGAATTTTTGTACCGCGGCCAACGCACTACCAATGCGCGACAGTGTCGCGACTGCATTGCCCCAAAGAGTCCCCGTGGGCGAGGGTCCTACCCCTTGGATTAGCAATTCTTGAATTTTTTCATAGTATTTATCAAATACTAATCAAACATTTTAAATTATCTCTATCAGTAGGTAGTTAATTTTACGTCTCAATATTTACAAGTTAATATTTTGAAGACGGCAAAAAATTAAATACCTGTTCGCACGGGAAAAATGCCTAATGAATGACCGCTACCTGCGAGTTGCGCAATAATATTAATATTATCTCGGACCAACTGTTATTGGGCCGGATGCCTGCAGCCCCGCTGACAAATTGATCGCCACTAACTTTATCCTTTGCATAATTAAGTAATCAATCGACCTATCATCAGTCGCAGTTGGACGTACACCTAAGATTTAGTAGCTTCAACAACATATGTTGCTACACCTCATCCGACTATTAACTTCGTCTTTCGGTGACTTTCATATTATATGCACAAATTAGAAAAATTTGATCAACTTTTTGACATTATTAATAACCGAGATTAAATCAACCACGTTTATTTAACATTATAATTAAAATAACCATAAACCATCACGTAACAATTGGTTAGTCCCCGTAAAATGATTAATTGCGTATGTATTACGCACTTCTTTAGAACAGAGGTGTAACGGCCGATATGTGATTTGTGTTCTTTTTCTAATCGAAAACTAGTAGAGGTCAGAATCGCGGCCGACCGGTCTTCGGCGAGTTGCAACATAAATGATTTTGTCGGCCGTCGCAAGCGCCATCGTGAGAACATGCTAACTAACCGTTATATCTTGTTCTCCAGTGTGCCAGCCCGCTTGCCTTTCTACCAAGTGTCGTATGAACGGCGCACCAAACCACAGAGGTCTTTGTTCCCTGGCGATGGTGGCCGTCGTCGGTTATCGTCGCACCCATCAAAATCATGTGTAAAAACGCTCATTTGTGATAAACCTGTGTAGGTGTGGTTTCTGTGTCTACTGAATAGATTAGTCCGATTGACCGAATTTTACTTCGTTGTCTCGTGAGAAAATTGGATAATAAACGAGATTGGTGAAAGTCCAAAGAGTTATTAGCTCGGTTTGACCAAATGTAACTTATTAAGTGATACCATTGGAGCTGCGACATTATCAGGTGTTCGGGATCAAGAGCAATAAAAAAGGTTCGTTACAATGTTTGCGGAGATAAGACGGATTAAATTGCGTAATTTGGTAAAGTCGCTTCTGTGAGTACAATTAATTGAGGAGTAAAAAGCGGAGATGCAGACCAGACATGCGGCGGGAACTATGCGCAGTCTTGTCGGCAGCTGTCTATTGACCACTTTGATTTAACGAGAACTAGCACAACATATGGTTTTTTGCTCTAGGAACCTAGTTGCCGCATTACTTGTCTCCTTAAGGCATTGTATAAAGTAACGTCAACAGCACGCATTTCAATCTTCAGCTTATAAATTAAATATTTGAGCTACTGCTGATTGCAATTTTATAACTGCCTACTTCCGAAACAGGTATGTCTAATAACCTTAGCAATCGATCTGTTTCTCACTAGATGCGGACTTACAGAAAACACAGCCAAGATACTGTTAGCCGGACGGCAGGAAGCGCCCGGCGAAAAACCAGAAACACTGCGTCTCCATAAGACACGGGAATCTTGCCTTCCGCTAATTATTTACGATATATTGCGTAACGGTGAAACGCCGGGAAGGAGAGAGGAAAAAAACACGCTCCACAGGATGCGACCGACTCGCCACTGAGACTAATCCAATCCATTTTTAATCTTAAGATCAAACTATATAAAGTTCATATTACGACGATCGCGGGGACCACTTGGTCACTTTTAGAATATCTTTATTCATATTTCGAGCGATCTCGATAAAGTAGAAATGGTCTGCGATCGATCGGCCGGTTGTAAACTGTGGACTTTATGACGTGTGTGTTACGATTGAGTTTGGTCGAGTCTCAGTTTCAAACAGCGATCTGTTTATGCTGGAACCGTAATTAAAGATACCATAGCAGGAACCAGGAAGAGTGTCGTACTATCTCAACAGTTAGCCGGAAGTCGCTCGATCAGTGCGTTCATTCATGAATGGGCGACTCTTAGCGACAATGTGGTATGACAGGTTGTCTCAGTGGACCACACTGGCTCCTATTCCTATACTTCATAGGACTAGTTTGCTGGAGCACAGCTCGGTAATAATTAAGCATGAATGAAACGGACCATTTAATTGAGTAGAAATGTGAACAAACATTTTGTTAGCCGACGCATGGTTTTAGTGGCTCTATTTGGTGGGTAATCGGTTTTGGTAGCTTTGTGTTGGTTTTGTCAGTCAAATGTTTGCACGAGCGTTCAGATGATTGAACACTGCGCTACCTAAACATGTACACACGGGAACAGCATTTAGGTGTTTGCTTTTAAGATATTTTTTTGTCAACAACTCGCGTGTGTGGTGCATACAGTTTGGTAACCTTATGCAGCCAGCTCCTGTACCAACATTGAGGAAAGAGAAATCTCCAAGGCATACCTGACTGACGTACAACACGCCTTGGTGTAATTTCCTGCCCAGTAACTTTTGCACGTAACACTGTGGCATATATTTGAAAGCATTGCACAAGCTACTATGTTAACTGGACATTTAGTTACTGCATCTAATTGACAACACTTTTTGTTTAAATTAATGCGTTTCCTAGTGAGTTTTTTGCAAGCATGGTTTACATTACCATTGCAATAGCAGCAGGTACACAAAATTTCCTTACGTATAAACAATTACATAAACTGCAGTTCCTTTTCGCTTAGTTAGACTTAAGCTTTTACAAGTAATTTTTCATTTCTTTCTAACCTCATTTAAATCGGATTATTTTGGTCCAAATCACTACAATATCTGGTTAAAGTTAAGCCCACAACTGTCAAGTCGTTAAACATTGAGATGGAGGAGCGCACAAAGTCGCTATTAATAGAAGGGCAGCAGAAGCCGTGGTTAGACACAGGGGCGTCGTGTCCGGGGCAGAGGGCAGATCTGATTGCCCTAATCGAGTTAAGCGATGGCCAGCTAAACAAAAAGAGGAGAGACAATTAACGTACCGTGGGCGGAGGAAGCACGCTCATGCTGCGGGCGACCTTACTCGAACGTTAAGGTTTCACGGAAAAAAATACAGTCTTTACCAACATCGCTGTGTCTCTTTCGTTTGAGCCTTGAGTAACAATTTACGTAGTCTGGCGATTTAGTGCTCTCACGTTTTAGTGTCTGTTTTTGATAGCGCACTAATGGTTCAGGTGCCACAGACCACTCCGAATGTGGGATCCATAACCGAAGCTAACATGTCTGTATTTGTACAAAATATTCAATGATTAATCGTTTAGATACTACGAAATTAAATGGTTAGAAAAGTGTATTTTAAGGCCTCTATAAAGTCGCTGTGACCAACCAGAAAAAATCCCATACATCGAAAAACCTAATTTAGTTAAGAATATAAAAGACTAACCACAGTTTAATTTGGACGTATTTACCTTAGTAGAATATTAATTTCATGTACCCAGTACAAAACATGATAAAAATCTTTTAAAGTAAGTAGGTAGGTAAGCAATTCACGAGGACAAGTTCTGACTATGTCAGTGCAGTGAGATAATGCCAATAAAGGTGTTTGTGATGTGTCATCTCAACAAAAATAGTCAGTTTTAATTAGTCTTTAAATGACATTAGCTGCAGGAAGTTCTATTTTAGGAGCAAGTGGGCCTAGTCAGTTCCAAGACAATAGTGTTTAGTCATGATTGATGCTAATCGGATTAATGGTGGCGTGACAGGATGTCAACAACAACAATTAAACATAATGAAAGCAGGACTTTTCCTCGTAGACTTTGGGATATTCACAAGGTTGTCCTGTCTTCTGGTCTGACCGAGATCTATTCTTGTGCAGAGGTTAGGCAACTCTAGTTAATGAACCGTCTGCGTCTGTTAAGCCAGAAAATCACTTAAGTACAGATTTTAGCTTCTAGATAACATCATCATCAGTTCTTAAGCTAAGAAGCTCAAGAGTTAAAGTAATGTACTCGTATTACCCAATGGCTAATTTACAGTAAATAAATCATTTACAAAAAAGGGTTTCGTTCTCTAGATATTTGGCATGCTTATTTCTGGGTTGCACTGCAATCTAAGAGGACCTTACTTGGCTGATAATCTGAACTTAAATTTAATAGGTGTAAGACACAGAACATGGACCTGAAAGAAAACCCATCAACGTGCTATCTCCAATCTCCAACTGCTGTTGCTTGGATATTAGTGACGGCCCTTGTTTAAAACGTCATATCTTGGATAGTAAACTTTTTCCTTTTCAATTCTATGTCATTCCACTAGGTGTTTGCAAACCAGCTGACATGCAGTCGTGCCAATAAAAAGCTACTATTGTTCCATTCAGAACTTTCTGATAATCGTTGATAAGTACGCTCTGCGTGCAACACCAGCCGACAGGAAGTGACCACGCCGGACGCGCGTATCTAGCTACCGCGTCCATCTCACTCTCTGCTACCAATCACATCTGCCCTCCCGCTCGCGCAGCCGCCCACCCATCCTTCTCTAGCATCGAACAACTGAACTCACCCATCTCGCTCCTGTCTATACCATTCCACTTGCGTGTTGCGTAATGAGCCGGTCAAATTTTATTTTGTATGTTGACCGTTACAAATTATTGCGGCATCATCTAGGGTGAGATGAGTCGGTCACTATAGGCTACTGTTTAATGATGGATATTACAAAGGAACACCCAAATTACAGTAGTTTTATTTTGGTGTAACGACGGTTTTTGTACGACCGCATAGAAATCTAATAAGCTGTCTCGATGGTGATGTCAAGAGCATGCATAGATACAGTCTATAATGATGGACTAGTCTTTTATACGTGTATCTGTAGCTTTGTAAGATTCTACAATAAAACCCTCCAATTTTCTTTTTATCTTTGGTCTTGTTACGTTTTATTCAGATTGTATTAGCTTGTTACACTTTATGTTAACGAATTGTTTGTTTCTAGTAACAGTCAAGTCTTCAAACTAGACCCCGCGTTACGCAAACGGTATAGACTGTAGCCAGATATTACGCGCGGATCAGAGACTGCGCCCGCGCGGCGCACCAAGAGCGGCTAGAAATTATTGCCGCGTCCGGCCATTCCGCCAGTTGCTGCGTTTTAATTATTAATGAAACTGCCCGCGCGGGAAAGCCACTACGGCCGGCTCAGCTTCCGCTCGCGACGCTGCGCTTCATTCATAAAAGCAAACCCAACATCATAGACAACGTAAATGCAAAACTCCCGCACACTAAAACCAACCTTATCTCAATATTAAAAAGCTTAAAACCTACTAAATACAAAACCCACAAACGATGTACTGGATTAACGCCGACAGCGGACAGAAATAGACGGCGAAAAAAGTCGTAACTCGATGCAGCAGCGAACGAAAGTGGTTTATCCACCCACAGCAGAAAGCTGTTTTCCGTTTGAAGAAATGTTTCCAATTAAACCATTTAAGGCGTTAACGTCCTCGGTTGATTTACTCGCTTGTCGTGAATGGGATGCGTTTTGTGGTCGGTGAGGTGCGAAGATCTAGTAATCGGTGAATGGAGTCTGGTGTCCCTCGCATGATCGGCTATCGTCGTAGTAATGATAGGCCCTCCCAGGCAACCGCCGAGAAAATGTAATCTGCTCAGGTTTCCGTAGACCTTATTTAATCTCAATCCAGTCTAGGTAGATCTGGAAAGTTAATGACCAATATGAACTGGGCAGAGCCCCCTTTAACAGTTATCGATACCTTATCGCGATGCGAGGGTAATTTCTAAGAAAGGATGCAAGGTTCTCAGAAACAATCTTGTGCATAAAACGGTCCGGTGCCACACAGTCTGCCGTGCAAAAGGGCTCCATTCAAGTTTGTCCCTAAAATGCACCCAGTTAGCTTTCCCTAATTTCAACTTTAAGGTAGACCAATTAAGTATAACTTGATTTGCACGTTTGTTCCGCGACGTTTTTGTTTGACAATATGGTGCGCCGGATATAGTCTGCTCCTGAATGGGTCTCGGGATAAAAAAGCGTATTTACGATTACACGCGAGCGATTTGTCGTCACTTGATACGCGAAGCCGTGTTCTATTATTGTATCGTGTTACAAGGAAGATATTATTCATAGGAAGCTCTTCATTGTTATTTTATTTGCATGTTCTTTTTGGTTCCTTTGTGAGACTTTGAACGCTCTGCAATTTTGTTTTTTTAAACTTTATCAAAGACTGTGTGATTGTGTACTGTGCGACTTGTGTTACCATCGTATTATCCCAGTGTATTTAAACACTTGTTATTCAATCACTTTCAATGACTTAACGTTTGTAAATGTTTGCGTCAACTTGGGTATTTGTTGTTTAGCCAACTTTCATATTTCATGTGCGTTGTTGTGAAAACCCAAAAATCGCAATCTGCATAAGCAAAAATATTCACAGGAAATACAAAGTACCGAAAGGTATGATGACTGATAATAACTTTTAAATAAAGCACCTAAACTTTTAACGTCCATTGAAAAATCGCACTGCACATGTAGAAAAACGGTTTGTTTATTTTGGGTAGCAGTAACAAACCGCTAAGTCAAATTATCGCGATATCTCATTTGGTAAATTTCAACAAATCAACACATTGCTTTCACAACAGCTCGGCCGTCAGCTCTCTTGGGTTTCAAGAAATGATCAATCATAAAGCGCGAAGTAATTTTTCACGAGGACGTCTCCTGCGTTTGTTTTCCCAAAACACTTTAAGCTTCACGATTGAGGTTTTAAATAGGGACAGCGAAAATAGCCGGAGTGTTGAAACGTCACTTCTCTCACCTGTTCGTCGGAGCAGTGATTTATCTCAAGGCATTTCGAAAATACGCGCCCAGAAGCAGTTTAGTTCTCCTGTTGTGTGGTACATATTTACTAACTATGCAACTCTAAATAACTACTTCATAAGCATTCATTCCAGTTAAGCAGGCCTAAGAAGAACTAACGAAAATCCGACGTGAATAGGTGTAAATGTTTCTCAAAATGAGGGAAAATATCTCGATGAATCGCGAAAAGGAGTAGCGACTTGCGACTTTGCTAGGTGCCACAAGGCTTAGCATGCTGTGTCAAAAGGTTTCCACTTATCTTTGCATAGTGCATAAAAAGCGTTAGAAAATTCAGACAAAGTCGTTGGATTTCAGAGTTAAGCACCTAAGGACACTCTGCCTTAGTACTTCCATCTTTGAAAACATTGTCGCTCAAACGCTGGCCTTCTTGTCACAGAACTAGACGTTGATGATATGGAATCATGACATACATTACTTAATTATGGACTGAATGTCAACATTCAAGTGACCCTCCGCAGCGTCGACCGAAGTTAACATGGCAGACCTTGTTTCGGAAACTGTCTTTTTCTAACAGTAACCTGCACGATCATAAAATCTCAATATGTCATACTCGTACTTAATTATTTTTCCTACATGTTTCTGAGAGAAATCTACGTGGTGGGCATGTACGCTCATTAAAGTGGACTTTATCAGCGCCTAGCATCGGACTTGATTATTTAACATACGTTTTTAATTTCATTATGTTAAGCTTATCTGCGCGTTTAGACCGCCTTGTGATTGATTTATGGACCGGCGCCTGACACCCGCAGGATGCTGAAAATTAGGGTTACATACCTACAGATCGAACTCAGGAAAGCTCTTGCCAATTAACTTTCTTTTGTACGATAATGAGGTAAAAAAACTCATTTCGAAAAGGAAATTAATTATTAGACAGCAGTTAAACGCGCAAGTTTTAAAAGGCTTTTCACACAGGGCTGTGATTTCTCGGTTTCTGAAGGTTTCCGTTTTCAAACAAATTAAAACAACCAGTCGAATCGCTTGATATTGATTAAAATAAGATCAAACTTTAGAAACTCAGGGTTATAATTTTATTTCAGCGATACAATTACATATGAAAGTCAAATTGGCTAACGGATTCTTATTTTATTTATCGCTTTTGGTAGTAATGATAATATTTTTTTAAATATGAAAGATGAAGTTTCAGAATTGTACAACATATTTTGCAGATTATGTTCATTGCTCAGATTTTTGGCAACCCTAGCTGAAATATTAAAATCTCGTTCTGGTCTTGCGCAAGATTCAACTTCGCTAATACGCTATTGCATTATATTGAGTGTATGAGAGCAAAGCAATATACATCAATGGGTAGAGCGGAAGTTTTTTCCTAGTTATTAGATTGGTGATGGTGAGTGCCGGTCCGTTAGTGAATGAGTGAACCGGTTCGGCTGTGCTATTACCGACGCTGTATGTGTGTGTATGACTTTTGTATGTAGGTGTGTAAACTGAGATTGAATTCTCAAAATTGGTCCCGATACCGTGTGATGCTGCCTGTGTTAATATGCACACTCTATTATTTATTACTGTTTTTATAGCCAGTTTTTGTTGCACGTACCTGTTGGGTAAATTCATAAATCAGTATGCCATTTTTTAACTATTGGGCGTCTATATTTTTTGAACCTCGATGTAAGTCTAAGTCGAACAGTTTTCCATTTGAAAATTTATGGCTTTGAGTTAATGTTGTCATTCGTTTAAAACAAACTGTATTCATATGTTTTCCACAAGCATGATGCGATATGTAAGTAATTATGGTAAGTCAGATATAAAGCTGAATAAATCGTGATCGTTCAATAAAAAACCTGTCAGGGGCGTCGTGTATGTGGACTCATTCATACACATTTAATTATTTATTTGGCTGCGCTACGCCCGGTTGCATTAACCGATTTATTTTAGATATGAGCGTGACTCAACTGGATGCTGAGTACACTCAGCTGGTGAAATTCTTAAAGAATTTAAATAACATTATTAAAACGCTTGAATTTATAAATTCATTCTTACTTGGGCAAGACATGACACATTTACAGAATGGCATGCTTTGTCACCCAGGCTGAAAATAGGCATCGAAGGACAAGGGGATTCAACAAATCGCATTGTAATTAACACATTTTGAATATATATTTCTTATTTCTGTTAACATGTTCGTTTATTTGAGTAATAATCAGCCACACAAAATCCTGATGCGTTCTGTAGCTGACATAAGTCTACTACCTTTTTCGTTATATTGCGTAAGAATGTTAATTTATCTCGATAAGTTTATATTACCAAACTGAATAATGTACATAAAAAGGTCACAACAAAATATTTCCGGTGATGTCAGTAGACATTGTCTAACTCCCGACTTCGCTCAGCATTTCCAACATGTTTTATCGCTTTGCAGTTTTGTGTTATTTTGTGATTCGCATACATTTACACGTGAGACTGTACAGCGAACCATGGTTATGGCATTGATCTATGGAAACCACTAGGCAATGGACGCTGGATGTATAATTTACATTTATCGGCCGTATTAAAACGAGTTTCGGTTCCAACTTAAAAATGATCCAATAATTACTTCTCATTACTGATCATTAGGTACTTTGATTTAATAGTAGCTTCTTTGTAACGAGAGATTCCGAGTGTAATCGCCGCCTGAGGCTTTGTTCACGATTACTGAGCTCTTATTGGAAATTCGATCTCTTACACTAATCGATTATTATACGAATAGATTACCTAATTATAGGGACTGAATGTTTATAGCTAATTAGATTAAAAAATAAGCAAGTAAATTGTGTTGTGTACCTGTTATTCTGAATATATGTCTTGGATTTATTCATCATCTTTAGGCACTCTTTCTATTATTTACTTATTATTTAACTGTGTCAAAACAAACTGACCAACTTAAGTCATGTTTTCCGGCTCGAAAAAAACTCATTTCTGGTACATTACCTGTAACAAAACGAAAACAAGAAGTTAGTCAAATTATACATGTAATGAGAGTCGTAGAAAAATTAAAACTGAAATTAAATATACTTGATCTTTATCCTAAAAGAATTGATTGCGAGTCATTTAGTATGAAAAAGCATAATAACAAACAGTTATGCATGGAAAAATATTCAGCTTTTTCTTCATCAGCTGTAAACACGAGCACAATATGTATTTCACATGAAGTAACTATGTAACCGTTATGAACTGGATTAACTGACATCTTTAATTTCCATGACAAAGCGATGTAACCCTAAAATACCAGCCCCCAGTCTGACTGTTGCTGTCAAGCAGGCGAGGGTTGATAATGACAAGTAACTGTCATCGGAGGAGGAAGAGGCGTGGTCGCCCGACGACTTCCAATCGGAACCACGAATGCCCCGGGCATTGTAATGGGAATTTGACACTAACATCTTTATTTAGATACTATTATACCTATATGCTCTTATTGTATGAAGGTAAACGTGTTCTTTTATAATAATGTGGGAATCGTGAAGATTTATGAACATAGTTATTAAAGTATGGATGTAGTACCGTTTTTATTGCAAGCTGTGGTTGCTCGACTGCCCGTTGCGTAATAGGGAATAAGACAAGTCTTTTGCATCGAACATTTATGAATATATTTAATATTAAATATATATTTGTTAAACGATATTTGCAACCACAGTGTCCAACGACCATTTTTATTTTACTCGATTTTTAATCTGTGATATTTATTTCGTTGTCGGATAGTCTTTAAACGATTGCTCTAACATCGTAACGAATTGCGTTCATTTAATTAGATTTTGGTTTTGGTTTTATAGCAACCATTTTGTTTTATTCGAGCTGCCTTCTATAATTATGTGTATATAAGTTTCTGATGATCTCTTGATGTAAGACGCTAGATCGAAGGTATCTTTAAGTTTTTAAGAACATAAATAAAAAAATGAGTCACTGTCCCATCATTAGCAGAACTTAGACCAATTCACAGAGTTATTTTAATTCGTCATACTTCATTAAACACAGGATAAACTTAAGTACATATATTACAATCCCCGGATATTAAGCCACACCAAATCTGATAAGAGCAATTTCTCACGCTAATTTGCCATCGATTGCCCAGTCAGTCGTGTTAACACAACATAAAAATTAAACTATTTCCTAATTAAAACTGTTAAAAAGTCGACTAGTCGGAGATGGCGGCGCCCACTTCCGCATTAAGTTATTTGTGGCTTTTAACCCTTCACTCGACTTCACCGCTATTAAGGGACTGTAGGGTTAAATGAGACATTTTTCAAAGACGCGCTGACGGTCTTAATGAGATGTCGCCACGGGTTATTTTCAGTCGTACAACTAAAAAGAATAATCTGGAAATCTCCGAGATAATGAACTGCTTGCTTTTTGTCAAGTTCCGAACGGCAGATGACAAAATGGAAGCTAAACGTATTATGAATGTTTTTAATTATAAATCTGACAAGATCTAATTGGAAAAATATGACTGACTATTTAAACATTTTAATATTAATACTCCCTAACCATACCCATCACACAGATGTTTTCATTGACATGAAAGAAAGAAACATATTTATGCTAAGCAAAATAAAAATGATGATTCAAAATGTAATTATTACACATTTTTGTTAGATTTGCAATCAAAATGGCTGCTGTTTTTATATCGGATTTATATTCTTTAGAACCGTGTGTTCAGAACTATATAAATTTTTCGATGGATATTAAGATTTTAGAATGTGTACACTGAAAAAAATGTACAGTTAAACTAAGTAGGTTACTGATGTAAAATAAATTAATACAATCGTTACATCAATTACAAAACTAAACTCGTCAACAAATTTTAGTTTGCAATGAATGGTCTTCCTTTGAAATACAGCAGGAATGAAGTTAATCTGTCCAACTAGCGTTCTAAGGAACTTCCTTAACTGGACTCAAGGATGATGAACCGCCTCTTTTGAAGCCGTCTTCCACTTATTGCGTAATAACCGTCCTCACCATTACTTATACTTCTACAGACGTAATTGAAAACAAATTCGTAATTTCTGCTCAGTGAGCGTACGTTGTGTGTGTGTATGACAGTTGTATGGGCTTGTGTGTGTGAGTGTTTCTTGAATGATCCGTAAGTGGAGCGTATTAGTCGGATGGCCGGTTCACGTGTATGGCTCCGTGTTAGGCTCCATTGACTGCGCGCGCGCAGGCTGCGCGACGGCCGACAGACTGTGACGACTCTTGCTCTAAAAGGTGCTCTAAAAACTTTTTATCGGCCTCGATCAACTGTTTTATCGGTTCGGATCAAATGTTTTATCGGTATTAATTTATCAAACATCGAAGTGGTAAAAAGCTATATAAATTATGAGTACAATCAAACAACTACTGTACGAGATTTAATCAATGGGATGACGTGTAATAATTCTCACGGCGATCCAAACAATATTAATTTAAGTACAGACCAGCGATGTTGTTAAAGCAAGCTACGACTTTTTTCAAAATGTTTGTGTGGCTATAGTAGTTACTAATCTAAATCTAAAAACTCTACTCTAAAGAGAGAGAGTGTGTTATCAAGCCGCCTGAACCGCTGAGTAGGTTTGACGACTTACAACTAGCGACGTCAGCCAGGGCCAACTGATAAGCATGTCTTTCGACGGACAGAGACTCCCGAAAAATACAACACAAAATCTCGGTCTAGACAAGGTTACTATTCTATTCGTCGTCATCAAAACCGAATCAAAACCTGAATAACTTTTCCTCAGTAATTCTGTATTCGCTGGTATTTGTAGTTTATTTATTACGCAGTGGGAGCTCTGTACTCAATTACTTTGTCTTACGTTGCTGTAGAGCCGCACCCCGGGCTAATTACGTACAATATTAATAAACAATCCATTAGTAGAGAGCAACAAAGAAAGTGCACGTTGGTCGTACGTCAGTCAAGAGCTGTCGGTTCGGTGCCGGGAGGCGGGCGAGGATATTATGCTGTGCTTCGCCTGTTAATGGCATGAAACAGCCCTACGTCCTTTGTTTTAATAGTATTATGCTGGAGTTGCATATAGTTTTAAACATTTTAATATTAGTGGTTAACAGTTATTAATATTAGTAGATGCGAAGGTTGAAAATAGGAACTGCGAAGAAACCTGGAGGCCTACCGCAGTGTAAAGTTTACTATGTCTCGTGAAAATTGTGTGTGAAAGTGCTAAAAAGCCAATCAAATTGAGATACTTATACGAATGTCAACTATACCCGAAAATCAGTATGAACCGCTAAGTAGTATATTTCATGATGTCTTGAGAATGGCTACTGCGTGTTCGGAAGAACCTGAGTAGACCTTGTGACGAACGTCATTGAAGAATTGCCGGGTCGGCGTTGGTAGGCCGTGAGCTTAGCTCGTGAAATGATGAAAGGGCATACCCGTCAAAGATATGTCATAACATATCTTTACGCCCTTTTTCTAACAACACGACGATTGAATGAAAACGATTTTGAACAGAGTAACTGCGAGAGGAGAAACTTCGTACTTGCCACACGCACTGAGCAGTGAATATACTCGTATACATCCGACAATGAATCAAGCGTAATACTTTGTAAGTTAAGCGCTCGTTGCTGTGAACTCACGTACTACGCGAAACGGTACTTAGTCCAAGTGTTATGGTTGAGTTGTGGTTCACTTCGTACAATAAATTCTACCGGAGATCAACCGCCCAACCCATTGTTTGGGCCGTTGTTTTGAGCGTCTAAGCAGAGCCGCTGAAGATACACCCCCTTATTCATACAAACTTAAACAGCGCTTCAACAACACGTTAACTTTTGTATCGCTTTGTCTCTTTCATTCTTGTTGCTACCGCCATTTGCGAGTAAGTCAGAAAACACGTCAATTGCCCAAAACATATACTTTAGCGTTGCGTACGTTTTTATGAATAAGGAGGTTAGAGTATAAATAAACTGCTTCGAAGGTACCATTGTAGTACCTTCCATAGTTTGTAGTAAAGCATCCTGGCCATGATGATAGGAGCGTTGTAGCAAGTGCTGGAATCACGCTGCACGCGACTTTGCGCGCCCCACTGCCGCTTGGGGCCTGATGATTATGCTTGTGCTGTGGCCGAATTACTTTCGATGGCCCAGTAAAACACCCAAAGGCTCGACCCTCCCCCCTTGGAGGCACCTTTCCACACGCTACTATCTGGGGGTTATTTATTTATTTATTCTTTATTGCACATCAAAAAGTACAAATGGCGGACTTAATGCCAGGAGGCATTCTCTACCAGTCAACCACATGGTAAGACAGTTGAGACTTTGCCGCTCATACCCCATTGCCCGGTACAGCTATGGAAGCCAAATGTGGAAAAAAAACATAAGTAAAATAACTAAAACACTGGTCAATCAAGCTTACGCTTTAAAACTAACCGGTCGAACTCCTGAAACGAAACCAGCCACCTCATTACGCACTCGCGGTTTCGGTTGAAAACCAGAAAACGACAAAACAGGAGACAGGAAACTGTCACTGAGGCTCTAATTTAGTTGGCGTAAGTTTCAGCTTATCTCGCCGCGGACCAGTTTTGCGCGGCGTGGGAAACACGCTCACACGCGCACTAATCCGCAGGCATAGGCCGCGGCTGAACGAACAGCGGAGACGGAATGGACTGAAACTGAAGCGGGTGGCGACTTGGCGGGTAAGAAAGTTACTATTGAAGTTGTTTATGGTGGAATATGATATTTGGTAGGACATTATTTTTAAATATTTTTAAAGGAAAACCTTTATCTTAGATATGAAAAAACAAAACTAGGCCAGTAATAGGGTTGGGACACGGGAAAATCTTACTATATCTGGTGCAATGCGTTTACGTCTTGCGCTAACCTTTTCCGATTCCTATGTCGAAGTTTGTTCTCATTATGAGGCGCCCTTAGGGTAACTTTTGGTTTACAATCTAAACAGCTAAAACACAATGGCGCTATCAAAGCTATCACTGGACATCGCTGGACACAGCGTCACCTAGCGCCAAATTTGGCGAAGCAAGAATTCACAAAAAAAATATAGCAGACATCACTGTAGAGTTCAGTCTTTCTGATTTAGTTTAGTAAACTACCATAAAAGCAATATAATTAACAAATAAAACTCACACCAACTGTGCTTTGACTTTTTATGTAACTGAAAATTTTAGCACTACTCGCTTACATGGAAGCCGTAGCTTTATCTGCAGGGCTGCACCAATCAGGTGGATTTACTTTTGATGCATCAATTATGGTCATGCTTTCACAATTTGATTGGCACATAAAGCTTTATATGTTTCCTTTCAGCAATATCCTTTTATCACCAATTAATACTTTGTCCGTCAAATGTAATCTTACTGATAATGCTAAATGCAACTTAGGTTTTTTATAATTGTCGGAAGCCCTGTCGGTACGGAGCGATGGCGGCATCCCATTCATTGCTTCATAGATGTGTTCATGTGTATGTGTGTGTGCGTTTCGATGCGCACACGCATATTTTGAGCTACCATTACAGTTCAATTACACGGTAACATGGTTATTCGGCGATTGAATAGACCTTTAGGCAGAAGTCAGTCAGATCTACGCGATAGTTTGCTAGTGAGGAGGTTAAATAAAACCTCAAACATTAAATATTTGGTTTATGTTAAATATTTTTTTTGTAAAATCTGTTTGATAGTCTTGATTACTTTTTGTATGGTTAGGTGCCCTTTTGAGCGTTTTAATATGGTACGGCAAAAGAGCCGACTGGGGCGGTAAGCATTAACAATCTTTTAATATTTATTATGTAATAGTTTGTATTTCAACAAAAAGATAATACATTTTATCTAAAATACAATAAATACTGTACTTAATAATGTGTTGCAAAAGCAAACACATGACAAACATGTTTCTATTTTTTTATTTCCTTAAAAAGTAAATGGCCGAATATTCCAATAATTTTCAGTTAAATATTTTTAATATCCTTTGCAAATGGGGCTGGTTTTGATAACAACAACCTCTGTTGATAGGAACATAAATACCTTATTTAGAAAATCATACACTTCTTGAATTTATTGAAAAAACACAGATAAAAACTATAGTTCATTTCTAGCGTATTCTCCCTTCTGAACACATAATGAAAGAAATAATCTCCCGAACTCCAATGTATCCTACATGAATTATAAACAATTCAATCCAAGTAAATGTTGTAGGTACAATTAAGTACGAATGAACAACATGAACAACGTGCTGACCTCTTTGTTACCGACCGCATTCGCTTACGAGTACGTTACGATCTCAATTCGAGAACAAATGAACTGCTCCTTAAAAATAAAAGACCATCCAATTCATGGCCAGTTGTATAAATCTATTTTAGTTTAATGAATGGGATACTCCTGAACGAGAGAGTTGCCGTAAAAGTGCATAGTAAAAAAAGATATCTAAAGACGAATGTTTCCAAGTAGAATATTCATTTTAAAGTGGCGTCGTGTCATCGGGTAAAACGCAAATAAATTTTGAATGCATTACGAAGTCTCGGTGATGAATAACGTCCTCTCGACGATGCGTTAACCCTTTCAGTGGTTGCTACTAAATTAAAATGAAATCCATGAGATCAAGGTGGATTAACTCGAGTCAAAATCGGGACAGATTGAATTTACGTCTATTTACTAAGCTTTTCTGAGTCGGTAACCAATAGCTTTGATTAGACTACAAATAAGTACCCAATGAAAATAATAGTTACAAACTGAAAACTAAAAACACCCTTTTGATTGCCACCACTAGGTAGGCAAGAGATTCAGTCAGAGGAATTTGCAAGCTATATCATGAGCTAATCTATTTTTTCTGTTAAACTATTTTGCTAATTTAAGTCACCTCATTATGTATTAGGTACTGGGTGTAGTGTAGGAATATTAAAACTTCAACGGGTAGTAAGTAATACAGCAAGTTTGCTTTCGAAACTTTTCAATATAATTTAAATCTAATAGGAATACAGATTATGCTACTTTTAACTGCTCATAAATGAACAAAAGTAGGTTTAACCTCTAAAACTTACTGTATTATTCGACGTTGATTTATGTAGCAGTAATTCTCTTCACCTTTTAAGTGTTAAATTTTATCTTTTCTTGTTAAAGACATCACTTGGCCGGCCTTTTCACTGGTAATCACGTTCTGCTATGAGTTCGGTTACGGCTGTAGCAACTATTTTTGAATCTTTGTAAGTAATTTTGATCTTTACTGCTATCTGAATAGAATTATCGGAGGTGGCTTTGGCTAGTCGGTAGCGAATGCGAGCGATCGCTTCACGCACGTTCGAAACGCTTATTAACGAATTATTGCCCACGATTTAATTACCCCATTAATCGTGGAAGCACTGAGTTTATTGAAGTCGGTAGCCGAACTTATTACAACAATTTCGGTTTTAGAAAGTATAAATGTAACTATTAATTAGATCTTAGGCCACGCTTCCCACGGTTTCTCGTTGACTGGGTTTTTGTCGTCAAACGTTAATCTTTTCACACATAGGTTTTCTCATTATTTTTATGGATTGGTCAGCATTGTAGATCAATTGGAAAATAGCAAATAAATACTGATACAATGCGTTGAATCACTTGGTGAAATTGAGCAGGTGAACACTCCTGTGATTCAAAAAAACATACTTATTCTGTCTGATGAAATTCGGCATTTCGGCAGACAACTTATTAGGACAAATGTTTGACGTGTAGTTCACTCTTCAGTATATTCAATGTCTGCTAGAATTATCTTCTTCCCTGAAGAATCACCAAAAAATACCTACAGCTACTTAATGTTTTGGATAACAAAAAAAGAGTTAGCTGCTTTTAGTTCGAAGCTGTGATTTAATTATAATGCTCTATTTCCTCCTCAGACCACTTTTCGATTATTGTTCTTAGTTTTGATGTGATGTATACTATCTGAACTGACAACAGATCCAGAATGCCATTCTACTTTTTACAAAAGTCATTACTAAGTTTGCAGTGCTAAAAAAGGCATTAAAAATAATTATTTTAACTAAACGGGGTTTAGACTTTATTTATACTTCACCCTAACGTCGTTAAATATACCCTAGAGCTGTATCCCGGCCATTGTTGATTAGAACGTGAAGTTACTGCCACTTAGAGCAGATTTACCGCTGCCCAAGTGTCCAGGTGCGTAATACCTAAGCAAATCTCGACTCGATCATTGATCTCTGAGGCTGAGAGCGGCGCCGGCGCAGTGGGAGGAGGCTGCTCCGATACACCTGCCGCCCAAGTACTATGGACCAGTGTGGAGCCACATCTCAAGCAACGGTACAAGTACAACGCGGAAGCATAGAAAACCAAACCGTATCTTGAATTCAATAGAGTCACAACTCAAACTTTGTTAGAAGGTCCTAAGTCGCTGTTATGGCGAGTAGGACATAGCCAACCTAGTCAGGGCACAAATCTCGCGCTGATAATCTCCAACTACTTTTACTATAGGCACTGAGTTAATGTTTAATAGAAGCTTTACAATGCCATGTGGTTTTATGGTGGTGCCAGCGACCAAGCCTCGTTTCCCGAGGGTCTCTGAACCTAGTCCACGACCGTAGGACTACAATTACAATAATTATGCGTTGTTTGTTTTTAAAACGCTTTAACAATTGATGTTGTTAGTCATAACTGTTTCATAAACAGTTTTAAGCTCGAAACTTGTTTGCGTAACAACTGTGTATGTACTTTTATATTAATTGTAGTAATTGTGTCTATGAGGGGGGGGCTGTGTTTAGCAGTGGATGAACGGATGCGAAACCGAAGATGGATTGTTTTTTTATTTTACTTTACTATTATGATTTTGAGCTAAGACTCAGTGGCCAAGTGGTCTCTATCGAAATGCAGAAAGTGGGTAAATGTGTTCCACCCTCATTCATGAAAACTCAAATAGCTCTACACCATCACTTTAGCTACAGTATCGTTTCGTCTCTATCCCTATCACTGTCGACATTTGCGACTTTTGCGAGTAAGAGACAGAATACGCAATTTTCCTAACCAATGCTACAGCGTTGCTTTAATCATATGACTAAGTGGTTTTAAGCCTATATCCATGTGTCGATGACTCGATTTAACTCATGGACTATTACTCGTTCAGTATTACAGGATTGATTATTTTACGAACTATTAAATTTAACTAAGTATAAGAACACGCCAAACAAAATTCGACGGACATTGCAGTGTTTTGTTAACGTTACTTTGATTCGTATTAAGTTCTGCTGATCACTGCAAAATGTCTTTACTATCGGAAAACTTGACCAATCATAAGATAACTAAAGCTACCACCTGGTAACCTTCTATCAATGAAAAGATAGTCTTCAGATAGGTAATTTTTCTGTTGTTTTTAACACGCATCACCATTTTTGAGAACTATGTTGTCAAGAGTCGAAATACTATTCGTCACAGATTATCGATGTTGGATTGTATCATTATTTTCAAATTGAAGCAATTTACATGACACAGTTGCAAGTTTGCCTAATCACAAGGGCGCGTTAAAACTGTTTTCTTAGTTAGACTGTATAATATTATAGTTTTTAATCAGCTATTCATAATCTTGTTGTAAGCTTAATTTGTGTCGATTATCTACGCCTCTTATCAATTCAGCCGAGCTGGGCAATGCAATAATACAGGGTTAGTTCTAAATTATTTATGCAGCTATTAACTTATGAATATTTAAGAGTGACTCATGTCTGGGGCATGACTTTAGCAATTTTAAATAGCTTGTGTTAAACCGTGGAATAGGTATTTTATTATGAATATTACCCTTTATTTATCGCGCTTGAATATTGACTTAACAACATATTTGTGCTTAAAGTTGGAACTACACCAATTCAACCACCAGAGCCGTCTGCTAAAGCTTTTCTGTGTGTCGCTTGTATTAACAAAAAGTTTTACGAAAGCACGAATGTCCAGGTAGATCTATTCATTAAGGCCAGGTACCATAAGCTAACTGATAGGTAAGTGAAGAAGAGAAGTGGCAAAGTAATACAAAATGGGCTGAATAATAGTCGAGCTTTTATAAAGGTTGAGAAACAATGACGCGTAGCAATGTTCGGACATAGAAAAAAGGACAAGACAATAGTGGTGTATAAAATGAATCGAAACAATTTGTCGAGACAGCCGGCCGTCGGTCGTGTCGATCGAAAGCGAGATAGCAGATAATGGTTATCCGATCGGCCACTCAAAACTCGCCTCGGACGGAACGGCTACTTGAACGTGGTACCTACTTTAGAGGTTTTGGCAGCCACTGGGCAATTCTAACTGACATACGTCGATAATTGATAATGAGATCATCTACTAGATAGTTTATAATAAAAATGATTGACTTGAGAGTTAACATTTTTATCATCATGCAGTTACTTACGTCACAGTTTATCATTACTATTACCTCCTGAATATTTTGGTAAACTTCGATTAAAAAGGAAGCAGGACTTGTAGGGGCTGTTTAAATATTAGTGACATTATATAATTTTGATGTTAGTTAGCAAAACTTTGTCATGCTAAGGCAAGGAATATCTAAACCTGCCATCTTTTTGATAAAGTTCAATTGTTGTCAAACATGTGTCAAGATCCGCAGGTAGTTATTTGTAAAACGTCACGTAAAGTAAATGATTAGTGGATGCGCCTTTACTGATGTCTAGGTTTCTATAACAGCTCATATACCTATCTATGTAATATTATACATGTATTTATTTCAACATTATGTATTAATACAATTAACACTGGAAGCGTTAATTAAACTGGTGAGTAGAACTACCTACACAGTCGTAAAGTTGTTATTACAATATCGGATATAAATCATATTTCTATGCATGTACCGCTTGTAAATGGTAACGAGGACATATAGGACAAGGACCATTGGGTGCATTTCAATAAATAAACTTAGTTTTTATGTGTCATTTATTCACATCATAGGTATGTAACATTACATTATGCAGGAACAAAAAGTTTGCCTTCAAAGATTATAAAGGATAGCCCATTCACACTAGTCCATTTTTTTAGGAAGAAGTTTTTTTTCCTCATCATTTAAAAAAATATATTAGTTCTGCGTTCTATGTTCAAAAATATTAGTCAACGCACTGCCATGCCTTTAAACCATAGTATATTTGTACTTGATTCCAAGAGCGCCGTGGCCCAGTGGTTTAGCACTCTGGCTCGTAGCCCGTGTGGTCCTGAGTACAAATCTGACCTAATTTGTGTGTCATTGATTCAATTGGTGGCTTCTAAAGATAGAAAACACCGATGTAAAACCATAGAAACCCGGATAAAGGTAATAAGTTGTCAGTCCCCTTGCCACGTTGGGTTGGTTCACTCTGCGAATTGTGAGCTTCTGAATTCTATAGTCATAAACGTATGTTATGTTATATTTAAATAACTAAAAATTGAAGTAAATAAATATAAGGTAGAGTCATGCTTAAGTCACATCTGATTTTAATTAAAATAGTGCGCACAACGAAGTCATATGGTCGGAAGGTTTTTGTAATTTACTAATACCAAGAACCACGCGACATATCGGCACTCGATTAGCCGGTACTGAACCTCGGACCTCTCGTTCTTCGAACGTGTCCGCGACGCGTGCGCACCCTTTGAAGTTCGCCGTCAAACACGCCGCGCCTTATCTCGCGTGAGACCGATTTTTGTTTCAAGCGAGTGACAATAATGGTCTTTGTAGTTGATAAATATGTTTTTTGTATACTTCCTCAAGAACTTTGTAAGTATGTAGTTCAGGAAGTGCTTTTGTGAGAATCATTTTATCTGACTTATTGGTGCTTTTAAGGCAGTTACATAACTAACAAAGTCTGTACTTAGTGACACTCATTCGTAATCGTATCTTGACTTAGAATTAACGATATCTAATAATATTTCATTATAGCATACTCGTATTATGTATCTTATTTTATTCGAAAATCTGTATGGCAATGAAATGAAAACATTACACTTATACCGTAACACTTAAGAGTTTAACTAAAACGTTTACCTACTTCAATAATAATAACATATGTAGTTAGGTACATTTTTCTTTAAAATACTTTGAATCCTAAGTTTACATCACTTGAGACCGATTTGTCTTTTTCTTTGGTTTGGCAAACTACCTACTAGTTGGTTAGCTTTTCATGTAGAAAAAAAAAGAGTTAAAAACAGAAAATGCAAAAATGAAAAAAAATGAATGTCCCTCTCTCTTGGGTTTGCTGTATGTGCATAAGACAAGATCATACACGGTAAACTAATCGCCATTAGGATACAAAATTACAAAACAGTTGTGTTATTTAATTTATATACTTATTTTCGATATTTTGAAATTGTGTCATCGAAGTTTCATCTTTGGCTTAACGATTAGGAGTTATTTTTTTAATTAATCAAAAACTGCTTACTTTTAAAAGAGAAAAAGGTGTCACTGCTCGTTTATTGCTACCACCTGTGTAACCTAACGCTATCAGAAGTTCTGACTTCTAAGCTTTCTTAATTAACGCAAAGGCAAAATCAGAAATTAATTCTGACAGTATCACGGAAAAGTAACATTTGACACATTTACAAAACACGTTCCGATTCGTGCGGTACAGTCGGCCGGCGAAAACTCGACATCTATGATTCATAAGAGCGTGTCCCGCTGTTGACAGAGGATTTCTATTTTGACAGCAACGACAAGATGGCGGCCAGCCAGCGGTTGCTTGTTATTTAATTAGAGGAGCATTAATTTCGTAACAGCCACTTCCGCCGCGGGGGCGCGTCTGCCTGATGTTTCTAATTCATACTTAGTCTACTTTTGAGTATTGCTGACTACCTACAGGCTACGTACGGGCCAAAGATGAAAAATGTACTATATGGTTCTTGAAATATTATAGTAGTATTTAATGGAAGAGCTACACAGGCGGTCTAAAAAGCGTTCTCTCGCGGACAAATCTTCGACGAGGATCGTTTGGACACAAAAATGTCTTATAAAAACCTTTGAGACATTTATCAATCATCATTATTTAACTTGGACAGAAAATCCTTTAGTTAAAACAAAATATAACATGACATATTGAAGACTAAATACTAAACGCTGTTGTCTGACTTGCCATCATGATGAGCGGAATATACAGATGCGCCGAGCTGGATTGGGCCGAACTTATGCCCAACGAAGCAAGAAGAAAACCTACCACCGTTATTAGGGTTTCTGATGGGTGTTTTCCATTACAGAAGACTTTGCAAGACGTGATGAACACAAAGTAGGTGCACCGGCCAGAGTGCTTAGCCACTGAAACACTGAGTTATCAATGAA
This sequence comes from Udea ferrugalis, assembly GCA_950022985.1. Taxonomy (NCBI): domain Eukaryota; kingdom Metazoa; phylum Arthropoda; class Insecta; order Lepidoptera; family Crambidae; genus Udea; species Udea ferrugalis. Next base: position 6,336,225 of record OX465533.1, read on the forward strand.
GCAGATGGAGACCTTTATAAAAATTAATAACTACAAACCGTTTCATTCTCTTTTCTTCAGGTTGAACATGAATGTAGACATCCAGTTAGCTGAATAAGGTCACAGGGTATTTGTAAGTGACTTGTAGCAGCTATCGACAAGGTCACAACACATGATGCAACTCGCCTCGCGTCCCTTTACGCTCCAAAAAGCAGGGTTATGAAACCAGCCTTATAAACGCCTTGTGTGCTGTATCGGTCTCGTGTGTACTTCATGAATATGGATGCAGGTAGAACATTTAGTACTGTTTTCTTTATTTTATTATAACGTTGTTTCGACAGATAAAAATTTATAGATTTTGAATTTGTGGCAAGTTGATAAATAGTAAGCAAGCGAGTATACACTTTTGATTTACCTAACTAATTAATTTCTTTGAACTTTTGACCTATTATTAGAATTTTGGGTCTTTGGGTTTTTCATGGTTTTTTCAAACGATTTTACTATGAACTTAAAAAAAATAATAGCAGATACATAACAAGCACAATACACAAGCAGTACAAGATTATTTACATTTAGCATTAGGGATAATTCACTATCTAATAGATTCCTATTTTTAGCAAGTACTTATCTCAAGTATTATCTATGTTAAGAAAAATATTAATCTTAAATCATAATTAAAAAATTTATTAAGCATAAAAATGACACGCGGACCGGAAATGCAGATCGCGGAGAACGCGCCCGGACGTGCTCGCGCGCAACTGGGTCAGTTTATTTTCGTTTTGGCGGGAACCTGGCCGGAAGCGGCGCCATTGTGGATGCACGGGGACCCCGGAAAAACACCGGATTTCTACCTAATGAAATCTTACACGTGACTTTGGTGAACAGTAGCGACACCACAGCGATGCGGCTCTCTGACAAAAGATTAAATACACACTTTTCTTTGGAAGTAAATGTAGCCGAAACTTTTTGTTCCATTTGTTGGACCAGTAATTGGTGTAGGGGGAAATGTAGCGATTCGATGTTAGCGTTCCGTGTATAGAGGATATGGCTCGTTTTATCCCGTTTTCTTTGATTCATTACATCTATAGATAGACAACCTGTTAGGCCTGTTTACGCGTGTCTAACTCGACACTGAATACGGAATACTAGCAGATATAGCAGGAACTTAGGAAGGGCAAAATTATCCTAAACAATCAGAATTCCTAATTTTGACAAGCTCCCAGGTCCTGATAAACAACCACAACCTAATGTTTCACAAATACAAACAAAATAAATAATAGCACAAAGACATAGACGTATGCAATGTACTACTATGAAGTGGACTAGTGGAGTGTATAAATATATGTGAAGTGATAAATATGATATAGTTAACGTGAATGAGTTTATAGAAGGCATTTAGATATTAATATATATATGATAATCAGCCTGCGCTATCCCACTGCTGGGCAAAGGCCTCCCTACCCCTAGATATAGATATTGCATTTAGATATGGTTTAAAAAAAAGAAGATAAATGAGGAAGTTAGAGAAAGCAGGTTAAGTTGGATGGAAGTGTGGTGACACTAAGAAAAACTTGACAGTATCATGAATTTTCACCTACTAAATACAAGACAAAGAATAAAAACGTTATCGTAGATGACAATTCTATGATACTCATTATATAGTTATCGATCGTTTGTATTCAAACAGTTAAGTAAAAATGTAATAATTCCGTGTGAATACGTGCAGGGATGGGGGTCGGTGGTAGCCCCAGCATGCGGGCGTTCGCAATAACATTCCTCGCGAACTTCACCGAAGGACCCCTCAATTAGTATTAATTAAAGACAATTTAGCAATCTCACTAAATAAATGGACACTTGACAACAAACGGGATTTGTTAATTACTTTGGTTTATTTCAACTGGTGCTTCAGACGATTTGTAATATTTTTATATTACTGTTTCTTTATTGTTCTTAACAAGGACTTTCTTTCTTCTAGAATTAACATCGTATTTTATATACGTACTATTTTTGATCTTAAATAAAACCAAAGGTCCTGCTATTACTGGTACCATCTGCAATTGCCACTAGCATCATCAATAATTGGCTAATTGAATATAGAAAAAAAGGTAAAAACTGAATAACATGTTAAAATATATCACTATACTAATCTTAAAGTAATTAGATATGTTTTATTTTGTTGACCACTGAAATGAATAAATGTAACTGATTGTATAAATTTGTATGCCTTATCTAAGTGGAAGATAAGTGATACTAATTAAAAACCTGACAGCCTGACATGTAATGAGTAACCTCTAGTTCACTTATAAATACATTTTAATTCTTATTCTATTGAGGCCATCCAAAAAGGTTAATGCTACCGGACATGTCCAAACTTGAGAGAATCTACATAAACCCCTAATTTAAGAAAATTTGGCAAGTCGATTAAACAATGTAGAGAAAATCGTATCGAATCGTGAATGGGTCTTTGTCTACCAGTGATCTATGGTCAGGGGAGAACTCTATGACCTGGCCGACTTCCTGCCTTTGTTCAGATCTTCAGAAACAGATAGCTGAACATTCGACATGCATTTCCAAGTTTTAGGCTTTCTTGAGTAACGTTCGTTTAAGATAACCGTTAGTTTTACTCAGTGCACAGTAAAACACAAAGAAGCCTGGAAGCAAATGGCGGACACTTCATCATCAGCCTTTGATAAGAGTCCAATGCTGGACATAGGCCTCATGAAATGCCATAGTTCCTTGCTTATGTAGATAGGCAAGTCATATATTTATGTCATTGTTTGATTAAAAAATGCAGTAGTTTTCAATCTATCTTTCGATATTATAATCACCTCTGTGAACACCTCTGTTGACAATTTCACGCATTATTTTCCGATAGTTAATTTAAAACTCAAAGAAAGTTTTACCTCACAATTTGTCGATTTGCACATGTTACAGTTTACAATTTCTCGATGATTTATTTATATCGTGAGGTAGACAAGCTAACCATCTTCTCAATCGCAGTTTAAAAACTGCAGTAGTTTTCAATCTATCTTGCGATATTATGAACACCTTTGTGAACACCTCTGTTGAGAATTTCACGCATTATTTTCCGATAGTTCATTAAAAATCAAAGAAAGTTTTAACTCACAATTTGTCGATTTGCACATGTTAAAGTTTCCAAATCCTCGATGATTTATTATATCGCGAGATAGTTTTAAAGCTCATGTTCTCAATGGGTGACGTATGCATTTCACCATAGCGTCCTCAGACTGCGTTCAAAATGCAATCTAACCAAAATGTAAACAAGAACTTAACGCAATTACATATCGTTAATGTTCGTTAACGAGCCTGCTGTTTAACTGCAGCAGCGATTAGCAGCGCTCTCATTAACGATTAATTAATCATAAGCTTGCCAAGTCCGAGAGCACGCCTCCGCCACGCCTGTGCTGGGAAAACTTGCTGAACTTACTTACATTGAACATTTCATTTCGGCATAGAACAAAATAAAGCTCACGTAGGTACGGTTTACCTTCAGAGCATTCCCATTTGGATTAAATTCGTGAAAAGTAAAGTTGATGATAGGATTTACTTTTTTTAGATATAAACTTGCCTGGAAGAATTTTTTTTTCATGTAAAATAGGTACTAGTATTTTTTTTAGTTTAAATCATAATGTTTTTACATTTCTGCAAATAAACATAATGTAACTCTAGCATCAGTTCGCCAGACTCAGGCAAGAAACTTGATGGTCTTTCAACATAATATTATTTTTATTAGTTCGCTTACAATTATTGAAATTACAGAGTATAAGTAGTCATGACAAATGTGCAAAGAAGCATCTGTTCCTACAAGAATTAGTGATCGTCATGGCGTATTCTTGGTTTAGTCTAAATTGAAAAAAGCTTTTTTAAGACATGTTTAACTGATAAATTCTGCTCCATTTAATGCAATTTCTTAGAATTCACGGAACACTAATTTGTAACGAATTTGCCTATTTAAAGTAGGAGTTCTATATTAGCATATATAGCATTTTTTAATAACCTATTGCTTAGATAGCAATTATGTAAGTCAAAAACCACTTATGAAGAAAATTAAGATAGGACAATTGGTGGAATGGCAGTAACCAATCAATACCTGGTGTTTATTTATTGCCACTGCTTATTAGAAGCTAAGAACTGGATGGTCTTATCGTTTTTATTAGTATTTTTCTAAATTATCCAGACATTTCAATTTGCCGCAACTATCCGGTTTAGTATGTTTTGAATATTTCAATGAATATTTACGGTGACAGTTCATTTTAGCTCCTAGTTTCTAGATTTAGGTTTGAAACGAGTCTTAGTGATAATCATACGCTAATGCCTTAGGCTAATTTCTATTTCCATTTGACGATCTGTCGATATCATCAGGATCGTAAATCGAAGTGGCGCGAGTCATAGAGTTAATTTTTACTGGTATTCAAGAACTTTATGTCAATAATGTTTTATGATCTTGTTGATAAATCACGTCACTAGAAACTAGTTTTGAGATTTGGAGAATTCGTTTTATTGTTTCTTATAAAACTAATATGGGAGTTAAGTTGATGTTAATATATTAACGGCATGTATCGAGTACTACTTACCAAAATTAACTAACAGTGTTCAAGCGACTAAATTAGCGCCAAAATGTACGTATTCGCATAACTTCAGAATGACCGCACCAAATTAGATAAAAGTTATTTTTTGTTCTGTTTTTTCAAGGCTTGTTCGAGTGCTTAATTTTCAAAAAATTAGAAAATATGTGCAGAAAAAAATAAAAAATATAAAACATTGTGACTCTGTCAGGACTATATATGTCGGGTCAGTTAGTAATAAATAGATAATATATAAATGTGAATGCAGGCCGTAGAACCAGCTACTCTTGAAATCTATAGGGGAGTCCTATGTTAAGCAATGGGCGCCATTTGGCTGAGGGTTACGATCTTTGGGCCAACTTACTAAGATAAAGCAGAATGCATGAATATGAAGTAAATAACTTAAAAATGGGCTAAAAGGTATCTAGTAATTATTGTTTGTTATGTGTACCATGTGAACGTTTAGAAGGCTGATTTACTTTTAAGGTGCCCTAATATTAGATGTCCTAAAAACGGAAAAAAGAGTTATCTTTTTCATACGCTGTCCAATTAAAATTGCATTTTTGTTTTTGTGGCATCAAAAGCTCGCTCGCACGCGGCGCTACCGTCGACCCAAACTAAAAGCTAGTGTCCTATCGCCACAGGAGAAAGAGGTGAACTTTATTGACATCAAAGGGAAAAACTCCCTTTTGCGCGGCAGCCACGAGGAATCTAATTTTTGTATCGACTTTTATTCACCGCTCCCTGCAATGCGGACACTCACTAACTCACTTAAGCACTTAACTCACTGAGGTTTTTAAAAGTTGCTCGATAACTTTGTTTGTAGTCGTTTCTCATAAAACCCATTATTTTAATAGCTGTGGCAAGTCATAAAAACATGGTGGCATTAAAAAAATATAAATTTTGTTGGATTTGCATAGCTAATTTGAAGGTTTAGGACTTTCTTGTCAAACTGCTTTGTCAATATTTGGAACAGATTCATCATAATGTTCGGAGATACGAGTTTTAGGAATTAATTGGGTATAATTATGTTAAATCCTTCCGTTGACATTATTAGGCGGCGTTTTGTTATTTGTCGTAGCATTTCATCACACCAGCAACTGCATCTTTAGTTGCCGGTATACCTACATCGATCTTCATATTTAAAATGTAAACAAAAATAACAATGCCATACAAATACGACTGTACTCGAGATGAGACAGACGTGATTAGTAGCTAAATGTAATCGTATGTTATTATGAAACCCCGACTATACCCCGTGCAGTGACTAGCTGGTCGACTCTTGTCGTTATGGGGATCACTCAGAGGCCCAGTTTTCTCTAAGTTTATTAGATTCCGAAGTGGAAAGGGAACTTCCGGACATTGGTCTATCAACAAAAAATTGCCACGGGTTTGTTTATAAACACATTACTTAACAGGTTCACTGTCCACAAATATATAACAATTAAAAGCTAATTGTTCGCAGCCCACATGTGGGCTGCGGACTGTGAACCGGTTAATATGGATCAGATCAGGAATGAACCCGTTACGAACTGGGACTCGCGCTTCTGATATAATTCCACAAAAGAGTATTATCCAACATATGATTAGTCAAGATGAAAACTATTCAAGAAATCGATTAAATTTCCTGAAACCTTTCCAGCAAAATCTGTTACATCTGAATTTGCCACTACTCTGAAGAGCACTTGTCTAGTAATTGCTAATTGCCATATTTTATCTAACATTAATTATACATTTTCCATGTTATTTTAATTTAGCAGGTACACCTAAGTGGTAGTGTTGTGGAAAAGCGGAACTTTCTCAATAACGGCAGGGTGGCTGCGCGGCGGGTGTGTGCGTGCGTTGCGCGTGAGTTTGTGCGCGTGTGTGCGCGTGAGTGCCGCAGGATCAGTGGCCGCGCGCGCACCTGCCGCGCGGTTCCCACGCCTCGCCGCCCGCGCCCCGCCTGACATCCACAACGCGCTCCGGTACCAAAGTAACTATAATTTTTAGGGTTTCATAGCTAAAACCTCTACTATAGCAGTTTTAGTTTTCCAGACCTCTACATATTTATATTAAATTAATATCTGGAAATTCTTCTATGTACCAACATGATCCGACCTTAAACTAAACATAGCTTGTACTATGGGTAGCAGAGGCAATCGATGCTGACACAGAACCAATACAAACATCTATTTTTATTTATTATTTATCATTGAAGCATAGCAATGTATTGTCCAGTTTTTTTTTAATAAAACAAGTATTGTATTAAAAAATTTGTAACCAGGCAGTGGATAATCATCTATCTCTACATAAGTATAGAGGACAAAGAATGCTGACTGTCTCGTTGGCTTAGTCCGTGGTAAGTAATCCTACCTACGCCATGGGTAGTGGGCCCAGTGAGTTTGATTTCTGCCCAGAAAAAACATAAGGAAGTAGAATTTTCAATTTAATTAGGAGTTTTTTTTTTGATAAGTATACCTATTTAAGATAATATATTATTCAAAATAAATTATGTAAAGTCTTTTGCGTTTTAAGATGTTTATTACAGACTTAATTGTCTGTATATTATCTTTCCCAGTATTTTTTATTACGAGTACATGCATTTATTGACACTAAAAATAAAATTGAAAAAAACGAAGCAGTAGTAGAAACCGCCTTTTTCGAAACAAACGCTCTGGACTTACACGTATACAGCAAATAATCGGATACAATTTTCTTCAGAGATGGTAATTGTTGATGTTTTTTAACCTGTTGAGCAATGTCACTTACTCTATTTAAACCATTTCATGCGTTTAGTCATGGTTTTTATTGAAGTAGGAATCAGCGATTTTTTTTACAACAACAAACTCCGGTAGAGCTTCAAACTTACCATCAACATCATGAAAAAACTTAGGAATGGGGATTAAATAATTTATACAGAATGATACAGTTTTAATCAATATGGATTTAGAAAAAAACGAATAGGCGGATGACACTAAGGGCCGGCCCCCACTATCGGCATCGGCACGCTTCAGGATTTGAAGGTGGCAAATAGCAATATACTTTAACATTATGGCAATAAAGTAGTAATTTCCGTGATGTGTTCTCGTAAAAACAAAATGCATTTGTTCTGTTTCTGTTTCGGCATTTTCTACTTTATTGCCATTACATTAGAGTATATTACTATTTGCCACCTTAAAAGCCTGAAGCGTGCCGATGCCGATAGTGGGCGCCGGCCCTAAAAGCTCTTTCATTCATAACAGCACCGTGCTGCCATCTTTAGTGATTTAGCAGAACTATTAAGCTACACGCCACCTAGCGGACCGCGTTGGAACTACCAAGTTTGAGCGCGATCGCGTTTGCTTTCAGTCAAAGAACGAGCTTAGTTTAAAAGAGGTAGATGGCGTTAGTAGTACGAGAAAGCTCATGAGTGCGTAGGCGCACCCTTTGTTTACAAACTATTTTTGGTATGGGTACTGTGTTTTCTTTTGAGTAACTGTCAATACAGCGTCGATTTTGTTGATGGAGTTCGGTTGCAGTGCACCCTTTAATTGGCCCAAAAGTAGCTTTAACGATTTTTCATCTTTGTAGAGACTGATAAAAAATCATAGGTATCTATTATTACTAACTATGGATTAGAAAACCCGTGTTTTCGTATCCTTTTGTTTCAAAATTATATAATGAAACCTAGAGATTGCTTTATTAAACAAAACATAACAAGGGGGGCTAAAACAGCAACATTTTAGCATTTCATATTATGAATCATCTAACTGACGTTTCATCTAGACCGCGGTCCGTTTCGAGTCAAAAGTGAGTAACAGCGCGCTGACACGCATCCCGAATTGATAAATTGTATGAACGTGAGCGACGTCAGCGCGCTATTACTCACTTTTGACTCGAAACGGACCCGGTGAAATGCTTTTACGCACTTCCCGCTGCTTGGGGGGGCAGCGGGGGAGTGTGGGACTCACCCACCACAGGGAGGGTGGGAATACCCACTAAAACACCGGGGCAGCCTTCTTCCGTGCGTGACCAGGGTTCACCGAGATCTCTTCTGTAGAGAAGGAACACTACCGGTTGAATACCTGGCGCACAACGCTGTTCACACAGCCCCTCTCGTAGGGAGTAAGACCTCCCTACTAACACCAGCCGGTGTTACGGCAGTGTGAGGCTGCCCCCACACTGCCGTCCTCCTCGGGGCCACTTGAAATAGAGGCACACAGCCCCCACCGCGTGCACTCCCAGCGACCCCGAAGGCCCCCCTTTAGTCGCCTCTTACGACAGGCGGGGGGGAACCGTGGCCGTATTCTTACGCCCCGGCCACAGGGCGGAGGGAACGCACTAAGGTATTACGCCAGTGCCCCTGCGTCGCCTTCTCCGCCGCCGGCTAGGGTTAGCGAGCTCCCTTGCACGCTCGGCGGCCTCCTTCTGCTCCATCACCATGTTGCAGAAGGTAAGCATGGATGTCCACGCTCTCCTGTCAGCGGCCATTGCATGAACCACTGTTTGCAGGGTAACCACCCTACCAATACTCGCGCTCAAGACTCTTCGTTCCTCTGCCCATGCTGGGCACTCCTCAAGAGTATGTCTGGCCGAGTCATCCAGATCATCACAGTGATGACACCTTCGGTCAGGCTCTCTGCCTATTCGACACAGGAACCTCCCGAAGCAGCCATGCCCCGAGAGTACCTGTGTCAATCGGTACGTCAGAGAACCGTGTCGCCGCTCTATCCACTGACTGAATACTGGGCGCACCGCCTCGATGGTCCAGAGGCCCGCTCCCGGCGCCTCTAACCTCTCTAGCCACGTATCATGGGCCTCAGCTATGATGTTAAGCCGCTGACCATTGAGCTCTTGCGGTGCGAGTCGCCTGCCCGAGGTACGCGCCTCCTCCCGCCAAAAGAACGCGGCAGAGAGGGCCCTCGCGTCTAAATCCCATGGCAGGGACCGCGCCAACAGGCACGCCGCCTCGAAGGAGATCGTGCGATACCCTCGTATTGCTCTGATCGCCATCGTCCTCTGCGGTCTCCGCAGAATGGACGCTGACTGGCGAGTCAGAGCTTCAGCCCATACGGGGGCTCCGTATAAGGCAATGGATCGCACGATCCCCAAATACAGCTTTCTACCGCTGTCTCCCGGCCCGGTCAGGTTGGGCAAAACTCGACTTAGGGCATTCGCCGTCTTTGCCAATTTAGGCGCCAACCTCTTGAAGTGGGGCTGGAAGTTCAATCGACCGTCGAGGACGATTCCTAGATACTTCATCGTCGACTCAACGGCGAGGCAAACTCCACCCACCACAATGTGGGATCCTGCTGGAGGGGCTTGCCGGGGTCCGTGAAAACACAGGACTTCGGACTTGTGCAGAGCCACCTCCAGTCCCAGACGCCTGATTCGGCTCCGTACATTAGCGGTGCCTGCAGTCGCTCGCAACGCCGCCTCCCTATACGATTTCCCCCGGGCGGTCACCAGGGTGTCATCCGCGTAACATGTTACACTGACACCCTGTAGGTTCTCCCCCCTCAAAACCCAATCATAACCGATGTTCCACAGGAGCGGACCGAGGACCGACCCCTGTGGGACACCGCACGACATTGGCCACTGAAGCCATTGTTCCCGCCCAGGGTACTCGACATACCTGTCCACAAAATAGGACCCGATGATCTCTCTTAGATACGCCGGTGTTTTATGGTACCTAAGCGCCTCTTTTATGCACGCCCAGGGTAGGGTGTTAAAGGCGTTGGCAATATCTAACGATACTGCCAAAACAACCTCTCCCCTGGCGATAGCCTCTTCGGCCTGCTTCTTCACTTCCAAGACGGCGTGCACAGTTGATCGGCGCCGCCGGAAACCGTACTGGCACTCAGCCAAATTAGGTCCGTCTCCCTCAAGGTGCTCAACGAGACGCTCCGCGATTATCCGCTCCAAAAGTTTGCCCATCTCGTCTAGCAACACTATCGGGGACCGCGCGGCCTAGATGAAACGTCAGTTAGATGTTTCATAATATGAAATGCTAAAATGTTACCGTTTTAGCCCCCAAGGAGTATATTCATTTTAGAGCCTAAACTGTTTCACGTAAAAACGTTTCTGTTTATTATTTATTTATTTATACTTTATTGCACAAAAGCCTCTACCAGTCAACCACACAGCCAGACAGAAATTAAGGCGGTGTACTTAAGTAAAATTGAGTCTATAAACTAAGTCTAAGTTCTGTTCGCTGTGTCTACGAGTACATTTTTAAGTAGTGCTTTTTTAGACAAGAATCACAAGATTCCACTTTTCATTCATTTACTTTAGTAGTACACGCAGATGCAGAGAAATTAAAGTTTTCATGTCTTTAACAATCAGCTCAGCCCAAATATTTGTTTCATCAACAAACTTGTGTGCTGGTGCGAGAACCAAACCCTCGTACCCCCATAGGTAATTTTTTTTATGAAACGAAGATTTCTGTTTTTTCTGTTTCAGGATGTAGCACTTCAGCCTCTACAAGGAATAACCTAAACCGCCTAAATTGTACAAATAATCCTTCCTCACGATAACATGACATGGTGTAGTATTTTTGTGCATTAATGATGATTTATCTTATCTTATCTATGCTAGTATTTAGAAAAAGAACTGTATGTGTGCGTCTGCTTAGTTAGGGTCAGATCAGATGGCCAATATGTTCAAGAGACATACCTACCTATAATTTTATTTATATATACTCCTGTGCATAATTTAGACAGTGAATTGGCGCAAGTTGGCATGCATTCAAACGGCTTCGTCCATCATAACGAGCTGGTCGCGATTTATGACATACTAAATCATCCTTTAGGACACAGGCCACCTAATGGCAGATATAGAGGTAAATGGCCCCATTCAAACTGCAATACAGATCCTTTATTTTAAATCTGCATTCGCTTTGTAGCATTTCTTTGATGCACGAAACTTTATCGAACCTAGAGAGCTATTGATCCTTCTAACTCTACCAGAGACGCTATTTTTAACACCAAACACGGCACTGGCATTCTGGTGTTTGTAATTTAGCGACTGTTCTGAGGCTGGATTCGTATTCAAGGCCATGTTTCAACCAGACCGGAGCAGGGTAAGATTTTAATATATGTTCGAGTCACTCCGATGAAAAATTTAATAACTACAGCAAAATTTAGTATTTTCAAATTAGAGCTTAGTCAGGCCATCGTGCGGACCACGTGCGGAAAGCTATCGAAGCTATCAGCTGCTAAACAGCATTAGTCATTCAGAAAAAAAGGTTATCATCCCCCAAATTCTAACAAACACTAACGGCTTACTATAACGCACAGTTAGAAAAGTATTACACACTTCTACTATAATTTATATTGATAGTAAACTCTACACAAAATACATGCTTCAAATACCTATCAGTTAAAAATTACTGGAATACATTTCTGGAATAATTGCGGAACAAAGCAGCGTGGGAGGACTTATCAGTTATCTCTACTCATACAATAGGCATGATGACTGTATTTTTTTTTTGTTTATTATCGAAAGACCTTACATTTATGTAAACAATCCTCAAAGAATCACTTCATCTGGATCAATACCACCAGAGATATCACAATTTGAAATGCACATTTTTGGACTTGCCCAAAAACGCTCCATACAAAAGTGACAGCGATAGTGACGTCACTGTCGCTTTTGTATGGAGCGTTTTTGGGCAAGTCCAAAAATTGTGCATTACAAATTGTGATATCTCTGGTGGTATTGATCCAGATGAAGTGATTCTTTGAGGATTGTTTACATAAATGTAAGGTCTTTCGATAATAAACAAAAAAAAAATACAGTCATCATGCCTATTACATTACTACAATTTGTACGTTAGTTAGGCAGTTTTAAACATAGACACACATTATTTTGAACTTTATCTCAACACATCGTTTTTTAGTTATCATATAATATAGTTGAATAAAGTAATAATATCTCCAGCTTATGTTAGTAACTGATTAGTATGCAATGTGCACAGTAGCTGCAAGGCGAGAGGTGGCGACGAACACATTTAGATGCGAAAGAGCACCTCCAACGCGCCGCGCATGCGCGACACACCATTCCACACAACGAAATTATAGCCAAATTAATAAAAACGACAGATATAAAAAGGACTTTTACCTGCTGTTAGCGGTACATACTCCTAGCATGAATGACACACGACACTACTCAACACAGCACTATACTTTACGACAAAAGACACATGCGAGTAGTCAAAGACTAGGTGAGTCAAGTACTCTGGCCGCAAGAGACACACACAGTATACTTATTTAGACTGTCATTAGTTCATTACATACCTGAGCTTTATCATAGATATAAAATGTAGAGCAATATCATACGATCAAAAACACATAATGTTTAATTAAAAAATAAAGAAATATTAGTAAAACCGGAACTAGGATATATCCCGTGTCATACATTATCTATATCAAAAGTGATAAAATAATTAAATATGATACGCAGTGATAATGGAATATTACATAAATTATGCCGGAACTGCTATCACGCGATGCTAAAAAGTTGGCTATTTATAAATTTAACTATTTCTACTTACGAGTATCTGCATCAATAACGAATAGCCATTCATTACTGAGCACAGGTACTTTTATTATACTTAAACTACCAATTTGTCCTCTAAGGACTGACTTTTGATATAACTAACCAATTTATGACAGTTGCGTTGGGACCATTTTGTTACTGTCTGGTTGTCCCTAAAATGGTAGTACTGCATGACTGCATAGATCAGAGACCTATCAAGCAAAGTTCAAAGCCGACCCTTTTATTCAAAGCTTTGCCAATGCCAATAAACCCTTCGAGATAAATACTGCTTGTCACCAGATGCCATTGATTTTCTTAATAGGTTAAATGTGCAACAAAGTTGTATTCAAACAAGTTTATAAAGCGTACATCACAACGTAATTGCAACGGAAATTCATAGGGGAGAAAATCTTACTTCCCCTTTTCATTGGCTCTCACTAAGGTTTCTAACGTCTGCTTGACAAATAAGCCAACATGTCCGCCAACTGGTCCGTGTGTGGTACCAGGCGAGCATGACTTCTCGGGAGCTTTCGCGCCGCTCATTCACAAGCTTCGTTCACGTTCATGAATGGTTACATCTGTGTGCATGTAAAGCTATTGCACTTGTGTTAGTGCGCACGTGTTTATTCGAGCCGACATGGTAGGCATTCATGAGAATTTTCTTGTGTCAACATTGAACAGAAATAGTTCGCAGCTTTGTGGTCGTAAAGCAGAAACGTTTGTCTCTAACTCGCATTATTTGCGAAAGCTTTTAGCTTTACGGCGACCGCTTATGACGGTATTGTAAACGCTAATTCACATATTGTTGAAAGAAACGTTTTATCGTGTTATTCAGGTGCCGACATCACAAAAACGATAACAAATTAGATTTAAGATTTAGTTCTAAAATGTTAGCTTGACAGTCACTTTGACGTTTGCTAATGACAAGCATCCGTGGTCATTGCCAAACTTTATAACATCGCCTTCAGATTAACAAAAACAAAACTGGGTACACACTTGTCCTTATTGTGAATTTTTTTTTGTGCCAACTTTAACAAAAAGGACAAGTTTCATATATTTATAAAAATCGTATGGTAATACATGAAATTCATTAACAATTCTTCATTCATTAACATTGTTGAAAATAAGTGTGATGACACTTATTTTTACTTGAGTTGATAGTTTACTTTCCCTGAAACTTAGTTATATTCGCTTGCTTTAACTTAAGCCTCCAGTGAAATTCTTCTTAGGCCTGCTTTTCAAAACGAAGGTCACATGCTCAGAGTTACATGTCAGTTTCCAACCGCAAAAAGTAACATTCATGTCCAATTGTTTCGAAAATCGGTTTATTACAATATCTGCACGGTATTATTATGTTTTTCATAGTCTGTACAGACAATCTCAACGAATAAAACCCGTCACCGATGATTACAGTGACACCATATGACACACAAGTGGTTAGTCTCCCCAATCCACATGTGTCGCTTCATAAAATAAAAAAGAAAACTGAATAATTCTTCCGAGCCAATAAAAACTTTAAACAGATTAAGTTAAAGCAGATATTCGCTGCACACTGGATTGTAGGAACCAGGTGACATACGAAACTTTGTTTCGACTTGATTGAGCATAAAAAAATGCTTTACACGCTACAGTATAATGTTACATTATGATGCTATTTGTAAAGACTTTTCAACATATTTATAAAAGCTTTTAAGTGAAAGTTCTGTCATAATTTGATAACCTCGGCTTAAATCAAAGAGGAGGCAATCATAAAAATATACCATTACTTCCAGTAGATGTGTTAGCGAGCACAAGCACTCGTAAATAACCACAGTGCACAGAATGCTACAGGGAGACTAGCCATCCTATACATAATTATGTATGAACAGCGACGGCACATCAGGCTTCCCATTTCCGTCTAAAAGAGATTTTTGGACACTCCAACTTCAAAGGGCTGAAAAAGGAGGGTATTTTGAAAAGAAACTCATTGTGTTTCCAAGATAGAGATGGTAGAGACATGAAACTTTGAATTGTGTTTGTTAGACTACTCGTTCATCAAAAGGGCTGTGTTTGAAGATCGAAACTTAAAAATTAAATTTTATAAGGATGAAACAATAAGGAGTTCACGTGTAAACGTGTTTTTTGGATTTTAACGTTTCAAGGAAACAAACGGAAATCAGGTAGAGCGATCCATACTCCAACACGTGGGCTCAGTTCAGATTGTTTGAGGGGTGTCAGGTACGTGAGCAACCTTTACGTCAGATGTTTTCAAGCCGCCTTGAGCCCTCCGACTAGGCTTAACGTCTGACATCCAACCACATCAACCGGCGCCAATCCGAAGCACGGAGAATTTTACCTAAAAATTGACTCCGATATCGATAAGTTAGATATCGTAAATGAATATCACACAATTCTATTTCATTCCTATTTATTTTCATTCTTATTTTATTTATTTTTCATTTCTATTTTATTTTAGTCAATGCTATACCTACACCTAACAAAACAAATATATCGATCAGTGTTGGTATAAACTTGTTAATTTATTATCGCAACAAGTATAATAGCTGTTACAAAATGAACTTCTCTGCAGTTCCCGATTGGAGTGAACTAAACATGAATGAGTAGGGCGTTCATTCAACAACATAGATTACAATGCGACTGTTAAATAATAACAGTTTTCCTCGAACCGTTGTAACTTTAGTCGGGCAGGAATTGCGAATGTACACAAAGTTGGGCACAGTGCACAGTTTCGGCAACATCCTGTGCTGTGATCAACATCAACAGGGGATGATGTAAGTATGTATGCGTAACATCCTCTATCTACAGCAGAATTGTGTGATGGTGATGATGAGATTCCAAGAGTCCACTACTAGCCAGTCATGATATACTTACATAGTGATGTTTTAAAAACTTGCCTAAGCTTCAAAGGAGATTCATAACCACAATAATGAAACATTTCACTTTTGTTTGAAGATTGAAACTTTGGGTGTCTAGACAAAATAAGTATAATATACCTACAGGTTTGAAGTTGAAGCCAGGTCAATAAAAATGAATGAAATAGTATTTCTTGATTTTTTTTCGAAATGTATAACACGACAGGTATACAATTCATAATAAGTGAAAATATATTGTAGCCGGATCTAAACCTAAAATAGACACGGAAGCAATTGGTATCAGCTTTGATAATGCTAAAAGCAAAATCCTGATTTAAATCAGCCATCATATCGTACGACTGCATAATCATTGTAATGTTGATTTAATTTATCGCTCACCTGGCCATCATTCTATGAATGACATCATTTACAAATTTTATTTTAGTCAAATTTGCGCTGTGAAGTGGTATTAAAAAATATTCTGAAATATGGGTCACCCCATATTTTGGAACGAAACCACGCTCAAAACTCGATTATTAATCTCAAGTTTATCGAAATTTATACTCTTAATGTAGTTTCTGAATAAGATCCCTATACCTGTAATATTTTTTAGGTTAGCATGGCTTTGATAGACTAGAGACCATAGAGCATGAAATCCGTGTGTCACACACTATAACAAAGTATACTAGGATTTTTAATTGTAGTCAGTGAAATGACATTTTCAGTGTGGCAGGTTTTCAGTCCCAAATAAATAGTGATGTGGTAAATCGAGTTTTTACAATTAAAAGTAAGTCGACATTACAGCCTGGCAAAAAAGTCGTAGTGAATGACCACGTCTCACTCCCATATGCCATTACTGGCAACACAGACTGGTCAGACTTTCGTCTTGAGACATGTTTCGGTATGTTTACATGTTTCGGACGAGGTGTTTCGGTAAACTGTATTTAGTAAATAGTTTTCCAGTTTCAAAATTTATTTTTCTCAGTATAATATTATTTATAGGTATGAATTTCGTATATTAACAGGTCATACAACTGGAAAAGTTTGGAGGATACTACAATACAATACAATATACAATTTTTTTTCAGCTATGCCTATAATTTCTTTAGTGAGAAGTTTTAATATGTAGGTAGGGTCCATATTTCTTAAATCCAATTATTTAATTCGCTGTGTACCTATTAAATATTTACAATTTAAAAAGGCTTTGATACCTAATAAAATAAAGCATGACTTAATGTCTAAGTCTAGTGATTGCCGAACGTCACTATTGTAGCGGGTCACCCTTTTTTGTATCAGTCACAGTTGAAGTTGTCATTTCGCTGACTACAATTATTAATCGTACCATAGTAATCGATTGTTGGGAGTATTATGTTATAATTGACTAAAACTGCCAAAATATACTTTTTGTGAACATAAGTATCTGTTTGAACGTTGTGTAGCTATGATATAGAACCTAGGCCAGTCTGCGGTACTTTATATTCATACATACATTGCATTGCTTTTCAAGCAAGTAGTATATTCGAAACGGGGAGGTCAGAGGCAAACTATTGCCGTAGTGAACGGACCATTCAGAAGCACACACTTCGCCGTGATAATTTAAATGTATGTATTACGCACTTAATAAATTCACAAGGACACGCACTGCTACACTTTTCTTTAGATCAGTGATGATGAGTGAGATGATGAGTCCGTAATATTCCGTTGTGTGCCTCAAACCCACAACGTATAATTTATATTTGTCCGTACATAAATATCCGTTATCATATCAATGTTCTAGCTAACAAGCACAACGCGATTAATTTGTTCGCTACTATCTCTCCTTGCACCCGCTGGTACCCGCTGACATGACTCACGAGCTACCTACTACATCATATATGAACGAACACTGCACTAGGCGTTGATTGTTATGTGAACATAGTACCTAAATTAGGTAAAAACATCAATGCACTATGATATATTTTTTTACAAAAGCCGACGCTGTCCTTTCTATAAATTATATTAACAGTTTTTATCAAAGGCAAAGGATCGCAGGATTTCAGGGATGCAGGGTGGATGATGGTGGTGGTCGTGGGACTGGTGGGTGGATTTCAGGGTGGATGCAGGCAGCCTACAACTGGCTGCTCTGGAAATCGATAGTCCTATGTTAAGCAGTGGGCGTCATGTGGCTGTGGATGATGATGATAATTGTATGTATGCCTACTAACCCGTGCATACTAGCTAGGTGAACTACTAATCAATCAACTGTGTAATTATTTCTCATAAAATACCTAACGATATATCCAATTATTCCTAATGAGCTGTGACTGCACGAACTGTGGATACAAAAAGTACGATCAAAAGGGGAAAATCCGTTACTTAGGTGTAGGTTCATTTTTATATCAAACTACAAAAGTCAATCCATCAATGTTTAAGGCAAACCTCTCACACTCGATACAAATCATGCTTCATCATCATCATCATCAGCAGTCACATGATGTCCACTGCTGAACATAGGCCTCCCCCATAGATTTCCGAGCGGCGGTTGTAGGCCTGAATCCACCGAAATCACGCTTACCATGATAATTTCTGGTACTTGATCTTATCTTTAATACTGCAAGTAGTTTTAGGTTTTTCTTTTAGCACATTGGGCTAAAGAATTAAGTGTCGTTTGAGTCACATATTGTTTTATTTTATGTGACATAAATATAATGTTCCCACGTTAGACATACGAACGGACAGGCAAAGACAATGGGCCCGTATGCGGCCCACCCCGGAGCAGGCCAACTAATACCAACCACAGAATAAATAACCAAAGTATAATACATGCACCAGTTCGTTACCCTCCCACGCATGAAATTAGGTGCAAAACAAATGTCCTCCAAGATAATGCGTGGAAAGGGCTCGGTAATTTGAGTACCGGCGACATGCGAGTTCTTTGTGGCAAATAAAAAACATGCTCTTTTTAGAGGAGTTGAAATGGCAAAACAAGTTATCAACTTGTAAGCTTCGTTCTTACGTTAAACACGTTTTCATTGATGAACCAAGTTATCAATGGAAACGTGCAGTGCTTGCAATGAGAGAAAACTCGATCTGAATGTTGCTACACGAGTCCATTCCATTAGAAAAGGCGAAAGAACCAAACATTATTCTAATAGCCAATGGTAAATGTAACAAAAATCAAAATCTAAAACAGATTTTCGAACAACATGATGAAAATTGCGGTGCGATTGAATGGCGCGACGAGTTTGGATACTCGTAATTTAGCAGGGGACTGGACTTGCCTAAAGAGACTGAAATCAGATATGATAAGAGAAGAAGTAAGGAGACCTTTGCCCAAAAGTAGGATTTTAACGACCAATCAAAATAAGATAAGTTAGGATTATTTCAGTTAACTTTGAAAATATTTTTCCATTGCGAAGCCTGCCCTGACTTGTAGGTATACCAATTCTATTTGCGAATTGTTTAAAACAGTAACTAATTTAAATGTATCGGCATAGCGGCGGGATAGGACGAATGATTAATAAATAGGTGAAGCCCGAATAGGATAATATGTCGCATCCTCGTTACTGCCGACTGCCGAGGCGGTCTGCTGCTTCCATAACCCACTTTGCATCGAAAAACAACTATAACTTCCCCTTATCTAGGTCCAGTAACTATAGCTAAGCTACCACGTTTTAGACAACTGTAGGATCCTTCTCAAAGGCCTTTTTGCGTAAGGTAATGAAGTAACGCATTCCCAGTGCCCTAGGTTCGGCACAACTGGGGTATGTGAGACTCGGAACTCCTGGGAAACAAAGACCGCTACCCACTAAAACATGACGGTGGTCATCTTCGCGTGAAACTAGAGGGTAGGGAACCGCGAGGGAAGCAACTCCAGCTATCTTGGCGGCTTAGAAGCCAGTCTCGAGAGGAGCAAGCTCAACTCCAGTGTACGATAGTGTGGTCAGTGACCACAGTAAATGCAGACACGCTTCATCGTCTTTATCCTTCTTCAAGGCTACCCTATTAAGAAGCGTGTCATAAGTTTAACGTGTGTTCGTCTGTGGCATCATAGCTTTTGGACGGTTGAATTGATTATGATATAGTTTTATTCATTTGAAAGGTAAATTAATCGAGACTGTTCTTTTTTAACAACGATACTGAAAACAGTTCTCAAACATTTCTCTTCAATACAGACAGATCGAAGAGTTTTACCCTAGATGCAGGACCTTAAAGGTTACCTATCTAAAAATGTTCAAGATGCAAACCGGACGATAGCTCCCGGCAAGCAGGACACAGCTGATCGCTTCCGCCCCAGCTTCCGCCCAACCGATCTACGGCGGGAAGCGTAATGGAGCCAGCCGTCATCGCCGCGTCAACTCGGCCTTCGCCGCTGTCATGATGATTGACCACGACGTAAATATTAAGACGCTATCAATCTCCAGCAAAATTTCCTCAGCGCGTGCTGCTAAGACGAAATTATAAGTTGTTTATATATTTCTAGTTGCAATTTAAAAACTGTTCATTGATAAAACTATCTACTACAAACGGAAATGGTGAATATTTATATGGAAACGCTTTACGTAGAGCACTAAGCACGTGACTAATTGTAAGAATATAGTTACCATTCATTAGAAACGAAAAGATGTAAAGTTGTTTTCAAGAGTATTTAATTAAGCTCAAATGGCAGAAGTTATTCTGAATGAAATAATGCGTTTACAGTGTAGTTTTTTCTACGTACGTAACATATACCTACTTTAATATGTACAGTATCAGTTCAGTATCACTGAAATTCAATAGATAATATGGGCACCTATAATAACAGAAAAACGCTTTGCACTGACTTTAACTAACATCAAAGTTGAGAGTTGATTTAGGTTGAGACCTCAGCGCTCACGCCGCCGGTAGAGCCGGTAGTGCTGTCAAAGCTAATCAACGGCAATTCGTTTTTCAGATTTCATAAGTCAAAAGTTAGTTTTATCATTTAGTGAACTTACCTAAGGAGGCCTCAGGGTCGGAGAGGTCGGACAGCGAGGGCACCTTCTGCATGGCGCGCGGCTCCTCCGCCTCCGGAGGCTCGCTCTTGATGCCCTGCAGCGCGCCGCCGCCTTCATCGCACTGCAACAACAAACACTACAATTAACACTTAACGCTTTAGTATTCTCGACAGCAAAAATAATGTTCCTACTTAATTTGATTTGGGAAATCTGAAGATGAAACTTGAGAGCTTTCGGTTTTGTACCCTGCTCTTCTGTCTTAAACTATTTTATTCCTATATAAGAAATCGCTTTTTATATATGACTTACTTGTGCCTTTGCTGTCTTAAATATTTTCTATTATAATTGTCTTGTTATGACCTAATGAATTAATAATTGAAGCGTGTCATCCCCTGCACTGGTATGCATAACAGAGCAGCAGTTTCACGCTTTGGTTTTGGTTAATATCCAGTCCAAGTACCGCGAGCAATTTAAATTATTAAAAATTGATACACAGCTAGGTTGTGTGTACAGGCTAAAATTATTTTCATTACCTACTACCAGCAAAACTCGCGCAATATAAAACTTAACTACATATGAAGTTTCTAAGTCAATAATTGGCTGCTAAACCAATAAATCAAATCCATTGACCAGATATAGCAGCTACATAGATTGACAGACAAGAAAATCAAGTAACATTTGATTCATTTGAGCAATAATATTGATAAAGGATCACCGATCGGTCAGCGGCCGGTGGCACGGTGGATAATATTCTGGTCACAGCGCGGCTCTGCTTCCGTTCACTGTTCGGACATGCGCCGCTTAAAAATATTCACAGCCTATCAGACAGTTCTAGAGGCCTTTGTTATTTAATAATAATCCCAAATAAACTAGCGTGTAAGCAAGAATAGCATGTTAACTTTTTGGTAGCCGAGAACCAGACAAAAATAGCAAAGTTTAGCTGATGAAATAATGTGTCTCCGAAATGTTAGAGGTTGCGTAGATTTGCAAAATGAATACATCGTTTCGTACCTAAATTATTCTAATCAAAGGTAGGAATCTAAGGTAAAAGGACGCACTAGACTTCTGTTGACATAAATCTCTAAAATATACACTGTTTACATGCAACTAACTATCCAGAGATTCGATACGCCTCGATATTTATAAACAAGTTTATACGACATCCATCCCCGCTGACCCTCGTGTCACCCGTGACATGCCGAGCCCTAATCACAAAGTGTATCAATATTACCCAATAAAAATGTCAAAATCAAATCAGGCCCCCTCCGGACAATCAGGCAATCTGGCCAGCGACAAATAGCTCCGTTCTATGTGCGCGGCCCTTTGTGAGCGAGGGCCACGTATTTTTAGGTCTATTTCTTTTAGTGTGCATATTCACCGTTTGATTGTGTTCTTACCTATCTCGCGATATCATAAACTATCAATGGATTGTTAACTGCGACATCGGTTTACAATTTAACTCTTTTTTTTCGATTATGATCTGTCCGTGGAAATCCAACATAATTATAAACTGACGGATATCATCAACAGTAATTCGATGATTTGTCGTGGTACTTGCCGGTCCTGTACTAAAGTCGGAGCGAAACCGACAAACGAATAAGTGTTATTTAAATTAATCAAAATACATAATTAAATTAAATATTTTCAGAATGTTTCATTTATGTGTATTCATAATGAATTCTGCGGCTTATTTTTAAACTCTGCGAGATCAAATCAGAAATGAGGTGATACGGCAGAGAACCAAGGTTATCGACATATCCCACCGGATTAGCAAGCTGAAGTGGCAGTGGGCTGGCCATGTTAGCCGTAGAACCGACAACCGTTGGAGTAAACGTGTTCTTGAGTGGAGACCGCGTCTCGGCAAGCGTAGTGTAGGACGTCCTCAGGCAAGGTGGAGTGATGATCTGCGCAGGATGGCTGGCAGGAGCTGGATGCGAGCAGCCGAAGATCGAGTACAGTGGCGTGCAAAAGGAGAGGCCTATGTTCAGCAGTGGACTACAACAGGATGATGATGATTTTTAAACTTAAAAACTACTTTCCCTTAACTTTCAAAACCGATCCTTAAAAGCATACTCACCTATCTAAAACTATTAAATTACGTTTATCTATTAGTAACACGTCAACGGTTAAGACAATATAAACGACTACGAGAGACAAGTCTATTTATGTGAAGTAATTAATTAGTGTTGTCTAGTCCTACACCGAGCACGTTATAATTATATTTGTCACAGGCACAATATCGTAGAAGTCATACATACGTGACTCATCAACTCGTGAGTATGATTTGTGAACTCTTGATCTGATTGTTCATACAATACGCGTAGTTCAGTTCACTAAAGATACCAACTTCATCGCAACATCACAATATGTGTATGAGTTGAGTATGCTATTGGATATAATTGTGATTGGTTATCGAAAACGCTCGCTGTACTTATCTAACTTTACATTAAAACTTAATATTTTTGCTTTGTTTAATAATTAGAACCACTTTCTAATTATTAAACAAAGCGAAAGTTTAACACTTTCGCTATACATATATAGTCTTTAGTTATATTTTGTAGTTGCACCTTGTATTTAATTTCAACGTATCGCTGTTTATCCCGAGGTTTATAATGTAACTGCACAACGTTTTGCATAGATTTAATGACATTCTAATGACAGAAAAATATTTAGCAAATCACAATTCGTAATTGTATTGATGATGGGTTTGTAATTTATAGCCTCCTGGGTATCATGGTTACAGCACCAGACAGCATAAATTTCTTGTAGCTAAGCTTTATCAGATTTCAACCGGCGCGTAGCTCGGTTACAAAGCAAATATCCCTACACCAGCCGTATCATACATTCATTCATACAGCGCACGCCTTACGAATCATGATTCTCTAAAACCGGTTAGAGTACAGTCTGAAGGCATCCATCAATGAGTCGCAGAGCTGACAATGTCTAAACTTACGAGTACACGTGTAGAACTGAGTCCGTATTCATCGAAGCGTTCGACCGTGCAATGATTACCCGTAAACAGGGGGCACGGGGTATTCCTGTACGCAGGGTTACCAACTTTCAACAAAATACCCCCATTAGCAAGATTAAAAACCGCTGAATAGGCCCAAAATCTTTAAAAACCCTTATTTGTGCCAATACCTATTTAAGTATATTATTTGAATAATTTTCGCGAAATATGAAGGTAAATTAAATATAATTCAGTTTTCCATCTCGTTTTTTAAATTAATCATGTGATGATACGGTGATGACGCTTAGTGTTGATTAAGCTCTTTAGCATTTCAAGTAACCTGTGACAATCGGTTTTCCAAAGCTTTGCCTTTTTAGACTCGTTTTAGGTCTCTCGTCTGTCTGGTTGGTAATGAATGAAATATTACTAGCCCGAAAAATAGCCCTAAATATTTTCAGGGCCTAAAAACCCAACATGCTTAATTTAGTCCTAAATTTGGTGTTAAAAGCTCTAAGTTGGCAACCCTGCCCGTACGCGTGGCTCACCCCTGACTTGGCACGTGATTATCTCAATTGGAGGGCACGAACCCAATTCCTTACACCTCTTATTACTCTATCTGTCGATTGAGATGTGCTGTTTGTTACCTTTTTTGTTAAGGGAGTGCATTTTGTGTAACGTAGGGAGAGTGGTTCACCTGAAGTTTGCTCAATGAAGATTAATGGCGTCACACAAATATTATGGAAATCGGGAGCGACCTTTAGCGACAAAGGATATCGTAAAAAGAATCTGCTTTAGGTAAAAATCTGTTTAAAGAAAAACAGATTTTAAACAGTTTTTTGTGAGGCCCAAATTTGAGGAATGATTATAGAAGTCGCAAAGTCGGCGACAAGTGAAAATGAATGTAATGTCATTGTAGGTACTCTCTAGAAACCAATTATTATTGGAAGCAATTATTGTTGGAAGCGTAATTCAGAAATGACTTGAAAAAGGCTTTAGCATTAAGAAAGGAGCTTTCTTAATGCTAGCAAAAAAATCTTCAGCAGGCTGACAAAAAAAGGCAGTATAAATCAATATTACGCTTGATTTGTCCTCTTTTGGTTGAGTGAACAAGCGAGCACTGTTTGGGTTTTGAAGAATAATTAATTAGTTTATTGTAAGCACATAGAACAAAACGGAATAGTATTTTTGTAGACATCTTCTTTGATTTCCAAGAACTGGATCGCCGTTCATTAGAAAACTAAATTCTAGGTACATTTACTAATTTACGATTACACTCAACACATTTAGTGGCCGTTCGGATAGTGGCACGTCGACAATATTTATTTTATTGCCTTTATTTGAGTGAAAATAAAACTGAAATGTTTTTGAAGTGCCTATAGCACGTTGTTGACCTAAATGCAAAGTTTATTATTAGTCTGAGAGCCTATTAGCGAAATGTCTACGCAGAACTAAGCGTATTGCATTGCAGTTTGCAGCGGGGTCCTAAATGATACGTAAAAAAATATCTTAGTGTCCTAGCTAGGCTGAAAGGTATTATCCTTCTCTTATTGTTTTGGTGTTAATACTTTATTGCTTTAACCGTCCATGTTGTAATATACTAACTCAATTCAATTCAAGCTCTAAAAAAACTAACTACCTAACTCTCTTAGCTTAAATAAAGAGAGCCATTATATTATTATCTCTCCCTTCATTAACAAAAAATATTGAGGCCACTGAGGGTTTACAAAAACATTTTGAGTCCTAGATTTAACATGTTATCTGCTCATGAGATCAAAATCGCTGTGCCTGAGTAAAACGGTTCGCCAATAATTCACGACTAATATTTTGTAACGTTGATTCGGAAGTAAATTGTTACGAAGAATAATATAGTGAATCAGTCTGCCTTGGCTTATCTTGGAAAAGATTCGAGGATTCCAGTTTTTTACACATATTCCAAGAATTCCATATTTCAATTTCAACCATAATTTTAGAAAAACAGGAAAATTTGCAGGAAACTACAATACAGTAAATGACTAAAGAAAAACAGAAAATGTTACAAAAAGTATATTGAGTAATATAGTTCTCTAATTTATTATAAAAAATATGGAATTATTACGTTAATATGGAAAACAATAGTTCAGTATTTAGAAAACAGTTAAATCAGAATTCCTAAATAAATGACTTCCAAAACGAACGTTCTATTTTTTACGCCCGAGTTACCACATAATTTTTCAAGTTTGTAAGCATTTCCTCTTCTCTATTTATGAATGGGTGACAGTTCATCGTATAAGCGGCTACTTGTCTCCCGTGACGTGCGCACGGGCCTGAACTTGTCGCGGTCCATCACTATCTATACTTTTTAACGCACCCTCATTCATCCGTCGGGTAATCCCCGGTAGGTCATATATTACACGGCTGAAATATAGCGGGATACAAACTGTTTACTTGTGTAATTATAGCTGACAAACGGTCTATGGAAGATAAAGGTGTTGAAGAATTTCCTTGGCATAAACATTGTGAACATAGGGCCGTGTTCGAAGATAGTGTAATATTAACGCCTAGTTTACAAAATTAATTCCGACAGCAAACGCGATTAGAGCCTTAAGACACGACGACCATAGAGACCATCATAGAGGGAAAATTACGAAGGGAGAGAAAATGAAGTAGGTAAAAATGTCTCTGTAGTCTTATAAATAATTGTATCTAGTGAAGAATGGCGCACTGCAAAGAGCGTTCATATTTTTTAAAGAATGTAGGTATTTTTAGAATTACTAGTGTCGAAAGTTAAACTATTTTTGAAATATTGAGTCTAATGATGCATCCGTTAAGGCATTGATTTTGAGTTCTACAACTATAATCAACTAACATAAAAACTTAAATAAATTAGTGATTACCACTACTGTTGGCTTCGGACTGTATATTCGTTGGTAAGAGTTGTTACTAAATTCGAATGCTTATACTCGCAATAGTACAACATCCTACTAGTCTAGTTCTAGTAAGCCATCGAGTATACGAGTACATTGCTAGTGTTACAATTGAGTAATCCTGTGAAGAGGTTTTTCGTAGGAAAATCTATCATGAAGTTACGTCACATTATTATGTCCAAGAGAAGGTATAAATTCCAAAGGCTTAGAATAAAACTTAAACATTTTTTGTTTTCTTTGGAGATAATTTCTCTAGAAAATGAGCTCAAAATCGCAAATGGAAATAAATACTTAAACCGTTGATTAGAGGTTGGCGTTGAAGTTTGAAATTAAAGCGAACAGCACCATGCGCTATTTACAAAATAACATTGTTCAACAACTACTTAGTTATCGCACCTTACTTGCTTACGTTTAGGTTTCTCCACCGGTTTGCTTAATACTGAGAATAGTTTAAATCTTTTGTAGAATAAGAACTCTATTGAAAACTCCAAAAGTTACAAATCAACAATCTTACTTGCATTTGAGTAACACATCTAAACTATTCCAAATAATGGTCATCTGTGGTACATATTACCTTTAAAATAATAATAGCGAAAAACTAAGTAAAGGGAATTTTTCAAAGCGAAACAAAATATGTAGAGTTTTATTGGTGGATCGCACCGACACATCATTTGTGTCTTACAAATATTATATCAAATATTTCTCCTAATTTCGTTTTCGTAGTGACCGAATATGATAGTTAACGAACTAGAAATAACAGTGATTTATAGAGAAAAATTACAACAAATTTGTCATATCCTGAGCTCTGGTGCCCTTTTAATTAGGGGCCGGATATCGTCCTGCCGTAACGAGACACGCACGGCCGCCGACTTTCCACGTGATAATGAGAATTACCCGAAAAGGTGACTTATTGTGGATAACTCAGGCAAAATGGGTAATTAGAAATAATGACGAAAATCTCCTTATTTGCCAAGAATAATAATGAAAATGTTCACCTTATTTAATAACATAGAAATCCTGTTATAACTTGGTAATTCTAGATTATAATCACCACGTGATATGATCCTAATGAAATGATGAGTGATTGATCACAAGCCCAGGTTTACATATTTCCAATTCAGAAATCAAATTTCAACGACAAGGAAACAGAACCTACGATCTCCGGAACGAGAGGTCTTACACCATTAAGCCGTGTTGATACTTAGAGTACGAGTAACAATGGAAAACACTATTTTGTAACCGCCTATACGTAGGCGTGTATGATTATTTCTCTGTTACTCTTAGCCACAACGTGATTAACAGAATATCTGAACTGAAAAGCGATGTAGAATGCAAGATGTTTCATTTGTTCCACTGTATCTATGTGTTTAATTAAATTCAAAACAACTCAATAGATTATTCGAAGTCGATATAACGGCTAGTACGGCGGCGCTTGCCAACTTACAACACACATGATCTTCATGCCAAACATCACTAGCTGCAATATGCACAATGATTCTTGGTGCTAATAACAGCCAATAAGTATCAAAATGCAATTATCCGAATATGTTGCTTGTTTGTTTATTACAAATTACTTCACTTATTTCCAGCAACTTGAAACTAGGAGCTAGGCTGATGAGTTACATCATAACAATATTTTGGTATTATGGGGTGAATTAATGAGGTTAAAAATTGACTAAGCCAATTTAAGACCTACTTACACTTAAACAATAAAAAATTCAATTCAAATTAAAATACATTTCGCGAATCGTATGATAACGATAACGATTATGAATCGCTACCCAGGTCCAGGTCCAACAAAACAAAACCGTATATGCCCATACGGTTTTGTTTTGTTACTACTAACAAACACCTAACTAAAACTGATTTTATTTTTCTAAACTCGTAGCAGAAAGGTTTGTTTTTAATCCAAACGGTTTTGAGTGTTCGAATTAGATTACCTCGCTCTGCTTCGATTTGACATCTACTCGTACTACGAGTATAAGTTATAACGTACGTTTAGTTTAACTGGACTGAATTACTGAACTACGATGAATTTCGTCGTCTCATAAATTACGCCTTGCCTATTCTTTATGGCGACACTTCACCGAGTGAAGGTGTTAACGTCATAGCGACTGACGGCCCCTTATATTACCCCTGGTTATTAACCACCCACACGTATCTACTACGTCTTTGATTTAATGGTTATATGAATGACTTATTTTGTTTATGTTGGATTCGGGAATGAAGTTGTCGGTGGTAGGTTGGTCGTTATGTTAAGGTACAGGATGGAAGGTGATTCCTCGTTAAATACAAGTATGATTTATTTTTGAATGACTGTTTACTTTGAATAAAAGTCCAATAAAACTGTATTGCTGTACTGTAGTCTTTAATTTTGAAGCTACGAATTGGTTGATGTAGAAGAGATTTATAACTGACACTTTAACTAACTGATTTTCTTATCTACAAAACAACATTTTTCAAATAACTCTCAATTTTGATTCTACTGTTCTGGCAGGACAACATGAACTTCTAAATAAAAAAAACGTTCGTTTACCTGACAACCCTTTACTTAAAAATAAACTGTACCTAGAAGAACATTGTTTTGTAGCATTCATAAAAAGTCTTCTTATTTTTTCGTGTCCGTAAGCTAATGTCGAAACTCATTAGTGAAGCTTAGCGTCAGTGTCACGGACACGTTTAAAAATAAATAGAAAAAAAAGAACGAAGGAGGGACTTTTGAAATAGGAACTCCAGTTTGTTTCGATACTCCTTTGGTGAAAGATGATTGATAGTTACTCTGCGCCGGAGTGTATCAATTTTACTACTTCAGTGTAATTATTTTATCAGATGGATACAGTAAGGTCTATGGAACGGACGTTTTTAATTGGATCTATCAATCATTGATGAACAAGTTGTTGCAACTGGTTGAAGGTGGGCCAGCAGTTGTCCCCAAGGGTTGTTTTGTGTGAAATTATGTATAAATAAATAAATAAATCTAGAGAATACTTGAAATTTATGATGTAAAAGTGCGGAGATTCATTTAAACTCTATAATGAGGCATACGCAGTCCTGTTATGCTGTATGAGGCATAAATCCTACTAATATTATAATTGCGAAAGTTTCACTTTTTTTATCTTAACGTAAAATTGGTCAATATTTTTTTTTATATTTCTTTTTCCTCATCCTATGTATTTTAGGTTTCAAGAAGCGATAATTTAGCGATCAGTAAAGTTGTAGCATAAAGTGTACCTAGAATAACGAAGGATGGTGTCAAAAAAGACGAGTGTGCGCATCACGGTCCGGTGCGCTGCGCCCGCGCATCCGGCCTGTCCCTAACCACACGCAGCTAGGGGACTCGTCCCTGCTGGACACGGAAGACGTTGCTAGGCCACTTTAGGAGTCATTAGGAAAGGGTGAGACTGGTTAATATTATTATATTTAAAATACCACTTTTATGCGCTAGTTAGATTTCGGGCCTCAGCGTAGATCCGCGAGTCCGTAGATTCTTAAAAAAAAACAATTTCGAACAACAAAATATCAAAGCGACATCTACAAGTTATAAACGGAGCTCCTTACCACTACACCAATCAACGAAAATTGAAATCTGAATCATCTCTATTCAAAACAAGAATATCAATGCTCGTATTTTAATAAAAGGCACTCAAAGACTTTTTAAGTCCGAAACACATAAATTCCTGCAAAATAGCATACTTACTAGAGACTACCATGTAGTAGAAGCGTAGAGCTATCATTAGGACACAGACCAATTACAAACTCTACTTATAGAGCACGAACAGTCGAAAACTAGAGCCATTGCTTGCGAAGGTCTACAATTACGCTTATTACAGGGGACTTCCATCGGAAACACAGTTACAGGGCCTGTTTTTCCATTTCTGAGAGCTGGAGTACACTCTTGAGAAAAAGTGCACAGCATTATCTGTATTATTCTCCATTATTATGATAGATGCCAAATTTGGATGAAGGAGGATGTGATAGACAATAACTTGACCCCTAATGGACATAATAATATGTACGACTAATGACACAAACGCGCCCGAAATGTCTAGTACAAAATATATTAACATTGCAACAAGAATGCACTTAGCTATATGTATTTCGTTTGTATGACTGAAAGTGGAGCAGCACACTCTCAACATCAATCACACCCAAAAATTTAATACTATGTTCAAGCTATTTTCCTCGCTTTGTGATATTTGAAAGTATCCATTCAATTTCTATGTATACTTATGGAATTTAAAGGCAACATAAGCATATTATCCTTCAATTACGGATAACAACTGCATGCGGGCATAGCCGCAGGCACAGATAGTTTGATAAATAAATTTATAAATATGTCAGTGAAACGGAAGGAACCGTAAGTGACGTTTCAGAATAGCAAATTGAATGTACCAGCAAAACTAACTCCAACAATAATAGTGCGGATGTCTATAAAATCTATCAAAGCCATAATAGAAAAAAAGGTTCGCGTTAAAAAGCCCCGCCTACGTTAAATTCAAAAGAACTTGTGTCGCGTCCCAGGAAAAAAACACATTGCATTTGATTCTTATGGCAAAATATTTGATGTTATCAGATTGAGAGCCTTGATAGTTAAAACTTTAATTTAATACACTAAACTATTCGCCTTAAAGCTAGTAGACACCTTTACAAAGTGTAATGAACTTCTATTGATGACAGTACTTAAGCAGCATCTTAGCTGCTACTCAACAGCAATCGTTAACTTAGTAACAGCTGTAAATACTAGTAAGACGACTACTTTATAAGCACATGCTAATTTAGGCTTGAATAATTTATCACGTAGTGCAGTGAAAATACTTTCGAATGGCCCTTTGAACCGTCTTACTTATAATTCTAGCTGTGGTACAGATAGCTTAGTGGCAGTTTTTCTCAATATTCAATCACGCCTGCGTGAACACGAATTTGTACGGCATTCGCGGTAGCGTCTCTTGCCGTAACTTTAAGCTGCTTCCTTTTCGCAAATACACATGTTAACTATCATAGTTACCTTGAACAACCAGAACTTCTAGTCTACCATAGATTAAGCCATAAACTATGCATAGAAACTTCTCGATTATAGCTAAGCATCTACAAGTTTTCTAACGAACTCTACAATCTACATAATTTCTTGTTTTTGATGCGACATCGGATATCCTGGACGCTAAGAGTGCTTATATTAAAATCGGCAGATCTAAAGCGCTACAGTCAATGAGATCATTGTGAGAGCAAGTTTCTTAGTATTCATTCACAGAAAATAACTAGTATTATGCTCGTAGAGAAACCTGTACCAGATATCACTCTCACAGCTAGACTCGTATTCACACTTAATGGGTCATAATAACAGATATTCAGAAACCTGTACGTTCATGAAAGACCTCTGTTGTTGCCAATGTTCATGCGAATATAAAATTTAAGTACCTAAATGGTGCATAAAAGTAGTTAGACAGGTAATATCTAGAAATCTTTCGATATTTGATGAAAGTTATGTATGAAATGCAATAGCGAGTGGCCTTCTACGGTCGTGTCTATAAGCTTCTGTCCAAGTAATTGAATTTGCGTTTATTTATAATGATGATAGACTTCGATAGAATTTCAAATGCATTGATTTTACTATTAAGGCGTTTTCATTAGAAATAATTCGATTTTCAGTTTCATATACATACAATATAGCCTATTTCAAATTCCCGATTTTGGTGTCCTTTGGCAATATGAAAACCATTTACAACGTTGTTTGACCGGTTAGTGATGAAGCTCTTATATAATTGCAATTTTCGTTTTAAATATCAAGTTTTTTAATTTTTTATTTCGACCTTTGTGTAAATAGCGTGCTATTTGATCTTTTTCTAAATTTTACTTTACTTTCTCGACCCAAAAAAAAAATTGTTATGATTACGTACAAAAATGAAAAACCCAAAGTCCAGTCTAAAAGAAGCTGAGTACATACCAGATCGAGTCTGAGGCTGAAGGAGACATGTTTGCGCGGCGGCGGCGCGGGCGCAGGCGGGCCTTCGTAAAAGGCGGCCTCCTCCAGACCGTAGTCCGATTCGGGCTCGCCCCATTCCAGCTTCATAGCGCTGGGGCTGCAACAAACCAATAAATGTATGAAGACCTGGAAAATCGACTGATTTTGAATAAAGCAGAGCATGAAGCTATAGCGTTGGGTACCGGAGATGTAAAAACACCCTGATTCTTATGCTCGGGGCTTAGTGCCTGATGCTCGTAGACTTTCTATGATGCAAACTGGCGAAAAAAACATCCCACGTTAATTACTGAAGAATTACGTTTGGGGTACAAACAAACAGAGTACAAAAGTCAACAAGAGCACAAAGAGGCTTGGCATCAGTATGAATGAAGTTTTCAAGAATTTTTTTCAATGATTTCAGGCAACTATTTTGTTACGGACAAAAGTTCCGTTTGAAATAGCGATAAGGCCGTCTAAATTGTGCATTGCTTTAATTGATTACTTAGCTGTAAGTTTTTTTACTTGAATGTGCAATAAATATACTATCCATCGGCTGACTCCCCGCGCCTGCATATCTCTATACCATTATTACTAAACCGAGGCTGACCGCTGCGCCCATCAACACTAAGGCTTCGCTAACCGCAAACGGGAACAGCAGCCTATTCGGAAAACCAAAAAACTCTTGCCTCCACTTCTGTCTCACTCACTCCCTATAGCACAGCAAGTGACAGCAGTGCAAGGTCCGCGTTAAGTTTCTTTTCAGGGTAGCACGAACCTGTTTCCCATCTTGCGATACATCACTTCGCTCTATTGAACACATTACTGTTTTTATAGACCCTTTTATAGAAGCCCAGTTTGTAGGTTACTTGAGATTGATTCTGTAATTCGTTTCCACAAAGTTACGGCAACATTTAATGTAGTCTTTAGCACAGAATATAACAGAGATTCTGTCTATTTATAACGCGTTTTACTTATTCATTCGTTTAATGTGGTTTCATTTGAATGATAAAAAGATAGGTAGCTATACTTTTATTTTTATCATGAATCTCTAATCCACTAACCAGGAACCCTTCTAGGAATTTATTAATATCTCATCAAAGCGATCGGAATTAGTTAACACTTTTCAAACGTAACGAGTTGATCCGGCGGAAACGGTTCTCAAAGACACGTGTAGCGAAAACTGCCTGAAGCCCACCCAAAAATAGGCAGACGTCCTTATTGTTTGCTGAGGAAAGGTGAGAATGGGACAACAAGTGGCGTTGTTCCGAATGGTGAGTTAAAGGTTGTTAGAGAATAGCCGAGGGCTATAGATGTGTCGTCGGCAGATTTCGGCTCTTGTGATGCCGGAGCGATGTCGTTCGGATCATATCCGGCGGATACGGCGCGGAGCCGACACCATCGGACATTATTGTCGTGTAATTGAGACGGCGTGTCGATTTGTTCATTTGGAGGCCGGTAATTAAGTCAGGAGGGTGGTGGAACTGATTTAAAGCGTTCCGCTTGGAGTGATTTCAATGAGGTGTCTTGAGGGTTGCGATCGGAAGGGGTCTGTGACATTTGACAGATTCGGGCTATTTGTGCAGTGGCAGATCCGTTTAGCCTATGTAACGTGAGCTTTAGATGGTGTAGGAAGGTTTATACTCGCATGTCTTTAAGCTGCTACGCCTGTTACTTATTGCTTTAAATCTAAATAAAAAAGTTCTCATTAAGAATAAAGTTCTAAATGACACTTACATAATTTCAAAGTACCAAAAAAATAACGAATGACAATGTATAAAAACACCCATTTAAAACACTTCCTACTGAAATTACTTTGTTTTATTAAATACAGAGGTGTGTGGAAAAGTACTGTAGATTACGAATAATTACGAGTATTATTCAACGTATGAGAAGATAAAGATAACACATTTTAATACATATCGCACAGGTAGGCCGACAGCAAGTCTATCAGTAAATGGCTATACCTACCCCACACCATCTATTCA
The DNA here is from genome assembly GCA_950022985.1 of Udea ferrugalis. Taxonomy (NCBI): domain Eukaryota; kingdom Metazoa; phylum Arthropoda; class Insecta; order Lepidoptera; family Crambidae; genus Udea; species Udea ferrugalis. The sequence goes on from OX465533.1 coordinate 6,370,893, forward strand.
CATTTCCACGAAGTGTCTACTCAAAGTTGGTAGAGTCACGTCACCCGAAGACAATACTTATGTAGGACCTGGATTGAATAATTCAACATATGCTCGCAGAGCTCAAAATAGCTATACAAGAGCCCGCTATCTAATCGACAAAATGATAAAATTCTGACGCGCTATTTCACACTGGTTGTGGTTTTGTTAACGAAAATATCTCTTCTGCGAACAGTTAGCCTTTGATTTCGATATAGCCTCGGGGCCTGCTGCTCAAAAATATCACCAAAACGTTTGTCAATATGATTCAAATTAGTGCGATGACCCAGCAGACATAATTTTGGGATAAGGTTCCCGACCTACGGACTACAGATTCAAGCTGGTACAGTTCGCACGCAATTTCGCATGTTGACTGACGTCGCATGATGGATAATCGGTTTATTAATGCCTGAAGTGAAAGCATTCTGCCATATTGTACCAAAAAGTTCTTAGAATAAATAAAATTGGGTACATAATAACATAATATTGAAAATACAAATCCAAACGAATATTTTTATAACAACTTACTTTGAAATATAAAAAGACGTTATATCGAATGTTCAGATAACTAAATCAGATTAAATTTATTAAATCTGTTTGGAAAACATCGAATGAGTAATATGTACGTAGACCCCGATATTTTAACAATTTTGGTGTTTGAACGGCCAGCTGCAGCAGTTCGTCTTCGTATTTTAGATACGCTGATTTTGGCCTAAGGACTCGGAATATTACGATGTGTAAGTAAGTACAGTCAGTCTCAAAATAGTGGTCAAATATGTGGGAAGTATTGAGGAAAAGCAACCTTGTTCCTACAGAATAAAAAATAGTTTTCAGATGTCATACGACTCTGTCATTGGTAGTATTTCCATTGATTTTGTCAAACCAACAATGCCTTTCTGAACTCTGTAAGCACACATTGAAAAAAAATGAAAAAAATGAAAATGAAAAATATTTATTTCTTTAACAATAATTATAAATGGCTATGCAGAGATGGACTCTTTCTTTTAAGTGCCATAGCACCTGTGGCAGAATGAGTCACTCTTCCTTAACAAAATGTACATTTATAAATTTAAATAAGCAAATTACTTACTTACATTACTTTGATGTTGACTGTACCTACAAAATTGTTTCATTTGCATGGGATTGTGCACGAACCACAAACAATACCCGAATTCTTTTTAAAGCGCTCAATATAGTCAACCTTTTTACATACTTGTACTACCACAAGTGTCAAAACATACAATGACATTTCTGAATATGTCCTTCAGCACCAATACATTTTTTTGCAATTCATTATTTATATTAATAGAAAATGGCCAAAAGGATCTCAAAAAGTGCTATTAATTGGGCGGAGTTGGAAAAGAGGGTACCACCCGAGCAGAAACCTCAATATTATGTTTTCAAAGCCAAATCAGATGCTTATTTCCGCAGGTAATTTCGTAAACATTTCTTACTTCACTAAGATTTTTTTATCACCAGCATCACAGTTTAAGGGCCCTAGGCAAAAAAGATCGCAAACAAAGGCCGAACGAGGCTGAAAACCCTGAAAGGCGGTGGCGAACGGCGTGATGGTAGAAAGTAGCTGTGGAAGTGGACATCACATTTCAGATACATCAGGCAGGGATATTACATTATTATAGATAATTGCTGAACTATAATAGTTAAACTAAGAAAAATGTTTTTTATTAGGAACTGGGCAGTCATTTGATCACAACCTCACGTGGTGGTAAGTGTTGATGTGTTCTATGATGGTATATGTATGCCCAGTAAATGCTTTTTTTTCTTTCCTTAAAGATACCCAGATTCTGCGTTATCGGTTTGGCAAGAAATGCACACCTTCTTCTTCCTTCCTGCATTATAAAAGAGTCCCATTCTTGTTTTCAGAGTTCTCGCTAATCCTCCAGAGCCCCCAAAGATAGATTGGGCGTCATACCAAAAGCTGGTGCCGGTACCCGGGCTGGTAGACAAGCTGAAGGCGGAGTATGAGAAGTTCCAGGTGCCATTTCCACAGGACACTCAGTCCACCCAGGTGGACGAACAATGGAAGGCTTTGGAGCCCGAGATTAAGTCCTATTGCGCCCAAATGTCAAAGGATATTGAGGCGTATGTTTTCATCAATTTTTCCTGTAACTATCTATTGTGGCGCAGTGATATAAAATGGAAAATTGATTTTTCCTACAATGTTACGCTTGGACATTATAGAGTTTTCATATTAAGTTCTAGAAATATACCAGATAAGTACACTTTTCTGTCTGTAGTAGTAATGTTGAGTTGAATATTTTAGGGCTACAAAAGAGTTAACGAGAATTCGAGCACTCCCAAAGTTTGAAGAAATGACCATGGAGATGTACGCAGACATGTACCCTGAGCAGGCTCTGGACCCTGTCAACAGGCCCACCTACTGGCCTCACACGCCTGAAGACCAAATAGGATACGAACCCCCAGCAGCAAAAGTTGAGAAGAAGTGAATTTATTTTTGGGTCACTTAGATGGTGTAATAAAGTTGGGCAAAGTTTTTTAGACTTGTTATTTTTCACTTACTCGTAGGTACATGATTTGAGTTTTTCGCTGAATTGCTTATCTAGGTATAGTAGGTAGGTGTGGCCATTAAGTCAATCTGTTGTTCAGTTTTGATATCTTGGTTACATCACTACATAGTATGAAACGAAGTCGATTTCTCTGTTCCCATGTTCGCTTAAATCTTTAAAACGGGTGTAGATGCGGTTGAAGAGGAGGTTTTATATGTATATTAACATCCCATTGCGGAGCGGATAGTTTGTTATAAAAAAGAGTTTTCAAATGTTATGTTTTATGTCAATGGAATGGAAATGATTCCCAACTTATTTCTGTGGTAAAGCGTTCGCCAAAATCGGCACGCGGCTTTGTTAAAGCCAGTGGCGCTCGCACAGTCCTGTTTCGGCCGTTCAAGTCCAAACACAGCGTGAGTTATTGTCTTCGGGTGCACAACAGTACAACACGAGGGTTGCCGTCCACTCTCTAAATATAGCCCTGCACCAGGGTCGCAGGGACAAACGCCAAGAACCCGCGCGGCAAATTATGATTGATGATTGGGTTGCGTTTCACGCCGTCTTATTTTCGTCTTTATTAGTTCTGTGTAACTAGATATATGCGATTGGGTTAACCATTTGCGATTTATAAATAGACCACGCTGCCAGCTGGGATAGGGCATTCGCGTTCACATATCTGGAATTCGTACGGAGCGGCCATAATGGCATTACTTATTAATACTCAAATGTATTTCTAACAAAACATGGTATACCCTTGTTCTGCTTCATGAATCAGAAAACTTTGTTGTAACTTTCGAACGATCTAAGACACAAACAAAACATTCGTCAATACTTCTAAAAAGTTAACATAGGTATTATTAATTGGACGTTCATACGAGTCATATTAACCCACACACAAATACAAATGAACTTTCACGTAATACCTACTACTTATTTCTAATAAAGAAATAAAGTTTGCTTTGCTACAGGCGAGACGAGTTGTCACATCCAGACACGAGCACTGGCACTCGTATGAAGGCAGGACTTATAACATCAAAGAACTAGGTTTTTTTTGGGACTGGAAGGTAATCATTTATCAGGTACAAATAATAATGTTCGTCATTTGTACCAATATCTTTGTGGTGCAATAAAAAAGAAATCGTTTTAAGCATAATTTTGGCAATGTTTATCTTTCCTATGAAATCCAAGTATTCCTTTCTTCCTTTTTTTATTATAAACCTAACTCAACGTTAACTATGTGGATTTTTGGGTACCGAATATTTTCCAAAATGTTATCTAATTGCACGATTAAAAGTTTAAACTAAGCCAGAAGCGTGGCGTGCGTGTGCGGACGGGTCGTCCAGCGCGCGCCCTTGCGGCACAGTATAGTATAAACCATTATACTGTGCCCGCGGGGACAGTCGCCAGACGGTGCGCTTGCGACGCCTTCCGAGAACTGCAGTAATGCAGATTGGCACTTTTCTACTAATCGCTTTTATATTGTTACATCAAAATATGCCGTTTTATCGTACACTTAAGTTTATGCTTACATTGAGAAATATTGGAGTACCCGTACCTTTAGGAACGCACGAACTTAGTGTGCAATGTAATTAGGTAAGTTTATATAACCATCTATTGAACATAATATTAGGTAGTGAAGTTCTTTTTCATTATTCTAAATTAAAGAAGATAACTCGTAGTTTTGGTAGATTCATGATTGTTTATTCAATGGAGAGTGGAAGTGGTGTGCATCAAATCTTAATCCAAAAACCTTTCATTTTTAGCAATCCTGGAGTCCCTGACTGATTGTGCCCCAGGGCCGTATCCAAGGGATTGGTGGCCACCTGTTCCAGTGCACTATTTATAGAGCCCCCTCGCCCCTTTCTCAGCCACCTCCGCCATTCATGACCGAGTCGTGACTTGACGTGACTAATGCCTGAATCAGTTGGACGATCAAAATGAACGAAGTCTAGAATTGTAGTGTGATGCATGTTTGTAAATCTTTCCTTTAAAAATTGTATTATGATGATTGTTGGTGAATCAGATATTTGCGTTAGGTCTAAGTTTTGTGCTATGTAACCTTTTTTATCTCTGGCTTCAAGTGAGAGTAAACTTAACTTTAGGAACAGAAAAAAAAGTGTTGGTGTCTCATACTGATACATTTAATTATTGAAAAGTTAGGTTAGCGCTACATTTTATTTGCTAGTAGACTCGCCAGCACGCACCGGTACACACCACTTTTGTCGCCTATGAACCCTCTTTCACGAAGCCGACTAGTTTCAGCCTCAGCTATTCTACTCAATTGGCTACAAGAATTCAGTTTTTCTGTTTACTTCTAATTCTAGTAGGTAAAGTAAGTGTATTTTGCAAAATCATCATGAAAATAATTTCATGCTAAGTAGACGAAGTTTGCACGTTCGTGTGCAGTTCGCCTTGCTAGCACAGAAGCGAAGTGGTTGTCTAATTAGTTATATAAATATTGGCAGTAATAGTTCCACGCTCAGATCTTGGAGCGGCCAAAGAGGAGTACTTTGTAATTCTAGGATTCTAGGCAAAACTTTTGTAGTTTGATAAAAGAAATAACTCAAAAAGACTTACTTGGAGTTTGATATGCCTGTTTTAGTACCTATATAGGTGTTTTAATCCTCATATCATAATTTTATATTTTTTCCTGGGATTTCCTCATTCGAAATCCCGATTTATTCCAGAAGGTAAAAATCTCTAGATATTATACTCAGACTTCAACCGATATTAGAATCCGAGACCTTGGCCTACACGACATCGACACCCACTTGACAATAAGAAGGCGTATTACGAATGCTAAACAAATATTTCGACGCCACAGCTTGAGTAACTTAACGATTCTACTGATTGATGTGCCAATTAAGTACAGTTAAACTTAACTCGGCTCAAACTTAAAACTGTGGAGTTCATGATGTCACTAGTGTGTGAGTTCATAGCAAAGACCAGCATAAAACTCAAACATTATGCTCTTACTGTGGTTGACACTTACATGATAAGGAACTTGGGTTTATGGCTACTAGTTCCAATATTTTGTTCCATGATGGAACTAGTGGTGATTTCTTCTTAACTTTATATGAAAAAATCACCAGTCTTTAAAGCTTAAAGCTTGAGAAGTTGTATTGAATAAGTAACTACAACTTGAACTTGATTAGAAAGCACTACATCAAACAAATATTGTATACGCTGAGCTCATTTTGCTACAAAACTTGCATACCACGCGGCGGAACATGAAGTTCAGTGTTACAGCTGAATTTTTTGTGAACTGCACAAACAGTTTCTCTGAAGAAAACCTAATAACAACGAATAAGTCATCAAATTAAATACTACAGATTAAGTAATCACCGAAACTAGATAGATAGATAGATATTCTTTATTGTACAAAAACATTACAATACAAGCAAATTACAGAGAATAATGTACAATTTAGATTAGGTATAATACGAGTATATTTTTTGTAACACCTAAGAAGATTCATCGATACATCGTCGTGGGCTAATGTTATGTTCATCGGAGTCGACGACCCCTACAAATAAACGTACGCGGTGGTGCACATGAATTATATTAAGTATAACTTCGTGATTTATATTACCGCTGCTACCTACAAAAGCCAGCCTTAGACACTAGTAAGCTCACAATGTTAAACGCAAATACATGAACTAAGTACCTATTTAGATATCTAATATTTTTTTCAGTCACTAATGAAATTTCATAGTTGAAGTGAGGCCAGTGCGCAGCAGTGTGACGTATACCTATTGGAAGTTTATGTTCATGTAATGAAATTTGTGTTAAGTGTGAAAAGTGCATAATAATGCACACTGCAGTATAGACAGTAAGTAGCTTCAATAAGATTAACGTAAATGAGTTAAGTTATACAACAGTATGACAACTGTGACCAATGAAAAGCGTTTGATATTCAAGTAATATGTAGATACCTAGGCAAAATCTAGGTCTGTCGTATCAATGACTACATTAAGAGGATTAGGCAAGTTGTGATGTTGATCGCCACTAATTAATTCATAATTAAAAATTCTGGTGTGCCCGCGCAGACGTCGGCGTCAACCAATTACGCTGCCTACGCGCACCATGTGAAAATGAACTCTATTTTTACATGCATATGGTGCAGTAATGATACGAAATTATGCAGTTTGAATGAAGGGCAAGCGACAGTTGTTTTATTTTGTACTAAATATAGTACTTGGACTGAATTGTTACTGTGCCAGCTTTGTGTAGCGGTGGTATGAGGCGGTGTCGATTGGCATCCATGATACGGCGATTTTAATATTGTCAGGGATTATTTTATTGTTATTATTTTTAGTTTCGCATCTAGAATGTGATAAAAAGGACACGGGAATAGAATGCTCATCATTCTTGTTTCTTTTGTGATCTAACGATATAAATCTACATTCCGTTTTCAAGATTCAATAGATTGAGATATCAGTTAACACTATAAGTAATAAATAAATAATGATGTAAAGACTCTACTAGAACTTTTAGAGCCAAAGTACCTACAGTGGCACAATAAATGCACATAAATACATTATTTTAAGTCAATATTTCTCAACAGTTGGAACATTCATAGCGATATCAACATTAAACAGATAACAATTTAGTGAATGAACTCTAGCCAAAATTCCCACGTGGGCGGGGCTCGCGGTGTGATATTAAAATTTAAACGGCTTATAAACATCTAACAAATACTCTCTAATAGTAAAACCAGCTTTATGCCACACATCTTTACCTTTACCATCATTGATTGTGAATATAAAGTCCATTAAAGTTCACTAAAACCAGGTGCTTCGGGCTCCGGCCAGGTTCAAATCCTCTGTTTCAGTCTTTTATGATAAGAAAGAACGAGAAAGAACACTACATAATGATTCTCTTAAACAAATCGACAAGTTTTAGAGATGGGCTATTTGTTGCTGTGTGTGTAAGAACCTGTGCAGAACATCTGTTATTATCGGGTTTTGTTTGGTGACTGCAAAAAACGTTTCAAGATTTACGTCGACACCGGTTTTAAATGGATGCTAAAAATACTGCGGTGCGATTTGAAAATGCTAGTAGTTAGTGGCAGCTGTTTTGACGGTTTTAATTAGGGAAAATAGTCGATAATACCATGTACACATGCAATTTACGGAAATTTAATGTAGGCAAGATCATTTTGAAGAACACATTATCTGCTCTACTAAAAGTCAATATGAAAATGTTAAAAAGAAGACTATTATTTCAAGCACGAAACAACCCCATTATAGGGACTGCAGCAAAAATGAAGAGTTACAGTAACGAGCAAAAATAAGATGTTTCATAAATGCCAATTCCAGTCAAGAATCAATATTATACCGTAGAAGAAGATTATCTTCTTCTACGGTATAATATTGATTCATTATGAATTGAAAAAAAAAGATGCGTCATCAAAACATTTTAGTAATTTGTGAGTTGTATAAATTCTTATTTTTTTGTTCGTTAGACCCTTTTCCCTAGTTAGACTAGCTAGACCCTGGTTTCTTTATGCATTTGATCCCATGCTTTTTAATATTATATTTTGTCCATGATCATAATCCTTCAAACATTGCAAATGGCATTAGTAGCTATCTGAAATATTAATCCAGTGCGCGATCTCTTGCTTCGTCTAACTAATGAATGACACAACTGTGCGAATGAAAGCCATGTTTGAAATTCTGCGAACAAATCATAACTATAAAAGGATGTTTGTACTACGTTAAAGTAGGTATGCGCGTCTAACACCACATATTCGAGAGCCATATTCGCGCTGAGAAAGTGAGATCCGTCCCAAATTATGTCAGCGGTTGAGTTTCTACCTGCTAGGGGCAGGGTCCCGTTGCGTGCAAGGTGTATAGGCACCCTACACGCACACATGCGCACGCACACACACGCAAGCTACGCACTGAGCATATGCGATGGTTTTAGGGTTGTCACGTTTTTCATTTAAATGTAAACAAGCGACTCATTGATGCGTAAAGCACAATACCTATTTAATTAAATTGATAAGGCAAGTGGAAGTTAATAGTTAATTTAAAAGGAATACCGAAGAGTGCAGTCTGGGTTTCTGGCGCATGCATAATATAGTTTTAACGTAAACATCCACTTTAATTGTTAATTTTCTTGTTTATCAGCAATGACCTTTATTTTAAATTTGCGTAGTGATCAAAATTAGGTACGGAGTCTTTAAAATATGGTAAGTAGTGCAGCCATATTTTTCATTCACGTTCACAGTGAACTGACGGCATGAATGACATTTAGATAACAAACGCTAATTTAGCGTTTTGATGTGTAAATACGTGGTCTTATTACATCAACAAGAAGATCTGTCCTCAAAACAGGTAGAGGCGGTATGCCAATTGCGCTATTGAATCTGCGAGCTCTAGTCTATCAGCTAACTTCTTGACTACTGCACTAACCCCCGAATGCTCAAACGTCAATCAACGCTAAGCACGGGCTCACACTCATGCTGTCCTGTAAATGACGTCCCGGATGCTCAACGTTGATTTGCGTTTGTGAATTCGGGGGTATATCGGTCAAACATTTGTTTCATTGCTCGGTACCAAACGGATGGTGCAAAAATGATTCATAATTGCAGTAATCTGACGACTAAGATGTGAAAAAGAAAATTGGCAACCCTGACCTCCTCCCCCGAGCACCCGACGCGCCCGATAGTGCACCGAACCTCAGCTGCACTAGCTCGTCAGATGTCGATCGAGTTTTTTTGTTTACTGCCTGTCTCGAGAAATGGGAGTAGATGCGAAGTAATCTTAGTCGATGGTTTTGACTCTTGAGGCTGTACGATGGCGCTACTGTCTGAACAATTTAAAGACTTAGGAACTTTCGTAAGGCAGAAAGGCATAGACAAAAGATTTTGCTAAGGATTATTATTAGTAACGTAACTTTAGACTTTAATAGCTTAAGGTTCGCTACTGGGGTCGGCCGGAGAGAAAATCTGTCAAATTTGAAAGCGATCGTGACAGCTATGGTCACACAGTGGTTGGGCCGTGCAATCCGTGCATAAATGCAATGCATAAATCCGGACGACCGTCTTGGTGTAATTGTTTAGAAGTCGGCTACTACACCAAAGGTCGCGGGTTCGATCCCCGCACAGTACAAACATTTGTGTGCATGAACATGTCTGTTTGTATTGGTCTGGGTGTTTCCTTTGTATAATAAGTATGTATTTACAAAAGAAAAAGTATTTGAGTACGTTTATCCGTTGTCTAGTATCCCATAAAAACGGAGTATAATTAGCTCACTTGGGGCTAGATGGCGCTGTGTGGAATAATGTCCAGGGATATTTATTTATTTATTATTATTATAAATCGCGGCATGATAATCATTTGATGCGTTCACCAAGGTATTTTTATTTCGCCAATATATTTCAGGTTATAGGGCAAACAAAAGAAACTAACCAAAAATTTTATTTTATTAAACATACTAACAAGCGGTTTTGCCAATTATTTTTTTACACTATTATTTGCAATCTATTCTCGTGACCACGTTATTTGCTCAATGTTATATCTGGTACTTGACGATTCCATCGAGATTTAGTTGTAACTTGGTTTATCCGTTCGATCATCATCAACACAAAATATTTCTTACATCCGTGTATTGCTATATCATATGCATTGGGCATATGATATAGCAATACACGGAGCCATTTCTAGTAACATGCAGAAGAACCCACTAATTAATTGGTCTTACTTGTAATGAAAAGCTGCAAGACGCATTAAACGGAGCTATCTTGTTACTAACTAAAACGAGGAATTTAACAGTTGTCAACAGTTGAGACACTTTTAGTGGATAATTTATTTTAGATAATAACACTTGAGTAATACCTTTAGTCTCCTGTAGAGGCCATCGTATTTCAGGCTTTTTACGCTGAATTTAATACAGAATCCACCGTGATCTTCATCTTACTGGAATTGATCTACGAGTAGAGCATAGTATGAAAGGAAGTCACCCTCCGCGTTTTTCTGTCTGTTTTTACATAAGCTTTCACTATCTAAATGATAGTTGATGCTAATTATATTTTCTAGAACGTTTGTCTGTATAGTTCATTCAAATTACTACAGGGAAAAGCTGTGTGCAAATAGCCAGTTAGAGATAAAAATGCTTGCACTGCCATTTTTCCATGGCTGACGTAAATATGATAATTCATATTTATATCAAAGTTCTATATGATCCATTGTTTTAATTTAAAATGGGTTTGCGTTTGATCTCAGTCTCGCCAGCCACGCTTACTCAAAAAATGCCTATTCACTCTTGCCTTGAAGACACCAAGGTTGTATGTATCCGGAAACATAGACGCAGGGAGGGCGTTCCACTCCTTAGCGGTGCGGACCAGAAAGGAAGCACCAAACCGCTTAGTTCGGACCGCTGGAAAGTCGACCACATGGAGATGAAAGCCCTCGCGGCGTCTTGTGGTCCGGTAGTAGAAAGTAGAGGGTGGTATCAGGTCATGAAGTTCTTGCGCACACTCTCCGAAATACACCTTATAAAAAACCGATAGACAGGCAACTCTACGCCGATGCTCCAAACTCGAGTTTGGTTCCAACGAGCGTCTCGTCACCTATCAGTCTCCTGGCTCTTCGGTCTACTGAGTCCAGTGCATCCAGCTGATACTTGGCAGAGCCATCCCAGAGGTGGCAGAAGTACTCCATACACAACCGAATTTGTGCTTGGTACAATTGTAAAAGCTGTTCCGGTGTGAAGTGTGTTTCCATTTCGAATAACTTGTCATTATGTTCTATTGCAATATCTATTTCTGTTTCGTATAAGCAAACGCAAACTTTAATTTTTTTTGCTCGAGATCTCCATCCTAATTACTATGGAACGAGTGAAGTTTCTTTGACAGCCGTCTGCGCAGTCCCGCAAGTCAGTCTTCCACATGACGCCGGGTGAGTGCACGTCACTGCGTAAAGAATAGGAAAATGAAATGGCAACTAGTACGAAATTGTCAAACCCAAGAGAGCTTTTAATCAAGTGAACTTATAAATATAAACCTGCCATATAACTCTCATGGTGAATCATGATAAAATCATACGTTTGATAAATTATGCATAATGCATATGAACAAACAGTACGGAGGAAAAAAATAAAGTTGTACTATTTTCAACAAAAGACCCTATGTGCGCCTATTTCGTGTAAATTATCCGCGTAATTATAAATGTCATTTTCGTCAAAAGCGACGTGCGCTCACCTTGGGGACATGGGGGGGAGTGAGCTGCGACGGTGCGCGCAGTGTTACCAGAGCACTCGCACCCAAAAGCACGGACGAATGGCTAAAAACGCACGGTTTTAAATAAAAAAGCACGATTTTTTTTCAAGCCTAAGAAACCATTACTTATTTATGGTTATTTCACTTTAGTCAGTTCGAGTACGCTCTTAACAGCAGATCACAAGCTTTCCGGCGCTATTGCGTGAATATTACTGCACCAGTAGCAAAAATCGCTCCACTTTGTCCGTCTTGAACTTGATAGAATTGAACTTACCGCAATGGATTGAAATGAACCATCATCCACAGCGACTCAACTACGAAATTCGAAAATCGAAGTTCGTATCGTACCGTCCCGCTCACTCTCGTGTTAAATATTATTAGCATGAGAGGGATGGCACCAAACGAAGTTCGAATTTAGCACTTCATAGTATAAGGCCTGAGCGACACCGGCACCACAGACAAGGTATGCTTTTCCACAAATATCCAATGTAAGATTAAGATCAAGTCGTCAGTGTTGTCACTGTTCTATTGAGTGACTTTCAATTATACCAACAAAAGGAATCTATTTTTTGCGCCATAGATAGAATCATAAATTAAAAAGCACTATTTTAGCACGTTTTTTGTCGCCGCACGTAAAAAGCACGCGTGCCTCTCAAAAAGCACGTAAAACCGTGCTAAAAAGCACGATTTGGCAACACTGGGTGCGCGGACAGCTATCAAAGAAACTTCACTCACTCCATAGTAATTTGTATGGAGATTTCAAGCGAAAAATTCGGAATGTTTGGGAATTTTTTGCACAAAACAGAAATAAAGCAATGAAAATCAACTGATTGGCAATGCTTCTTTGAAATCTGATCTTTACACGTTATTTAAAACACGTAAGTTGTTAGTTTATATGATGCCTAAACTTTTGAAATACGGGAGTGCGTTTTGCACGTTTTTAGCGATATTCTGTTTTTTTTTCACATTAATCTAGTCAGTTGATCCATATACTGGAAATTTGAGCTGATTGTGCAACTCTTTGACTACTATGACGATTTTTTTCGTGCCTCATACTTCATATTTTCTATATAAAACTTTAGTTTTCCCGAGAGCCGTTTTCCTGGTATCGCGCCTTAATTGGCAGAAAGTGACACTAAATAACTGGCGACAAGTCGACAACTAGACAGACACGTGTGAATTGCAATGGGATCATGACGACATTCAAGGTTGAATTTTCTAGTGATCGATTTTATACTCAGATAAGCACCTTAATTCTTAGTATTTATGATAGCTTCATTTCTCTATATGCAGATTTTGACGAGCCCCGCGGTTCGAAATGAATATCAATTGGCTGTGACGATAGCCTAACCTTCAGATAGCCAGATAACGCGGGTAGGCGGCTGATAACGTGATAATGGCGCATTGCGGAGAGTTTGTGATTCTTTCACGGCCATGGAGGTGCTTATAGAATTCTGGGAATTGAAATCATAACAATCACTTAGTTAAAGTTATTTTTATAGATAAGTACCTCTTTTTGAAACGACAGTTCTTATTTGGAAGTATGGGAGTAGACCCCCAGCTTTCGCAGGAGCGCTACCGACAGCGATCGACGGCGCGTAGCATCTACGCAGGGACTCGTGATGTGCGCGTGCCTCACACGCAACGTTTTCACGTGCTGGCTGGTTATTTCGCCAATAAAACATTTTCAGCTTTATAGCGAAGAAAGATTTTACGTAATCGAAACAGCCCACGTTAGATCAAACCAAGGAACAAGACAAGTACAAATGAGTAATTAAATCATCGAGGCAAGCCATAATGGTTTTTTTATAATACAATATGATGTCGGTTTGTGCAGTGAGTTACTACTTGTACTTACACTACTTACTACTTAAGCATACTTTGTATCACCAATTATGTAAAATTAAGTCACCAGACGTCAAATGTGTACTTGCAATGGATTTCAGCACACAACAGGAATATATAGATATATGGGGCCTCTGAAACAGATCCTCAACCGCTGGTCATAGCTATTAGTTGTACGTTATAATTTATTCAAAGTCACTCCAAGTCAGTACGACGACCAAATGTATAAAATATATTTTAAAACAATGATGAGAATGTTATGGTTTATTATAATTAATTAATTAACTTGTTGAAAATGTTTGGAGAAAGAAGTTCAGTAGTTGTTAGATACCTTTATACAGATGTATAATGAATCCCGGCGAAAATCTCACTTCGACCTAGATACTTACGAGAGGTACCTACCATGAGTACCATTCCTATCTACGGGATTGGAAAGTCGTTTTGGATAGTTATTTTAAGAGACTGAAAAACATAATTTCAGGACTATGATACAAAAAGGTGCAGTTAGTAATATTTCTTAACTTATTTATTGTTCAGACAAGCTGGTAATTTATCCCAGACAAAATAACCAGCAAGATGGCAACATTGGCAATTGACTCTACATAATTTTATATGACTGGAAATACCCTAGAAAGCCTCTATAAAATCTAGTGTAACTTCAAAACAATAACAAGTCTGTTATCATTACATATCATACGATAACAGCTAATGATAGCGAGTATTATCAGGATAGCTCCGTCAAATTATAAGTTCTTAAACTTAGACTGCTTTGGTAAGTACTTTTCTACTTTATTTTTGCAAATACATAATTGTTTATCTCTTTGGTCACATCAAATCACTCCTATCAGTGTTTTTCACTGTGCAAAGGTCAAACTATGCCTCGTATTTGAAGTCGGTTTAAAAAAGGATATGATATTGGCTGTGAACATACTGTCGTCTCGCTTCCATACTCGGACTTGACCGAAAATAGCAGATATCCTTTAAAAAATATTGTTTTTAGAAAATATTATTCGGAGGCTGTTTTGACTCTTGCCTAAAGGCCACTATCTAAGTAACGTAAAGCTTTACGCGGTCAATCAGCCTTGCAATACCTTAAAACGAATTTTCCGTATTCTGAACTTGGACCAATACACTAAAAGTTTCTTCTAAATTTATAAGTTTACGTTTTTTCTTAGCAGATACAACCTCCCTAGTCTATACATATAGAAGAAAACCATTTTGTACATTTAGATTATGAATAGAGGATAGGTATATAAATCGTGTTATTTTAGAATATTAAATGGTTAATAAGTTTGTTTTTGACGATCGTAGATAGTTTATTAGGTACTATAGGAGTACCTACCTAAAAACGGACATCTAGATTTAAAGAATATCAATTTCGATTTCGATTTGCTAAATACCGTGAGATCTGAGCAATGATGTGTTTCAATGAACTATTAACGAGAAGAGCCGGTCGTTCCTAAAACGACTTTACACACAGAATTACCATTAACTATGCAGTGACAATGTGTACCCATCTGTATAGCTGTGAGCCTGTGACTCATCACAAACACGCTGTGCCCGTGTTGTCTGTACTTTTGAGGCTCAGCCAACATCACAATGTAAATAATATGCATGTTAATTTCATAATGTAGTTAATTCGCGGTTATTGGTTTTCAGAATCTTACTAAAATATTTAGGCCATCTTTATTCATCTAATAAAAAATTGAAATGCGAAATCTTCATAAAGACTTCTTCATTTTATTCAAAAAGGGATGTCGGAGCACTTGAAAATCTTACTAGCTTCATTGGAGCATTAGCCAGGTGGAGGAGAGTTCAATATAGGTACCTAACTACCTACCTACCAACAGATCAAATACTAAACCATGAAATAGGGCTAGTTAGAGGCCTAGATGAGATGGGAATTGGACCGTAGAGAGTTGAGAAGTGGTGAGGAGGCCTTTCCCCAGCAGTGGGATATTTACATTTATACAATATGCTAATAATTAATCAACTAAATTGTCTGATACATTTAACAGGTTAGACAAAACAATAAAATATTAAGGAATCTCTATCTTCTAAAATATTTAGAAGTCAATAAAAGAACTCGGTGACTGCAAAACTTAAGAGTTATCTTTTTAAGTTTCAGTTAATTTTTTATATCGAATATTTCAAACCAAAATGATGATAAACCTAACCTAAATTAATTAATTTTGAATTTAAAGGTTACCTTTTGTTTTTTGGTAGTGCCTGCTAGCAGTTGAGGTAGGGCCTGTGCTCAGCAGTGGGACAGTCAACTATAAATAATGTTAGTAAGATGTTTACTAAGTTTTTGTGTTCGTTTAATTATTATGTTCGGATAATCGAAACAGAGATTATAAGTTATTTAAGCGCGCTTGGCTATCTTTCATAGATACTATCACACTTACCTATCAAATAAGTGATTTTACGAGTAGGTATTCATTATGAAAATGTGCTAAATAAGCTTACTGATACTTTTCAGTTGGAATCTGGTAGACAAGCCATTCTGAAATTGACCACTTACGACTTTTTAGGGTTCTGTACCTAAAAGGTACAATCAAAACCCTATTACTAAGCCTCCGCTGACTGTCTGTCACTAGGCTTTATCTCCTAAACAGTGTTAGCTGGAAAGCTGTTTTTATGTATTTCCGTTGCCGTTGTATAACAAAGTAGGTATCCTTTTTTTAAATACAATATTAGAGGGGGGTATACCTATATATGAGTCGCTTAAATTCAAACTCAGATAAATCCACTCTACCCTCTTAGGAGATATTAATGAAAAAGTGTTATCTAACCTAAATCAATGATTTAAAAGAGCGTATTATTTTATTTGTGGTAACAGTATTGAAGAAAACGACCCTCTATAACGAAATCAATTACAAAACCATCGTTGAATTAATTATAAATATATTTAGATTGGATTTAACTGCATTTGATTTAATGGAATGCAATTTATCCATATTTGAAAAAAAACTCTTAATTGATTTATGGAGTTTTGATTTATCGCAGTACTATCGACACTTAAAGTGTGTTTTTTTGTAAGTTGTTTTTTATTTAAATACAATAAAAAGCAGGAAAGTACGGTGATACTGTCGGCGCGTTTACGTCAACTGACGTCCATGTTGAAAAAATGCTGTTCGCTGATTGGCTCGTAGGGATCTATCTACAGTTGAAAAAAACTTTGTCACGGATCTATCTGGTTTTGATAAAATTGTACCATTTTAACGGTATTTTCCTCAAGAGCCATGCGGATTTATACGCAACTGCTAAAATAGCTCCAAAACTAGTTTTTTACGCTTTTTTTTGACACCAAAATCTTAAAAATTCTCAGAATTGGATTTATCCGAGTTTGAAGTTAAGCTACTCATATGATTTTATACAATTTTTACTTGATTACGGTAGGGACCCATCCAGGGGCGAGTCCGACTCGCACTTGGCCGGTTTTTTACTTGTACGTTCTTTGTAGCAGTCAGTGACTGCCGTACAAAATTGAACTGCAGCTCAGTCTAAGGAGTGGATCCTTAGACTGAGCTGCAGTTCAATTTTGTAAGATTGTAATTAGCTATTATACAGATAGGACAAACAAATAATTAGTGAGTTCACGATTCTCGTCCTACAAAACGCAGGCAGGTACTGCTGAACAAAAAAACAGGAGGTAGGTAAATGATGTGCGTGTATGGAGTGGTCAAATTATGTCTGAAGGATTTAGGGTAAAGCAACCCTATCACTACAGCAGAATAACAATAAAATTGCCTTCAAACCGTCAATTCTTTCTTAATCAACTCTGTTCGCACACATCGTTTTAATGCTGACTGTACTTATTCGTTGCAGTCTAATCGGACTGTCAATATTGAACCTTTTTATTACGTAACTAGCAGCCGCCCGCGACTTCGTCCGCGTGGACTAACGTTATCGTAATTTTAGTAAGGATGCCTATTTTTTTTTAAAATGAATTATAGCCTATGTCACTCAGGAATGATGTAGCTTTCCAACAGTGAAAGAATTTTTCAAATCTGCCAAGTAGTTTCGGAGCCTATTCAATTCATACAAACAAACAAAAAATCAAACCGTTCCTCTTTATAATATTTGTATAGAAGTAAAGCATGGCAGACGGGCACTGGCACTATCAGAAGATAGGCATATGGTTGAGTATAACAACACACAGGTACATCTAACAATTGCGATTAGGGACCTACCTATCTACCTACCTACTAATTTATTTAGCATGTTTTAATCTCGAGTGCGTCACATTGCGGCTCTATTTTAGGAGTTACGTCACGTTTTCTTAAGATTCGTTGTTTATTAGATTGTGTGATACGCTCGCCTGCTTTACTTCATACTTACTCGCTCAATACCGGCAAGAGCATGAAAACTGAATGCACCTCGATAACCCAATCGTAAAATTTTTGATTTACGACCGGGTATCTTATCAGCGCATTGTCCTTTAACGGCCATGATTTAATTGTGCAATGTTAAGCACGTATTGTGAATATTGTGATGCTCAGATGTCATTATCCTCTTTCGAGGCTACGAGTCGTTCAGAAAGCTCCTGGCCCAACTGTGCAGCGAAATAGCGACTCGTCTCAAGGTGCGGTTTTGTGCCTACCTAGTTGTTATGCGTGCTGCCATTAGCGGGATCGACTTGCGGCAAGTCCACTCGACTCGCTCTCGGACTCAGGTAGCGCCGGGATAAAAACAACACTTGAAATGGAGCGGACGCACCTCGCTCTCACCTAGATAACGCTCGGCCAACATCCATACACAACGATCCGCACCATAACTCAACCGTCGCCGTCATATCATTATGAATCAACCTCTATCCTGAACATACCTACAATAAGACGCCCTAATCACCCATTCACATCACACGTACTCTGATAATAATATAAATAGGGCTTAGCGTTCAATGAATGAACCTTATAACATGTAAATTCGTCGTTCACAAAATCGCGACAGAACTCGGCGCGTAGGCGTCGGGCTTGAATGAAAATAAACATTATAATGATCTTACCTTTCGATTTTGATATTATCCAGATTAGCGATATAGTCACAGCACACTGTAAAGAGGGTAGCAAAGTGGGGTTACACAGAACTACTGGGCATAACACTGTTTTGGACGCGGGATAGTGACGCGGCGCGGGCGGGCACGGTACTACGGGCCGGCCAGTTCGTTCAACACTGGCTGCCACTGAGCCGTGCGCTCGCGTCGCAACGCACACACACGCGTTCATTCAAATAAACGATCGTGGAGGGGAGAACTTATGAATGGACGTAGTGGTCGTATAGATACCGCTGATAAGACGCTGTGCAAGCATTATACAATATGATACGGACCGCGGCTCGATACCCGAAAACCGTTTCCAGTGTCAACGATATAATTCTGATGCCAGCGAAATCAGAAACCTGGTTTCGAAATTCGAAATACACCTAATCGGGTCATCCGTCGAATGTGGCTCAGATAAATAAATAACCGATGCGCGAAGTCTAGCATTTACTGAGTTCATCTAGGTAGGTTCAGTATTTGTCGAACAATTTGGTGTAATGGTTCAGAAGTGGGCTATTACACCAGTGGTCGCGGGTTCGATCTCCGCACAGTACAAACATTTGTGTACATGAACATGTCTGTTGGTTGTCTAGTATACCATAGCACAAGCATTTAGTTGCTTAGTTTAGGGCTAGATGACGCTGTGTGGAATAATGTCCAGTGATATTTATCTTGCAGTTCAGATGAACAACCAAAGTATCTTACCGAATATAACCGAGGTCATATGCCTGCTGTGCCAGCGACTGAAGCGTCCTTAGAGTTGTGAAAGTTCGTGGTGGCTGCGTGCATTTCGTGAAGCTATCCTGAGGGTGACAATATTGCGAGTCTTTATAGTGTAGTTCTTGAGGATTTTGTCCTTTAGCACATCTCGGCTCCATACATCCTAATGGGGAAAACCATCACAATTCATAGGCATAGTTGTGCTGCTGCCTAGCCCAGCTAAATCCACCCCAAGCGGCTGCGCTGTCCGATTTAGTTTCAATAGTTACGAGCGCCCGATGAGGCTCAAAGGGTCGCTGGTCCGATTACCGCGCCAGCACTCAATTATTCATTCATTTAACTTTTAACTGTAAAATCCCCCCTGAGGTCTCTCTCCTGACCAATGCGACCCGTCGTGGCGTGGATTATTAAGATTATTGGTCAAAGTTTACACTCGGGGATTTAATTACGGTTTTCAACTTAGTTTGTTGAATAAAAAGGGATACCTTTGTAATAAATTAGTATTTAATACTTTTATTCCCTATTTACATAAAAGGCAACAATACAATAACATGATGTAATATACTGTGATATAAATAATATTATATGATCCTGTTTGTCTACGACAGTCCCTTGAGGAAGGTGGAGAGCTTGTGGCTCTTGTAGTCGGAGCGTAGCTGAATGAAGTTGTGCAGGATGGACTGGTCCAGCTCCGCCTGAGGACAAAAAGCACTGGTAAATAAAGAGAACCAAACCTTATACGATAAATAAACCGACAGTAATTATAGTAGAGTTGCAGGAATTGGAAATGAGTTACATCGAATCGAATTGGTTTCCACCTGTTCGGTTAGCATATCATCAGCGTTTGGACGTCCGACTGCAGAGCACAGGACATACCTTAACTATGAGGTAATAGCAAGTAAACCATACTTCAACGCATGGGCTCAAAGCCATGTGTTGATAGGAAGGAAGGAGACGATTAGTAACTTTCGCGCCGAATGAATATGAGCAGATACAGAACGCTCTGGCATGCACCGCTGTTGGTGTCGTTCTATGCTTTATAGGCAGTCAGGCGATTGTTGCTTGGCTGCACCTGCCTTTGATCGGAAGATTAAAAATCGTATCAGCGTGCTTCTACGGCCATATTAATGATAACAGGGCGGATGCAACTATAGGCCGATCAAAATACCAGCAGGACACGTGGGCTTTTAAGCAAATAAATTATTATCTTTGGGGCATAAGTCAGATAAAATATTAATTAAAGTGCAAGATAATAAAACAACAAGAACTGGTTTTAAATAGTGAAAAGTCGTGCAAAAATAAATGACACGGTCATTGCCGTATATTTAAACAACCGGTTATAGTTAACTTTTATTAATTCAAGTTTGTTGAGAGAGCCACGTGACGTGAGGAGTTTCTGCCTAGTTCTCATGCGCTTGCTTAAGAAAAGCAACAAAAGTTGCATCAACAACGTGGACCCGAAAATAATCGATATACGTGGTCAATGCGGACTCATGCAACACTAAAACTAAGAAGTAAATTGGTATTCTCCTTCATTCGTATTGAAATATTTTTAACATCCCTTGCAGCTTCGTTTCTTTAGCCCTCACGATCACAGTCGCGGCGCTACCGTAGATAATGAGTTTTACAGAATGCCTAACTTTAGTGTCCCTTCGCATTTCCTCGTAGGGCGTAAGTCTGGTTGAGAATCGCTATCCAGTTCTGAGCTGGAGAGAAATTGTAGTTATCTTAGATCAATAAAATTGATGTAAAAATTAGAAATAAGATAATAAGATAAGACAGGAAAGTAGCAGGACCTTATCTAGCTCGAAATCTGCGCATGAGTGGTCAGACTAATAGGAATAAGTGTATAGACCGACAGGCACCAATGACTCATTAAGAGTTACTTACGTTACGTGTCATGCTTTTAAATAATGCAAGATGTGACCGTTTACTTGATGAGGTTTCTAATTTAACGGCCAGCAGTACTTACTTAGTGCTTTGACTTTTTCAACATGAACAACAAAAACTGCTGATTTATAAGATTTTAAGGTGGTAATAATCCGCTAAGAAAGTGTTTTTGTAAAAAAATACTGTTAGGCGCTTTGCAGACGACGATAGTGCAATGGGTATCCTATACTACCAACGCACAAGAAGAGCAAAAAGTCCGCGCCGCAGATGCCCGACGGGCACTTAAATGCCTTGCGTTCGCGGTAAGGGGCAGTCGAGGGCATCGGCGGGAAGACGGGGCTTTATTACTTCGCAGTCAAAAAGACCGCCCGCCCGCCGTCTTCATAGCGCCCTACGGGAGGATGAGCGGGGTCACTTCGTATGAAAGGCCCAGTTTTTTAAAGATAGAGACTTGCCAATTGACGGCAGAGCCGTGCTGTGTCGTCGGATGTGTTTATCACGCAGGAAAAAGTCTCAAAAAGTTTTTTCTGGGTTCGGATAGAAAATTTCTTGTCAAGTTATTAAAAACATCTAAACACACGTATTGGGCCAGTGCTAAATATATCATAACTTCTGAAATTATAATTTAATTGAATGATTTGAAGTAAGAAGCATTTTAGTCTTCGTAATCATATTTACCTACAAGTAAATAGTAGTGAGTAGTACGAAAATAAACAGTGAATCAAAATTATTGTGCCATATCGTCATTATCTATAGTAAAAATAAGCACTGAGTCTGAGATAGCTAGGGGTTTTAATTTATTTGTTTATTGAAACTATATTGCAGAAGTAGCTACAAATAGGCGAATTTAAGGCCATATGGCATTAGTGTGTTCTATAGTGTAACCTGTTGGTGGTTTAGTTGTCCTAGTCTCTAAGCCTGCATGTATTTTCTAAATTGAATAAAGTGAAATGGCATTATCTACCAGTCAACCTTTGGGTCGTGTTGAGATTATTCAGTTAGTGCAGTGAAATATTCTACCTGAAAACACATGCACACATAACATTTAATGCTTGTCTTGAAGGTGTTTTTTAGAGCCAAACATTCTCAAATTTTACTACGAAAAGTATAATATTTAAAATCATATTATATCATTAGGTAAATAGCGATGCCCTATCTGTTATCTTTAGTATCAACATAAGCCTTTTAATCAGAGATGATTGTTAGTCAGGCAGTCTAATGATAAACTTCACGATATTTTAATAAGATAGCCACAATGTAAATCTTGCATACTATCAAAAACTAATTAAAAACAAGTTTCAAGTTTTCCAAGGAAGGACGTTCCGTTATATGTCGCTGAACTAGAGACTGTTGAATATTCTATGAACGCATTGCTGTCTGTATAATAAACAAAACATGTATTTCATACATTTTATATCTAACTTATATTCTGTGAGGCACGTTGGCGAAATGGTTAGTAATGGGTTCGATTTCCGACAAGGACAGCTGTGACCAAATTTTGAACTTTAAGATTGCTCAGATAATACTAATGAAATAAATAATAACATCCTATCATATTTATTGATATTACTTTATATATGCAGAGGCTACACATTTCACACATCTACACATGACACATTTTCTTGCTCTACGAGTAATATAGAATAATGCCATTCGGCAAGAGCAAAACAAAAGACGGTAATGGGAAGCCTGCCGTCGACTGTACCTATCATTAAATGCAATGATATCATAATAAAAAAGAAAGTTAAGTAGATAGGTTACTTCTACTAAAAAAGTGGCACCCGAAATCAGAACGATCGTGCATCTGAGCAAAGCATTGACAGCGTTGACAGTCTGAGACGACACTGCGCACCAAGTATCTGTCTCGTTTACGCTCTAGTAAATAATCATACTATCTAGTTCACACGGCCAAATTATATACTTACGTACGCGAGGGTACAATTTTAGACTTCGCATTAGTACTAACACAACCTATCCATCTCATTTTTATTATAAAATCATTGATTCAATGTGTGTTACGAGTAACGTTCACATTTACGCGCAATCGTTTACTATCACGCTGCTTTCATATTGCCATTGTGCTATTGAGCACGAAATTCATATCATGTTGATGCGTGAGTCAACTGATTACAGTCGTAGATCAGTCTTGCGCAATGATCAAGCAATACAAACGAAACTAAGTAGTAACCAATAATCGTTTTGCGAATCATATACCTACTTACCAAAAATATTGAGTGGATTTATAAATAAAGCGTAATTAAAGTATGATTGTGATTACATTGCAGGTTTTGAATACAGGTGCGATTTAAGTCGCAGGTGAATAAATCGGCATGATAGCTTGTGCGATTATTTCTAGTTTTCAAGATAATGTGTTTTTCAAAATGATGGTCATAGGTAGCTGATAAAAGATGAAATTAATCATATACACCAGAATTCTTGAACATCAAAAGGAAACTTTGAAGTGAAGTCGAATAGCCCTGATCTGTACAAGATCTTGTTTTTGAGGTTCAGCTAGTAGAAACTGATTTCAATAAACAGTTTGCCTGAATTAGGTAGAAAAAACGAACGGTGGACGAGCGCTAACCATTTAGATGAAGAGCATGGAATTTGGACTTATTTGATGTGATTCATTTATGGAAGTGAGTAGTCGGTATGAGATTAGATAATTTCTCCGAACTGAGACGCTACTCCTCTTCGCACTGCCAAAGCGTTTGACGGTGTACTATGCGGTCAAAAATAAGGAGATATTGGTGTCCTTGACCTTTGCCCAGTAGTGGGACATAAATAGCTTTAATTGAAAAACATAGTTATCATAAGACGCTCACTACATCCTAAACGGGTCAGAACTAGTCAGAGGTACAAATGATTGTAGCCGATATGTTGAACAGAGCACACATAAGCCATTCTGCCGAGTTAATTCAAATGCAACTCCCACAGTCGTTATCAATTTCTATCACTGAAGAGTTAAGACGCAAATTATACAATGAACACAAAGCAGGTATTCCATCCTCCAGCGGAGCCAGAGTGTATGTATGCCTCGCTTTGTGAAAATAAAAAGTGATCAAAAAAAGAGAAAGCAAAGGCAGCAAAAGCAGAAAAGGACATTCGGTCTTAGCTTCAGCCGGGAATCAAACCAAATCAATGGTTAGTGCAGTCGCCCTGTACGAGCTACGTCGCACATTCAGCAGCCGTCAGCAGCGGCCTACTTACACCGGCGACCGATGGACCCTCAACGTGCAGCGTCGGCACTCTACACCGACGACTCACATACAAATAGCAATAGTAGTGTGCATTGCCTAAATGATGTATATAAACCAATTACCATTTACAATAAACTAGATTTCAACCGACCGTGTTGACTTCTCATTTCCCCACCGCTGCGGCCAAGACACCTTAAGCCGTCAGTATCATGATCAGTAGAGTGAGCCTGCTCTACTGGCAGCGGTTCCAACAACCCTACCTACTGTCCTTACTCTTCCCGCTTGCACCCCGGGCACCCCGGGAGCAAGCTCCCTCCCCTTACTATCTATCTATGTATTTATAGTTAGGTAGGGCTAGGGCTCTAGTGACCTAGCGTCTCGGCGCAAAGGGACTCTAGGCTTTCTAGGGAGTTAGTTCCCTTCCTAATCTTATATTCCCTTCTCTGTGCGGCCTGGAGGCGGTGCCTTACAACCACTTAGCTTCCTGACCGTACATAGTGGTCCTTCGTTCCTCAACCAGCTCCCTATGGAACCATAACATAATGTTCCTTCGAGCATCTACCAGTATCCAGTCATGTCCATTAAGGTCTACCAATCTTCTTCCAGCGACTTGTGGACCCTACACAGTCGATCTTTCCTACCAGATTATATTTTAGATTGTATAGAGTTTTTAAATCTTGCTCTCATGATCTAACCAATATTATAATATTTAATTCATATAATATTATCTTGCTTTAGGATCGGAGTTACGCCCGACAACGAGTAGATAATTGATCAACATTATTTTACCAATTATAAGTACCACTTAATTTTGATTCTTCACCATTATTATGTAAAGCAAAATATTAACCATAGTTATTGGCTCTGTAACCAATTTTGAACCTTGCATCCATGCAATTGCATTGCAACAATACAATTTACCTTAACCTTTTCGGATGCAAGCAAGCAGTTCACGCGTTGCGTTCAAATACCATACGTTGCATTTTCTATTTATAAACACCAAGTAATATCAACATAGTTTATTATGAATGAACGTTATTTTTTGTATCTTAACAGTAGGTAGGCGGGGAAATTAAATCGTAGATAATATTTAACTTATTTGATTCAAGATATTAATGATCGGACAGACCTATCACCTCGTACTCAACCATTTACCATTCCCTTATACTCCATCACCATTTGGAGTAACACCAAACCAAAGGTCCCGTTCTCTTATATCCTTTCTTTATTACCAAGACGTAACCATTACCATTCACCATTTCCCTTAAACTCCATCACCATTTGGAGTTACCATTCCGGTCGGGCAAACCAAGAGTCCCGTCCACCACCATACCATTTCCCTAGTACTCCATCACCATTTGGAGTAAAACCAAACATTCCGGGTCGGGCAAACCAAAAGTCTCGTCCACTACCATACCATTACCATTTACCATTTCTCTTATATTCCATCACCATTTGGAGTAACCATTCCTGGTCGGGCAAACCAAGAGTCCCGTCCACCACCATACCATTGCCATTTCCCTTATATTCCAACACCATTTGGAGTAACCATTCCTGGTCGGGCAAACCAAAAGTCTCGTCCACTACCATACCATTACCATTTACCATTTCTCTTATATTCCATCACCATTTGGAGTAACCATTCCTGGTCGGGCAAACCAAGAGTCCCGTCCACCACCATACCCTTACCAGTTACCATTTCGCTTATATTCCATCACCATTTGGAGTAACCATTCCTGGTCGGGCAAAGCAAGAGCCCCGTCCACAACCATACCATTTCCCTAATACTCCATTACCATGAGGAGTGAAACCAAACATCCTGAGTCGGGCAAACCAAAGGTCCCGGTTCATTTACCAAAGTATGTCCAATCAGACAAGACCTAACTACCATAATAAAATATAGTTATTCAAGTAGAAGGCTCTCTACTATGAACAACCAACATCGTATATTGGCAAATGAGAATTAAGAATAATCTCAGCCAATAATTTTACCATATTTGTTATTAAACCAACCATTTAGATATTTTTCATTGATTTTTCTTGTGGGAAAGACAACTAGAAAATGAATTTTAGTTACCAAAAGATCCCACAGTTAACTTTACAAATTAGTTTACCATTTCTTAGTTTACCAAACATACTTATTTTTTCACTTTTCTTGTGGGGAAGGCAGCTGTCAAGTAATCTTCAATGACCAAGTTTTACTTGCCATTCACTTTTATAAGTAGGCCGAACTTACAACTTTGCCAGCAGAAATAACCACAACCAATACTAAGAGACTGTCAGTAGCGGATCGGTCACTGGCCTCCCACAAGCGGGTCTCACCAGTGTACTGAGAAGTCGCACTTGCTGTTCAGTTACCAGCCTTCCTATCGAAGAACAACTAAAGATGGCACCAAGCACAACACATTAGATGACCACCATGAGCTGCCGATCAACGAGCCATCACCATGAGCTGCCGATTTTCAGGCTATCCCCATCAGCTGACGACCAATGCACTACAAGATGACCATGACCAACGAAGACCACACAAGCAGACCGGTCACTGGCCTCCCACAAGCGGGTCTCACCAGTGTACTGAGGAGCTGTATGGGTTGACAAACTTTACAAGAATTGTAACAACCAGTAGTAACCAGAAACCAGATTACCATAGCTTTTCGTGAGCATTAAGCAACGACTACCAGCATCCATCGGGCCAGCAAGGTTATCACATCGCTGCTGCATACATCACTTGGAACCAGAGCAGAGGAATAGTAACCACATCCAGGGAACCCCTATGGGCCTGTCTATGGGTCCCCCTTGCCGCCTTCTTCTTCTTCTGAGTGGCCAATATGTACGAGCTACGTCGCACATTCAGCAGCCGTCAGCAGCGGCCTACTTACACCGGCGACCGATGGACCCTCAACGTGCAGCGTCGGCACTCTACACCGACGACTCACATACAAATAGCAATAGTAGTGTGCATTGCCTAAATGATGTATATAAACCAATTACCATTTACAATAAACTAGATTTCAACCGACCGTGTTGACTTCTCATTTCCCCACCGCTGCGGCCAAGACACCTTAAGCCGTCAGTATCATGATCAGTAGAGTGAGCCTGCTCTACTGGCAGCGGTTCCTACAACCCTACCTACTGTCCTTACTCTTCCCGCTTGCACCCCGGGTACCCCGGGAGCAAGCTCCTTCCCTTATATCTATCTATGTATTTATAGTTAGGTAGGGCTAGGACTCTAGTGACCTAGCGTCTCGGCGCAAAGGGACTCTAGGCTTTCTAGGGAGTTAGTTCCCTTCCTAATCTTATATTCCCTTCTCTGTGCGGCCGGGATGCGGTGCCTTACAACCACTTAGCTCCCGGGGTGATCGTACACGCCCGGTTTGCTAAAGACGCGGGTTCGATTCCCGCCTGAATTCAAGACCTTTGAATGTCTTTTTCTGGTTTTCCTATCTTTAGTAAGTATATGAGAATGCATTATCCCTAATGCTAAAATAAAAAAAAACCTATCTGCAGAGCGCTCTGCAACCTAGCAGGTTGCAGAGCGCGTGCAGTGCGTCGAACAGCGGCCGAGCGGCACTCTTCACTCACCAGTGTCTCTCCCTCGCACACCTGGTGCAGGTTCTCCGGCTTGACGAGTAGCAGGTTGCAGAGCGCGTGCAGTGCGTCGAACAGTAGATGAGCGGCACTCTTCACTCACCAGTGTCTCTCCCTCGCACACCTGGTGCAGGTTCTCCGGCTTGACGAGTAGCAGGTTGCAGAGCGCGTGCAGTGCGTCGAACAGTAGATGAGCGGCACTCTTCACTCACCAGTGTCTCTCCCTCGCACACCTGGTGCAGGTTCTCCGGCTTGACGAGTAGCAGGTTGCAGAGCGCGTGCAGTGCGTCGAACAGTAGATGAGCGGCACTCTTCACTCACCAGTGTCTCTCCCTCGCACACCTGGTGCAGGTTCTCCGGCTTGACGAGTAGCAGGTTGCAGAGCGCGTGCAGTGCGTCGAACAGTAGATGAGCGGCACTCTTCACTCACCAGTGTCTCTCCCTCGCACACCTGGTGCAGGTTCTCCGGCTTGACGAGTAGCAGGTTGCAGAGCGCGTGCAGTGCGTCGAACAGCGCATGCGCGGCACTCTTCACTCACCAGTGTCTCTCCCTCGCACACCTGGTGCAGGTTCTCCGGCTTGACGAGTAGCAGGTTGCAGAGCGCGTGCACTGCGTCAAACAGCGCATGCGCGGCACTCTTCACTCACCAGTGTCTCTCCCTCGCACACCTGGTGCAGGTTCTCCGGCTTGACGAGTAGCAGGTTGCAGAGCGCGTGCACTGCGTCAAACAGCGCATGCGCGGCACTCTTCACTCACCAGTGTCTCTCCCTCGCACACCTGGTGCAGGTTCTCCGGCTTGACGAGTAGCAGGTTGCAGAGCGCGTGCACTGCGTCAAACAGCGCATGCGCGGCACTCTTCACTCACCAGTGTCTCTCCCTCGCACACCTGGTGCAGGTTCTCCGGCTTGACGAGTAGCAGGTTGCAGAGCGCGTGCACTGCGTCAAACAGCGCATGCGCGGCACTCTTCACTCACCAGTGTCTCTCCCTCGCACACCTGGTGCAGGTTCTCCGGCTTGACGAGTAGCAGGTTGCAGAGCGCGTGCACTGCGTCAAACAGCGCATGCGCGGCACTCTTCACTCACCAGTGTCTCTCCCTCGCACACCTGGTGCAGGTTCTCCGGCTTGACGAGTAGCAGGTTGCAGAGCGCGTGCACTGCGTCAAACAGCGCATGCGCGGCACTCTTCACTCACCAGTGTCTCTCCCTCGCACACCTGGTGCAGGTTCTCCGGCTTGACGAGTAGCAGGTTGCAGAGCGCGTGCACTGCGTCAAACAGCGCATGCGCGGGCGGTGGAGCGGCGCGGGAGGCCCGGCCGCACACCGCCGAACGGTACTCCTTCACGTCGCAGATCGCTATCATTGCACCTGGACATAATTAAATCTTGGGCGTTAATTCAGAACGCGCCTTCTAAATAAGCAAAGCTATGGGAACTAAGCAACGGATAAACATACTTAAATAAATCAATGTGATCGGAGATTCATCCATACAGCGCCTGCTAGCCCCAAACTAAGCAATCATTGTTTTGGAACCATAATTCGGACGAACAAATTTTATAGATACTATTTTTTGTCGTACTTAGTACATTGAAAAACACCCAGCCCAATACAAACAGACATCATGCTACACACGAATGTTTGCACAGTGCGGGGATCGAACCCGCGAATCGAATTGAGGATTGGCCTGAAGTCGCCCAGGAAAGGGAAGATTGGCGTCTTGTTGTGTTAAAGAGACAAAAAATATATTTCGGGTCCCTGAGCCAGCATAGTAAGTAATTCTAATTTACAGCAAGGTGAGTGTTTTTAATGAGATTAACCAGTCACGAAGGAGATGAGAGTACACAGGTGCCCTCTATTCCAACATCTTTCTAGTTGCCAGTTGTCATAGCAATTATAAAAAATGTTTAATATTTTCCATCACTAACCCCCAAATTCACAAACGTAAATCAACGTTGAGCATCCCTCAGAAGTATAGCTGTCCTTTTCAGTTCCATTGATGGTTTACGGGACAGTATAAGCGAGAGCGGGTGATTAGCGTTGATTGACGTTTGTGAATTCGGGGGTAAGAACTAAATTAAAAAGCAGTCTCCTCAATTTTATTCAGACGCTGATTTCAAAGAAACTGTAAAGCTAGCTTTACAGACTTTCATCAGATACATACCTGCAGAATTGAACTGGAAGTTCTGTAGATGGTCGTAGATAACGCGGTGCAGACGCACGGCTAGCTCCAACGTGACGGCACTCAGGTTGTCCCCCTCTAATCCCGAGTGGATCTTCTCCATCACGGAGTTTAGATACGACACGACTGCTAGGCACGCCTGGTAAATAAGATCACAATTGAAACAAGATCAAACAAATCTTAGGATATATCAGCCATTATTCAAATGGCCGATACAGCAGAAATTACAGTAGAGTTAAGAGTATTTCAAAATGAAATTGTATTTTTGTCCGTTTAATAACTTTGAATAATTAAAAATGTGGGTCGACTTTGATTGGATAATGCATAATTTATTTAGTCCCATCTAATGATACTTATAGATACATGCATGAACTGGATTAAGAGGGCAGTTCGACCGAAATCCGCCAGAGGTCATTTTAGACAGTTATTTTGGTGAGTTTGTGTATAAATGCTCAACAGGGCTTGCAAATCAGAAGGCCGGATAAGCCTTTTGTAATCTTTTAACTGATGAGATGTAGAAGTTAATTGTATGGTACTGTACCGATGATGCAAGAGCATCAATGTCGCCCTCAGGTTAAAAGTCACTCTTTTTCTGTTCAGTATAAGGCGCAGATTCACCCAGCCTACGATGGCGTCTAGCTTGTTCTCAAGCTGCTCCATCATTGGTCTAAGAGTTAAAAGTAAACTGTATTGTACTGTACCGATGACGCAAGAGCATCAATGTCGCCTTCAGGTTTAAAGTCGCTCTTCTTCTGTTCAGTATTAAGGTGCAGTTTCACCCAGCCTACGACGGCGTCCAGCTTGTTCTCAAGCTGCTTCATTACTGCAGTGTTTTTGAATGAATAAGAGTTATAAGGAAACTGTATTGTACTGTACCGATGACGCAAGAGTGTCAATGTCGCCCTCAGGTTTAAAGTCGCTCTTCTTCTGTTCAGTATTAAGGTGCAGTTTCACCCAGCCCACGACGGCGGATATAGCGCGCTCTAGACCGGCGTCCAGCTTGTTCTCAAGCTGCTCCATTATTGCAGTCTTTCTTTGGACGCATTCAGACTGCTTTGACGATGAACTGCAATGAAAACAAAAGTCAAGAAAGATTCCTGCTTTATTTTAAAGCGTGAAAATAACATAGACGCGGTGCCGATTGTGAAACATTATAATTTAATTCTCAATTCTCAAAACTTATTTAGAATTTGAATTAGGTGCAGTTTAATTACAGATTCACAGGTAATTTCTCTGACAAATTACCGACTATGCGCAAGGCAAGGCAAGGGTTGTACGGTACTAGTTTCATGAAAGATGAATAATAAATGTTACAGGAGTGTATTTACGTAAACAATCAATAACAGTTGGGCACAGCTATGTGTAGAAAAGTGTAGGGGTAAGTGCAAATTAAGAATATCTTACCTCATACAAGGTAAAACAGATTCTTGAAAATGTTCCACAAACATTTTTACTATTTTGCTAGCTTGTTTTACTATGTCAAAAAAGTAGATCTGGAAATAAAAGTTCATTAATTAAAGTAATACAAATTCGGCGTATTTTCTGGTGCGACCTTATGGCTCTCCGGAGAGCCATCGGGTCTTGACGGTTTTTAGAGCTGGCTCTTCCGAGAGCCACCGGGTCTCGAAGGGTTAAGTAAAAAATTACCAAAAATGCAAACTAGTTTAGACTAGCCAAAGTGCTTGTGAATAATTCTAATAAATTCATTTACTTCTTCGCACAGTAGGTGTACATTAAATTACATAGCTTTACCTGTGGTGGTGACTTGCTCTCTGCTATCGGTATAGACTGCAGGCCGAGGTCTAAGGCGTAGTCAACGTGCTCTATCAATAAATGCTGGATTAGCACGTCCAGCAGAACGATCGTAGTACCGGGCAGCTCATTTGGCGTACATAACTGCACATAAAATTGTATTAAAACAAAACATCTTTTTTCAAATACCCCTGTTAAAGTCGTCAAAACGTATCGAATGTACCTTAACCAAAGAACAGTAGGTAACCATTATGGTTTTTATATTGTTACTAATATAGTGTCAGTAAGATAAGTATTTACCAATTATAACCAGTATAAGAAAGACTGCCTTAGGATTTACACCTTTATTTTATTCTTTGTAATATTATGTGAATCACAAAATAGATGAATGACCAGATTATGTTTTTTAACTTCCCGAGCAACTGTCAAAAGCAAATGTCTTTGTATGTACAGCTGACATTCTTACCGTCTTGCACCTCAAAAAGGACGTCTTAGCGTCATTCAGCATCCTCTCGACCAGTTGCTCACTGAGGAATGTCTCCCCGCCATAGTTCTCAATTTGGGCTATGTTGATATTTGCGCGAGTCCCAATCACTGCTTGCAAGTCTCGGCGAAGTTCTTGGAAGCTGTAGAAGGAAACAACGGCATGAAGTACTAGCTCTTTTAGAGTGAAAAGTATACATTGTTTTCATACTAATAATTTAAATGCAAAACTGCATATTTTTTACGTTCTCACTTTATTAAAATTGAACCACGTTGATAGTTTTTGGTATAGACATAGATTGGAACTTTGAGAAATATGAGCTCTTCATCCCAGAGGCACGACAGAGGCTTTCTAATCGAATGAAGCTATATTTTGGTATTTAGTAATACAATAAATAACTAAAACAGTAATAAGGCAAAGCTTCTCAACTATAGAGCCCAATGAGCATTACGTCTAGCATGGCGCTTTTTATTTCTTTCTTCTTAGGTAGGTTTCGAAGGTTATTAAGTTAAACACATGTTACCAGTTTGATGGCGGTTTATTGAGTGTTCTAAAAATACAATTATAATATATTTGCCTTAAAAGTAATATGCTTATTCGGCCAAACGTTACGATCGTGCAGGCGAATTGCGCAAACATAAGTTATTTGCTGAGTTGAAGTTTACATACTTCACCTCCCCCGAAAAGTAAAGGGTAGGTGGCCTCCCTTTTTTAAGAAAAAAAAGTTTCGTAACATTAGGCCTCTACTTATAAAATAATTATAACTAAGTGAGCTAAATTGATAACAAACTTTTTTTTTTGTTTGTTGCACATTAATTACAAAATGGTTTCGTATTATTTTTATGAATTAAAATCTCCTTATTCTTTTTTAATATTTTTACATTTGGTGAAAGATCTTCCAATACTTTAAAGGGTCCTTTATAGATGCTATCTAATTTATTTCCAACTTGGTTCTTCACTAAAATTAAATCACCTGGTTTGTAATTAACACAATGTAATTTTTGATCATAAAGTATTTTCCTACGATTTTTACATTCCAATAAGTTTTGTCTAGCATCTTGTTGAGCCTTTTGTAAACGGTATTTAAGTTCTTTTGGATAATCATCGAAGTTATACAATTGGTCACATGTTTCTTTCAAGTTGCTTGGTATGTTACAAACTTTAGCGAAAACTAGTTCGTATGGAGTGTATTTCGTTTGTGAATGGACGCTAGTGTTGTAGGAGAAACACCAGAATGGAATCCAATCGCTCCAATTGGTTTGGTTATTTTCACATTGAATTCTGAGATATGCGCCTAAATGCTTATGTGTATTTTCTAAACCTCCTAAAGTTTCATGATGATAGGATGTTGAATGAATTTTTTCTATGTGCAATAACTTGCAAACTTCTGACATAATAGATGACGTAAATTCTGTTCCGTTGTCGCTTATAAACTGTCGTGGTATACCGTAACGCAATATGAAATTGGTAACAAAGCACTTGGCTACAGTTTCGCTATCTTTCCTAGGTAATGGATAAGCTTCTACAAACTTACTTAAATCGCATTGGATTGTTAAAATATACCTATTATTATAATTATCTAAATCTAGTGGGCCCATTAAATCTAAACTTACTCGTTCAAATGCTGACTTAGCAGTTGACGTAATCGACAAAGGTTCTCTTACATGTTTGTTTGTCGTTTTTTGTATCTGACAACTTTTACATTTTTTAACATAATTCATGACGTCGTTCGACATTCCTGGCCAGAAAAAGTACTTCTTAATATTATTTATCATTCTATTTATTCCTGCATGTCCACTAGTGGGCAAGAGGTGAAAATCATTCAAAATGGTAAGTATTTCTTCTTTATCGCTTACTCTTTTTAAATCTTTAATTATTAATATTCTCAGCGATTTTAATTTACATTCATTTATACTGTGCAGTAATAATGTGACATGTTTACTGTTACTTTTATTTTTCATAATAAGTAATTCATTAATATTCAATTTCATACACAATTTTTCTAAATCTCTCGCTAACTCCGCTGGGGATGATAACGATCGAGAATTAAGAAATATCGTCGCTTTTGAAGGGACGTAAGTGCAATGCTTAGCATTTGATAGTATTATATTCGCGTAATTTAATTCATTTTGTCTAAAATTATCTGAAAAACGTAATTCGACTACATTACAAGGTCTTTTAAGCACTTCAACAGTTGCAGGTTGATCGGGCCCGCGAACTGAAGGAAGTACAACTGACTTTCCTCCTACCTGAGTCTTAAGTTTCTTGCTTTGAGCTCTAGTCAAAACTAATACTGATTGCTCGTGCATATCTTTTAAATCTTGTGACGTCACCGAAAGTCGACTTAACGCATCTGCAGCTGAGTTATGTCGGCCTGGGACGTACTCTACGATGAAGTCGTATTCCTCTAAATACAGTCTAAATTTTGTCAAACGGCTAGATGGATCTTTCAAACTGAATAGATACACAAGTGGCCTGTGGTCGGAATAAATAATAAATTTTCTTCCGTATAAGTAAGGGCGAAAATGGCGTACAGCCCAAACTATTGCCAATAATTCAAGTTCAATAACCGGGTACCTGGTTTCAGCTGGCTTTAAACTCCTACTAGCATAAGCGATAACTTTTCCATTGCTGTTCGAGAGTACCGCTCCTAAACCTAATTTTGAAGCGTCTGTTTGTAATTTGAATGTATTATTGTCCGAAAAATCGGGATAGCCTAACACTGGTGGATTCATAAGAGCTAATTTTAATTTCTCGAAAGATGTTTCGCAATCGTTTGTCCACTCAAATTGTACGCCTTTTTTGCACATTCGATTCAAAGGGAACACAATGTTTGCGAAACCGGATATGAATCGTCGGTAGTAGTTGGCAAATGCGACAAAGCGTTTTACCTCGTCAGCAGAACTTGGCCTTGGGTAATTGCGAATGGTGTCTATTTTACCTGGATCTGGAAATATTCCGTCTTGTGTTATTTTATGCCCTAAATAAACGATTTCCTTGCGCATAAATTCGCATTTAATTGGGTTTAATTTAAGATTGACTTCTCTTAATCTGTTAAGGACGTCAATGAGATTTTTATTGTGGTTTTCAATACAATTTCCTATTACTACGCAGTCATCGAGATAAATAAAACATTTTTGGTAATTAAGGCCTGCCATTGCTATGGTCATGAGCCTTGAAAAAACGCTTGCGCTAGTTTTGAGACCCATTGGACAACGCTTCATTTGGTATTGTTTACCGGCTGTGAAAGTAGTGTACTTACGGGAGTCGTTATCTAAAGAAAGTTGATACATTTTATTTAAGCCGAATGATGTATATTTACGCGAATCGGGACTGAGTGATAACTGATAATATGACTGTGAAAGGTCTAATTTCGAAAAATAAATGCTACCTGATAATGAATCTAGTATTTCTGTTATATTAGGTAGTGGGAATTTGTCGTCTTGTATTCTATTGTTTAACTGCCTGTAATCAATGACTAATCTCCATTTTTTTTGATTTGATTTGTCCGCCTTTTTTGGGACTAACAAAACTGGACTGGACCATTCTGAAACTGTTTCTTCTATGATGTCATTTTCTAACATTTCCTGAACCTGTCTTTCAACCTCACTTTTCAAAGCTTGGGGGATTCTATAGGGCTTTACATAGATGGGGGTCACGTTATCTTTTAAAACAATATTATGCTCCATCAAGTTCGTGACTGATAAAGAATCTCCTGGCAAGTGAAAGACATCGGCGTATTTCGCGCATATTTGCTCAATACTAAGCCTTTCCTCTTTATTTAAGTAATTTAAATCTAGGAGCTCAAATAAAGTTTTTATGCGTTCCACGGACTTAACATCTTTTCCGAGGTGAGCT
Organism: Udea ferrugalis; assembly: GCA_950022985.1. Taxonomy (NCBI): domain Eukaryota; kingdom Metazoa; phylum Arthropoda; class Insecta; order Lepidoptera; family Crambidae; genus Udea; species Udea ferrugalis. Next base: position 6,407,223 of record OX465533.1, read on the forward strand.
ACTTCAAAGTTATTTATTGACTGAATATTTACTTTAGAAAAGTTTATTTCTAAGTCTTCGTTTGTAGTATTCAAAATTCGCAACGGTATGCCATTTACTGATGGCTTTGAAATCATACCGGCGACAAAAACGCCTTCTTTTATTTCCTCTGCTAAAACTACACTATCTCCTTTTATCGTGCAAGGAATATGTTTAATTATTTCGCATCGAGCAGGTATTACATGTGTATACCTATCATAACACCTACCTAAGTTCAAACTTATTACGCTTTCCTTGTTAGATAAACGTAATGTTTTTGTTTCGTAATCGATAACGGCATTGTAATGCCTAAAAAAATTTTCTCCTAGTATTCCATCAGCTGTACATGACAATTCCTTAAATACATAAAACTTTTCCCTAAAACTAATACCTTTATGTAATAAATCTAAATATATGTAACCTTCTGAAATTAATTTTCCGCTGACGCCCTTGATGGTTAGTTTGTCATAATGCAATTCATTCAAATATTCTGGGTGGTCGAGTAACCACTCGTATTTCATTACACAGATACTCGCGCCGCTATCTACTAATAAACTTATCAAATTATCTATGCCTAGCTGTAGTTGAACAATGCTGTTTACATTATAGTTTAAAATAAAATGTTCATTCATTGAAGGAACGAAAAAACTCGCTATTCGGTGCAGATTGAGTGCGTTCCGTATTATCAATTCGCTCTGGTTGTATTTGAGCTACGCGAGGGGCGTCTCTCGTGTTGTAACGGGATACGGGTACGTATTGCCCTCGTGGAAAACCTCGTTGATATCTTCCACGATTGTTTCCTCGAGACGATCTACCTCTATAAGAGTTGTGGAAAGTCCTTGAGCTACCATTACGCTGGAATAATTGGTAATTATTGCCTGGATTCTGCCAAGGCGTGGCGTTACCACGTCTGGTACCGGACCTATTGGCATTTCCGTTGCCGCGGTAAGGCCTGACGTTCATGACTTGTTCAGTCTTAGGCGATAGGGAGTTTTCGTCGAGAGCTGTTTGAATAGCCTCGGGGAGAGTCTTTAATTGCCGTGAAGCGATAATGGTGCTTAAACGCGAATCCGACAGCCCGTCAGCGAAACGCTTAATCGCTATTTTTTCATTAAGGGGACGAAGAACATCGAATTTCTTGGCGTCTCCGTCTGCTTGTGCTATGGTTAGGTTCACGAATAATTGTTCTAATTCGGAACCGAACCTGTCAATTGACCTGCGGCCTTGACTGGCCGTGTTAAGTTGCGACTGAATAGCGACTGCGGATTTTTTCTGCAGTAAATGCACACGCATATCTTTAATTAAATCTGAAATTGATGCGTAGTCTGACTTTAATCGTAGTTTAGCACCACTAGAAATCCTGGTCTTTAAAACAAAGTTAATTAATTGACGTTCGCCGTCATTATTTAGCATATCGCCATATAACTGAATACTATCTATCAATTGTATAATGACGCTCTCTTGGGCAGTCATTACTGGTAACAGAGCTAAAGCTGTTCTCAAATCAAAGTTACTCGTACTCGTAGCCATGTTTTCTATACTATCTTCGAACTCGAAATCTTCAGATAGGCTATACAGACCTAAAATAGTTTTGTACAAAGTATGAATGTCATCTATGCACTTATTAATGGACAGCAAACTATCAGTGCTTATCTCAGAATTCTCTATCTTTAACCTTATGTCAGACGAAATAAACTCCAAACGAGAATACAAATTATGCGCCTCTTTTAATCTATTTTTAGCAGCATCGGAGCTAAGCCTACGAGCTGGGCCTATTTTAATAGAATATTCTTTTATTTCTAGAAGGCTTTTAAAAACATTACTTAATTCTGATAATGACATAACATGTAATATTACCTACATAATATATTAAAATATAATTATTCTAGTACTTAGCTAATAGGACGTCAGTCATGGTAGAGCGGCTCATGGGCGGCGCGGAAGCGGGACACGTGGTGGCGGCGCGGCACGTGGCGGGGCAGCAGGAACGTGGCATCTGCTTGATGTGGGCCGGGAAAACCCTGGACTCCTCTTGATGTGGGCCGGGATTACCCTGGACTCCTCTTGATGTGGGCCGGGATTACCCTGGACTCCTCTTGATGTGGGCCGGGATTACCCTGGACTCCTCTTCTTTCTTCTTAGTGGTTTGTTGGGCGTGCGAGATTTTCGATGGAAATGGCGTTCAATTCTCGCCTCAATGTGTTGATAGCGCTCTTACGGCATTTCTTGATTATGTAGTATGAAATGGCAGCGACGATCAGGGCAAGTGCGACAATCAGCAAAGTCTGGATTATGTAATTGGCTTGGGAGTGCTCCAGCTTGGTGTTTGCAGTAGCTTCGCCATTGGCATTTTGTGCGATGATGACTTCTTCTTTTGAATGCGATTTTCCCATCTTGTTCTTGTTCAACAAAAGTCTTCTGTAATTAACGATGTGTCTTCTTTTATGCAGAGAGTAGTGTATCTTCTTTCTTCAAAATCAATTTTCTTGAGTTGGCCGGTGTGGCAGGGTCGCCATGCAGAGAGTAGTGTATCTTCTTAGGTAGGTTTCGAAGGTTATTAAGTTAAACACATGTTACCAGTTTGATGGCGGTTTATTGAGTGTTCTAAAAATACAATTATAATATATTTGCCTTAAAAGTAATATGCTTATTCGGCCAAACGTTACGATCGTGCAGGCGAATTGCGCAAACATAAGTTATTTGCTGAGTTGAAGTTTACATACTTCATACCTATTATAGTTGCACTTACCCGCCACCCTGTATCTGCTTCTTAATGTGCTGCTTATCGCTGTAGTATCCGTTGAGCGCGTTAGCCAACGCGGCGTTAAGTCGCCGCTTCTCCAACGCCGCGTAGCCGTCGTTGGCGCCGGCCATCGCGCCGTTCACGAGCGCTTCGCGGCGCAGATCACCTGTTGTGGTGTCGCCGTCGGCGGAGATCAGACCTGCTGCTACCAGTTCGTCGCACACTCTTTGTGTGCTGCAATATGTATTTTACAAGGGTTTAAGATGATGGTTAAGAAATTTTGTTTCAATGTTACTTCTTAAACATGTCAAATTGGAGACTGTACAAAATTCATGTAAACTAAGCAACTAAATGCTTGTGCCATGGGATACTAGACACCAGATAATGGATAAACATACTCAAATACTACTTTCTTGTAAATACATAGGAGACACCCAACCCACTACAAAAAGACATGGTTGTGCACTCAAATGTTTGTACTATGCGGAGATCTAACGCGCGAACACTGGTGTTATAGCACATATGTTTTTTTGTTGTCTCTTTGTTTTAGATTTTGCCTAAGTATTAAAAATAACTTCAATTTGTAATATAACAGTTCCGTACCATATAATGGCTAACTACATGATACTGGCAGAATTGTGGTAAACACAGATATTGCCATCAAACCAAAAGAAAAAGAAGCCCACTCCTGAACCTTTAGAAGAAATCAGTTGTCAAAATTCAAACATTAATTAAATTGTTATAGTTAATTAACAATTCTGCAGTTACATACCTGGTATACATGTCAAATAGGTTTCTCAAGTACTTCTCTACATCACTCTTGTCAGCCAGTTTAGTCTGTATGTACTTCTGCAGTTTGAGATGGAAGATGTTCAGCACAAACTTGCTCATTACTTGGTCCGGGTTTGGGAATACATTGCTGATTATTGTGTAGTTCTTCTTACACAAAGGCAACACAGCGGAGAATATATCTTTTCCAAGTAGAGCATTCTAGAAAAGTAAGAATAATCAATATCACCCTAATCCAAAACCGGTAATATTCCAATTATTGTTAAAAACATACCATTTGACAAGTCTCAATAAAAGCATCCACACATTGAGAGTACCCCTTAAAGTTGGTCATAATACCAGCAATATCTTTCATCTTGACCATGTCGCCTTGATTCTGAGCCTTCACAAAGTCCTCAATAAGATTTCTCTCTATTTCATCATATTTTGCTTCTATCTTCTTCTTGGCCACTTCAAACTTTTCAGGGGGCAGTTCTTGAGCAATAGTGTGAAGTTTTTGTATTACGTCTGCTGCTTCATTAAGCTGAAAAATATAATTTAATAATTTAGTAATTTTTACTAGTTAATAAAATATTATGGAATGATTCACAATTTTAATACCTGCCGAGTACAAAGAAACTAGGATCTTCTATGAGAAGTATGTATTGTATATTTACAGTTTATTTTACTAAGATGGCTTAGAATGAGAGTAAAGCGCCAATTTCGTGTTTTTTAAGTAACAGTCGGCAGCAATAGTAACTATGGATTCTGTTTTGAACCTTCTCTCATTAACTTTCATAGACACTTTTGATGCTGACTGTACTACTTTGCCAATATGATTTCAGTTTACCTTGCTGGGGTCATTGAAGAGGTCAGTCAGCACTGGCCCAGGGCTCAGGAAGTGTGTGAGATGCGCCAGTAGGTCCCTGGCAGCCGCAGCCCTCGCCCTCGGCGCACGCGCTGCTCCCAATTTCTCCCCAACATCAAGAGCACGTCCGCCGCAGCGAGACATGCGCTCATCCAGCGAGCTGAACACATTTACACAATGCTGGAATGACATAAAAACAGTAAAATATTACTCATGTGATAAATTAAAATACATAAGACTGAATTGAATTAAGTTTTTTGACTGGACTGAATTGATCTAATTAGGTATTAATCACATTTCTTCAATGTTAACGACAAGGTGATCATGGTTAAGATAATAATAACATATAGAGCAGTGTATGGCAAGCTGTGAGTGTGTTGCAACACCAGTACTATGTAGTTCTTCTTCTTCTTCTTCTTTTGGGTTTATGGCAAATCTGTGTTTACCACTATTCTGCCAGTATCACGTAGTTAGCCTACTATGTAGTTCCCTTGTGGGGTATGAATATGAACAAATGTCTTAATTGTCAGTCTAGAGAAGGTATTAGTGTTGACTAACTTTGCATATCAGTCATTTTGGTCAACTTTGCTGATAACAGTGCACTTACAACCTGAGATACTCACAGCAGCAGCATCATTGGTTACTGATTAAGTGATTAGTGGACTTGATGTGGCAATGATGATGAAAGCTGTATTTGTAGATTCAATGCATGTCACCCCTACTTACTGTATGCTGGTCCATAATCTCTGACAATCTTGCTCCATACAGTTTCTCTTCCTCTTGCACAGCCTGTTCTAACCTGGCACACTTCCTTTCTTGTCTCTCTTGTAAGACCTGTAATGCAAGTTGTGCACAAATAAAAAAATAGTTCACAAGATTGATGCTTTCAATATCATGTAAATCTCATTCCTCATCCTGTACACTGCTTTACTTTCTGTATGTGACTCTGTGGCGGAGTGGTAGAGAATGCTCTTTAGCACTTATCAAACCAGTCATTTGCCCTAACTTTCAAGTATATCTCTATACTTAAAAATTGATTGCTGGATTTCAGTCTTGTTATACCTCGGGAACGGCTAGCCTGTTTTGGATAAATTTAGTTTTAAAATATTTGTGAAGGTCCAGGGGCGGTTTGAAAATTGTGAAGGTTTAATAATATTTGACAGAACGACGTCGGACGTAGACATGCTACCAGAGATTTAAGGATTAGCTACTTACCAACATCTTCATATGGTAGTGTTGGTTTTGTTTTGGGTGTGAAGATATATGTTTCTTCAACACAGAAATGATTTACTTTATGACAAAGGGAGAGATACTCACTGGATAGGAACCACGATAGGAAAACTGTGTGTGTCTGTCTATGATTAATTATGCTTTACACAGTGGTTGGAAAAAAAGACTACACTACACTTTGATCTTAGCCTGAGGCTGAGAAGCGATAGGAAAAAAAGACATCTTTGCAAGCAATATGACAGTGGTATTGACGAACAAACTTAGCACTTCGGCGGACTGTTTTAAACGCTTATTTAGGGTTTACAAAGCTCCTCAAATTACCTTCAAATCTTGGATGGCCTGTGTGAAAATGTCATGTATCATTTCTGGGTCGAATTGGTCATCCTTCAGACGGGATTCACTCATCCCACGACGCACCATTCTTTCAACAAATTCATCTGGATCAAACGGATCCTAGAATATGAGAGTTAGTAAATTAAATGAAATAGGTTTGTGGCAACCGCAAAATATATTTCTGATAAAACATCATAAATAAAGGTCTGCTTACCTGTTCCAGTTCCTTGATGTATTGGTTCATCATCTTGTATGAAGTTTATGGTACACTTTGTAATCATTAAAATAAATAAACTCCAAATTATTTAGAAAATTACCGTAACCAAACGAAACGCCTACTTTTTTATTTTTGTTGACGTTGACGTACTCTTCGCGACATTTTACTTTTTCTGTGGGATTCATTTCACAGATTACAAAAAAATGAGTTCTATTGGGTCGTGGTCCGATTGGCAATTTTATCGCTTATTGTGCTGACGGTCATCATTACCGGTCCGAATTAAAAAGCGCTATTAGCCGGCACTGCTATGATATTCATTCCGGTTGGCGCCAAAACTCACTTCGGTCGGGGTAAGTTATCTTTAAAATTCAGTTTCTTTGCGACTGTGGTCGTTTGAGAGAAAAGAATTAAGCGAAATCTCATTTTTTTTTAATATATTATTATACAAAACGAGAGAAAATATTACTTCAAAGTAAAGCGTATTGATAATTGAAGTAAGCGTGAAGCACGGAGATGTGAAGTGATGTTAACCGGAATGACACCCCTGCTCAGGATAATTTTAGCGCAGGAGGTTTGATCTAGCTTTTAGTGTTGATTGTAGAGCAAAGTTTTTTCTTTATCAAAAGTAAAATGACGTAAAATTATTGCCGATTCCTGATAACAATAATAATGACCTATCAGTGATAATCATCACTCCAACATTTTCTGGGCCTTCCCCTGCAACGTAAACCGTCTGTGGGCTGCCACAGAGTGACCATTTGAGACCTTTGCCTAAGCAAGAGTGCTTGCTTGTATAGAAGCTTGATGCGTTTGACGATCTCTACACGATCTCTACATCACATAAAATGAAACCTATATCATCCTGTTGGTAATTAAGCATCGACCAAGGGGTGCTGTTAAGTTACTATTTAACTCTCTGTCTTACAAGTCCCATCTACCTATAAGTCGTGATGGTGGAACATCAAATACCTACATAATTCCATCATATAAAATTGGAGACTGAAATTTCTGAATATATCCTCAACTCTTTTGAAAATGATGCAGGCGGATTCATAACTGTCTCATTTTAATTTTAGAAACAAAAGAAAAAAACTTCATTCATGTAGCATAAATGTCTTTTTGGGAGATTTCTTACTAGTGAAAGCGTGTTTTTATATCCAAATTCTTTGTGATGTCGTAATATTCTGACAAAATCTTGTGCGTGCCATTATCGGTTTGTATTTTAATATTGATTTACACTCTTTCATGAGAGTTGAGTGTAAAACTTTTATCAGTCGAAGAGTAAACATTTTGACAGAAGGCCGGCTGAAACCTTGGGCATACTGTGAGTAGTGAGATGTCCAATGTATCCTAAACGGGTTAGGATAAAGTCGATAGAGCTCAATGGCTGAGCGCCTCAGCCCTCGAAGCTCCGAGGTGAATGCCTTGGAACAACGAGGTTATCTGATCGGCAAGAAAATCGGACAAGGATCGTACGCCACCGTGCACCTGGCGGAGTACTGCGATGCATCCAGCCCCAAGCGGATGCACCTCGCGTGCAAGATATTTGACAAGGAAAAAGCACCTCGTGATTTTTTAGAAAAGTTTTTTCCTCGCGAACTCGACATCCTGACCAAGATCGAGAACCCTCATATCATTCAGGTACACAGCATCCTACAGAGGGGACCGAGAGTGTTTATATTCATGCGATATGCTGACAACGGAGACCTGCTAGATTTTATCAAACGCAACGGCCTAGTCGTCGAGAATCAGGCTAAACTCTGGTTCAGGCAGATGGCTAGTGGTTTACAGTATCTACATAGCAAGAACATTGCCCATCGGGACCTGAAATGCGAGAATATGCTGCTGTCGCGTCGCTTCAACGTAAAACTAGCTGATTTTGGGTTTGCTAGATTCTGCACCAATGGCGAAAACAGGCGCGTGCTCAGCCAAACTTACTGTGGCTCCGCTGCTTATGCTGCACCGGAAGTAGTGAGTGGAACCCCGTACAATCCCAAGCTGGCTGATGTATGGTCTCTAGGAATAATTCTGTTCATAATGCTGAATGCATCGATGCCATTCGACGACTCTAACTTGCGTAAGCTGTTGAAAGACCAGATGTCACGCAACTGGGTGTTCCGTTCTAGGATCCGTGATACCGTGTCAGCGGCCGCTAAGTCGATCGTGCAGCATATTTTGGAGCCGGATATAACGCTGCGGCTGACGCTGGACCGAGTGTTAGCGCATGATTGGACGCGCCCGCGTAAAGACAAGAGCGCGAGTCTGATGGGCCGGCTGGTGCAGTCCGCGCCGTCAGCCCCGCACACGCACGGCAAGCGCGAGCACGACGAGGCAGGCCCGTCGGCGGGCGCGCGCGTCTCCGGCGACCACCGCGAGGCCGAGCGTGAACGGCACGACGACATCAACATGCGCTCCCATGACTAACACACCCATATACTTTAAGTTTAATGACCAAAAAGTGGTATTATCTCTGTTTCGACCCTCAAAAATCGTAAATTCTTTTTATTATTTAGATTTTTTTTACAATTGACGACTCAACTATTGTTAGTCGCCAATAGTGAAAATAAAGTTTTGTTATAAAATTATCTTTGTATTATTATTCACCGACTTTAGATAACATAACATCCGGAAACTCTCGATAAACTTCAGTTTTCTCACCAGTTGGTGTAGAGTAGCAAATTACATTGAAACGCATTGCCATAGCTGGAAAATGTATGTTAAATCTTACTACCATAGTTTCCGGGTCATAAGTAATATCAACTTTAGATACCGGGTTGAGATAATCTATTTGTAAGTATGTCAGTGGTTGCTTCAAAAACTGCAAAAAAAACATTTTCAAAGGTTTCTTCAGGATTGTCTGCTGCCTTGGCAATATTATAAGAAACTGTGAGACTAACCCCCGAATTCACAAACGTCAATCTACGCTAAGCACGCGCTTACGCTCACGCTGTCCCGTAAAATGTCAATAGAACTGAAAGGGACAGCTATACTCCTAAGAGATGCTCAACTTTGATTTGCGTTTGTAAATTCGGGGGTAACCCCCTTATTCATGAAGACGAACGCAACGCTAAAGCATAATGCAATTGACGTGTTTTGTCACTTACTCGCAAATGGCGGCAGCAACAAGAATGAAAGAGACAAAGCGATTCAACAGGTAATTTATTGTTAAAGCGTTTATATTTTTCATGATTAAGGGGGTGTATAAATAAAGGCGCAAAAGCAGTGACGGACTGAGGATTGAAAAAGAGGCGGTCCGCCTCCGCCTGCTTTTATACACATTGTATATTCAAAATGATAATTTAATTAATACCTTAACGTAACGTTTATGATTATGCCTATATTTAATAAATAATAAATAAATATTCCTGGACATTATTCTACACAGCGCCATGGCCCCAAAGTCGTCACCTAATTGAAGCTTGTGCTTAGGGACTTGACATTGGATAAACATACTTAAATACTGATTTTTGTAAATACATACCTACATAAAATACTTAGGATGTACCCACCCACTCCCAGACCAATACGAACAGACATGTTCATACCCACAAATGTTTGTATTGTGCGGGGCGCGGATCGAACCTGCGACACTTATTTATAAGTACTCTACACACTCTACACACCTGCCGAGATAGGTATATCCCTCTTCAAATTAACAATCTGTTTTTCCTCCCATTAATGGATCTACTAAAAATCACGAAACACACATATCTTCATGTCATATTGCTGAACTATTTACCACTAAAAAGTATCTAAATTTCAGTTTGAAACGTTTTTTAAATCCCTGGTCATCCTGGATGAACGTGTATTACTTAGTTAATTAAGTCTTTGATGGTAAAAATTTAAATAAATTGTCTTACCGATAAATCAAAACTGTAACTGAGTTGTTGGAAAGGCACCATTTCACTAGCATTCATTCGTAATATCTCACCAGGTTCATGATATCCTTGAAAATCAGTATAAATTAAATGACGCGTTTACCTTATTTGCGTAAGATGTAAAATGTTCGCCAAATCGACCGAACGATTTATCCCAAAAATGATTTGCGTTCAACATATTTTTTGACCTATCTAGATACTGTAGTTTGAAACCATTTTTTGCCGTAGATATAAGGTCAAGTTAGATAACTTTGAATTTCAGTGTAATATTGAATCCACTGTTTAAAAACAGTAAAAGCACCTACATACTGTTGCTTATGGTTTGTTTTTGAGCCAATCCCTCATGGACTCAACAACATCTTTTAGTTGGAATATTTGTTAAAAGTAACTGTTCTAAAAAAGTGGATTTAATGTTACACTGAAATTCAAAGTTTCAAAATTCAAATACCTACATGGGGATGATACGGGTAGTCCTAGTGATGTTCTACTTTTTGGGACAACCTATATAATAATTATTGTTATTAATATAGACGAGCCTTTACCGTATTTATATGTTCTGTAATAAAATAATATGCCTTGAATATGTCCAGTTAAATACAATAGAAGTACCGCAAATGATAAAAGTTTTATCATATTGACACAGACTTGATGTTAAAATGTCACAGTTACAATGATAACTCCTAACTTGAGGAAACAAAAATAACTGATTCGTTCTAGGTGGTCTATGTCGATTTATGCAGTTTTATCACTGAAAGCTAATTAAAATACATTTTGCATACTTATGCTTTTGTATTTTGTTGATTTTGCAGTTTCTTCTTCAGAATTAGTCAAAGATTATTAACCCGTCCCACGTCCAGAGCTCTCGCGCCAATGTAGCCGTTAGTGTCCCATACAACGATTTTTTTTTTTTACAAGTCACTCCCAGTAGTATTTTTCTTGGCAAGTAATCTGGTTTACCCACTTAACTTGTAACCTAAAGTGACTTAATAGGTAGGTATTAAAAGAAAGGTTAATTAATTAGGCGTTTAATTATTAAAATGTTTATCATAAGGAATTACTCCTTATGTTATACATTTTATTAAGATTCCCCTATCCCTTAACTAAATGGATATTCCGGACATATAAAGGATGACGGCATCCTAATTTCCGTTCAATCTCCCTTCGCCTTTACTAAGAATTGTCATTTAGCAAGAACAAGATAAAAACAGAAATGGGTAGTCTGATGAGCTGTTTAACTGTACACCTTTACACTAAAGCTGAAGGGCTCAAGGTAAATATTACCTAAAACTAACAAGTACTTACTGACAAATGTCAAGGTTAATCTCAAACATGTTGTTGCATTTCCTACTGGTGAAAAACAAACGCATCTTAAAATATTTTATGCATTAAAAAAATTGGTTTTTACTTATTACTAAGAATGCGACACTCAGTAGATTTGATAAAGTTTATTCTCTTTTTCTATATTATCTTCTACATGATTATTCAGACAGCCTTCGCGCTTCCAGCGGCAACGAGTATCCTTTGACAACAAACGGCAAACTTAAAAATGGAAACTTCTGGTGAATTGTAAGTTCCATGGTGTTCGGATTAAACGAAAGATTCACTACAGTGACTGGATTGACATATCGCACTTTCAGGTACGTGAACTCCTTTGCAAGAGCAGCGTCCCTATTAGGCTGTAAGTAAATTTTAACATTTAAGTAACTTCTTTAAAGTGTTTTAGTATTTTTTTTATTAAAGCGACACCATTTTTCATTTTCCAATTTAATGGGTAGCTCATTATCCACGACATACCAACCATACTCAACTGTTTCAAACGAGATTTTGTTTTCTAACAACATCTAACATTCCTTAATTTCCAATTATTGGATACATTTTTACCTAAGAATTTTACAGAATTCACAAAAGCAGTATCTCAGTAAACGGTCATCATTAAAATGAATGATGGCGTCTTTTTTCGCGAAGTCGATTGAAAAAGGATACCTAGCAATAGTCTATCTCCGAAAATGCTGCTAGATGCTAAGAAGATCTTTAATGTTGGGGCATTTGAATTGAAACCGCATTTGTATCAACTGCGAAACTTAGTTTTCTGTTACATAATTAACGAGAATGTAGATTGTTGCATAGACATTTGAATGAATACCTAATTATAGTTTAGCAGTCGTTAGGGCTTAAAACGTATTGTATTTTTTATTTTAAGTATGTCTAAACTAACATAACGCTTGAGGCACTCACCGTTACATTCAATGAGTAGAGCGGAGTAAATGGAGGTATTATTCCAGAATAAGTATAAGAAAGTTCTTCACCTTCTACGTGAGCTCCTGCAAGATGTAAGGTTTTGGTTAAGTATGGTGAGAGTAGTTTTGAAAGGTAGGTACTCTTTGGCAGCCTGGTAGTATCCAAGCTATGGTATTTTTATGTACCTTATGCATAACAAGCGGGGGCCTACAAAAGTTGTTTTGAACGGTGGCCTTCCAAACAGTTTTTCAAAATAGGACAAGGATCTTACCGTACTCATAATTCATTACTTCGTGTTCATGAATTACTGGAACTTTTCCTATATCCTCCGAAGAAATTAGTAACATTGTCATACAAAATAAATAAGTCACCGATAGTAACTTGATCATGATACACCTCGTTTATTATGACTTGTTGACTGGATACTGAAAGCTGAAAATTGGCAACCATATCCAATGGATTTAAAGCTTGTAAATATCGTAATTGGAAATTTTCTTGGATATCGATTTACGGATTTAGGTAATCCAAAGCCCAAGGCTCCTTATTTGCTCACCTTAAGTTTTTCTAACTAGATACTTAAGTATCGATTGGAATCCACATGACCACTCTTCCTAAATATTATGTCCTTAAGTTTTTATTCCTACTATTCGTACCGACGATGTTAACACTCATGTTTCGAATATTTGTAATTAGTAATATCACAAAATGTAAACATATTCAAGCTCCTACTGATGTTTTGGATAACGCTTTATTCCTTATCATATTTCCGTAGTATCTTTACACTTATTCAGAAAATAGAAATAAAGTAGATAGTTAGGAAATTAGAATTGTTTGGATGAAAAAATCTAGAATGAAAACTTTTGGAGTTCCAACTATCGGAGTTGAAAATTAATGTAAAATTTTGCGAACCCCCTCCAGGAGATATTCTAAACAACCCATTATTGGTTCAGGGGGCCCCAGCATCCCTTGAACGGCTCTGTCCGCTAAGGATAAGAGGGATCAGACAGCTAAATTAAAAAAGGGTGTTTGTTTGTATTCCAATAAAAACCAATTTCAAGTGTTAATTATTAAACATTTATTCCAGTTCTGTAATGATGGGACGAAGGCCAACGGTATCGTCGTTGCTTTCGCCCAAAGCATCGATATGTGAGTAGTTGTGTCCGCAGAGCTGGTAGGTGGTTATGACTGCGTTCCCAAGGTATCTACCCGATGGATCCTGGCGTACTACGTGCATGTAGTCGTCGCCCAGCGTGAACTGAACCTGAGGTGGAGCTACCCAGTCGCAAACCGTGGTGAACGCTTTCTTCACTGTAGGAGGGTTGAGGCAGAACATCTGGATATGTGAATGGTTGAATCAAATCACTATGGTATTATACAGAAACATTGTTTCTAAAGAATTGCATTGCTCACAGCCTAAGCCTTGTGATTGTATCAGTAATGGATAGTTTCATAAACAATAAAATTGGAGATATCTACATACAAATTAAAACACCGACTACCTACCTAAATTGGTACCTATATGAAAAAGGTTTTTTGTAAACTATTTAGTCTACAATGTTTTAGAGACTACTTAATAATTGTAGATAAAAAACATTATTATTTTTCGTATTTTTTATACACTTCTATCTATAAAGGGAAGGGTAGTCTTAGGTATATGCAGGCAGCCGCAGGCATGTATTTTAGATATTCTAAATAACTTAACTGATTTTGATTATTTTCTACTAGGTATTAGAAGCACAATATTGTATGTTCTGGACCAGTTTTTCGATGTGAATTTGAGCCTTATGCTACTTTAAATAAAGGTGTAAGAAAAAATATCTCAGCAAATTGTGGTTGATGTGTCATTTTTATTCTGAGAAGTTTGGTGTGTTTAAATGAATTTAAACTTTCTGTAGATAGTTAATAAGGGTGAGAAGATTTTTTGTTCACAAAATTGAAGCAAGAGGAAAGGTAGTGATTTTGAGTGGTGTTAGATAAGCTGTAAATGATGTATTGTGGTTTTTTGGCTAGAATTCTCTCAGCGAAACATAGTAATGGGGCAATATCAACAAGTGCCATTTTTTGCCTAATTTTGCTGTTTTTTTAAATTAATTACTGGCTTAATCTTTTTTATGTTATCATCTAATTTTTCAGGAACGTATACTGTGCTTAAATTGACTTAGCCATCAAAATTGGCCCAACAATTAATTTTATATTATGCACACCCAAATTAAGGAAACACCAAAATTTATGATAACACAGCAAAATTAGAAATGCTGTCACCAAAATTTAAACCTGACACCAAACTTAGAATATCCCCATTATTCCTTTATCTTTAACGTTTTGGTCGAAAGTGTACGTATGTTTCCGTTACTAAAACAATCAGAACTCGTTTCTTACACATCTTTGCAGTCTGCCAACAAGCCGTGGTTTCCATTCAAGAATCTGTCTTCCTCAGCAACTCGATCAATTTTTCGAACGATGTGGCTAGCTGACTTCCACTTCAGTTTGCTACATTTTAGAATCATCTGGCCTTCTACCGGGTTATCTCATCCCCAACTTTTGTCTCACAGTGAGATCCCGAGCATAGACCTTTTCATAGCTCTCTGAGTGACATTTGATCGGTTGGCTAGCTTCACCATCAGGTTCTACGTCTTTGCTCCGCAAGTCATGACTAGTGGGATGCATTGATCAAACACCTTGGTCTTAAGGCGAAGATGATGCGAAAACGTGACAACACTTTCCAAATGACACTCAGTCAAGCTGTACTCTTCTGGAGGTTTCACCAATGCGAGCGTGAATGTGTCCAAATAAGTATGAATCGGAATATCCAATTAAATAATGTAGCTGTATTCATAAGTGAATGATTCCATGTATTTTTTGAGATTAAACGAATTTAAAACTTTACTGAATCCTTTACGAAGGCCTGCTCCGGTGTCTAGAAGGAGTTTAATCTAGATGCATCACGATTCCTGACAACTCTCAAAAATAACTGCTGCAGCCGTAAAGTCCGTATGAGGTTGACAAGTGGGTAGGTCAATCTCAATTTGAAGGCCTGCACAAATGCTTTTTCATGCCCTCCTTAAGAATAACGGGATTGTAGGAAGATGGAACTACATGCGCTGGAGGAGCATTTCAAACCTAGAGAGCACGACAGAAGAACGAATGATCAATAGTCAATAGTAACTGGACCGTGAGTGGATGTTGACACAGAACAGCATGGAAAGTGAGTGGAAGGGTGAGGGTGGTATCAATTAGAACAACTAGTCTAAAAATCTTCACTGTGAAGCCGGTAGAGGACACTCAACCTGGCTATGTCTCTCGCAGTTGTAATCGCTCCATAGTCATAGTTGCCTCTGGGTTACCAATGATGTGGATAGACGCCACTGCAAGCTGTCGAGAGCTTTAAGTACCTGGCTAGGCACACGAGTGAACTTGTGTCTTGTACAAAAATACAGCAACTCAGGCGTGAAGAATGAGAATAAGAACTCACGGGATGCTGTTTTAATAATGCTCTCGATTAAGTCCTGTTGGTTAAGGTTGCTGTGAACATCCATGCTGAGAATGTTTAGGCTATCCTTTACTGGTAGTGGGGTGCTCTGAAAAGTAGGAGTATTGACCTCCACAAGATTGCGTAAACCCCATTCCTTCAAGATAAAGTATTGGTTAAGTGGCTTGGTATGAACTCTAAAAGTTGGATCAATAAAGACAATCGCATAGACTAATCCTTGCTTTTTTTATTTTACTCTTTCTTCCCTACATCTTTGTGTAAGTATAATATTAAGTGTTAAGATTGATGTGCGTAAAAAACAACAAGAAACACAATATAAGTGTATTTATAATTTTATTACCAAACATTATCTAAAGCAGAATAAATAATGTGTAAGTGTTATATTTAAAATTATTTTAACACTAACTAATTTAATAGGATACAAAACATAATCTAAAGAATACATGTGTTAACTTAATATTAAAATGGTTATATAGGTTTTACGACAAATGTATAAAGACAATTTAAAATTACTTTTCTTCAGCCGATCATAGACAAAAATTAAAAAAAGGACATTCACAGTAAATAGTTGTAATGATTGCAATTCGCAATAAGTTGACCATTTACTGTATACTTCAAGTACATGTGAAAAATAACACTCGACTGCAATGATTGTGATACATATACTTACATGTTCGCTAAATAAGTGAAATAAAAACCAGACATTAATAAAAAATAAATAAAAAAACATAAGACTACATGACAGTGGTTAACAAGATGATAGAAAAATTATCTTTTGTCTGTAGCTTCCGCCAACCAGTAGCCAAAAACCTTCACTTCATACCCACTACAATGAACCATTCGCGACTTGTCGTAAGGTGAAAACGCCGAATGACGGTTGCAAGCTAATTTTTCTACATTAAATTTCCCTACTAATTTGTCAAACTTTGAACAACCTAAACTTTCTAAATTTAAATGTCTTAAGCCCAATAAATTTACCATTTTTAATTCCACCACCCCTTACCTTTATAAGCCCATATTTTCCCTTTTTCATATCCATTTTAGTTATTTCATTAATAAGGTCATCGTATCTTATATCTTCTTTGTAATTTCTTAATGTCATACCGTGAATGTTTCTAGTACAAAATCTTATCTCTTTTCTATTATATCCTTTATTTATTAACCACTTTGGCAGTTGAATATGAAATAAACTAACGTTTTTTGTTGCTATATAAACTCACAAACACTCACAATAATGTTCACAAATAAGTTGACCAACAACTCGCTAAAAAGTGCATGTGAAAAACACTCGACTGGCCAGTGGTGTAGACGGTAAAAAAAAAATTACCATCTACGTTGCCAGTACCCGCGTTCTCTTCCAAACTTTCAGCAATATCGTCCCAAATCTCTATTAAAGCGTAAACCTCCCAGTTGTTGTTGCAAAGGTAAAGTTTTCTTAGAAGATTTCCTATTTCACAGTGAAGTCTTCCAAGTGGGTATGGTCTTCTCCAATTCTGTAACAATTGATTAGTCATCATATGATTTATCCAATTTCTCTTATTTTCATCATTGACGGTATCCAATAATAGGTCTAATGGATTTGCATTACTCATTTTTGCCTGAGTAGTCTGGAACAAAGAAATAATATATATTTTTATTTTGAAACTTCCTCTGTAAGCATAAAATTTACAATCCATGATTTTCCTCTCGGTCCTTTGTTTATTAAATACACTTCAGTCTGCAAGTATTTAAACCGCTCCTCTTCTAGATTAAGCGTGTAAGGGACCGTATTCGTACGCTTTGTGCAAATCCCGTATTCATATTTAATATGATTCAGATCTGTTTCATATCTGAATGATAATATAATTCACCTGAAATTTAGAACGGGAAATTAGTGAAACAGCTGCATGGTTAAAATATACTCAAGTTTCTGACGGTATCGGCAGAACTCATGGGATTTTATCACGCTTGCCATATTTGAGCTTGTTAGATTAGATGGTTATTATTTGCTAGCTTTTCGGGCAAAGTCCCGCTTGCAATTCGTTTCATCACCAGAATCACCCTTCGAATCGAACTTATTTTTAACCATCTTAAGCAAATTGAATAGAGGTGCCTTTGGCGCAGTTGTAAAGCATCACACGGTGGCTCGGAAATGGGATGGGTGGCCACCCAACCAAAAGTTAGTGTTGTATTTTTTCGGGAAACACCGTGCTTCAGAAGGCACGTTGAGTAGTTGGTCCCGGTTAACGTCTCTTGCTAGATGTAAGTCTATATTTTATTATTGTTTTTAGCATTTTCCATGCAGTATCTTTTTAAAGAAAACCAGAAAAAGACATTTGGTCATGTTGGCATCAGGCAGGACTTGAACCCGCATCTTTCGCAAGCCATTCGCGAAAGATGCGGGTTCAAGTCCTGCCTGATGCCAACATGACCAAATGTCTTTTTCTGGTTTTCTTTAGATGTAAGTCGTTGAGCATAGCCACCCGCTGCCAGCCACACCTAAAACGCCCTGCACGCCTGTGAATCGTTCCAGTCGAAATCGTAAGCCTGTACTGCGCTACGGCATTGATTATTAAAATAAGGGTCTCACGTTTAAGTGCCTATCTTTAGCAACTAATTTAACTTAATGACTTAAGTGTACAACCCTGGCTTTAAATGGTCCAAAATTTTGTATATTTTTTAACACACTGTTATTGGGCCTCATATTGAAAAGAAGTAACTCAATGAGTTATGACGAGGGCTAGTACTTGATATTTCACTACGGATTTGAACATAAACATCATTGGACACCAAAAGACGGACTTAATGCCATTCTGGCATTCTCTACCATTCAACCACACTGTTTACTGGAAACTCCTTTAACATTAGTGAATCACTATGATATAACAGAGTTTTTATATACTCCTCATTTTCAGCCCCCTCCAATAACCACTAGTTTTCCCATGGGAATAGAATATCAACAACGTCGTTATCAAAGACTGAAACCGCAGTAGTCGTATCAATTATTATAAATATTTCTAACTGGATGGCAATCGAAGTGAACACAATCTTTCAGGAATGGGTGCAGATTTTAACTTGTGTAACTCATCATGAGCCCAATAAATAACACTTTCTGGTGCTGATTTATATCGCAAGCATGAATCACTCAGTGGGTATAATGTTGTAGTCGTAGGATTTACTGTAGACGTGGGATTTACTGTTGTTTACCTTTACCCGCCATTTCTCGTGTTTATAATAACGTCTAGGTAATTTCACTGAAATTTCTTAACCTTCATCATCTTCATACACCTGGTGAAATATATCTTGTGACCATCCTTGGAACAGGGTATTTTTGCTTCTTCTTTTACGGCTTCCTATCATTCGCACTATCTCCATCTTGTACATCAACAACTCGTCACCATTGCATAACTGAAAATTAAATCTAAATTTTCTTCTTACCCAAAGAACACTCTTAGTTACCGTTGAATTACTCGTACTTGTAAAGAGCACTAATGTCCAACGTTTCACCTCTCCTCCATCTGCATCAAACAGCCGAACTCTCCGCAAATACACATTACTCCCACCATCGCATAATTTTGAGAAATCTTTCTCAGATGACAGTGTAACATTTCTTACTACAGTACTATTTTCACTTTGCATACCTATAAAATACTAGCATCAACGGTAATGCATTTGACAACATTATTGCAGAATCAATAATCGTTTAATCAATATCCACGGCTTTATATACTAACCACATTTCCTAAGCCATTGGATCTCAAAGTTAAAAAAACGATTGAAACTAAAATGTTAATATTAAATAATATACAAACCCTTTGAGAATAGCTGATCTACACCCACGCATCAATATATATTCTCACAATAATGACAAATATAATCGCTATCGATCCACACAGCCCTTCCGTATCTATTTCATTATCGAGTCAACCCTTCCGCAAATATTAATTTTAATCATCCATAAAATACAATCGTTTGACATTGTTAATCACTTTATTTCGATTGTGAAAAAAATACGCCGCCCACACCTAATTCCCACGGTCTCATCGTTTCCTTTATTACTATGTTTTGCTGAGAGAATTCTAATCAATAAACCACAATACATCCTTTACAGCTTATCTAACACCACTCAAAATGACTACCTTTCCTCTTGCTTCAACTTTGTGAACAAAAAACCTTCTCACCCTTATTTACTATCTACAGAAAGTTCAAATTCATTTAAGCACACCAAACCTTTTCAGAATAAAAACGACACATCAACCACAATTTGCTGAGATATTTTTCCTCACACCCTTATTTACAGTAGCATAAAGCTCAAATTCACATCGAAAAAGTGGTCCAGAACATACAATATTGTGCTACTGGTATTATAAATAATATGAATAAACTGTTATATTTTTCTTACCTGTTGATATGCTTCCCGTTGTCCTGGTATAAGATACACTACTGGATAATCGAATTTATACCTTGACGAGTAGTCAGTATCTGCAAAGAATCAAACCTTAAATTATTATTCCTACTTAGATGGAAATAATCAATACCTACTTGCCACTTTGTCATATTATTTTCCATAACTGTTAAATGAAAATAAGCCATTAAATCTATGTAGGTATACCTATGACGAGCTACGGCAAATACATTGTTTAAACACGTTGAAATATAATGTTAAAAACTATTTTCTTTGCTATTCAATTCTTGCAAGTTCACGTAATAATGGGTGAACTGGGATTGTAGGTACGGCATGACAGAATACCTACCAATTTCCGGTCAGTCTTCTTTGTTCTATTGCAAAGAAATGTATATTAAGTAGGATCCGGAAATGGGCAGCCTGATGTAAGGTTTACTGAATGTGCATAAGGAGAATGATCGATACAGGAAAATAGGTAAGACGTTTTATGGACTGAAATGGCTTCATCCTGTTTACAGTCGACTTCTGATAAAGGTACCTATGGGCATCCATTTCACATAATATTTAAAACGGTATTTTAACTTAGTCTGGTAATGAGCAATTTCAATCAATTTATTTATTTAAGCTACCTACATCTTAAGCTTATTATGAACTAAGTACAACAAAAACGGCTGTAGGTACCTAACCGTTTAGTACTTAGGTACCTAGTTAGCTTAAGCTAAAAAGTTAATACGGAAAACGCGTAATCGGTATAGGTAATCCTTCCTTTTAAATTAAACATCACATTGAAGTTACATATTAATGATACCAACACAAATAACTGTCATGGTTTTTAAAAAATAGGCTTCTAATAATATACGCATAAGGAGGGACACTATTGCAGTCAAGCAAGCCTAGGGTCCCCGGCATATTTTTGTCAGCCCACCATGTTACGTCCACGGACGCAAAAGAAAGACTTTCTTTTCTTTTACGTCCGTGGCTACGTCACTAAGAACTGAGTCACATGTAATCTTCTAACCTAGTAGATAGGTAGTAGTAGTAGATAGCTATCTGCTTAGGCACTTGCAGTTCAACTTTTTACTACGAATAAAAAAGTAAGTTATTCCATACCTTTAGAAACTACCGTACAATGCGGGGGATAGGCGTGCTTCTTAGATCCATGTAATGTCACGATGAGAGCAAAAAAGATGATGATCGAGTACGGAGACATAGTAGGTACCTAATTTAAGAATTGAAAAAGGGCTTGGGATTTTAAGTAAAAGTTGTGGCACGTCACGTCCTCACCCGGCAACTGACACGCGCAAACTAAAATGTAACAAGGCACATTACTTATATTATTTTAAAACATTGTTTGTTTTGGTGCGTCCAACTTAATCACTGCTTCCATATCCAGACCCCACTCACTAGTCTATTTTATCGGTAATTATCCGGTTGCGGATGTTATTTACTGTTTTGGGAGCTGATTAAAATACATACCTACCTACTTAAAATGTTTGCTATGTTTCAGTCCATGAAATCCATCTCATTAAACCCATCAAAAAGTAGTATAGTAAAATTAGTAAGGCTGGTCGATCTGTACGCCAATTTCGAAAAAAAAGGGAGACCCTAAGGCGCTTTGCAGACGACGGGCGGGCAGGGCCGATCAATTTCACCGCTAACGATAGCAGAAAGGCTCTCTTTATTGTGGCAAAGGGAACCCTATACCACTATACTACCAACACACACGACGGGCAAAAAGTCCGCGCCGCGGATGCCCGCCAGGCACTTTAATGCTTTCGCGTTGAGAGGCAGTCGCGGGCATTGTCGGGCAGACGCGGTCTTTATTACTTCGCAGGCAAAAAGACAGCCCCGCACCGTAGTCTCCAAAGCTAGACTATTCGTTAATTTTAAATAATATGAATAAATTTAATTATTGCCAACTTAAAATAGCAGGAGTGCGAACTTCGGACTTAGTATTTAGCTACGGGAGAAGCCTTTGGGGGTTTTGGTTTAAAACCAAATGACATATATAAATAAAAAAAGTAGGTACATTGTTCTTTACTAAGTAAAACTATTTTTTTATTACAAAACATTAACTTAGGCTTACACCGGCTAGCATGATAAATACTCGACATGTTACTAAATTCTAAAAATAGTTTTAGTTGAGGAAGGAAACGCTGAAGTGTGGTTGATAACAGCAGATAACGAATATTTTCTGTTGTTTTACTGATTCGGGCTGTGGTCGTTCGGGGACGCATTTATGGTCTTTAGGTCTTCAACGTCACGCCAAAGCTCCGCGTGGTACAGCGACGCAGTTTCCACTTCCATCTCAGCAGCAACTACTGGAATTTTAAAAGTTACTATGTACCATCATAAAGTTTTCGTATCAATTTATTAACCAGGGGTGGCATTCAGAATTTGTTGTACATCGAACAAATTCTAAGTGAGTTTGTATTTTAACGTTCTGTTATGCTCGATAACTACGCGAATGTGATCGCATTAGTGAAAAGAACTGAGCCAAATTTCATTTTAAGATAATTTCTATACACATGAGGGTAAATACTAATTCAAGGTGAATCAAATAGATAGGTTATCCAGAAAAGCATGGTGTTTTCATAGTTTTTTTTAATGAAATAAACATGTTAAGCCATACTAAGTATATTGTATAAAAACGCGTTATGAGGACTACAGACTATAAGGCACCTTGATAGGCATAATAGGTAGTATCTACTAGCTTTAGAGATCAGCTGAAAATATTATCCTCCTTAATTAGAATACCTTTTTTTTACCCGGTGAACTACATTACGTACTTTCCGCTGCTTCGGGGGAAGGCAGCGGAGGAGTGTGGGACTCACCCACCCCAGAGGAGGGTGGGAGTACCCACCAAAACACCAAGGCGGCCTTCTTCTGCGCGTGACCAGGGTTTCCCGAGAACTCTCCTGAGGAGCCACTCTACCGGTGAAACCCAGGCGCGCTGTGCCGGCAGTCCGGCTCCGAACCGGCTGCTAACGCACCACTTTGAATAAGGTTCTGTCTCTTTCGTCACGGGAATGTTACCGTGCTTTCATTCTTATAGCGTATACCTACCCAGTCCGGACACAGAAATACACTTCGTTTACGAAATTTATAAATACTAGTTTGCGAATTCACTGAACTTTAACAGAATTCAAGCTATGCAATGTTTTGGCCGACACGAAGGTGCGGTATTGTTTGGAAACTTTTTAAGGCCGATATCGTGCTTGGAGGCCTACCCACCCCACCCCCGGATTAATAATAATCCGGGGGTGCAAGGTGCGTGGCAGGTAGGGCGTTAAATAAACAATAAAGAAGACGAGGCATAGTCCACGAACGAATTACTCAACCCTGTGTTACGCTTAGTACCTACCTGCTTACCTACCTACCTACCTGTTATTCAGAATTCCGGATTCATGCGGCATCATTCATGGCTTACTTACACAAATCTAAAACAAAAATAACGCTGTTTGTTTTTGCTACTTTTCGCTGAAAGTGTTTCGTAAAGTTTTTTACTTACTTCTTAGGTTTCGAACCACTTCCACGCTTTTTTTCAATCTCGCCATGTCAGATTCTATCTCATCATGTAAATTATTGTAAAAGTTTGGATCGTTTACATCAATAGTATTTTCGATAGCATTTGTTGTTTTTCTAACACTTTCCATTTTATAAGTTGCTTTTACTCTAACTAAGTTATTTTCGTTTTCATAAAAAATATAACGCATACTTTTAGGAGGGAAAAGGAACCCTTTTCTTAATATTGTTTTTACGGCTTCGGTGTCAACTATACAGCCAAATCTTCAGTTGATGTCCTCCAATTTTTATGGAACCCAAATGAAATAGAGCTCCAGTTACTTTTTTTAAATAAGGGTTTTATGGCTTCGGTCTCAACCAAAGTATGAGTCTTTCTTGGAAACTGCAAACTGCTGCGTTTGGCTGCGTTACTTATTTAGTGCTCACTGGGCCGGACAATTTTGTACACGAAGATAATAGAGATGGGAACTATAAAGAAGACCATGGTAATAAAACTGGTCGGCGCAAAGAGGGTTCCCGGGCTGGAGGTTGTGTGTCTCTTTTTCAGGAGGTGACCATCAATCAACCCACATTACATTTGGCATGACTAGGTCTAAACCAATGATATTTAAAAAAAAATAGGTACTTGTGAGTCGTGCTAAAAAAGTGGCACAAATCGAAACTATTAGTGCACCTGAGCAAAGCATTGACAGTGTAGAAATTTTGACGATGCGCAACATGTATCAGTCTCATTTACGCTATGGTAAACAATCATAATATCTTCTTATCTCGGTCAAATTATAAGTACGTACGCCAGGGGGTATTGAGCTGGGGAGTGTTGCAGTCTCTCCAAAGGTGCCAAATGGACTACAGTGTTCAATGCCCATGTTGCACCCACTCCAGTTAACGTTGGGAACATTACACTTGAAGTTGTTGACCACTATGTTTACCTGGGACAGGCAGTCCAGTTAAGTTAGTCCAACTTCGAGAAAGAGATCTCTCGTCGTATCCAGCTGGGATGGGCAGCGTTCGGGAAGCTCCGGCAAATATTCGCGTCCGAAATACCTCAATGTCTCAAGTCTTTGACCAGTGTGTGTTGCCAGTAATAACATATGGGAGTGAGACGCGGTCGTTCACTATGGGTCTCATAATAAGGCTCAGAGTCACCCAGCGAGCAATGGAGAGAGCGATGCTTGGTATTTCCCTGCTTGATCGAATCAGAAATGATGAGATCCGCAGGAGAACTAAGGCAACTGACATCGCTCGAAGGATTGCATCGTTGAAGTGGCAGTTGGCGGGACACAAATCGTGGAGAACCGATGGCAGTTGAAGCGGAAAGGTTCTGGAATGGCGACCGTATACCGGACGACGTTCCGTGGGCAGGCCCTCCACAAGGTGGACCGACAATCTTATCAAGGTCGCAGGAAGCCGCTGGATGCGGACAGCGCAGGACCGATCGTTGTGGAAATCCTTGAGGGAGGCCTATGCCCAGCAGTAGGCGTCGTTCGGCTGACATGATGATGATGACGCCAGGGGTAAATTTTCGACTTTGCATCAGGTCAGGTTACTGACATAACCTATCTACCTCTTTTTAAATATTTTATGATGAGTCTAACTAAACCAATCTAAACCATTTAGGTACAAAATAACCTGAGTACCTACTTAGTAATAATGATTTATTTTTAGAAGACAACGAATTAATATACGTATACCTATTCAAATACGTTTCAAAAGTTTGTTTCCATTAATCGTAAAAAGAAAGATGAAATAATTTGCACAATTTCTAGAAATCCCAATGATGTTGTTTTCTTGTACCCGTGGAAAGAAAAGGATTCAACTTTACAGTAATTATTATCATACCTTTGATCATTTTCTGAACTCTAAAATGCATATCTTACTCTTTTTTTGAAGATTGTCTGGAAAAGATCGCTATGTCGCATTTAGGATGAGCAAGGACACGGAACTTTTTTCTGTTCCGTGAGCAAGAATGAGTCATTCTAAGCGTATTTGGTAACACTGGCGAGCTGTCATTAATTTGTGTGTAGTCTGTGGCTTCGCACCAAGGTCGTACTCCGATCCGAAGCCGTAAAATCAATATTTAAAAAAATACCAAGGTCGTACTGCAAAAATAACACATGTCAAGTTGTCAAGTTCGCTGCCTGTCTGTCACGCGTATTTCTTTTGTGTAAAATTTAAAGAACTAGAATTGCTTATCCAACTCGTTTTATTCTTTAATGATTATTTATTAACGTTTTTTGAAGCACACCAAGTGTTTATTCACCATGATGAGTGACGACGATCGCGATATAGACATCGAAAGTGATGTGAGTGTTCCCCATGACACTTCTACAATCTTGTGTGCCCTGTTTATTTTGATTCTTACGCCTTACCTTTTATTTGCAGGCCGAAAATGACTCAGATTCCAGGTCTCATGCAAGAAACAGTCTTGGAGGAAGTGGATATTATTCTCAGGTAAGGTATTGATTTGGCGGGTAGATGAATTTTTCATAGGCGTATTTGGTATGGAAATGGATTCTATTTTGTATGTTCAGTTTCTGCCTTAGATACATACATTTGAAATTGAATTCGCTATAGCTGTAGGAAGAATGTCTAAGCGATAGTGTTAGATGTTTGGTTTTCACTAAAGCATAATATTTTCAGGCTGACAAAAGAGCTCACCATAATGCATTGGAGAGAAAACGGAGGGATCACATAAAAGACAGTTTCACATCACTTAGGGAGTCTGTACCAGCTCTTCAGAACGAGAAAGTGGTATGTAGCACGTTATGACTACTACCAGAAGGTTGATCAATAAATAATTTGTTTTTTCTAATCTATAATAATTAAAAGTAAACTTTAAAGGTTTTTAATCTACTATTTTATGTAGGTTGCATGTTAACTAATCATGGAAATAACCGATCACATGTGTTTTTTGCATCATAATATTTTTATTTATGAGAGCAAGACAACTGATTTTTGTTCTGTCTTGTTTCAGGGGCAGGTAAGAGATTCATTTCATTGCATATAAAAGAACAACATTAACTTACCAACATTGGTAATTTATGGACCCAAAGGAACATTCGCAGGATAAGGCTTTCATTTGTAAATCAGTTATAACTAGATCTTTTTCTCTGAGTAGTACCAAAAGCCATGGGTGAAGTGTATCACCAAATGCCATAATGGTAAAAATGGGAATGGTAACCTTGAAGATTAGTCAGTCAAAAAGTAACTGATATTGTTTCATCAAATGAAATGTGTCCTCTGTACATACTGGTTGAATCAATATCTCTGTTGGTGCAGAGCATAACACCATGGGTGCCTTAGACAACATTTTACTTGAAAAAAGTTTGTATTGAAATTGGTGATGCTTTGGTTAACATTAACATAGTGTTTGCTTTTCTGTCATACTTCACCATTACATTCTTTTCATTCAAATGGATATTACAGAATTAGTTTTGTGACCATTAACTGGTCACAAGCAAATGGTCACTAAACGACTTTGTTATAGGGATGATCAATATTTGAAAAACATAGAAACATTGATGTCATAATCGAAAGCTCATCATGGATGTTTGATATTTTTGACAAACCAAACATCTATGATAACTAAAAACACAATGAATACAGTGAAATCATTCCCAAATTATTTAGAAACTGAAAAAAAATGTAGTTTCCAATACTTTTTGTCAACTGACTGAAGGAAAAGTAATTTTGATAAAGAACATTTCAATCTATTCCTTTCATGATAAAGTGTGGAGTCAGCTTCTGAAAAAAGTCTATTGATTCCGTTAACATTGATCTTACGATATTTTTCATATTGTGATGTCAATGTTTTTCCTTTAAACATTGATGATCATCAACCATCCCTACTTCATTACATACTACTAAGCTAGCCAACAAGCAAACTGGTTACAAGCAGCAATTGATACAGAAAGAGTAACAGGATCGAGTCCTGCAGCAGCACAAATGTTTGTTAATAAAATAGATAATTTAAGTAGTGTTGTAGCCCTTATTACGTTGCAGCAGACTGATTATACAAATCATAATATTATTCCGCTATTTTCTTAGGCAAGCAGGGCGCAAATACTAAAGAAAGCAGCAGAATACATTCAATTTATGCGACGGAAAAATAATTCTCATCAACAAGACATCGATGATTTGAAACGGCAGAACAACTTGCTTGAAACCCAGAGTAAGTATTGCATGATAATTCATTATTTGAACTGCAGTAAAAGACTGAGTGACAACAGCAGATCACCAACAATTAGTGACATTCAATGGGCTTGGTGCATGCGGTTAAGCTCCTGGCCGCCACCACACCACACACACTACTAACTATAGGAATATGACAAAACATTCAGTAAATCCTTAGGTCCAGTTGTATTTAAGAGATAGAGATTTTTAAAATATTTTTTTTCATCATTCACATTTATTTTGAAAATAGAAAGTTCATAGTAAGATTAAATTGCACAGTTCTTGTGCATTATTCTTGTGACTATGCTGTCTACGGGATAAGTTTATTTTATCTTCTGATTTACCTATTTCAGTTCGAGCATTAGAAAAAGCGAGAGCTACAGGTAACTTTGTGGATGCACATGAGTTGGGGCTTGGAATTAAATCTGAGGGCAGTTCACATGACACAGACAGCTCCGATGGAGAGGGCACCACTCGTCGGGTGAAGAAACTAAAGATTAATGGAGTAAATGTCTAGTGCAGTTGATCTTACCCGAAAATCAGCTTATCAGATGGTTTTAACTTGCCAAGGTCATCGTCATCATGCTTTATAATAAGTCAGAAACCCTTATTACCTAATTTGGTTAGAAATAAAATATATACATATAATTATTAGCCACCACCTAAAGACATCAGATGTTGGATTACATTACATATTTTGTGATTATTACCCTAGTTACTTAACTGTTAGTCAAGAATCCAAAATTGAGTTATTTACGGTGTTAATTTTAAACATTCATAGTTCAGTTACGAGCAAACATGACGGTAGCCTGTCAGAAATGATTATGGTATATTTGTTATCTTAATTTGAAGTTATGTTGTATGATTTTTTATGTTTTGTAAAATGTGTTCTACTTCACGTTATGATAGCAAAATAGCATTATTGTTCTGAAGGAAAACGCTTTTCTATCATCATCCAAGGATTTGCTAAGTTTGAGCCATCTTTTAAACTGTTCTCTAATCTGTAAGTTTTAAAATATTATAAGTGATAAGTACATACTTTGAATTGAATTTTCTTACATAATATTTCTTTGACTAAATCAATATTTGATTCCAATTCTATCAAAGTTTATAGTACTTTATGTATTATTTGACATCTTATTTCTGTTCTGTTGTGGGTTTATTATTTTGTCGTCCTCGTTAAGCATGTATATTGCAACTTAAAAGTGTTAGACATGTAAGACAATTCAATATTAAGCATTAGAATGGTAAGTTTAAAAGTCTTCTTGAACTGGTTTTATTTGTGATAATAAATGATAAATGGAGTTAAAACGATTAAAATCTCATAGGTAAACACGCCTTACTTTTGAAGAAAGTTCAACTCGTTGGTAAAATAAACACTTGTGTTGCATTTTCCGTAGATAAACAATTCTTAGCTGAACTTATATTATTATGGCATTATAAAACTCCATTCTTGTAAAATTACTATTACTTTGATTATTATAATAAACGAATCAACCATTTGTACAGGCGGGCACACATTAAGTGTAACGCGTTTAGATACATATATACCTACACAAGCATTTTCGCGAAATAATGTCAATTCAAAAATGTGTGTATTGTTTTTGAAGCATTCTTTATTCCTTTCTTTATCACTGTAGCAGATCATTCTCGTCTGGGATTTCCGTTTTTGTATCTTGCCAAATGATAATTATTTGCAATACAGCAAGGATGAATGGCGAGGAATTAGGCAGCCTATTATACTGCTGTATCTCTGTAATCTGTACAATTGAAGTCCTTTAAGCGCCGCGGAATGAATGTGTTGAGGCGCAATAAGACGACGAAAGACATTCAAAATTCCTGTCGACCCTATCATTTGAAGAGTGAGGCAGACACATTTTTTCCAACACCTCTTCCTTTCTTTACTTTTATTTGCAAATTGACAACTCCATTGTTTGATTGTCAATATCAACCAAGTTGAAAACTTAACCTGTGGCCGTTTGTACAAGTGCGAAATAACGACATGACTTAGAATACCATAATCATGATAATTCAGTTGTGTTTCTGAGATGAATTGATATTTCATGCATGGATTATATCTATTTGTTAATACTACAATTACTGGACAAAATCAAAATTTATTATTTACTTAAATCATTACATAACAGTGATAGTTATCATTAGGTAGATTACCCCCGAATTCACAAACGCAAATCAAGGTTGAGCATCCCTCAGAAGTATAACTGTCTTTCTCAGTTCAATCGACATTTTACGAGACAGCATAAGCTTGCTTAGCGTTGATTGACGTTTTTGAATTCGGGGGATAGTGCAGTATATTTTTAAATCGTCCGGCTTTCATTAAAAGTGCAATATTTTTAAAGGAAGTACCTATGTATGCTAAAAAGTTCAGATATTTTGCTATAACA
The DNA here is from genome assembly GCA_950022985.1 of Udea ferrugalis. Lineage (NCBI taxonomy): Eukaryota > Metazoa > Arthropoda > Insecta > Lepidoptera > Crambidae > Udea > Udea ferrugalis. Next base: position 6,437,493 of record OX465533.1, read on the forward strand.
TTTATTCAAATGTTTGTATTGTTTTCGCTAAATTGTAAGTGAATAGGTAGGTACTTATGAATCTATCAGTTTCGGAGATGAGTATGAAGTTGTTTTGTGGGTTCTAGAAGACTAAATAGTTTTAATTGTAAAATATAAATACTCTGTTAAAACAAAATTTCCGTTTCTTATTTTACCTATTTGTTATATTTTTTGCGCTAACACACAAACGCAGCTAGTCATTATGTCCGATTGCCCTAGGCCGTATCCCGCTCTGGGGTTACGTTATTTACGCCCGCCCCCCCCCCCGTAACGTTACTTTGAATATTAGGGTTGAGAGCCGAACTCTCTGCGCTCAACCTACAGTCCAGTGGTGCTGCAAAAAAAAGCCTTCAGCGACTAGACAGCGGTAGTCATTTGGTATAATTAAAACTACAATTTTTGATCAGAGTGCCATTCCGAGTTTGCTCAACCAACCGTGCTTAACCAAACGCGGCAAGCAAGTAAACGAGGATTTCCAAAAAAAAACGGGTACATCTACCCGCCATCAGAGGCCGCGACCACGATGCCATACCATGGAATTAGTACAAATCACTCCGAAGGTACTAGATACCTACACATATTGATAAGCTTTCTGGTAGAGGTAGAAGGAGAATATGGCGTGAATGGCTTTGAGAAAATACGGCCGTGTGACTTTTTGGCTCGACTTGGCGGGGACAAATAACCAGTGGAAAAAGACGAACCATTTCCAGTGAATAGGAATGAATAAGGGCCGGCGCCCACTATCGGCATCGGCATGCTTCAGGATTTTAAGGTGGCAAATAGCAATATACTTTAACATTATGGCAATAAAGTAGAAATTTCCGTGATGTGTTCTCGTAAAAACAAAATGCATTTGTTCTGTTTCTGTTTCGGAATTTTCTACTTTATTGCCATTATGTTAGAGTATATTACTATTTGCCACCTTAAAAGCCTGAAGCGTGCCGATGCCGATAGTGGGCGCCGGCCCTTAGGTGCACACAAGCGGCTTGAAGGGTGCTTAGGGCCGGCGCCCACTATAAAGTAGAAATTTCCGTGATGTGTTCTCGTAAAAACAAAATGCATTTGTTCTGTTTCTGTTTCGGCATTTTCTACTTTATGCCAATAGTGGGCGCCGGCCCTTAGTTAAGCAGTAAAATACGTTAGCAGCGCCCTCTGATGGGTTTTGTATAAGTTTCATCGTAAGAGAACTGATTTTTTTAAGCATTCTGCTAATCGTAGGTTGCTAGTCATCTAGTAAAACCCTAGATGGCGTTAATTACCATAAGCATGCTTTCTACTTGTCGGTTTGTAGTCGTTTGCAAACCCACTAGATGGCAGTCACTACCACATCAAAGCATGCTTTGAATTGGTCGGTTGTTAGTCACCTGCTACGCCACTGGATGCCGTATGCTCAATCACTCCTCATCACCCCATCACTATCCTCTATTTTATCATCTCTCATTCGTCTGGCAGCACTAACTTTCATGTAAACCATATACAGTTTAAGTAGGTGAACTAAGCTTTGTTCGCGTTTTGGCTACCTACTCGTTAAAAGTGTGTTGTAAATAAAACTACAAAAGCTAGGTATTAAAAAAATTAAATAGTGTTTTGCTCATACAATAATGTATCACTGAGTAGGTATTTGGATTTGGGAATGAAGGGAACTGTGACATATTCTTCTAAAACTAAGTTTGGAGAGAGGGTAGCAACCCGCTGTAAAGACTTTCGGGCACAGAAGCACTGCAACACGTCATTCAAAGGATATGCACACGTTTCTTACATCATGGTGTATTTAAAAAACTTTATTGCACATTGAATATAGTACGTTTATGTACGTACTGCCAGTAAGCATTAATAGGTAGGTACTTACCTTTTTCACTAGACAAACAAAAAGACAGACATTTATTCAAACGCAACGATATTTTGGTATATAGGTAGGACCAATCATCTGTTTAAATCAGTTATTTCTAGGTACCTACTACCAAATGCCCGAAGCACCATGAACTAACAGGCCATAATATCGGACTGGAATTCACGAGTACAAACATTTATAGATAAAATACCTACTGTATGTTTTAATTTGGCCCCGAATCCGCGCTCGCTCTGCAATTTATCCTTTGTTTCTCTTTATTTGGACACCTCAGCAATTTCGACGCGGCTACCGTATCGCCCAAAGTGTATATTTGTCGATGACCGATATTCAGCTGATTTACTGGTCCAGTTAAGTATCGGCTTCCGCCGCATTTTTTGGGATTCACCTAGCCAGCTTATTGATATTATACCTACCTAATTGAATTGGTTGCACGAAGTTGGAATGTATTTGAATCCTACTTTAGGTGCTTTGTCGTTTAAAGTATTTTCGGAGTGACGTGCAATACTTACTCGTAAAAAGCCTGAAAGAAGGATTTTTGGCTAAGTAGATACACAACACCTTGTTACTACTATAAATGAAAAGGTAATAAGGTAATAAGGTAGGTGACACAAAGGTGACATCTATAATAACATAACATATCATAACATACCCTCACGACCATATCCCTACTGGGTTAGTCAGAGGCACACTGATCGTTGCCGTTATGGTGAACAGAACATTCAGAAGCCCACATTTCACCGAGGGAATTTGACCCCAACGTGGTGAGGGGCGAACTCACCGCCGTTATCTGGGTTGCTTGGGTTTTATATCGGTGTTTTCCATCACCGGAGAGTTAGCCACAAATTGTACAATGAACACAAAGTAGGTGTGTTCCGGCCAGATTTGATCTCGGGACCACCGGGTTCAGCCAGCCAGAGTGTTTAACCACTGGGCCACGTCGCTCTACAATAAGGGACAAAATATCAATCTTGCCGCCTAATACTCAGTAGACCAGCCAGTAGTCCTAGTAGCCAGTAGTAGTACGGGTTGAGGCGTGTAAGTCCCCCCCACACAATTAATTAGCTATATGGAACGAAATTAATGTCGATTGATAACATAATTTAGCGTGACGACTATCAAGTGGTTTTTGTATTTGAAATATTGAACATTCCAAACATCTTTAAGCATTGTTTTTTTGTGTAGGAAGGATCTTATCTTAAAATATCGATAGTTTGGCATCACTGTCACTACCTGCGCACGCGCATCTAACAGTCCCGCCCTTCACCCGCCTTCGATGTGGGCGTGGTCAGAGATACATACAAAAGGGGAGATGAACAAACCTTTGTAATTCTTTGGACATCTTTGGACATTATTCCACACAGCGAGATAACTCACCACGACGGATGTGAGATTTGGCGCCAACCGGAATAGCATAGCAGATAGGTAGGTACTACCTATGTGGGTCGATCTGATATGATCAGTTTGTTTACCATTAATTAAGTAGGTACTTAAGTTTTGATGTTATAGAAGGCGATTTAACATTATTTATTTACGAAATTGGTGGATTTGATACCTATAAGCATTATCTCCCAGTCTACCAACGGGCAATCCAGAAAACTTTTGTGGTGTCGATAAGTTGATGATATTACAACGAATTGCAAGTAAAAGTTAGGTATAGTCAACGGCTCATCAGGCTACCGATAATTGTTTTCAATCTTGCTCTGGCTAACGTCATTTCTCTGCAATGCGTTTGCCCGCAAATATCCTTTTTATTTCAAACCTTATTTGAAAACGTAATAGTTAATCTTGTAAGTGATAATACTTACTAAATAATGTCCCTGTGATCCCACTACTGAGCACTCGTTAGCGCACATTAAAATGTTAAACAACACAATGTTAGGTCTTAAGACCTAATACCTTGGACATACTTACCAACTTATTGTAATGTTAAGAAGAAACTTACTAGTGAAGTTAATTCCTAATGACGAACTAGGTACTTATTTAAGTATCTATTAAAAATGATGAGGTTTTGTGCTATCGTCGTATTCCAGGTAAACGGATTAGCGGATTATCTTCCAATGTCTCACTCCAGCACCGGTAGGTACAGTCGCGGAATGAAAGGGTTGACCACACTAAGATCTGTTTTTGCTTGCTCGATGATGACATTGACAAGATCAAACCAATAAAAAGTATTGGTTCAACTGATTGTTCAACTGTCAATCGATAAAGCATACTTTGCGACATACTCTAGCCTGTTACACAGTTAAAAAAGGTAACATGTGCTTGCAACGCGTTAATGAATTTATTTGAAAACTGGTCAACCTTTTCATTCTGCGACTTTACGACGAAGGAGGAGCCAGCGCGTGCACAGATATGGGTAGGTATCTAATCTATCTTTGTTTGTAGATAATGCTCGAAAGAATCAAATCTGTGGTTACACTTAAAAACAATTCTATTACGATTAAAGGTGATGCTTCAAAAAATAATCAAATCTGTGGTTTCACTTAAAAACAATCTTTAAAGATTAAAATATTATGACTACTAAAAAAATATTAATGTAATATAGAACTAGTATCTACTTATATTCCTGCCTTTTGATACAAAATTAATGGAAATGTCAAGTGCTGAGTGGATACAGTGGTATCCTATTGTTAAAATGATAAAGAAAAAAACTCTCGTTCCATTTGTTCGGGTTTGATATTCCTAACATTTTTATTTTGAGATTATTTGTCAAATGAGTTATTGACAAAGAGAATAATTTGCTAAATGATAGTTAAATCAAGTTTAATTGAAACAAAACTTCGTTTTAATTTAAACAATTTGTTGCCAATAACAATTTATTTCAGTATAGTAATTATTTACCAATACCAGGCAAATCTCACAAATCTTGAAACTCTTGCTTTTTATTCTGGCACAAGTGCTTTTTTTTCTTAAAAGAAGAAGTCAACCCTACGTCTTTGTAATGTGTTTTTGTGAAGAAATAAATTTATTATTATTATTGTTTTGTGATTTACAATGTGATAACTTAGTCATCAGTAAGAAACAAATAAAAATCTTCCTTTTTACAATACTAAGACCAAACCACGTTATGGCAATATAAAATATGTCTACTTTACATAATTATCCTAAACCTATCTAATAAAGGGACAACTGTAAAAGTTTTCATTCGCGTCCTTTGCGTCTATCGACGAATGAGGTAGTTATTTGAATAATTCGATTGTTGTTAGCGCCCATCGTTAGTTAACAACATCAACTCATTGCAGGTAAAGGGATTAGCGATCTTTGATGTGCCGCGCCCCGCCCGGCAGCGATGGGGGAGGAGCTTACAACAGGCGCGCGCGCAAGCTGTGGCAATTACAAATGTAAGTTTTTACTGACTTTGGCTGTATAGATTTTATTTTATTCAAAAACTAATATCTGAGTTGCTTGATTGCGATTCAAGAATCAAATGTCTCATTTCAGCCTACATTTGATTTTAAAGTTAATTAATACCCGTTTTAAAAATGAATCTCTGCTTAGTTTGGGTCAAATATGGTGAAAATCATCTCCGGCTATATTTAGATACTTCCTTGCATATTTACAAAATGTTTTTATCATATTTTTATAGAAGGCGACAGAATTGTTTCATATTGATGATTATATTAAAAATAAGCATCTACCTTTATTTGTGGTAGGAATGCCGGTAGGCAGCCTTCTATGAAGATCTGAAAACCAGAAAAAGACATTTGGTCATGTTGGCATCAGGCAGGACTTGAACCCGCATCTTTCGCAAACCGGGCGACTACCAATTATGCTACCGAGACCATTAACAGACCGGCCGAATCTTTCTGGTATATTTTACCCTATGAGCCAGGGTGATTTCATCAATGTTATAGGCATCCACCTCTAACACTCGGAAGAAATTATTATTTCATATATTTAACTTCCAATTAAGATGAAAAAGTGGATGGGTTCAAGTCCTGCCTGATGCCAACATGACCAAATGTCTTTTTCTGGTTTTCGAATCTTTAGTAAGTAAAGATACTGCATGGAAAATGCTAAAACAATAATAAAAACATAGCCTTCTATGAAGTTATGAAAATTCAATCAGTGTGGCTCTTTTGAACCAAACAATTGTAGGTACCTCATGGTGCCATAAGGCTCTACCTAATAAATAGAGCCCTAAGCGCTCACCCAACAGTCCGGTAAAGCTGTCAAGGCCATCTGAGGCCACACAGCAGTAGTCATTTAGAAAAAAAAAACTACTAAATAAATTACTTGCAGAGGGTAGTTAGGTATAAAGTGATATAGAGTGGTAGTTGTTTTAATGGTAGTTAAGTATAGTTAGTTTCTAAAAAAAAGAAAGGTATGGAAAAAGTACTTAAAACTATATGATGACTATTTCCTCCTAATAAATAATTTAAGATCATTAGACACCCAGCACAGACAATTACTTGATTAGTAATTATGTAATCTTAATTGATATCTACTAGTTCTTCGCAATGCACGTAATTATTTTATCTAGGCTTAATGAGGAATAGCAAATGACTTTGTTAAGATAAAAAAAACCTTTGGCTATTAGAATATAAGTAACCTTTGAACGACACAAGTTCTTTTTTTATGCAATTGACTCAGGTATGATGTGTTCAATATGTTCTACATAAACAATTAATGCAAGCATAAAATAATTAAAGCCCTTCAACTATTACATTCATAATGAGTAAGTTCACATGAACCAAAATATTTGTCAACTTTAAGTTCCAAGAATGAGAAAGTTTGTGGTGTCATTATCAACACTAACTCATTGCAGGTAAAGGGATTAGCGACCTATCCCCAACCTTTGATCTGTGCCGCGCCGCGCCCAGCAGCGATGGGGGAGGAGAGTTGAGGCATATCCATAGAAGCAAAGGCAACAATGTGACTTATAGGCACTTAGGTAGGTACTTTTTTTATTTTTTTATTGATTAAGATACACCAGCGACAATATCATTAAACACTTAAATAAAAAAAAATATACAATTTGATCTTAAAAGATATGCCTTTACAGGTGTATACAGCATTTACAATCAAAGAAACAGACCAAGGTTTACAACGATAACTTAAAAGAATATATAAAAAATAACAATGATGATTGTAACAGTACTTTTGATTTTACGATAAGCGCGCGCGCAGGCGCAGGTTACAAATGTTTGTTTGCCACTGAGTTTGTCCGTGTATTTTTTATTTCAATGAAATAATAGTTTTATTCAAGTCAAAAATTACATTCATAGGCTTATATTATTTATTGATAACATCCGAGTTGTTGTATTCTTGTGATTCTTAATCACATGACTAAAATTCTTCTTTTAGTTACGTAAGAGTTCCGAGTAACCTTTTATGTTAAATAATTACATAGTTAATTATTCAGTCAAGAACTGAAAAACATTCATCCATGTATGTCATAGGGAGGGGAGCCTGTGCCTATGATAGGAACAATGTGGCTCTTTTGAACTGAACAATTTGTATCACATGGCGCCATAAGGCGCTACCTACTAAACTAAATAACTTGTAGTTAGGTAAGTATGTGTAGTGTAGTGTAAGTATGCAGTTAGTTTCCAAAATAAGGAAGGATATAGAAAAAGTACTTATCACTTTTTACTACAAATTAATAATTTGAGATCATTAAAGAAAACCTAGCACAGACAATCCTCTGACAAGAATTCGGTACACAATTACTTGATAACAATTACTAAAAATGCAATAATGTAATTTAATTGATAAAAACTATTACTTTTCAATGCACCTTATTTAAATAATTCATCTAGGCCTAATAATAAATATCAAGTTCTATTGTATGACAAAATAAAACATTTCCTTCAGTTATTTTCTTTGTATGGCGAACATTTTTAAATGTAACATATATTTAAAAAATGTCGAACACAAACAATTCATGCCAACAAAATAATCAAAGCCCTTTAACTACTACCAAAATATTTGTCAACTTCAATCTAAGAATGTGAAAATAGTAGTTAGTGACAACATTAACTCATTGCAGGTAAATTTAGCGACCCATCCCCAGCCTTTGATGTGTGCCGCGCCCCGCCCGGCAGCGATGGGGGTGGAGCTTACGACCGGCGCGCGCGCAAGCTGAGGCGCAGGTTACAAATGTATGTTTCTACTGACTTAGTCTTTGTATTTTTATATTTATTAAATAGATTCTAATAGATATTAGTAGTTGTGAGAAACAACAATTTCGTTTCGCAACCGTTTCTACTTGTCACGTGACTCTGAATGTTTGACAACAGAACGAGGCCTGTCGGGACAGCTAGTTGATGATAATAATAGAAATAAATATTCCCACCGTGTTGTGTTTCTAGGCAGTGGAAGCCTTTTATGAAATAACCACAATTCTTCTCTCAGTTAGGTTGAAGTGCTAGAAATAACTCTTTTAATGATAAATACTTTAATCTATGTAGTGTATGTGGTTGGGGGCATGCCTCTTACCCCCCATGCCCCTCTTTGAACTAAGAAATGTATCTCGCGGCTCTATAAGACTCTACCTACTGATAGGAATAACTTGCATTGATTTAGAGTTTGTTTCTAAAAAAAGTAACAGCATGAACCAATATGTATCAATATAATTACCATTTCCTTCTAATTATTAATTTGTGATAGTGATCATCAAACCGAACCCAGCATTGAAAATTCTCTAACAAAAATTACAAAGTTTAAAAATAATTAGTTAAGGGAATCGGTTGAAGTTGCACATCTAGATAAGAAAGGGTTGAGGGTGGGGAGGGGATTAGAGGGCGCCCGCGCAGGTATATAAGCACCCGAGGGATGAACTTTCACTACCATTTCTATTACCTAATTCAAACCAGTAACTCGTAATCTTTCGTTAGCGTGTTGAGTTATTGTCTCTGAATTACGAAGTGTTTACTATAAATCTTATAACCATGGAATACCAGGTAATTTCTCAAGTTTCATGAATTTGACGAGTTATTTAAAATTAAAAAAGATAAAGTGCGATCAAGTAAAATGTATTTGAATGATTATTTAAATTGTGCATTCTTATTACAGGGTAATAATGTGCAAAAAGCCGAGCGACCCCGCCGTGGCCGACCCAGCGGTCAAAACCGGGTGCCTCTCAATCTTGTAAGTATATATTACAAGTAGAATATTGTACCCAAAATATTGTAAAATGATCACGGGCATTAAATAATTGTTTAAATTACAGGAACAACGCCGTGCTCGCAACGCGCAGTACGAAAAGGAAAGGAGAGAAGAGGCTTCCAACCTAATGTTGCAGCTCGCTGAAGAAGTCGGGTGTGACCCTAATGTATGTACTATTACTTCGCCGTAATTAATTTGGCAATAATTGTGATGATGTTAGTAGCTAATATTTTATTATTTGTTTTAGGTTGTCCAGACAGATCTCCTGGCAACGGTGATCAGTTTTCTTCGAAGCAAAAGTGATGGTGAAGACATCAACTCTCTGGAAAACACCAATAATAGACTGATGGCGCAAAGTAAGATTTCCCAGCTCTACTTTCTAGTTTGTCAATAATAGTGTTTCTTTTACGACGCTAACATTATTTTGTTTTGTCCTCAGTTGCCGACTGTGAACGTAGGCTTGGTGGTGGAGAATTTCCGGAGATGTTTTCCAGCTTGGACAATGCGCCGAACTCTCCAGCTGAGGTATGTTACATAACTAATCTGATTTTATTATATTTCATAAGAAATAATTTAAAATCTAAAGTTCGTTCTCTAAATTAATATGTTATTTGTTTCAGAGAGTTGAAAGGAAAAGAAAAATCTCTGAGTCATCTAGCGACGCGGCTCGAACCAGACCTGTTAAAAAGTACAAAGTAAGGACTTTCATTATAAAACTTTTGTTTCATAATGTAGGTATGTTCAATGTATGAAAATATTAAAGCTTATTATTTTTGTTCACAGAAAAGGCACCAAGCGGGAGTCCATGCAGTGGTTTCAAGTGCAGGCGTAGGCGGACCTCAAACGAATCCGCTAGCAGCACCTTGTGCTGCTAGGATAGCCGTAGCCACAGGTTCTGGACAGCCAACCACTTGGCAGTGTCATGCTCCGAGCACTGGCAATTTGAGTAAGTTTTCTAAATTTCAATTCATTGCTAACCCCTGACAAAATCCCAATTTGGCGATATAAGCATTGTTCGTCGGGAGAAAATAGAATAAAACTTTATTTTGCTAACGAATATGTTATTCTTCGACAGGTACTGATGTAAGCGGCCAGGCTTCTCTTCTTCCGTGCCTACCTGATGAGGAGTTTACTGCCATGGCTGTGGAAATGGTAAATATTGGAATTTGGTGATATTCTGAATTTTCAAATGTTGTGATTTTCTCTTTGTCAATTTTTAACTTATTACTTTTCTGTTTCAGAGTTCTATTAGTCACTTGTCGTTCGATGACTTGGTTCACCACTATCTATGAGCAGTTGTTAAAAAGGTAGATATATTTTTTTTTCTACCTCAAGTTCATATAATTTAAATGTCGTTAAAAATTATTAACGTGGCTATCCTTTATTTTTTCAGATCATGAAGCCTGCATTTAGTTTGTAAGACACATACTTTCTTAGTATAGGTTAAGTACAATGTAAAAAGTGATGTAGTTTTACTGAAACTAACTATAGTTCTGTATTGTACATTTTGTATAAATTGTAAAGTAGGTATATCAGATGAGCAATAAATATTTTGTATTTTAATTACCTTTTTTATTTATCTATTACCTAGTAGTGAAATATCTTACTACATACCCACATACATACACACAATAACGACTCTTTCGTTACGGGGAAGGCAGATTAATTCTTTTACTTTTTACGATCCTGACAGTTCCTTTTACCTTTGCCTTATAATCTGATCCGTTTATCACCTTTCATCCCCCTTCCACACATTACTAAACTACTATAGCATGCGTCTTGGAATGTGGATAGCAACATGTTCTTTGCAAACACAACATAATGACAACACATTATTTATTTAATACTAAAATACTTAATGAACTCAGTAGGTACACTAATCAAAACATTTGTCAACATCAGTTTCTCAGAATGTGCAGGTACGCGGTGTCAATAACAACACTAATTTATTCCAGGTAAAAGGATTAGTGACCTATCCTCAACCTTTGATTAGTGCCGCGCCCCGCCCGGCGCAGCGATAAGAATTTACATAGGCGCGTGCGCAGGTTACACGTTTGTTCTAATGACTTTGTTTTTGAACTTTAGCTTCAGCATTGATAGCTTTGTAATTTAATTAAAAGCATCTGATAACCATACAACAAAACTTTGATAAGCGTGAGTCCGATATGGGGAATAATCGTCCCCATATCGGACTTTGATTATATTAGTGCCCTAATATAATCAAAGCATCTCTGCTTTGATTAATAAAATGCTAAAACTTCAAACTTGCTTAGAAGGTTACTGATTTGTTCGAAATAGATATAAATAAAAAGAATAAGTTTAACTTGGCTAAGTTGTTATTGTTTAGGAGGCAGTCCACTACCTACTAGCGCCACCAAACGTTTTTTTATTTCTTGTGGTTTATTGAAGATTTTTAAATCAATAAAGAATAAAGATCATGAAACAAGATATTAAATAACTTAACTAACTTGAACTTGAGACTTAAATAACTTGCAGTGGGTATTAAGTTTCAAAACACAGTATTTTTTTCATTCCGAAATTTCAATAGTTTTTACATATTCACTATTATTTAAACTTCAAAGGGGAGGTTATTCCTACCACAGTACAGAATTTGGCAGTCAGTTTTCTCCTTAGCCACCACAAGAGACAACACTAACCATCTGGATTTAATATTGTGTAGTTCTCTAAAGTCTCAAATATTAAAGCGATATTGTTAATAATAGCCTTTTCTATAACTTAATGGTTTAATCGTCAATATTATAATTGAGTTTGAGGTATGAAAGATAATGTTAGTCATAAACAATTCATAAAAATATAAAATCATTACAATTCATCAATGATACCAAATAATAAACTCATCACATGAACCAAAGTGTTTTTCATCTTTAGGTGCTTGGAATGTGCAGGTTTAACAACATTGACTCATTGCAGGCAAATAAAAGGGATTAACTACTTACCTATTCCCCTTTGATCTGTGCCGCGCCCCGCCCGGCAGCGATGGGGGAGGAGCTTACGATAAGCGCGCGCGCAGGCTATAACACATGTTACAATTTTTTGATTCTATTGACTTAGTCTGTGTATTTTATATTGATAAAATTCTTATATTTAAGTTGTTGAAAAGTTGTGAATCGCAATTGGTGATAACAATAGGAATAACTATTTCCACCGGGTGCTGTGATAGCAATAAGAAGCCTTTGATAAAGTGACCAGGATAAAATTATTATTCTTTCACTTGAAATGTTACAAATATATTTTAATAATCATTCCTTTTTGAAATTAAAATTTTAAAACCCATTCGTGTATGTCATGCGTAGCCTAAGTGGTACGACGTACAATGTACCTCGCGGTGCCTTAAGGCTCTACCTAGGTACTAAAATGAATGAATAGCAGTGCGTTAAAAGTTTGATTCTGGAAATAGTAACAGTACCTACGGCAAAAGTACCAATAGTAATACGATCACCATATACTTCTTATTAAAAAAATAGAATATTAAAGAGAATCCAGTACTTACATACAATTCCTAATAACGAGATTCACTTACTCGTGCCTACTTGAAAATTAATTAGTTATCGGAAACGGTTGAAGTCGCGCATCTAGATGAGAAAGGGTTAGGGGGAGGGGAGGGGATTAGATGGCGCCCGCGCAGGTATATAATCACCCGAGGGATGAACTTTCACTACCATTTCTATTACCTAATTCAAACCAGTAACTTGTAATCGTGCGTTAGCGTGTTGTGTTATTGACTCTGAATTACGAAGTGTTTACTATAAATCTTATTTATAACCATGGAATACCAGGTAATTTTTCAAGTTTCATATATGTGACGAGTGGTTGAAGTTTAAAAAATATAAAGTGCGATCAAGTAGAATGTATTTGAATGATTATTTAAATTTTGCATTCTTATTACAGGGTAATAATGTGCAAAAAGCCGAGCGACCTCGCCGTGGCCGACCCAGCGGTCAAAACCGGGTGCCTCTCAATCTCGTAAGTATATATTACAAGTAGAATATTGTACCCAAAATATTGTAAAATGATCACGTGTATTAAATAATTGTATAAATTACAGGAACAACGCCGTGCTCGCAACGCGCAGTACGAAAAGGAAAGGAGAGAAGAGGCTTCCAACCTAATGTTGCAGCTCGCAGAAGAAGTTGGGTGTGACCCTAATGTATGTAATTAATTAATTTAATTGCCGTTATTAATTTGGCAATAATTGTGATGATATTAGTAGCTAATATTTTATTATTTGTTTTAGGTTGTCCAGACAGATCTCCTAGCAACGGTGATCAGTTTTCTTCGAAGCAAAAGTGATGGTGAAGACATCAACTCGCTCGAAAACACCAATAATAGACTGATGACGCAAAGTAAGATTCCCCAGCTCTACTTACCAGTTTTTCAATAATTGTGTTACTTTTACGACGCTAACATTATTTTGTTTTGTCCTCAGTTGCCGACTGTGAACGTAGGCTTGGGGGTGGAGAATTTCCGGAGATGTTTTCCAGCTTGGAAAATGCACCGAACTCTCCAGCTGAGGTAAGTTACATAGCTAATCTGATTTTATTATTTTCGATCAGAAATAATTTAATATAGGAAGCTTTTTGCTAAGTTAAATTTATATTTGTTACAGAGAGTTGAAAGGAAAAGGAAAGTATCTGAGTCATCTAGCGACGCGGCTCGAACTCGACCAGTTAAAAAGTACAAAGTAAGAACTTCTATAATAAACATTTTTTTTCTTAATTAATATGTAATGTGTAACTTTTATAATAAAATTATTTTTTATGTAATTTATCATGTTCAAGTTATGAAAATATTAAATCTCAATGTTTTGTTTGCAGAAAAGGCACCAAGGACATGGACATGCATGGACTCCCTATGCAGTGGTTCCAAGTGCAGGCGTGGGCGGACCTCAAATGAATCCGCTAGCTGCACCTTGTGCTGCTAGAGTGCCCGTAGCCACAGGTTCTATACAGCCAAGCACATGGCAGTGCCATGCTGCGAACACCGACAATTTGAGTAAGTTTTTTATATTTTAATTAATTGCTAACCCCTGCCAAAATGCCAATATGGCGTTAAGCATTGTTCGTCTGATCTATAGAATAGAATAAAACTTTATTTTGCTAATGAATATGTTATTCTTTGACAGGTGCTGATGTAAGCGGCCAGGCTTCTCTACTTCCATGCCTACCTGATGAGGAGTTTTCTGCTATGGCTGTAGAAATGGTAAATATTTGAATCATGCTACTTTAAATTTTGATTAGTTTCTAATCTTTCCTGTGTCATTTTATATAATTTATATCTTTTTCTGTTTCAGAGTTCCATAAGTCACTTATCGTTTGATGACTTGGTTCACCATTATCTATGAGCAATTGTTAGAAAGGTAGATATTTTTTATCGTCTTATACCTATATCTCACGTTTATAACTTATATGGTGTTAAAAATTAACATTGTTGTTTTTTTTTCAGATCATGAAGCCTGCCTTTAGTTGGTATGAAAAATCCACTTTCAATATACATAGATGTAGTATGTACCTATTATGTAAAAAGTGTTTAGTTTTAGGAACCGAATTTTATTTTTTTGTATTGTACAATTTGTAAAAATGTAAAATATGTATGTTAAATGAAAAATAAACATTTTGTATTCAGATTACCAGTTTTATTTATCTATTACCTAGTCATATTATTTTTGTTTATTATAACTTGCTAATTTTGCATCCACTTTAAACACACAAGTTTGTAGATTAGATTAAATTGAGGGAAACTTGTCTGTTAAAACAAAGTTTTGGCAATAAAATGGTAAGGAAAGCGAAACTTTAAATAATAAGTAATTGCTTTTTCATGACTGTATCGATGCAGACGCGCGACCATATCACTCCTGCACCAATACAAAAAGTCTATAAACAAGTTAGATACCCTTTGGCCGCGAGCGAACGGTAACAGATACTGTTAAATGAATAAAAGATTTTAAACATTTGAATAGGTACTAAGACACAGTTCGTCTGGCACCAGAAAGCAAGGTAAAAATAGTAATGTGATTTTTAAATCTCAACTACTTACTTACTACAACTTAAGCATAAAATTTTATTTCAATTAGAAAATACTTTCACAGCAAAAGTCAGTACAAACAAACAAATTGTAACCTGCGTCTCAGCTTGCGCGCGCGCCGGTCGTAAGCTCCTCCCCCATCGCCGCCGGGCGGGGCGCGGCACAGATCAAAGGTGACTAATAAGTTGCTAATCCCTCTACCTGCAATGAGTCAATGTTGTTACATGGCATACCTGCACATTCTAAGACATTTAAGTTGACAAACATTTTGGTTCATGTGGTGCATTTATTATTTGTATCAAATTATGAACTCTATTAAATTGTTTGGGAAAGTGTTTATTCATTTATTATTAACCAAATACATGGATGATAGATACCAAATGGAAGTGTCGTGTTGTTCTTTCACGTTAAAACTACAGAATGGATTTTATTGAAACTAAAATAATGTAGCATATTAGGTACAATTTATAAAGACATTTTTTTGTTTGTTTTTCAACTTAAATCGACACGGACAAAGTCACGGGCGGCCGCTAGTCTATACAAATATTATAAAGAGGAAAGGTTTGATTTTTTGTTTGTTTGTTTGTTTGTATGAATTGAATAGGCTCCGAAACTACTTGGCAGATTTGAAAAATTCTTTCACTGTTGGAAAGCTACATCATTCCTGAGTGACATAGGCTATATTTCATTTTCAAAAAAAATAGGCATCCTTACTAAAATTACGATAACGTTAGTCCACGCGGACGAAGTCGCGGGCGGCTGCTAGTCTAGCATAAGTATTTGTCATAACTCAATATCAATAAGGTATTATGTTGACGATCAAAAAGTCACTAAGTTTTGAAAAAATATGTTTATTTAATTATAGCTTCGCTTGAATATTTGTCACTGTTACTTTAAATGACCTACAACATCTCATCCAGATAATAAGTGTTGTCCGCGGTGGCTACAGAGAAATCTGACGGCCAAGTTCTGTAGATACTGTATTAGTCATCACAGTGACTTTGTTTACGGGTATCAGTCTATCATCTGAAAACCAGGGTCGTGGTGCTGATGTTACCACCGCGGCATAGACGCTGCTAGAAGTAACGAGATATTTGTGTGTTAAATAACCCCTTGATAATATTACGACAAAGTATTTTTAGCCTGCGCACGCGCCTAGTGTAACATCGCCGTGTCGGACGGAGCGCGGCACAGATCAAAGGTTAGGGATAGGTCGCTAATCCCTTTACCTGCAATAAGTTTTAATGTTGTTATTGACACCGCATACTTTCACCTTCTGAGAACCTGACGTTGGCAAATATTTTAGTTCATGTCGTTATTTTGTGTGTGATATTTAAAGAGGCATGCTTAGGTGGTTTGGTAATATGTAAAGAATGGATGCAAGGTGATAAACGGAACAGATAATAATAATTTGGTTGTGAATCGTTACCCAGGAGGGCGATTCTGTAAGAGTTATCGCAAGATTCGATAAATTGCTTATAAAATTAAAATTTTGCTAATTTTCTTTTAATTTAAAAATTAAAGTTTTATTTTTCAATATGATTGGTAGGTAGGTATCTACATTATTTTGTTCATTAATACTAGATGCCATTAGTGAACAAGTGATTTACCGCACCATAAGTGGATTGAATCAAAATCTTCAAATATTATTATTTATTTATAGCAGACGTTCTTGTTGACTTCATGGTAACGTACAAGTATTGTTGTCTGTTTACCTGCGCGCGCGCCGGTTTTTACACCGCCCATGTCGCCGCAGCCATTTTGTTAGTAGGCGGGGCCACGCGTACTAAGAGATAACATTGTTATGTAATGAATAGTCTTCGTGAGACAGGTTTAATGTAAGTTAATTGTTAAGTAGTAGGTATCTAGTTAATTCGTAGTAGTTAGTTAAAAGTCGATCGTTAAGTCTGAATATTGTTTTTCATTATTCCACTCTTAAGAACAATTTTAGTAGGTCTATTCAACTTTAAGATTGTAACTGGATTAAAACATGAATTTAGATTTTTGAAAAACCAAGATGTTCTTCTGAGTTTGGTTAAGGTTGTAGAGCTTAAAGATCAACGTTGCTTATCGTTATGATTTACATTTATTCGCTAAATATATTGTGTATGTCATGTATAATATCTAAATAACAGGCGTTATCCTGTTGTGTTAGGTAATCTAAATTAATAATAATTAAGCTGAAGAATTTGTTCTTTTGAACGCGCTAATTTCAGGAATTACTGTTTCCTAAGATCAGCGTCCTCGCTCAACATAAACAATATTTTTGTGTTGAGCAAGCACTCTCTTGTGTGCTAAGATGCGGTGGAGGGGCGCGTCATTCCAGCAGACGATCTCCATCTAAATCTAATCAAATCTTCATACATATCTACTTGTATCATTTAGGTGGACTACAAGTTCATTTTATGTGGATACAAAATAAGTGCGATATTTTAATACTAGGTTAAAGATAAATAAAAAAGGTTACTTAAAATCTTTTTTTTTATTTTCTATATGATATACTTTACATTTACACAAAATGTACAATACAAACAACTGAAGTCAGTTTCAGTAAAATTTAATCACAATTTACATTGTAAGTACTTAATTTACATTATCAGAGTATGTATCTTACAAACTAAATACAGGCTCCACGATCTGAAAAAAAAGAAAAGGTACTCATTATAATAATTTTTACCGGCAAATAAATCCTCTAAACTTGAGGTTTCTAAAAATGTGATATTATATCTACCTTTTTTAGTAACTGCTCATAGGTAGTAGTTCACCAAATCATCAAATGATAAGTGACTTATAGAACTCTGAAACAAAAAAGTAATAATTAAAAAAATGTCAAAGAGAAAATCACAAACTTTTCAAAATTCTGAATAGCACTATAACAATATTTACCATTTCCACAGCCATAGCAGAAAACTCCTCATCAGGTAGGCATGGAAGAAGAGAACCCTGGCCGCTTACATCAGTGCCTGTCGAAGAATAACATATTAGTTAGTAAATAGTCCTGACCGCATGACGAACAATGTTTAACACCATATTGGCATTTCGACAGTTCAAGGGTTAACAATGATTTAAAATTAAGAAAACTTACTCAAATTGTCAGTGCTCGGAGCATGGCCCATCCATGATGTTTGTTGTACAGAGCCTGTGGCTACGGCTACTCTAGCAGCACAAGGTGCAGCTAGCGGATTCATTTGAGGTCCGCCCACGCCTGCACTTGGAACCGCTGTGTGGACTACCGTTTGGTGCCTTTTCTGTGAACAAAAACAATGAGATTTAATATTTATATACATGAATTGAACATAATTATTTCTAAGAAAAGTTTTATCATGAAAGTGTATTATTATTAGTGCTTACTTTGTATTTTTTAACAGGTCGGGTTCGAGCCGCGTCGCTAGATGACTCAGATATTTTTCTTTTTCTTTCAACTCTCTGTAACAAAATTATAATTAGTGAACAAACTTTCGAAATCAAATACTTAGTTGCTGAACAAAAATAATAAAATGAGATTAGTAAACTTACGTCGAGCGGAGAGTTTGGTGCATCGTCCAAGCTAGTGAACATCGCCGGAAATTCTCCACCACCAAGCCTACGTTCGCAGTCGGCAACTGAGGACAGAACGAAATAATGTTAGCGTCGTAAAAGAAACACAATTATTCAAAAACTATAATAGTAAGTAGAGCTGGGAAATCTTACTTTGCGTCATCAGTCTATTATTGGTGTTTTCGAGCGAGCTGATGTCTTCACCATCACTTTTGCTTCGAAGAAAACTGATCACCGTTGCCAGGAGATCGGTCTGGACAACCTAAAACAAATAATAAAATATTAGCCACTAACATCATCACAAATATTGTCAACTTATCTAAGGTGAAGTGATAGTACATACATTGGGGTCACACCCGACTTCTTCTGCGAGCTGCAACATTAGATTGGAAGCCTCTTCTCTCCTTTCCTTTTCGTACTGCGCGTTGCGAGCACGACGTTGTTCCTGTAATTTAAACGATTATTTAATATATGTGATCATCTAACAATATTTTGGGTACAACAATATTCTACTTGTAATATACTTACGAGATTGAGAGGCACCCGGTTTTGACCGCTGGGTCGGCCACGGCGGGGTCGCTCGGCTTTTTGCACATTATTACCCTGTAATATGAATGAACAATTTAAATAAGTATTCAAATACATTTTACTTAATCGCACTTGATGTTTTTTAACTTTCACTACTCGTCAAATATATGTAACTTGAGAAATTACCTGGTATTCCATGGTTATAAGATTTATAGTAGAAAAGTTCGTAATTCAGAGACAATGTAACTCAGCAAGCACACGCGCAATGACAAGTAACTTGTTTGAGTTAGGTAATAGAAGTGGTAGTGAAAGTTCATCCCTCGGGTGATTATATACCTGCGCGGGCGCCCTGTAATGCCCTCCCCTCCCCTCCCCCTAACCCTTTCTTAACTAGATGCGCTTCTCCGACCGATTTCGATAACTAATTAATTTTAAACTATTTAATGTTTTCAGAAAATGTCTGTGCTGGGTTCGCATTGATGATCTCAAATAATTAATGTACTTAAATGGTGACTGTATTGCTATTAGTACTTTTCCCCATACTGTTACTTTTTTGGAAACAGACTTTCTCCCTGCCACTAATTTATTCTAGTAGGTAGAGAGATCATTTCAGTGCAAAAGAGCGACATTGTTGCTGTTATAGAAATTTGGGTTCCCAATGTGTTCTATTTAGTATAATTTGTAATAGGACTATTTGAATAAAGACATTTTATGAAAGGCTACCGCGGTTAAAGTATTTATTTCTATTAGTATCATCCATATGAAACAAATCTGTGACATTCTGCACATGAACATCGAACGCTCGAACAGAGATTTCGAAATGGGATTGTATTTTGGCGTTTTGTATGTTCATATCGTTTGAGTGAAAAAAACAAGTCCAATAACATATAAAAATCATTTATATTATAAAATTCCTACCAATTCAAGGTGAAGCCAAAAGACGATTAAAGTTGGTATTTTTTCCTGAGCGAGATCGAGATGAGATTTGGCGTTTGCATACCAGAACGGAACAGCTTCTGAGAAAATATCAAGTGAACAGTTTATTATAATATTCAATTCATCTACGAAATAAATACGAGATTTAAAAGATATGGATACCTACTAAGACACAGTTCAAAATCAAATGGTTGTTGAATTAAATCCACCTACCTGACGCCAGAAGGCATGTCATGTGATACTCAAATCACAACTACTCATACAACAAACTTTGACATAAGTAATAATTAATACATGAATAGTAAATTTTATTTAACACATAAAATACGCAGTCAAATTCAGTAGAAACAAACAATTGTAACCTGCGCCTCAGTATGCGCGCGCGCCGGTCGTAAGCTCCTCCCCCATCGCCGCCGGGCGGGGCGCGGCACAGATCAAAGGGCGCTGACAAGTCGCTAATCCCTTTACCTGCAATGAGTTAATGTTGTTACACCGCATACCTGCACATTCTAAGAACCCGAAGTTGACAAACATCTTGGTTCACGTAGGAAGTTTATTATTTTTTAACATGGGATCAATTTTGATTATTTTGTGATCGCGTGTGACAGGATAATTGTTTTGTCTAGGTTAGGTAAACTTTCATTCCTCAAACTCAATTAGAATATTAATGATTAAACCACTGGGTCAGTTATACAAATGGTTTATAATAATAATATCGCTTGAATATTAATTGTCAGTCTGACTTTAAATGAATACTACTTACATCTAATCTACATAGAAACCGTTGTCACTGATGGCCCAGTTCTGTACTGTGATAGCTACAAAATTGACTCCACGGTTTAAATAAACTGGAAGGTGGAAGCTACGAGTGTTTGAAATGCGTAAATAGATAATGTTGTTTTAACCTTTATTCCCACTGCACGGTATTTATTTATTTTAGGTATACTTATTATAGAGCCCTATTACGATGATGTTAGAGTCAACAAACAAAAAATATTCTTTGGCCGCTTGCGAATGGTGACTTTTTGTAGCGATGCTTTAGCGATCGCATCACAACATGGATTTGTACAGTCGCGGAGCGGTAGCTATAATAATTAAAATATGAAAAATATAACTGTAACACATTATATTGTGCGCCCTCGCCTAAGCGGCGCTCAGATTCAGATTCAGATTCCTAATGCAATCGCGATCCTGTTACGGGCTCAGCAAACGCGCTATGAACAAAATGTCGCCTTTCCTAAAGTCGACTTTTTGTAGCGCGTTTGCTACCGGCGCCACAGCTTTCGTAATTCACTTACTTTATAGGTACCTAAGTCGAACGAGGCAGGTAAGACTCAGTAAGTACGATATTATTACATAACTAGCGGCTACTCGTGATGTTATAAGTATAGGCTTCCTCAATAAAATAATGGACAAAAATCATTTAACACGATTGTTTTAGCCCTTATTTTAGATACCCTTAAAATATAAGTTTAGATGTGTATACTATTAACGATTACTGTCTAGTTATAACTAAGTTAATATACTCTAATTGCTATGTAACGACTGTAATCTGTTTGTATACCTAATTTAAATAAATAAATAAATAACACAAAAATATTTTTTTAAAGCAAACAAACTCTTCAGCTTTGTATTATTAGTATAGATTGTGTTATCTATGCGCAAGTGTGGCCCCGCCCACTAGCACAATGGGCTCGAAGATAAGGGCGGCGCGAACACGTGCGCAAACGCAGGTAAACGATAGCAGCATTTTTGACGTACCAGGTGATCTGATTAGCACAAGAATTAGCTCAATTTAAAATAAGCACACCAAAAATGCTTGTTTACAATCTATATATATGTCACCGGAAAATAACAAAAACCGTAAATTTATAAATTTCCTAGGTAATTTATAAACTTTCGTAGGATTCTAAACGAGAGATAAATTGTATCATTTTACGCCCCCATTTCCGGAAATTTATAAATTAGCGACGACTCACGGTAAATTTATCAACTTACGGATATCTATCCGTAAGATTCTAAACGGTTCGACTAATCAGAGAAGAGCTTTTAATTTTACGCTTTTACAAATTACGGAAAATAACACACTGCTCTCTGATTGGTCGATGTTGACAGTAGCAATGCTTGTGTTCGTAGATTATGGTACAATCACATTTGCCAAACTGTACATTTATCAGTTTCGAATACCAACCTGTCTGGACTTTTACTTTAAAACTGGGTAGGTTTAACGGATTACTTTTTACAATTAATAGGCTGATAACCCCTACTTAATCAAAATAAGACGGCAGAAATCGTGTTTTACGACTTCAAAAAGTTTATAAAAAAATGAAATACACTTATAAAATATAACATACAAAACATGGCATACCATCTCGATCATATCCCAAATGGGGTAGTTAAAGTCACACTGAGTTCCCGTCACGATGAACGAACGGAACATTCAGAAGCCCACATTTCACCGAGGCAATTTGAACCCATCGTGGTAAGAAGCAAGCATACCGCCGTTATCTGGGTTGCTTAGATTTTTTATCGGTGTTTCTCATCGCTGGAGAGTTAGCCGCAAATTATACAATGAACACGAAGATGAATTGTTCTTACAAAATATAAAACATTAAAACCGGCCTTCTACCAAAATTAAATGGCGGAGGAGAGGAATGACACGTGACTTATTCGACCAATCAGAGCGCACATGGCGTTTGGTTACCGCCCATTTATTATTTTACGGATGCGTTCCGAAAGTTTATCAATTTCTGGAAATGAGGGCGTAAAGTAATACATTTTATCTCTCGTTTAGAATCCTACGAAAGTTTATAAATTTCCTAGGAAATTTATAAATTTACGGTTCTTGTTATTTTCCGGTGACATATATAAAAGAAAGTCGTGTTAGTTACTCCACTTATAACTCAAGAACGGCTGAACCGATTTAGCTGAAAATTGGCATGGAAGTAGTTTAGAGCCTGGAGAAGGACATAGGATTACTTTTATTTATTTTCCTTTTTTTTTTTACTTTTTTTTATTTTTTGCCCTTAAGGCGGAACAAAGTTCGCCGGGTGAGCTAGTTTGAAATATTTGAAGAATTTTTGAAAAATGCTAGTTGATGAGTCTTTGTTACTACTGATTACTTACTTACATTTGCGCTAGAAGTTGCCTGTTGGCTTTTATTTCCTTGTAAATAAATTATAAAAGTTTGTACAATAATTTTACCTAAATTACTTAAATATTGAAACATCTCTGTGCTGACAGCTACTGATTACCCACATACAGGCATAACATTGTCCAGTAAGTACTCGGTGTGGATGTGAATTTAATTGAAAATTTACTTCAATGCAGACAGTTGTGTCAAACACAAACACGTAATAGGCAACTTCGGCTCTACACCTAAGGTCACCCTTCACTACACTAAGGCTATCACCACGTATTTTTAATTAAATTATAGTATTTGATTATGAAAATATCACTACACAAAATTACTGGACTTCATTTGACACAGTGCCCCCTGCCGCCATCTGATCCACAAAATTAAGCAGTTCAATGCTTGTGCTATGGGAATATGGGATACTAGACAACGGGTGAACATACTGAGATACTATTTTTATTGTGAATACATACTTCCTATTCATAGGAAACACCCAGACCAGTGCAAACAGACATGATCATGCACACAAATGTTTGTACTGTGTGCGTTCAGGATTGAACCCGCGACCACGGGTGTGATAGCTTACTTTTGAACCATTACACCAAATCGTCGTCGCTGTTCAATATCTTTTTCATCAAACTAGATAACGAATAGTATTGTGCGTTTGTGAAGCTACAGATTTAACTACAGATACAGATACTACAAAAGCCAAAAGATGCAACGTGTCCTGATACTTTTACTCTAAGTTATCAGTTGAGTAAAACTGTTTGTGATTTATTTATTTATTAGTTTAGTACACAAACAACAGTCACAATAGACAATGATTAGAACAATAAATAACAAATGAGCTTATCTCTAACAAGAGAGTTGTGATCGGCAACTCTGCACGTGGCCTTTTTACTCGTTTTAACTTTTTATGATAGTTTAGTAGTTTTTTGATAGTATAATTTTTTTCATTCAACTAACCAATGATTTTGTCTATGCATGGCTTAACTGATTACATTCAAGCCGAAAATAAGATTCCTGTCTTTGTGAGCCAATTATGGTGCATTCGATATAATATCAAATTAGATAACTATCACAAAAGCTGTCGAAAGTAAAGTTTTGCTTATTCAGTAAGTTATTTCACGGAAAAATCATAGGTGTTCAGGATTTTGAATAGTTCTCATAATATTAATCCAATTGGCATAACAAAGACTTATTTAGAAGTTATTTATTGAACAATAATTCATTGGTATAAAATGGCGGACTAAATATCTATTTTTCATTTTTTTCATTAGGTATTTTCTACCAGTAAATTATAGGGCTTAGCACAAATAAAAAGCATTGTAGGTGGTATAAGGCCCGGGGCCTGCTGGGACTACGGGTGAGGTGTACAAGCTCCTTAATTGTAAGATGGTCGTTCATTCTAGTGAGATCTTATTGGCAGCACCTATCAATATGTAAAAAGAGAACAAAATTGGATTGCACATGCAATTACCAATAAACAGTATTATGCTTAAACTTGGGGATCAGTCAGTCTCTGTCACCCATACCTCCGAATTTAAAAACCCAAATCATAGTAAAGCAGCCCTTAGAAGTGTAGCTGTCACTTTTAGTTCAATAGGGCTCTATTTACGAGACGGCATGAGGGTGACAGCGTGCTCAAGTTTGACCTAAGTTTTTTAAATTCGTAGAATAGTCACCCAAAGCTGTGTTGAGTATGTGGTCAGATAGCTGTGATTAAAATACACCCCACAGTTTTTACCCGTTCCTTAGAATGCATCATGAAGGCTTGCCTGCATTTTACTAGGAATAAAAACTACAGCTGCATTCCTGATTCATCATAGTCCTTACCTGATTAACTAGTAATCTATTACAGCTACGAGTATACGCCTAATCAATTGACATTAAATAACTAATGGAATTGCACATCGACTGATCACTTCGCCATAAAAGGTATAGCATCTCTTTAGTTAATTAGAAGGTATGAACATTCTAAGTAATTTATTAATCATTCAATCAATTATAACTAAGAGGCAGTTCACTTGCCCACTAGCGCAACCAATCGTTTTTCATTAAAGGAAGTTTTTTAAAGATATTTAACCAAAACTGTGTAATAAAAATCATAATATGAGATATTTTCTGTATTTCAAGATGTTAACGAAATAAATTATCTCATAATTAATAAACCAATATGATATTTTTGCTTAATTTAGCCACTTTTAGCAAAAAGCTTCCATTGGTTCATTGGAAGGGTTGTGGGCGGAGTCACGGTGCGCGCGCGCAGGTATAAAATATCTAAGAACTAAAACAGCCACTAGGTACCATTCCTGTTCTGCAGTTCAGACGAGCCACTTGCTGGTTACTAGACCAGAAAAGTGACTAACCACTGAGCTGACAGTGCGCGATTTACCTAAGTTTTGCTTTTATAAGTGAAATTTCAAAATGGAAAACCAGGTACGAAGTTTATTCTTAGTGTTAAAAGGAAACAGTGTTTTTGAATGAATTTCTTTTAAGTTCCAGGTGCCTTTGATTACAAAAATCTGTGTATTTTCTTATTGTCAGAATAACAAGCCAGAGCGACCACGCCGCGGTAGGCCGACTGGACAAAACCGGGTGCCTTTAAATCTCGTAAGTGTATAAAATATCTAAAGAAGTTTAATTTAAAATAGAGTGTTCAGTGTTTTAATTGTCTTACATATTTTAGGAACAACGTCGTGCTCGCAATGCGCTTTACGAGAAAGAAAGAAGGGAGGAGACTGCGAGAGCTATGGCTCAGCTCGCACAAGAAGTTGGATGTGATCCTAATGTAATTATTCATTTTATAGACAATTATGATCTTTTTATAACATAAAGTTGTAAGTTGTTAACTTATAATTTGTGTTTTTAGGTGGTTCAGACTGATCTTTTGGCTACAGTTATCAATTTCATTCGCAGCAGAACTGAGCAAGAGGACGTTAACTCCTTGCAAAGCTGCAACGAGAGATTGATGGCTCAAAGTAAGATCTTATTATATTTATATACGCAAAATGTTTTTCCTTTTTATATGTACTGATTTAACCTAACTTTTTGTTCTTAGTTGAAGATTGTGAACGAAGGCTTGCATCTGGAGAAACACCAGAAGTATTACGAAATCCACAAAATGAATCTAACCTTCCAACTAAAGTAAGAAATAGAATACATTTTGATAAGTGTTTTATTTTATTTCAAAGATATGATTTTTATTTTGATCTTTATTATTCTTCCAGAAAGTAAAGAAAAAGCGTGAACTTACTGAAGGTTCTTCTTCTGGCCAAGCTGGACCAATTAGAAAATACAAAGTGAGTAACTGAAAAACAACCAGTTGTTTCAGATTTCTCTTTTCTATGTTGCAGTCAAGTAATACGGTTTTATTTACTTGCAGAAAAAGCGTCAAACAGAGGTTGAAGCAGAATTAGAAGTTCCAGAAGTAGCTGCGGAAGTTCCTCAAATGGAGTCTCCAATAGTTGAGAATTACGTACTAGAGTCTCCACAAGTTGACACATACGTTCTAGAGTCTCCACTAGTAGAGTCTTACGTTCTAGAGTCTCCACTGGTACAGTCTGACGTTCTAGAGCCTCCACTGGTAGGGCCTTACGTTCTAGACTCTCCACTGGTAGAGTCTTACGTTCTAGAGCCTCCACTGGTAGAGCCTTATTTTCTAGAGTCTCCACTGCTACAGCCTTACGTTCTGGAGCCTCCACAAGTTGAGACTTTCGTTCTAGAGTCTCCACTGGTTGAGACTCAAGTTCCTGAGTCTCCACAAGCAGTGACTCACGTTATGCAGTCTCCAGCGGTTGGAATTCACACTCTGGAGCCTTTCCCAGACCCCCTTTTATCCTCTGTTCAACAGCTTCCTACATTTCAACCCACGCCGCCAAGTTCAGCAATTTCAGCAAGTCCATTTACACCAACTTCTGATTTCAGTAAGTTTTTTAACACTCTTCTTATCAAATTCCGTTAATTTTTACATGTCATATTCAGTAATCAATGTTGGTACTGTTAAATATTGTTTTTGATATAATTGTGTTGTTGACTTGGCTTATTGAAATTGAACTTTATCTTCCTTACGTTCTTAATTACTTTGCAGGTACCGAGGCGAACCCTTTCGACTATTTACTCAGTGGTCAATCTGAAGATATATCATCTGATGGATCCCCAGATACGGTATGATTTCAATTCATCTTGAAGCCTTTTTTTTAACTTTTTGTGACATTGAATAATAATGGTTTTTATTTTTCAGAACAACATGAATGACTGGATGCTAGGTGACTTGATCAATAGATATTTGTCTTAACACTTGGAAAATTGTAATCACATTGCAATATTGAGTTTGATTTGTAACTAACTAATACATTAGTTCCAAAGTAAATATAAGTTCTATACTTTGTTCATAGGTTCCAAAAAGAGTTTAATGTATATGGTGCAATATTCATACTTTGATTCAACTACCTAAGATCTTGTAATGTATCCAAAGCAAACTTTATTGCATTTAATGTACTTAATGTGGCAATAAAATATTTTATTCATTGATGAATTTGTTTCATTTGTTTTAAACATACACCTCCCCAATTAGTACCTCCTTTAGATTGTTTTTCAAA
This sequence comes from Udea ferrugalis, assembly GCA_950022985.1. Classification (NCBI taxonomy): domain Eukaryota; kingdom Metazoa; phylum Arthropoda; class Insecta; order Lepidoptera; family Crambidae; genus Udea; species Udea ferrugalis. The sequence goes on from OX465533.1 coordinate 6,465,256, forward strand.
CCAAATGTAAGTCATGCTCTACTAACAAGACTCCACACTCTGGTTACAATAAGGTTGAGCAAGTATTTTGACTAGAATAGTAAAATAAATAAATATCCATCATCTAACCTCAAAATCAGCTAAGCTTGTACAACAGGAACTGGACAACAGATAAACAAATTCTAAGAACATTTTCAGTAGCACCAAACCAATACATTTTTTACGAAATTAGTCGTAAAAAACCGAAAAAAATAATGCGGCTACATAAAACAGCTTGCTGAAATGGAAATCAGTAAAAGGCGTTGAAGCCCCCTTTTTTTGAGACGTTTTTTTATGTATGTAGTTATCCCATTTAGTTTAGCAAATATTATTACTTAACGTCTACTGACGACACTAGACACGTATGTTAACGTGAGTATAGACTATTTACTATAGAACATTTACTTATAATATACGTGAAAGGCGAATGCTGTATGTTCTGATAATATCAAAAGGAGCATTCACAACGTATTCTTACAAGAATAAGATTATTTCATTAAGAGCTCTACTTTAAAAAAAAAATTGGCTAAGTATCGTGTTTACGGCTTGCAAAACCTTGATAGTGGCGAAAAATTGTCTCCTAGCTCACAAATCTTGTAAATCTTCGGAACATTTTAAGCATTAACTTACTTTCTCAGTCAAAAATAGCTTGATATGGCGGTGGCGAAATGTCTTCCGAATTAAATGACCTGGATGATCAGATGGCCATTACATACCACTGATAACCACATACACAATTCTTAATAGGCCATTCATCATTACTACAGTCAAAACAAATAGAAAGTGAATAGCCAGTACTTTTTTAATTACCTATGAGATAACAAAATTGCATACCACACACCGACATGTTTTTCCCACTGGAGAGGCATAAAAAGTGCGTTTTGTATTATTAAATAACTAATCCCATTGAATTAGTATAAAGACGTAGCTCTAACACCGTGTGCAGCAGGTAGCTAGAACCACCCTTTTGGGTTGCACGTTGTATTTTTGTCCTATTGTTACTTGGAAGCTATTTTGCTAAAACCCGATTACGATGAAACGTTTCTAATTGTTTCAAAAGGGCTCAGTTTATGGTGATAATCGCTATGACTACAGACTCTTTGCTTCAATAATGAGAATTATCGGTATTATTGAATAAGCTTAAGATTATCCACACTTCCATACTAATATTTTAAATGCGAAAGTAACTCTGTGTGTTTTTTTGTAATGTTTTCACGTCTTAACCAAGTTTAATCAAATTCGTTACACAGATACAGTAGACCCTGGGAAAGGCTATAAAAAGGCTAAAGAATTCCTATTGCGAAATTAATACAGGCATAAAGGGTTTCAGTGATTACAATAACCGGTGATAATTACCAAATACAACGCGGGTAAAACCGTTAGCGGAAAGATAGTATTACTTAAAAGTATATATTAATTATAATACAAAAGTTATTTCAAAGTAATTTACGTCCAATTTCATAAAGTAATGTATGGAAATTTTATATTAAACGATGTATGCTTGCCCTTCATTGTTATCATCGAAGACTTAAAAGCTGAAGATGTTGCTGTTAAAAGTCAATAAGTAAAATAACAAAATGACTTAGGCTAGACAAATTCATAGTCACTGTTGTAAGTATAATGCACAGGTATCAGTCTGACTAAAGCCAACTACACTAGAATAAGATTGAAATTCTGAAGGGATAAATAACCACGAAAATAAATAAAGGGTAAATACTAAATCTCACCTCTTATTTTAAAGTATAAAATAGCCTTACATCACCACTTTAGCTACTTTATCTTAGTTAAGTTATGCCTTACATTCTTATTTCTTATTATTTTTCTTATGGTTTTAAACGTTTGCGAATCAGTCTCAGAACACTTAAATCGCTAAGCTAATTCTGTAGCACTGATTCAGATAAATAATAGGATTAGTTTTATTGCTTGTCGAAGAATTAAGTACCATTAATAACAATCACTTCGAACTCCATTTTAAGCATACAATAAAGATCTAATAATCGATTAAGGCCATAATTAGTGTCTACCTGAATTATTAAGTAATCCATCTTTTGAAATAAAGACTTACAATTTATAATCATTCACTCAATAATAATGTGATAGTACTTATCATAAGTAGGTACGTACCTGTCTAAATTTCAGCTGAGTTTGCAAAATGAGGTTGTCAATATCATTTTGCAAGGCAAGCCAGCCGTATCGTATCTGCAGCTACGGGCTACGAGCCTCCAAGCGCTACGGGCATGATCGCTACGTACTGCTACGAGGCGCAGTCGTAGCGGTACATACTCGTAGTTCCGACTTCTGAGCAATAACATAGTGTAGTTTAAATTTTGGTCTGTTTTGTTTGAGAATTCACCGTCTTCTTTTGCTAATATGCTTTTATGGGTTAAAATGACAGTTATATCTCAATGTACAGTCAACAGCACATCAGGTTACCTCATTTCCGTTTTTTCTCTCGCTCTTGCCAAATTTCATTTCTTTGCAATAGAGCAAGGAGGAATGACCGGAAATGGGTAGAGTGGTGTGCCGTCCACCGTCCACCGTACATCCACTTGTAGGTCGAGGCCACATGCATATTTTGATTGTCCAAAACAGATTCCAATTTTATTGAAAAAACCAAGACTTTTAATGCGAGAATGATAAAACATCAATAACTACAACGATGCTTTCCTATTACAACATCCAAAAATAAGACTTCGAGCTCTTACTCATAGGCATATCGGAACTCTCCCTCGCACCTCTAGTTATGTATGTAGTGATAAAACAGGGATTTATTGGCAGTCAATAGCAAGTAAAGGACAGGTTAAATAAATAATGCAAAATACTGTAAATGTGAGTTTTATTATATCTTCTTCTAAAACATACAAAATATGGACTGTTATTAAACTTGAATTAATCTTACTGATATTTTATATGCGACAGTTTTTATGTGTGGTTGGATGGATGGATGAGTCTTGCTTTCTCACGTATAAACTATTAAATAGCTTTTAATTAAGCTTTACAATATTAACTGATACATGAAAATAGGCTACCATTCATAAAGTTAAATTTTGTTTTTAGCTAAATTTTACGCGGACGAAGTCGCGGGCGGCCGCTAGTTTACAATAAACATGAAAGTGTAACTTCTGTGCATGCTTCATGCATCTGACCCAGACATCTTCGAATACATTCCCAAAAGCTTCGTCTAACATAATTTAGAAACATCTAACTATTCACATACTGTATTTGTCAGCCACATACTATTACTACCATTCCGGCGTTCTGTATAGCTGTATAATGTTTTAAAAATATCTCCATCAGGATGCCATTTGAGTTCTTCCATGATCTGACTGTTGATGATGCTGTTTGCTTATCTATGTTGCTGTGGAAATCATCAACCCCGGCTTTAACGTAGTGATGCCGAACTATTTGTAGTTTCGCTATCGATAAGTGACCTTGAGAATCATTCAGTATATTAGAGTTTTACTATTGATGACCTGATGGCTTGATAAATTATGGCTAGATATCACTAACCTTGATCTGAACTATCTTAAGTATCGCCAGTACGAATAGTATCGATAGGCCATAGATACCATTGATATGACGTCAACTATCTTTAGACTATCCTTGGTCGACTATCGATCGGCATCTCTACTAAGTAAATGCCTGAGGCGCTGCCGAATCTTGGAAATCTCACTAGCATTCTAAAACCTTGTCAACCTCGAAAATTGTCTGTCGACTGTCAATTCGGATATTGACTCCAAAATTGATAACTGTGAAGACGTCTGGTCTCTACTCTCGGGAAAGTAACAACATTGTTAATGCAACCGCTTGAAATACGGTCCGAGAGACAAAACAATGTCTATTTGAGTTACATCAGCATCATGAAAGTCAGGGAGCGCTGAGCATGTAGAGTCTACCATGAGCGCTCGTTTGACCACAATTAAAGTACCTCCACTCTTATTTAAGCCTTGCTAGGCATAAACACGGGCGATACGGTGTTATCATGGTACGTAAGTCAAACTGCTCAGTAGGTCTAGCACGAACCGCTAGACCGCGATAAAGTAAACAATACTTCTTCTTTTGCCTTAAGTCTTTACAAAAAAAGAAACTATCACTTCACGTTTCGGCTACTTGAGCAGTACGTCACCTACTATACTAGGATTTTTAATTGTAGTCAGTGAAATGACATTTTCAGTGTGGCAGGTTTTCAGTCCCAAATAAATAGTGATGTGGTAAATCGAGTTTTACAAACTAAAAGTTAGTCGAGATTAAAGTCGTGAAATGAATAGGGGCGCCACTATCTTTAATGAGTTGAATGTGTTTCAGTGATAACTAACTACTGATATGTGAAAAGATTGGTTCTCGTTGTTCCAATTATTAATCAAAATATTTTTCTGGGTCGAAAATGACCTCATATTTGTTACATGCTCAGGTTGCCCCCGACGGAAATGCGTGTGATAGCGATTCAGGTGAAGAGGACTGTAATGACGTAAACAGGTTGAATTGAAATCAATTACTGCTGAAATTAAGTATCATGTTGCAGCGGGAAGAACGTGATGAAGAAGACACCAACATGAATGAAGTCAGTCTTACTAGTTCATCTTTACCTGCGATTCCTGTCACAAAGATCATTAAGAGTCTTCTTCAACTATGCAACCTGTTGGACAATTATGAGCCTCATAAGTCTGTGGGCCTTATAAGGAATTCAAGGATATGAAACTGGCTATTGGGAGGACTATGCTTGGCTTTTCGCAATGAGATCGAACTAAAAAAGAGGAAATCCGTAGGGGAAACTAAGGTCGCTGATATAGTCCAGTGAGTAACATACAATATACAGGTCATACAACTGGAAAAGCTTGGGAGGATACAACAGTAGAATCTTCCAGACAAGCGTTTTCTAAAGGTTTGACTACAGGCCTAAAGAGCCCAACCGGCAAAGGACGACGACTTATAATTTCACATATAGGCAGTGATGAAGGTTTTGTAGATTCCGGTTTACTTATTTTTGAATCGAAGAAAAATAGGATGGACTATCATGAAGAGATGAATTCAGAGTGTTTTGAGAAATGGCTCAAAAGCATTTTGCCAAAATTAAAGCCAAATGCTGCTGGTATAAGATAACGCACCGTACCATTCAAGAAAAGTCGAGCGTATCCCCACTTAGATGAAAAACAAAACAAATATAAACCTACAATGATAAAGGCTCAATTAATCGAAATAGTAAAACTACAAAAATCAAATTACGAACGCTATGCTGTGAAAAAGTTGGCCGCTGAATATGGTGTCACAATCCTGCGTCTGCCACCTTATCACTGTGAGCTCAACCCAATAGACTTAGTTTGGGCTCAAGCAAAGGGGTACGTTGCCAGGAACAATATAACTTTTAAAATAAAAGAGGTAAAAAAAATATTTGAAGAAGGCCTGAAAGAGGTGACGCCTGATAATTGGAGACAGTGCATCAACCATGCCATAAAAGTCGAAGACAAAATGTGTCAACTCAACCACAACTTTGAACATTTTTTTCTCAGCTATGGTTATAATTTTTTAGTGAGAAGTTTTAATATGGAGGTAGGGCCCATATTTCTTAAATCGTATTATTTAATTCGTTGTGTACCTATGAAATATTTTCAATTCAAAAAAGCCTTTTATTCCTAATTAAAATAGCGCATGACTAAATGGCTAAGTCTAGTGATTGCCGAACGTCACTATTGTAGCGGGTCACCCTTTTTTGTTTCAGTCACCGTTGAAGTTGTCATTTTGCTGACTACAATTATTAATCGTACTATACATCAAAAAGGCCCGGCAAAGTATATCTCGTTGTGACAAACAACGTCATAGTTACAATTGAGTAGGTTTGTGGCAGTCTTTTTAGCTTTAGTTCGGAACCCAGGACGATTCGATAAAAGAAGTTAAAATCAAATTGAATTGAATTGAGTACATTTCTATAAATGTAGGATGGAACCTCCTTTCGGCCGTGTGTAAAATCTATATTAAAGAAATACTCAATCGCAACAAACAAAAATCAAAACAATACCCACAAACAACACACTTTACACATCCCGGCTAATAATATACTTATAAATTTAAAAACCACAGCACCCATACAAATACCTACGTAAACAAAAATGACATAACATACCTACTTTGCATACGAAATGACAATGACCTAGCACGGAGCTGCAAAGATTCCTTGGACCGGTTCTTTGTGTCCCCGATCGTCTTCAAGGACAGTTGCCGCGTCATCAGTGATATGACCAGCTGTTTATGTTATGGACTTTTCTGTATATGGTGACTTTAGCCGATTTGAGTTGATATTAATTGGTTGTTAGATAGTATTGGTAGGCTATTGATTATTTTTTCGTTTTCCGTTAATTTTCCCATTATATTTTATTTACACAGTCCGTTTCCGTTTCATGCATCTTTCGTCTGCAACCGTTTATATTTATTTATTTATTCTTTATTGCACATAATGAATTGGTACAAATGGCGGACTTAATGCCGATAAGGCATATAATATATATAATATAATGAATAATATATATAATATAACATATAATATATATATATAAGATAAGATAATTTATTTCTCAAATCAAAGTTCAGTACAAATTACATCAGATGTCAAAATATAGGTCATTTAAATTGAGATCGTCGAAGATGTAATTTTACAACCACCCGGCGAATCTGACCCGGTCAGTAGGTATTGTTTCGTATAGCAACCAAACAGGATCCAAATTATCAAGTTTTAGTCCACTTTTCACCATCTGTACATAAATTATTTTACCCCCTGGAGTGGAATTATAACCGATTGAGCAAAAAACTGTATTTTTATCCACGACAATACTACTTTAATTCGTTCATTGGTTAATTAATTATTATTATGGCATTCTATCTGCACCTACTCGAATGGGGAGCCCTTTCGGTCGGATAAACTCTTTCGTCATAATGTAGTTTGGCATAAATGTTTTAGCATAAAGTTTTTTTCAATAAATTATGTTGAACAGAGTGTTATAATATAAACCCATAATGGTTTCAATGGCATAAGTATAATTTGCTTTAATTGTATTTATCATAATTTAAATAAGCATAAATGTGAAGAACATAATTGATAAACCTATAAATTTATTTTATTATAAAATACAAAACGCATATTTCTACTCGTCTGCCCAAGTGCTGATATATTTTTTAAACCCAGAAAACAACTTGCATGTATGCATGCGTGCTTGCTTTCTTGCTTGCATGAATGCATGCTTGCTTACTTGCATGAATGCATGCTTGCTTGCATGATTGCATGCTTGCTCACTTGCATGAGTGCATGCTTGCTTGCACATGCATGCATGCTTGCTTGCTTGCTTGCATGAATGCTTGCTTGCTTGCATGAATGCATGCCTGCTTGCATGATAATTTAGGAATAAAAATATTACAGGATAATGAAGAGAAAAATAAAATTAGTAAAGTTGCATTATTTTCTAAATGGTGATATTATGGTATTCCTAATGTATGACTTGAAATCTGAATGCCATAGGGTGAGATGCCAATCAATGATATGCTAACTAATAGTTATTCTAAAAATAATTCTGCATGAACCTTTGATGCTAATATATCGTTATGAAATGGGTAAATAAAGTATGCCTTATGATTTATTCTAAATTAACGTTATGCGAAACGACGAGTATGGCAAAAAACGTTATGACTTAAGGTATGCCTCTTTAATTTATGCATCCCAATATGGTCCCACTAGAATAACGGTTTACCCGTTTTGTCTCACTCACACATGGTCAAGGTTGAACCAGTTTGGTCAGATATTTTGACCTCTGTCTCACTTGGCGGTCCTATGTCATGTGTTGTTGCGATTTGTGCGTTCTTTTCTCGTGGTTTTGTTTGCTTTCAAAAAAGCAAGGGTGTTTGCTCGTACCTATGCGCAAATGTACGGCGCCTGCTCGTACCTATGGCGCGTCGTTTCAGCTGAAACGGTCTTTACCAGCATCAGTTTAATGTGCGATGTGTAAAAAAATATAAACAAAAGAGTTTTTGGCTGTTTTGACTTTACTGTTTCAGTAGACAGTTTGCGGCTCTGAAGAGGGTTCATCTATTATTTTATTTAAATTAGGGTAAAGTCACCAGTAGTCAGCCTTTTAACAAAAGTTCTGAGTTTGCACTGCTCTCATTTCATAAGGAAATTACGAATTGAGTGAAATGACGGTTTGTGTCATCAATAATTTATTGAACTTTGATGATCTTTAAGTACAAAACAACATAGTTACTCGAAATCTGAGATAATTACGAAATAACAAAAAATGGCACTTTTCCCCAGTAGTCAGCCACACGGAACCTTAAGTCAGCGTTTGGCTCCCCAGTACTCAGCCGTTACGTTGGCAGCTTATAATTAGGTTCTAAAACTCTAAAAAAGGGGTAAAATAAATTAAATTTGTTGCTTGTTGACTTGGGAGGGTTGAGGAGGGACTTCTTCTCTTTCTGCTTTTTCTACCGCTTGTACAACGGGTTTTTCCGAAAGCCCTATTTGATGTGATGCCCATGACATTATTTCTCCTTCTTTCTATTATCGTACCGCCCGCTATCGTCAGAGTTTTCATCTTTATACTTGAGAGGCCCCTTGCGACATTTTTTTGTAAATAAAACACTGCTAGTAATTTGAGTAATCAAACCAGTACAATTACTGACCATACAAAACAAGGGGCTGAGCTCTAGAGTTTAGGCTCCGAAACCCCTAAACCCCAGTAGTCAGCCAAATCAAAAGTTGTACTGAGGCGCGTACATCTACTTTTACATAGGGGCACCTTATGCCACTGACATAAGACCCATTTTGCAATGGTTTTGTAAAGGTTGATGTCAGCGCCTCTATCCATTAAAGCGGGTTTTCTTCATATTTTAGTTCTACGACCAGGTTTTAAATAATGTGTTTAAAAATAACGAATCGAATGGTGTACATATCACTCAAAAACAAAAAAACAACCCAAATCCAGAAGTCAGCCACCCCCGGCTGAGTACTGGCGTTTCTAGCGAAAATCCTGTACCCAATAGTCAGCCGTCTCAAAAAATGTATTCTCTTGGGATAAATAGAAAGCACGTTCAACGGAATGGCTTATGTATAAGCCATAGAATTATATCAACATATCATTAAGAGCCTGTTTACACTAACGATTTCACGGCGACGCGATCACTCGGCGAGATCGCCTCGCCGGGAAATCGCCCAAAAAGCGCTTAGTGTGAATAGGCTCTAAAACCGTTTCTCCCTGTATCAGCAAATGTAGGGTCAGGGGCCTTAGCCAAAGTAACATTTAGAAAACGATAGCGAAGTTAGAAAAGAACAAAATGTATGGGATTGACATAAGCCGCGCTAAATCACGTGATCAATCCCATACATTTTGACATCTGAGACGTCCGCGGGGTCGCGAAGGTGAGAAGAGATCCAAGGGAGGCCACGGGTTTCTACGAGTAGCTTTTTGGTTCCGTGCTTGCCACGGCCACTAGTCACACTATGTAATTAGTTTTTGTAAATTACGTACAAGGTTTTTGTATTTGGACCAGATTAGATCTAGGACTCATGCTATATTTTTGCAGAGCTTAGCGACAAGTAAATTCACAGCAAAGGTTTTGGACAAGGGGAATTTAAAGCTGTTAAACTATTTTATTTATTAGCTTTACTTCAATTGCAAAAAAAACTTGTAAAATGCTATGTTTAACTGTTTTATTGTATTTATTTTATTGTGGGTTTCATTAGTCTTCTTGTTAGACGTGGTTGTTAAGTAAAATAATAATCAGGTAGGTTTATGAAATAATAGGTACAAAATATTTTGATATGATTTATTGATCAAGTCATTACATAGGAACTGTATGAATGTAAGTTAGACACTAGCACACTTATATCTACACAAAAAAATAATTTTCATTTGCTTCACAGAGAGCGGAGAGAGTCCCCTGGTATTTCTTTTAGTTGCCCTCCCAAAATGTCCTGAAAAGAAAAGTAATGTTAAAAAACATGTAACAACAAAATTCAGATTGGTAAACTCTGATTTATTAAGTTCTTGTAATGTTTATTCATCGGAAAAGGAAATTCAATATTATACACAAAAGACAATACAATAGAACGATACACAATTAGTGCAGAGTGGAATAAAAGACCACATGTCAAGCGTTAGTTAGAAAACGACCTTTAAAATTATTGGCATAAGATAATACGAACGATTAAAGTTATTACTTGACCTGTAGCCTTCTGTACAAGGGTCTAAGTACTCAAACAAGAAATAAAATTAGCATAAACGGCTGACAGACCACGTACCATTTAGCCATGCTCCTTGATCTTTAATCCTTAAGGAGCGGCTGGATGAAACACCTAATGAGCCGGTCACCTGCAAATAAAAACCCCGTTAATATTCTGACATTACAGCTAGTAAGTAACACTTAAGATTAAAATTGTCTTTCAAACCAAACAATTCAATTTGAAATCGATATGCTAGTTTGAGAACTACGATGCCTCAGGTGGATAGTAAGTAATATTTGAAACGCACTTTTAAAAGGAGTTAGCTAGGCAACTCACTTGGCAAGCACGGCGAACAGCAAGGCTCCAACCCAGCAATTATCTAGCCATTCAAATTTGAACCTTAAATTGTGAGTGGTACAATATATTTTGCAATATTAATATGAGAAAGTCACGGAGAGCTGCCAGCGCGCACCACTACTATACCTCTCAAATCGCATCTCCCGTCTTTATAACTTAAAGTTAGAATTTGAAAGGCAAGATCTGTGCTGTGCTTACAAAGTGTGCTACGAACTTTAAAGATTTTTTACCTACCGATTCACTTCGGATTCCCGCCACCCGAAGGTATCCAAATACATTTTGGTGGGCTCATCTGTAAAAAAATATATGTTAAGTAATGTAAGAGTGAACTCTGTTTAGGTTAGAGCACATTCAAATTAATATCTTACCGAGCAGATTGATGTAATCATTCATGATATCATCCATTTGAAGCTCAGCGGGTAATGACCACATCTCATCCTGTTAAAAATGCAAGAAAGTCTTGTTTAAGGTTAGTTTGCTTTTATGTTTTTATCATAATTTTCTGAAATCTAAACAGTACCTGAAATTATTCTCCGCTAAGACGTTTTAAAACAGTTGTGTGCTTTTTGTCATTTTTTTTTCTAATAAATGTGTTCGGCAAAACAGGAGCAAGCTCGCATAAGGCATACTTTTTAATACTAAATATGATAATTCAACAAAGTACTTTACCATTAATGGCAGTTGTGCTGAAGGCTCTTCGACCTGTGCGGGCTGTATGTCGGCCGATGGTATTTCGAACTGTGGCTGTTCTATGTCTTCTAGTATTGGTAGCATGTCAACTTGTGATGGCAGCATGTCAACTTGTGATGATAGCATGTCGAATTGTGTTGGTAGCATATCAACTTGTGATGGTAGCATGTCAGATTGTGTTGGTACCATATCAACTTGTGATGGTGGCATGTCAACTTGTGTAGGTAGCATGTCAACTTGTGTTGGTAGCATGTCGACCTGTGTTGGTAGCATGTCGATCTGTGTTGATTGCATGTCATTCTGAGTTGTTTCCATGTTCACCTGTGTTTGTTCCTCTGAAATTTTCTTGATTTTCTCCATTTGAACCTGCAACACAACAGTATTATGTTGTCACAAGATAACAAATACTACACAGTTGAGCCAGTTGAGTTGTATGAATTCCGGTCCGGTTTGTTTCATAGAAATTCATGGAAACCTAGAAGTGTTGCTGGTATTTGTCACTTACGTTCGGCGGGTCGCCGCTATAGTTTGCGGTCTATGTTCGGACTCGGACTTGTATCTACTTACTTAATTATAAACATGAAATATTAGGGATAAGGCTTTACCTATATTGCTATATTTTTCACAAAAAAGATAAGAGCTTAGGTTGTTGCATGAATGGGAAGTAAATATAGTTCAATAAATTATGTAGGTACACTTACTTTGAATGGAGTGGTTCTAGCAGCAGTGCACTTGCTGTCGTACATCAAACTTTGTGTTAGGTTTTCGACTAAAACACAAAACAAATATATCACTAACATTGTATTTATTTAAACAAAACTCAAAAACTTTCGACAATTAAGGAGCAGTAAAAATAGGATGTATTCAAATGGCAGTAAGATCTACACACCTCTAGCACGAAGGTTTGCATTGAGTTTCCGTAACTGTCTGATTTCATCGGTTCGGTCAAAGGCCGAATATTCACGAATATGCTTTACCACAATGTCTAAGAGATCGACGTTTGATACCTGAAATATTAACTTTATATTAGCAGTTTTCAGAGTAAATGTAGTTATTATATAACTAAATAGATATTTTTACTTGTTCTTTGGTTGTAGTTGTTAAGATACTTTATCGTATTGGGTCATTCCCGTCATGGTATTTGAAAGTCTGCGTGTTTATAAATAAATAAATAAATAAGGTTCTTTAGCTTTTAAACTTGAATATAAACTTACACTAGAATCGACACCAATAGCTTCGGCGAGTTGTGAGTAAGCGAGTGCAAGCTCGTTCCTTCTCTCGCGCTCGTACTGTGCATTGCGCGCGCGCCGCTCTTCCTGTTTTTAAAACAATATTCAATATAACACCTTCTCATTATGTTTTTAGATACAAATTATAGGCTATCAACATTCACTCAGTAAAAGAATCCTCAACAACAAAAAAATCGCACAAAATAATGATCTTATGGGAACAAACTAATCAAGAGAGCTTCTTGGATTGAATTACGAATCTTATAGAATTAAAACAGATATTATGAAGGGAACTTTACTATACTGAATCAACACACATCACCGGGTAAACCTACTTTAATATTGTGGTTCACACTTTGCACTCACAATTAATATTTGCATGGTGATAGAAATACTTGAAAATGACAACTGTGTCAAGGAATCATACTGCTTTTCCGAATACAATTGAATACTGTAGATAAATCACTTACTAGTGAGAGAGGTGTCCTATTTTTTCCTGCAGGTCTTCCGCGTTTTCTTTCCAAGTTCTGACGAGGTTTTTTTTTCTAGAAAAATAATATAACTTACTACTTGATCTTGAACACTTCACTCAAAAAATCGTTTTAATTTTCTGTTTTCCACGACAAGAAACAACAGCGAAACTTACCTTGTCCATGATGTTAATGCACAAAACCACTTAAAAAAACGTATAATAGAACTTAACCTCTACATCAGCAATAACGAAGTGTACACTTGCAATAGCCAAAAACAAATGAGCGAATTACAGAAACTGCACTGGTTTTTATACCTGAGTAAGCGCACTCCTCGACTAATTTTTAAAAAGGCTTAACACTGACTCATCACTCACTCATTTAGAACTAGGACTTAGGGTTTAGAATTTCTAAAATAATTTATGAGCTGAGTAGGTCTAGTTCATGAATGGTTTTAAAAACTCTGGAGTCGAATAAGGTGACAGTAATTTGAATAATGTTACTGGGAAATGTCAACATCCCGATGGATCAGTGGTTAGTGATCTTGATCGCGATGTGTGGTTAAGTATTTTTGAGTTTTATTGTTTAATTAACTATGCATTTCTATTTATTTATTTATTTACAGGTTCACCAACGCTTGTTTACACTATTACTTACATCTATAAAATATTACTAACTAAAAATTATTTACTAAATGTGACAAACAATTACAGGTCAACACCACATGCAGTAGAAACTTACATAACTAGTTAAATCTAATTTAAACTTACAAAGTTCACAAAAATTACAAAAATTGCATTGGAGAATGAGTTTTCGATGATTCGAGTAAGGATATTTGGTATTTTTTACTCATACTCTGAGTAGGATATTCTTAAAACTGGGTGTTTAGAAGTGACTTGGTATGGGGAGCTGGATCGATTTCCATGAAGAATTACCTATTTTTTTTTAATAAATGGATTTACATCCTGTTTATTACTTTTTAAAACTAACTATTAAGAAAAATACGCTCGCACACGTTACTATATTATTTCCCGAGTTGTACTACAAGTCTAGAAGAATTTTTTGTGCGCGAAAATAATCCTAAGCCTTTATTGACTTACTTTTAAGAATAGTTTAAATACTTAATTTGAAAAAAAAACACTTTATTTTAAAAAAAGTACGATGACGATTGAAACATCTTCTTTGAAGATGTGGCAACACCTTCCAAAGTTACCCTGTATTTGTTTAAACGGTCTGTGTTGCGGTTTTGTACACGTTACGGTCACTTCAGATGACATCACCTCAACTTTACTTAGATCGCCGTGACCCGAACCGGGCGCCCGCTACATCCTAGAACGAATTGTCAAACAAACTAAAAAAAAAAACTTTATTTAAATGGACCTGTTAGAAGTACTCATATTTGATACAAGACACTCGTTTTTGTAGGTATACCTATTGTCAATATACTTGCTGGATGGAAATTATGAATATGACGATGAAGGATGTGACTACTCATACACAGACTTTAAATTATCATTTAAATGATAATTTAAAGTAAAATAATTAAAATTCATTATAATATTAAGTAACAATAATACTCGTATTTGCACAAATATTTTTGAATATAGGACTGTATGTTCATGAATAAATAATTTGAACTTGAGTTTTTTAATTAATTCTATAGGTGTTTCTTTATATAATTTACTACTATAGTGCGTTTATTGATAAATCACCAATGCTCATAGTTTATAGTAAGTACGCGGACGAAGTCGCGGTAAAAAGCTCAAGTCTTCCATTATTTAAAATAAAATTGACCCACACTCGATGATTATAATTAAAGATCAACAGTTAGTCATTCATAAACCGTAATCAGAATTTTAACACCCTTTAGTTAATGCCACCTCAATCCAAATTCTGACACTTTCTCGAATAGTTAATTAGTATAGGTACATTAGTAAAGTAGATGTTAATGGATTTATTAATGGAGTGTAGTATTTTCGAAGAATTTATGCAAAAGTTTAAAAATAAAAAAATATACATATTTGCATTATTGCAATTCTTAAAAACATTTTTAACATAGAAAAACAGATTTTTCCCGAGATCAATTGCTGCTCACCTATGGTATTCCGGTTGTCGCCAAAACTCATTTGGCTCGTGGTTAGTTATCTTTATAATTTAATTTCTTTGCGACTGGTCGTTTGAGAGTAAAAAACTAAGCCAAATAGTTTTTATTAATTATTTACATACAAAATCAAAGAAAATACTGATTCAAAGTGAAGCGTATCGATGATTCAAGTAAGCGTGAAGCACCGCGATGTGAAGTGATATTAGCCGAAATGGCACCCCACCTATGCAGTTCTTTTTAACGCTAAATCTCATCTCGATCTCGCTCAGGAAATTTCATCGTCTATTGGCTTCACCTTGAATTTGTACTCTCCCTCATTATTTAGCTTAATTCTTTTCACTCAAACGAACACATTTGCGTAGTTATTGAGTATTAAAAATATGGGTCCTTTGTACTAAAAAAGAAACTGCAGCGAACACTGCTCAAAACTGAATTTCGAATTTTGTAATTGTATCTGCTCAAATTAAGTCTATTTGTAATAGATATTTTAAGCACGTTACCATTCAGGTATACAGTTTGGCGAGATGTTAAATGTTCAAAAATTTAAAATGTATAGGTACTTGGGAAATAAATAAATAATTACTAAACGCTAAAATATAAAATCAATTTGCACTCCGAATTCTTTCTATGTGCACATGCACTGATATGACCCTGACATTTATAATTCAGGAGAACTGAAAAATAATATTTATTTAGTGATCATTTATTAAACTGAACATGCATGCCTCTAGACAAATTGTGAACTCTAACTTTTTCTCTTATTCCCTCTTATTTATAGATTTGTGGATATTCCGTTTTGTTCCTTGTTAATTTCTAATGTTAATTCCAAGTTATTAATTTATTTTCATGCATTTTTTATTATTTAACATAAATTAAGTTTTGTAGAATGCGTATTATTCATTCGGTTCTGTGTATTTCATATTCAAATACATTTCAAGTATGATGTTTGTTTGTGTATTATTTGAGAGTATTTTCTTTTTATTTATTTTTTTAAACTATGAGTATTATGCATATGGCGTCGGAAGGAACAGATGACCACCCTCAAAAGTTAAACTGAAGACACGTACCGCCGAACGTCGAATATGAGATCAATGCAATAAGCGGCTTATGTAAAACAAATAAGCTCTATTCTCGGTTGGCATACGAGTACAAAGAGGATTTGAAAAACCCTAAAAGAAACAATGTTAAATTACAACCTTGCAAGATTTAACACTTTATGGTGCCATAAAGATAAAGCTTCGCAAAAACTAAGAATTAGGTTCCAGTAAGAATCATTGTTATAGTTTAGTAAAATTAGAACAATTCTCGAGCGAAAAGCTTACCTGAGCGCGTAAGCTCGCCTTTGTTTTACATTTCAATGAAAGATAAGGTTTCTGGTATGTTAAGATTAACTTTTTACAAGCTGAGGGGTATTTTTTAACAATACAATACTTGCGATAAGTCTAACAAGAACAAAAAACAAGCGTTCACCCCGATGCATGTGAAAATGTAAAGAAAGGTATTTGAACTTTTTCTTGCTAAGATTTTGAAGTTTTGCCGCCGAGTATTCCATTGAACATTTTGTTCATATGTTGTTATTGTATTGTTTAAGCAATAACGTTTGGCTTTTGCACAGAAGATATTCATACAATAATCGTCTTCAAGAGACAATTTAATATCTCTTTTTTAGAAAGCATAGAGACTACTACATATCTTGGACCATAGATAAATAGATAGATAGATAAACACTTTATTGCACACAAAATGACACATTTGTAAGGAATACATGTTCACATAAATGTACAATTTAGGCGGTCTTATTGCTAGAAGTAATCTCTTCCAGACAACCTACAGACAGAGGAAATATGATAGTACCATAATGTACTTTAACTAAGTTTGTTTTTAATAATGCCAAGAATCCGGTGATGGTTTTCGTCGCATTGTGAAATGACGACTATTTCCAACACATTCTATTTATTTTTACAGCATTGGGGTAAACATGATGTGTACAAATTACTTCCATGTTAAGGCATTAATTCTAAAATCTCGACCTCAATTACTTAAAAACATTCTTACTAGAGTGATTCGTTGTGGTCAGATAAACCATAATTGGTTTGTTAGCCACAGACACCTTCGTAACATGTTTTTTTCTTTGTATGATCTGTCAGTGTTTTATTCATCTCTTTATTCTTTATTTATCGTACAACAATGAACGGCACCGAAGGCGTACATAATTTCAATAATTAATTGACGCTCTACTAGTCAACTATAAGGGTCAGCAGAATTACAAAACAAAACAACACTGATCTACAATATCTGAATAGTTTATGGCTAGGCTGAGCACCACATACCACATCATGTCAGCCGAACGACGCCCACTGCTGGGCATGGGCCTCCCCCAAAGATCTCCACAACGATTGGTCCTGCGCTGTCCGCATCCAGCAGCTTCCCGCGACCTTGACAAGATCGTCGGTTCTTCACCTACCTACGATTTATTTTTTGATTTAAATGTATTCACTCGTCCCGAGACTTGACCCCTGCATTCCGGCTCGGCCGGTACTCCAGATAGGTACCTCGGACTCGTCCAAGGTGACATATTAGCCGCACACAAACTACCGTTGTTTGAATTTTAATTTTAATCGAAACAACGAACATACATATTAGAACTTTCAAAATATTGTTGATATGAGTTAGTAATCAATATTAATTTTAGAAATGTATACAACTCATTACCTATCTATCTGATCTTAACAGTAAAAATTGTACTTCAGTAGTTTATTTTAAAAGCTCAATTAATCTGGTTTCAGCAAGCTATTGTGTCTAATAGCATGTTGCTCATAACAACTCAGGTGAGACCTAAGAGGTTTGCCTTTTACAATCCGTTCGTTAACGACTAGCGTAAGCCCACGACACCGATACCTGATGTTGGTCGCAAGTCACTGGCGAATAGATAGAAAGAAATAAAGAAAAACGTTTATTTATTCTGAACATCGCAACAGATAAAAACATACAGAACAAGGACCACTTTGTTCATTCCTATCCTAACCATAGGAAAAAAAAAAAAAAACAAACAATAGAAAAACAAAGAATAATTTCCACCAGGCAGCAGTGTCACGATGTCCAAAATTAAATGGACCCCACTCAGCTAATGCCTGGACCTGATAGGCTCAGACGCTGATTTTCAGTGGGACCAACAGATACGTTATGTCATTACTGATGCGAAGTCAAAAATTGTCCTCTGGCGTATACACACCTATGATTTGACCGAGTGTACAACATAGCATGATTATTTACTAGAGTATAACGAGATAGATATATGTTGCGCAGTGTTGTCTCATACTGTCAATGCTTTGCTCAGGTGGGCAAAAGTCCTGATTTCGGTCGCCACTTTTTTAGCACAAGTAACCTATTTACGTATTTTTATTATAATAATTATTGGCCGAAAGGATATGAAAATAAGTACTAGCGGCCACCCGCGATTTCATCCTCGTGGAATTCGAAAACTCCATCTAAGCTTCACACCTCTATCTTGCATGAAAAAGCAGCCTAAATCCTTTTTTAGGCTGTATACTATGTCAGTACTAAAGTTCATTAAAGTCCATTTAGCAGTTTTGAAAGAATAACAAACATTCATACTTACAAACTAGAGCATTCGTAATATCAGTAGGATAGTCCAAACCTTAATGCGTTCATAAGCCAGACCTTAACTTGGTGTGTTAAGAGTCATATTCGCACACGGGTTTATTATGAATTATTGGAGGAGTGTTTCCTTAAATACCAATCAAGACTACTTTAGGTAACTTCATGCTGAGTTGACAGCCATTCGCGGTCACACTTGTTGCAAGATACATGTTATCGAATATCATCTTCTCATGTGGAATAATTATGTCTACTGTAGGCCTAGCACGAACCGGTAACGTTATGGTAATCGAAAAGTAAACAATACTTTTTTTTCCTTTTTAATATGTCTTTAAGAAAAAAAAGTTTCGTTTACTTTTCGATTACGAGTCGTTATTAATCATTCTGATTAATAACGATCAAACCAATTTTTTTTTGGTTCTCAACATAAACGAGTATGTAAATATACCCTTGCCAAACTACTGATTTCTAGTAATCTTACTTACTTAGTGACGTGACTGTAGGAGGAGGAAACTACTGATTAAGGTAAGGTTACTAGAAATCAGTAGTTTTTGATTTGCTTATTGTCTGCAGTGGTGATGTCACTATAGGAGGAGGAAACTACTGATTTCTAGTAGCCTTACTAGAAATCAGTAGATTCCTCCTCCTACAGTGACGTCACCACTGCATAAAATTAGCAAGTTAAAACATGGGAAACGTTTCAACTGTCGGTATATTTTGCTTAATTATATACATTGCTGTTTACGCTTAGGCTCTGTCAAAACGTTTTCGGTCATAAGCATCAATGTATACCTTAAAAGATCTGACGCTAAATTGGTTTTCGACTCATCGGAAGAAGCAATAATAAATCAATTGTCTGTCTCCAAGGTTTCCTTATCAGATTATTTCTTGTGACATTGAGGTATAATTCAAGCACATCCCTTTTTATACTGTGTCTATATGTAGAGAAGGTCTTCGACCTACTAAAAGTCTACGCGAGAAGCCCTGACCCTCCTAGGCAGAGGCATGGCGAAACTTTAAAGGTTTCTTCTTGGCTACGGAATCCCATTGACAACAACATAATGAAGTGAAGCAACCGTAGTTGTTTCATCAGATTTTGAACACCTCACGGACTAAAAATAAATAAAACGTAAGTAAATATAATATAGCCTAAGCCTGAGGGCTGATTTTTCAAGAGTAATTTGGAAATGTTGGATGTCGAAAACTATAATTATGACCTCAGTTGCACTGTTATATTGTAATTTTTTTAATAGAAAATATTTGATCAAAGCACAAATGTTGTTGGTGCTTGGACCACTGACTTCAGTGCGATTGCTTTAATCGTACATTACACCTAACTATAGCCTCGCAGGGCGAGCGACTAACAAGCGTCGTACAAATCCTTCCTTTCGTTAACTATTTTTATTTATGACTCTGCTACGAGCGTGTTGTGTTAGCACGGTACCTATATTTATAATAATAGCAGCTGTCCCGGCAGACGTCATTTTGTCAAAATGTTATTGGACGTCTTGACCTTCTGAAACTTTCATGGGACCTTCCCCAATATTTCAAAAAAAAAAACCGAATCGGTCTAGCCGTTCTCGAGTTTTAGCGAGACCAACGAACAGCAATCCATTTTTATATATAGAGACTAGCTGTCCCGACAGACGTTGTTCTGTGGTCAAACTTTTAAGGTTTAACACGTAGATGTGGTTGCTAAAAGAAAACTAAATTGTGGTTTTTACTTTATTACTAGATTTCATAAGGATAACACATCTAAGTTGATAAATTAAACTTTAATCAATTTCTCGAAATAAATATTTTCTGTTTTTTTTAGGTTCACTATTTTAGTTTAGTTAACATAGAAAAATATGAATAAATGTACTAAAAGGAATCAATTAGGTTAACCTTCTCAATGCTGAAGTCTCATTAAGGCCGGCGCCCACTATCGGCATCGGCACGCTTCAGGATTTTAAGGTGGCAAATAGTAATATACTCTAACATAATGGCAATAAAGTAGAAAATGCCGAAACAGCAGCCTCAAGCATACCGATTGTTTTTACGAGAACACATCACGGAAATTTCTACTTTATTGCCATAATGTTAAAGTATATTGCTATTTGCCACCTTAAAATCCTGAAGCGTGCCGATGCCGATAGTGGGCGCCGGTCCTTAATCTTTGAAGACATCTAGCGCCATCTAGCGTTCAACCGCTTGACGTGGCTTCTGAACTTAGGATCGTTTGTACAAAAGAAGCCACTATTTAGAATAGAATAGAAAAAGGTTTACTTGTTACAAATTGACACATTGCAATCAAAACAATCAACATAACAAACATACCTACAAGAAAGTACAACTTAAACTTTTACAATCAAAACAATTAGGTACATAACAAACATAAAAGAAAATACAACTAAAACTTATTTAGTGTAGGTATAACAATTTTCCTGTGATAGTATGCACTGAAATCTCCGCTCAGTATACAAGAAGGTATAGTATTTTTAAGATAAAAAAACCGGCCAAGTGCGAGTCGGACTCGTACGCACCGGGGGTTCCGTACAAACCTGCAAGGTTTGCAAAGTTCGTTCATTATGATAATCGAGTCATAAATAGACCTGAGTATTTGGTATGAATTTCAATTTAATACCTCTACGCGTTTATGAGGAAATGGGTAGTAAGTTTAAAATTAAAAAAAAATATATATTATGTGATGTAACTAAAAATTTATGGTTTTCGTAATTTTTCCTTTATCTTTGCTATAAGACGTTGCTTCGTACCAAATTTCAAGATTCTGAGTTCACGGGAAGCACCCTGTAGGTTTTGATTCCCTTGCAAGTGTCGAAAATTTGCGGCTTAAACGGCTGTATCTTTTGATGGCGTTGGCTTAGAAGTTTGATTTTTTCACAGCTTCAAGGGACAGTAGACCTGAGTAATTGATATAAATTTCAGCTTCATACCTCCACGCGTTCCTGAGAAGAAGGGTCTTGACAGACGGACGGACGGACGGACAGGCGGACAACAAAGTGATCCTATAAGGGTTCCGTTTTTTCCTTTTGAGGCACGGAACCCTAAAAACAGGCGCCGTGTGAAAAGAAGTTGGAAAGAAATAAATAATAAGAATAAATACAGGATCTTAGATCAATAGAAAGGGATTAACTACACTGATATGGTGCCTAGGGATAAATACAGCAAGCAGATCAAACCACTTGTCAAAACTACTTTGTCGAAAGATAATTTGCTTTACATTTTTGCATACATACGAAACATTTAGCTTTTTTTCATAAATACCTTCAACTTTGAACGTATTCCTTTATTTATTTTTCAGAACCGTTAGATATTTAAAAAGCCAGTCGAGTTACATGAAAAAATCTTTATGTTACTCGGTTAAGTAACTGATTCAGAGTCGCTCCTGAAAAATGAGCAACCCCTGCTAAAATCACCCTGTATATTTTGTACAATAAAACATTATAGGCAATACCGAAGGCTCAAGAAAAGTGTTTTTTAAAACGAAAGCTGAATTAACACTTAATTTACGATACTTCGTATCTGGACAAGCAAGAGTGCAAAGAAACGCGAGAGTGAATGAATTTTTTAAAGCCTAATATATGTATACCTACTTAGCGTGGCACATATAATAACTTGAAATCTAGACTAACGAATTTGCGATGAGTCGCTCTTTTGTTTCTAGCTGTTATAAATAAGATTCTCCGTTTCAATGCCCTCTTTCGCGAGCCAATATAACAGCTTAGAATACTGATCGTAATACTTTATGGCACAGTCTTTATCCATGCTCGAAAGCGAATTTTGCAAAGATCGCGAAAACTTCGTTAAGCTTTCCGACTGGCCCGCATTCTGTGAACAAAGATCATAAAAATATTAGTTATGAAGGTTACTCGCGTTTTGCAAATCGGGCGCTTTGAAAGTTGAACACAAAAAAAAAGAGATCGTTTCACTTTTGCGCCATTTATGGCACTGTTTTTTTTGTGTACAAATTTGCTTACTGACCGTTGACGCAGTCGTTTAAACAGTTTTATTAAGTAGCCCTTTAAGTATATTACTAACCTAGGCGTTGTTAGCGCTTCGGCCTCCAAATTTCGGGTTGTAATTCATTTTTTTTCATAACTTTAAAGAAAAATATCTTATACGGAGTTAATCCTGCCTTGAAAATTCCTAAAACGGTTGTAATAAGAAATAAAACCACTATATTAGACAAAAATATACTACTTATTTACATCTTTGTAACCTACACATAGTTTGCAAATAAATACGTTGTCTTTGGCCATATTTGAGAGTAGGTTGCTCTTTTAGCGCATGGGTTTCCTTCTTCCTACAATCCCGGGTTTTTTAAGCGGTGCGTGAAAAGGCATTTATGCAGGCCTCCAAAATGAGATTGACCAGCAAAGTAGTTGTCAATTTCTGTGCTTGTCAACCCCATATTATAATGTTTCATTCGGTTCAAGCACTCAAATGCAATAATGTAAGAGGCAGTAAAATAAAAAGGGATTAAACAAATATAAACCTTAACCTAGTTAGGAGGTATAGAGCATTACTTTGTATGTGATGACAGTGGATTGTGCCACCTTGTTCAACAGCATCATCTCACACCGCCTGGCATGCGCCTGGACATCTTGGGTGAGCGTGTCCAGGGTCCTCAGTTCCCCAGGGCTCAACGTGAGGACCTTGGGGTGCCCCTGCGCACATGCTCCTAGTGCGTCACATACCTGGACCCACACCTCCGTTCCGTCTTCTGTGAAATAATGAAAATATTAACAGTTTTTAGTGATATACCCCCGAATTCACAAACGTCAATTAACGCTAAGCACGCGCTCACGCTCATGCTGTCCTGTGAAATGCTAATAGAACTAGACAGCTATACTTCTGAGAGATGCTCATCGTTGAATTCGAGGGTTAGTGTTTTTTTTCTAATTATGTGGCGTTTTCATCAACATTCAACATTCTGCCACCATTAGGGCAACCAGGGCAATATGGATTTGAATCCAACATCGCTGTTTAAGCACAGCGATGTTTTGTGGCATCGGCATACAGCCTATTGGCATACGACCCTAGTTAACTGGTTTCCAGTGATCAAAGCGGGATGCGCGATCAACTAACAATCAAGAAAACTAAAAAGAAGAACCAAATAAGTATGAAATGCTGCTCTTCTTCCACGCTTCACACTTCTCACACAAGAGTACTAATACCGAAAAAAATACCGGAATAATACCTTACCACCAACAAGCTAAAATAACTTACTGCTGTAGGGCAGTAGAGTTTCCACTGCACGATGCTCAATGTAAGAGGCCAGCAGTATGGAGTGATTCCCAACTCTACAGTAGAAGGAGTAGCCTAGGGGGGAGTCCTGGTCTCGTACTGCGCGGGTGCTGATGCGGAACTCTGTCTCCAGGGCTGTTCCTGACTCTGGGGATATCTGAATACATACAATTGAACACGAGTGAAGAATGAAGATTATTGAAACCGTAATCGGTAGCTGTCATTCGAAATCACAAGATTTAATAATCATATTTTTTTATATCATACTTATTATACATCATATTTATTCATTATACCGAATTCTAACATTAATGTTAGCCTGATTACTACTAATTAGCACTTAAGCTGTATAATTTATTAAATAACTAGCAGCCGCCCGCGAATTCGTCCGCGTGGACTTTTCTGTTGAAATTTTCCTGAATTTTCTTTGCTATAAACCTCACGGAGCCCGAGACCTTTCCAACGAATGCAAAACCGTGGAAATCGGTTCGTGCGTTCTGGAGTTATAGCGTCAGGAAGGAAAACCCGACTTATTTTCATATAGTAGATTGGAGTAACATCACAGAACACCTTTGTAGAATTTCTACAGCTTTCAAATATGAATGTTAAAAAGTTGGTCTGAATACTACTGATAAAGTTATACTTCAACTAATAAAGTAATATTTTGTTAAAAGATCTAGTTATACGAGTTAAATCTGCTAATGCGTTAGTTGAGTATAGTGTAGACCTATTCACAATACGTACAGAAACGACTTCCGGCTTAGGTCTCTCATTCAAGTGAAACCAAATTTCAGCATAAACGGCCCCCTGCGTCTCACAATTGAACGTAAGGGAGCACCCACACTGGGCAACAAACCGCGCGCGGCCTGCCGTCGCTGGGAACGCCGCGGTTATTTGCCGCCATTCGGTTTCGTTCGTATAATCAGCTATCTCGTTGAGGAACTGTTCTTCTAATGAGTATATAGTCACTGTTTCTGTTAGTAGTTCTCCGTGCTGCAAATAAAACGTTTTTAAAATACACATTTTGCAGCTGTGAAGCAACTGTGCCACTTCATTTAATCCTAGCCTCAAATTCCCCGGTAGATGTTAAACTCTGCGTTCTTTACACATTAGGCCGGAAAAAATAAACGAAAAAAGAGGCTTAATTCAATGCGTGATGTAGTTCTGTATTTTTGGCATGTTGTACTATAGGTCTGTTAGAGTAATTCCAATTTGCAACATCGAGAAAATTTGTGGAAATTAAGAAAACCGAAAAAAACTTCGTGATTTTAGGATTTTTTTCATTTATATTTAATTTTCTTTTTCTTTGCTATCCAGGGTCAAAACTTTTAATAAAATCACTTTAATTAAAGCGACAAAAAGGAGTAACTTTAAGTTTAAGTTGTAAGTTTTCTGACAAGTTGATTCGAGTTGAAGACCTGAAGGACATTAAAGAATTGTTCTACTGCTTCTAATTCATTAAAACTTCGACACTACATCTCAAAAAGTAAGTTAGCCTCCGCAATTCAGTCGATTATTACTGTGAGACCATTTACACCACTTGCTATCGTAGTGTATTTCCAAATTAATGATGTCTTTATTTTCTTATTACTGTACATTCCTTGGAGCTTTCCTAATAAGGCAATTAGTATGATTCTAGTTATGTGACGATTAAATTAATTGGGTTATATTTAGATGTACCCGTTAATATTTTTGTCTGTACTATTATTTTGTCTATTATACTGGTCATTACTAGATGCTAATGCTAAACAGTAAGGTCTCTGAGAGGCGTTTCAGATGAACGTAAATAGTTTTATTATCTTTCTTGATAACACTGGGTAGTGAAATGGGTATCACCTTCTTTAAATACACTTCGCACAGATCCCACATTTTGGAGTATGACTCGTACTAGGTATTTTATGGTAGAGTTATGCTTAGTAGTTGGGCGTATGAAATCTGTTTGTGTTTGTTAGTTTATGGAATTCCTTTTCAGCGTTACGTAAGTAATGAAGTAACATTGAACATAGCTTCGGTCGTCTTCGACCGCAGCGGCTAACCTCAATAAGCTTGATCAGGTACGCAGGACATATCACATTGCACAAGGGTCTGTGCGATCTCCCTTACATCACCTTTTTGAGAACCCTAAAACACTTGTAACATTAGAATAGTAGTTAGAACTTAAAACGAAGTGTACCTCACAGTCATCACAAGTTTCATTGGCAGTGACTTCGTTCAAGGAGTCCAGGTACTTTCCAGTGGCGAAGTACCAAGCCATCGCACAAGTGGGCGCCACGTTACTCGCGTTCGCCACCACGCTTACCACTTCACCTTCGTTTAACTTCCTTGAGAGAGGACTTATCTAGAATTAATAAGTAGTTATATGAGTCTACTTGTTGACAAAGATTATTTACATTGACTTATATTAACAAAAAAAACTTTTTATTCTGAAATAAAATGTGTAACAATTAATCTTATAATAAACTATGTAAGGACATTATAATTTGAGAAGTAATTATTTTTTGTGTCTTTGGTGAGCTGGATACGATGAATGAATATTGGACCTAAATTTTCTGTAGCTAGGATACGATAATCTTCGGGCTCTACAAAATGATGTAGAGTTTCCCATGTACCGGGAATCAGATATTAATTTGAGTGTAGGCATAAATACCAAAATCCAATGATCCACAAAGTATCAGGAATAAATATTGTACTGTCTATCAATAAGAATAGTATTTGAATACATAAGTAATAACAGAAAATGATAATTAATGTTACCGTAACTTAATAAATGGAAATTTAAGGTATGTAACCGTTGATAGAGTTTTATTCATTTTTTCTCTGATATACCTACCTACATTTCATACCCTAAATTATTGTTATCAACTATTGATTCCTCGTTAGCTTATATCAACATCTCTTTGCAAGTACACAAATAAACCACAATGCCTAATTCAGTCCTAAGGCTTGCTGAGTGAAACCAAAAGTTGTAAATCTTGCTGCCTGTCATTAAACTTTATATTTTTAAAGCCTGCTACCTCCTCTGCTCGCGTACCTCAATCAGTTCTTTTGTTTTAAATTAGAGCAAAGGCTAACAATAGCTTTAAGAAGCTTACCTGTATTACTGGCAGGATGGGCTCAACGGCTGTCAGGGTGGCGTTAGCTGTGCTAGTCTGGTCTGCTATGCTTACAGTAAGTGTTATGTGATACCTGGAAAACGGATTATCGTGTAATCCCTGTAAAATCCCTGGAGGAGCGTGACTTATTGGCATCCTTACTTGCCTATATGGGCATGATTCCTAGTGACGTCGTTACGCATTGTCAACATTTCAAAGCGGTCAATTGAAAACAGATCTAATCCCTCACAGATAAAGCTATATGTCGGGCAGTAACGTCTCTACTGAAATTTATAGATACCAGAAATCTAAGTCGGTGTTCGTGTCCTGGTGGCACTGTATATTCCAGAATAATGGAATAAAAAGAATATAGGTAAATATTTTCAACGTAAACTGTCTAAGTATTGGATGTATGTCGGATTTTTCTGTCTCGAATTGGAGGATATTTTTAAATAATTCCGAAATCAGTGGGTTTTGAATCTGTTCACCCGTCTAACGGGACGAAATCGACCTATAGTTCGTTCTTGTTAAGTATACAGTGAATTTTAAATTTACTTTCTGTCGCACACACAAAAACTGCACAACCTTTACGTTCAAAAGTATGCGTTCAGCTGGTCACTGTCACAGTATAAACCATACAGTAGGCTTTCTAAGGCCGCCCGCCGAGTTATTAGCCTAGCGTGCACACAGACACGCGGCACAGCCCGTCCGTACTGCCGCCTCCCTATGCCTCCCTATTTTATGCTAGCGTGTGCGTGAAATCGAGTGTGAGTGATATCGCGACACGGCGCGCGACGCTCACGCACACATTCAAACCGCAAGCGGCACGTTTGTATGTAGATATCTTACTGGATGATTATACTGTGTCACTGTGGACTTGACTTTTCAATTAAGAAACATTTGATTGCTAACAGGGGGTGCTAAGTCGAAGGACAAGTATGAGACCACTGCATGCTTAACGCGAACGGACTATAGGTATTTGTTGGTTGTGGACGTTGTCAATTATTGTGTTTATTAAACTGTCGTTGAACAGAAAGACGTCTGGCGGGATAGCTAGTCTTTAAAATACTAAACCAATTGAAAGTAAACTTACTCCCCCAACTCCGATAATCCAGTTGGGAATATAATAGTTCCGTCATCTATGACGCTGATTGCACTGCAGTCTACCCTTTCGTGTTTGCATTCCCATTCATACTAAAACAAAAATTGTTGATTGGTCACAACCACCATAATGATTAAGTACTTTACAGCAAACAAAATAACGAATAGACATCCACATATGTAGAAGCTTATTTTATTTTATTTTAAAGCTCATTTTGAAAATGAGCCATTTGACATTGTCAGGTTGGCAAGCACTTTTTTGAACTTCTCTTTCAAAAATTTTGAAATACTTTTTCTTATGACAAATATCATCTACCTATTGTTTTTTATAACACATACTCGTACAACGCATAAATGAATGCAAGAGTCTTTGCTTAAAAGTTAAACATGATACGTACTACTAGCACAGGGTCATCGTAGTAATCATGACTTATAACGGTAGATTCCATTGTGAAAGGTTGCTCCATCGTGATTGATAGATAGTCTGTGTTTAAATATACTTCTAGTCCACGATGATGCACTCTAAATGGCAGGCTAGTCTGAAAAAACAGTGAACAAGTATATTTCATCAATTGCTTTGTCGTACTCAATACTCACATTGGTCGTAAAAGTAGTTATAGTAACGGTACCGAGCCTATATTTAGAACGAGCAATGAAACCTTTTCATTTGTAAATGCAAAAGGCAGGTAGGTAGACAAATGGCCTGACAAAGGTCACACGGTGGTCGTAGGCCGTCTACAACCCGCCTCTCGGGAAATCTATAGGTACCATAGGCCGATATTCAACAGAAGTCGTCGTGTGGCTGATTATGATGATGACGAAAGTTAACATGTTCTCAAAGCTTAGCTATTCTATGAACACCAGTTGAGACTCAAAAGGTCGCGAGTTCTATTCGTGTATCAGCTTGAATGTTTGTTGATGAAAGTGTTAGATGGTTTCTGGTTTCCAAGAAGATAAAACCTTGTTTCTAAAACGCACAGTGGTTTAAAGTTCCATAGCAGAGGTGCGTTGCGACTTCAGCTTACTAGATTTGAAGGCAGGACAGTGTCGTCATCTTAAAAATAACATACGATTACGACCTATTTCTTAAACAGGCTAGTCAGAGGCCCAATTATTGTTGCCTTCATGTGGTCACATTCAGAAGCCTACACATTAACGAGAATTAGAACCCAAGCAACGTACCTAGTAAGGGGCGGGCTTACGGGTTTCTTGGGTTCTCATCAAAGTTTTCCATCACCGGAGAGTTGAAAATGAACCTAAAGTAGATAGGTGGTTCGGCGTGATTTGAAATCGATACAGCTGGTGTGAGAACCAAATGGGTTCTGACACAAACTGTATATCCACTAGACCACGGCGCTCTCTTGCATATTAACATAAAATATAAAGTGTCAAGTCAACAACGTCCCTAAAGTTAGAAAAACCAGAAAAAGACGTTCGGTCTTTTCTTTGTCTTTTCCTGGTTTTCCTTTTTTAAGTAAGATGATAATGCATTATCCCTAATGCTAAAATAAAATAACAACGTCCCTGTTATAACAAGTGATTATCTTCTTACCAGTGTAATAAGATCGGCGTTGTTAAGGCGCATGACTTGACAGGTAACACTGTAGGCGAGGTCGACCCTCAGAATGTAAGGAGGCACCTCCAGCCTATTACCTTGAGTTTGGGATACGTTCACCATGTCATGCGTTTCCAAATTTTGAACTATCCAGGAAAACTGAAATCATTCATTCTCTTGTTCATCATCATCATCTCATCTTGTTAGCAACGCGAGATTCTGTTTAATAAACGAGAAAGCTAATGAGGTTTGGATTCATTAATCTTTTGTTTAAAAGATAGCAGAAAAAATCATTCGGTTCAGGTGGATTTTGAAACTGTGTTTTCTGCTAACCAAGCGGCCGCTCTGACTAGTGGTCAGAGAGTAGCTAAAGAAGAGTGTTTTGTTGGAAATTTTATATTTGTTTATTATTTCATACTCGTACTCGTAGCCTTATAACATGTTTTAGTGCACTTAATTATTAACGCTTACATAATAATCTTGTGTTGGCTGACAAGTTGTGATTTGAGCTTCGACCACATAAGCGACGTCCACCAGCGCCACCTGGGCGCCGACCAGTACAACCGACAGCATATCGTTCCGCCCTTCTATCATTAGCTTCTGGTCACCCTGAGTGTTGTCTATGTTAAAACTCTTCGGTTCACTAATCTCGCCATTGGACTCAATTGAGCTGATGTTGAAGATGTAGTTAACCCCAGGAAGCAGCTGAAATTTAGTTAATTAGATTAAATAGTAAACTATTATATAAAACTGAAAGGTTTATGCCTAGATATTAACTTAACTAATAACTTTGCCTAGATGTCTGGTTTGGTATGAAAGGTAGTTCTATGAATACATCAATCATTATCATTGGACGTCATTCCACACAGCGCCATCTAGCCCACAAATAAGCAAAGCTTGTACTATTCAATACTAGTCAATATGTCGCAGTAAGATAAATAAAGTCGTAATATAGTTATTTCCCTAGGGACATAATTATATACCGTAACATAGTTACACGAAAGCGATTTATAACCATCTCACTGGGAATATAGTTATAAAACGGTCCAAGCTTAGTAATATCTTGCTTGTCATTCAGAGTCTACGGCTATGACGTCGATGGCCAGATATATTCGTTTGAAGGAGAATACATAACTCTCGTCGGGGTTCTCAATAACGTAGACGCTAAGACTTAATTCAGCACAGCGCCATCTTGCCCACAACTTAGCAAAGCTTGAAGTCTTCGATGTTAATCAATACACACGTTTTTCAAGGACAATAGTATCGATCGCAATACTACTTTACTCTAGTGAAAACAAGTTTATCTAAATTAGGATGCAATAACACTCACGTCGCTGTTCTCGATGACATACACATAGGGTTCGGGCGGCGATTTGTTCAATTGTTTCTCGAGAGCGCGCACCGTGCGCCACAGCATGATCGTGAAGCGCTGCGTGGGCGCTGGCAGCGGGGTCCAGCGGACGACCCATTCTATGCGCAAATCGGCGTCTGCCGCTGTCTGTAAACTAACTCTGATATTTTAGGTGCAATCTATTAACATTATTTCATTCATGTTTAATACATACTTACAACATCCTACCTACTACTTCTGTATTGCACACAACGCTTTAAGTTTTTATAATTTTAATATTGCTGCTTCGAGTAGCACGTATGTGTAAAGGTAGAGAACGAGATACAGCAACACTGCATCGCGACTGTATTACTGCAAAAGTAACAACCCACAAAGGTTCCTAAGACGCCGCATGATGTACGGTCAACGGCACATCACGCTGTTCATTTCCAGTCAGTCCTCCTTTCCTCTATTGCAAGAAATGGCACGAGCAAGATAGAAAAACGGAAATGGGTAGCCTGATGTGCCATGGACTATACCTAGTGACAAACGTCAACGAACAGTAGGTAAGTGGGTATGCCAAAGAGGTAGGATGCTCTTCGTATCAATCCCGAAGCAATATGAATATGAAACATTTTTTGCATAATTGCCCCCGACTCATCGATAATGCGCAAAACGTGCGTGCATCGCTTTGCACACAGATTAATTCATTAATTTATTCGCGTCCATTTTGTTCGTCCATTGCTTTTTTATCGCACAGTTGGCAGTAGAGATAGTCTACGATAGCTGACATCCAGTAGAGTGAACTGAGCAAACGTTTGCATAAGGACTGTGTGAAGTCCAGTGTTTTTATTAAATTCAATCCTACAGAATTCCCATTTGTTTTTTTTAAATAAAATATTAATAAAATAAAATATTTATAAAGTAAAACGAACGGTTTTATTTCATCCTATTTACTCGCATCGTTCAATCACATTTCATTATTAAACAACAATTGGAGGAAGTTTATTACAATGTGGACGGTGTCATCAGTGTAGTGTAGGTCGGTAGCTTAGTAATGAGAACAGCCGCCTGGATGCGAGATATACTGGTTTGAGTCCCGCCTGAAACCTAGATCGAGTGCCTTTTCTGGAATTTCAGTCTGTCTTCAACAGAGTTGAAAACACCGATGAAAAACCCAAGCAACCCGAATGAAAGCGTTAGGCTAGCCCATCACCACATAAACGACCTATATACGTCCCACTGCTGGGCACAGGCCTCACCTCAACTATGAGGTGGTGCGAGCCATACTCCAACACGCTGGCTTAGTGCGGGTTGTTGGAGGGGTGTAAGGCTAGTGAGCAACCTTAATGTCAGATGTTATCAAGCCGCCCTAAGGCCTCTGACTAGGCTTAACGACTGACATCTAGTGACGTCAACCATCACCACGTTGGGTTCAAATTTGCTTCGCAATGGTAGTTCACAATGAGCTTTATGTTTCACCTGCCCAGCTACGAATTATAATTCGTGTTTACTTTTGAATGTTTTATTTTTAAATTTGATTTTTGATAGTAAAATATCCTATTGATATTATAAATGCTAAAGTGTGTATGTCTCGATATGTGGATGTGCTGTGTTGCTCTTGCACGTAAAAGCTGCTGGATGTATTTTAATGAAACTTTACAATTATACTATTAAAGCATCTGAATAGGACATAGGCTACAATTAATAATGATATGTAAAAAAAATTACCTAACTTCGTCTGCGTGGGCACGCGGACGAAGTCGCGGGCGGCCACTGGTGATTTTATAAGAAGGATTGGTTACAATACTTACGTGATAACAGTGTTATCCAATTTCTCAACCACTGCCTCCTCATCCTTGGGGCAGATAAATTGTGGCGCCAAAATGCGAAACTTTGATTCTTTCGTCGACATTTGCCCTGCCTATGAATATTTCATTAGTAACAATACAAAGTTCTTACATTCAATCACCTTTTGTTTTGTAGCCACTCTTAATAGTAGCTACAAATTAATCACTAAATATTAAATATCACTGAAACTAAACATTAATACACACAGCGCCATCTAGCCACAACTGAGCAAAACTTGTACTATGAGAAGTGAAAACGGACGAACTGGCTTAACCACATTTTTTATTATTTTTAAAAAATACAACATATTAGACAATGGGAACACGAACAATACAAACAGACAATTTCAAGCACACAAAGATTTGAACTGTGTGGGAACTATTTCTAAGCCCACTCAACCCAAAGCTTTGTGTGTGTTTGTGTTTAAGTCTAACCCCCTTATTCATAAAAACTTAAACAGCGCTTCAACAACACGTTAACTTATGTATCGCTTTGGCTCTTTAATTCCTGTTGCTGCCGCCATTTGCGAGTACTTAAGTGACACAACACACAACACGCTAATTGCTTAAACTATGCTTGAGCACTCCGTTAATTTTTATGAATAAGGCAGTGAGTCTAAAAATTTAACATATACCAACAACATGACTAAATCAGAACACCATACTGCACTTTATTTATTACATTCAGGTAAAATGTCTTGAGAATATAATTTAAGGCAGATAAGTGTGGCCCTAACTCACGTAAATAATTATTTAAATAGCTTACCGATTGTACTGTAAAATGAGCAGTTAGCACTAGTATAACTGCATTC
Source organism: Udea ferrugalis (assembly GCA_950022985.1). Taxonomy (NCBI): domain Eukaryota; kingdom Metazoa; phylum Arthropoda; class Insecta; order Lepidoptera; family Crambidae; genus Udea; species Udea ferrugalis. The sequence continues at coordinate 6,498,933 of OX465533.1, forward strand.
ATCGAACACATCTCAAACAAAGGCCACATTTTGCTTTAACAACGGATAAACGAAATACTTTCGAGCGATTAGAAACTTTCAGTTAAACAAAAGAGTTCTGCAGTCTAACGGCCTCACCGCCATACTGGATTGAATGTTTTAAATCGCGTGTAACAATAGATATGATCAAATTATTGTGAGGTTAGGTTTGTCAACAAACACGCGTGCTTTCTAAATAAAGGCAGGTACTACTTAGTTGAAAGTACTTTTTTTTATAAAAACGAGTAACAATTCATTAAAGCACAGCTCAAATTTCAACATTTTGAGATCTAGACCTTACTCTTATCATGTAAGCACAGCAGCTCTCAGAGGAGGGTTGGAAATTTAGTAGTTTAAAAATACAATGTTACCAATACATAACATAAGCGGCCTATATGTATACGTCAAACTGCTGGGCACAGGCCTCACCTCAACTATGAGGTGGAACGAACGAGCCATACTCTGACGGGCTCAGTGCGGGTTGTTAGAGGAGAGTAAGGTTAGTATGCTATCAAGCCGCCCTAACTAGGCTTAACGACTGACATCTAGCGACGTAAACCGAGAGCACCAGCTTAACGTGCCTTCTGAAGCACGGTGCCCGAAAAATACAGTTGTGACAGTGATCGGCGACGATCACTGTTGTAAAGCAAGACACGCCGGGTCGGATATGGGATGGGTGACCAGCCCGGTCCGTTAAGCAGTTGGAATTATTATACAATGCAACTTTATTGTAAGAGGATGCCCGACTAGTATCTGTTGTATTGTACTGGATGCGGACAGCGCAGGACCGATCGTTGTGGAGATCCTTGGGGGAGGCCTATGCCCAGCAGTGAGCGTCGTTCGGCTGACATGGTGATGATGATCTCTTGTAAAATCTTTTCACCATCGGCATTGTTGAATCCTTCTATGATATACGTTTGCAAAAATGTTTAAAAAAATGCTGTTGGCATTGTTATCATTGGCATTAAAATTTTAACTTAAAGTATTATTTCAGGGATGATGCTAGACATCATTCCTGAATTGCTCACAGAAGGATTATGAGAGATAAGTACCTATTCTAATAATAATCCACGTCGTTTAGGTGGTTTAGGGGACGTTAAACATCGTTTAATGGTGGCAAAAAATAAAACCTTATGTATTTTTTTGTTAATTTTATCATTGTTATGTTCTCCCCACCTATGTTGAATAGGGGGGGAGAATCCATAGGGGGGTAGTGTGGCGACTATGCACCTACAAACTCCTCGTGTGCGCCTGGCCACTTATAATTAAAAGCGCGTGCAAAAATAGAAATAATAATATGCTTACGAGTACCTATATCAGATTGAGAAAATTATGTTCATCGTTATGTTGTATATATTTGAATTATACAAGTTTGATTTTAATGGAGGAAAATGCATAGTTTAATTTTCCCCATAAATTTATTAAAATTCCTGACATTTTCACCTAATACCTGGTTAGCAGCCTACACTGTAGGTACTCATATTAACGGGCCTCACAATTCTACCGAATGGGTATAAATATAGTTTGGTTTATTGATCATGAGATGTTCAGACGCCTTTAGATTTATGTGTCCTATATTAAAGCGACAACTCGTACTAAGATGGGTCACTTAAACGTAAAGGTACAGTAAACATGTAAAGGCGTCTGTACACCTACATGGTGACAAATATTCATGTGGGAAATCGTATTAATTTACCTAATGTAGTTAATATTGTACTTACTACAAATACTGTTCAATTTATTCTCGTTATAGAAGAGCAGGAAAACTATGCAAGCTACGGTTAGGCGCGAAGATAATAGTAGATTATTAACCAAGGGGATAAAGCAGTGTCTTCTGTCGCTGGTGACGATTGAAATCGCGAGCGCAAGGAAGGACTCTTGGTTAACACCCGAGCGCAGCGAGGGTGTTAAAAACTTAAATCACAGCGAAGCGAGGGATTTAATACTAGTCCTGAGTGTAGCGAGGGATTTAAGTTCAATCAAGACTAAGACAGCTTTATCACCGAGGAAAATACTCTACTTTTCGTAGCATTTGCGAAAAAAATATTTACGGTATTATTAAACTTTTTCTATTTTATCAAATATAATACTGGCAGGTCATAAATAAAGAATTAAAACTTCTTATTCAAATTAGCGCTCGAAAACCTCGGTAAGTATTCCAAATGTAAATCACATTCTCGCCCTAGGGGATGAATGAGATTCAGTGCAATTTTCTTTCCCTGTTTTTAACAGATTAAAAATGACTATTGTAATGTTCTCTTTTTGTGGGCTAGAATGTCACTTTCTTGAGCAAGTGGTACGAAAATAGATTTTTCATTACTCATACTCTGAAAGTAGGTCATTACTGACCTGAGAAGCGGGTTGAAAGTAGTACTTTTCATCCCTAGGGAGAATCACTTTCCACTGACAGCTGTCAAATTATTAAAAACAAAACTAGTTATTTTTCACATATCTATTGAACCATGTTCCAACTTTCTATACAGCCACGATGTAAAATTGAAATACCTAAAGTTAATTATGTATTGATTAGAGAATATATAATTTTAAATACCTTTATTATAATTCAGATTCAACAATTTCTATAAAATAACTTAGCTTTGAGCAAAATATTTAGCATTTCTTGAATGATGAAAATAAAAAATAATGGCTGAATAGCGGGCCGGCCACAGAAAAAAAAACAAACAAAATAGGCGGGAAAGCGGCAATTCGATCTTCATTTATTTTTGTCATTTTTTCTTTAGCTAATTCATGTTTTTATTTTTAATTTCCTTGTATTCGTAATGAAAAGCACAGTGTTTGTTTACCTCGGGTTAAAGACTTATTTAGTCCCTCGAACTATTGGCGCCCTCACTTCGTTCCGGGCGCCAAACCCCGTCTCGGGACTAAATAAGTTACTTTCACCCCTAGGATAACAATGTACTATTTCGTATTTAAATTTGGAATACTGACAGAGGTTTTCGAGCGCTAATTTGAATAAGAAGTTATAATTCTTTCTTTATGACCTGCCAGTATTATATGTGACATAGTATAAAACAAAATCGCTTTCTCTGTCCCTACGTCCCTTTGAATGCTTAAATCTTCGAAATTACGCCACGGATTTTGATGCGGTTTTTATTAATAGATAGAGTGATTCACCTATTGCACCCGTGCGAAGCGGGGGCGGGTCGCTAGTATGTTATAAAATAGAAAAAGTTTAATAATAAATATTTTTTCGCAAATGGTACGAAAAGTAGAGTATTTTCCTCGGTGATAAAGCTGTCTTAGTCTTGGGTGAACTTAAATCCCTCGCTACACTCAGGACTCGTATTAAATCCCTCGCTTCGCTCGTGATTTAAGTTTTAAACACCCTCGCTGCGCTCAGTCCCCTCTTCCCCACTGGGCACTATGGGCACGTGCCCAGGGCCCCGCGATCGAATGGGGCCCCCTAGTTCCTGCCAGATTACCAAATGATAACCCATATTTAGGTATTACCGAAGAACATTAATTTTGAAAAATCTTTGTCTTGTTTGTTTCTCTTTCTTTAACTATTGTAACTAAATAGTGTTTTCTCAAGGTCATAGGGGCCCCATGATCCAAATGTGCCCAGGGCCTCAAATAGTTTAAAGACGGCATTGGCTGCGCTCGGGAGTTAACCTCGAGTCCTTCGTTACGCTCGCGATTTCAATCGTCACCCGCGACAGAAGACACTGCTTTATCCCCTTGGTTAATAATCTACTATTATTGCACACCGATACAACAGTAAATAAAATATAGATTAACGGTAATGTCATTATGGCATCCTGTGTTATTTATTTGTTCTAAAATACACAGAAAATAACACAAAAGACGGGCTTGATGCTACCAGCGTTTCGAGAGATTTCCTATCAGAGAGAGTAGTGATGTTGGGGGTACAAAATTTTAATTTGATGAAAACAAAGATTTACTTTTAACTATAGTTAAATTAAACTAATGAAGTAGAACTCGTAGATATTGTATCACATCTAGGTATACTTAGATGAACCCACAGAAAATAATCAATATACACACTACAACGCTGTTAGTGGATAGTGGTCTCTATTTTCCCGGAGTTTCGAGTCCCATACACATACCCCGGTTAGCCTAGCAAGGCAACTGGACCCCTTTACGACATTTCATTGGCTGTGATGATGATAATGAACAATAATTGACGATTCTCTTGGTGTAATTGTTGAGAAGTCGACTACTGCACCAAAGGTTGCGGGTTCGATCCCCACACAATACAAACATTTGTGTGCATAAACATGTCTGTTTGTATTGGTCTGGGTGTTTCCTATGTATATTAAGTATGTATTTACAAAAGAAAAAGTATTTCAATTTAAAGAGCTTTATTCTCATAAAAGACATGCATGTCACTTATTTGAGAAATACATTCAAAACATAGTACAGTCACACGTCGTGTGTTAACATTAATGAAACTACAAATAGGTTATAGGTACAATAAAAATTTCAAGAGTAGCATTCGCTGAAACTCTCCGCGCTCTCAGCCCCGTAGTAAACTATGGTCTGAAAGGATATGGTTACATATCCGTATTTAAGTATGTTTATCCGTTGTCTAGATCCCATAATAACGAACTATAATTAGCTCACTTGGGGCTAGATGGCGCTGTGTGGAATAATGTCCAGGGATATTTATTTATTTATTTTTTTTTTTTTTTTTTTAGGCCTATGTTCAGCAGTGGACATCATGTGGCTGCTGATGATGATGATGATGATGTACTTATAAATAACTTTGTGATGTGTATGCAGTTAAATTGTCTAGCTCGTCAAAATTCCTATTTGGCCTTTGCGTGACCAATTGCCCTGAACGCTTCCATGGAGGCCATATAATACTGTTACCATCTACATCTCTATTAATTCAATAGCCCACTTTAACCTATATTCTACAGCCTACTTATACAGTACTTGTATATACGTAAGAGTCCATTGTAGATGCCGCCCTCTAATTTAACGTGAGCGTGTTCAGGGCAAACTGACCTTTATCACCTTCATTATCACAATTAATGAGGATGTTAGGTTCTCCGATCCGGAATCACCTATCACAGGTTAATTATGATTATTCGTTGCATTTTCTCCCAATTACATTTATAAATTGTGATGACAATTTAAAAGTCAAAACACAACAGTGTTGCCACTTTTTTGACGGAAAAATTTCCCTAAATGAGGGGAAATCTGTATTTGTCGTATTGGCTCGACTTTAGTATCATAACGGATAGCTAAGAGCTTAATTTTTTTTTTGGTAATAGATGTTAATAAAACATGTAATCCTGTGAAGTTTCATTTTGCGGAAGTGAATACTGTTCGAGAAAAAAATCCTAAAGTTTAAGATAACATCGGGAAATGTTAGGTTTTTTACGCCATTTTAACGATTTGTTGACGCAGACCAAGGTTTATTTCTGAAATTAAATTTAGAAAACCATATTATTATTGCTATTCTCTTTAAAATATGTTTTTAATGGAAGAAAAAGTTAAGTAGCCCTTAAGGGCTTCAATGACGAAAAAATAAAAGTTTAAAGGTTTTGTTTTTTGGAATTGTCATGAACAAAACGCAATCCGCCATTTTGTGCTGTCAGTGGCTGGCTGTTGACCTGTCACTCGTTGTTGTGTACTACCTACTCGCGTCTTTTTATTTTTTCACTGCCTTAAGCTAGAATCGGGGCACAACCGACTGGTTAGGGTTAGGTCAGGTTGGAAGGCTAAAGGCCGGAGCTTGATCGAAAATAAGAAATAATGATATTGTATATAAATAATCTTCAGACTAAAGGTATCCCTAGGTTAGGTTAGGTTAGAACTGTGACCAAAACCGCCCGAGCCGAGCGAGCAAAGCGAGCGCGCGATACAATTAATATAAAATAACCCTTGCGTTATTTTTAATAGGTTTCCTAGTAGTAAAAATCGACGGGATGACTGGGTTTCAATTATTCGAAACTGCAGAGGAGAAAATTTTTGGAACCCCTCATCTGTCAGTACCGTGTGCAGTGCACATAGTGCACAGTGCATAGTTAGAGGGGTGTAAGGTTAGTGATAAACCTTCTGTCAGATGTATAAAATAATAACAATCATAATCGTACTTAAGTTAATAAACCCGGTTAAAATAAAAGGTAAACTTTAGGGAAATTTATGATTTATATGGCATCCCTCAAATTACGCACACACCATTGACTGCTTCCTTCACTCATGATTCGACGAAGTGGCGTCCGTCTTTCTTTTACGTCCGTGGTATAGGGCTGGTTTGTCCGTTCTATTTCCCCAATGGATGTCTGAGCAAAATAAGGGAGACACTCACCTTTCGTCCGCCGCCGCCGCCGAATACGTCCCGTGCACGTCAGTTATCCCGATTATGCCGATCGGGATCAAGGTTCACCCAGGTTCACCATTCACAGTTTTAGATAATTATTAATACATCATAGCTAAGCCATTCCGAGTGATTTTTACATTACGTCAACCCAACTGACAGACTCGCCGGTAGACAGGTGCGATACGGCGTAAGACTGCCAGTATTGGTGTCTCCACAGATAATGCCCAAACAGAGGATATTTATGAATATTATTATTATGCTGAAAAAACGTGCTGCTTAAGTTTGCAATCACAATAACCATTTTTACTGAAACAAAAGCACACAACTACACTAAGCTCATACTCCAAACAAGGCAGTCAGATTCACACTCATTGTTGCCGTCGTAGTGAACTATAGTGAACAAAGTACTTAAGAGTTCCGAACAGATTTTAACTCAAACCACACGGGTTCGAAGCCAGAATGTTAAAGCACTGGGCCTCGACGCTCTTTATATTATTAGCGAACATATTAGCTTGTGTGCCTGAAAATGCCTGAATGATGGAGTGTGTGTGTGTGAACATGGTGAGGTGACAAGTGCTTCGCCAGTTGCAAAATTATACGTACAAAGCTAATCGCCACTAAAAATTTTCCGTGCCTACATGTCTGAGCTGTTTTTTAAGAATCCAAGACAAAAGAAAACTTTAGGGAAACTGAGCACAAAACAAATTGTACGGACGATTGATACTGCGACGTGACCTGCCTCAATCCTCTAACGAACCCATTCATTCCACTTTACATCTAGCTGTCTGTACGATTTTCCATACATGCATTTTATGTGTAGAATAAAAGAATGATAGATCTATGAATGGATCGTCAAATTATACAAAATATTGTAAATAACGATTGCGACTTATGGATGTTAAGTCAAAATATAAGTTAAGAATATTTAACGCAAAGTTAGCTCAGATGGTATTGAAACGCTAAGAATGACGGGTTCGATTTCCAGCTAAGCCCATTATTTATTATGTTCGTTGATGAAACATATTTGTGCTATGCCAGGGTGTTTTTGGTAGCTTATCTTTTTTACTAAAAAATGTCGTTCACTTCATATCTCCAAGCATCTTTTATATCTTTCCTTCGGCCACCCAACAGCTAATATTTAGTCTGAATTAAACACCTCTGCTATAATTATCTGCTAGTATTATGTGATCTGAATCAATCAACTTATAATTATAATCTTATGCTTGTCACGGACGTAAAAGAAAGACGTACGTCATCTCGTCACATGGAGTCAAAAGGCGTTGTTTGTAGCACCTAGTGTATTTGTGTGAGTGCAGTAGGTCGTGTACAACAAACAAAATTGTAGCACCTTGCATGCTTCACATATTTAGTGTGATGTTCTGTCTGACTTTCTTTTACGTCCGTGCTACTTGTCTAAGAAACCCTATTAACATTTTGATGGTTTCTGAGTAAAATCCTTTACCTTCAGAACTCAAAACTTACCATTCAACACTAGAAATCGATCTCTATCTTGTTCGGTGACAATTTTCAATTACACGGGAATGACAACAAATAAATGGCTGCTCCTCGGATAGGATATTTGGGGAGAGCTCGTAAGTTACCCCTTGTCTTGAAAAATGCCATTGTTGTCTCGTTTACGTGATGTATTAGCTGCTCTGGCTATGACTGACGAATGGCACGCCATCCTTAGGGACCTTCGTCAGAACCTCTCTTGTGGAAATTCGTGTTATAGGCGCCTCTAACATTAATTTTAGCCCTAGCTTCAATGTAGAAATTTATTTAGAACCCTATTTCATACATTTTCATTTATGCAAATTGGTGTCTGATTATGATTTACAATTTCAACACAGTCGAAACATAATCAATCGGTTTAGAATACTGAAAAACATTCCAATTCGAATTTATGGTTTCTGCTCAGCTTGACGGTTGACCAATAGATAATGAAGTCACTCCACTTATATTTTCTTTGTGCAAGAAAAAAGAAATAACACTATAATTCATTACTTACTTGGTTGCTAGGAATGAGCGGGGTTAATGCCTGCTTCTTAATTGGACATAATTTTAAATCATTGTAAACATTTTGCATGCCGGTACAACTCCGGGTAGATCGAAGTTGTGTTGTGACTCCATTTTAAACTAAACAACTTATTTGACATTCCTTCGTTGATAAAAATAAATTGATTGATAGTAGAAGACTAGGCTTCTACTCAGAGTTTAATGAATTCGGGTGCTTGTGGTTTGCGGTTTTTATTGTGGTTTCCTAATCTTAGGGAAATCTGGCCTTGGGACCATATACTAGTTCGAGTGGTGTTATCTTAATTAACATATTTAGACCGTAGTTTGTGTAATTAAAAGCACTTATCCACTTAGTTAAATTGAATGTAAGTTTAATGAAAGTGTCAGGTACTTTGCTTAATTAGACAAAATTTCAATTTCGTCCGCATTTAGTTAATTGTTTTATCGATTGGTTTACTAAAGTCGGAAAAATATAAGCTGTGTATATTTTTTTTATGTTACTTTTGATTGAAAAAGCGTCGTTCAATACGGTCAATGATAGTTAAAACGAAGGAAAAAAGAAGAGCATAAAATCAAACGAGCTAAACGTTTGTAATTCCAATAAAAAACATAAAAAAGTCTATAAGAAAGACATTTCTAGAAACGAATACGACATTAATAAAAGGCAAGGTCCTCTATGCTATTTTGTTTACGAAGCGGCCCGAAGGTCTATAATTCATTGTCATAAAAATCGACGCAGGACTCACGCATGTGCGCCGCAACCGGCGTGAAGTAGGCCCAGGTGCGGCTTTTGCAAGCGCGAGCGTCAGCCGAGGCGCCCGATCAGAGTGAAGTTTGTACGAAAGCCCCGGCTTGCGAGCACGAACGGCAGCGGAGCCGCCCGATCAGTGCCGAGCGCAACATTCGGTGGGATTCACGCTCGCCCGCTCTACACATTATTGACCATTTCCTGAGACATTCCCACTAAAATACATTGCCTGCCGAGAAAACTGCCCCAAAAACCTAACAATAAGTGACAATACAGTGATTCAGTGACAAATAAACTAGTATTAAGTAGCAGCGTAACATACTCGTAGTTGTGTAATGGAGAAGTGCAAATCTAGCCGCTAATTGCGTTCATTAGCGAAGGATATACCGTATTAGAGTCGCCCTTTATGCAATTAAGCCGCTGAAGAGGAACGTTGTGAACAAGCCTAAGTTTAGTGATCTAAAGAATTAACTAAGAAAAATGCCAGCATCAGTACAAGAAAACATTGCTTTGTTAAATATGATGTCGTCAGATAATCTGGAGGATGATTTGAAGAGTGTCCAGTTACATTATCCATCTGACAGACGTTTGCAAGCCGACAGCGCATGCGTGGAGGAGAGGGTGAGGACTTCCTTGGGCGACATTGTGGTGGCGGTCCGAGGGGACCGTAACAAGCGCGCCATACTCACTTACCATGACCTTGGCGTTAACTATGCAGCCAATTTTCAAGCTTTCTTTAACTTTGTTGACATGAGACCTATTTTGGAACAATTTTGCATATACCATGTTAACGCACCAGGACAAGAAGAAGGCGCTCATTCATTTCCTGAGGATTATACATACCCAAGCATGGATGCTTTGGCTTCTCAAATAGATTTTGTCCTTGGACATTTTGGTATAAGATCGTTCATAGGATTTGGAGTGGGTGCGGGTGCGAATATTCTCGCGCGTTATGCCCTTAATAATCCGCAGAAAGTTGACGCTTTGGCTCTGATCAACTGCACGTCTACTCAAGCCGGCTGGACTGAATGGTTATACCAAAAGATCAACACTAGACAGCTCCGTTCCAGTGGCATGACTCAAGGAGCATTGGATTACTTGATGTGGCACCACTTCGGCCGTAGCACTGAAGATCGCAATCACGATCTCGCATATGTTTTCAAACAATCCTTTTCTCAAGTAAACCCTACAAATTTGTCGATGTTTATTGAATCGTACTTGCGTCGCACAGATTTAACGATCGCTCGTGAGACGAGCACAATAAAGGTGCCAGTTTTAAACGTTACCGGAGCTCTGTCCCCGCATGTTGACGATACCGTAACTTTCAATGGGAGGCTGGATCCTACCAAAACGTCGTGGCTGAGCATTTCTGACTGTGGCATGGTTCTTGAGGAGGAACCGGGTAAAATAGCGGAAGCCTTCAGGCTATTCCTGCAAGGAGAGGGTTACTGCAGGTAGTCACGTTGCTGGAACACAAAGAGCGCAGCGCTGCTACTAGAATGCACATGATGCTTACACGCGAGCTTTAATGACACTGTTTAGTCACGAAGATGTAGAGAAAATGTTGTTGTTCCCTAATTTTAGATATTTATCTGAATAAAATTTAATTTTATGGCTTAACTCTTATTTATGTAAACCCATTAAAAGTCAATAAGTCAATACAATTAACAGTAATAACGCCTAAAAGGCCGGGGCTGATTCTAATTAAGTGCTTATGTACACACTTCCAGCAGCCCAGTTTTGGGAAACAATGAGGGTTGATTTCCATATTCAATTAAACTAAATTGAAGGCTGCAATAATCCAAATTGAAATTCGAGATCGTAAAATTACGAGCCGCTTTCAATTAGAGCGAATTTAAAGGGTTCAGGAATTATTAAAATGATTTTATAAATTTTGAGCCATTGCGATGCGAACTGAGTGGACTGTGACCTACTTGTCGGAACTAAATGGGGCGTTAAACTGCCTTCTTTTGCTCGATACGTCCAGACTCAATGGCGGCGTTACGTTGTGCGGACAGCTACCTGTGTAGCAAGGTTGATGTTGGTCACAATCTTAAACTGAAGAAATAAGGCTCATTTTCCAACTGCTTTGTTGTGCTAGGTGTGTGGCCGTTTACACATTGCCATACTTCAAGCGTAGTATTGGATTGCGTAACGGTTCTCGTAGTGCGCGTAGTACGAATATGTGTTCGCACTCGTAGCAATGAGATTTTTGTGTAAGATTGGATTATTTTATTTTTGATTCTTAAACTAACTAATTTGTATTTTTATTTTAGAATGATTACATTCAAAGTCTCTCGCTTTCATAGCAATGACAGCTCCGCGTTAGGAAATGAATGAGTAAAAATCACAACATCATATTCATACATGGGAAACCAGTACCGACAAAGGTACATAGTCAGCCCCATCACATAGGTTACACACTGTTAATACCTCCCTGCCTATGTGCCTAGAGAATGAAATCAAAGTTAAGAATAAAAGAAAAGGTATTTTTTCGGGTTCTCAACCCGGAGGTCGTGGGTTCGAATCTCGCGCGGAAAAACAACAAGTCCATATTTGTGTTGTTGTTTCGAGTTGTGGCTAGGACAGTGATCAGTGACAAAGATTATCCATACTGTCGGACGGGCATGTTAAAAGTCGGCCTTGTGTGTGCCACACCTTTCTCCGTCGTCGTGTCGATCAGTCGTCGCACCAGCTAAGCTATTCCGGCGGACGCCAAAACTCCCTTCGCTCGTGTGAGTGAACTTTAAAATTCAATTTCTTTGCAACTGTGGTCGTTTGAGAAAAAAAGGACTGAGACAAATGTCATTTTTGAATTATTTACAAACAAAATAAGAGAAAATACTAATTCAAAGTAAGGTGAAGTAAGTGATGATTGAGGTAAGCGTGAAGCACCGAGATGTGAGGTGATGTCCGCCGGAATAGCACTCCTGGTTCGTACGTCCCTCCCACTAGGTGTATTGGATGACTTGATCAAGATTGCTGGATTTTGGTGGATGCAGGCCACATACAACTGGACCCTCTATGAACTTATGGGTCAAGGCTTATGCTCAGCAGTGGAAGTCATGCTGATAATGTTGATATACGTTATCGCTATCCTTTAATTGTGATAATTAAACATAACACATGTCTCTCACACACAAAGTGTCAAAAAAGAAGTGATAGTTTTTGTGTAACTCATGTGAGAGTAAATGAATATTTTTATTATATAAATTCGTCAGTCACCCGAATGTTTTACCTAGGCAAGGATCTCACGACCCACAGCGTAACAGTGGCGTCTACAAACTGGATTACTAATCCATGAGTTCACAAACGTGGGCCAATGTTGAGCAGCCATTATGGGCATATTAACACATCCTATGATGAGCTTAACTTTCTCGTGCTCGGGAAGCACCGGCATATTATTTGCGTCCGAAATACCTCAATATCTCAAGACGAAAGTCTTTGACCAGTGTGTGTTGCAAGTAATGACGTGTGGGAGTGAGACGTGGTCGTTCACTATGGGTCTCATAAGAAGGCTCAGCGAGCACAATGGATGTTTGGTATTTCCCTGCTCGATTGAATCAAAAATGATGAGATCCGCAGTGAAACTAAGACAACCGACATCGCTCGAAGGACTGCATCGTTGAAGTGGCAATGGGCGGGACACATAGCGCAGCGAACCGATGGCCGTTGGGGCGTTCCGAGGGCCTTCACAAGGTGGACCGACGATCTGGTCAAGGTCACGGGCAGCCGCTGGATGCGGACAGCGCAGGACCGGTCGTTTTGGAGATCATTGGGGAGGCCTATGCCCAGCAGTTGGCATCGTTGGGCTGAAATGATGATGATAATGTGTAACTTTGATTATCGTTTACGAATTGCTACAAACTGGCCGAGTTCCAATTAAAGTGGTTCACTGTACACGAGAATTGGAACAAACGTCTTTTGTTTCAGTTTGTAGGTTGTTCTGAGCGAGGTAAAAGAGTTTAATTCAATAAAACTCGTGAATAATGAGTGAAAAGCAAACATACCTAGTTTTTTAACATCCCTCCCTCTCACAAGTGCTGTTTTAAATTAAATTTTGCTCGCACATTCGCTTTAAACCGTACTAGTAAATAGTAGGTATTTTAGTGAAAAAGCAGCGTTGTTAGTTGGTGCTTATGAGGTTTTTTTATTTAAAAACCTACAATCCCGCAAGGGGTGCGTTTATATGCCAACACGAACATACTGAATAATCATGATTCTGACGTACCACGAGTAAGTAGGTACTTGTGTGTTTTTATACTTGCAAAGCGATCCTTCAAATTATCAAACAAAATAACAAATATCGGGCAATCAACATACAGGCTACTTTTTTTTCCATGTAGAAATCTTTATTAGAAAGAATTTTCTACGAATGATAGTGATTTCCATTTTTGCCGCGAAGTTAAAAGACGGTTATGATTTTGACCTGTGTGTATGTAATTATGTATGTATGTGGCTTCCATCTGTTCTCGCATAACTTCTACACAAGTAAATTATAATTAGACACAAAGGACGGCTATCCTATATGGCTAGCGGAGACGACTTTCTTGTTCGTACTTTTTATGGCGTGTTTTCACGATATATTTCTTGTACAATAATTTTTAAGATGTGTTTGGGTAACTAAGTACAATTAAAAATAAGTAAGAAAAAACAGAGTAAACGTACGTCCAATTTTCGAAGTGATCTTTTATAAAATTCAATTTCATCTCACTTTGTTTCTGTGATACATTTTCATAACGTGTCGATTATTTTTACTTTAACCGAGTAATCTGCTAGATTGCTTAATATTTGCCTATGACAATGTTTCAATAAGTACAGCTAAGTACTAAATCAAATGTTAAAAGTATTATCAATAAGACATAGACACCTACCTACATCCTGAAATTAATTAATTAAAACAATTGACATTGATTAAGTGCACCACAGTACAAATAAAATACCCTGAACAAAGGAAACTCGTAATAAATAAAAACATACAAAGCTGTAATTAATTTCTGATTCGCAGTAAACTTCGATCGTGTTTCATTGGAAAGCATTTTTTCCTGGTCAAACGTGCTACAGCCTGGGTGTTTGGGGGGGCTAGTTAAACGAACAGGGGTGGGCTTACCCCCTGCCTCCCTCGCTGACCACTGGATGAACGGATTATGGAATATTTCATCGAAAAAAGTCAGATAAAAAATGTTAACGCTCGCATCCGAGTATTCCTATCGGCTGCAATCGAACCTTTCGTACAATAACTACGTTTTACTCGCAGTGCCGATGGCTATGCTTTATATTGCGTTTTTAATAAACCAGTTAGAGGCGGGCTTCTAAAGGCTTTTAAGGCTAAAGATTAAGTATTCCTTTTTATTGCTAAAAGTGCGAAATGCATTTAAGGGGATGGTAATAGGACTATTACCGTTTATCAAAGAAGTTTTGTTATCAGCCTATCTTTTGGGTATATTTCGCTCCATATTTTTAGTAGCAAGCAAATCATGGCTATGTGGTAAAAGGTTTTGAAATAAACTGAATAAGTAGGTAGATATACTTACAATACCGATTTTTAAAATTAGTTCCATATCCGATTAGAATACACCTGTCAGAAAACTGTCTGTTCTTTATCATACAAGTAGTGTAAACTAATCTCACAAAACTTGGAACGAAACGTATCACTGCAAAATGCTTTTTTTCAACCAGTGAAATTAATAGAGAGTCAATCTACTAGCCTGCTTTTTAACTAATTCCAATCTTTCATAATTATATTGAACATCAATAAAACAATATTCTCTTTGGCAGGGTTAATTCATGACCCAAGATTGTTAATAGAAGGAGCTGGTATGATTTATGGTTATTTGGGTGCCATTTTCATAAGTGAGAACCGTCGTCATTTAATTTAAGGCTGATATCGAGTGCCACTAAGCCTTGTTACCCGATAGAGTGAATGAAATAACTTTGAAGTTTATCTTCACACTGAAAATAATAAATAAAACACAATATCAAAATTCCTAACAAAATAAAATTGTATGTAAGTAATGATTATAGTAAGAAGAACAATGTAAGGCTATAGTGCATGGATAGATCCTTCAAGAAAGTACCTATATACTTGCTTAGAGATATATACCTACCTTATATTATAGCAACAGCAAAGCCCGGATTCCGTCTCTGCTGCCTTCCAGCTTCTGGAATGCCCGATATTGGAACTCGAACGAAATTTTCGACGAAGCTTCGATACTTTTTACGTGAAATAAACTCCTTTGTCGTCTTTTACCTATCTACGTGAAAATTTGAAACTAGATACTCACCCACTTGGGTACTACAGACAGCAGAAAATAGAGTTCTATTCCATATTCTATGCTCAATATCTCAATATGTTTTATTTACTACAAACTTTATCTTTCAACAAACATTTTTCGAAACACCTGTACTTAGGGAAATAATAAAAGCAAAATATTTGCGGTAAATATATTTATTTTACATAAACCTGGTTCTTTAATATTATTTTATTTACAGTTTACAATCATATTGTCATAAAAACAATCAATAAAAATTGACTAGAGTTTGATGTTATCTACAAAATTTATTTACAAATGTAAGCTCCGAATCAGAGTCGATATTACATATCAGTCTAACTAGGATATATTTACAACAATAACTAGTATTTTAACATATAGTTGGCTAGAAAAGTTTTACTAACTATTTACTGATAAAAAAAGACCACTGAGAATTTTATGAACTTCTGAACTATTTCAAACAGGTTAGATTATATTTTAAGTATGTGAACACTTGTGAACATAAATGTATGTAATTACAAACGACGTTTCTTTGGCACTCTATCTACCCATTTATATTCATAACTGTTAACGTTTGACGGTAAATTATTACTTATTGTGTATAAACTATTTAAATATTATTTTAATACTTGTCGGTTATTTCACAACTTAATTTCTCCTAAACTTAAATTGGCAGTCAAGTTGGTAGAATAGGTATTACTGATTAAGATATTGCGATTATCTAGTAACAGTCATTTTTTATAGTTAATTAACTGACTAAACATAAGGTGACGAACTGTCGCACTCAGAGGCGTCAATTAAAGTTGATGATTCATTAATGACAAAATTTAACATTCTGAAAAGTTCCTTATTAAGTTCATTATAAAGTTTTATTGCATTAATAATATGCAACATTGGGACTAATTACTAATTAACTAATTGACCTTTCTGAGTGCGCCAGTTACCTTTACATTCCAAAACGTCAGTCAAAGTCAAGAAGACTCCAATCCCAGACTTATGGTTTCCAGTGAAATATCGAATGAAAAATGAGTTACAGATAGACGTCACTCAACTCGGTATCGATTTACTTGTAATGTATTATGTGAGAGGTGCTAAATATTGAACAATGTTTCAGAATTGTAGGTAAACATTTATTAGCAAGTGGCCGACCCACAGATGCATAAATCTATCATAGTGCCAAAATTGCTTAGTACAAAAATACCAATACATTTTGTAAGCCTATTTTGTGGGATATATTAATTGGAGCGGCGATTTCACCTATCTGTTATAAATGAATTAAAAACGGCCGTAAACTCAATAACGCCAAATTTGGCTGCCGTCGGGACGATCGTGTCAATATCCGTCGATGTATTCTACTTGTTTCCTCCCGTGTATAATGAATGAAATTAACGAAGTTGAGCGAATTATAAAAACAGGGTTGGCTACTAAAGATGTTTAAATAAACAACAGGATAATATTCGTTTTATTGCAGTCACTTTATGTTGATTGCAATGTTCGAAAGATCTTTCAATTATATTTGACGAGTGACGGGCTCACAGCAGAATCATGACATATTGAAACTTTTGTGCATTACTACCTACGTTAGATGAAGCAATCAGGAAGAATGGATTCAAAGGTGCCAGTTGTGGGATTCATATCGTATAATAAATGAGAAATTGTGTCTGTTCCTCAAGTTCGCTGAACATATTTGATTATTTTTAACTCTATGGAGTCTGTGCCGGCCGGGGGTACTGTACAAGTCCATTACAACAAGGTCCCAGCTTACGAGAGTAGAGTTGCGTTAAATCTGAGGTTGTCTGTACAGTCGCTACCAAAATAACTGAAAGATAAAGTTACGGCAGGCGGCAGTTTCGAATACAAAGCTATTTAAAACTGCTATGAATTATTTACCATGAATTTAAAACATGCGGACTGAGAATGACCGAACTATTTATTTTATACGGTACAAGAACATAGAAAGAAGGATTCGTCTCTTGCATAAAAATGCATAGCTTCGCTGTAAGTTATGGCTATAGCAAGATACGTCTAATACGGATATAATTATCAAAAGGTTATCAATAGTTTTTGTACCTACGAAACTTTATTTTTTTTGCCAATCAGGTGATAACGGCAAAATATAGCGACTAAATTCTATAAAACGTGAAACAAGTTGGTATAATTACCGGCAAAGACTGAATAAAAGTTTTCGTAAGTTTTTGAGCGACGGTTAAGTAAGTTCGGTTATCTAGGATACATAAAAAAATCCTCAATCTTTGCTATGTTTGAGAAAACATCATAAATAAATCAAGGCGCACCGGGGCCGACCACTGTCCGAAGCAATAAAACCTAAGTGTTGTACTCAAATAGTTTTATGAACACCCTAATCGCGAGTTATTTGTTACGAGCAAACTTTGCCACTCCAGAAACAAGTTTTTATACGAGCTTTGTTGGATTATCTTCGCCTTTTCGGAACTTTTATATCAATGAGAAATAGGTTGGAAACTTACATACCAACCAACATTCGATGGCAAAAATAGTGAAATTACTTACCACTTACACTTTAACTTAATGTAAGCTGCTAATATGATGCGGACGAACATACCTAGTATGGCGGGAAAAGTGGCAGCTTTTGTAGTCAATCTAAAGATTTGATGCGTAATTATTATTTACACGAGGTTTTCTATTCGTTTGATTGC
Source organism: Udea ferrugalis (assembly GCA_950022985.1). Classification (NCBI taxonomy): domain Eukaryota; kingdom Metazoa; phylum Arthropoda; class Insecta; order Lepidoptera; family Crambidae; genus Udea; species Udea ferrugalis. The sequence continues at coordinate 6,516,975 of OX465533.1, forward strand.
TCACTTGTTAATTGTTTTTTTCATAGAATGTCGATTGACACGATCGAAACACATCTACTGGTTTATAAAACAAAGCTGCGAATAGCAAGCGATGTCTTTTGGCATTGATTTGGCACTTCGTTTTGCGGAATGTTGTTTTCATACACCAAAATAGGTACTTCGATGTCAATTTGTACGTTGCTTGTGTAGTTAAGTCGAAACCTAGTAGGCAGTCAAGTTGATATAATTGATTTACTAGTCTATTTTAACTCTAGTATGTATGTATAATTCTTATCTCTCTCGTTCAACTTAATTCGTAATTCCTCGTCAGGAGTCAGAGGCAGGTGATAATTGCACAGACTTAACCAAACTAATGATTTGTCACTTTTCTTTTACGCGTATGAGGTTGCATAATCCTTGTTAGTAAAAGAGCCACGAGTTTAACGGAGTTTCAATTGATTAAAATTATTATAGTATAGCTTTAGCACACGGGATCAAATTTAGCTTAAGTTGGCTCCTTATTATTGTTTCTTTTTAATCAAGTATAATACGCGTCTCTTGAAGAGCAATTTTCATGACATGATATGTTGACATGTACATAGATAACTTTCGAGTAGAGCCCTCTGCAGTTTACAAGAAACCAAAAGGAAAGTAAAGACAGATGCGTTACTTTTTTTAAATAGTACAAAACAAATGAAGTCACTACTCTGCTGTTAATTTCGTTCCATATCCTGCCACCGAACTAAGGCAACGTCCTTGATCCTATCACCGGGTGTGCAGCGCCCGCGCCGCTAGCTGTGCTCGTGGTGCGTGCGCGGCGACAGCGAGCCAGGGCCGGACTCGGCGCTGGAGTCCCCCGCGTACACTTCCGAGAATCCGCCCCCACTGCCGCCACCGCCTGCGCTCCCTCCCCCACCTCCTAGGAAATTGTGCTTGCATTATCGCTATGTAATGAAGAAAATCTGTAAGAGGCAATGTCGGCAGTCTTCATTGTGTAGGTACGATGTAAAGAGTGCCTTAAAAACTCTGTTTCCTTGAGTTCATTTCTGCTTTTTTTATTTCAATTAAGTTACCATTAATTAAGTTAATATTAATTAATTAGTATGTAACGTTTAAGTGACGCATTAAAGCAGTGTTTCAAGTTGATATTGAGCAGCCCAGTAGTTAATGCTCTAGTACTCTACTTGTAAACCCCATATCGGGACATTACGGCTGCTTCCCATAAGGTGGAGTAAGGTCTTGAAGACCACTATAAACAAAATTGAAAAAAGATAATGTCAGTCAGTAAAATTGTATGCATAAACGTACCGTGATGCGCAAGCGGCACGCAATAGGAGGTCGCGGCGCAGTGGCGCGGGCGCACCTTCTCGTAGCGGCTGAGTTGCTGCAGCTCGCACTCGGAGTGGTGCTTTTCAACTGCACACACGACATTTGGGTACTTTATTCATTGTATACTAGTGTAGTGGTATAAGTCTTGTATATCTTTAGCAACCTATGTGAATAAACCTATATCATAACAAATATTATTATAATAAAGGCAGTCTTATTTTAGTTTACGTTCGTTTTACTCATCTACCTACGAACACCGTATATGTGAACCTGACCAAGGAATTCGCCCCATATTTGGGATGGAATTTTTAGCTACCCTACCCAAGCGTATTAAATCTGGATCAGGGATGGGATGGAAACTTTTTAGTCGTGAAAATTAAACTAACGCATCAATGGCAAGCAAATTATCAAAAGAAGAGACAGTAATTGTGCATAAGGTAGTGGGTGGCAGTAACCAGTCGCAATTAGAATAATTTAAGTTTCATCTTTCTTTTTACTTATCTTATCAAGTTTTATATTTCTTAAGGGTTGGCTGCACTGACTTCGATAGGCCATTAACTTAATAGTCCAAATCAATGAAGACTACCTAACACTCTCAGCTACCTCATTAAATGAAACATAACATATAAAAAAAAAACTTGTTGTTGCATGAATTAGATTATTTTAAATAAATTGTAAAAGTCAGTTTTCCCTACCGCCGGCCCTGAATTTTGAAACCCTGACCCTGAAAGCGATAAATACCTAAAATTACTTGCTAAGGTACTTATTTCTATATTTGTCAGATCACCGTGATTATCGTAAACACTTCGAACAGAAACACGAACACAGAAATACACGAGAAACAACTGTGAGATGAGCTTTGTGTCCCCCGAGGGTGTGCGGTTTCGACGAGGAGAAATACTGAGCGTGAAGGAGTCACTTTTGCTTTGTACCAAATGGCTTATGAACGAGAAATATTACCAAATCAATTAGTAAATAAATTATGATTATTATTAGTTAAGTTACAGTGTATAAAGACGCCATACGATAAATAAATAAATAATTATGATTTTGATTCTGAGGAAAATAATATTCATAATTTTTATGGGGTAATGTAATAATGTGGTAATTTTCACACAACTGTTTTTAAGTTCAGGTTTAACACTTCATAGAAACATTGATAAAATTAATAATGTAAGATTGAAAATATGCAAATAACAAAATTCGAAGGCCAGGCTTATTCGAGTATTCAGCTAAGTAAATAAGTAAAGTTCAAAATATTCCTAAGCTATTGGCAAAGTTCCATAAAATGACCACTGTTAGGATTTCACCAACAAATTATTATTTGGTAAAAACCTTCATTCAGTAATGTTTTGAATTGTGAGAGTATATACATACCTTCAGCTCGTTCTCTGTGCCTCTGGGGGTGCTTCCTGCAAGGGCGGTGTGGGGGGGCGTCGTTGTCCCGGTGGCCGAATGTCCGGAACTGTAGCGTATGGTCCAGGGTTGCGGCAGTAGCTTCCCCGCCCACCGCGAAAGTCGCGTATGGACTTATCTCATAAACGTCTGTTGTGGAAGAAAAAAAAACTATGTCCAAATAGGTATTTAGATATTATAATGGAAGTTAATCTCATGAGGCACTCACAGGAATGTGGATATTGGTGATAAGGAGAGTTAATTTCAGAACATAATTAAAATGTAAGCAAACGGATCGTGAACTACTTGCTTTTGACTATTCAAGTTAAATTACGATTATTCAAGTAAGAGCAGTTAGCAAGAGCTGTAATTATGAAATATATTCATTATTTAAGCTCTTAGAGCAGTTAGCTCTTACGCCACGAATGTAACGTTAAGTGGTAGGTATACACTACCAAACCTATAATGTATGTGACTTACGTATCTACTTCTCAGTAGAGTCAGTTATCTCGAGCATACCACCACAAACACAGCTTTGGACTTAGGTAAACGGAGGATTTCGTACTACCTGCGAAGTTAAAGTTTTAATCTAGTTCGTTTGTTACAGAGATTCAACAAACAGATAACCATTGGATACTTCGCTTCAAGTCTTGGGTTGACCCTAAAGTACATTAGAGGCTCAGGCTTGCCATTTCAGGGAAAAATACTTGGATAGCTAAGATACACATCCGAAGTAAAAATATTCTGAAACGGTGAACCTCATACGTTCTGCTCTAAATTCTGTGTCACCTAAAGTAAGTTTATGTGACCTACATGTACTCGTATTTCGTGCGCGAATGTTTTTCGATTAACTCCAACATGTCAGTTTCGATCAGGATGAATGTGGGTTTGCACGTACGAAGTCTATTTCAAGCGGATATTTTTGTTAATAGGACAGGTCGTTCGTTTTAAAATATACGTGTAGTGACGTGATGCTTAAAATGCTTGATTGGCAGTATTTTTATTGGTCCCGAGATCAAATCTGGCCGAAAAACACCTACTTTGTGTTCATTGTACAATTTGTGGCTAACTCTTAGGTGATTGAAAACACCGATTTGAAACTCAAGCAACCAGGATAACGGCAGTAGGCTCGCCCCTTACCACGTTAGGTTCAAATTCCCTCGGTGAAATGTGGGCTTCTGAATGAACCATTCACCATGACGGCAACAATCAGTGGGCCTCTGACTAACCCATTAGGTATATGGTCGTGAGGGTACTCGAATGTTTAGTATTTATTAGCGAGGTAACCTATTCACTGTAAAGATTTTCTGGTTGCTTTTAAAGTGTGCGCATTCCAATTATCACCGTCCTATCATAGCGTAGGCACGTCAAACTTAGTCGGTCTAAAAGCCCGTATGTTTTTAAACTACATCTAAGCGAACCGTCTAAGCGAAGTCTTTAAATCCCACTCTTTAACATCAAAAGACAACATAATCATATTTTTTTAAATCTTTCCCCGTGCCTGGGACCGGCGTGACTTAAGGAACTGTTATTAAGGTTCTATCCACTCCCTATAACTTACCGGATGCCGGAGACAGCTTGTCGTGCTTGTAGTCATGTTGGCAGTTCCTCATGTTCTGCTGCTCCGGGCAGACCGACTTGTCTGTGCTGGCCACCGAGTGGCTGCAGCGTCGCGTCTCTTCTTCTATTTGACCCCCACAAGGCCAGAGTGTACTAGAAATGTACAACAGGCCTCAGAACCATATCGATATTATCAAATATCTCTACAATATTTAAGAATACCAAGCTTATTTATATCTTTCTGTGTTGAAATACTTTAACACTTGTTTCAAATTTGAGTGACGATAAAAACAACATACGACGCTATTACTGTACGTTTAGTATTGCTTTCCTCAAAAAGTAAAAAAAAAGGGTATGTACTGTACTAAACTTATGAAATGATGCTTAGAACTCGATTTAAGCTACAGGTTTTATTTTCAGTTAGTAAAGTGATCGATTTCAATATTGAAGACCATAAAAATCAGTTTTAGTTAAACTTATAACAATGACAAGGCCAGAGGCACGAACTAGTTTTCGTATGGTAGGTATCTCTTAATTGTAAATGAGCATGCAACCAAAGTATAAAGTGGCATATAATAAAATGCCAAATATAAGGAATTGAGGAATGTCGTCGTTTGTTGATTCCGCTGTAAAGCCAATTCAGTGAATTGGCTTTACAGCGGAAACCATCCCGAAGGCCACGAAGAATCCCGTTGAGAATGGCGAGTGATGTATTCAGTTACTTATTTATTAAAAGAAAACTTTATATTGACCGGCATTCATCACGTTGATTGTGTAAAAAGCTAATGCTTACACACACAACTTATCTACCTAGCAATGAAAAATCCAAGTCATTAAACAGACTCACTTTAGGCCGCAGTTTTACAGTCAATACGCTAATAAAACTAGGCATACTTTGATTGAAACATACCTCTTCTTGGCTAGCAGCACGAGTAGCAGCGCCGCGACTGCCAGCGCCGCAAGCGCCGCGAAGGCAAGCGACACCGCGCCCAACACGCGGTCGGCGTCCGCGCCGCCGCCCGCGGTCACTATCGGCCCGCCCTCCGATTGGAACGCCACGGGTCGACGGAGACGCTCTGTTTCATACATACATAAATATAAACGGCCTATATACGTCCCACTGCTGGGCACAGGCCTCCACTCAACTATGAGATGGAACCAGCCATGCTCCAACACGCGGGCTTAGTGCAGATTGTTGGAAGGGTGTAAGGATAGCGAGCAACCTCAATGTCAGATGTTATCAAGCCGCCCTAAGGCATGTGCCTAGACTTCACGACTGACATCTAGCGAAGTCCACCCTGCCCAACTGCTTAACGAGCCTTCCGAAGCACGGATAAGCCCGAAAAATACATCACTAATTTCATATTCATTACAAATCAACGGCTATTTTACGCGGCCGCCTAGGCATTTTGCCAAAAAGCCTATGTTCTGCCTTTAGCTTCACACATGCAGATGTGCATTTGAGCATTTGACTTGAGGTTAGACGTGCGTGTGTATTGCTGAGGTGGATAAGATGTGACTACCAGCTAGACCAACTCGCACATTTTCGTATTCGGACCTGCCCACCTGGCAAACGTTTAGGCATATCTGACGGACAAACCTGTGTGTAACAACTGGTTTTAAATACTAAAACGATGTTACCTATTTTTCCATATTTAAGAATAGGTACTAGATTTTGTACATTTTTCTAATTGTTTTTAATTTTTATCTGTTTTTATTAATGAAGCAGAGAACTGGGGTATTTTTTAAATCTTTTATGTAGAGTACGTACCGCCAGAATGTGTGGTGGTGGCCGCATACAGTACAGCCTGGTGTCGAGCTGACTCCGTGGCGGTCCAGAGTCGTAGGCCGTACCACGCGCCCGCCGACAACCCTCCGATTAATACCTGTACCAATGTTACAACCCGTGACATTATTTTATAGATAGAAGTTCTCAGTTGGTACCAAAGGAACAAAAAACTAAAAATGAAATTTCTTACACAAATCCTGGATTTTAGTCAAAATCGTAGTGTAGTAGTGTGTGTGGTAGTAAAAACTGCCAACAGTTACTCGAATTTCCAATCAATATTAAACTGCTAAAGATTTGGTATTTTAATCCGCCTTAGAACTAAGCTTAAAAACTACTTGCATTTACCTTTAAGTAGAGTAGTGTGTGTCAGGATCGTAGCAAGTGGAAGGAAGTGGTCTCTGCCTACCCCGTTGGGAAAGAGGCGTGATGGTATGCATGTATGTATTTACCTTACCGCGTTGATGATTTAACTGACAAAGCAAAGTTTCACTGTCTTGCATTATTCGTATCAACGCAACAATTAATATATCAACTGGTTGATGGGACTTTGAGTATATCCGCAATGATATAAAAACATTCACAAAGGTCATGCATTGTTTCTATTTCCAGATATGAAATCGGAATATATTTAGATTGTTGGTGGCATGCTATTCTATTCTATTTATAGCCCACGTTCGTGATTAGGAACCACCTTTGTCAATCATTGTCATGTTGATCAATAACACCACCTACTCACACATCACAATAAGGCATTTCTCCTGTAGCGTAGTGAGCTTGGTTGGGTTAATTAGTTCAGACATCGGAATTGTGATTTCTGATTTGTATATTTCCAGCCAAACATTGATATTTCCGATAAACGTAGTCGCTGTGTTTAAAATGATATATTATAGGAGTTTATTTTTCAATAATTTACGTATCATTGGGTTAAGATTTTATCATGAACGGCCAATTTACGTCCCACTACTGGGCACAGGCCTCACCTCAACTATGAGGTGGAATGAGCCATACTCCAACACACGAAAAATACATCACTAAAATTCGGTCGGAATGGTCACCCATGCCATTTCCGGCCCAGCGTGTGTTGCTTTACAACAAAGATCGTCGCAAATCAATGACACAATTGCGCCACGGGCACTTCCATAGATTTTAACATTTCATCAAATAACCCAACAATCAATTTCAATCATTAAAATCATTGTAAAACCATTAATTCTTAAACCATTGATTCAAATCCCGGGATAACAAGGCAAATTCATAAACCACACTACCTAAAAACTTTGCTAATCTCTGTAATATAAAAATGAATTGCTGTTCGTTAGTCATCCGAAAACTCAAGAACGGCTATTTGAATAATTTTGGGCTTCAAATATTTGGGAAAGTCCAGGGAAGGTTTATGGGGGTATGAATATTTGGGATATCGCGAATTTAGATTTTAGCAATGCATAATAGTGGCACTGCTCTAAACATATTTGTTGGTTGTCAAATACTTATATCTTACTAATATTATAAATACGAAAGTTTGTACGTGCGGAGGTGCCGTGTTGCTCTTTCACTCTTTATACATCTGAATAACACATGGAATATCTGAATAACAATTTATATAGATTAACAATTATTTTTTAACCTTAGTCCACGCGGACAAAGTCGAGGGCGGCCGCTAGTTTTTTAATAAATTGTCACAACCCAACAGCATACAGCAGAACGGTGAATTCGGGAAAGCTAGTTGTTCAGCTTTGTATTTGGTACATTACTCTAAACGGCCAGGCCAAGACTAGATCGTCTGAATTACTTACTCGCTAGTGTTTTAAATATGTGCAGTGTATTCCAAAATATTTGTATCTTCATCTTCTTTTTTTCTAATCAGCAACAATAAAACTCAGTGAGGTAAATTATAACATAAGCTCCAAGTGATTATTTGAGCAAATAAGAGATTCATGGAGTTATCCCTTCCGTCGGACTTAGCATTGCCATTTACCACTCCCGCCAAATTCTTGACTCTAAAAAACAGGTAGGTACAAATGAAATGATTTCGTACATAAAAAGTTTCGCAGTATTTGGTAAATGGCATATTTTCGTATGGAATTGTATTTCGTTTTTGCAGGACCGGAATGTAACCCTAGCTTAATTGAAGCATTCCTCTTCTTTGGGAACGGAATAAATGTCCAATTCCATTTTGAATATCTGCTTTTTGGCTTCACAGAATGCACGTTCCCCGTTTAATAAGATAAAAATATAATTATATATCGCAATAATGTGATGGGGCCTTACAAATGATAATATCGAACGAATTTAACAATCAAATAAAAATCTTAACTCTATGGTATGAAACCTGTTAATTAACAAACAAAAAATGTGTGTTAATAAGGTAAGGCAATGTATGACTTAAAATATTCAGCTTATGTATTTATTTAACTCAGTAAGATAAATGAAGAATAGGTACTTCATGTGATGTAAGCCTGATGCTTTAGATGTTTTGGCTTCGTCCTTCACTTCTTAGTTTCGGAACTCTATTATTACATACTTCCAGTATTATCGAGAGTGTGAACCCCGGACTAACGTTGAGGTCTTCAAATTTTTGAATAACACCAGTACAAGTGCTTAAACATCAAGTACGCTTAGCATTCCACACGGATCGATGAAAATGGAATAATTGATGTAAGGTCAGCGCTTGTCTTCACTTCACCAGCTTCAACTCTCAAGTCTCATTACTCTTTTAAGACACACTTTTAATTATTGCTGAGGACATGGTGATCATTAACAAATGAATGACAGGGATATCCATTAGAAGGTAAATGCATTTTTAAATAAGATTCTCACTAGGCACTCTACACTTACTTCTCTATGATTGTGGAGTGACGTAAGGTCGGCGTCCCTCCAGGATGGAGTTCCGCCAGCGCCTACTCTCCTCCTATGCAAGCGCACGAGGCGAGCGCCACAGCAGACAGCTCTTTGAGCGTCTATCGCTAGAGAACTGCTGTTGCTCCACACGACTGCTTCTGCTCCTCCTTCGCGAGCCTCTTATCTCACACATGCCCACTCCGTACTCACCTCTCGATGATGGTGGAGTGACGTAAGGTCAGCGTCTCTCCAGGATGGAGTTCCACCAGCGTCTACTCTCCTCCACTGCAAGCGCACGAGGCGAGCGCCACAGCGGACAGCCCTTCGCGCGTCTATCGCTAGCGAACTGCTGTTGCTCCACACGGCTGCTCCTTCCCCTTTTTCGCGAGCATCTTATCTTACACATAACCACTCCGTACTCACCTCACGATGATGATGGAGTGAAGTAAGGTCGGCGTCCCTCCAGGATGGAGTTCCGCCAGCGTCTACTCTCCTCCTCTGCAAGCGAACGAGGCGAGCGCTACAGCGGACAGCCCTTCGCACGTCTATCGCGAGAGAACTGCTGTTGCTCCACACGGTTGCTCCTTCCCCTCCTTTGCGACCATCTTATCTTACACATAACCACTCCGTACTCACCTCTCGATGATGGTGGAGTGACGTAAGGTCAGCGTCTCTCCAGGATGGAGTTCCGCCAGCATCTACTCTCCTCCACTGCAAGTGCACGAGGCGAGCGCCACAGCGGACAGCCCTTCGCGCGTCTATCGCAAGAGAACTGCTGTTGCTCCACACGGCTGCTTCTGCCCCTTCTTCGCGAGCATCTTGTCTTAGAAATAACCACTCTGTACTCACCTCTCGATGATGGTGGAGTGACGTAAGGTCAGCGTCTCTCCAGGATGGAGCACATATTCAATCTGTACTCACCTCTCGGTGATGGTGGAGTGACGTAAGGTCAGCGTCTCTCCAGGATGGAGTTCCACCAGCGTCTACTCTCCTCCACTGCAAGCGCACGAGGCGAGCGCCACAGCGGACAGCCCTTCGCGCGTCTATCGCTAGCGAACTGCTGTTGCTCCACACGGCTGCTTCTGCCCCTTCTTCGCGAGCATCTTCCCCTCCACCTTCCCACACTAGCACTGTGGTGGATAACACATTATCATCATCACGGTCGACTTCTGGTGTTTGTGGATAAATCGCTTCACCAAAATAGCCACAATCGAATTATTAAAAAAATCAGAGCATTTACTGTGTGTATGACTTGGTAACATACAATATGAAAATAGAGAAATCAAGAAGTAGGTATGAAAGTAAGTAGGTAACAATAGGAATTGGGACATCGCAAATTACCTGTTTTTTGAAACACAAAATGTTCAAAATCAATAATTTTTGTTCAAATGTTGAAATAGTTCAAAAGGAAGAGAAGAGCCTATTAATAATGTAAGAAGATACGACATTGGTAACAAAATCGGAATCTCTAAAGAGTTCAAAAGTTTGTCCTACCTGGTGGTTTCGTCCTGACCAACAAAGGTACGGAAGGCGGTGACGGCCCAGCCCTGGAGTGGGCCACAGCCCGCACAGAGTAAGTAGCCCCGCAGGCAAGGGCCCGCAGAACCACACTGGCGGCTTCACCGCCCGCTTCCAACCTTCGCTCTTCATCTCTCAAGCTAGCTGGCTCCACCCCTTCCCCGGTGTCGTCACGCACGCGCACCCACCATATCGTGAAACCTTTTGTGGGGTTAATTAATTGCTTACAAAAACTTTCGGTCGAATGCCATTTCTAGTAGTTTTTGTTTTAGAAATAGGCATTCAAAATAATTATTCACAGTGATTCTTACCATGAGGTGGTGCAGCTGGATGATGTGTAGTGCGCCAAGTCAGCCGAGCTTCCTTATGCGCCGCGTGGTCCAACGACAGCGCGGGCGCAGCGGGCGGCGCGGCGCATTCCACGCGGTACGTCACTTCCTCTGATCCGTATGTGTTGCGAGCTGAACACGTGTAGTTTCCGGTGGTCGATGCGTCTACTTCTGCGGGAGATGTCAAGGTTACACCACCAAATTTAGAGGTCAATGTGTATTTGCATTGTAATCTTGGACGTTAGGGACCATAAACCTGTGCATGACGATTGTAAAAGGTCCTAGCTGCGATCATAAAATGGAAGTCGTAAATCCCAAAGTCACGTCTGATGGACGTTCGAAACTCTTTTGTATTTGAATAAAGCTAACCGAAACATTACGATATGTTTGCCATTTCTGGTAAAACCCTTAGTTAGGTCGGGTTCAAGATCTAGGTTTTCACATGTTCCATTTCTACAAATTGTAGCTATTAGTCAAAAGGCAGCTTAGCAAGCTTCACTAACCATGTATAGCCAAGTGTCCATGCGGTGTCAAATGTGTCCTCGGGTCATGAGTGACCGGCCTATCTCCACGCAGCCACCTGGCTCGAGGAGCAGGCTCTCCTCGCCACGCGCATGCTAGCCTTAAGGAATGCCCGCACTGCACACGCGCCCACACTCCAAACGATAGCAGCCTGGCACCGGCTTGGATGAAAATTAAGGTGAAGATGAGCACTTGATAGAGCCAGTTGGCTATGAAATCGAACATCTGGATACTTCTTCTAAGATGTTCTCATAGTCTCTTGAAAATTAAAGGTTCCTTTTTGATGAAAAGGTTCCTTTTTGATGAAAAGGTTCCTTTTTGATGAAAAGGTTCCTTTTTGATGAAAAGGTTCCTTTTTGATGACCATACTATTAGGCATATAAATATTTTACTTCCAAACTTCAGCTTTAATGACAAATTACTAAACAGATACGATAAAGATAAGCTTCTATGATTAGATTATGTTGTTCTCAAAATGAACACAATGATTTTGGGAACATCATATGATCTGCAATAACCTTCTTAAATTCAAGGCCTAAAGCTTTGGAACATACCTCTTGATGTAGTGGTAGCAGGTTGCGGAGCAGAAGGTTCTCCCTCGCCTGCTGCCGAATGTGCCGCGACCCAGGCTTCGTAAGTGGAACCCTCAGACAAAGACCGTAGCTCTGTCGACCCACCCAGCCCGACTGATGGGTCCCCGTCTTCAGATTGAACTGTCGTCGTTTGGGGAGGCCTGTCCCTGTATAATTGGAGTCTGAAGTAGAAAATAATATCATAATAGAAAATAAAATAAATCATACAATGCGGTTTTTTTACGAAAGTCAATATTTGTTGAAAAGGAAGAGCTTGAAAATTACTGTGATGTGCATTATATCTTGATAAATCAGCGAGTGGCCAAGCTTAGCCCATGTTAGGGATATTTAGAAGATTTTAGGCGAGACCTTTCTATGAAAAAAAAACAAGTGATTGTCTTTAACAATGTCCCCAAGTTAGCATAAAGTAGGTTAAGAAATTTTATTTGGTGGGACAGATGTTTTCTTGCCGTCGTTTGAGTAAAACTATCAAAACCTTTAATTTAAAATCTCCACTAGTTAACTTTGAAGTTTCATTTAACTATGATGAATAAGTATTCGAACCGTTAAGCCCCGTTTTCACCAGGCAACATTTGTCGCGCGACATGTTGCTCAACATGTAGCTTATCATGTTGATCAACAACAGGGCAACTGCTCTATCGGTGCGCATAGTATCAAACTGCAAGTCAGGCGTCACGTTGGAAACGACGCGCGCTGTTGTACAACGTCGCTGTACATGTTGAGCAACACGTGCTGCGCGTCAATTGTTGCGTAATGGAAACACAGCTTTAACGTGAGGTAGACACACGTTGTTTTTGTTAAATTAAGGTGTGCCTTTACCTGCCGAGTTCCCGATAAAAGACGGTGTAGTAAAGAATGGGTCCGTTCGTCCGGCTCGGAGGTAGCCAGCTCACCGCCAACGACGTGACCGATGTTGCGACCACTTTCACTGCTGCCGGTGGGCCAGGAGCTATACGAGTAAATAACAATAAAATAAGTAGAATTGGTACAGTGAGCATCACAATGATGTGTGCTAACAGAGAGAGACAAAAAGGTTCGAAAATAGCAATTTTAATACTGCAATTTTAGGCGTTAATTTGAAGCGTCACCAAACTCTATAAGAAGTGAAACGCTATTTTAATCCTTTCTTTTCATTAACATTGCAGACATATTTGACCACTCTGGACGTGTCCATCATTTTAATGCTGGCTGTACAAGTCCAAGATAACGACTCAAGTTGACAAAATTGATTATATACAGCAAAATTTTCAACAGAACCTTCACCAGAATAGAGCTAAAAACACATGTCATTACACAGCTAGTTGGCCTGAATTAGGTTTTAAATATATTTTTTTATCGAGACAGTGTTCTAGAACTTCTGAACGTCGAATCCGTTTAAGCGAAAATATACCAAAATTTTCAATTACTTAAATGTTCGTCAACAGAATTCTGAATCATCCTCGAACATTTGACTGGTTTTGAGAACAACATTCATTACATTCACATTATTATAGGCACCCCGCATCTCCTTGTAAAGGTTAATAGTGGGGCCAAAGCGCCACTAAAATTCAATGGAACTATTATTCCTTATTCTGAGCACGTGAAAAATCTAGGCCTTTTCATGGACAGTACTTTGAGCTGGGACAAGCATGTCTCCGAAACCAGTCGCAAAGTCTCAGCTTCTCTTCGGGCTCTCTACCGTCTCAAAAACTTTCTTCCTTACGACACCAAAGTGCTTCTGGTTCAGGCGCTTGTGGTCCCTCTTATAGACTACGCAGATGTTTGTTGTTTGAACCTATCCCAAGCCTACCTCAATAAGCTAGATCGACTCCTCAATAGTTGTCTGAGGTTTATCTTCAGCGTGCGTAAGTATGACCACATCTCGCCATACCGAGCACAACTTAAATGGCTGACCATACGCAAGCGCAGGGAGTTGAGAACACTGTGCTCGCTTTTCAGCATCCTGAATGACCCAAATGCTCCCGACTATTTGAGGTGTAGGTTTCAGTTAAAGGGTGACACAAGTACTCGGAATCAGCGTTCCTGTAACTTGCACACTCTGGTGATTCCCGCTCATAGAACAAGCCACGTCGAGCACTCTTTCACACTGAATGCCATCAGGTTGTGGAATAAGCTTCCTGATAAGTTCAAGATGGCTCCGAGTAAAGCGACTTTCAAGAAATCAGTCCGTGAATTTCTTCGTCTGTCTATGAATCATTGATTCTGTCATCTATCCTAGCATTTTTGTTTAAATAAAGTATATTTATATTTATATATATATATATAATATCCTCATATGTGTATGTATTGTTTAAGTATGTTTATTTTATAAGTATTTATTCCTCTTTCTATTGGCTATAGTCTTCTACTTCTTTCTAATTTTGCACCGCCAACAGCATTTCTGTCTCGCCCAATGGTTGACTGGTAGAGAATGCTTTTAGCATTAAGTCCGCCTTTTGTACTTTTTTGTGCATTAAAGTGTAAATAAATAATAAAAATAATAAACATTCTGTATTTCCGTATACTAAACTAATAGATCCTCAATATGTTATCCGAACATGCTTACCGTCTTGTTGTGTGGTACAATGTATAGGATGCGCGGGCACGCCATCTCCGGCCGCTGTATACGCTAACGCTTGTATCGTATAGTTGGTGTGTGGCCTCAGTGCTAGCAGAAGAGTTTCCACGCCCGCCACGCGCTTCACCTCCGCGCCCCCCGCGCTCTGCCCACCCCCGCCGCGCACTTCCCACTCCAGCCACTCAGCCGCTGCCGACAAACAACTGCCATCACTCAGCTTAGAATTGGTCACATATAAGGTAAATAAGCAGCTGAAACATCATGTCACTCGGAATTGTTACAATTATTGCTATTTCACAGAATGCTAACGCCTAACGCGCCATAATGACGCTCCTAAATCATGACACCAGAAAAAAGGTATCTCGGACATACATTACTAAAGTAAGCACAGTTTAAAAACAGTTGTTACCAAGTCAAATAGCTTTTTAGAACAAAATTCATTGCGTAATCAGTAAAATAGAAATAAATATATATCTGGAACACCTTCCACACAGATCATCTAAGCAGACATACTTGCCTAGATAAATGATACAGAACCAAAATAATAAGGTTTATAACATGATTTTTGTCCTTTAAGATCGAACCTACCTACAACTCTGTAGGTCGGTGTAGGCCTAAAAGGCTGGAGGCCTAGTTAAAATAAGATGAACCGTAAAAATAGGTCAATGGAGATCAGGGTAAGTACAGTAATGTAGAATTAATCTACGAGAATAAAATTACCGCTAACACTCAGCCCCTATTCCGTATTTTCTATTACGCAACCGACAAACAGCCTTCATCACTCGGCTAGGAATTGGTAATCGATTTTATACGAATACATACATTTCCAATTTCGGCGCAGAACTTAATATTTGACTTTCAAAATACCGACATGAAATGGATTTGGGTTTTTGCGTTTAGTTTCCTCGATTGAACTACAGTTTATTTATTCTAATGTGTTATACGAAATGTGAATTGATGTCTTTTGCAAAATCATAGTTTTGAAATAATTCCGCGCCATGATAATTATCACGCCGGTAAAACACAGCTAATCAATTATATAAAAGAGTTTAAAATCCGTCACTCACTGTGTTCCGGCCGATAGAGTAGCTTATACCCTAGTAGGGCGCCGTGGTGAGCGTGGGCGGCCGGTGGTGACCATTCCACCTTCAGGCTCTGTGGGGACACTGCACGGCATCGAACCGCACGGGGTCCTTCCGATGGCACTGTTCGAGACAACACTTTACATATATCTATAACCAGAATCTAAATCTTGGTGTGATGAAGTAGCTAATAAATGGATAGCCCATTGATCCTGGTGACATTCTTTTAACCTCTATGAAAAGTAATCGTTTATGCATGACAAGGTGCACAAATATTGTAATTTTAACAAGACACAATGCTGTTGTTGTTGTTTAGATTTTTGTAAACTTCCCAACATAATTGCTCATTTCAAAGATCAAGAGAAACCATGAAAGATATTTTTATTTTAAACTTACCACTCTCTTGAGTCAGAGTGTTCACAGGAGGCGAGGCGGGGCCGGCGCCGGCACTGTTGAAAGCTCTAACGCTTACAGAGTACCTATCAAAAATTTACTTCATTAATAACATCGTAATTTTCATGGGTTAAGGCTGAAAATATATATTTTTTTAGGCGCAAGAAAAAGATCCATAGTACATATTACTTCATTTTCACGAAAAGGCTAGCCATACGCTAGGAGCAACCAAGATAGTAAAGTTGTTCCACGACGAATATATTCATTCAAGGTGGAAACTGTGAGCGAGGGAAGAGTGGAATATTGTGAGCGAAAGCTGTATTAACTAAGCCGCTAAGAGTCTCTTAAGCAGTGCAAGATCATACTTTCAGCTTCACAGTATGCTACGTAAATCTCTAGTACAAACATAGCCTAAATTCTGGGCGTTAGTATCTGCTGCCGTGACTCACCTCGTGTAGTGTTCCAAGCTCTCGATAGTGTACTTGTTGATCAGACCACGCACAGTGGCAAACTCCATCCCAACATTGGAGCCGCCACCCAGAGATCCGTCTGCCGCCGCCCACCACCACACCGTGTAGCCTAAGAGCTCGCCGTTCCATGAAGATGATGGCGGAGCCTATGGGGCCATATTAATAGCTACGGTTATAAGTGGAAAGTTCAGTAACTTAAGGAACACTGTAATACAATGAACCATTATACCTATGTGTAACATAAATTGTCAAAAAGTCCCTGGAAAAGCCAAACATCAAAACACGGAAGTATTATTAATCATTAGCGTTTTTTAAGTGCATCATTATATTAGGATGGTGTCAGCAAATCACAAAAAGCTTTTATCCTATCTAAGTATGGTCTCAAATAAGTACAAACTAATTAACATTTTTTTACATGCGAAAGGTGTTGGCTGTGGATCATAATGCAGCTACATTATGATCCACAGCCTCAAATGGGAGATCACACATAGACGCTACCTTAGCAAAAACGGTATAATTTTACGCACCTGCCAAGCCAGTTCAATAGTAGAAGGTCTCGGAGCCGAGGCTCTAAGGCTGAGCGGCGCCCGCGCAGGTGGCTCGTGTAGTGTCAGCGCAAGCAGCGCCCGAGTGTGGCTAGAGCCAAACTGAGCTGTCATTGTCTGTGCTCGCACGAGGTAGGCTGTTGCAGGTTCTAGTCCTGTTATTGTTGCACCTTCCATCCTGTTAGAAAGTCTTAGTAGAGTCCTAATTCGTTTATTTATTCTACCAGTCAACCAAACTGCGAGACAGATGCATTTTGTAGGTAGAGCTTTTCAAGAGAACAGGTATTTCTCGATGCCACAGACAAAAATATTTTTCATCCAAAAAGCGTACACAGCTGTTTAAATGCTATTCATTTTGTTTTGTCTAGATATCGATTAAGACATTTTGTTATTAACTGTATCGGGTATCTCGAGTACCACCTATGTTTATGTTGAATTAAAATTCGTCTGTTTTAGTACGTGAACTAACAGATTCTTTAGCAAAAAGGAGCGTAGGTGGAAATAGGTATATCTACCTCCTATCATTCCATAAAAACTATCGCTTGTTGTTCTAGTTTTAGAGAGCTCCTCTCCAAGTCCCCGACAGGATAGAGGGTTATTATAAGATCCTGCCACTTAAAGCTACATTTTGAGCCAGCGTAGCAAGTGTGATTATTTGTCAATTCTCTTGATATTTGTCAGTTTTTGTCTGAGTATTTTTCTTGTGCGGAATTTGCAACTATGCAGCAAAGTTACAATTAACGTGTGACTTACTGTACGAAGTAGGGTTGATGTGAGAAAAAAACATGATAACGTATTTCGTTTTTATTACATTCTACGTTTTGTGATCTTAGAATACTTACTCTGCATACGTGTCTATGGCATGAGCAGAAACGGATACATTGTGTGTATCGGCGTCCCTCCATGAATCGGCGCCATTTGAGTCGTGTTTCCTGTACTGCACCACGTATCCTACAACAGGGGAGTTCCCGTCGTACGGCCTCCGCCACTGCAGCCTCACAGACCGGGAAGTAGTTTCTAGGACTCGGAAGTTCGCTGGCGGCTCCGGCGGTTCTTTGTAAAGAAATAAATCACATATTATATCAAATATTTTGAAAATCACTTCAGTTGAAATGAGAACAAACATTGTTTGGTTTGTTCATTCAATATAAATGGAAAAGTCAAAATACAAGCTTTATTGTTTTGTTAACAAACGAAACAAACTACCAACAATATAATTAGCTTCGAGCGGTGTTCGGCCTCATGGGTATAAAGTTACATTACGGCTTTATTTTTTTGCGCCAATGAACGAAATAGTAAATGAAATAAAACAAAAACGGAAAATTAACCTGTCATCACCACAAAACTTTAGACTAAACACTAGAAAGTTTTCAAATCAACCGCTGCTATACCTAAAAGTATTTGCGTATCAAAAGACGAACATCATTATGATTACTGTGAAAATATACAATTTGAGTGATAGGTAGGTATGATATGAACTAATTTACGCGAATTCGTATACCTAGTACATTGAGTACATACAAAAGCATGTTTTTGGAGCGGGGTATGTAGTTTATTATTTACGAGGAAGCATTATTACTGAATTTACGAAAATATATGATTCCGAGAATCAATCCCAACATGTGACCCAATCAACATACGTATCAGAAAAAATCTGTATTCACGAATATTGTTGATTTAAATAAACCAGTATTTCGAAAGACGAAAACCTCGTTTTTGCCAGGAGGGGTTGTTATTGGCTAGGGGAAATACGACGTACCTTGGACTGCGAGATGTACAAAATGGTCTGATCGTCCGAATGGGTTGGAGGCTTGACAACGGTACACCCCTGAGTCTCTTCTGTCTGCTCGTTCTACTACTAACTCACTCCTCAACCCTTCAGCACTTCTGGTTTCTGATATGCTCATTCTGAAACAAAATTTAACTTGATTCGGTGTTAAGTACTCGCAGTATGTCTGATGGGGCCTTTCAAAACTACACTTTCTCGTGTTTTAGTATTATGATCTCTTTTTGCCTGTAGTCGACTGATGGAAGTACAGTCAGCATCAAAACTTTAAAGGCGATTCAGTCCTTTTCCATACTGGCTAATTCAACAGCAACTTCATAATTTCTGTGAAAATTTCAAGGAACTTAATGTGCCATTGTTCTTTCGAAGAACGTTAAAATTACATTACAGTATTGATAAACGTCAATTCCACGTTTTAAGGCAGTCTCAACGGTCAATGCACCTATAAAAAGGATTTATCAGTTAAATGTGTTTATTCATGTTTATATTATCGTTGCTCCCAAACGATCTAACAACCCTAAACTATAAACTTAATTGCAATACATTTAGCATGAGCTTGCTCATAGGTGATAAAATATAAAAGGCGGTTCTTGAATCAGTACAAAAAAGTATGGACTCTTACCTATAATCTGAATTAGGTAACGCTCGCCCTGAGTGACTCCAAGTGGTGGACAGCGGGGTGTCACCCCTGGCGACGCAAGCCAGTCTGACTGTCTCACCTAGCTTCGCTGTCACATTCACTGATGGCGTCTCAAAACGCGCAGGTTCTGTGTGGCAGATTTATAATGTATCAAATGTATGTAAGTAAATATATGGCATGTTGGCGGTATTGGCAAATTGAAAAGGACCTTGCTTACAACGTTGTAGGTCCACTACCTCCAAAAGGGTCCCGAGAAATTTTAATTTGCGATGAACATTTCTCAGTGTTCCTAGGATAAAGTATCAAAGGGTTTGAATCCTTCAGTTGGCTTTTTGCAGATTCTATGAATTACATTCAAGCACTTTTGAAAATGACAAACTGATATGTTTTCGCGTGCGCCGGAGCGCTACGAATACTCACTCATCGTAGACTACGAACACCTTCGTAGTCGCTGTTTTCGTAGACGCATGACTACGACTACGTCAGTTCTGTGAGGGCTATGTTCCCAATTATTACTTTTACTAACGTGAAAAAACAAAATTACTTATCATCGCAATCATTTGCGTCATCACGTCAATAACATTTACCTTTATTAACATTCGATTTCGTTATGTTAAGGTGAATAAATCACCTAAAGTTCCGATCATTTCATAAAATATTTTCATATATTCTTAATTGTAACAAATAATTTTAGAACCCTGATCCTTCTTTTTAGGCTGAATAATTAATTACATACATGAGTATTATACCTTTTAAGATCACTTTAGCAGACAGCTAAAAAAAACTTCATCGTACATATTCCCGCTCGTCAGTGTGTCTATCCCAATTCCCTAGTCAAACAAGTGCTCCTCACCATTGACGTGTATGTTGAGGGTCTTAGACAGCGCCGGAGGGACGCCATTGTCTGCCCGGCACCGGTACTTGCCCGAGTGCTCCGCCCGAGCCGTCTCTAGCCTCAGCGACCCGTTTAGAAGCACTACTGGATCCGATACCCCGCCTAGTGTAGTTTCAGTGCTACCTGCAGAGTTATTCTAAATGTTATTATTTATCCGAATATTTTATATACTTGTATGTAAAAGAAGTCGTAGTCTAATGTAGAACTAACATAAGTACGAGTATATGCATCTGATGACCTTTAGTGGCAGGGAATTTGGCAAAAATAGCGGTTTTTGATGTTTGTGTTGTTGACACATGGCTATTTATTTATTAAATCTATAAGGGTAAGTTGCACCATAGTAGAAGTTGAAGTTAAAGTTTTTGTCAAATTTGACAATTTGACGTCATTTTTGCTTACCTGACCGGTACTTTAAATGAAATTTTGATGTTTGTTATTGTTAAAGTCAAATGGTGCAACCCAACCTAAGGCTTAATCAAAAGAAGCTAAAGTTCTGCGCTTTCAAATATTTTGCTGGTCCCACTTATTTAGTCATAAAAATCTGCATTTTAAATACTAGTAGAGACAATTCGATAGCTGCCAAGGTAGTTATCAAAAAGTTTCTGTATGAAAATTCAAATTCTAAAGTACTGTGTTAGTATTACAATGATACTAACACAGTACATAGAATCCCATTTCAGGTATTCTATTAAAACAATCAGCAGTATGTGGCAAAGTTCCATTGGGTAATGGGCAAGGAACAGGCATTTATGAATGAAATATGCTTCGTTTAACAAAAGTAGATATCTGGAACAGTATGCTTGCCAAGTTCGGGCGATAATTGCGCAACTACAAACAGAATTACGCATAGATAAACCATTTACATGTTTAAAGCTTTAGTCAACTGTAGAATGGTTCATAAATCTTTGTAGTGCGGTCAACAATTTCAATTTTCATTCTTTACCCCGATCTACATATATAGGAAGTAGTGTTTATTTTAAATGTATGGCACAATAATAAGCATCTACTTACGAAACTTTTGATGTAGACTCCGAAAAAAAAACTTGATAAATACAAAATCTAGTGTGGTCTAGTGTGGTGGTGATAATGGAGAGATGAGAGATTCTATTGATTCTTAAAAACACTTTTCCAGCTACACATCTCTGGTAGAAACGCAGCCTTAAGGATTTTCAGCATAAATTACCAATGTGCTTTGATGAATTATTTTAATCTAACGAAAATTATAGGTTTCATTCTCGCTTCACGTTGCAAGAGTAGTTAATAAAACAAAAACGTTTTGAAATATTGGACACCTACTTAAAATGTTTCAAATAATCATGTCATGTTTTTTTGTTTTTTTTGCCTTGCAGTAAAGCTAGTTATTTCAGTCAATTTACCAGGTACTTTTACTCCTACCTACCTACCTACTCAGCTGGTCCTAGTATCACAGGAACTTACTGTATCGAGTGAAATTAGGTAAAGAAACCAAGCTCAAAAAACATTTATATTTCACATCTGCAACTGATTTCATTGTATGTAAAACGAATGCATGCCATATAAATCCATGAAATATACAATGATACATTAAAAAAGGTTTTAAGGTGCTTATTCATCCAACTTTTTCATTGTCGTACCTGAAAATTTGGTCCAATAAATAGCAGGAGACGGATGCCCCCTCGCCTCGCAGCTCACGGTGAGCGAGCCGTTCAGCAGCACTGATGCATCGCTCGGCTCAATTTGCCAATATGGCGGCACTAAAAATATATCACTCATTTGGTTTAAGAATTTAAGTCCTTAAATAACAATGGAATGCAATTAAAACAGAGTTTGACAATATTTAAACAACTCACCGTTTTTATAAAAAAAAAAATTGCAATGTAAAATTATTGGACATGAATAAAAAATTACGATATAGGCACGCCATTTCTGATGACAGCGTAATCCAGTAATTAACAGTGCTCTCAATAAGTTTTAGGAGCTAAAAAAACGTAGTGTCAGCTAAACACGTTTTCAATGACAAGTCGTCGACAACGCGATGACTTATAACTACTTTACCATACTCATATGAAATCTCAGACAAAATCAATAAGAGGAAATAAGAAAATCGAGTAGAACAAAAAAAGGGTAAATTGATTTGTAAGAAGAGGGGTAACAAATTGGATAAGGGGTTACCTTTGATGGCCAACTCAGCTGAAGTATTGGCTTTGCCCGCCGTGTTGGTCACAACACACGTGTATACTCCACTGTGAGCTGCTGTGAGCGTTTTGAAGATCAGCATACTGTAGAACTCAGCGCCTCGTTCGTCCACCTAAAGTATTTGGATTTTAAGAAAATGTCTGGTGCAAGCAAGCGCCTGTTGTATCGTAATATGATGGGTTTCAAAATAACAAATAAGTACAACTCTTGAAGTATACTGTGTATTTTTTTCACAAAATAAGTTAGGGATCTTGTACTGCAACTATGTTTTATACAAATGTGCTTTAGTGTGAACCAGATTTGACTAGGGCAAATTGTATTGCAACAAAGTGTTGTCAACAGTTTCAAATTAGATCTCACAACACGTTACATTGTACCGGCGAATCGAATTTGTGTATCGAACCAATAGGGTGTCGGTCGTGCTACAAGAATCCAAAAATGGGACAACTTCTTCAATTGATTAAAATCTCCACAGCTAACAAAAAATCAAAATTGGTCTTAAATCAACTATTTGACTCTATTTCAATGATGCCATATTTAGGATTCGTAACAACATTTTACATGAGAAACTTGTGTTTGCCAATAAAAATAAATCAACAAGTAAAGTGACACTACTCACTTGGAGAACGCTTGAGATTGGCATCTGGTCTTTCAGCCATGAAAAATAGACTGGCATGTCCCCTGACGTCACACTGCAGGTCAGCTGGGTTCGGTCTCCTGCTCGGAGACCAGGAGGGAAGACCAGAGGGGATAAAACCGGAGGAGATACAACTGTTATCTGGACCTGTATGACGGACATCTCATTAGTATTTATTATATTGTATTTTTTGTACGTACCTGTGTTGAAACTATTAGAATATGTTTCAAAATCCGCTGAGATGTGAAAGGTATTTTTTTAACATTACTTATTCTAACTACTGAATTCAAATGATGATGAAAAACCCTCCATTTTAGAATCGGCTAGAATTTTATTCAGTGCTTAACTCTTAGGTCTCACAGCTTTTTGTGTCTCGTCACCTTAAATTAAAAACCTTAAAAAAGAGTGACACAATTCATATCTACCTCTCTCTTAGCCAGTTCACCGCCAGGTGTGAGCACAGAACAGGTCCAGGAACCTCTGTCTCTGTTGCGGTCTACATTGGTGATGGTGAGCTGGCCATCCATCTGTTGATAGCGAGGGTCCACGCCAGCACCACCTTCCCACTTCACTGACCTGTATATTTGATTATTAGTGTTAGTCGAAGTCTGTGTTGGTGAAAACTTTTTGTTTGCTTACAGATGTCATCAATAATAAAATTATCTGTTTGCAGACCCTCTACATAGAAGAAGAAGTCTACACTTTTAAACCACAGATAGGCAAATTGAGTTAATCTTAGATGATTTGAGGTTTCTATTCCTGACTGTCCCCCTTATTCATAAAAACGAACGCATCGCTAAAGCATAGTTTGTGACGTGTTGTGTCACTTACTAGCAAGCAAATGGCGGCAGCAACAACAATATCAGTGACGAAGCGATTCAAAAGTTACTATAACTTTGATTAACTCGCTGTTTTTTTTTTTTTTAATTCATTTATTCACGAAAAAAAAAACTAATACTATTTAACAATTTATCAGCCCCACTTATAAAAACCCTTATGGGGCTTATCTAAAAGTTGGGTGAGATCGCACTACTATAATTACTAACACTTATTCTAGCTTACATGCTTATCAAAAGAGGTTGTTATTATTTACTATCGCCTTTTAGGTGATAGTATCGTTTCAACATAGTTTTACCTTTGTGTGTTTTATTATTACAGAGGTCCACAATTAATGGCTTAGGTAAGGTATTCAAAATATTTGGTAGCAAGTACTTAGTTAGTACTTGGTTAGTAGTTGAAGAGCTGTTTAAGTTTTATGAGTAAGGGTGTTGGACTTTTCACCATGTTAAAATGATCAATGATTATCTCATTATGTTCACGACGACTCCCACAGAACCCTAAAAACATAGTTGAAAATCGCACCGCCAAAGAAACTAATTCGAGAGACTTCTCGAACCGAACACCGTATAGGCCATTATGGACCTTAAAGCCTGCGCAATAAAGAAGAACCTTATAGCAACGGCACCGTGCAAACAATAATCGACCGTAACACCAACGCGTTAAGGCCGCGAATCAAATGGCGCTCGGCCGTAGGCAGCGGCCACGTTCGCGCCAAAACATTCTCGCACGTTCCTGCGTTATCAGTGGAGTGCGAGCGGGACCGAGAAAGCGCGCGAACCTTCGAGTCGTCGGGCGGCGAAATATAAATACGCAGCGCGCCGGACCGAAGTTCAGTATTAAATCAGTATCGTGTTGAGTATCAAATCAGTACATCGAGGAAACCGGAACCGAAACCAACTTCCGAAGGGAAATCGGCATATTATAGTACATCGTTTAGAACATCGCTCACCGTACATCGTCTACCGAATCTCCATCACCGAACATCGTCTTGGATTATCATCGAATCATCACCTACGCACTTCGACCGCACCATACATTGAACCATTGACTCCGACGGTCCCTCAAAGGAAAAGCAAGGGAAGCCGTAAATTGTTTGCTGATTGCAAACACCAGGCCTCATGAAGTCATGAAGACTTTGGAAATGCGATTTGGACGTGCAGACTCAATCGCACTGGCAGAGATTGAGATCATCAGAAACTTACCGAAGGTTAGCGACACGCCACAGCAAGTCTGCGTGTTCGCCAGCAAGATACAGAATAGCGTCGCTACACTCCGTGCACTTGACAAGACGCACTATCTTCACAATCCAGAGATAGTTTACTACATCACCGAGAAGTTGACACCAGCACTTCGTTACCGATGGTTCGACTTCGCATTCGAACATACAGAAGAGGAACCAGACCTCGTGAAGTTTTGTCGCTTCATCAAACGGGAAGCCGAAAAATGCAGCAGGTTTGCATCACCGGAAGTTGTGCTCGAAAGAAGAGAACCACAACATCGTCCGCATCGTGTTCATCACGTCAAAAGTGAACATTACGACCAACCCCGTCGTCCATCTGTTTCCGAGGAGAAACAAGAACACCGAAGTCCACCGTGCCCAACATGTCAGGGCAAACACACCGTCACCGACTGCCCGAAAATGAAAAGGGCAAATATCAGTGAGCGCTGGGACATCGCGAAGCAGTACCGCCTGTGTTTCCGCTGCTTACAACAGTGGACCACAAAGCACCGATGCCGATCGAGATTATGCAACATCGACGGCTGCGTCAGAACGCATCACCGACTGCTTCATTTCGACAAGACAAAACAGTTGAGAACAGAAATAGTGAACACCGTATTCAGAACCGCAAAGGTTACCACTAAGAACGCACATCGTGAAAAATACCCCTTCTCGCGTGACCGGCGGGAGGAAATGCAGCGCAAAGACCGGCAGGAGAACGGGTCAACCGAAGCTACGAGAAAATTCGACGACTCATTGAACATCGACCGACATCGTACCTTCCGCAATCCATGCACCAGGATTTCGACACCGGCGGGAGCTACAGCAGAAGAACATCGTACAGAACCGAAGAACATCGACCGAGCCAACCGAAGAAATTAACGAGTCGTCGTTCCAGCGATTGGTGCAGCGACAAGTCTGCCGCCGCACGGCGGGAGTATGTTCACGACGACTCCCACAGAACCCTAAAAACATAGTTGAAAATCGCACCGCCAAAGAAACTAATTCGAGAGACTTCTCGAACCGAACACCGTATAGGCCATTATGGACCTTAAAGCCTGCGCAATAAAGAAGAACCTTATAGCAACGGCACCGTGCAAACAATAATCGACCGTAACACCAACGCGTTAAGGCCGCGAATCAAATGGCGCTCGGCCGTAGGCAGCGGCCACGTTCGCGCCAAAACATTCACGCACGTTCCTGCGTTATCAGTGGAGTGCGAGCGGGACCGAGAAAGCGCGCGAACCTTCGAGTCGTCGGGCGGCGAAATATAAATACGCAGCGCGCCGGACCGAAGTTCAGTATTAAATCAGTATCGTGTTGAGTATCAAATCAGTACATCGAGGAAACCGGAACCGAAACCAACTTCCGAAGGGAAATCGGCATATTATAGTACATCGTTTAGAACATCGCTCACCGTACATCGTCTACCGAATCTCCATCACCGAACATCGTCTTGGATTATCATCGAATCATCACCTACGCACTTCGACCGCACCGTACATCGAACCACCATACAGTCCACATCCGTACATCATCAGCACATCGTGAATCACCGTTTACCAAGATCTTCATCACCGCATCATCTCGTCACTCCAGAAACAAAGACTCGGCGACGATCCACCACCGTCTACAACCCGTGCAGAACTTAAGGGAACATCGCCAGTAACCGACAGTGGTTCCTAATTCCGACTATCCAATATTTGTACTCTGATTTTAGGAACCAAATAAATTTTCGTTGAACATCGAACATACAGCTTTCTGTTCTGCACACATTATACGACGCAAAGTTACGATGAATACCTGACAGGCTTTTTATGACTTAGCTCAAAAAGAAACAAACGTATGTCCAATCGAATAATAATGATCACAATATAAACGAAGGGTACCAGCATACATTTGGTTTAATAATTCAGAGAAACAGAAAGTTTTTCAACTTTAACGCAACGGAAACGTGGTTAGTAAGTTTTGTTAGGAAAACAAGTACCTAACTTTGTGAGCGTCCTTCACGAAGTTACAAAAGTAATGTTTCTTACATGTTATGAAATGAAAATTTATGGTGAAAATTGTTAGTTAAAAGTAAAAAACCACGGACAGAAGCAAAGGACTGGCCACACGTCAAGCGTAACATAAAAACTAAAAAAAACAAGCACTTACTCAACCGGAAATCCGTAGTACGGGCACCAAATAGTTACTTCAGATCCGGCAACAGCTTTCACCGGCGCCAAAGCTCGTATATAAGGGGGACCTAAATACAACAACAAGTATTATTTTAGTTTAATCACAGATCTACACAAACAAATTTTAAACATATTGTGCATAACATTAAGATTACTCACTAAAATATCTATAAGGTAAAACAGTTTTTTTACGGAAACCTTGGCGCACGAGTTCGACTCGCACTTGGCCGGTTTTTTTGTCTGAAAGTAGATAAGGCCTCGAATTAGAAGCCAGGCGTGGCTGCAGTAGGCCTTTAGGCCTTTGAAGAACATAGTATGTTTGCGCTACTGTCTTTTGTTGAAAATATATGAAACACGTGGCTAGATTAAACGCAACCGAAAAGGCAAGCGATATATTTTCTTGACTGAGTATTCCATTACGTTCATTTTGTTAGATTTAAAATTCAGTAAACAATTTCCCAGCCCAGTACTGAATTGATTAAATCTCGCTAACCTACACAAGCCAACGTGAAAATTTTATTGCATAATTTTCATGGTACATTTACTGTATCATAAATTCCAATATTGGCACATTGAACATGGGCCAACATAAACCGCACGCTGGCGTCGTCAAAATATCGCTTGTGTGTTAAAATTATATCGCCCCATCATAAAATTAAACAGGACCTCTTTAATGATATACCTAACCTTTATGTTTTTAGCCCAGAGACAATAAAATTGATGATTAAACAGTTTTGTTTTTATTGATTATTGGGTCGGTTAGTGATTCAATTATGAAACTTTAGAAATAAATACTAAGTATGTTTAACTTGTATTACAAGTTTACTCACCAACAAAAATAAAAAAATAAGGCCTAATTTTGCAAACGGACTCCTGTATTCAAAAAGGCTTATACACACTCGAAATATCGTTGAGCGACTCATCCAACGAACGTTTAAGTATACAAGGAAAAACTAACGGAATGGTGAAACTAATAGAGGTTCTTGTTGACTACTCTTGCTATTCCAGTGCAAAATCTTCTCACTGTGTTTGATCATCTCTTTTATTGGGAATTATTATTGAAATATTTTTTTTTTCAATTTAGGAATCACTCCATTGGTCTTAAAGTAGATTTCAAAATATCGAAACCATGAATAACAAATCATACACAGCAAAGTCAGGTTAAATGCTCAGAGATTCGAATGCTAATAGCTTCCCAAGCACGAGCATTTGTATGCCCGCGGCGCAAATGCGTCCTCTTTGATACCGCCTTAAGTGTTAATGGCTGCACTCGTATTTCCCGCAAAGCGTTTCTCGGCTAGAAACCAATACTTATGTAAACTGTGGAGACTCATGCCGTAAACATTCAAGTCATGTGGCGCTAGTGCACTCTCTACAGTATTAGAAATAGTGTACGTACTCGTACGTACCGTTGCATACTCTCTGGTGCAATATTCACGAAAGTCTTAAAAATTTAAACGCTGGAAAGGTAATAAACACGAGTGTTGTGTTCAGAGTACTGCTCATTAACAACGTTGATAGCACTTAGTTATGTCTCGAGGCCACTCCTCAGCTTCTCTAGATAATTTGTCTGATTTCTGACCACAAACATAAAGTCTTACGGCATATTGTGCGACGCTGCCGTGCGCGTTGGTAGCCCGTCGTGTTCAACGCGAGCGCTGGTCAGCGACAACGTTGATAGCACGTACTTCCTTGGTTAACTCTCGAAGCAACTCTTTGGCTTATAAAGTGATTATTTGCCTAATTTCTTACCATAAACATTAAGTCTAGCGGCATGAGCGACGCTGCCGTGCGCGTTAGTAGCGCGGCACTCGTACCGGCCGCCATGTTCGACGCGTGCGCTGGTCAGTGACAACGTTGATAACACGTAGTTGCCGCTCGAACCGACTCCAGCTGGGCCACTTTCACGACCCTCTGTCACTATAGCACTGCAGACAACAAGAGAACAATCAATTCTTAGTAAACCGATAACTCTGAGCTATCTTTACATCGACATCTAATCCCAAACCAAGGAAAACTGGAACTATGGATGTCAAAGACTGATTTTCATGAGGCTAGTCGTTTCCGTGACATCAAAATAGAATTTGTTAAGTCATTTTGTAAGTACACCTATACAAGAAAACTTAAATGAGGATAAACTCCAATTCTACCTCTGTCATTTCCGTGGGGTTTCCCATACTTGCAAACTGTTATTCCTAATTTTACCACTTTTTAGTTTTGCTCTTGGATGGGTACTCTTTTATTTCAAGGTCCAATCTTTATCCAGGAACACACCACATTTTTTTCGAATCTGGTACAGTGATTCAGGCGTGAAAACGTAAACTGAAAAGAGTATATTTTACTTCATCATGACGCGAAACGATTCCAATTTTTTTTTGCGTCTACCTTCTGTATAGGTATTTACGGGTAGGTATCTGCGCCCCATAATTATTTATGGATAACGCGTCTGGGAAAGATGTTCGAGAAGGTGATCTGTTCCCGCCTCATTGACCTATCTTAATTGTCGTGTTAATGTTCCATCCTAAAAACCGTACTCTAAATAACTTCTAGCTTGTAAATTTACCAATCTCAATTGAACTACTTACTAACTACTAGTACGTTTCAGAACTATCGATAATCTGATCGACAACGCCTCTTAAATCTCGCTGTCTGCCAAACCTCCAGTTAACTCGGTGAACTTAAACCCACGCTACAAATAAACAAGTAAGTTAACGCGGTTAAGTTGCGGGTAAAGTTGGGTCGAATTAACATTGTTATTGCAACGTTCCTCAAACGTACACAGTGCTAGAATTCAATGATGGGATAGGATCTAATCTGTTAGTTACTATTTTATTACAATAAATTACAAGGTTCATTGATTTACAAGTACTGTCAGTTGTAGTCCAATAAATCTAAGGTGCAGCGCAGACGACGAACTATCTGTGACGCATTTTTTAGTCTGTGAAAATACGAGTAGAACCTTTGTAATTGTATGCATTAAGGCACGCGACGCGCAAGTCCGCCGCAGCTCAGCACAAAGTGTGTGATAACAATTATTTAATATTTTGTTCTTCTTTTTCTGCATTCGAAGTCAAAAAAAGGTGCCCGTGGCGCAGTTGTTATAGTGATCGGCGATGATCGCGATTTCTGCACGATTCCCACGTAGTCTTTACGTCTTTAAAGTTCTGCTGAATGACCTTAGGAGTGCGTGGTGTACCTTGAGTATGTGAAAAATCCGCGACCAACTTTTTGCGTGTCTTGCCGATTTTTTGTGCTTCCCAGGTTCGATCACACAAAAAGTGTGCCGTTTGCGTTGCACCTGAGAAATAATTTTGGCTTTTTCCATCCATCACACTCACACACTGACATCACTTTGCACTAAGAATTATAACTTCAGTCATACTTAGTTCTTTTTTGACTAAAGTGTCATGTCAATGTTATGTAACAAGTAGCGTTTAACATACCCTATACGTGTGTAGATGTACCCCATGACTATATCCCTAATAGGTTAGTCAGAGGCACACTGATTGTTGCCGTCATGGTGCACGGAATATTCAGAAGCCCACATTTTGCATAGGTGTTTCCCATCACCGGAGGATAAGCCGCAAATTGTACAACGAACACAAAGTTAGGCGTGTTCCGGACAGATTTAGAAGTAGCGTTTACCTAACTAATTTCTATTAACATCCCTCTGTCAGAACTTTTATTTAAAATTTGGATTGCTATTTAGCCCAGTCAAAGTTTGCACAAGATAATGCTTTCGAGTAGTAAGTTAAATACTTCCGGCTTTCAGTTAGTAGTTTGACCTGAAACTTATACTGAAATATCAGCTTGCTGCGCTTCATTTACATAAACATGAAGAAAAGAAGGATTGTTCTGCTTGAAAATGGAGATATATCATCATCAACGGTACATCTGGCCAAAGGCCGTCTTACACCGATTGCCAAGCCGTTTACTCTATTGCACAAATGGAGTTCAATGCCGAATAAGGGTCGTAGCTCATTAAGCAAGCACGGCAACTGCACGGCTCCGAACCAGCAATTATCTTACCATTATTTGATCTGTTGTTTAGTTCATTATGTTTTGCAATGATAATATGAGAAAGTTTATTTATTTAATTTATTTCATAACATGTGACATACCCCCAAACTCACAAACGTCAATCAACGCTAAGCACGCGCTCACGCTCATGCTGTCCTGTAAAATGTCAATAGCAAAGAAAGTGACAACATGAGCGTGAGCGTGTGCTTAGCGTTGATTGACGTTTGTGAATTCGGGCGTTAGCATCTAAAAAGGTACTACAATTCACATGCCTTGCTGGGCCGTAGTCGTGCAGTTGCCGTGCTTGCTAAGTGTGCTACGAGCTTAATTCCCTAAGTCCATAGGCGGCAGTATTTTAGTAGATGCAGGTTCTATACTGCTAGTAATCCTGAAAATCTATATGACAGGCTATGATTGTCAGAAGATACTTTATGGCAATGACTCATACTGTCATAAAATAATAGGGTTTCTCTTTAATTGTTTTATTGTAGTGTTTGGTTGCTAAATCTGCAACTGTGGTTTAAAAGTTATATTGTAAATGCTTTCGTCCAAAAGCTCACTAAAGTGCCGAACGAACTCGTTCGGAGATCAATATCTATTGTTGGTGTTCAGCTGGAACTGGTATAAATAGATCAGCGATGTCCTACATCTGACTAGCTCTTGTACAGTCTGCGACAAAAGTGCCTAAGGACTTAACTACCATGTCATACTGGCTTATCTGACAGCATTACTAACTGATCATTGTACAGAGCATATTGAAAAGAGTAACTGTTGAGTTTCTTGCCGATTCTTCTCAGTACAGAAACAACTTTCCGACACCGAAGGTTGAGTCACATTATGTTTGTGTACTGTGTAATTATTTATTATTTTTATTAAATTATTTTAAGTCTATTATTAAGTGTATTTTTGTTTGTTTTGTTGACGATTTAAAAGCGCTTTTAACAGGTCTATTTAAATGAAGATATTTTGAATTTTTGCATCTTTATAACTTCTATGGCAAAGAACTACAAAAAAGTTAATGTGACATGGTACGAAACTGTCAAGTTACCATTGCTGCTGACTGTACAAAGATCTGGCTGAGCTAAAATTTGGAACAGCTGATCGGTGAAACGAGAGAGAAGGTGCACTTAGCACGATTGTTTGGGAAAGGTCGACAGGCGTATTCATCCAATTATTCGATTCCTACACAAAAAGACAATAGATGATTTGAAGGATAGCCACAGTATTTTTGGGAAAAGTTTGATCTGTTCTTTTGGTACAGCTTCATCGTCAAAATAGGTTATATTTATTTAACTGTATCAGGTGCATTATCATATTCAGATAATCCATGATAGAAATGCTGCCCCTGCCTAATTTACTGCATATGAGTAGATACTGCCTTACTGTAACTTGTACGTATAGTTCGCATGAACGTATCAGCATTTGTGTAATATGACACTTGATATGGCCAATATTATAACAACAATGAATGTAATTATATCTTTCATTTAATTTACGCAGTCGCTATTCATCGTTGAAATATTAACGAACAATTATTATAATAATATAATTTCGAAGCCATTTATGAGGCATTGTTATTCAAATAAGCAGTTTGATTATGTCCTCTCGAATGGTACTCGTGATTTTGTTATATCAAAAGTAGATGTCTACTATTATAAAACGAAACTTTTTTTTATGTATTTGGACCTTAAACCATGAGGCCAATAAAGTTCGCCACAAATGGAAAAGAACCCGACAATTGCACATCTACCTGTGCGTCTAGCTTAGTGGTTAGAGCAGCCGCTCGATATGCGGAAGACCCTGGTTCGAGTCCCGCCTGAAACCCAGACCGAATGTT
Organism: Udea ferrugalis; assembly: GCA_950022985.1. Taxonomy (NCBI): domain Eukaryota; kingdom Metazoa; phylum Arthropoda; class Insecta; order Lepidoptera; family Crambidae; genus Udea; species Udea ferrugalis. Next base: position 6,550,103 of record OX465533.1, read on the forward strand.
TCTATCTGGTATTTCCGTCTTTCATAAATAATATTTTTGTTTAAAAAGTTAAAAACGAAACTTAATTTCGAAGTTTCTTTAACTAAGTACCTCATTAATTCAAGAAAAGTTCAGATGTTCAAGAAATCATCACCTCTTTTCTAGTTGATGACGAGGAATTCACTTGCAGCAGTTGGAACAATTCGAAATTAGTTTAATATCCGAGGTTTATACTTTAATATGTTTAAATAGGATGTAAACCTAATTTGACAAATTTTCCTTAATTTAACTTAACTTAATCTGTATTAAATTGTATGTTTTGAATGTGCCAAGCGATTAAGTTCGCGTTGTTTTCATGTAATGGCAAATCGAAGAAGCTGTTAAGCTTAAATGTACTGTAGACATACTCTTAAAAGATGCTTCACAGGAAGAAGCGAGCTATAAGACCCGCCAGCAACATTAGATATGTGTAAAATGTGAACCGAAAAGCCAGTGAGTGCCAACTGTGTGCAATTTGGGCCTCGCAGCAGGCGTGTTTTAGTGCCAAATCGAGATGGATGACGAAACAAAACCCGACCGAAACTACAGACAGCATCCAATTGATAGGAATGGAGTAAATATGAATCTTGCGAAGTTAGCAACTCGAAAACACATTAAACCTTTCACGAGCGTAGGCCAAATAGTTTGCCAACTTATGTTGAACCTTGTGTTCTTTAGTGGAATCGAGTTTTGGAACAAATTAATATTTACATAGTTCTCGTGAAAGGGTTTACACTAATACTCGTAGTCTCCTTGGCGTGGTTGGTGATCAAGCTAAGTTTCTTGAGATGCGCGATTTCGATTTGTCGTATTTAAAGTGACATGTCAATTTTATTTTAATGTACTTCTTTTCAATTTTGTATGTGTTGAAATCTGTTTTATTTGTAATCTTATTCATTATTGTAGCGAAATTTAATGTATTGTCATATTTTGTTATTAATGTTAATTCATTTTATTAAACTTGCTGTAAATTAAAGTATGACGAGCAAAAATTTACCTATCGACAACTCGGTAAAACATGCCTCCGTGGTGTAGCGGTTAGAGCGTTGGGCTCTCAACCCGGAGGTCGTGGGTTCGAATCCCGCGCGAACCAACAACATGTTATGTTTGTGTTGTTGTTTCGAGTTGGTTAGGACAGTGGAGGCCGATCACCTCGAGTCCGAAGAGTAAGATGATCCATGCTATCGGATGGGCATGTAAAAAGTCGGTCCTGCGCCTCACCTTTCTCCGGTCGTGTCGAACTGTCGTCCCATCGGGTCATAGAAAGGTGATGGAATAGGGAGTGCACCTGTGTATTGCGCGCACACTTGAGCACTGTAATATCTCCTGCGTACTTGGTTAATCTCGTTGAGATTAGCCGCTGTGGTCGGAATCGACCAGGAGGCCTTATTATTATTATTATTATTAAAACATGTGGAAAAATATTTTACGTTGAAAACCTCAAATGTAACATGTTTTTGCAAATTAATATTCATTTCATTTCATTTTCGCCCTGGGTAAACAAACATTTGTGAGATATTTGCGTGATACTACATACTTAATTCAGTACATTCATACGTGTGTACAACCCCCTCATGGGTTCTCGCCTCGGCGTGGCGAGGGGGCCTAGTACCGGTGGTAGGGGCACCACCGGGAAGCGAAGAGAACCCAGGCGTGGCAGCGTGGTGGACTGGACACCCACCCGCTGCGGCCCGTAAGGGCGGCGTGGGGCTGCGGGGCCAGTGGGGCCTGCAGGCGCCTTGAGGCGCGTGGTTGGGGCCGCGGCGCACAACCGGTTGGTGGGGGCCAGTGATCCGAGGCTGATCCCCCCTGTGCGTCGCGGCCCGGCGGGGCCGTACCGAAGGTTACGGCAGCGGAGCCGCCCTTTGGGTGGCTCGTGGTTGCGGGCCCAGTAGGGTCGCTGCGGCCCGTAAGGGCGACGCGGGGATGCGGGGCCAGTGGGGCCTGCAGGCGCCTTGGGGCGCGTGGTTGGGGCCGCGGCGCACAACCGGTTGGTGGGGGCCAGTAACCCGAGGCTGATCCCCCCTGTGCGTCGCGGCCCGACGGGGCCGTACCGAAGGTTACGGCAGCGGAGCCACCCTCTGGGTGGCTCGTGGTTGCGGGCCCAGTAGGGCCTGCGTACGGTGGCCAGCTAGCGCGTGGTACGGGGGTGCCGCCGCCAGCATTGCACGGGTTTCACCGCTGCCTGGTAGGGACGGCTTGACATCCTCGGCTGTCCCTTCTGGCCTCCCCTCACGAAGGGGGGGTCGCTTCCGGCCCGCCGTGCAGGCGGGCTCCGTCCGGGGGAACGCGTAACAGGCAGGCGCTATTCACCGTGTTCCCCCACTAAAGGACGATTAGAGGGAGTAGTAGGGGTTTTAGTCGGTAGGGCCACTGGTATACCACCTTTCCAGTGGTGAGTAAGACATAACCCGTCCGTCCCCCGGTGGACGGATATGCGTAAGGCATTTCCCCTACTTAAAAAAAAAAAAAAAAAAAAAAAAAATACGTGTGTACAACAACCTCAGACATACAAAGTACAAACTCTGCTTATTTAGGTGTCTAATAATGAACACATAGGTACTGTATTCAAATATCGAAGACCATGAACAAAGTGTGATATAGAGTAAAACTCACCCGTGGTGCGAAGGTATCGGCTGGCCGTCCAGCGCCCATCGGAAGCGAGGGGGCGGCTCCCCCACCGCCGAGCACTTGAGGGCCACTTGCGCCCCCGGCTGCACCGCCTGCTCAATGAACGTGTACACCAGCTCAGGCCGCGAATCTGCAAGTACACCTTAATGAATTGAGACGAAGAAATAACTACTTAAGGCTGCCACATGGTGAAATTGTGAAACTACTTGAGGTGACACTTTGTAGGTTGAGCCACGAGGACACGTACTTTTGCGTGTGCTTTTTCTTAGTTAGTTAATTACAGATGGAACGATTCATAATAAAAACTGTGCTTTAGTAGGCAGGAGGCCTTATCAAAAAGAAAGAATCATTATAACTATAAGTGTATAACATTTGTTAGGTCTTTTCGTGATATCACGAAACATGTTTGGAATACAACGATAGAACTACATATCAATGATAAGTCAGATACACCATCATGATTCGATTGTCGACTTTGGCAGCCCTATAAAGGTTGTATTCCAGAGAAAGAGAAAACGAAAATTGCTCACCTGGAGACCGTTTGAAGCGTTTTCGTTTGAACGGACGGAAAGCGGCCGTTTTCTTCCGTAATGAGCACCACATAACTGCAAATACACGCTAAATTAAATAAGACTACTCAGATTTACACGGCAAAGTCAAAGTCACCATGTCGTTTGGTCTCGTTAGGGGAGCAATCTTATTGAGAACAAACATCTACTACGGAGTTTTAAGAATTTAGTTAAACTTCATTTAATTCGTATACCTAAAATGGTTGGACAGACGTATGCAATACTAATTTAAAAGCTATTTAACACATTGATACACATTGACCCATGTGCAGCGGCCCAAAGTTTTATGAGGTAGAGTTCGCACCTTATTTAAAAACGTTAGTACCTCAAAAGCCAATACATAGTTGAAACGATTTAAATTTATTTTTTCCAGTCACATAAATCTCAAGTACATATAGTTTTGAAGACTATGAAAACTAAGTGACTTCAAAATAAAATTGGTACCACCCTTATCCATAATTAGGAGCTGTTTCCAAATAATGATAAGTACCGGGCTATCTGTGCCATCATCATCAGAAAACAGCCCCGGCAACAGACTCAACGTCACCCAAGAACCCCTAGTGTTTGTCATTACATAGAAGTTCATGAAAAACAAGAATGGTCGCCTGCAGTGGTCAGACGCGGTTGGCCGCTGAAGTTAGCGGTCTGTCGCCAGACTCGGACTATTGGTATTTTCTTTTTTTTGACATCAGTCACAATGATAAATATATCATTTTAATCTTTCATGTACCATTCATTATCAAACTTGTTTTGTAGACTAAGGCCACGATATTTTATTAATGTTACTGTATTTTAGCGCTACATAATGTGCCTAAAACCAATGTGACACGGCAGTATTGCAGTCTGTGGTGAGACGAAACCGCCTGACTGTTCCGAGTCGTTCAAAGGATCTGAGAACAGTAAATTCTAGAACCCACTTAGTCACACAATATAGAGATTTGTGGCTTCTCTTTGGGTGCAGACTCAGTTTCTAGGGCCTGGTCTAGATAGGGTGAAACTTTACGCGCATATCAAATGAAGCGTAACGTCCGTTTGAGCATTTACGCGCGCTTTGTAAAACAGCGTAATGTTTTGTCGAGCCCAATATAGGAGATTCAAGAATAGGTTAAAAGAAGGGTAGGATAGGTTGTAATTAATTATTGTGTGCTGTTTGCAATACAGTGTATAATATTTTATTTCACATGCACCTATCATCTAAAACAATGCAGGAATGGATTCGTCGCGAATAAGCCCCTATAGTGAAGAAGGGCGAAACAAAGCGATCTGACAACCAAACTAAAAACTGAACTAAGACAGGTCCAGTTCCATTTATTTATTATTATTTATATTCTTTCAATTGCTCAAATTAGTAAACTGTAATTATGTCTATTTATACCAAACTACTTGCAAGTTTCGATTAACTAACATCCTGTTTAGCGGCCTCTTTACATAAACTCTCGCTTAATCAAAACATCGACAGCGATCGAGATGTTTAGATAATATAGTAAGCATCGATTAAAGCTAAAGTCAGTAAACTAATAATAACTTTGTACTTAATTATTTGAAGTCTACAACAACAACTAACAAATATTTAAGTATATGTTTTAAATGCAAATAACAGAACTTTGCGGTAAGCTAATTCATAAATTTAATTGATACGTAGGTTCATCTTTCTCGTCAATAACCCTTCATACCATAGCAGCCAGCCGTACGAATCTGAAGAGCCCTCTCTTTCACTGAAAAATATCTAGTGCTGGCTTCCAAAAGCTTTTATACCAAATAGTATGAAAAAAGCGAGCTAGGTATTTTTATGAGCGTGCAATAAAACTGTGCTGCCGCATATACGCCACCTATATCCACGTCCTGTGTAGTAAATACATAGTAGGAATACCTACGCAGAATTGAGGTCTCGTTGAAAAATTCACTCAGCTTTTCGTTTTACTATCCGCATTCGTTCAGAATTTATAACGCCGTAAATCGTAAAAGCGGGCAAGAAATTTACAGCCATGCAGAACCCTGGATTGTCGAGATAACTGAGCCCTTGATGGCTCAGGTTTATCTTCCACGTGCACAAAACACACCTGCTATGTTATAAATAGGTATGTGAAATTGTAGTACAAATGGTATTAATGGTTAAAACGAATTTGAATTAAAAACTTGACACAGATCTGTATCTCGCGTTATTTCTCGTTTTAAGTTGCTTAGTTTTCAGATGATCTTGATATAAGCTGACGCAGTTATTTATTCATTTCATGAAACATATTCATTTAGGTAATATTCGATAGTTTTAACTTGTGAATGGTATATTCATAGATTTTCATCAGTTCAAAACCAAATTAGTCCATTTTTCAGTCAGTTAGCACCAAAGATTAGCATCCGCTGTTTCCAGCCAGCCGGCGAAAGTTTAAGACTAAAAGAAAATTACTTAGCAAACTTCACAAATTGAGATAAAAAAACGTTTGGAAAACAAAAGAATTACAACATTCGGAACGCCTCTTCAGCAAGGCCGTATGGTGTGGGGGAAATCCTCAAACCCTCTCAGGCCATTGCCCTCGGCCCACAAAGACGGATCTGGAATAACCCGCAAACTATTCCAATTTGGAAGTTTCCTTTGGCGTTCAACCACACTGGTTATCCTAGAATGGACTTGAAAAAATGATCAAAATTGATTGATAGATTTTATCAGCGCAGTGTTTCTGAATTGGGGGAAGAGGATTTAAGTGATTTTCGCGAAACGTTACTCAATTTAATAATATTAACTAATATTATAAATGTGAAAGTTTATATTGTTGGATGTGCCGTGTTGCTCTTTCTCGTAAAAACTACTGTATCGATTTTAATGAAACTTTACAATGCTATAGCTTATGCATCTGAATAGCACATAGGCCACACTTTATGAAGATAAATTACAATTTTTGTTTAACCTAAGTCCACGTAGACGGAGTCGCGGGCGGCCGCTAGTATAGAAATATTTGAGCCGGCACAAGCGTAGAGCTTACTTGCTAGAACTCCTTTGTTCGCCTGTCTTATGGATTGAACCAGGATAATGGTTCAGTCTTAAAATCTATACAAAATTACTAAAGAAACCAACTAAGATAAATTAATCTGAGGGAAGATAAAATAACAGACTTTCACCCTTGCTATGCCACTTGAGACGAACTCCGTGAATAAGCGCAGCCCTACAGTACCTACTTACAAATAGAGGCATTCATAAAAAACACGAATAGGTATAAAATTATTTGTTAAATTGAACAAGTTACATTGCGAAACAATAGTAGCTAACCGAACAGAATTATAGAAGTAAAAATGTTCGCTCTGCATAGCCTCGAAAATAAATTAGACTATGGGCGAAAACGTACTAAGCTCTATTGAAATACTGCTTGTCTGTAAGAACACACGGGAACGGGAAAAAAATAGAAGGAACTCATTCGCGCAAGCCAATGATGAAATTAGTCCCGGCTATATTCTGGGTTGCATTGGATGTATGGAGAGAAAATGTGGGCTATTAATTAGTTGAATCCTCCATGACGGGCGGCCATTTGCAATTTTAAAATTAAGCAATGCGTGGGTAGTTAGTTGACTGGGTGCCCATAAATGTTTTTTGTACATAATGTAAGGTGCTTAACTAAAAGGACAATTCGTGTTTCGTACAATGTCTAAGGTTTATGTACATAATTTTGCGGTTGGTTAAGTTTAGTACAAATGGTAATTTTCCTTCCAATTCTCATTTGACACAAATATTGAGTAGGCAGATGTGTAGGTGAGTGGGTGCTTTTAATGGGATGCAGTAGGCTCTCTTCTGTTGCCTACAGGCAGATGGTCTGAAGCTCATGCAAGCTAGTGTTGGTTTTATTTATTTTCTTCATTTTATCATAACTACCTTTTCAACAAACACATGTAACGTTTGCAAATGTGCAGTTTTCTAGAAAAAATCGTTGTCGACTTGTGTGAAAATGTTCACCAACTTGCGTACTCTTTTAGATAACAATCAACGAAAATATACGACAGACGCGTAAACCCGTCATACTAAAAGATCTAGGTATTGATATTTGTTACTGATCACCTTCAAATGTTGAATAATACAAATGAGAACCGCTCGTTGCAAAGAGCGAATACCTATATTGATCCAGTAACATCACAGAGAGTGTTGAACTGAAAGAAAAAAAAAAGAAATCGGGAAAAACAAGCTTGCGAATTTGAAACAGTTTACCGCCATTTGCGTGGGCGCTGAATTTTTCACAACAGTAAATATTTTACTGGCGGCTGATTGCGACACGCTCGAACATAGACAAACACCCACGCTCCGTCCGTCTGTGCATAAAAGATCGCGACCGGAAGCCTTTTGAAGGACATTCAATTCGAAATTCAATCTAAACAAAAATTCTGTTGCTGTAGTAAACAAGTTTACCGAACCTTTAAGGAATATGGATGGAATATAAGGAATATATGCACTGTTATTTTTTTATGATAGCTTATATTGTTTTATGACTGATCAATAATATTCATCACCAAAAATGCAAAATGTAGTATATTTATAAAGTGTTACAAATTTCAAACTTTTTAAAGCGTTTCAAACGCCGCCATTATGGCACACTCCGTTGTCACGAACTTGGACGTCACGCGGGTCTATGACCACACAATTGTAACCTACAAACTGTTGAATTTTTATTCTTGTCGCGCTTTTGACAGTAACATACGCCTAGACTGTGACGTCAACCTCGACCACACTCTGTTCACACTGATCACACTTTGAATCTCCCACATTTTTTGCACTTTTCAATAATTATTTTTAATAATAAAAAAATTGATAGAGACGTAATAAGAATTCAAAATACTACTCAAATAAATAATACGACGCTCATCTGTTTCAAGTGCATATTCCCCATTGGGATTAAAAACCCCTGACTCGGTTCCATTGTATCCGGATAGCCCTCTTAGCTTAATGTTGGAATGGTTAATCTATACATTTAGGTCTGATACATCATCCAAATTGGAGCAATCCAGACACAGCAATCCATTAGACATCAGTTGTTTTCCAAATTCATCGCTAGAGAAACGCGTTACTTAGTGGTTTTGCATTTTAACTGCTAAATGCTGTACATAAGTCTCTTTTTTCTCTGATAACATAACTTGCAGGATTCCTTGCATTGATTTAAAGCCGTGACCCCAGCATAGTTTTTTTTTTTTTCAACCCGGTGAAATGCCTTTACGCACTTCCCGCTGCTTGGGGGGGCAGCGGGGGGGTGTGGGATTCCCACCCCTGCAAGGGATGAGAATACCCACTAAAACACCGGGGCGGCCTTCTTCTGCGCGTGACCAGGGTTTACCGAGGACTCTCCCAGGGAGGCACTCTACCGGTAAAACCCTGGCGCGCTGTGCCGGTTTCGGCTCACCTCGAGGGGAGTAGTACCTCCCCTCTTACACACCCGCCGGTGCTCGACAGTGCGAGGCCACCCCACACTGCCGTCCTCCTCAGGGTCGCTTGTGCAATGAAGGCACACAGCCCCCGCCGTGTACTCTCCTAGCAACCCCGGGGCCCCCCTTTAGTCGCCTCTAACGACAGGCGGGGGTGACCTTGGCTGTATTCTTACGCCTCAGACCACAGGGCGTTCGCCCTGTGGTTAGTTATACTAAGCATAGTTAAACTAAGTAACGTCATGTATGTCTTTTTAGGGACGACAAGCTTATTTATTAGGTACGTGTGTTGCAGGTATAAAAATCGTTATAAACAAAATTGCATTCAACAAACGGCCAGTTTATATGCTAGTGTGTCTGACATTTGGGTAGGTAGGTACTAATAACAATTTATTCTCATACATAACATAACATAATCGGCCTATATACGTTCCACAGGCCTCACCTCAACTATGAGGTGGAACAAGCCATACTCCAACACGCGGGCTCAGTGCGGGTTGTTGGAGGGGTGTAAGGTTAGTGAGCAACCTTATTGTCAGATGTTATCAAGCCGCCCTAAGGCCTCTGAATAGGCTTAACGACTGACATCTAGCGACGTCAACCGGGACCAACTGCTTAACGTGCCTTCCGAAGCACGGAGATGCCTGAGATACTCATCACTTAATTTCGGTCGGATGGTCACCCATCCCTTTTCCGACCCGGCGTGTGTTGCTTTACAACAACGATCGTCGCCGATCACTGTCACAACTGCGCCACGGGCACCTCCCGTGGCGCAGTTGTGTTGTGTTGTGTAATTTATTCTCGAACTTTATAAAAATAACGTCAACGTTTTTAAAAAAAAACTTACTGTCGAAAAGAGACACTGCTGTCTTTAAAAGGTTCTACGGGATACACCGTAGTATTTTCTTTAAAGCGAGCATATTGCCTAATACTGATTATATATCCCATTACCTCCCCAGGAGGTGGGGTACAAACTCTGCTTGGAATTAAATGGTGACAGTGTACAGATGTTCCCGATATTTATTTATTTATATATACGTTTACAAGGCAAGGTAGCTGATAGTCTGCGAATAATATATTGCCAGTGGACCGTTTCTAGGTCACAACAACCGTCCCAGCTACATGTGATGCACACGAATTCCTAGTTTCTAAATGGTTGTGTATTGATCTGCCTTCTGACAGTTTCCATTAGAACTGAGCTTGTGACTGGTAGACCAGTCCTTGAATTCTACTCCACTGGACAAAATGATCACTGGGGTGGCATTCCGGCGGACATCACTTCACATCTCGGTGCTTTACGCTTACTTCAATCACCCGTTCTCCTTCATCCTTCAATGAATACGCTTCACTCTGAATTAGTGTTTTCTCTCATTTTGTATGTAGATAATTAAAAAAATGTTATTCGGCTAAGCTCTTTTCTCTCTCGCTCTCTGTGTTCGTCTAAAATATTAAAATAATTAATAAAACCGATATTATATTAAATCAATGAATCAATGAAGCGTTTATTATCTCTCCACAGTTTATCGGTCATGCAGTTATTCATGGACTAGGTATTTTGTGGCAATCAGACCTTAACTTTGTGGGAGACTGGTGCTTGAGTCAGGATTCAAAAAACCTGTAGTACGATTTTTGCTACATGTTTTTTAAAACCAGGGCCCGCCTTCCTGCTAATAAAACCGGTATGTCACAAACACGGTAAAGTATGATAAACGAGCAAAAATAATAGAAAGAAACAAACAAAAAATAGAATATTTAAGTAGGTAAGTGTTAACATTCATATTGAATAATAGCTAGTAGCAAAAATACAATTCTAAAATGAGAAGGAGAAATTTCCACCCGCCAAAACCCGACAGTACCGTAGCGTCGATCTAAAATTTTATTGAAGCAATCGGCTCTAAAATAAACAGTGCCTTTGAACGAGCTCAATCAAGCCTGATTCGGGCCTGACTTGCTCTGCGGAAACACCGCCCGGTGGAATACCTACCAACAAATAAACATCGGTATCTGCATTTTGTATTTACTACCAATATTTGTCTAGTGCATAACAAAGCGTAGTGAAACAAGCGTAGTCAATGATATTATAATAAATAAGAGGTAGATAGGTTATGTCAGTACTGATCATCATCATATCAGCCGAGCGACGCCCACTGCTGGGCATAGGCCTTCAGTACTGATGCGAAGTCGAAAATTGACCCCTGGCGTACGTACCTATAATTTGACCGTTTGAACAAGATAGTATGATTATTTACTAGAGAGTAAACGAGACAGTCTAAAATTGTCAACACTGTCAATGCTTTGCTCAGGTGCACGATATCGAATTTTGGGTCCACCTTTTTAGTACAAGTAACCTATCTACCTCTTTTTTTATTATATTATCATTTGGCTGAGTGGCCTCCTTCTATTTTCCGCTAAACGATTTTACGTATTGCTTAGAAAAAAGTATTTATACTTTCCATACCAAAGAACTGCTGAGATTTTCTTAGAAATTGGTATATGATGGCTCAGTATATTATGTAGGGTGATCAATACCAATGGGTTGGTAGGGGGAGTCAGAAAATAAGAGAGATCTGTTCTTAGAAACCACAGTTCAACAGCTTGACTGAATAGTTGTACTGAATAGTGGTGGTGGTTATGGTTTGGTTAAATGAGGTATAAATAGAACAATGACATTGGAATCCAAAATGTATATTTTCTAGTAAATAAACTCTACTGCATCATACTTTAATTGGCAACCCCACATCGATAGAAGCTTATAATATCTACATACCTAATAATAATGCCTATATAATCTGGCAATCCTCACTGTCAGCTATCGAGCCAATCTAAAGCCGCCCACTGGGTTTCAGCAACTGCTTTAAATATAAAATTTCACGATGATTTTAGCCACGGGCACCTCATCGCACTTTTAACAAGATATTGCCGCGAGTTTAATTATCAATATTTTGTTACATGTGCCCAGTTTTGAATTATTTATATAGCGGCACCATTTTTGTAAAGATACGACATCGAATCCTTCCAGAAAGAGCGTACCTATTCCTTTTTGCGGTGTTGCGGTTGTCTGCGGGCAGACGTGATTCCTTTCTACCAGGTGACCTACTAGCTAGCTTGCCCCCTTTCTCAGAAAAAACACCCAGTCAGTGTCACAGATTCTCATTGAAATCTAACTACACATTGACACTAGAAGCACAGGTGGTCCCTCGGGAAATCCCACGAGGCTTTGAACTCCGCGAGTTTAATCAGAAAGGATATGTAAAAAGGGTGTCTGGACCTGTGTCAATATACAACATGTGCTCTCGCAATATTTACAAGTCACGTTTTACAAGTGCTGTCTCTATTCGGTGTATGTTATTGTATTAAAGCAGTTTTGGCTACGCTACTCATATTAGCCCGAATTGAAGAACTTTATGAAAAACACATCAGATACTGAAATTTTTATCAAATGATTTAAAGGCTGAATTAGCATCCATTTTATTATTGCTTTGAATATAATAAACAACATAAAGGAAAATATCACATCTTTTACCCACAATCCTCACTAAATAAATAAGTTACATTTTCGGATCGGGACAAAGTTCGTAGGTACATCACGTGTCAACATCGATTCTGGCATTGTATAATCACGTTGCAGGAAATAGTGGAGGTTGTTCCATGACAAGCCACCGATGAGATAGATATTGCATTAGGATTAGCACAAAAGCAGCTTTCCGGATCCGCAACATTTTATCAGAAACGCGGTGCATTATCACACAAATAAACCTACAAATATCAGAACTAACCGTTAGTCTATATAGAGATCTGGAGTAGACACCAAAATAAATTACTAGGCCGAAATAATTAAATCAGACATATTCTTTTGTTTTTTCGTTGTTACTAAAATATTGGACATCGATATTGCTTTGGATGAGACAACTAGACATCTTCACTCATGCGAGAAAACCATTGTTACGATGTTTCGTATTATAGATTTTCTTTATCTACTCAGAATCTTCCCGCACGACCGCGCAAGAATAATAACGGAATCAAAATAGAAAAAATACATCACATTGGAGTCAAAATGACCTCGGGGGCTATGTGATAAGAATAAACTAATAAGAAATTTTCGCACCAATTTCTTCGGTGCCGACTAGACCTTATTTTTCTCTTTGAGTGAGTACGGAATTTATGAGAGACCCCAAAGCAATAAAATACCTTGCGAGAAAATGAAGGAGCAAATCGCAATATATTTGTTTCTTGGTGGCTAGAGGAAAACCATTCCAGGCATCTGCGGATAAAAAGTATTTTTATGGTAAGAATGTTCGTTTTATGAAGTCCATTCATTATTTTATATCAAATGGGAAACGTCTGGGGTCAGCGGTTCGAGGAGTGCCATAAAAGTGATTGGAGTGCATTTTTCCACATTACTTTCGAGCAGTAAAAGATTTGTAAGAGTGGATTATGAAATTGAACGATCCGAAAAAACAGTATTTTGCTCGTTGATTTAACTACAACGATAGCTCTCTCTGAACTCTTTATGACGACCCTAAATTTATATTAAGAAAACAAAACTAGTACTTAATTCAAAAAAATAATAATTAAGGAGACTTTTACTCATTCTTTATTGCACAAAATTAAGAAAAAAAGTACAATGTGCGGACTTAATGCCTGGAGGCATTCTCTACCAGTCAACCAAGGCAAGGCAAGGCATAACAGAGAATTTAGGTAGTTTGGGCTTTGCAACTTGCTATAGTTTTATAGATATATGAGTATCATGACTGTATAATTATTTGGCTGTATTTCTCTGCGGTTTCTAACAATGATAATGAGCCTCTTTTTCACTTGTTATTATTTTGATAAGCCTCGAAACACGTCCGACTGGCTTAATCTGGTACAAAACCGAGGAGACTATATTTTTTTTTCAGGAAAGTGCAAATAACAAATTAGAAGACTCCAAAGTAAACTGTCAGTGGAAAAAAATATATTTAGCGTGGCGGTACGAATAAATAGCTATAAGCTAAGAAGTTTAAGTATCTTCACGAATCAAGTTTAGTGTGCTCCACTTTTACAAAATGGAATATTTATAACATCAAGGTTTAAGAATAACATTAGGGTTGGGTATGATAAACCTTGTATGAGTAAATTCACTTTCGCATACAGGACGTTTCTATAAAACGTTTTTCAAGCTCCTGGCTACCAATTTCCGGTCATTTCTTTGCAATAAAGCAAGACGGACTGACCGGAAATGGGTAGAGTGATGTGCCGTCCACCGTACCTAGCAACTCCTGAAATGTGCCAATAAACGTTATATTTTCTATATTCCAGAAAGTGCTGTGACATAGCATTGCTGTAGCTGCTTCTGTGCAGATACCCTAACCATTAACTTAATTTTGTTCAAATTAAAGCAAAAGTGTCAACTCTTACATGACATTTGGCAAGAGCGGAGAAAAACGGATATGTCCATTTTTCTCCGCTCTTGCCATTCTTTACCCTATGGGGTAACCTGATGTACTGTTGACTGTACATTCAGAATGTCAATTTTAGGGTATGCACTACTGATATTCTGCGGTTAAATAGCATGTGGTCACACCTACCAGTTTTGCACTTCTGATTCCTATTACATTTGGACCGCAGACTAGTTTTTATGCAGGCGAGATATCCCAAAACTCTGTTCACCTCACATTTCTTTAGATCTTATAAAAGTTACTTAAAATAGATTGAAATATTAAATTATCTAGCTGTTAAATTATTATAGCAGCGCATCAACTATTTTTCTTGCTTTTCTACTTGATGGTCTAATTTACTTAAGGCGATAAGGCCGGCTTAACAGTAACTACATCCTAAAGCTTTGTAAACATTGTGTTGTATATTATCTTATATTAAATTTTATACATACGATTGTGTGAACAATACTGTATACTGATTTTGATTATTGTACGTGATCCTTTTTCCTTTGTTGACATTATGAGCCGTTTGTAATTGTAATCATTCGTTAGTCAAATCGACTGTTACGTTTTATTTGACATATTCTTAGTGAGTATTTGCAATAACTTTTTTTTTATATTTTTTCTTATTTTATGACGATTGACATTATCTACCGAATGTGTACATTGCATGTACCTAATTTTGTTTATCTGACATGTTATTTATAATTACCAAAAAAATATTGAACTATTGTGTCGGTTCAGAAATAGAGAAATGAACGATTTAAGTTAGTGTTTAAATGTCAGCACTATGAACAACCTGTATAACTAAATGTGTTCCCTGAATGTTTTATCATTCGGGACGGATGCTCCGCAACACTTTTCTCTTTCTTGGAGCTCTTCAATTATTTACCTACATCAAATCCCTAGAAAATGGCGGGGAAATATTTTAGCAGGTAAATTTATTTGGGGAAGAGTAGAAAAGCTAGGTTCAATACAGGGTTTCAGGACCATGCGCTTTCATTTATAACCCATACGGGGTTTAAACTTCCGTGGGCTTTGAACGTTTCGTCTACCATGATGGAAAGTCAGCTTGCTTGGAAGCTATGGGTTGTTTGGAAAAAAGCGCTTTTTATCAATGAAACCGCCGAAGTTGTACATTCACGTGTTTATTTCATTTAATTTATTAACTGCATTATTTTATGCAATTTCTTAGTGCATGGAAACATTGTTAGCTACGTTACATACACATTATTAACAACTATGTATTTATGTATTAAACACATTGAACATACTTATTTGCCTATATTTACTCCATTTGGGATACAATTTGATGGGTAAGTAACGTTAATGGTTAGGTACATAACTTACTGTAATTTTATCACCCTGCTACTACGAGTATACCCCTACTACATCAATCAACACACTGAGCTTAAAATATTTTGCATATAAAATATTGTTTGTTCAAAAACAATCGCTTATGCTTGATAAATCGATTACCGGAATGATAAACGAGCAACCTTATCCACAGTCCGTGTTACCACCTATATAAAGTTACTGGTACACTTTCTGTGATTTGTCATCATTATTTTCAATTTTTTTGCAGAGCGCTGAATGTATCTGTCATTTTTGCTGAACTTTTGATAACCTTCTGCGAGGCACTGAAAAGTGTATTATTATGTGAGTGTTATTGAAAATACAGTGCCTACTGGACGGATAACAAAAAGCTTGTTGCTTACCTCGTGTTTAAAAACATGTTGCTGAAGCTCTTCCAGACAACTTTTAGGTTGAGAAAGACAAAAAAAGATGAAAGCGGTGGTGAACGATTGATAATAATAGTCCTGCTAATGCTTCTTCAAATTTAAGATGATCTCAATATTCAATTCAATCGTTTATTGCAGAACCATTATGACTCAGAAGGTGTTACATACACAGTGAGACCAGTACCGTTAGGAAACGAGGATGTATGAAAGGACTTAGGATAGTAGAATAATTGCAAGATTTATATCAGGATCATAACATTTGGAAAGATGTGGTCTCTGCTTTCTTCTTGAGGAAAGAGGCTTGACAGTATGTTTGTTTATATTTGTAACAAAATTAATTTCTGTATTTGAAGGCAGCAAGAAGTAATCAGGCTTTGGCGTACGTTGAGTAATGAGTAAATCTGGGTAAAAATGAAGTTGTAGTAATTGTGTGGCTAACAATGGGTCGAACTGAATTAATTATTGAAATAGGTACCTACTAGTACTACGCCATGAGGGTGCCACGTCTGTGATAAGATACTAGATAGACTGGGTAAGAAGACCAAAGACTTTGAGGGAAACATTCCGAGAACTACACAAAAATACACCTCAAATAAACATTCCTTATCATTTTGTTGGGAAACCTTCAAAAATATCTGGAACAAGAACTAATTATTCTGCCAAGCGGTTTCTACGTTGACGTTCCCAGGTTGAGACAGAAAATGTATTTCCAAGAGTATTTCCGTCTTCAATGAAGTAAATTAAGTTAGTTTGTGTAAGAATAATATTGTTAACTCATGCGACTGGCTTAGCGGTAGAAAAAGATAGAATTGTACGCGTTAAATTAGGGCCTTACGTAAGCGAATAAGTACCTACTATGAGTATCTACGAAAATTATGTAATTGAATATTTCGACGATAATCGTCGAAATATACGTAATACCTATGAGTAAAGTTATAATTACATTTTAACAACATGAAGTAACGCAGAAGTTATAACTCTGAAAAATAGTTAAGTAGACTTACATTATAACCCCGATGTTACACTGACTATTCGAGAATTACTTAGACATATAATCTATTTATTATATTTTAGGTGTACCACACAGTATAACAATGACTGCTAAAAGTAAGTTATAATCAAATGTAACAGACACATACCACATTTGTGTTATTAACTCCATAGAAGATGCTTATATTGACTTCTTTTTGCTATTAACGTTTATTACGGAAAATTCCAGATCATAGTTCTGACCGCAAAGCGTTGATTGGGATTTGAGATAATCGGGTCACAAAAATACTTTTCTTCGTAAGAAATATATCGCATGAAAAATAATATTGAATACTGACCATGATTCTGCTGCTCTGGCAATTGGAAACTGTCCAGGACATCACAGCCGAACTTTCGGTGATTTCTGCCATCACGGAACACAAGGTCGTACTGGTCCCTGCAAAAGAAATGTAAATGTATTCAGCCGGCAATATCTACAAAACTGGTGGATGGGATGAGCTACACAGAATTCAAAAGTCAAGTTTATAAGTTATAGTTTTTTCAATCTATTTTTTATAAATTTCCATACCAAATATAAAGATAATAACTTCTAAACTACTACTGATTCTTGAAGTTGGAACGATTTTCCTGACTCAGTGTTCGCGTTGTTATGATACGCTCTACCAAAAAATAAATAAAATCAACCGCTGTAACCTGACCGGATACACACTGTATAAAATGAAGTTCTGTTTGCACACACTCATCGAAAATTTTTAGGTAAATATTTTACGAAATCGATAACTAGGTCTTTTATGTAATTGTAGCTCTTACTTATAATAATTCATTTTAGGTCGAATCTCTAACGTTGAATAGGAAAATCTTCATAGTTTTCAGAAAATCCTTCTGAGTGAGGTGAATTTGATCCCATCCACCTTATAGGCAGTATAAAGCTTCCCAGTTATAATATAGTGCTTTTCCTGTACCTCAACTACTACTTTAATCACCTCGTTTCCGACAGGAAGATTCATTGAATTCTAGTCGTGAATAATCTGTCGGTTCGAGGTAGCCTTCCTCGGTGTCCTGAGTGGCTAAATAGGTATTCTGTATAAGAGAATTTGCAAACCACGACCATTTCTCGCTTAGTCCGCATACTTTACGAGGAAATGTACGTACTGAAAATTGTATTGTTAAATAGCTTGCAAATGGAACTAATATTTAGTGACAGCTAAGGACTTATACCCTCATTCAATGACGTTGATTCAACGCTGCAGGAATTAGTTAGTTGAGCGATTAAATTGTCCTGGCACTTACTTGCAAATTTATTTATTTATTCTTTATTGCACATAAACAAAATAAACACTAAAATAAACACTAAAAACTATGTAAATAATTATACATATAAATAACAAAATATACATAAACCATATATATATACATAAATACAAATACATATAGATATGATAATAATAATACTATTATGATTTGGATGTTAGCGAGTTGGAGCCAGTCGACAACGACGTTAGCTTAGTTTTGAAAAACGAATTGACCTGCTTTAAGCAGCAGTGTTCTTGCTGGGGGCTTTCCTAATATTTTCTGGGAGGGCGTTCCAAAGGCGGATGGCCTGGACGCGAAAACAATTAGATATAAAACCTGAAATGCAAATGTAGAAAGCGAAAGAGAAAACTTTACAGCTAGTACTTTAATGCCACCCTGTATGGCTGTTCGATTTGTAATGATCTCAGTCTTTTAAAATAAATATCATAATAAAATGTATGAACGCACAAGGAATAGTAATGAAAATGTGATGTAACGGTAAAAAATAAACAAATAATGGCTAGTATTGTGATTTCACACAACGCACCAAATTGTCATTATCTCCTTAAAGACGGATTAAGCTATATAGATTTAGACGGTCTTATTATCGCTAGAGAGCAAAATGTTCCATACAACCAAAAACATGCAAGAAAACAAAAAACCAAAGGTAGTTAAAGTCCTATCACAATCCAAATAACGCAGATAGGCAGACATAAAAGGTTTTCAATACTCAATCATTTATTGCAAAACCATAATGTAAAATAATAATGTATTGAATGTTTTCAATATACTCTCTTGTAAATAGTGACTCAAAACAAGAAATATAGTAAGTTAATTGCTTTTGCTAACCCATTACACGACCTAATACTTAACTAGTATTCGTACAAGGTTTCTTCACAAATATTTTCCAAAAGCCAGTTCTTTATTCGATTAATTAGTACAAACCGGAATAGTCCATTACGAGACTCATGAAATTGTAAAATACTCGTAGTACAAATTTCCAAACAAACAAAAACAAAATAATAAATTGTTACGTAGCTTCCTTAATTAAAAAGGAAAATTTTACAGTAGAAACTCAATTCAATATACTGCTGTCACAAGCTCTATTGAATTCGGACAATTTCTGCTCCAGTAAAACAGAAAACGATTTTCGGGAAAGCTTAATATAGAGACAGTACTTAGTTTATTTTTTGGGTAAGAATGATATTCTGACAGCTGTTTATCTGTGAAGGACTCGGGCGATATCCGAGTATGCCAAAACCATGTTACATAATCACTTGACTATTATTATACTTATTTGTCCTACCGATCTACATAAAATATTGACTTTTCCCACTTTTAATCACAAAGCAAAGTGTGAAGCAAAGCGACTTTCATACGATCACACACATCGAGCGCGTAAAGGTTTTTTTACTAACTTAAAAATTTATATTGTTATTTAGCAAGTTAATATTGTTATATACTAAGTATTTAACTAATGATAAATATCTCCTACATGTTATTTATTTAAAAAAAACTTATTAATCCTAAGTGGATTGAAATAAATTCAACTGAATTTACCTATATGCACACCTACATTTGAGGTGAATTAAAATAAAATATAAAATAGAACTAGTTATTTCAAAATCCGTGCGACTGAATTTAAGACCTGATGATACACATTTTTGCACTACTACTTCCTTTTTCATAGAGGGGAAGTAAAAAGGGTTTTTATAATTCTCTCGAGACTTGAAACATGACATAAAGTCGAGTAACCTGCCATGTACCGGCCTACCTCGAATATAGAATTTGTTTCATGTTTTTGTTAACTTACCTGTTCTTTTTCGTAGCCTTGCAAGTACTGGTCTAATACCATATTTATTCGGCATGTACGAGGTTGCAGCTGTTCTATGGAGAACTATATCGTCTAAAAGCAAGTTTTTTCATGTTCATGTGCGCTCATTTAGAACCACGCATTAAGTACCTGAGTAGGGTCCATTTTACATCTTTTGGACATCGTGTCACCTTTATCTTCATCCTACCCATTTCTTCCGTCTTTGTTACTTGGTTGCGTTTTAAATTAAAGACACCTTAATTTATCGTTGGACGTCATCCAACGATAAATAAGGGGGATGTGGTGATGTTTCTACGGATGTTTTATATCCAGTTGATATTTAAGGTAAGGTATACTATCTAATGGATCTCTCTTAACATTCATCGAGTTTTAGATACCTAGGAATTCAAATAAAACAACAGATTTGAATTTCGTGAAAATTGATGATGTAACCCGACCTATTTTTGCGATTGTTAAATACTCGTTATTCAGCCGTAACAGTCTCGAAATACGGCAACCTTTAATTAAGTGCCTGCTCATATTGCGATCAAAGCCGACGCTCGGCCCGGCACGTGTGGCCTTTTTAATTTGTATTTCACGAGGTTTACAAAGAAAACGTTTCAATTTATTAATTGTTTCAAATTAAAAGGGTTCAATTTGCGCATGTTTGATGAAGCACCTATAGTGACGGGGCACGCCCATTCAGCTAGAAGGTTGTATGGCATTTGAACGCAGCGTTATCCACGTTATTTTTTGAAAGAAATATTGACTTAAATAAAGTTCGTTAACCGAGTGTTTTGATTTCGAGTGATTTAACTAAGTACCTACTATTAATAAAGTACTACACATTGTGATATAGATGTGACATGACTTAAGTCTTCCAAAATGCTATTAAATTTTAAAACGGGACAAAATCTCACAACAGTTTGTTTCATACATATTTTGGTTTCAATAGACGCAATTTATGTATGTTAGGGTCATCAGCATATCAGCTATCGTATTCCACTGCTGGTCATGGGCCTCTTCCAAGGTGCGCTGCAACTCTCGTATCTGAGTGTTTCGCATTAAGGCCGACACTGCCACCGTCTCCAAGTTCTAAATCTATCTGACTAGAAGTCACCTTACACTGTCTTGTAACTCTACCCAAGGACTTATCTAATCCTACGTCTATCGGTCCTCTTCATATGCGATCACTGACCAACCCACTAAAATCTAGTTTGCTAGTTTGCAAGCTATTTCGGTAACTGTACTTCTCCAACGCTGTACCTTATGAAGTAATGTGGACTGTCAATGTCCACTGCCTGTTTGGCTAGACATAATTATTATGCCTAAAATGATATAACAATTCGAAAACTGATTTATTTAAACATAAAATAAACCACATAGGTCCAGAAACAGTTTCCCACTCCCTCGTGCCAAATAAATATTGCAACGAAAAACGAAACGCAATAGGCTAAAGTGCAACCTGCAATATTGCCTCATCAACTACCTGTGTGTAGCATAGTCCATGTATCGTAATTTTAACATGTATTTGTGTTTTGTTTACTGTGTCATTTAGTATCTATTTAAGTTAGTAATAAGAAATATTCAAGAACGTTTATCGGACCGGAATGTTTGGGAAAAATATTTTTATTACTTTTTTGGAAAATAGAGATCCGACATTCCATCGACTCGTATAATTCAGGAAAATTGACATAACTTGTAAAAAGGTTGTTTCTTGTTTTGTACGATGGTGAATCAACATATTTTTTCAAAAGTTCTACACTAGTAGATTCGTATTATATTGCTTATTTAAATACATGTAGCATCGAAGCTTGCACGCCAAACTTGCGGTTACATAAATACCTGCGCAAATTAGCGTGAAACGAAACGCGATAAGCTAGTGCAATCTCGAATAATTACAGGACGAAGCGAACGTAAACTTTGCAGCTGTAGTTGCAAGTAAACATATTATATATATTCTGCATTGGAGAGCTTAATAATGCCTCAGCAGACGAGTGGTAAAAGCTCTAAAAGTAAGTACCTAAAGTTCGTTGGGCTTGCATTCTAATACTTTCGTTTCGATTTTTAGGTTCAAGGCTCGGGTTTTGTTAAACAGAACAAGCAAAACTATTATTGCTGTGCGACAATGTAATATTGTACAATGAGGATTACATGTTGTTATTTCAGTTTTAATCACAATTCAGTAACATACATACCATAAATAACATTTCAATGATGTTTTTAAATTGTAAATCTGAGAATTAACGGCTTTTTCCGTAGCCGCAACCGCAAAGCCGACATTACGCGCGTTAACTGTATGTTCAAGCTTAAGGTGCCCTCACCATGAAGATTCGTGTAACATTATAGATTCGACTTTGAGCATTACAATACTACCTCCCAGACTGACGGCTATTCGCGTGTTATGTAACATTACAGATACGGCATTGAGCATTGCATTACAACACTACTGACTGACGAGCATTCACGTATAATGTTACATTTAGTACAGATTTGAACCACAAGCATTCGCCATTCGCGAGTGATGTTACAAGTTGTATCAAGATATTACACATTGTATCATTACAAGGTGCGCATTGTAAAGCTCCGTTCTACTTCCTCACTGATGAAATGTTCTAACCTGTATCAGGACATTACACGCAAAGGCTCCCGGTGAGAGAGCACTTTTATATTATTTTAACAAATCCCAAGGGTTTTTAACAAGCTTAAATAACGCACCGAGAGACCCGTTAGCACTTCTCATTTTCAATATTTTCCAAACATCTGCTGAGACTAAAGTTTAGTACGCTTTTGTGTTTTCTTTCCATTACCTACGATTGCGGCTTGCCAGAAGGGTTGAATAAAACAACATTTCGGGTCGGAAAAAGGTTTTATTATCATAAGAGACTATTTTCAAGAGCTATGATTACCTCTTTGTGTTTTAATGAGGTTGTATCTTGGCTCTATACAGGCAATTTTGAATCTCTTTATAGATGAAGCTTTCAGATTCAGATAAGTCCATAAAATAATCGATGAATAAATAACAGCACCTTTGTCCGGGCTTGGTATTTAAGGCGGAAAGGGTTGTCAAGATTGAAACTTTTTCGAATTGTTCAATCTTTTTAAATATTACATTGCTTTTGGTCGCTCGTTAGAACCGAAAAAAATATTATCATATTTTTACTTTTGATACTTAGTTACAGCCACCCTGATAGCTGGCGTAGCTGTGAAAACTAATACCATGAGTTTCTATTAGCCAGAATTTCACAGTGCGTTTTTATAAATCTATCTACTTCCAGAAAAGCTTCTTAAATGTACTTGATAAGTTCTCGATAATCTGGCTAAGGAAATGTACTCGCGATAAGTTTTCGGAGACATTTACAAACAGCACTATTCGTAGGTAAACTGTTGATCCCCCACCTATCTCTCGATGGTAGAAAATAACCTATCTCTCGACTGTAGAAAATAATTATTGGTTTAAGAAAATTTGGAGAGAATTTGTTCGAGAAAATTAAAAACAAAGCGTCTCGCGCCCCAATGACCCGAAAATACAACCACATACCTATTTGAATACCGAAATTTCTTTTTTAAAACAGTCTTCCATCTTTTTAAGGGACGCATAGGTACTTTACTTGTGATTTGAACAAGGTGCAGTTAAATGACAGGTAAGTTAGAAAAGGTGGGAAATTGTCAGTAGTTTCCTCGAAAACCTAATAAAAAGTCCAAATCAAGTCAGTTGTTAAACTTGAATTTCCTTAAGATAGGAAAACCAGAAAAAGGCATACGGTCTTGGCATCAGGCGGGACTCCTTTGAATTTCCTTGTATAAGAGAATAACAGTAACAAATAAGTTCACTCGCTTTAAATTCTAAAGAGCAGCTCATCACAAGATTGGCAGCCCTACGCTGGCTACTGAGAGCTCTCCAGACTTGTTTCTCCAGCAAAGTGCGAAGTTGTAAGTGATCATTTAAGTATTTGGAATAAAATCACAATAAAAGTTGTAGGCGGTGGATCCCAACTTTACCATATCGGAGTGAAAGTGAACTTTCTACATTTACATACTTAGCGGCTGTGATTTAGCAGCGTATTACGAAAAACACAAGCTCTTCTTATCCTTTCACTTCAAAGGAGACCTTTCCAATGACCTTTCTCGGGTGGTCCCGAATTTGAGACTGGCTGAAACACCTACTTTGTGTATAATTTGCGGCTAACTGTGATGTAAAATACCGAAAGAAATCCAAGCAACCCGGATAAGGGCGGTAGGCTTACCCCTTACCAGGTTTAGATCAAATTCACTCGGCGAAATGTAGGCTTCCAAATGTTCCGTTCACCATGACGGCAACAATCAGGTGTGTCGTGAGCGTATAATAATTATATGTTTTTGAAAATTGATCAACATGCGCAGGCCGAAAAGAAGGAAACATGTAGGAAGCGCCAAGTATGAATTTCAATTTTAGCCCATTCTTGAGGTGATGATGAGTAGTTTCAAGCTTTAGAAATATCGAAAAAAAGCCTGGTGAGTGTCAGGTGGATTTAAACCTACATCTTTCACAAGCCAGCAAGATGTTGTTCTATTTTGAATAAGAAAATAAAGCATTTTAAATGCAAAATAGTAGAAATACATAAGACTC
The DNA here is from genome assembly GCA_950022985.1 of Udea ferrugalis. Classification (NCBI taxonomy): domain Eukaryota; kingdom Metazoa; phylum Arthropoda; class Insecta; order Lepidoptera; family Crambidae; genus Udea; species Udea ferrugalis. The sequence continues at coordinate 6,574,579 of OX465533.1, forward strand.
AAGCTCACGTCTAATTAGGCAAACACAAACATAAAGTAAACACGAAAACTCGCTAAAGTAAATGAAGGAACTACAGGTGTTTCGGGTTCCGGCAGATTTCCCTCAGACAAAGCTATTTAGGCGAAGTCTGGGTGAGACGCGAAAATTAGAGTAAGAAGTAGGTCAAAGTCGCCCGGGTCGTCGACCTTGTCTGAAGTAATTACGCAATGGGGATGTCGCGACGGCGGGCAGGGCTGGCACTTGTCAAGTTTTCGTAACTCGACCTTTGATCAAAACGAAAACGGAAAGATACGTTACGTACGTTCTTGTCTGTCCTATTGGTTTGTGAACAGGTGCACTGGACCTGTTTGCATGTGTATCGTCCTCTTTTTGTTTCAATCAAAGAACTTGTTAAGTTTCCTCGCGACCCCTCGAAATCGCTTTTAGGCTTTAAACTATTCTAAATTGTACATCAGCACGTTTTTTTTAACTGTTTATTTGCGTGCAATAAAAATATACTCACCGCGACATACCTAGTCTGTTACTTATTCAGAGGCATAAAAACCTGTTTTTGTATTTTTAAACCAAGTCACTTGAAACCTTCCACCTAATTGTATGGAAGATTTTCCTTAATTATGCGTCATCGGAAATGGAGGTAGGGGATTGTCTAAGCTGAAATGAGGCCCCCTCCACCGCACCTACGCAACAAGAGAGCTTGTATGCGTAAATCCCTAAAAAGGAATCAACCACCTTATATGGTATAGTGGCACTTCCTTCTTCTTTATCGTTATTAATATTCAGAAATTGAAAACGAACTCGATTAAAGTTGTAAAACTTAAAGCGTCAACCCTACGTTCGTCGTGCCACCGATTTTGTATCCTTTATCTAGGGAATGAATGTTTAATTCGTTTGTAGAGTATTTTACGAATCAATTTGATTTTATGACTAGCTATCCAAAGACATTCAGTTAAAGAAAAGTTCGGACGAGCTTTTTGCTATGTGGATATACATTATCTTATCTTACAAACAATGGTTGCTGTTATGAGTTAGTTACCTGAACTTAAATTTAAGCTCATCTTCCTCTCAACAGAGAATGAAAATAGACACGCTATAAACAGACCTGCCACATGATCAGTCGCTATTGGTCATAAAGGTACGTACATGCCATGAAAAATAGAAATTTGGAAAACTTGATTACTTTGTTTGATGACATTACTAAAAACACCCAGGATTGAACCAACAGAGGGTTCTCCGTGCTTTGCGTCGTGACGCTCTCACAAGTTTCAATTACAAAGTTATACAATTTTGATAGCTTGAGCCTATTGAAATAGGTCAGGCAGCCCAATTAGAAAAAGGAAGGTTTATTAACAAACATAATTCCGACCAATCTAATTTATATTATTTTGGGGTTCCCTCCGGAACATTCAAAATATTACTGACTAGTGATACTTTGAAGGAACACCTTGTTCAAAGACAAAAAAATGCAGGATATTTATTTAGAGGGTATAGATGACGTACTCACTTGCTTTCCGCCTGAATAAGTCCGCACTTGAGCAAAGTTTCACACGCGTTCTCTCCTCTCCGCTCCTTCAGTCTGATGAAACCTGCGAACAAAATCAAACTTTTAGAGCGATTTCGTACTACGGCAAATCCGAATTTTTCGAACCTGTGAAAATAAATTACCATAGAAATAGTTCTACGGCTACAGACTACAGACAGACCATATTTTCACGGATTTTCGATTCGGATCGGACGTAGTGAAACCGCTCCTATGGTGATTGTACGTAACTGAATACGAATAGTATGTTTACTAAAGAACTGAAAACCTGAAAAAGACATTTGGTAATTTTTGGCATCAGGCGGGAACGAATTGTATGTTTGCTTGCATAGAATTCTTCAAGAGCGGAACAGAAAAGTTTTTACATAGTCATTGCAACGTGTGAGCAGTGTGGGCAAAACTAAATTGCTTTAATAGCATGATAAAATTGAATAATGTATTCCTACAAATTTTGGTATTAGGTCCGTTATTAGGCGTGAATGCTGCCAATTAACTTTATATTTTGTTCACTGAGGAAAAGATAAATACATAAGTCATAATTAATCTTCTTATGTATGTGTTAAAATGGTATTTAAATCTACCTTTGTAATATTATACGGCTATTCCTATCCAGTAAGTGTAGATCTTTAGCCTATCCACTATAACTCATACTCTATCACTGAACTCTTGTTTCTTGCATACACTTTGACAGCAATACTAAATTAAATTAGTATGTTTATCAGACAAATACGAGGTCTGCATAGTTTGATAGATAAGAAAGATGCCTCAGAGATTTATTTATTACTGAAGTGTAAAAAATGAATGTCTGCTTATTGGATCCCAAACGGACAACGGCTGCGCGCAAGGCGTAGGAGAAGGTAGCAAGAAGAGCTGGATTCCTGTCAGAGAGATTGGCCGACAGTGTTTTCAGACCGTGTGGGTTGTAGATTGGGGCGAGCCTTGTGCCTTGCAGTGAGATGGAATGGGCTGATTTGTTTTTTCTTAGATTTATTACTGGTCACCAGAATTTGCAATATTGCTAAGGGGTTAGGGCTATCAAGATAAAGCGAAAACTTTCGACCGATAATGTTCGGCCGTCCCTACGACTCAGGCTGTTTCCCTTGTGTTACAATCTGATGAAGAACGCTCCCCAATTTAATTAAACTGATCAAACAGCACTCGATGAACACTCATCATCGGTATCAATCAATTAGGCTCAGCGTCACGCCCTTTCTGCGAGTGTTTGAAAAGGAAACGTTCCTTCACGTGGGAATTAATTTGATTATATCCGAAGTTACGTGATATGTGTACCTACAGGTTCTATCTGATCTGAAGTGTGTGGCTTGTAATCCACTTATGGCACGTTATCGCTGCCAAATGAAACTGTCTTCAACAAAACGTTAGGTACTTTATTCATTTATTGCAGAGTTCATTTTCTTGTGTCTGTGGCTCAGCTATCACAGTGAATCGGTAACGCAACACGCCGGGTTGAGGATGGAATGGGGTGACTACTTCAACCGAAATTTATTAGTATTGTAAATATTTTGAAGGCATTAGCGTGCTTCGGAAGGCACGTTAAGTTAATCCCAACTGACGTTATCGTTAGTTTGGAGGCCTTAGAGCGGTTTGATAACATCTGAATGATAAGGTTTATCGCTAACCGCACTTCCAACAATTCGCAATAAGCAGTGGGACTTACAAAGCCCTCTTTTATTTAAAGCTCTCAAAAAGGCCAATGCATATTTAAACTAGTACATCTAAGTAAAGTTAAAGGTAGCTCATATAAAAATTAACACAAAAATAAGACTGCCAACATCTCATAAAAAAAACCCCTAATTACGGGTCTCGTGTCGGCGATTGTTTGAAACGGACGCAATGACTCGTCCCAAGTAATTGAATGTGCCGATGTACCGCACTCATTCATCCACTCCGCGTAAATCAAGCACATCCACGCGGGATGGGACCAGATCCCATTTATATTTTCGGGCGTGCGCAATAAAATCAATACTGTGAACTTTCCAAGAGTACAGTGACCTAGTCATGCGCCTCATCCGAATAAGGTCACACGGTGCATAAACTATTTGGTACGTAACGTGAAATAAAACAACCGACCGGTGCGCGACAGCCCAATTACGTAGCGACAATCCCGTGCAGCTCTGCTCACCGGGAAACTAACGAATCTATAGCATTTTTACGAAAAATAAAGCTTTAACGTTATTTTAAAATGTTATATTCCCAGCTCAATTAGACTTTGGCCGGAACACCTAAGTACATACTCAGTGTTAATTAAACAACTGGTACAACTTATAGCTCACCCTCCAGATCACCAAAAAGTGAGTTGCAAGTTGTACCATCAGGATAACACTTATGAAATGCATGTAAAGAAATAAAGAAAGAGAATACATTTATTATTTGGGACCCCGCCACCGCAACCCACAAAATATAAAACAACGGAAAGAAACCAACAATGAAACAAAATCAATTAATGAGATTTGCATTTGTACAAAAAATAAAAATAAAAACATAACATAGTAACAGTTCTACCAAGAAGCGGTGTTACGATGCTCAGAAAAAAAATAGACCACACTGGTTGGTTCAGACACTGGTTTCCAGGGTAATGTGAAGGTGGCAAGCTTGCCCCTTATCACATAATCATTTAATCCCTATCATACCTATGTCCCATTACTGGGCACTAGCCTCACCTCAAATATGAGGTAGCATGAGCCATACTCTAACACGCGGGCTTAGCGCGGATTTTTAGAGAGTTAGTGAGCAACCATAATGTCAGATGTTATCAAGCCGCCCTAAGACCTCCGACTAGGCTTAACGATTGAAATCTAGCGACGTCAACCGGGACCGGCTGCTTAACGTGACTTCCGAATCATGGAAGCACCTGAAAAATACATCACTAAATTACAGCCGGATGGTCACCCACCGCTCCGACCATTCCGACACCATTCCCATTCACCATTTCCGACTCGGCATATGTTGCCCAAAAACAGTCTACTTTCTCAACCAAGAGACGGGCACCTCTGCACGTTGTGTTACTCTATAATTATCACGTTGTATGTAAATACGTCCAGTAAAGCATGCTTTCCTGAATATTCCGTTTACCATCATGGCAGCAGTCAGCGTGCCTGTTACTACCCCGTTACTTATTGATATAAGTAGCCGTGAGCGAGTGTGTTTCGATTTCACTGTAACAGTCTCTAAATCAACGTTGAAACAGAGATATTGACTGTTCGATATTGGTTTAGCGAATACCACCCATCCTATTGGCCGGCCCGAAGTGAATTCCTTTACAGCAGCGATCGTTACTTATCCACATTGCTACAGCTGAGGCTTGGATAATTCACAGCAATGAGATCAATCGTTAGTTATGGATTCATGGGGAGCCGAGGACCGTGGCTTGTTCTGGTGTGGAAGGCAAAAATTCCACCTTAACCCTTTAGCAGACATAAGCACTTATTTCGTCAGCATAAAGTTCAAATTATGGTGGGAACTTTGTTCTTTCTGCCTGTAAAGAGAGACCTACCTACTCAGTCTCAAAATCAACTGATTTAAATGGTATTCAAAATGAAGGCCTGTTATCTGGAACAACATTCAACTGTGAATATTTTCTACCAACATTAATATGTTTCATTGTTGGTCTGCTCTGATGTTATTTTATTAACAATGAAGTGAAATATCATGTTATCGTTATGGTAACAATAACATTATTTCATTGTGTTCCGTATAAATCTCCGCATGCCTATAGTTTATGCCAAATAATTATTTCACATTGTTTAATGTGTTTCACAAGAGTCAGTATGAAAGTCGATAAGTCACTAAGCCCTGGATTCGGAACCATGTGGTCCGGAGTTAAAGATAACTTTGTGTTCATTGTACAATTTGTTGCTAACTTTCTGGTGATGCCATAAGGCCTCTGACAAGGCGTAATGACTGACATCTCACGACGTCAGCCGGGACCAACTGCTTAACGTGCCTTCCAAAGCACGGAGATGCCTGAAATATACATCTCTAAATTTCGGTCGGGGTGGTCACCCATCCCATTTACTACCCGGCGTGTGTTGCTTTACAACAGCGATCGTCGCCTTTTACTGTCACAACTGCGCCACTGGCACCAAGCACGTCATCTGGTGATGGAAAACACTGGTTAAAACTCAAGCAACCCTGATAACGGCGGTAGGCTCACACCTTACCAAGTTGGGCTCCCTCGGCAAAATGTGGGCTTCTAAATGGATCGTTCACCATGACGGCAACCAATCAGTGTACCTCTGACTAACCCATTTGAGATATGGTCGTGTGGGTGTTTTGTTATGTAAATGTATTTCACAGCAGTAAGCAAACTCATCGACATATTTTAGTGATTATTAAAAGTAGTATTGTTATTAAAACTCTCATTTTTAGCGTTATTTTGTATGAATGAAACCGCTAACAAAATAAAAATATGAAAATTTAAATCATTTTTACATTTAATTCTGATTTTAAAAATCTGGCAACACTGCCCACGGTACACCTACCTACTTATTCATTAAAGATAAACCCATTTCACGGGTTAAACAAAGGAAAAATACATTAACGCTGACTAAAAGATAATGTTTATTCAACCAAGCCCCTCTGGTTCGGCCTCAGCATTCTCATTAACAAATGTGTATTTTTATGAACGTCACAATAATTAACGCGGTCTTTTAAAATAGTCACAATTGCAAATGGCGGCGTGTATTCTTGCAGCTCGCCGGCAAAGCTTTGAGATGAGACATTGCGATTCATTCTCGCATTTAAAAGCAAGACAGTAATTTCGCAGGCCTTTGTCTAGCCGAGCGACGGCTCACGGGAAAATATGCGCATTCAGAATGGATTTTTATCGTTTTTCAAGTGTTAGGCTCCACTTGCGTACTGTGTGCTGCTTTTGCTTATTTAAGGGCGCATTGATGTGCAGGCTGTTTAATGCAGTTTCAGTGCTCGTAACAAGCTTGTTTTAACGGATCGTTTGATCAATTTATACAGAAAGTAGTTCTTCTTGTTATAAATTAACAATTTTACAAACTGAAAAAGAAGATATTTAATCTCATTGAAAATTGCGAGATTTAACCGTGCTTTTGGGCAGCAAAATAATAAAATAGGGCCTTTTGCCAAATCCATATTTTCAACACACACAAAACATATCACGCACTACAATATCAATATAAAATCAAGAGGTTCAGTTCATGCTTAGTCGTAGTTTAAAGCGCAGAGTTTTGAGTCAAATAGCCTAGCTGACCCAGAAATATTTCCCGCCCTTCAAAAAGAACATCACTACACACAGAAACAAGCACAAAGGATGTTGCAAACAAACGAACATTTGCGAGTTAAACACTCTAAGCGATTTCGAAATAAGACTGCGAACGGAAACTTTCACAATAAATCTCAGCAGAGCCAACGCGAGCTGCAAATAGTTTGTGTCTGAAATTAAAACTAATCGAAACAGTATCTACTGCGAGTGAGCGGCAAACGGCGTGATCGGAATACTTCCCCGGGCTAGCCCCGGCCTCAAATGTAAATGTACGCTAACAAAAAAGGCGCATTTAAAAAGTCCATTAGTTGGCAAACCTACATGAGTTTTTACTGCGAACGGACTGGCCACTGTATGCGAATTTAAAAATGCACCAACCCGCTTTGAACGTCGGCATCTTTCCATTTGTAGGGTGTGTTGCCGCAAGACAAAACCTCCGGGAATTACACTCTTGTACCTCAAATACGAAACGGAGCGCAATATCTCTCCCTTTGAGGACTAGAAACTCATAAACAGACAAAACTGGAATGCTACGTTTGTTTTTCTTTCAAAGTACGGAGCGAGAAAATTTTGTATGTTTTGTGTTTCGTAATTGTTTTATAACGTGCCAGCTCGCCTATTCTCGTGAGGATAGTGTAAGGAATTACGTTTGTGATATTTTGTACGCTGTAGCCGAGTGATATTAATTTAATTTGCTTTGCTCTTCTGTGCCTGCATATTAAAATTAAAGTGATAATAATTGCACATGTTTTTAATATTGTGTTGTTTGTTGTGTCATGGTTGTACATACACATACATAAACTGCCTATATACGTCCCACTGCTGGGCACAGGCCTCACCTCAACTATGAGGTGGATTGAGCCATACTCCAACACGCGGGCTCAGTGCGGATTGTTGGAGGGTTTAAGGTTAGTGAGCAACCTTAATGTCAGATGTTATCAAGCCGCCCTAAGGCCTCCGACTAGCTTAGATACTTAATTAATAACCAAAATATACAGGTCAGAAATATGTAAATATAACCAACGTTTTAAATTAGATAGTAACACTTATTTTGTCTCCAAAATGTTATCTTGAGTAAGTATAACATTTCTTACCGTGACACCTTTAATAATTAAAAAATATTTGTTTTTCACATTGTTTTTATGATTAAGCTACTTTTCTGCAAAAAGCCTTCAATAAATCCGCCCTAACAAAAAATAGTGACAGAAAGAGCAGCCCAATGTACATCATTCGGCCATTTTCATTTAAGCATTTCGCCAAAAGTGACACTAAAGCAAATAATGAAAAACGTGGCATCTTTGTGTTCATTTTTCATTTGTTCTGCCGAGACTGCGAGCAGCGGAGACAAAGTGGTACGGAATTGCCGCATCTCTAATGCCACGGGCGGCTCTGGCTGTCCATTGTGCCTGATGCGGTACAAACAAGATGTTTTATGAACCCACATTACGGCGATGGGCCGAATTAGGGCGGTAATTTGTCGTATTGTGGCGCACATTCGGCTGCTACGACGTTCGCTGTTGCGCCGCGCCGCGGATTCTATTACTGAAACGGCACTTTGTGGCTAGAAGATTCAATGCTCTTGCAGAAGCCGCTATTTAGCCACTGTCTTATTTATAAAATCTAGATTTAAGCTTTGGTTTTGTGGTTTTCGGTGGTTAGTGTAAAAGTTTCATATAATTAAGTATCACATTTTATTGAGGTTCGTTACCTTGAGCTTAGGGTATCTTTGTACTACTGAACAACAGAATAGGACTAGAATAGAGTTAATTTCGAATTATAAAACAACATAGGTGGGGTTGTTTAAACTAATAAGAAAATAGCAACGCACAAAGAGCTTGTAGCGCTTTTTTTTTGGTGAAGAAATGAGAAATCTTATCTTAATATAGACTTGAATATTCTCCTTGAGCAGTTAACTTCCCAAAATCATCTCAGGAAAAGTTACTATTACGAAATTTAAAATCCATCTTTTCTTAGATATGCTCAAAATGGTATCCATTTCCCAGTAATTGTGATTTCTTGTAAAACATCTACTCAAAACCCGTAAAATAAACAATCATTATTCGTTCGTAATTTGAACCGTTTGTGGCGTATCCGACGAGGCTTGCCTGTTGTAGCGCGGATCCGATTTCACCCCCATTACACTGTCGCACCACATAAGTGGCGGTGATTTCCTATGTTAATTGTCAACAGGCAGGGTTTAATCAGAAACTATTACAGCTAAATGGCTAGCTTGAATGCTGTACCACTGCTGGGCAGAGGTTTGTACGATTGAAATTAAAGTAATCGCTACTTGTCGGGGAAGCTGGAGGTAATAATGTAGAGCTTTTTTTATGTTCTAGACAATAAGTCTACAAAAGTGATTTGATAAGAAAACCACGTAAGTGAATGAGATTAACCGACAACACAGTTCTGTTTTCTTCGTCAAAAACTTTAATGTTTGGTCTTTGAAACAACTTAAGCGTCAAGATCAGGAGCTGTGTAGTCGGCCAACGATGGCAATTAAGTGAGTCACAAAAACACAAAATCATCAATTTCCATGGTATTGGGATAGTAACTTTACTTTTTAAAGCTATATGTATAAGCTGTGCTCACAATTAGTGTTTATAACCACATATCTCTAAAACATGAATGCAAGTGTGTTCAAGCATATCTCGTTGTATGAAGCAGTGTGGGTAAGGTGTGATTATGATGAAGCGGTGAGAGTAAACTCACAGAGCAACTTACCCGCAGTCTCCCGCGCCGATACGTCTTCGCTGACGTTAACTGGGCAACTTGCGCTGTAAATAAAAAGTTTGTTTATATAAAATAATAATTCTAACGCAGACACTTCATCTTACTCAAGGGAGGGGTGTGCGCAAGTTTCAATGCCGATACCGTATTTTATTTGCAGATATTTTCAGGAAGATAAACTTTTATTGATTTTCTACACCGCAACTTACGAAAAAGTAACAACAGCAAACTCCCTTCCATCTCAAATTCGAGTTCACCTGAGTATTTACTGTGTGTCTTTTTCAGATAAGGGCAGTGATTCTATAAATCCAAAATAACGAAATGAGTTAATGTTATACGTGGAATATTTTACATTGGACGTGTAAAAAGGACATAATTAGTCAGTTTGCAAGTGAATTCGAAATCAAGATCGAATGAGTTAACAGAATCGGTCCAACTGCAAAAAGATTCTGTAGCTTAGAGTTACGATTTTTCATTGTCAGGTCCAATGAAGGAGATTATGGACATAGGGTAAAGATTTTGAGGTGCCTGAAATTTGCTTCTCAGGAAATGAATTAAGAGGCTGCGTAAGCTTATTCAGGATCAAAACGAAATAATCAGGAAATAAAATTTTCACTTAGATTAGAATTTTACATCACCAAGAGCATTTCTGTCTCGGGTGCTGGTTGACTGGTACAAATAGTTTTAGTATTAAGTCCGCCTTTTATACTTTTTGTGCGTTAATGATAAAATAAGTATGTGAATAAACATAATGCAGATTTCTAGAATCTTGCATCTATGATAAAATCCCCCTGATTTTGACTATTAACCTATTTCATTTTCATTACGTTAATCACAACCTTAGTAGAAAATAAAATTCCCTCTCGTTACGCTTGAATATTTTATTTCACAATGAGGTCAGCACAGACGACAAAAGGATACAAGAAAAACCTGATAGAAGAGCGCGGCTAATAGTAGATTATGCCACAAGGGCTTAAAGAAGTGTATTATGTCCCGGGCGTGATATTGAACCCCGAGTATGAGGGATTCTACGGTTAACTCCCGAGCGGAGTGAGGGAGTTAAGGTTAGAATCCTGAATACGAGGGGTTCAAGACCGCCCAAGACAAATACACTTTTAAGCCCGCGATGCATACTCTACTTTTTATACTTTCTGCGAGGCAATCGAAATTAGTGGCTGAAAAAAGTAAGTGCTTAAATATTTATTTCAAGTGAAAATAGGTAGGTAGGTAATTAAATATGAGAAATTAGGTATTTATCAAAAATTAAAAGTGATGTTAGAAACATAAGACAGTTGTGCGAAGACATTGGAAAGATGAGTTACAATCTTTGGTACATTTATTTTATCAGCATAAGACTCAGGAGCTATTTGAGCGGTTGGCGCCTTTTTTCTTTCTCTGGCATCTATTTTGTTAGTGGCCAGTACGACATTCGAACTCAGAACTCATTGCACCTAAACATTTTTGACTACACGGTTGCATTCCAAATTCAAATCACTTTAATCCCTGGGGATTAATGAAATTCAGTACAACATTATGTCCCGGCTAGACCGAAGGGCTATAATGACTTACTTTAGGACAGCTTTACATGACACATAATGTGTCATTGACGAGCAGGTAGTATAAAAAACATTTTAAAATCTTCGAATAAACGCTCACCGCGAAGTACTTACTATGTTTGAACTTACATTTTATAGTAACTAAACCCAGAGGACGGTAATCCACTTAGAACACTGTTTTGAATAGCACAATTGCGAATGGCACGAAATCTAACCGCAACGCATATTGATATTTTTGACATAATCCACTTAAAGCACAGTTTTGAATAACACAATCGCGAATGGTACGAAATGTAAATAGCACATATTAATATTTTAGGCATGTGCTGTCCGTGGATTGTTCATGCTATAATCATTATTATCATGTGCCGTGCGCGGATAGATTTTGTTATTTAGATTTTTGATTTAGTTTTTTTTTTTTTTTGTTTTTCTATTCTTGATTGTGCTATTCAAAACTATGCTCTAAGTGGATTATGGCACCAAGAGGGTACGTACACAATTCACAGCCACAAAGTTTCTTTCACTAGGATGAGTCCAGTTGCAAGCTGCATTTGTAAGATGTTAATAAGAAGAATGCAGAATTTTGTTTGAAGTCTTACAAAAACCCATTTGACGAAGCCATTCAAAAACATTAACTTCATAAATATGTTTTTAAAATAATTTTGTATGTGTTTTAAGCAGGTGCTACACTAACCAAACGTTCAACAATTTATTTCACTTCATGGCTAATGCAGGAAAGGTAATTTCCCAACTGAGTTAAGTTTAAAAATACCCAAGTACAAAACTACTACTCCCTGATAGTTGAGTGGTAAAGAAGGCATTAATTCCGCCATTTTTGCTTTTTTGTGTAATAAATAAAAACAAAATGCATCTTTTACCTGAAAATATTACAGCTCCTTATATTCGTCTTCTCGTAGCATTTGCAGGGTGTATAACTTTTCAAACTTGCTCGGAACACGAACCATGACGTGTGAGTTTTGTCCCCTGAAATTAAAAAGTTATGTGAGTATATTCGTTTTAAATTCAGTTTGCAAAGGCAATGGGGATTTGAAATTTTAAGACGCTATTAGGCCCAGACTCCACCGGAGCTGAGCGGAGGTGTGCGGCGTCGAGCTGTGTTTTCAACAACCAATAGAATTGCGTTATTCACACATCTCCGCCTCGCACAGCTTCGGTGGAGACCACTGAGCGGAGATGTGTATTTTTGTATGGCGAGCTGGGTCGAGCTGTGTGAAGCGAGGTCAAGCGGCCTCTGTAAGCGGCGCCACCCTGCTCCCTCCCGTCCGCACCCCGCGGTGCCAGCCGGGGTGGCCAACTTAGGGCTTTTACCCCAACTTTAGGGAGTAAATATACATATTACATACATATTATCTTATATATTTTTTCAGGCATCACAAATGTGTCAGAGAAAAACGTGTTCAAAATGGCAACGTCTATCTATAGATAGCCACAGAGTCAGACACATCCGATCTCCTTTATACCACTACCGATATCCGTAAACTTAATTATTAAAATCCACCAGACTACCATGTACATGGTAGAAATTCCAATTTTTCGTAACCTACTTACGTTTCGTAATATAAACATATCGAGTTGAAATTCCCCTAAGTTGGCAACACTGCCGCGCAAACACGCAGCTAGGGCTGGCGCCCGTACTTTATAATAAACAGTTGAACGGAATTTCAAGAAATTGTACTCTACACTTTGAAAGATAGATAAAGTACGCAAAAATACTTAATTTTGCATGTATAGCTAGATTTTATTTTTGAGTTGTGACATGTTTGATTGTATATCTTATGAATCGAGTCCCCACTTTTCTTTATGCGTTCGTGTTGACCCATTTTCGATTAATTTTAAACGCAATCTAGTCTTTGACAATATTGATAACAAAATTGAAAGTTTGAATTCGAAAAAACTTATGCTCGATGTGGGTGATGTTTATGAAGAAATCAAACAAACCTTATAATAAAATGTTCTTCTTAGGGTTTACAGAACTATCAACTGCACAAGAATAAATGACACCTCTGAAGTAGTTCTCTAAACGTATAATATAAATTTCATTGTTATTGTGTATCCCCGCCGGGTTGTTCATGACAGAAAAAACTTTTTCGCATAAAAGCAAAAGAGTTTTTTCTGTCATGAACAGCAAAACAAAGCTTCTTCAGCAAAACAAACTTCTTTGTTTTGTTAATTAAGAAATAACTATTTGTTTAATAGAATGAGATGTTAATATGACGACGCTCCGGAATTACAGAAAGGAGAAAATAAAGTTTTTACGTTTTATCTGTCTAAATAAAATAAAAGAGTTCTTTATTTTAATACTCCGTACTTTTCTTCCTTGTAATAACAAGGAATTATTGAATACAATAAGAACATAAAAGGCGACAACCCTAATCGCATAGCCAGCCAGCACACAGCACACATCTCCGCCTCGCACAGCTTCGGTGGAGTCACCCAAGCTGAAACACATCTCCGCCCCGCACATCTCCGCACATCTCCGCTTTGGTGGAGTCTGGGCCTTACTGTACCTACGAATCGAGTGGACAGAGATGTTTTATACGGGTTAGTATGACAATATACATAAGATCTAACTTCATTCAGCAATTGACTAGGTAGTTCAGTTTCAGCAACAGTCATTACAACAAGCCGAATCCCTTAAATGAATCCCTTGTGCAATAGGTCGCAATTGAATATTGGTACTAAGTGTATCAAACTTATTGCTTAAACTAATATAGTGGATACTAGCAAAAACTCTGACTCAATTATAAATATAAAGAAAATTCGGACATCCTAACTGCGAATGCGGTGATGAAACCAAGCACAAGTTACACGCGCTATATAATTTTCAAAATTTTAATTTTGTTGTTCTCTCCTGGTTTACCTTTTACTTCTTTTCCTCTACCTGAAGTTATCCCACATCAAATATAGCAAAATATAATAGGGTTTGGGTTTTGATTGGAAAGAAATGGAATTATCAAGCTGAATAGTGTTCACAATGTGCAGCCTCTGTACACACATCAACCTTTACAAAACCATTGCAAAATGGGTCTTACATCAGTAGCATAAGGTGCCCCTATGTAAAAGTTGATGTAAGCGCCTCTGTGCCTACACGTTCGTGCTAGTGTAGAAGTCTAACCATACCACGACACTAACCGATTTTATTCTAAAATGTCTTTTCAAAGATTATCAGAAACCAAATAAAAAAATTACAACTGAAATACGACATTAGGAACGAAGGAAGAAGCATAATTCTGAGAAACCTTGGAAAAGAAGAGTCAGTGAGTCGTCGGTAATAATTTCCGTCAGGTCCCCCATTGCCGGGCGTCGACGGCTTCGACACTACACCCTCATCATACCGCTGCTGTCACTTCTCACTGGTGACAGATAATCATATTGAACTAGCGTCATAATCTGATATAAATAAAAATGGATTGCTGTTCGTTAGTCTGGCTAAAACACGGGAATGGCTGAACCGATTTGACTAATTTTGGTTTTGAAATATTTGTAATGGTCCAGGGAAGGTTAAAAAGGTGAGTAAACATGAGAAAATACTAGGAATATAGTGGAAAGCCACAATTTAGTTTTCTCTTAGTAACAGTTCCTACCTGTCACGTGACACTGAATGTTTGACAGCAGAACGAAGTCTGTTCTGACAGCTAGTCTGATATAAATAAAAATGGGTTCGTGTTCGTTAGTCTCGCTAAAACTCAGGAACGGCTGGACCAATTTTGCTAATTTTGGTATTGAAATATTTGTGAAAGTTAAGGGAAGGTTGGAATGGTGAATAAACATGAACAAATGCTAGCAAATGTAGAAAAAACACAATTTAGTTTTCTTTTAGCTACAGTTACTACCTGCCACGTGACACTGCATGGCCTAAAACCAGGCTCGTTAGCCCAGTGTGTTGAGATCCTAGTGGTCGCGAGTTCGTTACCACTCGGGACAAACTCAAGCGATATACCGTTGAGTTGATTTTGAGTCTGGGGGTTAACATCGCTTGAAGTGTGTCAGTCTCTGTCACCGATAGCTTAAACGTTGCTCAGTTTTGAGTCAGATGCTCTTTACTCCCAGATTAATATATGATGGAAAAATCAACGATGTTACCCATATTTTATTTACCGTTAGCTCCGTGTCACGTGTCTTTGTTTAAGTACTTAAGTCCTTGGGACCGTTGGGCTAAACTATCTATTATTTATAACGCAATCAAAACTAATTAGGATCCAAACCTTTTCCGCAACGGGATAATCTCCACAAGAGGCTTTCGTTTCTCCCAACCAATTCGATTGCAATTAAATTTGGCCCAAATTGAATCGAGCTCGATTGGAACGTTCGCAACCAAGTGTTCGACAAATAATCTGTTCCAATTTATTTCCATGGCACATACATAATGAGATATACGTTCCACAACGAATACGTTGCGAATAAAACGCTCCAATTTTCATGTTGTTGCGACGAGAGCACTTTGCGAAGTGTTCCGTAAACAATTGCGATTTTGTATTTCACTCAATTTATGTATCGAATACCTGCTACAGTAATTCTGTATTGAATGATAAAGACTTAATACCAATTTAGTAAACTTCTTTCGCACCTCGGAATATGGACTCCGTTGTGATATTCAAAAGTAAGCCTCTCCGTACTGAAGGCGACGCAAATCTACGATACCGGACGATTATAGTCTTCAAGCACTTACCGCCATACAAATTCAAAGATGTTTCATACACAACACTCGACACACAGCCAAGAAACTCGCAACATTTACAACATTAGTATCGTCGATTTTAGTCTACAAGACATCCAAATTCTATAAACTGTCAAGCGTCGCCTACGTCAATCGCGTGCGATTCTCGTTTAAGTTAACAACATTAGAATCAAAATCGCTCAGAGACTTAAGTCGTCAGGTATCAGCGATTTGCGTAGGGTTGTATACGAACAGACTTAAGTGAGGATGTAGGCCGTACATCGGAATAAATATTTTCCTCCCGTTTTCCACATTTCATCAATGACGCTCCGCTGTTATATAGCCTTCCTCGATAAATGTACTATCTAACACTATGAAATAATTTAGATTCAAACTAGGTAGCAGTTTCTGAGATTACCGACTTTAGATAAACAAACCGGGAAAGTCTTCAGCTTTATGATATTACTCGTTGTATAGATTATCATGATATGATTTGATATACATGAATACTCACAGTGTCGCCCCTCATCATGTTGGTGGGAGATTTTTCCTCCTGTAACGGAGCGCTGACATCTGTAACAAAGGACATATTGTATAAACCGATTTGCTGCTATCAATATTAATCTTACAAAATAACTATAAACTATCTTCTGTCGTACTGATACTCGTATGAACAAATAATATGGATTTTCTTCACAAATGCTGGTGTTTTCAAAACATCCAAATTGCATTTATTTGAAAAATAGTTGTTTGACCCAAAATTATTCTCCACCGTGAAATAAACGGAACAAAAAAATATCAACTTGAGCAGCGAGATAACAAAGGTGGTACAGTCAAAGCCAAAAGTGCCTGGCCGCTTTATTACGTTGTCATAGTAGCTAATCTGACAGCTCCTTCATAAGTAGGAAGTACTATGTCAACTAAAGCCAAGTCAATGTGACATGGTTCAAAAGTGTATAGGTACTATTGTCTTTGACTGTACCTGTTAACAGGATGACTTGTGAGTCAGCGTCACCCCACACAACTATATTTTAGGGAATGGAAAGTTGTGTGGTAACATATTGATCATCTCTATAAATAAAAATGGATTGCAGTTCGTTAGTCTCGCTAAAACTCAGGAACGGCTAGACCGATTTGGCTTCTTTTGGTTTAGAAATATTTGTGGAAGTTCAGGGAAGGTTTGAAAGGTTAGTAAACATGAAGAAAGGCATGGAATATATGTAATAAAATATACAATTTAGTTTACTTCAGCAACAGTTTCGACCTGTCGCGTGACACTGTTTGACAACAGAACGAAGTCTGTCGAGTCAGCTAGTTGAACGTAATAATATTATTATGAAAATATACTTTAACGTTATCTTAAGCATGTATCAACTTCCAAAGAACACGTAATGCAGAATGGGTAGGTAATGAAGAAAAACGATAATATTTTATTCTGAAAGAGAACAGACCATGCACTCCGCTGAAACCGGTAGCTCATCAATCTTCTCTAGTAGATAGTACCGAAGTTACTCCAGCGTAAGAATATTAAACAATTTTGTTCTGAAGCACAACACATGCCATGTTAAATTTATTGTAATATTTGTTTAAGTGAGTAGCAAAGGTGTAAACGCAAGTACTGCTAACAAACAAACAACGGCCTTTAGATGTCCTAGTGTTGGACACAGGGCACTGCCGATGAGGTGGTGGTAATTAAGCTTAAGAAGCTTAATTCAAGCTAAGAGAAAAAAAAATTGCGAAAATGGGTCCTAATGTCAGGCAGCAGTCTAAAGTCACCGTTTGGGATATGTGGATATGTTCGCGTAATTAATGCAGTATTTTTTAAATTAAATTTCGAAAAACTCAGGTACTAGAACAGGTACAGTCAGCCAAAAATGTGGTCTACCACCCTACGGTTGAGATTCGTTTGAACGTCATGAAACAATAAGGTCAATTTTCCTTGGCAATAAGTTTGTGTCAGTGACTATTGCTCTCTTTGTCATTTATGATATAACGTCATGCCAAGTGCCAAGTTTGAATTATCGCTTAGATTGATACAGACTGTGGAAAAGTCCACCTTAGCCATCGTTACATCTCGCAGAAATCGTTGTCAAAAGTGGTAGGCCAATTTTCTTGGCTGACTGTACAGGAACAGGTTTGAAAAAATGCATTAAATTGTGCACTGTGAACTTGGCTTTCTAATTAGGAACGATTTGATTGGTTATATAGATTGAAGTGTGGGGGCGTGCTAGATTGAAGGACAATTATGAAATCACTGCATTCTTAACGCGAACAGACTATAAGTATATGGTATAAAGTATTTCAAAGTAAGTATTCACTTTGCGCCGTTCATAACAAAAACTGATGTTAGTTTCTGTCATCTATTCACAAGATTTCCTTAGTTCAATGCACAAATGCCTCGACAGAGCACCGGCAAGTGCCCTTCCTCACACAATACATTCTCACCTCGAACAATGGACGGCGTGGCACTTCCTCCACTACAAATCTGCCTGAGGAACGATACTCAAATTATACTAGAACACTTTTGTTCAATCCTAGCACTTATTGTTCAGAAAATAAGATAGATGTTTCAAGGAGGATGTTTTTAAATTATGCTAAAAAAACTTACTTGGGTTTAATTACTTTTTGAATACTACTTTCATGTGGAGAACATGTCTACCCTTTATTCATAAAATTCACATTGGATACTTACTAAACTTTAAACATATTTAGATGGTTTTTGACAGTTTTTATTGATTTATGTTAATAGGGTTAACGCAATACCTTAACTATAAAGTTAATTTAAATGACGTTATTTAAAAGTCTCAGTTCTTTTTCCTAAAGAAGGACTAAGTGCGAGTCGAACTCAGGCACGAAGGGTTCCGTACCATCTATAGCAGAAAATCATATTTATTGCTTGGGGACCACCCTCAATATTTTTTTATTTTTAATATGACAGACTTCAGACTGCTATCCGGTTTATGAATACAGCCTGGTGGCAGACAGACAGACCGCAGCGGAGGAGTAAAAGGGTTGCGTTTTTACCTTTTAGGTACGGAACCGTAAAAAATAACACGTCTGTTATCAAGATAGTGTGAAACGTCTTGTATGTTTTCAAGCTTATTTCCAACTACCTTTTTGTATGTTTTATTATTTTTTAAGCATTTTCCATGCAGTTTCGTTACTAAAGGTCTGAAAAACTAGAAAAAGATATTTGGTCATTTTGGCATCAGGCGGGAATCGAACCCGCTTCTTTCGCAAACCCGGTGACAGCACTAACCACTGTGCTACCGAGACCATTAACAGACCGGCCAAACCTTCTGGTGTATTTACCCTATGAGCCAGGGTGAATTCGCCAATGTTATAGGCATCCACCTCTAACATTCGTCGTCGTTCTTGTACCTTTTTTGTATTGGAATGACTGTGATTTGATTGACCTTAAGTTCACCAAGGTGGGTCATGAATCAATTGGTTCGGCTGTACCTAAATTGGTAAATGGTTTTGTGGCTGGTCCACCCCAATTGCCGCTATTGCCTCGCGGTCGACGACTAATTAATTCTTCATGCTGTTTCGTACGATTCATCGATCACACAATTGGCTCTGGAATTTGAGCTTTGTAAATAAATAACCTATTTGTAAAACAAAGTCATTGCTAGACCAATTTTTAAGCTTTTTGATTTGTTGGATCTGTCTCCATCACGAATAGGAAAAATATAAAAATAATGTAAATCAGAATTGGAAAAATCATGAAAATCGTCATATTGCTCATTTGACAGAACAACGTTAGAAATAGTTAGAAAAATAAAATAAAGTGTGGTTTCTATCAAAACTTCAGGGATTTCTGCTATGGTATTATAATGCTGTTATGTATGGTATGGTAATCCTGTGGGCGCCAAAAGTCACTTCGCTCGTGGTGATTTAACTTTAAAATTCCACTTCTTTGCAACTGTGGTCGTTTGAGAGAAAAAAAAATAGCCAAATTTTTTAATTAGACCACCACTGGACCAATTTTCAAGGTTTTTTTTTGTTTGTCTATCAAAAAGGCATTTTTAGACGGATGAACTGATAGAAGTTGTAGGGTAGGATGAAGGGCCACTACAACTAACTGCTCCGGGAATTTATAGATAAAGCATTATATCACTGAACATTATTCCACCCAGCGCCCTCTAGCTTCAAACTAAGCAACTAAATGCTTATGATATGAGATACTAGAAAACGGTTACACATACTTAAATACTTTTTTTGTACATAGAACTACATACTTTATGTACATAGGAAACACCCAGACCAGTACAAACAGACAAGTTCATGCACACATATGTTTGTACTGTGCGGTGATCGAACCCGCGACCATGGTTGTGGATATGTTTACCCGGTGATGTACTATGGCTGAAGATGATGATAATACACCGGAATAAACTAATGCATGTAGCGTGGACAGCGGAACATAATTATCTGCGACTGTTTGCCGGAGAAATCTAATTTCCCCGCATCTTGAGCTAAGTGCACCCTAATAACGGAACAATCTGGGTGAAGGCACCAGCGAAGAATAGCTTTTAATTTTAATAATACTTAGGGTGAGTTGCGCTATCCAACTTTTACTAATATCTTTGATGCTTTCCGCAAAATTTCAGTACGTCCAAGTTAAACCGAGTTAGAATGAATAATGCACTAAAATAAATGTTTTAGCGAATCAAAAATGTACATTTACGTAAACACCTATCCTATCAGGAGGTGCCCATGGCGCAGTTGTGACAGTGGATCGGCAACGATCGTTGTTGTAAAGCAACATAAGCTGGTTCGTAACGGGTTGGGTGACTACCCCGATTGAAATTTAGTGATTTATTCTTCGGGCATTTCTGTGCTTTAAGCGGTTGTTCTCGGTTGACGTCGCTAGGTCAGTCGTTAAGCCTCGTGGGAAGCCTAAGGTCGGCTTGATAACACCCACCCAACAATCCGCACTAAGCCCGCGTTTTGACTCTGTGCGTTTAGGGGTAGGCAGTTTATGTTATGTTTATGGTAACCATCCTGATATGAACCATATGCTATCATACAGACTGACAAAGGCCGTATCATATGCTAATCGGATTTAAAAATATGGAAATGTAAAATTCAATTCGGTACCGGCTCAAAATATGGGTATTGTTTTCACAAAAAGCAGGACGCCTTTGTTTTTACCGAATACACACTTTATGGATTACATTTCGATATTAAAATATTTTTCATGAAATTCTTGCTTGTTTGTAGGTTCATACTTGGAAATATTCATTTAAAAAATAATTCACAATAAACGTTATTTTGATTCATTAAAAAATATTACGTTGTCAATTCAGATTGTGGATGGCAAAGTTAAAATAATCAGAATTATCTTTTCTGATTCTACATTATGACCTAAGTAAGTATGTGGTAAAATTTAGAAAAATCTCAAAGATTTCTATAACGTTAATACGCTAGCAAAATATGTTACTAAAATAAACAGATTAATCGAATAGGTCGAATCGGCTTCGACACCGAGTGTTGGTTGTGATCGTTTTATAATCCCCTTTTGAATATTTAAAAGAAACATGTAGCTATACTGGCTATACTCAGATAATATGCACACACACGCGCTTCTATTTCTACAAAACCAACTGCCCACGCCAGTCTTGGGCCACACTGTCTAGCAAGGCCACTTATGGAAAAGTACGTTAATTATATTTTTGTAATTAAGTACTCATAGCTCCGAACACTCAGACGTTTTAGAATTATCTATTCAAACAAGCCAAGTTGCCTGTTACGCACTTAAATGATAAATAATTCTCTTAAGTGGCTTCTTCATGAATATATTTCCCTAAACTCTCCGTTGACCCTTGTGGTTGACTAGTAGAGAATGCCTCCAGGCAATAAGTTCGCCAATTGTTTTTTTTTGGTATTTTGTGGAATAAAGAATAAATAAAAAGTGATCACTTTCTTAGAACACAATAACCTCTGTAGTAACCAACTGGAATAAGGCACGACCGTCAGCAACCGAGCGGCCTACTTTTCCGGCCTGACCGATACACCAATGTTCAGCGTCAGCACTCTATCTACACCGACGATCGATTCGCTACCAAATATTCATGCCACTGTGTATGTCGCGAAAATGATTCAAATACTGTAAACATAAGTATTGTAAGTTCTGGCATTAATGCAGTTTGCCTCATGTCGGATAGGTGGTAGGCTATGAGAGCGATCTAGAAAATTGTCTATCGAAGCTCACTATCTATCTTATTCGATCTAGTTTGAAGTTTATTCAGTTCCAAGCAATACTGACGAAGGCTAAACTATGGTAATAATCTAAATAACTAACTTTTTTAGGTTTGTTAGTACTAAGAATATGGTCATAGTATAAAAAAAAGATTACTTTGTACTTTATGTAGAGTTAAATTGACATTGCAACACATCATTTACATGAATAAATAATTTAGAAGTTACTACAAATGAAAAACTAACTTCAACGAACTTTTTGACGACAGAAATGTGTTTCGATGGGTGGTTATTTTCTCACGAATTGCTCGAAACCGCTTTCAGTAATTTTTTTTTTTAAATTGTAGCCTATGTGATAGGCAGCAAGGTAACGCATTCACAAATATTTTTGTGTCAAAACACGCTCCGGGCACTGTTAGTAATAATAAGCCAGCTGTGTTTACTTTTCATTTACCCTCGATGCTGTGGCCAAGATTTGAGACAGCATCCCATGTAGCGTGCTTAGCAGATTTTGAAACATCCCTGTTCCGCCTACAGCTTCATAACTTACAACCACCTGGCCGCCCTAAGGCGGCTTGATAACATCTGACATTAAGGTTGTTCACTAACCTCACACCCCTCCAACAAACCGCACTGAGCCCACGTGTTGGAGTATGGCTCATTCCACCTCATAGTTGAGGTGAGGCCTGTGCCCAGTAGTGGGACGAAAATGGGCCGTTTATGTTATAACAAACACATAGCTCTAAAAGAAATACTCATATAATTAAATAGAACACTGCTGTAGTTATTAGCTTAAATACATATTTGAAAATGGTTTGAAAATACTGGTATATTTTCGGTTGAATAACCTTCTGGGGTAAGCGCCTTGGTGGATAATTACACAAATTCATCAAAATACTAGTATTAAGCGTGGAAGGTCTGTAAGCCCAGTGGCGTCGGCGCTTGTATCGACAGGGTGATGGATGAGTACGAGTATCCTCCGCGTCAGACGCATTCCAGCTCGGAGCTCCGCAATTATAGATTATTTAAGATACAAAATATCACATACATTTTGCTAGTAAATACCACACAAAAGTTATTATTAAAATACCTAACGCAAAATTTCAAAATGTAAACTTCTGAATTGTTGAATAGATTTAAGCATTTGATATATTAAAAATACTTGAATGTTAAAAAAGACTAAAAGCAAAAGACACCTGTTCAACACGCAGGCTTTGTGCGGATTGTTGGGTAAGGTCAGAGATAAACTTTGCTGTAAGATGTTATCAAGCCACCCTAAGGCAATCAATGTAATGTAATGTCTTTCAATCGACATATCACCGCCGCAAAACCATTGCTAGAGTTTTAGAATCGAGTTCTAAGCGTCATCTGGAATTACGCGTCGTAGTGGTATTCTGAAAGCTAAAGAAACTATAACATCCATAGGAATGGGTAAATAACTAACATCTTCGACCACATCATCGCTCATAATAGAGTGAGATTGTATTGTAATTCTATACAGGGTAAGTCGATAGGTGGTAGCGCGTGTACAGACGCAGGCGATGATGGATGGCGCGCGAATAGCGGCGCGAATTCATCACGGACCGACAAACTGGCACGCCTATTATACATATTTATACACCTTCCAGTACGGCACAGCTGTGGCCTGTGTAAATTATTGCGGATATTTAGGCTGGTTAATTTTCTTTATTCGTTTAACAACGGCACAATTTGTCAGCAGATGAACTCTCTAATCCTGACATTAATGATCGAAAATAAACCTTTAAATTAGTTATTTTTGTCTTAATAACATTAGGTAAATAAATAGCATTTTTCCTATTATTTTCGAAGGTGAATCAAATAGTTAACGTTAATTAAATCCCTAAACAGCATGTACTAATCCTCGTCACGGGAATCTGGCAGGTTCCTTTTATTTACTATCATAAATATATTCCTACGAGAGGTTCTAGATGGTGCGCGGAAGCATAAACAGCTGAACATCAAATTCCCTTAATATTATATCGCCCCGAAAAAATCTACTTTTAATGAGAAAACACTTCCACAATTTTCAATAAAACACTTTGGTCTAACCAAGTCCTAATCGGTTTATGCGAAGTATTTAGTCTTTTTAGTCACTTCCCTACCCTGTATATTACCCGCAGCTGCTCTGCTCACGGTCCCAGCTGCGGGTACATCGGGACTGTCCGTGTTCGCGTAAATTACGACCTGTGCCAATTTGAGATATTTATTTATGTTCATTCATTCGAATCTACCTGCAATTGACCTGGTAGTTGTAGGCCGAGGCAGGCTAAGGCAGAGGAAAAAGAAAAAAAAGAGTTAGGTACACAAAAAGTTGCTCTGAGATGGAAGCAAAATGACTAATACCTATTAGTAATTCATATTATACATCGAGATACAGGTATGACGTTATCTTAAATGGTTTGATTTTGCTGCTGACTGTTTTAATTACTGTGCAAGCAACTCTCTAAACTGAAGTATCAGATGTAGACTCCTAATGTTGTTACTTTGTATACTATATAACCGTATTTTCTTTCTTTCTTTCAAGTCTACCCTGCACCGAGTGCAATTAAAGACAAGGTAAGTGCACTGAGCCTGGGGCAGTTTAGAGATTTAATTAAACATAAACATACGCCCACGACTACATATGGCACGGGGTAGGTTAGGTAGTCAAAGGCAGGCTGACGCCGTTCCTGTCGCCGTCATGGTGAACCATGACGGCGACAGGAACAGTTAGAAGCCCAAACTTTGCTGTAAGAATCTAAAACCAGCTACGGGTCTACTGCCGCTATCCAGATTGTTTGCGTTGTTTTCCATCACCGTAAAGTTAGCCGCAAGTTTTGTTAAGAACACAAAGTTCCAGCCTGATTTGAACCCGGGACGATGCATTCTTATACTTAAGATGAATTTCTATATAATAGGTATAAAAATGGTTTGATGTTTGTTACTTACTCTCGCTAAAACTTGCAAACATAGTTGGCTTTGGCTAATTTTGTTTTTAAAATGGTAGTTCATGGAAGGTTGGAAAGGTGAGAAAACATGGAAAAATGCTAGAAATACAGTAAAAACACCAACCAATCTTTTTTCGTTTCGTTTTCTCTTAGCAACCATTTGTAGGTACGACAACGTGGACAGCTAGTAATATGATAGATTGAAAGATATAGATAAGACATATAATTAAACTACTTAACGTGTAAATGTAAAATTCGGGAAGATTTGTAAAAAGCGGTTATGTCTGAGTTAAGTCATTAAAAATGTGATTTCAACTTTCTCTTCAATTTTCTTCTTTCGCCCTCAGTTTTAAGCTCTGCTCACGATACGATTACTTCAGCGGTTGGAACCTCGCTAATATTTACGGTCAGCTCCCAGTGTCCGCGATCGCTGAGGCCACTTCAAAAGCCTTGACTGTGTAAATAGTCTGTTTGCCCTAGTTAATGGTTTTGGGATTCAGCGGAAGCCATTAAAAATACAGTTTTGCGATTTCTCTAAATTGAATTTTAAATGCATTCGAAATAGATTTTGCTGGGAGAAGTAATTCTGAGTCCCTGGAATATTTATTCGGAGTGACTGGTTCATTTTGGATGTAGTGGTAATGGTGTGTTGTTTTGTTATTTTACTGACCAGTTTCAGATGTCTCATAATTTGAAATATAGAACAGCCACTATTCAGTATATTTATTGGTGTACAGAGGCGCACACATCAACCTTTACAAAACCATTGCAAAATGGGTCTTATGTCAGCCGCATAAGGTGCCCCTATGTAAAGGTTGATGTGTGCGCCTCTGTACTACAAGTATAGAAAGTAGTAGTAACAAATTTTAAAAACTTATTAAGTATGAACTCAATATTTGATAAGTGATTCCTAGTCACATAAATATTTCATTTCAAAAGAATTGCACCAAATATAGGACATATTATGATGACAAGTAACACAAAAAATTGGAGCACTGCAAAAGGGTCACCTGGTATGAATAGATAATAATATGGATGCACACCAATTTAGAAATTATTTTGTAGACGAAATCTTTTTAACTATTCATACACCCTACTGTACTGAAAATACCCTGGACGGCGTTTCGCACCAATGTCTCCATCCTCAAAGAACTTCACATAAGAGACAAGTTATCGTCGATTGTGCAGCTGCGAATACTGAAGTTCTTTGGGCATATCTCCAGAAACGAGGACTCGATGGAGAGACTTGTAGTGCAGGGCCACACTGAGGGGAAGAGAGCGCGAGGCCGATCTCCTACTCGCTGGATCGATCTTATTAGGAAGTCTACACAGTCGACCGCAGTACAGTGTACTCGCAACGCACAAAGTCGACATAAGTGGAGAAACATCGCGCGATGTGCGGCTGCCAGCGGCAGCGGTGAGCCGCTACCCTGTTCATCATCAGCCACGACCACTCTGCCAAGAGTGTCCGACTAAGAAGAAGATTCATACACCCACGTCTGACTACATTTTTACTTATTTAATTTGCTATTGCAGCCAGTAGGGTGAAATGATATCCATGAGTTCACCCAAGTTTAAGATGAGCTTATTCCGTAGCAAAACTGTTATGCAAGGTTTTATACTCATATTCTACGAAATGCAATTTTAGCTCGCCTCAAATTTATTTTAGTCGTAACTGGACATTTTGATAAAACTAAATTGAAAGTTTAGAGTGAGTTTCTTACCTTACATTCTAAAGCAATATAGGGCAAAGAAATGAAGAGGTCACAATCTAAGTAACCGTAATTAAATGAAATGAAACAGTCGTATTGATAAGCTATTCACTTCGTTGAAGCTGACATTTAGGAAGCCACGAGTGTAAGCTACGAGGAAAAAGTACCCTTTGCACAGTGTAGTTCATAACTATTAAGGATTCTGTGGTAAACTCAAGAATACTTAAAAACAGTTTTTTAAACTGCAGTTTAGTGCACTTCAAATATGCATGTCATATTTGGCAGTTAATATATTCAGTTTTGCGGAATGGGTTGCAAACTGATTTCCTGAATAAGAAAATAATACATCTAATTAAGGAAATGCCTAGTTCGCCGCATGAACAGTCGATAACATGCCGAAATGTTGTATTGGTAATATCTAAGTCGAACTCTTTTCCATTGTAGACTGTATCTATGATACATCTGATAATTATGTCATGTGTCAAATACAGAATTTCTTAAAGACAAAATTGATAGGTGTATTTATTTTCTCTTGAGCATAATTCCAACATGTTGAAAAAAAGTAGTGCGTAACTACGTTTTGTGATAGCGCATGGAAAGCACGATTCATTATTATATTAAGTAGGTATGTAGGACGTGTCTTCTCCTAATAGTCCATATTATTCATCAATGGGCGAGACAGAAATACTGTTGGCAGAGATTCTAGCATAACTAATAAACTCGGGAATGATTCTAAATTTCAATTTATACCGAAAATACGTCAAAATACGAGTACGTTGCTGTAATTAAAGTCACAATCGAGATTACAGTGTTCCAGTGTCAATATAACGCGACCGCGGCCGGCCTGCGTTCGGTCTAATTTAGATAAAATTGCGAACTTTCGAATGAATTACAGTTAATTTTAGTTCTGCGGTTAATTGAACTAAAACATAAGATGTGAATCTAGGGTAGCATCCGAAAGTTAGGTTATTTTTGTTGCCTTTAAGCCGTCATTTGCAAATTGCTCCTGAGATTTTGTTGTAACAGGGCCACCGCATATCCTTTAAGTACTTCGTGTTCGTACGCGTTAAGAATGCAGTGATTTTTTAATTTAATTCTTTCACACATAAAAAAACTCAGATTCACAGCCAATACGTTCGAAACTTCATACTTTCGAACGTAGATTGATAGATAGATATTCTTTATTGCACAAAAACATCACAGTTGTATTAAATTACAGAGACCAATGTACAATTTAGGCGGCCTTATCGCTAGGGAGCGATCTCTTCCAGACAACCTTCGAACGTATTGGCTGTGAATGACCATGGTCACTGTGGACTTGGTTTTCTAATTAGTACCGATTTGGTTGGTAAAGGGGCGTGCTAGGTCGAAGGACAAGTATGAAATCACTGCATTCTTAACGCGAACGGACTGTGAACTTTTGGGCATCATAAAAACGACTACAACGAACGAAAACTTAATTCATGATTCGATTACGAAAAATAAACTATCATTGTTGACTGCATCAAACGCCAGAATCTTCTTTTATATTAACAGTTCATTTGTACCACAATATTGCTATTGAAATGAGCAATTCCCACAACAACTCATAACATAGAGTGTCAACATCATTATCAGGGATATTACACACCCTCGGGCTTAGATGAAATCACGGTTAGAATGTGATACGTGTAGTCAGATAGGAAGCGTAAACTCGACAATGGCTGTCCGGTTTATCTAACTTCCGGTGCGGCGACGCAGCCGATGTCGAGTGCGTGCATTCGCTCTCGTTAACGTATAGTCAGTATCAGAACCATGTATGTCATTGAGAAAAGCAACCATATTCATTCATTGAATGTGTATTTCTTTCTTTCTGAAATAAAGAATATCTTATATTACCATTGATTGATTTCCGATGACCGATTTGGTGTGATGGCTAAGAAGTTGGCTACTATACCAGATGCTGCGGGTTCGATTCCCGCTCAGTATACTAAATTTCCTTGTATAATAAACACACAAATCTTTGGGTGGGTCCGCTGCATAGCAGCACGTATAAATTGAAAGCACCCTTATGTCACTAAATAAACAAATTATTACCTGGTTTAAATGAAAACATTTGTATTACCTCTAACGAGTTTGTATTATAACTTAACCATCCCGTTATCGTCCGCTATGCTCCTAGCAAAACCATTAAACCGTGACAAAAACAGAACATCGCCTCGCGGGCATTTATCTTCCACGGCGAGTTATAAAGGGCATAAATAAAGCAAAACCTATAAGGCTTTAAAGCAACAATGAAAAATACGAACCGTTTTAGGTGGGGCGGCGGCGAGGAGGCCGTGGGGGCAGCGGGGGCGCCCGCCCAGCACGAACAATGGGGCCCCGGTGAAAGCAGCCCTGAAGAAAAAAAGTACACGTGAACCACAGCTCCAATTATTGACGTGGGCATGAGATGAGAACCTACAGTTACATGCCGTGTATTAGGGCTGGGTGGATTGGAAATGAGCAATGGCGTTACGTAAGAATTGTTTAGTGATGGGAATAAAGTTAATTTTTTTAACAACGATTGTTGCAAGCAAATGTGCGAAAATTTAAGAGGTTACCGCAGCCTATGGATACGTTCCACACTAGGACAGCTAGCCATAAGAATCAGGCGCCGCCTTGCGACATGTAAGTAGAGTCCTTTTTATGACAGAAGTCTCGCAATGATCTTTGGAACTAATTCCTTGTCATAACATTAGCGTCCCCACACACGGGCCACAAAACGCGCCTCAATTCCCTATAGTTTGTATCGTCGCTTCACGCCACACGCTACAAACGCCTGTGTGTGCGGGGACGCTAACATTATTTCTTTATTTATTAGTTCGTACACAAAATGACAATTACAATAGAAAAACAATTAAGAGTACAGGTGAGTTTATCTCTGTAAAGAGACTTCTTCCAGCAGGCCACGTTAACAGGAAACATTAGGTCACGCGAGTACAGAGCTGCGTCTGGGGGACTTCTTTCATGAAAAGGATTTTAGGAAGCACCGAAAATGTATTAAAATTACATCAAATGACTGTTACTCGTCTTCCGACGCCTAAGGGCTTCCCCTACATTTTTGCTCATGGCTGGGCCCCCAGGTGCTGCACTCGCTGGTTTCCGACCCTGTAAGAAAGAGATGGTGCGATGAGCTCGACTATCACCTTAGTGGCTGACCATGAAAGTGGCTTTGGACCTCATAGAGCGGAACGTGAAAAAGGAGGTCTTTGCAGCAGTGGCTGACAGCATTGGCTTTAAATAATAAACAATTTAGGGAGTCTTAATATGTAATATCTATCAGCTGTACTTTGGTTACAACTGCAAAAAATGTCTGAATTTTAG
This sequence comes from Udea ferrugalis, assembly GCA_950022985.1. Classification (NCBI taxonomy): domain Eukaryota; kingdom Metazoa; phylum Arthropoda; class Insecta; order Lepidoptera; family Crambidae; genus Udea; species Udea ferrugalis. The sequence goes on from OX465533.1 coordinate 6,604,543, forward strand.
ATACACGATAGGTGTTATTTAAACTAGACGCGAGCGAGTTGGTATTCCCAGTGGACTTTGCGCCAGTTTACCCAGAGCACCACGCGAGGTATTGATAAACCATTCGGTAGAGTCAGCAATACTCCGGCATTGCTACACAATTTAATATTAATGCATTGACGACAATTGAAACTGTTTATCATCAGTATGATGTTCACTTAGCATTGATGACTTGAACTCACGTGTAATGATTATTACTTTTCTTCTTTTGTCACTGTACAGGCGTAGTAAATTGTCTGCTCGCTTGTTTCTCGGCACGAGTGACTTCCTTGTATTTCACTTCAGCCAGAACCTTCCTTCCCAACTTTGCAACGTTTTGCCAAGCAGTCAATTTTTTTTTTCTCGATAAACCTCTAACTATGTCCTTTTCAATAATATGCTATGTAGCTTAACATCACAGAACTCGATATATACGAGTGACATCATGAATTGTAAGAAACAACAATGTGGTTTACATTCATTGAAATGTTAGTTTTGTTAATTATTTATACAAACTGAAATATAAAACCTTTTCCGTACCTGCCCTGAAACTTTGACTCTTTGCCTGCATTGTACTGTAACTAAAAATAAACGGCATCACGAATTCCACGTTGCGCGCCCAAACTAAAACCGTTGGCATGCCCTATACTGGTGCGAAATAAAAGTTGCATTCGACTGGCCAAATATGCGCTTTTTCCTTCTTTTTCTTCCTTTCCTGTCCGCTAACTCACTGGGTCAGCCAGCCCTGAGACTTTTGAATCCAATTCTGTGATTTTGTAGCTCGATGATATCGGAGAGTGTATTTTTTATTTCGCTTTCTGACGTTTGTCCCATCCGATTTGGCCCAGGACTAGTCGCATCAGATCCTACAGTCAGGGCCAAAAAAAGGGCCAAAAAAGGGTAAGTTTTCAAGAGCCTGAATGACGTAGCTGATTTACGATATTTTTTACCAGGTCCTGTTGTGGAACGGATTCAAGATATTTGTAACTAAAACAAGAAATTGTAACAATGGCTAAATTAAATGATTACTGTTCTAGCTATAGCACAGTTGGTGAGCTGTTATGTTCCATTAAACCTGGCATTCCTGCACTCCATATTCATTTTCATTCATTTAGCTAATAATTTCGTTAAATTTTTACTGTCCCGTCATCATCATCATTATCAACAATCGCACGATATCCACCCATAGAATTCCAAAACGGCGGTGGGCTGTATCCACCAGAACCCTGCGATCATCATGAGGTCATCCGTCCACCTTGCCTTGGGTGGTCGTCACACGCTGCGTCAGGCCTCACTCGAGAATTTTCGGCCCTTACGGCCAACCGTACCAACTGTTTTCTCGAGGTTCAAAAATCAATCGATGTGAAACTTTTTCAACAAATAGTATCCTGTTGCAGAACGAAATAAAAATAAGTGTTGTAGGAAATTAGGCAAATCTAGTGATTTGGCTATTTTTCTTATCATATTTCAAATAGTCGTTCTTGTTTTGAGCAAATTGGACCTAATTAGCTTTTTCAAATTACTTAATGCTCTATTAGGTATTTAAGCTGGGCTGGCTGCTGTGCGGCAGCAGCACAAACTGCCTACAGACTGTTGCTTTGACTACTATTGGTAGTGCAGCCCACGACAGCTAATTTGTGTGGAAAGAAAGCAACTATCCACTGGCAGCCCAACAGCCCCTCTGGCCCACCAGCATAAGTCACAAATCACCTAATATGAAACCTCCCTAAATGTTGCCATAAGTAACAATACACAATCATAACACCGCATCTAGTCGGAAACTTTCGCATTCATAGCAGTGTATCCATTTCCCGTCAGAAGCTACAGAGTGAGAACTCCCATTCGTAATATTAATATGAAGGAAGGAATATCAGGAAATGATTTTCCAAGGAAATGCAAAAGATAGATTGTTACATTTGATCATGTTTGAGGATGAATAAACATGCAACGGCTATCATAATATATGGGTTTTTTCTTAGACAACCAACAAAGGTGTGAAAATGACATGACATTTTGGGCTAAAACGACTAACGTTTGGAATTATTGACCACCGTGATATAAATTTAATAGGTTTCATAATCAGATTTGTTTTATTCATACTACCACAAAATAATGAGTCCGATTACAAGAAAAACTGCTATCAGCCTAATAAAAATGTTGCCCTAAAGATTCATCAACAGATCAAAATACTTAAAAGACAAACCACAACTACCTGTTAAGTTAACTTGAACCCCAAAAAATGCTAAATTATGCTTAATGTTCTCCGAATTAAGCTTTGTCTCTATGTTTTGCAAAACGAAACGCATAAATCTTCCTTGCCTGCAGTTATTCCAACCGCTGTCTCAGAATTAAACGAGCTCAATAAGACAGAATAAATAAGACACTGTTCAGTGAAGCATTTTGCTGAAAATGCAAAGCAGGATACATTTCTGCAGTAAAAAATAAAGATTCGCTCAATCTTTTAAACGTACCGTATAACAAAACGTATTTACGCTGTCGTCTACTTAAGAGCAAATATCTAATCTCTCTCCATAATCCTTCTCAGAATTGCTGAACGATTTCAGACTCAACGATCTGACAAAGTAGTCTAAAAAACAAATTGTATTACAAGTACATGATGTGTTACGCGTGAGTGAGGACGAGAGGCGAAAAAACGAGGCAACCATTGGAAATCGGGGGTTGGGGGGAAGGGGGTTGCAGCCGTTACGTATTTCCCCCAGATATACAGTCTGCTTGGAATACGCTGCTCATCGAATATATTTTGCACAATTTGTACGAGCTTTACTCGATACAAAATGGTTTAAATGTTTTATTTGTGACGGATTAAACTCATTTTATCACGACCCGACGTGACCAATCCCTTACTGAGATTATTTTAAAACTGCAAATGTTATATTCCGGGACCGATTGCAAAGTAAAAATATAGTTTAATGAACGTGTGTTAATCCGCATTAAAAATGCTTATGTTCTACAAATACCCACGTAGGTACCTACCTACCCAAGTAGGTAATTGAAGTTGTTGGGCCACATCGCAAGCGCATCATAACAGTTGGAAAATGACATTTCTGAGTTGGTATTTCTTTTTTCTCTATAAATAACTTAAGTGCAAAGTCTTAGAGTCAGATTAGCTTAGGTATAGGTACTTAATCTCTGCAAAACAGACCTTGAGTGCATGTAAAAAGCGCTTATTTCTGCTGCTTACAGTTAATAAAAACAAACAAAACCCGATACACAAAAGTATGAGTAGATTGCATCTACAAAAAAATATTGTAATACTAGCCTTCAACAGTGATCTTTTTTTTAACTGCTTCTGGCAACTAACAAATGACAGCAACAATGACGCTATTTAATTTTGGCATTGTGATAATTTCAATCCGCGATTATCCAAATATTCGTAACCTACAAATAAAATCTAGCCGGTCTTGACTAAGCCAGCAGCAATTTATTTTACATTTAGATGAAAATAACTAGTAGTTAAAAAAATGACGCGCCATACAGCAGAAAACCTTTTAATGACACAAGCGCGCAAATTTTCCATCTTTAGCGCAACCCTAAAGTCATTTTCCCTCCATCATTTAAGCGTTCAGCGTTAATTGAATGCAAAGAGCTTTATCGACACCATTACTAAGCTAAAAAGCCCGCGCCTTTCATGTGCGAAACAATGCTGTCTCTGTCTCCCCTGACACTTGCACACTATAGTTGTTCAACAAAAAACACCAATTCAAAACAAGTGAAATGGAAATGACGTTTCGCTGCACATGACGTCATTGTATTCGTGTCTCTATTTGCACATCGGGCTTTAAAATTATCATTTCGCTTTTCGAGGATTGCATACAAATTACAAAAAAGAGGGAATGTTTTTTTACATACTTCGCATGTTTTTTGCTCTCTAGCGATAAGACCGCCTAAATTGTACATTGTTCTCTGTAATTTATTAAAAATGTAATGTTTTTGTACTATAAAGAATATTTATCTATCTATCTATACTTACATGGCATACTCTACCTGTCCAGTCAACGCCAAAAGTTGATGATCAAAACAGAAATTCTTAACTAATGAAACCAGTTTCCGCCAGCACTGTTTAGTGTTTATAGCATTGATAACAACTGGTACAGCTTAGCTGCTAAATGCCGTCAGTATTCACTCCAGAAATGAAAATTCAAAACAAGGGCACTGCCAAGATAGTAAAATAAGAAGCCATGGTAGTAAGATCAAATATGAATGATTAAAACTTTCTCTATATTTTGAGAAGGGGTCGCTCGTTAAGTACAATATTTCCAGGTACTTAAGCGAAATCCACTATGCCAAGCTCCATATTTAGAACAGAAAAAGTACCAGCTGTACTTAATATTTGCTGCATTACTTACTGTGTTTGTGTGTGTGTGTGTGTGTGTGTGTGTGTGTGTGCGCGCGCGCGTGTGTGTGTATACCTGGCGGGTCATTTGAATCCTGCGTAAGAAAAAGCTCTACAAACCCTTCTTAACAACCACCAAAACAATAAAACATAGCCGCGAAAGAACGTAACGACCCGCAACAAATAATAAGTGAAATCAAGTGATCAGAACCTACCCTAATCCCATATTCATCTGGAGACCCATCCTACATTTAATATCCTTAATTCTAACAACAAAGCACTCGGCAACGTGTTGCGAATGGTGCTGGTTGATAAGGAAAAACGGGTAAATAAGGAGTCCTGAGTGGAGGGATCGGAAAGGGTCAGGTAGGGGGGAGGGGGAGGGCTTCCTGCGGATGCCGCGTCCGGTCAGTGTGTGCTCCGCCGGAGGCGCACTTTTATGAAACATCGAAATGCTCGCGTCATTAGCAAGTATTTGTCAGAAGCTGAATAAGCAATCAACTTCAGACTTTTGTGTTTATCATCGGTGTAAAGAATAAATTAATTAAAAGAAAACATCAGAAGCACGTTTTAAGGCTTTCGAATGGTTCTCGGTTGTAGAACCAGTATGGTCCGCCTATGGGGGGAGCCAGCGGGCTAAATGTTGGGGTGCTCATGCTCATACTGCACAGCTACCACCTGGGACGGTGGAAGTGCCTGCGTACTCTAGGAGCTTTCGTGGTCTCCCTTTTTTATGGAATCGGTATCAGTGGATAATAGTTGGTGCCGGCCGCCGAGGTATACAAGGGGATACCCATGATGAAAAAGGTATAATCTTTAGTGCAGAGAATATGTTTTACACGGTGGTTAACATTTTTTCATCGTTTTGAAATGCTTGTGTGGAAAGGTAGACCGGACGCCACACCATACGCCATCCGGCACCCGCTCTCCGGCTGGGCATCCGGCACGACCGACAAAGTAGCATCTAGTTATCAGGTGCATAGTAACGAATTGATTATAGTGCAACACCTTTCTGATGTGTGTGTTTGTCGATCAAGTAGTACAAATTGGGAAACTTCAAGCAAATAGTTAATAGGTAACTTCTCGACAAGCATGACTGTCGCTTTTCATGGTTCATAGATAAATGAATATAAAATGTATATTTATTAGTCCAAAAACATGAAGAATTTAATATAATAAAGAGTACTGTGGTTGCATAACGGAATTTGGAATAGTTGTAGTTACACGAATTGAATAGTTAAGGATTTAATAAAATCTGTTCATACTGGTAAACAAAGGGGATACTTATTGGAGAATTTTTACAAGTTGACTTCAGTCGTTCCTAAAAAAAAATATCTGGTCTATGCACGTAAGTAACTCAGGAATTTTGATCATGTTTTTGAGAATTTCAATTTCATTTTTATGAAAGAAACCAAAACATTATTAATATAACCAAGCAATTTTTCCCAATTTACATGTAAACCAAATCGTTCTGCGGAATCCATACGCAACCAATCAGTCCAAGTTTATTCAATTTAATTTAGACCTTAATCAATCCAACAGTGCTCACCAATTGCAAAGAGCTCCAACGCGCGCCATTCGGTCTAAATCGAATTGAGCGGGTAAGGATTCAAGCCGGCGAAATCTCTAGAGGTAGTGCTCTCAAAACAAGTTTGATTTCCTCGTGCGCGGTCAAAGGAGCTTACGGGGCTAAAGAAAAAGCTTGCGGGGAGAGAAAGGAGAAATAAAAAATGCACAGAAACACGGAGGTCGGAGTTTTTCCTGTCACCGGCCACAAACAATGCCTCCATTGTAGGGCCGCCCCCTTCCCGGCTTCGGGAAACGAGCATCTTTTGTTTCCAACCCCCTCGCCCCGCCAGGAAACGGGTGCTTTGAACCTACGGTCATCTGTTTACATCGCATCTGGAAAAAAGACATCCGATTGTAGTCGGCCGATTATGCATAGCGGTCCATTGTGCCCGGACTCACTCGAGGTAATAGGTTTGTGGATCATCTTAGGACCCACTGACGTCCATTTGTGGCGAGTGAAATGTGCCTGTTGCGCCCGGGGTTGAGTAAGTGAAGGGTTCTGATAATATTCTAGGCTTTGTGGCACTAACAATTGACTTTATTTTTAAATTTATTTCGGAAAATAAATATTTGTCTTACTTGAATGAGCTTTGTTTCTATGCCACAAAGTAGCGTGTTGTTCGTGAGACGAACTAATTAAAGAAGTTGAGTTCACTGAGGATCAACAATTTGTATGTCCTAATCCCCTCTGAAATCTTCTGTCTACTCGTAAAATGCCACTGGAATTAGGGAACTACATAGGTATTACTATTTTTTCCTTTACGTGGCAGAAAAGAAAAAAAAATAATGGCATGGGCTCAAAATCAAATGAAAACAACATTTCTTAATTCTAGTAAGCCGTTACAAAATACTTATCTTCCCTGCTATGCTTGTAAAGTTTTAAAAAAAAGACAAAAACATTTATAAATTCATGTGTTCTTTCTATTTAAAGGTCCTAAACGTTCCAAGTTCTACAAACGCTAACAAAAACATAAAAACGTTCAACGTGCATTTCATATATTCTTTTCCACTGGTAACTTCAGAATTTCTATTCGCTTTTGGCGAAGAGGTAAGTACTCGGGGGTAATGACTTGAATCGACCAGTTTGTAAGAAATGCACAAGTCGAATCTAAAAGTTCATTACACTAAGTGCCGGTGAAGTAAGTGGTGTGAAATGGTAATCTCAACTGTAGGGAAAGTATTATGAATTCGAGAGTCAGTTGATAAAATTAAGCTTCATCTGGCGGACTGCACTGAGCATTATGTTCCTCTGTCATAATCATCTGATAAGGTCGCGGGTGAAATTCTCACCACCTGAGCATGTGATGAAAGTTGTATTCGACCGATTTGGTGTAATGGTCTAGAGGTGGGCTATTACACCAGAGGTTGCGAGGTATGTTAAGTAAGCATTTACAGTATTTAAGTATGTTTATCCGTTGTCTAGTTTCCCATCGCACAACCATTTAGTTGCTTAGTTTGGGGCTAGATGGTGATATGTGGAATAGTAATAATAATAATAATAAAATTGTTTATTTCTCACCACAAGCCAAAACAGGTAATAGTGTCCAGTGATAGTGTCCAGTGATATATTTATTTAAGTTTGAATAAATAAAAATGGTTAGATAATACTGATTCTGATTTTAATTAACAGTCAAAGAGGAGACTAGCCAGGAGTCTTCACCATTTCGTAGAGGAGGGCTTAGTACCGTGTTGGTATGGAAAACTACTGGGGCTCAGAATAAGCCAAGAGAGGAAAACGCTGCCGGCCTTAGTCCCCACGCAGAAAAACCATGGACCTATTTCAAAATGCCGATGCACGTCATTTCAATTAGCTTAGAGCTAATTGCATCCCACACGCTCATTTTAAAAGCCAAAGCGACTCTTCGCGAGGCACTACGTAAAAGAAAATTGGGAGAAATATAAACGAGAATTTAGTCCGAGCGAGAGAGTGTATGGCTCCGCGCGAATCCAATTTGGGCGCGCAATAAAAGAACAAGTTGCAGCGGAAATTCTGCTCGTTCGTACCCGTTCCGACCTCATCGCTGCGAAACAGCCCTAAGAGTTATACGTCATATGCAGAGTTTGACGAGGAAATCTTATAACCTTTCCTAAGCCATGTCACCTTTACTCACAAAGTAAAAGGAAAATTTAGTCCGTTTTTTTGGGAAGAATTTTTGTTTTTATTTTAGGGAAGTGTTACGAGCGGTGATTGGAGCCAAAGGGTTGGAAGTTTGATTCGAGTCTATTGATGTAGCTGATGATGTTTAGATGGCAGGTTTCGGAAAGTTTGTTTTTGCTTATCATAAGACTAGGGCTAACGTAATAATAAAAAAAACATAAAAATAAAACAGTAGGTAACAGCCGCCATTATGGAACTCAAAATCTTTGCCATAAATGAAACGTAAATACGACTATAAAACTGCTTGCTAAATGTGGTCACCTATAACCATAGCAAAGCACTAAACGAACACTTTAACCGACCTAGGAATTGAACCCGAGTAAGTAAATGCTGTCACGAGTTTACGACTCGTCACTGACAAAGTAAACCGACCGAAACTTGACATTCATTTGTCATTCTCACGTAATTTCATCAGCGAAAGCTAAAAATAAATAACGCAATTTGGTACATTATTTTTCATAAACTGTACCGCAAATTGCTTGCCTGAATAAATAAACTCGCTCGGATCTGTCGCAAGTCCCGACGCGTTATTATTCGTATCTAAATGAGTCGGTCGAGGAAAAAATACAATATATTATGCGAGTGCGACGTCATGGGGAGCGTTTACTTAAGCGCTGTCGAGTGGCAGCCTGACCCTGTGCGGAAAAGGACTGGTAGAGTTCGGTGAGTCTTGGCCCGTCTTTATAGGTGTTTCCCCCGAATTCACAAATGCAAATCAAGGTTGTGCATCCCTCAGATGTCCCTTTTAGTTCTATTGACATTTTACGGGACAGCATGAGCATGAGCGCGTGCGTAGCGTTGATTGACGTTTGTGAATTTGGGGGGTTAGTTTGGGATAAAAACCATTTTCAGTACCTGCGCCAATGTAAAACCACATCCACCAAAGCATGTTGTTTCGCCAGTGCTGACATTGCTTTTGACATCGGTGCAAACCTTTGCGTACCATAGTGCTGGTTAGCAGGCGAGGAATTAAGAGAAAGTCTAGGGCCTGAACAATTATATTACCGGATTTTGATCTCAAATAGGGGCTTGGTTCTCGGTCATCTAATAGATAAATACCACGGAGACTGGTAAGTTTACATCGGATTGCCCAGTAACGCCCTAAGCGCCCCCGGTAGCACCCTTAGGCACGTTACTTTTAGCAAGGAAAACAAAGGTATCTAAAAATAGGAGAACGGACTTTCGTAAACAGTGTATTTAATCACAAATGTTGTAACAAAGCCTTATAAATACTCGTTTCTCCTCATCAACATTCACTTTTCTCGCCTTCCATATCCAAAACTCCCAGACTCGTCGAACACATTAATAATGGTTGATCTCCAGCGGGCAGTCGCACAAACGCCCCCCTGGGCCGCGACCCCAGGTGCCGGCCTCTTACAATAAAAGATAATGAAGATATTCAACCGAAGCACCGCGATCGTAAAAACCAATTCTCTGAAGATAAACCTCAGGCCGCAATTTCTAACTTTTTATGGAGTGCTGAATTTTACGGTAAGGCGAAAATTTTGTTCCGAACAAGTATCTGTAATTAGAATGGACGATCCATTTTGCTATCTGTACTTTTGTAACAATGTGGGTTTCGTTAGGGAATGGAATTGTAAGAGCTGCGTAGATGTTTGAAAAGTTTTTATTGAAATTTGTGGGGTCAAAGACTATTTTTGAGTTCAGATTGTGTGCTCATGAGCAATTGTAAATTCATTAAAGTAAACAAAACAATATTAGCAACAAAAGTAATTAAAACACTCCTACATGTCATATTAACTTTTTAATAATTGCCATCAAGAGTAATTATGGGCAATTGAAGTTAAAACAGTTACTTGTTTTATTACAGTGAACTTTTTAATTTGACGTCTAGTCATAACGAATAACAAATTACAAGCACCTGGAAATCAAAATGAAAGTCAGTTTAGAATATTTATTTTCACATTCGACTTTGTTACATTGTGTTCTCAACAAAATGTGAAATATCTATATGTCTGCATTGTCATGTGTGGATGAAAAGCACACTAAGTAGTCAATATCATAGTTTGATGTTTTCATAAATGGCGCTTTCTAGTTACGCGATTTATGCAGTACTGCTGCCATGCGGGGAATCATCCATATGAATATCACCAGATAATCTACTTGGAGCTATTCATCACACTTTCACAAAAAATATCCTACCATTACAAGATTTATTCAATAATAGGTATGTTATTTATTTACTCTTATACAATGCTGATTCCCTAACTAGCTTATCACTTAGCCGGTACTAAGTCTGCATCTAATTAATTAGCCCAGGTAGCCTTGCACGGCGCACCCCTCGTCTGGGCTTGACCCCGCTGACACCCTGACACTTCGCCCGATAGATGGCTCTTAATAGAAAACAGGAAAAATACGAAAGGTTTCACCGCCGATGCCTTATTAGAACAGGCATTGATCTTCGTCAGATGCTATAACAGAGAGGCGAGGAAAATGGATTGCGGAGAAACTGAAAATAAATAATGTAAAACTGAATGTGATTTCAAGATAATGAAAGCACTGGGCAAATATTTTACTGCAGACTCAATTTGTGGAGCTTCCACGATAAGCTATTAATGAATACGATAAATATGTTCTTTTATTATTATGGTAAATACGTTCGTGTTACATAAAAAAAACTAGCAGGTAATTTGGCGGTGAGGAGATTGTAGCAAACCAGGGTTAAGCACTCAGCACTTAGATCTCGTGTGTTCATTAAACAACCTACAGTTACCTACACTATGATTATGGTGAATACCAGACCATGGTCGCTGACGTAGCCCAGCGTGTGAGCAAATTGAAATGGCAGTGGGTAAGGCACCTAGATCGATGGACTGATGGACTGGGGCCGGAAATTTCTCGAGTGGAGACCATTCGAGGCCAAGCGCAGCGTAGGACGCCCACCCGCAAGGTGGAAGGATGACCTAATAAAAATCGCAGGGTTTGGGGTGGATGCAGGCCGCCTAGAACCAGCTGCTCTGGAAATCTATGGTGCAGGCCTATGTTCAGCAGTGGACATCGTATATCTGCTGATTATGATGATATGGGGAATAAATATCCCAAGGTTATCCAGGTTTTAACAACTGCAGGTTGCCCGGTAAAGTGACAGTTTCCGAATGTTCCATTTACCATGACGGCAACAGTCACTGTACCCCGCTAGGGATATAGTCTAGAGCGTATGTTGTGTCAGACACCGATAGTAAAATGGAATAAACCCTTTGTTTGAATTCATCTAGCTATTACGTCCATGTCGTCCATCCCATTTAAGTTGATAGGTAGCTTAAGAGCCCCTACTCCTTAATGGAAACATAATAACTGCTCACAAACGGTCATATTTTGTTACACAGATATTGCTGGTATTGTTGGAGGGACCGTTCAGGGCCTCGTTGGAGCTGCGAAATGGATGCCATTTGAGATCTCGTGGTCAATTCTGCTATTATAAACTTTACACAAAGTTTTATGACTCTTCTGTTGTTGTAGAGTGGTAGGATTATTACATGCTGAAGTAGGGTAGGAAAGGATAGAAACAGTCATTAGTAAGTGATATAGATTTTTTACAATATACTCATTAGTAAATGATACTGCATTTAGGCACTTCTAATTTAAGTCATACGGCGACAGTCTGTACAAATAAGTAGATACTTCTTCATGAAGTAAGTAAGCTTCATAGGTCATTATTTCCATGGTTTTAAAGCTCAATTTCTGTAATGTTTCATTCATGTGACGCTTACATAACATGTGGAATGAGCTCAAGCTGGAGACGTTTTGTCATTGAGTTAAAACAAGTTCTTGAAGTTAAGTAAAATTTCAAAAGGTTCTCACTCGTTGAGAAACGTGAAAGCCAACTCAAGTGGAATATGGCAAGCGAGGAAAAAATAAAAATTTTAGTTAGCTGTGCATACCTAGTAGGTCCTTTATTTTTTTATTTCGTTTTAAATTAAAGGAGATCCCAGGTTGTTGTGTTGGGGTCCGTGTAAAACGTAAATAAATTAGACTCGAAATTAAGGACAGATGATGTTAAAAAGTCCCTTTCACCTTAACTTAATTTCAGGAGTTTGTCTTCCTTGTAACCGAATAAGAAAATGATATTTCGCATAAAGAAACAAATATTAGAACTTGAACAAAGTGCCTTGAAACATACCTACTGTTATATTTAACGTATATCCTCGTAGGTTTTTTTGATCAAATATCTGTCTGAAGCATTCTTAGGTAGTCTCGTTAAACATTGTTCTCTCATTTTGGCAAGTATTGATACGTTACTATCATGATGGAAAATCACTTTACTCAAAATTGTCAACACATTTCGTACGTACCTAATAATGTAAGTACCTCGCAACGCTGCGAGGACGAGTAAAAATAAAAATGTGAAAGAGTGTGTTTAGAGTGGGACTTCGAAACTTCATATAGAAAACAAATAATGCGACAGTATTCTCAAGTAATACACTCCTCTGCAATATACTCAAGTTGCAATGCTCAGGAGACAAGTCGTTCGATCAGAATTTTATTCTCACAGTAGGGGAATACTTAGTTTTAATAATATTTTTTGGAGCTTGTATTTATTGCTCTGCATTACACTCATTATTATAAACTCATAGGTTCATATTGTTGTATCTAAATATTTATTTCTGAACTTTTTTAACTGTGGATATTTTTCGTTTTTAGTATTTTACTACCAGCAGTTTTCTTCGGCCAATTGACTGGCAATAAAATTAAGGCTTTTAGAATGAGCTTTTTTAAAAAAAACCTATTCAACGTATAGTGGTTTCCCAAGTGTAAGTAAAACTATTAATTTAAAACGAGACAAGTAATTCATAAACTATCATAATTCCGATCAGAGGGCCCCATTTGTTGGTGAAACTTATATTGGAAGACTACCTCAATTAACGATATTAACTGAATCCGGCGCTGGGCCGCGTAAGAGCAAAGTTTGGGATTAGTTTATTGATTAACTTTCCTAATAGTTCATAAGGACGTGGGACAAAATGCTGTAGTAAACGCCTGTTACCAGTTACGCCTACTTCTCAAAACTTACTTCAACCTCTCTTTTGTTCTAGTTTCTACACGCGACACATATTTCGCATTCTTATTCATTATCTTTTCTTTTCGTTTTCTCCCAGAGTCCGCTAAAAACCAGCGTTGCTGTTCTCCTAAGGGACGGTAAACTCATGCTGAGCGTGGGCTACCTTTTGACTTATGTATGAATAGTATTTCTATATCGCCTAATGGTTGACTGGTAGAGAATGCTTTTAACATTAAGTCCGCCTCTTTCAGGTACTGATTTGTGCATTGAAGATTTTATAAATAAATGACATCATGATAGACGGCACGCAAGGCAGTGCATCTTGTTTTTTTACACTGTTCATCATAATGTATTTTTACTTTTGTTCGTTTATCATACGCCCACGAACCTACAACTGCGCCTAGCAGTGGACACCGTATACACAACACGAACTCTCACTCCGCGGCGGATAGTCCCCCAATAAAGCGTCTCCAGTGTAGCTGTTGAGTGTAGTTTGAAATGCATATTTAAACACTAGCGGCCGCCCGCGACTTGGTCCGCGTGGACTTGAGTTAAAAAAAAGTGATATATCTTTATAAATTGTAACGTCTTATTCAGATGCATAAACTATATTACTGTAGAGTTTCATTTTAATCCATCTAGTAGTTTTTACGTGTACAAAATGGAGTAATTTTTCCCGTTTCCCCAATGTTACCCTTCACTGCTTTGCTCCTATTAATCGTAGCGTAATGAAAAGTATACAATAACCTGCCTAAGAGTATGAAGAATAATTGTTAAAATCCGTCGAGTAGTTTTTGTTTCTATAACGAACATACAGCAGACAGACAGACAGACAGACAGAAAGACAGACAAAAATTTTACTGATTGCATTTTTGGCATCAGTAGCGATCTCTAATCACCCCTTGATAGTTATTTTTAAAATAATTATTTCATGTACAGAATTGGCCTCTCTTCAGATTTATTATAAGTATAGTTAAATATTTAAAATCTATACACGTACTTGTCAGAGCCAATTAGGTGACCTTTAATTAAAGATCCAACAATATCACCTACAAAATACATTCCTTGATGTAAAAACTAAAACAGACATACATGCCTTGAAACACCACCAAGAGTACATACAATCCATCTTCTCTCGAACAGGATAAGTTAAGGAAAGTGGGTCAGTTTTGTGGCCGATGACAAATTATGTCTCTGGCTAGTTTTCTGTTACTCGGAAAACACTGGGCGTTGCTGTTTCGTGTTCATCTATTTTGAAGTGATGTTACGGTTCCGACTGGAGAATAATAAACGCCATCAAGAAATAAATCAATCATAATTTTCATCTAAGTAAAACTTTAATTAACTGACTATTGTTCTTGAATATATCACGTATGCAGGTCTCAATTAAGCCAGGGGGGCTAAAACGGTAACATTTTAGCATTTCATATTATGAAACATCTAACTGACGTTTCATCTAGGCCGCGGTCCGTTTTGAGTCAAAAGTGAGTAATAGCGCGCTGACGTCGCTCACGTTCATACAATTTATCAATTCGGGATGCGTGTCAGCGCGCTGTTACTCACTTTTGACTCGAAACGGACCGCGGTCTAGATGAAACGTCAAATAGATGATTCATAATATGAAATGCTAAAATGTTGCTGTTTTAGCCCCCCAGATTTTTTTAGATTTTTTAGCTTGAGATAAAACATCTGTAGTAATATTACAAATTAATAACTGGTTAGAGTTGAAATCCTCTTTTTTTTTGTGTTAGTCCATTTACCGAGGAAGGCTTCAGACGGCGTCGCGGGTAAAAGCTAATTTACCTAATACAAAAAAGGTAGTAAGTAAGACTTGACCAGTTGTGGAAATATAGAGCTTTTAAGTACTTATGCAGGTCCTCAGTAATTGATTAGGAATTCTCGATAAAGCTGCCAGCCCGCCTGTTGACCGCGACCCAACACGACTCTTTCACGCTTCATCCCACGCGACCACAGATTATTTGAATATTAATTGGAGAAATTATTCTACTTTATACTTTGATTTTATTTATTTATTTATTCTTTATTGCACAACGTGATTGTTACAAAGGGCGGACTTAATGCCGAAAAAGGCATTCTCTACCAGTCAACCATAGGGCTAAGCAGAAAAATATAGTAGGCGGTGCAGCAGTGTTTTAAAATAATAATAATAATAATACGACAATATACAAAAAAATCAAATAAAAACAATAAAAAAATACATATATTAACTAGAACTTAATTTAAACTAATGATGATTTTAAATGATAAACTCAAATAACTATATAAACATACTATAAATGATAAAATATATATACTAACCTAAACCATATGAATTGATATATGTATACATACTATTAAATATATAAAAATACATATATGTAAATAAAATATGATTATGAATTGGATGATTATGAGTTGGAGCCAGTCGACAACGACGCTAGCCTGGTTCTGAACAGTTTCATGACCTGCTGCTTAAAACTGTTCTTGCCGGGGGCCTTCTTAATATTTTCGGGGAGTGCGTTGGCCGGAGAACGCACGGCCGGAGACGGATGGCCTGGACGCGAAAAGAATTGGAGACAAAACCTGAACGGTGAAGAGGTGTGGACAGAAGAAGGTTGTTTGAGGATCGAAGTTGACGAGAATGAGTAGCACTGAGATAGTTAAATCTAGATTTAAGATAAGTAGGTGAGTGTGGATCATTCAGAAAGGAGTAGAGAGCACAGAGAATACGGACATTACGACGAGAAGGGATAGGCAGCCACTGAAGCTGTGAGCGATAGAAAGAAATATGATCATACTTACGTAAACCAAAGATAAATCGAATACAGTTATTTTGGAGACGATCCAACTTGTTGAGAAGGTCCTGATTCAAATCTGGATAACAAACATCTGCATAATCGATTATGGGAAGGATAAGAGTTTGGATAAGAGAAATTTTGGTTTTGATAGGAAGGAAATGTTTAAACCTATAGAGAGATCGCAACGCGATCTCGATTGATCTATTGAAACATATTGACAATCATTTTTAGCGACTCTTACAGAAGTTCACGTGGGCCAATAAATCTTATCGATTAGCAGTCGCTGCTGAGCCCCGAGTACCTCAGACAGACAGAAAATTTAAATGTCTAACAAGGCATCTTAAACAGCCAGGTGTCTACATGGGTGGCCAAAATAAAGGATCAGTTAATGAATCTTATACCATAACGTAATACCAAGAGGGTTTGAAGGTAAACAGTAACTGTAGAATTAATATGAAACGACGCAGCACCGAGTGGCAATTTGTCGCTACTGATCGCTTCACTTGACTCCACAAAGCGGCGACATCTCCCTGCACTGTATTGCAACGTTGTAAAGTCCCATTTACTTTGACTCTGGTCGGATGAGCGCGGATACGTCTTGCCCTACAGAGAGTAATTAATCAGAGAGGTCAACACCAGAAGTATGCGTCTTTGACTTTGTCTTCTAGCATCTGTCTTGCTTTTGTGTAAGCAGTGCAGCATTATATTGCTGGCTTATTCGTACTTAACCCTGCAGTTGTTACTGGACACTATGACAACGATAATTTTATGATTTAGTTACAGCACGTGAGCACGCTATGCTTATAACTCGGCGGGAGGCCTTAGAAAACCTACTGTTATCTTTACTGTGGTTAAGTTTAAGTATTCGAAACAGATAACTAATTTTTGGTCTGAACATCAATTTAAAAAAAAAAATTCTGTCGGAATATTCACAGTCGTGTACAGAAGTTTCTAAAAAATATCGTTATAGTAATGTTTTCTTATATTTATGCGAACACTATACATCGAAATAAAACAACTTTACGGATTCCCGTGATCACGGCTGCTGTAAAGTAGTCGAAACGTCGGGTTAGAAAATGAAAGAAAATATAAGACCGCGAGTAGAATCCGTAAAGTTGTTTTATTTCGATGTATCGCTATAGTATTTTTTCAGCGCTGGTGGATTTATCATGTCATGAACTCAATTAGCATTATTTTATTCAATACTAGCTGTCCCAACAGACTTCGTTCTGTTGTCAAACATTTAGTGTCACGTGACAGGTAGTAACATTTACTAAAAGGAAACTAAAATTGAGATTTTTACTATATTCCCAGCATTTTCTCATGATTACCCACCTTTTATACCTTCCCTCGACCATTACAAATATTTCAAAACCAAAATTAGTCAAATCGGTCCAGCATTCCAGAGTTTTAGCGAGACTAGCTATTTTTATATATAGAGACTAGCTCACCCAGCGAACTTTGTTCCGCCTTAAAGGCGATAAATAAAAAAAATAAACAAAAGAAAACAGGCAATAAAAGTATCCTATATCCTTTTCCTGGCTCTAAACTACCTCCATGCCAATTTTCAGCTAAATCGGTTCAGCCGTTCTTGAGTTATAAGTGGAGTAACTAACACGACTTTCTTTTATATATATAGATATTACACGCACTAGGATGCGCAGCGTTAATTAAAGTTGTTGACTAGAATTATGTCTTTGATGTAAATTTACATTCCAAAATTGGTCTACAAAACATTATTCAGTGTGCGACTATACTGTTGAGGTTAACATAAACTAAAATTCACTAAGTTGCACTCGACATTCTCTGAGAACTGTTTCTCTGAGTTAGTGACTGAGTAGATAGTAAGAAAGGAAGTAGGAAGTAGTGAAAACGGAGGTTTCAATTACCGGAGAGTTAACCAAAATACTAAAATGTTTATTTTGTTTTTGAAACCATCCTGTTATTTCAATACCTGTTTTGACTAAAAGATT
Source organism: Udea ferrugalis (assembly GCA_950022985.1). Classification (NCBI taxonomy): domain Eukaryota; kingdom Metazoa; phylum Arthropoda; class Insecta; order Lepidoptera; family Crambidae; genus Udea; species Udea ferrugalis. The sequence continues at coordinate 6,622,433 of OX465533.1, forward strand.
AGAGGTGTCTTTTAAAATTACAGATATGTACACAATAATATTGAACGTGGAAGCAGAATTAATGTTATTTTATCATTCACTTTTTCCGCATTGTAGGTATAATTGGTGTCACCTCCACGCCTACTGGTGAAAATTATTTTTAATTAAAAACTTCACCGAGCGAATATAAACGCAGCGTGCATTGTGGCTAGCTTAACACCGTTATCCGGGATTCTTGAGTTTTTCATCGGTGTTTTTCACCGCCAGAGAAAGGGAAAGTGACGGCCAGATTTGGACCACACTTCCGAGACAGAGTGCTCAACCACTGGACCACGACTTCGAACGAGGCTAAGAACCCCTCAATTCTCGAAATCACCGCACGATCGTTGATTTTAGTAATTGCTTTTCCGCAGACCCGACCGAATCCGAGCGGAAGGATTATGCAGAGGTAGAATACTTATGAAGTCAATTTCCCAAAATGTACTTAATCCTCTTTTGTTTAACGCATTACATGAGTAGATAGATCTTATTGGATAACTACCGACTGCCCCGGCTTCGCACGGCTGCAATGGAATGTTTTGTTATGTTATATTATACATATAAACCTTCCTCTTCAATCACTCTATCTAAGCTATTAGCTTGCTGAGGTAAATCACTTTAACCAACACCAGGCAAAATCGCCACTTTACTGTTTCGCCACAACACCCTTGTAAAAACAAAACAAAACAGCTTACCCTGTCTTCCTTTCCTCTATACTCATACATAGTGGTGGAACTACGTTTTCACAACATATAACATTCCTGAGCTCCAAGAATTTCACAGCTACGGCCGGTCCCAGTAATTCCAGCTTCGACGCTGAAATAACAGCGAAGAAAAATATTCCGTGATTTAAAAAATGCCGCTCTTCGCTTATTAAAATAATAATTAAACATTCTTGAGCTATACAAGTTGACCTTTTTGGCAATTCCAGTGGCAACGACTAAGGGAATCAGACCATTGTTTTTGCTCAGCGGTGGGTGTCGCTCGTATATTGATAACATTTGTATGTTTTATAACTGTTATTAATTGTACAAGCATTGTTTAATAAAATTGTTTGTCCTGTGCCATAAAGCACTATAAAAAACTAAACTGTGGTCGGTTATTTTTCCCCCGCCTGAGCCCAAGACCACCTTTTTTTCTGGGTATCCTATCTTTAAACTGTGATCATTATCATATACCATCAGGCAGTTTGCGTGCTTGTTTGCCTAAATACTGAGTGGTCTAGGACCAGTGTTTTTGAAACCCATCATAAACCGCAAGATTAGTCAATTGAATAATAAAACTACCTTGATGAATATTGTTTCTTAGTTATGTTTTTTTCCCTTGCTACGACAGGGCTGTTTTTCTAATTAGACTGTCGTGAACATGTACTTACTATTTTACTGTTTTCATCTATAAAACATCTTTCCTAATAATTTCCTTCACATTTGATGTGTGTCAAATGTTACTAAAAGTTTAGAAGTGTTCTACAAATATCCTACAAGTAACAGTAATCTAGAGAACGACTCACCCAACAATGTCTTTGTCGGTGAGATATGAAATAATTGGCCATGCGCTCGCCTCCTCAGGTGACTTAATCAACAACGTCTTTGACAAACGGAGGATTATTCCACTTTCTTTCTTGTCTATCTTTCCATGGTCGCAATCTTGTTTTTATTTAACAGCATCTGAGACGGAACATCTTTCTAGAAGAAGGAAACACTAATTGTATACCTACCTGTCCCTTTGACTACAACTTGTTTATTTTCCCTCATTCATTTCAAAATTCTTTTGATGAACACTTTAATATCTCGTCACATTCATCATCACGTTTTTTTCTACAAATTTAAAAGTAAAGTTTCACGGCTAAATAAGTAAGTATCAGTTATTTCTATTTCAAGGATTGGAATAAAATCGATTTATTCAGGAATTTCATGAAATAATGTGTCCAACAGGCCTTATTCCAAATCTAAAATTGTGAACTATAGTCCGATCACGTCAAGAAGTGATTTTTAAATTTAATTTTGTGCACACTAAAAAAAAAGTTCTACAACCTTTGCGTAAGAAAGTATGCGTTCAACTGGTCACTGTGGACTTGCTTTCTAATTAGGAACGATTTGATTAGTTAGGGGACGTAGGTACTACGTCAAAGGACATGTATGAGATTACTGCATTCTTAACGCAAATAGACTATAGGGGTAAATGTATTTTTTTAACACCAGTGTTAAGGGTGAGGAATTAGAAGTTTTTATAAAATAATAGACCATTTATTAAATATGTTGCTAACCGTAAGCACTATAACTTGATATTCATTTTCACAAAAGTTACAAATACGTAAGATTTCGTTGCTCTGCCAAGAACGTAAAAGCGAACTGAATTAAATCCACACAAAATTATTTCAAATCACCTTAGTATAACCCGGCAAATGGGCACGTTAAATAAATTACCCTACTTCGTCGATGTTGGGTAAAAAATAATTGGCCGAGCTTCGAGGGCACCCCTGTCATCGGCAGAATATCTCGTGGGTGGGAATACTTATAATGGTACTCGTATCATATTAAATCACCTACTTATTTCCTAACCTAATGTATCTAAAAGCTCCTGAATTCAATTGTACATTTGAATTGTGTGATAAGAGGGCATACCCTTAGGATGATCCCTTTGTGCGTTGCGTTGCGACGCGTTGCTCGATTTTTATGACAAAATAGGGCATGTCACAACCTGAAGTGTAATCCTCAGAAGTTAAAGCCCCGAAGTTCGTAACCCCTAAAATCATAACCACTACTACTACTGTGCGGGGATCGAACCTGCGACCTTTGGTGTAATAGCCAATTTCTTAACCATTACACCAAACCCTTCGTCAAACCAGTCGATATGTAAGTATAAAGTTTACAAATTAATAAAATAGGAGGTGACATGACGTACATTTCTAGCCTCAAAATAAGATTGATCCTTGCATTCGTCTTTAAAACCAAACAACAAAGAACCCACTCACACTCCGTCCAGTGCAAATATCTGCTTCATCAACAAATAGCTGGTGCGAATATTGAAAACCTTTTGAGTCTCAACCGCTGCGCTAAACGGGTCGTCACCGGGTAATTATTTTATCTTATCTTAGGTGCCCCTCTTCGGCAGCATTCGGATGTTATGTATCATCATAAATATCCCTGGACATAATTTCACACCGCCCCATCTAGCCCCAAGATGAGCTAATTATAGCCCGAAATAAAACAACTTTACGGATTCTACTCGCGGAAAGTTGTTTTATTTCGATTTATAGTGTTCGCGTAAATATTAGAAAACACTAATTATAGCCCATTTTTATGGGATACTAGACAACGGTTAAATTTAATTAAATACTTTTTCTTTTGTAAATACATACTTATTATACATAGAAAACACCCAGACCAATACAAACAGACATGTTCATGCACACAAATGTTTGTTCTGTGCGGGGATCGAACCCGCGACCTTTGGGTGGTTAGGTAGCCGACTTCTCAACGATTACACCAAATCAGTCGTCTGAATAAACTTGAGCATTTCCTCGAGCATTTCGGTGTAATGTAATGGTAACCCCTGAGATTCTTGCCGGTTCTTCTCAGTACAGAAACAACTTTCCGCCACTGGTGATTGAGTCACATTATGTTTGTCTTAAGTACTATTAACAAAATACTAAATAAATACATTATTAAGTATCTTGTTAATAGTATTTTAGTTATTATTGTTTGTTTTGTGGCCGATTTCAAAACGCTCGTCAAGAGTCTATTTAAATAAATATATTCTAACTTTGACTTTGAATAGCACTCCAGCTACCCAGGCAAAAGCTGTAACAAAACATCGAGTGTCGTAGGTTATTTTTATTTTTAGCTAAGGGATAATGCATTATCATCTTACTAAAGATAGGAATAAGCCTGGCTGCCAGGTATAATATATTAGAAAAAATCGACCGGTCTGTTAATGGTCTCGGTAGCACAAAGGTTAGTGCAGTCGCCCGGTTTGCGAAAAACGCGGGTTCGATTCCCGCCTGATGCCAAGTAGACCGAATGCCTTTTTCTGGTTTTCCTATCGAGGGTCGTTTACGAAAAGCGGTTCGAGCAAACTCAAAACGGCCAATGCTCGATGTTCTTTTACAAGTAAATGTTCCAGTCTATTCTCACCTTTACAATACTACCTCCCTGACTGATGATCATTCGCTTAAAATGTAACATTAAGTATAGATCTCAATGCTCGCAGCATTTAATTGAAAGGTGTTACAAGTTGTATCTTTATATTGTAACATTACAAGGTGTGTCTTGATATGCTCGGGTCTCCTTCCTCACTGATGTAATGCTCCAATCTATAACATTACATAATAATTGAATGCTCTCGGTGAGGTAGCACCATAGGCCTGAATTTTAAATTGTTAGTCAAAATTTGTAAGACTGACAAATTACGATTCAGCTTAAATTATTTATGTATGGCACGTATCCTCCGTTAATTACAGAGGAGACACTTACCTAATATTAGTGCTGATATAACCGCCACCATCTTGTGATACCTGAAAACAAAACATTGACGTTACAGAACAAAGTAGTACAACATAGAAACATAATAATCAACAGCAGTTGCTATCGGCTGACGTCTTTAGATGTCAGTCGTTAAGCCTAGCCGTAGGGTCTTCTTAGGGCTTGATAACTTTTAACATCTGCCAATCACTGAGCTGCGTGTTAGAGTATGGCTCTTTTTATATTTTTGATAGTTTCAAACAATCACGTGATTTTCGGATTCCGATTTCCCTCCAATTACTTGTGTTTGTACTTTTGATGTGACAATAAATAACTACAGAAACATTTTACATTTTCAATAATTACATTAAATATAATCTCGTAATTTCAATAATTCATAATTGGATGCTGATTATAGATATTTTAAATATTGTGCTAATTTTAACTTTGTATGGTAAAATTAAATGTCAGTTTGTTTATTAATGACTAGTTAATTGTTTTGTTATATTGGAAATTTGCATGCCTAGAGTGGATAACAATGGCAGAGTATTTGATTGTTAAAACCATTGTGGTTGACTTCAATTGAAGCGCAAATCATACACAAAGTTGATATATCAATTGGTCAATTCGGGTTTGCTTGATAACGATACTGTATACAGGTGGGCTAAAAAGGCAACATTTTAGATGATTCATATTATGAAAACATCTAACTGACGTTTCATCAAGAGCGCGGTCCGTTTTGAGTCAAAAGTGATCATAGCATAGCTCATACAATTTATCAATTCGGGACGCGTGTGAGCGCGCTATTATCACTTTTGACTCGAAACGGACCGCGCTCTAGATGAAACGTCAGTTAGATGTTTCATAATATGAATCATCTAAATTATTGCCTTTTTAGCCCCCCAGTACTGACATTTTATCGAATATATTTTTTCAAAAATGAGGTATATTAAGATGAAAACAGTGTTTGAAGTTTTGTGACAAGTAATAAATTACAATACCAATTATTATACTTGTTTGTGAAGTGTTTTAGTTGTTTATGTCATTATTTTTATAACATATTTAGTTTTTATATTTGAAGATATCAAATTACATAACAGCTTTACAATAGAGATAATCAACTTTACAAAAGCCCAATAGTACTAAATAGTATAACACCCCAACAGAGGTCCAAAGAACAAATACATCGGACACACTGGACACCTTTTATGTAAAACATAAACAAAATTTCACCTACTTAAACGAGGTTAGCCTCCTAGCTTAGATAGCATTAAAAGCGGCGCAACGTTCCATCTCCAGCAACCGTATCGCATTCGATATAAGGTTTATATTCAGAGAAAATCCCGATATTGATGCTGGTACTCGTATTGTGTGGGAGCATCCAATAGTTTAGGACCGCTGATTCAGCTCGAATAAAGGATGAGTAAGTAGGTACTATACAGATAAAACGAAATTGAGCAGTTAAAAATGGTGTCAAAATATCGGAAGTCTTGTATTTTCTTTTCAAGAATTGTATATCAGCATAATTAAATGCCATTAAATCTAACCCCCTTTTTATATGTAATTTATGATTTCGTATTCCCGTAACTGATTTTTTTTTTCCAGAAAGTAAGTCCACAGGTTCCTGGCAATTAGAACCTAGCTTTTGCCAGCAGTGTTGAGAAAGAAAGTTGTAGCTGAATAATTCTTACATACTCGTAGAATATTTTTTAGTATAAAAAACTTCGTCGTTACTAACAAGATAATATGTTTTTATGTTCGTGATTAATGCTATTAGACTAATCGTCGCATTACTTGCTTCATCAGTCATCATCATTATAAGCTATAATACGTCCAAAAACCAATCCAGCCCAAACTGTTAATGTCCGAGACGATGATCGAACCCACGTTGTTTGGCCATAGCTCCAACGAAACAATAACTTTGCGTCATTACATTTTGAGTAGTAACTCTGCCATCGACTTCCCAGATGGTCTGCACCAGCCTCGTATAATATCCAGGCTAAAATAATGAAAAGGAATTTAATTGGAAACAGTTACCAAAACAACACAAGTTCTTATTTATTTGGGTACGAGCACAACCCAAATTCCGATCGGCCATTTTCACATAAGAGAACTTTACATTTTATTGCTACAGTTAAATAAACATTCGGTCTCGATTATTTCGGAGTTAATTAAATCGCCCAAGGTTGGAGCAAACTTTCAGTTCTGCTACAAACTTTGAGAAACTGAGAACCAGCGGTGGCGATCTCTTGTACTTTTGATGGAATGGATCGAGAACTTCGTATTTTAACTATTTTAATAACAAATTCCCTTTGAAGTTCTTACGAAACCATTTTTTGCTAACTATTACTTTGTTTCATGAAATATGACGTGGTATTTTCTTGATTAATTTGGAATGAAAATCATTCAGCTATGTAGTAAAGTTTCATGATAGTGTTAAAGTTAATTAATAAATTATATGTTGCAATAATAAAGTGCTTTATAGTTGGAATAATTAAAATGACCTCAAGGCATGTTATGAAATAGCAGCTGCATAAACAGCGGCAAGAATCTCTGTGAAGCACTAAAATAGACACTGATAATGCCAACATTGTGTATATATGTATATTTGAAATACCATATTCAGTGTTGTACGAAGAAAAAAGCTATAAGTCGACATTAGCACATCAGCATCAAACATTAACGTAACGATGTAACGGTTGTTCGAGAATATATTATATTTTAAGATTAGACAAGATATAGCATATCATACCTACGTAGCTTCAGACAGGATTGAAAAGGTCGTAGGTGTAGGACATACTCAAAAACTTCGATCAAGGTTTCGTGAATGTCTAAAGAACTGAAAGTGACAGCTATGCTATAGTCGAGTTCGATATTAGGCGAACCAACTGGGCAGCCAGACGTTGTCAGACGTAGGAAAAAATAAATGGTGTCAGGCTTATGCCGACACATAATATCGATGCACAAGGTTACGATACCTTCTTTAAATGAGTTATTAAATTAAATACGAAAATAATGCTGAGGATCACCAGTTGTATTGGTGATCCTTTTAGATTATGCCTGTCTTCCCGGCAAATATGAAAATGCGATAGGGACAAACGATATTCAATATCCTTTATGGGTCCGATTTTAATTAATAGGGGCTACCGTTTCTGTGCTCACCAGTTGGCGCCACTGTTGAGTGAAGCCCTGAAATATAACTGTTTATTACGGCGGGTGTTAAAACTATACCACGATATATAAAACATATTAAAATGGAACCGCGCCGTCCATATATCGTTATAGTTAGACCTCCTCAACTTTGATTTGCGTTTGTGAATACAGGGCTAGTTTCAGAAACTAGACAACGGATAAAAATATTCATAATTTAAGTGCACAAGACTTGAGAGAGAATAATACCAAGTAATAGCATTGACTCCCAGCTCATTAGAAATGGGTCGAGAGTCCATTTCCGATATTGAATATTTTACCGTAAAACTCGTTTACTTTAATATTAAGGGTAGGGAACCCGCTCGGGAATGATTCATCTGTTCAGGGGTAGTATGGTACGATTTATTTGGGGTTTCTCACTTAAAATATTATGAGAATGGCCGATTACAATTCGGTAAGATTATTTATTAGCTTGAACACATTCACCGCTTATAAAGAATTAGTAACAATAATTGTTCATGATTTTACTAGAAGTTTTTGTAATTTTAGGCCCAGTTGTGAGCGTAGCCCCCGAATAGGTACACACACGTCAATCAATCTTGAGTACGACATCTCTTGTCTTGTAAAATCTCTATAGAACTGAAAATGACAGCTTGCGAATGATGCTCGTCTTTGAGTTGCAATTATAGAGGTAAGTGTTTCAAATCAAAAGGTTACGTTTTTGACTCTTAAAAACGTAATTATCTGTCAGTAATTTATTTATTCCCCTTTTTATCACTTTTGCGGAAATTATTTATTAGAACGTGGCATATATATTTTGCCTGAACTTTTGGCATGGCAAATTTTAGGCGTCCTTAAGATTGGCTGATTATGATTTTTTCGTGAAAACTTTTTGAAAACAATACAAAAGAATATGTCATCACAAAAACTATTTATTACTATGGATCACTTAAGGCTCCCAAAACAAAAATAAAACCCTCAAAGTTAGACCATTGCAAAATGTAAATATAAATGAAATAAATAAATAAATGAAAAATATTTTTAACCGCGTATTCACTAGAACTAGAGTACCAAACAAAGTCTCTATTCAATATTTTATAGTTGCACTGGCAGTATACCAGGATGCTGGTTTTCTGTGGAAATGAACAAAATTAATGGATGTTCGATTTTGCGAATTCAGTGAACAAAAACGTTTCAAACTGAAAATTGTACAAACTGCAAATTAGTGCCGATTGCAAATAATTTAAAAAGAGTACAGTATGAAATGATTTTCAAGCTGTAGTTTAAACTGAAAAAGTTGTTTCCGAACGTAAACGTGATTTCTACAGAATCCATGTTTAATTTCAATTGTTATTTCGTTACAGAAGATTCGAAACGCTTCATAGCACAAGTGCGATAAATCCGACTGACTGGTTGACGAATAAACCACGTCGGTGGTGTAATAACACACATTTAGACCGAGATAACCCCGTCGGCCGGCAGCACTGCATTCAATTATGCTAAGCACGATACTGGTAATAAGCCAGCCACTTTGTACTACAAACTACGCTAATTATTTTTTTGTTGTTGTCTGTTTCTCATTTTTTGAGTGTGAAGTAAATCCTGTGACTATCTTTTGCAGACTCTAGCTACATCTATTCAATCATATATAAAACAAGATGGGTTTGTCTAAGGACTGCGATCGTTTTTATGGTATTTGATTTGTTAGTTTTGCCTTTGCCTCCACTAGGATAATTTATATTTTAAAATGAAAAATCGACGAAAACATATTGATACAATTTATGAAAATATTCTTGTCCATCTGGGACGAGATCGACATATTTGTTGGTTAACAATATGTTTGTTTGAACTGTCACTGCCAAAAAAAATTCAAAGAACGATACAATTTAAAAGAACGACGTCTGTCGTGACAGCCAGTTATAAAAATAGCAAATGGGATTTAATGAGGCTTTCCCTTAATCCTAATATAGTATAATCAGTGGTAAAATATGATCTATTAAGGTAAACTTACTCCTAAACTACCTACTAGTATTCTTGAGTAATGTTCACATAAATATAAGTAAATAACACTTAGTTTCCGAAAACGAATACGAAAACTGGCAATTTAGGTATCCAGAAAAAGTTTCAAAGACTTTACCTAAACAGGTAACCAGGTACGTAACACAAATAACATTTATCACGGACCTGGGCGCAATTTTCTAACCAACTGAACCGTATGAATGCTGAAGCTCAAGCCGAGCGATTTTCAGCATATTAACTAAATAAATTCTACGTATGAAAATATGTTCAAATTCATATATAAGCACCAAAAAGCTTTTCTGAAACTTCTAGATAAGAGGAGCAAGGCCTCCACCTAAATTTATTTTGTGTACTCACACACAGAATTTTTCTCTAAATTTCTGTGTGAGAGTGAACCAAAAAAACCATTATACGCCCTTACTGCTGGGCAAACTACCATGTTTCACGAGGCATAGTCCAACATGCGGGCTCATTGCGGATTGTTGTAAAGGTGAAAGTTTAGTGATAAGCCTTACAGTCAGATGTTATCAAACCATCCTAGGGTTTCTGACTAGGCTTGACAACTAACATCTCACGACGTCAGCCGGGACCAACTTACTAGTTCAGAAAGCACTTTGAGTAGTTACTCAACGTGCTTTCTGGAGTAAGGAGATGTATTGAAAATATATCACTAAATCTGGGATTTTGATCAATCAATCCAAAGTGTTTTTGGCAAAATAAACCTGTCCCTACTACTTTCAAAAAAAAAACATTTAAAACCACTCCAACAATCTATACTGAAGCCCGTTGGAGCCGTGCATCCATCCCACCATACTGTGCCTAACAGTTGGACATAAAGGTCATTGTTAAGTTTGCTACCATTGCCCATCCAGTCTTGGACACCAGAAAGCTACATTCATTTGCTTTTATTTGTACCTGTGTGTACAATGTTACGAAAAGTAACAAAATGTAACACCAGGCGACGCTTTTCGCTTCAGACATTTCATTTGTTTGCGCGGCCGGACTAATTTAACTGTCAAGTGAGAATTACGGACCGAACAAATTGTTTCAATACAGCATTTCGTACACCCGAATGAAAAAACCTCTCCCCTTTGAGCTTTTGACTATATGTTTTTTGATAACAATGGACTATACTATGAAGTTGGGCCATAACACAAATAAATTGAGGTTAGATCATGTTTTGCGCGATAACCTTATAAAACTACTAGCGGCCGTCCGCAATTCCGCCCGCGTGGGCGCTTTTGCTTTTTCTTTAAAAAGATATAAAAAATGGATTACGAACTATTGTGAGACTTAACAAACAAACAAATATAATTTCATCAAAATCGGTCAAGTTATTTCGGAAGAGTTTAGCAACAAACACTGTGACATGTGAATGTTATATATTAGATTTGAATCTGTATAAGAAATCTGTCGTAACATACTGAGAAAAAAAGCATATTGGCTTTCAGACACACTTAATCTTAAGATGCGCCTTTCTTCGAATATGTTTTCTCTACCGTGTCCAAAATAGTATAACAATAGATGTTATTTTTACAATCCTGAGGCGGATGTATTAACTATATTTCAATACATCACATATCTAAATAACATACAAAATACGCGACTGGCCTGTTATGCTTGTTGTATGAAGATGCTTTTCACGAAATACCTGTGTAAAACTCCATTGATCTATCCCAAAAGAAGCATTTAGTATTCCGTGTATTTTGGTTACAATCGATGGAGTCAGCCGTAGCATTTCGTAGCTACGTACTCGTAGCAGCTATTTCGGAACTACGGCTACGAGTTCCGGCGGCGAATGTTTTAGCTCACATAGTGGAAGTAGCTATTACGGACGCGGACTTAAAAGCTTACTTTATGTATGAATATATGTATTATGATTTTTGTAACATTAGAAAAACACTTAGTAAAAAGGAATAACACATGAAAAACCGACATCAACCGTTTGTTTGTTAAATAAATAGTTTAAAGTATGCCTATTAAGTTTGATTAGTTTCCTTGATTACTCCAGGATCCTATCAGCAGGTACTGCTCTGATGACCTATCCCATGGTAACCTAGGAAGTACCTACACCCTTTCAAACAAAATAATGTTTTTTCAATCGGTTTCGGTCTTTGAGTAATCAGGTAACATGTGTATTCATAAATCCGAGGAATTGTAAACCTCCTTTTTGAAAGTTAGTTAAGCTTTAATGCGTTTATATGTGGATATAATGTCTATATGTGTGGATGGGTGAATGGGTGATTTTTTCTTGCTCTTTCGCTTAAAAACAACTCAATGGATTTTGATGAAACTTTACAATAATTTAGCTCATACATCAAAATAAGACAGGCTACAATTTATAAAAAATATAACCTTCGTCCACGTGGACGAAGTTGCGGTCGACCGCTAGTGGGGGTCCTGCATTTGCTGACAAAAAAAACAGAAGAATAGTACTATTTTGGCAATATCACTTATGTCTTAGGTTCGGATACTAACTTTCCACTAGGTTACAGGTTTATAATTTACTAGGGATCTTGCACGTGGAATTTAACCTATTAATACTTGCTGGCATATACAAGTAACAAAACTTCTTACACTTTTACTACTGCATTCAATTCACATTTATAATTTATAAATCGAGACGTCTTAAAACCCTGAAACACAGATGAAGTAACTTTTTAAGCGTGCTTCATTCGTCAACAAGTTAAAAGAAAACTTTTTGAACAAGTTACAGTGGCTATACCAATGTTTTCTTGTTGTAAAAAAGTTGAAACCATAACAAAGATTGGACAACATTTATAAAAGAAAAAAGTACTGTAACAAAAGTAATATTGGCCGTTTGCTCGTAGCCATTACTTTCTTTCGTTTTATTTTAGCGTGTACCTAATGGTTTTACTTGAGTACGAACAGTTATATATTTATATAAAACAAGCCAGGTATCAGAAAAAGTTTCCTAATATTTGAATGTTTACCTAACATTTGCGTTAAAACATCGAAAACTTTCAAAAAGTTTGAAAGACTTACCGAGAGGGGATATTTCCAAATCACACACCTTCTCCAGGTTGTAAAGGTCGAGGCATATCACTTTGCACTGTTTTACTGAGTTTGAATGCAGTTTGAGTTCTTTGAAAGAGTCATTGAGCACTATTCGGAGTGCGCCGCGGGCCCCGACGGGAGTGCCGGCTGGTCGCAGCTCGCCGGCGGAAGGTTCGCGCGCGACTGAGCGGACGCGGCTCCCGCGCGCGCTTCCATCTATTTTATATAAACGCCTTTATATACCGATTTATATATTTACCCGCACTCATACATATTTAACTTTTTTCCCATTTCACGTCGTTTATTCGCCTTATGTAAGGCGCGAGCAGTGTGTGTGTGCTCCCGCATTCGAACCGAACGCCCGCGCCTCTATTTACGTGTTTTTAGAAAGGGTAAACCTTTTATACCTTTCCTTTCTAGTATTTCGCTCTGTAGTTGAGCGCTGTGAATGCCGTGCCGCCAAATATTTCGCTTCGATTTATGAGTTTCGTTTTTGTGAGTAATATTTTTTCGGTAGAATGTTTTATCAATTTGGAGGAATCGCATCAGTGGTCGACTGGACATCAGACGCGGTTGAGCTCTTTACGTCGGCGGTGCGGTTTGAAATCCGGCGCTTTTTAAGTATTACCATTAGAATGATCCGATCCCCGTTTCAACTTTGAACACAAAAACCCTAATCCTTTCAGACCGAATGTTAATGCAAATGATTTTAAAGCTACAGAAAAGGTATAGAATATTAAAATGTGTAAGGCTATGAAAGGCTTTATTAACATAAAATGGTTATCTAATATTTTTTTTTTATAGTGGTCTTCAAGATGACCTCACGCCACCTGATGGGAAGCAGCCGTGAGGTCCAGATATGGGGTTGACAAGCACAGTAATCGACAACTACTCTGCTGGTCAATCTCATTTTGAAGGCCTGCAAAACAAAAGCCTTGCATGCTTGGCCTTTGGCATGACAAAAGTATGCATCGGGTCCATGCTCACCTGAAGTTATTTTTCCGAAATTGCTCTTCCTACCGATTTCTGATCCTTTGGGAACTTCCTAAAATGTTAAGTCCTAAATTTTTTATTCATACAATTTGGAGTAATACCGACGATGATCATAAGATTCATGTTTCCTAAAACCCGGATAACGGCGGTAGGCTCGCCCTTTACCACGTTGGGTTCAAATTCCCTCGGCGAAATATGGGCTTCTGTATGTTCCGTTCACCATGACGGCAAAATCAGTGTGCCTCTGACTAACCCACTAGTTTCCTAAAAAATTGTAAGGTACTAATATCAATCGTTAATAATGTGACATAATCCTGAGGTAAAATTTTCAAATCAAGCAGATACGAGTAAGTGATTGCTGGGGTAATTTACTGAATGTACAATTTACCTTCGCCTACGGAGAATTTAAGATATACTCGATTATTATTTCGTGGACAAACTCCCGAAATCCGCAAAGGCACTTTAAGTTGAGCAGTCCTTACAAGTATACATGTCACTTTTAGGTCTATTTTTTTAGTAAACGGAACCTCCCACCTCGTCCTAAGAAGCCTTCAAACTGGTGCAAAGTTTGAAGGCACCTTGCTCTAGACTTCACCTTGTAGCTGTTATTATTGGTAACATATTTAAGGGTTTTTGCGTTTCAAAACTTAACCTTTGATGTTGATTAAATAAATTAATAAAATATCATTCCGATATTAAGTATGTTGATATGTTGTATGATATACTATTATCTGCATTCAAATGTATGCATTTGGATGCAGAAGGACATACATGTTGAAATTTTCTTCGTAGCAACATTAATAACTTCTTCTGCTAAAGTGTCTTCTGTCATAGCATAATACTCTGAGAGGAACCATGCATATTTATTAGGTGCGTTTCATCTGAAACTTAAAATTAAGATATGCTATTACTTAACTGTCAACATTTTTAATTGTATATTGATTCTAGATTTGTTTCTATTGCCCATATAAAAACAAAAATAACAGAATATGTGCATAGTCGCATGCTATAACCACTGGTTTTGTTACCGCGACCATACATCTTCAGTCACGGTTGCTAAACAGGAAGATATGTTATCCTACCTATTATGATAGTATCATAGGTACAGATTGACATCATGAAGTCATGTGAAAATACTGCCAACCTCTAGAGTTTAAATTTTTATGGACTAATTTTGTTAATCATCTGAATCCCACTGCTGGGTAAAATCTCCAAGCTCTTCCACCTAACCCCATTCTCAGTAAGAGCTTGCCAATCTCTATAGTATAGCGATAAGACATCCTAATTTGTACATTGTTCTCTGTAATTTATAGGAAACTAGCGACCCGCCCCGGCTTCGCACGGGTGCAATGAGATGTTATTATAGTAAACCATCTTCTTCCATCACTCTATCTATAAAAAGAGACCCCATCAAAATCCGTGGCGTAGTTTTGAAGATTTAAGCATACATAGGGATGTAGGGACAGAGAAAGCGACTTTGTTTTACACTCTGTAGTGATGTAATGTTTTTGCACAATAAATAATATCTATCTATCTATAGTAAAAAACCAAGTTATCCCTACATCGATTTCATCAGCCGAAGAGGAAATCGGCTGATGAAAAAAAAGGAAAAAGATGAAAAACACTTCAGTGTTAGCGAACCTTGTGTTAGCGAACCTTGTGTGTCAGTCGAACCTTCTGAAGGTTGCTTGGGTTTTTACTTCAGTAAAAACCCAAGCAACCTTCAGAAGGTTCGAATTCCCTCATCGAAATGGGGGCTTCTGAATGTTCCATTCACCATGACTGCAACAGGTCAGCCTCTGACTACCTCAGTAGCGGTAATGGTCGTAAGAGTGTGTTATTAAAGATCTTAACAAGGTCAGAGGAATGTTTAATAAATGATAATCTAAATCATAAGAGTAAAGCTGCCAGATAGGTAGGTATGTAACAAGTTGAAAATTATTTATTCATACAAGGATAAGCCTCCCCGTTTTGTTCGTCTTCTGAGAGTGTTTAAAATGTGTGAATAATAAATTAACATCAAAATAAGCACACATTTACTGTCTCTATACTAATCAGAGCTAGTACTGAATGGGTGTCAGAAATGGATTATCATGTTTAATATGTCCCACTGGGCACAGGCCTCACGTCGACTACGAGGTGACGGTATTTGTGTTTCGTTAACATTTCAAGGCAAGTTTGAAAACTGAGTATCTTATGCGAAGGTCAAGGTAAAATTAGCAATGTTCAGACAGGTAATTTGTCTGAACGTCCTGATTAATTGAATGAAATATTTTTTTTCGTAAATGCAAACTGAAATCGATATGTCTTAAAAATATGTCTGAACAATATACGACGGGATTAGAAACCCCACGGGATCGGATGAGCTGCGGGACTGCCATCCCTAGCCTAGGTGCATACCCGCCGTTGTAAATACCTACCTTCTTTGAATTCATTTCGTTTTGCTCTCTTTCTTTCTCTTTGCTAGTTTACCTGTGTTTGTATTACTTAGCATTCAAGTTCCTTGAGCGTTTACTTCTTTATTTCTTTGATAAACTATTGAATCTGTTGTGGAATCTTTTACTACTGGTTTTGAGAACTAAAAATTTGCTCACTTAATATTATGTATGTATATTATGAGTACTCTAGTACTAAATACATGAGACGACATTTATTTATTATTTATAGAGGCCCTCTCTACCAGTCAACCTCAAGGCTTAACAGAGAGTTTAGGCCAAACCTATCCTCCCTTCCTTGTGCATCACAATACATTGCACAGGTTCCAAAGTTTAGTCATCTCTGGTGTTGGAGAAAGCACAAACATCCATAACCAGTACAAATAATATCTGTATCATCGACGAACTCTCATGCTAGTGCAAGGGTCGCACCACTGAGTGCAGTCGTTGTGGTGAACGGAACATTCGGAAGCCCACATTCTGCCTATATTATTATATATTTAGCGAGAGTATTTTTGAACCCAATAAGGGGCGAGCCCATTCGTTCGTCTGAATCCGTTATACGGGTTGCTTGGGCTTCTTATCGGAGTTTACCTTCACCGGAAAGTTAGCCGTAAATTGTATAATAGTGTTTCGGCCAGATTTAAACTATAGACCACACGAGCCCAAGAGTTTAGCCACAAGGCCACGACAAGTCTTTTCTATTTCATAAAACATCAATTTTCGCTACAGTATACTCTTTTATGAGTATGGACTTACTCCAACAAATAGTAGGCAAGTACTTATGCAGTAATCCCTCGCGTCCATCGCCGAGACCTCCGTAAGGACTGCAGACTCCGCCATTACATATTGCTTTTTATTTTTTGTCTACGTGTGCCGTTTTGTTGCGGGAAATTACTTCGCTGCTTAGTTATAGATTTTCTTTTCTCGTTAGTACGCTGCTGGAGTTTCGTAAATAGATTCTTAAAATGTCTACTTGTTCTTCGAATACGATGAGATTTGCTGATTCTAGGCCAGTCTTTAAGGCCATATTACTAATCGCTTAAACCATTTTGGGCCTTTTCTGTTTTATTCGAATTAATCTCATCATCATCATCATCATCCAAAATCAAATTCACCTGTTGTCAAGACAACAAGCAAGTTGCATGCAATTACAGTTATGTAGTAAAATGTATAGTGTAGTAAAATGTTGTTTCGATGGATTTTACTCTACACAGCTATGTCTGTCTCTAGCATTTCATTAATTTTCTCTTGTCACCATGGACTGGTGGAGGAATTCTTTCCTTAGAGTTAGGTCACGTATTTTTTTATTCCTTCTGCTATCTAATGGATTTGTCAATGTGTGTACAAACTTATGCATAAATGAATCTGGTGTAAATTATTAGTGAAAACTGTAGAGTTGGCTTATTTTTTCATGTTTCGCTACAGCTTGTTTTAGAGCTTGTCTGCCTGTTTCTAAAATAAAAAAAGTATCATTTTTTGAATAAAGTAAACCTTAGCTACCAACTGTATCACAATCCCATTCTATCTGAGACCTTTTTTAATCATTTAAGTATCCCCTGCTGCTTTTTAAGCACTTTTTCCGGATTATAAAGTCGCCAGCTACTGGCGGAAAAACAGCTGACTCCGACATCTTTACTAAGCTGGCCAAACCGTTTTGCGAGCAAAATAAAAGTGTCATTTGTTCTAGTTAATATCAGAAATATATAAAAGATTTCTTTTTATGTCGGAAATAAGAATCTGTTTGGGCGGTGATAGTTATAATTGGATAAAACAATAGAATAATTATTTTCGATTATTTAACAAAAAACAATGGTTTAGGATCAGAAAAAGCCAACCAATAAACAACCTAAAACGCGTGCCCGGTTTCATTTCTCATTCAGGACAAATACTAATGTCAGGAGCAAATAACTTTTTCTCAGTTTATTCTCAAATGACTGAAACACTGTGTGATGGATGCTGCAACTGTTCACGGAAAGGCACTGCTTGATTAACGTTAGTGAATTTTATTCGAATTGAGAAATCAATCGTAATCATAAACTAACGTTTTATGAGCTAAGCGATTGATCATATCGGTGATTCTGTATTCTCAGTAAATTGGACATTTCTCTCATTCTGAAGCGTCGCTGTGAATAAATTCAATCTCTGATACCCATACACATACTTTTCTTACATTACAAGGTAAAAGATTGTTATTGCTGTCGTAACTTGTGCACGTGCACAATGACATTTCAGGCAGACATAGTGATCGACTGAAATTCATTTTACAAATTAATAAAATCGTATTTGCAATCTATAACCAAATGGAGAACCACCCGAGCAAGTGTATTAAATAGTGATCGATGCGTTGACCGGTGTTCGCGGTACACCCCCTTCTCCCCCCTCTTTCCTCCCCCCTTCTGGGCTGCGAGCACAACAACCATGGCTGTCGTAAATTTGAAATGACGGTGGTGACAGCATACGAAGGTCGTTGATCATAAATTTCGTTAATATTTCGCTCGGAAGGAAAAAATACAATGTGTAGGTTAGAAAAACGGTAAAGTGAAACGCAGACAAAGCTTGCAGAGAAACAGTTGGTGAAAAAAGAACTTTAAAAAACTATGGTAACTTGAGAATGATTGTGTAGATACGTTTTCAAATAGTACTTACTTAAACATAGGCCAATAAGTCCAGCTCCTGGAGTCCCCTGTCCACTGGCCTAACCTCAAAACTATGAGGCGGTGGAACTAGCTATCTGCTGCAAGTAGATAGCCGACCATACCTACTGTGGCTACTGTTCAATCAGCTGTCGCTACTACCTTGAAAGCAGCATACGGACGTCATGGCACTGTCTGCTACTTCTAAGGAATAATCTCATTTTGATATTACTTAAATAAGTTCTATTTTCCTGTAAGTACCGCTCGCGTCTAGTTCTCTGCGAGTATTATCTTCTGTTGATGGATGAATAGAGATCTTGAACAGCTCTTGAGGGATTCCTTTTTCATTCAGAAATGGAAAATACATTTACTTACAGTAAAGTTATCCATCTATGTCCGAGATTATAATAAAACCGTCCATCGTTTAACTGTGATGGATTATTGAATTTCAGTGAAGAAAACCCAATTATTTCTTCGCCCATATGATCTCTTTGGCCGTGTCTAATGTTAAGGAAAAAAAATCAAAAAACTTTCCCACCGCTTGTTTTCTTTAAAAACGTATCGGAGATTTAAATATTACTGTGTCTGTTCGGTTCACTAGGGAAAGACGAGTGATTCAGAAGATATTTTAACTTTTAACCTTTTTGATGTTTAAACCAAGCAGGTGATAAAAAACTCCCATATTATTTTATGGATCAATGTAGACCACTAAACCTCAAGTTATTCAAAAATAAGAAGTTGATCTGTATTTATGAATGAAATTATGTGCCAAAAGGCATACATTTAATGGGTTTAAAATTGGAACCCGCGTCCCTTTTGTTCGGTTCGTCCACAGGTTCCTAAGTAATTGTAAAGCAGAAAATCTGTATGTCTCACTTTCATATTTTTTGCTAAATGTTTTAAAAGTGGATACCCTGTATAAAGTACAAAACTTCGAAGGTCAGCTGTCATATGGTATTGGTGTAAGTTGTCCCAGATATCTATTTACTATTTATTTCAAATGTTCACCCAGCGTTTTTCTACTTTGCATGTCGATGGGATATTTATATTTGATGGGACCAATATCGATCCAGTATTGACTGACATATATTTCTGTTATTTCAACCGCAATAGTTTGCGTAATATTTCATCACTACGATGGGTTGATCTTTAATTCATATTTTAAGTGCCAGGTCAGGAGACGTGGGTACTATTTCCACCTGAGGCCGTGCCTTTCTCAGACCACTATTCTATTAGTAATCAATATTTGCGAGTGACAGAAGTAGCCGATGATAATATCGTTTTTAAATTGGTGAATAGTAATATTAGTATTTAGTAGTAAGCTAGTTTTAGTATATCTTTTATTCTGTTCTAATTAGCTAGAAAGTACAAATAAATAACGAACGTTAGGTAACAAACAACTGAACTTAATTATTATTATTAGCCTAAAGTGTGTCCCACAGCTGGGCAAAGGCCTCCCCACTACGCCTCCACTTTGTACGGTCCAGAGCTATGGTACACCAGCTGTTTTCTAGGTGGGTGTCAAGTTCAGCCCGCCATCGCCTCTGCCGCGAGACCTCTTCACGTTTTGGGGCATCCAATTGGTGGATATTTCAACCACTTCAACCGAGCGGCATAAACTGAAATGAATTAGCTACTAAGTACAAAGGAGTGGAATGAGCTTCCTGCTGAGGTGTTTCCACTGCAGTATAACTTGGGCCTCTTCAAGAAAAGAGTGAACAGCCATTTATTAGGCCGGCATGTACCAACATAGACCGCATCATCACTTAAGATCAGGTGAGATTGTGGTCAAATGCGCGCCTACTTAATCATAAAAAAAAAAAAAACTAAAAAACTATACTGTCAAAGGTATGATAGCCGGAGAACTGCTGAACTTGTGTGACTACCCAAAGCTCTCCTGTAGATAGATCTCATACAGGCAGCAGACTGCAAACCTCAGATCGTGACTGCAAACTGCAAGTGGCGTTCCTGCGCTGCTTTACGTTTTCTTGACACCAGGTTTCAGGATACCAGGATTTATTTATTTCTTATACTCGTATCATCATCAACGCCCGCATGACGTCTACTTCTGAACATAAGCCTCCACACTAGATTAAGGTAGTGGTCGGTTGGAAGTAGGCGTCCTCTATCCGACTAATCTCCCGATCTCCATCAGGTCCTGTATTTTATTTTTTTTATTTATTATAAATCGGACAAAATGAAAGTCAGGCAGAGGCATTCTATCCATCGCAAGGTATAACAGAGAATTTAGATAGAAGTATAGGCTGCGCAACTTACTCTAAACTAAAAAGATTATTTATTAAAAAATACACCGGAGTCAAATATCTGTAAAATAGGATGCGGTTTCCATCTAGCCTATGGTGATTCACTTACTACATGTGTCTACACCCAGCGGGATCCCCTGGCTGGGAGACTTATGAGTGATACAGAGAATTAGATCTGAATATGTTCTACTGAATTATGCTGAAAACAGAATTTGTTCCGTAAAATAAACGGAAACATTCGCTTCTTTAACCGACCACCAGCCAGCGGGATATTTTCTTAAACTACGTCTGATGAACTGTAAATTGATATCAACTTTTAGATCTATATTTATTCTGTTTATTTAAAGAAAAATCAGTCTCCTAAAGTCCGTAATTCGGTCACAATCAAGCTGCAAAGAAACCTCCATTCAGCGGACTATTTCTTCTAAGGATGTTATTATTGCAGCTTTTACGATAAATTAATACAATTTAAACTAATTACAGCTTACAAATGATGATGAAAGATGAACAAATAGGGAATTAAAGTAAAATGAGCCGTAAATAGTTTAAATTGTATTAGCTTGTCTGGAAGAGATCGCTCTCTTGCGATAAGACCGCCTAAATTGTACATTTTTCTCATTGTTGTTGTGTTATTTGCTTGAAATGTAATGTTTTTGTACAATAAAGAATATCTATCTATCTATCTTATCGTAAAAGCTGCAATAATAACATCCTTAGAAGAAATAGTCCGCTGAATGGAGGTTTCTTTGCAGCTTGATCATATTCAGATCTAATTCCCTGTATCACTCATAAGTCTCCCAGACAGGGGATCCCGCTGGGTGTAGACACATACTTACCACCATTATACAAAAGATGAAGAAGATTTTCAAAAAAAGATGAACTCATCATTACTTCGCTACAAATAATAACTTACACAGAAAAAGCATTACTTATTTAGCTACCCTTCTAGCGGCGAAATAGAACTTGTTCCATTTTCTCTCAGTTTTCCTCATTTTATCCGAAGGCGACCTATTACTGTAACGGGGACCTCTCCGCACGATTGCTCTAACTTTGCGAAATCATTTGTGCTCTAATTCGGGAACACCTTTGACATTTAACGTGTAACAAGTTTCCAAAGAAACAAATTGAAATACACGGCACTTGGAGTTTTTCTCAGATGGAAAAACGATGTCTATGTATAACTTTTCAGTTTAGGTGAGAAGTGTCTGTTGCTAAGGGGTGTTGGGTTTTTTACACTTTTTAACAAGCATTCACCAAAGTTGCGAAGGATTTAATTGGCAACAGGTTATCCAAAAGGGGACCGAAGACGCCAAAATAGCTCTCTTTGAGTTTTTTTATTTATCAACTTCATTGAAATAACATCACTATCATACAATATCATTACAGGCTCCTTCAATGCATGCAACAATGTGGACATAAACATAATATAACATAAAAAAAGAAAGAGAAGAATAACAGGTAGGTACACATAGATTCTGATCAACATTTTGAATTACCGGTCATTTCATTTTTTTTTTAACCTATTTTGTTTTACTGCTGAACAAAGGTCTCTCCCAATTTCCTCGGTGGTGATACAATTGGTGGAAATAAAATCTCAAATAAATGATCTTGATCTTCTCATTTTGTGACTTGCAAAAGCCTCTAAAATTGCTGTTATCGTGGTGGAACCTTTTGGCCTCAAATTTCGTTATTAGCCAGACTGGATGACAAAGGCCTCCAGGTAGCTAGTTAGGAGCAAAACTCAACCCAGCTAGAGATCGTCTAAGCTGATATGACGTGCCAAGAGTGGTTGCTTGTATGCGGAGATACAGTTCAGAGACGCGTCATTCCAACGCAGATGATCTTTAAATGTATCAAAATGTCAATTGATTTTGATTTGGGGGTCTGGCGACTACTTACCTCATACTCTCACACACAGTCAGAATCATCCTATATACAGTGACAAAAAACTGCATAGTATGCATAGCCTAATACACATGATGTGTTCGTAGCTGAATCAATCGTATTATGAGCACTCGAAGCCTCAGCAATTAGCCCCAAAGTAAGCGAGCAATTAGCCTAATTGAAATCAATTCATCGGTACAAATTGTGGGTATTTGATTGGTCATCGCGTTGACGATGCCTAAAAATATAGCTTTTATACGTCTACCAGCTGGGCTCAGGCCACTCTTCAACTCTTTCATAGGAGTCATATATACCAACACGTCCCTCAGTGTCCATTTCTGCAGGAGTATGTTTTGCTAGTAATAAATCTGACTATTGGGTGAAATCGAGCAACCCCAAGGCCCCCGTCTAAGCTCATCTAACGACTGACATCTTGCGACACCAGCCAGGACTAACTGCATATCGTGACAACGATGCCCAAGAGAAATATGCATCGCTAAACACATCCCCTTACTCGATCAGGCGGGCTAGAATGTGAAAACAGTGACAAAATTTCATCTGGAGTCCTAGCGACAAAATGTTGTCGCGGTGCACATATTAGTCCCGCTGGTGTAGCCACTGAACCGCGGACACCTCATAGCCCATCTTCTAATCTGGGCTACATAAAAAGAAACCAAATCACACTTTGCTCAACCTGAAAATTGAATCCAGGGCCCCGAGATTTCACGCTGGAACCCTAAGTATGATTAAAATGGACAGAAACTATTATACAAGTTATTACTTGTCTAGCTATTCTAGGCTTAACTATGCCAGAGCCTTCTCTCGGCACGCCATGGATGACTGGCCCGCTTCACTCCGCTCACCAACATAAAATTCCAAGAATTTTTCGTTCAGCAATATTCGCCAGCGCACCAGAGGGTAGGTAATAGGCAAGCTGATAGATTCAATTTCGGAATGTAACCTTTGCTTCTAACGTCCTTAAATTTTAAGTGGATGATAGTGGAGTGAAAAAGTTTGAAAGATGAACACACAAGATACTCATGAAAGGGGTTGGTCAACATAGTCCCTGAAGATTGGGACTCTTAGGCCTAAAGTGGGCAAAATCAGCTAATTGAGGTTTATTGTATAAAAACGATGTAAATACGGAACCTTTTTTTGCAAGAACTGTAACCAAAAGTTTCAAGAAAAATTGAGGCTTTCGACCTCATAATTAATATCAAGAAAACTATGGGACGACAGGACTAATGTCCCTTTCTCTCTCTTTGCTCGGTGGTCTACACTGTCACAACTTTGCAAATAATTACCAAAAATCCTTAAGGTATAGGTACTTGCCCAGTTTTTCCTAACAGCGTTCTGTGAGAAAATTCATATTTGGAACGAAAAAACCTAATATCAATAAGAAAACTTCACGCAAAACCCCTGACACCATCAATCGGAGGCTTACTTATCCCTTCCGAAAAACACGTTTTCCCGTAATGGTTTCAATTTGACGTAAAGCATTCTCCCAACAAAATCAGACTGGGAACGAGGTCATCGTCCTTGTATTTTCGAACAAATTGAATAGAAAGAATATAACTTTCCTTCACGCAATTCCCGCGCCCTTGATTTTTGCGGTTTACCCCCCGATCCGCCGGTGATTTAGTTAGGGTTGTCGACTTTGTGTCAGGAAAAAACGGCACCTTTAATCGTCTATCCGCTTCACCTTGAATTGATATTGTCCCTAATTTGTATGGAACTAATTTTAAAATCGTTCTAGATGTCAGTCGTTAAGTCTAGTCAGAGGCCTTAGGGCGGCTTGATAACATCTGACATTGAGTTTGTTCACTAACCTTACACCCCTTCCACAATCCGCAATGAGCCCGCGTGTTGGAGTATGGCTCGTTCCACTTCATAGTTGAAGTGGGGCCTGTGCCCAGCAGTGGGACGTATATAGGCCGTTTATGTGATTTTAAAATGTGATTTGGCTTCGTTCTTTTCACTCAAACGATCATATTCGCGTAATTAATGAGTTTAACAAAACGCCAAAATGCAATCTCACTTCATATGCGTTTGATGTGCAAACGCATATAGCACCCCAGATCGCAGTTAGGTAGTGTGACTTATGCAAATCATAGATTGAAGGAATAAAAATAGATAGATGTTCCCGAAATCATGTGATTTAGTTTTAACTTGAAAGCTTAGTGATAATAAAATAATTTCCAAAGGCCTTGGCGTCTTTTACAGACGATTAATGCAGTGACGTTAGAGTTGGAGCAAATTTTGTTAAAAAGGCCTACTCGCGAGCAAATGGGAAATACAATAATGATACCGTGACTATTCCGCTGTGTTGAGTGTTTAAGTCAGTCAGGTTTGCCTTTTTTAAGTACTTATAGATGATTTTGACGTTCGAATCGTGAAGCTATTTGATGTTCAGTTCACGCGACGATTCCTTTAAGGGAGAAAATTATACAACTGACAATTTAGTTATGCAGCCAATATAACTCAATGTCTTATTCGTCTCAAACGCCATCTTTTCTAGATCGTACAACCCTATTTGCAATCGACTGACGCCTTTTGGCGAAATATTAAACGAATCAAATTCAGCGATCAAGAATGTACAGTCATCATGAAAATGATGTGCTCGTACATACTCGTAGTGGTCAGTTAAGTCTAAAGTGTTCAAGAAGGGCTAAAACAGAACAAAACACTTAAAAATTGAACTAGTGAAAATAAACTAATGAAAATTAGTTTTACATTTTTGTGTTACTTCAGATGACCGCCATTAAAAATCAGTCCTTTTTGAGAACATCTCTCCTAAGTTTTTCTCATTGTTTTGATGATCCTACGACTGCCAGAATGATTGGTTTTCTAGGATAGTGACCGAATGAAAAAATGTCTTGAATAAAGATCTGAAAACCAGAAAAAGACATTTGGTCATGTTGGCATCAGGCAGGACTCGAACCACCCTCACCCTGACTCATAGGGTAAAAATATACCAGAAAGATTCGGCCGGTCTGTTAATGGTCTCGGTAGCATAATTGGAAGTGCAGTCGCCCGGCTTGCGAAAGATCGAGGGTCGATCGCGGATCGCGGGTTCGAGTCCTGCCTGATGCCAACATGACCAAATGTTTTTTCTGGTTTTCAGATCTTTAGTAAAGATACTGCATGGAAAATGCTAAAACAATAATAAAAAATAGTAATAGCTTTTTCATCTTAATCGCAAGTTAAATATTTGAAATAATATTTCTTCCGAGTGTTATAGGATGCCTATAACATTGATGAAATCACCCTGGCTCATAGGGTAAAAATATACCAGAAAGATTCGGCCGGTCTGTTAATGGTCTCGGTAGCATAATTGGAAGTGCAGTCGCCCGGCTTGCGAAAGATGCGGGTTCGAGTCCTGCCTGCTGCCAACATGACCAAATGTCTTTTTCTGGTTTTCAGATCTTTAGTAAAGATACTGCATGGAAAATGCTAAAACAATAATAAAAAATATGTCTTGAATAACTTTCAAATACACTGTTTACGTCCCAAATGAGGTTTCTTATTGTACTATGACACCAGAACCAATGAAGGCCTACAAATGGTTGTATGTACCCAATAAATACCCAATGATATGAAAGACCCGGAAAAAATCTGTAAAATTACCAATCACGTGTGCTGGTGCGGGAGTCTAACCTTGGACCCTTTTGCAAGTAGCGCTTGTAATAAGTGCGTTTAATGATAACTACCCGGTGAGAGCTAATCTAGTGCTCAAACTTTTGAACACTGTACTACGCTCGTCAATAGGTTACCTAGGTACTACAACTTTCGCTACGCTATGAAGATTCGCTCTTGAAGTGTTTACGCGGGGCTGTTCTCGACTGTACCACGTGCACCATATTATTACGAATATGTTTCGGAATTTGATATTCATTCAAATTTTCTCTTCAAGATTTTTACATTCTCGATTTTGTTCTTTTCCCTAATATGTGTCTGTATGCTAGCATAAAAATAATTGTAAAAATAAATTGGCTCCTATCGTCAGAACCGCAGAGCTTTTAGATGAATTATTTTCTTTATTTAAAAGTAAGATTTTCCTGATCTAACGCGATGACGCGATCATCGCGGGAATAAGCAAAGCGACCATCTTCGCAATAATCGACGTAAACATATTGATCTACTCACGATCTAGTGGTAGTTAGCGAGGAGATCGTGATGGCGAATATCATCATCATTATGTAAGTCAACCGACGCCCACTGCTGGGCATAGGCCTCCAAGGAACTTCACAACGATCGGTCCTGCGCTGTCCACATCCAGCGGCTACCCGCGACTTTGACCAGATCGTCGGTCCACCTTGTGGGCCTTGCACATGGAACATCACTGATCGCATATATATCGCAGATTTGGCTAGGTATAACACGCTAATCGCGAAAACAGAAGTAGTAAGTCGGTACAGATATGAACCAACCTTCAACAAAGTTATTCAGAAAACATAAGTTAAAATTTTACAAACGTACCTACATAACGTAATGTTCTCTACTACACATAGTATAAACACGTTCTGTAAACTAGAATTTACGTGAATTGTGATCAACAATTCGACCGTTTCAGTCGTTATTCACGATTGACAAATAATTTAACAAAATGAATCTTAAAGATAAGCAGCGCTCCATCGACTGTCGCTAACAGATGCCGATCATAAATAACGGCTCTCACAAATGTATCTTATTACTCACTCATCAAGATAGGGAAATTGAATCTTTTACGTCTCATCCACCTGACGTTTATTTTCTGTGATGTAGTAGCTTAATAAATAATGTTGAGTTACTTTGTTTATTGAATAAGCTCGTTGCTTGAACAAAGGTTCACCCTTGCTAACTTGTTTGTTATTCTCAAATCTCGCCATAGTTTCAATGTTTTAGATCATGCTCAGAAAGGTGATTTTGAAGACCTACTTTTTTATGTTCTCAATATTAGATGAAAGGATTCAGGTAAGTAGTACATGCATAAATATTCTGAACAGTAAATTTTATCATCATCAGTCTACACTGGTCTACTGCTGGGCGTAGGCCTCCCCTAACGCGTCATCGTACAGCAGCAGCCTTCACCACATCTAGCCGATGGGCGCCAAACGCTCGCTTGTCGAGACGAGGTCTCAACTCGAGAAAACTTTTTGGTTCTACGGCAAATGTGGCCACTTCAGCTTACTAATTCAGGGAGCTACGTCGATAAACCTGAAACATTATTACAGTAAATACATTTTAATCCAATTTGAATTATGACTACCTCTCTACCTACCCTTGTTTCTTATTCTATTCTATTCTTATGCTTTCAAAGTTCCTAAATTCAGTTTTAACTAAGCAAAAAAAAACAAGACAAAAAGAGTTCATTTGTTTGCTGGTAACTTAAATTGAAATAAAAGTACAGTAATATACTTCCATATCATAAGAAGGATTACAGAACATATAAGTAACCTGTAGAATAGCTTAAGATTTATACGCAAAGCCAGCGGGTGGCGGTTCTGTACTGGATATTTATTAACTGTGCGGGTCTCAGCTTTATCACACCACTAAGAACTGTGTAAGAAGAAGAAATGAGCTTTAATACGCAACAAAGGATTTTTACACTTATACAAGCTGATTCACAAACGCGTTATTACTAAAATGCTACAGCAGCTAAGAATAATTTTGGTGAATGCTTATCGTATGGTATTGGCATTGCTATAAAAGAGCAAGTAAATTATTATTGCAATTTGGCATGAACATGTTCCAACTGAATGAACTTTATTGCATGTTACCGTGTATTCACATTCAGAGTAAAGGTACAGTTGGTTATTAACATCAACGTTCAAGTGAACATTTTAATGAATAATACAGGCCCCCTTATTCTTATTACCATTAATGTACAACTTTCGATGGTAAATACTCAGTAGGAATGTTCCCACAAAAATACAACAAGTGAGGTACCTATTATTACTCCAAACATTTAGCGAGGAAGTAGTTTTTCCACTAGCGATCAGTCTCGCGCTTGAAAGAAAATAGATGTTTTCCCGCGCAAAAAGAACGCTTAACAAGTTGAAACAAGAAAAGCTTGCTTTTCGAAACTTTAAAAATCGTAACAGGTTACCTACACAAATCTTCGTGCACAGCTCTATAAAAGTACGAAGTTTTAAGCTTATTTTATTGTACACTTCCATTTTTACGTCCGAATAAAAAATCTGAGTGCTCTCAACGAGGGTAGCTAGCAACTAAGCAGGGTGATGGGGGCAAGTTCGCGAGTTGGGCGACGAGCGGTGTGCTTGAATTATGTCCAACATGTGTTTACATACCCCCTAATCTCTTTTAAAGGAAACCTAGAATTTTGCAGAAGGATTAAAATCTAGTTTTATTATTCACGTGTTTTTTATGTCCCTTACTTGGCCACTAACATTTTTAGTACATATTAAAATACGATAAATTATATAAACCTGTTTTTGACTTTTGAAACAACCAAGTTAACATTGATTCAATTGAATTCATCTTGTTGACAATTTATTTAACATATTTACGTTCACAAACCACCGACGCTATTTGTACGGTCAGCGGCAAGGCAGGCCACCCATTTCCAATCAGTCCTCTTTGCTCTATTGCAAAGAGATGTCATTTGGCAAGAGCGAGATGAAAATCGAAAATAGGCAGTTTGTTGTGCCGTTGATTATGAAATTCGCCTGCGACATAACGACCACAACAAATCGTATGAACAGATCCACAGGCAGATTATCTGATTGATTAGCCTGCCCGTCATCACATGGCGTCCCGTGTGACAGGGGTCATTATGAGACCACTAACTTAATCCGGTCCGGGCACTGCTAAAGTGAATTAGCTAACAGAACTTGGGATAATGTTTAGAAAAACTAATTATGTGTGGAATTATTCCTTTTTAGAGCGTCGTTGTTAAACATTCTGCGTGCGTAGAAAGGTCAAATCTGGCCTTTGTGTTGGTTGAACAATTTGCGGCTAAATATCTGGCGAAGGAAGACTCAAGCAACCCGTGTATTACGGTAGGACCCCTTGCCAGGTTGGGCTTAAAAATTCACTTGGCCAAATATGGACTTCTGAGTATTTTGTTTACCATGACGACAAAAATCAGTAAGCCTGTATCTTCCCCATTGGGATATAGTCGTGAGCAATGATATTGTAATAAAAAGACGTAGATAGGTTACTTGTGCTTAGCAAGTGGCACCCAAAAATCGGGACTTCGACCACTTGAACAAAGCATGGACAGTTTAAGACAACACTGCGCAATATGTATCTGTCCCTGTTAGGTAAAAATAATCATGCTATCTTGTACATACGGTGAAATTATATAATAGTATTTTCGCCAAATCACCAAATTTAGGTGCGGTTTTTTTTTAAAGATATAATGATTGAAGAGGAAGGTTTATACAAATGTATGGCTAAAAACATTTTATTGCAGCCGTGCAAAGCTGGGGCGAGTCGCTAGTAAATAAATAAATGAAAATGGTAGGCGACCTCTTGGAAGACCAAGGCGAAGATGAAGAGACGAACTGGACGACTCCCACGGAGATTGAACGTCGTTTGCTCTTGATCTGGTTGATTGAAAATAAATTGAATACGCTGGAGTGAAAATTATACAGAGACAGATTTTTCAATTATGATGATGAAGGAAGTTCTAAAAATTAAAAGCTCAAGTTTAAAATTAATGAAAAGAAGGAATAAAAGTAAAAAGGTTATACTATGCACTCCTTAAGTACATGAAGTGTCTGTTATAAAAGACTCCCTTCCTCCAATGCTACTCTTATTACTTTCACTCTCATCGTTATCCAATAAAACATGAAAATTATAACTTCTAGTAAACGTTTCGTACTGAGGCAATGAGGCACCAAGGCTTTATTACTCCTTAAAAAAGTACAGTTGAACTTATCTCTAAATATAAATTCCATTCCATTCATTGGCATTCGTATGGATTTTTCTGAAAGCAGATCGTTATGCAATAAATGCCGATATTTTATCCCAAGTGAGGCACTTGTCATTTTCCGCGTCGCTCCATTCAAGCTAAGTATTTAATTCATTACGAATTTAAGCCGCAGCCCTTTAAAAGGCCGGAAGATTAATACGGTCTGTGTTCCCAATTAAATTGAGTTTGCATTTTCTCCTGAAATTATTTTAATAACTTGTTGACTGGGTATTTGAATCGAAAACACTATATCCTGAGTTCAATTGCCACGAGGAATTTGAGCTAACTCTACGGTATTGACCCTCGAATTCTTAAACGTTGACTGTTAGATTAAGCCTAATAAAATAAAAATAAAGTAAAATAAAAAATAAGCCTTTAGCAATAGGGCCAACTAGTTTGTGTTCTAAGCATTCACGGTAATATAAGGTTTGAAGTACTTGCTCATTACTGTTTTTCATATACAATTTATAAAATCATTGACATTTTGCTAATATTTTCTTGTTCTTCAGCAAAAGCATTCTTTTACCGCCATCTGTATTATTTGTTGAAAAATAAACCCAGTGGCTATCTTCCCCCACAATTTATGAACTAACGGCTACTTGAGCGAAGTTCCCCCTGCACAAACACGCCCGTAAGTCCTAAGACTCTACAACATTTTTCCCAGGTGCTATGTAGTCCTAAAACACTTGTCTTTAGTGATTTTACACATCTCATACATTGCTTAGAAAATTCAGTTTTTGTCGAATCATCAAGTGTAATTTTGAGAGCAGTTTGCTTGAATTACACAAAGATGCATTTTTAAAGAAGGACCTTCACTACTTTTGTAGATGCTGTAGTTACGCGTTCACAACTGTGAAATCTGGTAAAATTATAAATTTAAATGATCTACTTAGTACTAGATTCATTTATTAAAAGAACCAGACCGAATTCTCATAAATTGGGTTCCTATTGTCACGTTCAAAATATCGTGTGAATCGTCAAAATATCAATGGAATTATATTGTAATAAGAAAATTTGTCACTTCTCGCGTTATGTTCATCGTATGTAATATTCGCAATAATGGGATCTATCTAAGCTGTTTGGAGAAAGCAAAATTTGCGATTAGCAACAATTATAAATACAAAATAATAAAGACATTATTTAACACGCTGTACGCTACTCCACACGCCCTTTTCGACTAAACGAGCCCTAATAGTAATGAACAATGCGTGTTCTTGAAGTTCTACTATGAGATACTGAAAATTAATTTCCATAGAACTACTTTTTCATAATCAGCCATTTTGCAGAAGGAAAGTGCAGAAGCAGGAGCAGATCCAGCAGCTGTTCAGAAGTTAACTTGTATAAACTTAAATTTATTTTTGTTATTATATTTTAGCATTTTTCCATGCAGTATCTTTTTACTAAAGATCTCAAAACCAGACAAAGACATTTGGTCATGTTGGCATCAGGCAGGACTCGAACCCGCATCTTTCGCAAACCGGGCGACTGCACAAACCAAACCTTGGTAAGTGCAGTCGCCCGGTTTGCGCCTGGTTTTCAGATCTTTAGTAAACTTAAAGTTGATGTGAAATATCCCAATTCTGTTTACGTCTTCCGGGAGCGGTCGCGATTGCGTCCAGTCGACTTATTGAATTGCTACTGGAGCGCTGTCGCATGGCCGCCGCAAGGACGAGCTAAAGTGAAAGAAAGGATGTAATTCCTTTTCAACATCAAGCCACTTTAACTAAGGTTGTGTCCACAAGTATAATATGTGTTTGAGAGAGACAAGCGTGTTTTATTTATTTATACTGCCTTACAGTTTTTATACGACGCAGTAACGAAATTATTCACGTTCAATCTCAAACAAAACTTGCTAGGTCCTGCGTCAGATAAGGGACTTAATATATACTTTGAAATAAATATTATCACATCCTTGATTGTTTTCCCAATTTCATAAACGAGTGTTCAAACAAAAACTCTTTGTCGCTCCAAAAAGCAAATACCTACCAAATTAGTGCAATCTACTTTTAATACCCACGAGTACGTACATTCGAAGTGGATTTTGTCGACGACTGATATAAAACACTAGTAGGTTACGATGGCAAAGTAATAAAAGTCTTCCAACCTCCTTACTCTTTCCTTAAAACACGGACCTTTACTTAACCCGGCGGGTGCGACGGCAGTTACGACTGGACAAATTAAGTGAAAGTGATAAGTGGCAGTGTCCCGTAGCGGTCATAAAAGCCTCTGTAGGCTGCAGATAAGACTACCCTAGGGGTATCTTACGAGCTTCCAATAATGTTATACTCCATAGTTTTGCTTTCAATAGCAAATATTTGGAGCAAAACAACAGTGTTGTTTTAGTACTCAAACATGTGGTTAAATTAATGAATTAGTTACTCGTTATGATTGTATATTTTGTCTTTGTCTTTTAAAAGATATAATATCTTCAGTTAGAATCATCATCAAGGGCAGTGGTGTACTTGCCCGCGAGACACGTGCACATGACATAACCTTTATCTTACCCATGGTATTTTTTAGGCTTTTGCCTTTTTTTTTTTTTTATAAGATGCCCCTACTATGCCGCCCTAATGACGTCTCTTTATTTTACGCCCCTTCGTAATGGAATCACTCTTGCAGGAGCAAATCGCTGTTGAAATAACTATACAATCTACTACAATTTTTGGTAGTCAGTTTGTTAAATATTAACATATTATAATACGTTCATTGTACTCATACTAAGTGATGTTGGATCGATGATCATTAACGAAAAAACATTGAAATTACTCTCTCTCACCCTACAAATTAAGATGAAGTGATAGGCGTGCTTAGGGCGATGATAAAAACGCAACTCCTGCCAGCTACACAACGGTGTTGTTCGAGATCTAACTATCCATTACCTCACTTGAGAACAAACTACTGCGGAGTCTGGTTAGTCCAGCAGGTGAGGTTAGGTAATTTCAGGGTTCCACCGTCAACGATGAACCCTTTTAATTTCGCTATTTATGCACTAAAAACCTGTAGGTAGTATGGCGCCTGTATACATTATCATTACTATAACAAAATGGTGAAGAGAAATGTTTTGCAAATAAAATGCTGGTGTATGAAACCATTAGTACGCGCCGCCTAGTTTTTTTTCTCTCTACAATTTACTTACTCTTTTACAGTAACTAATGAGTTTCTTGCCAGTTCTTCTCAGTACAGTAGCAACTCTCGACACCGGTGATAGAGTAACATTACGTTATGTTTGTGTAGTTACTGTGTATCCATTATTAGGTATTATAATTCTTGTGTTTTTGTGTGTTAATTTGGTAGTTTGCTCTTAACCAGAGTTGAGTTATTTCTGAATAACAAAAATGGTTTAGCTAATCTTTTTTATTAGTGCGAGAACACACGTATTGTAAATTTATATCACTAAATTATGAAATCGTACAATCAAGGCGCATTTCGTTTAACAAGTTAAATTATAAAGGTACTCTATGTAAATTTAATAGAAACTTTTCAAATATTCGCCAAGCTTCAAAAAAATCAATCAACAAATGTTTTAAAGTGCAGCTTTATGGAATTTACCTTTCAAAGAACAGTGAAATGTTTGGTCGAACTATGAAATTATGTTGAAAACACGTGAGTAAAGGGTGTGTTTGGCAAAACTTAACCTCAGGTCGTTAAATAATATTTTGAGCCTCATTTTAAAAGTGCAACGCTGCAAAACACAAGGGGGAAAAACGGCCGCATACTTGCAGTCATTAAGAGTTTAATTTTGAACAGGCGCGTGGTTCAAACAACTGTATTGTACAACACAACACTTTGAAACTTTCTTTTTATTCCTTTCAGAGCTGAGTTTAACAAAGAGATCACTCCAGTGAAAACAAAACTGCAGTTCAAACATGCTAGCAATATTTAAGTTGCAGAGAAAAACTAACGAGGTATTGTGCATACATAGAATGAAATGTTTTATGAGAAAAGTAAGATAGGTGTTTGGTATAATTGGAGTTCTAAAGGGTAGGGGTAAGTATTTGATTTGTGGTTTCCCACGGAAGTACTTATATCTGATTGGTTGCTTAGAAACATCTTGGTTTCACTTTGCTCCTTTTTGGTAAAAAAACCGGTCTAGTTATTTGTTGTTTCATCACCACTTCGTCAGCAGAATACCTACATATCGAGTATGAAGAGCATAGTTAATTTGACTAGAAAATGACTAGATGACTTTATTCACACTGTCCTTTTATATTTACTTGGCATGTGGAGATAACCACATTGGAGTTCATCTTTGTTATGTAGGACACAGATAGGTATAACTCTAGTAGAATAGTGTGCGCGCTTTAAATTAGACTCAAAGATCGACTCAATTTGAATCACTGCCTACCTATACCTACCAAACACACGCAGGGGTTTGTAGCTAGTTGTATCATGCGCCAACTCGCGCCGGCATATCGCAAAAAGAGCGAAAAAAGCGCTAACGAACCGCTCAAAAAGCGCACGCCGTATCCAACTGTCCGTCATTCACCCGCGTTCGTTGACCTTAATTACGCGGTCTGTGTGAAAATTCATTGAAATAGAAGGACCGAATAGAGTATCCATTAAGCCGTGATTAATTTAGGTATGACGATGAAACACAATATCAATTTGTTCCGAGCTGCGAATGACTTATAAAAATAATGATTTAAAAATAAGATAAAAAGTTAGTAAATAAAAAAAATTGCAGCACAAAACTCTGGTTTATTTCGTCTGTTATTTCCCTACACATTGTCGTTAAAATCTGAGGAATAATATTTAATGGATGACGGAACCTGCTCGAGGATTAAAATGGCTAATGAAGGTCTAGTTTTGTTTGATGTCTTTTTCGTCTTCTAACAATGGTTTTAGATTTAGGTTTAGGCGGAGACCTAACATAACACAAACAGAGCTGCTACGCCGTAGCAGCCTGTTCGATGACGTCGTAGTATCTTGTAGCACTACGCAGCTACGGTATCATACTTTTTTGTAAACAAAGTAATTTACGAATTAAAACATAAAAATTAGCTAAGCAACCGTTTGTATCGCAAAGATGGAATAGTTACTGACTGACATTAAGTATTTGCTGTTTTTTTTGCTATCCCCCGAAAATTTAAAAACATGGTAGCATCAAGTGCAGCCGAGAGCGCTAACAGGTTACAATCTATTTCTATAGGCGACTTAGAATAAACCCGAAGCAAAAGAACGTCGGGAATGAATCTGGAGCCTGCGTATTTATAATGCACTCTTTCGTTTTTAATTAAACTCCAACTTGCTCTGCGATTTCGCTGAGCCGAGATAGTCTGTGTACTTAAGATCGGATTCCGGTTCAGTAGTATTTATTTCATTGGTTTAATCTTGTTGGTAAATAAATGTATTTTCTCTGATTGTTAACTCAGAACGCGGCTAAGGGTACGTTGCCTCAAATTATATAAAGTTACAAGAGTTGACAAGTTTGTCTGGTTTACGGGGCATCAAACGGGGGTCTACCGATTAGCATTCTGGCTTATGGACTTGTCTTTTCCAACGCCTTGATACAGAAGAATGACTCGATCGTTCCCCTCATCTTAAAGGACGACCCGTTGTACCCAGTGATTAGAAGCGCCGTATCCCGATTATGGGAACAGTGAGCATCTGATTGTGAAATTCTGATTGGCTGATTGTACCTACACAAATGTTTGTTGATGACACTGATATTTAAGCCGCGTCTAGATATGAGCGCCCCCCTCGTTGTTTTTTGCTTTGATAATACAAGGGAAAACCTAACTTTGGGACCTCACTTCATTACGTATTTATTTTATTTACCTTATTGGATTTTAATTAGACTCATTGTTCTCCGTGTTGAAACCTACATGTTCACTGTTCAGTAATAAGAACACAGTAGTTTTTATATTTGAATTTTATCTTTTTTGACACACTCTGTGTTTATCTGTCAATCTTCTACTTCCTTGTAATAAACAACTATTATAGTCGTCTTAATTCCACATTTGTTGTTTAATTTCTTGAATTAATACATTCTGATCTCTGCGGGCCAATGAGCACGCATTCATGGGGTGGCGCT
The DNA here is from genome assembly GCA_950022985.1 of Udea ferrugalis. Taxonomy (NCBI): domain Eukaryota; kingdom Metazoa; phylum Arthropoda; class Insecta; order Lepidoptera; family Crambidae; genus Udea; species Udea ferrugalis. The sequence goes on from OX465533.1 coordinate 6,659,265, forward strand.
TTATATTTACTTACATTTACAGATGACTTCACGCGTAAGACTTTTGGCTATATGCTAAAGTCGAAAAGCGAGGTTTTCAAAAAGTTCGTAGAGTTCAAAAGTCTTGTGGAGAACCAAACTGGCTTGAAAATTAAAACTTTTCGCTCCGACAATGGCACAGAGTTTGTAAATAAGTTTATGACTCAATTTCTTAAAGAAAACGGCATTATGCACCAAACTACAGTGCCGTACACACCACAGCAGAATGGTGTATCTGAGCGAGTCAATCGCACAGTAATCGAAAAAGCAAGGTGTATGTTGCAAGACTCTGGTCTACCCAGAGCATATTGGGGTGAAGCGGTCTCCACCGCTATTTATCTCAAAAACGTCTCTCCTACTCAGGCACTAAATAATAGAATTCCTGAAGAACTTTGGTTTGGTAAGGCAGTAAACTTATCTCACTTAAGAGTTTTTGGATGTGAAGCTCATGTCCTTATTCCGAAGGAAAAAAGGAAGAAGCTTGAATCCAAGACCAAAACCTGCATTTTCGTGGGTTATTCAACAGAAACTAAAGGTTACCGTCTTGTTGATCCTAGGAATCCCAGGAACATAATTGTTGCCAGAGACGTCGTCTTCGTCGAAGACAAGTCACCACACACGAGATCTGATGCAGAAGCTACAGGCCAGACTCCGTCATCAGTACATCTTGAAGTGGTGATACCTGTTACCCAAGATTCACCTCCAATACCAGAGCCTTCACTTAGCCAAGCTGATGTCATATGTCAACCTCCAGAGCCAGCTTTTATAGAACCTGCAGCTCCACAACCAGAGCCCGAGGTATTTATAGAGGCAGAGTCTGAACATACAAGAGAGCCTTCACCCGTGTCTGAAAGACGTTATCCTCTCAGAGAACGGCGTGTACCACAAAGGTTTCCTGATGATGAGACTCTTTATCTGACATCAACTGAATTCGAACCAGTTACTTTTAAACAAGCTATGGACGATGTCTATAAAAATGACTGGAAAACGGCGATGGACTCTGAATTTCATTCTCTCATGAAACATGGGACTTGGGAATTGGTTAACCGGCCTAAAAACAGGAAAATTATAAAGAGCAAGTGGGTTTACAAAATTAAGAAAGATACTGACGGGAATATTGTCAAATTTAAAGCTAGACTTGTTGCGAAAGGCTTTACACAAGTCGCAGGACTGGGTTATGGAGCAACTTTCTCTCCAGTAGCCAGATTGTCCTCCATTCGCCTATTACTAGCCTACGCCGTCAAACTTAATTTAGATATCGATCATTTGGATGTTGAAACTGCATTTCTTAATGGAGATCTAGAAGAAGAAATATATATGGAGCAACCAGAAGGTTTTTCAACTGACAAGTCGAAAGTGTGTTTATTGAAAAAATCACTTTACGGACTCAAACAAGCACCACGTCAGTGGAATAAAAAAGTTTGTGAGGCCATGAACAAACTTTCTTTCAAACGAGCAGAAAAAGAACATTGCATTTACTTCAAGCAAAGCAACAACAAAATACTCATAGTCGCAGTATTTGTTGATGACTTTTTTATCTTCTCGAACTGTAAGAAGATGAAAGATGTTTTTAAGGATCAACTCAAGAAGTTCTTCACTATTAAAGACTTAGGGTCAGTCAAAGATTGTCTTGGTATGAGGGTCACCAGAGACGGAAATACGTTGTCACTTGATCAGACCAAATATATCGAACAAGTTATCGCTAAATTTGGTATGACAGATGCCATCCCTGTATCAACGCCGATGGAAACCAGTGTCAAACTAACACTACCAAACAAAGACGATGAACTTGGCTTGGAGATACCTTATCAGCAGCTTATTGGTTCCTTAATGTACATCTCCATTGGTACAAGACCAGACATAGCACATACAGTCTCTGTCTTGAGCCAATTCAATACACATTACGGGGAGGTACATTGGAAGGCCGCTAAGCGTGTCCTTCGCTACCTTAAAGCTACCAAGGATATAAAGTTGACCTTTAACAATCAGTCAGAAATGATCGGTTACTCTGATGCAGACTACGGAAGTAACATAATAGACAGACGTTCTTATACAGGATTTGTGTTCAAGATGTGTGGATCTTCAGTCTCGTGGGAATCGCGCAAGCAACGTACTGTAGCGCAATCCACTACTGAGGCAGAATATATGGCCGTTAGCGAAGCCAGCAAAGAAGCCATATATTTTCAATCACTCATCAAAGAAATATTCACCACATCTCCACCAATCACGATCATGTGTGACAATCAAAGTGCCATCAAACTCACGCAAAACAACAGTTTCCATGCTCGCACTAAACACATCGACATTCGCCATCACTTCATTCGCGATTCCATTGTACAGAAGCGGGTTCATGTCGATTTCATCTCCACAAAACATATGACAGCTGACATTCTCACAAAGCCATTACCTAAACTGAGACACTACCAGTGCCTGTCCTCTTTAGGTTTAACTTAGGTCTTAAGTTTTTATAAGCTGGTTATTGAGTTTGTCTGTATTGTATTTGTCTTTTGTTTAGTTTAGTGTGTAGTTAGTTAATTGTAAAGTTTAGTGTGTAGGTACTTTGTTATATGTTTATACAGGGTGTTCTTATTACGGGGAGGTGTTGAAACCTACATGTTCACTGTTCAGTAATAAGAACACAGTAGTTTTTATATTTAAATTTTATCTTTTTTGACACAGAGTGTGTCAAACTGTTTATCTGTCAATCTTCTACTTTCTTGTAACACAACAATACAGTCGTCTTAATTCCACATATTATGTTATTTTATTGCTATTACCTAGTAATAGAACTCCGTTCAGTCAGCTGTCTACCCACAAAAACGCATCACCTGCATAACTCCAGCGCATGGAACAATAACAGATTCAATTCCAGATTACAGCCGACACGGACGCCGCCTGTTCAAGACAACGGCGCAAAAGGACACCCATCCACGCACGCGCTGATAAAAGCTATCCACACACCGACGACAGGGTTGTCGCGACGCTGTTATTTATTACTTTTTTATCATGTCCTTTGCGATAAATGCTAGACAAAAAAAGTCATAAATCTTTCTAGAAAATATGCGTGAGCATTGAGCACTGAACATTATTCCACATAGCGCCGTCTGACCCCCAAACTAATCAACTGAATGCTTGTGCAATGGGATACCAGTATCCCACCACGGATAAACGTACCCAGTCCACCACAGACAGACATATTCAGACACAGTAATGTAACTAGTAGTAACTGAGTGGGGATTGAACCCGCGAACACTTGTTTAATAGTTCAGAAGTGAATCGGACGAAGAATCGGTCGACATTTCGTCGGTCATTCACGAATCTATCTCATTTAAATGCAAGAGGTTTCATGATGATTCGTCTATCCATTTTCACGTGATGCTTAGACGTTTAGATCAGTTTAGGTTTAGGTCAATTTTCTTAAATTCGAAAATAGGAATGACCTTTCAGCTGTACAGCATCAGACAAACCATTAGAGATTTTTCCCTTGTTCATATCAAATTCTTTGCAATATAGCATGGAAGACTGAAAATGGGCAGCTTGTCATGCCGTTGACTGTACATCGGTTATGACGATTTTACAACCCTTTTGTAACACTATTGTCACTGCTCAAGTTTGCTTTCTGAATAAAAGTCTGTTATAAGCTCTAACAAGTGCTTTTCAATATTTGCACAAACATTTGGAATGAAAGGCTATTGTACCCAGTCTACTTGCCTGAGTAACCGTCAGTCGGCGGCAGCCCTAGGTAGTTCAATAGGCTATTGTGGTCGTCAGTATACGGGGCTGTCCGATGCGAGCTTTACGCGTGATTAACAAGCTAATCACTGGTTGCTAAAGGTACCACTACTATGTCCTCGACCTACCAAATTTTCAAGGTTTACGATGCGAATCCCGACAAAACTTTGGCCACAGATAAAACGCAATTAGTATGGTTTAAGTTCGAGAAAATTTTGCCACAGTGATTTCACTCAATATCGAGCTAGAAAAACATTTCATTATAGATACATTCACAATTCACAAAAAAGCTTTTTTTAAACTAATTAAAAGAAACGACATCTCCATATGAAGTAAGAACTGATCCGGACTCTACGAAAACGTACTTGTTGAAATGCTTTTTTGTAATCAACTTTATAAATATTACATTATTTTTAAATTCAAGGCTTACAGATACAAGTCAACAGCTAAACATGAAACTGTCAGGTCTTCCACGCAGTTGCATTAAATTCAATGCCGACATCCAGCCATGTTGTTTTACTTCCCAATCAACTTTTGAACAAACACAAACGCAAATCCGTTGTTTTGTCGCAGTGGCCGGTTGATTAAACAAGCTTACGCCGATCACACACTTTCAATAAACCACCATCAAACTATTTCACACCTTCCCTCACTCTAATAGAGATCAGATAGGGTGAATTTTAATCTTTGTTGATACACCTGCACAAACCAGAACTGCGCAAACGAATTTGAGCCTTATAAACGCGGTTTCAGAGCGAATTAGTGTGCGTATTAAGTTGGTATATGTAGGGATGAAAGCTCATGACTCGTGTTTACTGACGGCAGCAGTTACCCTGGCCAACATAGGGCACATAATTATGACCGCCAATACAAAATGGCGTCGTTATTTTAACTGGGTTACGGAGAGATAATGGCACTGTTTTTTAATCCAATAGATAGAGAAATAATGGTTAAAATGCAGCTTAAGGCCAAATATTTTTATTTGAATAAGCGCGGCGAACTGATGGTCGTTGAGGTTTTATAGTTCTGGAATGGATGACCTTATTAGGATCATAGAATTTCAGAGTTGAATTTGTAAATATATACTAATATTATAATTAGGAGGTGTTTGAAACCTATGATATTAGAAAACAAAACAATTACCACGAGGGTTTAACCGCGGGGCAATGCAAAGATATTGTGTAAAAAGTAGTAATGCAAAAAGCTTTTTTTCTGAGGTTAATTTGCCCGGAATTACTGTGTATACCTGTATATTGACTGTACCCTATATAATAGCAGGAACATTAATTCTCAAGTAGGCACCACTAATTGAATGTCCAAAGATTCGCCAAATTAGGGTCAGAAGAACATCTACAAAATATTCACTGGGGCGATTAGAAGCAGCACCGCAAAAAGGCCCTCTAAGTCATTACCCTCGTAATTTCGGCTAGGGAACAAATTGTAAGCCGGCATACGGGAAAAAGTGGTCAAGTGTGCATCGAACTGGACAGAATTCTGTACCTTGAATGGATTTATGCCTACTTGAATAAAACTTATATCACAAGAAAATGGACAAGACACATGTAATACACAAGCATCACTAAGGTGTTACCGACCCTGTTAAACCCCAAGAATTACTCTTTTCTAACTCCATACTGGGGAAAACCTCGGCAGGTCACAATGTAATGTAAGAGTTATTGTCACTTACTATGCCATCCTGGAAGGTCAAGGTCACAGAACGGGCTATGGAGTGGACTATGCTCTGTGTTTCGCTACGAGATCGGATCAGAAATGAAGACATCCGTCTGAGAACTACGGTTGCCGACGTAGCCCAGCGTGTTAGCAGGTTGGAGTGGCGGTGGGCGGGGCACATAGCACGAAGCATAGCACTATTCCCGTTGAGGCCGAAAATTTCTCGATTGGAGAACATTGACAAATAGACAAGGCAAAACTGTTTATCTGTTAAACTGGTGGTAAACACCACCAAGATACCATGATAGATAAGAAGTTAGAAGGGTTTTTCATATTCTAGTGCGGGACCTTAACATACGAACACACAAATCCAATAACTTTTACATTAAGCGCTCCCAGTCAAAGTTATTAAGATATTTGGTACATGTAATTGCTGGTACAGAATGAGAGTTTGATTGAACATACGAAAGAAAAATGCTCGAGCGCTTTTGGGAAACGATATGAGGAAAGACGTTGAGAAACAACACGAGTAATTTATTAGTAAAACCATTTATAAGTATCTAACTCAGTGTTTTCGTTTTATTCTTCCTACATAATAATCAATAGTGTACTCCGTAGGTTTTCTCTGAGAATCCTGATGATTAGCTAAAAATGATTAATTGTCGTTACTCTCGACGTTCCTCGGGCAAGCTCTCCACAAGGTGGACCGACGATCTGGTCAAGGTCGCGGGAAGCCGCTGGATGCGGACAGCCTAGGACCGATCGTTGTGGAGATCCTTGGGGAGTTTGGCTGACATGATAATGATGATGATGACTCTCGAGGGACATAAAACAATGTCTAAAAATCTGTTACGATGTTCGGAATCAATAAAAGTTTTTTTCTTTTCTTACCTTTTTTTCTTAAAAATATAATTGTGTTGTGTAGAGTAGTTTTCCGAAACAATGGACAATTTGTAAGTGAGTAGACCCACCGGTTTTCCGCCGCCTTATCAAGTCACCGAGCTAGTGAATTGGCGGCCGCCCGACGGAAGCGCGGCGGATATTACGGCGACACACGAACGATCTGCCGACTGCACTCGTTAATAACTTGCACGTCTTCACTACTCCAGGTGTTTAGGAGCTATTCCAGATACGATTCGGTTTGTAATTGCCTTGAACTTACAACTACATTGTGTGGAGAGTAAATCACATACGAAATCATCCATCAAATAGACTTTTTGTTACTGATCACATCCAAAAAGTAAACTTGGATGAAAACTTGTGATATTTTTATATAGGTACACATTTTTGGTAGTTACTACTTCAAACCCGGTAGTAACTTACAAAATGAGCCTATCCTGCTCTCAATTACCCGAAATAAATGATACGGCGAAATCACACAATGACACGAGGTATCATGTTTCAGATTTGAGTCACGCTACAAAGATCATACGACTCTATTGAACTCTATCAGTTAGTATTGGTTTTAACGGTATTGATATTTTGAGCATTTCTTATTTATTTATTTTTATTTATTTATTTATTTCAACCAACAAGAGTCATAAAAATACACATAAAAATTTTAAATTTTATAAACTATACAACTAAATTCAATACATGACAATCAAATGAAATTGCAAATTAAATCAAATTTCACACAAAATTGAATTAAATAATATAATAATAATAAAATAATCAATTCATAGTAAATTAAATCAGATTCTAAGTTAAAAGATGTCAATTTAAATGTCAAACCAAATTCACTGCAACCTCATTCTAATAATCTGGGGGGCTAAAATAGCGACATTTGACGTTTCATATCTGAAACATAATATGAAACACTTTTTAAAATCCTAAAATGGCAACTTATTAGGTGAATCATATTATGTTCATATTATGATTCATATTTGTTTTTCATACAATTTGACAGTTTTGTATGGGAATTCGTAAAATGGTGCACTTTTAAACATCAAATTGCAGGAATGTTAGATGTTTAGGGTCAGTTCGCCTGTTCGCGTCCACCACCCCGTTCGCGTCCATTTTACGGAAAATCTGCGAAATTATGTAAACTAATACAACAATTAAAAATACGTCACTAATGCTAATCCTTCAAAGTTAAGTTCAAAGACACACGCACATAAGGACAAATAGTGTGCAGCGGTGCATTCGGATGTTTTTAACGATTTATGTGAATTTTAAGATACATTTTTAACGAATAAAATGAGGTAGACGCGAATTAAATACATCTTATTTAGAACTTAGCGTTTGCGTCCGCTATGGCCACAAACTATACCTACAGGAGATAATCATAAACCAAATTGCCTCCACTACTTTCTTGAATGCAATAAAATTAACTTGCTTGTAAAAATAATTTCAAATGGATTGTTCATAATTATGATACATTTTTAACTAAGACTACAGCTAATAATTATATTTTTAAATGAAAGAAGTAATTTCTTTCATTATTTTTATTAGTCAAGACATTAATTAGGTCTTCGGTGACAAGAAATAATGATGAAGAGAGAACATAAACTGAAGACCATTTAAAGAAAGCGTAAAATGAAATGCGAAATGAAGAGACCTGATTACTGTTTATTCATTCATAGACAGACCACTGGAGAACAGACACAGGTGGACTTATATGCTACACAGACGGATTCAGGAAATAATCAATCAAACTCTTGGTTGCTGGCGTGCACAGACGCACTATGTGATGATGGCTCGGTGATAAAGAGATCAGTACGCTTGGGCAGGCTGGCCAGCGTTCTTGAAACCAAAATTTATACATTCTGGTTTGCGCTTACATAGCAGGCAAGCGTCACAACGATGTCACAAAAGTGACGGTCTACAGCGACAGCAAGGTAAGAGTAATTCAACAACCAGCGACAACATCAGCGATTGTCGAGGAATGCAAATCAGCGCTAGGGAGACTAGCTGGCAAAGCGGAAGTTGGATGTGCAAGGGTCCCCTGCCAAGAGTTAATGCTGGCAGTAAAGCTGCTGATAAATTATTCCCGCAAAATGGTCTACAGTGGACGCTAATTGACATTTTTGGAAAAACACCTAATTCTGTAATTTATCTATTAAAAAAATGCAATGTTTCGAAAAAAATATTCAAGTTGATCCTAAAATAAACTAGAATATATTGGATACATTATATCCATTTTTTATATAAATCAGTGCTGGAGCATTTTTTGATTCACTGTCAAGTTTGGCAACTGCACTAAATGGACGCGAACAGACGAAATTACCCTACTAGGTGACAGCGCTGAGCTGTCAAATTCACATAGCAGTAAACCACGGCAGTAAACATTATTTAATCGTTTTTAGGATAAATTTAATTATTCCTAGTAAAATGTGTTACTGTGAATTATTAAAATGACACCAAGAATACATAATAGTGACAATAAATTGAACCAATTTCCAAGACCATGGTGGAAACGACACTGAATGTTTATCACATTTTGAATGAAATTCCTGAGAACTTAGTTCATCACATTTACGTTAACTAGCTGTCTTCTGATGAATATTCCAATATAATCGAGTAAATAAAAAACGTTTATGTTATTATAATGTGTATTATTTAAAAAATGTGCGGCATTAAAACCTAAAAATCTGCTCCCAAATAAAGTCGTCTTGTACGCCATTGCCGAGGCAGAAGTTTGGCAAATCACTCGGTCTTTGTTGTTATAGAGTCATGTCTCCTTGCAAATATCTTCAATCTCAAGAACATGCCTAGCTAGCACCAATTTCTTGTCTTCATTCATAGTTTCCGGTCGGAAAATGATTTTTATCACAAGTTTTCACGAACATTATTTACAATCTCGATTGACAGCTGTGACATTATTGTTCTTAGGCCACCTGTCACGGTCCTCATTGCCAGACATAAAAATTGTAAATTAAAAACATTTTACAATTATTAGTGATAAGAAATCACACAAATTCAATAATAAGCTACTTTTTAAGCCTTAAATTATTAGTTGTAATGATGAAAATATTTGTTTAATGAAAACCGTTAAGTTTACAATTATTAGGCGCGACACTATTTTTTTTGGTGTAGCAATGTCGTCATCAAACTATGTCTAAGAGTCCAAGCCATGAAATAAATTTAAAAAAGAAAAATATGTCTAAGATATGAAATGTCAAGTAGGTGAAACACTTTTCATGTCGCCGTTTTACCGTTTTTAGCAATTCACCAGATGAAACGTCACTTAGATGATTCATATATGAAACACCTAAAATGTTGCCGTTTTAGCCCCCCTGTTTATTAGTCAGTACATGGACCATAGAACAGTGATTCACGTACAGACAGTCAAACCTACGCGAGAACATTTCTGAACTAGTTGTCTGAACCAGCGCGGTCGCAATCAGCAGCTTAATATTTTTGTGTTGTTCTTCAGCTATTCCATTTGCTTAAGCCACTGTCTAGGTTAATAGCATGGAATGTATTCCCATTTATCACCATCAAGCCAGCTCAACTGTTCATAAATCGTAAAAAGTGAAATACGGACCTGCGGAATTCTCGGGCAAAGAAATAAAAATAGTCGAACAGTTCTTATGTTGTTCCGGTTATAAGCAATTTACGATTTTTGTTTTAGCCACAAATTCCTAACTTGTGCGATTATTTTCTAGAAAAACGTTGAGTTCGCAGGCCGAATTGTGAGTAAGCTCCCAAACTTTGGAAAGGGCTTACTCCCAAACAAATTGCGGAGTTTGTATTTTTAGGGTTATGTTAGAATAATATTACCATTCCAATGTGATAAAGGGCCATTTCCCAGCACTCTGAAGATTTGACAGTCGAACTATTTATGTTATTATTCAAAGTTTAGGTTAAAAGGAAACCATAAAGTGGTTTCCTAGTGTTGTGCCTATTTGAAACAAATTTTAGTACTTAAGTACCTATAATTAGGTTTTTTAAACTTCCTTGTTGCATTTTTTACACACTGAAAAACCGGGTTTTCTGCAACATACAAACTACGGTAAAAAATATCTACTATTTTACCTGTATTTGCCCGACGTTTCGGCGACAATTGCATGTGTTGCAATTGTCGCCGACAATTCCACGGCACATGCAATTGTCGCCGAAACGTCGGGCAAATACAGGTAAAATAGTCGTTTTTACCGTAGTTTGTATGTTGCAGAAAACCCGGTTTTTTAGTGTTTATATAAGTACTTATAAACACTATATTTGATGTTACAAAATGTTTGAAGGCGTTGTTTCTGGTAACAAAAATTTCGGTAAGCAACACATTTAACCATGTTGACTTTTTCGAAACTACGAACACAACTACATTTTTTTTAAATTTCTATTTAAAAATAAAAAAGTGATTTGAAAACAGGAGTAACTTTCTACTGATATTTTAAAATATACCATATGAGCATGCCAGCATGCCACTTTTGCTGACTCACTCAACAAGGTGAGCTAGTAAATGTATTTTTTTTTATTCTCACCAACGTAGACTCAACAGTCTAGAACTAACAGTTTGAGGGTCCGCCAGTTATTATATCACAAGGAAAAAAGCAAACGAAAAGGCCGCCGTGATAATTCGCGACAAATGCCGAAAGATCATAAAGGAAATTTACATAAAATTTAGTCCATTTGAGGAGAATTCGCGGCCGGCTGCGAGTGGGTTTTTTATGAAGGCACATTAGGAGACATTACGCGATACGCCCCTCTCGCCCGCGCTAACCGAAATAATATTTTTCAAGCTGTCGAGTTGCTTTTTTATTTCGTGGTGTGCCGGCAAATGAGTTTCTAAGCGTAAATAAATCTTTCACGGGCTTCAAGTGAGATATTATCTTTATTAAAGGACGGCGGAAGAGCGTGCATCTTCGGCTAAAATCTTTGCTAGTTGAATTTAAAATATATTCTCTAAATGCATACATTGTTTAAGAACATTACCGTGTTGTAGTAACCTTGGTTGTGTTTTTGCTCCGGAATTTGTTTACACCTAGTAAATAAATCCCTTCAACATAATTTTAAATCTTTCTTACAATTGTAAAAAAAAATAAAAAATGTTTTAAACATCTTACGGAATAAAAAAAACTAACCTACTTTCAAAATGGATCTTAGTGTTAGGCTACGTGATCAGTAAACTTATAATCATAACGTCACTTACAATTTTTTAGTTCCAATGAGTATGTGTCCAAAGCAGCTCATATTTCTAAATACTTATCTACCTACTTACTTATTTCTATGTGGCTGGAACACAAGACAGATTGAGGAAAATAAGTATTCGTATGTACAAGAAGGGTCACTCAAAAATGTACAAACCCACGGATTCTTGAGAAAATCTTCTGAGGGAATAGATTAGATTGAATATTAGCCTTTAGTTACTATTTTTCTTGAAATCAATTCCAAGAATAGATCAAAGGAAATTTGGAAGCATAATTTATTTTACGAGATTGAAACGTGACATTTATTTAAGAAATACTAAAGTAGCTATAGAGCTTTTAGATACTATACCTGCTATAGCAGGTGTAGTATCTAAAAAAGTTATTGGTAACGTAACTATTGCCTAACTAGCTGTCCCGACAGACTTCGTACTGTTGTCAAACGTCCACGTCCACGTGACAGGTAGGAACATTTGCTAAGAGAATACTAAATTATAGCTTTGCACTACATTCCTAGCATTTTCTCATGTTTACTCAGCTTTTATACCTTCCCTGGACCAATAGAACTATTTCAAAACCAAAATAAGCCGAATCGGTCCGGCCGTTCTCGAATTTTAGCGAGACTAACGAACAGCAATCCATTGCATTTTTATATATAGAGATGTAACATTTCGTTTCATTTAAATAATAAGGAACCTTCTTGCACCGCAATTGCAACTAAACACACTTTAAATTAGTCGGATTTTATGTGGTGCTTCGACCTTTCCACGCTTTTCTCGTATTGACACTGTCAAAGTCCGCTATTATCTGATGATATTGTCAGTGTATTTACAGATTTACTACTGAAACAGGGCAACGGAAACTCGAGCAAGCAGCCACGTGAGCGGAATTAATTTAAAAGCTAATTCCCACAGTCACGTGAGCCACGTTATAACCTGTCAATCGGAACTGTCTGGCTCTGTTCCCTTGCAAGCAAGACGCGCTGCCGGCTGTGCATACTTACAGCGGTACCTGATCTCAGTTGCAGATCTTAGGCTTCCCCTTTGTTTTACGTATTAATGCACCGACCGACGAGCATAATTTACTGCTGAAATACAATAGTAACTAATATGACGAAGAAAATCATTTTTTTTAAAACGTTTCTGGCTTTAAAGAATAAGAAAAAAACCATGTGGAGAGGTTCGCAATGTGCCGACAGTATTTCCCCGCTGACACGTTGTGCGGAAATGTGGTAACTAATAATAACGTTAAATAAAGTAAAATGAAAGAAATATGTTGTTGATACACCGAATAGTAAATATAAAAAATCGCCACGCAAATGGATGTATGATAACACTGTACAACGTAAGGTATTTTATGAAAACAAATACATGTGGAATGTTACATGAGTGGTATTATTTATAAGATATGAAATAAAAAGCGTGAGTTTTCACAGTACCACATTAGTAAAGTAATTTTCATAGTACACATTCAAAAAGTTTTGCAAAACTTTCGAGACCCCAAAAGTTTCAACCTTTTCTCAATTAACTAATACACAACGTTCTTCAAACTGTTCTCTCACAACTCCCTCTTCAAATATTACATGCCAGTTGAATGGGGGTATAGGATATTACAATATTTTGTTTCCTGGCTTTATTACCTACAACAGCGAAGTAACGACACATATCCACTTCACCCAAACTGGAAATTCCCATTGTTTTAGATTTCATTCGTTGTTGTTCGGCTGACGGAAAATCTAATAACGAGACAATGTGAATGCAGAGGTAAATAAACTCGCCAAATGTTAGTTTTTCACTAACAAGTTGCTTTGTACAATTGCCATGCCAAAATCATTGTTTGTTGAAAAAAAATTCAAGATAATTTTGACCGTCAGCTTAAATGTTCCAATTACACGTTAAATAAGTACTGGACAGATTTTCCTGATTATAAAGTTGAACTCTATATGCTAGGTTGTCATCCGCTTTACTTTGACTAGGGAAGTTGGATTTAACAGTATTTCGTTTAATGACTTTATTAACTACAACTGACAAGCACCTCGGCCAAATGGAAAAAAATATATTTCGCTGACGGCAAATCTAAAGGTAAAAATATTAAAGATGAAAAACTCTAGATGAAAGCGCGTATCACCAAAGAGTGGACCGCTTCTTTACCGATCTTAGTGGTTTTTGGGCAGTCTTCAAGCAGATGGGGGAGTTGGTACTTTCTTGACAAATAAATGTGGTCCGTCGTCGACCGGTACAAATAATATTTTTGGAAAAACAAAATGTGATGTTATTTTTGAATGACTATATAAACAAAGAAGGAAATAGGTTTATTGTACTCAAACCAAAAACTATTTCTTTAAATACAATATTACAAATATTGAATCCAATAGGCATTACCTATCTCTATGAAAGGTGGCAATGCCAAGGAAATATCAAATTCACACACAATTTCAGGGTTAAGTAAGCACTAAGAATTTCCCCAAGCTTTATACCAAGTCAGGTAGGTACCATTACATAACCTATCTGCCTGCGCAATATTTTATTATTGGAGGAATATATTTTCTCTACACGCTTAATAGAGTCTCTGCATGCCCCACACTCGCATATAGAAGCAGGTTGGATATATTTCCATGCTGCGAGGTTCAACAAAGACGGCGAAATACGAATAAATTTATTCAGCGTCGCAAAATTGAAATCTCAGGTGGTCGCGGCTGTCCTGGTGTCTCCAACCACCATAATATGGCCTTCCCCGCCCTGCATATTGCTTTGCAAAAAGGAATAAGAAGGGGTGTCATGCATGAGGATGACGGATCTATTGTGTTTGGAGCTGGCAGTCCGTATTTGTATTCCGGAGCTAACCTTGCTTCCAGCCACAGATCCGTTGTGATTTGGTAAAAATCCCGATGGCAAATTATTGTTTAGTGGGTGGAATATTGAAAAAAGGGTTTGTTGAGTGTTTCTGGAAAGTATCTTAATTTGGGACTTACATTTTTGAAGCTATACATTGAAGATACTATAGTGTACGAGTAGATTACAATTCTTTTATACAACTAGTGGTAACATCACTAAAATTTCTGTATTTTAGCTTTGATGACTTCTACGATGGCCTTTTGCCATTTTAGAACAGGGACCAGTAAATATATATCAACACACCAGACAATTTAAAAAAATTAACAATTTTTATTAATATTTTTACAAGTATAACCGATGACAAACGCAAAAAAAAAGAAATTCCACATAACCTCTTTAAAGTTTTACCTTAATTTGAGTATTTCAAATCTGCCAATGCATAATGATTTGCAGAATACCGTGTGCTACACATTTGAAATCGAAAATCGAAGTACATAATTTGTTAGCACACAAGGAAAAAGCACACTCATTGTTACCTCGGAGAAGAAAAGCCAAGCTCAGGGTGATTTACACCGTGTAGCCATCACAATAATGGATGCCAGGTAGGTAATAAAAATTCCGATACAGACGCGAGACGAATTCCTTCCGAAACGAGCACAAATAAGATTTGTAAGGGTGTGCGAGGAGGCTGACGGAACACCCCCTACATATGCTCAGTAGAGCTGTAAAAGTAACGAGAGAATTTGTACCTGTATTAACCCGTACTCGTTACTTTTCGTATCGTTACGTTGCTCGTTGCTTATAAAACAATGGAGTATCCACTGGCATGCATCGAATCGCATCGCGTATGGTGTGGGTTATAAATAAAAGTAGGTACGTTACAAATTAAAGTACATTAAGTAATGAGCAATATTTTTACATATACATACTGTCACGCCTCTTTCCCAACTGTGTAGGCAGAGACTATTTTCTTTCCGCCTGCTACGATTGCGCGCTCCAGACTCACATCACGTGCTTCTTCTACTCTCACGAGTCTTTTCATACATTCTTGTCGGTTAAAGGTACTCCTGATCTGACCTTTTTGAGAACATTTTGAATTTATCCAAGAAGCGTTTGTCTAGGCTTTCCCCTTCCAACAGGTTCATTATTGCTTGCCTTATAAATCCGTTTGGTTTATTGCCTTTCATCCATTCTTTCCATAATGACCATAACCACGTCAGCTCATTCTCATATTACACATTTACATTTGAACATTAACTAGCGGCCGCCCGCGACCTTGTCCGCGTGGACTTAGGTTAAAAAAATGTGATATATCTTTATAAATGGTAGCCTATGTGCTCAGATACATAAGCTATATTATTGTGAGTTTCATTAAAATCCATCCAGTAGTTTTTACGTGAAAGAGCAACACGGCACATCCACACATACAAACTTTCGCATTTATAATATTATTAGGATGTATTTTCAATTATTATGTGCTTGTTATAAAACTAGATCGATTTTCAATCGTTCGTATGAAAAATTAGACTGACACTCGTCAAATTCGGTCCGAGTAACGATACGAATTCATGAATAACGATTTGGTCCTTCAAGTCAGACGACGCACCCGTTACTCAGTAACGAACACATACGGTTTGCTACAGCACTAATGCTCGGATGTACGAAGCAAAACGTCCTAATCTGGCCTGACGTTAAGTTTACATGTTTATGCATTAATACGGAAAGATATCTCTTGTCTTATTCTACGAAAGGGTCGTGTTCACTCGGATTACGAACACACGACTTGGCGTTTTTTTTAATGGATTACTTCGCTGCAAACTCCTTGCTTGGAGTACGTCGTTAATTAACTGTTACAGATTTCCGCACGATGTTTTTCTTCATTGTTGAACGAACAATGCAACAAGATTGCGCAGATGCAGAAAAAAGTATGTAAAAGGTTGCTGATAGAAAAAGCTTTATAAAGTAAGTAATAAGAAAACTGGTTGGTAAATATGTGCAGATAGGTGAATGAAATAACTAAGTGGTATTAAGGGCAGGTTTTTAGACACAATACGCCTGCACTATATTAATACACCAAAGTAGGTAGCAGCAATGTCTAAAAATTACCTTCTTGGAAGTAAAGAACTTCTTTACACAAGTATAGCTGTCACTAGTAATAGCTGTCTCTTTATTTTTAGTGACATAATTATTCCGGAACTAAATTCGTTTAGGAAGGTTACCCCCGAAAGAAATAACTAAGCTGAAAGTTTCGTTCTTTTATATTCCATAAACATTCTTAGCTTATGAGGATAAAAAATAACATTGAAGTGTGTTGAATAATGTATCGGCTATCGATGAGGAACTCATTTCGTAAGCCTGTTCCGTTTTAAATTCCCATGGGGTTCCTTAAACACTCTAGTAGCGAGTTCTGTTAATTCCCATCCTACCTGGAAAAAAAGTAGTTTACCCTAATCCTTAGATAGGTAGATAGATAAATTCTTTATTTCATATCAACAAACGTACCTTCAGTTAAGAATACGAGTGAGACGTTCTTGTAATGTATTTCTGTTCTGTGTGTTTTTTGCAATAAAAACTTTTATTGTGGTCTTCAAGACGACCTCACCCCACCTGATGGGAAGCAGTTGTGAGGTCCAGATATGGAATTGACAAGTACAGTAATGAAGTATCTCCTGGGCTTGTCAATCTCATTTTTCTCAAACCTGGATTGCAGGAAGAAGGAGCCACATGCGCTGGAAGAGCTAGAAGTTTAGCTTATCTTATTCTAAGAATTACATAATAACGTTTTAATGTACAGTTTTCGGTTTAATGGCTAAGAGGCGATCTCTCCCACTTGAAGTTATAAAACCACACGTATTACCCACAAAGTAAAAAGCAGGAAAGCCAACACATGGAAACAGCGCGCATCTACCGCCGCCATGGCTTCTTTTCGCAACTGCATTTTATCTGTTTCATAGCTCGTTGTAGTAAGTAATATATTTTATTACTGCAGCACATACTCAGGGCGTGGGGGGGCGTCGGATCCTCGATATTGGGAATAACTTGTGGATTTGATGTGGTAGTCGACGCCCAATCTGCGAGGCACGGACTGGAGACTGGAGGTCTGCTCCAGTGAAAAGTTTTACGTGTCGTAAAACTTTTAAAGGCTGAAAAGCCAATAAAAACGAGGGTTATGATGATAATAGTTTTAAGTATGTTTAACAATAAAACATGATGCTTACAATACCAAAGTACCGAGAATTTTGGAACTGTAAGTAAATACCTATGTATCTTTGACGTCAAACGATTTGCTGAATAGGGCACTTTTAAAAGTAAAAAAAAAGTGAATAATAATTTATTCAGTGGCACTTGGTACAACAAATTCAATAAATTATACAGGAGCAAAAAAAGTAAGAAAGAAAGAAGAAGAAAGAAAGAAAGAGAGTAGGCCCCCAGAGGAACTTACTTACTATGAATTTTCGCTAACGGAGACACTAGCGATGAGCGACTGCATAAATTTGTTTGACATATTTGAATAAGATTTCTTTCAGCGCCTACTTAGTAGTGGTTTAGTAGAGGCTAGAAGTCTACTTCCAAATCATTACACCAGCAACCAGGCGTCAAGCATTTGCATCTCAGCCTTTTACAAAGTTTCACAAACCTTCGTAGCGGCTGCACTAGAGTAGATCTCCTGAATACATCCTGGTCGCCCGAGGCGCTCAATCGTAAGCGTCAGTCTGGAGCGCATTTAACGATTGCATGCTATCTTCAAGAGCACTGAATGAAGCCATTCGTTCCATATTTGGATGCTTCCCTGTTTAAAATAGGTACAAACAGTAAATATCACATTGGAAGTAGTTAATTAATCGTTCTGTAATTGGTATTCACAATACTGCATTTTATCAGAAAAAACTACTCTGTCAAGGACAACAATCTGAACCTGCGGTTAGAAACCTGCAACTGTATGTAGAACGAAATTTTAATGTAATTATTAATACTTCTCTTTAATAAATAAGTTCTTTCGCTACTTTATTGAGCTTCAGAGTACAATGGTTGGCCTAGAGCCAGTTAAAGCGTCGGAGTCTGAAACAATTATAACTTGTCTCTAAAACTACATCAAAACTATTTAAAACTATGTTTACAATTACATTACAACAATTTCCCATTGGCAAAGGAACAGTGATTTGCATGAAGGAACCCGCAGCTAAATCATGTAGAAAATCGTAAAACGATCCCGCGCCTCGTATTCAGAGTGTTTTTAGAAATATTCCATATTGTTTGGAGGTCAGCCAACAGTCGCTATCTCCTGCCTGCACAACGTAGAACACGACAGATATTTTAATAGGAACATACAAAAAAATCCCTTTTTATTACTTTTTTCGGAAACTTCGAGACATTTCCATTACATTACTCCCGCTTCTTTCTTATCTGAATAATTCAACATTCCCGACGTGAACGACAGAGAAAGAATGATATAGCAAAAACCATTAACGTGATTGCAAAATATTCGGTTCCCAAGTTAAATAAAACTTAGTCCAAGTTTGCCTTTGTACTAGTAAGATCTTGGGATTCGGTGATGTAAGATATGCTAAAAAGAAGATTGAATTATTTATAAGGAATGACGAAAATATGTGCAGAGAAGTCTTGTGGGTCAAATAAAATCCAGGGCTTAAATGGTATCTGGGTCTAAATATTCAAGAAGACACTTGAATAACCTATCCCATAGATTTTTCTATTTTACGCGAGTAAAGCAGGTGAGTACTTAAATGACAAATCAAAAGTACGAGAGGGTCCCAAATCATATTGTAATCTATACTTCAATAAATGTTTATTAACTTTCAAGCTTGAGCTGCTTGTTCCTGGCACTATATTTGTTTATATTTATTTTATTAACTAAATGTATACTATCAACTTTTTGTTATTTTTTCAGGCTCTGTGTTTTTAGGTCATATTTATTGCTCTCAATCCAATCTTATTCCGAGAACCTCTCAAAAGTTTGTCTCTCAAAAGTTACTTGAACAAAATTTACTTATTCAAAATGTCTTTTCTCACTCAACCTTCAGCAAATAACGCAAGGTACTGGCAACATTCATTCAACGAAAGAAATGTCTACTTCTACACACGTAAGTAATAACATGATGAATGCATACAAAGCCATCAACATTTCTAACTATGATAGAACTCATAGAGTACCAGAGTACAAACATCAATTCAACTGCCTATTACTAAATTTATTTAAAATGAACCTGGGGGGCTAAAATAGCGACATTTGACGTTTCATATCTGAAACATAATATGAAACACTTTTTAAAATCCTAAAATGGCAACTTATTAGGTGAATCATATTATGTTCATATTATGATTCATATTTGTTTTTCATACAATTTGACAGTTTTGTATGGGAATTCGTAAAATGGTGCACTTTTAAACGTCAAATTGCAGGAATGTTAGATGTTTAGGGTCAGTTCGCCTGTTCGCGTCCACCACCCCGTTCGCGTCCATTTTACGGAAAATCTGCGAAATTAAGTAAACTAATACAACAATTAAAAATACGTCACTAATGCTAATCCTTCAAAGTTAAGTTCAAAGACACACGCACATAAGGACAAATAGTGTGCAGCGGTGCATTCGGATGTTTTTTAACGATTTATGTGAATTTTAAGATACATTTTTAACGAATAAAATGAGGTAGACGCGAATTAAATACATCTTATTTAGAACTTAGCGTTTGCGTCCGCTATGGCCGCAAACTACACCTACAGCAGATAATCATAAACCAAATTGCGTCCACTACTTTCTTGAATGCAATAAAATTAACTTGCTTGTAAAAATAATTTCCAATGTATTGTTTATAATTATGATACATTTTTAACTAAGACTACGGCTAATAATTATATTTTTAAATGACATAAGTAATTCCTTTCATTATTTTTATTAGTCAAGACATTAATCAGGTCTTCGGTGACAAGAAATAATGATGAAGAGAGAACATAAACTGAAGACCATTTAAAGAAAGCGTAAAATGAAATGCGAAATGAAGAGACCTGATTACTGTTTATTCATTCATAGACAGACCACTGGAGAACAGACACAGGTGGACTTATATGCTACACAGACGGATTCAGGAAATAATCAATCAAACTCTTGGTTGCTGGCGTGCACAGACGCACTATGTGATGATGGCTCGGTGATAAAGAGATCAGTACGCTTGGGCAGGCTGGCCAGCGTTCTTGAAACCAAAATTTATGCATTCTGGTTTGCGCTTACATAGCAGGCAAGCGTCACAACGATGTCACAAAAGTGACGGTCTACAGCGACAGCAAGGTAAGAGTAATTCAACAACCAGCGACAACATCAGCGATTGTCGAGGAATGCAAATCAGCGCTAGGGAGACTAGCTGGCAAAGCGGAAGTTGGATGTGCAAGGGTCCCCTGCCAAGAGTTAATGCTGGCAGTAAAGCTGCTGATAAATTATTCCCGCAAAATGGTCTACAGTGGACGCTAATTGACATTTTTGGAAAAACACCTAATTCTGTAATTTATCTATTAAAAAAATGCAATGTTTCGAAAAAAATATTTAAGTTGATCCTAAAATAAACTAGAATATATTGAAAAAAAAAAAAAAAAAAATTGTTAAAAAATTGTTACTAATTTTATATGGGCACTGCCTGAAATAAAATATTTGAATTTGAATTGGATACATTATATATATTTTTTATATAAATCAGTGCTGGAGCATTTTTTGATTCACTGTCAAGTTTGGCAACTGCACTAAATGGACGCGAACAGACGAAATTACCCTACTAGGTGACAGCGCTGAGCTGTCAAATTCACATAGCAGTAAACATTATTTAATCGTTTTTAGGATAAATTTAATTATTCCTAGTAAAATGTGTTACTGTGAATTATTAAAATGACACCAAGAATACATAATAGTGACAATAAATTGAACCAATTTCCAAGACCGTGGTGGAAACGACACTGAATGTTTATCACATTTTGAATGAAATTCCTGAGAACTTAGTTCATCACATTTACGTTAACTAGCTGTCTTCTGATGAATATTCCAATATAATCGAGTAAATAAAAAACGTTTTTGTTATTATAATGTGTATTATTTAAAAAATGTGCGGCATTAAAACCTAAAAATCTGCTCCCAAATAAAGTCGTCTTGTACGCTATTGCCGAGGCAGAAGTTTGGCAAATCACTCGGTCTTTGTTGTCACAGAGTCATGTCTCCTTGCAAATATCTTCAATCTCAAGAACATGCCTAGCTAGCACCAATTTCTTGTCTTCATTCATAGTTTCCGGTCGGAAAATGAATTTTAACACAAGTTTTCACGAACATTATTTACAATCTCGATTGACAGCTGTGACATTATTGTTCTTAGGCCACCTGTCACGGTCCTCATTGCCAGACATAAAAATTGTAAATTAAAAACATTTTACAATTATTAGTGATAAGAAATCACACAAATTCAATAATAAGCTACTTTTTAAGCCTTAAATTATTAGTTGTAATGATGAAAATATTTGTTTAATGAAAACCGTTAAGTTTACAATTATTAGGCGCGACACTATTTTTTTTGGTGTAGCAATGTCGTCATCAAACTATGTCTAAGAGTCCAAGCCATGAAATAAATTTAAAAAAGAAAAATATGTCTAAGATATGAAATGTCAAGTAGGTGAAACACTTTTCATGTCGCCGTTTTACCGTTTTTAGCAATTCACCAGATGAAACGTCACTTAGATGATTCATATATGAAACACCTAAAATGTTGCCGTTTTAGCCCCCCTGTTCATGTTAATTAAACATAATATTACTGTTACTAACTATCCCAATAGTGGCCGAATAACGGACTAAAAGTTGGGAATACAAAACAGGTTGAAACGGTACTTCAAACTCGGACAGCTTGTAATTTATCATTTCTGTATGACCCAACATGGAGTAATGCAGTCTTCTTGGGGATGACTCAGCGTGATATCAACTGGATGCACTGGACTTGATGGATTGAGTCATCTATTGGCTCTGGTAATAAATGTACCTACTGGCGACAGTTGGCTGGTTGGTACCCACCAACCTAAGCTATCACCGCGGCAAGATTGCTTGTTTGTCAATATTCTCTACGGTTATATTATTTCAGTGAGTATGCTACAGGGCCTAGCTTCTTCCTTTATAGAACCTCCAGGCGCTGAAAAATGTCAGCCGTATGTGGTAGAAATTCCCGCTAATTGGGAAAAAGCGCACAGCGAAGGAGTGGGATAGTCTAGGCTGCCTACGTATGTGTTTTCAGACGACTGGTAACCCAAACTTTTGAAATAAAAAGTTCAAATTAAATTAATCAATCAATATGCTACTTCTGGACAAACTCGCCCATACATCTCTTCTTTTCTACCCCTAAGAATGCGCTTTCTATTGCAATCATGATCGTGCGTCAACGTCTTACTGATATTTGGTCAATCAGGATCAGGCAAAGACTTAAAATCAACAGCAATAGGGTGGCAAATAGGTTAATATACACGCGACTGCACCTGGGGCTTTCTCTTTAAAAATTGGCGTCGCTCTAAAAGCTCTTTCTGCTATAGCCCTCAGCATTTATAGTTTCACGAACTACTTACTTGGAAAAAAAAGTTTCTTTAACTGAAAATAATGGAAGGACGAAAATCATTTCCGAAAGGAAATTTTCTTCTTGACATGCTACTGATGTGGAACAAACATAAGAAACCAAATCAACGCAGTAAGGTATTTTTATTCGAAAACTTTTTCCTTCTCGGATTCGTCTCCACGAAATCTCATTGAAATGACTTATTGAGGTAAACTGTTTGCCGAACGCTCCAAACCAAATTTCCTGTCACTTCACCAGTTAAATTGTGGCTGGGATCCCAGATAGATTTTCTATTTTTATACCTCCATCCAGGTAAATCGAAATACAACGTTGTTACCGAGTCGACTTTTATACGTGGGACATTTTGTTTCAAAATAAAAAACTTTTAAGCCCTAATTATAGACGACTCACGACTTATAAACACTTCGTATCGTCAAAAACAAACGGACTTTAAACGTCCCACTGTTAGGCACGCTTCAACTCAACTATGAGGTGGGGCAAGCCATACTCCAACATGATGGGTCTGTGTGGATTGTTGTTGTTGTGCGGGGGGTGTGAGGTTAGTGTATAATCTTACTGTCAGAAGTTATCAAGCCACCTTAAGG
This sequence comes from Udea ferrugalis, assembly GCA_950022985.1. NCBI lineage: Eukaryota > Metazoa > Arthropoda > Insecta > Lepidoptera > Crambidae > Udea > Udea ferrugalis. The sequence goes on from OX465533.1 coordinate 6,682,798, forward strand.
CCTCTGACTAGACGTGAAGACTGTCACCTAGCGACGTCAGCCTGGACCAACTGTGCCTCCCGACGCACGGACTAACTCCCGAATACACAAACTACAATCAACGCTTAGCACGCGCTCACGCTCATGCTGTACCTTTCCGTTCCATTGACATTTTATGGGACAGCATGAGCGTGCTGGAGCCGTGGACACGTGAGAGAATTCGTGGTTAAATTTTGATCGGGTGACCACCCATCTCATTCCACCCGGCCCGTCGTGAGTTGCTGATACACAGTCAATGCTGAATCTCTTCTTGCGCATAAAAAGGTTGTAGTAAAATAATAAACAGGCCAATTACGATGAGCAAACTATTAACAACACGTGAAGTTCCTAAGGCAGTGATTTTTCAATTCGCTCATATTATTTGGCTTCTATTAGCTACAAAGTAAGCTTATTTGAGGATCAAAGTCTTGGACTTTGTTGTTGTTTGCAACTCGGAAAAGTTGGCGTTCGACAAAGTGGGGGCTTCAGGAGAAATCGCAATCGTCTGGCTCTTGAGAATTTGCACTTTTACTGCAACTAAACCCTGCGCTAAGATCCGCAATGAGCCGTAATTACTTTGCTTAGACAGTAAAGATAATATTTTTAAAAGGTTTTTCGTAAGATTTTCTATCAGGATAGTTATATCTTTAGGTGTATTTGTTTAAGTTTTGTTGTTGTTTAAGTTTGTAAAAACAATAATGAATAGATTCAAACCTACAATTCCAACGATAGAGCACAGAAAAGTTTTAGGACTTTAGTATAGTTTGAATTAGAATTCACTATTCTTGTCAGATCACTTACCATGTAAAAATAATAAACAGGCCAATTACGATGGGCAAACTATTAACAACACGTTAAGTTCCTAAGGCAGTGAATTTTCAATTCGCTCATATTATTTGGCTTCTATTAGCTACAAAGTAAGCTTATTTGAGGATCAAAGTCTTGGACTTTGTTGTTGTTTGCAACTCGGAAAAGTTGGCGTTCGACAAAGTGGGGGCTTCAGGAGGAATCGCTATCGTCTGGCTCTTGAGAATTTGCACTTTTACTGCAACTAAACCCTGCGCTGAGATCCGCAATAAGCCGTAATTACTTTGCTTAGACAGTAAAGATAATATTTTTAAAAGGTGTTTCGTAAGATATTCTATCAGGATTCTTATCTCTTTATGTGTATTCATTTAAGTTGTTATTGAAAAAACACTACTTAATGGATTTAAACCTACAATTCCAACGATAGAGCACAGAAAAGTTTTAGGATATTAGTATAGTTCGAATTAGAATACACTATTCTTGTCAGATCACTTATCATGAGCGACTATTTTATATCCATAAAGTGATATTGTATAGGTATCTCGTGTAAAGGAAAGCTTGATTGTTTCACAAGTTGAGTGAGTTCATATCATTATTAGGTATCATGAAAATGACAAAAGTAGTTGATCTAACAGGTAAATCCAAGCTCTCCTGGACACACTCCGTACACCGTTGGTACATGTGGTGTAGCCTATGGATGGGCACTGGCAACACTGTCCAAGACTTAGCTCCTTGGTACAATCTTATTCAGTCCAATGAAGCTTCCTGGGAGGGAAGTCATTGAGCTGCAAAATCTTTATGCCGCCAAAATTAACTGAAGCGTGAATGCATTCGCAATATTGTAATTTTACAGTAGCTTGACACAAGTCTTACACTCGATATACACTGATCAGGTGGCAACTGGTGGGGTCGGAACAGTTAGCCCGAGAACAACACTGACGGCAAAGCAGATTGCCATACACTGTAAAACAACGGGAAGATTCGACGGGATGCTATGTAGATGAGACAAAATCAAAATCAAAAATAGCTTTATTTAAATAGACCTGTTACAAGTACTTGTGGGGACACATACATGACGTCATTGGGAGCGACCACTCGTCGCGCCTGCACGCTAACACACTGGAGCTGCGCGTTTTTTTTTTTTTTTTTTTTTTTTTTTTTTTTTTTTTTTTTTTTTTTTTGAATTGACTAGCTGTTAGTCCAAGGTATGACTTTCACAGCTTTACCGGGCAATGGGGTGAGCGGAAGGCTCACAACCCCTAGCAGTTAAGTAACAGGCCTAAGGGTGCCCCCAGGGGGGGCCGAGCCTCGGCTTAGGGCGTTACTGGGACTAGGCAATCTAACGTAAGTTTGGGGAGAGAAGCGGCCGGGGACGTGCCGGTACCGCGAAGCATGACTAAAAGGTTGGGGCCGCGACGCGCGTCCACGCCGGCGTGGACGATATCTCGGTCGTGTAGAGTGTTGGCTTGGCGCGAGCTGTTTGGCGGAGGCGATAAATAGGGTGATGGGATCGTCAGGCTCGATAGTAACGTGTCTAGGACGACGTAGCTTTCGGCCGTTCTTTCCAGAAAGAGATTTAGGGACATAGTTGGAGGCTTGGACTACTAAGGGGTTTGGGTGGGTCATGGTAGAGTCGAAGAATTGGGAGGACAACTGTTTTAGATACTGCTGGATGGTAGGCAGCTCTAAGTCTAAGTGGAGATTTTCATTGCGTAAGAACCAAGGGGCACCCGTGGCCTTGCGCATGAACCTATTCTGAATGGACTGTAGCTTGTAGATATGGGTGGAAGCGGCGTGTGCGAACACGGGGCTAGCATAGGTCATGATGGGGCGAATACAAGACGTGTAAAGTCGCACCTTATTTCTAAGGGACAACTTACTACTCTTGTTAAGAAGACAATGGAGGCGGCCTAGGGCAAAGTAGGCGCGATTTCTAACTATTTTAATGTGGTCTCGGAAGCACAAACTACGGTCAAGGTGGACGCCTAAGTAGCGAACTTTCTTTTCCCAGGGAATAGATTGTTCGAACATAGTGATATTGGGTGGTGGGTCTCTACTGTGACCGCCCCTTTGGAAGAGGATAGCGGCACTTTTGTCAGGATTGACTTCTATTCTCCATTTCCTAAACCACTCGCCGATGGTATTGGCGGCGTTTTGGAGAGATTTGAGAATGGGTTCCAGTCTGCGGTGCGTACAGTAGAGAGCTGTATCGTCCGCAAAAAGGGCTATCTTAACAGGTGCGCGAGAGCGCTTAAAAGTTGGGAGATCGCTAGTGAACAGCGTAAACAGAATGGGCGAGAGAACGGAGCCTTGAGGGACTCCGGCTCTTATTGGGTGTGGTTGAGACAAAATCCCTTCCACTCTATAACGAAAAGTGCGATTTGCAAGGTAGTCTCGAATGATGAGCACGAGACGATCTGGGACACCAAGTAAATATAGCTTGTAAATCAAGCCATTGTGCCAGACCTTGTCAAACGCTTTCGCTACATCGAAAAACAACAGTCAAGCACAGCGTCAGACATCACATCGAAACTACAGGCCCTCCTCTATTCGCCCGACCGCGTCCGTTACCACCTGACAAGTACAAGGCAGCACGAGCAGAGTTTCAATGTATGATGGAGGAAGGAATTTGTCAACCTTCGAAGAGCCCATGGGCCAGCCCACTACATATAGTGAAAAAAAAGGATGGCTCATTACGATGTTGTGGTGATTATCGCCGCTTGAATAACGTCACGTTGCCAGATCGATACCCGATTCCTAGGATTCAAGACTTCACATACCAACTTCATGACATGAAAATCTTCTCCAAAATAGACCTGAAAAAAGCATTTTTTTGGATACCAATGGCTACAGAAGACATACAGAAAACAGCAATCACCACACCTTTTGGCCTCTTCGAATTCACACGGATGACCTTTGGACTTCGAAACGCACCACAAACCTTCCAACGTTTCATGCACGAAGTTCTTCAAGGCCTTGATTACTGCTGTTACTGTTTCGTTGATGACCTACTCTTGTACTCAAAATCACAAGAAGAACACGAGACACATCTTCGGCTGGTTCTACAACGCTTAGCTGACTATGGCGTCGGAATCAACGCGGAAAAATGCAAGTTCGGCGAACAAAAATTGAACTTCTTGGGATATGAAGTAACTGATCAAGGCATAACACCTACTGAAGAGCGCATCCAGACCATAACGAACTACTCAAAACCAGAAAATATAGAAGACCTACGGCGTTTCCTAGGAATGCTTAACTTTTACCACGACTGCCTGCCAAAGCAAGCAGAAATTCAAATGCATCTGAACAAGTTACTTCATAATAAAAAGAAAAAAGACAAGACGCCTATTCAATGGACACCACTACTGGACGAAGCTTTTGACAAATGCCGTCAAAGCATTGCAAACGCAGCTTTATTGACACATCCGGTACCTGGCGCTTCCCTTTCAATCATGACAGACGCCTCGGATCTAAGCGTCGGCGCAGTATTACAACAAAAAGTTGATAATGTATGGAGGCCCCTGTCGTTCTTTTCAAAAAAATTGAGCGATACACAGAAGAGGTACAGCGTGTATGACCGCGAGCTATTAGCAATATACATGTCTGTCAAATTCTTTAGGAGACTGATAGAAGGAAATGAAGTAATCATCTATACAGATCACAAGCCACTTGCATATGCTTTGATGAAGCCAATGACCGCCAGTGACACGCCGCGAAGGGAAAGGCAACTTCTTTTCATAAGTCAATTCTGTAACCGAATTGAGTACATCAATGGCGTAGAAAATGCCGTAGCCGACGCATTATCACGTATCTCAGCCATAGATTGTCCAGCTCTTATAGACCCGAATGAGTTAGCCGAGAAGCAGGCCGAAGATAAAGACCTACAACATCTAATGCAAAGGAAGAATTACAACTTTGAAAAGTTGATATCGCATGGACAAAGGAAACCTATATATTGCGAAGTTTCATCAAAAAACCCACGAGTCTACTTGCCTTCTAGTTTTCGTGCCATAGCATTCAAAGCGTTGCACGAGTTGAGTCACCCAGGAGTGCGCACAACGAGAAAAATGGTAACCGAGAAGTATTTTTGGCCAAGCATGAATAAAGACGTATCGGTGTGGACACGAAGCTGCCTACCATGTCAACAATCAAAAGTAAATCGTCACACAGTCACGCCACTCGAGCAATTCTCACCATCGGGCCGATTTGAACATATTCACATGGACATCGTCGGCCCATTGGCACCATCAGAAGGAAACAGGTACCTAATAACCGTAGTCGACCGATGCACTAGATGGCCTGAAGCAATACCAGTAAGCGATATCAGCGCCGAGACAGTAGCAAAAGTACTGTATGATAATTGGATCGTAAGATTTGGATGCCCGCTTCGCATTACAACTGACCAAGGCCGGCAGTTTGAGTCTGCATTGTTTGGAAAGCTCATGAAAAAACTCGGTATCGAACGATTAAGAACCACTGCCTACCACCCCCAGTCAAATGGACTTGTCGAACGTTGGCATTGCACACTGAAGGCAGCACTGATCGCAAGAGGAAACAGAAATCAATGGGTCCAGGAATTACCAACAGTTTTACTCGGACTCCGCAACGTAGTACACAGACAAACAAATTACAGCGCAGCTACGATGACTTACGGAACCTCATTACGCCTACCATCCGACTTGTTTTTACCTATAAACACTGCAAACAACAACGACGATCCGACATTCATTCGACAATTAATGGAAACAATGTCATCACTGAGTGATAGAACAGATGTACCTATCACCCAGCGCACGAGCTTCATTCCCGAACAGCTGGCTACATGCACACACATATTTATACGCACAGATGCAAACCGCAAGACACTAACACCACCATATGAAGGCCCGTTCGAAGTTATGGAAAAACACGACAAGTACTTCAAGATAAAACTCCCGAATCGCGAAGCAAATATTTCACTTGACCGATTGAAACCTGCGTTCATACTGCCAAACGAAGAGAAGCCTGAAGATTCCCCATACGTAACTCGCTCCGGCAGAATTGTAAAACCTACGAGAAGAGTACGGTTTTCTTAGCGGGGGGTACTGTGGGGACACATACATGACGTCATTGGGAGCGACCACTCGTCGCGCCTGCACGCTAACACACTGGAGCTGCGCGTATCGCGCGCCGGTATTTACGCGTGGTGCCGGTGAAGCTGAGAGAGACAGAACGTCATTCGTGAGGGTCTCATTCAACTCAGTTCTGCAAGCATCGCAGGGTAGTCTGTTTCTATTGCGCTGAGACAGAAACAGCGCGCTATCTCTTTCAACCCGGTTCTGTAGAACATTGTGCGGTAGACATTTATTTTCATACGTTACAGAGACAGAGATAGCGCGCTGTCTCTTTCAGCTCGATTCTGCGGATGCTGTGTGGTAATTTCATAATTATTATTTTAATGTACCTAGTTTTCTAAATGTTAAACTGTATATAAAGGAGATGTAATAAAGAGCAATCACTCATTCTGCAAATAGCGTTTCATTAACCACATCTCCAGCATCCCAACATACTTTTAAATCGTCAAATCTAATTAACAAACAAAACATACTTAATAATAGACATGAATACCATAATAATAGATGTAAAAAATAACTATAGTGTACTTAAATAAATGTGATGTTACCACCGGATCGGAAAGTTGGTTTTGGACTGAGAAGAACCGGCAAGAAACTCAGCAGTAACTCTTTTCAACTGTTTCTCTTTTTTACAATAGTAAGTAAGTATTTTACCATGAACTTAACCAGATAGCATAATAAAATTCATAATTTATGAAAAGAATAACACTCTTAAGTAAGTACAACGACGAGAAGCTATATAAAAAACAACTTAAGACTCCCTGCAGCGGGAACCTAGGAAAATACACACATCAAAACTGTCTAGGGATATCATGGGGATATCATTTTTCAAATATTTCATAAAGTTAAGTTTGCTTACAAGTTGAGCATTATCTTAGAATAACGCGAGGATAGAGGCATAAGATAAAGGTTGAGAAGATTACAAAAAAAAACGTTTGATTTTGCTAAAATTTTGACACCTTTTAAAAGAAAAATCTGTCTTTTTTTAACGTCCTTACGATTGTACAATAATGCTACTACAATGAATTTCTTTATTTAATCTGAAAGGGCAGATATAGCAGTTTCTGTGTTCTAAAAATTTCTACGTTGGTATCAATATTTTAATTTTTACAGCCTCCCAAATAGCTATACTTTGTATGAAAATGCTTGAGATATCCCTAGACACTTTTGAGCAGTGTAGCTAAAATGACCCGCAAAAGATAAACCGATCGCCCGGTCTGCAACCAGCGTGCCAAACCATGCTGACGTTAAAATAATAATAGCTTATTGCGAGCATGCCGAAGAAAACCTATTGGCATAAACTAGGAAAGACGCGATCTGTCGGTTATTGCTATTGGTCTCAAGCAAACACAGTATAAGCAGGACCTCGTCCTATTGACAAAAAGGCCATAACCTTCCCACAGGCGTAATCCGGCCCTAAACGCGTGATCGGAGGAGGCCTGATTGTATGGAGGACGCAAACACCTCAAGCTACTCGTGATTACTGCACGTATCTCCGGTCTGACCGATGTTGTCATCGCTCGACTTTATTACTCTCTGTATATCAATAACATGACATGCGCTCATGACTAAAAGAAAGAAAGAAAGAAAACATTTTATTAGTCCACACAAGATAGTTACTACTACTACTACTACTCGTGTACTTGGACTCTCAAACTTTTTAGGTGTGCCAGTATAAACACTAAAAAACCGGGTTTTCTGCAACATATAAACTACGGTAAAAACGACTATTTTACCTGTATTTCCCAACGTTTCGGCGACAATTGCATGTGGCGTGGTCCGCTCGTGACCCCGGCACATGCAATTGTCGCCGATATGTATATATGTTGCATAAAACCCGGTTTTTCAGTGTTTATACAGTGAAAAATGCAACAAGAAAGTTAAAAAACCTATTTAGGTGTGCCTGATTAAAAGTCGGACTTCAGGCATTTCCCAAATGGGACCGGTAATCAAGATTTAACTAAACAAGGCGTATTAATAATCAGATATATGTTCTACCAAGACTACGTGTTAATTCCTAAATAGGGCATACCTATAGTCAAGACGTGACGTGACAAGAAGTATCAATAAGGGATTTGCTAATGACTTTATACCAAATGGAAGTCATAACGTTGCTAAAGCGTCATGGCGATTGGAACTCTCATAACAGTTTGTCACCTGTTATCTGAAGATGAAGATTTAACCACAAATTTTATAACTAACACTTCTTTTTCACCGACCAGATTGAAATAGAGAAAAAATTTTTAGTGAACCTGGAAATAGTTTTGGTAGTTAAAAAAATACCTATTAATCTTAATCAAACGTTACTATATACTCACCACTTACTGAATAACGTGAACATTTTTATCAAAAACAGAGAGAGACATAGATGGAGCGCTTTTGCCAACCATATCAAACCGACAATGTAGTTCTCATAGCCATAAAATAAGGCTTGTCACTTTATAACACAAATATTTACTCGCGTGGATATTTATGTCCTTTCGAGCGGTTCCTTTATAAATCGCTTGCCCTGGGGGTAGAGGTCGTCACGGCAGAATGCAGAAAATGTATTCTGTTTTATTAGAGGGCCAATAAATTCAGTACGTGAGCCTTCGCTGGCTCCACTATTGAGATCACGTGAAAAAATATACGCTACGTGGTGTTTGGGGACTTTCCTTGATATGAGGAAATGGAATATGCTGTCGATATCTCTTACAGATTAATGTTGATTTGTACGCAGTGTGAGTTTGATTAAATTCGATATCGGAATCAGACTCAATATTCTGATGTGATCAATTTCGTACTGATAGGCACACGTGCCGTGGGAATGAACTGATTTACTATGTTTTAGCATTTTTCGTTTTATAGAATATTATTTTCTACAAAACATTATGAATAAACTCTTAAATATTTCAATCTAAAATTACATTGCATAGCTACGGCTTATTGCAGAAGCCTGTTATTATTTCGAAAAATTTACAAAATGACTCAAACCATCAATAGTATTTGTAGCAAGCACACTTTTTGAATCAGCTGTGTATTAATTTCTTGGTAAGTTATTTTTATTTCCATCAATCCAAGAAAATTGATCCAGCTGTTCTCGATATCCAAAAACCTAAATCAGCCCATTCTGGCCTACTGCAAGGCAAAGGCATAAATAGTAGGTTCATACTGGAAAAAATCAGCATGCGAATACGACAATACAACTTTCTAGCATCCTCCACGCCTAGGTAGTAAGTTACACTGGTACCTACGCATCCGCCTCGTTACGTAGACGGCCATTCTCCTATTTGCCAGTCTGAAGGTAAAAACAGAAATAGGAACAAACTAATCCTTTGCTAGCACTGCAGAACAGTCCAGTTCCCTTGTTTTTAAACATGACAAACGAGTAGTTCAAAACTTCTTGTTACGAAACTGGCAATAGTAGATGTATTGCAGTGACTTTATTCCCGCTCGCCGTAAAGAGTGTCGATTGGTTAAGCACTGTATCCCGATTGGACCCGAGTTCAAATCTGGCCAAAAGTACTTAGTTTACTTTGTAAAAACTTGCAGATGAAAAACCTAGGCCAGCCGGATAAGGAGGCTCGCCCCTTATCGCTTTGAGTTCAAATTCTCACGGCGAAGTGACGGTGGGTGTCTGAGTGCAATTTTCACCATGAGGGACATTCAGAGTCCCTCTGACTGCCAGTTGGGATATAATTGCGAGCTTATGTCCAATAAATGTTTCATTGAAATTTTCCTATTCTAAATGCATACACTTCTTGCAGATAGCGATAGACTGCCTTCTAACCCATTACAAAAGTAATCTATAGTTACCAAAAAATATGTCTATTACTAAAGAAGTTAACAGGATATATATTGGATATCTCTAAAGCGATCGAATATTTCAATTCAAGAAATAAAATTCAAGAATAAAATCCTGTGGTCTTGACACCAATATCTCGCGTTCCCAAACATGTGCCAACCAACCAAGAACTTTTTTAAACTCATCTTGAAGAACTTCAACGGGAAAACCTCGGCTGGCGGAGAGTTCATTAGGTAAGCAGTTTAAGCAAACAACTTCGAAAGCGAACTGTACAAGTCTATGGTGGGTTTTAGAATCTGACAATCTCCTGACGATTGCATGACGAGAAATGCAATGATAATAAAAAGTAGAGCTGTCAGAGATCAGAGAAGAACAGTTCGTAAAGTGTTCACTTCACGAACAGTTGTCCTCAGGTATTTTTGTTATGCATGAAAAAAAACATACATACGCTCATGGCTATACCTATTCCTACCTATTCCAAACAGAGTAGTCAGAGGCACACTGACTGTTGCCGTCATGGTGACCGAAACATTCGGAGGCCCATATTTCCCAACGTATTGTGAATCGAACGTGGTGAGAGGCGAGCCTGTCGCCGTTATTCGATTGCTAGGATTCTTTATCGGGGTTTTTTTTCTTTGTAAAGATTGCCGCTTATTGTATAATGAACTGATACATACATATACTTCGGTGTTCCGGCCAGACTTGCACTCTGGACCGAGGATACCAAGCCAAAGTATAAATCCACTGGACAATTGCGCTCTCTATGAAATTTTATGTTATCTCTAAAATAGACCAGCGCGGATGTTGTCTAACTTCAGATCTTTAAGCCAAAGCACATCAAACAGCAGAAAGCCCTCCAGTGATCTACGAACTCTGTGCCCGTCAGGTGGTGTCGGGAGCAGTGTCCCGCCTCAACGCGCCCGCCCATTCCGCGGACATATTTTGCAATTTCATTTCCCCTAGTAGGGCACCGGCACGGTTTATGCCACGTCTTATTCTTTGAGGAAGTTTAATATTTCTGCCGCGCAATCTTCGCCATAAAGATGACACTTTAAAGTAAATTTAATAGAAGCTACGTGTGGACCTCTTTCAAATGTACTAAAAGGTTTGAAATGTTACGTAGGAACGTAATAAATGTTGGCGAGTTATTTATCGTTATTTGTTGTGTGTTGTTGTGACTTATGGATCTGAGACGTGGTCCTATACTATGGGCTCATAAGAAAGCTCAAGGTCACCTTATGTCATATGGGGTCTGTTTTTGCGTTTCGTTACAGGTTCAAACGAACAAATAGATAAACTTCAATGAATGAACAGAGGTGACAGTGGTCAGCGACGACCGTTGTTGTAAAGCAACACACGCCACGTGTTGTGTACTCCGGACATCTCCGTGCTTCAGAAGCCACGTTAAGCAGTTAGTCCCGGTTGACGTAGCTAGATGTCAGTCGTTAAGCCTAGTCGAAGGCTTTAGGGTGGCTTGATAATATCTGACATTAGGGTTGCTCACCGACCTTGCACCCTCCAACAATCCACACTAAGCCCGCGTGTTGGGATATAGCTCGTTCCACCTCATAGTGGATGTGAGGCCTGTGCCCAGTAGTGGGACGTATATAGGCCGATTATGTTATACCTATATGAATGAGACAATGATGATTCGTTATTTATTAGTCTCTGGTTAAAGTTTTTCTTAAGTTTGCCAATAAGTGTAGGTTAGAGTAAAACGGCAAACAAGGTTACGTTCTATTGTTGCAAATAAACGTGTTCTAAGAATAGCTTTCTCAATGACTGCTAACTTGTACTTAAAATAAATGACGTGCTTAGAAGGGATCAAAATGGAGGGCACAGGAAATGAACCGGGTACCTACAGCGCCGCGACGAGGTCATAATGCCCTTAGCCAGTGGACCATTCCGGTCTGTGATTCAAGTTTGAATGAATGGGGAAATATTTAATTGTGATGACTTTGAACATCTTTTACTTATACAAATAGCTGTATTAGTCAACAAGAAAAACAACGTCTTCATAGAACCAAATCGCTGAACGACTATTCTCATTCAAAAATTCAAAAAGAAACACATCCTTTACAGTTCATAAGTTTAATTGTAATTATCTTAATTGTGTGCTATTTCGAACACCACATTTTATTTTTATTTTCAGCAACTTTATAAATGTAGGGACAAAGTAGACTCCCTTACCTGCAGACCCTCCTGCATAATGCGGTCCACTAACAAATTCTACCTACATTTTAAATTTACACAGAAGTCGCTAAGCATTAAATCTGCCTATAAAGAATTAAGTCAGACGCAGCCATCCTCGAGTACAGTCCGCGCCGCAATTTTTTCAAGTGCACCCATTTACACATTTAATTAAATTCTCACTGTTTTAATTTGACTCGGTAACGCGGTGAATTACTCCGTACTATTCAAACGGGTGCGGAAAATCGCGAGAATCGACCATAAGTAGTTATAAATTCTCACCACCTAGAGTGCTGAACAATTGCAAGTGAGAATGGGATAATTTAAATGTTGAAGAGATAGAAAAGTTGATTTAACATCGGTATTCATGGCCCAGTGCTGGGGCACACGCCTCACCTCATGACGTAGCGCAGGCCGTACTTCAACACACAGGCACAGTGAGAGCAGAGGTGTAGAGTAGAGTCGCCCTAAAGCTCAACAACTGACATCTAGCGACAGTAGCCGGATCCAACTGCTTAACATTTCAGGAAGCGGGGATTCTTCTTGGCGGGGATCTTTTTGGCATTCTGTAAAACTCAAAAACTACGGTAGCGACTGTGTTCGTGGGAGTAAAACGAACTAAGCCGCTTGAAATTCTCGAATGATTTCCATACAAAGGGAGAATACTAATATTACAGACAATTCAAGCTGTAGCAAAAAGACGATCGAAGTGAGCATACTCATCTGAGGAAGATCGAGTTCAGGAACGTTATTTGCGAAAAACGCTATACAGCTTCAAGATTCTAAAGGCGGTTCCCGTTTCATTTCGAACAAGTCTTCTTCAAAGCAATGCCTTGTCGGGATAGAGAGCATCTCTCCGCAATCTGATTTGTTCCTTTCACGATTGTGAACCACGTCGTCGAACGATTCGGGGAATTCTATTTTTTGATTTTTTTAGTAACGTACAACTAGGTAGGTATGACCGACTAAAACAACACCTACAAACGGCTACCGCGCGCCTGCGTTCGTCCTGTTTACGGGCTACCAACCAAAAAAATATCATGTCCAACTGAACTGACCGAGCTGTTTCGGGGGCGAAACAAAATTACCGCCGACTTCGTTTGTTCAACGAAAACAATTCGGCAAATGGCCAGTTGCACGAAAACAAAAATAAAAATACATGCCTACTTTTGTGCTCGGTTGTAATTATTTTTAAAAATTGCGAATAACCCAATTACAGTTTGAAAATAGGATGTTATTACTTTATTGTGCTGAAAAAACCCAATAGGCTATTATAGATAACATAAAACATAATATTAGTGAACTAACTCATGAAGCTGAGCGGCGGTGTGAGGGTTCAAAACAGCCTGCGTATTACAAAATGCTAATCGGACATCTATTTTCAAAACATTTGTGAGATTCAATTATATGCGTAGATACACCGATTCATTTCACAAAAATATAACCCGCCTTCAGGCTTTTGATAATGGACACAGTAAGTAGGTACACCTACTTGGTTGAACCCATTAAGATCATGTTTTATACTCTATTTGCTAAGTAAATGGCTAAGTGAAGATGTTTCTTGGAACGATCGTAACGTTTCCTCCATTGTGTCTGTAACGCAGCCGAAAGTAATAAAAGTGAGCGTCTGGCCGGGTCAAGGCACAAAGTTACCGCGCCGGTGGGAATGAAAATGAACCGAGCGACTTTTAAACAAAGAATTCTAACTGACAAACAAAAGAGGATCTATTTAAGGTGTGGTCCATCCACATCGCAGTTACTCATTGTTGAACAACGTTTCCAGTAGGTACCTAACACTGGACGACATTCAAAATTTAGAACGTTTCAATGTTACTCACTAAGTATGTTGCTGTACAACAAGTAACAGAGCGTTATGGATGCACGCACGATTGACCGTTTTTGGGCAGACCATAGACTATTAGTAGTAGTAGTATTATTGATGTTGTTAGCTTAAGTTTTCCCGGTTCTGGACAAAGGCCTCCATGCACCTCTTCCAGTTCCACCGCCTATAGTCCCTAGCAATTCTGCAAATGCTCTTTTTACTAAAAAATACACGATTTGCAGAAAAACAACTAACAAAATTAAATCCTAATTCAACGTTGTTGAAGTTATAACTTCATCATATGTGATCGTAGTAAATTAAAAAGTGGAGTACCAAGCCGCATTACCTAATATTTTAAGTACCACAAACTACTCGTAACTGCAGTCCGAACTTCCATAGACAATAAAAACTTCTAAACTAAAAAATGAGGCGGCCATGTTCCCACGAACTTTTTAAAAAGCAATAACCACCGCCATCTATCCGCCGGGTTCAATTCAAAAGAATAATAATTTTAGGGTGTATTTTTTTGCTGCGGCCAGCGGAGCGGCCGGCGCGCCGCGTTTTATTGCACACTATTCCTGCGAATAAACGGCAAGGGGGGGTTAATGGACCGCCGGGCGACCTCGCGCCCACCACTGCCTCCCTGGCATAGACTAGGTACAGAAGGATCAGACGGTATTAAATTTAAGGAGAAACCTTGCCAGCATTAGTAGGCTTCTCATTTTATGAGCACAGCGGTCTTTCTAAGTCTATGTAGAGTTGAGTTGAGTTCAGCCGACTATCACGCCTTATAGACAATTCATGGCAAATCCAACCATCTTCGTATTGTGCTTTCTCTTCGCCACTATCGTCACCCAGCTTCTCGCAGCCAGCTGCAGGACACAGGCATTCAGTCCGGTTCCGCCACCTAGTTCTTAGGTCATCGGTCCATCTCGCTGGTGGGCGCCCAAAACTGCGTTTGCCTTGCCTGCTTCAACGGCCATCGGTCCTGCTTCATTCCAACATGGACTGCTGGAAGATAACGGTTCTTAGGGATATGCTCACCTGTTTTTTCAATTGCAAATATCATTTTGTTTGGACATTTAGATGCTTGGCGCTCGTCACCGTTCTTTTTAACAGTACCTTTCCTCCACGTTTTTAAAACGAAAAGAATGCTTGTTAAGAAAATATAATGAATGTAATGCCATTGATGATCCTTTGTTGAAATTAAATAAATTATTATTATTATAAATAAGTTGTGTGAAGACGAGGTGGGTCGCTGATCTAGACTTAGTTACCAATCACAAGGATGAATTTAATACAATTGCCTAACACGACGTAAGAGTGATACAATTTGTAACACTTTGGAACTTTGGAACTTTTTTGGAACAAGGGAACTTTGTAACTTACAAAGTTCCCTTCTCTATCTTTCCATTCTATGCGGCCCAGTGTATTGGCTGCGCGAATATTCAATATATTTTTGCCTGCGTACGAAGCCAGAACTAGCTGACCACTAATCAGTGGCGAAGTGATGTACGGTTGTCCGACACCACAAAGTTGCTGTTCCAATACAAACAGCGCTGTGAAATGCGCATTTAATGCTTGCTTTTGTAAATAAGTAGGTGAACTTGGCAATTTCGATGCCAATGAAGAAAGTTTAAGTAGAAGCGTAGGTTTTTTTTTAGAGTGGATATTCTAGTAGTACCTACGGCGCTTATTGTTCATCATTACACAACATAGTACTAAGTATAATATAGTGAGCAGACACTCGATGTGTCAAGCGTAACATAGTAGTTGGGAAGTGCAGGTAGTCCCCATGTACTTCTGACTGTTTCAGAAACAACATTAGAAACCTACATTATATTTTAAGTGATGCTCTAGCTAGATATCTTCGTCTCAGTCACAAGCAGATTAGTGCTCACAGTAAGTTATTTGTTTATCCATCATTTGACTTTTTGCTTTGAATGAAAAAATGTATGTACTTAACTAAGGTACATACATTTTTTAATTTTTGTGGCGATTACACATAATAAAGTTTGAAATAGGTAGCAAATTTAGTAGCGAAGATAACTTCACAAGAGAATCTCAATTGAAGTGAAACTTGTTCTAAACTAGGTATCTAACTACCTTTTTCACGAAGTACCAATTCCGCTGAAAAACTACATAGTTAACGATGCTTTCAGTGGGGTGGCTAAACAAGCAAGTTTTAGTAGGACTGTCTTGCAGTTTCTACAAACACACAAGCAAAAATGGTTAATTTTGTAAAATCACTATTGATTTTTATTTAAATTTTAATGTAGGTATTTAGGAACTACACATCGGTTACAGATTGAAGTTTTTAAATTTTATATAAAAGTACTTCACTGTTTTACTAGTTCTCAAGCCTTGCCACGAACAAAGAGTTCCAATCGTACACACGAAAGATTAGTGTGTTCCTGGAGCAATGTGTATACTTACCTTCATGCCATTGTTTTTGACTATGCACTCTAAGTTGACCTCACTTTTCCTGAAGACAGAGAGTTCCATAGTATGAGGGTAACAAGTACAGTAAGTAATACAGTTACAGCTGGTCAATCTCCTTGAATATCCTTGGACAGTAAATAAATAAATAATAAATCTCATCTTAAAAGCCTAAAAATCCCTGAATAAATCCCTCTTTAAGCCATACTTAAAAACCGGAACTATAGGAAGAAGGAAAGACATGTGTTGGAAGAGCTTTCCACGTCTGGATGATACGAAACAAAAAGTAATCGCTGACCATTTCTAGGCATTACCGTACCTAAGTGTCTACGGCTATTTTGATTGTGAAACCCATTGATTTTTAGTAGTGGCGAATCCTCAGTCATCCTAACCCTTGGTACAACTCATGGTCGCATGAGTATTCGGGATTGTGGCAAACTTTTCGTTTGCTTACAACTCGTAACTCACACAGAGTTTTTCTAGATTTTCTTTCCAGTCAGTTTGTCTGAGACGGAGTAGATACTATCTCCATATTTATAGTGTGCCCTATGCACGTTCGTCAATTATTACTTTTATACAGATCATCATAGATTATCACTAATTTTAAATAAGACTTACCTTTGTGTTTTTCATTATTTTAATGTATTTTTGGGCTCGATTTTTTTTTGAAATTTCGGTGTTTGTAGAAAAAACCCACGGGCCTAAGCCAAGTGAGTCCCTCTTAATTATTATTATGATTTTATCGAAATTTGTGATTTGTATGTATTACAGTTGAATAAAGTTTCTTTCTTTCTTATTTTGACAAAATAGTTGTATTAACCACTCGAATCGATCCTATGAAAAAGTAATAATGTAGCCGCAGAATGGTTTATGGTAATATAGACACACGTATCTATGTGATGCTAACACGCACAGTGATTTTTAGTTTCCTAGTTGTTATTATCTAGTTGATAAACTAAGCAGGTATTTAGAAATATGTTTTTTTGTGTGGTCTTCAAGATGACCTCACTCCACCTTATGGGAAGCAATCAGTTTAAGTACCTATATACGAGAATGTTTGTTAGTCTCCACCCACTACCCACAGTACAAGCTCTGCTTCTTTTGGTGTAAGATGTAACACGTCATTTCACCAATTCAAATTCGTTTTTAGGGTTCCGTACCTCAATAGGAAAGAACGGAACCCTTATAGGATCACTTTGTTGTCCGTCTGTCCGTCCGTCCGTCCGTCTGTCAAGACCCTTTTTCTCAGGAACGCGTGGAGGTATGAAGCTGAAATTCATATCAATTACTCAGGTCTACTGTCCCTTAAAGCTGTGAAAAAATCAAACTTCTAAGCCAACGCAATCAAAAGATACAGCCGTTTATGCCGCAAATTTTCGACACTTGCAAGGGAATCAAAACCTACAGGGTGCTTCCCGTGAACTCAGAATCTTGAAATTTAGTACGAAGCAACGTCTTATAGCATAGATAAAGGAAAAATTTCGAAAACCATAAATTTTTAGTTACATCAAATAATATATATTTTTTTAATAATTTTAAACTTACTACCCATTTCCTCATAAACGCGTAGAGGTATTAAATTGAAATTCATACCAAATACTCAGGTCTATAATACCTTTAAGCTGTAACAAAATCAAACTTCTATGTCAACGCAATCAAAAGAAACAGCAATTTAAGCTGCATATTTTGAAACTCGCAAGTACTCGCAAGGGAATCAAAACCTAAAGGGTACTTCCAGTCGACCTAGAATCTTGAAATTTGGCATGAAGCAACGTTTTATAGCACACATAAAGGAAAAATTCCGAAAACCTTAAATTTTTAGTTACATTACAAAATATATATTTATTTTTTAATAAATATAAACTTATTACTTTTTTCCTCATGAACGCGTAGACCTATCAAGTTGAAATTCATATCAAATACTTAGATCTAATTGCCTTTAACCCGTGAAAAAAAAAATCTAAGTCAACGCAAAAACGCAAAACGCAAAAGTACAACCGCATTGATACCGCATATTTTGAAACTCGCAACTACCTACACGCAAGGGAATTAAAACCTAAAGACCACTTCCCCTTGACATAGAATCTCGAAATTTGGTAAGAAGCAATAGCTTACAGCACAGGTAACAGAAAAATACAGAAAAGCTTAAAATTTTAAGTAGTTATACCACCAAAAAAATTGAGATTGTAAACATAATTGTAGTTACAGCAATGACCGCGAGTTATTATACTATGTATGGGGAGGGCAACATTTTTCAAACGGCAAAGACGACCTCACTCATCGTCATTCAATCCCGATGTTTTGGTGAATGTAGCTGTATAATCTAAATGCGTCCTAACTGCTTAAAGTGTTATATCTACTTATAATTAAATTCAATGACATTATTATATTTCTTATTATTGGTTATTATCAGACAGCTTCCTTGTATTGTTTCTACTGGCGAAGTTTGATGGCTGCTGCAAGGCTAGTATAAGTGTTTCAGTTATATTATAGATAAATGATATATGTGTTAATATAAAATAAAGGATTACTTAAACGATAAAGAGATCTTTGTCTTAAATTTATTGTCTTCGCCTGACACACTGGAGCCAATGAAACTCTGTTTTTCTTCTAGAACTTGATTTTATGTTTAAAGTAATTACAATGTAGTGTCTATCGCAACGGTCGGAAGGTAAGTGGGGGTGCTTAACAAATAATTAATATGGGCCGCGTAACTCCTGTCGCGAGCGTGCAGGCAATGTCGCGTCCCTGTATGATGCAGGAGTCCAGGACCGTAGGTGCCTGAACATCCTCCCCGCCGTTGAAAGGAAGCCTTCAACCGTCTTGCTCTTCTATGGTTGGTAGTGGGCAGATGCGAACCAAAGGTCGTCGTACGAATCCCCTGGTGGTTTTCAAGTCTGCAACTCTGGATATTCCATCTGGTCCTGGGAAGAGGCGTATCACTCTCCCAAGGCGCCAGTTTAGAGGAGATGTGCCATCTTCATGTATTATGACCATGTCACCAACTTGAAGCTTGGTCATATTGTTTCGCCATTTTGTTCTTTGCTGCAACTCTGTTATGTACTCTTTCTGCCATCGCTGCCAAAAGTGCTGGCGAAGCTTCTCCAATCGCTCGTAGCGTCGCAATTGGCTGTCACTGCAGTTTTCAAGTGACTTCGTAGGCATAGCAGTCAGAGGCCGTCCTATGAGAAAGTGTCCAGGGGTAAGAGGTAGTAGGTCGTTAGGAGAGGATGATAATGGGGACAAAGGACGGCTATTGAGGATCGCCTCAACTTGGGCAAATAACGTTAGAATTTCCTCAAAAGTTAAGTGACTATTGCCAATGACACGCCTTAAATGGTGTTTGGCAGATTTAACTCCAGCTTCCCAAATACCGCCGAAATGAGGAGCGTAAGTAGGTATGAAAGTGAACTTAACACCTAGCTGGCTTGCAAAATCGGATAATTGTTCTGTGTTTTGTTTTAAAAATGCTCCTATTTCTTTAGCAGCGGCTACAAAATTGCGCCCGTTGTCGCAAAATATTTCGGCTGGCTTGCCCCTGCGCGAGATAAAACGTCGAAGTGTCATCATAAATGCATCCCTGGACAAGTCACTAACAGCTTCCAGGTGAATGCACTTATAACGCAAACACACGAATAAACACAAGTAGCATTTTATTAAACGACTGCCACGACCTTTGCGGTTTGAAATATAGAAAGGTCCAGCGTAGTCCAGGCCTACTGACATGAATGGATGACCTGGGGTTATTCTCTGGGCTGGAAGGTTACCCATTTTTGGATGAAGCGTTTGTCCTGCTAAGCGCCGACAGCGCACGCAGTTGTTTACAACACGCCTAGCGAGACGCCTGCCATTCACTGGCCAAACTGTCTCGCGAACACTCGTTAACAATAACGAAGGTCCTGCATGCATATTGGCTAAATGTTCGCGCTCAAACAAAAGTTTAGTTAGTCGATGAGACGCGTGAAGTAGTATAGGGTGTTTCATTTCATAGCTGCAGACGGCAGCGTCAATCCTCCCGCCCACCAGAATGAGACTTCTTTCTTTATCGAGAAATGGTGATAATGACAGTAATGTTGATTTTGATTTTAGTTGTTTATTGTTAATTAATTGTTCATATTCAATTGGAAAAGACTGGCGTTGTGCAATAGAACACAACGAAAAAAATGAAGTATGTAATTCGTCTATACTTAGGACACCTGAAAGTTTATTTTGGGGGTTTTTTACATTATGTATAAACCTTTTTATATAAGCAAAAATTCCTTGTAGTTTACTTAGTTTGGAATATTTATTAAAATCAATTATTGACTCGTGGATAGTAGCTGTGTTACATTTAATTTCAGGTAGCTCTTTTTGAGAATTTGTATGAGGCAAGGTGGGCCAATCTGATTGGTCTTTGCGCAAAAAATCTGGGCCGTGCCACCACAGGTTCATAGACATCAATTGATTTGCGTTAACGCCACGAGATATCAAATCTGCTGGGTTTTCTGATGTTGGCACGTATCGCCAAGAGTTTACATTAGATATTTCTGAGATTTCTATAATACGATTGGCTACAAATGTCTTTAACTTTCTAGGGTCATTATGCAACCAAGCTAATACAATGCTCGAGTCGCACCAGTGGACAATGTTTGATAACTTATACCTTAATGAATCTGCAACAGATTTGCACAGCCGAGCAGCCAGTACTGCGCCGAGCAACTCTAAGCGCGGTATTGTTGTGGGTTTCACAGGAGCGACCTTTGATTTCGAGCACAGCAGCATGACGTTGACATCGCCACGCGCGTTCATTGAGCGAAGGTACACACATGCACCGTAAGCGTTCTGTGACGCATCGCTAAATGAGTGCATTTCTATGTGAATAGGGTTATTGCACAAAACGAATCTTGGAATTTCTAGTCTTTGGAGATGCGTTACGTTATTTTGAAATAAATTCCAGCTATTTTCAATGTCCTGCGGTACAGGTTGGTCCCAGTCTATTTTTTGAAGCCATAGCTTTTGCAACATGATTTTAGGTATTATTATGACTGGGCTCAATAAACCAATTGGGTCAAAGATTTTAAAAGATTGTGACATTATTGTCCTTTTAGTAATTGATTTATTATCGTTTTCTGTATCAAATTTTGTAGGAAAATGTAAATTGTCTGTGGATGGGTTCCAACCAAGACCTAGAGTGCTGGATGACTCGCTAAATGTTAAATTGTCTTGTTTGTCAGCGAGATCTAAATTTTGACTTAGGCTCGGTGAGTTACTTTTGTACTTTCTTAAATTGAAACATCCTGAGCTTAATACTTTTGAAATTGAATATTGTAGGTTACGTAAATCCTTTTCCTGATTACAGCCGGTAATAAGGTCATCAACATAAAAATCGTGTTTAATTATCTCTTTGATTTGTTCATCATCACATTCATCACCAAGCTGATTAATACATCTAGTGCTCAAGTAGCTAGCACTAGCCGTACCATAAGTTAGTGTATTTAATCTAAGTATTTTGATAGGATGAGATTCATTCTGCCTCCATAGAATTAGTTGGAGATCGCGATCAGATTCCGCGACTTCTACTTGACGGTACATCTTCTCGATGTCTGCCGTCAGTAGGTATTTATATTGCCTAGCCCTGATTAGAATTGAGAATAAAGAGTCTTGCACATTAGGACCCGACATCAGAATATCATTTAGTGAATATCCTGAAGTTGATGATGCCGAGCCATCGAAAACTACTCTTAATTTTGTCGATTCACTAGCCTCTTTAAGAACAGCATGATGACAAAGAAAATAGGAGGGATCAGGTTTACTCTGAGCCTCAGTGAGATGCCCTAATGCTTCGTATTCATCTATGAATTTTGAATATTCTGTCTTTAGATTTGAATTTCGTTTGAATCGTTTTTCTAAATTAATAAATCGCCTTTTAGCAATTGCGTAGGTATCGCCTAGGCAATCAGGTGTGTCTTTTAGAGGCAACTTCACACGAAACCTGCCAGTATTTAGCCTAACTGTATTTAGTAAAAAATGATTATCGCAATACTCATCATCTTTGCTAAGTTTAGTTTTTTGGGGAACTTCTTCGAGATTCCAAAATATAGGAAGCATTTTGTCTACTTCATTGTATGATTTTTTTGAAATAAGTGCGTGATTGCATTGTAAATCTTTGATTGTTTTACATGAATAAATAGGACCAGAGATCAACCACCCCAGCTTAGAGTTATGCAATTTAGGAGTTTGAGGACCCAACGAGCGTTGCTCTGTTGTTATTATGTCCCAAAATATGTCAGCCCCGATTAAAATATCAATCGTGGAAGGCTGGTGGAAAGTGGGATCGGCCAGAATGATATTTGATGGTATGTTTAGGTCTTTGATATTGATAGGAGCCTTTGGGAGCTCTGTTGTTAGTTCATTTAGAACAAGACAAGATAATTGAATTTTAAAAGAAGTGTGAAGTGAATTTAATTGAGCTGTACAAGTTTCGACAGCATGATTAGAACAGCTATTGCCTATTCCTATCACCCTTAAATTATCTATGCGGTTTGCCTTTAATCCTAATTTGTTTTGAAGTGATTTAGTGATGAACGAGGATTGACTTCCGCAATCTAACAGCGCACGAGCCCTTATTGTTTTGTTTGTGATAGGGTCACAGATTTCAACTATGGCTGTTGATAGCAGCACCTGCTGATTTTGTGTAGAATAATTAACAGTCGTTATTGATTCTGGTGTGCTGACCGTTACATTGGATGTCGTTGCTGTGGGCGCGTGAAGTAGTGTATTGTGTCGTTTGTTACATTCACGGCATGGACCCATACGACATTCGTTCAATGTATGACCTTGGCGTAAGCAATTTGAACATAATTTATATTTTTTAACGTCATTTAGTCTCTCATGAATACCCTTTGCCTTAAAAGTCGAACAATCATAAATTCTATGATTTTCACCACAAATAACGCATACATGCACGTAGGACCTCTGTGTGTTCACTAAAGCATTTGCACTAGTAAGTGCCCTAGTGTAAGAAGCACCCTTGTTATTGAAATTGTTATTGTTGGGCGAGTTAAAACTGCGTGGCGAGTTGTAACTGCGTGGCGTTGTAGGCACATTTTTGTTGCTATTGCTATTATCATATTTATTTCTATTAATAGCTTCCAAAACGTCAGCACGGTCAATCAAAAATTTATTAAATTGAACTAGGGTAGGTATATCTTCAAGTGTGTTACGATATTCCTCCCACTTGGCCAAGGTGCAGCTGTCTAGCTTTGAGGAAAACATAAAAATGAGCAGCATATCCCATTTGTCAGTGGGCTGGCCTAGGCTAGACAAGGCACGAAGATTTTTACTCATGTGATCAACTAAAAAGCGTAACGATCTCTCAGATTCACGTGATAACGGCTGAATATTTAATAATGAATTTAGGTGATGGTTGATAAGAAGACGCTTATTGTTATAACGATCACAAAGAAGCTGCCATGCCTCCAAATAATTCACTGATGACATTTCGAAATTAGAAACAATCCTAGCAGCTTCCCCTTCTAGGTAGGAAACAAGATAGTGAAATTTATGAATGTTACTTATTTTATTATTGTTGTGTATTAAGCTTTCAAACGTATCATGGAATTCAAGCCAGCGGAAATAAGTTCCGTCAAATTTTGATATCTGAATTTGTGGCAATTTGAACCCCATGCCTATATTTTCCTTACAATCGGACGAGCATTGACCACTAGTATCGTGAAAAATAGATTCACGCCTCTGCTGAGTGTCACAATTAAAATCATCAATTATTTTCTTACTTGCTGCAATGTTGGTGACAAATTCGTTTTCAATGCTCTCCCGTTCGTCAATTTCCCATTGCAAGTTGTCTGAATTAAGCACCTCGATTTGAGTCTGCAAGTCGTCAAATCTTAATGACAACGCTTCAAATTTGCCTAGTTTAAGGTTTAATTCCGCTAGATCAACGACAGTTAAAATCCCTTTTAGTTTTACATTAGCTAGATAGTTCTTATATTTCGTGATTTGACCTTTAATCGAGCTACGTTTTATGGTTAATTCTCTTAAGTCTACACTAGCATCTACATTAGAGGTAGACATGATGTTAAAAATAAGAACTTACAGTTAAAATAATAATTTACGGCAATTGTAATGCAAACCAGAAGGTAGGTAAGTAGTTAGAAATGATAAGTTTTAGCTCACGCTCCTCCCTCGGCGGTAGACGCTGCGGCTTGGCCAACTGCGTTCGTTGCGTAAGGCTGGGCACAGGATGCCGCAGCCGGAACAGCTGGAATGTTCGGCAAATTGCGTTACCAACACGAAGTGATTGGTGCGATAAAATGCTTGAAATACGTAGATGGGCCACCAACTCGGCGTTTAAATTAACTAATTATAAATCACCAAGTAATTTTTAGTATTTTGAACAAAGAATTTACACTAATTTATTCAAATTAAGAAAATATTTTTTTTATATAATTATGCGAGGGTAGTAAATTACAATATTTTAACGTTAATTTCGACAAATTTATGCGAATTTCACTAAAATAAGTTGCACTGATTATTAATCTAATAGGTAATTCACTATAACGATCGTTTGCACCAAGCTTTAGCTGTAGGAATAAGATTGGAAAAAAAATGTTGAAGTAGGAATGTAGGTTGGAAGTTACGATTTTAGGATATTTTGGACACTTAGCTCATGAATCCACTGCCAATGTGAAGCTTTAGACACTTCCTGCCTTGGTTACCAGCGTATTCTTGACTTCTTCTTCCCTTGGATATGGTTTTCGTCCTCCGACTATGAAGATTTCGGCGCGATGACGCAGCTTTTCGATTCTTGTATTTTCTTGATTTTGAAGATTTGTTCGATTTTCCCCTCATGGGCCACCAAAATATGTCTTCGCCTGACACACTGGAGCCAATGAAACTCTGTTTTTCTTCTAGAACTTGATTTTATGTTTAAAGTAATTACAATGTAGTGTCTATCGCAACGGTCGGAAGGTAAGTGGGGGTGCTTAACAAATAATTAATATGGGCCGCGTAACTCCTGTCGCGAGCGTGCAGGCAATGTCGCGTCCCTGTATGATGCAGGAGTCCAGGACCGTAGGTGCCTGAACATTTATGCTCCTCCATCTTTCCCCATTGTAATGTTATGAATTTCATTTTGCAATAAAAATACCATAGTTATGACTCGATTGTCGTAATGAACGAACTTTGTAAACCTTGCAGGTTTGTACGGAACCCTCGGTGCGCGAGTCCGACTCGCACTTGGCCGGTTTTTTTTTAAAATTCAGGTTGATTTACCTGAAATAAGTACCTAAGGTAGCTTGAGATCTTGGTTCATTCCGATGCAGAATGCTTCAATACTAATTTCGCCTTTTCTACTTCTTAGGTATAGCATGATAAGAGAACATGGCAAGCTTCTTCTCTCTTAACTTACGTAATACCAGATAATTCTTAAAAATAAAACCAAATGTAGAGCAAATAACAACTCAACTACATACATGGAGCGCGCGAATGTGCCCACGGAGTTGTTTTAAACGAAAGATAGAGAGCGATTGATCACATTCTTTATTTAACCTCGCTTTGAGTTTAGGCAACATACAAAACATATGTACGCAGCGTACATACAGCAGCCGGGCGCACAGCTCGGCAGCTGGGCACCACTCGTTATTTCTCGCATTCAATGTTCCAGAATGTTCACGGATTTCCAGTTCGCGATTTTGCTTTCAATGCACTACGCCCGTCTCATTTTATGCACATTCACTATATACAGACGCGGGAAAGGGCAAACAAAATACAATCTTATTGCTACGACATTAGAAGATTTTTTGGAAGGTGACTGTACTCGATGTTCATTCCCGATCTTGTACCGTATTTCAAGGCAATAGAGTCCATAAATTGTTGCCCATTTCCGCTAGAAGGCACTTTTATGATAAATCTATTTCGATACACAAGTTACTGAGAATTCTATCTCACGATAACAAGTAAGTTTCAAGACGAAATGGCTATTTATACGGCGTAGCACTCTCGATGTTACCTACTTCAAAAGGTTTTTTTTATAATACCCATTCTTATCGGCCCTCTTTTATTGGATAACAGTGTACCTGACTACTTGTTGTCGTAATAAAATCTACTAAAGAACAAACTTTAACACACGCAGTAGCGTTGCCAGGTGTCCCAATTTAAGCCAAAACGCCCACCTGAGCCACTTTTTTGATATAATAACATCCTATTGCACTCGTGTGAAGCGGGGGCGGGTCACTAGTTTTCAATAATTTACCCAACCGAAACCGGTCACTCTGGACCTAACAGCAGTTGGGGCAAGCAAAAAGTTTTAAAAATTACAACGCGAAATGCCACTACTGGTCAAGAAGAATGAACATTGTGATAATTTTCAAAATGTTATTGATTTTGAATTCTAATCATGTCAACTACTCCGGTGTTGAAATTAGCGAAATTTCGTATAACTGACTGGCTACAAATGAAATAAGTAATTCTGTGCAGTGTAATCTAATCTATTACCAGCGAAAGCAAAGACTTTCGCTGTAACATCGATCAAAGCTATTTCTTTGAGTTTAAAATCATCCATCAAAGATGTTATCAAAATAACTATACCCCTAAAGGTCAAACCACACAGCCAACGCGAACGCAGCGCGACGCTACCGCAACGCATCGCGTGACGCGATAGCACACGCACCGCGCGACGCGACCGCAACGCGACGGCTTTCTGTGGCTGCTGCCATACTGTTTAGTCCATCACAACTGGTCAACGTCGCGCTGCCGTCGCGTCACGCCGCGCCGGCACGCTGTGTGGCATACTCTATACGCGTAAGTGCCTTGTTTTCCGCTGCAACTCGATCCGGTTACAGCGGAAAAAAAGTACATAAACTGTAGGCATTGCTTTTTTTAACTAGGTGTATGCTTTAGTGATAATATAGTAATTGTAATTAATTGCAAAAAAAAGTTTTTTTATGATTATTTGTTAATGAATCACTATTTATGTTTGTGTTGAATACTTCGATTCAACACAAACGAGAGACTAGTCCTCCGGGATCAAAGTTTCAATTACAGGTAGCGCACAAAAGCGCGATGTTCGCATTGTTCGTCGCAAATGAAAACGTTTGTTTCGCGAAACGACCTCTCGGGCGGAATCATGCGCCTGTATCCAGTAGACAATAAATAGATTATTACGCTTTGTTGACGTGACTTTTCATACTTGTACGCGTTTTCATAAGGACGTCCATTATTACGTCAGGCGTTTTTAATGGAATTTATAAAAAAATACACATTTTACCACAGTAAAACATTTTCCACGTGACATGTTTCATAATTTGATCCAGTTTTCCCGCAGTTTTACACAATTTTGATATTTTCATTTAAGCAGTCACTAGCGTTTTCGCCCTGAGGTCTGGGGCGTAAGAATCCAATCCAGTTACGACAAGTAGGGCCAAGAGTGCCTCCACTCAAGAGTCCCCTCTTCACTCGGGGTCACTCGGAGTGCATACATTGGGGGTTGTGTACCTCCATTGCACAAGTGACCCCGAGGAGGACGGCAGCGTGGGATGGCCTCGCACTGCCGTAAACACCAGACGCATGTAAGAGGGGAAGCAACTCCTCTCGAGTAGCCAGAATGTTGACACAGCGCGCCAGGGTTCAACCGGTTAAGTGCTTCCTAGGCAGAGTTCTTGGTGAACCTGGACACGCACAGAAGAGGGCCACTCCGGGGTTTTAGTGAGTATCCAAGTGGAAGGGGTTCCTTTCCATGGATTCTTCTTCTTTTTCATAGCGTCTGTGTCAATAATTTGTATGGAATATCGATAGTCACCTCAATATGCGCTAGATGCGCTGTACGAAATCCTACACAACTAGATTATGTGAATTAATTTCCGCAGCCGAAAGCGTCTGCGTAAGCAAAAACTCATTGTGGGCCTCATGTCGTGTCAACGTAGGTATTAGGACAGTTAATAGATATTAGTAGGACAGTAGGTATCTATCAATAGTAAGAACTCGCACACCTCTGTTTATGCAACGAAGATGACAAACAAGTCAGAGAGCCATCTGATGGTAAGCAGTTACCGCAGCCCATGGACACAAGTAACACCAGGAGGAGTATCAATCATGCGGTGCCGGCGCTATAAGGTCTAACCTGGGAAGCCATACCTTCTCAAAACCCTCTTGAAGAACTCGCTGCTAGAAATTCAAGCTCATCATAAAAACCTCAGTAACATCGATCACATGTAATTAGCTCATGAGTTTTTATTATGGAACAAACCGCTCAAAATAGAAATTGCTACTAAATGCGAAACCATGGAGTTCAGACAAACATCGCAAAAATGATGACACAATAAAGCCCTTTGATACGAACATTAGGAAACAAATATCCTTCGCAAGGATCAGTATTCTTATAATATCGTTTACAAAGAAACCGCGATGCGACCCAGAATACATGTAAAAGATAAAAGATAAGCAAACAAATAGTGGAATGGGGCCCTTTACACCCTGCGATTCTTAGCAGCGACGGGAAACGCGACAATCGCGGTTGGTGACGCTTTGGTATCTTCCAGCTATTATGTTACACTTCGTTTGCAAATAAATGCTTTGACTTTGACATCTTTACACACACGTGCGTCTGTTACAATTCCAGCCCCTTTTTCTACCAGAGCTAGCAGGTATTTTTTTTCGTGAAACCTAACGGTGAAACGCAGATGTGTGGAGCTGTGTTTAAAACAACCAATCAGACACCTGTCATTATTCTTGCTGTGCGCAGATCAGTTGTTAAAATAAGGGTATCCGAATAATATTCGATAGGTACTTGAAAACACGTCTACTCAAATGTGTACTCCCCGATCAGCTCTGATGGAAAACTGTAAAGTACTGCCTCATCCCCTTTTTGTGTTGTATGTGATGATGATGATGACAATGCCGACAATGACACACGTTTGCATCGTTACATCAATAAGCCTGGAGGTCTACCACAGAACACGATAATCGAACCTTCGTGCTCTTCCTCGTGTCTAACCCTACTCCCTTACGCATCGTTTCGACCATCGTTTGAACGAAGGAACGACCGAAACTTTTTTTGACAAGGGATGTCGTATGTTACTCTTGCGTACCGTAAGATGGGGTTAATTGGTATCTGGGTCTTAATTGGGACGGTACTTTGAAGATGTTTCAAAGCTCAAGTGAAGTGCTGTATTTCTTTTATTTTTGGGCATTTTTGTTTTTATCTGTAGTGAATATAAAGACATACAAGAAATTAAGAAAAATAAAGCTCTGCAACATCTCCAAAGTCCTGTCCCAATTAAGACCCAGATACCAATTAACCCCATCTTACCGGTACACGATAAATCGAGTTTGACGTTTACACAGATGTCAAATTTCCGAACTTTCTAACGATACCAGCCAAGCTATCGTGTCCATCATCGTTTCTGAATTTTTATCTCTTTACCTGTGATTTCTTCAACTATTGACTAATTTTTTGTACACCGGACTCCGTATCTTCTTTCCCGGTCGAACCTCGCTGCCTTTTAGACTAAGTGCATTGCTTAATAATTAAAATAGGTAAAAACAAAACAAGATGTTTACAATAATACTTGCACGCATGGAAATTAATTCACTATTTAGGTACTTACACAACTCTTTACACCTTTAATAAAGATAACTGCACAATACTAAATTTGATTTATGATTAGCACATTTTTTTTTAAAAAAAAAGTTCATCAGTTGAAACTGTCAAAAAGAATTTATTTTGTCACTTTGACATTGACGACTTCTTTTTTTAGTAGGCAACGAGTCCGAAAAAAAGATTGTTTTCGTTTAACCAATTGGGGTGAAAAGGAGTGAAAACAATTGGTTCAAGGAAAACAAACTTTTTACTCAGTCATTCATACACGATTATTGTCTATGATAACGACGGTCGTGGAGAGATACGACCACGATACGACAATGTTACGGAGTAGCTACTAGGCGAACGTATCGGGGCACTGTCGATGGATCCGCATATATCGTTATCGATTTCCGTGGTAGACTTCCTGTGCCACTTCTCTCTTCAAATGCGAGTCTAGCGCGGGCCAAGAGCGCGCTCATATAAGCCGCACTGCTAAAAGTCGCAATGTGTAAAAGCTCTAATACAGAGTGTTGTGGCTTTTCCTGGCCAAGAGAACGTTTCATAATGGCACGGCCTATAAACGCGGCAGTTTCTTTTTATTTTTCCTTGCCTTTTGTCTAGGGCCTCGAATTTCCTAACAACAAGCCCTGTGTCTAAATGGACGGATCTTTTGATAATAAATCGTAGAATCGCCTACTGGACAGCTTTTCGCTTTAACAAAAACGGTTTTGTCGAATTTAGTCAAAAGAAATCAGGCTTACTGAAAGTCGTGTCTGGATTTTAAAACAAAGTCCATTTCTCCTTTACCGCACTTTTTCATTTACTAAACAATCTTGACATGTATTTTTATTCAAAATAACAGAGTACTTATAAAATAAACTTTTTAAGCTAAGATCAAATATAAAACATTGGTAGAGATCGTCTAAGCTGAAATGACGCGCCCCTCCCCTGCGTTTATGCATGCAAACAAGCCCTGTCGTTTGCGCATTTCAGCTTAGACGATCTCTACAATATCTTGATTTATAAGTGTTGCCTAGGCAACTCAGCTGTTTATTTTCTATTTTAATAAGTTATTTATTTATTCAAAAGGACTTCTTTATTAAGTTAACATACTAAAATATGAAAAAAAATAGATAAGTAGAACTACGGAGTTCAAAAACCTTAAAAATAGGTACATAGGCACAGCATAAAATGGAATTCGAGCTGCCATCAAATAAAAACCTGTGGCACGTATGGTTGAAAATGGTCGAATAAAGAACACCTGCATTCATCCACGCGCCAAGATTAAGAATTTGAGACGTAAAAACGGTCACCGGTTCGATTCCAGACCAGCTTTACGTTGTGTCGTGAGCAATAATTATGACTTACTGCCGCACGTTTAGTCGTCGCTTAAAGATAATGGTGCTTTGTCAAAATTAGATATCCTAATAGCAATTTTGGACATTCGTCCCAAGCATTAACGTCTCTGCGAGTGCGACCGGTAGTGTCATACGAATATTAGGTATATTTATTTATTGGTCGTACATGTTTTGTATACCATACAAAACATGTTTTTTTTTTATTTATTCATTTATTAGAAAGCGTATGCTACCATTACAGGTGCCTTAACCCAGTTATTTATTATTATTATAAGCCTGTTGTGTCCCACTGCTGGCCAAAGGCCTCCATACCCGAAGAACCAAGAACCCGTTCGGAGATTTCTACTGCTTTAGCAATCTTGCGGGGAAGCATGGACTCGCCTGAGTGTGTGGAGATGTTGTCTCGTTTGTATGTGCCTGATAAGTATTTACGTATACGCTCTGGACGGAGGCATAGGCTGTTGGCTATTCCACCGTGTCGTACAGTAGCACGTGAACAATCCCCACTGTGCCGAATGCAGAGGGCGTTAAATATGTTGTTGGCCTCTAGCCCCGAATTGGATATATTAGCAGACAGTCCGCAATCAATATTAAACCATGTTGAGGAATTATTGTAAACGTTAGTTATTAAATTAACATAATTATGTTACTGGGTTAAGCCCGTTTAATTGTGTTTGATAAATAAATAAATAAATACCGTTTCTCCATTCTGTGCGGGCCAAAGCTGGATGGACCAATCTTTCATATGGGAGTCCAACTCATCCCGCCACCGCCTTCTAGGTCTGCCGCGAGGCTGCTTTCTATATTGGGTACCCATTCGGTCGCTATTTTAAGCCATAGCTCCAGCGGCATGCGGCAGACGTGACCAGCCCAATTACATTTCAACTGAGCAGCCTTTTGGGAAACGTCTGTACTTAACTCTTGACTTTGAGCGTATAGTGGTGTTGCGTATGCGGTTTATCAATTTGACACCGAGAATACTACGCTACATCGCTCTCTGACATACCTCGAGGGCGGACTTCTGTCGGTCTGTCAAAGACCAAGTTTGGGCGCCGTATGTGATGATGGGGAGGATGCACATGTCCATAAATAACTGACGATAACGTTTAACTTTCCCAATGAAAATAATTTATAATAAAACCAAAGAAATCTGTACATAATACAATATGTATACCTTTACCAATATACTAATTCACCTACTGAATAAATAGCTATATTTTACTAGGCTTTCTGCATGAAAAAAATGCTAAGATACAAATAGAACGAGAGTGTATCTTTAAGATCCTGATAGCGTGTTGTGTTGTTCTCTCAGTCGGACAGAATCTTGGCACCAGAAGCGATGGCGTTCGTACTTTGTATCGAATTTTGAACTACTGCATTTCCTTTGTTATTTATTTGAGTCTGCAGTTTAATAGCTTATTTTAAGTTCAAACGGAAGCTTTGAACTTAGAGATAAATCAACGAAGAACAAAAGCAGCAGTAAATATCTTTCCGACTTCTTTGCCGATAGTGGCAGTCTGACCGCAATGTTCAGGTAGGTAATTCAGAAAATGGGAACGATTTCACATTAAACAGGGTGCGGACCTGTAAGGTGGACGGATTAACCGGCAAAGATCGTATTATTGAGGTGGCTGAAGTACAAGAAATCTATGGGGAGGTCTATCAGCATTGGACGTCCTTTTAGCATGACAACAATCTACTCAAACAAACTCCAAACAAAGATTCCCGCCCTCCCCGAGCTCTGTCTGAAAGAACCACTAGCAAGATTCAGAAGTGCCATTTTCAGACCAATAGAGGGGGGATGTTAAAAAGGCCCACCTAATACATTCGCCACGAGACGGGCCTCAGCGTAATTAACCCACTGGATGTCCCTGGTGATAGGCACATGTGTCCATAGGCTGCAGTGGCTGCTAAAAATCACTCGTTAGTCACGAACGCTCGTTGGCCGCGTAAGTAGATGTGTAAGAAATAAACTGAAAGCTTACGAGTATACGACATACGACGAGTAAATTACGAGTGTTATAGTATTTAGATAATAAAATTGTATGTAAGCTTAAACCGGTTGAAAATATTATAATTAAAGTACTTAGAGAGGGGCAGACCTGCGCTTTGTTCTGTAGCAGGTATCATCACTTTGAGATCAACTCTTCTCCCTATGTTCCAGGATAAGACCAAATCAAACCCAGTCAAAGCGGGATCCCGCGGGGCTAGGGGCTCTACATAATGGCTAAATTTAAATCTTGTGCGATGGTCAATGTATTAAGGAAATTGTATTTTTATCATCATAATTAAGTTATTTAAGTATCATGCCTAAGCTTTTATATTGAAATGCATTTAGCCTAAACGGACTGATTACTCACTCTCTGCTAGCTGAATAATACAATATCATGACAGGGATAATAGTAATACTAACAAAACAATATTGTGTAATTTTTGATTACGCAATATTGTTTCAATTTATAGTTACAATTCGGTTCTGACAAATCGTGATTGATCAATCCCGCGGGATGGGATAAGCTGCGGGATTGCAATCTCTACCCACGACCCGTGGCTACAGAATACATAATTGCCATAGCGTAGCAGGCCGGACCAACACACAAAAACAAAAAAAACATGAAGCATTTAAATTATTGGGAACTCGATTATTTTGGCTAGTGAAACGCCATTCACGTAGTTCAATGAAATGCAGAATAATAATTTAATATTCTATTTATTTACACTATCAACATAAACAATAAAACAATATTCACTGTATGTCTCTTTGAAACTTGTCATCACTATCAGTTCTTTCGCGTTCCAGAGGCAGTTACTCCTGCAATCTGCGGTAGCACCCACTACAGTCAGCAGTAACGCCTGCAGCCTGCAGTTACTTCCCAAATGCCTTCGGTGTCTGTCAATCATTGTGTATCTTCATTGGATCCGTGAATTGCGCAGTTAGAATATAGAACAAAGCCGGTGCTGGTACCAACGACAAGTACCATAACTCCTTGAAGCCAGTGAGTGATATGATCCCGTAGGCATGGACCAGCCAGTGGCCCACTAGGATGACCAGATTGCGAGAATTGGTCATGGAAGATATGAGCAAGGCTGGTGCGGACTGGTCAATCTTTATCGAAAAGTGAGATGCTGATGTCATCATTGATATTATTATTATTATGTAGGGGAAGGAGCAATCTGGAAATAAAGCAACATTTGTTTAGAATATTCCTTTAATAAGAAAAGAGGAGGAAGGAGATACTTAGAAAGTCAGTCTAAATTTGCAGTTTTGACTGTCACTTTTTTGAGCCTATGAAGAGATCTTTTAGATTTTGAAATTTGAACTAGGTATGATGATTGCTTATTGAATGGCCTACTTTCAAACACAATCCTCTCAAACTGTTTATGCTGAGCTTTTCTTGAGAATTGAATGAAAATCGGAAGCATTTGAATAGCCTGTAACTCTAAAATATGTTACAGATTACAGAAATGTATAGTTGATGACTGATGAGTCTATAGTTTGAGTAAAAACAAGATTGTGTCAACAGTTTTATACTTACAGATGAGTCCTGCAGCCACTGTGTGAATGAGCACCAGTATTGGGTAGAAATACAGAGCACAATATATGGCCTTCTTTCCCCGGGAAGGTGAGTAGAATAGTAAGCATGGCCTCAAAGTTATAGTCAATAGTAGACTGAAGGCATATATTAACAGCACAACAGTGTACCTGTAAATAATGATAATATTACTTTTTAACCCACTTATTCATAAAAGTAATTCAGTGCTACAGCATAAGAATGAAAAATATAAACAGTGGTGCTTCAAAGCCAATGGGTTTTTTTCAATAAGCAGACAAATCTCTAAAATACTTTTCTAAACAGAAGATGTTCTGCATATCACACAGTGGTTCGTTTTCCCGATCATGGTGGACAAAAAGGGTGATCGAGTTTCTTCTGTTGCACTAGCTATAACGATAGCCAACATACTAGCTAACATGGATCAAATAAAAGTTTTGTTCAAATACCCTCAAGTTTTAAAATATAAATATTCAAGTGTCAGAAGTTGGGTAAATAATTACAAAATTAGTTGATTTCTGGTCGTCACTCTGTCAACATCTTAACGCAAATTAAAAGCGAAAGTTAAAATATTACTTATGAGTCGTAAAGTAGTAGGTATGTAGTATTTTTACTATAAAACACCAAAGCAAATATGTGTTTTGTTATTGAGATATGTACAGTCGAACTCCACGGAGACTAGGTTTTTCCTACATTTTTAATGTTTGTTAGACTAGAACTTACATGTACCCTCTTGTACCCAGGCTGCATTTTTTAAGCACGGTAGCTACATTAACGTACTTCATAAAATTAATAATTACAAGCAGCGGACTCAAGCGGAAGGTGTTCAAAAAAATTTTTTTTTTAGAAGGATTTATCTATTCTTCAAAAAAAGATTTTATTAAAGAATGGACAAAACCTTCTAAATTAGATAAAATCGAACGTTTATATTTTTTTTTACTTTCAAAATTGATTTGAATGATGCCACTAAAGAGTCCATGAGATATTTGAAGATGGTGATATCTAAGAATTCCAGCAAATTGAATGAAAAAGTTGCCATACGTGTTCCTGTGTACTAATTGTTTTCTTTTTGATTGAGGTGCCCTAAGGTGAAAATAATACTTTGTAAATGTCTAATGAAGATCGGTGTCCTTCTCCAAGTTTTTAAGTCGAGGTTTGCTTAGGAAAAGAAAGTTTTCTTCGTCGTCAATTCCCGAGAAAAAACCCACACTAGAGTCACTGTCGTTGGACAAGGAAACGCTGGTTTCGGAGCAAGACCACTGCACCAACTGATGACTGTCACTGATGTATGTGCAAGTACCAATACATTGAGCAATGTAGAATTCGGAGGCGTAGCTCCCAGGGACCCAAGAAATCAGGAGTTCGCGAAACTGGTCGCATTCAAATTGGATAGGGTGCCCGAAGAAAAGCGTACTATGAAATTCTTGGATTTTATAAGGAAAGTACGAGGTGAAGAATCCTTAGCAAATGTCAGCATACCTAGTTTTGAGGAATCAGATCAATGTGTACTTTCCTTGTTACTTGGTTGGTTTTATAAATTAAATTATATTTTGTTCACTGTTTATTATTATTTCATGAACACGTCATAGTTTAGCAGCAGTTACACGCTTAGCTATTGAAAACCATAGGAAAAATAGCTAGAAGTCAGTCATTTATGCTTAAAAATCGACAAAGAATGGTTATTGAAAAACCCACTATAAACTGGCCTCAGTTCACATAGTACAAGTAGGTAAGAAGAGTTCAAGTTATGTGGGTTTTTGTTTACGAAGTAGTTATTACATATATTGTTATTTTTCTTATTTATTCCAATAATGTACATAAAGACGCAACGTATAAACTTAATTTTAAGGTATAAATAATTTTGTCCACCATGTTTGTATGGGACGAATCACTGTGTATCAGTTCAATTAATTAAAAAATCTGTGATAATATTTAGTGTTTTAAATTAATTCCTCAATAGATCTTTGTTTCAAAGTGATAAAGGTCAAGAGACAGATTGAAGTAAACTGATGGTCTCTAGGAATTCATGGAAGAAATAGGTCGCAACTACAACTTACAATGGATACACTGCTTCCTGGGTGCAGTGTAGCGTCTCCTTATAGTCAGGCTGAGGGTTGTGGAGCAATGTGTACCAATCAGACAAGTCATTGGGGGTACATACAGACAGTTCTATTGTACCAGTAGGAGGCAGAACCAATAATGCCGCTAGAGTGCCAAAAAATATCTCTAAAGCAGCGCACACATGCTGGCCTATTATGCCTTCTCTCCTAAAACAAAATGAGAATATATTGTGACGTAGTGAGTGTAGTGTGTAAGGAGTTGGCCAATCAGTCTGTCTGCAGCCAGCAAAATGATCTGTAATCTTAATAGTTATATGTGTGTGTTGAAAGAATACAAATAATTTCAATCAGAATCTTCAATGAAAGTATGAGTTCTAAGAATCTAAGAAGTTGGTTCAGGGAATTAGCAAAATTGGTTTAGCTGCTTAAAGATATTTTGCTGCATGAATAACTTGCTTTTGCTTAAATCATAGATGATGACAAATAGTGTGAGTATGTGGTATACACAATTTCACACCACAACAAAAAAAAGCCCTGAGACATGACTAAAAATGTTGGAAACTTGACTAGCTATTTCCAAATACTTATTGTGTGTTTTCCAAAGAGACAGCACTTTATTATGAACCAGACTGCCAGGGATCTCACATAATATATTAAAAATTCACCCAAAATCGTGTTAAGGGCTCTAAATGTTGTTGCAGTCAGTAGGGATGGGGGCTAACCCCAAATTAGTTTATACTTGGGATATTCAGACTATAATATTAATTAAACTCATCAACAGTGTAAATATTTGTTTCTTTATCTTCTTTATATAGTTTCTCTCATTAAACGATTACTTATCAACAGTACATTTTCTCACATTACTTACGTTTTGCCGAGCCTAGCCACCGTATCAATGAAAAACCAATGCAGCACTAGCGGTAACAGCACCATGAAGCCAAGGTACTGCCAATCGTAGAGTGTGGGCTCGTCAGCGCATGGCGTGCAGTAACTGGACGCGTTGGTTCGGAACCCTCGCAGGCAAGCCCCGCAGTCACTCCAGACCCCATCTTCAAGTTCTGTACGCCCGCAATACAGCCCAGGACACGATCTGACCACGGACATACTTCGAAGTGGACCAAATTTACTACTAAACTAGATAGATATTCGTGATTTCATCAGCTACGTATTTACGGGTATCTAAGATGAAGGTGTTCTAAAACTATACAACACACAAAATTGGTATCTCCAATGCAAATTTACAATAAAAACAAATTTATCCACCAATATTTTGATTGTTTTGACTTTTTCTGCAACAATTATTTTTATGACATTGACAGCTGTTTTTTTTGTTTACGGCTTCTTTTACGGCTCCGGAATGATGGCAGCAGCAGCGGTTTGTCATAGGCATTACTTTTTGTTTTTAAAAACGAAGGAACTAATTCAAACAGCTTGCTATTGAGGAGCTTGTTCAGGATTGAGATAGACGCATTGCCATAAAGCCACTAGACGCCTCGATTTCTCCTCACAAAGGCTCCTCAATCTCAATGTTTGGATTTAATAAATAATTGGTACTCTAAAGACATCACAATAACATTTATTTAGTGGGATAGGAATCCGTAGGAATTGTAGGATTGTATTTTATGAAACTAATCAATATCATTATTATTTTTTATCGGAGTAGGTATTTAAGTAGGTATACAGGGTGACTTTGCAAGTGTTTGCCAATTGACTCTACACTTGTAGTTCAACTCGTTTGCTAATATCGTGACTAGCGCTGGCGTATTTATAAAAATTGGTTTGTAAAGTAGGTTTACGATCGAGATGTTTACGTGATAACGTCCGGAAGATCGGTCCACTCACTCGAACGCTATGCCTGCCTCCGCTCGTGAGGATTCCGCGTGACAAGTTTCACGGAATGACTGCGGCAGCGCTCGAGATGAGACGGGAGATCGGTCCGTCTCTCTCTCGTTATACCTGCGATCGCGCTCGTGAGGTTTTTGTGTGACACAAGTTTCTGAACATGTCACCCGACTAAAACGATTTTAAAGACGTTATCACGTCAAAATGGCAAGTACGTGCAAAATCACCCTATGATACTGAGCTCATTGTGGTTGCTACTGTAACTGTACCTAACGCGTGCTAACGCTTATTTCAACCAGCACGCAGCGTTCGTTTGAGCGACCGGCTTTCATGATTGTTGAACCCACACAGGTTAACACTCTTCAGTTATTCCAGAGTTTGCTAAACATTGCTCATGATTTAAGATAGGTACCTAGTCATGTTGAAATTCATAGAATCACTTTTGTTCTCCACAAAGTTCCACTAAAGTCTCAAAACATCTTCATCTCAAAAATATTATTTATTTCAAAATCGTTCATTCATTACAGTTAACTTAATATGAATGATAACGCTTAGCATAATCACAACACTGCTACTATGTAACTACATGATTAGGTTACAAACAATCAAAAACATTTTACCAAAAACTTGCAAGCTTACAACCTATGTATCATTTAAAGAACTTTGAACTTCCCTCCAATTTCAACCGGTCCGCCGAAAAATCGAACACGGAGGCTCCTTATAATGTATCGTAGTATAAAGTAGACCAAGAAAAGGGCTAGGGAGATACCTAGGAACAGATAGAAGATGAAGTCCAGCATAAAGTACTTAGTAAAGCTGACGCCGACAGCTGGTGAGCGGAGATGGCGAGCTCCTTTGTTCCTGAGGACATAGTCGGTCCACCAGACTGCGTTTTCTGGACCTGATATTATGGGATCGAAGACCTTTTCTTTTAAGTTGGATATAGATTCCTTGTACCTGTAAGAGAATAACATAAGACTACAGAAGTTGTGATTATGGTGCAGTGGCTGTAAAACATCTGCAGAAGTTGATTCTTTTGAAATAGCCAAGCTGCCTACAACTGGCTGATGTCGATGTTCCTTGTTAAGTAGATTATGTGAAACTTACTTTCCATCTGTCAGGACTGCTGTGATGGTTTGTTTAAGTGTTTCCTTTTCCAAATTGTATGGATCTAATATTTCTCCAGCTCCAAACTTAGTGATTTGTGCAATGAAGTTCTTTCTTGACTTTTGGAGAGGGAAACCTATGATTGGTACTTGGTAGTAGACAGCCTCCTCCAAAGAACGCGTACCACCATTCGTTATAAAGGCTTTCACATTTGGATGAGCTGAAAAAAATTGTTA
The DNA here is from genome assembly GCA_950022985.1 of Udea ferrugalis. Taxonomy (NCBI): domain Eukaryota; kingdom Metazoa; phylum Arthropoda; class Insecta; order Lepidoptera; family Crambidae; genus Udea; species Udea ferrugalis. Next base: position 6,722,702 of record OX465533.1, read on the forward strand.
CATCTTCAAACTTTTGGGAATTCCTACGATATTAACAACATAATCGTCCACTTAGCCACACACACGTGTCGCAACTCACAATACAGATTTGCAACTTATCTTTTCATTCAAGATACCTATCAGTGGATTTGGGTAAAGGCAAGTAAAATACTGAAAAGAAAACCTACCTAAGATTTCTTGCTGTGGGAACCAAGACTGCGCGATCACATTGTCAGGTTTGTTAATCACGGTGGTGTTGCCAATCTTCCACAGGATAGTAAATGGCACTTCTTTGAACGCATCAGTCAGGGTTTCCAGGATTGAAGGCGCCAACGACTCAGATTCTTGCAAGGCTCCTAGACTGAAGTACACTACTCCTTTTGTGCACGAGTCCAGAAAGGTTTGCGTACTCTAAAGAAATTAGAAAGGATTTTGAAGGTTTTGAATGGGAAATCTTTAACAGGTATGCTATGTGATCAATAATATGAAGCACAAGCCTGACGAGTACACAAGTAATTACAACAACATCTCTTTATACCGGTACAGTGCTTCAGATAATAAGAATTAACTACATACAATCTCATACCTCTGGCAAATGCAGTCCTGGCTTCATGTGCAAACGGTCGACAAACGTTATAGCAGGAACTGTTGGTCTATTGCCAACCAAGATTGGATTACTGGCAATAAACAGCAGGTCTATCTCCTGTTCCAGTTCTTGAAGATCACGGTTCAAGTTGAAAATTTTCTTCGCCGCCAAATCGTTTAGCGGTAGATAGTTGTAGTTATACTCGTTTTTCGTTTGAATGTACCTGTAGAACTCGATTATCTTTTCCCAACGAGTCATGTTCACTCCGTTGTTCAGAGAATTCTCATCTAAGTACAAGATAGGGTGAATAGGGTTACCTTTGGCTTCGTACTGATGTATCTTGCCATTTGTCGTAGTAATAGCAATGTGAGGAGTTCCATACTTGTCCGCAACGGCATACAGGACTGGCACATCTGCTTCAGTAATGACTAAATCGAACTTAATGTTCGGATTTATGAACAGAGCAGTCATTTGCTTAGATCTCAATTGAGCAATAGCGATTTTCAGTCTTAGTTCGTTCAATGTTCGTAATCTGGGGAACAGATCATCAGTATTGGTCACCAGTTTTTTGAACTCGTCCCAATACGGCGCTGATTCTACTCCGACGTCAAGTTCGATAATGCTTTCTGTCTCTGGATATTGGAACTGCCCTGGATAGGATGTCATTGTCACAACGGAGTGACCTTTCATAACAAGTTGTTTTACATATCCTCGAAAGACTAGATGGTCGGCGTAAGAAAGAGAGGAGAACAGGGCTAGTATTCTTGCCGCATTTACAGCACTGCAGAAATATAAAATGAAGAACACAATACTAAACTTGGGAAGCCCCATTGTCTCGATAAAGGCAACGTCCACTCAGCTTCAACGTGAACCTCAAAAAGGCTGTGCACAGTAAAAGTGAACATGGTAGTCTACAGGAAAACCATCTGTTCAAACATTCAGTTGAACGTTAAGTAAACTAGCAGCATAGAGCCGGCTTCGTAATAATTTAGAGCAATCAAATAACACCAGTGACATAATACAAGTAGATACATACCTACCTTGTTGATTATAACGACGGATGTTTCTTTCTAAAGAAAATTAATCAATGTTAAGTTGAAAATGCACACGTGGTGACACATATATGAGCGAACTTTTGGAGTTTTACCTTACTGTAACTTACCTTTAAAGTTACGATATTAACAAGAAGTTGATGCTAAGCGCGATCATATTTCAACCCAAGATAATTTTCTCTTATATTTATAAGCACCAGTTAAGAGGTCAAAACATGTGCGCAACAGACTTCGAACACCGAGGACAAGGGCCCGGGTGCTTCGTGGCCTCCGCCGTGGGCGCTCCTGGAATGTGTGCATCGCTGCACAAGCAGACTATCGAAGTGTTGAAATGTCTTTTTTCATTACTCATACTCTGAAAGTAGGTCATTACTGACCTGAGAAGCGGGCTGAAAGTAACACTTTTCATCCCTAGGGAGAATCACTTTCAACTGACAGGTGTCAAATTATTTTTAAAAAAACTAGTTCTTTTTCACATATCTATTGAACCATGTTCCAACTATCTATACAGCCACGATGTAAAATTTGAAATAACTTTAAGTTAAGTATTGATCAGAGAATATGTATTTTTAAATCACTTTATTATAATTTAGTTTCAACAATTTCTTTAAAATAACTTAGCTTTGAGTAAAATATTTACCATTTTTCTAATGATGAAAAAAAAAATAATGGCTGAATAGCGGGCCGGCCACAGAAAAAAAAACAAACAAAATAGGCGGGAAAGCGGCAATTCGATCTTCATTTATTTTCCTCATTTTTTCTTAAGCTAATTCATGTTTTTATTTTTACTTTCCTCGTATTTGTAATGAAAAGCACAGTGTTTCCCTCGGGTGAAAGACTTATTTAGTCCCTCGAACTATTGGCGCCCTCACTTCGTTCGGGGCGCCAAACCCCGTCTCGGGACTAAATAAGTAACTTTCACCCCTAGGATAACAATGTACTATTGTTGTTGCTAGGTTCCCAGTACAAGACTGGCAGACAGCTAATCTTAGTTGCACAGAGCAATAAAACAAAGATTTTACATCCCTGAAACTATTATATTCTACTTGCTACATACACCTCATATTTGATGAACGTCAAAATGGCGGGATCACTCTTCCTTTTAAAGAGACTTTCCACTAGTTTTATAGTACTTATTTAGCACCTTTTAACACCTCTAATATAAATTAAGGTACCTTCTTAGTCTAGACGATATTAGGACACATAGAGGATCCCGCGTCAAGATGGCGGGATCACGCTGGTTGCCACAAAACCACCAATAATTTTGTAAAACCAACTGCTCTAAGATTTAACACCTATCCAATACCTCCGAAAAAACATATAGTATTGCCAGAAATAATTATGGTTTTTGTTTAATTTACTTTTTAATTGTTCTAAACTTCGATGGCACTTTCGCCTGCTTAGTTGTGAAGAGCAAAGTTCATTATGGTTTAAATTGCTCTTCGAATAATTGACAGCAGACGCTTTTGCTTTTTTATTTTTGTAAATTAACATTGAATCTTCAAGTTTTTGGCGTTTTTGATAAGTAAAAACCCCTTAATAATTTTGAATGCAATGGAGTTATAATATGAAATATCGATAAACAAACATTCCAATCTAAAGAAGTGCAGACCTACTAGTTTTTGCTTTTTGTAGATGGGTGATTCTAAAATTTGTCAATTTTAATAAATGCGTCAATAGCATAATGTACCTTTCGTTACAACATAATCAGAGGCTGGCGCCTGCGCCGCTGCGCAGTGAAATACACAGTTAACTAACGCTAGAACGCAGGTGGGAATCTTCACGGCTACACTCTTACCTACAAGGTAAACGAAAGCATATTACGCGATTGCTAATAGGATGGGTGACTTAAGTCTAATGGCGTCTGTACCTTTACCTTAATGCACCTTTCTCATAACGTCCCTTTCGCAAAACGTACCTTTTTTCACATTAATTATTTTTCAGTGCTACAAGTGAATCAATGCAAAAAAAGCTTTTTTCTCCAAACAAATCACACATTGTAATTTAGGACAAAAGAATAAAAAATAGTTTGCTTCAAAAAGTTGGGGTAAGTAGTCGGAGCCCAGAGGCATTCTGATTGTTGCCGTCAAAAGCCCAGATTTCGCTGAGGGAATTCGAACTCAACGCTTGGGTTTTTTATCGGTGTTTTCCATCACCCGCAAAGGACATGACCAAAATTTCATAGACACAAACCTTATAACGTATTCGAAAAGCCTTTAGACTTAAGTCATCCACCTTATTAGCAAAATCGCGTATTACGCTTTCGCTTTCCTTGTTGAAAGTGTGTCATCATCATATCAGCCGAACAACGCCCACTGCTGAGCCTATGCCCAGTAGTGGGCAAAGATCTTCACAACGATCGGTCCTGTGCTGTCCGCATCCAGCGGCTTTCCACGACCTGACCAGATCGTCGGTCCACCTTGTGGAGGGCCTGCCCACGGAACGCCGTCCGGTACGTGGTCGCCATTCGAGAACCTTTTCGCCCCAACGGCCATCGGTTCTTCGCGCTATGTGTCCTGCCCACTGCCACTTCAGCAATGCAATCCTTCGAGCGATGTCGGTTGCCTTAGTTCTCCTGCGGATCTCATCATTTCTGATTCGATCAAGCAGGGAAATACCAAGCATCGCTCTCTCCATTGCTCGCTGGGTGACTTTGAGCCTTCTTATGAGACCCATAGTGAACGACCACGTACGTCTCACTCCCATATGCCATTACTGGCAACGCACACTGGTCAAAGTGTGTAGCCGTGAAGATTCCTACCTACGTTCGCGCGTTAGTTAACTGTGTATTTCACTGCGCAGCGGCGCAGGCGCCAGCCACCGATTGTGTTGTAATTCAGTGGTCGTGGATTCGAATTATTAATTTGAGAATGGCGCATTGTGAGAAAGGTACGTTTTGCGCAAGGGGTACATTTTACGAAAGGTACATTATGCTATTGAACGCATTTATCAAAAGTTGACAAATTTTAGAATCACCCATCTACAAAAAGCAAAAACTAGTAGGTCTGCACTTCTTTATATTGGAATGTTTGTTTATCGATATTGTATATCATAACTCCACTGCATTCAAAATTATTTAGGGGCTTTTGCTTATCAAAAACGTCAAAAACTTGAAGATGTTAATTAATAAATTATTATTATTAGCCTAAAGTAGTGTCCCACTGCTGGGCAAAGGCCTCCCCACCACTTCTCCACTTTGTACGGTCCAGAGCTATGGTGGACCAGTTTTCCAGGAAGGTGTCTAGCTCATCCCGCCATCGCCTTCTAGGTCGATAGGTTTAGTAATTAATAAATTACTAAAATAAAAAAGCAAAAGCGTCTGCTGTCAATTATTCGAAGAGCAATTTAAACCATAATGAACTTTGCTCTTCACAACTAAGCAGGCGAAAGTGCCATCGAAGTTTAGAACTATTAAAAAGTAAATTAAACAAAAACCATAATTATTTCTGGCAATACTATATGTTTTTTTGGAGGTATTGGATGGGTGTTAAATCTTAGAGCAGTTGGTTTTACAAAATTATTGGTGGTTTTGTGGCAACCAGCGTGATCCCGCCATCTTGACGCGGGATCCTCTATGTGTCCTAATATCGTCTAGACTAAGAAGGTACCTTAATTTATATTAGAGGTGTTAAAAGGTGCTAAATAAGTACTATAAAACTAGTGGAAAGTCTCTTTAAAAGGAAGAGTGATCCCGCCATTTTGACGTTCATCATATTTGCGATTCGAAGATGATACAGTTATCATGGTGGATACGCTATTCCACCAACTTGAGGTTCTTCAGTGAAAACATGAGCGCGACAGCATGCCCTCCGCGGGCCTCAGCTAAGCGCCACTTAGTAAAGCGCGGAAACAGCGGTACCTGAATCCATAACAGAGTTAGTCGCTATGGCAACTGTTGCCTAAACAAACGAAATTGTCATCGGCATAGCAACTGTCTATCTAAACTTCAAAATAATGCGAAATACTGGTTCGAAATGTGTTTAGCCGTAGTGTTTAGTTGGAAAATAATATAACTCATCGCATAAGAATGGAAAGCGATCGCGATGTAACAAATTATTCGGTGGTGGGTAGGATCGGAGAAGGCGCTCATGGGTTGGTGTTCAAGGCACGCCACCTGCCCACTGGGCGCGAGGTGGCCTTGAAGAAGATACTAATTAAAAACTTAGAAGATGGCATTCCAGTGAATGTAATGAGGGAAATAAAAGCCCTGCAGTTACTTCGCTGCAAATATGTAAGTAAGTGGGTAACTACCTATATTAAACAAAAAACATTAAATACCCTATTCTTGAAAGAAAAAACGTACGGAATCAAAATGTCCACTTACTTTTGCAGATTATCAAACTATATGACATGTTTCCTCGGGGCATGAGTCTTGTCCTGGTATTAGAATACATGTGCTCAGGCTTGTGGGAGATGTTGCACCAGAACCAGCAGGAGCTGACCCTGCCCAGGGTCAAGACGTACGCGCAAATGCTGCTGAAGGGAACGCGGTATATGCACGCTCATTATATCATGCATAGGGTAAAGATGCGTCGTTTCTCTTTCTATTGAACTTTCAGAAACTGGATGATCATAGTGGTTCACCGTTGAACTTTCTCACGAACCAGAGCCCCTTTCCTTCAAATCTTCGAGTGATCGATAGGATTTTTAATGAAATAATTTGAATTCGTATTTTGTTAAACCGGAACCGATGGACAGTCCGTTTCGGATCCGTAGTATCGATAGTATCGGTAATGCACTGCAGTATAACGTGCTTTCACGCCTTACTTACACTCATTCTGTATTCCTCCTCACTATGCATTCCCCTCCTACCAGCAACCTTTCGCAGAAGTCATTGTTTTGTCTGCTCTGAGGGAGTCCAGAGCTAACAACTTTTAAAAAAACCTTAAATACCTTGTTTTATTACTTCTATGGGCAACAGTTTACCAACGTAACTTAATCTAAACGTCTATGTTTTTCATTTCAAGGATTTAAAACCAGCAAATCTTCTGATAAATCACGAAGGGATACTAAAAATAGCAGATCTAGGTCTAGCTCGCCTCTATTGGCCTGAGGGTGGCCGGCCTTATTCGCACCAGGTCGCTACGAGGTAAGATTGTTTTTGAACACCCATTCTTGAATTGCAAGTTCTTTACTTTTTTCACAAAAAATGTTGATTGATTCGCTGTGTATTTCAGATGGTATCGAGCCCCAGAGTTGCTGTACGGTGCAAGATTTTACACGGAACAAGTGGACCTCTGGGCAGTCGGTTGTATTATTGCAGAAATGATTACGAAGCAGCCACTTTTCGCCGTAAGTGGTTATCATAACTGGTCAAGCGCGTGTCGGAACCTCGCATCGAGGGTTCTGTTCATTGAAGTGATTTACCTACTCATGCGGACTATGATGTACTCGTACCGTACATAAGCAAGCGAGATATTCTTTATTTTTTATCTAGAACTTAACAAGAAAAACTATTATTTGGAAAGGAATTAATTCAATTAATTATGTGTTTTTGTTTTGTATTTTATCGTCATGGGTAAGTGAAAGTAGGAACAAGCTTAACGAATCTCTTTGCACTACTTGTACAAAACCAACTGACCATCCGTCGGGAAATCAGTTGTAGGAACCTACTTCGACTGTTTCTAATGGTGATGGGTTTGAGAAACTAAGTTTTTTCAGGGGGAATCAGACATAGAGCAGCTAGCGATAGTTCTGCAGCACCTCGGCACCCCGACTGAAGAGACATGGCCAGGACACAAGGAGCTGCCTGATTACCACAAGATAACCTTCCCAGAGTCCACACCGACGCCCTGGCCCGAGCTGTTGCCGGGGGTGGAGCCCGACGCAGCGCATCTGATCAAGTCTTTCATACTCTATGACCAAAGCCGGAGGACTTCCGCGAAGGAGGTTGGCTATGGTTATCTTTGTTCTAGTTTCATTTCATTCATTTTACTCTGCATATTCCGGGTCTATGCCACATATGGAATTAAACAGTTGGTGTAGGTATATTGTAGCAATAGGTACCTTCTACTGGTATTTTCTACTAGGCGTGGACAAAATTAGTAATTTTATACACTCTGCCTTGACTTTTATACAAAATCAAAAATACTAGTCAGAATTTCGTAGGAGATACACACTTGGCGCTATAAGCTGACTACAGATATACGGTGTAAATCATAAAAGGTTTTTTTTACAGGCGTTACGACACCAATGGTTTCAGAATCGCCCCCTGCCTGCCTCCTTAGCAGATATGCCCAGGCCTGCTCCAAACAAGTCAAAGTAATTTATTATGTGTAAAAATAAAACAAAATTAAGTCTTAAAATGCATTTTATTCATTTCGAATTACTTACGCATGGCTAATTAGATTACAATAACAATTACAATAAGGAATAAATTGTACTCTTCGATTTATGTACATTTGAGCCATTTTAATCAAGAGTTTGACCTGGATTGCGTGTTTATAACGTGACGGTGGCACTTCATTAAGCGTTTCGTGTTTGCAATATTGCAATCCGAACACGGCAACTGTTTTGTTATGTTTGATTGTTTTACAAATGGCACTTACCGAAAATATTGGTCATTTTTCCATGCACATATTCTGATTAGTTACTTAGTGTTTTTTTAAGCAAATCTTTATTATTTGTATTGAACACACAAATAATTCACATGCTTGCGATTTTGTGTTAAATCGTCAGAAACATCGATGCGCACATTGGTTAGAAACCGCTTTTATAATTTTCAATGAAAACTCTTCTAGAAAAGTGCATTTACATCAATGCGCAACCCAGGCAATTTCTCATATGCCGTAATAGTATGAAATGATCTTTTACTACACTCGAATCTATTAACACTTAAAAGGTTTTATAAATAATACATAAACATACTTCTAGGTTTTTGGAATTGTAAATGGGTCGTCCTAATAAATAAATAAAATCTACCTTGACAGAAAAATGCAGACCAAATTTACAATAACATAAGAGATCAAAGGGTTAAGAAACATCCCAACAGATAAAAAAATATGTCATAGTCTCTCATTTTCAGGATAAATGTACGAATTTGTATTGTTTTTCTACTATTTTACACTATTATTCAAATATCTGCGCGCGACGTAGGTAAGGGCGTCTTGGAAGGTAAGTCTGTTAGATGTACAAATTATATTATTTAACATGCAATAAAATCTAAATACTGCCCTCAATATATCTTACTCTACTTGTGTGCTAGCTCTGTACTAAAATAAGGCTTTCGGAACCAGACCATTCGGATTAATGAATCCGACCTCTACAGAGTATACGTTACGACATACATAATAACTACACCTATCTGTTAGGTAGACAATAAAGAATAAGCACAGCCATTGCTACTACTGCTATAAGTAACATTGGGCTTTTATGTATTGGCTAATACAAGACATATTTTGCATTAGAAAGAAGCAAAAATTGCTATATCTATCTGATATTTAATTACACAAATTCCAAGTATTTCATTGAATGATTGATTGTAGAAATAATAAAAAACACAAAAAAATACTAAGAAAGGCAATTTTATGTGTTCTATTTGTTAGGTAAAATTCGAAAGATCTTGCTGGTTTATACAATTCAGAGAGTAACGACCAGCCAAAAATATACTGGTGTTCCTAATGATTTTAAAATATTTAAATCAACTATCATTTCTGAACGTTAGTATACGGTCAATGGCACATCACGCTGCCCATTTCCTGTCAGTCCTCTTTGCTCTATTGCAAAGAAATGGCATTTGGCAAGAGCAAGGTAAAAAACGCAAATGGGTAGCTTGATGTGCCGTTGAGTGTACAAGAAACTTGCTGAAAGTATAAATAATAGCAAATATCCAGTCAGTGCATTAATGCTACATCAGGTACCTACTTGCGAAGTTCACCCGGTACAGTTGGTCGCGAATATCTAAACCTATTCTAACTATCTACAATTATGGAATCTATCTTGTGCAACCCAACCGTTACAGAAGCATTTATACTTACTGCAATAAGCATACCTTTTGGTAAATACGTCCACACATTATACAACACAAAATACCATAAATGTAACCTAATTATCTTTTTATTAAATCAATCAAACATTATAAAATCAAGAAACTTCATTAGAACAATTAATAACTCATAGTAATCTTACCAATCTTGATTTTAATAAAAAGACAATGCGTGGAATTTTTGATAAGTTTTATTGAACAATGGCATTACCTTGGCGTATCTGTTTCTATAATAATTAATTCGTCAACACAGTCACTATTTAAGTGACAGACTTAAATACTTTACATTACAATACAATAAATACATAGACACTTCTTTGTTACAAGCCAAACCGATCTCTAACAAAGGAGTAAGACTTACTTACTCTTTTGTGAAATATCGTGAGTCCTGAAAGAACAGTTTTTGTCTGTTTAGCTATAACTTAATGTTTTCTGTAGGGCTATAGCACGAACTGCTAACGTTTCGGTAATCGAAAAGTATACGATATTTTTTTTCTTTTTCCTGTGTCTTTAAGAAAAAAAAGTTTCGTTTACTTTTCGATTACCAAAACGTTAGCGGTTCGTGCTAGGCCTACTGAATACAAATAGTCATTCTTAAAGATCCTGGTTTATTCAGCCCTAGTCGCACTATCTTAACTATAACAATAAGTCAGCAGCCCAAACTGAAGTTCCTGGCCAACATCAAAATTATTGCCAAAGTAAGATCTTACAACACTCTTCCTTGGTGTTACTGATAAAATAAAAGTACATTAATCATCAAAAAAATGTGTGCGTCAAGAGTGGTCCAATATGTCTGAAGCATTAAGGAAAAGCAACCTTATCACTACAGAATTGAAATACTGTTTCACTTATTTCGAATTTTAGTGACGTTTCAAAGGACAGACGACTCCGTCATTGTAGAGTATTTATGACAATTGTTTTTGTCAAGCCACCTTAGCCATCAATACCTTTTTGATCACTCTGTTAGCTCACACAATTTTGATGCTGACTGTTCTATTATTATGCCAAATAGGTTTTATATTTCTAAAATTAATTTTCAAGATAAAAAAGATCCGTAATTAAATCTGTTATTGGTACCAATAAATCAGCATTTTTGTAACTGCATTTACAAATATCGTTCCATACAATATGTAAGTTTTTGCAATTACCTTTGTCTATTGTCATTCAAAATCAAGACACTTGATTCTAAACAACTGCCGATACCGCGATATGTATCGATAATATTCTACTAATCTTTTAACTAATAATATTTACAACCACCTCCGACACACCTTGCCACACCGACCCAAGTAAAATACGTAACATAATATTTTTTCTATGTATAACACATATTTTGAGAAAATGTGTTATCTGACCAGCCAATACAAAATAATACAGGTATCTATCTCTGGCCGCACAGTACCAGCCAAAAGATTAAAAAATAATTGAGCTAAAATACATATATGAATTATGCCATATAATGTTACTTCCCAGAAATTGATCCTTATAAACGACACTAGGAGATGGCTTGAAAATACAGGGAGACTTTTTTTCCAAAGCCAACAGGTTCGATTCCCGGATAAGAAAAAGGTTTTTTACATCTGAGTGTGCAGTTTTAGTTTTTGTCAAAATAGGCTTCTAGACTCCTTTCAGCATTTTTCGATATTATCATAGTTTTGGATTTGGCCTACCACGCCCACTTGAAAAACGCACCCTGTATACTCGATTTTTATTAAGTTTCGAGCGTAGTTGCAGCAGTCCAATCTGCTTTTTTGCGTTACAGTAACTGTTTATTCGGCGGTACTATGCCCCAAGAGAGAAATTTACTCGTCATGCGTACGAGTCTTCGTACCTCTGCCTAAGTAGTATCAAGACAGTACCTTCCTAGGTAACTAACCACAACGGCAATATTTTTCCAAGTAAAACTTAGTGTGACCAAATTTTGACAAGTGTCAAATGTGAATTTGGACCTTATGTACACAATTTGTGAAATAAATACAATTTTACACTTGAATAGTAGTTTCGATAGTGTTGTTCGAGTACGGTGGCCGGCACATCACGCTACCCATTTCCGGCCAGTCCTCCTTGCTTTATTGCAAAGGAATGACATTTGGCAAGAGCGCGAGAATAAACGGTAATGGGGTAACCTGATGTGGTGTTGACTGTACCTCGTGCTAGTTGCGTATCCAGCCGGCGGTGTGCAGGTAGTGGCGGATGGCGAGGTCGAGGTCGCTGTCGGGCGCGGCGGGCCGGCGCAGGAGCACGCCTTTCATCGTCACGTACTGCGCCGGCGGCAGGCTCAACGTTGTACACAGCTGTAATCAATGATATTACTCGTATAATAAAAATACGCAGATAGGTTACTTGTGCTTAAAAGGCTTCTTCGCCCTGTGGTCTGGGGCGTAAGAATGCAGCCTAGGTCCACCCCCGCCTGTCGTAAGAAGCGACTAAAGGGGGCCCTTGGGGTCGCTCGGAAAGCACACGACGGGGGCTGTGTGCTTCCATTGCACATGTGACCCCGAGGAGGACGGCAGTGTAGGGTGGCCTCGCACTGCCGTACACGGACGTTAGTAAGAGGGGAGGCACCACTTCCCTCGAGGAGAGCCGGACTGCCGGCACAGCGCGCCAGGGTTTCACCGGTAGAGTGGCTCCTCAGGAGAGTTCTCGGGAAACCCTGGTCACGCGCAGAAGAAGGCCGCCCCGGTGTTTTAGTGGGTACTCCCACCCTGGGGTGGGTGAGTCCTACACTCCTCCGCTGCCTTTCCCCAAGCATTGACAGTTTGAGACAACACTGCGCAACATGCATTTGTCTCGTTTACGCTCTAGTAAATAATCATGCTATCTTGTACACACGGTCAAATCATAGGTACGTACGCCAGGGGACAATTTTTGACTTCGCGTCTCTTTTAAATATCATTGCCTGTTATCAAATTTTTAGTTGTTGATTACTGTATGGCCCGAGGTTTAAAGCGCCGGTTGAGATGCGCACAAATATTTTGTTTGTCGATGAATCGTATTTGGTCGGGGTGTTTGTAGTACAGTCAGCGTTAAAATGCTGTTTGCTTACAGAGCGGTCAAGGTGATGACGGATTGATAAAATCAAGTATACCTTATATTTTAATGAATATTGTTTGTCGATTGAAGCGTTACTAAAATGTAAAACAAGTCGGTCCAGAAATAGAAATTCGGTCTTGGCTTCAGGCAGGAATCGAACCTTATCAAATATCAGTGAATACGGTATTTAAATACTTCAGACATATTTCAGCCCTCTGACCACATACATAATTTTAAAGCGGGACTGTAACTTCATTGTTCACCCGGTAAAAAAAAAACTTATATTTACATACAAGTTACATTGCTAGTTTTTTAGTTACCTGTATTTCGTTATTGGTTAGCAGATGCTTCGAGCAGCCGCCGCTGCATGAGCTCTTTCTGGAGCAGCCACATGCGGTGCTTCCGTCCCGTGTGGACCTTGGGCTGGTGGAACTTGAGACGCTTTCTCCTTCTCTGTAACATTTACGACACACATTAAATAATTACCTTAAGCTTTTAAGGGGCGCTTACACCCAGATCATTTGACCCCTAGTACAAGCACTTGGGCTATGGATGTCAGAGACTGATAAATATACATAAAAATTTTTAAATAGATAATTACACCCAAACACAAAAATAAAAGTTTGCCTACGTTTTTGTGATCGTTAATTAAACGATACTTCCTTTTTTTTCCTTCTTTCTTTTTTTTTGTCTTTAAAAAAAGAGTAACGTTTACTTTTAGATTAAGAGAACGTTAGCGGTTCGTTTCGTGCTAGACCTACTAAAGAGTATGTGCTGGACGGGGTTTGAACCAGCGACCCTATAATACTAACAGAAAGCACTATAAAAAATTACCTGTTTTTTTTTAAACGCTTATTTGCATGAAAAACAGACGTGATAAGATGCGATAAGAAATACTTTATTGCACAAAACAGTTACAGAGTCGTCGTAACTAACAAGAGCTCTTAAAATTGTAAGTACAATCTACGAGCTGAGCAACAACTTTACGATCCGGTGGTAGCGTCACATTTATTTAAGTACAGTATATATTTTGTTGATTAGTTTTGACGATTTGAAAGTACTTTGTAACAGGTCTATTCGAATTGAGTTATTTTTGTTTATTTGTTCTTTTATGTGGCGTTATATTACTATTTGGCAAAAAAATGGGTCCTTACCTTTTTCTTAGCTGCTGCATCGAGTTGTTCTGATCTTTTGTTTGGATGCTGTCCAGGCACCCACTGCTGCCCTGGCGAACACAATCGTTACACGGGATCAAAGGCAAAACCACACGACATCCAATACCTCTACGGTGCTGCTACAAGTGTACGATCACATCTACCTCAGCAAACTAAGTTGCTGAATACTAGGCGTTGTTTTGGTTTAATAAACTCATTTAAAAGGTTTTACGTCGTGGCCCAGTGATTGGATACTCTAACTGGCGATAAAACCCATGCAACCCCAATGACAGCGGTAGGATCGCTAGTAAAAATATTACGATCAAAATTTGCTCGGAGAAATGTGGGCTTCTGAATGTTCCGTTCACCGTGATGGCAACAATCAGTGTGCCTTTGACTGTGTCGTTTTGGATATAGTAGTGCAAGGTTCTGCGCAAAAGTAAACTCAGAAAGGTAGTCCGTCAAAGGTCATTTCCTTTTTTCACAGACAAACAGTGGGTAAAAAAAATGTACCCGGTCGTTTGGAAGAGGCCCCAGAAAAATTAGGAAAAAATACGTTATGAAAGAGGCAAAGACGTCTTGTTTTGTTTATAAGGAACAAATGTGTCCCAGAAAGTGTATAATTATTATCTATGACATCAAAGTACCTCCTCCGGTAGCAAAAAACCTTTTACAGTACCCGGCAAACTTCTTGAGCATTTGTAGTCGTAGTGGGGGAAAGTTCGCGCATTGTACACTTACGTGCAAAAAAATAGATACTCTTTTTTAACTGTGAAATGCTCAGATTTATTCGGGTATATATTTTGACAACCTGCGTGGCCCGTTGGCAAGGTCTACTAGCCCAAAGGTCCTGGGTTCGAATCCCGGTACGGACAAAATGTTTGTGTGACGAATCGTGTCTAATTTTCAGACTTATCGTTTTAATACCACATTAGGTTGTCACGGCATATTATTCATTTTAAGACAACCCTCAGAATCGCAACATTAGTAACAATAAGAATAACAACAAAGTCAACAAAAAATTTTAACAAATAAAACGTCAACAACAACAACGAAGGTACTTTTCACTGCACGCAAGTGATTTGGGAGGACAGCGTGACGTAGACACTGATCTACCAATAACGCGCTCAATACGATGCCTCCCGCCGTCGCGCCCCGCCTTCACCACCCATGACACCTAAAATTCGGTTCTGCGCAGTCAAGGTCATTTGCTCAAGATGTTTGCCGGTAACTGTACCTTACCAAAATAAAAAAGTACCTACACGGCAAAATACAAGAAGAAATCTTTATCACAAATTCAATAACGAAAACTAGGTATGCTGCACAGTAGCTTACTACATATTGCATAATTCAATTGCACATTCAGAAGTAGTTCACTATTTAGTCTTACTCAGTACTTGTGACCCGGATTGCCACTTAAGTAATAATTAGTGCTCAATAAATATTTACGAAAATATAAATCAGCAAATTGGTTCAAATTAGGAACACAACCAAAACAACGCCTGTATTGCAGACATGCAAATTATACGACAAACAATACCTAAACTTGTATGGCTGTATACTACGCGAAGCGTAAGCGCGAATGTATGTATGAAGCATGAACTTATGAGCCATGCTGTATGACGTAGTATTAAGTCGAAGAAAAAAGTTTATGTAACTCAGAAAAAAAACAAAAGAAAAACACAAAACAGAAAATTTAACTGCTGCACGAAGCAGTCTAAAGAATAATTGACGTTTGATTTATAATTGGATTGCCAATGCGCTGTATGTTTATAATTGCGAAAGTAACTCTGTCTGTCTGTTACGGTTTTACGCCCCTACTGAACTAATTTTAATAAAATTTGGTACACAGCTGGAGTGGACTTTAGAAAAGGACTTCAAGTTATTATCGTGCAATATAAGGGTTGAAAAAACTTCGCTACGAAGGGCGATAAAAACCGAATTACACGCGAGTGAAGCCGCGGACCGATCATTAGTTAGCAATTAGGAGCTAATTTTGCATTTGTTGATTTGAAAAATCAGTTTTTGGAAAAGTAGTGTTCGTAAGTATTAGCAGCCAATCGAGTTGAATAGACACAGATATATTCAATAACTTATCGAAATCATGAACTGACCAAGTTTAAGATGTCTTAAAACATAAAATAAACAAGACATGGAAATGAACAGAAAGAAAAAATAATTTATGAACAATGTTATGTATGCATTGCGCACGACTACAATAAAATTTAGTAATTTACTCGACGGATAAGAACTTCAATATGCATCACGTGTTATTTTTGAATCACTACTTCTTTACTTTATGTCTGTTTGTATGTTTCAAAATAACGTGAAAACTACTAAACTGATTTTCATGGAACTTTGTACAGTTATATAACGTATGGCCTTATAACGACGTATTATCCGTGCTATGGCCAAAACTCATTGATAAATCGAAAATAAGTTATTGTGATGATGTTTGAATCAATATCGATTCTGATAATAAAATACTTTTGCCGATGTAGATTTACAATTTACATAGTGTGACTTACACAGTATCGAAACAGCTGCACACGTGATGATTTAATTTGTGGCAATAAACATACCGTGAAGGTAGTGGAATTTTGATCAAAGAATTTAAAGTTGCTACCAACACGATAAGAAGTATACAAAGTAAGAAACACTGTAAAGTTTCAAAAGAATCCGTCTAGTAGTTTCCACAAAGAAATATCTGCACGAAACAACGTTCATTACACTAATCTTAAAAAAAGGAAAATGTCATACAATATTGTCGCCGTGCGCGTAGCTTAGCAAAAGCTTGTACCACATGTCGATAATGGGGCCTCACGTCGACGGGCGCGCCGTGCGGGTGTTTTCTGACGGCGGCGTGTTGGTCGTAGTGGGCGCACTCTTCCAGCCGCGTCACGCCGGCCAGCCGGTAGCGGTGCAGCTCCGCCAGGCGCACGCGCAGCTCTCTCTCACGCCACAGACCTAACGCCACGGCCGCTTGCTCGCTGCGGCCGTAGAACTGTGCCGTCCAGCGGAGGCGGTCCGTGAACTCTCTGGATGGAACAAACAATAGGTTTAGTCATCTGCCAGCCTGAAATGCACACCGCGTTTGAATTATCTCCTGCGATTTGCATCTTCATATAAGCACGAGAAAAAGCTATAGATAATTTTGTCGCGATGCGCATGTTGGTCAGTAAGACAACACAAAAATGAATAACATTCTGCTGAGCAACATACTTAATAGATGTTCAAAAGAACAGAGTATACAATCTTAAACTGAACATACCCCTCTTTCACATACAGCAGTCATGTAAAGTGGCATTCAGCAATGAAAATACACTGCTCAAAAGTGTCTAGGGATATCTCAAGCATTTTCATACAAAGTATAGCTATTTGGGAGGCTGTAAAAATTAAAATATTGATACCAACGTAGAAATTTACGTAGTATTATTTTGCATCAAATGTACCTCGAAGGTACAAACGGCATGTTAATGGAAGAGCACCAGTTTTTGATAAGACAAACTCTATTACCATGTTCAGCCAGTGCTCAGTGTGTCCAGTTAGATCATCCATTACAAGATTGGTATGAAATTGAACATCAAATAGCACCAACTTATAAAAAAATATATTTTATGTACGGTGGCCGGCACATCACGCTACCCATTTCCGGTCAGTCCTCCTTGCTCTATTGCAAAGGAATGACATTTGGCAAGAGCGAGAGAAAAAACGGAAATGGGGTAACCTGATGTGCTGTTGACTGTACATGCTAAGAAGTCACACTCAAGCAAATACATATTATTACATTTTGATTTAAGCTAAGTGTTCATTATAGTAAGGTTTACTCCTTTGCTTTGATTTAATGTATTTAACAACACCATTGCATTTCTTTTTTCGAAAACGAAATTTTGGTATCTGTAACAGATAACCCTTATAAAAAACTATAAAAGTTCTTGTGATATCGTTTCCACATAAGCAAATCTTCTTAAATCATAAACATTAAGTTGAGCAGAAGTTGCAGTGAACAAATCAATATCATATAGCTTGTATAAAATGTATACTTACTTTTTCTCTTTGGCAAGTTTTCCTAATGTCTTTTGTTTATTCCTTTGATTATTGAAAAAAACAGAAACTAGTTGGAAATCCCTGACGAGTCTTTTTCTTCTAGTCCTTTCCCGTAAGCGCCTAATGTATATGTCTACTTGTGATAACTTCAATGCTGAAATTCAAAAAACTATAAGTACATAGTAAATTGATTTACTTGATACATAGATAATTATTAATTGTAACAAAAAAGAGTAGAAAAACAGTTTAACTTACCAACATCTAATTCATCGTCTTCAGAATTCAAAGACAATGTGGATACCAATTGCTCTGCTTCATGGTCATGTTCCTGAGAAAAACAATCTTTATTGAAACACTATTTCAAAAAAAGTCACTTAGGCAAAGTTAATTAAACACAATTCATTTAGTTACAACTCCAACTCTAATTGGGACATGAAGACATAAATAATTACCCTTTCAAAATCATCTCTGTTAGGCATGTAGCTAAGTTGTGAAGCCTCATCGGAAGTTACAGCAAGATGTGGTAGCCTGGACACTGCATTAGGACCAAGTGGCCCTTCATCCCGCTCAGCACTGACAAGGGTTGGCCGTGAAGTACTCTCAACATTACCCCAAGTTGCCCTTCCAATGCTGCCTTCTAGGTATCTAGTAATATATTCATCTTTTGCTTCTAAAATAATAAAAGAGCATCAGTAAAAACTAGAACTGAAGTAATATTACATTTTATTTCATTGGCCATCATGACCAAACTTATTTTGTTTTACTGTTGTAAAACAAAATAACAACTAAGACTACAGTTATCCTATATTTAATTAGATTAGTAATCATCACTAATCAAGAGTAAACACAAATCTTACCTTCAGGTGTCCGTGTTTCAATATGTTTTGCTATATCCTCCCAATTACCAAAACCAAATTGTTCTATTGCATCTAACAATCTTACTTCCTCGTTTGCGGACCAATTACTGCGACCCAGAAATAGACCAAAGGCTCCAGAGTCCTACAATTCATTAGAATTATTCAATCTTTATTTTATTTGAACTGAAATAAATACCACATGCACATAGTTTGTTCATTTACCATATATTGATAAGAGTGGTCATTTTTATGGGATCCGATTTCTGCACCCAATTGAAAACACTGAAAACATGTAATAATTTCATTGAATTCTTTCAAATGTTTGTAAAAATTTAAAATTTGCGCCAAAAGTATAAACAAAAATGGCATCAACGCCTCTTTACCTGCAAACAAATATCAAAGTCTATACACTCAGCACAACGCACTCTAATTCCATTTATTTCTTCTTGACAATAAGTACACGTATATTTCACATACAAATCTGAAAACGACATGATTACAACTACTCTCTGACAAATAAAATAATACGAATGTTGGCAAATCTCGCGCAACTCACACGCCAGCCATTTTTTTTAATAGACAACAGAATTTGAATTTTTGACAGATTTCCCATAGTGATGGAAATCTGTTTTTTAAATCGATCAGTGTTTGAGAGCCGAATCGATATAGAAAATGAAATCACCTTAACATGGTTTCTCGCATTAAAAGTCCAATAAAGAAACGCGTCCTAAACGAAAGCTATGGTACGTTAGGTATTTCTGTTTAAAGAAGACATAAAAAACCCTTCTTGCAAATGATTATTTTATCAATATCACTGTACTGTAAAACCAAGTTGATTTTCATATTCAACCTTAAACGTTTTGGAACCCTAGTTGACTTTTAGTAAATACATCAGAAGTAGAATTTATCAGTTTTATAGATAAAATAAATTAAGAGTGGCCATTATTATTCAAATCTTAAATCAACTGCTCTGATAGACCTCATATTAATTTGTTAAAATTATTGGAGATGATGAGGTTTATCTCGTTCTTTGTTACATTAACAATGGGTAATCTTACCCAGTTCCAGTTAAATCTCAGTTATGGTTGTTTTGGATTATTAAATTTGTCACGAGTGGGCCCCTGTAAGAAATTTAAATTTGAATTTGTGCTTTCAGCAGCCAAAACCGTGGTGGTTGATTTTGAATGGGTCGTATTTTTGCTTAAAACTTGGCATCACTTTCGAGTGAGATCCAGCTCTTAAAGTTTGGTCTAAGCGCAGACTTCAAGACATAGTTTTCTTAACCTAACGGGAACTGCTCCTCAGCCCTGCGACAGCATGCTCGATGATAGTATTATTAATTACTTAATCTCAAACTTTTTGTCGACGAGGTAAAATACTATCAAGCTTTGACAGTTACTGTTGTTCCTCACTCACCAGGTCACCAGTCAGTAGTGGTACCGTACCAGCTTTTAAGCCCATAATGCTAACCTCTCGAATAACGGCTTTCATATTAGCTTTTAAATTAAATAATCGATGGGGGAAAATTTCAGGATTATCACATCACTAATTTTGTATAATGTTGCCAGATGAATAGTGATGAAAAAAAATGCTAAAAATTTCTGTGTCAGGGTGTGTCGTGGCGCGACATTGATAAATAAATCCAACTTATAATGCCATGATTAGCAAAGGCTATGCTTAAGCTATTCGAGCGTGGTACCGATTCATAAAGTTGGCAAAATGGTATGCATTACCAATTACTGAATGGAATCTATAAATTACGGACGTTTTCCGAATTAACATAACCAATTAACCGATACAATAATAGTTATTATTATTGGTTATATTTACTGTGCAGAGCTATACCATCATAAGTCACATCATCACTTAATATCAGTGATCATTCTACCCTGGTGGCACCAGAGTAGATTGGTATCAATAGAGAGGGTACAGAAAAAGTTTTTACGCTGCTTGGCCTATCGCTTTAAGTGACCAACTGTCCAAGCAAGCTCTAAACTCCCTCAGACAAAGCAAAAACATTTTCATCCTGATCTGCTTCCGGCTCAACACAAGTATCTGGACATGTCATGCCTTCACTTACTAATGAATAATCGCATCGCTAGTCCCTTGCTATTAGATCGACTTTGGATCGACTTAAACTCAAAGTTCTGACCAGAATGCCGTGACTCGTTTGTGTCTTGTTTATGGACACTTTTTCCAGAAAAAGAATGGGTCGTTAAACAATTTCCTAAAATGGACATTAGCATCCAAAGCCTTCCTAAATTATTGGAGGTTCTTAACACATGTGAGTGATTGAAGCACCTCGCACCTCTAATTTAGCACTCAAAAACCTCATTTTTGTTTTTTTACTTTTACTTAAAATATTATTTTGCTAATCATTTTGTTTCTTTGCTTTTTTTAGTATATGAAGGCACTAAGTTAGTTTGTTTGATGTTTTAATTTACAAATTAGTAGTTGTATAACAGTTAGCTTTATGCATTATTGTGATTTGTGTTGATTGTGATTGTTCTATGTGAATAAACTTTTGAATGTGTTTGGTCCCAGTTGATCCCTTATGAATGTTTTAAACAAACAGGTGCCAAAATTTTCAAATTCTCGTATTACTTGGCCATACCTTACCATCATGTAATTAGTTTATGGCTGGATTTATTTTATTTTTTATGGCAGCACCAGAAGTGTCAGAAATGTCAAAAACTGAAAAAAATATGTTTGAGTGCACGACATGGACGTGGTCACATTAGGAACTAACGATTTCAGCCTCTCCTATTGGCTAGAATTCACTTGTTTTGACAGCTGCGCTTACCAACAGCGCCGCGCGTAAACGTCAGTCGTAGTATTGTCGTTTGTCGTCGTACATCTTTCTTCAGCAGTTCAGAGAGCTGTTGAGACATTGAACTGTGAAGTTTACTGTGTTGTTGTTGAAATTCTTAATAGTGTATTTTGATTCTTGGATGAGTAGGTACTTCCCTGTAGATTCGTTTGTAAACCTCGACTGAAATCTTCCCTAATATTTCGTCGCTCAAATAGATTGTTTAGTATGCTATGTGATTGTTGATCTGCCCAGTATACGTTTGTTCTGCGACCATGAAATCCAGTAAGCGAAGAATCCAGGCTCTCACAGAAGGATCTGATGGATTGCCCAACTATCTCAAAATGGAAGACTCTGAGACATCTATTCCACCAGTGTTTAGGTCCAGACTCCATGAACTATTTTCACAAATAGAGAAAGAATTTGACCTTCTCTACACTGAAAATCTAAATCGTAAGTAATTTATAATGTTTTCTTCCCATTGTTGATGTATACTTGCGTAAAACCCATTAGAATTTCCCTTAAGTTAAAGCTTTGTTTAATTTAAATGTTTTCTTTCAGTTCAAGAAAAAATTGACATCTTGAGTGAAAAACTGGAAAGAGAGAGCTATGTAGGGGATAGGCAAAATTTGGATTACACTGAATTCGAAACTTCAGGGAAGAATTCTAAAGTGAAATGTAAGTGTTGCTAATATACTATTGGTTGCTTAGTTTCAATTAAAAACAAATACTATTGTTACTGAATACTGTTCACTCCAAATGAAAATTAAAGTAATAAGTGCTCATCAGAGAGGAGTTATGTTATGAATTCATGTTTAAGTAAGCATTACTTTATTCTTGAATGGCGCTTTAGGACAAGCTGAAGAGACTTATTAAATGTTGTGTTGTATTTAGAGAGTTTATTGAGATAGTGGTTTCACTAAATAACCAAATACTGAAAACTATTTGGTTTAACCCTTTCTGAACTGATTGACTTGGAGGCTTGCTTTTCATGTAGTCAGCAGTGACAAGAAGCATACATTTTAGAATACCGTATGTTTATGCAGAAAAACAATGCAAATGTAAACCGAAAATTCTGCTCAATACAATTACTCCAAAAGTTGCCGAATATCGAATGTTCAACGCATCTCAAGTTTCCTAATATTCTTCCTATTTCCCTAAATAGTAACATTGGTCAATCAATCCAAATATCTGGGATGGGCTCAGTTGATTCCTGAAATTTTAATTGGATAGACACTGCTTGTAATTTTTTTCATGAGGAATGAGTATGTATTTTTTAGACTGAAAAAAAAGGAAACCTATTGTCTTAGCTCCCTAGTTGTATTTGTGATGTTGCATGAGTAATATATTTTTGTTCAGCTTAACACGTTGAACGCCACGCCGGTCACAAACAATAGGAATTCAATTGTTAAAGTGACCGGCGGCGGTGAAAGACTTAAGGACAAGTTCAATTATTATTTGAGTTTTATAGAATAGTTGATGTCTATTTCATTTTCTAAACTAGTGTCCCAAAGTAATTCTCAAAAAGTTAAGGCAAGCCACAAGCTACGTGTGCAGACCAGCAAGATAGTATCCAGTTTCAAGGCACCTACATACAACTGCCAGCTCATCAGGGAATTCACAGGACACAAGGACGGCATTTGGGATGTCACTACAGCACGCCCAGGGCAGGCATTGATTGGAACTGCTTCAGCAGGTGCGAAATTGTGATACCTTTTATTTGTCAATGAATAACAAATGAATACCTTTTTTTTCTTGCAATAAAATAATTTTTTTCCATAATCATGCCATACTTTAAAGTATACCATAACTTTTAAAATCGTTTTATCTCAAAAAATACATTAAGTCAATCACTTGAGAAAACAGTTAGATAAATAATTTCTTATTATTATTATTTTTTTTAAATATGGCTTTTTCGTGTGTTTATTACATTCCTCCGATTAATATTATTAGCACAAGAAGTATTAACTATCTTTACAGGCTGTGATAACTTATGTGTGATGGTATTTAGCCTTAGGAGCACAGCTGGCTCCTTCAGAATATATTGTTTTTTTGCCAAAATTATTTCTCATTTATGGTAAAAGCAAAATACTAGCTCAACCATTAAGGTCATAACGATCATGACTATCCAAACTGTGCTTGCACCTTTAACATGACAAATGTGTCAAGGTTAAATTTTAGTAATTGATACCTTTCTCCCTGAAGGTTCAAGTACTGACAAACAATTTTTGATTATTTCGCTCGTCAACTTGGATTCCTGATACAGTATCTATACATACCTTTAAAAAAAATACCTTTTACTGTAAAAATAAATACCTTTTACATTGATCTTAGGCTTGATTTGTTGGTTATTCAGATCATACAGCAAGTGTTTGGAGTGTAGAGTGGGGGAAGTGTCTCTTGCAATACACTGGCCACCAGGGTTCTGTGAACTCAATCAGATTTCACCCAACTCGAGATATTGCTCTCACAAGCAGCGGGGATAACTCTGCACATGTGTGGCAAGCTGCTGTAAACTGGGACCTGCCGGTATGTAATTTTCAAAGTATTTAATAAGTAGTACAATCGTTTTTATAACTTACATGTGCAGACTCAAGGTAAATATTGGATGGGGGAACCCGTCACTTGTCCGAAATTTACTACTCCGAATTTCATTTGACTGAAAACTATTGACCAACATTTCATTTGCCAGATGTATTGTTTGACATATTTTTAACTCGTCGAAGTATCTTTTGACTTAGGTGTCGTTATACCGAACTACGTTAAACCGAATTTCAGAATAAACTTTTTACTATTGCCCGAAGTCTTTTTCCAACTTTTTTCATTTACCAGATGACTTATTTGGCATATGATCACTTTGCCTAAATCACATTTTACCGAATATTGCTAGGCCACAACTACTGTATGATAACGTTCAACGTCTCGTTAATGTTGATTTTCAGTAATTTCAACATCAGGGCGAATCCGACTCAGTCAACCCCGACACCACGTGGTACTTGTTTTGCCCTACCCCAAGAGTGTTATTTAAAAGCGCGTAGGCATGAAGGGGCGAGGCGGCCCGCGGGCTGAGGAGCACGTGGCTATGAGCGAGGTGCCGCGGCTGAGGCTGGCCGGCGAAGCCGGCCAACAAGCCGAAGCTGTGGTGCTGAGCGAAAGCCTTCTGCGACGATTAGCACGCGAGGAACCGCCGGAGCCCCGTAATGCCGGAGCCGTGACAGAATTCTTGTGTTATCCTTAAACTTGCATGTTGAAGACTTGCATGCCGTTTGCCTTTTTTATTTTAAATTCAAAAAATCCTTGACTGCTTTTATGCTGCTTGCATTGAACCCATAACTTTTTAATGATCGTTTGGTAAACTAAAAATATGGCAATCAAAACAGTGGTCTAATGATTGTTCTGGAAAACAATACTTCGGACAATTGTTATTTCGGCCAATCATCACTTCGGTAAAACGTTTTGTGGCCTAATGAAACGTCTGGCAAACGCAAAAAATCCAGTTGATAATTGGTCAACTGATACAGTGGCAAACGTCATTTCGGGAAAATGAAAAAATGCCGAACGAAAAAAAACGAAACGTTTTCGGGAAAATGAAATTCGGGAAAAGAAAATTCGGTCTTATGATAGGTAACCATTGGATGGTCATGTAAGCTAAAAACCTCTATAATTTCAGCGTGGCCAGTCCTCTGAAGAAGAGCTTGAAGGTGGCGGCGAGGAAAGCCTGGGCGAAGGTGGTGAAAGGCCAGAAGTACTCCGCACTCCTCTTACTGAGCTTACAGGCCATCAGGGTGTGGTAGTGGCAGCTGATTGGCTAACAGGTGGAGATCACGTCATCACCGCCTCTTGGGACAGGACGGCTAGCCTGTACGACGTCGAAACAGGGGACTGTCTGCAGGTTCTTACTGGTAAGTTTGCTGTTATTATCTTGGCAAGCTTGAAATTATTGTTAGTTTGTGAATGTAACAGAATGTCTCCTGACAAAGCTTTCAATAATAGGGAATCATGGGAAGTGGATTTATTTCAATGACCAAATTAATGTTTCTTAGGCAAATTTTATCTTCCCGGTTGAGTGAACATCCGTAAAGTAGTTTTAATGTTTCATTTTAATGAATAGGATGCTTGCACAATGTGAGTACAGAAACAACAAGTAGCTTCCGAGTGACGCACGATAAAGATCGTTTTCCTTACCAACCAAATTGCCGGCAGTCAAAGCATTATGTTAGGTGGATCCTACCAGTTATCAACAAGAGTACATTCAGATGAAGACTCTTCAATCTAGTCTGTTGTCATTATAACTAATATGTGGTTATTGCGACACGTAGAGTTGACATTTGCAATATTAATACGCTGACGAAAAATAAACTTTTTGCAATTTTGACCTAACCTTGTATTTTTGCAACCAAGGTTCGCCATTACGCAAGTGTTTTCACAAAACAAAAAGTAATGGCTTTTAATAGCTCATCCTGCAGTAATCTGTAGCAAATGGCACTTAATTAAATAAATGTCCACCAGACATGACCAGATCTTGTAGCTGAATTTTAGCTAATGTTATTTCATTTACATCACATAATTCAATTGCATTGACTGTAAAGAAACCACACCGTCAGTCACATACAAAAAAAAGGTTTTAGATTTTCTGGGTTTCCTGTTAGTGAGGCTTTGGGCCACCTTTTGTCACTTACAATAATTAATTTCATATTGAACTAGCTGCCGCCCGCGACTTCGTACGTGTGATTAGTTTTAAAAAAAAGTTTCTAAAATTGATTACGAGCTATTCTCAGACTTAACAAACATACATATAAAGTTTCATCGAAATCGGTCAAGCCGTTTCGGAGGAATATGGCAACAAACACTGTGACACGAGAATTTTAAATATTAAAAAGAGGTACTATGTGATACTAGACAATGCCTTAACTTTTCTTTTGTGTAAACATACATACTTAATAACCAGTGTTTGTCTCTAACAGGCCACGACCACGAGTTGACACATGCGTCCGCGCACCACAGCTCGCGACTCGTGGTGACTGCATCGCGCGACACAACCTTCCGCCTCTGGGACTTTCGCGAGCCTATACACTCCGTGTCCGTTTTTCAGGGGCATACTGAGTATGTACAATATTTTGAAGAACTTGCATTCGAATTCACAATTTTAATAGCTTTTAATAAACTGCTCTCAATTTTGTGACATTGACTCAATTCAATATTTCGTGCAGGAGTGTAACATCGGCAGTATTTACACGCGAAGACAAAGTGGTTTCCGGCTCAGATGATCGATCTGTAAAGGTATGAATATTTTTAACTATTCCTTCAGAGGAAAAATCTTCGGAAAGTGATCCCCTGATAATTCTTGGGTCTTTGTTTTTTTATTTTATATAAATTTTACTAAGACTTAACTGTGTCAGATTAGGGTTTTTTATCCGACTTGAGAAAGGAAAGACCTCTTTCCTTTCTCAAGTCGGATAAAAAACCTCATCTTATAACCTTATCAATTTGACTGTATTTTATTTGTGTTTGTGATCTTTTGACTTGTTCATCCGATTGTGATGATAATTTTTTTATTCAAAAGCTAGTGCTTCCCATGTAGTCCGTAATTTAGTCCAGTTCTGACAATGGCTAAGCTGAGTAAGTCTTTAGTTAATGTTTTTTTTCTTTATTATTTAATTTTTACTGTAGTCAGAATACGCAAATTGTTTAAAAGCTTAATTAGTTAAGTTAGGTAGTTTAAGTAGTTAAGCAATCATTGTTAATCATGTTGTGTGTACAATCTTTGTATTGCTGTCTGACCTTTCAGAAGATATTTCTAAATATTGTGAACAGGAAGTTACTGCAATCTGTCTGTATACCTTTCATAAATAAATGCCATCCATGAGAAAAGCGTTAAATTTGCATTAAGGATGAGCGCGACAAATAGACGAATAATTCAACAACACGCCAACCGATTTTAATGGGTTTTGTTAGCGCAGAGGGCTCTTAACTTCAACATTGAAATTAACGCCCCAGAGACAACAGATTAGGGCTATGCCAATGCCTCAAAATTAATATCAATGTTATAGGTATGGGACGTCCGCAACATGCGATCAGCACTCGCTACGATCAGATCAGACTCGTCGGTGAACAGGGTCGGCGTCAGCAGCGGGGGCTTGATCGCGATCCCTCACGACAACCGCCAGGTCCGCCTCTTCGACCTCCAGGGGCAGCGGCTGGCTAGACTACCACGCTCTAGCAGACAGGTGAGGACTGGTGTCAGCTTATGGGGCACACAATTTCTCCCTCTAACTTCCCAGCTGTCTTTGACAGCTCCTAAAAGCTCCGATCAAAATCATCCTTTAGTCCACTGCTGGACAAAGGCCTTCCCCATAGATCGCCATAGCGCACAGCAAGGCAAAGGTCGTTTGCATTAAACGATTTCTCGCAGAACTTTTCATCAGTAGGTCTAGCGCGAACCGCTAACGTTTCTGTAATCGGAAAGTTGACATTTCTTTCTTTCTTTTTCCTAATTGTCTTTAAAAAGACAAGTCCCGTTTACCTTTCGATTACAAAAAGGTTAGCTGTTCATGCTAGATCCACAGTCTACCGCGTAAAAAAGGGTTTTTGAAAAGTCCGCTGCTTTCTACAGTTCATCCCAGTCTTTGGAAGCACGTCTAAAAACCCACTATTGGTGCTTTTAAAGCCTTATTATGTACTCGTACTTATGGTTGGTTCTAACTGCCTTGGCCAGTGATTATGTTTTTGATTACCTCACTGTACCTGATTGGCGGCAGCCATGAGGTCCAGATAAGGGATTGATAAGTACAGTAATTCAGTGAATTCTAAGCTGGTTGATCTCATCATAAATGCCTGCATTAATGCCATTTCACGCCCCTCTTAGAAACCTGCGATTTTAAGGGGAAAGCAAACACATGCGCAGAAAGAGCGTTCTCCATCTGGATAGAACGACACATTACTGAATTTTATGATTTTCTTCATCATAGTTTTTTATCTTTGTTCTAGGGCCACCGGCGCATGGTGACGTCAGTGTCATGGGTGGAGGACATATCGTCTAACATTAACTTCTTCAGCTGCGGCTTCGACCGCCGCATCCTTGGCTGGTCTATCCAGCCCTCCAAGGATAACTGAACCTTAGCTCCCATATCCAAAGGCACATTATCCTTCGTCAACGCTGTACAGGTATTCTATCAACCTCGACTCTTTAAACAATGTAGTGTTTAAATACATTATGCAATTAAGCTTGTCTTAGGAATTGTTAGCACTGTGCATCTTTAAATTGGATGGGAATGTTTTCTTAGAGTTGGACTCAAGTGAAGTGATAGTTTCAAGCCGGAGGTGTAAGAAATAGCTCTATTCTGAATATCTTTAGGTGGCTATTCGAGGCCCATGCTAATTTCTATTCAATTATAGTAAATGTGAATTATAACATCACACGTTAGGATTGCCATCAGCTAGTGGTGAATCCTTACGTGAAGCCAGTAGGATCGTCTAATGGACACTTGCAAGCGGTGACGTTGTTGGTCTTTATACATAGCACCTACATGAGACATTGAACAGGACAGGATAAGATATTATTTGTCTCTAACTAATCCATCGACCCCACAGCCATTTGGAGACTCATACATTGACAGTCTCCGCTCGTCTGTCATGTATGAGGAGTCTAGTGGCTGTATGGTCGATGCGATGCGAGCCTTTAAAATCGGGTGGTTTTTCGGCGCTTATAATCTTAGATTTAGATATACTTAAATGCGCATAACAACCGAAATCTGTGTACACACGGGAAATGGGAAAGTAGGGTGTGTGAAGAAGTCAATATCATTGTTATTTATGCAGACGACTGCTACACTTATAGCTTAGTTATGAGCTGAACAAAATAACATGTGGTAACGGTGAGTTCTTTATGCCTTCTAGCGAGCCTATACGCGCCGAAAATGAGCCCTCAATCCTGTTTTCCTACAGAGTGTGTTGAACTAATCACCTGATTATATCAAAATACGGACACAGACTCTGTTGGAAAATGGACCTAGTCTTCTTAGAGCCAAAAGGTCTTGAATAAAACATTTCTATAATGCTATTTACAAACAACAACGTGTAAAAGCAGATTGTTATACAGGGAATTGCGAAAATGTCCTATTTAATTATCGAATGTCTATCTACTGTGATGTACTGGATACGCTCCTGTTCCAACCAGTACTTAGTTTGTGTACTATATGACGATATTTTTTGTGTATACTGGAAAATAGTGTTTCCATTACTTCTTGTGTGTTCTATAACAATTAAAGCACAAAAATAATCGTTTGTTGTGTACTACTTTAAGTATATTGTTGGTTTTTATTTAGTAGTATATTTAGTGTTTTGTATTAATTTATCGTACATGTTTAGTTAAAAGTTAAATTATATGTGGGTTGTTGGTCATGTATTCGTAATTTGTAAGGGTAAATTCGGGCCACTATATTTGGGTTTACTAACCATTATGTTAATGTCATTTTGAGGGTAACAATCAAGCTAATTAATAATTGTGTGTGTGTGTCAGCATTATTATTACAAATACCGCAAAAATTTCAAATAATTTGCTGTGTATGAGGTGATTCTTTCGAGTGGGCGTGTTCATCCTAAACTATGAGTAATATAGAAAAATAACTTCGCTCTGAAAGAAAAGATAGACTAAATGGAGTTTTTTTTTCAATACTTTGCCACTTGTCAGCCCTGAATTTGAAATATGTTCATATTTATTTAGGCTAATAAGGTCTAACTGATTTAAGAAATACACATTGACAGCTGACAGTGTCATTGCAAAATGAACTTAATGCAATGCTGATAGGGTTCAAGTGTTCTGTCAGGATCAAAAGTCAAGCCACAGCTCGAGAATCGTATTTCTATTGAATTAAAGTACTTACAACTTCCAATGGCACTGGCAGCTGTCAATATGTATTTCTTAAGTGAGTGGGACTTTAGCAACCTGTTTAATGCAGCGTATAGTTACCGGCAAACATCTTGAGCAAATGACCTTGACTGCGCAGAACCGAATTTTAGGTGTCATGGGCGGTGAAGGCGGGGCGCGACGGCGGGGGCCATCGTATCGAGCGCGTTATTGGTAGATCAGTGTCTACGTCACGCTGTCTTCCCAAATACACTTGCGTGCAGTGAAAAGTACCTTCGTTGTTGTTGTTGACGTTTTATTTGTTATAATTTTTTGTTGACTTTGTTGTTATTCTTATTGTTACTATTGTTGCGATTCTGAGGGTTGTTTTAAAATGAATAATATGCCGCGACAACCTAATGTGGTATTAAAACGACAAGTCAGAAAATTAGACACGATTCGTCACACAAACATTTTGTCCGTACCGGAATTCGAACCCAGGACCTTTGGGCTAGTAGACCTTGCCAACGGGCCACGCAGGTTGTCAAAATATATACCCGAATAAATATGAGCATTTCACAGTTAAAAAAGAGTATCTATTTTTTTGCACGTAAGTGTACAATGCGCGAACTTTCCCCCACTACGACTACAAATGCTCAAGATGTTTGCCGGGTACTGTACAGCGTTATAATTTTGCTAGTTGTTTATTCATTTATTATTAATCAGCCAATCAGTGTTTGAGGATAGTCGAACCTTAAGAGAATACTGTGAACAAAGTGTCATTCACCTTAAGTTAGCGATTATAGCTTAAATCAACGTAAAAACATGATTATTATTTCATGCCTCATTGATTCAAGTACTTAAATTTAACCAGCTTTCCCGAGAATTGACAAGACGAACTTCAAGTATTTTCAAGAGTTATAATGCCGTTGGATAGTAGACCTGGCTCATTGTTTTAAAGTCATGTCAGTATGTCTTTTGGTAATAATTTCTTTAACTTTTTGTATTTTAATGTAAAATTTAATTTAGGTTGATGCGTAAAAAAATGTGTAATTCTTTTAAAATACTATATTCTTTATTATACTTACTCTTTACTATGGGAATTGTCTGCAACACTTACCAATCATACACAAAGATAAAATACCTTTTTGTGGAAAGTGTAGTATCTAACGTCAGAACAAAAGGGTTTTTTCAGAAATGGATGGAAATCACCTTTGAATAATTGCCAGATTATTTAAACATTAGTGTAGCAGATAAACTGCCTGTAATTATCACAACTATTGAGGGCAAAATGTGAGGTTCCTTAATCGAACGCATCGAGAAACTTAACGCGGGTCTGTATGGCGCCTCTGTTAGCGGGTCTATAGACGACCAATTGAAACACGGACTTCAAGCTCTATGGACAACACATAACCCTTTTTCTATGTAAATCAGTGTTAACTTCATTGAAGCGTTGATCAAGGTAACTCGCACTAAGCATTCTGAAGCTGTTGTTTCAAAAGTGATTTTTAATCTGTCTTGCAACCATAATGATTCAGTTGACGTTGCTCTAAGATATTTGTATAAATAAAAATGTAACATATCTCTAGGAATACCAGTGTGTTAAATGACTAAATTATCTAGCTAGTCAAAAAATATCGATATAAGCCAAAGATAAGTTCCGGGATTCTATGCAATCACACTTCTAGATCAGTAAAACTCCTTACTGTCTCAGATTTAACTTAATTAAGAAACTATCATAATATGCTACATATCAGAACCTGGTTTTGTCATGTATTCTTTTTTGTAACTGTTTTTTTTGTTTGAATTATTTAACTTATGCTAACACAAATGTGTTGTACTTTTAAAATAACTTATAACTTCTTGTATCTTTTAGTTTGGCTGCCTAATGGTTGTGCCAAATCGCATTTACATTACTCTGCCTACTCCCCAGAAATTACGTGCGCTTCGGCCATTTTAAATAATTCAAATGAATGGAATTCTAAAAAACCCACTTGCAATTCCAATTTAATGCCATTCCCTGTATTTTTGGTGTGATTTTAATTTAAAACTTACTCAATAAGAACTTATTTTTTCTGAAATTGCTTGTTACATTGTTTTTGTAATACCTACCTAATATTTATTTAATTTTAAAATATGTTACTGCTTGATAGCTTACGAAAACATTAAGCTTAAGTAAAACTTATTAGGTTGTTATTGCCAGTGTGATTTTTTTGCCCGCTGTACGTAATTTTTAAAATCCCTTTCACCATGTTAGCACCAATGATATTATAATAAAAAAGAGGTAGATAGGTTATGTCAATACTGATGCGGAGTAAAAAATTCACTCTACTGCGTCCGTATCTCCGTGCCTATAACGTGTGAACAAGGCAGTATGATTATTTATTAGAGCGTAAACGCGACGGAAACATGTTGCGCAGTCTCTTACTTGTCAATGCTTTGCTCATGTGAAGCAAAGTTCTTTTTTAGCAGAAGTAGCCTCCTCTTTGTCATTATAATATCAGAAAAGAAATAGGAGTCTAAGCAATGATATTACAATAAAAAAGACGTAGATGGGCTATGTCAGTACTGACGCGAAATCAAAAATTGTCCCTTGGCGTACGTACCTATAATTTGACCGTGTGTACAAGATATTATGATTATTTACTAGAGCGTAAACGAGACAGATACATGTTGCCCAGTGTCGACTTAAACTGTCAATGCTTTGCTTAGGTGGCCGAAGTCCTGATTTCGGGTGCATTTTTTACAGCACAACTTGTGCACAAGTAACCTGTCTACGTGTTTTTATTCTAATATCATTGAGTCTAAGGTATCTGTTCTATTTGTTATGTTTTATTATTGGTTTATTGCTAGTTTAACTGACATTGTATCAGCGCAAATCTCACAATTCGATTTATATATGAAGATGTAATTCTATATAAATGTAGATTTACCTCGATTTAAATGAGGATGTAAGTACCTAAGTAGGTATTACAGATTTTGTGTAATAGTTTAGCCCCATATTGTGTTATTTACTAATATTGTGATGTATTCGTGTGTTTAGTAAAAATAACATTTTTTGTGTAATTATGTAATTATAATAATTAATGATTATGGATATTATAAATATTATCACTTGTTGAGTATCTTTTAAAAATGATCTGAATATTTTTGTTATGCCGAAATATGGTATGAAATATATGAATGGTAAATTACTAAAGTTTTTTATTTACTGAAGTACCTATCTACTGTTAGGGTGAGTTGCACCATCTGACTTTAACAATAACAAACATCCAAATTTCAGTTAAAGTACCGGTTAGGCCCAAAAATGACGTCAAATTGTCAAATTTGACAAAAACTTTAACTTTAACTTCTACTATGGTGCAACTTACCCTTAGGGTTAAAAGAGGAAGTGTTAATAAATAATCGGCCTATTTACGTCACACTGCTGGGCACAGGCCTCACGTCAACTATGAGATGGAACGAGCCATACTCCAGATGTTATCAAACCGCCCTCAGGCCTCTGACTAGGCTTAACGACTGACATCTAGCGACGTCAACCGGGACCAACTGCTTAACGTGCCTTCCGAAGCACGGAGATGCCCAAAAAATACATCACTAAATTTCGGTCGAGGTGGTCACCCATCCCATTTCCGACCCGGCGTGTGTTGCTTTACAACAGCGATCGTCGTCGATCACTACAACTGCACCACGGGCACCTCAAGTGTTGTGTCAATAAACATGATAAAAGTTTATAGAATTCAAACGAAGAACGCTTTTGAATATTGAATGATCAACAAACAGCATACATATGAATCTTAAGATCATCAGTTGTTTAAGGACCTTGCTCCCGCATGCGCTGCGCGGCCACCTTTTCGGCCATCACTTCTTCAGAGAAGGTGCCGACTGCCTTCCATGCGTCTTCGTCCACGAACATGGTTAGGACGACGCTAAGAAGGCTCAAATCTATGCCAACTTTAGCCTAAAGAGCACTGATTTGTGGGGCCCACTTCTGACACACCGCAAAGGTGTGGTGTGCCGTGTCCTCCGCAGCGCCGCACTCTCTTTGGATGCGGTGCAGGTGGGCGCCGATGCAGCCGTGGCCAGTCATCATTCTGCACCTTCCAACACGAGCGGAAGCCATGTAAGTGACCCTGAGTGACCGTTCCAGCATGGTTCCATTAAAAAAAAATCGCCATCGACTTTATAGGCTGTGTAGTCGATGTTTAACGACCACTCAATGCTATTCTGTTTCGTCTGTTTATTCCAGGGTTTTATATAAATTGGGTATCGGTATGCCCTTGCCTGTCATCAGGAGTCAAGGAGTCTATTGGTATGAGGTCGTTTCGAGCTATTTGTTGAAAAATATATTGCCAAGGTTGACCCAAGCCGTAAAATTGATATTAAAAAAAAGTTGCAAAATATTTTCCTGTCAAGTCAACGCAAATTTTGCTCAAATTTTGGCGTGCTCAGCAACAAGTTTGTGGTTTCAGAGTAATGTTAGCGCTAACTTAATCAAAGGATCAATAAATTAGTTAGTCTAGTAACCATTTTGGTTACTTTAAAACTATCACGATGGATGAGCTTCGAGCATTCTTCAACAACCCTCGCCCGTCTAGTTCGCAAGTTACCAAACTTCGCGGACCTCTCACCGGCGGTCTTCGGATCACCAAAGAAGACACTATAAACCAGCTCAATCGTCGGGAGGAACATCGTCAGTCCATGGTGCTGAGCGGAACAGATTACGCGCGTGAGGTCAAAGAAAGAGAAACAAACATGTACCTGAAGGTATGTTTCGAGTAGGACAATAAGTTCACTACAACATCATCTTCGAACTAGAATTGAAAACTCGTAATTTATCGTATTTAAACAAAACTACTATGTCAATAGCTAGCATTAACTCCCCGCTATAAAGTAAATTGCAACGGGGAGAAATGGAGACAGTTGGAGGAGGCCTGTCTTAATACAAGCTGAGGGAGAATAAAACTATAAGTTACAATAACAAATCATAAATGTAAAAACTAGCAGCAATAAATGCTTATTTAATTATTGTTACTGTTCCTTCCTAGCCTTCTCCACAGTGGCCCAGCAACCTTCTGGATATCATCTACCCATTTTTGTAAAGTTGTCCATATTTTGTATTGTAAGTTACAATAACAGATCATAAACGTAAAAACTAGCAGCAATAAAGGCTTATTTTTATATTATTTTATTTATAAAGTCAATTGTATTCAATATTTTGTGTGTAATGGTAGTGGTTTGCAGGCAATGATATTATTATAAAATACGTAGGTAGGTTACTTGTGCTAAAAAAGTGGCACCCAAAACAGGGATTTTTGCCCATCTGAGCAAAGCATTGACAGTTTGAGACAACACTGTGCAGCATGTATCTGTCTCGTTTACGCTGTAATAAATAATCACGCTATTTTGTGCACACAGTTAAATTATAGGTATGTACAAAAACAAGAAAGTTGGCATTCCATTCCATTGGGACCCATTATAGCAAGTCTGCTGTCTTAAATGCTGACTTTCTTATTTTAGGGTTTGGCTCACATTTGCTTATTTGCCCATGGTTTTGGGGGGTTTTAGCCTGCCGACGCACAAATGTGTTTGTTAGGAAGTCTGGCACGAAAAAGGTGTGAGGAGTGAAGCAATGAGCTTGTTAGGTGTACTTGAACCAGCCTTGAAATAGTCCTAAGTGAAAGAAGTGGTTGCCAGAAGTGAAATAGTCCGAAAAAAAATAATTTACCATACATTTCGAGGTTAGATAATAAAGAACATAACCGTGGCACGGAAATAGTATCGGGGCCTTGCCCCACTACCACCCTTCCCCCACAAAACCCCCAAAAATCAAGGGCCAATAATCTAAATCCCCTCAGTTTTTCAATTGAATTAAAATGTTTTTTTGTTGTGAAATAGGTACCCAGTATTGCTTGCAGTAATTGCAAATCTGACGACACCTCTCAAGCTAACATCCATCAAGCTATTCAGGCTGTAGAGCATGCCAAACACTTACATACAAACACTCCAAAAACAAGATGTTTGCGTCATGGACGTTTATTTATTTATTGTTTATTTCACATATTCATAGGATTTAATCAAATTCATTTAATTAAATTTATTTAATTAAACGAATTTCGTAAAATTACATGAATGCTGACAGTGTCATCAATTAGTTAGTAGAAGTTGCATTTAATCAGGGTGATGCTATTCATCATTACTGCTGTTTAAAAAATCTTCAGTAAAACTACTTGTTTTTAGAATGAAGTCGAGCGGGAGAAATGGGACAGTATTTCGGGTGGACTTGAGTCTTTGGAGCAATTATCATCCGTTGGGGCATCAATGCAGAACATCAGAGAGCTCACTGATGAAGCCATGACAGAGGTTTACAGCAAGTATTCCTTCCAAATGAAAGAGGATACCAACAACCTCGCTATAAACGAGTATAAACAGCAGGTATATGTATAACATTTTCGCTATATTCATTAAGTCTGAAGTATCTAATCAATATGTCTGAAGTATTTAAGAACAGCAATCTTATTATCTTTTATTGAATGCCTTATGATTAGCATCCTGACTAGGTATATCATTATTAAACTACCAAAACAGTTTTGGCAAATAAATGAATTAATTTATTTATTCTTTATTGCACAAAATTAAGAAAAAAAAAAAGTACAATTGGCGGACTTAATGCCTGGAGGCATTCTCTACCAGTCAACCGCAAGGCATAACAGAGAAGTTAGGAAGTTTGGGCTGTGCAACTTGCTATAGTTAAAAGATATGAGGGTGATACATAATTTAATGAATATACTGAGTGATAAAAATACATAAAGTAATATAAAACGATAAAATTAAAATAAATAACAACCACCAAATAATAACCAATAAATAATAACAATATGAATCTAACTATCTTATCACAATTAAAATAGTGTTTCACTTGTTTTAGTTTAAACTACTATACAGATACAATTTATTTCAGATTCTAGATCGCATTTGCGGTTTCCCCGTAGTTATCGTCGAGGGTCCCACCGGTTGTGGCAAGACAACACAAGTGCCACAGTGGATTCTAGACGATTGTTACCAGAACAGAAGACCGTGCAAAATAATAGTGACGCAGCCGAGGCGAATTGCGGCTATATCTATAGCCAAGAGAGTGGCACAGGAGCGCGGTTGGGATGTAGGAGGGCTTGTTGGTTACCAGGTTAGGAACATTTTCATTCTTTTGTTCTTCCCTCCACGGCGTCGCAACGATGATGGTACCTCAAAAGTAAGTAGAGTGAGCCTGCTCTACTGGCAGCGGTTCCAACAACCCTACCTGCTGTCCTAACTCTTCCCGCTTGCACCCCGGGCACCCCGGGAGCAAGCTCCCCTCACTATCTATCTATGTATCTATTGTTAGGTAGGGCTAGGGCTCTAGCGACCTAGTGTCTTGACACAAGGGGCTCTAGGCTTTCTAGGGAGTTAGTTCCCTTCCTAATCTTATATTCCCTTCTCTGTGCGGCCTGGAGGCGGTGCCTTACAACCACTTAGCTTCCTGACCGTACACGGCGCATACACCCCTTTCCTTGTCTTGTCTTATCATGTATACTGTAGACGTTTCATTAAGCATGTCGCTGATTTCCAGGTTGGACTTGACAACAGAACAACAAGCGATACGCACATACACTATGTGACCACAGGAGTGCTTTTGCAGAAGTTAGGTTTGTAAAGAAACACCTATCATTTTTCTATGGTTTTATAGTTTCGACACTGAAAGTACAGTTTTGGTATTTTGTTTTAGTCAGCGCAAAAACCATGAATGAGTACACTCATGTCATCCTAGATGAAGTCCACGAGCGTGGCCAAGAGATGGATTTCCTTCTACTCATTGTCAAGAAGTTGCTCTACACGGTATCACCTGGAGTCAAGGTTGTGCTTATGTCTGCCACCTTCAACCGGCAGGCGTTTGCCGATTACTTCCTCATACCGACGCCTCGAGGCTTGCAGATGTCGTCGTGCATTAAAGTTGTCAAGAAAGAGCCTATGTTCACAGTGAAGAAGTTCTATTTGAACCACTTGAACAAGTTCGGATCGGTAAGACATGTTTCTCTTTGCTGGCACTAATATCTCGTTGGTATGTAGGTATCCGGCGTTGTCCTAATACAACGCGATAACGCAACCACGGCGCGTAAAAGCGATGCCACCATTATACGAATCGTCGATTAAACACATTGATCAATTAGAGGTGTCATAATAGGCGATTGCGCGACTAAAAGATTTAAAAATCTTATTTCGCGATATCGCGTTGTATTCATAGTACGCCTCATAATTATGGATTATATGATCTAAAAACTGTAAAAAGATCTAAACGTGGCTTCGTTTTTTTAAATCTATTGATTTATGCTTCTTAACTTCGCATAATTTTTTAGATCCTGCAACATTCACAACCAAAAGGCTTGGAGCCGGTGATAAATCCCGAGATGTACCACCTTGTTATCAAATTGGTAAATGCTTTCGAACACATTGATAAACAAGAAGATAAATACACGGACCGTTCAGAAGCCGAGTTGCCGTCTGTTCTAATTTTTTTGCCTGGAATCAACGAGATAGAGGACCTCTACAACTGTTTGATGGACTTGGAACTCAGGTAAAAAAAATAGGATTTCATTTCAAATTTATAAGCGAGAAATCGCAATAGTATCACCTAGACATGGGTTAGTGTTTTAAAATTGATTCTCTGCTCGGAAAATTGCCTTAACTTAAGAATCTGGCTGTCTCGTGTATCTGTGGCTGTCTTAGTTAATTCAACCTACATACATTTCAAAATCAATTAGAAGGAACTAGATTTTTCTAATTCGAAGTTGGACAGTTAAAAGTAACACAACTTACAATACCAATGCTTTTATCCAAAAAAGAGGTATTCTTATTCATAAAAAAAACCTTTTCATTTTTTAATAGATTGAAGATAGCAGGCCCTGAGTGCCCTAAGTACACATGGCAAGTATTGCCCCTGCACTCGACGATCACCGCCGACGAGCAAGTGCGTGTGTTCCACCGTGCCCCTCCCGGCGCGCGCAAGATCATACTCTCCACCAACATCGCCGAGAGCTCCATCACTGTACCCGACATCAAGTACGGTAAGTGAGAGAGACGCAGGATTAACTAAATATCGGCTCGCTCGTGCACAAACTTGTATATTGAGTCTATATTGACGGTGAATTGGCGATACCTACTATCTTAAACATCACTTATGTTCGTTTTTTTATGTAAACGATGGCGTCCCGGTATTGACAGACCCAAAAAGTGATGGTTTGACGTCGTGAGGGATCACTGGCGTGCCGGTGGCCTCACAGAGAGGTATGCACAAGACCGGGCGAAGTGGAGAAGCAGATGCAGAAGAGCGGACCCCGGGCGCCGTAACGGCAGCAACCGGGATAATCGCTAGGATGATAATGATGATTGTTTTCCAGCATCCTGGCTTGATGTCGACTGTACTTTAAAAGCGTCTGCTGTACTGCTTTTGTGTCACTGAATGAACAAATTTGTCCAATGGAACAAACCACAATTCAAATCAAAGGCCAACTTTCATACCTAAATATAAGGTAGAAGGTATTGGCACTTCGCTGTCGACATCTGTTTTTGTCAAAATTTACAAAAATCTGACAGTCAAATTCATTCTTATGCAGATGGCTGTGTTTGCAACGCCCCACTTAGATTTAAAGTAGTGCAGACGCACTGAGCTCGACCAAGGTAGTGCCATTGTCCTGTTTCAAGTGGTCTTTACTCTTCGTTGTCCACAGTGATCGACTTTTGTCTGATGAAGATCCTAGTAGCAGACGAGAGCACAAACTTCACGTCCCTGCAGATGGCGTGGGCTTCGAAGACAAACTGCGAGCAGCGAGCCGGGCGCGCGGGCCGAGTGCGCGACGGTCGCGTCTACCGGCTTGTTATGGACAAGTTTTATGTATGACCTTTTGATACCTATAAACGACACTACTTGTGCTTTTTTTGGGGTTTTTTGAAACTAAAAGATTCGATTCAAGGGTTCATTTATTTTACCAAATTGTAGTGAATCCAACTCACGAGGGACAATTTCTTGAGTGGTCTTTTGTGTTCGTAAAAGTATCTGTTTGAAAAGTGTCTTAATAGTGTTTTGCCCATGATTCAAGTAAACAATGTTTTTTTCCTGTACGCAGTTAGCATCAGGCTCAACCTTTCTGTAGAGTCCACAGTATCTAAAATATTTAGGATGAGCTACCTACAGAATTAACATACCTAGATTTTCTCTGGTTTTATATTTGGGTGATGCTACAATCAACATAATTATTATTCTATCATTGTAGTATCAAGATATTTTGGCCATTTTAAGCTCGCAAGGTTTTGACCCTGACCGTACAAACACAATGGATTGACAACTCCCTGTATTTTTCCAGGACAATCTGAATGAAGAATGTCCTCCGGAAATAGTCCGTTGTCCGCTAGAGAGGCTGGTCCTCCTCGCCAAGATGCTGGACATGGGCGCGCCCAGCGAGATCCTCGCTTTGGCCATGGATCCACCAGACATGTCCAATATTTACCGCACTACCCTTGTGCTCAAGGAGGTGAGTACCACTCTCTATTTTTTAAGAAGCTTTCCTATGAATACTACTGCATCTGTTTCGCAACCCGAATTCACAAACGTAAATCAAGGTTGAGCATGGCTTCAAACTCAAGAACTGAAAGTGACAGCTATATACGCCTATAGCTTGTAAGGTCAACATTGATTTGCGAATTCGGTGCTAAGATTTATGGAGCTATTTTAGTAATTTAGCTAGATTTACTTCTACTATGTGTTTGTCCAAATTGAGTGTTGTCCAAGTAGATGGCTTGTAATTTCACATTTTGAGATAGAAGCAGATAAACATGTTTTAAATACTGTCAATATCTATAACTTCATACAGATAGGAGCTCTCAAGAAGACTCTCGACGGCGAGTGGTGCTCCTCGGACGGCGACATCACGTACCTCGGCCGGATTATGGCCAAGCTGCCCATCGACGTCAAAGTGTCCAAGCTCATCATGCTGGGATACATCTTCGGCTGTCTGGACGAGTCCATCATTATGGGTGAGAACTTTGATGAGAGGAATAATACACCCTCTTATTTATAAAAACTCAGTCAGTCCAAAAGCATCACTTTAGCTACTCTCACCTTTTGTCTCAATCATTCTTGTTGCTATTAACATTTGTGAGTAAGTGACAAGAGACATCAATCGCTAAACCAATCCTGCTCTGTTGCTTTAGTTTTCATGAATAAGTGGGTAAGTGTAAAACAACTTGAATCTAAATCGAGTACTAATGTTTTTTTCTGAATTCCACAGAAAACCTTTTAGTTAAAGTTACTTGGTTTGTTTTCTTGGTTAAGTCCAACATAAGATAACATTTCCTGATCTGAGGGTCGTGACACCGAAATGCTATAAACTTGCTTTTCTAAGCTTTTGTTATCTTTTCAGCGGCGGCTATGTCTGTAAAAAATCTGTTCAACAGTCCATTCCGTGAAAGACTGAACGCTTACAACTCCAAGCTGACCTGGGCCGATGGTTCCACCAGCGATTGCATTGCGTTCCTTAACGTTTATAAGGTAAGGGTTTTCTCTTTTTGGACAAATTGTCGTCATTTCCTCTGTTCAATGTGGTTTTGAAAAAAACTTGTTATTTTACTATTAGCCAAACAGGCAATTTGACTATACAAAAAATAAAGTGCCCATTCTTGTTATCGGCATAAATCACTCGTTTCAAAATAGTTATTTAATATCGCAAGCTGTAAATATTAACAGTTTTTTTTACAAATCCGTAAGTAAAAATGTCGTAAATAAAATTGGTCGAGTTTATTATGACGTAAACCTTGTTTGTCTACTCATAGTGAATGACATGCCAGTCATGCCATAGATTAAAAAACATGCAAGTGACGTCACTAGCTTGATTGCACCGCCATGTTGTCAAAGTAGCTATTTAAATATTGAAGTTTTGACTTAATTTAGCTGAGATTTAGATTAGTTAAATTTAAAGAAAAAACTGTTACTGGGTCCCTAAAATTCTACTTCATAATAACAAATTTTCAATATGTGTGCTGTGTATTTGTAGGTGTGGAACCACCTCCGGCACCAGAACTACTTCAAGCAGCAAGGCAACAACGAGGCGCAATGGGCGCGCCGCTTCTACGTGCAAGTGCGCTCGCTCCGGGACCTGGACGAGCTGGTGCGCGAGCTGCGGCAGCGCCTCAGCCGCGAGGGCATCGAGCCCTTCAAGGGGCACTCGCCTTGGGACAAGAACGAGCTGGCGCTGGCGCTCAAGGTACGCTCCGGGACCTGGACGAGCTGGCGCTGGCGCTCAAGGTACGCTCCGGGACCTGGACGAGCTGGCGCTGGCGCTCAAGGTACGCTCCGGGACATGGACGAGCTGGCGCTGGCGCTCAAGGTACGCTCCGGGACCTGGACGAGCTGGCGCTGGCGCTCAAGGTACGCTCCGGGACCTGGACGAGCTGGCGCTGGCGCTCAAGGTTTGCTAACCTATAGTCCGTTCAGGTTAAGAATGCAGTCATTTTTAAATTTAATTCTTTTGCACACAAAAAAAAACAGATCCACAACCTCTGTGATCGAAAGTATGCGTTCAACAGGTCACTGTGGACTTGACATTCTAATTAGGAACGATTTGATTGGTTAGGGTGGGTGTTAGATCGAAGGACAAATATGAAATTACTGCATTCTTAACGAGAATGAAGTATAGTCGCTCCTGGATTTACCTGACCGACTATTAGCTGGACCTACTTAGACCTGGAAAGATCCGAGTAAGGTAAGGACCTGGACTTGCTTTTGTCAACGACTCGAAGATGCATGCACTTTCACGTAGCAATTACAAAATAGAACTTAACACATAAAGCGGCTCACTTTACTTAGAGCGAAAATTGAGTCAATCCATCAGTAAGTATACTTCGCCACAACTACCAGTTCTGCGTCTTCCGCAACCACTCCGATCGCGCCTTTAAGTCATCAGCCCACCTGGCTAACTGAGGGTGCCCTACACTGCCGGCCGATACGCGGTCTCCACTCAAGAATCAAGTGACGTGGTGGTTACCTTGGTGATAAGTGATGAAATTTTAGACGACCTCCACCCTCCACCCTTTGTATTACGTGTATTTTTAGTACCTTTATAGAATCTGACATGAAAAGATGAATGAAATGCGAAAAAATAAATACACTTGATATTATACTACACCCCCAGATATATACCATAGGGAGGCCCATTGTGATGTTTTTATTTTATGAACCTCTTTCCCCCTTTCGAGCCTCACGTGATTAATGGACAGGACAGCCCCTACCTCCTGCTCCGGGAGTTGTGGCTCACCTGGGAGTGGCCTATGTTCAGCAGAAGACTACGACTCGCTTATACGCAGGCGGGATAGTACAGAGGCGCTCACATCAACCTTTACAAAACCGTTGCAAAATGGGTCTTATGTCTGAGGCATGAAGTGCACCTATGTAAAAGTTGATCTGAGCGCCTCTGTACCTTCTGGCCCTTGTTCTACACGCGTCCACGACACATCTGATCCTTCTGAGAACTGTCACCTGCATTTGCATTATCGTTTTTATAACTAGAGAAATACAATAAGTCATTGAATACCCCTAACATGTACACGTTATCTGGCAGGTCGTAATCGCAGGCGCGTTCTACCCACAATACTTCGTGCAGGCGACTCAAGACGAAGAGAGGGAGAGGGAAGCTGTGCGTCTCCTTTCCGGACACGATCCGAGGAATACGGTTAGTTAGCTTCAGAATGTTCCGTTCATCATGCAAAACGTTCGCTACAGTGTGCCTCTCATTACCGTGCTTAGGATATAGTCGCATGTTGTATCATAAAACATAATGACGTTGCGCAGTGTCGTCTCAAACTATCAACGCTTTGCTCAGGTCTTCGAAGTTCTGATTTCGGGTGCCACTTTCTGAGCACAAGTAACCTATCTACGTCTTTTTTATTATAATATCATTGCAACAAGTCCCCCAACTGCAGGTGTATCTGACGAACTTCCCCGACAACCAGCCAGGGCCGGTGTACGCGGCCGCCATCAAGAACACTGTGCGCCAGTTGATCGGTGACGAGCCAAGAGTCATCTTCGACAAGAACAGCAGGTAAGAACTGTTCACGCTCGAATATAACTTAGTTTTCTATGTAGAGTTTTTTAGATAATCCTCATGGATTACGGGAGGTTAACCCATTGACCAAGGCTATTCATTACTTTTTATTTCAATG
Organism: Udea ferrugalis; assembly: GCA_950022985.1. NCBI lineage: Eukaryota > Metazoa > Arthropoda > Insecta > Lepidoptera > Crambidae > Udea > Udea ferrugalis. Next base: position 6,767,292 of record OX465533.1, read on the forward strand.
TCAATGTCAATCATACGGCAAAGAATGACGCATATTGGCGTGGTCTTCTGGATCAAAATTCTTGGGGTCGCTTTAAAACATCTATGGCGGTCAATGGGTAGAAGCCTAACCCAAAATTTAATGTTTCGTTTATTTTCGGAAAAATGTGGGCTTCTGAATTCCGTTTACCATGACGGCAGTAATCACCAGCTATGTTTAGTCGCTTACTTATCCTTTTTGTATGCAATAAAACTTTTTCTGTTACAGGAAAATATTCTTGACATTTAACGATAGCCAGTTCCACAGACGAGACAGGAATAACAGTGGGGTAATATAAAAATGAGATGTTTATATTCCTCATGCATTTTTTTTTTCTATGGTTTTCTATAAAAAACATATTTCTTGTGCAGGATCCCACCATCCCAGGGCAAGTTGTGTTGCCAGTATACAAAGCGATCAAAGCTCGTCAGCTCAGAATGGATATTAGGATACCATTGTTACCGTAAGTGACAATATGCACTACAGTCCGTTCACGTTAAGAATGCAGCGATTTTTAAATTTAATTCTGTTGCACACTAAAAAGCTCCGGTTCACAACCTTTGCGTTTGAAAGTATGCGTTCAACCTGTCACTGTGGACTTGACTTTCTAATTAGGAACGCTTTGATTTTTTGGGAGACGTGCTAAGTCAAAAGACAAGTATGAAATTACTGCATTCTTAACGCGAAGGGACTTGAGATTTATTTTTTGTAGGCGCTATTTTTAATCCTAGAGTATTATAGTATTGTTTCTTTAACAAACTCTATTTGTTGAAAAACGTAATGTATGTCGGGGGCTTTTTATTTGATAATCCTTCCTTCAGATTCTATCATCGCAATTTTTTTCTATTCCGTCAGCTATTCGATATGAGTTGTTATATTTGTAGAGTGGAGAAAGCAAACGAACTGGCTACATTGTTAGAGGTGTCTAATCTGGAGCTGAATATGGAGACGATGGTGCCGCGATTGCCTGATGTCGACGATACTCATTTCCCGCTCAGAATATCTTATGTGAGTAGCTGTTTATTCAGTAAACATGTGCTTGTGAGCCTATTGAATTTATTCTATTCTTGTAATATTATGATGATTTTTTTGTTAATTTGCATATTGTAGCAGGAACTGTCGAGATAAATCAATAACTTTACCGAATGTTAAAATTTGTTATTGTTCGTAGCATGGACAAATTGCCTTTTGCTGATGCGATCAATCTTCATACAGTTAAATCTTGACAGTTACTTATTACTGTTTATGGAATGTATTTAAAGATATACAAAAAATACTTTGAATTCGACTAATATTTTTTCAATTTGAACCAGTAGTTCCCGAGATTAGCGGGTTCAAACAAACAAACAAAACTTTAAATTATTAAGTAATGATTAGTTAGTCTATCATGAAAAGAAATCGCTCGGTGGGCGCTTTCTCGGTTTGCTATGCTCTTGCACATTCGCCGCTGTATTTATCTCTAAGACCTTATTTAATGTAATGTGATATGCAATTAATAAATGAAATGAAATTATAAGCAGACGTCAAAAGGCCATAGATACACCCTAACTCAACCATGTATTCCTCCAGAAAATCAGCGTAGGCAGATTCTGGGTGCAATACGACGACGAGTCGACCGCGAGCGAACTGCGGCAGATCCACCAGGCCCTGAACGCGGCGCCGCTGCTCGCGCACACGGGGCCCGTGCAGCCGGGGGACGTGTTCGCGGCGCCCTTCACCGACCACAAGGGCCCCGCCGTGTACCGCGCGAGGGTGCATCGGCTGTTGCCGAGGGAGATGGTCGAGGTGAGTGAGCAGTGCGGCAGATCCACCAGGCGCTGAACGCGGCGCCGCTGCTCGCGCACACGGGGCCCGTGCAGCCGGGGGACGTGTTCGCGGCGCCCTTCACCGACCACAAGGGCCCCGCCGTGTACCGCGCGAGGGTGCATCGGCTGTTGCCGAGGGAGATGGTCGAGGTGAGTGAGCAGTGCGGCAGATCCACCAGGCGCTGAACGCGGCGCCGCTGCTCGCGCACACGGGGCCCGTGCAGCCGGGGGACGTGTTCGCGGCGCCCTTCACCGACCACAAGGGCCCCGCCGTGTACCGCGCGAGGGTGCATCGGCTGTTGCCGAGGGAGATGGTCGAGGTGAGTGAGCAGTGCGGCAGATCCACCAGGCGCTGAACGCGGCGCCGCTGCTCGCGCACACGGGGCCCGTGCAGCCGGGGGACGTGTTCGCGGCGCCCTTCACCGACCACAAGGGCCCCGCCGTGTACCGCGCGAGGGTGCATCGGCTGTTGCCGAGGGAGATGGTCGAGGTGAGTGAGCAGTGCGGCAGATCCACCAGGCGCTGAACGCGGCGCCGCTGCTCGCGCACACGGGGCCCGTGCAGCCGGGGGACGTGTTCGCGGCGCCCTTCACCGACCACAAGGGCCCCGCCGTGTACCGCGCGAGGGTGCATCGGCTGTTGCCGAGGGAGATGGTCGAGGTGAGTGAGCAGTGCGGCAGATCCACCAGGCGCTGAACGCGGCGCCGCTGCTCGCGCACACGGGGCCCGTGCAGCCGGGGGACGTGTTCGCGGCGCCCTTCACCGACCACAAGGGCCCCGCCGTGTACCGCGCGAGGGTGCATCGGCTGTTGCCGAGGGAGATGGTCGAGGTGAGTGAGCAGTGCGGCAGATCCACCAGGCGCTGAACGCGGCGCCGCTGCTCGCGCACACGGGGCCCGTGCAGCCGGGGGACGTGTTCGCGGCGCCCTTCACCGACCACAAGGGCCCCGCCGTGTACCGCGCGAGGGTGCATCGGCTGTTGCCGAGGGAGATGGTCGAGGTGAGTGAGCAGTGCGGCAGATCCACCAGGCGCTGAACGCGGCGCCGCTGCTCGCGCACACGGGGCCCGTGCAGCCGGGGGACGTGTTCGCGGCGCCCTTCACCGACCACAAGGGCCCCGCCGTGTACCGCGCGAGGGTGCATCGGCTGCTGCCGAGGGAGATGGTCGAGGTGAGTGAGCAGTGCGGCAGATCCACTCGGCGCTGAACGGGGTGCCGCTGCTCGCTTTTTAGCTAACAATTCAGATGTAGGTATTTAGTTTTTCTTACTCACATAGAACTGATTACCTAATCAATTTGTTCGAGCTGACGCCCATTATTTGTAGTTTTGATTTGTTGGCACCGATTAATATTTATCTGCAAAATCAGCTTCCAGTCTTGAATTTCTCGGAAAATGCTCTATCTTAGAACTATTTTTTTTATTAGTTTTGTAAATGCAGGATAATGGTTTCTTAAGAATGTCACCTTACCTTTAGTTTGCCATATGATGTTACTTCCTAGAATTTTATCCTCACAAGCGAGCTACGACCTGACATGTATGACACTTTTGTTCAAAAGCAACAGCTGCCATTCCCGGCTAGGAAAAAGAGTATTTTTCAAATTTGAGCATGCCGTTTTAATTAAGGTCAAAATAGGCCTCGAGACTCCTTTCAGCATTTTTCTGTATTTATTGACGCACAGTGGAAAAAAATCTTGTGTTTGTATCTGATTAATGGACAGATTATATCTATGCTGATTTGTTGTTTTTGAGTAACTTACTACACAACGGTATAAAGAAAACTGTTACTTTCAGGTGTTATACATAGACTTCGGCAACTACGGTCGCGTGAACACGTGCAACCTGCAATCCCTACCGAGCGGCATCAGTCGCGCGACGCCGCCGCTCGCGATGCAATGCGCGCTCGCTGAGGTGGCACCATCACCGCTACTGGAGCCGCACGCGCAATGGACGCGCGCCGCCGACCTCTGCTTCAGCGAGCTCAGCGCAAGAGGCCGACTGCTCGGCAAGGTGAGTGTCTAGTACTGCGGCAAGTACACACGCGGGAACACCTGCAGCCTCTACCGAGCGGCATCAGTCGCGTGCAATGCGCGCTCCCGAGGTGGCGCCGTCGCCGCTACTGGAGCCGCACGCGCAATGGACGCGCGCCGCCGACCTCTGCTTCAGCGAGCTCAGCGCAAGAGGCCGACTGCTCGGCAAGGTGAGTGTCTAGTACTGCGGCAAGTACACACGCGGGAACACCTGCAGCCTCTACCGAGCGGCATCAGTCGCGTGCAATGCGCGCTCCCGAGGTGGCGCCGTCGCCGCTACTGGAGCCGCACGCGCAATGGACGCGCGCCGCCGACCTCTGCTTCAGCGAGCTCAGCGCAAGAGGCCGACTGCTCGGCAAGGTGAGTGTCTAGTACTGCGGCAAGTACACACGCGGGAACACCTGCAGCCTCTACCGAGCGGCATCAGTCGCGTGCAATGCGCGCTCCCGAGGTGGCGCCGTCGCCGCTACTGGAGCCGCACGCGCAATGGACGCGCGCCGCCGACCTCTGCTTCAGCGAGCTCAGCGCAAGAGGCCGACTGCTCGGCAAGGTGAGTGTCTAGTACTGCGGCAAGTACACACGCGGGAACACCTGCAGCCTCTACCGAGCGGCATCAGTCGCGTGCAATGCGCGCTCCCGAGGTGGCGCCGTCGCCGCTACTGGAGCCGCACGCGCAATGGACGCGCGCCGCCGACCTCTGCTTCAGCGAGCTCAGCGCAAGAGGCCGACTGCTCGGCAAGGTGAGTGTCTAGTACTGCGGCAAGTACACACGCGGGAACACCTGCAGCCTCTACCGAGCGGCATCAGTCGCGTGCAATGCGCGCTCCCGAGGTGGCGCCGTCGCCGCTACTGGAGCCGCACGCGCAATGGACGCGCGCCGCCGACCTCTGCTTCAGCGAGCTCAGCGCAAGAGGCCGACTGCTCGGCAAGGTGAGTGTCTAGTACTGCGGCAAGTACACACGCGGGAACACCTGCAGCCTCTACCGAGCGGCATCAGTCGCGTGCAATGCGCGCTCCCGAGGTGGCGCCGTCGCCGCTACTGGAGCCGCACGCGCAATGGACGCGCGCCGCCGACCTCTGCTTCAGCGAGCTCAGCGCAAGAGGCCGACTGCTCGGCAAGGTGAGTGTCTAGTACTGCGGCAAGTACACACGCGGGAACACCTGCAGCCTCTACCGAGCGGCATCAGTCGCGTGCAATGCGCGCTCCCGAGGTGGCGCCGTCGCCGCTACTGGAGCCGCACGCGCAATGGACGCGCGCCGCCGACATCTGCTTCAGCGAGCTCAGCGCAAGAGGCCGACTGCTCGGCAAGGTGAGTGTCTAGTACTGCGGCAAGTACACACGCGGGAACACCTGCAGCCTCTACCGAGCGGCATCAGTCGCGTGCAATGCGCGCTCCCGAGGTGGCGCCGTCGCCGCTACTGGAGCCGTACCTTAGGCCTATGTTTAGGCATATACCTTAAGCATAGGTGAAACCAACCTGGCTGTCAGGTATAATATACCAGAGAAATTCGTCCGGTCTGTTAATGGTCTCGGTAGCATAATTGGTAGTGCAGTCGCCCGGCTTGCGAAAGACGCGGGTTCGAGTCCCGCCTGATGCCAAGACCGAATGCATTTTTCTGGTTTTCCTATCTTAAGTGCATGTTTCTGAAATCGCTTCATATTGACCTGTCATGTTTTAGGTGTACTCCGTAACGCACGGAATCGTGTCGATCGAGTTGCTGGCTGAAGGAGGGAATCTCAGTATTAACAAAGAGCTGCTAAATCGAGGCTTCGCAGTGCCGGCGGAAGAGAGCTACGATTCTAAGGTTTGTATAATGAAATCCTAGGAAAAACAGCTAGTGATACAATGGCGCTAGTAGTGGTTATCTTTCTTCATCAATTATGTTTTTTTGTATTCATCTCGGCTCCTTGCCTTAACTCGTTAAAAACGAAGTGTCTTTAAAACTAAGAAAAAAATATCCTATATCTTAACTCTGACTACCTACCAGCTAAGTTTTATTTCAAGATTATTTTTAGTCTAAGGGCGAGTTATACTATCTAATTTTCACGCTTACTTTGAGTGACGTTACCATAAACTCAAAATATAATGAGTAAAGTTATTTCCCAGTTGATGCAACTAGTGCTAAGCTAAAGGTTAGTTTTGTGTAATGCTCAACTTGTACTTATAAGGTGAGTAGCTAATCGTATATAAAATGAGAGCTAATTTGATTATTGTATTTAAATCATGTACAGTTGAACCACGATCTCAGACAAATGGCCACAAAATTGAACATGTCTCAAAAGCGAGCACACAACAGAGAACAAGCCGAGCTGGCGTTCTACCACCTCCGTGAACTAGACCCACCCAATAGCAAGGATTGCATCGCTGATGTCTGCCTCAAGGGACCCAATAGGTAAGTGGGCAGAATACTTACAGTAGGGCTAGCATGAACCGCTAAAGTTTTGGCAATCCAAAAGTAAACGATACTTTTTTTTTAAAGACAAGTGTTATAAAAAAGTATGGTTTACTTTTCGATGAACAAAACGTTAGCGGTTCGTGCTAGACCTACAGACTCGTTAACCTCTCGTAGAGAGAGAGCGTCAGCACCGAAATGATGTGAGTTGACCGGGTGATCAAAAAGGTAGACTGTTAGACAAAGGTGATTTCAATACTACAATGACAGATAAAACTGAAACACTGTTTTAAATACTTCAGACATATTTGACCACGTTGTACCCACACATTATTTTAACATAGTTCTGATACTGACTATACAGTCACGTACTAACTACACAGAGAGGGCAAATATAATTAATATTTGAACTTCAGTTTGACGAGGCCAAGGTTACAATCAGACGCTCTGGATAGCGCACCTGGCTGTCTGTCCACCTTGCCTTTCAAATGGGTTCCTTTCCAAAAACTTTGACCCAACTCTATCCGTTGTCTAGTTCTCATTGTACAAGGTTTGCTTTGGGGCTACCTGGCGCTGTGTGAATTAATGACCAATAACTTTTTCGCGCTTGGTGATGTTGACTTTTAGCTGTCTGGAAATCTACTACTGCTACTGATAAATACAAATGTATTTTTGTCTCCAGCCCGTTAGAGACGGTTCTCCACAACATGATGTACGCCAGCCGCGACAAGCAAGTACAGATCGAGTGGAACTCTGTCAACTCTGTGCTACTGGACACGGAGCCGCAAGAGGTTTATGAAAGGTAATATTATAAGTTATCCGGTTCAAAGGACCATTTTAAAAATAAATGAAGGCGGCTGAAGTTACTGACAGAACAAGACGTCTTAAGATTATAAGAATGGAAGAGGCAAAACGTCACAGTAATTAAAGTGATCCTGTATTTAAGTTTCATGACTAAGGCAATAATATTACGAAATTAAACAACTTTACGGATTCTACTCGCAGTCTTATATTTTCTTTCATTTTCTAACCCGACGTTTTGAATACTTTACAGCAGCCGTGATCACGGGAGGACAAAGATGTTTTATGTCAATAACATGGTCAGCAATAATATTATTTATTAAAAAAAAGAGGTAGATCTATACGTTATGTCAGTACTGATGCGAAGTCAAAAATTGTCCACTGCGTACTTACGTGCATAAAATTTGACCGTGTTGTGACGTGTGAACAAGATAGTATGATTATTTACCAGAGCGTAAACGAGATAGATACATGTTACGCACTGTCGTCTCAAACTGTCAACACTGCCAATGCTTGGCTGAGGTGTACTAATAGTTCTGATTTCAGGTGCCACTTTTTTAGCACGAGTAGCTTTTTCATTAGAATATCATTGTTCTAAGAATGTTTATCTTGTGTGTAGATTGGTAGTGGCTGGTGACGTGGGCCAGAACGAGACCAGCAGCCGGCTGACGCTGCGCCACACGACGCTGATGCCCAACATCCCCGGCCTGCCCGCCATCATCGCGCTTCTCTTCTGCCCTGTGTGAGTCACTTCCTCTAACTTTGTAGGAACATTTGACCTTGGGAATGTTGACTCTCCATACAGTAGTACAGTACATTTCTCCTTAATTTGATTTAGGAGAACTGTTTTTTGAAATGTGTTAAGATAGTTTCTCAGGTTATGACAACAAAAAGAGCTTACTGGCCGGAACACCATTGAGTTCATTGTACACCGATGAAAAACCTAAACAACTAGAATAACGGCGCGGCCTTACCGCTTTGGGTTCAAAAACGCTTGGCGAAATGTAGGCTTCTGAATGTTCACCATGACGGCAATAGTGGCGTAATAATATTTGGGTGACGTTGTAAAAAAGACGAGTTTGTTTATTTAGGTTTATCTAATTATCAGTTCAAGGAATAAGAAGTTTCATAAAGTGGCCAATTAAAAATTCTGTGGCTGGGTTTGTTATTCCCCGTTTATTAATGAGCCAGATACTCTTGCGAGAACTAGGTATAGTTAGTACATTTTTGGTTGCTCGTTTTCTTACTCTGGGATTAGCGTGATGTGATGTTGTTTGAAAGTAAAAAATAAATCGTATAATACCATGGTTTAGGGCGGAGCTTCGTCGCGACTCGAACGGCGCGCGCTACGTGAGCACGCTGTGTGGGCTCGGCAGCACGGACGCCGGCGCGCCGTACTTCCCCGAGCACGACCTGCTCGTCAACATCGACGCGGAGATACACGTCGACGACATCGGACTGGTGAGGACATCAGTAGGCCTAGCACGAACCGATAACGTTTGTTTTTTTTGTTAAAGACATAGGAAAAAGAAAAAAAAGTATCGTTTACTTTTCGTTTCGATTACCAAAACGTTAGTGGTTCGTGCTAGGCCTACAGAATACTTTTAGAAGGCTGAACTAAGACTGGCGAAATATGCCAGTAGACCAGGGTGGCCCAAATTGATGAATCGTGTCTGCCATTAGGCAGACAATAATATAAGATATTCTTAACTTAGCAAAACAACTACACATACATCACAAGAATTCTTTGCGGTGAATAAACTCATGACGAAACCGTTGTGATCTTCATGTCTAACTGAAAAGCACATGCACTTCGTTCAGATTCGTTAACCATTTAAAAAAAAACATTTCTTAGGCATACATGAAAAAAAAACACCACGTAACACTCAGACTTCCAAATCACGAAAGGTCAATCAAGAGTAAGTTAAAATCTCTTCTTCAAACTCATACCGTCTGCGTCCCACAATATGTCTGTAGAACTGAAAGTATAACACTTGTATGGGATGCTCAGCTTCGATTGACGTTAGTTAATGTAGCTCACGAATTTATTTCTCATAGAACCATCTCGCAACTTGTTCAACCACTTTCCTACCAATAGATTCCTAGGAATTCGCTGTATGATACAGGCCCGTTCTTTTGTGACTGAAATGTTTGAATTGCAGATAAATCACATTCGCCATTTGATGGACTACATGATGTACTGCGAGGAAGGCCAAGATATGCCCACTGCCGACACAGAGTTCCGGCCGCAAGTGCCCGGTCTCATTAGGAAAAATCTCATCAAGTAAGAAATTAATTAGGTATTTTCACAGCACAAAATAAAAGATAGATAGATATTCTGCATTGTGCATAAACATTACATTTCAAATTACTAATAACAAGAAAAACACTGAAGCATTTATTTTAGCGTTCCATGGGTTGCATCAATTCACGTGCTCATGTAGTGATGATTCAATATTCGCAAAGTCAATTTTTGTTGTTGTTTTGTTTCACTTGTTGCCTCGTTGACAAACATTTTTGGTTGCCCTGTGTTTGAGTTTATATTTGAGTTATTGTATGTTATTGAGAAATATTCAGTAGCAGTATATCAGTATGTCTATGGTCAATTTCTCGAGCCTATACAATGAATGCTTGTTTACAGGTAATTTTTAATACAGTTGCTCAAAAAGTGGTACTTTTCGTAGCTGCTTAGCGTGCGGAAAGTTGGTTTTTCCGCACTAGTGCTTTTTACTTTTCCAATTTTTTTTGATAATGTTAATAAAACGCATACATCCTACCAAAGAGGTTGTCTGTTCGATCACTTTATTTTGTTTTTTGATACGTTATTTGGCATCAAAACTGGGAATATAATATTATTAAAAATATTTCAATTGTATAATTGACAAAATAAAGGGTTATTAAGTACTATTAACAATTAAATTCCGGAAACAGTTTACTTGAAGTTGGCTGTTTGTGGATTAACAATGGCCGGAGATTTGTAAGTATGAATGAGTTTCACCAAAAAATAGTTGAAATAAAATAATAGGTATTTATTGCATTTCCATGTTTAAATGCAATTAAATTACTTCTTATATTTTTACTAGGCTGAATACAACCGATGCCGTTTAAAAAAAACTGTCAATCCTAAGTTTGTCATTTCCGCTTTCTTTATTTACGATTAGTCACGACTGTCACGGTATACTTTTGTAATTGATCGTGTTTTAATGTTGTTTATTTTACATTTTTCGTACACAAGTAAATATGTATGTAACATATTTTTTCAAAATAGTTGATTTTTACTAGGCTGAATGCAAAATACCGGTGCCTTGAAAAAAAAATATTTCGTTATTCCCGCCCTTTTTACTCTTGATTTAATTTTGTTTAGAAGTTCTTGTTGTTTGTATTGTTAATTTTTTTCGCAAATGTATTAAAAAAACATTGTTCGATACACGAGCGGAAGTGTCATTTTCACTCGTACCGAGTCTTGACCCTCGCCTGCCGGCTCGGGCCAAGATGCCTCGACACTCGTGCAAAATGACATACTTTCCGCGCTTGTATCGAAAACTACTATTTCCCCTCAACATTTCCTTCTCATTCCCAGCTTACTAATGAAGCGCCGCAAGCACCGCGAGCCGGAGTCCGTAATCAACGCATGGGAGTGGAAGTCAGTCCCGGAGGAGGAGCTGCTGGAGATCAACGAGCCCGACATGGTCTCCCGCGCGAGCGTGTTCCCGCTGCACGCGCCGCTCGAGCTGCGGCCCTTGGAGCGCGCCGCGCTGCTGCAGCTCCAGCGGGCCACCAGCCAGCTCAAGCTGCAAGTAGCACGGTAGGGACCAGCTACACTATACACTACTGAGTGTTCCCGCTGCACGCGCCGCTCGAGCTGCGGCCCTTGGAGCGCGCCGCGCTGCTGCAGCTCCAGCGGGCCACCAGCCAGCTCAAGCTGCAAGTAGCACGGTAGGGACCAGCTACACTATACACTACTGAGTGTTCCCGCTGCACGCGCCGCTCGAGCTGCGGCCCTTGGAGCGCGCCGCGCTGCTGCAGCTCCAGCGGGCCACCAGCCAGCTCAAGCTGCAAGTAGCACGGTAGGGACCAGCTACACTATACACTACTGAGTGTTCCCGCTGCACGCGCCGCTCGAGCTGCGGCCCTTGGAGCGCGCCGCGCTGCTGCAGCTCCAGCGGGCCACCAGCCAGCTCAAGCTGCAAGTAGCACGGTAGGGACCAGCTACACTATACACTACTGAGTGTTCCCGCTGCACGCGCCGCTCGAGCTGCGGCCCTTGGAGCGCGCCGCGCTGCTGCAGCTCCAGCGGGCCACCAGCCAGCTCAAGCTGCAAGTAGCACGGTAGGGACCAGCTACACTATACACTACTGAGTGTTCCCGCTGCACGCGCCGCTCGAGCTGCGGCCCTTGGAGCGCGCCGCGCTGCTGCAGCTCCAGCGGGCCACCAGCCAGCTCAAGCTGCAAGTAGCACGGTAGGGATCAGTTACTATATACTACTGAGCGTGTTCCCGCTGCACGCGCCGCTCGAGCTGCGGCCCTTGGAGCGCGCCGCGCTGCTGCAGCTCCAGCGGGCCACCAGCCAGCTCAAGCTGCAAGTAGCACGGTAGGGATCAGTTACTATATACTACTGAGCGTGTTCCCGCTGCACGCGCCGCTCGAGCTGCGGCCCTTGGAGCGCGCCGCGCTGCTGCAGCTCCAGCGGGCCACCAGCCAGCTCAAGCTGCAAGTAGCACGGTAGGGATCAGTTACTATATACTACTGAGCGTGTTCCCGCTGCACGCGCCGCTCGAGCTGCGGCCCTTGGAGCGCGCCGCGCTGCTGCAGCTCCAGCGGGCCACCAGCCAGCTCAAGCTGCAAGTAGCACGGTAGGGATCAGTTACTATATACTACTGAGCGTGTTCCCGCTGCACGCGCCGCTCGAGCTGCGGCCCTTGGAGCGCGCCGCGCTGCTGCAGCTCCAGCGGGCCACCAGCCAGCTCAAGCTGCAAGTAGCACGGTAGGGATCAGTTACTATATACTACTGAGCGTGTTCCCGCTGCACGCGCCGCTCGAGCTGCGGCCCTTGGAGCGCGCCGCGCTGCTGCAGCTCCAGCGGGCCACCAGCCAGCTCAAGCTGCAAGTGGCACGGTAGGGATCAGCTATATTCCACCACTTTCTACCACCGGACCACTGGAGGCCGTGCTTTCACCCCCATGTGGTCGACTTTACAGCGGTTTAAGCGGTTTGGTGCTTCCTTTCTGGTCCGCACCGCTAGGGAGTGGAACGCCCTCCCTGCGTCTTGTGTTTCCGGATACATAACAACCTTAGTGTCTTCAAGGCAACAACGAATAGGCATTTTCTGGGTAAGCGTGTTCCACCTTCGGCCTCGTCATCGCTTAGCATCGCAGTCATCGCAGGTGAGTCTGAGGTCAAACGCAAACCCATTTTAAATAAAAAAATATATATATTATTATTAACTAGCGGCCCGCCAAGGCTTCGACCAATCTAGTTTTATTTCAAACATATTAATAGAATTTCACCCCCTTAGGGGTTGAATTTCTGAAAATCCTTTCTGTTTCTGTGTGCTCATTAACACCATGAAAAAATCCTTGTACCAAATCGAAGTTTCTAGGTACAGTAGTTCGGCTGTGAGTAATACAGGGTATTTTATTTAAAATGGGCCAAAGCCCTAACTAGGAGGAATATTTATTTTTTCTAAGCCGGTAATCGAACCTGAAGGTTCATGTTTTTGTTATATTAGAGCTCAAAAAAAGGTCACATTTCCGTCGGTTCAGATTTCGACTAAGAAAAAAGCATTTTATAAAATCTGTGCATGCAATTTTGGTTTCTGCCAAAATCGGTCTCGAGACTACTTTGGGCATTTTTTAAATTACTTTAATTTTTTAAACCTAGGTGCTTTTTCCAAAAAAGAAGTCATCAGCTAATTTATAATTATGACCCATTTTGGTCTGCTGGGAGAAATTTCTCTTAACTTATCTGTATTTTTAAACAGCCCAATAAGTCTATCTTGACTCCATACAAAATGATAAATAAACAAAAATCATGAAATTCCTGAATTCCATCATTTTATGCTTGATAGATAAGTTTATTCATTCTCTGTACCTTCACTAAGCTGTCTAATGCTACCAAATAATAATGAATACTTTTGTTTCATCCAGGTCGTCAATATCGTCCGCGTCGGAGCTGCAGTGCAAGCTGTGCGGCACGGCGCCCATGCCGGTGCACGCGATGCGCATTCACCTGTACTCCAACGCGCACAACGACAAGGAGGAAGACTTCCGCATCTTCCAGTCTTAGACCAATTGTGCTCCACCAACTGGCACATAGCTATAAGGACTTCATGCCGGTGCACGCGATGCGCATTCACCTGTACTCCAACGCGCACAACGACAAGGAGGAAGACTTCCGCATCTTCCAGTCTTAGACCAACTGTGCTCCACCAACTGGCACATAGCTATAAGGACTTCATGCCGGTGCACGCGATGCGCATTCACCTGTACTCCAACGCGCACAACGACAAGGAGGAAGACTTCCGCATCTTCCAGTCTTAGACCAACTGTGCTCCACCAACTGGCACATAGCTATAAGGACTTCATGCCGGTGCACGCGATGCGCATTCACCTGTACTCCAACGCGCACAACGACAAGGAGGAAGACTTCCGCATCTTCCAGTCTTAGACCAACTGTGCTCCACCAACTGGCACATAGCTATAAGGACTTCATGCCGGTGCACGCGATGCGCATTCACCTGTACTCCAACGCGCACAACGACAAGGAGGAAGACTTCCGCATCTTCCAGTCTTAGACCAACTGTGCGCCACCAACTGGCACATAGCTATATAAGGCCTTCATGCCGGTGCACGCGATGCGCATTCACCTGTACTCCAACGCGCACAACGACAAGGAGGAAGACTTCCGCATCTTCCAGTCTTAGACCGATTGTGCTCCACCAACTGGCACATAGCTATAAGGACTTCATGCCGGTGCACGCGATGCGCATTCACCTGTACTCCAACGCGCACAACGACAAGGAGGAAGACTTCCGCATCTTCCAGTCTTAGACCAACTGTGCGCCACCAACTGGCACATAGCTATATAAGGCCTTCATGCCGGTGCACGCGATGCGCATTCACCTGTACTCCAACGCGCACAACGACAAGGAGGAAGACTTCCGCATCTTCCAGTCTTAGACCAATTGTGCTGCACCAACTGGCACATAGCCATATAAGGACTTCATGCCGGTGCACGCGATGCGCATTCACCTGTACTCCAACGCGCACAACGACAAGGAGGAAGACTTCCGCATCTTCCAGTCTTAGACCAACTGTGCGCCACCAACTGGCACATAGCTATATAAGGACTTCATGCCGGTGCACGCGATGCGCATTCACCTGTACTCCAACGCGCACAACGACAAGGAGGAAGACTTCCGCATCTTCCAGTCTTAGACCAATTGTGCTCCACCAACTGGCACATAGCTATTTAAGGACTTTTTTTATGACCTGGGGCTGTAAAATAGCTGTATTAGTGCTATAAAGCTGTGGAATCACTCCTATACATAGCAGATAATGAAAACTTGCAGAGTGTGCGCTAATTAGGATGTTACTCTAGAGCCAGCAGTCGCATTTCTTAAGTTGTGGTTGATTTGTAGTTTTTTTTTTCGTTTAAGTTTATGTTATTTTTTATCTACCAAAGTATTGTTGTTGAGAGCTTATAGCATAACTTTACTCAGACCCGAATTCCTGACGAATTCATTAACTTAGTGTAATGTCAATTCATTGATTCCATTTAAAGTTATAAGAAAAGAAGCATTTTCTCGATTGAATTTTCTTAGAGATTAGAAAGATTAGGTCATATTCCATTGACACAGCTCTTTTGAGCTGTGTCAATGGCATCGTCATAGCAATGTCATCAATGTGATGGATTTTAATGATTGTAGTACCGGTAAGATGGGGTTAATTGGTATCTGGGTCTTAATTGGGACAGGCCTTTGAAGATGTTTCAAGGCTTTATTTTTCTTAATTTCTTGTACGTTTTTATATTCACTACAGATGAAAACAAAAACACCCAAATATAAAAGAACTACAGCACTTCACTTGAGCTTTGAAACATCTTTAAAGTCCGGTCCCAATTAAGACCCAGATACCAATTAACCCCATCTTACGGGACTAAGAATGACCTAAAGAACTAATCCGCATTTATAGCTAATTTAGGTATGTTCGAATTGTTAGTGTTAAGTGTTGGTCTGACATTATGACTGTGTTAGAAATTTCGTAGATACCAATCATTAGAATTACGATGATAGTCAATGCTCTTAGTTTGGTGCAAACGGGCAATATTAGCCTGTTGATTATTTTAAGTATTAAGTCTAGGTTTATTTAGAGGCATAAGCAACATCTACCAAGGGTAGATCTTTATTTTTGTACCGTGAAGGTTCCTCTTCTTGAAAACTAATAGAGACGGGATGTTGGTTATTCAAAAATAGTTGATTATAAACCTGGCCGTTAAAATGCTTTCAAATAACGGCAGTAGGATATTTGCTTGAGAAATATAGCAATGGACGCTATTAAATTGGACAATCAAAAAAAAAATTGATTGTTTCTAAGTATAATGTTCACATGCAAATTACTACTCCAATAACTAGTCCTTAGTATGCAGTTATATCTGAATCTGTATGCTATGAAAATACGTACCTATGTGATAGTATTATTTAAGTTCATTCTCATTGTTTATTCGTACTCATGACAAATTATCAGTCTAAAAGTTCATGAACGATGGTATGTTGTGACGTAAATATAGTTAGGATAGTATTCGTTGTCCTATTAATGTATAAGTTCCAACTATTAATTCTTCAAAAACAGACATTCATGTTTGTAAAATTCACCTCCAAATTCACAAACGGCAGTCAAAGTTAAGCACTCTTTTAAACAGATGCCAAACAGTAAAATGAAAGAGACAGCTATACTTTTCAGGGCTGCTGAACCTCGACTTATGTTTGGGAATTGGAGTGTATTTTCTGTGCCATTCCTAAATCTTTCT
Source organism: Udea ferrugalis (assembly GCA_950022985.1). Taxonomy (NCBI): domain Eukaryota; kingdom Metazoa; phylum Arthropoda; class Insecta; order Lepidoptera; family Crambidae; genus Udea; species Udea ferrugalis. The sequence goes on from OX465533.1 coordinate 6,783,364, forward strand.
AGATTTAATTCAACAAGATTGTTAATTATATACCTGATTGTTTATTTTTTGTTTCTTGTTATTCTCAACATGTATCTCCTTAGTTCTATCTTACTGTTTATTTTTTAAATACCTAGACTTATATCTAGATTTAGTATAGACATTATGAGAAATGTTACAGGTTTTTAAGAAGTAACTTGTCGGCGAAATCTGACGCTATGGTTTAACTGTTGAAATATGAACGTCTAAATAAACGTAAATGTGTTATGAAGCTGTATTTTATTTTCTATAATGTGTGCGACTGCTGCCTTTTATATGACTAAGATAGTTGATGACTAGCCCTATAGCATTCATGAAAGTGTTTAATTTATCTTTGATATTGCACAAACATATTTACCGACACTGATGTCAAAATGTGCGCAAAACAATATCTCAAAGGCACGGAATTTGTGGGTGCTGCTATACAGGGGTACCTAGGTGTACCTACTCAGCTTGTGTTATGTTCTTGTCAACTTTCTCCCTTCTTAATTGTTGTATTTTAAAGTATGACAAACAGTTCGAGCTGAGCGCTGGGAAAAATATAGCGTAACGTACGGCTCCGAACCAACAATAAAATTATTTATTTATTCTTTATTGCACATAAACAATTGGTACAAATGGCGGACATAATGCCGATAAGGCATTCTCTACCAGTCAACCATGGGGCTCAGAAAATATGGTAGGCGGTGCAGTGTTAAAAACTTAATTTAATTATCTTTCAAATCTGAACCTTAATTTGTGAGTGGTACAATATTTTTAATATTAATATGTGAAATCCAACGGCGAGCTGTCGGCCCGGTCCCGCTACTATGCCACTCAACTCTCACATCGCGTCCTTACAATTTAAGGTTCAAATTTGAATGGCAAGATAATTGCTGGCTCGGAGTCGAGCAGTTGGCATAATGTGCTATGACCTTTAGTTTTTGAATCGTAGTAGTTTTACAGTCCTTCAAGGCGGCGCCTGATAATTTTGACATGGCAATTTGGAACATACGTATGCTGTAAATATTTGTTTACGATTAAACGTAAACAAACACATATTTATTGTTTTTTTTCAATGTTAAGCTGTATGAATGAGCTTTGATGGAGGCATCTACTCTTAAAGCTCACTAGGAACTAGAAAAAGCGGAAAAGAATAAGATTAAACAATTAAACATAAGAATAAACATAAAAGATTAAACATTAACAAGACTTCTGAACATTTAATGCAAACACATTTTTGCCTTTGCTTCGCGCGTCTACCTTAGAAATCTGCGCTCCCAAAATCACTTAGGCGCCTAAGTACTTAGTATGCACATACAAAACAGGTGTTCGTCAATATTTATACAGCACGCGACGAAAATATTACGTAGTTACTTATTATGGACTTGAACTGAATTGTTTAGAGTAACGAGTATTTGATGTTAGTTAGCCGAAATCTCGCCACGAAAGAATCGTGTTTACTTGATTTACTTAAATAGAACTAAGTGAAACCTGTTTGACAGGTTTATGTGCGAGGAGTGCTAACCATTCCCGTATCAAATTATCAAAAGGACTTGAAGTTTTCTTTCTGCTTGTAGTCACGCAGTTGCATCTGCGCGGGCGCGGTGTTGTTGTCAATTAAATTATGTGTTAAATAACAAATTGATCATGTGGGATTCTTTGGACCTCAGTGACGACTTTGCTGAGTAAGTACATTGTAAAATTGACTGTAACTCACGTAGCATGAATTAGTTGTTGAAAAATAGTAAAGCAATGTAATTTAATTACTTAAGTTTGTAATACTTCGTAGTTAGGAGTTTGCCCCTAAAATATAAGTACAGGTACACTATTTTACACTGCTCATTCATAAAATCGGACTAAATACAGACTTGTACAACTTCCGATTTTTAAAAACCTAGAATCATCAACTAAGCCTGCACTCTGCACTATCTCACATCAATAACTTTGACGCTAACTACCAATTAAACCTTCTTATATCTTTTTGACGGGTCCATATTGGGATGCATAAATTAAAAAGGCATATCTTAAGTCTGCATAACGTTTTTTGGCATACTCTTCGTTTCGCATAACGGTCATTTAGAATAAATCATAAGGCATACTTTTTTCCCGCATAACTTCTTTTATAATAATGATATATTAGCATCAAAGGTTTATGCATAATTGTTTTTAGAATAACGATTTCTTAGCATATCATTCATTGGCATCTCACCCTATGGCATACAAATTTCAAGTCATACAATAAGAATACCATTATATAACCATTTAAATAACACTTAATCAAAATTTAAAAACTTTATTATTCTCTTCGTTATCCTGAAATATTTTTATTTCGAAAATATCATGCAAGCAAGCATGCAAATTTATAGTGAGCAACCAAGCAAGCATTCCTGCAAGCAGACATATGCATTCATGCAAGCAAGCAAGCATGCAAGCAAGCAGCATGCAGGGATGCAGCAGGCATTTAATTTTAGGGTTTGAAAAAAAAATAGCTAACTCTCGAAGCTTAAGGCGTGAGCGCAGCTCACGCCTTAAGCTTTTGCATGCAACATGCAGCAAGCATGCAACATGCAGGCAAGCATGCAGCACGCAGACAAGCATGCAGCGTGCAGGCAAGCATGCAGCATGCAGGCAACCATACAGCAAGCAAGCAGCATGCAGGCAAGCAAGCAGCATGCAGGGATGCAGCAGGCATTTTATTTTAGGGTTTGAAAAACTATCACGCACGCTACAGCTACGCTTCGCTTTGCTCCCTCCTTAAACCTTCTAACCTAATCTAGCCGAGTCGGTTTCGCCCCAACTCTATTGTTGGGCAGACGAGTAGAAATATGCGTTTTGTATTTTATGAATCCATCTATTATGCGTTTCTTATATTATGATAAAGTAAAGTTATACGTTTATCAATTATGCTCTTCACATTTATGCTTATTTAAATTATGATAAATACAATTATAGCAAATTATAATTATGCCAATGAAACCATTATGCGTTTATAATACTCTGCTTATCATAATTTATGCGAAAAAGCTTTATGCCAAAACATTTATGCCAAACTACATTATGACGAAAGAGTTTATGCGACCGAAAGGGCTCCCCTTTTTGACCATCGGTTAGCAAACATTATTTCGATGCTGACTGTACAGAGGCGTGTTAAAAAGTTTCTGTGGCATACTTTATTATAAATATAAAATTATACGCGAGCGAAACCTCGGGAACAGCTGTTTTTATGAACTTTTGCGGAACAGAATTCCACTTATAGGTAAATGTTTCGGTGTATTGTTTGTTTTTCAGATTAATCCGGGTTGTGTGATGATAACCCGCGCGTGACGCGTCACATTAATTGTGCAACCGAGTTTTGCCCTATAAGGGGGATCAAAATGCTATTTCTTCTGATTATTAACTCTCACTAGGTAATAGGTATTATGTCCTCAAACTGTTAACATCAATAAATACGAGGAGGTTGCATCATAAGAAATGATCAAAAACAAAATAATGACGTGCATGTTGTAGTTTTACGTTATTTTGATAACTTATCTCGTTCATATTATTATTGTAGCGTTGGAAACTTTTGTGCTTTCTTCTGTAAACAATAATATTATAGATGTTAAGTTAAGTAATAAGTTTTAGTAGTTAGGTAAGCATGTTTTGTTGTCTAATGACTCGTAATTGTTTTCGTCTAACGATCCAATTGATCCTGAGATAAATGTTTCATTGTAAGCATCAAACACTTCAGCTCAGTTATCGGGAAGATGTTTGGCCACGCTAGTGTGGGTGTGATATTTAAGTTTGGTTGTGTAAGGCAGTTTTGTAAGGAGTCTCTAAGGTATTATTAGCTTTAATTCGATAATTTAATAACTGTCTTGTAAATGTTGCTGCTTAAATGTTGATTATCTAGGGTTTCAATAAACTTACTATGAGGACCTTACTCGAGTTAAGAGTGGCAACAAAATAATTTCTTTTGTCAGCAATTGTACTAGATTCTATTGCAGAGTCGTATGCCGTTTGAAGAGCCACTTAAATCGCAAACAAGTCTAGCTAAAACACTATTTTGGTTCTAGAGTGATTCCTGCTTTTCGTAAATACTTCAGACACATTATGTAGATACTCGCACATCATTTTGATGTTGACTATAAGTACTTAGGCACCGGTTATTATTTACTTAATATGTAAATACTAGATATCCTGTATTGTTGTAGTGTTTTATTTATGAACCAATCTTTACCTAATTAATCATGTGATGCAAACTATCTATCTATACCATTGAGTATTTATAACATTGCACAATATTACTACGTTACTACTACGTATTTTTATTATTGTTGTATCCAAACGTTATCTTTTAGTTCGGACTTTTGGCGGAAGTTATTTCCCCTGCCTATTTTGTCTTTCGTATGGAAGGATTCGAATACTGGTAAAAAGCCTAGAATAATAACTTAGGAATAGGTACTTTCCATTTGCAAAAAATACAATAATCTTCCTATTTGTGTAGTCTTATTGTAGGTATGTCTGCTAATATTATCAAACGATAATTTACTTAGGACGTGTATTAATCTACAGATTTATATAAGCAATGTGGAATTCGAACTTCACTATTATACCCAGCAGTCCTAACTGAAAACCGACAGGGGTTAGCAATACGTAAGATGGGGTTAATTGGTATCTGGGTCTTAATTGGGACAGGACTTTGAAGATGTTTCAAAGCTTAAGTGAAGTGCTGTATTTCTTTTATATTTGGGTGTTTTTATTTTTATCTGTAGTGAATATAAAAACGTACAATAACCCAATATACCAATTAACCCCATCTTACCGGTAGTTAGAATTGCATAAAATCTGTCAAAATTTTTCGTTCTGCATGTCCAAGTTACGGCCGAATACGCGAATACCTAGTGTTCTCACGGCAAGGTTATCAGTTTATCAGGGTGGGTCGAGCAGTCTTCAGTGGCTATTTAACGTTATCTGCGACTGCGCCAGTCGCTGGTGAACTACCCTCAGTGGAACAGTAATCATGGTTGCGGTACCGATATCGGGAACGGAGATTGGGGGGTAATTATTACGTTTTTTGTATATTTTTTTAGGGTTCACTCGTAATAGGGTCCTTTATTATGAAATATTTCAAAGTTATATTAAGTGATACCTATGTTTAATGATGTGTGTAGTTTGAAAATAACTAATGACGGTTTAAAATTTTATTAACTTTTTAAAGCTGCTTGTTTTAATTCAAATACTAAGCAAACAAAACGAATACCTAATAAGATAAGACAAACCATTCACCTGGTTTTCAATTAAAGCTTTTCTTTGATGACTCAAAGACTTTAATGGATGCGTGTATGACGAACTATGCAACCATTTAAGCAAGCTGCAAGATAAGAAAGATGACAAAGTTTGGTGAATTGGAAAGTTATAGGGTAGGGTTAGCAAGGACTATTTCTAGCTTCTTTATTTTAAATTAATATTTACTTGACTATATAACTGTTGTATTATTATACTGTACTGTTTAAATAACCATTCTCTAGCGATATCAGTTTTCTTTTTAAATTCTGGCTGTAATAATCGCTTAAGGTTCGCTACTAGGGTCGGCCGGAGAGAAAATCTGTCAAATTTGAAAGCGATCGTGACAGCTATGGTCACACAGTGGTTGGGCCGTGCAATCCGTGCATAAATGCAATGCATAAATCCGGACGACTGTCTTGGTGTAATTGTTTAGAAGTCGGCTACTACACCAAAGGTCGCGGGTTCGATCCCCGAACAGTACAAACATTTGTGTGCATGAACATGTCTGTTTGTATTGGTCTGGGTGTTTCCTATGTATAATAAGTATGTATTTACAAAAGAAAAAGTATTTGAGTATGTTTATCCGTTGTCTAGTATCCCATAAAAACGGAGTATAATTAACTCACTTGGGGCTAGATGGCGCTGTGTGGAATAATGTCCAGGGATATTTATTTATTTATTATTATTATAAATCGCGGCATGATAATCATTTGATGCGTTCACCAAAGATATTTTTATTTCGCCACCCAATATATTTCAGGATATAGGGCAAACAAAAGAAACTAACCAAAAATTTTATTTTATTAAACATACTAACAAGCGGTTTTGCCAATTATTTTTTTACACTATTATTTGCAATCTATTCTCGTGACCACGTTATTTGCACAATGTTATATCTGGTACTTGACGATTCCATCGAGATTTAGTTGTAACTTGGTTTATCCGTTCGATCATCATCAACACAAAATATTTCTTACATCCAATGCATATGATATAGCAATACACGGAGCCATTTCTAGTAACATGCAGAAGAACCCACTAATAAATTGGTCTTACTTGTAATGAAAAGCTGCAAGAAGCATTAAACGGAGCTATCTTGTTACTAACTAAAACGAGGAATTTAACAGTTGTCAACAGTTGAGACACTTTTAGTGGATAATTTATTTTAGATAATAACACTTGAGTATAATACCTTTAGTCTCCTGTAGAGGCCATCGTATTTCAGGCTTTTTACGCTGAATTTAATACAGAATCCACCGTGATCTTCATCTTACTGGAATTGATCTACGAGTAGAGCATAGTATGAAAGGAAGTCACCCTCCGCGTTTTTCTGTCTGTTTTTACATAAGCTTTCACTATCTAAATGATAGTTGATGCTAATTATATTTTCTAGAACGTTTGTCTGTATAGTTCATTCAAATTACTACAGGGAAAAGCTGTGTGCAAATAGCCAGTTAGAGATAAAAATGCTTGCACTGCCATTTTTCCATGGCTGACGTAAATATGATAATTCATATTTATATCAAAGTTATATCTGATCCATTTTTTTTAATTTAAAATGGGTTTGCGTTTGACCTCAGTCTTGCCAGCCACGCTTACCCACATTTACCCAAATGCCTATTCACTCTTGCCTCGAAGACACCAAGGTTGTATGTATCCGGAAACACAGACGCAGGGAGGGCGTTCCACTCCTTAGCGGTGCGGACCAGAAAGGAAGCACCAAACCGCTTAGTTCGGACCGCTGGAAAGTCGACCACATGGAGATGAAAGCCCTCGCGGCGTCTTGTGGTCCGGTAGTAGAAAGTAGAGGGTGGTATCAGGTCATGAAGTTCTTGCGCACACTCTCCGAAATACACCTTATAAAAAACCGATAGACAGGCAACTCTACGCCGATGCTCCAAACTCGAGTTTGGTTCCAACGAGCGTCTCGTCACCTATCAGTCTCCTGGCTCTTCGGTCTACTGAGTCCAGTGCATCCAGCTGATACTTGGCAGAGCCATCCCAGAGGTGGCAGAAGTACTCCATACACAACCGAATTTGTGCTTGGTACAATTGTAAAAGCTGTTTCGGTGTGAAGTGTGTTTCCATTTCGAATAACTTGTCATTATGTTCTATTGCTATAACTATTTCTGTTTCGTATAAGCAAACGCAAACTTTAATTTTTTTTGCTCGAGATCTCCATCCTAATTACTATGGAACGAGTGAAGTTTCTTTGACAGCCGTCTGCGCAGTCCCGCAAGTCAGTCTTCCACATGACGCCGGGTGAGTGCACGTCACTGCGTAAAGAATAGGAAAATGAAATGGCAACTAGTACGAAATTGTCAAACCCAAGAGAGCTTTTAATCAAGTGTACTTATAAATATAAACCTGCCATATAACTCTCATGGTGAATCATGATAAAATCATACGTTTGATAAATTATGCATAATGCATATGAACAAACAGTACGGAGGAAAAAAAATAAAGTTGTACTATTTTCAACAAAAGACCCTATGTGCGCCTATTTCGTGTAAATTATCCGCGTAATTATAAATGTCATTTTCGTCAAAAGCGACGTGCGCTCACCTTGGGGACATGGGGGGGAGTGAGCTGCGACGGTGCGCGGACAGCTATCAAAGAAACTTCACTCACTCCATAGTAATTTGTATGGAGATTTCAAGCGAAAAATTCGGAATGTTTGGGAATTTTTTGCACAAAACTGAAATGAAGCAATGAAAAACAACTGATTGGCAATGCTTCTTTGATATCTGATCTTTACACGTTATTTAAAACACGTAAGTTGTTAGTTTATATGATGCCTAAACTTTTGAAATACAGGAGTGCGTTTTGCACGTTTTTAGCGATATTCTGATTTTTTTTCACATTAATCTAGTAAGTTGATCCATATACTGGAAGTTTGAGCTGATTGTGCAACTTTTTGACTACTATGACGATTTTTTTCGTGCCTCATACTTCATATTTTCTATATAAAACTTTAGTTTTCCCGAGAGCCGTTTTCCTGGTATCGAGCCTTAAGATTAAAATTATTACGTCTTATTTATCAAACGCTGGTGAAGTTTTGTTTTTAATTGTTGATGGCTAGTATGAATAAATAGACAACGACAATCAAATAAATATGCAGGCGGGAGTGCGAGACCCAGTTTGTACAGTCAACGAAAGTGCCTGATCACTTTCGTACTTTGTCATAGTGGCTAACCTGTCAGCTCCACAAAGTTCTCTAACAGATAAGCAAAGTTAAAGTGACATGGTTCAAAAGTGTATTGGCACTATTTTCGTGTTGACAGAACACCGTTGCTTTTGTCCATCCCCAGGTCGATTCAGAATGAGCTCCGCAGCCAAGTGGAAGGTTTCAAACGCAAGGTGCCGTCGTTCCAGCCGCGCCTGGTGATCGTGCAGGTGGGCGGGCGCGAGGACTCCAACGTCTACATCCGCATGAAGCTGAGGGCGGCTGAGAAGATCGGCATCGCCGCTGATCACTTGAAGTTCCCCCGTGACATCTCTGAGATTGAGGTACTGACCGCTAACTTTTCAAATTCCTCTCGACTGTTTTTTTGTAATCGCCTTGTTGACTAATTTTAAAAAATTGCTCAACTGCATGCAGCTTGGACGGATTTTACTAAAAAAACACTTAACATAAGCCTATCCAAAAAAACCTTATAATATTCTGCCCAAATCGTTCGTCACATGCCAAACACTCATGAGAATAGTCAGAGGAAAAGCTTCGTGACTCAAATGGTCAAGTTAAATTGATTTAAATAACACCACCTCCGAACTTAACCTAATTAATTCACCAAAAACGACTTCAACACCCAAAAAAATCATCTTTTTTGAGCTTAATTAATTAATAATTAGAAGTTGTTGAACTCATTTGTCATTTAACATTTGTACTGGCTGAAATGATTGAAAATATGTGGAGGAAAGCCATAAAGTTCTTTTAAGAAAGTTTTGTCGTTTTTTTATTTGCATAAATGGCTTTTTCCCTCGTTTTTCGACGGAAACGGGCAGTTTGATTTGTTTATTGTCAAATAAGGTTTGGCACTGCCAAACTCTTTTCTGAGCTTATTGCCGTATTATTATGAGTTACCAGCTGTCACAGCTGTCACGGCGACCATTAAATAAAAACTTAAGATGTTAACGCGATTTAACTTGTACTTAGGTACCTCACCGGGCACAGCAAACTAAAGGGAAGTAGGGCATGTGCAATATATTTTAATAATTTGAGTTGGTAAGCTTTATATGAAAATAAACATGATCGTACATATTCATTCGGTAAATAAATATATTCAATTGGTATATAATTACGTAAACACGCCTGTGATGTAAAAACTTTACGATTAATCCTTGAACCCGCGACTTCGCAGATAACACTCGGGTCGTTCGCGCTCGAATTAGACAAACATTCGTTCTTGTTGACGTCTAACTGGTACAGATATATTCCTTAATGAAGATTTGAATCTGAATGCAATACATAAAGATAATAAAGTGTAACGTTCTGGACCTTTTAGGCATCAATAAGACAGTTTGTCCCAAATATCCTAGTAAAGTCAGTAGGATTTGTAATTCTTTAAATAACCATAAATATGGAAGTTTAGATCCTGCGCTAAATGCACAGTCCTATACATAAATACATCCCACGCTTACTCCGGTCGCCTTTTGCTTCACCTTGAATTGGTATACCTACGCCTCATTTGTATGGAAATATTGTAAAATCTCATGCGGCTTAGTTCATTTTACGACCACGCTAACAGGCGCTTTCGTGGCGATTAAGTTTAAGACCGCCAAAATGGAATCTCCCTTCGATTTCGCTCGTACGATGTTAAGCAGCCGTTTGCAAGTCGTATCCCTGTCTTATCGTGTGGCTCTAATTCTAGCTGCTGCACGAGATCCGCGCGCTGAACGAGTCCCCGCAGGTGCACGGCATCATCGTGCAGATGCCCCTGGACTCCTCGGAGAACATCGACAACCACAAGATCACCGACGCTGTCTCCCCGTCCAAGGATGTTGACGGGTAAAGCACTAGTTCAGCAATTCTGTTCTTGAAGGACCTTAGGGAGCACCTACCACCCCCATCTAAAACCATTGTGTCTTGCCAGGGGTATGCCAGGGTATGCCAGGGGTGTTTGGACCCAGGCCCAAATTTCTAGTGAAATCGAAATCTAGCGACCACCTGACCTGGCCCATTCACTTTTTCATGGTTTTTAATTCTGAACTTGTTTACCGCTACGGCTATCAATTATTTGGAAACAAAGAAAGAATGAAGTAAGAAAAGTTATTCCTTGGCAAGCGATATGAATAAAACAAAACAGACTCACGTCTCGCATAAATTGCACATTGCACAGACATTTCTTTCAGGTAAAGGTAGGGTAGGTAGTGAGGACTATTTTTAGCACTAATTAACACTTCAATTAGATTCAGGTGATTATCAAACGCATATACCGACTAACAACAGATATTTTCGTTTGTCTCATTCCTTTTGGACAGACTCTGATAGCATTGTTCTAAAATATGTTTACGGCGTCTGAATGGTATGTAGGTATACAAAAATAAAATTTCTATAGAGGTTTTTATTTTTTATAAAACTCACCGTACGGATTGAGAGATGGCACTCAAGGTATTTGCAAAGCTTAGGTACCTATTTGATGAATTCCAACTTATGCATCACACCATACAGAATACTGTTTAAACGGCTTCACATTATTTCCTAACTTTGTAGATATTTTGGTTTAGTATAGGTACAGTCAACGGAACATCAGGCTACCCATTTCTGTTTTTATCTTGTTCTTGCCAAATGACAATTTTTTGCAATAGAGCAAGGAAGACAGACCGGAAATGGATAGCCTGTAAAGCCGTTGAGTGTACATATGAATTTAAATTGACAATGTATTCAGAATGTACACAGAGGTTTGTCACACTAATGTTGTAGATACGTGCGTCTGAAACAGCAGCATAGAATGAAACAAGGGCCGTAACACCCAGATGAAAAACAGACGCAAATGCTCGTCATATGAATGTTTATCGTGCGACGTTTAAACTCGTTCAAGTAACTTCACGCTGGCAGACCCATTCTCATCACAATGTAATTCCAGGCTGAACACAATAAACGAGGGTCGCGTGGCCGTGGGCGACATGTCCGGATTCGTGCCGTGCACGCCGGCGGGCTGCGTGGAGCTCATCCGGCGCACCGGCGTGCCCATCGCCGGAGCCAACGTCGTGGTCATCGGCCGCAGCCGCATCGTCGGCACGCCCGTGGCTGAGCTGCTCAAGTGGGAGCACGCCACTGTCACCGTCTGCCACTCCAAGACTAAGAACTTGAGTGAGATTGTGAGTACTTCCTTCTTCGTTGTTTCTAACGACAGCCTTGCCAATGGTAAACAAAGGCCTCGCTGTGAGGTGGTGCAAGGCGACTCCAACACACGGGGTTAGTGCGGATTGTCAGAGAGGTGTATGTAAGCCTAGTGGAGGGCGTACTGTCTGTCAGATGTTATCAAACTGTGCCCTAACTGCTTAACGTGCCACTGAAACTGTATTCACAGTGAGCCTAGTCTCGGCCAATCTACGACTGAAGTTCATAATCATCATCAGCACCAAGCTGTAAGAGTCCACTGCTGGACATAAGCCCTCCCCATGGAACGCCGCGGCGAGCGGCTTTGGGCCGTCTACATCCAATGAGCTCTTCGCGAACTGCACCAGGCTATCGTTACCTCAAGTTACCAAGCAACCAATTATAAATTAAAGATAGGAAAACCAGAAAAAGGCATTCGGTCTTGGCATCTCAGGCGGGACTCGAACCCGCGTCTTTCGCAAGCCGGGCGACTGCACTACCAATTATGCTACAGAGATCATTAACAGACCGGACGAATTTCTCTGGTATATTATACCTGACAACCAGGTTGGTTTCACCAATGTTTAGGCATATACCTTAAATTATAAATTACCTACACACGGTTGCTCGGAAACCCGGGGTATGCTCCTTAGATCTGCAAAAAGATTGAATTTGACCGTAAACATAACTAAGATTGGTCAGGACTGCATCACAACTTGATAAGTTTGAATTGAAGCACACAAAAAACGCATCAATTCAGTATTCCTTAATGGTTTAACTATTTATTCATATTTAATCAACTGTTAATCAGATCTTTACTTCAAGATCTGTTTTTTATTTGCTTGAGAACCACATTGGTACTAAAATCAAATATTTGCTTTATCGACATACTTTTGGCAGGTGCAGTAATTGAACGCATAACCATTTGCGTCTCACCCGGGGCTCGAATCTCAGTGAGATATCTGCACGCCTATGTCCTATAGACCAGGGTTTCTCAAACTTTTGGCACCACGTACCCCTGTTAAAATTTCCAGGTGACAGCGTACCCCTAATGAATTAATTGCTCCCCCCACCCCCCCAAAGAAAATAATAAAATTGACTATTGAAGAAAATAAGGTTTTTATTTTAAATAAAAGGTAACAAACATAGTGCCAAAAGAAATGTCTTTTTAATATTAATGTGATGGATGTGCTTGTTTCTTGTCGCAAAGGGATTCAATTTTAGGTGTAATTTTGGTCAATTTTAACCTTGTAAATTTTGTCGCGTACCCCTTGCCCTCGAATGGCGTACCCCTAGGGGTACGCGTACCCCTCTTTGAGAAACCCTGCTATAGACCTATAAAGTTATTTCAATAGCTGTAGTTCACTTACCGAGCATCATATTGTTCACCTAAAGTCTCGAAGTTTGTTATCCTGTCAGTTTAGGGAGTTTAGAGTTTGCTGATCTCTTCAGGTTTTAAATAATGCAAATAAATTAACAAACTGAATTTGGTATTTTAATGAAGGCGTTTTGGGCTTATCACTCGAGGTTTATCTATTAAATTGGATGTCAGGTCTATAATTAGCCATTTCTTTTGTTCGTAGACGAAGACTGCTGACATCTTGGTGGTGGCTATCGGTCGTGCAGAGTTTGTGCGCGGTTCCTGGATCAAGCCTGGCGCAGTTGTCATCGACTGCGGCATCAACCCTGTTCAAGGTAACAAAACGTGTTTAACAAGCATTGACTATAACAAGGGCGTACCCAGGTAGGAGCAGGGGGGGGCAGCTGCCCCCCCCTAGAAGTCAATTTTCCTTACAAGTGGGAATTAAAAACGTATTTCTCTCTCTACGAAAAACGAAACAGGTATGAGCTGCCCCCCCCTAGCTGAAATCCTGGTATGAGCTGCCCCCCCCTAGCTGAAATCCTGGGTACGCCCTTGGACTATAACATGAGAAAAAGGCCCTTGCCGTTCCTCTATTTTTAGTAATACCTGTGGGCTTAAACGTAGGTCGTTTCAAAGCCCTTTTAAAGCCCAAACGTGTTCTATATTGAATACGAGTTAGAGTTCAGATTGAGATTAAATTGAATACCTTCGAACCTTCGAATTGAATGTAGGCACCTTGTTTCCTGTCATGACAGAGTGTCATTTTTAAGCACGTGTGTTTAGCTGCTTAGCTATTGCCGTGCCAGTCTCTCAATATAACTAATCTTGGTTGTTGTTGTAACTGCTTTATTAGACAATAGACGGAACTGCACGTCGATCATAAAAATATTGACAAAGCGCGTCCGGCCGCACCAGACAACCAGTCGGCGATCCGGCCGGGCCGGAGTGCGTCTACACGATGTTATCGACGTCGAATGAAAAGATTTATCGGCCGTTACTGGCACTTAAATTTAAACAAGTGAAGGCATTTTATGGATTTCTCGTTAATATTGAAACAAGCGGTACAGTGATATAGTTTTTTATGAAACAATTCAACGAAGCCGCAAAGTGAGTTTTATTGAATTCCTGTCATTCTCTTTCTAGCGTTTACAGCGTTTTTGCCAGTCTAGTCTCGTAAAAATAATTCATTTAATGTTTTATCAGATATAACTGACAAGTGACTGTCTTTCCCACTAACTACCCAGATCGCGAACTCCTGAATACCTATAAGAGATCGTGATAATAACACAATTCAGTAATGGCCGCAGTGGTCTGCCTTGGTCCCGACAGATCCCCAATAATGTGATTGTATCGTTCAATTGTCCCACGAATATGGTACCTATGACTGGAAGATACTGTTCATTATGGCTTGACAACTGTGCAGGTTTATAACCCTGCACGGTTCTATTGGAAACACAGCCCAGTTGACCCCGGTCTATCTACGACGAAGTAAGTGGGTTCATCAACATCGCAGAATTCGGAGTTGTGCGTGAGACACGTGTTGCTTTCACTGACGAATTTTAGCCTTAAGATTAAGATTCCTAGCTATTGATTTTGGTCGTCCTTCCTAGCTATTGTGTAAATACGTATATCTAGTGTATGTCCAATTGTTTGTCATCACATTGAGTATTTATCTCATGGTTTATGTATATATGTACCTATATGTTCATGTATGTTTTTAATTATGTATATGTATGTTTTTTATTATGTACATTGATATTATATGTGTATTAATTCACTTATAATCCTAAAATTTTGCACCGCTAAAGTTTTTCTGTCTCGCCCTATGGTTGACTGGTAGAGAATGCTTTTAGCATTAAGTCCGCCTTTTGTACTGGTTTGTGCATTAAAGATTAAATAAATAATAAATAAGATTGAATTTGAATCAATAGTGGCAAGTTTTTTGAGTTTTTAAGAAACGAAAGTGTCCTCATAGAGCTCATGTAAGTTAGCACCTACGACGATGTTCATAACTCGTTTTTTTCTATACTGTTAGTGTTATTGGAGGATGTGACCGAAGACGAATGCTGTATTAATTACCGTATAATTTGAAGGTCATAAAACTCGGTACTGAAGGAAAAAGTATGGTGGAGGAACGCAAACCCTTAGTTTTAAATGTATTTAAATAAAGTGCGTCATGTGTCACGTTTGTTAAGTATGTTTTTGTCCTTAGGTCGCCTGTTAGGCGACGTCGCGTACGCGGAAGCCTCCGCAGTCGCATCGCACGTGACGCCGGTGCCGGGGGGCGTGGGCCCGATGACGGTGGCCATGCTGATGAAGAACACGGTGCAGTCGGCCAACCGGCAGTTCCTGCGGCTGATCAACACCGAGTGGCCGCTGAGGCCGCTGCGGTTGGTACCGCTCGTGCCGCCACCAAGGTTAGCAAAATGCGCATTTATTCTTGAGCATATGGTGCGATTTTTGAATCACAGTGCAAAACGCTCTCAGAAGTATAAACATTAGGAAAAAAATTAAAGCGGTTTATCAGTTTAGAAGCCATGCCACACATGGATATGACATATCTAACGAATTTAACAACACAAGGTTGACCGACGATGTGGTCAAGGTCGCGGGAAGCCGCTGGATGCGAACAGCGCAGGACTGAGCGTTGTGGAGATCCTTGGGGAGGCCTATGCCCAGCAGTGGGCGTCGTTTGGCTGAAATAATGATGATGAACGAATTTAACACGGCAAAGAACAGGGTGTTTGACCGTGACAGTAAATCCTTGACGTCGTCATGAAAAGATAGCAGGTATAGGTGGGAAGTATACCTATACCTTTTGTAAAATAATCTAGAAATTAAAACATGACAAACCGAAAATACTCGCTAACATTTATTTATAGTCGCTTAGAATAATAAGTAGGTACCTAATTAATGTAGACGCGTTCGAGTTTAACTTAAGAGATAAAGTGCTGTTTCTTATAAATAGGTGGACTAATAAAATAATACATGCTTTGTTGAAATTCTGTACTTATTCATAAAATTTAAGCAGTAGGAATTTCAGCGAATGCTCTGTTCTGTCACTTTCGCGTAATTCCTAGAGCTAAAAAAATAAACAAAAACAAACTTATCTACACCGTAGCGTCTTTCGGATCCTACATATAAGTAGAAGTGTTTTGTTCATAATAATGTTTCCATTCGCAGCGACATCGAGATTGCGCGTTCCCAGAAGCTGAAGGACATCGCCGAGCTGGCTGAGGAGATCGGCCTGTTCCCCAACGAGGTGTCCCAGTACGGACGCACCAAGGCCAAGATCTCGCTCTCAGTGCTTGATAGGCTCGAGTCACAGCGCACTGGGAAGTACATCGTCGTTGCTGGGTGAGTATAGCTACCTACACACCTAAAGTAGCTGGATTTCCAGGTATTTTATAGCTCTAACACCAGAGAAATTGCCACAGCTGATTGCCAAGAGCCAGCTTCGATACCTAGGACTTTGATCATTACTATTCGACCAAAGTGTGAGAGAATCCAATCAAAAGTTTAGGTGAAATTTAACTAATTCATTCTCTCCCAAACCCGTTTCACATTTTTAATCATTGTGACCGAAACGGTTTTATTAAAAAAATTCGGTCTCTAATATCACAGTAGGCAATTTGTTATGATTAGCTATAAACGATTAACACTACACCAATCGCAAAAGCAGCCAATACTAACAAAGCGAAATGTGAATTGAGATAAATGTCTGGAATCGACTTTTTCTGAATATAAAATATAGGTACGTCTGTAACATTTCATAGTCCTATATTTGTGATACCTAAAATAACAGCTCTGCTTTGTGTGTGAGATCAGATGATCTTGGTGTAAAGATGTCCTACATATTTACTAACAAGTGTAGGTATGTTAAATCCCACTAAATTGTTTTCAGTATAACCCCGACCCCCCTGGGCGAGGGCAAGAGCACGACCCTCCTGGGGCTGGTGCAGGCGCTGGGCGCGCACCGCGGCCGCAACGCCTTCGCCTGCATGCGCCAGCCCAGCCAGGGACCCACCTTCGGCGTCAAGGGCGGCGCCGCGGGCGGGGGCTACTCACAGGTACTTACTAACCATAAATACTAACCATTCTCATTGTACAATTAACAGCGAACTCTTCGGTGAAAACACCGAAAAAAACATGGCAGCCCGGAGAGTAGTATATAATACCTACTCGGCTCGCCCCTTGCCTGCCACGTTGGGTTTAAAATATCTCGCCGAAGTGTGGGCTACTGAATGTTCCGTTCACCATCACGACAAAAATCATTGTGCCCCTGAATAACCAGTCTCCGAATCCGATTAGTCCAAACCATGATCACCACCTCAAATAAACTAGGAGGGGCAGCTGAATAAGAATTTTAATCAAAATGTATTCAATTTAAAACAAGATGACAATAGATCTAAATAATGAGTGACAAAGCAAATTCAATTCGTCAATCGTTTCGTGTTTTTAGTACCAAAAAGTAGTCCCGCTAGCCCCACTGGCCCGGGAACGGTTCAAGAAATCCAACGTTCTTGCCAATACTGATGTGCTTATGCATCTTCACCAGGTCATCCCCATGGAAGACTTCAACCTCCACTTGACGGGCGACATCCACGCCGTGACGGCCGCCAACAACCTCCTGGCCGCGCAAATGGACGCGCGCATGTTCCACGAGCTCACCCAGAAGGACGGCCCGCTCTATGACAGACTTGTGCCCAAGATCAAGGGCGTCAGGAAGTTCTCCACGATCCAGCTCAGGAGGCTCAGGCGGCTCGGCATTACCAAGACGGATCCCGACTCCCTCACGACAGAAGAGAGGACACAGTTCGCAAGATTGGACATTGATCCTGCTAAAGTCATGTGGAACAGAGGTAGGTTGAGACAAGTATTTGTGTCGTTTATGATGCCGGTCATATTTGGTGATGATAAATCAATTTGTTTGCTTAAAAGTAGCAAGGCAAGTGGGTTGTTCAGGGAATTTAAACCCCAAGCTACCCTTCCATCATCGCGATACGATTCGTTGTTTAACAAACTCAATAAAGGTCATATTTCTCATTTCGACTTTCCCGGGCCCTATCCCAAAAACTACCATAATTTGGTATTAATTCCAATTTTTGGCAACACTCAAATAAATTACCCACAGTCGCGAGTAAGAGTCTGGATGACTTCAAGTTCCATGACGTTTACCACGAGGGGCGTGTGGGCCATGGCTTGCTCCTTTCAGCAGACCATTCTGGCAGACCATTCTGGTCTGCCAATCTCCAGGAGAATCATATGTCCAGCAGATGCTTATAGCTGATAATAATGTCAATGATAACTGAATATTTCAATTCACCTCTTAACGTTGCATTCTAGTGGTGGACCTCAACGACCGCTACCTCCGCAAGATCACAATCGGCCAGTCCCCAACCGAGAAGGGTTTCTCGCGCGAGACGTCGTTCGACATCTCGGTGGCGTCAGAGATCATGGCCATACTCTCGTTAGGCAGCGACGTAGAGGACATCAAGCAGCGTCTCGCCAACATGGTGGTCGCGCTCGATAAGAAGGGAAACCCTGTTATTGCTGATGACTTGGTAAGTCACGTTATAATTTATTTATTTATTTATTGAACACAATTAAACGGGCTTAACCCAATAACATAATTATGTAAATTTAATAACTAACGTTTACAATAATTTCTCAACATGAAAAATAATTACAATGTAAATATAAATAAATTAAATTATTATAATGTACAAACACGCGCGAATTATTCTAGCCTTTATTGGCTTTTCTAAGGTTAGTGACGCAGGGGGTAATAACGATAAATAAAGCTTGGAACTCCGGCATAAGACGTCTATTCACATAAAGTGGAACGGTATATTCTTGAGTTATCCTAAAAGTTTCTAGATGGTCTACTTATCACTGATTGATTCAGTTAGAAAGATATTGTTTACCTTTTTATGAACTTTTGTTTTTTGCTCATCTGCATCATTTCTAGGCTTTTAAAAATATATTTTACTTACTCAAAAACAAAGCACTATTATCTTAAAGCCTACGTGCATTACGCAAGTTTTGACAAATAATGTAGGAAGTTTCGGCTATGTAACTTGCTCTTGCACTAATAAGAAGAGCTATTAATACTCTGTCCCATAGTAGATCTAGGCTTGCATGACTAACTCATTCCTGCATTCAGGTTCGATTCCCGCCTGATGTCAAATGACCAAATGTCTTTTTCTGGTTTACAGATCTTTAGTAAAGATACTGCATGGAAAATGCTAAAACAATAATAAACATATCATTCCTTCATATTTGTTACCACAAAATGTTTGTTCCATAGGGCATAACCGGCGCCCTGCTAGTCCTCCTAAAGGACGCGTTCGAGCCGACGCTGATGCAGTCGATCGAGGGCACGCCGGTGCTGGTGCACACGGGGCCCTTCGCCAACATCGCGCACGGCTGCTCCTCCGTGCTGGCCGACAAGGTGGCGCTCAAGCTGGCCGGCGAGCGGGGATACGTCGCCACGGAGGCCGGCTTCGGCTCCGACATCGGTAACAATGCCTATCTAGCCGGCAGGTGGCGCTCAAGCTGGCCGGCGAGCGGGGATACGTCGCCACTGAGGCCGGCTTCGGCTCCGACATCGGTAACAATGCCTATCTAGCCGGCAGGTGGCGCTCAAGCTGGCCGGCGAGCGGGGATACGTCGCCACTGAGGCCGGCTTCGGCTCCGACATCGGTAACAATGCCTATCTAGCCGGCAGGTGGCGCTCAAGCTGGCCGGCGAGCGGGGATACGTCGCCACTGAGGCCGGCTTCGGCTCCGACATCGGTAACAATGCCTATCTAGCCGGCAGGTGGCGCTCAAGCTGGCCGGCGAGCGGGGATACGTCGCCACGGAGGCCGGCTTCGGCTCCGACATCGGTAACAATGCCTATCTAGCCGGCAGGTGGCGCTCAAGCTGGCCGGCGAGCGGGGATACGTCGCCACTGAGGCCGGCTTCGGCTCCGACATCGGTAACAATGCCTATCTAGCCGGCAGGTGGCGCTCAAGCTGGCCGGCGAGCGGGGATACGTCGCCACTGAGGCCGGCTTCGGCTCCGACATCGGTAACAATGCCTATCTAGCCGGCAGGTGGCGCTCAAGCTGGCCGGCGAGCGGGGATACGTCGCCACTGAGGCCGGCTTCGGCTCCGACATCGGTAACAATGCCTATCTAGCCGGCAGGTGGCGCTCAAGCTGGCCGGCGAGCGGGGATACGTCGCCACTGAGGCCGGCTTCGGCTCCGACATCGGTAACAATGCCTATCTAGCCGGCAGGTGGCGCTCAAGCTGGCCGGCGAGCGGGGATACGTCGCCACTGAGGCCGGCTTCGGCTCCGACATCGGTAACAATGCCTATCTAGCCGGCAGGTGGCGCTCAAGCTGGCCGGCGAGCGGGGATACGTCGCCACTGAGGCCGGCTTCGGCTCCGACATCGGTAACAATGCCTATCTAGCCGGCAGGTGGCGCTCAAGCTGGCCGGCGAGCGGGGATACGTCGCCACGGAGGCCGGCTTCGGCTCCGACATCGGTAACAATGCCTATCTAGCCGGCAGGTGGCGCTCAAGCTGGCCGGCGAGCGGGGATACGTCGCCACGGAGGCCGGCTTCGGCTCCGACATCGGTAACAATGCCTATCTAGCCGGCAGGTGGCGCTCAAGCTGGCCGGCGAGCGGGGATACGTCGCCACTGAGGCCGGCTTCGGCTCCGACATCGGTAACTAAGCGGGTTCTATTGGACACATAACCGGCGCCCTGCTAGTCCTCCTAAAGGACGCGTCCGAGCCGACGCTGATGCAGTGAATCGAGGGCACGCCGGTGCTGGTGCACACGGGGCCCTTCGCCAACATCGCGCACGGCTGCTCCTCCGTGCTGGCCGACAAGGTGGCGCTCAAGCTGGCCGGCGAGCGGGGATACGTCGCCACGGAGGCCGGCTTCGGCTCCGACATCGGTAACTAATGATGCTTGGGACTCGCCCATCCCAGAATAGGCTGGGAATACTGCAGTAAACCCCAGGGTGACCATTCTCTTTGCGAAATACCGAAGGTTCCCCGAAAACTCCCAGAAACAACTCAAACGGTGAAACCCTCGTAAGCTATGCCGGCAAACCCAGCCATTCTCGAGGGGGAGTTGTGCCGTAGCTCTGACCCCCGGTGAAGGTATAGGTCCTACAAATACCGCTGCCCTTCCTCAGGGCCACTTGTACATGGGAGGAGGAGGATAATGTCTAGGGATATTTATTTAGTTCACATTACAAAATTTGAATCACTTATTTTTGCTTAACTTAACTGTACTAGTAACCGATCATGTACGTGCGTGGTGTGCGACTGTCGTTCCTGGCCCCGCGTTTCTGCGTGCGCGCTTTTGTTGTCCGTAATCTACGCCCCAGATCAGGCCTTCTTTTATGACTTACTATACTTCGATTAAAAACTGACGCGCTTGGACCTCCAGTAGTGAATAAGCCTCAGGGTCATCTGTTTGATGAATATCTGTACGTACAGGTATGGAGAAGCTGTTCGACATAAAGTGCCGCGCGAGTGGTCACAAGCCGAACTGCGCCGTGATCGTGGCGACGGTGCGCGCGCTCAAGATGCACGGCGGCGGGCCCGCGGTGTCGCCCGGCGCGCCGCTGCACGACGTCTACGTCAAGGTACGAAGGTTCCCTTCCTTCTGAAGATATCTGTACGTACAGGTATGGAGAAGCTGTTCGACATAAAGTGCCGCGCGAGTGGTCACAAGCCGAACTGCGCCGTGATCGTGGCGACGGTGCGCGCGCTCAAGATGCACGGCGGCGGGCCCGCGGTGTCGCCCGGCGCGCCGCTGCACGACGTCTACGTCAAGGTACGAAGGTTCCCTTCCTTCTGAAGATATCTGTACGTACAGGTATGGAGAAGCTGTTCGACATAAAGTGCCGCGCGAGTGGTCACAAGCCGAACTGCGCCGTGATCGTGGCGACGGTGCGCGCGCTCAAGATGCACGGCGGCGGGCCCGCGGTGTCGCCCGGCGCGCCGCTGCACGACGTCTATGTCAAGGTACGAAGGTTCCCTTCCTTCTGAAGATATCTGTACGTACAGGTATGGAGAAGCTGTTCGACATAAAGTGCCGCGCGAGTGGTCACAAGCCGAACTGCGCCGTGATCGTGGCGACGGTGCGCGCGCTCAAGATGCACGGCGGCGGGCCCGCGGTGTCGCCCGGCGCGCCGCTGCACGACGTCTACGTCAAGGTACGGAGGTTCTCTTCCTTCTGGAGATAGGAAAACACTTTATACTGAGTCGGACACTTTACGTCCCATTGCCAGCTACCAGTAACGCCCTAAGCCGAGGCTCGCCCCCCTGGGGTCACTCTTAGGCACGTAACTTAAATGTTAGGTGTTGTGAGCCTTCCGCTCACCCCAGTGCCCGATATAGCTGTAAAAGTCGCACCTAGGACAGACAGACAGACAATTCACGATTCAAAAAAGGTACGAAGGTTCTCTTTCCTCTAAAGATAAGAAAATTCTTTCTCCCTTTTCTGATTCAAACACTTCTGTCAAAGCGGATGTGGTTGCGCTGATGAAGCACATACAACATTTTGTGGCTTCTTAGTACGGCCATAAGTGGTTAAAGAACTGTATTTTTGATTTCTCCTTAATAATTACATTTCACTTCAGAGAAACATATTATATACAGAGATCAATTATTACAAAACTTAACAATACAAAACTTGATAAGCCTACTAAACAATATTGGATGCACGGATTCGACGCGTGAGTCGCAAGCATTAGGGGCGTTACGACAGCGCTGGACCATGGAGACCTTCACTTTTGTAATTAGTTCAGTCCAGCGAATTGGTGATAGGCCCCGAGCCCTCTTGCTTTCCACTCTGCTTGAATTACCTCTACGTAGTTTTCTCATGTCTGGAGATGTGACGAGATAAACTTCAAAATAAAGAACGTGCTCTACCAGTTTTGACAAATAATTCTATGAGATCTTTAACTGTTTCACAGATAAAGCGCATTGTCTGTTTTTTGTTTCGGTAAATTAGTCATCAAACTCGTTGTTGCAAAGTCAATGTCAAAGCATTTATTCGCAAACTAAGTGTAACATAGTAGTGTAACATAGTAGCTGTGTTGATGTTGATTGATAAGATCGATTTCCACCCAGAGACAGTGTATGTGATTTAACATTAAATCTATATTTTTCAGGAAAACCTCGAGCTTTTGAGCAAGGGTTTGTGCAATTTAGGCAAGCACATCAGCAACGGCGTCAAATTCGGCGTACCCGTCATCATCGCCGTCAACAAACACGGGTGAGCCCAGATTTAACGTTATTTAAAGATTACGTCAAGTTTATTAACGAAACAAAAATTGTGCACTTCTGTGCAAACCACCAATTATGTGGGTGTTGTGCTGCACCCACATATTTTGTCATATAATAATGTTCCAATAAGGATACTGGTTTAATAATTATTAAGTTGAGCATACTGAAATATTAATGCTCCCTTCTGCAAACGGTAAAGTCTACGACTTGCATGTTTTCAACGTTAAAAATAATAATATATGTGTTTGCCTTACTATTACAGAAACGACAGCCCAGCAGAGCTGAATCTGGTAAAGGAATTCGCGGAGAAGAACGGCGCCTTCCGCGCGGTGGTGTGCGACCACTGGGCGCAGGGCGGCAAGGGCGCCTTGGACCTGGCCGACGCCGTGGTCGCCGCCTGCGAGGCGCCTCAGGACTTCCAGTTCCTCTACCCGTTGGAACTCTCCATCACTGATAAGATCAAGAAAATCGCCACGGAAATGTACGGCGCTGGGAATGTGGAGTACACCGAGGAGGTGTTGGAGAAGATTAAATTGTACACGGACAAGGTGAGCATTCGAATGTCTGTATTCACTTGCATTACAAGGCGATTAATCAATTGGCAATTCAATTAAGTAACTTCCGCTTTTTGCCTTTTGATGGTGTTGTGACTAGCCACAAGCAGCACACGTAGCCCGACGTATGTAAAGAGCTAAAAAAGCATTGGTACATTAAATTTCATTAGATTTTTCGTCGATCTGGCAACTTCTAATGTATGGGATAGTGCTTTTCTGATTCTCGCGCCACCCCGCGAGATTGCATTGCTCCTGGCTAGCTTCCCACGATAGATAACTATGAAGGGAAGAATAGAAAGAAACCTTGGCCCAGTACTGGCACAATATAGATTATGAAAAGCCCGTTTGCCAACAAACTTGAATGTGGACACATTTTCGACTCCACTCTAGTGGAAAACATCGACTACTATAAGATTATTCACTAACACATTCCTCTCGCTTCAGGGCTACGACAAATTCCCAATCTGCATGGCAAAAACATCCAACTCGTTGACGGGCGACGCGAGTATCAAGGGCGCCCCAACCGGCTTCACGCTGAAGGTGTCCAACATGTTCGTGTCCGTGGGCGCCGGCTTCGTGGTCCCAATGGTGGGCGAGATCAGCAAGATGCCGGGCCTGCCCACCAGGCCCAGCATCTACGATCTGGACCTTGATACCGCCACTGGCGAGATTCAGGGACTGTTTTAATGTTTTATCGGAACAATTGATATGATGGTATATTAATAATTTAATAAAGTTTTATTATTGTTTAAATATAGGTATTTTTATTTAAGCCCCGAAGAACTAAATAACCATATTCAGAAAAAATACTTAATTTTTTTAATGAATTCCTATTCCTCCAGACTGGAGGTAGTAAATAAGGCGCTAATTTATTGAAAAAACCATCGTGGAAAATAGACTCATCCGTAAGAACCAAAGGAAATATTATAAAAACTGGAGCAAATAATATCCATTTCAGATTTTTACATTACTTTATTTAACACAAACAAATTACAATTGTATTACAGTCTTAACTTATTATTATATCTTAACGTAAATTCATACACATCGCAATCACAAGGTATTATTCATTCATCTTTAATCGGCCGCTATTCAACATAATTAGATTTGTGTAGGATTGAGCCGTAGTTCATTAGCGAAAGAACCAACTCTATTGAAAGGAATATTACGATCGCTCAGATACGTTACACGCGATCTTAGATTCAATTAGGAATCCTGTTTGCCACCATCTGTTGTTCTGAATAGGACTGATACAGACACTTCATTGGGGACAATGTGCAATTTCAATTGAGTTAATGTGGAAAACTGTTTGTTCCCTAAACATTTTCATTTGCATCAAGCACGTAACCATTTCAGAATGTGATTTAAATAATAATGTATCGTATGCTTACGAGAGCTCTTCAATAGGAATGCATTTTCATTTTATATGCGATGCGAATAGGAAGAATATTTCTCAATTTATTATTTAAAGTTTTGATGCAACTATTTGAAGAGTTTGCGGAAGGCCGTGGGTCTTCATTCATCATTTACCAAAAATTACTGTTGCATTATTGAAACTTAAGCAGAGTTTATGGTAATCACCATCTCTAAGCAAATCTGATGATTAGGATCTATAAATGGAATGTGGCTTTACTAAATACAAGTGCATTGAATATCTACCCACAGACATAAAAATAAAGAAGTCAGAAATAACAGGGTTGAAGTTCGGCTACTTCTAGTTTATCCCTGACACACTAAACGAAAATTGAGTACCTCTCCATGGAAAGGCCTTTTAGGGGTAAATATGCTTGAGGGGCGCCTGAAGGGAAGTGATCTCCTCTTCCAGTGGAAAACCACAATACAATCCCGATGCGTTACGTGCCTTTCAAAAACGCGTACATCCTACATGTTGCCTGTGCCGTTGTACATCGTCGATGCGTTGCTTGCCTTTCAAAGACGAAAAAGTCCTAATTAATTAATGCGTCCCAAGCGCAGCGTCCGACGCCCGCCCGCAAGGTAGACGCATGACCTCATAAAGGTAGCAGGGTTACGGTGGATGCAGGCCGCCTACAACCGGCCGCTCTGGTAATCTATGGGGGAGGCCTATGTTCAGCAGTGGGCATCATGTGGCTGCTGCTGATGATGATGATGATGAAGTCCTACTTCTTGCCTGTTAGTGTTAGTTAGCGTCGTCGATCTCGTTGACGATCTGCGTGGGCTGGAAGCTGGGTCCATCCTCGTCGTCGCTGTCGGCGGCGGGGTGCGACGCGACAAAGCGCTCGGGGTCGCGCGACGCCGCCGCTGAGACGCTGCCCGGCGCGCTGTACTCGCGCTGGCTGGCTTTCTGCGGGTTATAGACTTGGCTGAGAAATATGCGCATCGAGAGAAGATCACCTCGCGCTTTTTCTCGTGCCTAAACCATGTTTCTTGCGCTTTTTCTCGAGCCTATCCCCCTATTTCAAAAACTTCAATCAACGCTGAGCACGCGCTCACGCTCATGTTGTCCAGTAAAATATCAATGGAACTTAAAGGAATAGCTATACTTCTAAGGGATGGTCAACGTTGATTTGCGTTCGTGACTTCGGGGGTAAACCATATAAATAAAATGAAATAACGCGTGACCAAAAAACATGTTGCATTAAGTATCTTAGGCTGGCAGGTGTTCAGACTGGTATGATAATCTTTTCTTATCAGTGTGGGAAAACAGCATGGTTAAGTCAGACTAAAACCTCGGCGGGCTAGCTGCTAGTGAATGACGTGGCTCAGTGGAGCAGTATCGCCGGATCCTGCAGTAGGGTATTCCGCGTATGGTGAGAGCTAGCCGGAGCCAGGAGTCCTTTGGCTCGTATTACACAGCGTCTACCGAGACTGTGGATGTGCCTGCGTACTCCAGGCATTCTTGTGACCTCACCCTTTTGTTCTTTTTGGAGGAGGACGCCTGGAAGATGGTCCCAAATGTGTGTTTTTCCCCCTCAACAAATGTTGTTTGTGTGTCGCACGTACCTCCTGGTGCGTGGCGCGGATGTGCCACAGGTACATGTCGTAGACCAGGCGCGCCATGTGCACCAGCTCCAGCTCCAGTGGAGGCTGCACAGCTGAAGGAGAGCTAGTTGTGTGTCGCACGTACCTCCTGGTGCGTGGCGCGGATGTGCTGCAGGTACATGTCGTAGACCAGGCGCGCCATGTGCGGCATGTCGCGCACGCGCAGCACCAGCTCGGCCGGGACCGCGGCGCTGCTCGCGCGCTGCGCCGGGTAGCGCTCGCCGGGGACCAGCTCCAGCTCTAGTGGACGCTCCACCAGCTGAACAGATAGATAGAACCTTGTTTGCATCACAATCAAAAAAAAAATACTTTTGCTTAAATTATGTCAACTTCCTGTATAATGCATGCCGTGGCAACTTGTAACTGAAGCAACACTGTAACTAGAACTACCCAAGAATGTACTACTGTAATTTACCTGGTGTATGTTTTGTAAGTTGTCCTTAAGAAATAAATAAATAAATCACAAAAACACACGCCAAAAATCATTATAGAACAAAATATACACAAGACTAACTGACTTTGTGTGGCGCAGAGATGCAGAAGGCTCAATGGCATCTTCGCTTTAGAAGCGAAGCATCGATTTCCAGCCACTAGAAACAGAGGACTCGCTGAGGGCTAAGCCAGTGTCATATTTTAAAGAAAAGATAGCATGTTGAAAGTTAAACAAGGTAACATGCAGGTACACATTTCCGATCAGTCCTCGTTGTTCTACTGCAAAGAAATATTATTTTGCAAAGAGCGAAAAACAAAACGGAAATGGGTAACCTGATAACACAGTCAGCATCAAAATGATGGGTGAGTACGAAGGTTAGTCCTCATGCTTTATTGCAAAGAAATTAATGTCATTTCGCAAGAGCGAGATACAAAACGGAAATAGGTTGCATGATGAGCGGTTGACTGTTCCGTCAGCCTTAAATTATGTGTGCGTACAAAGTGGTCAAATACCTATGCCTGAAGTATTCAGGAAAACGTTGGATTGTATGTAATGGACCTATAGCGAATTATTATCTTCAAGAAAACCTAAAAATAAAATACCACTAAAGTTCTACGCTGGGAAAATCTACAGCCCACAGCATGATGCTTTAGTTCGATTAAAGACTTCATAACATAAACAGCTAGGCATTAACGTTGTCTGAGAGTTGAGAATTATCTTTAAGTAGTTAGAAAATAGACACGGGTTTCTCCAAAATGCAGACGTAAACACTTCCGCCAGATGGTTACTAAGAATTTGGGTATTGTGCTCATTGAGCGCAATGAAGGGTTACAACAACACATTAGTATTATGGACACTAAAAATGGAGATATTGACATTATCCAGTGTTAATTACTTAACAACAGAATAAAACTCTTTCTTCAAGCCATAGTCCTAATGAACTGTAATTACATAATTGTATTTGCGAATTTTATTACAAATAATCATCTAAATTCGGACAAATTAAGTGCAAATGACGGGTATTCTTTCCCAACATAACTCTGTGCCTCAAAACAGAGGCATTTAACCAGTGTGTTTTACCAGTAATGACATATGGATGGGTGGAAAGCTCAAGGTCACTATTGGCCTAAGGATGGACTCTCCATGGGTGACCTTGAGATTTGAGGGCTATGCTCGGTGCTTCGCTTCGGGATCGAATCAGCAATGAGGGAATCCGTTGGAGAACTTTGTCGCTGACGTAGCCCAGCTGGTTAGCAGCTTGAAGTTGCAGTTGGCAAAGTACAGCACGAAGAGTAAATGGCCGTTGGAGCAGAAAAGTTCTTAATCGCATGCTTTCTGTGGATACAAGCCACCACAAATAGCCACTCTGGAAATCTATGGGTAAGGCCTATGATGATGATGACACTGTACCTGGTTGAAGGTGGGCTGCAGCTCGAAGCAGTTCCGGAAGAGGTTGGCGCGCGCGAACACGTAGAGGCCGAGGCGCGCGCGCGACGCCGCCACGATCAGCCGGCGCAGGTCGCGCACGTGCCCCACCGCGCGCGTGCGCACCAGCGACACTAGCGCCACGTCGTTCTGCTGCCCTTGGTACTTGTCTACTGTCGTCACCTGGTAAAAAGACAGAGGATGTTTACATCGAGCTTATTTCCACTAGACGCTTGATGTTTGATCTAAAAAAAACTGAGGGAATGAGGCCTAGGTTGCCTAATAATGTCCTAGTCCTAATTGCTAAGACTGATACCACCAATACTTGATTCTGTGCTATCTAGCTGACGAGGAACCTACTAAGGTGTATTATTTATTTAATTAAACAATCTCAAAATGAATAAGTAAATGAATTTTATTGCGAACTTGAGACATCTGAATTTTCATTGCTTGACATTTCTGCCAGTGTCACCACAATTACAACGAAAATTGATTAAATTTTTGCTCACTCGCACACTACAATGACAAACGATGCTAACACACAGAACATGCAAAGTAGGCTGCGGTGCTACAGCAGCAAAAAAAAGTCTCCAAAGTACTTATTATATGAAATAAAGTCGGTCAACTAGCTGAGGCAGTGGTAGCGTCACTCTTTGGTCAATAAGCCTGTTGACCAATGAGTGACGTTATTGCTTGACGGCTACCAAAAATTGTAGGTGGTCATTGAGTGGTAGGTTTCGATGATAGACGATTTCTAGTGATTGTGAGGTCGATGTATGTTCATAATAGAATTTGCAGCGATTCAAGATTTGTAGTGAAGTGTACGCAGGGGCGCAGTAAGATGAGGGCACTTAGCCCTCATCTTACTGCGCACCTTCATCTATCACGTTTGATTCGTATAACCAAGAAGACCGATAAAATAATATACTTTATTTTTCAAGTAAAAACACACTAAAATTTACATAAGATTACAAAATATAGCATTTTCTATTAAGAAAGTATCATAAAGTCTGCTAATAGGATACAATGTGTTTTTGAACGTTGAGAAAAGTCTAGCACTACAATCTTATACCCTGTACTTTGTAGTACGCTGAAATAAATTCGCTAATAACGCTAATGAATCTCAATTGCATTTACCGTTTGTAACGCGAAGAGTTCGACTCAAGGGCGTCTGAGTTCGCTCGTGATGTCATACAATACCGAATTTAGTCTCGCAAAAAACAGATGCAGTAACTAAAATCCTGTACTTAGTTTATTTATAGCAAGAACATAAAAACAAACTGATTTACAAAATCGGATTGAATGTTCCTTTTTCATTGGCACAAACTGAAAACAGCAAATCACGATGTGCATTGTTTTCAATAATTCAACAGCCAAACATGTTATCAGATGTTGTGATTAATGAAGGTATCGAACAGTAAGTGTGGTTTATGAAACGAATCTAATGCAAGACAGGTGATTAGTATTGCCAAGTCATGTCAGCCTGATAAAATATAAGTTTTATCATTGCCACCAATACCACCAGAGGCAGGCAAAAGTAACTAAGATTCCAACATGGTGTGCAGAACTGATGGCCTCTTGTGTTGAATGTGAGTCTGAAATGGGGATTATTTCGGAGACACGCAGAGTTGGACGCTTACCAACAAGGTGGATTTGCTATCATAAATCTTGCAAGATTTTAGTGGATATAGGCTGCATTAAACCGGTCGCTCTGGAGATCTATGGGGAGGCCTATGTTAATGATGATGATGGAAGTAGGTTTAGTGCTAATGATGTAACTACACAAGTAAGTACCTTATGCGGTCGTCCAATGAGCGGGTTCTCAGCACACCTCTTGTCTATGACGTCTCTTATCAGGTGCTTCTGCCCGTTGTATGTGGTGAGGATGGAGATGCGCTGAGCCGGCCAGCCCACCAGCCGCATGTACATGAACACGGCTACCACGTACTCTGCTTCGGCTAGGTTCTGTGGGAGGTAACGTACGCTTATGACTGTATCCTAAATGGGTCAGTTAGAGGCTTTTTGACTGTTGCCGTCATAGTGAACGGAACACTCATAAGGCCACAATTAACGGTGCGAATTTAAAATCAATTAGGAGGGGACGATCCTAACGACGCTATCCTGGTAACACCTACTTGATTTTGACCGTTTTTTTGAAAGTTGGATAGTTGAACGCCAAGTGAGTGTCCTAGCTCCATACGGCGTTTAGTAAGATGACGAAATTATGGATATTTTATTTTATTCATTTATTTTTCTTTAAGCGTGATAGTCCCAGAGTATTAGATGAAAAAATTTGTTTTGGCAAAGTGTAGTTACAGAACAAAGGTGTAAAGAATTTGCTGAACTCCATTGTTTCTTAGCAATTAAATTTAATTAATTACTAACGTCGGCAAGTAATTCGCTGGCAATTGTGCAAATGGCAAATAAATACATACCTGGTAGAAGTAAGGGCTGGGCTCCGTCTCTCCGGCCCCATTGAAGTCGTCCACATTAATCAGCTGGAAGTCGAGCTTCAAGCCCGCATTGGCCGCGCGGTACTCCGGCAGCCGCGTCACGTGGCCCAGGTCGCCGAGCGCACGGTAACGCCAACGGTATAAGTTGCAGATACTGGGAAAAAACAATGTTAGTTGGACTGCTATGTGCAATAAACAAACCAAAAAACTAACTTTATATGTCCTACTCCTGGGCACAGGCCTAACCTAAACTGAGGGAGAACGAGCCATCCTCCAATAAGTGAGCTCAGTGCGGATTGTTGGAGGGGTTGAGTGATGAACTTTGCTCCGATTAGGCTGAACGACTGACCTAGTCAGGCTTGTAGACGTCAGCTAGGTCTAATAACTGAACGTGCCTTCCGAAGCAAGGAGATGCCCGAATAGGTTAGCATAGGGTTAGTGTCTGTGTTAAAACTATTTGATTAGTCGCTGGTATATTTCATTTTATGGGCCTGCACTACCTTTTACCATTAATTTTATAAGTGTTTGATCCTTCCTTTCTTTACTCGTAAAGTATATTTTTGCAGTTTCCAGATTCATTCGTCTAGATGCAGTTCATAAGATTACCAAACAAAAGCACCAAAGTGCATTATGTACTCAGTTTATAAGCAATTATTCATATACACGATGACGTATATTAGATTTTAGGGAAATCCAAAGCTATTTATCGAACGAACGCACGCACGCAACATCTGGCAGATATGAATCGCCATATTTTATTTTGACGTTAGAAGATAAATAACGATAAACAGTATTTGAAAGTGGTTTGCTGGATCTAACAATAACATTGAATAGAATATCTAACAGGAAAAGAATTATTGTTACTTCCTAACTTAGTAAGATGTCATGTTGTAGTTAGCAATTAGTCGCGGTCTTGTTTACTATCCTACGCTAATAAACATGGTATGAAAAATAACTAAGCTAAGTTTATATTGCGAAGTCAGGTCCTGATAATATATATTGGATAATTTTAAAGACAGGTACATACCTATACTCAAATTAAAGAAAGACAAATGATCATTAACCATGTTTTGGTCTCTTCAGAAAATAAGTAGGTACAATGTGGTTCTACGGTAGCAATAACTTGAGTTCAATGATTCTAGGTATATTTGAGCAATTCATCTCGTAGTTGGATAAATAGTCAAGTAGTTAGGGCTGTGTTTTATCAACATATATTTATATTATAAGGCATTCATTGATAGAAATCCCAGAATAAAAACCTACTTTGGATACTTGTCAAATTGTTGAAACTATTCACAGCAATAAGACTTACCTAGGCCTCGCACGTCCTTGGGCATCCAGCTCCACGTACGGCACGCCGAGCCTGACCATCCTGGTGAAGAGGCTCTGCTCCATGTTGCAGTACTTCTGGAAGGCCATGTTCTTGACCACGGGCGGCAGCTGGTGGTGGTCGCCGATCATGATCCAGCGCTTCAGCCGCGACCGACCGTCTTGAGGGTTTTGCAGGAGGAGAGGAATGAACGTCTCTATTTCGAGGATCTGGGCGGATTCTTCCATGAGGATGTTGTCATATTTGAAACCTATGAAAAGGAAATGATCGGCATCATTTTAACGTCATGACACAGGATAAATATTAGATTAGCGGTTGCGATTCCGTTAGTGTGGACTTAATTGTATTACCGTTCGATGATTGGATCAATTAGCAGTGATCCTACCAATTAGCCTACGGATAACGGGTTACATTCCCACTCATGCCACAACCCACATTCACTCACAACTCTTAACTTTTACGACGGCGTTACAATCATCGTATTTTTTTTAATTTACCCTGATGTGCAGCAGTGGGAGCTGGACAAAGGTCTCTCCCAAAACTCTCCAACTATGCCTGTTATGAGCCAATATTTGCCATATATGATCGCTGATGATGGCCCCAGCGATAATCGTATTATTTTTTCAAACATGTTGATGTAAAGAGGATAGATGAAATTAGAGTATCTAATATAGATTGCGAGTATAATTGTCGAGTGAATGTAAAATGAGCGTCTAACTCGATAAACCGGCGCCAGGTCATCAGTTTAATCAAAAACGTCATAGACAGCAGAGCGTGCACTCATAAACATTTCCGCCCACTTTTGGGCTCGTCACAGACACGAGTTCACAAATAACACGTATTTTACGCTCGATGACTTGAGTATACTACACGTAGGGTACATAATATGGAAACCTTATGTTGGTATTGCCTGTCATTAAAGAGATATACGTTAGCTAAGATATTAATTACTAGCGATTGTTAATAATTTACATGTAAAAAATCGATCAATAAGTGTCTTTAATAAACGTCGTGTCTGCCATGTATTCGGAAGGCTTTGTCGCTCACACATTCGAGCTACGCAGCCATTCAAATCTCAGCAATATGGGTCGGTTTGAAGTCTGTGTACTCCCGATTCAGAATCTTGAAACCGATTGAATAACACCTGGATGGTTGGCGCTCTTCAACTGTGCGATTCACGCGTCAATCTCTACCACGTACAGCTAAAATATGGAACGGTCTTCCAGGGGCGGTGTTTCCGGAAGGGTTTGACATCTGGCCCTTTAATAAAAGAGCGTATTCCTTTTTGAATGGTAAGCAACACATCTCGTGACACCTGTGGTGTTGCAGTTGTCCATGAGCAGAGGTGATTGCTTTCCATCAAGTGACCCTCAAGCTCGTTTACTCCCTATTACATAAAGACAAAGCAAAGTTCCACTCACCCATTTGCACCAGCTCGGAGCGCTTGAGAGCCGCGTGGGTACAGGTCATCGCGATGATCTTGGCTTCCTTCACCAGCAGGTACTTGGAGCGGTCGAGGCCGGAGCGGAGCAGCTCGAAGGCGCGGAACTCTTCCAACTCCTCGAATATGTGGTCGATGTATCTAGGCAAGAAAAATGGGAAATATTTATCTTCATACACAAGATATGGCTATGTTGAAGTTGTATTCTTCCTTCAAATTGTGATAAACACTTGTGGACTGTGGAGAGGGCTCTTTTCTATATAGATATGGAAACTAACAGCATGGTATTTTTCATGTCTAACGAAGCAGTATGGTTTTCATTTAAGTTTGAGTGATCCTTCTTAGTATGTAATAAACCCAGTTACAAAAAATATCAAGATGTAGCAACACTAGCAACATAGAGTAGTCATGTTATAATAATTCACTAGCTGCCCTGACAGACCTTGCCAAACGTAGAACTGTCAAACGTGTGAAATTGCAATGGTAGTTTAATTTTCCTTTTTTTTGGACATCCTTTATTTTTTTAAAAACTATGCTCTTCAATGATCAATTTTTCTATAAACAGATACACATAATGTTCACAAACCTGTAACAACTCTTAGCGATCTCCATGTCCGCGTCGTAAGACTTCCCGGGGAACAGCGGCTTGGGCGCGTCGTCGAAGAACTCGTGGAAGGGGAACTCCTTGCTGATGGTCTCGATGATCTTCGACTGCAACGATGAAGAAAGTTAGTTTATGTAGCTTATGAATCCACTCAATAATTCTAAGTTTTGATTGTGGTTTAAGTTGGGTTTTACAAGAAGATGCATTGTTTATTTCTGTCTCACTTTCGATCAGCTTCTATTTCTCGGATTAAATGATTACGGAAATTGATTCTGTGGTGTGGAAAAAAATGTTGTTATCAACAATGTTATATTAATGACGACCCTTCGCAAGTAAGATTTGCTTCTATGTAGACCAAATTAAACATTAAAGTATCCAAGACTTTTTAAACATTGTCTGCTCAATAACTTGTGTAACTTTAGAGGCTTTTCACGTTCAAAATCTGAAGTTATAATTGATTGCCGACTGACTTGGTGACCAGATGGCTTTCAGCTGGGATACTAGCGCCAGCAGCTCCAGCCCCTCTTACGTATTTGCCATTGACCTGTAGGCCTAGCACGAACTGCTATCGTTGAGGTAATCGAAAAGTAAGTAAAGAAATAGGAAAAAGAAAAAAGAGTATAGTTCACTTTCCGATTACCAAAACGTTAGCGGTTCATGATAGGTCTACTGGTCTTATTCACCACTGACCTGGCCTCATCCACACTGACCTGGCCTCATCCACACTGACCTGGCCTCATCCACACTGACCTGGCCTCATCCACACTGACCTGGCCTCATCCACACTGACCTGGCCTCATCTACACTGACCTGGCCTCATCCACACTGACCTGGTCCTGGGCGCACTTGTCGCGGAAGGCTTGCCAGCGCGGCCGCACGTGGTACACGTGGTACAGACCCTCTCACACTGACCTGGCCTCACCCACACTGCCCTGGCCTCATCCACACTGCCCTGGCCTCATCCACACTGACCTGGCCTCACCCACACTGCCCTGGCCTCATCCACACTGACCTGGTCTCATCTACACTGACCTGGCCTCATCCACACTGACCTGGCCTCATCCACACTGACCTGGCCTCATCCACACTGACCTGGTCCTGGGCGCACTTGTCGCGGAAGGCTTGCCAGCGCGGCCGCACGTGGTACACGTGGTACAGACCCTCTCACACTGACCTGGCCTCATCCACACTGCCCTGGCCTCATCCACACTGACCTGGTCCTGGGCGCACTTGTCGCGGAAGGCTTGCCAGCGCGGCCGCACGTGGTACACGTGGTACAGACCCTCTCACACTGACCTGGCCTCATCCACACTGACCTGGCCTCATCTACACTGATCTGGCCTCATCCACACTGACCTGGCCTCATCCACACTGACCTGGCCTCATCCACACTGACCTGGCCTCATCCACACTGACCTGGCCTCATCCACACTGACCTGGCCTCATCCACACTGACCTGGCCTCATCCACACTGACCTGGCCTCATCCACACTGACCTGGCCTCATCCACACTGACCTGGCCTCATCCACACTGACCTGGCCTCATCCACACTGACCTGGTCCTGGGCGCACTTGTCGCGGAAGGCTTGCCAGCGCGGCCGCACGTGGTACACGTGGTACAGACCCTCTCACACTGACCTGGCCTCATCTACACTGACCTGGCCTCATCCACACTGACCTGGCCTCATCCACACTGACCTGGCCTCATCCACACTGACCTGGCCTCATCCACACTGACCTGGCCTCATCCACACTGACCTGGCCTCATCCACACTGACCTGGTCCTGGGCGCACTTGTCGCGGAAGGCTTGCCAGCGCGGCCGCACGTGGTACACGTGGTACAGACCCTCTCACACTGACCTGGCCTCATCCACACTGACCTGGCCTCATCCACACTGACCTGGTCCTGGGCGCACTTGTCGCGGAAGGCTTGCCAGCGCGGCCGCACGTGGTACACGTGGAAGTGGTGCGCCAGCTCGCACGTGGCGCCCGCGTCGCCGCCCGCCTCCAGCGTTCCTTGCAGACGCGATACTAGAGATAGCAGCTCTAGACGCTTGGCTAGCACGTAGTTTACACGTCCGTATCTAAGGAAAGCAGGGTACCATTAGCATTTGGGTTAGGACGAAAGATCATTTGTGCAGGATGACACAAAACCTCAAGCTCAAAACCATTACACTCTTTAATTGTTTTTTGATCGAAATTGTGAACACTCTAGAACAGGGGCAGGCGCGGATCCAGCCCTCAAAAAAGGTTGTGGGCAAGGACGGATCCAGCTTTGGCGCCAAGAGGGGTCACATAGTCGTGGTCAAGTCACGAACTTATAATTTAATTTTGATAATTAAAGACAGTGGTGGCGCTAGACCTTAGTGAGCTTCGGCGACATCATGTTCGCGAGGCCTCTTGTACTTCGCAGAAAAACAATAACGTGAGCCAAATTATAATGTTTGGTACGTGTGAACGAGTTTTATTGTTCAAAATCAAATGATGGCAAAAAATATTACAAACAAAAAATAAAAATAAAATATCTCGGCTATTGAATCTTACAAGGACTGTGACGTAGGTATCGATAATCGGTATTATGACCTAAAATAATAATCGAGCGCGATTTTTATTTTAGGTCATAATGAACTAGATTAATACAGGCAACCTAGAAAACAAGCATATTTTTGTCTTTTTCACTTTGCCTACTACTCGTACTAGCTTGAATTAAAGTGAACTGCTTTAAGCTATTTTATTAGTTTTTGAGCAAGGAGGCCATTGTCATTAGGGCTATTCACATTTGTCTGTCTTACGGTGGAATTCACAAAAGCAAATTAAATAGTTGAGCGTTTAACAAATACTTGAACAACGCTCAAACTGTTTTTTCGCATTCACAAAGGTTCATCAATTGCTCCTCCACTCACGTGATTAACCTAAGTTGATTAAGCACTCAAACGAGAAAATCGTATTCATGAAAGACAATCAGCGTGCCACAGATAATAAAATGCCATAAGATGTGACAAATAGCATGCTCAAATATTTAAAAAGTTGAGAGCGGTCGCGACCTATCTTAAATATTTGATTTAGAAGTATTTCAGCTTTAACGCCCGTTTTAAGGACTTTGGTAGAAGAAGTACCCCTTGTTAGAAGTCTCTGTAATGTGTAATACCTAAAAACACTACAGAAATATGTCAAAACGCAATTTCAAATGCTACTAAGAATTGCAGTTTCCGACCAAAGAAATTAGTCAGCACGTCCCCAAATTGGAAGAAAAGCAATCAAGCAACACAGCCAATATACGGAATACTCCTCGCTCTCCATCATTATGCCAAGGGCAGTTATCAAAGACCCACAAGCAGAACAGGATACTACCATTTCCAAAAGACTCTTCCAGACTCCAATGTTTGCTAAACTGAAGCTTGGATGCCAATGCCAGTTATCAAAAATCCTGGGTCAAAAGAATAGTTAGTACCATTATCAAAAAAAGTCCAGTGTGCGCCTTTCTAGAGTGTAGTGAATTTGGTGATTCAAAGTGTGGCTACTTACCCATGTTTCTATCTCAATTTTAAGAATAGCTGCTGGACAAACACATTATTGCTTCATTAAAGGCTCTGGACCACAATAAAGAGACTGTTTGGTATTCTCAAAAGAAGATTTTCTTGTCCTTATTTATATCAATTATTGGGAATGGTCTGTTGGTATAGTTATAATCCCATCAACAACAGTGGAATGTGCAGTGTACTGCGGGCTCTGTTAGGAACACATGAAGTTAAGTCGTTGGTGTTGTGTAGAAGGCACCTAACATGATGTAATAGTGTAGTGAACACGAACTGCATAAATAAACACCGTCAAATCAATAATTGTTTTATTTAACAACTAATTATTACATCATATTGATTAGTTTTAAAACACAAGTTCTTTTCCTAATCTATCCACCCATCATGTCTCACTGTAGGGGAAAAGCCATCACTCCCAGTTTTTAAGTTAATGAAGTAAAAAAGGTGTGCACCTACTTAAGGTTGTATGTTTGTTTCCCACTATACACCTAAAATTGTGTAATGAATATTTGTGTCTATCCTGTGTTTGGGTGTTATATCTATTTACTAAAGTACCTATGTATTAAGAAACAATACTGTCTGTTCAGTCTTCATGATCTATGCTAAATTTTGGGAGCAGTGACCCCGGTGTGGATCTCGAATATAAATTATGAGTTTCATGATAATTAATGAAAACACAAAATAAAAATGAATAATTTATTTTATAGAATTCAAAAATAACAAATAAACTATAGGTTCACACAGTTGAAATAGAACATTACAATGTGAAATCACAACAATATAACAATTTGTTAAGATGAGGAACACTTTATTGCACGCACACTAAATTATTAGCAAAATTATTGTTATAAAAGTAGTACATTCTCACCATAAAATACAAGTTAGGCAGTCTTATTGCTAAAAATAATCTCTTTCAGACAACCTACAGGCAGAGGAATAATGATAGAAAAGGTTAGCAAGTCAAGCTAGTTTGTTGCTGAAATACCCAGCAGAACAGTACTATCTTTTTAAAAAAAGGCTATCATTTTAAACATTATTATATCGTATTATATATTCAGTGTCCAATATTGATTTAATGCAAGTGGTTAAAGATTCAAACAGCTATGAAATACATATTTTGCTGTAATGCCTGCCAAATTAAAGTTTATAGTAAGTTATGTGTTTTACAAACAATACCAATACATACAATACATTAAATGCTCCTCAGTGTCAATATTCTATTGAACAAATAGAGTCTACTACCAATAAAATTGATTGTTTTGGCATAAATATAATTCTTCTTCTCTTGCACCTTCTAGGTCTCCTTCTCCATATAAAGTTAGTCACTATAGCGGTCACAGTTGGCAAATAATATGCAATATCATCATATTTTATGTTCAACTTTTGTGGTAGTACTGCCTTATTCATTATTTCCTTCATTTTGGTTATCTGCTACTTCATGAAGAGCTGGAAAGTAAAATACTTGTTAATTACATTTGTTTTTCAGCAAATAAAGAAAGGTAGGTAATGGCTAAATTTACACAGTGGAACTTTTAACATCAAACAAAAAACTGTTTTGATTTTAACTGACTGTATTGAAGATTGTAAACTCAGCTAAATGGAGTTATTTACTTACCTAATAATCCATTTCCAAACTATCCATTTTCAGCTTGGCTTATTTGAGTTATTGTCTTTGCAGGTACTTTATCTGCAGTCAAGATCTGATAAGATCAAGTGCAAGATCTTACACTGACTGTAACGATGATCCTCCAGAAACCCAGATAATTACTTGGAAATGTAGTTACATAAATAAACAAATTTAAAATTAAATATAATACGTAATTCTAACCTAAATTCTTAAAATGACTGATTGACACATATTTGACATTTGGTTGCGTTCCGTTTTTACATAAATATTGTTTTAAAAATAAAAAGGTATTGTTTTGTTTATTCCATTTATTTTCTTTGTTCAAACATGCGTAAATTTCGGATTAATAACCAAGCTACGTTACAGTCATCTTAAATTGAGATAGATCTGTGAAAAAACCCAAGAATTGTTCATTTCCAGCAATAATTTCGACAAACAACGAAACGAATCGAGGCACAAAACCATAGTTCCATCAATTGGTTAGCGAGAACGAATGTTTCTTTTTGCAATGTTGGCATTTCGGTTTGTTTGAAAGATGCTCAGCTGATCACGGTAGAAAACTGCTTAATGAACGTTTGTGAATAGCATTTAAGTTAAGCGTGCGATTAAACTAATGGCTTAATTAATTGAGTGAGTGATCTGATTTGCCTTTGTGAATTCCACCGTTAATGATCCACAGTTGAGACAAGAAATTGCGCGAACGTCTTCGTTAATTAAAATGAACATAATGTACTAGACAAGCGCGAGGGAAGCGAGCGCATTTTTTTTTCAAAGTAGAGAAAGCTCCTCGTGATAAATAAGAGTCACTATCATATCAAGTGCTTAGCTTTTTACCTTAATAGTTAGGAGTCGGCTACCTGAGTCAGGTTGTTTGGCGAAACAAAAATAGGTAGGCAAATTGTAAAACTTTTTTGGGAGTCCCCCTAGGCCCGGTAATAGTACCGTGCCTTAAATTAAATTAAGTGAGCCAGGAAGACTATAGCAACAGCGCGCTCTCAAAATAAGTGAACGCGAGTGGAGCGATTTTTTTTGCGATTGTAAAACGACTAGATTATTAAGTGGCGTAAGAGACTTGGAAGAAAGAGCAATACAATCTAGCAGATTCGCATTATTTTTTTTGCATTTCTTACGTTTTGCTCATTTAGTCTAAAATTAATTCTAAATAACAGATTGCCGGTGGATTGAGGTGGACAAGGCCGTAATGGCTATCCACGTGTGTCTGTCTCTGAATGATTTTCAGTTAGAGAAGAAAATGCGCATACAAACTACTTCCAGAACACTGGGAACATTAGTAGTATAGCGCGAGGGGAGCGAGCGCGGTTTGTTCTAAAAAATAGCGTTAGTTTTTAGTAGTTAATTTAATTTCTGTATAGCTAGGGGCCGCTCAGGAGCGCTGGCACCAGCTCAAGGGGGGCCATGACCCCCATGACCCCCCCTGGATCCGCCGATGGTTGTCGGCACAGCCACCAAAAGTTGGCAAAGTGAGAGTTGGATTGGACTACAAACTTACTCATGAACAATCATGGACTTATTATAATACAACAAGCAAATTAGGGTTGTGGGCATGCCCACAGTGCCCATAACGGTGGATCCGCGCCTGAACAGGGGTATGAGCTGCAGTATTGTCACTGAGAAGACGGTAGCTTAACCGTGTTGATGCTAAGCCAATTCAAGTTGGTAGTTGGTGTAATGGTGTTGTGTTGGTACGAGTATTCAGAAAGAGGGTGATAAGTGGACAGGGGTTACAGTCACAAATCGGACGGGACTAATTGCGAGGCATAGGCACGAACATACTTTATTTTATTTCAATGTCTAGAAAGCAGTGGATCTACTGAATTCGTATCTATACCGTCTACATTCCAATTGTAATGAATACTATTATGCTGGAACCAGACACCGCCGTCATTGAGATAATGCTATTCTAGTATATTAGTTGTACCTAGGTTGTTCCTTGTAGGTATCTATGGGAATGTATGATTTTCTTTTAAGTTTCTTTAAACAGATTTTATGGCGATGCGTGTGCGCTTGGTCCCACCAGTGACTTTCAGGACGCAATTACAAAACTGAGTTTTTTGAATGAAATCCAGAAATAGACGATAATATCTTGGCATCAGTCACGATAGATGACATAAAGCTATGACTAGTCAGTTTAGTCATTAAAAGGTGGGAGTTATTGTTTAGAAGTAGATGCAAATTATATGTTTATGACGAATTCTTCGCATAAAATGTAACGGCTATAGACACGAGTGTTAATTTACACCGTATAGCACCGTATAGTGATGCGTAACAAATGATTTTGCATATTTATTTGTAACTGTGCACTATGCACTTCATTATTATGTCACCAAACGCATTATTAAGATGCAGCAGTATATTTGTGTAGGTAAAACAAATCGATTGTTTTTTAACCTTGATGAACAGACAATAGGTACATATTTAAGATGGCGTCCAAAGGTTTATTCTGCATTTGAATTGAGATGCATAATGCATTACTGAATGAGTTATTTTGAATGCCAAATTGTGCACATATCTCAGCGTTCGATTTATTTATGAATATACACAAAGATACGCAGCACGATGTTTTCAGATATGAGATAATTCACCTCAACCATAAAACTAACACTACGGCCTGTGTGTAACCTGTAGTTTTTATAACTCGTTTCTGCCATAATCGAATTCAATAAATCAGTTGAGCAGACACAAAATTTACAATCAGTGGTTAAAATTACCTAGTTAGTCGTATACCCTTGTATAAGCTACGCCATTTAGCTTGTGTGTACGTAAAACGCGTAACTTGATGACTACGAAGACAGCACATTAAAAATTTATTTACAAGATTGTACTGATGCGAGCCCATATTTTCATATTTTTGTAAAAGTATGATTACATCGCCAGTGACGGCATGTCAGATACATGTAACCATGTAACAAATATAAATACAGAGCAGACTATTAAATTATTCAAAACTTTAATTTAGTAATAACTTTGCAATTCGGACAAAACGAGAAATTGTGTTGTATTAGACTAGCAAGAAGTCATCGTTACAATAGAAGATGATAAGAATATCAAATTAGCAAATCTATGAAATACTGCTAGCAATGACATCTGAACCTTAAACATTGAAATGGTCGGTTATAATTAGATGTGAAAACTTGGTCCTACCTTGAGAAGTCTTTGTCGGTCTGCAAGGCCTCTTCTCCATGCCCAAGACGTAGAAGATGCCGTTCATCCACATCTAGCTCGGCTACCTTCTCGAACAGCTGATTGAGGGCCTGGTTACTGTGCGTCACCACCAGGGTGCGCTGCGACGGGAAGTTGTGGTACAGATTCGATATTATCTGGACGGCCACGTCGGTCTTACCTGGTGGAAGGAAATAAGCTTTTAGCATCTCTATTAGACGCAGTTGCCCGTGGCG
Source organism: Udea ferrugalis (assembly GCA_950022985.1). Classification (NCBI taxonomy): domain Eukaryota; kingdom Metazoa; phylum Arthropoda; class Insecta; order Lepidoptera; family Crambidae; genus Udea; species Udea ferrugalis. The sequence goes on from OX465533.1 coordinate 6,826,455, forward strand.
CTGTTGTGACAGTGATCGGCGATGATCGCTGTGGTAAAGCAACACACGTCGGGTCGGAAATGGTATGGGTGACCACCCCGACCGAAATTTAGTGATGTGTATTTTGGGCATCTTAAGCAAGTTAAGCAGTGGGTTTCGGTTGACGTCGCTAGATGTCAATCGTTAAGCCCAGTCGGAGGCCTTTGGGCGGCTTGATAACATCTGACATTAAGGTTGCTCACTAACCTTACACCCCTCCAACAATCTGCACTGAGCCCGGGTGTTGGAGTATGGCTCATTCCACTTCATAGTTGAGGAGAGGCCTGTGCTCAGAAGTGGGACGTATATAAATAGGCCGTTTATGTTATGTATAAGACGTACAGCTGATGTGAAAGCTCCGGAGCTTTCACATCAGCTGTACGTCTCTCTCGTTCCTCTGCGCCTCCGGAGGCGCAGAGGAATCTTGCGACTTTTACTAGGCTGTCCGTCAACGTTGCAATACTCAAGAATTACGATAACTACTGTTGACGACAGGTCGACATGGCAATCGGGGCATAAGATAAGATAAGATATACTTTATTGCACAAAGAAAACAAGTTACATAACGATACTTAAAGATATTTAGCATGTACAATACAGGCGGTCAATACAGCAGCATGAGGTGGCGGGGTCGCCCCGCACGCCTGTCGACCTGTCGTCTACAGTAGATTGCCATCATTTATGAATACTCACTTTTACTTTATACTATTTTATGTACACAATATTGTAGCAACATATCGTTAGATAGTCTTACAAGTCGTGAAGTCATGATCTTAGTCAGTGTGCTGTTATAAGTATTACCTCGTGTTTTCTTGGAACAAACCACATCCTAAATGCAAATGATACTATGTTGATCGAATTACTATGATAGACAGACAACTACATCGATGATTGATTTTTACGGTAGCTTGAGTCAATTACGAGTTTTTGAAAAAAACCTGCACACCTCACATATTGACCTAGTTCACTTTTGCGGTTTAATTTTATTTTGAAATCTAGTAAAATAAAAGAAAAATGATTCTTATTATTGGAATGAGGTGGAAAACCTCAAATTTAAATTATTTTTGTAAGCATTAAGCACGCTCCTTTCTTGTTATTAGGTAATCAGACCTACTTGTTCAAAAATCAGTTAGCGATACGTACGTAATCAGCGATACGTATGCGGTAAACGATTTTTACGTCAAAAAATACTTCGATGAAATAAAAATATGTAAAACAATGCCTACAGAAAATCAAAAAGTGGTAGGTTTCGGTCAAATGAAATTCGGACTAGTAAATTTCGGCCAAGTAATCGGCTCACGCCTACGCATTAATTGAATTCGCTTGTTTTCGACTGTTAAACTGCAATGATATGAATTTCCGTGAATAATGCCTAACATTTCATTAGGAATTATAACGACGTTTCTTTGAGAGAAAAGGCGGAAATAGTGATTGCGGGAATCATTTTAGAATGGCACACTTTGTACGGCCAAACTACCTGAATACAGGAAGTCATTTAAATGCGTTAAACTGATTAAAAGCTTTTCCCAATTTATTTATTTATTTATTTATTTATTCTTTATTGCACATAAAAAAGTACAAATGGCGGACTTAATGCCAGGAGGCATTTAGCCACTGCTAGATATTACACTTTTTGATAGATGGCGGTTCTGGATCTTTGCCACATGACCTTGAAGTTTTATGAGAATATCGGTCACCCGTTATATTTTTGCATTACCTAGACAAAAGCCAATGTCTGAAAATGGCGTCTTTTTTTTTTCTTGCGGCCAGCGACCAAACCTTATTTTTTAAATAGAAAATATTGCAATAAACCAAACTTTCTATGGCATGTAGACTCATAGATCAGTCCGAACTGAGTTATGGGCTTTAGAAGTTTTTACAAATTAGTCATTTTTTCTTTTGCGCGCAATTTTCGCAAAAATCGCAACGAAATAGAGACATTATACGAGTAAACATTGTGTGTGATATTTTTCGCAAATGGAAAAATATCTTATATGTCATTCGTAGTTTTTTCGGGTGGTCATCAACCAAACCTTGCTTTTATGGATAAAAAAAGTGTAATAAACCAAACTCACTACGGCATGTAGACCTCTAAACGCAGTCCGAACTGCGTTATGGGCTTTAGAAGTTTGCTGATTTTACAAACTAGATCTGTTCCTTTTGTGATCAAGTTTCGCATGAATCGCAACTAAATAGAGCCATTGTATGTGTAAACATTTTGTGTGTGATATTTTTAGCAAATGGAACAATAATCTTATATGTCATTCGTTTTTTTTTCGGGTGGTCAGCAACCAAACTTTGCTTTTATGATTTAAAATAGTGCAATAAACCAAACTTACTATGGCATATAGACCCCTAGCTCAGTCCGAACTGAGTTATGGGCTTTAGAAGTTTGTTGAATTTACAATCTAGATATTTTTCTTCTGCGCGCATTTTTCGCATAAATCGCAACAAAATAGAAACATTGTATGTGTAAAGATTGTGAGTGATATTTTTCGCAAAAGGAAAAATATCTTATGTCATTCGTCTTTTTTCGGGTGGCTAACAATTAAACCTTACTTCTTAAATTCAAAAAAGTGTAATAAACTTGTTCAGGCACCTATGGTCCTGGACCCATGCATCATACGGGGAACGCGGACATTGCCTGTTTGCTCGCGACCGTAGTTACGTTACGACCGACGTTGCGATGGACAGTACAAATTGTAATAACATTCTAAAATATACCAAGTTGATAGAAGAAAACAGAGTTTTATTGGCTCAAGTATATCAGGCGATGACAAAATCAATCTTACTAAAGCAATGAAGATCTCTGAACGCAGTCTGAACGAAGAAGTTTGCTGATTTTACATCTAAATCTCATGGGTATGCGTTTGACCCCATTCAGCCATGATGAGGTCGTTGCAGGAACAGGCTTACCCAAAAAATGTCTATTCACTCTCACCGTGAAGACACCAAGGTTGTGGGCACAGGCTAAGGAAAAACGTTCCATTATTGGTTTATGTGCCTTCAGGAAAGTAGGAATCAAATAAATGGACTCTAATTGGCGAAAAATAGATTAGATTTAGAAACAAAGATTCCCGGACCAGCACAATATATTAACATAATATTTGTGCTGGTTCTTGGTGCTGATGAAAGTATATGATACTTATGTGCTTTTATATTTTATTCCGTGTTATTTCGTGATAACGGATATTATTTTACTTTTAATCATAAGATAAGAGCAAACTTACACATTAAGTGGAACATCGGCGAATACGCCCTTAAACCACTGTCACTTCTTCCAATGCTCGTAACTCAGTTAAGACTGTGCTAAGATACATGTCTTAGTGGGTTTGCTTCATTACACTATTTTGCATTGAAAAGGAAAGATTTAATTAATTGATGGCCTCACGAAAAAAAGGACGTAAGGCATATAAGATATTTTTTCTTTTGCGACAAAATATCACACTCAATGCTTACATGTACAATGTCTCTATTTTGTTGCGATTCATGCGAAACTTATTCGCGAAAGGATAAATATTATTGTTATATCTGGTTTTAATTGTTATTTTTTGTGCAATAAAGTATATCTTATCTAGTTCGTAAAATCAACAAACTTGTAAAGCCCATAACTCAGTTCGGACTGAGCTAGGGGTCTATTTGCCATAGTAAGTTTGGTTTATTGCACTATTTTAAATCATAAAAGCAAAGTTTGGTTGCTGACCACCCGAAAAAAAAACGAATGACATTATAAGATTATTGTTCCATTTGCTTAAAATATCACACACAAAATGTTTACACGTACAATGGCTCTTATTTTGTTGCGATTCATGCGAAACTTGATCACAAAAGGAACAGATCTAGTTTGTAAAATCAGCAAACTTCTAAAGCCCATAACTCAGTTTGGACTGCGTTTAGAGATCTACATGCCGTAGTAAGTTTAGTTTATAACACTTTTTTTAATCATAAAAGCAAGGTTTGGTAGATGCTCACCCGAAAAAACTACGAATGACATTTAAGATATTTTTCCATTTGCGAAAAATATCACACACAATGTTTACTCGTATAATGTCTCTATTTTGTTGCGATTTTTGCGAAAATTGCGCGCAAAAGAAAAAATGACTAATTTGTAAAATCACAAAACTTCTAAAGCCCATAACTCAGTTCGGACTGATCTAGGAGTCTACATGCCATAGTAAGTTTGGGTTATTGCAATATTTTCTATTAAAAAAACAAGGTTTGGTCGCTGGCCGCAAGAAAAAAAAAAGACGCCACTACCCCTAACAAATCCGTCATTGTCCTTTCGCAGAATTTTTTGGTAAACATTTCTTCGAAAATAGGTTTTTATGAATTGTTTACTGTTGAGATGGTTAAGTAGTCTCAAATACTCAATGGCGTAGATGTTCTTATAAAAGGATTACAAAACAAAAATAAAACAAAAAGAACAGAATTCGTTAGGTACCTGTTCCCGGCGGACCCACGACCAGCGTCAGGCCGGGCTGCATTCCCGACCGGATGGCCTCCACTTGCGTCGGCGTAAACAAGATGTTGTTCCTGCGAAAGGATTCAATTGTTTATTTTAGATCATCATTTTAGAAGGCAGAAACTCTGAAAGTACAATTTCAAATATTACTTATTTAAGTTTCCAATTGACAACATTTATCAACTACGGATTACGAACACATTAATACGGCTCATCAGGCCATTAACGCATCAGGCATTTCGTTAGGTTATTCATTTTGCTTTTGCCAAATGACATTTCTTTACAATAGAGCAAGGGGGTATGAACGTACACCTGGTTCAGTTGGCTGCATTTAACTCTATGTTGTCTTGTAACAATATGAAAAAGTATTTACTTCAAACTCCAAAAAAAAAAATATTTAAAAAGACTAGTGCATTTAAAGTTACTGTCTCCTCATTATCTTAAACCACGTTACGTTTTTTGAAGACTAGCTCAACGAACTATAGATAAAAGTAGACAAAAGTGTGACTCCTAAAAGGTCCTCAGGCTAAGGTCAGTTACTAACCTTAGTCGGACACTAAGCACATTGTTTCGATTTATCAACACAAAACAATAAAGAAGATATTCAATAGGATAGGACGCAATTGAATAGGACGGCAGTTGTTTATAACGTTAGCTCAGAACTCAACATTGTAGCATGGTGAGCATTGGCTCAAAGTTTATGTTTTTAGCCGAATTCTATCACGTACTCTTTCAGACGAGAATACACGTTGTTTAATAAATACAATACAAGGCCGATCCGTTTTTAAGAATCGCACATTAGTTCTAGTGGAGGCAAATTAAATGATTCGTCTAAATATTTTCAATTTTCAAAAAGGGGCTGTGAGGCTTGACAAAAATTACAGGATTTTCGCTACCTGAGCATAATAACTTACTTCTTAGGCTCGTTGTACAAGTAAGGCCCTCGCTTCGGCTGTACATGGGGCTCGACTGTGATTATTTTGCGCTCGTCTTCTTCGTCCATGGCATTGTCTCCCATCTCTAGCTTCCGTACCACATTTTCAAAGGTCAACCTAGAGGATAGAATAATACATGAGTATAGAGGTTTTAGGAGGAGAACAATGCTTACAGAGATTTAGCAGTACAATGTATGCGGCCTTATCGCTGAAAGCGATCTCTTCCAAACAACCTTTCGGTAGGGAAAAACGCAAGTAAAATAGATGTGGTGGTGCAAGATGGTTATTGAGAGATAATCATTTCTTTATTAAGTTACTTAACTATGTCATTAAACTTTGTCTATAAAGCTAGCGTATATCATGTATGTAATGAAACAGACATCTGTGCTTCTGTCATAGTTACTGGTTGCAATAACACAAGGGAAAACCTTACTCATACCTTGGGACCAAAGGACTGGCCTAAGAATCGTAAAGTTTTAGGCAAGATGACATACAGATGGCGTGCGAGTTGAACGCAGAGCCCGGGAATGCAAATTTATTAACCTTTAAAAGTTTTACGAATTTAGCACCTTAAGTCAATGTATATGATGTCGTATTTTTATTTATGATAAAGGTACCTGTCACTTTGGTAGGTTAAAGTAAAATATAGGCAAATATTTGATGAAATACCTGCTTAAATTACCAACCAGGCAGCCATGGCTCTTTTTTATTGCTCTTTTGATGTTGAACTATTTTACGATACGTATTTGAAATGCCATAAATTTTACAGCTCATTTCGTATTCTCAGAATCATTTAACATAAAATCAAATTTAAACTCATGAAAATACCTCAAAGCCATACGTTTTCCGGAACCATATATTTTAGAAGTATTCATTAGTATTATAGGCGAGAGAGAGCTTCAAGCATATCCGGTGGTACATGCGCGGTAAGCGCTCAAAAAAGATCTGCTGAATAAAGGCAATATGCGTCTTTTTGCTCGCAATGCCGTGTTTGTCCAAAAACCGACGACAACTTGACCCGCACATTTTTAAGGAAATCCTGCGACGTTTCTCATCGTCATTCGTCTAGTTTACGGGTGGGCGTCAGACGCTGCGTGTGTTTTGTTGGTAAATAAAACTAAGAGACATTAGAAAACATAACAACTGTGTTCATAATATCCTACTATGTGCGGATGTGCCGTGTTGCTCTTTCACGTAAAAACTACAGAATGGATTCGAATGAATTTTTACAATAATGTAGCTTATACATCTGAATCGCGCATAGGCTAAAATGTAGTAAGAAATATGACTTTTTGTTTTCAACTTAAGTCCACGCGGACGAATTCAGCGGCAGCTGCTAGTTGCGAAATAAAATACATTCCTCTATGAGGAAGTCTTATACTCAGACTTTAATATTTCGCAGTAAAATTACAGGCAATTTGACAGAAGAAGACAGGTTTTTCAAGGAAATTACAGCTGAGGACAGATTTCCTATCAAACCACGTGTTTTTTCACTACAGCTAGTTAGAAGTCAGACTATGGTATATTTTCTGTTATCACACACCTGAAAGGTCTGACGAGTTTGCGTGGGTCATCAGTCTGCACTTTGATTTCGTACCCGGGGAAGCTATTCCTGAGGTGTTCCATGTCCAGGAATGTGTCGTTGAAGTCCAGTTTTGGGATCTCATTTGGCATTCTGTAAAAGATTATTATTATAGCAAAATGAAAACACACGTTTTCTTTGTATATTGATGATACAAAGAGTTTGAATTCATGAATTTCTTTGTTATGTAGATTTTTATTTGGATGCAAATTTCTAACACAGATTACCTACGTATGCATGTAAGTACACATTGAGCTCACTTTGAAAAAATTCAAGTACCCAGACTATTAGATTAGGTATTTCTACCAAATTACAAGTAATTTGACTTGCAAGTCACTGATCTTTGTGCACATAAATAGACGGTGATGCATAATTTACAGGTTACTCATAGTCTTAACAATAAAGATCTCTAGATAATGCTAGACGATCCAAAAGTATAATTGTTTACTTTACGGCTTAGTGCGCACTTGGACAGTTGACTGGCCGTAAATTTAGAACGTATGAGGCACTACTGCCATACAAGGAATAGTGGAGAATACCATATTACATTGAGTTCGACTATTGTACAATTATATATTTAAATCGTTATTTGCATTTTATTCGGGCAACGAAGTTTATTTCAATATCGTTTTTAAAATTGACATTTTAATTAGGACTGAACCACATTTCCTTTATTATTATGTAAGCAGTTAGCCCTTGAACCAGAGCGTAAGAGAAGTTTAAAGCAATTCGTTAAACAAACGATTCGATTGTTATTGAATAGCTATAAGAAGGATCATTTCAAAGAAACTTCAAGCTGAAACCGACAAAATTATCGTTTGCGGATATCCCGTTCCCGAGCAATATCAATAACAATCAACACGATTCCTAGTGAAATATACCTACATTTATGTTCACATTTTTGCGATTCTTTGCTCAAAACTACGTTAAATAGATTTTGAAGTAAATTAATCTTAATAACTTATTCGTTTTTATGTTTATCGTTATATTGCTCACTGCTCATTTCAAAAGCTCAGAGGGCCCAGTGCAAGTTTCCTTGATCAAACGCATCGGTATAGTTGGCGCGGATTTGTATGGCATTCTACTATGCCGAGGGTAGCGGAAAGAAGAGAGAAAAGTTACTGTTTTTTTATTTCTCAATGCTTGTTTTTCGATGCGTTCGAGGGTGGAAACTGGAAGTAATGAGCAATCCTAAAAAATTCCGACCCGGCGTGTGTTGCTTTACAACAGCGATCGTCGCCGATCACTGTCACAACTGCGCCACGGGCACCTCCCACTATACCACCATACCATCTAGCATGACCATATTACCTGGTATAATGCGCCTGGCCCGGGTCTCCGTACCCTAGGACGATGTCGTGCAGCCACTCAGGCACCACGCACTCCGTGTTCATCAGCTCCCGAATGGTCTCCAGGACAGCCTTGAAGTTGTTCTCTTTGGGTTTGCGCCTCATCACTATGTTGAAGGTTTCGTACACGTCCTACACAACAATTCGGTCTTTCAGAATTCAGTTATAATCGATAATTTCTTCTATTTTCGCATAAAACAGAGGGTACTTTGTACGACACTATTGACGAGTTCAAAAAAAATAAAATAAATAAAATAAAAATCATTTATTTCGGGCATTGCCCATATAGTGTTAGTAACAAAGGACTTTAAAAAGTTCCAGTATCTAATTTCGAAAAGCTATTTGGTTTGATATTTCTTAAGACTATGATAAGATTTGCAATATTCAATATGTTAAAAAAACGAGTTTTCTAAACTAATACAGGTAATGAGAAAGGCAACCTACCACTGATATTTTTCAACGGGGAGGATCCGGTTGAGATTCTTCAGAAGTTAACTATACATATAGTGAAACTTGATGAGTTTCCAAAGTTGGCAACTGCCAGTCAGTTCGTTTTTAAATGTGTTCATTAAAAGTGAAAAATAGATAGATAGATAGATATTCTTTATTGTACAAAAACATTACATTTGAAGCAAATTACAGAGAACAATGTACAATTTAGGCGGTCTTATCGCTAGAGAGCGATCTCTTCCAGACAACCTTCAGGTAGAGGATCGTAAGTGAATTAAATAAACCAAATGTGGGTGAGCTAAAATAGTAGAGGAAAGTACTAATAAAACTACTATAAATAAAATAATTGAAATAAGGTCAGAAGATACGGACTAAACACTACAGATACATAATTAAATTACTACAAAAATATACATACATATCAATAATATTTTATAACAGACGTACATATACCATACATATATACATATATTCAATTGACAAGGATTACGCAGCATACCGAACAACCAGTACAACAAAAAGAAAAAAGAAAAAGGAGTGGGCGATCACAGTGAAAGGAAATAAGCTTTGACTCGGGATTTGAAAATAGGTAAGGACTGGGCTTGCCTGATGGGCAAAGGCAAGGAATTCCACAGGCGAACGGATTGGACAGTGAATGAGTCAGTGTAGTAGGAAGAGGAGTGTGGTGGGAATGATAAAAGAAGTTTCCGACTCGAACGCATAACATCGCTCCTGGCAGACTGCTGGAAACGAAACAATTCCCTGAGATAAGGAGGTGATCGTGGATTGAATAACACGGAGTAAAGCAATGAAAGAATGTGAAGGTCTCGACGACGACGTATTGGGAGCCAATTCAGCTGAGCGCGAAATTCGGAGACATGATCATACTTACGTAGACCGTAGATTATGCGAATGCAGAAGTTTTGGAGTCGCTCAAGCTTATTAAGAAGATTCTGGGTAAGATCTAAGTAACAACAGTCAGCGTAATCAAGAATCGGCAGAAGTAAGGCTTGTACAAGTGCAAGTGCAAAATAACGCCTAACTTAGCTTTACTTTTTCATAATTGAGTAAACTAGCCAGCCAAAATTTTTCTTAGAAACGTAGGTACTACGAAGATAATTATAGCTAAAGAAGGCCTTATACCATTTATAGTGGGCAACGGACATTTGTCCATGCATTCCATGATGATTTCCTCGTTTAGGCAAAAAGCTTAGTCTATGACGTCATACTCCAGCTATCTAAGGTAGGGTCGGCCTCACAGACCCATTTAGGAGCACGCCCATGTTTGCACAACTAGCTATTTGAATGGCTTATCGATTTGATACGGGTAATTGATTTCTCAGTAAACATATTAAACGCGTAATTGTTTGTAGGACTCATTCAGTTCATAGGCGCTAGCTAAGAAAGATAAAAAAAAAAAGTATTTTTATTGACCTACAGACATGACTTCTTATTTTAAAGATGCTTTTCCGTTTCCTTTTTCAATTATTATGATTGTTATTTTATCTAACTTTATATTTTCAATAAGACATCTACATTTTTCTGAAGTTAAGGTTTCTTAATGGACGACGACAAGAACTACTGCGCATAAACTTGCGCATAGACCGACAGGTCTATTATTATTAATTTTACGGTCTCAACTTTTAAGTTATCTATACTAAAGTATAGATTACGATTGAACACAATAATGGCAGATCTGGGGACTTAGCCAAGATCATTTATAAAAGAACGCGAACGCCACTAAGATTCTACATGTAGAGAAACTTGTAAATGTATGGGAATGACTTTTGCCTACGCCTAATCAGTAGGACAATCGCCCGAATTCAGAAAGGCAAGTTAAAGTTGAGTAGCCCTTATAAATATAGTTGTCTCTTTTAGTTTCATAGACACTTTACGTGTAGGCACGAGTTTGACGGCGGGCTCAATTTTGATTGACATCTGTGAATACTAGGAGAATGGCATTTAATATCAAGCTCATACATAATAAGGGCTTGTGTATCCGACTTATTGGTTATGGTTACTGCTTGTTTTGAGTTTGTAGTTGATAGATGTCAAATATTATCTGTTTTCAAATTGTAATACAAAGATCGAAGATTAATAATAGTCCTGACATTTATTAATAGGCACTCTTCCGTTTTGTGTAAGTAAGTGTAAGTGTGGTTATGATCACTTTATGAACTTCTAAAGCAATTGCATTATACTAAACCTCGCCTTAAGTTCCATGATCTCAGTAACAGAAAACATGTCAATCCACGCCTGTCATGATGTCAGCGGGACCACCCACTGACATGATGTAGTCATCAACAATATCCATTAACCAGGACGAATTGGGCATCGAGCCAATTAAACACTAGACACATTTATTGTGTGTATAAGTTTTCTATGGGGACATTTGATCGCAATCTCACCTGGCACCCAACTCTCGCGCATCTGATATTTTTGTATGGCGTTGGAAAATTTACGCAAACTGTTAAAATGTCTGCAGAGTTCATGCAAGAATAATTATAATTTGACAGTTCTACTGACTTTTAAGCAGTGTGATATTATTTCAGATGTGTCACATTCATCAAGCGAGAAATGTCCCGAGACACATGACCCTGGAGATGTCAAACTATGTCGAATGATGTCGAAAGAGACTTTTCCCGATACCTTCGTACTAGTCCCATCTCTAAGGAAAAATAATGAAAAAGTTTGTTATCGTGTTATTATTTTAACGCTGTCCATATGACATTGTTATATCCAACCACAAACTTCTTAAAAAGTATTACAAAAATTATACTTATTCATAGGCTAATAATTTGTCCGCACCGCATATTAATTGATATACTAACCTCGTGGCCCTTGCTAGCGTGGTCCAAATCCAGCCGGTACTGATTTGGGTCGAGAAGAAGTCGGAAAGTTCTAGAATCTCCGTCCAACTCCGGCTTCGGTTCGGGGCCCTCCTCGATGACCCTCCCGGACGCATCAAGCATGCCCTCCACTTCGCACCCCCTTACGTACACAATGCCAGCTTGCTCTACCATGCTCTGCCTGTAGTCGTATTTGGTTCCTGTGGTAATTTTGAAATTTTAGAGCGCTTCTAAATGTGCGCCATCGACGGATTTTTTCGTTTTATTACAAATGGACGTATTTTTTGTTTTTTTTTTAATAAGGTACAGCATGATTTAGCACATTGAATTTGAACTATCCGAGACATTATATCGCCTTTAAACAAGTTAAGAAATGCGTTTTACAGCTCTTAATGATTTCGTTAAGTCTCTTCGTACAGACGGCGTCGCAAATCTTCGATTCCCAACGACTTTGGTCATCAAGCGACTACCGCAAAACATAATAGGTATTCATTGTTTTGAACACGGGCAAGCGTCGCGTCGCCGCGGTCCATCCTGCGCTATCAAATATTTGCGAAATAGGTTTACAACATTTTAGTATCGACGATTACGCAAATCGTAATCGGCCTTGTGTACGATGAGCCTTATTGAAGCATTTTGAACGTAGTAGCAGTTTTCTTAACACCACAAATGCTGATTTACATTCTGCTTAAAGATAGACAAGCCAGACAAAATTAATTTGGTCCACTCGTAGGTGTCAGGCGGTATTGGTATTCTGAGGTGGGTAGATTCTATGGTAACAGATTAGATATTTTAAATCTTAAAATCGGTTCATTTGCATAACCGAATAACATGCAAATTGACGAAGTCGTAAATTAGTTTGAACGATCATAAATAACAATGAATTAGGTAGTATTCCTGAGTAAATTACGCCGTGTTTTGAATTGAAATTTAAAACAAAACCTATGAAAACAAAGGCCCCAAAGAATTTTGGTAATTTTGATAGGCTGATCACGTGCATTTTTATTTGAATCTTTGAGTGGAATTAGTAAAGACTGAATAACAATTTTTTTTTTATTTATTTAATCTTTAATGCACAAACCAGTACATGACATGGTGCTGTTATCTCCATATGAAGGAAGAGTCGTGGAAGAGAGAAAGAACTTTAAAAGGGTGAAAATCATCAAACGGCAAATAAAGAAAGGAATAGTACGCACCGATCCCCTGTGTAGGCCTGACAGTGATGAGGAAGCAGACATCATGCTTCCTCAGGCTTTCCCACTCGTGTTTGATCTCGTTGCGCACGCTCAGGGTGACGGAGACATCAGCTCGCACGCGTGAAGGTGCCTTCTCGCCTATGTTCGGCTTCGCCACCTCCACAACGGCGAAGCTCTTCACCGGGTGGGCCATGCGCGCCCAGCCGCCGAAGAAAACGCTGCCGTCTTCTGAACGCCTAGAAGAAATATTCAATTGAGTACGAGATATCACCACAGTGGCTTAGTCGCAAAACGCTACAACCCATTTCAAATTTTGGTGCTGACAAGCATGCGAGACGGCTGAAGGTAAGCGGTTATTTTTTTGACGACCGATTTGGTGTAATGATTGAGAATTTGGCTCAAAACATTTGTGTGCATGAATGTCTGTTTGTATTGGTCTGGGTGTTTTTGTATGTTATGTATGTATTTACAAAAAAAGTATTTAAGTATGTTCATCCGTTGTCTAGTATCTCATAATACAGGCTTTATTTAGCTTACTTTGGCGCTAGACAGCGCTGTGTGGCATCGGTATTTTTATGAATTTGGGGTTTTCTCGACTGGATTAAAAAAAACTCGAAAAGATTCGTGATATTTATTCCCGGTGGTAAGTACCTACCTATGTAATCTGGTTATCTGCAAACCGCGTCACGTCTGCAGTACGCAATCCAGTATCATAAGGTAAGTCAGGTGGTGCGCTGCTAGATGTGTATTGTTTTTGAGTTTAATTAACACTATTAAAAAGGTTTGCCTGTTTGCGTTGGTGATAAATAGGGTTGTCAATCCTACTATTTAATAGTATCCTACAATTTTAGGCGTCAATTTTCATCATCATCATCAGCAGCCACATGATGTCCACTGCTGAACATAGGCCTCCCCCATAGATTTCCAGAGCTGCCGGTTGGAGGCGGCCTGCATCCACCGAGACCCTGCAACCTTTATAAGGTCATCCGTCCACCTTGCGGGCGGGCGTCCCACGCTGCGCTTGGCCTCGAATGGTCTCCACTCGAGGACTTTCCGGCCCCAACGGCCATCAGTCCTTCGAGCTATGTGCCCCGCCCACTGCCACTTCAACCTGCTAACACGCTGGGCTACGTCGGCGACCTTCGTTCTCCTACGGATCTCCTCATTTCTGATTCGATCTCGTAGGGAGACACCAAGCATAGCCCTCTCCATAGCCCGTTGGGTGACCTTGAGCCTTCTTATGAGGCCCATAGTGAGTGACCATGTCTCAGATCCATATGTCATCACTGGCAATTTTACTATGTAGATATACATTTTATCAGCGAAGTCGCCTAACCCCCGAATTCACAAACGACAATCGAAGCTAAGCACGCGCTCACGCTCATGCTGTCCCTTTCAGTTCCATTGTCATTTTACGGGAAAAAAAAAAACACCCGATTTATGTAAATCATTATCTAGAACCAACACAGCCTTATTAACCAGTCAATAAAAGTTCCAATGTGATTTATAAATTAACACCGTTTTACGAAAACTCAAAGCAGCAAAATTATAGTTTTTTTTTATACTTTTTATTCATATTCCTCTTTTGGGTAATGATTATGAATCCAAAATAACTACATTATTTGGTCTTACAAAAGTTGATAATCCTAATATTGACACAGAAACATGGTGAGGATATGTTATTAGTGTTATCCCGTGAGTCAAAATTAGCGGGTTGACAAAAGCGTTCAGTTCGGTTTTTTAGTAATATATCGAATAGTCTTCTTACTTAAAATTACTATCGCATCACATCAGCTCATCGCTATGCTATATTTAACCTTGGTTCTGTATAAGCCGGTGTTGATGTTAGTTGATATAAATGGGAAATATCTATACATTTAAGCCACATATTCATGTAAATTGTGTAATTTAAGAACACATTTGTGGAAATTTGCATAATAGATGCAAAAAAAAACATCTTGGCACAGATTTTATTTAAGGCTGATAATAACATTTATATACCTACGAAGACTTGTTACTAGTTGACAATTTGGTAATTATTAGCTTGCCCTTGAAATCTTAGCACACTGTGTATGAATAGTAAGTACCACAGCAGATATTAGCCACATGTCATAATATTCTTCTTAGCAATTTTTAGAATCAGAATAAACATTAAAAATCGAGAAAGTAGTCTCTCGAGGGTGGGACAACAGGAGGACGGATGACCTCATAACGATCGCAGGGTTTCGGAGATTTCAGGCCACCTCAACCAGCCACTACGATAATTAATAGTGTAGGCATACAGCACTGTGGACGTCGTGGCGCTGTTGACGATGATGATGTCTTTCGAGTATTAGATATAGGAAGCAAAGTAAACATTAGAATAATAGGCTACCGATTTCCGATCAGTCCCCTGGCTCTTCTGCACTGAAATTTATTTTGTTCCGCTGACTGTTTAAGGAATAAGCACGATTATTTTGATTAATTTAGTACTCTGACAATAAATTATTCATGTGAATAAGTATGATTATGGAACTCACCATGGTGCCAATCTATACACGGCGTCTTCGATGTCTTGTCGTATTTCATCTGAAACCAAGGTCAGGGTTATCACTAGTGTTTAACTTATTCCTATGTTAAACTTATATCCACAACAAAATGCTAAACTAAACCAGACGGTGGTCGAACGCCAGGCTTGTAGTTCCGAACTCAGGTCGGCTCAGTGCGTTTTGGATTTTTCAAATTATTTTCCGGTTTGTGATCATCTCTGATCAGTGATCAGCAACCCGCATTTGACAAAGGTGGTGATTGAGCCAATGACAAAATTATTTGTGATTGTACTTGATTTTAATGCAGCAGCCATCTTCAAGTATTACACCCCACAACGGTTTCGTTAGTTCTTCAACGGTTTTTATTTTAAACATTATAAACATCATTTTTTCCTGTGCTTATAACCACTAGGTCAACAAAAGTACCCCGCTTTAGAGTTTTACATACTGATTGATATTTATGTAGAAATGTAGGGAGTGTCGTGCAGTCTAAATTAGAGCATACATAATGCGTGAACAATGATCCATTCAGCATACATTAAATGAATGAACATCTGGCGCCTTTTATCTGTGTTAGCAGACTGCGTGTGCGCACTCGTCCCGTTAGCAGCTCACCCTTGCTTTGTATTGGACAAAACATGCACTTTTTATTATATTTGAAAGAAAGAAAAAAAATACATTTATTGGACACTAAACTTAGCATTAACATTTACATATTTTTTTACAATATAGTGCCAAAAGGCTCCCACCCCAGCATATGCCGTGTTAGCAACAAAGCCACCACGACGCTGGTTTTCAGGGGTCACCTTAAAGAAAATTCAGTAAATATATTAAAACCAATTATAGACATGATCTCTCCCTACCTAGCTAATCTTTTCAATAACTGTTTGGAACAAGGTCAGTTCCCAAACTTAATGAAATACAGTAAAATCATACCTTTATTTAAGTCTGGTAGCAAAAGTGACCCATCTAATTTTAGACCTATTTCCATCTTACCAGCTATTAGTAAAATTTTTGAAAAAATTATATTAAATCAACTTCTTTCACATTTTGCCTGTAATAAATTATTACATCATAAACAGTTTGGATTCACCAAGAATAGAAGCACTACTGATGCAGGTGTTGCGCTTATCAAACACATATTTGAGGCGTGGGAAGCCAAACAAGACGCAATAGGGATTTTTTGTGATCTTTCAAAAGCATTTGACTGCGTTAATCATGAAATCTTACTGATTAAGTTGAGACATTATGGTGTATCGAATGGTGCAATCTGTCTTATTGAATCCTATCTTACAGATAGAACACTAAAAGTGAGTGTCAACGGAACTAACTCTTCCGGTGCCACCATGCGCATGGGCGTGCCCCAGGGATCGATATTGGGACCCCTACTCTTCCTAATTTATGTAAATGACCTTCCTTACTTTGTAAAGGATTTATGCGAGATTGTATTATTTGCTGATGATACCTCGTTGATTTTTAAAGTAGACAGAGGCAAACAACTATTTGACGATGTAAATAATGCTCTCGTAAAAGTTTTGCAATGGTTCACTAGTAATAATTTATTACTTAATGCAAATAAAACAAAGTGTATAAAATTTTCTATGCCTAACGTGAAACAGGCAGATACTTTTGTTAATATGAATGGTAAACCCTTAGAATTCACGGATTCCACTGTATTTTTGGGAATTACTGTGGATTCTAAGTTACAGTGGGGTCCGCATATTACAACCCTGGCAGGGAGACTTAGTTCAGCTGCTTTTGCAGTGAGAAAGATAAGGCTCTTGACGAATGTTGAAACTGCTAGATTAGTGTATTTTAGCTATTTCCATAGTATAATGTCGTATGGTCTACTACTGTGGGGCTCTGCGGCAGATCTTAACACCATTTTTGTTCTTCAAAAAAGAGCCATCCGCTCTATTTACTGCCTTAGACCACGCGACTCGCTTAGGGAGGTATTTAAGGAGATAGATATTTTAACTGTATACTCTCAATTTATTTTTGATAATATAATGTATGTGCGTAAAAATTTGCATCTTTTCCAGAAAAATAGTGATGTTCATAAATTAAATACTAGAAATAAAGCCAAACTTAGAATACCTAATCTTAGACTACACAAAGTAGGCAAATCATTTGTTGGCCAATGTATAACTTTTTTTAATATGCTACCTCAAACTCTTATTGAGCAGCCTCTTAACAAGTTTAAGTCGCTGGTTAAAGCGAAATTAATGAAAAGAGGTTACTATAATGTAAATGATTATTTGAATGATAAGAATTTGTGGTCATCATAGATATAATCTGCTCCTCTGCACATTTTGTGTCTTGTCTATACTTGATATGTAACATATACTACTATTGTAATCAAACAAGATTGAAAAGAGTAACTATCGAGTTTCTTGCCGGAATCTTCTCGATAGAAGCAACTTCCGAACCGGTGGTAGAGTCAGTTTGTTCATTTTGATTTTCTGTCTTGACGTGTCATAAGTGCTTGTGAATAAGCTTACATGAATAAATGATTTTTTTACTTTACTTTTTTACTTTTATTATTTCAGAAACACATCTTCCGAAATAGAGCCCTCTTTCGGTAGTTAGAGCACAACTTTAAACAAATACTTTATGTAAATTTACAGGAGCAAACAACAAAAAAAGCTGCTAATGGTCAGCTAAGTTATTGTTTGGTAAGCAGAATATATTATGTATATTAATAACTGCATATTAATCAGAATGCAGAGATATATTCTGCATTCATTTTTTGCCACTGACCTACCGCTAAGGTGGGTCAAGGTGACCTTGAGTATTGTACAACGATACCTGACCATTTTATATGTTCAGGTAAAGTTTTTTCGTAGCTATAGTGACATCGGAGCTAGCATAGTTAAGTTATCAGTCAAAAGCTATAAGCTACACACGTCTGTGCTTTTAGGCTACAAAGGCCTTACCGAAGTGGATGGGAGTCTGAGTAAGCCATATGGTCTTTAAAGAGTTCCTGTGTACGTGGAGTTATAAATAGCTCTGCAGTTCATCAACCTTAATGCCCAGGTCGGGTGCACGCGTGTAGGAGAGTTAATCGCAAATCCTACTATTTATCCTATAATCCTGTTAAAAACTATTCATTAGAATACTTAAAGGGTAACATTATGGCCAAATGGATATAGCCATAAGCGAGTCTATGATTAAGATGACTCAGTCCGAAGGTCTACAAGGACGAAGACGTTAGGGGCATGTTTGCAATGTTTTTTTACATGGTTATCCATACTAAACAAATAATTTAATACATATTGCTGACTCATAGTACCTGCTTTAATTTGTTCCGCTAACTTTCATGTGAACAAAAAGCGAGGACACTAAAATTTGATGGGACATGACAAGCACCATCAAAACCAGTTTGGATTGCAAACGAAAGTTCGGTTTCCGTTATATTTCGGACGAAAACGGAACTACCTTGTTACCACTAGTTAAAATGTACTAAATGTAGGCACGCGTTAGTTTTTAAATATCTTGATGTTTAGAATAAGTTAGAATTTTGACATTTTGTTAAAAATATATTGATTTTCAAGAAACAAATAAAGTCTACGCAAATGACGTCACATTTATTACAATCCAGCTACTTTTTTTGAAAATGTGCTGAAACTACTAACTACCAAGACCGAAAAAACTCCTTTAATTATTGAATTGAAGCTCTCTAAATACTTTTGCGTTTAGTGAGATTAACGTTTACAGTAAGGGAAACACGCGCGCTCTTAAAATTGACTACATACTCAATTGTTGCAATAAAACATTGGTTTCCCACACATACATATTTCGAAGAGTATCATTCAATTAAGTACTTAGTATACTTATTACTTAGTATAATTTCAAACCTTAGTGGTTTTGATATGCTAAATTACCGACTATATTTTTTATAAGATCTTTTATGTGACAATAAATTGAAAAAAGAAACTTGATACTTACATGTGCTTTCTAGGCGGAACAGGTTGAAATTCCTCAGCAAGTAGTCGTGCAGCGTCAAGAACTGCAGGTTGAGCTTGGGCAGCGCGAGGCAGTTCTCGCCACTGTATATCTCAGTGGGGACTACGTTTTCGTCCCAGATGACGTCCTCCGTCGGATACAGAGGCATGGAGTTGAGTTCTTCGAGCTGCGAGATGCGCCGCTCATGACGAGATATCTGTACAAGAATACACAACGTAACCTTTTTTCTGCTCGCGATGTTGTTGATATTCTTTCGTATCTTAAGAAAGTAATATTTTCTTAAAAGAAATGAAAGTTAGTTAGTTAAGTACTATTCCATGAATACTAGCAGAAATGTAATTTATTATGGCAACTACAGAAAAGCAAGGAGATGCTTTACCAATAGATCACGTACGTTTGATGTTTTACCAAAATTTTATTTACTTATATTAAGCCAATTTTAAGAATTTAAAAGAAACTTTTCGTTCTTACCATAAGGAGTTATTCCTTATAGCCCTTTAGTTCTTTTACATTAAATATCAAATTAGTTAACTTTATGTCAACATTTTCGCAGATCTCGTTGGATGATTAAGTAAGTAAACACAGGCACTGAGCACACATATTTGGTTTCAAAAAAACCGTTTCAACACGTTCAAGGTCATTAGATAAGATAAAACAAAAAAAACAGAGACGTTATTGCCTAAGACAAAGAATGCACAGTTGCCAAAATTTTGATAATACAACTGTGTGAGGATGCTCTTAGAACGAGTACCTTCCTCAAATGGACGATGAGAACTTTTACAATCAGATGATTGTACTCAATTGGTAGATAGCGATTCATGTTTTTAAGAACTAGATAACGTCATAGAGTGCGGCTTATATGGTCTGCTGTGATAAACCAGACTGGGAAAGACCCATTCAAGCAAACCACTCAATATTAATAGGTAACTGCCGCCCCACAGACACAAAAAGCAAACTCTTAGAAGAGCAAGCATTTAAAAATATGTTTGCTTGATGTTGCATTGTTTTGGAAATTGTAGTAAGAATCTTTAATTTTCATTACGGTTATTGCGAGACGTTTTACGTGTTGAGTTGCAGACTGATGTGGAGTATTCGCACAGACAAGCTAATTATTAATTTTGTCCTTAGACTGTCGAGATAAAAGTGACACGATTAGCAAACTGCAAACAATTTCGACTTACCAGCAGCTCTTTGAGAAATAATTTGTCTAAGCGGTGCCAGTCCGCTTCCGCCTCTTTGCCTTCGGCGGGAACTAGGTTCAGGTAGGTTGCGATCGCTCGAAGAGCCTTCTCACTAAAAATAAGCGAATCATTGAAGGCCTTTAGTACATGTAAAAACCCGGATTTAGGATCATAGTGCTAGGGTTTAAGCGATGAATCACACTCACTCAAATGAAGGCACACTCCTATTGTTATGCACATTTTACTCTAGTAACAAGTTATTGTTACTGTCATTCAAGTTTTATGTTCGATAAATATTATGTAGTAACATCTAGTACAGCAACAGCTAGTTTCTAAAAGTAATATCTCACCTGAGATTCCCGAAATGTTTTTGTAATGTCTCTCGTGTGTCGACACTGGCTACATTGGCTAAAGCAAATAGCCGCAAGTCAGGAAACTTTGCAAACGCCGCTTTCTGTAAACAAAAAAATAGGGTTTAGAGATGAAATTAAAACCGTTAAAATTACGCTATCGTAATTAACTTAATTTTGAAATCGTTATTGTTAACGTTAAAATCAATTCGTTATCTAGGAGTTTCTAGGAGCATGCAGGCATTTTGAGTTCAATATAGGTACAGCTTGAAGGGGTCAAGGCCTTTAGATCGTTAAGGGTCACCTGTGCAGACACAAAAAAACAACTCTTTCGTACCACTCTGGCGAGTCTGCAGTTTCAGTCAAACGAAACTACTTTTGGTCGTTTCGTTTGAAAAGTCACACTTTGATATTCAATTTAGTTTTTAATGGTTTTGTGACGTTCAAAGCGTTTGGTTTTACTATCTTTTGAAAGAAAGATGCTATGATGATTGTTTGTTATGTTGTATTTCCAATTACGAGTAGTCGGTTACTACAATTAAAGACTTCCGTATTTAACTGGTCAACTAGTTGGCTACTTAGTAAAGCAGCATTACTTAAGGATCATTAATTTATAAACAATTAACTTCATACCAATGTCAGTGCACAAACACATTTGACACACAAAAATTACACACTGTACGTATTGCCTATGGTTGTATTTTGTATATACTGACCTGAAGCGATGTTATTCTTGAGTAGTGCAGGAGCGTCATGTCCCGGTCGGCCATCGGGTCTCCTGTTTCATCGCTTATTTCGAATCGTGCGTAGAATTTTAACATCTGAAGAAGCTGCAACAAAAATTTAGATTAAGTATCCTCCTCAAATAACTTATTTGTTTGACATAGTGTAACTCAATCGTTTCGCCAGTTAAGCCTAGTATCGTTATCTGATCGCCTATCCTATAACCAGCACACTGTAAAAAAACGTATATTGGGCAGCATATAGGTACCGTGTCTATAGACGGCAAAAAAATACTACTTACCTGTATAGCAATTAATTGAATATTTCTGCAGCCAGAAAATAATTCAGAGCCGACTAACATTACATTATTGAGCTGACTGTTTAATTACGTGGTAGCCATACCAAAATAGATTAATACCCAGACACACAACAAATACGAAATGTTAGTTTGAGGTCGGAACAAAATTAACTGCTGGAATAATCCATAGGATCACGCCAACTTTATACAGGGTGTCCCAGTAAACCTGTACCAGCGGAAGTCTGTGTTTAGGGGACACCAATACCCATCGATTGGACCCCCATGTATGTTCAGCGAAACGTTATAGTTTAGGAGATATGATGTTTTTTAGTTTATTTTTCTTTTTTCTTTTATTTTAGATGTTTTTGGTTGTAACTTTTTCTGAGTGGTGTTTCCTTGTTTTTTTTTCTTGTCAGTATTGTAATTGGGATATGTGCTATCCTAAAAAAATACAAAACACCTACATTCTAACTGAAAACAGCTCGAATTTTATACCAAAAGACGAAATTTAGTGTTAGAGATATTTTTGCACATGATTTCAATTTTAAAAAAAAATACTTTAGCCATACTGAATGACTTCTTAGTAATCTTAAAAACTTTATGGGTTCCTTAACTTCAAAATAGCTACAAAAAAAATACTACTTTATGGGGCATTTTTACGCGAAAATAGAGTTTAAACTTGTCATAGCCAACAACAGGGGAAGGAGAACAACCATTTCGTACCCAAAAATGAAAGTGCCGACCAGACAAAAATACTGGCATCCTATTGGAAATGACGCCCTGAAAGTTTCTTTTTAGCACAAGAACCGTCTACAATTAACCCTTAGACTGCTACTTGAGTTTGAAATTAAAAAAAAATTTAATAATTCCTAGGATTAATGGATGAATGGATTTCAGCTTGTGAGGTGTCGTTAGATTTGTCTTTACTGTGAGAATGACACTGGGTATATCAAAATAAAAAAAAACAAAATGGCGGATTTTTGGCGCTAAATTTAATGTTTTCACGCTCTGCAGCCTGAACGACTAAGCGAATTTTGGCTGGAGGGATTCTCACAGTAAATACGAATCTAACGACATCTCACAAGCTGAAATCCATTCATCCATTAATCCTAGGAAATAATAATATTTTTTTAATTTCAAACTCAAGTAGCAGTCTAAGGGTTAATTGTAGACGGTTCTTGTGCTAAAAAGAAACTTTCAGGGCGTCATTTCCAATAGGATGCCAGTATTTTTGTCTGGTCGGCACTTTCATTTTTGGGTACGAAATGGTTGTTCTCCTTCCCCTGTTGTTGGCTATGACAAGTTTAAACTCTATTTTCGCGTAAAAATGCCCCATAAAGTAGTATTTTTTTTGTAGCTATTTTGAAGTTAAGGGACCCATAAAGTTTTTAAGATTACTAAGAAGTCATTCAGTATGGCTAAAGTAATTTTTTTTTTAATTGAAATCATGTGCAAAAATGTCTCTAACACTAAATTTCGTCTTTTGATATAAAATTCGAGCTGTTTTCAGTTAGAAAGTAGGTGTTTTGTATTTTTTTAGGATAGCACATATCTCAACCACAATACTGACAAGAAAAAAAAACAAGGAAACACCACTCAGAAAAAGTTACAACCAAAAACATCTAAAATAAAAGAAAAAAGAAAAATTAACTAAAAAAAAACATATCTCCTAAACTATAACATTTCGCTGAACATACATGGGGGTCCAATCGATGGGTATTGGTGTCCCCTAAACACCGACTTCCGCTGGTACAGGTTTACTGGGACACCCTGTAGAATCTATCACATCTAAAAATATCTTAACTTCGTCTCGTCCTAAAAATATTTGCCCCTATTTGGTTGACAGTATGCATTTCACTTTTGCATATTTTTTATTTGCATATTGAGCGTTTTGCCAGCTTCGAGTACCTACAACGGGTAAGGAGTTTAAGAATTTCGGCATAATATTTAGGAATTAGGAAGGTAAATATCGTGAGAGCGAGGTTATGAATGAGAATAATTTAAGATCGACTCTGTTTACAATAGGCCGGCCGGTATGCACCAAGTGATCAAGCAGTTGGCTTCGAGCAACGTGCGCGGGCGAACGTTCCGAAATGAAAAACTTTTCGCGCAACACATACACGCGCACCTACGGACATACTTCGAACATCGCAAAGGTGTTACAAACATTTAACCGTTTACTCAGTGATAAGAATTGCATGTTTGCAGCTGAAAGGGTTGAAAAGACTAAATTACATGCGTGTTAAAGTGAAAAAGTTACCGTTTTGAATTAAAATCAGTGACAGTTTAAATTAAGTACTTAAAAATGTGGAAAGTAATAGTTGGTTTATCGTTAGTACTAGAGTTAGTGGCTACAAATGCCCCTACCAAGTGTTGCCCAGAAGGACAAGCTCTTTTGAAAAGAGTTAACAAATGTTGGGATCCAAAAGCTAACCAAACGAAGCCTATAGAGTCTATAAATTGTAGTACACAAATAAAATTAATTCGCTATTCGGTCAATGACGACGGACAACTAGTGTTGAATATTTACAATAACAAGAACATAACAGTTGAAACTGAGAGGTAGGTGTCCTAAATTAAGTTTTGCTTTATTTTAGTATTTAAGGCTAAAGCTGCTTTTCCACTAAGCGGTGAGGAGCTTTCTCGTAGATAAGACGAGAGAGAAGAAAGCACGGAAGACCAGAATCTACATTTTGGGGAAAACTCTTGCATTAGTGTTTTGTTATGTTTAGTTTAGATTTTTTGCCATTCTACGCACTACGATAAAATCGTGTTCCTAAAAAATTACATATGTGCTAAACAACGATAACAAGTGCAATCGAAAGACCGAATTTCAGAGTTTTCAGTCTCTACTCAACTTGCGGTTAACCGCGCGGAGAGTTAGCACTCGTCGCGGTGATGAAAAACACCGATAAAAATCTTAGACGGTGCCTTTTAGCATGTTGGGTTTTAATTTCGTTCTGTGAAGTGTGGGGCATATAATGATTCTATGCCAGTTCTGGATATAGCGTTTGTAAGTTAAAACATGACCGCCCAGTCCTGATATGCAAATACGTGGTGTTTATTCTCAAACATTTTTAAAAGATCGCTCCTTCAGAAGACTAAAGCTTTATAATTGATAATCGTACCTGAATAATAATATTTGTATTGTAGTTTAACGATTTTAATAGTAATAGTTATCCAACTTGTAATTGAATCTAATTTGCACTAAGTGCCTATTTCCATTTATATTTAATACCCATATTTTGCAAATCAATATTTGACTTGATTTAATTAATAACTTTAATACCATGTAATACTGCGCGACATGTGTATTTCTGCTATATTGATGTGCTATAGTGAAAGTTCTTATGCGACAATTCCAAAACACCGGTTTCAAGTAGTTTTTACATAATGGTGGGAGTGGCACTTCATTATATTGGCTTAGATATACTCGTATATACGAGTATATCTAAGCCAATATAATGAAGTATGTAAGTATCATACTATGCTATGCTAGCTGCTTAGGTTGCGGCCAGCAGATCTTGATCATTTGAGATACTTAAATGCTTATTTATTGATTTGCGATTTGTTGGAATAGACGTTTGAAGTCTCACAATATATGACTTCAGCCACAATTGAATTATGACAGTTTTAGCTGTGTGAAAAGAGCGATACGTGATGTAACAGTCCTCGCCAGCCTCCACTGTACTTTACAATTTGCCTTCTTCTGTCATTGTAGACCTAGGGCATTGAGGTTTCACGACTAGAAATAGCTGAATTTTAATATTGATGCTTCAGAGGGCTAGCTGTAGTCAATATTAAGCCCTTTCGTACACAAGACTGCGCAAATCTTAGATACCTACTAATGTTGTAAACTTACGTCGCGGAACTCAATGAATTTGTATTGCGGTAGCCGCAAGTCGTCGGGTTTAGAAGATTTGCGTAGCTTTGCATAAACATAAACGGCCTATATACGTCCCACTGCTGGGCACAGGCCTCGCCTCAACTATGAGATGGAATGAGCCGTACTACAACACGCTGGCTCAGTGCGGATTGTTGGAGGGGTGTAAGGTTAGTGAGCAAACTTAATGTCAGATGTTATCAAGCCGCCCTATAAGGCCTCTGACTAGGCTTAACGACTGACATCTAGCGACGTCAAGCGGGACCAACTGCTTAACGTGCCTTTCGAAGCACGGAGATGCCCAAAAAATACAACACTCAATTTCGGTCGGGATGGTCACCCATCCCATTTCCGACCCGGCGTGTGTTGCTATATAACAGCGATTGTCGCCGACCACTGTCACAATTGCGCCACGGGCGCCTTGGGTACGGGGGGCCTAAGTAACGTTTCGTTCTTAAACTACTTCAGTATCTTCCTAATTCCAGGTTTTGCATAGACAACCACACGACAATAAGAGACGGGGAGTTGAAGAATGTCACTGCCGTGGCAATGGTCTGCACGGACGAGGAAGAGGAGCAGATCATCGATGACTCTGTGTCAGGGTACTGCTCCATCGTGTCTGTCGTGTTCCTGGTGCTGACGGCCATCGTCTATATGGCACTGCCAGAACTAAGGTAAGATAAAAGCCTGCCTCGCTTTCGAGAAAATTGCATGACATTGAAAGTCGCAAGTTTTCAGACACATTCATTTACGCGTTGCAAGCGCATGTTACCTTTTAAACTGTGTAACAGGCTAGAGTATACCAACAAGTATGCTTTATTGTCTGACAATAAAACTAAAATTCGATTAGACGTATGTTCCTTCATTGACTGTTGAACCAATTGATCTTATCAATGTCATCATTGACCAAGCAAAAACAGCTCTAAGGGTGGTCAACCCTTTCATTCCGTACTGTGCTTTAAGGCAAATAATAGAGTGTCTTTGTAACTAACCATCGTATTCACAAAGGTCAATCAGGGTTGTGCACGCCATCAAACTCATGCTATCTCGTAGTCTCTATAAAACAGAAAGTGACGGCATGATGTTGGATTTGGGTCAAAATAAACCAGGGTTTACTGAAGTTGAGCAAAAAATATATTGATAAATAAAATTTGTGACACCTCTATGACTTCAAAGTCGAAGACATACCTATTCAATTTTGTCGGACTTTGAGTTCGGGGTTTATTTTAATTTCGATCCAAATACATAAATTGGATTTTTAAATTATTGGTATCTAACTAATGCTCTAACGGCAACCTCAAATTTCAGGACAATTAGATAGAAAATTTAAATATATGTATATTTTATTCATGTAGGTATTCAGGCTTCCGATCCATAAAAATAGAAAATGAAATGAAGTAGTAGCCCTATCGATACTACATGTATAAGTTACCTTAAAAACTAAGAGACGACGAAATAAAGTTTATGTTAAAGAAAGTTAATGGATTATCCCTAATGCTAAAAAATAAAAAAAACCTAAAGTTTATGTTTTATTTGATTATCATAGAAAGAGATGACGTAGCTGCGTAGAGACAACATTCAGTGATAAAGCATGAAAAGATTTGCACACTGCCATGTGATTTATTATGAGATTTTGAAAAAAAAATAAGTAAAACATTTATAATTTTCAGGGACTTGCAAGGAAAGAGCTTCATCAGTTTTTGCATCACTATGGCACTGGGATTAACTATATTGGTCATTATGAAGCTTATGGAATATAGTGACATGAAAATGTGTGCAGTCAGAGGTAACAATGAGTATAATTATTACTTAATTACACCATTAATTATATTTATAAATATGTACTTGTAAATATCAAGTAATTTTATTTTCATAATTATTATTGAACAGGAAAATGTAAATAAAACTGTTTTATGGAAATATTAATTATAGCAATATTCATTTTACAGGATTTTTGGCATACTACTTCGTAGTTTCAAGTTTCTTCTGGACCAACGCAATTTCTATACAAATACTGTTATGTATAAGGTAAGAAATTTAAAGACCTGTTTGTCCTCGAAACATTTATATTCCTTTTGATCCATCTTGTAAAGCATGTTGCTATTTTTCCCTTTATTTCAAACTCTGAATCTTTGTCTATTTTTCTAAGATTCTAGTTTTTGTACGTTACTCAAAGTACAGAGTAATCATAAAGTTGTGCAATCGAACATCGAACTATGAGTCATTACAAACAATTAGTGTAACAAGAACCAGGTTAACCCAAATTCTTAGACGGTGCCTTTTAAGGATTTTTGGTGGTGACTCATACAAGGCTATTATGAATAACACATCACATAAATTGCCCTGGACAAACTCATATTTCGTCGACAGTGGGTTGTAAACGAATTAAACTCACGAACCTTTAGGTCTTAACCACTCATAACCACTACGCTTAATCGGTCTTCAGCCATAGGGCACATTCAGGTCTCGAATAAATAAGCCTTTGACTGCCGATAAACCTGACACAATAAAAAGTCTATTGTTTGAGGTCATTAGTGAATGGCGTTCAATGACTTAAGTGCCAAGTGTGACGAGGAGCTTACTGAAATGGCGCACAGACTTCGGTTTAAAGTACTGTTGGATTTGTGAAATAGCACTGTTCCATGTCACATTAAGAAACATGTAGGTACTCATTTTTACCTGCTCAACAACCGGTAGAGCAGAACACGGCTACAAAGCCGTGCAGCCAGCAGCGCTAGCCGGTCACGAAACTTCCGCGGCAGCATAATATGCTAGAGCCCCTTAACCTCTTGTCGTTTTTTTATGTTTTAATAGTTTGATAAGAACTTAACTGTAATTATATTGGACAGCAAACATATTTTCTTGCTTTCTTTCCTTCTTTCAGGAGACCTTCTTCATTGAACTACGAATGGAAGGATTTCGTGTGGTACGCGATCTACGCATGGGGATTGCCGGCGATCCTCACTCTTGCTATGGCTCTAGTCAACTTCTTGCCAGGCGACCACTCGAAGCCTGGTATCGGACTTATACATTGCTGGTTCTATGGTAGGTTTAATAGGATGAGATATATTTTACAACACTATTTACAGTTACAGAAATCATTTACAAGATTTTTAAAAAGTTTAGGTGTACAGTTAGTTTTTTTTTTATTTAATTATTAATGGTAACAAAACAAACAACAGCCCCACACCTTAACTGTGAGGTGCTACAAGGCATACTTCAACGCGCGGACTTAGTGCTGATAATAAATACGCTACAGTCATATTATTCTATCTAGAGTAAAATAAAACACATGACGTACGATTGCAATCATTAAATAAGTTCTCAGTGGTTTTTTGCTAGTTAGGAACGACAAGACAAGATGAATCGCTAATAGCTATGACAAAAAATATGTTCAAGATAACAATAAGGATTAATTTATTTAAATACATAAGTAGGATGCGATTTTATACTAGACAGACTAAAAGTAGATTTCATTCTGATTGTAAATTGTATTAAGTGTCATAAATATCTTTTCTTTTGGTTATTTTAGTTTTTAGCATTTTTTTGTTGACAGTCATAGCTTTTTCATCTTAATCGGAAGTTAAATATTTGAAATAATATTTCTTCCGAGTGTTGAAGGCGGATGCTTTTAAAATTGATGAAATCCCCCTAACTCATAGGGTAAAAATGTACCAGAAAGATTCGGCCGGTCTGTTAATGGTCTCGGTAGCACAGTCGTTAGTGCAGTCGCCCGGTTTGCGAAAGATGCGGATTCGATTCCTGCCTCCTCCGTCCAACATGACCAAATGTCTTTTTCTGGTTTTCAGATCTTTAGAAATAGATTAGCATCAATCACTCATAGATGAAATCGTACAGAAGAGATTCTGCTTGATAGACGGTCTCTAAGGTGACCGAATGACTTCACTATTTCATGATAAAATTAACATCTTTCAGATAAATGGAACCAGTGGTACTACATGTACAGCGTGATGTCTATACTGATCATCGCCAACATCTGTATATTTGTATACACATCTATATGTCTCTGGAGGAACACATTCGCCACGAGCCATTTAAAAGCTTTGAGATACAAGTTAGTATTTTACATATTTCATATGTTTCAGCAGTTTCATCTAGCAGTTCTAAAATAACACATATTTGTACACCCATATTTGTTGGCAGTAAAACTTTTTTTACTTAACTATCACAGTCCAATAGCATTTCACAGAACGACGTCTGTCGTGACGCCTGTAGGTAATAGTAACAGCCAGACCAAATCAAAAACCTCACTTGAGCAATGTCTGATATGAAACCAGAAAACTCGATTTATTCCGGTTATTCTGATTTCCCTTATTGTGATCCACCTATCGTGATCATTAGTGAAATTTTATCAAGGCATCATAAAATTGCAGATGGACATGATCCTTCTCCTTGCCTTCCGTATTTATTGACTTCCAAATGTTAGGTAACACTGGCAGTGGGCCAGATGATCGATAAACCCACCGTGGGCCATTTCATCCCTTCTTAGACTTAAAATTTGAGATGTTTTAGGTACTTAATACAGATTGTTATATACTTTCCCAGATTTATACTGACAATCCGGCTGTTTATTTTGATGGGCGTGACGTGGATATTCGAAATGGTCGGTTCAGTGGTCGAACCTGGCATTTTCTGGTTTGTACTTCTCTGTTTATTTATTTACGTTAATTGGTGAGCAACACCACTTCATGTGGTGTGGCTCTATAGTAATAATCTACTTCCAAACACTTAAGTGACTATAAATGCACAAGTTGATTAAATTCTACGTCATCTTTATCGTCAAGATAAAACTGATATTGTAATACTATTGCGAAATAATGACGAATCAGTGACGTTTCAAATGAATTGTTGAGAATTAACAAGTCATTTGATAAGCATATTTATTAGAAACAATTGAAGTTACTCATTCTGCAGGTCACAGATTCCTCATGTCACTGACATTGACGGAAGTAATCAGTTAAAAAGCACAAGGATGCAGATGACGAGATCATAATAGCATCTGAACGAGTAAACGCCACTTAAAATGGGATATAAAGTGATGACGACCGCAATCATACTCTCAAACGGCGAACTGATAATAGACTACGTCATCATAATACTAATAACAAATTATCGAAGAATCGTTAGATTCCATCAATTCCATTACAAATAACAAATAAAAGATAAAAGTTCCGTATACGGTTTGATCAAAACAGTCGTAATGGGAATGTTGACACATAATTAGATAAAAAAGAGTTTAGGGAACTTCATAGGTCAGTGGCTTTTTAATTATTGTCTAATAGTAATTAACCCAACCATTATTCAGTCGGTGGCTTGCTAGATACTCGACGTCACAAACTAGGAGGCATTCAAGTTTTGTTTGTTAGCTAATAAAAAGCAGTTTAGTTTACTTGACAACAACAAATAAAAAATATCTTTATTCATATAGACCTGTGATAAAAGTACTTTAGAACTATCATATTAACCAAAAAAATAGACTAAAAACAAATTATACAAGCATAATATGATTCTACCACCGGTGTCGAACTGTTGTTTCTGTACTGAGAAGAACCAGCAAGAAACTCAGCAGTTACTTTTTTCAAGTGAGTTGTGTGGAGTCTCAAACACCATTAGAATCATTGTTATAAAAACAAGTAGATAGAAAAGTTTCAGAAAATGATATCATCAACAAGCATGCACGCTAAAAAGGATGTTAATTCCATCATTAAACAGCACAACAGTGTTCAATTAGCATCTTCGGATAGCCATGCAAGTTTTGATATGATTTTGGTCATTCCTAGAAACTAAACGAAAAATGTATTATTTTATAATCATATGTTTTCAAATTCTACAAAAAGTAATGATAAGGAGCAATAGTGAAAAAAATACGAAAAGTCAAATAGATAAACGTAACATACACCCACTATGTCCTAAACAGGGAAGTAGAAGCACGCTGCCTTTAGGCGTCACGGAGAACGGAACACTAAGAATCCAACATTTTATCAAATAGATACTCTTCTGACATTCCCTTGGCCTAGCTACAATATGTTTAGTTTGGGAACAGACTGTGGCCTAACGTGGCGGGGCCAGGAAACCGTGGAACAGTGAGGTGTTCTGGCAGAGATAATCCACAAAAAGAACTTTTTACTGTAAAATTATATTAATAAGCTGTCTAATTTCCAGGGTCGTGATGGACGTGTTCAACACGCTGCAAGGCCTGGTGATCTTCTTAGTGCTGGTGGTGTTCAGGCGGCGCGTGCTGAAGGCCATGTACAAGCACGGCTGGCTGGACTGCCTCTCAGGGCCTCTAGAGAAGCACCTGGCAGTCGGCGAAGACGATGAGCAAGACGTCATTGAGCATACGAAAGATGTGCCTTTAGAAGACCGATCATGCTTATAGCCTGTCTAATGAACAGTTTGGATAACTGAAGGAACAAAATAGTCTCATCAGTGATGATGATGAACAATGAAATAGAAGAATCTCGAAAAGATTATCAAGCCCTTTGTGTTTCCTTGTTACTCATTTGAATAAGAAAAATGTAATAGTTTTGATGACATACAATTTGTATCGAAAGTCTGTAGGTTGAGGTGATGAATTTCCATGTTTTATGAAAATAGTAGGTACTTAGCGAATCTTTATTTCACTTCTTGGAACCATAAACTTTCAATATTCATTCTTTGGAGCTTTGTAGATGATATTATTTATCGTTGAGTACAGGTCCTCAAAAAAAAACCCTCATACCTAGAATTCTTCCTGCTAAGAAGCGCGGGCCGTGTCTTCAATCCCCACTTAGGACAAATAATAATCTTCCGAACATTTGTTTAACTTTATGTGTGTCTAGGTGTATTATTTATGTGTTTATTTATAATAATCTAAATATGTTTTCCAATCCCTGAAACCCATAGCACATGTATTGCTTTATTTGGGGTCTAATCATGTCCAGCTTCACAGATATTTGAAAAAATGGTTCCAAATAGTACAAGTAGTTTGTAATAAATATTGTTAGATGAAATATTGTACTAAAACACGCACATGTCTTACAGTCGGGGAATGTATGGGATCTCATCTTTCTTCAATATTTAGCCACCGTTTTAAATGTAGGTACTTTTTAACATTTTAATTTAGTACAGGTCTTATAATCTTTGAAAAGATTTGTACCGGAAGCGATCATTAATCTAATAGGTCCATGAACCCAGATGTCTCAAAACTAACTGGTAAATAAATCAATAAGTATAAGAATTAGTAAGATATTGGGATTGTCGCCATTAAGAGCTGGATGTCTTTCCTGCTGATTAATAATAATGCTTGGGTGTTAATTTTCTAATACACAGCTTTTTTTACTAAATATATCCTATAATCAGCGATAGCGAGCCTAAAATATTACCAAAGTAACCGTAGAACAACCGTAGTTATACGATTTCAAATTGTGCGTCGTCACAGTATTCAATGAAAAGGTGGAAATCATTCAAAACAAATTTCAATGCTAGGAGGCCTTTTTTGATGCACGCATCCCAGGATTTATAAAAAAAATTGAAGTAATTAAATTTAATTCTACACCATTAAATACTTTTGTTACATTTTTATAATTCAATATCGGCAAAAAAGTCAGACGTATCAAGATATGCATGACTATTTATTAGGAATTGACTGAGGCTAATATTATATTAACCAGAAATATCATAAGTATGTGTATCAGGGGTGTCATTCATGATGCACACTTCGATTTCAAACGCAAATACACCTGTCTCAGAGATTTTACTATGGGTGTCTTTTTTTGGAAGTGCTAAGTATTTCTACAAATCTCAGATGGCGAAATGAGCTTACTTTTATTCCTAAGATGAATAAAACTTTACCTTAAATGTATGAAAGTGACGCTATAAGTAAGAGCTGACAGTTGAATTCAAATTCGAGATCGTTGACCACTTTGCTTTACTTTTTTTACTATTTTTAAGTAATAATTGTTGTAAAATCCATGAACAAAAATAAACGACACTTACAAATGAGTGATTTGTTTTAGTTAAAAACTTTAAATTGTGTATTCTTATAATTAAAGCATTTAGGCCCTTGCGGTTACCCTTAGAATATCACACTTTAGCTTTGACTTTGTTTCCTTTGGCATACCTACTCGTAATTTAAGGTAGTACACGTACAATCTACAGATTTATAAATTTGAAAACAAACTGATAGGGTGCTTTATCAAGCTTTTAAGAAATATAATATTTACGCTCCAAATAAAAACTATTCAGGACATTTCCTGAGAAAACAGTAAAATTGGCACTTAGTCCCAAGATACTCGTAGTACAAATCAAAAATGTAAATCAAACCTACTACTGCCATCTAAAAGTCTAGTAGTGAACTAAAATAATTCATCAGTGCTACGAATGAAGCTCCACCTACCAATTTGCCTAGGAATCACTGACTTTTGGCAAATACCTAGTTTGCCATGAACTTGTTGATATGAAATAAAATATATTGTGTATTCAATTAATAACATCAAATGTTATGATTATTAATCAATGAGTTAATGAACTGATAAACAAATAATTATTATTTTTACCGTCAGAAAACAAGGTAATATTTAAATTGACTAATTATTTTACAGTAATTGATTGATTTTTTATATCAATACTACTACCTACTAGTCCAGCCTATAAGTATCAAGTTGAGGTTATTGAATGGCGGATGAATAATAAATAAGTAAGTAAGCATAGCGTTTTAACTACTAAACTAAGAACTTTTTGAAGGAAAAATTAACAATAATCTTGTCTGTCAACATCTTCAACCTGTGTTATGAACAATATACCTGAATAAGACCGAAAAGTTTACGAACGTAATTACCAAAAATAAGGCAACGTATTAAGGGACTTTACGTCGCCTTATTTAACGACACAATAACGATCCGTGCAATGTTATTGCTTTATCTTTCCGTACGAACCTCCTACAAGGTTTTAAAACAAAAAAATCAGTACAGACGACCTCAAGTTATGACGAAGGAAAAGAAGGGTTCATTTTGATATGTTGCACTGCCCTTTGTCCTATATAAAAATGTAATAACTCACGTATGTATTGACACTACGTATAAAAACCGTAAAATGCTACCTGCATTTAACGGTCTATCAAATTAAAAGCTACAAGTGATTGTCTTGTACCCGTGGTTAGTGCAGGAGCTAAACCATAATAAGTGTACATTACACTTTCCTTGCAGGGGACATTTTTATTCCTAAATTACTCCCTAATTAGTTGATACGAAGCTATAAACGAAGGGAATAAGATAAGAACAATTTTCTAATGCATCATTAATAAATAAATAGACGCAACAAACTAGTCAGTAAGTAGGCACACGATAATCTTAAACCCTTTCATCATGTTGTGTGTACAATCCTTGGATGCTGTCAGGCTTTTCAGAACATATTTCTATATATTATGGACATGAGTGACTGCAATCTGTCTGTTTACTTTTCATAAACAAATAAATGCATTTACAGGCCCAAATATAAAAATGTATAATAGCTCTAAATTTTCAATTGAATTGCACTAGGTATCATAATACAGATAATTTTGTAACAGTTTGAAAAAGGGTCTCAGTGACTATTTCAATTCGATTGGAATTTTAGGTTGAATTCAAAGTACCTATGTGGCGATTGTTTCGGAACAAAGCGCGGGTTTTGTAATTACAATCTGCGTGGTAGTCATCCATTGCAGCGACAACATTAGATAATTGAAGCACCGTGTTTCAAAGGACACGTTTAGTTGTTTGGATCAGCAGCTCAGATGCAATTGTAAAAGCAAAAAGAGTGTGAAATAGATACAAGGTTAACCTAATGGCTAAACGCCCAAAAAGATCAACCACTTTTCATCAACCTTCGTTAAAAACACAGGTAAAGATGTAAAAGACAGTAAAATGATTGAAAACTACTTCAGTTATTTTTTAAAATATTTCAATGTCAACCAATATTTCCAGCCAAAGCCATTATTACAGGTTAAATTCTTGTGGTTAAAGTTTTGATAAGCAATCCCAGCTCCCGGCCTAACCACGCGTACGACTTTGCTCACCATAGTCTACAAGCGCGGCGCGACTTTGTGTTGTCAGCAGCAGCGGAGGCGACGCACGCGCAACTGACCAGCAGACGACACTCATCACCGTGACTGTCGATATAGTGCACGATTAAAAAATCATTGTGTTTAAATATAATTTCTACACGAGAAATAGCAACAAAAATTGTGTTTCACTAGGATTTTTGACGATAAATCCATTTATAGTTCAGTTAGTTTTTCATCTGTTTTTTTGCGTGTGTGTGTTGGAATAATGAAGGTAAGTTCAACGATTTATAATTTGGCGTACATTAAAAAAAAGACTTGCTTAAATTGATGGATGATGGTCGACAGGAATATTCATAAGAAGTTAGGCTCTTTGTGTTTATAGTAGTGGTATAGAATTGTATTGGAGCTAACACGGAAACTTAATAAAATTATACTGGTTGAATACTTAGGAACCGGTTGTAAAAATATTTGCAAGGTGCATTAATACTTTGTATCTAAATACAGAAGAATAAATTTATAAAATTGTGAACACAAAACGATATATATTTCGTTCTATTATTTTCAAAGTGTCCTTCCTCTACCCACTTTTCTAAAGCACAATATTTTTAGTCAGAGCTATCGTTTTGTTACAAAAATGGATAATTAATTATTAACGTCTCCTAAGGTCTCCTACGTAGTTTCGATTGCCGATGTCTCTAGTCTCGACACATGCTTTTGCGTTTTTTTTCCACTGCCTCATAGGTTCGAAAGCTTATGTCCCGATCAATGTTGTACTACCTTCCCACCTACTTAAATAATAGAGCAAACCTTTTAGTTAGCAAAACGGGCCTTACGATAGTCTATATTTTTTTTAAATATTACTTTGCAAATTTTCTATACTTCATGAAGCTTAGAATACATTCGATTTTTATAACGTGATGCAAAAAACATTACCTGTTATTTATTTTCCTATAATTTTGTCATTAAGTATCACGAACACCTCCTGTTAAATCTAGACCATTTATACCTATGTTACTTAACTATTGGAAGACCTTCCTGTATAATGTCGCGGATATTTATATGTAAGTACGAGTATATTACAGTTAACTACCCCTTCCTAATTAATATTTGACAACAAGGCTTGTATAACTTAAAACTGAATGTGCTTTTAAGGATTTTGAAAAGTCATTAGACTCAAGGTTATTCATTCTGCAGTACGTTACTTTTAAATACATCCGAAAATTGCAATTTAGTTGCATCGGTACCTAGTATTAATACGTGAAGCTGCACAACTAAACGCATCCTAAACACTTGAATGTCCAACTTCACAGCAAGTCAAAGTTCACAAGACAACAAAATGTTGCTTATCAATCTTACTTCTGTAACAAAAGGGTCTAAAATCCAAATAATGTCTGTTTATCACCGGTGACGGTGGCCGCCTGGTTGGTGAGCATGTGCGGTGTTATCGGCCTGCGCGAAGGGTGGACGCCAGATAGCGAGCAACCAAGCCCGAGCTATTAATGTAAAACTACCATATCTATACTTACTCTATTAGGCACAAAGCACTGCTCAAAGAGAACTGATGACCTGAGAACGGTGGCGGGATCGGACTGGATGCGGAAGGCTCAGAACCGGGAGTTGTGGCGCACTTTCGGAGAGGCCTATGTCCAGCAGTGGACTATGACAGGCTGATGATGAATTGTTCAAAGACCACTTAGACCTTTTTTTAAAGTATTCCGTCAAATTTGGAATTTGACCCGAAAAACAGGCGATAAACCAGTCACTGACACGCTATTAAAGATCGCGTCAGGTCGAAAGGTCTACAAAGCGCGTTGCACATACGCATAATATGACATGTTATTGAAAATATATGTGAATTAAACTCACTATTACAGTGAAGTGACAGGAAGATTCAATATCACGTTTACAAAAGACATAACAAAGACAGCAAAAACACTTTTTTAAACGTTGAGAATGCCTAGCTCATACTACTAGTTCTACGATACGAATTGGTTTTTTTAATACCCAAATTCAGGAAAAGGATGTTTAAGTTTTTCTAGGTTGAGTCTGACCTCCCTTGAAAATTTTATAGTTTATTAAATCAAAGCCATTTTTTGTTCAACTTTTCTACGTTATAAAAGTGTGTTTCATTATTTTTACACGTCATTTGATTCCAAATACTATCTTACACTTAAACATGACGACATTCAATCAATGAATTGAAATTGTTCACAAATACATATTATTCAAGTATATTATCTATTATCAAGTTGTTGTCTATGGATTAGTCATATCATTATTAATAAACAATCTATTTATATGTACGAATATGGTCACACATGAATTGTAACATAAAAGAAGAGAAATGACTATTGCATTAGTAAATATTTCGATCATTTTTACGCATTTAAAAGTAATAGTGCACCAGTCAGGCCATTTCTCTCTAAGCATTCCTCTAATCTAATCTAATGGTACGATGTAATACAACGACAGCTTGTTAGTAAACCAAATTGAACTGTAGCAACTCCAATTCTGGCAGAAAAACATTTAAATATCTTCTAAACGATAAACAATGACTCGACACACGGGTCAGGGTCAGATTAAGCACTGAAAACAAGCGTTCTGTTATTTCTTATTAATTAATGCAACTGCGACCAATAACACTTGTTCGGTTTTCACTAACATGTAATGTCGCGTGATACGTCTGTATGCGCACTTAGGATGAAGAATGCTGAGTTTTTGTACCAAGACACTGAGTCAAAAGGGAGAGTGTAGCTTATCATGCGTTGCGACGAGCCGATGCATTTTTCTTGGCAGCGCATTACACTGTCAAAGATTTACCCGCATAATCATAAAAACGCGCCGTAATAATTACTTTATTAAAAATGCTTTATTGCTAATGACATAACATTCTAGCAAAAGTTGTCATAACTAAAAACAGCAGAAGGCTGAGACTCGTACTCTAGAAAGTTATTCAAACACTGAATAATTGTTTTATTGTTCAGTTCAAATACACCTAATTCCACCGGGTCTCCTACGTAGTTTCGAATGCCATGATCTCGACGCACGCTATCTCGAATTTATTTTTCACTGCCTCATTATCTCGAACGCTTGTCAACTCGAATGACGTGATCGCGAACAACGCTGTTTCGGAAAACGTTTTCATTGAATCGTACCTTCGAATTCTTATGACATTGAATGAGTAAACACAAAATGTTTCTTATTATTGTTTTAGCATTTTTCCATGCAGTATCTTTTTACTAAAGATCTAGAGGGTGTTAGAGGTGGATGCCTATAACATTGATGAAATCACCCTGGCTCATAGGGTAAATATAGGTACCAGAAAGATTCGGCCGGTCTGTTAATGATCTCGGTAGAATAATTGGTAGTGCAGCCGCCCGGTTTCCGAAAGATGCGGGTTCAAGTCCTGCCTGACGCCAACATGACCAAATGTCTTTTTCTGGTTTTTCAGATCTTTAGTAAAATAAACACAAAATGTTTAACAAAATATGTACCTATTTAAATGTAAGAAAACCCGGCCAAGTGCGAGTCGGACTCGCCCATGCGCATGCATATGCACATGCTACATGCTTACTACATTGATCAAAGCTGATAAAATACCGCACGTAATGAGTGGTTACAGTTTTTTTCTTCCTGTGACTTCTCGTAAAGGGAGAAACAATATTATTAGAGATGGATATATTATGTCGCACAATAAAACAGTTAAAAATGTGCATTATTGGTCATGTGTGAATAAACATATCGTAAACTGTAGCAGCACTGTTAGCAGTCAAATAGTTGGTGAAGACCATTTTTTAATGAAGGAAATGTCAAGTCATAATCACGCTTCTGAACCAGGTAACCAGGTGAGGCCTGTGCCCAGCAGTGGGACGTATATAGGCAGTTTATTCATTTATTAACCTTGCTATTGGTACTCGATAAAACAATTTACATAATTAGATTTATTTATTCATTTTTAGTAAAATATAACTAATATTTTTTGTGGCATTTTTTAAAGCGCGTTGATGAATTGAATTTAAAATTGGTACATATTTTATAAAACATTTTGTGTTTACTTATTCAATGTCATAAGAATTCGAAGGTACGATTCAATGAAAACGTTTTCCGAAACAGCGTTGTTCGCGATCACGTCATTCGAGTTGACAAGCGTTCGAGATAATGAGGCAGTGAAAAATAAATTCGAGATAGCGTGCGTCGAGATCATGGCATTCGAAACTACGTAGGAGACCCAATTCCACCTGATGAAAAGCGCATGTCATCACTACGATCAACGCTAAATAAATGGACTACACATCACATTTTTTTTGAAATTCGTACCTACTATGAGTGCGTTCAACCATACAAACAAACAAAAAAAACTCTTCAGGTTTGTAACCCCTGTTTAGATTAAAAATTAATAACACCATTACAACAAGCTCTGCATTCAGTGAGTACTATATTTGTCACTCCAGAGACATTTATGCACTTATTATTTTCTCGTCATAGAAATGAGAAAATTATTTATCTACTTACAACATAACTGTGGTCAAGTGAATAACACGGTCGGAAAAATGATTTAATAGTAGTGGTTAAGTAGATCGACAAACGGACGCTACCACTTCCTGTATGTCACAACTGAAGAGAGTTTTATCATCACCCCGACACTAATTGTAGGCGGTGAACATCAATGAATCAAATCTCTGAATTTTGTAACGTCATAAAGTTACGAAGCTTCTAATGTATTTGTCATTTTCCGTTCTATTATCAATCGCGTGTTCAATAGAGATTTGTTGGACTGAAGTTCGGCGAACTGTGGGATTCTGAATGTTCCGTTCACCTCGACGACAACAGTCACCGGGCGTCTTCCCAACCCGTTAAAATGTCAGAGCTAGACTAGATGGAATGAAAACCGTATCAGTGTCAGGATAAAAAAAGGATTTGCTAAAGGAGAGAAACTTTTGAAAATGATAAGCAATATGGTCAAAATTTTGATCTGATCTGGTTTTAGAATATAATTACTGATCAATTATTGTCAATAACTTTGTATTCTGCTCGATAATTAACCTTAGGTATTACTTCCAAAAGTTTGTAAATACCAAGCAAATCAAAATATTGTTCATCATCATCATCATCAGCCACAAGACGTCTACTGCTGAACATAGGCCTACCCCATAGATTTCCAGAGCGGCCGGTTGTAGGCGGCCTGCATATAACGAAACCCCGCGATCTTTATGAGGTCATCCGTCCACCAAAATATCAAAATATTGTTTGTCCAATAGCAAAATCATTTGGTAACTAAAAGTAACACAATTCGCAACCCGTCTCTTACAGTACAATTAGTTAGAAATGACAAACTGTTTATTGAAACAGTTTAAACTGGTTATTGAAATGAGATGCTTGCTTGATTTCGAGCTTTCCTTGAAAAGTTTTAAAAACAACAGCGTATACTATTTGACTGTCAAAAAAACATGCTTTATCAGTTTGGTTAGTCACATCGCGGTATCCCGAAATGTTTGAGAATTCGTAGAATAGTTTTGAGCAAAACAAGCGCGACTAAAGATTTAAACAAACAAGTTCTGTGGCTCGATTAGATTGCGACAGAATACTCAATGTGGATGCAGACCCAATCCCACACGAGGAGCCCACTTTATGATTATACAAGTTATTAATATACATAAGATTAAATTGCTAAGCTATGCGCCGACCCAGAGACCTTTTGGTAGTTTTTCATTCATGTGTCCAATTTCTAACTATTATTTGCCTACTTAACTAAGTATTAGGAAATTATCAATTTATTTTTTAGGGTTTATAGAACTATATCTGTTTGTCTGTCTAGGGCTTAACTCCGAGTCTCTAAGAACTAGAAATCTGCAATTCTAGTTCTTAGAGACTCAGAGTAAAATAATATCTTGAATCTTCTAAAGTTTATATTTATGGTAACGTAGCGTGAGAAGCCCACCCGCAAGGTAGACGGATGACATCATACAGGTCGCAGGGTTTCGGTGGATGCAGGCCGCCTGCAACCGGCACCTCTGGAAATCTATGGTGGAGGCCTATGTTCAGCAGTAAACGTCATGTGGCTGTTGATGATGATGATATTTATGGTAGATATGTCCCTGCACGCTAGGTGGGTAGAATACTTTTTGTATTAGGCAGAAACTACGTTGACGGTGTCAAGCCTGATTGTTATTTACTGACACATTTATTGTTTATTTTAATCTATTAATATCCGTCGTAGAGCTCTATATCCGAGTGTGGCAGATACGTACAAATGAAAAAGATAATAGCAATAATTGACCTAGATATCTGGTTACCACCACATCGAGCTATGTTGGTTCCTAGTTTGTTCCTAAATAAACTAGGGAGATCAGAACTTTACTTGTGAGCTTAAAGTTTAGATTACGGAAACTGGTAGGTGGTAATTTGTGTAGGTTGATGACCGATAAACAGAAATGCGTAACAAATAGGTATCTGCATAGTGTGGGCGGAAGACCAGAGGCTTGCAGCTGTTTTGGCATAAGATAAGAAAATTTCATTTAAAGATAAAGTGGTATATACTAGCATAGAAAACAATACGTGCTCAAGGTATTTTACGAGGTTTTTATTTATAAGTAGCTACAAAACAGATTATAAATCTTAACAGTTTTTGGATTTAGATGCAGAAAAACCAGGCAGCCTGGTTGAAATAAAGTAACTTTTAAAGTGTCTTATTTTTTGGAGTTATTCATGTGAATAAAACATGCGAATTAAAAGTAAAACCCCAGCCCAGTTTCAGAAATCCCGCCACTAAATATAGCGACTAACTGTTATTTGCGTTTGTTTGTGCGCATGCGACAAAAATATACGTCGCGAAGGGGAACGCACATGCCACACGTATCGCGAATTTATAAGAATATAATGAAGTTTGTGGAAAATTAATCTTAGACGTCTCAAATCACGTTAAATGGTTTTCACTGAAATAAAACGTGTAAACGAATGTGCCATTCACCTTAACATTCGTCCATAAAATTACATTATTTACATTATGAGATATGTTTTTTTATTATACTTATGACATCTTAAGTAGTAGATAAGTATAATGTTAATCTCGTTTCGTAATGTCACAACAGTATCTTATGTGCAGGTAACCTGTAAATATGAATTTAAAACTAAGGCACCCACATACATGCGAAACCACTGTGGTCAAAACTTTTCAGAAATTTTGACTATTATAAATAATATTTACTAGGTCTAATTTGGAACAAATTATCGGTCCAAAATAAATAGTGAACAACTCAAAAACTGAAGTGTCTTATACTATTTAAACTAATCTTCAAATACTACTAGTAGGGCTGCGATTTCCATTCAGAGTTTTTTTGCCGATATGGTTATTAGTTTTCCGCGTATCGTTCTGTGGAGAGGACACTTACCTATAATACTTGGTGAAAGTTTCTAGTTTCTCCCATGGCTTTGCTTAGGTGCTATTCATGCTATGTGATGTTATTTAAGAAGTTTATTTTTTTTAATGCAAAAAAATGAAATATGAATGAGACGTATTCGTACACAGATTGTCTGTAAATCCCAACTATGGTCAAAGCTGCGTCATTGGTCATTGTGTAATTAAGAAAAATAAAACGCACAAACAGACCTTTTTAATGAACG
The DNA here is from genome assembly GCA_950022985.1 of Udea ferrugalis. Classification (NCBI taxonomy): domain Eukaryota; kingdom Metazoa; phylum Arthropoda; class Insecta; order Lepidoptera; family Crambidae; genus Udea; species Udea ferrugalis. The sequence goes on from OX465533.1 coordinate 6,869,887, forward strand.
AAAGTATAACTAACTGCTTATAAATCTGATTGAGTGAGGTCAATCGGGGTCGTCCCCGAGGTGCACTGTCGACCTAGGCCTCCAAGTCAAACTGAATTAACCCATTTACATGTCATTATTTTCGCTGATTGTCGAATGACCCATTTACGAGCGAAGTCTGACACGACCGTGAATCGATTTAATACATTCAATCGATTCATGATCGATATCACTTATCTTATTACGTCAATGGAGTCCGATTTTCTACACTTTACCTGTACCTGTTCAAGTTTCATTAGTGATGTTTCTGAGAAGTGACGTTCGTTTAACTTGTTTTATGTAAAATACCGTATCCTCATTTGTTTCTTAGGTTAACAGTGACTTACTTACCTTGTATAAATACAAAAACCTGTTCTAAATCATATTCTATATTTGCTTCTACAGTATTCGTCAGCCGTTCCAGAAATCTTGCCAATTATGTAACTTTAGCTAAAAACAAGAGCGAGTGCAACTTTTGGTTTTAGTTAACAGCATTTCTATATTCTGCGGTATATTAAATCAGGATAAGGGAAAATAATTTATGCATTTGAATAATAATTTAAAAGATGAGGAGATTATTATTTACATTTACAACTTTGAGCAAATCTTAGATAGTAAATAGTCAGAACTTATTAAATATATCGCATCGGTCGACGACGTAGTTCTGAATTAGGGGCCTAGTTAGACTAACAATCATATGAGTAACATTTTAATAATTTATTTTCCTGGATTGATTTATGCAGGCATGCATTTACAAATATTTCTAAACCTACATCTATGTATAGTACCTCTGATATTGTTATATTCAACAAAATAAAATCGATTTAGTTTAAACAAAGTTATGTTTTTCAATGATGATTACGAGAACTGAATAATATAACGGTGAAGCAGATAAAGGCGAGTCAAAATACTTAGATAATAAGTCACCCCTATGAGCACGCAAGTTCAACTAAGGCCGGTTACACACTGCGACTAAGAGCAGCGCTGCAGCAATGCCATTGCCATTGCGATACAGCCGTTGCAGCATCGATACTGCATCGCGACTGTCGATCGAGATACGTATTCGTACCCCACAAAGAACAATCTAGTATAATAAATTAGAACTTTGTGAAAGAGTGTTTACAAGCGTAATTAACACCAGCATAAAAATAAATGAGGAGTTATCAAGCTATTATACTTAATAACGCAAGTATTTACTTACTTTAGGTGTTTGTAAATTTTATAGTCAACTATTTGAGTTGTTTTTATAATCTAAGATTTGGGTTCAAAATCAGCCAGGCGCGGAAGAAACTTTTTACTTGCGTAAAAAGTTCCGTAGCTTACAATATCAACTAATCGCATGAACTAAGATTTTAAGAACAAATAAATAATAAATATCCATCTAAAAAGCTTTACACATCACCACTTGATCAGAAAATATGATAATGCATATCATTTAGGTACCAACTGTTAAAGAAATACTAGTAAAATTATGACCTGTTTTTTTAGGATTCATGTGTTAATTAGTTGAATATATTGCTATTCGTCTGTCGTCTAATTGAGTATCGCACCGCCTCGCAACGCGAATATGGCCTCACCCTTGCCTTGCCAGTTGTACTGTTGCTTGTAGCCAACTATTAAGGTAAACGACCTACTGTAACCTTGATCTAAAGAACATTGGTTTGTTGGTTACGAGTTTATAAATAATACACTAATGCATCGTATCTGTTTTCGACGCTCGAATGTTACTTAACATTCTATCGTATCAGTTTTAAATAAAAAAACTTCTGGATATAGGTATTATTAATACCGCGTTACATGCAGCGTTTCGTTTCACGGTGAGATGAGACGTTATTATCAACGATAGACAGCGATAACAATTTGTGAAAATGCAAGTAGGCACAGAGTGCAGATGGACGATGCCTAACGTTACGCCTGAGCTGCGGTTGACTGTACTGAGGGCAAAACGTGTAGAGTAGTATAAAAGTTGTTAAATTACCATGAACTTAGTTTTCTTTGTTATTTAGCATTATCCAGAAAGGGTCTTGTTGATAGCTAAGTGTTTAAAACTGCGGTTTGCGGAGGACGCAGGTTCGAATCCTGCTGGTTGCACAGAACAATTGATTTGCCCTAACTTTAACCTTTAGCTTATTGTCATAAGGTGAGTTGTCGTCAAAGTATACATTTACACTCTACCTGTTACGCATGAGCTAGGTGTTATTTCTCACAAGTGCAGTAATGACTATTTCATAATAACTGATGTTTGGTTTATAGGGGAGGGTAAAAGTATTTTGGTAGACTTCGAGTTAAAATAGCAATTTCTTTCATTTTCAGGAATTACTTTTGCCTCTTCTACTTTTGCAAGTGTTGAGAGGAGCATTATCTGCAGATCCTTGCTGTCCAAACGGAGAATTCATCGTGAATCGCCAATGTTCCGGTGGTGGACCTCCTTCCGTGGAATGTCCCGAGGGACGCATTCTGCTCAAAGATGTGGTCATCGTCAACGACAGAGTATCTACAGAAGACGCACCGCAGTTCGTCATAGTTGAGGATCCTACGCAGTGAGTAATAATTACATTCGCACATACCTACAATAAAATATTTTTCCTCACTTGGTGAGAACTAGACTCTTTCTCTTGGTGATCTTTCTGAGAACATCTCGCACTTGTAACTTTTGATGCTTTTATAATCCAACATTTCCGTTCACCTTCACTTTGTACATTTGTTACCTTAATTGCTATTCATCTATTTATTTAATGAGTCCAAACTTATTTCTCCAATGTTTTTCTATATTTCAACACATTAATATTGTTTTCAGATACTGCACAAGCCAGATGTACCGTAACAGCAGCAGGCCAGAGCTCGGTACTACAAATATAGCCGTGGTCTGCTTCCAAAAGGATGCCTTCGTTAATGATCTGGAGACCAGTGGCATCCTCACCATTGTATCAGTCTTCTTTTTAGTTGCCACAATTGTAGTCTACACAGTTCTTCCGCAAATGAGGTTTGTAGAACTCTTCTGTCTGTAAATCTTTTGTATACAGACCTACCAACTTATCTGTGAACTGAAAGAGGACGACACCGTCGATTCAGTGTTGCTAATTAATATAAGGTGCCTAAAATTGAGCAAGTTTTACAAGTAGGTAATATGTCATAAGAAAACAAAAATTATAAAATTAAATATTGTAATTATTTATTAATAAGAAATAAAAATTGATTTGTAGTTAAGTAGGTACGCTAAACAGTTGTCCTTCAGGATTAAAAAATGGCTTGATTTAGAAAGTGATCCAGTGAAATTATTTAAAAAAAGAATTGAAGAATTGAAATGTTTGTAAATTAGATTTAACGATTTGAAGGTACTTGTAACAGGTCTATTGAAATAAGTTGTTTGTTTGAAATGGAAATCCTGCAGATATTGAGGTTTGATAGCTAAAACAGTTACTAGAGAGATAAACTAGATTATGGAAAACTTAACAATCAAACTAAATGTTCCACACTCAAAACTTTCATTACATGTGATTTATGTACCCTCCCTGCATCAGGTATGTACCTGGTACTATTTGCAGCATTAGTTAAGACCGTACCTAACCACTAACAACGATATACTAATAATTCGCAGTGGTAAGTACCTAATGAATGTAATAAAAAAAACAAATTGCTTTACAATTATTTATTAAAAACCAGATTACAGTTATGATCTTTAGATGAACCTGCACTACCGACATCTTCAGCGCTGTCCTGTGTAATTTATTTCTTTCTTTAAGACCTCTAGACGGTTTTTAACAGTAGGCACCTTGTTTTCAGCAGAATCAAATTCATGTACTCTCCTCTGTATAACTCCCATGTCAAAATCATCAACGTGTATGATTCCACTTTTGCGTTTTCTATCCTTGCCTTGTGTCCGAATTTTAGTAACAGTGTCTTCTGCTGCATGCCCTTCTTTATCTATTTTTGCAATAAGTCCTTGACCCACACCTGAAACACAGGACTATTTATTTCATCGAAATTTAAAAACCAGCAGGTTATTTGGCACACCCATTTAACACGTAACATATTAGATGTGCGTTACCGTTACGTTAATCTACAGTAAGAATATATACAAATATTCTGTGGACTTAAATATTTGGTTGAGAATATAGGCACGGTAAAGGAATATAGCAGTAATATGACTCGGCCCCGTCCTTGAGTTAAGTGCCTACTGCCGCGCGGTCCGTCGCCACGCGATAGGGCTGCCGCCTGTAGTATTTTAAAAAATCCAGATACTTGTTTCTTTCTTGTTTTGCAACTGTTTTTCGTGATGGTAAATATTGTATTTCTATATAAAGAAATAAAATACGTATGTGAATGGAAACAGGATATATTCCATAAAGCACGCTAAGTTGGTTCATAATTTTATATTTAAAAAAACAAAGTTTTAAATTTGACACATTAAATATTGACTATTGTATCTTAATAGTATTAAGATACAATAGTCAATATTATTGACTATTGTATCTTAATACTATTAAGATACAATAGTCAATATTTATTTGAAAAAATTGGTTGATTGTAGGTAGGTATTAAGTTAATACCTACCTACAATCAACCAATTTTTGCGGCGGACTAGCTATTTGAGAAAACTATTGCGTGAGCAAATCCTTTACTCGAAGAGTAGGTATGTAGGTACATAATCTCACTACCAATTGATGCGTATCGTGCGCACAATGAAACTCCGACCTAAGGTCATTCCTACCTATACTATCTACCGCTGAACCACCTATTTCACTTGTCTGTCACTATCCTTTACCCTGTCAACTCATTTAATCAATAATCTAGGAGTATTACTTGGAGGATAGAGCGAAATACCTGTCTTTAAAAATATTGTAACAAATTACGTGCTATTATGTAGGTACGTAACAAAACATTTTAAACTTACCTTTCGGAGTTTGTAGGTAATGTAAAGAATGACATCTCTGGGTGCGTTCTTGATGAATTCAAACAACCAAAAACAGCACAATAAAAAAAAACTTGGCCTGCCATAGTACATTTACAATATTATGTTCAGAAAATGGTACAAAACACATAAAACTGTCCGTCCGACACTGCACGGCGCGCGGCGCATTCGCGACTGACAGCCATCGTATCACCCTCGTAACCGGGACGCGTAGGTATAACTCGCGTTCCGTCCGCTTCGTCGAAGTCACAATACTGTTATATTCCTTTACTGTGATATAGGTATTTATAAAAATAAAGCTGACAACACTAACCTGTTGCAGCCGAAATTCGTTTGTATATTTTGGTAAACGGAATAATCGGGGACCGAGCCCCAGGCTTCTTCTTTAAAAAAGGTTTCAACCTTAACAATAATGTTTCGAGCATCACTTTTAATGGCTTTCGGCATATTCAACTTCATAAATTCCGAAATATCACAATAAAACAACCATAGTACTCAAAAATTGTTGACACGGACAATCAAATGACATTTCAACATGGCGGTCGTAGTTCCAATTTTCGCCATTTCACAGATAAGTTGGTAGGTCTGTACGTTTCTTATTTTTGTGATTATCTGTGACAATAAAAAGGTTCTATTCTTATAAGTTCTTCTTCTCAAAGTTTGGAATAATTCACTTCCTTCAATTCCTTCTTTGCCATTTTCACTAGTTAATTCTAAATACTATGCTTTTTTGTATATGTATATGCGATATGTATTCAACGGCATCAATCACTTCATTAATGTTGCCTTTCGAATTTCTATCAGATTTGTATCCCGAACGACCAACATTATTTAAAGAGTGACAAATTATGATACGTTTTAAATCTGAAACATACTTCCTATTTAAATTTGTTCCAGAGATCTACAGGGGTTGTGCTACTTGAGCACATGCATAAGCATGGCGTTGGGTTTCTTGTCACTTGGGATGCTCCAACTCAATCCTGGATTCAGAAATGAATTGTGCACTGTTACAGGTACTTAACCATTGTTTAACTCAAACTTTGTATATTGCGCCTTTATTTGTTTCACTAACACTATTTAAAACACCAAATTTTTTTCAAGGTTTTCTTGTGTACGGATGGATGATGGCCACCTTCTTCTGGATGAACGTCATTTGTATTAACACTTTCCGAACTGTAATGTAAGTGTCAAATCTATCCATTACTCGTATATTAAGCCGGCTATGCAACAACACAGAAATTGTTTATAGCGAACCATGAAATAATTTAGGATGATACACATCGCAGGACTATCCAATTATACTAATTCACGCATAAGTCAGCAGAATATTTTGATTTACACGTTTTACTTTATCGAGTATCAGTTTCAATTTGGCCTCAATGAGACATTAAAGTGTCACTGTACACATAGCTAGTTGATATATGAGAATACAAAGTTTTATCTCATCCGTTGCTGGCGCCATGTAACATCCTACTATCATTATTCAATACCTATTCATTATTATTCATATCACTTTTAAGTTATTAGGCTGGTGTAATCAGGGGTCTCTCGATAGCTTGGGAAACCTCTTGCGATCCTCTTTTTTTATTGCGTTAGGAATAAATGTCAAACTGTTGAATATAGCCTTGGTACTCTTGCAGGGACGCTACTTATCTACAAAAAACAGAAAGGAAGCAATTCTTCATATACAGCTGTTACGCTTGGGGATGTACTCTTCTGTTCCTCTTCATTGCTCTCGTAACCAACTTCGCGGAGGGTAACCACTTCAAGCCTGGATTCGGTGACGGCAACTGCTGGTTCAGTGGTCGTACCGAGACATGGATATTCTTCTACGGACCCATCGCTGTTCTGGTCGCCAGCAATGTTGTGCTGTTCGTGTTGTCATCATTTCACTTATGGCAGCAAACGAAGAAATACGAAGTGAACAAGCTCAACAACTTGAAGTACAGGTATATTGCATTTTCTTTATTCAGTTTTAATGCACAATTTATCACTTTTGGCTCATTTAATGCAAAGCAGAAATAGTGTTACCGGCGAGAGATTTGTACAGTTTAAATGTATAAACATACATATTATCCCACTAAAATTTTTAATACTGAATTATTCATGTGATAATGTACAGAGGCGCACACATCCTTTACAAAACCATAGCAAAATGGGTCTAATGTCAGCCGCATAAGGTGCCCCTATGTAAAGGTTGATGTGTGCGCCCCTGTACTATGAGTACCTAAACAAGAAAACAGTTTCAGAAAAGGGTAGGTACCGTAACAAACAAAAAACTATTAAAAATTTTGACATCTCAATGAAAATATTTCTGATTATTTGCGTAATCAAATTCGTAGGTGTTTGAAAAAGAGATTATCACTCTCTAGACTTTATAAAAGCAAAATTACTGTTTGGGTCAGGTTTTGATATAGAATTTCCCTAGAACAGGTCCCTCCCTGACCGATGAAGATATACAATTGCATGATTTCAGTACCAAAAATGTAGATGTAAATGAATAGAATGTAAATTAGAACTGTTTTCCTTGAAATCATCTGCGTTTTTTCGTAATTAACAGATTGGTATTCTTTATAAAAAATAAAACACCTTTTACAGATTCCTCTTATCACTCAAATTGTTCCTGGTCATGGGAATCTCATGGATATTTGAAATTGCGAGTTTCGCACATGGACAAGCTCATATCATCTGGTAAGTAATTCCTCGAAGAATTAGGGAAAAAATATATATATTTTATTTTGTTGGCTGTTTACTGATGGGCCTTGTTTTTCAGGAAAATAATGGACACCTTCAACTGTCTACAAGGCGTGATAATATTCTTGCTGCTGGTTTTGTTCAGACGACGTGCGATACGAGGGTTGGCCAACATGAACTTCTGTGTGGCCGTCACGCGCCCCTGGGCGGAGAAGTTGAGCCCTCATGACGATGCTGACGACCAGCACATACTAGCTGAGGAGACCGTCGAAGTCAGGCTCAACTGACATGATTTGAATTTACTAAGATATTGGCTGAGTATCAAGTGATTAACCAACTTAATCAATACTCAATTTAGCTCGTTTCTCGTGAATCTTAAAGTGAATCGTGGTATACGAGAGAAGCAAGACTCGCTGCAGTCAGCATTACCGTTATAATGATGTCTCACAATGTTTTGACTTTAGGTTCTGTCACTAAATAGTGGTAATTTCAAGTTAAGTCTAGTCTTGATTCTCATAGATAAAGAAATGGTAGAAGATTTGAATGGTTAAGTACTCTATATCTTAGATATATGTAAGACAGCGAATCTCTATAAATATTTATGTTTATATAACGATTCTTTTACGAATATTGAGTCGCTGTAACGTAGTTTTAAGAGTTAATATTTCATAGATATACATTTTCGAATATTTAGTCTGGCGACAAGACTAGCGCTGGGTAGCGATTCACAAAAGAGTTTTCGTACGATTCGGTAATTTTCAATAAATTTTAATTCCAATTTTTAATGGGGGAGGTGTCTGTATTATTCTGTTTATAAATACTAGGTGCCATTGGCTTTAACTTATACAAATTCAAGCGCTTTCGCTGAACAAGCGATTCACAAAAAATAAATTAAAGTTACCGAATCGTAGGTACGATATTTCGGTTGTGAATCACTACCCTGGTCTAATAAATATTATGCATACTGAATATATTTTGGTATCCATGAAGCGCGAAATTTTCCAATACTAAATGAATTTATAATTTGTAAAAAATATTCTTCTTTTATCTGTCGTACCTACCTACATGATGTTAAGTATTTTAAGATATTATCGTGCCATAGTTCTCAAGTTATGTTAGGTGTTAAATTGTATTAAAATAAGTGTGCGAGTTTTGATGCACAATGATACAGGTTTTATAAAAATGAAATTTATATCAAATGCAATAATAAGTATAATTATATTAAAGCGTCCTTCAGCTCGGCCACATGAAATAACAAGAATATTCAATTGTACTCGTAATAAAGTTTTTATTTTAGGATTAGCATTTACGCCAATGTAAATACTAAAGTTAATATAATGTAAATTATAACAATGTTCCTATGTAAAACCAATGTTTTCTTACCAACGCATGTCTACTTATATACGAATTATGAAATTACATGATATTTCAAATATTTATATTTAAAATGTAGTTTCATTTAACTTTTAAGAAGTATCCATTTTTCGTATTTGCACAATGACACAAAGTTAAGGACATAACGGCCTGTTAATGCATGGAAGCCATAAAAAGCATGACTGGCTGCGGTAGGGGCAGGAAAGTTCTGCAATTTGATGGCAAACGCAGCGTCTCAAGTGAGAGGTCTCTCAAGGTGGTCAGATGGGCAGATCAAGGTTATAGGGTTTCGATGGATGCATGCCGCTACTCAAAAATGTGCGTTAATAATTTCATGAATAAACGAGCGAAGTGTAAGACTATTTTTCAACAATCAATCAATTGTACCATTTCGGAAAACATTTTCCAAACATTGTCCAAGTTATTTCTTATCAAGATGACTTGGTTGGAACATCGACCCCATAGCCATTGGATGCCTGGTGTTTGGTTTCTTTCATGAAATAAATCTGCTGTCATCAACGTAAAGCAGGAGGTACTGAACTTGGTATGCCTTGTACTCATATTGTTTAAGCACAAATAAATTTCTATTCTAATTCTATTCTATTTACAGATCGATTTAAACTTGATAGCGGCTGTTGACAACGCGCAACTCGATGCGCTGAACATAATTTTAGGTGTCAGCGGGACGTGAGGTGAGGTCAATCTAACGCGTTAACTTCCGAACCGTCATTAAGTTTGAATCTAACTGTAATATCACTGGACGGCACACGAAAATGGTCGGATTGGATTAATTCCGGTTTACGATGTTTATGTCTGATCCGTTGACAGATTCAGCTCTTCTTTTATTAGGAGTCTGCTCTTTGTTTTTATACACAAAAAGCTGAAAAAATACAAAGATGAATACGGAATATAGAAATAATCATTACTTAGTTAATTATTTTCATTTCTTTTATGACGCGGACAGCAGATGTCATTGTTGCAATTAGCTCAGCCCCGTGAGCACAAAGCCATTGCTCATGGTTTAAAAAACAATATGTCAACGTCAGACGGTTCACTGTCAAACCGAAATCGTGCATTAATATTTTGTGTTCATGTATCCAAAGGAGATCTTTTATTCATTTAAATTATTAATTGTATCGTTAACTTCTAAAGAAATTTAGTGAATCATGCTTCAAAATGTTCTCTTTTAGCAAGCCAACCAAAATTATAGATATTTATTCCGTATGATTCGCGTAAATGTGTATTCTGTGTGCCTTGTTGTTCTCGAAACAGTAAAAGATTGTGATTATTTTAGCTAAAGAGATTAAAATAAACAAAAATGTATATTTTAACATTGTTATTCATATTATTCTTAACAAAGGCCCAAGCTACAGAAATGGATGAGGACTTAACCGGCTTGTACGAGAAGACGCATGGTGTAGAAATAAACAAATGTTGTGAAACAAACCAATTGATGGTAGATTTGTCGTGTATTCTAATTGATCAAGTTAATCAGAGTAAGTACAACGTTTAGTAAGTAACCTAACAAAAGTAAGGATGACTCATGCTGTGACAAAGATATAGTAGGAGCACAATGTAATAATAGTATGCAAATGAATGGTTACTATAGCATGTCATACATTTTGAATACTTCCTGGGAGCAACTGCTCCTGTCGTTTTAAATCAAACTCTTAGAGAACACTAAAGAATGGTTTCCTATAGTTTTAGTTCAATTTTAACATCACTTTTATTAATACAAATTTGACAGTTATTTCATTCCCAGTGAAGTAATTACGTCTACACTGACCATCTTAAACAGAGTGAACAGAGAGTGAGGCAATGAATGAGTCTATAAAATATAAGTTTAATGAACCATTATCCCCAAAAGGATGATTAGCTGTCTTAATTATAAATGTGAATTAGTTCACAATTTAAAAGATACACCAACCACTTTCACTAACAGCTATCACAGGAAATAATCAATATCGTAAGATACAAACAATAAAGCATCAGGATAATGTTTTGAGTCCTATAGTTTCATACATCTGTATAGGTGGATGAAACAAGTTTAGTTTTTTTACAGTTTGCTTTGCTTAAAATTCATTGCTTCTTATGAAATAAAAACAATGTTCTAGGTGTATGGCAACCAAAGTTTATGACAGAAGATGGAAAAATTACAAAAGTAGAGAGTTTCCAATTTGTTCCTGGATTACCAGACTGTGAGAATACCCAAATGAGAGCAATATACTATGTGAAAAATTCAGAAGACGAGTAAGTCAAACTAGAATGTTACAATCAATTTTAAGGAAGTCATATGTGTCTCAGTATAATTTAAAGAATTTTTTTTTCCTTTTGCTTAGGCTTAACATATTATCTGATGGAAGATTGCGACACATAATACACCATCAGCACAGTTCTGACAGCATAAAGGAAGACCCGCTTCTTAGCAACACTTTCAGCATAAATGAACCCATAACAATCCCTGAAGTAAAAGAGCCAGCATCATACATTCACAACCAGAAGAAATATTGCATGGATAAGGTATGATATTCTAACCAGTGCAGTGTGCTCACTGCATTACCAGTGTTCTACTAGTTACCAAAACTGTATAACATACAAACCTCTCAGTTAACTTTGTAGAAAATGAATTGAAAGCAATATCAAGCTATTATGAATTACTTATTAATAATTGCATCACCCAGCAGAGCTAAAACATAAAGCTAAGTCAAATTACTCATTTTAGTTTTTAATTTCATTAAACCTTAAAAAAAGAGCAGTTGTTATGAATGTTGCAAGTTCATATAATTGTTCACTATTTGCCTGCTTTATTAACTGAACAGCTTCCCCATACATTTTGCGCAGGGTTTTGATGTTAGTCTGATTCTTTTTATTCTGTGATAAAAAAGAGACTGCACTAGTTCAGTTGAGGGACTGGTATCATACCAGTCCCTCAACCAGTGGTATGAAAGAATTAAGGTCAGAGGGATCCAAAGCGCAATATAATTTATTAGATAAATATGGTTTTTAGTACCATGAAACTAAAATACACTTTGAATCTTTTAATTGCAGATATTCATGAGTAAAACCAATGAGACGGGTGAATATGCACTAGTCTGTGTGCCTGAAGTTAAAATTAACTGGAAAGACACAAACTTTCTTATGACAAAAATCCTGAACCCGCTATTTCATGCAATTGCCATTATCTTATTTCTGGTAGTGGCAATCATATACTTCGTGCTCCCAACACTGAGAGATCTGGCTGGAAATATTATAACAACAATAAATGTATGTTTGATTGTAAGTCAAACTGCTGATTTCATAAGGATTTTTACGGAGTACAGCAACCATGTTAGCTTTATGGTGACTGGTATGTAGCATTTTGGTTTATAGATAGTGATTATTGTACATGTTTTTAAACTGACTAGCTAATTTCAGGAAATGATCCAGTTTTATGATATAGTTTTTAGACCTACCATGGCTGTGTTAATTTTGAAGTAGCCTCAAGTCATTTCTTTTGTCACCCTAAATTAACTCATTAATTTTTCTATTTCAGATATCATATTATATATCAGTTTACTGGGAGCTTTCTTCTGGTTAAATAGTTTCGGATTCTATATTTGGAAAACCTTCAAGTAAGTTTTGTATGTTTGTTAAATAAGAAGCAACAAGTGATTAGACATTCTGAAAATTTACTATGGACAGATGACCCAGTCTGCCAACTAGAATAAGTTGTTTTTTCCGGTACCTAATTCTATTTTGTAAAACCTTTGTTAAAACTTCCAGATCAAGAAATGTATTTCTAAGAGTAACAGACGTGCGCAAATATTGTTACTACTCGAGCGTAGTTTGGTCAAGCGTGGTGCTTATGGCGGCGATGGCTATATGCGCACACTTCCTTTTAGACACCGGCACCAACCCCAACAGGAAGATGAGGTCACAGTTCTCATCCTCCATTATAGTTGACGACATTGAACAAGAAACCATTGGTACACTTTTATTTACTTTTATCTTCTTTGCACTCCGTTTAATTTCATGCCGCCCTAGTCATGTGCAGGCAAGATGCTCACTTCTAAAACAAACGCATGTTTACACAACTTACGAATCTCACAGTTGGCACTTATGTGATATAAAAGTGTATTCGGAAATGTATTTCAGTTGTTTTTTATTGACAGGTTGGCTCGGAATCGCAGTATTTTTTACGCCAGTTGCGTTTACATTAATCTTCAACATATTTTTCTACATCACCACTTGGAAAGTTATAAAAAGGATAAACGTTTACGGAAGGATTCACCACAAGCTCAAAGGATGGTATGTGACTCAACTCGCCTTTATTTACCTAGTTACTTTGATTGATTTTTTTTTATAATTTTGCTGTTCGTTTTTCAGCTTCGACTTGTTCCTCCAATTGTTCCTAATAATGACGACATCCTGGCTGTTTCTTTTGTTGTCATGGACGAACTTCGAAGGACTAGTATACGCTTATATTATCGTAAATCTGTTGCAGGCCATACTAGTATTTTATGTGTGTGTTGTGCGTCAGTCGCATGTAACATTTTTGTTGCGAAAAAGCTGTTGCTACGCTGAGCCCGTGCCCACTAATGATTGGGGGGATGAAATGACCCGTATGAACGGAGGAAATTACTAAAGAATCTCGAAAATGATATCGCTATAATCAATGAAAAGCTAAAGCAAGCTAAATGTAAACTAATACTCTAGATTATCTTCCCATCGGCTATAATGAATATCTTAATCTAAACAGACAAGTATTAAACAAGTCTTCATTTACAATAGAGAGTAAGATAGATAAATGATTGAATCTCTTGCAACACCATGACTTTATTCGACACTATTATAATATAACAATAGTATAGATGCTTCACTGATGGTAATAAGTAACGCAAACTATTAGACAAGCACATTCTTTAAGATAAATAATAATTACTAAGATTATTCTGTGATGCCCACAAATAGATATAAGAGAAAGAAGTGTCTTTGAAATAAAGTGTCTTAAATTTAAAATAAGCGGGTTTATAAAATGGGTCATTCTTTTGAATGCGTCGATTTTTCTTAGTGCATTATCGAAAAAGTAACTTTATCTAAAACAATCGACTAGTAATTCCTACTTTGTGATTTTAAAAATTGAGTGCTCATTTAAGATACTTAATTACTTATAGTAAAACGTAATTCGATTTACAGGTATCTAAACGAAACTAAATGAATGTAAAATAGCAAATTGATTTAATGTGTGTATTTTGTTGATGTATGAATGTGACAACATTTGCTTTATGACAGGAATGTTCTTATTGGTAAAGCAGGTATAGTTAGTATGTAAGTAACTAATTGTAGTATTCTATATGTGTTGAGAAACAATTCATAAGCAGCTAAAGTTAGCCATAAATCGCACCACCACAGTACTTCATAATATTGTTTTTAGATGTAGGTATTTATGAATATGCTTCAGAACAAAGTTAGTTTGTAAAAATATACTATGTTTGTTGTAAAAATGATTGTTAAAGCTATTTCCGTCCGTTATATATTCACAAGCAGCTAATTTTGGTTAGTGATTTTACATAATATGGCAATTATATTGTCAATCATAAATAGTTTAATGTTTTAAGGTTCGCTACTAGGGTCGGCCGGAGAGAAAATCTGTCAAATTTGAAAGCGATCGTGACAGCTATGGTCACACAGTGGTTGGGCCGTGCAATCCGTGCATAAATGCAATGCATAAATCCGGACGACCGTCTTGGTGTAATTGTTTAGAAGTCGGCTACTACACCAAAGGTCGCGGGTTCGATCCCCGAACAGTACAAACATTTGTGTGCATGAACATGTCTGTTTGTATTGGTCTGGGTGTTTCCTATGTATAATAAGTATGTATTTACAAAAGAAAAAGTATTTGAGTATGTTTATCCGTTGTCTAGTATCCCATAAAAACGGAGTATAATTAACTCACTTGGGGCTAGATGGCGCTGTGTGGAATAATGTCCAGGGATATTTATTTATTTATTATTATTATAAATCGCGGCATGATAATCATTTGATGCGTTCACCAAAGATATTTTTATTTCGCCACCCAATATATTTCAGGATATAGGGCAAACAAAAGAAACTAACCAAAAATTGTATTTTATTAAACATACTAACAAGCGGTTTTGCCAACTATTTTTTTACACTATTATTTGCAATCTATTCTCGTGACAACGTTATTTGCACAATGTTATATCTGGTACTTGACGATTCCATCGAGATTTAGTTGTAACTTGGTTTATCCGTTCGATCATCATCAACACAAAATATTTCTTACATCCAATGCATATGATATAGCAATACACGGAGCCATTTCTAGTAACATGCAGAAGAACCCACTAATTAATTGGTCTTACTTGTAATGAAAAGCTGCAAGAAGCATTAAACGGAACTATCTTGTTACTAACTAAAACGAGGAATTTAACAGTTGTCAACAGTTGAGACACTTTTAGTGGATAATTTATTTTAGATAATAACACTTGAGTATAATACCTTTACTCTCCTGTAGAGGCCATCGTATTTCAGGCTTTTTACGCTGAATTTAATACAGAATCCCCCGTGATCTTCATCTTACTGGAATTGATCTACGAGTAGAGCATAGTATGAAAGGAAGTCACCCTCCGCGTTTTTCTGTCTGTTTTTACATAAGCTTTCACTATCTAAATGATAGTTGATGCTAATTATACAGTGTGTTTGGGAACCGGTGTCCGACCCGTTAAGGTGAAGTAATATGATCTATTTTATGAATAAATCCACCATAATTAAGCACTTTGCCCCAGTTGTTTCAAAATGGCCGCCATTTTAATTTTTTTTTCTCGGGAGTACGGGTGGGTTATTTTAGTTTGCAATATCTGCCGATTTAGAGGTCCTACAGTCACAAAAGTGGTATCGGTGGACAGCTACAAAAGTAGGCAATAAGCTGACAAAAAAGCATTTTTTCATAACTCCCTTAAAATACCTCAAAAAAATCTTTGAACTTGAAAATTGTGATAGAATTTGTTAGTTTTTTTTACATTTTTTTTTTTTCAGAAAAACTAAACTGTCAACATACATTTATTTTTAACTTTTTGGATACCCAAAAACATCACCTAAATACTGAAGCAAAAATCAAAGTTCCAAGTAAAATAGTTTAGAAGTTGTGACAAATTGAATATCACCCTGTCATCAGAGACCCTTTGAAACGCAGGTAAAATTTACCTGAAATAAATTAAAAAATTTTTTTAAAAAAAATAATTAAAAGTGCTTAATTATGGTGAATTTATTCATAAAATAGATCATATTACTTCACCTTAACGGGTCGGACACCGGTTCCCAAACACACTGTATTTTCTAGAACGTTTGTCTGTATAGTTCATTCAAATTACTACAGGGAAAAGCTGTGTGCAAATAGCCAGTTAGAGATAAAAATGCTTGCACTGCCATTTTTCCATGGCTGACGTAAATATGATAATTCATATTTATATCAAAGTTCTATCTGATCTATTTTTTTAAAATTTAAAATGGTTTTGCGTTTGACCTCAGTCTTGCCAGCCACGCTTACCCAAAAAATGCCTATTCACTCTTGCCTTGAAGACACCAAGGTTGTATGTATCCGGAAACACAGACGCAGGGAGGGCGTTCCACTCCTTAGCGGTGCGGACCAGAAAGGAAGCACCAAACCGCTTAGTTCGGACCGCTGGAAAGTCGACCACATGGAGATGAAAGCCCTCGCGGCGTCTTGTGGTCCGGTAGTAGAAAGTAGAGAGTGGTATCAGGTCATGAAGTTCTTGCGCACACTCTCCGAAATACACCTTATAAAAAACCGATAGACAGGCAACTCTAAGCCGATGCTCCAAACTCGAGTTTGGTTCCAACGAGCGTCTCGTCACCTATCAGTCTCCTGGCTTTTCGGTCTACTGAGTCCAGTGCATCCAGCTGATACTTGGCAGAGCCGTCCCAGAGGTGGCAGAAGTACTCCATACACAACCGAATTTGTGCTTGGTACAATTGTAAAAGCTGTTCCGGTGTGGAGTGTGTTTCCATTTCGAATAACTTGTCATTATGTTCTATTGCTATAACTATTTCTGTTTCGTATAAGCAAACGCAAACTTTAATTTTTTTTGCTCGAGATCTCCATCCTAATTACTATGGAACGAGTGAAGTTTCTTTGACAGCCGTCTGCGCAGTCCCGCAAGTCAGTCTTCCACATGACGCCGGGTGAGTGCACGTCACTGCGTAAAGAATAGGAAAATGAAATGGCAACTAGTACGAAATTGTCAAACCCAAGAGAGCTTTTAATCAAGTGTACTTATAAATATAAACCTGCCATATAACTCTCATGGTGAATCATGATAAAATCATACGTTTGATAAATTATGCATAATGCATATGAACAAACAGTACGGAGGAAAAAAAATAAAGTTGTACTATTTTCAACAAAAGACCCTATGTGCGCCTATTTCGTGTAAATTATCCGCGTAATTATAAATGTCATTTTCGTCAAAAGCGACGTGCGCTCACCTTGGGGACATGGGGGGGAGTGAGCTGCGACGGTGCGCGGACAGCTATCAAAGAAACTTCACTCACTCCATAGTAATTTGTATGGAGATTTCAAGCGAAAAATTCGGAATGTTTGGGAATTTTTTGCACAAAACTGAAATAAAGCAATGAAAAACAACTGATTGGCAATGCTTCTTTGATATCTGATCTTTACACGTTATTTAAAACACGTAAGTTGTTAGTTTATATGATGCCTAAACTTTTGAAATACGGGAGTGCGTTTTGCACGTTTTTAGCGATATTCTGATTTTTTTTCACATTAATCTAGTAAGTTGATCCATATACTGGAAGTTTGAGCTGATTGTGCAACTCTTTGACTACTATGACGATTTTTTTCGTGCCTCATACTTCATATTTTCTATATAAAACTTTAGTTTTCCCGAGAGCCGTTTTCCTGGTATCGAGCCTTAAAACTGAATCTGATCGGCTCTAATTTAATACCACATTTTTATTACTCGTATTATTATATTTACTTAAATAATGAACTTAATCAATAATCATCTTATTTTTATAAAAATGATTTAATACACGCATTTAATTTTGTATTTCTTTTTATTTTATTTAAAAATAAATGAGTAAAGTGAATCCGGTTTTTCATTTCCACATCCATTTTAAATATACCTGGAAAAATTAATAAAATTGCGATTGAGCTTAACTACCGGACCTCCCCGATTTCGCACGGGTGCAATGGGGTTGTATTATCCATATACACCTTCCTCTTCAATCACTCCATCTATTACGAAAAACCGCATCAAAATCCATTGCGTAGTTTCATAGATTTAAGCATACATAGGGATAGAGAAAGTAACTTTAATTTATACTATGTAGTGTAAAATAAATATAATAATGTGTTTTATACTATAAAGCCAACCTGATTATTAATCAAAATCAAGAAGTTCTATATCCAGGCTATAGAAAATTGTTTGAAAAATCTTAGCTTTTCTCTTAGTTTTGAATTCGGGCCCGCGATCCGAGCAATTGTCGCTATACCCTTCACTTTAAGACTTGTTAGATCTATTACGTCAAACAAAACATAAAAACATAGTAATAGCTTTTTCATCTTAATCGGAAGTTAAATATTTGAAATAATATTTCTTCCGAGTGTTAGAGGTGGATGCCTATAACATTGATGGAATCACCCTGGCTCATAGGGTAAAATATACCAGAAAGATTCGGCCGGTCTGTTAATGGTCTCGGTAGCATAATTGGTAGTGCAGCCAACATGATCAAATGTCTTTTTTTCTGGTTTTCAGATCTTTAGTAAGTAAAGATACTGCATGGAAAATGCTAAAACAATAATAAAAACCTATTACGTCAAGTTGTAGAGTTTACCCTGTATATTATATATAACGGATATCAATTTATAAGCAGTAAGTGCCTATCTAGTAGAACTTATGCAGACTTATGTGACTTACTATGCGATATCGACAGTATACGACGATGCACATTTTGAAACCTCATCGAATTCCTCTCAAACAAACTACACTATAGTCCGTTCGCGTTAGGAATGCAGTGATTTCATAATTGTCCTTCGATCTAGCACGCCCCCTAACCAATCAAATCCTAATTAGAAAGTCAAGTCCACAGTGACCAGTTGAATGTATACTTTCGAACGCAAAGGTTGTGGATTATTAGTTTTTTTGTGTGCAACAGTATTAAATTTAAAAATCACTGCATTCTTAACGCGAACGGACTGTAGTAGGTTCATGCGTTTGGGGGCAAAACTTCAGCTAGAGAAAAACTGAGCCCACGTAGGTAACTGCTCAGGGCGGTAAGTACTGGGAGATGGAAATCGGACGTAATGCACTATGATATGCGACTAAAGAACGCACGCAACATTGTATGCCGTTATGTTGTGGGTAGTCACTGTTTGTCTTAAGCTTCCGTTTGCGCCTGGGGTGGCATTCCGGCGGACATCACTTCCCACCTCTCGGTGCTCTGAATTAATATTTTATCTTATTTTGTATGTGAATAATTATAAAATGTTATTTTTTGGCTCAGTTATCTCAAACGACCAGTCGCAAATAAATTGAATTATAATATAGCACGAGGGAAGTGAGTTTTGGTGCCCGCCGGCTGATCAAGCAAAGCTTTACTAACCTGTGAGAACAGCTGTCCCTCAGGCCTGGAGGCGAGGGCGGCCAGCTGGCATCGCACCACGAGGTGGCAGTCGTCCATCACCGTGTTGAAGAACCGCCGCGTCGGCAGCAACGCCTCCAGGTCGATCATCAGCTCTAGGAACCGCTCGCAGTATCTGCAGGCAACACATGTTATGCTTCACTATGCACAGAAAAAACGGTTTTCTCCGATTAAGTGAAATAATCTTGCATGAAAGTAAGTTGCATTGAACTAAGATTATGGTTGTAAGAGTATGGTATTATTTATATTGAAACTAATATTTTCTCACATTGAGAAACAAAAAAACTTAAACTTATAGTTGAAATAATCTTGAGTTAAAACAATAGGCTGGATGACTGTATTTTTTTTGTTTACTATCGAAGGACCTTACATTTATGTAAACAATTGTAAAAGAATCACTCCATTAGTATCAATACCTAAGAATAGGCCTCTGAAGTAAAATCAAGCGCATTCTACGAGTATAGTACGATTCAAACTTAATGGCGGCTGTGAATAGCAATATTCGATGCGAAGAACACAAATCAAGGTGTCAGCGGGTTGCAAGGTGAGGTCAATCTTGCGCACTCGGCGCTCGCAACTGACTTCCGAGCCGCCATTAATTTTGAATCGTATTATATCATACCTGACAACATTTGGATCCACGTCGCCATCCTCCGGAATTCGCTCCAAAACTTTCATGAACTTGATCATGAGTCGCTGCAAGTATCGTCGCTCCCAGACTAATTTATCCATTTGTTCTGGTTTATCTTTCTTTTGGATCGCCCGCCAGTATTTTCGCCATTTTGGCACTGCTTTGAATTCTTGATTTCTTCGCCCTGAACCAATTATCAAAACATAGTTATTGGAAATAGGTTTTTAAACTTTCTTGTTGCATTTTTCACTATTTAAATACTAAAACCGGGTTTTCTACAACCCGTATTTAAATAGTTATTGGAAAATAGAAACGCAAACAGGGTCAAAGACCTTGATGCCATAATGTTATATATACTCAATATTTAAAAATCATAGTCTTGTTGTGAGATTTTATTTTTAATTATATTATTAATGGCTTTTTTTTTCATAGTCCATATATCAATGTTAACATCTCACACACACATTGTAAAGGGCACAGAACAACCGTAAGCGTCCCCGCACACAGGGATATACCGGTGCCGGCGTTTTGTTGCCCGTGTGCTATGAAAAGGAACGCAATGGACAGATCAATATTTTTCTTATAGCACACTTGTCTGCATAGCATTGAACAATATTCATTCATTCACAATTTTGGGGTCTGAGTTATTTGTATGTCTGATGAAAACAATGTTAAACAAGCTTTGCTTAGTGTGTGCTGTGTGGAACAATGTCTGAGGATATTTTATTCATTAATGTTATGAGGTACCTGTGGCGCAGTTGTGACAGTGATCGGCGACGATCGCTGTAAAGCAACACACGCCGGGTCGGAAATGGGATGGGTGACCACCCCGACCGAAATTTAGTAATGTGTATTTCGGGCATCTCCGTGCTTCGGAAGGCACGTTAAGCAGTTGGCCCCGGTTGACGTCGCTAGATGTCAGTCATTAAGCCTAGTCAGAAGCCTTAGGGCGGCTTGATAACATCTGACATTAAGGTTGCTCACTAACCTTACACCCCTCCAACAATCCGCACTGAGCCCGCGTGTTGTAGTATGGCTCGTTCCACCTCATAGTTGAGGTGAGGCCTGTGCTCAGTAGTGGGACGTATATAGGCCGTTTATGTATGTGTCTACACCCAGCGGGATCCCCTATCTGGGAGACTTATGAGTGATACAGAGAATTAGATCTGAATATGTTCTACTGAATTATGCTGAAAACAGAATTTGTTCCGTAAAATAAACGGAAATATCCGCTTCTTTAACCGACCTCCAGCCAGCGGGATATTTTCTTAAACTACGTCTGATGAACTATAAATTGATATCAACTTTTAGATCTATGTTTATTCTGTTTATTTAAAGAAAAATCAGTCTCCTAAAGTCCGTAATTCGGTCACAATCAAGCTGCAAAGAAACCTCCATTCAGCGGACTATTTCTTCTAAGGATGTTATTATTGCAGCTTTTACGATAAATTAATAAAATTTAAACTAATTACAGCTTACAAATGATGATGAAAGATGAACAAATAGGGAATTTTAGTAAAATGTGCCGTAAATAGTTTAAATTGTATTAGGTTGTCTGGAAGAGATCGCTCTCTAGCGATAAGACCGCCTAAATTGTACATTGTTCTCATTGTTGTTGTGTTATTTGCTTGAAATGTAATGTTTTTGTACAATAAAGAATATCTATCTTTCTATCTTATCGTAAAAGCTGCAATAGTAACATCCTTAGAAGAAATAGTCCGCTAAATGGAGGTTTCTTTGCAGCTTGATTGTGACCGAATTACGGGCTTTAGGAGACTGATTTTTCTTTAAATAAACAGAATAAACATAGATCTAGAAGTTGATATCAATTTATAGTTCATCAGACGTAGTTTAAGAAAATATCCCGCTGGCTGGAGGTCGGTTAAAGAAGCGAATATTTCCGTTTATTTTACGGAACAAATTCTGTTTTCAGCAAAATTCAGCAGAACATATTCAGATCTAATTCTCTGTATCACTCATAAGTCTCCCAGATAGGGGATCCCGCTGGGTGTAGACACATGTAATATTATTATTAGGATTGCTGCCATTCTTTACTGACCTTCCTGCAAACTCAGCCACATACTAAGCGAGACCAGCCGCTTGACCTGGTCCCTGCAGAGCTGCACCTCCATGCTGCCGAAGCAGTGGTTGAGGAACAGCAGCAGCGCGGTCTGCTCCCGCATATTGTTGCTGTTGTGGTCCTCCGCGATGCTGGCTCGGAGGACTTGCTCGAAGAAGGCGGGGAAGTGCTCAGGCTTTTTCAGGAATGCCTAGAAAGTAGGATAGCAGTTAGTATATTTTTGCAAATGCTTGGATATACGCAATTCGAAAAACAAAGGAGAAGCACGACAGAATAGGGTGCAAGATGTAGTAGGAGTAGCCAGAATCAAATTAAACCAGCGACTATTTTTTTTAAAAAAGGTAGGTATTTAAAAAATCAGGTTGTTAGCCAATAGGCAATTCTTTTAAATTAAAGTTTCATTTTCTATAGGAAATAGCTCCTTCAAAAGTTGTACTATGAATAAAATGATACAAGCTTTTTGCAAATCTCATTCTGTATTCTCTCAATTTCAGTTTTTTTTGAACTCAGCCATTAAGCACTGCTTGCTACCCCTAATTTTAATTAATTTAACTTTAAAATTCACAAGAACTTTAACTATAACATAAATATTGCACACTCTAACATTATTTTGAATCTATTTTAGTATTGGCAATCGAGTTCAAAATCCCATATTTTTAACAGATCATATGAAATCATTGAATATTAATGACTGAGGGAACAAACCTGCCAGGCAGGCACGCGCTCGCGGAACTTCTCGTTGATCATGACGATGACGGACATCATGTGCGCGTGCGACGCCTTCCCGGCCGCGTAGTGCGGCCACAGGTAGTTCTCCAGGTACTGCGAGAACTCCAGCATCATGATACGCCGGACTGCGAATCTGAATATTTTTATCAGTTAGTATTTTAGTTTTAGTTGTGGTAGTGTTTTCGGTTAGTGGCAATAAGCATTCTATAGTCTAATGGAAGTTGCGGCCTCTAGACACGTGCAACACTAGCCACCTCATATGCATGTTGCTGGACCCATAAGATTAATTGGGACTTCCGTGTAGTCAGGTTGTTGACTACAGGTATCATATTGTGTGCGTCCTTGCAGGATACCTGAGCAAATATTTACATATTTTCAAATATTGAACATAATACTAACACACACATACTTTCACACTACTGGGCAATAGCCTACACCAGTAGTGGACCTGTTTTTTTTTTTGGGACTTCAGTAACAAGATCATTAGGTTCGCACCTCAGTTCACTTGTTGACTCCTAACCAACAGCATTGAAAACTAACTCCAACCTTATTATATGATTAAAATGAAGTCATCTAAATCCTGAATGACAGTCATACAAACATCAAAACTTTAAAATCAATAATACCTGCATACTTATAGTTCTAAATCTAAATCAGCCCGTTCTGTCCCAGTGCAGGCCAAAGTTATTACAGTTACTTATAGTTCAAGTAACCAAATTTATTCAGTAAAATTATTATCTGCACTCTAATTTATTTACACCACAAAACTTTTTCAATACTTACTAAATTCAATCATATAAAATAAGCAACATTTTCTGGGAACTATTTCATACATAAAAATATGAGACCAAGAAAACAATAAAGGAAAATAAGCTGCAAGCAACTCAGTGTCACTGGCAATTTTCAAAATTAAAAAGTTAAAGTTCAATGTCCCCAATCTCTGAGGCCATTGACCTTTACAGTTCAATTGTTTACATCAGTGAGGCTCTGACTTTTGGAAGTGAGAGTTTAAAATTGAAGTTCTGTTAGTTGCTTACCCTGATCCAAGAATTTCTGCATGGTATATTGACTCCACAATAGAAGCATCGTAAGGTAAGTGGTTTTCCTTGGTTTGCGGAGACCAGTACTGAGTGGCAAGCTGGAAACAGTAAGGCCATGGTGTTTAATTCAATGAGGAGTGTTACATAGATTTTATTCAAGGGGGAGCCTGTTATTGTGAATGAACACCAGTAGGCTACATATAATTTCAATATAAAACCTGAGACCAACATGATAATTAATCACTGAAGCCCAGTAATTTTCAATGTCCACATTAAAAATTCATGAAATGTATGATGATTCATAATGTGCTGATCATTCATGTTATTATTTTTAGTACTGAAACCACATATTAGTTATGTACACCAAGAATATTATTTGTAAAAGAAATACTTCATATATCTATCTACTCAACATTTTAAATATTTCTACTTTTTCAACCCAATGTTTTGGTTTCTCTCAAGCAGTCCTAATATTTCATGGGTTGTTTTATCACTATGAGCAGGGTTTAATAACAGAAAATGATATCCTAGTTTTGGCTTTTTATAGTCTTTTGTTTTTGAGTATGAGTAAACATAAAGGCTAAAAACTAATCTTACACAGGAACTAAAGACATTGGTAACATAAAATAATGATTATATTTCTATTAAGTACCATCTCAATATAGGCTTTCTATCTTAAGATAGAAAACTTTATTGGCTCTATTTGTACTATCACAAAGTTGGGTCTTGCTACAAATCTAGTACTAAACCGGTACTTCATCTTTTACATTTGATATTTGGATTGTCTATCTACTAAAATTCCAAATGTTCATTTTGGTTAAGTAAAATAACTTCATAATATTTATAACTGAGATCCTGGTGGGACACTGACTTTAAAATTATACAAAATGTAAATGTGGCGAGTTAAATGAGAGTAATTTCCAGGTTAATTGATTTGCTTTGCATTCATTATTCAGGTAACAGCAAGTAACAAAGAAATAACTAAATAATGCCAAATTAATACTTAAGAATTTTTAAGTATACTCTACTAAGTACCAAATTATATTCGTTTTTTTTGTAGTTAATTAAATAAATGGTTGGGTTTAATTTGCACAAAATGTAATATGTGATACCTAAATTATTTCACAATAACGGGAACCTATAGTACTCATGAAACCATTGTGACCCATGCAAATATAACGAAATGCCCACCGTATGACGAATTTAGGATAAAATATATTAAGAAATGTTGTGAAATGTAAACCTAACCTAAACTTTTACTTACTTGAGTTATTCGATCAGAATTTATCTGTGAAAGGGTGGGTAAAGGTATTTTAGGTTTATCTGCCGGTTGGGCAGGGTCTGTTTTCATCTTGGTGTTTGAGATGTGAACTCTATAATGTTGAAATATATTGAAAAACAGAAATGTGCGGCAAATTCAGGCAAATCAACACAACACAAACAAGTGTCAACTGTCATCATGTCAATCAATCTAACCTGCTGTCAAAGTAAAAAGTGACGTTTTGTTTTACGTTCTGAAATGGGTGGAAGCTGAACTGCACTCAAGTTCAAAACAGCAGAAAAGGTTACCATTCGGAAAATGGCGGCTTCTCCTAGCCGCCAGAGGTTTGAAATCAAACTTCTATCGTGATATAAAATTATAAAGATTATCCTCAAGGACGACACCAGTATAACTCATAACTGAAACTACATGCTTATTAGCAAGACACACACACTAGACGCACTGGATTAATTCCTGTTCCTATTTGTTTTCTTTCAGGTCAAAATGATGTTTGATCCACCTGACTATCCTTACAAAGATTTATCAGATACTCTAAGAGAAAATTATGATCCAGACGATTTGCTTTTTACAAATGTTCCAAATGATGCCGACAGAACAGATAATTTATCTCTCATCAACAGCGAACTAGTGGCTGTAACGGAGCAGATGATAATAAATGTAGAGAATGAACTGTCGTATCACTCTAACAACGCGGGCCGTTATTTTAATGTTGAAAACTCTTCATTCCCGAATACATTTAACACCGAAAGAACTAACGAGCAAACTAATCTACTATTTTCTGTGACACCAGACAACTTATTTAATTATGAACCAACTCTGCTGGATGATAACACTGTTAACCAATTTTTATTACCATTGCAAAATTCGTCGGATGCCAAGGTTTTGAACTCACTTGAATATATTTCTAAAGATAAATAACAATGTTGACATGACGACTCAAGCAATTAATTATTTCAGGATACAGAGAACAATGGACCCGATTTGCTCGCTCTACACTCATGTGTTATTTGCCATGAAATATTTACTTCTGATGCAGATCTCTTGGATCATACTATTTTGTTGCATGCTTCAATTAACATAAATCAGGATCCAGACGAACAAGCTTCACAGGCCAAAAAAACAGCTGGTGAAATTCCTCAGGCGGAAGGTAGATCTTAATATTATACATAAGTAGCATTAAGGCTGGTATATTCAGATTGTGCTGTAGATTTCATAGAAGGTAGAGATCGTGTTAGCTGAAATGACGCGCTCCACCACCGCATCTGCGCAAACAAGAGTGCTCCCTTCCATGCGTAGATGCAGTAGAAGGGCGCGTCATTTTAGACGATCTCTACCTAATTAAAACACATAAAAAGTTTCAGGGAATAACAACAATCTAGACTTCGAATCGACTTGGCTGGTCTGCTGCTTATGTGAACGTGTATTATCTACTGCTTTAGAAGTCGAACCGAGTGGTACGAGTAATTTTACATTTGAATCACAATGAATTAACAACACCTATATTCGATTCTTTTACTAACTGCTAATTTACTTTTAGAGCAATTATGTTGCACCGATACTAATGGTAGAGGCAGCGTGGGTGCCCGCAATCTCCACACGATGTATGTCTGTGATAGTTGTAATGGCTTATTTGCTGATGGAGATGCTTTAGATAGACACAAACTTGGTTGCTTCCCGGAGGCAAGAGAATACTTGAACGCATTGGTGAGATTGACTGGCTAACTACTGCGGACAAGCTGCATGTTTATCGTAATTTATGTTAAGATTTCTCTTTTTGCGTCGAAGATAACTAACATGCACAAAGACTAAAATTAAGTTAAGTATGGTCAACGGTATGACAGGCTACCTATATCCGGTCAATCCTCCTTCCTCTATTGCAAAGGAATGTTACTAGGCAAGAAGAAAATAGAAAACACAAATAGGTAGTCTGTTGTGGCGTTGACTGTACCTGTTCTTCTGAACCTGCTCCTTAATCTTAAACCTGTTACTTCAAGTACCTAGGTGCTTTTAGACATTGTTAAGAAACTCTTTATCACAGCCGATTTTACTATTTGCAGGAACAGTCCAAAGAAGATGGACCTTCACAAGGCCCTGAAATGTGTTTTTCATGTGACACCTGTGGACTTCAGTTCCCATTAGCAGATCAGCTAAAAGCTCATTTGCTTTCCTGCCATCGAAGATCCACGAGGTCTGGCAGACGTGCATACACAAATAATACAAACAGTAATAAGATGTGGAATTGTGGTTCATGCAATCAGCTTTTCGCAACAGCTAGGTAAGTAGATGTATTCCCACTAATCCATTCGTCCCCTTGGACAATGGTTCAGCTCATTCTAACACCTTTTTATACATTATTTTAAAGGGAACTCTACAAACATAAAAGAGGGGAAGACAGACCACCTGGAGCCCCCTTAACAGCATACGTTTGCGAAGAATGTGACAAGGTTTTAGGAAGCATGTGTGCTCTGCATACGCATAAGAAAATGCACAAAGTCACAAAACCCGTGAGTAAAGATATTTATTGGATTTTACCAGTACCTAATACCTATTTGTTTTATTGTTTCTAGGAATAGATTGTGTACAAGTAAAGAACTATTCCTATGTGCGAGAATGATTCGTACGATAACGTTTTCTGGCTGATTATTGTTTCTTCCCCAGGGTTATCCATGCCTCATTTGTGGTCGTCGTTTCAACCAGTCGGGCCATCTTGCTATTCATATGAGGATGCATACCGGGGAGCGACCTTACCCCTGTGATCTTTGTCCCAAGGCTTTCAAAGTAAAGGTAAGTCATTTGTAATTAAGTCATCATCATATTATTTATTTCTATGTTTAAATTCGTATTTTTTTGTGTGTTATGTCTCAAATAAATTTTATTTCTTTCTTTCTTTCTTTCATCATCAGCCACATCCACGGCTGAGCATAGGTCTCCCATTGCATCCATCGAAACCCTGCGATCTTTATGAGGTCATCCGTACACCTTACGAGTGTAGTTATGTGTTTGCATGTATTGTGGTAGAAAAAATTTAAGCTAAAACCTAATCGCAGAAATATGATTAAAGTAAATTAACGTAGTTCTTCTAGTGATTTCTAAGATACCTAGTGATTTACGAATCCTTTACAGACCGGATTTTTTATAATTAAATGTTTAAAACTGAGACTTAAAAGTCAAAGGGTGTGACCGTAGTTATTTGCGATATTACAGCGAGATAGCAAAAAACTCGCACAGTCCCTGCATTGAATACGCAATTTGTGCATCGCTATAGGGTGGAGATAGTTCCCAGTATTTTTTTCCGTATGATAATGTGTGTGAAATGGTGTCGGTGACAGGTGGAGCGCGACGATCATCGTCGAACGCACACCGGGGAGCGGCCCTTCGCGTGCGCCGCCTGCCCGAAGACGTTCACCGCCGCCGCACGCTTGCGTGAGCATGCGCGTATTCACACCGACCAAAGGTAACGTTCGATTTTATTAATTCCAATACAAACTCCTTTGTGTTATAAAAAACATTCAAAAGATTCGTTCAGAAACCAATCTGTCCCAAAATAGCACTCGCACCTAGCGCCTCCAGCGGCAAAATTGTGAAATCCTTGCGTTGAAATTGCGTTAGTGCGACAGAGGTGGCGCCGGTGACCTCTAAATGGACGACGCAGAAGGTCGAGTTGGAACCTTTGCATTTTAAAACGCGCAGAGCCAGTTTGCGTGATTAGGCAAAAGAAAACTAAAAGAATAATGTAGGTTTATTTTTAGTGGCTTTTATGCAAATATCCTTAAGTTGATAGTAATGAGGTTTGTATGATTTGCCCAAAGTAAAGATTCATAGTTTTCTGTTTAATTGAACTATCTCTAACTTCTTCTTTAAAAGTTTGATTCTGCTGACTTCTTTAAAATATGCAGACTATTTTTGTGTCACTTAAGTAGTTACTCAGTCAGTTTCAATTATTTTGTTAATCTTACTATTCGTCGATGTTTCACCAAGATCGTCGAACTCTACTCGCTAATAAGTAGGTCCTATCTACCTACGTAGGTAGATAAGTCTTCGTCTGAATTCTGTGAAGTATAATATAATTTCGTGTTGGGTTATTATTGAGACAGTATAGGCTAAGCAGGTAGTAGGTCCCTGCCATGGTAGGTACTTTTCCTAGCCCCAGAAAGGGAGCTTTAAGACTTTCGTCAAAGAAAATTACGCCGCCGTTAACTTGCTTTTATCTTTGGGATCAAAACAGTGAGAAGGTAAAGAACTTCTTGTCTTGTAACAATCATTACAATGATTAAGAACGCTTAAATCGACAAGAATATATTTTAGAGTTTTAGTAGGTATCTACTCGATGTCAGTGATTTTCTATTGTGCAAAACAGTAAATAGGTAGGTACTATGATTTGGACATCTCTACAACAATATCATCTGCCCTCAAACTAAACGGATCTTGTACAAGCATGGCTCTCAGAAATTGGTATATTTTAATATTCCTAAACAGTTCATAATTGACCACCTATAAACTACAAACAAAGACACAGAACAAACATTGACTCCTAGCTTCTTTACCTCTTTAAACATAAACCTTCATTCGTCACATGGATTTTCACCCTTGGTGGAAATAGAACCAACGACCATTTAGGAGCTATAGTTAGAAATTTTACTTACTCATCATGCCAACAGGCCAGTCAATCTCTTCGATTTGTATGATTGTTGTCAAAGTACCTACTGATGAGGATTACTTGTACCAAACGAAAACCTACCTTACACAGTGGTTCGTTCCCACATAATGTTTATACATCTAGTGGTAGGCATGGCTCTGGTCGCAGCACCTGTTCGCCAGGCAGTAAGTACCTATGACGTGAAACCAGCCAGCGTTCAGGTCAACCATGTCGTAGGGAAGGGAATGCAAAGATTAGTTGTAGGGTTGCGATAAAAGGATAGTTAAGGGTTACGTTGCTCACGATTTGTCTAACATCGGGTGCGACGACGACGCATTGCAAAGTGTGGCCGTCCAATCATTAAAAATATAAGTAGGTTCGTTTTAGTCTTATTCAGTAAAACCTCTGCGTATTTAAGTAATAGCTGAGGCTCGGCTGGAGCCGAATGGTTACTATAACAGTAAGCACATTACCGTCCAGGTGATATTCTAGTTTTGTGACCGGTTCGCCCGAGGTTTACTGCCGCTGAATATTTTCATATCCCATAAACAGGCTATAAAGTGGGAACTTACGTATTTTCCACTTGAAATTAATAACTTGGCGTTTTAGGAGGAGAGATAAAATGCGCCTCAACTCCGTTCGTGCCTTCGTGGCTGTAATTGTCGTGGTATGTGTAGATTTACGCCTCTCTAGGTCCTAGAATCTAGGGTTACTGATTCAGAGGTCGTGGGTTTAGTTCTAACCCAAAATAAACTCAGTTTTACATAAGTATCTACTTGCATTTGCTTAGATTTGTTCCCTGTAGGTAGATAAATGAAGGTATGAGAACAGGTTGTTGTTTGCAACAAGTCGCTACCAAATTCAGGATCACGCCTACTAGAGATGTTTAACTAATATTTAGAAGAAAACTAGTAGTTCAATCGTTTGAAATTATTGTGAAGATATCCGTCAAAACACATACTAGGGCTAACTAAAAAAACGTTAACAAAGTGCCGGACCTAGAAGGTTGAACCTGAACCTGCGTGGCTTAAAGCCAAGCACACTCACCACTCTTCCACCGAAGCGTTACTCCTTCGTTATGTAATTTATAAAAAAATATAATGGATGTCGTCGCTATCCGCACATAACATGAATACTTAGTAGTGTCGTGTCATGGTCTTGGCCACATTGATAAAAATGTCGTAGAGCAAAGCGCACTGACTCTTATCACAAGTGCTGGTAATGTTAAATAATAAGTTGAATACCTACTAATAATTATTGTCATACAATATTATTATAAAGCAGTACCTTTTAAAGGTTTGAATGTAGGTTTTTTGAAATCATTTAGGTGCTACCTTTATTCATTTCATTTGTTTAGATACCAAGGTGCTGTGTAGCATAGGTACTATCTCACCCAAAATCGAGAGAAGTGAAGTGTGCATTGAGTTAATGACAACCCGGGTAAGCTAAAAACCTCGTCTCATCACTGTTACTTTTGATTTTGCATAAAAAACTGCCTTATAAAATAAATCTACTATTATTGGCACTGCAGTACTCAGCGACAGACAGTTCGTATGACGTAAAAGCGATGTACCTACCTACCTACCTTCTACGTCACAAACGTGCCTTCAGTAGATCCCTCGCACGTGGCTCCGATGCTGTAATAAGTGCGATATTTTAAATGCACGTTTATTAATAAATGGGCATTTGTAATTAAGTCCGCTATCTGTTGCTATTGGAAACTGTTACGTCACACCGTTCCGGTTTTCCGTGCGGAGATGACGTCTGGTATTACGCTTTTATGTTTATTCATTAACATCAGATTAAATTGAATGGTTGGACCTGTCATTCAATTGAAGAAGCAACTTAAAATAGGCTCTTGCCCTTTGTACTTACTCTAGTTTCATTCCCTACAATGTTCAAGATCACCTGGCTCAAACGAAAACCGTTTTTATTATCGGACAATACCGGGAACTGATTTCTGCTCATGTTCTCTCTACTTACAAGTTACTTGACTCACTAAGAAGATTCAAATTCTTGTAAGAAACACATACACCCGGTTAACATGTGCACAGGATTTGCCATACAACATAGTTTACTAACAACATATTGTAAACACAATTCTTAATACTTTTCAGAAACTCTACACACCTCTTAAATTTCTATTTTTTTAAGATATTTGTGGTCGCGAAAAAAGCGAGGTTTATAATTATTTGAAATAACATTGTGCCTACTGATAGAAAAATAATGCATTAAGTCAACATGCGCTTTGCGGACACGGAAAGAATTTGCGTAATCATAAGGATAAGAGGTCTATTCGCGTCTAGTAGTCTACCACCGTTGCGGATGGCAGTGCACTGAAAATGTCCTTATTTCACGACAAGAATGATTAACCCATTTGGACCCAAATGAAACCCAGCAGTGCAAATTATATTTTTTTATCATTAATTGGTTGAAACAATCGTTATTATAAGAAAACCACGAAAAAAAATTTTTTTTTTAAATTCCTTCTTTGAAAAAAAAAGCCGTCCTTAAATGAGGACGCTGGGTCCATGGGGGGTGAAATTTTTCGAAGCATCCTCTTTCAATACATTTTGTCTTTACGCGCTCTTTGCATTGTCAACATGCTTTTTTTGTAAAGTGGAGCCAGTTTTTGTGGAAAGTGACCATTACCATCATGGTGGAAACTTGGTACTACAGAATGTCCGAAGGAAAAAAAATAATGACGAGCATTGTAACGACGAAATTGAAGCTGGTCTAGGCTATTCATGGGTCAGATTGTGGTTGTGCCATGCCTTTGCAACTGCAAGATCCAACATGTGGACATAATCAATACCCACCACCATTTTATTACCATGGATAGTAGGGTGGTAAAGTGAAATAGACTGGTCCGCTTGATCAATACCGCCCATCTGCTTGTTTCGATTTTGGTGAAGATCTGGGATACCAAAGTCTACTTTTTTCTTTCGTAGCGCTCCAGCAGTTTCTTATCCTAGCGGCAACACGTGGTTGAACCCATGATGCAGACGCGATTGTCCCATCAACTTACGAATAGAATTTGATTGCCTTTTTTTAAAACAGTAGTCAAAATCAGTACAGTTTTTCGTCTTTATATATTTCACCACAACTAATGGTCAATTTTTGATCCTTCTTTCACGGACAGTGCCCGTTCCACGAAAGATACTTTCCGTAAGTCTTAGCAAATCAAAACTGGTGAAAAATTATCAACGAAGACAACATGGTCTCTAAGGCTGGTGCCAAGTTTGTTGAGTCATTGCTTCACTATTCTTGTGCCCAGTGGCTCTGTACGATTGGCACCTGGAGATTTCCCGAAGTACTCTATCTTGTTCTTCTTTATGTCGATTCCTGGTACGTCACTTGGAACTGCGTTGCCTTGTTTATTATCCTCGTCGTAATTTTTTCGTCCGTCAATACACTGGACTCTGGAGGAAAAGTAACTCAATCTATCCATGCATCATGATCTTCACGCATAACAGCATAATATAGGGCTTTTTCAACTCCGCAGTACTCCTTGACACTGCTAAATGTTTGTTTTGCCATTTTTAAAGGAAAAATGACCTGGTAGAAAATACGAATAATTTACCTCTAATGTGCCCACCGACCTCGAATGGGGACACCGTTGTAAAAAAACTTTTACTATCATCAATACTCAATTATTCACTGCCATTTATTTTTATATTGAAAGTTTACATTAAATTCCGGTTATTTCTAAAAAATAACCAGCAGTTTTAGCTGTAAAAATGACAAATAAAAATTACTGAATCTTGGCTATCCCTGATTCTTAAAACACCTCCACAAAACGCACGGTAAAATCACTCTTAACTAATTTTCTATAGTTTTTGGTGTAGTAATAGGCTAACAGGTTCACACTTATTACGTATTCGCAGTAAAATATCACAAATATCGAAATGATAATAAACTGAGGGTATTTAATGTGGCGTCCTCGTTTGGGCACGGCTGGGCTATATGGGTTTAATTATTAAATCCTAACAATGGTTTTGTGTTGCAGGCCGTACCGGTGCGATATATGCGGAGCGGCATTCCGCCGGCCGTACGCACGGACCGTGCACACCCTCATACACACGGGCGAGAAACCACACGAGTGTGACGTCTGCGGAACCGCCTTCAGGTCAGATTTTGTTGCATAAACTTACCACTTGTCCTACGTCAGATGCAGCGATCTAGCACAGGGGCGGGCATATCCTGAACAATAGGATCTGCTGTGCTCAGGTTCTAATTTGAGTGACTCTTACGAAATGGACCAACGAAATGACGTGTAAAGAACTGAATCTTCTGTCAAAGACCAGAGAGTGATCACCGACTAGTGTGCACAGCTATTGCACAAAGTATGGGCATGGCATGGACATATTGTCAAAGATCGTGTTTTCGTTTCCCAGGCACGACAAACATTTTATGTGGCGAAAATTTTAGATCTTCCTTTTCGTAATTGGTTCAGTTATTTCGAGATGTAGGTATTTAGAAACAATTAAGCATCATGGGAGCACAGGCAGAGATGGTAATTCATGTTTACGAGTATTTCCGCCTGTGAATATATTTATTATTATTTTTTCCATATCATTAATTTGTGAAAGTAGTGACTGAAATCTGCCAGAGTAATTTCCCGCCATAACTAGGCAAAAAGATATTGAAGTTTTTCAGTTTAATTGTAGGTATTTGAAAGTCTTGTAAAATATTATGACTTCACTTCTGCTATTAGTCCGGTCTGCGCAGTGCTCAAGCGAATGGCTCTGTGCTTACGATACTTTTCCTCATTGTGAATCATGCTCGAATGTCCAGTTTTAGTCATGCCAGCACTAAGTAACAGAGATAGGTATTATATGAAAGAAGAAATAAGTCTGGTTATATAAATCGAGAAGTCTCGGGGTCAATCCTTAGGTGAGGCAAAGCGTTTTTCTTTCTCTTGGAAGATAGCCCGGCTGTGTGATTGCTAGCCCGCAGTTGCCAAGCGGCAACGAATGAGATTTCAATGAAAGGGCCTTTACACAGTATGGGACAATATTAGGACATTCATATGTGGTTACTCAATTAAATATTGTTAATAATAATAATCTAATAGATGGAAATGCACACATATTATAGTGAGCAAGTAAGTAACTTTTATTTGCTGTAAATGTGGTACATTAAAGATTTAAAGATCTTATTCTAAATTTATAGTCTCACATAGGTATGTAACTGTTGAAAAACATGCAAATTAGATTAAATTAAATTAAAAAAAAAGTTCCTAATGTTTAACAATAATTGTTAAGATGTCAAAGATATTTGAATTGTAATATAAAATTACTTTAATTTCAATATCTATTATAGGTCCTAGTTTTATCATTTTTGAAAACCTGTATAAATAACTTTTGAAATGAAGGACGCAAAACTACAACAACCCCTAATTAATTCGTTCACAAACCTTCTAACTAAGAACGCTTTTATCCAGATTTTACCATAGGCTTCTCTATAGGCCACAACGGTACAACGTGGCCTTAATCGTGCCGTTACCAAACTATTCGAAGGCCACAATGTCCGACTCTGTGTTTGTAGTCATCTCTTGGGCGAGATGTGATGTTATCGTTAAGGCCATTGGCTTTCACTGAGAATTGGTTTGGCTACTTAATTTTCATTGAAATATTGAAAAGAATACATTTTCAGCATTTTTAGTATTCAATTAGGATTTGTAAGTGAGTAAAAACAAAGAAATAGAGTATGGAAAATTCGGCAAGTATCTTACACTAAATAAATCACTTAGACGCAGACACCAAATAAAAATGTTCGTCACACGAATGAATCAAACTTACGAGCTTCGGTGCTTTAAGATCATAGCCCATTATACCGGCACCGCAACTACACGGCTGCGACCCAGAAATATCTTGCCATTCAAATCTAAGCATTAAGTTGTGAGTGGTACAATATATTTTGCAACATTAGCGTTCTTACAACTAAAGGTTCAAATTTGAATGGCAAGATAATTGCTGGGTCGGAGCCGTGCAGTTGCGGTGCCGGTATAATGTGCTATGACCTTTAGTCCGAAATAGGACCTCTGCTGAAAAAAAGTGCTTTGCTTTTTAATCGAAGCTTAGTTGCTGCTGAGCATTTGAATTATATAAACAACAAATAATGTGCATCGCTGTTGTATTTATGCAGAATCAGTGGTCGCCACCACTAGCCAGTGCCCAGTGGTAGGCAGTCGAAATATTAAAGCAAATGTAAAAATGTTTTAAAAATGGATTTTGATATTAAAACATAACACCGCTCACGACTATTTTCCAAACAGGATAGTCAAAGGCCCACTGATTGTTGCCGTAATTTTGAACGGAACATTCAGAAGCTAACATTTCGCTTAGTGAATTTTATCTGAACGTGGTAAGGGGCGAGCCTACCGCCGTTATTGGGTTGGTGCTTGGGTTTTTTATCGGTGTTTTACATCACCGAAGAGAATCCGCAATTTGTTGAACTCAAGGGGCAGTCTTGATCTCGGGACCATCCGGCTTTTGGAAACGTCTCTCTGAAGCTTTTTTTTTAATGGACTAGCTGTTCGTCCAAGGTGCGACTTTCACAGTTTACAACCCCTAACATTTAAGTTGACGCTTTGATATTATGTGTACATGTGACCTCTACGATGCAAGTTAAAGTACTAAGTATCTCTCCCTCTCCTGCCATCAAGTCAGATAATGAGACAGAGTTTCTAGTTCATCTTTCATTTCAGACGATCAGGCGATATGTGGAAGCACAAGAGAACTCTTCATGGTGTACAAGCGGTAGTTGATGAAGAAGTCAGAAACAAATGAAAAATACTCTAAGTATCTGTGCTGTCTAGGCTATTACCTGTGTTATCAGTGTTTTAGGAAGTATGTGATGAAGTTTCACCCACTCAAACATGAGTTAAAGAGTAACAAAAACGTCTTAATAACCGTCGGAAAAATACCCGACAGCAAGTTTTTAGTATTCGATTCGGAGGAAAGTAACCATGGAAAAGATCTATTTATCTATTCAACTACTTAATGTTTCAGTACCATAATATTTGTAGTCACCCAGGCTGAGATTAAGGTAATGTTTAAATGGAGGATTGATACTTCTACTAATTTTATTGATGCAACAAGGTTTTGATTTAAGGTTTTCAGTTTTATTTAGAAAACAATGCCCTTTAAGTTATTTTTCATTACACATACATTCAGGACCTAATCATATTGTCAGTCCCTTAAAATTAATAAACACCAATAACGATCTCACAATAATACGAGTTATGTCAGTCTATTTGAAATATCTGGCATTCAACAAATTCCATCACCTGAATTCCTTGATGTTGAAAGCTTCTAAGTAGGGATTTAAACTTAACAACAGCGATTTTGACAGAAAAATGGTAGGATATAATAGCTGAATGAACTACAGGGCAGAAAGCCAAAGCGACATTCGCGGCCCGGCGACATGTTTGTAGAAAGTGCCTAAAATGTGTATGGGAAACATTAGAAGACGACAAGTCAGAATGCTATACCACCATCGCTTAGATGGGGGGATAGCATTTTGACTTGTGACGTAAGGCGTTAGTCCCACGGCCAAACAACAACGGTACCCGAAGACTCTAGTTCGATACTAATGTTGTAAACTTATGTCGCGGATATCTTAGCCCTATGTCGCGCGCGACTTATGACGGCGACGAATGTTGTGTAGGTAGGAAAGTTTCGGTTTGTACTAACTTTATTATGTTGTAAGTAAACAAAATTGGTTTCTCCATAGCATAGCAGTTGGAAAATACCATTGGTCATTGGATATCACTCCACAAAGCGCCGTCTAGCTCCAAGCCAAGCAAAGCGTGTTGGGAAACTGGACAACGTATACTTTATAAATCCTTTTTTTGGAAATACATATTTTTTAAATAGGAATCACCCAGTTCAGTGCAAACAGACAATATGTTCATGCACACGAATGTTTTTGCTGTGCGGGAATCGAACCCGCTACCTCTGGACGACGTACTCCACTCAGAGCATAGTTTTCAATAGCACGAAATCTGTCCGCCAATAGCACAATTAATATTTTTGGCATTTGCTATTCGTGGATTGTTCATGCCAAAAATATTAATATGTGCTATTCGTGGATAGATTTCGTGCTATTCGCGATTGTGCTATATAAAAACTGTGCTCTAAGTGGATTACGTTCTCTGGAGCATTAGCCAACTCCTTAGCCATTTCACCACATTGGTCGATTAAGAGTGGTGTTAATGCGGTGACAACTTGTGGCCTCCTGAACGTATTTTATTCCTAGGCTTCCTATTTTAATTGTGTTAATAATATACCTATTAGTTAAACTTACGTTCTTGTGCTATACTAAAGCTTTCTTCTAGTAATAAGGCAAAGCGGGCGTCGGCTGGCGGTGCTCATAGCGTGGCAGCACAATGCTTGCGTCACCGCCGTGGGGTCGTCGGTTCAACTGCGCGGCACTTTGGGCCTCTAGTGGAACGAGCGGCTGTCTGTAGCTCTAACATTCTATGTAGGGTTCTTGTGTTACCGATCATAGTTTCTCCTATTCGGTGCTTCTTTCGGATTGTTTACGAGGAAGTTATTAGGTATATGTACGAATACAAACTGGCTATGCATCGTTTTAAGATAGTAACTGCTTGACGTTTTCTTGCCGACCAACCAGATTAGTAGAGGAATATGTGAACTGTTTCTGAACTCGTATTCACATAAAGGACTCATTGCTTTTGTCATTTTCCTACACTTCTAAATCTAAATAAGCTAAATCTCATCTCGGTCGTGGTGAGTTATCTTTTAAATTAAATTTCTTTGCAACTGTGAACGTCTGAGAGAAAAGAACTAAGCTTACAGAACCATTCTACTGCACCGTGTATACAACCAGCCTAATTAAGTTATTGTTTATGATGTTTGTGCTATTATACGGTTATTTGTGGTACTTTACTTTAGTTGTTTATGGGTTAAAAGCATGTCGACATTCTATTCAAACTGCTGGCAGTTTTGGTTTTGAGTCAGGTGACTAATTCTGCTAATTCTATCTAAAACTACATTTTAAAAAGTTAGGAAGTATTTATAGGTACTTACTTTTTTATCTTCAACAGCATCATCCAACTTTCAGAGATTCTTGGGCTCTGCCTTGCCCACTTGAGGTGTGTGTCTGTGTACCTTCCTGAATCTAACTGTACAAAAGGCCACAGGTCAAATGTGTACACTTTGACTGTTCATATAATTATGTTACGTTTGACGTGTGGTCCTCTGTACCTCTTAATTGTTTTGATAAATGTATCTGATTTATCTGTTTTTTCTCTGAATCTTTGGTTATGATTGGATTTTGAAGTAATATAATCACTTGATTTCTAGTGTGATGTGTGCTTGGGTACTTAAATAATAAGCTTCATTCCAACTAAATGAAAGTCTAAGATTCTTCAACAGTAAATATTTATTATAAAAATTGCTCTTATAGCCACATTTCTGTTTCTATAATATATATAATATTTATGTTCATTCTTTGTGCCATTGTTTCACAAAATTATTCCTGTTCTTGTTATTTTCGACACAACAGCTTAAACAATAATATATTACAATTATATATCTTACATTAGATAATTAGAGAAACAATTTTGAATAACTTGTAACATGAGGAACGCTTTAACAATTCGATGTGCAGATAAGTTCATTCAAAATTGATTTCACAATTTTCTAACGAGAGTATTCTTTCTAAATTATATTCACAAATTGTTTCAATAAAAATCCTGTCATTTTTGGTAACCAATGGCAATGAAAAACACTAAGAAATTACACTTATAATAATGTAATTATAAAGTTACGTATGAAGTAGCCGACTTCCTTCTTGGAAGGAAGACGGCAGAAGACGGACACGACAAGAGTCCACTGTCATAACAATTATTGCTGTAGATCAAACTCCTGCGCCGGCTATGGCAACCAGTAACGACATCACAAACAATACACCTCAGAGTATTCATTTCAAATAGTGCCCACCACTTAACACACTATACACAGTTTTACACCGAAACAAACGGTCAGACATTACAATTTGTGTTGAGCATAATTCCTGACGACAATTTACACAAACATTAAAATGACAGGATGAGGAAACTGATCAGGAAAGTTTGTACAATTGCAAGCAATCGGAGTCTGCTTCTGTCTCGACAGCCGCACGCGCACCCACTCCAAAATACAGTAAGAAAATATATTTGGTTGAGTAAAAAAGATGACTAACTAAATTAATTAATACATTAAGTACCTCCAAATAAAAGAACCGCTCGCAGTTGCGGCGCCTGGGAGACAGAAGTCAGACGAAAAATCGTCAGTACAAATGTATAGTAAATATGTAAGTAGATACGACAAACTGAACAGTTTGCCGAAGAGTCGCTAACTTACTTAAGTAAACCATCACAACCAACCATACGGACATGTTCAACAAAAAACATCTACGCAAAAATAAACCGTAAATTAAAATAGATTGAGCTGAATTCAGTTATCCAGTGCGAGAGTTTACAACTCAAATATGACTAAAGTTGTTCGTGTATCTTAATAATCTGTACTGGCAATAGATTTTGTGACATCTTATTATTAAAATGCATTAATATGTAACTTGTAAATCTGTTATGTACTTGTTGAATTTATGGACAGAATAGAGGTTGTATGATACAAGACGGGGAAGTGGGGGGCGCGCAGGCCACCCCACAGTCGACATCGATATCAATATAATTATTATTTTACAATATGTATTTACAACGGCCGCGTGTACCGCGCCATAATGCCCATCTCCGTATATAATATGTACACTAAATTTAAGAACATAGAGTTTTCTCTCATTAGCTACCGAATCACAATTCAAATATTTGAGTAATTGACAACGGTGGACAAACATGCGCCGGAGCACTAATGCATCCTACTTTATTGAAATTTGTACTTTGCTCTATTAGTCGTGCTAGTGTTTGGTCCATGCAGTCCCGCGCGCGTCGGCGGCGCGGGAGAGGCGGCCCACGCAAGCACTTGTCGCGGTGACGTCACGCGACCACTACGGCTCACCCCGACGAGATATTCAGACGCATTCACATTTAAGTGACCTATCTCAGTAGCGACTTCTTCTCGACCGACATAGGTCACTTAAATCTGAAGACGTCTGTATTCGCACAGAGCGAACATATCACAACGGCCGCCGCTCCCGACAACACCAAATTCTACGTTCCGTTCCACGCGCGTCGCGCACAACCCGATGTTACTAATGAGAGAACTCATCATCGCCATCTGATGTTTATTAATCTCTTCTGCTGAGCCACTGACTAGATCTCTCCCGTTAGAAACGACGGGTTGCATATATTGTTACAATTTCTCAATAGGTTTCGATGTCTCAAATCTCAATGCAATTTATATACAATATTATTGGATCACGATCCGAGAAAAAGGTACAGTCGGACGACCCCCCATGAACTTTTCAGTAAAAAACTAGAATTAACGCTGCAAATAAATTACCGTTTTCACTAATAGTTTCATTACTCATTAGGAACTGCAATTCTCGGTTAGTTAGGTAATAAATTATTCGATGAGAATTTTAAAGATTAGTTATATGCCTAAATAAAAGTTCTTAACAGCTAGTTGTGAGTAAAAGTGTTCAAAGGGGGGCGTCCGAGTGCGCAGCGTAGCTTTAAGTTATGCAATTCCGATGCAAGGAGGGTAGTTAAGTACAGCCTCGGCGGCGCTCAGTCAGGCATCACAAATTCCAATTATTCAAATGCATGATCCTGCTGATATACATCATGACACTTTCGTGTTACAGCTGGTAAGGCTTCTTAATTGACATCCAGTTACAATGGTGCCACTGCGCGCGCTGCCGCGGGTGATGCGAACTTGGACAAGTTCGTCACGTTAAGTACTAGTCAGTAGACGTTTGTTCGTCGTTGTTCGAGGGCTACGAAGCCCGAGAGCCCCGGAGCCCTCGCAGTCGGTACATTGCGTGCTTCTCGCAGGAGCGGCACATGTCCACACATACTCTATAGTCTGGCGCTTCAGAAATCTGATTCGTGAGAGGTGTGCTCTTTACGTCATCCATCATATCGCAACGGAAATAACATTAGTGACTTAAACAAAAGAGGTACCTAGTTCATTAAATTATATAAAAGATCACACTTCTACGAAAGGGATTTCCGTCAATAAAACATAACCCGATCATAGTCATCTCGTTGTTCAGATTACATTACATTGAAAATATCAAGACAGAAATAATTTCAAACTATCACGTTTCTTTTCAACGAAATAATAAATATAGCATTTTACCTAATTAATTACACAATAATTTCAACAAAAATTTCAAACACCCGAGCTTTAATTTAAACGATAATAACGTCATTAGCTAAGTCACTTCAGTTTCGGTTCGGAATTCACTTAAAGGAAATAAAACTATCAAAAATAACTCGGCTCGCGTCATAGTCCTGCGTCACGTCCGAAGCTAGCACCTTCCCTTTAGCAATTATATAATACTAACTACTGACTGCTCCAATGCGTCGCTGTGGAGGCTCGCTCGACTAGATGAGCCGCGCGGCTGCGGCGTAGCGAGGCCCGACGCGCCGCGCGGCGTGCCTCACCTCGCCGTCGCCGCCCTCGCCGCACACCACGTATCACAGGCGCTCACGGGGGCGCGGGCGACTCCTGCCCGCGCGCCGAACACTAACTCGTCGGCACCAGCAGCCGCACAAAACTGTCCTCGCTCCAGCCCCAGTCGTCGGGCCACGCGTCCTCGGGCGGGTCTAGCGCTGACCGCGACGAGAGGCTCAGCACGGAGCCCCAGTCGATGGTGCGCTGCTCCTCGTCGCCGTAGCCGGAGTCGCGGTCCGGCGGCGGGGGCGCAGGGAAGGGGGTCGCGCGCCCCGCGGCCGGGTCGCGCGCGGTCAGCACTTCGCACCGGGCGACGCCGCCGGCCACGCAGGCGGGCTCGAAGGGCGCCTCCTCGGCACTCTCGCGTTCCATCTCGCGCTCGATGCCTCGCAGCGTGTTGCAGACGAGGACAGAGCGTCGGAGGGAGGGGTCCGCGGTTTGGCGGAAGCGCGCCAGCTTGAGGGCGCAGAGGTTCATCATCTTGTGCCGCCTCTCGCGGTAGCAGCGGCGGGAGGCGCAGCGGCCGGCCGCGCGGCCGTCGCAGCAGGCGCGCGCCGCGGCGCCGCCGAGCTCGAGGTAGGACTTGCCGTTCTCGGCACGAATGGTCTCGTGGGCGCCGCACCAGCCGCCGCACCAGCGCCGCCGGCACGCGCGCCGCTCCTCCTCCTCGCTGCGCCAGCAGTCTCCGCCGCCCGCGCCGGCGGCCACGGCCTCGAGCCGCGCTATCGAGTCCTCCCAGCGCGCGACCTTGCCGCCGCCCTCGCACGGGGAGCCGGCGCGCCGCTTGGCGCCGCACCCGCCGCCCGAGCCCTGCAATGCCACAAACACTCGCATCAGACACTATTTCACACAAAAATTACAAAAAATTACACAAAAATATTTCCTACCAAAAACGACTCTGGCTCTGACGTTGTCATTTTTCAAAATATTTCGCGGAACTGTCAAAGCCATAGTCAAACGAAGTCAATGATGTTTTGAAAAATTCTAAATTCTGAACGATGGTCTATGATTGGGTAAAAAGGAACATCACTTCTTGAAATCCAGTCACTAGCAATTTGTTCTAAGATCAGAAAAACGGTACCCGCAGCCGGATGTAGGTAAGTTCAGTTTTGAATGCGATAAATGATAGTCACCGGCTTCGCTCGGCTACAGCGTGTGGGCCGATATTCGGGTGCGTGAAGTACCGTTGGCCGCACTCCGGCCAGCGCGCCGTGCTCGATGGTAAACGGTGGAAATTAGGACAATATTACATTCAACTGCCTATCCAGTCATCAGGCCTCAATATGCAATAATAATCAAAACTAGCAAAAGTATATCTGAGATTTGTGAAATAAGACAACGCTCATGTGTTTACGAATGTGGACAGTCGCACTTATTCTCACTAAACCAATCAGTCTTACAACACGCTCTAACTAATGAACCAAACTTTCATCTTTTAAAGTGTTTGCTCTATAAACTGACCGAGCAATGTATTAAATAAAGTAGAGCTTACGTGCTGATAAGCTTTAAGCTGATAGAGTTTAGGAGTGTAAAGCACAATGCAAAAACCAGAAAGAATTCTATCCAAAGGAAAACTATAAGTTGAAAACTTGCCCAAAACAACAATTAAAAATAATGATCTATTTAAGAAACTGAACCTAAATTTTCCCAGCCA
Organism: Udea ferrugalis; assembly: GCA_950022985.1. Taxonomy (NCBI): domain Eukaryota; kingdom Metazoa; phylum Arthropoda; class Insecta; order Lepidoptera; family Crambidae; genus Udea; species Udea ferrugalis. The sequence continues at coordinate 6,914,216 of OX465533.1, forward strand.
GCTAAACAAAACAATGCTAACTTATTGTTTGGGTGCATAATGGTGTATCTATTTTTCTGGTATGCATTGAAGCTATCTGTCTTCTGGCGGGACGGGACGTGGTACCTGGCTCTATTGTGTCCGACCCTACTCAGTTTTTTTGGTCACAAAACGTTCCCCTGGCGGCAGGGTACTCCAGGTAGAGGCCGTGGCCCGTGATCCACCGCACAAATGTCGGATTTGTCTGCTCTACCCCTGAACAGATGACGCGAATATTTTCTTTACAAATCAGCTGGAGAATTAGGAAGAAAGGTCTGAATTCTGTTGGTAATGGAAATGTAGTCACTTTGACATCTCGTTTTGCTACAGTCTGGTTGAGTTGTTCATTGGTTATTATTATTTTGATTCTATTATCCTATCCTATTATCAATGTTTGGACAGTTTCATTTGAGGAATCTACTATCACTTAGTTTAAATATATTTTAAAGCAGGTAGGTAAAAAGTAGATTTGACGAAGCCATCCGTCCAAGCATATAAATATGTTTAACTAATGTGAAATCTAAACCTTCAAATGGTTTAGCAAATGCCTTGTTTTGAAGGAGGTTTAGAGTACTATAGCTAGTAGTATAATGAAATGAAAAGCTATTACTTTAAAGAAAGAGGTAAAAACTTCGTTTAATTCGCGTTAAACTTGAAAAACGGGCTGCAGTTCTAGCAGCTGCCTGTAATGATGGACGGCATACGAAAGGAGCCCGTTGGAAGTACTAAAGTGTGTTTTATTATCGCTCGTCGTACATCGCATGTTCAGTTGGCAGTTTCGCAACTGCAGCAGCGATGCACCCAGCAATGCACCCGGCTGGAATAAATAAAATAGCTGAGGGCAGTCCAGCGGGCGCAGATGCCTCGACACCTGTCGACAATTAGACGGCACACGTCCAGACATAGCCCTACCATCTAGCTTTATACGCCAACGGCTGTTATTATCAAAACTATAATTGAGATTAAGCTATATGAAAGAAACCTGCCAGAAAAAACCTTGTTCGATCTCTATGACAAAAAACTGTGTCTGATTTAGCAAAATACTCAAAGATAGGATCCAATTTCTCTTATTGTTTTGAGCATCTCCTATAATGTTTGTGTAGCATTCAGACGACGAAGGGCATAGTTAGGCATCCCGCATCATTCTCTAATTTTAGCCTTCTGTAACAAATGTGACTATATTTAGAATTTGTCGCTCTTGGGTTTGTAATGAGATTAATGAAACGCAACAAGTTGAGCAAGTTAAAATGTATATAACCCGCAGAAAATAGGTTGAAATAACGAGGTAGGTAAGCAACATAAGCAATCAGAAATGCGGACAAAGCGCCGTCGGTGAGGCGCAGCGCTGGCATCGCATTCGTTCGGTGGGTTGAGTCAGCGGACACTCATCGCAACGCTGCAAATAATCATTTTGCGTCACCCCTTTATCGCTCCGCGGAAAACACGCCGCTCCATTGTGCGAGTGTCGCAGCACTCGCAGCGCTCATTACACCGCTCATTATAACCGCGCGACTTCTAAAATGCAGAAACAGATAATTCCACGGCCCCGTCCGTATCACGCGGCGCCGAACGTAGCGGACTCGTCGCCAGCGCCAGCGCTCATGAAAATAAATTTAGTAAATGACGTTGGCGCTCGCCGTTGCCGCTCCTCGCCTCTGGAACGCGGCTGCGCGACGTTGCCGCCCCGCTCGCTCTTTCTAATCTTGTCGTAAAGTTCTTTTTCTGATGCGCAGCGCGTCGCTCGTTCTCTCCGCTCGAAACTTGGAAACGTCCGACGTTTATTTTATCGCTAGTCTCGAATATGCGGCATTTTATAACCGGACCGCTCGCAATAGCGTCGAGGCGCGGAGTTACTGCTTATTCAAAATTATAACCATAAAGAGTCCTCTGCATGGAGTGTACGAAGTCGTATTCGACGGGTCGGAATAGCGGTGCAATAATGGTTCTCGGTCGAAGCGAGAAGGTAGGAAAAGTTCGGTCGGTGAGGCGAGTCGAACGAACTTTCTATGGCATTGTGGAGACCGAATAGATGGCGGCACGGCATTGCCTCACCGCACGGTAAGCCATGTCGAGTCGAGCGAGCGGGCGAGGGCCGCGGAGGGGAGCGGGGAGTGGAGAAGGTAGGGCGGCAGCGAACGGTGAGGGGCAGGCGGGGGCCGGGGCAGTGCGCGTGTGTGTGTGCAGTGCACGTGCAAGCGCACACCGACGAGAGACATAATAACATCGCGTAGCGGCCGCCTCTATCTAGCGCTACAGCTCAGCTCTACCAGCGAACCAACGTTATACGTATTATATCGACTATAACTCGGGGTAGATAGCGGGGGTGCACTGCCTCTGAATTACGGGCCAGGTACACGTTGCTGTTTTCTGTTTGTGATGAGTAAAATTCTTATTTGCAATTTGACTACGTTTATAAATGAGAACAAAATCAATAAAATTAACTTATCAACAGTGAATTGAGTTAATTCTATGAGGATTTTTCAGCTGTTGTGTACTTTGGATCACGTACAGATGTAGATTTAGTTTAGGAAATATTCGTCAGAAAATAAAAACTTAGTAAACTCCTGCGAGAATGTTTTCTTTCAAACATGTCTGACGCGAAGTAAAACACATAAGATAACAAACGATTGTTTACGATTGTAGCGTCCGTAGTAATATTTTTTGTATATTTTTTTGCCTTTCATTGATGAAATTAAGCCGTGAAGATTGCGGTATTCCGCGATCGCGCGGCGATTAATCATTAGCGATTCCGTACAATAGAGGTAGAGTAGATGGTAGAGCACGTGCCGATAATTTCATTCATTGAGAAGGGCTGCTTTGCGGTGGACCTGTTGGCTCGAGATTAGACTCTATTATAATGGCTACTCTGTATAGTGTTTTTGTTCGAAAGTGCAGGTGATTCCGTATCGATTCGCGCCGCGTCCCCTGCATTGCGATTTCTGTGTCAAACCATAATGGGACAAAGGATAGTCAGTTAATATTTTTTACTATGTTCATTATTTTAAAATTAGCAATTTTAATAGCAGTGACAAGGCCGTACAAGCATAAAATATCTGAGAATAATATGCGAGTAAGATAGATAATTTTGGACCCTGCCGGCCACTCTTCAGTTGGCGCGAAAGGATTATGCTTTTATTTGCCGTAGAGGTAGTTCATGAAAAAGTACTTATAAAAGAATTAAAAATTGGTAACGAGTAGTATTTTAACTCTACAAAACAAACTGACACCAATCTCTATCAGTTAAACGATTGCGAATCAAGTGAAAACCAACAAACTCTGCGTAACAGCAGTTATCGAATGGAAAGAATACGTTCAAAAGTTCGGCGGTAGAGTATGGCGAGCGGTTTCGTGTACAGTCGAAGGCAGCAGTGGCACGCACATTTCCGTGACGCTGGCAGGGCTGCCACCGCCGCCAGGTGTGCTTGCTGAACCGGTTTCCTCATCAGCAGCTTTTGCCATCCGCTGTTGCTATATGCCCATCATAGGTTAAGTTGGAGAAATGACAACTATTAGCTAGCGTAGTTACTTCAGTTTTTTAGGGAGGCCCTAAGTCTCTGATAAGTGTCATTGTTAAGTATCACCCATCTTATTTCAAATACTGCTGGTTTGGGGTCAATTGACCAAGACTTGAATGCAATGGCATTCCATAAAAAGAGAGAGAGATCTCGTTTTATCTTCATTCTCTTAACTGCAATATTAAAAAGTTAATGATAGTAGCGAAAGTTCTCTTCAATTTCAACTTTTACTCCCAGGAAGAGATGGTAATGATGTACACAATGAAATCCTCAGAAAGAAAGGGGAATGCTAAAGCATACACTGAATATTATTAATTTGGACTTTGGGTAATTTATTAATGGATAGGTACAGAAGGTATACACCTTGACAGTTCATGTCCACTCATGCCAATGTCAAAACTGAAGGCTTCAAACTGTTCTGTTATTCTGAAACGGGTGACAAGTGGACAACAGGCGACACCAGCGCGGCTTTCAACAGTAGCCTAGTAATGACAAAAAAGGCAATGATAATAGCAAGTAAATTGCAGATCATTAAGTTGTGCCAGCCCTGCCGCCGGCGCTGGCGAGGCCGCGCGCTTATGTGCGCGTCGACGCGCGCGCATGTGTGCGTCGACGCGGCGCATGTGTGCGTAGAACCAGTCCCACATCCTGTTTGTGGCCCGTCGCTGGCGCAGCTTCGCCCGACCAACTCGAGCTTTTATTTCGCGCCTCTGCCCACTGAAGGGGATTTTTATTCAACAGTAGCTCTGCTGGTTAGTTTTTTGATTAAGTATCGACTGTCTTTGGATCTTATTTTGAACTTTTGGATGGGGTTGTTGTTAGTTGATATTTCAATTGGGTTTAGCTGTAAGTAGATGTGGTTAAAAGAGGTCATTTCTATCTTAGAAAACCCATAAGTGATTATTTAAGGTCTGTCAAGAACACCGGACAATCTCAAAATTTTAAGACACATCTATAAACTAAATGCAACAATTTGATTGAAAACTGAGAAAACTGTATACAATTGAATGGTCATCGTATACTGTATGACACACGTAACCGAACACAACAATGCTCTTGAGCCGGGGACCTTTATAAATATGGAAAAAAATCTATGCACCGTTATGCAACATCAATGGCGTCAAAGGATTGTTTGTGACAAAAGGAGAAAAAATGAGCAATGAGCCGTTGACGCGCAAACAAAAGGAATCCCTGAGGAATGCGCGCGCATAAAAAGGGAGGGAATTCCCGAAACGTATTGTTTACACTCTACGAGCGCGAGCGCAGATATGGGCTTGTTATGTAGGTATATGAGTGGTGGTCGAGGTGGCGCCGTCGGCTCGGTAGAGGCCATTCCTAATATTGAGACACAAACAAGGACAAGTGCACTTCTTACGGTTGTCTAGGATATTTTGTTAACTTTTGAGAAATAACAAAGATTGCTCAACAAGTCTACTGACAGCGGACCTTGTCTTCCTGCCCGTTCAATATCGGGGACGGCCGCAAGACTTCAACCTTTTGGACTGAAAACTTGTTCTACTTTGGTTCTTCAAAGACAAGTTGTAAAAAGGCATCAGAGGTCTGGATTTCTAGAGACCAAATTGTAGTAAAAAGTAGTACGTGTCATCAAGGGCATCATATATTTTTTACTGTTCATAACATACGTCCTCGAAAGTATCCTAAATGGATGGGGAACAGAGCACTGAGAACTGTATGCTTTATCAAGATCAGCGTTAGGTGTAAAATCCAGGCAGCTTATTAATTAGTTACTTAACCAAACATCTTCTGTGTTACGTTTTGTGTGAACCTATAAGCTAAAGTTGGTCGTTATGCCTGTAACGTGGTGTTGTTAAGTGGTGGTATGGCTGCGATGCGTCGAAAGGGAAAATTAGTAGTTTTTGCGCTGATGACGCATGCTTCTGCGAACTGCGCGCGCGCGGTATGTCGGAATCTTTCCTCCACGCCAGCTAAGTATAACTTCTATACGGAGGCGACATCTGTCGGAGTCTCGAAGAAGCTAGGTATGCGCCTGTAATGGCAAGATTTAGAAGATGTATCAATGATAACTTTGTAGAGAATATGGGCTTAAGTTAAGATTTACTGCAGTGAATGTCGAACTTAGAACTGTCTTAGCACATTTGTGGAATAGCTAAGTGCGTAACCTGGAGTAGCTATATTGTTAAATAGGTAGGTACCTAGTCATGATTATACGTGAGATACCTTGCTTGGTTTACTGATAGTAGTAAACTTTTCATTCGGGATTATTATTCCTCGTAGGACATTCGATCGCACAGAGGAGAGGTGGGGTAGTGTCGGACCGCTTGTTGGTGAAGCACTACTCGGTTTAACTTGGAAAACCTACTTTATCGGAAAAATTTGCGAGTAGTAGTAGGTATATTGAATGATTGTTGCTAGGGTTTTAAATCTATGTAGAGTTATTTGTTGCAGTAAGTGATTTATTTGATGCAGTGAGTCTATGTGGAGATAATTGAACGTATTAGAAACGTACTTTAGCGCAGATGAAAATCGGTGTTTACCTGGCCACCGCAGACTGGAGACTGGTTCAAGGCAGCGATTAACTCTGACACTGTTAGAGCGGTGCATGAGTACGCACACATAAATCAAGACGGGGTGGAGTCCACATCGCGTGCTTTTAACGCAATAAATCTCAGACGCACGGGATAATGACGTCACCGGCACGTATCTCGGAGAATCCCCGGAAGAGAGCGAATAAAATAAAAATGTCACGTAGCGATCAGCTGTTGGGCGGGCGCGAGCGTGACGCGGCTCCGGCGATACGCATAACGACGCAGCAATAAAACTTATTTTTATGTTTTTCGCTCACAATGGCCGCGCGAAGGTCGAGCTATCTAAATGGGTCAATACACTCCGCGTAGTACGAGCGAACACGTGCTCCCGCGTTTGTAAATAGCGAGATATCGGCCGATTGTTGCAGTGATTAATGGGGGCGCGTAATGACTCGGCCGCAGCCGCCGCCGCGCTAATGTGCTCATTCATCGCCCCGACACTATTATTGTTTGCCCCGAGATCGTTTTGTTCGCATTCCAGCAATCGATGCGGGGACATTAGGGCGATGGCCAATGTCAAGGCTGCACTTGCTATGCGCCCGCCCGCACTAAATGCTAATTATCCCCCGACTACCGGCGCTCCCGTTATAATCGCGACGGAAAACGCTGGGACACTATTGTCTCTCTGCCAACGGGAAGCACGCTTGAACGAGTCGTCTTGTGTGCTGTAAGACTAAAAAGTATCCAGCTTTTGGCAACCTGGAATATGTCTACTTTTATATTCCACTTGAGAGAATTATGTTTTCTTGTGTTTGCAGTAGCATGCCAGCTTTGGCAAGCTGAAGTTACAAGCTAGTTTTTTCATCATTGGAGTTGCAGAGACAGTGAAGCAATTGTGGTCTTTGATTTTCAAGCCGATTTCAAGCTTGACCGAAGTGTCCGGTCAGCCAGGGAGCGTTAGTTCGGCGGCGACGGAAACTGTGACGTAACAAAGTGTGCAATCGGCATCGGTAGTTTAGCGGGTCGGGCGCGTCATCGGGCCGCGATAAGGACTAGGTCACGGTTATCAATGGAGGCATCTCCATACGCGCACGTGCGACCGGCCACGACATCTCGCGCCCATTCACTATGAGACGGCCCCCACCGCCCCCACCCGCGCACACCCGCCCTCGCCCTCCGCGGTGCATCCATGCAACAAGTTAGGGCTCCTTCTTGTAAGGAGTTCCGGTGTTCTTAACGCAATCGCCGACGATGCGAGCTAACTACGAACACCATCGCAGCAGACCTCCACTGAAAAACTAACGGAATCACACTTAGTGTAGCTTCTATATGGAAAACGGACGAAATAACCCTTTCAAATAAGTTTGAGATTTAAAATTATCATTCGTAAAAGCTCCCTTAATTTTTAAAACCATTAATTTGCGGGAGGATTATTGTGAAGAAATGACTAAATTTCCAAAAAAAACTTATTTCTTTTTTGCGATGTTCTCAAAGTAGATTATAAAACCATTATTTCAATTGCAAAAGCCTTTTTCCCGAACACACGAGCTAATAATGATGTACTCCACAAAATAGAGTTCGTAAATCATTGCGGTTCAAACAAATTTTCCGGCTTCGCGATGCCCAATTAAATATGGATGTGATTGAAAAACGCGTGTCCGGTAACGAGCGTGTACATAATTGGTGGGGGTTGGGGGGTGGCAGTGCCCGGAGTGACCCAGTTGCGTTGCCTGGCGACCCGGCCGCCCCACCCCGCACTAAATAACCTGCCCAACCTGCCCAAACCGACACCTCAGCTAAGGTCGTTCAACCGTCATCAAGGTGCCTGCAATCTTCAATCTAGCCAGTCCTGTAGTCTAAGTGCAAACATTTCAGCGCAACTCTAACACCTCCCAGTGCACATTTCGGGATATCGATCGATTATTCTGTCCTGGAGACAAAAAAGGTAAGTGCTTTGTTTCGACTCACTCTTAAAAAACTACGAGAAAATGCTGGATTTGAACGAAACTCCTAAAAAGAGACCTAGTTCGCATTCATAAAGGTTTCTAATTAATTTGAAATGAAATAAACAACACATGAGCTTGCAAATGCAGAATGCGTCCTTTTCGCCTCGCAACGCGTCATTTATAGAAATAAACTAAATTAAATAATTTGCCCGACTCTAAACTTTGACTCATTCTGTTGAACCAAATAGAAAAACTGCGAGAGAATAAACTTAATTGTTATAAGCCGCGTTCCCACCGCCCCCCTAGAGCCCGGGGGTGTCGAGTTGTATTTCTCCGAACTTGTGCTAAATTTCACTTTCTCTCAAGACGTTGTGCGTAGACTTAGCCACCCTCCCTACACCCCCATCTTCGTTGTCAAACTTTACAAAATAGTTTCGTTGGCCCTACTTCAAAATAAGCTGCTATCTACTAGAAGAGCTAGAAACTCATAACTTCTAGCATCCTATTCAACAACTAAGCCAACCTTTTTTCATACGAAACAGCGTCGAACATGTATCTTCTGCAAGAGCGCTTTTCGTTCTCTGAGAGACGTCGTTATCTTAGCGAACCCTAACCGAGTAAAACATAAAAAACGTACGTCAAAAAAAGTCCTTCCACTCACAAAAACTCTACCGCCTCCTCGCCCTCTGAAGTTATAAAACGCTGAAGGCAGGCGGGGCCGGATGCGGGGTTTGTGACCCTATCCCCCCGTCTTAGAGTCGAGATCGGCTCGCGTGGGCGGGCGGCAACTGCACACTAGCACGCCGTGGCTGAAAGGCGAGCACACGAGCATGCCAGCTTTACTAAAATGAAAGCCGACTCGCTCTTAATTCACCCACACTGCGGCACGGCGTACCGTCGACAGGGCCGCCGCCCGCGCCAGGGCCCACCGCCCCGCCTGCCCCCACGCTCGGCATAAATAAGGGGCCGAACTCGGGTTAACAAGAGAGTGAGCGCCCGCGCCCTCCCTCGCGGCAACGCTCCGAGGGAGAATCAAGGGGGCTGTGGCGAAGGACGAATTAAGGAGATGAGAGAGCACACGCTCTCGAGACGAGCCACCTCGCGCAACGCTGGGAATTAAGGGACCTGACGCCCAGCGACGCCGTTATCCGATATACCGAGTACAAGTAAACTGTTTCGTGAATTCCAAATTCGAACCGTAGCTAAAAGTTTCGAGCTTGGAATTTTAACATTTTTAACAGTAAAACCTCTGAAGTTTCAGCCTCTGAAGTAACCCTTTCAGGCAGGCGAAAGCAGACAGAAATTCTGAAAATATTAATAGCGTAGAAATATCGCTCGCTCAGTACCCTCGCGCCACCTACGGATCCGTGACGTTACCGTTGCGTTTTCGTAGCACGTGAGCCAGCTCGTCACATAAATTACAAACTATATCCCTCTGGAGTTAGGGTTTGTTTTCGACAAAATTGCTGGAGCTCCTTTGTCTCGCTGGCGGCGGGGGTTGGAAAATGTTCTTTATTTCTTGGTTGGTAGGTTGGATTTTGTGGAGCGTGTGGTGTAATGTTCTTGGAGAGAGGGTGGGTATAAATTTTCCATGGGGGCAGACGGGGCGACGTCGCAGGAGGGCGCCGGTGAGTCACGGCGGCGTCGGCGCGGGGGCGGCGGGCACATATTGTAAGTATCTACCACTCACATGTCACAAAGTTTTCTCCGCATCGGGAAACTTTGTTAACGTCAACCGAGCACGTGGCCTTTGCCGATATTATATATAATTGCTGCAGGTTTCCCGCGCTGCGCCTTAACGCGCGGAGCTCGTTCGTTCCGCGATTGTGTTCGCGTTTGTTGATAAAAGTAATCTCTATGGTTCGATTTGTAGTTATTTTACATTATTTTATCACGAAGTGTTTAAAACCTTACAATATATGTATTTTAAAACTTTAACTATGTCAGTTCTTTCCAGTTACATTCAAAGTCTGCGGTTTGTATTTTGATAGCAGAAATAACAAGTCAAACTAACAAATAGATACATAAATTCACTCGTATAAAGAGTATGCTGCACTATTTAACTATGTATAGTTAACGAATTCATAAGAAATGTGAAATTTAACTTTGCATTAAATTGCGAAACATTAAAAATCTTCGAAAGAGTGATATCTAGAAGTGAGCAATCGTTACGCAGGCCGTCACCTTGAAGGCTGATAAGGCGCGTGATAAGCGCGATAGAGCCGGCGCTCTGCCCGCAACACCATTATTACATTCCAATGTACATATAATTCTCATTTCAGACACAAATCGAGTCGTGATCGAGTGCTCCGAATTCGCTAAGTTTACGTAAGTAATCCGAAATGAGTTCGAATTCGGTAAGCAGGTCTTTGTCAGCATTTTAACAAAAGTACTTAGCAAACAATCAGAATGATCAAAGCCGTTTTGCGTCGATTCTTGGTTTAAAACTGAAAAATCTGCAACATTACATAATTCATTGGAAAAATAAAATAAGCTAAATAATATATTCAAAATCTGGCCAGAAATCTAAAAGACTTTCTGTAGTCCGGTCTAGTATAATGAAATTAATAATGACACGTAACACGTTACATCGATTTTATCCTAGAGAACGCATCATTCAACCAAGTATCCATAGTTTATTGAGCATTATTCATCAACTAACCATGAAATCTCATAATAGTATCAAGGTATTTTTTTTCTAAAAATTTTCAACAATTTTCTGTTAGAAAATGAGAAGTCGTAACGTGAGTAAAGTCAGAACATGAGCCGCGGCCGCAGCGGCGCGCGGTCGCCCGCTCTCTAGCCACGAGCACGCCATATTTTATATACTCCGCCTATGTACCCCTAGCCGAGGGCATGTACTCCCCTCCGAAACTCGCGGACTATAAAGCGCGGGAATGAGTTTTCGCGCGAAAACTTTATCGCGAGCAAAGGTTTTTCGCCAACTTAGCCCGCAGATGAGACTCGGATTTAGAACGGAGCTAAAGGATAACGCTCAAACGACTAATGATGAACTTTTTCACTCTTTTAAAACGCTTTGCTCACTTTTAATTCGGACTAACTCTCATTAGACACTATACAGTCAGTTATGCACTATTTTATCATTCAAAATAAAACTGAACGAACTTTTTGAACTTTTGCTAGCACATTCATAAACATCGCAACTCTGACGAAGCATTGTACCCTACGCCATCGGGCGCATAAAGAGAACAGACAAAAGTCAGGGCGACCCTTCCTGCAGCGAGCTAGAGGGAGCGCACAAAGACCGACCCCCGAATACAGTAATGGGCTCGGATCCGTTAGCCCATTGCCGACGCAGATTAGGACCCTTCCCAACTTTGCGAGCCCAATCCGCCTGATGAAAGAGAACTTTAAGGCCCGCGGCGTCATCCAATTTCTACTTCGGACTTGTTTACTCTGCGCGATCGATTAATCAATGGCTTCTGAGGTCAATATTAGCAGACAGCACGGTAGCGTGGTGGGCAGTGGGCCCTGGGCAGCGGCACCAGCATGGTCGCGCTATTGCCAATGCTGCTTTGCATAAGTAATGACCCCCCGCGCCCCGCGCCCCGTAGGCCTATCGATTGCGGCGGCGCGGGGCGGGCCGCATCGCCGTAATTGTCACACCGAGCGAGCTGGATTTCGCTCCACCCTCGATATCGACCTTACTACCCGCGCATAAAACCCACTCTTCGCCGGCAAAACTCTCCGATTGAATACCAAATGCGTTATAGTCCGCTCTAAGTTTGGAGGCGGCTCGTAATAGAGCCTTCGAAGAGTCTATGACAGAGCTTAATTAGACAGGCGCGCGATGGCAACGAATGGATTTTACTTGTTCGATGTTTCGGAGCAAATTAAAGCCCAAATTATCGCAGTACTTAAATTAGTGAGACGCTTGAGCGGTGAGAAGCCGACTCAGCGAATTCGCAAGAGTCGTACTGCTGCTATAAACGACGTTCGTGAAATATAGCGCTTTAAAAAATTGTAGCAATAACTCGCTGTGAAATAGCCAGTATCGCCGAGCAAGGGAGAGTTGCTCAACAGTCGACAGGCAGCACGCACGCGTTCGAACGTAGAAAACAATAATTCCGTATCGTTTCGCGCGACAGAGCGTGCGACGTCGCATCGAGTATTAATAGTCGTCGTCTAGTCGAGCTCCGTTTTTTAGCGCACCAGCAGCGACGAAAGTATGGAGAAAGTGGCGCGTTGACGTCACTCACACACGCGCAGCGCACGCGTGCGGCGAGCCCGCGCCCGCGCAGAGAGCGCAGCGGTAGGGCTGCGCTGCAAGGGGAAAAGCTTAACGAACTTACAGTAATTTAGGATCGTAGCTAGAGGTGTCTACTCGTGTCTATGCATGAAAACACAAAAAGCACAACAGCACCAATTGGAGATAGTCAAGCTTAATTAACTATGTAAGCACGCAGTATCAGCTTAGCTTATTCATACCTGAAGTCTCAAGCTTTTACTTTGGGAGCATCAAAAACTTTGCCTATAATGGAATGGGATTGCACTCGAGCTTTTCGATTTAAAGATCAAGCGGAACTAAGTTCTCCTCGCTCGAAGACAAGCTTGAAATAATAGGGTTTATGCTGCCAGTAAAGCCAAGAGAAGATTGAAAGGTGCTCCTCTTCTTGAGCAAGATTATGTGGAAACCGATAAACGGTTTGGCAGCCCTAAGACCGCGCCCGCGCAGCCGACTCCGCGGCCGACGTGACGCCGCCTGCGCCGCTCTCTGTGCTCGATACGACTCTTGCTACATGCCGTTAGTTACAACACCACATGTATGAGAAACAGCGCCGCCTCGCGTGATACGCCGCGGCCCCTCTCGACACGTACACTTACTCAACGTTAAAAAACAACTTCTTGCGTGTTCGACTCGACTGGAGGTTAGGAGACAGCAGAACGTTCCTCAAAGATCATAATTGGACACCATACGGGCTCGTTATTCAATGCGGGTCCACTTGTAAACTGCATTCTCTTATTTGGTTGAGTAGGACATAAATCTGCACCTGTTTAGGTGCGCGTGCAACAGACAAAGGATCCGACGTCTCACAAACACCACATCTTTATTGCGGTCCATTGCAGCCGTCATTGTGAGCGAAAACCGCTATTGTTGTCACCGTGACATAACGCGGCTCGTGCCCCACGTTTACTGAAAACTGGCAAAAAAATAAATAAACAGTTCATTGAGAGACGAGTGAGTAAATGAAGCTAGTAATTGGAAGCGGTTCGCAGTAAGATCGACGGTAATTTCATTCATAGTAATCGCTGTTATGGCGATTTGCGTGAAGTTGGGGGGCGGGTAGGCGCTTAATTACATGAAGTGCGGGATGAAAAGGAAACCGGCGATCAGCTGATCTGTGATTGATGCGCCACTATCGCACCCCGCGGCCCATTCACGAAACCAGTTTAGGACCGTTATTCAATAAAAATACCTCGCATGTTTACGATCGATTATATCATGTGTCAATTAAAAAAGCTCCACTTCTGAGAATCTTCACGATCACTGCAAGTTAATACGTCATCGCAGTATATTCCCTTGACATTATTAAAGGTTAATTTACAAGTTTAACGACCAATACGTTGACCTGAGAATTAATTTGCATAATATATTTTCTTTATAGTTCTGATTTGCCGGTCGGAAAATCATTTTCATAGATTTTATAAGGATTTTATGTCTTTCTAAGCATCAAAGGCGAGACTTTGTCATTTTTTCATTGCCAAAAAAACGTGTAAGTAGTGACGTCACAAGTTCGTTGGGAGGACTAAAGGAGATTAGGGCCGGGAGGCGCGGGGTGGCAAGGGGACGACGCCCCCTCGCGAGGCCCTACCACTGTATCTCGAATGAGAATCGAAACTCATTTCAAATTGTGAGTTTGAACAGGTGTTAGTCGTTAGATAACGCGGTTAGCAAACCGAATACAGGTTGGGACTAGACAGGTTCCTTGATAGTTGCGAATGAATGAATATATGCCAGTTAATGTACACGGGGTGATCTCATTTAACTTTGCGTTGTGAATTATGTCATGTGCTATGGATATTATTAAGTTGCGGTCACGTTAGCTAAAGCTCTGTCAAGAGCAACATGACTTAGTGTTAAATGTTACGTTTGGGCACAAAACTAAAAATAAGCTTTTATACAGGCGATGTAGCACATACTTCAGATCACAAAATGTGATAGAAATGAAAATAAAACCGCCAGTATAGTTTTGACTAATGTAAAGCATTATTTTACTAATGAAAATAATTAAACATTAAAGCATTCAATTTTAGGCACAACACATTTACGAAGCGCATTGCAAACTGTAAAATGCTTTTCGCATTGCATCTGAAAACTATATAAAAATTACTCAGGACAGCAAAAGGTACACATGGTTTTTCTATGGTATCTTGGTATGGTATTCGATATCTCCAAGGACAACCCTTTGGGAGACTCATAACATCAAGTCTTCTCAGCCACATTTCATTAATATTTATTTTCGAGTTGTGTGAGTTCGATTCAAAAAAGCTCGTGGTAGCAGAGATCAAAGAGACAGAGCAGGGTGAGGGAGGGGCCCGCCCCGTCCGCCCGGCCCCCCGCTCGGGAAATATGTCGAAACCCACACGCCAGCGACTACATTAGCGTAATTATCCAATTATAGAAAGTCTGTGACATCGCATTTCATTACTGCGAAGACGAAAGGTTAACGACACCTTATCAGTGAAGAATTGGCTAGGTGATGTGTTAAGGCGAAGGAGTTAATAATATTTTAGCTAATGATAAAGGTACTTTATCTTGATATCTAAGTCGCTTTGATATGGCGCCCTAACGTAGGTGTTCAATAGTTTACTCCATACATAATACCAGGTTTGAATCCGACTGAAGGTTTTTTTAATAAGTTCTAACTCGGGTTATAACACAAGATGCCCACTAGTTACTACTCATTATACTTATTTTAAGAACAGTTAACTATTTTCAAATATCGAAAGTAATTTTTTTCAATATTTTATTTGAAAATGAGATAAACCTGACATATTATTTACAATGTTGACTGGTAGATAACGCTTTTATAAGTGCATGAAGTGAATAAAAGGCTAAATAAATGGTAAACACTTAAGTGAAAGTGATGATGACTAGCAAATGATTAACTTGTACTGAATAATCGTAAAGCACAAACAGAGCAGCACTCAAAGCAAAATCGCAAAGACACGAAGTTAGAATTCAAAAATTCAAAACTAATAAATCAGCAGATAACGAAGAAAACGTGGAACGTGCGACTCCCTCCCTTTGTGGCTGATTACGGAGCGAGGCAACGAAATAAGAATGAATTTTTAATGAACCTCCCTCGCTCCGGCCCTGCCCGCCTTCGAACGCTACGCACTTAGGAGATTAGTCCCGAGAGCTTTCTAGTTAACTCACTAACTACGTTCTTCTGCAACGTAGTATTTATTAATACTAACTTTCATGCTTGCTGATTTTGAAAAATGCAACAAAGACATGTGAAAGCAAGGATAGGGGAAATTTCTTTTGTAAAAATTGAAGAACGACGAAAATTAAACTTATTACTAATAATATGATATTATTAGGCAAATTAGTAATAATAAGTGTGTCTTACGGGATGATTAATGAATTTATTTACATATTAACTCTAAGTTTAGTTAAATTTGAGTAAAATTTATAGAGCAGCAAACAGCTGTCAATTCTCAATAATTGTAATCTATGCGCGTCAAAAGCTTAACAATAAAAAGCCACTTTAAAGTAAGCCCGCCGTAACAAAATTCTAATTGCTCAGGTAAAACCGCAGCCGGTAGCGGTGGAGATAAGCGGCGACCGCAAGTGTAATATATTTTTACAATGTAAACAAGGTGTACGTCACGGGCGTGCTACGTCACAGAAACGTCATGCAACGGTTCAATGTCGACATCTATCGGGCATCAATCAGTGCGGTCGCGGAACACCCGACAAAATGTTTTACATTTCGACTCTGCTCTAATCCGACCGCGTAATTGCATAATTACGTGATGAGATTTATAACGACCGACACGTAATTCTGAAATGTGTTTAAACATTCTAGTTAGATGGTTTATTTATTCAAAATAAAAGTGGTCTAAGACTCGTTTTTGAAATAAGGCGGATGACGGCGGTAGGCTCGCCCCTTACCACGTTGGGTTTCAATTCCTTCGGCAGAATGTGAGCTTCTGAATGTTCCGTTCAACACGACAGCAACAATCAACGTGCCTCTGACTACCCCGTTTGGGCTATCGTGAACCCGTATGTTATGTTATGACATATTGTCTTTACATAGAACCTTCGTCATTCATAACGTGTTTTGTACTTTTTATTAAAGCTTTTCCGCCCAGTTACCGATTTATGTTGTGTCTTGTTTTATTTGTTATCAACGCGGTGCTACGTCACGGGCCCGTCGACGTCACGGCGTCCCGCAGGACGGTTCAATGTCAGCGGCGTCTATCGGCCATCCATCAATCACCGTAGAGCTGCGACAGACCGGCGGTAAACAGACTCTACGATAGTTTTCTGTTTGAACGATATTTCTCGTCTGCGGAAAGTTTTAGTGCACTTTAGTTTGATTTATTTAGAAAAACTTTTATTCAATAACTTTCAAGTTAATGCGCTGAACTACAAATGTTAAGAAAATAGTTATTCCTCGTCAATATTTACTTCCATTTTTAGGTAAGATGTACAAAATAAACTAAACTCATAAGTTTCAAATATTCACGTGAAAATGAATCGTCTAGTGACCATTTCAAACGATGCGCTGAATCACGTATTGCCAGTTAATCTTATGATAATTCCCCTGCTGTAATCCACCTGTCAGCGATCTGCGTTTGTCACGCTCGTTTGGCGGCTCGATGGAGGCATAGCATCGCTCATTTAAACGAGAAAGTCGATATCGAGAGAGGCGTCGAAGCGTGCGTGCCTAGTGGGTGCAGGAGCAAGGCCGGCGGTGTTTACACAAACTTCCGTCACGGCACTCACTTGTCACTCGCGGGCCGCACACGTGTCTACGCAAATAATACAGCCCTCAGCTGACATTGTCCCACTTCGGGACGACTGCCCGCCGTCTAGACTTGAGATACGACCGATACATTTGTTGCTAAAGCGATTCAGTTACTATATTGCACGTTTAGAATGCATCCGTTACAACATCGCGATTTGACAATTCATTCCGTAATCTTAACATTCATTCTAAACTGTTAGGTTCTTAGGTTTTCAAAAACTTAACCTTATGATCCCAATTCAACCTGCAGTATTTTTAATGCGTGGGAATTAGAAATGTCAGCTTGAACTCCAATAAATTACAACGTCCCAAATGATTAATGGAATAAACAGAAGATGAAAGAAGATTGTATTCTTGATTTTGAAAAGCGCACCCCAAGTTCGGTGCGAGCCCTGCGTTGGGTGCGAGGGGCGAATGCAGTGGGGTGGCACCCTCCTCCGGCCCGGTGCACAGTAGGCGCGTAGTAACTGCAATAACGGAGCAGTGAAAGTGTCGCGGGGCGCTTCAACCGTCAATGGGCGAAGACGTACTCCCTTCGCCCCGCCGTCTTGTGCTCAAACTTGTAGTGTACGGTGTTCCCTATATCGTAGCTCACACGTGACTCGTGAGTTGAGTAAATCCTTTTTGAATCGAATCGTTAGTTGCGGCAGCGCGGAGTGCATACGCGATGCAGCCGCAGCAAGCGGACGGGTTTAGTATGTAAAGCGCACGTGAGGGCGACCGGACAACTGACGGCGACAAGCAAATAAACGAGCGGAACGAGCACGTCGTCATTATCTTGACTCATGAATGAAACGGAACGTAAATTGAAATGTATCGCGTGCCATAATCCGCGCATTAATCTCACTCAAACGCCAATCGTTGCGTAACATTGAACACGGCGACTCAAGTTCATTGATCCACTTAATGTCCGCACTAAATGTGTCGTTGAATGTCAAAACATTGTTACATAATTACGTTTACATACCGTCTGCGTCTCTGCGCACGCGCCTACAGTTTTCCCACTTCCGATCTGTGATCACTGTCTGTCTGTACGTCACAATGTTTATTTATGAGCTTATGATTATAAAATGACGTTTACATCATTGTGATATCGTTGACCGGCTGCCGTATAATAATAACATTCATTCATAAGTGATTAATGGTTACTACCTACCAAATAGATTTGTAGTGTAGTATTAATAAAGCTATTATCATAATTATAAACAAGATTTTACGCTACTTGATGCCGTAGTAAAAGACTATTTACAAACATTCGGCCTGAAATAAACCCCGTTTATTAAATTTGTTTTTATTGCTCTTTCTTTATTTGAATTCTTTTCACACTAGTGTTTTCACAGTGTGTATGAATAAAGCCGGTATCATGAGCATACATCGTAACGTAATGTTATGAATGTTATTATTGTTGTGTTAAAGTTTAATAATGTTCTAGAGGATGTTGTCTCTGGAACTTGCCAAGATTCAAAATCACAATTACAAAACTTTTCATGGGTTTTTTAAAACTTCCTATGGATATCCGACATTTATCTGAGGTGAATGGTTTGTGGAGAACGTGTTTCTAGCTCGATTCTAAACCTTCCTACTCTGTAAATACTGTATTGTAGTATTGAGTATCCATCTAAAAATTTACTAGTGAAAGAACGTTCTACAAGAATCAAAGGTGCTATTCCTTCTCAGTAAATGGTACTTACTACTTCTGCAGAAAGAAGTCACTTACAAACAGAAGCCTTATCGGGGAGGCGTTTCGCGAACTTTAAGAATTATTATAGTTGTTAAACTTTCGCTGCGATCCGAACTTGACCGTCAAAACAAGATGGCAATAAAACACTCTTATACAATGACGTGGATTTACATAAATTATTGGCGTCGGCGCGTCTCGTCCGGCGTGTTTACGGATGCAATGTTTACACAGGCATCATACACGAAAGAGTTCATTGACTCGCATATTGTTTTATAGCCTGAGTACCCACGTACGCGTAATTGGGTCGCGCTGGCATTGGGGCATGGTGTGCGCCAGGGAGACACCGAACGCCAAGTATTTTTATTATTATCGCGCTCCCGATTTCTGTGCGAATGTGCCGTTTGATTTATACGACTCAAAATAGACAGAGAAATGCGGCCGTTTAGCGACGATTCCGAAATTACTTTCATAAAATTAGCTCTAGCTGTTCAAACGATATTTACAAACAGAAAAAACTCATTAACGGTTCTAAAATTAGAAACACATTGAACGAGTGATAAAAAACTTTGTGACGTCGGCATTTGTAGTGTACACGAAATCTTTCAAACATTACAGATAAGCAAAAAAGGAAAACAAACAAGCCCATGTGCCGACAGCACGCCGATGATAAAAATAATAATCGTTTGCATTGAATTCGGTACACCTGACATCGTGTAGTTTTTTCTAAACAGGTGTCGGAACGTCATTCATTGAGCGGTTCGATGCCCTATATTATTGTAGTCTCTTTCAAGTTCATTGAGTCACACAATGGGCATATAATTGGTCGTTAGCGTATGTCAAAACACGTCGGTACGGTTCATAACGTTTTACATAATTAGTCTCGTTTGCATAAGCGATTATTATGCGTGTCTTCGCTCGCGATGACGTCGACTATGGCTAATTCATTCGTTTGTTTATGAGTTTACTTTTACTCCACGTGGTCGATTGTTTACGACGCGTTAATTTAACTGTGAATGCGTAATAAACGCCGTTACGAGATGTGCTTGCGCTTAGCGCAAGAACGCATGACGAACATTTGCCATTTTTTATTGCTAGATTCTCTTTCGTTTGAGATAAAGTACTGATTTACATTCATTAACACACTGCTGTGCCGTGCAGTCCAACTTGAGTCTATGCTGTAAGTTTACAATGCACATTTTACATATAATACTACCATCACAACAGATCATTCTTTATTCATTATGTTTGGCAGTGAAAAATGTTATCAAAATAAACTTATCTTAAATTAAACACGTTCCTAATCAGTATAAAATATAACAAAGTAAGTATTATCAGAAAAATATGTAAATTAAATGCTATGTCATGGACAATTGATTCATAACTGACAAGTAATAGTGATTTGGGAATTATAGTACTTTACTTTAAAATTTAGCCGATTTCATCTATAAATCCAATAATTCATATTCTTTCGCATTTACCTACTTACAATAATATTTTTTATGCAAATTAGGTATATTTTGTTAACAGTTACACCGTGGTTACGTAGGTATGTACATTTCCTAAGGACATTTGTGACATCAAGGGTATTGCTAAATTCATGAATGACCTTACAGAACATTTACAATGTGTATACATTAGCAAAATACATAGGTATACTCTTAGAATGGCCACTAATTTCTGAGGCTGTAACAACTTCATTTTGATGGTAATAGAATAACTTTTTAGGGTTGCGATGGCGGTTTTATCGTCAGATTCTTTAAAGTTTAAAATACTCGTACCAAACGATCAGTTGCATTTTAAACACGATAAAGTGAAGGTTGATTTAACTGCTTACTTGTCTTGTCTACCTCTCGGAACCTTCTGTGAAACTTCTCTCTTTACTGACCAACTACTTATTCTAAAGAGTTTTCGTCCGCATGAAACTGTTCGTCATCGTCATGTGTTGTGTAGGCGGATGCACGTGACTGCAACAAGTCGTGTTCCTCTCTATAACACCCTCTCCCTCCCCTTCAACCCATTTTCTAGGCCTAGGCAATAAACATGTGACCCGTATGTTAGCAACCTTTGTTTTAACATAGGTACACCTATCGCAAACTGCTCGTTTTTTGACTTGTATTATTAATATTAAGCAGTAATTTACAGCTAGGGATAGTTTTTTTGTCCAACTATGACTAGTACTAAAGGCGGACTTAATGCTGATGAAGCATTTTTTATCAGCCAACCAATAAATTTTAGTTTTTTGATAAGTAGTCAAAACGGCTACGAATTTTTTTATGAAAGCAACATATTTTCCCAAGGAGCGCGTTGATGTCTTGCATATTAAAAATACAGGAAACCATATCTTATCATTTTCTTTGAGTATCAAATTGTTATCGCTAGTATTTGACGTTTATAATAATTGATTGAAATTATACGAACAGTCATCGATTGTTGCAGATAGGAATGGCGTTGAATTTGGTTTCTACAATTTGCAATAATCTTCATAAAAAGCCATCAAAATGGAACATTATAAGATATCAGGCGCTTTTGAAGGATACTTATAACAATATTATGATTTCAGAATTTTAAAAACAAACGTTGTCTAACGTTGTTTTTTCCTTTGTTATGAATTTATGTACCTATCTACTGAAAGCCAAAAAGATGTAACAAAAAGTCTTGTCTCCGCCTTGGCCCTTACGACCTAAGATAGGTTTTACTGAGTATGATGTTCTGTAATAAGTACTTATTTCCTGTGAAATGGATGTGTTAGCAATAATTAAATATCCTAGCAACCGAGTTAAGTCTTAATTAGTGTTTTTTGCTCGACACGAGTAAACATAATCTCGCTCTACTGCACTCAGCTCGGCCTAATCAGGCTTGCTTTTAATTCCTCGTATGTCGATAATAGAGCGCTCTTCTCGAGAAAAAGACGAGTGGAGAGGACTCGCCATTGGCGATCCGGAGCGAGGAGTAAATCTCAATACGAGCGCAGAGGCGGCTGGGCGGGGCGCCCCAGCCGTCGTCATGGCAACGCGCCCCTCGCCACCAGGAAAACGTAGCTCGCTCCCGGACTATTTAATTTTCCAACTTCTAATATCGCCTGCTAAAAAGAGTTATCGCAAGCGCCTCAAACACACGACAGTCAGTAATACTAGCAATGTAGAAAGTAAAGTGTTCAGCAGCAGTGGCGAGGCGACTCGACGATAATTAATGTGGAGTCGGTCGAGCCGAGCGAGCGGGCGCCGGCATCGCGGCAGCCTCGCCGCGCCGACAAAAAACCCGCTCCGACACAAAAACACCAGCCGCTAGAGCGAGACGGCGCCGCGAGAGCGAGCGAGACCGCTGCACGTACGTATTTCTGTGACGAGTTCTCGCTCGCCTCGAGCGTCGCAGTTATCGAGATTCGAGGCGAACACAGCGCTTTGATTTAAAACCTCGCCGAATGCGCCCTTCTATCTATCACATGGCGTTTGACAGGTCGCCGGAAACGCACCGAGCTGTCAGATTCGAAAAAAGGCGCGCTGCTCCCACAACAACAAAAACAATTTTGGAAAACTATGAACAACAATGATGAAAGGGTTACCGTGTGACGTGTACAATATACTAGAAACATGGAATACACTAATAACGTTAAATGAACGTGTAAGTTTCAACAACCAAACTTTTGGAACCGCTCTAACTAAATTTTACCACAGGAAAGTACGAAACTCGTCTATGTAGTATCTACACAATTGCCCACTAAAATTTCAATCAAAAAAAAGAAACATCAAAACTTAGGCCTTTTAACTTAAGTTTTTTTTTAGTTACAGATATAGATTCTTTTCCCGCCTTGGGGAACGGAGCTACATAAAAATGGATTTACAGACATACGGAACAATAGAATTGTAAAGGAAATAAAAGAAAAAAAAAGTTAAGTACATTATTGAAGCAAAATTATTGTAATTTTGTTTGTCTCACATAGATGGGGTATCTGATAGAAACGTATTAACTTCAATTTCAAAGACCTACCTACTTAAAGTTTGAACTAAAAATTCTGCTAAGTCGTGAAATGACAAAATAACAAAAAGTCGGTTAAAACCCCGACAAGTCTTTAAAACAGCTAACGTGACTGGATTTCAAGTTGCAGTGTCTTGTGCATTTGTAAGAAAGTTGTCGAATTATGTTGAAAAAGTCAGATTGAGAACACAAGTAAAATTTTACGTCGATAAGATAATGAAAAGAGGGTCGTAACTCCAGCTTGTTAAGTAGACTTACCTGGAAATCACTCCACATTTTCATGGGGATACACCATAGTTCCGATACGAAAACATCACACGATCACGATAACAACTGTCAAAATGTGTCACAGCACCGTCACTGTCACAAGCAGGCAGGGTGGGAGCCGAGCGCTGACTGAGGTCGCGGCGCGGCGCGGCGGGCGGTTACGACGTTCCTCCGCGCGCGCTCGCTCGGCCGCGCTCGGGGCCGCTCGGAAGCGCTCGGCGCCGGCCCACCTGCGACTCGCTTCCACGAACAACAAAACCGAACCGACTGTACTGCCTGGCCAGCACAATGCCTTCTATCAGCCGTGCCTTGGAAATACCCGTGTTTCAGATTGCTATAAGAACGAACTGAAGTTTTTGACACTTAGCATTTACAGCAAAATGACGTTCGCTACACATTGTTTTTTTATACTTTGTTTCATCCAAATTAGTATTATACAAGTTTTGAATTTAATTCAATTAGGTACACAGTTTCTTGCAAAATATTGGAAAATATTATGACGATGTAGGTATACGACGATAAGTAACAATAAAAGCAGCAGACCAGGTAATCGTATCGAAGACGTAGATAGATAGATAGATAGCAAGCACACGGTATCTTGTTCGAGCGTCTGATAACACGATTAGAACGCTAGTATGAGTCTACCTCTCACGCTTAAAGAGCTCAAGTTTTCAGTCGAGTGATAACAGAAAGTGACAAATAAAAAAGCTTTCTGAACAAAGTTTTGAGTGCGCCGCGCTACGACCCGCGTAGCAGGAAGTTCGTAGCAGTAAAACTTCGTAGCGCTCTCGTAGCGTGAAAGTTTTGATTTCAACGATTTGCGTTGCGGCGAAGAGAGGGCCGCGAGGCCGCACTAGCTCTGCGACCCTGCGCTCTGTACCACCAACCTAGAGCTGCGCACATCGGAATCGTCCGTGCAAATGCTTTGCTGTCCAATACGCGGCCCTCTCCGCTGCTTGCTCACACAAAGCCAACGCGACCGGCGATGTACGCTACACGAAACGATGCGTCACTACGAATCGAGGTCCCAGATTTATCTGTTCGTTTATCTCTCACGAGAGTGCGCCACTTGGTTGTCGAGCGACTACGCCCTTACCGTGTTTAGGTGCGTTTTGCAAATCACCTCTTAACAAAAGAACGTTCCGTGGATTGCGTTCCATGCCTCGCGCGGTTCCCCTGACGCGTCGCGTAGTCGGTAGCACCGCAGCAATGGGGCGTGTGCCGATCGATACTATTGTCCAATGGCGCTCTCGGAAAATTCATTCGGCGGTAATTTTAAACTGTCTTCTCAAAACTGTGAACGAAAATGCTTTAACTGGAAATATCGCGACGATTAGACTTGTTTTTGTTATTGCAATATGGTGAAGCGAAATGTGCTCATCAGCATGAGTTGGCATGTTCGCGCGAGCGAGCTTGCTTCAAAATAAAATGCGATCCTCGCATATACGGATTTTGTCCTGCATGACACTTGAAATGCAGTCTTATCGCTGAGTAAGAATTGGTCTATTAAAAAAACCGTTTTTTTTAAATTTATTTTATACTGACACATTCTGTGCTTACTTAGTATTCCGAGTCCACAATTTCGAGTGAAAAGTTGTCTCACAGATACACCATCATCAAGAGGAAAAAAAAGTTGTTAGTAAACCGTTCAAGTATGACTTACGTCACTCATTAACATAAGGCTAGAAATGCGAAGATACTATCCAGAACGTTACTAAAGCTGGGTTTAAAACCCTGAACCCTGCTAACCGGTACTTAGACCATTGGAATAACTTACTGCGGCATTATATTAGTATTAAAAAACTTACGGACAATTTAAAAAAGACTAAAGAAATGTGTACGAGCATTTTAAAGCGCAAGGTGTTCAAGTGCGCATGAGTTGCTGTTGCATGTGTCATTTAAACTCGCTGTATTACTACCTTCAGTTGATAGTAATAGAGTCCAAAATCGAATGAAGTCTTGAAGTTAGTGTAGGAATAATATTTCGCACCGTTTGCACTTCAGACGCTAGCTGATGCATCGTTTGGTGTCTCTTTACAATATAAGATCCTATGCTTATACATATATTAGTTAATTGAATTTACTATCTTATGCACTGCAATATAAAGTTTAATTCGGCAGCTTAACAGGTGATATTAACTTACTTTCATAAATTAGCGATTAGAAATTCGGTTTGGATTTTTGAGGCTTACGCTGTCCTAGCACATTTAGGAAATGTTTGAACGATAAGGATAAAGAACATTCAAAATATTAATAACTTTTATTTTCATATCATTAGGAAAGGTTAGATCCTTCTTCCTTCTAAGATAAAAAGGAATCTTTATTCATACATTTAAATAAAAAATCTTTATGTATTGAATGGACACGTGTAGTGTAAAGTAAAATATATATTTTAGCTTACTGGATGATGGAAATACTCATTGACAATAAACAAAATACTTACAGTAAAACTAATTACTTTTTTATACTACACTCATCGTATAGCATGCTCTGCCATTTCACTGGTGGGCAGCTTGTTTCTATGACTTTATTTTTCCTTCCATAATCTACTGGTTTTCATTGTTATTGCTAAGTGGTAACTTGTCAATGCAAACTTAACACAATCAACACCATGCGTCTTAAGCCAAACTAGTGTCATTTCTAGGAACTTTCTGCGGTGTGACGCACGTATCTGAGAAATATGCTCTTCTATCCAACTGGTAGGTCCATATTTTCTATTGGATGTATTGAATGACATCATTAAGTGGACGACTGGTTTGGTGCAATCATTAAAAAGTTAGCTACTACCCCAAAGGTCGGGAGTTTGATACCCGCACAGTACAAACATTCGTGTTCATGAACATGTAGGTTTGGACTGGTCTAGGTGTTTCTTATGTATATTATACTAGGAAACACCCAGACCAATACAAACAGACGGGGATCGAACCTGCGACATTTGCTGTAGTAGCAGACTTCTCAACAATTACACCAAATCGGTCGTCAAATTAATATTTATATTTGTCATTATTGTAGAGTCTCTGGAACAGCTTGCAGAAATGCTTCGGAGACTATACGAATATTCCATGAAATTACAACACTTAGGAAGAAGAGGTGGTAATTGGCAAATGGTCGAAAGTGATAGTATCAAACCAAAGTTGTAATTGAAGTCAAAATAGGCACTCTTCATTTTCGTGCAGGCTGTCAGAATCTTAGCAGACAATATTCCCTGATTATGGGATGATACCTACTTAAAAAAACATCACTAAAAATATTTTAGTTAGTATTATTTCCAGCCTCTACTGAACCTACGCATAAATAGAACAATCGAATCCTGTCTGTTTTCAGGCATCAACGTTCATTTCGTACTTTGTGCAAAACTTCAACCCAAAACGGACTCTATGTCTATGGTATATACCTGAGATTACCCTATCGCTTTTGTTATAGAGACCGTAGCAACAATCCAGCGATGTACAATTTAGTGGAAAAACGTTCTTGATGTGAAGAGTTAAGGGATATATTTCAAAAGCCTGCGCGTTATTCCCAATAAAAGCACCTAATTCATTACAAAATTGCAAATTCCTGAAAAGTGTGATTATGTGCTGAACATTTTCGCAATATTCTCGTCATTGACTGTGTAGTAATAAGTGTCATTTTCCTGTCATTGGCGCTTGTGCATCATCACTATTGTTAGAGCTCGACTGATTTAAATCCAATATTCCTACTTCTGTGACTGGTTTTAAAACGTAAAAGACGTATTACGTGTTTTTCTAAATTATAACCGGGTACACGGAAAAAAATGATTGCTATAACCAAGACGGATTAAATTCTCAAAAAAAATGTTTTAAACTAATTGTTTATTTTCTTAATATAAGTATATGTTCTCAATCCAAAAAAACGTGCATTGTTACGAGAACACTAATATAGTCTTGTAATAAATTCTTGCAATAAGTAAAAAGTTTTAGTTCAAGAATATTACTGTTTCATTCGAAGAAGATAACCGTTTTGCCTTAAGACTTTGAAAATAATCCATATCAAGATAATATTGCCTTATAGTAAGATGATATTATCATTCATTTAAGACAATTTTATTTTTGTTGACCGAAGAGAATATTATTTCTTAATCTGATAAATGTTTACTCTATACAAGAATAATTTTACTCCTTTTAACCCTTTTTAATTATTATCGGCTGAACAAAATATATTGTCTTGACCTAAAAGACGTTTTCTCTATTCGAGAACATAGCACTCAAAAAAGGCTCTGTTTAACCAAGACAAACCTGTTCTCAAAAATACTGTTTTAATCCAACAGTTTATTTTCTTGACATACGTATGATGTTCTTAATCCAAAAAATCGTGTATTGTTACGTGAACACTAATATAGTCTTGTCATAAATTCTCGCATTAAGTGAAAAGTTTTGGCTCAAGAATATTACTGTTTTAATCGAGGAAGATATCCGTTTTGCCTCAAGACTTTGAAAATGTTCAATGTCAAGATAATATTATCTTATAGTAAGATGATATTATCATTCAATTAAGACAATTTTATTATTGTTGACTGAAGAGAATATTATTTCTTAATCTAATACCAAAATGTTTACTCTGTACAAGAATAATTTTACTTCTTTTAACCTAATTTAATTATTATTGGCTGAACAAAATAAATAGTCTTGACGTAAACGACGTTTTCTCTCTTTGAGAACATAGCACTCTCGTTTCTAATAATTATTATCAACTTACCTCAAGAATTATAAGTTTACCTGTATTCTTAATTCAACAATCAGTCAATTTTCGTCCAAGAATATTAATAACTATATTCAAACTGAAAACTAAAAATATACTTGCGGTCAAAATACATTTTCCTATGCAAAGAAGCTATTTTACTTAATTAAGTAATGTCGCTTCGCGCTATCGTATAGGTATCGTGGATGCTCCATTGGTTGATAACGTACTAGGGTTTGGGTCCCGGGACGGCTCGTGTCTCGAAGTCCCGGGACTTTTTGTAAATTTCGTTGTCTCGTGTCCCGGGACTTTTGGGTCGAGACTCGAGACGAGACACGATAGTCGTATGTATTGTATTAATTTTTATTTTCAAAGCATTGCATTAGCCTAGCTAGCGCCATCTGTTACTGTAATGAATAATTACTTGGTCTACATACTCACTACTCATACTCACACTGGTCATCACACCTCAGTCTCAAAACACGGACTTTTTTACTTCAAATTTAAGTAAAACTGCCCTAATTGGCTTTGCGGAAGAACTGTATTGCAGGCTTTTTGAAAATATACCTCATATCCCGACACCAGATATGGAAACAATAAGCGCTGAACCTAGTACTAGTAGCTCTCAAGTACACAACGAGCCGGATGAGTCGTTTGTAAATCAAATGGTACAAGCAATTTAAAAAATCAAAGAAAATGTACCCGAGGTTCAAAAAACAACAACAAGACTAACAAGAGCAACATTGAAAAAGGAGTTTCAGTTGTTCGAAGCAACCGGAAAACGTACAGAAAATTTAGAACTACTTTATAAAGCCTTAAACTCAATTAAACCGACTTCTGTTGAAAATGAGAAAGTGTTTTCCTTGTCCGGTGGCGTTATTTCAAAAATCAGAAGCAGATTGTCGGACAAAGCTGTTAATGCTCTGATTTTTTTAAAAGCCTATTTTATAAAATCAAAGTAATTTTATTTTTTTAACTGATTAATAATTTGAAAGACTGATTCAAAAGTCTGTTTGACAGATAAGGAAACAAATCTGTGATTATAAAAATTACCAAATTATGATTAATATGATTATGACATGATATTAAAGTTAGTATAGTATGATTGTTACTAAGTTTCTTTTATTATAATAATATTTAATAATTGTTTTAAATTAAAAGTTAATCTGTGATTATAGGAATAAACATACCAATTATTTGACATATTAAAGTTAAAACTATTGTGATTATATTTTATGTTTAATAAATGTTGATTTAACCGATAATTAATGTTGATTTAAAAAAAAAACCCTTTTTATTAATACGTTTCACCAGAAATCAAAGTTCAAATTGTATAATTAAAAAAAGTCTCGAAGTCCCGGGAAGTCCCGGGACTTTGATCGTAGCCTGTCTCGTGTCCCGGGACGTTGAAATTGTCGAGAATTCCCAAACCCTATAACGTACCAATCCTTGAAAGGTTCGTTCTAAATCAGGAAAATAAAGAACACCGTGTGTTTAATAAGCTAGGTGAAAATAAAATTACAAAGATTGAACATCTACCGGTCCTCTCGCTAAATATTACAACGTTTTGACCCTTTATCATGAAATGGTGCGATGAACGAAATGATGCGTGCAATATTTTTCTTTTTGAAAGAAGATGAGTTTGACATTTTTCTCTTGAAATTATTGTTTTGTTGTAGATTAAACAATTTCAAACTACAAAATCTAACGATATTTGGCAAAGAGCTCTAGGCAAGATTATTGCCGAACAAAGTGACAATTCACGCTAGTGATTAGCGTAGCGTGTAAACCTAACCTATGTTTACAAATAATGGTACAATTGTAATGAAAATTATAGTTTTCTTTTGATTCCATAGTGTTTCTATTGATTGATGAGGGATGACTCACAACTCAATTTTAGCTAAAAAAATATTTGTTCTTAGCTGAAATGATCCTTGTTGTCTAGTCTATGTATTACCTTCGAAATTCAACACTAATCGACAAAAATACTAGTAAACTCAAAATAGTGTTTCGAGTCATCCCATTTAACCGGTAGTTTTGGATGTGCTTAAATCGTTTCTCAGGACAATGACTCTCCTAGACTGGTGTTGCCAAGACTGCAACAGCACCTGCAGCACTATAGGATTTCGGGCTGATTTCCGTGAAAGATTTTGGACAATATTTTTTTCAAAATTCGATAACCATTTTCAGTTTCTGTCATTGAATTAAATGCGTATATTGATTAAATCACTGTAAAATGGTAGTATCGAGATTCAATAAATAGCAAAAGTTATAGCTTGAAATATACGACTCTGAGTTAAACTGACCATTATTGGTACCACCACGATAGGCATTAGGTACTTCGTTTCAGAATACGCCATAACCCTTACACTCATTTCAACAAAACGTTATCAAATCTTAAAACTAAAAAATAAACGTTTTTGATCCTTGCCACGTTGGGTGCAAATTCCCTCGGGGATGTGTGGAAAAATGTGGGCTGCTGAATGTTCTGTTCCCCATGATGGCAACAATCAGTAGGTATGCCACTGACTACCCCACCTGGGATACAGTCGTGAGGGTATGTGTGATCCGAAAACACTTTCAAAAAAAAATAAAAGGACACCTTACTTTGTATACCTACATCTAACTATGCGGACAACATGATGAAAAACATATTTTCTTGGTTCAAGAATTTCTGTCTTGAGGTAGGTAGTTATAGCTATGTGCCTACGAAATCTTTATGGCAAGTCACGACGAAAATCAAGACATCTTTTTCTTGCCTTAAGTATTTCACCTTCTCTTTTTTATATGAGTTGCCAGGAAGATAAAATTAACCTTTTATTAGTAAATTATTAATATTATTATCAGTTTGCTTAGTGAACGAAAATGTATCTCGAATACGCTGCGGAAACATATTTATATGGTAAACTTTTAAGGTAAAACTTAGCAGATTGTCATTCTGAGATGTTTTATTATTTACCTACATATTTACTTAAGTAACTTATTTACAATAAAAATGAAAGGAATTTAATATGTAATACATATCAAAAAAAATGAACACCCCGAATCAGAATCAAAATATTTATGTATGAATCAGAATCAGAATCAGAAATATCTTTATTTAAATAGACCCGTTACAAGTGCTTTCAAATCGTCAAAAACTTAATCAAACAAACAAAAATACACTTAATAATAGACTTAAATACTATAATAGAAATAATAAATAAATACACAGTATACAAACATAATGTAAATAACATATGTACATATAGTTTCCCACGATCCTACTAATATTATAAAGGGGAAAGTTTGTATGTGTGGATGTACCGTGTTGCTCTTTCACGTCAAAACTACTTCATGGATTTTAATGAAACGATGGAATAATGTTGCTTTTATATCTGAAAGGCACATAGGATATAGTTTATTTAAAAAATACGACATAGCTATATTTTTTAACATTAGTTCTCGCAGACGAAGTCGCGGGCGGCCGCTAGTTAGTTCATAAATATTAGCGTAATGAGAACGAAGTAAAACAACATAAGTATATTTAAAAAACCTGTATTTTGTTACTATTGTTCATTTTTAATATACGGCCATTGTATATTTTTACCTTATAACTCAATATACCTATGGCAGTTTTGAGTTTGAGAAACGGCAACCCTAAAAGACCGGCGCGCGCGGCTTTCGTATATCGATCGATCGCGTCCGTCAATGGCGTCAATTCAATAACTTGCGCGGTCAGTGATAGTGTGGAACCTCATTTAGATTATTTCAAAACTAAGGTAACTGTCCCTATTCACTGTATTTTTATCAAGTGACTGTATGGTGGAAATGGAAAAGCTGAGAGATCTGCGTTTAGCTTGGAATATCGAAGAACAGACCATCGAAAATTTCACAAGTAAGTTGTTCTCTGATTCGTTTTAAAAGTTCCTATCTAACATAATTACAAGTAATAAGTCCTCCTACTTTTTATATTATGCAATTTTTTTTAGTTTATGTACTTAATAGGTATAAAGTAAAATATTTTTGTATCAAGAAAAATATTTTTCATTGCACCTACTGGTTATTGTAATGTTTATTATATTTAAATAAATTTCACAACTACTGAAATATCTTTGTCCTTCTTTCCGATTACAAAATAATTTACTATGGTTTATTTGCGTATTTCTTGCAAATGATGGATTATTTTATTTATTTTTTGCATTTTCTATTCAGATTATTAAGGTATACTTACTATAGGTTGACAAATAACATATTTTTTTTCAGAACACAAACTTCCTTCTTAGATGATTTGCAAATTAGTTCCTAATAAAGGCCGCTTTAAGCAGCAATAATTTTCCACCACTGAGTGCACCCAAAGTTTCATACAAAAGAAATTCGACGAAATTTCGACGGATACGTCAGGAAACAGAAAAACTGAGCAACCATACATCATTCATTGCACAACCGAAGAATATACTGGTGGAATATTATATTTAATTAAAGACAAAGTCAGGTATGTTTTTCAATCGGCCTATTAAGCTTTCGACACGCTGTTTGAATATTATCACGCGCTTCGTGTTGTATCCAAAAGCAGGTTATCACCTGTGTTTATTGTTCCAAACATGATGTCAGTACTAAATACGATGTAATGTCACCATACATTTAAGATCATTTCTTTTGAATATGGTAATGAATGTTATTAGTTGATTATTGAAGTGCTGTATTTGCCACATATTTCTTTATTATTGTTGTCACTTAGATAGCTGTAAGAATGTCAGATATCATATTTTTTATTTTTTTAATCAATGTTATTAGTTGATTATGAAGTACTATATTTGCTACTTATTTATTCATTATTTTAAGTCTCTTAAATACTGACAAGAACGTCAGAAGTCATATCTTTTGAATTTGGTCATGGTTGTTATTATTTGATTATTAAGTGCTATATTTGCCACATATTTCTGCATTCATGTTGTCTCTTAGAAACCGCCAAGAACGTCAGATATCATATTTTAAAAAAAATTGAATATTAATGGTATTAGTTGATTAATAAGTGCAAGATTTGCCACATATTGGAAATGTAAACGTAAATGAGCATATACAGGATCTTCTATAATGAGTGGTTCAACCGAAAACCCTAGATAATTTATTGGATTACCTACAACTGATTTGAACAGTTTTTGGAAATTCCTCAGGGTTGCCAAAAAAATGTATATATCGGTTGAACCACCACTCAACAGCCTGTATATTTTTTTCATAGTTTAAATGTCAAATAAATACCTACACGTCAAAATGTTAAATGTTTAATTAAATATTTTTAAGTTTTAAGTTGATTTAAGTAACGTTGAAGAAATCACCTCGTCAAGTAATCATGTGGAACTTTATTAATTACTATTTTGTATAAAAAAATATAATTTATTTGATTGAATAAATACATTTTAAAAATATATATTTTTCATTTATATGCCGCTACCAGAAGTCTTGTTTCATTTTTATCTTTATGTCTACTCGTAATATAATATATTGAGATACCTACTATTTCTTCTGTGTCAAGACTTAGATGTTTCCTGCTAAAATAATATTATAATCTTTGATAAAATTATTACTATTCTTAGCTGAAAAATATCTTTTATATGTTTAAAACCTCTTAAACATACAACTGATTCAACATACATATAGTAAAGAATAGCAATAATTTCATCTAAGAATATTTTATTTTAGCAGGAAACATATAAGTCTTGTCGCAAAACAAGTATCTTTTCGATTATTGAGAATAGCAGGGCCTTCATAGAAGACCATAATATTTTAGCAGGAGACATTATACGTCTTGATCGAAAGCGACAATCTCTTCGATTAAGAATAGCAGAGGCTTCATCTAAGATTACATTATTTTAGTAGGAAACATTATATGTCTTGATAGAAAACGAAAATCCCTTCAATTGAGAATAGCAGAGGCTTCATCTAAGATTACATTATTTTAGTAGGAAACATTATATGCTTGATAGAAAACGAGAATCTCTTCGATTGAGAATAGCAGAGGCTTCATCTAAGATTAAATTATTTTAGCAGGAAACATTATATGTCTTGATAGAAAACCAGAATCTCTTCGATTGAGAATAGCACAGGCTTCATCTAAGATTGAATTATTTTAGCAGGAAACATTATATGTCTTGACAAGAAACAAGAATCTCTTCGATTTAGGATAGCAGAGACTTCATCTAAGATTTAATTTATCTTAACAGGAAACCTACAAGTCTTGACGTAAAACAAGTACCTCTTCGATTGAGA
This sequence comes from Udea ferrugalis, assembly GCA_950022985.1. Lineage (NCBI taxonomy): Eukaryota > Metazoa > Arthropoda > Insecta > Lepidoptera > Crambidae > Udea > Udea ferrugalis. The sequence goes on from OX465533.1 coordinate 6,948,074, forward strand.
ATATTAAAAGCTTTATCTGAGATAATATTATTTTAGCTGGAAACATATGTCTTGACGCAAAACAAGTATCTCTTCGATTAGGAATATGAGGAGCTTCATCTAAGATAATATAATTTTAGCAGGAAACATAAGTCTTGACCTAAAACGAGTATCTCTTCGAATGAGAATAGCAGAGGCTTCATCTAAGATTAAATTATCTTAAAAGGAAACATAAAAGTCTTATCACAACACAAATATCTCTTCAACAAAAAATAATGAAGTTTTGACTTGACACAAATATATCTGCAACTAAGAATAATACGGCCAAGAATATAATACCTAAGAATATTATTGTCTATTTATAATACTAATTTGATTATTGATTTAAGACTTTGGAAGTCTTATTTCAAAGATTAATATCTTAGACGAAGACAAAAAATCCGAGACAATATTTTACTTTGTTAAAGAATATATTGTTTCCGCCATATGGGAAACTACAATTGTCTTGACCAAGTCGATATTGTCTTCTTTTAAGATACTTTTTTTTTCTGTGTAAGTGCGTGGAGAGCGTCGTAGCCTCATGGCCTAGTGGTTAAAAACTGGGGCTTGGAACCCGGGTCGTCCAGAGTTTGAAACTGGCCAGAACACCTACTTTGTGTTTATAATACAATTTGCGGCTAACTCTACGGTGCAGCGGTTATAGAAAACATGGAAAAAAAGCATCCAACCCACAAAACGGCGAAAGACTCGCCTTTGCTACGTCGGGTTCATATTCGCTTTTCGAAATGTGGGATTCTGAATGTTGCGTTCACCATGACGGCAACAATCAGTTTGCCTGTGATGATCGCATTTGGTTTGGTCTTGAGCTTATGTCATGTTAAGTACTTACCTAGTCGGACCTAAATAGGTGTAGGTACTTACCGATTTTCAATTAACACGTAAGTTAAAACACCGTTAATTAATTTCTAATACGAAAAATAGTAAGGACATCACTTAACAAATTACTACAAGTGTTTTGCATAAATATACATAAATGTTTATTAAGCAATTGTATACTTTATGCCTTTAAAAGAAAACATAACTGTTCGTCTTACCAAACACCTACTCGTATGTTGTGAGGATAACTTTGTTTTTTAAATTTTAATTTTAAACGTAAAATAAAAAACGTGATTATTTCAATTATGCATTCGAAATCATTACCTTGTCTATATCTATACTAAGAGTATAAAGCTAAAGAGTTTGTTTGAACGCGTTAATCTCGGGAACTACTAGTTCGAATTGAAAAAATATTTTTGAGTTGAATAGTTCATTTTTTGAGGAAGGCTATAGGCTATGTGACATCAAGCTGTGTGCTTAGTGATTGCAGTGGTTAGTCTGGTTAAGACTCAAAAGGCAGCGGGATTGATTCCCGCATTATTCGTAGCAAACATTTGTTGGTGTCTTGGTGTTTGTGACCCATGTATAAATTACTAATTTACATAACATATAGTTTCCATATCTAGGCATATGCGTCTAGAACTAAGACGGGTGCGTCATGATACAGTACAATTCAAAGATACCTTTGCTGGTCCACTGCTGAACGCTGCTTTTTACAAATACACATAAACGGCCTATATACGTCTCACTGCTGGGCACAGGCCTCACCTCAACTATGAGCTGGAATGAGCCATACTCCAACACGCGGGCTCAGTGCAGATTGTTGGAGGGGTGTAGGGATAGTGAGCAACCCTAACGTCAGATGTTATCGAGCCGCCCTAAGGCCTCTAACTAGGCTTAATGACTGACATTGCGCCGTCAACCGCTTTTTACAAATACTTTTCATTAAATACACCTTAACTATTTATAGAATATTTCCCCAACAAAGACATGATTCGATGCGATTCGTTGGGCCTACTGGTCGTCAGCCTTTACAAGTGTCGTAATTAACAATTCAGAATAAAAATGTAAGTATCTGTAGATTTTTCCCGAGCAGCGCGGTGGCGGGGTAAGGTCAAAGTTGAGGCAAGCGCAGCGCGCCAGGGTCAAGGTTCAGTGCCGCCCACAGACAAAGGCACGTGTTTTTTCACGTTTAACTGGACTGCAGTTAGGTCTTATTCATTCAGTTTTCACTTGTTTTTGGGCTTTTTATCAGGTTTTAATTTTTGAACGGTTTTCATTTGGTTTAGTCCTCATCACCATCTTTTGCCTTCTATGATCCTGGACGTATACTTTCGTTCCAAGGGCGTACCCAGGTAGGAGCAGGGGGGGGCAGCTGCCCCCCCCTAGAAGTCAATTTTCCTTACAAGTGGGAATTAAAAACGTATTTCTCTCTCTACGAAAAACGAAACAGGTATGAGCTGCCCCCCCCCTAGCTGAAATCCTGGGTACGCCCTTGTTTCGTTCGCTAAGTGTCTAAATTATATGTGCGTTAAAGATGAAACTTTTTTTTTACTTTAATAGAAACTTGAAACATCGCATACATTCGAAGTATTACCAAAAGTGGTTAATCAAAAGTAACGCCGTGAACATAGGCCTTATCGAAATCCCTACGTCTATCAGGTCATCACCTCTGCTTCACAAAATTTAATGAAAAAATATTGTATAAGTATTTTCACAAATAATGCTTAGTGCAATAAAGATATACACATAGGGTTGATTACAAAGGGATAATTAAGTAGTCCTGAGTTCATTTGCCAGCAAGAAACCAAACTTTTCTTGACAGAAATGATACTTATTTTTAGCATGCAACCGGCTTTTACAACGGAGAATCTTAGTCTATTATTTATACAAAATCGTCCAATGGTCTGAACCGTTCGTTTACAGGTGGTCCCGTAACCTGCGCTTCTTCAGTATTTAAACTGAAATAAAATCCGTTTAGTAAATAGTTACTTAGTTCGAGAGAAAACACCGCTCAGCACACAGTGTCTGCGGTGTGAGTTTTCTTATGTAGTAGTAGCTGAAGTTGTAGTAAGGTAATCCACTACATGTAGTTCATTTGTGTGTGTTACCTTATTTTGTGGCCCTTGAGGCTTAATAACATCTAACTGAAACAAATAACACTAGCCTATATAACTGTCCATCAACACCTAATAGTTGAAGTAAAGCCTGTGGCCAGCAGGGGGACTTTATGGTATTATGATTTGTTCCTAAAACAAATGACTACTGATCATTCTCTTCGTAAACAGATCTGATGATTCATATCCAGCAACTATTGCTTGCCGTGGATGGAAATCAAACCCAAACACGTGGCGTAGCAGGATTCAACCAAGCTAACAATACCCCGGACCGAATCATTATAATATCATGCATGAACTATCGATGACAACTAGATGTCTCTGAGAAGAGAAGTTGCTCGCATTTGCACATAACTTTACCAGTTCCTATATGTGTGAGATTCCTTTATTTCATATAAACGGACATTAAAAAAAAAAGAAATAAATGAACTGCAGTGAAATGTCGTGATGATGACTAGTGTTTTGTGCATGTGCTGGTGTCAGATCTTAATTCCCACATGTCGCTTCGTCAGTCGCCGCCAGTTCCTTTATTAGTGTTGATTAGTCTCCTCCTCAGCTCTCAGAGATAGTGTTGCCAGCTTCGTTATGACAAAATGTATGGTTTCAATACTTACACAAAAGAAATATGGCACTGTATCAAAAAACTTGTATATATCAGATGTATGGGCTTGCTTAGAAGCACTTTAAATGGTCAAACTAATAAAAGTCAAAATATACAAAAATAGATAATGATAGACAAAAGTGTATTGTGGTATTGACAAAAAACACAGTATTTTTACGAATCTGATGTTATTTTACACCGTTGTTGGACTGATACGAAGAAGAACCAGCAAGAAACTGGGCAGTTTTTGAGGCAGGTACTCAGTTGTAGAATTGAAATATTTCAGTGCCCCTGGAACTTGCATAAATAAGTGCTTAAGTGAAAGTTTATAGACTACCATTTAATCACATTACGAATTAAAACTGAACTGAAATAAAAGAATGCCCTGTGTTTCTATTATGAAAATAAATCTAAAAAAGGATAATTTAACCTTTGAATTTCCCTGCCAAACTACAAATTCGGCTATGTTTAGGACTCTGAAATCATTATTATAATAAAGATTTGTATCACTAATTTATACACCACAAAGAAAGCAGAGTCAGCCATCAGTCATCACCAACGATATTTAAAAAAGGTATTGATACGTCATGTCAGTACTGACGCGAAGTCAAAAATTGTCCCCTGGCGCACGTACCCATGATTTGATTGGTTCACCCTTGTCTGATCGAACAACGTTTCGTCGAAAATCAGTTGGTCGAATTTCAGTTGCAATAAAATCAGTTCGGAGAATTATTCATTTGACCGAATATTTAATTGGTAAATTTTTATTTGATGTAATTATTTGTTTGAACGAATTTCATTTGAACTAATTTCATATTATCGAATTTCGTCACTGCCCTATACTATAGTTTGGGCGGAACCGACTCGGTTAGATTAGGTTAGAAGGTTTAAGGCGGGAGCGAAGCGGAGCGTAGCTCCCGCCTTAAGCCTTCGTGGTTATTTTTTTTTTTAAACCCAAAAAACGACCTGCCTCATTACATGCTGCTTGGCATGTTATACCATCTGAAAATTACATCAAATGAACATTCTACCTTTTGATCATTAGTGCAAACGTTGTTATAGCAAATAAACATTCGACGAACTGAAAATTCTATCAAATGATATTATACAAAGTGATGATTTTCTCAAACGTTGTTCGATTTAGTAATATTATATCAAACGTTGTTCGATCAAACAAGGATAAACCGATTTGATTGTGTGTACAAGATAGCATGATTATTTACTAGAGCGTAAACGAGACAGATCTATACATGTTGCGCAGTGTTGTCTCAAACTGTCAATGCTTTGCTCAGGTGGTCGAAAGTCGGGATTTCGGGTGCCACTTTTTTAGCACAAGTAACATATCCACGTCTTTTTATTATAATATCATTGGTCATCACACAATCCAGCTGAACTAAAACTTTCAATTTTTTTTTATTGTTTCCAAATCATGCTACACAATGCTTACGATTATCAAAGGGCTGTCCGAAGTGCATTACCTCATCGATGAACAGAAAGCTGTCGTTAAGATAACGACGTTACTAATATTACTAATAGCAACCTATTAGCTAATTATTGTCGCTTCGGGGTAATTAGACAAATAAGTACAAGTAATCTATACACTCTGATATTAGGTACTGTGTTAGGTTGTGCTACGAACATCTAAGTTTGGTAATTAAACGGTCAGCATCAAAATTATGGTTAATTTTTCCGGAAAATTTAAGAAAAGTAAACTTGTCACTACAAAATAATAATAGTATTTCACTTGATTTGCATTTTAGTAACGCTTCAAACAACAGACGATCGGCACAAATGCGTTAGTCCTCATTGACCTGTACTACTCTTAAGAATAGTTGGAGGTGTCTCCATGTGGCCAGTCAACTGCTACTTCAGTTTACAACAATCAACGCTAAGCATGCGCTCACGCTCATGCTGTCCCGTAAAATTTCAATAGAACTGAAAGGGACTATACTTCTGATGGATGCTCAACGTTGATTTGCGTTTGTGAATTCGGGGGTAAGAGTCCGACATAAACGCATTCGCTTCGCCAAGATAGGAAGTTTAAAACAGTATAGCGTGGCGTTAAAAAACATACAAGTTTTTTTTTAGAACTTGCTGTTTTGTGATTATGAAGGTGTTAAATCCTTCCTTCCTTCCTTCCCTTCATCCCTCCGACGGACAGTTGCAGGCTTTTTGATGGCTACTTTATTTTACTGTAAGTAAAAACATGGACGTTGAACAAAGGTACGTCCAGCTGCGCCCTCTAAAGGACACTGAGAAGAGTGTTCTAATAAAAACGGAAGGATAATTTAAAAGAGGAATTTAGGAACTAGTTGTCAATTTTAATCCTTTTTGTTATTGCCATAATCTTGCGTTTGGTCACCATCTAGTTCAAGAGACATTCTCGTGATACAAACGCATACAAAAAAAAACGGAAGTCTCTGGAATTGGCTATTTAGAGTCGCCATAACATGGACCTAGATTAATCTAAGCAAATCACCTATACGTCCACATATCCCAAACGGAGTAGTCGGAGGCACACTAAGCGTTGTCGTCTATGGTGGACGGAACATTCAGGGGACCAAATTTTTCCCAGCAAATTCAAACCCAACGTAGCAAGGGGCGAGATTACCGCCGTTATTCGGGTTACTTGATTTTTTAGCGTTGTTTTCCATCACTGGAAATTGCAAATTATACAATAAACAAAAAGTAGGTGTTCTGGCCAGACTAAGCCTTGGAACCACAGGGGTTCCAAGTCTGAGTTTCACCATTTTGCAACTACCCTCTCACGATGATTATAACTTTTCATGTCCTATGGCACATTTATAGTTATCATCATAATTAGCTACGTGTCCTGACCTGAGTGGAAAACCCCTAACTCTCAGCGCCCTAAGCAGGGCCATTGACCATCGCGCCAAACCAGACTTGATCAGCATCATTCATACATCGCGTTGAATTTTATAGGTCATGAATTCACAATATTGAATAATAAAAATAGGCCGAATAGCGCGGTTTTTTTCCACCACGAAAAACACCAATAGCCCGTCGCACAATTGACACGGCTCATTGTTCCCGCGAAAGCCTCCGCATCCACGACCGAAAATACGCATTTTGTACATCCCAATTATCAAGAGGAAATGCTGGCAGCTTTTTTCAGGCAAAGGACATCACTTATGTTAATAATTGGCAATATCGACAAAGTTACTATTATTTTTATTTTATTTTCTACAATGCGGGTCTACCTGGCGGTAAGACACCGCAACACTCTGGTATCTAATAAACTCTTCTTGAGGAAGCTCATCATACTTTCTTGATAGGCGCGTGTGGTGTCGTGAGTTAAAGATGAATCTGGACATCTTTATATGTAGAGAATCCAATCTTAGCAAAACTTCTGCTGTGGGTGTAAGAAATCAATATCGCTAATTTATTATTTTATAAATACTTTAAATATAGACACAAAACAAACACAAATGTTCGTCACGTGAATAATTGTACTGGGTGGTTATTGTACCTATGAACTATGGGAGGGTGGAAGCGGTTATTAGTTGCTTTTATAACGAAGATGGTAGCCCAAAATTAGTTCTATCTCTTGATAGCCCAAAAATTTGGGACACAGCTTCACCAGACAATCAGGCGACCGGAAGACTTTTAACCCCTAATATTTAAGTAACATGCTTCAGGCTGCCCCCAAAAAGTCGAGACACGGCTTTAGGCGTTACTTGGAGATGGCAATCGGGCGTGAATCTGTGTGTACCACGGCTAACAGCGACGTGTTATCTGTGCACGTCATTATGCAACCGTCTAGCTAGGCCTTCACTTTTTCTTCGTAGTTACTCAGTTTGGCCGGTCAACTGCGATGTAGAAGATGGACTTGCGTCATGTGACCAATGGTTGTTGGATTAGCTGGTAATAAGAGATGCATACCTATATGTTTTATACGAATAATTAGTACTATAATTTGAATAGAAAAATGTTATATCGCCACGTAAACCATAATGAAATACAAGATACGACGTCCATAATTCTAATTCTGTCTGATATCAGTGTATGTCTGTAAATGTAATTTAGGAAGAAAAAGCAGAAAAATACATGGAATGTACGGGCCTTTGGTATTGTTCTGTCGCTGCAGTACACTGACGTGTCGCTTGTTGAGTAAGTATATATGTATTTGTTAGTTCTTTACACTATGGTTGTTATAACCATCTTCATAAGGGCCAGCACAAATCACTAGATGGTAAACAAACGGGTTCACACAACATAAACATACATATGAACGGGTTCATCAGGTATTTTTTTAAGACGTAACATCACTGGTTTGTTTTACCTCATACCTAGTACATACATTTTTAAACAAAGCTGGTTAATTGACACGAACAAATTTAAATTCGCATGTAAGATTAAAGAGACCACAATCGAAATGGATAAGAACTGGAACTTTGGAATCAGCAAAATCTAATTCTCCAATCAAAAGATAACTATACTAAATAGGAGACACTCAAACATTTTCATGCTCAATACAGTGATACATAATGTAATCTATAAGTACTGAGAAAAACCGGCAAAAAACTCAGCAGTCACTCTCTTCAGAATGATCTTTATAATAATGAGTCAAAGCTTGATCATATCACTCACGACACCCTCACCGTGAAAAGGTATGGCTTTGAAAGTTACAGACCCGAGTTTCGCCAGTAACCTATACACATATCATCATTATCACCCTGTCATATTCCACTGCTGGACATAGGCCTCTCCCAAAGTGCGCCACAACTCCCGGTTCTGAGCCTTCCGCATCCAGTCCGATTCCGCCACCGTTCTCAGGTCATCGGTCCATCTCGATGAAGGGCGTCCTACACTGCGTTTGCCGAACCGCGGTCTCCACATAAGTAAATAATCATTATCTACCAATTATTTCACTTATAGAGCATGCAGATATTGACTTTATGAGTCAATATATGAATATTAGACAATATAAAAATGTACGCACCATAACACAAGGTGTTATGGTACGAAACCGCAACATCTACTTTATTAAAAACTAGCGGCCGCCCGACTTCGTCCGCGTGGACTTGAGTTTAAATAATGTGGTATATCTTTATAAATTGTAATTGTAACGTCTTATTCAGATGCATAAACTATATTACTGTAGAGTTTCATTTAAATCCATCTAGTAGTTTTTACGTCTACAAAATGGAGTAATTTTTCCCGTTTTCCCAATGTTACTTTTCACTGCTCTGCTCTTATTAATCGTAGCGTAATGAAAAGTATACAATAACCTGCTTAAAAGTATGAAGAATAATTGTGCCAAATTTCGTTAAAATCCGTCGAGTAGTTTTTGTTTCTATAACGAACATACAGCAGACAGACAGACAGAAAGATAGACAGACAGACAAAAAATTTACTGATTGAATTTTTGGCATCAGTAGCGATCGATAATCACCCCTTGATAGTTATTTTTTAAATATATTTCATGTACAGAATTGGCCTCTCTACAGATTTATTATAAGTATAGATATAGATAGACTGTGCTGATACGGAAACCGAACTCCCTACCGTTTGATTCTCAACCACTGCGTTAAGCGGGTCGTGGGACCTAAAATAAGTTTAGTTTAAGTTGGGTAACGTGCGCGAGGACCTATAGTGAGGCAGGCACCTCGGCTTTGGGGTTACTGGGAGAGCTAATGACAAATATAGGATGTCCCTGTTTAGTTAGTATCAGATCGAAAAGACATAAAGACATCATTTTGTTCCATGTTTGGCCTCGTTATCGCCAATTCAAAAAGTTGCATTTATGTACTTACTCATAAACCATAACAAAACTGAAAAGAAGGTAAACCAACACGTTTTATTAATCGTTGTTTTAAGATTTCGTAGCTTGGGTAGATCGATAAAACACAATAACTAGATTATTTTCTTCATCAAGTCAAAAGAAAAAAACTGCAAAATTTGTTAAGCTTAAAATTTGTCTTTATCCTTGCTGCAAGTTTCAGAGACACCCTGTATACGTCCAGACAGCTATTTAGTCTTTGTGCTATTATTAAACGGAGGCGCCACTGCTATGTCTGGACCATCGGCGCAATGAGTAGATAAGTCCTAACTGTTTATAGCGGCAAAGATCGTGAATTCGAGCTATACCCTGGGCCAACATTGATGTCGGGACTCTCGGGAATCGAACTCGCGACCCTTTGAGTCTTAACCGGCTCTTGAAACACTGCGTAAGCTAGGTCGTCAAGTAATAAATAGTTTGTAAAACATATTGACATATTGGGGCCATCGTCCATAGAACGTGTCATCGTACTCTTTTTGGCGCCAAAAAGCAGGACCTTATCATATACAGCAACGGGCTACTAACTACTCTACCATTTGTACCATCTGCCATCCAATTGTTTTATTCTTTATTGCAGGGTATTAAGTAGGTTTTTTTTAATACATAATTTGTGACTAGCTCAGCAATCGCCACGCCTGTTGCCTTTCCTCTTCTACGAGTATCATGACAGTTTTCAGCGCCGATGCCAATACCAAAATGTCTACTGGTTCAGACATTTCTGGTTGAACAGCCCGACCCGGCAACGGCACAGGTCTGAGCGATCACGCGGCACCCGCACCGCGCCATCGAGGTCGCCCAATACTTGTGGTGGCAGCACTTTCGCACGTAGACTCAACGCAACTAAAAAATGGAAGACCGAAACCATTTTCTTCATTTAAGAATCATTAGTTCTTCGTTTCTGCTAACATTTATCTGTGCTAGTGGAGACTGTAGAGTTGATAAGTGATGTCAGCAAATAATGAATATTTACGGAAGAATCAAATTAATACCTACTGTGAAAGAAAGGTTTCCTATTTTGCTCTAAATAAAACATTCTTGAATGAAAACATCAAGAACGATATACCCAGAAAATGCTAATGTTAGGTAAGTGCTGATTTTTGCATCAAAAATGGTTTTAACGGGTAATTAATAAATAATAAACCGAAGGAATAGCATGTCAAAGTGTACAGAGGCACGCTCCGTTCCCAGCCGACCCCTCGCAACACGGCGTGGAGCCGACTAAAAACCATTTTCTGTTATCCGCCTTCAAAATAATATCCCCGAGCAGTCGCTAATATGACCTCTACTCCAAAGGCATAGAGTTCAATGGCATTAGCCCGAATACAATTTTATCAGAATTTCACAACCACTCTAAAACACACTCTACGTCGTTGCGCTGAAAAACAACTTCGCTTGGAATTACAAACTGTCAGTTCAGCCAACACGAAGGTTCATGGTAGCGTGGCAGATAGAATGGAGCGAGTAGGACAGCCGACCCAGATAGGAACAACGCTTCAATCGATTTTAAACTCTACCCTGACTGTAATAGGGGATAGCGCAGTGCGCACAGATATTTGCCTCAGAATTGCTGTTATATAGAAAATACTCTGCTAACAATAAATAAATAATAAAAATATATTTATTGACGATCATCGGCAGTATTCAAGTGGCAAAGAAGATTATGAAAGTAGTAAGGACGTGTTAATTGTCTTACTCCTTGAGTTATGCTGAAAATGTGTTAGATGTCTCTGTTTGCGTCATTTATCTGAAACAAACTTGGAACAATGAATGACTTGACGTTACCTACTTAAATGATTGTTTTCACGAATAAGATAGTGTTCTCTCTTTCTTTCATGCACATTTCAAAAGTTACATTTTAATTAAATGATGAATATCCTGCAACATCACTCTAGCCTCAAAGTAAGGTTTTTCACTTGTTATCTAAACCAGAAATAACGAAGACACCACAGGCATCCAAACCCAGAAAAATAAAAACTCTTTTCAACAAAAAAAATGATCCTGGTACGGGAATCAAACCTGCAACCCTTTGAGTCTCGGGGGCGCATAAAATCACGGCACAAATTAAACGTCAATAATCCTCAAACATACTCTGATTGTTAGTAAGTATGTTTTGAAATATTAATTAATTTTAGTAAGAAAACCTTAACCAATGAATTAGTTTACAGGTCTTTTAAAGGCCTTTATTAAAGGTCTTCTCCTTCTAGGTTTTTAAGCCTGTGGTTGCCTTCCATTCAGAACTGCCCTACTGAATGAGTGTAGTGTGCCTTTTTGTACATATTTAAGCATTCACATTTATTACTTACAAAATCCAAATTTAAGGTTAGCCAACCAGGAAGCGTAGTAGTTTTTTCAGCAGATAAATTGATTGACCACATCACTTTGGGACAAGCTAAGGCCAGGCTAAAGTGGGATTAGGCTAGACACCTCTACAGAATGCCCGATAGTTTGTGGACAACGACAACAACAGAATGGGCCCCAACGAAGCAGCTGCAGCACTGGAAAGCCTATGTGGAGGCAGTGGTCTGCCTGAATGACTGCTGTTTAACAGCTTTAGATAGAGCAGACAGCAGCAGATAGAGCTCTCTTTATACCTATTTAAAATAATGTGCCCAAATGCGCCCCATAGAGGAGCATGGATCTCGGCTCAGGGCGATGCCTGGGGAGAATGTTAGCTGTATGACTTTGTAGAGTTTCCCTGCAAGAATAGATTTTATTCAATGTTTTTAAGATGGTGATTTCACTGAGAGTGACAAATTATCAAAATTGATTGTTGTTTCAATTCGAATGGGCCTGCAGGATTTGACCGCGATCTCAACTGATGGAAAACGACGATGCGGTCGACTATTAGAGCATGTTTGTCTAGAAGAAACCTATTCACTCTTTGCTTAACCACTCCCAAATTGTACTGAGAACCACAGACCAAGGCAAAGCGTTCCACTCCTTAGCGGATCGCATGATACTGAAAGGTGGAAGCAAAGCGCTTCGTGGGTATATGTGGCACGTCCACTGGTGACGCAAGCCAGTGCCGTCTGATGGTGTAAGGGGCAGAGGGCACACTCACCAAAACGCAACGGGAAGGTTGGTGATAGACCATACTTTCAGATGTTGTCTAGCCGCCACCGCCTAGGCTTAACGACTGACGTTCAGCGGACCAGCTGCTTAACTAGCCTTACGAAACACTCAGATGCCCGCAAAAAACGCAACTAAATTTCGGTCAGGGTGATCACCCATCCCATTCCTGATCCAGGGTGGGTTGCTTTGCAATGCGAATCCTTGCCAATCCACTGTAACAAATGAGCTACGCTGTCACCTCTTACAACCCTCATCCATCGTAATATTGCGATCTTCATTAGGTGGTTTATATCTTGCAGGAGTAGCAGGTGCCCACCCACCTACAAACTTCTTTATATATCAGAGATAAACTTACTTACATAAGACAAAGTGTTTTTGTATTTTCTGCTTGTTGTTGTGAGGTAATTAAATGAACACCTCGCGAATTCAGTATTAATTTCCTTTTTAACCAGAAGGGCCCGTGGGCGAGGGTCCATTTTCGCCTACGCCTGTTTCGCACAGCTACCACCTGAAATTGAAATTAAAAGCATAGTATACATAATAATTTTAGGTTTTATAATGTAGAGACCACACCTCTTTATTCCAGCTTAGCTTGGCTTCTTTGAAGGAGGAGCTTCAAAAAGCTTTCTGTAATTACATGGTTTTTCTATGGTTTTACTTTTATCATCTGTGACCTATTAATATGACCCTCTGAACGAAGGTTTAGCTGCGAACGGTGATTAAAAAATTAGATTCTATCATAGTAATAGTCCCAGCGCCTCTTATGTAGTGTCAGCCTGGTCCTCCGAATTGACCGCACCGTACGCGCTTAAAAACATTCTCGGCTCTTTCATGAACACAGTTCTTCTTCTTCTTATCGTGTCGATGGTTATATCCTTTTTGACCAAAACTCCGCCACCCTAACGGCATGGTCGTTGGCACACATAAGTTCGCCAAAACTGTTCTTCCTTTTTCTGACAGCCCACCACAGGTCAGGATCGGTTTATGGCTGGAGAGGCTACCTGCTACCGTCCCATTTGTCGGGCCTTCTGAGAGTCTGCTCCGGGGCCGCGACTTGCCAAGGCTTACTTGGAAAGCTCTGAACAGGCTGAGGACCCGGGTTGGCAGATGCACGGAGAGTCTGTGCAGATGGGGTTACACAGATGGTGACAATGTGTGCGAGTGTGGTACCTCCCCACAAACTATGGACCACCTCATATCATGCCCCTTGTGTCCGGACAGCTGTACTCGTGGGGAACTTATGTGTGCCAACGACCATGAACACACTACCACACAGTCTTTGTTCTCAATCCTAGGCAAAACAAAAAGTCTTGACAGAGTACAGCATCTTCCGAGGAGTTTTCTTTGTCTCTTTCCTCTTAGTTGGTAGAGTCAATCAGAATCACGTGGAAGAAAACCCTGCAGAAATCAAGATGAGAAAAAGTGGTATGGTTATTAAAAATTGTACAAAAGGCACGGCTTTAGGTGGGCATGGAAACCCTAACTGAGCAGCGATTCGGCTCCAGCTGCGGAAGTCCTGGCTTCTGAGCAGCATCCTGATGACCATAGCGGACAGGCACGCCACACCGCTGTGGAGGTGTATGGTGCGGAGAGTTACCAAGGAAACTAATTTCTTTGATAACTTTTAGCAATCTATTTTTTGTCCATTTGTTTTATCAATTGTATAACTAGCTTGATGGATGGAATCTATGGATTTACGTTGTCCGAAATAAACATGTTTTTTTTATTTGAGCAGCGTGATGATTGGGCCTTTCCCTCTCCCAAGCTGGCAAAAAGCTCTAGCTGATCAGAAGGCTGATTTTTTAGTTAGTAGTTTAACTAATTTGACAGCAGATTTAGTGGAGGAAATGTGATCGCCGATTCGCACCACCATGCACCTTTACCATCTCGATTTGTTCCCAATTGTGTGGGCCTAGAGTGGGCCTAGAGAAAATCTGAAAATATTATTTACACGTCTTAACTCTTGGTACGCCTTTTTAACCTTCTCTTCTATCCATAGCTATCAATTGTAGCGATAACTTGATTTCAATGATAGAACCTGCTAAATTTCAGTACTACGAGTATAATGACAATTTTAATGTATTTCATTGAACACTGAATCTTCACTTGTTTCATATTTATTAATTACTCAAACACACTCTATACTCCAGTAACAGGAAACCAAGGCATTTTTTTTCAATTGGCCAGCAGTTAGCCCAAAGTTTGGCTTTCACAGCTCCAGCGGACAATAGGGTGAGCGGAAGACTCTCAACTAATGATATTATAATAAAAAAGACGTAGACAGGTTACTTGTGCTTATATAGTAGCACCCATAATCAGAACTTCGAACACCTGGGCAGAGCATTGACAGTTTGAGACGACACTGGGCAACATGTATCTGTCTGTCACACGGTCAAATCATAGGTACGTACACCAGGGGACAATTCGACTTCGCATCAGTACTGACATAACGTATCTAGGTACTTCTTTTAAATATCATAGCTCTTAACCCCTAAAAAAATAAGTAACGTGCCAAAGGGTGCCACTAGAGTATCGGTTTAGAGCGTTTAAGCCAGGGAAGTACGGGTGTCGAGCATATGTAAAAAGCGCCCACAACCACAGCCAGCGCAATGCCTTTAAATAAAAACATAAATTCATATGCACAATAAAACAATTCAGCGGTTTTGTCCGGCCTCTGGTTACGTGAATATTAATAGAAGTATGTTAAACTGAAAATCTATTTGTGAAATGGATTTTTACAGTCATATGCAATTTATGAACCTCGATGGTGTGGCACATACTGGTACCGTAGACATAGTAAGTTCCATTCTTGGTGAAGCCTTTTTTGGGTCCACTTTTCTGAGATTAGTGTGTAGCCAATAAGCATGCGTGATAGTCAACAATATCACCGTAATAAAATAATATACCGAAATTATATTTCTTACGAGTTACATTGATGAAATCACCCTAGCTCAAGGGGTAAAAATATACCAGAAAGATTCGGCCGGTCTGTTAATGGTCTCGGTAGCACAGTGGTTAGTGCAGTCGCCCGGTTTGCGAAAGATGCGGGTTCGATTCCTGCCTGATGCCAAGACGACCAAATGTCTTTTTCTGGTTTTCAGATATTTAGTAAAGATACTGCATGGAAAATGCTAAAAACAATAATAACCAATATCAGCGTAGCCTACAGGCTGTGGTAACTCTAGATGTATTGCTTGCGTGGCAGCCACTGTAATGTTTAACTCTCTCTTGAAGAAATCCATGGCATTGCTCATTGGCAAAACCACGGCAGTTCAGCTTATTCCACAATATTAAATATTAATTAAGCGTTCTTAAAAGTAGTCAAATAAATATTTTGATAATATCTTTATGGAAAAAACGTCCAAATCTGTGGTAGAGTTACATTTATGAACTTTCCTCTACCTGCGGTTTGTTTGGAAGAGATGGGTTTTTAGCGATAAAGCAGCCCAAGTTGTACGTTTACAAGTTAATTTGAACTGTAAACTGTTCCTGTAAACGATTGTTGTTGTTTTACTTTACAATTATTGTTCATTATGCCGCGAATAACACAAAACATATTTATGGCATTTTAATCCGTGTACACACATGGCAAAAATATTAATTTATTCTATCCGAGGATAGATGTTGAGATTTTCGTAATTGTGCTGTTCAAAACTATGTTCTCAGAGGATTACGTCTTCTTTCGCCATCATGATAGTAGTCAGAAGTCAAAAACTCAACGTTTATTTTTCAAAACTGTACAAAATATTTTCAAATGTAGAGTTTGCAAACTAAAAGAGTTGCAAATAAAGTCTACACGCATGCATACAGTCTCAAACTACTATCCAAATGATTACGTCATCAGTACCAAATACAAATACTTGTTTCTCTAGTCTTGTTCGCGCACGCGCAGACGTCGCAACACAACGGGACCGCCGAAATAGCATGCTTCGGCCGCGTTCGCGAGCCGCAGGTAGATGACGCTCTACCCAGTATTGCGAACCCACGGGCGTTCTGACGACTGCCACTCTACCTACACGGATATTAAAAGGAGCTCGGAATATCCGGACTATTTATCCGTAACCGTAACATAAAAGTTTCGGATAATTTCGGATATCGGCGGTGTATATGACGAGTTGTTTTTGATCGGCCGAGACACAAGCTGCGCACGTCCTTGTTTTCTTCTGTTGTTTGGTCATAGCTAATCAGATATTTAACTTTTGCCAATGATCAGTCTGAAATAAAAGTAATTCCTTGAAAAGCTTATATCCATCAGTAAATAATATGCTAATATCGGTCTCGTATTTCCGTTTTCATTTCTGTCTCGTCCAATGGTTGTTTGGTAGCGAATGCTTTTAGCAATCAGTCCGCCTTCTGTACTTTTTTGTGCATTAAAGATTAAATAAATACTATCCAAAACTAACGGACGATATCTAATCTACAATAATTTATTCCTGTATCTGTATCCGAAAATTCATATCCATAACATCCCTACTACAGGGACAGGGATACGAATAGTATAAAAAGTACGCAGCATACAGGGGCAGCTTAGGGCTACTGGTCGAATACGACGTATGAATCGTATGATGTCTTACGCGCAGTGGTTAGAGACTCGGAGAGGCACGGATTTGATTCTCGCTCTAGCCCAAATACGTAGAGATAAAACAGATGCTTCTACTGGTTGTTAACACCTATTTTTAATTAAGGATGGACCAACCTAACTTAACTAACAATAAGGTTGCTCACTAACCTTACACCCCTCCAACAACCCGCACTGAGCCCGCGTGTTGGAGTATGGCTTGTTCCACCTCATAGTTGAGGTGAGGCCTGTGCCCAGCAGTAGGACGTATATAGGCCGATTATGTTATGTTATGTATAACCTAACATGTTAGTTTCAGTCATTAACAACTTTTTGTTTTAGAACGAACTTCGAATTTAGGAACCTCTGCGTCTGAGCCAGCGTACCACTGCACTCAACTGCTCTAAAGATAATATGTACAGAGGCGCTCACATCAACCTATACAAAACCGTTGAAAAACGGGTCTTACGTCAGTGGCATAAGGTGCCCCTATGTAAAGGTTGATGTGAGCGTGTGCGCGGCTCTGTACGGTCAGCATTAAAACCATGTGAACTTTGGGATTGGCCAAAAATTACTATAAGATTTGAGAAAGCAATTTTAATGCAACTAAGAAAGAGTCGCATGTTGTTTGTGTTGTCATCACTTAAATCTATAACAAGTGAAACACTATTTTAATGCAGTTGTAATAAAGTTCAGTTTCTCAAGTATTATGAATATTTAACATATAGGTCTGGTGCTGACTGTTCATCTAAAATACAAAAAGATTTTTTAAATATTTCATTTAAATTTTGAAAATAAAAGCATGGATAGATAGATTAACAAACTACATGTAGTCCTTGAACGGCCGAGATTCAAAATGAACAAAATTAAAAGGAAACAGCTAAATAAATTGAAAATTCTATAATTTTTGGTAGCAATAAAACTAAAAATAAAGTCGTTTTGAAATTGAAGACACGTCTGTTTTAGAGTAATGACACAGTTGGACTAAATACCGCATTCCCACCAGTTGTCAAAATGCCCACTCATTATTGGTTAGAAGTCGTATTACTGTATTCTTTGAAGCGCTTCTGTGGAGGGCAAAGGCCTCTCTATCCTTCTTTCACCCTCTGCAGTCTTGAAAAATACGCTCTACGCGTTTCATCTAAATGTGATACTCTACATTTTACAGTTCTCTCTTTCTTTCTCTCTGTACTTGCAAAACTTTAATTGTAATTGATGAAATACTTACCTATTTAACTATTCCACGTTTAGACAAATTACTAAGCAAACAGAAGAAATACACGATCGTATCGATCGGGCAGAAAAAACTGAATGGGCAGCAAAATTCCTTATGGAGCAGTGAAATGATTGAATCGGCAGTAACCTTTTAATGTTTAATATTTATCATTAATTTTAGATTATTTATTCATAATATTATCATTACCAAATTTTAAAGGTGACCAATAAAATAACATTTACTTATTTTTACACAGTCATATAATGTCATAACTTCAATACCAAACCAAAAGTGCAAATTCATACAAACAGATCTGTTTAGAATGCCCACAACTGGGCTTAGAAGAGGGTTATTGAAGTATGCGCGCGCTTAGTAAGTGTTCTTTAAAACAAAAATCCCGCCAAAATGGCAAATGGAAAACCTAAACAGTGTTTGTGGTTATTTTAATCAAATTAACAGGATAGACAAAAGATTTTCAACGTCAACAATATGAATAAAATATATTGACAAGCAATAAGTTTGTATGTGAAGACTATTATTTCATGTCAAATACCAACATCAAACTAAATGAGGTGCCGTAAACATAATCTCTTTCAAATAATTTATTTCACGCACAATTTCCCGCCACAAAGCCAATGACGGACAAAGCATTGTCGAATTAAAACGACATTTCATCAGATATCAGTTTATAACACAGAAATAGTTAGCCACAAAATGTTCCGCACACATTAGCCGCCGAAAAATGGACTGTTAATTAAAATATTAAACCTCTTTACTAACTTTTCGCTTCGATTCACGTAATAGAAAATGTTATAACCAGAATCGAGTTCTCGGCGCCCGCTGTTTTCCTCAGCGCTTTATCTCTCTCTGACTCTGCTCTTTGACATCGTCTAACGTACACAACCTCGCCGCTTGTTAACGTCGACCTTATTAAGAGAACAGTAAAGCCACAAGTCCCTGGGCAACGCTGAGGTCGCTTCAATTTTGGACTCATTAAGCGGCATTCGGGAATTTTGGATTTAGTAAACAGATAGAAATAAATGAAACAACAAATTAGACCGGTTTGCGCCGCGAGTGTAGCGTCTGTGATACCTGTTTGCGCTAAAATAGTCTACTAATGATTTGGTTTTTGGCCAACAAGCTCTATTCTTCCCAACTACGTATGTTTTATTAATAAATAAATATCCAGGACACTGTCTCGGGCTCATGGGACGGTAAAATGCTAGAGCCAGAACTTGTACTGTCAGTGCTAAAAACCTACACATAAACCTAATGAGTACTTTTCAAGTCCTAATATTCACAGCCAGACTCAGAACAAAGACAAATTATCGTCATTAATGTTCGACTTGCGCGGGATTCGAACCAATGACCCTGGCAGGACCACTAACCATTACGCCATGGGTCGATTTGTACTGCCATGACTTGTCGGTTTTTGGAAATTCAATAGTAGGTAATAGTTAATACGTTGGGGATAATGAAAATGCACAAAAGTTTCCAAACTCTACATTCACAAAAAATGTAGAAACAAAAAAATGGTCGTATCTACAGCGCTATGCGGGCGAGCCAGCAGAATACGGAAACGGGCAACGCAGTATGTGTTTGGAAATCGTCGAAGGCTGCCCAAGGCTAGCATATTTCGGCAGTATGCGAAATGCGGGCTTGGAGCAGTGCGGTCGGTGCGGGCTCAAGCGCGGGCGCGGGCCGAGCGGGCGCGGGCGCCGACGACGTCTGACGCAACCCGCGACCTCTTTGTCCGGCTCCCAGCCCGCGGACTCCGGCGGAATGTCCGCGAGGCCTCGCCCGCCACACTCCGCGCTCGAGTAATTACGAATGTCAAATGTTATCGCACGCAACCGTCCGCCGCCGTCGCCGTCCGCACTCCGCTGCGCCGCTCTTCATAATAATAAAACCTGATATTTAAAACGGAACGTCCTTCTAACGCCGTGTAGTTGCGCCGACGCCAATCTACGATAATAATAAGCCGGGTACCTAGATAGCAATGCGCTGCAGCGCTGCAAAAGCTTGTATGACTAAACTCTCCTTCGCTGTAAAGCGCCACAGCGCTTGCGGAGCGAGCTCCGTAGCGCTCACATAAGTACGGCCAGTTCTATGCGCGCCTGTATAGCTATTAAATGTATATAGAATATATAGTAGTAATCGCTCGACGCAGCGGTATTATGTCGGAAATATACCGGCCGCGCCGCGACCCAAGCCGACTCACCGTTTTGCGATTTAGTTTGTATGGGAAGTTTAATATGGATTTTTTAAGCCCGTAGATAGAGTTATGGAAACGGTTCTTTTAGTAAAATGTAAAGTATGAGGCAAGCTTACATTGAAGTTGTATTGGGTATGTCTTGCGTGCATACTTTAGAAAAAAAAATATCAGAGGATATTTTTCTATTTGCGCTAACATACAAATGAAAGCACTTTGTTAGAGAAATTAGAGACGGAATCATTGAATAAAAATCAAATTATATTTAATAAAATAGTTTCAAATAGAGACAAAGATGGTTGTGTGCAGATTTTGTAGTAAATGTCCAAGATTTACAATCGAATATACGCTGACCCAGTGACCTGTTACTGAGGTGTTTTTTTTTACGAAAAGTATTCTGCAGCAAACACAAAAAAATTGATTGAATTCTAATATTGGTTACATTTCAATATTAAGTGATAATTTCGCTAGGCACTTCTAAGCAAAATCTGCCTATTCGAATAGTGCTGCTTCCTATTTGAATCCCCAGAACAATGTAATATCTTAGAATATTATTATACAAAATCATAAAAAAACTGCGAAGTTTGCAAAACCTAAGCTGATTTTTACTTTATCTACTGTCATCTTAAATACAACTTCTAGAATATTATAAAAAATACATTGCCATCTATAGTTTTTTTAATTAGGAAGGATTTAATCAGTTAAGTTTGTTTTTGCCTATTCATACTTTTAACAATACTTTACTTAACTTTAATGACGACGCAACGAATGAAAGTCATATTTCATGAACGATTAATTTTATTATTTACATCTCGCAAAACCAAAAGGCCTCTCGCACAACACGCCATAGCTAAGCTCGACTTGTATATTTTGTATGGTCCATTAATTGCCAAGCATCAAGTACAGCTGTCAAAATGGGGACATAAATCAGACCCCGAAAAGATGTATTTTTGATCTTTAATGTTTTTTTTTCCTTCATCAAGTAATTACAAAATTTCAAAGCTAAATATAGCCCAGAAAGCGCCATTCAATAACTTTCTCAGCAGGAAATATTAAAAAAATATATTTTAACTACATACGAGTCTTCCTTAATTTGAAAGCTAAAGGAAAAGTTTGTTTTATAAATTATAATTATGACAATATGTCCATCCATGTAGACAATTTGAGTAAGTTCGAAAATATTGTAAGATCAAAAATTCAGAAACATTAAATCGTTCAGGGATTATTACTTTAAATTTATCTTTAAATTTAATACATATTTGTTGCAATTTTATTTTAATAACAATTTACAAAAGCTCAATCACTGTTGTTTTGTGAAAGGTAGAGTGTTCAATTTTTGAATGAGCTTATTCTTAATACTTATACGTGCTATAGAGTCGTGTAGATCAACTAAATATTGTTAATGGATTTTGTCTATTCGAACTTAATTTCATCTTTTTTATTGTTTTTTCATACAAATCACAAGCCTACGTTGCTTTTTTGATATTAAAATCGCAAAAATGAATTATTGTAAGTAAAAAATATGTTTAAACACGAACTATCGCCTGAAAACGGACTCTTCGTTTTTGTCTAACAAATAAAATCCCAGCGGCGCAGTCGGCCTGGTTCGCGGCCCGTCCCTCCGTCAGCTATAGCGTGGCCTTATAGATGGTTGTTTGCGCTCACAGAGTGCGGTGAACAGCGCTCACCGGGCGCGCGCCTGTGTGGGTGCACACCGACACACACACGCGCCCGGCCTGTGTACGGGTGCGTTCCGAAACCGCTCTCTATTCTATCTATGCGAAGGCGTCGTATCGCCACGTATAGCGGGCACGCTCGGGGCGAGGAATTTAGAGGCGGGGGTCGTATCGTTAATTGTTATGAAGTTGATTTCGGTCCTGAAATTCCGAAATAGGTATTTTGAAACGCATCTTTTTCGTCGCGGATTTCGTGTCGCGCCTTGATCGGAGCGCCGCGGTATCGCGATAGACTAGGTCATGCGACTGTAAACATATGTTTTCATTTACGATTCGACGTCGCGCCGCGTGTTATCACAGAGCGTAGTGATAACGAAGCGAAAGGCGCTTAAAGCTGGGGGTGTAGGGTTTAAAGTCCTGTGGCTTCGTGGCATAGAAATGTTTCTGCCAATCGCGAAACAAGTCCATGGTTAGTGAATTGAGTGACCGTGCGCAGTTGGCGGGTCATGGTAATGGTGGCGCTGATGACTTATTCTAATTCCTGATGAATCGACTCTACATTCCACTTAATTTTTGAGATCGTGCTTACGTTCTATTAATTTCTAAGTTATTTGGCCATTTCAAATAAAACATTGTAGGTATGAGCTTTATGTTGAGTCTTTCATGCAACTTAATATTAAGTAAGTACAATGATTTTTTGTCAAACTTATGTTAAAGAAAATAATTGAATCTTATAAACAATTAAAATACTGTGATTCAGGTTGGTCATCAAAATAAAATTGAAAGAAGAACAAATGATGACTTTCAACATAAATTCAACTGTCCACAAGGACAGTTGAATTTAATCATTTTGGCAGTAAATAATGGCGTAATATAACAAAAAAAATTAGTAAGGCTAATGAAATAGGTAATCAATTAAATAGTAATTTATGGGTTAAGTTTAAAACCCTCGGGGCACCTCTGAAATCGATCTGTCCCTGTAGGTATGTAGGGTTAGTTCGCCTGTTTGCGTCCACCACCCAGTTCGCGTCCACTTTACCGATCTGCCTTTGAAAATACTCGAAAATAAGAAAACTATCACACGAATTGAAAAAAAAGACATTAGTGCTAATACCTCAATGTTCAAGAGACACGCACATAAGGATATAAGGTCCGTGCGCCAAACCAATCCCGTTTAAAAAAATAATTTGTCTCGGATGTTCAGCAAGAGAGCGGATTCTTAGCGTAAAAATAGTGTGCAGTGGCGCGTTCGAAGGGAAGTTTTTTGTTGTTATATGTGAATTTTAGGATACATAGCTGTTTCTAGACTTTTATAATGAAAAAAGGAATAATATTAACTATGAATTTGCTTAAGTTTTTTGTATTTGACGAATAAAATGGGGTGGACGCGAATTACTACATCGAATTCATAAAACTCCCAGTTTGCGTCCGCTATGGACGCAAAGTATACCTATAGGGGATAATGATAGACCAGATTGCGTCCACTACTTTTTTAAATACAATAAAATTTACTTACTTGTAAAAATAATTTTAAATGTATTGTTTGTTATTATAATACATTTTTTATTGAGACTACGTGCTTATAAATATATTTTTAAATGAAAGTAGGGTCTTTCTTTCATTCTTCTTGTATATTTTTTTGTCTAATGAATGTAATTGGGTAATCCGTATTAATTAATGTAAATAAATAAATAAATCTAATCTAATCTAAATCAGCCATGAGGATCCCACTGCTGGGCAAAGGCCTCTCTTCCCCTCCTCCACGCGAGTCTATTTTGGGCCATTTTTGGCCAGTCCCCTGCAAAGGCGTCCAGCTCGTCTCGCCATCTGCGCCTTGGTCTGCCAGTAAATAAATAATAAATAAATTTAAGATGCGGTCGGTTCGGAACCATGAAAGAATGAAGAAAAGAGAACATAAACAGAAGACGATTTAAAGGAAGCGTTAAATGAAATTCGAGTGAAGAATAAAACGATAAGACAAAACTTAACAGAACTGATTACTTACTGTTTATTCATTCATAGACAGACGACTGGAGAACAGAACCAGGTGGAGTAGTATGCTACACCGACCGCTTCAGAAAAAAATCAACAAAGCTCTTGGTTGCAAGCGTGCGCAATATGTACTATTTTGATGATAGTAGAGGAGATGACAAGATAAAGACGCTGGGCAGGCTGGCCGGCGAGCGTTTGCCAAACCAAAATCTCCGCAATTCTGGATTTCTCTGACACGCCTGCTAGGCAAGCGTCAAAACGATGACACAAAAGTGATGATCTACAATGACAGCCAGGCGCACTGAAAGCACTCAACAAACAGAGACAACATCAGTGATTGTCAAAGGATGCAAATCAGCACTAGAGAGACTAGCTGGCACAGCTGAAGTTGGATGTGCGAGGGTCTCCTGCTACGACAGAAAGCCAGACAACGAAGAAGCTGATCAATGGCCCAAAGCAGGGGTCGAGAAGAACCCAGGAGGGGTTAACATCATCGAGGGATAATCAAGCGCAGCAACCAAAGAAGGATCAAAGACCACGGCAGGATTGCGACAGTTGAGCTAGTTTACCAACGGACTAGACACGAAAGGGGAGGGGCTACTGATTAAGCTTTCTAGAAGCAACGTTCGACTAGTAATCAAGATAGAAACGGGACACTCCCAACCAAATAGACATCTAACCCTGATAAGCGTGAAAGACGACCCCATGTGTCCGCAGTGCGAAGAGTGCGAAGAAACAAGTCTCCACCTGATCGCAGAATGCCCAACCTACCCACTGACCAGATGGGAGCTCACAGGGTCGGACAAACTAGGCATAGCCCAAGTACGAGCGCTGACGGTGGAGCAGATTATCAGACTTTTTAAGCAACGCGAAGATTCGACGGGAAGCTGTGACAACTTGAAGACACAGAGCCTGGGGAAATGGGTGAAATGGCACACAACAGGCGGACCGAACACCCGGCATATTCTTAGTGTTTTATTTTATAAAGGTGCAATGATTATCTACGTACAACTTACCTAATTTGAGTACTAATTTTTTTCAAGCGTTTTTTAATGTTAATAAAGTTGATTTGAAATATTTTTATCCTTAAATAAAGGATTTGATATAATACAACTTTTTCTGTACAAATTCATAAAAATATCACCCCTATCTATTATATATAAAGCTCGATTACCACTCACTGACTCACTGACTCACTGACTGATCAGGGGTGTTTTTCATTCATTTTGAACTCGTTTTGGGTTATTTTCACTTTTTGAGAATTTTTGTTATTTTTATCAAACCAGGTTTAGGAAAAAAAAATTGGAAAAAAACAAGATGGCGTCTTTTTTTTAGACATCAACTTTTTTGTTTTAAGCGCTGAATTTTTTCTTTTTTAACTGGGTGTTGCCAACACTAAATTGGGTATTTTGAAAAAATAAACATTTAAAAAAAGAACGTCCCCAGGCCGCCATCTTGGATTGAAAAACGGGTTTTAGAGTGGTTTTTGCGTTGCCATAGTGAAGTGAGTTTCTGTTCGATTTTCGAAATTCTTCTTTTGTTTTGTTGCTGGTGTAGTCCACTCGACATCCTTATCCACAGATTTTTAAAATCCAAGATGGTGACGGCGCTGGCGGCCATTTTGTTCAGATCAGCGAAATCGACCATTTTTGAGGCGATTTTTCCGGTAGATGGCAACACTTGAGCGTTTTTTGAAGTATGCACCGACTGTGGGTAATTTATTCAATTATTGCCCGGAATGTGAATTTCTACCAAATTCATGGTAGTTTTTGGGACAGGGCCCGGGAAAGTCGAAATGAGAAATATGACAGCTGTCAAAAAAACTTGAATGCAGTTTGATGGCAACTCAGGTACCTAATGACCTTTTAGTATTTTTGCGAAAATCGTCTGGCAACACTGGGAACTATGGTAGGAAACAAAATTTTCGACATGGGTGTCTTTAAAGTTAGTGACGGATACTTCCGAATATGGTAGAAAAAAAGTGAGAATGCCAAGTGTTGCCATATATAGTCCAGATTATGGGAAAAATACGGGATTTCTGAATTTCAAAATGGCGGACGAGCTGGCGGCCATTTTGTGAAAAGTTTGCGATTTTCAAACTGTTTTTCGAGCTTTTTTGGGTGTTGCCAATTTTTGAGAGGGATGGAATGTACTAGCCAATCGTATAGTTTGTGCTTGCGGGTTGCCAGGATACAATATTTTTTTGGTAGCTTTAGTAGTTTTTGAGAAATGGCCCGAAAAAGTCGAAAATAGAAATAAAGTCTTTTCAGTAATAAAAATGCCCTAGGCCGGTTAAATGCGACCATTAAAATGACATTTGACCATTTTTATCAAAATCAACTGGCAACACTGGAAATGAGACTTAAAAGTTTTTTTTGGAAGGGGTCACTTTGAAAGCCTCTTGAGGGAGTTGTGAGCAAGATAGAAAAAAACTAATGATACCGTTTTTCGTGCAATATAACTGAAATTGCACTAAAAGTGTAAAATCTCAAAAATTCAATATGGCAGGTACACTGGCGGCCATTTGAAAATATAGCAATTTAAAATTTCACTAAAACTGTTTTTTCGGGTAGTTGTCGTCATTTTACAAGAAAATGTTACTTGGGTTTATTGTCAGGTTAAGTGAGGCCTACAGTATCGTGAAAAAACTTTCCCCATTTTCAGGGTAAATTCTGAGATTTACCCGAAAAACAAAATTCCTTTGTTTTAAAAAAAAAAGTATGTCACCCTGTTCAAAACTATCCACTTATAACGATTTGACCCATTTAAGGGTAGTTCACCTCCTTGAAGTACGAAAAAAAAGCAACGAACTGTAGGCTCTCCATACTAAGACATCCCATACTAAATGTACTGGGAGTCACTGAAAATGCTACTTTGTATGAAAAAATCACGCACACGGTGAAGTCCTATTAATGTGAGGCCGTAGGCCGAACTTCACGTAGGGCGAAGCACGCAGCGAAGCTTATCAGCCTACAGCGAGGCCGCAGGCCGAGCTTGCTGCTCCATCACGGACTGAATTCACTTTTGCGAAGCCGAAGGCTGAGCCATAGCCTTGAGCAAACCCACACCGTGTTAGCTTTTGCGAAGCCGAAGGCTGAGCCATAGCTCTCAGCAAAATCACACCATGTTAGCTATTGCGAGGCCGAAGGCTGAGCCATAGCATTGAGCAAACCCACACCGTGTTAGCTTTTGCGAAGCCGAAGGCTGAGCCATAGCTCTCAGCAAAACCCCACCGTTTTAGCTTTTGCGAGGCCGAAGGCCGAGCTATTAACGTGAGGCTGTAGGCCGAACTTCGAATAGGGCGTAGCCCGCAAGCAAAGGATTCCAACGCTTAGCGAGGCCGGAGGCCGAGCGTCTTATTGTCGACTCAAGTAATTAGTTAGAAGTTGCGAAGCCGAAGGCTGAGCTAGAGGTTTTTCAGCAAAACTACGACGAGTTAGCTACTGCGAGGCCGTAGGCCGAGCTTTGATTGCAAGGCCGTAGGCTGAACTCTGCGTCCTTCAACGACTTAAGTAACTGCGCGAAGTCGAAGGCTGAGCGCCTCCACTATCTAAAGCCATGCCATGAAGCTTTTGTGAGGCCGCAGGCCGAACCCTGCGATTTTCGACGAATCAAGTAACTGTGCGAAGCCGAAGGCTGAGCGCCCTTACTATCCAAAGCCATCCCATGAAACTTTTGCGAGGCCGTAGGCCGAGCTTTGCATGTGAGGCCGTAGGCCGAACTAAGCCTTCTTTAATTAACTAGGTTACTGTGCGAAGCCGAAGGCTGAGCGCCTTCACTATCTAAAGCTATCGCATGAAGCTTCTGCGAGGCCGCAGGCCGAGCTTTGCATGTGAGGCCGTAGGCCGAACTAAGCCTTCTTCAATGAATTAAGGTAACTGTGCGAAGCCGAAGGCTGAGCGCCTTCACTATCTAAAGCCATCCCATGAAGCTTTTGCGAGGCCGAAGGCCGAGCTTCGAATGTGAGGCCGAAGGCCGAACAAATCGTATTGCCCAGCCAAGAGCGGTAGTTACAACCCCCAGCGAGGCCGCAGGCCGAGCTTCGAATGTGAAGCCGGAGGCCAAACTCCGCATACGGTGTAGCCCGGAGCGTCCATCAGCGATCTCCAAGTAACTTCGCGAAGCCGCAGGCTGAGCGCCCGCACTAGGATTCTTTTGCTAAAACACCAACTACCCAGAAAAGACAGAGAGCGAGGTCCGCGGAACAGCAACCCCATCGTCACACAAATGCGAGGCCGAAGGCCGAGCTGCGGCGAGGCCCCCGGGGGCCTCGCAGCCGCGGGAGGGGCGAAGCCCCGGAGCGGCCAGCGTCGCAGACCTAGCTTATGGCCGCGAGTCGGCCGTAGGCCGGCGGCCAGAAGCTAGTCTATAATATATAAAGCTCGATTACCACTCACTGACTGACTGACTGACTCACTCACTGATCAGGGGTGTTTTTCAGTTATTTTGAGGTGTTTTAGGGTGATTCTCACCTTTTGGGAATTTTTCTTATTTTAATCAATCCAGCTTTTTTAGTTTTTTTTTTCCAAAAAACAAAATGGCGGCTTTTTTCCAGACATCAACTTTTTTGTTTGAGGCGCTGAATTTTTTCTTTTTTAACTGGGTGTTGCCATGTCCAAATTGAGTATTTTGAAAAAATATTTTTTTAAAAAAAGAACGTCCCCTGGCCGCCATCTTGGATTGAAAAACGGGTTTTAGAGTGGTTTTTGCGTTGCCATAGTGAAGTGAGTTTCTGTTCGATTTTCAAAATTCTTCTTTTGTAGTGTTGCATGTATAGTCCACTCGACACCCTCATCCACAGATTATAAAAATCCAAGATGGCGGCGGCGCTGGCGGCCATTTTGTTCCGATCAGCGAAATCGACCATTTTTAAAGTGATTTTTCCGGTAGATGGCAACACTTGAGCGTTATTCATAGTATGCACCGATTGTGGGTTATTTATCCGAATGTTGCCACGAATGTGAATTTCTACCAAATTCATGGTAGTTTTTGGGATAGGGCTCGGGAAAGTCGAAATGAGAAATATGACAGCTGTCAAAAAAACTTGAATGCAGTTTTATGGCAACTCAGGTCCCTAATGACCTTTTAGTATTTTTGTAAAAATCGACTGGCAACACTGGGAACTATGGTAGAAAATAAAATTTTCGACATGGGTGTCTTTAAAGTTAGTGACGGATACTTCCGCATATGGTAGAAAAAAAGTGAAAACGCCAAGTGTTGCCACATATAGTCCAGATTATAGGAAAAATACGGGATTACAAAAATTCAAGATGGCGGACGAGCCAGCGGCCATTTTGTGAAAAAATTGCGATTTTGAAACTGTTTTTTGAGTTTTTTTTTGTGTTGTCAATTTTTAAGAGGGATAAAATGTACTAGCCAATCGTGTAGCTAGAGCTTGCGGGTTGCCAGGTTACAAAATATTTTTGGTAGCTGTAGTAGTTTCTGAGAAATGGCCCGAAAAAGTCGAAAATAGAAATAAAGGCATTTCAGCAATAAAAATGCCATAAGGTGGTTAAATGCGGCCAAGGAAATGACATTTGACCATTTTTATCAAAATTAACTGGCAACACTGGAAATGAGAATTAAAACTTTTTTTTGGAAGGGGTCACTTTGAAGGTCTCTTGAGGGAGTAGTGTGCGAGATAGAAAAAAACTAAAGATACCATTTTTCGTGCAATATAACTGAAATTGCATCAAAAGTCTAAAATGTCAAGAATTTAATATGGCAGGTACACTGGCGGCCATTTCAAAATATGTAAATTAAAAATTTCACTTAAACTGTTTTTTCAGGTAGTTGTCGTCATTTTACTGGAAAATGTTACTTAGGTTTTTTGACAGGATTAGTGAGGCCTACAGTATGGTTAAAAAATTTACCCCATTTTCAGGGTAAATTCTGAGATTTACCCAAAAAACAAAATTGGTTTGTTTTAAAAAAAAATATATGTCATCCTGTTCAAAACTATCCACTTATATCGATTTGACCCATTAAAGGGTAGTTTACCCCCTTGAAGTACGAATTAAGGACATTGAACTTTTTGCCTGCCATACTAAGACATCTCATACTAAATGTACTGGGAGTCACTGAAAGTGCTTCTTTGTATGAAAAATTCTTGTGAATCTTCACGGAAACATTGAAAAAATTGCGAGGCCGCAGGCCGAGCTTCAAATGTGAGGCCGAAGGCCGAACTCTGCGTAGGGCGAAGCCCGTAGCGTCGCCTATGACGGCCTAACTAACTTCGCGAAGCCGTAGGCTGAGCGCCCGCACACGGTGAAGTCCAAAGTTAATTGCCTCAGTTACTAAAAGGCGAGGCCGGAGGCCGAGCTCCGAGCGTGAGGCCGAAGGGCGAACTACGCGTAGGGCGTAGCCCGGAGCGTTGGCTTCCAACCCCCAGCGAGGCCGCAAGCCGAGCTTCGACTGTGAGGCCAGAGGCCGAACTCCGCGTAGGGCGAAGCCCGGAGCGTCCATCATCGACCTCCAAGTAACTTCGCGAAGCCGTAGGCTGAGCGTCCGCACTAGGATCTTTTTGCTAAAACAACAACCACCCAGAAATGGACGAGAGCTTTGTCCCGGAACAGTGAACCCAATTACAAGCAACTGCGAGGCCGAAGGCCGAGCTGCGGCGAGGCCCCCTAGGGCCTCGCGGCCGCGGGAGGGCGAAGCCCGGAGCGGCCAACCCCGCACTAGGATTATTTTGCTAAAACACCTTCCTCCCAGAAAAGAACGAGAGCGCCATTCGCGAAACAAAAAACCCCCATCAAACAACTGCGAGGCCGAAGGCCGAGCTGCGGCGAGGCCCCCGGGGGCCTCGCAGCCGCGGGAGGGGCGAAGCCCCGGAGCGGCCAGCGTCGCAGACCTAGCTTATGGCCGCGAGTCGGCCGTAGGCCGGCGGCCAGAAGCTAGTCTATAATATATAAAGCTCGATTACCACTCACTGACTCACTCACTGATCAGGGGTGTTTTTCACTTGTTTTGAGGTGTTTTAGGGTTAATTTCACTTTTTGAGAATTTTTGTTATTTTAATCAACGCAGCTTTTTGAGTTTTTTTTTTTCAAAAAACAAAATGGCGTCTTTTTTTTAAACATCAACTTTTTTGTCTTAAGCGCTGAATTTTTTCTTTTTTAACTGGGTGTTGCCATGTCCAAATTGAGTGTTTTGAAAAAAAAAAATTAAAAAAAAAGAACGTCCCCAGGCCGCCATCTTGGATTGAAAAACGGGTTTTAGAGTGGTTTTTGCGTTGCCATAGTGAAGTGAGTTTTTGTTCGATTTTCAAAATTCTTCTTTTGTTCTGTTGCTTGTATAGTCCACTCGACATCCTCATCCACAGATTATAAAAATTCAATATGGCGGCGGCGCTGGCGGCCATTTTGTTCCGATCAGCGAAATCGACCATTTTTGAGGCGATTTTTCAGATAGATGGCAACACTTGAGCGTTTTGCATAGTATGCACCGATTGTGGGTAATTTATGCGAGTGTTGCCATGAATGTGAATTTCTACCAAATTCATGGTAGTTTCTGGGATAGGGCTCGGGAAAGTCGAAATGAGAAATATGACAGCTGTCAAAAAAACTTGAATGCAGTTTTATGGCAACTCAGGTCCATAATGACCTTTTAGTATTTTTGCAAAAATCGACTGGCAACACTGGGAACTATGGTAGAAAATAAAATTTTCGACATGGGTGTCTTTAAAGTTAGTGACGGATACTTCCGCATATGGTAGAAAAAAAGTGAAAACGCCAAGTGTTGCCACATATAGTCCAGATTATAGGAAAAATACGGGATTACAAAAATTCAAGATGGCGGACGAGCCAGCGGCCATTTTGTGAAAAGTTTGCGATTTTCAAACTGTTTTTTGAGCTTTTTGGGGTGTTGCCAATTTTTGAGAGGGATGGATTGTACTAGCCAATCGTATAGCTCGTGCTTGCGGGTTGCCAGGTTACAAAATATTTTTGGTAGCTTTAGTAGTTTTTTAGAAATGGCCCAAAAAAGTCGAAAATAGAAATAAAGTCTTTTCAGTAATAAAAATGCCTTAGGCTGGTTAAATGCGACCATTAAAATGACATTTGACTATTTTTATCAAAATCAACTGGCAACACTGGAAATGAGAATTAAAAGTTTTTTTTGGAAAGGGTCACTTTGAAGGTCTATTGAGGGAGTTGTGAGCAAGATAGGAAAAAACTAAAGATACCGTTTTTCGTGCAATATAACTGAGATTGCACCGAAAGTGTAAAATGTAAAGAATTCAACATGGCAGGTACACTGGCGGCCATTTGAAAATATCACATTTTAAAAATTTACAAAAGTTGATTTTTCAGGAAGTTTGCGTCATTTTACAGGAAAATGTTATTTGAGTTTTTTGTCAGGTTTAGTAAGGCCTACAGTATGGTGAAAAAAATTACCCCATTTTCAGGGTAATTTCTGAGATTTTCCCGAAAAACAAAATTGCTTTGTTTTTAAAAAAAAAGTATGTTATCCTGTTCAAAACTATCCACTTATAACGATTTGACCCATTTAAGGGTAGTTCACCCCCTTGAAGTACGAATTAAGGGCAATTAACTTTTGGCCTGCCATACTAAGATACCCCATACTAAATGTACTGGGAGTCACTGAAAATGCTACTTTGTATGAAAAGTTCCTTTGAATTATCGCACAAACATTGAAAAATTTGCGAGGCCGCAGGCCGAGCTTCGAATGTGAGGCCGAAGGCCGAACTCCGCGTAGGGCGAAGCCCGGAGCGTCCCCCAATGACGGCCCAACTAACTTCGCGAAGCCGTAGGCTGAGCGCCCGCACACGGTGTAGCCCAAAGTTAATTGCCTCAGTTATTAAAAGGCGAGGCCGGAGGCCGAGCTCCGAGCATGAGGCCGAAGGCCGAACTACGCGTAGGGCGCAGCCCGGAGCGTTGGCTCTCAACCCCCAGCGAGGCCGCAGGCCGAGCTTCGACTGTGAGGCCAGAGGCCGAACTCCGCGTAGGGCGAAGCCCGGAGCGTTCATCATCGACCTTCAAGTAACTTCGCGAAGCCGTAGGCTGAGCGTCCGCACTAGGATCCTTTTGCCAAAACAACAACCACCCAGAAAAGGACGAGAGCCTTGTTCCGGAACAGTGAACCCAATTACAAGCAATCGCGAGGCCGGAGGCCGAGCTGCGGCGAGGCCCCCTAGGGCCTCGCGGCCGCGGGAGGGCGAAGCCCGGAGCGGCCAACCCCGCACTAGGATTCTTTTGCTAAAACACCAACCTCACAGAAAAGACTGAGAGCAACCACCGCGAAACATCCAACCCCCCCTCAAACAACTGCGAGGCCGAAGGCCGAGCTGCGGCGAGGCCCCCGGGGGCCTCGCAGCCGCGGGAGGGGCGAAGCCCCGGAGCGGCCAGCGTCGCAGACCTAGCTTATGGCCGCGAGTCGGCCGTAGGCCGGCGGCCAGAAGCTAGTCTATAATATATAAAGCTCGATTACCACTCACTGACTGACTCACTGACTGATCAGGGGTGTTTTTCAGTTATTTAGAGGTGTTTTAGGGTGATTCTCACTTTTTGCGAATTTTTCTTATTTTTATCAACGCAGCTTTTTGAGTTTTTTTTTTTCAAAAAACAAAATGGCGGCTTTTTTTGAGACATTAACTTTTTTGTTTGAGGCGCTGAATTTTTTCTTTTTTTACTGGGTGTTGCCATATCAAAATTGAGTATCTTGAAAAAATATTTTGGAAAAAAAAAATACTGTTTCGCCGCCATCTTGGATTGAAAAATGGGTTTTAGAGTGTTTTTTGCGATGCCATAGTGAAGTGAGTTGATGTTCGATTTTTAAAATTTTTGTTTTGTTTTATTGCTTGTATAGTCTTCATGAAATCCTCATCAACAGATTATAAAAATCCAAGATGGCGGCGGCGCTGGCGGCCATTTTGTTCCGATCAGCAAAATCGACCATTTTTGACGTATTTTTTTCGGTAGATGGCAACACTTGAGCGTTTTACTAAGTATGCACCGATTGTGGGTAATTTATTCGAGTGTTGCCAGGAATGTGAATTTCTACCAAATTCATGGTAGTTTTTGGGATAGGGCCCGGGAAAGTCGAAATGAGAAATATGACAGCTGTCAAAAAAACTTGAATGCAGTTTTATGGCAACTCAGGTCCCTAATGACCTTTTAGTATTTTCGCAAAAATCGACGGGCAACACTGGGAACAATGGTAGAAAATAAAATTTTCGACATGGGTGTCTTTAAAGTTAGTGACGGACACTTCCGCATATGGTAGAAAAAAAGTGAAAACGCCAAGTGTTGCCATATATAGTCCAAATTATGGGAAAAATACGGGATTACTAAATTTCAAGATGGCGGACGAGCTGGCAGCCATTTTGTTAAAAGTTTGCGATTTTCAAACTGTTTTTTGAGCTTTTTGAGGTGTTGCCAATTTTTGAGAGGGATAAAATGTACTAGCCAATCGTGTAGCTCGTGCTTGCGAGTTGCCAGGTTACAAAATATTTTTGGTAGCTTTAGTAGTTTTTGAGAAATGGCCCGAAAAAGTCGAAAATAGAAATAAAGGCATTTCAGCAACAAAAATGCCCAGAGGTGGTTGAATGCAGCCATTGAAATGACATTTGACTATTTTTATCAAAATCAACTGGCAACACTGGAAATGAGGATTAAAACTTTTTTTTGGAAGGGGTCACTTTGAAGGTCTCTTAAGGGAGTTGTGAGCAAGATAGAAAAAAACTAAAGATACCGTTTTTCGTGCAAAATAACTGACATTGCACAAGAAGTCTAAAATTTCAAGAATTCAATATGGCAGGTACACTGGCGGCCATTTCAAAATATGTCTTTTTTAAAATTCACTAAATTTGTTTTTTCAGGTAGTTGTCGTCATTTTACAGGAAAATGTTAATTGAGTTTTTTGTCAGGTTTAGTAAGGCCTACAGCATGCTAAAAAAAATTACCCCATTTTCAGGGCAAATTCTGAGATTTATCCGAAAAACAAAATTGCTTTGTTTTTTAAAAAAAAGTATGTCATCCTGTTCAAAACTATCCACTTATATCGATTTGACCCATTTAAGGGTATTTTACCCCCTTGCAGTACGAATTAAGGGCAGTCAACTTTTTGCCTTCCATACTAAGACATCCCATACTAAATGTACTGGGAGTCTCTGTAAGTGCTTCTTTGTATGAAAAATTCTTGGGAATCTTCACCGAAAAATTGAAAAAATTGCGAGGCCGCAGGCCGAGCTTCTAATGTGAGGCCGGAGGCCGAACTCCGCGTAGGGCGAAGCCCGAAGCGTCCCCCATGACGGCCCAACTAACTTCGCGAAGCCGCAGGCTGAGCGCCCGCACACGGTGAAGCTCAAAGTTAATTGCCTCAGTCACTAAAAGGCGAGGCCGGAGGCCGAGCTCCGAGCGTGAGGCCAAAGGCCGAACTACGCGTTGGGCGCAGCCCGGAGCGTTGGTTTTCAACCCCCAGCGAGGCCGCAGGCCGAGCTTTGACTGTGAGGCCGGAGGCCGAACTCCTCGTAGGGCGAAGCCCGGAGCGTCCATCGCTGACCTTCAAGTAACTTCGCGAAGCCGTAGGCTGAGCGCCCGCACTAGGATCCTTTTGCTTAAACAACAACCACTCAGAAAAGGACGAGAGTTTTGTTCCGGAACAGTTAACCCAATTACAAGCAACTGCGAGGCCGAAGGCCGAGCTGCGGCGAGGCCCCCTAAGGCCTCGCGGCCGCGGGAGGGCGAAGCCCGGAGCGGCCAACCCCGCACTAGGATTCTTTTGCTAAAACACCTTCCTCCCAGAAAAGAACGAGAGCGCCATTCGCGAAACTGCAACCCCATCGTCACACAAATGCGAGGCCGAAGGCCGAGCTGCGGCGAGGCCCCCGGGGGCCTCGCAGCCGCGGGAGGGGCGAAGCCCCGGAGCGGCCAGCGTCGCAGACCTAGCTTATGGCCGCGAGTCGGCCGTAGGCCGGCGGCCAGAAGCTAGTATATTCTATTATATATAAATATAAATATTATATATAAAGCTCGATTACCACTGACTGACTGACTGACTCACTGATCAGGGGTGTTTTTCAGTTGTTTTGAGGTTGTTTAGGGTTAATTTCACTTTTTGAGAATTTTTGTTATTTTTATCAAACCAGGTTTAAGAAAAAAAAAATAAAAAAAAACAAGATGGCGGCTTTTTTTCAAACATCAACTTTTTTGTTTGTGGCGCTGAATTTTTTCTTTTTTTACTGGGTGTTGCCATATCAAAATTGAGTATTCTGAAAAAAAATTTTGGAAAAAAAAAATACTGTTTCGCCGCCATCTTGGATTGAAAAACGTGTTTTAGAGTGTTTTTTGCGTTGCCATAGTGAATAGAGTTTTTGTTCGATTTTCAAAATTTTTGCTGAGAAGTGTTGCTTGTATAGTCCACTTGACATCCTCATCCACAGATTATAAAAATTCAAGATGGCGGCGGCGCTAGCGGCCATTTTGTTCCGATCAGCGAAATCGACCATTTTTGACGTGACTTTTCCGGTAGATGGCAACACTTGGGCGTTTTACGTAGTATGCACCGATTGTGGGTAATTTATTCGAGTGTTGCCACGAATGTGAATTTCTACCAAATTCATGGTAGTTTTTGGGATAGAGCTCGGGAAAGTCGAAATGAGAAATATGACAGCTGTCAAAAAAACTTGAATGCAGTTTGATGGCAACTCAGGTCCCTAATGACCTTTTAGTATTTTTGCAAAAATCAATTGGCAACACTGGGAACTATGGTAGAAAATAAAATTTTCGACATGGGTGTCTTTAAAGTTAGTGACGGACACTTCCGCATATGGTAGAAAAAAAGTGAAAACGCCAAGTGTTGCCATATATAATCCAGATTATGGGAAAAATACGGGATTTCTTAATTTCAAGATGGCGGACGAGCTGGCAGCCATTTTGTGAAAAGTTTGCGATTTTCAAACTGTTTTTTGAGCTTTTTGGGGTGTTGCCAATTTTTGAGAGGGAAAGAATGTACTAGCCAATCGTGTAGCTCGTGCTTGCGAATTGCCAGGTTACAAAATATTTTTGGTAGCTTTAGTAGTTTTTGAGAAATGGCCCGAAAAAGTCGAAAATAGAAATAAAGGTATTTCAGCAACAAAAATGCCCAGAGGTGGTTGAACGCAGCCATTGAAATGACATTTGACCATTTTTATCAAAATCAACTGGCAACACTGGAAATGAGGATTAAAACTTTTTTTTGGAAGGGGTCACTTTGAAGGTCTCTTAAGGGAGTTGTGAGCAAGATAGAAAAAAACTAAAGATACCGTTTTTCGTGCAAAATAACTGACATTGCACAAGAAGTCTAAAATGTCAAGAATTCAATATGGCAGGTACACTGGCGGCCATTTCAAAATATGTCATTTTAAAAATTCACTAAATTTGTTTTTTCAGGTAGTTGTCGTCATTTCACAGGAAAATGTTATTTGGGTTTTTTGTCAGGTTTAGTGAGGCCTACAGCATGCTAAAAAAAAATACCCGATTTTCAGGGTAAATTCTGAGATTTACCCGAAAAACAAAATTGCTTCGTTTTTTAAAAAAAAGTATGTCATCCTGTTCAAAACTATCCACTTATATCGATTTGACCCATTTTAGGGTATTTTACCCCCTTGCAGTACGAATTAAGGGCAGTAAACTTTTTGCCTTCCATACTAAGACATCCCATACTAAATGTACTGGGAGTCACTGAAAATGCTACTTTGTATGAAAAATTCTTTTGAACTATCGCGCAAACATTGAAAAATTTGCGAGGCCGCAGGCCGAGCTTCCAATGTGAGGCCGAAGGCCGAACTCCGCGTAGGGCGAAGCCCGGAGCGTCCCTTAATGACGGCCCAACTAACTTCGCGAAGCCGCAGGCTGAGCGCCCGCACACGGTGAAGCCCAAAGTTAATTACCTCAGTTACTAATAGGCGAGGCCGGTGGCCGAGCTCCGAGTGTGAGGCCGAAGGCCGAACTACGCGTAGGGCGCAGCCCGAAGCGTTGGCATTCAACCCCCAGCGAGGCCGCAGGCCGAGCTTTGACCGTGAGGCCAGAGGCCGAACTCCGCGTAGGGCGAAGCCCGGAGCGTCCACCATCGACCTTCAAGTAACTTCGCGAAGCCGCAGGCTGAGCGTCCGCACTAGGATTCTTTTGTTAAAACAACAACCACCCAGAAAAGGACGAGAACTTTGTCCCGGAAAATTGACGCCAAATACAAGCAACTGCGAGGCCGAAGGCCGAGCTGCGGCGAGGCCCCCTAGGGCCTCGCGGCCGCGGGAGGGCGAAGCCCGGAGCGGCCAACCCCGCACTAGGATTCTTTTGCTAAAACACCTTCCACCCAGAAAAGAACGAGAGCGCCATTCGCGAAACTGCAACCCCATCGTCACACAAATGCGAGGCCGAAGGCCGAGCTGCGGCGAGGCCCCCGGGGGCCTCGCAGCCGCGGGAGGGGCGAAGCCCCGGAGCGGCCAGCGTCGCAGACCTAGCTTATGGCCGCGAGTCGGCCGTAGGCCGGCGGCCAGAAGCTAGTTATCCTTTATAAAGCCAGTGGACGCGAATTGGTCCAGGGTGGACGCGAACTGGCTTTTTTGGACGCAAACTGGGTAAAACGCCTAATTCGGATAATTATCTATTTTTAAAAAAAACGCAAGCTTTTTGGGACAAAACTGTAAGTTAATCCTAAAATAGACTATATAATGAACACATTATATCATTTTCTCATACAAATGAGTGCTAGAACATTTTTAGTTTCACCTTCAAACTTAGCAACTGCACTAAGTGGACGCAAACCGGCGAAATGACCCTACTTACCTTAATTTCTATAGCAAAAGTGTTATACTTCCATGCTAGGCCACGGAGTTTTTGATAATAATGATAACTATTCATTTTGCTAAGGTACTACTGTAAAAATGCCGATAAAAATTGAAATGTTGCTGCCTAATAATCAATAATTTTACTGACCGGTCAATAATTTTGCTGACTAATAAATAATATGTAATTTAAAACAATTCAATTGATGACAATGTATTATCAGACATAATATCACCATGACTTTCTATTTGACCAAAACTTAACGTAGGTAATACATAATTTCATTAAATAAGATCCAAAACCCAAATACTCATTCAACATTATCTTATGTTTAAATTTAAATTCTCTATGAATATTATCACATACACGTATTAAATTAAATATGCACTCAAGCATTTATTTTCAATATGGTTAAAAATAAACAATCTAAATACCTATAGTATCACATTGAATTATAATTCGTTGCCATCGACTACATTTTCTAGCATGCGTACCTTGCGTTTTATCTACTCCTTTTCTATTCCTTATCACGCATAAAGGGCGCAATGTAGCTTACCTTACTGGTAGCGCCATCTATCGTCGACTCAGAGAGTCCGCTATGTAGAGTTCAGCAGAATAATAACTTGGTGTTGTGTTTCTGTTGATGAAGAACTTATGGATTAATCCAGTGTTCTTCGGAAAGCTGTTGTGTGGTCAGCTGGAGGATAACTATTGTTGCTGTTGTTATCTTGACCCCACAACAGTTCCATGATGTGTGACAGGACGAGGTAATCTCAGTTTTAATAATTGTGAAGTTCCTTAATACATGAATCAATAATAATATTCGCTAACGACTACCTGTTCAGGATATGGGGCAATACGGGGTAGTCAAGGGCACTCTGATTGTTCCGGTCATTCATGGTGAACGGAACGTTCAGAAGCCTACTTACCGCCCAGCGCCCGTTTAGGATACGGGGTATTTAAAAGCACTAAGATTGTAACCGTTATGGTGAACGGTACGTTCAGAAGCCTATTTATCGGCAAAAGATTTTTTGAACCTAACTCAGCATGGGACAACTCTACGTTTTCCGGGCTGCTTCGGTTTTTTATGCTATTGCCTTCACCGTAGAGTAATTCGCAAATTGTGCTGTGAACACAAGGTAGGTATTTCGACCTGCCATCGCCATGGTATTCCGGCTGGCGCTAAAACTCACTTCCCTCGTCGTGAGTTATCTTTAAAATTCAATTTCTTTGCAACTGTGGTCGTTTGCGAGAAAGAAACATAGCCAAACATTATTTTTAATTATTTACATAGTAAATGAGAAAAAATACTAATTTTCCTTTGATTGAATGATTGAAGTAAGGGTGAAGCACCGAGATGTGAAGGGATGTCCGCCGGAATGCCACCCCGGAGCCAGCAACACGTGACTGATAGCTCTTGTGTAGCACGTGCCTAGAAGCTGCAGTATCGAGTAGTTCGCTGTTTCGCACGCCTGCTAGACACTGACTTATTAAAAAAACAAGGCTTCGGTAACTGGAACTGAGTTTCAAAAGATACACTC
Organism: Udea ferrugalis; assembly: GCA_950022985.1. Lineage (NCBI taxonomy): Eukaryota > Metazoa > Arthropoda > Insecta > Lepidoptera > Crambidae > Udea > Udea ferrugalis. The sequence goes on from OX465533.1 coordinate 6,988,503, forward strand.
ATTGTTACTCAGAGCGCCGTCTAGCCCCAAACTAAACTGATTGAAGCATGTTTAGGGATACCAGACGAAGAATAAAAATACTTGAATACATATTTTGTACATAATACCTACATAGGAAACACCCATACCAATCCAAACAGACAGTTTATGCACACGAATAATTCGAACCCGCGACCTGTAGTTTAGTAGTCAACTCCTGAACCACTACACCAAATCGCTCGCCTGTTGGTCGTCTTTCGGGATTAAACACAATGCAAAGTATTTACTTAGGTTTAAAATTACTTACATATTTTGATGGAGTGTTTCGTAGCGTTTGGAAGCATCATATTTTTATGATGAAAAGTATTCTATGTAAGAGCTTTTGAAACGCTACAAGGTTAGGTTAGTGTTGCAATTTTACGGATTTTCAGAATCATCAGAAAAGAAGTCGGACGGAGCCCTTGGACGGGGACATGAGCTGACTCTCAAATAGTATTCTCTTCTGGGGTCCAGACCCGGTTGTTATGTTTCAGTCGTAGTAATTACTTAATGTATAACAAGTTTACAATCTTGGTAATCTTGCTTATGGTGCCGAATGAGGTTAGATTTCCACCTGATTTTGTGTCTGGGTGTTATTATCTACTAAACAACTACCTACTACTTTCTTGCCCATAATTGTTTTTTTCTTTCGGCTTTACACAGATAATTAATTTAATTACATTAAAAAATACGATCATGAAAAACGGTCATTTTTCCTTCCGTATTAATATTGCTACGGTAAATGGAAGGTTTGTAGATTAGTTGGCAACACTGCCATGTAAGCTGTAGGCTCGCTACCTAGGCTGCCACGGGTTCATATACGCTACGCGAAGCGTGATCTCCTATGGAGTGTTCCATTCAACATGACGGCAATAGTCACGTTGCCTTTTGCTGGCTCGGCTAGGAAATAGTCGAAGGACTATTTACAGTGAGCCACGCGAGTATGTACCGTCACCATTCGAACCATGTGACCATCCCATGTGGGCATTCTCAAATGGCCAAAAATATCTCTACCATTTGGGAAAAGTAATTTTGAGACTATAGGTACAACACAATAAGGCGACCTATTTGGTGTGATGGTTAAGATGTTGACTACTACAAAAAGGATCAGGGGTTTGATGCCCGCACAAGACGAAAGCCTATGGTGGGAAATGTAGTAATTCGGCCTCTCTCCATTAATTGTAGCGACGACTAAGGAGACTTTTGCCCACCAGTTGGACAGTATAAAGGCTAATTACTAACTATCTTCTGGCAAGAGTGGTTAGTGGATAAGTCAATCCTCAACTTGATTCCAATTATGGAGACTTTGCCCAGCAGGGGGCTAGTTAAGAGGTTAATTAATTACTCTCATTTGGCAATTGAATTGGGATGAATACGCCAATGATGGTTTGTAGTTAAGTGAATATCATTAATATTTTCAGAGGTTTCAAAAACTTAAGGCGCGATACCAGGAAAACGGCTCTCGGGAAAACTAAAGTTTTATATAGAAAATATGAAGTATGAGGCACGAAAAAAATCGTCATAGTCGTCAAAGAGTTGCACAATCAGCTCAAACTTCCAGTATATGGATCGACTTACTAGATTAATGTGAAAAAAAATCAGAATATCGCTAAAAACGTGCAAAACGCACTCCCGTATTTCAAAAGTTTAGGCATCATATAAACTAACAACTTACGTGTTTTAAATAACGTGTAAAGATCAGATATCAAAGAAGCATTGCCAATCAGTTGTTTTTCATTGCTTTATTTCAGTTTTGTGCAAAAAATTCCCAAATATTCCGAATTTTTCGCTTGAAATCTCCATACAAATTACTATGGAGTGAGTGAAGTTTCTTTGATAGCTGTCCGCGCACCGTCGCAGCTCACTCCCCCCATGTCCCCAAGGTGAGCGCACGTCGCTTTTGACGAAAATGACATTTATAATTACGCGGATAATTTACACGAAATAGGCGCACATAGGGTCTTTTGTTGAAAATAGTACAACTTTATTTTTTTTCCTCCGTACTGTTTGTTCATATGCATTATGCATAATTTATCAAACGTATGATTTTATCATGAGAGATTCACCATGAGAGTTATATGGCAGGTTCATATTTATAAGTACACTTGATTAAAAGCTCTCTTGGGTTTGACAATTTCGTACTAGTTGCCATTTCATTTTCCTATTCTTTACGCAGTGACGTGAACTCACCCGGCGTCATGTGGAAGACTGACTTGCGGGACTGCGCAGACGGCTGTCAAAGAAACTTCACTCGTTCCATAGTAATTAGGATGGAGATCTCGAGCAAAAAAAATTAAAGTTTGCGTTTGCTTATACGAAACAGAAATAGTTATTGCAATAGAACATAATGACAAGTTATTCGAAATGGAAACACACTTCACACCGGAACAGCTTTTACAATTGTACCAAGCACAAATTCGGTTGTGTGTGGAGTACTTCTGCCACCTCTGGGATGGCTCTGCCAAGTATCAGCTGGATGCACTGGACTCAGTAGACCGAAGAGCCAGGAGACTGATAGGTGACGAGACGCTCGTTGGAACCAAACTCGAGTTTGGAGCATCTGCGTAGAGTTGCCTGTCTATCGGTTTTTTATAAGGTGTATTTCGGAGAGTGTGCGCAAGAACTTCATGACCTGATACCACCCTCTACTTTCTACTACCGGACCACAAGACGCCGCGAGGGCTTTCATCTCCATGTGGTCGACTTTCCAGCGGTCCGAACTAAGCGGTTTGGTGCTTCCTTTCTGGTCCGTACCGCTAAGGAGTGGAACGCCCTCCCTGCGTCTGTGTTTCCGGATACATACAACCTTGGTGTCTTCAAGGCAAGAGTGAATAGGCATTTTTTGGGTAAGCGTGGCTGGCAAGACTGAGGTCAAACGCAAACCCATTTTAAATTAAAAAAAATGGATCAGATAGAACTTTGATATAAATATGAATTATCATATTTACGTCAGCCATGGAAAAATGGCAGTGCAAGCATTTTTATCTCTAACTGGCTATTTGCACACAGCTTTTTCCTGTAGTAATTTGAATGAACTATACAGACAAACGTTCTAGAAAATATAATTAGCATCAACTATCATTTAGATAGTGAAAGCTTATGTAAAAACAGACAGAAAAACGCGGAGGGTGACTTCCTTTCATACTATGCTCTACTCGTAGATCAATTCCAGTAAGATGAAGATCACGGTGGATTCTGTATTAAATTCAGCGCGATGGCCTCTACAGGAGACTAAAGGTATTACTCAAGTGTTATTATCTAAAATAAATTATCCACTAAAAGTGTCTCAACTGTTGACAACTGTTAAATTCCTCGTTTTAGTTAGTAACAAGATAGCTCCGTTTAATGCTTCTTGCAGCTTTTCATTACAAGTAAGACCAATTAATTAGTGGGTTCTTCTGCATGTTACTAGAAATGGCTTCGTGTATTGCTATATCATATGCATTGGATGTAAGAAATATTTTGTGTTGATGATGATCGAACGGATAAACCAAGTTACAACTAAATCTCGATGGAATCGTCAAGGACCAGATATAACATTGTGCAAATAACGTGGTCACGAGAATAGATTGCAGATAATAGTGTAAAAAAATAATTGGCAAAACCGCTTGTTAGTATGTTTAATAAAATAAAATTTTTGGTTAGTTTCTTTTGTTTGCCCTATATCCTGAAATATATTTTGTGGCGAAATAAAAATATCTTTGGTGAACGCATCAAATGATTATCATGCCGCGATTTATAATAATAATCAATAAATAAATATCCCTGGACATTATTCCACACAGCGCCATCTAGCCCCAAGTGAGTTAATTATACTCCGTTTTTATGGGATTAGTATCCCATAAAAACGGACACAAAAAAAAACGGAAACCGGAGGTTGTCTAGTGACAACGGATAAACATACTCAAATACTTTTTCTTTTGTAAATACATACTTATTATACATAGGAAACACCCAGACCAATACAAACAGACATGTTCATGCACACAAATCGCACCCCTCCTGGAAGAAAGCTGCAAGTGAAAAGTGACAACTTTTCAGGAGCGTAAAAAAACTGTTTTAAAAATTAACGAACACAATTAGAAATATGTATTATACATCAAATGATAGCTAAAAGTATCCTTGATGGGCTTACGTGTCTATATTTTAAATTTACGTAATACATTTCGAGAAAAACCGAAAAAAGAGCGTTGCGTACTTTTTCCACGAAACATATTACACACTTGATGAAGTAATTGTGAATATTGCATTGTTGACATGATAAAGAAGTCTAACTGTTTGGTACTATTGCAGATAATTCTTTATGACCGTTCTGATTTAGTCGTGTGTTCAATGTGTAAATGTGGTTTACGTAGGTTTTCCTTGAACAACTCGTTTAAGTAAAAAGGGTTGCATACTTTTATCTAGTGAAACATCATATTGCTTCTGGTAGTATTTGAAATTGAAACATAACTTAAAATAAAAAGGTTGAAATATTTTTTGCATATCTTTTGGGAAAATGTATTTGCTGTCAAAAGAATAGGCTTTCAAAAGGACGGGTTTGTTACCATGGACAGGATAGAAAGATGGAGTTTGCCTTTGACTTGCACCGGGTCAATCATGTCTAATAATAATGTCTTAACGAGTAATGTAAAAGAAATATCAAAGGAAGCATTATGAGTCCAATTAAACATTAACCTTTTAACCGCCAGGCAATTTTCCAACAAAATGTGCCCTAGCGCCGAGCACGTATTTTCTGGGTCAATGTTAGACACTGAAGGGGATTCAGGTATGATTTTTTTTTTTTTTTTTTTTTTTTATACTACGACGGTGGCAAACAAGCATGCGGGCCGCCTGATGGTGAGCAGCTACCGCAGCCTATGGACACGTGCAACACCAGGGGCGTTACTCGTGCGTTGCCGACCCTGCAAGAACCTTTTCAAACCCCTCTTGAAGAACTCCATGCTATAGCTCATCGGGAAAACCTCGGCAGGGAGTTCGTTCCACAATTTAAGTGTCCTGGGAAGGAAGCATCTCAGGAACCGAGCTGTACGAGACCATGGTGGCTCCAGAGTATGTGGATGAACACCCTGACGATGGCGGGCGGTGCGATGGTAGAAAGTAGCCGTGGGCATCATATCAAACAGCTCTTCAGAACAAAACCCGTTATACAAGCGGTAGAAAACGCAAAGCGAGGAGAAGTCTCTCCTCAAACTTAGCGGTTCCAGGTCGCGGGTGAGCTTGGGATCGTCGACAATCCTAATAGCACGCCTCTGCACCGAGTCAAAAGGACTCAGTTGGTATCCAGGCGCTCCTGCCCATAGATGAGAGCAGTACTCCACGTGTGGCCTGACTTGCGCTTTGTACAGCAGGAGTCTCTGCCTTGGGGTGAAGTACCGCTTCGCTCTATTCAGCACACCGAGCTTTTTAGATACCAACTTCGCCTTGTTTTCAAGGTGACTACGGAACTGGACGTCACTGGATATATCGACACCAAGGATCCCAATACTGTTGGAAATTGTGAGGGTAGTGTTCTGAAACTGAGGAGCTACAGCAAATGGAGATTTCTTAGCGGTAAACGCGCAAACTTGTGTCTTTGTGGGGTTAAATTGGACCAAGTTAAGTCCACCCCATTCGGAGACCCTAGCGAGGGTACTCTCGATTTCCGACACAAGTTTAGTTCGACCCTCCTCCACAACGGTACGAGGGATGCCAGCTCGGCCTGTATAATAGGCATCTCCGGTGCTGTCATCTGCATAGCAATGGATGCCGTTGATTGACAGCATATCATTAATATGCAGAAGGAACAACGTTGGAGATAGCACAGAACCTTGTGGGACGCCAGCATTAATGTCCATGCTATCGGAGCAACTACCGTCAACGACGGCCGTGATGCGTCTGCTGGTCAAAAAGCTGGCAATCCAACCGCATAGACCCTCGGGCAGTCCGTAAGATGGTAATTTTGATAGAAGACCTCGATGCCAGACCCGGTCGAACGCCTTAGCTATATCCAGGCTAACAGCCAGTGCCTCGCCTTGACTTTCAATCGCTTGCGCCCATCGGTGTGTAAGGTACACGAGAAGATCACCGGTCGACCGCCCGTTACGAAAGCCGTATTGGTGGTCGCTAATCAGACCGTGATCCTCTAGGTACCCCAGGAGCCTTCCATTAAGGACGCGCTCCATCACCTTGGAAAGAAGGGAGGTTATAGCTATAGGCCTGTAATTCGCCGGGTCAGATCTATCACCCTTTTTCGGCACTGGGTGCACGTGGGCGGTCTTCCACAAAGACGGAACCTGCCTTTTTGTGTAGGAGAGTTCGAAAAGGCGCGTCAATACCGGGCACAACTCGGGAGCGCACACTTTGAGGACCACTGCTGGTATGTCGTCCGGCCCACTCGACTTATGGATGTCCAGGGATTGCAACTCCCGCCGGACCGCCTGCTGGGTTATGCGGATCTCAGGCATAAAGTGACCGCACCACGGGATGGTGGGTGGAGCGGAGCTCCCAGCGTCCAAAGTCGAGTTTGAGGCAAAGAGATTGCCCAGGAGGTCGGCTTTCTCCTTTGCACTGTGAGCCAGACTGCCGTCTGGTTTTTGCAGTGGCGGCAGAGACGACTGGCAAAAGTTTCCTTCGGCGGCCTTGGCCAGCGACCAGAAGGCGCGACTCCCAGAAGGATGGCCAACGAGACGCTGTCCAATGCGGCTGACGAAGTCGAACTTGGCTTTAGCAATGGCTTTTTTACTGGACCTGGAAGCAGTATTCAGCTTTCGCTTTGCATCCGAAGCGGTGGGATCCCCGTTGGCGCAGGCCGTGGTCCAAGCCTTGAATGCAGCCTGCTTGAGGCGCACTGCCTCTCGGCTAGGCCAGTTAAACCACGGCTGGCTTCTTCCTCCGACAGCTACTAGCGGGTGAGGAATATAACATTCCATCCCCGCCAGGATCGTCTCAGTGACAGCTGCTGCGCAGATGTCAGGATCGTCAGATGCAAAGCAAAGCTGCCTCCATGGGTATGATGAGTAAAACTCACGCAACCCGTCCCAGTCCGCTGACTTGTAGTGCCATACACGACGACGTCCGATAGGCTTACGCTTCTCAGGCGCAGCGCAAGGCACTTGGCTCCGGACGACACAGTGGTCGGACGAACCCAGAGGCGCGTCCACTGACACAGTGTACCCGTCCGGACGCGAAGTCAGTAGGAGGTCCAGTAAATTAGCTCGATGGCTGTCGACGTCAGGTACTCTCGTGGGAGATGGTACTAGTTGAGACAGACCATAGGCCAAAGCAAATTCATAAGCAGACCTTCCTGCGTAGTCAGTAGGCATTGACGACCCCAGCCACTCAACGTGGTGAGCGTTGAAGTCCCCAAGGACCACCAACTCAGCAGCAGGGTACTGCTCAATGATTTTGTCAGATGTCTCTTGCAGATGCTCAAAGAGATGAGTTACGCCTGTATTACCACTATGCGACCTGTATAGGCACGCGTAGACACAGGTGTGGCTTCCGTAGTCCACACGTAGCCACATTACGGACAGGTCTCTGTCTTCTAGCCCCGTGAGGCGGCGACAGCAAATATCATCCCGGACGAACATGCACACCCCGGCATGAGGCACAAAATTGTGCTCGAGCTTGTACCCAGGGTAGAGGAGGTACGATGCGTCGGCCGGGCAGGATATCTGCGTCTCCGTGAGGAAAAGCAGTGCCGGCTTCGCAGTTTCAAGGTAGTGGTGGACTGCGTTTAGATTAGAATGTAGTCCCCTGATGTTGCAAAAGTCCACATTGAATGTGGAAGGGGGCGCCGCTGTCAAAACGTTTCTGCTTTTTTTTCTTCTCATGAGGTTTTTTGGTGGGTGTCGAAATGATTCACACCAAATCGCAGAACTTTCACAAAAATGGTGGTTTATTTGAAATCGACACTGTCACACGTACAGACAAGAGTGCGATCAGCTGAGGACTAACTGCCCGATATTTTCAAAAACGAAGGGTTGCCTAACATTCACATTAACGAAAATACCTTCAGAAAATTAGTTTAAAAATTTGCAATAATTTAAAAGTTGGTAATGAGTGCGTCGCTACCATTCCCCACCCCAGTGCTGGTATAGCACTCAAGCAGACATGAGCGCGACGCGCGCGGCATTCCGCCGCCACGTACCGGTCCTAGTCCTCACCTCGATCAGCCGAACCCGACCGTCTTTGCCAGGGAACACCTCTGAGACCAGTCCCTTTGGCCACATGTTGCGGGGGGAGTTTGGGTCTACCACAAGAACCAAGTCTCCAACTTGGAGTGGTTTCTTTTCCTTGTGCCATTTTTCCCTTGGTAAGAGGACAGGCAGAACCTCCTTAACCCACCTTTCAAATTCAAATTAAATAATTTTTTTTCAAGTGGACCAAAATTAGGATTCTTGACGATTTGAAAGTACTGTTTGTACTTTCGGATCGTCAAGAATCTTAATTTTGGTCCACTTATTAAACATACACATAATAATACAATACTTAAAATACATATCCATAATGTGACTCTACCACCGGCGTCAGGAGGTTGTTTCTACTGAGAAGACACGGCAAGGAACTCAGCAGTTACTCTTTTAAATCGTCCAACGTTTTACCAACCAACCAAGTCATACAGTTTTGACATGAAAGTAAATAAAACAGGAAGTTAATAAGTAAACTTGGGTAAACTAAGTAAACTTGAGCAGACCAGTTCCCGAAGGTGGCACCTGTTCACAAGTTGACGGGTGAGCCAGCCATCATCCCACTCAACCATATTTTAGCTAATGGAATCACCCGTCACACAACTGTGCCAGAATATGTCGGCCAGCCGCTGTGATATACGCCATTGCTTGCGCAAGAAGAGGTCGGAGTCGTCGAATGCGCCGATGACAGGCAAGTTCGAGGATGAGCCTATGAGAAAGTGATTTGGAGTAAGTGACTCGACGCCATCCGGTTCAACCGAGACATGCATCGTAATATGGTAAATGGCACTCATGCACTCATGTGCACTCATGTGCATGAGTGCCATTTACCATATTTTCTACCTCGGCAAGCAACGTGAGCAATACCTCGTCCCTAGGAGCCCGTTCGATCAAGACTACCTTTGAAGAAGTTTTGACGCATCTTATTAGTCTTTCCCATGCCCCACCCCAGTGAGGAGTTGCCGGGGCGATGAAGATCCAGTCCATTCCATTGTTGATACCTTCAGCATTAAAAACCTTAGTATCTAGCTCCAGTATGGACCACCGCTGCTCCGTGTCAGTGCCGCGCAAGTTGGTTCCGTTATCGGAGTACAGGTGACGCGGCCAACCGCGCCTCGCAGCCATCCGCCGCAGCGCCATGATAAGCGAGTCCGTTGTAAGAGAGGCAACTAACTCGATGTGCATCGCCCGGACTGTAAGACAAGTGAACAACACACCATACCTTCTCTTCCTTGGACGACCCACCGTGACTTCCATTGGACCGAAGAGGTCCAACCCACAATAAGTGAATGGCCGCTGGTGATGCGCCTTTCGGCCTTGGTAGGTCCCCCATTCGAGGTATCTGCGGTTGACTTTTTCGCAGTCTGCATAACATACACTGCGAAGCAATAAACTTGACGGTAGGCCTAAGCCTTAATACCCAATACCTTTGTCTAAGTTCGTTTACTATGGTTTCCTGATTTTCATGTGCTACTTTGACATGATAATGTCGGATTATCAGCTTGGCCACAGGGTGCCGGCCGTCATATATTATAGGCCTCCTCATGTCTATACCAACATCTACAACGGCGTTCATTAATTAAAGGCGTTAACCTTACCAGTCAGCTACTGTGTGATAGTGGTTTTGCATTCTTTAAGACCTCATTACGACGCCAGGCCGCGACGCACAGGGGAGATCAGCCGCGGATCACTGGCTCCCACCAACCGATTGTGCACCGTGGCCTCCACCACGTGCCTCAGGGCGCTTGCAGGCCCCACTGGTTCCGCAACCCTACGTGTCGCCCTTACGGGACGCAGTGGGTGGGTGGCAAGTCCACCACACTGCCACGCCAGAGTTATCTTCGTTTCCCGGTGGTTCACCCTACCGCCGCTACTAATCCCCTTCGCCACGCCAAGGCGAGAACTCATGAGGGGGTTATTTGTATTACTAGCTGTTCTGAATAGACTAAACTTCGTTATGTTTTCAAACATTCAGTGTCACATGCCAAGTAGAAACGGTTGCTAAGAGAAACTAAATTGTGGTTTCTACTATAGGTATTCTACAACCTTTGTTGAGCTTCAAGAAACATTTTATCAAAACCAAAATTAGCCAAATCGATTCAGCCGTTACCGAGTTTTAGAGAGGTGAGACTATCGAACAGCAAACAATTTTATATACATATAGAGATGAAGCGAGCGATGCTTGGCATCTCTCTCAGGGACAAAGTGAGAAATGGGACCATTCGCAGACGCACTAAAGTCATTGACATTTCTACGAGAGTTGCAGAACTGAAATGGCGATGGGCTGGTCATGTATGCCGAAGATCTCTTGGTCTCTAAACAAGGGTTCTCAGATGATAACAGGTGGTCGTGCAGAACCCTTGTTTGGAGACCTCGTACAAGAAACAGAAGTGTTGGCAGACCAGCTGCCAGGTGGTCGGACGATATAAAAAGACGGCAGGACCGACCTGGACAAGACTCGCCTCATTAAGATCTTCTTGGAGAGCCATTCAAGAGGCATATGTCCAGCAGTGGACGCACAAATGCTGAGAAGAAAAAGAAGAAGATAGAAATGAATGGTTATCATCGCCATGGAACTTTGTTGTGATTTCATTACACATGACATTTTCATTTCATTACTTGAAGCACGAAATTCTTAATAGTGCACAGACAAAAGTGCGCGCGCTCCCATTTTTATTTTAGTAGACCATAGAAAGACAAGATAACATTTCAAATAATAAACTAAAATTTTAAACTTTTTAAAAGACAGATCTTGGTTCCAGACATCGGTGACTATACACATCGGTGATAGGGGCACAAACTATGTTTTGTTTTTTTAAATTCGTGCCCTCCAAATAAGGAAGGCAAAGAATGTTGAGTAAAACAGGACATGGTAAATACCATTTTAAACTCTTTGTTGTTTGCGTTGAAAAATGAATAACGAATATAGAAAAAGTACGAAAAAGGTACGGTCCAAATTGAGGTACGGTTGTTGTATGATGAATAGTACGGAAAACCGTACTTTTTGGTACGGTCTGGCAAGGCAACGCTGGCAAGCGCACGACTAGTTTCTATCCACGATCTGAAGGGGCTCGAGTGCGGAAGAGGAGGCGGGGGCACGCGGCGTAGCCTCGCCTCCCGCGCAATAACAACGATTACAATAAATCGCACTGTTACTTTTAGGTAGGAATAAGTATGTTTCTCTTATTACGACACGTAAATTCAATGCTAGTTTTACTTAATTGTTTTTGCGCCATAAAACTCATAGACCTACTGCCAAGAATAATTATATATTACTAATTACGAAACTGTTAAAACAAAACGTAACGTCGAACTAAGCTATTTCTCCAATTACGTCAAAACCATTTTGAAACTCTTAGTAAAATGAATACGTATCAATAGTTATTACATACAATATCGACAAAAGTTTCGTGGAAGAAATAGGCAACTAGACTTGCACAACGAGAATCGCCAAATAAATCCCACAAGAAGTAAGCAGCTACAGTTATACGAAATTATTTTTCAAAGTCTTCGTTCGAAAGTTTTGCTAGTTCACATATGGTATTATTCATTGGGAATTTAGTAAATATTTAAAATGCAAATGTAATAACTTCGTTTCCATGATGGAAACATATATATTAATAATGTTGCAAATTTTTTCTTATTTGTATTTATTTCCTTAACTTTAAGGACAAAAATTATAAAAAAAATTGACAATACGTATTGATTTTTTCTTTATCTATTAGTGCAATAAAAAAAAATACGCACAAGTGGAGTTGCAGCTTTTCTCCAGGGGGGGTGCGAAATGTTTGTACTGTGCGGGGATCGAACCCGCGACCTTTGGTGTAGTAGCCGACTTCTAAACAATTACACCAAGATGGTCGTCCGGATTTATGCATTGCATTTATGCACGGATTGCACGGCCCAACCACTGTGTGACCATAGCTGTCACGATCGCTTTCAAATTTGACAGATTTTCTCTCCGGCCGACCCTAGTAGCGAACCTTAAGATAACATAAAATACTCTCACGACCATATCCCTAATGGGTTAGTCAGAGGCACACTGATTATTACCGTCATGGTGAACGGAACTTTCAGAAGCCCATATTCCGAGGAGGGAATTTAAACCCAACGTGGTAAGGCGAGCTTACCGCCGTTATCCGTATTGCTTGGGTTTCTTAGCGGTGTTTTTCACCGGAGGGTTAGCCGGAAATTGTACAATGAGCACAAAGTAGGTGTGTTCCGGCCAGATTTGATTTCGGAACCTCCGGGTTCCAAGCCAGAATGTTTAACCACTGGGCCACGAAGCTCTTCCAAAAAACTTACTAGTCGATTAAGGGACTGAAGAAGTAAGGCATGGCAAATTGAATGGCCAAAGATGTAATATGATATTTAACTCATACATAGCTTCTCGGCTATATCTCAAACAGTATAATCATGAAGAACGGATTACTCAGAAGCTCACACTTCACAGCGATATTTCAGCTATTCTTAAGAATCAAAAATAAATACAGCAAGTTAATTTGTAGTCATTATGAAAAACTAAAACTATGTAGACACACAGACGAAGTCGCAGGCAAAAGCAAAACTAGTTTTGTATATACTATTACCGAAGCACTTGCCCATGTGCGCAGTGGTGCGCTTGCCTCATAACTGTGAGGCCGCGCGTTCGAATTCCTTAGAATGTACCAACGGATTCCTACAGACAACTTGTAACTATTTTCTCAGCTATAAAACGTGAAGATGGACGTTATGTTTTAATAGGATATTTTATCTAAGAAAAAACTAACTAACTCATTATATTTCTGTCATTTTAATCACAACCTAGATAGCATAATGCGTCAAGCAGTGTGGGCTTTCATAAGATGCAGGTTCAAATCCGGCCTGACGCCTAAAATAAAGTTTCTCTGGTATTTCTATTTTAACAAGTTTGGTGTATCTAACCCCCGAATTCCCAAACCTCAATCAACGCTGAGCACGCGCTCACGCTCATGCCGTCCCGTAAAATGTCACTAGAACTGGAAGGGAATCTCTTTTTAGAGATAAGCTCACCCGTACTTTTAATCTCCCAATTGTCTGTTTATTGTAATTGTTCTTTTTGTACGAACTAATAAATAAAATAATAAATACATAAATAAAGGGACAGCATGAGCGTGAGCGCGTGCTTAGCGTTGATTGTCGTTTGTGAATTCCGGGGTATAAGTATAATTTATCTATAATACACAAAGTTAAAGAATAAATGGCGAACTTAATTCTTGGAGGCATTCTTTAAAAATCAACCACGTGGTCAGAGATATATTATATATAAAATAGATAAACATATTCAGATATAAAGCCATAGAGGTATAAGTTATAGGCTGTTTTCAATTGAACTTGGAAAAACTAGGCCAAAGTCACCTTCAAGTTAAGTTTTGAATTCAACTTTTCGTAAAGAAAGCATCAAAGTCTGCGCGGGTACAGTCAACCACAGCTAGAACGTGAGATTGCGGGTATCAGTTGAGCTCTTATTGATATGAACTCACGTGCTACTGTACAGTGGATCACATTTCAAGCTAGGCATAGTACTTACTAAGGTGGATTAAGAATTTAGAGCCAGTGGCGTATTATAAATGGGGTTAAATACCAAAGGGCCCAATGGCCCATGCAAGCGGAGAGTAAGAAAAAAACACAAATGTAGCGCGTTTTGAAAACAGTAATTTGGAAGGCCCCATCAGATGAGTTTGTTGCAGCCCTGTCATTGTTTAACGTGCTTTTCGGTTGAGCATTTTGTGCCAGATTGTTGCAGCGCGTAGCTGCTTATAACACTGTACGAACACGCACAGCTCCCGCAAGGTAGCAACATGCTTAAATTAAAAGCACCCTTATTACATATTTATACTCACTGCATTGACAGAAAATGTTGGATACCTTTGTAATGACTTATCATAATTAATTTTTTGTGACCAGTAGGCTTAGCACGAACCGCTAACGTTTTAGTAATCGAAAAGTAAACGATACTTTTTTTCTTCTTTTTCCTATGTCTTTAAGAAAAAAAAGTATGCTTTACTTTTCGATTACCAAAACGTTAGCGGTTCATGCTAGGCCTACAGTGCTTTTGTTTTTCAACGCGTTATTACTAATTTTTCCTGTAACAATGTTCTACAGAAGGTTTCAGCTTAGCCTAAATAGTCATGTTGTAATATACTAACAACTATTGTAAAAAAGAGAAACAGTTGAAAAGAGTAACTGCTGAGTTTCTTGCGGGTTCTTCTAAGTACAGAAACAACGTTCCGATCCGGTGGTAGCATCACATTTATTTAAGTACCTATAATATATTTATTGTTTACATTTAATATTTTGGTATTCATTCATGTCTATTATTAAGTATGTTTTGTTTGTTAATTTGATTTGACGATTTAAAAGTACTTGGTAACAGGTTTTGTTTGAATAAAGCTATTTTTGATTTTGATTTTTGATTTAGTACTTTTCTGCTTTTCAAACTACCTGCTCCACCACGATCACGAGGCTCGGGCCTCGGGCTTAAAGGCTGGAGGCACTGCTTGCGCACAATACAACGCTGCACCCCGCTGGCTGAAAAGCTGGAGCTGTTCAAATAAGTACCAGCAATAGGAACGTTCTTGACTCCTCTTCTTGAGTTTTTATGAATAAGATGGTCATTACTAGTAAAAACTGAAACAGCCATACACTGACACTTTAACTCTGTTAAGTTTTCTCTCGTTCATTGTTATTGCTTACGATATTCTAGCACTGAATTTAGTTTTAAGAAAGAAAGAAGTTTAAGAAGGCAAAATTATCCGTAGTTGGGAGGTCTAACTAGCCCACGCTTGCGCCTGCCCCCTTCACCGTTAATGAAGGTTCTTTTGCTGCAAATACGTATGTCCTATGCCATTAGAAACAAGATTTGTAGGAAAATAAGTGTTTGTTAAAAAGCATAGTCTCCTGTATCACCTGTATGTCCTGTGTTTTTGTCAGAGGTTTTCAAGCCCATTTTTTTAAGAAAAGGTTTAACCCCTGGTTAACTTGGTTTGGCTTATTTTCATGGCCGCTTTTTAGCGATAACAACTAGGCCCAACAGCTCAGATCGATCACACGCTTACTGAAGGTTTGTTGAAAAACCAGAAGCTAGCCTACTTCTGTTCTGCAAAATGCGAAACATACTTCCCTTGGGTGGAATCCAATTCAGCAATACCAGCATAATCTTCAAACATCATTTCATTTCTTTTAAAACTTTTTTTCAGTAACTGGTTAGCTCTAAGGTTTTTTTTAGAGTCACACTGACCGTCACCGCGTCGGCTCGTCAGCGCTTGTGTAAAGATGCATTGCTGTCTTTCTTTGTGCGTAAACAGGTGGTGCCTTACCAAAATGGATATGACCAAAGATTTAAATCGTTAGATGCGCCCATGCCATACATAAGGCGCGCAAAAATGCGTCATCGGTGAGAAGGGTGAGCTCACTCTTCCCTTCGTAGTCGCTTGTCAGCAGTGAGTGGTGCACGATTTTGACATTTCTTTTATTTCAGTAAATAGGCCACTAAACATACAAAGTATGCATTCCTGTGCATTTAGAAAGTGTTCTAATAATTCACGAAACACAAACAAATCCCAGGGAATTACATTTCATGCGTAAATACTAAATTAATAATTTGACTAAACATGTCATTTAGACATAACACATGGACAGTTTTTTGAAACGCAGGGCACATCTAACGATTTAAATCTCTGGATATGACTAACAATACGCGCGCCGATCACTGCTAACTCGAACGCGTGCGTGACTCTGAGTGAAGAACAATTTCAGCCTGCAATCACAGTGCAGTATGCTGCAGCCACTCCGCAGTCTTTTCGCAGGCACGTGGGATCTGCGAATAGGCAGTTAGTTGAACAAATCTTCGCACAGCAAGGATGTTGAGGACCTCCGTAACTGTGATCGAAACTATCGGATATGCAATACCAAATTCCATCCGAATCCGATTTAAAAGGAAGCGTCTTGTTCTGAATCGGCTGCTGTCCAAAACTGACGGCTAATTTCATATACGTATCCAAAATTGTATATTATAACATCCCTGATGTACTTTTACAACAAGTTCTACTGTACAGCACGCGGAATTCTACCTCAATGTGGAAACACCTCAACACGGTACGAGTATGAAAACCTCCTCGTTCGTAAAGTATACTCGTAGAATTAGCTATCATAAAATACACTTCCTATTCGAAACGTAAGTTGCTTTTGAGGTACCTATTCTAACGCCCGAATTCACAAACGTCAATCAACGCTAAGCACGCGCTCACGCTCATGCTGTCCCTTACAGTTCTATTGACATTTTAGGGGACAGCATGAGCGTGAGTGCGTGCTTAGCGTCGATTGATGCTTGTGGATTCGGGGGTAAGCAAGCTTCATATTTAATGATACCTACTAAAACACATAAGGCAGCTGTTATCAAGCCACCCTAAGGCCTCGGACTAGGCTTCACGACTTACCTTCTGAAGCACGGAAAAACACGTTCAACCTAGAAACATCGCATTTGTTTTTTTTACTTCCAGCCTTTTAAGTTTTTCCGAAACTTCGTAAATGTTGCAACGGAGTATATGCCCATGACGTCACAGTCGCGGCTTTCGTCAATGTGGTACAGTTACATTGCTCGCTTATGCTGCACAACCACCTACGTATCAACCTTTGCAGCTAGTATTGGATACGCAAGTACAATCCAATGCTGATAAATCAAGTTGTAGGCAGAAAAAACACTTTTTGAATGAGTGAGTTACCATTCAGTGGCCGATGTGGATACAAAATTAGTGGCTATCAAAAAAGCTTCTCTAAAACAAAACACGTTAAACTTTCCCTTCAACCGTTTTTCCTGTTTTCAAATTATATTCTATTTAAATAGGTCCAAAATAAGGTCTTAACCTTTCTGCCATCGCCAGTTAAAGGATTAACCACCCTCAAGTGATAGCCTATCTGATGCCAACCGCGTCTCAACCGCGTCACGTGCCCAAGGACCCACGGGGCACAGCGCTGTCGGTCAAACTTTACTCTACCCAAAAAAACAATTGACAAAAAAGCCTACAATTTCACAGGAACATAAGGCAGCCTTAACGTCAAAAATGTTCTCTTCTAGACGACCTTCATTAGTTAGTCAAGTTCGTTCAACCTTAACCTTCAGATGCTAGTAGCGTCACAGTTATTTTTCGTCTCATTCGGTGGGATGGTTACGTCAATAGACTGACAGTCTCACCAGGAGCGCAGCCAGAAGTAAACTTTGATGAACCGCTCAGCGCAGTGGTTACAAGGAGGCCACAGGTTCGATTCCTGCACACACATGTTTATTGGTAAATCACACATAGAACAGAATCCTAGAAAAGCTGATACAGTGAGAAATACTATAAAAATAACTTTGAGAAACCACGTAAACGTGGTTGTAAAAAACAAAGCTAACCTAGCCCCTTACATTTTAATCAGCGCTCATAACCACCGCGCTAAACAGGTCACTACCCAGACACAGAACTAGCACATACCAACATTCATGCCATGAACATAACCCCTATCCGGCAATAGTACCTACGACCTACCGGCAAGATAGCTAACTAATGCGCCAAAGGACTAGTCATAAATGCTAGCGTTTAATTTCGTCGCTGAAAACGCCGTAGTTTTCGTGCGGTCACAGCGCCCTCTGCGGCGTGCGTCAAACCGATCTACCAACTGATAGGGCGACTGGGCGACACTTGCCAACTGTAGGACGCGTTGTGCAGCCAATTACTAGAACAATTTTAATTGAATTTATAATAGCTATTTCTTGCAGGACGATATTTAGGTACTTCAAATATTAGCAAGGGCCGAAATCAGTCACTTTTGCTAACTACTTAAGTTTATATAAATCTGATGATTGCACCTACACGCAAATGTTGGCATGTACTTTTAATCTTAATAGCAATTTTCTGATCCTACCAAATGGTAAAAAAACAAAGCTAATGCTCTGTTTTCATTACCGTAGTACACTTAACATTTTTTGGTGCTGTGTTACTCAAATCAAATATCAACCATTTCTTTTAAAATGACAACATAATGATTAAGTATGCTAATTAAAGTGGAGAAACAACAATCCAAAACAGATCAGCTTTTCCAAGCGCGCGAATTTCTGCACAAAATCCAAGATGGCGTCGGGAGCGTTCGAAAACGCGCGCCAAGCTCAAGACAAGTAAGTTGGCGCCGCGGCCGCGACACGGTCGGCTGATCGGGAAATTCTCCCGCGTCGAGACTCGAGCGGCTCGTAGGCTCGGCCCAGTCGAGCTGAGCGGAGTCATAATCGCCTACCTCCACAGTAACCACACTTTATTTTAGTGCGGACTGCATTTGACTTTTAACTAATTAATTAGTTTGTAAGAATAATATTTCTGTTGCAGGGCTGCAGACTTAGTTTCCGTTACCGCGACCCCTTTTTGGATAAGATGTGTAAATTAGAGAAATTTTCTGTCTTCACCGTCATTGAATAATACCTTTGGTGAAAAGGGTTTTTCCTAAGGTGATTTAATAGTTCCTTTGGTATTTCAATTTAGGTATTTTAAAAAAAACTTGACGTTGGGAATTCATTTTTTAATACAGTTGCTCAAAAAGTGGTACTTTTCGTAGCTGTTTAGGGTGCGGAAAGTTGGTTTTTCCGCACTAGTGCATTTTACTTTTCCAAATTTTTTTTTGATAATGTTAATAAAATCCATACATCCTACCAAAGAGGTTGTCTGTTCAATCACTTTATTTTGTATTTTGATACGTTATTTGGCAATAAAACTGGGAATATAATGTTATTAAAAATATTTCAATTGCATAATTGACAAAATAAAGGGTTATTTAGTAACTATTAACAATTAAATTTCTGAAACAGTTTACTTAAAGTTGGCTGTTTGTGTATTAACAATGGCCGGATATTTGTAAGTATGAATGAGTTTCACTTAAAAATACTTGAAATAAAATAATAGGTATTTATTGCATTTCCATGTTTAAATGCAATTAAATTACTTCTTATATTTTAACTAGGCTGAATACAACCGATGCCGTGTTAAAAAAATACTGTCAATCCTAAGTTTTTCATTCCCGCTTTCTTTATTTACGATTAGTCACGACTGTCACGATATACTTTGGTTATTAATCGTTTTTAATGTTGTTTATTTTACATTTTTCGTACAGAAGTAATTAACATATTTTTTCAAAATAGTTTATTTTTACTAGGCTGAATGCAAACAACCGGTGCCTTGAAAAAAAAAAAAGTTTTTTCATTCCCGCCCTTTTTACTCATGATTTAATTGTGTTAATGATTCGCATTGGTTTGATATAATTTTTTTCGCAAATGTATTAAAAAACGTTGTTCGAAACACGAGCGGAAGTGTCATTTTCACTCGTCCCGAGTCTTGACCCTCGCCTGCCGGCTCGGGCCAAGATGCCTCGAGACTCGTGAAAAATGACATACTTTCCGCACTTGTATCGAAAACTACTATTTCACAAGAGGTTAAAATTTACAGCACTACACCATACCGTTGCCTGATGCTAGTTTCTAGAGGTAGGTACTCAAAAGAACCTTGGGCTTAAAACAACATTTTCTCTTTTACTAACTACTTCGAGATTTAGACAATCACAGAAAAAAAGGATTAGTCGAATCAAGTAAATCAAATGTCTTACGATTTTTGGTAAATCCAATAAAATATTAATTTGGCGTAACAAAATGGATGGAACTATATAAAGCAAGTCTTGGTCGAAGACTGGTTTTTTCTCAAAACATAATCTAAAAACAAGAGAAAATTGTTCGTTCAAGAAATAGTTTTACTTGATTCTAAAATAATTAACTATCTTAGTTTAAACACTTTAATTTTTTTGTTTTGTGAAAAATAATCTTCTTTAAAGAGAAAATTATACTTGATCTAAGATTTACGATTACTTAGGCTGATTTAAATATATTTTCTTATATCCAGCAAAAATAATTTATTTTCAAATTAATATTCTCTTAGATGGAGACATTTTTTTTGCTTTTTTATGTAAGTAAGTTTGAGTAAAGGATTACTTAATCAAAAAAAAGTTTTCTTCGATGAAATTAATAAAATCTTGTCATATCGCAATATCAAAACGCATTTTCGCCGACCTCAGTCCGAGGCTCCGACCGAATAGACAAACCTGTCGCCACAGACAGTATGTTGATTGTATGATTTTGTTTATAACTGTTTTGAGCGCGAGCGCGCCGTGTTGTGATTTTTTGATTGTGATTTTTGTGACAATAGTTAGTTACCAACTACAATTGCTTAAATGGAGAGCATTCAAGAGCTTTTCGAAGAGTGGTGTATTCCTCCGGATATTACAAGCGCATGTATCGGTAAAGTATTAATTCAATACCTAGTTAGCCTGAGATACTTAGCTATTATATTTGGGGGTGAAAATGCTATATTTAAACTGAGTACATTATAGTGAAACTTTTTCAGAAAATGGAATAACAATCGAGTTGTTACCAAAGCTCAATTCAGAAAACTTTAGGGAACTGTGCCCACATTTAGGGACAAGAATACTGTTACAAGAAAAGGTCGCCGAACTTATTACTGCACATGTAAGTACGCAACAATACTAAAGCTAATAAGGTACCCAATGCCTACAAATATTTTATTAAATTTTGTGGTATTGTTTTACAGGCTGCAACAGAATCCATTACAACAACAACAGAAAGTGAAGAATTAAACACCATTTTTTAATTCACTAACCAACATTAACAAAAAAATTGGTCCACCTATACTAATAAGTGCATTTAAATATGAAGCGAAACACAAAAAATTGAAAAAAAGTGTGTCAATCTATAACATGCCGTAAAGACCTTCCTCTATCAGTGATGAAACTGTCTCAGCTGAAACAAAGTTTTCGGTTTGCTACTAAAAAAGGGTTAGTAAATAATATTTCATATGGGAAATTTATATTGGAAAATGATGATAATGAAAATTGTATCGTTAATTGGTGCGAGGTGAATGGAATTAAGTACAATGTCATTGATGTTGTGTTGTTAGATGTTAAAGAAGATATTCCTGAATATTATTTAATAAATAATTTATCAGTTAACCATTTGAATAACGAAATTGAATTTAATTGTTCTTACTTGGAGATTCAACGTCATAGTAATCATTTAAGATCTTATAATGTTAATCTAACAACCCAGCATAAAACTATTGCTTATAGTGATTTGTACACAAATTTAGTTTCTGTAATTCATTAAGTGAATTTACTTTTATTTGTAAAACTTGACTTTTAATATTATGTTTATGTACAAGAAATGTTTGTTTGTTAAATAGTCATTTTTATAGTCCATGCCGAAACATAAAACTGAATAACTAAGTTATTGGACCTACATTTATAAAAAAACATAGCTGATTTAATTATTATGAATAAGTTAATTGCACAAAAATGGTTTAATAAGATGGTTATTTAGTCCAAAATAACCTAGCATACCCACGTCTAGAATAATAAAACAGAGTTCACAACCTTACTTTGCATTTTTATTTTAGAAGCACAATGTTTGTTGTTCGTGCTAAACTAGTGCTAAAGTACAATGTGCACAGTAGAACAGAAAGTATTTTAAGAAAACCCTATTCAAAACAAGACAATAATATTCTTAGAATGAGAAAACACAACTTTTAATTAGAAACAATATGAAATTCCAGTCTCAAATTCAAAATATTACATCTTGAAATAAGAAAACATCATTTAAAATGAAGGTTATTTATTTTATTCAGTCTATATGACACATTCTTAATCCAATAACAATATTATTTTACCACTACATAATAAAGCTTTTGTTGTTAAACCACTTTTTTTTAAAACAAAATGTTTATACCTTAGTACAAGACTTTGTCGTCTTAAGATTAAGAAAATATTCATTTAAATTAAGAGTAGACTTTTTCTTAAACTCATTATATTGAAATAGTCAAGACAACAGATACTCTTAGTTTAATTAAATATTATTTCTTAAGATGATTTATTTTTTACTTGGTTTAAAAACTGAAATCTTGTTTTAAGAAAATATAATTAAGATAATATATTTCTGTAAGCAAGAAAATATTGTCTCACGTCTATAGGGAGGAAACGGTATTCTTAGACCAATGAAAATTACTTTGGTCGAAAAAAATATGTCTTGTTTTAAGAAGTCTGTTTTTTCTGTATGCACTGTTGGTTGGGATTGGAGTGACTATACCTAATTGTTGTCATTGTGGCGAGGAGACAAGTTAACCGGGTTTGCTTGGGTTTTTTTATAGGTGTACCCCTTCACTGGAGAGTTAGCCGCAAACTGTACATTTCACTCAAAGTACTAGACTTAGACCTGAACTCTGGACCAGACGGGCTCTAAGCCAGAGTGTACAATCACTGGGCCACGCTCTTTCTACTTTCTAAAAACTTGGACACTACTATTGAAGTGTCCGACTAACCGCAACCGCTTGGTCGCCCTACAAACAAAGAATACGCGCTCCGTTGGCCATGCTCTCGCAGACCAATAACACCGACCTCTGATTTTTGTTGATAAAAACTTCAGGCCGCGTCTAAATGGCCCATAAAGCCTATACCTAACTTCTGAAGTCTGGCTTTTCATAGGTACAGTCGACCATACATCAAGCGTAAAAGTTGGAAAAAGACTAGGGATCTTTTTTGCCTTGACATAAGACTGGCTGTCCAAGTGTACGAGGCTTATGGACACTCTTACTTTTGGAATAATTGAGGTTTTCAAAAATGAGTGCATAAATGAACTTAAAACTGACGATAATTAATTATTAATTAAGTAGTATCTCTATCTCAGATTAATTCATTAATTGAGCTTTGTAATTCTGTAAACGTATTTCTAAGTTAAGAGACCCCTAATAGATTAGTAGTGTCGCTTATTACGGCTATACTTATTAAAGCACCTCAACAAATTTTTAACACAAAGAAGCTAGTGTGCGCCTTGTGACAAAGCAACTCACAAACTAATAAACATTGCATGTCTAATAAAAGCTTGCAAAAAGTTCGGAACTTAACAACAAATTCGTAGACCTCAAACGCGCCGTAGAAGACATCAACGCGAACCCAACGCTACGAGGATAAGGATATCCAAATGTCAATGTGCAATTAATAATGACTGGCACAAAACTCAATGTCACCTTATAAATAAAAACAAAGTCGAACACAGCAATACGTTAACGTCCGCCAAACCAAGTACGGCGCGATATTTTACCCGGACATAACAATAATAAGGTAATGGTCCTCGAACATAATGCGGCTTGGAAGAAAATCTGAAAATTCTCACTGGCTGCGAGCTGACTGAGACCCGTGCCGCTAGGTGGCAGCACAACGCTCGCTATTCAGAGCGTTATATTATTTACCGCGTTTATGTATGGCGTTATATAAGTGAACAGAAAGCTACGTTCGGTCGACGGGCCCAGCGGGGGAGGGGCCAGGGGGGTGACCGACCCACGCACACTTCACCAGCGACACCCACACACAAACGTGACTCGCGTCGGTGTATCGAGCGAGCGAGCGCGCCAGCCGTCCGACTCGACGTATTCTTATTATTATGAAAGGAGAAACGCTTTTTGTAGGGCAAGAACTAAATTTGTAGTATTACGGCTGCCGATAATAAAGATTGTAAACGCAATTTAGTCTAAAGTTTGTGGTGTGTCTCATAGATGTCGCCCTTCCGAGTGGCGAGGCTGTGCGATTTTCCATGCACTCAAAGCATGATTTTTGCGTTACATGATTGTGAAGCTGCTATGCTATTCCGGTGGTCGTCGACACTCACTTCGCTTGTGCGAGGTAACTTTAAAAATCCATTCCTTCGCCACCGTCGTCGTTTGAGAGAAAAGAACTAAGCCAAAAAACACTTTTTGATTATTCACATACAAAATGAGAGAAAATACTAATTCAAAGTCAAGCGTATTGATGATTGAGGTAATCTCATTTCAACATCGATGCTCGCACGTGCGATGTGCACCGCCGGAATAGCACGGCTGATGTCGACATTTTTTTTGGCCTCTTCCGTGTTCATAATGCAGCTTTTAGAGACTGTTTATTAACGAAAAATTAGCTTTTGATTTCAGTGTTTAATTCAATGCGACGTGGAAAATTTCTCGGTGCGAGTACCAACCTTCAATGTTCGGACTAGCTTATTGTTCCCAGAATGTTCATTGTTCTGTGTCCTGCTATTCTCAGAGAAGACGTGTTTTGAGGATCTGGTTTTGACTACTGGGTTTATTAAGCAACAGATCTTCTGAATCTGAACAGTGCTCAATATCTTCGAATGTGTTTTTCATGACTGAAAGTTTATTGACGTTAGCGTTTGAGTCACAAAAATTACCGTGCGTTTTCAGACCAAGATGGAACTAAGTACACCGGCGTATTTATTTATTCAATATACAATAGATCGTTGATGCGGCTGAGAATCGAACCTACGGTTGCAGTTAATTGGGCAGTGGTGGAGTAAGTAATCGTGTAATAAAATTTCAAAGACCGTCGGTGCCTTTGGCGGCCCGAACCGGCAACGTTCGGCTCTCACGATCAGTTTAGTGTCCACGCCTTACATAATTTAAAGGACATCCTGCGATTGCAATTCCTATACTAAAATGCCATTAATTAACAAGAACCGAATTATCTACTCATTTCGAGTTCGATTCATGCGCTTAAATATTTAAATATAGTACGAGAACTGTCAAGGTAGGCATGGTTGTGAATTCGACACTGCTCATTCGTTAAGTAACACGTTTGTTCAAAAAGTAATGGTTTTATATCTTTTAATTTATTTAATGTTTTACTTTACAAAATATCTTAGAATTGATACACGGTGGGCATCTAACCCTCACACATTGAGTTGTCGGAAATGATCTCATTTTAGCGTTAAGACCGCCTAAATGCCAAATACTTTGTATGCCCCGTTATTAAATTCTGTGGAGTTTTTGTAAATAGCATGACAGGCTATACTCCTTCCCAGTCATTTCTCCTTACTCTATTGCAAAGAAGATATCATTTGGCAAGAGCAAGGGGGAAAACAAAATGTATAGGTATCTATTTATCTATAGTGGCGCAACGACCCAAAATGGTTCTTTGGCCTCCAACACCAGGACCCGCCATGCCTGTTGGTCCTGGGCTCTTGCTAAAGAGGTACTACCTAGGTCCTCAAGGTATTCACCTACTTCGTCACTAAAGCACTCGGTCTATCTAATGTATAATTAAAAACATGCAGACCGTCTAATGAATATTTGTCCACAGCAGGAATCGAATTCATTGCCCCAACCTAGGCTTAATAAAGCATAAGTACCAACTCTGTGAAGTTTAGAGTAGGTACGCATTAAAGTGAAAGCATTCGTACGATTTTTTTTAAATTGATTAATTTAATTGAAATTACATTAATTTTTGGTGGTAAAAGTGGTTACTGAAAAACTTTGCTGATGTTGGCTAGGCTACTCATGATGTATGTCATACTCTGAAAGTAGGTCATTACTGACCTGAGAAGCGGGCTGAAAGTAATACTTTTCATCCCTAGGGAGAATCACTTTCAACTGACAGCTGTCAAATTATTAAAAACAAAACTAGTTATTTTTTACATATCTATTGAACCATGTTCCAACTTTCTATACAGCCACGATGTTAAAGTGAAATAACTTAAAGTTAAGTATTGATTAGAGAATATATATTTTTAAATACCTATATTATAATTTTATTCAGTTTCATAAATTTCTATAAAATGACTTAGCTTTGAGCAAATATTTAGCAATTTTTTTAATGATGAAAATAAAAAATAATGGCTGAATAGCGGGCCGGCCACAGAAAAAAAACAAACAAAATAGGCGGGAGCGCGGCAATTCGATCTTCATTTATTTTTATAATTTTTTCATCAGCTAATTAATGTTTTTACTGTTACTTTCCTTGTATTCGTAATGAAAAGCACAGTGTTTACCTCGGGTTAAAGACTTATTTAGTCCCTCGAACTATTGGCGCCCTCACTTCGTTCCGGGCGCCAAACCCCGTCTCGGGACTAAATAAGTTACTTTCACCCCTAGGGTAACAATGTACTATTTTATCTGTTACAAAAAATGGTTTCTTTCTTTCTACTCATACATTATGGATATAATGTGATACAAGAGACTACATTTTGTATTTAGTGAGTAAGGTGAATATGACTATTAAGGTCGTAGCTCATTAGGCAAGCACGGCAACTGCACGGCTCCGACCCAGAATGTATCTTGCCATTCCAATTTGAACCTTAAATTGTGAGTGGTACAATATATTTTGCAATAATAATATGAGAACGCCAGCGGCGAGTAGTCAGCCCGCTCCCCGCTACTATACCACCCAACTCGCAACTCGCGCTCTTACAAGTTAAGGTTCGAATTTACATGGCAAGATAATTGAAGGGTCAGAGCTGTGCAGTTGCCGTGCTTGCCTAGTGTGCTACGAGCTTTAGTCGTGATGAAAATACGCGACTGTGTTTGTCGCTAGCGCTGCTTGCAGAGCCAAGCCAGCGGTTCACAGTGTTAGCGCCATCTAGCGTCAACACCGCCAATATGCCTCTGTTTGGATTTTTTTAAATTATTATTTACTTAGCTGTTATAGCTGTAATTTATCAGAATGGCGTAGGAGTGCATTAGTTCAAATTCAGCTTTGAATATCGAGCTACCCAAAACGCTTGTCTTCACTAATTATTAGGATTTTACAAATCCAATATACCTACCTATTGGTTTTTTCCTGCTCTAGATTCATATACCCACACCTAATTTTTCCTTTAATAATTGATAAGTATGTCACACATGTGTTAGCAATTAAAATAACTAGTGATATGACACACAAAGCTGATAGATAGTTCATATCTTTTTTTTTTGTATATTGAATTTGAATGACGTTTTGAGATACTGTTGTTACGGTTAAATGCTTGAAGCTCTGAGAGTGATCTTAATCAATTATTAGGTTGTTTAATCATCAACTCCTCTTCTTTCGGAATTGCCATGGTAATAAAATGCTATAAATTTCATTGAAATGTACGCAGTTAGCGTTTATCACGCACCGCTAGACGGCGCGCGGTCGCGTCACGTGACCTCAGCGAAGCCTCCGTGACGTTGGCACGGCCTGCCCTGTCTGTGCGGGACTGGGTAGATTTGACACCTAAACACTGAAAACGCTACGACGAGCAATGATATTATAATAGAAAAGAGATAGATAGGTTATGTAAGTATTGATGTGAAGTCTAAAATTGTCCCCGTACGTACGAGATAATATCAGTATTTTCTAGAGCGTTAACGAGGCAGATACATGTTGCGCAGTGTCGCCTCAAACTATCAATGCTTTGCTTGTGTTCGAAAGTTATTCGGGTGCAACTTTTTTAGCACAAGTAACCCATCTCTTTTTATTATAATATCATTGACACGAGGTTTTCATTGGTTAATTTTGAAACCGGTAGAGTCAGAGTTTCAATTGCATGATATCAAAGCTTGTACAGAGACAGAGGCGTTCACACTAACTTTTACATAGGGGTACCTTATACTGATAACACAAGACCCATTCGTCAATGGCTTAGTAAAGGTTGATGTGTACACCTCTGTACCATGCATTGCAATCCATCTGCAGCGCTTGGCACTCCCGAACTGTCCCCGACAAAAACCCGACTGCGTTTCTGTGTAATTTGGAAATTTACCCTAAAGAAGTAAGATGTTCTATTTACCCGATTGCACTTAACTTCCAAAAAAATTGGTCTTGTTTTATCATACCCTCACGACCATATGCCTAATGAGTTAAGTAGTCAAAAGCATACTGGTTGCTGCCGTCGTGGTCAACGGGACATTCAGAAGCCCACATTTCGCAGACGGAATTTGAACCCACATGGTTTACGGTGAGCCTATTGCCGTTATCCAGGTTGCTTGGGTTTCTTAACGGTGTATTACATCACCGGAGAATTAGTCGCAAATTGTAAAATGTACACAAAGAACATAGATTTTATCTGGGGACCACCAGGTTCCGAGCCAGGGTGTTTAACCACTAGGCCACGACGCTCTCACGACACTCGCTCTTGTTTTAGGTTTTTTTTTACTTTCTCAAAAAAACACAAAAGGGCAGGCAGTTTTTAGTTTTGTCTTTATGATTTACGCAGATTTGTATTTACTCTCACAGTAAATACAAATCATCAGCAGAGCATATTCAACATTTAAGCATACTTACTCTTGAATAACATTAAAACCCTTCACCAGCGCAGAAGGGAAAAAACCTACCAATTTTCCTATAATTATTTGTAAGTATCATCCCATCATATCCTGTGTTTTTTCATTATTCGTGGTTCAAAAACAAACACTTACAGAAGTGTTTTACATCATAAATGTAAAACTTTAATTTAATTACGGAGAAAATTGCACAAAACTGCAGTTAACATTATACCCAGTAAATAGTGCGCCCATTATCAGCCAATTCCATCAAATAAATGAAAGTCGGCTGTTAAACAAAATATTCAGGCAAAACCACATTAATATAGGTCATTTAATTTAACATACAAAACGCAGCATTTTGATAGACGAGATTGAACTCTGCGTTATAAAGTTTGTAGTTATGATATTTTCGATATTATTATATTATATTATTCTTTACTCTGTAGAAAATAAATAAATAAATAAGTAGACACCCTGTCTACAGAGTAGTAAAGCTATATATCGCGCCATAGACCTATGGTCTTCTTCAACATCTAGATACTAACCCCCTTATTCATGAAACTCAAACAGCGCTTCAACAACGCATTAACTTTTGCATCGCTTTGTCTCTTTCATTGTTGTTGCTACCGCCATTTGCGAGTAAGTGACACGTCAATTGCTTGAAGTATGCTTTAGCGTTGCGATCGTTTTTGTGAATAAGGGGGTAGTGTTTAAAAGTAACTTGTAGGTATTATCTGATTTTAAAACTCAGGTCTGGGACAAACTTTAACCTTGCTCTCCACGCATCATTCTGTAACCCAAGAATAAAGGAATTAGAAAACGTCTCATTAATTTCTCTTAAGGGTTTCATTTGGGTAATAAAAAATCAGAAACACCAAAGTATCACAAACACCCAGACCTAGCACAAACATCTTATCTGTATTATCAACAAACAAGCATTAGGACACACTGCTGGTTTGAGAATCGAATCCAGGACCTTTCGAATCTTAACTGAACTCAAAATAACTATTTTAGCTGGTTTTCCTGTAAGTGAAGAAAATAAACGTCACTCAGTTCTACTAACTTTGAAACTAATTCTGTAACTCCGTCATTTCCTAAAATAACCAAGGCCTCAGAAGCCTTACAAACACTTTGGTTTAAGTGTGTTTTGAAGAACAAGGGAAAATGAGCCTAAACAGGTACAGTTTAGTTATCAAATCGCCAAAATGGTTTGGGTTTGTACGATGAACTATAAATAAGCCTGAAAATAACAATAATTTTAACGCACTTTTTGAGCCGATTTAAGTTACCAACAACTCATCTCTTTCATACGTCCCTTTCTAACGTATTATTAATTAAATATATAATAATTAATAACTGAGACAAAATAACAACTTTGCTTTAAGATCATAGTAAGTTTCACTTGGGTGATGAAAATGACGGTACCACGAACACCCAGACTCCACAAATATTTGTTACGTACACACACAACATCTGGATAACTGCTGTTACAAGAATCCAACCAATGACCCTTTGAGTCTCGTAACCAGTGGGCTGAACGGGTCGTTATTAAAGTAACACTAAATTCAAGTTAGATTAACTTAATTATAATTCAAATAAATAAATACATTAACAAAATGGTATCATGCTTTATAAGTATTAACAATGCTGCATTTTGATACCAAAAAGAAGTCACAGTCAACTTCTAAAAAACTCCACCTCAATGTTTGAAAATTGTCGACATCAATAACTTCTTACGATGATAAAGAAAACTTTATATACAACAAAACAACAGAGTACCTAAATTACTCCTTATTTACCTACTTACCTGTGATCAAAAACACAGCAAAAATTTGGTGAATTCTGAGTTATACTTTGCCCGAACTAGGAGTTGAACTTGGCCCTGGGACTGGGAGGTATTCTGTCCGTTCGGCCATCGCGCGATAATTTTCCGTGCTCACAGCGACGCGGTTTTTCCCTGTAGCGGCAACTACGTCGTAATAATAGTTGCTGTCGCTAGATGGCACAAATATCAGTCGGCAAGACATAAAATACGGTTCACTAATGTTTGACCAAAAAACGTTTAACAAATGATCATTTGACAAACAACGTTTCACCAAATATTCATTTGGCAAACGAGACATTTGGCAAAAGTATCATCTTACAAAAACTCATTTAACAAATGATCATTTAGCAAACATTTCATTTGTTAAATGTTACAACTAACAAAAAATCAATTGACCTATTTTTATTTCACCAAATAATACGTTTCACAAATGAAGCATTTGTCCAAATGTGATGATTCTAGATGGCGCTTTTAAAGTTGTGCCTAGTACCTTTACCCAGTTATATACAATACTTGGAAATATATTCTCGGACGACAATAAGACATTTCCACTGGTATTTTGCCTTTGTTCCTACAAAGATAAAAGAACATTATGACATGATGTTCGAAATGCTGATGGAATATGAGGCAGAAAATAACATTGTAATCAAGCCAAAAGTATGCGTTTTAAATTTTGAGAAAACCACCATCTCAAGTTTTAGGTCAAATTTTGAAGAAACATTTCTGCATGGATGAAACTTTCAATTGGGGCAAATTATTTACAGGTAAGCTACAAAATAAGATATAAGGCATGCGGTCATAGGGATACCTTTCAACTAAAATACCTACGTTTAGCCCCTCGAAAATCAAAATACAAAATGCTATTATTAGAAATACCGATGGTTTGAATACCGATGTTAAAGTTACCAAATGAACGATATCTCGAATGCCAAAATGACGAAATGCAATGCAGGCAAATCGTTTTTGGGTTTGAAAAAAAAAATAGCCACGAAGGCATACTTTCTTGACATACCGTTTTTCTTCAAACCAACTTCCTAAAACGACATGCCCGCTCACACTCTTCGGCAATTTGGGCTTCGGGATTTAAAAACTAAACATTTGTCAAACGTTTTTTGGCCAGACGTAGTTTTATCAAATGATACAGTTGTTAAGTGTACATTTTGTGAAACGTTTTTTTGTAAAATGAAAATTTAAGAGTTGATCATTTGGTTAAGTGAGTCATTTGTGAAATGATTATTTATAAAATGATCAATTGGCCAACCGTTTTTTGCCAAACGTTGTTTGTCAAATGTAATTTTGCCAGATGTCTTTTGGTCATATGGCAGGACCCCATAAAATACTAATACTCTTACTTGTTCCGGAAATGTCCCAGAGTAGATAAATAAATAAATAGATAATCATTGGTCATTATTCCACACAGTGCCGTCTAGCCCCGATCTAAGCAAACCTTGTACTATGGGATACTAGCCAACGGATAGACATACTTTTTCTCGTAAATACATAGGTAAATTACAATACTTATCAGACACCCAGAAAAATACAAACAAACCAACTAATGGTATTCCGGTTGGCGTTAAAACTCACTTCGCTCGTGGTGAGTTATCTTTAAAATCCAATTTCTTTGCGACTGTGGTCGTTTGAGGGAAAAGAACTAAGCCAAATAACATTTTTTAACTCTTTTCATACAAAATGAGATAAACCTTATTGATGATTGAAGAAATCAATTAATCAATCAATTAAATTTTTATTTGCAAAATATGGGTGTTTGATACAGATGGACTACAGAATGTTTCACCACATGCTTAGCCTACTTAAACATTCGGCATGCAAAATTAGTACATTATTATATTACATTACAGGGTCAATTTCAGTTATTATCATGATGATTACATTACAAGTAAGCGTGAAGCATCGAGATGTGAGATGATGTTAGCCGGAATGCCACCCCTGTCATGCACACCAATGTTTGTACTGTGGGGCATCGAACATACGACCTCTGATGTAGTAGCCAACTTCTTAACATCATCGAAATGTTTTTATTTTTCTTTTATTTATTTTTTAAATAGTATGTACGTAAAACTCACTACTACTGGTGTGAATATTTTACAAATTACTAGTCATTGCATTTACATAATTGGTATTCGTTACAATTAATGAACGACACTGATACAATTAATCAACAGTTAAAATTCTAATGGCTGTGGTAATTGATCGGAGGCTCACAGCTACACTTGTCACTCACATGTTGGTATTAACACTAACCCCCTTATTCATAAAGACGAATACCACGCTTAAAAAGCATAGTTTAAGCAATTAACGTGTTATGTCACTTACTCGCAAATGGCAGCAACAAGAATGAAAGTGACATAACGATACAAAAGTTAACGTGTTGTTGCAAAGCTGATAAAGTTATGAATAAGGGGGTATCTTAGGTGTGGAATGGGTCAGTGAACATAGCTTGTATAGTCTTCCAACTTTTTTCACCACTTACCATTTTGATCCAGGACGCGGGATGTGGGTTCGTTGCCTACACTGGATCAAGTTTTTCTTACTTTTTATTACAAGTATTACCTACTTACTTAGATTAATTTATCATAATAAGCTTCAAGATGATGACTACTGAACTTTTGTTAAATAAGCTTATCCCTGCCCATACCAGCGAGGCTGGCCGGCTGCAGGTGGCCTGCATTCACCAAAATTCTGCGTCAGTCATCGGTTTGCCAACAAATGATCTCCATTCTAGAACTTTTTTGCGACTTTCAGTTATCCTCATTACGTTCACTGCCTACCACCAGTTGTAAGTACTTGTTTACCCACTGTGGTACGTTAGAGCGAGTCGCGTTTTTTTTAAATGGCTTGGATTGCTATTCCTAGCAAGGCGTCGGTCATATTGGTGCACTCCTTTTATTATTATGGCACCCACCGACGGTTCTCGCTCTCCAACATTTGAGGCTGCATCAGTGTGAAGTGCGGCAGGGCATTCACTAATCTTACCACTAGACTAATCCGGCACTTCTCACACCGTCAGCTATAGGAGTAAGGAATCTATTTCGTTTACATAATTAACGATTCT
Organism: Udea ferrugalis; assembly: GCA_950022985.1. NCBI lineage: Eukaryota > Metazoa > Arthropoda > Insecta > Lepidoptera > Crambidae > Udea > Udea ferrugalis. The sequence goes on from OX465533.1 coordinate 7,021,734, forward strand.
GAATAATTAGATTCTAGATACAGCTGTTACTGTACTGACAATTGCCGTTATTAGAAACTGAAAAATTTCAGAAGCCTGTCTTGAACTTCATCACATTGATATCTACAAGTATGGAGATCAAATACTATTGAGGAAAATTAAGAGGTCAGAGTTGATGGATTAAAGGCTAGGTCAGCTGTGATTTGGATTCATATCAAGGGCGTACCCAGGTAGGAGCAGGGGGGGGGCAGCTGCCCCTCCCCCTAGAAGTCAATTTTCCTTACAAGTGGGAATTAAAAACGTATTTTTCTCTCTACGAAAAACGAAACAGGGATGAGCTGCCCCCCCCTAGCTGAAATCCTGGGTACGCCCTTGATTCATATACAAGTTGAAAAGTCTACGAGGACGAAGTCGCTGGTTAATAAATCCTGCACATTGCTTTATGCAACAAGCTGTTATTCCAATTCCCTCTGATAATGAGAAGCGGAGCCCAAATTAGCGGTTCATTTGGCGGCGCGCGTCGAATCCAATGTGATTTATCCGTGTGAACTGGAAAAGTATTGCACGGGGTGGTACATCTACAGGGATGATTCTGATCTACTAACAAGCATATGAGATTTATCCGAATGGTTTCAAGTAACCAGCCTTTAAATACTTGCTGGGCACAGGAGCCAACACGATTATGAGGGAGATTTACGTCAATACGCGGGCTCAGTGCGGATTGTTATAGGGATGTGAGGATAGTGTGCTCACCTTACTTATTAAAAAAATATCTTGCCTTATGTGCTACAAATTAATGTAGCATTATCATCATTTTCGTCGACTGTTGAAAATGGGCCTTTGAAGGAAGCATTGACCATCTAACACTGGGAGCTCTACACACTGCATGAACGGTATCTACGCTACAAGCAATAAGATTTATAAGACAGACATACAAAGTTAGTTTCCTCCACCTACATTCTACATTTTGCTGTGAATGGTGAATCATACAATGAGGCGGGAATATCCAGCATATTGCCTCGCAGTTAATAAATCCGCCTGTATTGACTCATTCTAAATTAACCTTTATCGCTACGAGATAAGACTCGAGGATAAACAGCCGGTGTTATCAGTCGGTAATTTAGAATTGCAGTGAATAAGTCCGTAGCATTGAGGTGCTAAGATGATAAGCTTCTATGAGTAACATTCGATGCTATTACCTACAAGACTCTGCTACCAGCCGTGCTATTCCGGCGGCGCACATCGGATATCACTTCACATCTCGGTGCTTCACGCTTACCTCAATCATCAATACGCTTTACTTTGAATTGGTACTTACCCTCTTTTTGTACGTAAATAATTAAAAAATGTTATTTGGCTTAGTTCTTTTCTCTGTAACGACCACAGTTGCAAAGAAATTGAATTTTAAAGTTCACTCACACGAGTGAAGGGAGTTCTGGCGTCCGCCGGAATAGCATAGCAGCCTGTCGATTCTCAACATCAAGAAGGACCCGATGCAGCACACTTACTTCAATCGTCATTTTGCTTCACCTTGAATTAATATTCTCCCCCATGTGTATTAAAATATTATTCGGCGTAGATCTTTTCACTCAAGAAAACGATCACAGTTGTTGTTGAATGAGTTTCACAGATGAGAGGGCCAAAAATAAAGTAAAATGCCGCGCGAAGTCAAGTGTGAATCGAGGAGGACCCCTGCAAGTTTGACCGTACCACAGATATTCAAACACTTTTTTTTAGTGTGCCAAAAAAATGCGATGTGCCCGGTACTATATTATACGAGATGTGCAGGCGAAACTTCCGAAATAAACTGTATTCTAGCATTCTAGCAAATCCCAGCTTATTGCGTACGTGTAGTATCTGGTAGGTAAAAGCCAATTTTCGGGTTTCTACCAACTAAAACTGAAAAAATTAACCCAACATTAGTTGTTTCAGGCCCTAAAGCTCGTCGCCTCTACAAGAATCTGTGCCAAGTCGTCAGCGGTGGCCTTGCCGAGGAGGTGGGGGGTCGGAGACGGCAGCTTCCGCCGCTGCTGCCCGGATCTACCACCGTTTCCGCTGCTTCGGATCTTCGGCAATTATCCACGCCAGATATATTTCACAGGCAATAATAGCATCGTAGCCCAGTGGTTAAACATTCTGGCTCGGAAAATGCGTGGTCCCGAGTTCAAATATTGCCGGAAACCTACTTTGTGTTCAATGTACCACAACAATGTGGCGGCTAATCTCCGGGGATATGGAGAACACCTATGAAAAACCCAAGCAACCCGGATAACGACCAAAGAACGCTACTTACCTCGTTGTGTCCAAAATCCTTCGGCGAAGAGTGGGCCTCTCACTATCCCGTCTGATATACAGTCGTGAGCGTACGTATGGAATACTACTTAGAGTAAATGTAAATAATGTATATTGTATAGTAAAAATAATGCAGTTTACATTATCAATATTTATTTTCTAATATGACACCTGACATCAGTCATCGTATGAAACACAATTTTGTCTCTACTTCACTAATGAGGTATATAACAGTCCTCCCCCCCAATTTCCTCAATCGGCGGGAGGTTGCACAGCCGTGGGAAGCAACTGGTCCACATGGCGTCTCCAGACGACACCAGCATCAAGATGGACTTCATAATGCAATCTTCCCAAGCGTTTAGTAATTGTACCAAACTGCCATTTAGCATTACCGGAATAATCACGGGCTTGTACTCGATCACCCGGGAAAAACTCCTTCACTGAGTCCTCGTGAATTCTCCTGGATGTAGGTTGGCAGGTTACACTTCCCAATGCAACATGTAGTATTGTTCTCACTTGTCGTCCAAACATAAGTTCATAAGGGGTCTTGCCCGTTAAATTTGGTGTCCTTCTCAAATATCTTTTAATTTTGCATAACTTATCGTAAATATCACCTCTCTCCCCCCTCATTGTATGCAGAGCTTTCTTAATAGTTTGTACAAAACGTTCTGCTTGGCCATTTGTAGCTGGATGGTATGATCCTCGTCGCCAATTATTGTATATTAAAAATAATGCAGTTTACTGGGCAGTTTACATTATCAATATTTATTTTCTAATATGACACCTGACATCAGTCATCGTATGAAACACAATTTTGTCTCTACTTCACTAATCTACTATATAAAAATAAGTCGGGTTTTCCTTCCTGACGCTATAACTCCAGAACGCACGAACCGATTTCCACGGTTTTGCATTCGTTGGAAAGGTCTCGGGCTCCGTAAGGTTTATAGCAAAGGAAATTTCAACAGAAAAGTGGGAAAATCTTTTTTCACATACAGCTTAGTCCACGCGGACGAAGTCGCGGGCGGCTGCTAGTGAGGTATATAACAATGTAAGTAAGTATCCATGTTTGCATTAGCTTGGCCATCTTGACCACACCATACGCATTTTAAGGATGTACTGCTAAATATGACTCTCGCTTCAAGATATAGAAGTTTCCTCAGTTCTGCCTCTTACCCCCGAATTCACAAACGTCAAGCAACGCTAAGCACGCGCTCACGCTCATGCTGTCCCGTAAAATGTCAATAGAACTGAAAGGGACAGCATGAGCGTGAGCGCGTGCTTAGCGTTGATTGTCGTTTGTGAATTCGAATGGTTTTAAAAAAAACATTCTCATAGGTAAAACTATTTAATCCAATTCAAAAGTTCCAAATCAACATGTCATCCATACCATAGGTTCATTTACACAGCACTTTTCCTCGCATCATTGTTAAAACATGATAGTAAAATGTTGCGTTATTTGAACAAGACTCGGGTTGAATTATGAAAACGTAATTTTGCAGTGAAAGGCGGCTCCCGGTGGATTATTCAGGTTCATCACACAGAGCCATTAGACTCGTTTAACTTGCATTGCACCAGTTTAAACGCTAGTGTATGGCTTTGTTTATAACACATACAGTTTGGATAATTTGCATGATTCACTAGGGGACAAAGTGTCCCGCGACAAGTGCTCGATATCGTGCAAGGTCCCGCGACATCAAAACTCTCGAATGACACGATACTTTAGTTTCCAAGTCACTAAACTTATATCCCACAACTGAGAAATTGCGGCATGAAAAAAGCCGTTGAAAATGTTTAATTAGTTGCACTTATACCAACGATCATTTATTATTTATTAAAAAGGATCTATTCCTTTATAATACCAAAAACTAATACCAATGGTATTTGTTTGCTATCGTAAACAATTTTCTGTTCCGAACGAATACCAAATTTTAAATATTTCAATGTAGTTTTGGTATTCGTCCGGAATAGAAGATAATTACGATTAGAAACAAATACCATTGGTATTACTTTTTGGTATTAGAAAGGAATAGATCTTAAAAAGTAAGGCGGACTTAATGCCAAAAGGCATTCTTAATTATTTCAACGCACGGTCAGACAGAAATTAAAGCGGGGCACAAGATGAATGATCACATTTATTCATGCAAAAGTATACTATACCAAAAAATTAAAAAATATGCACGTTCTACGTTTCCACCTCGTCGTGTTCACGAGAATGACACCACCATCATTATGTTTTGACTGAGTTTTGACTTCACAGTTAGTTCGAACTAAAATTTATTTATCTTATTTATAAAAATGGATTGCTGTTCGTTAGTCTCGCTAAAACTCGGGAACTACTGGGCCGATTTGGCTAATTTTGGTCTTGAAATAATTGTGAAAGTTCAGGAATGGTTAGTAAACATGAAAAAACATTCGGAATAAAGTAAAAACCACAATTGAGATTTGTCTACTAAGTAACACTAAATGTTTGACAACAGAACGAAGTCTGTCGGGACAGCTAGTTTGTTATAACTACACCTTTCATTTCCATTGTACCTCTAATTCCTCATTGTTTTCAAACGTCTTTTCCAGCCTCCAGGTGATGGACCCCTCAGTTCCACTAAACTTTATCACATAAACATTTAATTTAATCATAAAATCACGAGTTTTTGCATGGCAGCGATGACGGATCTGTCAAGCCACTTGTAGAGACAAGTATTGTAGCTTGGTCTACCGCGGCTCCCAGTCTACGAGCATGTACTGAGGGTTGAGAATAGCTAAAATGAGTATTCGTATATTGTTGTAATGTAACTGATAAGCAAAGATAGTTAGAAAATTATTTAAATTGTATAAATTTTACACCTATTCCACACCTTTAAACTAGACCCTGGGCTAAACCTTGGCTATGGACATTCATAGTTGTTATTTATTTATTATTATGTATTTAGTACAGTGAGATGTCACATTTAAATATAAGTATTTCTGAATAATTTTCAATACAGGCAACTAATTGCCTCAACATAAAAAAACTCAACATACCTAGTTAGTGCTGATTTTAATACATCCAGTTATTTTAAATCATAGTTCACTAAAACAAAGACGTTTGTCAGTTATCCTCCATGTCTACCATATGCCTGCCATATGTCTGTTAATGCTAGTTCTGGATGAATACGGTCGCCCTGTCAGATCTGATCCGATCTGGCTTTGCAGTTGCAAGCTCAGATATGCCCACCAGGCACCCATTTAGGTATATCGACCAGGTTTATTATTATCTCTACTTATTTGCCTAGCTGAATGTTAGATAACTGAAAAATCAAATAATAGAGAGAAAGGTAGAGACAGGTAGGCATAATCGAGAAGAATTACCTCGTTTCCAGATGCCAAGGTATGAAAGAAAGTCTTGCCACGCTCGTCACGAGCAAGTAGATTACCCAAACTTCGTTTTCTCTCTCCAGGCCTTTGTATTCTATTGTCTCACATAATTTCCTATCACTCTCCGGCGTAATGCCGCCAATTTTATTTTCCCGCCATGAGATTGCCATATTTTATCGCGTGGCTGGCAGCTACGTTCAGAATCCAATAACTTTGTCTATGACAATATTTCGGAGTGAGACCAAAATAGATAGGCCGAGTTTGTTCTTTGTAGCAGCCTCTAAATAGAGTGCGTAATAGGAAGGGGAGGCAGGGAGAGGGAGACCCTCGCGCCGCGCATGCGCGCTATACGCCACTAATATTGGTTTTATTAGGATGCTTTTGTTTTTTACTCATTAACATCGAATTAAAGTTTTATCAATAACGTGTTTGAAACTGGAAAAAATATTGGAAAATATAAATAAAACAATAGAAAATGTTATGTTATAGGAAAGTTGCTTTTAAAACACATAAATGGTCGGAAATAGAGCAATGGCAATATTTTGATTAAGTTACTTATGGGATCGAACGATTAATAATATACCTAACATGATCCTAGTTTATTTATAATATTTATTAAGAAATCAATTAAGAATATTTTTATTAGGTATTAGCATTTTAAAAAATTACTTAATTTTTATTTATTTATTTATTTTTCATGTTACCTAATAAAACAGTTAAAGTTCGCGAGAAAACATCATAGTTATACAATATTTGTGCTCTTGTTATGCATATAACGCAGTAAGTAAGTAAATAAAAGCAATGTGTTTTAAGAAGATGGATATTTTATAAGTGCGTTGGTTTTTTACTTGATTTAATAACTGTCAGTTTCGCTATCTGAACAATAAAATTTCAGGAAGCAAACAACATTTCAAAACGCTTTAAATACGTTGCAATGATTATGGTATCTTGATGAGTAAAATTGTACTCAAAACAATAATTTAAGGCCGAACGAGAACTAGACCAAGACTCCAGGTTGTGAAAGGCTCTTGCTAGGCCTTGCCTTTCAAACTTTTAAGAACAGAAAAAAAACAAAGTCTAGCGAAAAAAACTCATGCCCTGGCACGAAGTAATTTAAGCTCGAATAGCCCGCGCCGTGGGCCGTGCGTTCGTTCGATGTGAAATGTGGCCGAAGCGAGGGTGCGTCTGTCACCCGCTCGGCAGATGCGCGCCGCACGTGGCGGCTGCGGCACAATAGAACGAAACGCAACTCCAATATGGCGGGGGAACTTTCCCGCTCTTTTCACTGATGATTTCTGTGCGACGTTTTATTGCCATTTTTTAATCCAATACACTTAAGTAATAACATGAGAGACGTTCTCTGGTTCGATGAATTCTGAAAATGGAAACAGACTTCGTGCAGTGTTCATTTTTCAAAGTTGCTTTGTTTTTTTTTCTTTTGTTGCAACCTATTTTTGTTTAGAAATCTGGTCGCAAGTTCTTTTGCTAAATTAACATTTGCTTCAGAAACTTGCTGAAAAAAGCTCCTTCATTTCTTCGTTCATTGACGAAATGACATTTATTTTATTACAGCAGACGTTTTTTTTTTAATCGTGTAAACCTATAGCCTACATGGCTCCTTCAGAAAAGCTCGCTGTTTCTTTTAACCACATTAATAAACGTCATATAAACCCTTCTGTTCGATTGTGAATTACTCGTACATGTTTTAGTTAGAGCAAGCCCTTAGTTTTATATTGCTCACATTGCTCTTCGGTGTATAAGTCTAATGTTAATTCAGTGGCAGACCCGAAGGTGCCGCTTCAGTGGGGAAGTCCTGGGAACGGCACCGCAATGCAAAGGCAAGAGGCAAAATAATATACTTAAAAAAAAAAAACCGAATGCGTAAAGAACTAGCCCAGTAGTTCAGATTCCTGTTCATTTATATACGTAATAAGGGTAAAATAACGAAATACTAAAGTTATATCTAAGTGCTTGTCCTTAGTATGAAAATTAACAAATATTTTTTAAACATAGAGAAGACAGTAAAAACAGACAGTGCTCGTAGCCTCTTGTAGCCCTGAAAGGCGGCCCCGCCCGCCCTAGCGTGTTAATCAAAGAATATGGGTAAATGGCCCTGTTCGAAGAAGCTCGCTGGTTCAATGGTCAGTGATCTTGCTCCTGGGGTTAGATTTCATGATTTCTGTTTACTCTCTAACTCGAGTATCTAAATGGAAAACTTCTGGAAACAAACTACCACGATCAACTTTGTAGCTCTATAATCTCTTTTTAACTATTCTCGGGCTTTTATGTATTTGAATTAAAAGTACATATAATTTGATTGTCATGATGTATTGAATTCAGTTGTATAATTTAATTAATTTTTGTGTGTATTTTTACGATCCTTGCTGGTTGAAATAAATAAATATTTTAAAAATAATATTTGACCAGAAATGACGGACTATTTAAGTCAGGGTCTATTTGCGGACATTCATACCCTGTTAGTGTTTTATTTAAGTGAACGTATCAAGTGGTGTATAAAAATTGAATTAAAGTTGGCAATGAAAACGCTCTCTTGAAAATAAAAGAAAATATCATGTCTGTTAGATGTGTCCCAGAAATATGGTTCCCATAGAATAACAAATAAGGACGTACGAACACTCTTAAATATTAAATGAGGTACGTACCTCGTTTATCGATGGAAAATACAGTAACATGAAGGTAACGAACAACAGCTAGCTACTTTTTCTCAATAATGTACCAAGGAAACTTTAAAGCGAAAGCAAAGCGTCGCGAAGGAAAGCGTCGTGGCCCAGTGGTTAAACGCTCTGGCTCTTAACCGATGATCCCGAGTTCAAGACTGGTCAGAACACCTACTTTGTGTTTATATACAATTTGCATATAACGTATATAATAACATATTTTTCCACAGGTCTAAAAAAGATACGTGTATGAAATTCTCTGAATCTGCTCTACTGTACTTTTTTAAGCACGGAATGCAGGTGGGTAAGTAAAAATTAGAGGCTATATTTAGATCATAGAGTACTTAGAAAAGGGTCTTATTGCACTCTCTTATTCCCTTGCCGCTAACACCCCATAACTGAGCACCATAGTACTATTCTCCTCTAGCGGCTGCCCGCGACTTCGGCGGCGTGGATTGAGTTGAAGAAAAGCAGTAACGTTTTATAAGAACATTGTATTTATTAAATTGCCTATTTTGATTCTGATGGATGAGCTTTATTATTGGTAAGTTTCATTCAAGTCCAATCAGCAGTTTTTACGTGTAAAGGTGACAAACATCCGTACATACATACTTCCGCATTTATAATATTTATTACGATCTTTTATTTGCAGCATTTAGCGGTCACATTCATACTGTTATAAAGTTTTATTTATTAAATAAGGCCATACTGAAATCATATTATTTTTACAGCAATTGTTCGAGTCATTCTTAACTTTTGTCAAGTCTGTCAATTCGCAACGTTACAGAACCGGCTCGCTTCAGTCCTTAAAGTGAGCTGCCTAGTTTTATAAAACGATTGTCAGGTAATAAGGTCCCAGACAGGTAGCTTGCTACTGGGCAGCGCACGCGCAGGTGCCCGCCGAAGTGACGACTACAATTAACACCCGTTGCGACACTCTAGAAATATAGCTCTCAGGTTAATAATGGCATTTGAGAAACATTTAAATGGACTAAAAAAAGCAAAAAAACGAAGTACTTGTTTATTATAAAATAACACTGCAAAAGCGACACTCTTTTACCCTACCGTTATTTATTTACGTAGGTGAGAACATGCATATATTTTTTCAAAAGTTATTCACTCTATGTCCATATTGTTATGTGCCAAATAAATTGTACTTCGTTCTTACTTTCGAAATATAAGTTAGCGTGCATTTTTAGTTTTTGTCCAAATCGGCTTCGAGACCTCTTTGAGCACTTTTCTATTGTTTTCAAGCGGATTTTGTGTGTGATAAGTACAATTGGGGGTCTTAATTCCCAGAAGGTAGTGAAGATATCTCGGTTCTATTTCTGCTATTAATGCTAAGTAAGTAGGTCCGACATTTGCCAACAGCGACGGCGGACGCACCACGGCCGCTGCGCCGGCCCGATGGCCGACCGGTTTGTGACTCCGTCAGAGCTCTCCGTACCACGGAACCGTGGTACCACGGCTTCTACGACTGCTAGCGACTGTAGTAACGACATATCGCTGCACGCTGTTACGCGTTACGTGGCGGTTCGATAGAATTGAAAAACATAAGCGATGATCATAAGTTTTCTGGGAATTTGAGCCCGTTGCATTATAGAGCCGAAGCGACATTTGTTGAATAGTTAGGTACATACTTACAAGCAATAAGTATGAAATGTTTTTTATTTCTAAACAAATAGTCCTAAAAGAAAACACCAATTTTCGTTTTGTTTTCTTAGTTTTCTTATAAAATTGAGATAAAGAACCTTTTTATTTATTCCCGCCGAAACTAGGTATTCACAGTTCCTAATTCACAGTCCACACTCTCCGTTGAATTCGTTACCTTAAATTTTACTTGAGTATAGAATAGAAGAAAATTGTGATATTCATATTCATTTATTGCTTTCCACATTACGGCAGTACAGGGATTATTGTTGAAATAGATCATTGACCCTGCAGACACCGTTGGGCGCAGCAAAAAAAATAGGAGAGAAGGGTGTCTATGTGCAAAAACAAAATATTTATTATTCTACTTAGGCTAGTGACTAGTTCACTTAACTTAGTAGTAGTTAGTTGTGTGTAGTGAGTAGTTTTTATTGATCCTATCACCTAACTCAACAGAGAAATTAAAAAGCGAGACATCGTGGTACGGGGTGCCGAAATGCGCGGCCGTGGAGAGCGCCACGAATTTTGGTGTCAAACATTTTTATGCCGCGAATTTTATCAAACGCTTGATCGCTGTGCTTATTCAAGTTGAAATTTTGCTGCAGCGGAGATTCGAAGGTCTGAGGAAGCCACTACCGATTTTCCATACAAATATTTGAAGCAGACTCATGCGACCGCGTGAAAGAAAACTTAAGGTATCTACTTAGGCCTCCTTTGTGAGGTTCTGAATGTTCCGTTGACATGATGGCAGCAGTAAATGTCGGTGCATTAGTCGTGAGCGTATGTAAGAATGATGTAAATAAGGATTTATACCTAGACACAGAATAAACACTTATTCATAAAAACTTAAGCAGCTATTCAACAACACGTCAACTTTTGTATCGTACCTAGGTAGGTACCACCTTCTTTATGAAAACAAACGCAACGCTAAAGCATTGTATAATCAATTGACGTGTTATGTCACTTACTCCGAAATGGCGGCAGCAACAAGAATGAAAAAGACAAAGCGATACAAAAGTAAACGTGTTGCTGAAGAGCTGTTTAAGTTTTTATGAATAAGGAGCTAAATATGTATGTTGCTTACAGAAGAGTTTGTCAGCCTGAGTATAGGACTCGAACCCACGCCCTATGGCTTATCAGAGTTTTTAGGCAAGTAGGAGTGGCGAAAATGAATGACGCAGTACCTACTAAAATTTAAAGCATACCAATTCTTTCTACTGCGCGAGACATAGCGTGACTGTAAAAACCCATTTAATTCTCTTAGCCTTAAAAACAGTCTACCGCTGAACTTCTGCTTCGAACTTAACCGAATTGAATTTTAGCTGTAGGTATTGTTAGAAATCCATAATACCATCTTATAATGGTAAAGGCCCAAAAGCATTTTCAGAAATCATGAAAATAAAGTCAACACAAACGTCATCGATATAAATTTTCTGCTGCTGCCACTGCCCATACATCAATTAGGATTGTTTAGTTTTCATCAACGTCGTTTTAAATGATTTGTTAATTGATCAATTTCCAAACGGCTTATTTGTTGTAAAAAACAACCCTGTTTTGTAAATACCTTCCTAATAATTCCTGGTTCGATTTCACCTTGTCGTGAAAAGTCCTTAAATCGTATGCTTTTCCAAGATTTAGGGCCGGCGCCCACTTTCGGCATCGGCACGCTTCAGGCTTTTAAGGTGGCAAATAGTAATATACTCGAACATAATGGCAATAAAGTAGAAAATGCCAAAACAGAAACAGAACAAATGCATTTTGTTTTTACGAGAACACATCACGGAAATTTCTACTTTATTGACATAATGTTAAAATATATTGCTATTTGCCACCTTAAAATCCTGAAGCGTGCCGATGCCGATAGTGGGCGCCGGCCCTTAATTGTGCTTCGGAAGGCACGTTAAGCAGTTGGCCCCGGCTGACGTCGCTAGATGTCAGTCCTTAAGCCCAGTCAGAGACCTTAGGGCGGCTTGATAGCATCTAACTGTTAGACTTAATGTTAGATTCTAACATTAAGGTTGCTCACTAACCTTACACGCCTCCAACAATTCGCACTGAGTCCGTCTGTTTGGAGTATGGCTCAATCTTGGCCTGTGCCCAGCAGTGGGACGCATAAGTATAGGCCATTTATGTTATGTTTTATGTGATTAAGCATTTAGGTCGCTTGGGCAGGGCACGTTCCTAACCTATCCTACCTTTTTCTATTATGAAAGAAACCTCTTACTACCTAATCTAGAAATAAGAACAGTTATAATTTTGCTGACTAAGTGGAACTAAGTAGTTAAGTGTTACCTATTACTTACTTTAGGTATTATATTTTGAGCCCGCACCACAGTAAACAGAGAACAGTAAAACATCTACATACACGCGATTTCACGCACACATTAGCATATGGGAGAATAAGGTGGCGGCAGTACGTACGGGCTGTGTGTATGTTTTCTTTTCATTAGGAAGGTTCTTGTTATTCATTAATCCCCCCGTAATTAAGGTGCCCGTGGTGCAGATGTGACAGTGGATCGGCAACGATCGCTATTATTAAGCAACACACGCTGGGTCGGAACTGGGATGGGTGATCACCCCGACCGAAATTTAGTGATGTAATTTTCGGGCATCTCCGTGCTCCGGAAGAGACGTTGAGCAGTTGGTCCCGGTTGCCGTCGCTAGATGTCAGTCGTTAAGCATAGTTGGAGACCTTAGGGCGGCTTGATAAGATCTGACTTTATGCTTGCTCACTAACTTTACACCCGTCTCACAATCCGCACTGAGCCCGCGTGTTGGACTATAGCTCCATCCACCTCATAGTTGGGTGAGGCCCGTGCCCAGCAGTTATTTATTCACCAATCCACACTAGAAATAGGTCTTCTGAAGATGATATTGTTATAGGTAGGTAATTAAGTTGGGGACAGTGATGAAGGCTGACAGCTGATGCTCATACTTGTAACTTATGCTATGTCGTTATCGTTATTGTTAGTTTGTTTAGAGAATTGATAAATAATAAGGAGAGCAAATTTGTTCGCTTTTTTTTTCAAAAAAAGTGACCCTACTTTGAGGAGTGGTCTGGTAGAAAAGGGAAGACCAGCTGTGACGAGTTGTAACGTTGATCATAAGTAAACAGCATCATGAGCTTTAATTAAAAATATAATTTATTTATTAAAAATTGTATAGACAATTTTTTCTAACATTTTCGTTTCGAGTACCTACCTATCAGGTACTATGAATGGGAAAGTCTCTAAACAAACAACAACCTAAACACAGCTTATTTCAACGCAGCGAGCATCTCTGCGAAATTCATTCAACATGTATACCGTATTTAGTGTAGGTGGCGCTCGTAGCACAAAGCGGAGGGTGTGCAAGGACGATAGGACGAGAGGGCGCTGGGGTCGCGCCGGTCGGCAGGGCACTGCCCAAGGGTAGGACGAACTGCACCAACCGTTGCCTATTATTATGTTCATGCTTCTACTTTCGGTCACGTTTTATGCGACTCTGTTTACGTTTAACGCATTTTTAGGTCATAAAGTTATGAGAAATTGTCTAGTTAAGTAATTAAATTGAAGTGAATTAAAATCTTTTTTTTTAATGGACTAACGTCATGTTATTGTGGGTAGTACAGTGGCGTGCAAAAGGAGAGGCCTATGTTCAGCAGTGGACTACAACAGGCTGATGATGATGATGATTGTGGGTAGGGGTTTTACACAAAAGTTTAAGTTTAATGAGTTAATAAAGATTTACAATACGAGTACAAATAACATGATCATAGTCGATAAAATAGAATTCTGATCTGTAGAGGTTCGAACGGAAAATATAGCGAAACGCATTACGATAATTAGCAGTAAATGGTGAAATGTGAATCCAATAGGTAAACGAAGTCATTAAATCGTTTATTGAATGACTATGAATGACATGAACAACAAAGTTCAAGTTAGTAAGTTAATAGGCTAACTACACTACTAACTACTACTCGTAACTACTTTATTGCACCATATCTCTATCATCAAATTTAAATCGTCTCTACAATTCCTAGCATTCAATAACTCGTATGCATACCCAAATTTAGGCTGGTGGTCACTAGGCACCGGGTTATTTATTTATTTATTTATTAGGTCACCAACAAAACTTACACTAATACAATGATCCAGGATTCCAAATTTATATATATTATTATTTATTTATATTAAGAATAAGAATTGGATGTTTGCTTATCAATATTCAAATTACTTTCCGATTATTTCTAACAATATTGACACAAAAGATAGCACCGATGAATGAAGTTATTATAGCTCAGTAGCGTACGCTGAGAGAGTGAGGAGGGTATTATGGATCGATTCCTAGTCGGCCCAGTCAGCCAATGCAAATTCCACGATAATAATAAATGATTTACACCTACTATGTAATTAACAATAATCTTATTTTTGTAAGTATCTACATGACTGACCTTTCATTCAACCTTTCATCTATAATTTGCTAATATTTTTCGTTTTATACTATGATTTTCCTGTCTGTTTGTTGCATAGGTCTACGACTATACTCTGAATAATCACCATTCAATTAACTTTTACTGAAGAGGTTTGTGTATCATTCTTTCTTTTTAGAGTAAAATACGGCCCGTACACAATACGTTAAGACGTCGCATCGTGCTACGATGTGACATAGATTCACGTTACGACACGGTGTGTTGAATCTGCTACGGGCAAGTGACATTAACATCATCTTCTCACGATGCCGCGTCATGGCACGATGCGAAGCGATGCATACGGACCGCAAACCACAACCGCAGACTGCAAGCGGCACTACTGCTTTCTATGAATGTCCATGATGACCTTACGATGATGACGACTTACCTAACTGCACAGGACGTGACGAGAGCAGCTCTAAGTCGCGGCAAGGTGCCAATCCAACCCATCTGCGCGCCGGCCTGCCGAATATCGGCAGCATTACCTTCCTTTTATGGTGGAGGCCTGTATTCTGCTGTTTAAGTTTTAACTGAGATGATGATGAACCATCCAAAACAACATTTAAGCTCCTAAGAAATATTAGTTGGCCACTACTCAATCGCTTAGAGCATTGGGTGGTAGAGTCACATTATGTTTGTATGTAGGTACTGTATCTGTGTTTGTATTTGTATGTTACATGTCCATTATTTGATATGATTTATTAGATTATACTTGACGAGTTGGAATAATATTACAGGTTCATTTGAATAAGTATGTTATTGTTTTTTTTTAACTTGCATTGTTTCGTACTTTTTAGATTCGAGGAACTGGACTAGATTCCTTAGGTCCAGATTCAACTCACAAAGCAACTTTTTAGTAATGTAAGGTTTTTGAAATCAGAACTTCAAATGAAGTGGTATTTTTAATTCACTATTTAACTTCATCAACGGGCCAATAAATGAAAATCCCGAGACAGAATTTCGTAGTGTTTGCCGTGGGAAAACAAATTCCTGGGTTCAGTACAACCACCCGGTGTTTCTTTATAGGGCTGCCCGCAGATTAACTCAAATAACTTATAGTGCATTTATTGTTGATTTGCTTTATTCAGTGTTAATTCCTAAAAAATAACATCTGATTTAGTTTTCATTATTTGAAAATAGTTAATACTCGTAGTTTTTCATATTGCGGTTCTCTTTAATTAGGAGAACAGTTAGCCATAAGTAAATATGTTTTATAATTTCGTTCTAAATGCTGATTCTTACGTTGATAAACCTATGAATAAATTAATAAATACTGCAGTTGGGTTCTGAAATAACTAAACTCTATTCATATGTACGAGTCTTATGTTGGCAGCTACAAATGAAATAAGCTTAATACCTAAAATGTTCGTTGTTAACAATTGTTTCACATTAAAAAAAAACACTGTTTTTTTATATTTTCTTAATCATCGCAAAGTAAATTAAAAGGTTTATATTTTTCATAGTAGGTATTGAAAGTAAAGATAACCTAGAGATTTTTAATATCCAATTATGTAAGTAACCTCAAATAGTTATATTCACCAAAAAACGCTACCGGGCTTTTGCCAGCCCTAAACTGGGGAACGCTGTAAACAGGTTTATAAATCTAGTATTTACCTACTCTTTGACGACCGACGGTTAGTCTTCCATGCTATCTATATCAAAAAGTCCACTTTTCACTGAAACGACTGTTCAAAGCCACGGCATAAATGAGCAGTCTGACTTTAAAGCTCATATTTCCTTACTAAACTTCATTTTGTTGCATATTTAGTTTTAAGGACTTAAAACATAGTTTTTATTCAGTTCAATTTAGTTAACCTCAATGTTACTTACCACTTCAACCACCTTCATCAATTTATCAAATTAATACACCACCACATTTGGTTTACAAAAGAAATATAAACAAAACAGGGTAGCGCTTCACAACCGAGTTATCATACGATTCGGTAAAAATAAAAGGAAGTTTAAGGTTCTGTAGTTAGGAGTAAAGATACAAAGTTCCTGCTTGTAGCGCCAATGGTCGTCGGTTCGATCCCCACCTCGGATAAACATTCATGTGATGATCCTTTGCGTGATCGTCCTGATAGTCGCTACCAGAACGTGTCGTTTTTTTGTTTTGATTTGACTAGCTGTTCTAGTCCAAGTTGTGACTTCCACAGCTATACCAGGCAATGGGTTGAGCGGGAAGCTCTCAACCCCTTACATTACAGTAAGCTTCCTGGAGTGTTCCCAGGAGGGGGCCGAGCCTCAGCTTTGGGCGTTACTAGAGATGGTGAATGGACGTAAGTTTATGGAGAAAAGCGGCTGGGCACGTGCCTGGCAGGGGGCCTTCAAAATAGGGGCCGCGACGCGCGTCCTCGCCGGCTTGGACGATAGAGATTTTTATTACGGAAGACCCACAGGGCACCCGTGGCCTTGCGCATGTACCTATTCTGCAGGGTCTGTAACCTATGGGTATGGTGGAAAGCAGCGTGTGCGAAAACGGGACTTACATAGGTCATGATGAAGGCGAATACAAGACGCGTAAAGTCGTTCCTTATTTCTAAGAGACGATTATGCTTATTGAGACGACAGTGGTGGCAGCCTAGGACAAGGCCCAGATACCTTTGTCATTGTTAATATTTATCTTTTTCGTTTGGCACAATAAGCTCTCCCATCAGCTCTTACAGAATCATGGTAATGCTGTGTTTCCAATAGCCCCTGGTGGTGCCAGGCCAGGCCGTGTCTGATAATGTTGGGTTTAAGTACATACTTAGGAAATACTGGGGAATACATATTATAAAAAGGCAATGTTGGTCATTAGTATTTATTTTCCAGATTAGACAAATCTTGTTTAATAACCTATTAAGTTTAATCGCTATCTTATATGATATGGCAAAGCTGATTGTGTTGTGGACTCTCTGGAATGAGTCACCACACTGTGAACTGCTGGCAGTGCTTTAACATCACCAGTTAGAGGTTATATGCACTTATGTACCTACCTTTGTATTGACGTGTACTGTGTATTGGTTAAAATATTAGCTAGTAAACCAGAGGGTTCGATACCCACACAGACACAGGACAATTATTCGTGTGTATAAACATGTCCGATTGAATTGCTACTAAGTATGTATTTACAAAACTAAATGGATATATATGTTTTTCCGTTGTCTAGTTAGGTTACATAGTAAAAGCAACACACGCCGGGTCCGGAATGGGATGGGACCACCCCGACCTTAATCTAGTGTTGAATGAAGACGTTTTCTAAAGCTTTCTTTAGCTTCAGGCTAGAAGGCGCTCTGTATGGATAATATCCAAGGTTACTTATCTAGTTAGGTTAGCTATAATTGTAATTAACCTTGATGTCAGATAATATTAAGCAACCCAACGGGTCCGACTAGGTTCAACGACTGACATCCATCCAGTAACGTCAGACGGGACTAACTAAATAACGTGCCTTCCAATGCACGGAGATGCCCGAAAAATCACCCATTCCATTTCCATCTTGGCTTCCTTTCCTACGGCGATCGATTGTTTGTAGATCTACTGTCACAACTGAGGCAGCACCTGAAAAGGAATTAGCACAGCCTACACACATTCAATGGTCCAAAGTCTTAACCCCAAACTCATAACGATAACTTCCGAAATTATTCAATCAAAGAGGACCAACTGAATAATGAACGGTTCTTATTTCCCCGGAGTCCGGCGGCTTTATCCGGGTTCAGCGACTTTAATCCTTTTCAAAATGTCCGGGGCGTTTACATAAATTATTGAATAACTTATTTTAACCCAGTTTCGTCCTAATTATGGATAATAATATTTTTATGATATTTCAATAGATATTTTTTAATAACAATAATTGACTAAACAAAAATCGTAGGTGTAACACTCCCGAAAAGTTTTTTTTTTCAACGAGACTGGACGAGTCTGTGGGCAAAACGGTGGTGGGCCGAAGGAGTCAGAAGTTAATGGGTTTTCGGAGGAATCAATAATCCTATTCACCACCGAACTTTACTAACGCCTTAGTGACCCCACTCACTAGTGACTCACTAGTAACGCCTTAGTGACGCCCATTGACGTCTCTCACTACTGTGACGCTTGAAGGTTTTAAATATTTTCTTTACATACTTTTTATAACCGTTTCAAGAAGAATTTCAAAAATTTACTTTTGAACCATGTCAACTTTAATTTCGCTTTTTGTCAAAGAATTTAAGAAAAGCTGTCAGATTAACCACTATCACAAAGTACTAATGTGATCATGCACTTTGGCGTTAACATTTGTTATGATTAATTTCCATTAAAACGCATCCTCTGTCTGGTTTGCAATAAGGCATTAATAGCAGAGGTCTTATAGCGAAATTTCAAAATTTAAATTAGAATGGTGTTTAAGTAAGTATACACTATTCCAGTTACGTGTTTTCCAGATTTGTTTTCTAGACTTCAAACTTAAGCTAAGCGAAATTCGGAACTGCAGGAGCGTCACTGTTTTATTTGGCTAGTCGTAAAGTCGATGCAACTGCGGGCATAAAGTCGAAAAATAGTCTCCGACTGGCCAAAGTTTTGACGCGCGTTCTCGCCGCCTCAATGGGCCGTCGAGACGGATACTCAAACGTGGTGATACGGTTCACCTCATCGCGTTGAAACAGAGGAACGATTCTGCAGAAGAGCAACATCTTTATATAGGTAGTAACTAGACTACAGAAACCAAAGTCCGACAACAGTGGTAGAATCTTCATTAAGTTTGTGAGTACTGTGTATTTTTTGATTAATTTGTATATATTTCCTATACCTATTTGTCTTTGGTTAAGTTCACAATTCGAAAGTATGTAGGTACTCGTAACTGGTCTATTTGAATAAAGACATTTTTGTTTGTTTTTCTGCTGTTTTCCGCAAGTTAGTAAAATGTGCACAAGGTGGATGTTCTGGGCTCCGGCCAGATCTGAAGCTGGGGCCATAATAAAATATGGAATGAAAGTTATTCACCACCTTTCCGTTACATTTGATGCATGACATATTTCTGGCCAGGCCTGCCTGAGTGAACCTTCATATTGTTACCCGTGCCCGCTGGCCGAGTGGCGAGTGTGGTGGCGCAACTGCTTGCACCTAACGAGTTACATAAAAATACGAGTCGGTCCGTACCGGTTGCCCCACACCGGCGCACCAATACCACTGGTTTGTATTTATAAACTTTTGCCTTTCGAATCACAATCGAGTGCCGTGAGTGGAGTGATTCTGCTTCATCCGGAGAACCTGACAGAAGAGTTCATAGTTTTCGATTTACTTGAAACGTTTCGACTTGAGTTAATCATATTGCTTGCTGCATATTTTGATAAAATAGTTTGTATTTCAGATTGTATTATAAGAATTTATTCGTTCTGTTTCCTAATTAGGAACAGAACCTACGATTCACGTTATTTTGAATTTCAAGATGGAACAGTGGATAGGATATAGAATCTGGTTTAGGATTACTGTTTATTGATGTGTTCCTAGCTCGGTAATGAAGCTACCTTGAAAATTTAACAAATCAACAACCTTTTTAACATACCTATAGACAGAAATACTTCAATTAATAGCTAAGTCTGATGTCTCCATGGTCTGCTGGAAGAAATCCCTTTTTAGAAATAACCTCACCTGTATCTTCCGTTAACTATGTAACCTGCGAATTTGTGAACAAACTAATCAATCACGTATCTACATACGAGTATCTAAGTAAGTCAATTCATTAATTATTACAACCAAATAACACTGATATAGCTTAGTAAATATCTACTTGTATTTCCTTAGAGAACACCTTTACAGTATAAATATTGACTGTCCTGCGAGTAAGAAGCTGGCGGGCAAAGTTAGCAATAGTTGTAATTACGAGATTTACAAGTTACACCGCTACTGCGCACAAATCATCGCCTGCGCAGCTCGCTGGTAGCCGCATCAGACAGTATTAGGTATGTGTGCCTACCCGCATAGAAATGATAAATGCGCGTGCAGCGAGGATAGAAGTAATACAGTTGATCTTAGAATTATTAACAGCCGGCGTACCTATAGATCGTGAAACATCGAAATGGAGGGATAGTATGCTAGATTATCCTTATAGCAGTTCTACTGAATCAGTAACTCTGAAGAGTTACTGATTCAGTAGAATGCCGGATGATGAGGATGACGATGCTAGTTCAAGGCCGGTTTAGTAGCGCAGTTTTTAGTTAGCCTATACGGGGACGGTCAGAACTCTAAAGCAGGCACTATCCACATATGAAAGAACACACAAGGGTTTATCTTGCTTGCTCGATCTTAACGTAAACGTAAAAATCAACGGATATCCTGCTAATATTATAAAGGCGAAAGTTTGTATGTCTGGGTGTGCCGTGTTGCTCTTTCACGAAAAGACTACTGGATGGATTTAAATGAGACTTCACAATAATATTGCTTATGCATTTGAATAACACATAGGCTACAATTTATAAAGATGTGTCACTTTTTTTAACCTACGAGTAAGTCCACGCTGACGAAGTCGCGGGTGGCCGCTAGTACACCATACAACACAATTATAATAACCTATGCACAATTCCACTTCAAAACACAACAGCAAAATAGCCGATCCTGCATTTAGGCTGGGGTTTTGCGAAAGTAGGATATAATATCTACACTCATTTTCATTTTCCCGGTGTTATACCTAATTAGGAGTTGCTGGTACCTAGCGTATACCTGTCATACCTAACATTCCTACAAGAATGGAATGTTTGGAGGATGCATGCAGAAAGATGAGTTGGGACTCCCATTTGAAAGATTGGTCCACTACAGCTTTGGACCGCACATAATGGAGAAACTGTAAGGAGGCCTTTGCCCAGCAGTGGGACACCACCGGTTTGATAATAAGAGGTTGCAGTAGACTTCTACAGGCAGCACTTCAGTAAATGATCATTTAACTCCATTGGTGTTCATTTGAGCACGGTCCACAGTGACGAACCGTTCGGCGCGGCTTCGAGCGGCAAGCGGGACCGGGCCGGTGACACATCGCCGTGATTCACAGCCATTGGACTGCGCGTGCACTCAAGAATCCCTGACGTCAGCCCGCGTCCGGCCGCTATCATCCAACTCGCACGACAATTTCTGGTAATATACTTACTGAGTAATAATCGGTGAAACATGATCAAGTTGAATATTCAACGGTTTTAAGGAGTTTGTTTCGTTCAGATTTCTCAGTTCCTATACAATGGGGAATGCTCTGACGAGTTGCTCCCACTAATGACATCAGCGCCCTCCCAACTTCGTAGGTACTACTAAGTCAACATCCAAACACGATCCAGAAACTGTTGACCAGCTTGAAAAGGTTCAAATATTCATCTCTGTGTCGTACCATCCTGATATGGAACGCTGTTCCAGCGCATGTATTTCCTTCTTCTTGTAATTCCGAGTTTTAGCGGGAACCTTCAAAATAAGATTGTCCAGCTCCGTAGTAACTGTTTGACTATGCTTGTCAGTTGTCTACCTCATATCTGGACCACTGCTGCTGCGAAGGCTTCCCATCAGGTCGAGGGGTAAACTGAGGTTGAAGTTAAAAAAAGTGCAATTTAAAAAAAATATGTATTTTAATGACAATTTTATTTAACCAAATTAATAGACCTATTAGGTATTTCATTTCAGTAGGTTTCATTTTATTACGCTTATTGCAAGCACGAGTCATTGACCTCCTAAGAAACTGCCATGGCTGCAACTTCGCCCTTAAGCATCAGATACCTAGCTGTTCACACGATGCGGCATTGTGCCTCCTACCTATGTAGTCGTATCATTCTAGGAGAGAGCTACTTTCTTGCTAAGGTAACGCACACGTCAAACAGCTACCAGAGTAGGCCCCCGGCACTCGGCGCGCTGATCGCCGCGTCCCGTTCCCGCCGGCCGGCCGCCTCTACCTTTGTGTCCGTAACCTCCACATCACCTCGCTGCTTCACTGCTTTTGCCGCACTAACGACCTTCTTCTGAGGCAAAACAAAATTTCGTCTACACTTTCCCATGCAGTTTCTTTTTAAATGGGATAAATGTTTAGTTATCTACATTTATGCACCTGTGGCTTCTGATAAACTATTAATTACTTAGTTCAGTAACAGAGGGAATCGGAAATGATTGATAGTAAATTGATCAATGTGGCTCTGCGCTGAGATTGATTATTATGCACATCTACGAATACTTATATCCCAACAGGCTAGTCAAAAGCACACTGACTATTCCCATCATGGTGAAAGACACATTCCTTAAATCACATTTCGCAAAGTTATTTTAAAGTTTAAACCCAATGTGGTAAGGAGCGAACCTACCGCCGCTGTCCGAGTAGCTGGAGTTTTATACGTGTAATAAAAATCCGATGGAAACATAGCCGCAAGGTGTAGGTATACTGAAAACAGAGTGGAGATCGTCTAAGCTGATATGACGTGCCCCTTCACTGCATCTACGCATACAAGCAACCACTCTTGTATGCGTACATGCGGTGGAGGGGCGCGTCATTTCAGATTAAACGATCTCCAACTAGGTGAACAAAGCAAAGCTGAGTGTGTTACTTATATAGTCAGCGCCTGATCACTTTAGTCATCTGACATACTGGCTACAGCTCCTTCAAAAGTTCTATGAAAACTAAAGCAAAGTTAATGAATGTGGCATGGTTCGAAAGTGCATAGGCACAACTGTCGTTGAACGTACTTCGACAGCCCAAAATCGCTTTCGATCAAAAACACACTTAACCTCGTAGCTATAATATAGCAACATTTTTTTTCAAACTACTTTGGTACCTACTTTTGTCGGATGAATGACAACAGTGCGTTTTAACTCCTACAATAAAACGTTCACCTTGTTTTCATTGAGAAAATGAGCTGCTGCTTCTTCTTATCAGGCGTATTAATCTGGAAACTCCTAGGTACAGTCAACAGCACATCAGGTTACCGTTTTTTTCTCTCGCTCTAGCCAAATGTCATCAGTGATGTGCCTAAGCCAGACTTTCCCAAAGTGGGCGATAACGCCCCTTTGTGGGCGCTGCAGGTCTCAAGGGGGGCGGTAAGAGACCCAGAAAGAGAATGAGGGCGTTGTGTAGAGGCGGTAGGTGAAAAAATGGGGGCGCTAAAAAAATATTTATTCTCAAAGTGGGCAGTAGAGAAAATAAGTTTGGGAACCACTGCCCTAAGCAGCGCGCTCCGGCAGCAACAGCAGAAAAATTGGATTTAAAAAACACACTGTTTATGTGCTATGGAAAAACCCCTTAAACAAGAAAGTAGTCATACTAGATTGCACTTAACTAAAGAAAGCAGACGGGCTCGGTAGCCATTCAACAACTCCTAGAATTGTACGACAGTGCACTTATTATTGAAATTCGAATAAAGGTAAAAAAAGTGTGTCGCTTGCAGTTTGCGGTCTGCAGTCAGCAGCAGTCAGTCTCGGAATTGCACTCTCTCTATCACTGGTAAAAATTGGCTAACGCGATTAGAGAATCGCGTTAGCCAATTTTTACCAGTGATAGAGAGCGCCGAGTTTCAACTTCGTATCGTTTAGTAACCATCAATTTTTCTGATAGGTTTTGTGAATGCAGAGTAAATAAAAATATTTCTTAAAAATTGAGGCCTTTGCTAAATTGCTTATTTAAATTGCCACTTAATGTTACT
Organism: Udea ferrugalis; assembly: GCA_950022985.1. NCBI lineage: Eukaryota > Metazoa > Arthropoda > Insecta > Lepidoptera > Crambidae > Udea > Udea ferrugalis. The sequence continues at coordinate 7,045,751 of OX465533.1, forward strand.
TCACAGAATTTAAGCCCTTCAACCGACACTATACGAGATTTCAAAACAATACAGGTTGACCTTTCCTTTTCAGAACCCTACAAGATCGATTACGGGCTAGCTAGGGAAAGTTTTTTTTAAACCTGAGCAATTCAGGTCGTCCAAGTTTAGTCAAAATCGCCCTCGAGACTCTTATGAGCATTTCTCTATATTCCTGATAGTTTAAAATTAAGCCTACCACGCCCACTCAAAAAATCACCATGTATACTCGAACGCGGATGAAGAGATAGAAGGAAATGAAATACCAACAAAAAATTCTACATCCATTATATTTCAACGTCATTAGTGGTGACAATTAAAATTAATATATTTCAGTTGCGTTTGAGATGTCCTCATTCATTTTTTACAATTAAAATGTACGAACTTAAAACATATGATTTTCTTAAACCATAACGATCTAAGACATCTATTACCCCTTTTCAGGTGGATCTGTGTAACTTGGTTACATTGCAGACTCCCAAAAGGGGTGATAAATGCGTAGACCAAAAATTGTATTGAAATAGTAAAAAATCAGTCTAAACGAAGAAGTTCATGCCCTCATTGATGTTGGTCTGCACACTGTACTTTCCATCGAATCCTTAAAGCTAAGTTAAAAGGAGAAAAATGTTTAGGCCCTACAATAAAAGTTCAAAAAATAGTACCTAGAGTTTACATAAATATCGAAAAAAAATCAAGCGTCCTTCAACGATTCATAGGAGATTCAATATACAAATTTGACTAGTAAGAAAGTAAATTAGCAGTCTTTCGTCGGTACAACGTTCCCACACTTTGTTCAATTGTGACAGCTTATTGTAAATGCAGGTTTGCAGTACTTGTTCAACCGAGGTATTTAAAAATCCATATTATCTCGCTCATTTACGAAAATGGAGATATCAAACATTACAGTCGTATAAAATCCAAAATTTGGCCACATCACGAAAGGAACAAAAATCAATGACGAGATAATATTGACTTTCTAATTTTTCCCTGTATGCCTCAGTTGACCTTATAATACAAGTTTTCATTTAAATATAATTGAAAACTTCAGCCTTAAATAATACAGGAATTTGTGATCATTCCTAACCACTTATGGGAATCATGCAAAGCTTAATCGCTTCGTACAAATATACACACAGTCGGCGTTAATACTTTATGTTTCAGTCAAGATGCGGTATTACGAACTAAAAATTCCAAAGAGATAATTGCAGTTTCTGCACCCTAACCAATAAATAGACAGCACAGCCCATTGTTCATTCCCTAACCTCACTACAGTCTTATCATAGCAATATCACAATTCAATCAGTGTGGACCAACATCAAACGAGTCACAAATTGTTTGGCAGTGGGTAAAATCCAAGAAAATCGAGTAATATATACGATAATTAAGAATCACAATACAGTTAATACTTACTAATAAAACTTACCTAGGTCGAATACGAAAAACGGTGACGGGTGTACAGGCCGGCAAGGGCGCTCGAGCCTCATCTTTTATATACTTTAACGCTAACTTTTATATGTAATTATTTATAGACATTAAAACATAAATACCTAAACTCTCTTCACACAAAAATTGCCTCAAACAGGAAATTAGTTTGCTCTGATGTCAATAGGTATTTCAAATCAAAATAAATATTCTCTTTTCCATTAAGTACTGAGATAAAAGGATGGAGATTTATTTAGAAATCATTAATTTAAAGGTTGTGTAAAGAAAGCCTTAAGTATTTTACAAATGAATAAAACTGTAAATAATCGAATGAATAATAAATCACAGGCACGAACAAAAATTACAATTCCAACTTCGAGTTTTCTAGGCTCCTTATTTAATATGTCAACTTATAAAAAACATGACACATTCACAATTTCAAAAGGTACAATTTTAAAAGCACCTTAGCTTGGCCTCAAATCAAGGAAACGAACGGAATTATGCAGGCAAGTCCTGCTCCCGCCGTTGGCGGTGTTCACAGAAATGTCTACAGTCCCACTGATAGATGAAATACACTTTGACAGCTGCCAGTGTCATTTGAATTTGTATTTTAATTCAATGGAAAAAAGATTCAAGAGCTGTGGCTTGACTTCTGAACCTGTCAGAACACGAACCCATTGCTTAGTTCCAATTTTCAATGACAATGGCAGCTCTCAAAGTGTATTTCATAAATCAGTTGGGCTATTAGTTACTATTAGGTATGATGCGACTTACGACTACGCGACCTATCGTTTCTTATTACTTACGAGATAATTTAAATCTACAAAAGCGTCCTTTACATCTGATCCTGTAAAAGCATCATTTAAATAATTTGCCTGTTACTATGTCATTATTTAGTCGTTAATACAATCCCAGTCCGCGCCTTTCGAGAATACATTCTATGAATTTTAAGTCCATTTTTATGGCATGTAATTGACAAGTACACAGATTGAATAATGCCAACATAGCAACAAAAAGCACAGGAGCAGATATAGAGGCTAGCTTTACACCGGAGCAGAGCGAGGCAGTGGGGCGATGAGCGAGACTTATCACAGTTACGAAAGTTTGCGCTACCAACAGAATTAGAATAGAAAATTGAGTGTTGATGGATGGAAAATCGTCACATCATCCTAGTCGCTTAGCAACACTGTCCTTGACGTTTCATTCACCAATACTCTTCTTTTATTCAAATGCCTTTGTCCAGCAACAAAACTACTTCGCAAACCCTATCTTCAAAGCTAATGGTACGACAAAAAATCTCACACGGAAAATCTTTTATGATAGTAGCGAAATAAATTCGCTATAAACTAACAAATAGCCATCTCACATAACTTCACATGTGTTAGACCGCTGATAACTAATGATGACGTATTTAACTTTGTAGAATATGAGGGTAGGAAAAGACTAGATATGACCCCCCCTGCCCGCCCTCCCGGAACCCGCGCCCGACCCGTCCGGCCGACCCGCGATCGGCCTCACCCAGTCACCGGCGGTACACAGTGAAATTTCACATACACGTATATCTAGGAGTGATGTCAGTAGCGTGGAAGCAACCTCAGTCTTGTCAACTTCTGATGTGAACCAACAACGCTGCTACTGCACTGCTGTTTCCGACCGTCGCTTACTGAAAATGATAGAAATAGAAATAGAAATAGAAAATTTATTTGCGAAACCAAGTGTTACACAGGATCTTAAATTAAAATAGGCACTTTCAACTTAGTTACCTTGTACAGGTGTAGCAAACGTTCATTTGAACACATTCTTATAGACTAATAATAATTTACAAGTTAGTATTTACTAGTTAGGTATTCCTCTACAGAGTAAAAGCAATGTGCAATAAGAAACTTCTTTAACTTATTTGCAAAAGAGGGTGATTTCTGATCTTTTTGTATTGTTAGTGGTAGTTTATTAAATATTTTTATTGCCATATAATACGGACTACAGTTCAACATCTTTATACGTGACGGTGGTAAATAAAGTCGTGCCTTGTGACGGGTATTTCTACTGTGAGTATCTTGAACTTGGGCAAACTTATCGCGGTATCTAAAAACAAACAAGCAGATGTCAAATATGTAAAGTGAAGGTAGTGTTAATAGCTCGTATTTAATAAAATGAGGTTTACAGCTCGATACGATAACACTTGAAACCGGAGTCAGATGCCATTAAAGATATCCTATAATTGGCTTTGTATTTTCAATAATGTAATGTCTTAATCTGTACTCATGGATTTGCTGTTGGATATCCAAATAAATAAAATAAAAGGATCAATTTTTCTTTATTGACTATAAATGTTAGGAATGTCTCTGAATGCAATTTGTTGCCTGAAATGAACAGTATATTATAATAATAATAATAATAGCGGCCGCCCGCGACCTCGTACGCGTAGACTTTAGTTTTAAAAAAAAGTAAGATCTATAAAATTGATAAAACAACCTATTATCAGACTTAACAAACATACATATTCAGTCGGTCAAGCCGTTTCAGAGAAGTTTGGCAATGAACACTGTTACAAGAACATTTTAGTAAATCCTTAACTATAAGGAATATCGAAAAATGCTCAAAGTATGCAGTAATTGCCATTCCGACGTTTGTTAAGTTATGTGAACGTAAGGAAAATAAAAATGTTTCATTTAAAAACAAACGTGTAGAAACGTGTCGTTACTTCCCAGAAATGTATCCTCATAAGCGACACTAGGAGATGTCATAATAATACTGGGTGTCATTTTTTTATTCAAAACCAACAGGTTCGAATCCCGGTAAAGATAAAGTTTTTTGTAAGAACTAAGTATGCAGTTTTAGTTTTCGCCGAAATCGGCCTCGAGATTCCTTTCAGCATTTTTCGATATTCCTTATAGTTTAGTATTTAGCCTACCACGGCCACTTGAAAATTCCTTCCTTCTAACAATATGCGATAGCAGCTATAGCAAAATACAGGCATTGTAATAATGGCTTATTTAAATGGTTCTATGTATTGATTAGTAACTTGAACCTCAATTCTGAATGAACAAAATCCCTTGAAACTTGGATAGCAAAGTAGCCCCTTTTTGAATGGTCAACCTATTGGTCAGACTGTTATTACTAGCCTCTCGTTCAACCCTTTAACATGTAAAAATTATGAATTTGGCATATTTTTCTAAAGTCGTGGGTTCGATTCCAAAGCATCATAAAGTAACACAATTGTAAATAATCGAGTTCAATACACATCTTTTGATACTCAAATTGTAATAATAATTTATAACGCTTACCAAAAGTGTCTTATGCTTCCGTAGGTTGTTCTATTGGATCAGTACGCGGCTCGTCCCCGGCGCCTGCGACGTCTGCGACCGACTTAACCTTGATGTCAGCCACTCCCGCCTCTGGCTTGCTGTCTCCCTGCCCTTTCTCCTCAGCAGCATCACCGTTGGAACCGTTCACTGCCTTCTTTCCATTCTCCTCCACAGACAAACGTGAGTTCAATTCCTCAGCTTTGCTAGCATCGCCGTTCATATTAACCTTCTTTGCATCACCGTTCGTTGAGTTGCCGTTCACCTGTGTCTCTTTCATCTCGGTGTCTTTTACTTCAGGAACTGTTTCGGGGACCTTATCATTTTCTTTTTTTTCTACTGTTTCTTCCGCGGTGGGAGCGGATTTATTATCGACGGAAGCCTCGGATTTGGGCCCATTTTTAGTCTCGGCTTGGGGCGCCTCTTTGCTCTCTTTTTGGGGCACCTCTTTGCTTTCTACTTTGGACACCTCCTTGATTTCAGTTTTTGGCACTTCTTTGCTTTCTGTCTGAGGCGCCTCTTTGTTGTCTGATGAGGTCGCATCTTTGCTCTCAGCATTAGCTTCCTCTTTGCTTTCAGCATTAGGTACCTTATTTACCTCTTTTTCTACGGGCTCTGTTACCATGCTTTCTTCTTTATTACTTTTTTCTACTTTTGTTTCAGGATCTGTTGTTTCCATTTTAACTTCTTCTGTCTTAGTTTCGGTCTGTGTGGGACTACTCGCCGTATTGCCATCTGTGTCATTTTTATCTTCGACAACCTCAGCGGCCTTTTTTTCTGCTACAGCAGCTTCATTTGTTTTATCACTAGCATCCACATCGATTTTCTCTGCCTTTTCTTCTACCGTTTCAGTTTTCGGATCAGTTATTTCTTGAACGGAATTCAAATCGATATCTTCGCATTGCTTCATTTCTAGTTCAAGTTCTGTATCTAATATTCTGTCAACGATATCATTAGAATCTAAATTCTCAGTCTCCATTGATTCTTCGGCGATGGGCTTCAGTAAAGGCTTTAGTGAAATATTGTCCAAATTCGTGACGTCCTGAACTTTAGACAATATCTCATCACACTCCTTTTCCAGAACCTCACCAACGTTTTGGAGGTCTTCCATGTCCTCAACCACAGCAGGTTCTTCAACAACAGGTACAATATCATCAATTAACTCTCCGACCCCTGCGAGGTCTTGTTTTTCTGTTATTTCTTCGATTTCTGTGATTGTAGTAGCTGGAGTCTTTTCGACAGGTGCACTGTCGTTACCGTTTTTAACCTCGGCATTTCCATTCGTTTTACTTGATTCTACAGGTTCAACTGGTTCAGCCTCCATTTTTTCAGTCTCTTTCTCTTCAGTCTTTGCTTCAGTGATAATAGGTTTGGCGTCCGACACTGGAATGTTTTCTACTTGCTTTGGATCAGTCACTTCTTCCACAACTGGGCCTTCCATTGGCACATCTTCGACTTTGTCTTCCTTCGTGGGCTCAGCGACTGCGACTGGTTCTTCAACTTCCATTTGTTCGGGTTTCTCCTCTTCTTTCTTTGGCTCTGGTTCAGACTTTTCAGGTGCGGCCGCTGCTTCTACTGCTTTCGGTTCGGCTTCAGAAGTAGTTGTCTTTACGTCTTCGGTATCGGTCTTGGGCACCTTCGCGGGTACCTCATCCTGGAATTAATCGATTGGCAAACTAAGAATTCAGTTTATGAATTACAAGTTGATATCTTCTCCAACACTTGGTTCTGAATCCTAAAAACCAACACATCATCGACATCAGTTACTCGAAATGGTTTTTTTTTCAATAGCAGAATTAATATACGTACATAAATGTAAGCAAAATTTTGAGACACAAAACCAAAATAAAATATTCTAAATACAACTAGTATTCAAAAAACATCATTTTCATACATAATATTTATTTTTTATCGACATGCAGTTTTGATCCATCACCAGAACTAACTTCTACATTTTCTAGTTTACACGGAACTAAAAAAATATATAATTAAAATACTTACAAGGCACAAATAAATACCGAAAACATGTACCACAACTATAAACGAGATGGACTCACTGAGAGCGCGACAAACAAGTATTTAGTTCAGACTGATAAATATTGTCGGTGTCAACAACCGATATTACAAATACAGCATCAAGTGTGTTTAACAGTATACTAAGTATTGAGAGATGTGCAAAGAAAAAAGGGTTAGTTTGGAAAACATACTTTATTGTAAAATTATAATTAAAAACAAATGAATAAACACATTCAAAATAGTAATAGTAGTAAAGACTTTAATAGATATTTGTCATTAATAGCAGCTTTCGATAATCCTGGCACGAAGTGGGGAAACGGGAGGAACAATATTCAGTAACTCAATGAAATTCACTTGGTCTACAAAATTTCGCAGTGGTTGTTATGCAAATATGAAAATAGGTCCTGTCTCACACTGCGATGAGATTATCGAAATCGTTATTTAACTAAGAGCAAGAGAGAAATTATGTTAACGTATTCGGAACTAGAGTTTGAGAACCTTACAGAGACCTTCTTGCGATATTTCACCCACACGTCCAATTTTAGTAACCCCGCTTAAGAATGAAATAGTGCATGTTATTCGCGATTCACAGAATCACTTGGAAGGTGTATCAAGTCACACGTAGTATACGCTGCCGAGCCAAGAAGAATTCACCCGGCGTGCACGAACACGGCCTAGCAAGTAAACGACACTTTTTTTTTTCTTTTGCTTATGTCTTTAAAAAAGAAAAAGTATAGTTTACTTTTCGATTACCAAAACGTTAGCGGTTCATGCTAGGCCTACTGAAGTGAATTTACAGAATCGCTTTATTGTCGAGAAGTATTATTGCTACCCTTGAAAGTGACAGTGTTAAAATTCGCAATATTCATGACAATTTCTGGTATTTGTACAAGTTTGAGACACCGTCGTGCGTGACTTTTAATATTAACCGAGAAATGTTTAATTCCTCAAATATTTTTGGTGAATTAGGTACCGCTTTCGGTACCAGAGTTAACAGGACTAAAACTAACTTTACGGGGCTCATAGTCTTCAACAACACAACATGTACATTTAATTACTTAGAAATTCATAATATACGATTATTTTTACAAATATACTTATCAATTAGAATAAAGTAATATTATAATATTTACATACGTGTGATCGATCACAAAAACATTGCACAAGCTGAAGCAAACAACCAAAACCTTATGTATAGTCTACAGGTACAGTCAGCAACAAAAACATTAATTATGCAGACATTGACGCAAACTAGAATTAAATACTGAATTATACAGGTTGGTTTTCGAATTTTTCAAGGGAGTTTCAGAAATTGCCTTACGAAACATAGCACAGAAAATTTCGAAACAATTCGTTTTTCTACTGGAATAGCTCTTTTACTGTTACATTTTAGGTAAATTGTGTATTGAAATAGATAAAAAAATGGCTTTTTATCTTAATTGTCTAGTTTTTAAAATTATTTAATCTTAGGATCTGCATTGTGAGCCTACTTTTAGGTAAAAAAATAAAAAAAGTTAGCGTTTATTGCTGACGGTTTACTAACTACATTGCATGCAAGCGTGCTACGAGGCAAGTCATCGGGGCAGCACCTGTGTGACGTCATCGGGCTTGCGCTTGTTGGTAAGCGAGAGCTGCTGCAGGCTGTGGATGACGGGGAAGGCGGCGGTGGCCTCGGCCGGCAGGGGCGCGTTGCCCTCGCGGCTGACCAGGGCCGTCTGCAGCCCGGACTTGCTCGCTGCTTCCGCCTCTGTGGGACAAAATTACTGCTTTAGACGTGAACGGTAATACAAATTATCTTTTAAAAAATAATGAAGTAGAACACTAAAACAAAACAAAACACTGAACATTATTCCATACAGCGCCATCTAGCCCCTAATTAAGCATTTAATTTCTTGTGCTATGGGATACTAGACAAACGGATAATCATACTTAAACACGATTTTTTGTAATACATACTTAACATACATGGGAAACACTCAGCAATTCATGCACACGCAGCTAAGTTAAAAATATCGATATAATAGCTTTTTGAGAGTGCAGTCTGGATTGCGCAATATCGCCCGGCTAACGACGATTGCTTCCCCTTATGGGGCCCCTCAAGCCAAGATAATATTGAAGACATTCGGCGCGCTAACCAGGGGCACCCACTGGGTTAAACTGGCAGGTTTGACAATTAATTTTGAGTTTAACTTAACTTTTTAAACATGCTTCGCGCCTTTGAAAAATTGTAGATGTTTGGTATTCGCTCATTAACTGTTTCAAGCTCATTGAATGATGAAAATTATGGTGTTTACCGGGCTATAATGCAAGCAGAATACTCCCAACTACTTGATTTCATTACTGAAGGCCTTTTCCAAAATATATAGATTCGAGTACAGAAGTGAGCGTCTTCCAGTTATCTGGTAGGTATTCAGGTCAGTTGAGAGGCGTGCACCGAATCGGACTGAGCGTGTAATGTTTTGAGGGCTTGTCTTAATGCAGGAGGGACGACCCAGTTACATCGCCAAGCGAGATGTCACGGGTCGGTGCCCAGAGAAAATGGAGTAGTAGCAAGTACTTTCTTACTGTCCCATAAAATATCAGAGAATCACTGCTTGTATAACAGCTTTTTTTATTAGATATTTTCCGGATGGTAAGACCGCTCGGCCGGTACCTAAAATCCTAGGTCGAGCAAAAGCGCCACTAGGCCATGAGGCTCTCCAGAGTAAGCCTAGAAGAAAACTGGCATGCGAGGGCAGATCAGGTGTTGTATGCAACAAATTTATTGGCCGCCATTAGGCGGGCAGTTGTATTTCCCCTCCTACAATAGCATAGGTCTGAATCAACTGGGCTTTGTTGTTCTAATTATTTAAAAAGTCTTGTCATGATATCTTGGAAGTTTCCCTTAGCAAGTAGCTGTGCCAGTAGACTCGGAAGGTTCCTAGTTATACCTACACGTCATGTTGTGACTTGCACTATAACTAAACAAAATTCAAATAGTCAACATTAGCTAAAATACATTTGCCATTGAATGTTAAATGCAAACAGCATAAAACGTTTTGGTTGTATATCTAACCTTTAACAATGTCAGTCAGAAACAGTATCTCCTCAGCCTTGCATCCAATCTTCTCCACGATGCTGGCATAGCTCGCAGCCTCTTGCTTGGCTCCGACTGCAGTGTCGAAATGTCCTTCGATGTACTTGAGGAGGTCACCAGCCGACGATTGACCGAAGAGCAATTTTTGAGCATCTACTGATCCTGACGAGTAAATGTACACCTTCTGGCCTTCCACGGCACCCCATTGCTCTAGAGCTGGTGATACGTCGTCGTACACACTGGAATAATGAAGATTAAAAGGTAATTATGTGATTATAACACGAGTCCACAGAGGTTATACCCAAATAATTCTTCATCAACTTCTTATTACTACCTACATATTTTTAATTCATAAAAGTTTACCTAACACAATTAAACAAACGATATTGAAGTTATATGGTTCTTTGTGACTCAACATTCAGAATTCAACAAAAATTTATTGCAATGACAATAAATTTATTTTGACTTGTCGCCTATCTTGCGATTCTAATGTCATCCCATACATTTTTGTCTCTATCTTAATGTTGCAGGCGTTCTGTGTTGCTCATGGCCAGCCCATAGGGGTTTATTACTGTTGTGAAGAGAGTATAACTTTCAGAAAAATGAACAAAGTAGGGAATACAAAAAGTACTTACTGGCCCTTGATATCACCGCTATCATAACCCTTCTTCCAGATCAGCCCTTGCAGCTGCTTCAGCGGGCCCGCTTTGCGGTCCGACGACATCTGCCACTTCATGTTGTTCACCAGACCCTCGATCTGCTCATCTTTAGGCACATCCTGGAAAATAAATCAAAATATAGTGTCTTTCTACACTTTTGTCATGTCTAGCCAATTATGCTTGGTTATGTGTAGTTTTTTTAAGACTGTAAAATAAATTCTGAACCAAGCTACTTGAAACTATTGACTGCTGTTATTTTTCCATCAATGCAGTTTTACGTCACTAACCCCCGAATTCACAAACGCGAATCAACGTTGAGCACCTTTCAGAAGTATAGCTGTTGCCCCTTCCAGTTGTATTGACATTTCACGGGATAGCATGAGAGTGAGCGTGTGCTTAGCGTTGATTGACGTTTGTGAATTCAGAGGTAGGAATGTTTACCAACAACAAAAACAATCCGTTTCTTAAAGGGATATTGGCTTGGCTAATTCTAAAAGAATAATATCAGTGAATTTCAAAGCGCAACCCCATTGTAAGATGCGGTTTTAGCAGCCAGACGCTGTAGACTTCCGATAGGCGGGGTTCCGTTAAATTGACCTCCAATAATCAGCCTCAAACTCCGAAGACAAACTAGCGTTTAGTACACCATATATTTTCAAATGGCGCCACTTCACTTACTACTGTCTTGCTTTCGATTGTTATTTAAGACTCATCAATCATGCCCCGCGATCAGTCATTTAGGCATGGGGCACACTTCGTTCAATACACATGAGATGCATTTGACGATCTAGTTTCTACAGCGTTGCCTGGAAGTTGATGAATCGTAGAACATACAAAGGGACGATTCGGGTAGCCCTTACTATAAGGTATATGAATTTTGGTTTTTGAACGTCCACTTGTGTAGGATGCTTACGAATCGTATACGTTCTTGGACCGTACTGTTTGTTTATTGAAATAAACGATTTGGTATTTAGACTACTAAATCAAATCCAAATTGAAGAATTATTTCTTCATTATTATTTTTAAATCAAATCGAAAATTTAGTGCACAAACAAAAGTGTACTTATGACCATTAGTTTCAAAGCTGTCTGTCAAAGGAAGGGACAGTTAATTGCTGTTATTGTTGCTCAAATCATCTGGATGATATAGCTTTAAATTGGCCGTTTTACTTTTCGATGTGTGGATTGTCAAGCGTATTTATTTTATTTCGTCATATTTTCTTATTATTATTTGCTATGTCAAATTAGTATCGTTTACTAAAATCGTGTCACTTGCTATGTTTTCTGGCAAATACATTGACGACAGACATAGTCGGTATCGCTTTCCACGGGTGCATGCGTTAGGACAATGCTCTGCACTGAGCAGAGATTTCACGGGATGATTCTTGCCGAATGGTCGGTGGAGTTTTTATAGCCCAGCAGAGCACACCTGCCTCTTTTCGCTCGAGTTCATTCAGTCTGGTACGATGACATCGGAAAGCAGTGCACTGGGGCGGCAGGTGACAGTGTCCCTTATTTTAAATCCATAGCAGTAGCTAATTTTTTAATGTGGAAGGATCACTTTCATATACATAGCTAAGTAATTATCGTTTGTTTCTTAGTTTATTTAAACCTTACTACACAACCATAATAATAGGCATGACGAACAATTTTGAAATCTTCTTTCGTGATAAAGGTACACATGTATTGTATACTAAAAAAGCTTTATTTCGGTTTCAAAGGTCAGTTTAACAAAGTTTGAGGACATTCTTCTAGTATTTTATCAACAGCGCTCGAAAAAGCTCGCAGGTGTCATGGCGTCCGTGTGACGTAACTCTTATGTAAACATCACGTTTCTGTCAAACTCACTTGTATGAAATACGACAGCGACATTTATTGATTTCCATAAGAGTGACGTCATAGTGCGTGATTGACGTTTGAGTCAAAATGGCGAATTGCAGTATTTTATCCTTTTACTTTATCGAAAATCTGATTAATCTCAGATTTTAAAATAAAACTAAATGTGTCTTTTAAATCCTTTTAATATGTATTTTCCCCTAAGATATTCAAATCGTTGATTATTTGATACTGTCGTCATGCCTATTGATATGTTTTAACAAACCGTTTTCCCTACCATCATTAAAATATTCTTTATTAACCTTTTCAACGCCAAAGTCTGATATATCAGACATTTAATTTCCGTGCCCACGACGCCAAAGTCTGATATATCAGACAAATATATCTTACCAATTTAAATCTATTTTTTCTTATCATTATAGTACGTGACGACATATGCATAAAATTTTCAGACTGTTTATACCTTAGTTAATCAAAAATATGAATTTCACAAAGTATTATAATGTTATTCTAATGATAAATTATCAAAAACAAAACCGTGTTGAATCGACTCGAACTCTTTTTTTTTTTATTTGAACCCTCAGCGCCAATGTCTAATATATCAGACCAAGTTTATTTATTAGTGATGTTCCTACCAAAACCAGAAATCTGGTAATTTAAAAAAGAAACATTCAAAAATGTAAGAATTACATGTTACAGGTTTTGGTTTTGGGCATATTTTTTTGTGTGTGACGAAATTTTACCAAGTTTTACCACAGAAAACGCTTTATTTTCGAATTATGTTTTGCATCAAATCCAGTAAATTGCATAGTATGTCACAACACTATAGCGACACGATCATGCATGAGTCTCATACGCCAACGTCTGATATGTCAGACACGGAAGTGACGTCAGAGGCGATAGATGTTTCTAGAACTACTTATTTAGTGCTGTACAATGAGGGTAGGAGATATCGATAAATTATGGAGGTACCCTGCAAAATCATGTTATTTACTGTTTTATTCTTTGCGTTGCTGTGTTGATGTATTACGTTTGTAAATTAATATTTATTAAATTATGCCCACTGCATAGGAGTTGATTAGGATTTTGGAAGGAACTGATGATATTGAATTTGAAAGTGTTGAAGTGTTCTTACATATTCAACAGGTGAGTTATAAAAAAATATAATACTTATAGTGTTCTCAATCTAATGTGGTTACTATGCTCTGACACAATATACTTAGTGTTTGTAATTTTATTTTTTCTATAGGAATATTGGAATACATAGATGTATTTACGTTAGAAAGAACTTACCGGTCATTATTTTTATTTTTTATGCTCCAGAGCGTTATCGCCGTGAGCCTTATGTCAGATTCATAGATGAAACGTCAGACAGACATTTTCGTGCAAAAATATTTTTGCTAATATTCCTCTTGATTTGCTAGGACAAATCTTTTTCTGTGATAACGAAACAGAAAGTTTGACCACAAAAACCGCAAGTTTAACCTAGGAATGACAGAAATTGAAGTTTAAAAATTGTTAGGTTAGGTGTCACTATCTAGCGGTCCGAATTGGTTTTGACGCTGACAGCGCTGTGAGCACTGTTGACGCGATATTTCAATTCGGGACGCCTGTTATCGCCGTGAGCGCCCACAGACCTGTAATCGCATTACGGACCGCACAGTTCGTCATTAAAATAAATATAACCTGATGTAAGGATTATTAGATATTAATAAAATCATCAGAACTAGTAAAATAATTATTGGCTCCATCATTTGATTAATTTGGTTATTTAATCAATAAGTTAAAAGTAATTCGTAAGGTATCGAAGTTTATGACCGGAAGTTGACGCATCACTAACACTCGCTAAAAAATCATATTATGCGTACGCCACTGTCTCATATATCAGACACGTAGTGATGCAATTATCATCATAATTACTTGTGCGTTTTTTCACTGTATTATTACGCCACTGAGATTTCAATACATTCAATACATGTTTCACAGAGTAAAAATAATAAAATAAAACCCAAGAACTTAAAAAATAACTAAATATATTTTTTATAATGATTTATTTATTACAAATTAATAATATCGATACTCAACATTGTCAGCACTAGTAAACCAACCACTTTTATTGCGGTGGCGTGTGGTGAACGTCTTTGACGAAAACTCGTGGCGTCGAAAGGGTTAACTTACTTTGCCCTAACAAAAATGATTTTATATTACTGGATTTCATAGTTACCTAGGAAGTTCCCGAATAACATTCTTTCTTATCAAAGTTATATCGATTGTACGCGTTACCGTGTCCCTTATTTTAAATTCATAGCAATAGCTCAATTTAAATTGTGGATGGATCACTTACATATACATAGCTACGTAATCATCGTTTGTTTTTTAGTTTTTTTTAAACCTAACTAGGTAGGTACACAACCATAATAATATGATACCTATGTTTTAACAAACCGTTTTCCCTACCATCACTAAAATATTTTTTATTAACTTATTTTGCCCTAACAAAAATGATTTTATATTACTGGATTTAATACATAGTATTACCTTGGAAGTTCCCGAATAACATTCTTTCTTGTCAAAGTTATATCGATTGTACGCGTGCGAAACCAGCGTGCATTGCAAGACGCTTTTTGCAGTATCTATACGAGTAGTTATTTATAAATCTGTACCTGTTTGGTACTGGAATGACCCTGACCTTTTAGCTCCTTTTAGACCTTTCGAAAGGACTATCTGACATTATCATGGAATCAACTAAATTATAGACAAGGCATCCGGTTTACCACGAATAGAGCTACTCGCGTCTATACCCTGGGATATACTGGGATGTCTCTATGGACATCACAGTTTAACTGTTATCTACTCTGCTGTTCTCTTATTGAAAAACATAAAACTCCATAAATTATATTCATTGAATACCTTCAGGCCTTAACGAACTAACCACAAGAAGCAATTACTAAATTAATAAATCATGTAGTAATATGAGTATCTTACCTCGCCAGGGATAACGACCACACCCTCAACGCCCTTCTCCTTGTCTTCGAGTGACAGCTTCCTCAAGTCCGTAACGACGGCCTTCACATCTTCGGTCTCCCATTGACTATCCAGGAATTGCTTTACGTTCTCCAAAGCATATGGAAACAGCTTGTCCTAGGACAAAAAGTAAACTCATCAAACAAAAATAATATGCTGGGACAGCAAGAAAATAAACATGATTTTACCTAGGCATATTGAAAGCAATAGGTAAGAAGGTAATCGATCGGATTAGCAACAGGAATTTTACGAGGGTGAATTAATCGAAGAGTTCTTAGAAAGACTTAAAACTGAGACAATTTTGAAAAATTACAAATTAATATTCAGCAATTTGTTCTACGGTTGGCGTTTCGTTCCGTTAAGATTTTTTTGATCTGAGCAGTATAACGTTGAGATGTGTTGAATTGGAATATAAAGATAAAATGAAAAAATATTTTTTATTGTGATTAGGGACAAGAACTAATTGATTCAAACATGAAAAAAAAAAACTTCATCTCAATCTCAAGTGTTTTTAGGTGGTAGGCTTTGTCAAAAGCTACAAAAGCCACGTAAAAGTGGGACGGAAAACGATTATAAACTAGGTGACCAAATTATTTGATTGCAGGTACCTACTTAGATTGCGAAATAATGCAGGAAGCAAATAAAAGCGATACGAATGTGTATTTAACGCGAAACTTAAATCCGGACTAAAATCTTCAACATACAATGAGATAATGGGCGGGATCTGGAGCTCAAAACTGCAGAATATCGCAACCAAGTTCGAATCTTCCAAACAAGTAACTAGGTAGGTAGGTACTCTTTTGGCGTTATGTATCTATGTTAGAATACGACAGAGGTGAGAATGAAATCAAATTATCTCAAGATTGTTATTCAGTCGATTTTGAACTAGAAGTCCTAAAGCTTTTGCAAATGTGAATCGCATGAAACCTCACTTGTTTGGACGAAGTTAACCGGACCAGCTATGGTATTCCGGTGGGCGCCAAAACTCACTTCGCTCGTGGTGAGTTATCTTTAAAATTAAATTTATTTGAGACTATGGTCGTTTGAGAGAAAAGAACTGAGCCAAATATTTTTTTTTTATTATTTACATACGAATTGAAAGAAAATACTAATTCAGAGTGAAGCGTATTAATGATTGAAGTAAGCGTGAAGCACCGAGATGTGAAGTGATGTCCGCTAGAATGCCACCCATGCTACTGATGGTGATGATTGAGTGACTACAAATCCATACAGTGGAGTCTATCGCGTGTGGTTTTGGCGGTAAGGGCCTTTGCCCAAAGGGACAATGTATCCCAAACAAGCCTTTATTTCTAACAGAGCTAAGGTCCAGCTAGAATGTTAACCCAGCACGGACGAGGAAGGGTCGATATCACAATCATTAATTTTTAAATTAAATTTCGCAGTTTTCTTGTTGCTTCGGTCGTAAATTGTTTTTTTTTTTCAGTTTTCTCAGTCAGTACGCGCACGAAATTAGGTACCTATGCCTCACCATCAGCAAATAGGATGCAATAATTCAGTTTTTCCTAAACATTGATTTTGATCCAAAAAGTTGAACGTGAAAATTGAGACACTACATTGTCCTACTTGAAGGACTATACTCCTTATTCATAAACAATGAATAAAGCCTCAAAATCTCTGTTAGACCGTGTGGTTTAGAGGCAGAAAATGCCTCTTGGCACTAAGAACGCCACTTACTTTTCATATAATAAAATCAATTGATTCATGTCCATTATAAAATAAATTAAATATTTCTTCAGTGGCCCGCAAATGAAGTCGGCGCTTTGAATAAAATGGTAAATGAACTATTCACAATTAATAATTTTGTACTGCTAACAATATAATTTATTTACTAGACTGATCACTACTGATCAAAGATAAAACTTTAATGATAATGAGTCTCCTCCAGGTTGTGATCTCTTTAGAATCAAATTTTGTAGCCTCAACTCGCCTGTCCTATTAATACTAGACTCGAAGAGGCAGTATCCACTTCAGCCCCATTCTGGGTGAAATCAAGACTTTCTAGGCGGAATAAATGTTAGTAGCCGGATGCCGCTTAAAAATAGCTCAACGGACTTAAGATGCAGATGAAATAATTTACTTTTCGATTACAGGTACTTTTTACAAACCCCTGTCAAGATTTTAGTCCATTACCATCTTTCTCATCTTATCTTGTTCGTCTTTCACACGCCGTCGAGTCAAGTCGCCATAAAGCGAGATTCGTCGAGATATAGAGACTTTTTATACGATTTCCCCACTCTCGTCTAAATACAACACAAGGCACAACACATAGAAACAAAAACGGTATGGGTTTCTGAGGTTTCAGAGTCTATGAAATATTAAATTATCAATCAAAGTAAAGCAGAACGGAGGATCCTCCGTAAAATTCCATTCAGGGGCAAGATGGCCAATGGAGGAGAATCGAGATAGGTATTGAGGACATCGTAGCCGAACCCAACATGAGTGACACTGACTGAACGGAATCTCCGTTAGCTTGGTCACGTGGAGAGGATGGGGGGAAAACGATCGTAAAGCCAGCATACTTGGGGCGTCCCGGAGCGGTGCCGGTAGACGTCCAGTGAGGCGTCCCAGGTAGGTATCGCTGAGGGGACGAAGTGGTAACGGACCTGCGCAAACTTGGGATTACGAATTGGCATGAAGCCGCACAGAACAAATAAGAGTGGCGTCGCATTGTGTCGAAGACGAAGATCCACATTCGGGTCGCTGAGACATCAAAGCAAATTAAAAAAAATATTTAACCTTGATAAGAACCCCAAAAACCCGTCATTTTGCTATCTATATTTATTTATGTTATTTAGTGTTCACTACTGTACCTACCGCAAAAATATTTTTTCAAAAAATTAAAATACAGCGCGTCGTGAAGAAAGAATTGCATTCGTCATCCGTGGCATTTCCTGCATCGAGTCCGCAGACTGCTACTAGACAGAAGGCATTTCCAAGAAAAAATTAAATCCTGATGCACATAAGTATCACACAGCGAAATAAGACATCCCTATATTCTGCCACTGCTGAACCGGGCCAAGTTTCTGCAATAACTAAAATCTAGCTAACTGACTATCCGACGGTTTCTGGAACGCTAAACCAACCAATCAATCGTCCAGTCGTCAAATGAAACGAGCGATCCATTTAATCAGCCATACTGATATACACTGCCGATTTTGTCGATATTTATCTATCACCTACTACTACAGTCTACTAGGCGTTCGGACACAAAATGGCTAGCAATTGCAACTGCTTTATTGTGATCTTAAAATAAAATTCCAGGGGATATTATCTCTAAACAAGATTTTGTTTCAGAAGATCATGGAGACTGAATTAGATTTAAAGTGTGATGAATCATCCATCACTAATACCCGCATGGCAACCACTGCTAAAAATGGGTCTCCCACATAAAATTCCAAAGCCGCCGGCCGTAGGGGGCAAGCTGCCTATGCCTTCGAATGGAATCCATTCAAGAACTTTTCGCCTGCAGCGGCCATCAGTGCCACTTCAACCTGCTGACCCATGGGCTAGGCTATGTCGGCAACGGATCTCGTAGCGAAATGCCGAACATAACCGTCCACATTGCACGTTGGGTGACCTTGAGCATCCTTATGAGGCCCATAGTAATATACCACGTTCGTCTTAGATCCATAGGCCATCACTAGTTACACACATGTTGTAGGATATTATGAAATGGAATAAAAATTAATGCGGCACTAACAACGTAATTGCGGGATACTTTAAAGACCAAAAAACAAGTTGAGTTATTATTTTGGTCACGGGTCGATTTTAAGGACAACAATAAAACATTTATGCGTTTAATCGTATTAGTTCCATTGCTCAGTCCCACGATGGTAGCTACTACTGCGATTTAATTTCGCATTTCCCATTTCCATTTCATTGACGAATAAGACGCTAGGTGTTTGAACGAACAGTCGTAAGTATGCCTACCAAACACGCGGAAAAATCAGCTTATAATTCAGACTCTTAAAGATCTATAGGTAGGTACCTACTGCAAGTCTTAAAATGATTTAGCATAACGTGAAATCCTAGTGAAACTGCCCCGTCTGGCCGGCCGGCGAAGGCGACGGGTGAACGAACGGCGGCTTGTGCAAACCGGCTAGCGAGGCTGCTAGCGGAGCCAGTTGGGAATAAGGACCGATATAGGTGCATACTAGCCTCCGACGTGTGATGCTCCTTACAGACATTTTTCAGGCGCGCTTTGTGATTGCAAGGTGGATTGGGTCTAAAGAATAATGAGTATAGCAGTGGAATATGCTTCCTGTACAATGTTTCCAGATATTACAAAGTTGGGCCTCTTCAAGTGAATAGGCAGAATATCTTGCGTCGGCATCATGTAACTTACTATCACTATATGGAATGAAATTGCCCACCTACTTAGCATTGACAAAAAACCAGAAATCTTTTAAAAATACAATACAAACGCGGCTGATAATTCAGTTTCCACCAAGTGGTCTTTGGGCTTCCAACGACCCAGATTCCGATTCAGTGGTTCCATTGCTTAGAACTTAGTTTTGTTAACTGCACAAATCAAGTATAAGTACTATATATGACATAGATAGCAAACAGCAAGGGAAATACATTAGGAATGGGGCACCCAAAACAAGATGGAAGTGTTGTGCTAAAAGACATGAGAGAATGTGATAGGCAACACCTCAACTGTGAGGTTGTAAAAGGTGATAATAATTGTAATAAATATTAATAGTTCTAATTGTTTAATTTGATAGCAGACATTGCAACTGCTTTACCTATAAATTTGAACATTGACATTTGACATTTGCTGAGCGGAAACCATTTTGGTGCGTACTTAGATTTTGACTGATGTTGTTACTTTGTAGGTACCACACCAAATAAACTTATTTTCTTTCTTTCTTTCTAGTATTCCAGTTATGTACCTACATTCATAGTTCGAAATAGATGTTGCCAAGATAACAATAGAATAGAATGAAATTATTTTTGTTACACAGTTTAGTTAAATAAATTGTTTATGTGTCTTTTACTCATTTCTAGCTAGCAGTACCCTTACAGGATTTATGTTCTGAACTATACTGAATATGAATGCCTAGCACAAAATGAGTGCAGCAAGTTTGGTTTAACTGAAACAATTTTAAGGAGACAAGTGTAACTCAATCAGTTTTTCCTAATAAACAATATGATTCTTAGTGTCAACTTTATGTTAAATAGGTAATTGTTTTCAATATTACGAATAGGGGAACCATTTTGTAACCAGGACATCCCTCCTTATAATCTCATCTCGCATATAATGATCTGTCTTCTAAATACTAAATTAAATTTTTAAAAATGTTCTAGATCTATCCAAGAAGACTTATTTTGTTATACAAGGTGGCCAACCTTTATTGGGATACCTACACATCAACTTATGGGATGATTTAATCACATCCTATGGTCTGTATTAAATTTAATTGAACTTGTTGGTTATGATGATTTATGATTATTACTATTCATAATGGTTTTGTAAAATGTTAACTGTACAGAAGAGGATAGTTTTTCTAATGCTGAAAACAACATTATGCAGTGTTGTGTGTTTTTTTGCATTAATTTAATGATAATGATTCTAAAGAAAAAAAACAAAACATTATTAACCTTGAAGTAGGTGTTATATTATAAGGATTAATTTAAGAAGTAGGTACCTATTAAATTAATTGAATTTGAAATATAAACGTTTTCTAAAACGCAAAAGGTAGGAGGGTGGTAGAATAATAATAGCAGAAGAAACAAGCTGTTCATTCACAACCAAACAAATAATTTGAAGTCTAACCTAATCAATGAATACAATAAGCACTGAATGATAGTGAAATCGTAAGCACACGCGGTCAATGCTTTTGATAAAAATTATTATTCCAGACAGCACAAAACGTCAATCATAATCTGTCTCTATCTCAAGTATTCCTTTGTGGCGAGTGAGACAAGGACGGCCTGTGAGAACTCGACGCCTATCGAGAGAGACAGTTAACTGTTCCACATTTTTTACAAGCCAGCTGCTCCGTCGAAACAGCTGTTCTTGCCGGCAGAGCCGCCTGGCTTGATAGCGATCTAAAAACTTCAAGAAGGCCGATTTGCCGAACAAATCAACAAAGCCTTGATCCGCTAAATCACTGCTAAACTCCTGGAGTACCTACATCACACACAACACCCTATATAAAACGAATATGTACGTACATAATTTCAGATGAAGCTTTGACCGTTTATGATTGAAATACGTCTAGTAGAAATTGAAATATTCAAATTTACGCTATCTAATCGAGTACAGGGGAGGTAAAACTTATACAGAATGAACACGTGTGCGAAAATCAGACAATGAAAGCGACATGAAAAGGGGTACCATTTTGAATTTGTCCTCCATATTGCGAATCTGAAAGCGCGACCATTTTGCATGGGGCTGTATGCAAAACTTAGGACTCCGAAGACAAAAATACAGCTAAGATATGATAAACGTAATCAATTACACAAAAACATAGAGCGAAACAAAACACCGGCCGGTCAATCATCAGACCTACCTTAACAAAGCTGATCGATGTTGTTGTTCCTTCGATGTCCAACAAAAGAATTTTGCACTTCTTAACGATTTCGCCGATTTCTTTATTTTCGTTCGCCATCTCGACACGCTTGTACTACCTATAAAGGAGTACTTTTATAGGATTTTTAATTTTACTTGACTAGAAAATCTTTCACGCTGCGCTACCACCCCACACCACAGAAAAAAGCATCGATTGAGCGACACACGAGAACGAAATACGAACACGACGAACGAACTGACGGAGATGAGACAGCCGCGCAACTTGGCCGATTTCACAAAGGTGTGATAGGGACAGATTGAAATTCCCAAGGAGTGAAGGAGAAGAATTAAACGGAAGGATGTAGTTCGGATCAATGCTGTCAAAGTAGAGAAAACGAACTACTGTGCCCAAAATTACCAGTATTTAGATCAAACTTAACCTGTTCTTTTATATTTGGGTAGATTTACATGGTTATTTCAAACTAAAAAAAGGTATTCATAAGCTTCATAAAATGAATGAAAATAGCGGATAATATTCGTTAACATACTGTTATTCTATCGATCAAAATACAGTTTATAATTTTCCTGAATTTACCCCTAGAAATTATAATAATTTTAGGTAGAAAATGGCAACTTTATTATTTTTTCACAATGTTGGTTGCTTTTCCTTTTAGCTATATAAAAAAATATACCGCGTAACTTCAAAAAACTAAATGAATTCACAGCTGTTTTCTGCCACACAGCTGAGCGGAGCGAAGAAGCGTGTTTTCCATGTATGTACTAACTAAACTGCTGCAATTAAAACGTGTACTAAGTTAAACATTAATTCAGTGCTGCAGCATTGGTTTTTTTTTATAACTTAGTTAGGCACGCATTTGACAACAATCTCACTTGATCGTAAGTGATGATGTGGTTTATGGTGGTACTTACATGCCGGCGTGATGTCGGCTTAGCAAATGGCTGTGTACTCTCTTCTTGAGGCCTAAGTTGTATTGCTGTGGAAACACTTCAGCAAGAAGCTTATTCCACTCCTTTGCTGTTCGCATTATGAATGTGTTATCAACATAAAGGAGCTAGTGAAATCAGGTCATGCAACTCCTTCGCATACTCCCTGAAATGCATCCTGTAGAACACCGACAGACAACCTACCCTCTGGCGGTGTTCAAGGTCTTGTAATTCTCTGTGATTGTCAGCGTCCCCCGCAAGCCTCACAGCACGCCTCTCCACAGAGTCTAAAGCGGCCAGCCGGTACTTAGCGGATCCATCCCAGGAGCTGACAGCAGTACTCCATACACGGACGAATTTGCGCTTTGTACAGCTGATGCAGCAATGTCGGTGAGAAGTACCGCCTTACTCTTGACAGGATACCGAACTTCTTAGCAGTACTTTGAGCTACAGACTCAAACTTTTTAAATTTATATTCTTGACGTTTTTCTTTGTTAGGTACCGAATAACGTATTTTCTTTCTTTCTATTATGTAAATACAATCCACATGGTTTGATGGGCGGAAGCGACCTGCACCACAGAATAGGTACATAACCGACGATGCACAAACAAAAATCATAGTTGAGCATCTCTTACAAGCTTAGCTGCCAGTTTCAGTTCTTTAGACAATTTCTGAGACGCCATGAGCTCGAGGGCCTCATTTACCTTGATTGCGGCGGTAACCACCGAATTCCGAAACGCAAATCAAGTTTGATCATTTCTCAGAAGTAGTAGAACCTAAGTCCCTTCATTTCTTTTGACATTTTACGGGGCAGCATGAGCTTGAGCGCGTGCTTAGCGTTGATTGACGTTTGTGAATTCGGGGGTACGAGTAAGTCTGACAAACGGATATTTGCAATATTACCTCTATCTATTGGTAAAGCATTTTTAGTAGGAAACTGGAAGTGGACGTTTACACTTTGTGGCGTGACGCCTTTCTTTCTCGGAAATCTGGGTAGCATGGATACGACAGAGCCCTTGGGTGGTAACGTCGTGCTATTTAATCACAAGACTTTTAGCCTTTACCTAGGTTTGGTTTTCCCCTGCCACTTTTGGATTTGTCTCACTGCTAGGCAACAGGCTAAGTACCTAGAAACGACCTACTTGGTTAGGCCGTTTTAAGTTCCACTTTTTTGCTTCCTCCTGCAAGTGGTCAATGCTATAGGGTTTTACAGATACGGGAATAGTCATTTTTTAAATAAAATACCTTAATACACAGCACTTAGTTATTTATTTAAAAATAATATTTTTTTCACATTAGGTCAACAGCTTAATAATAAGAGTCTAATACCGAATGTCGACGGACAAAATATCGATGGACGCTGATACGATGCTACAAGACTGCGACTGACGTTACTGCGAAAGACCATCACTACGAAGCCACCTTACTTCGATGCACGTTACCGCGAAAGGTTTTCACTGCGATAATACTTTAATGCGATGCATATTACTGCGACAGATTGTAACTGCGAAAATGTTTGTCTAAGATGAATGTGAATTGTATACTTACCTTTTAATGGAAAAGTTATTTCCAAACTGAATGCCTATTTGAAGAAACGTTACTTTGTCGAAAAGTGGATAAAATGTTATGAAAAATAATTTTGCATTGCTATGGGTCGAGGGCAGAAACGAATATGGACATAAAGATATAAACCATATGTTGCTTGTTTTAAAGTTTGGCTAGGCCTGGTAAATCTCCCGCCTGTCGTAAGAGGCGACTGAAGGGGGCCCTTGGGGTCGCTCGGAGATCACACGACGGGGGCTGTGTGATCGGACGGGGGCTGTGTGATGAGCCGGACTGCCGGCACAGCGCGCCTGGCGCGACCTCGAGGGAAGTGGTGCCTCCCCTCTTACTACTGTCCGCCGTGTACGGCGGTGCGAGGCCACCCTACACTGCCGTCCTCCTCGGGGTCACAATGTGCAATTTCATGTGCAATGGAAGCACACAGCCCCCGTCGTGTGATCTCCGAGCGACCCCAAGGGCCCCCTTCAGTCGCCTCTTACGACAGGCGGGAGATTTACCAGGCCTAGCCAAACTTTAAAACAAGCAACATATGGTTTATATCTTTATGTCCATATTCGTTTCTGCCCTCGACCCATAGCAATGCAAAATTATTTTTCATAACATTTTATCCACTTTTCGACAAAGTAACGTTTCTTCAAATAGGCATTCAGTTTGGAAATAACTTTTCCATTAAAAGGTAAGTATACAATTCACATTCATCTTAGACAAACATTTTCGCAGTTACAATCTGTCGCAGTAATATGCATCGCATTAAAGTATTATCGCAGTGAAAACCTTTCGCGGTAACGTGCATCGAAGTAAGGTGGCTTCGTAGTGATGGTCTTTCGCAGTAACGTCAGTCGCAGTCTTGTAGCATCGTATCAGCGTCCATCGATATTTTGTCCGTCGACATTCCGTATTAGACTCTAATAATAATTAGTAATATAAATAAATTCTCTAGCACACAGGAAGTATATCCACTTGAAAAAGACCAAAAATATTGATAAAGCATTTTGATTGCTATGATTTTATACTTACATTCTTGGGTATTTAGAATAACAGTTTTTTAATGCATATTGCTTTACTTTTCTACAAATTGCGACACTGAGAAACATTTTAAAAAATAATTACAGTAATATAATAATTACAGTATTTGTTAACAATTTATTTGGTCATAATCAAATGAATGTCATTTTGAGATAAAAAGGGTATGACTATGCTTTCAAATGATCTAGCAAACTGTTCTTAGACAGATTTTGTTTTTCTTCAGTCTTCATTTTCTTTACAAGTCTCGGCGTTCCGATGTTAGTGGCTTTCCGTTTCGTCACCTGAAAAGAAAATAAGGTTTATAGTTTAAGCATTTGGTTTGCCTAGCTCCGACACCTGAAGGCGTGATATTCAACTTTTTGGTCACATGAACCTACTTAAATATTGTTCTTTAAAAATCAGCTAAGTTTAGAACGCACAACCGACATGTGGCGGAAAAATAGAAGGAAGGGGCAAAATTAGCATAAAACCTACATAAATTAAATATAACATCGGTCAAAATAAGATGAGTAAGGTTAAGCTGTCAATGCCATCTGCAGCTGTTGTCGTTTAAAGTTTGTCTTATTTTAGTGACCTGTTATATGAGTACTAAAACTGTTATTGCTATTTACTGTACCGAGTGCCACTGAATAAATACCTTTCTACTAACCTTAGGCGCAGTGTCCTCTTGCGAGAGGGCGGCAAACACAAAGTTCCTCTTGCTGGAAGGCTTCAGCAGCCCTGGCGCGGGCCCTACGTCAGCCGCGGCCACCAGTCAGCAGAGACCCGTGGTAGTTAGCCTTACTTTGGTATCTAGTTATACGAGTACTAACCTTAGGCGCAGTGTCCTCTTGTGAGAGGGCAGCAAACACAAAGTTCCTCTTGCTGGAGGGCTTCAGCAGCCCCGCCGCGAGCCCGTCGTCAGCCGCGGCCACCAGTCAGCAGAGACCCGTGGTAGTTAGCCTTACTTTGGTATCTAGTTATACGAGTACTAACCTTAGGCGCAGTGTCCTCTTGTGAGAGGGCAGCAAACACAAAGTTCCTCTTGCTGGAGGGCTTCAGCAGCCCCGCCGCGAGCCCGTCGTCAGCCGCGGCCACCAGTCAGCAGAGACCCGTGGTAGTTAGCCTTACTTTGGTATCTAGTTATACGAGTACTAACCTTAGGCGCAGTGTCCTCTTGTGAGAGAGCGGCAAAGACAAAGTTCCTCTTGCTGGAGGGCTTAAGCGGTCCCACCGCGGGCCTGTCGCACCCTGGTAACGAGTGAGCAAAGACCCGTAGTAGTTAGCCTTGGTAGTGTCTAGTTATACGAGTACTAACCTTAGGCGCAGTGTCCTCTTGTGAGAGGGCGGCAAACACAAAGTTCCTTTTGCTGGAGGGCTTCAGCAGCCCCGCCGCGGGCCCGTCGTCAGCCGCGGCCATCAGTCAGCAGAGACCCGTGGTAGTAAGCCTTACTTTGGTATCTAGTTATACGAGTACTAACCTTAGGCGCAGTGTCCTCCTGTGAGAGGGCGGCAAACACAAAGTTCCTCTTGCTAAAAGGCTTCAGCAGCCCTAGCGCGGGCCCGTCGTCAGCCGCGGCCACCAGTCAGCAGAGACCCGTGGTAGTTAGCCTTACTTTGGTATCTAGTTATACGAGTACTAACCTTAGGCGCAGTGTCCTCCTGTGAGAGGGCGGCAAAGACAAAGTTCCTCTTGCTGGAAGGCTTCAACAGCCCCGCCGCGGGCCCGTCGTCAGCCGCGGCCAACGGCGTCGCAAGCGCGGCCAGCCGAGCTAACGCGCCCTGGCCGCGAGTGAGTAACGAGCCGTGGTAGTTCTGCTGTGAACATAAAACAACACTTTAGATTAGGTACTGTCAGGATCGAAATTATGTGTGAACAGAATGGTCTCAAAGGAATTTCCGTTTTGACAAAAGCAATAGGCTAGATGACTGTATTTTTTTTTGTTTATCATCGAAAGACCTTTCATTTATGTAAACAATTATAAAAGAATCACTTCATTAGGATCAATACTACCACAGATATCACAATTTGAAATGCACATTTTTGGACTTGCCCAAAAACGCTTCATACAAACGTGACAGGGAACGTGACGTCACGTCCACTGTTTTTGTAAGAAACGCGTAAGAAATTTGTTCAGCAGCTATATTAAATTTTGCGTCTATGAAAATTTTCTTCTAACATTATTGCTTCATAAAAGTATGGGTTACAAAATAGTGATATTGTTATACAAAAAATTATCACTTTTGAAATGGACTTTCCCACCCAAGTTTGCAGGCCTATTGTGGCTTCATTTTGAAACAAATTTCGATTGTGGTTTCACAATAACATTTGAATTCATTTATTATTTTTAGGGAACATAAAAAACCATGCAAGATGACTCGTAGTCATCTTCCCTATTGTTAGGCCTCGTCCTGGACGCCAAGCGGGCAGAGCGGGCGGTACCTGTACGGTGTACGTAGTTCGCCCGCACCGCTGTCGTTGAGAACAGCTTCACACAAATCTATGATATTTGATCAAGACGCGCGTGCTGTCTGTCGCGCTGCCCGCTCCATTTTATGGTAAAATTTTATAAATACTGGCGTTGGCCGCGGTTTTTTTTACTATCCTACAGCTGAGCAAGGACCTCCGTAGTTGAAATCAAGTCATCATTAAAATTTATTGATTTTGGCCATTAGGACTGATTACAGTACGCTTGCCAATTGCTGGTTGGGAATCAACAACATGGGCTGCTTTATTAAGTTTTGATTCATAAGCTGTTATAGTATATCTGAATTGGACCCAGTTGATTATTGAAAATATTTTGCACAAGTAGGGTACAACAGGTGAACTTATGCCATAAGGCATACTCTACCAGACCACCAGTCAACTTTCGGTCGTGCAGAGATTAAATTACCTGCATCATAGAAAAAGACTTCTTCACAGGGCTGGGAACATCTCTTGCGGTCCGTTTCTCGGCAGCAGGAGTTATTTTCAGCCCCTCAGTCTTGGTCTGGTTGACTTCCTCTAAGAGGCTCGACATGGTTCGGGAAGCCAGGTTCGCTTTGATGATGGTTGTTCTGTCCACGCTCACGTTTAGGTCGTCTTCTTTATCTTCGTTTTTCTGAAAGTATGAGTTATTTGAGTGATATGAATAAAATATGAACATCAAATGCCTATGTAGATAATTTTATTTCGTTGCTAACAAAGTTTTAATGACCACACGTATCACAGTGGCAGAAGTGCCGGTTGAGACTCACAGAAACCAACACAAATCTTTGTTGATATCTTCTCTGTAGTAAAAATGCCGGCGGTCTATAGTAAAAAAACGGCTGGACTGATTTGGCTAATTTTGGTTTTTAAATATTTGTGAAGGTCCAGGGAAAGTTTAAAAGGTGAGTGAACATGAGAAATTGCTAGGAATATAATGAAAAAAGTAATTTTGATTTTCTCTTAGCAACCGTTTCTACCCGTCACATGACACTGAATGCTTGACAACAGAACGAAGTCTGTCGGGAGGGCTAGTAAAGTAACAGATATTTGTGCTGGGTTTGAGTGTTTGTACCTTCGTTTTTAATTTCCATTACAAAAAAGAACCTTGGGATTATAGCAACATTTGTGTCTTTATTTTATTTTGGTTTCTTTTCATTAGAGGAAAAATTGGGACACTTACCATTTGTCTCAAGAACATTTCTCTTTCATGCCTTTGTTTCCGCCACTGTTCCTCCGATTCAAACTCTTCCTCTTGTGTGTCTGCAAATTCCTCCGGAACCGTACCAGTAACCTCCTCTCCATCTGTAGAAAGTAAAACAAAATGTTTCAGCCCTGCATTCTTCTACGATGCTCATACTCTCTACGGTGAACCCTGCAGAGGTTTTTAAGTTTACCCGATAAGCTATAGCATGGAATTGTTCAAGAGGGGTTGAAGGTTTTCACAGGGGTCGACAAAACGCGTACCCCATGGTGTTACACGTGTTCATAGGCTGCGGTAACCGCGCTTACCATTCGGCCACTAACAACAAGCATGCGGACGCTCGTTTTTCACACCGGCGCTTGTTTATAATAAAAACAAGTCTATGATTATAGTCCGTTCGCGTTAAGAATGCAGTAATGTCATACTTGTCCCTTGACCTAGCACGTATAATCAAACCGTTCCTAATTAGAAAGTCAAGCCTACAGTGAACACGTGACCACATACTTTCGAAGGTTGTGGATCTGAGTTTATAGGTGTGCAACAGAATTAAATTTAAAAATCACTGCATTCTTAACGCGAACGGACTATAGTGTAATTACAATATTTAGAGGAACCATAGGCTTGAATCTATTTATATTTGAGTGGTTTCCGAGTAAAGGAATTACAGATACTTCAACATTTTAGATTAGATAGATACTTAACACATGAAACTATCTGTCGGCACCATTTACGTGATCCGCGACAAGTGATACAAAATATGCGATAAGATGTACGTGATCTGCTGGGAGTCAAAGTTTGTTAATTCTGTCTAAACAAAAATGTACTTTATTATTTGCATAATATGTCGCAACTATATTTGACGAAAGATCGATGGATCACCAGAGGTTGCGGACTCGATCCCCACACAGTACAGCCGTGCTATTCCGGCGGTGCACATCGGACATCACTTCACATCTCGGTGCTTCACGCTTACCTCAATCATCAATACGCTTTACTTTGAATTAGTATTTTCTCTCATTTTGTATGTAAAACATTAAACAATGTTATTTGGCTTAGTTCTTATCTCTCAAACGACCACAGTTGCCAAGAAATTAAATTTTAAAGTTCACTCACACGAGCGAAGGGAGTTTTGGCGTCCGCCGGAATAGCACAGCAGATACTCTAAGCTGAAATGACGAGCCCCTCCACTGCATCATCTTGCATACAAGCAAGTACTCTTTTGTGCGTGGATGCGGTGGAGGGGCGCGTCATTTCAGCTTATTCGATCTCTACAAACCTTTAGCTTTTCATAGCTCGATGTTTTCACACATCGGTTTTTGAGATGACCACGTGTATTTACCGAGTGAACATAATATTGCGTTTGTTTCTGCGTTAGTAAAAACTTTCGGACGATTTTAAAGAGATTTGTAGATTACATGCTTTTTAGAGTTGTGAGGATATGTATTCTGTAACTACAGAGAAAGTTGTATTAGAACGACTCTTGTTGTTTAAATGACTTTCGACTTATTATAGATAGAGTAATAGATAGAGTAACTTTGTTATTTTAAAAAAGAAGCTCAGTCACCTGCGTTCCTCCAGCGGAACTTGCGTTGCCGGCCGCCCCCGCCTAAGTCCCCGTCTTCAAACAGCAGTTCCTGAATTATTCTCACTTCTCGCTTGTCCTGGTCTAGCACGTCACGCCTGTAATAGACATACATACATAAAATATGACCACGCATTTCCTCAAGGGATGGACGGAGACCACATGATGGACTTCACATATAAGGCAGTACATGAGGGTATGCTCTTTGGTATAGTAGTCCTAGTAGGAATTAAACCTCAATGTTATCGAATGTGCAATAAAGAATAAATAAATACACAATAATCATCATTACATTACGGCGGTCTGATCACTAAAAAGCGATATCTTTCAGACAACCGTCGGTAGAGGTTTTTCAGAGGAAAACAAAAATGAGCTGTGCGAAAACGATAAAATCGCTGAAATAATAATTATATATTAACATTATGAGAACATAAGCATAAAAACTACATACATGTGTATCTGCCCCAGTTCCCGCTGCAGCTTTCCCTGGTGGAAGGTGTCGTCGTCTCCAGCCTCGCGCTCCATACGGTCGAGGCCCCTCTCGTCCTCATCCCCGGAGCCTAACCACTCATCCTCAGAGGTCAGCTCAGCTTCTTGCTCGAAGAACTCGTTCGCTTTTCTCTTCAGCTTCTTTACGCTCTGTGGTTTTACTTCCACCTACAAGAAACCAGATTTTCGTTTGATAGGCTACACTAGGCTACAAACTAAAGTTTGATAGGCTTGTAACGTCGAGGGTCATGGGTTCAATCGGCACCTAGGGCACACATTTAGGTGACTAACCTTTTGTGTTGAGTGTTAGTGTTTTATCAATTTAAGGATGCGTTTAGAAATATTTACGTGTTGTATGTTTATCATTCTCTGAAACCCAAAAGTTAGCCTACGGTAAGACTATCTTGGTGTGGAGACATTCCAGATATTTATTTTTAAGCATAGAGGACTATTAGTATACATCCTTCAGTCTAAAAAAGCATGACATTTACCTCATTTTCTTCTGAATCATATTCCACAAGCTTTTCTTCTCCATCTATATTATCGTCAATTTCTGACACGTAGTCGTCTCCTTCTTCGTGCTCACTGAAGTCTTCTTCATCATCTAAAATGTAAAGAAATATAGAAATAAAGCATGCCACCATAATCATAAAAATAAGGATTGACGTGTCCTGCCAGTTAGTCACAAATGTCGCCAGCAATTAGAATGAAAAAGCAAAAACGCTACAGTAGTAAAAGTGTTGCTTTAGGGCTTATAAAGGGGTTTATCTTCCCTTGGGTTTTTTGGCATTTTGAAGTATACAACGCCTACCTGATATCTGCAGAGCGCGCTGTTCTAGCTTTTTCTTTTTTAATTTCTTCTTTTTCTTCAATACAACAGTATCATCATTAGTCTCATCATCAGAATCAATAATTAATCTTTTCTTAACTTGTGCATTAGTCACATTCTGCTGATTCTCCTTATTTTGGCTCTTTCCATCAAAGAAGAACTTCAATGGCTTAGAACTTTCATTCATTTCAGGTTCATCCAACTCATCGAGAACTGATCTCAATATATCTCCTTCTTGTTTTTGCTTTTCCAGGCTTTTTACATCTACTTTAGGAGCAGAAGGATTTAGTTCTTGCTGTTTTTCTTTCAAAACAGTATCTGTTTGAAGGTCGGTATCTGATGGATCTTGAGACATGTCTTCAGTAGCACTTATATTGGTAGCATCCGCGTTTGAAGGCACAAACTGGTTATCATAAAATTGGCCAGTGCACATATTTAACAAATCTTCTCCAATTGCTTGTGATTGTGACATCTCGGATTGACTAGATGGAGGAGAACGTATTTCAATACAATTTTGAGTTTGAAAACTTCCGGAACACATTCCTACGACCGCATCCAAATTACCCTGTAATAAATAGAAAAAAAATATGAAAGCAGAAGAAGGGGTGAAGCATATTATCAGCTGCCAGTTTAGGTATGTGCGTGACTAGCACGTGTCATTGGCGCTGTTACACGGAGTAAAATGGCGTAGTTTGTAGCACCTAGTGTGTTTGCGTGAGTGTAGCAGGTCGTGTACAATAAACGAAATTGTAGCACTGTAAGGTGCTGCTTCACATTTTTTTAGTGTGATGTTCCGTCTGTCTTTCTTTTAAGTCCGTGGGGGAAACATTCAAAAACAATGTAAAATACATATTGGCTTATAATAAATTCAGCGAAAGTCTTCATAAAGTACACATATTGAAATTGAGGACACTATGGGTGCGTTCCGAATTGAGTCAAAATCGATTACAGCGCGCTCACAGAGCGTCCCGAATTGAGATATCGCGCTAACGGGCCATCTGATGTCAGACAGCTTTACGTCATGGGTGACGTCACTAACGGCGCCATTGCGCTCGCAACGATAATGCTCCGGAGCGTTATCGCCGTGAGCCTTATGTCAGATTCATAGATGAAACGTCAAACAGACATTTTCGCGTACAAATATTTTTGCTAATATTCTTCAGAATAAATCTTTGCTAGGACAAATCCTTTTCTGTGATAACGAAACAGAGAGTTTTACCACAGGAACCGCAAGTTGAACCTGGGAATGATTGAAATTAAAAGTTTGAAGATTGTTAGGTTATGTGTCACTATCTAGCGGTCCGAATTGGTTTTGACGCTGACAGCGCTGTGAGCACTGTTGACGCGATATTTCAATTCGGGACGCCTGTTATCGCCGTGAGCGCTCACAAACCTGTAATCGCATTACGGACCGCACAGTATGCATAATTTTGTAGGCAGAAAAGTTTAATAAGTTGCCAATGAATAAAATATAATGAAATTGAATTGTATTTGTATGTAAAAAAGAGAAAGATTGAACTTACTTCACTATAAGGCTGGGATTCTGACATAACAGTTAACCCATCTACCAAATTGTCAGTGTCTTCAGATATAACAACTAATTTATCAGGGTCATCTAACTGCAAATTTATATCTGTCACTGTCCTGTTACTACTCAAGATAGAGAAGGTTTGAGTTCCCAAATCTTCATCATCTTTAGAATCAGAAGTTAGATGATTGGCTTGTGAAATGGTGATTGTACTGCCTTGACTTGTGAATGCGTCTGTTGATATTTGTTTTGGCACTTGTGCTAGTTGAATAACATCATCTGGAATGCAATCAAATGAGAAGAACAATCAATGATATGAAACAATGAGAACAAAAGAAACAAATCCAAATCTATATCTAATCTTACCTTGTGAATCTGTTATACCATCACTATGACCCTGAGACAACTCATTTGCTGTTATAATATCAGAATGTGCTACGACAGGGACTTCATTATTTACTGTTGATACAGTTTTATCATTTACTAACTTCGATGAAGATACATCTTCATCATCAGAGTCTTCAAATGCTTTTAAAATTCTTCCTTTTTTAGGCTTACTTTCCTTTTCATTCTCAGATTCAGATGATTCATCTTCTGATGATGACTCTTCATCACTTTCACCATTTTCACTACCTCCATCAACACCATCATCCAGCTCTTCATTGATATTGACACCGTCTTTGCCATTTTCCTCATTTTCATCCATATCTGACTCTTCTGCTTCGTCAGCAATCAAATTACTCTTTTTCTTTGGCTTGTCTTCTATGAGGACATCATTCTCTAATAATTCTTCTTCTTCACTTTCAGATGATGAATCTTTTTCCTTAACATCCTCTTCTAACTTAGCCTCCATTTTGTCGATATCATCTTC
Source organism: Udea ferrugalis (assembly GCA_950022985.1). Classification (NCBI taxonomy): domain Eukaryota; kingdom Metazoa; phylum Arthropoda; class Insecta; order Lepidoptera; family Crambidae; genus Udea; species Udea ferrugalis. Next base: position 7,080,125 of record OX465533.1, read on the forward strand.
ACCATCTGATGCATCACCTCTTAGATTGTCTAACTCTAGTTGTTGCTGCTTCTCACTTTCAAGACGTTTATGCCATTCAAGAGACCTCTGTTCAGCAATTTCATCCTCAAGTTCTTGCCTTAGTTTCAAATGTTGAGCCCCAGGTTTTTGCCTGAAATGTGATGGAGTCAGTCAAGTTTTGGTAACACCTATTAATGATTGTTAAATACTTGGGTGAATGAGTATTTTAGTAAGTAGTTTCAAAACAAGAAAGTGTGAAACCATTATAAGACAAAAAAGTGAGTTGAATCAAGCAAACTATATTCAACTTAAAAAATTAAAACAACAAATACATACTTTTTCTCTCTATCCCTTTCCATTTCTTCAGGCGTTTTAAGTTTTGCAAAATAAGTAAACCTTTCTTTTAATAATTCCACACCAGTCAGTTTTTTAGGACCGAGAGGATTATTGCCATCTAAGTCAATAACCATGCCAGGAGCCCCAGTAAGTTTTGGTTTCACATTTAAGATAGGTATATCTCTGATAAGAGCTGGTGAATTCATGACGCCAGGTCCAGGTTCTGAAATTAGAAGTTAAAATTACATTAGTTTTAAGAAAAACCTATTGAAATTTACTCAATCAACCTTAAGAGCATATTGGACACAGTACCTTTTATTATTTCAGCATTTTCAATCATGCTATCTATTTCGTCCATATTTATTTCGTCCATGTCTATATCATCATCAGGAAATTCAATTTCAGCTGCTTCAGCTGATTTATTTTCTAAGTCTTCAGAACTTTTGTCACATGATTGACTCTCATGCAATATATTATTTTCAACAATTAGGGTGTTAACTTCTAAAGGCTCTGTCCTCTCGGTATCATAATGTAATGAGATTAGCTGACTCTCTTGTTCTGTTTCAATATGGGTGGGTATTTTAATTTGATCATTCTTGACACTTTCTTTCAGAATAATGTCTACTTTAGCCTCTTCAACAATACTATTTTGTTGGCTGTCTACTGGTGGAATAACTGGCTGTGAATTAATTTGAACATCTTCTTCAATTTTGTTTAGTTCTTCATTATTGTCTTTAACTTTATTTACTAAATTATCTTCTTCTATGGAATCATTATATACCAGTGACATTTCAGTGGATGTATCTTCTGTTTTATTATGATGATCTTCATCAAGCTTACTCTCATTACCAGCAGTTGTAGCAATACTTATGGCAGTTTCATTGCTGGTATGACCATCCATTCTTAGACTTACGCCTGAATTACCTTCAATATGGTTCACATCAATATCATTATTTACTGTAGGTATTATTTCTGCAGTATTTTTGCTAGTATTGTCATCAATAGCAGAAGTACTTGTTCCTTCATTCAGATTAGCTGGCTGATTAATAATAGGGTCATCTTCTAGGTTTTCCTTTTCTTCTTGTGGCTCATCTTCTTCTGATTCACTTTTACATAACTCTATCATTTCTTTTTGCCGTTCTTCAAGCGAAAGCCTGTAAAATATTTAAATTGAAGTTAAGGAAATAATTAAATAGGCTGATTAATCATTATTTGGCAAGAAAAAATCTGCTTCAATGTTTTGTTTGAAGGCAGTATAAGAAAGATACCTAATATGTAGCCAGCTAAGAACCAATACTAAGTTAAAAATTAATACAACATAAGCCAAATACTACATGAATGATTGGTTTACAAAATTATTTCCTAGACAGTTTCTTATTTTTTCGTTTGAATAGCATGGCAGGTTTTATTACAGGTGATATTATTAAGCTTAGTGTAAAAATAGCTTTCTTTTTAAACTTCATTGCTTGGTTATTGGTTATGGTTGTTTTGTTTTATGTCAGTCTATTTTTCTATTCTATCTAAACAATTCTAAATAAATAATCACAACATAACAACTTACACATATTGTTCCAACTGTTCCTTATTCATCTTGATAGGTAAAGCTTTTCCGTCAGATGATACAGCAGGCCTTCTTCTGCTCATAATATCTTGAAGAGACAATGCTTTAGGTCTATGGTACGGCAATGAAACTTCCCTCTCACGTAACATGCGGTTAGACTCACTTTTTATTTTTTGCATGTTTTCCATTGCTTGCTTAGCTGACATCTATAATTTAATAAAAATATTCAATTACACTGGAAGCTATTAATAGTTAGTGGTTTTTCATGACTTATTTATAAACTCTTGCTTTGTATTTTGAAATCACTAAATTAAAGGTATATTGTCCTGCTTCTGTTTAATCTTTGCCAATTTTTCCCCTGATTAGAATGGCCTGCTGATATTCTAAACCATTTTTGGATTTAGGATAAGCAGTAACATCATTAAAAGGTTATTAGTTAATAAATAGCTCTACAAACCCTTTGTGGCTTAGGTGATGTTAATTTAGTTCTTTTCTGATCCTTCTTTGGCTTGTAGGTTGATTTGGCTGGCTTGTAGGTCGACTTAGCTGGCCCATTAGTACTTTCCTCATCAGATGTATCCGGGTCACAAATAGACATTTTGAGATTAGCTGATCTTTCTTTGATTTTCTGCAATTCAATTCAAATCATTATATTTTAAAAGGTTAAGTGTGTCTTCTCAAATGAATGAACACAGTATAAAAACTAAAGACAAGTTTGCAATGTAACACTACAAATATATATTTACCTGTTTGATAATGTCAATAGAAGATTCTTCATCATTAGAACTATCAGAATCAGCATTATCAGAATTGTCTTTGCTTGATGACTTTTCAAGATTTTCTTTTGGAGCTTTATCTTTGTCTCTTGAGGAAAGCAAATTCTTAAATTTATCCTTCAATTTCTTTTTTTTGTTGACCATGCGAAGCTGTTGTTCATCGTTCTTAGCTGCCTCCCTTAATTCATTGGCAGATTCACTATCCGAGTCACTACCTGCTAACTTTCGTATTCGTGATTTATTCGACCTTTTTTTTAACATAATATTAGAAACCTCATTGTCGTTGTGCTGTTCAGAGTTAAGATCAGAGATGCTTTCATCTAAGAATCCATTTGCTTTAGGGCAATCACTATCACTACTGTCACTGTCGGAAAACCTCTTGACACGCTTTTTAGATTTTATAACAGGAGCTTCGGACTCATCGCCACTTGATTCAAAAACCGCCGACGTGGAGATGCCAACATTTCGTTGTGGTGATTCTTCACTGGATTGCCTTCTGGCTGGAGTCTTTGCATCAATATTTTCTGTGTCCATTGGCATGGCGTGATCTAATAAATGGCTGCTGGTCAATAATGCTTAATGCTTCGAAGGCACCATAAATGAGAAGATTACTCCAGGTTGGTCACTGCTGCATCAAGAATTTCATAGAATTGGATTTATCCGTACTTGCCCTATAATAATTTCCGCAATAGCCAATTAGAGTACAAGATCGTAGGGCGCTATTTATTCAAAATAAGCTAAAATAACATTTTTAAAATAAAAAGATCAACCGAGAAACAGTAAAAGAATTAGGTAAATTCATTATTTTCATTCGCGCCACAATTGTGTCATATCAGTCCGTCAGTGTCAAAAGTGACAGATCTTTTTTTTTTATTTTGACTTTGGCGACTGGGCCATACATGAAAAAAAAACATTTTGTCCATTTCTGTGAGCCGTAAAGCAAGCAACATTCTCAACCCAAACAATAATCTCATTCCTCTTGTTTCAAGTTGTTGTAAAACAGTTTTCCTGCTCAACTATCTATCACACATTTGTCGCATCTTAGGCAGATGCCCGTGTAACGACTGTTATAGTGAAACACGGACTTCATGCTTTAGGAATATTACACGGACCGCTCTTGCAATCAAAAGCTTGAAACTGCCATTGATGATAAGCGATTTTATTGTTAGTTCCTGTGATTCCATTGCACTTAAAAGTGCGCCACAAACGATGTTGCTGTAGCTGCGCGAGAGCAGTCAGTGTATACGTGTTGCGTGTGGCCAGTGCTTGACTTTTTCTCCGTGCTGCCAATCACTCGAAGCAGATGCAACTGCATGATCGGTCCGTGTGTGTACTTACGTATGTCTTTAGTTCACTATGTGGTCGTAGCTTGAAGCAGTTTCTGGTCCTGCCTGACTGCTTCAAGCAAGCCCAAAGCTCATCGCACATTATCCCAGCACGTCAGCTGCACCCTTAGCTGCACGGCTTGGCGAACCAGCAATTATCTTGCGATTTAAATTCAACCTTAAGTTGCAAGAACGCGAACTCACTGCGAGTTGAGTGGCATAGTACCGACGAGCGCCCTGACAGGACGCCAATATATTGCAGAATACTCTTTACATTTTATTCTCGAAAATTAATGGCAGATAATTGTTAGGTCGGAGCCATGCAATTGTAGTGCCGGTACAAGAAGCTTGTAGTGGGGCAAGAAGAGCGAGCGAGGTGGAAGTGGCGGGTTCCGTAGTCTGCGTCTGCGCAGTCGAACATTTCATAGAGTGCCCTACATTCATGAACGCTTTGGCTGCATGGAAACCAAAGTGTTCATAAATGTGTATAGCGTATATTATCCAACTAATATTATAAAGGCGAAAGTTTGTATGTCTGGATGTGCCGTGTTGCTCTTCCACGTGAAACTACTGAATGGATTTAAATGAAACTTTACAGTTATGTTGCTTATACATCTGAATAGGTAACACATAGGCTACAATTTTTAAAGATATTGTGTAAATTGTGGAAAATATCGAATAAAATATGAAAATGTACCACGTGGTATGGCATGACAGTTGATGACAGACGGCTGCTGCCATAAGCGTAACTATGGGTACGTTTAGAAGGGTGTAACATCGAAATAACATTTGGGCTACAATTTGTACTCTGTGGCAAAAAACTAAATTCCACGCGGACGAAGTCGTGGGCGGCCGCTAGTAGAGTTATAAAACAATTGAATCTTTCAGGACATCATGGATATCCTGCAGTTCAATATTTATTTATTTATTTATTTAATATGATAACTCTGGTTGACTGGATGAATACAAGTGATCACAATGTTTCCGATTAGATCACCATGGCTGCTGGGGTTCTATTTATTAATATTAAGACTGTAGGTATAGTAACTTACCGCTACTTTTAACGTTTTCAATACACACAGACCCTCTGTAAAATTGTGAATAATTGATATTACCTGTACCTGGCCGAATATAACTGTTGGTTGATGCGATTTTCATCATATCAGCCGAACGACGCCCACTGCTGGGCATAGGCTTCCCCCAAAGATCTCCACAACGATCGGTCCTGCGCTGTCCGCATCCAGCGGCTTCCCGCGACCTTGACCAGATCGTCGGTCCACCTTGTGGAGGGCCTGCCCACGGAACGTCGTCCGGTACGCGGTCGCCATTCGAGAACCTTTCCGCCCCAACGGCCATCGGTTCTCCGCGCTATGTGTCCCGCCCACTGCCACTTCAGCGATGCAATCCTTCGAGCGATGTCGGTTGTCTTATTCGATTCGATCAAGCAGGGAAATACCAAGCATCGCTCTCTCCATTGCTCGCTGGGTGACTTTGAGCCTTCTTATGAGACCCATAGTAAATGCGATGCGATTTTAACTTAACATAATACAAAGTTAAACATTTTAAAACAATAATTTATTTAAACATTTTGTGACTCTCAACAAACTACATAAACTTGTTGTTTACAAAACCTGCCCCATTTTCCAAGGAGATTCAAAATCGAGTAATAGGTACATTACAATGTAAACGTTGCTCGAATTAAGTTGGAAAAAGGCCTCTGTCTAAAGGACTCTAAAAAAAATCTTGGGAAAATTGTTTTTTAAGCTTTTCGCTTGAGGAAAAACAATTTTCCTGAGATATTTCAGATAATGTTTTGTATGAGTCATTCTGAAGCTACCTTGAATATTTGGCAGATTTAAAAAACTACATCTCATTTTTTACATTAGTAGTCTCCGATAGCTGACAAATCAGGCCCTGATTCTTTCGTTTTAGGCAAATCACAAATAACGGCTTCAGCAGTTGTCAATAGCGATGCAACTCCACTGGCATCAACTAAAGCCCGCCTTACAACTTTAGTCGGGTCAATAATCCCTTTCTCAATCATATTTACATATTCGTTATCTATTGCATCGTAACCGAAATTATCTGCCATATCTTCAACTTTAGAAACTACTACAGCTCCATCAAGTCCGGCATTGCTAGCAATTGTTGAACAGGGTGTACGCAAAGCTTTCTTGACAATCGTTATGCCTGTTGCCTGGTCGCTATTAATAGCTTTTATTTTATCTAAAACGGGTATACAGCGAAGTAACGCTGCTCCACCACCAGGCACAATTCCTTCTTCAATTGCTGCTCTCGTGGCATTTAACGCGTCATTGACCCGATCTTTCTTTTCATTAACTTCTACTTCGCTGCAACCTCCTATTAGTAAGACTGCCACACCAGATTGTAGACGAGCTAGTCTTTCTAAAAGCCTCAGCTTATCGTGATCCCCAGACGAAGATAACAAATCTTCCTTGATTTCTTCTATCCGCTGTCTAATATCATCTTTGTTTCCATGGCCCTTTAACAAAAGAGTAGAATCTTTTGTAATGACAACTTCACCAACTCTCCCAAGACTCTCTAAACGACAATCTTCGAGTCTGATAAGGTTTGGATCGTCTTCAAAAACACATCCGCCTGTGGCAATAGCCATGTCCATCAATGAGTTTTTTCTGTAATCTCCAAAACCAGGTGCTTTCACCGCAACCACAGGGAGGCCAATTTTTAACTTATTTACTATTAGAACAGATAAGGGTTCTCCGTCGTAGTCTTCTGCAATAATAACTAAAGGTTTCTTTTGAGAGTTGGCAATTTCCAAAGCTGGTAATAATTGCTGAGCTGTGAAAATTTTCTTTTGAGAAAATAAGACTAAAGCGTCACTATATTCAACTTTAGGGCCCTTCGTTGAGTTTATAAAGTATGGTGAGACATATCCACGATCGAATTTCATACCTTCAATGACCTCCATTTCATCAACTAATGTTTTTCCGTCTTTAACAGTAATAACACCATCTTTCCCAACTCTATTCATGGCGGTGGCAATTAATTTCCCAATTGATCTATCACCATTTGCAGATATCGTTGCAACTTGTTCAATTTCTTCTGAAGTGCTAACTGTCTTTGAAATTTCTTTGAGTTTAAGTTTTACCGCTTCTACTGCGGCCATGACTCCTTTTCTGATTTCTATAGGATTTGCACCTTTTGAAATTGTTTCGAATCCTTCTTTGGCAATTGCCCTTGCTAAAATTGTAGCTGTAGTGGTTCCATCTCCTGCTTCTTCGTTTGTTTTATTTGCCACATTTTGTACCAATTTAGCTCCAATATTTTGAAATCTATCTTTTAGCTCTATTCCTTTGGCGACGGTTACCCCATCCTTTGTTATTTTGGGTGGACCGAAAGACTGTTCCAAAATGACATTGCGTCCTTTAGGCCCCATGGTAACAGCTACTGCATCAGCTAGAATATCGACGCCTTGCAACATGAGTGATCGAACATCGGGACCGAACCTTACTTCTTTTGCGTAACTGCGTCGTAAAATATAAGTTTGATGAAATCCATGTCTAGTTAAATTTCGTACACGATACATTTTAGCAAGATGCAGTGAAAAGAAAAATATTTTAAAATGTGAGACAACTCAGATTTTTACTGAAAAGTTATGGTTAAACTGACAATCATCGTGTGAGTGAAGTCAGTTAGCCAGAGCGTTCAATTTTTAAATTATTAGTGGAAAACCAATAAATACTAAACCAACCTCTTTAGAGATGAAAAAGTCCCCCTTTGTTGAGTTTACTTCTCTCCTCCTCCCTCACGTCTGCTCACGTCCCTCACCCTATCGTGGTGGGCTTAGCACACTCTGACTGGTGCAACAGTAACATCCAAAGTGACATTAGTTCAATTATACATTTAAATTCCTAGTTTGTTTACATTCCACTAATTTCCATTTCCAAGACCTTCGTGAAACTGAAGGTTTATCACATATCACATATTGATCACATATTTGCAGTGTTCCTGTAAATATTCAACTTCCAATATTATCAAATAAATAAAAAAGTTTTTGTATTGCATAATTTATATCATAAGTTTTTACGGTATCGAAACCTAAAATCCGGAGAGGATGAATAAAGGCAAGACGTTGGCTGGGCAGCACCAATTTCTTTGTTATTAGCGTTATTGTTACTGACTACCTACCATCGTCCAAAATTGTCTCCTAACCCCTCAGTTGTATTTCATTTTTTTTTCTATTTTAGGCCAATGCATACCTGAAGGGAACGGGATGGGAGAAGTCACCGTTCGTCCCGTCACGTATGCATTGGCCTTTACCTACTTCTCCCTAGACAGAGCATATTTAATCCACAATGGCCACCTATCACGTGGCGCTGTGGTCGCACAGAGTCAGGAGTTATTCATCGCGCTTCGTAAATATTAAAGGAATGCTCTAAGCAGCGAAGGAGCGCTTCTTACACGATGCATTATGTGCGAGTTTATTGTCACTTTTGGATCAAAGAGGACTGGCGCACATCTCATCTCGGACCGTAGTCTTTTCCGACACTTCTGACATGACTGACAGTGACAACAACGACAAACTGAAGGAAGCCGTCCCGTCCGTTGTAATTTGAAGATTCCGTGTACTTTCTTGTGTTTTGTTTGTTTATTTCCCAAAGTTTGTGCAAGATTTAGACATTCAAGAAAGTACCTAACTGTAGTTAAAAAGTACATTAACAGTATTTGCTATCAAATATGAGTTCTTCCAGTAAAGTGAAACCCATAGTTCTTAATTTAAACATTGGTGATCAACTAACTTCCATATCATGCGGGCACGTAGTGGTAGAGTTGGTAAAGTTTATAGCTTATCAAAGACTGCAGATACCCTACACTTATCAGTGGCTAAAGCAGGTTGTGACCAAAAAGAAGATGTGTGAACAAGAAAAAAAGGACAGCTTTCAATCTGAAAGACATTTTCGTATAGCATCAACAGCATTAGAAAATTTGGACTTTATATTAAAGGTTACAATTTATTTAAAAGTTCATGCAGTTCGCTCAGAATTCAAATTCTTTTCCATTCTTAATACTTTGCTTAAAATCTGTAATTTGATCAATGATGTTGTTTGCAGAGTTTGCTACAAGAGATAGGGAGTGCATCAGCTCCAGAAGAGGTGTGTATAGCCCTGGGGGCTACACCAGTAACATGTAAGGAAGTATACAGACTCATTTTACCATCTATCTGCCACAAACCACAGTGTCATTCAGCTCACATTGCCAATGACCAAAAAATTCAGCGTAGTGTGTTCAGGTGAGAATTATAGTTTTCTTTTGACCATATAAATTTTATTAGTTAGGTTTAAATTGAGCAAAAAATTAAAAAATCACCTTTCATTCCAGGACTCTAGTGACATCAGAGACGCTCAGCCAAGTGTTCTTTAGTTCATTACCTCCTACCAATATGTACATTTTCCTCAAAAAGAAAAACACAGAGCAAGATGATGTACTAAATGCTGATAACTATGTGGTGGCCAGTGGTTGCCGGATACCCAGAAACTCTAGAATTGTTGTGATGGACTTCCGCAGTGAGAATAATGACAATGTCGCCTGTTGCAATGAGTTCAAAATTTTTGGTGATGTCCTTAGTCAGAATCTGGAGAATTTACAAATACAGGGTAACAGTATGGAAGATGAAGACTATAATGAAATTGAATCAACAGATAGTATGAAATGGTTCCAATCTTCTTATGTAATGAAAGGTTTTAAAGACTGTATAGTCAATGGAAATTCTGTGACAAATTCATGGTTAGAAGACTAGGGGGTAAGTTGATAGTTACCCAGTATCCAGTTGAGAAACAGAGTTCCTCCCCAGTTGTGGTAATCTGGTGGGTTAACTTAAGTAGGTTCAATTACTTAAACAACAATGCGTTAGACCAATTTTATTGCTCAATTATTATTATTGTTATAAATATTGACTGATGTTTTTCATTTCATTTTATAGTTTAATTTCATTATTTTTCTTTGAATCATAAGTAGAATTTGATATGTGCGTGTGGTGTGAGTGCTCCTTTTTGAAAGTTGATCGAAACATTACGAGATTCAAGAATATTTTAGGAAATAATTGTCAAAACTTCAATAGTGCAAATAAAAATTTGTCAAAAGTAGGTGGAAAAAGTTACGGTCAATTAACTAGAACACTCAATCGGCTGATCTGAGAAAAATACTTTATCTCGTGTCACACAAAGTACTTATCTTTCTGTATATATTTTATTGTGAGAAATTTGTGATTAATTTGTTAAATGTATCGACAAATATTCGATGGTTTTTAACGGTTTGTCTTGATTTTATAAAGGTATCTGTAGATCACTCAATCCTCCAAGTGTGCCGATGGAGTGTTCCTAAAATCTTTAACTACGGCTACATAAATTCTTGTCCTTTTTACTCTATTACACGCATACAATCCCTAATCAATTTGTTAAACAAAAATATTACAGTAAAATAGAGTAGTTCGAGAGTAAATTGAAATATTACTTTCTTTGATAGGTCCCGTCTGAGTGTTCCATATTTAAGCGTTTATTTAACTAACTGGAACTTGTATGCAAACCGAGACTACATAAGAAATTGTCAAAATGCTTTTCCTAAAATTCAACAAGTGTTCTGTTTCTGTAAACGTTTAGTTAACACCAATAATCAACTTTATCATATTTATAAGCCGAAAAGTACTACGTTGTTCATGTAGGGTAGATATCATCTTATTTTTGTAGGACATTTTTTTCATTTACCCACATTCCGCGCTAACTATTCATTCAAAGCTTGGTTTTTGTTCGTATACTTACAACAGTACGCAACAGTATTATGAGTTAGAAGTTAATAAAGACATGGTAATATGTGCTGAACCAGTTATTGAGTTTACCTACAGTTGCGTTACGCTCATTATTGTGTTTGTCTATATTGTCATTTTGATTACTAATAATGAAGAACACTGTAAGTACCAAATTTTGTTTTAACTTTTTTTAGCGATATATTTATGGTAGTCTATTTTTCTCGAATATTAAGAAAATAGCATGGAATATTCAATATCTGACGGCCGATTTGATGTAATAAGGTAAGGTTAAAAACACCTATTACGGAGGTGTTTCGCAACATTTGAAAATAAGAAACGAAAATAAGAATTTGTTAGTATTTTTAAAGGTGCCAAACAAACATTTTATAGTCAAAAAATGGAATTTGTATTTTGTGTTGCAGTTGAGTCTTAGTTTATTTTCATGATATTTGTACAAAAATATTTTAATAGTCAGGTTGATTTTCTCTAATACGGAGGTATGATATTGGTCGGAGCCTATTACTGTGGTAGATGGCTCCTAACACGGAGGGTCATTCACTATATTCATTGAAGTCCCGTACAAATAATATTTATTCAATAATAGATAGATATTCTTTATTGTACAAAAACATTACATTTTAAGCAAATTACAGAGAACAACGTACAATTTAGGCGGTCTTATCGCTAGAGAGCGATCTCTTCCAGACAACCTTCAGGTAGAGGATCGTAAGTGAATAAAATACATGTGTGTGTAATAATAATATACAGCAGAATATTCATTTCGTACCCAAAAATGAAAGTGCCGCCCAGGCAAAAATAATACTGGAATCTTATTGGAAATGACGCCCTGAAAGTTACTTTTTAGCACAAGAACCGTCTACAATTAACCCTTAGACTGCTATTGGAGTTCAATTAGATTTCTAATAAAGAACACATACCGCAGAATATGGTATCTTATTTATTTTATGAGTCAAGTTAATGAATTGAAAGTTAAAAACAATTATACATGCACAATATTTTTCATTTCTGAGTCATACCACCGTATTAGGATTAATCTATAAACTTCGTATCATTTAAAAAGTGTGTTATTTTTATAAATCCATGGTCACCCTAATCAATCTCCTCGCATATGAATATAATAAAGTTGATTATTGGTGTTAACTAAACGTTTACAGAAACAGAACACTTGTTGAATTTTAGGAAAAGCATTTTGACAATTTCTTATGAAGTCTCGGTTTGCATACAAGTTCCAGTTAGTTAAATAAACGCTTAAATATGGAACACTCAGACGGGACCTATCAAAGAAAGTAATATTTCAATTTACTCTCGAACTACTCTATTTTACTGTAATATTTTTGCTTAACAAATTGATTAGGGATTGTATGCGTGTAATAGAGTAAAAAGGTCAAGAATTTATGTAGCCGTAGTTAAAGATTTTAGGAACACTCCATCGGCACACTTGGAGGATTGAGTGATCTACAGATACCTTTATAAAATCAAGACAAACCGTTAAAAACCATCAAATATTTGTCGATACATTTAACAAATTAATCACAAATTTCTCACAATAAAATATATACAGAAAGATAAGTACTTTGTGTGACACGAGATAAAGTATTTTTCTCAGATCAGCCGATTGAGTGTTCTAGTTAATTGACCGTAACTTTTTCCACCTACTTTTGACAAATTTTTATTTGCACTATTGAAGTTTTGACAATTATTTCCTAAAATATTCTTGAATCTCGTAATGTTTCGATCAACTTTCAAAAAGGAGCACTCACACCACACGCACATGAATTTGATAAGACACTATGTTTCATGTATTATAACATATTTTATGACTAAATGGATTATTCTTTTGAAATTAAGGTTGTAAGATAGTAATAGGCAATTATCCACTAGATCTAATGGAATGTTGTTAGTTAAAACATAACTTTAATTTTGTGCCATACATGCCTTCCTCTTATCTCATCAATAGTAATGCATAATGTATTGTAGTATCACAATGTATTATAATTGATATTAATGACAATAAACTGATTTATCATTGTCAAATGTTGTTTTGTTCTTTTATTAACATTACACACTAAATATTAGGTACTAGATAAGTTACTTAAGATTAAGTTACTGCAGGTCACTTCTTCAATATCATCATCATACATGAATACTTTGTTCTATTCTTAAGTAGTAGAATTACCCTGTTCAAGACTCTTATCAGTTAGTGGCATTCTGGTTAAATTTATAGAAGTTTAACTAATTGTACTTCCCCTTGGCCATCACTAAATATATTTCTTTCTCTTTTTACAACACATACTTTTTTCAGTGGTCTGTCTTCAGATCTCATTGTGCAATTATTCCACTGATCACATTGCTTTAAAGCATGATTGAATTCAACTATGAGATTGTTTCTTCCACCATTTGGTCCCACCACAAAATCACATCTGATAAATTTGTTAATCATATCAGTGAGGCAACATTCTAGTAATTCATAGTATTCTAACCAGAAATCATGAGGTAGCTGTTGCAGCCTTATTCCAGAAGTTTTGCTAAGTATGCCAGTGATGAAAATATCGTCTATCCAGAAAGGTGGTACAAAAAGAGATTCGTCACTAAGCCTGGCAGCTATGTCAGGAGTTGAGATGTAATACCATCCGGATAAGTAAGGAGGGTAGTCATTTGATCCATATTCTTCCTGTGTTACATACCATTTGTTTTGTTTATTTCTTCTAGGTTTAGTGTTATTTAACATGTATCCAATTAAAACGTTTTCTTTCATGTTAAGTTGTGTTAGAAAATTATAAGTGCGTTTTAAATTAAAAACTATATCATCATCAACCTTGAGTATGTATGTGGGGTTGCATTGATCACTAGCCCATTTTAAGCCCATGAGGTGCTTGTATGTTAGGTTTCTATAGTTTTCTAAGAAGGATCCTTGTAGTATGTCGCCGAAGAGGTTGTTCTCGTCTTCTATAGCTGCTTGGGTTATGTATCTGAAACAGATTTAGTTGACTTGTAACTTCTGCTCTCTTAGCTCTGCTTAGTTTGGAGTCAGATGCCACAGAGCTTAGTATCTACAATAAGTTGTAGAAGAAACATGAATATTAGTGGCAGTTTGTCCTACAAACCTACAAGCAGTGCCACAGATAGTGTTCATAGTAACTGACCCATTATTATTATATTTTATTGAGATACTTATCCTTACTTTTCATCAGGAGGTATTTTTGCTAGTAAGAATATTCTTCTAACATTCATAGATTTCAAGTCTGCGGCTGGCATAGCTCTTCTGTGTGCACTCCTCAGCTCAACATGAGCCACATATGAAGTCACAATTATTAGCAGGAACGGCCTCTCTGTAATTAATCATTCATTTGAAAATAAATATTTGAATTATAATTGCCAGAAAAAAACACCTGGATTGAAACACCAGCATTAGAAATGACGAAAAAAACGTTAATTAATATATCCACGTACATATTTTTCGTTCTTGTAAATAGATAAAAAATACTATATATTTTACATACATACCCTCACAAATTGTTATAGACGGATTTAGTAGTGTATTTCGCATGAAATAGTAGCTGCTTTTCTTAATAAAAACATTATTTTTCATCTCAACATTCGAGCTCCACAAAATCCAGATACAAAGGGTGATAAAAGCTAAAATAATTATTAATACGAATTTCTGCTGCATTTTGTTTTTATTTGGTGGATAAAACATAACCTTAAAACAATTATTTTGAGTACCCATCTATAATTAACTGTTTGCCTATGTAATCCTTAAAGTTTCTTAGCATTGTGTTGATTGGGCTTTAGTTACTGTATTTAATTGACATCCCTTTGCTGTTCACATTACCTACACCTACCTACTCTTATTGTGTACAAACAAAATTATTTACAAAAGTGAGGTAATCGAACTCGCACCTTATGTCAAAGTACTTTAAATAATTTTGAACTCTATTCATAATAGCGTCAGTGGCTATAGTCATTTGTTTTAAGTTGCTGTGATGTATTTGCCAACGTTCCATCTTATGCGTTAAGGTTTCATTCATTCCAACTGTCCTAAAAAGTGATAAATAAAATTAATGTAATAACGAGGAATTCAGTAACTACTTTTGTTTAATATATTACATTATATACCCAGAATACATTGTGCACCCAGAATTTCTTAATTAATTATCTTCTTTACTGATGCCCATCTTCCAGTGAACTATTGCGGGACGGTAATGCTGTTGGCTGTGCACGATATCTAAAGATCGTAAGAAACACTAATATTGTAACTGGCTCACTTGTTATTGGTGGGTGTAGTAGTGAGTGACCCTGTCTGCTGAACCGCGGATCGTGGGATCAATCCTCACTCATAAGCAAAATTTATGTCGCAATCGTTTGTGTTGAAACTTATTAAGTATGTATTCAAAATGAATTTCAACACATGCAAACTCTGCTATGGTAGGGGAGCCCACGGTTCCAAACGTGGACTCAAATATCGTGAAGACCTATACTCGTACTTTTGATTGTGCGCAGTAATAGGTATGTCAGGTTATTTAATGTCATTCAAAATATATTTTGAGTAGCATCTGACCACAAAATAAGCAGAGCTTGATACTTATAAGATAAAACCCCAGACACAGAACAAACTCAAATTGTGTTCGTTACATGAATGTTTGTCCTGGGTGCTAATCAAAGCCATGAACTTCGGCGCTGTAAGCGGGATCTCTACTCATTGCGTCTACGGACCAATCATGAAGATGCATAAATGGTATTTTGAAACAGTCGCTAGATATTCCTGTTGGAAATCAACCACCACACCTAATAAGTCTAATCGCTGAACACACTACTTCTTAAGTTGAACTGTTGTTGGCCTTACATACGCGTGCATTGAATGCACTTGACATTTTTTAGTTAAGCGTACACACAGCCGTCGGGGTTTATCATTAATAATGAGTTGTTATCATGTCCGCCTACGAGCCGACGCCGCAAGCGCAGGAAACTGCTCAGTCGAGTTAGCTCAGAGCAAGAACCGCGCCGCGTCCACCGCTCTATAAACGCGTCAAGCAATACGAAACTTTATCAAAATGAGTATAATAACGGAAATCGCGAACAACAATGAGGAGTCGCTTATGGCGAAAATAATAACAATGGTATGCCTATTCGCCATTTCAATGGTGGTAGGCCTGATTCCCATGCTCATCTCGCTGAAGTACGACTGGTTCACGAAGTCCACGGCTGATGGGAACTTGAGATCCAAGAACCGGGTGGTGATGGCGTTGCTGGCCTTCGGAGGCGGGGTGCTCTTCTCTACCACTTTCATGCACTTACTCCACGAGGTTGATCAGAACATTATAATATTGCAAGGTGAGATGAAACTTATTAGTTGTGTGATGGGTGGCCTTTTGTTACTGCTTAATAAATCTGTGGGCTGTTGCGTGAACGTCTTCATTAGGTTGTAGGTGGCATATGAGGTCTTTTTAATGAAAATACATATCTATGTTGAAATTATTTGTAAATATACGTAGGTACTAACAATACCTTTTTTGGCTCAGCGACTTCAAATGTCCACCGAAGTTGTGTCTATCTGGAAATTACACGGATTTCAGTACGTTATTTTGTGTATTTGCACCTTTCTTGAAGATTTAATTATTCACGAAAAAATATGGGCAGGTGACATAAAATAATTTCATGCATGAATAACAAGGACGTATTTCGTATTATTAAAGACATTTTGAGTTAACAATGCAGAAACCTGAGTTTTCGTTACGAATTCTGGTTTTACGAATTACACCTAGAAGCAGCCGGCTTTTAATTGTTTTAATTACTTACTAACCAGTAAGTAATTTGTTTTTAATAGCTAGTGTTGTCATAAACAAAATCAAATTACCTATAGGTATTTCACCGTTTGTTGTATTGTCCAAAACTAGAGTAGGTACCTACATACTTGAATAATATTAAGTGTGTTGTGAGTGTAGGGTCGTCTATTTTGACGACGAGGTTACGAGCGCCAAATGAGCTGCAAAGAGTCGCGGGTTCGATTTCTGGCTGCACTAGTAGATATGAATGCTTGTTCATGAAAATATATTTTTAACTAACGAAACACAACAAACAATTATTTGTACACATTTCCTAGGATTCCTTGGTTCCACAAATTTCTGGTACCTATGTAATAAAAACAGATCGAGCTCATCGCGACTTTTGCGTACCTACCTACCTTTACAAACAATACAAACACAAATGTTAGTCATATTTTTTTTTCATTTTACTTGATCTCAACTTACGTTTTTTTGTAACTGTGTACCGTTTGCCGCAAAATATATTTAATTTATTCGCATCGGTTATTGGCGAACCAAAATAGATAAATTTGAATTTTATGCAAGATTTCAGAATGTAAATTCAATTGTTGTTAGTTATTGTATTTAACACTTTTATTGTATACATTTCTTTTGTCTTTTGTTTTGTTCCACTTCCGTATAGTTAGCTGCTAGGTCAACCTGCTAGCTCGGCTGTGCGCAGCGACAATTTTTATTTTTCTTACGCCGAACCAGATACCTAGTTATTCATTCATTTAATTTTTATTTTTCTTACGCCGAACCAGATACCTAGTTATTCATTCATTTACTAGGTTACAAGACTTACACTAATACAATGATCCAGGATACAAAATTACAACAAACCAGAAACAACGGAAGTAGGTAGTATCTACAAACACCCAGACCCAGTAAAAATATTTGTTCCAAGGGGTTATTTTTGTATCTAAGCCCCAAAATGTTATAATTGCGCATCGGTAGTTTTCATGGCTCCTCTCCTCTTATATGGATTATTTTAAGACTAATTTCTAGATTGCAATCAAGGCGTTTCGTTACTATCAGTAGGCGCTATAGCGATACACGTTTCGGCTGTAAAACATCGACAGCCAAGTAGCATTTACTTTGAATCTCGTTATCTTAACTACATATTTGCGCTTCCATCTCATACTTAGTACAAGATGTGCTAATTGTACCTCTTATCACGTTCATCGCGTGTCTATGAGACTGTCAAATTCGGTAAAATTACATCATATCACACAAAGACATTGATTGATTTTAAATAGGCGAAAAAAGATGACGTCTGCAAATCATCCTGTTGATTTTTTACCTGGGTTATTCCAAAACATACATTTTATAGTCTCGGGTTCAATTAAATTAACGCAACTCACAAAGTGGTACTACCTATCTAGTCCTTGACTCCTTGTGCAGCGGGACACACGGTATGGTACACCACAACAGTTGGAATATAGCCTGTCATCTTCTGTACTTCACGAAGAAAATAGAACCAGATTATTAAAAAAACGCTGGCAGGTAGAGCAGTAGGTACCTACATGGTTCTTGCCCTTATAAAAACTAACTAAACTGTTCGGCTGAAATAAATTTTAATGTAATAAAACTAATGTACGGAATCCTTAATGAACATATCTATTCTACACCTAAGCGTAAACAAACACGCAGTAAAAAGTTAAATAGGTTTTAGTAGGTAATCAGTGACTTTGGGTATCCCATCTTTTTATGAGTCTCGGAGTATGAGCATGACCGGTTAAGTAGGTACGTACATAAGAACTTTATTACTGACGGGCACGATGTCAGACAGTGTGCAGACAGGCAGTGCCCCCTGAGCTGTGCATACGCGCATGCTACAACCACTAAGGTTTGTGTTAACGCGACTTTATTTTAGTGAAGTAAAGTAAAGTAAAAAAATCATTTATTCAAGCAAGCTTATAACGAGCATTTATGACACGTCAGTCAAGACAGAAAATCAAAAAATCTAACTGAACAAAGTGACTCTACCACCGGTTCGGAAGTTGCTTCTATCGAGATTTATTATACCAGTGACCCATGCTAAAGAAGTAATATAATAAATGTGGTTACCTATGTGCGAAAGGGTTGCATGACCTGATTCCACCGGCTCCCTTCCTTCATTGGACCTCTAGACCCAAACTAGCCTTTCAGCCCTTTGTTGCTATTAATCCAGCAATCCGTACTAACCATTTTAGTAATTCATCATAATGCGAACAGCAAGGGCTGGTGTTTCCACAGCGATATAACTTGGGCCTCTTCAAGAAGGGAGTGAACAGCCATTTGTTAGGCCGGTATATGTAAGTACCAAATTAGACCTCGGGGGCTAAAACGGTAACATTTTAGCATTTCATATTATGAAACATCTAACTGACGTTTCATCTAGGCCGCGGTCCGTTTCGAGTCAAAAGTGAGTAATAGCGCGCTGACGTCGCTCACGTTCATACAATTTATCAATTCGGGATGCGTGTCAGCGCGCTGTTACTCACTTTTGACTCGAAACGGACCGCGGTCTAGATGAAACGTCAAATAGATGATTCATAATATGAAATGCTAAAATGTTGCTGTTTTAGCCCCCCTCATCATCATTTAGAATTCATAAGTGAGTATCGAAGAATAAAAACTCATCAATTTAAAGCAGTTATTTTATGAAGGCTTTTGCCCTGCAGTGGGAAGGCATAGGCTGAAAATAAATAAATAAATAATTGTATGAAGAGTTTAGTATCTAGGTAAACAGCTTCGTCCTGTCATACTTAAGTGAGAAGCTCAAACTATAGTTAAACTTGAAGGTGATCTAGTACGAGCTTAGCAAGTACTATTGGGCCAAATAGAAACCGGTCTTATAAAGTGCAGGGCCTACTCCTGTACAACATCAACAACAATTTAAAAGCTGAAACACATAGGATGTGTCTTGCATTTGTCTCGTGTAATGGTTGACTGGTAGATAATGCTTTTAGAACTTAGACATAAGATGTCGCTTTAACGACACATTTTAAGGCTTTCTGCATGTCACTGGCAGCGCGTGTTGCTCAAAGCTAGCCCCTTGTGTTGTGTTGTGAATGTCTTAGAAGATTTTTCCTAAAAGTTATAGTAAGCAGTCCTTTGTGTGTCGATGGCAAAGTATAGCGGTAAGTAGGTACTAGTATTCTGCCATTTCATTGGCGATCATTAAGTCATCCAATGTGCATCTTTTACCTTTAGCACATTGGGCACGATAGTGGATAGGTGGTTCATTATCTGGGAGGAGGCACCACACTCGCAGACATTGTTCGCACTGGTACATCGACTTAACCATTGCTTTAATAGTGGCCGTCCGATTGCCAACTCCTCAAGGCACCCTTTGGCGCGTTACTTGATTGTTAGGGATTGAGAGCCTTCCGTTCACCCCATTCCCCGGTAAAGCTGTGCAAGTCACGCCTTGGCTCTCTTGTCACAGCTAGTCATTAGCTGTGACAAGAGAGCCAACTAGTCACTGAAAACCAGCGTCGTGGTGCTCTTGTGCCACCGCGGCATATTATGCTGAGTGGGAGCCTTTTTGACACATTTTGTATGACATTGTTTGTATACTTTTTCTTTTATGTTTTTATGTGTCGAATAAATTTATCTTTCTTTCTTTCTTTCATATAAAAAGAGAAAGTCATTCATCTGCTAATGCATCTGCCACCTAGGGCCGCAGTTTCTCATGGGTTTCCAGTTCAGATGTATCGTAAGCATGATTGTGAAGCTCTCTGGAACATTTTCAGGTTTTGATAAACACCCTATAAACATCGGCTGCTGAAAAGTATAGATAATTTCTGTATGAATGTTATTTATAACCTTGATAAACAAACGTGGGTTGCTGTAATAGGTCATGTAGGAACCTAGTTAGTTTTAATTTGACAAGATAATGACCTATGTTTATGGTTACTGAGATTGAGTGTAATTTATGTCCTATTGCCTAATCTACTGTCACCACCGTCACGACCACAAACTAGATAGGGAACAGGTTCAGACGGGTAACTTCCGTAGCAAAAAACTCGCCTTAGGATCCATAGAGATTTCCGCATGTAAAGATTTTGACAGCTTTTTTTGTTTTAATTGTTTTGTTCATAATGCGGCAACGATGTTAACGTTATAAATCCACAAATATATTTTTGTATATATTTGTGGATTTATAACGGTACGGTATATTATAGGTAGGTACCTACCTAAATTCTGCTTGTTTTCTTTGGAAATATAAATTGGGTATAAATTAAACAATTTTCACTTAGTATGCCTTTTATTTCTTAATTTTGTTTAATATTTAGTAAATGCTTTACGCTGCATACAGGGCAAAATCGTCTTTTCCAATCTACAAACATCCGTACCTTGAGATTTTTGTTTATAATGTTGCACCAATTGAACACAGTTAATCGCAGAGTTAAATCAAAACAGCTTTTCGCAACTACACTTTTGTGTTGCTTACAACCCAAAGAATCATATGAATGCTGATGAATGCTTGGACTGAATTTGATGTTTCAACTCTTTTATTAAACCCTGTTGATGTGGGCTATTTTCCAAAACTTGATTGTCTTCTACAATTATGTTTCCAAACAATCTTACCGCATTTTCTGATGGGTAGGTAAGTTTATTTTCTTTTAAGCATTTATATTTTCTGAAAAAAATATAATTGTTGCACAATGAAATAAAAACCAACCTGACAATACTTGACACAAATGACAATCAACAAAAGCGTAACCTAGGTTACAAACCAAAGACAATCCTTAGTCTAGAAACCTCATCATCCGCGGGAGGAGGGGAAGCTGCCATTTTCTATAAAAGCATCCATAGACAAGCTTAACCTTAATGCTATTATTTTTTAAAGGAAGAAAACCGGCCGTGGTCACGACGTAACAGACGTGTCGATCAGAAGTATGATTGGAAATAATAGTACATTGTTACGCTAGGGGTGAAAGTAACTTATTTAGTCCCGAGACGGGGTTTGGCGCCCGGAACGAAGTGAGGGCGCCAATAGTTCGAGGGACTAAATAAGTCTTTCACCCGAGGTAAACACTGTGCTTTTCATTACAAATACGAGGAAAGTAAAAATAAAAACATGAATTAGCTAAAGAAAAAATGAGGAAAATAATTGAAGATCGAATTGCCGCTTTCCCGCCTATTTTGTTTGTTTTTTTTCTGTGGCCGGCCCGCTATTCAGCCATTATTTTTTATTTGGAAAAATGGTAAATATTTTGCTCAAAGCTAAGTTATTTTAAAGAAATTGTTGAAACTAAATTATTATAAACTTATTTAAAACATATATATTCTCTGATCAATACTTAACTTTAAGTTATTTCAAATTTTACATCGTGGCTGTATAAGAAGTTGGAACATGGTTCAATAGATAATGTGAAAAAGAACTAGTTTTTAAAAAAAATATTTGACAGCTGTCAGTTGAAAGTGATTCTCCCTAGGGATGAAAAGTGTTACTTTCAGCCCGCTTCTCAGGTCAGTAATGACCTACTTTCAGAGTATGAGTAATGAAATAGTACATTGTTACTCGAGGGGTGAAAGTAACTTATTTAGTCCCGAGACGGGGTTTGGCGCCCGAAACGAAGTGAGGGCGCCAATAGTTCGAGGGACTAAATAAGTCTTTCACCCGAGGTAAACACTGTGCTTTTCATTACGAATACAAGGAAAGTAAAAATAAAAACATGAATAAGCTAAAGAGAAAATGACAAAAATTTATGAAGATCGAATTGCCGCTTTCCCGCCTATTTTGTTTGTTTTTTTTTCTGTGGCCGGCCCGCTCGCTATTCAGCCATTATTTTTTATTTTCATCATTGTAAAAATGGTAAATATTTGCTTTGAGCAAAATCGGCTCAGTTTTAAATTTTAAAGAAATTGTTGAAACTCAATTATAATAAAGTTATTTAAAAAATATATGTTCTCTAATCAATACTTAAATTAAAGTTATTTCAATTTTACATCGTGGCTGTATGGAAAGTTGGAACATGGTTCAATAGTTAAGTGAAAAAGAATTAGTTTTTTTTATAATTTGACAGCTGTCAGTTGAAAGTGATTCTCCCTAGGGATGAAAAGTACTACTTTCAGCCCGCTTCTCAGGTCAGTAATGACCTACTTTCAGAGTATGAGTAATGAAAAATAAATTTAACGATTGTTTATGAGTTTATGACATGTGTGGATAAACTACATATCTTACTTACCTACCTAATACACAGTTGTACAAACTTATCTAAATTATAGTCGAAACGCAGTAGATATAAAACTAAAAAAAACCCTAGATTTATGTAAGTATTTTTCAGAAACAACATAGTAAGTTAAGTAGGTACGCATTGTTAACTAGGTGCCTAAACTTTAAAGGAGAAATAGTGTTTTTTGTTAGTAGGCTTACCCCCGCATTCGCAAACGCAAATCAAGGTTGAGCATCCTTCAGAAGTATAGCCGTTCTTTCAGTCCCTTTACGGGACATCATGAGCTTGAGCGCGTGCTCAGCGTTGATTGTGGTTTGTGAATTCGGTTATTATTGACCTTCGGGGTCACTAGGAGTGCATACGGGGGGGGCTGTGTGCCTCCATTCCAAATGGCCCCGAGGAAGGGCGGCGGTGTAAGAGTGACCTCACACCGGCGGGTGTAGAGGGTAGCTTTAACTCCCCTCGAGCTGGGCTGGCTATGCCAGCAAAAAGCGCGCCAGGGGTCCTCCATTACCGAGTTCTTGACCAGAGATCACGGGGACCTCTGGAGTTGCGCTGAAGCAGGTCACCGAGGGGTTTAGTGAGTAGTGCCTGCCGCCTCACGGCAGGCGAGCCTCACACGCCCCCGCCCTTCCCCCGGAGTGCGGGGAGTCCATAAAAGGATTCCCTCCGTAAAACAAAGTGAGTAGCAACCTTAATAATTTATCACTAACCTAGACGTTCAATACCTATCTAACTATTTGCCCAGAATTGGATGTAAATCGAGATAACTGATCTTTTAATCTGAGAAACGTTCCTATCAGTATACGTGACCGAGATCTGAATGAATAGGCTGAATGATAATACAGAGGAGGTATATTTTGATTGATTAGTCTTAAAGGCTGATAAAATTTGATCCACACGTAAAGATAATGTAATAATGAATGGCAGATGATGAACATTGTCGTTACCATGCCTATTAAAGTTTTGGAAAAGTATTTATATCTATCTACCTACCTACCTTTACGGGTGGTCCAAGCCTGCCGAGTATTTTTTTAAAGACGTGACTGTGTTAAGTAACATGTGCACCGCCATTTACAGCCTGGCAAAAAAGTCGTGAAATTAATAGGGGCGCCACCATCGTCGATGTGGTCACCCCGTAGACTACGACACAAACGGTTTTGATAATTGACTTATTCAATTTTTTTTTTAAAGAGAATGGCTATCTAGTTAGTCGTTGTCCATGAACTAAGTTCACGCCAATTAGATACCAATTATTTGAGTCGCGCCAATGCATCACGTAATCCCCTAATCTAGTTCAGTATTTTCTTATTCTTATAGCGTTGTACTAGGAAAACGCCTTACATTTCTTTAATTCCACATTATTTAGTCGATTTCTAGACGTAGTCATACAGACACTCATAAAACGGGTTTGATTTTCCCTCTGGGCTGATAGGTCAGGTAGGAGTGGTAGTCCGTCCACCGGGACACAACAGGTCAATAGGGGGAACCGTTTGGTTGTAAAAATGGAATGGCAGTGGCACCAATACAGTCGATCTCCACCACATACAACCACATTATCAGGACGTTTTTCTACTACCAAGTAAAGAAATAAAAGAAGAAACTAGCAAAATCATAATATCATAATTTTAATTAAAGTAAAAAAAATCTTCATCCATGGCTTGGCTTCTCCAAAATTCTAACATTCACTTTGTTCCCATGAGTCACTCATGCTGCTATTGTACGGTCACTTCATCTTGCAGGCTTATGATTACCTGTCGATTTGCTCATTTGAAGTTTTTCCGCGTTGGTATTATTCCTTCTCTATTTAAAAAACGTGTTATCATGATTTTCTCCTATCTTTGGGAGAAATATTCTTAAAAGCTGGCGCAGCCGCTGCCTAGAAAATTGAAATTAAATTTAAAAAATAAAATCAATAAAAAGTATCAAAATCACTTAGATGTGCTAACTTGACAAATTGTTTTTAGTAAACAAACGTCAAAATAGGTGTTCACATTTCAACGTAAAATATCACTCGTTTGTTGATAGTTACTTCACAACTAAGCTAAAACACGCGTGGTTGATTAAGTAAAACCACTACATACCAGTGATTTCTGCCGTTCTGGTCTAATCATCGTTTATTTTATATAAAACTTCCCCAGCTTCGTGCTCGGCTAAACAACGTTTGAATACTTCATTATGACTTCTCTAGTGGCGCTGAGGATTGTTTTTCTCTTTTTCGAAGATTTATCTTGATTTTACACGATTCTTTAATAGTTTAACATAAAGAAAACACCTGAATACACTAATAAACGATCTCTGATAAACAGGTTTGACACACCATGTACTAGCTAGACGTGATTGACAAGTGACAGCGGGACTATTGCCAGTGATAATATTTTTTAGTTCCCTTTCAGGACTTTTTTGCCAACCTATACAGCCTGGCAAAAAAGTCGTGAAATTAATAGGGGCGCCACCATCGTCGATGTGGTCACCCCGTAGACTACGACACAAACGGTTTTGATAATTGACTAATTCAAATATATTTTTTAGAGAGAATGGATATAGTTAGTCGTTGTCCATGAACTAAGTTCACGCCAATAGATACAAATTATTTGAGTCGCGCCTATGCATCACGTGACCCCCTAATCTAGTTCAGTATTTTCTTATTCTTATGGCGTTTTACTAGGAAAACGCCTTACATTTCTTTACTTCCACATTATTTAGTCGATTTCTAGAAGTAGTCATACAGACACTCATATAACGGGTTTGCTTTTCCCTCAGGGCTGATAGGTCAGGTAGGAGTGGTAGTCCGTCCACCGGGATACAACAGGTCAATAGGGGGAACCGTTTGGTGGTAAAAATGGAATAGCGGTGGCACCAATACAGTCGATCCCCACCACATACAACCACATTATCAGGACGTTTTTCTACTACCAAGTAAAGAAATAAAAGAAGAAACTAGCAAAATCATAATATTATAATTTTAATTAAAGTAAAAAAATCTTCATCCATTGGCTCGACCCTTCTCCGAAATTCTAACATTCACTTTGTTCCCATGAGTCACTCATGATGCTATTGTACGGTCACTTCATCTTGCAGGTTTATAATCATAAACCTGTCGATTTGCTCATTTGAAATTTGTCCGCGTTGGTATTATTCCTTCTCTAATTAAATAACGTGTTATCATGATTTTCTCCTATCTTTGGGAGAAATATTCTCAAAAGCTGGCGCAACCGCTACCTAGAAAATTGAAATTAAATTTAAAAAATAAAATCAATAAAAAGTATCAAAATCACTTAGATGTGCTAACTTGACAAATTGTTTTTTGTAAACAAACGTCAAAATAGGTATTCACATTTCAACGTAAAATATCACTCGTTTGTTGATAGTTACTTGACAACTAAGTTAAAACACGTGTGGTTGATTAAATATAACCACTACATACCAGTGATTTCTGCCGTTCTCGTCTAATCGTCGTTTATTTTATATAAAACTTCCCCAGCTTCGTGCTCGGCTAAACAACGTTTGAAATCTTCATTAAGACTTCTCTAGTGGCGCTGAGGATTGTTTTTCTCTTTTTCGAAGATTTATCTTGATTTTACACGATGCTTTATTAGTTTAACATAAAGAAAACACCTGAATACACTAGTAAACGATCTCTGATAAACAGATTTGACACACCTTGTACTAGCTAGACGTGATTGACAAGTGACAGCGGGACTATTGCCAGTGATAATATTTTTTAGTTCCCTTTCAGGACTTTTTTGCCAACCTATAAATGTTACTTCATGGATGCTATAAAACGGGGTGATTCAGTACTGCGGGGTGTATCGAAACACTGATATGGAATGTTTAATAATAATAAAACGATTACCTTCGTATTTGTGAATAAACTCCAAATTTACAAAGTTAGTGATACAGCCTGGCAAAAAAGTCGTGAAATTAATAGGGGCGCCACCATCGTCGATGTGGTCACCCCGTATACTACGAGACAAACGGTTTTGATAATTGACTTATTCAAATATTTTTTTAGAGAGAATGGCTATCTAGTTAGTCGTGGTCCATGAACTGAGTTCACGCCAATAGACACCAATTATTTGAGTCGCGCCAATGCATCACGTGATCCCCTAATCTAGTTCAGTATTTTCTTATTGTTATAGCGTTTTACTAGGAAAACGCCTTACATTTCTTTAATTCCACATTATTTAGTCGTTTTCTAAAAGTAGTCATACAGACACTCATATAACGGGTTTGCTTTTCCCTCTGGGCTGATAGATCAGGTAGGAGTGGTAGTCCGTCCACCGGGATACAACAGGTCAATAGGGGGAACCGTTTGGTGGTAAAAATGGAATGGCGGTGGCACCAATACAGTCGATCCCCACCACATACAACCACATTATCAGAACCTTTTTCTACTACCAAGTAAAGAAATAAAAGAAGAAACTAGCAAAATCATAATAATTTAATTTTAATTAAAGTAAAAAAAATCTTCATCCATGGCTTGGCTCGACCCTTCTCCAAAATTCTAACATTCACTTTGTTCCCATGAGTCACTCATGCTGCTATTGTACGGTGACTTCATCTTGCAGGTTTATGATTACTTGTCGATTTGCTCATTTGAAGTTTGTCCGCGTTGGTATTATTCCTTCTCTATTTAAAAAACGTGTCATCATGATTTTCTCCTATCTTTGGGAGAAATATTCTCAAAAGCTGGCGCAGCCGCTGCCTAAAAAATTGAAATTAAATTAAAAAAATAAAATCAATAAAAAAGTATCAAAATCACTTAGATGTGCTAACTTGACAAATTGTTTTTCGTAAACAAACGTCAAAATAGGTATTCACATTTCAACGTAAAATATCACTCGTTTGTTGATAGTTACTAGACAACTAAGTTAAAACACGCATGGTTGATTAAATAAAACCACTACATACCAGTGATTTCTGCCGTTCTGGTCTAATCATCGTTTATTTTATATAAAACTTCCCCAGCTTTGTGCTCGGCTAAACAACGTTTGAATACTTCATTACGACTTCTCTAGTGGCGCTGAGGATTGTTTTTCTCTTTTTCGAAGATTTATCTTGATTTTACACGATTCTTTATTAGTTTAACATAAAGAAAACACCTGAATACACTAATAAACGATCTCCGATAAACAGATTTGACACACCGTGTACTAGCTAGACGTGATTGACAAGTGACAGCGGGACTATTGCCAGTGATAATATTTTTTAGTTCCCTTTCAGGACTTTTTTGCCAACCTATAATTATCTCGCGCGTTTTGTCGTGGCACAATCCTATTCGCACGAGATGATGCGTGCCAAAATTTTGTTGCGGTGCTCATATTAGGCCGGCACACAAAAAAATACCACTGCTCCTGGACACTATAACATAACATAAACTGGCCTTATACGTCCCACTGCTCGGCACGGGCCGTACCTCAACAATGAGGTGGATTTAGCCCTACTCTAACACGCGGGCTCAGTGCCGATTGTTGGACGACACAATAAATTATTCATAAGTTAAAAAAAAATACATAACCCTAACGACCATCTACCAAAGGGGTGGTCAGAGGCACACTGATTGTTGCCGTGACGGTGAACGGAACATTCAGATGCCGACATTCCTCCTAGGGAATTTGAACCCAACGTGATAAAGAGCGAGCTTACCGCCGTTTTCCGGGTTACTTGGGTATATTTTCCATCAGCCGCAATTTCTACAATGAACACAAAGTAGTGTTCCGCCAGTCATGAAATCTGTTTAACCACTGGGCCACCACGCTCTTAGTAAAATGAGTTAGGTTTTGGAAGTTCAATATCACTGGTGTCATTTTTTATTTTTAACCTTTAAGTGCTCTGTTTAAACTAAATGTTTCATATTATTTTCTTTTCCTTTCCACAGAGGAAGGCGATCTACCCGAGCTGCCCATTTACCTGGGAGGTCTCATAATGTCGTGCGGGTTCTTCATGATGTACCTAGTCGAGGAGCTGGTCCATTTGTATATGACCAGCCGGAACAAGTCTTCCCTCACTAGAACCTTCAGTCTGAGGAAACACAGCGTTGACAAGCAGTCTACAGACGTGGAGCCAGCTAAGGAAGCGGAAAATGGAAATGTTAAGGTACTTACACATGTTCTATAGCTTTCAAGTCATACACTGAGCACAATCAGAATATTAGGTATTCTTCACCCTACCTCATATTATAATACTAGCGGCCCGCCCCGGCTTTTCACGGGTGCAATGGGATATTATTATACATATAAAATAAACCTTCCTCTACAATAACTTATCTATTGAAAAAACGGCATCGAAATCCGTTGCGTAGTTTTTAAGATTTGGGCGAATATAGGGACAGAGAATAGTACATTGTTACCTTAGGGGTGAAAGTAACTTATTTAGTCCCGAGACGGGGTTTGGCGCCCGGAACGAAGTGAGGGCGCCAATAGTTCGAGGGACTAAATAAGTCTTTCACCCGAGGTAAACACTGTGCTTTTCATTACAAATACGAGGAAAGTAAAAATAAAAACATGAACTAGCTAAAGAAAAAATGAGGAAAATAAATGAAGATCGAATTGCCGCTTTCCCGCCGATATTGTTTGTTTTTTTTTCTGTGGCCGACCCGCTATTCAGCCATTATTTTTTATTTTCATCATTGGAAAAATAGTAAATATTTTGCTCAAAGCTAACTTATTTTAAAGAAATTGCTGAAACTAAATTATAATAAAGTTATTTAAAACATATATATTCGCTGATCAATACTTAACTTTAAGTTATTTCAAATTTTACATTGTGGCTGTATAGAAAGTTCGAACATGGTTCAATAGATATGTGAAAAAGAACTAGTTTTAAAAAATATATATTTGACAGCTGTCAGTTGACAGTGATTCTCCCTAGGGATGAAAAGTGTTACTTTCAGCCCGCTTCTCAGGTCAGTAATGACCTACTTTCAGAGTATGAGTAATGAAAAGCTACTTTGTTTTATACTAGGTAGGTATGTAGTAAATTACCACCACCACCTAAAACCTCTACTGGTGTTCCATTTCAGGCATATGACAGCCACGGCCACAGCCACAGCCACGCGATGGTGGACAGCTCGGATGATACTATCATGGCTGCGCTGAGAGGGCTGCTCATCGTGCTGGCTCTCTCCATCCACGAACTGTTTGAGGGCCTGGCGATAGGCCTCGAGGCTTCTGTTGCTAACGTGTGGTGAGTTTACACGCCATCAAGATGTGGTGAATGATCATTCATGTGCTAGTTCGATTTGGTCCTTGCTTCCAGTGCCCTGGGACATCTTAAACTCCGTTTTATAGTATCTACACCGTAAACCAAAAATAGAATCGTTTCTTTCGCTGAAACTGATCATCATCTTACTCGTAACACTCTTAACAGTCAAGTAGGCACCTAAAACATATATACAAGCTCTAGTTTTTGACAAAAGCAGCAGACCAAAATACCTAGTAGTGTACGATTAAATAGCGTAGTCTCTCGCAAGAATCAACAGTCCATTACCACAAACTGAGAAAATATCTTAGCAGGAAAGTATGTCACAGTCTTAAAGTTGAAGACCGTTTGTTACAAGCATAAAGCCTGGTACCAGTTTCACTCGATCAAACTCGTCAAGACAGTACCACAGTTACGTCTACTACCTACCCACCAAGCCATTCAAATCTGCGTCAGATTTCTTGATGCTTGACCACAAAAACTCGCAATAGTAACTCTGATACACGTACATTACGTTCATTTCTAAATGTTACAGGTACATGTTCGGTGCGGTGTCCGCCCACAAGTACATCATCGCGTTCTGCATCGGTGTGGAGCTGCTGGCGGCTCGCACCAAGACCTGGCTCTCCATCGTCTACGTTTTTACTTTCTCCTTCATGTCGGCCTTGGGGATCGGCATCGGAGTGCTGATGGTGGGCGGCGCGGGCGCGGCTGAAGCGGGCATCTACTCTGTGGTTTTGCAGGTAACATTGCTGTCATTTTTCCGAATCTTTGGTTCTTACGTCACGCATAGGCTTAGACCTAAGTACTTTACCCTAAATCCCACACGCTCTTACTTCTCACTGCTAAGCATAGTCCTCAACTGCGATCAGAATCTCCCTTTAAAAAATGGGCAGGTTTGAACACAACAGTTAAATATTTGCAGCCATAATAGTACGTGTAGTTCAGTCCATTCTCAATGTTATTTTTGGAATTAGCTAACGGATCAGGAGGTTACTGATTTGCCAAAACAACACTTAGAATATAAAAACACAATCGTGACTAAGTATTTAAATTCAATCTTGACCTTTTGGGCATCGTGACCCCTAGATGCCTCAGTTCCTATGACCTGAATACAATATTATTACCTACAAAAACATGTATTTGCGTATGCAACAACTACGAGTAGCAACGAACGGTAACTCATAGAATTTGGAATCCTAGTTTTATTAGACACTTTTTTGAGCCGCGATCCCACTTTGTAGGTAGATACTTACGAGTATAACGCCACGATGCAGTAGTAAATGGAGATAGGAAGGTATGTACTTTTCCGAGAGTTTACTTTTAATTTATAATAATGAATTATTGGAACAAGATAATAAGAGGAAAATAAAATTCTACCATACGGAGGACATGATACAAGATTTATCGATATGTTGGAGTTAAAATCGACTTCATCAGCTTATTATCACGGCGATCACTTGAATAGTTGTTGATGTATCGGTGATTCTTTTAATCACCCTTAATCGATAATAAATAATAGAAATAAAATCTTACGATAAAATATTACGTTTGACGATCGATTTGGTGAAGTTGGTAGGAAATTAGCACTACACCAGAGGTAGCGGGTTCGATTGAACACACACTGTACACCCATTCACGTCATGAACATGTCTGTTTGTATTGGGCTAGGAGATTCCTTTGTATATTATGTATGTATTAACATTGTATTGTATTCACAAAAATATATATTTAAGGCTGTTTATTCGTTTTCTAGGACCCACAGTACAAGCTTTGCCAGTTTGACGCTAGGTGGCACTGTGTGGAATAATGTTACACAATTTTATAATAATTTGCGCCATTAAAACCTAAATCATGGTACAGTCAACAGCACATCAGGTTACCCCATTTCCGTTTTTTCTCTCTCTCTTGCCAAATGACATTTGTTCGCGATAGAGCAAGGAGGACTGAACGGAAATGGGTAGCGTGATGTGCCGGCCACCGTACACAAAAATATTTGGCCAAGTGAGAACAGGAAAAAAAATGACCAGACATTCATCGACCTAAGTATCTCGATGCTCTAGATCTCTAGATTGATAAAATCGATTCCGCTGAGTTAATGCCTGGACGGTCACATAAATATGATGATGTACCTATCAGTGTTTTTTTTAATCACCCTTATTAATCACTGATAGTGATAAAATCGTACTAAACAATAGCCTTATCAAGCAATGCAATCAACATAATTTATTACATCAATTCGGCTGGATTCGATTGGTACCATAAAACGGCAATACAATAAAAAAGTATTTCTTTTGTAGTAATCAGGAAGATAAGGTTTTATTGCATTGTTTTCCTTAAGCACCCTTATTACCTACTTATTAAGGAGGTTAGGTACCTACATCCGATGGTATAAACCCAAATACGCCAAATTCAAAATGGATGAAACTTAAAGAAGTAAAGTCGTAGTCGTAGCACACCTAACAACCCACATGGGACAACTGATCGGTTTAAACGTCGTAATCTTCTTCTCCAATATAAATAAGGGAAGGTCTACCTTTTCTGCCCAGCAGGCAGTGGTATTCTGATTCACACGAGGTGCATGCCCTCCCTTGCAAAACTTTACTGAATTCACTGATACCGTTAAATACGCCAACTTTGCCACCAGGGGGAACATTGCCCACAACACAATTTCTAAGGCAATCTACTAATATCTAAAAAAGTTACAAAGTTATGGCAACATTGATGACATTGCTAGAAAGTAAACTATACCTGTCGCATCACAGAATAGCGCGTGTACTCCTGACTTCATTGGGCAATGTTCCCCCTGGTCACCTGGTGGCAAAGTTGGCGTATTTAACGGTACGTAGGTAATTTACCCCAGAAACATTGAGCATCCTTCAGAAGTATACTTACTTAGTTGTCCCTTTCAGTTCTATCGAGATCTTACGGGGTAGCTAAGCTCACGCTCATGCTCCTGAGCACGTGCTTAGCGTTGATTGACGTTTGTGAATTCGGGAGTTAGTCATTAAAACTACGTATTATTTAAAAGTAAAAAAAAAAATTCGAGCTACGCTCGCACTGTTTCCATTTCGAGCTACGCTACAGTCAGGATGACGCCCCATTAGTTCGTTGCGTTGCTCGAAGTATAACATAGCCTTAAATGGTCACATTATGCGTTGCGTCGTCGGACGACGTAACGTATAAAGTGACCATTAAAATTATGTAAAACGACGCCGCGCAAAGCACTGATGGAGCCTCACCCTAAACAGCCAATATGCAGTTTACCTAGATAATCGAGTGCCTATACCGACATGCACAGACCAAACGCGGCGAGGAAATAAACGCGGATTTCCATGGAAAAGAAACGGTTACGTTTACGCCACCAGAGGACGCGACCACGATGCCATTCAACCCCACGTTAACTTCCTCGCCGCGTTTGGTCAGTACATGTCGTTCTCAGCAGTCTGTTGATACTAACTGTTTTTCCAGGGCTTGGCCACGGGCACGCTGCTGTACGTGGTGTTCTTCGAGGTGTGGAAGCGGGACGGCTCCGGCCTGCAGCAGTTTATCTTCGGTTTCCTGGGCTTCGTGCTGATGACCGTTCTCGGATTGATAGTCGAGATAACACTCGAGTGAGTTCCTTCGCTTTTATTACGGCTAAGGACGCGTCCCGGTCAGGCGAACTGTGAGCGGCTGATTAAATGCTTCTAGTTTGCCTCCCTATACATTTTAGATGGAGTGTCCATACAGCACGTAACGTCGCAAACTGCGTATATTACAATCAGCAATTAATAGTCAGCCGCTCACTGTTTGCCCAATCGGGACCACCCTGAAGGTTTCTTGAATGAGCCAGATTAGTGTCGGGACCCATGGCAAGTTCATCAGATAAGGTCTTCCGATACGCAGATTTCACAGCCCCTTTCGAGCCCCGCCTAGTCGGGGGCCCGTAGCATTCTGCCCCCTCTAACCCTAATTTAATTTTATTGTTTCAGAGTTTAAAGAAAATTTCCATGGGATTTCACCACGTAGGTACCCGAGTATTAAAAACGCCAGGCTACCCAATCGCCTGCTCTTGGTAATGGGTCTTGCGGGACCTCTAGACCCGTACCAGAGATTACTAGAGGTGTGATCTATAACACCCAGATTCAAGTCAATTTAGAAGTATTATTTTTAATTCACCAGCCGGTGTCGTATTGTGATTTAAGTGCAATAAATATTTTATAGTATTATGTCTATTTAAGTTTAGTTTAAAAACCTGTTTTTACTATTGACATATTATTTAGATAGATGCTTCACAAAAAAACATCCTCAAACTTTATTAGGTGAAAGTACAACTTTAATAAGAGTAAATGCATTTCATTAATTTTATTTTCGTTTGATCTATAGTTTAGGCCAACCATCAAATATTTTTGTTTTATTATACTACTAAGGCCAATACAAAAGTTAATGCACTACTTAAGTAGGTATGGTACATTATACTCATGGTTTTGTTAATGTCTTTATTTAAGTAGGTACCTAACCTGTTTACATTTTCACCAGGCTAGAGGCGGTAGAGGAGGGATTTTAGTATAAATAGAGGGCTTCCTCCGCTACCCCTATGAGTTTAGTGACAATAGGTATTGCCCTAATAATTAGCTAAATAATTAGGTAGGTATTTACGAGTAATATGATAGCAATAGTCTTAATCATAAATTATTATATTGTTAAGAGACTGGTAATATTACTCAAGCCGTTATTTTATTTTTATTAAATAAGTATTAATTTCTTATGAGATTAAAATGTTAAGTTTCCGTAACAAGTATCATATTTTAATTTTCATTGAAAGTGATAATACTTGCTAGATTAAAAAATAAGAATTTGCATAGGTAGTGTAATTTTAAACAAAGATATCATAAGCTAAATGAAGCCGTAGCTTTAAGGCAGTAAGATAATATGATTAGGTGAACCATACATAGGAATCAATTGTTAACATCTTGAAGGATTCCAAGTTTCACACATTTTGGTTATTTTCAGCGACGATTCAACGGTACTTAACATAATATCCGAGTACCTAGCAAATAGGAAGTGCGCTAATAGTTTTTATGAAAGGCGTAAGAAACAAAATGGATATCGTGTTACAGAGACATTGGTTTTGTTAATTTGTAACGTAAACGGTTGTGTTGTATAAATGTAAATATGTTTAATAAAGTGTTAATTATTAACCTTAAATTGATACTTCAATTGTTTTATTCACTTTTCTCCTATGCATATAATATTAATGAGTGAAGTAATATGTTAGAAATAAAACAAACATCTGTAATTTAACAAATCAATAATGTAATTAGAAATTAACATTTTATACTATCCGTTATAATATCTATTCTTAAAGAAAATAGATATAATTATTTTAACCTAAGTATTATTTAATATTTAGGCTGAATTAAAACAGATACAGAGTATGCAGGCGGTTAATTACACATCTACTGAATTAATTGAGTAGCTGTTACAAAACAATCTATGGTTACAAGACAACACTGTTTAAAATATGTTTGATATTAAAATATTTACTTAGATAAACTTTAATAGTGCGTTTGCGCACCTTATATCTTAGAAACTAATACGATTGAGAGAAAGACATAGAGAAAATTTCGAAAACTTACAAACTATCTGGTACACGAATATAGTATAATTTTCAAGCCTCGCCTCCAACACTCCTACAATCATTATCTCTAAGGCCGGTACATGTTATTCGTCATACTTAGATACAACAATACACTTTAAGTAATAATAAAGTTTTAAAATATTCAACTATAATAATAAACTATTGCATGTCTTGTAATCACATTACAACGATATATATTAGTATATTTGAAAACAGGTTTATACGGAGCGCTGCTATTCGCGAAGAGACCTATCTATTTATTATATAACATTTTATACCAAGTAACACACTAAAGTTAGGTCACGTTTTGAAAACAGTTGCGTCATTATACTGTTGACAGCAGGCGTCGTATTCGTAGAGGTAGAAATTTATGATAGGCTAGTTGACTTTTTAGTTTAACAGTTTTGGACCTTCATCTCTAAAGATGCTCTTACTTGTGTCACTTTATCGACTATCGATAGGTAAATTAACCTACGCCTGCCTGTCTTTCGAAGACGGGATCCACTCAATACATGATGACTTCCATTCATCAAGAAGTAAAGACGCTGTCAATGCTGTCACTAACAGACTTCTGAGGTAGATACTGAGGGAAAAGAGCACCAGGCCGTCTGCCAGTGAAGAGTGCAAACGACATCAGGGACAGGGCTGGGCTTGGTTACTTGAACTAACAGAGAAATGAGATTCAGGAAAGCGAAGGTTTTTGATTAACCCTTTCATAGCCTCTGGTCACTGAGACAAAAAATATTCTATTGTTTGCGACCGGCGCAATAATTACCGTGTTACTAGTAAGACCAATCTGAAGATGGGATCTCTACGACGTTATTCACAACACAATCAATTTATTGATCTAGTTACAATTTTGTACTTACGTTAATAGACAAAGGGTAAAATATCATGAATATTTTCACTATTTTCTCATCGCGAAAGTATAACATAGAAATAGCGGCAATCCGTATAATACTCTCTTAATAATTGGCTCATTACGTATCTACAATAAGTTAAAATGAACTGAATAAAAGCGTTAACTATAACATCTGTAGGTACCTAACTTATTAAGTACTAAATGCAACTTGTGACTAAATTCAACAACTGATAAATCAAACTATAATTCAGGCACCATTATCTTAATCTAACAAATCATTGAAAGCATAGTTCATAAGTAGACAATTCATAAGCTTATTCACAAATAAATAACACGAAATAATGTTGGTTACCTAATATCCAAACGTTCAATTTAAATCTAACTAATATTTTGCATCAAGACGTTCGATAAATATTGTAATTCTGAAAAATATTCTGAAAAAATGTTCCGAGTTGGTACTTATACCTCGAAATTACGTGACAGATTAAATATTTTTATATTGAGCGCGTACTGCCTTTTCAGCGTACTTAACAATTATAATTTACTTACATAAAGTGCAGAATAATTGAATCAGCAAGATTTTAAATCGGTAGACGGAGATATCAAACGTTATAGTATTATTAGAACACCTACAAATATATTAATAACGCGTCACTGGTTACAGTAGAAAAAATATATTTTGGCACATTGCTCAAACGAAAATATAAATGCAAAATATTTTTGTTACGGTCGCTAAGTATGAAGTATTCGTACAATGACCGACGACAATGATGGCGCCTGATTTTTAATTATTTTCTGACCTTAGAAAGTTAAAATATTAATTTGCTGTTTATTGATTACTATCGGTAACCAAGGAAGTTGAGTCATTGTAGCGAATACTTACAGCTTCGCAACCGCTTTTACCTAACAAGCAGTCTATTATTGGCTTGCCTAAATTCGATGAATAAGACATCCCATAATATAAATAAATAGTAGTAAATTTAGATCACGAATAAGAATAAACACAATGAGAATTAAACTGCATTTAATTTTTAAAAGTTGATTTTGTGCAAAAGCAAGGTAAGTACAGTTACGATCAAAAAGGAATTAATTGACGATTATATAAAAAGAAGTAAGAACGAAGCTTATTGAAATATCGTCGATGATAACAGTTATAGTACTCTATATCATAGCAACCAATTTACACACATCGTGATACCGTATTAAACTTCATTTCTTGACATGTCTAGCACGGAACTTTAAGATTCTCCCAACAAATCCAAAAAAGACGAAATAACAGGTGTTTACTACTGCACTTACCATTTCAACGTCTATTACAGCCATTTTGTTTTTGGAGCCTAAAATGACGCTTACCAAGTATTATTATCGCTAGATCGCATTAGTACTTTAGTGCATTTTATACGTCACTACATTTGAGGAAAATATATGCGCTGGTTTTGTTCTTCGATTCTAAGTGAGACCTTGATCAGATCTTTAAATTACTTATTGCCATACGTCATACTACATAAAAATATTTGATTATTTTGTCACTAAATATTTTTAATTAGTCAATAGAGTAACTCCCTTATTCATAAAAACTTAGTTGACATAATACATTAACAAATAATGTAATTTTTTGCCACTTTTTCGCTCAAGTTGGCGGCGGTCAAACTAAACTGAACTATCCTGTGTTCCTGGACACCAAAACACAGGTCATTCGTATATTCATGATGTAATTAAGTTTTTATTAATAAGGGATATATCTTTTGCTAGCCGATTGCATAATTTTAAATTAGTAATGCCATTCTGTGTCAACTCTAGTTTTTGCGTTATTCATATTTTTTTTGCCTGTTTCGCTGTACCTATCTTTATCGAATAACGAATATTTTGCAACATATTTTAAAAATTTAACTATTATTGATTATTCGATATTTTGTAGATGGGCAATTATTTTAACAATTAATCACAGTTGTAGGCATTAATGAACAAAGGCAATTACATAATATTGCAGATGGTAGCGTCATTTTGTAAATAATGCTGAGTTCACACCGAGCAGCAGTTTATGTTAGTCATGTGTTTGATGTATTCGCAAATACGTTATGTCAAAATTTATACACTGGGTATAGTCAACTGCCTTTTACAATGTGCACATAATGTTACCTGTAATGTTGCTTGGTATGAATCCAGTGTTTAGTATGTTCCTAGCCGTTTAAGACTTGAGTAACTTACCCGCCCGCTGGTTCGCGACCGCTATGCGCGTTTCATTGCTCTCTCCCTATAACATACAAGCGTGTTATAACAAATGCACGAAATGGCGTATCGTGCTACAATTTGTCAATCGATGTTAACTGTCATGTATTACGTATTGTTTTTTTTTATTTTGTTTAAAAAAGAGCTCATTGATTCATGCTACAACATAAATGTCATGTTAGGAGGCGTCCATAAAACAAATTTCCAGTTAAATGACTCCTTTAACTAATGTAAACCTAAAGGGCTAACAAAAACAATGTTTTTTTTTTTAAAAAAAAGTGAAATGATTAGGTCTTGGACTGTCTAGTCCTTAGTGCCTTCCTAGATACAGTATGAACATAATCTCTCCAGCAATTACTTCAACTGATTGGCAAAGCTTAATAAAGGATGCACCGATCACCCGGTTTGTTGCCGGGATACACGACCAAAGATAATTATTCAACGGCAATATATTCTATTAAATTCTACAACCAAAAAA
Organism: Udea ferrugalis; assembly: GCA_950022985.1. Classification (NCBI taxonomy): domain Eukaryota; kingdom Metazoa; phylum Arthropoda; class Insecta; order Lepidoptera; family Crambidae; genus Udea; species Udea ferrugalis. Next base: position 7,119,294 of record OX465533.1, read on the forward strand.
AACATGACGTGTCAGCTGCTGTGCGGGGTATACGGGGGTATAGGACGACAACCCCTTCCTAGTTGAAAGTCTCATTATTACGAACGCCCTCTAAATACGCACTGTATGTTCATAATAATAACTACAGATTGACAAAGATAGGAAAACCAGAAAAAGTCATTCGGTCCTGGCATCAGGCGGGACTCGAACCCGCATCTTTCGCAAGCCGGGCGACTGCCCTACCAATTATGCTACCGAGACCATTAACAGACCGGACGAATTTCTCTGGTATATTATACCTGACAGCCAGGTTTGTTTCACCAATGTTTAGGCATATACCTTAAACACTCGAAAGAAACATTATTGCAAATATTTGACTTTCGATTAAGATGAAACTACGTTTTTGATAGGTTATTAAATTTTTAGCATTAGGGATAATGCATTATCATCTTACTAAAGATAGGAAAACCAGAAAAAGTCATTCGGTCCTGGCATCAGGCGGGACTCGAACCCGCATCTTTCGCAAGCCGGGCGACTGCACTACCAATTATGCTACCGAGACCATTAACAGACCGGACGAATTTCTCTGGTATATTATACCTGACAGCCAGGTTTGTTTCACCAATGTTTAGGCATATACCTTAAACACTCGAAAGAAACATTATTGCAAATATTTGACTTTCGATTAAGATGAAACTACGTTTTTGATAGGTTATTAAATTTTTAGCATTAGGGATAATGCATTATCATCTTACTAAAGATAGGAAAACCAGAAAAAGTCATTCGGTCCTGGCATCAGGCCGGACTCGAACCTGGCTGTCAGGTATAATATACCAGAGAAATTCGTCCGGTCTGTTAATGGTCTCGGTAGCATAATTGGTAGTGCAGTCGCCCGGCTTGCGAAAGATGCGGGTTCGAGTCCCGCCTGATGCCAGGACCGAATGACTTTTTCTGGTTTTCCTATCTTTAGTAAGATGATAATGCATTATCCCTAATGCTAAAAATTTAATAACCTATCAAAAACGTACAGCCTGGCAAAAAAGTCGTGAAATTAATGAGGTCGCCACTTTCGTTAATGTGGTCACCCCATATACTATGACACAAACAGTTTTGATAGTTTACTAATTCAACTTTTTTTTGAGAGAGAAAGGCTATCCCGTTTTCCATAAACAATCTCCCCACTACCTATTCGCCTGACGCAATCTTCGCGCGGACCACAGTTAGAACACTCCTTTATCATCAATGGGTTTGATCTCGCGTTCGCACGTAGGTTAGGTGGCAGAAATGGAAAGGCAATGGCACCAAACAGTTGATTCCCATTACATAAAAACACATTGTCAGGACGGTTTCCTACTACCAAGTAAAGAAATGTACGAAGATACTAGCAAAATTTTAATAACGTATTATAATTAGAGTGTAGAAAAATGCTGTCTAAATATTCTAAACCAGAAAAATCTTCATCAATGGCTTGGTAAGCTCAGAAATCTTAATCAAGCTTAGAATTTTGGAGAAGGGTTGAGCCCTTCTCCAAAATTCTAAGCTTTACTTCGTTCCGATGAGTAGCTCATACTAACATTATACTCTTGCAGGTTTATGATTACTAGTGGATTTGCTCATTTAAAGTTTGTAATCGTTGGTAATATAATACTATAATTTCTATTTTAATGACGTGATATCATAATTTGTTCCTTTCTTCGGTGATATATATTCTCAAAAGCTGGATCAGACGCTGCCTTGGAAATTTAAAATTAAAACCTAACCTCAATTAAAAAAGTATCAATTAGCTAAATTGTGCTAACTTCCCAATTTTCTTTTTTTAAACACAGTATTGCCAGTGACAATATTTTTTAGTTCCATTTCAGGACTTTTTTGCCAAGCTATAGTTTCATCTTAATCGAAAGTCAAATATTTGCAATAATGTTTCTTTCGAGTGTTTAAGGTATATGCCTAAACATTGGTGAAACAAACCTGGCTGTCAGGTATAATATACCAGAGAAATTCGTCCGGTCTGTTAATGGTCTCGGTAGCATAATTGGTAGGGCAGTCGCCCGGCTTGCGAAAGATGCGGGTTCGAGTCCCGCCTGATGCCAGGACCGAATGACTTTTTCTGGTTTTCCTATCTTTAGTAAGATGATAATGCATTATCCCTAATGCTAAAAATTTAATAACCTATCAAAAACGTAGTTTCATCTTAATCGAAAGTCAAATATTTGCAATAATGTTTCTTTCGAGTGTTTAAGGTATATGCCTAAACATTGGTGAAACAAACCTGGCTGTCAGGTATAATATACCAGAGAAATTCGTCCGGTCTGTTAATGGTCTCGGTAGCATAATTGGTAGTGCAGTCGCCCGGCTTGCGAAAGATGCGGGTTCGAGTCCCGCCTGATGCCAGGACCGAATGACTTTTTCTGGTTTTCCTATCTTTAGTAAGATGATAATGCATTATCCCTAATGCTAAAAATTTAATAACCTACAGATTGACAAGTTGTAACATCATATAATTAATTTCGTGAATGTAATATTATTTTTACAACTAAGTTAAAGTACCTATTATCTTACCTCAAACGGCTCAAACAAAATTTAAGACATAAGTCACTTCTAAGTGGAAAGATATCTTGTTATTCTAAAGATATACCTCATGTTCTTCGGGTGTTAATCAAACAACGAATAAACGCAAAAAGTGTTTAAACAGAAGAAAAATAAAAAAAGGTGTGATGATGAATATCATCAATGAAAACAAACAATTAAAAACAAAAAATACCAATAGGAATAAATAAGACGACATCAAATGTCGAGAAGAGATTCAAAATAAGACAAAGAAAAAAAATTACAAAATAAAAACAAAAACTTTTGGTTATTGAAGTAAATCACGACCTATGCGGAATATGACCTTATAGAATAGGGCAGTAAAGGACCACTATAAATGTTAACACAATTAAAAATTAAAATTTCGACATGATTACAATTGTATTTACTTGTTTCTTGCCACTTCAAAGTCAGCATAATATGCTATATTATACTATATTAAAGGTATTTGACTGCCCGAGAATAACTAAAAGCCATGACTATACTAAGCCTTTTTAATGTTAGTTATTAAATTTAGTTTTTCATGCGACATGGCTTACTTACAGCTCACATAAGGCTACGTTCTGGACGACCATGAGGGTGCAGCCAGTTCCGCCGACGCCCACACCGTTAGTCGAGAACGCTCTTATACAAACCTATACATTTGTATCATGTAATGCCGCTGTCGCGAACGTAGCCTTAGTTTACCCACTTAAATTTCCCATACAAATTTTCTCAGAATCACATTAATTTTTGCACGTAGAAACTCAGTGGCATAACGCTGTTGGCTATCTTAGCATAGTCAAGGCAGCACACGTTACGAATTAAAAAAATAATCATAAAAGAAAGCAAATAGTGCATGATAGCCCGCTTATAAAATAAAGCTGTGCTTAGCAAATAACGTGTTCTTTAGTTTTTAAAAATATTAAAATACTCACAGTCTTCATCGATGTGTGTGTTTGTGTGTGTATAGAGGTGTAAGTCTCGTGGTTTGTTTAACAATTCTCTAAAAGTATTGTTGAGTTCTTTTGAAATTCTGATTTTTGAAGATTTAGATTTTGTGTAATAACAGACTACCGGGTTCACTTTGCTAATGTGGATATAAGTTTTTAAACATTGTGCGTATTATTATAATCTTCGCGCAATGCGGTAACTTTTGCGACTTTTAACACTAGCATGAGAAATATAAGGTTATTCATCGTTATGAAGTATTACGCCCAAATACTGTTATGTCTCATTCAACTATGATTTTTGTTATCAATATAAACTAGATATTCGTATCCGTAAAGTGCATCAAAATTAAGCTATAAGTTAGTACAATAGTAATAAAGTGTGATTTCGCAATATATTCTTATAGTTGGTGTCATCGTTATTACTTAAAGTATAATGTATAGCTAATCCTTAATTCGCCATTTCGTATAATAAACTTGCATTCAATTTTGATAATAATTTACTACGTGAATTGCCAATATATATTTGTGATAAATATTTTGTGATAACATGGCAGTAAACAAGAAACGAAAGAAAATAATAAAATAATTGCAAACTGATACTATTTATTCTCTCAAAGTAAAATAAAAAATTGAACTAAATATTTTTAACTTTAACGCTAGGTTTAACATTATTTTACTTACAATAGGAATAAATAAGACGACATCAAATGTCGAGAAGAGATTCAAAATAAGACAAAGAAAAAAAATTACAAAATAAAAACAAAAACTTTTGGTTATTGAAGTAAATCACGACCTATGCGGAATATGACCTTATAGAATAGGGCAGTAAAGGACCACTATAAATGTTAACACAATTAAAAATTAAAATTTCGACATGATTACAATTGTATTTACTTGTTTCTTGCCACTTCAAAGTCAGCATAATATGCTATATTATACTATATTAAAGGTATTTGACTGCCCGAGAATAACTAAAAGCCATGACTATACTAAGCCTTTTTAATGTTAGTTATTAAATTTAGTTTTTCATGCGACATGGCTTACTTACAGCTCACATAAGGCTACGTTCTGGACGACCATGAGGGTGCAGCCAGTTCCGCCGACGCCCACACCGTTAGTCGAGAACGCTCTTATACAAACCTATACATTTGTATCATGTAATGCCGCTGTCGCGAACGTAGCCTTAGTTTACCCACTTAAATTTCCCATACAAATTTTCTCAGAATCACATTAATTTTTGCACGTAGAAACTCAGTGGCATAACGCTGTTGGCTATCTTAGCATAGTCAAGGCAGCACACGTTACGAATTAAAAAAATAATCATAAAAGAAAGCAAATAGTGCATGATAGCCCGCTTATAAAATAAAGCTGTGCTTAGCAAATAACGTGTTCTTTAGTTTTTAAAAATATTAAAATACTCACAGTCTTCATCGATGTGTGTGTTTGTGTGTGTATAGAGGTGTAAGTCTCGTGGTTTGTTTAACAATTCTCTAAAAGTATTGTTGAGTTCTTTTGAAATTCTGATTTTTGAAGATTTAGATTTTGTGTAATAACAGACTACCGGGTTCACTTTGCTAATGTGGATATAAGTTTTTAAACATTGTGCGTATTATTATAATCTTCGCGCAATGCGGTAACTTTTGCGACTTTTAACACTAGCATGAGAAATATAAGGTTATTCATCGTTATGAAGTATTACGCCCAAATACTGTTATGTCTCATTCAACTATGATTTTTGTTATCAATATAAACTAGATATTCGTATCCGTAAAGTGCATCAAAATTAAGCTATAAGTTAGTACAATAGTAATAAAGTGTGATTTCGCAATATATTCTTATAGTTGGTGTCATCGTTATTACTTAAAGTATAATGTATAGCTAATCCTTAATTCGCCATTTCGTATAATAAACTTGCATTCAATTTTGATAATAATTTACTACGTGAATTGCCAATATATATTTGTGATAAATATTTTGTGATAACATGGCAGTAAACAAGAAACGAAAGAAAATAATAAAATAATTGCAAACTGATACTATTTATTCTCTCAAAGTAAAATAAAAAATTGAACTAAATATTTTTAACTTTAACGCTAGGTTTAACATTATTTTACTTACATTATGTAATATATACTAGTTACAGTTAAGTTTTTCTCAGATTTCATAGAAGCAGATATGTATATGGATTTTATAGATATGTGCAGAAGACATCTACGTAACATTTTGGTCAATTTAAAATGAAAACTGAGGATTTTTACGATAGTGTACTTCTAAATATAGCAAAACATTCTAGAGACAGATATAATATTGAAATTTCCAACAGTAAAACATCAACTAAACAATTTGTAGGTGGTAGTGTACTTGAAGACATAAATGCTCCTATGAAACAAGAAAGAAAATAAATATGAGATCCGATGAATATTTTGATTGCAGTATATTTTCGCGAAGACCTCAGAATTCTTTAATATTAGTATCTTATTTCAACCTATTATCACATATCACTTCATCCCTTTCATTTTCCATCCATAATTCCCTGCTATGCTTCTCTTAAGCCAAACTTATTTCAAATGGAAACGATACACTTGACAGAAAAACATAACTAGAATACTTATTCGTAAGCCTAATTACATTTGTATGATAGTTGATAAGTGTCTATACTGACCTATGAATAACTACATTCTCAAATGAAATACAACAGTTAAGTTAAGTCTGCTTTAGTTTAGGACTCGAATAGTCAAATTTTCGAACATTTTTTGAAACATACGTAGGGTTGTTATTAAGAACGTAAACAATAACGCGAGAAGCAATATTTTAAATATTTCGTTTTCTAGCATTATTGAACAGTACGCTACAATGTTAACAATGGGTAAATGTATTTTCTCAAAATAACGAATCTGACTGTCATATACCTACTAAGTATCTACTAATTTCGTTAGGGTATATTATAGGATATTGACGTAGGATATAATTGGATAACACTAGATAAACGCATGACCACATGACACTGCATAAAATGAGCACCAGTGAATAATAACTATTTGTCTCAAATACAAATTTTCTCCAGAGTCTAGTTAGGATTTGTCTTTATGAACTCTACATAAAACTGCGTACCGTTAACTTCAAATTCACGCAAGTGTAGACATTGTTGTCTTCTACGGCTTTTTAAAAACTATCTCTTTATGTCATATTCATAAGGCTGATTGTACGCAGTTTATTTTTGCCTATAACATTTTGAGCGATTTTTAAGAGTAAGAGGAAAATTAGAAGGAAAATCATGGAATGCGATTTGTATAAAGACTGGGTTCGGTGATCACTTAATACAGTAGCATGCTAAAGATTGGAATATATTAAGATCTTAATGTAACATTGGATATAGTTTTCAGATATTTGCATCTCAAGGTTCGATAGATAGTACTTGGGTAAGCGAAAAGATTGAAATGGCGCACCGGTTGTGGTACCATAATTTATATCAATATTTAACAAATGTATGATCAATTGTATTTTATTGCTTTTTGTTTGTATATTGCACCACAATTACTAAAAACTTGATAATAAATGCTAAACAATCCTATTTCAAACACACAAAAATTATTAATGTCTTGAAAATTTATAAACTGGCTATAAATAGTTTACCGCTTAGCTGAAAATTTGTTAAGTAAAACTTCAAGCTGTGATAACGTATGCCAATAGTACTTGCGTTCGATGTTAGCGACCTACTTCTAGCGCGCACTTAAGCACGCGCGTACAAGGATGCAGCAATTTTAGACATACACTGTAGTATAGATGTGGTGTATTCAGATGAGTTCATTGCTCGTATAACATGTTCAGCTAAGCGATACGTTAGTAAGATGGTATCCAAAACCGGAGCAAGGCGCCGCAGTAGCGACCACGAGACATCGCGTGTGTGTGTTTGTGTGTGTGCCGCCGGCGTCTACTTGAGGAGCTCGTGCGCACGCTGGTTCGCCAGAGTTATCCTCGTTTCATTCGATTCACCCTAAAGAGAATAGCGTTTTGTTTCTGCTTCTTTTTCAATCAACAGCGACTGTACTTGTAATAATGCTACAGTCGTTGTCTTTGAAACATGTTATGTTAGTGAGGTGAATGACAGTGTTATTTATGAGGTCAAGCTCGGAGGTATCAGTCGGTCAGATGGATGCGATCAATGCAATCACTAGCCAACATTCGGGTAACACTAAGACAGTGTGGACAGATGTGTTCTGGAGAGTTGTGGACATGTCATGAGCTTTCGTAGGACGCCACATCGAGGAAAAATTTTCACAACAACCAATCAACGCTAACCGCAAACACTACGAAGGACGTATGAGCGTAAACATGCTTCAAGTGGAGAGGACAGTTATAAGTGACAGTTTGCCAGGTAAGCGAGTGACTGAAATTCTGAAGGCCAATAAGCAAAGATAGTCGTAGGAGAGTCAAGGATAAATTTCTATTCGCACGTCCACTTTCTAATGTGACAGGCAAACATTTAGATGGTGAAAATGACAATGGAAATGGAGACACGATCAAATTTTTAACGATCAAAATTTCACCGCGTCTCAAACAGCAACAATTAGATTTTGAAAAAGAATTCGAATGATTTAGAGCAAGACTTTTCGTTATGTACATTTTTTGTCTCTTGTACAAATTTTCATTAGGTAAAACTTATTAATCTGCAGGAGTGCAAGGATATAGTTCAACTACCAATCAAATGCAAAAAATTACGTTATCAGAAACTACCTGTTTACTTTCAGAATTGTTTTAAACTGAATAACCTTCTCAAGGTACTATATCATATTTAAGTTTTTTACCTAAATAGATCTTCATAATAAATTTTAAAATAAAGATAATTTGTTTCACTATGCATTGTCGAAAATCTGGTTAGGTGACCATACTCTGTACTAGGCGCTAAGATAAGCAATATCGAATCAACTGTACCAATGACCTTGCACTCCAATCAAATTCAACAAACTTGAACGTATGTACAATAAGGTTTAAAAGCGCATATGTTACCTTGCGGTTGATGCGCTCGATCTGGCGATTCTGATTTTCGAGCTCGGATCCCATGTCAAGAGCCATGTTGCGAAGGTTACCAATCATAGTGTTCACCTGTCCCATATTCTCTTCCATCTCATCTTCGCGAGCATCATTCGTTATCCTGTAAATAGTATAATGTTTTGTGTTAAAATACATACATAAAATATGAATACTAACAAACATATAAAAGAAAGGGCTAAGTACGCTCCCTAGCGGCAGGCCTTCTGTACATTTCCCTAGCATAACGCTATGTGTGAATAATTAAATTATTCTTACTATATGCTTAACTCCTTTTTCATTTATTTAATGACTCTGTAATAATTATTACGTTCAACAACTAGGAATTGACGACCGATTATTTGGTGTAATGTTCAAAAATTTGGCTATAACGTCTTATTTGTTTCAATTTGTTGTTCGCTTGTATTGGTCTTATCCGTTATCTAGTTACCATAGTACAAGCTTTCCTAACTTTAGAGCTGAATGGAACCGTGGGTGGTATATGATATTTATTTATATTATTGCATAAAGTTTATGATTTTCACAAAGACGACATTTAATGAATTAAATCCTGTGAAACGAATTAGTTTTGTATATATTTGACTGATCATATTTTTGATTGCATTTGGTTATGAAATGATTTATGAAGTTGAATTAATTTAGTGTTTACTGACCTGCCTATGTATCCGGCTTGTGGTCCTATGCCGTTGCGCTCATCCATGACTCGCTGCGGCTGATTGTTCACCACTTTGCCGTCGTCATTGCCCTTCCACGTACCATCATCTTCCTTGAACGATGCACCCCTGGAATGCATAACCACAACGACTAGTAGTTTAAAACTATTTAAACATTGGACGACGGAAAGTGTAAGTTGCGTTACCACGTAGAAATTGTAGAGATGCTACCATACAAGTGTGGTGGTTTAGTTATTTTCACTAACTTAAATTACATGTATATTTCGCTCAACGAAAAATGAGCTTCTGTATGTTCTGTTCACCATGACGGCAATAGTCGGTTTGCTTCTGACTATTTCGGATATAGTCGTAAGCGAATGTAAGGTTGAGATACATTTTCCTATGCAAAAAGGGATATGAGTGCCATATAAAAGATTGGAACGTACTTATTGCACGGCAAAACACAGATGCCGCAACACTTCTCCATCCCCGAGAGGTTCTTCTCAGCTTCGCGCATGTCTGCGTTGATCTGGTCCATTCCCTCTTCGATCCTGTCCAATTGTTCTGTCCACACACACCAACAAATGCTTTAAATTTGCCCTTTCAGTCCACATTGCAAATTGTGTTCAAGCTCCTAACTCTTTAATTTGTAATTTAACACAACTTTTCTCTTTATCAATATCATTTTCTGAATCCATTTTAATTTTTTCATTATCATCTTTTGAATGTAAATTCTCAACGCTCTCGACAATAGCCCGAGCTAAGTGTAAGACATTATTTCATGTAAGATAATATACTGAGCTTTTATTTCCAACTATTTATCTTCATGCAGGTTTTAATGACTCGTTGCCTACAGCAAATCTATGTTATCTTGAATCTAGAATTTAAGCAACTAATTAGGTCTTTGTATTTGCGAAATCTTTGAGGTGAATGTACTTTACTGATGTCTTACACTTGATCCGGTTGAATCTAAAATAACGATTCTTTACCTTTGAATTATGATGTATGTGCTGAGACTAAGTGAATTAAAATACCATTCTCGTAGTGGCTAACACTTAGAATATCAATAAAAGAATTCATAAATACTAAAAGTCATGCAAACAGCAAGATAGAAGTAGTCGTGCATAGCTAGATGCGTGAGAAAAACTAAAGAAATAATTCAAACGGTTCAACTCAATCAGACAACCTCCGAGTCCCACCTCACTACGGGCGAAAGCGGGATCGGAGCTTTTGATGCAGTTTATTCGCTAGTTTAGTTAACGTGATCATGACAAACAATTTTACCTTCTTCATTATCCATTATAAAGAAACTGTTAGCAAATTTTCAATCGGTAATGTTAAACATCATTGCCAATTAATGAACTTTCATTTTAATCTGAACTGGCATTTCAGACAGAAGCTGTACTAAAATATGAGTGATGCAAAATAGTACTACTGGATGCTTACCGCCCTGTTCATCCAGCATGACCAGGGTTTTCATGCCCACCTCGTGACTCTACAACACAATAATGATGTCACTATAGCTCGCCAAACGAATGCGGTGAGGAGTCGGAGGCGGCGCGCGCGCAGGTCGCCGGGGCGCGGCGCCGCGCCGCCCGGGACAACTCAATATTAACACAACTCAAACTTCAAACTAAAAAACAAAACAAAAACAATACATGAACATGATATCGGTGCCCACACCTGGCCGGGCGGACACCTCTCATGAAATTATGAATAAAATAAAACAACTTAGCAAATGAGCGTATCCATAAAGCCATTCCTAAATGAAACGTGAATGTAGCAAAGTATTGATTATTGAAGAAGAAAAATGAACAAACTAATATGTAGTGTGGCGAGGAGCGAGCGGAGTCTCGCAGACAGACACATATCGCATCGAACTAACAGTTACAGTCCTACAGCTAACATGAACAGTACGCTGCTAGCCATGGATGAAGGCGTATACCATATACTCTATACGTCCAACAGATACACTCGGTAAACGCGCATTCATTTCAGTACCGCAGTTCATTACGAGAAGAGACAGTAGATTCGGAAAGATAAATAAATATACCTATTAAAAAGCGTTCTGATCAACAAATATCAACGGAAGAACTAAACAGATTGCGCAGCTCATACAAATTAAATTTTCAGCAAAAGATAGAGTAACAGTCTTTTGCGACAATTAGCAACGAACGGCCATCGGGCTTATCTATTTACACTATATTTGTAAAGTCATCCCCATCGAAACATAGAAACACACGCAACATCGATTTTAGATAAGTCGTTAGTCAAGAGAAACGTCAAAGAAAAACAAAGAGATTAATTTATTATACTGCACATTCAACACAGACGTTCTCACGTTTTGACTACCCATTTTCAGTTTAACTCTTACCGCCCTGGTGACTCAACATATGAAGCGCTTGCCCCCCGGCGTCCTCGCTCTATACATAAAATACAAATCAAAATAATATATCGTAGGAGAGAGTATCGGGGTGTGTGGGTGGCGGGGTGCGGTGCGCCGGTAGGGTACGGCACGCACGAGACGCGCGCGGGTGCGGTGCGTGCGGCGAGCGTGGCGGGCGTGACGCGTACGCAGACGCTCTACGGGCGTGGGCGGCGGCGGCGTGCGTGCGCAGCGTGCGCGGCGTGCGGGCGAGCGGCGCGGCCGGCGCCTGCGCCTGCCTCCAAGCTGCGCAAAGACTCCACGCTGTCGCGGGCGCAATACTTACTGCTTGGCTCGCAGGCGCCGCCCGCGACCACTCGCCGCTAACACACACTACTCCATCCACAACGACATGCATGCAGTGAAGCTTGCAAGTAAAACCAGATTCAGTTTCATCTGTGCTTAGTTTCATATGATTCATGATTATTCTGTGTGATGTTAAGAGTCGTGCGTTGAGGAGAAGCGTTTCGAATTTACTTTGCTCGTTAATAAAACGTTTCATGTGATATAAGTACAGTTGTTAATCAAGAGTCAAGTACGAACATCTGAAATGCAGAATGTATAAGTATTGGTACAATCGAATACTATTCGTTTGTAAAAATGTAAATTCGGTCGACCTGCCTAACGTCGTAAGGAGATAGAGCTCGTTGTTAAGTTGTGCAAAGTGGTGTATAATATCTACATAACGAATATAATATACAAAGATGTGGGTTTTCCGTGATCATCTCCGTGTGTGAGTTATTAAATGTCAACAGTCGATGTTTAGGATGCCCGCACCTTTGCATTTGATTAGCAGTGACGAAATTTTAAATACAATGCGATACCCCCTTGACCTCTTCTAGTACGGCGAGCCCGTCATCGGGTCTGCTGAAAACCCTACGACGCTCCAACAAGATTAGCGAAAAAGGTAAAATAGATAAAATTTTAAATAATGTAGTGTTGCAAATTTTGCAGATCACTCACCTCCCTGGTCGTCTAGAGCGACCAGAGTACGAATGCCGGCCTCCTTGCTCTACGCCGCAGAAACAAAAAGTCACAGAGCATGTTAGTTGTGAGGGGTACAGTGGAATGAGTGGGCGGTCAGGCGCCGCGGCGGACCCGCGGCGCGTGCGTTGTGCTTGTCTTTGGTCGAGAGTATAGTGCGACATCTTGTTATATTACAGTGTTACACATGGGAGAACATCCTCGAATCAACACGGCTGTGTACAAGATCCATTAGAGTTATCGTTTGCATATTGTCATGAATATTAATCCTACAATGCAAATTAACGCGAACATGTTCTCCCTAGTGTTTGATCTGTGTCGTTTGGAGATGTACGGAGTCCTGTTTTGTGTCGACGAGACTTTGTTATTCGTGTTTCTTCGTATGGCATAGACATAAGTTTTGTGGAATATTTTTATCATAAATAAAATAATGTTTTTAAGGAATACCAAAAAGTTGTATCTTCGTCGTTGCTACCAAATAATGTACGTAAAATAAACAATAAATAAGGTTTAAATAAATGATAATGTACACTATATTAACAATAATATACAATCGGTTAGTATTTGGTGTGAGAGTCAGAATGAGGTGTAGCTCGATATATTTGTTGGAGTTCAGTGGCAGGTACGGGGTGTGTACGCCCATACCGGTACTGGTAGTATTGTGAATGTTCGAGAAGGCATGAAAATCATACAACATAATAGATTTACAGTCAACAACAGAGAGCAGCCACTACACAGAGACCTAAAATACAGAGTCAACTAAAATAGGATAGAAGGAACATCAACATACACTGATCCTGGTGAAAGGCCCGGTTGTAGCCATCAGGTCAGTAGGTGTTTGGATGTCAGAAAATAGTCCGAGAGGTAGAGGCAAATCATATCAACAGATAAAATTAATAGATAGGTTTCTATGAAGAAGGATTAAATCATGATGAAACAAGATAAGACTGCAGTAAAAGGTGCGTAAGTAGTGACCCAGCCTCAGGGGCGGATTCGTTACTTAGTATTCGAAGTACTAGTTAGTAAGTATAAGAAGTTGGCGTCCAAGTAGTAAGGGTTTCGTTCAGAAGCAAGCCCAAGCACAACGGATAGACTATTAATCAGACAGTAAGCGCACGTCTGGGTCAGTTACACACTAAAGGGGATGCTAACATCTGAGAAGTATTTCATCTAATAAGGGGCTTGGATTATTTTCTATTTGTCAACGATGGGCTTCATGCTTGGAACCAAAAACAGCAAATTGGGCATTTGATTAGGAGCTGACGGTTAACACTTTCTATATCACATGACAGTTTTGGTACATAAAAACGTCGCTAAGTAGGTTTTCTAAATATTCTACATTGATTAACTGTCAGCGCCGAGAGCTTTATTACCCAATAGTATTACTTTAATCACATAAAATGTACAGAACTACTAACAACACAAAGGGCTATAGAGGTCACTAACATTTTAGGACACAGTAAGGCACGGATCATGCAACACCCATATATGTATGATTATAACAACATATAATACGTTTACATATAATAATAACAGACGATAAAATAAAAGAAACAAAAAGGGAAGTTATAATAGGAGAACTACGATAAACATACATAAACATTTATAGACAAAACTTAATAATATTTAGCGACATCGATACACAACAGCCAGGGATAGCAGAGGCTGCGCCCTAGGGGATTCTGGGGACGGGCGTCGGAGACCAAACCGAGCTTAGGGCTATCCAGGACACTTCCGCTATACCCCTCACTCCCTCGCATCGAGAACACCTCTCTCACAGATGATCACAAATAATCACATAACCAACGAAATGAAACAAATAATAACTATGTGGGGAAACAAATTTAGAATTCAAAAGAAACGCTTCTAAGAATAAAGTCCGCACAGGTATATAACACAACATTGTCTAAATTGATCAATTTAGCAATAGACAGAGGAATCTCTCCAGTATTCTCGCACGCTTGGAAAACCAATAGAGTATTTTAATGACAAGACACATAATATAAGTAAGATTAGACACAGATTATCATAAAAGCAAGAAATTGATATAAGAAAACATTGTACAAAGGCATCTGACGTTATGGAACTCATCGAAGAGGGTGATTCAGAACAGCATTATCGAACGATTTGTTTTCCTTTTGTTGGGGGTAGCAATCCGCAACCCAGGTCTCAGTTTTTTTATATCAAAATCTTGACTGAAGGTTAGCGTTTATCATGGGAAAGAAAAGACAGCTTTATCATTGAACTCAATTTACCATGAGGTGATAAGAAGTACACTTGGGAGGTATTCTCGACATTTCATGTCACTCCCATATTATATTAAATTATTATATTTATATTACAAAACAACAAAAACCACCATAATTTTATCGAAAACGCAAGCATTCTTGCAGGACTTCTAAACTTTACTCGATTTGAATGTGTTAATTTCTATTTAACACGGATTCAGATTCTGCTCTATTGTGAAGACATCGCTATTTAAGACTTTGATGAAGCATTCGACAGAAAGAATATTTTTTTTACCTTAAATTCCCAATGCAGTAACCGGCTATGACTTCAGTGATGGATGACAGTTAAATATCCTTTTATTGAAATAAATTATGGCAGTTTTTAGTACATTAAGTATGTATTAGTATTAAATGTTTAACTCTAAGCATACAATGTTTGTAAGAACCTACCTCTTCACATAGCTGCATCATGCGCCGCGTGGACTCCAACGACTGAAATTTTACATAACATGAATGTTATTAGGGTTTTAATAGAAACAAGGTCTAGTTGTGTATTTTTGTAAATGTGTTGATGCTGTGTTTGATAATGATAACAATGCCTGAATTAAAACCCTGAAAAAAAAAGAGCTTGGGGAATTTTTAACTTTTTTTGCAGAAGGTGTTATTTCATCATCAACATCAGCAAGTCCATTATGCGTTTCAAGTAATTCAGGTCTTTTGTTAGCAACGTAAAATTAAACGCGTCATACACAACTATTAGATACTCGACCCATAATATTATTTAAACGGCCAATAATTTTCTCGAGCACCACCCCAGCTGGCATTCTCCAAGTAACCGAACTTTATTAAAATTACCAAGTATGTTTTTCCAAAGCAAAACATACTTGGAAGTATACTATGAAGTTCAAATCAATGAATAATAAGTATAATAACATGTTGATGTTTACTTAACAAAGAAGAATTTCAGGGATGTGCGTTTTCATTAGCTTTTTTGAAAACTTTTGGTGGCAACATTTTTAGTAAGTAAGTAAGTATTTTCAGCTTATTGGAGAAATAAAAAAAATGAAATGTTTTAAATTATTAGCAATACAATCAGGACTTCATATTTAGTTAACAATTATTGGTGCAGGTTGTTTTCCAGAGAAGTTACAATTATCTTAACTGCTGACCTCATCGGTAACTTGGCCTTGGCGCATCTGCAGCTGCTCGAGCTCGCTGCGCGGAGCGCCGGCGCCATTCTCTGCTGGGGGCGCTGGTGCCGGCATCCTGGAACAAGAGGGAAAACAATTGACATCTGCACACAAATAGAGAACTTTGATTCAAAGCAGTGGTCATCATTTGATTTCAACTGCATTGGGACGCTCATCGGAAGGGGAAGGATGATTTGCGCGTATGTTCTTTGTATAGTTTGGATGGTTTTGGTGAGAGAAAAAGTAAGACAAAAGTAGGCAAAAGGCATGTTTCATTTCAAAATACCGACCGAAATTTTGTGATGTGTATTTCGGGCATCTCCGTGCTTCGGAAGGCACGTTAAGCAGTCGGTCCCGGTTGACGTCGCTAGATGTCGGTCGTTAAGCCTAGTCAGAGGCCTTAGGGCGGCTTGATAACATCTGACATCAAAGTTGCTTACTAACCTTACACCAATCCATCAATCCGCACTGAGCCCGCGTGTTGAGAGTGTGGCTTGTTTTGTTCCACCTTATAGTTGAGGTGAGGCCTATGCCCAGCAGTGGGAGGTATTTAGGCCGTTAATGTTTGTGTACATTTTACTTCAGCGTACCCTAAGATTGGATTATCGCTTGTTAAGATTGTGATGAAAATTTGTTAGCAGCAGCACCGTCATACAACGCGTTTAGCGGAATAATGGTGTTAAGATAGCATCGAAAACCCGATGTACAGTCAACAGCCAAAGCCTGCAAATGGTAAGCTCTTATTACTTCTGATCAAAGGTACAAAGCTGCAATGTGGCGCGGCGGTATGACCCACTCAGTGTTACCTTTGTGTTGAGGTTTACTGTACGCGGCCTTGAGGTTACTTGTATGCGATGCGACCTTCCTCGTGCAATTAAGCCATCCGCTTAATTAACTTTAGCTGTTAATGCCTTGGAAGAGTGTAGGAAATGTACGAACAGAATTAACTACTGATGTTTGAAACCTAATCTATTTTTGTTATGCGATAAAATACAACACAAAAACCTTTCCCAAGAAGATGCGGGCTCAGAAAACTCATTTTCATATTTATTTACAATACAGCTTCCAAAAGATGCTTGGATGCGGGACGTGGGTTGAGAATCGATTGTAATATCGAAGTTTGTTACCAGTATCGTCTGTCGTAGTAGCAAAGACATCCCAAACTTACATAATCATACATTCCTGAGCTATTTCGTCTCGGAAGCTATTGTTTATGCAAAATACTGATTAGGAAATGATATTAACAATTATATTTTCCTCGTCTTGACTGCAATTCACTTTATATTTTTTGGACTAATAACCGGGGCAGTTTTATTAATAGACACCCAGATCGATTGTTATCTTTGGATAAAACTATAGCCTTCTGAATTCTAAATATCAGAATAATAATCATCATCATCACCCAACAGCCACTTGACGTCGCCTGCTAGGCGTGACATACTCGTTTACAGAGTTAAAAGAGAAGCCCGTTACAGACAGCCTTCATCTACCGAAATTCTGTGATATTTGTGAGATTATTGGGTTGAAATGGTCTCCATTCAAGAACTTTGCCACCTGCCATTAGTTGTTCGCGACCATAATTAAGTAATTAAACGAACGACTCGTTCAGTTCCAGTTAATTTATTTAATATTTTCTTTGGTAAAATTATAGTTGGTCATGTTCATAACCCTCACTATTTCCGTAATAATTAAAGAATCCAGCGTCTAAAAAGTATACGAATTACCTTGAATTAAAAAAGCAAAGCCAAATTCACTTTCCCCCAGTAGGTGGTTAGGTGCGACACGAGAACGAAAGGAAACAACATGAATAACTAAAGCGCTCGCCTCACGCTAGGCTTAGCTTTGGTTTAACCTAAAACTTGATCCGTTAACGTACAGCCAGCCAAGAAAGTGGTCTACCACTTTTGACAAAAGTTTCTGCGAGATGTAGCGATGGCTAAGGTTGACTTTTCTAACAGAGTTTAACGTCTAAGTTAGGTATGAGATGCCTGACATTTGACGTCATTGGGTGACTTAGTTTAACCTCGTTAAATGCGATTATCTAGGTATTTTGCTCAACTAAAACCATGTCGATCTTTTTGAAGAAAAACTTATTACTGCTGAAAAAGAAAGTCTCACTGACAATTCTACTTTCAAGTATTTCCGTCAAAGAAATATTAATACCAATCTGTTACATACGGTAATTCAAACTCAAGTTTCAACACCAAGTGTCAACACTTGGCATGACGTTATATCATAAATGACAAAGAGAGCAAATAGTCACTGACACAAACTTATTGCCAGGGAAAATTGACCTTGTTGTTTCATGACGTTCAAACGAATCTAAACCGTAGGGTGGTAGACCACATTTTTGCCTGACTGTACAAGTACAGTTCACCTCGGATTCAGCAGAGCTTGGCCTTCGTACCCGTGTCCGCGTTCAGTATGCGATTTCAAAGCAACAGGGGCTCAGCTTATGCCAGCAGTGTAATGCTCTCAATTTGGTTGGCTGTACCACCGGTAGGTTCGAAGTTTGCATGAAACTTGTTGGAAACTATATTTTACATTGGCTCTCATATCAAGGGTAGCTTATGTAGAGAGGGAGACTTATTTTGGAGGTCAATTATAGTTCTTCAACACATAAAGTACTTTGAAAAGTTAAATCTGTTAATACCACTATGAACTGGACGATTAATATACGGGTACATTTAATTTGTTGTGTATATGCGAGCGAATGCAACCACACAAATGTTACCTTTAATTCCCGTCAATCAGCGAGCAAAACTGGGAAGAACCTTAGGTAGGTATTAATAACTCGAAAGCAAAATATACACTTAGTCCTCTTCAAACAAGGAAAGTTGCCGCTTAAACCTGGCCTTTGTCCACAACCCCCAGATTTAGAGATTTTAACTTTAACATTAACTGAACAATGAACCCAGCAAATATCATATAACGGGGTGACAGGGCGGGTCGACCTTGAACGCGCTGGAACAAAGAAGGGGGGAGTAATCCTCGTTTGCGTTCCACCCCCTTTTTATAGCAAAACTGTTTGTGGCCAGCTCACTGTAGACAAACGGATTGTCTTGTAATAATGGCGATACTTGCTTTAATATTGCGTTACTGTAAAAGTTTAGCAGCTATGGACATCATTAGTAGTAGGTAAGACTTGGTTGGACACAATATTTGAGGCTTATATTACACAACAAGGCCTGTTCTTGAGGACAAATTGAACAACGTCGGTTTATAGTTTTATACGTACCAAAACTTCACAAAATCTCAAGAACAAGATAACATTGTTTTGTTTATGAGATGTTTCCTTTACAGGAGACTTAAGATTGTGGAATGAACCTGCTCTTCATCAGTAACGATGTGCTAATGAAGAGACAGATAGATACGATGATGACAGCTGCACTAAACGAATTTTTTCGCAAGTTTTTAGCTACAGGCCTGCGAGCCTAGTTCAGAAGGCGCTGCATCTTTTTTTTCTGTACAATCTTTAAGCAACATAGATATTTACTGTTATTATTATTTAAATGGACTTCTGCTTTAGATGCTATTCCTTAAGATCACTGTCTCATACCAGTCGACACCATCAGTCATATTAAAATAATAAGTACAATCTTTATCTATGTAGTTTTCATAAATTACTCTAGCGCACATTGTAACTATTGCACCCTGGAACTCTGCGGAAACTTGGCAGTTTTCCCGGTTCCGTGACTGCGGCCGACCCACTTTCCGGACCGCCGAGGTCCGGACACTGAAGTTTGGAAAATTCAGTAAACCACCGAGTGGGATCGTATACTGAAGAGCTCGCTTGGATTGCTTTTACTAACATGGTTCACTGGTTCTCACGTGAAGCGTATCAGAAACTTCGGCAGTTACTATTATTCATGAAAGTCGGGAATAGGCTGTGATGAATTTTGTTGATAAATCATCCATTCCTCGAGAAAAACTACAATACCGTAAGAAGGAAATGCAATACAAAGTGGTGTCTCCGAGTTGAATCGTGAAAAACATTCATGAGGTTCAAACTCAATAATCATTGTCTGTTTAATTGTTTTTTTGGAAAGGTTAAGGACGAGACAAAAATTAAACAAGTTCTAGTCCAGCGCTTCAGCAGTCGATGACTGGATGAGGATATTTTAGCTATCAACTAAATTCCTACAACTATCACAGTCTACATCCTACAACCAGTGTGTGCAACCACTGATGATTCATGGATTTGAAAGAAGTCTCCTATTATCGACCTCACAAGAACGCTACAGGGTCACATAACGTGCTATTAGATGGAGAGCTTTGCTGCCACCGCCTACAAAAGGCCGGTCTGTAAATCTTCTTTCAGCAGTGGACACACTACTGACGATAATGAAATTAGTTAAGCTATAGCATAGGCTAGTAGGAATCTTATTCAATCCTAACATACGGTAGACCCGTGGCTGTATAGACTCATTTCAAACGCTTTGGAAATAACAAGCGAATTTATTTGCAAAACAAAAATATTAAACACATTTCGTAATCACGTGCCTAATTTTTAGCACATTTCCGGCTACAAATTCATTCATGGACTTTAATTGGAACCTTCACTTATTATGTATGCTTTCATAATTTTACAACAATGACCTGAAAATTGTAAAATAACAACGTGTTCAACGTAAATACCGTCTGCATGAGTAATATAAACGTTCTAAAATTGGTTAACTAGGTGTTTATGAGTCGAGCTATTATAATAGGAATTAGCATACAAATAATGATGACGACACGCTTACTTGAAGTCTTATCGTGGCATCTTTTCACGGTAAAGTATAGAATAATCAATACTGATAGCCTGCATTTAGATGTTGTTTACTGGGGGTAGTAATAATTGATGAGCTGAGCGCTGCTATTATGGAAAGACCTACATTGCAGCAATGACAGGGAAACTGCCGCATGATTGGTTTTGTTATTCAATGAAGACTCCTGTATTATTTACCGCATAAACACTTATGGAACTGGAAAACAATACTTTGTTATGCTCGGTGTTTTTAATAGGATAAAGAAGAAATTGTATAGAATGTAAGAAGTTATTGCATAGAAACCAACTTATCAAGTGTTTCATGAAAGGGTCGCTGGTACTTGTGGCACAGGGTTTCCCTATTTTAAGTACCAGCAGCTACGAGTATACTATTAAGTGACATTGTACTACAATCAGTTGTATGGTCTGGTTTGGAAATCTTTGAATTAATTATTTGGATAAAGTCGTCTTCAGATCTCAGCATTAGCAAACTGAAGTGGCAGTGGGCTGGCCGCATACGTCGTTGGATCTTTAACCGTCAGGATAAGTATTTTCATGAGATCGCTTCTCGTCTAGCGTACTGTAGGACGTCCTCCAGGGTGGAATGCTTACTGGCCCAAAATGGTAGTAGATTGGAAAATGATGCAGCAGGTTATAAACGTTAACCAATAACTTATCATCGTCCTCCAGGGTATACACGGTGCTAAGGAGCACGATGAACAGAAACCGGTTGATGAAACGCGAAGCTGATGATCCTCAGATATATAGGGCAAATATTGTCGAGAAGGAGGGAGAGGACAAATCACATCTTAAGCCTTGTGGCCTGATTTAATCTAAAAAAAAGTACCTTAGCAACATAAGACTAAGATGTTGTAATGAGACGAGTGACGAATAAAACATGAATGAACTAGAAAAAAAACGATTTAAAAAGTGTTGAGATTCAGTTTGTTTACAGTGCATATTAAAAAAGAAACACAGATTGTTGATTTAACGTTAATAAGGAACGCTCAGTATTTGCTCAGATAAACAAATTCTGGGAAAAGATATGCAAACATAGTGACGGGTAACAAGACCTAATTTTGGTCTAAAAGAAAGAGTAGTTTTGGGCAATTAAAATTGCAAATAGAAATATAATGCCGTAAGTCATCATCGCAGTATGACAGGAATCATAATAACTAAGAGTAACATAAAAATTCGGGAAATTACGTGATGTTTTCTCTTCAAACATACCACAGTGCCTGAAGACGAAGGTATATAATCAGTGTGTGTTACCAGTGATTACGTATGGATCGGAAACGTGGTCTCTCACTATGGGCCTCATAAGAAGGCTCAAGGTCACTCAACGTGCTATGGAAAGGGCAATGCTCGGCGTCTCGCTACGAGATCGAATCAGGAATGAGGAGATTCGTAGAAGGACTGGAGTCGCCGACGTGGCCCAGCGGGTAAGCAAGTTGAAGTGGCAGTGGGCGGGGCACATAGCGCGTAGAACTGATGGCCGCTGGGGCCGAAAGGTTCTGGACTGGAGACCATTCGAGGCCAAACGCAGAGTGGGGCGCCCACCCGCAAGGTGGACCGACGACTTGATAAAAGTCGCGGGATCCCGGTGGATGCAGGCCGCACGCAACCGGGCGCTCTGGAAATCAATGGGGGAGGCCTATGTTCAGCAGTGGACTTCTTGCGGCTGATAATGATGATGAACATGAAAATGAGTAGTACACCTACTCTGAACTAAGTCTTAGCATCAAAGTTAACCTATACCAATACGATGATGACGTATAACAATTACTGTCTTAATACTGCTATTTATAAGAGACTGCGATTGCTCAGGGGAAAATGAAGGAACTACCTATAACGGGCATGCCATGGCGTGCGTGGTTCTCGACCTTAGAATTTTAATAAGGCCTATAGCTAGGAGTTGTACAGACAACCCCAGCAATTACAGAACTGCTGCCGTTTTATTGACTCACCCGACCCTGCCGGGTATGTTTAAGAGGTAATGAGGAAGTAAATACAGCTTAAAATATTTCTGAGAGCTGCAAGTTTGGAACTAGGTCTATTTTTTTTACCCTTTTTGAAGTAAGTATGCATCCGTAACTAAAATTCTTGTTGACATTTTGAAGGAAGTTTATTGTACTTTAGCATAAAAGCTCTCTTACATTGTGTTGCTTGACTGTTGGCGTGGGTCTCGTTCGTGGCGCACCACGATACAATAGAGTTGGTAGTAATAGGCACGCCTACTTCAATATTCTCCTTGTATTTCCCGTATAAAAGAATACTTGATATTTCAATAAATAGAGCATTCAGTTTAATTTGATAGAACTTAATGGAAAAGTTAAGATTCAACCATTAACTTTTACCACCATCGTTGGGGTTGAATTAGAAACGAAAGCCTTTTAAAAAGGTAATTAACCGTTAAGACATTTTCCACTCTGTTTGATTATTCCAATTTATAACAAGTGAATAAAGGGCTCAAGGTTTGTAAAAGGATCAAAAATATCCAACAGAGTGAAACAAAGCAACTGTCAAGTAAAAATGTTCCGCAAGCTTGTTTAGCATGACACCAGAGGTTTTGGCGCTGAAGGTCGGACATAACCGTAATTTATCTGTGGCACGCGCGTCCCGAGAGTGGGTGGCATGTTCCCAGTTCCCACCCATTTATCTGATGTCGGCCCTATGACGTCTACCCTCAGCTCCGGCGCCCTTTCATTGTCTACATATCGCGATCAAAATGGACAGGGTCTTAAGGTGTGATTAATCACATCAGTTAGATACGAAGACGAATCGCCTGCCTGAAACACCCCAAGAGATGTGATTGCCAAAAAGATTTGTCGACGTCGACACCCCCGTTGATCAAATGTTTCCATAACGTTTAAAGAGCATGAAGATGAGAGAAGAACATGGCTTGGAGGAACCTGAACTGTCCAGATAAATACTTATTTTGTATATGATCCTTGATCTAGCTCTCAAGCCAATGATATTTATGTAGATTAGATTACTGAATGACCAAGAACCAAGAATGATATTATTTAGCTTTTTCCTGTATTTGTCCTTGATACTCTTGCAGAGAGAGTACTGAAGCTTTCACGTTACGTTCTGATTGCGAGAGAATCATAAAGCCTTCTTATTCGCCATCATGAATAATGCATTTCACAAGAACATTATGTTACGTCTGTCCTTCTCAATGTGGTGCCATTATGCATTAGCAGGGTGGGGGTGATCTGGCTGACAATTTGTCTTGTTGCCCGTCTACCCTGCGACCTCGATGACCTTTCAATGCATCTCAATGCTGGCATTCATCTTGGTTGTTGGAGCTGAATCGCTTCATTTACGCTTGAGTTTTGAAATTGAGATGCGAGAGGTAGGTAATAGCGAACATTCTTTAAGCAACGAATACCATCACATGTTGAGTTTGAGAGACATGTATGGCATTTACTGCAAGAAAATATTTATTTGTATATTCTCAATTTCTCTTGTCTGTGCTCAACTTTCAGTTAGCTTTAAGATACATAGCAGCAATACAAAAGGAATGAAATATACTCGCATCACGAGAAGCGATAAATCACAGGTTAGTGACACCTGGCAGGAGCAGTTAATTTCAGGCAAAGCTAAGGCTTAATTGAGTCTCTATGTTATTCATGCTTAGATAGTCGTATTGTGATTAATTGAGTAACCTAACATTCAATAACAAATACGTTATTGTTATTTTATCAGAAGTCAGTGAACTAAAACTGTACAATATTTAATATCAATATTTTGGCACCAGCATTTTTTCATGAACCGTCAGAATTTTTCATATATTAGTAAGAGGCAATTACGTATATGACTATGCGAAACGTTTCTTAAGATCGTGATTGAAATGCTAAACCCACATTGGATCACCCTATGACTCAAAATGACGCAACGCAAGCATAACTCCCCGCGCAATTGAAAAGTGAAGGTTAACGTCTGACAGAAGGATAGGAGGTAATTCCAGGAACCGTTTAATTTAACCGTCCGGTGGTATCCTAAAAACGGCTGTAATCTTAGCTTAGCACATGCAGAGATCGCCGACGTAGCTGTCCTCAGTGAAAATCAATAGACGCGCGCAGCCGGCACTCCGGCCCGGGCGCGAGCCTGCGAGCCGCGAGCTACACATGCGTCAATTACATAATTACGGTTCACTTCGACAATACTAACTACTAATTTAACTTCATGTTGGAAATGTATTCATGTTTTTCACAGGTTTTATCATGTTTTTTATGTACTTCAGAAGTTGAAATGAACGACATTAATGCTCGCCTCTGCTACAGATCCTCATTCCAACGCCAAGAGAAAAAATAAAAGATATAAAAAATGAAGAGCGTTTTTCAATGAAAGGAAAATAAGCATACCTATTTACTCGAATTGAATTTTAGCGTTTTTCGAAAGAAGTACAACTTAGATAAACTTACTTACTTGACTTTTTATACATCCATCCTACTTGAATATTAGCACCTCATGATTAACACAACATTCAAAACATAATTATAGAGAACTTAAAGAAGTTTCCAGTGCATTTCTTCAAAATTGAAGATATATCTTTGGGGATTCAAAGAAATAGTTAAAATACACACACGGCTTACTTGTTTTTCTTGAGACGTATTGCTAGCACGTAATACTAATGATGAGTGGACAAATATTTCGAAACCAAAATTAGTCAAATCAGTCCAGCCGTTCCCGAGTTTTAGCGAGATTAACCAACAGCAATCCATATTTTTCTTCCTAAAGCATTTGTTATAATTCCAATGGTTTGAAGGATAATGTTGGCTTAATAAATTGAAGATTTCTCCATCATTAAGTTAAGGAGAACCACCGAGTCAAACGATTGTGGTGGAGGCCAATTAGGACGATTCTTTAGGTAATCCAATTAATGCTACAATTTGCTTGCCTTGTTTCAGTTGCAGTGTTCCGCCCAACAGATGCCTTACGAAATGGTGGGAATTGTCGTGCCTAACATATTTTTGGAGAACGAAATGTTTGAAAGCATGTAAAAGTAAAACATTGATCAGGAATCATTTTATTTACATAGATCATGATCATGTAGTTCAGGTAATGTTGATTTGCGTAAGTGTGCTACTTAGATTTGCGCCTAAAGTAAGTGTATCTTTAGGAAGGAAAATAAATGGTAGGCTATAAAAACTTCAATTTATAATTAAAAAATTATGAATTTATTTACTATATTTCATGTCGGATTTGAAAGAAAGGCATTGACAAAGAACTTGAGTTTTACGAGAATTTTTTGGCAATTAAATTCCCTATCCACTACTTTCGTGACATTTGCTTCACTTGTAGCATTTGATCCTTATACAATTTTTACTGTCTATTGAAATCCTTACTATTATTTTACCCTTAGCTTCAGCAGTTATTTGCCAGTACCTAACCTGATTCTGTATTTTTATATCTCACGGGCGTTATTATTATACATGTAAATAATACAGTTACTGAGATAAAATCACTCTCATGAGTTACTTTATCTCTTTGTTAAACTGAGTCATAAACTCAGGATACGTGATTCAAATTATTCGGAGTTTTGTAATACGGTTTTGATACGACCTTCGCGATATTTTGTGTTAGTTGAACATTTTTCTTTCGATACTAGCCTCATCAGGTAGGGTAAGCATTATTTGCAAATCACCCCTTATATTAACTTACTTTATTTTCAAACTTTATAAGTACTGACACATAGTTTCACATCAAGTTAAGCTCGGTTTTATATTAATGACGGTGGATCCGCCTTGGTATGGATTGTGAATAAGAGGAAAATTGAAATTTCCATGAATCTGAAAAAAATCTGGTAATAGAAACATCACAAAATGAGACTTTGTTTCAATTTCAATAATTACTTCATAATTTTCGATAAGGCGACTGTAACGGATATTACCTATAGACTCGAAAGAGTAATAATTCGTAATTATTTCTTTGGAAACTACTTAAATGAAGAGAAGGCACAAGGATACTGTACGAGCAATGAAGATGGCTATGCAAGCCATCTTCATTGCTCGTACAGTATTCTCATTCAGTACTTAAGTATTTGGGAAATGAGAGATTCCCTAGAAAAACGTAAGCGACGTAGAAGTAACTTCATGTAGCATAATATACGAATAGTCTAGCAGAATAGTTCTGGAATATCTCTAGATGATCCTCCCATTTCAAGGCAAATACCATTCATTTTAAGTAGCTGTGTATGTGTCATGAGAGTCGGTGGAACAGTCCTTCTTAAAATCCGTCTCGAAAAGAAACCACATACTCGTACATTGGAAAGACATTCCCAATATCGGTTTACTACCCCGCCATTTGGATAGTAAATATGTACGAGACAATTTCCAGCGTTTTCGTATTCCTTTTAGTGGCAATAACCCCGGAGCAGACACCACTCCAGTCACTGACGTCACGTCTGATGTGCGTGGGCGCTCGAGATCTTGTTTATTATGTATGGATCCTTTTAATATTTCAAACGGGTTAATTTTGGCTTGAATCGTGATTTCAAGAATCCAAAGAAGGTTTGTGTAAATATTTCAATACCAGAATGTACCTACCTATCTTATTTGCGCGTTTTATTACAAAGGAATTTTAGAAAATCTTCCCTATACGGAACGGATTTTTGGATGTCGCAAGTCTTTTATGTCTCGTCTCATTTAGAATTCGGTTTCGTTGGGAGACCGAGCTTAGCTCTCTCATTCATTATTAACAATAATTGAATTTATTCAATTATCTTTTAGACACATTTCATTTAGTTCATATTTAAGGTATTAAAGGTTGTAATGCATAGAGAGAAAGTAGTGTGAATAAAAGAAAATCATCAATCACTTCAAATATAGCAGACACATTACTGTTATATTGAACAATCAAAATGTTTACTCTCCTTCTTTCAAATACTTTGATTGAATGAAAGACGTCACAGTTAGTATAATTAACTTAGTTCTGTCCTTCTATCTAAGTACTTGTATCATTGATCTCAATTAGCAGTGTTTGTGTCAACACCTATGTCAAGCAATCGTGAATTATACTTTGCTTGATAGTCGGGGACAGTCGGTAACAAGTCTACGGAACTTTCTCAGTGCTTATTATGTTCATGAGTTATTGTTATATCCATTATATCCGTCCCAAGTCCCAACGGACGTTTCACTTAACTTTAGACTAATTGAATCCGAAGCTATTCTGAATGGACAAGTAACCAATGTCGGTTGTTCATGTTTCATAGATCATTTCACTCTCTGGATTGAGGTATGGTCCATTAAGGGCTCGTTGGCTCGGTGGTGGCAGTAATACTAATTTATTGAAGCAAGATGCGGGTACCATTTTTTCAATAAACATCATCATATAGGTATGTCAGATTAAATTGGGGTTAGATATCTAGTTATGTGTGTCTTAAGCTGCCATTTTAACTCCCAAAAAGTTCGAATTTTACTATGATTACTGACTGCTGACAACAAAAGGACGTCCTAGATCTTGCTAGCATATGTCACCAGTTGCGCCAGTAAACAGCAAACTGATGAGGCGACCCATAATATTCTAGAGCTTGCAGTATCTGTGGCACACCAGCATGGCAGGGTGTACAACATGACTGAGAAAATAAATCCAATAACAACATGCTCTATAAAAATTGGGCCCGTTCTTCAATCATTATAATACTAACTTATTGTTTTACCATTACTTATACAGTGATCTCAACCGATGGAAAGTTACGATCTTAAGATGCGGGGATGACGATAGCATTTGTTTGCCTAGAAGATATCTATTATTTTCCGATGTTTTCCAAATTGGATAACAAACACTGTTAAAGCGTTCTTCTTCCTCTATGTATTAATTAAATCTTAGCGGTATGCATGATCAAAGAAAGTTAATAAAAATATAACTCTACGTCCGTGTAGGAAGGTTTACAGAGAGACCATCTGGTTGTTATCGCAGTACCTACTACCAGGTAGACTGGATAAGGGAAAACGCAGTTATGTAATTCTGGAAGACTATCCAGAACGTATTCGATTTAAAAAAGAAAAAGAAAAGGTCGGTTAAAAAAACGCGACTGCAACCCTCCGATGATTGAAGTTTTCAAAGGCAGACTGCCGCTCAGCCTGCGCTGTATAATTTGTTTTTTACAATGTGGGTAACCCTAATAAGTTTTGATGCAGAAAAATATGATTGTGATGACCCTGAACAAGATGAGAAGACAAGACTTTGTAGGTATTTATTTATCATTTTCATTTATGTTTAAATGCCAAGTAATTGAGGGTTTGGTAACTCAAGTGTTTGTTAGACCCATTTTTCGATTGTTTTCCTACCTCTTTCATTATACGAACAGCCTGGTCGAACTTGTTGTTGTTGAACATTGTGTTTGGACGCCACAAGTTGGCCTGTTCCTAGTTCAGACAGGGTGAATAGATTAATTGGGCACACATGTTTATGTTAAACCTAATGGTTTCCTTATGGACACTTTGATAATTAGGCATCATTTTGGCATAGCAGGAACTTGCCTCTTTCATAACTAGATCCATAGCTCCAAAAGTACAGCTCATACAATACAGTAGATAAAGTATTGACTGCTGCTGGACCACTTTTGGAGTGAAGTAGGGATTTCTCCGTTAATAAACCAAGTGTAAGAAGTTGCGTAGCAATCTTTAAGGGGTGCGAAGATTCCTCGGAGTCAATCGAGCTGCCACTTCAATCTGTGTTGCCAATCAATCAATCTGTGTGCCCAAGCTCACAGAATGTGCAATGGAAAGGCTCTACATTTTGTACGAGATCGAATCAGTAATGAAGAAATCCGTAGAAGAACTAAGGTCGCCCAGCAACCAGCGGGTCAGCATTTTAAAGTATGTATATGCGGGGCACTAGACTAGACATACGCAGCGTATAACACCAACCCGCAAGGGGGACGAATGACCTGACAACGCCTAAGGACGCTACTTCAGCTACTTGCCACCCTGAAAATTGTGGGGTAGCGTCCAGCTATGAACCTTATGCGGTTGTCAAATGATGATTACTTATGAGCAAAAAAAAAAGTGATCTTCAAAGAATGATGAATGAAGTTCTGACAAGAAGTTTAGACACGCTTTAGTATGCTTACTTACTTCACGTAAAAATAATGCAATGTGTTAAAATGAGTAAGATAGATGTGTCGAGGGACGTGTAAACTAAACACCGTCAGCCTCGTCATTCGATTTGTCTCTGTCACGACGCCTAAAAACGACTTTTTTTTATTAAAATCTCAGCGGCGCCTGTCTTTATACTTCGATAGTTATTCGCCCGAACAGGACACTCTTTACGTTAGAAATATATTTTAGCGAAAGTGCTTCTTAGAAATTCAGTAACAAACTCTACAGAAAAGATATGTCTGTCACTAATTCGAAATTATATTATTTGGCGGTAATTTCTAAATCTAACCTCAGTTATTGAGATCCTATTGCTAGGCAGAGGCCTTCATTGTGTCAATCCAGGATCTCTGTCGGAGCTATTAAAACAAGCATCTAGTCTACACGAGTCAAGGGCAATTGAACGTGAAAGTTCATTCATTACTGGCTACGTACGACTAGGGGAAATTCTCTTCTAATAATAGACATGACGATAATAGATTGAGATCGCCTGTAGAAAGAATCTACCAAGTGACACGTTATCACCAACGACTGTTTCGTTAGTGTTATTCGGTTTCAGCACGTCAATTACATGTTTGCATGTTTTTATTATTTGATAAGTCGCTATAAAATTTACTACTACCTACTTCCGCACGCAATCAGATAAGTTCGGTTATTCAGCTGCCCTCCCTCCCTAACCCTGAAAGAGGGGTCGTTAGGCCCTTCTATGTGTCAGTTACAAACATGTGTAAGGTTAATTTTCAGGTAGCGAGGAAGTAAATTGTACAGGTGTTCAATTGGCATGCCATGTGCGGGGGTGTGAGGGGTTTCATAATGAGATATGTTATTTTACTGCTCTCAATATCATATTTTTGATTAATTCATGTGTGCTACTATTTTGATTTTGCATTATTATTTTGTAAAAATTGACTTGTTCAGTTATGATTTCAGTAGAGTCAGAAAACTGAACGGGTGGTTTTAAAGCTAGTTTTATTGATTTAGTCACGTATCCTGTTGCAAGCAACAACGAAAAAAAAACGGTAACCGCCCAAGTAGGGTCACCGTGGTTATAATTGACCATGTATGGGTAATTGACCAATTTTGAATTTAAACGACAATATTAAGCTTTCTAGTTGACGGATCGTTGTCAATGGTCTTCTAAATTATATTGGCACTATTGAGTGAAGGACCAATCGCGTTGAAGGACAGCTAAAGGGACAGCGACATAGAAATTGTGTGAGTTTTGTGAGAGACGCGCAAAAAGTCGCCATTTTTTCTTGCCTGCAGTAAGGAGCTCGCGACAGGTACGTTTCTTAAATTCACTTATATCTGGGTTCAATGTTTATGCTATAAGCAAAATTTATGTTGAAACTAAAGAATAATGTATGTAGATCAGTTTGTGGTAATTTTTTTTTGGAATTTGAAAACTATTTCGCGATAATTCGTGCTGGTCAACTATGGACACAGGAAATGGTTACATTCGTAGTTATTGACCAGAATGGTCAATTATTGATAATATACATTTTTTCCAAAATTTTATGCAAACGAGTTGTGTTTGATTAGCAGTTTGATTGTGTACATTCCTTTTTTTCTTATCTGTCCTGTAACCAATAATTGACCATATGGTCAATTACTGGAGTCCTTAATATTATTTCAACTCTAGTGTTTGACCAAATTTAACTTTAGAATGAAGGGTGTAGTTTCACATGAATGTTCAATAGCTTTAAAGCTTATCAGATGATTTCTTTTTCAGATACTGGGTACTATGTAAAATGCCACCAAAATTTTTTTTCAAGTATATAAGAAAATATGGGATACCTCATAGAACTATTATAAACAAAATTAAGTCACAAACGCCGTTAATTCGAAAAATGCGGCAATTCAATTCTTACAACCGAAGAAGAAAATCTACTTTATGCACTGGATTAAGGCTATGGCAAAGAAAGGCTTTCAAGGACAATTTGCCAGAAAGAGCGTGGATGGAAGGATTTCTTAAGAGACATAAAGATATAAGCCAAAGAAATTGCTTAAAATAAAAGCTTTATCAGACTGTATTAATGTTACTACCTATTTACTTATAATTTAAACCTTTAGGTACAAAAATTGCAATAAGAATATATTAATTAAACAATATGTTAGTTTTATTTACTGGTCAACTATTAGAACATCAACTGGTCAAACATTGAAATCTTCTGGTCAAACTTAGAAACATAGGGGTAAATTAACAGAAAAAATATTGTAACAAATTTTGTGTA
Organism: Udea ferrugalis; assembly: GCA_950022985.1. Taxonomy (NCBI): domain Eukaryota; kingdom Metazoa; phylum Arthropoda; class Insecta; order Lepidoptera; family Crambidae; genus Udea; species Udea ferrugalis. The sequence goes on from OX465533.1 coordinate 7,151,411, forward strand.
AGAAAAAAATTAAAACTTATTAGTTCACTGCATTAAACATCTAAATGGGATGATACGTAAAAATTATTAAGTTTGTATTTTATTTCATATTAGAGTAAAATAATAATTGATAATAAAATCCGCCTTAATTGGTCAATTATACCCACGGTGACGTATGATACTGGGGTGGGGTGAAAGTTACTGCGGTTTTTTATTTAACAATTAGATAAGATAAATAATCCCTATTGCACAAAAATACATTTTACAAGGTATCGGTAAAAGGACATGCTTTAATACTATTCAGGCGGTCTTATCGCTGCAAAGCGATCTCTCTCAGGCAACCTTCGGTAGGGTTTTCAGCAGGAGCCAGAGAGTTGAGCTGTTACAATTTGTGAACAATTTATTTAAAATAGAGCCAGTGTGCCAATTTCTCGCACATGGCTTTACTTGGCTTGGCACGCACGCTACTTCTACAATTTGATGGCACGTGTTTTCCTGCTTCAATACTAGATATATACAATATGGGCTAGGCTGGGCTGGGCGAGTTTAATATGTTTTTGGAACGCAGTATACCTACACGGAAATTTATTTTTGACACAGCCAAGCGACTAACACAGGCTGTCACGAAACGCAACTAAGGATCAGAGCGCATCATTCCGATCTTTTGACTTATTTTTACCCAATTTTCACGAAAAAAAGAACAGCTGTCCATTTTATCATCGCATGGTAGAGCAAAGAAAAAACAGAAATGATTCCCCCGTGCCCATTTGATTTGATCTTTATTTTCAGGGACATCCTATGAGTAGGTAGGTATATTAGGTGTTTTTTTCATAGAAAAAGGACAATGATATTTGCAACAGGAATATTTGTGCTGAATGGAGATCGAACCCACAACCAACAGCTATCAAACGATTCAAAATACAGGCTTAATGAGTAGTTAGAAAAATGTACCTTTAGTAGGACACTCGCCCACAAGCGATAAAAGGTGAGCGATTTTTAATTGTTTCAGAGTTTCATGCACCGCCCACTGACTGCAAAAGTCGTTTATGTTTCACATCGCTTAGCAATTTCCGATAGTGGGCGTGCTATAGCTCAGTTAGCAAATAGCATTTCGTTCATCTCAAACGTGACACCCGCGCGAACTGTGGGCGCAGCTTGCACTCACGTCGGAACCCGTGCACTTGGTGGGCGTGCTGGACTAGGCGAAGAATGCCACATTCGCAGCTTATTTTAACAAAATACATTTTGTGTCAGAACCTCATTTTGCATTGTTCTGTTCTTGTTTTTCTACCATAAACCAATCCACCCCTTTTATCTGCACTGGTATAGACAGAAGGCCAGAGGTCAAGTTGTTAAGAATTCATTCAATTCATTGTGCGATTGGTAATACCTACCTAATACATAATTGACTGTGCCTGCTGAAGGTCAAAGGTCAAGGGAATTCAGGGTTATAACGAGCTGATGTTATTACACTTCAACAGTGTGTAGAAAACTCTTTGATTTCTATTAAAAAGACAAGATCTGATTAGGCTTACATGATTATAATCAGCCTATAGATACTGGTCAACTGCTGGACGTATCGCGCCCTACCTTCAGCTGGCACCTCCTCCCAGAAGCCTTTCGCAAATCGTTGCTCCACCTAGACGAAGGGCGCTTCCGTAGGGAGGGCCCGGGAGGATGATCCTCTGGCGGCACCTCTCCGAAGCAGGCGGGTAGGGGCTCGGAGGCGGCGGTTCGCCGTTGGTCTCTCGGTTCCTTAGTAGTGACACCAGTTGGTGAGTGCCAGGGGGCATTCATCTACATGTCGTGTACCAAGATGGACCGACCGATGGGGCGATGTGGCCGAGATTCTCCGGGAATCCCACATCGTTACGCATAGCGGAGTGTAATACACCGGGGTTATTTTAGTGGGTATTCCCACCTCCTTCAGAAGTGGGCGAGTCCCACACTCCCCCACTGTTCCCTCGAACGGATAGTGCGCAAAAGATTTTTTGCCCCGATATAAAAGAAGGGCGCTTCCCTAGACCGAGGGCGCTTCAGGCTGCGCTTGCCAAATCAAGGTGTCCACTCGATTTTTTTTTGTTTACCACATCAATTGCAATGGTGGCTTGATGGCGACAGCGAATCAGCAACTTTTACTCCTGTCTACATTATTTACGCCAGCGGAGTTTACGTCAAACGGGAGTACGTGATGTTATACTGTGCGCACATGTGGCGCACAGTATAACAGTAAATAGGCCGTAGTCCTAGATACTCACATCTCCCTGACAACCAGCACTTGTGAGGTGAGGAGTCAGCACCCAGCAGTGGGATTCAAATGCTGTTTCTTGGCATGATTTATGTTAACCCCATTTTAAACTAAAACGCTTCAAGAACTAGGTTAATCGATTGCGGATTTCGGAGATCTGGGTACCCTTCCCGTATTGAGTACGTCACAATTAGGTTTATCTTTGTTATACACGAATGACGTATCGACTACAGGTACTCGTGTTAGATAACACGAACAGAAGGTAAACCTATTTGTGCCGAAGTAATTATAGCTAGCGTTGTTTTTGTTGCAGGCTGTTTATGGTTTATTGAATTAGTGAGTTAACATGAAGAAGACAGAAAATACTACTAATTATGAATACATTTATTGATTCTGGGGCGGTAGTAAATCTTAAAACATAATTCTTTTGTAAACTGATGTTTCTCAGACCTAGATCAGTATTTTTCAAATAATTGAGCAATTTTATATATTGATAACTTTTTGCCCTATCTAGGCGAAAAAAGGAACTTGAAAATTAATTTCAAACATTAGCTTTTTTAAGAACACAAAATCATCATACTCAGCCAGATAATGTCCATAACTGAACATAGGCCTCCCCTATACTTTTCCAGATGTTTGTTATAAAGATACCCATTATCATATTAAATTCCATTGTTTAAAACTTCGTTAAATACGAGCAAGAGATCTATAAAATGCCTACTATGGAATGCTCATGGCAGCATATGACTTTAAAAAATTACAATAACGCACCTTCCAATTCAATCTGTTTAATAAATGTATGGGAAATACTTACCAAATAGTTGGTAATAAAGTCAAACCAGGTATTTTATACAGATTTTCAGATAACAAGGACCTTCAGAAATCGGATGAAAAAATTAAAGAACCTAAGTAGGTTTTGGGCCTGCCAATAGCACAATAGATGCAAGGAATTATGAGAAATAACATTCTGGTTACATGAGATCCCACATTTCTTAATATTTAGTGCATATTGAAAAGCCTTTTACAAATTACATATAAATGTGCCTATTGGTTCGCTTAATGGAGCTATTGATGTGGCCATTAGTGCCATAAAATCATGCCCACTGCACCAAGATTTGTTTCACCAAGCACCAACCCACCCATGACAAGAATAAAATTATTATTTGAACATGCTTTTCCCTAGCAGTAATTCATATCCATGCTATTTAAGACTATCGGTTGTCACCACCCCCATTCCAAGTTCTGGCTAATTTGTAGATTGTGGAGTGCAGATATTCACTATATAAAGTCAGATATTAACAGAACTTTTGGGCAAGTTAGTCGTTGGGACATATTCACTTTGCTCATTGCCTTCCAATTAAAAGGTGAGGTATTAGGTACCATAAATATTGTTCATGAATATCCTTCTTCAAAGTCTATTGGTGATAAAAATTAACGAAAAAATAGGTACTGCACTTATGATAAGGTGATTTCAGCATTATTGACTTTTTGGAATGCTAATCTTTGTTTTAGCGATGATGACATCATTCTGAGGATAAGATGATGAATAACTTCTAACTTTGATGGGATTGTTGTAAACAAGTGATAGTATAATAATTATAACTTATGTTTTATGATATCGATATCCGGTACATGAAAGGAAATAGAAACAGGAACAAAAGGTTAATTTCTTGACGAAATGCGGCAAAAATATTCACCATACAAAATAAACTTAATAACAATTTACTCACCTGAAATATTTATTATCTAGCACCTAATTGAAACAAAATGCGATCGAAACCACTAGCACACCCACTAGGCAGCAAAATATAGCACTTTATTGAAAAAGAACTGAAAGACTTGCACTGACAGCTCTGTCGCTTTGCTGGTCGATCAACTCTGAGAGGGAGAGGTTAGCAAGTTCCGAAATGCGCAATGTTTTGACTATGCGCATTGACCTTCATTGTAAAAAGCATGCGCATTATACATGTAGCTCAGACAATATATTTAAGGCGTGATCAAGTCCTAAATATTGATGATTTTGTACAAAAAGTAAGTTTCATTGACTAGTGAATAAGTTATTCTTTTTTTCAATGTTTACTCTCTTGTCTTTGCTCTGTTAACTCTATTTAGCGCCATCTATTGGCGGGTAGAAAGCCGAATACCGCCATCTAGTGACTCTAAACAAAATACACAACTTGCTTGCTAAAAGTACAGCTTTTCAACACTAGATGGCATTCAATAACTGAAGTTAGTAGTGTGTTTCAGTGTTTTCAGGCAATATTTTTGTGAGGCTTCCTTTTTTTTTCTAGATGTCACACAGGTCGATGGCCACATACAAAAACAATTGAATTTGCACATTTGACCCATCTACAGATGCAACATGGCACTAAAGTTGCCAACCGTCTGTTAAGATTTACTATTTTGTTTATTCTGTATAATAACATTTATCTATTATTACAATGTCTTTGATTGTATGCGTATCTCATAAGAGTTGGCAACCTTAGCTCCTGCCACTGCGTCGTTATAGGTTAGTTGGTTAGTTGCGTCTCGTTGCCGCCGCGCAATTACTTATAAAAGTGACCCGTCGGCAGGACCCGCGTACTCGCGACAGTGTGCGATAATGTTAATTTCCTATTCTTCCATTACAACTCTTAAAAACGAATCGATGAACCGTATTTCTCATCTCTAGAGCAATCACGCTGGCAATAACCGCGTGCTACAAGGAAACCCTTCGTGTGAGCTCGCTTGACACGTTCGTTAGGCCTTTTAGAACTCATCGATCCCCGCTCGAAAAACTTCATGTTATTATTTACTACATAGGTATTTAGGTAAAAACTTACAAGACACCTTGGGTGTCATTTATGTGTATAAAAATATGTATATTCAACCCTCGACACCGAGGTGCCCACCAAGTGGCATTCCGGCTAACATCACTTCACGTCTCGGTGCTTCACGCTTAGTTCAATCATCAATACGGTTCACTTTGAATTAGTATTTTCTCTCGTTTTGTATGTAAATAATTGAAATATGTTATTTGGCTTAGTTCTTTTCTCTCAAACGACCACAGTCGCAAAGAAATTGAATTTTAACTTTACTTTTAAATGTTAGGGTTAAAATTGAGTGCCTGCGATCCGGTAGAGCAGTCAGAGACAGTAGCGGCTAAGGCGGTAGTCAGTAAAAAAAACACCTAGGTAAACATAAACCAGTCTGTAAGTATGTAAAATATTCACCAATCAGTAATTAATCACTAAAGGTAGTTTTGATAAAAACGCCTGGAGCAATTACTAAAAAAAACCTTCTTTAAGTTGCTTTAAATTAAAATATGGTAGAGCTAAGTATTCGTTACTTGTCGCAGGCCACAGGTTTAGTAGATGGTATCTTAATGCACAGGCTTTTTTCCAGCCTTAAAAATATTATAACAATCAGATCAACCGAACTACAACTAAGCTCCTACTTATAATAAATGAAGTGGATAATTTAATAACCGATAGAGATTACGACACGTTTCGCAATACGATAAGTTTTCGTTTATCATGCAGTAAAAGATTCGTTAAGACGTTATATAACTTGAGTTTTATGGTTGACGTAATTTTTTTTTGGATATTTTTGAAAATTTAGTACAAAACTTAAAAAAAAATAAGGTCTCCTGGTCGATTCCGACCACAGCGGCTAATCTCAACAAGATGAACCAGGTACGCAGGAGATGTTATAGTGCTCAAGTGTGCGCGCAATACACAGGTGCACTCCCTATTTCATCACCTTTCTATGACCCGATGGGACGACAGTTCGACACGACCGGAGAAAGGTGAGGCGCAGGACCGACTTTTTTACATGCCCATCCGACAGCATGGATCATCTTACTTTTCGGACACGAGGTGTTCGGCCTCCAATGTCCTAGCCAACTAGAAACCACAACACAAACATAACATGTTGTTGATTCGCGTGGGATCCGAACCCATGACCTCCGGGTTGAGAGCCCAATGCTCTCACCGCTACACCACGGAGGCAGTACAAAACTTAAGAAGGATAAGCTAAGCTATGTTTATTTCCTAGATCTTCTCAGTATAAACGGACTTCGAACTCGTGAGTTCGCGGTGGTAGAGTCACAGTATTATTTTATCGCACACATCAATGGACTCTACCACCGGGGTCAATGTATACCTACTTACTACTACGTGGTACCCACTTCTTCTTTCGTGTCAATGGCATCAAATAAAATCCGACCAAAACTTGGCGATCTCGACTGCGTCATTCGTTGCCATATTTAGATCCTCCTCTGTGCAGGTCTTAGGGCACAGAGGGCAATCGAGGAGGTGACCCATAGTTTGTGGATCCACGCCGCAGTCACACGCGCTTTGAGTTCCATCCTTAAACCCCCACGTGACAAGGTTTTGTCTGCAGCGGCCAACTCCAGAGCGGAGTCGGTTAAGTGACTTCCAGGTTGGCCACGGCTGGTCAGAGCCGGGTGGTAACATTTCCGCAGGAGGAATGTAGTCAGTGGGGGGAGGGCACTTGCAAGACCAAAGTCCGACTCTAGCGACGGCAGGCTCTGTCACGCAAGGGTAGGTCTGTCTCAAGAAGCTCCTGCGGCTCCTCAATCTTGCCTCCGGCATGTGGTAGCCGTAGAGAGGGTGCCGAGCGTCTGTTTCTTGTTTCGCCTTTTCAATCATGCAGGTAACCTCGCGCCGGACCCCAGGGGGTGCTATCCCTGCGAGCGGGTAGAGTTTCGGCAGCGGTGTAGGTTTGAGGCAGCCCGTTATAATGCGACAGGTCTCGTTCAGCGCAGTGTCGACCTCTTTTGCGTGGGTGGATCTATGCCATACTGAGCACGCGTACTCGCCTGCGGAGAAGGACAGGTACCCACTGTTTTTGATTATCGAAAATTAAAATGTACTTTAACTTTTAAGTATATTTTTAAAAATATAACTACAATTCTTTTGGGAGTAGCCCAGAGACAGGTTTGACATGTATTTCAGCTCAAAAATGTTGTTTTATTGGCCTTTGAAAAAATAGCAATAAAATTGATAAACAGATTTCATTCATTGCCATCGCAACGGCGTAATAGAATCGGCAAAAAAAGTATTAATAGTATCTACATAAGTACATTCTCAGAACATATTTAACATTGACTGGCCGAGAAGTCACGTATCAAAACGAAATAATTGTAAATTAATAACGACTGATATGCAAAATTAGATTTACTATCGCAGTCATATATCACGAAATATCTGTCCAATGGCTCTTCTGGAACTATTGGCATTGACGCAGGTAATAAAGATTGTATCTTCGGTTTTCTTATCTAAGCACGCATTTTTATACGAAAAGCCTGGGGGGATTTGGTAAGTAGGAGCCTACTGGATTAGCTTAAAAAAGGCCCCCTTTAGCTGGGGCTTTTAAAGCATTCCGATCATCTAAGTAATTTAGCCGAGTTTTGCATCTTCAGCGTTCTAATGCAGTTCAGGTTCAGGTCAACACAATCTTCTTAAAAAAACATGACATGTTATCTACTCAGCCATTAAATCGGTAAATAGTTGAGTAGGTACGAAATAAGTTAAGATTATCCAAATTATGGAATGAAATTTGCTTTGCCTGCTCTTTGGATTAAGACTTGGGAAGCAACCACCCCCGCCCAGCGACATGTATATTGTCTTCATAGAGATATCTTCTCAACATATCTTGGTCACTTAATCATGAAGGCATCTGTACTTACGGCCCATTGTGACTTGTCACCGACCTAGCGACTTCCAATAATGTCACCCCATGCATTTTCGAGATCGCCAAGTTTTGGTCGGGTCTTATTTGATGCCATTGCAGCATTGATACTAAAGAAGAAAAAGATGCATTTTTGGCGCTATCAACATGTCACCGGGTGGCTTATGTTACTCATGGCGAGCCCCCCAAGTCCTACGGCTTGTTCACTGGCCATTTTTTAGGTGATTTTCACTGCGATATCGCCGGGATAAATTATTATTTTATTAGGGAGAAATCTCCGGAGCGCTCGCACGCCCCGCGATCTCGTAGCGAAATCGCCTTGGAAAGATTCTACACCTGTCTGACGTCTGTCGGAACAAGAAGTAAGTATTACTTATTTTAATTTTTGGGCGTTAAAAAACATGCTCACTGTTCATAATTCCGCTGCACTCATGGTGATCTGAACAACGATTCATGATTCAATATTTTTGCATGTCCACTTTTTAGTTCCCCTAACTTTTACGAAGCTTTGCAATTTTTGCACCATCAGCCTCTAAGCCTGATCATGACTTGAATCGTTTTCGTTACAAAAACTGCTGAATAATGATAATTTTGTGAAATTTCGAATTACAAAGGATTAAAAGTGCTTGATATCGACAATTAACAAATTCGGCCTGTGTTTATCAGTTAATTACTTATTGATTGATGCCCGAATAGCCTTAATTAGCATTATGATATCCGCAGAATCAATCTTAAAATCAAGTTAAGTAAAATACCTACCTTTTACTTATTCCTTTTTGCGAAAATATACCAAAATATGCCTCATTTTAAACATTCTTCATTCTTAGATTTGACACTAAGTACTAACTTAGATTTGCTTAGATCTTATTCCCTCGTCAGATAACCGTTCAACTTTTGGAAAATTTTGGATTGTTTTAATAATGTGCATGATTGATATCAATATCCGACCAAGCAAGCTGTAGGGTTGCTCCACAACATGAGATAGACGAAAATAACAGTTATTAAGTCAAAACTGTCTAATTCATAGATCAAAGGAAACAACTGGTCATAAGTGATGCGCGTATTTACAAAACATGACCTAAACCTGTAACTATCCAGGACACCGCAAAAGCAGGATACATCCTGGAAAACAGGATGGTTCGTGTCAGGAAACGCAGTTTTAAGCGTTCTTGAACTAAACAGTCCCTAAGTTCGAGACAACTAGGGTATTAAGACTCGGAACTCCAGGGGGCCGGTGACCGTTTTCAACCGAAGGGTATCGGGATACCTGAAGGATGTCACGCTACCTACACGATACTCTCAGGAGTAGCAAGTCTGCATCCAATGCATGATAACACGGTGTTTGAAGACACACGTCTTATGATCGTAGCATACTAGGCAAGCACGGCAACTGCACGGCTCCGACACGGCAATCATCTTGCCATACTTGAACCTTAAGTTGTAAAACAGTAATAGTACATTGTTATCCTAGGGGTGAAAGTTACTTATTTAGCCCCGAGTCGGGGTTTGGCGCCCCGAACGAAGTGAGGGCGCCAATAGTTCGAGGGACTAAATAAGTCTTTCACCCGAGGGAAACACTGTGCTTTTCATTACAAATACGAGGAAAGTAAAAATAAAAACATGAATTAGCTTAAGAAAAAATGAGGAAAATAAATGAAGATCGAATTGCCGCTTTCCCGCCTATTTTGTTTGTTTTTTTTCTGTGGCCGGCCCGCTATTCAGCCATTATTTTTTTTTTTCATCATTAGAAAAATGGTAAATATTTTACTCAAAGCTAAGTTATTTTGAAGAAATTGTTGAAACTAAATTATAATAATGTTATTTAAAACATATATATTCTCTGATGAATACTTAACTTTAAATTATTTCAAATTTTACATCGTGGCTGTATAGAAAGTTGGAACATGGTTCAATAGATATGTGAAAAAGAACTAGTTTTTTTGAAAATAATTTGACACCTGTCAGTTGAAAGTGATTCTCCCTAGTGATGAAAAGTGTTACTTTCAGCCCGCTTCTCAGGTCAGTAATGACCTACTTTCAGAGTATGAGTAATGAAAAAATAGTAGCAGCGAGCGCGCTGTCAGCTCGCTGTTGGCGTTCTCATATTATCTCTTTTAGTACTCAAAATATACTATAACACTCACTACTTCAGGTTCGAATTTGTGCTACGACCTTAAAGCGGGATTGTTTCACATTTTACAACCAACCCAAGGTAATTTTAGTGACATTTAAACAGGGCGTTCGGTTGGCAACCCTATACTAAGTACATATCATTATCACGAAAGTGTACAAGGATAAAAACACGCCTACACCAAGTGTTCACAAAGAAAACAATAGCACTCTCGCACATTGCTCATGTGATAAGCGATAACATCTAATCTCGTTATTTAAGTACATAACGGCCGCTACACGCGTCTCGTTAAACGGCAACGACGTTATCGCTATCCGTTATTAGCAATGAGCCTTGAAGATATTTCTTGAGCCGTTGTTAAGATAGTGCGATCTGATAAGGACTTATCAGTGCTGCGTTACTGTGTTATCAATATACAGTTATAGAGGTATAAAGAGAATTTGCTGCAGTGACGATTGTTGGCTTTATCGAATTGACTTCTAAATGTAGGCGGCTATTAATTTTGCCAATATGTTTTTTCTTCAAGTGGGTTCTCGGAAACGGATGAGATTCTTTATTACATAGAGTTCTTAGAAGTGCGTACAATGCTTTATGGGTTTAGATCTGAAAAAAATTATCGCTTTTTCTTTTCTACTATGAATTCCGCACATCGTTTGGCTCATACATAATCTAACAAAGTAGGCAAGGTATAGGGCCACTTAAGTTAAAAAACGGTTAGGGTAGTATGGTGACTTGCCCCTATGAGACCTGGCATTGCGTTAAGCCACCGGTTGGTGGGTTGGTAGAAGAACCGAGAAGCCAACAGTGCTCAGGCACCCAGAAAGCCACTGCCACTGCTCGTGGTTTGTAGTTGCGGGCTAAGTAAAGTCTTCGTACAGTGAAGACCAGTGGGCTAGAGTGCAGGTGCACTCAGCCACCTGAAAAGAGAACGGAAGTGCAGGCGTGAGGAATGTTAGGGCAAATTTAACGTGGAAGCTCATAGTCATTTATTAAATTACTCAAATAAAAGTATACTTTCATTGTTAAGAAAAGCCACTAGCAGTACTGTGTGGTTTCGTCCTCCGGTGTCAAGTAAACTGACAAAAACTGTGTCCTGCAAATTCAGTTATGGCTTTATTTCCTTGCGCTCTTGGTCTGTCTAGTAAGCCTATGATACAAACTGGTATGTAGCTCAGTAAACAGGCTTGACTCATTTAGAAAATGAGGAAACACTTCAGGTAAAGTACCTCCTTTGTTCTGATGTTAAGACGTTACAGGCCTTATCACGTCATGTGCTTTTGTTTGTTATCTACTTAATGAACCAGACGAAGGTGTTACATAATATTTGCTATGGATAATTAATGGTATTTAAATATAAAGCACTAAAGGGTAGGTAGGCTAGTTTTAGTACGTACCTTATCTAAGTTATGCACATATTTGCATTTCTTCAAAATGTGATTTTTAACTGTCTTATCAGTCGAATTACCTACATCAATATCAGTTTAACTCAAACATATCTGAATAACGCAATAATAGTTACCTATACTTAGATTACATAAATTAAATATTTAAAAAATGACATTTGTTTAAAGATTTTCTTTTTTTGATTTTGTTTTATCTAGGCGTAGCTAATCCTATACCACTGTGTGTTCGAACTTGAAAAATACGGGTAGTAAAGAGAACTCTTATGTAAAATTACCAGTAATTATTAAATTTAATATTAACTGTCTTATTTTGTAGTCAATTTTTATTTTCGTTTTTTTTAAACTTTGCGAAACGCTAAGGTAGGTCGAGGCTTTTTTTATGGGACTACACATTAACGAAACAATCGGCTTAAAAGTTTTCCTGAAGCAGCAATTAATTTGCAATATAGAGACACCGCAAATAAACAACACCATGTATAGGATACGATGTACGGAATGTAAAATCTACTTTGGAATTTGTTTTCAAAATTGTCTTCATGGAGATTCCTTAGATTACCTAATAACCTGCCAATACGGACCATTCGACTGACTGACATTGACGCGTTAAAAAAAAAGAGACTGGATATCAGCACATATAAAAAATAAAATAAAACACAATAATAGACTCTCTCCGGTACCTACAAGTAGTCCATAAGGATGTGTTCACACGGCCGACAGGGAATTCCCCCGTGTACTATCGTTCCAATCGTGACGTCTTGTCTATGCATGCATTACAGCAGCAAGGAGGCAAAGCCCTCAGACGAACCTTAATGCAAATTTATTTAGCAAGACCACAATAGCTCTTACAGCCTCAGGAATAGAGGCCTAAGTTTTAACATGCTCGAAACGCAAACGTTTGAGGAAAATCATTACAGCCCGGTGTTATTCTAGTCACCAATTTCCAGATAACGGTTGCATAACATTATCAAGATTTGACCGTTTCACGTTTGTTGTCTTGTTTTACGGGCACAGGAAATGTCCAAAGGGTCTTTGCCTTTTTCATATGGATAGAAGTTTCCTTCTTCTTATTATGAAGGTACCTACTCTTTAGTTTCAATCAGACTCAATATTATCATTCTCCAGACAAACTAGTCGAAGATGATTTCAATATTTTAAATTCTAAGTAAGGCTTAGATGGATCATCTAAGCCTTAGAATATGAAATATTGACTTTCTTAGCATGACTGAAATTGGTCTTTATCTGCCTAGAGCCCATAAAAGAACTACCTAGTTTATTTTTTAAAATTTTTGGTGATTTTTAACGGCCCATATGCCAACAAATTGCCCAAAAACCCTAAGAAGAAAGTAAATACTTCTTATCGCGGTGTGATGTCCAATTTAAGCAGCAGTTAGTCACCAGGAGTGTCGATGAATCGTTATAATTGATCGTACACACCTGCTCAAGCTCAATCAATTCACTCAGACATACGTGAGTCCGGCTTACTCCGGTCGCTCGGGCTGAGTGAAAACAAACCTATTCCAGTCACGATAAAAGATAAATGCATTTGTTCTATTTTCGCTATTTACTTGACACTTTGCAAGATTTGTACGGATGTCAACAAGTCGCTAAATGGACAAGAAACGTATCGTTATGCAGTTGAATAACATCTAGGAGTAAAGGGCTTGTTCATGCGTCACAATAAAGTCAGAATATCGTAGAATTAGAAATAATAGTCCGCTCATTGACCGGGCGTTGTGTTAAATATCTGTTAAAGAACTTCTCGCGTTTTCACAAGTCGCTGAGAGGTAGCCAAGCGAATAAGTAAGTCATAAATAATGGCAGTGAGGAACAGCCAGCCGGTTAGGGCAGCCAGGTTCTGTTATACCTAAAAAATATTAGAATAACTTAAACCCACGGGTTATTCTCTGGCCGTGACAGAAACCATCAGTCTTAAGACATGTGCAAGCTTACTTGACAAAAGACACAATACTGTCAGAAGCGCTTTACCGGAGAACGAGCACCACACCATCCGCCATCACTGGAAGTTGCTGTGAACACAACAGAAAACCATAGCAACAGCAGCACAGATTAGGGTAATTAATCTTGAATTTTTCTAGATGATGTAGATTTCTAAGGTAGAACCCAGGGCGTGAGTTGGTGACACTGAGCCAAGCGAAAGTTAAAAGCAATAAATTGTAAATTTATGCGTCATGGATCAGTCATACTAAAACATTCACGTTTGCACAGAGCCTAGTTAAGCGTGACCATAGTGTATATGCCCTTACTTATGTGACGAGTGACAGGTAAAATTCAAGAGGTCGTTAGAAAGACCTTGTTCGTGCAAAGTAGTGCAGTTCCTACTAACGGAACACAGCTACACGATAGACCTTCCGATTAGGACTGACGGAATTGCATCTTATACATAACATTACGGAGCAAACTACGTGCCTGGTGGTAGGTCAAGTTCATAAAACACACATAGTTATTTATAGCTCCGTTCTACTGACACACTATGGCACTATATGTACGAGTATGGTGTCAGTACAATAAATATAGTAATCACCTAAGTAAGTTTAGAAGACCTGCAAACTGCCTGCTTTCTAGGAGGCAGGTACTATCTACTAGATAAGAGGTGTGTCTGAGAGACTTAGAGAACGTCACGAATTACTCGTAATAGGGCAAGTCATTAAAATTATATTATGTAAAACGACCTAGTGGTTGACTTTTTTTTGCGTCGTCGCAACGCAACGCAGCATCACTCTAAGGTTTGAACTTGTTTTGGGAATCATATCATCCATATTTTAAATCCCACACGAGCTAGAAGCTGAATGCCATGGTACTTGAAATTGTTTTACATGGAATTCATACACTAATTATGGGAAATTGTAAATACCGACGAAGCGCCCGTAAATTCATCCACCATATTGATGATTCACATTGAACAGTTTTGAAAAATGTAATGATGTGCAGAGTCAGTCAATCCCGTTCTTGGACAAAAACCTAATTTGGGAGAGCATGCAGTCTAACAAGTCTTGTTTTAAGCATGACTCTGGCTGCCTGAGGCATTTTGTTGTAGAAAAAATCACTGGTTTTCGTTGACGGGGCGCTAAAAGTGAGCTACAAGTTTGTTTTTATTAACCAAATAAGATGCCGCGTACCTACGTAATATTTTATCTTACCGCATTGTCAGTCGGCTTACTCTTTGATGTTGTGGGTATAAGAAGGGACAGCATCCATTAGTTTTTAAAAACCCTGAGTCTAAGTAAAGGTCAGGGGTGAGTCAGGGATCCGAGAGAAAGGAGGAAATCGGCTGGGTTTTACAAGTTTAACTATTATGAATGGCTTGTTTGGCTGCATTTACTGTATCCGTACTGTAACCGAAGGTACTATCTACCTGGAAACATCTAATAGTATTACAGCTGAACATAATATGAAATAAACCATCTAATTCATACTTTATTCTAACCCCTGAAAGTAAGTATTAAGTATATCTACCTCATTTCAAGGGTCAAAGTAACCTTTTTATTCGTAGCTTGTTTCAGGCTTATTGTCTCAGAGACTCTACATAGAGTATCTAGTACATAGAAAGCGATAACTAGGCATGTGTGTGATATTTTTATTTTATTTTACCACTATTTTGACAATCTTAAATACAAATTCTTCTATTTTCTACTTTTGTTTTCTCTAGATTTTTCTATCTTCCCCTTTCTAATATAGTAATAGATACTTAGCGGTTATAGAAGACGCCTGGTTTGTGGAAGTCTTAGGTTCAGCTGTCAGAAAACGTATTTACACTTTTAAACTTACATAATACCTACTTTTTAATTGTCCTAGAGACTATTGCAGTACCCGCAAAGGGTCACTAAGTTCTAAGTGCTTAAATTGTTGACGTCACCATGTATCCACTTAGTGAGCAAATAAAGTTTTGAAGTTTGAAGTTTGAAGTAAGTAAGTAGTGATTCTGTAAATTTCTGGCATCAATGGACTTCCATAACACAAACTAGTTAGTTAGTACTTTAGCAGATGAATTCTTATTCCAGATCTAGGACTTAAGTGTACGGAACAACTCCACAGATTATCTCACTTTGAGTCACGCACCTCAATCCTCCTCCTCTGCCCTCTTTGTACCTACTCGATTACCTCCTCTCGAGACAGTATCTCTACTCGAGATAAAACTGTTGATCTAATGCGCTAAATATAATTTATCTTCGTTATGTATCGCCGTTATGTTTGCACGGAAACAGAATTCGTTAGATATAGATAATGAAGGTTTTTGAATAACCAATCAAATAGATATCTTGCGATTATTTGAAGTTTTTTTGTCTGACTTTTAGTATTATGGAGCATCACGTGAAAATAACATACTATATACTCATGACTAGATTCCAAACGCGGTATCTAGTCACAAGTACACTGACTGTTGACGTCATGTCCAACGGAACATTTAGAAGCTCACATGTCTCCGAGCGAATGAAACAAAATGTGGGGCGAGACAACTGCCGTTATCGGGCTTGCTTGGGTTCTGAATTAAAGCTTTGGGTTTGAGTTGCCAGGACAAAATTCTTAGTTGTGATTCGTGCGAGGTTTTAAGCTTGGGCTACGAGTTACTGTGCTTAACCACTGGGCCACGACTCTCTCGAACTAAGGACAAAACTACTCGAGGGAATTTTATGAAACTTTGTAATAAAAGTAAGTAGGTATTTTTACTTTAAAAGGTTGAGTAGAAATTGAAAAATTGAAGAGCTAAAATTGAATGAACCGGCTCCGCTTGTTCCCAGAGGTGTGGCATTCATTTACACATCGAACGAATATATGAAGTGAGATTATATTCTGGCGTTTTGTAGGACTCAATAACTAGGTAGGTACGCGAATTTTCTATGCGCACTGTTTTTTGAGTGAAAAGAACTACTTAAGCCTCATAAACTTTTGGAATTACTTCTAGGCATATGTGGGAAGAATACCAATTCGAGTTGAAGCCAATAGTCGAATAGAGTTGGCGATTTTTCCTGATCACAATCGAGATGGAATTTGTTGCGTTAGCCAGACACAAATGACACCGCATGTTGACCTTCTTGTTAAGATAGATAGATAGATAATATTCTTTATTGCACATTAACATTAAAAACTTAGTTTAGAAATACATTGAAAGTAATGCACAATTTAGGCGGCCTTATCGCTAATAGCGATCTCTTCCAGGCAACCTACGGGTAGAGGAAAAAATAAATAAAAATGGGGTAAATGTGCATAATTACATTACATAAATAAATAAATCTAAATACTTCGGACAAAAATAAATATGACCAATCAATTTTATATTACAATACATGTATAGAATTAAGTATAGTTACATGTATAGTGTTAAGATAAGATACGATAAGATGAGATATACTTTATTGCACAAAGAAAACAATTACTTAACAATCCCCGCCTGATGCCAAGACCGAATGCATTTTTCTGGTTTTCCTATCTTTACTTAACAATGCTTTCAGGGATTTAGTTGTACAATGTAGGCGGCCTCATTGCTAAAAGCGATCTCTTGCAGACAACCTTCCGGTAGGTTAAAAGGTGGAAAAAGATATTGTTAATGTTTCTTCCTCGGCAGTCTGCCACACTCGCGGCCTTAAGAGCACCTTGGCGGAGGTGGTCCCTTGCCTAAATTTCATGTACTTAGAGTAATGCAAATAAAACATTTGTCAAATTATGTAGGTAGGTAAGTACTGTTATTTTTCTTAGGCCTCTATAAAGTCCAGTTTCCAGTATCACAAAATGCTGTAAGACACCAAAGGTCAGTTAAGTAGCAAATTTTGAATCAGGTACAACTTTCTGGGCTGTGCAAATAACATCGTTCAAATTAAGTATCGAACTTGCTTATTATCTTGAATTTTCAGGCAAAACAATCACAAACGAATTATTTAAGGGGAATCCAAGCAAGTTTTTTTAAATTACACAGCCTAACATGGACGTGCCTAATAAGCCAAGTTTTTGTGGTAAGATCATAAAACTCGAATTCTGTGAACTCTTGCACTTAATTGCAAAAGGCTACTTACGGACCCTGCGAACACATTGGAAACATAAATTGTTTCTCAAAATATTTACCGAATGCATTAGTTATATTTTAAGTCTTGTAAATATAGACAGATGTTCTTGGAGATGTAATTTATGTTTGACTGTTTTGTTTTGTCATTATCATCATCATTATTATTGACGACCGATTTGGTATAATTGTTGAGAAGTCGGCTACTACACCACACAAAAGGTCGCGGGTTCGATCCCCGCACAGTACAAACATTTATTGGTCTGGGTGTTTCCTATGTATATATTAAGTATGTATTTACAAAAGAAAAAGTATTTAAGTATGTTTATCCGTAGTCTAGTATCCCATAATAACGGGCTTTAATTAGCTCATCTTGGGGCTATATTACACAAAAGAAAGCAGCAATTATTTTTTATCTAATTATTTCTGCCGGACGTTCATCTATTGGGGGTCGTTCATCCTTCGGTTCCTCTACCCTAGGTGTGTTCCGGACAGATTTGATCCCAGGTCCACCGGGTTCCGCGAGATTAACCACTGGGCCACGACGCCCTCATACATACCGGTACAGTGTACTTTGTATTTTTTAACATAATATAAAACCGACATAAGAAAAGATGTCCACTGTTAGATAAATCATCATCATTCATCCATCACTTACATAACGCACATCTGAGTATTGATCTTCAGTGGCGATTGTCTTCCATACTTTCATTATGTCATTATAATATTACCTAACAGTAGTCGACTATGTTTAGCACGTGTATTAATCAACCGTATATCAACAAGTAACTTTGAGTCAACGGACGCGACGCGGCCACGTGGCCAAATAAATGAAATATTAAACGAGTGGGTACAGACAGCATCATAATGATGTGTGCGTACAGAGTGGTTGATCAAATGTTTGAAATATTTATGAAAATCAACCTTATCACCACATAATTAAAATAGTGTTGACTTGTTTTAGATTTCAGTTACGCTTCAAACAACATACGACTCTGTCACTGTAGTACAACTGCTTTTGTCTAACCGTCGATACCTTTTTGACCACTCAGCCTTTTTGAGCTATTTTGATGCTGACTGTAAGTAACGATCAGGCATTCCGGCTAACATCACTTCACATCTCTGTCCTTACGCTAACTTCAATCAGCAATAAGTTTCACTCAAAATGATTATTTTCCCTCATTTTGTATGTAAATAATTAGAAATCGTTATTTGGCTTACTTTTATTCTCTCAAACGACCACAATGGCAAGTAAACTGAATTTCAAAGATACCACGACCGAATTGAGTTTTGGCGCCAACCGGCATAGCAGTAGGTAGGTACACGGACACTTAACTCGCAAGGTGGATTGAACTTAACAAGGTTTATTGCCACACTATAGATCGCTTATTTTGTTTCACGATTAAACTATTGGTGATTTTTTCATTTAGGTAAAATGATTAAAGAAACCACCACTAGAACTTTCCTGAAAAAAAAATTGAACTGTCTGCCTAGTCTAGAGCTTAAAACATTGATACTTATAGGTCGCAGGATTTTTGTGGATAAGTAATAGAAATATTTAAAGGTTTATGCTTAGCAATGGACAAAGTGTGGCTGTTCATTATGCTGATGATAAACTGTCTGTCGTCTTTTTAAAACATATTAAGTAACTATATTATTTAAAATGATTAGAATTTTCTTATCACTAGCAGACAGATCTACCTCAGTCGTTATTCAAAGCTCACGTGTCTGAGACACAACTCAGTAGGTTTTCCTTCTCAACTTTTAAAACAAGACAGGAACTGGTAATGTAGCCTGCCCTAAGCCGGACACGGCTGTAGTTACGTAAACACTTAATTAGAATGCACGACCGATCAGAGAAATGAGGTGCAACGTGTTTTATGTACAGGCAAAGATAAAAATAAGTTATACAAAAGTTTTGTTGCTTTTAAGCGAACTGATAGTGTCACTTTAGTCGGTAGAGTTGAAAGAGATTGGTTTGAAGCCAAGGGAGAGACATAAAGGCTTTGATCTGATAATTTAGGCAAAAGGTGAATAGTTGGTTAAACACCCTCAAATTGTCAGCAAAATTATAAAAAAAAAGTACCCATCATCAAAGTAAGCATTTCCTTTGGGACATGCCAACACCATTAAAGCACACAATGTTATTTTACAATGTCTTACCCTTGACAGTAGGTTGTGAAATATATCGAAATAAACTCTTGACCTTAATAACATAAACCTTAATGACTGTCATACAGAAGGTGCCACCGAATTTTCTGATTAGTCTTCTTGCTTACTGTGGAGGATTGCTTACTGTACTATTGATAAGAAACTTGCTCAAGTTGTCCCTAAGCTCAGAGCTCATTTAAGTACGATTTTATATAACTACAAATAGAAATAAACAGTCATCAAGATTAGTGTTTTAAAATATAGCTATGGTAGGTGATTGATTAGCTCATAACGATGTTTTAGCTGTGTTTACGGGGTAGTTAGCCAAACTGGATGAACTACATCGTACTGCGAGTATTATGTTCTTCCACAGCTGGACGAAATTCTTCATCTAGTTGATAAGCTACAGAATAATTAGGGTACCTACTTAACTTTGCCCTTGCTAGTAATGTTCCGTTTACCATCTACTAGATACTTACCTTCACCTCTGAAAAGAGGAACATCTCCCTTAAGATGGATCATAAATATAGAACTAGAATACTAGCTGGCTACGACGGTGAACAATTTTAGAAGTTTCGTTTTGTTTATTTTTTTTGTTCATGTATTGAGACAATATCGCCCACGTCGCTTTGTTCTCAAAGTGAGAGCTTTGTTCATCTCGTCTTTAAAAGATGTGTTTTTAAAGGTTTATTCATCAGCAGCCGCATGATGTCCACTGCTGAACATAGGCCTCCCCCATAGATTTCTAGAGCGGCCAGTTGTAGGCGGCCTGCATCCACTGAAAACCTGCGACCTTTATGAGGTCGACCGTCCACCTTGCGGGTGGGCGTCCCACGCTGCGCTTGGCCTTGAATGGTCTCCACTCGAGGACTTTCCGGCCCCAACGGCCATCAGTCCTTCCAAAGGTAATTGAATAATGTTGAATCAGTAAGAAAAAATATTGCGACTAGATAGCCGAGAAAATGATTTAATTAGGTTCGACTAACCAGTTGATGAAAATACTCATTGCAAATGCGGCGTAATTAAATGATAAGACATGTCTAGCAAGCACGAATAAGGTAGGTATAGGTAATGTATCACAAAGTGCATCACAAATTAAATGTAGAGTCGGCCGATACTGACTTTTGTTTACTAATTACATCGAATACGAAACATTGTGAGTTCTGTTTTAACAATAACAATAATAAAGTATACTTAATAACAACGTAAAAAAACACTTTATTTTCTTGGTAAACTACTAACATCGTTCTACAGTCAACGGCATGGCAGACTACCGGACGGGTCATTCCTCTTTGCTCTATTGCAAAGAATTATACATTCAGCAAGAGCGATAGAAAGAACGGAAATGTGTAGCCTGATGAGCCGTTAACTGTACATGGGATTCTTAAATCTTATTTACTAGTCCACGATATGTTTTGTTTTTTTATTATTCAATGAGGACGCCCCACTTGGCCTAAAGGGGTCTTTATTTTAAAACAAACAGCAAGTCTCACTTTCGCTGTGGGTGGGTATGTAAGGAAATGCGTACATCCTTGTTGCACTCGGGAATCCCAGCTCTTCGCTAAGTGCACTCTTGAAGTGCATTCTGCAGTCTATAAATGTGCGAACCGGTTAGGCTGAGCTGCTATTTTGACTGGATCATTCTGCGTGACTGCGTACATCCAGTCACTTTTACTTTTATTTATTTGTTTACTCTGATGCAATGATCAGATGATCACACAGTGTTACGGGGTTACTTGTTTTTTTTATGTACAGTACTGGCTAGTCGAAAAGTCCATGAGTGGTTTCGAGTTATTATTTTTTTACACTGGCTGTCCCGAGGCGACACAATGATTTCGTTCTGTCAAATGGACGATGTTATTGGACTATGTCGATGACAGTTCAATGAAAAATAGTTGACCACCAACCATCGACCACACACAAATGGGCTGATCAAGCAAGTCCCGTTTGACAGGTACATGTACAAACCAAAGGACATTTTGAGAAAATTACAAACTTTAATAATAAAATTATGTTTTTTTTATTCAATAAATCAAAAATCATAAAAATTGCAGCAGTTTTCCAGTCAAAAGTACTTTTCCAGTTAAACTTGCTCGTCATAGTATAGGTATGTATAGATTCGGTTTATAAGTATATCCTTTCGGGTCATTGAACTGATTTTGTAAATTGTTTTGAACACTTCGTCACTAAGTATGCATGGTATCTGTGTGCATTTTGGTCTTTTAAACTTCAAGGCTATTAACTTAACTTTGAAGTCGATGTGACGTAGTGTTTTAATTGTGAACGATAATGTTTTCATGCAGTTTAGTTTGCGTGTCCATGTCTTTAAATTAAACTGAACACACTTGACACACATTTCGTATGCGCATGCATGTATGTTGTCTTTGTTTGTTTCGCGATCTTCATACTTAACCCACGTTAAAAAACGCGTGCACTGAAAAACTACTGTTTTGAAAGCAAATAAGTCCACTTTTTCAGTGTGGAATAAAGAAATGACAAACGTTCAGAAGTTATTGACCATCCATTTAATATTTTTCATTTAGGCAAAGTACATCCTCTTTTGCATACTAATTCTGAAAAGATTTGTTATGAAAATCTTGATTCTTGATA
This sequence comes from Udea ferrugalis, assembly GCA_950022985.1. Lineage (NCBI taxonomy): Eukaryota > Metazoa > Arthropoda > Insecta > Lepidoptera > Crambidae > Udea > Udea ferrugalis. The sequence continues at coordinate 7,173,640 of OX465533.1, forward strand.
CGTTATGGCGTGAAGGTTAATTTGTGTATTTGTAAGTTGCATTTTATGTAGCGGTTTGCACGTTTGTAATTTTCAAATAATCTTTAGATAGCCTGACCAAAAATGTGCTTATTATTAGTCTCTATCTACATAAGTAATAATAATTGTATTTGTTTAAATGTTACCCTAGAAGTAATGACTAAATCGATGCATCTACCTAGCAGTCATGAAGTCATTGTACGTAGAAATAAAAACCAATTGCTTTATTTACATTTTATGAGTAGAAACATTTTAGGAAGTCAAGTTTTTACCAATGCTGAATGTCGTTCCCGCTTTAGATCAAGGCCACGTTTTTGTCAGATTTCGCGATACTACTGACTTTACGGTTTCTAAAATTAAGTTATTAATCCACGCGACGCATTATGCCTGGTAATTATTATACATTTGAAGTGCATTGTTGATATTGAAACAACATTCAAAGAAAAACACTTTTTATAAAAAACATGTTTTCTTACATTTGTTTTCTTACCACATACTTACGTCTAGAGCAAACAGTGTAATGGTGACATACAGATACAGACCTACTGTCGCAGTCTAGATATGGATTCAGTGTACCATTTCAATAAATCAACAATGGTGATCGCATCCGCGACATAATTTCGTCTGACCTACTAAACTGATTCTCGGAAGTTATACTCTACATTTGAAGAAGCTTTCATACATACAACCCATATGATACCACAGCCGTTGTTTTCAAAACTTTAAATTTTTTTCAAGATAACTTAGGGTCACACTTACAAAAAATTACAGAAAAGTTTTAGATACATCGGCCATAATTTCAAAATGACTAGATGGCGCTGCGCAAAGTTTCATTCGATCTAATTGGCCCTTTGTCTAACTAACATATTGAGAATCACACTTGAAAACTTGGCAGGTTAAAAACAAACAGTTTGTAAGTGAGAATACGATCCATTTTTTTTCTAGCATTTCACCACGAAAAACTTTGAATATCAAAACGGACGCCCGTAACAATAACAAATTCGTCGACATTCATAAACCTACCTACTCACAATACATCTTCAAACCACACCAAAAAGCAATTTACACGCTGCCATTGCTTTTATGATAATTAATGTAAAAAACCAGCGCGACATTTTTTTTCCAAACGTCAAATTCTAACTAAACGCGGCACACGAAATTAGCGCGCGGAGTGTAAGGCTGTCGTGCACTATGTGCAGGCTGCGCGGGAGTGGCGCGAGTGACGCCGGCCGGCGCGCGCATAGTCCCGGAGCGTCGCTCTCAGACGCCGCACGCGCACCTCGCTGATACGCGCCCTTATAAAAGCGACGCGCGCTGCGTGCACCACATTGATTACCTCCGGCAACCACCAGAACTACCTAAAAATGTCGCTCGAAATTCTGAGCCACAGGCACTCCCACGATGACGACACCGAAGGCGTCGTTCTGGCCAAGGGGATCTCCATGGCGGTGCTCTTCTGTGCCTCCATGATTTGCGGAATTGCTCCCCTGCTCATTTCTAAACGGTTCAACTGGGTGACCGCTGAGGAGGCCGGCACGCTCAAGAATACGAACAGGGTGGTGATGACCCTTCTTTCGTTTGGAGGAGGTGTCCTGCTATCCACCACCTTCCTGCATCTGATGCCTGAAGTCCAACACAACGTGGAATACCTGCAGAGTGAGTACTTTTCACTTATTATTATTTGTTATTTTCTCCATATCACAACATATTTACAGAAGAATGTCTATGTGATTTGATCGAACAAGTTTTATTTAAGAACTGGTTAAAGTTTCTTTGCTTACGATTTCAAAATGTACAGCCGTCTGATTGGTTAACTGTTAGCTAATCTCTGGTTTAAGTTTCACGCACTTAAATGTGTTATTTAAACCTATAATAACGTATCAAAACATGACTAAAAATAATTCTAAACATAGATAAAGGGTTATAATTTGCGTGCTATTTTGCAATCGGATATCATCAGTACAGTTAGCATCAAAATGTTGTGTGCAAACTAGACAAAAAGGTATGGCAGTTTCACAAAATTTGAATACTGCAATAACAGAATCATATGTCATTTGAAGCGTCACCAAGCTCTTAATAATAATAATAAATAATAATAAATATCCTTGGACATTATTCCACACAGCGCCATCTAGTCCCAAGTAGGCTAATTATAGTCCGTTATTATGGATACTAGACAACGGATAAACATACTTATATACTTTTTCTTTTGTAAATACATACATAATATACATAGGAAACACCCAGACCAATACAAACATACATGTTCATGCACACAAATGCTCTTACGACAGGTGAACTATTTAAATTCTACTTAATTCTTCGTACAGAGTGGTCAAATGTGATTTTAATGCTGACTGTACATACAAATCATAATTTAGTCGAGTAATGTCAATATCGCGGACCAAGTGGAATCCATTGTATTTTTTGCGACTTTTAATGGTAAGTAAATATATAACTACAATGCAAATAGTGGTACAGCATCTTAACACGTCGACATCCACTTAAGAACAATGAAATCGAGTATCTTGATTCTTAATATACTTAGTAGTAGTATGTAGATCCTGTTTACCTTGAATTTACTTTAAGTATTTCGTTTCCGGAGATTGAATGTCAGACCGGCGTTCAATCTCACGACATTTATCTAAGTTACTACTTGGCTTATTATCACATTCGTAGTAATTATTACTAGAATTATGTTACGAAGTACACTACACGTACATTATAGTGTACTTAAGATGTTATTATATTCACGAATATGTAAATTCTTGTGATAGCACGATGAGTTCTTCGCTTAATTATAATTACAACATACGAAAACAGATAATTAAATCTAACGAAAGTGAATCTAAGGTTTTTCAAACACGACAGACGCTTTTAATTACAGCAAATTAATAAAAAATAATATTTTTTTTATTACTAAAAGTAATGAAATATCAACAATACAGACTCTTTTTTAAAAAGCAAAGGTTCGCTACTAGGGTCGGCCGGAGAGAAAATCTGTCAAATTTGAAAGCGATCGTGACAGCTATGGTCACACAGTGGTTGGGCCGTGCAATCCGTGCATAAATGCAATGCATAAATCCGGACGACCACCTTGGTGTAATTGTTTAGAAGTCGGCTACTACACCAAAGGCCGCGGGTTCGATCCCCGCACAGTACAAACATTTGTGTGCATGAACATGTCTGTTTGTATTGGTCTGGGTGTTTCCTATGTATAATAAGTATGTATTTACAAAAGAAAAAGTATTTGAGTATGTTTATCCGTTGTCTAGTATCCCATAAAAACGGAGTATAATTAACTCACTTGGGGCTAGATGGCGCTGTGTGGAATAATGTCCAGGGATATTTATTTATTTATTATTATTATAAATCGCGGCATGATAATCATTTGATGCGTTCACCAAAGATATTTTTATTTCGGCACAAAATATATTTCAGGATATAGGGCAAACAAAAGAAACTAACCAAAAATTTTATTTTATTAAACATACTAACAAGCGGTTTTGCCAATTATTTTTTTACACTATTATTTGCAATCTATTCTCGTGACCACGTTATTTGCACAATGTTATATCTGGTACTTGACGGTTCCATCGAGATTTAGTTGTAACTTGGTTTATCCGTTCGATCATCATCAACACAAAATATTTCTTACATCCAATGCATATGATATAGCAATACACGGAGCCATTTCTAGTAACATGCAGAAGAACCCACTAATAAATTGGTCTTACTTGTAATGAAAAGCTGCAAGAAGCATTAAACGGAGCTATCTTGTTACTAACTAAAACGAGGAATTTAACAGTTGTCAACAGTTGAGACACTTTTAGTGGATAATTTATTTTAGATAATAACACTTGAGTAATACCTTTAGTCTCCTGTAGAGGCCATCGCGCTGAATTTAATACAGAATCCACCGTGATCTTCATCTTACTGGAATTGATCTACGAGTAGAGCATAGTATGAAAGGAAGTCACCCTCCGCGTTTTTCTGTCTGTTTTTACATAAGCTTTCACTATCTTAATAATAGTTGATGCTAATTATATTTTCTAGAACGTTTGTCTGTATAGCTCATTCAAATTACTACAGGGAAAAGCTGTGTGCAAATAGCCAGTTAGAGATAAAAATGCTTGCACTGCCATTTTTCCATGGCTGACGTAAATATGATAATTCATATTTATATCAAAGTTCTATCTGATCCATTTTTTTTAAATTTAAAACGGGTTTGCGTTTGACCTCAGTCTTGCCAGCCACGCTTACCCAAAAAATGCCTATTCACTCTTGCCTTGAAGACACCAAGGTTGTATGTATCCGGAAACACAGACGCAGGGAGGGCGTTCCACTCCTTAGCGGTGCGGACCAGAAAGGAAGCACCAAACCGCTTAGTTCGGACCGCTGGAAAGTCGACCACATGGAGATGAAAGCCCTCGCGGCGTCTTGTGGTCCGGTAGTAGAAAGTAGAGGGTGGTATCAGGTCATGAAGTTCTTGCGCACACTCTCCGAAATACACCTTATAAAAAACTGATAGACAGGCAACTCTACGCCGATGCTCCAAACTCGAGTTTGGTTCCAACGAGCGTCTCGTCACCTATCAATCTCCTGGCTCTTCGGTCTACTGAGTCCAGTGCATCCAGCTGATACTTGGCAGAGCCATCCCAGAGGTGGCAGAAGTACTCCATACACAACCGAATTTGTGCTTGGTACAATTGTAAAAGCTGTTCCGGTGTGAAGTGTGTTTCCATTTCGAATAATTTGTCATTATGTTCTATTGCAATAACTATTTCTGTTTCGTATAAGCAAACGCAAACTTTTTTTTTTTTGCTCGAGCTCTCCATCCTAATTACTATGGAACGAGTGAAGTTTCTTTGACAGCCCGCAAGTCAGTCTTCCACATGACGCCGGGTGAGTGCACGTCACTGCGTAAAGAATAGGAAAATGAAATGGCAACTAGTACGAAATTGTCAAACCCAAGAGAGCTTTTAATCAAGTGTACTTATAAATATAAACCTGCCATATAACTCTTATGGTGAATCATGATAAAATCATACGTTTGATAAATTATGCATAATGCATATGAACAAACAGTACGGAGGAAAAAAAATAAAGTTGTACTATTTTCAACAAAAGACCCTATGTGCGCCTATTTCGTGTAAATTATCCGCGTAATTATAAATGTCATTTTCGTCAAAAGCGACGTGCGCTCACCTTGGGGACATGGGGGGGAGTGAGCTGCGACGGTGCGCGGACAGCTATCAAAGAAACTTCACTCACTCCATAGTAATTTGTATGGAGATTTCAAGCGAAAAATTCGGAATGTTTGGGAATTTTTTGCACAAAACTGAAATAAAGCAATGAAAAACAACTGATTGGCAATGCTTCTTTGATATCTGATCTTTACACGTTATTTAAAACACGTAAGTTGTTAGTTTATATGATGCCCCAACTTTTGAAATACGGGAGTGCGTTTTGCACGTTTTTAGCGATATTCTGATTTTTTTTCACATTAATCTAGTAAGTTGATCCATATACTGGAAATTTGAGCTGATTGTGCAACTCTTTGACTACTATGACGATTTTTTTCGTGCCTCACACTTTATATTTTCTATATAAAACTTTAGTTTTCCCGAGAGCCGTTTTCCTGGTATCGAGCCTTAAGTAAGTTGTATATAGGTAGTAGTGTTTACAATCATAAATCTTGTTCTAACCGAAAAAAAAAGGAAAAAATATGTTTCAACATCACTCTTGAATCGAATCCATCACCGTACAAAGTCATTGAAACCTTTTTCTTTTTAATTGTTTTGGTTGAAGGGGCAAACAAGAATGGCCGCGATGTAGAGTGGAAATTATCTAATGGTTGCGCAAGCGCCGCTAAGTGTGCCACTGTCCGCGCGGATGGTTCATCTCGGTGCCTGATTAAGTGCCGGTTTCTTCCCGGTCTAGACATTTGTTTGTTTTTAGTTTTTATATCAATACTTTGTTAGATGATAGCGTTTGGGTGTTTATTTCTAATCGTAGTTGCATATAGGTAGGTATAGCACCTTTTCAAACCGCAGCCTGGGAGTTGATATAATGCTCGTCCACCTCTTAAATGAGGTGAGGATATTGCCCACCAGTGGACGTAATATCTCAATAATGAAGTAAACTTAGAGGACAGTTTTATTTTAGATTTATGAATTTTTGCTGATGTTTAGATTCTTATAATGTTATTCTGGTTTTGTTGTCGTTTGCAGTCGAATGAATTGTATTAATTAATACGAGTTCTAAGAAGTCAAAAACCTAATCCATGCCAAAAAAATAAATGCAAGGACGTAATAAAATACAGGCTGTTGTTTTTGAAACCAACCAAACTTTCGAAGAAGGTTGAGATCAGAATTTTCAAATAAAGAATTAGCCTAAATTGAGATAAAAAACAACGTTGTACTGACACTAGGAGAGCCAGCATTTTGGACGTTGACTCTCCAAAAGTTTTTGAGAATTATCGGAAGTTTCTCAAAATGTCAACATATATTTTTTTATAACTGTGTGTTTGGGAAGCAAAGCCCGATTATTGACGCAGAAACCTAGATAAAATCATGAAATTCTGTTATGTCGTTACAATTTAAACCACCATTGGGTAGGTATTGAAAATGGATTTTGCTATTAGTCAGATTAAATAGGAAAGGATAAACAAACTTGGGGAAGACCGATGCTGTATAGTATGACGCAAATCATTAATTTGTCGGGCATCCCGAAGTACTTAGTCATTTCAGGAGAAGCCTTTTTGAAAATATTGATTGATTGAAAAGAAAACACTATCTTTTCTTTTCAAACTAGGTGAAGCATTAAGGCAACAAGTCCGGAATCTGTGCTTTTTATATGTAAAAACAAAAAGCAATATAATATTTTAATGACATGACCACTATATGCGTAGCGTCGTTAGACGCATAGTTATAGGAATCGAGCCGAGCAGCCCACGAATGGGGTTTAAAAGGGTCACATACGTCTGTAACGTATAGGAAATACTGTCTTTTGCTACTGTAACCATTGATAAGATTGTAAAATAACAAGAAGGGGAACATTAAAAGGGGTAAACCCCTTTTTCTTAAACTGGTGCAGCAAAATAGAGTTTTTATAATTACTTTGATTCAAAATTATGTAAGAGATTCAAAATGATGAAAGCAAATAAAACAAATAAATTAAAGAGATGGTGTAGTTTCATTAGTGACGGTAAGAAAACAAATAAGATTTATAATTTCATTGCACCAACCAACAAGTACAACCAATATACAATACAATTTATCACTAAAAAAAAGTCATAAAAAGTGAAAACTTAAGAGAACAAACATAAGTGTAAGAGTATACTAAGATATTGATTGGGCTATTATTAAAAATAAGCAGTTGTCACTGTCCAAAGCCGGAATATTAACGTTATTGGCAAATAAATACTTGACCAATTTTATAATCGCTATTTTTAGCGCAACTATACCGGCTGAATATTTCCACTAGGAGTGGTATACCTAATAAAAGTAGTCTTAGAAGCTGATTTCGATGAAAACTAAAACTCCATTCCTTTTTCCCTTTTAAGGAAAAACACCCTCCGCGTTATTGCTCCATCCTGTGAACTGTCACTTAGCCCCTTTCACTAGCCACTTCGTAGATACCACAAGGTTACGCAAATCTTCGATACCCGAAGATTTTGGACTACCGCAACAAATTGATGTCGGTGACGAAAAAAAAAAGTCTGCTACTCGTGCCTGTGTTCGGAACTGTATGATTTCGTAATACAAGGGACTACTTAGTAACGAATGATCCGCTAGGATTTCATTCAATTTAACATCTGGAAGAAGTTACATCAAAAAGAAATTGGAGATATTCATACTTCATTTCTTGCAAAAAGTTTATTTCTAAATCACCTATTTCGATTTCCTTTGAAGCGCGTTTGAAACGTCACCGCACCGGACGAACGAACAACAATTAACTTATTACCAATTCAATGAAGGGAAACACAGAACGCGACCGGCGCACGCGCACCGCATCGCAATCGCGTGAATTCCCTCGCCTATCGAAACTATTCATTATTTAGACCCACACGTGACACTTTTCTTTTTCATAGGTACATTTTCATTGGCCTTGAATGTGCAACACATGTTTTTTTATTTTAAAGCTTGATTACTTGAACTTTTTTTATTGAAGTAATATAACGGCCCTCTCCAAATTCAAATTATTTCTAACTATATATGTTCTACGTACTAATTTAAAATGAGCCGTTTATGAAGAGGAATATGCAAACATCACTTGTATATAATATTAACACAGGCAAAAAGAAATTCACTTCATTTTCAAACAAAACAAATAAACATTATAGTATAAACACGAAAACAAGTCAAAGGGTAGAATTATTCAACAGTTTCACCGGACTGTTGGGTGAGCATAACATGAGAAATATAATTAAGTAAGTACTTAAATGGCTCTGATAGAATATTAACACTTAATTAGCTATTTATGAGTAGAACATATTTTGTACATGTTGCTTATAAGGTAAAAGCACCTATTACGGAGGGATTTCGCAACATTTGAAAGTAAGACGCAAAAATAAGCATTTGTTAGTATTTTTAAAGGTGCCAAACCATTTTATCTTCAAAAGTGGAATTTAAATTTTGTATTGCTGTTGAGTCTTAGTTTATTTTCATGATATTTCATAATTTAAAAAAATATTTAAGTGATCGAGTCGATTTTCCCTAATACTGAGGTATGATATTGGTCAGAGCCTATTACTGCGGTGGACGGCTCCTAATACGGAGGTTCATAAACTATATTCATTGGAGTTCCGTACAAATAATATTTATTAAATAATATAAACAAATTACTTAAGTAGTAAAGTAAATTGTAAGTTTTTCATTTATTGACCATTGATTTGATTACACATACGTTTTAAAAAGAGTTTTGGATTATTCTAATTCGGTTGATTTTGCTTTTTACATTCAGTAAATTGTAAAAATGGAGCGAAGCAACATCAGTCCGTATAGAAAGATCTTTCCGGACAGACTGACTCCGCTTCGTTTTTTAGTATTGTATTTTAACATGAGAATTGCTTAGGATTCTCTCATGTTGAAATACAATACTTCTTATTCCGGAATTCCATCAGATTCTGAAGGACTTTATGAATAAAAAAGTAGCACTTAGTGTATTTTTACACGCACCAGTACAGCGTTAACTGATTTTATAGAAATAAAAATGCAAATTTATTTAGAAATCACCTGATTATATTTTTTTTTAATTATGGCGAACAATAATAAGAATTCACAAAAAAGATACAAAACCTTATATTTATTTACGGAACCCCAAAACTTGCAATGTATTTATGTTCTATGAATAGAGCCGTAATAGGAGATCATATATAACCTAATACAGAGTCATCTAGAATAACTACCACCGTAATAGGAAAACTACTCGTGCTTTTATTAATCCTAATTCTGACCCATCAAAATTGCGATGAACAAAAGAGTGTAAATGCTTAGTCAGAGGATAGCAAGATTTTGGGTCAGATGTGTAAAACTCAAGTCAAAAGTTATACAAAATAATTCATTTGTGATAAGTTAAAATACACCTTCTAATTTGACCATTTCTAAGAAACCAACAATTTGTACTCAACAGTTTTCATATTTAACTAGATTTCTAATAAAGAACACATACCGCAGAATATGGTTTCTAATGTATGTGACTAATAATTAATTCAACAACACTTGGAACTAATTAATCAAGTTAATAAATTGAAAGTTATAAACAATTAAACATGCCCAGTGTTTTTCCTATTTCGGAGTTATACCACCGAATTAGGATGAAGCTATAAAATTCGTATCCTTTCACGGCGGTATTTTATTTCTTGTTTTTTAGGTAAAAAATGGGTAAAAAATATGAAACAAGCTATTTAAATAGTAAGTATGACAATAGGAAAATGATATAAATAATTCTTAAACAAACTTTAACGGGTTTTTTATACGAAAAACTTAGTTTATAAATATCACTGTACTTACTTTTGTCGTTGCGCGTTTGTATGAAACCACCTCTCCCGTCGACGACGTTACACAGACTGATTGATTTCGTTGTGTTGTCTATGTGTTATACTTGCAAACGTCAATTCAGTCCTAGAGTGATAGATTTAGAAGAAATATTTTACATTTTGGTGTATTTTAACTGAATAGAATAGAAATAAATCTCGAAAATAAAAATACCACCGTAATAGAATACGATTTTGACTACCGCCGTATAAGGATCCTTTACCTTATAATTGCCCTTGTGAATAAAAAAAATAATTTCTTAAAAACTAGCTAAAAAATAACCACACTCTAATTTAAATACGGTGATACTGCAATTACTACGTCTAAATCGTCAACTAGTACGTGCCGTTGTCATAACTTGTCTGCAAACGATTAGTATATCTCGAGGAGATGTGTAAGTAATTGTCGAGTACAGGAAACCACAGAGGGGCGTGGGAAATAACCTCCCACAGCCAGCGCCCGCGCATAATGGCTCGGACGTAATGAGCTGTACCGTGCGTGATTTGCGTAAATTATCAACGATACGAACTTTTTCTTGTCCTGTATTAATTATTTAAAAAAATATATAATTAACCATTATTCAAAATATTAAGCGTAGATATTTGAAATTATTAGGTCTATGTTGGTAAATAAATGTTTATGATTTAAATGAGTGATTAAGTGAAAATTCTTCATTAAGTATATCGACTACGGACCCTGTACAAAATATATGAGAAAGAATAAGAATAAAGTAAGAAGATTTTCTTCCGTTCTCGATTTGAATAAAGTATACGGTGATCAAATTGCGTAAGTAAAGACACAATGTTACAAAACTTGTACTTAATTATCAGTTTGGATATACACAGTAAAATCGTAAGTAAAATGATTGCTTGCATTGAAGTAGGATTGTACATTGACTAATAATAATTTTGCCTCTTAGTCTATTTAGCATTCTTAAACTTCATTTAACTCTAAAGTACCTATTTCCAATGTTAATTATTACATTTACGTTTTTCCATGATTTGCTCCACTGAATGGTGGCAGACGAACAGATTTTCCGCCAGGTAGAAAGCGTTAAAGGACAATGCAGCTCATTACTGCTAAATAAAGCAGAGCAATACCGCTAAATCAGCAAAACAAACCGCTTTGTATATAATTCACTTAGAGACCGTATTGCACAGAAAGTCTATTAGATATGCTCCTTAACAAAGCGTTACATTTTTGTGCAAAATTTGAACAGCCAAATAGTTTAACGAAGAGAATGGAATACATTTAGGCTGGTAACTTAGTGCCTTAGTAGTTATTTTAGGTATGGAAAAGATAAAATGTTGCCGGCAGTCTTGTCCGGCTAACCACCAACACATAATACTTACTTATCAAGTCTTGTATGTAACACCTTACAAAACAGTAAGTATAATATTTCCAGCTTAGATTTATGTTCATATGTTACGTATTAATATTTATAATACAACTGGCATTTTAATTATTTGTATTAGCATAATCCATCTGATACTGGTCAGATACCTGCCTACTAGTAATCTATTGCTATAGGTCATGGTAGATAATAGACATTATTGTTATGAGATATTCGCAACTTTGTAGATACTTATTACTAATTCCTTGCTTGCTAGGAATGTGTGAATATAATGTACAGGTAGATTATGTCACTAATCGTGTTTCCTTGTACATTTCCGCCAATTTGGTACTACGAATCTAAATTTTTATTTTAACCTGCAAGATCCCACTGCTGGGCAAATTAATTCAATGTATTGCAATTCTTACTTAACCAATAAAAACAAGAGTAAGTGTAGAAATTAAAAGACGACGAAGACGGAAGCACAATTAGATTGGCCATATCCACTGCTTCGTCAGCGTGAAATTGTTGACCTGTATACCTAACACACCATTTAACAACTCCACATCTTCATATTACTTATCTTTTTTTGATAACGTTTACTAATTATTATTTAAACGCTATAAATAGCGTTTAAAGTTCATATACTTATGTTTTTTTTTATTTTGATGTCTTTTCGAAAATATCATTTTATAATCTTACTGAAAGTTATGAATAATTTTGAGTTCACAACTGCATTGGTTTTTGTATTGCACCTGGGTAAAGATAGATCATTCTTACTACCTACTGGGTCTTCCGACTTAGTAAGTTGTTTTTTTAGGTATTTTTATCTTTAGTTAAATAGCAGAATATAGACTAATAGGTATAAGCAATACGTGCTGTGAAAAAACCGTCTCCATTTTTTATTTCCTCGTATTTTAATCAGCAATTATCCTACTGGGAAAATATAACGACGCAAATCATTCGTTACAATACACTTAGGTATACTAGGATTTTTAATTGTAGTCAGTGAAATTACATTTCCAGTGTGGCTGGTTTTCAGTCCCAAATAAATAGTGATGTGGTAAATCGAGTTTTTACAATTAAAAGTTAGTCGACATTACAGCCTGGCAAAAAAGTCGTAGTGAATGACCACGTCTCACTTCCATATGTCATTACTGGTAACACACACTGGTCAGACTTTCATCTTGAGACATAGAGGTATTTCGGTAAACTGTATTCAGTAAATAGGTTTTCAGTTTCAAAATGTTTTGTTTCTGTATTATATTATTTACTAATTATTATTATATGAATTAATCAAAATAGTAAAATTACAAAAATCAAATTACGAACGCTATGCTGTGGAAGAGTTGGCCGCTGAATACGGTGTCACAATCCTGCGTCTCCCACCTTTTCACTGTGAGCTCAACCCAATAGAGTTAGTTTGGGCTCAAGCAAAGGGGTACGTTGCCAGGAACAACAAAACTTTGAAGAACTTATTTAATTCGTTGTGAACCTATTAAATATTTATAATTTAAAAAAGGCTTTAATACCTAGTAAAATAAAGCATGACTAAATGTCTAAGTCTAGTGATTGCCGAACGTCACTATTGTAGCGGGTCACCCTTTTTTGTATCAGTCACTGTTGAAGTTGTCATTTTGCTGACTACAATTATTAATCGTACTATAGTTGCTTAACGGATCAACTTAAATGAGCAAGGAAAATCCAGTGCGTTATTGACTTATTAAAAAATACTAGCGGCAGACCGCGAATTCGTCCGCGTGGACTTACGAAAGAAAAAAAGTGTTATTTTTTTATAAAGGTAGCCTATTTGTTATTCAGATGCATAAGCTACATTATTGTGAAGTTTCATTAAAATCCATTCAGTAGTTTTTACGTGAAAGAGCAACACGGCACGGCACATCCACACATACAAACTTTCGCATTTATAATATTAGTAGGATATTACAATACAACACAGCATTGTAATTCGTTACTCTATTCAAGTAACGCGCGTTTCTAACGATAACGGTGCGACTGCGACCGATAACGCGGGTTTTACCGATTAAATCGTTAGGTACATGCAATAAATTATATATTAGGACTTTATCGTTTGTATGTTTTATCATATCTAATTTAAATTTATTTTATTTGGCAAATAAAATTAATGACGGACATTTTTTAAAGGTCAATTACTCACGGAAGCTGAATTAGGAAATATCTATTGTTCATTTTATGAACATTATTAATCTAGAATAACTGTGTTCAATGTTCTGAAATTTCTAGTAGTAGGCAGAAGTTTTAGGACTGTGTGTCAGCTATGAATATTGAATTGAAATACTTATCGGTAAAATTCGTACCATTAGAACTAAAGTAACGCTGCAACATTGGTTTAGCTTTAGACGTGTCTTGTCCCTCAGAATGAAAGAGACAAAACGTTATAAGTAGCAGTTAAATTAGTAGGCTTGTTGGTATACCAATAAAATAATACTAACGGCAGCCTTGAACAGGATCCTGATTTATCTATAAAATCATTCTACTAGAGTTACTTTCAATTATAGACTTAACTAGGTCATTTGACCCATTGTTCGATCTCAAGTTTTAGCAAAGATTGAATCTTAACAATTTAAATCAAACCATTGTTCTGCGGTACATAAGTATTGCGTAAACAATGTTCTATTTAATTTATTGAAACGGTGAGGTATACGGTATTATCTAAAAAAAAACTTTTTTTAAGTTTTAATTTTTAACTAACTTAGAGAGACTTAGAAGTTAGATAATTATCTATTTTTTATAAAATGATATAAGATGTACGAATGGATACTCGAGATGTGACCTTCTTAAGGTACGTAATAAGTCCATCATCCCGTAAAACTGCCTCCCTACGTACGCAAAAGCCAGAAATCCGATATGTAAATCTAAATTTGCAATCAGTATGTCTAAGGTGATCAGATTAGACTAAATTAGTACGTCTGCCACCCAAGCCAAACGCCCTCGCCCAAAGCCGTGATTTATGCATTGCGATGAGAACCGCGTCGGCAACTCGGCACGCACGTGTCATTCGGACGTGTGAACAATATGGGGACGTTAACGGAACTGCACTTTCTGTTGCAGCCATAAAACAAATCGTAAACCCCGAAGAATCGCTGGTACATTTTGAGTTATTGCCTATGGCCTACTTCCGTCGGCCCTGTCAGTTTTAGCATTAAACACAAGCAAAGGGGCTACACGACACCAGAACCAGGCTCACACAATAAAAAACTTGAAACAAAATCTTAAATAATGTAAAGCAACTTACATATTTTTTCTAGTGGCTCAAAGTAAAATTGTAGCGGAGGGCTGGAAGTTGGGGCTGGCTATATAAAAATCACTTCGGTACCGTCACCGTAAAACGGCCTTTTTACGTATTACTTACCGAAGAATTTTTCAGCACCAACTTCATCGCCAGGATTTTCAAAAAAGAATGTGTTTTGTGCGCAGATCAATTCCACCCGCATGTTGAAGTCAGTAAATGCGGAGAGTGGTCATTTTAATGAGACGAAAAAATGCAGTACGCCGTTCTGCCCGCATAACTATGATCTCATGTTGTGCCAGTCGGTAAACTCGCTTTTTAACATCAGTATTTTCATAAGTTTGTTTTTTTAAAATTTTTCATGCTTGAGCAGCTGTTTCAATTTTGATAAACTTTGTTAAAGAGATAGGTTGGACTTATGGGTTATGGTATATGGTGGTACCTATGGTGAAGGTATATTGTGGACTGTACCAAATTTAGGTCATTATGAATTCAAAAAGCTATCTCAGCTACTATTTATGCATGTCATTGCAATAAACAAAACGAATAGCTTTGTTTGAACAAAGGATGAAACTGAGCCTAGAAGCTTTTTCATTGAAATTTGATTACCGCTCAATTAGTAATCAATTGATTATATTGTGAGCGCACACGCATCACGATACACGCATCACTAACATAGAACAAAGGCCGTGTAGAAAAACTATTGGCTTTACAACAATGTGGGGGATACAAACATATAGAGTTTTTGCACTATTCTTTTAGAAGTAATGACTGGAATATACCTTTACGCTAATGACCCATTATTTAACTAGGTATGCTTTGTCACCTTTTATGCAAACAAGACTGCAGGCAATTAACGATCCCATATACCTACATACACAAATCTGTATTGTAAAATTGAAACCCAGTAGAG
This sequence comes from Udea ferrugalis, assembly GCA_950022985.1. Taxonomy (NCBI): domain Eukaryota; kingdom Metazoa; phylum Arthropoda; class Insecta; order Lepidoptera; family Crambidae; genus Udea; species Udea ferrugalis. Next base: position 7,189,215 of record OX465533.1, read on the forward strand.
AGCGAAAACAATGATAATAAGTATACTGATGTAGGCCTTTTAAACAAATTCTCCCTGATCTACTAACATTATTGGCATGATAAAATCCAACACACTCTACTTTTATCTCTTCCTTGGCTTCATCCAAATATCAAATGATGAGGGAATGTTTGCTTGATAGCTTTGAATGCAGCCTGCAATATGGGCACAATTCTCCTCCCCTAAAAAAATTGCCACATTTAGTTTTTACTTCACTGCCTTCAGATTCGAAGGATTCACTCAGAGGAGGACTTTCCTCAGAAAAGTTTATCCCTCTGACGATAGTCCTACAACAGTCGATTTAAGGGCTGCCTTGTGATGTCTCTCTTTAATATTTATATTTATAACTCAGTGCGAATAGGACTAACATACTCACTCGCTAACGCTTAAGTTAAAGTTGAGCAAGTGATCCTAAGTTAGTGGTTTCATGGTCGCTAAATAAATCGCCGTGGGAACCTTGGGTTCAATGCTCAGTCTAATGACTGCCTCACAATAATACAAATAGACGTGCTCAACTTATGAGATCGCATATCAAAAAAGGATCGTAGCATAAATGGGCGACAGGTGATTAAGCAAATAAATATTTGTGTAACAAGCGTGGCGTCTGGTGGAGGCAAAACTATTTAAAAATTTTAACTAATTAGGGTTTTCTGTTCCATTGCTGAGCATTGACCTCTTTAATTGAAATCAAGTCATTATGACAGTTGATGAGTTGTGGCTTAATCACCATGCATCACCAAGCTTGGGTCATGGTCTGAAACACTGCTCGATCTGTGAAATCATTATATTATACAAGAACACTGTATTTCCGACTACGGGCCGGGCCCTTACCAATCAGCCATTCAGGCATGGTGAAATCATAGCATACAGGGTTTTTTTTGGCCCATGCAATATTTATTTGGAAGGATGCATAAAAAAGCAGGCATGCAAAAGGTTTGTACAAACTTACAAAAGCACGAGTCAAGCCTAAAAACTTATTTTTGTTTAATTGACTAGCTGGACGCTGGACTAGGACGCTTACTTGAAGTGTGCCGCCTGTACCTCTGTAGTACGCGCATACTAACTAAGATTACTAGGTACGCGAATTCATAGCAATGACAGCTCACCTTATACCGGCTTCACAATAGGTTTACGATTGCGACTTGTTTTATGTTATTCGCCTTAATCAGTATGAACGTTGTTGTCATTCATTATGCGTCTTTGCCGGGCATTATCATTAAATTTGCCAAAGACTCCTCTTTTATTCGTCTTTGTACATGTTGGTATTTATATACTTACTAGATTTGTCATGGTATTACAAATGACCATAGAAGCAACGAACCAGGAGCTACCTGGTTTGAATAAAGATGTCACAGCGTAATTACGCAGCCAGCGTAACAAGTCGGTGTAATTATTTCGGATCTTGTTGTCTGAAAAATAGAGTTACTTATTATTATTATAACGCTGAGTGACCCTGTGGCGACAGTATTATTATTATATGTATTATTTAGCATAGGTACTCATCACTTTTTCATAACACAAGATAGCCTATGTCCTTCTCCAAGGTCTATTTATCCCTTTACCAAATTCCAATAAAATTAGTTCATTCAGACGAGAAAGGTAGCAAACGAACATACAGACACACTTTCTCATTTAATAAGCAAAGAATTTGATTTAGAGTTTTGTCTGTCATAACTTATTTCAATTCATCGGTTAGCAGAGGAAACTCCGTCCTTTACAGAAATTAAACTCAAAGAAACGTTTAAAAGGCAACCGGAGAAACTGTCGATCAAGGCTGTGTATGACGCCACGTTTAATTATGCTCTAGAAATTGAGACAAAAAGCACAATTTCGTGTCCCGGAATCACGCCGCGTTTCGTTGCATTGTATTGCGCTAGTAATCTATGACTAAATGTAGAGCCGTACTTGTAAGTCTATGCGCCCGGTCTGTGCTTCTGTAAGATCAACCTGTATCGGGGCTGTCCTGAAACCCTACTCCGGGCCTAAACCTCAGCCAGCACCACCATTAAATGATGGTAAATGTATGATATGATACGACAACTTTAAGAAAAAAACGTATGTAAACGTAACCCAGCGGCGACACCGGTGGGTGTAGCGGTTGTCCGTGGGCTGGGGTGATCACTTCCTATCAGGTGACCCTCGAGCTCGTTTCCTCCAGTGTAAAAAGTGCAGTTTTCTCAGGGAAGCGACGGCTTTGAACTAGCTCTGGAAAATAGCCTTTTTTCATAGTGGTCTTCAAGATGACCTCACTCCACCCGATGGGAAGCAGCCGTGAGGTCCAGATATGGGCTTGACAAGCACAGTAATGAACAACTACTTTGCTGGTCAATCTCATTTTGAAGGCCTGCATAAATGCCTTTTCACGCCCCGCTTAGAAAACCCGGGATTGTAGGAAGAAGGGAACACATGCCCCGGAAGAGCGTTCTTTCTAATAATTGCTGATCTCTATCGTAGCTATTGAGCTCTGCGTGTATATTTACTAGATTGAACCATTAACGATGTTTTGTCTTACCGTTTTCCCATGAATGAATCTGTAGTTAGTTTTCTTATGAATCAAACAAAAGCATTATTTATGATTTTCGATTCCTGTTTATCAGTAATGCGGCACTTTCCAACGCTCAATTGTGACGCTTAAAGATAAGTACTTCAGATTCATATTTACCTTTATCTAATATTGCCACAATATTATGCATGACATTATATGCAACGAAATGGTACTTTATTTCGTTTATCTGAACTTCAAAGACGTTTTTATCTCTCAAGATCATTTCTTTTGTCGTTACTCGCTGATATGGCGTTAGGGATAGCGAAAATGCGCTAATCTTTATATTTGCGCTTATCTAACGAAAATATCAATAATTCGCCGTTATTCGCCATCAATAAAAGATATCTGAGATAATTTATGGTTCGATGTTGACTTCATATAATATTATTGAAGTGCCCAAAACGTCCTACAAAGCAGAGCAAAGGCAGCCATCGTCCAATAAAGCCGATTATAAGAGTTGAAATATTTGACAATCTCATAATCACAATGTGGTTAAAATTAACCGAATTCATGAATCAACCACATCAATAATTAATGAGTGAGATCTTGTCCAAATGCCTTTCATCTTAGACGTAGTACCTATCTATAATTATTTGTAAAATCTACGTACCTATAAGTTACAAATGTCTATAAAATGAAAAATGTAATCAATTTCTTTTTAATTCATTCTTCCATTAAAGATATATTACCTTTGGCATTCATATTACTTAGATCTTATGATTGCCACAAAATTGATAAGATAACATTATTGCACAAAACATTTAGAGAGAAGTCTTCTAATTAATAAATAGGTAAAGGTAGGCATTTAGGAAGGTGCAACTTAAGCAGTCTTATATTATCGGTCTAAGTAGGATCAAATCTGTTTTACAGAAGCTCTTAGTATACATATAGTACCTTAAGATACTCGTAACATCACATAGGTAATAAATATTCGATAGATTGAATAGCAAACAATGAAATCAATGTTCTCCCGTAACGCGAGGAATATGTAGCGCAGGCGAATTGGCAGGGCTTTGTGACGATCTGCCAAAATGCGCATTGACTATGCATGAGTAGGTACTGATGACGTGACCCGGGTTGATGATGACTGATTGTTTATTTCTGCAAATGGACACAATTAACGTTGCTTCCGCGATTGCTCTATGGTGGGCAGCCCACGAGGCTTAATCTAAATCTCCACTCGAGCGCTGTAGACCGCTGAGACCTAACGGAATTAGTAAGTAATAATAATAATCGGGAGTTGAGCAGGCGGACTTTCGATGTAGAAGCGACAGCCGAAGCGAGTGATGATACTAATTCGATACTATCTACCACCAAGTCAACTCACTCAAAGTATGGGGATACTGATACAACCCCGCTAGGAAGGCATAGGCCTAGTAAAAAATCCCAGTCAGTTTCGGGCATATCACGTGTCCTGAACAGCAATAAGAGCTCCATTTCTGGTAATAGTACTGTACCTTCAGCATGCTCCGGAACTGACCCATCATACAAATACTCTCCCACTCTCTCAACTCTAAGTAGTATGCCGCCGGAAGATGTTGTGCAGGAGACTCCTGTCACCAATACTGCACCCATCTCCAGCTGCTCTGTAGTGCGTAGGAAATGGAGTACGCAAATGAATGAATTTATCCTACGCACGTACTTGCATTTAACCCAAATGGAAGAAGACACAAATAGCTACTTATCACCCCTTCATTGTAAATTTATAGAAAGGTTCCCGGATATGAAAGAAGTAAGTAGGCAAAGAGTAGGAGATCAAAGGAGGGCCATTATAAACAAGAGTTTATTGCCAAAGACTACCATTGACAGAATCCGTGAAGAGGTCACTGAAGAAATAAAAAACACTTATCCACACACAGCTAACACTCAATCAACCCAAAACATACACAGTAATACCCTACAAACTCCAACACGCACATCACAGTCACGAATGAGATGGACGAAAGAGCAGAACGAGACAATCATAAAAGCATATTACAGAATAACTGATCTTGAAACTAATCTCACTGCATATAGACAATCAGTACATCAAGCGTTTATACAAGCATACCCACATCTTACACACATAACTGAACAAAGAATAGCTGACCAAAATAGATTAATACTTAACGGTAAATATATTAACAAGGACAGGCTTGACATTATAAAACAAGAAGTGGCCGATGAACTAAGAACAGCACAATATCAAAACAACTGTGTCAATGAAACGCTACTGGATATTACATCTGATAATCAACTATTACTCCACACAGCATCACAAAGACCTACCGAAAGGTTGGAAACAACACAAGAAGAAACTACAGATCCAAACCATGAAGACACAGATAAATTAGGAAGAGAATTACTGGAACAGTTAAGTACAGAAAAAGACAAGTTTGCCGACACAGAACCGGAGTTGAGGCCAAGACTACCTAGACTTAGAGAAAATAAAAGCCTGTACCGACTGATTCATTTATTCAACAAGAATATTTTAAAATCTTTTATAGCAGAAGAGATAAGCATAGAAGACATACACACCCTTGTTTACTGTAGTGCAGTAGTAATCTGTAAAAAATTAGGATACACAATCAAACACACAATGCACGAACCACGAACAAACGCGCCAAAAACTGAAAAACCGGCATGGCAAATTAGGCTTGAGAACGACATAAAAATATTAAGAGCTGACATAGCTAGAGTTACACAATATGCTAATGACAGCAATAGATCAAAGAAATTAACATCGAAAGTCGAAAGAATTTTGAAGAGAAACACAATACACTCGACACACGGAAACAACAATTTTACTACACAAGAAGTTTTAGATACGCTCAAACAGAAACTAGCCCTTAAATCGCACAGACTATCCCGATACACAAAGGCACTAAAAAGGAAGGCAGATAACAAACTGTTTGCCACTAGTGAAAAAGGTTTCTACAGATCTTTGCATAAGGCCGGCGACACTACTAATGAAGAAGGTTGTATAACACCTAGTGCAGAAAACCTGCAAAGTTATTGGTCAGAGCTATGGGAAAAAGAGCTATTCCACAATGAAGAAGCGAATTGGATAAAAGATGAAGAGAAAAAGTGGGATAGAATAGATGAGATGGAATTTTCGGATATTACTAGGGAAGACATTGACGCTGTGACGAGGAAAATGAAAAACTGGAAAGCGCCTGGAATAGATGGGATACAAAATTTTTGGTTCAAAAAGTTTTGCGTATTACACAGCACACTTGCTCGGAAATGTACACAACTTATTAAGGGAGAAGAAGAGATGCCAAAATTTTTAACCAAAGGGATAACACACATGATACCCAAGAGTTCCGATACAACTAATCCTTCACAATATAGACCAATAACTTGCTTGCCTACTCTGTACAAATTGATAACATCATGCATAACAGTAAAAATAAATAAACATATTGAAAGCCATAACATTTTAAGCGAAGAACAGAAAGGATGTAGGCAAATACATAAAGGTTGCAAAGAACAGTTGATTATTGATTCCACAATTTTAAAACATGCTAATAAATATAAACATAATTTGCATGTCACATATATAGATTACAAAAAAGCGTTTGATAGTGTCCCTCATTCATGGTTAATTAGAGTCCTGCAAATTTACAAAATTAATCCAACAATAATAACGTTCCTGGAGGATGCCATGACTAAATGGAAAACCACTCTTTCACTCTCAACAAAAACTACGAGAATAATAACAGACGAAATCCAAATTAGTAATGGCATCTTTCAGGGTGATTCCCTCAGCCCATTGTGGTTCTGCCTGGCACTTAACCCTTTATCTGACTTGTTGAATAGCTCTAATATTGGATATCCACTCTCTCAACAAGGCACAATCTCTCATCTCATGTATATGGATGATATTAAGTTATTCTCCAAGTCGGATAACGATATGAAAGCCCTAATTGAAGTAACCACAGAATTCAGTAAAGATATACACATGACATTCGGGTTAGATAAATGTAAGACACTACACATACACAAGGGAAAAATAATATCAGGTGACTATAACATCAACGAAGAAGTAAGCATTAACGCCATGAACACTAATGACACATATAAATATCTTGGAATCAAACAGAATAAGCACATAAATCACACACAAATTAAAAAAGAGCTTAGCACAGAATACATACGTAGAGTAAAATTAATATGTAAAAGGAATCTTAATTCAAAACATTTGTTCAAAGCTTTAAATACCTTTGCAGTGCCAGTTTTGACTTATTCATTTGGAGTGATAAAATGGTCGAATACAGATATTTTGAACCTACAAATTAAAACACGCACAACTTTAACTAAGAACAATTATCATCACCCTAAATCAGCTACCGAAAGAATGTCAATTGGAAGGGATCATGGAGGTAGAGGTTTAATAGATTTAAAAATGTTATGGGAAAGTCAAATGGATAACCTTAGAATGTTTTTCTACGGGAAATCAAGCAGCAGTTAATCAAAACCCTGACATAGTATACCAGACAAGACAACAGCTAGAAAAAGACAAATTCAATTCATGGCGTAAAAAGCAGTTACATGGCAGACACATTCAAGATTTAGAACAGAGTCACATAGACCAAGAAGCATCCAATAAGTGGCTTAAGTTAGGGTATTTGTTCCCAGAAACTGAAGGTTTTTTAATATCTATCCAAGACCAGGTAACAAACACTAAGAACTACAGGAAATATATCATCAAAGACCCTTCAGCACAAGATGACAGATGTAGAAAATGCCATAGGAACCCAGAAACAATACAACACATTATAAATGCCTGCCCCATACTAACACAACACGATTACACGCATCGTCATAATCAAGTAGCTCATTACATACACCAAAAACTGGCCATTAAACATAAATTGATACCATCGAAAGACGAGCCATATTATCAATATTCACCAAAATCAGTATTAGAGAACCCCAGTTGCAAATTGTATTTTGACAGAGCCATCCTAACAGACAAAACAACACATTGCAACAGACCAGATATAACTTTAGTAAACAAAAATAATAAGACTGCATATTTAATAGATGTAACTGTTCCTAACACCCACAACATAAAAAAAGCAATATCGGAAAAAATAAACAAATATTCAGAGCTTAAAGAAGAGATATTGAGAATATGGAACTTAGACAAAGTCTACATAGTGCCTCTAGTCCTCTCAAGTACTGGGGTAATTCCTAAGCATCTGCATCACAGCATCAAACTATTAGGTCTCCCAGAAAACTCTTACATCACCATGCAGAAAGCTGCTATTCTAAACACTTGTCGCATTGTAAGACGCTTCCTTCAGGACGAGCCTTACAATAACAATCAACTAGATTCGACATAAAAAGAACAGATTGCTTGGCCTTGTGCCCGTAACTGATCTTAAACCAGCACGTAAGCTGAGAAATAATTAAAAAACTAAAATAATAATAATAATAATCTTTATTTGAAACACATACAATTTTACACAAACCATTGAAGCGGTAATGACTGCAGTAGTCGAGGACTGAGTTGCAATCATTAGCGCCCACCTCTAAGACAGACATATTCGTTTCAGACAAACTAGGACTATAAAATAACTTAAACAATCGAATACATTTTTCTAAAAGAAGGTATGCATGACCATGTGCGTGTTATGTATGACTGGTGTGTGTTTGTGTGTGTGGGTGTGTGTGCGTGTGTGTGTGTGCGTGTGTGTGTGTGTGCTTGAGTGTTGGTTTTTTTTTTTTCAAGGTTTCAGATTGATTCAGGCTTTTTTTTTTTTTTGATATTTTTTTTTACATGAGTAAATATTCAATGGATAAATATGTAATTCTTTGTTAATTTTATTGTATAGGAATGGTGCTATATAATCGTAGTGATGTTTTACTAGTTCAATTCTACATTTTTGTAACGGACACACTTTATTTTGTCTTCTTTTATTCTTAAATAAATTTGGATCATAGTGAACAGTCTTATGTTTGCGTAGAACGACATTAAGAATATAAAGTTTCCGCACAGAAAGAACTTCCCAGAAATCATAAATTAGTTTCGTGGGGTATCGAAAGGGTTTGGAGTGCATAACTTTTAAGACCGCTCTCTGTGCTCTTTCAAGTGGTAGTAACTTGGTCTTTCCAGAGGCACCCCAAACTGTGACACAATAACTAATAATGGACTGAGCAAGGGATAGATAAGCAGTTCTAAGAGTAGACGGGTCAGCACCAACGCGCAATCTACTGAAAACGAAAATCAGCTTTCTTATTCGTGCGGTGACGGCTTTGATATGTTCGTGCCACGCTAGGACGCTGTCGAGTATTACTCCTAAATATTTTATGTTATGTGCGCGTGATATAGGATCGCAGGAGCATAGGTCGCTGGGGTCATTTGTACATGTATGAGCTTTTATTAAAAATGGAGCATCAGGCTGTGCCGAGAGTTTAGCAGAGAAGGTGATAAATTTAGTTTTGCTGAGGTTGATGGTGAGCAAATTTCCAGTCAGCCAGTGCATTACAGACTTCAATGCCATTTCTGCATTCAGTCGGGCTTCTTCCCAATCTTCACCATAGGTAACAATGGCAGTGTCGTCTGCATATACGACAATTTTACTGCTAGGTAGCTCTAACTTACACAAGTCGTTAATGTATATAAGGAACAGGGTTGGCCCAAGGACACTGCCTTGAGGAACACCATATGTAATCTGATCATTTCGACTTATGAAATCACCGATTTTGATACATTGACTTCGTTCACTTAGGTAGCTTTTAAAAATATTCAGTACGACACCACGGACGCCAATGTTATGTAATTTAGAAATTAGGATAGGGATAGACACGGTATCAAAAGCTTTCGTTAGGTCAATAAAAGTGCATATCGAAGATTTCTTATTATTAATGTTGTGCACTATATAAGATTATTAATGTTGTGCAGTAGATAAGATTCTAGAAAGATAAAAAGGTTATGTGATGTTTACCTCTTTACAATGGAAGGAGCGTGTGTCTACAGGCTTTCAAGAAAGTAAAAACAAATAGCCACATGAAAGGACCCTTACCCTAACCTTAGACTCTAGCTCCTCCTAAATCCTTCTGATTGTTATTGTTCCTTACAGTTTTGATTTCTTAATCAAATTGATTAGGAGTAACTAGGTTCCAATTCAAGCTCCTTGATATGAAACAGCAGACTGTCTTAGAACGATGGTATGGTAGAGTCGCATTATGCTGGTTTTATGGCTAGTTTTTAGTGTATTCTGATAGGTTTGTTAGATTTCGACGATTTGAAAGTAACAGGTCTATGTCATAAAGGTATAAAGATTTGTTTTGAAACTTTCTAATTCGTTTAAACTAGCGTGTAATCTCCCGCTGCAGCACCAATGCATTAGTCACACGTGTCATGTGCAATGCATTAACATAATAAACGATGCAACGACGTGTTGGATGCGCCAGAAATAGGTGTCAATACTTTATTCAATGAACGAATATAAATAGTTATGCGACTAAGACATGATTCATTATGCTAAGTACAAGTTTAGTATTGCTATAGGCGAGAGATTCCATCATTAGACCGCTATCACAACTGATGGAAAGCGACATGTCATCATTTAAGGTACGTTTGTCCAGAAGAAACCTATTTATTCTTCGTTTGGAGGGTAAGAGACTCCCAAATTGTACTCATTTGCATACACAAACATTGATAAAGCATTTTTTCTGGTTTTCGAATCTAGTAAAGATACTGCATTGAAATGCTGGTAAAAATAGAAACATCGACACAGCTGTTTGTATTTGTCTACCTTAGCAATGGAAATTTGATATCTAATCAATAATTAAACGATCACTGTCTAGTATTTATACGTGAGTAACTAAAACTTTTATTAGAAAATAGTAAACAGCGGAAAAAAACTGTTTTGAAACTTTGATATAAATAGATTAACAAGTTGCTGTTTAAATAAATAGGTAGGTCAGTACTACTGTTATCTACCACAGATATATACATTGACAAATCAAATCATTTTATTATTTTGTATAATGCCATATCGATTATAGTTTTCTCCTGAGAGAGATCGAATTGTGAATTGATATTAGTGAGAAATAGTGATTGGAGTTCAAAACCTGGCGACCTCACCTAAGCATCGCTTTCAAAAATCAGCATGTTTACAACACTATGGCATACGCATGCAGTTCAATTACTTTATCATGAACGACATAACTAAAACCCTCACGTAATCGTTGCTTCGATCGCTTTATCACTTCCGATCGGTTACATGTCAATATTTGTCTCAGACGACTTACCGAATTTACCGATTGGGCAACTGCAGCAACTGCGCCCTACTTCCGAGTTCCGATATGACGCGTACGCAGCTGTCCTCTTACGTTACAGATATTTACATAAAAATTACGAGCACTAACTTACCCACTTGTACTCCTTTTTTACGGTTCTGAATTACATTTTTGTGTGTCAAGAATAGGGCTGCAAACAATGACATTACAATAAAAAGGACGTAGATAGGTTATGTCAGTACTGAAGCGAAGTCAAAAATTGTCCACGGGGTACGACGTAGTTATTTGACTATTTTATTACGTGTGAACAAGACATCATTATTATTTGCTAGAGCGTAAACGAGACAGATACATGTTGCGAAGTGTCGTCTCAGACTGTCAACACAGTCAATGCTTTGCTCAGGTGTACGAGTCGTTTTGATTTCGGGGGCCACTTTTTAGCACTAGTAACCTTTTCTAGATACCCATTTTTGTTATTGAATTATTGGCTGTAAATTTATAATTCGCGATGCTCTAGACGTATGGTTTGTAGGCCAGTTAACGCGAAGTATTTAAACCGAATCCGTGTGCTAATTAGTATTTTACTCGCTTTATGATTTCTAGACACTACATAGTTTGTTTTAGCTAATTATACATATGTTAAAAATGCAAGCCTAATTGAGACGGTTTGTAATTTACTGAATTATGTTTAGTAACAATTACAACAACATTTTATTGTAAGTTAACTTGACGTTTTTAATTTAATATTTATGGCCTGCCAGTGTTGTCATTATAAGGATACAACTCTGGAGCCTTATTAGTGTTTCTTATATCGAAACAGCTGTTCCAGTCACTAGTACATCTTTAGTTGGCATACGTATTTATCTATGTTTACCATCGTGTACCATTCGAGACTTTAATTACTGCTGCAGTTTCCTCACCAAAAGTGAGTTTTAAATAAATTTTATTAAGTCGTTCTGAGTGTCCGAAAAGCTCTGTCGAACTTATCTGAAGATTTTATCGGCATCGACAATTTAGACGATGGCAGGGGCCAGCCCTACCCTAACGCAACCGAGAAGAACAGATGACGTAACGTGGTTGTGCCTAGCCTAGTCAAACACTAGTATTATGTGTTTGGTCTGGTGGACCCAGTTGCATCTCGTTGGACGTACTCGTAATTAAATACAGATCTCGTAGCGTTACGTCTGCTCGATCGTGTTGGGCATTTGTAATAAGTAACTACTATGACATACATTTGTCACGTTCGCAGTAAAACTAAAAGATGTGCCAGTGAAAAATTGTGGACCATTTTTGAGGAATAGTACAAGGGTGGCTGTGGCCAAGCTTTAATCGAAAAAAACACTACGCCAATAAAATAAACGTAAAATCTCATTCCCAATTAACTTTTATTACAGGTTTCAACTACCTACAAAAAATGACACAGATTTAAAAAAAAAATTAGTAAAAGCATTCAGTTTTTAAGTAGACAATAGTCTAAGATAGCAATAGTTTGTAACTATAGTAATGTAGTTTAATAATACCTGAAGTAACCTTATGCACGAAACCAGCTCCATCAGTTTGAATCATTGTCACAGTAAACAACGATTACCTTCAAAATATATTAGCTGCTCTGAAAAACGAGGTGAAACGTGCTTATTACATTTTTGAAGAGTTGGCATTTAACTCAAGCCATCCTCAATTCATGGTTAAAGAAATGAAAATGAAAAATGAAAAATAGTTTATTATGCATACAGTTTGCCAGGTTGTACACTAAAACATAGTTTACAGATAACTTCTGAAAGGTACAAAAGAACCGGTAAAAATCTTTACTTTCCGTACTAGTTTAAAACTGTGTTGCGGCAAAGTAATGATTCTCGTCCCGATGACATGGATGGAGGTAGTTGCAACAAAAGTCGCATAGTTGGCGTCACAAACAAGTTGCATAGTAAAGGCAAAAATTTGAGATACATACTCCAACAAGGAAGGTACTATAACTAATGTTAGGTATAAAAAAATAATAATTATGTTTTTCGAGTGAGCTAGCTGTACATAAATAAATAAAGTGTATATGTATATAATGTAAATCGAGTTATAAAGTCAACCGCAGCAGCATAAGCGCAACAATAAGGATTTCGTGTTTTCCCCGCGCACGCGTGTTAGTTACCCTAGTGCCCCATATCATTAACTAGGCATGGTAGACAATATTCACTTTGCTGTATCCATAAGATGTTTAACTTTACTTTAGCACGTGGTGTCGGGCCGTCTTCAACTGGTAGAGCTTAACATTGAAGGCATGACTATCGGTGGTGTCAAGACGCTACGCAATGATTGTTCTCGAGGGCGTCGCGCTAGGTGGACCTACTGTCAAATCCTGTGAGAGATAGAAATCGCGAACTTAAAAAAAGAGTTTATGTGGTACTAATTCCTGTCAGAAATTATTATGACGCACCGTGAGCCAAAAGGTAAAAATAATCGTCAGAAATGTGAACGCTGACAGTGAATGCAGACCGAAGAGCCAATGTGACAACCCAGACATGCAAATGAAACAAATTCGCGACTCGCACGCACTTGACCGATTAAACCGCAGTACCCTACCTATAATACAGATATAGCACCGGGTTTTGATAGTAAACACGCCACAGCGAGGTCCAAACCCAAGGCCGCCGAGGCCGAATCAGCGTGGGCTGGTTGCGTAAGGGCTCCGGTGAGTGTACGTTGTAGTGCTCGAATAAACTTTTAATTTTACTATTTAGGCCAGTGGTAAACAAAATGCGTTGATAAAGGAAAAAAGATTAAGAAAAACAATGTGTACTCATTCATGAAAGCTTCAACAAACACTTATTAAATCATTTTAGAACGAAAAACTCACAGTAAGTATAAGTGAACTAATACAAATAAATAACACAATTTGACTCTACCACCCGTTCGGACGTTAAGTCTGACTGAGAAATAAGTTCTACAAATAATTTTTGTAATCATTCATGTAAGCTTATATGTTTAGGTGTCACTTTCAAGTGGAGTCTCCGCTGAAAGGTGTGCGGGCCAGTGATGTGGGGGTCTCCGTGTCTGCGGTGCCTGACCGTATAACAGCAAAACAAATCGCTTTAATTATAAAAACCATGACGCGAGGAAAGTCACCCGGACACGACGGCCTCAGCATTGAACATTTTCAGCATGCGGGACCACACCTCCCAAGGCTGTTAGGACTGTTGTTCACGCTTTGTATTAGGCATTCCTACTTACCAAAGGAGTTGATGAAGACGGTGGTAGTGCCTATAATAAAGAACAAGACTGGAGATATTTCAGACAAATGCAACTACCGCCCGATATCATTAGCTACAACCACAGCTAAGTTGCTTGACGGCCTGCTTGAGAGGCAGCTTAAGGACCATCTCAATTTACATGACGCACAGTTCGGGTTCCGGCCAGGACTTTCGACAGAATGTGCGATTATGTCTCTCAAGCAGACCGTCAGGTATTACACAGATAGGAGCACGCCAGTGTATGCAGCCTTCCTCGATCTCTCTAGGGCATTTGACCTGGTGAAGTATGATATTTTATGGCGTAAATTGAAAGACACAGGTGTGCCTGGTGAGATTATCAATATTTTTAAATATTGGTATGATCACCAAACTAATCAGGTCAAATGGGCTGGAGAGCTCTCTGATGAGTACCGGTTGGAGTGTGGAGTGAGACAGGGTGGGTTAACTTCTCCTTCGCTCTTCAACCTGTATGTGAACCGGCTGATTGTTGAGCTGAGCGACACCGGAGTGGGGTGCTCCATTGATGGCTGCTGTATCAACAGTATTAGTTATGCTGATGATATGGTTCTGCTCAGCCCATCAGTAGCCGCACTCAGGAAGCTCATAGGTGTGTGTGAGGAGTATGTGAAAGAACACGGTCTCCTCTACAATGTGAAAAAGAGTGAGGTGTTGGTTTTCACAAGCAAGACACGTAGGCTGGGAGTGGTGGCACCTCTGCTGCTTAATGGTGTCGCTCTTTGTAGAGTGAAAGAATTCAAATACCTCGGCCATGTGGTCAGCGAGGATTTGAAAGACGATGGAGACATCGAAAGGGAGAGGAGGGCAATGGCGGTCCGCTGTAACATGTTGGCGCGCAGATTCGCACGGTGTAGTCTAGAGGTAAAAATTACTTTATTTAAAGCTTTCTGCCAAACCCTCTACACCTGCAATCTGTGGGTCAGCTACACGCAGCGGGCCATCAATGCTCTCCGCGTACAGTATAACAACGCGTTCAGGGTGCTGGTGGGGCTTCCGCGTTACTGTAGTGCGTCGGCGATGTTCGCACACGCGCATACCGACGGCTTCCACACCGTGCTGAGGCGTCGCATCGCCTCACTGCTGCGCCGCTCGCGCGGGAGCCCCAACACCATCCTGAGCGTGCTCAGTCACAAGCTGGACAGCCCCCTGCTGCGCCACTGGGTTCAAGCACAAGTGCGTGTGCCCGGTGCCCCAGAGGGCGGCAAGTATTTGAATTAATTTATTTTTCCTTTTCCTTTTGTACTAACATAGTTGTTTAAGTCGCTTGTATACTAACATTTTTATGGGCATAGCCTGAAATAAACAATTTTTATTTTATTTTATTTTTTATTTTTTTTTTATTTTTTATTTTTATTTTTTTTAAACAAACACTTGTCAAGTCTTAATGACTGAAAGCAATGAGAAATGCACATTCATAAGGACTAATAAGAATAATACTAATATAATTTGACTCTACTACTCGTTCGGACATTTTGTCTTACTGACTATTGGGCCAGTTTTTGTCTTATCTAGAAGTTGCAAGTTACACTGCTTGCGAAAGATGCAGGTTCGAATCCCACCGGACACCTTTTACCAGGACTAAATGACACGTGACACAACATGCGCCGCCCAACTTAGAAAATGTATGGGATGACGTTGAATATAATTTTAATATATTTTTTGGCGTTTTTACGTGTTGTGGCTCATGGCTTGCCCCTTGGTATCTAAAGTAAATGTTATATTTTATGAAATAAAATGCTAAACAAACCTTTAGGTCAGCATTGAACGAAGTCTGTACTAAAGCATCGCTGTGATTTATTCTTTTATGATTTACCAACATAAAAGAGCCATTACTCTTGTTATAATAAGTGGTAAGTTAGTACATTACCTGCTCCGAGTTCGCCTATAATGACGTACTCGTATTAAATGCGAACAATGTAAGGCATTGTCTGCATAAACGATACTTCACATTTACATACCTAGTAAAAATAATTTGAACAGATGTTAAATTTCAAAAGTTACGTGCGGTAATTTCTATTGTTTATAACTGTCAATAGACTAAATACAATGGAGTATTGTAAAGTATCTACTTAATTATAATGATAATGTGCAACTGTAAACATCAATTAACATAACTTGGTTATTATTTATTTCTTATTGTTCACTTTTCCAAACAGACAAAAGCATAGGTACCTCTTGTAATATATCTGGTTATGTTTGCTAATATGTTGCCTAATACGCAGATAAACTTTCTTTACAACTTCATAAACACGAATTAGTCAAATAATGACACTTATTAGTTTCAGTTAAAGGTACTTAACCTTACTGGAACTTATTTATTATTGTCCAATCAACACACTCGCGGCACAATTCAAGCTTTCCACAATGCGGAACTATTAAATTCAATTTAGCCAACGAGTATACATACCCTAACAGTTAAAATAGAGTACCTTTTGTGATTTATTAGCTAGACGAACAGGGTTGACGAAAAGCTGGCAATTAACGCACTATAAATAGAGAATTTTAATTCTCAGTCTCTTTGACACCCACAGTACAAGACTGGGGAAATTGTTGTCCGATGATTTCGGTTTAAAGATAGATATCTATATTTTTACTCAAAAGTCATTGTAGCCATGATTTGCTTAGAGTTGATAGAGGCTTTTGAACCGTGTAGTGTACCAAATAGTAGGAAATAGTTTAGGCTGATTACTTGGCTTTTATAGTTTTGTAACGTATTTTGTCAAGATATGCAATGTGTGTAGGTACAGCTTTGCAGTTCCCAGGCTCCAGGCCTGGATCGATGCATCGGTGTGGTGCTACGCAAGCTGCGCAAAACGACGAGGTCTCTTCGAGGTCGTATTAGGGTTCTCTCATGTTCTATTTTCTTCACGCCAATAATTTTCCTTCCAAAATCAATCCTTTTTCGTAGTTGTTTTTAGATCATCCATAGTACATACGGGACGAGTGAAGTTACGAGGGGTATATTGTTGTCATTAGCATGGGTCTAGCTGGCTTCTATTAATCACAGGTGAAAAAAAAAAAAAACTAATTCGCCAAAAATGAGGTAGTACACTCAAATGGTAATGTATAATTGCAAATAAACTTATAATTGTACTACTGCTTATAAAGATTGGCTGTCACATTGGGTTAGTAGGTAGTTATCCTGCCAATAAGGCGCGGGCCGTGGCTTCTGAGACTGCCAGTCATACTAAATAATAAAGATAGCCATCTAATTAACCCACTGTATACAGTACTTAGCTACAATTATACAGAAAACCAACTTAATTCAATTAGTTGTTTCCATATGAAAATTACCTCTGGATAACAAGCGTTCATAATAGAAGTTTTTGGATAAACTCATCCAAAAACTTTCTAATTAAAATGAAAGTTCACCAAAGTAATATCTCTACTCTGGAGCCATTAAAGAATCCTCGCTTAAGTTCGGAGCTAAGTTATAATGTATGTGGAGAAAGGTTATTATGTGGCGAAGCTATTAAAAGTCTCTTTTAGGAGCAAATTATACGGAACTCCAAGTCGTTTTTCTTTAGTTTTTGATGTTGCTCCTTCCTGCATAACGTCGACCATTGCAGTGCTGACGCGCTTATGCAATCTGCTCGCAAAAACTTCAAGGAATTGTTTTCCTTTCCTTCCTTGCAGAATTTATTTCTGCTGCATTTTATTATTAAATGTGGTTTTTACAAGATCCTATTGCTTTCATCTCAGCCAATTTTGAATAGAGGAACATTGAGTTGTCTGAGTAGGTGTGGTCCGAATAAGATGTGGTAAGTAGTATAATATTGAGAATAGAGTTAAAGTACAAATGTAAATCCAAGTATAGAATCTGGTATCTAAGCAATAAAAGCTCTATTAGGGTGAGGGAGGTCCAGCGCCGGCTTAAGCCTATTGTACGCCAGGGTGCGAAATCAGATAGCACCTCCCTCAGTTTGGGGTCGGCTTAGTCGGCTTCCACTTCTAGGACATTTAGCCTCGGCACATAAAAACTTTATACTTAGCATGTAGATATAGAGTTTACATTGACAGTAAAGTAAAGTAAAATAAAAAAATTAAAAAGCACTAATGTGATTCTACCAACGCTTCGGTGTTTCTTAAATATATTTTTTTCTAAATGACTACTGCTGTGTGGCCTCAGATGGCCTTGATAGGGTGAGCGTAGAGGGCTCTCAACCCTAGTCCATCTTATTAGTAATGAGTAGATTCGGAAACAAAATGGTTGACACTTTCAAAGGCCACTGCGAAGTTGTAGCAAGCCTTTCGAGTCAATAAGTCTGTGATATGAATCAATCTACATTGTCGCAGCGCACTACATCTGTTCGTTTTGCAATACAGATAAAAAGTCGTCGACATGGCACGCATACTGTCATATTATTGTTTGCGGTTTCGTCACGTCTAACCATTTGCACTTCTGCAACCCAAGCCTTTCAGTACAGACAGACAATATGTATAGAATTACTCCCAATATGTTATTTCTTTTCATGTCGTTGACATCGTGATGTTGGTATGTCGAACCAAAAAAAAAACTTACTTTTTTGTCAATAAATATTTTGTAATTAGCATATTAATGTGATCTTCAGAAGATTGGAAAAACATTCAACGAGTCGCGGGCGGCCGCTATAGTATGTTTATATTATGTTCTAAGTCCCACTGATTTACGTTAAATTAATACGATACGAACGAGAGCATACCTGCTGGGTAGCGATTCAGACCCTTGTGAGTTTACCGACTGGATCGATTGATTTGCAACGTTCAAAATCGCTACCCTGCACTATCGCCACAACGCCCCCGGGACGGCAACGCCAACGGGAGGGCTACGATGCGCACAGTGACAAAATTTGTCACGAGTTTCACGTGCAATTCGTATAGGTGCAAAAAAAGGCGCGACATAATGCTGTCGCTAACGCATGTTAAGGTTAGCTCAAGCAAGGCAAGCACGGCAACTGCTCCGATCATACCCAGCAATTATCTTGCCTTTCAAATTTGACCATAAGTTGCAATACAGTGATACAATATAGTTTGCAATTATAATATGAGAGAGCCAAAGGCGAGCTGTCAGCGCGCTCGCCGCTACCATACCACTGCACTCACAGCTCGCGTCCTTACAACTTGCGGTTCAAATTCGAATGGCAAGAAAAGTGTTGGGTCAGAGGCGTGCAAGTGTGCTACGAGCTTTACTCGTAGTCCCGCAGAACGTGACCTAATTACTGTCGCGGTTTCCACAGAAGACCTTCAAGCTGTCTGTCGCGCGTCTAGTACGCGTTTGCTCACATCCTTCTTAACGACATTGCGACTTCACGAAATCTATTGTGTACAAGCACAAAACATTGTAATTTAGCTAAGATGCGATCTAAAGCCAGACCATCTCCGTTTCGTGAGTTAAAAACAGGAAATGTGACTTTTAAAATGTTTGTTTTGTTTTCAATTCCGTACAGTCAACCACCTAAGCTAGTCTAGCTTAGCTTAGTGGTCCTTTTTCATTGTTTCCATTTAGAAACCCTCACGGTTAGGCATGTCGGACTCCTGGTAAAACTCCACGGTGCTCGACTTCGGGACTTAGGTGGCAAGCTTTGTTTCATTTGTCTGTAATTATTAACTACAGCTGAGAGATATTCAGCTATCATTCCGCAACTAAGTATTCCTATGTGTTAAACTAAAGCAGTGTATAAGATTCCAGGGAACGAACCATTATTATCTTTCTTCTCAATAACAAAAGCACTAGGAAACTAGCGTTTGCGCGGAACAGAGTAACCTAGAGACTATTAACCTTCGGCTTTCTACAGAGAAAGTACTTATTCCGAGAAGCTATTATAGTTCCCGAGCTGAGGCAGATTATGATCATGAACTTCAATCACCTCAGTCAGACCGATCACTATTTTAAAATTGGTGTTGAACACCATTCAAAGACTCGGGAAAGTCAAATAAAAATAGGAAATTGTTTAAAAGCATGTGCTTTCGACTAAACCCTAAAAGGGGTAACTAGTCCGAGGCGCATACTGATAGGATATTGGATATACTATTTACCATCACGGAATTCGAAAATTTTCGAATTCCATTTGTAGGTTGGCCAGACTTGAACACCGAGTGAAATTCTGAGCCAGAGTGTTCAACCACTGGGCCATGCCGCTCTAGATTTTTTATTGTTTACTTAATTATTCATTGATTATAAAAACAATCGAAGACAACGCACTAAAATGTAAAATTATGCAAGCTATCAAAATATATTATGAAAAAAATAGAAAGAAAAATATATTAAGTAGCATTGTTAACATATTGTCCTGTCATTCCTGTCAATAAATAACACGGACACATCAGAAACTTGCGGTTAAGCGTTTGGGATTTCCCATTCTTACCTAGAATATGGCTAGATGTAGTATAGCTACATTCTAGCTGGGCGCGAAGGCCGTCTAAATGATCTATTACCCACCTGGTCAGTCGGGGCAGATAGATAAATTGCATAAACGGCGGTGGGGGCTGGAATGCCCCGGGGGAAATCATTTCTGGCACAAGGTAAATACCACCTGGAACTGTGGTTGTAATGTAACCAATTTTCCTCAGAAGTGATTGCAAGTTATCAATTCAATTTAAATGGTGTAACGGTACCTAACAAACACATTACGTCTCATATATCGCCAAGTTGAGCATTTATTTAGAAAATTACAACTTCGATGTAAAGTTCCAAGGAGAATGTTTTTTAAAAGTATAATACCTACCAGACCGTACGCCATCTTGTACCATGTTCAAAAAATTGTCACCGGACAAAAAACTACGGTAACATTTACTCCCTTTCCCTCTTGCGGATAAATTGATGTTGCATGAACTCAATTCAGCAATCATATCAAAAATGTTCTCCTAATATTAGAAGATAAGGTATTTACCGGCAAAAGAAACAAGATGTCGTTTGTTCACTTATTTTTTTAAAATACAACAGAGGTAGGTATTTGGGTGTGGTTTATGTTATCATTTTAATTAACTTTTTTTTGAAGAAGTTATAAATATTTAAATATCTCTAAACCATTTTACAATTAACCCTACGGGTGTCAAAGACTAAAACCAAAGCATGTTTGTCATTGGGGTTGATTGAAACCACGCTTATTTCACATAACGACACTGCCACACTAGCGTGAGCAGCCTTCATTCTCAGTGCACACTTCGATCTCCAGGGGCCTTATTACGATCTTTTTACAGCTCAGTTTTAGCTCAGTTTACGTCTTTTCATTCATTGAAAATTGACTAAGACATGCAAAATAAGTTACTATAGCAATAAAGAAAATTAAGGTTTTTTTTGACACTATTTACCACACAAAACACGACTTGTGACAATAATTAATATGGAGCTCAAAAGCTGAGCTTGTGACTAAAACTGTCAGGTTAATGAGATTGTAATAATGCCTCAGGTCAAATTGGCCTGGCAGACCATTTACTGCGTGTGTCTTTACGTTAGGCGTATGAAAATGACTCATTTAATTAATCTGGCAAGTGAATTCGAATTCAAGATCGAATTGAGTTCTTAGAATCGCTAGGCTAGGCTAGGGGTAGGTAGATACTACCTGACCCGTGGGACTGGACTTCCCATTTCGCTAACTTGCCTGATTAGTCAACTCAGTTAAGACTTGGATTTTTACTAAGTAGTTCCTATGTTAAGTAGGTTCATTCGTGTTTTACCTTGTCAAGCTCATTCAAGCAAAACATTTTAATAGCTGAGATAACGAGGCAAACCGGCGCAAACGCACACTGTCAGTATCCTCAGTATTGCTATGGTCAAGGTCACCTGCAATGCAAAGGGCAATGACTTCAGTAGATAAGTAGATTAGATTAACCAATTGTCTATTTTTACTATACTAGTAGCTAAGACTAATGGTTTTAGTGACTCGTCTCGTAGTGATGTATTTTTCAGACACATCCCTGCTCCAGTTGGTCACTATTCGACTGACGTCAGGCGTCAAGTCTAGTCAGGGCCCCTGCATAGAAAATGGTTAACACAAGGCTCTTATTGAAATCTCAGTTAAGCAACTCAATGTACCTACTCATATGATACCTTACATTCATATTGAAGTTTGCGCAACATATCGTATTGGTACTGCACGACCGCTTGACCAAGACATTTTTAAAGTTGGTAGGTACGACGCATTATGACAATCTCTTGTACATACCCAGATAATTCACTATAGTGAATTTGTTTTGTTCAGATCGAATCTGTCACGCAAAAATCAGCATATTGTTTCTGGTTCGCAAAAAACTCGCGAGCCACCATTTTGTCAAAAGTTCACAAAACTTCGTTGAACTGCAGAATACGTCAGTGAAGAAAAGGGCCCAAATTTACGTAATTAACTTAAGTTTCTATTTGTTTTAGGTATCGGTCGCCTACAGGAGTTTGAGTTCTCCCTCACGCCGTTCCTAACATGCTGCGGTTTCTTCATCATGTACCTGGTGGAGGAAATCGTCCATTTGTACATCCACTACCGAGAGAAGAAGAGTGGGAAGGCGACGCCTCTCGTGAGGAACCTCAGCGTGCGCCGGAGCAGAGCCGCCGGCAGCAGCGGCGACGCCAGCGTCACCAACTCCACGGCGGATCTTGTTGATGCTGATTCGCTCAAGAAAAAGGTACGTTCACAAACATCAGCTGAAATCCCTATAGAAGATCTCTACGAAGAGATCACTTAGCACGTACAGACACCTTCATATTTAAGTGACCTATTTAAATCTGAAGGCGTCCCTACAGAATAGGTACCTCGCTTAGCACTTACATAATAGGTACCTTACCTACCTACTAGATACTACTGATAGATGAGATAGATAAACCTTATAAACCTATCTTATGATGAGTCCGGCTGAAATGTAAGTGGTTACTGTTTTAAGTTAGAAAACTACAGTTAGATTTTACCTATGTAGATTTGTCTGAAATAAAAAGTGCCACTTATTTAGAAAAATGTGTCAAATGTTTGCGAGACTCACTACCTAAACAGTTTGAATATTTTAAGTAGGTAGGTTGGTATTGTATCGTAATCCAGCTAGGAAGGAGACATCTAAGATTTATCACTAAATGTGAAGATAAGAGCGTTCGTTAGGTCGTTAGCAGTTAGTTTTAATCAGGCGCGGTAATGATAAAAGGCAATTTATTGAGGATTATGGAGATAAAATTGAGACGATTATACTGCCGTTTCTGTCATTCGAATCGATTGTAAGTACTTCACTGTTTGACATTTTGAATAATTTTTTTCAGGACCTAGAAATAAATCATCACCACAATGGTCACTCGCACCACCACAGCCACATGCCGGTGGCGGATGGAGATGACGTCACGGCTGCGCTTCGTGGACTGCTCATTGTCTTGGCTCTTTCTATCCACGAGCTGTTTGAAGGTTTTGCAGTGGGATTGGAATCGAGCACTTCTAACGTTTGGTACGTAAGGGCCGGCGCCCACTATCGGCATCGGCACGCTTCAGGATTTTAAGGTGGCAAATAGCAATACACTCTAACATAATGGCAATAAAGTAGAAAATTCCGAAAAAGCAGCCTCAAGCATACCGATTTTTTTTACGAGAACACATCACGGAAATTTCTACTTTATTGCCATAAAGTTAAAGTATATTGCTATTGACCCTAAAACATTAGGGCCGGCGCCCACCATCGGCATCGGCACGCTTCAGGATTTTAAGGTGGCAAATAGCAATATACTTTAACATTATGGCAATAAAGTAGAAATTTCCATGATGTGTTCTCGTAAAAACAAAATGCATTTGTTCTGTTTCTGTTTCGGCATTTTTTACTTTATTGCCATGATGTTAGAGTATATTACTATTTGCCACCTTAAAAGCCTGAAGCGTGCCGATGCCGATAGTGGGCGCCGGCCCTTACTGTGACAAAATGCATTACTGTCATCTAGTGTCGAGTAGTTGAACTAATTAAAAGCATGCTTGACACAGCAAAAGTATGCTAATGAGCCCCTTTAGCTTTAGTTTTTCCACTCGCCGCTAGATGGCAATGTGAGATTCAATTCTTTACAATGCAATTTATGTTGATTTTTTAAAATTATTTTTGTATTTTCAGGTACATGTTGGGCGCAATTTCGGCTCATAAGCTTGTCATTGCTTTCTGCATCGGTGTAGAGCTAATTGCTACTAGAACAAAGACTTGGCTTGCAATTGTCTACATCACCACCTTCGCCATCGTTTCCCCCTTGGGTATTGGTATCGGAATACTTTTGGTTGGAGGCGAAGGAGCGACAGCAGCTGGAGTGTATTCCGTGGTGCTTCAGGGTCTGGCATCAGGAACACTGCTGTACGTCATCTTCTTCGAAATATGGAAAGGCGACAGAACCGGCATGCTGCAATACGTCGCGTCTATCGTCGGTTTCTTCGTTATGTTTGGACTGCAGATGTTGAGTAAGTACATTTTACAGTATTTGTACCTAATGAACAGAGCCAATGATAGTTAACTAAAAGTGCTATAAGTAGTTAGGGAGACATTTTAGCGTCGTTAGTCTTCTATCATTGCAATGACGTTCACAAGGGAAATTATTAAATTATTCTTTCTGACATCATTAAACCGGTTTTTATTTAATGACTCTTGCTTGGACAGCCAGACTGACGTGGTGTAATTTTAAGGGTTCCTTGTTTTCTACGGTACCCTAAAAACCAACCATTAGTGGGAGTGTCGTGGCCCAGTGGATGAAAACTGGCTTGGAACCCGTGTGATCCCGAGCTCAATACTCTCCGAAACACATACTTTGTGTCCATTGAACAACTTTCTGCTAACTTTCCGGGGATGTTGGGTGATAAAAAAATAGCCTGTTAAAATGTGGGCTTCTGAACGTTCCTTTCACCATGACGGCTAAAACAGAGTTCCTATATCTACCCCGTTCGGGAGATACCTAGTTCAAGAGCGAATGTCATGTTAGGTAAAAAAAAATCACACACGCAGCTTAGTTATTGTTATACAGTATTTGTAAACAACGAGTAACAAAAACCTCTCCTTTTTTGCAGCTGGTCATTCTCACAGCCACGGCCACACTCACGACGGAGACCACGGCCACACTCACGATGGAGACCACGGTCACTCACATGACTAGAAGAGTTTCTTTCGAGCCCCATTCAAAACCTATGGACATTAACTTAAAACATAATTTAAAGACAGACCAAAAGTTGACGTTGTTTACTATGTGATATATTTAAGATGAATGTAAATGCCTGTTTTTATTGTTGAAGTCCTTCGATTTATTTTCATTAAGTTTCACGTCAGCGAAGGTTAAGTTTTAACATGAACCCTGGTGCTGATCGCCACAAGCACTTACTTACGACATTTAAATTGAGGGACTTCGAAAATCAATGTATTTAATAAATATGTATAAATATGAAAGGTAGGTAAAATATTTATAAGTACAATATTAATTAGTGAGTACCTATTTAACTAATAACTAGCGCCCCGCTCGGCTACGTTTGGTACAAAATATATGAAAGTATTTTTGAAAATAGTCTTGCTGTGTAGGTAGGTACAGATTTCCTACTTCAGTAAGTATGGATACGTTCATTTGCTTACTGCCAAACTCAGAGGCTGCCATTGTTGCTAGAATATGGTTAATTAATGTTAAATTTGACATTCTTAATCGTAATTTATTAGGTTCGCCATAAAGTCTCTTTAGCTTACAGCAATAGCATAAGGAATATGCTATTTCTAAAGGCCGCTCCACACTTAGCCCGCGGATCGCGCGCAATGGCTGCGAACGGGCGCGAACGCTAAGTGAAGAGCCGTTTCGCATATTCTTCGCGGTTTCGCGCTTTGTTCCCCAATTTTGGTCGGTTTTTGGTCCCGCGTCAAAGGGAGCGCGAAGAGCGAACGCGACGCGAACGTGCATGACTCCACACTCGCAGTCCGCGACACGGTCAGTATTGTTGGAGTCGTTCGAGTGTTCGGACCTGCACCGTCCATTGGGAAATTGGTGAAAAAAATGAGCGCAACATGGACAAACGAGCTGGAGTTACAGTTTTAAAATATTACCAAACGGAACCCATTTTGTGGATTTTGCGATTTATTTTCAATATCTACATAGCTGTAGTACGCTAACGCGAATAAAGTTAGGGACGCAGCAACAGCTACTTCAACGTCCATTTCATTTAACGTTGCGAACACAACTGTGGAAATAACGCGAACCATTGCGAGTGTAGAGTCGTTGCTAAATTCGCGGCAAGTTCGCTCCGCGAGATCGCGCCGTGATCCGCGGACTAAGTGTGGAGCGGCCTTAAGAACTTATTGATCATGAGCTTTAAGATCTAGTGTGGCTGTAAGATAAGCAGGGATAGACAACTATGTGATACCTACCTATGTTACTGATTTTATGATCCAATTCCCTCATCATAGCTCTAAAAAGCTATCAAAGTACATCCTACCTACCTACCTGTAACCTACCTTAAAATGTAAACAGCTACATACCTACCTAATGTTTTGTTAAGTGATTTGAGACACAAAAGTATTCTGTAAGTATTTTTTAAGTACAATGCACTTAATTTATGCAATACCCGATGTATGTTGTACCTACTTAGTTTTAAATTAAGTTCACATCGTGTAACAAGATTTATCTAGTCAGCAGCTAGCAAGTTGATTGAAGAAGTTATTGTACTTAGTCGAAGAAGACTTTACAATTTTTAAACCATAACCCATGTAAAAATTTATTAAGATTGATTCACACTGATTGGGAAAAGGAGCACATTATTTGGAAAACAATATAGCTATCAAGCAGCGTTAGTTTTGTGAGCTGGATAGTTTTTTTTTTATTTCGATGTCTAAACCTCTGATGGTATTTTCGCAATATCACTCTAAGAAAAGACTTTAATTATGTAATTGAAGAAATACGTTTTTAAACGTCAAGCAAAAACACCTCTTAACTTTTATTGCTCCTTTTTTAAAGGGTAACATTATTTAAGACTTACGACTTCAGTAATAAATTAACCTGAAACTGAAAGATTGCTAAACATGGACGCTGTTGCTCGTTCAGTGCTCGATTTTTGAAAGTTTTAAAACTGTGCAGTTAGTTAAATTATTATTGCAATACAAACACAATTAACTGGGTGTTGATTTCTATAAACTATGTGTAAATAAATGTTTAAACCTAACTGTACATGATACCTACTGCTTCGGACTGTTAACTGCCTGTGATATTGAAGAAGACGAAGTAAATGATAAGCCATTAAATGTAATACTATTAGTTTAAATAAGTGCAAAATAATTTTCAGATAAGTAATCCTGTGAACCTAAAAACCTATTTATAGTAACATATAGTGTACTTATTGTTAAGGTCTCGTGCAGCACTTTCTGTAATTTGCCCTAAATATTTTTTAATTGTTTGTAAATAAAACACAGATAAAATCTACATTTGTTTTAGGATTTCTTTCAACCCTATCCTTCACTTTTCGTTCTTCTTTTATCCTAATTAAAAACGAGGAGAGCATTTAAGTGCGACGAGAGACAGAGAAAATATTAAATGATATTGTTTTCCTGGATGCTGTGGTGAATAAAAATTGCAACCCAATGCCGTTAGTTTTGTCTTGCGTTGGCAAGACAAAACTAGCCGTGTACATACATGCAGGATTCGAGAAAATCTGAACTGGGACGAAAAGTTTTGAATAGCCCGCGTAACACGCGTTCATCCCGCGTTAGAAGTTTTAGAACGTAAACTGACATTTGACAGGTAATTTGACAGAACGTTGAAATAGTGCATTACTTACGGTGATCCGTCCGTGATTTCCGTGAGATTGTGTTGTGGTTTACAGTACAGTAAAATTAATTTACTAAGATTTATCGGTCTACTTTCTCCTAAAATTGTGTTGTTCGCAATCATTTGATACACTTTTTTACGCTCTTTCAAGTGATTAAAGTGCATTTGTGATAAACTGAGAGAAAACTATTGAAAGTAAGTTTCTGAATTCGTATTTCGTACGCAGCAAGTTGTGTCCTACTGCTCAAACACGATAAATAACTCAATTATGTAAATAGGCGTTTTCTTTACATAATTACAGAAGATGTTATGGTTAGAAAGCGAAATTTGTATGACATAATCGAGTTGAAAGGTGAAATTATAAGGTAGTTAACCTTGTATTGGAGTAGGCACTCCGATAGAAAGTAATAAGACTACAGCTTAGTATACCTGTTACACTCGTTAGTGTATCTATAGGCCTCAGCGCTGTCGCTTGCTTTATTGAAATAACAATTTTCTGTGCTAAAATGAATGTGTTGATTGAATCTGCTGTATGTTTGTCTGTAGCTCCTGAAAGTAAGTGGTTCTCTAACTTATTTTTTCTTGTATTGTATTGACAATTTGGTCTTGCTTGTTCTCAATGCAAAATATTCAAATGTTCTTTTTCATTATGGAAAATTGTAATAACCTTGATAAAATGCTAAAGTAGTCTCAATTGCTGCATTATTTATAGTGTCTTGAAATAGTCCTTAAACAGCTCTAACATCTTGTAGTTTGTTATACAAGAGAACTCGTTATATAAAGGTACATGGCAACAATCCTGATTAACAATTTTAATTTTATTCAAGAATAAAAATAAATTGAGCAAATTTTTTGCTCTTGCTTGATGTGAATAAAATTCCTTTAACATTAATGCATTTACTGTTAATAATCAAATCATCCATTATTGCTATTTGTAACTGCAATTTTGTAAAGTAATGAGAATGAAATATTGATTTATTATTTGGAGTGGTAACTATCGGGCTATAGTTAGCCTATCTTTTGGGGGTCGAAATTGCTCGCGTCCGTATGCTGTACCCTCGAGACCATACACGTGACCCCTGGGTGGTGCCAAACGAGCAATAATTTCCTGGTGGTAGGCTTCGGCCGCGGCTAGTTACCACCGCCAAGGCAAAGACACGTCGCCAAACGTTATTCAACGTGTTCCGGCGTGATGCCTTGGGAGCCCTTACGAGAGGTTGGGTCTGGACTGTTGCGCTGCGCCGAGAAACCGGGTGCAACGAGGCGGTGCCAATGTTCCGGAAGCCTCATCTTGGAGAGCAGCGGGATCCGAAGCACGGTTTTTCCGCTGGCCGACCGCAGTTAGTAGGGGGCCCAAGTAGTAGGCCAGCCACCTATGAAAGGCTGCCCCGCCAACTCGCGAAAAATCCCAGAATGCTCCATCGTGCCGGTTGGCGACCGGATGACAGGACCCGATGGCCATTCTGGGGGGGTTCGGGCGTCCCCGCGGTCTCCAGATGAGTCTCCCAGCGGCGCGGCGGTGCCGCTATCGTTGCTGGGTTGACGGTGCGCGCCTTGTCCAACTGCCTTCCTCTCGCCTATTCACTCTTCCCAACCCACTGATGGCAAAGTTTAGTAAAAGCAAAAGGTTTTTACAGCGGAAGCACGTCCTGTCGCTCCAAGTGCACCTCTGTAACATTCGAGGCCTGCACTCAAATCTCGTTGCAGTCCACCACCACCTCGAGACTGATAAGCCTCACCTACTCTTTGTCACGGAGACGCAGATCAGGTGTCCATCAGACGCGGCGTACCTTAACTACCCAGGGTATACCCTGGAGCACAAATTTAAACAACGCTCTGGCGTGTGCGTGTATGCCCGCGATGACATCTGCTACCAGCGTCTCCGCAGCCTTGAGAGACCTGGATTTTCTGTCCTATGGGTTTTGGTGGACACAGGCGTGGAGAAAGTTCTCTATGCCTGTGTCTACCGGTCGCACAGCGGTGATCAGGAGACGACCAAACTTTTCGAGTACCTCGGTGCTGCGGCTGACATAGCCCTACATCGGTATCCGTCTGCGCTGTTAGTGTTTCTGGGGGATTTTAACGCCCACCATCGTGACTGGTTGTTCCCATACCAGAACACTGACCATGCTGGAAGAGAGGCGCTGAGATTCTCTCTGTCGCTAGATCTCACCCAGCTCGTAAAGGAAGCCACGCGAATACCTGATGTCTCTAGCCACACACCGAATTGCCTGGACCTTCTGCTGACTACAGATCCAGACCGCTACTATGTGTCGGTTGCCGCTCCTCTTGGCAGTTCTGACCATTGTCTGGTGAAGGCTGTGTCGAACTACTCCCCGCCTGATCCTAGCCCTAAGGGCACAAGGCGGATGTGGCGATACAAGTCGGCGGACTGGGACGAGATGCGGCATTTCTTTGCATCTTATCCTTGGCAGCAAGCTTGCTTCTCTTCTGGCGATGCATCGGAATGCGCTGACGCTATTTCAGAGGTGATTTGTCGGGCTATGGAGTATTTCATTCCATTTTCCGACGTATCCCTCGATAGCCGAGCTCCCCGGTGGTACAACACTGATTGCGCTGCCGCTGAGGCGGTTAAGCAATCGGCGTACCGAGCCTGGGCTGATGCTCGCGCGCGTAAAGCATCCGACGTCAGCGTAAAGAAGAGAGCCTATAACGCTGCTGCCAAGTCCTGCAAAAAGGTACTCAGAAAGACTCGTTTCGACCGTGTGAGCCGTATTGGTGCCAAACTCGCCTCTTGCCCATCGGGTAGCAAGGCATTTTGGTCCTTGGCTAAGTCGGTCGAATCGAATTTTTGCCGCTCATCGCTACCACCGCTGATGAAGCCTGACGGATCTCTGGCCCACTCTGCGGAAGAGAAAGCAAATTTATTTGCTGCTCTTTTTGCAAGCCATTCGCGTCTTAGTGCTGGAAGCCAAACACCACCTATATTACCTCCATGCGGCTCAGTTTTGCCTGAGTTCCGCATCCGCCAGAAAGAGGTACTAAAAACGCTTCGCACTCTCGACGTGAATAAGGCCAGTGGTCCTGACGGGATTCCTGCAGTGGTCTTGCGGAATTGTGCGCCCGAGTTGTCTCCTGTACTGACACGCCTGTACCGCCTCTCTCTATCAACGGGACAAGTTCCGAAGTCTTGGAAGCTTGCCAACGTGCAACCTGTGCCCAAAAAAGGCAGTCGAGCCGACCCTGGCAACTACAGGCCAATTGCAATCACCTCTATACTTTGTAAAAGTATGGAACGTGTTATTAACAACCGGCTCCTGGCATACCTTGAGGACAACAGTCTGCTTAGTGATCGACAGTACGGTTTTCGCCGAGAACGGTCAACTGGTGATCTTCTTGCGTACGCCACTCACTTGTGGGGCGAAGCCGTCGAGAATCACGGCGAGGCTCTTGCCGTCTCTCTCGACATCTCAAAGGCATTTGACAGGGTCTGGCACGATAGCCTTAAAAGCAAGCTACCGTCATACGGAATTCCCACCGCACTGTGTCACTGGATATCTGACTTCCTGAGTGAACGGTCAATAAGGGTAGTCATTGATGGCTGCTCTTCCGAACTATTGGCTATAAATGCCGGAGTTCCTCAGGGGTCTGTTCTCTCTGCAACATTATTCCTGCTGCACATCAACGATCTGCTGTGCCCAGGTATCTTCGGATACGCAGATGACAGCACCGTTACAGAGAGATACATGTCCAGCGCTCGCACTAGTCCGGCTGAGACTGAGTCCCTTAGAGAGGCCATGGTTGAGCGGATGAGCTCAACGTTAAAAGCAGTGTCCGACTGGGGCGAAGCTAACCTCGTTGAGTTTAACGCCAACAAAACTCAGGCGTGTCTATTCTCCGCCAAACGGAGTCCTTTAAATCTGACTCCTACTTTCCTGGATGCACCCATACCGATAACCAACCACCTCGAGCTCCTTGGTATGGATCTTTCATCTGACCTCAACTTCGGCAGTTCTATTGAGTCCAAAGCAAAAACCGCTGCTCAGAAACTTGGTATCCTCTTTAAGGTTAGGCGGTACTTCACACCGGAGCAACTCTTACAGTTGTATCAAGCACAAGTTCGGTCGTGTATGGAGTACTGCTGCCACCTTTGGGATGGCTCTGCCAAATACCAGCTGGATGCACTGGACTCAGTAGACCGAAGGGCCAGGAGACTGATAGGTGACGATATGCTAGTTGGAACCAAACTTCAGAGTTTGGAGCATCGGCGTAAAGTTGCCTGTCTATCGGTTTTTTATAAGGTGTATTTCGGACAGTGTGCGCAGGAACTTCATGACCTGATCCCACCCTCCACTTTCTACCACCGGACCACTAGACGCCGTGAGGGCTTTCACCCCCATGTGGTCGACTTTCCAGCGGTCCGAACTAAGCGGTTTGGTGCTTCCTTCCTGGTCCGCACCGCTAGAGAGTGGAACGCCCTCCCTGCGTCTGTGTTTCCGGATACATACAACCTTGGTGTCTTCAAGGCAAGAGTGAATAGGCATTTTCTGGGTAAGCGTGTTCCACCTTCGGCCTCGTCATCGCTTACCATCAGGTGAGTCTGAGGTCAAACGCAAACCCATTTTTAATAAAAAAAAAAAAAAAAAAAACTGATTATTCTTGTAAAATACCAATATTAAAGTCTATAATTTGTAAAAACACTCAAGTAATACTGTTACAATTCAGTCCATCACATGCTTCATTGAATGCTTGAGAGTGAACACAGATATTTATATCAGATATTCATGTTCACCTTACCAGCAAGTCATACTATTTACAGGAAACCATGTAAAATGAATTAAATTCATTAAGATTTTGTTTGCAAGGTATTTTCACTAAACAAAAAAAATCAATGAAGTTGCATTTATTAGGCATAGGTATTTTTGTAGCCAAGTCTTGTAAATAGATATTTTTTATTTATCAACATTCCTAACAATTACAGGTGACCAAAGACCAACCCTTAGCAGAATGTCCACATCAGGCCTGACATCAGAAGCTCAGCTGCGGTACCTTCTCCAGTGGTTTGGAGAGTTCAGTGAACTTCAAAGAGAGGACTTCCTACCCATACTCGCAGCAGCTCATGGGGGCCTGGCAGACCAGCTGGCAGCTACCTTGGCAGCACTTTCTTGTCAGGACAAACCAGTCAGCTTATTTCAGTGTCGTGTAAGTTCTTTTGAAGCTCTTTTAAGTATCCTAAAACTATAGCCTTTAAGGCTTATCAGAGGAACGCTTATTGTTGCCATCTGAGTGAACACAAAAGTCAGGTGCCCACTCTTTACTTGAACCCAACATAGATGGTAGCAAAAAACTCTGTTCTGAGTTGTTTGAATTTTCGATTTGTGTTTACCATCATAAGACCGCCAGCTGCAAACTTTAAAAATAACATAAAAGTTCTCTGGATGCATAATGTAATTAAGTCATATTGGTATGGTATTCAACATATTTGCTTTGAAAGAGTGGCATTCTAGTTTTATCATTTACAATGAAAAAGATAAAAAAGGAAGTAGGTGCTTAGCTAATCAATATCTAATCATGTTGAAATGGTTAATGTTTTGGTGACTCACCCTAAATTTGGAAAGACTTGTCTTTTGTGAGGAAAGTAGATTATCATTAATTCCAACTTGAAACCTGCTTGTTGGGACAATTGAAAGAGGTTGTACTCATGGCCATGGGTGGGAAGGTGTGACCCATCCACTTCCACTATGGTTACCTGACTATGATATGAGAAACATAAGTTATGTAAATAACATTGGCATGAAAGGCAAAGTTAGTGATTATTGGCAAATGAGTAAGCATAAACTGATGGTAGACCTTCTGGGTCAAATAGCTGTGTGTGAGATGTCCCACATATATTTCAAAAGTCATCACTTTACATTTGATACATAATGTATATATTTTGGCTGAGTGTGCAACGAAAAATCGTGTTATCTTTTAGCTGTGATATTTGAGCATCTTATCTTATTTTAATTTATAGAAAAGGGATGTCACCTCTTTTCTTCTAGATCTTTATCCTCCAAGTACTCCTTTTTAAATGCATGTTTAAAAAAAATACTGTGGTCCCAGAATATGTCCAAGACCTCGGGCGTATACGTATAAGCACCTAAAAGGTACAAGTTCGAGACTGCGCGGGAACGTGACTGACAACTGCAAACGACACGTCTCCACGTAACACACTGGCAAGCGATAGCAATTTCATAGAAATTTCTCTACACTACTGGAGTGTCGCTGCGGTTTGCGGACTGCCGCCGTCTCTTACTGGCTCTACCTTAAAGATGTTCAACGTGTAGGAATAATGTAACTATCAGTATTAATTAAAACATTACTTTCTGTGAGTCAGATGCATTCTTGTACCTAGCCTTGAAGATTCTTAGTTTGTGGAATTACCCGCACGAGAATGTAACTTATTTATAAGTACTATATTTCAAATATGACAAGTATTCAATAATGACTTGGGTAATTAAGCTAACTAAGGGTTTTGTTGCTATGTTCAGTCAGCTATGTCCTCTCTAAAATTAAGAGTTCTGGGGGGCTAAAACAGCAACATTTTAGCATTTCATATTATGAATCATCTATTTGACGTTTCATCTAGACCGCGGTCCGTTTCGAGTCAAAAGTGAGTAACAGCGCGCTGACACGCATCCCGAATTGATAAATTGTATGAACGTGAGCGACGTCAGCGCGCTATTACTCACTTTTGACTCGAAACGGACCGCGGCCTAGATGAAACGTCAGTTAGATGTTTCATAATATGAAATGCTAAAATGTTACCGTTTTAGCCCCACTGTTTTTACAATTTAAGAACAAATACATTTTGTTTTTTCAGATTAAACTTTTTAATGAATGGTATCCTTCATGGGCTGAAGAAGAACAAGACAGACTGATTAAAGGTATAACAGAACAGGACGCAGATTTTGGAGAGAAACTTCAAGATTATCTCAAAAATGGTCCACCAATGAATGGTGAATTCATGGGTATAATTGGTGAGCACTTGGTTAATGAAGAAGATAATAAAACGGAGGCAGAGCAGTGGAATGGGGGGGAACCCTCAGAGGAAGCGCCTGAGGAAGAGGAGCAAGGAATAGCTCAGGAGAACAACATCCCTGTTGAAATAGTAGCTGCTTCCTAAAGCATAAAGGTATGGTCCTGTCTTTTCTATGAGTGATAAAAACCATAACTATATTTCATCCATTTTGCATAAAAATTTGAAAATAGTAAGTTTAAAAAGTATTTTCTATCATTCCATTCGAAATCGTACATTCCGTATTATGTTCCATCTTATTTAATATTAAGTTTAGACTTAGCATAGAATCTCATTTTACTGTTTATTGTTAGAATAATCTTATGAGAGCCTTTATTTGAAGATTTTGGTTTATGAGCCCTATATTAGTAGTATAAAAATATTTCTATATAAATAACTTTTTGTCTTTACTAGGTTTAAGTACACATTATGTGCACAATTAAATTAAAATGCCAAATATGAACCCGACAGTATTTCTGAACATATACAAAACATGTATTTATATTATGAAATAAAACTTTTGTATTAAACAAATGGCAAAATAATAAGTAATGACATGAAAAGAACGGCAAAATATCTATATTTAAGTACAAAGCAGTATCTGTGCCAAGGTGTTTAAGTAATATTATTTTTATTTAAAATGTAAGATTTAGTACATAAAAAGAATATGACGTGACCAAGTTGCTACCTGGAAGGTAAAGGAGAGGTGATCACGTGAAATGAAACTGCTGAGTCTCAACTGCAACGAGAACAATCTTAAGGCAAAGAGAGAGAACGATTGTTTTTGACCTCTCTCTTACACACATTAAGACTTGCATTATGCAAGAGAGCTCATGGGCCGATCGTAATCTAAATGCTATGTTTAATTATCCCACCTCTGTTTACGGGACAGTGTTTTGACCCGGGGCAGTATTTCACTAAATTCATAGATTACCCGTCCCAAACGGGATAGTCAGAGCAACACTGATTATGGCCGTTATGGTGAACGGTACATTCAGAAACCCACACTTCACTGAGCAAATTTGAATCCAAAGGATTCTATTGCCGTTTTTCGGGTGTTTCAATAATTGAATATAAAAATAACGGGACGAACTCTGTACCGACCATACAGATTATGTGTAAGATAATTTTAACGATTCTGTATGAATTGGCGCCAAATCTCTGCCAAAAAAAATCCTAAGTGAATTGGAAATTATTTACTATGCAAGAATCGTCCCTATACATTATGTGAGCATTTACTTTTGGTAGAAAGATATTAAGTCATTGCCCTATGAATGTCCGAAAAAACATTGTAGTGTGAAAGTTCGCGTGATAGTTGGTGCTGGACTAAAAGGACGATCAGGTAATGCGAAAAATAGGCCATTTTAGTACTAAAAAATAATTTTATTTACATTTTGGATTTATTAAATTAATTATTAAAATGCATTGTTTTTCATTATAAATCATTACCTCTTAGGTTAGTCTTAAATCAATAGTTCTAAATAATAAAAAGATACTAATAATTAAGAATACCTACCTAAACTGCATCTACGCTTAGAAGCAAGCACTCTTGCATGCGAAGATGCGATGGAAGGGCGCGTCATTTCAGCATAAACGATATCTACCTACTTATGGCACTTTAGTGACTAAACATAGTCATTGACCCTACTTTCTCTATACAAAAAATAAGAGTAAGTATTACGAAACTGTTTGTTTAATGAAAGCACAAAACAGTTTGTGGCGTGCTACGGTGCTAACTAATATTTATTATAAATGTACCAGGGCATTGTCCTATTCTCATGGCCGTATAGTCCTAAGTTTGCGTACACTGGCCATACACTGGCGGTCTTCCGCGCTTCACCACTTTTTAGAAATGATCCTATGAAACAGTATATCACTGGTGTATTAAAGTTAAAGCTATAGCTGTGTACTGTACTTTTTATCAAGATAATAATGGGCACGTCATTGGGAACGGAATAGTTTCCATCATCTGCGGCAGAGACCAGGGTCTCACGACGTACGGTGGACGGCACATCACTACCAATTTCCGGTCAGTCCTCCTTTGTCTGTTGCAAAGGAATGTCATTTGGCTAGAGCGAAAAACGGAAATGGGGTAACCTGATGTTCTGTTGACTGTACCTACGAAGCTTCGTCTCTTCCTGTATGTGCTGTATGTACTAATACCAGGAAAAAACACAGATATCAATAGATAATACTGACAAGAATGACCAAATCGATAACGTTGACAAACGGCCTCAATGTATCTGGCGCGTTATTAAAGTTTTTAAATCAGCCTCATTTGATATGGCCAGTATTCGCATGTAATTCAGTCAGACTTAAACTAAGGCTTCAGTTTAGATAGTATCCAGTCGACGTACTCGGTGACCCGAGCGTAGACCCCCGGCCAGCCAGGAGTACCGCACGGCGTGGGTCCGTACGATACCACGCCGAATACGAACCAGTTGTGGAGTGACGGGACCTGGAAATATCATTTAATGGTTAGGTTACTAACTAGTTATCGTGAAGATAATTAAACTGTGCTTGCTATGATCGCGAGATGAGCGATAATTCTTAAGTATCTATAGTCCGTTCGCGTTAGGAATGCAGTGATTTTTAAATTTCATTCTGTCGCGGACCTAAAACTCAGATCGACAACCTTTGCGTTCGAAAATATCTGTTCAGCTGATCACTGTGGACTTGGCTTTCTAATTAGGAACGATTTGATTGGTAAGGGGGCGTGCTAGGTCGAAGGACAAGTATGAAATCGCTGCATTCTTAACACGACCGGACTAAAGGTAGTAATAAGTACCCTGTTGACTGGTTCACATACTCCGTACATACCTTGCCCATAAGAGCGCCTCCGGAGTCACCGCGACACGAGTCCTGCCCTGCCACGCCGCCTGCGCACATCTGCTTGTCGCTTATGCGCCGGTTCACCCTGCTGTACACTTGGCCGCAGTCTGCGTTGTTCACCACTGGTACTCCCACCTTCAACTTGACGTCCGATTCTGATTCTGGAGAATAGGTAGCAGTTGAGTGCGCTCATATTAGCATTAAGCTCATTGTATTAGGTGTTAGTCTTAATCGGACCCGAACAACTTCGTTAAATGTTAAGTAATTTAAGAATAATACTTTGACGTTATTGTGATGCTATACATGCTTGATTTGTATATCCGGCTTGAAGGACCATCAACCTTATTAGTAAAATTACGAAAAGTGGTCATAATTTAAACCACATGCGATACCAATTAGAAAGTGAATCATCATTAATTCAATCATTACTGCAACATTTTGGTTAAATTACTCAAAGTGCTTAAATGAGGTTAGGCAATTTGAATTCAAAATAAAACGTAGAAACCATTATGGAATGTTATAGTAAAATTAGACAGAATGATTGATATATTTATAAGGGCAGTTAGACAAGTGTGAACATTCTTTTGCAAATAAGGTTCCTACCTGAAGGATGTCTACCATCCTTTTGAATGTTGACAGAAGCTGTGGCACTGCCATCGTCTTCTGTCAAAACATTATTAACAGTGGTTTATCAGTGGTTATTAAAATAATTAAAAACTTACGGGTACCTAGGTACTTATGATAAAATAGTAACAGATCCTACTTGAAGTCACGGACTGTTAGGACTAAAGAACGAATAGTATTTTCTTTGAAACAGGTGCCATTCCTTTTTCAATTTTTTTTTTAAATTCAGCCAGCCATTCACATTATTTTCCAAGTCCAATTAATAAACAAATTAGAACTATTTCTAACAGGTTTTGGATTGAATTGAAATTAATTTATATGGATGTTAATAATTTCTAATTAATTTTAATATCCTAATTACTTAATAATTTGGATATTATTGAATCTTACTTGATTCCGTTTTCCCCCACCCAGCTACTTCCATGTCACGTCCTTCCAAAGATATTAGCCTCAATTCGCTTGAAGTAGGCAGACAAATCGGTTTAACAAAATCTGAAATGATAATTAATAAATCAATGAATACCTGGGTCATTTTTACCTCACAAAAGCTTGAAGTTTAGTTTTAAGTTTAGTGTCTAATAAATTTCTTTTCTTTCTTTCTTTCAAATAGAAGCTCACACTGCCATTGCCCACAGGTCAAGGGTCAATTCTTTTTTTTCATTCCCTTTTACGTTTACGTCACTAAATGTTTGTTCTGAGATGCTAAGTACGACATGCACAGACCAAACGCAGCGAGGAAGTAAACTCGGAGTTGTATGGCATCGTGGTGAGTTGCGATGCGTAAAATGTGGATGTGATGTAAGTGAATTGAGCTGTGAACTTTTTGAACTTGTTTGTGGGAATAGGAAATATTCGAATGTTCCACAAGTAACAATGGAACGAGGCGTCTATTTTTGCAGTTCTTACGGTTGCAAATAGATCTTGTACATTCGGTCTTACGGGTCGCAGAGGCTCTTATCCATACTTAGATATCTGTATGTCATATTTGATTTCGCTAAGGGTTATGGCTAATCCGACACTTGGTTCGATCCTTTCTATCTTCCAGTTGCGATGAGCCCTCACCATTGAACTGGACACTATGCGCGAGCCTCAGAAGTGCAATATCATTCTGTTGATGCGTGTCTGCGGAGTCGTAGCCCTCGTGGGTTATTATCCGCTCAACCATGATGTTCTGCGGAGGCCCGCTGCAATCGTGACTGAAGTTCAGGTCATAGATGCAGTCCGTGGCACTAGATGTGTTCCACTCTCCGAGACGGACTTGGGTTCTGTTGATCGAATTAATTTTTAAATAATCGTATGAAACGGTTTTTAACTACTCTCGGCAGAGTCAGTAGGAGCGTCTTTACAGATATTAAAGCCCAAATATTTTAGAACGTATGAAGCGTGAAATTTACGATTACTTACGATAAAATCGGTAGGTACGTATTTTAGGCGAATAATACCAAAGTTTATCTCACGAAAATAATAAACATTTGACTTAGAACTTACAATCGCCAATTTTCGGGAAGATCGTTTCCTTTGACACAATGCGCTGCAGTCAGGACATATTTCGACGAAATTATCACGCCGCCGCAGTAAAAGCCCCATCCTATAGCTGTAAATATATTTTAAGGAAGTAAGTAGATTAATGATTAAGTATGTAGGCATAAACTTATTTTTTTTAAATCTTATACCTACTAACATACCCTTCAGGCTGCACATATAGTCAGACTTTTAATTAGGTGCAGTAAAATGGCATTTTGTTACCGTTATTTCTCTCATTTACTGCACTTACCAAAATCGGAACTACTAATAGGAAAGTTTACTAGGTTTGAAGTGCCTACGTATTGTGTTGTGTGCACAAAAAAAAACCCTATAAGAATCTGACAGCATTTATGAACAAAATATTAAACAAAACATGTTTTAATTTAATATCAAAACAGACGGAAAGACAAGCGGAACTACAAAACAAATGTTTTGTTGTTGGGCTAATATTTCAATAGCTCTAGGGCTATTGAAATATAGCGGACTTTAAAGTCCGACCAATAAATTCCAACTCGGCAGGTTTCAATCCTACGAGTATGCTAAAATTACATTATGTTATTACCTACTTAAAGACAGGTCCTGTATTTACCCCTCAATTCATCTTTTAATAAGAAAATAATAAGACGAACGTTGTACTCGGCCGAGCCCCGATATGCTATTCCGATTGGCGCCAAATCTCATCTCGGTCGTGGTGAGTTATCTTTAGAGCTCATTCACATTAGGTCGCAAGCAGCGCGGCATCCGCGCGACAGCAACGGATGCCTTCGCATTACAAAAATAGCCGCACGACTTGCTTAGTTTAGAGTGCATCACAAATCGCGCGGCTGCGCGCTGTTTTTTTTAGAATGAAAGCTAGCCGCCTGTGTACCGCGCGACAGTCGCGCTGCTACAGCCGCGCGACAGTCGAGCGTTTAACTTCCTGCACAGTTTGATAATGAACTCTGCAGTTTTTTGTCACCTCAAGACATGTTTTAATTGATTAAAATTTATGAATTCGCCTTTTGCCATGTGGATATTTTCCATCGCAATTCAGAGTTTAGTATTATCATCATTGGAATCATTAAATTAATCTTGAGAAAATTTTAATTCGGTAATTGTTCCCATATTTTTAGTATTTACTCCCCTCCTCGAATACGAGGCGGAGACAAATTCCACAAATCACAAACCGTATCTAGTCAATTACCCTTTGCATGTCAGAAAATTTTAACGTGTTACCTACGCATTGTTAGTTGGTGCTGCACTAAAGCATTTCAGATATAAGAAAAAAACATTTAGAAGCTAAAACACTATTATTTAAGTGTTAAAATGTATGATTTCTAATTTTTATTCACTAAAAAGCAATACTTCCTCTTAGCTTAGCTTAAAAGTGGTTGTAAAATAAAAAAATATAATAATAGGTATAACATTTTATTGGTTTCTACATAAAAATCCTTATTGCAACTTTCCTTTGTTCTTATGGCAAGATTTAATACCTATTGTCATGGCACTTTGGTGACTAACCGTAGTCGTAGACCGTAATAAATACATTAATGTTTCAGATCAGAACTTAGTTTAAAACTATACAAAATAGGAGTATTATCTACATTAATCACCAAACTCTGCAATTTCATTAACCCCCTCATTCATAAATGTTAATTCAGGGCCGCAACATTGGTTGAGCGATTCAAGTGTCCTGTCACTTAGGTACTTGCTAATGCTGACAGCAAATAAGAATGAGACACAAAACTGGACAGTGTTGGAAGTGGTGTGAAAGGACTGCCTGAGTTTCCATGGATAAGAGGGTAGCAGTCAAAGCACCAACGGTTTCAGACATGCTTACTTATATTATAAATGCGCAAGGGAATTCTCCTCCTTTCATGGCCTAGTAGTATTAGTAAAAGATTTTTCGTTTTTTTGTGATTATCCACCCAATAATAATGTTCAATAAAACTCCGGCTGGCCTGAATGCATCTCGCTAACACGTGCTAACCCCACTGCCAAGAATGAATAGCGCTGGTATACAGCACCAGCGGAATTAGGGTTTTTTTTCAAGGTCAGCCTTATTTTAAGTAAAGTCAATCTCCATATGGTGTACATAGTGTTCTTGGCCAGTATCTACTTGTAAATCAGTCAGACTTAAACTAAGGCTTGATTTTGGAGAGTATCCAGTCGACGTACTCGGTGACGCGAGTGTAGACGCCAGGCCAGCCGGGTGTGCCGCACGGCGAAGGCCCGTACGATACCACGCCGAATACGAACCAGTTGTGGAGCGACCGGACCTACAAAAAAAAACAAAAAAGTTTAATGTTAAATTATCTAAGCATTTACCCTCTTATGTCAGTATTAAAAAAGAGGCCTG
The DNA here is from genome assembly GCA_950022985.1 of Udea ferrugalis. NCBI lineage: Eukaryota > Metazoa > Arthropoda > Insecta > Lepidoptera > Crambidae > Udea > Udea ferrugalis. The sequence goes on from OX465533.1 coordinate 7,231,311, forward strand.
GATGAAGTCTGAGCAAAAAGCAAGTTTCACCCTGCGATCGAGCATGGAAAATGCGAGTCACCGGGGAAAGGCTCTAGGTTCTACGAGATGTTACTCGGCCACTTTGTCACAGCAAAAGTGAAGAGGCTCATAGATTAGATCAAGACGTCCATATGTTCAGGCAAACCAAAAATAATAGTGCCCATAAATGGCTTTTTAAAATGTCTACCTGAATCTGGTTACCCCGCTAATTCTGAACTTTGTCAAACGATTAGGTCAATTTATTTCCCTTTTGATTCAAGTTTGAGTATCGGAAGCGTCATATACCATGTTGTTAATATTATCTCAAATTGTTTAAATTTCATGTATGAAAAAAGTTGCCACTAAATGAATGATTCGCTGAAGTACCGAATTAATCGACAACGAGGTTTTAAATCAGCCCTTGGTCTACGTTATCTTACCTTGCCCATGAGAGCGCCGCCGGAGTCACCGCGACACGAGTCCTGCCCGGCCACGCCGCCTGCGCACATCTGCTTGTCGCTGATGCGCCGGTTCACTCTACTGTACACTTTGCCGCAGTCGGCGTTGTTCACCACAGGTACTCCCACTTTCAGCTTAACGTCCGATTCTGATCCTGAAGCGTCAAAAACAAACAAGTTTAGATTAATCCAATTTACTTTACAAGTCAGCTACCAAATATATTGGGTTTTACTTTACTCTCAATCCGACCCATTGACAACTTCGACCGTATATTATTAAGATTTCGTTAAATGTCTTCCTCCTTTAATTTGCCATGTAATGTTACTTCCCAGAAATTGATATTTATAAGCGACACTACGAAATGGCATAGTAATACAGGCAGACCTTTTTTTTTCAAAATACTTTTTAAGAATAAAGTTTTTGTGAAATCTAAATCTAATCTAATCTAAATGTGTTTTAGTTTAAAATGGGCCTCGAGACTCCTTTCAGCATTTTTCGATATTCCTCATAGTTTTGGATTTGGCCTACTACGCCCACTTGAAAAACTCACCCTGTATAAGTACTGTAACATTATTTTCATGCTAAGCATGCTTGATTGTATATCAGGCTCGAAGGACCATCAACGTTTACAGCAAAACTACATCAAGTGTAGATATCCACTTACAGAGCAAACGCCTTCATCATTCTGGTTAAATTACATTGAGAAAGTATTAAGGAACATTGGGTTTCGGCATTCACAAAAGAACGTAGGTGGGTTAAGTAAGTAAGAGAAGGTAGTTCTGATAGGCAGTTGGATTGAATAGAACTTAAATTCAGATATTAATGAAACAACTTACTTGATTCCGTTTTCCCCCATCCAGCCACTTCCATGTCACGTCCCTCCAGAGATTGTCGCCTCAATTCACTTGAAGTAGGCAGACAAATAGGTTTAACAAAATCTGAAATAATGAAATAAGAAAATTATTGGGACATCTTTACAACAGAAACCTCAAACTAAGCTTTTAAATATTTATTTCATTACTAACTATATGTGAACTAGCTGTGCCCATCAATTGCCATCATTAGGAGATATTAATATTATCGTTTTAATTCTACGTGCTCGACTCGTAGGTGCAGCTTCTCGCCTCGCGCATTTTGTCCTATGGGTGAGACGCTCATAATATGCAAACTTGCATAATATTACATCCTCTTTATAGATTTTCCCACATGCGCCGCGCCGACTTAATGGCGGCACTTAATTCTATCCTCCATCTTCTAGTTTTGCAATGTTACTCACCATTGAATTGGACGCTGTGCGCGAGCCTCAAAAGAGCAATGTCATTCTGCTGATGCGTGTCTGCGGAGTCGTAGCCCTCGTGGGGTATTATCCGCTCAACCTCGATGTTCTGCGGAGGCCCGCTGCAATCGTTACCAATGCAATCCGTGGCACTTGAAGTGTTCCACTCCCCGAGGCGGACTTGGGCTCTGTTGGTCAAGTGATTTTCCAGATAATTACTATTTAGGAGCATATTTGCAGATGGTAAAAGTCCAAACTAACTAAGTTAAGGCTAAAGGCTAAGGTATTGTGGTGTCGTGTAACCTGCATTGAGCCATGATGAACTAGTGATGGCGAATGATATAGTTGATACCTTAATTCCAAGGAAATTTGAACTTCACTTTTTGTATCTTGTAATGACGTTTTAGTTTCCTTTACCAATCGTATATATTTTGGGTTACATAGATCTAATATGTTTTCAAATTAATTTATCTTATCCTGATACGAGTAGGTAGTAAGCAGTTGGGTGAGAACTTACAATCGCCAATTTGCGGGAAGATCATCTCCTTTGACACAATGCGCTGCGGTCAGGACATATCTTGACGAAATCAACACACCGCCGCAATAGAAGCCCCATCCTTTAGCTGTAAACATAGGTTAGTCTATAAAATTAATCGTATTTTATTAAACTTACTCGTTAGGCTGCGATTGGAGCTGAAGTCTTGACTCTTAATTAGGTGCAGAAAAATGATAGTTACTTTTCCGTCAATTTACTGCACCTAGGTAAAAGTCCGCCTTCATCGTTAGACACACCCGTAGGTGCACATGCCATGCGCATGCGCGAATATTGCTAGTGGTATCAGAGCTTTATAATCCGCACACCGTTAACCGCAGCGACACTACTGGTTTGAATTAATTCCTATAAAATATTGATTACAAGCATGGCGACTCAGGCGCTTGCCTGTGTGTTTCATAAAACACATAGAAACCATTAAGTGTCGCATACAACTGTATGTAAGTGAGACAGACGAGACAGACTAACAACTGTTAGTCTGTCTCGGACTTGTACATAAAGTTTCAAAATTAAAACTCGGATCATGCAATCCATGCCTGTGCACACAGCAAATTAGTTATGGCTCTTTTACCTATGATGTTTTAATCGCAATACTTAACGAAACACTAACAACAACAAACACTAACAAGCCGAAAAGCATAGGTATCAGTATCTTTTTATTTATTACTTACTTTAAAAATCAGAACCACTTCATAATAAATTAAAAGCACGGACATCCTATGTGTGTATTTGAAATTTGTCTGTATTCGAACGAACACGTTTCTATCTTTCTCGCGTGCAAATACCTACCCAATTAAAGATAGTCAACAGACGTGATTGATAAATGTCATTAACTATAATGGCTGTCAGATAAACATGACGTGATGCATCTTAGTTTTAGTCGGATTTTTAAGACTATACAGGAAGGCAAGATTGCCTCTATAGGTAGCTGATAAGTGTATTCAGATTGGCAGTAGTAAGAATGAAAACTAACGTTTGTCGTATCTCAAAAGCGCCATCCAGGGGTGCTCGTCAATATCAGTCCTGGAGCCGCCCACGATCCGGTCTTCGCTCTGATCCCCACACTGGTCCAGGCCCGGCAGTAGCGTGAGGGGGTCAACTGCGTTCGCGTTCCTGTTCAAACTAGACTGTAGTGCAGCAGCGCCCATGAACTCTGGGGGGCAGCAAATCTGGAATGTCATACATACGTATTAAACCTAATTACTATCAAAAACGTTCCAATTTAATTTCCACCAGCTTACTAAACACGTTTCTCTAATTTGAATATTGAGATCACCAGGAATGTATTGAAAAAATCACAAGTATGTTTATTTATTAGTTTCATTTACCTATAGATACTCATGTCTATAATGTTTTTATTTCTAGATATATGGATGAATTCAAACAACATTTGTGCTACCATGTCGTACCGACGTAGAAAAGAGCTGTGGCTTAGAACCGAGGGTCAAGATTCACTCAAGTATCTGGTGAGTGTTTTTATAAGTGTTCAACCAAATAAAATGATCTGTGTTTCCAAGGCAGCTGTGTTATTAGCTATTGATTAAAACACCGCGAGTGTAGATACAAGATGACTAATTCATAGGCAAGTTAATGGATTAAAAATATTTCTTTAAGATTTGACAAATCGGAACTTTTTAACATTTGACAAAATGAAATCTACTAGCAGTCTAGACGAGACGAGTGACTATTTTTCATAGATTTGTCCACTCAGAACATTTACTTACATACTTTGTTCAATAAGAACATTTACATAATTTGGCAATACGAAACCTAATTATGATTGGCGAATTTAAAATAGAAACGGATGCAATAAAAACCGCTTCACAAAATTGTGTCTCTCTTTGAACCGGGTCGTTCCACGTTCGAGGTGTGCAAGTGCACCCCAGTCCTTCTTAAAAACCTTGAACGAGCTTACATTTTTTTGCTAGGGTATTCTGAAAATTATGACTTAAAACCAAACATACCTTCGGCATTTCTCCATTGAAGCCGCAGTGTAGACTCCGCAGCAGGGTCTGCAGCTGCGGCGTGCGTCCTTCCTGCAGCTGGTTGAATAAGTTGGTGCAATCCTGCAGATCGATGCATTGTGCTCCGCCGTTACACCTTTCTGAAAATGTTATACGTATATTGGAATTATTTCAGGATCTTTTTTCTGACAGATTCTAGGTTTGAACTCGTCAATTTGTAACGTATTTAAGGCAAACCGATAAAAAAAAACATTTTTTTGACAAAACTTTAGTTCTAAATCATCTCTGTCTATGTTTAGGGTTTTATAATATAGGGGCTAGGAATAATATTCGTGTTGGTGCTGGATACTAATGTCACAGCTACCGCGACCAGCGACCTATCACGTCATGTTTAACTGACGAACGTATCTACTAATTAATTATACAGGGTGTCCCGAAACGTGACGTCAAGCGGGCACGGGATGATAGGCTAAGTCATACCGGCTCTGGGAAAAATAAGGAAAAAAATCTATGTCACTTGGTTTAGTAATAATAATGATATTTTTGAAATTTTTGGAAATCGACACCCTTGACTAAGTTTTCATGTACTGTACTCAGAAATGACCAAATTTCGCAGCGTTTTGTTTTTTTGTTATATCCTAGAAAACTATGCTTTCGATTATAGTCACTTTTATGATGATCAATTTTGGACATTTAGTAAAAAAAAATTAAGTTCGACTGAGTCATGGTTAAGAATTTTTATGTCACCTAACTTCATCCCTCATTTTCTTTAAAAAACTATACTATAGCACCCTTGGCAAGTTGTCTAAAAAAATAGCCCATTTCATCAAGATTTCAAAAAAGTAAAATACTAACCATTTCCTTGTCTTATCTTTCCATGAAAAATATTATGAACCAAAATGGGTCGTTCAAAACTTGAACTAGGTGAAGTCTATTAGTATGCCTTACTTGGATGATAAAAGAAAAAATGACCGTAGGTTAGTGGCAGCGGCAAAAATGAATCGTTTGCTGTTGCTAAGCATTCCATGATTGGTCGGTTAATGTGATGGGTACCAGTCCGTTTTTTTTTCATAGTATCTCCGTACACATGACATTAAGCAGTTGTCCCCAGCTGAAGGTGCTAGCAGAAGTCAGCCGCGAAACTTATTCAGAGGGCTTAGGGCGCCTTAATATCATCTAACTACATGGCTCAATAGCAGCTCTGGTATCTTACTTTTACGGTAAATGCCACATCACCCTTACTATTTTCGTTCAGACATACATAAACGGCCTTTATCCGTCCCACAGCTGGGCACAGGCCTCACCTCAACTATAAGGGTGGGCGCTAGCCATACTCTAACACGCGGGCTCAGTGCGGATTGTTGCAGGAGTGTAAATTCAGTGATATAAAAAAAACTCAGATGTCATCAAGCCGCCCTAAGGCCTTCGACTAAGCATTATGACTAACATCTAACGATGCCAACCGTGACGAACTGCTTAACGTGCCTTCCGAAGCACGGAGATGTCGCAAAAATACACTATTAGCCTTCCCTGCTCTATTGCAAAGAAATGTCATTCAGCAAGAGCGAGATAAAAAACGGAAATAGGTAGGTAGGTATGCCGGTGACTGTACCACAGCCCACACTTAGCTCACTGTGCAGACGTGTTAGAGTATGACATTGTAGCAATACAGGATAGTTTCGTTGAGCGTAAGCGTGAGCGTTGAGCATAAGTCTGAACTCAACTGGTGACACTTATGCTCAACACTGGGCACACGCAACGTCTTCCGGGACCAACCGCTTAACGTGCCTTCGAAGGACGGAGAAGCTATAAGTTTTTTTTTTTTTTGGAGTGGTCACCCATCACATTAACCGACCAATCATGAAATGCTTAGCAAAGCAAACGATTCATTTTTGCCGCTGCCGCTAACCTACAATCAGTTTTTCTTTATCATCCAAGTAAGGCATACTAATAGACTTCACCTAGTTCAAGTTTTGAACGACCCATTTTGGTTCATAATATTTTTCATGGAAAGATAAGACAAGGAAATGGTTAGTATTTTACTTTTTTGAAATCTTGATGAAATGGGCTATTTTTTTAGACAACTTGCCAAGGATGCTATAGTATTGTTTTTTAAAGAAAATGAGGGATGAAGTTAGGTGACATAAAAGTTCTTAACCATGACTCAGTCGAACTTTATTTTTTTTTACTAAATGTCCAAAATTGATCATCATAAAAGTGACTATAATCAAAAGCATAGTTTTCTAGGATATAATAAAAAAATAAAACGCTGCGAAATTTGGTCATTTCTGAGTACAGTACATGAAAACTTAGTCAAGGGTGTCGATTTCCAAAAATTTCAAAAATATTATTATTATTACTAAACCAAGTGACATAGATTTTTTTCCTTATTTTTCCCAGAGCCGGTATGACCTAGCCTATCATCCCGTGCACGCTTGACGTCACGTTTCGGGACACCCTGTATAGTCAAAAAGTTTAAAAATAATTGGTGATGATTTAGGTAGGTATAAATGCAGCTTTAATAAGTCATCCATTAGAGCCATTTGTTCATGAACAATATGTTGGTTACAAAAACAATCAATTTTCTTAAATCTTGCTAAGTATGTCTGTTACAAACATATCATAGCTTCCGCCGTAGTAGGTACCTATCGAAGTTAATTTTCCTTAAAGTAATACTCACTTGTTAATAATCAGTAAAGCAGACCTCACAAAATATACAGCTGTTTTCCTTTCTATGGATAGTTAGATGGATATTATTTACTGTGCGAAAACATTGTAACGTTTCCACTATTCTGAAATGCCACATGCTTGTTATTATGCCTACTTATCTGCGTACATACTTATCAACACTCTAGCTATCATAGCGTCCACCAGTGACCGACATGCAATTGATGTTCAATTTGTAGCTGGGACAGAGGGATTCACATCAACCTTTACAAAACCATAGCAGAATACCCATTTTGTTATGGTATATAATACCCTTTATATCAGCAGAATGAGGTGCCCCTATGTGAACGTTGGTGTTAACGCCTATAATGTACCTAAGCAGTAACAGTAGGAAGATTTTGAATTCAAATCCCCTAAATTTTGCATTTTGTTATGCTGCATATCATAGGCATGGCACTTCTGTACCGTGTTCATAACGATCCCCTGGGTTACCCGGCAATGCGGCCCACTCGGTTAACTACACTCGGTTTAAATTTACAGATTGTCCGAAAAAAATAAATCATTGAAAAATCTGTCATTTTCCGCCAATTTCCCTGCCATTTTGCTGCACGTAACCAAAAAAAAACCTGTAATTTCCTTGTAAGATCTGTCATTTTACTGCATCTTTTTAAAAGTCCGAGTGTATATGAGTAGTCCCTCGTTGTTAGATTGCTCTTCAGTCAAAAACGACGCTGAATATGACGTCAAATAGCAAACGCGAAATCAAAATCGTGAAGTAGCCGAAGTTACCTAGTCAATAACCATGAAAAAGCTTTCGAAGACGTAGGTGCCGAACAGGCATAATAGATCACCACAACATACATGTAATATAATACGTAGAGGTACTTATACCGTAAAATCACATTAGCTATTAGTTTGGCCGTAAAATTAAAATCCTACTAATATTATACATTATAAATTATAAATATTTAATGAAGCAAACTATTTTATTCACAGTTTTAATGTGTAAATGCCATGCATCTACTTTAAAGTAAGAGTATTTTTTTCCTGATGATTATAGACACTGCACAGTCAGTCCCGCTACTTAATTTCAGGTTACTGGTTTAAATTGCTATTCCACAGCAGTTTGTTGTTAATTTAGCACATATTTTCTTGCAAAATAATTTAACGAACGGTGAATATGATTCATCGTGCTTGAGTCCACTTAGCTTGAGACTTACTTCAGACTAGACCGAATAAAAATTTTGTGCGCCATAAGCTTTTCTACTTGGATTAAAAATTTCTTCACAAAGCAGCTGTAGAGAGGATTCAAATTAAACCTGGATTTAGCGTCATCGAAGACTTGTTTGGTACCACTAAATGACTCACAATAAGTTAGATTGTTATGTGCAATACACTGTGGTATTAAAACATACGCCCTTCTGAATCAGAGTCCAAACTACGATCCAGTCTATTATGCTCGGTTTTCTTTGCTCATAAATAAAAATACATTTGATGCTACGTACATATTAACATATTATTATAGCGTAAGGGAATTCTGCTAAAGGCAAAAAAAGTACTTACGAGGTGACTTTTATTCGTTTTGTTTTTTGCAATTACCATCGATGACACTACTGTTAAGCATAATACTCGTACAATCCTAATAAAATGCTGTAAGTCTTTTGCCAAATATAAAGTCTAACCCACACTATATGTTTATATATAGTTATATAGGAGGAAGACACTGTATCTACGATCATTAGCATTAATTATATGGATTTCAAATGGTATTTGGGAATTCCCAATAGAAATTTCATGTCCAAGCAGCTATCAATTAGTACCATGTTTAACAATGTGAGTCTACATAGTGTAAAATAAAGTAGTTTTCCGTGTTTGTCTGGCTGTCATATCCGCTGACCCTTAAAACCATGCAACCTCACGTAACGGGTCTTGATGTCGTTTTTACTATCGACAATTTTTCCGGAATGATTTATAGTAGTAGTAGATATAAATAACTAGTGGCCGCCCGCGACTACGTCCACGTGGACTTAGGTTTAAAAAAACATATAGGTAGATATCTTTATAAATTGTAGCCTATGTCCAATTCAGATGCATAAGCTATATTATTGTAAAGTTTCATTAAAATCTATTCAGTAAATGCAAACTTTCGCATTTATAATATTAGTAGTAGTAGGTTCTATACTTAACAGAAAGAGAACACAGAGGCCAGGTGATCTTATATTTAAATAGAGATGTCTTCCAGCAGACTACGCTAAAGTAAAATAAATCAAAACGTCAATAGTAGTATAGTAAACATATAAGTAAGTATAGTATACACCTTTCCATTCGTCCAAAATCGTCGTTGCGGAAAGTCGTGTGTTCGTAAATCGAGTTTTTTAATCTCACTACCCACAATGGTATCCAAAAAATGTGTTAAGTGTAAAAAAACAATTACCAAAAAATCTCCAGGTCTGGAGTGTAGCAGATGTCACATAGTGGTTCATGCCGATCCTGGGTGTGCTAAGCTATCAAACAAGCAGCTTAACACCCTCCGAAACTCCTCAGGCATTGAATGGAGCTGTGAAGAATGTGTGAAAAATCTTTCTCGTCGGTCGTCGTTCGTGATTCCAGAGGATGATGACGAAGAAGATGAATCCGTGACGAGCTCTCCCACGAACTTCCAACAACTAGATACACAAAAACTGGTCCGCGACATTAGCCGAGAACTGAAGAAAACCTTCCGAGATGAAATAGGTAGTCTCGAGTCTTCTCTTGAGTTTATTAGAAAGAAGAAAGAAAGAAAGAAAATATTTATTTGGTACATAACAAAGAAAAAAAAAACACAATAATAATAATAATTATTAGTGATCAGGTCGGCAATCTGGAGCAGTCCATTAAAAACCAAGACACTAAAATAAGAGATCCTGAGAATAAAAACCAAGACCTGATTAACAGGAACAAAAATCTCGAGCTAAGAGTATCTATCATGGAGCAAGGTATGAAAGCCTTTGAGCAAAAAACTCTTTCTGTGTCGCTGGAAGTGGCTGGCTTACCCGTCACTGCACCAAAAGAGATTAATCAGATTTTAGCAACGGTAGCGTCTAAGTTAGAAGTGGCGGAAAGTGATGTACAATCTGTTCAACAGTTGCCTGGATCTAAGGACAGGCCTGGACCAATTATAGTCGAGATGAAGTCAAAGGCAGCTCAGAAACAATGGATCGACGCTGGCAAAGAAAAATGTCTTACTGTAGGTCTTCTGTTCCCCGACGTCCCGCAGGAGAAGGCCGACAATCGAGTCTATATCAGAGAAGCTCTAACAAAACACCTTAAAACCCTTTTGTATAATGCTAAAACCCAGCTGGGTAAATCCCACCAGTTTGTGTGGTATAAGGACGGGAAGGTATGTGTCAGGAAAACCAACAACAGCAAAATTTTTTATATTCGCTCATTGCATGACATTACCCAGATCCAAAATCAACTGAAAGAGTCTCGCACTGATTGTATGTAAGTTTAGTAACGTGTAGTATAAATAGCTAAAGTAAATATTATATTCTTCAACATTTTTTCACCTAAATACTCAATACCCAAATTGTATGTATAGTCAAATACAAGAAATTTCTAATTGTATTTCTATTAATAATTTTCTCGAGCAACTACCTCCTAAATGCTGTTTAAATTTCTCATGTATTCACATTAACATAAGATCACTTATAAAAAACTTTTCTAAACTTCAACAAATTATTCACAATTGTACTTATCCTTTGGATATAATTGTATGTACCGAAGTGGGTATCTCTCACGACATTGCTCAGCTGTATAACATTACCGGCTATAATATGTATACGCAGCTACGTTCTGGTCAACGGGGCGGTGGCATTATAATCTACGTCAAGAATCACATCAAATTCACTAGAATTCAACAAAAAACCATGACATTTGAAAGCATAACTGGCACTTTTAAAATGTTCTCTGGTCAGGATGTAGCTGTATGTTCCATTTATAGGCCTCCATCAACAAACAAACGTATTTTTGTTAAAGAGCTCGGTGACTACATTTCTAAGTTAAGCACAACACAAAACCTACTTTTGATCGGAGACACAAATATAGACCTAAAATCCATTTCATCGTGCAAGGATATGTATTTGGAGACACTTAGCGAGCACGGACTAATGTGTGGAATCACGGATTACACTAGGATTGAGCCAAAGTTAAATATTATCACTAAATCTTGTATTGACCATATTTTCGCACGATTCCCTACATTAGTTCCGTGTTCGGCGGTGCTCGACGTCGTACTGGCCGACCACCGCGCCATTGCGATCGCCTGCGTTTCAGATGCGGCACCTAGGCCCAAGTATGTACAGGATGTTGTGCAGGACCGGTTGGATAATGCAAAGGTGACAGAGGCATTAAATAAAGTAAATTGGATATCAACTAATGCCATGAAGTCGCCAATTGAAATTTATGACTTTATTAGGGATTCATTTTGTAATGCAACGAAAAATGCTAATACCAGCGAAATACCAAAATATAAAAAGAAACATTACTTAAATCGATGTAGAATGCCATGGATCGATGAAAACGTCACTCGTTTGTGCGAAAAACGCGATAAATTGTTCAACTCGTGGAGAAAAAGTCCATATGATCAAGCCCTAAAATTAGAGCATAACAGAACGCGAAATAAAGTGCACAAGATTTTAGAAAAAAAAAGAAACTCTTATTATACAGATCAAATCAACAGCAATTTCAATAACTCCAGGAAAATTTTCAAAATTATTAATCGAATGCTAGGGCGAGTGACGTTATCAATCGATGAAGTGGTCATCAAGGCGTTTGATGCCCAGGGGCTAACCACTAAACGCATCTGTGATAACTTTGCAATGGAATTCGACAAAACAGTTAGAAATATTATTCCAAAATGTAGTATACAAATGCTAGATCCGAATACTTATTCTAAACCACTCGATGCTAGTCTGTACTTTCAAAAAGCTTCGAGTGACAAAGTATTTAAAATTATAACCAAATTGAATTCTAGGAAAGCTCCTGGATCTGACAAAATCAAAGTGTCTGACATTAAAGTGGCAAGCCAAGACTTATCAGTAGCTATTGCCAACTTGATTAACTGTAGCATAGAATCGGGACGATACCCCGACGAATTGAAAATAGGATGCGTCAGGCCCGTTTATAAAAGGGGTAAAAGAGATGAGTACTCTAATTATCGCCCAATTACATTGCTTTCCTCAATAGATAAAGTAGTTGAAAAATTTGTTTGCGAGCAAATACATAACTTCTATAAAAGGCACGACGTAATCTATCAGAATCAATATGGATTTCAAGCAGGTAAAGGTACAACGGATCTTCTATCAAAATTCACAGATGAGGTCAACGAACATTTGGACCAAAATAATGTAGTATTAGCTCTGTTTATAGATTTTTCTCGTGCATTTGATACATTAGACCATACCAAATTAATTAATAAATTAAATTTTTGTGGTGTGCGAGGCCCCCTACTTAGGTGGTGCGGGGATTACCTTCATAACCGTAAGTTCTCAGTTAAAATCGACAATTCCGTAAGTGATCCTGTAGATGCAACAGTGGGCACGGCTCAAGGCTCGGTTTTGGGTCAATTGCATTTTCTGTCATATGTTAACGACATGAGCAACTGTCTTAATCACTGCACTTGCTACCAATTTGCAGACGACACGTGCCTGGTAATAGCGAATAAGGACACAAATAAAGCCTTTGACCTGCTGCAATCTGATTTTAACTCTTTGTTGAGATGGTGCCATGATGCGGGCCTCGTGCTTAATTGTGGTAAAACCAAACTAGTAGCAATCAAATCACCCTATCTAAAGCGCAATATTACTAAGTCTATAACAGCTCATAACCATGGTTGTCTGCACACCACGATAAATTCTATGTGTGGCTGCCCTTTAATTGAGATGGTTGAATCCCATACGTACCTCGGCTTGGTGATAGATAGTAAATTTAACTGGAGCACGCATGTTGAGCGCGTCTGTTGCAAATTGAGGCAGTTTTTAGCAAACATCACAATTTTAAGAAAACGCATACCTTTTAAAGTTAAGCTGATTCTGTACAACGCACTGGCTGAATCATATATTCAATACGGCCTAGCTAGTTATGGTCGCACATTTAAATCATATCTTAATCAAATATATAAACTCCAACTGAAAATTTTAAAAACCATAGTGTCCAATAAAATTAAAGAACAATTCTCTCACGATGAGAGAGGCCTGTTTAAGCACTGTCATGTATTACCTATTTATGAACAGCTAAAATATATTTTATTAAAACAATATTTCTTTGATGACAAGTTAAAGACGAAGCGCCAGCATCCTGTATATACGCGCGCCGTCGCAGCGAACCGGCTGTGCACGACACGGGCAAGCAATGGCTACGGTGAGCGGACAGCGAGCTACCTATTGCCACGGCTTTTTAATGACCTACCGCCCGATCTGCGTAATAGTGTTACGCCGACCAACATTAAAAACAAGTTAAAGAACTTTTTTCTAAAGCAACTAGATGCTAAAACTTAGGAATGAATTCACCTCCTAGTGTCATTAATTTGTAATTTTTTCACCAACTGTTGATGCTAAATTACTGTACACGTATTAAATTGTAGCATTGTCACAAACCTTTGTGGTTTTTAAATGCTAAATGAATCTGTCTGTATTTATATTAAGTGTTAATGTGATAAATAAATAAAAAAAAAAAAAAAAAAAAACCTACTTATCCATTTGTTTTATTTACAAAAAATATAAAAATGCCGGAACGGGTCGCTAGTAGGTATATGAGTGAACAAACAAAACGAATCTCTATATTATGTATATAAGTGAGCAGGCAGCAAAAATCTTCTCTTTTTGGTACAATCGATCGCAGCTCAAGCTAACAATTGCAGTTGAGAAATGACCTTTCCTGCATTGGTATTATGGTGATGGCACTAAACTGTGTTCGTCAACTATCAAAGCGCTGACGCTGTGGTCGACCGTACGTGACATTTAATTAAGTAAACAAGTTATGTTGATCACGATTCTTCTCAGACTTGCTAATTATTAAACACTTAACTTCGATATTTTAATGTCAATGACATTTAGCGGTTCACTCCACAACAAACAAATACGTACGCCTAGAATGATCGTCCCTTCAAACGAATCGTCTTCTCAATTCTCTGATTTGTGGACAAACTTGTTACTTACGTGCGTCAGTCCTTGCCAAGGCAACGAGGGCGATGCAAAACACAGTCCTCACAAACATTTTGTTTAACTCATGAACATTCGCTATGATATCACAGGTGCTGACCGACGGACGGCTCGCGGACGACTGATAGCTCAATTACACGGCCCTGACTTGCCGACCAAACACCTAACTTGAGGTTATCAATCAACAAAATATTTTTTTCTGAAAAAACTAATGAGCAAAGAGACGCGTGCGCTTGCCGCCGCTACGCTGTTGGGATTTTCCTCGTACCCGACGCAGTTCATGACATTTATTTATACATATGTATACGTTGATAAAAACAACAGGTCTTGCCAATGTAACTGGAGATTATGGTCGTGTTGATTCATAATAATTACTAAACAAGCTAGTCTTCAGCTGCTGGAATTGCATAATTTTTGTTTTTTTGTTGTTGATCTGACTTTTGTTCTATTTTGTGGTAGGACGTACTTTTTCAAATGAATGCCTTTCGAATCACAAGACATCAAGAATTTTCGAATCAAAAACATCAAGACCTTTAAACTGACAATTAAATAACTGTATATTTAGCTAACATGATAACGATTAGCCTCGTTAGGCCAGAACTAATTAAGTAAGTACCTGTTCAAATGTGTTTTTAACAAGCGCCCATGCTCACATAAAGGCCTCGATAACGGTTGAATTCATGTGAACCTTAGATTAATAACTGACAGAAAACAACAACGTTTAAAGTATCACGTTAAATCTCTCCATCATCATCATATTCAGCCCAATGACGTCCCCATAGATGAACATACCTGCATCCTCCGAAAACGACCTTTGTGTGGTCATACGTCCTTAACTACCTTGCTACAGTTATATGGGTTGGGGGACCGGATAGTGAGCCTTCCATACTTAGGAGGCTAGGAAGTAATTTGATCACAATTTCAACTGGTGTGACGATGTGATCCATAATGTTACATGTCTGCCCAGTGAATGCTTATTCACACTTGTTTCAAGGTACCCGGATTGTATAGGTTTGGAAACACATGCACGGGAGGCGAATTTACACTCCTCAGCTGTCCGCATTATAAAAGAGTCGGCAAAACGTTTTGTGCGGTTTCTATATTGTCTAAGGGTTGTCCAGAATATCAACGACGTAAGGGTAAGGTAGTGGGAGGAAGAAATGTAATACATTTATTTATAAAATAATAAAAAGACATTAATTAATATCACACAAAAAAAACAACAAGTATTCGATTAAGTAGATTAAAGAATAAAAAACAATGAGAGTAAAAAAACAAGTAAGACAAACAATTTAACAAAATGGAACACACTCAGCACGACACGTTTATTGTATGGGTCTCCCCTTTATATATTTTTTTATTTTGAGTATTTTTCGTCATACTTCAACTTCAGCAAGACATTTCAGCTAAGTATCACGGCTTATGAGATACAGCCTGGTGACAGACATACAAACAGACAGACAGACAGACAGCGGAGGCTTAGTAGTGCTTTTTCTTTTTCACCTTTTAGGTACGGAACCCTAAAAACAGCCCACTTGTCAACTTGTGTGTCACTTGTCAATCAACTTGTTAAAACTATGATTTTATGCATCGTAGACAGCCTTTTAACAACGCGTTTGGATGACGTAGGTGAAAACCAATTAACCAAACATTTCTTTCTTGATGAGGTTTGATGTGTCTTATTGGCGCACTCAGAGACGTCAATTAACCAGAAAAAGACATTTGGTCATGTTGGCATCAGGCAGGACTTGAACCCGCATCTTTCGCAATCCGGGCGACTGCACTACCAATTATGCTACCGAGACCATTAACAGACCGGCCGAATCTTTCTGGTATATTTTACCCTATGAGCTAGGGTGATTTCATCAATGTTATAGGCATCCACCTCTAACACTCGGAAGAAATATTTTTTCAAATATTTAACTTCCAATTAAGATGAAAAAGCTATTACTATGTTTTTATTATTGTTTTAGCATTTTCCATGCAGTATCTTTCTAAAGAAAACCAGAAAAAGACATTTGGTCATGTTGGCATCAGGCAGGACTTGAACCCGCATCTTTCGCAATCCGGGCGACTGCACTACCAATTATGCTACCGAGACCATTAACAGACCGGCCGAATCTTTCTGGTATATTTTACCCTATGAGCTAGGGTGATTTCATCAATGTTATAGGCATCCACCTCTAACACTCGGAAGAAATATTTTTTCAAATATTTAACTTCCAATTAAGATGAAAAAGCTATTACTATGTTTTTATTATTGTTTTAGCATTTTCCATGCAGTATCTTTCTAAAGAAAACCAGAAAAAGACATTTGGTCATGTTGGCATCAGGCAGGACTTGAACCCGCATCTTTCGCAATCCGGGCGACTGCACTACCAATTATGCTACCGAGACCATTAACAGACCGGCCGAATCTTTCTGGTATATTTTACCCTATGAGCTAGGGTGATTTCATCAATGTTATAGGCATCCACCTCTAACACTCGGAAGAAATATTTTTTCAAATATTTAACTTCCAATTAAGATGAAAAAGCTATTACTATGTTTTTATTATTGTTTTAGCATTTTCCATGCAGTATCTTTCTAAAGAAAACCAGAAAAAGACATTTGGTCATGTTGGCATCAGGCAGGACTTGAACCCGCATCTTTCGCAATCCGGGCGACTGCACTGCCAATTATGCTACCGAGACCATTAACAGACCGGCCGGCCGGTTAGAGGTGGATGCCTATAACATTGATGAAATCACCCTAGCTCATAGGGCAAAATATACCAGAAAGATTCGAGCATAATTGGTAGTGCAGTCGCCCGGATTGCGAAAGATGCGGGTTCAAGTCCTGCCTGATGCCAACATGACCAAATGTCTTTTTCTGGTTTTCTTTAGAAAGATACTGCATGGAAAATGCTAAAACAATAATAAAAACATAGTAATAGCTTTTTCATCTTAATTGGAAGTTAAATATTTGAAAAAATATTTCTTCCGAGTGTTAGAGGTGGATGCCTATAACATTGATGAAATCACCCTAGCTCATAGGGTAAAATATACCAGAAAGATTCGGCCGGTCTGTTAATGGTCTCGGTAGCATAATTGGTAGTGCAGTCGCCCGGATTGCGAAAGATGCGGGTTCAAGTCCTGCCTGATGCCAACATGACCAAATGTCTTTTTCTGGTTTTCTTTAGAAAGATACTGCATGGAAAATGCTAAAACAATAATAAAAACATAGTAATAGCTTTTTCATCTTAATTGGAAGTTAAATATTTGAAAAAATATTTCTTCCGAGTGTTAGAGGTGGATGCCTATAACATTGATGAAATCACCCTAGCTCATAGGGTAAAATATACCAGAAAGATTCGGCCGGTCTGTTAATGGTCTCGGTAGCATAATTGGTAGTGCAGTCGCCCGGATTGCGAAAGATGCGGGTTCAAGTCCTGCCTGATGCCAACATGACCAAATGTCTTTTTCTGGTTTTCTTTAGAAAGATACTGCATGGAAAATGCTAAAACAATAATAAAAACATAGTAATAGCTTTTTCAACTTAATTGAAAGTTAAATATTTGAAAAAATATTTCTTCCGAGTGTTAGAGGTGGATGCCTATAACATTGATGAAATCACCCTAGCTCATAGGGTAAAATATACCAGAAAGATTCGGCCGGTCTGTTAATGGTCTCGGTATAATTGGTAGTGCAGTCGCCCGGATTGCGAAAGATGCGGGTTCAAGTCCTGCCTGATGCCAACATGACCAAATGTCTTTTTCTGGTTTTCTTTAGAAAGATACTGCATGGAAAATGCTAAAACAATAATAAAAACGTCAATTAACGTTAATGGTTCATTACAGTCAAAATTGTACACTCTTAAAAGTTATTTATTCAATTTGTTTTAGTCTCTTTTTAAATATGGAATTTTGACTTTAATGAACCATTAACGTTAATTGAAGTCTCTGAGTGCGGCAGTTAGATTCAAGTAGGTAAGCGACTGTGTAGGTACTTATTAGTGGCTGAAAAACGAAGACCTATTCCTATCCAATACCAAAAACTAATACCAGTGGTATTTGTTTATGATCGTAATGAAATTCTATTCCCGACGAATACCAAAACTACATTGAAATATTTAAAATTTGGTATTCGTCGGGAATAGAATTTAATTACGATCATAAACAAATACCACTGGTATTAGTTTTTGGTATTGGATAGGAATAGGTCAAAACGAAGGAGGTTAGCAACCTTTCGAAAGTTTTTGTGGCTAAACGTTCTATCAGCTGTTGTGGGTCGCAAGTTTGCAATGCAGATTTTCGAACAAATTTTGGTCATGAAATTTAATGAAGCCATAACTTCAAGACTGAGACAGTGTAACGCTCTTATAAACATGAGTTCGCATTTAATGTCCACTAGCTGTCCCGAACTCCCGACTGATTTCGTTCTGTTATCAAACATTCAGTGTCACGAGACAGGTAGAAACGGTTGCTAAGGAAAAAAAATATGGTTCCTAGCATTTTCTCACGTTTAGTCACATTTTAAACCCTCCTACGACATCCACAATTATTTCAAGACCAAAATAAGCAAAGCCGGTCTGTTAATGGTCTCGGTAGCATAATTGGAAGTGCAGTCGCCCGGCTTGCGAAAGATGCGGGTTCAAGTCCTGTCTGATACCAACATGACCAAATGTCTTTTTCTGGTTTTCTTTAGAAAGATACTGCATGGAAAATGCTAAAAACAATAATAAAATATATTAATAGCTTTTTCATCTTAATCGGGAGTTAAATATTTGAAAAAATATTTCTTCCGAGTGTTAGAGGTGGATGCCTATAACATTGATGAAATCACCCTAGCTCATAGGGCAAAATATACCAGAAAGATTCGGCCGGTCTGTTAATGGTCTCGGTAGCATAATTGGAAGTGCAGTCGCCCGGCTTGCGAAAGATGCGGGTTCAAGTCCTGTCTGATACCAACATGACCAAATGTCTTTTTCTGGTTTTCTTTAGAAAGATACTGCATGGAAAATGCTAAAAACAATAATAAAATATATTAATAGCTTTTTCATCTTAATCGGGAGTTAAATATTTGAAAAAATATTTCTTCCGAGTGTTAGAGGTGGATGCCTATAACATTGATGAAATCACCCTAGCTCATAGGGCAAAATATACCAGAAAGATTCGGCCGGTCTGTTAATGGTCTCGGTAGCATAATTGGAAGTGCAGTCGCCCGGCTTGCGAAAGATGCGGGTTCAAGTCCTGTCTGATACCAACATGACCAAATGTCTTTTTCTGGTTTTCTTTAGAAAGATACTGCATGGAAAATGCTAAAAACAATAATAAAATATATTAATAGCTTTTTCATCTTAATCGGGAGTTAAATATTTGAAAAAATATTTCTTCCGAGTGTTAGAGGTGGATGCCTATAACATTGATGAAATCACCCTAGCTCATAGGGCAAAATATACCAGAAAGATTCGGCCGGTCTGTTAATGGTCTCGGTAGCATAATTGGAAGTGCAGTCGCCCGGCTTGCGAAAGATGCGGGTTCAAGTCCTGTCTGATACCAACATGACCAAATGTCTTTTTCTGGTTTTCTTTAGAAAGATACTGCATGGAAAATGCTAAAAACAATAATAAAATATATTAATAGCTTTTTCATCTTAATCGGGAGTTAAATATTTGAAAAAATATTTCTTCCGAGTGTTAGAGGTGGATGCCTATAACATTGATGAAATCACCCTAGCTCATAGGGCAAAATATACCAGAAAGATTCGGCCGGTCTGTTAATGGTCTCGGTAGCATAATTGGAAGTGCAGTCGCCCGGCTTGCGAAAGATGCGGGTTCAAGTCCTGTCTGATACCAACATGACCAAATGTCTTTTTCTGGTTTTCTTTAGAAAGATACTGCATGGAAAATGCTAAAAACAATAATAAAATATATTAATAGCTTTTTCATCTTAATCGGGAGTTAAATATTTGAAAAAATATTTCTTCCGAGTGTTAGAGGTGGATGCCTATAACATTGATGAAATCACCCTAGCTCATAGGGCAAAATATACCAGAAAGATTCGGCCGGTCTGTTAATGGTCTCGGTAGCATAATTGGAAGTGCAGTCGCCCGGCTTGCGAAAGATGCGGGTTCAAGTCCTGTCTGATACCAACATGACCAAATGTCTTTTTCTGGTTTTCTTTAGAAAGATACTGCATGGGAAATGCTAAAAACAATAATAAAATATATTAATAGCTTTTTCATCTTAATCGGGAGTTAAATATTTGAAAAAATATTTCTTCCGAGTGTTAGAGGTGGATGCCTATAACATTGATGAAATCACCCTAGCTCATAGGGCAAAATATACCAGAAAGATTCGGCCGGTCTGTTAATGGTCTCGGTAGCATAATTGGAAGTGCAGTCGCCCGGCTTGCGAAAGATGCGGGTTCAAGTCCTGTCTGATACCAACATGACCAAATGTCTTTTTCTGGTTTTCTTTAGAAAGATACTGCATGGAAAATGCTAAAAACAATAATAAAATATATTAATAGCTTTTTCATCTTAATCGGGAGTTAAATATTTGAAAAAATATTTCTTCCGAGTGTTAGAGGTGGATGCCTATAACATTGATGAAATCACCCTAGCTCATAGGGCAAAATATACCAGAAAGATTCGGCCGGTCTGTTAATGGTCTCGGTAGCATAATTGGAAGTGCAGTCGCCCGGCTTGCGAAAGATGCGGGTTCAAGTCCTGTCTGATACCAACATGACCAAATGTCTTTTTCTGGTTTTCTTTAGAAAGATACTGCATGGAAAATGCTAAAAACAATAATAAAATATATTAATAGCTTTTTCATCTTAATCGGGAGTTAAATATTTGAAAAAATATTTCTTCCGAGTGTTAGAGGTGGATGCCTATAACATTGATGAAATCACCCTAGCTCATAGGGCAAAATATACCAGAAAGATTCGGCCGGTCTGTTAATGGTCTCGGTAGCATAATTGGAAGTGCAGTCGCCCGGCTTGCGAAAGATGCGGGTTCAAGTCCTGTCTGATACCAACATGACCAAATGTCTTTTTCTGGTTTTCTTTAGAAAGATACTGCATGGAAAATGCTAAAAACAATAATAAAATATATTAATAGCTTTTTCATCTTAATCGGGAGTTAAATATTTGAAAAAAAATATTTCTTCCGAGTGTTAGAGGTGGATGCCTATAACATTGATGAAATCACCCTAGCTCATAGGGCAAAATATACCAGAAAGATTCGGCCGGTCTGTTAATGGTCTCGGTAGCATAATTGGAAGTGCAGTCGCCCGGCTTGCGAAAGATGCGGGTTCAAGTCCTGTCTGATACCAACATGACCAAATGTCTTTTTCTGGTTTTCTTTAGAAAGATACTGCATGGAAAATGCTAAAAACAATAATAAAATATATTAATAGCTTTTTCATCTTAATCGGGAGTTAAATATTTGAAAAAATATTTCTTCCGAGTGTTAGAGGTGGATGCCTATAACATTGATGAAATCACCCTAGCTCATAGGGCAAAATATACCAGAAAGATTCGGCCGGTCTGTTAATGGTCTCGGTAGCATAATTGGAAGTGCAGTCGCCCGGCTTGCGAAAGATGCGGGTTCAAGTCCTGTCTGATACCAACATGACCAAATGTCTTTTTCTGGTTTTCTTTAGAAAGATACTGCATGGAAAATGCTAAAAACAATAATAAAATATATTAATAGCTTTTTCATCTTAATCGGGAGTTAAATATTTGAAAAAAAATATTTCTTCCGAGTGTTAGAGGTGGATGCCTATAACATTGATGAAATCACCCTAGCTCATAGGGCAAAATATACCAGAAAGATTCGGCCGGTCTGTTAATGGTCTCGGTAGCATAATTGGAAGTGCAGTCGCCCGGCTTGCGAAAGATGCGGGTTCAAGTCCTGTCTGATACCAACATGACCAAATGTCTTTTTCTGGTTTTCTTTAGAAAGATACTGCATGGAAAATGCTAAAAACAATAATAAAATATAGTAATAGCTTTTTCATCTTAATCGGGAGTTAAATATTTGAAAAAATATTTCTTCCGAGTGTTAGAGGTGGATGCCTATAACATTGATGAAATCACCCTAGCTCATAGGGCAAAATATACCAGAAAGATTCGGCCGGTCTGTTAATGGTCTCGGTAGCATAATTGGAAGTGCAGTCGCCCGGCTTGCGAAAGATGCGGGTTCAAGTCCTGTCTGATACCGACATGACCAAATGTCTTTTTCTGGTTTTCTTTAGAAAGATACTGCATGGAAAATGCTAAAAACAATAATAAAATATATTAATAGCTTTTTCATCTTAATCGGGAGTTAAATATTTGAAAAAATATTTCTTCCGAGTGTTAGAGGTGGATGCCTATAACATTGATGAAATCACCCTAGCTCATAGGGCAAAATATACCAGAAAGATTCGGCCGGTCTGTTAATGGTCTCGGTAGCATAATTGGAAGTGCAGTCGCCCGGCTTGCGAAAGATGCGGGTTCAAGTCCTGTCTGATACCGACATGACCAAATGTCTTTTTCTGGTTTTCTTTAGAAAGATACTGCATGGAAAATGCTAAAAACAATAATAAAATATATTAATAGCTTTTTCATCTTAATCGGGAGTTAAATATTTGAAAAAATATTTCTTCCGAGTGTTAGAGGTGGATGCCTATAACATTGATGAAATCACCCTAGCTCATAGGGCAAAATATACCAGAAAGATTCGGCCGGTCTGTTAATGGTCTCGGTAGCATAATTGGAAGTGCAGTCGCCCGGCTTGCGAAAGATGCGGGTTCAAGTCCTGTCTGATACCAACATGACCAAATGTCTTTTTCTGGTTTTCTTTAGAAAGATACTGCATGGAAAATGCTAAAAACAATAATAAAATATATTAATAGCTTTTTCATCTTAATCGGGAGTTAAATATTTGAAAAAATATTTCTTCCGAGTGTTAGAGGTGGATGCCTATAACATTGATGAAATCACCCTAGCTCATAGGGCAAAATATACCAGAAAGATTCGGCCGGTCTGTTAATGGTCTCGGTAGCATAATTGGAAGTGCAGTCGCCCGGCTTGCGAAAGATGCGGGTTCAAGTCCTGTCTGATACCAACATGACCAAATGTCTTTTTCTGGT
The DNA here is from genome assembly GCA_950022985.1 of Udea ferrugalis. Taxonomy (NCBI): domain Eukaryota; kingdom Metazoa; phylum Arthropoda; class Insecta; order Lepidoptera; family Crambidae; genus Udea; species Udea ferrugalis. The sequence goes on from OX465533.1 coordinate 7,254,549, forward strand.
TTTCTTTAGAAAGATACTGCATGGAAAATGCTAAAAACAATAATAAAATATATTAATAGCTTTTTCATCTTAATCGGGAGTTAAATATTTGAAAAAATATTTCTTCCGAGTGTTAGAGGTGGATGCCTATAACATTGATGAAATCACCCTAGCTCATAGGGCAAAATATACCAGAAAGATTCGGCCGGTCTGTTAATGGTCTCGGTAGCATAATTGGAAGTGCAGTCGCCCGGCTTGCGAAAGATGCGGGTTCAAGTCCTGTCTGATACCAACATGACCAAATGTCTTTTTCTGGTTTTCTTTAGAAAGATACTGCATGGAAAATGCTAAAAACAATAATAAAATATATCTCATAATATAGCTTGACCAATCCTGTGAAATGTAATAATCTTCGCTTACCTATTAATGTATTAGTTGAAGGCCACTTTTTTGTGCAAATCCTTCTACTAGGCAAATAAAAAGCAGCTCATCACGTCTCTGTTATAAAGATCGGAAATTATAATCGTGGTCGAAAAATCACTTTTAGACAATGATAAACTATAATCTATTAATAATGAAACCACATGATTTAGCTAAAATGGTTTATTATTAAAATAGTGTCATCATAATTTAGACAAATACCACGGCATGTCCAATACCTCCTATGTTAATGACTCAGAAGCTCCTGAGTTGATAAAAAGCTCGTATCTTCTTGGTTAAAGTTTGCTAGAATATCGAAAGTAGAACTTCGAAGAATTACTGTCAACATTTTTCCGGCTCCTCAGATGCGGAAGGCTCACTCATGAGTAATGATGTCCCTTGGTCAATATGTCGAGATAAATCGTCAAAAAGCTTTAGTCCAACGGCGAATAAGACGATGCTTTTGAACAGCTGCCACCTGTATCGGTCCTCCTTCATTTTCTTCAAGAACTTTACTGTGTCATACCAGGCTTTTAGCAGCGAGTTTTTTAATGAAGCGGATAACTGTAACAAACCATTTTTTTACAAATCGCCTGCTCTTATGTGTATAGGTTTTTTAAGTTTCTTTTGTTATACCTATTAGGTTGTGAAAAACAACTACTTTCGAAAGTTGAGGGTTCCGGACGTGAACGGACAGCGTAGAAGCAGTATAGGGCGCGATGGCGTGCATCTAAGGAGACCTACGACGACCAGCAGTGGACATCAACAGCGACAACATTCATGACTGGAGTGCACGTGTGGCGCGACGGTTAGATATCCTACCTACCTTTATATTTATTTTTTCTTAATTGCACAAGATTACAAAAAAAGTACAATTGGCGGACTTAATGCCAAGAGGCACTCTCTACCAGTCAACCGCAAGGCTCATCAGAGACTTACTACATCATCAAGGTTCGTGGATTTGAGCGCTGCCTTTCTTAGTTTGTAGTCAGATTGTCGTATAGGTAAAGACATCCCTGAGGATTTTTTGGAAAGTGTAATAATAACATTGATCCTTAATAGCATTTTCAATTTCCTTAATTATAGCAATGTTTACTTGTGAATTATTGTATCCATGTTACCTAAGTTAATTAGCCATAATATTGCCTTTATCTTTGAAAATGAGCTCATTGCTACAATTGGTCCTTAAATAGATGGGTATTAAGGATGTTTGATTTCATCACATCACATGAACACTTTTACAAACATACTTAATTTGGATGAGCTTGATCAACCACTAATGTTTACTTTTAGAAATGTTTCTGCAAACAAGAACCTATTATTTCAAAAAACATTACACTTTGACGAGATTCTCGCTGCCTTTGCTGCGACGATCTACTCGTAGAACCATCACCATTTCCAGCTCGGTCACCACTTGCACAAGTGATCACCCCACATGGAGGCATATCATCATCTCAGGAACGAAACAGGGTCTGACATTGATGTTGATGTGTGGGTTTTAACATGTTGATTTAAGTTTTCATTTTAGTGATTATTTTCATAATATTGTGGGAACATGCACGCAATTTGTGTGTTTCGATACTTTAGATTAGTCTATCTATTCCCTACTTTTACGTAGGAAACAGTATGACGTTTTAGTTTTCTGCTGAAGCTGAACGCTGACAGAATAATGACAACCAGACATTGAATCCACAGGTTATAGGTACCTATTTGCTTAATCCTTAGGCTAGGTCATCGACCTCATAGCCTATAATCGCCTGATGTGATGTGACTACACCAAAGGACGCGAGTTCAGTACCAGCACAGTACAAACATTTGTGTGCAGCATGAACATATTTGTTTGTATTGGTTAGCCTTCCTCAAGAAATGAATAATCAACACAAAAATATTTTTTCGAATCAAACCACTATCCCCGTTCCCGAGATAAGCGCACCGAGATGTGAAGTGATATCAGCCGGAATGCCACCCTAGGGTGACCCAGGGCTACCTATTTATTTATTTATTATAGTCTATAATGTAGCTGGAGGCCACTTGAGGCTTATTGTTTCTCCCTTACAAATTCCTATGCTTTATTTATGCGAGTAATAACTTCCATACCGAATCGTATTTACAGTGGCTGACATTGATGAAATTTAGTGATATGCAAAGTTTTCCAGTTGCACATTGACATAGTAACTTAGGGGACCACCTCTTATTTACGAGTTGAATGGTGATATGAAGCAGATGTTGCGTAAATTACGACTCTTCAAAAAAATCATGATAGTCTAAAACAGATGTCTAATTTTCAACTTACATTTTCCGGGGTAAGAAAAAATAATCATTTATTATTAAATCAAATCAAAAATATACATTTGATTTTTCCCTTTTAACATTAAAATAAACTATAAAAAGCAACGCCAATGAAATAAAAATACCGTGGCCATCTGGATCAATGTTTATTCATATAAAATAGATAAACCTAGTGTTGTTGAGTTGCATTCAATTCGCGATGAAACTGATTAATAGTGGTAAAAACAAGTAGGGATGTAAGTGGATAGATCCATGAAAAACATGATCAGTGAAAGAGATCAACTAGGAATCTCTAAAAAATAAAATGAAAAACAGTTTCGAGCGTGTCATCGTGAATTGAACGCACAAAACCTTTCTTCACTCAGTTTACGTCCTATTTTACTTAATGTAGACCTAAAATTATGAATACGAATATCAGTTATTCGTGTATATTCTCTAGTATCCAGTCCATGTAGTAAGCGATCCGCGTGTAGACTCCAGGAAAGCCGCCCACTCCACATCGCTTAGACCCGTAGGACACGATGCCTCGTTGCACCATTCGCTCCCCCTTGTCCCCCACATTACCCGGGAACGTGAGCGGGCCCCCAGAATCACCTCCGCAAGAATCTTTGTCTTGCACCCCGCCTGCGCAAATCTGCCAGTCGTGTATACGAGGATTCCTGTAGCAAAATATTATGATTATGACATTATGTTACCACTGCTTATTATTTTGTCCATTATAAACTACTTTTCGCTCTTGTCAGCGGTAGAGTCGCATTTTACCGATTAATGTAGGATAGAACCATTAATCAAATTAAGATCTTCCTCGAAAATAAAGGATAATACTTATTCCATTTTAGTAATTTTTTGTTTTCAAACTAATGAGCGTATAGATTGGGTACATATAGCAAGAAAATAGGTTTCAGTGAAACACCTCACACATGAGCCATAATTTGTGAAACGATTAGGCTCATTTGAAAGATACTTGAAATACTAACCCGTTGTAGGCCTGAAGGCACTCTTTGTTCCCTACAATGGGCAGTTCCACGCTGAGCAGAACCGGAGACTGCAAGCCATCTTCAGTCGCGCCCCAGCCTGCCACCGTGGCCGGCATGCCCTCCATGTACTGATTCTGAAGATCAGGCGTCATGGGCAAACAAATCGGCTTCATGCTTGCTAGAGTAAAAAGAGAAAACATTATATTTTATTATTGTTTTTAGCATTTTCCATGCAGTATCTTTCTAAAGAAAACCAGAAAAAGACATTTGGTCATGTTGGCATCAGGCAGGACTTGAACCCGCATCTTTCGCAAGCCGGGCGACTGCACTACCAATTATGCTACCGAGACCATTAACAGACCGGCCGAATCTTTCTGGTATATTTTGCCCTATGAGCCAGGGTGATTTCATCAATGTTATAGGCATCCACCTCTAACACTCGGAAGAAATATTTTTTCAAATATTTAACTCCCGATTAAGATGAAAAAGCTATTACTATATTTTATTATTGTTTTTAGCATTTTCCATGCAGTATCTTTCTAAAGAAAACCAGAAAAAGACATTTGGTCATGTTGGCATCAGGCAGGACTTGAACCCGCATCTTTCGCAAGCCGGGCGACTGCACTACCAATTATGCTACCGAGACCATTAACAGACCGGCCGAATCTTTCTGGTATATTTTGCCCTATGAGCCAGGGTGATTTCATCAATGTTATAGGCATCCACCTCTAACACTCGGAAGAAATATTTTTTCAAATATTTAACTCCCGATTAAGATGAAAAAGCTATTACTATATTTTATTATTGTTTTTAGCATTTTCCATGCAGTATCTTTCTAAAGAAAACCAGAAAAAGACATTTGGTCATGTTGGCATCAGGCAGGACTTGAACCCGCATCTTTCGCAAGCCGGGCGACTGCACTACCAATTATGCTACCGAGACCATTAACAGACCGGCCGAATCTTTCTGGTATATTTTGCCCTATGAGCCAGGGTGATTTCATCAATGTTATAGGCATCCACCTCTAACACTCGGAAGAAATATTTTTTCAAATATTTAACTCCCGATTAAGATGAAAAAGCTATTACTATATTTTATTATTGTTTTTAGCATTTACCATGCAGTATCTTTCTAAAGAAAACCAGAAAAAGACATTTGGTCATGTTGGCATCAGGCAGGACTTGAACCCGCATCTTTCGCAAGCCGGGCGACTGCACTACCAATTATGCTACCGAGACCATTAACAGACCGGCCGAATCTTTCTGGTATATTTTGCCCTATGAGCCAGGGTGATTTCATCAATGTTATAGGCATCCACCTCTAACACTCGGAAGAAATATTTTTTCAAATATTTAACTCCCGATTAAGATGAAAAAGCTATTACTATATTTTATTATTGTTTTTAGCATTTTCCATGCAGTATCTTTCTAAAGAAAACCAGAAAAAGACATTTGGTCATGTTGGCATCAGGCAGGACTTGAACCCGCATCTTTCGCAAGCCGGGCGACTGCACTACCAATTATGCTACCGAGACCATTAACAGACCGGCCGAATCTTTCTGGTATATTTTGCCCTATGAGCTAGGGTGATTTCATCAATGTTATAGGCATCCACCTCTAACGCTCGGAAGAAATATTTTTTCAAATATTTAACTCCCGATTAAGATGAAAAAGCTATTACTATATTTTATTATTGTTTTTAGCATTTTCCATGCAGTATCTTTCTAAAGAAAACCAGAAAAAGACATTTGGTCATGTTGGCATCAGGCAGGACTTGAACCCGCATCTTTCGCAAGCCGGGCGACTGCACTACCAATTATGCTACCGAGACCATTAACAGACCGGCCGAATCTTTCTGGTATATTTTGCCCTATGAGCCAGGGTGATTTCATCAATGTTATAGGCATCCACCTCTAACACTCGGAAGAAATATTTTTTCAAATATTTAACTCCCGATTAAGATGAAAAATATATATATATTTCTATTTTAAAAATATATATTTCTTCCGAGTGTTAGAGGTGGATGCCTATAACATTGATGAAATCACCCTGGCTCATAGGGCAAAATATACCAGAAAGATTCGGCCGGTCTGTTAATGGTCTCGGTAGCATAATTGGTAGTGCAGTCGCCCGGCTTGCGAAAGATGCGGGTTCAAGTCCTGCCTGATGCCAACATGACCAAATGTCTTTTTCTGGTTTTCTTTAGAAAGATACTGCATGGAAAATGCTAAAAACAATAATAAAATATAGTAATAGCTTTTTCATCTTAATCGGGAGTTAAATATTTGAAAAAATATTTCTTCCGAGTGTTAGAGGTGGATGCCTATAACATTGATGAAATCACCCTGGCTCATAGGGCAAAATATACCAGAAAGATTCGGCCGGTCTGTTAATGGTCTCGGTAGCATAATTGGTAGTGCAGTCGCCCGGCTTGCGAAAGATGCGGGTTCAAGTCCTGCCTGATGCCAACATGACCAAATGTCTTTTTCTGGTTTTCTTTAGAGAGAAAACATTGATTAAAAACGAAAAGTTTCCTAATTTTGGGAAGGGTAACAAGGTAAGCAGTTTTTGTTTGAGGATAATTCGTACCTAACCGTCTGTATATGTTACCTACAGATGCAGAATATGTGGGTACCTATGATAATGAAATCAAACTAGATGAAGTATGGGAAGCCCTTCGCCACGAATTGGGTCTCTTCGGGTTCTTTGTAATAATAGTCCCTACCTAAGATTTTGTTGACGAATCGATAGTGCTGGTTTAAGGGGCTATTTGAATGAACAATAATAACTAAATAAAGTAGTGATAACTGAAAGACCGTGTTGGACACTAGGGAATATCGCGTTCTGAAAACGAAGCCTAGCAGATATGCTTGTGGCCACAGTATGGTGGAAGGTTCCTCGTAAGTGCATTTCAAGTCCAAGCTGTAAGTGTTTAATTGTTTAAGCTGTTTCTTAGCTAAGTATTTTATCTATTGTTTGAAGCAATGACAGTGCATATTCGTTAACTATCAAGTGTACGCGTGTGTGAACGATGATGCTGTTAATCACAAACCTAAAGTGAAGTCCGCAGGTTCTGAAAGCCTCAGCAAGGCGATGTCATCGACCAGCGTCTGGGGACTGTAGCCACTGTGGGCTATTACTTCTGCTATTGACACGTTCTGTAATCAGAAGAATTCGTCTATCTCATCATCTTTAGATGACTTTCACGCAAAAGATCTGAGCGCATGCCGAGTTACTCGTAAAGGGTAGGTTTTTCTCGAAATCTTTGTTTTCCCGCGAAATTACTTGTGCTTAGATTCTTTCGCAAAGATTTCTGTCTCACAAGTGTCTTGATGAGTGTCTCAATGATTGATAGCCTAAAGCCACATTCAGGCGAATTATGAGGTTTACCCTTGTTTGATCGAACAACGTTTCGTCGAAAATCAGTTGGTCGAACAACGTTTGAGAAAATCATCACTTTGTATAATATCATTTGATCGAATTTTCAGTTCGTCGAATGTTTATTTGCTATAACAACGTTTGCACTAATGATCAAAAGGTAGAATGTTCATTTGATGTAATTTTCAGATGGTATAACATGCCAAGCAGCATGTAATGCGGCAAGTCGTTTTTTGGGTTTAAAAAAAAAAATAACCACGAAGGCCTAACCTAATCTAACCGAGTCGGTTCCGCCCAAACTATAGTATAGGGCAGTGACGAAAAAATAAATAATTAAATATTTGATACGATGTTTCGACTAAACCATTATTAGTGTAATGAAACATTCGTTCAAGTAAAATTAGTGCATCTGAAAATTCGATAATATGAAATTAGTTCAAATGAAATTCGTTCAAACAAATAATTACATCAAATAAAAATTTACCAATTAAATATTCGGTCAAATGAATAATTCTCCGAACTGAAATTCGACCAACTGATTTTCGACGAAACGTTGTTCGATCAAACAAGGGTGAACCGAATTATGACGTTGCACTACACAAAGCACTAAGCAGTACAAAAAAACTTTGCTTGTTCTACAAGCAAGGAATGTATGGTGGCGATGGCGTGACTATAACGTGGTAGAGGGAACACAAGCCACGGGCTTCCGATCCGTGCTTGCAAGAGATAGAATCGATAGATAGATCTTCACCAAACATTTTCAGGATTAAAATATCTTTTTAGGAATTTGATAGACTAGAATATAAAAAACCTCACACGTTTCCTTACCCGCACGTTTGGTGCACAAAAAAGTTTGTCCTCCACTCTCTCGCAGTCAGGGTCTTTCCTTATATCATGTTCCCCTAGAAGTACTCCGTTTAGCTTCAGTCTGGTGCCGAGGAAGGACACACAGTGGGCCGCTGTCAACACGTACCACTCTGAGATCAGTGTCCCACCACAGCTTAGCTTTGTTCCACGAGCTGTAACCGTAAACGAGTAAGTGGTAAAAGTAGGTACTGTTTGTTCCAAATGAGGGACCTTTCCCATAGGAGTTGGTGTAACCTCTAGGAGTTTTAAGAGACGCTATGTTAAGACTAGATAGTATTAAATCTCATTTTGAAAAAAACCTTTTTTAAGAGTGTAGAATCCTCATAGATACCACGCCGCCTGGGGGAAACAAGGTTATGTCAGACTTTTACTGACTAAAAAAAACTCCTTATCACCGTCAGCCATTTTATGGGGACACCATAATATTGCCACAACCCCCTGTGACACAGCCTGGCTCACGCCTGGCCTCCTACACTGAAGAAAAGCTTGTGCACCTCTCACACAGGCGGTGCTGTATTAATATACCCCAAAGCAGGATTAAAATTCTAACCTGAATTATATGACAGCAGAACCATCCAAGGCAGCTCATAAAGACGAGTCCTGTTACCACCAAATATTCTATCAGAGTCAACAATTCCACAGTTTTCAGTGGGTAGGAGGTGCAGGTTTCGGTGACTTTGGACATCTGGCGGTTGTCCACTTCTTTTTTCGGGTTGCATAACTATTCCACCGCCGGTAGTCGAATCCACAGGATTCTTGGTGACAGTGTCACGCGTATGAGGAGCCTTCGACGATGATGGAGCGGAAGTCTGGCTGCCCCAACCTTCTCTAGTTTCATCACCATTAATCCCATTTACAGAAGAGGAAACGCAACAAACCTGTCAAATATTATTTCTATTAAAGGTTGCTGTTCGTCCAGTTCGGCAGGTAATTAGTACCATTAGTAGTTAGCTACCACCAAATAACTTACTGCGTTTCTTACAACTTTGGAATCAATCAATTGATTATGTCTGCGGATATAGTATAATAAGGCGTGATAGTAAATTCTCCGAAAAGTGAAATCTAGTTTTAAATAAGGTTACAGAACCACTGAACACGTATTGAGAAGCGGATTAGAAATAAGCTTGTAAAATGGGTTCCAATGAAATTCCTCGATTGAAACATAATTCAACTTTCGGCACAGCTTTGCCCGTCATTGCACTCGTGCGCATCCATACACACACTGTTGCCCAGGGTATTTTTTATGCCAGGGAACATTATAACAAATTCTGATTCACGATTTATTTATTTGGAATGCACCCTGACTAAGTAGGTAAATAATAAGAAAGTTAAACAACTCAAGTCGCCTTTCTCATCTTACATATTCTAACGGGGAAGATAAAAGTCTTAAATTGACTAATTATATTTAATAGTAGATTATTAACCAAGGGGATAAAGCAGTGTCTTCTGTCGCGGGTAACGATTGAAATTGCGGTTAATAATCTACTATTTCATTGCATGCTTGGCAACCGTTCTTTTCAGTTTGCTTTAACAATGAAACAGCTCAGCAGTATGTTTTACTCTAAATACTCGTAGATGCTTTTAGACTCCAATATCTTCATTACATTAATTATTAATAATTTAGTGTCATCATTAAGGACATATTGAAATCATTTAATTAAAGTTTACGTGTGAATCACATATTTTACCTATTTAATTGTATCTCATACAATATCATTTCGTGAGAACAGTGTAGGTACAACACAAAAACTGCTCAGAAACATGATTTTACTTAAAACTTGTCGTTGTCTGACAGGTTTCAACACTTAGGCATATGAGTCATACCAGTTGCTCGTCCATGTCGAATCCACAGCCGACGTTTTGAAGTTTTCTTCTTATACTTAAGGGCATTGGTCTTTCAGCACTCTGCACCTCCTTCCACAAGGGTTCGCATTTTGTAAGCTGGATGCACGTCCCGGCTTGATCTTCTTGAAAACAACTGTCGCCTATGAATACTGAAACAGACAAAGTAATGTCAAGGTTGCTTCGAAAACTTATGTCTTATCTGAATGAGGACATCAGGAATGAATTGTGAAATCTTTCGGGAAACCATACTCCTACCATACCTCCACCATACCATAGGTACTCTTAGCTACCGAAAATAAACGGAATTTGTGGAAAGCACAGGTTTTGTTGATATTCACAGTATTTTGGGAGAAACAATTAGCCCCGATAATCCCTAATTCTCTGTTGGGACTTATTAGGTAATGGACTGCGGTTGACTGGTAGAGAACGCCTCTTGGCATTAAGTCGGCCAATTGTCCTTTTTGTAATTTTGTGCAATAAAAGAATAAATAAATAAGTAAATGGACTAAATCATAACGTATTCGTTATCGTATTGACAGGTTCAAGGTGACAAATTAAGACTCCCTGCATAACGAAATCCCCTGGGGGGCTACCCAGGAGCAAACGCCAAAATATATTTTGGAAGAAAGAGAGATACCTACCTACTTCGCCCAAAGTTGAAGCTATCTACAGACTAGCAATTTACATTCATAGTTAATTGGTTTACCTATTGCAGGCTTGCTAAACTTGTTTACACCATTAGTAATTAGTCACGATTTATCCCTTTGAGTCATCAACGACAAGAATTAATTCCATCTACATGAACTTGGTTTGCTTTGCGCAACTTTCCTTCGCTGTTGGATCGAATCCATGCTCGAAATAAGGTACGGGTCAGGATGGCGGGTTTCCAAAATAATTGAAACTTTACTGTATAAATGTCCAATATTTGTAATATTTGTACTGAAAAAAAATCTGAATGTACTTCAACATAGGCTGAAAACACGATTTGAAAGTGAGCAGCCACTCTGACGTCAGGATGGTGGGTGTATTTTTTTCTATGGAACTAAATTGTTTGAAACTATGCTGAACAAATCTCTCATATTTGTACTATTTACACCGAAAAAATGATTGAAATCACTTCAACACACGTTTAGGAAACACGATTTAAAAAATAAACCCGCCATCCTGACGTCAGGATGGCTGCTCACTCGCTCGCTCAAATCGTGTTTTCTAAGCCTATGTTGAAGTACATTCCGATTTTTTTCCAGTACAAATATTACAAATATTGGACATTTATACAGTAAAGTTTCAATTATTTTGGGAACCATACACCCGCTATCCTGACCCATACGAAATAAGCCCCCCTTTTTCTTCAACTCTCTGCATTCGCTCCTTCCTATGATCGTGAGGGTAAGCAAGGTCGTGTTGAGCTCATGACGTCGCTCAATCCCACTTTATTTGGTGAACAGTCAGTGGGTATACTTGGTTATGAATTCAGTTAGTCAGGTACTCATATACTTAGTCAGGAAGTCTACCTCCTCACTTTCGTTAGCAAAATATTTGACAGTTCGTAATGTATTATCTTTTTTCAGATATTCCATGATTTTTAATCATCATCAGATAGTGTTTCAAATCCTTCTTAATACCTATAAACATAGCAAGCACTAAATTTCTTAAGTTTTTGGGTGTTAAAAACACCTTCCTTTTTTCCTTCTTCTTTAACGACAACAAATAAAAAGGAAAACACCCAAAAATAAAAGAAATATAGCGGTTCTTTGAGCTCATCTTCTACGTCTTGCCCAATTAAGACCCAGATACTATTAACCCCATCTTACATGCAGTATCTATAAAAACTTCAGTGATATTATCAGTGAATTAAGCAGGAAGGGCTAAGGCCATCACATTATCAATAAGTTAGTTTTACTCACTACTGGTTAAAATTAAATTATTGTAACACGTTCCCTATTATTCAGTCGGCCAAATAAGTTTTTACGATTTGTTGATTGATGGTTTTGCCTCATGGATAATTCTACGAAACTCCAAACTTATTTCTGCTTAGTGAAGGCTAAGTGCTACCAATTTTGACAGCTAAATGTGTTGCCGAACTTTTTACTGCCATCAATTCTAAAGTTCATGCGAACTGCATTGCGATCGGAGTTGCGAACTAATTTTCGACGTAATGTTATTTTTATCTATTACAGAGTGCGTAGTGCGACATTATTACGTCAATCAAACGCATATAAAAAAACCATACCATACAAATCTGCGTTAACTTTCTCGATGCGTTTGACTGACGAAACTCGCACAAGGCAGCAACCGTGTTTTTCCTATCGTCGAACCGCCTAATTTTAAAGGGTCTTCAAAGTGTAACTTTTTTGACTTTATATAGGGCGTTTAAATTTATTTTTATCTTTTCAAAAGCGTGTCCAGAATATCGATATCAAGGTTTTAGGCGACGACGTAGTCACTTACTATGGGCCTCGTAAGAAAGCCCAAGGTGTGCAATGGAGACGGCTAGAACTAATGCCTGAATTTTACTTCGAGACGGAAATAGCAATGATGCATAGATAGAAGTCGCTGACTTAGCCCAGCAGGTCAGGATGTTCATGTGGCAGTGGACGGTGCATATAGTATGAAAAAGTGATGGCCTTAGGAGCACAGAAGTTTGGGAATAAAAGCCATTCAAAGGCAAACGCAGCGTGAGACCCCAAGGGGCAGGGAGGATGAAATCGCGGAGGTCGGTGGGTTCAGGCAGGTCCAGCCACTCTTTCATAATCTATGCTATGAGTTAGGCCTATGCACGCTCAGCAGTGGACTTCATGCTGGTGATGATGATGATAATTATCATTTCAACACATGATTCATTCAGTTCTGTTGGCTAGATCACTTCAGGGTTAGGGCTGACTTCTTTCAAACCATTGTCTTTATTGTAGCGTGTGTACAATTCCTTGCCCAATTTACTGCTGTTAATAGAGGGAAGTATAATTTTATCCAATGGATTTTGTATTGATGACTTTCTATGTTGAACATCAACTATACAAGGAAATTCGAGTTTCTTAGTTATCCATTTCAATCATGTTGTCTAACTACCCGTCTACTATAGGTACTTACTTACTTCCCCCGAAACAAAATTATTTTTATTGATATCGACATAGGTTAAACTAGCAAGGTTATTTAAATCAAAGATAAGTTCTTATTTAGATTGTGAACTTCTGACACAATTTACAAACAACAAGGCTGTTTACGTTTTTTTATTGTTGAAGTACAGTCTAAAGTTCACTGCACTTTATATGCACAATTCCCACAGCCCGTGGTCACCAACGCATGATACAACTGGTTTTACCATTCTCATTTTAATGAATCGTTAATGCACTTTACTCACAAGATTGCGTAGGTAACAGGAGCATCACTAGAAATCCAGCACAAGAAGAAAGCTTAGCCATATTTGAGCTGAGTCACACAACTGTCAGATTTTCGAAAGCACTGCACGTGTCCACATATCAGTTTATTTAACACAAATGGTAACAGCATTTAACAATATTTATGATTGATCTAAATCTGTGTTTCTCGATGACGCACTGAGATCTATAAAAATTCAAAGCAATTATAATTTTAAACTTTATTCTGTTTGAATACAGGTTATCGTGCCAGAATAGGACGAGCGACGCTTTGCGCGCTTGGTATTTTCCTCGAAAAAATAAATGTTTTGTTTTTATTTTTCACTGAAGATATACGGTGTCGTCGGCCCGTGGTGGCCGGAGCGGCGAGGTGGGTGGGATGGGACCCGCGAGATGGCCATTACCATACTAGCTCTGCGTGAAACAGTGAACTGACTGTACGAGGCCACGAATCCTCACCGTTTAGCTCTCAGCCGATAAACGACCACATAATATAGATAGTTTACACATGATTATTGACTGCGGGTAGCATGCAATATTTATAGATATCAGAGTGCTTACCCCGTTTTACCGTATGATGATTAGTGTCGTTAATATGACTATTATGTCCATAGCTCGTCGATTAGCGGAGGCGGTAAACAATGAGGATACATTTTGCTTGTTCAATGCATCATAAAATAACTTTTAATACATACTATTAGAATCGTGTCACATTTAAAACCTGTTTTAGGTACGTACCTTACTTCGGGAAAAACAAAGGTGAAAGAATGTAAGTAATTGAGCCAGCTTTTCCTGCTTATAAATGGTAAACTTTGTGTCAAAATTAAAACTGGCAGTTTATAAGATTTTCCTTCCCCATACGTACTTACCTACTTTTATTATAACATTACGACCCCCGATGCAAACAGAGAGGGTGCTTTGAGTCTATAACGCTGCGTATGCACATCTACTCAGGCGCAACATCTGCGAAGTTTCGTAAAACTTTGATAGGCTGGAAAAACTTTAAATGAGAATGTTGATGTAAATTGATTTTATGTATTTTGTACAATAAGCAAAAATGAGGTTAAACCTACCTAATTCCGAATTGTAAGTACCTATGATTTTATAACGATTACGATCAAAAAATCGATGAATATTTTGATTTAGTTTTTATAGGTGACTTAATCGAGAGAGTGTTTCTCGTTCTATTAAATGATTCAAGTTGTTTCGGGGTTTCTCAATGTAGAACCCAAGCCATAAAATTATTAGGTACTTAGGTACACACTTAACGAAACGAAATTTTCATTAAATTTCAAGGTAGGTATTTGGCATAGCCACTGTCATCATTTAGGTATGTTTACTTGTAAAACATTTACCCTTTTTTGGGGTGTTAATCACAACACAAATACCTATATATTTACCTTAAAATTGCATCTTACATTTTTCTTTCATGAGCAGGTAGCTGCTGCAGGTTGTTCCCCTCAGAAGATGTTTATTTATCATCATTTTAGTGTAGTTTACTCAATTTAAAGCTGTAAAAAACATTTATACAGGGTGATTTTGCACGTACTTGCCAAATTTTTAGGAGACTGAATAGATTTCCTTGTTTTTTTATTTTTTGGGGTTTTGCGTGTGGTATTTTTGTTAATTTTCTTCATTCATGGAAAAATTCGCCAGCGCACCCTCACGGATGGCATGTTCATTGCGCACGCTGCTGTAGTGGCATTCTCAATGTACTTTACTTAATCTTCCACTTCACTCTGATTTTGGCTTTCTGTAAAACTCTATAAATTCGCAACTGTGATCGTTTGAGTGAAAAGAACTAAGCCGCATCCTGAAATTTAAAAAATATTTCCATCCAATAATAATAGTAGTTGGCGTTAAGCCTAGTCAGAGGCCTTAGGGCGGCTTGATGACATCTGACACTAAGCTTGCTTACTAACCTTACACCCCTCCAACAATCCGCACTGAGCCCGCGTGTTGGACTATGGCTTGTTCCACCTCATAGTTGAGGTGGGGCCTGTGCCCAGCTGTGGGACGTATATAGGCCGTTTATGTATCCATCCAGATGAAGGAAAATACTAAATCAGGGTGAATCAGGTTTTTTCCTGAGGGAGATCGAGTAGTTAAATGTTTTTAGTGAGAATCGCTAGGTTGTTTAGCCTGGTATCGTGATGGCTCACAATTTGTTGGTTGGCTACCTGAGCCAGTGTTGGTGACAGCGTAAACAATGCAAATTAGTGTGATATCTTGCAATTATATCTACAGGTGTAGCTAAGCTAACCATTACTTACAATGTTATTCACGAACATAAAGAGCTATCTATAGTTATAAATCATCTATTTAATGTTTATTTAAGTGGATGTATCGCCAGATAATTGCAAATTATTACTTAAGTAATCTGTTATGTAATCGAAAGGGTATACCAATATGCGCCATGGTCTATCTCACTGGAGTTTTGTTTACAGTCATGCAATCTGTTTTTGTAAGATCGATCTTTAGCTTGTAACGATGCCATTTCTTTTCAGCCTCGTGGACGTTACAACCTCCACGATGGCTGAAAACTTCGTAGTAGCTTAACCCTACATCAAAATATAAAGTATCTGTCCTTTTGAAATTTGAATTTAAATTTCGTTCCGTATGTCTGCGGAGCTTTTATTTTTGGACAGTCTTACAAAAATCTTCGAAAGATCAACATCATCACAGATTTCTTTATATTTTTAAAATCCGTTTATTTCTACTCATTCATCCTTTCTAAATTATCGTGAATATCTATTGTGATACCTAAGTGTTGGATAACTAAATAAAAACAATAAGCAAGTCTCGGAATGTGATTTTTATTGAAATAACTTATACGACGAGTGCCGGTCTTCCCTGGCCCTTAGTAGGCTGAAGACGGCAGGAGGAGCCGCCACACTGGCCCCACCGACTCTCTAGCGATACTACACCGTCACAAGCTTACCTATTCGAAACCTGACACATACCTATAAAGTTGACCGGAACGCTAAGTCTTTCTCAGCCTAATGAATATTGATGCGGGTTTCTTCATCATCAGAATAATTCAGTGTACCTAATGCATTATTTTTATAAAATGGTTGAAAACTCAAGGCCCTTGTCCGTTTGGCGCACCGTGAAGCTGTTTACATCGGAAATAACAATAACAGCGAGAGACATTATTCGTGACTTTATATACTAAACATTTCAAACCTCCGTTGAGCTTATTTGAAAAAACCTTTCTTGTGGCATTCTCAATGCAAAATTGGAACGTCACACGAGAGTGTGAATTGTATGTTCGCAGAAAAGTGAATTCGAAGTGAGATTGCATTTTGACGTTCTGTAAAACTTAATGACTTCGCGACTGAGATCGTTGATTAAAAATGTTTAGGACGAATAAAATTTTTAAAAAAACACTCAGGTGAGAAAGATTACTAATCCACCTTTCCTTCGTTCCATCTTTAGGAACGAATAAACGATTCGAGTGAGCGTACTGCATCGAGATGTGCCTAGGCAGAAGATCAAATTTAAAGCGAGATGCAGCAGTCTGTGCAACTGGAGCTAAATCAAACCAATAATTCCGATGACATGAAATAATGCAGTAAAATATCAATTTCCGTTTTCTAGACCTAAACTATTCGACTGTGATGTGTAACACGCGCGTGGCCAATCCTTTTCCAACGCTGCGTTTGCGCAGCGCTCTCTACGGTTAACCAACTCATTAGACTGACCGTGAAGCCTGCAGTCATGTGTAGGCGCCCATGTAAAAATAACATATTAAATCAACAAGCATTATCGGAGAGCTGAAGAAGTGAAGATGAAGTTCTGTATTTGTTCCATACTCGTCGTTAATGTCGCAGTGATACATTTAAGTGCAGCGGGTGAGTGAGTTGCCAGATATACTTATTAGTCGTTTTCCCCGTACAGAGTAGGACATTTCTATGTTATGTGACTTTTTAATACTGAGCGATCTCATTGCGTTCTCATATCATGGCTATTTCTACGTATACTTATTTTTGGTAGATACATAGCACATGTAGGCACATCAACAATCATCAATGTGATATTTAAAAAAGTTAACTTGACAAAATTTCTGAGAAATACATTTTATTTATTTAGGCACGAGATAAGATAAGATAAGATGAGAAACACTTTATTGCACACAAACACAACAGAGAAATTAACACAGAAGAAAACATTTAAGAGACAATGTACAATTTAGGCGGTCTTATTGCTAAAAGCAATCTCTTCCCGAGATTTTCATTTTCCCGTTCTTGTTCATGCGAACTGCTAAGTCTCACAGTAAGCTGTTGACCCCCTCATGAGTTCCCGCCTTGGCGTGGCGAGGGGGCTTAGTACCGGTGGTAGGGTGAACCACCGTGAAGCGAAGAGAACTCAATCGTGCAATGTGGTGGACTTGCCACCCACACGTTGCAGCTCGCAAGGGCGACACGTGGGGTTGCAGGGCCAGTGGGGCCTGCAAGCGCCCTGAGGCGCGTGATGGAGGCCGCGGCGCACAATCGGTTGGTGGGGCCAGTGACCCGTGGCTGATCTCCCCTGTGCGTCGCGGCCTGGCGGGGCCGTACCGCTGGTTGCGGCAGCGGAGCCGCCCTTCGGGTGGCTCGTGATTGCGGGCCCAGTAGGGTCTGCGTACGGTGGCCAGCTGGCGCGCGGTACGGGGGTACCGTCACCGGCATTGCACAGGCTTTCACCACTGCCTGGCAGGGACGGCTCGACACCCTTGGCTGTCTCTACTGGCCTCCCCTCACGAAGGGTGGGTCGTTTCCGGCCCGCCGAGTAGGCGGGCTCCGTCCGTGGGAAAGCTTCGGGCCACTTGCCGTGTTCCCCCGCTATGGACGATTAAAGGGAGTAGTAGGGGTTTTAGTCCGTAAGGCCACTGGGATACCACCTTTCCAGTGGAGAGACCGACATAACACGTCCGTCGCCCGGTGGACGGGTATGCGTTAGGCATTTCCCTCTACTACAAAAAAACGGTCAGCTGTTGAATTAAAACAATTTGACAATGCGTAACACCTTATGCCAGTGACCTGAACTCCATTTTTAAACTGCCGAGTTACGCTCGTCGTGTGGTCTTCTGTCTGTATACCTACACGTACGGGTTTTCTTTCCCATAGTTCTGGCGAAACTGGTGAATAGATATCATCATAACATTAAGGAAACATGTTAATATGCTTTTAATAGAGGCCATCCTAACCCTCAATTAATCACTTTACTCAAGCGAAGCTTGGTCTTGGACTGATACTCTAATGGATTCATAAGAATTCAACAATAAACAACTCATAACGATCGTTGCACGTGGACTGTGATTTTACCTGTTTAATTCAAATGATATACCTAGTTTGCTTCGATGCATTACCTTACATTGAAATAAATAGGGCTATAATAGTTTAAATCGAATTTATAAATCCGTCAACAACTAGGTATTTCCAATACCTACCTACTTCTCAAACTATAAAACTTCGTAATAGGAACCTTGATTTGAAGCATTATCACAAACCTGCATGATTTTCCCATGCCAACACACATAACTACTTCATTTATTGTATTTATGGTTTTTCACTTAATTAAAAATAGCATGAGTCGGTTAATGAGATTTAGTTTAGAAATGGTTGAGTTTTATTTTTATATGGGCAATTTAATTAGAGATGTGTGAAGATTGTTCGCTAAAAAGACGAAGATAAAAAAATGCCTTGTATTCCGTATTTGGACATTTGTGGTCAATTAATGATAAAGACATAAGTATCCAGTGAATAGACATTCTTTATTGTACGAAAAACATTATTAATTAGGCGGTCTTACCGCTATCGCTATATGGAGTGATCTCTTGCAGTCATCCTCCAGGTAAAAAATAAAGGTAAGTATACTAAATTGATTATCATATTGTCCAATCAGGCTACATAGGCGTGAATAATTCATGGGTGCCATTCCATCCAGCGTGGGCGCGGCTGAACAACCTGGAGTGCGGCGACAGCGCAGCCGACCGCATCATCGGTGGCACCAACGCCATGCTGGGACAGTTCCCCTGGATAGCCCGCCTGGGATACGTGTGTGAGTTGACCTTCATCACTACATAGTATAAAACAAAGTCGCTTTCTCTGTCCCTATGTCTCTTTGTATGCTTAAATCTTTGAAACTACGCAACGGATTTTGATGCGGTTTTTTTTAATAGATAGAGTTATTCAAGAGGAAGGTTTATAGTATAAAAACATCCTATTCCACCCGTGTGAAGCGGGCGCGGGTCGCTAGTTGTTATAATAATACATGCAATGCAGATCACTGGGTTGAGTTTTCTACCATGCATTTTTACTTACACAGTCGCTAGCGTGTGCGGAACTAATTCGTCATTATTTGAGGGTGAAGGCAGAGTAGATTCAGATATAAATTTTCGTGCAGCGTTCTAGTGCATCATCAGTTAACACATTTTCACATTATCACACAACAATTCTGCGTGACAGTACTGTTTGGACAAGAACAGAGTACCTAGTGATGTTGCCGGTGTTCGGCAGGCTTAGCAGGCAGGTTGGGTACCTGAGTAGCGCAGCAGGATACTCCCCGTGTCGTGAACGCGACTGACTGCTGGCCATCACGTGTGAGGCACGTTACTTACATTTAGGACTTTTATCCTGCGATTGATCGGTCACCAGAGTCCAGCTTGACTAACATGCACAAAGCTAAATTATCTGCTAAACCATACTACCTACCTACTTAATAGATGACATAACGCGTGACAAAATTTCGCTTAAAAATTAATAAGCACTTTTTTCAAGATACCTCGCTATGCTATAAATCAATCCAAGCAATTGTGTTAAACGAATGTTGAAACGAATTTATCGTTCCACTAGATTTTCTTTCTTCTAGTCATTAGGCATAATTGCAAATCAACGACTAAAACGTCATTTACATGGAACATATTAGGTAATTAGTATTGGTAGGTAAGGGGGATTGCACTGTAAGATTTTTAAAATTAGTTTACATCTTGCAATCAAAGCTTTTGGACATGATTTACAATGTGAATTTCACTAGTATGCTGCCCTGATAGGAACCTTGACAAAAGTCAAAAATGTACGATTTGTTGTATGATAAACAAAATCAATGACAACATTTAAAATGCTTTAACAGTCCGGTTAGAAGGCCTATGCCCGGCACTTAGGGCGTCGTATGACCGTCAAGATGATGATGATTACTTTCACAGTTGATTCTCGTCTCTTGTTGTATCTTAAGTATACGAGACAAATGCCTCCTTTAACTGACGACTGACTTTGCTTTGGGTGACAGTTCCTGAAGACGATGATATCGACTGGATGTGTGGAGGAGCGCTGATTACCGAGCGTCATGTGGTCACTGCTGCCCACTGCTTGCCGGGCCCGGAAGAAGAGTATCAGCTGTGAGTACAGGACTAACCGTAGATAGGACCATTCTATCTGAGGGCCATCATGAAAAAGAAGAAAGTTCATAAGTGTTACATACATGCGTTTAAGTTAATATTTTGCATGGAATATCATCACGTAGTTAACCAGATCGGATTGGGAATAATTTAACAACCAAATCTCATGGTGCCAGACTGACCTCCTTCGTTAACCTACTCTTTTTATTTTTCTTCAAAACACAGCTTCAATCCAATCTGCCTAATCTGGATCAATTACATTAACCACCAGCGCAGGGTGCCAAGATTTTCTTGATCTTCAAATTTAAACACGCCACACATGTTTAGTTCAATAAAATTGAAGTTAATAATCCATGGTGTAATTTGAGAGAACTAGCGTTTCGCTTTTTGCTTTATACTATTCTTCTTTAACCATATTAAGTATGTGTTTTTTTAGGAAATTTATCCGTCTTGGAGAACACGACACCCGGACCGATCCTGACTGCGAAATGGGCGTCTGCGCTCCTCCGGTGCAAGACCGATGGGTGAAGAACATCTTCAAACACAGAAACTTCAACAACCCACCGTTCCACAATGACATTGCGATTATTGAATTGGATAGACCGGTCGCTTTAAATGGTGCGTTAAAATACAAGTGTGCAGATTTTTTTTATAGCCGAAGTTTTCCTTGTTTATTTATTTATTTTGCAACAGTTGACAATCGATACATTTATATACCTATTACTGGACTTGACCGTCAAGTTTATTTATGAGAGAACTCGCCGAAATCAAGCCAAAAAATCTGCCGCGAAATAAGAAAAAAAAATCTTTAATAATTAGGTACCGTTGTGTGCCAAATCAAACCACCTAACCCATCAGTGGCACTATGACTTAACTGTAATATTAGTCATTCTTTTGATTTTGCCTTCGCTTGCTGTGTCTGGTTAACTGTGCTGAAGTGCGCAACAGTGGGAGAATTTAATAGGATGGAAAGACATTTTTATAAATAGGTATTAATAGGGATTCAAGCTTTTGAAGCCGACGTTAGCTGAAGAACTGACCACGATGCTTCTATTCGCTGCAAACAGCAGGTGGAGTGATGGCACGAATGATACAAAGTGCCTTCTAAATAATGCAATAAGAATGTTAGGTACATATTTTCTCAAAAAGTGCATTGAGAACTTGCTACTGGGCGTCAGGAACATATTCGTTACCGTTTGCTGAACGATATCATTTCAGACTACGTTTCGCCAATTTGCCTGCCCAGACAAACCGAACAGCTAGCTGGCGTGCATATTGGCGAAGTGGTAACGGCAGCCGGATGGGGCAAGATGAACATGACCACCGAAGAACGAGCCGTAGTGTTGCAAGTCGTCGCGGTAAGTTCCCCAAGTTTTACAATATTAAACCTAGTGATGTTGTTACTTGTTGATCCAGTGACATGTGACAACGTTTCAACTAAAGCTTATTCTGGGAATATCGACAGCTCACTGAATTATTGGTAAGGCATTTGGATTAAGGATTTGATTCGATATCATTTATTCAATACACCAACGACAATATCATTCAACACTTACAAATAAAAAATACCTACATAAATAATACTTAGTGTCTTACTCGTAATCCAGAAGTCTTTTACGGTGTATACAGCATTTACAAAATAAAAAAGTAGACCAAGATCAATCATAAAATGAACTGCAGGATATCTTATTTATAAAAAAATATTATTATTTTTATAAGAAGTTGTTTGTTTAACACTATCTATCAATCCTAACTTGTTTGAGACTTTCTTGACTTGTTTTGAGACCGTCGTGGCCTAGTGGTTGAACACTCTGGCTCGGAACCCGATGGTCCCGAGATGAAATCTGGCCAGACTACTTTGTGTTCATTGTACAATTTGCGGCTAACTCTCCGGTGATGGAAAACACCGATATTAAACCCAAGCAACCTGGATAACGGCGGAGGCTCGCCCCTTACCACGCTGGGTTCAAGTTCGCTCGGCGAAATGTGGGCTTTTGAATGTTCCGTTCACCATGACGGCAACAATCAGTGTGCCTCTGAACAACCCATTAGGGATATGGCCGTGAGGGTATAAGTAACCCAAGTTTACTTATTAACTTCCTGTTTTATTTATTTTCATGTCAAAACTGTATGACTTGGTTGGTTTATTCAAACATTCACTTTGTACTGTAAAACATTGGACGATTGAAAAAGAGTAACTGCTGAGTTTCTTGCCGGGTCTTCTCAGTAGAAACAACCTTCCGACCCCGGTGGTAGAGTCACATTATGTACATGTATTTTAAGTATTGTTCATATATTATATTATTATGTGTATGTTTATTAAGTGGTTATAATTAAGATTCTTGACGATTCGAAAGTACTGTTTATTGGTCTACTTGAATAAAGAAATATTGAATTTGAATTTGAATTTAAGTTATGTACCTAACACATTCTTGTTCTTTGAAACTCCAACCCAAAAATGGAAACTGTTGATAATAATTCATTGTAGTTTGAACCGACTTACTGAGTTCAGGGAATCAAATAGAACGTGTCGTTATTGTTTCGGTAGATGGCTCTAAGTCATACTTGCAATTAATACTTGATTCCGTTCTGGCTTAGCCTAACTTAAATCGGTGATCGCTGCCAATCCGCTCTCGCCACTAAGCCATTGGCAGATTTACGTAGAGGTCGTCTAAGCTGAAATGACACGCCCCTCCACTGCATTTACGCATACAAGCAAGCACACGTAAAAACTCGTTTTGTTATTGTAGTTGCCGATCGTTGAGCCTGAAACATGCAGCATGTTTGGGCAGGAGTTTAAGCTGTCTGAGAAGGAGATTTGCGCAGGCGCACAATACAACAAAGATGCATGCGGTGGTGATTCCGGAGGACCGCTTATGAAGGTGAGGATTTTTATAGCATTGCACCCATGGCCACCTATCGACCAAACATCCACTAGGCAGTTGACTTCTTGTTATTTAATTACCAACTGCTTGGTGGTTCGCTAGGAGATCGAATCAGATATAGAAACCCGTACCCGTTTGAATGAATTCCAGGTTGTTTCAAGTCTGTCAAACAACCTGGGGTATGCCCCACAAGTGACTTCCTCGCAGTATACCCCGGGCAACGTTGTTCCAGTGACCACCGTAACGGAGTGGCACTGGACAACGGCAACAACTTGTGGCCTTCATTGCGACCGAAACCCTGGCTGTTTTCGCAATGTTGGAGATGACTGAAAAGTCCCTAGCGCGCGGGCCGAGTCCTTCTCAGGACTTGGCTGCAGCAGCAGCTCTTTCTGGCGAGACCGGTCCTTCTCAGGATAGGTCTACCTCCCCGTGTGTGGCTGGTCCTTCTCAGGACAGGTCACCCACACCCGGTGTGGCTGGTCCTTTTCAGGACAGGTCACCCGCCCCTGGTGTGACTGGTCCTTCTGAGGATAGGTCACCCGCCTCCGGTGTGGCTGGTCCTTCTAAGGACAGGTCACCCGGACCAGCTTGTACCTCGGTACCCAAACTGGCTGCTGGTTCATCCGGCAAGCCTGCCTCTGTTGTCTCGGGCAGCAAATTCTTTTGCCCCGAGGACATCGAGATGTCCGACTCGGATGTCGGAACGTCTGACGCGGACTCGATGGTGAGCGATGCCGATGGCATTCGCGGCAAATACCTGAGGCCGCGCAAACGCGTGGCGCCTGCGTCCCTCTCCGACTCAGGATCGACGAAATCCTCGTCGAAACTGCCGACGGCCAAGCGCGGTCGTGGTCGCGCGGTCGGTGGTCGCACGATTAAGTCGGACGACGAAGAAAAGGTTTTAGCCGCTAGCAAGGCCAAGCTAGCGGCAAAGCGCTCTTTGCTGGCGGCTGAGCTCAAGGAGCAGGCCGTCGCAGTAGAGCGGATAGTAGCGAAGAAGAGGAGTAGTAAGGTGGACTACTCCTCAATGGCGGTGGCAGACCTTGAGTCTTTCGCGAAACTGGACGCGGAAGATATCATTGCCATTGCCAACCAAGCTGGCAAGGCCTCGCTCAAGAAGGCCTTGAAGGAGCGCGCTCTGTCGTTCCTTGGCATCTCCACTGAGATGGCGAAGAGGAGCGTCTCTGACGAGACTGCTGCCTTGAAGGAGACCGTCAAGCGGCTCTCGGAGGAGCTCGCTAATATGGCGAAAGAGCTGGCCGCCCTGCGAGCGGCGACGCGTAAGGCGCCTCCACCCATTCCGGAGCCGATCATCCCGGTTCCGGCTTCAATGGGCATGGAGGCCAGATTAGAAGCCTTCCTGGAAAGGAAGTTCGCGGAGGAGCGGAACTACACCCGTACCCGCTTTGCGGGTATCGAGGACCGCCTCCTCCCGGAGAAGAGGCTCCGTCCGCCGCTCGCTCACGAGCTCAGGCAGGAGGCTGCTCAGCAGAAGGCTGCTGAGCAGAAGACTGCTGAGCCTGTGACGGTGCCAGAGGTCTTCAAGCCTCCCCCACCGCCTAAGGGCAAGGGCAAGGGCAAGAAGACCAAGGCCCCCACTTCGGTGGCACCCAGCGCAGAGGTTCTGTCCCTCGCCGTCGCTGAGGCTCCGAAGGCCGTTCCGGCACCGCAGGTGCCGATGGAGGAGGACGTGCTCCTCCCGTCGACGACCCCAGCCAACGAAGGCTGGAATAAGGTCGTCGGCCGAAAGGCCAAGGCCAAGGCCAAGAAGGCCGAGGCCCCCAAAGTGGCTCCCGCGTCCACTTCCGCGGCGGCCAAGAAGAGGCAGGGGAAGAAGGCGGCGGGCAAGCCTTCTCCTGCACCGGCGGCCAACCAAGCCGCCAAAAAGAAGTTGGTCTCACCCCGATCGTCCGCTGTCATTGTGACCTTGACGGAC
Organism: Udea ferrugalis; assembly: GCA_950022985.1. Lineage (NCBI taxonomy): Eukaryota > Metazoa > Arthropoda > Insecta > Lepidoptera > Crambidae > Udea > Udea ferrugalis. The sequence continues at coordinate 7,279,879 of OX465533.1, forward strand.
GAGGCGGTCAAAAAGGGTGAGACCTACGAGACCGTTTTGAAACGGGCTCGAGAGGCCATCGGCGATGTCGCTGCCTTAGGCGCCACGCCGAGAAGGTGCCGCACCACTCAAACGGGCGCTCGCCTGTTTGAGTTCCCGGGAGCACAGAGCGGCTCCCAGGCGGACACCTTCGCAGATAAGCTGCGACAGGTGGTGGCGGGTGCGGCCAATGTGGTCCGCCCAGAGAAGTGCGCCTCCTTGCAAGTTGGGGACCTGGATGCGTCCGCAACTGTAGAGGAGGTCACCGCTAAGGTGGCCAAGGTCGGCGGCTGCTCGGTGGAGCAGCTGAAGGTCGGTGCAATTCGCACCGGCCGCAGAGGCGCTGGGACATTGCGCGTTCAATGCCCCATCGCAGCCGCCAAAGCCGTGCTGAAGGCTGGTCGTCTGGCGATCGGCCTGAGCACGGCATCCGTCTGCGCCATCGACGACGAGCCGCTCAGGTGCTTCAAGTGCCTGGGCACCGGCCACACCAGGCCGCACTGCCCTTCCTCGGTAGACCGCTCGGAGCTCTGCTTCCGGTGCGGAGCCGAGGGGCACAAAGCAAGCACCTGCAAGGCGGCCGAGCCCAAGTGCGCGGTCTGCGCCGCTAGTGGCCGGCCAGCCGGGCATGTCATGAGGGGGAGCAAGTGCTCCCCCCCTCCCAAGAAGGGAAAACAGCCGGCGCCGCCTAAGGCCGCCGCTGCTGTTGGTGCCGGCCCGTCGTCGGCGCAAGATGGTGCAATGTCCGAATGATGTATCAAGTCGGACATTGCAAATTTCTTCAGGGTAACCTGAATAACTGCCGTGCGGCCCAGGATCTGATGGCCCAGACCCTGGCCGAATGGCAGGTGAACATCGCGGTGGTGGCTGAGCCGTACTACATCTTGGATCGCTGGTTTGGCGATCTAGATGGAGTAGTGGCCGTCCTTACCCGGCCTGCCCCGGGCTTTCCCCCTCTTTCCTTATTGGAAAAGGGGTCCGGGTATGTCGCCGTCTCCGGAGGGGATTTCGCTGTGGTGGGAGTGTATTTCTCCCCCACCCGGCCTCTCAGGGAGTTCGAGGACTTCCTCGTCTCCCTGTCTGCGGTCTTGGGCCGGCTGGCTCCAAGACAGGTGGTCCTCGCCGGAGACCTCAACGCGAAGTCGGCAGCGTGGGGTAACCCAACCACAACCTACCGTGGTCGGGTCCTCCAGACGTGGGCGGTGACGTGTGGCCTGTCCCTAGTGAATAGGGGCACGGCGCACACGTGTGTCCGCTACAATGGTGGGTCGGTGGTGGACGTCACCTTCGCCACCCCCGCATTGGCTGCCCTCATCGCAGACTGGCGTGTGGACCCGGTGGAGACTCTTTCGGACCATAAATACATCAGGTTCGAGATCTCCAACCGGGGCCCACAAGGCAGGGCTCCGAAGCCGGACTCTCCCTTCCCACGTTGGGCCCTATCGCGGCTCGACCGCGGAATGGCGAGGGAGGCTGCGTTCGTCCAGGGGTGGTTCTGCCCACCCCGACCCGACGTCGACGTAGAGGAGGCCGCGTCCCAACTCAGGGACTCCTTGACCGAGGTGTGTGATTTCTCCATGCCTCGGTCCCGCCGCCCCGATCCCCGACACGCCGTCTATTGGTGGTCAGAGGAGATCGCGGGTCTCCGGGCTGCCTGCGTTGCGGCCCGGAGAGCGTATACAAACTGTAAACGCCGGCGGAGGAGGGCTGACCCCAACGAGGAGGTCAACCTCTACGAGGCGTACAGGGCGGCACGGAGCACCCTGAAGTACGCCATTCGTCAGGCCAAGGATCGGGCCCGGGCAGAAATGCTCGAGAGTCTCGATCAAGACCCGTGGGGGAGGCCATATAAAACGGCACGCGCCCAGCTGCGTCCCATTGGCCCCCCCCTGACCGAGACTCTCAACTCGGCTCTCCTGGAGCAGGTGGTCCGGGTTCTGTTCCCGGCCCGCTGCGAGGACTTCGTCCCGCCGGCGATGCCTCCGTATCGCGGCGTTCTTGACGAGTCCGAGGAGGTCCCCGCTATCTCTGCGGAGGAGCTCGGAGCGGTGGTGCTCCAGTGGCGGGCCAAGAAGACGGCGCCAGGTCCAGACGGATTGCCAGCCAAGGTCGTGGCCATAGCGGCTGGCCAAATGGAGGGCAATTTTAGGGACCTCTTCGACCGGTGTTTCCGGGAGAGGAGGTTCCCCGCGATCTGGAAGGTGGGTCAGCTCTGCCTTATCCAAAAGGCAGGGCGTCCAGTTGACTCGCCTTCGGCCTACCGTCCGATCATCCTTTTGGATGAAGTAGGGAAGATATTCGAGAAGGTGGTTTCTTACCGCCTTCTCGAGCACCTACGGGAGGTAGGCCCGGACCTGGCAGGCGCCCAGTTTGGGTTCCGGGCACGGCGTTCCACCATTGACGCCCTGGCCCATCTCCGGGAACTCATCCTGGAGGCTGAAGAGTGTGAGGAGGGAGTGATTGCGATATCGTTCGATATCAAGAACGCCTTCAACTCCCTCCCTCACGCTACAATATTGGAGGCCCTGAGGTACTTCCGAGTACCCCTGTATTTACAGGGACTCGTTGAGAGCTACCTCAGAGATCGGGCAATTGTCTTCTCAGACAGCTCGGGCGCCATCCGACGCTATAGCGTCGAGTCCGGGGTTCCACAGGGGTCGGTGTTGGGGCCGCTCCTGTGGAACATAGGCTACGACTGGCTCCTCCGCGGCGCACTCCTTCCGGGCATGAGCGTAATCTGCTACGCTGACGACACGCTCGTCACTGCCCGTGGGAAGTCCTTCAGGGACGCGGCTCCGCTTGCGGAAGTCGGAGGAGACCTCGTGGCCGACCGAATCGGTCGCCTCGGACTCACGGTGGCGCTCGAAAAGACCGAGGCCATCTGGTTCCATGGCTCGCGACAACCTCCGGCGCCACCTGACGCACAAATAGTGCTCGGTGGCGTCCGAACGGTGGTGAAGACCGAGATCAAGTATCTCGGTCTGATCCTCGATTCGAGGTGGCAATTTCTGCCCCACTTCCGGGGGTTGTCACCCAGGCTGCTGAGAGCGGCAAACAGCCTTAACTGGCTGTTGCCGAATATCCGCGGCCCGGGGTCCAAATGCCGGAGGCTCTACTCCGGCATTTTGAGGAGCATGGCTCTCTATGGCGCCCCGATCTGGGCGGCGGCCCTGTCTAAGAAGATGAACGTCCGCCTCCTCCGAGCGCCTCAGCGGGCGATAGCACAGCGGAGCGTGCGAGCATATCGCACCGTCGGTTTTCCCGCGGCCTGCGCGCTGGCGGGAAACGCTCCCTGGGAGTTAGAGGCGGACGTGTTGGCGGCCATGTACCGCTGGACGGCCGCCAAGAGGGCCGCGGGTGACCGCTTCTGCCCCGAAGAGCGGGAGGCCGTCCGCAAGGAGGCTCAGGCAAGCCTGGTCCGGCTGTGGATGGCGGACCTAAGAGCTCCGGAGTCTGGCCAGCGGACGGTGGAGGCACTCGCTCCAGTGCTTGACAAGTGGCTGGAGAGGCAGCATGGGTCCCTCTCATACAGGATGGTGCAAATTATGACCGGGCATGGGTGCTTTGGCTCATTCTTGCACCGCATCCGCCGAGAGGCAGCCCCACTCTGCCATGAGTGCGGCGCTGTGGAGGACACGGCGCACCACACACTAGCGGTGTGCCAAACGTGGGCTCCACAGCGCATGGCGCTAGTCGCCAAGGTGGGCCAGGACCTCTCTCTGCCGAGCATTGTGATCGCAATGCTGGCAGACAAAGAGGCTTGGCGAGCGTTCGCCACCTTCTGCGAGGAGGTGATGACCGCTAAGGAAGCGGCGGAGCGGCTGCGGGAGCTTGATCCTGCAGCCGATGAGCTCCGCAGGCCGAGGAGGGGGGGAAGACGGCGCGCACCTGCTCGCCGTGTCGCACCCCTCCGTGGTAGAGGCCAGCCGGCGCGCGGTACGGGGGTACCGTTGCCGGCATTGCACAGGCCTCCACCACTGCCTGGTAGGGACGGCTCGACACCCTCGGCTGTCCCTACTGGCCCCCCCTCTCGAAGGGGGGGTCGTGGCCTCCCCTCTCGAAGGGGGGGCCGCTTCCGGCCCGCCGTGTAGGCGGGCACCGTCCGGGAGAACGCGCACAGGGCTTATAGCTATACGGCGTATTCCCCCACTATGGACGAAGAGAGGGAGTAGTAGGGTTTTTAGTCGGTAGAGCCACTGGGTAGAGCATGCTCCCCGTGGAGAGTCCGACATAACCAGTCCAACCCCCCGGTTGGCTGGTATGCGTAAGTGCATTTCCCCTACTCAAAAAAAAAAAAAAAAAAAAAAAAAAAAAAGTCTGTCAAACAACCTGAGGCACGACATTGCCGCTTGCGAACCCACGGAAATGGTCAAAAATTATTGCGTGTAGACGGATCAGATTAACAAGTCTGAAAGCGGAATCCAAGGTTTACTGAAGTAGAGTTTTGTGCTCATTGGGGAAGTACAGTTCAGTAGCCTTTCTATTTCGGTATTATTGTGCATCGCAACAGAACATAATCAATTGTTTAGTTTGGATTATTATTGCATTGTTTTTGTTCTAACAGTGCAGTTCAAATTACCAAGAAAATTTTTAGGTTTCCTGTGGTTATTTATTTAATTATGTCATGTACAGGAAAATTCATTAAAACAAAAGGCATAACAAATAAACAAAAGGCATGTCATGGTAGGCCATATATGTATATTTACTTCCAACTATCACTGCCATTTGGGAATTTTACTTAGTAAGTAGGTATCAGTTTTAAAAAGCCAGAATAAGGTAAACACGTGCTGTAATTACATAGCAAACACATTCAAAAGCTATGTTCAAAACTGAAACATGAAACATAGGTACTTATTGTTTAACTTAATATTTCAACCCAAAATTCCTCCGTAAATACGAACCATTATTTTGATGTCACTATGAGTTTTAATACACATTAAGTTCTCTCACGAAATACTGTATTTGTTCTAAGGTCTACGACACGCCTGATGGTCCAAAGTACTTCTTAGTCGGAGTGGTCTCATTCGGCCCGACCATATGTGGCATCAGAAAACCTGGAGTCTACTCTTCAGTTGCGCACTTTCTCAACTGGATTCTGGACCACCTACTCAACTAGTAAGCACATACGGCACGATCTACGGAAACTTCATGTAAAATGTAGGTAGTTATGCAAATTAATAGACAAAGACTTTGTGTTCGCTTTTGTAATCCTTATTTAATTTATTTTAATAAATTATTTCTTATTGCCTTCTTTGTTGTTAAAGTTTCCCGTTACCCCGTTTAGACCAATTGGTCTATTCTAAGAACGTGTTACGCCAATGTATTCTTTCCATTTAAAAAAATTAAACACACTATACTTAGATCTCTCGAACGTAATTATCATAATGTAAATCGTCGTTTTTTTTAAAGCAAAAAACACAAAATTACATAAACTGAAACCTCCCAAACCTCTTCACATTTTTGCTGACATCTGACGCTTAATTAAGCAGATCTTGCACTAAGGTTTGCCTACAGTGAATGACTAACCTAATAGCTGTTAATGTTCCCTGTTCCCTTAGAGTTTTCTCACAGTAGATAGTACTGCTGCCTTGTTTCGGGAATCTTATTTTATGGGTTCTGTAAGTTATTGGGACGCACCACAATTTCTTCAAACCTCGTTTTATTTTTGTCACGAAAAAGTCTAAGCACGCGTTAATGTGGCACAAAAAACATCTCAACACGACAAAAACAATTACCTACTATGACACTGGAGGGGTTTTAAGAAGAGGCTAAACTGTTACGGAAATAATTGTTTAGTTTGCTGAGACAATAGAAAAACTCATTATTCACCAGTTACGGTGGTGAACAACACACACGCGTTCTAACTGAATGAATGTGTCAAAGAATTAAACTCTTCTAAACAATGTATTTTAAAAGCATATCGTGGAAAGTTTTAGTTGTGGTGCTAGTTTTTGGACTGACCCGTAAGTTTTTTGACCCTATACATTATTTGCTTTTATTTGATAATTTAAAAAGCACAGGCTATAGCGTTTTCTGGTTCCAAAATTAAATTAGGATTATTTTAGGAGCAGAAGCAGAAAATATCGGAATTGAGAATAACAATTCGTCATCTTTCAATTTATCTCTATCAAAGGAGGTGGATGAATCAACCGTGTCTCGACACATAACAGATAATTTCGATTCTATTTTGCCAAAAAACACGGTCAATTTTATTGAGGAAAAACCACACAATGCGAACAGTTTAAAAAACGGTGTTGGTACTGAGTTGGTGTCTAACGAACTTCTACCAAATCGAAGTATTTGTGGACCTTTGAGTGAAGAAGAAAGAATTTTTGGTGGCGTAAATGCCGCAATAGATGAATTTCCATGGCTTGTACGGATAAAATACGTTTTAAGTAAGTATCAATCAATCATAAAACATGACGATGGATGACGAATAATAATAAGTATGTACAGTCAAAAGCACGAGCTACTCATCTTCGTTTCATATACGCTCTTGCCAAACGACGATACTTAGCAATAGCCTGTCATGCTGTTCAGTATACCTACGTATTGGCACCCAAAATTATGGTTACTAAAATGTTATTCCTCAGATAACGGCAAAGAAGTTTATGCGTGTGCAGGGTCGCTAATAACGGATCATTACGTGCTGACGGCTGCTCATTGCGCCGTCAATCTTACCATGTGAGTTTAAATACCATTGCATGACAAACATTCGATAAATACTTATTGTCTTCACTTTACACAGGTACCTATAAGATTGATTAGTGAGCGTTCTTTATTGCAACTATAGGTCTATATAGGAATCTGCAATTAATGCCCATATACCTACAACGTCAATTTTGAGAATCGATACTGAAGGAGGTTGCATGCAATCATAGAAATATAGGTAAATGCTCAATAAAAGGTTCTAAAATATTTCTGAGCTATAGCGTGTAAGGTAGATACCTACCTTACACGCTCCTTACCTACCTTACCTTGCACGCTTTGCATACGCAAAGTAGAGAAATACAATTGTTTATTATCATTCCTACAGCAAAGAAGTGAGATTAGGAGACTGGAATGCCGAAACTGACTATGACTGCCAGGGTAGTGTATGCAGCGGCACCGCAATTGATGTTAAAATTACCAAAGTCACTCCCTACCCTGGCTATAGCAAAATGGGAATATACAAAGGTGACATAGCCTTGTTAAAACTTCAAAGACCGGTTAGTTTTACTGGTAAGCACAAATTTTGTCTGATAGACAAGTCACTGACTTATTAAGTTTTCTGAAGATAATTCGTTCATCCATCATTATTCCTTATAGATTTTATAAGGCCCATATGTTTGCCAACTGCAGAACACTTAGCTAAGCAAGATAACTCAGCTGACAGCGTTTATTGGACTGCTGGTTGGGGAAGGACGGAGTTTGGTAAGTTAAAAATAACACCATTAATATCCACCATTAGTTCTTCCTTCTGCTTCCTTTTGTAAACTTTAGTAAAGAATCACTATTTTTAATTACAGCAAAAAAATCTGCAATTAAAAGAAAGGTAGAATTAGAAGTAGTGCCTATATCTGTATGTCAGACAAAGCAACCAATATTGCCAGAAAACTCCGAATTTGCCATTTGTGCTGGAGGATCTGAAGGAAAGGATACGTGTGTAGGTGATTCAGGTGGCTCTTTGGCCAAACAGATCCACGACAATGTGTCAGTGAATTGGTTTCTAGTGGGAGTTACCAGCTATGGTTATAAAGATTGTGGAACTGAAGGTAGACCTGGCATTTACGCTAGAATCACCCCTTACATGGATTGGATACTTCATAACATTGGAATTTAGAAAAATAAAGATGCCATTGTACTCATTGGTATTTTAATTTCTGAAGTTTTCCCTGCCTTACGGCTACGATACTTAATAATCGATATTCGTTACTTAAGTCTTACGTCCGTCCAGACTATCTATTGCTACTTCGGAATCCGACGATAACTTATCATCGTCAATTCGATTCAAATATTCTGCAACATCGCCATTAATAGTCTCAGCTGTATCGTTTATAGAAACTTTCCGGGATCGCGTTGGACTGCTATAATGGTATAGTTTACTTTTAGAGTTTCTCTTCTTTCCAACTTTTCTTGGAGATAGTTGCAGTAGCTCTGAAGGTAAATAGTGGTCTCTAGGTGCGTAGTATCTCTCAAAAAGCATTGGTTGTTGCTGAACTCTTCCATACATCAGCTCCATCTCATGAAGAAACTCCTCCCGTCTCATTTTCTCTTCGTCCCGCCTGGTTTGCAGTCGCATAGCAATGTCTTGTTCATGGCTGTAAAATTTAATAACAAATAATAACTCATACATTTCTGTAACATCACATCTCATCAGGGTATGCGAAACAAGACATTCTTGTCCACTTACCTACGAGTTTGTATAATTAGCTAGTCATAATTATAAGTTCATACTCCATTGTCCATAGAAAGAGAACAAATTTTTTCAAACCGGAAGTTTGAAATTTACGAGAATATTTTAAAATTTTAATTCACCACCTCAAAAAGGTTTTACACTAAACGCTACGCTCTCGCTGGTGAGAACGTCTTCTTGCATTCATATAAGGCATACATTCAATCCACTCTCCAATGGCTTATTACGGATTTACATCTTAGTAAAATTCTTGAATGAAACTTACTTATTTTTCACAAGATGCCACGCTGGTTTGGATCTGAGTAGCCGATCTCGGTGCCGCATTTCCAGTCTTCGGCGCTGCTCAGAAATTCGTCGTTCTGCGTCCATCTCAAACCGCCTCCTAACCGATTCAGCTCTTAACAGTGCTGCAAGGTTAGACCTGCCAGCTGCATCCGCTCGAAGATCCAAAGCAGAGTACGCTCGGGCACCAGGAGTGTTTACGGCGTTATTTTCCCCAACACTTCCGGAACTTTTGCTTTCTTGGTAAATCTTCTTAGTGATTTCTTGCATCTGAAAAAGACAATCACTGTCTGAAACCTTTGCATGGGTTCAATGTGGAAAAATTCTTAGTTAATTCATAGATTTTTTTCAGCAGCTAAAGGTTTACTACTTATTTATCGTACCTTCTTAGCAGCACGATCAGCCGTATTGAATCGGAACGGCTGTGGACTGGTTGTTATCAGATCTTCTTTGGCACATTTTTCCCTCCGCCTGCACTTCATAGGACTAGTGGGCCGCCTGTCTGATGAGACAATTGAGGGTACAGCTGGCGAAGGGTCGATGGGCAAGTCGCTGTGTGCGCCTGGGGTGGACAAGCGACTACGTTCTCGAGCTGCCATGGCCCCGGGGTAGTTGGAAGCCCGAAGCATTTCCTCAGCCCTGATCCGACGGTTCATTGACCTGAAATGTAAATAGAAGGGCTGTGTGAAGGCGACTGAAGAGATGGGTATAAACGCATCGACGCGACGTTAGGTTTGAAGTGTTACGCTTGAGCATTTGTTTTTTTTTTAATTCTTGCATAAACGAAACTAATAATGAAAGTCAAACAATGAAACATTATAAGTAGGAATACCTACCGGAAGAATTCGTCTTCTTTAACTTTATCATAAAAGTAGTTGGAGAATAAATTTTTAGGTACTGGCCGAGCTCGGAACCGTTTCTTCTTCTTGCTCTTGGGCAGGACGTTAAGAGCTCTCTCGCACATTCCTACACCCTTCTCTTCCCTTTTTGTGAAGCTGAACGGCTTCATCTGAGCTCTTAACTCGGCCTCGCTGTTGATCTTCGTTATTGCTCGCCTGTGAATCATTTTCAGACAGAAACATTTCATGGTGTATTTCAAATTCTGTATTTCATTTACAAAAAATCTGAATACTTGTAGGTGAAGAATTTTATTGAAACGCTAGTACTATTACGATATCGGTGTATGTACCTATACCACATGTGCATGTTGCTCTAAGTTGTAAGGTGATGAATCTAATCTATAGGCAGCGAAATAATCAAAAATGTTCGAAAGTAAATTAGAAAAAGTATTTAATTTAGGTTCTACTTTATAATTTATTTAGTTTTTGCTTCGAGAGTTGAGGCTGAAATGAATACGGATAAAAGTCCTATTCTTAGGACTTTTATTACTGGGTACTGATAAAAAGCTTAAACAAAAATAACTTAATCGTGAAAATAGCGTACTAGATGTGCGTTCGTGACTGGAGGTCGCTAATGTGAACCTCATGGCCTGGTCCTCCAAGATCTTGTCGTAGAGCGGGATCCTAGATTCAATCGGCACTGGCTTGGCGCGAAACTGCTGCCGCTCGCACTTCTGATTAAGCATGTCTGCAGAAAAAGACTTCTGGAGGCTGCGCAGCTCGTGGACTATGCGATCTTCTTCATCCCTAACAAAGAACAGCTTTCAGGTAATTATTAAAGGTCGTAAACTATTTTATTTAGTATATGGCATTTTGAGTACGTATTCATAAAATGGAGCCTAAAGAAGCTTTTCTACGCAATAACTGAAGATAGTTAGTACATAAATATGTATCTACTTATAGAAGTCAAAATTTACCTCTCAGTCATTTTAAATGGTTTAGGCATTGTGATATTTTTGCTCCTTCGTGTTGGAGACGAACCGCGCCTTGTTCTCAAGGGACTCGAAGGCATGCTCTGGGTCTTAAATTCATCGTCCATGCTTAACGGGCTGTACTTCTTTCCATCAAAAAATTGATCAAACTTCTGATCTACTTCGAAGCTCTTCTCAAACTTAGCGTCATTCCACGTTATGGAACAAGCGGAGTGATTGCGCTTCGGTCTTTCACTCTTAGTCTTCTCTTTCATTGAACTTTGCTTTATTGGAGTTACTTTATTAACATCGATAAAACTTTTTTCCAATTCGTTAACCCTTAAGTTTTTTCCAGTTTTATTGACCGTTTTTCTGTTAGGAATATTGTTGCAACTTAGTTTTGTATTCGAAGCTTCATTTCTCTCGTCTGAATATTGTCTTCTCAAATCGTCATTAATTTTTGATTTCGTTTTTTTACTAGAAACTGCAGATGGTAAAAATCTAGCTTCCTCTGGTTTACGGAAGATCCGATCGTGGACTTTGTTGTCCTCGTACCCGTTGCAGTCTATGTGGTCGACAGCTAAATTCAACATTTTTTTCTTTCTTTCTCGTAATGTTTTCAGAGTTGAGTAAAATTCTTCTTCAGGCAAATGGTTGATATCGGTATAATCGGGTATACTGCGGTAAAAGTCCTTGAGTTTTTCGGCGTCCCCATCTGCAGTAACGGAACACTCGGTGGAAGGTGACTCGATGGAGCATTGATCAAGCACCGGTTTTTTCTTACGTTCGTAAGCTGTTTTCGGCATTTTGCTAATTGGGTCTATTGGCACTCGGAGACACGAATTCTTAAAGACACTACAACGATGCATCAGGTACTACTCGTATAATCCAATGCTCGCGACATCTTAGCTGCAGTTGGTTAAAACAGGTGTTAAATATTACATTAGATAGGTACGCCGTGGCTTGAACGGTCGACTGTTTGCTACTTTCGATTGTAGTGAAAATTAGTTACCATGGAAACACCGCACCTTGGAAACTGGGGTATTTAAGTGTAATTTTTTCATCATGTTTATTTGTAATGAATATTTAATGTAAAGGTTGTTCAGTTAAAAGGTAGTGTTTATGTGGCCTAGTACCTATTTAACTTCCAACGATTTTGTTGGTGACCATTTTTCGTTATGTGTCTAAATATATATTTTTACGGCATCCTAGTATTTATAAACAAGTAAATAGAGCATTTGGTGTACGGTAAAACGGCATGACAGGCTACTCAATTCCTGACAATCCTTCTAGCTCTATTTTAAAGAAATTCCGTTTGACAAGGGCAAGATAAAAAACGAAAATGGATAGCCTGATGAGCCGTTGACTGTATTTACAAAATTAATAACTAGCTCTCATTTGCTTTCACTTTTTACCTCACGCGCGAGTAAACGAAGAAAAAATGAGTTTTTTCTTATTTTAAAGCTCGCACGGTTCTATAGGGATTTCGGATATCAGATCGGATCGGATTAAAAAAATAATGAATGCCTGCCAAAAATTCGTGAAGTTAATGGGGAAACACTATCGTTAATGTGGTCACCGCATATACTATGACACACACAGATTTTTTAAAATAAAGAAGACGCCTTTGGATAATGTGTGATTAAAGAAGTATATACAGTTCTTTAATCACACATTATCCAGTTGAATAATGGAAGTAATCATACAGGTAACCAGGTCAAACGGGTGAACCGTTAAGTGGCAGAAATGGTCAGGCAGTAGTGTCATCAATACAGTCGATTCCCACTACATACAAACACATTGGACGATTTCCTACTAGCAGAAAAGAAATGAAAGAAGAAACTGGCAAAATCATAATAATGTATTCTCTAATTAATAGGGTAAAGAAAAATCTTCACCTATGGCTTGGCTAAAGCTAAAAATTTGGAGAAGGGTTGATTCTCCAAATTTTTAGCTTCAGTTCGTTCCGATGAGTTGCTCGTGCTGATATTAAATTGTTATCTTGCAGGTTTATGACTACCTACCGATTTGGTCATAAAATATAAACTTTGTAAAAAATCCTATTTTAATTTAATGACGTGATAACATGATTTTCTCCTATCTTCGGTCGGGGGAAATATTTTCGAAAGCTGGCTCAGCCGCTGCCTAGAAAATTGACATTAAAATTAAAACCTAAAAACAATACAAAAGTATCAAAGTTACTAAGATGTGCGGACTTCCCAATTTTCTTTTTGTAAACTTGGGGGCTAAAACGGTAACATTTTAGCATTTCATATTATGAAACATCTAACTGACGTTTCATCTAGGCCGCGGTCCGTTTCGAGTCAAAAGTGAGTAATAGCGCGCTGACGTCGCTCACGTTCATACAATTTATCAATTCGGGATGCGTGTCAGCACGCTGTTACTCACTTTTGACTCGAAACGGACCGCGGTCTAGATGAAACGTCAAATAGATGATTCATAATATGAAATGCTAAAATGTTGCTGTTTTAGCCCCCCTTATCATGTTCTTGTGTTTTCTTATTTATAGTTCGGTCTCTTTCTTTTTACCGAGAGTAAAAAAGACTCTGCTCTGTACTCGTTTTGGAACGCACCCAACACGGACCGCGCTGTGTCAATGTCAAAATCAGCTGTCTCAGCTCTGTCTGTCTGTGACTGATGGACAATTTGGAAATTCTTAGATTTTAATTGAAAAAAAGGGTTTCGTCGTGTCGTAGACTGTTCTAACAAACTTGAGAAGGTCCCAATAGGTACTGAAACTTCAAACGAACTTTTTGTTGAGTGGAAATATCTGTGACAAGTGAAATAAGGTTATAAATAACAAAACAACAATGTTATTACGAAAGTCTGTACGCCGGTTGTTTACCTCAACTCTACTGAACAACTCGCGAGCAATTGTGACCTGCCGTGAGTTGAGCTCAATAAATGAAGATAATATTCGGGAAAGGTACGATGTCATCATTGCCGGAGGTGGAATGGTGGGATGCACCTTAGCGTGTGCAATGGGTAAGCTTGATATTTTATAAATAGAATCTAACTGAGAAAATACAGAGGGATAATGCGTAATACTTAAGTAGTTTCTTTGGTACCTTAAGGCTACTAATTCGAATAATTTCTGCTTTAGTTATTAAATACAATGTAATTGATTACAGGTAAAAATTCTTTACTATCAAACTTGAAAGTGCTTCTGCTTGAAGGAAGCCCCAACCAGCAGTTTGAATTGAAACCAGAATATAGCAACAGAGTAGTGGCTCTGAATCAAAACACAAAAAGTTTAATGAACTCTCTCAAAGTGTGGCGGCATGTGGAGCAGGCTCGATTACAGCCAGTCAGGCATATGCAGGTATGCTCAACTGAAACAATATGACTTGCACTTATACAAGCTCATCGAGTCGACACTCCTTACTCACCTACAAAGAGCTTACTAAAATCAGCTTCGAGATTGTCTATACTGAAATCACTCCAGAATTGGTTCAAGTCAAGTCAAGTCAAATCATTTATTGCACCAGTTCTTCACCAGTTGTTGCTATAATCTTTGTCTTATTGTTTTTAGGTCTGGGATGCTAGTTCTGATGCCATTATATCATTTAACAGCTCCGAAATACTTGATGATGATCTAGCATACATAGTCGAAAATGACCTACTTCTTCATGCTGTCAATAAAGAGCTAATGTCTTCTGATATCAGGAATGTGAAGATTGTATATGGAGCTAAAATTGCAGAGTATGAGTTGGCTAAAAACACAACAGATTCCACCACAGACAACCTAGTCAAAATGAGCAATGGAGATGTTTATGCTTGTCAGTTGTTGGTGAGTGAATGATTTATTTAATTTTATTTAGGACACAATGTAAGCAAGCAATTTTGGGGTCTGAAACGGAATGCACAGGACTTTTCCACAGGCTGCAGAGTAAATGATAAGGTATAGTATATTGTTTGTAACATACTCCATAAATATTTATTAGGAAGTTTTACTATGATGTACAAACACTTTCTTAGTTTACAAAACAAAATCAATGCTTGTAATTTAACACATACTTCATTATTGTTATATTACAATTACCCTGTATTAAATTATTGCCATTTTGTTATATTTAATGTGAGCTTTCCCTCAGAGGTCAAGGTGGTTGCCTTTCATCTAATTTATTTTCAATTGATTTCAATCTTGCTTCTGTCGCTTCTGTTAACTTCATGACTTTTTTTGTTAACTCAGCCAATTGAGTTTTTATGTCTACCATGCATATCTCTTGTATGCCATTTATAGTCAATGAAACAGGCCTATTTCTGTTATCCAAAGAGTTTGAAGTGGTCCTTTTCCTTTTTTCAACTTGTTGGCTTTCTGATGAATACCTGTCATAGAGGTAACTCTTTCTTTTCACCAAGTTTTGTCTTTCGCCCTCATCTTCAGCGTTGCATTTTTTCACGCGGCATTCGTAGTTGTTATTTTTTCGTACACTTCTCTTCGTGTCTTTACGACTTGCTACCATTTTGTAAATTGATGCTATCAGGTCCTTAGGAATCTGTAACAATACAATTGAGAAGATAACTATTTGTTATCTAGCTAAAATGTCATAAAAAAGAGCTACTGAGTTTCTTGGATGTCAGCTTACTCTGTTCTCTCGAGGGTCATTGGGGCGTATGTTGAGGGTTCGTGTGTGGGACGCAGTAAGCAGGGCCCCCCACCGCAATACCGCGATCAGCTGTCGCGGAGCACAAGATAGCAGTGAGCTAAACAGCATGCTTTCGAGGTGAGCCACCAGCTGTGTCTGACGCACTAACCGGTCCAGACCAGCACTTTCTTGTAAAGCCTGGAAAAACATTTGATACTGAATACATACTTTATTCAAATGAGAATCAAGATTAACAAGGACACAAAGGACTACTTTTAGTACTTAAAACATCTAATCTAATCTAAATCAGCCATGAGGATCCCACTGCTGGGCAAAGGCCTCTCTTCCCCTCCTCCACGCGAGTTTATTTTGGGCCTTTTTCGGCCAGTCCCCTGCAAAGGCGTCCAGCTGATGCTAATGATAATAATGCATATGTCCAGCAGTGGACGCACAAATGCTGAGAAGGAGAAGAAGAATGATAATAATGGAAAATTTCAATCATGACATAAAAATATTAAGGCTTCAGCTAATTAGCACTGAACTTGATAACTTCATATTTTTAGCGGTATATTTAGGGACTTAAAATTGTTGAGCCCAACACATGCATATGCACGAAATTTCCTGTGATGTGGTAATCAAAATCAATAAAAAAATGATTGGTCATACCTGAATATCGCTAACAGCCAAGCCAACCAGCAGATTTGTCAATATCATGGTGACCAGCAGCACAAACAGAAGAAATATCCCATGTGCTGTGAGAGGATACTGAATTTGCGAATTGGTGCAGTTGTTGTAAAATATATCCTCATACTCCAGCTCTCCTGACATCATCATCACTGTTTTCACTAATCCAGCAGGCAAGTGAAAAGCTGGGTAATTGCTGAACAAGACGCTGAATGCGAGGCCAAATGCTATGAGGAGGCAGCTGTAGGCGAGAAGGAACGTCGCGAAGTTAACTGTGACTAAAAAAAAGAACATGGTTACAATTTCAAAATTTAAAAAGTTATAAAAAGATAATTACAAACTACTATTACAATTTTTCTATGCCAAGGCCAACCCTGTTATTAATTATTTGCAAAGAATAATTAGAGATATAATATTAAATCAACATATTATGCATTTAAAACAAAAATAGGTAAGCAAACCTGTTGTAAACATTTGTACATAGAGGCCAAATGTTGGAAATCGTCCAATAATCATCATTAGTTCAAGCCAACAAAAGAATATGGTGACTGCTGCGACATCATGTTGCCAATTTGAGGTATTGTCCTTCAATACAACACCATTGTTGACATCCCAAGGAATCTAAACAAACGATAAATAATAACAATAACAATCAACAATAAATACCGTATGTAAATTGCGTTGTAAAAATACTTACGGTGCAAAGGAATACTCCTAGTACAATAAGACATTGGAGCCAATTTTCCCACTGTCGAATGTACGCTGACCAATCCAAACAAGCTTGAAACATTTCTTTAGAGAAAAAGCACATATTGAGAATGATAATCAGATATTGGATCGGCCGCACATATGAGGGGACGTCACAGGTGACATCTTCACATAAAAAGATCTCTGCAACAAAAGCAAAATTGAACAAAATTGGAAACCAACGATTAAAGTTAAGGCATTTTAAAACGTTAAAATCTGGGGTATCTTACACCAAGATCATCAGACTCTCAACTAAGCAGAGCTTTACCTATATGTACCAGAGACAAAAAGACTAATTTTGTTAATTATGTATGCTTAAATAGATCAATAGATCTCCATGTGACATGCAGTAAATTGGAATAATTAGACATGATGTTTTTCCTGGGTACTGATCGAACCCACGACTTTTGGAGCTATAGGCAGACCACTACCCTAAGTTCTGAGTACCTACCCCACTAAAATTCGGAGAATGTTCTGAAAACTTTATTTATGTAGGTATATTTTTCATAACAATGAATACTCACGGAGTATATAAAGGCTGTACAGTGTTATGAAGAGAGCGTGATAAATAAAGCTCAACACGAAGAACTTCCTTATCCTTCGCCATTTTAAGAAGAGGAATGTCTCTGCAACTGGGTGCTTCAATACGTCCTTGCGACCCACCTTAAAATCAATACTAAATTTTTCAAACAACCTCACATAGTACATACATACAGGTCAAAATCGTTACCCCTCCTTTTTAGTTAGCCGAAGTTCGACTATTTGAAAAATAAAACGTTACGTTCCTTCTAGTCCCACACAAGCTTCCCATCAACTGTAAGTTGGTACGAGCCGTAGTAGAAAATGCTGGCCCAGTGCGGATTGGTAAAGAGGCCAGTGCGATAAACCCTACCCCCCGTTAATATCAAGCTGCCGTTAGCCCTCCTAAGCTACTAGGCTTAAAAATTGTCATCTAGCGACGTCAGCTTCGGCGAACGACTTAACGAGCCTTAGCTTCGGAAGCACGAAGATGCCGCAAAGTTATACACTATTAAATTTCGGTCAGGCCACTATCGACACTAAACCACGAATACCTAAGATGATTGGTTGAAAAACATCATTGAATATTACTAAAGAATAATCAAATACAAAATAGCACTTATTTATTAGTTCGTACACAAAATGTCAATTACAATTGAAAAACAATTAATAGAATAAAAATACAGGTGAGCTTATCTCAAGAAAGAAATTACTAAGGTATAGGATGGTCAACCACAAATTCATTAGCACTCTGCAGTTACCTCGATAAATGCAAGAAGCAGTTCAGCCTCTCCTCGAGACACACAGGGAACTAAAGGCCTGAAGTCAATTGTAAGTTCGCAATCCACATCACCCAACTCATGTTCACTGACATGGACTGTATCGTCGAACTTGCAGAGGTACCGGGGCACAACGTCAGGTACTCGCCTGACGATAAATGACAGAGCTGATACCCCACCATTCGTGCGAAGAGTAACGTCACCTCCGTAGTCTGAAATAGAAAGTTTTGATTATAATGAACGAAGGAAAAGGCTCTTTATTATCTGAATTTCGGAAATCGGGGATATCATGTTTGAATGTATCACTACATTGTAAAAACAAAATCGCTTTCTCTGTCCCTATGTCCCTTTGTATGCTTAAATCTTTCAAACTACGCAACGGATGTTGATGCTCAGGTTTAATGGATAGAGTGATTCAAGAGGAAGGTTTATAATGGGTATATAATAACATCGTATTGCACCCGTGCGAAGCGGGGGCGGATCGCTAGTTTCTATATAAACTGTACTACAAATGTCAATAGTTTTTACTGGAATTTTGGGATTGCCTTGGTCGAAATGGTGAATAGTACCATTACCATTTTTCATCTAAGCCACTCTTTTATGAATGACTCGTTTGTATGCGCAGTGACACCAGACGAAAAATAGGCCCATACTTTGGACTAATAGTATGGTGAAGAATGAATTTGGGTTATTAGATGCTGCTTACCTAGCAAAAGCAAAACACAGGCTGAAAACTCGTTCAAGGCTGCAATATGTAGTGGAGTATAGCCAAAGTTATCTGGCGCGTTGGGGTCGGCCCCCACCGACAGCAGAAGCCTGGCTACGTCGCATGCACGAGCACCTCTCACTATAGCCCCATGCAGAGGAGTTCGACCGTCGCCATCCCGCGCTTTAACATCAGCACGGCGATTCACTAATAATTCTACTACTTCCACTGATTGTGCCAAAGCAGCTGAAACATTGAAATAAAAGTAAACAATTTAAATTCAGTTAAAAAAGAAGTTAATCTTTTTAAACTCAACTCGAACTATATTTCTTCAAAAACTTTATTACACGTACCTAAGTGAAGTGGAGTTTGTCCTCTAAAATTGGGCCAATCTATTTGGGCTCCATGATCAAGAAGCAATTTAGCGCATTCGGCGTGTCCATCTTCTGCAGCAAGATGCAATGCAGTTGCTCTTCCAGGCCCTAATGCAGCTCTTACATCAGCTCCAGCGTTTAATAAAAGCTTCGTACATGAAGCAGATCCTAAGGACGCTGCTACGTGAAGCGGTGTCTCAGTAAACACCTGGAAATCAAACGAAAACAAAATATTTAGTATGTCCAAGCAAAGTGAAAATAGCATCTTCGTTTAGTATAACATTTTGTTTGGACGTTAATATCTGTGTTGAGATTGTTTATGCTTCGCTTCGGCGAACATGAGCTAAAACAGGCTCACCTGCGGCGTGTCAGCGCAGGCTCCGGCTTCTAACAATGCTTGCACAACTTCTGTAGCGTCACTGAGCACGGCATAGTGCAGCGGAGATCGCTCATTCAGCCCTGCGTTTACGTCAGCACCATGATTGAGCAGCACCTGGAAAAATAAAGATTGGAGTGGCCCAATTTTTCCAGTAGTGTGTTTATGTATTTTTTCTTCAAACGATATCCTGTTTACCTTGACACAACTGAGAGATTTGGCGCTAGCAGCACAATGTAATGGAGTTGCCTTTCTTTCACTCGATAAATCCCATTTGTTTGGGTCCGCTTTATGTTGAAGGAGTAATTTTACACTTTCCTCCCTGCCCACCAAGCAGCTCAGATGCAGGCAAGTTCTGAAAACGCTCAGATTTTAAAGGCGCTCTTAATCTCTAAACATGTCAAGACTTGTCTATATCACCTGCCAGCATCGTCCGAGCAGTTGGGATCTACGCCATGCCTTAACAATTTGTCTAATAGAGAACATCTCCCCAGCCAGCTTGCCCACAGTGCTGCGGTCTGGGAAGCTGTACTTTTGTCAGCGTGGGTCGCGAAAGATATCACTTCGTCGTAATGTCCCGTCTCCACAAGTGTTCTTATTTCTTCGGCATATGGTAATTGTTGCAATGAACTCTGTATTTCGTCTGCAAAATGATATTATATTTGATTTCATAATGTATTTTGCGCAATCTTCTACTATAACTACATCAATTCAAACAGAATAATTTGCGTCTATCTGTCTCTCTTTCCCTCGCCTCTTTTGAGCAGAGTATTGCGAATAGCTTACCCAATTCCCAAATATCCCTAGAAGGTTTAAACCTCAGGCGCTCAGCAAGGTCAGTAGGATGTGCTGACTCGTCGCTGGAGATGTAGGCCGCCTCCACGTCGTCGTCAGAGTCCTCTGGCACTTGGCTCATGCCAGCATA
Source organism: Udea ferrugalis (assembly GCA_950022985.1). Taxonomy (NCBI): domain Eukaryota; kingdom Metazoa; phylum Arthropoda; class Insecta; order Lepidoptera; family Crambidae; genus Udea; species Udea ferrugalis. The sequence goes on from OX465533.1 coordinate 7,300,104, forward strand.
CCATCGTGAACTACCTTCGCGGTATATCTGGCCACAAAACATTGAAAATAAACAGGACGATATAGCAGACCGACAACAGGGTAAGGTCTTTCTTAATACTACGTGATCCATTTCATTACAGAGCTATAATAACAGGAACACATTTGTTCGCTATTAGGTATTAGATTTGATGATTGAGGGCGTGGATAAAATACACACATCAAAAGTGTCTAGGGATATCTCAAGCATTTTCATACAAAGTATAGCTATTTGGGAGGCTGTAAAAATTAAAATATTGATACCAACGTAGAAATTTTTAGAACACAGAAACTGCTATATCTGCCCTTTCAGATTGTATAAAGAAAATCATTGTGGTAGCATTATTGTACAATCGTAAGGACGTTAAAAAAAGACAGATTTTTCTCTTAAAAGGTGCCAAAATTTTTGCAAAATCAAACGTTTTTTTCTGTAATATTCTTAACCTTTATCTTATGCCTGTGTCCTCGCGTTATTCTAAGATAATGCTCAACTTGTAAACAAACTTAACTGAATGAAATATTTGAAAAATGATATCCCTATGATATCCCTAGACAGTTTTGATGTGTGTATTAGATTATCACCGGCCTCAGATATGCCGCTTCTTCTATTCTCATATTTACAAGGCATTACATCGAAAAGGATTTTCTTTACCCACCATAATTTGGGTAATTTAATTTATTGCGCGAAAAATCTTTACCTTCCGTAAATTTTTCAACATTGAAATCTCAATGATTTACACTAGGCTTTTAAACAGACAACCAAAGTCAGATATTCGTGGTCAAATTACAGTTTTATCTATAACTCTGTCACAATAAAAATAAAACTTTCGTCACGAAATTTTACATGAAAACGTTACAAAAATAAGAACACGTTTTCACGATAAACATTTGCGTCTACAATACCGGAGCACTTCTTTTATCCGAACTTTTTCACCAATACACGCCACAAGGTATGCACTTTTGTTTTTTATGCTTTTGGCATTTACCTTTTTTTTGTTCTTCTTCCTATAGACGACTGAGTTGGACATATCGACGGTGCGCGTGAGTGCGTGTCACGCGCGCGCGCTTCACTGAAAGCTCTTGTTCATTGATAACTGTCATCCCCACACAGTTTATCCCAAACATATTTTTGGAATCACTTCACATCAGCCAATCATGCAACCATAAAGGTGTGAATGGTCTGTTAACAATGTAACCTTTACAAGAAATCAAATGGTAAACGTTTGATAATTAAGAAAAGTGAAATATTTCATTACTAAATTCCAGCTTCCAGCTGGAATATGAACCATCTGGAATTTCAGGCAATATACCTACTTCTATTTTTGTACTTATTCGGGGGCTTTCAATTTTCAGGTTCATTGTCCACAAATATATAACAATTAAAATCTAATTGTTCGCAGCCCATATGTGGGCTGTGGACTGTGAACCGATTAACTAACATTCCAGCTGTTATTCCTTGATTAATTCTGAAATGCCGTTAGTATCTTTAGATGTTATGTTTGTCGCGTGGTTCTATGGCGCACTTCGGATAAGATATTTTTAAATCTCTATCAAATATTTCAGAAGAACTGTCGGAACTCCAAGGGATTAGTTTGGTTTACCGCACGCGAATTACATATTTCAATGTTGTAATGTACAATGTGAACTAGACGTTCTACAAAGAACTATGAGTATTTCTGTAGCTGTAAAACATTTATAATTTCATGCAACGCAAGAATGTGCTCGACGTCGTTCATAAATTACCTAATTTTACGATCTTTTAAGAAGCTCTCTAAACCAAGCATTCGTCGTTTGGAAACTACATAGTTATATTCATTTATTTTTTTAAATTTACGTTTCATCCTAATACATATTATTCTGATTACGACTTCTAGAATGTCTGGAATGTAAATAGATAGTACTTAGATACATAAAACGTTACCTCGTTCAAAGTACATAAATCACGCGTTACCCATAAACAATGTACCAAAGTGATTCTAGGATGCAGATTGATTTCTAAACATGTCATAACAATGAATGAAACCACCTGGCACGCCGACAATTGCGTCTAGAAGTATCAAAATACAGAAGGTGTGTTCATGAAGAACATAAGAATATCCTAGTTGAATATGATACCAAGTCCAGTGGCGAAAAGTTCGTCTTATAATGATGTGTGTGTGTGATCCTTTATCATCAGGCCACATGAATTCACTACTGAACATAGGTCTATCAGAAATCACCAGCACTGCGTTCGATCGGAAGTTCATCTCCTATTAAGGTCTAAGGTGGAACACGACTGCCTAACAAACGCCTTTTGTCGAAAAGGTCTAAGATGAAAATTTTTTGAAACGCCGCAATGGTAATTTCTGTAGGATGACTTCAATCGTTGCTCATTTGAACACACTGATGTCACACACTGTTTGATATCGCTGTAACACAGGGTAATCGGCAGATTACGTACGATCCATGATTCAGGTGTGCTTGGTAGGAAACATCTCAGAAACAGAACTGTATGCCAGTCTGTTCTCCCTTCGTTCATACTGCACGGTTTCTGTAAACAATTGGATGGCATGCAATACTAAATCGCAACCGCACGTGCCTATTGCTTAGCTTGCTTTTCATACTTCGGTTGATGGTCTATTAAATGGCCTGTAAAATGATTTATTAATAGTTCTACGAAATTTTGCATTCCTCTCATGCGTACGTGTTGATATTGTTAAAACAGCTATTTATAAACTTCCTCCGGCTAATCTTATGCCCATAAAATCATGTTTTGTCGTCGTTTTCTTCTCAATTCAAGAACTTTAAATAAAATGTTTTATTATTGTTTTAGCATAGCATAGGTTTCGGATTAGGTAGGGTTTTCAGATGTTTAGTAAAGACTAAAGATCTGTCAACCAGAAAAAGGCGTTCGTCTTGGCATCAGGCAGGAATCGAACCCGCATCTTTCGCAAACCGGGCGACTGCACTAACCACTGTGCTACCGAGACCATTAACAGACCGGCCAAATTTTTCTGGTATATTTACCCTATGAGCCAGGGTGATTTCATCAATGTTATAGGCATCCACCTCTCACAGCTCTAACTTTAGATATAGTTATAATACTGCTTTTCATGAGGCGATTAAAAGGGCCTTTGGGGGTCTTGTAATGTGCATGGAAGGCCAGTGTGCGTTTCGTGACACGATCCCAAGAAGACGATTATTCTTGTCTGCGACTCTCGCTCCTCCCGAGAACTCCTGAGCCTGGATGCTTGGCGCCTGAGCGCGCCAAGCAAGCTGAGCGGTTATTGTGGTCGTTGGGTTTTGTCGAGTAGGGGTTTGTTTTACATGAAGTTGCGAGTACTTGCCACATGCCCCGGGAATTTTTCTAACCCGAAATTGAACTGATTGATGTTAAAAACCACCATTCTGTATTTTTATGTTATTCTGTATACCGGATATATCCGATAGCATAAAAATACAGAATGTTGTTTTTCAACAAACAAAACAGAAAACGGAACAAAACAGAAAATGGGTTGCTACCCATTTCCTTTTTTTTTGTCTTGCCCTTGCCAATTGACGTATCTTTGCATTGAAACACGGAGGACTGACCGGAAATGTAATTAAACGTTTAATGGTTACGGAGAATAAATATGAGTAACATAAGCTCGTAGTCACTTACCGATTGCACTATGTCCATTGCAGTCCAGGTTGACCAGTAATTTAATCTCAAGACCTATCAGCCCACTTATTTTTACCTGATATTTCAGTGAAAAGTATTTTGTATAGTCATCATTCGCATCGACCTCATTGGCTCGGCGCGACCTAATTCCGCGCTAAGTGCCGGTGTCGGCCGAACGCTTGGGATTTTTCTCAGAAAGCTCCCTTTTGATGTGCGCACGGGGAATTATAATAGATGATGTGGAAGTAAAAATAAGCCCGACGTACTTGCGAAGTCGTTAAATAATTGTTATTGTAATCTTGATTGCCTATTGCTGATCATTAAGAATACTTAGTTAATACAATTACATGTCCTAATTACTGATTATTTTTTTCCTTTTAACTGGGATTAAGTAATTTACGTTGAAGACCACATAATTATAAATTACGATAGTTACAAATTAGCTAGTGAGGTCGTAATTGTAGAGACGCTGGAAAAAGTTACTATTTAGTGTAATTTCATCACATTAATCAAAACTTATTTCACTTCTACCACAGTCAGATTCTTCAAGTCTCACTTCGAGCCACTACAACATTTCGCAACACTGTTTCTTTATGTCAGTTTTGTTTTTAAAACACCTTTTCGCAAACAAATTCAACGGTCTTCCTAAGGCCCGCACACACACTGCACCGAGCACTCCTCCTTCGCGATTACACACCTCAAAACAAACACACTCCAGAACTGAACTAATAATTACAGCCGAATCCAATCATCGGGCACGTTTGTTATTCTGGTAGAAATAGCCGACTCCGATTTAACCGTAAATTAGTTATTATTGCGCTATTTGCGCGGGTGTAACTTGCTAGGTACTACGGCTATGCAAAAACAGTAAAAATCTATTGTTTCAATTATATTTTCTACATTAGAACATTAGGAGAACATCAGACAAGATTATCTAAAAGTTGAAGAACTCGACCAAGATTCCTTAAAGCCGCGAGGTAGACGGATGACCTCATAAATAGGATTTCCTTGGATGCAGGCCGCCTACAACATCACCCGGAATCTATGAAGGAGGCCTATGTTCAGCAGTGGACGACATGTTGCTGATGATAATGATGAATGAATAGTATACATTCATTGAATTTTAGTTGGAAGAATAAAATTTGTCGAAATTAAATTAACAAAATTACGTTATTCATTTTGTTGCGTCATTATCGATATCGACTAGGTGTCTTATAACTCATTATGTGATGTCACATCAACAATGTAAATCTGCCGCGTACAGTAAGATGCAAGTTGATTTGTAGAAAAAAAAAATCTTATTTTATTATTTCAGATTGGCGCTGATGGCGCTAATTCAGCGGTGCGCAAGACCATGGGAGTTCAGTACCTATCGTGGAACTACGACCAGATGGGCGTCGTGGCCACCCTACACTTAGCTGAGGTAACCTACGATCGCTATCATTTAATCGAAGCAGTTATATTTTGCTTACTACCCACTGCACTATGCATCCGCGCTGGCTCCCACCATGCCGCTCTAAATCTGCAACTACATCCAGCTCCAACGGCGGCTGCACTGCTACGCTAAAAAGCGTCCCCATGGGCTGCGTTCCTATACCCGTTGAGTTACTGTTGTCATGTGTCCTGTCTTTAAAAATATAAGTATGTTAAAAGATGTAGCGGCTGATGCTGTGACTGTGATCGCGCGCAACGCAACGCGCTAATGAGGCGTCATCACCGATACTTTCGCGATCAAAACTTAAATATTTTTGGTTTGTGTCCAATAAAAACCCTTCTTTTAAAAACAGGCCAGGCCTAGGCATAACAGTTGACGGTGTTAAACTGTTGATAATAATGAATGACCAACTATGCTGGGTTGTACCTGTCGGTGACCTAATTCAATATTGTTATATGAAAATAACTAGTTCATACATTGTTGATATAAACAAAAAGAGGACAATACGTTACATTCATACTTCGCGAATTCGAAAACTAGCACATGACGTTGACGTATTAAATGACGTGCACGCAAACAAGTCGCTGTCATATTGGCTTGCAAACAGGTCCATTGAGCCTATTTTAGGGTGACCACTTTTCTTACGAGGATGCCCTATCTTTCTCTTTTTGTTTATATCAATGCGTACATATTAAAATATCTTCTAATAATAACCTAAAAATAACTTTTGCCTGTTTTTTCCAGGAAATAGAAAATAACACTGCATGGCAGAGATGGCTGCCCACTGGACCAGTCGCGTTATTGCCACTTGATTCTAAAAGAAGTTCGCTGGTGTGGTCCACCTGGCAAGATAACGCAAAGCAGCTGCTGAAGCTGCCAGAAGAACAGTTCGTTGACGCTCTAAATGACGCGCTGGTATGTTAGTGAATTTGAATGAAGGTGCGTGATAGGCTGCTGCTTTTGTTCAAGTGCGGATACTTACTTGAGTTTCTTAATTCACCTAGCACCTAGTTCCTAGTCAGTAGGAACTGAATTAAGAGTTTGGCTTCACAAAACAAACCGCAACAGCTAGGTGAGGGCATATTAACTCATCTTGATATAGGTAGATACAGTTGAAATCTCATCATTCACTGAAGCGCTCAGTAGGTAGTTAGTTATTTTACTTTAGCATCAGGGATAATGCATTATCATCTTAATAAAGATAGGAAAACCAGAAAAAGACATTCGGTCTTGGCTTCAGGAGGGAATCAAACCCGCGTCTGTCGCAAACCGGGCGACTGTTTAGGGTATATGCCTAAACGTTGGTGAAACAAACCTGGCTGCCAGGTAAAATATGCCAGGAAAATTCTGCTAGTCTGTTAATGGTCTCAGTAGCACAGTGGTTAGAACAGCCTGTTTGCGAAAGAAGCGGGTTCGATTCCCGCCCGAAGCTGAAACCGAATGCCTTTTCTGGTTTTCCTATCTTTCGCTCAGTAGTTACATCGTGTTTGAATATGAAGCATATGATGCAATGATTTCCAGTGGAAGCAGTATCCGCGCAGCAGCAGCGTGGACGCGTGCATGTCCTGGCTGGGTTCCTGGCTGAAGAAGGCCGGCCTGCCCGACGGCACCACCCGCCAGCTGCCGCCGTCGGTGCAGAGCATCGCGCCCAACTCCCGCGCCGCCTTCCCGCTCGGCTTCGGACACAGCACGCGGTATGTGGCACCGGGCGTCGCTCTGATAGGGTAAGTTATATCTTTCTTAATGTGATAAGGTAACCTGAAACCTGCTTTCTAACCTGGGATTTTTTTGATTTTTATATTGTACTAACTGTCCCGACAGACGATGTTCAAGTGTCACGTGCCAGGCCATGGTAGATACGGTTGCTAACGTAACTAAATTGTGTTATTACATTTCTAGCATTTTCTCATGTTAACTCACCTTTTAAACCTCCCCTGGACATCAAAACCAAAATAAGCCAAATCTGTCCATCTGTTCCCAAGTTTTAGCAAGAATATATAACGAAAGGAAATTTAGATTCCACATATCAAGATGTATCCAAATCAACCCCATGTATATTCCCATGTATGTTGATGATGCCCACGGCTACATTCGGCAACCATCGCACCGCCCGCCATCGTCAGGGTGTTCATCCACATACTCTAGAGCCGCCATGGTCTCGTACAGCTCGGTTCCTGAGATGCTTCCTTCCCAGGACACTTAAATTGTGGAACGAACTCCCTGCCGAGGTTTTCCCGATATATAGCATGGAGTTCTTCAAGAGGGGTTTGAAAGGGTTCTTGCAGGGTCGGCAACGCACGAGTAGCGCCCCTGGTGTTGCACGTGTCCGTAGGCTGCGGTAGCTGCTCACCATGAGGCAGCCCGCATGCTTGTTTGCCACCATCGTAGTATAAAAAAAAATGTTCTACGATTTTGCTTAGTTTAGGAGCTGGAATTATTTTTATGATTTTTTTCGTTACTTTTCACCTTTCATCGGTTTTTTTTTCTCAATATGGCTAGTACTTGGTAGTCGAATTATCGGTGATAATTAATAACAATATTTACAAGTAGCACGCTGAAAATTCCGATCTGTCTAGGTATTGCGAAACCTCCTCAATATGTCGCAAGTTCATAATTACGGTCCGATCTTGGTGAATGCACATCTTTAATGTATGAAAAAAAAAGTTTCAGGAGAACCTGTTGATTCAAAGTATTCTTGAAAACTGCCTAGGACGTTAAGCCATAAAATGACGTCAAATAAAGCTATTGTTAACGGGGTTTTTTTTCCTGGAACTGACCTTTGAAGTCAGATGAGTTTTTGATTGATTGATGATTGATTAGTGATTCGGATACACCTTAATATGAGGAATCTAAATTTTGGCTTTGGACTTCAACTTCCCGGCCACCCTGTATTGAGATTTGTGTTAACATGATGTCGCTTTCAAAACCTGCCATCTAAGGGTAATTTTGTATCACTCGATGCATACACATTTGTTTAGATATTCGGCCTAAATTAGGTTGAAAAAGAACAACTTTGCGTGAATATCCGACGTTTGAGGAACAGAGTTTTTTCTCTTCAAAAAAATAGAAAATTAGCGATTCCTTTCAAAATTTTCAGTGCCATTTTTCTCAAGAAACTCCAAACTAATTGAATTTTGAATATACTAGTGAACTTAAGATGTATGAAATGATTTCACATTCACAGTGATGCTGCACACCGTGTTCACCCTCTAGCTGGACAAGGGGTTAACCTTGGATTTGGAGACGTAAAAGAACTGACTGAATACCTCGCTGACGCTATTTACACTGGATATGAAATCAGTAAGTTACTCTAGGACTATTACCAGAGGTTTAAACTTTCTTGTAGCATTTTTCACTATAGAAACACTTAAATATAGGTACAATAGAAAAAAGGTATAAGTAAAATAGTAGTTTTTACCGTAGTTTAAATGTTGCGAAAACCCGGTATTTTAACCTAAAGTTATAGGTATTCTGCAAGTTTTTTTTTAACAAAAACAGGATCGGTGTCAGGGTGCTCAGATATCCAATAAAACGTGTCATGAAATAGCAAAATACCTTTGATTCTGATGCTTTACATAGTAACTTTTCTTCAGAAGTTAAATAGCTTAGTAATAATTTAATACTAATTTCACCAATCGATCAATTTTACATTGATTGAGTACCACAAAAACGACCAAGAAGTCTTATAAATTGTTATTTTACCCTACAGCCCACCCCAGCTGGCTGCAGAAGTACGAAAGCTCCCGGCAGCGCCACAACGTCCCCACGCAGCTAGCAGTAGATGCGCTGCACCGACTGTACGCGCTGCAGCTACCGCCGGCGCTTCTGGCGCGCGGCCTGGGCCTGCAGCTCGCCAACGCGCTGCAGCCAGTCAAGGTAGCCTATCTCTCAACCTCCCACGGCCCGCCCAGCCGGCTGCAGCAGTACCAGAGCGGCCTGGGCCTGCAGCTCGCCAACGCGCTGCAGCCAGTCAAGGTAGCCTATCTCTCAACCTCCCACGGCCCGCCCAGCCGGCTGCAGCAGTACCAGAGCGGCCTGGGCCTGCAGCTCGCCAACGCGCTGCAGCCAGTCAAGGTAGCCTATCTCTCAACCTCCCACGGCCCGCCCAGCCGGCTGCAGCAGTACCAGAGCGGCCTGGGCCTGCAGCTCGCCAACGCGCTGCAGCCAGTCAAGGTAGCCTATCTCTCAACCTCCCACGGCCCGCCCAGCCGGCTGCAGCAGTACCAGAGCGGCCTGGGCCTGCAGCTCGCCAACGCGCTGCAGCCAGTCAAGGTAGCCTATCTCTCAACCTCCCACGGCCCGCCCAGCCGGCTGCAGCAGTACCAGAGCGGCCTGGGCCTGCAGCTCGCCAACGCGCTGCAGCCAGTCAAGGTAGCCTCTCTCTCACTCCCCACAGCCCGCCCAGCCGGCTGCAGCAGTACCAGAGCGGCCTGGGCCTGCAGCTCGCCAACGCGCTGCATCCAACGCGGTGCAGTCAAGGTAGTTTCTCTCTTTGCCTATAGGTTCCCTCACGTAAATCAGTTGGCGACAGTAAAGGTTTGGGCTCATTTCTATAGTTTATTAGGTAGTATACAAGCTTTTTACAGCACTAGTGAACAAGCCATATCCATCAATAAAATACATAATCGCAAAACGTAACAATGGAACGCCTATTAATTATAATCAGCAAATACGAGTAAACGTATTTGTGAAACATTGGAATTACGTATTTTATTGTACGAAATTATAAAAGAATGTAACACATCAATGTGCACATGTAGGGTCTGTAATTCTGAAATGAAGAGTAATAAAAAAAAACAAGCTGAGATCCAAGGATCCAACGAACTACTTCATAAAGATCACATGATTTCAGTAACCAGTTTAATGTTTTTCAATCATCAGCAGGCTATATTTTCACTATTTATATTTTTACGATATGAGCTATGACCATCAACAGTTCATTTTTCAACATTATCAAAAGCTAAAAAATATGAAAGACTTGGGTTCCCTTTTCTAATATTACCTTATTACCACAAATTGTATAAGACATATTCGGTTTTTTTTTCTGTTTTGACAGATCATGAAAAAGACAATCCATTTAGGTGTCAAATTGTGTACTTGTTGCGCAGTATAAAATGTGTTAAGACTTTTGTTAAACTTCTAATTCGAATCTGTACCCACGTTCCGACACTGCGCAGTAAATACCGATAAGAAATCGGTCATGTTTACGTTGAAACGAATGCGTAGTGAGCAGGTACCTACCATGTTAGGTGATAAGAATTGCTGAAATACGATCAAGTATTTTTTTCTTTGTGTAACATTTATCGGGGATCGCTTAGTAGCGATAGGACTGCCTAAATTTTAGAAATAATATATTGTTGTTCATTACTTGATATCTGTATTTTATGCCAATAGTGGACAAAACCATGATAAGTCTTTGCAATGTAATGTTAGTTGCACAATACTGCCTTCAATAAAGTTAAAATATTTATCTCCCGTATTCACAAACAACACATGTAGACAGCCCACGACCTAAATTGGACAACCTCGATTTCGACAAGTGATTAATTTTCTAAGTCTTGTAGTAAGAAGTAATATATGAATAACAATAACGATAAGTATTGCACGGTCATGTACTCATAATAACTACCTAGTGTATACTGTAAAAGCACTAACTACGGTAAAGCCTAAGATTTTCAGGGAAAACCTAAGATTGACGTGTATACGGGCTTTAACAGTAACATTTATAATTAAATTAATTAGAGAAAGTAACACTGGTACACATTTCTTACAGAAAATCCTAATGTCTCGCGCGGCGACATAGAGAAAAATGCAACACTCAACAATGGCACACCTACGACGGCAGCAGAACTTCAGGTCGAGAGTTTCTGAATATTTTAGAAAGAGGACCGATGAGACAGATTCTTCATTACTTAGTTTTAATTGTCTGTCAAAGAGAGTATTCGACGTATTTTAGTATTAATGTAATGTAATTCGTGAGTGCATTAAAAAAATATTATTTATTAAAGTATTTTCTTCACAGTTCACGTACCTACATACAAAGGGCAAAGAAAACTTTACTAAGTGTAAGGTTGGGTTGCACCATCTGACTTTAACAATAACAAACATCAAAATTTCAGTTTAAGTTAAAGTTAGGCCCAAAAATGACGTTAAATTGTCAAATTTGACAAAAACTTTAACTTTAACCTTAACTTCTACTATGGTGCAACTTACCCTTATAAACATCTCGATTATTACAAAGATAAGAAACTAGCAATATTATCGTTTAGAGCTCATTAGTAATTAAGATCGGCCCACTTATTGTTTAACCATAAGGACACCAATGCCCCAAAAACTTTGAGAAGTCCCTAGTTTAAAATAATCCCATTGTTCCTTACCCTACTTTTCAAGTCAGAATGAGTTTCATGAAAGACTAACTGTCGTTACGTTTTTATACAGAAAACAGGGTCTTATCAATTTCAAAGAAGTTATTTCAGCTATTGATGACTAAGTATTTAAAACAAAAACCTGCTATGCTATTCTGGCTAACGCCAAATCTCTTCTCGGTCGTGATCAGGAAAAATGTACGAAGGTACATACCATCACGCCTCTTTCCCAACGGGGTAGACAGAGACCACTTCTTTCCACTTGCTACGGTCCTGACACACACCTTGCGCCTCCTATACTTCATGATTCCTTTCATACATACTCGTCGGTTAACTATACTCCTGCCCCTTTAAACATGCCCATTGAAGGTGCTCTTGACCTGCCCCTTTTTGAACTTGTCCAAGAAACGTTCGTCTAGGCCAAACAATTTTGAATACCTAGCTTATACCTATCTTTTTAATCAAACTTCTAACTAATGAAGGGATTCTTTTAGGATTGTTTACATAAATGAAAGATCTTTCGATGACAATAAAAAAAAATACAGTCATCTAGCCTAGTTCGAACTTCGAGTGGCTGGTTTACCGCCTTCTGACTACCGGGTGAAAAAGCGTCAAGATAACTAAGCGGAGCTTGGACACTGAACGGTGGGCCGGGCATTCGAAATATCAAGAGGTTTACTGTGATTATGAGGATATTGATCAACGAATAAGTCTTAAAACTAAGTTTCATAATAAGGAGTGAAGGGAATGAGGAATAGTAAAATTGCGATTAAATAAATAACTAGGTACAAAAGGATCTTCTGTTTGTGAATTATATGCTGTTGCCAACACTGCGGGGTCACCAAGACACAGTATATCCAAGTTTTAATTTAGAAATCAATACTAAGGAAAATCGATACTTGATGAAAATAAATGATCTCCTCCCTCAATTGTTTGATCAGTTTTTATTTTAAGTATCATCATTATTGAAAGCTGTGCCATCTCTCTTGTTTGCAACAGGAGAATAAACTAGGTAGGTATTGATTGATTCATTCATCTGCACCAGGAGCTGGCGCGACCGCTTCTCTCTCTCTCTCTGTCTCTTTACTATGTTTGATCTGTTTGTACAATGTTGAAGGGCACGGAAGACATAACGCACTTTGCAAAAACCGGTAGGCCTGTGGGCTAATGTCGTGTAGATTTATGCAGTAAGTGATATAGTCCTTGTCGTATCGATTTCCTTTTCCATGATGTTTCAGCTTACTTTGCGCTTTTATTAGGAGAGCTAGTTCGTCTGTCAAAAATGTATCGCAAAGTCGATGGAAAGTACGTTTTTGATCTTTTAGTGTTCCTTTCCGCTTTTCAATTAGTTTTATTTTCTTTCTACATTGGAGGAGTTCAACCTTCAATTTTCTTATCCTTGGAGTGTTGCTAGATAGAGCCTCTGAGGTTTGAGTATGTTTTTCCTTCGCAGCATTTTCAGTCTGTGTCGAATTTTCATCTGTAAACTGCTCAGTTTGAGTCTGTTTGTCGTCTTTCCGAGAATCTACTGGAACGGTATTTGCTGAGTTTGGCAACATCAATAACGGAAGAGCATTCCTTTTTAGACGCATTCTCTTCGCTGATTTTTGTATATACTCAGCATTGAAATGTTTTTCACAAACACGGTAGGAAACAAAGTTTGGTTTGTTTTTTAAATCATCTCGATGGATCAGTTGCAGCCAGCGATGGCGTCTGAAAATAAAAAGATTTTTTCATTAACTCTGGCACGTTGTTGCACAAGTTGCGTAAGCACAATGATCGGCTGTGGCTGAAGGTAAAAAAACGTGTAAAAAATGTGTTGAAAGTGTGAGTAGGATCACTAGGATAGTTGCATCCAAATCGATTTGGTCCTTTTTTCGTGAAGTAATAAACATTAAACATACCTACATTAAGTATGTACCTACCTACATATATTCACACAAGCTTTCGCATTTAAAATATCAGTTTGTTACACGAGGTCATTATGCATTTTAGCTCATGTGTTATTCTGACGTATCACAGAGTGAGTTTTTAAAGTGGGCGTGGTAGGTAGGCCAAAATGCTAAACTATGAGGAACATCGAAAAATTCAGAAAAGGAGTCTCGAGACCGATTTGGGCAAAAATTAAAACTGCATAATTACTCAGATTTTACAATTTGGAGGAAACGTAAGTATGTTTTTAAAATACTACAGGCGGCACCCCTATCGCGTGGCGACGGACCACGCGGCCACGGTAAAGAAAACGATTGCGTGGACAAATCCTTTACTCGACTCTAGACTCGAAGAGTAGTGAGATTATGTACTTACGTAACAAAACATTTTTAAACTTACCTTTCGGAGTTTCCAGGTAATTTAAAGAATGATATCTCTGGGTGCGTTAACTTTGAATTTAAACAACCAAACACAGCACAATAAACTCTATTACCCTGCTCTGCCATAGTACATTTACAATTTATTATGTTTACAAATTGCACAAAACACACAAAACGTCTGTCCGATACTGCACGGCGCACGGCGCATTCGCGACTGACTGCGCCCTAATAACAGCCTAGCGCCGGGGCGCGTAGGTATAACTCGCGTTCCGCCCGCTTGTATGAAGTCACAATATTTATACTACTATTACCGTGGCGCGGCTGTAATGTAGGCATTTAATTCAAGGACGGGGCCGAGTGACATTGGTAATATTACTTATTAAACAGTATTGTGTCTTCATACAAACGGGCAGAGCCACGCGAGCCATACCTACGCGTCTCGGTGCTGACCAAGGACGTTTATCATCTGATTCAAATCCCAATAATAGAAGCCCTGCCAAAGGAATGTCAAACGAATCAAGTTCGACTTCGACACTGCGCTGCTGCTGTGGTGGAAGGGTGATGTGCGAGCGAAACAGCACTAGCTAGGTCACTGACGAACGGGAAAGAGAAGGAAGAGAGTGTTGCCCTCTCATATATTTTATTTGGATTTGAATCAGGTAAGAACTTAACAAGCGTTTTGTGGGTAGGTAAAACGTTTCTATTAATTGGAGGATAAAGTGGAATACCTACCTGTCTTTAAAAATATTATAACAAATTACGTGCTAACACGGACGTAAAGGAAAGACGTCTTCCTTTTACATCCGTGCGTGCTAATAAGTAGGTAGGTACCTACGTTTAATACAATTCAAACTTAACATAATGGCGGCTGTGAACATCGCGCCAGTCAATCTTGCGCACTCTGCGCTGGCAGCAGTCCCAGCTAACTGCCGAGCCGCCATTAAGTTTGAATCGTATTATATAAATATATATTATACGTAACAAAAGATTTCAAACTTACCTTTCGGAGTTAGAAGGTAATGTAAAGAATGATATCTCTGGGTGCGTTCTTGATGAATTTAAACAACCAAACACAGCACAATAAATTTTGTTACCTGGCCCTGCCATAGTACATTTACAATATTATGTTCACAAAATGGTACAAAACACACAACAAAACTTTCCGTCCGGGCACTGCACGGCGCGCGGCACATTCGCTACTGACAGTCTTCGAATATCCTTCGTCGCCGGGGCGCGTAGGTATAACTTGCGTTCCGTCCGCTTGTTCGAAGTCACAATACTGGATAATACTTTTACCGTGATATTAAGTACCGTACGCCACGGTAATATTACTTACTTATTATAACTATACAGCTTGGTTAGAGTAAAAATTGTATGGGTTTGCAAAACGTACCTACGTAAAAAACGACGAGTTGGAACGGATATCATGGCCGCCGGAGGGTGACGTCATAGCGGCGCAGTACGTCTGCCATCAAGGCAACTGGCCTGCACACGAAAATGATAAGTAAAAACGTGGTTATTAAGGATCATAACGGAGAAACCGGGTTAGGAAGCCAGATATCGACTGACTCAACGCGATATAAACATGCATGCGTTGTTTCACTACTGTCTATTAGTGCTTTGTCTCGCTCACGAAGTTTTATAAGTAAGTAGGTACCTATAACAAACGTAATCCAACAATGGGATTTCGACACGTATGAATACACCCAGCCACATAATTTTTAACTGGCCACTTGATCAAATGTCTTATTTTATAACTAAGCAACGGGATAACACATATTCGTATATGACAACAAACTCATATTTTTACGTCAACTAACTACCTACTTACTTAAATATTATAAAGAAAGCGTCAAGTAAAGTTCGTCAATTTATTGTCACTTGTCCTTCTGATTTCTAAATTGCCACGTACCTACCTACCTACTAACTCAGCTACAAACACAACTCATCATCATTTATTTGACGTTTTACAGCTTCATTAGATAGGTTTGTTTTTACAAGCTACACCAATAGTGGAGTGTTTGAAAAAAAACTACGTACCTACCTACCTACTTAGCCAATTTAGAAATTGGTAAAATGGATAACTGAAACTCACGGGTTTCACTGGATTACAGTAGCCTACGAAAAGTAATGGCATTTCAACATACAAGTAGATTATTTGGTCTGCTTATACCTACATACTTGTATAATTTTTTATACTTGTATAATTTTGGTGCCGTGGTAGGTATTACGCCATATCGAATGCCATTTGAACTATAACTTAGTCAAAAGCTCGACCACTATAAATCGAAAAGTTAAATCATCGAACGTTCAAAATCAAAAATCAAAAATAGCTTTATTTATATAGACCTGTTACAAGTACTTTCAAATCCTCAAATCTAATTAACAAACAAAACATACTTAATAATAGACATAGAAATATCGAATTTACAAATGATCGAACGTTCAAAATATCGAATTGTTGTTTTATCCAATCTTACTCACCACATCGAATGTTCACTTATCAAAAATCAATACGATGCATAGTTTATTAAATCATGAACTGGAACATCGAATTTAGTGAAACAGTAAGATATTTGGGTACTTACTTATAACGAGTACCTACTATGAATTTAAGCATACAGAAGAGAGTATCAGACTAACAGTGAGACCCGTATCGAGAACCGTTGCATGGTCTTGTAGGAGTTAGCAACTATACCTACTTAGGTACCTACCTATACCCTATACACAAGGGAAGAGACTTTATTTTCTTCTTTCATAAAATGACACATTATAAACACACACCTTAAAATCTACTACCTACTTCTTATTATTATTTTTATTACAAGAGGGTCTCTAAATTCCCACGTGAAAAAAGCGACCCTAACTGGTTAGTCCCCGGTTTTACACAAAGTCCCCCGGCTTAAGACGTTCGGAAGGTTAATTATTTTTACCTGAGCAAAACACCATGTGAAGTTAGAAATTTCTGGGAACCCTACTAACTACATGTTGAAATCATGGTCTTTAAACTGCATTTAACTTTTTTAAGAGTCTGTAAAAATGAAAATGTTTTATTGGTTACCAAATAAAACGCATAACATTTATGTGATTCAAAATATTTGCCAATAAAAATTATACTTTTTGATGTTTATGCCAATAATTGATGTAGGTATGGCAAATGAAATTATGCCAATAAATGGTATGCGTTTTAAAGTGTCACCGTTTTTATTATAAGACCTATTTACACTATTTTTATGGGTTCATTCTGAAAAATAAAGAATAAATAAATTCACACAAGTTAATTGTATATTTTAATAACTGTTATACCTACTTATGAATATGGGTGATTAACTAATTACCTACTAAGCTACTTTGTATCTTCATTATGTAATTTCTTTTTCCCTATTACATTTTGGCTTTAATAGATTCACTTATGACTTAGGAATTTATTGGCCTTTAAACCCATTCGGCGAACATTGACTCATGCGCGAATTACTCACGTGTCGTTTTCGTAGTAACTCACTAATTTATTTGTTTATGTTTTGTTGTTTTATCTTTCTTTAGCTACGACTAGCGTCTTAAGACTTTAAGTAGGTACGTATGATCTAGATATCATGTAGGTATGAAAATTAGTATGAGTGTATACCTATGTCGCAGTAAGATAGATAAAGCCGTAATATAGTTATATCCCTAGGGATTTATTTAAGTATATACCGTAACATAGACTAAAGCGATTCATCACTGTCTAACTAGGAATATACTAGTTATATATAAAACGGTCCAAGTTTAGATTAAGTTTAGTGAAATAGCTGTCGAAGTGTTAATCCTGAAAGATTGGTTACCAAGAAATGCAATACAGGTCATACCTAATTCAGCAATTGTTACTAACTTTACCTTTAAAACCTTGTAATTTGTAATGTTTTAAAACCACTAAATGTGAAAATCGAACATTGTAGTTATCTAGGGCCTCCAGAGAGTTCCTGTTAGATCGATCAACATCCACGGCCCTCCCCCTCCTCTCGCGGCAATGACGTTCATGCGCGTTCTTGTTCGCGGTCCGGTCACCTACGCTGCCCCGTTCGGATATTGTGTAGGTCCGTACAGAATAATAATATAATAAAGTTATTTTGACTTTCCTGTTAGCTGTGTGGAAGACTAAAAAGGTCACCGGAGAAAGCTATATTTTCAGAATAATATTTATGACAGTCGAACAAAAATGCAGAAAATAAGTCCCGGTTCGCAACACAAACGTCACTTACCTCTAAATAGGTTAGGTTACTTTGATTTCCGACGTCAAAACACTTGAGGAACAATTTTCAAGCTGGTGATGGCTTAGACATTAATGCTCAAAGTGTGATAGGCTACAAAATCGTAATCTCAATAAATGGAAAAACTAGGTAGGTAGGTACTTAAGGATGAAAAAAAAACATTGCAACTTAAAAGAAAGGATAATGTCTGATGTAAAATGTAGGAAAATAATTCTGGCCTTTGAAGTTTTACGAAAGTATTTTTATCTGCATTGGTGTTGGTGGGTTGTCTGCATGTGATTCCGTACATCTGACATCGGTATGATGAAGACGTACGTACGTACGTAAGTAGATCGTACTATGAACTTTATGAATACAGTAATTCGGTATTTTGAGTTTCGATATTCAGTAGTACAGTCGTAACAATCTAACACAAATATCATTTTACTCAGTGAAATGGAATAAATAGCCTGAATGAAGATGAAATAATCAATAAATAAATACTAATTAGGTAGTAGGACCTACCTACTTTTCAAAAAATCCATCTATGTAAGTATTAAGCTCGTCCTAGAGATTTTAAAAGGTGAGTGGTATAATCTTTTAAGCTTGAATAGGTACTAAGTACCTACTTAACATTCAATCAACAATTTTTAACATCGTCTATTAATCGTAGTACTTATAATAATTAAAGAGAATGGTTTAATGTGCCTAAGTACGTATCCGAAATGAGATTTCATCGATCGTCTATTTTCGTTGGGAATGGCGCATGCAGCTTGCGTTGGTACGCCGCCATTTTGTAGACAACTACGCAGCGGGGCCCTGGGTGGCGTCAGGTATAAAAGCACGGCCATGACGTCAGCGCCCACATTCAAAATTGGACGTGAAGGTGTGAGGACGTGACTTGTGATGTGAAGTGCTGCTGGATTCTACACTCAATTTTTGCCTGTACGGATTCAGGTGTGTAATAATTTCTGCCCTATCTATAACCATGGGCTACAGTGCTAAAGAAAAATCTGTTGTTGACTTTTGCGAAAGTAAAACAGAGTCCCTCTCAAATTGGGTCCGCCAAGTTAAAAGTAAGTCGCTTAGTGCAAAGACAAAGAGAAAGCGCGACCTAAGAGTAATCGCCATTTTGAGTAACTCGTTATTGCGTGCTGAAAGTGAGCTAGTTATGAAACAAAGAGAACGTGCCAAGCGGTGGGCTCAGATGCAAGCTGATCTCGGATTGTGCAATAAAGAAGAAGAGGTCGCCAGGCAGCAGCGAGAGAAAATCGATAATTTATGGAAGAATGATCTCAGCGGTTTAGATAACTTTTTCAAAGAATTAGACAATGTCAAACCTGTCCTAGTGAACTGATTTTAGGTAATGTAAATCAAATTTGTATCTGTGATATACTATGTAGGATGTTTTTCTAAATTACAGTCCCATTGCGTTTCGCGTGGGTCTGCATCCGTCGGCCGCCATCTTGGTCGCCGCTGGGGCGCGGTCGCTGCTAGCCACCAAAGGGGTTTGTAGTAACGGTATCATGCATTTTTTTAGTTAATTAGTTAGTTCAATTGTAAATGTTTAATGTTTCAATTCTATATCTCAATGGTTAAATTGAAATTTGTGTTTATTCATATTGAATAGTGACAAAATATTGTAACATATGTTTAAGTATGAAAATAAAAGAATATTGCAAAACAAATAACGTGTTGTGTTATTAATGTTGTATCTTTTTGTTTTACTGTAATTTCACCATACACAAATTTATTCCATGAGTCACCATCTTCTCTTCGTGGAGAAACTTGGCAGCCATCCTGGCGCAAGCGAGTTCCTGCATTGGGGTGTTCGTCATGATGCGACGCGCGAGGCGTGCGGAAGTGTCAGAGGGCGCTGCTGCGTACATTCTACGGCACACAGTGCTGCGGCGCGTCCGAATGGCGTGGACACAATTCGCTCGAAACCCGGTTGTCAGCCCACTAGGTAAAAGTTAGGAAATTGCGTCATGATTTCATCTTAGCTAGAAGGTAATTTTTGGGCCCCTACTACTCTAGGGGGCCCCTGGTTAACACTGTCTTTAGACCTCAGAATCCCGACATTGCCGTAGCTGCTACGATAAGCTACGAGCCTATCCTGCGGATCTCCGTCGCGACGGAGAATGTTTGAGGTCACATGAGTCAATACACGAAGTATGACGCAGCAAGTTGGTGAGTCACTTGTTGATGTTAAAGCAAATGGAAAGTTACTTTTATGTAACCTCAATAAGCAAACAGCTATTAGTGTTTCAAAACTATCGATGACTAGTACCTATCTTATTAATCACCTGTGAGTATACAACTAGGTTTTTAAGAATGTTTGAAGGCCTACGGGCAATTGTTCGTGAATAACGCTCCACCCAAACAGGATCTGGAGGATCGTTAGCGATGGTGTAGCGTCGAAGACAGCTGAAAATGGAGCTTCGAGAGCGCATCAGGAGGTCCGACGGCTACGCGTCACGCGTCTCGAGACCGCAGCGCAGTGCGCAGGCTGCGGCGCATCACACCGGTGATGGCCGCCTCCATCGAGCGGATCAGGCGAGTTAGTCGGCCTCCTGAGGCGACCCACGACCCCAGCTGCAGCGCCGCCAACTCCCCCCGGCGGCGCGGTGGTCGTGGCCAGATATGGCTCTCATAGGTAAAGCTCAGATCAAGAACTTTTCAGATCAGTAGGTATGACCAGAGCATGCGCCGTTCAATTAACGTAGATTTCTCAGGACAATTTAAAGGCGACAACTTTGCTGAACATCTGTTATTGAACTCAATACTGCTAGTAGTAATAAATGGAAACTATGATGAAATCAATAAGTATAAACAAGAAGAGTGGGCTGATCAACATTCGGGACGCAGATACATACCTAATGCACTTATTCTCAGGATCTATACCTATACACAAAAGACCAATCAATAAGAATCAATCGTTACAATTAGTACCTACTCTATGAACTGCTAGAGAGACTATCTAAAGAAGACCAAAGTTTATTCATGATGGTAAGTTGACATAGTAAGTTTGAAATCATTCTCCTTGTAGTCACTTTTCGATTGAAATTAAAATGTGTGGTACTATGACAAACATGTTATTGCATAATCTACTGCTAGTGTCTTAAAAATGTTTGAATATTTGAGATCTTCTAAGCCTCGAAATAGGTAGTCTGGCTGTATAGGAATTTAAATAGACGATTTTACTGATGAACTGAATGTCACCTTCACAGCTAACTGGACTCGGGTGCCGAGGCAGTCGTGAGCCACGACCTCACGAAGACTAAAACGAAAGTTCTCAAGGCTGAACGATGGCTTACCGTCTCCAGTTGACATTAGCGAATGGACCAAGCACAGATAAGTCCACAAGGTCACCCCTTATTAGGACAAACGAGAACTTGCTATCCACTATGAACATGAACTTTACTGAAACTAATAATGTCGACGTTGGGTGCAATGTTTGATAACTGATTAACTGTGTCGAAAGGACTGAGTTGATCTAAGAACTGCATGGCGAGGTATAGGTAAGTGAGTGCCCAGTTTTCTTGACCTAATGGAGATAATTAACTGATGGAACACTTGTCTTTCGCATAGTACTCAGTTTTACATTTATTGCATCTAACTTCTATGATATTTAATCTCAATTTAACTATAAATCTTACTTCATTTCTCTCATCAGAAAATGTGGTAAGTGCCTTTCGTAAGACAACTTTGAAATTATATTATGGAGGGCACCCTCTCGAAACGATCGTAACTTTTAATTTTTCAGATTTCGTTGATCTACTAATCTTACTCAGCAACATGATTCATAATAGTGAATGAACATGCCTACTCTGAAAGAGTGTTATTAAATAAGTAGGTAATGAAACAAGAAATAATAACGATGTTTTCCTGGAATTTTAATCACATATTATTGAACCAGAAACAAGGCCACATTTCAGATAACGTATACCTAACATTTAAAGTATATACTTAATAAAGAATAAATTCAATTTGCTGACAACTTTCAAGGTTTGCTGAATTCAAAATTGATTATGCTATATTGTACATAATAAATGGCTGGTGGCTTGTTAAATTCTAAGTTTCTCTGGGAACATGGTTCTCACACGAATTACAGGTTGGATAATTATGGAAACCAATGAAATATTGCGGACAATATGTGACATTCCTTACTTGTGATCTTCTGAAAATGGAGTCTACATAAACCTGTAGCATCATTCCTCAAAAAAATACAATCATCCATCACTAAATTAATAGTAGGACAAAATCTAATTTATAATCTGGAAACGACAAAGGTTTGCGCTTCAATTTCTGATTACCTATATAATCTATATTCATCAATTCAGTGTAATCTTTTTTAGTTTCATAATAGTACAAACAGTAACTTATTTATTCGTATTTTTTATCTTAACATAGTATTCAGTCAAGGTGCCTTTAATTCTAAATTTGTCGATGTTTTGTGTGTTGCTTTCCTGTGTTAAGCAGCTAGGTGGGTGTTTCCTGTAGAGCGAATGAAGCATGTGGATTTCATTAAGCCTGGACTGCACAGCCATGACATGAGGGAAGTTAGTTATGGTGCTAACGAAACGTTGACTTCTGAATGGCTAACTTCCTTATTTATCTACACGTAGATATCTGCTGCAACATCATTATAAATAATAACTATAGAGTGTAACAATAACGTGACAGGCTTATTTTCGTGGGAATTTATCTATCTTGCATCTTGACTCGGTATGAATACTTACAGTGTTTTATTTTAATTACAATTTTTATTTTATATATAATGTATTTAGATATTATTTTTGCCTTCACCTATGCTTATTTAATTACATTGGCTATATGAGCGCCCGCTCCCGTGATTGATATGTAGACCTTGAGGAACAGCAAAAATACACTTACTGATATTTCGATTATGGAATGGCCAACTAAGGGAATAGGCAGTTGGTAAACATTTTGTGTTGATAGTTTGTACGTAGTTGCTGCATGAAGACTTAATAAATACTTCCTACTTGTCAATAATTACTTGTCCATCGAAAAATGCACATATCCTACCTTACAGTTATCAATTCAGTCTGTTTTATTGTAACACCTTGCTTGTACTGAGATAAATATAATTGTGCATTATTCGTTGTAAAACGTTACAGTTTTTGTTTGGTTAGACTGCATCAGCAGTCATAAGTAGGTAGGTATAATCAGATCGTTTTATTTGTTTAGAATCTGCCCGATTCACTGGAAATATGACTGCCGTTCATAAATCATTGGGAAATGTTGCGTCGGAACGACCTAAATAAAGGACCATTTACTTAAAATTATATACGTATTATAAAGAAGATGCGTTATAAAATAGATGTAATATGTATCTACCTACACACCAATAATTTGACAATGTACCTAAGGATATAAAACACAACTTAATGTGGAGAAACGTGTATAAGTTTTGAACAGTAAGAAGCTACTACCATTCCTTTTACGCATTTAGGCGTAAGTTTTTTTACCTTTTCACCTTTTAGGTTCAAGCCTTGACGAAATCCAAGGTTATTTCCCAAGTTAAACAAAATCATTCTGAAGTCTTCCAAAATTGCTGCCGTGCTATGTAACTGAAATATGCTCTGACGTGCTACTCGACAATAGTTGCACGATCAAATGAAATTGTGGAATGAAAAACAGGAGGGAATATACGAGCGTAACCTGTTGAAGTTCACGCGATGCTGGGAATGAAATATTTCATCCAAATACGTTCTGAAGAAAGTATGGACATCAGATCTACACAATGCTTCAGCTAATAACTATGTGAATGAATTGCAAGCAAAAGGCGCTGGCGGTTGTTACCAGCGAATGTTTGATATTTAAGGTGATGGCTGATTTGTAAAATAAAACCTGGTATGATTGACGTTGGCGAATGATCAAAGCTGTTCAAGTAAGCATTCTAATCGTTGTCGTAGTCGCTAATTATGCGTATGTAATAGATCAAACGTTAAACCTTGAGATACGGTCAGCAACACAAGTCACTGAAAAGATATGTCATTAATTTATATATTATTCAAAATATGAATGACTGTCAATTGGTGCCCATATGGCTACTAACTATGACAAAGTATGTTTAGCGACTTCTGCTGTTGACTGCACATAGCGTTGTTGCTTGTCTTTGTACGCAGATGCATCGGCGTGGTCAAACTGGTGTTCCACACATCAAAAAGTTGAATGAAGTACCTACTAGTCGTGAGTGTATCAAGTGTGGCGTGGTTCTGACTCTGCCAGATCATTATGCCGTTGCACGATTTACAGAAAAGCAGTGTGCACCCCCACTGCTAAGGTTATGTTTTTTTAAATCCTACATCATAGATATATAACCTAAGTAGCTACGTTCGTGTGTTTCTCCTTTGATCCGGTGAATCATCATAATATGCTGTGTCTGCTATATTATAGACCTCTCCGCGTAAAACCAGGTTGGTTCATTTCGGCGCCTCGTACCTAACATGTTATCTTTAACAGCATGCTGATAAGTTACGCCAACAGTTGAAGTCCACCTGCTTGCCAGCGTGTCAACCTTAGCCGTAACAGATAAGACCTGTAAATTATGAATCAAGCTATCTGCATCTAGTTGGATTGTTGCTGGTTCTACCTGGCGTGTTCTCAAGCACACATGTTCCATCGTGGGTTAATGCTATCACCTTGTTTCGTGTTTACTTGCATGCATTCCAGACCCTAGGCTTGCAGTAGGATCGTGGTGAATGTGCATATTTCGACTGCAGTGCAACAGAGCGTGGCTGTCTTTCCTGCTAACAGTAGTCCTCCTCTGCTCCATCAAAATTCATCTTATGCCTTTTTATACAGGAGGTATGACAATTAATTCCACTTAAATAAAACCGAACAAGCTCCGCAGTCTGACCTAATGCACGATTAGTTCCAAGGTATGGTCTATCGTCTCTTAATTTTGCGGTCGCTGCCGCTTAACAGCTTAAACGAAAACAATCTACTGTTTAAATAGTAAGTAAATTTGAAAACTACGGATTTTAAATTCTGCATATCTGCATAATTTAAACATAACCAATTTTCTGTTTTTTTCTGAGCTGAAGCTCAGAGTGTGCAATACGTCCGCTTGGTATTTTCAGTCAGAGCGTCTACTAGTCAGGACATCATCAAATACTTCCTAGCTGCGTGGCGTCTGCAACTACATCCAGCTCGATAATCACCAGCAACTGTTTGCAAATTCACTCCCAATCTACGCACTTGGAGAGGCGAAATACCTAGTCGTCTGGTAAATTTACAAAGATACCTACCTACCAACCTAACGATTATTTCCTTTGAACTTTACCATTTAATCTGAGTGGCAAGATTTAGGAATGCGCATTTTACTCTACAACAATGCCTGCCATCAGGCTATGCAAATCGTGTGATTCGTATTTCCACAGCTGACTGAGCCATATGTCGTAGTCATGCGATTCGGGACGCATTGCGAGACCAGTAGGGGATCAAGCAACCCAGCCCTCATCATCGTGTCATCACTACGCAGTGAGATCTTTCCTTTCGAATTGTTTTTTTCTATCGTATTAAAATCGAGAGCAACTAAACATGCAATTGGATATCTTGATATGTCCTGAGGTATGAAACCTCAGATTATAGGCACGCAATAGTTATTCATATTTTCACAGTAAGAGATCCTGAAGAGCAAACACATACGAATTATGCTGTTCCTGTGAAAGAAGAAAAAGAGAGCAGACTCACTTCTGGCTGGTACTTCGGCAGCACACATATAACATCTGGTAACCTACAGTGGCCTTTACCTATAAACACCATAAACCTATCCCGTTTGATATAACTAAGTAAGATCTCGATAGCGGCAGACAGCTTAGGGTAAGCGATGAGTACGTTTTGTGTTTTCGCAGTCGTATCCCTACGCATCTCGAACTTGGGAGTACGAGCAACCAGTGTCAATATGTTGCCTTTATGCACAACCTGCATGCAACTAGGACGAATGGAACGTAGTTCAAGAAATAATCCTGGCACCATTTCCTGGAAAGCACGGAAGTTTTTTATTATGACGACACGAAATCCAACGGGCAAGACAGGTATTCTGGACACCCGTGGCACATTTTCCCACGGCCTGACTTTATTTTCAATACAATTCAGCTGCATTGCAACATTTACAACATCTTTGTCATAGAAATCGCGAAACAATCTAAGTTTTGCTAACTTTCTGGAGTGTGTGTTTCAAATGACCTTTTCACAGATAAATTGCTATTCGAGCTCAATATGAAGATGTATGCGAAACCCCATAACACTAGTTAGTATAGTAAACTTCTCTGCCGGCAATGCGTAATCTTAATGTTAGGGAACGCAATCCGACCGCTTTGTATTTTACAGCCATAGCGTCTCTGCAATGCGCCTTAAACAGGTCCCATAGTAAAATCAACGCTAGGAATAACAGCACTGGTGTAGATACGAGACAAATCTGCTTCTGCGTAGTGCAACGACATCTACTGAAAACTACGTGAAGATGCTGTCTGCGTGTACTTCTTTATCAAACTTACGCTAACTGCATAATCTGAAAAAAACGAATAGAGGTATTTTTCTTCTAGATTTTTAGTTCACTATCAATCGCTCTAGTGTAACAACAACTAATCTTCTTCATAACCAGAAACTAGTACGCCCAATCGATCTTTAAAATAATCAAAATCTGTTGCCACAGACATCGTAATCTGCGTAAAAAGTGCGCGAAAAGGCTAATCTTGCATGTTACAGGCCTACTGCGACAGTCTACAATAAACGGTATCTGCTTTAACGGGCGTTCATGGGGCAGGTAGTCAATTCTTTACGGATACTGTTTTTAGATGATGAAAATAATCTACAAGTTTAGCTGTCCTGCTGACGAGTATCTGATTAGGAGGCATCTACAGAGCAGGCTTCTTACGGGCTGTCTCCCGGCTGCGAACAATTGAGATGCCACCCAAAGAGGTACTACGAAATAGAGGGCGGCAAGAGGAGGCCATTCTGACGTGGGGCACCAGGAGAAAAGCTTGGCTGAAGGCAGTCAACGTGGAACGTGTTCATACGAATATTAAACATCATGTACGTGTTAACGATAATTTGACTTACCTTTTGGAGTGCTATCGAAACTATTCACCCGGGTGACAACATGTTCATTCTACTCTTTCCAGGCCCTTCCATCCAATTCTGCGAAGCTTGGCTCATATGCCGCAGGACTCCCTCTGTCAAGAAGACTCCGTCTGCTACTTCGAGATTAACCCCCTGCTTGAGCAACAGCTGCAGGCTCTGCCTCTGTCTACGATTGTGGCTGCGGGCTTCGCCCCTCCGCTTGGACGACGGTTGCAGGCTCCGCCTCTCCGTCTGCGGCTGCGGGCTTCGCCCCTCCGCTTGGACGACGGCTGCAGGCTCCGCCTCTCCGTCTGCGGCTGCGGGCTTCGCCCCTCCGCTTGGACGACGGCTGCAGGCGCCGCCACTCCGTCTGCAGCTGCGAGCGTCGTCCCTCCGCTTGGAAGACGGCTGCAGGCTCCGCTTCTCAGTCTGCGGCTGCGGGCTTCGCCCCTCCGCTTGGACGACGGCTGCAGGCGCCGCCACTCCGTCTGCAGCTGCGAGCGTCGTCCCTCCGCTTGGACGACGGCTGCAGGCGCCGCCTCTCCGTCTGCGGCTACAGGCGCCGCCTCTCAGTCTGCGGCTGCGGGCTTCGCCCCTCCGCTTGGACGACGGCTGCAGGCGCCGCCACTCCGTCTGCAGCTGCGAGCGTCGTCCCTCCGCTTGGACGACGGCTGCAGGCGCCGCCTCTCCGTCTGCGGCTGCAGGCGCCGCCTCTCAGTCTGCGGCTGCGGGCTTCGCCCCTCCGCTTGGACGACGGCTGCAGGCGCCGCCTCTCAGTCTGCGGCTGCGGGCTTCGTCCCTCCGCTTGGACGACGGCTGCAGGCTTCGTCCCTCCGCTTGGACGACGGCTGCAGGCGCCGCCTCTCCGTCTGCGGCTGCAGGCGCCGCCTCTCAGTCTGCGGCTGCGGGCTTCGCCCCTCCGCTTGGACGACGGCTGCAGGCGCCGCCTCTCCGTCTGCGGCTACGCCTCGGCTCTGCTAGTCTACCTCTCAGAATTCGTTTCACGAGTTATATGTAAGTATCTATTCAACTATAGAGATGAACTATAAATCACACTTCTCTTTAAATCTGTAGGTCACAACAAAAACACTAATTATTTTCAGGTCAAAAGTGAAGGATCGCCTAGCTGCACTTGATGCCGCAAGCATCGCCTCGGCTCGCGTCGTCAGCCGGTCTTGCACAACTTCTGGTAGATCAGCGGCTGTTCCTTTACCTCTACGCTTGAGCAATGTCAGCAGGCTTCGTCTGCACTGCCGCCTGCGTATGCTGGTTTCGCCCGTCCACCTAAGTGACGGCCGCGGGGTACATGCTATCATCGGTGGTTGCGGCAGGCTCCGCGTCTCTGCCTCTGCAGGCTTCGTCTCTCCGCTTGATGACGGCTGCCACCAACTACGGCTGCTGGCACCGCCTCTCCGTCTATGTGCACCTGCAAGCTTCACTCGCAAGTGCTGCGGCTGCAGACTACTGTCCGTCTGCGGCTGTTGGCTGCGCCTCGTCGAGTCTGACAGCTGGCAAACGGCTCCCGCCGTCCCCGGCCACTGCCTATACGGCTGCAGCTGCTGGGTTCACTTCTCCACCTGTGACTGCAGCTGCTGGCTCCACTTCTCCATCTGTGACTGCAGCTGCTGGCTCCACTTCTCTATCTGCGGCTGCAGACTACGGGGTCCCCCTGGAGTTGCGGCTGTGGCTTCGCACTCAGCTTCATTGACGGCTGCAGCCAGCGCTTCGCCGTCGCCACGTCTGTTCAGCGACTGCGGGCTCTGGCAGTCTGCCCAGTCAGCCTGTTCTACACTTCTGTCTGTCCTTTGCCTTCTCATCGGGTCTGCCTCACTTCACTACGTGAACATGACCGTCTGTGATGAGTAAGTGCCTGCGTTTGTTCGTCTTTTTTGTGTTCGTTGTTATAACAATGACCAGTCCTCAAAGTTCCTTAGTTTGTATGTCACGTTTTATTTAGTGTGTTCTCTTATTTCTGTACATGTTTTTGACTTGCTTCTTTTATCTTCTTGTGCAGTATTTTAATATGCCTATTTGATTGTTCGTGTTTAATTTAAGCATTGACACAGTTTTCTTGCAGGTTGATTAACCTTTATCAAATACTTATATTTTAAATACAAATTTCAATATTCAATCTATCATCTTTTTTCTGATTACTTATTTGAATTTCTATGAACTAGTATGCAGTAAGAAGTACCGTTCTTTTCAGCGTTTTTTATTAAATTGATTTCAGACGCATAATAAATACTTTTTTATGTTTAAACATCTTAAGCGATCTCTTTAAAAGTTTTTTCAGCAGATCCAACCCTGGTGGTAAGTTATTATTATAAGTAGTTTAGTATAATTACTGCTTTCTTCAACAGATGACTGCAAGTAAACTATGAAATGATTCCAATGACTTCATTATTACCTAGGTAACAATGCAACAGACAACATTTTAAATATATATATAAAGGAATATTTCTGATCTTTATATCAGAAATATTCAGAAATACACCTCGATTATGCTAAATAACCATGATGTTGAAAATTATGCTATGCTGCTAGGGTGCTGATCACTTTTCGCAGGTCGTGAAATAAACTTAGCGTGAACCAACTGAAAGCGATGCCATTTTACAGATGCGAGTTTAAAGCAAAATATCTTCAAAATTATATTTCATGGATCAATTAAATCTGGACATAAATATGAAATGTTAATGAGAAAGAAAGAAGCATAGTATGCTAGAAAACTAACGACTTTATTACAGGTTGAGAATTAAACATAATTATGTCAAGTCAACATAAACACACGAGAAGGAGGAAACAGGAACAAATTTTACGTAAACGTGTTAGAAACGGATTATTTCAGGAATGAGCAAGTAAGCGTACTGTAGGATTATTAACATGGATGAGAAAAAACATAAATTGAAATTAATCTAAAACAGGATGACCCGGACGAAGAGCGGAGTTTACTAGAAAAACTAACGACTTCTTTCACAGGTTTTAATTTTTGATAAAAACCCAAAGGATGAACTCAAAGGAGGAAACGCCAATGTAACACACAATTCGGCTTTGCAAATGAAATTTATATGTATGTCTATTACCATGCTTCAAAACCATACACGTAACGTACGTCTACATATGGGAGATGTGATCAAGAGAATAAATATGTAACGAAATTTAAACTAATTCGGAAGCATAGTATGCTAGGAAACTAACGACTTTATTACAGGTTGAGAATTAAACATAATTATGTCGAATTAACATAAATACACGAGAAGGAGGAAACAGGAACGAATTTTACGTAAACTTGTTAGAAATGGATTATTTCAGGAATGATCAAGTAAGCGTACTGTAGGATTATTACCGTGGATGAGGAAAAACATAAATTGAAATTAATCTAAAACAGGATGACCCGGAAGAAGAGCGGAGTTTACTAGAAAAACTAACGACTTCTTTGCAGGTTTTAATTTTTGATAAAAACCCTAAGGATGAACACACACACACAACACACAATTCGGCTTTGCAAATGAAATTATATGTATGTCTATTACCATACTTCCAAACCATGCACGTAACATTGCAAAATGTGTCTAATGCCAGGCGCATAAGGTGCCCCTATGTAAAGGTTGATGTGTGCGCCTCTGTACGTCTACATATGGGATATTTTATCAATAGAATAAATATGTAACGAATTTTAAACTAATTCGGTAAGTGTCTTCTAATAAAATTTGTTGCAGATTTTATCGTTATTGCATAGATTGACTCATTTGAAATATAAGTTAAACGTTTAGTTGAAATAATATAAACAATCACAAAATACTACAGACAAGGACACTTGTGAAAATTGTTCGAACACATCTACAAAGGACGTGTGGAAAATATCAGAAAAGATATGTACGAAATTAAGAATTACCATAAAATTAAAAATAAAACAGATATAAAGGTTGAAGGAAAGGCCAATGAACAACGCAAGTGAAATAATAATTTTGTCAACAAAACCCTTTGTTGAAAATATGTAGTAAAATGAAAAACAATAATGTACAAACAGAGTGTGCGGTAAGAGTAGCAGTAAAATAAAAAGGAAAAGAAGTGCTATCTACACATACATTCATTGCTGTTAATAATATAATGCTAAATACATAAAGACATGACAAAGGAATAAAAGTAAATAAATCTATAGCAAGGAAATTAACTTCAATGAAAAAGAGATATGAATAACCCAAACATAAGTCTTGGGCCGGACGAAAAAAAAAGAGATGAAGAAAGCCCACCAAAGCAAAGATGGTGGAGATAGAAGACTAAAGCGAAGCAGATGGAGAAACAAGACCATAAGAGAAATAAACAAGGCCAGAACGTAGAAGATAAAGAAAGACGACAACCCTTATAAAATAAGGCTGAAGGCCAAACCGGATAAGATGATGAAAGAAGACCAAAACGTAGAAGATGTAGATCGAAGTCCACAACGGAGAAGATTAAGTGAGAAGATCAGAACGAATAATATTAATAAAACAAGACCAGAATGAAGAAGATAAAGAAAGAATACCACGACGAAGAAGATGAAGAAAGAAGACCACGACGAAGAAGATGAAGAAAGAAGACCACGACGAGGAAGATGAAGAAAGAAGACCACGACGAGGAAGATGAAGAAAGAAGACCACGACGAAGAAGATGAAGAAAGAAGACCACGACGAGGAAGATGAAGAAAAAATACCACGACGAGGAAGCTGAAGAAAGAATACCACGACGAAGAAGATGAAGAAAGAAGACCACGACGAAGAAGATGAAGAAAGGAAACCACGACGAAGAAGATGAAGGAAGAATACCACGACGAAGAAGATGAAGAAAGAAGACCACGACGAAGAAGATGAAGAGAGAAGACCACGACGAAGAAGATGAAGAAAGAAGACCACGACGAGGAAGACGAAGAAAGAAGACCACGACGAAGAAGATGAAGAAAAAAGACCACGACGAAGAAGATGAAGAAAGAAGACCACGACGAAGAAGATGAAGAAAGAAGACCACGACGAAGAAGATGAAGAAAAAAGACCACGACGAAGAAGATGAAGAAAGAAGACCACGACGAGGAAGATGAAGAAAGAAGACCACGACGAGGAAGCTGAAGAATCAATATTCAGACTTTTTTTTAGGTACGCATTTCTGATACAAAATATAAGGTTTTTATAACTTACTTTCAAGTTTCACCATCGCTGTTAGGTAACCATTAATACATATTTCAGGTAAACTGCAATACAGAAATCAAGAATTAAGGCCTATAATGCATTCGTCTGGTCAGCTGGTGCCGCGTTTGCATCCATTGGTCATCGCTCGTCCTGCGGGCTTCGTCCCTTGGCTTGGGCGACGGCTGCAAGCTTCACCTCTCCGTCCGCAACTGCGGGCTGCACTTCTCAGCGGAGAATGCAGTTCTACCTCTCCATCTACTGCTGCGGCCTTCGCCTTACCGCTTAGAACCCAGCTTTTGCTGCAACCCTGCAAGCTCTGCCTCATCGTATCTTCGCCTGAGTGACGCCAGACTACACCCATTCGTCTGCCCTCCGCTGGGGCAAAGACTGCAGGTTACCCTCTCCGGCTGTGCTGTTCTACGTAGCTGTGCAGCTAAATTATTTTTTCCAGTTTCAAGTAAGTAATAAACCATCACTGAAGACGAACTTTAAAGCAAAATCCCTTTGTATCGTTATTTGTAGGTCTAATTATTTACAGGTTGAAAGTAAAGGGAGAATCATCTCATCGGTCTCGGTGCTGCAAACGACGTCTTCAGGCTTCGCCTCTCCGTCACCGCGTCTCTTGGCTCGGACTCTCCTACAGCACATCCAAGAGCTGCTGCTGCCACCACTACGCTGAATGAATAGCGGCTGCCTTGTTCTTGACTGCATGTATCTCCACGTGTGGCGTCTTCCAAGAAAATCTCGGATAGTGGTAACCACCTTTTATTTATTTTTACCTAACGAGGAGCAATCCTCATCCTTCCGATGTACCCGCAGGGCGATACCGCCCTACTTAAGGTTTTTCCTCGCCGCAGCAGGGGGAGGCTTAGTACTGTATCCTGAAAACACTAACGGGAGCTAAGGGGTCTAGAACCTTACGGTTCTCGATCCCGGCAATTCAACGGCGGGGCGGGGAACCATGGCAAGGTTTCACAATGCTCCGCCGCCAGTGCTTGCATGCACTTTCGCGATCCCCGCTCACACAGGAAACGCGGACGTGCATGCTTACTCAAGTTGCTTGGTGGGAGGGAGAGGCCCCGTGAAGTACCAGCTGCAATGCACATGGGGAGGGGGGCAAAGGGCAGGGGTGCTGCGACTAGGAGAAAGCTCATGGGGGAATAAAGGTATCGCCCTGCCGGTACATCAAAGAAATGAGTGTCAGCGACTGTGCTTGGCTACATTATCAGAGGTTCTCCACTTCGCCAGAACATCCTCATTGGGTAGAGCCCATCGGGTTTTGCTACTGCGTCTGTTTCGTTAGTCCTTACGATCTTATCATCTTTCTCTCCTACTGAGTTTCGGCTGCGGGCTTCAACTGTCTTTCTCGTTTCGCCCGAGAACCGTCTGGGACGTATGGGTTTCGCCAGTCAGCATATCTTCGCCGCCTAGTCAGCACCTCTTCCCCTGGCCAGCAGGCCTGCGCCTATTCAGCATCTCCTCGCCTGGTCAGCAGACCTCCGCCAAGTCTGCATCTCTTCGCCTGGTCAGCAGACCTCCGTCAAATCTGCATCTCTTCGCCTGGCCAGCAGGCCTCCGCCTAGTTCTCCTGGAGGACGACTGCAGACTTCACCTGCCTACCTGGTCGGCACGCCTTCGCCTGGGGGACGACTGTGCACTTCGTCTGCCTTCCTGTTCAGCACCTCTTCACCTGGTCAGCAGGCATTCGCCAGGGGGACGACTGCAGACTTCACCTGCCTTCCCGGTCAGCACCTCTTCGCCTGGTCAGCAGGCATTCACTAGGAAGCCGACTGCAGACTTCACCTGCCTTCCTGGTCAGCATCTCTTCGCCTGGTCAGCAGGCATTCGCCAGGGGGACGACTGCAGACTTCACCTACCTTCCTGGTCAGCATCTCTTCGCTTGGTCAGCAGGCATTCGCCAGGGGACGACTGCAGACTTCACCTGTCTTCCTGGTCAGCACCTCTTCGCCTGGTCAGCATCTCTTCGCCTGGTCAGCAGGCATTCGCCAGGAGGACGACTGCAGACTTCGCCTGCCTTCCTGGTCAGCACGTCTTCGCCTGGTCAGCAGGCATTCGCCAGGGGGACGACTGCAGACTTCGCCTGCCTTCCTGGTCAGCACCTCTTCGCCTGGTCAGCACCTCTTCGCCTGGGGGATGACTGAAGACTTCGCCTGCCTTCCTGGTCAGCAGGCCTTCGCCTGGGGGACAGATGCAGACTTCGCCTGGTCAGCAGGCATTCGCCAGGGGGACGCCTGGGGGAAGAGTGAAAACTCCGCCTGCCTTCCTGGTCAGCACCTCTTCGCCTAGTGAGCAGGCATTCGCCAGGGGGAAGACTGAAGACTTCGCCTGCTTACTGGTCAGCACCTCTTCTCCTGGTCAGCAGGCATTCGCCTGGGGGACAGCTGCGGGCTTCGCCTGGTCAGCAGGCATTCGCCAGGGAGTCGACCGCAGACTTCGCCTGCCTTTCTGGTCAGCACCTCTTCGCCTGGTCAGCAGGCATTCGCCAGGTGGACGACTGCAGACTTCGCCTGCCTTCCTGGTCAGCACCTCTTCGCCTGGTCAGCATCTCTTCGCCTGGTCAGCAGGCATTCGCCTGGGGGAAGACTGAATACTCCGCCTGCCTTCCTGGTCAGCACCTCTTCGCCTAGTGAGCAGGCATTCGCCAGGGGGAAGACTGAAGACTTCGCCTGCCTTCCTGGTCAGCACCTCTTCGCCTGGTCAGCATCTCTTCGCCTGGTCAGCAGGCATTCGCCTGGGGGAAGACTGAATACTTCGCCTGCCTTCCTGGTCAGCACCTCGTCACCTGGTCAGCACCTCTTCGCCTGGTCAGCAGGCATTCGCCAGGGGGAAGACTGAAGACTTCGCCTGCCTTACTGGTCAGCCATCTTCGCCTGGTCAGCAGGCATTCGCCTGGGGACAGCTACGGGCTTCGCCTGGTCAGCAGGCATTCGCCTGGAGGACGACTGCAGACTTCGCCTGCCTTCCTGGTCAGCCCTCTTCGCCTGGTCAGCAGGCATTCGCCTGCCTTCCTGGTCAGCACCTCTTCGCCTAGTGAGCAGGCATTCGCCAGGGGGAAGACTGAAGACTTCGCCTGCTTACTGGTCAGCACCTCTTCTCCTGGTCAGCAGGCATTCGCCTGGGGGACAGCTGCGGGCTTCGCCTGGTCAGCAGGCATTCGCCAGGGAGTCGACCGCAGACTTCGCCTGCCTTTCTGGTCAGCACCTCTTCGCCTGGTCAGCAGGCATTCGCCAGGGGGACGACTGCAGACTTCGCCTGCCTTTCTGGTCAGCACCTCTTCGCCTAGTGAGCAGGCATTCGCCTGGGGGAAGACTGAATACTCCGCCTGCCTTCCTGGTCAGCACCTCTTCGCCTAGTGAGCAGGCATTCGCCAGGGGGAAGACTGAAGACTTCGCCTGCCTTCCTGGTCAGCACCTCTTCACCTGGTCAGCACCTCTTCGCCTGGTCAGCATCTCTTCGCCTGGTCAGCAGGCATTCGCCTGGGGGAAGACTGAATACTTCGCCTGCCTTCCTGGTCAGCACCTCGTCACCTGGTCAGCACCTCTTCGCCTGGTCAGCAGGCATTCGCCAGGGGGAAGACTGAAGACGTCGCCTGCCTTACTGGTCAGCCATCTTCGCCTGGTCAGCAGGCATTCGCCTGGGGACAGCTACGGGCTTCGCCTGGTCAGCAGGCATTCGCCTGGAGGACGACTGCAGACTTCGCCTGCCTTCCTGGTCAGCCCTCTTCGCCTGGTCAGCAGGCATTCGCCAGGGGGACGACTGCAGACTTCACCTGCCTTCCTGGTCAGCGTCTCTTCGCCTGGTCAGCAGGCATTCGCCAGGGGGAAAACTGAAGACTTCGCCTGCCTTCCTGGTCAGCACCTCTTCGCCTGGTCAGCATCTCTTCGCCTGGTCAGCAGGCATTCGCCAGGGGGAAGACTGAAGACTTCGCCTGCCTTCCTGGTCAGCACCTCTTCGCCTGGTCAGCATCTCTTCGCCTGGTCAGCAGGCATTCGCCAGGGGGAAGACTGAATACTTCGCCTGCCTTGCTGGTCAGCAGGCATTCGCCCGGGGGATGACCGCAGACTTCGCCTGCCTTCCTGGTCAGCACCTCTTCGCCTGGTCGGCACCTCTTTGCCTGGTCGGCAGGCATTCACCAGGGGGAAGACTGAAGACTTCGCCTGCCTTGCTGGTCAGCAGGCATTCGCCCGGGAGATGACCGCAGACTTCGCCTGCCTTCCTGGTCAGCACCTCTTCGCCTGGTCAGCATCTCTTCGCCTGGTCAGCAGGCATTCGCTTGGGGGAAGACTGAATACTTCGCCTGCCTTCCTGGTCAGCACTTCTTCGCCTGGTCAGCAGGCATTCGCCTGGGGGAAGACAGAATAATTCGCCTGCCTTCCTGGTTAGCACCTCTTCGCCTGGTCAGGAGTCATTCGCCTGGGAGACGTCTGCGGGTTTCGCCTGGTCGGCAGGCATTACAGGCATACAAATGTAAAATTTCAATATACAGACAAAGTACTTCATGAGGTGAGTAGTGTCTGATGAACATTTTCGACAGGTGCAGCACCAATCGGCTATTTCAAAGGGAATAAAAAAGACCGCATGACGAAACAATCGAAATAAGAGGCAACGCTATGAAGTTGTAAGCTGACTTCCTTTACAGGTTGTTATTATAATAGCCAGTCTTTGATATCAATAGCATTATAACAAAACATTACCGCTATTCTGGCTAGAAAGCTATTGCAGATACAGAATTAAACAGTTCCAAATCGTGAAGGCCTGTAAATTGGATGAAGATCATATCACATAACAAAAATGATTCATTTACTGAACAGATTTTTAAAAAGTAAGGGAGATTTACTATGTGTCCGAAAAATGCGGTAAGTTATAAAGGAAAGTCTAAACACTTCTTTTACAGGTATTTTAAAAATACACAGTGAATGAACATGTTGAAAATACAGTTCTGGACAAATAATGTTTACCTACTACATTAAGGAATATGGCGCGTTTAAATTGAGAGGAGGCTCAAATTTTTTTTTTGTAAATCCAACAAATGGAAAGTCAGAAATATCCACATCATTCACGTAAGTATTTGCTAATCAAGATTGTCAGCAGATATCAAAGTATAAACCTCATTGAATACCAAGAAGAAATGAAGGGAAAAAGCGCTACGGAAAAAGACCAACAGCAAATAAGATTTAGAAGACAACATTCTTCTCGTGATTACTAAGATGGTATTGAAGCAAATATTAACATTGCTGTAATAATGATGAAATATGGGCTTAGCCAAGAAGACAAGACCAAAGCTTAGATGTTGGAATACCAAAAGTGCATACAATTGTATTAGAATTAATGATACAAGACGACGAAGATGATGAAAGAAAACAAAGACGAAGACACAAGACGAATATGAAGACTAAGCTGAAGAAAAAAGACGAAGATCAAGAAAGAAGATGAAGAAAGAAGACGAAGATGAAGAAAGAAGACGAAGATGAAGAAAGAAGACGAAGATGAAGAAAGAAGACAAACATCAAGAAAGAAGACGAAGATGAAAAGGGAAGACGCAAATGAACAAAGAAGACGAAGACGATAGAAAGACGAAGACGAAAGAAAGACGATAAAGATGCAAAATGAAGACGAAGATGAAAAAAGATGACGAAGATGAAGAAAGAAAACGAAGATGAAGAAAGAAGATCAAGAAAGAAGACGAAGAGCAAGGAAGAAGACGAAGATCAAGAATGAAGATGAAGAAAGAAGACGAAGATGAAGAAAGAAGACAAAGATGAAGAAAGAAGACGAAGATGAAGAAAGAAGACAAAGATGAAAAAGAGACAAAGATGAAGAAAGAAGACACAGATGAAGAAAGAAGACGAAGATGAAGAAAGAAGACGAAGATGAAGAAAGAAGACGAAGATGAAGAAAGAAGACAAAGATCAAAAAAGAACATGAAAAGGGAAGACGCAAATGAACAAAGAAGACGAAGACGATGAAGATGAAAAATGAAGACGAAGATGAAGGAAGAAGACGAAGATGAAGAAAGAAGACGAAGATGAAGAAAGAAGACAAACACCAAGAAAGAAGACGAAGATGAAAAGGGAAGACGCAAATGAACAAAGAAGACGAAGACGAAAGAAAGACGATGAAGATGCAAAATGAAGACGAAGATGAAGAAAGAAGACGAACTTAAGAAAGAAGACGAACTTAAGAAAGAAGACGAACTTAAGAAAGAAGACGAACTTAAGAAAGAAGACGAACATGAAGAAAGAAGACGAACATGAAGAAAGAAGACTAACATGAAGAAAGAAGTCGAACATGAAGAAAGAAGACCAAAATACAGAAGAAAGGCGGACATGAGAAGAGAAAACGTAGATGAAGATCAAGAAAGAAGACCAACGTACAGAAGGAAAACGAACATGAAAAGAGAAGACGTAGATGAAGATCAAGAAAGAAGACCAACATCCAGAAGGGAGACAAACATGAAAAGAGAAAACGTAGATGAAGATCAAGAAAGAAAACCAACGTATAGAAGGAAGAAGAACATGAAAAGAGAAGACGTAGATGAAGATCAAGAAAGAAGACCTACATACAGAAGGAAGACGTAGATGAAGAAAGAATACAAATTTCAGTCAATCGGAAATATATCTAAGAAAAATGTGCAAGAAAACAAATAAACCAAGGTAACTTGAAAGTTAGTAAGATGACCAAAGAAAACAAGGGCTACAAATAAGACAAACATGAAGAAAAAAGACATAAAGACGGGATACCAAAGATGAATGAAAGAGAACGAATATGTACAAAAAGAGCTACATTAAAAAAATAAATAAGAAGAGAGCAACGAAGAAAGCAGCGCGGTGGAAAATATTGACAGCTTAAAAAAAACTGGAATCAGTTGAGGTAAGCTTCTATGACATTTTATCATATTTCATTGTACATTCGTGTATTTTGTAGGGTTGAATACTAAGATCGATTTGATCAAGTACCTCGTATTTGCCAGTATAATTATTTATGTGAACTTTTCATTTACTCTCATTTCCGGTAGTAAATCCTACTATTTTTTTTAATGACTCTTTCCTTAAAATTTAACTTTTTCAACTATTCAACATACCTAGCTTTAAAATAGTTCGATCTCATTTTGTCGACTGTTTGAAGTTTTGTAAACGTAGGTACTTCTGCATGCTTTGGGTCAAATTGAAAGTTGGATAATTAATTAGCATTTTCTTCAACAGATGGATCCTGAATCCAGTATCACCGCAGAAGAAGAAACATGTCGCCATCATACATCATCAAGAAAATAAATAAACACAAAGAAGTCACAGAAGAAATTGAAAACTAAACTAATAAGACAACTTGAACACAATGGTCTTCTTAATGTAAGTATAATTTGAGAAAAGAAGGATCTAACCCCAAATTAAGCAATTAATTATTTGCGCTATCAGATACTATCAAGGAACGTAGCTCCTAGCTAGCCCTGTCTCTTTTACCAATTTAGTGCTGACCTGAAATCCTTTTAGGTTAGAATTATGGTTAGAGGGATATAACGATTCAAACCTAGAAGGAATACGGCTACAATTAGGTGGTTTAAAAAAAAACCATTTGCTTTCTAGCAATTCTAGCCGTTGCCAGCAATTGAACTGATTTTAATTTTCAAGTTCAAGTCACACAAAAACTTTCAAAACAAAATTAGATTCCTAACACCACCTCTTTAGCCAAGAAAAAAGTCTAGGGGGGGTTATAGAGTTTTGTGATAAGCAGCTTTTTTTCTGCTTCGTTTGATAACAACCGGTAAATTATAAATTTGGTTTTCTTTGCTGAACAGGTAACCAGAATCATCAAGTTTGGTCTGAATATGAAAAAGCCTCGGATTTTGAACTTCAAGCAGCTGCCAGCTTTGAAGAAATTTGAAGAAGAAGGCATAATGAGTTGTCATCTATCTTAAATTAATAAAAGCTTTAAAACACCAAAGTTCTTTCTTTTATTTATTACTTTTTTTGAAGCTCAAAATTGTAAGAGCTTTTATCACATCTTTCATATCTGAGCATTTTTCCCATCCCAGAGAGGACCCAGATCATCTGGGTTTAGTTAGTCTGGGTTAATTTAGTCTCTTTTTTTCGGCTAATCCTTCTAGCCCCTCTATTGTTATGGACTAAAGGAATTAATAAATTGACTGCTATAGACCGAAGTACAAAGAATTTCCTAGCTTTGGTGTCGAAAATGTATTTCGAAAGTCGTGTGTATCAAAGTTGGCCTGCTTCAGAGCATGCTCCCCAGCAGGCCCACTTTGATTTGGATATTACATCGGAACTACAGATGTAGCTATTTTTATTTTTGGCGTACAAATATGTACATATCTTGTAGTAAATCTCCTTGTTCACTAAACACGCAAAGCTTTGTGTGGGTTTGCGAAAGAGCATGTCGTTTAATACTTGCTGATGTAAATAGGAAACACCCAGACCAATACAAACAGACATGTTCATGGACACAAAAATGTTTGTACTCTGTGGGGATCGAACCCGCGACCTTTGGTGTGGTAGCCGACTTCTCAACAATTACACCAAGACGGTCGTCAACACTATGTAGGTATAAGACGAAATTTTACTAGCAAGTTAATTGCTCTGATAAATATACCATTTCAGGGGTATTATCTAGGCAGTTTATAAAAAACAGCAGACATTATAAAAATGTCAATTCATCACTGATGTGTGAAATAATTAGCACTTACGATAGTGCATTCACTCTGCTCAATCAACTATTATACCTATTAAAATCATAAATGCGAAAGT
Source organism: Udea ferrugalis (assembly GCA_950022985.1). NCBI lineage: Eukaryota > Metazoa > Arthropoda > Insecta > Lepidoptera > Crambidae > Udea > Udea ferrugalis. Next base: position 7,341,128 of record OX465533.1, read on the forward strand.
TAGCAAGTATGGATGTTCCACAATTATGAGTCAATTGTCAAAGTATGGAAGTATGCTCTTTCACGTCAAAACTTAACAGTAATATAGACCCAATCTATAAAGATATTGTTCAAAGAACTTAAGACCAAGCTGACAAGTTTATAAGCCATTTGCGTAAGAAAGAAATAATTTTTGACCTTTACTTAAAAAAAACAACACACAATTAGAGATCGCCATTGATTTAAACAAAAAAAGCAAGAGACGGCATCCATGTAGGTAGGTACAAAATAAAGTGAAGTTTATAATGCCAAAAGACCTTGGTATAATAAAAAGTTTGTTAGACAAAATTAATATGTACCTAATATGTACCCGAATTTATGTTCACAATAAAATTTCATTTCATTTCATAAATTTCTTAGGATTTTTATGTACTATCTTTTTTTTGCAATTGACTCATAATTATTGGCACTGTTTACAATCATAACAATAGATAGGAATAAATATTTCTAAACTCATAATGCGCAAAAAAGCTAAGTTTGTGGCAGCCGCATCAATATTCTGAAGGTCATTGCTGACAGTGGGGAGTAGTGAATATTGTTACTAACGCCTATGAATCCCTGTTATCTGACAAATGAGTAAACATTTTTATTTTAAACTCTTGCAAAATCTTATCCGGATTAAATATGTTTATTTGCTTTAAATGTGGTTGGTGTTGTGGCGGAGGTGTGGTTTAATTGATTCATTCCTCACCCACCTTCTAACACTCGCGGCACTTATTCAGGAATTTGACAAGCAACACAAACCATTATAGTAATTGATCAGTGCCAATCATTAGGTAGTCAAACAATATATAAGTAAAATCATTGATACTATTAACAATTTGTTTTTATCAATGTTCATCAAACCTGAAAATAAGCAAGATTTGAATAGATCAAGGGATTTAATGAATAGTTACTTGCAAGCAAACTTACTTAGAAAATCACCTTTGCATAAATCACGTCTCCACAATTCCACCTGAAACTAATACTAGCCGACAAGAACTACATACACTTTTCATTAAATATTAAACTTTAACAAACTCTTCCAATAGTTCCAATACCAACTTTTTCAAACCAGCGCCAAAGGAGTAACGCTGCTGATGACGTTTGACACATAATGTTGCAAGCATTTAATTCAATAGGGAATATGCACTGTTCTTTTTTATATTTTTTATGATACCGTTTTATGACTGATCAATAATATTCATCACCAAAAATGCAAAATCTATTAAATAAAAATAAGTCGGGTTTTCCTTCCTGACGCTATAACTCCAGAACACACGAACCGATTTCCACGGTTATGCATTCGTTGGAAAGGTCTCGGGCTCCGTGAGGTTTGTAGCAAAGAAAATTCCGGAAAATTTCAACAAAAAAGCGTGAAAATCTTAATTCACATACGGCTAAGTCCACGCGGACGAAGTCGCGGGCGGGTGCTAGTGTTGTATTTTATAACTTAGAATAATTACACCTAGAATGATCGTTTCCTTCAAAGCAGTCTGTCAAACACTGTGGTCAAACAAAAGGTCAAAAGTGAGCTAAAAATTAAATCTATGTGTGCGTAAAGTACTTGTATTTACGCACAACTAAACGCACACAGATGCGTCTGTACCTATAGTCAACCAAAGTAGTTATTTAAACTAAGTACCTAGTTATGTGAACTAAGATAATCCATAAATTATATTCATAAAAAACGTATGCAGCTCTTTAACAACACTTTGACTTCTGTATCGCTTTGTCTCTTTCATTCTTGTTGCTGCCGCCATTTGCGAGTAAGTGACGCGACACGTCAATTGCATAAACTATGCTTTAGCGTTGCGTTCGTTTTTTTTTATGAATAAGGGGGTTAGATTTGAATGTTTCGATAAAGTGCGAAAATATGTTTTATTCTATAAAACACAATAACACAATGTGTTTTATAGAATAAAACATATTTTTGCATTTTCTCGAAATCGTAATTTCTATGGTCACCAGAAAACATAGCAATATCAAATGTTGTTTTCCGTTCCCAAACTAAAACTTTGCTGATTGACATTTATCAGTACAGGTTCTAGCAGGAGTAGCAGGTTCTGTCTCTTGGTAATCAAGAGTTTTAATGACAATTGTTTGTATACTAACTTGAACAGTAAAACAGAGGAGCTGTGACATAAAACGGTCGCCATACTACGTCAACACATTTCTTTAGCGTAATTAAAGAAATGTCGTTATCGATACAGTTTTCAGCCTAGTGATTCTCATTAACATCGTTTCACATCTCGATCTCTCTCAGGATTAAATCCATTTCATTTTTTAAAAAAAGAAAAAAGAAGTGCGTTATTTAACTGTGACGTGTTTCACTTTTACATGCAACAAAATGTGGGAGAATTTTTCGCTTTGTTGGCAACATTTTCCTAAACTGTGGCAAGAAAAATATTTTTTAATACAGTTGCTCAAAAAGTGGTACTTTTCGTAGCTGCTTAGCGTGCGGAAACTTGGTTTTTCCGCACTAGTGCCTTTTGCTTTCCCATTTTTTTTTGATAATGTTAATAAAACCCATTCATCCTACCAAAGAGGTTGTCTGTTCTCTCATTTTTTTTTGTTTTTTGATACGTTATTTGGCATCAAAACTGGGAATATAATATTATTAAAAATATTTCAATTGCATTATTGACAAAATAAAGGGTTATTTAGTAACTATTAACAATTAAATTTCGGAAACAGATTACTTAAAGTTGGCTGTTTGTGTATTAACAATGGCCGGAGATTTGTAAGTATGAATGAGTTTCACCAAAAAATACTTGAAATGAAATAATAGGTATTTATTGCATTTCCATTTTAAAATGCAATTAAATTACTTCTTATATTTTTACTAGGCTGAATACAACCGATGCCGTGTTAAAAAAAACTGTCAATCCTAAGTTATTCATTCCCGCTTTCTTTATTTACGATTAGTCACGACTGTCATGATATACTTTTTTAATTGATCGTGTTTTAATGTTGTTTATTTTAAATTTTTCATACACAAGTAAATGTATTTGACATATTTTTTCAAAATAGTTTATTTTTACTAGGCTGAATGCAAACAACCGGTGCCTCGAAAAAAAAATGTTTTTTCATTCCCGCCCTTTTTACTCTTGATTTAATTGTGTTAATGATTCGCATTGGTTTGATATTATTGTTACATTGTATTTTTTTCGCAAACGTATTAAAAAACCTTGTTCGATACACGAGCGGAAGTGTCATTCTCACTCGTCCCGAGTCTTGACCCTCGCCTGCCGGCTCGGGCCAAGATGCCTCGAGACTCGTGCAAAATGACATACTTTCCGCACTTGTATCGAAAACTACTATTTCGTACCACTTGCTCAAAAAATTGACATTCTAGCCCGCAAAAAGAGAACATAACAATAGTCATTTTTTAATCTGTTAAAAACAGGGAAAGAATGTTGTACTGAATTTCATTCATCCCCTAGAGTGATAATGTGATTATTATTATTATATTTATTTATTTATTATTCAAATCAACAAAGATAAAATATTAAATTAAAAGCCTCACAAACCACTTCCGCGGTTGACTGCGAGTGCAAGTTAAATAATTAACTAAATTAAATATTAAATATAACTAACATAACTAATAACATGATTTTTGCAAACTTATGTAATGCCGTTTAAGCGCAGTGCCAAATTCTTTATTATTAGCTATTTTTGCAACTTCAGGCGGCAGGGCGTTGACCAAGTATGGTAAGCGTTTGTCCAGTGTACCCTTATTTAAAAACTCAATGGTGTAAACACAGATTTGAAAGTATTCTGCTTCCAGCGGCAGGTACGTTGTACCCAGGGTTCATAATTATTACGGCGACCGTACATTAATAAGGCAGTTTATTCTTTTTTTTTGTGACCTGCCAGTATTTTATGTGTTAAATAGAAAAGTTTTAATAGTAAATATTGTTTTGAAAAGAGAATACGCATTTATTATGGAGTTATGATGAACCAGTTATGCGAACCAATGAAGCTGTATGAGCCTGGGGCCCAATTCTCGGCACGGCCGATTTTCTTCCTTTAAAAAATAATAGCATTAAGGTTAAGCTTGTCTATGGATGCTTTTATAGGAAATGGTAGCTTCCCCTCCTCCCGCGGATGATGAGGTTTCTAGTCTAAGGATTGTCTTTGGTTTGTAACCTAGGTTACGCTTTTGTTGATTGTCATTTGTGTCAAGTATTGTCAGGTTGGTTTTTATTTCATTGTGTCAACAATTATATTTTTTTCAGAAAATATAAATGCTTAAAAGAAAATAAACTTACCTACCCTTCAGAAAATGCGGTAAGATTGTTTGGAAACATAATTGTAGAAGACAATCAAGTTTTAGAAAATAGCCCACATCAACGGGGTTTAATAAAAGAGTTGAAACATCAAATTCAGTCCAAGCATTCATCAGCATTCATATGATTCTTTGGGTTGTAAGCAACACAAAAGTGTAGTTGCGAAAAGCTGTTTTGATTTAACTCTGCGATTAACTGTGTTCAATTGGTGCAACATTATAAACAAAAATCTCAAGGTACGGATGTTTGTAGATTGGAAAAGACGATTTTGCCCTGTATGCAGCGTAAAGCATTTACTAAATATTAAACAAAATTAAGAAATAAAAGGCATACTAAGTGAAAATTGTTTAATTTATACCCAATTTATATTTCCAAAGAAAACAAGCAGAATTTAGGTAGGTACCTATAATATACGTGGATTTATAACGGTAAGCGTTATAAATCCACAAATAAATAACAAAGGTTTAACATAAAACCTTTTTGTATTTATTTGTGGATTTATAACGTTAACATCGTTGCCGCATTATGAAAAAACAATTAAAAAAAAAAGCTATCAAAATCTTTATATGCGGAAATCTCTATGGATCATAAGGCGAGTTTTTTGCTACGGAAGTTACCCGTCTGAACCTGTTCCCTATCTAGTTTGTGATTCTCGGGCATGCGACATTTTAACACCTTCGACATCTAACAAACAAAATGGCGGATAACAGACGTTACCATGGTAACGTGAGAGTTAATTAATTTAAGCTAATTAAGGGTAAGTTGCACCATAGTAGAAGTTAAAGTTAAAGTTAAATTTTTTGTTAAATTTGACAATTCGACGTCATTTTTGGTCGTCAAATTGTCAAATTTGACAAAAACTTTAACTTTAACTATAACTTCTACTATGGTGCAACTAACCCTTAATATCTCGCATGTGAGGGCTAGCGTGCGACAAACAAGGGTGGTTGCCATGGAAACCACTCTCGGGCATACGACATCATAATGCCATACAAAAAAAATGGCGGATATCACACGTTGCCATGGTAAATAACAATAATAAGTCCTCATGCGAGATATTAACAACCGCCAGGAAGTCTACCACGGAAATCGATGACGATATATGCGGATCCATCGACAGTGCCCCGATACGTTCGTCTAGTAGCTACTCCGTAACATTGTCGTATCTCTCCACGACCGTCGTTATCATAGACAATAATCGTGAATAAATGACTGAATAAAAAGTTTGTTTTCCTTGAACTAATTGTTTTCACTCCTTTTCACCCCAATTGGTTAAACGAAAACAAACTTTTTTTCGGACTCGTTGCCTACTAAAAAAAGAAGTCGTCAATGTCAAAGTGACAAAATAAATTCTTTTTGACAGTTTCAACTGGTACTTGCTTCGGCAGTACATACTAAAATTGGAACGATACAGAATACAGAGAAGATTAGCATGGCCCCTGCGCAAGGATGACACGCAAAATCGTGAAGCGTTCCACATTTTTAGAATTGGCTGGAAAATTTTACCACAGTATCCAAAGAGAAATCCCCTGCCGCCCATGGTTTTTCGAAACGCCTAATGTACCTAAAAACGTAGTTTCCGTTATTTGCCGTCTTCGTCTAGGCCATGCATGTACTCCTATCCACTTGGCCAAAATAAGAATCAAAGACAGCTCGCTGTGTGAATGTGGCTTGGATGAAGGTTCTGTTGACCACATTTTCTTTAATTGCCCGAATACTGGAGCCTCACTTTACGATAAGTTAACAGAAAAAATCCCCCGCCCATGTAATATGAATTCTATACTCTCTCTGGTCAACTCCCCCTTCTTAGAAATACTGTCAAAGTTCATCTCAACCAATAAAATCAGATTATAATTTTCCTCTAAAATCGCAGATATGTCACATCCTCTTTCCTTCTACGATCTGTTTCATTTAAAATCTATTTATTTTTGTGTCCTCTGTGCTGTTTTGTTTTGTTTTTTTTTTTTTATTTTATTTCCTTTCTGATAAATTCGCTTAGCCAGGCAAAACAGGCATACGGTAAAAAATAGTGGTTTGCACCGGAGCGAAATTTTGACAACCGATTGAATTCACCGGTGATTGAGCGATCTCCGGTTATTCTCCGGTGATAAACCGGAGAACGTAAATTTAAAATACCTAAAAGTAAATTAGGACTTAACAAGTGTTTTTATTTTTGGTCAAGCTTTATTTGAAGTTTAAATAATACATACACACTTTTTATTGTGTAATGAATAAAAAGTGTGTGTTTAATAAACCTTTAAAAATATTTACGAGATTAAAAAACATGGTCGAGAAATTTTTATATCGAAAAATTTAGCGTATTAAATAAATCTATTTTAATTAAGAGTGTAGAAGATAATAACGAGAACATTAGAATATTTAATTTAATATACTTAACAAAAAAAAACTTTTTTTACTTTAATTAGAATAAAATAGAATAGTATAAGCATTTATTCGGTAAACACATCACATAAATTAAGAGTATGTGTCGAATAATAACACCGAGTAATAAAAATAAAGAATAATCATAAACTAATACAGGTCTTTCATTTCACCGGAGATCAATCGATTAATCTCCGGTGATTTCAATCGATTACTTTTACCGGTTCTTCACCGGTGATTCTCCGGTACTCACTGCTCCGGTGCAAACCACTAGTAAAAAATGCAAAGATCCCGTACCGTGTAGTGGCTACCTACGTGACATTGGCGGAATTGTGGTAAGAAAACCCAGACATCGCCACAAAAAAAAAGAAGAAGAAGAAGCAGTTTCAACTGGTGAACTTTTTTTTTTAAAAAAATTGTGCTAATCATAAATCAAATTTTGTATTAGAACTGTTTTGCATTACAACAAAACAGATGTTATGTGTTGAATAAAACACACAGCGTTTAGGGTGAAGAAGCTGTTCATGGTCTTATTTAATATTAGCAACACCTTACCTTAGTCTTTGGTATTTTTAGTTCCAATTTCTCACCAGGAGGGCGCCACCATCTTTGTAAAACTTGTGGCGACAAGTATTTGAATTTCATAGAAGTCTTCCCTCACCTGCAAGCCACTTGCTCCAACGCTGTGTGTTTTATTCAACACATAACATCTGTTTTGTTGTAATGCAAAACAGTTCTATTATGTGTCTTCCTAAAACACACAGCGTTTAGGGTGAAGACCTGTTTGTTATCTGCTGGTGAGAAGTAAATATTAAAAACACAAACGCTATGTGATGATTACATGAATGCTTACATAATCAATGATTTATGTAAGAGACAATGCACAAGGATAAACCTTTATTAAAGTGTAATTCCCACAATAATTAGGGATCAACACAGTTAAAATCAAGAATATAATAAAATCAACAAGGCAACAAATTATATAATTTGCTCAAATAACAACAATACTTAATTGCATTCACTTCTTATCAATAATGATAATACCCACAATTGTGAATTGAGTTCTCATTGTTTGCTTAGAAACAAACCTATTACTTTTGCTATCAACTTTTAGTGAGATCACATTAATCACTGAATGATTTATTTTTGTAATAACAATATAAACAAAAATAAACAATAATTAAATATATGAAATATTTGAAAAGTTAGAATATAACAAATCTTCTGACAGATTAGTAACAGTTGGACTTGATGACAATAAAGATCAGTTAGTACATGCAGAGATTCTTTCCCAGTTTCCTCTGTCTGAAATTTCCTTCTTGGGTCAACTGTCTATTCAACTATTGGGTAACTATTGGGTATTGGGTATGCTACCGGGAGATGGATCTATGGTAGTTTTCTTGAAATTAGATCTGTCATCATAGTTCTTTTAGCAGGTTTAGGTTAACCAATTATTGTAATTTAATAATTGTGGTATATTATGCCCTTCAAATTGTCGAGTAGGTATTGGTTACCCCTAATATATATGTATATATTTATGTGATAAATTGGTCAAACAAGTCTGGGTGATATGATAATAACCATACCCATTGTTGGTTAGTTCCACTATCATAAATTCAAATTCAAGACATAAGTGCACTTTATCGTCTTGAAAAACTATTTTTTACAGGTAACTAATATTGATGTTAGTTTCATGTATTCTATGGCCAGACACTAGAAGTAGTATCAGGGCAGCAGGTCTGGCTATATCGAGGTTTGTGTATTCAAACATGTTGAATTTATTAATCATTGAAATAATATTTTACTGTTCCAAACAGCGGATGTGCTTGGGTTTAGCGAGACAAATGGCTTCCAGTTTCCGAAGGTTTTACAGTAAGTAAGAATGGCTGATTATGCTAAAGGATAGTACTTCAGCAAAGCCTTCCTTCAAAAATATCATACTCTCGCGACCATATCCCTAACGGGTCAGTCAGAAGCACACCGACCGCCGTCGCCATGGCGAACAGAACACACAGAAGGCCACATTTCACCGATGGAGCTTCAAAAATATAATTGCTAGAAAAGGTCTTTAGCACACTTCTTAGGGACTTATCATTAATCCTTCTGGTTCCGCACCAAAGAATCTATTAAATGTTAGGAAAGGATAATATATTCAAAGAAGTTTTATCAATAAACAATAAAGATGTTCGCCAACTACTTTCAAGAGACCTTGCTTACTTGAATTCTAGTCTGCTACTTGTTCAGAGCACCCCCAACTATCCAAGGCTGGAGTTGCAACTGGGCCACCTGAGCAGGGCTGAGGCCCGTGGACTTGTGTACAAGTACCTTCCGCAGGTATGGTATTGGAATTGGCTCATTCAAGGTTCGACACCTCAGACCCGGCCACCAAAAGCATTGGTTTCAATGCGGAGCTATTAGAATGTAGCTTCCCTTTGCTGAGTTTGGGTGAGCTAGCATCCAAGTAACAAGTTGGACAGTAAGAATATCCAAGCTAGATCGAAATCCACTAGCGACTAAAGGTGTCGCAGACAAGAGCTGAGTCATCGTTTTAGTATAAGGTGCCCTAAAGAGGGACCACAGCTGGGCTGGACCGCAGCAACGCTATCTCGCGAATAACCCACTTTCTGAATACGACCTCCGTGGCCTGGGGCAGTAAGTGCCATTGGGGCAAAGTTCGACCTCTTGACAGAGGGTCTGCTATTCCGTTTAGCCTCCCCGGGAGGTTACAAGCCGACAGCATTATATGTGTTGAGCTGCTCGGTTAGCTCCAAGAGTCTGGTTGTCAATTTCGACATGGCTAAGGAGCGAATTGATTACTATTGTATGATTGACATTATTATCTAGCCTCCCCGAGAGGTAACAAGCCGACAGCATTATATGTGTTGAGCTGCTCGGTTAGCTCCAAAAATCTATTTGTCAATTCTGACATGGCAAAGGAGCGAGTTGTTTATTATTGTACATATGACATTATTTTTTAGCCTCTCCGAGAGGTAACAAGCCAAAGGCATTATCTTGAGCTGCTCAGTTAGCTCCAAGAGTCTGTTTGTCAATTCTGACATGGCAAAAGAGCGAGTTGATATTGTATGTATGACATTATTGTCTAGCCTCCCCGAGAGGTAACAAGCCGACAGCAATATGTTAAGCTGCTCGGTTAGCTCCAAGAGTCTGGTTGTCAATTCTGACGTGGCAATGGAGCGAGTTGTTTATTTTATGTATGACATTATTGTAATATTCTCTGACTGAATCAGAATATGAGTGTTCAAAAGAACTTATTGTTGGCACCTGATGGCAGCAAAAACAGGATACAATTGTTTTAAATTTGAAAACCAGGCTCTGACTTGGTGACCACTTGCCTGCTGAGACGTTGTCATTGAGATGAGGACCCCAGCCTACATCTGCTGCATCGAATGTTAGGTACTGAGTGACCTCTAACTTTTTTATGGGACCGAGCTGTGCTCTATTATAGACTATTGTCCACCACAAGTTTAGGTTTACTTTACCTTGCTTTTGAAGACAGCATCTTCCTTTCTCTTGGTTAGCCTTGCATGAAACCTCCAAAAAGAGAATAATTGAAGTTTCGGCAATTTTGAGTGCCTTTTTAGAATGGGCATGATAAGCAAAGTTTGATTAACAGACATTGAGTTTTTACAGTGCAACTATTATTATTATATATATACATATTTATATTAATAAAATAAATTGTCAGAGCAGAGTTATTGCAGTCAGTAATAAGACACTTTACAGAGTGTCCTATAGTAAGCCCAAGTACTCTACCTGTTGAATTGGCTTTAAGACTGATCAAGGCGGTTGATATGCCAGCTTCGAGTCTGTAGGAGTGCCATAGTTTCCGCAACTTGGCTCTCCAGAATAGAATGGTCCTGGTTGACCAAACGGTAATTGTCTAGATGGACTAGAATTCTGAATGACATACCGAGAAGGATTTCTGTAATCCAATTGTAAAGTCCTGCAAAATATTTGTGGTGTGGTGAAAATTGATCTTATCCCACCCCGGTATTTGGTAGGTGACATTGTGGTAAAACAGCTGAAATCTATTACTCGGGCTCTCAGTATCTTAAGTGGGCCCCCTTCCCCCTTCCCCCCCCCCCCCCCCACCAATGAGTATAATGGTTCATGTGGTGCTCTGGGGTTCTGATGGGAGTCGGGGTCATTTAAAAAGTAAGTAGAAGTAAATGATTCACCTTTGAAATATGCAGGAGATCATTCAATTCAGCCACATTTGAGTGCCCCCTAAGACTTAATAACTGGGGTAAATTTTTACAATCATACAAATATTCTGAACTTGGACCCCTACAACCGAACCACTTCCATCCGAAAACCTTTGGTGTAATTTTTCTCAGGTTTGGACTATTCATTTTATTTTTTGCGATACATTCTATAAACTCAGCCCTTTACCACAAATAATTTGCATAGCCACATTTTATTACATTCAGCTTGTGGACCACAAATAACACTTACTTTATTGAACAATGTACTGAGGCCCTCAGAATGAGCGGCAGCCCAATTGACAAGTTCTGGGGACCAGATTTTATTAATTGATGCTGTTCAAACACCACATTAATAGTCCAGCTAACAGGTTTTCAGTAGAAAGTAAATATTCTTTCTGATTGTTGAAATGGCACAGTTCGCCATTAATTTTCAAAGGTACAAAGCCTGAGCTGCAATCGTTGATTGCGAAGCCCATTCATAACGAATTGTCTTCTATGCATCAGTATCGAATGAATCAGTATTACTGCAATTTAACTATTTTAGAGAGACATTCTCCATAAGCTAAAATAAGCTATCTACATTTAAATTTGACATTAAGTAACCATAAGAGTTTCAGTTGATTGACATGGATTGTGCAATCGTTTTGAGAACTGGTCAATTTTGCTTCGAGATATTGTCCTAGAAGCTTGTTTAAATACTTTGACAATTCTGTTACATAGGTACTGAGACATGGAAGCAACTTATCAACGTGTCAACACGCAGATCACTACGAGAAACATATTGTTTTTACTTACGTCTAAGACGTTCATTTAGTGGAGGACTAGCGAAATCCATTCGCTTTTTGTCTTCCTAAAGCGAGGAAGAAGACGAAGTAGGTACCTACTTTCGTCTGTTCGCCTCGAGTCAAGAGTCATCTCCCGATTTCCATCCGGAGCATCAGGGTTTGACTTTGCAAACATTCTTCCTTACCGCTACGATCATGGCGATAAGAAAGCGCACAAAAACAGATACACTTCACTACTTTTTTCACAATTAAATTGGAATTTTCACTTTACGTGACCGTTTTTGCAGAAAACCACAAACGCTATGAAATTCAAATACTTGTCGCCACAAGTTTTACAAAGATGGTGGCGCCCTCCTGGTGAGAAATTGGAACTAAAAATACCAAAGACTAAGGTAAGGTGTTGCTAATATTAAATAAGACCATGAACAGCTTCTTCACCCTAAACGCTGTGTGTTTTAGGAAGACACATAATGTGCAGTTATCTTTAATAAAGGTGTAAGGAGTTGTGTAAGTACCTAAATAGTTAATTAATTTCCATGCGTGCAAGTATTATTGTAAACATTTTGTTTTGATTTACCTATTTTAATTATTAAGCAATGCACTTAGTCCAAAAGGCGCGAGGTTCGACATGGAAAGAAGATACGGTGTCCGATGTACAAAAAATTACTCAATAGTTGACAGGTAAAGAGATAAAAATTCGGAAACGATGATGGACACGATAGCTTGGCTAGTATCGTTAGAAAGTTCGGAGATTTAACATCTGTGTAAACGTCAAACTAGATTTATCGTGTACGCAAGAGTAACACACGACATCCCTTGTCAAAAAAAGTTTCGGTCGTTACTTCGTTCAAACGATGCGTAGGAGAGTAGGGTTAGACACGAGGAAGAGCACGAAGATTCGATTTTTGTGTTCTGTGGTAGACCTCCAGCGTGCGACATGCAACGGATGGTCATCAGCGTTCGAGATGGTTTCTCGTATGAAACTAACTGTCAATTAAACTCCGTGTTTGCGCAGTAAGGATGGCTTACATTACATTAGGCTGAAGCGCAATCAGAATTTCCTCGCAGATTATACTTATTTATGTATTTATTGGTTTACCAACAATTGTACAGTAATATACAATGAAAATACACACATATCTACATCTTAAGTCTAAAAGTACAATATACCTAATTTAGGTAAACACTGCATGCATTATTTAAAACAGGCAGTTTAAAAAAAAAGTACAAATTAAAGTGGTTTCTAAATGCAACTATAATATTATTATATAAGAGTCGTGTGAGTCAGCCCACCAGTGGACTTACGGCGTGAGGACACCTTTCCGTGGTGCGAACGAGTCTTTAAAAAGGATTGGAGGTGCTCTCGGCGCAGTTGTGACTGAGGATCGGCAACGAACGCTGCTGTGAAGCAACACACTCCGGGTCGGAAATGGGATGGGTGACCACCAGACCGAAATTTAATGATGTCTTTTTCAGGCATCTATGGTGACCACGTTGAGCAGTTGGTCCTGGCTGACGTCATTAGATGTCAATCGTTAAGCCTAGTCAGAGGCCTTAGGGTGGCTTGATAAATCTGTCTTTAAAGGTATAGTGAGCACTAAGCTTACACCCCTCCAACAATACGCACTAACCCCGATTGTTGGCGTATGGTTCGCGCCACTAAAGTGAGACCTACGTTATACTGCTGGGCATTGGTCTCCCATTTTATAAATACATATAACATAACATAAACTGCCTATGTACGTAGGCAGGTAGATTTAGTTATTTTGATGTCAATAGTTGCTAGTGGCCACCGGCGACTTCATCTGCGTCGACTGATGTTTTTTTTTAAAATATAAATTGATTCATAAATTGTAGCCTATGTCCTAGCCAAATGTATAAGCTAGGTATATTATGGTAAAGTTTCACTAAAATCCATTCACTTTTTACTTGAAAGAGCAACACGGCACATACATCCATTCACACATACAAACTTATGCATATAATATTCATAGGAAATGTCATAAGGTTAAGCCGGTCATACGCCTAATAAATAACGCAATTAAACTTAATGGAAGCGTCCCGTTTAGGCAAACAGTGAGCGGCTGACTGTCCACCGGCTGACTGAGCGGCGTAGGTATCGGTCACTAACTCGGCGTAGTGAATATACGCTGTCAGTGCCAACCATTCGCTCACCGAATGAATCGGCCTAATAAATGTCGCAAACTGCGTGTGTGACCCTCACTCCATCTCTAGAATGAATAGGAATAGGAAGGCAAACCGGAATCAAATAGTCAGCCGCTCACTGTTCGCCTAAACGAGACGCGCCTTAAAACAAAGGTAAGTAAAGCATTCAGGCATTAGTTTAGAGGTTTACCCTTGTTTGATCGAACAACGTTTCGTCGAAAATCAGTTGGTCGAACAACGTTTGAGAAAATCATCACTTTGTATAATATCATTTGATAGAATTTTCAGTTCGTCGAATGTTTATTTGCTATAACAACGTTTGCACTAATGATCAAAAGGTAGAATGTTCATTTGATGTAATTTTCAGATGGTATAACATGCCAAGCAGCATGTAATGAGGCAAGTCGTTTTTTGGGTTTAAAAAAAAAAATAACCACGAAGGCTTAAGGCGGGAGCGAAGCGGAGCGTAGCTCCCGCCTTAAACCTTCTAACCTAATCTAACCGAGTCGGTTCCGCCCAAACTATAGTATAGGGCAGTGACGAAATTCGATAATATGAAATTAGTTCAAATGAAATTCGTTCAAACAAATAATTACATCAAATAAAAATTTACCAATTAAATATTCGGTCAAATGAATAATTCTACGAACTGATATTATTGCAACTGAAATTCGACCAACTGATTTTCGACGAAACGTTGTTCGATCAAACAAGGGTAAACCTAGTTTAGATACCTACATCTACTCGTATGTATGAGTTTTACCATGGTTTTATTAATAGTAAAAACTGATTTTCATTCTAAGATATTTATTACAGATATTGTGTGCATTAAATTTCTGCGCCCAAGGGAGCTACGAAACTCTAGTCGGAAGATGCCGTAACATTAGCTTGTCGCCCGTTCACCATATTATTATTTCGATGTATCATAGAAGTGGTGGAAGCTCTGAACGAGCCATCCAACGCCAGAAACAAATCATTGATTGTATTGTTTCCATGTCGCAGTTGTGCCACCACCTGCAACACAGTGTGATGAGGAAAGCTACCTCAACAGGAGGAAGCAGAACTATGTCGTGAACACACAATTTATTGATAATGTGATGATGCCAATTCAAAAAATATCATTGCTCGTTTTCGTTGGTGTTCATTTCTGCTGTGATAGTTCCCCATCTTACTTCTGCTACTTTTTTAGTACCTAGCAGAAAATTTGCCATTGTGCAACTCATCATCCACCTGCATCAATTGGATGAGCCGTACGTGTGTGTCTTTTGCCCATTTTATGTGCAGCTCTTTCTTTTCATAACTGTTTACATATTACAAGATCAACAATTTCAGTATTTTCAAACACAAATTGACAAATCAATATTGACTTTTGACTTGACATTGACAACAAGTTGCGTTCCGTTTCCTTCAGGCTCATCGTAATATTTATTATTTGTGATAGAGCCATTTAATGAGCTCCGAGATGATGTCATGATGACTGGATGAGAGCCATGAGTTATAAACTCGAATAATCATATCACACAATCGAAGAATAGTAGTTTTCGATACAAGTGCGGAAAGTATGTCATTTTGCACGAGTCTCGAGGCATCTTGGCCCGAGCCGGCAGGCGAGGGTCAAGACTCGGGACGAGTGAAAATGACACTTCCGCTCGTGTATCGAACAACGTTTTTTAATACATTTGCGAAAAAAATAATATCAAACCAATGCGAATCATTAACACAATTAAGTCAAGAGTAAAAAGGGCGGGAATGAAAAAACTTTTTTTTTTCAAGGCACCGGTTGTTTGCATTCAGCCTAGTAAAAATAAACTATTTTGAAAAAATATGTTAAATACTTGTGTACGAAAAATGTTAAATAAACAACATTAAAAACGATCAATAACCAAAGTATATCGTGACAGTCGTGACTAATCGTAAATAAAGAAAGCGGGAATGAAAAACTTAGGATTGACAGTATTTTTTTAACACGGCATCGGTTGTATTCAGCCTAGTAAAAATATAAGAAGTAATTTAATTGCATTTAAACATGGAAATGCAATAAATACCTATTATTTTATTTCAAGTATTTTTAAGTGAAACTCATTCTTCTCATTCATTCATGCCAAATAACGTATCAAAATACAAAATAAAGTGATTGAACAGACAACCTCTTTGGTAGGATGTATGGAGTTTATTAACATTATCAAAAAAAAATGGAAAAGTAAAAAGCACTAGTGCGGAAAAACCAACTTTCCGCACGCTAAACAGCTACGAAAAGTACCACTTTTTGAGCAACTGTATTAAAAAATAAATTACAATCGACCAAACGGAACGTTTATCGCATAGACAAGATGTTCGGTCTACGACATTCATGTCAAAAAGTCAGTTTGACTGAGCGGTGTTCCATTATCACCGTTTTTATAAATCTGCTCAAGCATTTTTTTCTTCTGCAAGGTTCAATACCATAAATAACGTTCGATTGTAAATAACCCAAAAGTAACAAATAATAGAAAAAATGAAACATGTTTGTCAGAGACAAAAGACGTCAATATCTCTAAGGGGCGCGAGAATAGCATTTTTTTTAACATTAGAGATTTTAGTGAGATTTCTTAACTTCATGCGAGATCTTAACAACTTCGACATATATCACATTTCCCGAGAATTAGGGCCCTGATGTCTTTGTTTTTCCAACAAAAAAAATGTAATCAAGGAATTTGCCGCGTTTTTGTTTTCTTCAAATACTTAAACGAGAAGTTTATTTTAATTTGTTTTTATAAATAAGTTGATGTTTCGAAAATACGTTACGATGTTAAATCAAAGCGACAGTGACAGTGAATTGTCGGATTCCATCAGTGCAAATGCTGCCGCAATCATAAATAATTTGCTTCCAACAAAATCCAAGGAAAATTATTTAAAAACTTACGAAGAATTTTCAACGTGGAGAAGTGCGAAAGGCCTATCAATTTCAGAAGCAGTACTTCTTGTCTATTTTGATTATTTATGCAAGACAAAGAATCCGAATACACTTTGGCGCATATATTCAAAACTGAAAGCTACAATAAGGCTGCCTGTCCATTGACGCGGAGAGGGGCAGCGGAGCGGAGAAACGAAGAAATATTAACCAATAGGATTGCATGAAATCTCCGCTCCGAGATTTCATGCAATCCTATTGGTTAATATTTCTTCGTTTCTCCGCTCCGCTGCCTCTCTCCGCGTCAATGGACAGGCAGCCTAAGCATCAAACACAGCATTGAAATAAATAGATTCGCGAAGTTACTGGCTTTTTTAAAAAGAAAATCAGAAGGGCATTGCGCAAAGAAGTCTAAAATTTTTACGACTCAAAATGTGGAAAAATTTCTTAATGAAGCTCCCGACGAAATTTTTCTGGCTACAAAAGTAAGTATACATGCACGCTTTACATGATTTAAAAATGAATATTTCTTATCTTAATAATGGTAATTATTCTACATATTCACCTGTTTTTTATCTTTGTTTTAGGTGGCCTTAATTTTTGGACTCAATGGTGCTTGCCGCGGATGTGAACTTGTGAACCTAAAGGTGGAGGACGTTGAAATACATTCCAATGAGCTGCTGCTAATTAATTTGAAGGAAACTAAGACAAAGAAAAATCGGTCATTCATTGTACAAGGACAAAATACTAAAATCATTCATAAATACCAAGCATTACGTCCCACCAACATGGAAAACAATAGATTTTTTATAAACTATCGGAATGGGAAATGTACTCGACAAGCCATCGGCAAAAACAAAATTAGCAATATGCCAAAGGAAATTGCTCAATATTTAAAACTTAAAGATGTTGAACTCTATACAGGTCACTGCTTTAGAAGAACTTCGGCGACTTTCTTGGCGGATTCAGGAGCGGATATTACGTCAATAAAAAGACACGGTGGTTGGAGCTCTGATGGAGTAGCTGAGGGTTATATCGAAAGCTCAATGGCAAATAAAACCATATGAAGCAGTCAAATTAACAAGAATATAAAACTTAATCCATCAGAGCCACAACCATCAACTTCCGGCATCTTATCTTCGTCCGTAACTCACGATGCACCACCACCACCACTATCTCCGACGTATACTATCTACAATGAAACGCAAGTTCCTCAGACGCAAGAACAGACAAATACTCATATCAACTCATCAACAATAAATGTACCGAACAAAAATGTAACTCTCTCTATCAGTAATTGGACCAATGTTTCGAATATTAACTTTTACTTTTAACTGTCATAATTTTGAATAAATGGTTATCTCATAATATTATTGTGTTTATTTTTTCGCAAATGGTACGAAAAGTAGAGTATTTTCCTCGGTGATAAAGCTGTCTTAGTCTTGGGTGAACTTAAATCCCTCGCTACACTCAGGACTCGTCTTAAATCCCTCGCTTCGCTCGTGATTTAAGTTTTTAACACCCTCGCTACGCTCGGGAGTAAACCACGAGTCCTTCGTTACGCTCGCGATTTGAATCATCACCCGCGACAGAAGACACTGCTTTATCCCCTTGTTTAATAATCTACTATTTCATTTTATTGAATGTTTTACGTAGAAATATACGTTCAAACGCATAAATTACCCGTGGAATGTAATTTTAAAATCTTTCTTGTGTTTTTCCGATGTACGGCGGCCGGCACATCACCATTTCCGGTCAGTCCTCCTTGCTCTATCGCGAACAAATGTCATTTGTCAGGAGCGAGAGAAAAAACGGAAATGGGGTAACCTGATGTGCTGTTGACTGTACTGTGACATCCGTTTACTGCCCAAACCGTCATATTTAGATAAAAATCAGGAGCAGTGTTTGACACGACATGACATTTAGCACTGACGACGGGCCGATTTACCAACTTAGCCATTCTGGCTGGGTTTGAGTTGCTTCACTTTACGGAGGTGGACTCGGTTTCTAAGTGTAATTATTCTAAGATTTATAAAGTTTTCAAAATTTCAGACTTTTTCAAGCGTTTCAAACGGCCGCCATTAAGGCGCGCTCGGTTGTCATAGACTTTGAAGTCACGCAAGTCTCTATGACAACACAAATGTATCTGTGCGGTCCGTAATGCGATTACAGGTCCATGGGCGCTCACAGCGATAACAGGCGTCCCGAATTGAAATATCGCGTCAACAGCGCCCACAGCGCTGTCAGCGTGAAAACCAATTCGGACCGCTAGATAGTGACACATAACCTAACAATTTCTAAACTTTTAATTTCTATCATTCCCAGGTTAAACTTGCGGTTCTTGTGGTAAAACTTTCTGTTTCGCTATCACAGAAAAAGATTTGTCCTAGCAAAGATTTATTCTGAGGAATATTAGCAAAAATATTTTTACGCGAAAATGTCTGTTTGACGTTTCATCTATGAATCTGACATAAGGTTCACAGCGATAACGCTCCGGAGCATTATCGTTGTGAGCGCAATGGCGCCGTTAGTGACGTCACCCATGACGTAAAGCTGTCTGACGTTAGATGGCCCGTTGGCGCGATATCTCAATTCGGGACGCTCTGTGAGCGCGCTGTAATCGATTTTGACTCAATTCGGAACGCACCCTATGTAACACACTGTTGAATTCTTCTTCTTGACGCGCTTTTGACAGTGACATACGCGTGGACTGTGACGTCACACGCGACCGCTGTTTCAACCGCTTTGAATCTCCCACATTTTTTTGCACTTTTCAATAAATATTCTTACATCTACAAAGAAATAATATTAGGAAATATTGATAGAGACGCAATGAAAATTCATATAGTACGTACTCAATTAAATAATATGACGCTCATCTGTTTCAAGTGCATATTCCCTTTTCAATTCAATTCAATAGGGTAGATGACTATGAGTCATTTTGCACGTTTTTTTATATTCACCAAAAATAATAATTGATTTCAAATTTTATTGTGAAACCACAATCGAAATTTGTTTCAAAATGAAGCCACAATAGGCCTGCAAACTTGGGTGGGCAAGTCCATTTCAAAAGTGTTTAATTTTTGTAAAACAATATCACTATTTTGTAACCCATACTATTATGAAGCAATTATGTTAGGAGACCATTTTCATAAACGCAATATTTAACATAGCTGTCGAACAAATTTCTTACGCGCTCCTTACAAAAATAGGTTCGTGACGTCACGATCTCTGCCACTTTTGTATGGCGCGTTTTTGGGCGAGTCCAAAAATGTGCATTTCAAATTGTGATATCTCGAGTAGTATTGATCCTAATGAAGTGATTATTTTAGGATTGTTTACATAAATGAAAGATCCTTCGATATTAAACAAAAAAAAATTACAGTCATCCAGCCTATTCAATAATTAAGATTGTTTAATCTGCCAATTATTTGATAGAGCTTAAAAAGACAGTAAATTAAACTCAGGATAACAGTGTTTATATAAACTATTTTATTCCAATTGCTCAAACAGTGGTAGGTACTTCACATAGTTGTTAAACAAGCGAAAAGTTGTTTTTCGCGCTCTAGTGCAGTAATTCTTTTGTTTTTATTTTAAAAGTAAATGTGTTGCAACCAAAAAAGTTGTTTGATAGATTTTTACTATTTGTTTTTTTTGGATACGCCATTAAATTAAAATATTATTTTTTACAAAAAAGTTGTAAGTTTCCAAATTTTTTTTCATGAAGTTGGCTGCTTGTGTGATATTGATGAATGCTTGAAAACAAAAAACAGTCAACCGTAACTTTTTCATAACATTTACGTAGAAAAAAAGCGCGGGAAACGTCTAACGGAGCGGTCGATTTGGCTTTGTAAAAGCTATTCATTTACCTAATAGGATCAGTTGGGTATAGTGTTGTACCTACTCATTTAATTTAACAGATAAATATGTATTTATTGTTAATTAGTGCATTTTTCATCATCAGGCAAGTGTATTACAGTTATTTTGTAATCTATGAACGAGCCAGATGACCCTGACCATATTATTCCTTTTGGAAAATAATGTTAAATTCTCAAAATGTTCAATCTCAAAATGTTGAATATCATAATTTTATTACAAATAAGGTGGAAAATGATGGTATGAATGTTATAGACATGGAAGTTTTTTTCATGAGACGGACGGTTTGGAGAGTCTCGAAAATCAATTCAAACGTAGGAAACCACTATAAAAAGGATGTAGGTAGGTAAACATTGCAGAAGAAGGAGACATCATAAAGTTGATTCTGTGATAGGCTCAGCTGATGAAATTGACTGCAAATGTTACAGTAATAATCACTCTCTTAAATCAACTAAACATGACACTGTTGCTTCAACTGTACCAATAACACTGATAATGTTTCTATTGCTTCACCCGCACCAACTTCATCACAAACCCATGAAAACCGTACTCCTATCGGGAGGATCTCTTAACAAGATTCGACTCAGGACCTTAAGTTATTCATCATCATCATCAGCAGCCACATGATGTCCACTGCTGAACTTATCTAATTAAAATAGTTCCCTTCAACCAAATCCTTTGGCCGATTCCTTAAAAAGAATAAATCAATGATATTGTCAATGGCAGTCTGAAAAAGGTTAACAGAGACCGCTTTTGTCAATTATTTTTATTAAGTTTGAATATGCAAATACAAAATACCAAAGGGCGGGTTCCCATACAACAAACGTAATTTTTAGGCGATTTTCACTTGATGGTACGGAACCATTCGTGCGCGAGTCCGACTCGCACTTGGCCGTTTTTTCAATTTGATATTTGCATTCATGGCATTATGAAACCATCTCAAGACAGAAACAGGCAATGCCTAGGTACCTGATTTTGGTGCCTTTTTTTGCTGTTATTACACTGATTAATCGGATTAACAGCAAAAAACCTACCCATTTTTTTGAGTTCATTAATGATACAGCAAAAAAAACTTATTATCCCCATATAGGTAAATTATGGGAACCCGTCACTTGTCCGAAATTTACTAGTCCGAATTTCATTTGACTGAAAACTTTTGACCAACATTTCATTTGCCAGATGTACCTATTGTTTGACATATTTTTAACGTCGAAGTATCTTTTGACATAAGTGTCGTTATACTGGACTACGTTAAACCGAATTTCAGAATAAACTTTTTACTATTGCCCGAAGTCTTTTTTCAACTTTTTTCATTTACTAGATGACTTATTTGGTATATGATCACTTTGCCTAAACCATATTCTACCGTATATTACTAGGCCACAACTACTATTTGATAACGTTCAACGTCTCGTTAACGTCGATTTTCAGTAATTTCAATTTCAGGGCGAATCCGACACAGTCAACCCCGACACCACGAGGTACTTGTTTTGCCCTACCCCAAGAGTGTTATTTAAAAGCGCGTAGGCATGGAGGGGCGAGGAGGCCTGCGGGCGGAGGAGCAGGTGAGCGAGGCGCGCCGCGGCTGAAGCTGGGGTGCTGAGCGAAAGCCATCTGCGACGATTAGCACACGAGGAACCGCTGGAGCCACGTAATGCCGGAGCCGTGACAGAATTCTTGTGTTTTACTTAAACGCATGTTGAATACTTGCATGCTATTCTGTTTGACTGCGGACATCCTATCAATTTCTTATTTTATTTTAAATTCTAAAATTCCTTGTCTGCTTTTATGCTTTCATTAAACCCGTAACTTTTTTATGATCGTTTGGTAAACTAAAAATATGACAATCAAAACAGTGGTCTAATGATTGTTCTGGAAAACAATACTTCGGACAAGTGTCATTTCGGCCAATCATCACCTCGGTAAAACGTTTTGTGGCCTAATGAAACGTCTGGCAAACGAAAAAAAACAGTTGATAATTGGTCAACTGATACAGTGGCAAACGTCATTTTGGGAAAATGAAAAAATGCCGAACAAAAAAAACGAAACGTTTTCGGGACAAGAAAATTCGGTTTTATGATAGGTAACCGTAAATTATAAAAAACTGATCGTCCGTAATATGATGTAGTTAGTGTCACTGCGATTGTACAATTATTGTAGATTCAGATCATTCCGTCATGTTCAGAATAACTGAAAAAATGTGTCTTGGCCAAGATTCGAACCCACGACCATTAAGTTACTACATAATCTGAGACAGTATCGTGAATGAAATAGGGTCACTTCACGATAGAGTAGGAGAATCTACACAGCTACACATGTTCATTACCATTCAAACACAATGGCGGTTGTGAACATCGCGCGAATCGATGCGCAGAACACAAATACTTAAGGGTAGCGGGCTTAGACAATATGCTCTAAGGTAGCGGGAATGTAGCGGGTTGCGAGGTGAGGTTCAATCTTGCGCACTCGGCGCTCTCGCAGCTTACTTCCGAGCCGCCATTAAGTTAGAATCTTATTTTACAAGGAAAGCATGATGGCAGTACGAAAAAACTACAAAACAAATAATAAAAAAAGCAAATCAAGTGACGTCGCTACTAAAATAGGTCACTTAAATCTAAAGACGGCTGTACCTTGCTAGAAATATGACCTGCCTATGTTAAATTTCATATACCTACTTACCCAAAATATAAATTCAAGGGTGGATCCAGCTTTAGCGCCAGGAGGGGGTCACATAGTCGTGGTCAAGTCAAGAACTTATAATTTCCGCGTGCGTTTCCTGTCCTCCGTGTTAGGTAGTAGGCGGGCTCCGTCCGGGGTATCGCGTAGAAGGCTTCGTGCCAGTGGACGATGAGGGAGTCCCGGAGTTTTTAGTGGGTATGCCACTGGGTGCCACCTTTCCAGTGGTGAGTCCCACATAACCTGTCCACCCCCCGGTGGACGGGTATGCGTAATGGAGCAATTATTAAACTGCCTACTCCGACATACACAGACCAAACGCGGGTTTCCATAGAAAAAATACGGTTACGTCTTCCTGCCACCAGAGGCCGCGGCCTCGATGCCATACCATAGAAATACGCGCCGCGTTTGGTCTGTGTATGTCATACTCAGCACCCTGAGTGGTTAGAAAAATGAATGACACAATTTGAAATGGAAAAATGTTTATACAGTCACTGAAAAAACAATTATAGTCGATAAGGAGTCAAAGAATGAAACACGGTTTATAAAATACTGTTTACTTTGGCTTCCCAGTCCGATTTACAGTATTTTCATTAAATTTCACAAATTATGTTCAATAACACAGTTGTATTCGTCTGAAACTTTTGCTTCAGAAACGTAAATGTAAACGTAATTGTGATACACATTATGTAGTGTTTCTTTAAATTACAAGCCAGGACGGGGCGTGGCCACGGCAACCGCAGGGTACCTAGCACAGCCCCTAGTCGAAACACAAAATCATCTTAAAATTAATAAAAAGATAATTACAGCATAGCTATATTAGATTATATATATTAATAAGCTCTAATTAAAATACATACTAAAGACCAAACTAAATACATTTATTTGCCAGCCACTCGAATCTGATTGTTAGCACCACATTATATCATAACCCTTTTACAAAATTTCCCAGCGACTGCCGTCTTACCACACAACGAATTCTATCAATATATTATAATAACAGAAGTCTATAACAATTACACAATGAATAAAGTACATTCAAATTATTATGAATAATTGAGACTTCAATAATGAATAATTCGTATTCGGTTGAATATTATTATTGCTTCTTGTTTCTATTTCCACATGCAGCTTTTGATAGCTAAGTTGAAAAAGCTTATTCGAGAAATATTTATATTATTTAATCTATCGTTTAAATTATATTTAAAACATCTGTCAAAAGTATCTGGGGCATTACATCCAAAAGTTTCACACCGTGCTGTGATATGGTACCTACATACATAGCTTTCGTACTAAAGAAGCGAGGGAGCGGAAGCGGTAAGCGAGGAAAAATCAACCAAAATTACGTGCGCGCTGTGTGAGGCCAAGACTGTACTGGCTGGTTTCCCCTCGATTAACCGCTCTGCGGCCGCGCTGCGCTAGAGTGGAAAGCTGGCCTGAACCTATAGAATGCACCCCAGTGTCTTAAGTCTAAAATCATAACTTAATTTGTGATGGATGAAATGTAGATTAATACTAACTATAAATTTTATAAAATGGACTACTTCATAAAAACTCTGTAATTTGTCGATACATCACCTAACTTGTTTACAATCCCTACGCGGTGTGAGAAAAACGCCTTAACTACATTAACACGTAGTACCATAAGTCGATTTGGGCAGTGATTAATAAGGGGTTGATGCCTCATTAACGTTCATGTACTATGTATATTTATTAATACTACGCAAAAGAAGCCTTATCGCATAAGAGATGATATTACATTCTAGCTGTTTTTATCTACAGCGATTCAACGCGCGCTTCGAAGCAGAGAGGCGGACGTGTAGTCTCTAACTTGCAATATTTAGGCTTATCAGATCTACAAACGTCCCAGTCGTAGTTTGGGCATGAATCACACAAATATAATAATTATGTCATAAACAACTAAATAAATATTTTTTTCGCCAAGTGACATACAGTGAGGCTTGCGGGCTCAAGGAATTACAAGTGGTTTATGCGAGCAACCCTTTTCACAGTATTTTTACTGTAAGGTTGCAAAAAAGCGAATCATCACATAAATATCTACACTATAGTAACTTCCTAAACTTTTGCTAGTCATTTCGTAAACCGAAAATGTACTTCCTAGTTACTCGTCATTTGTATTTTTTTACAATGGCAATCATCGGAACCAAAGTTAGTCAGCTAGTTTGGAAACCAATATTTCTCTGTACCCTTGAAACAAATGCATAAGCTGAAATATTGTCAGGTACAATTTTGATACCAAAGTCTACAAACAGACATGTACGTGCCTGTTGCAGTCATTTTTCCTTTCAAATTATTATGTTGCTCAATGGCCCTTTACTTCTTAGTTATTTTAGAACATCGAAAGAACCATACATTTGACTATAGGGTACCTACTGGCCTAATTTTAGCAGTCCGCAAAATAATTTAAAGTACGCGCCTTGGACGGGTATTTCTTACAATATGATATTTTGTCACCTACACGTAAGCTCAGACTTGGACGTCATAAGCGGTTGAAGAATTTCCTGCCTACTATAATACTACACATAATATCTTAAGCTAAAAAACCATTCACAGCCGAAACGCAATAAAGATTTTGATAGAACACCGAAATAAAATATTTTTAGAAATCATGTTTCACGAGATTGTGCAATAAACAAGAATATTATGATTTTTTTAAAATTATATTGATGATTTACATCATCAATTTTCTTAAATGCATAAAATATTAATCTTTGTAAAGATACTTCTTAAATGAGTAAAGTAATTCACTTAGATTAGTACCTACACGTAGATAAACAAGAAATCATCTAGCTTGCTTTTCATTACAATACAGTACGATTATTGGATTTAAACACAGAGATTCCCTTTATGAATTTACAAGAAAACAGGAATGGGCAAAATATTATGATTTACCGGTAAGATGGGGTTAATTGGTATCTGGGTCTTAATTGGGACAAGACTTTGAAGATGTTTCAAAGCTTTATTTTTCTTAATTTCTTGAATGTTTTTATATTCACTACAGGTATAAACAAAAACACCCAAAAATAAAATAAATACAGCACTTCTCTCGAGCTTTGAAACATTTTCAAAATACTGTCCCAATTAAGACCCAGATACCAATTAACCCCATCTTACGGTACCTCAAACTAGACTAGCTGAATTTCGAAAACGTTTGCTAATGGAATACCTACCAATAATTTGGAAGATGTAGTTTTGAAAACTGTAGTAGATAAATAAATATCTTATATCAAACTCAAAACATGTCTACGAATTTCTTTATAAAATGTAAAAACAATATGAAATTGCATCTTGAAGAGAGCACAAAATTATGAGTAAAAATGATTTACAGCTTTGAAAACGAATTATTGTATTTTTAAAGTTGACTTTGAAATTATTTTAATACGGTATCAAAGTAGGAGTCAAATCACACAATACATTAATTTAAGCATTAACGATAGATCTATTGAAAAATATATTTTTAATTAAAGACAATCAATATAACGAGTACGACGATAAAGCCGTAAATCATAACTCATAAGTACTATAAAAATCGTACCCAACCTTATCCACCACTTAAATATTGAAGACACGACATCGCCACTCAATACTACTATGAGCATATTGCCTGTTATGAGAATTATAAAAAACAAAACTAAACACGTGGTTTTTAAAGTGCAGCATCTCAGAAATTTGAAATTTCATTTACTAATTAAAACCATATTTAAACAATATTTTATCCACGCACATTATACTCATTAGGCATAATACGTCTCAACGTCTTTCCCTACGAATTCAAACGTTGTGGTCGGTTCAAGTCTGCACTATAGTTCTTCTAGGTTTAGGATTTAGTTGCGTCATTAATCAACTTAGAATGATGGTTACATCGAATGAGTTTTATATGAACAAGATTGTAAACGAAAGTAGTCAATTAATATTATTATTAGGTACTTTACTTAAGTTCGAATTACTCATTTATTTTTACGAATATGTGAAATTGGTGTTCCTTTCTCCAGACAAGCAGGATTTTTAATAAATATTTCAAAAGCCGAAGTTGCTAGGAATTAGGAATATAATTAACGACTTACTATTTTCGTATCGCGAACGACTATCGGCGGTGCAGAGCACATTGCGTATTCGCGAATAAAGCTCTAGATCATGTGATGCTAATTTTTGGAATGTATGCTAAACATAGATGAATCATTTTGCCTAATTTAATCAAAAGTGCTTAAGACCAAATCTATCGCAGGTAGAGAATTGCGCACATCCTCAAGACATCTAGGTTATAGCTATGAACTTAAGCAACAACCACTAAGACTAATTTTTACACAATAAACTTATTTATTGAACGACAAAAACATTTGTTAAACATTTCTTCACCATTTGCACTTTTAACACATCAATATATTAATGACTTAAGACGTACATATTCGAACTAACATTCTGTATGTAAAACAATACATATTTTCATTGTTATATTGAGCTAGCCAAAAAGGATATAATCGAAGTGATTAAATTGTATAATATGATGGCGGTCACCCGTTCGTAATGTTGTCCAGCCAGTACGCAACGGCTGGAGTGTTAAACTTTTAAGACGGCGTGAAGCCCACTGTTACGGTAGAGTTGTCTGCTGTTCAAACATCCATCGACAAGCTTAAAACCTACACTATGAGTACTACTATCGACAGATAATTTATAAATATAGTACTTATTTGGTGACCTTTGATCTGACGATAAAGGGCTAAACTGCCATTGAATTTCCTAATACACTGAACAGGTGTACTGGACTTTAACAAAGAGCTGGGGAAACGTCAAGCTTACACCAAGTATCGGGGTTCCTTAGAGAATCGCCTAGCTGGAGCGGGCGACGACCGTCATATTAGCCACCGGTGGTACCGCGTCGGGAAAGTAGGCCCTGGAGGCCACTTGGCCGATGAAGCCTTAAGTACGATTTACATCAAAAGGCGCGGGTCAGAGCGCATTACACAATTGGAAAAGCAAACTAAAAACGTATTTTCAGGATGTTAAAATTAAACCGTTTCGGGGGTCCGCGCGCAACAAAGTTTCCTGCAAATTGGAGTCTTAATCACTTAACAATACTCCAAACTTTCTAATTGCAGAATGCACTCCAATTTCATTCGATCTAATCCGCACTTTACAACCGCAATAAAGAGTTACATCAAAATATTTACACCTCTACACGCGCTGCTCGATCGGGACCTTTTTACACTATCACACTAAAGACTAACCACGATTCATAGAAGTTGAAAAAATATTATCAAAAAATAATTATGGTTGGTGCATTACGTCTTTTTTATCTGAGCAATGTTTGCGACATTATAAAATATTACATTAGCGTCTGGAATATACTTACTCCCAATTCGCGATAGTTCTTCGCAGTTTCTATTTAAGCATGATGTCGTAACATTGGCAACTACTAGGGTGGAAAGCCAAGAGTGAAACTCCAATAAGTGTCTATCAGTTAAAACACTCATTTCTTATTAACGTCTTAACACATCTTACATTGATTTCCATTTTGATTTCGTTTCTATGACATTTTATACATTTTTGTCGCTTTTCTCTAGTAGAAACTTGCTAGCGTGTTGCTATTGGCTAGCCTCCCTAATGTTTCGAACAGTTGTCAACTTAATAGAAGGGTGAAAATGCACTGTTTTTGTACGAAACTCAAGCGACGGCATACCAGAATGAGATATCGCAGACATCGAATTAATTTTGTCAGGACTTAGGCTAATTTTCTTCCTACGGAGACGAACTACATAAATACAAATATATCAAATTTTGTACGGCATCATCTGTTTACAATCAATTATAATCCTATGTGATTCTATAAGGAATCTCGACGCTGTCATAGTTGCAAGTTTCAGCGAATGTAGGTGCATTTATTTCGGGATGGATTACATCGCTGGTATTAGGCTTACTGAAAAGAAACGGTCAACAGCGCCGAGGTACCTTCTAGAATCGAATAGACATGTGTTACACGAGACGATTCGAACTGAGCACGAATTTCAATGTTTTGCATCCAACTCACATTGATATAATATTGAATAGGCATGATGACTGTATTTTTTTTTTGTTTATTATCGAAAGACCTTACATTTATGTAAACAATCCTCAAAGAATCACTTCATCTGGATCAATACCACCAGAGATATCACAATTTGAAATGCACAATTTTTGGACTTGCCCAAAAACGCTCCATACAAAAGCGACAGTGACGTCACTATCGCTGTCACTTTTGTATGGAGCGTTTTTGGGCAAGTCCAAAAATGTGCATTTCAAATTGTGATATCTCTGGTGGTATTGATCCAGATGAAGTGATTCTTTGAGGATTGTTTACATAAATGTAAGGTCTTTCGATAATAAACAAAAAAAAAATACAGTCATCATGCCTATTGAAAAAGTTACTCGAAATCAGTTTCGTAACTCGCTGTAAAAAAATCTTATTTCTGTGTTCGGAGTGTCCTCGAAATTATGTTAACCGCGAAGCCGGTGAGTATCCGTTCTCATCGCTCGCAGTGTTTTCGTAGTCCGTGTGCAATCGCGTCCTACCCCTCCGGTTTCAGAGGTCGCTGTAAGACACGTTATTACCGTAAGCGTGCCTTTGACTGTGTGTATTACCGCTCGTGGCCCCTTGCAGCCGGCGCCGGGTGCGGGGCGGCGGGGGCGGGCGCTACGCGTCGGGCGCCACGTGGTGCGTCGCGGCCAGCAGCGCCTGCGCCGCCTGCGCCAGCATGCCGCGAGGGTCTGACACATAACACATCGGTTACTAAACTTCGTAATGATGAAGACTAATCATATTATATTTTCAGAAACTATATCACTCAGAAAATAGGAAGCAGAATAGAAATAAAAGCGAGTTTCATTACCATTCATAAAGAAAAAAAACTCCAAAACCTAAAGTTTGTGAAGATGTTTACGAATGTCGAATGGACGTTCTTTAGGCGGGTAGACCACAGTTCTACCATTAGTTCACTATTAGTGACACATTTAGGAACAAAATCCATGCGGTTCTATTTTTAGTATAAAACTAATGACATTATTAAAAAATATATATTGTTTTATAACAGAAATTGTTAAAAAATATTCTGAAACAACACAGAAGCAAGAAAGGATTCGAGTCTTTGATTATGCAGAGTAAATCTTAAACCTCAACGCCTCCCTATTTTATGCTAGCGTGTGCGTGATATCGCGACACGGCGCGCGACGCGCACGTACACATTGAAACCGAGAGTGGCACGTATCTATCATACAATGATAGATGTTCTACTATATGGTTGGCAACAGTTACCTATAGTCTGTGGCGGCGGCGCGTCGGGCTCGTCGTCCAGCTCGGCCGGGCCCTCGTCCAGCGGCTCGTCGGGCTCGCTGCCCTCGGGCTCAGAGTCAGAATGGTTGCCATGGTTACCTATAGTCTGTGGCGGCGGCGCGTCGGGCTCGTCGTCCAGCTCGGCCGGGCCCTCGTCCAGCGGCTCGTCGGGCTCGCTGCCCTCGGGCTCAGAGTCAGAATGGTTGCCATGGTTACCTATAGTCTGTGGCGGCGGCGCGTCGGGCTCGTCGTCCAGCTCGGCCGGGCCCTCGTCCAGCGGCTCGTCGGGCTCGCTGCCCTCGGGCTCAGAGTCAGAATGGTTGCCATGGTTACCTATAGTCTGTGGCGGCGGCGCGTCGGGCTCGTCGTCCAGCTCGGCCGGGCCCTCGTCCAGCGGCTCGTCGGGCTCGCTGCCCTCGGGCTCAGAGTCAGAATGGTTGCCATGGTTACCTATAGTCTGTGGCGGCGGCGCGTCGGGCTCGTCGTCCAGCTCGGCCGGGCCCTCGTCCAGCGGCTCGTCGGGCTCGCTGCCCTCGGGCTCAGAGTCAGAATGGTTGCCATGGTTACCTATAGTCTGTGGCGGCGGCGCGTCGGGCTCGTCGTCCAGCTCGGCCGGGCCCTCGTCCAGCGGCTCGTCGGGCTCGCTGCCCTCGGGCTCAGAGTCAGAATGGTTGCCATGGTTACCTATAGTCTGTGGCGGCGGCGCGTCGGGCTCGTCGTCCAGCTCGGCCGGGCCCTCGTCCAGCGGCTCGTCGGGCTCGCTGCCCTCGGGCTCAGAGTCAGAATGGTTGCCATGGTTACCTATAGTCTGTGGCGGCGGCGCGTCGGGCTCGTCGTCCAGCTCGGCCGGGCCCTCGTCCAGCGGCTCGTCGGGCTCGCTGCCCTCGGGCTCAGAGTCAGAATGGTTGCCAATGAGGTGTCGTGCATGTTTCAGGCTAGCACCAGTTACCTATAGTCTGTGGCGGCGGCGCGTCGGGCTCGTCGTCCAGCTCGGCCGGGCCCTCGTCCAGCGGCTCGTCGGGCTCGCTGCCCTCGGGCTCAGAGTCAGAATGGTTGCCATGGTTACCTATAGTCTGTGGCGGCGGCGCGTCGGGCTCGTCGTCCAGCTCGGCCGGGCCCTCGTCCAGCGGCTCGTCGGGCTCGCTGCCCTCGGGCTCAGAGTCAGAATGGTTGCCATGGTTACCTATAGTCTGTGGCGGCGGCGCGTCGGGCTCGTCGTCCAGCTCGGCCGGGCCCTCGTCCAGCGGCTCGTCGGGCTCGCTGCCCTCGGGCTCAGAGTCAGAATGGTTGCCATGGTTACCTATAGTCTGTGGCGGCGGCGCGTCGGGCTCGTCGTCCAGCTCGGCCGGGCCCTCGTCCAGCGGCTCGTCGGGCTCGCTGCCCTCGGGCTCAGAGTCAGAATGGTTGCCATGGTTACCTATAGTCTGTGGCGGCGGCGCGTCGGGCTCGTCGTCCAGCTCGGCCGGGCCCTCGTCCAGCGGCTCGTCGGGCTCGCTGCCCTCGGGCTCAGAGTCAGAATGGTTGCCATGGTTACCTATAGTCTGTGGCGGCGGCGCGTCGGGCTCGTCGTCCAGCTCGGCCGGGCCCTCGTCCAGCGGCTCGTCGGGCTCGCTGCCCTCGGGCGTGTGGCAGCGCGACGGCGCCGCCACCGGCTCCGCTCCGGGCTCGGAGTCCGAGTTCTCTTCCTCTGTAAATATCGAAACATTCTATGTATTGTCCCCAGAAAAAAAAAAACAAAATACTTTTAATCTGTTACAAGCGCTTTTAAATCGTCAAAAAAACAAACAAAAATACACTTAACAATAGACTTAAATAATATAATAAAAATAATAAAAAAATAGTATACAAACATAATGTGACTCAACCACCGGTGTCGGAAAGTTGTTTCTGTACTGAGGAGAACCGGCAAGAAAGTAGGTAGGTAGTATCAGGCTTCGCATTTCCGATGTTTAACTTGCTCTTGAAAAATGTTTTTTTTTGACGTGATAACGTTTTTAAAATCGTTTTAGTCGGGTGACATGTTCAGAAACTTGTGTCACACCAAAACCTCACGAGCGCGATCGCAGGTATAACGAGAGAGAGACGGACCGATCTCCCGTCTCATCTCGAGCGCTGCCAGTCATTCCGTGAAACTTGTCACGCGGAATCCTCACGAGTGAGGCAGGCATAGCGTTCGAGTGAGTGGACCAATCTTCCGTCTCTCTCACTCTTCCTTACTTCCCAAAAACTTATATCACCAATAAGACGTTATCACGTAAACATCTCGATCGTAAACCTACTTTACAAACAACCAATTTTTTTTCAAAAGGGTTAACTAGATTTCAACCGACCGTGTTGGCTTCTCATTTCCCCACCGCTGCGGCCAAGATACCTTTAGCCTTCAGAACCGTGATCAGTAGAGTGAGCCTGCTCTACTGGTGGCAGTTCCCACCCTACCTACTGTCCTAACTTTTTTTTTTTTTTTATAGTGGTCTTCAAGATGACCTCACTCCACCTGATGGGAAGCAGTCGTGAGGTCCAGATATGGGGTTGACAAGCACAGTACTTGAAAACTACTTTGCTGGTCAATCTCATTTTGAAGGCCTGCATAAATGCCTTTTCACGCCCCGCTTAAAAAACCCGGGATTGTAGGAAGAAGGAAACACATGCGCTGGAAGAGCGTTCCACGTCTGGATAGTACGACACAGTAGTACACACGTACACGACACATGTAGTAGTAGACTCTTCCCGCATGCACCCCAGAAGCAAGCTACTTCCCCTTACTATCTATTTATGTATCTATTGTTTGGTAGGGCTAGGGCTCTAGCAACCTAGCGTCTCGGCGCAAGGGTCTCAAGGCTTTCTAGGGAGTTAGTTCCCTTCCTTACCCTTGATATTCCTTTCTCTGTGCGGTGATGCGGTGCCTTACAACCACTTAGGTTCCCGACCGTACAGAATGAATGGAAATGGGTAAATGGTTCATTTCAGTGACCGTACATATATTAGTACACCATTAATGATAACTAATGCACCATTAATGATAACTAAAAAACAATATGAACGTAACACTAGCTAGCGCGCGCGTGCCGCCCGCCAGCGAGCGCAGGCTGCCCCGCGCCCCCCCCCGCCCCCCCTCCGTCCTCACCAGGCGCCACACTCACCCGTGTCCCGGTGCAGGCGCGCCTGCAGCGCGAGCGCGGCGGCGTGCAGCGCGCGCGCTAGCGGCGGCGGCGCGGGCCGCGTGCCCAGCACGGCGAGCGCGCGCGCGCGCGCGCCGCCCGCCAGCGAGCGCAGGCTGCCCCGCGCCCCCCCCCGCCCCCCCTCCGTCCTCACCAGGCGCCACACTCACCCGTGTCCCGGTGCAGGCGCGCCTGCAGCGCGAGCGCGGCGGCGTGCAGCGCGCGCGCTAGCGGCGGCGGCGCGGGCCGCGTGCCCAGCACGGCGAGCGCGCGCGCGCGCGCGCCGCCCGCCAGCGAGCGCAGGCTGCCCCGCGCCCCCCCCCGCCCCCCCTCCGTCCTCACCAGGCGCCACACTCACCCGTGTCCCGGTGCAGGCGCGCCTGCAGCGCGAGCGCGGCGGCGTGCAGCGCGCGCGCTAGCGGCGGCGGCGCGGGCCGCGTGCCCAGCACGGCGAGCGCGCGCGCGCGCGCGCCGCCCGCCAGCGAGCGCAGGCTGCCCCGCGCCCCCCCCCGCCCCCCCTCCGTCCTCACCAGGCGCCACACTCACCCGTGTCCCGGTGCAGGCGCGCCTGCAGCGCGAGCGCGGCGGCGTGCAGCGCGCGCGCTAGCGGCGGCGGCGCGGGCCGCGTGCCCAGCACGGCGAGCGCGCGCGCGCGCGCGCCGCCCGCCAGCGAGCGCAGGCTGCCCCGCGCCCCCCCCCCGCCCCCCCTCCGTCCTCACCAGGCGCCACACTCACCCGTGTCCCGGTGCAGGCGCGCCTGCAGCGCGAGCGCGGCGGCGTGCAGCGCGCGCGCGAGCGGCGGCGGCGCGGGCCGCGTGCCCAGCACGGCGAGCGCGCGCGCGCCGCCCGCCAGCGAGCGCAGGCTGCCCCGCGACACTGCGGACCGCACCTCCTCCGCCAACGCCTCCGCTCCGGTCCACGCACCGCCTCCACCCATCTACGAATACAACACAATTAAACTAAGAATATGTTTCGGTAAAACAAAACACGCAACCTCGCATCGCGGTGTAAATCCGGGTACAGATTATTTGTAACACATTTATGTTTCAGTGCTTTCGCTAACACATTAAAATATGTAGAAAATGTTGTACATGGTGGATGGCAATTAATGGCTTAATGGATGTTTATTTACCATAAATGTTTTTTTTTTGGCACAAACTTCAGGAATTTGGTTTCTGACAAAATACGCATCACATCTTTACGTTTGGAGTACTTTCCAGCAGTTTTGTTAAATCTTAGATGAATGAACATACCTTCGGGTAGTAATGCAGCATGAACTGGTAGATGGCGTTGTCCTCGAGCGAGTCCCGCTCGTCCAGCAGCACGGCGTCCATGTACTCGGACACCACGCTGCACTCTAACAGCATTTCTTCTAACTTCGCGTCCGCCTGCAAGCGTGAGTTAGCGTGAACCATACAGACAATGAGTTAAGGTCCGAAAATTTTGACCCGAATTGAAGAAAGCGCTAATGCCACGCAGAGAACGCAGTGACGTCATGAACGAATTCACTATCTGCACCATATTGCACTTACAACTATTATGCACCACGTTATAATCACCGTAAGCTGGGTGAAACGGCAAACAAACATTTACTTCAAAAATATTGGTGACGAAAAATATTTCTACAAAAGAACAAATAATAAATGATAGAACGAACTGTAAACAATATAAATCAAAAATCAAGATCAAAAGGTACTAACTTCGGAGTGCAATTTGCAACCAAATTGTTTGCATCGTAAGTTGTCAATCGTGCTTTTGAAACCGGAAAAGGAAACAAAATGGTCGGCGCTGTGACTGCTAATGTCAACGTGAATAATGGAGATTATTTATTTATTTCTTTCTTCAAGTGTCAGCTATCTCGCTCACTTACCGGCGAGGCAGCCACGTCCCTCCAGAAGGCGGCGAAGTAGTTGAACCTCAGCGGCACGGCCTCCAGGGCGCACAGGGCCGAGAGGAGGACCAGTTGCTCCGACATGCAGCGTTGGCTTCGTGCGCCGCGACAGCAAGTGTCAGCGGTCTCGCTCACTTACCGGCGAGGCAGCCACGTCCCTCCAGAAGGCGGCGAAGTAGTTGAACCTCAGCGGCACGGCCTCCAGGGCGCACAGGGCCGAGAGGAGGACCAGTTGCTCCGACATGCAGCGTTGGCTTCGTGCGACGCGACAGCAAGTGTCAGCCGTCTCGCTCACTTACCGGCGAGGCAGCCACGTCCCTCCAGAAGGCGGCGAAGTAGTTGAACCTGAGCGGCACGGCCTCCAGGGCGCACAGGGCCGAGAGGAGAACCAGTTGCTCCGACATGCAGCGTTGGCTTCGTGCGACGCGACAGCAAGTGTCTAGAGAAAATGTCACATTCAAGTTACAATAATTTCGAAAACGACTCTTCCTAATTTTTGGTTTTGCGAGACTATCTAACGTGAAGTTGTAAGTTGATTTTGCCTGTTAACAAGTTCGGAGGAACCAAGGCATCGGATCACAGGCATTGTGATTTTGTACACATACGCATACAGATACTAGATTAAACTTTAAAAGTGAGCACTTTTAGTCGACTTTCTTTTCTTTTTAACCTACCTACTTAGCAAGCCACAACTACGCGTGATTATGTTATGTCTAGGAAAACATGAAAGTGTATCACTATAAGAAAGCCAACCTGTTGGATTTGTGACAACTTATGGTAAAATAAAGAAAAGATTTACGGACGGTAAACTTGTGTTTATGTAAGAGTGAGGTTACATTAGTATAGAAATAAAAATGTAGTGTAGAATAGAAGAAAAATATAGTGCTGCATTCACAACAATTTAACACAATCGCGTACACGCGGGCTCCACGGATATTCACCATCATATTACGCCCCACTACGGTGTTATGAACGTGTTGAATAATTTGAGTGAAAAAACAAAGACATTTACCAAAAATGACTATTGTGTGATAATGATAGGTGAAAGAGATTTTGAGACTTCACAAAATTATAATGATTTAGTTAAAAACATTAGAGAAATACTTGTAAATGTAAAACATACTAATATAATAATATGTGTCCCCACATATAAATGTGGAAGATTTTCGCAGCTCTTTAACCAAAGAATAGAAACATTCAACAGGTTTTTCTATTACGATGTACAGAAACACGAACATGCATTTGTGCTTGATTCAAATCTAAATCTCACTTATGACTACAAAATGTTTGGTGGTCTACATGGTACCATTAACAACAAAGGTATGAAAAATGTATTATTCAACCTCAAAAACCTGATTAAGGAAATAGATTTGTATAACCGCGTTAATAGCCATATTGAACCTAGTTTAACTGCTGCAGAAAGTAATTTTTTTCGTCCCTAAAGTAGAAAAGAGAATGTTCAGAATATTACATCAAAATATAGCTAGTGTTATGTCAAAGAAGGATATACTAGAATTAATGTTAGCAGATCTCAAAGATTTAAATAATACACCTGATGTGATATGTCTCACTGAAACTTTCTTAAAGGCTGGTAATGAAAATAGTTTCAAACTGCTTGATTATGATCTGGCTGCCTATTTTAGTAGGGAAAATAAAAGAGGAGGTGTCTGTATACTTGCTAAAAAAGGTATTGTATTTAAAAAGAACGCATCAGTAGCTAAACATGCGATAATTAAGAACTTTGAGTGTTGTGCTATAGAGATACCAACTAACAATCTTATAATTGTGTGTCTGTATCGAACTCCTACATCTAATGTCATTGCTTTTTTGAACACACTCGACACCGTACTTCATGAACTAAACAAATGTAGGAAAAAGAAAGTAGTTATTGTAGGTGTTTTTAATGTTAATATCCTCAAGTCCGATAAAACATCTAGTGCTTTGAGAGATTTAGCTAAAAACTATAATTTACAATTTCACATAAATGAGCCAACTCGTAGGCTTTCTTGCATAGATCTAATATTAAGTAATATTGAGGATGCCCTTGGGTCAGTTTTACCTTTGGGACTGTCAGACCACGAGACAGCTCAAATGCTAAAAATCCATGTAGAAGATAAAGACGACAACCCTAAACTTATTTTTGAGCATAGAAGAGACTATAGCGAGGATAACATAAAACTGTTTCGTGATCACATTAGTAGATTATCTTTTGATGAAGTCTACAAAGAGGATGACCTCGAAAAGTCTTATGATGTATTCCATAATCTATTACTAATGTTTTACAATTTGTGCTTCCCAAAGCTAAAAAGAAAAGTACGAAATAACAGCTCCGGAAATAGTTGGATTACAGTTGGTCTCAAAAAAAGCTGTAAAACCAAACGATCTCTAAGAATTGGATATTATAGATATAAAACTACAACCTCAAAAGTGAACTATTTAAAATATTCCAAAATTCTCAAGAAATGTATTTACCAAGCGCAAAAAAATAAAAACAGTAAATTTATTAAAAATAGTAGCAACAAATGCAGGGCCTCATGGCAAGTTATTAAAAACCAAGAATGCAACAGAAATAACAAAGGGATAGAACAAATTAAAGTTAACAAAGAGACAATACATGACCCGGAACAAATAGCTAGTATATTTAATACATATTTTATTGATTCGTCACATAAAGCAGTACAAGGTGAATCTTCAAGTAAATATAATAGACGAATAGAAGCAAATAAATCAGGTTGTTCAATGTATCTTAATCCGTTTTCTGAGGATGAAATTAAGAAAATAATTATTTCTTTAAAAAACACGAACTCTGAAGGCCATGATGAAATATGCACTAAGGTAATCAAAAATTGCGTCAATGAATTATCGCCTATATTAACTCACCTTATAAATTTATCTTTTCAAAATGGAAAATATCCCCAACGATTGAAACTTTCAGTTGTTAAACCGCTACACAAAAAAGGCAGCAAAACTGACATTTGTAATTACAGGCCTATAACTCTTATACCAATAATAGCGAAGATTTTTGAGAAATGTATGTTTACTAGACTCATGCACTTTTGTACGTCTCTCAACTTGATTAATAATGATCAATATGGTTTTCAGAAGCAAAAATCAACTAATCTTGCCATATTTGCACTATTTCAAGAGGTTTTGACTAACGTTGACATGAAAAAGATGACTACAGTTTTGTTTCTAGATATGGCAAAGGCGTTTGATCGCGTGGATCATGACATCTTGTTACGTAAATTAGAGTTTTTGGGAATAAGAGGTCTCCCTCTCCAATGGCTAGAGTCATACTTGCGTGACAGACAGCAATATGTGTCAATATCCATGACAAACGAGAAAAACACTATTAAAAAATATACATCTAAATATTTGTATAATAAATTTGGAGTTCCGCAAGGTAGTGTGCTTGGGCCACTCCTTTTCTTGCTATACATCAATGACATTATGAATATTACGCCGCATAGAACTATATTATTTGCTGATGATGTATCGATAGTAGTAACAACTAATTTGAATGAAGGGATAACCCAACATGAAACTGAAATTAATAAAACGTTAAATTGCTTTATTGAATGGCTTGAAATGCATAACTTAAAAATTAATTTAGTAAAAACGAACTTTTAGCAATTCAACAAGCTCAAAAATAATAATTTAAATATATCATACAAAGGTACACATGTTGAATCAGCAGATAATATAAAATTTTTAGGATTACAGATTGATAAGGATATAAATTGGAAACCACAAGTTGAACAAGCATGTGACAAAGTGAATCGCTTTGTCTATGTTATAAGTAGACTCCGTCATGTAACGGACCGTAGTACAGTCCTTGCCGCCTATCACGCATATGTCGTCTCTGTATTACGGTATGGATTATTATTCTGGGGAAATAGTGTTAATGTCCAGAAAGCGTTTGTAGCCCAGAAAAAATGCGTGCGTGCAATCATTGGCATACAGGTCGGTTCACGGATCTTGACCACAAATGGCGGCCGTCGCGCATATGTACATTCATGAAGAAAAGACTTAACACAAAATAATATTTCATTGTTATATGTAGGTACGACCGAAATTTAGTGATGTGTATTTCGGGCATCTCCGTGTTTCGGAAGGCACGTTAAGCAGTTGGTCCCGGTTGACGTCGCTAGATGTCAGTCGTTAAGCCTAGTCAGAGGCCTTAGGGCGGCTTGATAACATCTGACAATAAGGTTGCTCACTAACCTTACACCCCTCCAACAACCCGCACTGAGCCCGCGTGTTGGAGTATGGCTTGTTCCACCTCATAGTTGAGGTGAGGCCTGTGCCCAGCAGTGGGACGTATATAGGCCGATTATGTTTATGTTATGTATATGTAGGTACCCAATAATATTGTAACTGGTGGTTATGAAAATAAATTAAACGTAAGTCCCTAATTTAAAATGTTTATTGAAACAAAATGAATTAAAATACTGTGCAAAAATAGTCATAGTCATAACATTTAGTCGCTATCGCTATCAAGTTCCATGATTCCCTCTATCATGGAACTTGAGGGATTCGTGGACCTTGAGGAACTAGGGCCGGGTTCCGTATTAAAAACAACGAACAAAAGCAATAACAATACTAACAAGTAACAAAAACAATGTGAAACAAATAACTAAAACAGCGAAACACTTTTCGTTTCAATTACACTCGACAGCAGCGACAGCGTGTCAAAACCGCTATAGACGAATAGCGACTGAGCGGCCTGCTGCAGTCTATCACGTGACGCGCGCGCACCAATGGCATCGCTCCGCTCTTGACGCATTCCCCCCGCGCCTCACACGCACCTCAAAGGGGACCTAAAAAATGCTTTCTGCGCAGTGGTCAACTCTCGTGAATCTTACTGTACCACCCTACCAGACATGTAAACCACTTTTTAGAGAACTGAAACTTTTAACATTGCCAAGCCTTTACATTTTTGAAATAGCAAAATTTGTCAAAATGAATCAAAGACTGTTTGATAGGGCTGGTGACATTAATCCTCGTAATAAAAGAAATCCAGATAGATTAGTCCTAAAATTTGCACCCAGAACCACTTTATATATGAAGAATTGCTTAAATATGTGTATAAAAATCTATAACAAAATTCCAGACACCTTAAAATCACTGAACCCTCCCTTATTTTATAAAAAATTACATTTATGGCTTCTAGATAAGAATTTCTATAGCGTTGGAGAGCTTGTTAAATAAGTTATTAAAATTATTAAACATTTTACATGCCATATATTTGGCGAAACATGTGAAACTACCATATTTTATGTAACTGTTACCATCATTTTATGTACCGTGTTTCCTGTAAATAAAGATTATTATTATTATTATTATTTTCTTAGTGACTTTAACTTCTCTCGAAATATTATTTCGGTAAGATTTCTGATAAGACTCACGGGCCTAAGCCAAGTGAGCCTCACCTCCTGTATTAGTTTGGTTCGATGTTTCCTCCTGTAAGAACTTGCGCACAATGCGACATGTGTTCAAGATTGCAGCTTTCTGCATGGTCATGAAAATACTTTCTGGTAAATCGATAGTGCGTAGTGAAGTGAGAAGGTGTTTTGGAATAACACCAGTACTGGACAGCACCAGTGGAACAATATAGACTTTATCCATTTCCCAGATTCTAAGTATCTCTTGTTTTAGGTCTGTGTATTTGTTAATTTTCTCAGTTATAGTTTTGTGGAGGTTGTGGGTGTTCGGAACTGCTACGTCTATTAAATGTACTGTCCTAGTGTGTTTATTAATTACTATAATGTCGGGTCTGTTATAATGAATAGTTCGGTCAGTCAGTATAGCTCTGTCAAAATAGATCTTGTGGCTGCTGCTTTCCAGTACTGGTTTAGGTGAGTATTGGTAGTAAGGTTGAGGCTTCCCACTGATAAGTTTATGTTTAATCCCTAGTTTCTGGTGAATGATATTACAGATCTGGTTATGGCGGTGTGTGTAGTCGGTTTGAGTTAGGTTGGGGCAAGCGCTGGTGATGTGTTGTTGTTGTTATTATTATTATGATTGTTATTTGAAAG
Source organism: Udea ferrugalis (assembly GCA_950022985.1). NCBI lineage: Eukaryota > Metazoa > Arthropoda > Insecta > Lepidoptera > Crambidae > Udea > Udea ferrugalis. The sequence continues at coordinate 7,382,849 of OX465533.1, forward strand.
TTTCAAAATCTCGAAATACTCGTACGTATATCGGTAAGTACCTGAGATACACGGGCCTAAGCCAAGTGAGTCTCAGTTTAAAACTGGTTGGGTGGGGTTGGTATTGTCGTCCTGCAAGAACTTGCGAACAATTCGACATGTGTTAAGTATTGCGGCCTTTTGCATGGTCATATAGATGCTCTCGGGTAGGTTTATATTCCTCAGGGCTGAAAGGAGGTGCTTCGGGATGACTCCAGTACAAGAAAGCACCAACGGTACGATGTAGACTTTATTCATTTTCCAGATATGAATTATCTCTTCCTTGAGTTCTGTGTATTTTTGAATCTTTTCTGTAATCGTTTTATGTAAATTGTGTGTGTTGGGAACTGCTACATCAATTATTATTATTATTATTATTATTCCTATACGGTTGCCTTGCGGCAAATCCGAGCTCTGCGAGTACGGCGGGTCAACTAGAGCTGGTGGATTTGGTCCATTGATCCATCATGATCCATCATGCGAAGCAGCAAATCTTCGCATTGATGTTTTTAACTTGCCACTCCGGTCTTTTGGTGTGCTGCTTCGCATTTATAGAACAAACAAAGCATCAATGGCACAGTTTAAATATATTTGCGTGGTAAATATGCTTTATTCGTGCTTAAATATAAAAAAATAAATCTGTTGGTGTATTGACAGGTAGCTGTGCGAACTTTAACTGAAAATAAACGGTTATATTTTCAATGTATTTCTTGGCTAAATGTTAATGTTTGTACTTTAGAAAAAGCGCAAATATTCCTATTTCTGATGCTAAAAAAGAAGTATCGAAAATGACGAAAGTGTGTCGATTTATGTCAGCTCACCTATGAGTTTGTGGTATGGCCTGTACGCGCAGGAGCGCGGCGGCGGCGGCGCGTGTGCGGGCGCGTGCGGCGCGTGCGGGCGCGCGGCGCACGCGTGCAAGTGCGAGCGCGCGCGCTGCTCCGTGCGCGCCGCCGCCGCCAGCGGGACCAGCGCGCCCAGCGCCGCCGCGCCGCCGATCAGGACTAGCTCGCGGAGGACGCCTGAGTAGCAACAATAATAATTAAAATAGGGGTGTTGTACACAGGTCGAAGATTGTGATATGTTCATTTTCACAGTATTGATAGTATTACCACGTTCTTATCAGCGGTATTTTTACATAAAAGTAATTATCTGCGCATAGGTTGGTCCTTTTCCCGTTAAGAATGTCCTAAAGTTCAAGCTCTTGCGAAACAGAGATTACTTTCTACTAAAACCTGACGTTAGTCATCTTCACGCAGAACCACGGCATTTCGGGATCTCTAAAGATCTGCTTTAAGATATGCTTTGCCTTTAACCATTGCTCTCCAGCAATCGCTTTACTATATACTCCAGCAACCAATATCAATCCTGCTCCTTGGCTGTGCGACCGTCGGGGCACAGCTGACACAGGGACACTCACCGAGCGCAGGCACTCGCAGGTGGTCCAGCCGGTGGTGCTGCGCGAGCATGGCCAGCAGGCGCCGGGCGCACTCGGGCCAGTCCTTGCAGGCGAGGAGCAGCGCGCGCGCCTCCTTGGCTGTGCGACCGTCGGGGCACAGCTGACACAGGGACACTCACCGAGCGCAGGCACTCGCAGGTGGTCCAGCCGGTGGTGCTGCGCGAGCATGGCCAGCAGGCGCCGGGCGCACTCGGGCCAGTCCTTGCAGGCGAGGAGCAGCGCGCGCGCCTCCTTGGCTGTGCGACCGTCGGGGCACAGCTGACACAGGGACACTCACCGAGCGCAGGCACTCGCAGGTGGTCCAGCCGGTGGTGCTGCGCGAGCATGGCCAGCAGGCGCCGGGCGCACTCGGGCCAGTCCTTGCAGGCGAGGAGCAGCGCGCGCGCCTCCTTGGCTGTGCGACCTAGGCGGCACAGCTGACACAGGGACACTCACCGAGCGCAGGCACTCGCAGGTGGTCCAGCCGGTGGTGCTGCGCGAGCATGGCCAGCAGGCGCCGGGCGCACTCGGGCCAGTCCTTGCAGGCGAGGAGCAGCGCGCGCGCCTCCTTGGCTGTGCGACCTAGGCGGCACAGCTGACACAGGGACACTCACCGAGCGCAGGCACTCGCAGGTGGTCCAGCCGGTGGTGCTGCGCGAGCATGGCCAGCAGGCGCCGGGCGCACTCGGGCCAGTCCTTGCAGGCGAGGAGCAGCGCGCGCGCCTCCTTGGCTGTGCGACCTAGGCGGCACAGCTGACACAGGGACACTCACCGAGCGCAGGCACTCGCAGGTGGTCCAGCCGGTGGTGCTGCGCGAGCATGGCCAGCAGGCGCCGGGCGCACTCGGGCCAGTCCTTGCAGGCGAGGAGCAGCGCGCGCGCCTCCTTGGCTGTGCGACCGTCGGGGCACAGCTGACACAGGGACACTCACCGAGCGCAGGCACTCGCAGGTGGTCCAGCCGGTGGTGCTGCGCGAGCATGGCCAGCAGGCGCCGGGCGCACTCGGGCCAGTCCTTGCAGGCGAGGAGCAGCGCGCGCGCCTCCTTGGCTGTGCGACCGTCGGGGCACAGCTGACACAGGGACACTCACCGAGCGCAGGCACTCGCAGGTGGTCCAGCCGGTGGTGCTGCGCGAGCATGGCCAGCAGGCGCCGGGCGCACTCGGGCCAGTCCTTGCAGGCGAGGAGCAGCGCGCGCGCCTCCTTGGCTGTGCGACCGTCGGGGCACAGCTGACACAGGGACACTCACCGAGCGCAGGCACTCGCAGGTGGTCCAGCCGGTGGTGCTGCGCGAGCATGGCCAGCAGGCGCCGGGCGCACTCGGGCCAGTCCTTGCAGGCGAGGAGCAGCGCGCGCGCCTCCTTGGCTGTGCGACCGTCGGGGCACAGCTGACACAGGGACACTCACCGAGCGCAGGCACTCGCAGGTGGTCCAGCCGGTGGTGCTGCGCGAGCATGGCCAGCAGGCGCCGGGCGCACTCGGGCCAGTCCTTGCAGGCGAGGAGCAGCGCGCGCGCCTCCTTGGCTGTGCGACCGTCGGGGCACAGCTGACACAGGGACACTCACCGAGCGCAGGCACTCGCAGGTGGTCCAGCCGGTGGTGCTGCGCGAGCATGGCCAGCAGGCGCCGGGCGCACTCGGGCCAGTCCTTGCAGGCGAGGAGCAGCGCGCGCGCCTCCTTGGCTGTGCGACCTAGGCGGCACAGCTGACACAGGGACACTCACCGAGCGCAGGCACTCGCAGGTGGTCCAGCCGGTGGTGCTGCGCGAGCATGGCCAGCAGGCGCCGGGCGCACTCGGGCCAGTCCTTGCAGGCGAGGAGCAGCGCGCGCGCCTCCTTGGCTGTGCGACCGTCGGGGCACAGCTGACACAGGGACACTCACCGAGCGCAGGCACTCGCAGGTGGTCCAGCCGGTGGTGCTGCGCGAGCATGGCCAGCAGGCGCCGGGCGCACTCGGGCCAGTCCTTGCAGGCGAGGAGCAGCGCGCGCGCCTCCTTGGCTGTGCGACCGTCGGGGCACAGCTGACACAGGGACACTCACCGAGCGCAGGCACTCGCAGGTGGTCCAGCCGGTGGTGCTGCGCGAGCATGGCCAGCAGGCGCCGGGCGCACTCGGGCCAGTCCTTGCAGGCGAGGAGCAGCGCGCGCGCCTCCTTGGCTGTGCGACCGTCGGGGCACAGCTGACACAGGGACACTCACCGAGCGCAGGCACTCGCAGGTGGTCCAGCCGGTGGTGCTGCGCGAGCATGGCCAGCAGGCGCCGGGCGCACTCGGGCCAGTCCTTGCAGGCGAGGAGCAGCGCGCGCGCCTCCTTGGCTGTGCGACCTAGGCGGCACAGCTGACACAGGGACACTCACCGAGCGCAGGCACTCGCAGGTGGTCCAGCCGGTGGTGCTGCGCGAGCATGGCCAGCAGGCGCCGGGCGCACTCGGGCCAGTCCTTGCAGGCGAGGAGCAGCGCGCGCGCCTCCTTGGCTGTGCGACCGTCGGGGCACAGCTGACACAGGGACACTCACCGAGCGCAGGCACTCGCAGGTGGTCCAGCCGGTGGTGCTGCGCGAGCATGGCCAGCAGGCGCCGGGCGCACTCGGGCCAGTCCTTGCAGGCGAGGAGCAGCGCGCGCGCCTCCTTGGCTGTGCGACCTAGGCGGCACAGCTGACACAGGGACACTCACCGAGCGCAGGCACTCGCAGGTGGTCCAGCCGGTGGTGCTGCGCGAGCATGGCCAGCAGGCGCCGGGCGCACTCGGGCCAGTCCTTGCAGGCGAGGAGCAGCGCGCGCGCCTCCTTGGCTGTGCGACCTAGGCGGCACAGCTGACACAGGGACACTCACCGAGCGCAGGCACTCGCAGGTGGTCCAGCCGGTGGTGCTGCGCGAGCATGGCCAGCAGGCGCCGGGCGCACTCGGGCCAGTCCTTGCAGGCGAGGAGCAGCGCGCGCGCCTCCTTGGCTGTGCGACCTAGGCGGCACAGCTGACACAGGGACACTCACCGAGCGCAGGCACTCGCAGGTGGTCCAGCCGGTGGTGCTGCGCGAGCATGGCCAGCAGGCGCCGGGCGCACTCGGGCCAGTCCTTGCAGGCGAGGAGCAGCGCGCGCGCCTCCTTGGCTGTGCGACCGTCGGGGCACAGCTGACACAGGGACACTCACCGAGCGCAGGCACTCGCAGGTGGTCCAGCCGGTGGTGCTGCGCGAGCATGGCCAGCAGGCGCCGGGCGCACTCGGGCCAGTCCTTGCAGGCGAGGAGCAGCGCGCGCGCCTCCTTGGCGTCGCGGCGCGTGCGCAGGGTCCTACACAGAGCGGCGGCCCAGCGCAGAGCAGCCGCCAGCTCCCCACGCACGCCCGCCGCGCCGCCGCCGCCCGTCCCACCGCCTTCAACGTACACTGCGTGTAAGCTGTGTAACGCCTGAATACGAACAGAATTTGATCAGTATAAAAAATCGCCAAAATATAATAAAGTAGCTTTCCGCTCTCGTGGAATCTCTCGGGGCGAAGTCATTTTAAACCCCGTTAAGCCTCGCTTTCACAATCAAAACTATCCTATTTCGTTTTCAAAGGTCTAGTTTCAGACTAGGTTCAGTTGTTTAGACGTGAAAACGTTAAAGTAGTAACGAGTTGCTTCCGCTAATTATGAATAAAATAATGAGAAAAATTATTGAAAATTCAAGTTGCTGTATTTTGGAATAGTTGCAAACATCAAAATGAAAGCAAAATAACAGTCAAACAAGCACTGAGATCTGTAGTTTGTAACTACCAAAATTACATTAAAAATATAAAAGTGGTGTCAGAGACTGATAATCATACTTGATGTAATAATAACATCAATTTTAATGTTTGTATCTGATTCCAAATACAAATCTTCGTCACGTTTGTTTCTCGAGTTCCAGTGTAAATAACCACTTATTGCGTTATGTACATTTCCGCAGTCACTCACCTCAAAAGTCATCTGTAACCCGCCGTTGTACACGACGTACAGTCTGTCATCTTCATTTTCGACTAGAGTGCAGAACGCTGATATTAACGTCGTCCAACACGTTCTGCCATTTAAACCTACAAAATAAGTTACTTTTTTACTGCCGGAAGATTATTTTAAACTACAACTATTACTGCATTACTTTACGTGTCAACTTTATATCTGGACCTCAACTTTAAATCCTGAAATGTGGTTAGCTTAAGTGCAGCCAACCACAGGGCAAGCATAACACTATGGGACTGGTACTATCCGTTTGCGTGTAGCATATGAGTTCAGTCACAGACGGTTTTGACAGCGCTACCGGACTAAGAGCGCATAAGGCTCATTCCATAAATCTTTGTGACGTGGCTCAGAGCCCTACTGATAGTGGTTAAAGGGAAATAAAAATAGGCTGGCAGTGTTATAAAATAGCAATATAAATATTTGTATCTATAACCTTATCTTTCACACTCACACTTTAGACGTTAATCAGACATACAAATTCGCCGGCAGAGTCATAAAAAACCTAACAATGTTTATTACCTCAACCCTATCTTTGCCACTCACCCTGTAAGTAAGCCGCGAGCGTGCTCCGCCTGAATGCCGCAGCCTCCCGGCCGTCAGTCTGTTCCCCGCTCCCGCTCCCGCTACAGCTCGTTGCACTATTACTGCTTCCGCTTCCGCCTCCGCTTCCGCTTCCGCTGCCGCCGCCTCCGCCTCCACTACCGCTGCCGCCGGAAGCACCTCGAGCCGCTAGTATTCGCGCTAGTCTGTCGACAATGCTAATCTTTTTAATTATCGGGACTAATCAATTTCGGGCACTATTTAATTCCTGTAGAAGGAAAGGTAGCCTTAGTCAACTTTTTTTATCAGAACTGAACTTGGCGGTAAGAGGTCTTGGAGCCAAAAAACAGATTTGTATCTGATTGGTTGTTTGCAAAAAATATCTACAAATCTCACCAAGCACATTTCGGAAAACGGAACTTGATTTGAGCGAGTTATGGACGATTTTCATTTGAGTTAAGCCCTGACAGAGGAACATAAGTCCAAAAAAGGTAAGCTTCTGTTTTACTCATGTAAATAAATGTTATTGGACAAAAGACAAACAACAACATGCCCGCTCACACATCGTTACACATTAGTAGTATGGTAGAAACGTGTTTTCTATTTTCTGAGGCGGTGCAACCCTTCAGCTGCCGTATCACGTTAGTGACGCTGTTAACCCTACACGTTTCACATAGAATGTAACCTAAAAAGCTTGCACCTACAACGGAAGTATAAGGTTAGTAGAGATTCCACCAGCATGCAGCAGCAGGTTGGCGAAGTTTACCTAAGTAATTCATCAGCGGCGCCCGGGTACAGATGCGCGTGTGGCGCTATGTTCCTGAAGGCCCAGTGTATGTTCTGGTGTTGCGCGAGCGTTCGCGCGAATGCGCTGGAGCGGCGGCAGCAGAGCCGCAGCAGCGCGTAGTACGGCGGCAGCATCGCGCGGTTGTACGCTACCACTTCGCCGTCTTCGTGGTCCGCTCTGGAACGATACGTTGACAAAAAACTGGTAAATATTTTGTAAGTCAGAAGCAGCTATCTCTCTTCATAATTGCAGTCCAGAATGAGCGAAATGTGATGTAAGTGAGCCTTTTTTGAGCGAAATAAGTGAGGAATGAACGATCGCAAATAATTACAGCCCTGGCGGAACCTTTTGACAAAAGAACTGCAAAACAGTTAATGAAAAAAATGTTTTTTTTTTGTTTATATGAGCGCCGTAACTCCGACTTTCAATTCGGACTGCCATTAATCACCGTCAGCAGTGTTCTTTAAAGCGATAAGGCAACATTCATGATTGTTCATTCGATTCAGCTGTGTCCGATCAGCGGAACCATACTGCTGTCCACTGGTCGCCAGACCCTCAGATAAACCTTGAGATATGTATGCTTCCTTGATTCTACTAAGTGTATTCGTGCTGATAACTTACAATATGTAATTGAAGGCGATGTGTTTGATGAGGCGCGGGTTGCTGACCGCTAGCTGCACGTTCTCCGGGCAGTCGACGGACACCGCGTGCCAAAACGTGAGTAAGGCCTGCTTGTTCGGATGTACCGCCACCGAAGGCTCCGATATTGCCGGGTGGTACAGCTCCCATAGATCGTTGAAGTATTGACCGAACTGAAATAAATGTTTTGATTTTTATATCTAAGTTAAATAAATAGGTATGTATCAATGTTTTCTTCACAATGTTTTATTTTTTTTTTATAGTAAAAATAAATCTACTTCGGAGTTCCGTGTCACTGTACACATTTTATTTATTTATTAGTTTGTACACAAAAAAACAATTACAATACACAATATTTATATTCCGACCATTCAAACATGACCGATCGTAGTTGTTGCCAACTTGTGCGCGAAGGACCTAAATTCGTCTCAAACAGGCTGTTGATAAGGGTAAAAACAACGTTTTTTAACGCTTATCATTGTACATAATGTTAATTCTTCAGTTTTCAGATTTGTTGATAGTTTCTGTGTATAATTACACCATAGGGTGGAAACGCAGAGCCTGCGACAGCAAAGTCGCGAACAACAGACAATTATAATATCCTCACCATTAATTTCTCGACCCTGCTGACGACGCAGTAGGACATAACCCCGAAGTATGCCGTGAGCTTCATGGTGCCGTGCGCCGCAATGTCCGTATACTTGCGCGCCGCCTTCAGTTTGCCCAGCAGCATCGTGTACACCTGACGCCAAGAAAGAAGACATTAGACACATAATATTTATTTTAAATGTATTAAAAGCTCATGTAGGTGGACGTTTAATGTTCTGAGAATAATTTATCTATAAACCGAATTCACAAAAACGAAGAAATAACATTTGGAACTACAACCACATTGTGTAGTGTTCAATGTGTTTAATACATAAATATATAATTTTTAATAATGTGTATGTAATGTAGCTAACAATGTTTCCATGTACCAAGTAATGTAATCTCCATAGAAATATTAGTTCTGCTCAAATTCAATAGATGGCGTGGGCAGTAACTTGAATCGCGGTAGCATTACGTTTTCTAATTTACATAGATACTTTAACACACTTGTATTATTTGTGTGACAATACAGACCTTCAAAGTTAACCTATCGTCTTTCATTGCTCACTCGCGGACTCGCAAATTGCATCTTGTTTGAAGCTCCAGTTTGCAGTCTGCCGCATGTATCGGACTGATACATTCAAAGGCACAAACGGTCTATGCGGCTGACAATATATTCTCAAATATTCTGATAGGTTGGTGCATTGAAAATGTGACGACAGAGAGTCAGCACCTATAATACAAGGAAACATAATAAAAAAAATGTGTTTGTTGTTCTGGTACGTTACCTGGTGCAACGTATGATGAGCAGTATCCGGCAGCTTAGCGAGATGCGGTGAAGCAGGAGGGGGACGGGCACGCGTATACCTAGAAAATAAAATATTAATTGAATTTCATTAATTAATTCATATTTTTGATCTAATTACAACTTAAGCTCACCGCAGAGTTATAATTAAGACTAAGAAATAAAGTTCTTAAATCACGAATTGTTTATGCGCAGGTACAATTAGGGTACCTGCAGGTACCCAATTCATTGTTGTGCAATAAATTAATAATAAATATTTATTTATTGCACAACAATGAATTGGGTCTCCGCTTAGAGCCATAAGGCGAGTGAGAGCGCCAACTCCAGATACCTATTTCCTTCTATGTCCGTTCATGAGAAGCGCGCCACCAGGACAGGCTCTTAACGCAGTTTCAGGCCTTATCGGCATTATTAACATACCTTCACAAGCTTATCCTAAAATGACAAGAGGCACACATTGTTGCCGTCATGATGAATGGAACATTCAGATGCCCATATTTTGCCGAGGGAATTTGAACCCAACGTGGTAAGGGGGCGAGTTCACCGCCGTTATCTGGGTTGCTTGGGTTTTTATCGGTGTTTTTTAGGATCTGAGTCAGAGTTAGAGATAGCCGCAAATTGTTCAATGAACAAATAGCGGTCCTTGGTGCGCAGCGCCCAGGCGTGCGCCGCCTTGTTGCGCGGCACCTAACCACTGTGCTACCGAGGTGTATCATAGAGTTCATACCCAGCGCGGAAGTGTTGGCTGGGCACGAGCGCGACCAGCAGCAGCGCAGCGGCCGCGCGCACCCGCGCCGCGCTGCACGCCAGCAGCTGCTGCTCCACCCAGCGGTCCGCCGTGCGCAGCGCCCAGGCGTGCGCCGCCTTGTTGCGCGGCACCTAACCACTGTGCTACCGAGGTGTATCATAGAGTTCATACCCAGCGCGGAAGTGTTGGCTGGGCACGAGCGCGACCAGCAGCAGCGCAGCGGCCGCGCGCACCCGCGCCGCGCTGCACGCCAGCAGCTGCTGCTCCACCCAGCGGTCCGCCGTGCGCAGCGCCCAGGCGTGCGCCGCCTTGTTGCGCGGCACCTAACCACTGTGCTACCGAGGTGTATCATAGAGTTCATACCCAGCGCGGAAGTGTTGGCTGGGCACGAGCGCGACCAGCAGCAGCGCAGCGGCCGCGCGCACCCGCGCCGCGCTGCACGCCAGCAGCTGCTGCTCCACCCAGCGGTCCGCCGTGCGCAGCGCCCAGGCGTGCGCCGCCTTGTTGCGCGGCACCTAACCACTGTGCTACCGAGGTGTATCATAGAGTTCATACCCAGCGCGGAAGTGTTGGCTGGGCACGAGCGCGACCAGCAGCAGCGCAGCGGCCGCGCGCACCCGCGCCGCGCTGCACGCCAGCAGCTGCTGCTCCACCCAGCGGTCCTTGGTGCGCAGCGCCCAGGCGTGCGCCGCCTTGTTGCGCGGCACCTAACCACTGTGCTACCGAGGTGTATCATAGAGTTCATACCCAGCGCGGAAGTGTTGGCTGGGCACGAGCGCGACCAGCAGCAGCGCAGCGGCCGCGCGCACCCGCGCCGCGCTGCACGCCAGCAGCTGCTGCTCCACCCAGCGGTCCTTGGTGCGCAGCGCCCAGGCGTGCGCCGCCTTGTTGCGCGGCACCTAACCACTGTGCTACCGAGGTGTATCATAGAGTTCATACCCAGCGCGGAAGTGTTGGCTGGGCACGAGCGCGACCAGCAGCAGCGCAGCGGCCGCGCGCACCCGCGCCGCGCTGCACGCCAGCAGCTGCTGCTCCACCCAGCGGTCCGCCGTGCGCAGCGCCCAGGCGTGCGCCGCCTTGTTGCGCGGCACCTAACCACTGTGCTACCGAGGTCTATCATAGAGTTCATACCCAGCGCGGAAGTGTTGGCTGGGCACGAGCGCGACCAGCAGCAGCGCAGCGGCCGCGCGCACCCGCGCCGCGCTGCACGCCAGCAGCTGCTGCTCCACCCAGCGGTCCGCCGTGCGCAGCGCCCAGGCGTGCGCCGCCTTGTTGCGCGGCACCTAACCACACAGGAATCAATGTTAGAATTGAAACTATACTTCTAAAATCATCATTTAATTGCCGCACTCAGAGACGTCAATTAACGTTAATGGTTCATTAGAGTCAAAATTCCAGTTTTCCAGAAGAGACTATAACAAATGAATAAAGAACTTTTATGAATGTAAAATTTTGACTCTAATGAACCATTTACGTTAATTGACCTCTCTGAGTGCAGCAATTAGTCTTTTGGCCGGCAATTTCAATTTTGAACCAGTCACCTTTTCAACTAGGAGTGGCAGGCCTAATTCATAATTCAATGGCATCAGGTATAAATAAGGAGAATATAGAAGTATGCTAGTTGTTTCGAAGCTGATTTTACTTTAGTTTGCCATTTAGCTGACTATACAGAACTCGATTATTATCGGCGATACATAAGAGATTAGATACCTGGAAAAGGAAAATGCTCAGTCAAAATCAACATAGACTCCTTTGAACATTGTTGCTAATGTACTCCTCATAGTTGAGGGATTTGGCTCACCCTGCCAATTTGAAACATTGACTGTACAAAAACAGTCAGCGAATTCTAAACTTCTTGTCCTTGTTGACTTGTCTTGAATGAGGAAATTCACAGTTGGCGCATACTATTTTCTCATACTATTTCCGCCTGTGAAGGCGAGATCGAGTTCTACCAGTTCTGCAAACAGAGACTGTACATGCAGCTGCGGGCATTTGAGGATTCGGACGTCATACCTCCCGCGAGGAACAGGCGAGGCGGGCTAAAAAAACAGTAGGCAACGTCCTACGAGTCTTGTCCTGTGTTATTATATACCTGTAGCGCGAGCCACTCGAGTGCAGCGTGCGGGCAAACATCTCCCACGTCCCACAACCTCGCCAGTACGAGCTGCGTGAAGCACGGCAGACCCCCCGCGGGGCCGGCGCCGCCGCCGCTGCCTTCCACTAGCAGGGTCAGCAATTTAAAAAACGGTCCGGATGTCTGGAAAAAAATGCAGAAAATATAACAATGTAAAAAAAAACTCCCTGGAACTAATTTCAAAAGTAGCGGCGTCTTCCATGGTCCTGGGCTCTCAGAACACCATTAACCAGCGAAATGTGGAAGCATATCGCCAAAACGGCCGTGCTAGGAAAAAATGTTTTTCCAGCTCCATCAGCGCAACCACAACCGCCCTGACAAGAGTGACCCAATAAGAAGTTCATATTGGAAATTATAAGTTTCGTTTCAAGAAGTCTCTTGAGTTTTTTTACTAGACCTGTACGAAGAATTATTCAGTCTATTGACTCGCTAAACGTAACGGAACGAAGTTATGCGTTTTGACCGCTAAAACGAGGATTTAAGATCTTAGAAGTTGATTATTGCATTACCTCCGTATGTTTAGCGATCGCTTGAAATATCATGTTGACGATCTTCTGAGCGAGCGGCTCGTTCCAGCGACACAGCGCGAAGATCAGCGAGCGCGTCTGCTGCAGATTGAGGCAGTCGCGCGTTTGCTGGTAGATGAAAGGAAACCCCTGGACAGGCCACACATTCGATTTACTACACATTCTTGCAATAAAGATAAGTATATTAATCTACAACACATTAAAATGGTATTTTGTTTTATAGCGCAATGCGATGATCACATCTAGCTCGATTATGATGAACATTTGAACATAAACTCAACAATCAAAATCGGTTCAAAAACTAGCCAAGTGATAGTAAGTAAGCACTTGGTTTTGTTCACGAAGCTACTGGTCGAAGTAATTTAGACAGCTTGTAGGAAACACACAACATAACTGACATTACACGGATGTAGCATTGTCTCAAGAACTTTCTCCATTATCATGATAACTTGGTGATGTGTTAGTAGAACTATAGGGTAGTAATAGTAGCGAATTGTAGTAATCATACGCTAGTGTAGTAATATTAGCCAATTGTAGTCATCGTCGGTGCGTGTAGTAATAGTTGCGTACTGTTATTAAGTAATAATAGTGTTGGGTGTGTAATGTATGATATAACAACAAATCGTATATCACTCAGAACATATACAGTCGTATGATATACCAACGTTTGATATAATTATTCATTCCGTATAATTAACGAATCATATAATTTCAAATGAAATAATTTTGAAACGTATAACGGACAACTGATATAAAATTGTTTGATATAATCAACGTTTGATATAATAAACGTTTTATATAAAGCTTACATTACAAGCTTATTCAAAACAACTACCATTTATTTGATATAAAAATAAATGGTCTAACCATCAAATACCATAAACTTTATTGTCATAAATCTTAAGATTGTTTATGAATATGTACCCACATAAATAAATACACATTGTTAAAGATCATAAATAGTACGGGTTCAACGCAAGCAGCAAGCAAATCAAGCAAGTCGTTTTTAGGGTTAAAAAAAAAATAACCACGAAGGTTTAAGGCGGGAGCTTCGCTACGCTTCGCTCCCGCCTTAAACCTTCTAACCTAATCTATCCGTGTCGGTTTCGCCCCGACTCGAGTATAGGGCAGACAAGTATACCAATTAGCTTTTATAACAAACTAGTAGCCGCCCGCGACTTCGTCCGCGTGGACTTAGCTGTATGTGAAGAAAGATTTTCCCGCTATTCTGTTAAAATTTTCCTGAATTTTCTTTGCTATAAACCTCACGGAGCCCAAGACCTTTCCAACGAATGCAAAATCGTGGAAATCGGTTCGTGTGTTCTGGAGTTATAGCGTCAGGAAGGAAAACCTGACTTATTTTTATATAGTAGATAACATATATTTCATATGAAGGTTATATGCAATGCAATTGAGATTAAACAAAATTACATCAAATGTGCTTTATACTAAGTAAGGTTTATATTAAATGTTGTTAGGCGTACTGATTGTTATCTTAAATGACGTTATATCATTTGATGCATTATATGAAATGAACGTTATGTTAAAGAAAATTATTCGAAGAGTTGTTATACCAAACGTTTATTATACAGGGTGGCCCAGCGACAGTAGTCCAAAAATTTTTTTTAGGTAGAGGGCATCATAACAAGTCATTTAAAAAAACATTAGTTCCGCGAAAATCAATACTTTAGAAGTTATGATTTTTTCAAGTTTCTTTTGAAATTTCTCAACTCCAATCACTTAATTCACTCTTGTTTGGAAACTATCGCACTGAATCAGTTCAAATTTGGCATAGATGTACAATAGTAATGTAGAATCCATATCATGTGCGAGTTTTGAGTTTATTCTAAGACAATTTGTTTTTTTTTCAATTTTCGTCAATAATTTTTCGCCATTTCAAAAACTAACACAATTTAAAAAAAATCACCGCTGCAATGTTTGAGCTCTTTATGATTTGTTTATGATCTTGAAAACTGTCCATAAGTATGATAATAGTCTATGCAAAAACTTGAAGTGATGCAACCAATGGAACACTTTCAAAATTAACATCATGTACGGTAAGTCGCTAAAACTCAGAATGGGTCATTTTTGCACTGACCCTAATTTAAAAAAAAAAGTATCCAAAATATTTTTTTTCGGATAGAGGGCATCATAGCAACTCATTTAAAAAAAACATTAGATGTCGAAAACCAATAGTTTAGAAGTTATTATTTTTTAAATTTTGGGACTAAGTGGTAGAACTTCAGAGTCATAAATCACTTGTGTTTGTAAACTATCCGACTGACGAACTTCAAAATGAGTAAGAATAGAAGAAAGTGAAAAAGGATTTATCTCATTTATTCATTACAATACAATGAGTGATAAAAAAGGCGGACTTAATGCTGTTAAGGCATTATCTACCAGTCAACATAAAATAAAGCGGAGCCAATTAAAGTATGGGATTAATTATTTAGTCATACCATATTTGAAGTTACTTAGTCGGATGGTTTACAAACAAAAGTGATCTGTCTCTGAAGTTCAACCACTTAAGCCCAAAATTTAAAAAATAATAACTTCTAAACTATTGGTTTTCGACATCTAATGTTTTTTTTAAATGAGTTGCTATGATGCCCTCTATATGAAAAAAAATATTTTGGATACTTTTTTTTTAAAATTAGGGTCAGTGCAGAAATGACCCATTCTGAGTTTTAGCGACTTACCGTACATGATGTATAATTTTGAAAGTGTTCCATTGGTTGCATCATTTCAAGTTTTTGCATAGACTATTATCATACTTATGGACAGTTTTCAAGATCATAAACAAATCATAAAGAGCTCAAACATTGCAGCGGTGATTTTTTTTAAATTGTGTTAGTTTTTGAAATGGCGAAAAATTATTGACGAAAATTGAAAAAAAAACAAATTGTCTTAGAATAAACTCAAAACTCGCACATGATATGGATTCTACATTACTATTGTACATCTATGCCAAATTTGAACTGATTCAGTGCGATAGTTTCCAAACAAGAGTGAATTAAGTGATTGGAGTTGAGAAATTTCAAAAGAAACTTGAAAAAATCATAACTTCTAAAGTATTGATTTTCGCGGAACTAATGTTTTTTTTAAATGACTTGTTATGATGCCCTCTACCTAAAAAAAATTTTTGGACCACTGTCGCTGGGCCACCCTGTATCTCATGAACGTTATTGAAATGAAAATATATCAAATGAAGTTATATCAACCAATACGCACCCAATAGTGTTGTGGTAGCATACTGTAGCGTGGAAGTGATAGGCCGCGGTCCGTTTTAAGTCAAAGGTGATAATAGCGCTCCTCCCGAATTGACAAAGTGTATAGTCGTTAGCGACGTGAGCGCGCTATTATCACTTTTGACTCAAAACGGATCGCACTAATAGTGTACCGTAATATAAGTTTTTAATACAGTTGCTCAAAAAGTGGTACTTTTCGTAGCTGTTTAGCGTGCGGAAAGTTGGTTTTTCCGCACTAGTGCTTTTTACTTGTCCGATTTTTTTTTTGATAATGTTAATAAAATCCATACATCCTACCAAAGAGGTTGTCTGTTCAATCACTTTATTTTGTATTTTGATACGTTATTTGGCATTAAAACTGGGAATATAATATTATTAAAAATATTTCAATTGCATAATTGACAAAATAAAGGGTTTTTTAGTAACTATTAACAATTAAATTTCTGAAACAGTTTACTTGAAGTTGGCTGTTTGTGTATTAACAATGGCCGGATATTTGTAAGTACGAATGAGTTTCACTTAAAAATACTTGAAATAAAATAATAGGTATTTATTGCATTTCCATGTTTAAATGCAACCGATGCCGTGTAAAAAAAATACTGTCAATCCTAAGTTTTTAATTCCCGCTTTCTTTATTTACGATTAGTCATGACTGTCACGATATACTATGGTTATTGATCGTTTTTAATGTTGTTCATTTTACATTTTTCGTACACAAGTATTTAACATATTTTTTCAAAATAGTTTGTTTTTACTAGGCTGAATGCAAACAACCGGTGCCTTGAAAAAAAAAAGTTTTTTCATTCCCGCCCTTTTTACTCTTGATTTAGTTGTGTTAATGATTCGCATTGGTTTGATATTATTTTTTTCGCAAATGTATTAAAAAACGTTGTTCGATACACGAGCGGAAGTGTCATTTTCACTCGTCCGAGTCTTGACCCTCGCCTGCCGGCTCGGGCCAATATGCCTCGAGACTCGTGCAAAATGACATACTTTCTGCACTTGTATCGAAAACTACTATTATTGCAGTGGTAATGTACTGTAGTGTGTGTCACCTTGGCATGCAGCAGCGCCCTCGCATCAGGCTCCTGCAGTGCGAGGTGCCCGGCGGCGTCCCGCGAGCGCTCCACCAGCCCGCCCACTAGCGCCACCATCTTGTCCAGAGCCCCCGGCCTGAGCTTGTCCCCAGCGCTCTCAGTGTTCCCGCTCCCACTGCCACTGCCGCCTGCTTCTTCAGTCGGAGACTCCACCTGTTTGAAATAGGAAGGTTTAACATCTCAGGCTTACTACGTCTTGTTTTAGTACGATCTTCTTGGTAATCATCTCTAAAACTCGAGAACTGTTAAACTGATATGTGTAATTTTGGTTTTGAAAGCCGAGAGAATCTTCAGAAGGTGCGAATATTCGGAAAAAATCCAAATAGTTTCAAACAATCGACATATTCATTGGTTGTCAAATCTTTTAATTTTCTGCTACAATTCAATCTAATTCGACAAACCAACGGGCCGTCTATAGGGTCAGCTAGAAATAAATGAACACACTCACCGATGCGGAGTTCTGGCCGAGGTAGAAGCTGACCATGCTAGAGATAGCATTGATCCGCAGCAGGAATTTGCCCTCCTCTTCACCCATCTTGCTGAACTCATACAGCAGGCTGAAGTACTCAGTCAGGTGCCGGAGGTGAGTCCGCGCACCATTCTCCATCTGGAATGGGATTATTTTCAAACAAACCGTTTTGGTACGTAATGTGAATAATTATTAAACGTGTTTCATTAAAAGGTTCCACGCCAAACCAAGTTGGACAACAAAAGTATAGATCCGATCATTCCAGCGGATGATATCTTTGATATCATCCAACCGGTAGCGAAACTTAAATGTTTTGCTGTTCGGTGACTACGAGCTAAGTCGTTACACGATACTTCAAATCACATGTTTAATTACAGTCGTATTTTATTCAGTGATGGATCTTACCAAAAACGATACTTACCAATGATAACAACATTCTTATAAACCTAGTAACACAACTTGCTTCTCCCAACTTGCTACTGTCCTCTCCTTCTTCCGTACCCTGCAGGTATAAGGCACAATGACTAGATCTGTAACAAAGCAATGTCGACGTTAGCGCAACAATTTTATTTGTCAATCAAAGTATTTTAATAGACAATACGGATCATACCTGAGCCTCTGTATGACATGCATACACAGTCTTTGAAACATCTGGCGAACCATCTGATTTGGGCATTTTATTAATACCTGCAAAACATAAAACTTTTATTTATCAAATATATAAAAAGGGATGGAAGCTACATACATTTTTAGCACTCTTAAAAAACAGCATAATATCGTAATATTTAATTCCATACCTGCATTGGCCACCACGTATCGTCGGCCATATGCCCAAGGAACCATTCTGACGCTGCCGCAGACTGGTTGAATTGCTTCGTTACCAACTCCACCCATGACACCATAGTTGGCTAGTGAAAACAGAAGAATTGATTTTTGTTTGTTTGTGTTCTCTTTCTAAGCTGAATTCGAGGTAAATAACAGGCAGGAATTTACTACGAAAGACGTCAATGTTACCTTTTCTTTCGCGTGAATGAAAGTTTCGATAAAGAAGGAAGTGGATAGCCTCGCAGCGACCTCCGTGATTTCAGGCCTAAGTGTTAGCAGCGACTGCGGCACCGCACTGCACATTTGGCCCATGAATCTGCGTAATAATATTACATTTGAATTATTAAGGTGTTTACCTTTCAGAAATTTCGCATTTATTATGATGTATCTTTATATAAAAATATAAATACCAAAAAACCCCGTCATCAAGTTCAGAAATATTCCGCACGTTTTCGTCTATTGCAAGCTGGGCGACCGCTCTGTTAACTAAGCTAAAGAGATCCTTACTTAATACACGAGATCCTAACGTTGTAATCATCAATCAAGGCAACGACTACTGAACACTGTCCTACTTAGTATACAATAAGAATGAAAAACTGTTGAGTTCTATCCCTCTCGAAGATTTCATAAAATTTATTTGCGAAGTCTGAAAAAAACTGCGATCTGAATCACGTCGTTCGCACGTATTGTAGGTGTGCATCGTACGCTGCGGTTCTACTTACGTGAAATACGCATGCTGAAAGATGTTTTTATCGTGAAGGAACTGCATGTTGTCGTCCCAGATCCAGTGCAGAAGGTCGGGCAGCAGCTCTATACCGGTGCTGCCGTTCCGCCGCTCAACCACTGCCGCCGACACTGACTCTTCTGCCGTTGACGACTGCAAACATTTTAAACAAGTTTATATTTTGTCTATGATACTAGCTGTCAAAACTCTGTCTTGTCTAAGTAGTCGGAAGCTAAAAGCTGACCCCCTTATTCATACAAACGAATGTAACGCTAAAGCATACTATAAGCAATTGACGTGTTCTGTCACTCACTCGCAAATGGCGGCAGCAACAAGAATGAAAGGGACAATGCGATACAAAAGTCAATGTGTTGTTGAAGCGCTGTTCAAGTTTTCATGAATAAGGGGGTAAGTATTGTAATAGGATGGAATAAACCATCAGTTTAAATAATATGTCTTATCCTTGCAAACCGATATTTCAATAGAGAAAAAATGGCGAAAAATGGCGTCGGTCGAGCGCGACAAGAAGAAGAATTTTACAATTTATAGGTTACATTAGTGTTGTCATAGACTTTGACGCAACACTCGAGCGCGTTAAAGTTTGAAATATTTGACAATTCATAATTATTACATTTTGCATTTTTGGTGATGAATAATATTGATCAGTAAAAAAACGATTTAAGCTATCATAAAAAATATAAAACAGATAGGTATTCCCTATTAGTAACAACAGATAAATCTCCCCAGAACCTACCTGCGCTTCCTCCTGCTGCTGGCACTCGGAGGCGCGCTGGCTGCGCGGCGGACTCAGCTCGTAGAACAGCATGTAGGCGCTGTTCGTCTTCTCGAACGAGAAGTCCATGAACTTGTCCGTCACTGAGTCGTACGTTTTGCTCTGTTGAGGTAAATGTTTTAAACATATCCTATGAATGAATATGATTTGTCAATGATATTATATAAAAGAGAGGTAGATAGTCAAAAAGTCAAAATTGTCTACAGATTACGTACCTATATTTTGACTGTTTTGTAACGTGTGTAAGTATGAATATTTACTAGAGCGTAAACGAGACGGATACATCTTGCGCAGTGTCTTCAAACTGTCAACCCTGTCAATGCTTTGCTCAGGTGTACTAAAGTTGATTTCGGGTGCCAAATTTTCAGCACAACTAACCTATCTACCTCTTCTTTACTATAATATCATCGGTTTTGAACGAAAAATAAACATATTATTTTATAAAAAATTAGACCTTCCCTTAAGTTTGTCATTTACTTCCAAGAATTTGATGCTTGTAAGCGAGTTATAAGATGGCATAATAGTAGAGGCTGTCATGTTATTTAAAAACCCATAATGTTCGATTCCAGCTACAAAAAGTTTTTTCAAAAATCTGTGTATGCAGTTTTAGTTTTTGTAAAAATCGGTTTCGATACTGCTTTCACTATTTTTTGAATTTCTCAAAGCTATGGCCTACCACGCCCAATTGAAAAACTCAACCAGTACAACATACACACCGTCATCTCCCCGCCGAAGCACTCGGCCGCGATGTGCGCCGGGTCGAAGGGCTTCACCTCGGCGTCGTTGAACAGCAGCCAGCGGTCGTGGTGCTCGTGTTCGCGGTCGCGGATGAACGAGTAGTAGTGCCCGCCGTCCGCTGTACCCGTGTGTACTGTCACGCCTATGAGCTCGTATCTGTTGGCAATTATGAATAGTATACGCACCGTCATCTCCCCGCCGAAGCACTCGGCCGCGATGTGCGCCGGGTCGAAGGGCTTCACCTCGGCGTCGTTGAACAGCAGCCAGCGGTCGTGGTGCTCGTGTTCGCGGTCGCGGATGAACGAGTAGTAGTGCCCGCCGTCCGCTGTACCCGTATGTACTGTCACGCCTATGAGCTCGTATCTGTTGGCAATTATGAATAGTATACGCACCGTCATCTCCCCGCCGAAGCACTCGGCCGCGATGTGCGCCGGGTCGAAGGGCTTCACCTCGGCGTCGTTGAACAGCAGCCAGCGGTCGTGGTGCTCGTGTTCGCGGTCGCGGATGAACGAGTAGTAGTGCCCGCCGTCCGCTGTACCCGTGTGTACTGTCACACCTATCAGCTCGTATCTGTTGGTAATTATGAATAGTATACGCACCGTCATCTCCCCGCCGAAGCACTCGGCCGCGATGTGCGCCGGGTCGAAGGGCTTCACCTCGGCGTCGTTGAACAGCAGCCAGCGGTCGTGGTGCTCGTGTTCGCGGTCGCGGATGAACGAGTAGTAGTGCCCGCCGTCCGCTGTACCCGTGTGCACTGTCACGCCTATCAGCTCGTATCTGTTGGCAATTATAATATACCCACCGTCATCTCCCCGCCGAAGCACTCTGCCGCGATGTGCGCCGGGTCGAAGGGCTTCACCTCGGCGTCGTTGAACAGCAGCCAGCGGTCGTGGTGCTCGTGTTCGCGGTCGCGGATGAACGAGTAGTAGTGCCCGCCGTCCGCTGTACCCGTGTGTACTGTCACACCTATCAGCTCGTATCTGTTGGCAATTTTTAATAATTCAAAAAAACTCCAATACTAACTCTTTGAAGCTGATCATTTGCAATCTACAATATTTTGAATTATACCTCAGCATTATACTAATGAGAGCGTCGTGGCCCAGTGGTTAAACACTCTGGCTCGGAACCAGATGGTCCCGAGATCAAATCTGGCCGGAACACACGTACTTTGTGTTCATTGTACAATTTGCAGCTGACTCCCCGGTGATGGAAAACACCGATATAAAACCCAAGCACCCGGATAACGGCGGTAGGCTCGCCCCTTACCACGTGGGGTTAAAAACCCTCAACGAAATGTGGGCTGCTGAATGTTCCGTTCACCATGACGGCAACAATCAGTGCGCCTCTGACTAACCTATTAGGGATATGGTCGTGAGGGTATGTTGTGTTATGTTCTAATAATCGAGTCACTTTGAGACAAAAATTGAAGTTCGGCGAAGAAGATGAAGCGGTTCATCCTTTGGGGAGCTATATCATCATAGACAGATAGTGCACTACACTTTATTGTGGATACTTACTCATAATGCTCTTCAAATTCAGAGTTATCTTCTGGTTCGGCCTTTGGACTGCCCTCACCATCTTTCTTCACTTCCTCTGATTTTCGCTTTTCTTCTACAAAAAAACAAACATACTTATTCATAATTAATGACACAATTACTAGGCCTTTTCGTAGTATATCAATCACATTTGATAAATAAATAAATTGTTAAATAAATACTGGAAGCCTTTAAATGATTTTAAAAATTTGGAACTGCTATTAATGTGTTGAAGAAATATAATTAGGAACTATCTAAAATTAAATAACTCACCCTGATACTGCGCCGGCATGAGATGTTTCTCGACATAGCCGGACATGTCGAGTCTCATCGGGAACGAGAAGTGCGTGTTGACCTTCTCCTTGAGCATTGTGAGCATATTGAACGTGTACCGCATCGTGTTGAAGCACAGGATGCGCGGGAGTTTCTTGAAACACGCCCTGAAGAATGAAGTTTCAAATTAGATGGTTTGCAAAGTATTTAAGCATTCAATATTGACCTTTTGTTTTTGAACACAGGAACTTTAACGGAATTAAACTTTGTACTTTGTGCCTTCCCATGCTCCGCATGGGTGCAACCTAGAAAGTGACCCTTGGGATGGTAATTGTAATTGTTTAACGTCCTTACTTAGCACATGTGATTAGAAACCTTTGTTTATAACTGCTCCACGCTAGATGGAGTTTTCCTCCTTTAGCTCGGGCAAGCATTGTGTTACCGCGATTGTATATATAGCCTTATGTCAATGTATGTATCGATGAAGCTCTCAGGGAACCACAGTACTTCCAATAAATGGGTTCAAGCAAGTGACCTAGTTTTACTGCCTGAAAGGGTAGCTCCGACCAAGACCTAACCTGTAGGTTTTTCAGTTATAATGTTAATGATTGTTATAAACATAGAAACAACCAGGAATACTCATAAGTGGTATTAACATACAAACAACAAAAGAGATGACTTCTTGATAATGGCGTAGTACAAAACAGAAAACTCTGTTTCATAACATATAGAAGACAAAAAGAGATGACACCAACCGTTTCTCAGCGCGCACTTTAGCGGCACACTGCGAGCAGGTATAACAGTTGTCTCCCTCTAGCGTGTCCTTGACGGTCACTTCGTCCAAGCTCTGGTGGAGGTTCCGCATGTCGGCTACTTGGCACCGCACTGTGTAGAACTCTTCGAGTGTTCGGGACACGTGTGGACAATCCTGGCGGAAATGTACAAATGTAGCACGTTTTTGACGAATTCGGAAGTAATTCTTCACGTACACGTATGATTACCAGTTTTGCTTCGTATACAATATAAGCATCGTCTGCACACTATGTCCTATGTGTCCTTTTCAATATGATTTAAGATTATTCTTGCATTTTTATTGACTAAATAATCATACATTCCGAGATATTGGAAAACACTTTTGCCCTGCGGTGAGATGTTATAAGTTGAAAAAAAAACACACAACAGTCATTAATTCAATTAATTATTTTCAAAAATTACTCGATTGAAACTAATTCTTTCGTAAACCGTCAAAACAACGTTTTAATTTTTGAAATGTTTTAATGAACGATTTTTTGCCAACTCTGGCTTATAATATGTAGTCATAATGCGCTCCGCAGTGGCAGTAAGCAAATCGGGTATATCTTGCCTAATAGATATTTGGCCGAACTCTTACCAAGGACACGACGTTATTGCTGAGCACGCCGCAAAAGAGCGTTTTGACTAGTTTCTTGAGTTCGGGCGTCATCTCTTCGAGCTTCGAGACGAGGTCGATGAAGAACTCGGCCATGTCTTTCTGCTCGCCCGTGTTCAGTGGCTGATGGTCCATCTGGTACACCTTGCAGAAACTGCGCGGGTTGTACGCTTTACGCTCGCTTTCCTGTGAAAGTAATATCAGTAAGTGCTGAGGTTCGTTCGTTCGTTTATTTATATCGCCGCATGGTCATCTTTTTCTGGCGTATTTGATCACATTACTGTTTTATGGATGCCTTTTACGTATGTATTAGTTTACAAGATATTCGTCCGTTAGTCAAATTTAAGCATTGCACTTTGTTTGTGCGAATTCAAAACTATTAAAAACCTATTAAAAATTATCTCAACTACTAAAAAAGTGGTAAATCCGATTCGCTGTAGCCTTCATACCGAACTTTAATAATCTGTCGTAGCCTTGTTTTTTTGATTCAAAGGAAGGGTACCAATAGTTGGGTGGTTTACCCTATGTACATTCTGCTTTTATGCTGTTTTACCATCAGATAAGCGAACATCCGCTGCATCTCGTGGAGCGTGGGCGCGTGCCGGCTGGCGGCGGGGTCGGCCTGCAGCACGGCGGCGCGCGCCTGCGGCATCATGTACAAGTGCTGCATGCACGACGCCATGTAGCACGTCGCGCCGAGGTTGGTCAGGCCCACGTAGCCGCATTCGGACCGCGACTCCTCCGCCGGCCAGTAGTCCCAAGGGTAAACAGATGCGGGACCTGGTAAACCTTTTTCAATTAAGAAGACGAATCAGATTAGTGTTTTAGTATTATTATTGTATTCACATTATGTATCGTTCAAGTTGTGGGTTTAGTCACACACCAACTTAGATGTTTGTTGATTAACAGATATTTGTGCCTCACTTTACTATGGGAGTAGGACGAAAGGAATGTAGATTACAATCCGAATCCCAAGCTTGCATATTAAGTATTTTCATTAGATCGTCACGTGATTTATTTATAAAGAATGTACGTGGCAACAAACTTCTAAATCGCCTGATGGTTAGCAGTTACCTATTCATCTCTTTATTTGGTAATTTTTATTTCACAATCAGTGGACAGATGCACGCCAGACGTATTGCCTGTGCGTTATACATTTTATAAAAACCTTTTAGAAATATACACTGCAGCACTATGACACAGATTTTTTTGTTATGATTGTACACACGTATTTGGGATCGAAAAGAAAAAACTTGACGACTCATGCTTACCCGGTTTGTGATGTTCCATAAGTTTGTGGTGCAAGACCATGTAGTTGTCAGGCGCGCCGCGGACCATTTCCACTAACAGATCATACGCGGCCGCGCGAGACTTTTGCGATTTGCATTTAGGCAGGTTTCTTGCGTCCGGATTGGGCACGTCGAACAAAAAGCCGAAGACCTGGCGACAACATTTTCTAATAATATAATTCGAAACAAACATAATCACAAGTTTCATGATCCATCACCGTCGTAAGCGTCGCCAAGAATACACAGGGTGAGTTTTTCAAGTGGGCGTGGTAGGCCAAATCATAAATTATGAGGAATCTGAGTATGCAGTTTTAGTTTATGCCAAAATCGGCCTCGAGACTCCTTTCAGCGTTTTTCGATATTCCTCATCGTTTAGGGTTTGGCCTAAAACGCCCACTTGTAGAACTCACCCTGTATATCCGTATTCGTATCTGGTGATATGATATCGTAATTTCTTTGAAACATTCTGCGACTTATATCAAGTCATCCATCCAACTAGTGGGTTGGTAATAATCGACGTTAGTCAATTCATTTTTTCTTTCTTAATAGCTCAATTAATGTAAACGAACTAAAGTTAGCAAACCATGTTAAACTCGTAGGACAGCGAGATTTAGCAAGAACAGATTTTTAGATGACAAAAAACCTTAATCAAAACTCAGTTTCGTATACCGACACCAAAGGTCTTACCATCTCCAAGGTCCTTGTCCCTTGCTCTGACGTCTTGAACCGTAGCGGGTGCTTGACCAGATGCGTGAGCAGGCTCAGCTGGCCGTAGAGCCCATCATCGGGCAGGCACGGCTCCGTGCGCTTCTCTATGATCTCGCGTTTCTCCAGCGAACAGCTGATTTGTTCGCATACCGTCACCATCACCAAAGGTCTTACCATCTCCAAGGTCCTTGTCCCCTGCTCCGACGTCTTGAACCGTAGCGGGTGCTTGACCAGATGCGTCAGCAGGCTCAGCTGGCCGTACAGCCCGTCGTCGGGCAGGCACGGCTCCGTGCGCTTCTCTATGATCTCGCGTTTCTCCAGCGAACAGCTGATTTGTTCGCATACCGTCACCATCACCAAAGGTCTTACCATCTCCAAGGTCCTTGTCCCCTGCTCCGACGTCTTGAACCGTAGCGGGTGCTTGACCAGATGCGTCAGCAGGCTCAGCTGGCCGTACAGCCCGTCGTCGGGCAGGCACGGCTCCGTGCGCTTCTCGATGATCTCGCGTTTCTCCAGCGAACAGCTGCTTTGTTCGCATACCGTCACCATCACCAAAGGTCTTACCATCTCCAAGGTCCTTGTCCCTTGCTCTGACGTCTTGAACCGTAGCGGGTGCTTGACCAGATGTGTGAGCAAGCTCAGTTGGCCGTAGAGCCCATCATCAGGCAGGCACGGCTCCGTACGCTTCTCGATGATCTCGCGTTTCTCCAGCGAACAGCTGATCTGTTCGCATACCGTCACCATCACCAAAGGTCTTACCATCTCCAAGGTCCTGGTGCCCTGCTCCGACGTCTTGAACCTCAGCGGGTGCTTGACCAGATGTGTGAGCAGGCTCAGCTGGCCGTAGAGCCCGTCATCGGGCAGGCACGGCTCCGTGCGCTTCTCGATGATCTCGCGCTTCTCCAGCGAACAGCTGATCTGTTCGCATAGTTCGTTCAGGTCCGGCGCGCCGCTGTCTTCTGATGTTGCCCCTTCTGTATTTATTAGAACAAGTCTAATTATAATATTCGTAGGATGTCTTTGTTAATATAAACTCAAGCAATTCGTCAATTTTTCAAGTTTTCGAATACTTTATTTAGATAACATTAGTGTTAAAACAACATGATAATAATTAGATAGATTTGCTAAACACGGTATTAGATCATGGATCACTCATAAACGCTGTGAAAAGATCAGAAATTACCTTTGAAAAAATCTTCTGGTAATCCGTCTATGAGCCTGCAAACCAGCCAAAAGTAATCTCGGCATGCCGGCCCATACGGTTCCTTGCCTTCTTCTGCATGGTGGTGCATTACCTGCACATGAACATAGGTTATTAATGTAGGTTATTAATGTCCTATAGAATTTACTATTGTAAATCACATTAAATAGAACACGAAAATATATGGCTATGTACAGACGCATTTAGAGTTATATGACCCATCTTAGTATCTTGTAATATGTTAATTGAAGGAGGCGTGATCGCTGGCAGGTGCCTTGAGTATTTTCTGACTTTTGCCGGCTGACAAATTTGTATAACATGGCAAAATTGAAAAGCCTTTCCGCCACAACGTATGATGGGACTAAGTAACATTTAGATTTGGTAGAGTTATAATGACAGTAAAAGTACGATTGGATACATAACCCCTGCCTCTTCTAGGTTTTTAAGATCGACAATTATTATGATTAATAATTCAATTTAGTAAAAGCCTAATAAATTCTGAAGTTATTCACTTTAAATGAGAACAATTAAGTGTGACAGTTGGCTTAAGCCGTAGATTTTGATAAGTTCGGCATAGATCTTAAGTTATAATATTTATTGTACCTTTACCACAAAATGTACCCTGAAAATAACTTTTTTTACTTCTGTCTAATACTATATTAAAAGAAGTATAGTTCACATCAAGAGCGACTTCTTCTTGCCGACCTAATTGGCGCGTTTCGTTTGGAACAAAGTCGTCATGTTGTAACTATTGGGGTTTAGCTGTACCTCGTGCGGATGGTGGTGCGTCGGCGCGGGGTGCGGGCGCATGTCGGCGGCGCGCGGGAGATGCTCCAGCAGCAGCTGCAGCAGCGGCGCTAGTACAGCCACCTCACCGCCGCCGCAGAGGCGGTAGAGGGCGCTGCCGGCCTCGCGGCGGACCTACAGATCAAAAGATTTGACATTAACAAGTACAGTGTTTTGTTTGTGTGCAATAAAGTATTTCTTATCTTACAGTAACACACTACTGCGCTGGTCTATCCCATCTTGGAAGGCTTGCATAAACGCAACTTTTTACGCAATGCTTAGTGGTCCTTGGTGGTCCTTGCCTAAGGAAGAGTAGAGCCAGCCCGCTGAGGTATGAAGTTTTCTTACCACCGGGATTATAAGAAGAAGAAATTACATATTTATGCTAGAAGAAGGCTCCTATCTTCTCTGGAGGCTCGGGGGGAATAGTTGCCTGTCGGTTACCAATAATCCAGATAGCACGTCGTCACAACCTGTCGAGAGCATCCAGCCAGTCGTTTCAAAGATGATAACAGTTTTCCAAAGACGAGCAAACGTGTGTCATAAACAAAAGACAGAGATACTTAGAAGTATGTATTATAGGCAGCTGCTCGTGGCGCAGTTGTGACAGTGATCGGCGACGATCGCTGTTATAAAGCAACACACGCCGGAAATGGGATGGGTGACCGACCCGAACGAGATTAAGTGATGTGTACTTCGGACATCTTCATGCTTCGGAAGGCACGTTAAGCAGTTGGTCCCGGTTGACGACACCTTAGGGCGCCTTGATAACATCTGACATTAAGGTTGCTCACTAACCTTACACCCCTGCAACAATCTGCACTGAGCCCGCGTGTTATCCTCACACTACACCTCATAGTTGAGGTGAGGCCTGTGCCCAGCAGTAGGACGTATATAAGCCGTTTAAGAGGTTACCAAGAATCCAGATAGCACGTCGTTGCAACCTATCGAGAACTTCCAGGCAGTACTCAGCCGTCCTAGAATCGATAAAAAAAATCCACACCCGAGCGAACTTGTGTGTAGAGTTAATCAGGTGCGTGTAATATGTGTGTGTAGTCACCGCGGGGTCTTTGTGTATGTATTACAAGTGTGTGTAGTTACCGCGGGGTCGGCGTCGTCGAGCAGCAAGCGCGACCAGGCCAGCGCCACCGCGTCGCCGCCGCCGCGCGCCCACCACACGCACATGCGTGTGTGTGTAGTCACCGCGGGGTCTGTGTGTATGTATTACGAGTGTGTGTAGTTACCGCGGGGTCGGCGTCGTCGAGCAGCAAGCGCGGCGCGGCGCGGCGCAGCGACCAGGCCAGCGCCACCGCGTCGCCGCCGCCGCGCGCCCACCACACGCACATGCGTGTGTGTGTAGTCACCGCGGGGTCTGTGTGTATGTATTACAAGTGTGTGTAGTTACCGCGGGGTCGGCGTCGTCGAGCAGCAAGCGCGGAGCCGCGCGGCGCAGCGACCAGGCCAGCGCCACCGCGTCGCCGCCGCCGCGCGCCCACCACACGCACATGCGTGTGTGTGTAGTCACCGCGGGGTCTGTGTGTATGTATTACAAGTGTGTGTAGTTACCGCGGGGTCGGCGTCGTCGAGCAGCAAGCGCGGAGCCGCGCGGCGCAGCGACCAGGCCAGCGCCACCGCGTCGCCGCCGCCGCGCGCCCACCACACGCACATGCGTGTGTGTGTAGTCACCGCGGGGTCTGTGTGTATGTATTACAAGTGTGTGTAGTTACCGCGGGGTCGGCGTCGTCGAGCAGCAAGCGCGGAGCCGCGCGGCGCAGCGACCAGGCCAGCGCCACCGCGTCGCCGCCGCCGCGCGCCCACCACACGCACATGCGTGTGTGTGTAGTCACCGCGGGGTCTGTGTGTATGTATTACAAGTGTGTGTAGTTACCGCGGGGTCGGCGTCGTCGAGCAGCAAGCGCGGAGCCGCGCGGCGCAGCGACCAGGCCAGCGCCACCGCGTCGCCGCCGCCGCGCGCCCACCACACGCACATGCGCATCGCGTGCTGCACCACCTAACAACATTAGACAAGATATCATCATGCGCACAGAAAATCATCATCATCATCATGTCAGCTAAACGACGCCCACAGCTGGGCTTAGGCCTCCCCCAAGAATCTACACAACGATCGGTCCTGCGCTGTCCGCGACCAGCGGCTTCCCACGACCTTGACAAGATCGTCGGTCCACCTTCTGCAAAGGCCTGCCCACGAAACGTCGTCCAATACGCGATCGCCATTCCAGAACCTTTCCGCCCTAACGGCCATCGGTTCTCCGCGCTATGAAGGAAATCATTAAGTATAAATATCTTTGGACATTTATCCACAGTGCCATCTAGAACCAAACTAAACAAAACGTGTACAGACGCCATCAGATATATTGAAGCAGACAAGGTGACCAAATACTTTTGATCGGTTTCTACACCCAAGTAAGCATGAATATCTGTACATTAATTACTTCATTGATATCTGAATATGACAAGAGACATAAGATTCTGTCAAACGTATATAAATGTTAGTGTCTAGTGACTTATAGGAATTATTCAGGTATTAATGGAGGAGGAATCTGAAATGACACTGGAACATGCTACTGCGCCTTCATAATCGAATAACATGTAACGACAATATAATTGAACTGCTCAAAGACTATTAATCTAAATCGTCATAACGATAGTCTGGAACTAACCTGCGCTCTTCCCCAAAATCCAGTCTTATACGTAGGTTCTTTTATTGTTGCCGCTTCACATAGTATCGATATCAGTCGATCCGTCGTTTCTTCCACTGTCATCAGCGACAAAAGTGACTGAAAACAAAAATATTGTATCATTATCATGACTTGATAAACGATGAAACTTACCCCTAGTTTAGCAGTTAACTTACTGGGTGTAACTTAGGTGTCTGAGCAGGGTCCACCGATGGTAATGTACCAATACGACATAATAGTTGTAGTAAGAGCGCAAGGCAGTCTTGTCGCCATTCGCTGTCGTCGCTCCTTTGTAAAACACCTGTCAAATAATATTAAACCACGTGTAAAGTCACAGTA
The DNA here is from genome assembly GCA_950022985.1 of Udea ferrugalis. Lineage (NCBI taxonomy): Eukaryota > Metazoa > Arthropoda > Insecta > Lepidoptera > Crambidae > Udea > Udea ferrugalis. The sequence goes on from OX465533.1 coordinate 7,413,173, forward strand.
TACAAATTGAACAGATACAATATCACAATAGGAATCTATTTGTGTAAAAAATAAATATTTCCCAGCTTGATTAAGACACTCGTGTTTGGAATGGTGTTAGAAATTAAAAGAGAAAAATACAAATTAATATGACACTCACCAGACATCATAATATCATAGAGCAGCCTCAACCCTCCTTTCTTTATAAACAAATCGTTCCAGTTCTCGACATCAGCTTTTTCATCATTCTTGTCTAAGCCAGTGTTACCACCAGTAAGTTCCTTGATGTTAGACCCGTTATTGATACTTTGTTTGTCTATGATGTGCAGATAGTACATGAGCTTCTGTGGGCTGGTGGGGTCGAGTAGCTCGGACAGTTTTGTTTCGGTGGGGTTCTTGAAGGCTTCGAGAAGAGTTGGGTTTAATGGCACCGCTTGAAGGATGTCCCACACGCGCCGCGATAGGAGTTGAGCTTTGGTGTGGGCAACGGGCTCCTGTGGAAAATAAGCAATGAAATATTTTGATCTACGCTGCGAAACCAAAGTTTAGGATTTCGTGGCTGCTTTAAGAATAAATATCTAGGAAGGTCATCTGAACAATAATCTGATCATCTCGAACCCTATCTGTGTCGATATCTATTGACTCCGCGATCTTAAGTGTTATAGGCAGGACTTCTACATACTGCACCAACGGGCCAGTTCATTCTTATAACATTTAAAATGTCACAGTTAACCACGATGCCACGTTCATCGTCACGTATGTAATAAACAACAGGATTATCCGAAAACCAGAACAAGACATTCTGTCTTGGCGGGAATCGAACCCGCATCTTTCGCAAACCGGGCGACTGCGCTAACCACTGTGCTACCGAGACCATTAATAGACCCGCCGAATTTTTCTAGTATGTTTTACCCGGCAGCCAGGTTTGTTTCACCAATGTTGAGGCATAAACCTAAAACACTGCACCCGCGACTGCACTGCACTGTACCCGGTTTGCGAAAGACTCGGGTTCGATTCCCGCCTGAAGACAGGACCGATTGTCTTTTTCTGGTTTTCCTATCTTTACTTAGTATAGTCGTTTGTTATCTTCTTGTACGTACCGAGTTGGGCCCCGGCTCCTTCATCTGCGCGAGCGCCTGCATGAGCGTGAACAGCTGGTGGAAGCAGACGGGGTCCAGCAGCAGCAGCGTGGGTAGTCGGGCGCGCGCCGGCGCCGGCTGGGCCGACGGCCACTCCGCCCACGCGCCGCGACCACCGACACCAACCGACACGAATACAAGCTGGAAACACACGCAACTATTTATTGAAGATCATTTATATTCAAAGAAAAAAAGAAAGAAAATAAGTTTATCGGTTTAGGATAAGAAAAGCAATAGGCCTAAAACGTCAGGATAAAAGGAAACTTTTACAAAATTACACCAGACAGCATGGTTAGTGTTACGACGTCCAAAAAGAAATGGTTTACACTCATTCACTGAATCTACACACCACCTTAACAAACTAACGAAAAGTAATTAAATGTCTCAACTTCTAAATTTCAAAATATAAAAAATTAAAATCAATATTTATCACGAAATATAAGTTGAGTGAACTAATATTTTGACGATTAATGCAGTTTAACCTTTAATCCAGCAAAACTACTTTAGGTCCATTTCAAAACAAACGAAATCAGACTTCGGCAAATGCAGCAGCCAAAACGCCAGTTAGAAGTGATTGAGTAGCTAAGTTTACGGACTTGGAGATCCGCAAACTTTTTATTGATTAGTAAACCACTTACCTGGTTGTCCTTAAACCCCATGTCATAGAGCGTCCGTTCATCGTAGTCGATAGTCAGTTCTTGTCCTTGCGTTATCATACGGAGAGGTCCGTCTGTCGAGAGTGCTGTCACTCCTTCTTCGCCTTGGATCTGTATCAAAATATTTATTTCACAATCTTGTTTTTGTATACACTAAATAAATTCAAGAATTTATTAGAAACTCTAACTTAACCGCTACAGAGCACATGAAGATCGGTTTGTTTAGTTACTAAAGATTTGAAAACCAGAAAAGGACATTTGGTCATGTTGGCATTTGATCTGTTTGTTTTTTATGAGGGTAGTGCAATAAAGACCGTTATAAACTTCACACATGTTCCAGAACAGCAGAACACAAGGACGTAGTCAGATTATTTATTTTATTATTGTACTATAATCAGCGTAATTCACGCAGTTTATTCAAAACAACAAATAAAATGAGCGAGATCTTAGTTCAGAAATAAATGATTTCTGTTGTATGATACGAAATACTTCAACACGATGTATCCTCAACATTCCTGTATCTGTGGTTACCTGTTACCACCGTGCCCGCGCCTGGACAGCCTTCCCACGCGCCGCTCTCGGCCGAGCCCAGCGGTGGAGGTGGTGCATGCATCAGTGTTACCTGCTTCTCCCACCAGACGTGCACGTGCGCGCGCAGATGCGCGACCAGGTCGTGGTGGTGCAGCGCGAGCGTGGCGCGCGGCCCGGCGCCCGCGGGCTGCAGCGTCAGCCGCACCGTGCCCGCGCCTGGACAGCCTTCCCACGCGCCGCTCTCGGCCGAGCCCAGCGGTGGAGGTGGTGCATGCGTCAGTGTTACCTGCTTCTCCCACCAGACGTGCACGTGCGCGCGCAGATGCGCGACCAGGTCGTGGTGGTGCAGCGCGAGCGTGGCGCGCGGCCCGGCGCCCGCGGGCTGCAGCGTCAGCCGCACCGTGCCCGCGCCTGGACAGCCTTCCCACGCGCCGCTCTCGGCCGAGCCCAGCGGTGGAGGTGGTGCATGCGTCAGTGTTACCTGCTTCTCCCACCAGACGTGCACGTGCGCGCGCAGATGCGCGACCAGGTCGTGGTGGTGCAGCGCGAGCGTGGCGCGCGGCCCGGCGCCCGCGGGCTGCAGCGTCAGCCGCACCGTGCCCGCGCCTGGACAGCCTTCCCACGCGCCGCTCTCGGCCGAGCCCAGCGGTGGAGGTGGTGCATGCGTCAGTGTTACCTGCTTCTCCCACCAGACGTGCACGTGCGCGCGCAGATGCGCGACCAGGTCGTGGTGGTGCAGCGCGAGCGTGGCGCGCGGCCCGGCGCCCGCGGGCTGCAGCGTCAGCCGCACCGTGCCCGCGCCTGGACAGCCTTCCCACGCGCCGCTCTCGGCTAAAGCCCAGCGGCGGAGGTGGTACGCGTACCTGAATGTTTGGTCAATAAACCGGTATTTAAACCTTATTTTTGTAGCAAGCAACATATATCTCGCCACATAGGAACTACAATCCCAAAACGTGCTATCAAAGTCTTCGGAACGATTGCTCATAGATAGAAGAACCCGACAACAATTGTCGGCCAATAGCCCACCAGACATAAAACCCGTCTGGTCAGAGGATCCTCCCGTTTCTACGGTGGATGAGGAACTTCATACCCTGTTCCTCACGTATTTTCATGAAATGGTCATGTGCACATTCTTTGAAGTGTTTCCTTCTTCCTACAATGCCGGGTTTTTTAAAGCGGGACGTGAAAAGGCATTTATGCAGGCCCTCAAAATGAGATTGACCAGCCTAGTAGTTACTTCATTACTGTACTTGTCAACCCCATATCTGGACCTCACGACTGATTTCCATTAGGTGAAGTTAGGTCATATTGAAGACCACAAAAAAAAACGAACAAGCAAAAGTGAAAACACAACCTAAAATATCATAGCGGATGATATGTTTATTGCTATTGCGCTTCCGCAGATAATCGGCAGAGAAAAGAGTAGGTTATATGAGATCTAATAAAATTGACAATATTTTACCTCCGTTTGAAAGTATCTAAATGCGTCTTGAGAAGTAGCAGCGCCCTTTGTATGCACTGCAGTGCCGCTTCATCCGTCATATGCTCGTAAATGTTCTGCTTATCCGTTTTCTCCGTCTCTTTCTTTTCTTCGACCGCGGTCGCTGCAGTCGAACTCTCGCCATCCTTGTTCTTTGATATCAGCCTTTCGGCGGCGGATGATAGGTGGAACATGCATTTGGAAACGAAGTCGTCTTCTTGCTGAAGTTGTTGACCCATGTAGTAGCTATTTAAGTACTGGATCGCGCCCATTGACACATCTGTAACAAAGCGAGGAAATTAGAGAACAAACCAAATTATGCAAGTTAACAACAATCGGTTGGATTCACAAAGTTGCCTATAAATTGCAGTACCTATGGAATTAGTTTATGGGGGGCTGTTTGAGTCTACGCTACCTGCTGGCAGTGGTTTGTTTTTCGGGAATGCCAACACCTTTCGGATTTGCATGTAGATGACCACCGTCAAGTAGTACCCCCACTACTAAATCATCTGATTCCTAGAAGTTCTGAGTCCCGCACACTCGTTGTTCTGAACACATGGCATTGGACGCATACCGGCGCAAAAGTGACCTAGCGTCTTAACGCAAAAGGCAGTCTATTAAAGAGCTGTATGAAGTGTCAGTTTCTCTTCCTAAATCTTTTATTTTATTTTATAAACATAGGCTCTAAATATGCATCGAAAACCCATTCAAAGATTCAGTTCCCGCCACTCACCAGTGCTGTTGGCCCGTAACGCGATCTTCCACAGATGGTCCATGGCAAGAGTGTGTGGATGCGCACAGTCCCGCGACTCGCCCGCGCCTAGAGCCATCCGGGCCAGGTTGCACAGCTGCTGGTATAGACTTAGCCCCATGATGCTTATTGTCTGTTGAAGAAAAAATGACAATTGTATTAGGAAAAGGAAGTTCAGTAAGTTTTTAGCTCAGACCACATGAATTGCTTTGCTGTTAGGTCTTATCAAACTAGAATCGACACTAACACAGGAAAGACAGCACATTGACAGGACTCACAAGTTTACACAATTCCACATAGTGAATTATCTTCCAGATAAAATTCTTACAAAATTAAATCCTACCTAGTCTTATTACAAAATTCTAGCTTATGGTTTCTGAAATGCTTCCTTCCCACGACACTTTAATTGTGGGATGAACTCCCCTGCCGAGGTTTTCTCAATGATCTATAGCATTGAGTTCTTCAAAAAATTGAAAAAGTTCTACAGGGTCCGTAATGCGAGTAACGCCCCTGGTGCATCCGCTTTCCACCAGGCGGCCTGAGCAAGCTTGATTGCAAGTAATTGCAACGGTGTCGTTCAAAAGAGTTCTAATGTTGAGTATCGTGGACAATGTTCCCCTCACCTCAGGGTCGAGCGTCGGCATCTTGTCCACATAGAGGAACCGCAGCGCGTCGAGGCCGAGCGCGTGCTGCTCCGGCGACTTGGTGTGCGACAGCAGCCAGGAGTACAGGCAGTCGGCGCACTCCGGCCCGCCGCGGACCACCAGGCATTGCCACAGCTGTTCCACTTGCTCCACCGTCAGTCTGTGATAGATGACGTGGATAGACTTGTTCTCACCTCAGGGTCGAGCGTCGGCATCTTGTCCACATAGAGGAACCGCAGCGCGTCGAGGCCGAGCGCGTGCTGCTCCGGCGACTTGGTGTGCGACAGCAGCCAGGAGTACAGGCAGTCGGCGCACTCCGGCCCGCCGCGGACCACCAGGCATTGCCACAGCTGTTCCACTTGCTCCACCGTCAGTCTGTGATAGATGACGTGGATAGACTTGTTCTCACCTCAGGGTCGAGCGTCGGCATCTTGTCCACATAGAGGAACCGCAGCGCGTCGAGGCCGAGCGCGTGCTGCTCCGGCGACTTGGTGTGCGACAGCAGCCAGGAGTACAGGCAGTCGGCGCACTCCGGCCCGCCGCGGACCACCAGGCATTGCCACAGCTGTTCCACTTGCTCCACCGTCAGTCTGTGATAGATGACGTGGATAGACTTGTTCTCACCTCAGGGTCGAGCGTCGGCATCTTGTCCACATAGAGGAACCGCAGCGCGTCGAGGCCGAGCGCGTGCTGCTCCGGCGACTTGGTGTGCGACAGCAGCCAGGAGTACAGGCAGTCGGCGCACTCCGGCCCGCCGCGGACCACCAGGCATTGCCACAGCTGTTCCACTTGCTCCACCGTCAGTCTGTGATAGATGACGTGGATAGACTTGTTCTCACCTCAGGGTCGAGCGTCGGCATCTTGTCCACATAGAGGAACCGCAGCGCGTCGAGGCCGAGCGCGTGCTGCTCCGGCGACTTGGTGTGCGACAGCAGCCAGGAGTACAGGCAGTCGGCGCACTCCGGCCCGCCGCGGACCACCAGGCATTGCCACAGCTGTTCCACTTGCTCCACCGTCAGTCTGTGATAGATGACGTGGATAGACTTGTTCTCACCTCAGGGTCGAGCGTCGGCATCTTGTCCACATAGAGGAACCGCAGCGCGTCGAGGCCGAGCGCGTGCTGCTCCGGCGACTTGGTGTGCGACAGCAGCCAGGAGTACAGGCAGTCGGCGCACTCCGGCCCGCCGCGGACCACCAGGCATTGCCACAGCTGTTCCACTTGCTCCACCGTCAGTCTGTGATAGATGACGTGGATAGACTTGTTCTCACCTCAGGGTCGAGCGTCGGCATCTTGTCCACATAGAGGAACCGCAGCGCGTCGAGGCCGAGCGCGTGCTGCTCCGGCGACTTGGTGTGCGACAGCAGCCAGGAGTACAGGCAGTCGGCGCACTCCGGCCCGCCGCGGACCACCAGGCATTGCCACAGCTGTTCCACTTGCTCCACCGTCAGTCTGTGATAGATGACGTGGATAGACTTGTTCTCACCTCAGGGTCGAGCGTCGGCATCTTGTCCACATAGAGGAACCGCAGCGCGTCGAGGCCGAGCGCGTGCTGCTCCGGCGACTTGGTGTGCGACAGCAGCCAGGAGTACAGGCAGTCGGCGCACTCCGGCCCGCCGCGGACCACCAGGCATTGCCACAGCTGTTCCACTTGCTCCACCGTCAGTCTGTGATAGATGACGTGGATAGACTTGTTCTCACCTCAGGGTCGAGCGTCGGCATCTTGTCCACATAGAGGAACCGCAGCGCGTCGAGGCCGAGCGCGTGCTGCTCCGGCGACTTGGTGTGCGACAGCAGCCAGGAGTACAGGCAGTCGGCGCACTCCGGCCCGCCGCGGACCACCAGGCATTGCCACAGCTGTTCCACTTGCTCCACCGTCAGTCTGTGATAGATGACGTGGATAGACTTGTTCTCACCTCAGGGTCGAGCGTCGGCATCTTGTCCACATAGAGGAACCGCAGCGCGTCGAGGCCGAGCGCGTGCTGCTCCGGCGACTTGGTGTGCGACAGCAGCCAGGAGTACAGGCAGTCGGCGCACTCCGGCCCGCCGCGGACCACCAGGCATTGCCACAGCTGTTCCACTTGCTCCACCGTCAGTCTGTGATAGATGACGTGGATAGACTTGTTCTCACCTCAGGGTCGAGCGTCGGCATCTTGTCCACATAGAGGAACCGCAGCGCGTCGAGGCCGAGCGCGTGCTGCTCCGGCGACTTGGTGTGCGACAGCAGCCAGGAGTACAGGCAGTCGGCGCACTCCGGCCCGCCGCGGACCACCAGGCATTGCCACAGCTGTTCCACTTGCTCCACCGTCAGTCTGTGATAGATGACGTGGATAGACTTGTTCTCACCTCAGGGTCGAGCGTCGGCATCTTGTCCACATAGAGGAACCGCAGCGCGTCGAGGCCGAGCGCGTGCTGCTCCGGCGACTTGGTGTGCGACAGCAGCCAGGAGTACAGGCAGTCGGCGCACTCCGGCCCGCCGCGGACCACCAGGCATTGCCACAGCTGTTCCACTTGCTCCACCGTCAGTCTGTGATAGATGACGTGGATAGACTTGTTCTCACCTCAGGGTCGAGCGTCGGCATCTTGTCCACATAGAGGAACCGCAGCGCGTCGAGGCCGAGCGCGTGCTGCTCCGGCGACTTGGTGTGCGACAGCAGCCAGGAGTACAGGCAGTCGGCGCACTCCGGCCCGCCGCGGACCACCAGGCATTGCCACAGCTGTTCCACTTGCTCCACCGTCAGTCTGTGATAGATGACGTGGATAGACTTGTTCTCACCTCAGGGTCGAGCGTCGGCATCTTGTCCACATAGAGGAACCGCAGCGCGTCGAGGCCGAGCGCGTGCTGCTCCGGCGACTTGGTGTGCGACAGCAGCCAGGAGTACAGGCAGTCGGCGCACTCCGGCCCGCCGCGGACCACCAGGCATTGCCACAGCTGTTCCACTTGCTCCACCGTCAGTCTGTGATAGATGACGTGGATAGACTTGTTCTCACCTCAGGGTCGAGCGTCGGCATCTTGTCCACATAGAGGAACCGCAGCGCGTCGAGGCCGAGCGCGTGCTGCTCCGGCGACTTGGTGTGCGACAGCAGCCAGGAGTACAGGCAGTCGGCGCACTCCGGCCCGCCGCGGACCACCAGGCATTGCCACAGCTGTTCCACTTGCTCCACCGTCAGTCTGTGATAGATGACGTGGATAGACTTGTTCTCACCTCAGGGTCGAGCGTCGGCATCTTGTCCACATAGAGGAACCGCAGCGCGTCGAGGCCGAGCGCGTGCTGCTCCGGCGACTTGGTGTGCGACAGCAGCCAGGAGTACAGGCAGTCGGCGCACTCCGGCCCGCCGCGGACCACCAGGCATTGCCACAGCTGTTCCACTTGCTCCACCGTCAGTCTGTGATAGATGACGTGGATAGACTTGTTCTCACCTCAGGGTCGAGCGTCGGCATCTTGTCCACATAGAGGAACCGCAGCGCGTCGAGGCCGAGCGCGTGCTGCTCCGGCGACTTGGTGTGCGACAGCAGCCAGGAGTACAGGCAGTCGGCGCACTCCGGCCCGCCGCGGACCACCAGGCATTGCCACAGCTCTTCCACTTGCTCCACTGTTAATCTGTGGTAACATAACAGGATTTTAGGGCATTTTTGCGGCATCGCTATGTAAATCAAAATCATAAATAAAGAAACCACAAGATAGATAGCGCGTTCATTATAAGACTGTTGCTTTAAAATCTGTTTTCTTAGTAAATTTTTGTAACTTATGTGTCAAGGAAACAGCATAAAACCCAAGTACCCAACCCACAATTTAACGTTAAACTCAATTTACTTTAAAACTCGTTTTGCAAGGACGTGTCTATTAGGCCAACAAAACTTTTCACTTTGTTTTAAAAAGCCGAAAGACCTCAGGCATCAGTCACTGTGAAAAGGTAGTTCCGTTCCGTTCCGTTGTAAAATTCCGTTGAGTAGCTTTCTCACAATGCTAACAACACTTCAAAAATGTTTGACTGTATTGAAAAGCCTCCATAAGTTTATCAAGCCATACCTGAAATGATGCGGCGAGCCGACCGGCGAGAAGATGGCCGTGAGGAAGTGCAGGCGCACAGTCAGCTCCGTGATGTGCGCGTAGTGCGCAGGTCCTCCACGAACATGAATGTTGTAACCATACCTGAAGTGATGCGGCGAGCCAACCGGCGAGAAGATGGCCGTGAGGAAGTGCAGGCGCACAGTCAGCTCCGTGATGTGCGCGTAGTGCGCAGGTCCTCCACGAACATGAATGTTGTAACCATACCTGAAGTGATGCGGCGAGCCAACCGGCGAGAAGATGGCCGTGAGGAAGTGCAGGCGCACAGTCAGCTCCGTGATGTGCGCGTAGTGCGCAGGTCCTCCACGAACATGAATGTTGTAACCATACCTGAAGTGATGCGGCGAGCCAACCGGCGAGAAGATGGCCGTGAGGAAGTGCAGGCGCACAGTCAGCTCCGTGATGTGCGCGTAGTGCGCAGGTCCTCCACGAACATGAATGTTGTAACCATACCTGAAGTGATGCGGCGAGCCGACCGGCGAGAAGATGGCCGTGAGGAAGTGCAGGCGCACAGTCAGCTCCGTGATGTGCGCGTAGTGCGCGGCGTCGCCCGCGCCGCGTGGCTGCTGCGTGTAGTGGCGCAGGTCCTCCACGAACAGGCGCATCATGCCGCGCTCGCGCTCCGCCCACATCACCACCTGGGTTATAACGTCAGTCAGAGAGACAGAGAAACCACAAAATTACATTTTTATTTTTTCTTTGTCATTGTGGCAGCACAATTTTTGTTGCCTGCATTACGATACCAATCCTTCCATTTTGCTATCTATTTTGTTTTTTCGCCATTAGCGCGACTAACCACCACCACCACATCACCACCTGGGTTATAACGTCAGTCAGAGAGACAGAGAAACCAAAACATGTGTTCTAACATTGTATTCTACATTACATTTTTCATTTTTCTTTGTTATTGTGGCAGCACTATTTTTGTTGCCTCCATTACGATACCAATCCTTCAATTTTGCTATGTATTTAGTTTTTTTTGCCTTTAGCGCGACTAACCACCACCACCATATCACCTGGGTAATAACGTCAGTCAGGGAGACAAAAAAAACAAAAAATGTGTTCTAACATTGTATTCTACATTCCATTTGAAAAAAAAACTCTGTCATTCTGGCAACACTATTTTTGTTGCCTCCATTACGAACCCAATCCTTCCATTTACATATACTTTGTGACATGAAATTAGCTATTCATTTTCTGTTTTTTTCGTCTATAGCAAGAGTAACGATCAAGGAACTAGCCAAGAGCAACACGTCAGTAAGGTGCTATTAGTCGAAAGCGTCAAAAACGTTTTTAATAACGTCAGGCAGGCGACACAGTCGAGCGCGCCGTCAAACTCATGCCATCCGGTAAAATGTTTACAGAATTGAAAGTGAATACACTGTGAGGAAGGCTCAACTTAACTTTGCGTTGGAGGATTCGAGGATTTTAGACAATTAGAAACTTACTTTGGAATGGTGCTGCGCAGGAAAACATATTTTTAGGATGCACGCTTTTTTCACTTCTTTACTAATACTGTAGCTCACAGTTCGAGAAAAGCCCTCCACTTGCAAAAGGAAAATGTGTTATATCTTTTTAGGCCTTTTCAAATTACATACCTGATGCATGTCCATGCCGCGCAATTGTTGAAACGACGAAAACAGTTTTGGCAGGAGGCGTAGCGATACAGCAACAGATCTGCGAGAGTATAATAATTTTATTAAACCATGTAAGAAACATTGTTGCAAGCAACTGTACAGATAAATGTTATCTTCTTACCTGTGGTTTGCAAGGTTATCCAGACACCCCTCAATAAACTTGATTCTAATGAATTTGTCTGTGCTAAAACATAGGAGGGCACAAAGCGCTTTCTCTGCCTCTAACGCCAAGCCTTCTCCAAGTTGCTCCTGAGAAAATATTACGCATAAGTTAGTCTGTAAACGATATACCTCTTGTTTTCTAAGCTTGTTATTGAAAAAACATAACGTTTTTTTAGAATGACGACGAAGTTCGTGACCAAGTTCTGAGTGGCCTATTCACTTGACTTTCAAACTTTTTGTCGAAAAGGCACATTGTGAAAATAACAAAACACGATAAGACAAAGCACACAAGCAATGTTTTACAAACTATATAGGTATTTGGGTCTTGAATGAGAATTAATGTCTTTAATCCTTTTATGAAGCAAGACTAGACTTTACACCGAAACTCACAATATTGCCGTCCTGCAGCAAGTCCCACAGCAGCGTGTTCCCGGGCCTGCACACAGCGTCCACGTCGCAAGGTGGCGCCGCCACTACGCCCACACCCATGCCCACGCCCACGCCCATGCCGCCCACACGCCCAGACTGGAACTCCGACAGACATTGCGCCTGTTGATAAAAAAAAATCATTCTATATTGATAACATAACTCTTATTTTATACTACTTGTACAGGCATCGCAGAAATAATAACAAGAATTAGAAACTCACGTCAGTGTTTCTTCATTTAGCACTTTCAGTGCAATAAAATACTGTTCCATTGTATTCGATTCTAAAAATTACTTCAGAGGCTCTAGTTTTTCGTTCCTATAAGTTTTCCTTTTCATTTAAGTGAGTAAGCACTCTATTTAATACATGTAATCAATCAATAGACATTGAGATTTGATCCGTGTGCATCCGTGTGCTAGAAGTTCCACTACATTGTGCAAAGGTATAGATTTGTACTATAAGCGACTGTAAGTTAAGCTTATAAAACCTAGACTGAAGTTTCTTTCATTCCATTCCATCTGAACAAATGAATAAATAACACAATAGACTGACCTGCGCCGCCAGCCGGGCCAGCTCCTCCTCGCCGGCCGAGTCGTCGTCGTCCAGACCGGCGAGTGCGCTTGTAGCTCTCCATCAGCCAGTAGTGTTACTGTATATACTGACCTGAGAGCTTAGGTACTTGGGTTCTGTACTTCATGCGTCGGGTGACATCGATTACGACATCAAGGCACGCATTGCGGCAGCGTGGGCCAAATGGCGCGAGGTGACCCAAAAAGTGTTTGTTTGACGACGTGAGGGATGTCATGCGTGCCAGTGGCCTCACAGAAAGGGATGCACAAGACCGGGCGAAGTGGAGAAGCAGATGCAGAAGAGCGGACCCCGGGCGCCGTAACGGCAGCAACCGGGATAATCGCTAGGATGATGATGACTGACCTGCGCCGCCAGCCGGGCCAGCTCCTCCTCGCAGGCCGAGTCGTCTTCGTCCAGGTCGGCGAGGTGAGGGTGAGAGTGAGGTGAGATGGCGGACGAGGCGCTGCCCTCCTCCTCCTCCGCGCCCTCCCCGCCCGCCGCCCCGCCCACCGCGCCGCGACGCTTGTAGCTCTCCATCAGGCGGAGCTCCATCAGCCTCCTAACATATTCGGATTATAGATATCTATTCTTAAATGAATACATTATGACATCGATTTTTTTGAATTTATAAAACTGTTTTCTATGTGTTATATGGTTTTTCATATCCGTAATTTCGGTCCACCTTCTCTTAATTGGCGCGTTAACAAAGTCGTTATGTTGTAGGTATTAGGGTTTAGCCAATGATATTATAATATGAATAATACGTAGATGTAGATAGGTTACTTGTGCTAAAAAAGTAGCACACGAAATCAGAACTTCGAACACCTGAGCAAAGCATTGACAGTTTGAGACGACACTGCGCAACATGTATCTGTCTCGTTTACGCTCTAGTAATTAATCATACTATGTTGTACACACAGTCTAATTATAGGTATGTACGCCAGGGAACAATTTTCGACTTCACATCAGTACTGACTTAACGTATCTACTTTGATATATCGTTGCATTATAAAACAAAGTTTGCATTAAACAATAACCGCCTTATTCATAAAAACGAACGCAACGCTAAAGCATAATTTAAGCACTTGACGTGTTTTTTCACTCACTACGGCGGCAGCAACAATTATGAATAAGTATAATAACCATATTATTTGAGACCTTTGCCCAGCAGTGGGATGATGTAGGTTAGAAATAAAAAACACATTATAACGAAATAGATATAAACATACCTGTCGTCATCATTGTCACACAAAAGTTGACAGTGCCCAGTGTCGCTGCCCGACGTTTCCTCCTCGACCTCCGACACGGACTCGGCCAGATCTGTCGCCTTTAGTTGTGTAGCTAATAAACAAAAGTTGCATATTTTATCATGTTCTCATAATACTGTGGTGGAAGGAGATAGATATTCTTAATAGTACCCAAAACATAACAGAAGCATTGAATTGAATAAATAAATAAAACGAATTAGCCAATTTAGGCGGTCTTATTACTAGTGACGTAAATAGGTTACTTGTGCTAAAAAAGTGGCACCCGAATTCAGGACTTTCGACCACCTGACCAAAGCATTGACAGTTTGAGACAACACTGCGCAATATGTATTTGTCTCGATGACGCTCTAGTAAATAATCATGCTATCTTGTTATATCATTGGACACAATAGGTTAAATAAAAATAAAGAAAAAAGAGCATACAGCATTAACACATCCGATACATAAATAACTTACTACAATATAAATACATATCAATAATATATTACAATAAACATACACATAGTATACATAGTAATAGTAAGTAATGTGTATACATGGACCATAACTCACGGAAATGCCTGGGCTTGCCGGGGCGGTGGCGCTTCTTGTAGAGTTTCTTCTTGCGCGGGCGCAGCAACTCCTCCGCGCCGCTGCTGACGCTGCCGCTGCTGCCCGCGCGCTTGCTGCGCCTGCCAGGTTATAGCGATTATGCTCACACCACGGAATACACATTATAATGAATTTAAAGTAAGACTTAAACTAAGTAAACAGAGCGTACGCGGTCGCTAGCTTTAGTGCACTATTTATATTGAATGTTGTATGGCGCGTCTACGATCCAGCCGTGCTATTCCGGCGGTGCACATCGGACATCACTTCACATCTCGGTGCTTCACGCTTACCTCAATCATCAATACGCTTTACTTTGAATTAGTATTTTCTCTCATTTTGTATGTAAATAATTAAAAAATGTTTTTTGGCTTAGTTATTTTCTCTCAAACGACGACCGTCGCGAAGGAATGGAATTTTAAAGTTACCTCGCACAAGCGAAGTGAGTTTTGGCGACCACCGGAATAGCATAGCAGGAAGGGAATTAACGAAATTCTACGCTAACAGTTTACGAAGATGCCAGTGACACAAAAATAATGGTAAATCCTTAGTTCAACATTAATTGCGACGAGGGATACAACAATCTGTTGTGTTTGCACACTCGCTATTTTGTCTGAAAACAACTATTCATTTAAGGTTTGTGGTTTCCTGATGTTTTCAGGTTTGCCGAATTAATATTCTACATTTAAGCTTTCATCAAGTTCCTTGCCTGTTTTAAATAAGGTTGAGAGGAAGTATACTCACTTTTGGCAAGATTTGAGAGTGGATATCTCTTTCTTGGTCAGCCCTTCGCCTTCTCGAAGCCATTCTTGTTCAGCTGAAGAAGATAAAAATATATAAATAATTATTTCACATTTTTATAATACAAGAATGAAGAAAGAAAATGTATGATCTCTCTACCAGTTAATTCGCGCTGATGTTTACTCTGCTTCCGCGGGGTCGGTCCAGCCTCCTCGCCAGAAGTACTAAGCTCTTCACACTAGATAATAAAAATAACAATTAATTCGCTAATTATACAAAACGAAAACAAATTTTTGAGGCAATGATGGGCTAAAACGTGACGAAAACATGAAAAGTCTCGAACTCATGAATTAACTGAGTTGGGTTGGGATTCATTGTTCGTTTGTGCAGTGTATTCGTATCAGCTTATATATATTCAAAAAAACAAGCACGTTTATCAATAGCTCTAGTTTGTGGGCAAAAACGTCTTGTTACTTAAGTAACAAGGTTTGTTAAAAAAAACGAGACAATAACTCTAAAACAACAAGAAAGTCGTTTCTTGTTGTTTAAAAGTATAATAATTCTTATTTAGCACTTACCGGATCATCATCCGAGTTGGTCTGATCCATGCTGACACTAGCCTCGGAGGAGGAGTTGTGATGCGGCTTGCAGGGCGGCGCGGGCTGGCGCAGGTCGGGCGGCGGCACGAGCGCGCCCAGCGCCGGCGGCGTGCCCGCGCCCGCGCCCGCGCCGCCTGGACAGCCGCCGCGCGACCACATCGCACGCATCAGCGCTGATGCAAGGTATAAGCTCTGGAAACGACGCGATATTTTATTAAACAGATGACACGAGCTAAATCTACCACACCGCCACCCGCCACACGCCACACGGCACAAAACGCCGCAACCAGCATATTGCCTGTAGTTTATCATACATTTCATATGGACTCGGCGCATACCGTGAAGCCGGTGTTTGCCACACGCTCCAACTATATGAATGTGACAGGTGGCCCGTGTGCAGTGACGCTTAACCAGCGGATTGCGTACCACTGCAGGGCAAACAAAACCCATCCCATACAGTCTGAAGCCAGTGTTAAACGATCCTTCCGCCTCCTATGCGCAGTTCGTATCTCTACCGTCTCTGTACTTACTTACTAATCGCGCGCAGCCGTTTTTCGTTCTGGGTCCATTTTCAGTTTGTGAACTATACTATAAAATCCTTACAATCTAACATCCTGCATCAAATTGCTTAGGCTGAAAGTGCTTCTACTTAAAGACACATAACATACCTAGATGATAATTTTATTTTGTGCAAGATCAAAGTTTACTGAGTCTTTATTGTCAGCCATCCTAATCCCAGCTATCTGTTAGAGTTACCAAAATTGCTTTTCAAAGCAAATCCTTGTCAGTTAATAAATCAGAAACCAAAAGAAATAAGAGAGCGAAAATAATTACAACAAATTCACAAACCTGTTCAGTATGTTCCTTAGGCGGCAGGGCACATAACAGACTGTACAGATGGGCACAAGGCTTGGGCGCCAACGCTCTTATGAAGCCAGGTAGCAAGTCATACACTTGACGGCCACAGTGCTTCAACTGAGCGGCCGCCCAGACCAGCTCCACATGTTCGGCGGTCACTCGCCCCTCCACAGCCAGGAATTTCAGAATCATGTGGGATTGTTTTATCACCTGCACAAAACAAAAAAAAAAACTAAGTAACAATAAGTAATAAAAAAAATGTTATTGAAACAACAGATAGTTTTGCTAGGTTGAGTTGTGTTTGATCTCAATGAAGGATCATTGTGTCTAGTTTTTTGCAGCGCAAGAGACTTCAGCAAGTGGGCCTTAGCCTTATGCCGGCTCCACACGTCTGCGGACGCATCTGCAGATGACATCGGCAAACGCGTCTGCGGACGACACGGCTCGTCGGATCCATCTGCGGACGCATCTGCCAACGTCCGCGGACACGTCTGTCGCCGTGTGGAGCCGGCATTACAGTTTGAGTCCCTTGATACAAGTGTCTGCTATGTTGTTTTACATTTCAAATGGTTACCAACACCAATGGTTACCAATACCAATGGTTAACCAAAATTAGTGGTTGTGTCTTCAATTATTTATATTATTCTTTATTTCAAATTTAATCATTAGAATAAACGAAAGAGATATAAATACCTCCACATGCAAGTTAGGCCCAAACAGATGTTCGATGATGTTGTTAAATGTGAGCCACGTGGCCAGCTGCTGGCCGGCCACCTCGGCGTCGGCGGCGGGCTCGGCGGCGCACAGCTCGTTGTGCGCGGCGATGTGCGCGTTGATCTGCGCCACGCCCGCCAGGCGCATCGTCAGTGTACTACTGTTAAAGTATTTGAAGGCCAGAGACAATCCGTCTGCATCGAAAGCTAATGGGGCATCAATAGGCTCTTTTGCTGCACCCCACATGAAGTCTGAAAGAGAAAGGTACTTTTATAAGTTTCAATACTTCGCATTCGCATTTTTGTTCAAATAAGTACAGGATCACACTTTATAACAGGCAGGCATTAGCGGTATTATAAGAAAATCTATTCAATATCTACTTAAAGTTGTAATTAACATGGTTCTAATTAAGGTAGTTTTACTTATTGAATGTGCAAATTAATTGTGGAATTACACAAATAAAATTTAGAAGTTTCTGGTTCACTTGTAACAATCCTCACTGAAATTTTGCATGCTCATAATTTATAAATTAATACTTTACCTGCCATAGATTTGACTGCTGGAACTCTCAAATCTTTGTCTTCTAAATTGCACATGTACTTTAGTATTTTACCTCTCAAAGGCATGAACAACTGTGCGACTGCTCTGAAGTTCAACCAGAGCTTTAGATTCCCCACTGCAGCCACTATAGCATGTGCCATTGAAAGGGGTAAAGTTGTAGGAGTAGCTTGCTCAAACACTGACGTCATTGCACACACTCCCCCCAATTTACAAAAGAGACTAACATTACGCAATAAGTATGCTGGTATCTCAGTGTCGTGTAAATCACAGTATGAACTTAAGCTGGATATTTCTTGTGCAGAGAGGTCATCTAAGCGACTTAAGGCGGAATGTTTGCAAGCTAAGTAAAGGGGGAAATTGAGAAGAAATATTTTAGACACAATGTGCATGAGTTTTTCTTTTTGAGGCATTGGCCACACTTGGGGGCCATCATTTGATGTGGTGGGTTTCTCCTCGCTGGTATCCTCTGTAGCATCAGCTGTTTCTGGAGGAGAGGAGTTTTCATTATCTGTAGCGCTTTCTTTCTGTTCACTACTATTCTCTTCACTCTGAGCTGGTGTTGAATCAGGTGTATTTGTTTTCTCCTGTATCTCCTCAGGCGGAGGTGCCTTAGCTGCTTCCACAAGATCATCTTTTAGCTGCTTGAGTTGACACACTGATAAACATAATATGCTCTGCACCACAAGATAAAATCTTTCAAAATTCTTTACATCTCTATAGCAGCACATACATTGTCTAAAACATAAAAAATAGGTTGTTAAGGAAGTACTGTCTTCAGGGGACAGGTCTGATGTTTACTAAAATTTAATTTTCATCATTTCTTATTTTGAATCCATCTAGACATTAAGTTTGCAGTAAAACCATACAATAACAAAGATAGTTTAAAGTAAGGCATGAAACCACAGGTACACAAACTCAAATTATTGAAAGATTTTTGAGGATATCCACATGATAAGGAATTCTGTACTTATATTAATTAAGGTACAAATAAACATTACCTTTGGGGCCATGCTAGAATGTAATTCAGCACTATTTCTAGTTCAGCTTGGCTAATTGTTGGATATTGGGATACATCGTCTGTTAATCTTGCTTCACCTACAAAGAACAGGTAAATTATTAACTTACGCACATAATAACACAACCAAGAGTAAGAAAACTTAATTGTAGGACAAATAAACTAACGAAAAACCAAGGGATTTGTAAAATTTCGAAACAATGTAACTTACAATTCACTAAAAGCTGCGAAAATTCTGAACAAACATCACACATTCTTATGGTTTTATGTCAAGTACAAGCGTAATATTATAGAAATATCATCGCATTTTCTAATTCAAGTGAACTATTGAACATTATTGATATTTTTCGTATCAGAAAACGAACACTGCCCAAAAATGTCACAGAATCCACAGCAGAATCCGTTCCACCATTGTTGACGATTGTTGTCAAAACAGCGTTTTATTACTGCTAGATATTTTTATCAAAAAAAAATGTAACAACAAAGGGCATCAAAAATTACCCAACATCTTTTGGTTTGTTTAATAATTCACATAACACAACTTTTCTACCTATGCCAATCCAATGTCGACTTGACTATTTCATTTTCTACCCTATTCAAAATCCTATTGTGGTCATCGAGTGAAGAAGTACAGAAATTAAACGCATTTCAGTTTTCGTCCAGAAACAGAAAGCAGCTGATTCTAATCACATTTCTTGACGAAAATGTCACACTGACATCCGTGACATCTGACATTTAAAAAAAGGCTATGGGTTGAGTTGAGATGGTATTGTTTTAAAAATTAATACCGGCGAAATGGTCCAATTACTGTACATTATAGCTAGCTTACACGTTTTAATATGCCCGTTCACCAAAGTCGAAGAAAGCTTCAATATCCAGGCGTCACACGATATTTTGTACCACCGTCTTAACCTAACTCAGGTGCGTTTATGAAAATCTAATTTTGGACTCATAAGTTGGATGTATGATGTTTGATATTTTCCTTTTCCAGTATGATCACAATGAGTTCCCGGGAGTTGTTCCACGTACCTTTATTGGGCCTCTGGTTGTGTCGGTGTTATCAGCACCTATAGGAACAATATTGGCAATTCTGGGTCTAAACAAATTTTGGATGCAGTATGTAGGTAGGTAGTACGTTTCATTATGCCACAATGGCATAATAATACGGGATAATTTTGTGAAGTTTAGGAATATATTGAAAAGTTAATCATTCTTTGGTTTCAGTTCGTTTGACCCTAGCTTTGAGTGTAATAGCGTCATGGAGCAGACTACGAAATGCATTACAAAAGCAATTAGGAAACACATTTGCATGGTGGTTCACTCTGATCACAGTAACACAATACCATTTTATGTTCTACATGAGCCGACCACTGCCCAACATCATGGCCCTACCACTGGGTAAGCTGCTATATGATGTGATTCTTTTATTTATTTATTTAGCCTTTTAACTTATACATGATAATTTAACTATATAACTACAATATAACTATTTGTTAGTTTTATAAGTATCTATCCTTATTACTAAGTTAGTTGTATTTGTTTCTTCTCTTTTTGTAAAGTCCCTTTTCAGGTGAAGGCCTCCTCCAATATTATGTGAATAGTGCAACAGAATTGTAAGTCATTTATATGTCATGGAGATATGGGTTCATTGTGATCCATAAAATATTGTAAGATCTTATACTGAGTTACACTGTGAAATGCAATAAATGATTGAGTGTATCCAAGAATCATATTTGTAGTAGAAACATTTCATGACATACTGTGTGTACTGTACTGGTTTTTTACACCCAAAGTGCTAATACTTGTAACCCATATTTCACAAAAATGATTCATATGACTATGCACAAACCCATTGGACAATCCAAATAGTAATTAAATTTAGAATTTATTCTGCAATTCCCAATTGTATGACTTGATATTCACTTAGCCACCATAATTTATTCAATTTCAGTGCTTCTTGCTCTTGAAGGATGGTTTAGTGGAAAGCACAAGCAATTTCTCATAACAGCTGGAGCTGCCATCATCATATTTCGAGCAGAACTGGCCATTCTCTTGGGCTTATTTCTGATCATGGATTTGTATTTTAAGAAGATTGATTTAAAAACGTAAGTATTGATACAAAAAAAATGAATGAATATAACTTTATTTTAACAAGTTTTTGTTTTCAATGGCATTCTTCTATTTCAACAAGCTGCCAAAAGTAATAGAAAAATTTCTTGATCGGAATCAATTCACAACCTTTATGTGCTATATGCAAAACCTGTACCCATGTCTACTTATCTGCCAATAAGCCTACCAATTATTTGCTTTCAAAATATATAAAATTTCCATTTTTTTTCAGAATCTTTTTTTCCAATGAAGTCATTTATAGATTTTGGTAGGATATAGTAACTTTTTGCACTGGGCTCTGATTTTTATTGCAGATTGTTCAAAATTGTGATACCGGCTGGTGCTGCATTAGTAGCATTGACTGTGGCTGTAGATTCCCTGTTTTGGGGCCGTCTTCTGTGGCCCGAAGCAGAGGTGTTTTGGTACAACACTATTCTGAATAAGAGCTCTAATTGGGGTGTATCCTTTTAAATGTTTCAGCTAGTGAACTCGTAAGGAGAGTAGTCTGCTTGTCACTGCTGCTTACCTAATTTATGGTTTTGGTTTTAACCTAAGTTTTGAATATCGCTGGGCCAATTTTATCGCGAATGGGTCCATCTACATTTTTTTTCTTATTGCAAAATACTTCTTACATAGGTACGGAAAATATACTACTCATGTAATTTCGAAAAAATTTACTCCTTGAAAATCAACAAACTGTCAATGTAAGGCTGTGGCCTCATGTCACCGGCGACGGCACGGTGCCGCACCGGCGGACGTCACGGCGCCGTCCCGGTGGAATGCAGTGGCCGGCCTTTATTAGTTTGTCAAATTCATAATTTTAATGCAGCTTTTCATAAATTGGCTGAGGCAGACTTCACTAGTTTTTCAAAATAGACCTTAACGCATCAATACAGACCTCTCCCTTTCTCTGGTACTTCTACTCGGCACTCCCGCGGGGCCTGGGCCCCAGCCTCGTGCTAATCCCTGTGGGCGTCTACCTGGACCGGAGGCTGGTGCCTTTAGTGGCGCCTGCCCTCGTTTACATCTTACTGTTCTCGTTCCTGCCGCATAAAGAGCTTCGATTCATCATCTATGTGTTCCCACTGCTCAATATAGCGTCCGCAACAGCCTGCTCTTATGTGTGAGTAACTTAGTTATAAAGCTTGCTCCTGTATGGTGCATTTATCCAGATTTCAATTTTTTGCAGCATTGGCCCAAATTCGGACTTGAATCTATATTTGAATATAGATTCATACCTTATGTTGCTTTGGAATACAGGCATATACGGCGTGATATAAACCTTATTGCTTGCTTTGACTGTTCTCAACTTCGATGTATGTATGACAAATTTTTACGATGTTGATGCTACTAAACGTCTTTGTTTCTTTTTTCCAGTTATATAAGACGAACCAAGGCGCCGATCTATGAGTTACTTTTCTGGGGAATAATTATTGTAATTATGGGAAATATTATGATGTCGTTGGCGTTTGCTTTGGTGGCTATGACGAATTACCCTGGTGGAGTAGCGATTACCAGGTAAAAATTATATCTTTGGCACACAGCATACTACCTACTGGGGTGCTATTCCGGCGGACATCACTTCATATCACGGTGCTTTACGCTTACTTATATCATCAATACGCTTCACTCTGAATTAATTATCTCATTTTGTATGTAAATAATTAAAAAAATATATTTGGCTTACTTCTTTTCTCTCAAACGACCACAGTTGCAAAGAAATCGAATTTTAAAGTTTACTCACCACGAGCGAAGTGATTTTTCGCGCCTGCCGGAATACCACAGCTGAACTCTCAAAACATGACATTAAGTTGAATGCCCCTTTGGCTGCGTTTCCACTAGAGATGTGTTGCGAGGAATGTTTTTAAGAACCAATAGAATCGCTTCATTGAGCGAAGCTAGGTAAATGGAGGGATTCTATTGGTTCTTAAAAACACATTCTTCGCAACGCATCTCTGGTGGAAAGGCAGCCTTATGGCGTGTACGTGATCTGGTGTTTGGGAGATATTGAATTAAGAACATTGCCTCAGCAATGTATTTATTTATCTCTTTGTTTTTGCTACATTTTGTATTTTTCTAGGTTCCACAAGAACTTGAAAAATGAAACATTTGTCCATCTACATATCAGCAACTTGGCAGCTCAAACTGGTGTGACTAGATTTACGCAAATTAATAATGATTGGATGTATAGCAAGAATGAGTCGTTGCAACCAGACCAACTGCAAGAGTACACACATTTGCTTCTCGAAGCTAAGAGCAAATATTCGTCCAATGTCAAAGCTTTTAGCCAAACTCATGTGATATTAGATAGTATTGAAACATTTTACCATGTAGCAGTGAATTATAAATTAGTCCCTCCTGTTCGTATCAAAACAAAACCAGCTATTTTCATATTAGAAAGAAAAGATTTCCGGGAAAATCCGCGTGGGAAAATCATTGAAATTGATAGGAATGTTATGATTGAGGATATACAATTGAATGACGTATCAACTGAAGACACTTTTGAAGATGTAGGAGACTACGATGCAAAGTCTGAAGAGGTCTTTGAAACTGAAACAGAAATAACTGCCGCCGAACAAGAAGAGGATCCGCAGGAAATCGTTAAAGATGATGATATTGAACCGGCCATTCATAGCTATACGGATAGCGAATACAATATTAAAATAGATAAAGAAGAAACCATTCCTGATGAAGATAAGGAGGAACTACTCATGGCTGCCAAAAAAGCAATAGACGATGTTAAATCTTCGAGAAAAGAAAGAAAAAGAAAAGTAATTGCCAAAATTAAAACAGAAACCCGAAAGGAGGTAATAGCTTCAGCCAAAGAGAAACTAAAAGAAATAATGAAACGCCATAAACACATTGCTGACGAATTTTCGGAAAGTGTCGTTCCTAATATCGAGGAGAATGCGTTAGACGAGAGAGGCGATGTTCCGGAATCTGACTTTCTCGAGTTTCATGATATGGGTGGTGGTTCTGATTCTAAAGATTTCAGTAATGAACTTGAGTCGGATATAATCGAGTCCGATATCCCAGCACAAATAATTGATCCTGTAGAACCACAAATGGCTGTCGATTCAGTGGAAGATTTAATTATTAGCAAGGACGGGAATAATATAAACGAAAACATTGATGTTATAGTAGAAGAGGTTATAACGAGACTGATAGACAGAAATATATACGACCATAAGACGAAACCTGAAGATATAAGAGCAGAAGACAGACTAATGATCCAAAGAATCGTAGAGGAAGTAGTATCGGAGCGAATGAATAAATCTAACACAAAGTAAGTAGGTAAATTGGAACAAACAAGCAGATACACATTCTGTGATAAGATCGTGCAATATCTACGTATGATTGAATGGGAAGTGAAGCATGTCTGCGCCAATAGTACTTATTTTAACAAAGTGCTTTTATGTGTAATTGATCTCTATCTTATTGGATATTGTTCTGAAATCCATCTTAAAATAATTAAGACTATGCGCGACGCTCAGGTAGAATAGTGCCTTTGTTATTGTTTTCTATTTTATTAATTAAGGACAACAAACATTTCATGCCATCGCTTATGTATTTCTTGCATTTGTATTTATATTTATGTACATACTATATTTACCATTAAACATTATAATAATACGACAGCAGGTTGTCTAGTCAATTTCCGAAATTTGTATGTTAGAATGTTGATTTTGAGTGTAAATAAACTTTTAAATTATCAACTTATTTTTATTTCATCAGTGTGAGGTAAACTCAAGAATGAACAACGATTGTAGGTAAAGTAAGCAAAACAAAGTGATAAATGCAAAAATATTCATTTATTTGGATTTTCTTTAATGATAATGACGCATATTATATTATAGTAAGTTATTATAACATGAAGGAAGTATGTAGGTACATATTTTTGATAAGTAACACAACACCAGTTCGTAACTTAAGAAAATTAACATGATTTGTTTTTATCACACATATTTTGATCACAAAGAAACAGTTGCACAACTATTCTAAATTTATCAATTATCATCACTTCAGCAAATTAAAACACATACTTTATCACATAATAGATATAACATTTTTAACCTCGCTAATTAGTTTTTATAGGTTACAGTGATCACAACTTTTGATTTTGCGCATTTCTGCACCTAATTGTAATAGAAAAAAATATCAATTAAAATCGGCATTACCCTTTGGTAGGTAACCAAAGCAATTACGGCTCTCCCATATTTCATAGAAAAACTTGTTATAATCATTAGTGCACTATCCAATCGTATAATTTCAGGTCACCTGAAATCAGTACGCTCAAATACTCATTTGACCTGTTCGTTTAATTTTCATTATTTGACAACTGCTAAAACATCACTCTGTTAAGCTTGAGTCGTGGTTGAATTGACAGAAAAAAACAAAGATTATATACTTAATCTTAATAGGGGACTTACCACATGCCCATTATTTGTACACAAATGCATAAACCATATTAGACGCAAACGTGGTTGAAGATGTTTTAGCCAGTGTGTCCAATCACGAACTGTGACCACTAATATGTTCATCATGGTACAAAGCTGTGACTGAACTCTTGCTAGAAAATAGTTCTTACTAATATAATTACGAATGTCTTGAGATATCCCTATAAAGTTGATCTGTATGAGGAAGGTCGAAATTAACGCCTATGCGTTAATATCCCATTGTATCATACCCGCACTTACAAGTATTTACTTATGAGCTAGGGTCTAGCGAGAATCATTGCACATAATGTTGTTAGTATCAATACATCTAGAAAAGAACATCCAAAACATCAGTCCACCCAGGTATGAGGCAGAAAAGTGCATAACTTTAAAAATAAAGGTGCCTTATATTATTTATTTGACAAATATTACGTTTACTAAGGTTAACAACAGGATACTTGGTTCTAAAAAAGGTCACGTAAGTACAAGACCTAAAATACTAAAGCTCATTTGTACCAGACTTAGGAAATCTTTAATTGCCAGTTTATGAGACAGTCTGAGCTTTGCTCTAGAAGAGTCTTCAAATTCACCTGTCTGAGAGTTTTATCACTGTGGTAATTTTTATACGCGAAACGTTTTAATCCCACCTAATTTTAGGGCTGTCTGTCGAGTTATTATTATGTACACGCAATATAGAATAATTCATCGGTCACTGGTGACCTCCATGCGTGTAACGTTTTAGATCACTCTGATCTATATTCGGTAAATCAAGATTTAAAGAATCACTTCAAAATAATAAAAAAGAGCGCGTAGTAAATTCTTGACAAGTGAATTTGAGTTTACATAATTAGTGTACAGTCAAGATTATGTAAAAATTTACGAACTACGTAACATATAACTTTTTGACGTTGCCATAAAAATGATGCAGATGCTGTCAAATTGGGCAGTACAGTACTATAGTCCGTTCGCGTTAAGAATGCAGTAATTTCATACTTGTCCTGCGACCTAACACGCCCCCTAACCAAACAAATCGTTCCTAATTAGAAAGTCAAGTCTACAGTGACCAATTGAACGCATACTTTCGAACGCGCAGGTTGTAGATCTGAGTTTTTTTGTGTGCAACAGAATTAAATTTAAAAATCACTGCATTCTTAACGTGAGTAGACTTTAAATTGGTCGTATAATTTTGATGATGACTGTACAGTTGATGGTAGGCAGGCAGTCAATAGTGAGTCCCAGTTTAGTCGCTCTTAAGGACTTGCCAGTCGAATCGCGCGGAGCTGGAGTTGATACTGGGCGGGCAGGGCGGCGGCGCCAGACGCCAAGGGCGAGGCCGCAACGCAGCCAAGGCGCAGTACGGCACGCGTAGTAGCTGCGCGCTCAGCTGGTACGGCTTCTGAGACGCTGGGGGCGTGTCGAGACGCGTCATCGCGAACGTCGTCATGTCTAGGGTGGACGCGTGACCGACGAATATTAGGTTGCCACCTGGGAAGAAACGTGCGCTTTTGAGCATTTTTCGAAGTTACACAAATTAGGATGATTTCCCGTTGTTCGGTATTTTTCATAATTTAAATTACTAAAGAGTCTGGGAGAGACCCTTGCCCAGCAGTGGGATCTTGAGGTCAAAAGATTTTTATTTTACTTAATTCAAACTGTTCGCATCGCCGAACGTTGTAACAACGCCAAACATAAAACAGGTGGATATTCATAGGCTCTTTTTTAACATTTGAAAGGATTAAAATGCCCTATCAGAACACAAACTTTCTGAATACTAGGAAGAAATTACAGTTTCTCTGCTATTCGATCTAAATAATAGTGTTTTCTATTTAGTTTGCGGGTAATCCACAAATTTTTTTTAAAATAAATCACAGAAGATAGGTAGTTGGTTATATTTCAATGGTTATCAGCTCAGCGAGTACCTGGACCGCGAGGCAGTAGCCGGTAGCCGACTCATAACAAAATATCTTTCAAAAATAATAAATAATATTTTTTGACAATACCTTGATCCTCAGTGTCTTTCACGGCGGAATGCATAGCCTTCTCATTTCTGGCATAAAATTCTTCTAGAGTTTCTGTTCCTTCCATGTCCAAATCCACATAAGGTTTATACCTAAAAATGATAACTTTTTTAAAGATTCGCTAATTACGCTCGCGTTAAGCCTTGTACAGACCAGGCCTTCCTTGTACGGAAGGCAGAAGAGTTACATCATTCATTTATTTTACATCATGTTTAACTATTTGAAAAAAAGTATTTTATTATAGTTTACTCTTATTTTTATCTTCATTCTATGTATTATCTATACATCTATACAAATATTATAAAGAGGAAAGGTTTGATTTTTTGTTTGTTTGTTTGTTTGTATGAATTGAATAGGCTCCGAAACTACTTGGCAGATTTGAAAAATTCTTTCACTGTTGGAAAGCTACATCATTCCTGAGTGACATAGGCTATATTTCATTTTCAAAAAAAATAGGCATCCTTACTAAAATTACGAAAAAGCGGGAAAATATTTTTTCACATACAGCTAAGTCCACGCGGACGAAGTCGCGGGCGGCTGCTAGTCACTATATAATTATTAACACTTCTTTAGCCTTTAAAGAAAAGCCTTTTTAAGTAAGTTTGCTAAGGCTTACAGTTTATATGTTTAAATGTGTTATTGTTTAAATATGCCCTGCCACTAAAGGCAAGCGCGTCTGCTGCTTTTTAAGGAACCATTTTGTGGTCGCGCCTGTACTCACTCTAAGTCGACGTTGTAGCCGGCCTTGTGGAGCTCCTCAGGAGTCATGAAGGGAGTTAGGCCCTTGGCGCTGTGCCAGTTTTTAAACTCGAACAAGCCTGGTTCGACTCTTATTTTCACACTAGGGTCTGCTTGTAACCCTAGAATATAAAACGTTTTCAAATTACGAATAAAAATATAAACAGGAATTCAAAGAGCGCTTATTTATTCATTATTCTTTATTGCCCAAAATTAAGAAAAAAGTACAATTGGTGGATTTTGTAACTGTGCCAAAGAATAAATAAATAAATAAGCACGCCGCATATTCATGCCACCTTGATCTGGGTCTACCCGTCTATAGACCCAGAATTTCGCAAAACTAAGTTGTTGTTCGTAGAGTCCATGGAAGCCCCGCCCGTTGTGAATGTATGGTCTCCTTGTGCAAGCATGTGTCCATCTCAGTCATTTATTTATTCTTTATGTGCCATCATTTATAAAAAAGTACAAATGGCGAACTTACAGCCAAGAGGCATTCTCTACTCATGTCATGCTAAAGAGCTGGTGTGTGTCTACATCCTCTCCCCCTACTAACCCTGTCCCCGCCCCTACACACACACACCTCGCAGCAGTTCGTGCGCGGTCTCGACGCAGCGCAACGCAGCGGAGGCGTACACATGCCGCAGCGTCACGCCCGCCAGCCGCAGCCCCTCGCCCACCAGCTGCGCCTGGAAGCGGCCCACGCGCGTCAACGGCGAATCTTTGGAGTACGCGTCTTTGCCGCCGGCTCTGAGAATGTTACACAAGGTTCACTGATTCACTTGTATTGGCAATGTATTCGTGTGTAAAGTCGCGGAATGAAAAGGTTGACCAGTTTTCAAACACATTCATTTACGCTTTGCAAGCACATGTTACCTTTTAAAACTGTGTAACAGGCTAGAGTATGCCGAAAAGTATGTAGGCCAGTAGAAATCGACACTAAAAAACCCTAAATTCGCAAAGCACGATGTAGTGCTGCATTTTTGGTATGTTGTTTAGATCAGTTAGGGTGATGTAAATCCCAATTTGCAACTTCGAAAAAGTTGTGCTCGTTGCGCACCGTGTGATAAACTGAGAAAATTTGGGACATTTTTCACTTTTTGCTCTAAAAGTCATAAACTATGCGTTTCCGACAAGTAACATTCACTACACAAATGAAGTTTATTAAATTTGCAACAATTTGAGCCTTATTGCAGCTCTCTAAACCCTATAACGACTAAACTGTGGCCATTCGAAGATGGTTCGTTTTTCCCGAAATATTGAAATTAATGCCACGTTTTTTTACAATTACCACTGTACTGTCACCTTCCTTGAATGCCAGCCGACACACAAAGCAGACTCCCGGTGGAACCGACATTTTCCAAAAAGTTGTGCAGCGAGCACAACTTTTTCGAAGTTGCAAATTGGGATTTACATCACCCTAACTGATCCAAACAACATACCAAAAATGGAGCACTACATCGTGCTTTGCGAATTTAATGTTAATATCCACTGGCCTTGTCTGACAATAAAACTAAAATTGGATTAGACGTATGTTCCTTCACGATTGACAGTTGAACCAGTTGACCTTGTCAATGTCATCATTGAGCAAGCAAAAACAGATCTTAGGGCGGTCAACCCTTTCATTCCCCGCAAGCATACTGTACACAAAAATAACATACATACATAATGAGAAAATAGTTATCACCTAAACTTGAAACGTGGCATAACCGACGCTAATGCTGGCGTTTTTGACAACAGTACAATCACCATCTTTTGGGCTCTATATCTACCGTTAAGGATCTTTTTTTATGCGGATTTCCCACATATAAAGAAGCCTCGAAAGAAGCCATTGCCTGATTAGCATTGCTTAGTTTTTTCTATAAATTGACAAAACGTAAAGTTTACTGTATAAAAATGTTAAGGCGCCCGGTAATCTGTCTCGTTAAAGTGATGTTTCTGAATTGAATTCAAAGTGTGTGTAGTTTTCAATAAGAAATCCGACTTTACCTCGCACTGTCCAACTACGGGACCACATCATCGGTCTATTGGGTGGGAGTACGTTAATAATAAGCCACTAGGAAATGTTATTTCAATAATTCAGATACCTAACTCTCAGCAGCGGTAACTAATCTTTAAATGCACGTTCACTCAATGTAATAAATTGTCCCTTGACTTACCTTTTCCCAAGCTCGAGAGGCAGGTTGAGGTCCTTCCTTATGTAGGTATCGTTCTGGTCGAAGCAAAAGTCCACCCAGTTGCCGTAGGTGAGGTCGACTCGTTCTCCGTGCCGCATCGCGAATACCCACTGTCGTGCTCCCTCCACATCTTTTGAGCTCTCCTGAAATGCATCAAATAAATCTAGTTTCATTCCATTGAGAGAAGCTTTGAACCTGCCATATTAAAAAAATACACCGCAATACATTTACGTTACAATTATAAGTAGGTATATACGCATTATTTAAAACCCTGGGCGAAATACATGAAGTCAATAACTTTTCATGTTACGAACGACAACAGATAGGCTTTTTAAAATGAATTTACACTAAACCCTTGATGTACCAGACTCTGCTATAATATAACAATCACTTTCATTATAACAGTACTTAATTACATCTCAGGCTTATTTGATTCATATTTTTTACAGGCAAATAAATGTATTCCCAATGCTTCACAATAAGTCTTTTTTTTTTTTTAATTTGTTTAAAGGAAACTTACAGCATGATTTAGTACATTGAATTAAAACTATACAAATCTTGCATAAGCCAAAAAAGTTTCCACAGCTAAGCACAGCATGCAATTGAGTAAACTACTTCTAACTAAAAAGTAGAACAAACTACTTAAGTACTTATAAATTTCTTAAAAGTTAATCTTAATTAGGTGCAAATATTTTACACGAATATAATTCTAAATGGAGCCAACTAGTTTTTTAAAATTATACAAATTATAACTAAAAATATCGATCTGTTACTATATCAGACTCATAATCTGTTTCCTTAGAGGGTTTGTTTCAGATTATTATCTGTAAGTAAACAACATATAGATACAACATATTTATCTAGGAAGAGCCTTGGTTACTCTCTTATTGAACACATCACATAGAGCACGATAAACATGTACATTGTATGTATGACCAGTGCAGCTGTCGATATAACAGCTAGACCAATAGACTTTGTCATGAAGATAAGATATGGCCTAAAATAACAATCTAAAACAAATTCCCGATCGAGTGCATAGCACGAGCTGTATTTGCCGACGATCTCATCTGACGGAAAGTAACGGGAAACGGTACCTATTAACTCTTTGCTTGATAACTCACAAATTGCTATCACTTGCAACTTTAAATTCTGAGTATCAGCATTATTGGTATCAATTACTCACAACACAAGTCATGTCATGCATACGGCGCAGCTTTTTATCTTGAAAAATTGTATTTCAATCTTTACAATTAGTCATTTTCAAAACTAGTCTCCAGTAATAAAAAAAACAGCATCGTGAATGCAAATTCCCTGAAGTATAATAAGTTTAAAATTTCTAAACGAGCTACCTGATGCCAGCGAGTCTCTTATCTCTCTTACTTTATGATCTGATTAAATGACATTGGAGACAACGCGTAGGGAGGTATCTACCTGGAAATAGTAAGCACAATACAAAAGATCTTACCTTTGTGTCGCTGGCTGCGTCACTTTCACTTTTTCCATTGGTTCCATTGTTCTTTGTGTCCATATCTGTAACATTTATTGATTTAGTATTCAATATTATCAGTTTCACAAAATAAATCACGATAGAATCAATTTTCGAACCAGTAGTAGAGTCACACTTTGTTTTTTAACTGATTTTTACTGTACTTGTATATTCTCGACTTATTAGAAAGAATTAGGTCTACATCAAATAAATGCTTTTGGCTTCAACTTTGAAATCACAAAGTTGTTCAGTTTAAAATACACACAGATACTGACTGGAACGGGAATATCAATCAAAACAAACTTAAGTTAAATAAAATCGATCAATATCAATCAACAACCTAAGCCTTGGGGTTACAAAATAAAAATTGACATGCAATTTGACTGTATGTTAGAAGGCAGTAAATATGTTTATACAAATGAACGACCGATGATGAACATGATATTGTTAAAGTCGTCGCTGAAATGGGATGAATATGTGAGTCCGACATTTTAAAAAAATATATTAAGAAAAGGCACTTTAGTTTAAATTTCGTGGAGACCAGCAGACGAATATACTGCGAGAAATATTAGACGTCTATTTAATCTGAATATTCATTTTCACGTCTCAGGGCATGAGTATACTCTACGTTCGGTAATCTCTTCTATTCTCCTACACCACGCCTAAAATTAGTGTTGGAAACGCCATCAGAAGTCTTAAATAGTATTTCTAACAGCCATACAATCGTAAGATAAAAGATGGTTGAGTTTGAGACGCTCCTCATCATAAACAATAAAAGCACTAGTCACCATGGGTAGCTTCGAATATCTCCTGTGTCCGTTTCCCAGTGGTCACTTTCTCCCAGTACTTGCCCCAGTCCTTGTAAAGCTCCTCGGACTTTTCGTGCCCCAACATGGCGGCGTCCTCGTGTGGGTAGGCAGACATCTCGCCGTCTGCATCCGTGGCCGAATCAGACTCTGATCGACTCTCCGCGCCTAAACCAACCAATATTATAATCGTCAGCTTCTGAACCATCATTATTTTAGGATTACCACCAATATTTAATGACTGTCAGCAGAGATGAGACCAGTAGGTAATAGATTCTTAGGTCCTGATTTTAATTTGATTTTTGAAGTAGCAATAGTTAAAAAATACAGTATTGTATAGATTACAATTGAGACAAGTGCCCTGCGATGTCATTAAATGACGAATAAGTAATAGTTCAATCAGTAATTTCCTGACCGGTAATTTGTATAATTAGCGGTCAGGAAGCTGTTATTAGAACAAGCAAATATTAGAATGTTTACCGACAAAACAGTTTTTATTGTAAGCTTTATTTATGGGTATAAATAAAGGTGATTTTATTGTACTTAACGATCGAGACATGGTAAATAGTGACCTATACAATAATTATTGTATTAGACGATTACACTTCATTGGTTTTGTCCATATTACGTGATAATTGTTATTGATTATGCCGTAATAGGTAACCGAGAAGAGAGAGCCTTCGGAAATAATTAGATCATAGAGCCGTTGCTATGCCGCGCGTAATGTGATTTTATAGGTTAAAATACATAGGTCATCAGTTCATCGCACATCTAACATTGCGTTAGCAATTCAACTTAACGTTTATCACTCACTTTTTGGTCAAGTAAATTTCGTTACAAACACTTTTTTGTGTTCAGGCCAATGACTAGCGCTGGCCTCCACTGTCCTGGGTCACAAACGTGGAAGCGGTGAAAAAGCACAGACAAGTTAAGTAATTAATAGTTTTGCTTACTGTTGTTATTTCCTAGAGAGAAGGCGCGATGTAGCGTCCAAGCGTCAGACTCAGCGGTGCGCCGGGTGTACACTGCCGGCAGGTAGCCGGAGACTCCTAAAAAACAACAAGGCTTGGATTTGGCACAGGGCTGCCATGAGCCACAATTACGCGCGCAATTGGCTTTCAGCGACGTAGATCATTCATTAATCGCGTTATGGTAATCTTGAACTTGGAGCAGTTTAAGGTCTTATCTTTCGGCTAATAAATGATAAGAACTGAAACTGTTATAATAAGACACTTACAATATGTTAGGTTGGCTCTAGCAACAAGACGCTCTTACTATACATTTAGCTACTATGAGGGTGATGACATTGTTCAAACATTTTTCAACAATCTAATCTACTTATTGGCGACTGCACTGTTGAATAACGTTTCCCTGTGCCCACGAGAAGAGGGCAGCCCTAGTTATCATTGCCAAATCGGCAGATAAAACACCTGTGACTCAAATTAAGCTGTTCTATACGTACAATCACACATACTTACCTAAATCATGTTTAATATGACCATATATTCCTATCCTATTTAACAAAGTTTTATAGTAATTAGATCTTATTGAATCACTAGGTATATGTAATGGAATTTCGAAATGTGTGAATGCACTTGTAAGACTAGATTATAATGAAGAAGATATTATGTCACCCTGGTGTTGCATTTGTATGGACTCTACACTCTACTTTATTTAAGAATTCATTGATTGGCTAAGTTTTTTAGGAATTGAACAGTTACGTTAAATCTATCTATGTTTGCAAGCATAATATCGTTTAACTTTGGTTATACTATCTGGTAGCTTGATAATCATCCCATGATGATTCATATGCACGAGCATGTCATTTCCATTACCATTGATCACATGCCTACTCTCACGACTATATTAATTGGTAGAAATCTTGCCTATAACGCAGAGTAACATTCGTCAGGCCCTCTATCTACTAGTAACGTTCATTATGATCTATTAAGAACTACCTTCCTGATTCAATAGGAATTTAAGCGAAGAAAACAGATTTGTAATAATATGAAGACTGTAACTGTAAACAATATTACTGCGTGCAAGAATACTTACAAGATAAATGGTAAAGTAAATCCTTAGTAATACGCAGGTACATTAAAGAAACGTTCATACGATATTATTTAGCGCATTAACTTCTGAATTTGACAGTCAGCAAGGCAAGGCATGGGTTTTAAAGACATAAAATTATAACGATATGTTTAAGAATCCAAACACAAAACAAAACACAAACGTTCGTCACATTATGTGTATCCTAGGTGGGTATCAAGCCCACGATAATCAGCTCATTTTAATCAAACAGCAGATCCATCTCTACCTAATGTGTAATTGGACCAGACATTATGCTCAAGCAAATTCGAAAGTCATTTATGTATCCAGATCACTGAAAGCCATATTTTGAAACCAATACGTTACGCTATTAGGAGCGATGAGGTTTTCATAGCACACAAACAGATCAAAGGTTTTCTTTTCGCGTCATGCATAATGTTTTGAATTTTTCCTTATCACAACAACATCCAACTGTCTGTGTGCCGCGTACCTATCTACATAAAAAG
This sequence comes from Udea ferrugalis, assembly GCA_950022985.1. NCBI lineage: Eukaryota > Metazoa > Arthropoda > Insecta > Lepidoptera > Crambidae > Udea > Udea ferrugalis. The sequence goes on from OX465533.1 coordinate 7,447,883, forward strand.
TCAATATTTTCATAGATTAAGGTAGTCTCGGGCACATTATGTTCACTTTCAGTGATAAATGTTTCAGTTTAGAGCTTATAAGTTCAACACAATAGTTATTTAACGTAGTTAGAATGCTAGAACAGAGCGAACACTATTAATAAATGCTATTACATCACCTTCAGTTACGAAAACAAACCTCAGATCATACGGCGGCGCAGGCGGCGCTCTGCACTAAAACAAATTACCAACTAAACAGACACACGGAGTAGACACCGGCTAAGAACATTAAAACAAGTGACACTAACCTCTAAAACAGAAGTTCAACAAACGCAAGTTAATAGCAAGAGGCATAGTTGTATACTGGCGAGTGATAAGATAAAGCGGGTGTACACTGAGGGGCGGGTATAGGGCAACGCGCGTACCTGTGAGCCAGGACGTGCCGTGGACCCAGCCGTCGGGCGAGCTGGCCAGCTCCTTCTCCTCGAGGTACACGTAGTCGCCGAGCACTAGTTCAAGTTCGTCGCTTGCTTTCGGCTCGTAACCTTGGGTTACAGTGTGCACCTGCCCAAAATACACGCTTGTTTAACTATTTATTATAATACATGTTAACAATGCACTGTCTGATAAAGAAGACCGGCAGTGGTGTTGGTTAAAATTAAATTATTACACAAACCACTTACATTATTGTGATTCTGATAGATAATGACTTCGTTGCAAAACGCAGTAACAATTAATATAAAAATAATTAATTTAAAGGAAAACATTTTTTTTCTGTTAAATTCTGAAGGCCTAAACACTAAAAATATCGCAGCATTAAACTGAATATTCAAGACGTCGAGTAAAAGAGAGGAGAGAGGGGCTTCAACAATGCAGAGTGGGAACTTGGACCATCAGTGATCAATAAGGACTACACGATGTTTAAAAGTTCACTATTATACCTCTAATCACCCAAATAAGTAACATTAGAAATAAGGTTCACGTGTATACTATTAATTACTTATTTAATTGCTTTAAAATTCTTATTTTTTCTTACCTTGGGACTTACTACTAGTCGACTAGTAATCACGCTCACTGTAACCGTGTATACTACACAATGAACCAAAAGTCGTCTAACCTCTCCTCTTGTTTCCGTATGTTGTAAAATCTACTTGTTACAGCTTCAGCACGATAACTTATCGCTCAGACGTTGGCTATTTTGTTTTGCGAAATTGGTACCTTGTTATTGTTATTATCAGCATTTTCGAAAACATGGGTTCGGATTGTGGCAGTCCGTACACAACATGGATGAAAAGGGCAGAGGGCAGAAAGAGAGCAGAGCTTCCTTACTTTTTCAACCTTACAAATAAAATCCAGCCGTTGGCCAGTGCCAACGGCTGGATTCAAGGCGGGAGGGATATTGGCGTGCTCCAGTTTAAAACTAAAGGGATTTAACTTGAATGCCCTTGGCAATAAAAAAACCCTTCTTGTCACTGGTTACTGAAATATACAAGTTGTTTCATTTGCTGGTACCTAGACTTAGGTGTTTTATATCGAAACTGCTATAGTGTTACGGCTGGCGCCAAAACTAACTTCGCTTATCTTTAAAATTTAATTTATTTGCGACTGTGGTCGTTTGAGAGACAGGAACTAAGTCGAATAACATTTTTAATCATTTACATACAAAATGGGAGAGAATACTAATTAGAGTTAAGCGTATTAATGATTGAGGTAAGCGTGAAGCACCGAGATGAAGTGATATCAGCTGGAATGCCATCGCTGCCATCAAATAAAAAGGAGTCGCAACAAGAATGAAGTACAGACGCCTTTAAGCTTACTTCAGCCATCTTAGTGCCAAAGTCGCGTATCATGCTTTCGGTTTCCTTGTAGGTAAGCATGTAGCCGTGAAGATTCCTACTTACGTTCTTAACTATCTCTTTCTTCCCTGTAGCAACAAGCCGCTTAGCTCAGCGGCGCAGATGCCAGCTTCAGATTGTGATGTATCACAGTAGTCCTATTACCTGGTGTTTCGCAAAGCGCGGGTCCCGTGAGTAGAGTCGCAGCTCCCAGCTGGCCTGATCGAGAGGCTGCATCTCCTGCACTAGTTGCTTGAGCGTGTCGAAGGCAGAAACGTCGAAATGGTACGCCAGCGTGATGTGTAGGGACTTCACGTGCGGCTCCAGGTTTATTGCTGTTGCGATGAAATACTATTAATCGCATCTGGAATCTATTTCATTTGTTAATTCTAATGATAATAATAAATTATTGAATGGACTACTTTGGTTAAAAAGGCACCACCTAACATCTGTTACATGCCTCTGACGTTGTGCCTTCGAACAACACGGAATTAAATACCTATTCAATATTTTAGATAAAACCAAATAATATGTAAAAAGCACAACTTGACAATTGATAGAATGTTAAATTGGAAATTTCCGTTCCTTTGACATTGTCCAAAGAAAATTACGGTACACCGAAAGGTGAGCGTTTAAGAATTGTAAAAAAGAGAAAAAGTCTCTTTGTAGTTATCAGGGTCTAAAAAGTATAGTTAGACAGCCAGGCAAGCGCCATTAGGAAGAAATTTGAACTTTACTTAGTAGTTTTAGACTTAGTGCACTAATGCATCAATTTCCTATTCCAATAGAATAATATTACCTCTCTATTTACGTCAGCTAACTGCTATTAAAATATTTAAGTATGCTTATCTAAATAAACCTAAAAACAAGGCATTGTGAGCGAGCAGTACGAGTGTCGGGGTTCATGATATCACACGCTTACTACATTTACGCAAGATTAAATCGATTTTTCAAATGTCTTCAAAAGATAACAATCGGTAATAGCATTCCAAAACGTTTAAAGAAACCTATATAACTAACTACAAACAATAGACAATAAGTCAATTAACTTAAGCTACAAAGGTTATTTTAAGAATATTATGCCACTCTCTCACCGGAAGCAGTCGCGTATCATGTAGGTAACATTATAGATTCGACTTTGATCAGTACATTACAATTACTACCTCCCTGACTCTGACTGAAGAGCACTTACGTATAATGTAATATTTAGTATAGATGTGCACTGTTTTTCTCCTGCACTGGATCTGTAACACTACATTACTTGCAACTGCTCTTGGTGAGGGAGCACATGTAATGGACTGACTCTGAACATAAAATTTCTTGATAAAATGCTTTGCAGCAATAAAACCCCCTGAATTTTACATTATAGAGTAACGTAAAAGTATCTACTGGCTATTTGGTGCAATAATTATTTTTCCTCTAATCTTATCTTGTTAATAAAGACATTTGCATGATCAGTATCCCAAATGTATGACCAATGCCCCCTAAAAATAATATGTGTGTATTATACAAACTAATATGTTATACTAGAGAAGATCTAAAACATTATGTGTTCTGTTTCAAGATAAATTAATCATTAAATCAATAAATTATATAAAGCTTACCTTAAATACAGCGCAAGGACATGCTCAACAATCTTCTACCTTCACTCAAGCCACACATACATGCTGACAAACAAATGGAAAAATAAATGAAACCATACATATTAATTTACAAGTAGATTTAAGTACTGGCTATAAGAAATAGCTACCCTTACATTTATAAGTTTTCTCTTGTGGCATGGTACACCAAGGAAAGCATGTTCCCAATGCATCCAAATGTTCATAAGTATCCACCGTTACACCCACTGTTTGAAAATATCATTGTTAAAAGGAAATTAAGTAAATGAAGTTCCTAAAATGTAAAGATTTGGTTAGGTGTTTCTTGCTCAAGATATATGCCATGCATTACATGCATTTAAAAGATATTATTGTAATTTATAACTGACTTTATGATAATTTTTGCCTAAACAATTTCAATCTGCTGAGGTATTTGTTGGCTGGATCAAGAGTATTATTACAGGAATAAAGGGAACAATACATACATGCAGATGAGACAAGTTTCACATATTGGACAGCAATTTTTTTTAGGTATTCTGCATGCTCTTCAGACACGAACAGTCCCATGAAATTGTGTGAAATGTATGGCTCCAGCTTAAGAGGGCAGTTAGGAGGTTCACCAACATTCTCAACAACATGCTTCACTGCTTTGGCGATTTGGAGTGATGTTTCATCAGGGGCCTAGGCAAAAGTTTACTGTGATTACATAATATTTGGGAAAAACAGATTGCCAGAAAACTTCATTTGAAGCATTAAATTATCCATCACTACTTTTTAAGTAGATATTTAAAAGGAAAGGTTTAATATAACATATTTTTAAACATAAATAACAATACCAGTGCGTAAACACAACACCAGCAGGGTGGCACTCTCATGAAAAGCAACAGGTGATAGGCTCATGTAATTTCAAGATGTTTATACTTATAAAGTTGTGGTGTATTATTTTAACTAGCAAGAACTGTGTCGCCTTGCATTGCAGTCAATGTGTAGAGCTGCAAGAAAACTAAAGTTAATCTGAACTTACCTTGAAGAAGGATACCAGCGTAATATGCGGGGGAAAGTTATGGGCTCCATTCCAACCCGAAACTTTTTTAGACTTCTCCCAAAACTCAAGAAGTTGGGCAAGGAGTGGTCCAGTGGGACTTGCATAGAATATATACTCGCGGGGCTCGTCCGTATCGATATGAGTGTCGCTCACGTGAGTCAGGAGCCAGTCAGAAGCTAACTGAACACTACGATTACCAGTAGCAGCCAATGCTTTCAAACTAAAAGTGAAAACACATTATAAAACGATTAAACTTTTAATTAAATTTTTAAACGCATATAGGCACGGACGTAAAAGAAAGAGCCCGTGATTATAGGTACAAAGATCAGAATTAAACATTTATGTTTTTTGCAACAACACAATCAATTATTTACTTCAATTTAATCTATAAACAAAAACATCTTACGCCCGGTGCCGAGGAAATCCCATTTGCAAGAGAATTTGGAGAGGTGTGGTATCTTGCTTCGAAACTCGACTTGAAGAAGATATTTTACGGGGTGGTAAATTCGCCATTCTAGGTATTTGATTGAGAAAACTACACAAAACACGCCTCATAAATTACACAAAGAAATAAACATGCAAAAGTTCCACTGATTTGAGTCGATTTTCATGTAAGACTTTTTTATTTTTTTGACGTTGTTTTGTTGACAGTTTTTTTTGTTTCTCGCAAACAATTTTGTTACCTATCGACCTCACAGCCTGGATTGGCCTGCTGGGTATGGTAACACGGGGTGAATAGCAACAAAATTTGTCAGGCGACCGCGAGTCCATGAAGCATTATTTTATAGTCTGATTGTATTGTTATAATTTTAAGTAATAATTCAGTCTATAATGTCTGACGAGTCGCCCGACTCGTAAGTTGAACAATGAAACAGGCTTAAAGCCCATTTGTTAATGATTCACAAATGGGGTTAAGCTAAGTTTAATAATTAGCAACTACACTAGTTCTTCAACATGTTTTAAATTTCTAAGTAGCTGCTAGCATGCCGCTCATGCACCCTCTTTTTGTTTTTTGCTGATGGCCTTGTCGCCAAAGTCATATTACCTAAAAAAAAGCTAGTTGTCTTGTCTGTCATTGTCAATTTCAAAGTTTTGTCAACCAAACAAAAACAAAACGTGCTCACACACACCACACACCTCACCCAGCAGCGAAATTGTTATTCTACGTAAATCCATAAATATAAATACATTAAAATGTATTTGAGGTATTTTTTGAACGAATTTGGCGAAAGGCAATATACTTTGGCAGTGAGTATTATGAAAAAAAGGTTAATTATTAATTTGGCCAGGATTCATTTCCTAACCTCTATTTAATTCTCAACTTGTGTTTATTTTGCAGACTATTGATCCATCTGGAAAGCCGACTTTATCAGCGCATCCAGGTAATTTTCTTTAATATAGTAATAGTCAGCACTCTTTCGAAAAACCCTGTGACCCTAATAACTGTCTTTGATTAACCTGTAATCTTCTTTCATATTAATATGAACGAAACCTGTAAACGCTCTGCTGTCTTATGTATTTCAACATCCAAATGGGTCTTCAGTATCGTAACAACAAAAACAAGTTATGATTCTAAAGTCCTTTCCCCGAATGTCCTGTTACGAGCCTAATATGTTTTAATTTTGGTTTGATGCAATTTTCGTGCCCTATTTGGATTACAGTGAGATGTGCTGCATATTATTAAATTGCCCAAGTTAGTTTTTGTAGCTTGATACTTTCATTGGGTAGCTAACTAGTTATATCTCTTGCTGTTTTTTTAGATTTGATTTCAAAATAAAGTGTTTTCTTTCAGCTCGATTCTCCCCTGAAGACAAATACTCCAGACAAAGAATTACTATCAAAAAGAGGTTTGGGCTTCTCCTGACGCAGCAACCTGACCCAGTTCACTAAAACTAAGTTGTAGATTTACATTATTTTAAGGTTTTCATCTATCTTTTTGTCATGACATTACTTGAATTGATCATTTCAATTAAATGAGGAAATAGATACCTAATACTGGCTTTCACTTATGTACAATGGAATAAAAACCACTTAAGTTTGTTTCCAAATGTTAGTGAAGATGAACTACTGTCCGACAAAGATGAGAGATGGGTACCCAATGCAGGTACATTGCACCTGGAAAGTTATTACAAAAAGTGTAAATAATTTGTAAAAAGTGTAAACTCTATCATTTGCAATCAAAAGTAAATCTATCTAATTACAATCATTGCAAACTATGCCATGTTGGCTGTCATGTCATTCTGCTACTGCATGTTATGACAAATTTGGAAAATAAAAGACAACATAGACCTCATTAGTTGTACTTTTACCCATAAAATTACCAGTTTCATGCCATTAATTTAAGGTACAAATATATTAACCAAAAAAGGCGTATATATAACATGCGATTTTTATTATTTGATACTTCGGGACACGTGCAAAACGACATGATACATTCCGCACTTGTATCGCTAACTACTATTCATGGCACAAAGACTGACTTGTGCTGTTGAAATGCCACCGGGCTGATACTAGAATAATAAGAAATCCAAAATTAATTCACTTTATATTTATTAACTATGTTATGTCCAACCCACATAAACCCCAGAAATTACCAAAAGGCGTTTTTACAACAAACTATTTACTAAGAAAATTCCACCTTCGTTTACTTGAAGGCGAGTTTCGGCTAAGGCATAGGCCTTTTAATAGTAAACACCACGTTTTTTTATTATAATTGAAGCTAAGGGTTTTAAATTTTACTTTGAACATTTTACTGTGACTCGCTTTCAGCCCAGTTTTTTTTTATTTTGGTCAATATATTTGTACCTTAAATTAATTTCATGAAGCTGGTAATTTTATGGGTAAAAGTACAACTAATGCATAATCTCCGAAAAATCGATAAAAACTAACTTTAAAAAAATCATAACTCGAAAACTACAAAAAATCGGCAAACATATAGGTTGGCAAAAAAGTCCTGAAAGGGAACTAAAAAATATTATCACTGGCAATAGTCCCGCTGTCACTTGTCAATCACGTCTAGCTAGTACATGGTGTGTCAAATCTGTTTATCGGAGATCGTTTATTAGTGTATTCAGGTGTTTTCTTTATGTTAAACTAATAAAAAATCGTGTAAAATCAAGATAAATCTTCGAAAAAGAGAAAAACAATCCTCAGCGCCACTAGAGAAGTCGTAATGAAGTATTCAAACGTTGTTTAGCCGAGCACGAAGCTGGGGAAGTTTTATATAAAATAAACGATGATTAGACCAGAACGGCAGAAATCACTGGTATGTATAGGTTGGCAAAAAAGTCCTGAAAGGGAACTAAAAAATATTATCACTGGCAATAGTCCCGCTGTCACTTGTCAATCACGTCTAGCTAGTACATGGTGTGTCAAATCTGTTTATCGGAGATCGTTTATTAGTGTATTCAGGTGTTTTCTTTATGTTAAACTAATAGAGAATCGTGTAAAATCAAGATAAATCTTCGAAAAAGAGAAAAACAATCCTCAGCGCCACTAGAGAAGTCGTAATGAAGTATTCAAACGTTGTTTAGCCGAGCACGAAGCTGGGGAAGTGTTATATAAAATAAACGATGATTAGACCAGAACGGCAGAAATCACTGGTATGTAGTGGTTTTATTTAATCAACCACGCGTGTTTTAACTTAGTTGTCAAGTAACTATCAACAAACGAGTGATATTTTACGTTGAAATGTGGATACCTATTTTGACGTTTGTTACGCAAAACAATTTGTCAGGTTAGCACATCTAAGTAATTTTGATACTTTTTTATTGTTTTTTTTTTTAAAATTTAATTTCAATTTTTTAGGAAGCGGCTGCGCCAGCTTTTGAGAATATTTCTCCCAAAGATAGGAGAAAATCATGATGACAAGTTATTTAAATAGAGAAGGAATAATACCCACGCGGACAAACTTCAAATGAGCAAATCGACAGGTAATCATAAACCTGCAGGATGAAGTGAACGTACAATAGCAGCATGAGTGACTCATGGGAACAAAGTGAATGTTAGAACTTTGGAGAAGGGTCGAGCCAAGCCATGGATGAAGATTTTCTTACTTTAATTAAAATTATAATATTATGATTTTGCTAGTTTCTTCTTTTATTTCTTTACTTGGTAGTAGAAAAACGTCCTGATAATGTGGTTGTATGTGGTGGGCATCGACTGTATTAGTGCCACCGCCATTCCATTTTTACCACCTAACGGTTCCCCCTATTGACCTGTTGTATCCCGGTGGACGGACTATCACTCTTACCTAACCTATCAGCCTAGAGGGAAAAGCAAACCCGTTATATGAGTGTCTGTATGACTACTTCTAGAAAACGACTAAATAATGTAGAATTAAAGAAATGTAAGGCGTTTTCCTAGTAAAACGCTATAAGAATAAGAAAATACTGAACTAGATTAGGGGATCACGTGATGCATTGGCGCGACTCAAATAATTGGTATCTATTGGCGTGAACTTAGTTCATGGACCACGATCAACTAGACAGCCAGTCTCTTTAAAAAATATATTTGACTAAGTCAATTATCAAAACCGTTTGTGTCGTAGTATACGGGGTGACCACATCGACGATGGTGGCGCCCCTATTAATTTCACGACTTTTTTGCCAGGCTGTAATGGTTTTATTTAATCAACCACGCGTGTTTTAACTAAGTTGTCAAGTAACTATCAACAAACGAGTGATATTTTACGTTGAAATGTGTATACCTATTTTGACGTTTGTTTACGAAAAACAATTTGTCAAGTTAGCACATCTAAGTGATTTTGATACTTTTTATTGATTTTATTTTTTAAATTTAATTTCAATTTTTTAGGCAGCGGCTGCGCCAGCTTTTGAGAATATTTCTCCCAAAGATAGGAGAAAATCATGATGACACGTTATTTAAATAGAGAAGGAATTATACCAACGCGGACAAACTTCAAATGAGCAAATCGACAGGTAATCATAAACTTGCAAGATGAAGTGACCGTACAATAGCAGCATGAGTGACTCATGGGAACAAAGTGAATGTTAGAATTTTGGAGAAGGGTCGAGCCAAGCCATGGATGAAGATTTTTTTTACTTTAATTAAAATTATAATATTATGATTTTCCTAGTTTCTTCTTTTATTTCTTTACTTGGTAGTAGAAAAACGTCCTGATAATGTGGTTGTATGTGGTGGGGATCGACTGTATAGGTGCCACCACCATTCCATTTTTACCACCAAACGGTTCCCCCTGTTGACCTGTTGTATCCCGGTGGACAGACTACCACTCCTACCTGACCTATCAGCCCAGAGGGAAAAGCAAACCCGTTATATGAGTGTCTGTATGACTACTTTTAGAAAACGACTAAATAATGTGGAATTAAAGAAATGTAAGGCGTTTTCCTAGTAAAACGCTATAACAATAAGAAAATACTGAACTAGATAAGGGGATCACGTGATGCATTGGCGCGACTCAAATAATTGGTATCTATTTGCGTGAACTTAGTTCATGGACCACGACTAACTAGGTAGCCATTCTCTCTAAAAAAATATTTGAATAAGTCAATTATCAAAACCGTTTGTGTCGTAGTATACGGGGTGACCACATCGACGATGGTGGCGCCCCTATTAATTTCACGACTTTTTTGCCAGGCTGTACATGGGGTATTTTCGGGTACCCCTATATGTCAGGAACCCAGAATTTATTTTTCATCCTCACCATTTGGGCCACCCTGTATTAATAACCGTTAGCGCTGAAATTGCACTTCGGACCGCGCCTTCGTTTTAATTTGGGTGTGTTCCAAAACGAGTAATGTAGAGTGATTTTTACCCCTGGTGGAAAGAAAGAGACAGAACTATAAATAGGAAAGAAAAAGACAAGAGCGATAGCGACGCTATCGAGTGATTTTTAACAAAAGAAAGATTCATTTTCAAGCAGATTTTCTAAACAAGGATACTGTCAGAAGTTTAAGTAATTCAAATAACTAAATAAATACTTTCTGATTATTTTTCAACACAAGATCCCACTGCAGGGCAAAGTTATCGCCTAAACCTTCGGTCTCCCCAAAACCCCAAAGGTTTCGGGCGAAAAACTGCCCGAAACCGAAAGTTCGGTGAAACGGTCGGTTACTCTCGGTTTCACTCAGGTTGTTTTAGGAACACGTCATATTTTCGCACTACCTAGAGTGACTTTTACTCGTTTTGGAACTGTCCCTAAGTTGAAAAAGTAAAAACTGTCACTGTCAATGTCAAATTCTAGCGAGCAAGCGAAGCGACTCGAGCTTCGATAGCGAGCGAAGTGATAGCGAAGCGAAGTCAAAGCATTCAAAGCAACAAAAATTTAGAGGCTGGAAAGTGTTTTGTTGCTATTTTCTCTAGCCTACATCGTTCGTTGGTTCTAGGACAATTCTTGTCCTAAATTAGACAGAGACGTTTTGACTTTCTTGAAATAAGAATAGTCCATTCATTGGAAATGTCCAACAAAACTAGTGAACTCAAAGTTTACTGGAACAAGATAAATTATGCTTTTCCAATTTTAAACGATACAATATTTAGCGACTGCACAAGCTCTGAATACGATGAGATTCAACAAATCATCACTGGTTTGGGAATACAAGTGAAAATTCGTGATCTCACTTTAGTCCATATTGAGAAATATCTTCGGCAGCATGTCGCTCCATCGTTCTGGTCAAAGTTTGTCAAAGTAGACGAAGAAATAAAGGGGTTCCAGTTATTTAAGTCTGCAGTGAATGACCTTTACGAATCTGTGTCCAATTTCTCTGAAATGTTGCGAAGACTATCAGTCTTAAACAATAGTTGTTGTGATAACAAACCAATATTTGGCGAAAGGGATGTTATACTTGGATTCAAGCAGTTGATTCGGGCTACTTTGCTGTCTCAACTGCCTCTGGACTACAACATAATAATCAATCATTTTTATAAAATGTCTTTTAATGTTTTTGACAATGAATATGAGAATTCAGAAGGCATGGGTGAGGATGTAATGTGTTTAGGCTGCTGGAACGAATACTCAGACTGTAACTGTGCCTACATTGTGAAAGTGTTCCATGACACCAACAGGAAGTTGATGGATCTACAACTGCTTGAGAGATTGACTGGCCAAGTTCTGACTAACTTCATCCAAATTAGAATTGAATCTCACATTCAAAAACTATGTGATGGTACATTTGATGTTTCACACATAGGATTTTTAGAAAACTGGCTGGACACTACGGTAATGTCCTGGCTGACTAGAATATATTGTGCAGGTTCTTCAAAGCCGCCTCCTGATGACAAAAACATTCAAAATGCTATTTCCCAGTTTCAAAAGAAACTCAGCTACTACTTATACCACAGCTACACTAAACTGAGAATTGAACAACTTTTTAATATTATAATTGAATACCCCGATTCACAACCAGCTGTAGATGACATAAAACTATGCTTGGACAAAACAGATTTGCGATCAACCTTATGTAAGCGGTTGCAGAGTGCCCTGGAAACGAGACTGTTGCATCCAGGTGTCAACACAACTGATATACTGACAGCCTATGTGTCAACAATCAGAGCACTGAGACACCTTGATCCATCTGGTGTTATATTAGAAACTGTCACAAAGCCAGTTCGTAGTTATTTAAGAAACAGAGAGGATACTGTCAGAAGTGTGGTCAGTAGCCTCACAGAGGATGGGGCAGGCAGTGAACTGGCAGAAGAGCTGGCTAAATTCGCTGCAGAAACTGATGGAGAAAATGATAAGGATGATGCATGGGACGAATGGAATCCTGACCCAGTTGATGCAGATCCTAAAGTAAATTCTAATGATAGGAAAGCAAGTGATATAATATCAATGCTTGTCAATGTGTATGGCAGCAAGGAACTATTTGTTAATGAATACAGAACTCTATTAGCTGACCGATTGCTAGCACAGAGTGTCATAAATACTGATAAAGAAATTAGATATTTAGAATTACTCAAACTAAGGTTTGGAGAGTCACAATTACACTTTTGTGAAGTGATGCTAAAAGATATATCAGATTCAAAACGCATTAATGCTTTAATTCATCAAGACAAAACATTTGAAGCTTCTAGTAACAATTTCACTTCAAATGCTTTAATATTATCTGCTCAGTTTTGGCCACCATTCAAAGATGAGAGTTTAGAATTACCAGATGAAATAAAATGTCATTTAGAAGCTTATACTAAGTCCTATGAAGCTTTGAAAGGAAATAGGACTCTAAGTTGGAAGCCACATTTAGGATATGTGGATATTGAAATAGAAATAGGCGCAAAAAAGTTGGAATTAGTGGTTTCTCCTTTCAATGCAACTTTGATAATGCATTTTCAAAACAAACCAGAATGGACATTAGATGAACTTCATCAAGTTATGAAGGTACCAGTGACTGTGTTACGGAGGAAGATCACTTACTGGCAGTCAATGGGTTTAGTTTCTGAGAAAAGTACTGATGCATTTGTTTTGGTAGATGGCTCGGATGCCAGCAAAGCAAATGTAGCCACTAACCAGGTACAAGAAATGATCTGTGAAGATGACGAGACTGAGAGTGTAATGGCATCTGCACATGATCAAAGGGAAGGGGAGCTTCAAGTCTTTTGGTCTTACATTGTAGGTATGTTGACTAATCTGGACTCCTTACCATTGGATCGCATCCATCAAATGTTAAAGATGTTTGCCTCACAAGCTCCAGGCACCGAGTGCAGTCTGCAGGAGCTAAGGCAGTTTCTTGACACTAAAGTCAGAACTCATCAGCTGGTATTACAGGGTGGCATGTATAAGTTACCAAAGACTTAAGATTATTAATAATTGTAGTTGATAGTTTTTAATGATAATAAAAAATATTGAAAAAGCAATATTAAATCAATCTAATTGTTTTTTTTTACCCAGGAAAGGAAGGTTAAACTGTGTTTCAGCATGAGAAAAAACTGCAAATTGATTCAATGTTGAATTTATGTTTAAAAATTGGTCAAAACTAAAGGTTGGCACTCATTCACAGACTACATTTTACAGAATTATTTTTATGATCTGGCTAAGTACGAAGCTTTAGTTGATGTCGAAAGTCAACATTGTAGCTTCTTTGAAAAAAATCTACACTCATCATAGTTAGCGATTTTACCTACTACCTACGCCCAGGTGACAAATTGACCCTGTATATCATGGGATAACTTGTGAAATAAAACAATATATTTAAAGTTCAACAACTTTATTTTATAAATGGTTTGAATATAAAAATTTGGTTACAATACATATTAACGTCTGTGGGTTAGTATCCAGATTACTTATTCAATACAAGCGACAATTAATCTGTGAAGCTATTACTTTGATCAACAAATACCTATTACAAAAACTGAAATTAGTTACCAGTTACACCACCACATTATTAAAAATAAATGAATAATAATTTAATACTTAGTGATTTTAATACAAAATCTTGTGTCAGTCTTAACATCTATAAAATACTGTTTAAAATTAAAAAGTAGAAACAAAGTTACATAATAATGATCAATAAATAATTAAAACTAACAAGAGATACTGAGAAACAATACAGATTCTTTAGTAAAAACAGCTTCGTGGAATGTTTTACTTATGCAGATATAACATCAATCTCATAACCTAAATGCAAAACCAAACACATCGTATTTCATTGTTACTTTACCTCCACCACGCGGAAGATTAAAATGTTAGGGAATGTTACGTTGAAAACAATTTTGTTTAAAAGCACCATTATCATTTGAAACTTCAGACAAGTGCAAATTGATATTTATAGCAATTGCCCATTGGTTTCGCTACATACATTTGTAGTTTCTTATTGATTATTTTTGTCGTTTTTTCTCAACGTTCAATAATTGATCTTAATAAGCGACGCAACGAGATGGCATAATAATACAGGGTGACCTTTTTTTCAAAACCAACAGGTTCGATTACCGGCTTAGACATTTTTTTTTGTTAAATGTAAGTACCTATGCAGTTTTAGCTTCAAAATCTACCTCGAGACTTCTTTCAGCATTTTCCGATATTCCTCATAGTTAAGGATTCGACCTACCACGACCACTTTAAAAAAACCCAATCTACTTGCCAGCTTTATTGAAAGTCCTAAACCTGAATGAATATTATTATAACTTGTCAAATGAACACCATCTCAGCATTCAAAAAAAGGTATTTTTGAAGATAAGATCGATATGATCATCAAATTTGTAGGTGCACTATCAATTAAGAAGCTACAGAAATTAGCTTACGATGCTCATTTATATATTAATAAATAATTATTATTTTACAGTTGAACAAATTGGTTTTTATTTATGCTCTATTATCCATAATAATAATATTTAGTTGTTACAACCGAATTTGTATATCTTAGCTTACAAATATAAATTGAAGAATAAAGCAGTGTGAAATTCAATGAAATCAAACTCATAATTTGCAGATAAATATTAAATAGTACATTAATCCGAACCTACACAACAGTTAAAGCTCAACTAGTTTACATATTTACAGATAACATTAATGCTATGTTAAATATTTATTATTCATAATTCATGAATCCACTAAAAATATTTCAAACATATTTTTATAACTACAGGGATGTTCCGAAACTCAACGCTTAGCGGGCAGTGTCTATTTTTTTAATCGAGTGAGTATGCGTAACAGTGTTTGTCTCATATTATGTCGTAAAATAGGGAAAATGCACTGTTCTTTTTTATATTTTTTTATGATAGCTTATATCGTTTTATGACTGATCAATAATATTCATCACCAAAAATGCAAAATGTAGTATATTTATAACGTGTTACAAATGTCAAACTTTTTCGAGCGTTTCAAACGCCGCCATTATGGCGCGCTCCGTTGTCATGGACTTGGACGTCACACTCGACCACCTCTGTTTCAACCACTTCGAATTTCCCACATCTTTTTGCACTTTTCAATAATTATTTTAACATCTACAAAGAAATAAAATTAGGATATATTGATAGAGACGTAATAAGAATTCAAAATGATATGACGCTCATCTGTTTCAAGTGCATATTCCCTATTGGTATAAGCTAGCCTATCGCTTCGTATCCGCTTGACTTGAGGTTCGGGACATCCGTATATGCGAGTGCATTTTCCCTACCCAATTAAGCTGTTGTAACTTTTAACATAACAAAAATGTTTTAAATGCAAGGTTCTACAGTTAGAAGCTCATTGAAATATTAAGTACATGAAAATTTAGTTAAGTCCACAGTGCTCTCTCATTGGACGAATGAAATCATAGTGTGCCTGCCTTGCACCACTAGTAATCGCCTAATATAACATTGTATTGGTGCGTGCGTGTAATTTGCGAGTTCACGGAAATGAAAGCCGGCATTTTATACCGGTCTTCTGTAGTGTCTACCGTTAGCTATACTTTTAGTTGCCTGTACTGTACATACTGTTCGCAACTAGGGACACGAATGACAAGTCATGAAATAAATTAGAGTGGCAAAAAAAGGCTCAGTTCGTAGGCACTTATTTAGGTTTTATTAGTTTATGTTTAGTTTGAATAGAACGAAAGTAAGGTAAGGAATGTGATATTCGTTCCTTATAGTGACACATCTGTATAACTGATACATTTTTGAATGTAATATAATAAAGGCTTTGGTCATATTAATGCAATAAGATCTGTTATTAGGTGTTATTCTTATCATTGAAAAACAAGAGGGCATTCTGTCAGACTTCATATCAGTTTATAAAAAAAACAATCGAATTGATAACCTCCTCTTTTTTGAAGTCGGTTAATGAACAGAACACCCTGTTACAAAAACAGATTTATTCGGTTTATGTCCTTGATTTGCCACCAAAAGGAAAATGGACAGGAATACAATTTCAATTCTCAAAAAGAAATCCCATACATTTGGGAATGTTTTCTTTCATCCTGACACTCAAATGTTGTTGACAATAAAATCAAGTGTTGAGAGTTACTACTTCGTAGTTCTTAACTGTGTTGTAATGTTCAATTAAAGACTAATCTTCCCCTCGACAACACAACAACGGCAACATAAATGCGAGGAGACTGTCTTAGAAATGCCAATAAATACGTAATTTCTTAATTAATTGGTTTCCGTGTTTTCATGTGACGCAATGTCAAAAAAATTGTGTGCAGTAAGTGATATTTTCTTTCACACCAAATCAATCTAAGAAAACACAAGGTCTATTTAACTTTTAGTACAATAGTTATATGCAAGGCATAATCTTTGATTCAAATTTTCTTCGCCCTTACTCGTAAATTTTGTCGATCTTAAGATTTTTTAGTAAGACGTGCACACACCGCGAAGATCAGTAAACATGTGCAGTCATTATTTCACTGTTTTGACGGCAATCCTGATGTTTAATTTTGTCTGTCGACCTGTTAGAGTGACCGTTGAACCAGCCGCACGTGCTATCTTGTAGATTTACGACGTGGCTCACCGGTTCCGTCGCGGCGGGAAGCTGGGCGGTTGCGTGGGCGGGGCCTGCAGAACAGGGGCGGACTGGGGCGCGGCGTGCGGGGCCGCGGGGCGCTTGAAGGGGCCCAGGCGCTTGGCGGGCCGCGGGGACACCGTGTGCGTGTCTGAGGCCGCTGTGCCCCACGACGCACTTGTGCTGTGGTCCAGCAACGCCGCTGCGAGGCGACCGCTGTCTTGCTCTATATTTACAAATATTAGGTTTAAAGATGAAGTATTTGAATATTTGCCATGAAGTCCAGTCGTGCCAGAAATAATTATACAAAGATGCATCAGAAAGTATTTTGGAGGCATAAAAAACTAGAACCAGTTTGTTTGTCAAATACTGGACAAGCCATCAACGCGTGCCGAAAACGTTTTTCGGGATGAGTTCGTAGACACCAGTGCATGTTGGCGTCGCGTCCTCTTGCTTTTAGTTATTACTTAGTTCTTAATAATATGTTTGCGTTCCTCTGCCACCCCCGGCGATTTTTTCCTGCCGCTCGAATTCGTCCGCGTTTCGTCCGTAACGTCGCCGTCATGTAGTATCTATTGGGGATGAGATGTAGCGTGTGTACCTGGTCGCGTCTGGTCGGGCGCGCCGGGCTCGCGCACGCGCTGCACGAAGCGCTCGAAGGTGGCGGGCAGCGTGTGCGCGTGCACGAGCGCGTCCAGGCTGCGCGCGCGCTCGGCGTACGCGTGCAAGTACAAAGGCATGGTCGCGCGCACGGCCCGTCCGCCGCTGAACGCTGCGCCGCGGACTAAGGCGGCAGCACAGCCCACGCGGATTATGCACTCTTCCCATAGTGGACCGAATACAGACACCTGCAACGCATTTCCCGATTTTATTTTCTGACAAATAAATCTGATTACCCTGGGATCGATAAACTATTTCAATACGCTCAGGGGTTAATTAACAGTGTTTGAGATAAAAATTTGGTACAGCACGATTCGACAATTCATGGTTTTACCAAATCCCCTCAGGAGAAAACACACACTTTAATCTAAGTCCCTCCCTCTTTACCTCCGCCCTTATTGCTCCCTCATTTGCATGAAAATAATTCTAAAATATTATTTGGCTTAATTATTATCTCTCAAACGATCACATTCGTGTAGTTAGAGTTATACAAAACGCCAAAATGAAATCTCAGAAGTCACTCGTTTGACGTTCGAAGTGTGCATTGAGAATGATAAATTTCTCCTCGTTACTCATAAAAGCTCAAATCGTTTAACATCACCAATTTGACTAGGGGTTGTAAAGTGATAAATAAAGCAATCCTTACGTCAGGTTTCCTAGTGACAGTGCAGCGCAGCAGTCCGCCGGGCAGCGGGTACAGCACGATCAGCACGTCGCAGAACTGCGTCGGCAGCGTGTCCCGTTTGTACGGCCGCCAGTGCTCGCTCCAGACCACGTGCACTTCGTCGTTGCCGAGGTGACGTGTCTGCCAAACAAACAGGTTTTAGGTCAAGGTAAGTTGTATCACTTTTTTTTATAATTGGATAAGGTAAAATAATGGTTACATTCAAAGTGTGCACATTACTCACACGAAACATTCCTTCGATTAAAAGGTAACTAGATTTTACTGAAGATATGTAACGCTTACCTACGTTTTTATTTTTTTTTGCAAATATAGGATATGAGGTTTGTACATTTCCTAATACGTTGTCGGAAATATATACAACTCCTAGGGTTCTTGAATTTCCGGTAACATTAACAATCATATGAAGAAAAGTCGCGGAATCATGTGGCAATAGGCATGATGACTGTAATTTTTTTTTGTTTATTATCAAAAGACCTTACATTTATGTAAACAATCCTCAAAGAATCACTTCATCTGGATCAATACCACCAGAGATATCACAATTTGAAATGCACATTTTTGGACTTGCCCAAAAACGCTCCATACAAAAGTGACAGCGATAGTGACGTCACTCTCGCTGTTTTTGTAAGGAGCGCGTAATAACTTTGTTCGACAGCTATATTAAATATTGCGTTTATGATAATGGTCTCCTAACATAATTCCTTCATAATAGTTTGGGTTACAAAAAGTGATATTGTTTTACAAAAATTTAACACATATGAAATGGACTTGCCCACCCAAGTTTGCAGGCCTATTGTAGCCTCATTTTGAAACGAATTTCGATTGTGGTTTTACAATAACATTTGAAATCAATTATTATTTTTGGGGAACATAAAAAAACATGCAAAATCACTCATAGTCATCTACCCTATTGAACTAACTTTCAGACCATAACCACCGACATCTGAATACATTATTTACCATAACATTGCAAGTATTTCACTATGCTGATATACTGTGTATGTGTATAGAAGTTAGTGACCTGCTAGAAAATATGTGAATTATGTGATGGCGGTTGTATTCACCTTGTTGAGTATCGCGTCGGGGTCGTGCGCAGGCATGCGCGTGGCGACGTGGAACAGCGCCTCCAGCGTCAGCGTCGCGATGTACGGCGCGCTCACGCCGCCGCCGCCGCCGCCCCGCAGTCCCCCGCTGAACCCCACGTGACTCTCCAACTCCACCTGAGATGAGGAGACTGTTTAGGAAAAGTAACTCTAATGCCACACTGATAGAGTCGTATTTTGCTTGAAGGCCGACCAATCCTAAACAAGTGAATGACTTCTAAGACGACTGTCTTCATAAGGTTTAACATTAGACTTCCTTTCTTTCTTCTATTTCAATTAATAACTATGAGGTTTTCTTTTGACGCCAGAAGAATAATAGCCGAGACGACGCACCGGCAACGTAGTCCACCGGGTAAGCAATTGAAGCTGTCATGAAAACTAATAGCCGTAGGTGGCAGAAAAAATCTGGAATGTAGGGCCTGCAAAACGCAAGATTTTGAGAAGGCACGCCACCTACAACCACTCAGCAAATTTTGTCACCTACAGGTGAAATTACAACCATTCAATAAATTCAATGATCACAGTTACAAACTTATTATTAAGAAATTGGTTGGTGATAATAATTTAACTTTTAAAACACTGTATTGTGATACCAGTAGTTGAATTAATGTCATAGGACTTGGTGATTCAATGCACATCACATAAGCAATTTGTTTATATAGTCTAGACTACCGACTAAGGGCGTGGTCCGTTTTGTGTCAAAAGTGACAAAAGCGCGCTCACAAGCGTCCTGAATCGAAAAATTGTATGAGCGTGAGGGACGTGAGCGCGCTATTATCGCTATTAACTCAAAACGGTCCGCATCTAAAGAAAGCTTTATGCTACTCTTCCTACCTCCCAAGCTAACGCGGCTAGGAACGCTTCGTAAGCGGGACTGCCGCATCGGTTCGAGAGGATTTCGTTGCGAGCCTCTTGTCCTTTGGCGACGTATATCACTGCTACTTTGTGCGTTTCCCGACATCTGTAATCATGATAAAATTGTAACTTTTAATCCGGTCTAGCTAGGATTGAAGCATATTGCATATTCAAGGATATTGGCAGATTCTGCATAGCGTGCATCCGGCTTGTTCTTGGGTCTGCAAGTGTTCATACCTGCACGTGGAACGGTAAGAATGTGATGACCCTCGAGAACTACTTTTATAGCTGACTCTGTAGTCCGATTTTTGACACTGCAAACGTGGCAGCTGCGCTGTCTTTTCTGCACTGTAATACTTTGTAGACGTGTTACAACCCACTTGTCTTCTGTTGATAGAAGCAGGGGTGCTAAACACTACCACCCACTAGGGCCCGAGCTGACTTTTGCAGGCTGAGAAATTTGTATAACCTGGCAAAATTGAAACGTATGAAGGGACTAAGTAACATTTAGATTTTATAGTGTTATAATGACAGTAAAAGTACGATTGGATACACAACACCTGCCGCTTTTAGGTTTTTAAGGTCGACTTAGTTTCGCGTAAGGCAAAATAAATTAATTTAGTAAAAGGCTCATGAATTCTGAAGTTATTTACTTTAAATGAGAACAATAAAAGTAGTAAGGGTAACCGTAAGCCGTAGATTTTAATAAGTTAGGCATAGATTTTAAAAGTTAAAATATTTATTGTATTTTACCACAAAGTGTACGTTAAAAAGAACTTTTTTTATACTTTGCCAAGTTCTGTCGAATGCTATAATAAATGGGGTATAACTTCTGCGGTGGGTTGCACAACATCCGCCTCATTATTGCTAATTGTCACATCTCTTGTGTGCTCAAACAGATCCATTTCTAACTTTTGCTCCGGGCTGCATCTTACTACTTTATATCCCTGGAATTTGTGCACCACCCACAAAGCTAACTCACCTCTGCGCGTCGAGGTTGCGCAGCTCGCGCAGCAGCCGGTCGGTGCGGCTGTGCAGCTGCGCGTGCGTGCGGCGCGCACACGCCAGCGCGCCCAGCTGCGTCAGAGCTGACTCACCTCTGCGCGTCGAGGTTGCGCAGCTCGCGCAGCAGCCGGTCGGTGCGGCGCAGCAGCTGCGCGTGCGTGCGGCGCGCACACGCCAGCGCGCCCAGCTGCGTCAGAGCTGACTCACCTCTGCGCGTCGAGGTTGCGCAGCTCGCGCAGCAGCCGGTCGGTGCGGCGCAGCAGCTGCGCGTGCGTGCGGCGCGCACACGCCAGCGCGCCCAGCTGCGTCAGAGCTGACTCACCTCTGCGCGTCGAGGTTGCGCAGCTCGCGCAGCAGCCGGTCGGTGCGGCGCAGCAGCTGCGCGTGCGTGCGGCGCGCACACGCCAGCGCGCCCAGCTGCGTCAGAGCTGACTCACCTCTGCGCGTCGAGGTTGCGCAGCTCGCGCAGCAGCCGGTCGGTGCGGCGCAGCAGCTGCGCGTGCGTGCGGCGCGCACACGCCAGCGCGCCCAGCTGCGTCAGAGCTGACTCACCTCTGCGCGTCGAGGTTGCGCAGCTCGCGCAGCAGCCGGTCGGTGCGGCGCAGCAGCTGCGCGTGCGTGCGGCGCGCACACGCCAGCGCGCCCAGCTGCGTCAGAGCTGACTCACCTCTGCGCGTCGAGGTTGCGCAGCTCGCGCAGCAGCCGGTCGGTGCGGCGCAGCAGCTGCGCGTGCGTGCGGCGCGCACACGCCAGCGCGCCCAGCTGCGTCAGAGCTGACTCACCTCTGCGCGTCGAGGTTGCGCAGCTCGCGCAGCAGCCGGTCGGTGCGGCGCAGCAGCTGCGCGTGCGTGCGGCGCGCACACGCCAGCGCGCCCAGCTGCGTCAGTAAGAGCCGGCTCTGCGCGAACGGGTGCGCCGGCTCCGAACTGCACCACGCACCGCTCTCGGCTTCCGTCCAGCTACAATAAACACACAAGTTTAACTTATGGTTCAGCTGATGAAGCTGTCGAATCGACAAGCCCTAAACGCTGGAGGTAATTAGAAGAATGATATCTCCGGGTGCATTCTTGATAGGTTTTTAAACTTTCTTGTTGCATTTTTCACTATATAAACACTAAATAAACCGGGTTTTCTGCAACATATAACTACGGTAAAAACTACTGTTTTACCTGTATTTTCCCGACGTTTCGGCGACAATTGCATGTGCCGTGGTCACGAGCGGACTGGCGGCGCGCGGCGCCGTCTGACGGCGCGCGGAGGAAAATCTTCGTCCACCCGCACATTTTCAACATTGTTAGCGGTGGTACAGTCAGCCCGGCAAAACACACTAACACTGTCCGGTTTTACTTTGGACGGTCCAAAACGCGATTTGCACCTTGCAATCACTGGATTCCATGCAGACAACAACTTGAAACCATCCTCCCTATTGAAATTACGATGTTTTTTAATTTCAATAGCTTCTCGTACCATTCTGATATGGTAATTTTATGGTAGTTTTTTCTTAGAACCCCCTGGACATGCTTAAGCTCCGCCCTCACATCCACCCACCCAAAGATCCTCTCCACTGATCGTTATTACCATATCAGAATGGTACGAGAAGCTATTGAAATTAAAAAACATCGTAATTTCAATAGGGAGGATGGTTTCAAGTTGTCGTCTGCATGGAATCCAGTGATTGCAAGGTGCAAATCGCGTTTTGGACCGTCCAAAGTAAAACCGGACAGTGTTAGTGTGTTTTGCCGGGCTGACTGTACCACCGCTAACAATGTTGAAAATGTGCGGGTGGACGAAGATTTTCCTCCGCGCGCCGTCAGACGGCGCCGCGCGCCGCCAGTCCGCTCGTGACCACGGCACATGCAATTGTCGCCGAAACGTCGGGAAAATACAGGTAAAACAGTAGTTTTTACCGTAGTTATATGTTGCAGAAAGCCCGGTTTATTTAGTGCATTCTTGATGAATTCAAACAACCAAACACAGCACAATAAAGTCTATTACCTTGCTCTGCCATAGTACATTGACAATATTATGTTCACAAAATGCTACACAACGCACAAAACTGTCCGTCCGACACTGCACGGCGCGCGACGCATTCGCGACTGAGATCATCCTAATATCATCCTAGCGCCGGGGCGCGTAAATCTAACTTGGATAATACTATTACTATGCCCGTGTCATGTCGTTGACCTAATTACAGTGTTTGATTATCGATAAGTTCATTAAATATAATTGTATTGTCAAGAGTGTATAATACAGCAAAAAATAGCTAACAAGCAACATTATTATACCATATCGTCCACTCACTTGTCTTGGTTTGCGTGGTACAGGCGCTCGGCATTCCGGTGAGCGACCAGGGCCGCCACCAGTTCGTCCTCGGCGCCAGGGGGTAACGGTGACGCTCCCGCGCCGTCTAGCCGCCGCCCGCCCACCACCTCCGGCGAGGTGTGGCCGATGTACGCCAGGACCTGAAACAAGTCAGGTTCAGAAATCTCTTGACACGATTTTCTTTAGTAATAGCTTACAACACTCTAGGATAAGAACACAATATTAATTATATAACACTGATTCCGAAAAGAATCCGGCAAGAAACTTAATATTTTTTTATTTTCAACATACATAGTTTAACACACGGAATAGAAAAAACAGTGGAAGTGCAATGCAACCATATTAGTGAAGGAACCGCTGTCGCCAAACTCACACAAATATATTGAAAGTCATATAATGCACTACAAAGAAAAAAGCCGTTTGATTGGTCGTTTCGATTCTAGTCCAAATTAGATAAGATAAGAAACACTTTATTGCACACAAACACAACAGAGAAATTAACAAAGAAACATTTAAGAGACAAAGTACAATTTAGGCGGTCTTATTGCTAAAAGCAATCTCTTCCAGACAACCCACAGGTAAAGGAAATAACACAGAAAGGGTAAGCAAGTGCACAAATCTGACAGGATTGAAATGTGTTTTACTTAGCTTAATTCACAGATCGTACATCCGGAAATCAACCTTCACACTCTACAGATAATATTTGTTGTGCTTTACTGCTGACAGAACTTACGACTTTTTCTAATCTAATGTCAATTTAGTTAAAATTGACGAGTTAATTCCGTTGATCGACCATAGATGGCGGTATTCTCTATTGGGAGCAATTATACATTTAATTGTACAAGCATTAAGATTGAAATTTGCGTTATAGGTCGATATCTATGTGTTAATTGAAATTAACAAGATTTTATTAGAAAACAAATAAAATAGTACTTTGCGATGGTAGGAAAGACCTACATTTTCAAGTTTTTTTATCCTACTATCATTTTTGCACTCCAAAATGGAGCATTACGGCATAACTACGGAAATATGAAGTTGTCGCAAGACGAGCAACTCGATGCGATATTAGAACACAACTGGGACCAAGTATGCGTAGCTAAGCTTAATTGTGGCACGCGTGTCACGCCTACTTTGCACTTCCACTGTTTTTTCTGTTCCGTGGTTTAACCTACGACCATATCTCTAATGGGTTAGTCAGAGGTACACTGATTGTTGCCGTCATGGTGAACAGAACATTCAGAAGCCCACATTTCACCGAGGGAATTTGAACTCAACTTGGTAAGGGGCGAGCCCACCGCCGTTATCCGCGTTGCTTGGATGTTATATCGGTGTTTTCCATCACCGGAGAGTTAGCTCTAAATTGTACAATGAACACAAAGTAGGTGTGTTCCAGCCAGATTTGATTTTGGGATCATCGGGTTCCAAGCCAGAGTGTTGAACTGCATTTTTACTTACATGATCCAATTGATGTTTGTCCGGTGGTGAATTTTTGTAGTCTGGTAATAAATCCGGGGGCAGAGGTGGCGGTAACGAAGATAATGTAGTATCCCTCGGACTGTCAACACTGTAAAAAGTACAAAGTATACAATTGACTACATCTCGAGTGTTATTTAAATTAACAAATGAGCAAGCCTCGTGTCAATGTGGTCTAAATACGTATCTGAAAAGTTACCCCTTTGGGTTGTGAAGTAAAGTTTCTAGAGCAAGACTTTGACATTCTTGTACCATTACACTTAGAGAAAAAATAAGTAATACATATTTATTCTACACTTACACACATACGGTATGCTTACTTTCCAAACGGAATTAACAGAGTAGCAGTTGCCATCATGCTTAACGAAACTTGTAAAAGACAATTCACCGAGTGAATTGAAAACTAAATCGTGAAAAAACTTGTGTTGCTTTAGTTTTTTATCGGTGGTTTCCATCGCCAGAGAGTTACCCCCTTATTCATAAAAACGAACGCAACGCTATAGCATAGTTTAAGCAATTGACGTGTTGTGTCACTTACTTGCAAATTTTTTTTTTATTTTTTTTTATTAATGGCGTCACCCTTTTGCCTCTTTGGGCGAGGGTATTTCGCCAATGTCGAGTGAATTATGCCTTTGCATGTGTTCATTGAAATACTGGTATCATGTATTTCAATGCTTCTTGGAGTTTTTGAGGTTATTCACGCGTCTGCAACTTCTTAACATGCCATGTGGTCGTGGTGGTTTGTCTGACGACAAACCATGCGACTCAAATGGTCATGTTAAAACGATTTATTTCAATAACTTATGTAACTAACACCACTGGGGAACTTTACTGAATACACTGATACCTAGTTTATTCACTAAAAACCACTAAATGTTAATTAAAAGTTAAAAAATAGATCGACTGTGCTTTCCGTTTGAGTACCCTCAAAAAACTCTTACTTGCAAATGGCGGCAGCAATAAGAATGACAGTGACAAAGCAATACAAAAGTTATCGTGTTGTTTAAGAGCTGTTTAAGTTTTTATGAATAAGGGGGTTAGCCGTTACAGTCCCACTAATATAAGCACATTTTTGACAGCTGCCAATGTCATTGGAAATCGTACTTCAATCCAATAGAAGTACGATTCATGAGCTGTGGCTTAATTTTTGAGCTTGTCAGAACACTTGAATTAAATTTAATTTGCAATGACACTGGCAGCTGTCAAAATGTATTTCTAAGATAAGTTGGACTAAGCCATACAATGAGCACAAAGTAGGTGTATTACAACGGTAGTGTATCTAATGTAGAGTATACCTGAGCGGCAAAGGCAGCGGCTCGAGCGGCTCGGCGGCGGAGGCGGAGGGGTCGTAGTAGAGCGCGGACGCGTCCCAGCACGCCTTGCCCGCGATGTCGCGCAGCAGCACGCGCACTTGACGGTCTGACGTTGACAACCCTGAGAATAAGCAATGCCAGCTTAATTGAAACGCTAGTTTAATTAAGCTCTGAAAGAATGAGAGAACATTTTAGAAAACCTAATATTTGTAGGCACAGCCAGACAGGCCACCAGGCCATCCGTTTTCCTTTTTTATCTTGCTCTTGCCAAATGACATTTCTTCGCAATAGAGGAGGACTGACCGGTAATAAGTAGCCTGTAGTATCGTTGACCGTACTTATAAGATAGTATTAGTGCTTAGTTTTGGCAAGTATTCAATTTAACAATGAGTTTTACTAAATGGGATGTACAGAAAATACGGTCATTAATTTTTATTCAAAAGGACGACCAGAATATATTTTATGTGACGGTAATTTCACGGTCCGATTTGTTACCTCTATTGTGATTTGAGACAAATAAACGCTTTGTTATTATTAAACAACTTGTATTACAGTAGTTAGCGAATGGATACAACCGGTTACTCTCGGAACCTACGTGTAACGTCTATTTTAGTAGATGCGAATCATGAGAAAGACGAAGTAGCTTACCAGGAGTAGTGCCTGCTGCCCCAGTAGGCATGTCCAGTGCTGGCAACTCTATAAAGGACGCAAGGGTCGACTCGCTAAGCCTCATCAGCTGTAGATGGGGTGCCGTGAGCACGGCAGGGCCCAGCTCGCCGCCCAGTGTCGGGCTGTCGTGTTGCTCGCACACACTTGACGATAGCTGACACCCGCTCCAAAGCGGCCAGTGTCCGAGGAATAGCACCAGTTGTGTACATATCTGTTGATAGATAGATTTTTATGATTTTCACGTTAAAAGTTATTAGAAATCAGAATAGAATTGATGCAACTACGATTAGTTTCAGTACTACTATCACATGACGAGATAAGAACAGTGTAATAGCAGCAAAGCTTTTCTTGGCTTTTCTTCACTGGGGATCTGGATTATGACTATACTCGCAATTGAGAGGAAATTTGACAGGCAATGATAGATTTTCTATCAAATAATACCTAATTTTTACTACAACTAATTAAAAGTCCGATTGTAGGTTTAAATCAAGGTGTTTCCTGGTCTTACCGTCTGAGCCCAGAGTTTGACATCGATAGTGGAAGCCAGTGACGTCTTCGGGCCCAAATTATCTAGCTGAATGTTTGGGTCAAAGTCTTCATCCACGGGTAAAGATAGTCCTTCAATTTCAGATCCATTAGTTCCTTTCATAACAGCGTATAGCACCTACAAAAAAAGAAAAGGAAAAGTTAGATAAGGTTGTACTCGTAATTACAATCGTATTCATGTCATGTTATGTTTATGACATTTTTATTTTTCAGTCCGTGTGATGTTCTCTATGGTTATTATCTGTCTATGTCTTCAAACTCATACAATTTTTAAAGACGTCATATTTAACTAATATGACCACGACATCTAAAAATTGAAATTTAATTCGAGTTAATGTTACAATTGTAAGGTAATTGGCCTTGTCAAATGCAGGGTGGTGATCATAAGCAAGAGCTGTATTTGAAAATACACTTTCTCCGACCTGAAAATTGAATTCAAGATCCCGGATTTTGTAAAAATACTTTAGGAAATTTTGTATTCAACTTTTTAAAGAAATAGGTCAATTGTGCAAAGTTTTAGCGCAGACATACAAAACATCCTCAAGGCTATCATACTCCTAATAAAAATCTTTAGCCGTAAGTTGCATAAGAGTGGCCGGCGTCGAATTTGTGTGCCACCACCTCTCTTCTGATTAGCACTGAGTCGCGACCCGGCCGTGTAGATAGTTTTGTCATCAATTAGGGTTTGCATTTATAACGGACGCGCGCAGACATACCTGTACAGTCAGCATCTGCTTTCAGCGCTACTACTTCTTTTAGAACATCAATACTATTCTCTTCTTCAAGATGAACAAAATCGTAAGTAAAATTTTATTACTTTATTAAATAACTTTTTTTATTACATAAAGTGTGTTAATCTGCCGCACTAAAACAACAATATACTTTACTAGATATTTGACTATGTACAGTCAACAGCACATCAGGTTACCCCATTTCCGTTTTATCTCTCGCTCTTGCCAAATGACATTTGTTCGCGATAGAGCAAGGAGGACTGACCGGAAATGGGTAGCGTGATGTGCCGGCCACCGTACACCTCCATCATGAGATCCTGGATTCAATTTGAATCGGGAAAAAGGAATCCGTTTTCAGCACAAAGCGCGTTGTTAATGTTCAACCCGTAACGTGACAAACAAAACTGGTCCTTACCCACCAAAAGGATAATAATAATTAAAACTCTGAAATCCAAGAAATAGAACTGATAGTGGCAAATCTTTGACAGATAATCTGCGCCTTCGCTCTGGTGGCCGTCGCCCTGGCAGCCCCACAACAGGAGCAAAGTCCGGTCTACATCCTGAAGCATGATTCTGACGTCAACCCTGATGGCTACCAATTCCAGTGAGTAATGAAACCTTTTGGTAGTACCCTTGTTTACTTACGATTATGCTTGGAAATTTAACTGCAATATTCAGCTGTTTATATTCACACATTTTGAAAAAAAAAAATAGCTACACATTATATTTGATTTCCTAGAAATGTTTCCCTAGGCAAAAACTAATTGACAAGCTAAAGACTTTATAGTCTGTTTTTTTGATTTGGCTAATCTAATCAAAAGATGTTTAACTTACAACTGTGGCCCATGGGGATCACTATCGGGTACTTTACAGTTCGAAGTTTTTTTTGTCTACTGATAGTTTTTATAATATCTTTTTTTAATATTACACAATGGTTGAGAAAGTTTGGTATAAAATTTACTTGAATTACAAAACCTCTCCTTTTAACCGAAGATTTCAACCTTTCAGGTTCGAAACTAGCGACGGTACATCTCGCCAAGAGCAAGGCACTCTCAAGCAGTTCGACGAAGAGCACAAGGCGATCTCCGTCCAGGGCAGCTACAAGTACACCGCGCCCGACGGCCTCGTATACACCGTCACCTACGTCGCCGACGAGCACGGCTTCCAGCCCCAAGAGCATGTCGAGCAAGCTGGACAGGGCCAACAGTACCCACAGCAATAGAGGCGAAAATGGAAGATAACGTTTGAGCTAACTTAATTCTAGTACAAACAGCAATAGAGTCGAAACCAGAATAACCGTTTTGTCCAACTTGTGTCCATAAAACAAGGTTGTTTGATATCATTTTTCGTATTATCGATTGTGATCGGTATTTTTTGTGAGCAAAGATTCTGATGTTTTTTTGAACCTGCAACTTAAAATCGGTTGGTGAAATACTTTAACGACTCGAGTAACTTTTTCTAATATTACCCTCACACTATTCTGTCGATCTAATGTTCTGCAATCTATGAAACATCCCATGTACTCAAATACCTAATGCTCAAATGTTTGTAAAGGTTAGCTCAAATTGGTTTTGTTTGCTTTTAAGGCAAATTGCGTCTGACAATGTGTAGGTTTTACTACGCGTTTTGTTAAATATGTTTTATACTTTTATGTGTGTTTTTAAGTATTGTGTTTTTATACGTTTCCTATTATTTTTTATACAAATAAAATATCTCTATGAATTTTTATACAAGTTTTATGATTTTTTTCACGAATTACTATTATTTTCATGGTGCCACCTTCCGTGGCCTATTGTAGTTAAAACTTAGTTTTTTTTGCAACTTGCCTTCATGTTTTTTTTGTTAAAAGCTTGGTTTGGGAGTCTTCATTTTGATTCACGATTCTGATTAAAAGACAAAACTCATGTGACATAATCCTATCGAACTTCTGAGTACATTCGATTTTTCACATAAGGCATTGTCCTAATACAACGCGATCATCGCGCGATCACACGATGCGGCGGCCGTTTTATAACAAAATCTCGGAATCTTAATAGAACACGAATACGCAATCACGATCTCCCCGCTCACTATCAGCGAGATTGTGACTAGATCATTGTTTGATCGTCGATTAGTACAATGGCCTCGTCGTTTAGTCGCGCGATGTTCGCGTTGTGTTAGGACAACATCTAAAAGTAGCAAGTCGCTGTTGCAGCGAGGGCGCTTTAGGGTGCCTAAAGCGGAATTATTTTTCAAAATTACTTCTCGACTGGACTTGCCTTTGGTGTCGTTAGCAGTTTTAACAAGAACATAATTGATACCTATTTATCTTTATCTACTTTAATATGACATCGAAAGTGCTCATATCAGATCCTTACCTTGAACACAAGCAGCAGCAGTGTATGTTCCCCCTCAGCCTTGTCCATGAGCCGGGCAGGCCCACAGCGTACGGCAAACTCGGCCAGGCAGAGCAGCAGCGAGCCTGCTAGAGGTCGGACCGACTCGCGGCCGCTGCTGCCAGACACTTGCGCCAGGCACGCGCATATCCACTTTATTATTTTACCTGTTGGAATGTTACGAAGTCAACAAACCATTCGAATCTGTTTCTTTCAATTGCTACTTTGGATTCGTTAAAGTACAAAATTTTAACATTACAGTTTTTTTTACATTCTATGACTACCAACCACCTAACGTCGGAATTAAAACTTTACTAAAAACCAACTAAAAAAAAAACAAAAACAAACCAAGAAGCGGTCATATCAAGCTCACAACTATTATTTTACCCTAAGCCAAAGTTGATTCATTGGACTTAATGAAACTTACCTCCTGCAAAATGCATAACTATGTCTCGATTTAAATGAGCATAATTAATGTTTATCAGTTCATAATAAGTTATGGAGGTTCAGCTCACGAGATATTCTAAATACTTATTTTATTACCTGCTAGACCAGGATATAGCTCCACTATTCGGTCAGTGTAGTCAGCCAGAACCAGTATACAGTCGCTAACGACTTTGGCGATGTTTTTGTTTTTCATCTGCAAATAAATATATTTATTTAATTCGGTTTACCCCTTAGGTTTTTGCTAGATTCAACCAAAACGGCTGTAGGTTTGCGTTAAAAACAAGATTTTTTCACAGTAAGTCTTTGATATAATAAACAAATGTAGAGTCTCTTTCAGAGCTTGTTCACACTAGCGATTTCACGGCGAGGCGATCACACAGCGATAGTATCACGATAAAATAAACGCAGCGAGCACGCCTCGAACACGCCGCGAAGCACGCTTTGAATTTGACTGATGGATTAGGCGTTTGCTGGTTGGGATACCGTCTCGCGGCGAGCTCCCCACGATGTGAAATCGTACAACAAAATATTAACGTTTGTGTGAACAGGCTCTAAGACGTCGTTCTGTGTAACGTTGTGTGTAATATGTAGTTCAGTTTTTGAATTGACTCAACTGGTAAAAGCAGGGCGATTTGTACGGTCAGTCCTTTCTGCTTTCTAGCAAAGAAACATCATTGGCATGAGCAAGATAAAAAACTAAAATGTGTATCCTGACATGCCGTTGCCTGTACAGTGTGTAGCTACCTGCAGCATCTGCAGCAGACAGGTGACGTAGTGCGGCAGGCGCGGGCAGTGCGCGCGCGCGCTCAGCAAGTGGCACACGTGCGCGGTGAGTGCGTGCGCAGCGCTAGGTACAGTGTGTACCTACCTGCAGCATCTGCAGCAGACAGGTGACGTAGTGCGGCAGGCGCGGGCAGTGCGCGCGCGCGCTCAGCAAGTGGCACACGTGCGCGGTGAGTGCGTGCGCAGCGCTAGGTACAGTGTGTACCTACCTGCAGCATCTGCAGCAGACAGGTGACGTAGTGCGGCAGGCGCGGGCAGTGCGCGCGCGCGCTCAGCAAGTGGCACACGTGCGCGGTGAGTGCGTGCGCAGCGCTAGGTACAGTGTGTACCTACCTGCAGCATCTGCAGCAGACAGGTGACGTAGTGCGGCAGGCGCGGGCAGTGCGCGCGCGCGCTCAGCAGGTGGCACACGTGCGCGGTGAGTGCGCACGCGCCGGCGCAGCGCGCAGTCGCCGCGCCTTCGCGCCGGCACACGCGCACTACGATGTTGAGGACGTGCTCCTACACAAATAGATATATTTTAGTAAGTTCATGCCTCTGTTGAGCATGGTGGGTAATAGATTCCAAGTCGGCGGAGAGTAGATGGCAAAAGAGCTCGGACTGATCACCAACAATCGACATAAGTAACAAAGTCGTCCATGGGCCAGTGCAGTAACGGCCGGTACGTCTCTCACCGGCCAAATTGGAAGTCTTTCGCTAAATTTTTTGAATCGCTAAATCAAGAGATCACTTTTTCGAAAAAAAAGGTTGGTTTAAGAATTTTGCTACCCGGTAAGATGTAAGTATGCAAGTTTAGTTGAAAATACTAAAAAATGATGATCTAGATGGTGCTAGCATAACTTTAGCTATTGAATGAAAAACAATAATCAATGCAGTCACAAGACTTTAGTACGTTAAGTTATAATAACCCTAAAGTGTTGCGACGGCAAACATTTGTAAATATCTATAAATAAAGATGATCTGGACGATTAGAGCCAAAAACTATAGCAAATCAAAAGATGATAGCAAAACTTTAGTCCGTGGCTAAAACCATACCTTTAAATCCGGACAAGAAACTGTGTTGTACTGGTGAGGGTACGGCTGTAGCATCGGTGCGTTCATCAGCTCGTCAGGCAGCGAGAGCAAGGATCCTAAGAACGTCACAGCCGCCGTTCGAGGACACTGAAAACAAATTTTCAGTTAAAAAAGGCCTTATAATAATGATCTTCTATTTTTTTTACATAATTATTATTATCAAGATTTAATCATTTAAAACTCTTTGCATTGTCTGTTATTAAAAATGGTCGACGCCTTTATATTTTTATGAATGTTTGTAGATTAATACCGACAATTGTTAACTAATTTTAAAAGTAAAAAAAAACAGAAATTAGTTCTCAAGTGATCCCATTGCTACCCAGTCAGGATCTAATGATGGAGTCCCAGGGAAATCGAGATAAACTGACCTATGTATTCCATATTTTCTATATAACTACAGCGAAAACAGAACACCAGCGGGTCTGCACTCTTCATCACACCTATTGTGATTTCTTGAGTGTTTGATACATGGTTGCCAGTCGTCCACTCACCGAGGCGGCCATGTCGGAGGAGTTGAGCACGACGGTGGAGGCGTGCACGAAGTCGAGCAGCAGCAGCGAGTACCCGTCCAGCGCCAGCGACAGGTAGTGTACTCCACCAGCACGTCTAGCTAGGACCGGTCCTCGCCGGTCCATCCTGTCAAGCCATCGTCCACTCACCGAGGCGGCCATGTCGGAGGAGTTGAGCACGACGGTGGAGGCGTGCACGAAGTCGAGCAGCAGCAGCGAGTACCCGTCCAGCGCCAGCGACAGGTAGTGTACTCCACCAGCACGTCTAGCTAGGACCGGTCCTCGCCGGTCCATCCTGTCAAGCCATCGTCCACTCACCGAGGCGGCCATGTCGGAGGAGTTGAGCACGACGGTGGAGGCGTGCACGAAGTCGAGCAGCAGCAGCGAGTACCCGTCCAGCGCCAGCGACAGGTAGCGCGGCGCCGCGTATTCCACCAACACGTCTACTACAGAACGGTCCTCGCCGGTCAATCCTGAACAACAAACAATTCAATAAATCATCCTGATAAGTAAAAGAAGAAAGATAAAATGTATTGGCCCAAAAACAGGAAAAAAGATGAGATCTAGAACAACTTAAGTGCTGCCTCAGCTCAAGCCGTTGCAACGTAACGTATGGCCTCCTGGTCGATTCCGACCACAGCGGCTAATCTCAACGAGATTAACCAGGTACGCAGGAGATATTATAGTGCGCAATACACAGGTGCACTCCCTATTCCATCACCTTTCTATGACCCGATGGGACGACAGTTCGACGCGACCGGAGACAGGCAGGACCGACTTCTTACATGCCCATCCGACAGCATGGATCATCTTACTTTTCGGACACGAGGTGATCGGCCTCCGCTGTCCTAGCCAACTCGAACCAACAACACAAATATGAACATGTTGTTGGTTCGCGCGAGATTCGAACCCAAGACCTCCGGGTTGAGAGCCCAACGCTCTAACCGCTACACCACGGAGGCAGTATACTCGTATGTTACGAACCACACGCCAAGAAACTCCACCACCTGCATATTTCCATACATATACATAGACTCGCTGCACAGGCTGGGAACTATATAAATATGGGGGACGCTAAGTGCTGTTCAACAACTGGTTTAAGATGCTATAAACTTAATTCGAAAATAATGAGAGATTCTGCATAAAGTATTTAAAGATTTACTGACTAACAAAAAAAAGAGTCGCTTTTTGTGCACCCGATGGGTGAATGCGCGTTCGAAATGGTTTTACAGAAAGCCAGCCTGAACGTGCTGGCGTTGAGTGTGTCAGCCTCATCGTTTGTGCCGATCCATTGCCAATATTATGTCCAGAGTTTTGGCCACACACTATCAAAATCTTGTAACCAAAAGGATCCATCCCGATAAGTTACGTGTGGCACTACTTCATCTTATCTATATCATAATGTGTATGCGTGTAACTCACCGTGATGCAGAGCCCGCTGGTAGAGGTGCAAGTGCGCCAGATGCAGGCGGTTGTTGCAGGAGGACGGCGCGCCCGGCCCTTGCGCCTGCGTCGACTCGCACAGCAGCCGCAGCGCGACCAGCTTGCCAGCCCTACACACACATTCAATTAATTATTACATGGGACCAGATTTAGATCAAGATCATCTGACCTAAAACTAAGCATAGCTACTCAGCTGATTATTATCATACTTAAATATTTCTATAAACCAACATACCTACATAGATAATAATATGGATGTTTGCCCTCGTTTTTTTTGTAGGTTCTCCTACTACCTATTACACCGACAGGCAATAAACAATGTAACATACGCTCGTGATATATTCCAAATGAGGCAGTAAAAGGCAAATTCAATGTTGTAATGGATAGAGTACTCAGAAGCCCACGCTTTGCCAAACATATTTTAACTAAACGTCGCAGGTGGCGACTGCGAGGCTACTGTATTTTCCGTGAATTAATTTATAATGAAACCACTGAGTGTACACAAAGATGTAGCCTTGCTTTCCCTCCAGGACGACAAGTAAAATACCAGTCTAATGTCATTAAACTGTGGCGCCGCAAATGGCTGACCACTTGTGGGCATGTGTGCACGGTCCTTAGCTAAATCGCAAATCTTAAAATACACTTACCTGCCTGGTATACCTCAGTTATTATTGAATTACAATTTCTAATTCATTTGATTACAGACCTACATTTAACTTAGTTCCTTGAATTGCAAGAAAAAGACGTAGTAACCACTAAGCCGTCGTAAACCACCTAAAAGTAAGCAGCAGGCTGTTGTCTTGTTATCTCATACCTGTGCGAGGGCGGGAGCGCCTCTGCCTCCAGGCACCATCCCGCGACGAGGTTGAACGGGACGTGGATCTCCGTGTTCCCATTTAGAGTCTGATTTGCGCTTATCTGCAAAACACATACCTTGATAAAGATAGCGGATTGCATAGACGTAGACAACACTACGAACTGCATGGCAAAAAGTGATATATTTGCTGCTGTTTATGAAATAAGAATAGTATTTCACAACACTGTTGTTTTCTCAACTACTTCAGTAAAGAAATACACATAAGTTGTAGAATAAAACAGTGTTGTCTAAATCTTACTGCTACGCAAACATGAACTAATTTTAAACAAAGTAATACTCAGTTAAACCTTTTCAGTCGGGCGGTAATGCAATAAATCAGTTTCACTTAATGATGTTCTAAAATTAACTCTGAACAGTGCATTGGTATCTGGTTCTTCGAAAGACATGATTATTAGAATTGCAAAACTAAGTATTTTTTGTCCGAACGGATGGTCTAACACTGAATGAAACTTTCATCGACAGCATAAAATAGTTTTATTTACGAGTATCCTCTGAGGAAAATGCGATTCTATATTATATGCGCCAATATACCTCGCAGAGAAAATAAAATCCCCACTAACAATACGAATTACTTAATAATAGCATGTATTTTAAATTAGATAGATGGATATTCTTTATTGCATTAAAACATTACAGTTGTATAAAATTACAGAGACCAATGTACAATTTAGGCGGTCTTATCGCTAGAGAGCGAATTAATACAGCATAATGAAATAAAAACAATTTAGAAGCCATTTGTTGGCTAACAAAGCATGAAACACCCGCCAAACGGGCGGACAAACGTCCAGCTAAATGTCGTAGAACAGCGTATTGTTTGTAAATGGAGTGAAACTTAGGCAATGTTATTCAACTTGATAATCAACAACAAAGTGATTATGAGATGAAATGGCTTAACTATTTCCGTCCATGAGCATGCGGGCGAATTTACTTCCCAGTTTTATCGAGAAGTAGAAGTACTGTTTCATAAAATAAATATTTGAAACCAAAATATTCTAAACAACCTTTTGGCGCCTTTTTAGGAGCCTTCTTCTTCCTGCTCTTCTTTCGCATGGAC
Organism: Udea ferrugalis; assembly: GCA_950022985.1. Classification (NCBI taxonomy): domain Eukaryota; kingdom Metazoa; phylum Arthropoda; class Insecta; order Lepidoptera; family Crambidae; genus Udea; species Udea ferrugalis. Next base: position 7,484,658 of record OX465533.1, read on the forward strand.
ATTCCTTGAATACTTTCGAATTGGACAACAGCTCGCAAAGCCTAAGTAACACCATACACGAAACTCAACTGACCGCTTTTCTCCTCACCAACACTTGTTTATTTAATAAATAACAATAAAAATAATTTATTTTATAACAACAACACAACAAAGGGCTAACATCACAGATGACTGAATAGTTTGCGATTGTGAAATTCTACAACACGCCAGGCGTTGAGATATCGAATGATAAGTTATGGCATGGCATATTTGAGATAAAAATTAACAGATGCCCAACCCAATACCTATTAGATGACACGATTTTGTTACGAATGCTTTGATGGAAATACCGGAGTATTTATCTTGTTGTTTACTTTTTAAACATCATGGTAGGTACATGAACTTTGTTATTAGCACGTTAAGTTTTTCAACACGTCGTGAAGGCCACGTGCTCTTCTTGTAAATGAGCAAATAGAAAAACAAAAAGCGGACTCAATGGATTTGCTGCACTTCATGTTTAGCGATAAGTTGGTTTTACGACTTGAGTGTAATGTACCATTAGAACACAGTATTATAATAGAATGGCGTCTTATCAATTCCCTTTACAAAGTAGTTTTGGCGAATAGCGAAAACAGCAACTTTAAATTTGAAAACGTAAAGATAATAATTGTGTTAGTTTATGTCATCCATGACGTAATCTTTAACTATACGGGTTTCCACTTTATCGATATATCCTTTCAGGGGCCTTCAATTCTCTTATGGTTTTAATATAACTTTTTTAACTACATGTATTTGTACAGTACAGTGTGCCGAAAAAAACAAAAGGGTTAGGTCATGGTTAAAGAGTTCCATTTGAATAAAAAGGAAGTTGGTTCAGCTCTGAGTGTTTGCACTTTTTGAGCCCATGGGGTCTTGATGAACATTAAAGTTCATTTAATTTAAGATTTTTTAATAATTATTTGAAATTTTATTATTTCAACTTAATAGATTGCCCCCTTAATAGTTTCCTTGAGCGGAACTCATGTACCCTTTTGGCCTTTGATAAAATTCAATTTCTTGGAAGCTGTCAAAACGGAAAGTAAGTATCACGTAAATCAGTATAGCTGTGTGATGAACACAGTTAATCGAAGCGCAGACCTAATAAATGGATAACATCGAACAAAAAACCTAGAAAAATCACGGTGCAAAATCTCACCTTGAGCAGCGTGCTGTTGAGATGTATCAAGTAGTTGTACAGATGCGCGTGCGCATGCGGGTCGCGCAGCTGGTTGGGGTCCCCGAGCGCGCCCAGCATGCGGCGCCACAGCACGGCGGCTACGTCGGGCAGCCAACCCCGAGCCGACCCGCCCAGAGCCACGCCCACTCCCGCCCCGCCCCCACCCCCGCCCACGCTGCGGGTCAGTTCGGAGCCGCCGAAGCCGGAGCCGCCGCCGCTGCCGCTGTCGTTTTCTGACCACTCTGATGTTCAGACAATAAGTTAAGTAATTAGCCTATGGCTGCAGTCCGAAAGATCACAAACTGCACCAGTTTGTGGTCCAAAAAAAATGGTCTCGGGCGGTTTTTACTCACACAGTTTTTACTTAAACCATCATTCAAGGTTTTCAATGAAAGATAATTTATTACAGTTAGAAACTGTCTTATTCCTTATAAATGTTTGAAATTATGTTTAAAATGAAAACTGCTAATGATGATGAGTGAAATTGTTATCATTAAAGTTTGAACCTAAAATAGAAAAGGTAGCAACTAGACGAAAAATGTCTACTACAAAATATTTGTAATAACACAAAAGACTTACCAACATTACCGCCATCAGATGCTAAGTCGATTTGCAAAGGAGAGTCTTTGATAGAACTACTCTCGACACCACTGGATGGGGCCGGTGACGGCGATCGAGACCCTGGACATAATGATATTAAGTGAGTACACTCAAACAAAATAGCTTTCAAGTTTACAGCTTATACAAGGACTGTAAAGGTTAACGTACCACTAGCGGAGTCGCGTTCTTCATTTTGGCTGGATTGTCGCAGCGAGTCCAGAGAATACCACCTTCTTGTTTTGGTGTCAATAAGTTCTTTGGTTTCTTCTGATTCGCACAAAAACAAAGAAAATAGAGTTAGATATCTAAGAAATAAGAATGCACTAGAGTAAAGAAAATGAACAAACGTATACACGGTCCTCACAGGACTACAACAAGCTAATTCCTGATCTAAGATAATTTTAGCCAAACTATTTTTTGAAGTGATCAATCTTAATACAAAACAACAATATAGTTTTAAGTTTAAAAAATATAAAAATTATGGTGTGACCATTGCTTACAATATTAGTAAAATACTGCAGAGGCATATCATTCGACACAGTAAATAAGTAATTAAATGTAATAGGTAACCTGCAGCGAAGGAGGCATTCTTGCTGAGATGCGGGTCACTGCGACACCTCGCCAGCTGTCTTCGGCCGCTGCCAGCTTCTTTACGTTGGAGTGGCTCATGCCCGCTTTTCGGAGATTTACCTGTTTAGACAATTCATAGTTATTCAATAACATTATGAGACAACATCAATCATACAACTTGCCCAGATAAGAATATTTGTGTTATAGCGACTAGGAACCGTGATTTACTACAAACGTCCAGACTTCGTCCTCACGAACCACCACTCTTTAAAAAAGAGTTGTGTACTAAAATGTAGTGTATTGAACTGGATTTTTTACGACACTGCTGTATTGCTGTATAAACATTTTAATAAAACACTAACGAACACTTTATGCCATAGTCTTGTGTCACTGTACTTAGCTGTAGAGAGTACAGACGCTTACAGATTTCAGACTGTGATTGTGGTGCTCTCGGTCGAGCGAGTACACATTGTATGTGAGGATAGAGTGAGACAACTGACCGGGCGTCCTGGTCCCCTGCGGCAGCTGGAACCGATGCGGCTTGGGGCGCGACTGCGGCGCGGGCGCGGGCGCGGGCGTGGCGCGGCGGCCGCGGCCTCGGGAGTCTACGCTTGTGGTGCTCTCTGACAGGTCGAGAGAGTACACGTGACGAGCTAGCACACGTGTTAATGTCTCCATTGTTTTCTGTGTGCAAACATTATACTCATAATTTAAACACTAGACATAATTCAAAGTTCTCAAAGAATTTGAGGTGATACCTACTCAAAAATCTCTATCCTAAACATTTTTTATTGCATAAAACTTTAGCAGGCTTAAAATTGTTGTAAGCAGCAAACACTAAGCGACTAATAACCTGTGATACTCGGACGACTTTAGGAGATGTCGATATCGTCAGATACTTAAAGCCTGTCCAGTAGGCCTACAGGGGGGGCGCGCGTATCGATAGAACGCGCGTAAGCGCCAGCTCGCGATACTATAGAGCTTCATACAGAGATAGAATTCTAATCTTGCAGTCCCGCGTTTTACGCTCATGAAACACGCTATCCATGACGGGTTATTAATCTTACGACCCTTGTAGTTTTACATAACAAAGTGGACACGAACGGATCGGCATCACACAAGGTATCCCTTGTCTTAAATTCAAAAAGCACTCCGACTGACGTAAGTGTTAACACACAATATAACTTTCTAATAAACTCTTACCGCCCACTCCTTGATGAGGTCCTCCCAGTGCGTGAGGCGAGAGAGCAGGTCCATGAAGTTCTGCCACAGCTCGGGTTTGACGGCCACATTCAGGTTGGCCTTTATCCACGTCACTATCAAGGTTTGGAACAACGCTGGCGCGAGGAATCCACCTAAAACAGTGGTACCTATATTGCAATAGGACAAACATGAGATGAATTGACGGTAATGATAATGACAGACGGAACAGTGTACATATTATAGTTCGACAAGTTAACGTATACCAACCTCCTGCGGTGGGATTGGAAGCTGTAGGAGGAAAGCACAGTAATTTGACATAATATGTCTTATTTCACCAGAGCTGAGCAGTGCGGAGAAAATAAACAGATATACATGTTTATCAAAAGTCTATTGTGATACAGAAAACACAGCTGAAAGCATGACAGCAAAACAGGTCTTGTTATCTATTCAATATTAATTAAATACGTACCTAGAGATTCTTGTTTCCGTTTTGGCGGTACTTTAGTAAGTACAAGCGAAGTAATTTGTAACAAGACCAGTAGCAGTTGCTCCCTGTTGAACAAAATATATTCATGTTATGACGGATATACATGGATGAATTGCATGAAATATAATGAGTGTATATTATTAAAATAGCGATAATGATGGACAGATAAATTTCGCAACGTGGACCTGGATAGTGTGTGTCAGAGTTCAACCCGAATTTTGTTGTAAAGTCGCCTTTACTATTCTTTTGTTAGAACTTAAAATTCAGTTCGAAGATTCGGTATATTATTATTTTCATACAAATCTTGCACCAACAGCCTTTTTTGCCTAATTAAAGCAAATGATAGCCTCATCATTTAGTTATTACAATAGACCAAGTCCTTTTAGAAGTAAAAAAAACCTGAAAATTAAGATGCAAATCGAGATTTTTTCATGACCACGTCGTGGACAGTAGAATACACATGAAGTGGCATTCTTCATTCACCGGCCGGACAGGAAAGCACAAGCACGCATCAATTAAATCGCAAAGAAACACGTTCTGTAGACAAATACGTACCAAGAGTTGTCATCCATGGCGACATGCATGACCATGTACCGGTAGATGTTGAGCACCCTCTTGCACGTGTCGGTCTGCTCGTCCAACAGCTGCTGCTGGCTCAGCGCGCCAGGCGGCGCCACCGGCGACGGCGACGCTAGGAACACTTCTGGAGACACATACGTACCAGGAGTTGTCATCCATGGCGACATGCATGACCATGTACCGGTAGATGTTGAGAACCCTCTTGCACGTGTCGGTCTGCTCGTCCAACAGCTGCTGCTGGCTCAGCGCGCCAGGCGGCGCCACCGGCGACGGCGACGCTAGGAACACTTCTGGAGACACATACGTACCAGGAGTTGTCATCCATGGCGACATGCATGACCATGTACCGGTAGATGTTGAGAACCCTCTTGCACGTGTCGGTCTGCTCGTCCAACAGCTGCTGCTGGCTCAGCGCGCCAGGCGGCGCCACCGGCGACGGCGACGCTAGGAACACTTCTGGAGACACATACGTACCAGGAGTTGTCATCCATGGCGACATGCATGACCATGTACCGGTAGATGTTGAGAACCCTCTTGCACGTGTCGGTCTGCTCGTCCAACAGCTGCTGCTGGCTCAGCGCGCCAGGCGGCGCCACCGGCGACGGCGACGCTAGGAACACGTTCGCAGCTTGCGTCATGAACACCTGCAGCACGTTCTGGAGACAAATCAACACTTATAAGAAGCAAAGAAAAGTTATTTATGGGTTTACTCAGAAAGCACTTCAACTACACATTAACTTTTGTATCGCTTTGTCTCTTTCATTCTTATTGCTGCCGCCATTTGCGAATAAGTGAACAGTTTTCAAAGGTACTACTTGGGTAGTAATTATTGTATGGGCATTCGTATACTGAAATGAACACATGAAATAAGCTAGTTTCGCATCTTCTACCCCAATTATAAAGACCTTACTTGTAAGTATTGCACGTCCTTAAGGTCGTCAAGACTAAGATTTAGTTTAGACAACCGATTTGACGCAGTAATTAAAAGTCACGGGTTCGATCCTCGCACAGTAAAAACTTTCATGCGTATTTGCAAAAGAAGAATGTTATGTTTATCTGTTGTCTAGTACCCATACCTACTACCGCAGCAATTTCCTTCATGCAAGACGTTTTCTTCATATTTATGAACTTCAAATCAAGTAAACAGTAAATAAAACAAAAATAAATCCAGTCAATAAAAAGTATTCCCAGAAATGAAATAGTACTAGTAACATGTACCTGTAACCCAGCGCGCACCATGACGTTGTCGCGGCCAACAGCACCGAGGTAGGAGTCGTTGCGCAGACGGCGCGGCGGCGCCAGCGGCTCGCCCGGCTGCTGCTGCTCGAATGTACTCTCCATCAGGAATGGGGGGATCTCCGCCACCTGAGAATAAACAAATAAATGAAGTCTCCTGACGGGCTAACAGGCGCATCGTGACAACGTTATGTCGCGCTTTTTCAAGCGCCAAAACCAATGATATTATAATTAAAAAAAGGGATAGGTTATGTCAGTCCTGATGCGAAGTCGAAAATTGTCTCCTGGCATACGTACCTATAATTTGACCGTAAGAACGAGATAGTATGATTATTTACTAGAACGCAAACGAGACAGATACATTTCGCGCAGTGTCGTCTCAAATTGTCAATGCTTTGTTCAGGTGTTCGAAAGTTATGATTTTGGGTGCCACTTTTTTAGCATCTACCTTTCTTATTACAATATCATTGGCCAAAACTATATTCTTATAGTCGCACGAGATCACGCGTTACAGAACTCCGTCACAGTGCGCATGTTTGCCTGTCTGGTCGACTCCGACCAGAACGGTCTAAATTAGGTTATACTCGGATTTTTAATTGTAGTCAGTGAAATGACATTTTCAGTGTGGCAGGTTTTCAGTCCCAAATAAATAGTGATGTGGTAAATCGAGTTTTTACAATTAAAAGTTAGTCGACATTACAGCCTGGCAAAAAAGTCGTAGGTAGTGAATGACCACGTCCCACTTCCATATGTCATTACTGGCAACACACACTGGTCAGACTTTCGTCTTGAGACATAGAGGTATTTCGGTAAACTGTATTTAGTAAATAGATTTTCAGTTTCAAAATGTTTAGTTTCTGTATTATATTATTTCATCATATCAGCCGAACGACGCCCACTGCTGGGCATAGGCCTCCCCCAAAGATCTCCACAACGATCGGTCCTGCGCTGTCCGCATCCAGCGGCTTCCCGCGACCTTGACCAGATCGTCGGTCCACCTTGTGGAGGGCCTGCCCACGGAACGTCGTCCGGTACGTGGTCGCCATTCGAGAACCTTTCCGCCCCAACGGCCATCGGTTCTCCGCGCTATGTGTCCCGCCCACTGCCACTTCAGCGATGCAATCCTTCGAGCGATGTCGGTTGTCTTAGTTCTCCTGCGGATCTCATCATTTCTGATTCGATCAAGCAGGGAAACACCAAGCATCGCTCTCTCCATTGCTCGCTGGGTGACTTTGAGACTTCTTATGAGACCCATAGTAAACGACCACGTCTCACTCCCATATGTCATTACTGGCAACACACACTGGTCAAAGACTTTCGTCTTGAGACACTGAGGTATTTCGGACGCGAATATATGCCGGAGCTTCCCGAACGCTGCCCATCCGAGCTGGATTCGACGAGAGATCTCTTTCTCGAAGTTGGACTTACCTAACTGGACTGCCTGTCCCAGGTAAACATAGTGGTCAACAACTTCGAGTGTAATGTTCCCAACGTTAACTGGAGCGGGTGCAACATGGGCATTGAACATGATTTTCGTCTTGTCCATGTTCATCCTAAGACCCACTCTTTGAGAAGCATTACCGAGATCTTCGAGCATTATGTTCAGGTCTTCCAAGGTCTCAGCCATAAGAACTACATCATCGGCGAATCGTAGGTGTGTTAGGTACTCGCCATTAATGTTGATGCCGCGTCCTTTCCAGTCCAGAAGCTTGAAAATATCCTCCAACGCAGCTGTGAACAATTTCGGAGAAATAACGTCTCCTTGTCTCACGCCTCGCTGTAGTTGGATCGGATTAGAGTTCTGGTTCTGTAATCGGACCGACATGGTGGCGTTCTGGTTATATTATTTAGAGGTAAGAATTTCGTTTATTAACAGGTCATACAACTGGAAAAGTTTGGGAGGATACAACAGTAGAATCTTCCAAACAAGTGTTTTCTTAAGGTTTGACTACAGGCCTAAAGGGCCCAACCGACAAAGGACGACGCCTTATAATTTCACATATAGGCAGTGATGAAGGTTTTGAAGATTCCGGTTTACTTATTTTTGAATCGAATAATAATAGTATGGAGTATCATGAAGAGATGAATTCAGAATCGGAGTCGGAATCAATAGCAACCTTAACGAATAAAAATGTATATAATTACTTGTATTTTGCTGACTTTCAAGTGTTAGTTCCCCAGAACCTCTTTGAACATTTTTTTCCCAGCTATGGTTATAATTTTTTAGTGAGAAGTTTTAATATGGAGGTAGGGCCCATATTTCTTAAATCGTATTATTTAATTCGTTTTGTACCTATTAAATATTTACAATTATTTAAAAAGGCTTTGATACCTCATAAAATAAATCATGACTAAATGTCTAAGTCTAGAGATTGCCAAACGTCACTATTGTAGCGGGTCACCCTTTTTTGGATCAGTCACTGTTGAAGTTGTCATTTTGCTGACTACAATTATTAATCGTACTATAGGTTAACTATGATCCGATAGGACGACAGATCGACACGACCGGAGAAAGGTCGCAGGCCATCTCACAGCATGGATAGTCTTACTTTTCAAACACGAAGTGATCAGCCTCGACTGTCCGCAAGCAACAGCAAACTCAAAAAAGTAACCAAACATACACGACACACACAGACTGCGGGTCTCAATTAATACTTACGAGTATGCTTCCTAATAGTTACCTTAATTTTGTGCACTGCCATAACTTCTTTAGCTGCCTTGGCATTGTGTCTGCTATTTTTACTATTTTAGTTCATTAAAGAATAAATAAATATAAGTGACTAACATTCATCTGTATCCAGTCCTTGTAGAGCGCGATGACCCTTCTGACAGCGGCGGCGTGGGCAAAGGGCAGCAGGAAGGCCTGGCGCAGCACCTCCACGGTGAAGTCTACGTGCTCGCGCGACCAGCAACACAGCACGTCGCGCACTACCAACTCTGCGTTCAGCTCCTCGTACATGCCTGACCCTGGGAACAACGCTGGTTTTGGTTTGGTTTCGCTTTTGGTTTCTTGCAGATTCCTTTTGGTGGTTGAGAGGTGAAACAGAGGCTTTTTTGACTGCCAGACATGTGGTTTTAAATTAGTCAGGGCGCCTTTAGGTCCCACTAGTGGTCCTTTTGAGGTGCAACGTTTTTTCATTCTGAACAAAAACTGATGAACACATACTTAAAAACATACACAAATATTTGTTACATTTATTAATCTATGAATTGACTTTCAACACAATGACAATGGTGTCTTTGGATAAGTTGCTATTATTAGAAGATTTAAGATTTTAGACATTTTCCGAATGTTCAAACTCGAACTTTTAATGTTGCCACTTTCTGGGATCAATTGACAAAAGCTAAGAATAAAAGGCACCCAGTGTTGAAAGACTGCTTTGAGTTTTCTTACCTGATTCTAAACTAGGATGCGGAGTATTGTTCGCCGAGTCATGTGAAGAAGCTCGGCTAGAGTCGGAGGGCTGCCCTACTGTGAAGGACGTCTCCTCTTCGTGGTGAAGCGAAGCGGCCGGCGTGGGCGTGCTAGAGTGCGGCGCGTGCGACCCTGTACTGGTCATCGACGAAGGCTGCCCGCCGTCGCTGCCTTGCTTCTTCATGAAATGCGCGTACGTAGCCACCCATTTTATTAGAATAACGCGGCATAACACATAATCATCTTCCAATATATTGTGCTGAACTGGCAATTCTGAAAAAGCAACTAAAGTTAGCAACAGTCTTAATAAAACTTAAGAAATATATATTTTTTTATTAAAAACAGAAAAAATAGATCTTACCGAGATTTGGCTTGTAGAGAGAATTTTTATTATTGAATTGTGGACAAATCACAGGCAAATAATACAATTTAAATTTTTCTAAGAGAAATGCAAAACATCGCATAGCTTTTGTATGAGATCGATCCCTCCATTGAATTTTAGTGATTGATGTTGCCATTCCATCGAGAAGGATCTCAAAGAAATATTTGGTTTCATTATCAACTGTTCTCTCATTGGCACTTGCTGGCAGTAATGGTTGAATCTCAACAGTTTGTACAGGATTGAGTGCATTGGTGTCGTGGAATATAGAAGCAGAAACATTTGCTAGTTTGCCTATTATACCAGCAGATGTTTGCTCTACAACAACTTTTTTTGCACTGTCTGACACTGAACTAAAATTTGGGTGTTGCATAATGTCTTCCATACTGAAATCACCAGATTCATGGGAGGCATTTGCGGGCACATCTAAGGACTTTGTTTTGATGGGTGATCCAGTTGGCTGTATTGAGGGCTCTGGTAGCCCTGGGACCAAAGACGCAAACATACGATGCACTTCAAGAGGCGCATTGTCTCCTAAAGCCTGATACCACAGCAGGAAATACCTGTGAACAAAACCAATTAAAGCATTTGAATAAGAAACTGCTATGGAAAATATATGGACTTATTTCATTATTTATAATTAAGTATATATACTGTACCTTATAGCCTCAGCTCTAAGTTTTTGTGAGTTCCAACTATGGAGGAGTTTTGAAAATATCCTGGTCAAAGAATGTAATTGCCATCTTTTCCCAATCAACTCTGGCAGGAGGCATAATACTTTTTCTAAGAGAGATAATGCTCCCTCTAACTCTTCTTTCCCAGCTTTGTGTACTAAAAAAAAGGTCCAATCAGTATGTATTGACTGACTATATTTTACATGTTAGTGTTGGTTAAGTAAGCCAATCACAAACTAGTTAGGCACTTATAACTATCATGTATGTTCTGACTTATCAGCATTGTGTGTAATAAAGATGTCACCATGTGATTGTTAAATAATGTTGCAGACATATTCAACAGCCCATTTATATCTTAACTGTTATTAAAATTCATGAAAATATCATGCAATGTTTTAGACTTTCATATATTTATGTACATTTTATATTAATTGTAGCACTTTTATAGACAACCTTAATCTGTATTAAATCTTTTAATATTTGTATGTACCTATTCTTCTATATTTTTATTTATAAATTTAAATAAATTGGGATAAAAATTAAAACAGCACATAGTCTTGAGCAACCGGTGGAAGATGCGTGTGAATCGCAACTGGAATGTGTAGCTAAAGCTCTTCTGAGGGCCTGCCTATAAGGCATGGATGCCTCATTTGTAAAAGTAAAAGTAAAAAAAGTAAAAAATAATTTATTTAGTGACACATTACAACTGAGAGATGAGATTGTATTGTATGAGATTTTAACTATCACTGAATCTCAGCTACCACTTTTAGTTTTTTGTTACTTCATAGTAGCTTTGAATTTGTTGTTTCAATACCTATTAACTATAGATTTTTAATAAGTAGTATGTGTTTATACCTTAATTGATTTAATGAAAAGTTTTTATAAGTGCCATGATAGCTGTAAAACCAATATTAAGTTCTAAAGCAAGGCCCATAATTAACCATACAATCTTGAAGTTGTAGTCAAACAGAAATGTGAGGTCTGTTATGAAACCTTATTCACTTAATGTGTTCTAATATGGCTCCAAAACTACAAATAACCAACAAAAAGTAAGAATAAAATGAAAATGGTACAACAGTTTTTGAAGTGATATTCATAACAGGTGGATTTTGATGTCAATGTATTTCAGTAGTTAATATTTGTTATCCTAAGTTAGTGCATTGATAATAAATCCAGTGCCAATGGATAAGCAAGCTCTATGATTCATGATAAGATAAGATCATCTACCGCAACAAATTACTAAAACAATGAATGTAACCGACTGCGACAGTAAAATGATAAAGTATGGATGGTCCATGATTTTTATGACTTTTTTGATATGCTAAATATCCATAACTCACCAAGATGAAACGGAAGTTCTGTTTGGCAAAAACAAAAATATAAATTTTATTAAATAAAATATTACCAATTATTGTGTGATTCAACTAAAGTTCAAAATAAAGTTATTCTTGGTTTTAAATTTGTTACTTCTTCTATTAATGCAACTCATCCCTATAAAATGATAATGGCTAAATAAATAATGAAAAGTCATCTAAAGTTTATAACAGCAAGATCAGCAATAATGGAATATCCTTCATTGTATTATAGTATCTAAGTCATAGATCAGACTATTTGAATTATCAAGTAACCTGCTAAAATGAATGAAACCACTACACACCTTTATGTTTACTAATGAAAGGTTAAACCACTGGAAACTGATAGACAATTAAGGGAAAATTACAACCACATTCAGACATACCTCTTTGGCGCAGGTTATTCTCCGCTTGAATAAAGTTGTCATATAATATGAAGTAAACATGACTGAAGTTGTTTTCAAAGTATGATTTTGCTTCATCTGCATCAAAATGCTCTGCAAACAAATTTTAGATAAAGCACATGAATCTATCTAGATCTATTTTAAAACTCGATAAACAGGAAATTTGAATACTAATTTCTGTTCATTGGAAGATAATCTAACTGAAATAGCCCATTTTCCTCGAGAAATGGAGCGTTTTATCCAAGACAACAATTACAGTTATTCTCATCTAATTAGCATGTTGGACAGAAAGTAGATGTGTTGTAGAAACTCTATACAGTAAAAGGTTTTCTATTAATTTAGATAATAGATTTGCACGAAGAAAAGGCTAAATAACATAAAATGACTCACCTAGAACAATTTTTAAGTGTTTTAGACGAGTAGCGGAATCTTTTTTAGAATCCTGTATTTTGACTGTAGATTTCTTAACATCTTGATGAGATTTTTTGGTAAACATGTCGATTACAGTATTATATAGTCATAACGCATGTCGTTTTCATTTTTAAGCAGGTAAATGTGGTTTATTCATATTGTTTTCTTGAGTTTTCACAGGTTTCACTCCCATTTTGACATTTCATTCACACAAAAATTTCAAGTTGACGTAAACAGCAAATTTTTTTTTAGAGAGTCAAAAACCTTACGTTCAGAAATACCTACGGAGTGTTATGCTAGGTTTAAATCACTGTGTTGGGGTGTGTCGTGGCGCGATCTGTCGATGTCATCGACCTTATAGCCAATAGACTCCCGATGACAGGCGAGAGGTTCTAGAGATAAATAAATCGGAATTCCCATAAACACCAAATAAATCCGTTCACTTTCGACCTTTACCGTGATCCGTCACCAGACAACGTCAAAAAAAATGGCTTCTTGTACTGGCTACTTGCAATGGCTCCATTACGTGGTGTGAATAATTAGTAAATCCTTAAGGTTCTAGCAGGAAGGTATTAAATTCCACATGCAAGTAATTAATTTACACCATATCTTGTACAAAAATTCTAAAATAAATTGTTTGGAGTTTATCTTACACTGGATACCTATGGTTGCTAGGATGCCAAATATACTCCTGACTCCTGTCCCTTTCGTTTTTAAGCGGCGCGGCAAAATTTCTTCTTCTTTTGAGACAAGTACAGTCAACAGCACATCAGGTTACCCCATTTCCGTTTTTTCTCTCGCTCTTGCCAAATGCCATTTCTTTGCAATAGAGCAAGGAGGACTGACCGGACATGGGTAGAGTGATGTGCCGTCCACCGTACAAATGGCGATGTATCAAGTCTAATCATTATGTTTATCGATAAACTCGACTACCAGATTGAGTAACAATATTCCCATTTGATGAGTTTCGGGAAATGATTTATTCACAAAAAACAATTTATTATTAAAACTGCTCGTACATTGAATATAATAATCGTGACTTTAAGAATGACAGATAGATATATTATTCTGCGTCTCAACAAGTTGTTTTCATATTTCATTTTGAAATTATTTGTTAGATTTTTTGCTAGCCTTATGGTGGACTGGTAGAAAATGACAAATAAGCATCAACTCCACCCTTCTAGCAATTTATTGACCTCGTAAAAATTGTTTTACTTTTAAAAGGAGATATTATCGATGATGAACAAAGGTTTTAACTTTAACTATGATATAATGCGAACTCTACGCAAACGAAGTTGCGGGCGGATACTAGTCTGGAACATTGAAGTCAACTTTATCGACAAACGGAATTGTACAGCCCCATCACTATCATGGTTTGACGGTAGCATCGGTTGAAACGTCTTTAATTGGTCAATAGTCTATAAACCAATGAGAGTTATTGTCAAAAACCCTATTGACCGATCAAAGACTTTGTACCCCGCTTCACTTCCCTTCTTGTTGTTGCTAGATGCATTTTGAAGGAATGAAGCAAACAATTAAGCATCTATAGGCTGTGTGGTCGTTGGTCGACGTCATACATACGCAGCGAGTGAAGCTTGTTTGTTAGCGCGGCAGAGCCATCCCGTACACACGCGTCGTCACTCGCACACATTGACGGTTTTATTGATTTTAACGATACTTCAGTCGTGGCACACGCGGTCAAGCCGTACAGCCTGGCAAAAAAGTCGTGAAATTAATAGGGGCGCCACCATCGTCGATGTGGTCACCCCGTATACTACGACACAAACGGTTTTGATAATTGACTTATTCAAATATTTTTTTTAGAGAATGGCTACCTAGTTAGTCGTGGTCCATGAACTAAGTTCACGCCAATAGATACCAATTATTTGAGTCGCGCCAATGCATCACGTGATCCCCTAATCTAGTTCAGTATTTTCTTATTGTTATAGCGTTTCAGTAGGAAAACGCCTAACATTTCTTTAATTCCACATTATTTAGTCGTTTTCTAAAAGTAGTCATACAGACTCTCATATAACGGGTTTGCTTTTCCCTCTGGGCTGATAGGTCAGGTAGGAGTGGTAGTCTGTCCACCGGGATACAACAGGTCAATAGGGGGAACCGTTTGGTGGTAAAAATGGAATGGCGTTGGCACCTATACAGTCGATCCCCACCACATACAACCACATTATCAGGACGTTTTTCTACTACCAAGTAAAGAAATAAAAGAAGAAACTAGCAAAATCATAATATTATAATTTTAATTAAAGTAAAAAAAAACTTCATCCATGGCTGGCTCGACCCTTCTCCAAAATTCTAACATTCACTTTGTTCTCATGAGTCACTTATGCTGCTATTGTACGGTCACTTCATCTTGCAGGTTTATGATTACCTGTCGATTTGCTCATTTGAAGTTTGTCCGCGTTGGTATTATTCCTTCTCTATTTAAATAACGTGTCATCATGATTTTCTCCTATCTTTGGGAGAAATATTCTCAAAAGCTGGCGCAGCCGCTGCCTAAAAAATTAAAATAAATTTAAAAAATAAAATCAATGAAAAAGTATCAAAATCACTTAGATGTGCTAACTTGACAAATTATTTTTCGTTAACAAACGTCAAAATAGGTATTCACATTTCACGTAAAATATCACTCGTTTGTTGATAGTTACTTGACAACTAAGTTAAAACACGCGTGGTTGATTAAATAAAACCTCTACATACCAGTGATTTCTGCCGTTCTGGTATAATCATCGTTTATTTTATATAAAACTGCCCCAGCTTCGTGCTCGGCTAAACAACGTTTGAATACTTCATTACGACTTCTCTAGTGGCGCTGAGGATTGTTTTTCTCTTTTTCGAAGATTTATCTTGATTTTACACGATTCTTTATAAGTTTAACATAAAGAAAACACCTGAATACACTAATAAACGATCTCCGATAAACAGATTTGACACACCATGTACTAGCTAGACGTGATTGACAAGTGACAGCGGGACTATTGCCAGTGATAATATTTTTTAGTTCCCTTTCAGGACTTTTTTGCCAACCTATACATACGGAGGACCGTGCGCACTTCGTGTTTCGTTGCTCTCGCGCGTAGCGCAGCCCTTCATGCTTAGGCAAGTATCGCTTGCTTGGGGGCCAAGTTTCCCTACTTGTTTATTGAACTATGGTAACGTTAACTTTACTATTCGAAAACGCTAGCTGTTTGTGCCAGATCTACTGTAGTCTTTTGACTATGCGGTCGACGTCCTGAATATTTTCATGCGTGAATGTGGATGACGGGACGGGTCAGCGCTCATTATCACTTAAAAAAAAAGACAATGACAGTAGTTGTCACATTTGACACTGACAGTTGCATAGAGCCACAAACTAGATAGGGAACAGGTTCAGACGGGTAACTTCCGTAGCAAAAAACTCGCCTTAGGATCCATAGAGATTTCCGCATGTAAAGATTTTGACAGCTTTTTTTTTAATTGTTCTTTCATAATGCGGCAAAGGTGTTAACGTTATAAATCCACAAATATATCCAAAAAGGTTTAACATAAAACCTTTTTGTAGATATTTGTGGATTTATAACGATACGGTATATTATAGGTACCTACCTAAATTCCGCTTGTTTTCTTTGGAAATATAAATTGGGTATAAATTAAACAAATTTTTACTTATTATGCCTTTTATTTCTTAATTTTGTTTAATATTTAGTAAATGCTTTACGCTGCATACAGGGCAAAATCTTATTTTCCAATCTACAAACATCCGTACCTTGAGATTTTTGTTTATAATGTTGCACCAATTGAACACAGTTAATCGCAGAGTTAAATCAAAACAGCTTTTCGCAACTACACTTTTGTGTTGCTTACAACCCAAAGAATCATGTGAATGCTGATGAATGCTTGGACTGAATTTGATGTTTCAACTCTTTCATTAAACCCTGTTGATGTGGGCTATTTTCTAAAACTTGATTGGCTTCTGCAATTATGTTTCCAAACATACTTACCGCATTTTCTGATGGCTTACATACAAGCTTAACCTTAATGCTATTATTTTTTACAGGAAGACAACCGGCCGTGCATAGAGCCAAAGCACGGCCGGTTTTCTTCCTTTTTAAAAAATAATAGCATTAAGGTTAAGCTTGTCTATGGATGCTTGTAAAGAAAATGGCAGCTTCCCCTCCTCCCGCGGATGATGAGGTTTCTAGTCTAAGGATTGTCATTGGTTTGTAACCTAGGTTACGCTTTTGTTGATTGTCATTTGTCAAGTATTGTCAGGTTGGTTTTTTTTCATTGTGTCAACAATTGAATATTTCTTTCAGATAATATAAATGCTTAAAAGAAAATAAACTTACCTACCCATCAGAAAATGCGGTAAGATTGTTCGGAAACATAATTGTAGAAGTCAATCAAGTTTTAGAAAATAGCCCACATCAACAGGGTTTGCAGGGTTTAATAAAAGAGTTGATACATCAAATTCAGTCCAAGCATTCATATGATTCTATGAAAAGCTGTTTTGATTTAACTCTGCGATTAACTGTGTTCAATTGGTGCAACATTATAAACAAAAATCTCAAGGTACGGATGTTTGTAGATTGGAAAAGAAGATTTTGCCCTGTATGCAGCGTGAAGCATTTACTAAATATTAAACAAAATTAAGAAGTAAAAGGCATAATAAGTGAAAATCGTTTAATTTATACCCAATTTATATTTCCAAAGAAAACAAGCAGAATTTAGGTAGGTACCTACCTATAATATGCCGTACCGTTATAAATCCACAAATATATACAAAAAGGTTTTTTTTTTGTTGAACCTTTTTGTATATATTTGTGGGTTTATAACGTTAACATCGTTGCCGCATTATGAAAAAACAATTAAAAAAAAAAAACAGTCAAAATCTTTACATGACGAAATCTCTATGGATCCTAAGGCGAGTTTTTTGCTACGGAAGTTACCCGTCTGAACCTGTTCCCTATATCTAGTTTGTGAGCCAAAGAAAAAGAAATTATGGGTGCGTTCCGAATTGAGTCAAAATCGATTACAGCGCGCTCACAGAGCGTCCCGAATTGAGATATCGCGCCAACGGGCCATCTAACGTCAGACAGCCGTACGTCATGGGTGACGTCACTAACGGCGCCATATTGCGCTCACAACGATAATGCTCCAGAGCGATATCACCGTGGGCCTTATGTCAGATTCATAGATGAAACGTCAAACAGACATTTTCGCGTAAAAATATTTTTGTCAATATTCCTCAGAATAAATCTTTGCTAGGACAAATCTTTTTTTGTAATAACGTTACAGAAAGTTTTACTACAAGAACCGCAAGTTTAACCTGGGAATGATAGAAATTAAAAGTTTAAAAATTGTTAGGTTATGTGTCACTATCTAGCGGTCCGAATTGGTTTTGACGCTGATAGCGCTGTGAGCACTGTTGACGCGATATTTCAATTCGGGACGCCTGATATCACCGTGAGCGCCCACAGAACTGTAATCGCATTACGGACCGCACAGTATGAAATAAGTTTGAGACTTTTCACTTTTTATTCACAGCTAAATGTATTATGATTATTATACATAATGAAGTAAGTTTATCATACTCGAATTACTATTCTCATACTATCATACTTTTAGACTTATTATTATTATTGGACTTAGTTCAAAAACCACCTTTTAACTCATTGTATTCTTGCAATTAGTCTAAATGTCTTAATTGTTTGTTTTGTTTGTGGTAAATGTTGACTCATGTGTACTGTATTGTTGAGTAAGTTTTGTATGTATTGCTGTTGGTGATCCTTATCATAAATAATTAAATATTACCTATCTACGTTTACTAGACAATAGAAAATGTAGTTTAAGTAGATGCCTTTTTCATTGCAGTCCTATCGAACGATCGCCGCACCCAACTCGGGAACAAGTAGAGGCTATAATTCAGTTTATGGAAAGAAACCCAAGCTTAGCTAGAGGTTTTCCGCGAGTATTAAGTGCTAGAGAAGCAGCATGCAGGAGTTGGGAAAGATTGGCAGTTGAACTAAATAGCATGGGAGGAAGTGCCAAATCATGGAAACAATGGACCAAGGTATTTATCTCTAAAATATTTTTGATACCGATCAATAGCACATAATGTTTTTAGTTGCAGTTGACCCGATTAATTAATTAATTATTTTATTTTATACTTCAATTATAACGTTATCACAACAATCACAATAATTAAAGATTACCAATTAATTGGGACACACACCTCTGAATTCACAAAATCAAATCAACGTTGAGCATCTCTCAGAAGTATAGCTGTCCCTTTCTGTTCTATTGAAATTTTACAGGACAGCATAAGCGTAAGCGTGTGCTTAGCATTGATTGACATTTGTGAATTTGGGGGACAGTCATGCAGATCTCATTAAAATATGGATTGATTACTTTCTTTATTATGTTCTTACTTAGCTAAAAGCTAAAGCCTTGGCATAACACTAGTTTCATTTACTTGTTCAACAAAATTCACAGCTTAATAAACATGATTGAAGTAATTGTAAATTACTATCATACATTCATTAACACTTAGGGACTCGCGCCTTAATTTGTAACACTAACACTCGCTACCGGGTACAGCGGACCCACTATGATATCACGTGTTTATTTCTAAACTTCTCAATAAAAGTGTTTGTTATTTTTTATTATCGTTAATAATGTTTAAAAGAAAGACATATACAGGGTGTTACAAAAATACCCCTAATAACTGAAGTGGGTTATACAAACTCCTGAAAGGAGTCCCTTGGTAATTTCTTAGAGTCGTAGCTCATAATTTGAATTTCGAGTAAATTAACGTAAAATAAAAACATCGATCATAGAAATTCCCAGCACGAATTCGGGTTCATGAACCCGAGTTGACCCTACCGGGAGTGACCAGGAGCGACCTCCATTGTTCACGCCCCTACGTTTTCTAACTGTCTCTCTTTCTAATACTTCAAGTAGCGGCAACCAACCAATAAGTTCTGTGTGCCTAGTACCTCTGTACGATCGCCTCTGCTTCACCTGTACAAAACCATTGCAAAATGCGTCTTAAGCTAGCACCATAAGGTGCCTTACGTAAAAAAGGTTGATGTGACGCCTCAAGACCATCATTGCAAAATGGGTCTTGAGCCAGCAGCATAAGGTGCTTCTTTCATGTAAACGCCTCAAATATTTCAACCGCAAAAAATAAATTCGTATTGTTATCAACGCAACAAGTTTAACACGAACCGGTAGGTAGGTAGTTAGGTATGTAGTCAATCAAACCGGAGACATTTAGGCCAAAACTTTTATAGGTAGGTACGTATTAGAAATCGTAGATAGATATCGAACACACAACCTCTGGTGCCGTTTTCATTATCACTAATTGTACAGTCAACGGACATCAGCATAGTACAGTACGGCCCTGTACTACATATTCCCTGTCTGTCTGATCCATTGAATCGTGTAACACAAGGATATTTATCGTTACGTTGAGACGAAGTACCTATGCAGGTAGGTTCGTAGGTACCTATCTGTATCGCTCCGCAAAACGGCAAGTCGATACATGTTACGTGTCCCTAAGGTATGTATTTTGTGTACCTACTAAGTCTTAGCACCGTAATTAAAGTTAATAGGTACCTACCTAAATACGTTGCTCGCTAAGACCACCTTCTCGTGGCACTGCCGGAACGCCCGTGAAGCTTTTGAGATTGAGACGTTACAATAATAATTACATTGAGAGGTTATCAATCCTAAATAGTCATTAGCTTGCGAAGACGTCATAAAAAAAGTGAGATAGCGCGCACATTAACTCACACACGCACTAAGTTTTTTCTAAACACACGCACTAATACTTAGTTACGAAACTACACTTAATCACTCGCGCTTCCACCACTTCCACGAATCCGCCATCCGTACACACTAGCTCGGCTGCGCGCTGCGACACGACTAGTCGACTAGCTAAAAAAATGTAAACAACCAGCGGCTCGGCTCGGTAGGCAACAAAGGGGCCGCGGCGTCTCTTTGACTGATGCCGCCTCGCTACTCGTCGCCTTTCGGCGCGCGAGCAGCGCGAGTGTTCGAAAGAGAAAGATGGCCACACTCATATTCGCGCCATAACAGAAAGGTAATAATATCGTGTTTCCGGCCGCCCCGCCCACTCCTTTTGTCTGTGTCATTGTGTTGTGCGGGTTTTTTCCCAATTAGAGGTGAATAACATTTTTGGTATTTTCAATACTTTTTTTTTCATTTTAAGGCAAGGGAAGATTATGTAGGACTTTCAACGAATGGCAATTTCACTAGCTTGTATTCTGGATATGCGTTTCTCTTGAATGGGATAACGATGGGTTGGCTTTCAAAAGTGCGATAGAGGTTTGATTTCAGCCCCAAAAACGGTGTTGAAGGTTCTGGACACAAACATTATTATTATTGGGCCCCCAAAAGCTGCAGCCATTACAAAATACGTTGATGGACAGTAATCAGTCAGTCTTAATCAAAGCGCAAATTCTTCCATGCATGGAGTACCGCTGTCACCTCTGCGACGGATCCGCCAAGTACCAGCTGGCCGCTTTAGACTCGGTGGAGAGGCGTGCTGAGGCTTGTGAGGGACGCTGACATCACAGTTAAGCTATAAGACCTTGAACACCGCCGGAGGGTGGTAGCTGTTTGTCGGTTTTCTACAGGTTGCATTTCGGAGAGTGTGCGAAGGAGTTGCGTGACCTGATTCCACCAGCTCCTTTTCTTCATCGGACCACTAGGCGCAGACTAGCTTTCCACCTTTATGTTCTTGACATCCCAGCAATTCGCACCAACAGTTTTGGTTCATCAACATTCATAATGCGAACAGCAAGGGAGTGGAATGAGCTTCCCGCTGAAGTGTTTCCACAGCAATACAACATTCTGTGTCTTCAACATGCCGATTGATTGATCGATTGACAGTACTCATTTCGAGTCGTTAATTTATTAGTGCCATTATGTGCAGTGTCTTTATTAATAAAGTACTTGGTATTTTTTTAATCATCACGTTAGACCGTTACCGTCCACCTAGCGTTTTCCGCTTCATATTTCATACTATGGTACACTTTTCCAATAATTTATTTAAAAAAATCAAGCAGCGATATAACATTAGTACCTATTTAAGTACGGTGTATTTTTTTTCAACAAGATAAAAATCAAATAAGTTGTTTGACGAAATATTTCATTGAAGTATCTGGCTGTTGGCTCCGTAGATGAGTTCTTGTAGACATGCTGACAGTACTTTTGAGATCGAACGGTACGTGCTCCTTTTTTTGAGCCTAACCGGCAACTGAAGAACCAATGTCTTTGTGTATTGTGACCATGCGTAGATGCTGTGTAGGAGGGCGTCATTTCAGCTTGGACGATCTCTACTTTACTATTTCTTTTTTCTGCCACCTACTACAAATGGTCGAATGGTGGTTTAAAGCACTGACACGATCCAACAGTACCTACAACATGTTGTCGTAAACTTCTAAAAACTTTTATAGCAAGCCAACTTTAAGTTGTATCTAGGTGCAAAATTTGCAAATGTTATCGATCTCTGCCAAATTATGGTTTCGTAAAAATGGTAAAAAACCAAAATGCGCGACTTCATGTTTCCCTAGTACTTCTGCTTTTGCGTTCTAAGCAGACAATGCGGTGCCTTTATTTAAATGTCTGATTAAAGGCACAGTCAGCGGCACATCGGGCTACCCATTCCCGTTTTTCATCCTGCTCTTGCAGTGACATTATTAGCCAAGAGCAAGGAGGACTGACCGGAAATGGGTAGACTGTCATGCCGTTTGACCATACTTTTTTGCTATCGTTCTAATGAATTTGTTTTACTTTGTGTTACTGAAATCAAAAAGGTTTGCATCAGCGCTGATGCTGTGGGGATCCTGCTGCACGCACAGCTGATGACGAGATAGCTCTAGCCCAGAACGCGGTTCTATGCTGCTCAACTTTGTGCTTGAAACTTCATGAATTTGCGTTACAACACTGGGACAGAGAAATTCCAGTTTTTACATCTACGGGTGAAACCGGAACAATTCACAAACTAGGTAGGTACTAGGATAGGCAGTGTTACAGTTACACATTAATTTTATAAGGTCAAATTGAAAATCGGACGATTTCGAAAAAATAGGTTTTTGTGCGCCTAAAGTGAAGTGTGTAGTATCGGTGTGTGCGCGCTGGCGAGCCACACCTTTCAGTGAGAATTTTTTTTCAATCGGACTTGGTGTTCAAAAGTTAGAGACAAAAAAGTGAAAAAGTGAACTTTCAAAAAATTCATAACTTTAACTCTTCAGTGACAACCCTGAGCGAAAATCTGTGCAAAAATAGTGTGACTCGTAACCAATAAGTGTACCAAAAATTAGAATTTTCGGACAACAAACAAAGAAGTTATAACAGTTATAGTGCGGTTAGTGTTAAATAAGTAAACAAACCAAAAAACGAATCCTGGACAGCGGAACCCAGGACTGCTGACCAAAGACCCAAAGTGCTTTCGTGATCCCTGTTACGCCCTTTGAAGTAGGAACCGAACTCCGGCGCTGAACTCTTCGATTTAAGAGGGTTTCGGCAACGGATCCCAGGAACCAGAGGCGGCAGAGACCCCGAAACCACAACACGGCAAGAAGACCCTGACTGGACAGCGTGACCCGCCACGTCCTTGAAGCTACCCCTTCGGTGGCCCAAGACACAGCCGGAAAACCGAGAAATCAACTGCCTTACCAGGGATCAAGCCAGCTCCAGGCAGCACGTGTAGCTCAATCGTCCTACATCTCCGAGACAGGAAAAAGGAATCGGTACGAGCAGCCTGCTGTCAACATCCCAGGAGCTGAACCAGCTGATTCAACACCAGCCCCCTGGAACCCTCGGCACCACCAAGGTCTTTGGTTTAGTTAATATAAGTTTTAGTAAAAAATTTTGATTGTGTTAATAGTTTGTTAGTTAAAGCGTGTAGCATTTTTTTGTAATTTCCGAATACGGAAAAAACTTTTTCCTATTAAATTTTTTTGTGTTAGAACCTTGTCATAATAGGAAAAATCACTGTTTTCCCGTTTACGTAAAAACGGTTAGAGATAGGAAGATTCTAAAACCACATCCTTCACATAGTTTCCCCTTAGCCACCACTTTTTCTTACGCCGTACTTACCTACCAGCTATGTCAAAGGGCGCCGCCGCGCCCGCGCTGCTTAGCAAATGCCGAAAAGGGAAACGAAACCAAAGAAACCCATCATATGAATATGAATCGTAACTCGGGCGCATAGAGACGAAATTCGCCTCACCCCCCACCCCCCACCAATCAGAGGTGCCCAAGGACAAGGATATGTCCTAAACTTTGTGAAAATCGACTTCAGTTTGTTTTTGCACTTGCCGCGTCCCGTGACGTGACCGTGACCACGGTAAATGTGATGACCTTATTACTTTTACGTAAATTAGGTCCGTCAAGTTAATTGGATTGCAGTGTGTTTGTGTGAATTTTTTCGTGAAGAGATTAATGGTTTATTTATCTTTAGAATTCAGTTTCTTTCGTGGCCGTTTGAGAGAAAAGAAAGCCAAATAACAGTTTTCATTTGAAAATACTAATTCAAAGTGAAGCGTAGGTATAATTGATTGAAGTACAACCGTGAAGAACCGAGATGTGAATTGATGTTAGCTGGGAGGACAACAAAATAGTGTTATCCTCGAGGAAGGCGGCCACTTCGAACAATGATTATTGAACTAATACGTAACCTCAGGTAAGAAATAAAAGCCTTTTTGCCTAAATGATAAATGCAATTTTCCAAATCACTCGTGTGTTTTTGTTTTGAATTTGTTTATCGCAATTGCAACAAGGTTGATACGTAGGTATCTGCCTACTCGTATGTCAGGCGGGCGCCGCGCGATTTTCTGCGTTAAGCACGTGTGTCGTAGTAGTAGGTCCTATTGCGTAAAAAAGCGTTAATCGTGAGCGGTGCCTGGTAAATATGTTCCTTGGAGAGCGGTGTCACAGCTTTAAAAATCAAATTCACGACGAAATAACACTAATTACAGGTGTCCATGGCTTAGTGGTAATAGTGCATCGGATACGATAACATGTTAGGCAACGGACGCTAGGGTGATTGGATGGAAATGTAGTAGGTAATCCATTTTCTCAGATGACAGTCGTTAAGTAAGACTCGTCGGGGTAGCTTGATAACCTCTGACAGTAGCGTTTATCATTGGCCTTACACCCTTACAATAATCCTCACAGAGCCTGCGTGTTAGGGTATGGCTCGTACCACCTAATAGTTGAAATGGAGTTCCGCGCTCCAAAAAGGCCACTCCACACTCGAAAGCGTGCTCATTTTTATACGGAACTCAATGAAAGTCTTACTCCTGGTACTGATCGGAGGAGGTTAAAAGACTAAGGCAAATGGCATTTAAAGATGGAATAACTTCAGATAAGTCGCTCGAAATCACGGCAAAGCAAGCTACCTGAAATATTACTTAATTATTTCGTCCGCAGTATTTGGAATATTAACGTAGTTAACAATAATTATGTGGCTATCGGAAGTATGAATCATGTACGAACTTAATTCATTTCAAGTGGTTTGACTGTAATAGCTGAAGTTTTCACATTCTTTTCTCAAATTTACGTACATGTGAAGTGGTATTGAGTACCAATTTCAAGTTAGCTGTTTTTATCAAGGCCCAAGCATCATTTTTACACGTTGACGAAGGAGGTAGGCACAAAGTACAGATAAGTTACATTCTGTTTTTTTTAACTCTATGGGTCGATGACCGAAATGGGTTCGATGACATGGTATGACCGCTTATCAGCTGTCAGGTAGTGAGGGAATTAATATCGATATTTTTGTAAACTTTCGATGTACGTTTTTATGGAAACCATGAGAGATATGAGAAAAGGGACAACACCTACTATTTCAGTTTCATTCAGTTTCTATGCCATTTCAGTCTTTAGGGGTATTTTTGAAACACCCTGTATATAATAAAAAAACGAATATTTATTGTTTTTACTTAATCAATAATCCGTACAAAAATAGAAGGAATTTTGGCTTAGTTTTATGACTATACTTTGACCAATAGTTATAAATTCTGTAACTATCTATTATGAACAAAATCTTTTACACCTTATTATACAACTAGAATGTATCTACTATCACAAAATAACAACGAGAGATCAATCATCATAGGAACAAGTAAAATCAACTTCGAAAATCAACAAATTTTAGATTATCTTCTTTGGGATACAATCATTTTTAAACATTGTTTCTACATCAAACTAAGCAATAATAATTTTCACAAATCTGTTTCATGTGTTCTCCACAAATTGGTATATTACATGTTGCGCAAAAAAACCTTGGTTTTCTTATCTTTCTTCCAGTTACATAACGCGCAACGCACTTTTCGTCCACTCGTTGGTAGGAGTGCGTAGGATGCTGCAGATGGTTCTACTTCTGGTACCTATTATGTTTCGGATACGGATTTTTGTTCATGTTGTCTCAAAGGCCGATTTTTCGCCATTTTATACGAAATAAAGTTCCAAAAAAATAAACAAACAGAAATAATTTGATGGAAAAAACACTAACGTATTTAGTCGCTACCGGGTCCAGCGGACCCATACGCACCTTTCACGTCCGTAGCACTCACAAGCAGCGCGCCAACTGACGACTTAGACCGCTATCTACCGCGCCATACTATGGTCGAAAGGTACTAAGAGCGGCAGCGTCGCAAACTTCATATTTTTTAAGTTATTCAACAAAATACAAGGGACTGGGTCCACTGGACCCAGTAGGGAGTCCTTAAGTGTTAAAGGATTTACATTATATTAGAAATCACTATATCTGCAGATAACATCAAGGTTACACTGGGCTACACATTATTTTATTCCAGTTGCAGTAGTGGTACTGCAATAAAACTGACAATAGAGGTAGCAAAACAATGAAAAATAAAAATAGAACAAAACTACCTGTATTTGTATATTTTATGTATTATTTCAACTGTATTAATCATTTCATATTAATTGACGATCTCAATATTAATCACTTATATAGGACATCAATGTAATGTATAATGTTATTTTAATAATGAGACATAAATAAATCTAATCTAATCTATTAAATTGTGTAGTACCTATGTGTATGTGTGTCACTGCCAACAGCTTAGTATGCCTTGTACATAATCTTGGACAAGAAAAGTTAAGAACTCTAGATGACAGTTCTAGAAAAGACATATCCAAGAGAGTTCACTAGTTCTCTAATGTTAATTATATTATGTATCTCAAAATGTTTTTTTTGCTTAACCTATGAGTGCTTATAAAATTTTACTAAACAGGTATAGCTCAAATAATTAATATGGTGTACAAAAATAATCAAAGCCATCGAGAATGACATAAATTGCTGTTTGATTTTTAAATGTTTGCTGGCCAAGAGTTGCTGTTGAAAAATACTTTATTTTCTGGTTTTCAGTAAGTAGTATATGGATTTCAGTATTGACATTACAGTCTTGTTTAATTTTGTAGTGCTGGTCTGACAAAAAGAAGGCAGTAAGAAAGAAAGCTGCTCTGCGCTGTTGTTTGCGGTGCAGTACTAGTGCTGGTGTTGAAGAAGTTACTGAACTGAGTGAAGTGGAAGAAAGAATCATTGCACTGATGGGTGGTGAAAGACTCGCTGTTGGAGATATGCATTCAACCATTGATCCATTCAATGTAAGGCTCAATTTTGTACGTTTATAAAATATGATCAGATAAATTAGTAAAAGTTTTATTATTTTATTAGGTAATCAAGAATTCTGGCCAATTCACACCAGCAATGATCATTGATCACCCCAGACCACCGCTTCAACGCGCTCGTATCGCGGTGCGATCGCCAAGCCAGCTGCCAATGCGCAATACAAGTAGGTGATATACACATATTTCATAATATGTATCAAAACTTTTTTGTTAATTTGTTATCCAACAAGTTATTTAAATGAATGCCACCGAGTCCAGACTTGTGTTTAGTGTAATTTAATGGATTGTGGAATATAAAAAAAAACAAATAGCACTTCAGAATAAAGTTTTGCGATATGCTAACTGCATTCAATAAAAAAAGTATAACATCCATTTGTAGAAAAAAAAAGATTACATTAATTTGTTTTCAGCTCCACGGCGCCGCAGAAGGTCGTCTTCATCACAAGTCAGCAGCTCCTCAGATCGCCTTTTTAGATTGCAAGAACAGTGGAGCCGCAAAATGATTGAAGTAGCTGCAAAGCGAACTGACGCCCTAGCTGCGATTGCAATAGAACTAGAATCCATAGGGGACGGAATACAATTGTTAGCCAAAAGCTCAAATAAAACAAGTTGAAGTTTTGGAATTGCACTAGGGTGTCGTTTTGAATTGTAATAATTATTGATTTGAGGTCTCGTGATTAGTAACAATTACTATTGTTATCCTTCACATGTTGGGCCAGTTGAGGTCTTATGATTAACGATTAAAATGTTATCCTATACCTACACGCCGCGCCAGTGGGCAGGGTGTTAAATCCCACAAATTTCATACTATGGAGGCCTAAAGATGGCTCGATCGTATCTAACAGTAACAGTTATCCATATTATAAGATGAGGCCTGGGAGCAATGAGATGTAAAAGCTGTGTCTTATTATTCATAAAACCAACGCAACGCCAAGAATTAACTAGGTATTGACGTGTTTTGTCACTTACTCGCAATTGGCGACAGCAACAAAAAAGTTAACGTGGTGATAAAGCGCTGTTTTGTTAATGTTTAGTGATTAGTGTTAGAAATAAAGCACAACAAATTTGAAAAACTGTTTTATTTTTAAATGGACTCCTAGCACTACCCCTACTAGTGGCCCTGCCATGGAAACTGGCCTCCTTTGCCTTTTCGTGATGGTTGAAAGTCCCTGACTTTCGACCATCCGGAATCCCTTCACGGTTACAAACACGGTCACTCCATTCCCTAAAACATGGTTGAGAGGTATGATGGCTGGCTCACACGTCAACTTGTGAACAGGTGCCACCTTCAGGAACTGATCTGATCTGCTCAAGTTTACTTAGTTAACCCAAGTTTACTTTTAACTTTCTGTTTCATTTATTTTCATGTCGAAACTGTATGACTCTGTTGATTTATTCAAGCATTCTCTTTGTACTGTAAAAGATGGTCAATTTGGAGTTTCTTGCCGGGTCTTCTTAGTAGAAACTACCTTCCGACGCCGGTGGTAGAGTCTGAGTCCGGTGGTGGAGAGCTGTTAATATCTCACTAAGAGTACCTAAATTCCTTCCGTGGTATCCCTTTCTATAAAAGTAACGCCGACCATCCTTTGCTGGAATCATCGCAAACGGATCCAATTAGGTTTTTTTTTTTTTATAGCGGTCTTCAAGATGACCTCACTCCACCTGATGGGAAGCAGTCGTGAGGTCCAGATATGGGGTTGACAAGCACAGTAATAATCGTTAAGTTCCTTGAAAGCAACGGGATACTTTCAAATCGACAGTTTGGTTTCCGCCGGGGTAGGTCCACTGAGAATGCAGTCACTCTTCTCACTGATGAGATCGTGTCTCATCTTGATGGTGGTCGATGCTGTGTCGGCGTTTTTCTAGATTTAGCAAAGGCGTTCGACACAGTATCGATCCCTATATTGCTGAAAAAGCTCTCCAACTATGGGATTCGAGGGATTGCCCTGAATTGGTTCACCAGCTACTTATCAGAGAGAAGCCAATTTATCAAAATAGGTGAGCACACGAGTGATATCACACCTGTTAAGTTCGGAGTTCCTCAGGGCAGCATTCTGGGCCCCACGTTATTCATCTCATATATTAATGATATCGTATCTCTCCAACCTGAGAACAGTGAGCTCATTTGCTATGCCGATGACACAGCAATCGTATTTCATGGCCGGACTTGGCAGGACGTACATAACGTAACGGTCTCTGGTATGCAAAAGATACAAAAATGGCTGAATCGTAACATCCTCACGCTTAACACAACCAAAACCCATTTTTTGTGTTTCCACAAAACTGCTGCTTCCAAGCCTCCTCCATCCCTCTTCGAGAATATTAAAGTGCATGCGGACCAATGTTTGGCGGCTGCTGATCTTAGTGGAGAAGTAGTCCGGCCATCCTGTGATTGTAGTTCAATCTCCAGAACCAACTCACTTAAATACCTAGGTGTTATAATAGACGAGAATCTCTCGTTCAAGGCACATATAGCGGCCACATCTCTCAGGCTACGTAAGCTTATACATGTGATGAAAACGCTGAAAGAAGTGTCAAACGGAAATTTTTTGAAGCTAGTGTATCTTGCTCTTTGCCAACCCATTCTCGATTATTGCATTTTAGCTTGGGGTGGTATATCTTCATCGGTGTTGATAGTTCTGGAAAGGGCTCAGAGAGCAGTTTTAAAGACAGCTCTAGGAAAGCCAAAACGTCATGCTACTACTGATGTGTACAAAGAGGCCCAGGTACTGAGTGTTCGTAGATTATGGCTTATACGTGCTTCTTTGTTTATGCATTCTGTCGCCGTCAAACTTCCTAATTATCAGCGAATTCAGAGCAAAAGAATTTTCAAACTTCCCATTCCTGACGTAAAAACCTCATTTGCACAACGCTTTAAACGTTTTCTCTTCCCCAGCATCTACAATAAAATAGTGAGCATCTGTCACATTCACAACTGTCGACTTCCCCAGGCCAAACGAAATATTTCAAAGCTCTTATTGAATTGGGATTATGTGCAAACAGAGAAAATGTTGGAAATACTGAAATAAAATAATCAAATCTAATACCACGCAGTCAACGACAGGGATTCCCTGTCGTCCAATCCCAAGAATTACTTCGCAGGGCTGCTAGCGTTTATAGTCTATCTCTAGCATTTTTCCCTGATTTACATATACGCTCTTGCACCGACATACACACACACACACACACGCACACACGAACACACATACACACACACACACACACACACACATCGCGCATAGAAATGTATTTTGCCACGTTGTTAATTTAGTCTTAAGAGTTTATGTTTTTAGTTTTTGTTAATTAGCTAAGAAATAACCACCATTTTGTTTTGATTGTTTAAACTTAAAGAACTTGATCCCCACAGGACAGGCTTTGCCTAGTGTGGGAGTCATAGAACCTAAATATCTTTGTAAATTTTTGTTTTTGGTTAATAAACATTTATTATTATTATAATTGAGAATTACTTTGCTGGTCAATCTCATTTTGAAGGCCTGCATAAATGGATTGTAGGAAGAAGGAAACACATGCGCTGCTGCCCCCCCCTAGAAGTAAATTTTCCTTACAAGTGGGAATTAAAAAAAAAGTTTCAATATACCCGACCGACCATCTTTTCGAAACCGGTATGAGCTGCCCCCTCCTAGCTGAAATCCTGGGTACGCCCTTGGGTAGATGATTAAAGTTAGCATGTAGCACCGAGATGTGGTGTGATGTTAGCCGGAATGCCACCCATTCCGGTCACCGTCAAAACTCACTACGCTCGTGGTGAGTGATCTTTTAAATTCAATTCCTTTGCAACTAATCGTTTTAGAGAAAATAACTAAGCCAAATAACATTAATAATTATTTACATACGAAATGAGAGAAAATACTGATTCAAAGTGAAGCGTATTGATGATTGAAGTACCTAAGGGTGAAGCACCGAGATGTGAAAGGATGTTAGCCGGAATGCCACCCCTGTGCGTTAATATCAGTGTCGTCCCCTAATGGTTGTCACCAATAATTAAAAGATGTGGATTTGGCCTACCTCATTGTAGGAGAGCATCATGACAGTATACCTATTTGAAACTAAAGGTATAGGTTTTTCTATTGAAAATAGTTTCAGTAAGCTTTCACAATAAATCCAAGCTGCCGTATGTAATGCCAAAATAAGTAATGTAGCTTCGGATTGATAATGTCCAAACTCACCTATTCGATTCTCAACATTCATTGGTCAATAGTTCATTTAACTATTTCTTTTGCGGTCAAATTAAATATGTGACCCACATTTTGGCCTAAGAAAGTTTCTTTTCATTCTAATTATTGAAAGCTGAAAGATCCTGATTCTTAGCACTTAACAGATAAAAAAGACAAACAGTTTCAAAATGCATTTTCTGCCAGTCAACAATCAAGTAGCATAACACTAACATTACCTACTTAGATAAGAGTTGAATGTGCGATATAAAGTTTAGTATGAATACATTATTTAACGAGCAGGAAAGACGGTAAGGTTTACTTACCCACACGTTTTTTTATCATAAACTTGTTTTGTATTGTATGGATGACGTCTCGCCCGGTCATTTGTACTTAATCGCAGAGTAGCTCCGTAGTTCGCTTCAAGATCTGTGTTTACACACTCGTACATAATGTTCTGATTGATTTATAATCTAGTCAACAGTTAATAAGTTAGTTTTACTTCTGCACTCTCAAGCAGTGACTGTGATTATTTTTATTAGTTTCACATTAACTTGGTGATTCGAAAATAACTGTTACAATGCACTATTTAATTAGTTTCTTCGTTGGGTGTCTGCTGTTCGCACCATTGCTTACCCAAAATAATTCACAGCAAAACTCAATCGGATTCCCTGAGGTCGAAGAAGACATGAATTCAAAAAATAAAGACGTGAGTATGATATAAACATTTTGACAAAACTCTTTCAAGATCAGGCAAATTACTGAATGAATCTGCTGTTTTAAAGCGTGTTTTTTTAGAGATAACGTAGAGATTTCCGTGTTTCATTCAATCTACAATCGGGAATAATTAGTAGGTACTATACCTATACAAAAAGTTCAGATATTTGCCAACTATGCCTTCTAGGTATTGCTGGATTTTATTCACTCAATAATCAATAGTTGGTGGAATTATTAATATAATTGAGACCTATCCGAAAGCGAATTATCATAGGCCCTTTACGAGTTTAAATGGCGGTCATAATATTTATAATAATTCAATTTCAGAATAGACAACCGGTGTATTTGCCTTCGGTGTGTTCCTTGAACGAACTGTATTACCCAGGTGACCAAGCAGACGACTGGATTTGCGACTGCAGACCAGGTAAAAACGTTAAATATCAAACCTATAACAATATATAAACAACATTGTTCAGTATTTTAACTAGTCCACGCCTGAAATAATTGGGTCTGAATTGTATATTTCACCCTAGCACACATAATTTACGTAGGTAAGCTACCCTCAAACCGAGTATTATATTACACCCTTTACCGTAAACCGTTAAATATTTGTGGATAACATTTTATTTAGAGAACATCTAGGTCTTTCGTCAAATGTATAAGTACCTAAATAGTAAAGAACCTTAGATTGAAACAAATGGATAATCAATTTATCGCCATTATGTTTCGCAAGTAATACAATACGACGTTGTTTTGCCTTATTTTTGTTTTTCTTGACGTCTTAGCTATTATGTACTACAACATACTTTTGGTACTTTATTTGTATAGCTGACTTTTTAAATACTTAATAATTAACAAAATAATAGGCCTTATTATCTAATCTCGAATGATTTATTTGCTCATTGCAGCTTATTTGTACTACCCGACGACCGACTCTTGCTTGGCTGCATATCAGCGGGGTCCGTGCGCTCTCGGAGACTATCTGGTCCTGCCGCCCAACTCCGTGATACCCGTCTGCGCCAAGAACCCTTGCCATTCGGACCACTACGTGTACTTCAGAGGCCGCTGCGAGCTGCTGGGCTCCATCTCAGCCTGCGAGGACTTGTTCCCAGTGGTGGCGGCGGTAGGCGTCAACGCCACTAGCCTCGAGTTAGACTGCGTAAGGCTCAATTTGGAGTCTAGGTTCGGTGATGACAAGGCAGAGGAGATTGTAAACGTACTATGCAAACCGGGCTCGAAAACGAGAGTCACCGGTAAATGTGGCAAAGTTAGCCAATAGATTAATTCTATAGCTGTCAGTTACAATTTAACTTTGTTTTGTTACCTCTGTGCGTAAATACGCAAAATAGTGTTAAGACTTATTTCAAAATAACTATGTTTTAATAGCACAGATTTTATATTGACTAGACTGTCTATCAACTACCTATTTTAAGTTTTTCCTTATTCTTTATCCTCTGTAGTCTCTATCTTAATCGATTGACTATTTTTATGTAATTTATAATAGTTGAATATATTTTTACCACCAGAAGTTGTTATAAAGTAATTATTGGACATTAGGGAAATTAATTAAGTAGTGTGGGGTTAATGGTTTTTGTATGGAAATGAAATACGGCGTCCTATACGGTAACCATAGCAACCGTGTACCTGCGAGCTGTCAACGGCGTTTATTTACCAATTAATACAGAGGACGTGGTATTGTCCTCACGTGTGTATAACATCGAAGCACAGAGTTAAGTTAATTTAATGAAGTTCGGCTTAATGAGCTAGATATTTTAGTGCAAATTCGGTGGTGTTAATGTTTAACGACCTTTATGACGCATTTTCAAGCGTTAAAACATTAGAAAGGGCAAACTGTGGTCAAGAGGGCGCGCTGATAATTACGATTAACATGGGTGAGTTTTGAAATGCTATAAAAATTAATTAATTTATAGTCTAGTTCTTAATTCTCAATCAGTATTTAGTAATATTATTAGAAACGCTTAGGTAATCTCACTAAGAAGATATTCATTTTAAAATTTAGATATTTACCTAACAAAAACTTGAATAAACTGTCCGCTAAGCCTAACTGTTTCAATCTTTTGAACATAATGTGTGGAGTTGGAGGTTCACTGATTATCACATCACAAATTAATTCTTAATTTTTGATCGAGTTCGTAGGTGTTGACTAATCTAATGAATGCATCTCCCTATCTTGCCTATTTTCGTCATAACAGTGAATCAGATTTAACAGCGGATATCAAGAATCTACCATATTGTTAAATAAACCCTAACTTAACAACCAAAAAACATTGCAGCTTAATGGTTCTAGGATTTCTAATTAAAATTTTAAAAACTCAAGTGTTCTACTTAGCCGGACGGACCGTAGACGAGGTAGGGTCAGCACGGCGGCGGCTGATGGTTTAATTTCCATATAATCGGGGCGCGCTTGAGCTGCTCCACTATCGCGATTCGCGATTGATCGCTGACCCACATCGCCCTCCTGACCACCGCCAATAACTTACACCGATTAGCTTCGCGACCTTCGCTTGCACCCCCCACGGCTGAGAAACGAAACCACAGACGAAAAGGTAAATCGACGTCTGATGTTCAGTTTCATACCTTCCAACTTCGAATTATTATTGCACTTACCTAAATTATTACCTAATTCATAATCAGATTAGACAATCTGATTATGAATGTTTGGATGGAGTTGGAGGTACATTCGATGCGTGGGCCCCGGCTATGGTGCACCATCACTTACATGGCATTAGATGAAACGCCACGGTTTAATTTCAAAATTTCCGAAACTGGCTGAATGAGGGCTGATTAGCGGAGGATTTTTATTGTGGATGTTAGGAATCTAATTCAAGTAAGCAGTAAGTAGTTCAACTGATTTCTGTTAAATAAACAATTTATTTAACGTATGTCGGCCAAGGCCCTAGGGTCAGTCCCTACAACAACAATGAGGGCATTAATGTTTTGATACCCATCACTTTGCCTAGAATAATTGTAACTCGATTAATAATTTAGTCAATACACGTAGGTACTAATAATATTCAGCTGTTCTATCTACGGTTGCAGCAAGATCCAGACTAATGTCGCCTCTGTGCATATGCGGAGCCCAGCACAAGAAAAATAAACATGACCTCAGAGATAACAAATAAAGCAACATCGTCGAAGGCTCCGCGATCAGCCTAGTCGAATAACGCCGAAAGTATAGTTGTAGGTACTCAATAATATGGTTGATCAATGGCAATAAATCGTTTTTGGGATAGAATCGCAAGTTCCGGTACCAAAATACACTCACGACTAAGGACTTGTTTCTGTCCAGGAAATATAACAATAGAAAATCCAATGTGTAATAATAAGTCATAATAACGTGACTCATGGGACAGGAAAGATGGTAAATCAATAAGTAAGGTAACTAGAAATAAAGGAAGAGTAGGTAATAGGTAAAACAAGCGACAAACGAATCCAATGTTAGTCAGTGTACTTAAGGCTGCAGGGAGAACATGCCCTGACGCGTAAAATCTCGACTTTGCCTGCACACGACAGGAGCAAATATCGTTAGTGAAAGTAGGCCGGCACATGGCCTACTTTGCACATGAATTACGCTTTGCTTATAATTTGTAATAAAAAATAGCAAGCTAGCGTAAACTAGATCGTTCGTTCCTTATCGATAGCGTCTTGAAACAAACATCATTAGTTTGAAAACAACAGTTCATTACTACGGCCTACAGCCCACTAAGGCTACAGCGTACAGTCATGCATTATTGCATAAATAAAACAATCAATCAACAACTACTTATTCAGCTTTTTTACACTTTTTGAAGAAAAAAAAAGTAACGGAATGAATTTTCTAAACGTATGTCTACCTACTTGACTGAATTGACACGATTCCTTGCGACCACATACACAACTTTAATACCTAAATAACATGAAGCAAATCAGGTATTTTTATTCCAAATGTTACTCTAAGTAATAATGTAATGTGATTTATGATGTACGAGTACCTACAAAGTGAACCAACAAAGATATCGTGAGTGACCGAGCGAGCTTCGTGAATGCTCGCACGCAAATCTAGAGCTTTTGTTTTTAAATGAACCTGCTCTAAAACACTTAAGGATAATACCTATAAAGTGTAAAATTTACTAGCATGGCAGACATCGCAAATCTGAAATGCATGTTACTTTTGAACGTCAATTGATGGTAGTTTTGAGAACGATCATCAATCAAATTGAATACGGTCATTCTCCGCGTATTACGTTACGACCAATGATATTATAATAAAAAAAGGTAGATACCTGAAATCAGAACATAATTAAGGGCACCTGAGCGAAGCATTGACAGTTTGAGACGACATGTGCAAACTGCGCAACATGAATCTGTCTCTTTAATAACTAGGTATACCTACTACCTATCTTGTTCACACGTTTACAACATTATAGGTACGTACGCAGTGGTCAATTTTTGACTTCGCATTTGTACTGAGACTAACATAACCTATGTACCTACCTCTTTTTTATTATAACATTGGCCTACCTACACAAATAGACGATACAACGTCGCGCCGCATCGTAAGAATTGTTTTGCTGTTTTTTATCTTGCTCCTGCCAAAAATGTCGTTTGGCAGGAGCAAGATAAAAAACACGGAAATGGGCAAAATGGGTAGATTGATGTCCCGTTGTTGACTGCTCCTTTTATGTTGCCTTAACATTCCTTATGATGCTATTTTAAAACAGCGAGAAAACACACTCCGCGAGTACTCGTTTACGACTCATTTATGAACCTTTATAAACCCTCTGTAGGACTTCAATCTCCATGCTATCTCATCCTTCGTCAAAACCTCGACAGCGAGTAACTTCACAATGTGAGTCGGTATCCTGACACTTGGTAAACTCTCCTTATTTTACCGGAAGGTGAAATTGAAAACGGGTGCTTACGTGTTCAATATATTATATATTAATTATATATATTATAGATCGCAGGTTCGGTTCTTATCAGCTAGTTGCTTTTGTTTCACAAGAAGAAGAAATGATTGATTTGATTATTTACAACTTGTACCTAATAATTTTCACCTATAAATTACTGATGGTTGTAACTTATTACTATAGTATACTATACTTTACTATACTTTACTATACTACACTTACTTATAACTATAGCAACAATATAAGAAATAGGTAACTACCTACCAGTATAAATCACGAGTGTGGCTACACGTGTAGCTACCCAAACTTAGGAAATACCATAAGGACCTAATTTGTTACTGTTTAAACAGTATTCGCATATTACCCTAAGGGTCTACTGAGTAATCTAGGGCAGTAGGTCAGATTTGCCCCAGATCTCCGAAAACTACCTAAAAGCACGAGTTCCTTTTAATTTTCGAGTGGGCCAATGTGAATGTGCGTGAGTCCACGCAATGCTAAACAAAAATATTCTAAGTTGCTTGTTAAGTATTTGGAACAAAATAATTAGTTAGGGAGTCTGATAATATTTTTCTATTTTGGTCACAACGCAATGTTAGAAATGTAATATTAGTATCCTTTCTAAAAATTCAGCTGTTGAAAGTTGCATGATCGCGTTTTGTTTTCTCTGCTCACTTTCATTGATTTACCAAAACTTTGAGAAATATGCTGGTAAGTTAAATGATACGGAAAAATGAAACAACCTTTTGTGCATTTAAATTCCTGAAAACCTGAAATGAAATCAGCTCTAGTTATAATGGTTTTAAAAAAGTGAAAATGCACGCACACACACCCTTTTGCTCTGCACTGAGCGGACACGTCGTAGCAGCAGCCAACGGAATTCTGCTACGGATGGCTTGCTACGAAGGACATAGCAGCTTTCCTTTGGCTTTTTTTTTCATTGGAAATTAAACCAGACAACAGAATAGGTGACTTGTTTTTCATGTCTGGATGAAAATGTTCTTCGCGATGATGATTTTCGACAGGTTTCCTTTGCATAATCGTCCTTTGCGAATATGGATAGGTAGATAATGTATTTACTTTTATTAGTATCTGACACATAAATTGAAGATATAATGCCAGAAAATAGATATTTTCAATATTTCAGTTTGTCCTATCCAAGTTGTTGAACTTATGCCTCTTTTACTGATTCCCTGGTATAAAAACCTACGAATACATGAAAAATATATAAGAAAGAAAGAAAGAAAGAAAGAAAAATATTTATTGGGTACATAACAAACAAAAACCATTAAAATAACAATAAAAACAAATTACAAAAGTTAGTTATGCAGCCAAAATGATGGTCACTCAGCATATGTTATGCATAAGTATATATATGCGATAACGCTGGTTTTCAGTGGCACCATGAATACAGTTGTTTTTACTAAAAAATTACAAGGAGCATATCTTGTGCGTGCGTGAACGACTGTGTGTGTGTGTGTATGTGTGTTATAAGTTTGCTTGTATGTGTTTTGAGTTTGCGTGCGTGTGTATGTGAATGACAGATTATAAAATAAATACCAACATGTAATAAAATGAATAATAATATGAAAATGAGCAATTGAAAATGAGAATACTCACCGGACAGCTACCTGTGTATTGGACACTTGTTCATCAAAAAGATGTTTTTTTAATGTTTGCTTAAATGAGCCAACAGAGGTGGCGTTTCTTATTGGTGGCGGTAAATTGTTCCAACACTTCGTGGCAGCGTAGCGAAAGCTGCCACGAAAGGCAGCTGTCCTGTGTTGTGTGCATATGAGACGTGATGCGATTCTCATTCTGCGTTGAGTGAACTTCAACTTTTCGTAAAGATAGGGTGGTTTGGTACTTTTAATGATTCCGAAGAGCAACGATGCAAAATGCAGCTCTCGTCGGGCGGCCATGTTAATAAGCTTATTGCCATTAAGAGAAGGGGTAATATGAGCACGTCTCGGAACTGAAAAACAAAAACGTGCACACGCATTTTGAACACGCTGTATACTTTTCTTGGTACGAGCTAGAAGGCAATCCCCGAACACTGTATCCGCGTAGTTGAGCTTAGACAGAACGAGGGATTCACATAATTTGATTCGCATATCAACACTCAAAAAATCACGAATACGGTACAGTACCTTCAGCCTATAAAAGCAATTGCGCATGAGTTCTACAACGTGTTCTTCAAAATGCAGCCTCTCGTCCATTAGCAAACCAAGGGTGCGGGCTTGTGACACTTGATCTAATCGGTCTCCCTTAATTGCGACAGTGGGTTTCTGAGTAGCAATATTTTTCATGACGAGCTTTGAACCCAGTATAAGATATTTAGATTTGGCAGGATTTAGGGTTAAACTATTTTGATCACTCCATCGAGCTATGCTATTGAGATCTTCGTTAAGTTTTTTTACTGCTAAATTGGTCGCTTCTGGTTTGAAAGAAATATACAACTGCAAGTCATCAGCGTACAAGTGGTATTTACAATGATTTATGCTGTCTGTTAAATCGGCAGAGTATAAAATAAAGAGCAACGGTCCCAATATAGACCCTTGGGGCACACCTCTGGTGACTGGTGTTTTAGTAGAAACAGAGGCACTGCCATCGCTGTTGCGAACTTCTACATATTGCATGCGCCCGGCCAGATAGCTGCTAAACCACCTGAGAGCGAGTGAGTCAAACCCGTAATAAATAAGCTTCGTTAAGAGGAGTTTAGTATTGATGGCATCAAACGCACGTGAAAAATCCAGCAACACCAACAAAGTACCTTCTCCAACATCCTGCGCTGCCAAAATCTCATCTACCACGTCTTGGCATCATTCAGAATTACACGAAATTCTTCGCATTTCTTAACCACTGTTCAAGGTTTTTAGAAGTGCTACCTTGGGAAGTTTTATCATGATGGATTATTTGCAAACTCATCTCTGGAACGACTTAAATTATGTTAGTGTGATTACAATCAGCGTGGCGGGTGGTGAAGGCGTAAGGGTGGCGTGCCCCGCTGACGTCACGCCTGCACGTAACGCGTCGTGTGCCCAAACTACAACCCCAACCCTTGCCTTACAACCACCTAATAGCCCCCATAATCATATGCCACCACAAAAACTTGATCCTTTGATATCATAAAATCCTGTTGAAATCATCGCTGTTATTGGCTCTTTTTGTTCTGGTCACCTTGAACTACCAAAAACGTAGGTGACTTCAGCCAGGCTCTTGACATTTCATGATTGCATGTCGTTACAGTCCAGTGTTGTGATGACTAATGGCAGTAGGGAGAAAGCACGTCTACGAAGTCAAACGCGTCAAAGTTCTGTCCACTTCAAGGTTAAATACTGAAGGGAGCGCCTTCGTATTTAATCATTTATAAAAAGGTGTTTGGTACTTAGTAAATAAATATCTAGGCATGAAATATTGCTCGAGCATGTTTGTAAATACTTAACTATGTTTAACAGTCCCTGGCAATACCAACTAACCGATAATAGGCTAGACTTTGTTGATTTTAATTGAGTGGCAGACCTTTTTTATTGGTTCCTGTTTGTAGACGGGCTTGAAAGATTAGAACAAAGAGCATCTAACCCCAGCAAATACATATACTCCAAAAGTAGGCCAACCTTCGCCAAGCAAAACGAATAGAGCTGTACGTTAACGGCGTCAATAGTATTTATATTTGGCACACAATCGAATTTTACCATGGGAATAAACGAAGCGGTGACCTGCTTTTGTGCAATGAGGTAATAGATTAGGTGTAGGGCGGGCGTTGCGTGTCGCCGCCCAGCGGCGTCCAGCGGGCAGTGGCGGGCCAGTCGGAGCCTCGCGCCCTCCGCGCCCGCTCGCCCGCGCGACTCAGCGACCAGCTCGCGCGAGGGCTCGCTGCTCACATGGCACGCATCTAAACCCATCTGTTATGGACAAGCGCGCCACCAGCGGCCGGGGAGAGCCCATCCCGAGCATCCTCAAGAAGCCCAAGAGTCGACGCAAAGGCGACCTCCTCGACAAGAGCTCTAAGATCAAGCGGGAGAAGGTGGAAGGCTCGAAGAAGGGAGGTGAT
Source organism: Udea ferrugalis (assembly GCA_950022985.1). Classification (NCBI taxonomy): domain Eukaryota; kingdom Metazoa; phylum Arthropoda; class Insecta; order Lepidoptera; family Crambidae; genus Udea; species Udea ferrugalis. Next base: position 7,525,701 of record OX465533.1, read on the forward strand.
GCCGGCGCTCCGCTACCACAGGGCTGCACGCCGCTGATGTATGCCTGCCAGCAGGCTGACTACAAGGCCGTCGTCGACAATCTTAATAAGGACGTGAGTTCTACGCCTTAACCATGCCGCTCATATCTCATTTGTATTGAAAGCGATGTATTAACTGACTCCACATGCTAAAACGTCGAAGGAACGCATCTAAATCACAAAAATTAGTTCAACACACATGCTGTGATCATTGCACTCGCAGAATGAAACTCAACCACCACCATCAATTTTGTGACTAAAACAAGCAAAACTTAAGCAGAAATGTTTTATGCAACCCACAGCACAAGGCTGTTATGGAAGGGTGTTAGAATATGAAATCAGTAAAGCTTAGTATGCGTGCACGAGGAGCACGCGATGTAGCCGGCGATCGCTCCAAGATCGCTCGCTTGTAAACAACTCAACGCCGGCAAACTACACTGTAATACTTCCGTCAATATTTTCCCATCAATTACGTACCATGAGACACGGGGATTCGTAACTGAACAAATGCTTCTAATTAAAACCTTCACTAAGCTCCTTATTCACAAATAATGTTTTTCGTGGAAGCATAGCAAATGAACCCTCTTTTCAACGAGTTCATTTCAAAATGAAGCTCGTCTGTAAGTAAATGCTCACACTCAACAAAAGAGACAGTATTTGGGGTGGATTAATGTAATTCATGAATAACAATGTTTTGAATAAGTTTACTATGTGTTTCGAAGCATGCACCTCCGGATGAGGGGTGTTGAACAAAGAGGAGTAATAGCCAATCGATAGATGTAGCATCGGCTGGCACTAGTACACAATGGGGGACCGGGCCACATGTTGTATTGACGATGAATATCGACAACGACACCCGCAGCAGAGCCCTCCCTCACACCCCTCTGTACAACTGTTTGTGTTGTTAACTATTTACGAGTCTTATAATAGTCTGGGTCAATGTACGTTACCCCAGCAATCATCACCCATAAATGCTTTATTTTTTCAGCTTTCTTTTTCATAGTTTACGCATAGAACTTCTCTGTTCGAATGGTTTAGATTTAACTTGTTTAGATTCTTCATAACGATCACTAGACCACGGCGCTCAATCACCGTAGTGGCTTCGGCTAAAAATATTTTTTTGGTACGTGTGTGGTAAAGATGTAATAGTTCAGCTTTCATGCCAGTTACCACCAGAGCGGAGAGTTTGATTGTTTGAACACATTTCCGCTCCGCTATGGTGGGCTTCAATTTCTGGCATGCAATGTACACCATCGACGTTAAGGCAATAATTTCCGTTAACTCCTCTATCAGAACTGTTACCCATCAGTGCAGGGCAGTAAACAACGAAAAATCCTGTCCTGACAATAGCTGGCTCGCTGAGCGACCGCAAGTTACGTCATGAATAAACAGTGTTTCTTTCCTTCATTGCATGCAAGGGCGTACCCAGGTAGGAGCAGGGGGGGGGGGCAGCTGCCCCCCCCCTAGAAGTCAATTTTCCTTACAAGTGGGAATCAAAAACGTATTTCTCTCTCTACGAAAAACGAAACAGGTATGAGCTGCCCCCCCCCCTAGCTGAAATCCTGGGTACGCCCTTGATTGCATGTACGACACCTCTTCCTCGCACAGCTTTGCTAGGCTTTCAACATTGTCTTGGTAATTTGGTGATCGTTTTCCACTTTTGCTAGCCATCGTCGGTCCGCGTGCGTGACCGCGGGCTGCGGTGCGCGCTGCACTACTGCGCGTCGAGCGGCGCGGGCGCGTCGCAGGCGGCGCGTGCGGCGTGCGCGGACCGCATCCTCATGGCGGCGCCCGCGCTGGCGGACGCGAGGGACGCCGACGGCCTGACGCCGCTGCACCTCGCCGTCGTGCACGGGAACGTGCCGCTCGTGCAGACGCTCCTCGCCGCCGGCGCCGACGTCAATGCGAGGGACGATGAGCACCACACCGTCGTGCATTGGGCTACTGGTAAGTACCCATTTTACCTAAATCAGAATGAAAATATGACTAATTATACAGGTTACGTTCTACCACAAGACATGCATATAACCATTTATCCGCTTCATAGGTACAAACGCGGAAGCATGACAGTGAGCATCAACGATTCCCAGATCGTTTTTGACCTTTGATGAACGGAGACAGATTGAATCTAAATCTTATCATTTATTCAAGACAATGGTTATCACAGCACCTTACTTGAAAGTGGTATAAATTGATGTTGAATCGTACTTCACCAACCGGAAGTCTTAATTTCGTTTACACCTTCTTTTTTTAACGGAATCAACTATTTTTAATTGGTAACTACCTTACTAATATTTATTAAAAGGAAACGGTAAGGCTTTCATGTCATCAGCTATCTTGAGCAAAGCGAATGAGCTCATTTTACTAACCTTACATTCCATGAAGTTTAAAACCCCCTTAACATAACATTATTGAGGTTACATCGCCTGCATACTTGCAGCTTCATAATCAGAACTAAATTAGCAGTAAATACATCAAAAAAAGTACCTACCTAGCAGGTTTTGACAGGGAAAAACCCTTCTTAGAAATTCCAAAACGTCATTGACACCATCGATGTCAGTAGAGCGATAAGTAAATCACGTTAGAACTATCGGGGTCTAACCGGTGGTTGGCGTCGTTATCGGCGCTAAATTCTCTGCGTAGTAAATCAAGAACAGATTTATGAGTGAGCGCTCTATCTGCTATCTCTGGTCGGCTGACTAGACGGGCCGTTATCAGCGGTGTCACTCAATGGCGCGCTCAGGGTTTCCAGTCACTGTTGTTTTTAAGTGGGCAATACACTTTTAACAGCACCAAGTAGGTTTTAAATCAAAATGTAATGTTTAGGCATTTTAGTGCTCCGGAATTCACGTTAGGCTGTTGGTCTCGGCTTATGTCAATGGATCTCAGTAATTGAAACCTAGTAGGAGGCCATATTATAGCGACGCGGCTGCTTGATAATTTATTAATTTTATGACAGTAATTTTATCACAATTCTCCAACAACCCGTGCTGAGACCGCGTGTTGTAGAGCTATGGCTCGCACCTTCCGAAATTAGTGTTGCGGTGAGGTCTGTGACAAGCAGTGGAACGAACGCAGCGCAACGAATCCCTGCTTTTATAAAATAAGTAGTGTCGTGAAACACGGTCAAAAACGCGTACTACCATAACAAATCTTTGTCATTGAATAACTATTTTGACGACCGTCTTGGTGTAATTGTTGAGAAGTCGGCTACTACACCAAGAGTCGCGGGTTCGATCCCCGCACAGTACAAACATTTGTGTACATGAACATGTCTGTTTGTATTGGTCTGGGTGTTTCCTATGTATTTCAAAAAGTATGTTTATGTCTAGTATCCATAATAACGGACTATAACTAGCCCACTTGGGACTGGATTGCGCTGTGTGGAATAATGTCCGAGGATATTTATTTATTATAACTATCGAAAATGAATAATGACCATATACGACAACGACAAAGCTCTGGCCGCCTAAGAATGAGGCCTTATTAGAGCCCGTTACCACAGCCGTTACGCTGCGCTGTTTCATTTTTAATTACTTTAAATAACTTGGCACATTGTTACAAAAGATCAAGAGACGCAGTAACATTCAGATAAAAGTAACATAACCAAAGTTAACATTCTTTAAGATAATGAACAGAAACAAAACAAAATCAGCACGAGAATAAGTTTTCTTAATTTTTCCACAAACAAATAAATCTCAATTTCTTCTAGCAGCAACGTAACCCTTAGCGTGGTGGTGTTACCTTGGTGGTTATCGGCGCATCGCGGGGCGCGCACGCGACGCGACCAATTACCGCGTTGCCTCGCCAACTGGTGATCACACCATCACACATGCCGCGTCGGGCTCATAAATGATTCTGCGGGACGGCCAGTCAGTCTGGCAAGCACTGTCTGAGCAATTCATTTGTTTATCACTTCCAACAACCGACATCGATTAAGTGCTGACCCACCTACGAGTGTGCAAGTTGAGCATGTAAGGAAGGCATATGTTATCACAATGGGGTCAGCAAATAGGTAACGAGTGCTTGGTAAATTACTGCACTCGGTACTCTTGTAGTACGACGGGATTGGTAGAGAAAGATTTTAAGCATAAAAATACTAATTGCAGATTCTTGAATTTATGAAATTGTACAGTTTGTAGTACAGTACAGACTTGGTCGATGACCGAAAACAAAAGTCCAAGCTTGGAGTTTGCCAAAGGGCCATAGAACGTAGCGTGTTAGGCAATAAACGCACTGACATCCGGCCACCAAGACGTTGGTCGCTAAGGTCAAGTGGGAGTGAGCGGGTCATTTCTGCGGGATGCACTCGGATAAGTGGGCTTGAATCGCAACCTTGTGACTCCCTAGAGACGGTCATCGCCGAAGAGCAAGACCTAGGAGACGATGGTGCGATGACTTTGTAAATTACTCTGGACTTTGGCCGGCCCAGACTGAAAATGAGGGACCAATGGGAGAGCTTGGGGGCCCAGCAGTGGGATCTGACAGGTTAAGAAGACAAAGTACTACAGTGGCAGAGTCACTGGAATCTGAAACATATGAAACACTTACTGAAGGACTTTTTCCTATCAAGCTGGGAAAACGATGGGACCCGTGTGCCACGTATGCGGGTTACACACAACCCGCATACGTGGCAAACGGGTCCCATCGTTTCATACAATCTTTTCCTTTGACGCTTAGTAACTGCATGGGCATAGTAAAATATTTTTTTTTTTTATCTTTATTAAACGTGGAAAAAAAGTTTACCTACAATTACGAGCATTTATGACACCTTTATAGCACGCAAATATATACCTAGTGTACGCACACATTATTTTGATGCTGATTTAACATGCGATAGAGAACACTCAACTTGAGAATTATTACAGGCAGATGGAGAGGCTTGAATGTTATGGTTGGGTCTGGGTTCCCATGTCCTCCCATGTTGAAGGCACCACCGCACCACCAATAGGTACCATCAACGACAATAATGCCTAGGTACAGTCAGCCAAAAATGTGGTCTATCACCCTACGGTTGAGATTAGTTTGAACGTAATGAAACAACAAGGTCAATTTGCCCTGGCAATAAGTTTGTGTCAGTGACTATTGCTCTCTTTGTCATTTATGATTTATAAGGTCATGCCAAGTGTCAAGTTAGAATTATCCTAAGTAACAGATTGATATTATTATTTCATTGACAAAAATACTTGACAGTAGAAATGTCAGTGAGACTTTCTTTTTCAGCAGTAATAAGTTTCTCTTCAAAAAGATCGACATGATTTTAGCAGAGCAAATTAGATTATCGCATTTAACGAGGTTAAACTACGTCACCCAATGACGTCAAATGACAGGCATCTCAGATAACAGACAAAACGTCATAACATAACTGTGCATTGTGTTAAACTTTGTTAGAAAAGCCAACCTTAACGATCGTTACATCTCGCAGAAACTTTTGTCAAAAGTGGTAGACCACTTTTTTGGCTGACTGTACATACTTTTGGACAGTGTCAAATAAACTTCGCTTAAGTTGTCACAGAACTTATTAAGGAGCTGTCAGATTTTCTATTATGACAAAGTACTAAAGTGATCAAACACTTTTGGTGTTGAACTGTTCACATTTTCACTTAAAACCAAACCAAGGACCTTTTAATAGCGCGTGGTCTGAGACTTTTCTGGTTGTAAGTGGACAATTAGACACCACTAAAGATAACTTAGGTTTAAAGAAATTTTATTTCTCATAAAAAACTAACAAGTCCACTTAAAATGAGATATTACAAAAGATTACATTTTATATTAATAATTAACATTTTCCTCTAGGACACTCACAAATTAATTGTTCATTTATTTATAAATTTATCTTGATTATTGACTCTGGATATGCTTCCTTAATTTATCTTTGAACGTGTGCATTCCATCACATTCCTTTATGCTTTCCGGCAATCCATTGTACAGCTGTGCTCCTTCGAACAGTACGGTTTTCTTGGCATAGTTAGTCCGGGGTTTAATTAGGTGCAGTTTGTTTTTATTTCTTAAGCTATGACTGAATACTTTTTTGGGTATCTGTACACTAGTTTGGATGGAGTTTGTAATTATTTTCTTAACTAAAATGCAAGTACCAAAATCGTACAATTGTTTTATATTTAGTAGTCTGCTTTTTTCATATCCTCTGCAGAGGATCTATGTTACTTTTGGCGGCTGTGCCCCATATTTCAATTAGGTATTCTAAGTGCGATTTAACTAGTGAATTGTAGATAATAGTGCTCACCTTATTCGGTATACAGTTAGATATTTTACGCAGCGCTCCCAGCACCGACATCAGCTTTGTTTTGACATAGTTAATATGTGGCTTCCATGTTAGCCTGTCATCTATCCACAATCCCAGATATTTTTCCTGCTGAGAACGCTGTATTGTCTCATTATTTATTGTAAGTTGTCCAATCGGTGGGAGTGGTTTATTTTTTGCGGCAAAGATCATGAATGATGTTTTAGATGCGTTAACCGAGAGTAAATTATATTTAAACCATTCATTTAACAAATTTAGATCTTTTTGAGCATTAGTAAAAATCGTGGGAATACACTTGCCGTAATAGAATAAGCTCGTGTCGTCAGCGTACAGTGTCAGGTGCCCCGCCAGTCCAATTTTATTTATGTTAGTTATGTATATTAAAAACATAAGCGGGCCGACTACAGAACCCTGAGCTATGCCGTAAGACAGACTTTGAACTGAGCTCGAGAACCCATCCATTTTGACAACTTGACACCTCTTTTGCAAGTATGATGCAAACATACTGAGAGCTGTACCTGTAATACCTATGTTATTTAGTTTTTGTAACAGTTTTAGGTGACTCACCGTATCGAACGCTTTTTTGAGGTCAATAAACACCCCCAATGCAAAGTCTCTCTGATCAATGTGAGTTCTGATATTTGTAATCAAATCTACTGCCGCGGCGAGAGTGTTTGATTGTGCGCGAAAACCGAACTGCCGGTTGTTAAGAAATTCTTTTTCTTGTAAGTATGTGTTTAAACGGTCATATAAAATCCGCTCAAATATTTTTGACATAACAGTTAGTACTGACTTGAATTTAAAAAAGGTATAAGTTATTCACCGTGAATTTTTATTAATACAATATTGGGTAAACACAAATAATTGCCCACATACCACAAGATAATAACCTAATCTAGACAAGTTTCCTTATGAATTAATATTTATGATCGGTGAACAATTTAGTTACAAGTTTTTACCTATAAGGAACGAGAGCAATTATCTTATCAATCTTATCATCCAAGATATATCCTACCTACTTCAATTCAATAGGTAATAATATGTAAGATTTCATGAATCAAAATCTATAGTTTATTTTTTTCATTACGAAATGTTTCTATGCACCAATAAACATACTCTTATGTTAAAACTGTGCCTTATATAACTACTTGTAATTCCTTTAATGCATTCAGAAGACTGTATTTTCTCCAGGTTATCTGTAAGGAACAACCGAACAATCGATGAAAGTGAAAGTTCCAAAGTTCAAGTTTAGGTCTACTTACTAATAAGTAGTGAACATTTTTGATCATAGTTTGGTAGGCTCGAAGCTGGTTCCGAGTTATTCAATGACAGATATAGCGGCAGGAAGCCGAAGCGTGTTAACTAAAACCAATTGAATGCGCCCAAATAGCATGTTGTTTCTGTGCACGAAAGCCACAGCAGATCTTTGTGGGTTGTTTGTTGTTTTGGTTGTAAATTGTAAAACCAAATAGATGGGTAGGTAGGTATGTACTTAGCAACCGCGAAGATACGGAATTGTTATGTGGTAACTATTTTCGCCGTGCTTGTCCTCGAGGCTCCGACGGACATCCGTTTGCAACTGACCTTTACCTTCCTGCTTCACTTAATAGCGGCTTTTTCTTGAGACAAAAATGCTTTTAGCAACATACCTACTTAGAAATACTACCGTTTAACTTATGCAGAACATGGATACAAACAGAGTTACTTTTCATTTAAATTTAGATAATTTTTATTTCATTCAAAGTGCATCTAGTAGTTACCTAAGTAATTACTTAAAATCTGCAAATACAAAAAAGTTTAAATTTATATCGCATTCCAGAGCCACGCGTTCGCTGTTTTGGAGGAAAGAATCATCATAAAACAACACAAATTAATTACTATGCAGATAGCAAGTCCATAATAGGGTAGATGACTATGAGTGATTTTGCATGTTTTTTTATGTTCCCCAAAAATAATAATTGATTTCAAATGTTATTGTAAAACCACAATCGAAATTCGTTACAAAATGAGGCTACAATAGGCCTGCAAACTTGGGTGGGCAAGTCCATTTCATATGTGTTAAATTTTTGTAAAACAATATCACTTTTTGTAACCCAAACTATTACGAAGGAATTATGTTAGGAGACCATTATCATAAACGCAATATTTAATATAGCTGTCGAACAAAGTTATTACGCGCTCCTTACAAAAACAGCGAGAGTGACGTCACTATCGCTGTCACTTTTGTATGGAGCGTTTTTGGGCAAGTCCAAAAATGTGCATTTCAAATTGTGATATCTCTGGTGGTATTGATCCTATAATTTATTGCAATATCTACAATACACCATTTTATCTGGATATAAAATAAAACCGATAATTTTGTTTGTCTAAGATTTTACTTGATGGGGTTGGTATACAATTTTTTCACCCACTTTAAATAATACTTTCTTCAATACCCAGGACACATCTCGGACATACCTCAGTGTGTATTACATAAAGCTTTACCGCCTTATTCATAAAAACTGCTAACTTACCAACTAAAAAAAACTCGCAATTTTTAATATTATTTATTGTTGTTGTATTTGTTGTACGTAATTAAGTTGAACAAATACAACAAACAATAATGTTTGTTGTATTTGTTCAACTTAATTACTTAAGACTAGTAGGGGAGCGAGGGGCTTCTTGTAACAGAGGTAAGTAGTAACAGTGCCTTTTCACTGGGAATTTAAATTTTATTGACGCATTTCTTTGACTAAATATTATCGTCATAACGCCCCGCGACACGTCATCACAGTCAGTGTCCCGTGGCGCAAGTCAAGTGGCGCAGTAAGTGGGTCTGTGCCAGCGTTCCTTTTTTGGCAGCTAACGTGTAATTTTACTATCGTAAAGTTTTGGTTTACTTTATTGTTATCGACTCATTGGAGCTTTACTTATTTTATTTGGAGTCAAAATGTATCTAGGCATGATGTAGTGTAACAGTTTTTTAAGTTAACTATGTTGATTAAAATAGTAACTTATGAAATATTAAGAACTATGCTATGGGGTAAATTGTAACAAAACATTGGGTTTATTTGTAACATGTTACAACTTGCCCCCATATTGATGTACCATTTTATTTAAACAGTTTTTTTTACAATGCGAGTGTATAAGAGGAAGACAGAGCGGGCAACACAAAGTAAGGAGGTATACGAGTTAGCTGCAGCTGAAGTTTTCGAAAACAAGTGCAGTATTCGGAAGGCGAGTAATAATTTCGATCTTCGTCACGTATCTCTTTAAAATAAAAGTTGGTTATGTCAAGCCGAAAACGTAGTCACAGACGTATGAAAAAAATCCGCTGTCTTGACAGACACACCAGAAAGAGAAGGTTAGAGAATGGAATATGAAGAAAAAATAAAGAAAAAGCAGAAAAAAGATGTGCCTTTTCCTTTTAAAGGTAAAAAATCAGCGAAACTTAAGATGAAATAAAAAGAGTAGAGAAGAGGGTCTTAAGTTCGGATTCTCCAGCTTCGGATTCAGAATATGAAGAGTGGTATTGCTTAGTGTGCAGCAAAGGGTACAAAGGTTCGGATCCAGAAGGTGAGTGGGTAGAATGCAAAGTGTGTAAGATGTGGGCTCATGGCGCATGAGTCAGAGGAGACATTATTTCTTTTGTTTGTATTAACTGTAACTCAGATGAAGACTCAACTCTAATGAAAACGCTTATTGAAAGGCTGATTATTTATAATATGCAGAATTAGTAAATAATTACCAAACTTGATTTGGAGGTTTGAAAATTTAATTTACTGTGATTTTGAAGTGCTTTATTGTTAGATAAGTACATATGAAAATATTACAGTACAAAACATTATTAATTGTTACAAATTAAATTTAGAATTTGTTGATTGTTGATAGAAAGAGTATATCTCAGTTAATTATTTAATTTTAGAAACATTTTATGTAAGTATCTTATTGATTTTGTCAATTGGCTACTTGTTTGTTGAAAACAAAGAAAAATATTTAATAAATAAATGATTAATGGTGTAAAATTCTCGTTTTTTGTAGTTGTTACTACATACCCCAATAGATGTTACAACAAACCCCAACCTCGGGGTAAGTTGAAACACGTCCCTTTTTCTAGTAAATAAATTATTCTGAGAAATTCACCTACAATTTTGATATTTTTATGATTAGATATAATAGAAGAATAATTAGAGTATCTATGAAAATTATTTTAGCGATGTTTCAAACAATACATCTCAACATATTTCATTTGTTTTAAAAGTTGTTACAACAATCCCCTCTCTCCCCTACCTACTACTATTTTTATCTAGTACCTATATGAAGCGTCGGCAGGCCCATAAAAAAGCCAGGAGATCATGGCGACATTTTTGGGTTGGGCAAACCGATCTAACGGCACGATTGCCAGGAGTTGGTTCTTCTTATTGATTGAAATAAGAATGGGGGTATAGTCATTAGGGCCATTGGACACTTTATTAATATTTGTTACAGTTTCTGCTAAAAGTGTAACCTCGGCACAATGTTACTAACTTCGACCGTAGAATGAAGTTTGATTGCCGCATTATGACTTACGAGGTGGCTTACCTACTGTCTGCGTGTCGTGGAGAGGGCAGTGTTGTGGTCTAGGGTGGTGGTCGTCCGGCGCTATTGAGCGGCGAGCAAGGTCCCGCCCTTGAACTGTCGGGCTGCCTCGTATCTAGGACTGAGCTATTAGGAGCACACAGCCAAAGGTCACGTCAAGCGGATGAGGCAATGTTTTATGCATAGCATGGCGGCCGAGACTGACCATCATACCTTACTTAATCATTGTCGGGGCTATCTAAAGGAACTGCCTCGTTTAATGCAATTTTGTTACTGAAGGAAGGTCATAATAACCAACTCGGTGGTCGAGTTGCTTATCTAATAAATAGATGTGTGTACCTACATATCAATTTAAAATAAAAAGTAATCGTTAGGGAAAGATGATGATGACAATAGATGGTTAGGTTTCATTCATTCTTTGCTCAACATATTTACATTAATGCACTCGTATACATGGGGTTCATACAGTAAAATCAATTGGACAAGATGCAATTATTGAAAGATGTTGTAATTCGTCAGTGTGTGGCGAGGTGGGGGCCCTACGAGCAGTGCTGGCGGCGGGCGCGGAGCCAGCTACCCCGGACCAGCACGGTGGGTACCCCCTGCACTACGCCGCGCAGATGTGCGGCGCACCCTCTGCCACTGATCACCAGGTAATATTTTTTCTTTTACTCATATCGTAAGAGGAACAAAGTTGTTTCATGCGTTTATATTATATAGCTTGTGTACTAATTCAGATGAAAAACTTTTTACAGCTCAAAAGTAAAATAGAGTGGTAAAATTGATAGCTGCTTATAAGTTTGACATTAATAATAATGTGGAATAGAACTGAAAGTTAGGCACTTAGGTAAATCAGAATCTCAAATAAACAGTCCCAAAATAAGGCATCCTCTTCTGTTATGAAAACATGGGATAGTGAGTGGATTTTGAAAACGACCCACATATCTTGTTCCATTCAATTCAGATCAGCATTCACTGAACTAGTGAGTGGTCGGATAACATGACACAATTATTTGCAGTTACAGGTGAAGTTCACCTTTGCCTCAACAAGTCTTGACTCATTCAATAGAACGATTTTCAACCAACGAAAAGTTGAGCGAGCTTATTTAAACAATACTGTTTTTTACATTTAAACTTTTTTACATTTAAGAGCAATAATGCAAGCGCAGTGCGTGCGTCACGAGGGTTTCTCCCGAGCACATGCAAGCTGGCAATGACTTTACGCTGGAGGTTATTTCCCTCTGCCTTACATAATACAGGGGACACTCGTGTCATTTAATGGAGGACTTTAAAATAGAAAATAATGAAAACAAAAGCAAACCAAGGTTCTCTCAAGAATTTTCCCCAGACCCTGTCTAGTCTGGCACTATATTTTTGTCGTGCTTCATAGAGGCAGACGACAAAATGCTTTTTCCCCAGGAATCCCAAGTGCATGAGTAGGTAGTCTTTATAAGTAAAGCTGTGATTTATCCAGTTCCATGGACACCACCTGAGATTGAAGGCTTGCTAAATTTGGATTGACATTTGCGAATGTGAGGGTTAAACTTGTGTGATGCCAGAGCCGTGGAGCCGCATTGGAGGTGCTCCGCGCGCTGGTGAAGGAGGGCCGCGCGAGCGTGGAGGTGCGCGATGCGGATGGGCGGACGCCGCTGCTGTGGGCCGCGTCCGCTGGGTCCGCCGCCGCCGTGCTGGCCCTGCATCAGGCAGGCGCAAAGGTCGACGACGCAGACAGGTGAGTTTGTTTTGTGAAGTTCACACAACAGCTTTGCTTTCTCGGTCGTTGGAATAGTGTGTGTAGGCTGACGGACCACGGGATAATAAAAAGCTTGAAAGAGGGCTTGACGCTGCGTTTAATTCCAACTAACTACCTACTTACCGCAACATCTGTAAAATGGAGAATGCCTCTTGGCATTAAGTCCGCCATTTGTACTTTATTTTTTTAATGTGCAATTCAAATTCAAATATTTTATTTCAGGCAGTGCCCATATAGAATGAATAAATAAATAAATCGGTAGTTTCAATCCAAAAGACCGGAGCTTCAAAGGTTTTTGGAGCTGTGCAAAGTCAACTAAAAAACCAGTTTGTGCTATTTTGTGTCGTCTTGTATTTAAATAATATGTTTGATTGGAATTCAGCCTCTTCATTTTCATATAACATATCGCATGCAGAGATGGGCTGACAGCGTTGCACTGCGCCGCAGCCCGCGGCCACACCGAAGCGCTAGAGACGCTGGTAGGTCTTTGCGGCGCGCGCGTGGACGTGGCGGATTCTCACGGCTGCACGCCGCTGCACTACGCGGCGGCGTTGGGGCACGCCGACGCGACCGCGGCTCTGCTGCAGCACGGCGCCGACGCACACCGCCAGGACCGCCGCGGGCGCAGCCCCGCGCACACCGCCGCCGCCAAAGGACAGATCGAGACTGTGCGGATATTGGGTCAGTTTTTAAGAAAACAAGCATATACCCATTTGAAAAACACACTAGATCCACTTTCTTGTTGATTTATGAGAAACCCGTAATGTGTGAATGTATAAGTACAATCTTCTCATGAATACTTACTTAGAGTTGTATTCTACAACGAAAGCAAAAAGAAACGGATGACATGAAATCGCCGTTGCGCGCTCGTTTGTACAGATGCATTTAGGGATAGGCCTCTGTACCTAATCCTTTCAGAGTTCCTGAGTCTGATTTTCCAGTGTTTTAGCTTTCTCGGCATTCATCTCTCTCTTGAGTTTCTCCAACGCACATGTATCTAGTAATTGTGGTGATTATGCTATTAGCCATCAAAATGTACTGTGAGTTGATTTAAATAACCGAGTCATTTGCTTGTTGGGACGGCAATTAATTCTCACTTTTTTCCAGGTGCTCGTGGAGCTAATTTGTGGTTAAGAAATTCAAAGGGTGACCTGCCATTGCACGAAGCTGTTGCATCGGGGCGAAGAGAGTTAGTAAAATGGCTGCTAGATGGTAGACCTTCACAAGTAAATGCGACTAACCATGAAGGTCGAACACCGTTGCATATAGCAGCGGCTACTGACAATGCTGATCTTTGTCGTCTTTTGTTGGACCGCGGTGCTGAAGTTAACCCAGTGGCACGATCTTCAAAAAATGAACCGTTGACCCCATTAGACTGTGCTACCAGTCGAGGGCACAGATCGACTGCAAAATATTTGCAAATGCACGGAGGGCTACCAGCTTCGAAATTAGCTAATACTCAAATTGTTATTGATGGTGCTCCAATCACAGGTTTGCCAACCCGAAGAGTTACCAGTACTAAAATAGATGTTCGAGATAGAATAAGAATAGAAAAACGTGAAGTAGTAGAACTATCCAGCCCGATTGCAGACAGACGTCATATCAAAGACAGAAGCGAAAGTGAATCAACAGACGATAGTTCATCGTTAGATAGAAAGAGGTCTAAAAGGAGATCGGATCATAAGTACTCAGATAGGCATCATAGTCGTCGGAAAAAAATGGTTGAAAGTCAAAAAAGTTTTAGCGATGGATATGATAGTGAAATGGACGGATATAAAAAAGAGGCTCATAGTCCTAGGAGCCCAAGGTACAAACGAAGTAGTAAAAAAAATCGATCCAAAAGTGAACCATCGAGGGGCCGCGTGAGTGTTAGGCGCCATCGTCATCATAGATCGGGCACTGAAAGTTCATCTGGATCAGAAAGTAGTTCACAAAAAAAGAAACAAAAAAAGCATCGGAAACGCAGTAAAAGAAAGTCAAGTTCTCCTTCTGAAAGTAGTAGCTCAGAATCAAGTGAACGACGAAGTACAAAAAGGAAAGGAAAAAAAACTTCAATTCATATAGAACACGATGATGAAAAACAGAGCGTAAACATAGTAAAATATAAAAACACAGACGCAACTTCTTTAGATAAAAGCGACAATGCACCAACTACATCAGCAACTCCTGTAGCTGATGATAAATCAGAACAAGCTAAGGATGATCAAACGACAAAGAGCAAGACTCACAGTGAAACAGAAACAGATACTGTTTCTGTTAAGACGAATATGGTTGTTACCGAGGCTCAAATACACATGGAGCGAGAATCAAGTCAACATGGAAGTTCTGAACTTACTGTAACTGTAGATTCGGCAAACAATGTATCAATTGAAACTTCTAATTTATCAGTCAGTCACAAAGACTTAAACGAAGAAAAAAAGTCACACGAAGATACCCTGAAACCTGCAGAAATAAAAGATGCTGAAGAGGCCACAGTAGGTGGAAATGGGGAAGCCACTAGTTTGGTATTGGTTGATGATTCAAAAACTCTTGCAAATGAGGGCGACAATA
The DNA here is from genome assembly GCA_950022985.1 of Udea ferrugalis. Classification (NCBI taxonomy): domain Eukaryota; kingdom Metazoa; phylum Arthropoda; class Insecta; order Lepidoptera; family Crambidae; genus Udea; species Udea ferrugalis. The sequence goes on from OX465533.1 coordinate 7,540,841, forward strand.
AAACTGAGGATAAAGATTCTCCAGTAACTGATAAAGTCCCTCCTATAGAAGCACCAATCACTGCGTCTGAATCCAAAGATTCTGGAGATCTGACAAAAGGAGGTGAGGCCTACCAAGGCTCTCAAGATTCAACCAAATTTACCGAAGGAAGCTCTGGAATCGAGAACGATGGTAAATCGAGTGAAACAATGAATTCCTCTACCTTAGAAAGAGTACGCAAAAGATCATTTCAAGTTTTATCTGGTCCAGATGAAGCATTAATGCAAAGTAAGGACATGTCTGGTGAACTTAAAACTAGTTTAGATGCCCCAAGTATTGACCAAACTGAATCTCAGGAAAAAAGTAGCTCACCTGTTGTATCTTTCGCCAACAAGGACGAGATTTTTGAAAGTAAGGATTCTGACAAACAGTCAGATCACTTGATGGGAGAATTCATCGATCATTTGGAAGTTCCTCCAGGGACAGAAACATTGGTCCAAGGTGAAGCTCAAAAAGATAGCAGTGAAAGTAATGCCCTCAGTTCAGAAGAAAAACGGAAAGAATACGCGTCCACTACAGGTAGTAGTACTGAGATCAGTCAAAGTGCAGATAAAGGTTTGGTTACCATTATTGACGATGATTCCACAACAGAGCGTGCCGTTCAACAAGTTATACTAGAAAAAGTATCAGAAGAATATGACGTTAAGTTGCCTTTATCTGAATCTCCGCAACGAATAAGAAAGTCTTCCAAAGATAGTCAAGGAAGCAGTAGAAAAAGTAGTATTTACGAAACGGAAAGTTATAAGGTGTTGTCAGACGTTGCTAGTGCTCCTGAAGTTACTACCAGCATTCTAAAAAAACCTAGCAAAGTTGAGGACGGTTCTTTAGAAGATGATCATGACACATTTGACAGAGAAATAACTAAAGACAGTTCGTTTGGAAGAGTACCAAGTGTTAGCGATAACGAAATATACAGTCAATCTGAGGCAAATGGTCGCAGAAAACGTTTTCGTAAGAAGGGTCGTACTAAAAGTCGAACTACTATTAGATCAAAGAGTGAAAATTCTGAAAGAGGATACGAATCTAGTGGCTTAATGGATTCCGGTTTTGAACCTAGTCCTAGAGCTCTACAGCGCCGCGTTGTCAGTCCTCGTTTAGCTGCTTACTACCAACAGAGAAATGCGAGTGGAAGATACTCGGGCAAGTCTGATAGCAGAATACCAGTCCGTAAACCAGGTGATAAGCGTGCAGTGGATATGAAGTCTGTTACCCAACGAATTCAGACAAATATGAGAAGGTAAGTATCTAATGTGCACAAAAAGATGTGTTTTCGAATTAGAATTTCATTCAATTTTAACAATTAATTGTTTTGTATTTTCAGATACTACTGCGAAAGAAAGATTTTTCAGCATTTATTGGAACTCAAACGATTGCAAATAAGAACCAGTAAGACAAACGAAGGTGTTCTTGTTAAAAGAGCTATCGATGAATATAACAAGTCAAGTTTATCTAGCGTCGGATTAGGCCCATATAACAGTCCAGATTATTCATTTAGTAGTTTTGAAAAGTTCTTGTACGATAGCTTGAGAAAACTGCAAAAAAGTGGCAAAAAGCATTTAGACGATTTGCCTGAGAAACCAATAGACTTTGACTACGGAGAGAGCGAGCTGTACAAGATGAGCGCCATCCCTGACAATCCCTGTTTGTGTACCAGCAAGACTCACCGATGTTTCCACGCTGTGCACGCCTATACGGGTATACCCTGTGCGGCCTACAGTAAGTAACTAACTAATTAAAAAATGTAGTTTCAAGGATTGAATATTCACTTTACAGTAGGACTTTCCTATGAGGATAAATAATTAAGCTTCAAACTATGTCAGAAGTACAAACACCTCTACTGGGCGCTCGGTTTGTAGCAGAGTTTGATTTAAACACGTGGCAAAAGTGTTGGTTAATATAATATACGTGTACCTCAAATCGAAGAATTCAATCTTAAAAATTACTAACCTTATGTTTATTAATCGTATGTTTTATGGAACTACAAAAAACTCTGAGCAATAATTAGTTAAATAAGATTGTCTTTTGTCACATTTTTTCAGTACCTTACAAATGGGACCACCATACTATGCCGAAACCCGCAACAGCAGGTTCAAGCACCAAATCAAAAGGCTTCCTGCCTAAAATCAACTCGAAGCCACCCTTAGGAGCTGGTAAAGCGCACGTCACACTGGAGGTATCCCATGGCACAGAAAAACAGCTGATAGCCCTGCCTGCTGAGCGACTGGACAAGAACAAGAGATACTACGTCACATTCACGGTCAAAGGCTCCGAGCCGCCATCAGACAATGACAATGCCTCGCCAAGCGCCGCGCTAAACAATAAAAGTGTAAGAAGTGGCTAGTCCATAAAAACGATTAATACGAAACGTCCTTCATCGTGTTTACTTAGAGTGGATTTTTCTTCGCTGTTGTGATCATGTAGGTATCTGTAATTCATATATTTACCTATCTGCCATGCAAATAACTTCATTGGAGGTCAAAGTTGCTTTATTATACCTAATTATTACCCAGCTCACTGCCACTATGAGAAAACTTGTGTGAGGGCAAATAATGTTTATGAAATGAATATTTTTAGCGTGCACATTGTTAATGATTATGATATTACATTATTATGCGATTAGACTGAGAGAAGCCGTCCAATTCTAAGCCTCACGGCAGAATATAGGTATTTATTTTTTTAAAGGAGACATGTGGGTCTAATCAAAAATTTAAAAATATATATATTTATTTAATTAAGATATTTTCTTACATCAAATTGTGTAGTCTTCCCTATGAAATGTTACCATGATATTGCACAAATTATTGTAAAATGTGACTCTGTCCTTGTTGTTAGCACAAAACATTTTCAAACAAAATACTCAACAGTGTATGTAGGTAGATGATGGATAATAAATTTTGAAGAAAAACATGGTTGTTTGACTAGATCAACTTTATTAACTGATAAAAGAGCATACATAATTATAATAAATTAAAGCTATCATACAAATAAATCAATTTTACCTAAATCGTGAAGTAGCAGAGAGCTCAGACGCCGAGTAAGAGCGCCACGCCGGCGAGAGTCCAGCGAGTTGGCTTGTCTTTGGTCTTCAGGTTGAACGTCCATACAAAGGTCGGACCACGCATTCTATGGGATAGTTATAAATGCTTATGAAAAAGAATTTAAGAGAACCAAAAGCTTTTATTGGTTGACCATTAGTTTCAAATGTCCGCTTGTCTGACGCTTCAAGAATAAATTCATTAGACTCGCCACTTTAAAAGTGAAATTCGTTACCGAAGCCAGGTAGTTTAGGTGTAGAAGCAAAGCCAATAATATTCATTTTTTAACCTCTCCTTCGCAACCCGCAAACGCAGAATGTGTTATTAGTATCACAGCGCAACGCAAGCGCGTCGCGACGCAACTTTATAATAAAATTGGTTAAGGAACCAAAGACCTATTCGGGCCCTAATTACAATAAAGTCAAATTGATTTCCCCTCAAAATGGGGTAACACCAGTCACTTAGTACGTTGCAGCTATAGTAGTGGTGCTCACCGTATCTTGTAGACGGGACACTCGTAAACATTCCTTGTGTCCTGTTTGTCCTGCGTGACGGCCTTGACGAAGATGACGGGCATCATGGGGAACAGCTCCATCATGTACGACTCGACGATGCCGCCGACTGACGTGTCCCAGCGCGCGCCCTCCATGTACAGCCCGTGCACGTTGGCGCCCTCGCGCGGCGGCGCACTTCATAATGCAAAAAAGGTTACATAGCTATTTAATAAAGGGATCATACATAGTGGTTGATAAATTAATGACAAAAAAGTATTATTTTTTATTGATTGACAAACGTTTCTAAATAATCCTCTTGGGTAATGATGTATTTTTATATGAAGCGCACCAAACAAGAATCTTGCTCAAAAGTTAACATTATATTTTCTCCCAAGCGAACATAACAGCCATATTAGTTTTTATTGGCTTACTTGAAGTCACCACGGTTCTTCTTGGTGACGTCGCAGTTGAGGCACATCTTGTCGAGCGGCCACTCGTTCTTGCGCGCCGTCTGCTGCATGATGGCCGTCAGGAACGACTGCGGGTTGAAGAAGCCTGCCAGCCACACCGCCGGGGGCAACTACGCCAAATATACAGTTTTAGCTGCTAGCGTTTTGTTTATCAATTAAAGCGACTTCAGTAACAACATTAAACATATAGCTAGTAGCTAGTAACAAGTAGCTAGCTAGCTACTGAAATATAAGGGCTTGAGAACGATTATAAAGAAGCTAGCCAAATTTGGCTTACACCAGGAAAGCAAATGTTAACAAATAAAACCCAAATTGGATCTTATTTACAAAAAGTTAGCGACAGGCATAGATAGGCTTTCTTTTGGAGATCATGTCAGCTCTTAAATATTTACTGAAAAAACTCATGCTTCAGACCAGAAAGAACCTGCTCGTAAATAAAAACATCAAGTCAAACGATAATATATAAATTTTTGGTAGTTTACCATAAATGTTCAAGACATTGACCCGGATAATGCAGCAACGGTGGCAGACTCACACTGAGAGCAATCTCATAATCAAAGCAACAGATAAGCCAAAACAGTAACAGACTCACATTGAAGTCTCCCGACCAGTTCTCGAGCTCTGTGAGCCGTAGACAGAGGTCGGAGAACCAGGCGGCGAGGCCCAGCAGGCTGGGGTACGCGAGCTTGGTCCACGAGTCCGGCACATTGTCCATGAATAATGACTCCATTAGTTTCTCCATGTCACCGCTAATCGTCAGCTCACCCTGTAAAAAGAATAGTTTAAGTTACAGGAACTAGTTGGAAATCATCTTCTAACTTGAAAACAGATAAATCAGAAAATTGTTTTCTTCAAAATAATTCTGTTAAGACTTTATAAATTAGAGTTCAGATACCTTGAGACCCAGTTCCAATTCTTTGAGCGACCGCCGGATCTCACCCATTAGCCGGTTCATGCGCTCACACTCCTGCAGTGCTACAATTGTGTAAGGGGTTAGCTCCTCTACTTTGCCCATAAGCTCTTGCAGATTGAACGGTTCCGGAACACGGTCAAGGATGTCGTCTAGCATGTATCGCACCTGATGAACAATGATTAAGTATGATTGGAACATAGTTATAATGAAAGATTCGGGCGGGTGGTAGAAATGGAAATGCTGTGCGAGCAACGGATAATAATTCCTCCTCACCCTCAAAAGGATATTAGTAGTAATGTGTGAAAAGCTTCATACCATTTCTTCCTTTGTAGCGCCACCGCCTGCTTGAGCTCCCGCATCACGAGGTTGCATCTCAAACACCACCTAATTTATAGCCAATTAATAAATAAATGCCTCTTTAAAAATAAAGTTAGATTTTAATGTCAAATACTAGAATTTTGCTATACCTTGAAGAGTCTTTCCGATACAGTGGTCAAGTATCCAATTTCAGCGTTAGGATGCAGTCCGTACAGATAGGGGGTCTCATCTGGAAGATAGTCATCTATGTAGCCGTGGTAGCCGGCGTAATCTGAGTTCGGAGGAGATGTAAACCCATGGGCCAGTTGACATTCTCCGTCCACCTTTTGAAGAAATAGAATGAATGAGGCAACTTCTTAACCAGGCATAGTCAGGCATACTAAGACTAACTAGAATTTATGATTGGTTCACTAATGACCAATAGCAGCAATAGTAGCAGTAATAGCAATACAATTGCTGCAGTATCAAACTATACCTACTTAATTTAATGTTTTAGGGGTTTAAATTAGATTAAAATATATTTCTGAAATCTCTTTAAACTGATACTGAGAGAACCATCTCCACATAGCCATACCCAGATTGGTGAAAATACAAGTCACGGTCAAACAGATAAGAGTAGGTTATTCAAAGAAGACTTTTAGGTCCTGCCTGATGCCAACATGACCAAATGTCTTTTTCTGGTTTTCAGATCTTTAGTAAAGACTTTTAGACATGAAACTATGAAGAATATAGAAAAGAAGAATTTCCAGTAAATATCTGATACCAGTTCTGGCTGCATGTACTCGAGCAAGAAGGTGCGACAGAGGCGGCGGTCCCAGTCGTCGGTAATGTGTCCGCCGTACATGATCTCGCCGAACAAGTACCGCAGGTCCTCCCACGGTACGCGTGGGTTCGCTTCCAAGTAGTTGTATAGCACATACACGCAGATAGTCAGGTCTCCGAAATTGAATGGATACACCCTGTAATACCAAATAATGTTTATGTACGAAGTTACATCATGCAGAAAATATGCTTTTTAACACAATAGCAACTAAGTATGAATTATTCAAACAGCTAAAGATATAAATGGCCCTTTATTTTGCTCGGCACACTGATTTGCTAACGTTAACGGGAAATATATTGATGTACCTAAAGGGCTTACTGTTGGTCTTCAGTAACAGTAAGTTTTACCTGTTCCATCCCTGCGGGCCGAATTTGCGCCTCTCCGCTACTACGGCGTGGAAGTAGCACAGGGCAAACAGAACAGACTTAAATTCAGCCTCCTTGCTGCACATTTCCAGAGTTTCTTGACTGAAGTTGTCCAGAGCCTAGATAGAAAATAACATTCGAAAATGAGGCTTACTTCATAGAAAATTTCTGTAACTATTAGCGTTTTTTTGGTTTTCATTATAGATATTTTAGTAGAATCCTAAATTAATATATTATGAGCTCACCTTGTGCAAATTGGCCCACATTCCGATAGGCGGCTCGTTTGTTATTTTAATGGCAGACTCCAAAATGCCCTGAGGAATGATGTGGTATGCAGCTGACGCGGCCGGCTCAGCGCTCAAATATAACCTTCCGCGAAAGAAATTTGCATTAAAACAAGATCCTTTGAAATACCTAAGTTACATAAGGTAATTATGTAAAATTAATGTTTCTACATTGCTGACGTTGATCCCAAAGTCGTGGTTCGTCGTGGAATAACTAAATTAATAAAAAATAATTTCAAAATACACAATCATGGTAAACATGTAGATGGATTTCAATAGTAACAAATTGTAGGTAGGTTTAAAAATACCTGTATTCGGGTAAAGGATTTTCAAATGTCTCCTCCATTTTCTTCTCAAGTGTGGCCAGCCACTTGGCGACCAAATGTATGTTCTGCAGGATGACCCAGTGGCCGTTGACGGAGGCCACGGCCATCGCCTCTTCGGCCACCACTTCCTGCCCTTGCCCCAAGGACACTATGTGGAAGTTTTTCTTGTCCGTGGAGAAGCCCAACTTGCGCCCTAGTTTCTCTAGATCCTACGAGTGTTTGGAATAATGTGAATTTACTAGTGCTTTTGCCTTACTACTTACTTTTTAATGTGTTTTTGTTTAAAATAGAAAAAATTAAAATTAAAACCAGTGTGTTCGAGACTGCATTTTGTTTAACCCACAATTAAGACGCAATATGTATTTCTATCAAGTAATTATGGTTTTCTGCCTTCGTTAATCATTGTGTAATAAACAGGTAGGTATAAAAGCAGGGAAAAGAGTCTGGAAATGAACGCATTAAACAATATGAAAAGCCAGAGGTGTAAAATTTGTATTGCTCTGAATAGCGTGACTATACTGTAATGTAGATAGCACTTGTTCGCGAACAGTCTCCTACTGTGCAGCAATCAGTGAAGAAATGAATCAACTAAAAAGTCAACTGCTTATTGCCATTGTAATTGGTAATCTGTAATAGGATTAGTACCTTCAACGGGTCGACACCTGCAGACAAGATGAAGAACATTGGAGTTGTTGATGTACTCTCTTGGAATGACTTCTCGAGAGGTGGAGTTCGCGCTTCCACATACTTTGTCCCGAGATTCTCCTCACAGAATGCACTGAACAGACGAGTTTTTTAATCTTAAAATAACGTTACACACAACAAGGTACATTACATTAGTTTAGTTACTGATAATACAAATGGTTTTGTAAATAATATAGGATTAAGATCCTGAACCACGAAACTTCATAAATACTTATATCTTATCTCCAGGCGCCCAGCTCAACTACATATACCTACGCCAGTACGCTGGTAACTTCTCATTTTATATATTCGTAAGGCTTAATTGCTGATGAATCAACGAAAGGAACAGGAAGACTTCATGCGACAAAATCTATGCCCTGCAAATGGTTCCCGACAAAAATATTTTTTGTTCTGTTCTAAATATAGCAAAGTTGGTCAAGCGTCATTATCAGCAATATTTTCGTAAGACAATAATTAGTAACCTGGAGGCGTAAGACATGCGGTCGGGGCGCAGCGCGCGCATGATGCAGAGGCGCTGCAGAGGCGTCTTATTCTTCCACTCGCCGGGCAGCTTGTCGCGCTCCGGTGCTTCGCCGTCTGTGTACTTCTGCCATCTGCACGAAACATCCTAAGTCAAGCCTTGCAATTTTGCCTGCTGCTTTCTAGGTGATTTATCGGTAGAAATGAAAGTGATACTTAATAGACGTATGAAGAACTGCATAATGGTGGTAGTAGTATGATTACCTCTTGGTGGCCCCCTCGATATCTTTGTCAAGATTCTCAAAGGCGTCCATTTTGGCGAGCGCCACGATGCCGCCCCACGAATTGTTGGTGAGCCACGAGTACGGCGACACCTCAGGCGCTACTGCATACTTCAGCAGGAAGTCGAGTTCGCGCGGGTCTACTTTTCCCTCACCTTGTAAAACCTATAAGTAAATTAGTGGTTGTTGTTAGTACATAAATAAGCGATAATAGCTGAGCTTCACTACTTTAGACAGAAAGTACTTACCTAAGTGGAGAAATTGGATGAAATTAAATATTTAACATATTTTTTCATCGAAACCGAGCACGATGAAGGTATCTATTAGTGGTGCTCTTGAAGTTTAGAAATTAATTTAGCGTATTGAACACGATACACTTTCTAGGATACTAAGTAGTCTAGGGGCATATTGTTGATGTGGGGTAGCACGTCACGTACGTAGTAACCAAGATGTTAGGCGAGCACTAAAAGCTTACCTGCACGGTAATCAGGAACAAGAAAACTAGTTTATCCCTCTCAAAAAGTCCTCTGCTCGTGTAGACGAACACAGCAAATGTGATGCTGTCCAGCAAGTTGCGCACGCGGCCCTCGAGCTCATCGGCGGGCTCGGCGCGGGCCAGCGCCTCCTTGAAGACTACGCTGTAGGCCTTCAGCGAGAACTGGTACATCGGGTTGATGCGGTAGATGTCGTTCAGGATGAAGTACAAGATGGACGCGCGAGTCGCTGCTCGTCTGCAATAAAAATATGTCAGTGAAATTCCCCTGCACTCTTTGATCGCAGACTGCAGAAGAAGAAATAAAGAATAGTAAAATCCGACTAATTTTTTTGCAGTCCAAAAAACGAACTTAATTAAAACTTGAAAAGAGACTTTAATAACCCTTAGGGTGCTTCTATAGCCCAGTCATTCAAGCTTAAATAAGGTAAGAATCTCGGAATTCGAGATACCCATATGGTAGGGAGTACGCAACTATTAAATTTCAAGGTCAAAGTTCACAAAAATCTTTTTTTGCGCTTTTTTTGTAAATATCTCATTTCCTATGGGTTTCTTGCTATTTGTATTTATCATCAATATTATAGAATACAAAATTCTCTACAAATTTGTTGGAATTTTTTTTCATACGGTGAACCGTTTTCGGAAAGAGGGCGGAGAGCGCGCGGTCACAGCATCACTTCGGGTTCACCACTTCTGCGCTTTTTAAAAAGGAAAAAAAAACATTTTTTATAGTTTTTGAGAAACTAACAAATTTGGATGAACTATTAGCTGCAGCATTTGAGGAACAAAATTGTTCGGCCCAGAGATCATTAGAGAGTGGAACTCAAACCTTATTGGCAGTCTATAATGCTCCGAAATCTGTGAAAAGTCTCGATCATCTTCGTTGAATGCATTTTACGTCAAGTCTACAAAACTCAATAAACCTGTGCAGCTTTCAAATACACACATCAAAAGTGTCTAGGGATATCTCAAGCATTTTCATACAAAGTATAGCTATTTGGGAGGCTGTAAAAATTAAAATATTGATACCAACGTAGAAATTTTTAGAACACAGAAACTGCTATATCTGCCCTTTCAGATTGTATAAAAAAAAATATTGTAGTAGCATTATTGTACAATCGTAAGGACGTTAAAAAAAGACAGATTTTTCTTATAAAAGGTGTCAAAATTTTAGCAAAATCAAACGTTTTTTTTTGTAATATTCTTAACCTTTACCTTATGCCACTGTCCTCGCTTTATTCTGAGATAATGCTCAACTTGTAAACCAACTTAACTTTATGAAATATTTGAAAAATGATATCCCTATGATATCCCTAGACACTTTTGATGTGTGTATTCTACCAACAAGTGCAGCTGCTCATCAACATTTCGAACGTGTATATTATCAAGTTCAATCCGTATGAACAATTTTTTCAAACAAAATTTGTACAGAATTTTGTATTCTACAATATTGATGATAAATACAAATAGCAAAAAACCCATAGGAAATGAGGAAATTTAATAGTTGCGTACACCCTACCATATGTAGGTTTTCAGACAACTTTTAGGGTGTCAATATACAAGTATTTACAGACTTACAGCTGGGTATCTCGAATTCCGAGGTGAACTTACTATAATGAATGGACTACTATATGAGCGAAGTTTTCGCGGGGCGAAATCGCAGAATGCGTGCTGCGATTACATTTCTGCGTTTACACGGTGGGCTCGCGCCGTCGCACATACCTACTGCTATCCCACCCGACTGCGTAATCGCTCGCATTTAAGCGACCAATAGGGTAGGTACCTGTATCGTTCCCTGGCGTCATCAATTTTGACAGCTGTAATTTTTCCTTCTTCGACTTTTATTTCAATATCTGCTGCGGTTTTCTTGGTGGTCTCCAAGTTGATCACCAGCGCTGAGTCACTAAGGATATCTGGCCCAGCTGAGGACAATCGTTTCAGCAAGTCGTCTTCTAAAGTTTTCAGTGTGATCTTGAAATCGTTTTGTTGCTTCGTAAGACCAGCTCTTAAGCTTTCCAAGTCTGGTCTTTCAGCTTTTACTACTTCACCTAATAGCTGTTCTTCAAGTCTGTAAGTAAGTAAGTTAATATTATTTATTGCTAGTGAGCACACACCCTAAGATATTTCAACAATCTTACGAACCCATCTTTAGTGACAGTGAAGTTAATCAGCGTGCATTGCGCCTGCATCTCAGGCTGGTAGTGCGGGTTTGCCAGTTTCGTTTGAATAATTAGTCGGAAATAGGGATTGTAGTCAATCTCTCGATCACCAATCTGTAGGCAGATAACATTCACACATACGCAACTAGTGTATCCGGTTCACATTAAGGTCAGTTGCACACAATGACCTGAGGCCCTATTACAATCTCTTATAACCTGACAGTTTTAGTCACAAGCTCAGCTTTTGAGCTGCAGATTTACAGTCACAAGTCGTGTTTTATGTGGTACTTAAATAGTGTCAAAAAACACCTTCATTTTTCTTCATTGCTGTAGTAACTTATTTCGCATGTTTTAGTCAAATTTCAATGAATGAAAAGACGTAAACTGAGGTGTAAAAAGATCGTAATAAGGCCCCTGCCTGCAAGCATCAACCGACTCTCTTAGGTGACGTCATTTTAGAACTATCATCGTAGCATTTTGGTAGCCCGGCTTACTTTTTCTTGCACTGCCATGCTCCTCACGTGTACTACCTGTGAACTTGTAGGTAGCTCGAAAGCTTTTATCTTTTAATGAGTACTTATTTCTAGCCGCTGATGGCTTTGACAGCTTTATCGGACTGTAGGGTGAGAGCAGAGGGCATGCAGGCCTAACTTTTAAAGTAACGTGCCTAAGGACGACCCAGATAGGGGGCACTGACAACCTCTTAGTACATTAATTGAAGAAGCGACCTGTCATGTGCCCCTAGCGATTACCGGGACGAAAAGGATGAGGATGCGCAAAAGTCCGGCGCAGAAAGAATTGCGGTTTTGTGCATTGTGAGAGGTAAGTAAGACAAGTAATTTATTTCTCAAATTAAAGTTCACCACAAATTACATCAGATGTCAAAATAAAATATAGGTCATTCGAATTGAGATCCTCAAAGAAGTAAAATTAAAATCAACATAAACAATGTCAATGAAAAAAAAAACATTTCCTATTATTTCAAGGATAGTCTCGTTTAATGAGTACGAGACGATCCGGTGCTACTAGTTAGTACAGCTTGTGGCTCTGGGTATCGCGTAGGAGGCATCGTGCCAGTCACCGCAGTTCCCCCAACATGGACGATGAGAGAGAGTTTCAGAGTTTTTAGTGGGTATGCTATCTTCTTAGTGGTGAGTCCCACATAAACCGTCTGCCCCCCGGTGGACAGGTATGCGTAATGTCATTTCCTCCGGGACAAAAAAAAAGCTTGTGGCTCTGCGTCATAGTCTATACTCCTTCAAGTGTCGGAGACATACGAGCTGTCAGGCGGGTTATCGCCGAATACTACTAAAATGAGGGTAGATCGTTCCGCGTCATTATTTGGCGAGAAAATGGCGCAAATGCCAAAAAATGGCAAAATGCCAATGGCCTAAATGGTTAATTTTTTAGCGCGAAATACATAATTATACTAGGCCTAAAGGACAATGACGGATTTGTAAGGGGCAGTGGCGTCTTTTTTTTTTCTTGCGGCCAGCGACCAAACCTTGTTTTAGAAATAGAAAATATTGCAATAAACCAAACTTACTATGGCATATAGACTCCTGCATCAGTCCGAACTGAGTTATGGGCTTTAGAAGTTTTTTGATTTTACAAACTAAATATTTTTTCTTTTGCGCGCAATTTTCGCATAAATCGCAACAAAATAGAGACATTATACGAGTAAACATTGTGTGTGATATTTTTCGCAAATGGAAAAATATCTTATATGTCATTCGTCTTTTTTTCGGGTGGTCATCATCAAAACCTTGCTTTTATGATTAAAAAAGTGTAATAAACCAAACTTTTATGGCTTATAGACCTCTAAACGCCGTCCGAACTGAGTTATGGACTTTAGAAGTTTGCTGATTTTACAAACTAGATTTTTTCCTTTTGCGATCAAGTTTCGCATGAATCGCAACAAAATACAGACATTGTACGTGTAAACATTGAGTGTGATATTTTGTCGCAAAAGAAAAAAAAAACGAATGTGCCTTACGTCTCTTTTTTCGTGCGGCCATTATATAATTAAACCTTGCATTTTTAATGCAAAGTAGTGTAATGAAGCAAACTCACTAAGACATGTATCTTAGCACAGTTTTAACAGTGACAGCGGTTTAAGGGCGTATTCGCCGATGTTCCACTTAATGTGTAAGTTTGCTCTTATCTTATGATTAATCCGTTATCACGGAATATCACAGAATAAAATATAAAACCACATAAGTATCATATACTTTCATCAGCACCAAGAAACAAGACCCGGCACAAATATTATGTTTTATTCACAAACATTTGTGCTGGTCCGAGAGTGGTCTTCGTGTCTCAACCGGCGCTCAATTTCACTATGTTGTTGCGGTTAATCAAACTGAATATTATCTTATATTTAGCCTTAGAGAGGCTATGGTTGAGCAGATGAACTCAACGCGGATGGATGCGTTAAAAGCAGTGTCCGACTGGTGCGATCGTGACTTGATTGAGTTTAACGCCAACAATAGGTACTCAGGCAAGACTATTTTTCGCCAAATAGAGTCATTTATTTGACTCCTACTTTCCCGAAGGCACATAAACCAATAATCGAACGTTTTTTCTTAGCCTTTGCCCACAACCTTGGTATCTTTCTGGGACATTTTCTGGGTAAGCCTGTTCCAGCAACAACCTCATCATGGCTGAATGGGGTCCAACGCATAGCCATGACAAATAATAAAAATATTTAGATATTAGCCCATAACTCAGTTCAGACTGCGTTTAGAGGTCTTCATTGCTTTAGTAAGATTGGTTTTGTCTTTGCCTGACACACTTGAGCCAATGAAACTCTGTTTTCTTCTATGAACTTGGTATATTTTAGAATGTAATTACAATTTGTACTGTCCATCGCAACGTCCGTCGTAACGTAACTACTGTCGCGAGCAAACAGGCAATGTCCGCGTTCCCCGTATGATGCATGGGCCAGGCCATACGGCCAGGACCGTAGGTGACTGATGCTGCAGAGAATAGCTCAAGCCGAGGGACGAGCAGTACGGTTTCCGAGCGGCCACTCTACGACGCTCCAGCTCACGCGCATTCTCCACGAGCACGCTGAGACAAGTAACTCTGCACTGAGCCACTGCGCGGTTGGGGTCTTTCTCGATATCGAGAAGGCCTTTGACTGGGTGTGGCACCCCGGCCTGCTATTTAAACTCCTGGCCACGGAGATGCCGCAAGCACTGATCGCCCTGATAGCAGCGTTCTTCGACAGCCGTAGCTTCTACGTCTCGGTCGAGGACAATGACTCATCACAGCAGCCGATACGCGCAGAAGTGCCCCAAGGGAGCGTCCTATCCCCCGTCCTCTACTCACTATACACCAACGATATTCCTACTCTCGAGAACCAGCTTGACGAGTGGGAAAAGGACATAACTTTGGCGTTGAACGCCAACGACAGTGCCTCACCGGGCACCGACGGCCTTCTCGCAGAGTTAACACTGCAGGGGAAGAAGATCGCTTGGCAGCCTGTGGTCACCTACCTGGGCTGCAAAATAGACCAACTGACAATGACGACCGAAGTGACACGCGCCGTCAACTCCGCCAAGATGGCGGGCGCGATGCTCCGCCCCGTCATAGCATCTAGACTGCCGCTGCGGGCGAAGGTGGGCGTCTACAAGACCTACATTCACCCGCGGCTCACCTACGCCGCAGCCGCCTGGTACGCCCTCTGCTCGCCACCTCCTCGCTTGAAATCAAATTACAATGACGCAAAACACTAAGTACAGCTCCCTTGCACGATGGGAGTCCCTTGTAAGACACCACCTGCTCGCAGGTCGTTCTCCGGGCCTCCCTCATGGGTCTCACCTGGCGGGCTTGACCGCGCCAAGGGTGGCGCTCTGTGCAGTAGGGGAGTTGTACACAAAAACAAGGACGGTAAAGTCATTTACCTATAAAGATTACCGTGGGGGGGCACCACCTACGTGTTGAATGCCCGGCCAAGAGCATTTTTGCTCGAGGCCCGCACCGCCCACTGGGCGAATAAACCCGTCAGTGAGTCAGTGACTGAACAGGTTTATTACACTATTTTGAATTAAAAAAACAAGGTATCATTAAAAGTCACCCGAAAAAAAGACGAATGACATAAGATATTATTCCTTTTGCGAAAAATAGCACTCACAATCTTTACACATACAATGTGTCTATTTTGTTGCGATTTATGCGAAAATTGCGCGCAGAAGAAAAATATCTAGATTGTAAAATCAGCAAACTTCTAAAGCCCATAACTCAGTTCGGACTGAGCTAGGGTTCTTTATGCCATAGTAAGTTTGGTTTATTGCACTATTTTAAATCATAAAAGAAAAGTATGGTTGCTGACCATCCGAAAAAAAAACGAAAGACATATAAGATTATTGTTCCATTTGCTAAAAATATCACAGACAAAATGTTTACTTAATTATAATCATTTATTTAATTCAATTAATCTCTATTTTGTTGCGATATATGCGAAAAATGCGCGCAAAAGGAAAAATATCTAGTTTGTAAAATCAGCAAACTTCTAAAGCCCATAACTAAGTTCGGACTGCGTTTACAGGTCTATATGCCATAAAAGTTTGGTTTATTACACTTTTTTTAATCATAAAGGCAAGGTTTGGTTGATGACCACCCGAAAAAAAGACGAATGACATATAAGATATTTACCATTTGCGAAAAATATCACACACAATGTTTACTCGTATAATTGAGTCAGTGCGATGCGCGCTCGGAAACGGACGTGCGCCACTGTACAGTGAGAAATAATATTTCGTGATTTGCGCGGCAACAGCCGTCGCGCGTCATTGAGTGCTATGAGTGAACAACTTATAGCCAACGAGCTGTTGGCGTTCATACAAAATGCCATCGACACCATGGACGAGGTCAGCATCATGCAGATCTGCAAGTCCAACTTCAAGGAGGAAGAGATTTGCAGTGGCAAGGCGCTGCTTTTCCGGAGCGTCGGCAAGACCGACCAGATGCCATCTCGCCGAAGGGATGGAACCGAAAGGAGCGTGCAGGACATCATCACCCTGCTTAAGGAGACCGATCCCGATGATGTACCTTCTTTCGTCGCGAAGGAGCTGCACAAGCTGCCCCCCGTCAATTTCGACCATGTCGATGTAACTAGGCTGTTGAAGGACATCAACTCCCTGAAAGCTAGCCTAGCTAAAGTCGTGGGCAAGTTGGAAGCCTCTGACAACACCATCAGTGAGCTACGTGCCCAGGTAGAGTTATTAAGTAGCGCTGCCGCGGTATGTAGGTCACCTGAGGCGTCTAACGTGACCACTCGTCGCGGAGCGCAAAATGCATCCGTCTGCAGTTTGGAGTCGGCGCACATGAGTGCGTCACCGGCCACTGACACCGTGAACGATGCACCGCGCCCCGCTGCCCCGCCCTCCGCCCCGCCGGAGACGTCACGCGACTGCACGTCGACTCCTCAACGTGCTTACGCAGCTGCTGCCGCCAGCCGACCTGTAGCCAACGCTCCGCAACCTGAGAGGCGGCCTGTTCAGAAGAGGAACAAAAGTAGCCCGAATAACATCCATGCTACAGCACCTGAGGCTCCACCTAGCCATGTCTGCGACGAGGAGGGCTTCACAAAAGTTGAAAAGAAGAAGAGGAAGCCTGCCCGCCGTAATCTATGTGGTGCTGCACCGATCGGACCTAATCGTCTGCTGCGTCCAGCTATACCTACGACGCTGCTGTACGTGTCCCGGCTCCATTACTCTACGAAGACTGAGGAAATCGTAGAGTATTTGCAGAACAAGACCAATTTCACTTTGAGAGTCGAGCGGTTGGAGTCTCGCCATAGTGTGAATTTTAATTCTTTCGTGGTGAGAGTGCCTACCGATCATCTGTCGACTTTCATGAAGGAGGAACTTTGGCCGAAAGGAGTAATGTACCGGCGGTTTAGAGGCCGGCTACCTAACTCCGTTCCACGTCTGACGTCAGCGTCGCAGAAATGCGTTAATTAATTTTTAGTATCTTTGGTTTTTATGTTAAGTATATATGTTAGTCTATAAGGTATTTATAATATGGGCCGATTATATTTGTTAAGATCTTAAAATGTAATTTGTTGCCTGAAATAAATGGATTATTATTATTATTATTATAATGTCTCTATTTTTTTGCGATTTATGCGAAAATTGCGCACAAAAAAAAAAATATCTAGTTTGTAAAATCAAAAAACTTCTAAAGCATATAACTCAGTTCGGACTGATGCAGGAGTCTATATGCCGTAGTAAGTTTGGTTTATTGCAATATTTTCTATTTAAAAAACAAGGTTTGGTCGCTGGCCGCAAGAAAAAAAAAAGACGCCATTTTCAGACATTGGCTTTTGCAGCTTGGAACTGCACCTATTTCCTGATGAGCTGAAACAGCTCATATTTCGTCTCCGACACTCAAGGGGGTATTTGAGTGCTCACCTTTAGCACTTTCCCCTTGCGGATGAGCACGCGGCCCAGCAGCGGCTCGAGCACGGCGTCCACGCTCTCGCCGATGTTCTCCATGAGCACCACGTCGCCGTTGCTGACGCCGCGCTCGATGCGGTCCAGGTAGTTCCGCTGCGTCAGCCGGATCGTCACCAGCGCGTCACCATACTTGGACTTTATCCATTTGATGCCTTGCCTATGGTTAGTAAACCTTGTGGCTCTGCGTTATAGTCTGTATTTGGGTGCTCACCTTTAGCACTTTCCCCTTGCGGATGAGCACGCGGCCCAGCAGCGGCTCGAGCACGGCGTCCACGCTCTCGCCGATGTTCTCCATGAGCACCACGTCGCCGTTGCTGACGCCGCGCTCGATGCGGTCCAGGTAGTTCCGCTGCGTCAGCCGGATCGTCACCAGCGCGTCACCATACTTGGACTTTATCCATTTTATGCCTTGCCTATGATAACCAAGAAGTTGTCGTTGAAGAAAATAGGTAAACAGCGCAAGAGAATTCATCATTCGATCGATATGGTTTGTATTTTACAAATCTATATGAAACGACTAGACAAATACTTCGGCAGTTGGCTAGTTGGGAAAGCTGAACTAAAGATGACGAAGTTAAAACTGTAACATTCAAAAGTGAAAACCAAAAACCATGTAGAAATATAAAAACACTGACAGGCTTGCAATCAAAGACGTGAACCATTTAGTGATAAGATATTAGTAAAGTAAGGTGAAATAAAAGTAAGAAAAAAATATATTGGCTACAAACAATGAAGGCAAGCAATTAATAATAATGAAAAAAAGACACACACAAGAACAAAAAACGAACAAAAAACGAAAAACAAGTAAGTATCATTCCAATTAAAACTATTTTATTCAGTGACTTGGTTGATAGAAATATAATACTGACAAAAGAAAACTGAACAAAAAATCATTTTAACCAAATATGCCACTGGTCTACTACTCACAATTGCGGGTCAATCATTAGCGGCCAACGAGCTGAATTGGTCAGTATGGTCGCATTCTCCGTACTCATGGAATCGGTAGGCAACCCTTCGTTGTTCCACACCGCCACCTGGGCATCATCTGTCAGCATCGACAAAGGGTCTAATCCCTCAGTCGTCTCTATTTTTGGCTGAAACCACATGAGAAAAATACATAACATAAACCTCCTCACCTCAACTACGACGTGGAACGAGCTCTACTCCAACACGCGGGCTCAGTGCGGATTGTTGGATGGGTGTAAGGTTGGTTAGGAACCTTAATGTCAGATGTTATCAAGCCGCCCTAAGGCCTCTGACTAGGCTTAATGACCGACATCTTACGAAGTCAACCGGGACCAACTGCTTAACGGGCCTGCCGAAGCACGGAAATGCCCAAAACACTCATCACTAAATTTTGGACGAGGTGGTCACCAATCCCATTTCCGACCCGGCGTGTGTTGCTTTACAACAGCGACCGTCACCGATCACTGTCACATCTCAATTAAATTCCGATTTTAATTTTTGCTTGCCGTAAATAAAACGGTTACCGTTCAAGTACCTCGTGAAAACATTTTACTATCGGAGACTCACGTTTGTCTTGGCAAGCATGGGCAGCCAATCGTCGTTCATGAGCTGCTGCCGGTAGCGGCGCATGAAGCAGCCCACGTAAGAGATGAATGCTGTGATCAGCAACACGTCGCCAGGTAGCATCACTCCGGACTCTTTCAGCATTTGCACCGTCGCTGTCCATCTAACATTCACAAATTACCCAAACACTTCAAACATTGTTCAAAAATTCTAAAAGCATTTTCGCTATTTTGAAATGGAAAAAGAAAGACTTTCGCGATATTACTAGCTTACTCAGGATCCTATCCATACACACAGCCCACTTGGGAAAAAAACGTCCTGGTTCATCAGTTTTTCTCTTTTCTTTCAAGGGAAATCTCTTCTGCCCAATGCTTTTATGCAGAACATCTCCTAACAAAATTGCATTTTCGGAAAAAATACTTCAGTACTTAAGCGTTCAAAAATGAATTAACTGAACGGCTACCGTAAAAAATCTTGTGTTAAAAGCTCGTTTTCAATTAGAGTTAGTACACAATTAGTACACTGCACCTAATTTTTTCAGAAGCCAATCCATTGACCAGTCTGTTGGCGAGATCGATGGTAGCGTTGGTCGCGTCCGCCTCAGCTTGACATTTCATTTTCTCGTTCACTGCCTCTTGGAAAGCTTTCATTAACACTCCTAGTTTCTCTTCCAAATCCTGTAAAGTGTAAGCTTAATAGTAACATCTTACTACACCTCGCCCTGAGGTGAGTGAGTGTGATGTGTTTATTTAAATATTTGCCCGGCCAATAAATGCTAAAACGACATTTATGTAAGTCATTCTCAAAAGTATGAAAAGGTGACTTAGCAGCTTAAGCCAAACAAAGCAAAGGAAAAATACAATTCGAGCCAAAACGAACTCTTATTACCTTGATCTGCTCAGTAAGGAAGCCGAGCTTATCACGCGCGGCCTGAAGTTCAGCATTAGCAGCATTGAGGGCCCGTCGCTTGGGCTCTACCACCACGTATACATCGTAGAACTTGTAGATGTTGATCACCCACGCACACAACCCAGCTGCCGCGGCGGATTTGGACATTATGAACTCCGCGTTGAACTCTGGATTCTTGATGTACGGCGTTACTGCCTAGAGAAGATCGTTGCACTATCAGTTACTCAAAAATATAAATTAAATAAAAACGCGATAAAAACGTAAAGATTGCTTAAATGACTAAGTAGGATATGATTAGGATACCTTGATAACATCAGGATGAATGTTTTCTTTATCGTAGTAGACCAGGTCGTATAAGAATTGATCCACTTTGTTCATCATCAACTGAAACAGAAAAAAACTTTCTCAAATTATTTTTTTTGCAGTCAAAGAAATATGGAGATTCTCGAGGCTTCGTTTTCTTACAAAAGCCATAATGACGGTTTTAAAGTAGGTATCCAAGACAACTCACATAAATGCTGCTGAAGAGCATAGTTTGTGAGATAGCTCAATAGTGCGTTCATTTTCATCATACAGGTATTTTTTTACGATGTCTGGTTAACCACGCTTCTCCTTTTATTCAACGCGTTCATTTACAAAAATCATTGAATTTATTGAGGCCAGTTCGGTAGTTTTTGTTGCGATGTGCAATTCAAATACCTTGCAAGCCTTCCAGGACCGGTCCTTAGGGATCTTCCCCCGCTTGGAGAACAGCACGAGCACAGCGGCGGTGACGTTAACGACAGCATCGGGTGGCGAGCCGAAGGACTTCAACTCAGTGAGATTGTTCTTGTTCAGGGTGTTCAGCGCTTCCTGTGCCGCGAGCAACGCCGGCTCTGCCTTGGCCAAATCGTCAGCACAGATCTTCGCTTTAATTGTCACGTCTTCTTCAATCACCTTCACTTTTTTCTCCTCCTCGGCAGCTATGAGTGGGTAAAAGTCATTCTTGGATAAGAAGGCAAGAAAAGCTAGCAAGCGTGGGCTTTGAGAGAACTAGCAGACTAAGTAAACCTGGTGTCAATGCCCCAACAGTTGTAGTGGTTGCGGCTAAAAAATATTATATATTTAAAGGGATCACGAAAAAGCTGTTTTAAAATTGGACCTACCGAATGCCTTTTCTTTTGAGACTTTCTCACTTTCAGCACCGACCACATCAATAAGTTCTTCAGCCGCTCTATTCTTGATCTTCAAATCGATTTCTTGTTCTGCTAAAGTCACCTGTGCAAGCAAAATTGATTTAACGAATTTGTCAAACATGCTAGCCATTCACAGCTGATTCTAACTGATAGAATGGGTCACTGAACCCAACTATAGTATTATAAACCAACCAAGTATAAGAGTTCTATTATTCGATTCAGCTAAAAGGCTTGTAATGAAATAAGGTAAACATAGCAACAGCTACCTTCAACACGGCGACATCGCCAGCACACGATGCCAATTTTTCAAGTCCATTCTCAAGCCTCAATATCATCATCTTGAGATTCTTGGTCTTCTCGTTGAGCAACTTCGAGTAAAGCGTGATCTGCTCAAGAAAGGTCTTGGGCGTGGTGTAGTTGTACCGTCTCTCGTTGGTGAAATACACCGCTGACATTTGGTTCACACTCTGATGGACGTGGGCCATGAATACAGCTACTGCGTCCACTAAGAATGCCTGTAAAACAACTACATTTTTAAACAGGTCTTTTACAGCTTTGTTGTAAACCATACACCATCTCATACCATTCTTTGTTTTTCATCAAATGTCATAAGGAAACAAAAGCGATTCATTTTTTTAAGAAATATGAAAGCCACGTAGATAAGAGACCTCAACAATGTCAAATCCTTATTGTAATAAGAAAATCTTTGAAGGAATCGTGGCTAGTATCAAACCTAAGTGTACAATAAAAATGTAATCCTACCGGCAACGATTCAACTTCTGAGATGAAGCGCTTAGAGACGGACCGCAGGGCCTCTGAGGGCCACTCGTGGAACCAGTTGATAGCGGTGCAATTCACGATAGACGGGAACTTACGCGCCCGTACTCGCAGCGTTGCGCCCACCGGTGAGAAGCATAGGACCACCTGGTACCGGCGCATTAGGTTTAAGAATTATTCAATGAAGAATTGAATTTTGAATGAATGAATTTTTCTGTCATTATCTCGCAGATAAAAAAAAAAGTCGGGTTTTCCTTCCTGACGCTATAACACCAGAACGCACGAACTAATTTCCACGGTTTTGCATTCGTTGGAAAGGTCTCGGGCTCCGTGAGGTTTAGAGCAAACATTCAGGAAAATTTCAACAGAAAAGCGGGAAAATCTTCTTCACATACAGCGCCATCTGGTGGCGAAACGGAGTTCGCTGGGTTTACTAGTTGACTATAATTTCTGACAAGTCATAAAATTATTAAAAGTTACATTATAGGACTCCAGGAAATAATAAAATAAAAATATCAAACCTTGAATATAAAAAAAAACTGACCTTAAGCATGGTCCTAACTCGGTTGATGAAGAATCTCCAGCAGTTTTCACGTGTGTCTGGTACACCCGATGCTTTTGTCTGCATTACAATAGAAAAAATATAGTACAGTTTTTGAGCAAGCACAAGCGCAACACGTAATGTTAAATACCTAGCTAGTTCAAAATGAACGGCTTTAATCTGTTACAAGTTATCTTTTCAAAATGTCTCGTATCACATCATCGAAAATAAAACAATGAATAGACCATCTCACCTCTCCCCTGACACCGTTGATAAGGTTTTCAGTCTCATCATCGGCAAAAAGCTCAGGAATCTCGCCGGATGCCAGCAAGTCATTGATTAGCACCAGGAACCGCTCCTCAGCCACTTGAGCGTCCGTCATCAGGAACACGTTACCTATATTCTTCAGGCCAGCTTTCACGTACAGGCCGGCTATGGACAGTGTTTCATTTTGTCACTCTGAGGCAATCCATCTTATAATACCAATTTGATATTTTGACTCGACTACGGCGAAGCAAGAGGGAGGGTTATGATTTTGACCTGTATGTATGTATTTAGGAGTTCCATTCAAAAAGTTCTAAATTAAAATAACATTAAAACATTTTCAATTTCAATGAAAACCAGCTACGTTAATCAATTTCAGAAGCATTCGGGCATACTACGAGTAGCTTGAAAAAGCTGATATTGAGAATATAATTGAAGAAGCAATATTACTTCCGCGCAAGTCACGTAATAATGACTTCTTACCCAAATCCAGTTTGAGATCGTTGATACTGTATCCTTTGCGTAACTGCACTTGGAACACCTCCAGGGAAGATATGAATGCGGAAAGCCGCGATAGCGATTGTTTCCCGGATCCACCAACGCCAACCAACAGCGCATTTCCTCGGGGTGCTTCTAGAATACGGTTAATTCTACGAAAAAATATATATGTTCTATTAAAAGAAACACCATTGAAGGACCAACCAAAAACTGACCCTTGGTAAGTAACATACTCAATGGCAATTGCCTAGGCTAGAAAATAAACGAAGAGACACGAGTACAAAAAACCAACATTATGCTTCCTAAATTAACAAACGAGTTATTGAAATAATATTAGCCCTACAGTTCTCACCTGCATATGTGATACATGGCGTCCTCGAAGAGCACCAAATTCATTGTAGCAACCAAGTCATTGTAGGAAGACAGTGACTCGTCTAATAGCTTTTTGATCTGCGCCCAATCTCGGATAGGGAAGTACTTGGGGTCACCTACGCCTTCCGCGAAGTGACAGTAGATAAGCGGTTTTTCAAATACCACATTTTCGTCATAGTCCTGAAAAATGCTTCAGGTGCTATATCCGAAGATCAAAAGAAGAACTAAGTAGTAAAAGATCTTATATGAGAAACGTGTTGCATTATAGGTACCTTACCTCACAATTCTTTTTGATGACGTCCGTTATGAGTTTAAAGAAACTCTCATTGTCGGTGGCGTCGACTAGTTTATCGGAATAGACGCGCGTGGCCTCATGCATCCAGAGACGGATCAGCTCCGACTGCTGCTTGATCGCATCTCCCGTTGTGAATAATATACCCTAAAGGTGAAAACGGAGTTTTAATCACAACTTAGAGGTCATGTATCAAAAAAGAAGTAAGAATGTATAAGGTGAAGAAATAGGTTATTATTATTATTTAGCATTTTCCATGCAGTATATTTACCAAAGATCCGAAATTCAGAAAAAGACATTTGGTCTCGCCTGAAGCCATCAGGCGAGAATCGAACCCGTGTCTCCCGCTAACCGGCGACTGCTCTTACCATTGAGCAACCGAGACCGGCCAAATCTTTCTGGTATATTTTACCCTCTGAGCCAGGGTGATTCCAACACTCGGAAGAAATATTACTACAAATATTTAACTAGGTGTGTGTCAGGACCGTAGCAAGTGGAAAGAAGTAGTCTCTGCCTACCCCGTGGGAAAGAGGCGTGATGGTATGTATGTATGTGATGAAATGTTTCAAATAATGGATGTCAAACCTGGAAGATGTTTGAGAGATCCCGCAAATTAAATATGTAGTGGAACTTGATGGCTGTAGGCAAAAACTGAGTGGCAAGTTTGTTGTGCAGCGCAAGCGCAGCGTTGACGAGCGGCTCGGTGTAGCGCTGCACGGCTACGCCAAACTTGTTCAGTGGGTTTGCTGTGTGCTGTGACAGGATCGACTTGTAGATGTGGAAACAAGCGTCCAGCCCTGGGAAACTAATCATAAACAGTATGTTTAACAAACTGGCCACCTTATTGAAGATATGTTCTATGAAGTAGTAGTACACGTAGTATCCATTACGTGTACCTACTATTTAATGAAATGTTTTTTTGTTGGCAGATTTAATTTTGTTTTTTTTTTCATAGAGAATATCAAAATGCTACTTGAGTTACGTTTGCAGTTAAATTTTAAGCATAATTTTTTTTCTGTCGACCTTTTTCACTGGTTATGAGAAGTACCTACACAGCTCCTCAGGCTACCCATTTCAACCTTAACCTCTGAAATGGGAAGTCTAACATGCCGTTAATCGTCTTAACCTAAAAATAAAATATAGGTAAGTACATTATATTTAATAGTGTACTCAAATTCTGTTGCTAACCTGACTGCAAATGTACAGAAGTGTCTTTGCAGGCGCGGGTCGATGGTGAAAGATCCTGCCGTCGGGTTCATGCACGAAACAAACATGCAGTTTGAGATGTCCTTTAGGGACAGCTTCTGTCGATCGTACCTTCGAAATAAATCATTTGTAGAGATTTCATTCATTTTTAGTAAGTACTAACTCAATGCCTAAGGTTAGTGCGTCTACTTAATACACATCTACCTCTAAACAACCATAATGGTACTCATACCAATGCTTATAGTCCATGAACTGCCTGATCAAAGTATGCGGCTGCACAGTGCCGTAGGTGTCGACCTCAGGCATGTTGAAGTCATCCACAAAGTAGATCATGAATTTGCTGCCCGGCGGACCAAAGTTGCGACCAGATTTCTTCTCCAAAGGCTTTTCCAATACTTTTTGGATCATTTCTGTGGTAGCAAAAGTAAGACCAACATAATAAACTCTTGAAGTAATTTAGTAATTAAAATAAAACGCTCAATCAATTTGCCCGGTAACTTGAAAAATGCAGGCCAAAGACATATTATCATTTTAATTTAGTTGTGCAAACAATCTTGGTCATGTATTCTCAATTAAAATTCTTCAATTCTCAATACGTTAAAATGACCAAAAACATTGTGACAAGTTAACGAGTGAAGTGCAGTGACTCATAACAGTGCCGAAGATCGTGTTTCATTACCTTTTATGGGCATAAAAATACTCGCCCAATGATTCACCTAAGCTCTGTTACCTCCATACTTGAATGTGGACGACTATTTCAGCGCAAATGTTAAGCGAAGTGGTAGCCTAAAGGTACAATCATTGCGCACGCTACTAGAGGGACCACGTTCGAGCCTGAGTACCGGCACTCAAGTTTGTCATTACTATTTTGCTTATTCCAATTTTCAAATACAAGCATAATAATCTGTAAACAACATGGAAACAGATAACATCACTTGTAGACGAAAGAAGGCGGTATCAATGGAAGACATTTCAAATTCAAATAGTCTGATGTTTGACACAACAATGCTGAGTATTCCTGGAACATCTATTAACGACAGCCAATTACTCACTGACTATAAGGAAAAAGTAAGGATACTCACAAGTGAATTAGCAGGTGCCCATCAGGAAATAGAGCATTTAAATAGAGAGAATATGCGCCTTAAGTCTGACCTAGGCGCAACATTAAATAAGGTTTATATGTTAACAAAGGACGCACCTGATGGCGTGTTGAATAATAATTTCGAACAAGCCGCCGATCCCATTGGTGAATGCCAGATACCCGAAAATATTATAGCACCTAACCACGCAGATCAAGATCAAGTAATTAACTATACGTTGGAGCTACCCAACCTGAGCCAAAATGAAGATGCAGTGGAGCCCGTCATAATTGCTCAAGAGATTTCAGAAGGAACTAGTATGGCTGAGGTACATACTGAGCTATTAAACTTTGAATGTTTTACAGAAAATAAAGAATCTTGCTGTCGAAACATTGACGCCAATGTTATAAGTAGTCCAAAAAGTAAAGTTGTCATAATTGGTGACCAACAATGCCGCGGTATTCGTCGTATCCTCCAAAAACTAATTGGACAACAATACTTAGTAACATGTTACTGGAAGCCAGGTGCCGTTTTAAAAGATATAACGTCGGCTTACTGCTTGGAGTTATCCCAATTAGACAGGAATGACTATGTTATATTATTAACGGGAACAAATGACAGTAATCCTAAAGACTTTCAATTCTACATGAAGAAATGGCTTATGATGATGTGTAATACAAATGTTCTTATTCCAGAAATTCCTTATAATAGATACTTAAATGTAAAAAAATTGAACTATGAGTTGAGATTTACATGTGGTGACTTTGCACATGTGCTTTTTGTTAATTTAAATTATGACACCCTTTTGTCGTATCGGAGTTTTGCGCTGAATTTAGCTAGATCTTTACTCAAGGAAATACTCCATATTGACTATAAGACTAAGAGAGATAATTATAATCAGGCTCGGGAATCAAGTCATACTGCCACACCAAAATTAGTTGACAATAGCACACAAACAGATACTATTAATGTTGACAACCTGACTGACCGTTGTTTTCCGAATGAGAAGTCAGAAGATTTTTTTCGTATGCAACCAAATTAATATAATGAACCAGAACATTAATGGTTTAGTATCTAAAGCAGATTTGCTAGCAGTATCACTTGAATCCTTAAATAAAACTATGGATATTGTGTGTATCACTGAGCATAATATGAGGGGTACGGACAGGGACACATTGAGAATTCCGAATTATGTTCTTGGGTCTATTTTTTGTAGGAAAAGCCGCCGAGGTGGCTCTTGTATTTTAGTTCGGGGCTCTCTACAATATAAACCAATTCGAGAGATTGAGAAACTAAGTATTGAAGGCATAATGGAATGCTCTGGAGTGGAGCTTTCCGAACACAAGCTGTATATTATATGTATCTACAGGCCACCGAGATCAAGTTTAGAAGACTTCAACGCCTTTTTTATTGGCTTTGATTCATTGCTTCGGAAATTTTGTTTTAATAGAAAAAGAATAGTAGTTTGCGGAGACTTTAACATTAACTTACTAAATCAAAACAAAAAAACTACAGATTTCTTGGAGATTGCGCAGCAGTACAATTTAAACATAACCATTAAAGCACCTACAAGGCTAATAAGTGGTACTTGTTTGGACAATATCCTCACAAATATTAAAGGCTATAAGGCTGAAATAGTTGAGTTGGCCATATCGGATCACACGGCACAAGTGATATCGTGTCCAGTTAATCATACTCCCGTTCTTAAATACTGGTACATTGAAAGGAGAGACTACAGCCCAGATAACATAGATAAATTTAGACAGTGCATAAATGCTTTGAGTTTTAATGACGTTTTTCAGAGCGACGATCCTGACAGTTCTTTTGACAACTTTTATGACATATTTTGCTTATTTTATAAATTATGCTTTCCAATCATACGTATCAAAATCTCATCTAAACTAAGGCCTAGATGGATGACAAAGGGCATCAAACTCTGTTGCAAACGTAAGAGACAACTTTTGTGGCAATATCTTAAAAAACGTACTGACGAAAACAAGAATGACTTCCTTAATATAAAATCTAGACTTAACCGTATCATTAAATTAACTCAAAAGCGCCAAAATAGCAAATTTATTAATTCAGCAAGTAACAAGTGCAAAGCTACCTGGAACGTAATTAATGGTAAAAAAGTAAACGCACCTAAGGAACATATCAAGCAAATAGTGGCCAACGATCAAATAGTTTCAGACCCAGTTGATATCGCAAATTCGTTCAACAAATTTTTCATAAACCACATTGTAAGATCTCAAGCAAATGCCCAATCTTTAAACATAGCAAATATGAGTAATTCAATTTTTATGAATCCTACAGTTGCAAATGACATTTCTGAAATAATTTTAAATTTGAAAAATAGTAAAAGCACTGGTTATGATGACATATCTACAGAAATATTAAAACGAATACCAACTAAATTGTCTCATATTTTAAGTCACATTATTAATAATTGTATTTCAAAAGGCACCTTTCCTAATAAATTAAAAAAGACAATCATTGTACCTCTTTTCAAGAAGGGTAATAGACGTGATATTACTTGTTATAGACCAATAGCATTGGTGCCAGTCATTTCGAAAATATTTGAGAGAGTGATTTACAACTCCTTAAGTAACTATTTTGAAAACTATAACATCTTTGCCGAGGAACAGGTTGGTTTTAGGAGGAATAAATCAATAAATATCGCAATTTATAACCTTCTTAAAACGATTATGCACAACGTGGACAAGAAAGAGTTGACATGCGCCCTGTACATGGACTTAACAAAAGCATTTGATTGTGTTGACCATGGTATATTGTTAAAAAAACTGTCTGCGTATGGTATAAGAGGTAACGTACTGAAACTTGTTGAGTCGTATTTGAGTAGCAGAATTCAATCCACTAGAGTCACCAGAATATGCCCTATTAAAAAAACTGAAATTAACTATTACTCAGAATTTGAAAACGTGTCACTTGGTGTGCCACAAGGTAGTGTCTTGGGGCCACTGTTATTTATAGTCTACATAAATGATCTGCCAAAAACCACCAGTCACCAGACAGTATTATTTGCTGATGACAGTACCATTGTGGTATCGGGACCTGACAAAGTTCAGTTAGTACGAGAAGTAAATTACACTTTGGACAATGTTATAACTTGGCTAGATTCGAACAATTTAAAAATTAATCTTACAAAGACAAAAGTAATGACATTTGGAAATAGAATTAGTGACATTATTGGAATCGACATTAGTTATTTAGAATATAAAATTGACCAAGTAGATAATACAACTTTTTTAGGCTTAACTGTTGACCATAATTTGGATTGGAAGACTCACATTGAAAAAATGTGCTCACGTCTAAACCAGCATTCTTATGCCCTCTACATGCTTGCAAAGACAGTAGATATTGACGCGGTTTTGACAGCATATCACGGATATGTCGTGCCCCTTCTAAGATATGGTGTCATGTTCTGGGGTAATTCAACGGATAAAAGTACAGCATTCAAGGCCCAAAAGAAATGTGTTAGGTCTGTATTTAAACTGCATCAGACCATTAGTTGTAAGCCCTATTTTCGAGAATGGAAGCTCTTAACCCTACCCTCCATATATATCTTGGAAACAGTTTTATTTGTTAAAAAGAACTCAGAAAAATTTCCAAAACTTAAAAATAAACGACACAACTATAAGATCAGCATGCCTCCGAACAAAACGGCTTTATTCAACAAAAGCATATTTTGCATGGCACCCCGAGTCTTTAACCACCTGCCCAAATCTATCCATGAGTTGGGAAGTTTTGATGAGTTCAAAAACGCCGTTAAAGGATTGCTTCTTGAGAAAGCCTATTACAGTGTAGAAGAATTTTTATTAGATAAACTTTGATGTAAATTTTAATTTATTGTAATGTTAAATGTTAGTTAGTGATAATTGTACCTAAACCATAATATAATAATGTAATTTAATGATCATGATGATAACTGCAATTGACCCTATAATGTAATGTAATATAATAATGTAATAATAATGTACTAATTTTGCATGCCGAATGTTTAGTAGGCTAAGTATGGTGAAACATCACACTCTGTATTCCATCTGCATCTAACACCCATATTTTGCAAATAAATATTTGATTTGATTTGATTTGATTTGAATTATTATCCATCTCCAAATTGAAGAATACATGTGTTTTGTCGCTAAAACTATTTGACGAAATAAAGTATTCACCTACCCACGTGAAGGTATAGTCAAACATTAGAATGCAGTTTCTCATTGTTTTCTAGCTATTCTTCCAAAACGTTAGGAAATAAATTACCAGAGGTTGTGTAAAAGTTGAGTGGCACGTTGGCGATGGCAAATGAATCCGGAAGCGAGTTGAGCTTAGCTGCCACACTGACGGTCTTGCCGCTGCCTGCGCTGCCCACCAGCATCACCGGCTTTTGCTTCGCGATGAGCAGGTCCATGAAGAACCGAATGCGGGTAGTTTCTGACGTCGAGACGAGACAGGACTAGAACAAGATCAGTTCGAGTATTGATACGGTTTTCGAAAAGTTCATCACAAGAAAAAAATAAAGGACTCAAGGGCTCAAGGAGAATCTTCGAGACAGTGAAGTGATTTCATGAGCTGTTGTGAAGGGTTCGTAAAAATCTAGTGGTTAATTAGCCACCGACGCAATAACATAAAATATTACCTAACGCCAAGGTTACCAAGTCTTTGGTACCGGGTGTCAAAGCCCTTGTCGTTTTGAAGTGCTTTATGTAAATGACTGGATTATTGAGTGTGAGACTTCTTTACCTGTAATGGTAAATCAGGGTCCAGTTCAAAGTTCTCTATTTTCTCCGACCATGGCAACCATTTTTTACTCTCCGGGTCGATGAAGAAACTGAACACGTTGCCAGTGGAGGGGAATTTAATCTGTTTGAACTCGTTGCAAAACCACTTGCTGAACTCGTTACGCCAGTCTACCAGCTGATCTTGGAAGAGCGCAGATCCG
This sequence comes from Udea ferrugalis, assembly GCA_950022985.1. Classification (NCBI taxonomy): domain Eukaryota; kingdom Metazoa; phylum Arthropoda; class Insecta; order Lepidoptera; family Crambidae; genus Udea; species Udea ferrugalis. Next base: position 7,572,072 of record OX465533.1, read on the forward strand.
AAGCCCCATACAATGCAGAATACGAAGTATGTCTCATACCTGATGGAGAAATGTTATTGTACTTTATTGTTAGACCGAACGTCTTTGGATTTTTTTAATTTCCTTTTTATGATATAAGTTTGATTTCATAAAACTGCTGTTGTTTGAGCCTGAGCCTGAACAACCTCATGTTCCTCTATGGATATAGGACAGACAGAACTAAATACTCTTACCATTCCTTAGGGCAGTCGCTGGGTAACAGAGACTTGTTGAGGAAGCACTCAAGCAAGTAGCACGTGAGCTGTATTTGCTGCAATTCAGTAAGAGGCGTAACGCGCTTGTATTTCTTGCACGATTCGAGCAACGACGGAATATATTTGTCAAAAAATACAGTCAGCATCGCCTTTTCCGATTCATCGTCTCTTGTAGTGTCTATCCACGAAGCTACGAAACTGCAAAACAGGTTTAAGTATTAGTTAGCCCTGTTTAACTACTGTTATCAAGGCGTTTTGAAAGCTTTTACGTAAAAGTACTCACGGATTCCATCCCAAGTCCTGTGGGTTGATGTATAAAATACCGGCTCGAGATACTGTAGCTGGCGTAGCAGTACGTAAATTCGAAATTTCAAATAGCAATCTCATTGTTTTGTTCAATGCAATTCGCTCGTTACTTGCCAACGTCAATACCTAAACAAAGTAAAATAATTAAATATCATCTACATAGGTCATAGAGCCATCTAACTCCATTTTTTGTTGTAAATACATTCATAATATTATACACACACACACTTGGATCTTCCATTCACACTATGTACTGTGTGGGAATAAAATCCGCGACCTCAGGTGTAGTAGGATCCCTTAAAGTAAGTTTATGACAGAGGCCTTTTTAGAAAATATACTTGGCTTTTTTCCTTCATAAAGAAATTAAAATATAAAAATAGAAACCTTGTTGTCATCCATCAAAGTGTTTAGGCTCTCAATCCACATGGGGTCGATGTCTCCATCGAGCACAATCCACTTAGGTCCATCACCAGGCATGTTGGCCATATCTCTCATGATGGTTGAAAAGAGACCGTCTTTCCACTCTCTCGTAGCGGGGTTGATGACCCCAAACAGCTCGTCGTTAGTCACAGCCTTCATTTACATGGGAAACAAAAGAATAAGGTCATTTTTCTACCCAGAGAACTTGAATTGGACCTACCTACTTAATCAATAAAAAAATATCTAATTTACTATTTAAAAAATGGATAAATTACGCTTTAGCTTCACCGAAAAATAAGAATTCCAGTAGGTAGTCAAAAGATGTCAAAAAAGAAAACTCAAAAAATAAAACGGAGATGAATCAACAAAAACCTTAGGATCCAGGTCGTTGTAGAATGGTTTCAGTTTGAGCATATGGTAGGTCTTGTGGAGACATTGCCACACCATAGACTTGCCAGTGCCAGCGAACCCGATGATAAACACTGAGTGCCGGACGGCGAATAGTTCAACTAACTGCACCATCTAAAAGAAAAAACATTATTAACCGCCACCGACATGAAACTCAACTGCGTTAGCCTATTCAGACGTGCTTGAGAAGACATATTTATGAATTTAAAGTGTCTAATGTATAGCTGCTAAAGCTTTGTACAATAATACAGATCACCACTACAATTAAGAGCAAAATGAAGAGCAAGTACAGCTATGACGGCGAAGGTAAAGTTTAACACTGAATCAAACTTTTTTCAAAATATTTCTCGTAACCTTTAGAATGAATCCATGTTCCGGTTGCAACTTCATCGATACAGCACCGTCTACCAAGCTCTTCTCGAAGTCAAAGTCCCTCTTTCTGGGTACATCCAACGCCGGGAACAAGTCACCGATCAGGCCCATGAATACAGGTGTATCGTCTGTCACGATTTTAGGAACGTTGAAGTCTCGCAGAGCTCTCATGAGCACTTGGTCTTCTGGCCTTAACCGATCACCTCGCTTAAACAGAAGAATTTAACAACATGACCAAATGTCTTTTTCTGGTTTTCTTTAGAAAGAAGAATTAAAATTATAGAAAAGAGGAAAATTTGTTATAATCGCAAATAACCAGGTAAGTAAAATACTTATGTATGCAATCAAGTTTTTGATGAATAATATCCGTCTAAAATCTCCTGAACGAGGTTAACAAATTACTGGGCAAAAACATTGCAGTTGAGCTATGCATGCCGTTAAGTACAAACGAGGTTAATCATACCTTCAGCGAACCAGCTACCACAAGTACGGACTTAATAGCTCTCAAGCCCCAGTCGTAGTGGTCCTGCTTAGACAGCAACTCCTTGCAGAGAGTGTACAGCGTGATGAATTTGCGCGCCAGCAGACGCGCTTCCTGGAAGCCCTCGGCCACCAACATGATCTCGCAAATCAGCTCAAAGTCAGGAACCACCATAGCACACGGCCTATGCGAGAATCAGAACTAGATGAAATGTGAAATTACTTAAAATTCACAAATTACCGACCGTTGCAAGACAGAAGGTGTATATTATAGTCAATTCTACTAAGTTTGCACACGTAGAGAAACATCTTTTTTTTTAAATATCGTGATTCCGGCGAACTTGGGTGGAGGTACTCATATTATAATACGATTAATTGGTTTTTACCTGAAAAGCGCTTTCAAATTCTCCGGCAGCTCCGTCCTGCCCGCATAACCGGGATTCATAGTAATGAACATGCCGACGGTGGGTATGAGTGTGATGTACTCGCCCATAAAGTCGAACTTCTTCTTCTTAAACTTGATCGCGTCTAAAACGCTTTTGACTTGCACTGAGACTACAGACAGCACTTCTACGGAAATCCTGTTGAACTCGTCAAAGCATCCCCAAGCGCCGGTTTGGGCTAGACCTGCACGCAAAAACTTTCAAAACTGTAACACCTAATAGTTATGTAATTGACATATTTATCAGACACATTCACCTTACTAATATTATTAGAGGAATTCAATGTAGCCGCGATAATTTAATGAAACAATTAAGTACTTCAAAGTTGTAGAAGCACCAGTCTTACCCTTATAAATATTCCCGCAAGATTTGTAGTCCATTTGTTCGGAGCAGTTGAACACATATACCATGATGCCGAGCGCACGTCCCAAGTCCTTGGTGGTCTCGGTCTTGCCGGTCCCGGCGGGGCCAGCTGGAGCACCGCCCATTATCAAATGGAGACTCTATGATGTAATCAATTTAATAAAACAAGAAATTTTCCAATGAATAAACGAGTAACGTTCGGCTGACATTATGATAATGAAACGTGTAGGTTAGTATGATGCAGACGAAGAGCAAAATCATTTCAATCATTATGGCTGCATAACGAACTTTTGTAATTTGTTTTTATTATTATCTTTATTGTTTTTGTTTGATAAGTACCCAATAAAATGTTTTCTTTCTTTCTTTCAAAACTCTTTCTGTTGTTATAGTCACGCCACAGATTGTACCTGTGTACCCTTGGTCATTAACCAAAAATCTAAATTGATCAATATGTTTAACAATAATAAAATAAATTTTTAGTGATCACCTGAGTTAAAGTTATGTAGCAACGATCAGTAAGAGGCGTGATGACGAGCCGAGGTGTGTTTCCCAAGTACTCGTAGTCATAGAGGAACTGTGCGTCACATATATTGGCGTAGCAGTTGTTTAGGTTCATATCCCAACGATGCCTGATGGTCAGAATCATTGTTAAAAAACACAAATACTGAAACTAACTATGAAAAAGCAAAGATAATGTACGTGTTGCCAATGTTTAACATAAAATTGATAATATTTTGGCAAATCGAGCTTAGAAATAAAATCATTCACCTCAACTGACTCTGCCACATGAACGCATTAGAATTCTCCACTTTGGAAGTGATGAGCTTAGCGACAACGTCTCGCGAGTGCACGTCGATAGTGCAAATTGTCATGATCTTTTGCCGGTCGCCAACAGTCAGGTCTCCCAGCAGAAGTACTATCAATGCATTCAGCTGAGCGATTTGCTTCTTTTGATAGTCCTTCAGGGCACCTTCGTAACCTGATTAATTATGAAGCGAAACATAAGTAAACGTAACGTTACAATATTTATTTTGAGCCTTAGTTTATTTGGCTTTGCGACCAACCAAAAGTGATTGTGAAGTATTACCTTCTTCCAGCTTCTCGAACGCCTGATTCGTTTCAGTGGTCCACCAAATCTGCGTGCCGACCAGCGCAGGTTGGGCTGGCCAGTCAAACACCCATTCATCTCTAGATTTCTCTTCGTAAGACTTCACGCTATGTTCGAATATATCTCGCAAGGTGTATCGCATACAGTCCGTAACACGATTCAGCCATAACTCAACCTGGTGGAAGACAAATGAGTAAGTTTATAGTAGAAGCTTCATTGCGTAAATTTAGTGAGAATAAAGCCAGAACGAAGTAATTGTCCTGCTCTTATACACTACAGACAAGGGCAAATGAACACGGTAGCTTATAATAAAATTGTACCTTTCCTGAACAATCGCAACAAGGCGCCTTGAAGGGCACATGCTCTTCATTCTCCTTGGATATCATTTCGAAGGCATGCTTGCTGCCAGATTTAGGGAATACCAGCTTAGCCAGGTTGTCGTAGAGTTTTGTGAGATGCCGGCAGACAGCTGGCGGATTGTTGCCGTTTGATAAGATGTCTGAAAGTAAGGTATTGTTAATAACTCTACACAGGCACTGACTTCAATATACTGGTAAATTCCATTCCAAGTTATAAATATTCTGTTTACCGAGCAAATCCGCAGAAGATACAAAGTAGAAGCGAGGATACGCCAAACGCTTCGTCTCCAAGTAATCGTTGAGTGCCTTCTCGCAGAGATTGAGACCAGCCATTAGTTCTTCGAGTTTGTCAAGCAGACCGGGCTTGTTGGTCGCTTGTACTACGTTTGGAGTTTTTTCTATGTCTTTTAGCAGTTCCTGAAAAACATCTCAGAGATGCATTCTGAGTTACATTTGCCTTTCTATCTGTTACCAAGATGGAAAGGCAAATATAACTCAGAATGCTTTCTGTTAATGCTTATAACACCAAATACACCGAGGTTTTTAAAATTTGTAAAATAATATTCTTGCCTACACGATATTATTTTTCAGTCATATTTACATTTTGAACATTAAAATATCTAATTCAGCTGACCAAATAAGCTTTCCTTACTAGCTATCCTAGTATTTACAACAAACTTGAACCTTGAATGTTTTATCAATGTGATCGAATCTCCTAGAATCCTCAGGCAGCTGGGCGCGAATGTCATCAGAGCCAACGAAGATGCTCTCAAGGTACTGCCATTTGCGTTGCACTTCGAACCAGATGGCAATAACTGCGTCCGCAGTGCCTAGCTTCTTTTGCCACGCCGTCACCTCGGCCTCGTAGAAACCGATGAACTTCGACGACATCATGTTCTGGACTTGGTTCTACGATAGTGATATTGCAGGTTTTACTAAAGGTCAATTGTTATTGGAATGAATCCTACTCAAGCTCAGCATAGACTGAAAGGTTTATTCAAAATATAGAACTTATGGCTGGGCCTAACAATTATGACCTAACAGGTATGAAATTCGAATCGAGAAAGTATGGATTGATGGAAATGGAATATTCATAAAAAGGGATTTTCACTTTAGCCTAGCATGGAATATGAATACACACACACATGTATACTTGTTTATTTAATTAGAACTGACTACCTATACAGATATACGTCCTGAATTACAGTGCATTGCAGTATTTGGAAAATAGTCGCCCGTTGGAATTTAACAAACCATATCAAACAAACTTTGCTAAACTAATTCGAAGTTCAGCATAGATTCTAATATATTATATAGTTACCTGGTTATCTTCAAGAGTTTCAACCAATTCTTCGCTTGCCTTTGGTAGCTTAATTCCAGTTCTATCATGACTTGTGTAATCGAACTCCATAACAGCCCAAGTTAACTCCAATTCCCTAAAATGAACATACGAAATAGTTTACTTAATTGATGTCCTTTTGCATCATTTCTTGCGTCGTTAAGGTTAATTCAATTTCATACTTAAGAGTCTTATCCATAGCAGCTTCTTTGACAGACTTATCGACAATGGTCTTCACCTCCTCTTCGTATTTGTGGAGATTCAGAGCTAACAAGTCAGCGAGAGTTGTGTCATCATTGATATTAAACTTGACCTAAAAATACAACATTTACTCAGTGAATACGGACTAGTTTTAAATAGAAAACGAGTTAAAAAAGACACAGCTAGTTAAACCTCAATCAAAAATTAAGGATTCTATGCATTAATGAACTTACCTGTGAAATATTGTGGGTCATGTGGGCTAGGTATAAAATTATTTAAAACCGATTTTAGTTTACTACTTACATATAATTGTGGGAGTAATGATCTAAACAAATTATAACTAATGTGTTTGTAAATAAATAACGGTTTCTTATTTACATAATGAACTCCGATAAAATCAAAACAGGGTCATGAAACTTTTGTTGTGAGAACTCTCTTTTGATAGACTGAATCTCTACGCCTGTCTTCTTCATTTCATGCAAAGAATATGACTTATTTAATTTCCTGTATTTGTTTCCACTAGTATGCTGTTCTTGTAGCTTCGGTCTTCTAAACTCTTGTATCTGTAGGAAGTTTTCATAGTCCGCTTTCAATAGCTCTTTATCGCTCGTAGTTTTCTCCAATCCAACACTAGATGCTAAATCTTCCAAAGACTTGAAATCTTCCAAAATTTCTTCGAATGATATTTTACTCGTACTCGTTACCCGATGATGGACTAAGTATGGTGTGAGATTAACATGTGTGTTGATGGACATAATGTGTGAGTGAACTGCTTGCTAAATACAACAAAAAACCCTCTTTTAGTAGGTGTTATGCACATGAAAAACTCGAAAAAAAGAAGATAATGTAATAAGCTAAGAAAAACGTATCTAAGTAATAAGTTACATTATGTACAAAGCCATCAGATAAACAAAATCTTAACTTACTTTAGTAGCCATCATCAGCTCAATCCAATGTCTGTCTTTGATAGCCGGATTCTGCAAATCAGTCACAGCTCGGAGCGAAGTCATTAAGTTCTTTATTGTCCCTTCTATTGAAATATATGGTTCCCTAAAGTAGGAGGAATGGGTCAATAATGCCAATAAAATAATTTTACTAAACCTAGAATATTACAAAAGCCGAACGACAGTAGTATACATACCAGACTCTCATATCTTTATCAAGCTGGCGCATATCTTTAGTGAATCGCTTGCACTCCTGATCCATTCCATCTGCATCAATCTTCTTCCAAGGCGATTTTTTCCAGAACTCTATCGTGCCCATGACTAGGTAATAATAATCCCACAGTTGCTAGAAATAAATTTCATACGTAAATAATAAATTCAGGGCCCATTAAGTCTGTAAAATCTTAAACGCGCCGTGGAATGTTTCATGTTGTTATTAAATGAAAATTCTGTATCAAATGTGATTTATTTGAAGACAGGTGGTGCTTTAAAACTGCATTCCGGTGAAATAACATAATCTGTCGGTGTATATGACGTTTTTACCAGTTGCCCAGTGCAATAATAATAATACGTAAAGCTATACCTAAGTAATGTACAAAAATTCTCTTTGCACTGAATGGAAAACAAGAAAACTACCTGCATTCACAACAAAATTGTGACTGCGATTATTATAAGTCTTCAAAAAACAATACATTTCTAAAATTTCAGTCAGGGGCCTCGGTCTGTTGCTGTGGTTAAAAAAAAAAGTTTCGTAGTCGGTATGTACCTTGATGAGTTTCAATTCCCTGCGGCACTGTTTCAAATTCTTTTCGTCTGGCGGTTGTATGTCAAATAGACTACAAGACTTCTTCAGGCCTTCAACAATTTCCTCGAAGCCCTGAAGCTCCATATGCACCTTATCAATTTGCTTGTAAGGCTCTTTGCAAGACTCCAGAAACATCTGGTGACGCAAATTTCAACATTGATTTTATAAGATAATAAGAAGCGTAGGGCTAAAAGTTAACTTATTTATTTATTTATTTATTCTTTATTGCACAAAGTTTTTAAAAAAGCACCATTACTTACAAACTATAAACTAACCGCCGCACTCAGAGACGTCACATAACTTTAATGGTTGATTAGCGTCAAAATTTCATTTTTGAAAAGAGACTTTATAACAAATTAAATAAAGAACTTTTCAGAATGTCAAATTTTGACGCTAATCAACCATTAAAGTTATGTGACGTCTCTGAGTGCGGCAATTAGTTACTTATATACTTATTTTCAAGAAAGCGATTACAACGACTGAAGTTTCCTAGTTAAAAAACAAACTATGTCAAAGATTAGTCCTTTGTTACCTCTTTGAGTTTGAACTGTTCTCTGTACATAGTTAGGCGTAGGTTGATGAGTGCAACACGCTTAGCGATCAGCGCAGCTTGCGCGGCTTGCAATGGAGCAACCGTGTTTTTCATCACGGTGGCCAACTTCACCACATTCCTCCACCTCTCTGGTAGCACATCCAACTGAAATTTTTGTTTTTGGAAGTATTCAAACTCATTTAATTCAGAACAAAACAAAAGAGAGATAATGCCACTACTTACCAATGTATGAACAGAATATTGGTGAGGTATGCCCTAAATAATCCGATTGAAAGCATGAAAGGAAATGTGATTGATGATTTAGATTAAAATTTTATCTCAGGGCTACCGGGTGAATACCAAAATAATACTGGATCAAACTGAACATCCTAGCTAGACAAACCTGCTCGTAAGTCTCCTCTGGGAAGTCTACGCCGTACTCCTTGAGCACATCGATGATATCCCGCAGTGGCTCGAACATGGTGTCTGTGCCGGCATCCTGTTTTGCCTTCACCTCATTAAGAACACGCATCACTTGCAGTAGGCCCTCGTAGTCTTCTTCAGTCAACTCCACGGAAAGCTCTTTTGTTGCATAATTAATGAACTTTTCTAGGTCGTCCAGGCTGAACGACAAATAATCAGGATTAGAAGACGTGGGTAAAGTAGATGACTCCAAATACCTGAGACTCGCATCAAACAAACAAGAAAATCAGGTAAGATTATCTTTACAAATGGGCAATTTCATAACCCATATTTTATGTAAGATACCATTTACGATGTTACATAACATAAGGTCTATCGTTCTACACTATGAGGTAAAATTCATCACTGGCACAGCAGAACTATTCTTACCTAGTCTGCACGTGGTCCTTCAAATTCTGCTTGAAAAGGTTACTCCATTTGCAAATAATATTCATAATGGCTTGGTTGAGTCGCTTTAGGTCAAGTTTCAGCCACCCGTTACAAAGGTATTCACCCGGCAAAGCGGCCACTTCATCGTACATTGTGTTGTATTTGTCAATCTGTCAATATATTTAAGAAACAGTTGATATTTGATTTTCTATTTTAAAATGAAAAAATGTTTTGGTATACATATTTTTCACCTCTAACTGATACTGTTCAAGTTTCGGTTTTGCTTCAGGAGGGTCACAGCCATTCTCGTACTTGTACTTATCAAATTCTTCGGGCGGTATCATACGGCCATATTTCAAGAACCCGGCCAACACCTCTTGCCTATCTTCCAACCATAGTGGCGTATATTTCTCGTATTTCTAAAATATTATTATAAAAAATATAATCAATAATTAATTCATTTGAATAAATAAAAATGCAGCGAATTATGACATCATGATAAGAAATTCTTACAGAAGCATAAGACACGACGTCATTGATGCTATTTTCAACTCGTTTCAGAATCTCGTGATACAGGTCAATCATGGCGTCTTCACGTTCAATGTCATCTGCAAAGTCGGGTTAAAGGTTAAGTTGAAGGATTTAAGTCAAATACCTCCGCATTTAATGTTTTTTTTATTTACCTTCATATGAAGCGATGGGCACAATCGGATCTATTCGTGGGAAAAGCGTCGCCTGTAGAAACATGTCCTTCATCATCTCCCGGAGTGTGTCATATAAACCACCTTCGTCATCCATATCCAATGATGGAGAGAAGTATATATCTAAAATGAAATAATTGTCATTAGACATGTCCAACCATGTACAATTTCAGCAACAAAAGAAAGTTATGTATTTGAGTCTATCTTCACCTGGATCTTTTAATTCTGCGATAACTTCCATGAACGCAACCCGTGGACCTTTCTCCAAATCTGTCTGTTTTTCGAACAAATCTAGACTCGTTTGGATGGCCTTCATTATTTGCTTTGATACCTAAAACCATATAAAACTGGTTATTCGACTGAACCATCCGGCGTTTTGTTGGAGCGGCCGGAAATGTTTGGAGATAGCATTAAGATTTACCAGAGAATCGACGTATCTGACATAAGCTGGCCAACGTGCAGCCCTAAAGGCCTCCTCAATCATTTCTCGTTTTTCTTCCTCAACATCGGCTAGTTCTTCAGGATCATATTCCTCTTCTTCTTCCGCTGGGGAGTCGACATCTTCACCTGTGGAAGGTTTTTTTATTACATACCTGTATCGGTATCGGGTATCCGACATTGTTGATTTTCTCTTCTGCTACAAAATTCTATAAGAACATACCTGCATCTCTACGCTGCTGTCTTTCTTGCCTCTCTGCTTCTTTAGCCTCTCTCTTAATCCGCCTAGCCTCTCTTCGCTCAAATTTGATCTGAGCAGCTTCTGCTTTCTCTTGTTCCCGCTCTTCTCTTGCCAGCCGCTTCTCTTCACGGCGCGCCAAAATCTCTGCAAGCTTGGCAGCCCGTGCATTTTTCTCATCTTCATCAAGAGTAGATTCGTCCACTTCCTCAAGTTCTTCTTCCTCCTCTTCTTCCTAAAAGAAGAATACAGTAAAATTTAAAACCATTGACATAAAATACAATACATTTTTAAAGTCAGTTTTGCATAATGACTTTCATAGACAGACGTAGCTTTGTCAAATGATGTAAAACTGCGACAGTCACAAAATACCTACCTTTTCTTTATTTTGGAAATATCATAATTATTTTTTGTCAATCATACCTACCTTAACTATAATATTTATTACAATTGATATTTATGCAACCAAAAAATTCAACGACTCAAAATCCATAAATATCGGTCGTGTTCTCGAGCCAGTCTCGATCGATCGAGTCGAGATCGAGTCTTATCGAGACTGACTCGAGAACTGCACTAAGTTGTAACAACCCGAGTTTGTTTCATATTTATCGCAAAATAGAATAATTCACTTTTGTTTATTTTTAGGTTCTTACTTAGTTATTTATTTAACAAAGATAGAAATCCAAGCAAAATTACCTCTTCTTCGTCCATAATGTTGAAGAATAACTTATAGTTATGGGCCAAAATTTTAACAAACTCGCCGTAGCTGTCCAGAATGTTATTGCGCCTGCAAAATTCATGTAATAATGAGTACACTTAAACCTATTAACTATCGATTGAAATTAAAATCTGAGTGTCAATGATACCTGCGCACAAATCTTGGATGTCGCTCGATAACAGCTAGCAGTTCCATTTTGTCAGGATTCTCCTTACGGTTGTGGAGGGGCTTATCTCCCCAAGCAGAAATGTTGGCAAGACCCCTCTTCACGTTATTCTGTGCGGTTAGCACTCGCTCTTGCAAAGTGTTAATCGCACTGTACACTTCCGCCATCCAGTCTGTGACTGCACATCAAATTTAACAGTGAGCAATGAAAGAGTTCTTCAAAATTTAGGTATGTGATATAAATGGGTAAGTCCCAAAACATGCAATTACCTTTTTCTGACAAAATTACGTGACACTTTTCTTTTGTCATTATTTATGGTCGGTAGTGATCGCGAACTTAACAAAAATACTTAACTGACTAATGAACAGCACATTTAAGAATCTTCAAATACTTAAACGTTAAAAACACAAATATATGACAACACAGGCTGCTGTGGGTGTAGTAACTAAGGTTAGTTTTTTGAACTCGTTCTATTCAGTAAAAATATTGGCACGCCAAGAGCAACTTACAGTCATCGTTCCACGTCAGCTCCTCAACGCCTCGTCCAAGAAGTTGGTCAATAGCCGAGATCTCCTTCTCAATAAGAGCCACTTCCGTCTCGTGACTACCCTCACGGATTGCGTTGTACCATGATATAGCACGGTTGAGGCGGTTCATGTCGTACTACACAATAAAATATTGTTTAATATTACAGTCCATTGTACGATTGGGTTTGTCAAATTTCACCAGAATAGACAGTCACCCAATCAAAGTACATGTTACGTTAAAGCAGTGCAACTACTATCAAAATAATTCGAACATATTCTCATTTAAAACAAAAAATTAAAAACTCGTTCAAATAGTAGTCGTATCTGAAGAAAACACAAAATTCATGACTTTAATTTATTTTTAGCACCTACTTTAACGTACTTGCAATTTTTCATTACGAGCATACAATTCCAATCCATCAGCCGGGATTCCTTGTTTATCCAAGTATTTCATGTAGCGAATTTCTCGTAGTAACATCGCTAGCTGCAAAACAAACCGTACTTAAGTACTAAGTTATTGTTAGGAAGACACTAGGAATAGGAGTTCCTTTTTTTTATAGTATAATTAGGCGCGCATTTGACCACAATCTCAACTGATCGTAAGTGATGATGTGGCCTAAGGTGGTACATGCCGGCCTAACAAATGGCTGTTCACTCTCTTCTTGAAGAGGCCCAAGTTGTATTGCTGTGGAAACACTTCAGCGGGAAGCTCATTCCACTCCCTTGCTGTTTGCATTATAAATGTGTTACCAAAACGGTTGGTGTGGATTGCCGGGATGTCAACAACATAGGAGATGAAGAAAAGGAGCTGGCGGAATTAGGTCATGCAACTCCTTCGCACACTGTCCGAAATGCAACCTGTAGAAAACCGACAGACAAGCTACCCTCCGGCGGTGTTCAAGGTCTTGTAGCTTATCTGTGATGTCAGCGTCACCCACAAGCCTCACAGCACGCCTCCCCACCGAGTCTAAAGCGGCCAGCTGGTACTTGGCGGATCCGTCCCAGAGGTGACAGCACTAAACCCCTCCTCCTCCTCTACTTATTTGCTCATTATTAACTGAACATTAAATTCAACAATTTTTATTGACTCTGAATAAAGGAACCTACCTCAGGACTGAAGTTATTTCTGACGTAAGGTGGATCCCTGTAGATAAGGTTCTTGGCCAGGTGCAGCTTGCAGATGCCCGGCACGGTTGCGCACCACGCTTTAAACTGCCGATCTTCTAGCACGTTAAGGTAGCCTAGCATTTCATTGTGTTTCTGCTTCATATATGCAGCATACTCTGTCTCTATTATCCTATTGGAAAGTTTAAAAGCAGTGGTAACTATTTTTTAGTTCAACTAGGACTTAAATAAAAATAATAATTTAGAAACCTAATTCGTTAGTACCTTATTTATCTATATCTCATTTGTTACTTACGGATCCTCAAACAATATGAATTCCTCCATTGGTGTCTGAAGTCGACGACGCAACTTGTATATCCACCATAGGGTACCCCCAATAGGAGGTAAATATGGATCTACCATCGGTCGTTCTGGACCTTTGGTCAATTTCTGAACATAAAGTAACGGGTTAAATTATGCATACTTTGAACAAAAAACATTTCTGAGATATTCATGTAAGATTGACAAAAAGCCTTGTAAGTAAATGTGAAGAGTGTGGTTACGAGAGCAACGTAAGTTAATTAACTACTCACGGCTGTTTCTTCGTCGAAAATTTCCTTGACTGCATCCAGATTTGAATGCATGAATTCTAGCAATTTGGTTAGCTTTGGCTTGAGCTCATTTTTGATGATAGGCCGGTGAAACAAGTCACCCATTATTTGGAAGAACTAAAAGTGGTAAAAATGTACTATGTATCAATGTCGAATAGTTAGTTAAAGACTTACTTCGAAATAAAAACCCCAAAGTACTTGACACAAAATTTAAAATTAATAACCTTGAAGAAATGTTCCAAGTTGTGGCACTCATCCAATCCCTGGGAAAACAGTGACGCAAGCCTTCGGTCGATATCATCTAACACCTCCATATGTTTCGCGTAGTCTGGCAAGAAACTGTTATCTTCGGGATCAGCCGGATCATACGTTATGTTACCAAGGTTTATGTACTTGAGAGAGTAATCTTCTAAAACCTAAAACGTTCGTCAGAATTTGGTGAGTAACTACACTGACTTGAAGCAAGATAGACGTAGCTTTAAATAAAACTAGCATACCTTCATACACTCACTACTGAGCGTCTTCCCTCTGAGGCCACAGAACTCCACCTTCTCCAACTTAAGTATCTCGACGGTAGCTTCAAGAATACTCTCAATCATGGTGAGCCGTTTTGAGTAGACGTTAAAGCGCATGAAGACACGGTCGAAGTCAAATGACCAGCGCACGGGCATCACACCAGCGGGGAAAAATGTGTGCACCTTGTCACGGTTCATTTCGTACGTGCCGCTGAAAAGTGGTCAATTCTACAACTAAATGTATGCCACTTTTTGAATAAAACACTTTTGCAATTATTACCTGAGTACTTAGAATAACTAACTACCTACGTCCGCATCCGCACAAATGGACGGCTCAGTCCTCCAAAGGCTAATAAAAGGAACGCTAAAAATAGTTTAGTAAACTTACATAAAGTGCTTCAATATACCCAATGCCTTCCTCAACTTCATCAAATTTTCATCAGCGTCTCCTTGGAATATTGACGATGGGTCAATTGAGTTTGTGCATTGTTGGATTACCAGATTACACACCTCTCGAAGAAGTGCTAGAAATGATTTAAAAAATATGATCATATACAGACCTACTTATATCTTCAGAAACACGGCGATAGCTCGTAAATATATGTATGTTTATAACTGCAGGAGCTAAAAAATTCGCTAAAAGTAAGTAAGTACTTGGAAAAGTCAGGAAACTTACGAATCAGTTTTTCAACACTACAGTAGTATCTTGAATTGCCCCACAGAAGACCGATGCAGTGGAACATCGGTCTTATTAGGTATTTGGCATCCGAAAAATCTGTTCCCTCAAACGTTTCGAAATGCAATTGCAATGGTTTCTGATACACGTAGATATCACGACATTCCACGATTGCTGAAAATTCAAGATTGGGATGTTGAGGATTACAATCAATAATATTAAAATATAATTTTAAGTTAAAACTCTAAGCAAGAATTTGTGTGGGCAAAGAACAAGCTTTGTGCAGTATGCGAGTTTATGGCCGAGGGAGCTCATGCTAAGCGGCGGAGCGAGCACGTGAGGAGGACCCCATGTCCCATCCACTCCGCCGCAGCCGGGTCGGGCGCAGAAGGCGTGATTTCGATCGCCAGACGCTGCCCTAAAAAGGATTTCTGCGGATGACGACAACGGGGGTTGCTTGCCACCCGCAAGAGTCCGAAGGTTGGGGGGCGTGCTGAGTGCTCCTCGCACGCCCTGACCACCATGTGGCACCACGTGCACAAAACAAGGATGGGTCCGAAACCGGACGGCCGTTGCCGGATTTATGGAAGACTTTTGTTCCCACAAATCCGAACAACAGATGGCAACGTTGGAGCACCGGGGGGTTTAGTCAGTATTCCCACCCCTACCCGGGGTGGGTGAGTCTGACACACCCCCGCCCTACCCCCGGAGGGCGGGAAGTCCGCAAACGGATTCCCCTCGAAAAAAAAAAAAAAAAAAAGGGAGCTCATGCTGCATGCTGGTAGCATTACTTTACCTTGATGATAGCAATACTTTACCTTGCTGGTAGTAAGTAGCGCTTGTCTTTTACGTACGAGTAAGTACAACGTCAATTGCTTGACTAGCTCTTGCTTGCTTAGCAAATAACCATGTTTCAAGCAGAGAAGAGATGATCAAACTCACCAGCAACCACGTTAGTGAGCATAGTCTTGAAACAGCTGAGATAGACGCTGCGGGTGGACTCCAAGTAGTGAGCCATCCGCTTGACGCGCGGGTCGCGCAGCTGCGAGTAGATGCCTTCGAGGTTGCGCAGGCGGTGCACGTAGAACTCAATGTCCATGATCGGAAGAGGGAACTTCGTCTTTTTGAATGCTGTTTGTGAAAATAGGACACAAAACCAGTTAATACCGTGTATCATCTGCTCAGCGGGTTCCTTATTTACGTGTTATTATCTCGGTCTTTCTAAATGAAACAAACGTCTTTGTATTGTAGGAAGGATCAACGACTGCAATGGATGGCTCATCGTAGCCTGCCGCTGACCATAGAATGCACAGGTAAAAAATAATGTGACTAGTAAATGAATAAGTGCAGTTCCCTATCCAGAAAAAAAGAGAAGAAAAAACTACATTTACTATCTCTTCTTCTTCTCTCTTACGATAGGTAGTCATGCCCTTTGAAGGTGAGTTGCACTGCCTAAGTTAGTTACTTATCATCTGCTTAAAGCAACCTTGTCGTTAGTAATGTTACTCGAACATCATAACGTTATTAATCATAATGGTATAAAGAAGCTCTTACCGATATAAGAGTCCTCTTGAAGCAAGTCGTGAACTTGCTGCGCCCACTTTATAACAGCTCCTTCGATGTTGGTCTTCAAGTATAAGTCGACATCTTCACCTTCACTGTAATTCACGATACAATTAAAATAATAGTAAATAAACTATCAGTAAGTTGACTCAATATAAAAAAAATGAGTTATCTCAGTGTTTCACCTTACCTTTCTCTTAGCCTGGCTTCAGCATGATAAATATTCTCAACACCGGCTGGCATCGGAAGCATCACTTGGCTTGACATCTCTCCTTTAAGCTAGAAGACAGAACTAAGTAGGTTAGAAATAAAAAGACCGTTAAAGAATATGGCTCTTGTCTTCAGACCCCGCGAGATTGACACCCGAGGCAGGGATGAATCGACGCCGTGCAGGCTTTTTTGTACAGCTGCTAGTAAGTAGTTATCCCAATTCATTTTTCAACAACTAGGTAAGGTAAAAGCACCTATTACGGAGGGATTTCGCAACATTTGAAAGTAAGACGAAAAAATAAGCATTTGTTAGTATTTTTAAAGGTGCCAAACCATTTTATCCTCAAAAGTGGAATTTAAATTTTGTATTGCTGTTGCGTCTTAGTTTATTTTCATGATATTTCATAATTTAAAAAAATATTTAAGTGGTCGAGTCGATTTTCCCTAATACTGAGGTATGATATTGGTCAGGGTTTACCCTTGTTTGATCGAACAACGTTTCGTCGAAAATCAGTTGGTCGAATTTCAGTTGCAATAATATCAGTTCGTAGAATTATTCATTTGACCGAATATTTAATTGGTAAATTTTTATTTGATGTAATTATTTGTTTGAACGAATTTCATTTGAACTAATTTCATATTATCGAATTTTCAGATGCACTAATTTTACTTGAACGAATGTTTCATTACACTAATAATGGTTTAGTCGAAACATCGTATCAAATATTTAATTATTTATTTTTTCGTCACTGCCCTATACTATAGTTTGGGCGGAACCGACTCGGTTAGATTAGGTTAGAAGGTTTAAGGCGGGAGCAAAGCGGAGCGTAGCTCCCGCCTTAAGCCTTCGTGGTTATTTTTTTTTTAAACCCAAAAAACGACTTGCCTCATTACATGCTGCTTGGCATGTTATACCATCTGAAAATTACATCAAATGAACATTCTACCTTTTGATCATTAGTGCAAACGTTGTTATAGCAAATAAACATTCGACGAACTGAAAATTCTATCAAATGATATTATACAAAGTGATGATTTTCTCAAACGTTGTTCGACCAACTGATTTTCGACGAAACGTTGTTCGATCAAACAAGGGTAAACCATTGGTCAGAGCCTATTACTGCGGTGGACGACTCCTAATACGGAGGTTCATAAACAATATGCATTGGAGTTCCGTACAAATAATATTTATTAAATAATATAAACAAATTACTTAAGTAGTAAAGTAAATTGTAAGTTTTTCATTTATTGACCATTGATTTGCTTACACATACGTTTTAAAAAGAGTTTTGGATTATTCTAATTCGGTTGATTTTGCTTTTTACATTCAGTAAAATGTAAAAATGGAGCGAAGCAACATCAGTCCGTACAGAAAGATCATTCCGGACAGACTGACTCCGCTTCGTTTTTTAGTATTGTATTTTAACATGAGAATTGTTTAGGATTCTCTCATGTTGAAATACAATACTTCTTATTACGGAATTTTAACAGATTCTGAAGGACTTTATGAATAAAAAAGTAGCACTTAGTATATTCTTACACGCGCCAGTACAGCGTTAACTGATTTTATAGAAATAAAAATGCAAATTTATTTAGAAATCACCTGATTATATTTTTTTAAATAATGGCGAACAATAATAAGTATTCACAAAAAAGGTAAATAACCTTTTATTTATTTACGGAACCCCAAAACTTGCAGTATATTTATGTTCTATGAATAGAGTCGTAATAGGAGATCATATATAACCTAATACAGAGTTATCTAGAATAACTACCACCGTAATAGGAAAACTACTCGTGCTTTTATTAATCCTAATTCTGACCCATCAAAATTGCGATAAACAAAAGAGTGTAAATGCTTAGTCAGAGGATAGCAAGTTTTTGGGTCAGATGTGTATAACTCAAGTCAAAAGTTATACAAAATAATTCATTTGTGATAAGTTAAAATACACCTTCCTAATTTGACAATTTCTAAGAAACCAACAATTTGTACTCAACAGTTTTAATATTTAACTAGATTTCTAATAAAGAACACATACCGCAGAATATGGTTTCTAATGTATGAGACTAATAATTAATTCAACAACACTTGGAACTAATTAATCAAGTTAATAAATTGAAAGTTATAAACAATTAAACATGCCCAGTGTTTTTCCTATTTCGGAGTTATACCACCGAATTAGGATGAAGCTATAAAATTCGTATCCTTTCACGGCGGTATTTTATTACTTGTTTTTTAGGTAAAAATGAATAACAAATATGACACAAGCTATTTAAATAGTAAGTATGACAATAGGAAAATGATATAAATAATTCATAAACAAACTTTAACGGGTTTTTTATACAAAAAACTTAGTTTATAAATATCACTGTACTTACTTTTGTCGTTGCGCGTTTGTATGAAACCACCTCTCCCGTCGACGACGTTACACAGACTGATTGATTTTGTTGTGTTGTCTATGTGTTATACTTGCAAACGTCAATTCAGTCATAGAGTGATAGATTTAGAAGAAATATTTCACATTTTGGTGTATTTTAACTGAATAGAATAGAAATAAATCTCGAAAATAAAAATACCACCGTAATAGAATACGATTTTGACTACCGCCGTATAAGGAGCCTTTACCTTACTTAAGGCCAAAACACACAGCGGGCAGCGCCACCAGTTGTAATGTACTAAACAGTATGGCAGCAGCCACACAGAGCGAACGCGCGCGAACTACCTACATTTAACTAATTACTGTTTTACGCGGAAGGGCCGGTAAGACGTAAGTTTCTACTACCTAGGCCTAGATACTTGGAGATCGTCTAAGCTGAAATGATGCGCCCCTCCACCGCATGTAGGTACGCAAACAAGAGTGCTTGCTTCTATGCGTATAGACGCAGTGGAGGGGCGTCATTTCAGCTTAGACGATCTACACCCGTTACTGAGAAATCAAAATGCATGTCAGAGTTTGCGTTAAACTTCAGCCAGACTTAACTAACCTGGTGCATCAAGTTCCTCAGGTCATTGATGTGTCGCTGCATATCGTTGCGCACGATCTTCGGCCAGCCGCGCTGGTTCTCCGGGTTGCAGAGCAGCGGCCCGATCACCTCGTCCGCCATTAGGCTGATGTCCATTAGGACATTCCCAGACATCTCTCCGATTGTGGTGATCTGAAAATGTTTGATAAGTATACGAAGAACTAGTTACTTTGATTCAATTAATTTACTTCAAAACGTACGCAGTACGTTTAGAAGCGAAGCTTCAGAGGTAAGCACTATGATTTCGAGGACTTGGAATAGTCGCCTCACGTTCGCTTCTCGGTTTATTGCCTGAATAATAACTATTTTTTTATTAATATATGACTACCTAAGTCACCACTACTTAGTTCCATCATGGAACCAAATAATGAAACTACGAGTACTGATGGTGGCAAAATATCCGCTTCTCTAAGGCCACCTTTCCTCGAAGGTCTTGCGGTAGGAGACATACTTACTTATCTTATTTATACGCTTCGATACCCACCTGTCGAAAGTTAGCCTGCGTGATTTTCTCATCAGTGTTCCTTAGAAAATAGATCATCTTGCCGCGACTGATTGGGGGGAAGGTGGTGGCGCACGTGAGCAGCCCCGCAGTGTTCATGCGGAACACTATGATGTCGTACTTCGGCAAGTCGAAGAAACGGTAGAGCACGTGCTGAATAAAATTAAGGGCACAGATTTGAACATACGCATTCAATTTGTGAACACAGTACTTAGCAATAGTGGTTGTCATGAACGTCGATTTTTAACCAGTACTTAGTAGCCTAGCTAGGCTATCGCTCCTAACCTGCTAATCAATGTGTTTTAGGGCACACTGTGTCAGCCCTGACAATAAGCCAATAATCACCCAAACTGCACGTGGGAGGATATGGGGATGAACTACCTTACAGTGTAAGGCACTCGCAGCAGGGTTACAGCACACATCACAGACTATCATTACCCCACTGCTAGGGAGAAACCGGATGAAATTGTATTTAGGTATTAGCTTAAAAATACTACCGGCCGCCCGCAACATCACTGTGGACTTAGGTTTACAATATCGTCATCCAAATCCATCCAGTAGTTTTCATGCGAAATAGTATCAAACTTAAGAAAGAATCCATACTAAGAAACTTTCGCATTATACTTATTAGGATTAGTAGGAAGTAGGATTACTTACTCTTTCGTCCCCTGTTATAAACTTTGCCCATTTTTCGACTTTCTGCTTGAGTGCTTTGAGAATATACTCGCTCATAAACTCTAAGCGAGTATCAACATCTTCTTTCTAAATACGCAAACAAAGTTATTAAGAATATATTTTTTAGCACTAGCAAAATCGAAATTTAATGCAACCCAGGTACTTACGTCTCCCATAGCTTTATTTAGAATATAAGCTTAGCTGGGAAGTTATTGTAACTAACACATTACAATCAAGACACATTTAATTAAATGAAAGCTTGTTCTGCTCATATTCCTAGAATATTATCACTTTTCCTTGATCTTGATTGATTGTAACTTTTTGTTTGATAACACACTTAGTCGCCATGGTAACAACAATTTTAAATTTCGAGCTAAAAGTTGACTTTTTAAATAATACAATCAAAGATTTTCAAATTGTTACAGCCTATTAATTTATTTTCTTTCTTTCTTTCTTTCTTTCTTTCTTTCTTATTTTAGAAAAAGCAACACGTTTCTTTTAGGGGGTTTTAGATTACTTGTCTATCTGACGTTATCTATGCAGACACAGGTGAAGTAAGATCTAGCTGTGATGTTTGGTATTTCGGCGGGCGCATGCCGAACGAATATGGGCGGGCGTATTGTAGCGTCCTCACATTCCGTGCATTCCAAAGACCTCACTCAGTCACAATCACAAGTCCTACACAAGAGCCTCCAGCGGTGAATTCACGCGCGATAGCCCTCAATCACGGTAATGGAATATGTATTACCGTGCTTTAGAGCTGCTGTCGTCGGATGATATCCTAGTCGCCAAAGCAACAATACATTTTTAAAAATATGTTTGTCAGCTGTGTCAATGTCAGAATTACGCGCCAATTTTTGCGGAGGCCGGAGTGCATTTTGTTGTTGTGCTTGCTTGCTTGAAAAATAAGTTCTGTGTAGAAACAGTTAATCAATAATTAGACTTTGCTTACTGAAGTAAAAAATGGAAGGGTTCGATGATCCAGGTGTTTTCTTCTCTGACAATTTCGGTGTCGAGGAAAATGAGTCCCAAGACCAAATTAACCTCCAAGCAGTCAAGAAAAAGTTTAAGGAATTCATTCGACAATTTCACAGTGGAAACTTTAATTATAAATACAGGTAAGTGATCTTATGGATAGCTTTTTTTTACCATGTTGTATTAATAACTTGTTTGTTTGGTGGGACAGCTTCCTCTTCAATCAATGGTGTTATTGTTTTAGGGATGCTCTGAAACGTAATTACAATTTGGCCCAATACTGGGTTGAAATAAACATCGAGGACCTATCCAGTTTCGATGAAGTTTTAGCTGAAAAACTGTACAAGAAGCCCACAGAACACCTACCTATTCTAGAAGAAGCTGCTAAGGAGGTAATGGACTGATTGTTATTTATCCATCTCATCTTTCAGGCAAGCAGTGTTTCAGTGGTGAATGAATTCATGACTAATTATTTGTGTATTTTTTTTAACAAAGGGAAATATGTTGGTGAGCCATCATGTAAGATTTTACTGTTGTAATGGTTCCTTTTGAATTTTGCAGTTGGCCGATGAGTTAACAGCTCCAAGACCAGAAGGTGAAGAAAAAGTGGAAGACATACAAGTATTGTTATCCTCAGACTCCCATGCTGCCAATCTACGAGAACTTAAAGTAAGTAATTCATGTAAAGTTTCTCATAGCAAGTAAAATGTTAATATACCTGTACCTAATGACATCATAATACAACTTTTCCTTCTATCATTTCAGTCAGATACAGTCTCTCGTCTCGTTAAAATACCTGGCATAGTAATATCTGCATCAGGCATCAAAGCAAAAGCTACAAAAATTTCAATACAGTGCCGTTCATGCCGTAACATCATTCCAAACCTGCCAGTTAGGCCTGGTCTGGAAGGATATGTGATGCCTAGGAAGTGTAACACGTAAGTTCTCGAATTCATAGGTCATGAACCTGCGACTTGTTTTTGTGTATTGTTTTCTTTATTTTTAAATAACATATTTTATTTCAGTGAACAAGCTGGTCGACCCAAATGCCCCTTGGATCCTTACTTCATCATTCCAGACAAATGTAAATGCATAGATTATCAAGTAAGATACATTTTTATTCTGCTTTTTCAACAAACTTATACTGGAAGTAGGTAAATAATGGATGTTATTCCTAGAACCTACCATAATTTTGGGAAATCAACTGTTCAAAACACTGTCTCTTATTTAATTCAACCTTCAATGTGTTTCTAGCTGAGTTTGATCATCTCCCGAAGAAATTGATTTGACACAGGGTAGTTGTGTGCGAACCTGTCTTAAGTTCTTCTAAATATTTAAACACATGAACCAATGCTTTTCACATGATCTCACTTAATGAAATTATAATAAAAATACGTAGATAGGTTACTTGTTTTAAAGAAGTGGAAAGTGGTAACCCGAAATCAGGACTTGCCCACCTGAGCAAAGCATTAACAGTATGAGGCAACACTTTGCAATATTCTTCTGCCTCGTTTACGCTCTAGTAAATAATCATGATAACTTGACACACGGTCAAATCATAGGTACGTACGCCAGGGGTAATTTTTTTACTTCGCGTCGGTACTGACATAACATATCTATACCTCTTTATCATAACAATATCAATCATAATATCATTGGTCTCGCTAACAATGTTGATACCCCATCAGGTGCTGAAGCTGCAAGAAGCGCCAGAAAACATCCCGCAGGGTGAAATGCCGCGCCACCTCAGTGTGTACTGCGAGCGCGTGTTGTGCGAACGCGTGGCACCCGGCGCGAGGGTCACTGTGCTCGGGATATACTCCATCAAGAAGATTGCTAAGATTGGGGTGGGTACAGTCATCTGTTTGTTGTAGGATGTTAAAATCCAAAATTTCTTATCTATATTTTTTTAATATATAAAAGAAAGTCGTGTTAGTTACTCCACTTATAACTCAAGAACGGCTGAACCGATTTAGCTGAAAATTGGCATGGAGGTAGTTCAGAGCCAGGAGATGGACATAGGATACTTTTATTTATTTGCCTTTTTTTTCTTTTTTTTTTATTTTTTTTTTATTTATCGCCCTTAAGGCGGAACAAAGTTCGCCGGGTGAGCTAGTTTCTAATAGATCTGCCTTCTTTTAGTTTTAGTTTTTGAATAGATAATTGAATAAGTAGATTTATGTTTGACACCTTCAAATAGAGTGTAAAAGAACTCCGTAACTTCCAAATTGCTAACCAAGCTGGTCCTTGGAACTGGATCTTCTAGAGTTCTGTTCAAAACAGCAAAGTCAAACAAACACTGGTATCGATGTTAATCTGAAATACCTCTTATAATGGCATTAGACTAGCTTGCATTAGCCATCCTGAAAAGTCTTATAACTTCCTGTACAGACAAATCAGAGTAGACCAGCATAATAATAAATCGATACATTTATTGCAGAGAGAAAACCGCGACAAAGGTTCCGTAGGAGTCCGTTCCTCTTACCTTCGCGCCGTGGGACTTACAGCGGAAGAGGGCGCCACTGGCGGCCTGCGCCCCTTCACGCCCGAGGAGGAAGAGCAGTTCCGGCGCCTGGCCGCCGCGCCCGACGTCTACGAGCGGATCGCGCTGTCTATAGCGCCGAGTGTGTTCGGGGCTGTTGATATGAAGAAGGCTATCGCTACTTTGCTGTTTGGGGGTATGTATCTTCCATCGTTTAGTTATATAGTTCATTCATTTATACGACGTCTACGAGCGGATCGCGCTGTTTATAGCGCCGACTCATTGGTCGTAGTAGTTGTAGTATTATGAGGTTAACCCCAGAGATTTCAATCGGCTTAAATCTCTGGTTAACCCTCGAATTCACAAATGCAAATCAACATTGAGCATCTCTCAGCTGTGCCTTTCAGTTCTATTGACATTTTACAGTACAGCATGAGCGTGAGCGCGTGCTCAGCGTTGATTGGCGATTGTGAATTCGGGGGTAAATGTCACAGGTTTAAGTAACATGTCAGCACAAATCCTACCAATGTAAGTTGGATGACATGCCTGCACATAAGACAAAACCCAACTTTGAGACCATATTATGAGTAATCTATGTGATATTGTCTAAAAGCATTATTTATGTATTTTATTCAAGACTGATAAAAGAAAGATTTGATTTGCTGGCCCTTTGTGTACACATCCATTGCAACTTCTAAAACGACCATTTCATACACAGGATCCCGCAAACGCCTGCCGGATGGCTTGACTCGTCGTGGCGACATCAACATCCTACTCCTGGGAGATCCCGGTACAGCCAAGTCGCAGCTGCTGAAGTTTGTAGAGAAAGTGGCGCCCATCGGAGTGTACACTTCTGGCAAGGGGTCCAGTGCGGCTGGTCTGACTGCTTCAGTCATCCGGGATCCAGGAAGTGTAAGTTACCATTAGGAATATGAAACTATTAGGTGGCCCAGATATACCACTCTGCAAAATAGCACTTATTGTCTGGGTTTTAATCTATTTAATTGTGTATTTAGAAATATTTCAATGTGTTTCATAGATACAATGAGGCACAAATCAGTAGAAAAAGCTCACCTATAATTTGTTGTTCAAGATATTATAATTTACTGTCTTTTTGTGTAAGAATTACTTGAAAATTTTGTTTAGTCTCTTAGACTCAGAATCTAAGCTCTGTCTAGATTGGGGTCAAATATAATTTCATATCATATATAAAGAATACAGTCATATCATAATTTGTTGCGTACCACGTTGAACCAGAGAACATAGTTATCTTAAACAAAGGAACATGGGGTGAAAATAACAATTTAATGGTGTGTTAGTAAATTTTCTCGGAAAAAGTTAATATTTTTTGAAAAATTATAGACTAATAAACTAAACTTTTCCCGAAAAAATGTATGACATGTCAACATGTTTTACCAGCGCAACTTCGTAATGGAAGGCGGCGCGATGGTGCTGGCGGACGGCGGCGTGGTGTGCATCGACGAGTTCGACAAGATGCGCGAGGACGACCGCGTCGCCATACACGAGGCTATGGAGCAACAGACCATCTCTATCGCCAAGGTAAGGGCAAGTTATGAGGTCTGTGTGTAAATAAAAAGTATTTTCAAACTATTTGATAAACCGGTTTTGTGAATGCAATAACAAAAATATAAAAAAACCATATCTTTTTACTTCAGTTTGCTATACATAATTTGATCCTTACTAGCGACACTACAAGATGACATAAATAATACAGGATGACTTTTTTTTTATAACCAATTTTCGAATCCTGGCTAGGTTTTTGTCTAAATTCATCATAGTTAAGGTGTTTAGTTTACCACCCCCCATTGAAATATTCGCCCTGTATAAGACTTCCTTTGCTACCACACCAGGCTGGCATCACAACAACGCTGAACTCCCGCTGCTCGGTGTTAGCTGCCGCCAACTCGGTGTTCGGGCGCTGGGACGACACGAAGGCCGACGACAACATTGACTTCATGCCCACCATACTTTCTCGATTCGACATGATCTTCATCGTGAAGGATGAACACGACCAGAATCGAGATATCGTGAGTATTTTAATGTATTGTTACTGTTTTTTTTTAATTTGTGTCTCTTCCCATATTGATAAAGTTATCATAAGCTGTTTTCAAACTTGAATAGGGCATCATTTAGCTGTCGTTTTGCCATATTTTTTTACTGATTTTCGTCTGTCTTATTCAGACGTTCGTTTTTAGACGATTTTTGGATCAATGACCAAGCCCTCAGGGCCTAGCCAAGAGTAAGACGTCAATAAGTTTCTACATGTAAAACACTTCCAAATTTAGTCGACCTGACGACTTCTGAAATATCGAACCACACATTTTCCTACTGATAGAAATTTACTGGCGTGCTTCTCTTGACCAGCTTTCCTTGCTTTTTGTCCTCAATCAAATCAATAATTTTTCCTCCTCCAGACATTAGCGAAGCACATAATCTCAGTGCACATGGGCGGTGATGAGTCACCGCCCATGTGCCGAGCGGTCTATTTTCCTACTTATAGTAACTTACTGGCGTGCTTCTCTTAACCAACTCCCCTTGTCTTGTGTCTTCAGACATTAGCGAAGCACATAATCTCAGTGCACATGGGCGGCGACTCAGCCGAGCGGGCGACCGCCGCCGGCGAACTGCCGCTGGCCTTTCTTCGGCGCTACTCGGCGTACTGCCGCCAGCGCTGCGGGCCACGCCTCTCCGCCGGCGCCGCGGCTCGGCTGCGCGCGCGCTACGTGCTCATGCGCAGCGGCGCCAGCGCGCACGAGCGCCAGGCCGACCGGCGGCTGTCTATACCGCTCACTGTCCGGTATGTACAGACAGCACATCAGTAGGCCTAGCACGTATCGCTAACGTTCTGGTAATCGAAAAGTAAACAATACTTTTTCTTTCTTTAAAGTCATAGGAGAAAGGAAAAAAAGTATCTTTTACGTTTTGGCAATCGAAAAGTTTCGAGTAAAGGTTCGTGCTAGGCCTACAGGTTACCCCATTTCCGTTTTTTCCCTCGCTCTTGCTAAATGTCATTTCTTTGCGATAGAGCAAGGAGGGCTGACCGGAAATGGGTCGAGTGATGTGAACCGTACAGTGAAACCCACTTTATCCATGGAAATACAAACTTTATTTAGGGAGTCGAACTTTATTCAATAACGATAATCAACAACAATTATGCTCTTGCACCAGCTACACCTACTTTTCATACACATATTCAATGAATTTAAATATCTACCTCCAAACACTACGCGTCACTGGCCATTCTATTGAAACCCATAAAAAATCGTCACGTTTTAAAATCAACACCCTGTATAACCTTATAATCCAGG
Organism: Udea ferrugalis; assembly: GCA_950022985.1. NCBI lineage: Eukaryota > Metazoa > Arthropoda > Insecta > Lepidoptera > Crambidae > Udea > Udea ferrugalis. The sequence continues at coordinate 7,599,691 of OX465533.1, forward strand.
GTCAAAAAAGTTCTGCCAAAAACGTAGGATGACGAGCAGACTATATTAAGTTGTTGACTTCTAATATAGTTCTTATCGATAGAAAATCAGTTATTTAACTTTGGAACGCAAAGACTAGGTCCATGCTTTACTGTTTCTTGTATTTTGAGTTTTATGTTGTTTCATTATTGTATAATTTCCACAGACAACTGGAAGCCGTGGTGCGCATATCGGAGTCGCTGGCCAAGATGCAACTGCAGCCGTTCGCGACGGAGGCGCACGTTAGCGAAGCGCTGCGGCTGTTCCAGGTATCCACGCTCGACGCCGCCATGACTGGGAGTCTTGCCGGTAAGACTATGTACTGTTTTTGTGCTTCAAAATGATGTGTCAAACATGTGTGTGACAAAGCGGCCAAAAAGATATCGATCGATTATCGTATGTCGTTCGAAGCGTCACTATAATGTCAAACAAGTGAAACACTGTTTTAATTCTGTACAAATATGGTAGCTTTTCTGGTTGCATTTATTAAATAGGTACTTCAGACATATTTGATTACACAGTATGCATTCTGATGCTGGCTGTAAAAGCCACAATAAGAGCCACCCTTGGTGGCAAGGTTTTTTTTTACTAAATGTCTGTTACCTTTTAATCACTAACTAAGGACAGCTGTAATGAGGCTGCATTTAATTTACGTAGTAACGTGTAGCATTACCGATTTACAATGTCATGGGTCATAACTCCTTGGTTTGATCCTAGGAGCGGAAGGCTTCACCACCGAAGAAGACCACGAGATGCTGTCGCGTATCGAGAAGCAGCTGAAGCGGCGTTTCGCGGTCGGCTCGCAGGTCTCCGAGCAGACCATCATCCACGACTTCCTCAAGCAGAAGTATCCTGAACGAGCCATCTTCAAGGTCATACACACAATGATCCGTCGGGGAGAGTTGCAACACAGGCTCCAGAGGAAAATGCTCTATAGATTGTCTTAACAAGTTCGCACTTGTTTAGACGCTCACTTCGCGCGCTTAGCTCGCGCGTTTTGTTTGTTATATGGTGTAGACAGCGAACGTGTAATCTTCAGATCTTGAACTAATTTTATAATATTTGAGTGTTGCATCAATTTTGATCACGGCTGCTGGTATTGTACCGAGATCATGTTATTTGCAGACTTTACATCAATGACGTACCTACCTAACTAAATAAGTGTATTTTTTATGAATCTTAATACATAGTTAAGTTTTTTCCAATACATTGTTGATATACAGTGTGGAGTTTTATTTAATGAAAATCAGATATTGATATCACTTTCAATTTTGATTTAATAAAGTAAAATAAATACTACAATAATATCAGCTCAAAGCATCAATCAGTTTAACTGATTTCATAAATTATTAAAGCTAAGTCTTGAGTGAATTGCCCACAGCAACGTTCTTTGGTCTTGCGTATCACGATGAGAACAAAAGTAACTACATTATAGAATGTCCAAAGTAATAACAATGGCGTTATTCCTTGTTAAGTTCTGTCACTGGTACTTTGAATGGGTACTCTGGATGCCTTTCAACCCCCTTCCAGAACAGGAAATTGAAGATTCGTCCATCATCTCCTTTGTCTAGTTTCTTCAAACGGTTTATGTCCGCAGGCGATAGTTCGAAGTCAAATATCGCCATGTTTTCCTACAAAGGATAAAAATGTATACGACTTCTTACACTAAAACAGAGCTTCAGTCAGGTCAAAAAGACTGACATTACACGGATTATAAATTGACATAGCTGAAGTCCTGAAGAAGCGCGCCACCCTACGGAATCTGGTACTGCGCTCCGAGTTGGTGGGTCCCCACCAACTCCAATTGTCTAGTTGGTATTAGTAAATTATTAATCAGTTCCGAATTATTAAATATACGGCTATTGAAAGACCTAATAGTGTACACTGACAAAACAAAATAAACACAAAATATGTTTGTCACATGAATCGGGATCACGCTATCGTATAGCGCGATACAAAATCATGATAACATTATTTAAGTACTTAAGTTAGAAATAAAATATTACATTTAGCGAAGTGGACGTCCTGTGTTGAGTTAACTTAAAACTTTACGAGCATCGTTTACCTTGAGCCTATTTTCACTGGTGCTTTTGGGAATGACAATGATCTTCTGCGACACCAAGAAGTGCAGTAGGATCTGAGCTGGAGTCTTCCCGTGCAGCTGAGCAATTTGCACTACGTCAGGATGTCCTAATAAATCCGGAAAAGCATCAGGACTGAAATCAAAATAGCACAGGACGTTAGTACCTCGTTCGCTTATAAGCGTGACTGCACACCACCGACTTTTAGAACCGATCGTCTGACGTGTGCGTTGCACTATGACACTCAGCACGTTCTATATTTCTCCTCCAAAAATAGGTCACCGATTTATCGGTCGTGAGTGGGCAGCCTACGTCCTAAACGTACTCTGTGCCGATCCGCTTTTGCAGAGCCACGGGCACTTACTCATCAAAATCAACAAGCCATACCAATGATATTATAAAAAAAAACGTAGATATGTTACTTGTGCTAAAGTGGCACCTGGCAGAACACCTGAGCAAAGCATTGACAGTTTGAGACGACACTGAGCAACATGTATCTGTCTCGTTTACGCTCTAGTAAATAATCATACTATCTTGTACCATACGCCAGGGGTCAGTTTTCGACCTCGCATCAGTACTGACATAACGTATCTACCTCTTTTAAATATCATTGAGCCATACCTATACTTGTACTTGTTAACAAAGTGGTCCTTCGCGCCGGGGCTGCCGAGCGGCGCGTACGCAGTGACGGCGATGCCGTGCTCCTCGCAGAAGGCGCGCAGGTTCCGCTGCTGGAAGCTCGCGTGCAGCTCCACTTGTAGCACTTGCGGCTTGATCGTCGCCGACTGCAATATCTTCAATATCTGACCCTCGTTGAAGTTTGATAAGCCCAAGTTGCGGATCAGACCGTTTTTCTTACATTCTTCCATTTTCTAGGCAGATAAATTAATATGAGACATCAAGAAGTCCCAAGTTAGGCTTGTAATGGAAACCAACAATGGAGGTACCACAAACACTCAGACCTAGAGTAAATGCACACAGAGTCAACCGGCGCTCGCTAAGCGGGTCGGGTCAGGTCTCTCCATTTGTGCATTTTATCTTCACCTTACCTTCCAAGTCGTGACATGGTTGGTTTCCATGTCTAAATCGTATTCGCCGTTCTCTTTGACCACTGGTGTGAGAGTCTCGGGGTCGCATCGGAACCCAAAGGGAACGTGGATCAAGTACAAGTCGACGTACTCCATCTGCAGGCGACAGAGCTGCAGGTCTAGGAATTTCAACACGTCTGATGCACGGTTTCCAACGTGGGGAAGCTGGAATGTAGCGAAAAGTAATTTCTTAACAAGAAAGAGTAAGTTTATTCTTCCAAGAAGACTTAGGGAAGAAAGTATCTGCTTTAGAAGTTTATAATGCCAATTGCATGTGCTTCTTACAATGACTGGTTGTTGAGCCTGACTTCTACAAACCTCCTTATTTATGAAAAGCCTATCTCGAAAATATTAACAGCACTAAAATTGAGTGAGACAAAGTAGTTCGCTAGTTAAAGTAGTGTTTTATGATTTGGCGGGTGAGCTCTTATGCACAAGACGTAAAGGGTTTTATCTTTATTAAACAAGACAAGGCCGAATGTCTTTTTTTCTAGTTTTCGGATCTTTAGTAAAGGGTTTTATGTATTCGTTGTAAGGAGTATGAGGCCTAAATTAGCTGTGCCTACTAAAGCCCTAAGTCATAAAAACCAAAACCCATGTATTTTAAGATTAACATACCGTTTAGTTCGGAAATAAACATCTAGCTTTAGTTTTTACTGTACTTCAATCAGAACGCCTACAAAAAGTATAGTAGCAATTGATTAAAACTGCGTTATTCAAAGCTTTTACCTTTGTAGTAATAAACAACTCTTTCCGTGTACCCTTCCCGTCGGCGATCCACTTCTTGATAGCATTGCCGATGGCTTCCTCGTTATTGTAGTTGAAAGCCGTGTCGATATGCCGGTAGCCTAAATCCAAAGCCTTGTAAACAGTATTCTCTATTACTTCGGGAGGGGCCTGTAACATTTTAAATACATGCTTTTAACAAATGCAACTCGGCTACCATGCTAATAGTGAAGATTACTGCTTCATACACCTTAAACGTATGTATCCACTGACAAAACCATTTTTTAGATACGACCCTACAACTACTTTTGGGTAGACAATAAAATAAGACAATAGAATATTACCAACCTGCCAAGTTCCTAAACCTAACGTAGGCATAACATCTTCAGTCTGCGAAAGCTTTGTGTACCTCATATTCCTTATATTTTTATGATAGTGCCGTAATGTAATCCTGAAAATAGAACACACTCCTAAACCACGCATAAATGTCGAGTGAAGCAAAACGTAGATCACGTAAAATATTGGCGACTAGCCAAATTAGATAAAAAATCGTTGAGAAGTTAGTTTCTTTGCTTAAGAATGGCAAAATAATAAAAAGGAAACCTAAATTTTGTCCAGACTTGCGATATTGATTTTCTGTGACGTAATTCTAATATTTTAAATTTCGCGGGTATTCTTTACGTTCAAAAATAAACTTTTATACATTGTATCCATTTAAATTAGATCATAGCTTTGAATTATTTGTTATTGATCGTCCTCCACCTTGAGCTCAAGCTTAAGTACTGCAGTTATGACTTCTTCGTATCAAAACTACTTACAAACTTTCAAATCTGCTGAGTAGGTAGTCATTGGAAAATACAAACATTCAGGTTCAAATGACCACGTCGTCGCGGCCCGGGGCGTCGTACCGCCGCGCCACCACGTACGCATTGTATTGGTTTTGGTTCATTTTTTTAACTTTTCCGCCACCCTGTGTAGTAAGTGAGTAAGCTCAATCAGGCCCAATGCTAGGTCCATGTTGTAACCTGCATCAATTTCTGAACGTAAACCGAAACCGTCATTGGCTTCCTACGTTTTCTATTACAGTCATTTTTCTTGTCAACCAATGACAAACGTATGATTTGACAACTGCAATTTTTTTTTTTTTTTTTTTTTTTTTTTTTAATTTATTAAGGCATTGGCGACTGGGCCATCAGCCAAAAAGCAAACTTAAAAATTACCAATACAAAAAACTTGAGATTAAGTAGTAGTTATTCTATTCTACACATTACTACAAAAATTATACAAATCAAAAGTAACTATATTGCTAGTATGTACAAAAACTTAAAAATAACTGATAACTTAACATGGTGATCAATCAATTCAATCGCACATTGAAAATACAGAAAGGAAAACAAATAAAAATTAAATTCGCCCGAAGGTATTAATTATGAAACAATATACAATAAAATACAATTCAGTGATACACAGTAGTTTTTGTGTATTATTAGGCAAGTTCCCCTTTACAATATTTAGCGCTTGAGCTATTAATAGTAGACGTTGAATAGCAAATTGAGGACAAACAAAAATTAAATGATCGAGATCACAAAAATCAGAGTCACAATGTGGACAGGAAGGACTTTCTAGGAGATTAAGACGATGTAGATGTGATGGAATTCTGCTATGACCGATTCTTAAACGACTTATTGTAGCAGAAAAAGATCTACCCAAGAATTTTGGGCTTTTTTCAAACCACGCTTTAGTGGAAGGTTTAACAGCAATTTGTTCCAACCATTTACCTTTAATAGCCCTGGAGTTAGTAAGGCAAATATCCCAACGTTTATACATATTGTTTTTAATAAAAATGTACAAATCAGTGAAAGGGACTTTCAAATCACAAATATTCAGATTAGCAGAGGATTTAGCAAGAGAGTCTACTAACTCATTGCCTAGTATACCCGAATGTCCAGGCACCCAGGTAAATTCTACTTGAATATTGACCTTTTTCAAAATATTAACAAGGTTTTTAACTTCATAAATTAAATAATTAGCAGAGGCATTAAAAATACTGACGGATAAAGCTTGCAGCACGCTCATCGAATCACATAAAATCAAAATCTTTCGTGAAGTTGTTAAATTAATTTGTACATATTTTAGTGCATAGAAGATACCCAAAGTTTCGGCTGAGAAAATAGAAAAATGATCGTTGCATCCGTACACCCTCCCTATTTTGTTAGATGCGTCATAAAAGGCAAAACTTGTTCTACTATCAGTTTTAGAACCATCGGTATATATTTTTACAAAATCAGACTTATGGCTAAGGTATTCTAGAAACTCAAACTTATTTTTAAAATGAGTAATGTTGACAAATAAATCTTCAATAGTACAAGCGTAATCGAAGTTGAAACATGGTAGTAAACTAGACCAATAAACAACATCCTGGAATTCAAAATTTAAGTAGGCTATGGCGTGAGCCAACGAAGTAGTAACAATTAAAGGAGTCACATTAAAATTAGGGTATACATAATTTTCTAAATATTTTACTACAATGTCATTGTCCCGGCTGACTAGTTTAAGGCAATATTTATCTGTTATATAACTTCTTCTTACGCTTAGAGGGACGATTCCTGACTCAACTTCCAAAGAATTTATAGGAGAAGACATTAGAGCTCCAGTTATGATACGCATGGCTCTATTCTGGATTAAATCTAATTTACGTAGTAAGTTATTGGTTGCTTCACCATAAAAGATACAACCATAGTCAAAATGACTACGGACAGTTGTTATATACAACAGTTTAAGTATTTTTGGATCAGCTCCCCATGATACGCCACACAGGGATCTCATAATATTTAACCCTAACTCGGCTTTTCTAGCTATGTTTTCTGTGTGAAGTTTCCAGGACAAATCTGACTCCAAATAAATTCCTAAATATTTGACACAGGAACTAATTGATATTACAGAACCATCGAACATAATTTTGGGTTGATACGGTATAGTATGTTTAGAAAATATTACAACAGAGCTCTTATTTATGTTAACTTCTAACTTGAGACAGTTATTTAGGATGTTATGTAAGATGTTAAGGCAACTATTGATTAATGATTCAGCTATTTGAAGATCATTACTAGTACTATAAATGACTAGGTCGTCAGCGAAAAGTAAATACTTGATACTATGAGGAAGTTCATGCATCAAAGTCACCAATGATAAAACAAAAATTAAAGGTGAAATAACGGACCCTTGAGGTGTGCCTTTAGGAGTAAATTTTGGCCCGTACAAATTGTTATTTATTTTAAGTAGTACTCTGCGGTTGTGAAGAAAGTTAAATATCCACTTCAATATAGTCCCAGGTAAACCTAATGAATGCAAACTTTGTACTAAAAATCTGTGATCGATGTTGTCAAAAGCGCCTTTAATATCTAAAAAGACTGCTAAGGTAAAACCTTGATTTTGAAACCCATTTTTGATGTCTCCAATGAGGCAGCCTAGATTTTCCATTGTACTTTGGCCTTTACGAAATCCATACTGGTTTTTAGGGATGAGAGAGTTATTTTCCACAAACCATTCTAACCTATTTTTGAGCATGGTTTCAAATATTTTTGAAAAACAGGAAGTCAATGAAATTGGTCTGTAGGAATCAATATTGTTGGCGTCTTTATAAGGTTTTAAAATTGGGATTGTATGTTGAATTTTCCAAGAGGGGGGAACGCAGACAGATGTCCAAAGTAAATTAAAAATTGATAATAAAATAGACTTAGCTATAGAAGGTAGCTTTCTTATGACCAGATAAGGAATAAAATCTGGACCTGGAGAACTATTGCGTTTGTTTTGAAGGGAAGCGTCTAATTCGCATAATGAAAACTGTTTAGTCAACCAGAGCGCTGCTTGAGACCCGCTAGAGGAAAAATAACTTTCTAAATCTAGAAATAAATTATCATTTACATCATTGGTATTCGCAATTTTGTTTAAAAATTCCATGGCTATTGCAGGATCATCAAAAAATTTATTATTTTTAGTTTGAGTAGTTTTTGAGAATTTGAATCTACGGATATGGTCCCAAATTATTTTAGAAGATGTCATACGGTTAAATGTAGAACAAAGATTGAACCATGATATTCGCTTCTGTTCAGCGATTGTTTTTTTCTTTTTGGCGTCAAACTGCTTATAAATTAAGTAATTAACTAAAGTTGGGTATTTTTTATATGACAATAATGCTATTTTCGCTTTTGTTACTGCTTCTTCACATGAACTGTTCCACCAAATGGTAGCTTTTCTATTTTTACGTAGGTCAGCTCTAAATTTTTTACGTCTAGGGACGGAAGTCAAAATTTTTGTCAATATTTCCATAAAAGTGTCATAATCTTTTAGAGGATCACCTGTTGATAAAAAGAGTGAAAACTCATCTTTACATTTATCAGAAAAGTCTGTCCAATCTATTTTGTTCCAGTTCACTTTGGAGAGAGAGATATCAGATTGTGAACCAACTGAATCAGAGGCCGAGGGAGTTTCTATTTGATTAAAATGACGAGATTCATTAAACAGCATTTCTATAATTACTGGATAATGATTGCTACTTAGCGGATCATCAGCAACTGAGAAGGCACAGCTTGAGCTTAACGAAGGCGATACAAAAACTAAATCCAAAATGTTACCTGTTTGCCCGTGAGGTGCCAGAGTGGTTAAATCGTGGTCATTCAAACATACTAGATTATGGGATTCTGCAAAGGAGTGGATGATATTGCCTCTTCTATCATTGTTTCTGGAGCCCCAAGAAGCATGATGACCATTGAAGTCTCCAACTATTAGAAAATTATTTGAGTCAATTTGATTGAAAACACTGGACAATTGATTAATATGAAATTTACCATTCGGCGGCGGCGGGCAGTAAACAGCTAAAATGTAAAGTTTAAAAGAATTAAAGTTGACATGTAATAAAATATTTTGGAAATTATAACTAGAATTGGTTTGAATTGTTTGAAAGTTGTAACAGTTTTTTACAGCAATTGCTACACCTCCATGAGGCCGATCAGAATCCTGCCTTATGATAGTGAAACCAGGAATTTTTAGAGATTTTATGCAAGTGAGCCAAGTTTCATTTAAGACTATGACATCAAAATTTAAATTTGAGTTAGCAAGAAAATGTTTAAATTGATCTAGTTTTGGTAAGATGCTACGGGAGTTCCAGTGAATGATATTTAATTGCCTATTAAAAACTTTTGAACCCATTTTCAGATAGAAAAGTTTTTAATAAGTGACTCCTTTATTGATTTAGAACAAATGTTGTTACCTGTCTGATTCGCGCCCGATTGCACTTGTGACTTCAACAAATCAACTAATGTTTTAATTATTACATTCAATACAGTGTCAGAATTTAAAATGTCTGTAATTAAAGCCCTCCCTTGAGGGGACCTATTTGTAGGAGAAGGGACAGGATTCAGGGGATTTGAAGAAACTGGGGGATTTTGGAGAGTAATTTTGGGAGGTTGTCTGGCAACAATCGATGAATATGTTTTGCGGGCTATTTTGTTCCTTACTTCATCCATTTTCGCTGACTTCACAGGACATTCTCGCGACACTGCTACGTGGGGGCCATTGCAATTAGTGCACTTGACATTGTCCTTGTTGTTGCATTCAGTGTAGAAGTGATTTTCACTGCAGATCGAGCACACTTGTTTACTTTTACACGTGCCCTTGCTATGACCGAATTTGTAGCAGCTGAAACACTGCAGAATAGGCCGAATATATTCCAAAACGTCAAACCATAAGTGGTCAAAGGTAACATGATCAGGTCGCACAGTTGACTGGAACGTGAGTAAAACCAGTTGAAGAGGGATGAGGGATCCATCAGCTGATTTCTTCATGAATCTTTTCACACCGATAATTTGGGATTTCGATTTTAATGATGTCAAAAGCTCCTCTTCTGTTAATTCAGTTGGGACCCTAATAAGACCTTGGCATTCAATATTGTCATAAGGGATTCTTGCTGTCCATTGGTTTCTAGCTAGAAGATCATTATTAAGCAAAAAAGAATTGGCGTCTTTCATGTTATTGAAAAAGATTTTTAAGAATGACGGTCCTGTTTGTTTAATGTGCGCAATGCCTGAAATGTTTCTGAGCATACTGTTGACTTGCAATAGATTGAACTTTGAACTTGAGTTTTCTCTGGTGACTAAAATAGGATATTGATTCTTGAATTCTTCTCTGTATATTTTGTTGATGTCCTTGAACAGACCACGTTTGGTTGAAATGAATTTAGTTGGTTGTTTGCTTACAGGTCCTTGATCGTCATCTTTAGTTTCCTGATATTTCCGTTTAATCGTCTCAGAATGGGAGAACTCCATGGGAGAGCCTCCGCCGTCGCTTGTTTTACCCATCTAGCCGGTGCTTGGTAAAAATAGGGCTTTTAAACTGTTTATGAAAATATTTTTCATAAAAGGCGCCTTTAAAATTTTCCCGCCCAAAGTTTTTTTTTTCTGACAACTGCAATTAATTCACAAGATTTGATTGGCTGAGCTAGTTCTCACGCACCAGTGAGCAATGGAAATAGAAAACAAACACAATCTCCTCCCGTTTGTCTTGTTCCCGCCGTTTAGTTTGTTTGTTTACCATTTCCTTCGTAATTACAAAAATAATAATTATAATTACATTAGTTTAGATTTTACTAGTTTGCCAAGAGCCGTGCACAGTTACAATGGGTGTAAGTAAATACAGTTTGTTTTTTAGATCTTCCTGTTCCCATTCTAAAAAACGGACACCAAGTAATGATTTTATCCTCCTGATTCTTGTTGGATATAGATAAAATGTTGTAAATAAAGATAAACTTTTCACTTGAAAACCAGTAAATGTTCCTTCTTCTCTTCGACAACTTCATAACAACAAACCCGTGCAACAAATTTAGGTTATGTCATTTGTCTTTGAACTGTTTTAGAAAAAAGCGACCACATCTGCAAACAAAAACAAAGAGAAACGGCAAGCTAGAAAACTTGAACAACGTCGTATTGCCGATGGAATGTCCCACGTAACATCAGCCAACAAACTGACTGATTTGGCTGCTCTATGCAAGGAGCTGATGGTGTACCGGAACAACGACCTGGAGGTGGACATGTACATACAGAAAGTCTCGAAGCTGGATAAAGATGTTCTTCAATGGGCCATTGACCTCACAGAAAGGAATATGATGAAATTGTAAGTAAAACAGGTAAACCAGTACACAGTTAGCTTTAAATTACTCATTCCTAAAAAGATAACATAAATAGTATTTATTATACAAAACAGAACACTGCACCTCAACATTAAGGCATGTATTACTCAGGTGGTCTTAATGCTACATCTTCCTGACAAACTGGATAATATAATACTATTCTATAAAAATAATTCAGTGTCAATCAAAAAGAATCAATTGCATCTCAAAAAGTATTTATTTTACATGTACCTACTTATTTTTGAGTGAGATTCAGATGGTATGTAATAACAAAAGATAAGCCAAATATGGACATTTGCTTACTACTGAATCTCTGAATTTGCTAGCGCTAATTGCACTTTGGTAGCACTTAGGTAGGTAGGTAGGTAGGTAGGTTTGGTAGCACTTAGGTTTGTGGGTACCTACTACCCACATACCTACCTATACAAACAACTGTTATCCTTGTCATGTGTCGGGCTTTATAAAGCACAATATATTTATTCATTCTCATTTTTTATATTTCTTTTATCCATACTATAGATATCTATAGTATTTATGTATAATATTCAACAATTATATTATATACTATGGAATCTATAGTCTAAAATATAATTGTTGAATATTGATTGTAGTTAATTTTAATTTAAACACTAAACCCAAAACCAGGGTGTTAGATCGAATGTATTTATTTTTGATAAAACTATGTAAATGCAAATATAGCTGCTTGTGTACATTTTGGATTGGTTCCATTCCGTTATGTCCATACTGCAAAAAAAGGGTCTGAATATTTATAAATATTGTTTATTTATTTCAAACAGATATGAAACTTGTGCATGGGGATGGAACAAAGACCGCAAGGTGGAAGAAATGACTGATGACAATGCCTGGTACCTCATAGCTAAATCTAAGAGTGGGACACTCCTAGCCTTCTCTCACTTTAGATTTGACATGGACTTCGGGGAGCCAGTGTTATACTGGTAAGTTATAAAAATAATATAAAGCTTCAATATTTTTTTTTAATATAATTAATACTCAAATGTCATTTTACACATTTCTTATTCAATATGGCCACTTGAGCTCCACCAAGTAGAGCTCAGTAGTTGTGTGTGTTGTAGCCATATATTTCTGCTTAGCCCCATGGTTAACTGATAGAAAATGCCTTATCGGCATTAAAGCCGCTATTTTTACCAATTCATTGAAGTTGTTCTTTATCTTAAAAGGGTCAGCAAAGGAATAACTGATTTCATATGGTAAAATTGTTTATCAGAATATACCCACTGCCCAAGTCGAACATTCATTATTTAATGTTTAATATTATTGATTGACTTAATACCTTTGCTGATCCTTTCAAGATCAAATTGTACAATGAACACAAAGTAAGTCACCTACTTGATCACTTACCTTATTTGGCCAATCAACTGTAAACTGCTGTTTTTTACATTTCAAATAATAGGTTTAATTATTTTTATAATCTTTTATTTCATAAATATCTTACTCTTATATTTTCATAATTATATTTACACATCTACATAATACGGGAAACTTAATTAACATTTCGTCCTAATATAAATGCTGCTATTTGTTGTACATTAGTCAGTTAGCTTTAACCTTGTACCTCCACAGAAGGCAGAGGATCATGCTGAAGTTTTTAAATAGCCTCTTTTCAAATACCAGCTTTTCCTTAGGCCACCATTTGATACATCTCGTACAAAGGTATCGAAACAATTTATGTAGTATGAATATAGTCATTACAGCTATAGCTATGCTAAGTGCTACTACATCCAGTAGCAAGTATTGTGTGAGTGTGAGGTCTAGCGCCGGAGACCTCAGGTGGGGTGCGCCCTTATGTCTCAGGACATATTCAATCCAGTACACCCCTGCATCTAACGGCGGTATTGGCCGGTCCAAAAACACGTCTCTTAATTTCAACATATTTTCCTTGTACCTGTAACAATAAAAATACTTAAATTTTTAAGGTTCCTTGCCACAATGTTACCAAAAAATATTGCGAGTTAGACAGGCTATCCTACTTAATGTTTTATAAGACTTCAATTACCTATGTGTAATTTGATGAACACACCAAATAAAAAAGCTAAAATATTCTACACAAAGCTTTTATAAAAGCAACAAGAGTAGTTTATTTCAACTAGTTAGCTGTTACTGGGGGAAGATAATCAGAATTATGATAGTAGTAAACAAAGTATAAGTGTTAAAATAAAAGAAAAAACACAGCTAAATTCCGCTGAACGAAATACGTTCCTAGATAGATATAATTATTATCTACTGATTCACATTGTATAATGCGCAAGTTAGTTTTACTAAATCATCAGTGGAAAAAAACTAACGATAGAAAGTCCACATAGTATGTATGAGCTATAATATCTAATCTTAAATATTGCACTCTACAATAGATACTACATGTTTCCAAGAATTTAACCAATTATTATCTCAGATACAATGTTGCATTCTACATAATATTAATTATCTCATTATTTATTATTATTGATATATCGTAGTATTCGTAGTACCGTTATGTCTTCATCATTGCAATGAAACGCATGTAAAGTTAATCATAGTAATCTTTTCAATCTTTGTCGAATTACCCTTATTTTATTGACTTCTCAGAGGTTATTCGTTTGTTACTCAATGAGAAAGCAAAACAATGAAATGCAAATACAAGGCTCTGACAAAACCTTGCAACTTTTTTGAAATGTAAGAATCAGGCTTCTAAAACATTACACTTTTTTAAATTCGCCTATTTTCATTTGAAAATGCTAGCTGGCTCCCACACATACAAATCATTGGTTTTTTAAAATATATATGTGCTCGATTCCGAACCTCCTCTTACTATTTGGCAGAAAAGCCGATATTTAAGTGTCTTCAAAGTCCCTTACATACAAAATGTATAGAAGCGTCGCGACGCAAAACAGATAGAAAAGACAAGGCGCGGGCACCGAAGCTTACACGTTTGCCCTGTCCTCGTCTTACGTCTTTTCTGAGAGGCCGGCGCCTCATTAGGCATTAGACGTCATTAGGTTCTTTTGGCATTTCAAAAGAACACTGAAGAATACCGTACCCCTACGATCAAAGGATGCAGTAGGAACTACGAGTAGTAGTTGGTTTTACTGGCACGCAAAAGTATTTTACCTTGGGTTAGTAAGCAACTCGTGTATGGCTAGCTGCCACGCCTGCCTGGTGGTGTCCGTGAGAGTGATGGTCTTGGCGACGCCGCGGTCGGCCATGGCGCGCGCGTTCAGAGCCTGGTCCGCGTACAACGGCACTGTCAGCATCGGCACCCCGCACGCAACTGCTTCCTGCGTGCCCAGTAGACCCCCATGCGATATAAACACTTTAACGTTTGGGTGGCCTGGTTCGGAAAAAAGACAAGTCATTTATTGGCCCTTATAGTTAAAATTAAAAAAAAATGAATGTTTAAAGACCGGCATAGACAGAGGTTACTACGAACTGAGATTTCTTAAATCAATCTCAAAAACTTATCTCTTTTCTTTTATGTAAAGGTTCAAAATTATCAAAGAAGAACATTTGGTTAGCGAATCTGCTGGCGTTAGTAGGTCTGTACCTTTACATTCATCAGAAATAAGTCCTCCATAGTACGGAATCCTAAGTGCTCAAAATAAAATGCACATAACAGATTAAAGTCAGTTTACATCCAAAATCTGGGAATTACAATCACCTTTACTATGCACGAGTAGGTTGATGATTGATGACACAGTTTTATCACTCTCACGGAAGATTATTTAATTCATTCCGGTCAAGCAATTCATTTATCGTACTTACATAGAGTTGCATATTGCGGTATCCAGTCCATCGTGTAAATGTTATCTGGCACTGTAAGGTTAGCTGAAAGTCTTCGGCGGTTCATCTTCACTAGGACTGTCTGACTTAGCCCCGATATCACCTGGAATATCTGCGCTAACTTCTCGCTCGGTATCGTTTCGATGCGGGACATGGACCCGAAACTCCAGTAAATCACACCTTCGGTTGACACGTCCAAAAGTGACTTCAGTTCCTGTAAATGTACCGTACTATTGTGATCAAATGTATTGGCAAAATAAAGTTAATGATGTCATCTCTACTGTATTCCTCCGTAACAAATTGTCAATATTATGAACATATAAATCAAGTTGTAAGAAAAATAATTTTCAACTGTCTTTAATTATGAAGTAGGTCGTCATTGTTTACGTAAACTTTACCAGAGAAACTTAATGAGTATATTATAGGTAATTCGGCAATAATAATGTGATTCATTTGACACTATCTGGCAACAAGGGTCTAAGGTCCTGGATCGATCTGATAGTCGGATTCCCTTCTATTCATTGTATATGGGTTAATAGCATAATTAGCGGATTGCAAATGTTATTTCTTGTGGAACTAGAGAAGTTCTAGACTAGCTAGACTACTTGTAAATAAACAAGTTACAATTGGTCTAAATATCGTCTGCATTCAATTTATATTCATAAAAAAATCAATTATCGACTTTTTCTTGAAACAAAACACTAAGCACTATTCAATTGAGATTTTGATAAAACGTTATCTTTGCGAAAGTAGTACCAGTACCACCGTACTTGCTTTTATCAGATTTTATTGTTTCATCAGCTCATTACGCATAACCCTTATAACGAGTTGCTACAGGCAAGGTGACAGGAAAAGTCGGCTATTTCTCAGTAACAGAGATGAAATGTGACGAGCACCAACTTGGTGTGTGGTAGGTACGATGACCCAGTGACTTGCGTGCGATAGGCAACGCGTGCCTATTAGGAACATAGATATTACTAGAACTGATAAGTCTAGCACAAGTAGTACAATAAACCCACTGATTAGTTCCATCATTAAATTGTATAGATTCTGCAAGATTTGCTGTAACGTTACTACGAGTGAATTAGTTATCCATTACATAGATACCGAAAGGTCATGCTTACCCTCTAGCTATGACATCGGTAGTTATTACTACGTGTGGTCCACGTACTGTGATTGTTCGTCTCACTAGTCAATGACTACTAACTAATACGTAAAAATAAGTAAGGGTTATGCTAGTGATATGACATTCTTCATTTTACAGCATCAATTGAAACTTACAGAACTTACTAATTATTTGAAAACAATTAACTTACCCGTGAAAGTTTTTGAGATTCGTCCAAATGTAAGCCACCTATTTCTACTAAAGCCGGCACCATGGGTCTTACTTCATTTATGGTGAAATGGCTATTTGAGAGCACTAAACTATAGTTTTGGGCTAAGCTATCCAATTTGGTTCCAATGCCGAAGAGACGGTCTGCTATGGCCTGAAATCACAAACAAACTGTTAATAATGCGTCACATCTTTATGAAATTAACCTTAATAATGCCTATGGTAGTGTTAACATACCTGTGATGGCTTCTGCGATTTATATTTGTATAAAATCTTAGCCCAAACTACAGAAATGGTGTTTGCAAATCTTTCCCAGAGTGTCATGTGTTGCCCAAAGCCAGTCATATACGCTGGAACGAATGCCGTGGCTTCAGGATTGCCTATTTGTTCGTTGAACCATGGCAGTGGTACGCTCGACAAGAGTCCCACAACGGGAGCTTGAAATCTTTGTCCTAGAGGCAGAAAGCAATCGCTTCCGAACACCTCTACGATGACCATGTCGTACGCTGCTGTAGAGTTGAGAAGTGCCTTTACAGCTGGCATACGGGATACAGTATCGCATGCCTGGACGCATTCCTCCATGATCTGTTCCAAGTTTCGCACAAAATCTGGTGTTAGAGAGTAAATTCGTTTCGTAAGGTTGTTGGATATCTCTGGCATTGTACCTGCTAGACTTATTTCTTCTACATTTGATGGTCGGTTTTTCTGAAACAACATACATTTTTTGATTGTAAACTATTATAATAATAAAGGTAAAGTTTGTAGGTTTGTTTACTGTAAGAGGTACCTAATCTTCGGGTCCGGAACCAGGTAAAG
Source organism: Udea ferrugalis (assembly GCA_950022985.1). Lineage (NCBI taxonomy): Eukaryota > Metazoa > Arthropoda > Insecta > Lepidoptera > Crambidae > Udea > Udea ferrugalis. The sequence goes on from OX465533.1 coordinate 7,616,731, forward strand.
GTTTTGTCGGTAAAACGTTGACGAAGAGACTATCGAAGAAATAACTGTTGGATAAACGTTCCAGACCCCTATCTTCGAAACGAATAGCCATACCTTTTTCAAAAGTACTCCATCAATATTTAGACTGAACCTCCAAGACCTAATAGAAGAACGCTGTATTACCCGTGATTGTTGACCTTTACCGTCAGCTTAATCTTTTTTCACGGGCTGTAGGAGCAAAAGCTACTTTGTCACATAACGCTCATGACGCTGTTACCATCTGTGGAAATACTCAATTTTTTGCTTGTTTTCTTGTAATTTCTCAATTAAAAGCAAAAAAGTAATCGTCTAAGGAAAGTGCGCTCGGACCGATAACGCGCGCAGACTAAGGTGAGAGGGCAGCGCACAAGCCGTCTGCACTCTCGGTAGCACACGACAAATTAATACGTATATTACTCGCGCTGGCATTAATTTGCTCGATTAATGGTTTCGTCCGATGTCGCCAATCGCCATTCATCATCAGCGTGAGACTGGCTGACTGAGGATACTCGAATGAAATGTTACGAACCGGGTGTAGTTCCTACTACTCTTTGTAGCGCTCTTAATGTTTGTGCTTATTTTCTTCAAATATTTCATTTGCGAAGTTTTAGGACTTTTACAACAATTGGGTAGTGTGTTATTAAAAAATGCGTCAATTGCAATTTTTGCTCATTGTTGAAGTTAGGAGGAATGCACAAAACACGCTTCACTTCAATTTGATTAAGGCGTTCTGTAAAACTGCAGAGTTCCGCGACTGTGTCGTTTTAGTGAAAAGAGCTAATCCAAATATGTTTTCAAAATTATTTTCACACAAATTAGGGAGAATAAATCCAAGGTAAAGCGTATAGGTGATTAAGCGCGTGATCGTGCTGTATCGAGATGTGAAATGATGTTTGTGAGTTTGAGTATTCGTATTACAAAATTGCGAAGGTATCAAAAAGGAGGATTTAGCCAGATAAGTTATTGAACCTTTAACCTTAATTTGGCTTAACAAAAACATCTTGCACTTTATCGATAGGTGTTATGAATGCTCCCATCCGTCTGCTGAAGATGTTCGGGGGGCAGAGATCATCGATGTTACGTCGCACATTCGATATAGCGAGTGAATTATCTAATATTTTCGATAACTTATTGAATTAACATTTGCAGGTCAATTACCTTTTTGTTTAGTATCATTATTATCAGATCGACCTCATCACAATAACTACAGGATGTTCTGCCATTGTAAGAACATCAGTATGATCTCCGCTAGTGCAAAGATGTGTCCGGTTCGGCACAGAAGCACGATTGGTCTGTTGCCATGCATGTAGAAACGTTCAAGATGTCTTTGCTAGCCACATGCTGGCAATCATGAACTCAACCGGTTTATCTCTTTTATTTCCGTATTTTAAATATTCATTCAGTAATAAATGCAAAAAGAAATTCTGCACAATTCTTATCTGTGCCCTCAGAGTCACCTACACTCCGACCTATGACTACAATCAGCATTCGCTCTATGCGTGTTCTACTATCCAGATAAAATGTTATTGGCAAAATAAAATTGCTCTTTATTGTACATTGGTACTATGCCGACTGTCGATAATGTGTCCTTAATGTGACACCTGTGTTTTAGGGCAACGAACTGTTCTCAGGTTAAAAATGTCATGACCAAAACTTTGAATAGCTAATTCATATCAAAATGATTCACAAAAGCTTTAATGCAGCTAACACTGTCCCAGAAATCCTTAAAAGGTGTCTATTTTCAACATTATATCAACTTTCATGCCATATGTCTTTTGGCATTATTTTGGCATCAATCGTCATAACCGAAAATGTTTGTTTATACAAACTTTCCCTCCTTATTGTGTAAAAGCATGATGTAAGTGGTAAGTATTTAGGTTCTATTAACAACAACGGTTTTCAAAACAACAGTATTTACACCCATGTAAGGTTGAATTCAACACCTTGGCCTCCACCTATCTCCCTTTTAGTGGAAAAGTTATAAGCGACTACACAATAAAAAAAGCTTTTGGCTTAACTTCACGTTCCTAGCTCTAGTAGCAGTTTAGGGCTGTGCGATTTTTAGTACTCATTATTTTATTAGAATGGATTAAACATCCAGTATTTTTTGCATATTTTGTATCTAAATGCGATAGGGATTCGCCTGGATTCGCCAAGTTAAGATTTCATGTAAGGGGTAACAACACAGTAAAGACACATACAAATGTAGAGCCATCTCTAGCCAAAATTTTCAGTGAAATGTTTTGTGAGCGTGTTTCAGAATCACCCTTGAAAAGTTGGCAGGTTTTGGAAATACTACCCTGTATATTTTGAGATCATCAACGGCTTCTGCGTCTTTTACACACGATTTATGCAGTGACGTTGGAGTTGTAGCACTTTTTGCTGTAATCTTTTTGTGGCATAGGCAGGCTATGCTATGCATATGCCGCTTGCGGATAGGCACAAATCACATTTAAATGTAATATTTAGAGGAACAAGTATAATATTTCAACCTTAGGCATCAAAAAAATAAAAGCACGATAGCTGGATTATCGGTCGTAAATGTTTCGTTAGCATATTTTAATAGAGTGTGCTTATATTTTAAGAATTTAATAAAAAGGAAATTTCACCCAGATACGGAAATAGCATTGAATTAGTAAAGTCTTTTTTGCATGGTTTTTAAGCATAGATAATACTTTAGAATAATAAAAGTTAAAAAACTTCAGCAGATTTAATTTAAGCAAAATTCAATATGATATTCGATTTGAGTGGTAAATCATAATCCGCACATCCGTTAGGTCTCTGTTTATGTTGACACTTAATTTATTTTTATTTTATTTTGTTTCCGTTTCTCGATATTCTTTGTTTATTGTGTGGTATTATTTTTAAATATGAAGAGGATTTCTCCCTTTTCTTGCTTATGATTAATTTTTGATACTGAAACAAATGATGTTTCTGGAATACAAGTAGATATCTTGGTGTACCCTTTTCAATTGCCGCCACAGTTAATTCCAAATTCTTTAAAATTAATGACATTTTTTAAGTAAATACTTACCATGGGAAAATGGCTTATGACCGTTAGCTGATGTTGTTTTTTCGCGAGCGCTTCGACGAGCCTCCCGTACATGGCGTAGTGGCTCCGCGTGTTGGTGGGCAAGACGACCAAGAGCCGCGCCGCGTGCGCCGCCGCCACCGCACTCCACAGCATCACCCAGTGGCCCACCTTCATCCCGCTGCCGTCGACTCCCGTGTGCCGCACGCGCTGGCCGCACAGACACCCTCCGCCAGCTGATAAGCCGCAGTGACGTCAGCGCTCGCTACAGCTGCAGCCCGCCCGCTAGGACATTAAACTTTCTTCAGTCATTAGTTGAACCTTTCCATGATCAGTGTTTAGTTTTTCTATCCTGTGCCGTGCCGACCGATATCAGGTACCCATTGAGTGATCCTCGGTTGCTTGCCGTGTTTATTCTCAATTAGAGTGACTCTCAATAGGTGCTCTATGAGAACATGTCAATATTTGGTGTTATATGGGCAAAACATACTTTGCTTAAATTGAAATTAAAATAACAATTTCCTCTATCTCATGTTTTTAGAATACAATACAAATACAAAATACAAATTCAAAGTCCTGAAAATACTATTACAGCATTTGATTGCAATAAATTATCGATAGTACTCTCAGTTATCAAACGTATGTATTAAACACATTTCTTGTGCAAAGGAATATGGCGGAGCCCATGAGCCCCAGAAACTTTTACAATCGTGCAACTTGACAAAATATGCAACTTTTCCATGGAACATTTTACAATTGTAAAGTCGTTATTTTTTGATATGTAAAATATTCTCAAAAAGAAGAAGCAAACAGAAGAAGTAATCAGAGAAAAAGAGAGACTTGGCAAAATAACAATTGACTGTGTCCAGTTCTATGCGTGGTCCTTTTTAAAAGGCAAGCTGACACAACAATAGAGGTTTCAAAATATGTAGTTTAAAAAGGTACCAAATTTTAGGACATCTTTTTTTATTATCAACTCATTATATTGAAATTTATTTTGAACCCATAAGTATTTGAAATACTAATCACAAAATACCTGAGCATCAGACCTTTGCATGACCATTTTGAATTTACCTTATCTCGATCTCCCTACGGTGAGCACCACAGAACCAAGAACATTCTAAGTTATGTGGTGAGCACCTTCATCGATCGATCGTCGATTCGCTTCACCTTGAATGGGTATTGTCCCTCATTTGAATGGAAATAACTTTAAAATCTAATGAGGCTTAGTTTGTTTCCCTTTTTTTACCCGGTAAATATGGGTTGGAGTACCCATTAAAACACCGGGGCAGCCTTCTTCTGCACGTGACCACGGTTTCCCGAGGAGGCACTCTACTGGTGAAACCCTGACGTGCTGTGCCGGCATTCCGGCTCACCTCGAGGGAAGTGGTGCCTCCCCTCTTACACCCGTCCGCCGTGTACGACAGTGCGAGGCCACCCCACACTGCCATCCTCCTCGGGGTCACTTGCGCAATGGAAGCAAACAGCCCCCGTCGTGTGCTCTCCGAGCGACCCCAAGCGGCCCTTTTTAGTCGCCTCTTACGACAGGCGGGGGTGGACCTTGGCTTCATTCTTACGCCCCAGACCACAGGGCGATAGTTCGTTTCCCTGCCACAAACACCGTCGCGGCGCTGCCGTTGTTATTGAGTTTTTCAGAATGCCAAAATTAAATCTAGCTTCAAATTTGCTCGTGAGACGTTCGAAGTGTGCGTCGCTCTCGAGCTTCTCTCCCCTTGATCCTGGGAGAAATTCGAATTCACCTGTCAGAATTGCGTCAATTCCGTATACGTCTATGTATATTTTTATTCAACTTTTAAAAGTTTCAGAAACTAAGTAAGCTCATTTCGTTCAATGAGTTTCACAAAATCGCCCTGCAGCGTTGGCGTTCTCTTTGTTCATTCGCAGCTCTTGAACGTCATACATCCTCGTCTACAACATAGACCATCACCATACCATCCAACCATCATAATCCATCATCATCCAACCATAACCATCTAATCTTATATTATGGGGGGCCCATAGTAATCCTGTTATTAGATTAGATGGTTCGCTTAGTTTATTCTTAATTACCAGTAAAAATAGGTAATGGGGTGAACACGTGACCTTAACGTGAAACACGACCGAAAAGCCGACTTAGGATACTGTAGCTACCCAATCTTCACGGTCAAAGTCAAATTTTTAATTAGATAATAAATACCGGACAAGCAGTGGGTAGGTATTCGGCAAACGCACTAGATGTATACATGTGCAAGATGATTGTTTACGCAGCTTGCAGCCAATTATTTTTTATTGATAGCATTTATCGGATGTCTTCATTATAGTAACGAATGACACAGTCACATTGTTCCGACCCAGACAAGGGTCACATGCCATTATCATAATTATTCAGAAAGCGTTCTGCAAGTTGCCCTTGTTCCGTGTGGTCTTACCTTTCTAGTCTACGTTTATTGCAGGGAAAGCTCTGATTATTTTACAATAAAATTTACTCCTAATGTGTTGGTTTCGCTTTCTGACCAGTCAAAATAACGGCTTTTCAGGCATGGGTTTATCTCACTTTTGCCAATCCTATGCAATACAGCAAGAAGGAATGACCAGAAATAGGTAGTTTGTCATGCCGCTCACCATACATTTTGTTGCTCATACAAAAATCTTTCCGCACTCAGCAAGTGTGAAGCGTTTTAGAACGGCTATGTAAGTTTTTGAAAATGAACTATAACTCAAACATTAAAATCTCCTGATTGAAGTGACAGGATTCCCAGACCTCATAAGGTGCTTCATCCTCTATCTAGGCAATGCTTGCTCACTACACTGTCCACTGACCAGTCACCAGAAGCCTGACACATGGTTATTTTAGCCGGACACAACCGTAAAAAGCTATAACACCTGACGTTCCTTTACCGAGGATACCTGGCAAGGTGATGATGATGCTGATGTAATCCTGGCCGATTTCGGCCACGGCGACTGTCTTGACGCATGAAGTCTTCGCTGAACATAGGGCTTTACCATAGTTTCCCATCAGAGCGGCCGGTAAAGGCGGCCTGTATCCATTGAATTCCGGCGACCTTTCTTACGTCGTCCGTCTACTTCGCAAGTGGGCGCCCCCACTGCCTTCGCGCTATCAAAGGGGGGATTTGCCGATACTCGGCACGGTCGGCAGGCGGGTTGGCATCCCGCAAAACGCATCCTCTCGCGTCGTGCCGCTGCTGCCTATCGCCGCAGCGACTCCGGCACGTTATTCATTTTGGTTGGCTATCGCCCATCGTTCGCCCACTATCTCCTCGTCCGTTAGCCGCGCGTCCTCCTCCTTGCGTCGTGTATCCTCAAGAGTCGTGACCTCTTTTAAGAAAATAGATTTTCTATATTGTACGGAAACATTACAGTTGGATTAAATAAAAAACAATGTACAATAGAGGCAGACCTATCGTTATCTTTTAATATTTTTTGCGCCGATTATTTCACGCAACCCCTTCCTGTCTTCGGCAGCGCCATTGGGGGAACGTCCTGGATCTCTTTCCTGGTGTCTTTCCCATTAGCAACCAGTTCATCATCATCATCAGCAGCCATACGACGTCCACTGCTGAACATAGGCCTCCCCCATAGATTTCCAGAGCGGCCGGTTGCATCCACCGAAATCCTGCGAACTTTATGAGGTCATCCGTCCACCTTGCGCAACCATACGCAAATCTAATTTAAGGCATGTTTTGTACACAGTTACGAAGTGCAAGTGGAAGCAGAGGGGCGCAGACGTGGCCTCGGGCAGCGCGTGCTCCACGTGCTGGAGAAGCTGGCGCTCGCGACGCGCATGCGCTACGTGCGGCTCACCGCGCTCACACACAACCCCGCCGCCTCCGCCTTCTTCCGGGCTTGCGGGTAAGCGCATAAACTAAAGACGTTTTCCACCTTTAGTCCGTTCGCGTTACGAATGCAGTAATTTGATACTTTTCCTTCAAACTGGGACGCCCCCACGCAAATTACCTTGATTGGTAAGTTGCGTGGGGGCGTCCCAGTTTGTCCTAATTCTGAAGTCAAGTCCACATTGACCAGTTGAACGCATACTTTCGAACGGAGGTTGTGGATATGAGTTTTTTTTTATTGCAACCACTGCACTCTTAACGCGAACGGACTATAATGAGATGTGGATGGGCCTGACATACGCCTATCTTATAGGTAATAGGTTGTTGGAAACACAGTTCTAACCATAGCCATACCGCTCAGCGCTGCTGGAGAACGAGATGTAGAATTGCGCTTCGTTTAAACACACTTCATTTTGCTGTTTGTTTACAAATGATGCTTAAGTATGTATTAAATAATCCAGGAAACCTGTCACCACCTATCAAATCGGTTTCGATCTCACTTTAAAAAGCTCGTTGTTCATCTTTTACAATCTCAATCTATGTATGTGCATACCAGCTACTGATAGTAAACATACTCACCTCACCCATGAACACCAGATGCCCACGTTTTTCGAAACTAAAAAGAGGTGGCTGAACGCGACAGTAATTAAAACACAAAATAATAAGAATAGTTTCAGTTTCTTCGTTAGCAGCAACAGAATAATTAGCTCTGTCAGTTCCTGTATGACCAAAGCACTTAGTTGTCGTTTTTTAAAGCTTTTAAAAATTAAAATATTCAGTTTCCGTCAGGAAAATATATAAGGCTAAAACATTAACATTTACAGATATTTTCTCCTTAAGGACAATAAAATCTAAAAACAATTCACAACCTAGTGAACCTGAATTGCGTCGTGATCAAAAGTTGCAAAGTTCGTGGTACACCTTGTTTCGGAACCCATGCTGTCCCGAGATCGAATCTAGCCGTCACACCTACTTTACTAACACTCTGGTGATAGCAAACATCGAAAAAAAAACAAATAACCCGGTTATCGGTAGCAACCTCGTCCCTTCACTCGTTCGGTTTAAACTCGCGAGGCGAAGAGTAGGCTTCTATTCACCGTGACGGCAGTAGTCCGTGCTCCTCTGACCATTTGGGATAAGACGTAGGCGTATGTCATGTTCACCTAGTAAAGGTTAAGAACTTGAGAGTTTTGTCTACGAGGATTTTCTCGAGAAGTGCATCCACACCTACCGCCACTACACGTGAGCCGCGAATAATGAACCAGATGACCCGTACATTGGTAACCTCTGTCTCTCTTATCGCACATTTATCGCATTAAATTAAAACAGCAATGACTTTGAACAAAATACTACAGGTAATAAGTTCCGAAAAATATACAAAGTTGGTAGGTACATACATACTCAAATGTGACAACTGATTGGGTGTAATGGTTAAAAAGTTAACTACTACACTTGAAGTCGCGGGTTCGATCACCGTTCAGAACAAACATTCTGTGAAAGAACATAATGTCTGTTTGTATTGACTGTGAATGTATAACGTACGAACTAAGTGCGTATTTAGAAAAAATATATATTTTACAATTCAGCGGGAACCTTGAACGGCAAAAGCCTAGAAGAGATAAACCCCGCCTTCCACAGCGATAAACGTCGCAGCAACTACACGTCAACCATTAGCGATGAATAACTTAACAATTCGTACCTATTTGACTTTAAGCACCTTCACTTTATCGCGGTAGAATAAGTTTCTTAACGAAAAGTAACGTTTCGGCCATTACTATTAGATAAATCCGTCACTGCCAGTCCCCGCTGATATCCTTTCATCAAAATGCGTACCAATGTTAATTTATTATGTCCGTTGCAGATACAGCTTAGACGAAACGAGCCCCCCGAAGGAAGAAGCAGCACACTACGAGATCTTGAGCAAAGTGACGGAGGAGCAGTCGGGCGCCGAGCCGTGCCCGCTCAGCGATGGCTTGCGCGCCGTCTCCGTCGCGCCCGTCTCGTAATCAATAAGCTAAGTGTTAAGTGATTTACAGGTACTAGTGACCACAGGCAACTGACCTAGGTCGTTTAGTCGTAATAGCACAAATTATCCAGAGGTAAAAGCACGTCATATAATTGTTTCATTAAATTTAGGACACCCACGTTAAGTCTTTCACCGCCGCCGGTCACTTTAACAATTGAATTCCTATTGTTTGTGACCGGCGTGGCGTTCAACGTGTTAAAAAAACAATTTGCGACTTTTTGGTGTCGTAAGCATCTTTTTACTGTACATTTATACATGAAATTATAAAACCACACCTGCATTCCACATATGATAATTATGTTCAGTAGCCCTCTGAAGTCCTTTAAATTTACGATTCCTCCCGCTTTTCGAGAGATGATGATGTGGAGCTATTGGAACTCATTTAAGTGGCTTAAGTATAAGGTGGCGAAGATAGTAGAATTCCTTGGGCAACTAGCCAAAGAGGGCCCCGTGGTCTAACTGAAAGTGGTGTCCAGCAAGATAGAAAAAAAAACGCTGCAAGCAAAAGGCCTTTGCAAGTAATCAAACTTAAAAGTGTATTTAGTGATAGACTTATCTACCTCACTTAGGAACAGCGCGTTTGCGAATGCACAATAATAGTGATTTGTTACATAATTATTTAAGTTAAATCAAATCTGGTTAAACGATAAATTGTTTAATTAAGTGCAAAGTAAATTAAGTTAAGGTTAAGCAAAATACTGTTATATTAGAAAAATCGTGGTAGAATTTTGTCTGAATAGGTGATAAGTTTAAATGAGTTTGAGTACTGTTTACTAATTAAAAATTAATAAGTAGGCAATATTTGTAAAATAGCTGATAAGTTTTTCAAACAACAAACATGACGGAAATAAATTCTTATTTAATAGAATATAACTATATTTTATTTTATTTCAAAGTCCATAGTTCTAGAGTAGACCTTCTAGTTTATCACAGTAACAAACAATGTAAATTAACGCACGATTTATGAATAAATTATAAAATTATGGAAGTACTAGCTGTCTTATCAATCTATGTTTTCCACATCTAAAGGAGTGTATGGCCTATCGTCATCAAAGGTCTCGTTTCCTGGATGAGGCAGCGCCGAAGCTGCTGGTGATACTGTTAGATCTCTTGGATACTCTGTGGTCCCGTCGAACCTCAAATATTTATCTTTATAACAAGTGGGTAATTCTGCTGCGTTTGTATTAGTGTCTGATTCGGTTGGATGATGCCATGCAAGTACGGCAGACGACGCAACCGGTAGAAGTCCCGGAGGCTTGAAAATAACTGTCGCTGGCAGCGCCACTTCCCGAGGAGGTGTTATAGTGGAACTTTTTTCTCTTCTTTCACGAGCTCGACGATTTTGAAACCATATTTTTATCTGCAAAAGGTTTTTGGGTTATTTCAACACATAGATATTCAATCAATCAATATTCAATCTATTATTATAAACTACTCCACTAGGCAAAGATTAGTTCGTAGCTCCTCAAAACCTTGGTAAAATAAAATCAATTTGCAGATAATATGATTGAATATTACCTTCATAGTTCTTAGATCTAATAGCAATCCTAATAAGGCTAATTCTATAATTAAGGCTATCCTTATTCTGCCTTATTAGGCATATGGTTAGATGCGATCGTTGAAGTTACGAGACCTGCATTTGATATACCTAATAAACCAATAATTACTGCTACATATTTTACTCATGCGTTTGACTGACCCTAAACTTACCAGTGTCCACTACTGGTGTCGGCGATTCATAGAAAAGCTTAACATACTCGTTTATCATGTGAGCCTGTACTTAAATATTTAGTAGGCTGACCGACTTCGATGGCTTGGTCACTTAGAGAGAATGAGAAATGATCATAACTAACGTCAAGTCTTTGGAGTGATGATTCGTTGGCGATGGCTGGCGATAAGCGTGCAAGCACGTTAAATCGATAGAGAGGCGAAATCTGGCAGCGGAGGCCAAGAAAATTTGTTCACTGAGCCATCCAGGTAGTAAGGATTTGATTAACCAGCAAAAAGGTAATTGTTTGAAACGACCTTCACCTCAGCTACACGGAACTTACTCTATCGTCACGTAGTTGCAAGGCGGCAGCGAGCGCTCTCAGCGCGGGCGGCGCGAGGTACGGCGCGCGCGCGTACGCGGCCTCGAGCGCCGCCGCCTGCGCCGCTGTGAAGGGCACTCTCGCGTGCCGGCCCGACCGACGTGCGCGGCAGGCGCTACTTGCACTACCTGGACAAATTATTGTTAAAACTAAATTAGTCTATTTTATACAAGGGTCAAACTGACCGTCTGCTGGTAAGCGGTCACCGCACCCTACGAATGGCATGGCTGAAAAACCTTTTTAAGAAATAGATTATCAGAAAAACCTCGTCTGTTCATTTCACAATCTAAACTTGAGTCCTGAGAAGATGATTTTTTATATACCTACTTATTATATTTCTGAAACATTTCAGTAATCGAAACAAACGGTCAAACACAAGAAAAAAAAAATTGCGGTTTCTGTCAAGGCAGGCCACCAATAGCCAATCTTCACAAAATCGCTTTTAAAAAGCCTTTTATTAATTACATATTTCAAAAACTGACTATTCCTAAAACATCCGGCCATCCATCATGAACATGAAGGAGAACGTTTCACAATACCTCAGAATTCCATCCATTCCGTAACCCATCTGTCTCAAAATCTAAATAAACACATGAAAATGGAAGCAACAAGTAATAGTAGGTTCATTTATTACTGGTGCTTAAGTTTCCTCCTGTTTTTTGGAAACCAGAAATACCACGAAGGTACCTATGGTCAATGGCAGAATTAGATGCTGGTTACTGTACCTCAAACTATAATCGTCAGGAAATTTGTGCTTGAGCAAGAGCCCAACTCACGACCCTTTACGGGGAACCTTTTTTGAATGGGTGCTGGGAAATGGCAACAGCACACTAGGGTAGTTAATTAATTATTACTCGTTATATGAAATCAGAAGAACCTTATTCGATCTCGTTGATCCCGGAACCGATACATTTGGCGCATACGTCACCGTTCACTGAAGGTCGTCATTAAATCGAAACAGTACTGCAGTAAATACAAAAAGTAGATATACTTAGTAAAAAGTAACAGTAGGTACCTACAGCGTACAGTTCAAAATCCATTTAAGTACGTTAAAAATAACAAAGAACCGAACCGTGTATGTGACGTTTATTCAAGTTTGCAAGTCTGTCTATGTGGCGGTCGCTACAAAGGTCACTACCATTCACACAAGAACGGCGTTCTTTAGGTCATATATGCCCATTTGTAAAGTTGTAAATCCTACAGTCTAGGGCCACTGAAATAGCAAACCAAAGGCTTTTCCATAGAACTGGACATACAATCGTAAAAACAAACGAGATTGTAGATACTAACGTGGAAGCCGTGGTGGTTGGTACCGAGTGCAACACAGCCAGCTTGGAGCCTCGCTGCTTTGACTGCTACTGCTACCGGACTCGCTACTGAGTATTCTCTCAATACTAAAATCTGAACTACACTTCGCACTGGATTTCACCGGAGACACGTCCATGTTGGCACTGACTAAGGTCCGACAGCATTTAAAATTGTGAAATAAACGATTTAACCACAACCAAGGGTGGGCCCATCCCTTGCCACGCCTCCTGTTGCGGGGATGACCATCCCTTTGAGATGTTATCTACAACCGCAATCAATGGGCAGCACGCACCAATGGGCTTACGAGTGTTGTGACGCCGGCTCATTCATACGTTGTACGAATTCAATGAGAAATGGATACTGTTTGCACACAAAAGGATGATATTACTTTAAGGGGATGTGGGAAAATTAATTTGTAACATTTGCAAGCTATTGTTGATGTTATTAACCTATGAGCTTATGTAACGTGATACTCCATTGTGGAGCATATTAAAATATAATTAGAATTGACGTTATACGTAATGGGTATTTTGTTTATTTAATGATCATTTGATTGCTTCTCTACATTTAATGGTATAGCAAAATTTAAATGACTTCCAGTTATTTATTGAGATTAAGTATGAGATTGAAATTATGCAAGGTACATATAGCTTCTAGACGTAGCTGTAGCAAGCTGGATTTGTAGTAGGCTGGGCACATCGATACATTTGCTCGAAAACCAAGGGCATGAGTTTCTTTAGTGGGGACAGCCTTTTGCCAAACTAAGCGATTACTGAATCACTTCTATTTCCTTTCAAACACATCATTCTCTTCCAACGCATCATAGCAAATCTTTTTCGTAAACACTGCTGGAGTGAAAGCTACCGACCGGAAGTGAGGTTTAGTCAAATCAGTTTTTTTTATTAATGAGAAATAGTCTTTAGACGACGACTACATGACATTAAATAATATGAAGGAGCTAATGAATCTGTGAGCACTAAACAAATATGTTTACTCATGCATATCACGAATTCTGAAAGTGTAAGTAAACAACATTTAACTTCGTATAAGTTTTAACATGTAATCTACAGATTTTAACTAAAGATTTGCCATGTGTTCGTCGATTCATTGATGTGCAATAAATAATGAATGATGCTTACAAAATAAACATGTATTCCTTTCACTGCTTTCGCAGACAAAAATGATACTCCAAAGTTAATACCAAACAAAACATCGCCGTTAGCGACAAATTGTTACCGCTATCAGTCAGTTAATCTCTTGTATAATTTACCTCTATTCGTTCGTAATTGTCATCCCAGTTGGATGCTCAAGTGGCACATCGCTTTATTGTGGGCATTGCAACACAATAGATAGGAAGGACAAATAGTATTGTTGGTCCTTCGAATCTTACCCACTTAGTTGTTGCAACGAGCAATGTGAGCCTTTGTAGATAACCGCAAAGATATGGCTCAAATGCATACGTTATTGTGAATATAGGTATTTAATCCTGCTTGTGATCGTGCCTAGATGGTCGAGTAGAATAGTACTTTGGCTGAAATAACAAGGCTGGAGAGCAAAATAAATAGCTATTTCAAATTCTTCAGAACCTAGCGCTGAACTCGTCACGGAATCACTGCAGGTAGACGACCGTATGACAAGCAAGTGAGTTTCGAAATGAGTTAACAGAATTACTGAAATCGAATGTCTGGGACTCTGGGTGTTAATATTCCATCCCTTCGCCGTCGCCAGGTAAGTACAAGATCAAACCATTTATTTGTTGATCGTCCAAACAGAACACTTTCAAAACTTTAATCTATGCATACGGTTACGTTTTTGCATTTCCGTACCAATTGCGTTCTCTCAGTTGGTCAACAAAGTGAGTGTTATAATCGCAACGGTTGATTGCTATCTGCGGAAAACCGGTAATGAAGCAAGAAGCTGGCGTCTGCGCGGGCGCCGGTGCCGCTGACTGCAGTACGCCGGTGTCGGTCAACCGCGACGGTACAACGACAAATTAACTACAATTTGTAATAAGCTTTAACAAGGACAATAACAATTAACAACAGTTTTTATAATGGCAAACTCAGAATATTATGTGCTGGAAGGTGGTGATCGGATGCCTCGCATTGGGTTTGGGACATGGCAGGTATGTAATTGAGTTCACTTAACTGTAGTTTTTTAAGCTCAAGTTTTAATATTAAAGGCAATCTTAGTTAATTACTGTTTGATCAAGGTCGGCTTTGGGTCTGAAGATCTGCTTTCTTTGGAAACGTGAGGAATTGACGTAAATCGTTAAAAAAACATTGTAAGCACCTATGTGGTGCATACATTTTGTTTTTGGGTATTCTAAGCATCATATTTCATTGTCCAGAGCGAAAAACCTTTAAACTTTATTAGCCTTTCCGTTTTCAAAAGCTTAACGAAACTTTGAAATGTTGAACCGCAGTAGACCTGCCTGTGTAGTATTGCCTGCCTTAAGTTCTTTTTCTCTATACTTTTCAAATTCTCGCACGTTCTAATGAAGTAGTATAGCATAATGTAAATGCAATGAACTCGTGAGAAAATTCAAATGTGATTGAGCATTTGAATAGAACATTGTTTTAATTAAATACACTGCGACCAACCGAGATGAATATGTAGTTATTGGACTTCATGTTTATATTCCGCAAATACTGTCTTTATCCACAGGCATTCGCGAATCAGCGTTTTCCTTCCCGTTTTCAGCGTTTGTTTTTTTCCCGTTGCGTGTAAAGTGACGCTTAACGTAATTCTTGAAGTTGACCCATTTCGACCTGCGTAGTTTGGCGGTAGAGTCCGCGATGGACAATGGTTTGCCGTATTTCTTGGGGATGAACTCGCGTGAGCAGCAGGAGCACCGGGAGCTTAGGTAAGAGTCAGCGTCGTAGTCGCCGCTGGACTGCGAAGGCTGCCCCCGCGAGGTGGACGCTCGGCAAGTGCTGTCGCATGACCACTTCTTCGACAATACCTCTGGTCCACCGTCAGGGCACGGGTGGGACTGTGTTGACATAATTTACATGGTGACTAATCGTTGTGTTATGGAGGACTCATGGTGATCGATTTGTTATGCCATATTAACTTTAATTCAAAGTTCTGGTTCTGTTGATCGTGAAGGTCCCATGATTTGTTGACTTGACTCACTTTAGAAATCAAACGGTTTGTCAATAATTGACAGAACATTGACGGTCACAGAGTATTTATCAGAGCAGATACAGATAATTCATTAAGGAGGAATGTACGAGGTTTTAACAGTTATGTACACAGAGATTGAAGAGCGTAACTCGCTCATCACAATTTGTATCTTCTGTCTCGCAAAGCATCGCAATAAGAGATGCTTGAGGTATGCCTTACGCGTTACGTATATTTTGTACCTATGTGTCTATTATATTTGCAAAAGGAACTAAGCTCTGCTGGAAGGCTCTTACAGTGTCGCTGTAGTGTAGTTGGCTGTTTGAAGCTGTCTCTGTTTTCAAAAAACCTATTTAGTTTCCAACGACCTCGCGCAGAATATAACATAAACAGGGCTGCTTATTCACAAGGTAGAGGCATAATAATGTAAGATTCATACAGTTTATTATACAATACCTGCTTTATTTATGTGTTCGCTCAATTACGTGGCACTCCATTCACGGTGGCACAATCATTGTCCTTATTATCCTCGTAAGCGCGTAACATCGATGTTGTCTGATATCTACATTATCGCTAGTCTTGTTTTTTTTCGTATGTTGTAACAAGTCTGTTTTTTCAGTACGTCACGCAGTGGTAAAAAAACGTACGATGCGATGGTAAACGGTAACATGTGACGAAAAATTTAGTTTGTTACTTGTTGTTTTTTAAGTAGGTACCTAAGTAATTATGACGAACGATTAATGTTCCTAATGGTTAAGAAGTTGGCTACTACATGCTCACCGTGACAAAATCACCTCTTGCCTAAACCACACAAATCGCACGCAATAACTCATGAATTTGGTCGTGGAGCGTGTTTTAAGGATGGCTGAGGTCGCGGATTCGACTCCGCACAGCACAAACATTCATGTGCATACCTAAACATATCTATTAGTAGGTAGGTATTGGTCTGGGTGTCTCCTATGAATTTACAAAAAAAAGGCTCATCGGTTGTGTAGCTACCATAGGTACAAGATATAGGTACTTAGAGTCCGTTCCGTTCGTGTTAAGAATCCAGTGATTTCATACTTGTCCTTCGACCTAGCACGCTACCTTACCAATCGATTGGAAAGCCAAGTTCACAGTGACCAGCTGACCGCATACTTTCGAACGCAATAAAGATTGTGCGTCGGAGTTTTTAATTTCGAGTTTTTAATTTAGAATTAAATTCAAAAATCATTGCATTCTTAACGCGAACGAAAGGTGGTGCAGTGTGGATAAATGTCCAATGATAGTGTTTGATAGATCATTTTATTTATTCAGTATGTCTTATTTATTTATTGTACGAAATAGCGAAAAAAAGTACAATTGGCGGACTTAATGCCTGAAGGCATTATCTACCCGTCAATCGCAAAGCTTAACCTCTGTTAAGCCTACAATATAGCAAAATTAGCGTTGCCCAAACTTCCTAAACTAAGTAAACTATCTAGTTTAGGGAGGCAACTTTATTTTGTCAACCATCATAGTAGGTACTCACCGACATCAAGTCATGCGATCTTAGTACCTAACACTGATTCGTTAAAATTGCAGGCTTCAGATGAAGTGTTGGAGAAATCAGTGGAAGCGGCGCTGGCGGCGGGCTACCGGCACTTCGACACGGCTAGGGTTTATGAGAACGAAGCTGCATTGGGGCGAGCGCTCAACCGTTGGATCGGCGGCGACCCTGCCCGCAGGAAGGAGCTCTTCGTCGTCACCAAACTAGCTCCAGGAGGTATTGAACTGTAGGGAACTTTACGAACATGTAGGACTTATTGTGAGCAAGACAAAAAACACCCTTTTTATCTGTGGTTACTACCACGTCTGTGTCGCAGACACTGATTGTTGCACTGTTTGCCCTGCAGATAACGTCCCCTTTTGTCCTTTGTATATACATGTACCTACATGTCAAATGTCGACCCCATAGCCAGGCTGTATGTCAATGATGTCAATCACAATTTACAATTTAGGCTGTTTCATCGCTAGAGACAGAGAGACCTACCAGACAACCTACAAGAAAAGGTAAATTAGAAAACTGTTTAAAATAAATAAAAAACACTTTATTTCAGACAGTGTAATATATTAATACTGTTTACAAACAAAATAATGAATACTAAAATCAACCCAAAAAATTGTTAAAATATAATCAATCAATATTTAGTGCATCTCCATCTTTCAGTTGTCAGTCAGCCTAGTCGGAGGCCTTAGAGCGAGTTGATAACATCTGAAAAACACGTCTAACATTCCGCACTGAGCCCGTTTGTTTGTTGGCTCGCGCCCCCTCATAGTTGAGCTGAGCCCAGCAGTGGGACGTAGGTATACCTAATAACACTTCGTAGTTATACCCACGTTTAAGAGTATCATTGAAAATATATTGATTGCTTTTAGCAATAAGACCGCCTAAATTGTACATTGACTTCAAAATGTTTTTCTTGTTTGGTTACTCTGTTTTGTGCAATAAAAGTTTCTTATCTTAACTTATTTATTAGATATGTTCTATTTGTTATCCAGGCAATCGGCCCGATTTAGTGGAAGAATACTTCGCCGCCTCGCTACGAGACCTGGGTCTAGATTACATCGACCTGTACTTGATGCACACTCCCTTCGCCTTCGAGCACGTGCCCGGCGACTTGCACCCCAAGAACCCCGACGGGACCATCCGCTCTGACCATTCTACTGACCTCCTGGCAGTTTGGCGGGTAAGTTAACGGTGCCCTTCGAGCTCATAATAGCGTTCCCGAACACGTGCCACAAAACGCCGCCACTGGCATAATTTCTGTAGTTTTCATACATTTTATATGCTCTCGCCGCACACCGTGAAGCGGGTGGCCGCCACCGCCACACGCTATAAATTATAGGAATATGCCGGTGGCGGCGTTTCGAGGCCCGTGTGTGGGGAGGCTTACCTATAGCTTCAGAAATCTGTCGAGTTTATAATACATAGATAGATCAAATATTTTTATAAACTATCTATCCCATCTACGAAAGGGAGTTTCAGACAATCTGTCTTGGTAGAGGGCCAGTGCATTTTGAAACACACGAACACTGGTAGTATGAATAGCGACTCTTCATTAGAGATCGCCTTAGCTAAAATGACGCGCCCCTCCACTCCGTCTACGCTTAGAAGCAAAGACTCTTGTAGGCGCAGACGCGGCGGAGGGTCACGTCATTTGAGCTTAGACAATCTCTCCTTACCTGCGCAAAGTTGCTATGCCTTATACGAAACTAATGAATATAACGAACGCAACGAAAACACATCACCTAATGTGATTATTAAATGATAAACGTAGTGTGTGCTGTCTTTATTACAAACAGTGAAAACTTTTATTTATTTAACAATAACCAAATTAAAAAACCATTAACATCTGTCAGCCTGTCATGCTGACACATTTCGCATAACACTTTTTCATAACAAAAATGCAAAATTATCAATGAAAAGTTTTAAGGAATACATACAGCAAGCACAACCACAAAACTGAATAAAATGGGAGTTTCGTGTTTTGAAAATAGCCTGGAATATTCTAAATATTCCAAAGGAAAGCTGCAGCATATAAAACTGATAACTGCAAACGCTACTTACCGGAATGATTCAGTTTATAAAGATTGCAGTTCTTTTATAATTCCACGAAAGACGACTCCAAAGGCCAAGAAAACTGAAGCTGCTTCTAAAATACCAAATAATACGAACACAGAGGCACTTGATGGAAGCACAAATAATGATCGTTTCTTTTGGTCCAAAGTTTACAAATCTCCAACGGTAAAAAGACAAGCAGAGAACAAAAACGCTATCGTTAAGGACAGTTCTTTGGTGCCATCAGATTTTAACTTATTGTTCCCGATAGAATTAGATGATGACAAAGTCTCAATCACAAATACTGAAATACCATTTGTCGCAACCCAGGCAGTAGGCACTTCGGTGACATCATTTTACATACCGACGAGCAATAAGAAAAGGCGTTGGTGCATATTCAACTTGCCGAAGTTTACGTGCCCCTGTTGTACCGGCGGGAGCGATTGTCTAGAACCTGTTGAGTGCTACCAAAGTGCTCTGGATTCGTGTGAAACTATAGATCTGAAAGCTGATTCAAATGCTGATTTCCCTCCTTTGGAGTTAGATCCGTCTCTCATGAGTATTTTACGCTTACACCATAATTTAAAGATGAAAAAAACTCCTAAACTTTATGCTAAAATTATAAAGGTGGTCCTACAAAATACATATAAAAATGCTGTTTCCATTTTGGAAGCCCTGAAAGCAGTTTGAGAAAATGCTTAAATACTAAGACCAAAATAACCTGCTCTGAAAAAATATGCTATTTGTCAACTGTCATAGAAGAAACAAAAACTCACGCTGTCAGAAAATATGACGGATTCCTTTTAGACTTAACTCAATTCTTGTGTGTAAATAAATCAGAAAAAATACAACAAAAACATGTAAAACAATAAAAAATATTATATCTTTAGAGATTATCGGTTACTGTTTGGAACAAAGCTTTCATAGCGTGAAAACACATAATAATGAAGTTGAAGAGCCATGCAAAAGTCACGGTCTTCTACTCGTTCAGCCAGTACTCGTAGTGCAGCACGGAACAGCAGCCCTTCGGGCTCGGAGTGCACGGGAAAGGCTACTTGTGCACGACCCCACTGCAAGCACAAACAAAGCCGACCACGAAAACGATGCTGCAGAAAAAATTGCTGGAGGCAGTGCTGTCAGGGTTGGGGGCAGTGCTGTAAGTGCTGGGGACGGTGCTGGAGGCGGTGCTGTGACTGCTGTAGGCAATGCTGTAGGCGCTGCAGACGGAAGTGTAGGATTTGGAGAAGGAACTGTAGGGACTGCTGTTGTTGTACTCCAGTGGATTACGGCAAAATCGACCCACCGCATCCCCAAAGGTATCCTCCTGCAAAGCCAGCACCTAAGATCACTCGGCGCAGAGAGCATATTGAATATATAAGAACGAGAGGTCCAAAGGTTTCGAGAAATAAAGCAGAGACTATCAACATATACAGTGAAAATGAAACCAAAATATACTACTGCGGCGCATACAAGCCTGCTATTTTCGATACAAAAAAGCTCAAACTACATCATCAGCCTTCAATACCTACTGAATTAAACACTCCAGGTACCTCCTACTAAGTGCTAAATCGATTCACATGTAGACATTTCGTTAAGAATTGACCCGCAATTTATATTTTCGAACATATTCATTCAGAATCTCTACTGAAATATGATGATATAAATCGACACCCATTAGCTCCTTTTAACATAGAAGAAATAAGGTTGTGAAAAAAATATTTTTAATAAATATTGAACAATTTATATTGTTTAAAGAGCCATTTTTATGAAATATGTTCTTTTGTTGCATAGGAATCAAAGAAAAAGATGGAGTACAGAATTCTAATGCACTTCAATTAAAAGTGAAATCTTCAATGGGAGCTGGTATACTATCTGACAAACGCAAGAAACACCACAGTAGACCTGATAATCTCTT
Organism: Udea ferrugalis; assembly: GCA_950022985.1. NCBI lineage: Eukaryota > Metazoa > Arthropoda > Insecta > Lepidoptera > Crambidae > Udea > Udea ferrugalis. The sequence goes on from OX465533.1 coordinate 7,637,682, forward strand.
CAGAAGCCTCATAGCCAAGAATAAAACAGTGGACTCCGTTGGGCACTCCAGTTCACAGTCAAACCACAGTCTGGAAATTAAGTCGCATGTACTAACGAAATCAACATCACAGCTTGCATCAATTGAAAGTGTTTTTAGTATTAAATGGCGACGACGGTTTCGAAGGTACAATAAAGAACAGAGTGCTCTTCAAAGTATTTTGTATAAATTGGCAAATAAAATAAAGTTTAGAAAGAATAAACAACCCGTAAAACGCGAAAAGAAGGACGTTCTCGTACTGCACATGCCTAAAAACTTCAGTAATTCATCTACTTTAGGCACAGTGTCCGCTACACGTAACAACACAAAATTTGAGAAGCCATTGGTTATCAAAGACGAGTCATTGCAAGATTTGGACTCCGAGAATACGTTTAAGCCGCCGAAAAAGATATGTGGACCAGGGGAAGTTCTTATGAAAAGAAGTACCATAATATTTGATAAGTGAGCACGTGGAACTTGATACGGCACATTTCGTTGGTAAAGTGCCAATACCTCCTATTCTACAATTAGGATCTAAGTTGGTATAGGTATGAACTTAAATTGTTGTTCGTTCATATGGTAAAAAGCGACGTGAGTGATTCAAGTCGCGTGATTCTCACGAATATCATTTCTCATTTCGATCTCCCTCAGGAAAACACGCTAACTTCAAACGTCTTTTGGCTCCACCTTGAATAATCCGCATTTGTATGAAAATGATTTTAAAATCTTATAAGATTTGGTTCGGTTGACTCAAACAATCATAATAGTGTAGATTGAGTTTTATAAAATGTCAAAATCAAACCTCCATTCGAATTCGCTCGTCACGTTCGAAGTGTGCATTGGGAATGACACCCTAGAAGCTAATTTACTGCAGTCGATTTCATGCAAGGATATTGCTCAATTTAGGGCTAGATGGTCCTGTGTAGAATAATGCCCAGTGATTCATTTTAAGTGTACAGCTTCATTAAAATCCAATCAGTGGTTTTTACGTGAAAGAGCAACAGGGCACATACATACAAACTTTCGCATTCATAGTATTAGTAGGATATACCTATTTCAAAGTCTACATTTTGTGATATTTAACTTATGAGGAGTTGGCACTTCACCGTCGATAGGCTGCCTTCGAGTAGCTTGGTATTTTCGAAACAGATACCTATTTCAGGACTCATGAAACTATCGTTAACTTTGTAGGCAATCCTGAAGCTGAAAGAGTCCGGGCGAGTGCGTCATGTGGGCGTGTCCAACGTGAACGCTACACAGCTGTCGCGGCTGAGCGGCGTGGCGCGGCCGGAGTGCCTGCAAGTGGAGGTGCACGCACTGTGCCAGCAGGTGCAGCTCGTGGCTGCGGCTAAGGCCCTCGACGTGCCCGTGGTGGCCTACTCGCCGCTCGGCTCTAAAGCGCTTGCAGATGCCCTCGCTGCCAAAACTGGGTAAGTTGTTTTATTCATCTACATACATAAACATGACATACATAAACGGCCTATATAAGTCCCACTGCTGGGCACAGGCCTCACCTCAACTATGAGGTGGAATGAGCCATACTCCAACACGCGGGCTCAGTGCGGATTGTTGGAGGGGTGTAAGGTTGGTGAGCAACCTTAATGTCAGATGTTATCAAGCCGCCCTAGGGCCGCTGACTAAGCTTAACGACTGACATCTAGCGACGTCAAGCGAGACCAACTGCTTAACGTGCCTTCCGAAGCACGGAGATGCCCGAAATACACATCACAAAATTTTGGTCGGGGTGGTCACCTATATCCCATTTCCGTACCCGGCGTGTGTTGCTTTACGACAGCGGTCGTCCCTGATCACTGTCACAACTGCGCCACGGGCACCTCGTCTACAGCGGCTTCTAATGCGTATTGAAGGTTAAGATCAGCCCCATTGGGTCGGTTGGAGTTGGTATTGTAACTTCTATTATTTTCTGTACTTTCAAAGGAAGCCCACTATAAACTTGCGGCCTTACGATGTAACTTACCCTTTTAGGTTTTTGTTGAAACCTATTACCATGTTTTACCAGATATAATAAGAATTCGAGTATCAGGATGAAAACACACGTGAAGTAAAACCCCAGTTATAAATGAGATGCTAATGAATTAGATTTCTCCTCATCTGCTAAGAATAGTTGTCACAGCTGTGATCTCAAGTTATCAAAATGGCACATAATTTCATCTTTTGTCTTTCACGGTAAAAACAGTACCTACCTAGAAAAAAACGATTAAGCTTGTTATTAGTCGCAATACGCTGCTTTAGAGAAACTGTCCGGCCCAAAACTTGAAATGCATGCTAAGACGAGTATTTGTGTGTCAGACGCGAGTACCCCGACCTCCTCCAGCTGGGCGTCGTGCGGCGCATCGCGGCGGCCCACTCGCGCACTCCTGCGCAAGTGCTGCTGCGTCACATCCTGCAGCGAGGACTCGCAGCCATACCTAAGAGCACTAACCCCGATCGAATCAAACAGGTGCGTATTAGAGAACAGTTGCTCTCTATAGTCCGTTCGCCTTAAAAGAAAGAAAGAAGAAAGAAAATAAATTTATTGTCCGATACAGTTAACAGTTAAGAATGCAGTAATTTCATACTAATTGTCCTTCGATCTAGCACGCCCCCTAACCAATCAAATCGTTCCTAATTAGACAGTCAAGTCCACAGTGACCAGTTAAACGCATACTTTCGAACGCAAAGGTTGTGGATCTGAATTTTGTTGTGTGCAACAGAATCAAATTTAAAAATCACTGCATTCTTAACGCGGACCTACTATAGTTCTATTTTTTCTATCTTTCTCGCTTTTTTTCTAGTTCGCATGCATATGTTTGCATGCTCTAACAATCCAATAAACAATGTCGCAAATAAAGAAAAGTGCACTGAAGACCTAAAGTTGAAAAAACATAGGTACATGAAATAAATAATATATGCTGATTTTTGAAATAAAACCTATATACATCACTTTTGTTTAGCAACTTTTCAGCTTTTTTTGGTTTTACGAAACTCTTTGAGAGTTTGTCTAATCTAAAAAGAATATGCTTTTTCGTTGCTGTTCATATTTTTGGGGTGAAAACGATGCAGGCTTAGGTATACTGATAGATAGTCCGCTAGACGTATCATCTTATCGTCCTATAGCTGTAATAACAATCGTCAGTAAGTTATTCGAAAGGGTAGTTAATCAGTCGATAACCCCACAAATAAATACAAAACTTGACGATGCTCAGCACGGCTTCCGGCGAGGTAGGTCAACAGTAACTAATTTGGTGAGTATGGTGGATGAGGTTGCTTTTGAGATGGATAGGGGACGGCAGGTTGATGTGGCATACTTTGACCTAAAGAAAGCGTTTGATCTCGTGGATAATGATATCTTATTACGAAAGCTATCATCCGTCGGGTTTTCCTCAAGTCTGCTATCGTTTTTTGCCGACTATCTCCGGGATCGAAGGCAGTACGTTCAGCTATCTGGTTTCCAGTCCCAAGAGTATTTTACGCGATCTGGTGTGAGTCAGGGGAGTACATTAGGACCTACTCTATTCCTGATCATGATAAATGATCTTCCTAAAGCAATACAATCTGCTAAATGTCTTCTGTTTGCAGATGACCTAAAACTTTTCCATCCTATAGAAGCTGAAAAGGACTGTCAAGCAATGCAAAAAGACATTGATGCAATCTTCAAATGGACTGTTGATAACAGGATGTCTTTCAATGGTCCAAAGTGTGCTCTCATTACATTTACTCGGTCACGGACACCCATTGTGTCTTCTTATAGTGTTGCAGGTGTGCCTCTCAACAGAGTTGAGGAAGTACGCGATCTCGGTATCAAGCTTGATACCAAGCTAGACTTTAATAGCCATATTATTTCGATATGCAAGCAAGCCAACAAAACTTTGGGTTTTATAATGCGTACCGCATCGCAATTTCATGACACCAAAATAGCAATCTTGCTCTACAACGCATTTGTTCGGAGTAAGTTAGAATATGGCTCAATCGTCTGGGACCCGAGTACAGCTAAAAATAAACTTATTTTGGAGAAAGTCCAGAAAAAGCTTGGTCGCTACCTTTATAAAAAAAAATTTGGATATTATCCCTTTTTATATCCATCCCTATTTGTTGCTGGCATGGTGGGTTTGAACACGTTGCATGTTCGGCGGAGAGTGCAACTGTTCATCCATTACTGCTTGCTTCTACGCAATAGGGTCGATGATCCGTTGACTTTGAGTCGTTTAGGGTTATATGTCCCGCAAAATTATGTCCGAGGAGCAGGTCGCCGACGGCACCTACTGTTCGCGTCACTGCGGGACCGGCGCACGTGCCATGCTTGCAACACCCCCACGGCTAGGGCGGTATGCCTCCTCAACGCATTCCTAACCAAGTTCCGGGACGCCGACATATTTAACGACTCACTAGCCTCATTGTTTCAAAAAATTGAATTTGTTTAATTATTTGTTTTTATATGTATGTGTGTTTTTATTTTATAAGTGTTTTGTCATTTTTAATTTTACTATTTTATCATGTAAGTGTGTTGGCTGTCTAGCTGTAAGCTTGCATTTGATTGTTGATAATGAATAAATAAATAAATAGTCACAAGGACTATCTAATGTTAGAATAACTGATGACGAATACCACTTTATATGAACTGTTCCTATACGTATGCTTTGCATGTGGACATAAACACATTTGTGTGTGTGAGTGTCCACGGCCGACGACCTGCCCGAAGTAAACTTTGTTTCTAAACTACCTTGCAGAACATTTCCCTGTGGGACTTCGAGCTGACAGCGCCTGAGATGGAGGAGCTGGCCGCGCTGGACCGCGGGGAGGCTGGGCGCATTTGCGACTTCTCCTTCTTCCCCGGCATCGAACAACACCCTGAGTTCCCCTTTAAGAAGTAGCGAATCTCGTGATAGCGGTGCTCGTCCGTCATTTCCACTTTTGTGGATAGAAATTGTCAGATGTTTTATAAATAATATATTTCTTTCTACCTAAGCTAGATGTTTCATTAATTTTCGCCGATATGAAAAAAATACACTAGTCAAGGTAGAAACGGTCCAAAACCTCAATGATTCTTAGATGAATAAAATACCATTTAGGATTAGGGACCGACAATGCTGAGACTGAGTGAAACAGTGGTGAATTAGGGCCGGCGCCCACTATCGGCATCGGCACGCTTCAGGCTTTTAAGGTGGCAAATAGTAATATACTCTAACTTAATGGCAATAAAGTAGAAAATGCCGAAACAGAAACAGAACAAATGCATTTTGTTTTTACGAGAACACATCACGGAAATTTCTACTTTATTGCCATAATGTTAAAGTATATTGATATTTGCCACCTTAAAATCCTGAAGCGTGCCGATGCCGATAGTGGGCGCCGGCCCTTAGAGGATTAGGAAACAACAAAAAACAATTTACATATCAACAACCCTCGAGCCCGAGGATCGTTAGGGCCGGCGCCCACTTTCGGCATCGGCACGCTTCAGGATTTTAAGGTGGCAAATAGCAATATACTTTAACATTATAGCAATAAAGTAGAAATTTCCGTGATGTGTTCCCGTAAAAACAAAATGCATTTGTTCTGTTTCTGTTTCGGCATTTTCTACTTTATTGCCATTATGTTAGAGTATATTACTATTTGCCACCTTAAAAGCCTGAAGCGTGCCGATGCCGATAGTGGGCGCCGGCCCTTAGGGTTGAGGCAGTAGACCAACTAGGCCCGGCGCCCATTATCGGCATCGGCAAGGAAAAGGATCCTTCGGCATCCTACATGCAAGCGCACACTATCGGCAATTATGCTTAAGGATACCGAGGCGTCCTTAAGGATGCCGAACCGCAGGTTGCCTCGGCGCCGGCGGCGTACCGAAGGATGCCGAAGCATCCTGAAGCATGCTCAAGGCTGCCGATACAGCAGCCAAAAGCATGCCGAAGCGGTATTTTTGTATTACGACCACATATCACGGAAATTTCTGCTTTATTACCATTATGTTATAGTATATTCCTATTTGCCACCTAAAATCCTGAGGCGTGCCGATGCCGATAGTGGGCGTCGGGCCTTATTGTGTTAATTAATACCTCGGCTCAAGCTTCAAATCCACTGTTTTGAATCCGCCATCTGGACTATGTCGTCTGCGAATCGTAGGTGTGAGATTTACTGGGCGTTTATGTCGAAGTTTCCCTGAAGGATAAAATCCGAATTGAGGTCCGACAGAGAACCAAGGTCATCCACACAGCTCTCAAAAAAGCTAAAGTGGCAGTTGGTAGGCCACAATTGCCTTAGAAAGGATAACCCTTGGGGAAAGCGCGTTCTAGAGTGGAGACCACGTCTCGGCAAGCGTAGTGTGTTGTGGGGTGCCCTCCGGTTAGGTTAGATTAGAAGCGACGATTTACAAAACGATGCTGGCAGGAGATGGGTGCGTCTAGCTGAAGATAGGGCGCAATGGCGAGCATTAAGGGAGGCCTACGTCCATGCCTACGCCTACGGCTGATGATGATGATGAATTATAAAACATACCCAACCATTTTCAATACGTGAAGATCATTCTTGATAACAGTCTATCAAAAAAGTAGGTATTTAATTTATAGAGCCCATATTGTAAAATAGTGCCGCGTACTTATTTTTACTTCATTGGATATTTTAACCAAGCCAGTTTGTAATTATTGTTCAAAAAACCGTGTGGTGGCTTCGTTGCCGCAGCTGTTTGAACCTAAAAGGCTACAAATTTACGCACTCGTCATACGGCTTCCAGGCCGAAAACCGGTTTGCCAAATTATGTCCCAAAAGGTGAAAATCAAATTAACATTGGACTTATAAAATAACGATCGTGTGGGCTTTTGTATTCATGCCTGAAATCACTTTAATACGAAGGACCTCTGACCGCAGAATGTTTGTTTCCATTGTTATCGACAGAATGAAACAAGTCCTACAAGTTATTCATGTCAACAAAACACATTATCTACAATTTATACGGTTTCAGCCTATCATTAAGATCTAAGCTGTTCCGTGCATTTTCCTTTTTACGGCCATTTAGCGATGCGGTGCATTTTCAAAGCTTTATTTAGTTCTTACGGACAAATCATGCCGGCAGTCGTTAAGCTAAGTGCAGTAGACCATAATAAATATCAGACTGACTTCCACACTCAGAGACAAAATACAAAAATACAAATACAAAATTATTTATTTCTTTTCAAAAAACTTACATAGATGAGTAAAAAACGGAGCCTCCTTTTAAGCATGAAAATTGCCTGTACCAGGAGACAACGCTCTGCATAACTAAGTAGTAGGTATTAAAAACTTAAATTTACTACATTTAAAATACTCAAAGAAAGGCAAACAATAGTTTTAAGTTGACACGAGCGCGCGTGCTTGTGTGGTTGTGTGTGTGTGTGTGTGTGTGTGTGTGTGAGTGTATGTGTGTTTGTGTGTGAGTGTTTGGATGTGTATGTGTTTTAGTGGGAGTGTACATGTATGATTGTTGGTGTGTATGCGTAGGTGCCTTTTAGTGCAAATAAATGAATGTTCGTGTGTAGATGTATATATGAATGGTATGTTTATAGTGTATCGCCAATGTTTATATTATATATATTGCTGTAATGTGTTCTATATCTACCCTATGATTTGATTAACTCCTCTATTTTATTGTAGTCTAATTCTTGTAACCAATTTCTCGTTAGGGATTTACACTCAGAAAAGGTTTTCTTAAAAATATCTAGTTCTTTGTTAATTTTATTATATATTTGGGACGAACGGAACTCAATTTGGGCTTTAGCAAACTCAGTATTGACTTCAGGTAGCGTGGCTACTTTAAACCTGCGAGTTCTTCTTTTACCTTCAATGCGAGGGTCGTATGTAAGTGTTTTATGTTTTTTTATTATTAATCCTAGAATGTAAAGTTTTCGCACAGTTAACAATTTGCTGATCCGATAAAGGCTTTCGGTTGAGAAGGTTCTTTTCTTAAAATATATAATTTTCAGCAATGCTCTTTGGGCTCTTTCCAGTATCAAAAAACGCGTCTTGTGGGCACCACCCCACACTGGAATACAGTAGGTTGTGATCGACTGGGCCAGAGATATATAAATTTCAATTAAAAGGTTTCTGGAGGTACCTGCGCTATCAACCACATTTGTGGGAACAACATGTCTCAGCGTTCGGAATATCCAATTGAATTTGCGTATTCTTGACGCCGTCATTTCAATCTGGGGGTACCATGACAGCCTCTGATCCACCATCACTCCTAGGTATTTCACAGATTCTACTTTAGTTATGGAAGGACAGCTACAGTTGTTTCGTATACAGTTATCACAAGTATGGATCTTTATATTGAATTCGTTATTGGGAGAGACGTCATTTAAATTTAATAATTAATTACTAATTATGAGTCCTAAAATTTCATTTTTCAAGAGACTTTTTAACAAATTGAATAAAGAACTTTTAAGAATGTAAAATTTTGACTCTAATGAACCATTAACATTAATTGACGTCTCTGAGTGCGGCAATAAGTTAAATTCGGCCAGGCGTTCAGTTTTGCCATGTTAAATGCAGAAGGGCCGATTTCTAAATTAAGAATACGATTAGGTCAAAACTATTCAGTGCCGAAGCTCGGGGTAACTAAAAATACTAATTAATCGTAAGTATAAACTGTACGTTAAATTCACTAGTGATGTAATGGAATCGTGCTTCATAAATTATGTGAGGACATTACGCTGTTATTTATTCGACTTAGGTGCTAACTTTCTACAGTAAGTTATGTTTGCTCCCTTTGCACTTTTGTACCTTCATTTGCATTGGCCCTTTCATCACTGCAGTGGAAGGCGCGCCAGTTCAGTGCAGAGAATTTAATAAATTAACAAGAGCTATGTCTGTGATTTTAAAAGGAGCTGTGAAATTATATTACTATTTAAATGAAGATATTGCTGGTAAATACGTACATCGCCTTTTTATTAATTGCTTAACTGCAGACTATTTTTGATACAACGCCAGCGGGCTACGAAAGATTGCCATCACGTCGCTCTGGTGTATTTTCTATTATTTACCTAAACACTTCCATCATGTGGAAAAGGAGTTACGGGACGCTGTGTATTTTTGAACAGGAACACCTTGATATGTACTGCCAAACAGGTTACCTACGGGCTTAATGTTCCAACAAGTAGGAATTGTTATGCTCACGGAACGCCGTGGTCTTTGTATACATGTTCTTGTCTTTGGCGGAAAAATAAACGAAACCAAGACAAAAGCTTAGCGATTGTTTTTACATATCCAGATCCAAGAACTCAGGACTGGTTCCTGATGAGAACCCCATGGCCCGGGCTGGCGCTTATGATCCTGTACCTGCTGATTGTGTTCCGCTGGCTACCCAAGTACATGGAGGGGCGGCCTGCGTACGACCTGCGGGCCGTGATAGCGGCTTACAACCTTGTGCAGATTATTGGCTGCTCCTACGTTGTTTATCAAGTAAGAAAAAAAAGATTTTATCTTAGTAATATGTAACACATTTTTTTTAGATTGGCGACATTTCTGATTTACTTTCGTAGAGAAAATCTTAGCCATCTCTACAGCTCGTAGTATGCCAGTGATTTTAACCTTCCATATGAAACCCTTTTATAAGTTATGAGTGGTCCTTCGAGCCGGATATTTTGTGAGATTTATTAGCGTTAAAAACACTTACTGTACGACTGAGATAGTATTTTGTAAAAGGAATCGTTGCTTGAGTGATGCACCAACCAACTGATTTGACCAATCATCATTCAAATGCAAATGTTTAACATGACCTTTTTTTCCGTAGAGCTTAGTTTTGGGTTGGCTGAATCATTATGCTTTGTTCTGCCAACCGGCTGACGAGGGACCTAACAGCGTCGAATACGCCTGGAGAGTCTGCTACATGTACTTCATCATCAAGCTCGTAGATCTATTGGATACGGTAAGTATCTACCTACGGATTTTATACAGGGTGGCCCAGCGACAGTAGTCAGTCAGTAGTTTTTTAGGTAGAGTGCAGTCATTTGAAAAAAACATTAGTTGTGCGTTTACTTACACTTTAACATGTTTACCCTTTAGCTAATGTTTTTTTTAAATGACTTGTTAAGATGACCTCTACGTAAAAGAAATTTTTGGACCACTGTCGCTGGGCCACCCTGTATTACAACAAAAAACCGACTGACTCTTACCATGGGCAGGCAGTACCATAAGCTCATGTTACTATATGAAATTAATCAGGCGACAAGCTAAACATCAGGTAATCAGGTAAACAGTGAGCGGCTGACTGTTTAATCACAGTTTTCCTCCCTATACATGTTAGATGGAGTGTCCATACAGCGCGTAATGTACGCACTTTGCGACGTTTCAGCAGCGACCGATGCGCCACTGAGAGTTAGTCAGGGACATTCTACCACTCAATATTTCGAAATAAAACAACTTTACGGATTCTACTCGCGGTCTTACATTATCTTTCATTTTCTAACCCGACGTTTCGACTACTTTACAACAGCCGTGATCACGGGATGACAAAGATGTTTTATATATATTATATATATTCACAAAACAGTACATTTTTTAGCAACCCTCACTTAACTACTCAACTCAATATTTGCCTAATCGGGACGCGCCCTAAAAGGGCGTCCAGTGGCGAAGATTATGAACTCTATGGCAAGATGTCATTTTAGAATAAACAACATAGTTTAAGACTTTAACATTCAACATTTTGATAATGCTGATCTTTGATTTTGATAATTTTATCTGACTATAAAAGTCGATAATGTGTTTCAGATATTTTTTGTGCTGCGAAAGAAGCAAAACCAAGTGACTTTTCTACACGTTTATCATCACTTTGGAATGGTAGCAGTCTCTTGGGGTATCGTGAAGTGGGTGCCAGGTTAGGACTTTACCGACATCATTATAATAATACTAATACCTACTTAGTCAGAATTAAAAACTGAAGTTTATAATCACCCCCAGGTGGCCACGTGACTTTCCTAGTGACGGCCAATTCGTTCGTGCACATCATTATGTACATGTACTACCTGCTGAGTACGTGGGACGAGGCGTACAAGAGGTCGTTCTGGTGGAAGAGACATGTGACGCAAGTGCAAATTGTGAGTATTCACACATTCATACGTACCTACAACTAATGCTTCTGATTAATGTGCATTTAAAATAAGATTATATACCTACACTTATCTGCAAAGAATCCAGCGCGTAGCTGGAATCCGCACTGAGAGCGCGCTGCCAACGATTTCCGGCAGCTAATGAGAATAAGACAGCTACACGTATGTGCGGATTTATTATACATAATAGAGTATTCAAATATGTATTCTGTAAAATTGACATTGTAAAATGCTGTAAGGTACTGTAGTAGTGAATCACTATTAGTGCGGTCCTTTCAAAAATGATAAGAGCGCGCCCGCGTCGCTCACGCTCATGCAATTTATTAATTCGGGACGCACTTTTGACTCAAAACGGACCGCGCCCTATAAAAGCAATTGTTCATTATTTTTAATAACATAACGATTAGACAATGTCTGCGTCTCTGCTAAACTCGATTAATAGTACATTGTTATCCGAGGGGTGAAAGTTACTTATTTAGTCCCGAGACGGGGTTTGGCGCCCCGAACGAAGTGAGGGCGCCAAAAGTTCGAGGGACTAAATAAGTCTTTCACCCGAGGGAAACACTGTGCTTTTCATTACAAATACGAGGAAAGTAAAAATTAAAACATGAATTAATTCATGAAGATCGAATTGCCGCTTTCCCGCCTATTTTGTTTGTTTTTTTTTTCTGTGGCCGGCCCGCTATTCAGCCATTATTTTGTATTTTCATCATTGGAAAAATGGTAAATATTTTGCTCAAAGTTAAGTTATTTTAAATAAATTGTTGAAACTATATTATAATAAAGTTATTTAAAACATATATATTATCTGATCAATACTTAACTTCAAGTTATCTCAATTTTACATCGTGGCTGTATAGAAAGTTGCAACATGGTTCAATAGATATGTGAAAAATAACTAGTTTTAAAAAAAATATATTTGACAGCTGTCAGTTGAAAGTGATTCTCCCTAGGGATGAAAAGTGTTACTTTCAGCCCGCTTCTCAGGTCAGTAATGACCTACTTTCAGAGTATGAGTAATGAAAAGTTTGTTTGTTGTCACAGATTCAGTTCTCAATAATCCTGGTCCACTTCCTGGTGCTGGTGGCTGCGCGGGAGTGCGCGTTCCCGCGGGAGCCCGCCTACATCCTCATACCGCAAAACCTCTTCATGGTTATTCTCTTCTGTGACTTTTACTATAAGGCCTACCTGAAGAAACCGAAATGTAACTGATTCTAGTTCAGTATCCCCGTACATACCATAGAAAGGAATAATTTCTTTGATGTGATGGCGTACAAATACATCTGTCTGTATGCACAGGAACAAAGATAAGCTATAGTAAAATAAAATACGTATTTAGAAATGAGGGTATATTTTTTAATCTATTTTTCTATGTTATTACAACTATAGGGATGTCAACCTTTGGTACAATTTTATTGTTCCAAATATTCTCAAATTATAATCAAATCCACGATAACACCATATTGATGTTTTACGGTCAGCTAAAACATTCAGTTTACATTAACAAATAAAGACCATTCTTCATTAATTTTCATTATGGACTTGACTCGTAATTGGAGTAAACAATGCGAAAGTATTCATCTTTAAATAAAGTCTGACTTTAGATGAAAATACAGCATTGTGAAAATAAATACGTAATTAAGCAAGTTTAATGAAGTGTTTGTTTAACATTTTTCTTCAACTATTTCATAATTTAATAATAATCATCAGAATGTAAGATACAAATTGCTAATATCATCTTGTAGTAGGTATAGCAAATAACCTAGCACCTAGTTATACCTAACTTCCAATTTCAGTCTTAGATACGTTATAAGTATGTGACTGCATGACTCGCATGGAAACAATTTTATAGCTAAAAATAAATGAGCCGTGACGTAGATAGGGGCCAGTGTAACATTGATTTTTAAACCAGACCGTTACCATTGAGCACGTGTTTTTTTACACGTAATTCACACTTCCACCTTCACATAAGTTGTTTTCAACAAGCCGATAGCAACAAACGCGCCGTCAAAACTAATTCAAAACGTATCATTAAAACCAATTATTCTTCGAATTATGGTCAAAAAATCCATGACATATGAATAAGTACTTTTAAATAATATTTGTCTTTGAAAATTATCGGAATAGTATTTCAATGCAGATTAAACAAAAATATATGAAAATATACTTATATTCCTACCATTAAATTTTTTCATATAATTCTATAGTTACCAGCACTATGTACCAGTTAAATCAAAGTGATGTCGTGTCATAGCATCACATTAATCAGTTGGATAACTAATAGTACCACTCTTGAGCTTCTATTTATTTTTACAACTAGGATATAAATCAAAACTTCCAAAATTTTTAAATGGACGGATACTTTGAAAATACAACAGTGTGTATGTATAGCCCCTACACAAGGATTAATAATTAGGCCTTAGGCCTTAGCATTTTGCTAAGGCCTCTTAGAACTATCCCGGCCCAAAATTCTTCTAAGAATCAGTCAACATAATACATTTTATTTATGACGGTACCAAGATCATGGATGCTAATGAGACTGATTTAGACGCGTGTAAAGATTCTGCTTGACGAGTTCTATCACATCGCCCTGGCTGAACGCGTCTATGACTGCTTTCGTTAGGCACAAGCTACTCGATGAACCATCTACCTCGTCTTCATCTAACGACCTATTCGTATTCGCGTACTCCCTAATATTTCGCTTAATCAAACTAATCAGATCCTCATTAGAAATTCTAGGTACTACCTCTAAGCTGTTCGCTTCGTTCTCGAGCAAAGCCTTCAAGTCGTACTCCTCGAGGATGGGCGCCGAGAGGTCCTCCTCGCAGGTCCTCTGTCGCTTCACGCGGCGCGCCTTGCGTCTGTTGTCCAAGTACGAGTTTGTGACTGTCTCCAGTTGCAGAAATAATACGGCTAAAGGCGTATCGGAGATGTCATCCTAAAACAATAAAACGTTTCTGTTTTACATTGAGTGGCCCGAGGTTTAGTTCAGTTTTTCGGCAGACAATAATATGTAAAAGTATTTATTATTATTACAATATTTATTTATCATTATTTTTATATTGAGTTCAAACATATTCTGACATTCTGTAAGAAAACATAAATGGAATAGCTTGATGACATCAGGCGTCATCATCATCTGATCTCATTTTTTGAGTCACATCCTTATAAAACATGCATTAACCTTTACCAGGGTTAAACAAATATTCAAAATGCTATAATATTAACTTGTTAAGCTAGTTCATAGTTCAACGTTTTTAATGTTAATAGATAGCTATAAAAAATCTGCCATTGAATATAAGAACTGTTTTAAAAGCAGTTTGATCGGTAACCTCTCCTGAGAAGGCACATCAACAAAGTTAGAATCACGAATATGAAACACAGATGTATTTTGTGAAGGAACTTACTTCGTTTGGGTTAACAAGCAGCTTAGCTGTCTCCTGTGGCAGATCTTTGCAAATTTGAGCTACTAATATCTTGATCAATGCCTCTGAAACCCGCGTTGTGCTGTCTCTATCCTGTAAAAATCAAATTTTGAGAATAACTTTGGTACGGTTCAGTTTAAGATAAGATAAGATAAATAATCTTTATTGCACAAAAATACATTTTACAGGGTTTTGGTAAAAGGATGTGGTTTTGTACAATTCAGGCGGTCTTATCGCTACAAATCTATCTCTTCCAGACAACCTTCGGTAGAGGATTTTCTGCAGGAACCAGAGAGTTGGGCTGTGCAAAAAAGATGAGCAAAAGAGAATAAGGATAAACAAATAATATAAATAATTATTAATATGCTACTACTTACTTTACTAAGCTTTAGGGCTAAAGGCCTCTACCCATTCTGCACAAGCCACTTCTGAATACAAGTGAATACAATTTAAGTAGTAAGTTATAATTACATGAGGTAGCCAAACATTGAGAGTGATGTTCAACTTGTCAGTGTTCTGCACGTAGTGCCACCAGCCCTGCGGCACGAGCAACGCGTCGCCGGCGTGCAACTCCACCATGCGCGCGCCCGACAGCCCTGCAACCACATAGTGTTCATAATCACATGAAGCGCATTTTCCATCCAAATAAGGCGAGACAAGAATTTAGTTGCGCAGTTGCAGTTTTGCAGAATAAATACTTTACTTCCTAATCTCATGCATTTAACCCTACAGTGCGCCCTGTATCTGATCACGCACACACCAAAAAAAGAGGATTAAAGGAAATGAAAGGATTTTTATAGGAGAGAAAGAATCGCCTGGCGACATCTAGTGGTGGTAACACTTATGCGTTTTGTAACATATCAGGTGCATACCAAAAAACCTCTTTTACGTCCCTTAATTATGTGTTTTTTTTTCATATTTTTGAATGAAATTGATAATTGGAAAAATTGCGACTGTAGGTAAGATAATATTTTTTGTAAATACTCTATTGTCCTTGTCTTGTTGGAGTGAAAGAACTTATACAATTACAATACAAAACATTCAAAAGCTACTTTAATTGCCAACCCTGTGCAAACATTGATAGGATGACAGTAATCAATATGAATTGCAGACAATAATTAATCCTTTGAAATGAGAAATAATAAGCTTTTGAAAGGACATACAGACATTCCATAGTAATGCAGCAAAGGAATGTATGTTTAATGAATAACAGGAGTATAATTAACTGATTGTACAGCCAGCATCAGAATTCTATATTGTAATTTGTAGCATAAGCTACATTTTTTAAAATATGTAGTAACATTCCTTAAAAATAGATTTCCAACTCATTAAGATGTGTTATCTTAATGTGAGGGTTTAGAAATATCAAAAAAGTAATCTGATAACAATGTTTATTTATTATTACAGATGTAATGCAAATAGCCATTAATTTTTCATTGTAATACATGGGTGCACTACACTTAAACTTACCATGAAAAACATCAAGGTTATTTGGGCAGTAGAAATTCAGTTCACTGTAGACACTAGATTCCTCATAAGGCACTCTCGTAGGCTTCAGGCCACCTGTCTCAGGTGGGAACAGTATCCACCTTTTCCTGTAATTGTCATTTTTATGGTGAAAATCACTTTGTTCATAAATAAATATATGTGATTTCAGTTTCAACATCTCTACCTATAAATCATTAACAGGGAGTAGTTCTTACGTGCCATGAAGTTGTGCCACAATGTTGTAGCCATATGTATCTTGATGTATGGGTGTGTGAGCACCCATGCTGCCCACCCACAGAGTACTTTCTGATGCTCCTTTATCAGGGTAGCCAAACTCCTTCCAAGATACCTCCTACTAACAAAGTTTCTATTAGTAAAATATAGTATCTGAATGTGTTAGTACACTTAAACTTCACTTTAAATTGTATTCACATTAGTGGCTTGTGCAGAATGGGTAGAGGCCTTTAGCACTAAAGGGTACCGAATTAATTCTCAGAATTTTATTTTTACAGGATAGAGACAGTACAATGTGGGTTTCAGAGGCATTGATTAAGATATTAGTAGCTCAAATTTGCAAAGATCTGCCACAGGAGACAGCTAAGCTGCTTGTTATCCCAAACAAATGTGTTTCATATTCGTAATTCTAACTTTGTTGGTGTAACTAGTTAGTGAGACACAGCTCAGTGACAATATTCTGCTATGGCAGTCTGGAGCTTAATTTGATGAAATTACACGAAGAAATAGGCTTCCTTACTAGCAACCCACCTTGAACAATTCTGCATCACCACCAAACCATTGATGAAGGTATTTATAGTCAAAGTACATCCACTCCTCACTAGTTTCCAAAGAATCTATGAAGTCCTTGAACGACATTGTTCGCGTTATACACCTGCGCTCCCAGCAGGGTTCGTCGGATACAAAGTCTCTCTTCATGCATCGGAAAGGAATCTTCTTGTCGCCAAACTCCGTACACCACTTTTCTATATTCCACTGGCAGACTGACCAATTTTTAACAAAATCCTTGAAAACTAAGGGAACGTTACTTTTTGCAGTCAGACTACGAATGATTTCGCCGTTCAGTAACGAAGTCATTTTCAATAAAATTGAGTTTTTTTATATCACATGCGAAAGCGAAATAAAATCGCAATTCACAACTTCACAACAAACAAAACAAAACCCTAGAACGACGAGTGACAGTGAGTGACAGGACAGTGACTGACAGCGAACTGCTGCAGGTAGCAGTGCTACCAGTTCTCAAAGATATTTATCCCAAATATTTATTTAGACAAAAACCGCTAAAATGACCATAATTATTTTGTCTTCCCCCTTAAGAAAATAGAATTAAAATACTGTCATATGTTCCGAAATCTTATTTTATTACAGCCTGGCAAAAAAGTCGTGAAATTAATAGGGGCGCCACCATCGTCGATGTGGTCACCCCGTAGACTACGACACAAAAGGTTTTGATAATTGAATTATTCAAATTTTTTTTTTTGAGAGAATGGCTATTTAGTTAGCCGTTCTGCCGCACAATTTATAAACGCAGTAAAGAAAATGCGAACAGAACAAAGAACAACAAAACATAAATGCCGTATTTGCCACCTACTGCGTTCATAACAGGTTGCACCTATGAGTAGTTACTGTATTTATGTTAAGTACGAATTACTTATTTTTACTAAGGAAACATATCATTAAGTGTTTAAAGTGCAATATTGCGCATATACTACGTGCAAGGTTTGATTCACAATTGAAGACACATGACAAAAATGACGTAGTTGGCACATACTGCACTAATATCATGAAGCAACTTATTATTTTCCCTCCTGAGCGAGATAGAAAAAAACGGGTCTTTGATTCTTATAGAGCGTAATTTCAGCATCTCAAATATATAAAACCATAAACGCAGTAAGTGTCACTTACTGTGTTTATAAATTGTGGGGCAGCGTTGTCCATGAACTAAGTTCACGCCAATAGATACCAATTATTTGAGTCGCGCCAATGCATCTCGTGACCCCCTAATCTAGTTCAGTATTTTCTTATTCTTATAGCGTTTTACTAGGAAAACGCCTTACATTTCTTTAATTCCACATTATTTAGTCGATTTCTAGAAGTAGTCATACAGACACTCATATAACGGGTTTGCTTTTCCCTCTGGGCTGATAGGTCAGGTAGGAGTGGTAGTCCGTCCACCGGGACACAACCGGTCAATAGGGGGAACCGTTTGGTGGTAAAAATGGAATGGCGGTGGCACCAATACAGTCGATCCCCACCACATACGATCACATTATCAGGACGTTTTTCTACTACCAAGTAAAGAAATAAAAGAAGAAACTAGCAAAATCATAATATTATAACTTTAATCCATGGCTTAGCTCGACCCTTCTCCAAAATTCTAACATTCACTTTGTTCCCATGAGTCACTCATGCTGCTATTGTACGGTCACTTCATCTTGCAGGCTTATGATTACCTGTCGATTTGCTCATTTGAAGTTTGTCCGCGTTGGTATTGTTCCTTCTCTATTTAAATAACGTGATACCATGATTTTCTCCTATCTTTGGTAGAAATATTCTCAAAAGCTGGCGCAGCCGCTGCCTAGAAAATAGAAATTAAATTTAAAGAATAAAATCAATAAAAAAGTATCAAAATCACTTAGATGTGCTAACTTGACAGATTGTTTTTTGTAAACAAACGTCAAAATAGGTATTCACATTTCAACGTAAAATATCACTCGAAAAAAGCGCGGGAAACTTCGAACGGAGTGGACGACTTTTTTGGCTTTCTTGCGTTTTAATTAATTTTTAGTACTAATTGGATCAGTTAAGTAGTGGATTGTATATATTTGTATTATATTTTCATTTTCTTCAGTGTTAGGTAAGTTTTCTCATTTTTTCATTGGTTAAATGAACGAAATCGACGACCGGGGGGGCATAGTCCCCCCGGCGTCCAGTTTCGTCACAATATCATCAGACATGGATGCAGAGGGCTCAGAGTGCAGTAACAGCACAGGTGAAAACATTTACAAGCGTAAAAGAAAAATATGCAAACATTGCAACAAAAAGAGAAGGAAAGGTCAAGCTTCTTTAGAACATGGTGAAAATAATTGTCAATGCCAGTCAGATTCACAAAATGAAAATGAAAAACCAGTTCAAAAAAAAAAGATAGTTGAAGATGTTCATTCTAACCCTAATTCAGTATCAGATTTATCAAAAACAACATCAGAGAAAGTTACACCTATTCCACCTACCGGTAGAGCTTTTTACCTGGTTACTGATGCTTCACCTTATGTCATACATGTTCAAAAAGAACAGGTCACCCCTGATCAAAACTGCTTTTTACACCCTATCGCTTTTGGCCATTTCTTGAAAAAAAATTGTTTCAGAAATATTATTAATGGGAGTCTGAAAAGAATAGGTAGGAATCGAATTTCTGTATCTTTTTCCAAGTTTGAGGATGCCAATGCTTTTCTTGTGGATAAAAAACTTCAGTTAAACCACTACAAAGCCTTCATACCCACAATTAATGTTACCCGACAGGGAGTAGTAAGAGGAGTGCCAGCAGAATGGTCTGAAGAGGAAGTAATGGATAACATTACAACCCCTGTAAATTGCGGAAATGTCCTAAAAGTACGTTTCAAAAAAAAAAGTTTTATTAATGGTAAGCCCGAATTCGTCCCCATTCAAACAGTTGTTGTGACATTTGATGGGCAAGTCCTACCGGAAAGAATATACCTTTGTTACAACTCATTACCTGTGGACTTGTACATCTATCCTACTGTTCAATGTTTCCAGTGTTGTCGCTATGGACATATTAAAGCGCAGTGTCGGTCCCTACCCAGATGCTTTAAGCGCGGCTTAGGACATTCAGGAGATAACTGTTCTGTTGATGAGGAAGAGATAACATGCATTTTATGTTCTGGTTCTCATTCAGCTACCAGCCGAAATTGCCCAGAATATTTCAGACAAAAGGGAATTAAAGAGACCATGGCTAAAAACTGTATAACTTATGCAGAAGCTCTGAAACTACATCCCCCAGTTACAAAGTTATATTCAAATGTTATTACTTCTACCCCAGTCTCCCAGCCACAGCAACCTATTCATAACACATTGTCATCCCATAGTGCTAAAAATACCAACCCTGTCAGTACTTCATATAAAACAACTAAGTTTTTGAAACCAAAAGCCCCACCTAAATTTTCCAAAGGCTATGATAAAGCTGCTCATGAGTCCTTAATTAGAGATTATAATACTCCTGTTTTCCCAAGCCAAAGCATACTAATGAACAACAGTGAACTTAATTCACTTTCAGAGAGAGAACTTCTAATCAAACTGATCAGTTTGATGATGTCACAGAACATCTCTCAACCGTCCAACGCTGCCAGTTCCTATGAGGATTCTTCTTTATTAAAAAATAATACTGTCGATGGACAAAGTCCCAACACCAGCGCCATCAATGGCGATACAGTGGAATTGCCGTAGCGCCATCAGCAAAAAGTCCGACTTAATTTATATTGTTAACACTTTTAAACCGTTTATTGTAACTCTACAGGAGACATGGCTTCAGCCTGGCTCTATTTTTAAAATTTCAGGTTATTCTTGTTTACGAGAGGACAGATTTGACAGGTATGCAGGTGTTGCAATACTTGTCAAACATTCTGACACATACACTCAAATACCCATACCGCCACACAACGATGATTGGTCCATTGTGGCTGTTTCTGTAAATAATATTCCTTTTGTGTCCGTTTATATCCCTCATCCATCAACTTCCATTTATGATGAATTAGAACATATTTTAAGTATCATACCTAAACCTTTTATTATAATGGGCGATTTTAATGCCCAACATCAATCTTGGGGAAGTACCATTTCTAGCTATTATGGAATAGAATAATAGATTTCATAAATGACAACAATTTGTGTATCCTTAATTGGTTTATTCCACTATGATCACCCAGGTGAAATCACCTAGGTGATCAAATTCTGAAATTGTGTGTCCTAAAATCAACTGTTGATTTTAGGACACACAATTTCAGAATTTGATCACCTAGGTGATTTCACCTGGGTGAAGCTTTGGCCAAACTTCTAATAGATTCTGCGAATGAATTATTTCCTGTCAAAACTAAAAATACTACAAACATACCTTTTCCTCCGTGGTGGGACAGCGAATGTTCAGAAGCAATTAAAATGAGAAAATCAGCCGAAAGAGCATACATGTCCCATACTACAGACGAAAATTACAATATTCTTTCTGGGCTTATAAATAGCACAAGAAAACTGTTCAAACAAAAGAAATGGGAGAGCTGGAGATCATTTTGTCATTCGATTTCTCCTGATACTCCTCCCTCTGTAGTTTGGAATAATATCAGAAGATTTCGATCAGCTTTCAAAGAATCTAAAACTCATAATTTAGACGGTAAATTAGTTGATAAATTCTTAGACAAACTGGCTCCTTCTTTTGTTTCTCCAGATCTCAGTATTTGCAATGACATAGCATTACCAATCACAGATTTAACAGGTTTGAATGCTCCTTTTAGTTTAATAGAATTAAGAGGTATTCTTGGATATGTTAATGATTCTGCTCCGGGTATGGATGGAATACCGTATTCCTTTTTTTCCAATTTAAGTGATTCAAGCTTAAACTATTATTTATATCTTATTAATTTAATAATGCGCTCTGGATGTATCCCCTCATCTTGGAGATTACAAGAGGTGATCCCGATTTTAAAACCAAATAAACCCTCATCAGAAGTAGATTCATATCGACCTATAGCCCTATCCTCAGTTTTAGCAAAAATAGCAGAGCACCTGGTAAAAAATAGACTGGAATGGTTTGTCGAGAGTGAAGGAATATTAGGAAATAATCAGTTTGGCTTCAGAAAAGGCAGAAGTACATTAGACAGTATTGGTATTTTAACTAGTGACATCAGGTTAGCTTTTTCATGTAACGAATCTCTACTAGCAGCGTTTTTAGATATAACAGCTGCTTAAGACAATGTGGTTTTATCCATCCTTAAACAAAAGTTACTCAAGTTGCAGGTTCCTATTCTGCTAGTAAACTTTATTGTAAATATTTTATCTGAAAGGACTATTTGTGTTGTAGATAGTGACTTAGAAAAGAAAACAAGAATGTTATGGAATGGACTTCCCCAAGGTTCGGTGTTGAGTCCATTACTTTTTAATATTTACTCCTTTGACTTAGAACCGTCTTTTAATAATAGTGTAAATATACTACAATATGCTGATGACATTGTTTTGTACATATCTGGAAAAAATATAGAAAAAGTTAGTACCTCACTATCTTCTGCTTTAAAAAATCTTAAGTCATGGCTAGATGCTAATGGGTTGAGTTTATCTGTGCCAAAGAGTGCACTGGTTTTATTTTCTAGAATGCGTTGTCCTCCCCCGATCACTGTTTATTATAATGGTTTAATTATTCCAGTGGAAAAAGAAGCAAAGTTTTTAGGTATCATTCTAGATTCTAAATTAACAGGCCTTCCGCACTGTTATTATATAAGTGCAAAATGTGAACGTGCTATTAACATATTGAGATGTTTAACAGGAGTTTGGTGGGGTGCCCATCCGTTTAATTTGAAACTACTATATAACGCTCTTATTAGAAGTGTCCTTGATTACGGTACTATATTCCTAGAACCATGTAGCGTCGTTGGTATGCGTAAATTAGACGTAATTCAAACCAGATCCCTTCGGATTGTAACAGGTGCAATGAAGTCCAGTCCCAATAATGCATTGCAGGTTGAATGTGCGGAACCTCCTTTAAATCTTCGTAGGCAGTTTTTATGCGACAAGTTTTTATTTAGAGCTTTCCAGTTAGCTAATCATCCTTTAAATTCAAAATTACAAGCGTTATCAGAACATGTAGAAAAATCTGCATATTGGTCCCTTAAGTCTCCCCCGTGTACTGTTGTTAGCTTTCGAAAGTTTCATGCTCTTCAAGCACCTTCCTATTTTTTGTACAAATTATGAGTCATTAGTCTGTTGTCCCGAAATTAATATAGATATAAATATTTCTAAAACAGAAGAGTCTGCTAATTTTAAATTCAATGAATTTCTTGAACAAAAAAACTGGCGCATGTGGAATCATATATACTGCGATGCTTCTAAACATTCCCCTGATGGTAATGTAGGAGTCGGGGTATACCATCACGAATATAAAATCAATCAACTAGTCATGCTGCCCCCTGAGTCATCTGTTTTTACAGGAGAATGTGTTGGCATCTTCAAATCTCTGGAGTATATCATTTTAATGAAACTTAAAAATACTGTTATTGTTACAGATTCTAGAAGTGCTTTAGAGTCACTGAAAAAATGTCCTTTCAAATCAAATGTATCCAATTATTATACAGGGTGGCCCAGCGACAGTGGTCCAAAAATTTTTTTTAGCTAGAGGGCATCATAACAAGTCATTTAAAAAAAACATTAGTTCCGCGAAAATCAATACTTTAGAAGTTATGATTTTTTCAAGTTTCTTTTGAAATTTCTCAACTCCAATCACTTAATTCACTCTTGTTTGGAAACTATCGCACTGATTTAGTTCAAATTTGGTATAGATGTACAATAGTAATGTAGCAACCATATTATGTGCGAATTTTGAGTTTATTCTAAGACAATTTGTTTTTTTTTTAAGTTTCGTCAATAATTTTTCGCCATTTCAAAAACTAATACAATTTTAAAAAAATCACCGCTTCAATGTTTGTGCACTTGATGATTTGTTTATGATCTTAAAAACTGTCCATAAGTATGATAATAGTCTATGCAAAAACTTGAAGTGATGCTGCCAATGGAACAC
This sequence comes from Udea ferrugalis, assembly GCA_950022985.1. Taxonomy (NCBI): domain Eukaryota; kingdom Metazoa; phylum Arthropoda; class Insecta; order Lepidoptera; family Crambidae; genus Udea; species Udea ferrugalis. Next base: position 7,661,492 of record OX465533.1, read on the forward strand.
TTTCAAAATTAACATCATGTACGGTAAGTGGCTAGAACTCAGAATGGGTCATTTCTGCACTGACTCTAATTTAAAAAAAAAGTAGCCGAAATATTTTTTTTCGGATAGAGGGCATCATAGCAACTCATTTAAAAAAAACATTAGATACTCGAAAATCAATAGTTTAGAAGTCATCATTTTTTTAATTTTGGGCTCAAGTGGTTGAACTTCAGAGACATAGATCACTTTTGTTTGTAAACTATCCGACTAAGGAACTTCAAATATGGGATGAGTTATTAATTAATCCCATACTTTAATTGGCTTTGATTTATTTTATGTTGACTGATAGATAATGCCTTAACAGCATTAAGTCCGCCTTTTGTATCACTCATTGTATTGTAATGAATAAATGAGATAAATCCTTTTTCACTCTCTTCTATTCTTACTCATTTTGAAGTTCGTCAGTCGGATAGTATACAATCGCAAGTGATTTATGTCCCTGAAGTACACTTAGGCCGAAAATTTAAAAAATAATTACTTCTGAACTATTGGTTTTCGACTATCTAATGTTTTTTTAAATGATTTGCTATGTTGCCGTTTATCTGAAAAAAAATATTTTGGCTATTTTTTTTTTAAATTAGGGTCAGTGCAGAATTGACCCATTCTGAGTTTTACCGACTTACCGTACATGATGTTAATTTTGAAAGTGTTCCATTATTTGCATCACCTCAAGTTTTTGCATAGACTATTATCATACTTATGGACAGTTTTTAAGATCATAAACAAATCATCAAGTGCACAAACATTGCAGCGGTGATTTTTTGAAAATTGTATTAGTTTTTGAAATGGCGAAAAATTATTGACGAAACTTAAAAAAAAACCAAATTGTCTTAGAACAAACTCAAAATTCGCACATAATATGGTTGCTACATTACTATTGTACATCTATACCAAATTTGAACTGAATCAGTGCGATAGTTTCCAAACAAGAGTGAATTAAGTGATTGGAGTTGAGAAATTTCAAAAGAAACTTGAAAAAATCATAACTTCTAAAGTATTGATTTTCGCGGAACTAATGTTTTTTTTAAATGACTTGTTATGATGCCCTCTACCTAAAAAAAATTTTTGGACCACTGTCGCTGGGCCACCCTGTATATGGTAGAAAATTATTATTCAGCTGTCACTTGAGTGGATATAATGTAGCTTTTATTTGGGTCCCAGGTCATCTACTATATAAAAATAAGTCGGGTTTTCCTTCCTGACGCTATAACTCCAGAACGCACGAACCGATTTCCACGATTTTGCATTCGTTGAAAAGGTCTCGGGCTCCGTGAGGTTTATAGCAAAGAAAATTCAGGAGAATGTCAACAGAAAAGCGGGAAAATCTTTTTTCACATACAGCTAAGTCCACGCGGACGAAGTCGCGGGCGGCTGCTAGTTGCAATATAAAGGGAAATGTAAAAGCGGATAAGCTTGCGAATGATGCTGTAGATTCTGGGGATCGTTATCCCTATAAAAACTATTGCCATAATCTTGCTGCCCTATTCAAAACTGATCTTTTAAACTCTTGGGAAGTTCACTGGAGCAACAGTAGCCAGTTAAAAGGGAGATATTATAAATGTATTCAACCATGCATTCCTGTCAAACCGTGGTTTTCGAAAGTTTGTTTCGATAAAATTACTACTTCTATACTCATACGTATGCGACTTGGGCATGTGTGTACCCCTGAACATTTAGCAAAGCTTGGTATTGTCGATAGCAATTTGTGCGAGTGTGATACTGATGTGGGAAGTTTGAACCACATATTTTTTCCTGCGAGAAGTATGACCATTCCTCTCTTATGTCCGCGCTTTTATCCTTACATGTTCCACTTCCTACTTCTATCCAATGTCTCTTATTTATGAACGATATTAATATTTATAAATCATTATCAACTTTCATCACCCATAATCATTTAAAAATTTAATCGTTTTTCTTAGATATACCTATGTATTACTAACATTTGACTCGCTACTTTCCTTAACTTTCCTGATCCTTTTCCTAAATTCCCGGGCATAATTTATTTATACGTTTCCCTACCTTTGTACCTCGTTGTGGCTAATGTACAAGCCGTACGTGCCAAAGAAAAGAAAAAAAATAAATATCACTCGTTTGTTTATAGTTACTTCACAACTAAGTTAAAACACGCGTGGTTGATTAAATAAAACCACTACATACAAGTAGCGGCACGTAACTTTAGCGCTGGCCGTTTCTGCGCAGAAGACGAAAATAAGGTATCACAGGGGGGTAAAGGGACGAAGGGCGAGCGAGCGTAGCGCTGATTGGCTCTCCGGTCGTATTACGTCCCCCGCACTGATGTCAAGTCCCGCGCACATCCTAGAGCACCGTCGCGTACAAAATCGTTTTGTTATTGCTGTTAAGATTTGTTATAGTTTTTTTGTTAAGTTTTTTTTTTGTTTTTGTTTCGAAGAGTAAACATTACTATTTATATTTCAATGTGAATATGCCTAGGAGAAATAATGTTTTGAAAAGACAAGCACGAAAAATGGTCTATGACGTTGTTTTCTCTGTGATACTCACTTAACGTTTATGTCATACTTTCTAGCAATCATCATAGCGACACTGCGAGCCATCTATCGCGCACAGGAGGGCAACTTTCCAAAATTCAAGGCTAAATACCAAAAGTCATACCCATCGCCTTAATAATTTTTCATAATTATTTTTGCTACATACTATTTTAAGTTTGTCAGTCCTTTAGAATAACATAATGAACATTGTTTCAACTACTAATTATTTATTTTATGATACTTAATGATTACTTGATAAAACTCTCCGTGCGCGACGGTACCATGCGCAACTATCCCTTCCACGGTTCGCTCAGCGCTAGACTTAGGTGCCGCGACTTGTACCAGTAATTTCTGTCGTTCTGGTCTAATCATCGTTTATTTTATATAAAACTTCCCCAGCTTCGTGCTCGGCTAAACAACGTTTGAATACTTCATTATGACTTCTCTAGTGGCGCTGAGGATTGTTTTTCTCTTTTTCGAAGATTTATCTTGATTTTACACGATTCTTTATTAGTTCAACATAAAGAAAACACCTGAATACACTATTAAACGATCTCTGATAAACAGATTTGACACACCATGTACTAGCTAGACGTGATTGACAAGTGACAGCGGGACTATTTCCAGTGATAATATTTTTTTGTTCCCTTTCAGGACTTTTTTGCCAACCTATACGTTGTATTTAGTACATTTAATATTTCTCCTTCATCTGAAGATTCTAATTTTTTACATGTCGTACATGTTGACCCAAAATAAATTCAACATTTTAATAAATCGACTAAATAATTTTTAATTTTTATTTTAGGCTTTGTAACTCATTTTTGTGTCGCTATGAGTCACTAGACAAGAAGAATGAATATTGATATTATAAATTCAAAAATAACAAAGAGTCAAAAAAACCCTGAAAATACCATTACCCCTTAAGTGTTTCAGACCCCTACAAAACTACCATACCACTTGACTGACGACTGACCACTTATTTACCCCCTAAATCTAGGGGGAAAACCCCTAAGTTGGGAACTCCGGAAGGCTGGCAAAGTGGTCTCCTCAAGACAGATCTTCGGTCCGTAATTCGATTTCAGCACTGTGAGCGCAGATGGTGATTTTACAGTGCAAAAATAGCCCCAAAATCAATTTGAACCGTTGGAAAGTGGCACAACGTCCATCGTTATGAATTCAATTCAGAAAGTATTTTATTTTTTTGAATAAATTGAAGGTAATCGTTGTTTGAAAGTATTTTAGTTTTTTAAATTTACTTGAACTTTATCGTTGTTTGGAAAATCTGCTAGACATGATAATTTTACACTTTTGACAATATATTAATAATAATAAAACAATAGTGTCCGACCGAACTTTCGGTTTCGGTTTCGGTTTCGGCCAGTTTCGGCCAAAAAATCAAGTTTCGGCCACAGTTTCGGTTTCGGCCAAAAATCGGCCGAAACTAAGCCGAAACCGAAACTCATTTCGGAAGTTTTCGTGCGGGCTCGTATAACTTCATCTCACGCGGCAACGCTATGGCAGAGCCTGGCGGCCTCCACAATGTTCGGGAATTGTCGTGGGACATCCGGATGCCTCCGTAGCAACACAAATTGGTCAATGCGTTATCACCAGACGCAAAACTTCTTCAGGGGTAATGTTTTGATGGAACTGATTATCGTTCTATTCTATTGGTTGGTAGCTCGATTCTCGAAATTGTCGACGAGTATGTCTTGGCCAAATGATCCAAGTAGGCAGGTCCACCTTCGAGAAAGCGTTAAATCGCCGCATCTAACACGGCTGGGCACTAAAAACGCCGTCGCGACGTGGGGCGCTGGTTGGCAGGTTGAAGTGGCAGTGGGCAGGGCACATTGAACGAGAAACTGATGATCTATTTGAAGCCAAACGCAGCGTGGGACTCCCACTAGCGAAGAAAAAGGTTGACCTGATACAGATTGCAGGGTTTCGGTCAATGGGCGCCGCCCATAACTGGACGCTTTGGAAATCTGTGGGGGAGGCCTGATCCAGCAGTGGACGTCGTGTGGTTGTTGATGCTGACGATGAAGTTTTCGTTTCGTTTCTGTACTTGAATGATGTAAATAGTCCAATATTGAGTCACTCAGATTATTTACTATCGTATTGGAGGCAGTTCGCAAGACCTTGTCTAATAAAGGAATCGATGTCGAATTATAAAAATTGATTAACTTTTGCCGACGACAACGTACTTTTCGCCAACGCGCCCAAAAACGCAGAGCAGAAAATGCTCAAAGAACTAACGGTAGTGTGCTATCGCAATGGAATGGTGATGAACCAGACGAAAACGAAACTGATGACAAACGGCACACAAAGTAGTTCGAGTTCGAGAACAGGCCACCCGCCATCGTCAGGGCTTTCATCCACATATTCATAATGTGAACAGCAAGGGAGTGGAATGAGCTTTCCGCTGATGTGTTTCCACAGCAATACAACTTGGGCCTCTTCAAGAAGAGAGTGAACAGCCATTTGTTAGGCCGGCATGTACCACCTTAGGCCACATCATCACTTACGATCAGGTGAGCTTGTGGTCAAATGCGCGCCTAATTAAAATATAAAAAAACATACTTTGGAGTGGCCATGATCTCGTGCAGTTCGGTTCCTGAGATGTTTCCTTCCCAGGACACTTAAATTGTGGAACGAACTCCCTGTCGAGGTTTTCCCGATGAGCTATAGCATGGAGTTTCCAAGAGGTGTTTGAAAAGGTTCCTGCAGGGTCGGCAACGAGCAAGTAATCCCCTGGAGTTGCACGTGTGCACGTGTGCATAGGCTGCGGTAACTGCTCACCATCAGGCGGTCCGCATGTTTGTTAGCCACTGTCGTTGTATAAAATCAGGCAAGATAAGGAAATCGTACGCCCAATCGCCTGGAGGAGCTAACTGGTCAAGGCTTTTCTGAAGTGCGACCTTCCTATATCTTTCAAGCGAGAACTTCTCGACGTTTGCATTTTGCCCATCCTAACAAACGGTGCCCAAGCCTGGTTGCTCACGGAACACGCTAAGTCAAAGCTCGAATTTTTTCAAGGGCAAAGGAGTGGAGTGTGTTAGCATTAACACACACAGACAATATGGCCACGATCCGTGCTAAAACTGGCGTTCAAGGCGTAGGCTAGAATGTCACCTAACTGAAATAGGAGGCAGGTCATGTCTGTAGAATGCATCCGGCCCGAATCACAACCCAATGGCTTCTCAAAGACTGAATCATTGAAGGGCGAGGCCAAAAAAAAGACGGTGCGACCACCTGGTACAATACTCCGGCGAATGGTGGACTTGGAAGACAGGGGCCAAATAGAAAACAATCGAGGGAGACCTTTGCCCAGCGGTGGATCCTGTGTTAAAAAAATGAGTCTGTAACTTTTTTGTTGTCATTATCAGAATAATGAGTAAGAAGCTTTAGAATTCAGTAATTGTAGGTATTTTATACTTGACCACGTGAGTTTCGGTTTCGGTTTCGGTTTCGGCCGAAACTGAAGCCCAGGCCGAACATTCGGTTTCGGTTTCGGTTTCGGCCGGAAAACCAGTTTCGGTCGGACTCTATAAAACAATCTCTCGTAAAAATCACACGATAGCGTTCCTAACACCCTTTTAGAGCATTATGTCTAAGCTAAAACCAATGTAACGCTTTCCATCTCTATCTCTTTTCTCTTTCTAATTCAGAGTTCGGTGTCCTTCTTTTCACCGAGCGAGGGTGAAAAAAAACACACTACTCGTTTTGGAACGGCCGTTGACTAGCGTGCTACTTAGGGTGCGTTCTGAATTGAGTCGAAATCGATTACAGCGCGCTCACAGAGCGTCCCGAATTGAAATATCGCGCTGACATTCATCTAACGTCAGACAGCTTGACGTCATGGGTGACGTCTCTAACGGCGCCATATTGCGCTCACAACGATAATGCTCCAGAGCGATATCACCGTGGGCCTTATGTCAGATTCATAGATGAAACGTCAAACAGACATTTTAGCGTAAAAATATTATTGTCAATATTTCTCAGAATATTTTTTTGCTGGGACAAATCTTATTCTGTGATAACGTATCAGAAAGTTTTACTACAAGAACCGCTAGTTTAACCTGGGAATGATAGAAATCAAAAGTTAAAAATTGTTAGGTTATGTATCACTATCTAGCGGTCCGAATTGGTTTTGACGCTGATAGCGCTGTGCTTAGACTAAGGCGCTGTGAGCGCTGTTGACGCGATATTTCAATTCGGGACGCCTGATATCACCGTGAGCGCTCACATTACTGTAATCGCATTACGGACCGCACAGTTACCTGCTACTAGTAAGTGACACACCGAAGCCATAAAAACTATATACCTATATAACTATATAACTGTATAAAAAAAACTATGTGACACTTGTGAGCACACACATTCGGTGCGTTCCGAATTGAGTCAAAATCGATTACAGCGCGCTCACAGAGCGTCCCGAATTGAGACATCGCGCTAACGGGCCATCTAACGTCAGACAGCTTAACGTCATGGGTGACGTCACTAACGGCGCCATATTGCGCTCACAACGATTATGCTCCAGAGCGATATCGCCGTGGGCCTTATGTCAGATTCATAGATGAAACGTCAAACAGACATTATCGCGTAAAAATATTTTTGTCAATATTCCTCAGAATAAATATTTGCTAGGACGAATCTTATCTGTGATAACGTAACAGAAAGTTTTACTACAAGAACCGCAAGTTTAAACTGGGAATGATAGATATTAAAGTTTAAAAATTGTTAGGTTTAGGCCCTATGTGTCACTATCTAGCCGTCCGAATTGGTTTTGACGCTGACAGCGCTGTGAGCACTGTTGACGCGATATTTCAATTCGGGACGCCTGATATCACCGTGAGCGCTCACAGAACTGTAATCGCATTACGGACCGCACAGACTGAGGGTCTGTTCCAAAACGAGAAAAAGTCACTCTGGGTAGTGCGAAAATCACTCTGACGCGTTCCTAAAGCAACCCGAGTGAAACCGAAAGTAACCGACTGTTTACTTTGACAGTTTTACATGCAATTGGGAACGGGTTGGGTGAGGGTAATTTTTACACTGACAAGTGCGATTTCTAGACGTCTGGGCCTCTGGGGACCGGTAAAATTCACCTGACAGCTGTCAGGTAGAAGTTTTGCTACTTTCCGTGGACACGGTAGAGGAATATAAGGGTCTGTTCCAAAACGAGTAAAAGTCACTCTGGGTGGTGCGAAAATCACTCTGAGGCGTTCCTAAAGTAAACCGAGTGAAACCGAGAGTAACCGACCGTTCACTCTGACAGTTTCGCATGCAATTTGGAACGGGTTGGGTGAGAGTAATGCTGATTCTGCTTTTGCGAAGGCTAGTTGTTACACGTGCCGAAAGGATTTGTAGAAAAACTTCATAGTTTTTCGGTGTACTTATTGGACTTAAGCTAAATTGTAGTGATTAATAAGGTGTTGGATATTACTTGTGCAGGTGAGTAGTCAATACCATGGATTCTAATCCCCCTGACCCTCCCGACCCTCCGGATGGGGACGGGTCCGCGATGGATTTATCTCCGCCGGTTTTCTCTCAAATATCTGGGAAAAAACGGTCTGCAGAAGATATCATCCCGTCAGAGCCAGCCAAACGAACAGTGACAGATGAATCATTGCCCTCAGCTGAACCCTCACAAAGCCAGACAACCTACACCCACCCATCTTTGGTTATTGCCCCTAAAACTTATGATGACGTTGACAAAGGCCCATATATTTTTATGGTTTCTCGTATGGAATCTCACCCATCTTCAGGTGCATACCTACAACCTGTCAGGTTCGGCCAGTTTCTCTCTAAAAACAAAATCCCTAATATAGTCAGAGACGGCGTCAAAAAAGTAGGCAGAAACAAAGTTTCTGTCGAATTTAAAACCCCCAGCAGTGCAAACAACTTTATAAATAACAGCTCATTAGCCACTCATAATTATACTGCATTTATTCCAACCTACAATGTTACGCGCACAGGAGCAGTCAGAGGAGTACCTGAGGACTGGTCTATGGAAGAGCTAGCAGAGTGCCTGGTAGTTCCAGACAATGTTGGAATCCTTCTAAGAGCAAGACGCATGAACCGCAAAAAAGTAATTGATGGAAAAACATCTTGGGTTCCCACTCAGTCTGTTGTCATCACCTTGAAAGGTCAAATTTTACCAGATAGAGTTTTTTGTTATCACACCTCATTACCTGTAGAAATATATCAGTATCCCACAATTCAATGCAACAACTGCTGTCGCTTCGGGCATGTGAAGGCTCAGTGCCGCTCTAAGCCAAGATGCTTTCGCTGTTCCCAACCACATTCTGGCGACAGCTGCGATGTGCCAGAATCCAAGGCTACATGGATACATTGTTCCACCACTCACTTTGCCACCGACAAATCCTGCCCTGAATTTTCAAGGCAGAAATCAATAAAAACTGTGATGTCTCAAGAAAATGTTTCATATGAAGAGGCCTCGTCCCGATATCCTGCTGTTCGCAGGTCCTTCGCTGACATTGCAAAATCTCCTTCTACCAATCCAGCTACTAATCCATCCCAACCGTGCTCCTCACAATCTACTTCCCAATCCCTCTCCAACCGTAAAACCATCTTCCGTCCATCTCCCACCCATGCCCCTCTGGGGAAAGGCTACGACGTCCAAGCCCATCAAGCAATTGTCGGAAATTGTCCTTCTTCCCTCCCCAATGGCTGCGCCCTCAATCAGGAATCCACTCCTCCTTTATTCTCTTCCTCAGAAACCCTCTTGGAAAACATCCTGTCAATTCTGATAACCATCCTCACATCCCAAAAAACCTCCTTACCGCCCAACGTTGCACAAAAACTCGATCAAATTGCTAGTCTTGCTGTTATCAATAGCGGTCTCAGTAGTTCAGTGGAACTGCCAAAGCATTAGACCGAAAAAAAACGAAATAATGAACATTATAAATAAATACTCTCCATCGCTCTTAGCCATCTCGGAGACATGGTTGGTACCAGATTCGCGTTTTCGCGTGTCAGGCTACTCCTGTCTGCGGGATGACAGGTCCGATGGCTACGCAGGTAGCGCCTTATTAGTGAGGCGCTCTGCTACCTTTTCCCAACTTCCCCTTCCCCCACATAGTCAGGACATCCAAGTTGTGGCTATGCGGTTCTGTAATATATCTTTCCTATCCGCGTATATTTCCCGTCGTCCTACCCCCTCCTCTATTGCTGAACTACGATCTGCTATATCCGCTCTTCCTCCCCCCGTCCTCGTCATGGGAGACCTTAATGCCCACCATACTTCTTGGGGATGTTACCACTCCGACTCCGCAGGCTCCTTGATGGTTGACCTTCTAGATGACCTAAATTTATGCGTTTTAAATAATGGCTGCCCAACCAAAAGATGCCCCCCCTCTCAAAATCCAGCTTCTGCCGTAGACGTAACATTTTCATCCTCAAATTTATCTTCTCTTCTTTCCTGGACTGTACTAAAGAGTACTTACGGCAGTGATCATTATCCCATTCTAATAACTCTCCCTAATCGGACTACCATGACCTGCAAACCTCCTCCGCTACTTAAATATAAGCTTGACAAAGCAGATTGGTCAGCCTACTCTGAAGAGGTAGACAATAAAATAGACTCCCTTCCAATTTGTTCCCCCGAAAATTCCCTCTCATGTTACACCGATTTTGTAAAGATTCTAAACACAGCAGCAGACTCTCATATCCCTCATAAAAACGCCTCCCGCAACAGAATCTCCCCCCCTTGGTGGGATTCTGAATGCACCGCTGCTATCCATAAAAGAAAGGAAGCTGAAAAAAAATACAGAGCTTCGATGACCTCCGATAACTTCCTACGATATCAACAATCAGCAGCAGAAGCAAAAAAAATGTTCTCCAAAAAGAAAAAGCTTGGCTGGATTAAATTTTGCGAAAGCATGTCCCCGCGATCCCCCTCCTCCGTAGTCTGGAAGCAAATTAGACGATTCCGACAGTCCCTGAATATCCCCAACATCACCTGTAATGACTCATCCAGTTGGCTTAATTCCTTCATAGATAAATTAGCTCCTCCTTTTGTCCCAAACATAGATTCCTTACCCTCAAATTCCAATTTAAATTCCTCTGCATCAAATAATTTAGACCTCCCCTTTACATTTGAAGAACTTGTATGCGCCCTAAATGGACTAAGGGATTCCTCCCCTGGTATTGATGGTGTCCCTTACTCCTTTCTATGCAAAGCATCAAACAAAACAAAACTGTATTTCTTAAGTTTAGCAAATTTGTTCTTTGAGTATGGCTCGCTGCCAGAGTCTTGGAAACAGCAAATCGTCATCCCAATTCTTAAGCCAGGTAAAGATCCTTCAGATCACAACTCATATAGACCCATTGCGCTTTCCTCAGTTTTACTCAAAGTCATGAAGCATTTGATAAGGAATCGACTAGAATGGTTCGTAGAGTCACAGAATATTCTCGCCAAGTCACAATACGGATTTAGGAAAGGTTTCAGTACTCTGGACAGTCTGAGCATACTGACGACCGACATCCGCACAGCTTTCAACAGAAAAGAATACCTAGTTGGCGTATTTTTAGATATTTCTTCCGCCTATGATAATGTCCTCCTTCCAGTGCTCAGGCAAAAATTGCTCAATCTGAGTATCTCGATGAAGATGGTCCACTTCATATTCAACGCGTTGATGTCCAGAAGTATTCTAGTAAAATCCCAATTAGACATGTTGCCTCCTCAACTGGTATGGAAGGGCCTCCCCCAGGGGTCAGTTCTAAGCCCGCTCCTATATAATATCTACACGTACGATCTGGAGAGAACAGTCCACCCTTTGGTAGACATTCTTCAATATGCGGACGACATTGCTCTGTATGTTCGAGTAGGCTCTATCTCAGAAGCCACAGCTCGCCTAAGTCCAGCTTTGAGTTACCTAGCCGACTGGCTCAACAATCACGGTCTTGATCTCTCGGTCCCAAAATGTTCAACGGTTATATTTACTAAAAAACGAAACACCTCTGATCCAAATATTCACCTAGGTGGGAATCCTATACAGTTAAATAACCAGGTAAAGTTTTTAGGTCTGATTTTAGATAGCAGGTTGTCTGGCGTACCACACTTTAACTCGTTGTTGAAAAATCTGAAAAAAGATTAAATGTCCTCCGCGCTCTTTCCGGTGTCTGGTGGGGCTCCCACCCGTACTCTCAAAAACTTTTGTACAACGCAATAGTACGCAGTCACCTAGACTACGGCTCCTTTCTGCTGGATTCATGCAACAAGTCGGCCCTCGACAAGATAAAGAAACTCCAATCCAGATGTCTCCGCATAATTTTAGGTGCAATGAAATCGTCCCCTATTAACGCACTACAAATAGAATGTGTCGACCCCCCTCTGTATTTGCGAAGACAATTTCTTAGCGACCGATATTTTGCCAAAGTCATCCAATCCCCTGATCACCCACTCATAGGTAAACTCGACTACCTTGCAAACCTGCCCCGCTCCTCTCAGTCCCTTCCTTGTATCCTCCTCTCTCGCGAAAAATTGTCTCGAATTCCGGCTCCTATTAAAAAATTTACTCAAAACCCCCTCTACTTAAACAGCTTCGACTCATTAGTCTTTAACCCTAATATCGTTTTGAATTTCGGAATTGTCAAGGATTCACCGTCTGCACCCCATGATTTTGCGAAACAAGTCTCCGAACACTGGCAAGACTGGCACCTTTTGTACACGGACGCTTCCAAGCTGACGGACGATGGCGACGTTGGCTCGGCGGTATGGATACCCGAATACAAAACCGCCCTCTTATATAAGTGTCCACCGTTAACATCAACATTTACTGGTGAATCTTTGGCTATTTTGGAAGCAATTCTTTATGCTGACTCTCATAATTTGACTAAAAGCTTAATTTTCACTGACTCTCTAAGTTGCCTTCAATCCATTCTATCCAACCCATTCAAATCAAAGTTAGAATTCCCTTATATTCTACAGATCAAAGAACATTTACTAAAGTGCAAGAACAAAAATATGGAAATTGTACTTGCTTGGATACCCAGCCACTCTGGTATTCCTGGTAATGAAACTGCCGACTCCTGTGCAAAGAACGCCATATCTACAGGATCATTAGACCATTTTATACATTTTTCCCACGATCTACTAAACTTGGCCCATACTCACCTATTTAGCTCCTGGCGAACCGACTGGCAAAACACCAGAAGACTAGCAGGTAAACACTACTTTGAGATCCAAAAGGAAATCCCTCCCCGTCCATGGTTCTTTAAAAATCTCAATATCACGAAATCAATTGTCTCTGTAATTAGTCGCCTACGTCTAGGTCATTCTTGTACTCCGATCCACCTCGCGAAAATAAAGGTAAAAGACAGCTCACTATGTGAATGCGGGCTGGACGAGGGTTCAGCTGACCACATTTTCTTCAACTGTCCTAGGGTAGGTGCGTCATTGTATGACCACTTACCCGAAAATTTCCCCCGTCCGTGTAATCTTAATTGTATCCTGTGTTTGGTTAATTCCCCCCTATTGAAAGTCCTGTCAGAATTTATCAGGCATAATAAAATCAAATTGTAATTATTATTCATTGTATTATTTATTTTTGCGTTAGACTACTCATCATTATTACTAACACTCTCTTGTCGTTTTTGTTGTCCCTTAGTGTTATATTTTTTTTATATATGTTTTAACTGTGTCGTCTTATTTGTGATGTCTCTTTGTTTTAGATTTCGCCTAAGTTTTTAAATAACTTCACTCGGTAAAATAACAATTCCGTACCGTGTAATGGCTAACTACGTGATACTGGCAGAATTGTGGTAAACACAGATATTGCCATCAAACCAAAAAAGAAGAAGAAGAAGAAGAGTACAGACCTACCAACTTATCTGTGAACTGAAAGAGGACGACACCGTCGATTCAGTGTTGCTAATTAATATAAGGTGCCTAAAATTGAGTGAGTTTTACAAGTAGGTAATTTTTCATATGAAATAAGTATTAAATAAAAATAATAAAATTAAGTATTGTAATTATTTATAAATTAAAAATAAAATGTATATATTAATTTGTAGTTAAGTAGGTACGCTAAACAGTTGTCCTTCAGAATTATTAATTGGCTTTATTTAGAAAGTGATCCAGTGAAATGGAAATCCTGCAGATATTAAGGTTTGATATCTAAAACAGTTACTAGAGAGATAAACTAGAATCTGGAAAACTTAACAATCATACTAAATGTTTCACACTTAAAACTTTCATTCAATGTGATTCATGTACCTACCCTCCCTGCATCAGGTACCAGGTACTATTTGCAGCATTTAGTTAAGACCGTACCTTACCCCTAACAACGATATACTAATAATAATTCGCAGTGGTAAGTACCTAATGGATGTAATCAAAAAAACAATTTGCTTTACAATTATTTATTAAAAACCACATTTACAGTCATTATGATCTTAAGATGAACCTGCACTACCGACATCATCATCGCTGTCCTGTGTAATTTATTTCTGTCTTTAAGACCTCTAGAAGGTTTTTAACAATAGGCACCTCGTACTCTCCTCCGTATAACTCCCATGTCAAAATCATCAACGTGTATGATTCCACTTTTGCGTTTTCTATCCTTGCCTTGTGTCCGAATTTTAGTAACAGTGTCTTCTGCTGCAAGCCCTTCTTTATCTATTTTTGAAATGAGTCCTTGACCTTGACTCACACCTGAAACATAGGATTTTATTTTTCATCGAAATTTAAAAACCGGCAGGTTAGTTGGCTCACCCATTTAACAGGTGACCTTTTAGATGTGCGTTACCGTTACGTTAACCTACAGTAAGAATATATACAAATATTCCGTGGACTTAAATATTTGGTTAAGTTTAAAGGTATTTATAAAAATAAAGCTGACAACACTAACCTGTTGCAGCCGAAATTCGTTCGTATATTTTGGTAAATGGAATAATCGGAGATCTCGCCCGAGCTTCTTCTTTAAAAATGGTTTCAACCTTGAGAATAATGTTTTAAGCATCACCTTTAATGGCTTTCGGCATATTCAACTTCATAAATTCCGAAATATCACAATAAAACAACCATAGTACTCAAAAATTGTTGACACGGACAATCGAATGACATTTCAACATGGCGGTCGTAGTTCCAATTTTCGCCATTTCACAGATAAGTTGGTAGGACTGTAATGTTCACTCTGACAAGTGCGATTTCTACCGACGTCTGGGGCTAGGTAGAATTCACCTGACAGCTGTCAGGTAGAAGTTTCGCTACTTTCGGTGGATAGTTTTAGTAACTATCCACCGAACAAGTTGAAAATTTTGAACATTTATTAAAAAGTTGTATTGAATAAATTCGGATAGTATTTTAGTTTTTTAAATAACTTTAACATTGTCATTGCTTCAAAAATCTGCTTGTAAATTTGACATTGACATATTTACCCCAAGCCGTTCAAAAACCTTCCTTCGTTAAAAATCACTCGATAGCGTTCCTAAAACCTATCTATCGCTCTGGTCTTTTCTCTTTCTAATTTATAGTTCTGTCTCCTTCTTTTCACCGAGGGTGAAAATCACTCTACACTACTCGTTTTGGAACGTACCCTAACAGTATATAACTCGGCGGCCCCGTCCTTGAGTTAAGTGCCTACAGCCGCGTGGTCCGTCGCCACGCGATAGGGCTGGCTGCCGCCTGTAGTATTTTAAAACACCCGGATACTTGTTTCTTTCTTGTTTTGAAATTGTTTTTTGTGATGGTAAATATTGTATTTCTATTTAAAGAAATGAAATTCCTATGTGAATGGAAACATGATATATTCCATAAAGCACGCTTTTTGTAAGTATTTAAAAAAACAAAGTTATAAATTTGACACATTAAATATTGACTATTCTATCTTAATACCTACCTACAATCAACCAAATTTTGCGGCGGACTAGCTATTTAAGAAAACTATTCCGTGAGCTAATCCTTTACTCGAAGAGTAGGTATGTAGGTACACAATCTCACTACCAATACGATACGTATCGTGCGCACAATGAAACTCCGACCTAAGGTCATTCATTCTCCCGGTGGTGAATTAAACCGTAAACCCGCAAATTTTAATGCAAGCGTACTTCACGAATTACTTACTTTTCTAACCTGCCAATTCAATCTGTCGCGGAACCACCTATTTCACTCGTCTGTCACTAACCCTCACCCTGTCTACTCATTTATTCAATAATCCAGGAGTATTACTTGGAGGAAAAAGCGAAATACCTGTCTTTAAAAAAAATATTACAAATTACGTGCTATTATGTAGGTACGTAACAAAACATTTTGAACTTACCTTTCGGAGTTTAAAGGTAATTTATAGATATCTCTGGGTGTGTTCTTGATGAATTTAAACAACCAAACACAGCACAATAAACTCTTTTACCCTGCTCTGCCATAGTACATTTACAATATTATGTTTACAAATTCTACAAAACACACAAAACTGTCCGTCCGATACGGCACGGCGCGCGGCGCATTCGCGACCGACTGCGCCCTAAGATCAGCCTAGCGCCAGGGCGCGTAGGTATAACTCGCGTTCCGCCCGCTTGTATGAAGTCACATTACTGTTATATTCCTTTACCGGGCCGTGGATAACTTTTGTCAGACAAACTGAACATTAATCATGAAGTTTTAGTGAATGAAGGTAGTATTTTAGTTTTTTGGAACATTTGAAACTTGTCGTTGTTTGCTAAATTTGCTTGAAAATTTGAGGCCGGGTTCCCACTATGCCGGACCGGCAGATCTCCCGGTCCGGTAAAATCGCCGGAAGGCCTAGCGGCGGTACAAATTGTATGAAGCTGTTCACATTATCCCGGATCCGGCTTTTTCGCCGATCCCGGCATTTTTAACGAGCGTTTTGTCGCTACAAAATGCCGGCAAAATCACCGGACCGGAGTAATGTGAACGAGTTGCGGCCCACCCCGCCGAAAGTTGTCCTAGTAAATCGTCAAATTGTCATTCGAAAATAATTGAAGAACTTTGCTTCGTCACTTCTCAGTTCACCCATCAATGTTTCAAATGTCCCGAGTGAAAATCTTTCTCGTAAAATAGGATGTACCCAATACTTTCTTCTTTTATTTTGCCTTCTGCGCCACCACCACCACAACACAACAATTTCGTCGTCCATTGTGGGCACAGGTCCAAATTCAATGAGATTTGCCGGTGAGAATTGTGAAGAGTATGTATGCCAGAGCATAGATATCTTTGACACCACAACGTTGCCTAGCAACTTTGTTGACTAGAATTTTACTTCAGTTTGTCAATATACTTATTATTTATTCCAACTTGTATTTCCTTTCATATCTTTTACTTAAAAAGTTGAAATGGTAGCAGAGCGTTAAAAGAACATTTAAAAGTCGTACTAAGCCAGTGAATCGTAAAATTTAAACAAAAATGTCAACAAAAATTGACCCTCTTACGGGAGAAAATTACGACACATGGGCTATACAGGCTGAAGCGATCCTAGTACGGAACAAACTATGGAAATACATTGGAACAACCCTGGCTTCAGACGCAAGTGCAGCCGATACCGAAGGCGACAGACAGGCAAGGTCGGAGCTCATTCTTATAATTGCTCCTTCTGAGCTGAAGCTAATTAAAAAGTGCACTACTGCGAAAGCTTTATGGGACAAACTGAATGAAATTTACGCCAGTAAAGGTCCTGCCCGAAAAGCAACCTTATTAAAACAACTTATCCTGACCAAACTTGATGATAGTCAAAACATTCGAACACATCTAAACAATTTCATGGATGTTGTCAACAAGCTGGCTGATATGGACGTAGAAATTAACGAGGACTTACTTACTATTTTGATGCTATACAGTCTCTCACAGGAATACGACAACTTCAGAGTGGCCATCGAATCGCGAGATACTCTTCCAAAGCCAGAAGTGCTAAAAATTAAAATAATAGAAGAATACGAAGCACGCCACAGCCAAAACGTGGCCGGTGACTACAAACCTGAACCCAAATCCTGTGATTACGAAGAAGCATTATACGCGTCCTGCAAAGTTTGCAAACGAAGTGGTAACATCTTCAAACGCAAATATCACAAAATATGTACAAACTGCTGGAAGAAAAACGAGAAATCACACAAGAAATCTGATGATTCTCATAAGAACCATTTTGCTACACAGTGTCTCCTTACTCAAAACAAGACAGAAAAGCCTATAAACAGCATTTGGGTCCTTGACAGCGGTTGTACGTCTCACATGACCTATCAACGAGACTTATTTGAGACTATGGAGAGTACATCCAGAAAACTCAACTTCGCAACTGAAGATCATTCTGCAGAGATTACTGGAAAAGGGACAGTTTCATTTATTACCAGTAATGGAACTGGAATGGCTCGTACCTACTTGAAAGACACCTTGTATGTGCCTAGTCTTTGCACTAACCTGTTGTCCGTCAGTAAGATGACAGATGCTGGATGCACTGTCATATTTTCTAATACAAAAGCGACAGTCAACAATCCTCACACTGGAATAACTCTCACCGCATTTAAACAAGTAGATGGTCTCTATTATTTCAAACCTCACAAACAAGAGTACAACAATTTAGTTAATGATGATGATAAAGAAACAGTTCCTAACACAAAAACAGTGAACTCATCAGACATTAACGACTGGCATCGCAAACTTGGTCACATGAACGCCATAGATCTGAAATTTGCCTTACAAAACAAAAACATACTTGGTTTGAATTTTAACTCATCGGAAGTACTGGCAGAATGTGAAGCTTGTATTCAAGCAAAATTGCATCGAGTACCTGCCCCTCAGCCCCGATCGTCTCCAAGAACTACTGAACGCCTAGAAATCGTTCATAGCGATGTGTGTGGACCTATCAGAACTCCCACCATTAGCGGTAACAAATATTTCGTTACTTTTATTGACGACTACAGTCGATACTGCAGAGTTTACCTCCTGAAAAATAAGAGCGAAGTATTGGACAAATTCAAAGAGTTCAAAGAGACAGCTGAAACGCACACCGGGAGCAAAATCAAGTTTCTACAATCAGATAATGGTACTGAGTACGTGAACAAAGAGTTTGACACTTTCTTAAAACATTGCGGAATACAACGCAGACTTACCGCACCATACACACCAAACCAAAACGGAGTTGCTGAGCGGAAGAACCGTACTCTTGTGGAGAAAGCAAGAGCACTGATGATTGACGCAAAGGTACCACTTAAACTATGGGGCGAAGCAATTATGACTGCGAACTACCTGTCCAACAGGAATATAAACAGCGCCATTGAGAAGAATACACCTTTCGAGCGATGGGTTGGTAGACCACCCTGCATAAATCATCTGTACGTTTTCGGCAGCAAAACGTTTGTACTGAAAAAAGGAACTAATGGACACAAGTTTGCATCCAAAGCAATCCCAGGACTGTTTGCTGGATACTCTGAAACTTCAAAAGCTTTCAGAATCTTCATTCCTGCGAAAAACCACGTTATGATTTCAAAGGACATAAAAGTTATGAAGACCACTTACTACAACCAGCTCGAGAAAAATGGACAATCAAACTTTTTTGATGAAGTTAAGTCCCCACAACCAAAAAAGACCTCTATAAACAGAACATCACACAAACAAACTGTGATACCGCTTGACAACAATAGGCAATCTGACAGCGACAGTGACGGGAACGATGGAAACAATGAACCCCTTCAACGAAACTTAGTCGACAGCACAGGTGACGTTGAACAAACAGAAAATTATGAGAGCGATTACGAGTCAACCTCCGGTTCAATCAACAATGACGACCCTATGCACAACGCTAACGCTGAAGAACCTATTATGATTAGAGATAACGCCACTGCTCAAACGAGGGTTTTAAGAGACAGGTCTCAAATCAGAGCTCCTTTAAAATATGATGATTTTATTTTAGCAGCAGCTGAAGAAATTGAAAATCTCAATAAGCCTAAAGAACCTGTAACCTTAAAAGAAGCAATGGACTCTCCTAATAAGCCAAAATGGCAAGAGGCCATGCTCAATGAACTAGCCTCACTTAACGACAACCAAACGTGGGATCTGGTTGACCTACCTAAAGGACGAACAGCTCTACCTTGCAAATGGGTGTATAAAGTAAAAATGAACCCAGACGGTACTGTGGAAAGGTACAAGGCTAGATTAGTCATTAAGGGCTATTCCCAAAAACCTGGAGTCGACTACGACAAAACATTTAGTCCAGTGGTTCGTCTGAGTACTATTAGAGCACTACTCGCCCTTGCTAGTCAAGAAAACTTGAAATTACATCAGTTCGACGTGTCAACAGCCTTTCTTTATGGAGAAGTAAAGGAAGAGCTCTATATGAAACAGCCTGAAGGCTATCATGATGGCACAAAAAGAGTCTGCATGTTGAAACGCAGTCTCTATGGACTCAAACAGGCACCACGCTGTTGGAATTCCTGCATTGCAGATTTTCTACAAAAATGTGGATTTCATCAAAGTGAAGCAGATCCTTGTTTATATATCAGAATTAAAGGACAATCCAAAGTCTTTATTGGTCTGTACGTTGACGATGGACTTGTAGCGTATAATACGTCTGCAGCGGGTGATGAATTTCTGGAAGAACTAAAAATGAGATTCAAGATTACCACCAAACCTGCCTCGTACTTCCTTGGAATGGAAATAAAAATGTACAAAGACAAAATAACATTGTGTCAGCAGGCCTACACAAAGAAAGTCTTACAAAAATATTTAATGATGAACTGCAAGCCTGCGCCAACACCCATTATTAAAAACACGGGAGAAGACAAGAGCATTAATACTAATGATGTATACAATTTCCCGTATAGACAAGCGGTGGGTGCCTTGGCATATTTGTCAGTAGGTACACGACCTGACATATCTTACGCTGTGGGAATCGCCTCTAGAAATCTTGAGACACCTTCCAAGAAGGATGTGATGCTAGTCAAACGTATTTTTCGTTATTTAAAGGGTACGCAACACAACGGTCTCACTTACACCAGACATTCTTCTCCTCAATTAATCTGTTACAGCGACGCTGATCACGCAGGAGATCAGACAACTGGAAAATCCACGACTGGATTAGTTTGCTTACTCTCTGGAGCTGCAATTAGCTGGAGAAGCCAGAAACAAACGACTGTCTCCATCTCTTCCACTGAAGCCGAGATAATGGCAGCTAGTGAGTGCGCCCAGGAAATATTGTGGCTGAATCGTCTACTGAATGACCTGATCAAGTTAGAGAAACCAGTGCTGAACCTAGACAACGAATCAGCAATCAAATTATCTCAAAATCCACAATACGAATACCACAAGCGCACGAAACACATTAAGCTGAAGCACTTCTTCATCAGAGAATGTGTCAGCAATGGAGATTTTTACGTCAAGCACGTCTCTTCGGAGTTGCAGTTGGCAGACATGCTCACTAAGCCACTGTTTGGTCCCAGACTGAAACAACTGTGCTCCAAGATAGGAATGGATTGAAGAAATTACAAAATTCCAAAAACTGTAGGGGATGTGAAGAGTATGTATGCCAGAGCATAGATATCTCTGACACCACAACGTTGCCTAGCAACTTTGTTGACTAGAATTTTACTTCAGTTTGTCAATATACTTATTATTTATTCCAACTTGTATTTCCTTTCATATCTTTTACTTAAAAAGTTGAAAAGAATTCCTGTGAACCCGGCCTCTGGGCCCCCGGATCCAGTGATCCGGTGTAATGTGAACACCTTTGTCCGGTGTCCGGTTTCCGGCAGAAATGCCGGTCCGGCATTGTAGGAACCCGGCCTGACAGTGACATATTCACCCGAAACCGTTCAAAAAATAATCTTTCGTTAAAAATCACTCGATAGCGTTCCTGAAACCAATCTACCGCTCTGGTCTTTTCTCTTTCTAATTTATAGTTTTGTCTCCTTCTTTTCACCGAGGGTAAGAATCACTCTACACTACTCGTTTTGGAACGTACCCTGAGTGTGACAGATCCATGGACGTTTGACCTTGGACAGATCATGATCGTAAGCGTAAGGTATTTCCAATTTTGTTATTGTTTGTTAGGAGCACTAAATTAGGACTCGCAAAACTGATTTGGCCCCGTATTACATGAAAGTCAGGCCTCAAAAGGTAATCACTATTTTTGATAGTCAGAGCTGTGTCGTTTTTATATTTTGTTTTAATTTGTCTTCATGTTGTACCTACTCAAAACTCAATAATATCCAGTTTATTTAGAACCTATTTGAAGTGCTATTTTAGCAGTGCCGTGACTAGGGCGTAGGATGATAAGGCAGACGTTTTACTAGAGCACAGGGCCGTCGCTGCCTAAGGGGTCCATCTGGTGCCGGTCGTTAGTGGGCGCAGGCCGACGTCAGGGTCCGGGTCGCAGGAACAGCTAATCTTGGTTATCAGGTTAAAATTCCTATTGTTGTTTAATGTCCTGTTGTTGACTGAAAATTAAATTCAGTTAATTAAGGTTTCCGGAAGGTTGTCTGGAGGAGATCGCTTTTAGCGATAAGGCCGCCTACAATGTACATCTAAATCTCGGGAAGCATTGTAATGTTATTGTTTTCTCTGTGCAATAAAGTATATCTTATCTTAGATTGTATTCTTGTCCATCAGAATTCAAAAAGATAAAGTTGTCTTTAGTTGTGTAAGTTTTAAAAAAAGCGGATATGAAAAGTCATGATAACCTAAACATTAAAAAATCTATACTAATGTGATTCTGCCACTGATGTGAATATTTTCATTTTGTTCGTGATAAACTCTTAAAATTCAGACAGAATTTATCTTGAGAGATGATAACCCTAGTCACGACTCTGACAATACATAAAACTAACCTGTTTTTTTTTAATAGTCGAACACCTCTTTTAAAGTAAATTGTGTTAGTTAAATTATGTTTTATGGACAGGGTGTACGTCAAATAATAACAACAGTATAATTGATATGTGCAGTATGTCAATACAGATACTATAATAACTTTGAAGACCTTGGACAATCACTAATGTTGTGAGATATGGAATCTTCAAGAGTGGTGTCAGAATTTTTCTCATACGAAATACCTATAGCTACAAAATTCCTAGACTTAATTGATGCATTAAATGATTCCTTGGATGAAATTCAGCTTCCTCAGGAAATAAAATGTGTGTACAATCCTACATTATATGCTCGGCACACATTTGAAATGTATGTACAAAAATATTGCAATACAAAAAAAGATATCATGTACTTTGGCATGAATCCTGGACCCTGGGGAATGTCTCAAACTGGAGTAAGAGATGAAAGACATATTCTGCATGTTTACTTTCCGTAGAAATTAAATTTAGCATGCACTCATGTATATGCTTTGTATTTAAGTATGTAAATGTGAAATTGTTTTTAAATAAACTGGACTAAACACATTTAAATAAATTATTATATTTTATTATTTTTTGATTGGTGCCTTATGTGCTACATACATTGTGACTATGATTATTTCTTTTATTTACATTTCATTATGATAACATTTCCTGGTGAAGCAGGAGTTGTTATCAATGTATTGTTTTATTAGAATTGTATTTTTTTCGTTCATATTGTTGGCATTGCAGTAGTTGAGTAAGTATGTTTGCATGCTGATAGTATTTGAGGTAGAATATTGCTAACCAATGATAACTACTTAGTTTAGTTGTTGCTCAACATAATGTACTATACATAGCTAAAGCATTCTTTGAACTATAAAAAACTAGATACAAGTTAATTGAGCCCAATAGCACTGTAATAAAATATGGATACTTCCTCTGTAGCCAAGAAATATTAAATGGAACATAGACATTACCTACCTACCTACACACATCAAAAGTGTCTAGGGATATCTCAAGCATTTTCATACAAAGTATAGCTATTGGGGAGGCTGTAAAAATTAAAATATTGATACCAACGTAGAAATTTTTAGGACACAGAAACTGCTATATCTGCCCTTTCAGATTGTATAAAGAAATTCATTGTGGTAGCATTATTGTACAATCGTAAGGACGTTAAAAAAAAGACAGATTTTTCTTTTAAAAGGTTTCAAAATTTTAGCAAAATCAAAGATATTAGATAATGCTCAGCATTATCTTAGAATAACTCGAGGAAACAGGCATAAGATAAAGGTTAAGAATATTACAAAAAAAACGTTTGATTTTGCTAAAATTTTGAAACCTTTTAAAAGAAAAATCTGTCTTTTTTTTAACGTCCTTACGATTGTACAATAATGCTACCACAATGAATTTCTTTATACAATCTGAAAGGGCAGATATAGCAGTTTCTGTGTCCTAAAAATTTCTACGTTGGTATCAATATTTTAATTTTTACAGCCTCCCCAATAGCTATACTTTGTATGAAAATGCTTGAGATATCCCTAGACACTTTTGATGTGTGTAGTTAGAATAACTATCATGTGTAAAATATAGTTAACTACAAAACAATGAAAGCATTTTGCAGCAAATCATTTGTAAATCAATACTTCAATATAGATCTCTCCTTCTATCATTATTTTGTTTAATATTCTAAAAATACTTTTCGTGAAATACAGCGATGAAAGAAACTAGATTAAAGTCAGAATTTTTAAACATACCCATACATTTTTTAATTGACCTTACACCTTGCCTTGTGCCTTGCGGTTGACTGGTAGAAAATGCCTCATTAAGTCCGCCAATTGTACTTTTTTTCTTAATTTTGTGCAATAGGGAGTAAATAAATAAACCTAAAACATTTTCATTTGTAATACATCAAACTAACAGTACTAACAGAAAACATAATAAGTATACCTACAATGTTTTAGTAATAAACTTGTTTGTTGTATTGTAATTAATCCTACTTCCAGGTACCTTTTGGTGAGATAACTTCAGTGAGAGATTGGCTACACATTGAAGGGCCTGTGGAAAAACCAGCTTGTGAAATTCCACCGAGGCCTGTTAAAGGATTTGACTGCACAAGAACCGAGGTAGGCAAACATTTGGGAATTGAATATTGTTAAGTTAAAAAAGGTGAATTATGATTAGGTACTGATAAGATATTACTAACATCCTGATCATGGTTGGTTTTCTATCATTTTAGTGCCTACTTCCTGAGTTTTGTTCTGCATTTGGTGTAATTCTGTGGATATCAGAATATTATTGCAAAACAAATTGTTAATAAATTACTGTTGTGTGGTTTGTGATAGTTTGAAATGAGCACATCCATTTGTGTAATTTATACTTCAAGTAGGTTCCAATATGTATGATTTTACATGACAAACTTTAATTTTTCTTTAACAAGCATTTTTTGATTTAAATTATTCCAATGTCTGCAAATGTAGATAAAATACGAATATTTCTTAATGTATTCTTAATCTTTCTTAAATATTAATACTTATTTTTCCAGATAAGTGGAAAAAGATTCTGGGGTCTATTTAAGAGTGTTTGTGGAGTACCAGAAAAGTTTTTCAGTAGCAGCTTTGTGTACAATTACTTACCTCAACAATGGATGAAACAGAATGGTTGCAATCTCACACCTGGGGATTTTAAGGTAAGTTTTCATTTGATTATGTTAGTAGCTGAAATAAAATTGAGGTTTGTTCAATTTGCCTGTTTTACAAAATAAATCAGATGTTCCTAGGTGAATAATTGGCATTACTCAGGAACACATAGACTTTCTATGGGCTTATTTGGCAGAAACAAAAATTATCCGGCTCGAAGGACCGTCAAACATCGTGGGTTCGATCCCCACCCAGGAGAAACATTGTAACAATTTGCTTTCTGACTCAATGTGTTTTTATCTGATAACATATTCAGATATTATATTAAAAAATCTTTCATAATATCTACACGTCATTTTTTTATATAGTGCTAAAAAACAGAGATAAATAACCAAGAAGCTAGTTTCATCTTCAGCGTCCCCGCACACTAGCCACAAAACGCCGCCACCGCCATATTCCTATGGTTTCTAGCGTGTTGTGTGTGTCCCCCGAATCCATATAAAATGTATGAAAACTAGATACAGGACTTATGCTAGTGGCGGCGTTTTGTGGCGTGTTACGCTTATCAGAAGCAAAACTGTTTGTAAAATATTTATTTCAAGTCTTCCTTAGAAAGATATGCTTGACCAGCTAAATTGTAACTGGATTACTGTACGTGATGGTGAACATCATCTCTGGATCTCACTCACAGCAAACAATAAATAGAATAAATGTGCAACGAATACTTGCGAAATATTTCCAGTGTAAAATTCCTAACTTCATTTTTAATTGTTCTTTTTAGGTGGTACAAATGCAACCGCTGTTTGAAGCGTGTGACCCAATATTTGTGAAAATTGTTCAACTATATGAAGTTAAGGTAATAGTAGCGATCGGAAAGTTTTGTGAAACCAGAGCGAAAAAAGCACTTGACAAATATCTACCAGGACATTCCATACAGGTAATATTGATTGAATCTGCTTTCTGCCCCAACAATGCCGTTACTGACTTATTTTACTTGTTTCTCTACATAATAGTTATATTATTATTAAAACCTGCCTAGATCAAGGTCTAAGATCATTTTGCAAATATCACCCCGAAATAGTTTTTAATTACTTTTTTCTGATCTTAATAGGTGAAACTCCAAATTAACAATAATGTTCTCCTTCCAGATATTGTATTTGCCACATCCTAGTCCAAGGACGGTAAATAACAACAACTGGGATCAAAAAGCTATTGAGTGCCTAAAGAATCTGGACCTTTTAAAATATTACACCATTTCTACATGAATAAAATCATTTCTTAGTGGGTAAGTTCATCCAATTACTAAATTCACTCATTCATGACTTAGCCCAAATAAATAGACGGTCAGTTTGTAGGATACACTTTGCTCGAAAACTACCTCTTTTTAACCCACCGCCAGGCTATTCATTACATTTTATATCAAACATACGGTAAACAAAGACGCATAATGGCGTCGTCGTCGGCGTCTGGATCAAAATTCTTGGGGAAGTTTTAAAACGTCTATGGCGGTCAATGGGAAGCAGTTTCAGTTGCACTCGAAATACCTCCTATGTCCGTGATGTTAGAAAGTCTTTGTCATCCCGTGATCAAGGCTGCAGTAAAGTAGTCGAAACGTCGGGTAGGAAGACCCCGAGTACAATCCGTAAAGTTGTTTTATTTTGATGTATAGTGTTCGCCTAAAAATGAGAAAAAAATGGCCAACGACTTGACTACTCTGATGAGACGCGATGAGAGCTCAAGACGGCATTTTACCCTTTCGCTTTTTCAAATTAGAGGTGCTGATTCTGAATCTGAATCTGGCGTTTATGTGGATGGGTTTCCGATAAGAAACAGAAAAAGCGGTTCTGCACTGAGGGTTTAGGTTTGGTGGAGGTACAGCAGTATCAAAATGATGTGTGCCAATAAAATGCTCAAAATGGTATTGACGGTTTGACAAAAGCAATAGGGTATATGCACTTGGAACAGATGAGGGTCATATTGTTTTATTGAGTACTATTTTGAATTCTCGTTAAGTCTCTATCAATATTTCCTAATCTTATTTCTTTGTCAATGTAAAAATAATAGGTCATTGAAAAGTAAAAAAAAAGTGGGAAATTCAGCGGTTGAAATGAAACAGTCACGTGTGACTGTGACGTCCAAGTCTATGTGTATGTCACTGCCAAAAGCGCGACAAGAAGAAGAATTCAATAGTTCGTAGGTTACTTAATAATATTAAGTAACCTACGAACTATTGAATTCTTCTTATGTATTCTCATAATATTATTATGTGTTGTCTTGTCATAGACTTGTGTGACGTCAGAGCCCATGACAACCGAGCGCGCCATAATGGCGGCGTTTGAAACGCTTGAAAAAGTTGAAGTTTTTAACAATTGTTAATCTATATTTCGCATTTTTGGTGATGAATATTATTGATCAGTCATAAAACGATCTAAGCTATCATAAAAAATATAAAAAATAACAGTGCATATTCCCTATTGTAACACCACAATGCGCGAATCGTGACGAGAGTCGATCGAAGCGTCACTAAAATCTAAAACAAGTGAAACACTATTTTAATTCTTCAGTGTAATAAGGGCGCGTCCTGATAAGGGGAACAGTTAGGCCTAGCACAAACCGGTAACGTTTCGGTAATCGAAAAGTAAACGTCACTTTTTTTCTTATTCCTGTGTCTTAAAAAGTATCGTTTACTTTTCGATTACCAAAACGTTAGTGCTTCGTGCTAGGCCTACAGTGAGCGGCTGTCTGTCTGACTGACTCCCGAGTGGCGTATAGGTCACTTACTCGGTGTAGGAAACAAACTGCGCCGCCGCCCGCGCGCATCATTCGCTGCACACTGCGTACATTATGCGCTGTAGAGAACTAGAGACTCATTGATGCTGACTGTCCTCAACAAGGTGCAAGGTATCCCCCATTATGTTAATCTACCATCTTGAGTGAATCCCGAAATTCACACTTCAGCACCCCAACTAATAACCAAACTTAAAGTACAAAATAGTTCAGCTGCCCATATTTCTCAGCACAGTTTGCTTTCTTCATTCATGACATATTTTACTTAATTTTTTTTTTTTCAGGTTATTTATCATATACTTCAAAAAGGGTAAGGGTAAAAGGGTAACTTTACATCGCTTAATTCTGCGTCCAAAGTTGATTAGTAATATGGTTGATTATATGAATCGTGCTTTGGAATTGGCGAATGAGGCTCTGGCAGCCCAGGAAGTGCCAGTGGGATGCGTGTTCGTGTCCCTCGGGGTCATCGTGGCCGAGTCGCGCAACTCCGTCAATGTCACGCGAAACCCCACTAGACACGCAGAAATCAACTGCATAGACCAAGTCCTGGATTATTGCAAAACTGACAACATCGACCATGAATACTACTTCAAAACTATCTGTGTTTACGTCACAGTGGAGCCTTGCATTATGTGTGCAGCTGCACTCAACAATCTCGGAGTGAAGGAAGTAGTGTATGGGTGCGCTAACGATAGGTTCGGCGGCAAAACGGTTCTGGACGTAAGCCAGTTTTATGAGCATAGCTATTCACTTACTGGAAATTTGTTAGCTGATGAAGCTATGTCATTGTTGAAGCAATTCTACAAAGGAACTAATCCAAACGCTCCAGAATCAAAGGTCAAAAAAAAGAAAGATACTGATTAAGCTTTAAATAATTTTATAAAATATTTGTATAATAATATTGTTAGTTCATAAGTAAGTAATTAATTACATTGGTAATTGTATATTTCTATTATTGAAATTATAAAACAACTCATTTTATACTGAATATTAATTTGTTTTACTTACTAACAGATATTCTCCCCTTTACAAGATCACTGAAGGAGACATAAAGTACAAAAAATCCAAGACGGACGGCAGACTGCAAGCTCTCTTCTGGTTTCTATGAATATCTATGAAAGTGATTGCAAGCGTGGCCGCGCACTGCAGCGCGTTGGAACAAAAGTGTGTTGCTTGCAGTTGGCGGTCTGCGGTCCGTCAGGGATTGTAAAGTCACGGAACGAAAAGGTTGACCAGTTTTCAAACACATTCATTAACACATGTTACCTTTTTAAACTGTGTGACAGGCTAGAGTATGTCGAAAAGTATGCTTTATTGTCTGACGATAAAACTGAAATTCGATTAGACGTATGTTCCTTCACGATTGACAGTTGAACCATTTTGATCTTTTCAATGTCATTATTGAGCAAACAAAAACAGATCTTAGGGTGGTCAACCCTTTCATTCCCCGACTGTACCTTAGAGGCTATCAAATTGTACACTTCAAACATGCGAACTGTGACATGAAACATCACACATCGAAGGAATGTGACAACTCGTTATCGATAAAGCGATGCCGCACTGGTTCAGCTATGGTATTCCGGTTTTCGCCAAAACTCACTTCGCTTGTGGTGAGTTATCTTTTAAACTCAATTTCTTTGCGACTGTGGTCGTTTGAGAAAAGAACTAAAGCCAAATAACGTTTTTTAATTATGTAGGTATTTACATACAAAATGAGAGGAAATACTAATTCAGGGCGAAGCGTATTGATGAATGATGATGTGAAGTGCTGTCAGCCGGAATGCCACCCCTGGTAGCCAGAGTTTGAGTTTTGCAAGTGCGAGTTTCCTCAACCTCACAAACATGTTTGCCATTGACAAAGGTAACGAAGTTATTCGGCTGCAACCTTATCAGTGCAGCCTATAAATATTCCCAGGCACAAGAGAAGGGCGAAGTGGCAATAAAACCTTTAAAATAGCAGACGTCGAGAGCCTTCTACATGAAGCTATTGGAAATATCTCCAAAGATCTGGAATTTAGCTGAAAGCCGTTTGGACCTGACGCCTACGACCGCTGCCCGGTGGTCTGCCTCAACTCTGTGCTATCGGACAGCAGTCAGAAAACCCTTATTGCGGGGGGTTCTGCATCTGCACTACAAGGGGAACCTTATCGGGAAACCGAGACCTTAAATGTTGTTTTTGCAATAACTACTACTACTAAGCCCCCTCGCCACGCCAAGGCGAGAACTCATGAGGGGGGATCTTTAGCATCTCACTCAACTTTCACGAGCTCACCGTTTTAGACTCTCTCATCTTGGTATAAGGACTGAATAACCATCAGTGACAGAAAAAATGCCTTTATTTTCAGTAGGTATTAACCGACTTGGAAGTTTAATTAATTCTGCCTGAGCCCTAATTTGCGAATCGGCTGTCACCCACTTAGTACATGCAGTATTACGGAACCAGTTGAAAATCAACTCCTTAACTTTTTCTGTATTTAGGTCTGTTTATTCCAGCTTCAACAACGAAGTCCCAGGCAGCAGCTACTTGTACGTAACGCGATCAAGCTTCAGATTGAATTGAATGCCTTAAGGCTGGGCTTAGACTTAAACAAGGCTAGGGTAAAAAGGATAACAAATAAGTGCTAATTCATAAGCTTTACCATATTTAATAGGTCAGCAAAAATGAAATAAAATCCCTGTTACAACAATAATCGTTATGCATGTAGGTTCATCTAAAATTATAATATAGGTACCTAACAGAGCACTACCTTATTAGTTGACACATTTAATTTGGTTTAAAACTTACGAATAAAAAATATATTACGCGAAACAAAACCAACAGTAATTAACCAGTCATAAATGTATCCACATAGCTAATAATAATATATTATTATAACTCTTCATACACTTTGTCCTAAACTAGAGCATCCTGCGCACTGGTCAAACATAAAAGCGAGATCTTAAATGGAATTTTATTTACATTTCCCTTTTGTCAGCCTCACAAGCTACTACTCGCAAAATATCCACAAGGATATCACAGATTTATTTTCACTAAACCTAATAAGAGATCTCACAATTATATTCCCACAGTGATAAAAAGAATAATATTTTGTACAAAATTAACAGGAAAGGTTTATAATATCTTGATTCTTAAGGCAAGTAACTAAATGCGTTATGCTTAACAAGTTTGCATCATGTTTAAACTATGATAAAACTGGGGTAAACAAAGTTAAAAACTAATTTTATCTTACTAAAATTATATACAACTTAAAGTAATTATTATTGAATCTTCAATTCATCCAGTTTAGTCTTTTGGGCTATGAAACCCATTAACAAGTGGGTAAACAGGTTCTAATTCATCAGTCCCTTCATTTTGTCCATTCGTTTGTATGCCATTTTCATTGTTTTCATTGTGATTTTCTTCTATCTCAAAATCATGGGGAGGGCTAGCACTCCGACTGGAGCTGCTGCAACTTCCAGAACTTGATGAACTATCACTCTCTGAATCTTCACTGGTTGAGCCGCCTTGAGAGGTCTGACGTAAATGTTCATTCTCATGTTGTAACTTCTCATTAACTGCCTTGAGTTCGCGTATTTGGTCCTCCTGTTCTTTTAGACGTTGCATCATGTCTGTTAATGATGGTTCATACACCGTATTTGACTCAATTGAAGTTCCCGATGTATCTCTGTCCATGCTATCTTTGTCAGTCATTGATGCATCTTTATCATTTTCAGTACAATCTATCTCCACGGAATACTTCGGTTTCGAACGTTCAGTTCTTTTAATAAGATTGTCATATTTTGCCTCTAAGAGAAGGTATTCTTGAATGACTTCATTTTTGGACATGTTAGACAGACGCTCACTTTGGGCGTCCTCGTAGACACTAGAGAACTCTTTTGTCAAGTATTCTTCTTCATCTTCAGGTAAAGAGAAAAAATAGTTATCCTCTGAATCAATGCTGAAACTGGAATCACGAGTGCGAGCTGAAGGCGTACGCATTGTTTGAAAACTATTCTCCGGTTCTGGTTTATGAATTTCCATTAGAAATTGGTTGTTGTTAAATGGTGCGCGTGTCTTAGCCAATACAATTTTGCGAAACCTGTTAATTCTTTTAGTTTTATCATACTTCCTTCGTTCTGGCCAAGGTATCTTCAAAAATGGTTTCATGATTTTTCGTTTTGTTTTCCCGCGCCTCCGCTTTTTTTTAGCAGCGCCATCTAGAGTAGGTTTTTGCATTTCAATGACAGATGGCGCTTCAACTGCAGTAGGTCGCGTCGGGTCGCCATCTTTTATTTCCAAGATGTTATTTACATCCATTATTTTAATGAATATGGAATGAAACTTACAATTTGATGCAGATCTTGAATTTGAACCCGAATTAAAGATACTATGGACTTTCAGGCTACCAATTCTTATTTATACTGAATCACAAAAATGATAATCATAGAGAGCACTGCACAGTTTAAAACCAGTTCCGCCATCTTTATTTGTTTATTTCTTTGTTTTTTTTCTTTTGTCAACTCCAAATCAGCAATGTTGCCGGCAAAAAAAAGAAAAAGCTTGGAAGAATCAGATTCTTGAAAATAAGAACTAAAAAATTAAATGCTTAACGTACAATACAACTTATACTTGCACGCGTACGTGTTGCAGCTAATAACAAGAACACTAAGATGAGCAGAGAGTATTCTGCATTGCATAGTTTTAGTACAAGATATTACAAAACATTGCTTAAAATTGCGCAAAAGAAAGTGAGTCTGTTTTTGCCGGATCTACATTAAATAGCTATTATGATTATTTAATATCAATTTTAACGGGAAAAAACAAATTCTATAGTTTTTGCTTCCTACATCACCATAATCGACTTGACTGCAACTGGTTTTAGTGGTTTTAAGTCTATTAGATTCGAAAATATCGAACATCGATGTTGAGCTTTCGATTATGACATCGATCCAATCTCATTACGCTTAACATTTTTCATCTCTGCCAAGAGACTTGTTTAGTATAATAGAGTCAAAATTCCTTCGTGCAGATTTATGGCTCATCATCAGTCATCAAGTGATATTAGTTATAGGTTGGCAAAAAAGTCCTGAAAGGGAACTAAAAAATATTATCACTGGCAATAGTCCCGCTGTCACTTGTCAATCACGTCTAGCTAGTACATGGTGTGTCAAATCTGTTTATCGGAGATCGTTTATTAGTGTATTCAGGTGTTTTCTTTATGTTAAACTAATAAAGAATCGTGTAAAATCAAGATAAATCTTCAAAAAAGAGAAATACAATCCTCAGCGCCACTAGAGAAGTCGTAATGAAGTATTCAAACGTTGTTTAGCCGAGCACGTAGCTGGGGAACTTTTATATAAAATAAACGATGATTAGACCAGAACGGCAGAAATCACTGGTATGTAGTGGTTTTATTTAATCAACCACGCGTGTTTTAACTTAGTTGTCAAGTAACTATCAACAAACGAGTGATATTTTACGTTGAAATGTGAATACCTATTTTGACGTTTGTTTACGAAAAACAATTTGTCAAGTTAGCACATCTAAGTGATTTTGATACTTTTTTATTGATTTTATTTTTTAAATTTAATTTCAATTTTCTAGGCAGCGGCTGCGCCAGCTTATGAGAATATTTCTCCCAAAGATAGGAGAAAATCATGATGACACGTTATTTAAATAGAGAAGGAATAATACCAGGAATAATACCGGACAAACTTCAAATGAGCAAATCGACAGGTAATCATAAACCTGCAAGATGAAGTGACCGTACAATAGCAGTATGAGTGAGGAGAAGGGTCGAGCCAAGCCATGGATGAAGATTTTTTTTACTTTAATTAAAATTATAATATTATGATTTTGCTAGTTTCTTCTTTTATTTCTTTACTTGGTAGTAGAAAAACGTCCTGATAATGTGGTTGTATGTGGTGGGGATCGACTGTATTGGTGCCACCGCCCTTCCATTTTTACCACCAAACGGATCCCCCTATTGACCTGTTGTATCCCGGTGGACAGACTACCACTCCTACCTGGCCTATCAGCCCAGAGGGAAAAGCAAATCCGTTATATGAGTGTCTGTACGACTACTTCTAGAAAACGACTAAATAATGTGGAATTAAAGAAATGTAAGGCGTTTTCCTAGTAAAACGCTATAAGAATAAGAAAATACTGAACTAGATTAGGGGATCACGTGATGCATTGGCGCGACTCAAATAATTGGTATCTACTGGCGTGAACTTAGTTCATGGACCACGACTAACTAGATAGCCATTCTCTCTAAAAAATATTTGAATAAGTCAATTATCAAAACCGTTTGTGTCGTAGTATACGGGGTGACCACATCGACGATGGTGGCGCCCCTATTAATTTCACGACTTTTTTGCCAGGCTGTAATTGGATCAATGATAACCCTTTAAACTCACTGGGCTTAAGCTCTTTATCTTGTGTGAACTCATAAAAAAAACACTATTTATTTTCTTCCCTTCGATTCCGCTTATTGAGATTACTTCACTTTACTATATTATAATACTTTGTTGTGAGTAGAGAGTAGTGAGCAGTTCTTTGTTTACAAATTATAACACATTTTCTTGCGTAGTTTAATCTCTGTTGCTTACTGGTTGACTCACAGGGTAGAATCAATTTATACCACCTATAGAGATTGAGATTATGATAATGTTAAAACACGTCATTACAGTTCACCTAATTTTGTTACGTGAATTTTTGTAAATCTAATCATAACGGTTGGACGGAACCGATAGCTTTTTTTCGCGCCACGACACACTCGATACAAAAATAAGAACTTTTTTTTTTTGGGAAATCCTATGGTTGACACCGAAGCCGTAGAAACAAAAAAAAAAGCTGTCAGTACTGTCATCTGTCAGACTGTCACGAATAGATAGGCTGTGCGGTCCGTAATGCGATTACAGGTCCATGAGCGCTCACGGCGATAACAGGCGTCCCGAATTGAAATATCGCGTCAACAGCGCTCACAGCGCTATCAGCGTCAAAACCAATTCGGACCGCTAGATAGTGACACATAACCTAACAATTTTTAACTTTTAATTTCTATCATTCCCAGGTTAAACTTGCGGTTCTTGTAGTAAAACTTTCTGTTACGTTAACACAGAAAAAGATTTGTCCCAGCAAAGATTTATTCTGAGGAATATTAACAAATATATTTTAGCAATTTATATTATTGTTAGCAAAAATATTTTTACGCGAAAATGTCTGTTTGACGTTTTATCTATGAATCTGACATAAGGCTCACAGCGACAACGCTCCGGAGCATTATCGTTGTGAGCGCAATGGCGCCGTTAGTGACGTCACCCATGACGTAAAGCTGTCTGACGTTAGATGGCCCGTTGGCGCGATATCTCAATTCGGGACGCCCTGTGAGCGCGCTGTAATCGATTTTGACTCAATTCGGAACGCACCCAGGGTATCATTTTTGCGTGCACGGTGCATTGAAACGAAAATAAATTCATTGAAAATTGAAATATTTTGTCGACTCTAAGATTCGTTAAAGAGCAGTTTTTTGGAATGATATTAGTCAATTCATGAATAAAAGTATTACCACTTTGATTATCTAAATAATGGCAGACGATATCCTATTTGAACTGTTGCATTCTGAAATTATAAACTATGCTTTGGAGCAATCAAAGGACAGCACCGATAAGAAGGTAAAAACCCTTAATATGTGAGTTGGGCACAGGTACTGCCTATAGCGCCAAAGGTCCCGGGTTCGATCACCAGGACAAACACTGTGATGGATGAACTTTAACGCTTACTCTGTAGACCCAGACGGGTTTCGTTATCTATTCAAGTTTGTATTTAAAAAGACTAGTACATGGTTCATTAGCCTCTGATACTCACTGTACATATGCTACTAAGTTTTAGGTCGAAAACTTGGTGTTGTCCCTGATATATATATACTGGTTTACTTATTACCTTTTCTTTTGGTGCTGTATTCAGAAGAGTATTGTTACAGGAAGTGGATTTGTCAGTTGTTGAATACATTGGTTTTGCTGCTGGTTACAAAATAATGGAAAGGCTCACACGAGAATGGCCCAGATTCAAGGATGAATTGGATACAATGAAGTTTATTTGTACAGACTTTTGGACTTGCATTTATAAGAAGCAGATAGATAACCTACGAACCAACCACCAAGGAGTTTATGTATTACAAGACAATGCATTTCGGTTTCTCACTAACTTCTCAAATGGTCATCAGTATTTGGAATTTGCACCAAGGGTATGATATTCCAGTATTTTGGTGCATTCATTTTCTAAATAAATCAAGTGGTGCTATTTGTTTGAATATTTGTGTTGTTATTCATAACGTAACAGTTTGTATAATTTGTTTTCAGTATGTAGCCTACACATGTGGCCTCATCAGAGGAGGCTTGGCGAATCTCTGCATCAACAGTGTGGTGACAGCTGAGGTCCAGTCTATGCCATCATGTAAATTTCACATACATGTCCAAAGAACCTAATATATTCCATAAAAACTAAATATCTTAATAATACTACATATTCTAGGGTACATGATGTGTCTATTCTTTAGTGTAAGCATCAATATAAATTAATTCAGACATATTTCCTGTTTCTGTAAAATATGTTACGGAGTAATTTGATTTGTCTTATTACATAAAATGGCACATTGAAGATGTATATTTAATTTTATTTAATTTTAGGTGCATGAAATTCTAAGTTTATTCAATTTGATGTATAAAAAGGTGTAAAATTATTTAGATATAACTTGTTACATTTTGTGGTATTATAATATATGCGATAATTATGTTATTTTAACCACTTTAATTTAATCTCTCTTATAATTTGTGTGGATTGAACTATACCTACCTACTCCCTACATTAAAAATTAAACACTAAAAAGTACTCTAAATCTTCCGCCGAAGGTTGTCTGGAAGAGATCACTTTGGCGCGACAAGACGATCTGAATTGTACAAATAATTTCTTCTTACTGTTGTTCGATTCATGTATTCTTTTTGTTACTCTTATAATTTTCTACCATTTCTACCAACCCAATTATTAGTTGAGCTGGCAAGACGTCAGAGAAGGACACACACCCAACAGACGCCTTCTCAGGCCGTTTTTGGCTAGCAAAACAACAACATTTAGGAATATTTTCTGCTCTTTCTTTTCTTGTTACAACGTTGTTGTACAAATGGTTTGTTTGGTTGTCTACTAAGGTTGTCCAAGATACAGCTTAGCCTAGTTGGCAGACCTTTGTTTAAAAAAAGCGCTAGTGTAAACTTACCATTATATTAGACTGTGGAGATTTACGTACTTGTTGATTCCTTTGTGACGTTGCGCGTTGATGACAAGTTGTGACGTAAACTTTTCGTTGGATTGGCGGTCTTTTACATTAGTCCATTTCATTCACTCTTTTGATTTTACAGAAAATGGCTACCGAAGAGTTGGTGACTGAGCAATTTCAATTTCTTGGGATAGATGTACAAAAAGAAGTCGTAGTAAAATGTAAGTATGGAATTAGTTCTCCCTGGATAAATCACGAACCATACTATACAAATCAACGGGTCTTCATCTTGTTTGTCATGTTAAAACTCTGAGAAAATGGTTCGTTCAAGGTTGTTACAATATTCGTTTCTTCTACTTAGGTGTAAGTTTGTGCGAAGAATACGACGTGGATGCTGAAACCTTTATTGAACAATGGATGGCGTTTAGCTTAAACAAGTTGAATGGAGCGCCACCGACACTTGAGAACTTGGAGTCGCTTGCAAGAAAGGAATTTTCCAAACAGGCCGCTAACCGTAACAACGCGACCGCTAAAGATGCTTCACAAAGTGCCGGTACACGATTGACAGTTTATGGGGCGCCTGTTTCTGCTCAGTATCCTTTTTATACGTGTCTCCCACGTGTTTTACTGTTTTGTTAGAAACTATTGAAGTCGACAAACATTGTAATTAACGTAGATCATTCCTTGAGTGGCTTAATTAGCTCTCAATTTGTCAACAGACAAGATCCAATGTTTGAAATCAACTACAGCATTTACCAAGGAAACTTGAGAGCGAATTAATGTCAAATCGAATCCAGATCCTTAGCAATTAACCTTAAAATTCAGACCAGATAATGCTGTTCTGTCCAATTATATTTCTACAACTCCAAAGGTATGTATTTAGCTAATAATTTTCATACTAAGTAATGTATTGTGTGTTGTGTAATGTTATACCTATTTGTAAATTGATGCCTGCTGATATACTCTAGAACCTCTGTTTATATTAAGTGACTATGCTCTTCATATCTCATAGGTTGATCATTGATAGGTTAGTAACATTTAAATTTTGTGCCTGTTTGTTATTCAATATGTTTTTTATAGGGTTTTAAATTCAGGAGAATGGAGCTCACATAGCAACAGTCTTTTACAGTAAATGAGTGTAAGTCTAGAAGCCCAGTGTTCAGTTCTGTGACTAGATCTACACTCATTGATTGTTCATAGACATACATACATCACAAGAAGAATGTGACCTTGCTTCTGATAAGCAAGCCAAAGAAACTGGAGATTTTATTTGAAAAGCTATTGCGGTTTTTAACCGGTGCATGCATTATTTTTATTAACATCCCTTCATATTTGTGTTCTTGAAGTACCTCCTATATATTACTTACTAGCAGTTTTTAAAAATTTCTGGCATATTAATTTAGACTATTGGTATTAATGTGGGAAGGATTTATTATTAGTATAAAACATAACATATTATGCATACATAGACATTTAACATTACAACCTGTTGTAGGTATGTAGTTTTTTTTTACCTCTTTGACTGCCCATGAACCAGACACAGTAGAAGTTCAATTGTTGATGATCAATCTGTATGAAATATAAATTATAGGTATTTCAACAAAATTTATAGGTATGTCAATAAATGAATGTCTATTTTGGAGGTATCAACATTTTATCAAGATGACACCAATGTCATGGTGTGGGTCTTAGTTAAGACAATCATATTCTATTAAATATCAACACTCCCTTAAGATAATGTGAATAAATTATTAAGTACATGTGTACCAAATACTAACAATTTTATTTTATTACAGCTTGTAATGTGACTTTTTTGACTTGATGATATTTGTGGGCGAGTTTGCTTCTGGTTCATGTTTTTATTACATCATGACTAGATCCATACTCGTCTGCAGCCATCAACTCAATCTACGAGATTTATTTTGTGTGCTTTTATGAGATAAAGCCGATTTAAGTGTGTTCTATCATAATTAGATATGCTCAATGCAAATAAAATCATTGTTTTTTTTGTATTCTTTTACTGTTGTATTATTAATTCAAAACATCTTCAATTTTATATGATTAACAAAACACTGAAAAACCAGTTAAATTCAGCATTATTTTGCATTAATTTGTTTTGCCTCTCTTGTTATTGTGAAACCATTTACAGAGAGTAAAGGTAGAAACAGGAGCAGTTCCCTCATCCCATCAGATCGAGCTACGCCCTGCTACTTACTCTCCAAATGTGTAAGTTTTTAATCAAAAACTCT
Organism: Udea ferrugalis; assembly: GCA_950022985.1. Lineage (NCBI taxonomy): Eukaryota > Metazoa > Arthropoda > Insecta > Lepidoptera > Crambidae > Udea > Udea ferrugalis. Next base: position 7,700,755 of record OX465533.1, read on the forward strand.
ACCTATTTTGTTCAAGTTAGCAATGAATGATTGCTTGTGTTTGTGAAAGTAATATTTATGAATTATACATTTTGCATGTTATTTTGTGTTCCACCAAAAAATATTTTAATCAAATCTAACTGTGAAGCTACAATAGGCCATCCATTGTCCATTTCAACATATTTTTTTGTAAAAATCATTACCAGAACCAATTCAGTTATGAGACCATTTTCATAAACTCAATATTTTGATATAGCTGTCTGCCGTACAACATTCTTATTGCCACGTTTGAATGAAGCGTTTTTGGGTAAGGCCAAAAATGTGCTTTTCAAATTTCAAACACCCGGGACATCAGTCCCGGGTGTAGTATTGTTACTATTGATGTGATTCTTTCAGGATTGTTCTCATTAATGTATGGTCTTTATAAGCTTTATTTTAACTAAACTGGTGTCTAGACTTAAATCTCTTACTGTTTTTTCCTTTAATGGTCTCACCGGTTTTCTTAACATAAGGTCTAGGAAAAATTGCTTATTCACAATATCAGCAACTACTGAAAAACTCACAGCATGTCTGTCATTGTCTGTGGATGGGCTGATAAGTTACTTAAGAATTATTTAACAAAATTTTGTTGTTTGTCTTATTGTTTATTAATTAATCCTCAATTTTATTGACACTTGCCAATATAACAGGAAAATGATGGAAAATATGCTATAGCTAGCATGTTAATCAGTATTTAAACAGTTGGCAATTTATACTTTATAAATTATTTAAAGTTATTTTTTAAGTTTTGACTTGTTTGTTGGACGTACGATATCTACATACCATCACGCCTTTTTCCCAATGGGGTAGGCAGAGACCACTTCTTTCCACTTGCCACGATCCTGATACACACCTTGCGCTTCCCCTCTCTCTTGAGCTCATACATGCTCTCGGTTTAAGGTACTCCTCCTGACCTAATCCTTCCAAAAAAGAACTGTAAGTGGGCGTCTCCGCACACGAGCCACACGTCACAAAACGCCGCTACAGGCATGTAGGACTCGCCGCACACGGTGACGCCGGTGCCGCTGGTGGCTTCTTGACGCCACTCCCTACAAGCTATAGGAATATGACAGGTGGCGGCGTTTTGTGTGTGGGGTCGCTTAGTGTTTAAGTATGTATGTCAGTCTGCTCAAAACAAACTGTTGTTTAGTCAGATCGGTGGCAGGCATCGCATGTGTGTAGATGTCTCGGTAAATGTCTGTTACGTACTTCAGAATTAGTCAAATTTAGCCATTCAATATTTTCCGAACAACCTGTATTATGTAGGTTCATCAATGTTTTTTCTATGATATAAGTAATTCATTGCATATTCTAGTGATCACTCTGCCAAATATGCGTCGCGGGCCAACCCAGGCTCGGTTGTGCACTCGTTTGGGGATGAAAAGCTTCTGCAAGATATCTCCCAACCTAACGCTAACGATGTCTTGAATCTGAACATTACACAAGTGCCTAATGACGAGGGAGACTGCTATGTAAAATCTATGTAAGTAGTCATGACTACTTAATATCAGCTTTTACTAGGAGCAGGTAGAATGAGGTAGGCTCAGGGCATTTCTACAAGAGAGCTTTTTTTCCTCAGTTCGGTGGTTGATTTAGTATTCGTTTTTGTTACCTGATCTACTTAAAAAATATATTAATTTAATTAACCAATGAATTGAGAAAGATAAGCTCTGTAGAAATGCTCCTCAACTAACCTATGCTTTGACTGCCTAAAACCATCAGACAAATATTTTTTTCATTTAAGTTTCGTTTTCACAATATTAAACAACATCTCTGAATAAAAAAAGGGGTTGTTCTTCGTAAGACAGTCTGTCTGTCAGGACAGCTAGTTAACAGTAAATTATTTTTCTCTCTAGGTTTGGTTTTGAACTTCTGCACGAGAAAGCAAGTACGTTTGACAATCACATAAGCTACACATCCAAATGTATAATGAAAAAGGCTGGTATAACAGAAACATCGTCAGTCAGGCACAAAACACAAGTAAGACTTCTCCTGTGTTCTGATCTCACCTTAGTTAGTAAACTTCTGAGTCATTCTAAAGAAAACCAGAAAAAGACATTCGGTCATGACCGAATGTCTTTTTCTGGTTTTCTTTAGAAAGATACTGCATGGAAAATGCTAAAAAACAATAATAAAAACAAACTTCTGAGTGTTATTATTTTTCCAAACCCAATTTTGTGTTTTAGTATCACTTAGGATAACTTTCTCCTGTTAAGTACACTTACCCCCGAATTCACAAACGTCAATCAACGCTAAGCTCACGCTCATGCTGTCCCGTGAAATGTCAATAGAACTGAAAGGGACAGATATACTTTTGAGGGATGCTCAGCGTTAATTTGCGTTTGTGAATTCGAGGGTCAGTCTTCTTCTTTCTCCGACGAGGTTAAAAGTGGCAAAAGATTCGATAATTGATAAGTATTAGCTTGAGTATTTGTCAGTACAGGGACGGAAAGTGCGACCTTTGGCTAAAAGCTCTATCATTATTCAGTATTGTCTCTTATTATTTGCTTGATTATTCCTTGTTATTGAACAAAAGAAATCATCCTCACAAAAGAATTACGGATGGTGAAACTTGTTAGAAAATAATTTTGTTCCGTGATTATTAATAAAGTGGTAAAACCTTTGTTCATAGACAGAAGTGGCAGTAGCCGGCCGAATAGAATGTGACGCAGACGCTAGACTCAACCCCAAGTGCGTGATGCTGCAGGGCACCTGGGAGGAGTCCCTCAGTCAAGCAGTGCCTGTAGATATCGACAAGTATGTATTTCCTTCAATGACTGTGCTCGCCAGTGTATATTTCATGCTTGGTAGTTAGATATAGGTACAATGTGTCCTGGAAAGTACTAATGAAACTAGGATCAGCATCTATAATTAATTTCATCAACAACAAATTCACCATAAATTTAGGCCAATTTTGACACTTCAATAAACTGCGTTGCTGTTTACTTGTTTATTTGTAAAAATTAAGGGCAAAAGTACTACATCTCGGGACAAACTGTGTAATGTATGTTTTCTGTAGCCTGAAACAGTATTCCCTCTTCCCCGGACAAGTGGTGGTGATGAAGGGCATAAATCCGCGAGGAGACAAGTTTATAGCGCACGAGGTCTGCTGCGACGCGGCGCAAGCGCAGCCCGACCACAGAGCTGATCTTATAAATTCCTTAGAAGGTAAATAATGTTAGATATTATTACAAAAAAGTTAGACAGTGTTATAATTTCAAAGTATGTATTCAAAACCTTTCCTAACTCTGTTCCTTCTTCGCGACGACATCAAACCATAAAGCGGCTGTATTTCGTTTATTTTATTTCTCTATACCAGAAGTGTGGTCTTGATTTCAATACCAGTCGGACTAACCATGGCAGATTCATGTGACTAATAGTTGCTTTTTTGTAGTTGTCGGCAACGGCATCACAGGCCACTCAATTCCGTTCAATCCTCCTTCCTCTATTGCCAAGATAAAATCGTAAGCCGGTACCTGATGTACAGTTGACTATACATGAAGGTGTTTTACATATTTATAGTACTTACTTATATTTAAACCATACGCTCAAGCGAAAACAGGCATGAAAATGCTTACCCAAATCATAATAAGTAATGTCCGACCGAACTTTCGGTTTCGGCCAGTTTCGGCCAAAAAATCGAGTTTCGGCCACAGTTTCGGTTTCGGCCAAAAACCGGCCGAAACTTGGCCGAAACCGAAACTCACTTCGGAAGATGTCGTTCGCGCTCGTATAACTTCGTTTCTCGTGGCAACGTTATGGCAGAGCCTGGCGACCTCCACAATCTTCGAGAACGCAAAACTTCTTTAGGGGCAATGTTTTGATGGAACTGAGTCCATGTAAGTTTTCGTTAAGACTGTTGGGAGATCGATTCTCGAAGTTGTCGACGAGTATGTCTTGGCCAAAAGATTCAAGTAGGCAGGTCCACCTTCGAGAAAGAGGTTAATTGTTACATCCAACACGGCTGGGGGGCACTAAGGAAAGTAGGTTGAAGTGTCAGTTGGCAGGGCACATTGCACGAGAAACTGGGCCATCAGTTTGGAGTCGAAAAATTCTCGAGGGCATATCGTTTGAAGCCAAACTCAGCGTGGGACTCCCACCAGCAAAGAAGCAGAATGACCAGATAGACATCGCAGGGTTTGGGTTTATGAGGGCCGCCCTTTACCAGCCGCTCTGGAAATCTAAGCCCTGATGTTCAGAATTAGACGTCGTGCGTGTGGTTGTTGATGAAGTTTTCGTTTCGTTTCTGTACTTGAATGATGTGAATAGTTCAATATTGGATCACTCAGATTATTTACTATCGCATTGGAGGAAGATTTTAGGCAGTTGGCAAGACCCTAGTCTCATGAAGGAGTCGATGTCGAATTATGAAAATCGACCGATCGTTATGCCGACGACATCGTGCTTTTCGCTAACACATCCGCCGAGTGGCAGGGCAGACAATGTTCAAAGAACTAAGTGTAGCGTGCTATCGCATTGGACTGGTGATGAACCAGACAAAAACGAAACTGACGACCATGGGCACACGAAGTAAGGAAGTGGTAGACGGCAGACAATGCAACTTTGATGAGTATAATGACTTGGGCCAGATTGTCTCCTTTCGCCTTGTGGTATGGGGCGTTCGAATTCTGGCACGGTACCCCCCCGCCTGTCGTAAGAGGCGACTAAAAGGGGGCCTTCGGGGTTACTGGGAGTGCACATGGCGGGGGCTGTGTACCTCCATTCCAAGTGGCCCCGAGGAAGGGCGGCGGTGTAAGAGTGGCCTAACACCGCCGTACATACACACATCAAAAGTGTCTAGGGATATCTCAAGCATTTTCATACAAAGTATAGCTATTGGGGAGACTGTAAAAATTAAAATATTGATACCAACGTAGAAATTTTTAGGACACAGAAACTGCTATATCTGGCCTTTCAGATTGTATAAAGAAATTCATTGTGGTAGCATTATTGTACAATCGTAAGGACGTTAAAAAAAAGACAGATTTTTCTTTTAAAAGATTTCAAAATTTTAGCAAAATCAAAGATATTAGATAATGCTCAGCATTATCTTAGAATAACTCGAGGAAACAGGCATAAGATAAAGGTTAAGAATATTACAAAAAAACGTTTGATTTTGCTAAAATTTTGAAACCTTTTAAAAGAAAAATCTGTCTTTTTTTTAACGTCCTTACGATTGTACAATAATGCTACCACAATGAATTTCTTTATACAATCTGAAAGGGCAGATATAGCAGTTTCTGTGTCCTACAAATTTCTACGTTGGTATCAATATTTTAATTTTTACAGCCTCCCCAATAGCTATACTTTGTATGAAAATGCTTGAGATATCCCTAGACACTTTTGATGTGTGTATTAGCGGGTGTAGAGGGGAGGTGTAACTCCCCTCGAGGTGGGCTGGTTAGCATAGCGCGCCAGGGGTCCACCTGGCACAGAGTTCTTGACCAGAGATCACGGGGACCTCTGGATACTCGCTGAAGCAGGTCACACGGTTTAGTGAGTAATGTCTGCCGCCTCACGGCTGGCGAGCCTCACAAACCACCGACCTTCCCCCAGAATCCCGCCCTCTGGATCGTCCATAGCCAGTCTAGTCCATAAACGGATTCCCCCCCAAAAAAAGATAGTTTTCTTCGAGAACAGGCAGGATGAGGAAATCAAATGCCGAATCACCTAGAGGAGCTAACTTTTCAAGGCATAAGCCTAGAAAAGTTAGCTTAAATAAATTAAGTTCATATAAATGAAGTGCCACCTTCCTATATATTTAAAGCGAGAACTTCTCGACGCTTGCCCACGGTGCACAAGCCTGGTTGCTCATGGAACACCCTAAGTCAAAGCTCGGAATAGGTACAAGGGTAATGGAGTGGAGTGTGTTAGGCATTAAACACACAGACAGAAAATGGTAACCACGATCAGTGCCAAAACTGATGTTCAAGACGTAGGCCGAGCACTGAGCAGTCTGTAAGATGCATCCGGCCCGAATGACAACCCAATGGCTCCTCAAAGACTGATATCATTGGAAAACGAGGCCTAAAAAACGATGGTGCGACCACCTGGTACATCACTGACTTGAGCAAAAGACAGGGGTAAATCAAAAAAATTGGGGGAGACCTTTGCCCAGCGGTGGGATCTCGTGTTGAAAAAAAAAGTCTGTAACTTAGTTTTGTTGTTATTAGCAGAATAATGAGTAAAATTTTTCAGAATTTAGTAATTGTAGGTATTTTATACTTGACCACGTGAGTTTCGGTTTCGGTTTCGGCCGAAACTGAAGCCTAGGCCGAACATTCGGTTTCGGTTTCGGTTTCGGCCGGAAAACCAGTTTCGGTCGGACTCTAATAATAAGGTCTGTGAGATACGAAACTCCAAAAACGGAGTTGATATTAAATTACTCCGTTAAAAAGCCACTCATCAAAACGCCAACGTAATTCTGTTGTTACAATTCATCTATTGGTTACCTAAAATGCCAGTGACACTTTTGCTCCTGTATAATTTATTTAATTAGTTGTACCAATTCCCACTGAATAATATTTTTTTTGCTTTTTTACTTTTTTTACTAAGATACATGCTGTGCCTAGTTTGGGATCCCCTGTTCTTTCTACAAGTATGTCTTAGGCTAATCGAAGAATTCCACAAAGGTCTTGAAATGCCATGTATATGTTTAGTCTCAAGTGAATTCAGAGATCAATAAAGCATTTATAATTTTTATCAATATCTGTTCCTAGGAACAATGTCGATATTAGCAGCAGCGGGTCCGTACACGACGTCTGACAACCTCAACTACGATCCGTTGAAGGACCTCGTGACGTACGTCGGCCGACAGCGGCCCCACGTGCTGCTGCTGACGGGGCCCTTCCTCGACGCGGAGCACGCGCGGCTCAAGGACCACTCCATGGCCGAAACCTTCAAGGCTTTCTTCGACAAACTCGTTGATAGCCTGGCAGAGTTGGCCACGACCAGGTAAAAGTCGTTTATGTAATTTAGTACACGTGTACAGTTAGTGAGTTTCTAACAACTTAAAAAAAATATTTTAGCTTATGCTAGGAGATCAGGCACTTGAACTACTCAAATTGCTGTGATATTAAATGGAAAGGATTTTTAGCAAAGTAATGGAAAATATAACCACCCTTACAAATAACTTACATGGCGCTAGTGACAGCGTTTTTGGAAGCTCCCTAAGTGTCTTTCGGATTTGTCTACAAAAGAGGCTACCCTTCAGTAGGTAGTTCTGTTATAAAGAGTATGTGTGAAAAGATTAAAGAAAAATTTCCCTGCAGTCCACCACAAAAGTCCACCGTACCCGAGCGCCTCCTTGTTACCTTTTATTCTCGGTGATATATGAGATAGCACTATCCCTCGCGGTACGAAGCCTCCTCGCTGCGAGAAGGCAATTTGCTTATGTGGCAGATAATAAGTAAACTTTAATTTCAACCGGAATTATAAACGATATTAATAAATAATATTATATCTACGTACGTTAATTGTATTACCCTGAACTCCACACATATAGTAGCATACCTTACATACTGTAATGCCGCAATGAATCTGTTAACAATATTTAAAATCTTGTTTTCAGCCCACACACGAAAATCCTCATAGTGTCAAGTCTCAAAGATGCATTCCACGTGAACATATTCCCCACGCCGCCGTACTCGTCCCGGCGGAAGCACCCCAACATCCAGTTCTTGCCGGACCCCTGCACTGTCAACATCAGCGGGGTGGTCATCGGCGTCACCAGCACTGATGTACTCATGCACATCAGTCAGGAGGAAATATCTTTGTAAGTTATACTCATAGTAAAATATAAACAATTATAAGTCGCGGGATCCCGGTGGATGCAGGCCGCACGTAACCGGGCGCTCTGGAAATCAATGAGGGAGGCCTTTGTTCAGCAGTGGACTTCTTGCGGCTGCTAATGATGATGATGATGATGAAAGTATAAACTGTCTGATATAAATATGTACAATTGAATAAAAATAATAGCTAACATTCACATGCACCTTGACAGGTATAGCAAAGTGTTATAGCCGCTAACTTGTTTGCATCATCATCATTTGAACACATGTATAGATCTATACATGTGTGATGATGCAAACAAGTTAGGGATATCCCTATCCCCCTTAGATTTCCATAGCACCTAATTGCCAGTGGTAGGCGGTCTTGATTCCCCTAAATCCTGCTACTTTAACAGACCGTCCAAGTTTAGCTTGTTGGCTGCTTACGCTTAACAAGCTTAGGTGTTCAAACGAAAGATTCAAAGCTTTATTGCTATGTCTCTTTTTGTATATCTTATTAAGTCTTTATTCAAAGGATGTAATTATTCAGGGGCATGGGTGGAGACCGGCTATCGCGGTTAGCAACCCACCTGCTGCAGCAGCAAACGTACTACCCGCTGTGTGGCGGCGTGGGGGCCGCGGGGGCCGGGCCGGGGGGCGCGGGGGCCTTCCCGCTGGACGCGGCGCTGTGGGCGGCGCACGCGCAGCTGCCGGTCACGCCGCACGTGCTTGTGGCGCCCTCTAACTTCAGATACTTCATCAAGGTACGTATTTTTGATAGTATTTGTAACCGGCATTGGAATTATTTCTGTCTGTCGACACGACTAAAAGATTAAGTTCCAGTCAACAGCACTAAAAATAAGTAAGTTAAAACAGACAGATGGTAACCCTCGTTCCTTGTGTATTTCGTGGCTGATAGGAGCGCTGCTGACATCAGCTAGAAGAGACTGAACCTGACTCCAACAACAAGTTAGAATAGCTTAACCAGTGAAGATGTCATGCTACAAAAAGTCTGAAATGTTGGTAACATCTCCAAAAGAAACTTCAGCTCCAGCTACGGCAGAGCTTTCCACCACTTCCTTGCACAGAATATTCTAGCAATTCGGACACAGATAAACTCTAAAAGTTGCTTCTTGTTGGAAACTGGGAAAAGACCGCGAGATCCAAGCCCGAAAAAATGGACAGACCAGACGGCACTGTAGTTTACCATAAACACAGAGCTTCATCAGGCAAATGGTCAAATATTTTTTGGAGGAGAAACCGACTTAGGAGGAGGATCGGCCGGTCAGTTAGTCTTAGTAACTATTAGAAAAGCGATTCGGCTTGCAGCAGATGCCGGTTCAAATCCTGATGACTCGACCGGGACGTTTTTTTATGCAATACAGTAGGCCTAGCACGAACCCATAACGTTTTGGTAATCAAAAAGTAAACGATTCTTTTTTTTCTTAAAGACACTAAAAAGAGAAAAAAGTTTCGGAACCAAAAAAGTTTCGATTACCATAACGTTAGCGGTTCGTGCTAGGCCTACTGATGTGATGTAATAGTTCTTCCTACTTGACACTTGTCTCCCTTTTGCAGGACGTGAACGGCTGCGTGGTCGTGAATCCGGAGCACCTGACGAAAGGCACAGGCGGCGGCACGTTCGCGCGCGCGCTGATCTCCGCACAGGGGGACTCGCTACGGGTCGCGGCTCAGATCTTACGTATTTAACAGGCAAATAAAAGCATTTTTACATATCAAAATATTTTATTTATTATGTTTTAGATATAAGACAACTAACTTGATGAAGACTAAATCAAAATGAGTAAAAACAAAATGGTACAGTGGGCCATACATCAAAGGTTGAAAAATTACCCATATTGCAATCACTATCAGGGCACGAGACGCACATTTTCCATTCTTACGTAGATGTCTCAGCAAAGTATAGACTTCAACTGTGGCTTTCTGTTCGAGCTGTGAGATTGTTGTTGGTTGTTGATAACCTTTCTAAAATCTTTGGCGAAATGGGCATGACTTAGAAGGCTACGATCAGTGTAACAGGCTACCCATTTCCGGTCATTCCTCCAACGAAATGTAATTTGGCAAGAGCGAGACAAATAAAGGAAATGAGTAGCCTCATGTGCTGATATTTCTGGCACCTAAGCAACGTAGATTTCATCGTTGAGCGATACTTTTCCCCCGGGCGGCGACCGCAGCGCCATCTGCAGACCCATGCGCGGCGCTGTGCCCAGCACTTTACGCTCTTTCACGCCTTCCACGAGGCGGTAGCTGGAACAAAGTGAATTATAAGTGTATCGTGGTCTAGCGATAACAACGTTAAGAGTGCGTATAAACCCAGCAAATTATTAAAATTCACCCGCGCCCCCCTCTCTGCGAACACTATCGCCCGCCGAACCACAATACATCTCTCTCGCTCGCTCAACGCGTAGCTTCCGTAGTATACGTAAAACAATCAGATAACACAGTGGGCATTATTTTTGTGAATTCATTACCTACATTTTAATGTGTGTAATTTTACTTTGTATATAAGTTGAATGTTATGTTGTAGATAGTATCTAGTCTCATCTTTTAAATTATTTTTAAGGATCGGTATGCAAAAGGTAAAAACAGGACCCTATTACATAGACTACACTGTCTATCTGTCACCAGTTGATTTTTTCACAATAAATACTAAATACTAGCAGCCGCCCGCGACTTTGTCCGCGTGGACTTAGCTGTATGTGAAAAAAGATTTTCCCGCTTTTCTGTAGAAATTTTCCTGATTTTTCTTTGCTATAAACCTCACGGAGCCCGAGACCATTCCAACGAATGCAAAACCGTGGAAATCGGTTAGTGCGTTCTGGAGTTATAGCTTCAGGTGGGCGATTCAGAACCGAGTTGTCGAACGATTCGATAACTTTCATTAAATTCTAGTAAATCGCTCGTTCCGCGTAATAGCTTGAATTTTGTATCCGTTAAAGCCAATGGCATCTAGTATTTTTTAGGCGAATAATACAGACAACTCCCACATCAAAAACTGGATATATATTTTTTTGAAAATTACCGAATCGTTCGATAACTCGGTTGTGAATCGCTACCCAGGAAGGAAAACACGACTTATTTCTATATACTAAAATATAAATAAAATATTTTAAAGTAAATACACAAGCGGGTTTCTTTTGCGTTCTTTGTTCTATATTAGTGACGGTAATAGGTGGACGCATTTGTATATTTATAAATAAAAGCTCCCCGGTGTCATGATTTGACCCGCCTTTTTTTTCGTGGGGAAATCTTCATGCATACCTCGCCGCCCGGGGAGACGACGAAGTTATGCTGGACTCCTACCGACTAAAACCCCGCGGCCGCTACTACGCGCCTCAAGGCGCTTGCCGGCCGCACTGGCCCCGCAACCCCACGTGTCGCCCTTACGGGCCTCAGCGAGTGGGTGGCTAGTTCACCACACTGCCACTCCTGAGTTATATTCGCTTACCGGCGGTTGGACCCTACCACCGGTACTAAGCCCCCTCGCAACGCCAAGGTGAGAACTCATGAGGGGGTGGTTTGACTCTCCTCCACCAACTGAAGACGAATTAAATGGTCGCATCCCACCTGGCGCGATTGTCAGCGATTATAATAATAGATTTTCAATTGTATCTGGTTTATAGGGCGTTGAAAGGTGAATGAAAAATGAAAATGAATGCCAAAAACATCATCTTTATTTCAAGTATGTACATATTATACGAGGGTCATTCAATAAATACTTACCTAGCCTACAAAAAGTAAAGGAAAATTTTGGAAAATGGCAATTTATTTTTCAACATAGTCTCCATTCAGTTCGATACACTTAGCACAGCGATGCTCAAACTTTTTTAACCCGTCCGAAAAATAGTTTTTGTCAAACTCTGCAAAATAGGCCTCCGTGGCGGCAATGACCTCCTCATTTGATCCATATCTATTCCCGGGGAGTGTTTTTTTCAGATTAAGAAACAGAAAGAAGTCTCAAGGGGCCAACTCTGGAGAATACGGTGGATGGGGCAGCAATTTGTAGCGCAATTCGACCAATTTGACCATGGCAACGGCAGACGTGTGAACCGGTGCGTTGTCGTGGTGAAACAGCACGTTTTTCTTCGCCAGGTGGGGTCGTTTTTTCTTTAATTCGGCGTCGAATCAGCCCAATAAATCGGCATAGCAAAGCCCTGTTATAGTTTTACCCTTCTCGAGGTAATCGATGTAGATCTAACCTTGTGAATCCCAGAAAACGGTGGCCATAACTTTTCCGGCCGATTTTACAGTTTTCGCCTTCTTTCCAGCATGTTCCCCGGTCTGAATCCTTTGTTTTGATTGCTTCTCGGTCTCTGGTGTGTAGGTACCAGTGGATCCAGGTTTCATCAACGGTCACAAAACGATGCTAAAACTCCGCGGGATTCCGCCTAAACAGCGCCAAACACGTCTCCGATGTGGTCCCACAATTGCGCTTGCTGTTGGTTGCTTGTTTTTTCTACATTTGGTGCGTCATTGTGGGAAGATTCATGGCTACACTCAATTCTTGAAATTGTTCTAAGCCAATGCCTACACTAGTAATCCCAGTGACAGCGGCTGTGTTTATGTCTAGGTTCTGGGTTGTTTGTGGATCTGGAAGTCTACCACGGAAATCGATAACGATATATGCGGATCCATCGACAGTGCCCCGATACGTTCGCCTAGTAGCTACTCCGTAACATTGTCGTATCGTGGTCGTATCTCTCCACGACCGTCGTTATCATAGACAATAATCGTGAATGAATGACTGAGTAAAAAGTTTGTTTTCCTTGAACCAATTGTTTTCACTCCTTTTCACCCCAATTGGTTAAACGAAAACAAACTTTTTTTCGGACTCGTTGCCTACTAAAAAAAGAAGTCGTCAATGTCAAAGTGACAAAATAAATTCTTTTTGACAGTTTCAACTGATGAACTTTTTTTAAAAAAAAATGGGCTAATCATAAATCAAATTTAGTATTGTGCAGTTATCTTTATAAAGGTGTAAAGAGTTGTGTAAGTACCTAAATAGTGAATTAATTTCCATGCGTGCAAGTATTATTGTAAACATCTTGTTTTGTTTTACCTATTTTAATTATTAAGCAATGCACTTAGTCCAAAAGGCAACGAGGTTCGACCGGGAAAGAAGATACGGAGTCCGGTGTACAAAAAATTAGTCAATAGTTGAAGAAATCACAGGTAAAGAGATAAAAATTCGGAAACGATGATGGACACGATAGCTTGGCTGGCATCGTTAGAAAGTTCGGAAATTTGACATCTGTGTAAACGTCAAACTCGATTTATCGTGTACAGACCTACCAACTTAACTGTGAACTGAAGGAGGACGACACCGTCGATTCAGTGTTGCTAATTAATAAAAGGTGCCCAAAATTGAGTAAGTTTTACAAGTAGGTAATTTGTCATAAGAAATAAGTATTAAATAAAAATAATAAAATTAAATATTCTAATTATTATAAATAAAAAATATATTAATTTGTAGTTAAGTTTGTACTCTAAACAGTTGTCCTTCAGGATTAAAAAATGGCTTTATTTAGAAACTGATCCAGTGAAATGGAAATCCTGCAGATATTAAGGTTTGATAGCTAAAGCAGTTACTAGAGAGATAAACTAGAATCTGGAAAACTTAACAATCATACTAAATGTTCCAAAATTTAAACTTTCATTCAATGTGTGTACCCTCCCTGCATCAGGTACCTGGTACTATTTACAGCTTTTAGTTAAGACCGTACCTAACCCCTAACAAGATATATTAATAATAACTCGCCGTGGTAAGTACCTAATGGATGTAATAATAAAACAAATTGCTTTACTATTATTTATTAAAAACCAGATTTACAGTAATTATGATCTTTAGATGAACCTGCACTGCCGAAATCATCATCGCTGTCCTGTGTAATTTATTTCTGTCTTTAAGACCTCTAGAAGGTTTTTAACAGTATGCACCTCGTTTTTAGCAGAATAAAATTTATGTACTCTCCTCCGTATAACTCCCATGTCAAAATCATCAACCTGTTTGATTCCACTTTTGCGTCCTTGTCTGGTGTCCGAATTTTAGAAACAGTTTTTTCTGATGCATGCCCTTCCTTATCTATTTTTGAAATCAGTCCTTGACTCACACCTGAAACACAGGATCATTTTTTTCATCGAAATTTAAAAACCGACAGGCTCACCCACTTAACAGGTAACCTAATAGATGTGCGTTACCGTTACGTTAAGCGACAGTAAGAATATATACAAATATGCCGTGGACTTAAACATTTAGTTAAGTATATGGGTATTTATAAAAATAAAGTTGACAACACTAACCTGTTGCAGCCGAAATTCGTTTGTATATTTTGGTAAATGGGCGTTTTTCAAAAAAAGTGTACATAGGTGAAAGTCAGTGTCCTACTCCTTTCTCGATCGATAAACGTTTATTGTGTTGATTTTTATTATCAAACCTGAATTTTACAGTTAGAGTAACAACATAGCTCTTATGTGAACTAAAAATAACGAACAAAGAATTGAAAAATCTAAATATATTAAATAAAAACAATCTTACAGATCGCTGTTTCTGTGATGTCCTACACCCACCTCTACAGATAAAAGTCCATTTATTTTAGTTTTTTTATACCTAACCCAGTATTTATTTCTACTTGTACTAATAGATAAAGATCTTAGTTTTGAGTTGAAACCCTAATATGATCCGTTTTGGAACAAAATCAATTAAATAATCCAGTTTTTATGTTGTCCGGCGAAATAGCGCATGGCGGAATTTCCCTCTACGTCACCGCATTATTGACTTCTTCTAGATGAAATATTCCCAATTTAGTACTTTTTTTTAAAATGTAGCAACATTATTACAAGTATAGTGGCGGCCATGTTTAGTTTTTGTCAGCCAATTTGCCAAGAAATCGCAAAAGAAGTGGTCGCTTTGGTCGGTGAAAAAAAAGTATTCCATCAACGACTCCAGATTTTTCCATTTAAGCAAACCCAAATTGATTTGGCTCTCTTTGTATTCAATTTATTGACTTATTGTTATATGAAATGTTTAGTTAAAATGAATGCAAGTTTCTTAATTTATTGGTAAAATAAGTTTTCAAAAATATTGACGTGGTTACGTTACTTCCATTACCGCTACAGTCTCATGAATGGATCATAAAAGTGACGTAATGGAATCCTAAAGGTCGGTTCACCAGACTTCAATTAATAATGGTCATTGAGGAGTACTATTTGAAAAAAATGATTATTTTCCGAGCATTCATTCACTTAAATATTATTGTTATCTGTTTTCGTTCCAGTTTTGAACTTTAAAACGCCTACTCGTCTAGTACCTACCTACCTACTAATACCAACTGTAATATTTCAATTCATAAATCTAACTAAGAACCCTAATTATTGATAATAATATCTTGATAATAACAAAGTGTTTAAGAATTTCGGTATTCAACCGCCGCTGCCGTGGCATGCTCGCTTCGCTCGCTCAGCACGTGCTTCGTTGTAACCTATCCTAACTCTTTGGTGGACTGGACAAATCTATTGTGGTAACGCGAGTTGACGTTAAGTGGTTTCGTAGAGACAGTCCGCTGCAAAACTTGACTTCCATACCATATTGGAATTACGCATATTTTTCCTTTAGCTTAGGTCAAACTAGTTAATCCTAATTTGTCTAAGACAAATACTTTTGTTAAAGCAGTTTATCCTAAGCCCCACAGCCTAAAGCGATGAAGCTTAGGCCAAACTAGTTTATCAAATACTAGCAGCCGCCCGCGACTTCGTCCTCGTGGACTTAGCTGTATGTGAAAAAATATTTTCCCGCTTTTTCGTAATTTTAGTAAGGATGCCTATTTTTTTTGAAAATGAAATATAGCCTATGTCACTCAGGAATGATGTAGCTTTCCAACAGTGAAAGAATTTTTCAAATCTGCCAAGTAGTTTCGGAGCCTATTCAATTCATACAAACAAACAAACAAACAAAAAATCAAACCTTTCCTCTTTATAATATTTGTATAGATACTAAGCAAATTCTGAAAGAGTGCTAAGTATGAAATAATGTTGCCCTTTCTGCTTAGTGACTAATTTCAGGCTAAACTTGTTGATTTGCATAATCTTCAAGTTCCTTGATTTAATCACTGTCATGTGAACGCTGGCTTAGGGTTCCTAAACGTTACCCAAGTGCTCCTTTTGACGTCACTGTCCTATTATTACTGTAGTTTATTTGCTAAGATTAATTAATATATCTCAAAGAAATTGTATTTTTTTTTATAGATTTTAGTCAATGATGAGTTAATAATTCATTATTAATGAACGTTCTGAGAAAAAAACTTATATTAATGTTTCTAAAACAGATAATATGTAGTCCAAAGTATCCAAAAGTCGCGTAAAAGAATTATTTTGATTAAAAACTTATTATTTCAATTATATGAGCGGACTTACTCATATTTTTTAGAAAACTAATTGTGTTTAAATTTCGGAAACAAAGATTTGAAGTTATTTACTTCTCTTCATTTTCTTTAAAACGTTCATGAAATTAGTGACGTGAAGGAACTTCTTCCCTACAGAATTATATTTCAATTACATTTATTTGCGAAGTCTTTTCATATTTTATTTACAAATTCGATTTTTCATGCAGTTTATATATATTTAAATTAATGTAGGCATATATTTAATCGAAATTCAAAATCTGACTAAGGTGGAATTCCTATTACATCACCGACACTTTTTTTGAAAAACGCCCAAATGGAATAATCGGAGACCCCGCCCGAGCTTCTTCTTTATAAAAGGTTTTAACCTTAAGAATAATGTTTAGAGCATCATTTTTAATGGCTTTCGGCATATTCAACTTCATTAATTCCGTAATATCACAATAAAACAACAAAAATTGTTGACACGGAAAATCGAATGACATTTCAACATTTTCAACATGGCGGTCCTAGTTCCAATTTTCGCCATTTCACAGATAAGTTGGTAGGCCTGTACGCAAGAGTAACATACGACATCCCTTGTCAAAAAAAGTTTCGGTCGTTCCATCGTTCAAACGATGGTCGAAACGATGCGTAAGGGAGTAGGGTTAGACACGAGGAAGAGCACGAAGGTTCGATTATCGTGTTCTGTGGTAGACCTCCTGACGTGTTCAGTATGAATTCACCTCTGCACAAATTACACGAAAGTTTCAGTTTAGAATAAAAACCCACTTTACCCACGTTTCTCCTGTGATGTTTAAGTTAGATAGAGTGCAACCGAATTGAGGAGCATGATTCGATACCATTTTCATTTTTTCAAAAAAGTACAACTTGTCTATTATTACTCTCTCTGCTGCATCGTACAAATTTTCAGCCTGATCTTCATTCTGAGCTTGTGGCCGACTACTTAGAGTGCGTCGTCGCTTCAATGAACTGTAATGAAAAAGTTCAGCTATTTCCAAAAAAAAACATGCAGAAATGACACAGTAGAAAAAAAATAATGCGGAAGCCATATTTTACGGAATTTATGTTAAAAAAGGCACAAATTACCCACTATTAGGAAAGTCATTTGCAATTAAGCATTAAAGTACTCGTAGCAAGTGGCGTTCTGAGTCAAAATATCGCTCGGCTCATGCGTTTTGTGGTTACAGTTCTAACCACACCACCCAAGTCCACCTTTTTCTGTTCAACTGATCGGATTTATTATATATTTACAGGAGAGTGCAAAGCAGCGGCCAGGCAAAAAAGTAGGCGGGAAATGGTTAATTTCGGCGTCTGTTTGCGCTTAGTTACTTTCATTTAAGAAAGGATGGTTTGGAAAGTGATAACTTTATCAGAAATTATCTTACGTTATTTCTCAAATGACTATTTCCCATTCGTTATTTTTCTAATGACAGGTCTCCACTAGTTTAAATGTTATCGATTGTACTGTAAGAATTTAGGCGGATACTTTTCTGGAGTATTCACGTCATTCCTCGAGTAATCATTACGGTAAGTATTTTTTTCTGGCTGACAATAGTCTGTAGATATAGGCTGTCTATTAGGGTCTACATTTTCCAAATTCAATGTTGTTCTGTAAAATAAACACAGTACTTAGTATATTTACTCATGTGGTAGTAACTAGTTATTGGTTCAGCCAGCTTCAACTTTACTAAAAAAAAAAACCCAAGATGGAAAAGCTAATATGGATACTATTTTTAAAGAAACCTTCATAGTTGACGACGCGCATGCCTCCACAACTTCATTTTGATCACATCTGTCAGATTTTGAAATATTTTGAGATACAGCAATTCTGAAAATTAAATATTATTTGAAAACAATTTACTTACAATAAATACCTGGTGGATTGAAACAAATTCCTTCGAAATCAACCTATTATTTGAAGAGACCAACTAAAGTCATGTGATTACTTAGCATATACTTTACACCATCTGTTTACGTCATCTTACTAGATCGACTCAAATGAATTTATTTCTCTTAAAATACAATACAACATACCTTCGACAATTAGCCATCCTTTCAGTTTGTAACTTTTTTAGCTCTCGTTTACTAAGTCTTTTTAAAGTCCTTTTCTTTTTCCCCATTTCACTATTTATTTTGAAACTCGGAGCAGCTAACAATTTGAGCGTAGTCTTCTCGTCTCAACGGAGCGATCGGTACTGATGTGTGAAATAGAAATATGTGTCAAGCTTCACAAACGTGCGACGGGAGATGGCTTTTTCCGCGGAATCAAAACGTATTAAGTGCCAAAACTGTTTAATCGTTATAAATCCAAAACTAAAAGGAATTTTAAAAAATGACTAGACATAGCCCTTACTTATTTTTCAATATAATTATTTATAGAAAAAATTGTCATCATAGTAATTGCCATGTCCAGTATAAAACGAAAAAAAGGGAAAATCAGACGTAACTTCGTGATTTTTTTTTATCGAGATAATTTAATTATTTTATGTTTTTGATCAAACACTACCCTTGAAAATATCATGTAGCGTAACATTTAATAAATTCATAAAATTTCATCTAGTATTTATCACGTACAATCAAGAAAAAGATTGGTAGTTTTGCTTTATGCGCACTCTTAAGCACACACGTTCGCGGCACAGACTTGCGTATGTCAGGAAGCGCAAGATGATTTCAGAGTTCAAGTTAACAAAAGTCAATGGCTTCTCAATTTTTCAGTATGGTTCAGAATAAATATTTTTGAATGAAAATGAAAATGCGGAATAACCGAATGGATGAAAATTAAGTTTTATTTTGTTTCAATGTGTATTGTTCTCGTAAACATTAGGGAAAGTGTGTATCTGAAGGTAGCCGAAAACTAAAAATTTTACATACCTCCTTAAAGTTTTCAATGGTTCGCTATTGGCATCACGAACACCTGGGGGGCTAAAACGGTAACATTTTAGCATTTCATATTATGAAACATCTAACTGACGTTTCATCTAGGCCGCGGTCCGTTTCGAGTCAAAAGTGAGTAATAGCGCGCTGACGTCGCTCACGTTCATACAATTTATCAATTCGGGATGCGTGTCAGCGCGCTGTTACTCACTTTTGACTCGAAACGGACCGCGGTCTAGATGAAACGTCAAATAGATGATTCATAATATGAAATGCTAAAATGTTGCTGTTTTAGCCCCCCAGTTTCTGGGTCCATAGTCGTCATTACGCATCTGAAATTGAATATAATCAGTTTTAATACTTACAACCGAAGATTAGGTATGAGGGCATTGCATAAATTCCGCCATTCGTACTTTACTTTTGTGCAATAAAGAATAAATAAATAAATTGAACTTTATATAATGCTAAAAGGGTTCAAGCGTTTGTCAGGCTCAAAAGTCAAGCCACTGCAGCTCATGAATCGGATCGATTTCTATCGGATTGTAGTACAATCAACTATGACCCTGGCAGCTATCAAAGTGTATTTCTTAGATTAGTGGGACAATGTGTTTCGTTTATGCAGTCTTACTAACAATACTCAAATGACTCCAGCAGTTTAGTGTTCGTGTAAAATGACTTAGATATTGATTTATTTAGACCGATCAATTATATCTTACCTCGTACAAGGCATAATCACTTCAAAAATGTTCTCTCCAATTTTGATGAACTTCCAGTTGTCTTCATCATAAGGCTTGGCGCCTGCGAGCACAAAGTTGGTCCGGAAGTTGCGTGTGGTCACTTTCGCGTCGTGAAGCCGAGTGTTCAGGTCTTCCACAGAAGCTTCGTTGAGCAGGTTGAATGACGTATCGTCCGAGAACGCACCCTGAAATGTCATTTGTTTTCTCGTAATGTCAACCATGAACAACCTATTATAACAGTCAGAAGAAATAGAATAAGTACGGTATCGTAGTACATTCGGAATGTACTACAGCCGAATGTACTACTACGATACTGTTACTATCGATGTTTAAAAAGTGTGATAATAGAAAAATGCACAGTAGCAGTACATTCGGATAGGTACCTATACCGCTATTTAAATAAGCGAAAATCTTATAAACGAGCTACAAAACTAGGTTTTCTTCTTTTGTTTAATATGGCGATAACGTGGGTAGTGGCCGTTATATTTAACGGCCTAACCGAAT
The DNA here is from genome assembly GCA_950022985.1 of Udea ferrugalis. Taxonomy (NCBI): domain Eukaryota; kingdom Metazoa; phylum Arthropoda; class Insecta; order Lepidoptera; family Crambidae; genus Udea; species Udea ferrugalis. The sequence goes on from OX465533.1 coordinate 7,721,077, forward strand.
TTTGTTACCGTTTTATGAGTGTGTGCAGTGCTTTTTAAAATCCTGCTTCCTTAAAACCGTTGTGCCAACATAAAACACGAAGATAATAAAATTGTGTACCGTTTCCTTGTTAGTGATGTTATAAAGTTTGCCAAGGGCGCTGTCAGGGCCTATGCGGCCATCTTGAGAAGCGTAGTACATCAATCTGAAGGTAGCCGATGGACGGTTCAGCAACCTACGAGAAGAAAAAAATTTAGCTTACTTATTTGCTGCACTAAAAATTCTATTAAATCTAGTATGAAAGAATTCCTCACTTAGTCAGCCATTCGCTGACTTCAGCGCCGCAATCGTACACCGTCACTTCTGTGCTCCATATCGCCGATTTGAAAGGTTTCCCTGAAGCAATCACCTGAAAAATCAGTCACTACTGTAGATTACTACTATGGATTACCTTACTTATATATCATGCTTATATGATGAAGAACCTTACTTCTGCCAAATTAACACTGACTGAACCCAATTCTGGGTAAGTAAGGGTAAGTACAGAATTTTTAACAGAAGGGTGCACGCAGAATAGCTCTGGGAACCCCCTCGCTGTAATGGCGTTATTGGTGTCGTCTACCACCATCAAGGCTCTGTGAAACAAGCGGAACAAACGCATAAATTATTTAAGAATTTAACCTTTTTAAAACGAGTGCTGGCGATAGACCTAAAAGGCGAAGGCAGCGGGACGCTGTACTCGCACTGTTAGGTTTGATCAGTTTTAGCTTTTAACCGTAGTGAGTAGAGAAAAAAAGGCGCCGTTTTACCAGGCGTGAGAATTACCAGGCTTATAATGAAAATTGCTAGTAAAAAACAATTAGCTTTTGTGGTCGTGGTTGTATGTAGTAAGAGCACTGAAAATGCTTATGGATTAAACTGAATACTTAATTATAAGAAGGTATCGGTTTTATTTAAAATAAGTGCACATTTGGGTCTTTAAATGTAGATACCTATCGCGCAGCCAGCCATTCTTCAAGCCGATTTTGGAGCACTCGAGTTGTTCTTTCGGCACGGCGCCGCATGACTTGATGGGGTACACGTAAAGCTCTTTGAGGGTGCCGACGCGAGTCCACGCCGTGGGCAGTCGGTTCCGGCGCGCCTGGTAAGCGCGGTAGACGCAGTAGGCGCCTGTCGCCGCCCCCGCAGCTGCTACCAGCGCTGTTGTATATTGCGCTGGAATTAAAAAATAACTCAATAAGGAGCAAAAAACCACGGCTTGGGCTTCCATGACAGACAGGCGTCTAGACACAACCTACGCGGCATTGTCTCAATTCGAATTTCAAGATTCTACAAGGAAGGTTTTTATGGTTCTTTCAGGAACTACAACCTTTCAAGTCTTGCATTTTCAAACGAAATATGTAAAAGCATTAGTCAAGTTCGGCATTTAAGTTAACGACATATCGTTTTTCTGAGGCCGGCCCGTCAAGTTGTAAGATCTAGGTAGTCGAGTCTAGTTATAAGTTATTTGCATGCTTAAATTAAAATAATTGTTCTTTGACTGTGTTATGTGTTCTTAATTAAATAAATAATATTTTTTTAATATTTGCATTGTTCACAAATATCAAATAGGTATGTCATTTGAAACCGTTATCGAGAGAGTCGAGTTAACGACTGAGTTTTTGTAAACATTGGCATGGTCCCTTTGTTATTGAGTAGATCAGTCGTTGAACTTGACTGTTTGAACATTAGTTGAAACAATTCGCTTTTGTTTAAAATAACCAAATCAACTCAACAAAAACATCAAGAGTAGATACTGGAAGTTCCGATGAGTGAAATAAAACTAGAATTAGAATTGGTTCATAAAAAGTTTCGCTAGGTAGTTATGAGAAAAAAAAAAGATTGTGTATTCAGAAAACTTTTAGGAAAGGTTTTCTTGTTTCATGACTCGTTTCTGTACAAATATATTTTTTTGTAAATGTGCTGACCGCGCTTGATTTACGGAATTATCCGCTGTCAATGACATTTGCAAAACATGTCAGAGGTTAACTGTACACCGTCGGTTTATTCATGATAACTGAATGCACACACGCAAACGCTTGCATTTTATCAATAATAATCATAAATTCCATCTTAGGGCATTCTTATAAGTTATTGATTCATTAGTCCCAAAATTTGCATATTGCAAAGGAGACTAGGTACCTATAACGAATCAAATGAAGAACTTCTCCGAAGTTAGAATTCGTTTGTGGGTGTCAATGTGTCTTCAATAAAGCACTTCAAAATCTTGTAGAACTAGGTACCTACCTACCACTTCACAAGTTAAACCACAGTTGATGAAGCAAGGGTATTACACAATGTGTAGGGCTACGATAAGAATTTGTGGTACGTACCTACGTTGAATATAAGTACCCTGTTATCGTAATTATTGTAAACAAACAAGGTTGAAAAGAATAACTATTGCCGGGGTGTTCTCGGTGGACTCAATATCCGAATCGTTAGTATCTAGGTATTAGTCACAATATTATTTATTGATTTATTTTTATCTTCATGTTACGACTAATCATAGTTGCTTTACATGAATAAATATATTTTGCACTTTAATTAGAACCAAACATGAATCCTGCGGAAAAAAACGCATAACCATCACATTAACGTAGGTATAGGTGAATTTGAAATAGGTACATCACGACGCAGTAGATTTTTAAACAATAACCTATACTTTTGTTCTACCTACATATAAACAAAAATTGCCCACAGTCTATCGCAGGTAAGGTATTCACAAAAGTTTCACACAATCTTAACTTGTAAAATAATAATTGTAATGGTTAAATCATTCAATAAAATTTAATGACATTATTTAAGGTTACCTTTATTTCGATATGTATCGGTAGGAAATACAAAGACGAGACAAAAAACGAGATAATTCTTACCATGATTCGACATTATATCACAAAATAGAAGATGGGAATGTTAAAAAACAGTTATATGTACAGAATATTTACGGTGGTTATTTTAAGAAGGAACTGCGAGCTAGCGCGCGTCCGTCACTATTGAAATGCAGGCAGTCAGTCCCATGTATCGCCTGTGTTTAACCCTTCGAAACCCAGACTGCAATACGCAAAAACCGTCAGAACCCGAGCGTTTTCGGCCTCCGACGGCTGGCTCCCTGGAGAGCCGGCGGGCATTCTAAAATTCAGTACTACAGGTTGTTTCTTTTTTGTTAGTGAAAATATTTTCACATTATCCTCTATGTGGTTCTGTGAAGAAAATGACACTAAACACTAAAGCAAAATATTTTTATTTCTAAATGGTCAAATTATTAGAAAAGTGTTAAAAAAATATAGGGAAGTAAAAAAAACAGATCAATATAGTAATATTTATTTACTTAAGCTATACAGTTAGAACCATTTATCGCGAACAATAAAGCAGGAGTAACAGACACATACGAAATCCTTTTTTTTTGGTTATCGAGCTGCCAGAAAAGTATGCATTTTGAAATTCTGAAAATTATATTCAAATTACACAAGTCAACAGAACCTAATAAATATTGAAAAATATCAAATATTTTAATTATTTTTTGATGGTTCGGAAGGCAATTCCCCTTGGGTGTTTCTTTATCTTCCAGGTGTTTGCTTTCATGCTGTTTGTTATACGCATACTATCAAATATGCGTTTAGTTGTAATTTGTTTTAATAATTATGCTGTGTCGTCATCATCATCACTAACAACAGGCGCATGACGTCCACTGCTGAACATTTCCCCTCATAGATTAATCTAAAAACAAGAATATACAAATTGAAACAAACAAACAAAATTGTCATTGGCTCCTCAGGGAGCCAGCGGGCATTCTAAGCAAATGCAAAAATTGAACACACTGTATGAGCAAACATGGCCGCCAAATTTCGCCCCATAATTGTTTATTCACAAATATATTATTCTGTATATTGTAAATCCTTAAAATATACACACTTTCAGATTCTTGACAAAATTTACTATAGAATGAAGCACTATTATTACCACATTCACCTCTAAAAACATGTTAAATCTTCATTACAAAAACAGTGTGTAAGGAATCTCCCAATCGTATTTTCATTAGTTGTTTTTTCTGGATTTTCAGTGTCTAAATGATCATATTTATGTGTCTATAGGCTGTAAACTGTATAAAATTATAATAATTACAATAATACTTACGTTTTATGTAGTAAAAACACAATTTTTCACTAGTTGAAGTGCACAGTACGACGCGGCACGAATAACTGCAAATTTGAAACACTGTGGCCATAGTCAACTTATGTTTTTGGTACCATTTGAAAGCCTATTAAATTATCTATGGTTCGGCATTAAATTCAAGCCAATATCCTTCTTAAAGTAATACAAATTCGGCGTATTTTCTGGTGCGAACCTTCTGGCTCTCCGGAGAGCCATCGGGTCTTGACGGTTTTTAGAGCTGGCTCTTCCGAGAGCCACCGGGTTTCGAAGGGTTAATGTAAGAACAAACAAGCTAATCATATTCCACACCGACGCGCGGGCTTTTATTGATAGTAATCAAGTGTAGCTGTCTGTAGGAAACCGTACCTATGTAGATATGTTTGCACTTGCAGTGAAGTCGTTACTGAGTAAGTGATTGAAGTAAAATGGCTATCGTATTTGCCGTATGTAAATTCGATACATAATACTTACGATTACCTACAATCCTTAGAAGCGGGTAACAATTATCTAGGTAGGTAATGCTACTTAGTTCGAAACACGTTAAAGTTAATTAAATGCTCTCATTGACAGTGTTATTTTTTTAGACATTTATGTATCCCATATTCCCATATAAAAAAGATAAAAGCCCTAATCAGCCTTCAGCTGGGAATCGGGATAAAAACTGTTGGTTTTTGAAAAAAAAACCCTGTATTATGCCATCTCGTAACAGTGAAGGAAGCTCATAGAAGGAGGATTGATGCTTTTGGGACGTAGTGTCGGCGGAGGATTTGAGGATAGATCCTATTGACTGCATTCAACCGACATCTCCATCCTGAAACGACTTTCCACTGCTTGCTTGAGAGAGAGAGCCGGACAACCTCGAAAAGCTCCTTGTTCTTTGCAAACTGCAGGGGAGAAAACCATGTGTGCGAAGTCCAAGAATAAAGATGGGCATACCAGGTCTCCGTCACAGAGGTTCCTTCACATTCACGCTGCGTGTCAAGAAAAAACCGAAATCATTAGGGTGGGGTTGTATTGGAAGGATTTTTTATCAAGAAAATCCATAATTATGAAGTTCGACTGAGAAGGAGGATCGGCCGGTCAGTTAGGGAAGTCACTTAGAAACTCTTCTTACAGCAGCTGCGGGTTCGTATCCTGCTTGACCGATTCGTTGTTATTTTCTATGCAAATATGCGTTTGCGTGCCTACCTTCATGAGTGTGATAGGACGCGAGACGTTCGCGCGCGCGCTGGCCCGCTGGTTTCCGTGCAGTGGGTCGCGGCTCAGATCTTATCTTAGGGCTGACACTGTGCGTGACAACGGACGCAGGCGGGGTCTCATACAAAGAAACCCGCAGCGGGGCTGATTCTGTTTGAGCCGCGCCTTGCGTCCGTTTAAAGCAGTTTCTTCCCTTACGTAAGTATTTAACAAACAAATGAAAGCATTTCTTTTATAAAAAATATTTTATTAAGTAGTTAGATAAAAGGGACCTTTCATTTTATCACCCTTAAATATAGTTTGAACTTGGCAGTAAGTGACAATAGTACATTGTTATCCTAGGGGTGAAAGTAACTTATTTAGTCCCGAGACGGGGTTTGGCGCCCGGAACGAAGTGAGGGCGCCAATAGTTCGAGGGACTAAATAAGTCTTTAACCCGAGGTAAACACTGTGCTTTTCATTACAAATACGAGGAAAGTAAAAATAAAAACATGAACTATTTAAAGAAAAAAATGAGAAAAATAAATGAAGATCTAATTGCCACTTTCCCGCCTATTTTGTTTGTTTTTTTTTCTGTGGCCGGCCCGCTATTCAGCCATTTTTTTTTATTTTCATCATTGGAAAAACGCTAAAAATTTTGCTCAAAGCTAAGTTATTTTCAAGAAATTGTTGAAACTAAATTATAATAAAGTTATTTGAAAAATATGTATTCTTTAATCAATACTTTTAACTTTAAGTTATTTCAATTTTACATCGTGGCTGTATAGAAAGTTGGAACATGGTTATTGAACTAGTTTTTTTTAAATAATTTGACATCTGTCAGTTGAAAGTGATTCTCCCTAGGGATGAAAAGAACTACTTTCCGCCCGCTTCTCAGGTCAGTAATGACCTACTTTCAGAGTATGAGTAATGAAAAACTATTCATAGATAACATAAAATAAGTGTTTTTGGCATAATGGTACAGTGGGCCACACGTCAAGCGTAACATAGCGATTGAAAATAACTACTATCGGGGCACCATACATTTTCCACCCTTACGTTGATGTCACAGCAATGTATACACTCCAACTGTGGCCTGGCAATGACATAGAATACCTATTTGTCGACATGACATAGAAAACTATAGGAATGGTCAATAGCGTGACAGGCATGCTACCCGTTTTATTCCTTCTTCCTCGATTTAATTGCAATGAACTGCCCTTTACAGCAAGAGCGAGATAAAAACGGAAATGGGTAGCCTGATGTGCTGATATTGCTGGCACCTAAGCAACGTAAATATCATCGTTGAGCGATACTTTTCCTCCGGGCGGCGACCGCAGCGCCATCTGCAGACCCATGCGCGGCGCTGTGCCTATCACTTTACGCTCTTTCACGCCTTCCACGAGACGGTAGCTGAAACAAGTGAATTAAAGGTGTATTGCAATCTAGTGATAACAGAGGTGAGATATAGAGCGAATGACCACATAGCCAGTTACCGACTACTTTAAACGCCTGATGTTTAATTTCTTGCTTCAAAATACTATAAGTTGTTGTTTTGTTTCAATGTGAATTTGTTGCGTAAATATTAGAAAACAGTAATTTTTTTAGTGTAATTTTTATGTTATTTAGCATTGTTAATGCCCTTTTTAAAAGACTAACGGCCAGGACTTGTCCGTGTGGACTTACGTTTAAAAAAACACGGCACATCTATCCAATCCACACATACAAACTTTCGCATTTATAATATTAGTAGGATAGGTAAACCATAAAAAGACATTCGGTCTCGGTATCAGGCGGGATTCAAACCAGCGTCTTCAGTAGCTTAGTGGTTAGCGGAAGACACTGGTGTTTTCTGGTTTTCCTGTCTTTGTTAGTGTTATTAAAACTATTTTTTTAACATACGTCCTCAAAGTTGTCAATGGTTCGCCATTGGGATCACGCACGCCAGTTTCCGGGTCCATTGTCGTCACTAAGCATCTGAAAATTTAATTTCATTAGAACAAAATCAAAACAAAAAAAAGTTTGTGAATATCGTATTGTGCTCACTAGTTGGCGCCACTGGCGAAGCAAGGCAGATAAGAAAGTTTGCTAATAACGTCGAGTGTTTGTTAGGCTGTGCGGTCGATAGGTGTATGTATTATAGTGATGACCTCACTACTCTCAACAAGCGCCTCTAGCGGCGAATTCAAACGAGAAAGCGCCCAATTTCGAATCGTTTCCCATACAATATCGACCCCTTCAGCATACAAGAGACACAGTCCTGTGACGAACACTTAATCCGTGTGTGTAGTTATCCATTTATGTATGGATTAGTGTCAACCATGAGTTTTAATAGTACATTGTTATCCTAGGGGTGAAAGTAACTTATTTAGTCCCGAGACGGGGTTTGGCGCCCGGAACGAAGTGAGGGCGCCAATAGTTCGAGGGACTAAATAAGTCTTTAACCCGAGGTAAACACTGAGCTTTTCATTACAAATACGAGGAAAGTAAAAATAAAAACATGAATTAGCTAAAGAAAAAATGAGGGAAATAAATGAAGATCGAATTGCCGCTTTCCCGAGTATTTTGTTTGTTTTTTTTCTGTGGCTGGTCCGCTATTCAGCCATTATTTTTTATTTTCATCATTGGAAAAATGGTAAATATTTTGCTCAAAGCTGAGTTGTTTTAAAGAAATTGTTGAAACTAAATTATAATAAAGTTATTTAAAACATACTTATCCTCTGATACTTAACTTTAACTTATTTCAAATTTTACATCGTGGCTGTATAGAAAGTTGGAACATAGTTCAATAGATACGTGAAAAAAAAAACAGTTTTTTAAAAAACTGTTTTTTAATGGCTGAATAGCGGACCAGCCACAGAAAAAAAACAAACAAAATAGGCGGGAAAGCGGCAATTCGATCTTCATTTATTTCCCTAATTTTTTCTTTAGCTAATTCATGTTTTTATTTTTACTTTCCTCGTATTTGTAATGAAAAGCACAGTGTTTACCTCGGGTGAAAGACTTATTTAGTCCCTCGAACTATTGGCGCCCTCACTTCGTTCCGGGCGCCAAACCCCGTCTCGGGACTAAATAAGTTACTTTCACCCCTAGGCTAACAATGTACTATTGTTTCTGGCCTATGTACATTATGTGTTGTTTATGCCTGTCTCTGTGTGAAATGACTCTGATATTTATTTTTATGAAGCGCTAAATCTCACCTCACACAAGGCATAATCACTTCAAATATGTTCTCTCCAATTTTGATGAACCTCCAGTTGTCTTCGTCATAAGCCTTGGCGCCTGTGAGCACAAAGCTGGGGCGGAAGTGGCGTGTGGTCACCTGCGTGTCCTGCAGCCTAGTGTTCAGGTCTTCAACGGAGGCCTCGTTGATCAGGTTGTATGATGTATCGTCAGTAAATGCACCCTGGAAACCCAACATTACAGTTTAAGGATGAATACTTACATTCGAATGGAACACCATTTCTAATTTTAGTGTTTAACATTGACAACGAACTGCAAAATTATTGGTTTTCTTCTTCTGTATAGTATACGTGTTGATACGTACACTATACAAAAGAAGAAAACCAACTACCTACTATACCGAATTTTGTTTCCGTTTTCTGGTATTATATTGTACTTATAGTTTGTGATGTCTAAAATTATGCGTTATTTGTCTGTCTTTTCAAATCCCGCTTTCTTAACAGTAGTACATATCTATAGCACAATATAAATAAGAATATTTACCGTATCCTTATTGGTGATGTCAAAAAGTTTGCCCAGGGGGGTCCCGGGGGCTTTGCGGCCATTTTCGGAGGCGTAGTACATCAATCTGAAGGTAGCCGATGGACGGTTCAGCAACCTACGGTTAAGATTAAAAATGTAACTCTACCTTACACAAAAATAGTACCTACTCACATTAAGTTTCAGAGGATTTAAGTAGTTACTATAACCACACGTTACTGCAATAAAAAAATATATTAAATCCAGTATCCATGAAAGAATTCCATACTTGGTCAGCCATTCGCTGACTTCAGCGCCACAATCGTACACCATCACTTCTATGCGCCATACCGCCGATTTGAAAGGTTTTCCTGAAGCAACCACCTGAAAAATAACAGTTACTTTAGGTACTATTCAATTGCCTTATAAATCATGCTCATATTATGTTAGGGAACACTTACTTCTGCCAAATTAACACTGATGGAACCAAACTTGGGGTAAGTTAGGGTAAGAATCGAATTTTCAACAGAAGGTTGCAAGTGGAATAGCTCTGGGTAGACCCTCGCTGTGATGCCGTTATTGGTGTCGTCTACCACCATTAAAGCTCTGGAACAAAATTAACAAAAACTTGAATTATTTTCGTTTTTAAGTTTTTTTTAAACATGAGTTGCAGAGAACATGAACTCGCGATAAACCCAAAAAGCGAGAGCTACACTCGCACATAATCCGTATCCCTTTTTGAAATATAATGTACACAAATGGGCATATGAAAATAAATACACTATTTACAGCAAAATTGGATACATGAAAATTGGTAGGACGCACCACTCAAATGTGCTCGCTCTGCTAGAGCCAGTATAGTCGAACGGGCTGGCGTACCTACTTGGTCGGACATTGAAGCGTTTATTTAGAGCCACCTTGAAACCATACAATATTTACTGGCCGACTTCCGTATCGAGATCGCCAGTTTGTTCCAGAGAAGATATTGTGAAGGAACTAGACATGAAACCAAATGAGGGGGCGTAAGGAGCAAGATAATGTTTAAGAGCGTAACCAAAGAGAGCAGTACTTAATCAGAATTGCTTGTTCCCGATAGGGAGGAGAAATGGGGTCAAAAAGGATAGAGAAAAGTAGGGTTGGGATGCGAATGGACCTACACTGGCGGACAGGGAATCAGGTATGCATACAAGAGTATCAGTTTTATCTCAAATAACGAAACATTTGGTGCCTACTTACCTATCGCGCAGCCAGCCACTCCTCAAACCGATTTTGGAGCACTCCACTTGTTCTATGGGCACGGAGCCGCATGACTTGATAGGGTACACGGTAAGTTCCTTGAGGGTGCCGACGCGAGTCCAGGCCGTGGGCAGTCGGCTCCGGCGCGCCTGGTAAGCGCGGTAGACGCAGTAGGCGCCTGTCGCCGCCCCCGCAGCTGCTACCAGCGCTGTTGTGTATTGCGCTGAAATGAAGAGATGAGACCATTAAGGAACAACAACGTCACCATTATAACCTATAACCTCTTCAACCATAGACAGCCTCTTCTCTCAAATATAATTTCGACGTTTTAATCGTATTGAAGTTTAGCTAAACGTAGGACCCTGTGCTTCGAATCTGATATTTTTTCTCTGGAGCTGCTGTTGCCACTTAACAGCATTTGAGGACGGATTTAGCGATTTACCGATACGATAAAGCGGTCGCCTCTCCCCGAGGTGCAGCGAAGTTTACAAGACCCATGCTTACGGAGGTAGCCACCGGTTTCCAGGAACCGCTGGTAAGCTTTTCGAACCGGTAAACGGCTGAAGCCGAGAACGTTGTTGGCGAGCGCCTTTACCACAAAATATTTTTGTGCCATTACACTGTCGGATATCAGCAGTGCAACCACTTTTGCGGCTTCCATCCCTCTCCAAGGGAATTCTCCTTGTGGGAAATCTTGTCGTGAGTCATCTTTAGGGTTAGATAGCGAATCACGATAAAATCCCCATATTCCCCATTGACCTGTATTGAACCCTATACACCTACTTATGTCAGCACAACAGCAGCCTTTTTGAGGGGAAAAATTAAGAGTCTGTACTGTTGCTTTGTGCTGTTTCAATATTTTTAGTAGGCCTTTTCTTAAGTCCACGCGGATGAAGTCGCGGGTGGCCGCTAGTTTATGATAAGTCAGTCATCAGTCCCAAAATAACGCAAGTATTGCAAAAGAGACTTAGAAACCTATCTGATAAGATACCGAATGGAATAAAGATGTTTGCACAATGTCAATTCAAATTGAATAAATTCGAACTCAATATTTCTTTTTTCAAGTAGAACATTACACAGTACTTATCTGGAATCTTCAAGAATCTTAATTTTAACCACTTAATAAGCATACACATAATAATTCCGACACTACATACCTATCCACATGTTAAACTAGCGGCCTACCGCGATTTCGCGTGAACTGAAGTTAAAAAAAAATAAGAATTGTACATTGTACCCTACCTATGTCCTATTCAGGTGTATAACATGGCACATCCATTCAAACTTTCGCACTTATAATATTAATAATAGGATGAACCAACTTTAATGACTGACTCGGACTGCTGCAGTTAAGACTTCATAAAGTGGGAAAATCATTTCGGGGTCAATGTGTAAAACTACCTACCTAGAGATCGTCTGAGCTGAAATGACGCGCCCCTTTACCCCATCTGAGCAAACAAGAGTGCTTATTTGCGCAGATGCGGTGAAGGGCGCGTCATTTCAGCTTAGACGATCTCTACTTACCTACCGCTTTACAAGTTAAAGCTCTGTTGGTGAAGGAACGGTATTGCACAATATAGGGTTACTTGAACGATAGGAATTTGGGGTTAGTACGCCCCTTAACTAACCCTGTTAATGCAACAGATTATCATATAAACTGTTTTTTTTCAATCTTCATGTTACATAAACGTATGTAGGTAAATAGTTTTTGAATTACATTACGTCGATTGCAGTAGCTTTTCAAATAATAACCCATACCTACACATGAAACAAACAATGTGTTGCTACAGTGCGCGTCGTGCACGACGCGATGTCGTGTCGTTTTACAAGTACTATTGTGTACGGGCCGTAACTTGTAGAGATAAGAAACATAACAAATATAAATGTTACATCATTATAAATAGGTACAACGAAATTATTCAAGGTTACGATATCGTTAGGAAATATGTACAAAGATGAGAAAAACAAAATAATTCTTACCATGATTCGACATTGTAGATATCACAAAATAGGCGATGGGAATGTCCAAAAACACAGTTGCCGAATATTTACGGAGGTTATTTTAAGAAGTGACTTCGAGCTAGCGTGCGTCCGTCGCCATTGAATTGCAGGCAGTCAATCCCCTTTCTGGTAAAAGAACAAACAAGCTAATCATATTCCACACCGACGCGCGGGCTTTTATTGATAGTAATCAAGTGTAGAGCTGCCTGTAGCAAGCCGTGTGCAGTATTCGTCGCCGTAATGTTTACTCGTATCGTATCATTGCCGTTAGTTTTATTCGTTAGACGTACGATTGAACATTGACCCTAATTTACAACAAGAACAGAATAGTTCAAAATGGGTACATAAAATGAAAAACTCGCTCATCATTAGAAACTTAATGTAGAAGATATTGAATCTACTTTTATTTGTTTTTAAAAATGAGCTCAACAGTTGCACGTTTTTTAATAATCAGTTACATACAAAATGGGAGAAAATACTGATTCAAAGTGAAGCGTATTGATGATTAAAGTAAGCGTGAAACACCGAGATGTGAAGTGATATAATAGCCGGAATGCTACTCCAGAGCGCACATTTGCGCATTATGCTTTATGCCAGTTGTCTCCACTATTAGATACATAGAAAGGTTTGGAAAAAATACATGCTGCATCAGATCAGCAGAGTCAGGATATCAGGAGTCAGGATTACTTAGATCAATCTGTTTTTCCAAATTGGTGGTCTGAAACTCTGAATTAATCTTTTGCTCAACTTTTTGGCTTTGACTACGACCATTGTTCTTCCTAGGAAAGTCAGACAGTGGGCTGAATGGGACGGTATGATTTTTCATACTCTTACTCCAGAGAAATTCTTAGGTATTTTTTCCCACAGTAGATAAATTGTCTAGGTAGAACTGTTTTTTTTTTAAATAGGCTCATATTTTCGTGTTTTGAGTCTTAATTATGTATATCAATCTAGATACATATTTTAAACAAATTTTGGGTTTTCAGTCAATTTTATCATGGGGATAGCTGTGTTAATGACGAACCTGCAAATGCTACAGGGTTTCGTTCTTAGATACATCTTGATTCCTATAAGTTTTACAATTAATTAAGATCCCAAAAAAACATTTTTAGATTTTATTTATGCCCTTGAGGCGGGACACAATGTTTTTTTTATAAGGTTTACTTACTATTGCCTCAGTGGCAGTTTCATATTCTATTGTCGCTACCAGATCGGAAATACGTAGATAATCAGGTTTCTAGGAGCCTTTAGCCAATAATTACCATAGGTGAGGGCAAGTTAAAGACGAACATTTAATTTAATACGTTTTATTGACACAACATAATGTATGTTTCCATCTGTTTACATTCTTTAGTTTATATGAAAATGCGTGTATTAAGATCATGAAGGTACATTGACTTAGGGCTGGCTGGTGGCATGCTCATGATGCATATTAGGTACCTAGTTATTGGGGAGAATTATAACCGACATCGGCATCAATCACTATAGATTTAACAATTGTTAAGGATTAGGTAGGTACGTAAGTTCGTCAAGGTGTAGGCCCCCGGGGAAAGCCCTCTAATGTTTAGTGGTCGAATCTATTTATCAGGAGCGTAGGTATTTTATAAATTGACTACACATTTTTTTTCAACTAGCAACATTACATTTCCTAGGCTACGTATATGGGGTCGTTGAGGGATACATTTCCTCCCGGGCCGGAGCGCAGAGCCATTTGCAGGCCCATTCGTGGAGAGTTCCCGGAAGATTTGCGCACTGCGGGGTCTTCGATCTGGCGGTAGCTGTGAACAGAAAAATGTTTGTTGTTCACAATATGAAGCCTCAAAGACACCTATCGAGGTCCCTCAAGGTTCTGCTCTAGATGCCGTGTGATGTCACGTGACATGACTTGAAATATCACGCGACACAATTCACCTATTCGTGTGTTTCATCAGCTTTTACCCTCCATTAAAATAGAAGATTTCATAAAAGGTGTGCTGTTATCGTGCCGGAAGTATTGCGAACATGACAATGTAGTCTGGAGCTGCTTTTACTATGACTATGGGTGTGCAACAATTGGCTAACTACCCTATAAAATATTTTGAATCCATGAAGCCCTCAGCTCCAGGGCTCCTCCAGCTCGTAACCACGACCTTTCTCGCAAGCACTCCATTCATTGAAAAGGTGTGGGTATATACCTCAAGATTATTAAAAAAATACCTAATCATTCTTACCTCTTTAGTGTTTCCAATGGTTCGGTCTTCGAGTTGCGTACTCCTGTTTCCGGGTCGATAGTAGTTAGTATGCATCTGCAAGTATTTTTATTTAGTTAGATAAGGCAATGTGCATAATATTATCATGTTTTAGTAGGAATAAAGTTTAACTTACCTAGTACACGGCTTGATGATTTCAAATACGTTTTCTCCGATTTTGACAAACTTCCAATTGTCCTCTTCATACGCCTTCGCCGTGCCGACGAGCACGAAGTTAGGTCTAAAGTTGCGCGGCGTGACTTGACAATCCGACAGCCGAGTGTTCAAATCGTCTACAGACGCCTGGTTTATTAAGTTGAACGGTACTTCGTCTGGCAATGCGCCCTGGACATGAAAAATATAAAATAGACGACATTACATTCTTCAAAGAAGAGGTTTTGAGCCTCGGACGGACAAAGATACGTTGACAAACAAAACCCTTATGGAATTATTTGGCTGTCTTTTGAGGTAGGTAGTATCTACAGAACCCTAAAAAGATTCAATATCGGACACACATACGTTATTATTTTGTTAAATTTACAGTATCTTACCGTGTCATTTTTGGTGAATTTGTAAATTTTGTTAGTGGAACTCCTAAGCTTTCGGCTGTCCTGACTAGCATAATACACTAAGCGGTAATTGGTAGCTGAGCGGTCAATTAATCTGAAAATTAGAAAATGAAGTTTGTAATTATGTGAGTTACGTTACCGTCCATAATGAATAACATTTGCGAAGTTGAAAGAGTAGCGTCATCACAACCAGTCTCTCATAAGACACAAGCGCGTTAGGTTACAAAGAGTGCAATTTATAGTGAACGTATTATACCTATAATATTACGGCTCACTACCTACACTCCCCTGCACTGGCATCCCACAATCTGCAGAGCGCAAATCGCCTCCTCTTATTCAATTCCTCAATCCGCGTTGTGCGCGCCGTACCTACTTAAGACGTACCTATCACCATGGTCGTAGTCACAGTCATGCATGCAGTAAATCCCAAAGAAATTAAATCATAGTGGACGCTTTGGTTTTCACCAATGTGGCATGAATCAAGTGTTACTTACCTGGACAACCACTCGCTGGCTTCCCAGCCACAATCTCGCACGGGTACTTCTACGCCCCATACGAATGCTGATTTGGGCTGACTTAATGCATTAACCTAGAAAAATATAAATTTAAAATATTAGATACCTAGTTATATATTTGCATGTTGTTGGTACGCTAATTGCGGTGAAAATATGTGTAAACATATACGAGCATCTGCCTGCCTTCACCTGCGCTAGAATCTTATCTCCGGAGCGCTATGGACATCCACGCGCCACCACGAATGCCATACAAATTCGCGTTTTCAGTCAGTGATCAAAAAAACAGATTTGAGCAGATCCAGTAAAACTTAAAGACATACTTTAAATTAATGTAGTTATAGTAAATGAGTCATCTGAATTTTAAAATACCTAAACTACAGATCAAGCCGAGCTTATAATTAAAAAAATAATTTCGATATGTGACGATGGTTAAGATACTTTGCAATTCTTCACTCACTTCAGCCAAGTTAATATGAACAGGTTCCATATCGGCATGCTTCAAGGTAAGGATGGAATTCCTCACGAGCGGCTGTACCAGCAACAACTCAGGAAACGCTCTGGCTGTGATGAAGTTATACTTCTCGTCGACCACCATCAGCACTCTGTGTTAAAAAAGTTTTTGCCATTATTCTTGTTAGAAAAGCACCCATATTAGTTATGCAGTAGGTACCTTTTAGGCTCGCGCCATATACTTAGCGTTGTGCTTAAATTCTCGTGACGAAATGCAGGATTCTGAATGTTCTTATCACCATGACGGCAACGCAACACTCAACGTGTCCCTAAGTATCTTATTTAAAAATAGTCGATTAGCGGATGTTGTGTCTGTTAAATGAATAAAAATGACATCATTTACATACAAAATAAAGCGCATTCAACGCAATCACAATCACATTATTACAAAACGGTGTGGAAAGTTTTATTCTTTAAGTAAACACACATTCATATATGTATAGCGCAGCGGTTACTAGCGCGCCGGTTAACACGGGTTCGATTCCCACTCAATTACACTAACGCAAAATGTTTGTTAATGAAACTGATATTTTCATAACACAAGGGAAAACCCTACATAAGGGCCAGGTAATGTACGATACACGACATGTAGTCTCAAATCGATTTATTGGTGAGCCAGTTTGCTTAATACAAAATGTTTCTTACCTATCTCGTAGCCAGCCATCCCTCAAACCTAACAGGGAACATTCGGCTGAGCTGACAGTTACTGGTGCACAGGACTTGATTGGGTAAACAAACATGCTCCCTAATGTGCCGACCTGCGTCCACTGCTGGGGAAGTTGGTTCCGTTGGGACTGGTACACGCGGTAGGCGCAGTACGCGCCGCCCACCACTCCTGCCGCTGCCGCGAGCGCTGTGGCATATTGTCCTAAAGTGGCAGATCAAAATGAACATACATTACATCAAGACTATGTTCCGAAAAAAAAACAAAACACACAATGTGACGATTGGTTCATAAGTTTGAGATTCCAATTCTGCGCTATTATTAAATAAGTATTGTTTACTAAGTTCCTTTTATTTATCTAAGACTTACCTACTAACTTTTAGCAACATACCTATCTATGTGTATATTTGCGGAGAAGTGTTAATTAAACTGTATAAGATAAGCAAGTGCACCGATGGCAACGAGTGTTAGTAACAGGTACGTTGATACCTACTTCGTAACTACACGTTTTTATCTTTCGCGCCTCCATTGCGTGCAGGAATCATTTTTAGATTGATTTGTTAACAATATACACATTTTTATTTATGGGTGTCTAACGAACGTACCTAATGTTTTATTAAGATATGTGTCCGACCTTACCCTGTGTCGACATGACCTCTTTCTTGATCTGTGACACCGTTTGTAATATGAATAACGATAACTTTTTGAGAAGCAAACAGACGAGCGGCCCGCTCAAGGCAACAAGAAAACTGAGTCTCGCGAAGCGGCACTGCGGCAGACAGTGCAACACCTTCACGCGTGTTTGTTCAACAAAAATTAACAAACTGGGTGTTTTTATTATAGACGTTTCTTTAAATGTCCTTGGTTTTTATTTTGTTTTGAGGTTGGATATTTTGGACACCCCTAGTGAAGCACAAACTTTAGCACTTTCCAGCTTTATATAACTTTTCGTTAAAATTGTCTTAGCGAAACAGCAGCAAGTCATTGAAGAGCATCTCCTTCCATTTAACAACATTAACGTAGCTGCTCGACTAGCCGCGCATTTGGTAGATATTTAATAGCACATATCGTATTTCGTATCCCTTAAAAGTCATAAAATTGTATTAAATGTGTAATCTAATTTAATTATTTAAGATATGGCAGGTATTTAAGAAAGGGGGAACTTTGGGTTTATTTTCTGTATCTGTTTGTTAGATCTTTATCATAGAACATGTTCCATAGTTTTTAGAAAGTATGAGGGTGGCGGTTATCGAATGTGACTTCACTTAAAAGCTTCATTGGTAACTTTAGGTCTCCAGGTCTCCCCTCCGCTTAGTCTCCGGGCCTCGCCAACCGCTGAGCAGAAATCAATGTTAACTATCAATCTGTTTTCTTAACATTGGATTTAAAATGAAATTAAAAGACAACAAATCGTTGGAACAGATATGCGGTTTTCCTTGAGGGGGCAGTATTAAACGGTAACGGTATTGACGATAATTACCAGAAATAAGAGTAACCACCTTTTCAAGCAAACTCACACACAAGCTGATTTGATATTTTTTAGTCTGGCTCGGGAGGGCTCGGGATTCAAATTCGCCCATTTATAGTAGTGGCAGTATGATCTGGTTTTCATTGTCATTATTCAAAAACTAGCAAAGTCAATGTGACAGCAAACGTCATTGACGTAAGTCAACGTGTCCGACTGTCGTTTGATCGGTCCTGGAGTCGGATTTTGAGAAAAAGCTTGAATATTTATCGTTTTGCCCCTGAAAATGTGCTGATTGTAATAAAATCTTTTGGCCAATTGATAATTATACTAATGCCATAAAATTGCAAACGTTTACATACTATATAATTATGGTTTTACTAAGTAATGATGAGGTAGGTCTAATCATAGCAAAATCCTTTTGCTTATTCATGTTTATTCAGATTTTCAGTATAATTTATTGTTTTAGTTTCTGGCCGAACTCACAAAACTATTCCAAAAGGCTCGTGGCGAAGGATCTGTAACTATGACTATGAAAAGGTGTAAGTAACTTTCAAATCTTAAATATTTTGACTGATACCGAATTAGTATTTCAATAATAGTATTATCTGGTTGTAGATGACGGACGCACCAAGCCAGAGCCTCGGGATGGAACACCGGCTGTCAAGAATCCTAGTTACAAATGTTTGATAAGGGCACAATTCAGAAGCAAAAAGATATCCACTGTAATTGAGCAAAGGGATGTTGAGAGATTTAGCACAGCTTATTCTAACCTCTTAAAAACGAGTGTGAATGGATTGAAACGTCTAAAGAAGCCTAAGAAAAAAGCGATGGCGACACAGTAACAAGGATTATAGTCAAGGCAATGAGTCAAGACTGAAGAAAATGTGACCTACAGTGTATGAACAAAATGTGAATTCAGTGTTACACCACAGTGTCCTAGTGAGTGGGGTGAAGGCCATTGAACTGTGCTCTTCTCTCGTGACTGAGATGTGAAGAGTTGGTAGTCGATCCTGCTGCTAGTGCTGCAGAAACAGTTTTGCCATTGACCATCTGTCCGATGCTACTAGTTTTGTATACATGTTATGTACTTTAAGTTCAAATTTTTTCAAATAAAATATTGGTTTACTTTCATATCTGTCATTCATAACATTATTTTAGTAAATACTTACCCCCTTATTCATAAAAACGAACGCAACGCTAACGCATTGTTTAAGCTATTGACGTGTTCTGTCACTTGCTCGCAAATGGCGGCAGCAACAAGAATGACAGTGACAAAGCGATACAATAGTTATCGTGTTCTATAAGAGCTGTTTAAATTTTTATGAATAAGAGGGTTAATCTATAGGAACTTCAGATATTGGTTGAACCTGTGTCGATTCTGTGTTGTTTGTAGTTAACAACATTAAATTTTGTTCCTACTTGTAGGGATACCAAAGGTTTAAAGAAAAAATATATTTATATAATTATGTTTATTACTTAAATCTTTATATGATTAACAAAAAACAACATGATTACAATTCAATCCCAATAACAAACTATTAAATATCACAAAATGAGACCAGCATGAAGCAGAAAAATAATCTGTACAATTTACATATACTCTAATATCAGCTTTCCATGTTACATAAAAATAATAAGATTAATAAATTGATTAAACTATCAATTTTAGAGAGTTATCAGAAAATATAAAGATGATATTAAAATCACAGTGTAAAATACCTAGTGAGTTAAATATGAGTGTTTAAAATTAAAAATTTCATCCTCAGTCGCACTCTGAGACATCTATTAAAATTAATGACGCATTACATAGGCCCAATTATTTTATATATTGCAAAAGATAATTTAAAGCATAGAGCTTTCAATAGAGAAGAAAATAAACTTTTCAGTATGACATTTCTTTAAGTCCTTTCATTTCTAAAGTAAAGTTTGGCAATGGCTTATCATTCCCATCTTAGTTTAATACTGTTTTCAAAAGCTCTTACTGAAGCCACTGATATGTGATTATTTTACTCTGTACAGTGCCACAACACTCAACAAGTGTGTTCATTACAAATATAATTATTATCTTATAACATAATTTTTAGTCTTGTTTTTCACATACTTTTTACAAATACATGTAATGCAAAAATAGATTTTATCCACCCTCAAATTCTCAAACATGACTCATAGTCAACTAACTTTCAACTAAAGACTTTTTTAGTAACTCGTTTAGGTTTTAGTAACTGAAGGTACAAATACAATAAACAAAATGAATGCTTGAGGGTGGCCTATGGTAGTATTATTGATTTCTCAATATCGGAGATAGCGATTTGGAGTTACAGTTTTGAAATGGCTAAATACTAAGAACAGATTAAGGTCAGCCCCTAGTAGCTAACACAACATCCATATAACTTCTATCTTTTTACAATAACAATGCACAAGCATTCTATTATCACCCTGACTTTTTCTTTCCAGCACCATCAGATATACTTGAAAATGTTGTACACCAATGTCATCATAATATATATATCTTTCCTCATATAAAATACATTTAGGAATCAGTTTAACTTACTTAAACCATTACAGAAAGAAGTGGTATATTCAATAATAAATTTCGTTGAAGACACAATAATCTACCTTCAGATTACCTTGGAGCACTTTACACCAGGAACGAAATAACAGGATCTAGTGAAATCAAACAAATTCTACCTGACCCAAACTAAACAAATTTAAGCTAAACTAAACCAAATAACTTCGAACCTCCTCCAAGTCCTCCAAAATTACACCACAGGGTGATTAACTGTAAAAATAATACATCAAGATAATCTCTCTTCTGTCAGGATAATATCTAAGCTACAATCATCGACTAGGTAGTGTAAAGAGTGGCCAGTTAGGCTGGTTGATCACATGCATCAAGCGAGATAATCCTGTTTCTGACACGAAAAAAGTGATCCTCCAAACGGGGTCGCTTCATGTCAAGGGCCTATTTCTCTTCTTAATTCTCGCGATTCAGATAGGGTTCTTGCTGTTAAGCCGCTTCAGTCAGCGTGCATCTCTGCCCCGTGCAGGGGTTGGGAAATCCTGTTTAAGGCTCAATCGCGATTGTATGAAGCAGGGTCGCATCAATACAAGTGCCTATTACTTGTACCCTATGGTCGAATAGTGATGGGCGACTTTTGTGCGATCCAGACAGGGTTCTTGCTGGCCCCGAAGCGGAATCGCGTCATGACCAGTGGCGATGTCTTTTCTTTTAGCTAGTTTATGCTGGTCGGAGTCGAAAAAGCGCGCAATCCTTGGTAGTGGGGTGGCTATTACTTCAGCTATAGGGTCGAATAGTGACAAGCGACTTTTGCGATTCAGATAGGATTCTTGCTGGCTCCGAAGCGGAATCGCATCATGACCTGTGGCGACTTCTTTTCTTCTAGCTAGATCTTGCTGGACCGATTCGCTAAAAAGAGCGCGATCCTTTGAAGAGGGGTCGAATCATGTCAATTGCCTATTTCTTTTGAAATAAATGAGGTGTAATCCTCTCTCATCAGAGCGGGTTCTTGGTGGTGAGTCGCTTGAGGCAGGCGTGGCGCACCTGGTCGTGTCCGAGCCGCTCGGCCTCGTGCAACACGCGGCGCAGGTCGTTGGTGCGCTCGTTGCGCGCCGCCAGGATGTACGCGCTGCTCACGTTGCGGCACACCAGGTAGCAGGATATCTGGCGATATTACACATTTTATTATATCTTTGATTTAACAAAGATGATGTTTTAACTCATAGCGAACAGATTTGTAACGTACGAGTATTCATTTATAATCTGTTATGTACAGTCGACGGCACATCAGGCTACCCAGGCATCAGGCTTTTTCTTTCTTCGTAATAGAGCAAAGACGAATGACCGGAATGGGAAGCCTGAGGTTGACCGAACCGTATAGTTTAAAAAAAAAAACACAGCATACCAAAAAATATCTTGTAATAAAAAAAAAATGATTGATGATGCTTGATTTTTAGATATTTTTTAGTCTGCTAAGCATCATTTTTGAACTATTAAAGGGTACGCTCAACGGCATGACAGACTACGCATGTCCGGCCAGTCCTTGTCCGCCCAAGAAATGTAATTTAGCAAAAACAAGCTAGAAATCGTAAAAAGTTATAGCCTGACGTGCTGTCGACTGTACAACGTACCTTGATGGTGAGACTGTGCACGTCGGCGATGAGTATCTCGGCCTGCTCGTCGTGCAGCTGCCCCCGCGCCTCGCAGCGCGCCACCACCGCGCCCACACCCGCCTCCAGGACTTGGTCGCTCATCAGGCTGGGGGAAAACATACAAATATTATCTTAACTTGTATGGACTAATAAAAAAAAAATTCTTTCTTTCAAAGAAAAGTAAGGTAAAAATATTTTACTCAATACACTTTATTTATTTTATTTTATTTAAGAAAGGCACAGTAAAAACGACAAAACAAAAACACTTTTATGCTTATAAACAATACAAAATAGCATTAGCAAGTTTTTTGAACACTCAACTCAATTAAGATACTGGTTTTCATAAGGAAAAACTGAATTATAAAAGTGGGCGTTGTAGGTCAAAAAACCCTAAATTGAGTTGAGGCTGATTTTGACTAAAATTGAATACTCAGATTTTCAAAAGACCTTTTCTCTGAGCAGGATACGAACCTATTGGTTTTGATAGAACTTACTCAAAAAAGTAACAAATTCTGAGAAGTCATATGAAATAAAAAATATTTTGTTCCAACATTCACAAAATCAACTCATAAAATACCATTACGATTAAAAAACGTATTTGAAGGTTTGAGCGAAGTTTAGGATTTGACCTACCACGCGCACTTCAAAAATTCACCCGATTCAAATACCAAACGACTTTCTGTTAGCGAATAGCGCCACCACGAGGTTTTACTCACTGTCTTTTTTTCAGTACAATAGATAGTTTCAACAACTAAGAACGAGGAATTTGCAATTTAAAGAATAGTTACTCACTTTGCAGCAGTTTCTTTCGACAAACGTATGCACTTGGCCAATGCTTTCACCTCCATAAATCTATCTGCTTGGACCAAGTACTTAGCCACGTGGGTGTAGATGTTCATGGAGTCTAATTTGTGCTCTGTTATTATTCTGTAAACATGAAACAGTTGTGGTTAATTACGTTTATGATAAAATTGATGTTCTTAGAGAGGTTCAGGTCAAGAGTACCTTTAACCGACGAGCATGTATGAAAGGACTCATGAAAGTAGAGAAAGCGCAAGGTGTGTGTCAGGATCATAGTAAGTGGAAAGAAGTGATCTCTGCCTAACTACTCTGGGAAAGAGGCGAGATGGTGGTGGCGTTGAGTATGTCTCTGAATGCATGTTGTATATCTAGGGGCTATAGCCAAGAACACCACGCCAGTAAGTTTTTATTAGTCGAAAGGGCTAAAAATGCGTCAATTCAAAATAACATCTAATGTAATCATCGATACATTAGGTTTTTGACATCTAGAAGCTTAATAACAATCTCTTAATCAGCCCCTCAAAATGTAACTTTTACCCTCGTTTTCATACATACTTAAACAGCCTTGCAGCATCATATAAACCAATGTATAGTGTTTCATCTCTTTCATTCTAATTACTGTCAACATATGCGAGTAAGTAAGTAAGTACAATACACGTCAATCGCTAAACCAATGCTGCAGCGTTGCTTTAGGAGGTTCGTCTTTTCACTTATCTTTGTGCTCAAGGTCTCGAGAAGCAACACTCAGTGTTTTCTATGAATAAAGTATCGAATTTTATTCAAATAGAAACTTACTTGAAAGCTAGGTCAAATCCAGATTCGATAGACTGTCCAGTAGCGAGCACGAGCGCCACCAGCCGTATCTTGTCGGTGTTGGAGCCGAAGAGAGTGAGAGGGCGACAGTCGTCGGTGTCGCGTCTCGCTCGCACGGGGATGACGTCAGCCACCACGCGCTCCGTCAGGCGGCCGCTCGCTTCACACTGCGAGAGATACTTCGCCAACTCGATTTGTCTGGTCATTGTCGTCATTAGGTTGTCTATCGTCGCTTTGTCCAAGTTGAACTGGAATGATTTCGGGTCATTCGCTTCTGAAAAGATAAATGTAACTAATTAAAACCGATGAACATGAATTTGTATCACTCCTAGAAAATACATTATAAAAAACATAAAATGCTGTCTTGTAGTATTCCTGAAACTCTGTTTGGGTTATACGACTTATTTGTCTGATGTGATGTGAGACTAACCATTTCCGAGTATTAGTCCTTTCTCTATTTCAAAGAAATTTCATTTGCCAACAGGGAGACGAACAATAGTAATAGAATGGAATAGAATTTATTTCATTCAACATCACATGGTAAGTCCATTTGAAAACACATGATAGATAGAAATACAACAAACAGGAACAAAATTAAAACTATTAAACACGAATTATGTGAGGAATTAAAGAGAGTAATCCCTCTGCTACTGTGACATGACGAAAGTAATGCCATATTCCTTGTCACCGTCATTCAGTTTGTTCTTCATACACCACTTTAAGGAACTTATTCCCTTTTTAAAGTATTTCATACATGAAATACGGTGAATTAAAATACCGAACTTTTCTTCCAAATTGGGCATGATTACGGCGTCACAGATGTAATTTGCGGTCGGTACTAAACCTGTGCATGGTAATATGGTCTGTCTAGCTAGGTTTTGTGTCTAGTTTAGTTTCCAACATTCCTCAGTGCTATGATCAGAGATATGGTCACTTAATATGCCTCAAAACAAAAGATCAAGGTGCAATGGTGCTCGGTATTTCACTATCATATCGAATCAGGAATAAGGAAAGAGTTAAAAGCGTGTCGGCTTGCCTTTTAAGATGTAGAAAGCGGTATCTTTAGTTTTTTTTTTTTGGAGGTGATATGACTTACTGGCAGCGGGTGTGCACTGTCCGAGATGGTGCAGCGCGGCGTGCAGATGCGGCAGGCGGGCGTGCAGCGCGCGGAAGGCGTCGCGCGTCGGCCGCGAGTACAGTAGCGCGCACGTCGCGGAAGCGCGCGCGTGCTGCCCGCTGCCGCACTGCAGCGCATACAGTGCGTCGAGGCGCTTGCTCATCTCTAGTGTGCGGCATATGTGCATTATGTACTCCTAAAAAAATAAAGAGATTGTTTAATATATTAATATCCTTCAGTAAGTTACCATCTTGCATCGCCGCATCTACTTTTCTTTTCTTGTTCAGGATTTACCTGAAGATTGTCTCGAAGAGATCACTTTTAACGATAACACCGCCTATGTTGTACGTCCTAAATATCTTATTTTTGTTTAACTGGTTTCTTAGAGCAATAAAGTATATCTTATCTTACGTAAACGGCCTGTATACGTCCCACTGCTGGGCACAGGCCTCACCTCAACTATAGGTATCTTATCTCATTAACCAACATTGGTCGAGCCTTTTCTCATGCCTCAAGATGAAAATAATATCAAAGTTAATCTTAACCCTTTGGTAAATCAACGGCGTTACAGAAATGTATAACACAGTGCTAGGATATAAAATACAAGATAAGGATAGATAATAATATTTTTAGATTTATTTATATATTTTTTATCAATTTTGGTATCAGACTGCCTTTTTTGAACATAGGTTTTTTCAGAATGTCGATTATGATTATGCACCTCACGAAATATTTGTACAATTAAGTGATACAAGGAGTGGAAACAGTAGCCGAACAAATCCTGTGGTTTTTATAAAACACAATTCTCATATTGAATTCGCAAATCTTCGGATACTCTGCGATTTTGGTCTCACTCAAAACGATCGGCGGGTATCTAAGATTTGCGTAGCCTAGTGAACGGAGGGCACTACATTCAAATGGTCACGAAGTAAATTATTTTACTACGTCTTTATAAGTACATAAAACAGACTTACCGCCCACATTTCCAATGTGCTATCCATTTCTCCCATAGTCTTCAGCAGTTCATTAACCCTGTCTTTCTTCAGGCATTCCATATACACGCACTCTGTGAAAGTCTCCTTCTCGACCATATTGTCATAACAATACGTTATCACTTCGGTCATATTGCTGTGTTTCATGTAGAAGGCGATGTTCGCTACATGCGACCCGTAGTTGCTGAGATAGTACACGCATTCTTTGTAGAAGAATGGGTCGAGTCTTCGTCGATGATGTTCGGGTTTGGTCGGTTCGGTTTGGTTGTTCCTTCGAAGCAAGCCTTGCGCTAAGCTCTTCTTAGGCTGGATGACTGCGGTCTGGAAGTCGCTGTAGTCGCCTTGCTTGATCTTCTTCACGCTGGCGAGAGTGTGCATTATGTTTAGAGCTGGTTCTGTCAGCTGTATTTTCTTTTTGCTAACGTTTAGTGACGTCAGCTTTTCGTTCGTTGTCTGCAAGTTTATGAAAAGTCAAATCAGTACAAAATTATCAAATGGCACCTAAATGTTAGAATTGATAAGCATTTCTACATTGTGTTTTTGAGTAAAATAAACATTCAATTCTTTCGTCCGTCGACTAATCATTGAGAACAATTAAGTAATCAATCAGAAGAAATCATGAAATTTCAAAATTCATAGTATAAAATATATTAGTATACAATTTTGACCCGTACCTTTATCGTTTCAGCTTTACTCAGAAGTTGTTGATTGACCGGATAGTTCATGTCTTCGAGCATGCTGATAATCTCATTGAGCAGCGGTGGGTTAGCGCGCGGTCTGCCGTCCGACTGCACACTCGACATAGAACTGGATCGCTCGGAATACCTCAAGTTTTGTAATCTTCTATTCATGAAATGGGATTCCGAAGCTTCCTTCCCGTATTCGCAGTCTTCAGCGAGTTCCACGCAAACGTTAGCAGACGTTTTGAAGCAGTGAGCGAACTTTTCACGGGCTTGCTTGAAGCAGCCAGCCTTGAGGCACGCCTTGCCCCACGCCGCTAACACGCTGTTGCGGGCGAGGCCCGACTTTGTAGCGATTTCTAGAGCGAGTTCCCATTTTTCAGCTTCGAGCAACGATCGGACAATTTGACCTGGAAAATATTAATATAAATTAGTATAAGAATACCAAAACTCAGAACTCAAGTGTTTAATGTTCAACATTGTAATATTATGTCGGTATAGCTATAGGTAACCAAGAACGCAGAACACAATTTACGGATGCAGATGGTCACAAAAGGTTCATACCTATCACACAGTGGTTATGTGTGATTTTGTCACTGCAGTTTTTCGCAGTTGCGTTGTGGTAACTACCAAGTTTTAAAAGAAAAAAGTTATAAGTTATGTTTGTGAGGTGAGCAGCTATTTACAGTGGCGCTGGTAAATGCGGTGTAGTCCTACCGCTAAACTGATAATTGGCCATGTGGTGTAATGTGGTCAATGAGTACTAAGAATTTATTAAAATTGAGTATAAGCTTTTTGAATGTTGTGTAACAAAAGTAACTAAATGATTGTGATCTGTTCTAATTAATTTAGGGTGCCGTAATTCATTATAAAAGGGGCGTAATGCCAATAAAGCATTATGTTTCCGTCAACCATCCAGCAAATCAGAAAAGCTAAATAGGCGGTACACCAAAAATGTAATAACTTTTAAGACGTGATAAACAATTCAAATAATTTGAACATAGCTTAGTGCCTTGAGTAAACAGGTACTGACTTGGATGCGCGCCCTGCTGCGGAATGAGATGATGCGCCTGATGCTTGACGAGCGTCGCCATGGCGTCGGCGTGCGCCAGGCAGCGAGTGGCGTGCGCCGCGCCAGTTTCCGCCAGGCGACCGATGTTGCCCGAACTGGACCAATACACTACTTGTCATCACAAACCATCACATTTACAGGGGGTTTATTGACTAGTTCCATGATGAAAGGTCTTCATCTAAAATTGTGAGAGTGTACAGCCACTACAGTCCGTTCGCGTTAAGATTGCAGTGATTTTTAAAGTTAATTCTGTTGCACACAAAAACCTTTACGTTCGAAAGTATGCGTTCAACTGGTCACTGTGGGCCTGACTTTCTAATTAGGAACGATTTGATTGGTTAGGGTGCTAAATCGAAGGAGAAGTATTCTTAACGCGAACGGACTATAGTTCCAACATAAAACAAAATAATGGAACTAGTGGCGATAAACCTTTACTGGCACCCACGATTGAGGGAAATCGGTGAGCGACAGTTGCTGGCCAATTTTCAGTCGCCAACAGGTCACAAGTGTTTTTTTTTCCGTGGTCGTTGAAGAATGGTAGTCTAAATGTTCTTTCGTTGAGTAAATGTTATACTGGAGTAGACACTAGGCTAAGTAACATGCTCACCGCGACAAAGCTATCTCGCACTTTTACACGTGCCAAAAGTAAACGGACCTAAAACCTAAACCACGGACGTAAAAGAAGAAAGTCTTTTTTTTACGTCCGTGAATAGAACGAGATAACGCTTGCTAAAAATGTGACTTTCAAGCGGGTAGTACTGACCTCTTCTCGTGGGGCGTCCTTGAGTATAACTCGGCGGCGGCGAGCAATAGAGAGCGGCGCGCGCGCAGCAGTAGCCGCGCTGAGCCGCCGCCTGACAGCTCGCGAGCCACCTCGTCGCTGCGGTCTAGCAGGAACCTGGCAGACCGACAGACAATTAGGAAGATGATAATTGAATTCAAATCTCGTTGTGAAATCACAATCGAATATTGTTTTAAAATGAGGCCACAATAGGCCTGCAAACTTGGGTGACAAGTCTATTTCAAAAGTGTTAAATTTTTGTAAAACAATATCACTATTTTGTAACCCATACTATTATGAAGCAATTATTTTAGGAAACCATTTTCATAAACGCAATATTTAATATAGCTGTCAAACAGTTCTTACGCGCTCCTTACAAAAACAGTAAACGTTCACTGTCACGTATGTATGGAGCGTTTTTGGGCAAGTCCAATAATGTGCAATTTAAATTGTGATATCCCAGGTAGTATTGATCCTAATTAAGTGATTATTTTAGGATTGTTTACATAAACGTAAGGTCTTTCGATAATAAACAAAAACAAATACAGTCATCTAGCTTATTAGTTATTCCACCACGAGAATGTGGACATGGCGATAGCAATAATGATATTGTAGAATCCTAGCCCATTGAAACCAACCACTACACGCACTTACATTCCGACGCATATTTTCACTCACACTGCACATATACCAGAGCAAAGAGAAATATTTTTGAAGTTGCTGCTGAAATTACAAATCTAAACTAGTCGGTTAAGTCTGTCAATACATTTTGGACTCTGTTAGCATACATCATTTTGATGCGGACCTTAACCAGCACAAACTTACCTCGGATAATCCAAATTGATCGAGTGCATCTTCATAATAGTCAGACACAGCGTGACGTTGGGCGTGAACTCGTAGCTGAACTCTGCCCGCACGGCCTCGTTCCGGCCCGCGTGCACGGACAGGCACCAATCCATGCAAGTGGCGCCCTGAAAGCCGAGTCCGAGTGGCTGCTCAGCATACATAACTTTGATGCGGACCGTAACCAAACTTACCTCGGATAATCCAGATTGATCGAGTGCATCTTCATGATAGTCAGACACAGCGTGACATTGGGCGTGAACTCGTAGCTGAACTCTGCCCGCACGGCCTCGTTCCGGCCCGCGTGCACGGACAGGCACCAATCCATGCAAGTGGCGCCCTGAAAGCCGAGTCCGAGTGGCTGCTCAGCATACTTTTGATGCGGACCGTAACCAGCACAAACTTACCTAGGATAATCCAGATTGATGGAGTGCATCTTCATGATAGTCAGACACAGCGTGACATTAGGCGTGAACTCGTAGCTGAACTCTGCCCGCACGGCCTCGTTCCGGCCCGCGTGCACGGACAGGCACCAATCCATGCAAGTGGCGCCCTGAAAGCCGAGTCCGAGTGGCTGCTCAGCATACATAACTTTGATGCGGACCGTAACCAAACTTACCTCGGATAATCCAGATTGATCGAGTGCATCTTCATGATAGTCAGACACAGCGTGACATTAGGCGTGAACTCGTAGCTGAACTCTGCCCGCACGGCCTCGTTCCGGCCCGCGTGCACGGACAGGCACCAATCCATGCAAGTGGCGCCCTGAAAGCCGAGTCCGAGTGGCTGCTCAGCATACATAACTTTGATGCGGACCGTAAAAAGCAAAGACTTACCTCGGATAATCCAGATTGATTGAGTGCATCTTCATAATAGTCAGACACAGCGTGACATTGGGCGTGAACTCGTAGCTGAACTCTGCCCGCACGGCCTCGTTCCGGCCCGCGTGCACGGACAGGCACCAATCCATGCAAGTGGCGCCCTGAAAGCCGAGTCCGAGTGGCTGCTCAGCATACATAACTTTGATGCGGACCGTAAAAAGCAAAGACTTACCTCGGATAATCCAGATTGATTGAGTGCATCTTCATAATAGTCAGACACAGCGTGACATTGGGCGTGAACTCGTAGCTGAACTCTGCCCGCACGGCTTCGTTCCGGCCCGCGTGCACGGACAGGCACCAATCCATGCAAGTGGCGCCGCTGCCGGCCGAGTCCGAGTGGCTGCTCAGCATACTTTTGATGCGGACCGTAACCAGCAAAAACTTACCTAGGTTAATCCAGATTGATGGAGTGCATCTTCATGATAGTCAGACACAGCGTGACATTAGGCGTGAACTCGTAGCTGAACTCTGCCCGCACGGCCTCGTTCCGGCCCGCGTGCACGGACAGGCACCAATCCATGCAAGTGGCGCCCTGAAAGCCGAGTCCGAGTGGCTGCTCAGCATACATAACTTTGATGCGGACCGTAACCAAACTTACCTCGGATAATCCAGATTGATCGAGTGCATCTTCATGATAGTCAGACACAGCGTGACATTGGGCGTGAACTCGTAGCTGAACTCTGCCCGCACGGCCTCGTTCCGGCCCGCGTGCACGGACAGGCACCAATCCATACAAGTGGCTCCGCTGCCGGCCGAGTCCGAGTGGCTGCTCAGCATTAGGTTGTCGTTGTCCGAACGAGCCTTTTTGTGCATGGTCTGGGTGTAGCAGTCGTCGCAGACCCGGAATTTTACGCCGCTTGGGTATGTTGGCACCTTTAAAGTAAATAAACAAAAATCATATCGGAAGATCTGAAGAAGTGGTTTTGCTGAAGCAAAACAAGTTTAACATTTACTAACATTAGTTTGAATCGAATCATTTCATGAATCAAATCAAGAGTTTTACGCCTAATGCCATCACAGGAGAGAGAGAGGACTTCCCAAGTTAAGATACTTATTTAACATCATTGTAATATTCTGATTCCGTGCAATGCAAGCCAGAGCACCCCTCGCACTCCGGCTCGCTGGCTCCCACCGTGCGCAAACCCTACTGGGCCCGCAACTACGAGGTACCCTTAGAGCGGCTCCGGCCCCGCCCGGCCAAACAGAATCTAAGTACCAACCTCAAGATCAGAGGCAAGAATCTGACATATTAATTATGAACAGTTTCAAGAAAATAAGCACGACAAGAAAAAATATAGTATTAATTAAATATGTATAGTCTACCTGCATTCTATTCCTTGAACAAGCGTGACAGACGAGTCTCCCACAGCGGCGGCAGTGATGCCGACGGATGATCATAGAGAATATAGAGTCGCGGCACAGCATGCAGCGGTCCGCCGAGTAGTCCTCCGCCCACTGCTCCTTGCCGGGCACCTGCTCCGGCATCACGAACGGCCGCGACGCCGCCTCGATGTTGATCGAGTCTATCGACTGCATCAGCGAATCCTCTGACGGCTTCGGAACCGCACACACATTCCTCGGATTCTTCATATCCAATGCCTTCTCAGCGTAAAACCTCAGCAAACCATCAACAGCGTTCCGCGATATAACTAAACTTTCAATCGTCTTAATATTGTAATACAAGTTGTCACCGCTGGGATCCTTCTTCAAATTCGGCGATATTTTGTTAATTATACGAGCCAAAATGTCCAATTTACCGTTCATGAGGAACTGCTCGAGCATTAGTAAAGGCTTTTCGATGAGATCCCAGAATAGGTTTCGTAAGTTCACATCTATTTCGATCATTATTTGAAGCCCAATTTTGATATTTTCGAAGGATTTCCAGTCGAATGAATTTTCTGAAATGAAATCGATACAGACTTGGAGAATCTCGACGTTTCTGACTTTAGACATCTCCTCTTGAATCAAATCCATGGCCTGATTCATGGGGAGCCTGGCGAGTAGTTCGCGGATGAAGTCTGGGGTGGCTTGGTTGGTGTACTCGAAGAGCTGGCGTAATAGATTCATGATGATCAGGTTCTTCATGTTTTCTGATACCTCATGAACGTCAGCCCATTCCAAGCAAAGTTTGAACTGAAAATAATTACTAGGTTGAATCGTTCGCAATAACTTGGAACTTGAGCATAAGTCTCAGAAAATACATTGATTAAACTCTAGCGGTAGGAACCAAAAACAAATACCTGTTGACTGTCCAAAAGAACTTCAATAACATTTTCAGCATCTTCAATAGATTTTTCATAAATCTCATACCAATGGTGAGCACCCATAATAGACGATATCTGAAATGTATTGGTAGGTTTTAAACAATATGTGCCCATATTTCCAATAAAAGTAGCACTTAAGTTGAAATATTATTAACATATGATATACCTGGTCATACAGTGGTATTTTAACCATCCAATCAGTGCATTTATCGTACAACCCCTCTTCCAGCAACTCTTGATTCAGCAGAAACCGTAAGTAATCTAAAACTTCGATCGCCCCGTCAGCAGGCCAGCTGCACAAATTATTCAGTATCAAGTCTACTTTCAGCTCAGGGCATTTTAGATATTGACAGTACTTCCAATTCTGGCTGATTTTCGGATTCGTTGCAAGTTTAAACAGAATCAGATCCCTCAAATTAGCCAAGTTGGCGCTGCACATCTGTTGCCGCTCCGACAACGAGTCAATGATGTTCAGACATTTCAATATCTTCCCAGAAGCGATTAGCTGTGGCATGTACACGAACAACTTGTCTAAATCGATACTGGTGTGCAGCGACGCCAGGTATTTGTTACCGTCAAACAACACTTTAGTACAGTTAAATCTTTCTAATTCCATGTAATTATTCAGGGCTTTTGTTCGAGCATCCATGCTCTGCTGCAAACTATTTTCATTTGGAGACGTATGTATCTTTTTGATTATGTGGGCGAGTACCCAATTATGAAGCACGATGTATGTAAGACACTGAGGATCAGGCGAACGAGGTAGTGGGGCAAAGTTGGTTACGGGATCTAAAAACAAATTTTCTTCTGGGTTTTTGAAATCGTAAACTGCTTGAAGTAAGCTGTTGAAGTTTACTTCACTAGCTTCTTGATGCGGACCAGCCAAAGTAACAGACGGGCAAAAGTTTAAAATAAGCTTTGGTATGAGGTTAACATTTAACTTTTTGCAAATCGGTTCCAAGTTTGTGACTGGTATATCCTTATTGTTTATCATATTTCCGAATATATCGTGAAGTTGTCTCCCCAAAACGGAAAAGTAGGGTAGATCGGAAACCACATCTGTGGACCGATTTTCTTCCTGTTCTAGTTGTGACACAGTTTTGCAGTACATGTAACACATCCTCAAGTACGGAATCCTCGTCTTTCTGTTTCCATGTCGCGACACTTCTGCAATATTGCAAAGATCTTTATCTGACGCAGCGACGACATTCATGTAAATCTGATGATACTTCTGAAGTAAAATCTGGTCAAGTTCCGTAGATTCTTTCTGATTTACTACTGGCGCTAAATCTTCGCAAGACTGTCTCAATTCTTTGGAGAGTTGATTTAACTTACAGAATTCTTTATGTTTGATCGGTATTCGACAGTCAGTTATTAGTCCGCAAATGTTATCAACAAATTCGAACGATTTCTCTGTGTTGCCAAATATTTCGAATGTTACACTAGCAATGTCTTCAACGAATCTAATGTAGTTTGTTTTCTTGACTGCAGCAACGTCAGTCGAATTCCTGACTTCGGCAAGTTTTCGCTCGACGACGTTAATTAGGCCGTAAGTGATCTCCCTGTTGAGTCCACTGCTAATTAAAATATCTACGGCATTTATGAACGGAGCGTTTTGGTGTGTGTATAATTGCAAATGCGGATGCCGCCCTGCTAGTTCTATTATATCGAAGGAATTAGGAGCTCTGTTTGAGGCCAAGAAACCCTCAACCAGACCCATGACTTCAGTCGAAACCACTGATAGGGCTGAAAGCTCTTTAGTGGGGTACCGTGTGTCGTCTCTATAATATATGATGTTTTTGATTTTCGCTACTAGATGTCTTAATTGCTCTGTGAATGTCACTTCCGTTGCGATTTCGGAGTCCGCCAAGTCGAACATCTGGAACAAATATCAATGGATGGTTTAATATGCTACAGTTGAGGTTTATTCTTGTAATAAAGTAAGGCTTCTTTTTTGTTATTTAAGGCTACACTAGCAATGTTGAGTCTGAAACTAAACTATCAGAATTTAATTAAGATTCACCAAGAGAGCCCAATTCTTGGCTAGGCATCGAACCAGCGACCCCTCAAACGATTGCTAAAAATAATAGATACAGTCATCCATTCAGAATTACACGAGTCCGAGTGCCACGTAAAGCTCCCATATTTTGAACCTTATGTTGGTATTAGTATATATTTCTATCTTTTTCGTAAATACACTGCTCAAAAGTGTCTACGGATATCTCAAGCATTTTCATACAAAGTATAGCTATTTGGGAGGCTGTAAAAATTAAAATATTGATACCAACGTAGAAATTTTTAGAACACAGAAACTGCTATATCTGCCCTTTCAGATTGTATGAAGAAATTCATTGTAGTAGCATTAATGTACAATCGTAAGGCCGTTAAAAAAAACACAGATTTTTCTTTTAAAAGGTGTCAAAATTTTAGCAAAATCAAACGGTTTTTTTTGTAATATTCTTAACCTTTATCTTATGCCTCTGTCCTCGCGTTATTCTAAGATAATGCTCAACTTGTAAACAAACTTAACTTTATGAAATATTTGAAAACTGATATCCCTATGATATCCCTAGACAGTTTTGATGTGTGTATTTAAAAACAAAGAGTTTTTAGTACCTATCTATTCACGGAGCGGTTATCAGTCAACTGTCAAATAGACATTATGATAAAATTGACAAACAGTGGTAGGTCCCAGGGAGAATTTATAATGTTTTCCAATTCAGGAATATATGTTACTATATTTCGTCATGTGGGTGCTGAAACCAATAAATATAGAAAGTGCTGTGATTCAGAAATCGCACAATGTTATGATGAAGAACAGTATGCATTATAATATAGATGAAGATATAAATGATGATGATTATGTGATGATCAGTAATGATCAGGTAGCAAACTTCGACATAGAAGAGAACAGGTTTTATGAAATAAATAAGTAAGTAAGTATATAAAAGCATTTTTACAATTTGCATGAGATGGAATGCTCATTTAATAATGCTGACTTGAAGTTATTATTTTAGATTAGCTAGTGAAGAATATAAAAAAACGTTTAAGATTAAGTTTTCCGAAGACATTGCGACTGCATCATACAACGAATTTGGTGTCGTTACCAAACTGATAAATAAAGTAAGTCCGTAAATAAAGATACTGTTAAAAACAGAATTTTATTATTAAATATAGATAATCGTATTAAAATTAACTAAGTAAAACTGTGAGCAGACTCGACCTCATTATTAGTAATTAGAATAGGTACCAAACCATTATAGTGTTATCGTCTACATTGCTTAATATCCTTTCGCGTAATATCCCATCAACGGGACGTGGGCGGATATTATAAAGAGGTAAAGTTTAGAGAACGTCGAGTCCCAGCAGTTAAGACTCTGGCACGGAACCCGGTGGTCCCGAGTTTAAGACTGGCCGGAACACCACGGTGTTTTCCGGTGAGCATACCGGGTAACTGCGGTAGACTTGTGTCCTTTACCACGTTAGGTTGAAGCTCACTCAGCAAATTTTGGGATTCTTAATGTGCCGTTCACCATGACGACAACAATCAGTGTGCCTCTGACATGCTCGTTTGGGATATGGTCGTGAAGGTATGTTATGTTTAAGTATGAATGTAGGAGGTAAGTAAACATTGGAACTATCCATTCAAGTAAGTACTTTACTAATATTGAGAATGGACCTTCAAGGTGGACATAAACTATATTTTTGCCCATTTGAATAAAAGGGAATATTTCCATGAGGACGAAGCCACTGCTAGTCAAATACAAATACACTCGTCTTGTCGGAAATTGTCTCTCACAGTGTGAATATAAACTTTACCTAGATAATTGATTCGGTATGGTCTAAATAAATAATTTGCCAGCTTTGTACGATAATATTACGCTCATTAGTCACGCTCGTGCAGACATGGTTCAAACATATTATAATTCACAACTATGTTATTGTTTCAGCGATCGAGGCGTTCACCTCGAAAGAGGGAAGTGTCGAATTCTCTAACAGATTATGATTACGAATATCTTTTGAATGAGTATAACGAGGAAGGTATAGATAAAACGAAGTCTAACCGCAGTTATAGATTTAGTGACAAAGGTAATTAACTTTTTACCCTGGATAATCCAACAAAAACATGATACACAAGGGTCTATCCACTAAATTATCCATTACACTATTATGGATCTATTCACACGTGCCCATTGTGACCACAGCAAGTGGGCGGGTGCTAAATTATATGACAATGAGTAGTTTATTATATTACACACACCACATGCTGCGATGTAGTGTAGTGGTGGTTCGTCTCAATGGTCCCTCTGCCAGCAATTAAACCAGCTTGATTCTGATAGGGCTATACCTACATAACGGCCTGGTGTTAAAGCTCACATTTCAATTGGATACCTAAGTAGGAATTGTCAAATCTAAAGAATTAAATATTTGTGACCACTTTACAAAAAGATCATCTACCTCACAGTAAGCAGAGCTGGTTACCCATGACAGTTACTGATAGGCATAATACCTGACTAAAAAATGTTAACGTCTCACAGTTTACTTAAATAGCTTCAAGATTATAGTAAGATTATCAGAAACCTAATTGACTATTAGTAAATTACATATCTAATTACTCACTGATGTTTTTGACTAGATGATGATAAACACTAATATATTTAATGGTGATTTGAAAATAAACAATAGGGTACTTGTCTTTTGTATACTATTGCAATCGGGTGAGGAAAGGAACAACGATCAACGGCATGACAAGGTACTCATTACCGGTCGTTTCTCTTTGCTTCATTGTAAATAATTTGCCATGAGCCACTGACTGCAGGTACATAATTATAGTAAGTAAACCTATTACAGATACTTTAGAAACTGGGCTGTTCTACCAAATTCAAAGAATATTTGGAATGCAATACAAGAAGTGCATCGAAGGAGATATTGGCTTGAAAGCAGTGAAATGTTTACCGCAAGATTATCGTACTCGCGCGAAACCAGCAAGCGAGTGTGCGGGCCAACTGTGGAGGATTGTGAGGATATGGGTCATGGTTTATCTGGTCATAGCAATCCCTTTATGGTGCACAAGAGGTTACAACTTTTTATTTCACTTAAACTTATATCAAAACAAAAACAGTGGATAGACCTCTAATTATTACGCTGACTGTATTTAGAAGAGTTGCGAGTCGCGGGTCTCACAGCACAGTACAACATAATCAGAATCTATCAACTACATCTCAAACGGGTCTACTACGCCATATCGAATGCCAATTGATCGATAGTCAAATGATCGACCACTATAAATCGAAAGGTTAAATCATCGAACGTTCAAAATATCGAATCGTCAAATGATCGAACGTTCATAATATCGAATTGTTAATAAATCGAAAGCTCACTACAACGAATGCTTAATTTATCGAACATTATCCGTTGCATAGTTTATCACATCTTTTCTTTTTTTTTTGTTTCGTGGGGAAATCCTCAGGGATACCTCGCTGTCCGGGGCGACAACGAGGTTATGTCGGACTCCTACCGACTAAAACCCCACGGCACTAGACCGTGGCACCTTGGCGGCGAAGCTGGATCCTACCGTAAGTAATACCACACTGCTCCGCCGCCAGTTCTAGCCCCTAATGGGGCCCCCTCAAACCGACCCCGCAAGGAAAGGGGGTGGCCACGAAAGCGCCTGGAGTACACAGACACTTTTGCCGTCTCTGTGGACGCCGTGCAATGCAAGCCAGACCACCCGCGCACTCCGGCCCGCTGGCACCCACTGTACGCAGACCCTACTGGGCCCGCAACCACGAGCCACCCGAAGGGCGGCTCCGCTGCCGCAACCAGCGGTACGGCAAAGCCGGGCCGCGACGCACAGGGGGGATCAGCCTCGGATCACTGGCCCCCACCAACCGATTGTGCGCCGCGGCCTTCACCACGCGCCTCAGGGCGCTTGCAGGCCCCACTGGCCCCACAATCCCACGTGTAGCCGTTGCGGGCTGCAGCGGGTGGGTGGCAAGTCCACCACACTGCCACGCTTGAGTTCTCTTGGCTTCCCGGTGGTTCCGGTACTAAGCCCCCTCGCCACGCGAAGGCGAGAACTCACCCCCTCATGAGTGCCAATTTTCATCCTTCACTACGCCAGCTCAATAGATGTTCCCGTTCAGGATGTGATAAACTATGCAACGTATTAATGTTCGATATATTAAGCATTCGTTGTAGTGAGCTTTCGATTTATTAACAATTCGATATTATGAACGTTCGATCATTTGACGATTCGATATTTTGCACGTTCGATGATTTAACCTTTCGATTTATAGTGGTCGATCATTTGACTATCGATCAATTGGTATTCGATATGGCGTAGTACACCCATCTCAAACATAATCTCATTTTCCAGGTCTGTGTTGCTGTTGCCTGTTCTGTAAATTCTTTAAGCCACACCAAACTATAGAAGAAGCCAAAAAATACATCATAATGAACCCACCAGGATTGCTACTAACTAGAAAAAGGCATGAAATCCTCTACGAACCTACAAAAAGCGAAAGAGACAGTTATGAACAGTTTGAACATTTAATAAGAACTATTTGATATACATAACATAAGCACACGCAATAATCTATAAAATAAATAATATTTTGAAATATTTTACGCCAGTCATTTGCTAAAACGCACAGTTCTGCAACGATCGATACATACCTACATACCAAACAAAACCACAACTACCCAGGCCGCACAAAATTCGTCTTAATTTCTATAGTTTGTAGCGTACCGTGTGCGGTGAGTTCATATAAAATATGTGAAAACTACAGGAAATATGCCGTTGGCGGCGTTTTGGGCCGGTTTGGCTTAGGTTAGTGGGTTATGTTAGGCTACATCGACGAGACGTAGTTATGTAGTATCTGTAAATGGACTCTTACGGGTAGTTGTATCATGCAGAGGTTTTTTGGTATTTCAATGAGATCTATCCTAGGACATTTAGCATTGTGCAGAATTTAAAAGAGACATTGTAAGAATGTAGGTACTGATGTTAAACATACCTCTAAAATCTGGTTAGCTTTGGAGAAGTCGTTGTTGTAAAGTGCCAGCGCCACCAAACAATTAGGTTTTGCCAGCATTACCGATATGAAGTCGATGTTATTGCTTTTTGTAGACAAAACAGCTGAAAATTTAAATTAATTTCATTGTCATGATGTTATTGATGTTATTTTGAGGGCGTACATTGAAACTCCAGGCAGTATAGTATATTGCAAAACAGTGCGAACAGCGCCAACTGGCACCAGTTGTGGTGACCCTTTTTTTATACGCGACGAAGCGTCTGAGGACGTTCAGAGTGAACACCCGCGCTCCGAGAGCTTGCGCAAACCCTTAAGTGTTAAAATATCTAAATAATGATGAATTCATAAGCGTCTCCATGCCTCACTAACAGGCATACTGTCTATTTTGACAAAAAAAAACATACAGTTTAATTAATAAACTCCTCCTTTTTTAATTCGATCAGTTTAAAGTAATATGAGAAATATGAGGGCCACCAGCTTAAAGATAGAAGCTTTAGATAGAAGGCAACAAGGTTCAGTCAGGCCCCAGATAGTCAAGAATGAAGATGTTGCACCTTCTAATGACTATAGATATTTAGATTAGATATATAGATAGATTTTATAGAAGCTCTTAATATTTAAAGATAAAAAAGATATTGAAGGGTCTGAAACTAACCATCATCATTTGCTGAAATGGTTGACGAGAGCATAACATGCTCTGGATCCGCCTTTAAATGGTTGTGCCTCTTCCTTGTTTTAGGTTTTCTTCTCAAAGTTTTGACTTCAAATTCCCGGTTATCTTCCTCACTGCTCTCATCAACTTCAACATAATCCAAGCACAGTTTCAACTGCAGTGGATTTGCGTCTGGAGAGAGTGTTGAGACTAACTGCAGTTTCCATATTGAGTGATTGACCACTCTCACCAAATTCTTGAACCTTGCAGTTACATCTTGAGTCATTTCATCAATCTTAAAACTGGCCTCCAGTTTTTCCAAGCATAGTTTCAATGTGTTCAGAACAATTTGTGTTGTCAAAGCATTGCACATGAATCCTGCATTATTGCTATTTGTACTCACAGGGCTCTTACTTTGCTTCTTGGAATAAAAGTATGAGCACTCAGAGTGGGTGCCACATGGTAGCTCTTGGCTGTGTTCATAACAAGAGAAATACTCATATCTTAGGAATAGACAAGAGAAAATGTTCTCAATCACTTCAATGCAATATTGCAAAGGTTGTATGGAAAGGACAAGGCGTTTTATCTCCTCTAATGAAGAAGTTGTTTCTTGAGGGTCTTCAACCCCTTCAGAAGAGTTAAGTATGGTATCTATAATGGTAGTTATAGCACAGTAGCTATTATAAGTTAAAACATCCCAATTAATTGATACTTTAGACAATTTAACATCAGATTTATTATTTAAACTTCTCAGTTCAGTCATAAAATCATTATTTGTATTTAACAGTCTTGATACTTTGTATCTATCAACTTTGGAGAGCCTGCACACCTGGGATATCACAGTTAGACAGCTTTGTTGCAGAACTTGACTAAAAATGGATGTGGTCATTATTTTGCAGTTATTTTCCAAGCAAAACTTTATGACTGTTAGCTCTCGTTTTATTTCAGTAAGGTAAAACTGAAGTTGCTCATCTGCTGTAGTGTATGTGTCAAGTATTGAGAATATATTGGTCAATTGATGAACAAGTGATGACAAATCATATGTTTCAGCACTGTTAGTTAAGTCAATGAGTACCATTATGAGTATTTGTTTGGTAAAATTGTTTATTTTAAATGTGACATTTTCCATATCATGGAGCTGATGTTTATAAACTTCTGCAGCCTTCAGTAACCAATGTGTCTTATCTTGATAACACAATTCTAACATGTACTCTGGTGTTAGTTTAAATTCTTTCTGTGGCTCATTCTTCTGCATGGCCTCTGAAGCAATGCTCAATAATTCAGGCCTATTTTGTGGTATAAAACTTAGCAATATTTGCTTTCGATATTGTCTGAAAGAGTCTTCAGACAGTGGTATTAATATCTGTTGTATGAATTGGTTCAAAGAGCTTTCCATCCATCTTACTTGGGAAATAAGGGAAATTAATCTGTCAGAGTAGTTATTTTCTTCAAGTTCACTTTTTAAAACATCTAGAAATATCTGTTGAACTTTATTAGTGTTGACTTCATTACATGACTGCTCCTGGATGTAGTTCAGGATTGTTGAAGTAGTCACAGGATTACTTTTTAAACTCAGTTTAAGAAAATCAAAAGTTTCATTAGAAATATCTGTTTGAGGTTTAGATTCCTCTGTGTCATAGAAATATTTAATAATTTCCTGAAAAGAAACAAATTGCACTTAACTGAATTGATTTGGTAAACACAAAAAAAATATAAGTGGTCAAATAATAATTGTTTGTTTACCTCAAATATGTCCTCAGTAACATCATCAAGGAGGTGTAACAAATACTTTAGCTCCTCCTCTTCCATATTTAGTTTGTATGCTACAAAACATTAAAGATCAATTAGGAAATACATAACATTTTCATATATTTTAATTTGTGTTCTAAGGAATGAACTCTGAGCATTATTACCTGAGAAAGTTTTACATAACACACAGGCATTACTTATACATAAATGTAATGCTTATGTGGTTTTACAAACTCTTAAAACTGAAAAAAGTCCAAGAGTTATGCTTATGCTGGAAGTTTTCTCTATTTATGTTATACAATGTTGATAAACAGCACTGTAAACTACCTTGCAAAAGTAAACACAATAATTATGTCAGTTGCTTATCATTTGATTGTGTTACTGACCCAGCCAGGTCAACAGTGGACGCCACTGCCGCATTACGTGCACTGATTGTTACTACAAGGAACAAAATTACTAAAAATGCCCTTTTGAGTTGGTTCCATTTGTCCCAGACAAAAAAAAAGGGATATATCAATATAAACAAAGTTTATTTCGTAGATGCCTTCATGTCGTTGACCACAAAATTATGTTGCTAAAATTAAAATTACACAATTTGATACTATAGCTGCCCAGCAACAAAGCAAAGTAGGAAATAAACTTACTGTACGATTTAGTCAAAACATCGAGGATAAGTTCTGCCTTCTAGCACAAATTCAAGAACACAGTGATTATACAGGGGGTTGGTTTTAAGGCAAACAATGTAATGAATAGGCTGAGATTGACTGTTTTTGTTTGGTTGATTTATAAATAACTGATTGTGTGCTATTCATAAGAATAGGTTCACCACAGAACACATAAACTATAGAGGTTCACTCACTGACAAAACGAATTCTACCAACAAAAAGTCAAAAACTAAACAAACTGTCAAGTGTCAATCGCAGATGACTGATGATGAAAGTGACAATAACAAAAGACGCGGTCCGTTTTGAGTCAAAAGTAATTTTAGCACGCTCACTCGCTAGTCAGCGACCTCGTAGCCAATGGACTCCTAATGACAGGCGAGAGCATAGATGGAGCAGCATAGCCTCTCACTCGCCTTTCTTATGGAGTCTATTGGTTGTGAGGTCGATGAAATGACCACACCACACCATTTTTTTCTATTTATTTTGTGGCTACAAGCTTTAAAATATTCGGTTTCACGTTAGGTGTACCGGACTGGGAATTCGGACAGATGTCGGACAGTTTGATGAAGAACGTGGATTGTGGCTGTATGTTTTCAATTATTCGTACCACTTTCATAAAAAAGTAAAAAGTCCATCCGAGTTCCGAGTAAAAAAAAGATCACGGAAAATTGGAAAATTTTAGGTTAAGTTGCAATAATGTTATGATGAGATTATGAGCTGAAGTTTCGCTTAATACTCTCAATAATTATAAAAGAAATAGTCAGGTGAAACTACCAGTAATGCGATTCATAACACGAAGAAGTTTTGTGCACCAATTCTTCAAAATATTTGATAACCGGGCTAATCACAGTCGGGATCATAATTATGCACTTTCTCGACAGTATATGACGATTATTGTCAATAGACGACTCAAGCCTAACCATGCCATGAAGCTGGTATCCTTATCATGCTTGGAATATTCTTCTGACAACAAGAAACAATTTATAAATTTCGAAAAGAAAACAGATGCCCTGAAAGATGTCATTGAACATAAGAAGGAACAGCTAAAAGACACTGAGCATAGAATCAGACAAAGAGGCGAGGAAATTGTACGAGATATAAAACATCAAAAAGAAGTTACTGAACAAAAATTAAGAGTTAAAAAGGATCATATCATTAAAGATATTTTAGAAACTAAAGCAAAAGTTAAAGAACGATTTGAGGAAGCCGTAGAGGTAATAAACTTGTTCTTTTTATAGTCAGCATTAACTGGAAGTTTTGATTCAAAATGCCAATGTTTTATTGATTTAAGTATTGTAAGCAAATCTTTTTTTTTCAGAAAGATAAAGTTTACACTATACCAAATGTGTTATGTGTTGCAAGAATAGCTATGTCTCCATACTTAGGATACGTAATACTTCAAGACAACTATTCTCTAGCCTTGGGTTTGGTGGCATTTGCTGGTATAACAGATTTAGTAAGTAAACATATTAATGATATAATTAGAAACCTTTATCAGGATATAATATGCCTG
Source organism: Udea ferrugalis (assembly GCA_950022985.1). Classification (NCBI taxonomy): domain Eukaryota; kingdom Metazoa; phylum Arthropoda; class Insecta; order Lepidoptera; family Crambidae; genus Udea; species Udea ferrugalis. The sequence continues at coordinate 7,765,346 of OX465533.1, forward strand.
CCTGTTGTTAGCATTAGATTATACTGAATCATGTTATTGTTTTATTTTTTAGTTAGATGGCTGGATAGCAAGGAATTTCAAAGGCCAATCTTCAATAATGGGATCATTTTTGGACCCCCTTGCAGACAAAGTCCTCATGGCCACCCTGTTTGTCACACTAACTTGGCAGAACCTTATACCTCTTAGTTTGACTCTCTTGATTGTTGGCCGAGATGTGGCACTAGTGGCTGCTGGTTTTGTTATCAGATACATGAGTTTACCCCCACCTGTAAGTATCGTTTGGCTACCATAATGATGTTACTTTGTTAAATTGCTACTAGCTGGACACAATTTTATCCTGTTATTATATTTACTGAAATAAATTTTACTTACATAAGATCTCTTATTGTTCATCAATATGAAAACTGTATTACTTACTTTAATCTTAAATACCCAAAAACTTGTTGGCTGACATACATTATTATTTTTTTACTTTAAATGTATTCCTTTATTTCACATAGCATTATCTAAATTTTTTATTAGGCTGTTCATATTAATTATCAGTGTACCTAGTAATTAACTAGTTTTTGTTGTTTTCAGAGAACACTAAGCAGGTATTTTGACGTGACGCATGCAACAGCACAACTGGCTCCTACTACTATTAGCAAAGTGAATACAGCTATTCAGCTTTTATTGGTAAGTAGACCCCCTTTTGAAGTTGAAGTTTCAACTAGATATGTGCAGGCACAATATTCTTTTAACAAATTACTTAAAGGTATCCAGATACAAAACAGTTTTTTAAGGCCCCATGTCTACAGTGCCGGCAGACGGCGACGGTACGGCGCCTTGCTAGTGAAAGACGGACCATGACTGCACTGCCACCGGTGTAACAACCATCATTCAATTAACAGTTTTGGTATTAATATGGACCGTGCTAGACATATTCCGGATCTTGTTTCTGTAAGAAGGAACAATTACAATTAAAATGAAAACAACGGTGGTCGCTGGTGACAGCGCCGTTTGGTTCGCCAGTACGGCGCCGTACCGCCGACTAAACAGTGCTAACGTGTTCCACTGACTAACCAGTTCTTAGGTAATTTTTCAATACTGTGCTGAATAATTAACTGAAAATAATTAAGATCGACCTCACCTCTTGTCCCTCTGATACCTAAACTTGTGATCTACCCATCAACTCACGCGATTTTCACAGCAGCTGATGACTTGGAATCAATCTGTAACTTGGGTGTATTGAACTTATTGACTGTGAAACTGATCAGAAGTATTTGGTCACCTTGCCTGCTTTAATATATCTGATGGCGACAAAATAATGTCCTTTTACTGTTACTTGATAAATGTGTTTTTGTGCAATAAAGATAATTACCTTATTTTATTTGTATTGCAGGTGGGTACAACATTAGCCTCACCAGTTTTTGGATATGTAGACCACCCTGCACTTCATGCCCTATGTGGAGTCACTGCTGCCTCTACAGTCATATCTGCAATCAGCTATTTAGTTAGTAAGGACACATACACATTTTTAAAAAAGAAATCGTGAATGTGATAATTCTATTTGTTTCATCAGAATATTGTTTTGTATACACTTGTTAGTCTTCCAAAATATATTTTCTTTTGTATTTAACTGGGGTAAAACAGAATTTAAGAAATCTGTACAAATGTAAATAAATTATTAAATGTTTAAATTTGTTTGGTGTGAATCCTATCATTATTAGTTTTGGAGGATAGATCAAAGTAACAAAACTATTCAGAATATCCAGGAAATAAAGATATGTTGGAAGGTTTTAGAAATGAGTGAGTATCAAAATACAAATGGAATCAATTTATTTTTCCTTTCTATTCACATGAATAAATTGCAGATAATTCACATGAAGAGTTTACACAAATTTATAAAAAAATGTAATAAAATTACAAATTATACTTAGACTAACAAAAAATATACTGATATATTCATAACTAATTCAGTTAAGCCGATTCCAATCTTACAAAGAGCAAAAGAGTGTTCCAAATTGATCAAATTCCAAATCATATTTAAAAGCTATTTTATCAATTTCTTCCTCTATTTTTATATTGGTTCAGAAAAGGATTAGGTATTGACCATTTTCATAAAAAGACCTACAAAAATAATATGGTGGAATGTTGAATACTTTTGGTTAATTTTAGTAACAGGTATTTCATAATTCCTTTATGATTTATTTTTGTAAAAACAATGCGATAACTGATGTTAATAACTGCAAATTCATAATAATACTAGTAAATAAAATTATATTTTCTTTGTTAGACTCTTACAGTTTAATCTCAAGTTATGGACTGAATGGATGGTGACAGTTAGATTCCGAAAGGCACATGTACAAATCTCAGGTTTATCTAAATTAGTAGTGTTAATAAATTAATAAACTAAGGACCAATTAAAATTATTTTTCATAAATATAAGGTACCATTTACATTTTTTGGTATACTGTTTCATTTGTTCATCTAACCAGCAGCATTTGAAGCAGGACCCTTTAAAGTGGGGGCAGTAAGCAACAAGGGAATTGGTTAGGTGCTATGCTCTATAATAGTTGGAAATTAGATTACTATAGTTTAGTATGTAATGGCTGCAATGTGTTCCTAATACAATCAATGATATTATTATCTCAGCGTTATGATAGTGTTTTATGTTTAAATAGATTATCGCCTTAGTTTGATGATTGTCATAGCATAAAATAAAATTATATGTTTAAACTTTTATAGACTAGATGAAAAACATTAGAAGTGTTAATGTAAATGAAGCTAAATTTAACTAAATAAATGTCGATGTTCTGATAATCTAGCACTAAACATGACAATAACATATTATAATATTTTAATTATTAATACTACATTAAATTTTAAGCACATCATATTTTTTACATACTTATTTAACAGAAAGGGATTTCAAAATGAAATATGGCAGCGGGGACATCAGGAAATCCATGTGCATCAATACACAAACAATTACCCTAACTCCTAAGACATCTCAACAAATACTGCTCTTATGAAAGAAAAATAAAGAACTCTCTTCATCATTTCTTCGGAAATACAAGGGATGATTCACTTTCGAAAAGATTTTGCCATTAAGCAACCTCTTAGTTTTCAGGCAGCTAAACAATGAACATTTAATGTTGAAAAAAAATTGTGAATGCTACTAATCATACAAAATTGAATTCTTACAGACAATGAAATTAACAACAGGAAAATGTCACAATGTGATAAAAACTTAAATTCTAAACTATAAAATTGTACAAAAATAAAAAAGTGACATAAAATTGCACAAAATATTTTTAAGAACTACATTAGCATGAGAGGATAATCTTCAGAATTTGAATGGTAACAGCACTGACAGATACATTTTACCTAAATATTTGAAATGATTTAGAATAGTCATTACATTATGTATAATTAAACAATTATTATTATTTGCATACAAATATAAAATGCATGGAAATATGGAAATCAAAGTTGCTTTATTAGGGTTATTTAACCAACCTTGTTGATTAATTCGTCGCAAATGGCTGTGAGTTCTTCATTATCTTTTATTTTCTGAGCCAGTGATTCTTGCAAAGAGGAAGAATGTACTTCACTTTTCTTCAGCATCGCATTGAGTTTGAGAATCTCAGCCTGATGAACCTTCTTGACAGAATCAAGCTCAGCATTTGCTTTATTAAGTTGCTGCATAGCATGCTGTCTCAGTGTTTCATATCTAGCTTCTAACTTCTGTATAGCATCATTATTCTCTTCAACAGTCCGTTTTAATGTTTCCTCATTGCTTTTGTAACCTTGTATAATAACCTTGCACCTTTCATATTTTGTGTGAACATCGTTGAAAGCATGTTCCATTGATGCCAAATGTGCCGCTGCTTCATCTCTCTCTCTTATGAGAGTACCTCTCTCTTCTGTCCATCTCTTAGCTTCTGTCTCACGTTCACCAATTAGTGAAGAGATTGTACGTTCATACTCTTCCATAACCACACTCATCTGTTTGTTGTTTCTAACCTTTTCAGCCACACGCTGTGCCAAGGTCTTTTCTTTTTCGGCATATTCCTCATTTTGATCTGTTAGTTTCTTGATTTTTGTCTCACATTCTTCTAACCGATCTCTTAATTCTCGATTGAGATCTCTTAAATTCTGTGCCTCCTCTTCCTGAGTAGTTAACAACTCTTTAACAGCTCTTAACTGCTCCACAGTGTGAGGATCCATGTCAGAGGAGCGGGCGACTACTGGTGGTGGTGGAGGAATGTTAGCTCCAAGGCTAAGAAGACGATCAATAGTAGCAATAGCAGGAGAAACTGTGGCAGGCTTTACTGGAGTTGTTTTTACTGCTGCAGGCTTCACAGCTGGTGTCACTACTTGAGTGGGTTTCTCAGTTGGACCACTGTTGCTTGGTTGCATAGACAATTGCTGCATTGAGTTAACAATATTCTGCTCTGTACCTGACATGGTACTGTCCACAGTTACCACTACTTCAAAAATTTATAGCGTGAGACGGAATAGTGAACACATGGTCCGGCCTGTAATAGTAAAAGTTATGATAAGTAAACAAACATACATACAAACAATACTATAGATGAGCAGGTCTCAATAGAACAAGGGACTGAGTCATTTATGGGCATCGCAAGTCTAAACAGTCACAAATTGTGTGGAATGCTTTACACTGTCGGTCGCAGTTAACGAATTGTAACGAAATGTTAACATCCCACGCATGGTGCAACAAATTCGATCAAAAAAGGAATGTTGCGTACAAATTAGGCAATGTAACCTACCGCAGTGTCCTCGAACCACTTGCAATTTAATGCGAACAAGAGTAACCATTAACGCTTTCAATCCTTATTTAAGTCCCCTAACTGCATAGGTCTGTTTTTAGTAATTAAATATCCACATAAAATATGAAAAGAATGATGACATCAGTCACTTGGCCTTTTCCGTTTTGTGATGTGACTGACAGTGACATTTTTTGACAAGCAACCAAGGTGACAGCCTTGTTGAGCTGCGTTCTAAAACAGGTGTTGGTCATACCTTCCGGAAATTAATAAAACATTCCTAATGCAACTGAGCCGCAACAGTTCCCCATGGTAATAGTGGTGTCGCGTGTTAAATCACTACATGCACAAAATGCCACACAGTCACTACATTTTATCAAACTTTGACAGCTCTTTAGACATTACCTTGCTAGTGGCGCCAACTGGTGAGTACAAACAATTATGGTAGTATTTTTTTTCTATTTCACTGAGTGTTACTAATTTTTCCACAAACCTCAGGAAAACAAACTTACTTAATCTAAGTAAATAATGCATTGTTATTTTCTCTTTACGAGAGACTGGAGTCTACCGTCGTCGAGTTCGACAACCCATTTGGTGTTATGGTTCAAAAGTAGGCTATTACACCTCTGGTCGCGGGTTTGATCCCCGCACAGTACAAACATTTGTGTGCATTAAACATGTCTGTTTGAACTGGTCTGGGTGTTTCCTATTTATATTATGTATGTTTTACAAAAAATATGTTTTTCCGTTGTCTGATATCCCATATCACAAGCTTTTATAGTTGCTTAATTTGGGGCTAGATAGCGCTGTGTGGCATAATGTCCAGTGAATTATTTATTTTGAAACTAGGCAGCCAGTGGCCGGCCCGTTAATATAGGCAAACTAGGCGACCGCCTAGGGTCCAACCAAAGCTTCGGGCAATCGGTGGCATAACAAAGCTAGTGTGGCAGAGAAGTCGTCAAACTGCGCGACAGCGGGCCGAGCGCGATTTAATCGAAATGCATAGATTTACGTTTAGGGAAACGAACGTTCTTGGCAGCCATTTAGCGAGTCGCGGCGATCAAAATGGTCACTCGCAACAGGGATGGGATACAATGCTATCGGATGCCTTTTCTTGGGGGCGCCATCGAGTATGGTAAACACATGGGGTCGCTATCTCCGTGTTTTGCCTAGTGCGCCAAAATAGCTAGAACCGGCGCTGCTTGGGCTGAACACCAGTCCTCCAACCCTTGGTTTTCTCCAACTGCTGGAATTTCTCATCTACTATATAAAAAATAAGTCGGGTTTTCCTTCCTGACGCTATAACTCCAGAACGCACGAACCGATTTCCACGGTTTTGCATTCGTTGGAAAGGTCTCGGGCTCCGTGAGGTTTATAGCAAAGAAAGTTCAGGAAAATTTCAACAGAAAAGCGGGAAAATCTTTTTTCACATACGAAGTCCACGCGGACAAAGTCGCGGGCGGCTGCTAGTTTTCCATAAGATTATTTCCTGTTTTTAACAAAACAGATTGAGATGAAACGGTTGGTCTACATTGCAATAGTGGGCGCTAACGGGCCTTGTCTAACCTTTTCATCCACTTTCCCCTACCTTTGAGTTGTTTGAAATCGCTTTCCAGCAAAGCGGCCTAGATGTACAGTGAACGGTTCATCAGACTACGTCATTTTCGTTTTCTATCTCGCTTTTGCCAAATAACGTTTCTTTGCAATAGAGCAAGAACTGACCGCAAATGGGTAGCCTGTCATACCCGTTGACCGTACATGGTCCACAAACAGTAAGAAGTACTTAGTAAACAGTAAATTTGGATTCAAGCCAGTAGATGTCAGAACTATCGCTGTGCATTATTGAGGATTGCCCATCGACCTCTACTGCGAGGTTGATGAGCTTGCCTGAATTTGAACAGTCTGTCCATTTACGCCACACCTTAAATAGATTTATTGAAAAAAGTTTATCCTCATCAAGAGCAAGAAAAAACACGCAAATAGATAAGCCGTTTACTGTACCGTCTTTTGGTAGTTAAACTAAAAAAATATTTGAACAGTTTTATTATTTAATTATATAACATCATATAACTATAACATACTATTATACACCAACAATGTATCTATCTGTTTTGTACATTTCATAGGCAAAATCTTCCTGGTGGGTTGGGTCGAATTCCAGACCTGGGAATAAAACAAAACTTAGTTAAGATTTCGAGATAGTAGTTCAGCTATTCTGAATAAAGTTAATTCTGTAGAAATTCGTATTTCGGGAAAAGTTTAATATTTAGGCATATGGCTCTCTCTATAATTCCTTGAATTACCTTTTACATAACATAAACGGCCTATATACGTCCCACTGCTGGGCACAGGCCTCACCTCAACTATGACCAATTACCTTTTACTAATTCATATTGTAATAAAAATAAAGGAGGATCTTTTTAAGAACACATAAGAATACTTACCAACATATTCTATTTCTAAATTGAATCTACCGGGGATCTTGTCACCACATGATATACCAAAGTGGGTAATTCGGTCTAAGCGCATCCTGTTCTGTTTATCCTGCAGTCTTCCTTTCGAGCCGAAAACAAATTTGGAAAATGGGATCTGAAATAAGCAAAATCAAAACTTATGAATGACAGATAGAATCATTAGGTAAATAGAAAAAAAAACTACTTCATTGTACTGTAAGCACCAGACATGACTATCTATCATCATGTCTTACAAATACATATTACATTAATAATAAATAAGTATGTATTTAATTTCATTAAACAAAGAATATGTATGTAGCATATTCGTTTTAAATTAGTAACAGCTTGAACGAACTGAGATTTGAGTAAAAAAACGTTTATACATACTTTTGAAAGTTGCCAATAGGGTCCTCCTCTTGTATACAGTACATAGTGGTAGATATCATTCCACGAGATGTCATAGGTTCCTTCACAGGAGATGTTCAGTAAGTAGGATCTGCCATCACCTCTAACTTTCAAAACTAAGGTGTTATACAAATTCCAGTCATATGTCGCGTCTCGTTTGAAAGATTTCTGAAACAATGAAATATTATTCATAGTGCCCAGATAGTTCGTTTTCTTTTCGAATCTTCATTAATTGATGTCCACATCCGGGGTGTAGATGGATGAGATTGCAGACTAACCAATCTACCTACTACTCGGCACTTCGGCAGCGCCACGGGTTCCCTAGTTCACAACGCCACGCCGCCATTTTTTAATCCTCAGGTTTAACCGAAGCACACAGGCACTTAGGCCGACTAGCCTAGCACAGAGACTGTTATCCAAAAAAGGATAAGGACACCCTTGAGAATAGTTTTAACCACCTACTTCTAGCAGCGACAGACAGCCGGGACCAACTACCTTACGTTCCTCAAGAAACATGGAGCAGTCCAGAAATACATCACAAAATTTCCACCCGACCTGGTTTGGGTAGGTTAGCATCGGTTATTGTTGGGGGTCGGCTGTGGCCATTCTCGGGCACCTCCGGCGTATAATGAACAGTTGATGACCAAAACTCACTCTAACTCTCTGAGACCTCATTGCACAATAGCCGGCCTTCTTGATCCGTCCATCTTTGGGCACCCGGAGGTCGAGGTTTCCGTGGAACTTGGCACGCCCGGCCTCACTCAGCTCTAGCTTACACGAGCTGAAGCCTTGGTTGTGGTCGCTGTCGCTGGTCGCTGTGAACTTATCTATGGCAGCCTGCTCATTGAAACACCAAAGGATATCAGTTTCACCTGGAACAGTGATAAGGTAAGTTATTGTAAAAACGTCTCTGATGCAAAATGTGACCATTTCAGTTTTCATCAATGCTTCTTAAAACCTGCCCAAAAATCTTACAGCGCATTCCGGATTCAATACATTATCTAACGCCACAGTTATATTACATAGACAGATAGATACACATTTCTTATTGTACAAAAACAGTACAGCGTCCTGTGCTTACTTGCAAGCAGGTTAGGCTGCTCCTATTGCTTACTGGAAATTGTGGAAATAAGGTGAAAAATGAGCAGTAGCATCAAAAGAATCGACAAAACCGGCACCTGTGTGCCTTAGGATTTAGACAAGATTAAGGCTAACCTTAGCCTCATAAAATCATTTATAGCATGATTCGACTGATTGACAAATATATAGACTTAGTTTAATTATTCTAACTGGAAGTAAGTCAGCTACAGCAGTTTATTGCAGCTCAATTGTATTAAATCTAAGATAGTTACCCCCGAATTCACAAACGACAATCAACGCCAAGCACGCGCTCACGCTCATTCTGTCCCTTTCAGTTCTATTGACATTTTACGGGACAGCATGAGCGTGAGCGCGTGCTTAGCGTTGATTGACGTTTGTGAATTCGGGGGTAAGGATCATAGAGTAACTTAAAAAGTAGGATTAACGGTTCAGAAGTTGGCTTCTACACAAAAGGTCTCGGGTTCGATCCCTCCACAGTACAAACATTAGTGTGTATGAACATGTAGGTTAAAAAAATGTTTAGTATGTTTTTCTGTTGTATCCCATAGCACATGCAAGCTAAGCTTTGCTTAATTAGGAGATAGATGACGCAGTGTGAAATAGTGTCCGTGAAATTGATTATGGTCCTTGAATTTTCATCCCATACCTTTAGTTTATTTATGTTGTCCTACTTTTTTTGCTACCTTTTTTAAATGCGAAAGTTTGTATGTGTGGATTGATAGATGTGTGTTGCTCTTTCATGTAAAAACTACTTATGGATTGTAATGAAACTTTACAATAATATAGCTTATAGCCTATGTCCGATTCAGATGTACAAGCTAAATTATTGTAAAGTTTCATTAAAATCCATTCGGTAGTTTTTACGTGAAAAAGCAACACGGCACATCCACTCATACAAACTTTCGCATTTATAATATTAGTAGGATATCACTTTATTAAGCCTTTCACCGCCGTCGGTCACTTTAACAATCGAATTCTTATTGTTTGTGACCGGCGTGGCGTTCAACGTGTTAAGAAATAAAGTTGACGCGGGCGAAGTCGGGGGCGGCCGCTGGTCATAAATAAATTTAAGGTGGTTTCAGTAATCCATGGATTACTGGCTGGCCAAAACCCCTACCCTATTAGCAGATACGTGGATTTGATATAACCCAATAAGTCCAGTGTAAATAATGAAATCAAAGAACGAGATATTTCTTAGAAGTAATTTATTCGAAAACAAGTCTAAAGGACGCAAAGTAAAATAATTAAACCATAAGTTGCCAGTTCTAGCAGTTCAGATGGCTTATGCCATTGTAGACAAGGCATTAATTAAAAAGTTTATGTCGAAAATATTCTTTTCATCAACATGATTTGTGTTTTAATTACAATTTACTGCCTAGCATATTGTAAATAGCTAAGCCATCTTTACATACCTGCAACCTCCTTGCTTAGAAAAATCACCACAGGAAGAGATTGAATTATGTCATTCATAACTTACTATCATGAAATAGATTAAGTACTTAGTTAAAGTTTATTAGTCTAGGCAAATAAGCAAAAATTAACAATGTTAAACAAATGTAGACTGCTTACTTGCTTTACAAGTTAATGTCAGTTACTACAATTTCTAATAAAAACTAATAATTTCTACACAACCTAACTAGTCAAGGTGATTATTAAAATGTCTTAATTCAAATTAATGTCACATTAAAGCAATATTCAATAATACCAACGAAAATATCAGATAAAATACATAATAAAGGCGATAATAAAACATGAGATTCATCACAGAAAGTTTTTGAGACCAGAGAGTAGTAAAATACTTCCAAAGATTGTACGAAAGAGCACCAATTTAACTCAGTAGGTATGGCAATAAATATGTGGGTAAAGTAAGTCCATCAACGGACTTCATTAATGAGCTGGTCACAGATTCTAGTCAATTCTTCATTGTCTCTAGTTTTTTGAACTAGAGATTCTTGCAACGAGGAAATTGTAATCTCATGCTTTTTAATTGTTGCATTCAACTTTGTAATGTCTACACTATGGTTCTTCTTCAAGTTTTCTAAAGTTTCATTAGCTTTAGCCAAGTTTTCCGATGTAATTTGTTTAAGGTTATTATACAGGACTTCATATTTTTTCATCCCAGCTTCATATTCTGAAATGTTTTGTTCAAAAACCTTTTCTCTGTCTTTAACTTCTAGAACAATACTTTTGCACTTTTCATATTTAGCCAGCAGGTCATTGAATGAGCTTTCCATGCTTGTAAGATGGTTCAGTGCTTGGTCTCTCTCTGCTACTAATTTATCTTCTTGTTCCTGAAACTGAATTTTATCTCTTTGCTGTTCACAAATCAGAGATGAAATGGTTTTTTCATATTCTTCCATAACAATACTCATCTGTTTATTACTCAAGTTCTTGTCATTCACTTGTTGAATCAATTTATTCTCTCTATCGGACAAACTGTCTCTTTCATCAGTTAACTTCCTGATTTTTGCCTCTAGATCTTCAACAGTTCTTGAATGCCTATGATCAATATCTTGTAAAGCAGATCTTAGCTCTCTATTCTCCTGCCTGAGATGAAGAACCTCTTGATCCTGCTTCTGAAGTATGACCCGGAGTGATTGCAGGCGGTCCATCTCTTGGACACTGTAGTTGTGGTACCTGGGACTGCGCGGGGCTGCCTGTGGTGGTGTATTCCCAGATATACTGATGAGTCTATCTGTTGCCACTTGTGTTGGTGTAAGAATTGCAGACACACTACGGATTAGAGCTGGAGTTGGCCTTGAATGTGATGCACTAGATTTTGGGGGCTCACTGCTTAAAACTGGTGGAACCACCTGCATTGGTTTGTCTCTCACATTTGACATTTGAATAGACCCAACTGATATTGAGTGTTTAGGAGTGGCAACATGACTATCAGTAAGTCCTGAAGCTGCACTACCAGTTTCATAGCCAATATCTCCTTCAGTAGAATCAGCGATTGACTCACTATGAGATGACCCAAGAATGTCTTTCCTCTTGGCATAAAGTGGGTCAAACTTCACAAATAAGCTTTCCTTGCCTCTGTCTACCAGGTTATGGTTTCGATTGGACTCTGCACACTTGACCAGGTAGTCCAAGCTAGAGGCATCTATGAACATGTCATCATAATGAGGAACTTCCTGCATAGTTACGTCGCAGATGCTGTCGAATTCGGCTCCCGTAAGTAGATCGTTGGTCACATCAGGCTGCTCCATAAGATCTGCTGTTTTTTTGGGTGACATAGCCATAAGATCACCCATTGATGAGACTGGCGTAATGAAACTGTCATCAGATGCTGCCATACTTCCTCCTCGAGTGGTGATCATGTCCTTTTTGTCTTCAGTGGCACAATTATCGTTTCCACGACCTAACAAGCTTTGAAATTTTTGGTAAATATTCCTAAAGTTGCTACTTTCGTTGGAAACAGACGACGAATCAACAGTTATGATGTTTGAAAACATTCGTTCCTGGTGCCTTGTACGGGCCGACTTCAGTGTAAAATTAAACTATAAAACCAATCTGTCGGTGCTATTTTTATCACACACACAAGGCACAATATGGAAGAGAGAGAATTGTATTTTTACTCCCACAAATTTCAGCTAACGGATCTAAGTTTGAAATGAAGTCGAACTCCGAACAAAAGGCACAGATGTTATTTAAAATTCTGACATCTGACTTTTTAATAATTGGGCATTGGCGACTAAGTCGTGAGCCAAAATTTTTTTGTACTGTGTTTTCGGCTACAGATCATAGCGATTTGAGCCGTTCTTTACTCTGCCTTATAATAATCATTTTACAGCTCAGTTACGTATTTTTATTTATTAAAATTAGAAAAAATCAGGTTTTTTTTTTACACTATTTACCACACAAAACGTGACTTGCGTTGCGACAGTAAATATGCAGCTCAGTTGTGCTTGTGACTGAAACTGTTAGGTTATAAGAGATCATAATAATGCCCCTGTAACCTGATTGCACTGAACTTGAAATTACTATGATCATAGTACTTTCTTAGTTTTTGCTATTTTCAATATTGTCATTGATTTTCTGACAAATGTTTTGAATCAACTCACAACTGCGACTGGATTTTTAATTTTACACAGAAAATACCTAGAATAACATGTTTTAGTTTTTTTTGAGTTTCAACTGTCATGAGTCAGAAAACATTAAATGTATGGTGATAAATTTTATCACCATATTATGGGCAACCAATTATGAGTTTAATGTTTAGCTGAGAACAAATCTAAATTATCCACGGGATCCCACAGCTGGGCAAAGTAATCCTTTCCCCACTTTCATGCTTTTGGGCTTAAGGCAAGTAAAACTTAGAGCTGGGCATATTTTCCAATGTGTTTTCTACACATTTTAGCATGTGGAAAAAATTACATATCAGCTATGCAACTCTTGTTACCATCAAATCGCATCTTGATCTCACTCAGTATAAAACACCCACTTAAATTGTCTATTCTCTTCCCCTTGAATTAGTAGTCTACCTCAGTTCTTTGAAAATAATTTCAAAATATTATTTTTCTTCCTTCGTCTTACATTTGTGTACTTATTAAGATTCACAGAACACTAAAATCGAATTGATCACACTTAAGATGTTTGAATTTTGCATTGGGAATGCCACCCCAGCACAAAATGCACTTGGAAGAATACATTTATGCTGTCACCCATATTCTGGCAAAAAAGTATACTGAGAATGCAATTTTTAGTGCATTTAACAGCAAGCAATGTGATCAGCATTCAATTAAGATAAGAGAAGAGGATATAGAAAATAATGAATTACCTGGACGCGCTACAAGTAGAGGGTCAGTTTCAACCAAATCCTTGACTTCTTGAGAAAATAAACCCAACTCATTTTTAAACTCCTTTATACCGCTTTGCAAGTGTTCCTTGAAAGAAACCCTATGTTTCGTGTCATATCCACCTTTTCTGTCCGGTTCCCAGAATAACCAGCGTTTACAAACATTCTGGACTAAGGATAATCTCAACTTCGGGTTTTGATCTGCATTTTTATACAGTGTGGAGAACTGTCTTTGTATTTTCAAACAGTTAATTGTTCTCGCTAAGGCTGTCATTTGTAAAACGTATTTACCATTACGTAATTACCAATTTTAAATTTTATGAAAATAATATTTTGTATTTTGCACACTTTTTGGGATCTGACAGATGCTAGACAAGTGACACTTGACATGTTTTTTTTTTGAAATTGTGTTTACGGCTTCGGCACTTGTAATGACAGGAAAACACAGATTAAAAATAAGGTTGCAGTCCGAACTGACGTTCCCAGCGTTTGTTTACGGCATTTTTCAGCTTCGCGAATGCTTCGCGCCTTAGCGCTTAACGCGCGTGGGTTTGGATGCGGTTTATACGTTGCTTGCAATCAGCGCGTGGCAAACTCAATCATTGCAAATCCCTAGCGATATTTTTGATTTCGACAAAATTGTTTTTTTACCATCCAAATCATCACGTTTATTTTGCACGTCTAGATACTTAGACAATTCCCTAGCGATATTTTTGATTTCGACAAAATTGTTTTTTTACCATCCAAATCATCACGGTTATTTTGCACGTCTAGATAGTTCTTAATGCTCTAAGTCTAGATATGACACGACGAGTTCTACGTCGTCTGCGTAGCCGTAAAAACAATATTTAAAAAAAAACCACGTCTGCGCCCGTTCTGACAGCTGACCTGACTGACGGACGGGAGATAAGAGATTGCTGGCTGACAGCTCTGTCCACAGAACACACAAACTATAGAAGAACGTCGACTTCATACAAATACAACAGGGTTAAACTTTTCCATAGACCAAATAGAACTGACTATTTCAACGCCATCTTTTGATAGCCCCTATCCAAGTTTTAAACTACTTATGGCGGGAAATTCAAAGAAGTCTTCTGAGAAACGGTAAAATTAGTCATATTACCACCACCTACACTTCCAAGGAAACTAATAAACAACTGTTGTTCATTAGTTTCCTTGGAAGTGTAGGTGGTGGTAATATGACTAATTATACCGTGGGTATGACTAATTTTATAATTTTGATAAGAACCCACTTACAGTTTGTTGCAAATGAAACAAAATGAATATTGTTTTATAAATGTTTTATTATTTGCATCTTTTTTCGTAATGCACTATTAGACGCGTCTAGGGCAAACTTTCTATTAGTTAAAATGCAATGTCTTTTAACACATATGTGCCAGACACCACTGACAATTATATTTAAATTCTTCTCAAAATGAGCTGGACAGTTTTTAAGAAAAGTAAAAGAGTTTTCCTCAAATTTGAAGTTATTTCTTAGGTTAGGTTTATACCCATTTTCTTTAATGTAGTTATTGACTTCTGTTGAAGTTATGTTCACACATTCAATTAACATTTGTGATGCATATGTGAGGGATTTTTTAGTACTATCATATTCTTTAAATTCCACAAACACATGCATAACATTTTTTTCGCTTGCAAGAAGTAAATTTTGACAAGTGTTGCAACTTTTTACTTCAGTTGTCTTTACAAGGAAGCCGCACACATATGCACAAGCCTGCAGTTCAGGATTCGAGGATATGTTTGCGGATTCCTTTTGCTCACCTAATTCTAAAAGATTGCTGTCCAACTCATGCAACAATAGCGTTTGAGCATTATGATTATTACTATCATTGTCAGTGGTTCCGTCTTCAGCAGCACTATTTTGGGATGCACCAGGTGGCTTCAGCAGAGTTTTAAAATTTTCAATAACTGCTTTGTTCTCGTCTTCCTCGCAGTTTCCGTGCCCTAAGTGAGACAGTTTACTAAGAATTGACGTTTTCAATCCAGCAGCAAACTGTCCAACTGTAGGGTTGGTATTTGATCCGCAATTGCCCCTGATGCATCCAAAAAAATTTTCCAATGGATCTTGTTGAAGTCGCCTTGTGCACATACTTTTGTGGCTAGGATGTTTCTCGTGCAATATCTCCCACAGTTTTTCAACCCCGTTCATGGTCCAAATCCAGCCTTCTTGAGATGGAGGGGGTCGGCTGGATCCAACAAAGGTCATTTTCAAAAAAAAAACCTTCATAGTTTCAAAAAAACGTTTGTGTGGCGACCTGTTGCTTATGTTTGTGGAGTAGGGTTTCCCTCGACACAAATCGGCAGTTTCTGCATTAAGTAGATCGAAAAGTTTGTCAATCCTTTCGATAACATCGGCAGTAGCAACAGCTTCGGACGCCAGTTCTCCTGCAAGTAAACATAACATTTTACTTCATTAATTAATTCAATTTCATTTTGCAGTCAGCATCAGTGTTTATTTATTTATTTTTATTAATTTAATTACCAAGTATACATTACACATTTTTACATTTAACATCTCGCCAAACTGTAGAAGCAGTTTGTTGGCAAGTTTGCACTCATTTCTTATTTATCAATGTATACCTAAAACTAAACATGCTTAACATTTATCTATATGCTATGCTAACGTCTGTTGCAAGTTTCTAGAGCTGTTAAAGTAACGAGAAAATATGTAGCCGTATGTATTAGTTACTAAAACAACAGAACTCTTTGGTTTCATTACCAGCGATCTCTGCTTAATTAGTCAACTTCTCAACCATTACACCAAGTCGATCGTCGCTTGAAACGCTTACAGGAAGCTTAAAATGGTACAGTATAAATACCTTGCGCTATCTTAGCGTACATTCCACCAGCAACCGTGTGGCTTAGCACCTGGGCAGCGAGGTTGACTTTCATCTTTTGCTTGCTGTTAGGATTTAGATGATCCTTTCTGAGTGCAGGAGCGAACACAAAATTAACGTTTTTGTTGTCAATCTCGTAAAATTTTTCAATATGCTCCCACTTGGCTATACCTGTAATAAACATACAATTCCCATTACGACAATTCCCTCAAAAACCTGTTTTCTGACAAAGATTTAATAGTAAATTGAAAGATTGTAACAATCAATTGAGCCCACTTGCACTGTGTACTTATGACTGAATAACATAACATATCCTCACGACTGTAACCCAGGCGGGCTAGTCAGAGGCATACGGATTGTTGCCGCCATGGTGAACGGAACATTCAGAAGCCCCCATTTCACCGAGCAAATTTTTAAAGATTTAAGCATATCGCACTCTCCGTCCCTATGGCACGGAGAATGCGACTTTGTTTTTATACTATGTAGTGATGCTATTTATACATTTATAATTAACAACAACGTTGCGAGTTTGCTGGGATAGCAATTTTGTGTTAAAACGATAATGGCTTTTATTTTAACAGTTGCATCCCTCTAAAGCGCTCCTAATAAGTTTCACTTCTGTTTTAGTTATCAAAAGTAAATAACATGTGTGTCCATGGTTTTAATTTGACTTCTGGATAAGTGGTTTTAATAAAATACAGGGTATTTAAAGGTTCCAATACCCTGTTCAAAAGTAATTGTTAAAAAAACATATCTTATATCTCTTGTTAGAGATGAGCTCACCTGTTCTTTTAATCTTCCAATTGTCTGTCTATTGTAATTGTCTTTTTGTGTACGAACTAACAAATAAATAAATAAATCTTATAGAATACGTACCTTCCCCGTTTGTTGTGCTTGATGTTATATCAAGGGGAAACCGTATGTTGTACTTTAGAAATAGGTTTCTGAAGCATTTTAACAAATGTGGCGCGTCAAACAGCGATATTATTTTTCGGTCTTCAACAATGATTTCCGGCTGTTGTGCAGTCGCACCGAGGATGCTCAAAGCTTTTCTATTGACTCCATCCATATCGCAGACGGTTGCACAAATGTTGATTCCTGATTCGAAGCAGTGATGTAGAACCTAAAACAAGTAAAAAAAATACAGTACAATACCAGTAATGCATAAGTTTTTGTTTCAGTGAAACTCTTATTTTTACTTGATTCCACACACCACACTCAAATGCTCGTTGTAGAAATCGTATTTGCAAACCTGATTATGTAGGTAAGTCGTATTTCTACTGACCACGCCAATAAACTAAATACTCAAAAATGCTAATATCATATCATAGCTAAACTCAGCCAGCTACCAAATGTAGTATTAGGACGATTAATAAATAAAAGTTAAATACTTTTAAGGTCGAACAAGTCCTATCTACTACTTTCTTGATTCAAAAGAAGTTCAGCTCTTTCTTACCTCTTTCACAAGTGCTACCAATCTGTAAGCAGTTACTGATCCACTCGAAATATAGTAAGCAACTGGTTGTTTAATTTTTTTTCGCACTCCACATAAATACCAGAGCGTAAGATGCTATATCTGGTGATCTTCCTTGGTTCCCATGATCTTGAAATCCTTCTATAAGGTCCTCCTTAACATTGTATTCGATGTGTTTTTTTATAGACATTTCTTCGAACAGCAAAACATATTCATTGTCAGAATCTTTCTGATGCGTGGTAAACTTTTTTAGCATACCAAACAAATTGTCGTTTATGCCCACTTTGAATTCCAAATTTCTCAGCAGACATTTTAAGGTGCTTGGCGCAGGCAAGCAAAATAATCTTCTCAACAGTCTGTAACAGGTTGGCGACCGTTTGAACATTCGCAATGATATGATTTTATTATCCAGGGTCCACCTTCTGCCCTCTGGCTTCTTCCTGAAGTTTTTGATCTGCGCCTGGAGCAATAAAGCGAATGCTGGGGGAAGTTTATTTTCCAACATTTCATTAATATGTTCATCTTCAAAAATGTTTTTCAGATATTTTTTTTTATTTTTGAGGGTGTTAATGCGTTTTCGCAACTTCCAAATCTGGTTCATGTTTTTTCTGCATTTGCGATACAACTGTTTTTCCTGATCAGTCTTTTGCATTTTAGATGAGATTTTGCTCAATGGATTACCCACATTTACATCGCCAGTTCCTGATGGACCTGCCGAATGACCCACCTGAAACAGAATATATTTTTTACAAAAAATCAACAACACATAAAAATTTCAACATCGAACATCAACATTCAAAGTAAATTTTAAAAAAACATGGTTTTGCAATCAAACCAATCAAAATTTACTTTAGCTACAAACATTCATGTATGTCATGAAATGTCGAAGATTTTTAGGCGATTGCATAGGCTAAGCAGGTTATGTGTGTGTAGGTCTGTATTGTTTGTATCGCAGGCGGTATTATTTGATAATACTTATACTGATTGTATTTTATGATAATTAAGCGATTTCATAAAATTCTTCTGAACTCTTTCGAGTCGGTTGAAGTGAACAGTGTAACAGGGGTTCCAGACAGTGCTACAAAAGTCAAGAATGGATCGGATGGAATTTTAAGTGTTTCAGTTTTTTTGAATGGTTTACTTATTCTCAGCATGAACTATTAGATTAGGTAGATTCCTTATTGTGTGTGTTTTATATCTACTTGTTTAAAAATGTTGTACCAAAACAAATAGTTACCTGTGTGTTCTCCAATGCATCAACGCTCAACGGCACAGTGGCACATCCTACCACATTCAACGCTGTACATAACTGTTTGGACTTAGGTTCACCATAAGAGGGTCCAACTCGTGGTTCACCACAAGATTTCAGAGGAGGGGCAACCTAAAAGAATATTTTAAAAATAAGTACTCTATTCATTTTAAATAGCCTTTCGCTCTTAAAAAAATGTGTCGTACTGATTTCAACATTGAAATGAAAATGTGTTAAGTCATCTTGGCATCCATAAGTCTAAATTTGAAAAGGCACCATTTTATATAACAAAGATGGTTAGAGGCCTTTGTAGATAAATGACCTAAAGACGGCGAAATGGCGACATCTAGTTTTGAAGCTTTTTTGCAGTTTCATCATGCTCTCCTTGTACGTCTGTAGCTATGTACGTTCTCGTATTGAATAAGTAATTGCATAGTGACGTTTGAGCACAAAATAATTAGACACAGAAGGTGAGACCTAGACCTACTTCGCGCGCTAAACAGGGTTACGCACTCGAGCTTGCGCGCGAAAAGGAATTTGAGACTAGCGCTTGTATTGTGTATATTTCGTAAAGCTCCGCGGCCACCCTAATTTTGATCCAGCGAGTGTTGTTTGACAACGGCAATCGGCAAGCCACTGTCACAACTGCACGACGTGCTCTTCTCCTAGTACATTTAAATATTAATGATTACCTGTGCGCGGTGTATTTGTGAAATAGCCAATGGAACAGCTGCGCGATCTTGCAAATTGAGCAAAGGGTCCAAATTCGTACGATCTGTTAAAACATGCGATGGGCCAGCTTGGGGCTCGGTACATGATGACAGCATTGGAGTGGCCTGAAAAACATTAAATATTGTTTATAAATTATTGATTTTTGTTTTAGGATACCTATTGTGACCAAGGGATAAAAACAACATCAACTGTTTCTAGTTCATTGCACACTGGTCTTAATGGTAGATACAGACATCTCACCATTCTGTTTCTTTACCATTTTCAGAGGGACTTTGCATTATTTATTTATTCTACACGGTCAATATTTTTTTGGTTATGAAAAAACATGAAACAAAATTATTCAAGTCCCAGGCTCTCTTTCAAATACATATCATACAATTATCAATAATTTATATTCATTTATGTTCATCACAAAATGGACATAAAAACATATTTAGGTCATTATAAGCAATTAATAGGATAAGATAAGAAACACTTCATTGCACACAAACAAAACAGAGTAATTAACTAATAAGAGAAACAGAGTAAGTAACTGGTAAACCCTAATAAAACGCAGGTTATGGTGGTCGGTGGTTCACAGCTGGTCTCGAGAATCGATTGGAAGTCCATGCCTCCTATTTTATTTGACGGGGTTCAGATTCCGTACAGTAAGGTGGTAAAAAATTTAATCATTTATATTGACAGCTCATTAAACTGGGACAAGCAGATTGGCGAGGTGAGTAGGCGAATGTTTGCATCCGCTAGTTCGCTCAGTAGGCTCCGGAATTTCTTGCCCATACCTACCAAGATTGCACTTGTGCAGGCTTTGCTACTGCCTATTCTAGATTACGCAGACTCCTGTTATCTCGATATTACTGAAAACCTCCTCAATAAGCTCGAACGGCTTCAAAATTTCTGTATTCGTATTATCTTCGGTCTACGTAAATTTGACCATGTTTCCCATTTTCGTGCACAATTAAATTGGCTTCCGATACGTCGTCGACGTGACCTCCATGTCCTCTCTCTACTTTACACTGTCTTATTTGATCCTAGGCCCCCTGCTCCTAAAATTTCCTCCTCATTCTACAGACTATTACTCTAATTCCTTTACTGTCCAATCCGTTCGCTTATGGAACTCCTTACCCTCATCCATAAGGCTATCCAAATCCCTTCCTATTTTCAAATCCCGTGTCAAAGCTCACTTTCTATCGCCTTGACCCAATGATCTTCGACGACCGACGACCGTCGTGGTGTAATTGTTGAGAAGTCGGCTACTACACCAAGGGTCGCGGGTTCGATCCCCGCACAGTACAAACATTTGTGTGCATGAACATGTCTGTTTGTATTGGTCTGGGTGTTTCCTATGTATATTAAGTATGTATTTACAAAAGAAAAAGTATTTAAGTATGTTTATCCGTTGTCTAGTATCCATAATAACGGGCTATAACTAGCCTACTTGGTACTAGATGGCGCTGTGTGGAATAATGTCCAAGGATATTTATTATTTATTATCTTCTTTTTCACTACTTAACGCAATCGTCCTGTTAATCCATACCGAATTGTTTGTATTGTATTATATTTATGTAGGTAAGTTTATTATTTTGCTTGTAGTACTGTATGTATGTTTATTTTATAACTGGAAAACTAAATTTTGTTTTAATATATTCTTTTTTTTTCTTTTTAATAACCGTCTTGCACCACCGCATCTACTTCCCTTTCCAGTTTCTCTACCTGAAGGTTGTCTGGAAGAGATCGCTCTTAGCGATAAAACCGCCTGCATTGTACATTCTAATGTCTATAAGCATTGTTATGTAATTGTTTTCTTTGTGCAATAAAGTATATCTTATCTTATCTTATTAGAAAATATTTTAAAGTCAATGTACAATTTAGGCGGTCTTATTGCTGAAAGCAATCTCTTCCAATATTAGGAATTGATTTTTATATTGATTTATTGCGTGTGTTGCTTCACAGCGGCAATTGCCAAGCCACTGTCACAACTGCACCACGTGCACTTCTCCCAGTAAAATTTTAATATTAATGATTACCTGTGCGCGGTGTATTTGTGAAATAGCCAATGGAACAGCTGGGCGATCTTGCAAATTGAGCAAAGGGTCCAAATTCGTACGGTCTGTTAAAACATGCGATGGACCAGCTTGGGGCTCGGTACATGATGACAGCATTGGAGTGGCCTGAAAAACATTAAATATATTTTTTAAATTATTGATTTTAGTTTTAGGTTACCTATTGTGACCAAGGGATAAAAACAATGTCAACTGTTTCTACTTTAGATTCAGACATCTCACTATTCCGTTTCCTTTCGGTTTTCGAAGTGCATTTGCATTATTTGATTTTTTTTTTATTATACAGGGCTAACCTTTTTTTGGTTATGGAAAAACATGAAACAAAATTAATGGACCACAGGCTGACTTTCAAATACATTATATACAAACATCTTCTATACTTATAATATATCTGTAGAGAGGCCAATTCTGTACATGAAATATATATAAACAATAACTACCAAGGGGTGATTAGGCATCGCTACATATGCCAAAAATGCAATCAGTAATTTTTCTGTCTGTCTGTCTGTCGCTGTATTTTCGTGATAGAAACAAAAACTACTCGACGGATTTTAACGAAATTTGGCACAATTATTTTTCATACTCTTCTGCAGGTTACAGTATACTTTTCATTACGCTACGACCAATAGGAGCAGAGCAGTGAAGGTAAATGTTGGGAAAACGGGAGAAGTTAGGTCTGTGAACAACTGGTTATCAATTGTTTCATTTTGTAGACAGACAACCTGATCAGATATAATATAATCATCATCATGTCAGCCGAACGACGCCCACTGCTGAGCATAGGCCTCCCCCAAGGATCTCCACAACGATCGGTCCTGCGCTGTCCGCATCCAGCGGCTTCCCGCGAACTTGACCAGATCGTCGGTCCACCTTGTGGAGGGCCTGCCCACGGAACGTCGTCCGGTACGCGGTCGCCATTCGAGAACCTTTCCGCCCCAACGGCCATCGGCTCTCCGCGCTATGTGTCCCGCCCACTGCCACTTCAGCGATGCAATCCTTCGAGCGATGTCGGTTGTCTTAGTTCTCCTGCGGATCTCATCATTTCTGATTCGATCAAGCAGGGAAATACCAAGCATCGCTCTCTCCATTGCTCGCTAGGTGACTTTGAGCCTTCTTATGGGACCTATAGTGAACGACCACGTCTCACTCCCATATATCAGATATAAACTTTCAACTAATTATATCTTACTTACATTATAAATGCGAACGTTTGTATGTGTGGATGGATGTATGTGCCGTGTTGCTCTTTCACGTAAAAACAACAAGATGGTTTTTAATGAAACTTTACAATTATACAGCTTATGCATCGGGATAGGACATAGGCTACAATTTATAAAGATATTTTTATTTTTTTTAACCTAAGTCTACGCAGACGAAGTCAAGGCTGCCGCTAGTCAATAATATGTATTCATGTATGTACATCACAAAATGAACATAAATTCATATTTAGGTCATTATAAGCAATTAATAGGCATTGAGTTTCCTCTTGATTTATGGAGTGTGTTGCTGTTCAAAGGCAATTGCCAAGCCACTGTCACAACTGCACCACGTGCACTTCTTCCAGTATATTTAAATATTAATAATTACCTGTGCGCGGTGTATTTGTGAAATAGCCAATGGAACAGCTGCGCGATCTTGCAAATTGAGCAAAGGTTCCAAATTCGTACGATCTGTTAAAACATGCGATGGACCAGCTTGGGGCTCGGTACATGATGACAGCATTGGAGTGGCCTGAAAAACATTAAATATATTTTTTAAATTATTGATTTTAGTTTTAGGTTACCTATTGTGACCGAGGGATAAAAACAATGTCAACTGTTTCTACTTTAGATTCAGACATCTCAATATTCCGTTTCTTTTATGTTTTCGAAGTGCATTTGCATTATTTGACTATTTTTTTATTATACAGGGCCAATCTTTTTTTGGTTATGGAAAAGCATGAAACAAAATTAATGGACCACAGGCTGTCTTTCAAATACATTATATACAAACATCAATAATATGTATTCATGTATGTACGTCACAAAATGAACATAAATTCTTATTTAGGTCATTATAAGCAATTAATAGGCATTGAGTTTCCTATTCATTTATGGCGTGTGTTGCTGTACAGCGGCAATCGCCAAGCCACTGTCACAACTGCACCACGTGCACTTTTCCCAGTAAATTTAAATATTAATGATTACCTGTGCGCGGTGTATTTGTGAAATAGCCAATGGAACAGCTGGGCGATCTTGCAAATTGCGCAAAGGGTCCAAATTCGTACGGTCTGTTAAGACATGCGATGGGCCAGCTTGGGGTTCGGTACATGATGACAGCATTGGAGTGGCCTGAAAAACATTAAATATATTTTTTAAATTATTGTTTTTAGTTTGTTACCAGCGTGACCAAGGGATAAAAACAATGTTAACTGTTTCTGGGCGTTTTTCAAAAAAAGTGTACATAGGTGAAAGTCAGTGTCCTACTCCTTTCTCGATCGATAAACGTTTATTGTGTTGATTTTTATTATCAAACCTGAATTTTACAGTTAGAGTAACAACATAGCTCTTATGTGAACTAAAAATAACGAACAAAGAATTGAAAAATCTAAATATATTAAATAAAAACAATCTTACAGATCGCTGTTTCTGTGATGTCCTACACCCACCTCTACAGATAAAAGTCCATTTTTTTTTGTTTTTTTATACCTAACCCAGTATTTATTTCTACTTGTACTAATAGATAAAGATCTTAGTTTTGAGTTGAAACCCTAATATGATCCGTTTTGGAACAAAATCAATTAAATAATCCAGTTTTTATGTTGTCCGGCGAAATAGCGCATGGCGGAATTTCCCTCTACGTCACCGCATTATTGACTTCTTCTAGATGAAATATTCCCAATTTAGTACTTTTTTTTAAAATGTAGCAACATTATTACAAGTATAGTGGCGGCCATGTTTAGTTTTTGTCAGCCAATTTGCCAAGAAATCGCAACAGAAGTGGTCGCTTTGGTCGGTGAAAAAAAAGTATTCCATCAACGACTCCAGATTTTTCCATTTAAGCAAACCCAAATTGATTTGGCTCTCTTTGTATTCAATTTATTGACTTATTGTTATATGAAATGTTTAGTTAAAATGAATGCAAGTTTCTTAATTTATTGGTAAAATAAGTTTTCAAAAATATTGACGTGGTTACGCTACTTCCATTACCGCTACAGTCTCATGAATGGATCATAAAAGTAACGTAATGGAATCCTAAAGGTCGGTTCACCAGACTTCAATTAATAATGGTCATTGAGGAGTACTATTTGAAAAAAAAAATTATTTTCCGAGCATTCATTCACTTAAATATTATTGTTATCTGTTTTCGTTCCAGTTTTGAACTTTAAAACGCCTACTCGTCTAGTACCTACCTACCTACTAATACCAACTGTAATATTTCAATTCATAAATCTAACTAGGAACCCTAATTATTGATAATAATATCTTGATAATAACAAAGTGTTTAAGAATTTCGGTATTGCAAAACTTGACTTCCATACCATATTGGAATTACGCATATTTTTCCTTCAGCTTAGGTCAAACTAGTTAATCCTAATTTGTTTAAGACAAACACTTTTGTTAAAGCAGTTTATCCTAAGCCCCACAGCCTAAAGCGATGAAGCTTAGGCCAAACTAGTTTATCAAATATACAAAACAAATTCTGAAAGAGTGCTAAGTATGAAATAATGTTGCCCTTTCTGCTTAGTGACTAATTTCAGGCTAAACTTGTTGATTTGCATAATCTTCAAGTTCCTTGATTTAATCACTGTCATGTGAACGCTGGCTTAGGGTTCCTAAACGTTACCCAAGTGCTCCTATTGACGTCACTGTCCTATTATTACTGTAGTTTATTTGCTAATGTGGCGGCAAGGCGCATACAAACTCCTTGTGTGCGCCTGGCCACTAACAAAATCTGGAGCGCGCAAAAAAAAGAAAGAAAAACAAGTGACTGTCAGAGACCAAAAAATTATTGATTGGAGTTATTGTTAAAAACTTAAGTAATGTAAATAATTCATTTTACTTAATGTTTTCTTGTAAATATTTCATTATACAAGTTTGATTTTTATGGAGGAAAATACTTAGTTTGATTTTCCCCATAGTGGTGACCCCTAAGAAAAGTTGCGCCGGGTCTTTGTTGTTGGACCCCGTTTTCATGCCTATTCTTTGTGCATTTGAAGAGCTGCTTACAAAGAATTTCTAAAGGAAGAAGACGAATCAAATTATCTGGTGAGCGCCAATATTCAATGAATTCCTAAGCATTACTGAAACTACTTAATTCGACAAGAAGGCTAAATTCGTCGATTCTTTGGTGGTTGTTGTAACTTGATGCAAGCCGCTGTGACTTTGGAGTGTTTTAAATTACCTACTCCGAGAAGACCCAGACCCGAACGTGTTCGTCATATTTTTTGTGAACGCTTCCGACTGGCACGTAAAAATAATCTACTCGTCGCATCGTGAACACTGCTTTGATGAGACTGATATGTTCTTCGTGTGTCGTCGCTGCGTGCTACTCGTCGCGACGAGACCCGAGGAGTTAATGCACCACCAGTGCCCGTGTTTGCTTCGCGCGCAGTGTGCGTTATTGTGGTTAATCTACTGATCTGTGTGTGTGCGTTTACCAAGTTGGACAGCTCATTTAATTATTTTATATTTTGTAAGGTTTGATGTTATTGTGTGTTTCGTTTTGCTAACTATCTTTATTTTAATATTAGAATATGGAAGAGATAAGAGAGCATATGCAGCTTTTGCAAGAGCAAAATAAACTGTTGCAAGAGCAGAATGCTAAATTGTTTGAGGAAGTAAAGCGCCTTAAAATTGTAACCTCTAGCCCAAATGACCCATCTACTGAATGCACGCCTACTAATATTTCATCTGTCTGTAGAGTTGCAGCCAAGTTGCCTCCTTTTTGGAGTGAACGTCCAGCAATTTGGTTCGCTCAAGTAGAGAGTCAGTTTAATTTATCAGGCATATCTTCCGACCAGACTAAGTACGACTACGTATTAGCGCAATTAGACTGTCGCATTATAGGCGAGGTTGAGGATATCATTGCGCAGCCGCCTCTTAATGATAAATACGTTTTTATAAAGACAGCGCTCATCCGTCGATTTTCTATTTCGGAGGAACAGCGGGTGCAGCAGTTGCTGAGTGAGGTAGATCTCGGTGACCGGCGTCCTTCACAGTTGAAATCCAACCAGATATAAAAGTACTGGCGACTTCTTCAGCGCTAATGCTAGTCATAGGCCATACCTCAGGCCAGCGGGTGTACCGGTCAACAGCAGTCAGGCAATAACGGTAAGGACCACAAAGCGGCAACGGCCCAATAATGTCCAGGTGGACGTGCTTGAGTCTCGCTGACGGGTTAGAAAAGTGTCCAAGCGGTGTTTTGTTGTGCCTGGTGACCTTACAAATCGATCAGTGATCAAACGACAAGAAGCCTTCACTCCGGTATTTGTTGGTAGGCTTTAACTAAATCAATAACGCTAAAAACTGTACAGCCTGCGATTGAGTTGTTAAAGTCACCAATGTAACGTACAGGATAGCGATCAGGTATTGTCCTGGAGTTCAGAGCGCGAAAGTCTCCACACGGTCGCCAAGTAGCATCTGGCTTAGGTACCATATGCAACGGCGATGACCAGGCGCTTTCCGATGGTCTAGCTGTACCGCACTGAACCATTTGTTCGAAGACCTTCTTAGCCTCGATAAGCTTCTGAGGTGCAAGCCTTCGAGGTCGGCTAGATACCGGAGGACCCTCAGTGGTTCGTATGTAATGAACGGTTTTGTGCTTCATTACACGTAAAATTCCAGGTGGCTTAGTAATGTTTGGGAACTCTGAAAGAATGGCGCCAAAAGGAGAAGCGAGACATGAACCGGATACTGATTTCACACTTTCTTGCTCCAATGCAACCAATGCGACACTGCAAGACCGGCCAGTAGATCCATCAACTAGCTGACGTCTTGTGCAGTCAGGCAACAAGTGGTAGTGTGCTAAAAAATCAGAACCGATTATGGCGCTACTAACATCAGCGATAATAAAATTCCAGCGAAACTCTTTGCGAAGTCCAATATTGAGACAAAGAGTTACGGTGCCGTATGTTCGAATCTGACTACCATTAGCCGCAGCCATTGTATAGTCCGACTCTCTAGGACGACGCGTGAGCCACTTACTAGGAAAACAGGAAACGTCAGAGCCGGTGTCAATCAAAAATCGACGCTTTGAAGTATGCTCTGTGACAAATAACCGGCGACTCTCCTTAGGGCAGTCAGCTGTCGCCACTATTGGCTGCCCGACTGGTTTTCCGACTGCGCCCAAGCGCAGGGAGCAATACACTTAGTAGCTTTTGAGCCAAAACGTTTATGATACCAACATAATATTTTATGTGTTTGTGAAGGAGATTGGTTGTTATTACCTTGAGGATAGAACTTTGAAGTTGGTTTAGCTATAGGAGCTATTGCAGCAACTTGCCGTGACAGGTCGTCCAAACGAGCAGTGATGTCTGGTAAGGAAGTATCATAGACCACTGCCGCTGGTGGACATTTGATATCAATACCTGGTGAGACCTCTAAAATTTTATCAGCCAAAACCGCTACTTTGTCGAGAGAGAGGTCTGCTTGGGGAACTAGAATGGCCTGTAGGTGGTGTGGTAGACAACGCATCCATATTATGCGGAGGATGCTGTCGGCAGTCAGTGTAGTTCCAGCGAGAGATCGCATGTAGCGCAATAACTGTGAAGGACGCCGGTCACCGAGATCTACCTCACTCAGCAACTGCTGCACCCGCTGTTCCTCCGAAATAGAAAATCGACGGATGAGCGCTGTCTTTATAAAAACGTATTTATCATTAAGAGGCGCTCATCCGTCGATTTTCTATTTCGGAGGAACAGCGGGTGCAGCAGTTGCTGAGTGAGGTAGATCTCGGTGACCGGCGTCCTTCACAGTTATTGCGCTTCATCCTTCCTTGGAAGGCTGCGCTGATGTTCATGTTCGGGGTCACCAGTTTGGGGATATGAGGCACAGGGTGTTAAGTTCCTCATCCACCATAGAAAAGGGAGGATCCTCCGACCAGACGGGTGTTATGTCTGGTGGGCTACTGCCCGACGGTTGATGTCGGGTTTCTGTATATGTACTTAGTCGCTTGAATAATGTTGATAGCGCGATTCAGGTTTTTACGTCAGTTGTAGTTTGCATGTGGCGAGATAGGTGTCGCCACACTAAGATTAATTAATATATCTCAAAGAAATTGTATTTTCTTTTTATAGATTTTAGTCAATGATGAGTTAATAATTTATTATTAATAAACGTTCTAAGAAAAAAACTTATATTAATGTTTCTAAAACAGATAATATGTAGTCCAAAGTATCCAAAAGTCGCGTAAAAGAATTATTTTGATTAAAAACTTATTATTTCAATTATATGAGCGGACTTACTCATATTTTTTAGAAAACTGATTGTGTTTAAATTGCGGAAACAAAGGTTTGAAGTTATTTACTTCTCTTCATTTTCTTTAAAACGTTCATGAAATTAGTGACGTGAAGGAACTTCTTCCCTACAGAATTAAATTTCAATTACATTTATTTGCGAAGTCTTTTCATATTTTATTTATAAATTCGATTTTTCATGCAGTTTATATATATTTAAATTAATGTAGGCATATATTTAATCGAAATTCAAAATCTGACTAAGGTGGAATTCCTATTACATCACCGACACTTTTTTTGAAAAACGCCCTTCTACTTCATTGCTCACTTGTCTTAATGGTAGATTCACACATCTCACCATCCTGTTTCTTTTACGTTTTAAGAGGGAATTTGAATTATTTATTTATTTTCCAAAAAACATTGACCGTGTCATCAATATTTTTTTGGTTATGAAAAAACATAGAACAATGATTAAAGAAGTCCCAGGATCTTTTTAAATGCATTACATATACATATCAATAATATATTATATTCATGTATGTTAAAAAATGAACATGAATATACATATAGGTCAATATAAGCAAATAATAGAAATTGAGTTTCATATTGATTTATGGCTTGATTGTGACTCACTTTCACTATAGCCTTGCAATAAACTTATATACACTGCTCAAAAGTGTCAAGGGATATCTCAAGCATTTTCATACAAAGTATAGCTATTTGGGAGGCTGTAAAAATTAAAATATTGACAACATAGAAATTTTTAGAACACAGAAACTGCTATAGCTGCCCTTTCAGACTGTTTAGAAGAAATTCATTGTAGTAGCATTATTGTACAATCGTAAGGACGTTAAAAAAGGCAGTATTTTTTATGTAATATTTTTAACCTTTATCTTATGTCTTTAGCCTCTGTCTTCGCGTCATTCTAAGATAATGCTCAACTTGTAAACAAACTTAACTTTATGAAATATTTGAAAAATGATATCCCTATGATATCCCTAGACAGTTTTGATGTGTGTATTTAGACTTAATATTGTTACTTACTGCATCAATTTGTTTAACAGGAGTTGCATGCCTGTGTAACTTCTTTTTGGAATAATCACTGAAGGAATTCATCTCAAAGTGTCCGCTACAAAGCATCCGATGCTCCTTGTGAAGTAGACCTTGGAATTCTGGAGAATGCCATGCCTTATCAGGAAAGCAATACTTTGCCCATAATTCACAACTAAAACAAACATAAATTTTATTTCAATGTGTGTACTTGTAGACATTATCTTAAGCTAACTGCATACTGTTCGCGGATGACATAACTTCATTGTGACATCAAATAAAAAAATTTTACAATTAAAGACCATGAACATGACAATAACAAAACAATTGAAGATGTAATTATGTGGTTATAAATAAAAAAGTGAAATGTTGAAAGCCTTTCAGTTAATTTGTTTCATTTAGTTATTTTGCAAAACTTTATTTAACAGTAAAATCATCACAGTAAGAGTTTCTTGAAAGGTTATGAGCCGAGATAGCAAAAAAATTGTGGGAGCGCTGTGGGTGGTAAGGTTGCTCACTAGCCTTACACCACTGCAACAACCCGCACTGAGCCAGCGTGTTGGAGTATGTCTCGCACCACCTCATAGTTGAGGTGAGGCCTGTGCCGTGCACACAGCAGTGGGACGTATATAGGCCATTCATGTTGTGTTATGTGGGTGAAATGCCGGGCACTGGCAACAATCCTGTCCTTGCCCTTGTCATACCAGAGTTAAGTATTTTGTTTGAGCATTGTTGCAGAATGAACCTTTGCCTAGTGACGATAACTTTCCATTCCTTATGGCTGTTCCAACCCAGGGCAAAATGTGTGATTTGTATGGTTTTAACAATAGTAATATGCTTGTTAAAAAAACAAATATGAATTATATCTATAAGGGTTTTGTTGGAGGGTCAAAAGTAAAGAAAGTTTTAGGTTTATAAAATTCGAAACGTTGATTGGCAGTTTGAAAATATAAAATCGCTGGTAATAGTTTACACACGTGCAGTGGCTTTGTTGTGAAAAATAACTAATCTATTACCGACAGGCAAGACTGAGGCCCATAGAATATCCTTCAGTCTTTTGATGACTAGTTTAAAGCAAAAGAATGACATTATTTACACATGGGAGTAGCACCAAAACTAAAGCACCAAGCGCAAGAAGTGTGCGTAGTTTTTACTTACCGTAAGGAGTTGGTTTTGCCTGGCTTAGGAAAACGGTATAAAACTACTTTGTTCTCAGCGGGTGAAGCACCGCACTTGGCACATTTTCGTTTGTTTTCCTTCATTTTCACAAGGAGGCGAAAACACAGAGTCACTGTCTCGTAAAGGAGTCTCTATCTCACACTAAGCAACTTAGCACTCAGATTTTCAAACCGTAACGGAGGAACTGATGCTCAACTCAACGTTTAGGATGGAGAATCGTTAAAATACAATATAAATGATGATAAAAGCCAGCGACGCGTACGAACGACGAACGAAATCTGACCTGACAATCTGTCTGACTGACATCCGGGGCGCCATTTTCTATTATGTTGTCAAACAAAAAAAATAGTTAATAATATTTCCGTTGTGCTGGGAACACTGGAAATAGCCCCCGTTAGGTATGATGCCATTTTGACGTAAAAAGTCGACCCCCGCTGGCTCTGTCAGACTCTGTCGGTCTGTTCGCTAAAATAAGTTTTGTAATTTGTATTTTGCGCGCTGCGTTGTGGGAAAGAAAGTGCTGCTGGAAAAAATAAGTAGTATTTTTTTTTCAGGTGCTATATTTTAGTGTACATCTGGATTCGGCTATATCTGGTTTCGTGAATATGTAGTGAAGTTGTTTTGTAAATCGTAGAAAAATTGTACACGCGGCAATGGGAATGGATAAACATGCTCCCGGTGGGGTAAGTAAATTAAATTTTGAGAAATTCCTCTCTTTTTCTAAGTTTATTTTTATAACGTTGAGGGTAGGTTACCTACTGTAGGTCTCCCAAAAAGTATTTGAAAGTTTTCCGTTTACTCCGTCATACACTAACTTTACAGATGGTGAAAGTATAGGTACAGTCACCACCTTTATTATCTTGTCTTGTTGTCTTGGATGGCTACAAATAATCTCTTTATTTAAAAATATTTTATTGAACTAAATTAAATTTGTGTCCTTTTAAGATTATTATTATTACTGCTTCATATTCATATCATTAGATTTTAAAGTGATACTGATAAGATATGCCAGATTCATAATTATGCTTTTAATATGAAATAATATTATGTTGGTATCTATGTAATTGGCAATAAATTTAAGTACCTCATACTCAACCTCTTTTTGAAAGGCTTATGTTTAAGACAAAGAAAATGTGTTAAATAAATGTTAAAATGAATTTTTTTAGGAGGAAAGGTCATCAGAGTACCTCTACCCCCTGGAGATTCTACAGAAGTTAGACTTCAGCAAAAGTCCAGCCACTTTCAAACCGAAGATCAGTGCTGCGCAGCCGGGAGAGGACTGGATGGTTGTGAGGCCCCTTCAGCGGTCAGATTATGACAAGGGCTTCATGCAGC
The DNA here is from genome assembly GCA_950022985.1 of Udea ferrugalis. Classification (NCBI taxonomy): domain Eukaryota; kingdom Metazoa; phylum Arthropoda; class Insecta; order Lepidoptera; family Crambidae; genus Udea; species Udea ferrugalis. Next base: position 7,798,253 of record OX465533.1, read on the forward strand.
TGCTCGGACAGCTCACTAGTGTTGGGAATGTTTCGAGGAAGACCTTTGATGGTGAGCTCACCTTGAATAATATGTAATGTGTTTGAAAAGTTATCTCTGCACTCTTTATTATTAATATTATCAACATCAGGCTATTTGTATTTGATGAAGAATAACCACATTTGCTTAATTCGTGGGGAAATCCTCATGGATACCTCGCCGCCCGGGGGGATGACCCCACGGCACTCAACGGTGGCACTTTGGCGTTGAAGCTAGATCCTACTAAAAGTAATGACGCACTTCTACGCCGCCAGTGCTAACCCCTGATGGAGCCCCCTCCAACCGACCACCCAACCTTCCCCCCTATGTGCCACGAAAGTGCCTGGATAATGGTATGTGACATCTTAAACCAAAATCACCTGAGCTTGAAAAAAGCTTAGAACTTTTCCAGGCGATGCCATTTTTGCAGTGTAGAATTTTTTGTTACACCGTCATGAAGCAAACTGATCAGCTATAGTAGAAGCATTTAGGCAGTATTCATAAATACGCCATTTACATATAGGTAAAGAGTTAATTGTAGAAATTTCGATAGCCGTAACGACGCGCGAATCATCAATAATTCAATACAAGTTTTATTGTAGGTCTTTGTATTATTCGTTACCTACCCGCACTGCCTCAATACCATTTAAGATTTAAGGTAAGGCTCATTTTTCCTTTGAGTATGAATTTTCAATTTTCCACTTCAAAAGTGTTATTATTAATCCCAGTTACAAACCACTTTATGACCACTCAAACTTGAACGCATCAACTTCGATCATAAGGAATCGAGCATTAACTAGACGCGTTTGGTCTTGTTCAATAAAACCCCTTATTCATAAAAACTCAAACAGCCCCTCAACAACTACATAAACTACTTGAAAGTTTTGTCTTTCATTGTTTGTATTGTACCAAAAGTTTTTCTGGAAGAGATCGCTTCCAGCGATAAGGCGGCCTAAACTTTACATCCTAAATCCTAATGGTTCGTACTCTGAGTTGCGGTATCTAATGGTTAACTGAACACGTCTTTTAGCCAGTATCAACAAATATTATTTTCTTTAAAATTGTACACAATACCTTGGAAATATCGAATGTTATATAGAAAGCGCCGCATTCGCAAACTGGTTTCAGTCTACTCACCTATGCTAGAATGTCGAATAAATCGTGGCATTTACTTGAAGCTTGGCGACCTTCAAACTGTCGGGCCAGTGTGATAATGTGGTATTGACCTTATAAAGGCCTCGGTTTGTTCCTGTTCTTTATTGAAACTTCGCAATGTCTGCTATTATGCGGTAGTAGCGAAACAGCCGAAAACTTAGTTAAAAAGTTATAAAAGTAAGGGCCTTTAAAGCCGCAAAGTGGCGTCCTCATTAAATATAAGCGCAAAGATGCGAAAGTTATGCCAAGTAGGTAAACGAAGTCGCTAATAAAAAATAATATTGTATGTAGACAGTCATTTTGATTGCATAATCAAATAAATGCAGCAGGTAAACACTTAAATTAATTCAGGCGGTTTTATCGCCACAAAGCGATTTATTGTAGACAAACTTTCGGTAGATAAATATCTACAGGAAAATGAATACAAAAACGATAAGAAGGACACTAAAAAGAGCACCAGTAATACCTAACTAACAATTTGTAGCATGTTAATATATTAATTAATCATAATTATCACTTACTTTTGCGAGCCGAAGTGGGAGTAGGCTGGCGTTGTGTTGAAGTATCGATAACCGATCTAGTAAACGCTTAAAAAACGTGTTTAGAGATTGTGTCCCGGCAAACGATTGGAAGAACTTTGAAGCGACGACTTATGAAAGGCTGCTGACAGGGAATGCATCTGTCTAGCTGAGGTGTTCTTCAAGCTGTAATCCTCATATTTGAAGAACACCTAATTGGAAGAAATATTATATTCTAAGCGGAATATTGCACAATAATTTCAAATGAATTGAAACATTTTGTACACGACTGTACCTCCATAAAAAATATAGCGAAATGTGGGGAAAATGAATTCAGGCTTCAGCAAGAAAAAATATGAAAAAGAGAAAGGAATAGGTAACCATTCTTAAAAACCCGAGGAGGGGTCTAAACCGGCAGGCATGTTTAATGTAGATAAAAAATATAATGAATACCAATAATTAAGCCAAAATACGTCATCCATTAAGCTAACGTAACTTCCTTTATTTTATCTTATCGCCATCCTATTACTTAAATCATATTGCCACTTGTGAATAATTCTTGAAAATACCTGATTGTAGCAGCAAACGAGATTAGTTTGATATGGGCTCTAATTACATTTCTATAAAAAAAAACTGCTGAAAAATAGCATATTCTGCTATATAAAAATAAGTCGGGTTTTCCTTCCTGACGCTATAACTCCAGAACACACGAACCGATTTCCACGGCTTTGCATTCGTTGGAAAGGTCTCGGGCTCCGTGAGGTTTATAGCAAAGAAAATACAGGAAAGCGGGAAAATCTTTTTTCACATACAGCTAAGTCCACGCGGACGAAGACGCGGGCGGCTGCTAGTTTCCTATAAGATCACTGGTTTTTTATACAACGCGACTGTGGCAAACAAGCACGCGGACTGCCTATGGTAAGTGGTTACCGTAGCCTAAGACCCTTCGAGTAAGATGACTTACAAACAAAAGTATAAATTCGAAATCGGTTCGTCCGTTCTACGACGATGCTTCAGTTGCTTGACAGATACACTTACAAAAGATCACATCATCTTTTTTGCGGCAATTCGTTTAATTATCAATAATTTGACTTTTTCATTCGGATTGAGCATCACCTACGAGGGTTAACGTCAAAATAGGCGGTCTAATAGGGTACATTAGATACCACATTATTTCGTTCCATTTTGTAACTATGTACTGACCATGGTAAGAATTAAATAAAATGCAAGCAACCGGCAAAATTATTAATATTTTGAATGCTTTTGCCAGATCGGTTCACGCAGATGAAACAGGCCGGCGGGTACTACGTGACCGTCATAGAGGACACGCGCATTTCCAAGTTGATCGGCGCGGCCACTCTCACCCTCGAGCTGAAGTTCATACACGGCTGCTCCCTCGTAAGTGCTATTAATATATCTAATTGCGCATTATCGGATCGGCACTTAATGACAATAGGAAGGCGGATATCATCAAAGAGGTCGGATGGAAATCGATCGTATGCCGAAGCGATCTAGATACGAGTGAAAAACTTTAGCTATAGACATCAGGGAGGCCTTTGCCCAGCTGTGGGACAGGGTAAAATTTGCTCTCAAAGCTATACTGAAGCCAAGAATCGTTTTCATGTAAAAGGCTAAATCATAGAATATTATTTCAAAACAAATAATATTGCGACTTACTTTTGTAAAAGTTTGGGCTTTTGCTTATCTTTTGTAACATCTTTTTAACTTATTTCAGCGCGGGCGTTTGGAAGATGTCGTAGTCAACGACACATATAGAGGAAAACAATTAGGAAAGCTGTAAGTTCATACTCAAATATATATTATCACTGCGCCACATTATATAAATAAAACACCTTTTAATTGTTCGCACAAAACATATTCTATTATATGTTTGATTAGTGAAAAATGCAGCAAGAAAGTTTAAAAACCTATATTCATGTAACCTCAGGATAGTGGTGACGGTGTCGCTGCTGGCGCAACAGCTTGGCTGCTACAAGATGTCTTTGGACTGCAAAGACAAGCTGATCAAGTTCTACGAGACGCTCGGCTACACGCTCGAGCCTGGCAACTCTAACGCCATGAACATGAGGTGCGTTTGACTTGTTATTATGTACAGGCTGTTGTTTCTAAAACCTGGCCAATTATTCAAGATTGAAAACATTTTTAAAAGGAAGCCTATAATAAGTGTAAAGAAAGTCAAACTGGCCAAAGAGAAACGTTTTTTAACCCCGGATCTCCGTACGGAGTTAGGTAATACATAAAATGGCAACATGCTAAAAATTCAAATTTAAAATTAAGGTGAAAAGTAAATTAATGTTTTTGAGCGTGATTCTGAATCTTTTAAAAATAACACCAGATTTCAATATTATCATTAAATTAAAAAGTATTGGTCTACTGCTTGTCAGTAGAACCGCAGTTTCTCTGTGGATTTTATTGCAGCTGCAGCTCCTACAATGTAAACAAAATACTAGTTTCGTCACTACTTTCAAGATGGTCTTCAAAACTGATAATACTTACATCGAAAAATAATATTATACCTACCTAAGTGGGAATCTAGAAAACTAAGTAATTGGGGAATATGTGATGAACAAGGCCAATTTTTCCATTCCAGATTCGAGGAGCCCTCTTGACAATTAGCCGCTGGGACGTCCGACCTGCGCTCCAAACTGTAAGTGCCTACGCTACAGCGGCCGAGCAGACTTCGCAACTTTACCACGACCGCCAAACAACGCCCATGTCTTCATACTCTACGTCATCTCTATTTGAATACGTAATCACAAATGTAAACAACGTCGTACTGTACTTTCACATTTCATAACTTAATCTTGTCTAGTCTAGCCTGTCTTCTAGTCTAGTCTAGTCTAGTCAAGAATATCTTTAATGTAGCTTACATGCCCTGGTCAAATTTTCTTCAATAATATTATAGGCATAAAGAAAATTAGTACTGAAAATTTTACTCTAGTAATTCACGTTTTTATCAAGAGAAGGCATCATATACATGTCTTATGATTGTTAATTTAAGATTATTTTCACTTTATTGGTAATAAATCATTGATGTGTTTGCACTATTATTATAATTCTTTTGCGATTTCTGCTTGGTGGTGTTACAGTTGCAGGGTCAATTTATTTATCTATCAAAAATGCGAAACCAGCAAAGTCAGTTGATTTCCATGTTTGATGGGGTGATTTGTTGATTTTGGGTGTCCTAGCACATAATATGTGTTGTTTTAGTTATTAATTGTATATTTTTTGCATTAAAATATGAAACAACTAATTGCTTCGGAAAGAGTTCTAATTAGCATTAGGTTTCACGCTTTGTGTACTTAATTACTTATAATGAGATTATTTTTGTACCTACATACTAACATTGAGCCTCATTAAAACATACTTGCTTCATTATGTACCTTGTTTCATTTTACCATTTTTGCAATTTCAATAAAACTAGAAATATTTTTTAAAACTTTTATTTACAGAAGTGTAAATTTTAATAGCAGACAGAATAAGATTTCTTGCGCCACTCATTTCCATTAGAGACTGATAGGATTCTGGACAACTGAAATAATAAGTGTTTTTCGACATCAATAAACGCCTATTACAAATTTTCCAGTATCCTATTTCAGCACACACAAAACGTAAGGAATAAATTCGGAAACTTGTAGCGTCCCAGACTAGTTTACATATTTACCGACGCCCAATATAGGCTTTATTTATTAAATGTGAAATAACGTGGTGATAAATAACATAAAATATACAAACTAAGAATACCATATTGAATAAACATTATGTGCTTCAATTGACATCATAAGCAACTTAAAATAAAATGATACACGTGCATTTTTCATGAATTGTTACGTGGGGCTAATAAAAACACAGTTAAATGGTAATCTGCAATAAGTAATTATTTTAAAACAATACAAATTGAGATTTCTTAAATATTTTCAAAAGCATCTCACTATTCAATTGGATTGAAAGCGTATTTGGATAATGAAAAACTTGTGGATGAGCAAAATTTCTATATTTTGGGCACATAGGGATTCCGTAGGTAATTATGTATCTTCATTACAATCCTAATAATAAATTACAGAATCCTATAAAAAGAAAACACTAATGAAAATTACGTGAAGTAATGAGAAGTTTACTTGACAAAATGGAAACAATGAGATGGAACTATTTATGAATCGAAATATCTAATAAGTAAAAAATCATAGACCGTTTCAGTCTGGTAGTTAAATTTTACAATACATATAAAATATGCAATAATACATACAAAATTCATTACCTATTCGTTCTAACGGCTACAATCAGTCGTCGATACTTGATATGATAGTGGAATGACATGCAACTCATGTTTTTTTTATATTTGGCTTTTTCGTGCGTTTCTTCGCACACAAATTTTGCCAATGTCAAGTGGTGTGGGAGATGCAATCGTTACAAGATTGGCCGGTGCATCTTTTAGCTCAGATCCTGAGATATTTACGCCCAGAACGTGATCAGAGATACACGATTATTTTTTCTTTTTAACCTACTAAAATGAGTTTCTTTATGTGACGGCACCACCTAAAACAAGGACACTGTAGACAATCACTAACTCATGTTTACCTTTAACGAGTAGACTGTTTACATGTATTCCTCACTCCATGTCAAGTACCGACCCTGGAATGTCAGTAACAACGTCATTCTCATCCATCACACAAGCACTTACAACAAATTGACACCCTCATTTGCCGATTGCACACATTCCCATACCGTCGTAAGAAAAAGCAAATTCTTTTATCTGTACATTCAATACTTTGATTACAATATGCGTAGTTACAAGCTAGAGGAAACATTGCGATGGATTACGTAATATTTGCTGTTTACAAACACGTGAAAAGACTTATGGCTACGTATAAAAGCACGTTTCTTTTCTCCATGTTCATAAATAGCTCACATAATATTTAATAAAACATTCAGTTCGCTAGAACCACCACATCTCGAGTCTCGGCCATTCTGAATAAAATGTCTTCGATTTTCTTACTAAATACAATTTTAAAATATTCTTTTAATAGCCTTACTGGCGTCTAGTCTCACTTGAGCTTTCTATATTTGGTGCATCTTAATTTACAAAACTTGTTCCCTAATGCCGATTATTTAAGAAACAAGACATCGATATAACTATGTTGTGGTTGATAGTGATGTTTTTAATTAGTAAAAAAATTAGTGGCTTCCAAATAATATTACCTACATGTGCAAGGAAATGAATCTAACAACAAAATGTGGGCGTTTGTTAGTAACAGTCGAAGCACACTCCTCGATAAATAATGGTTAAGGATTACAATAAACGTAAATAAATGCATATTTATATAACATTAAGGTATTTATCACATAAAAATTGACGCCACAAAATAATTACAGAGTACCTAATTGAGAGCATCTGCAATTCCAATATTTTAATTGGGTATGGCATTGTATAATTTTTAATTATTTTCACCTTCGAAGTTTAAAAGTAAAATGGAATCTCTTATCTTGTTGTCCAATGAGGGTCAGCTAATATTGTGACGAGATACGATGATACGCGCACTTTTTAAGGAGCAATAGGAGAAACAATATAGTATCTACGGGATTTTTAACAACAGTATGTTTTTTAACGCCTACGATAATATGAAACTATACGAAGGACAGTGGACATTCACATCACATGGCATCGTCGCATCTCGTCTTGACCTTGGAGTCATTTATAGCAACGAATTGTCATCATTGCTTTTTTATTTACGACTAAATTCATAAGTATTACTGAACATTTCGCGAAGACAAGTCGTGCCAATGCCCAAGCTTACGTTTACGTCGACGACAATGGTGTTCAGAGTCACATTTTTGGACTTAGCAGATTTTTAGCAACTATTTCACCTGGTATTAGGCGATGAAGGAGTCTACGAAGGTGTGGGTATCGAAATCTAGGCTTAACTTCAAATCTCTTTAAATACACTGACCGAAAGTAACAATGACTGATTTAGCTCAATTTTCAGTTAACACGCGATTAGCCAGTTTTATATGCGTTTTTTTGTTGAGACAAGTGCGTATTCTCAAAAAAAGGTCTGACGTATCGATTATGGTAATCTTCACGAGGCCAATTGTACAAACAGTGTCGCCCAACTTCTAGAGAACTTGCAATTCGACAGTATTTGACCTTAAATAGCAATAATTCCTGCCATACTGCGATTGTGGTAAGTGTGGTAAGCCTCACGGAGGTCCTGGTGGATAGGGGTCGTGGCCCGGAGGCCCCCCGGCCCCCTAGACGGCGGGGGGCATCTTGGCGCCCAGCTTCATGGGCCCCTGCGCGCGCGCAGTCCGGCGCGCCTCAAGCTCGCGTTGTCGCTGCAGTTTGCGTTCTTCGCGTTTGCGACGCATCTCGTCCATTTTGGAAGAGTTGTTTTCTGTTGGAAGAAATGAAAATGTTTGAATATACATTTATTTATTTGGGATACCAGCAGCAGTCGTTAGTGGAATCCATCATAAATAGAATTTGTCATTAGTAGAATCTGTCATAAGTAGAATCTGTCCAATGTACTCGTAGAATCTGTCATTAGAAGAGTCTATCAGAAGTAGAATATGTAATAAGTAAAATCTGTCAGAAGTAGAATCTGTCATTGATAGATTGTGTCATTAGTAGAATCTTTCATAAGTAGAATCATGAACCCTATTAGCATTGCATAAAGGTTAATTTCCACTGACCCGGGCAGTTGGAGTGTTTTCTATATTAGTGGGACCATAGAGACTGACCGGCGGCGTCCTCGTCGATGGGCTCTTACTCCCCGTCCTCCCAGACGCCGAGCGAGTCCCCGCTGCCCTGCGTCGCCGGGGCGGCGGGCCGGGGGGCGGCGGGGGGGCTCCCGAGCACGTACGGCGCGTTACTACCGAACGTGCTCCATTGACTGTTGTTCCACGTTTGTAATGGACTTGTTAGATGTATACTGACCGGGAACGTCCTTCTCCATTGGCTCGACCTACTCCTTCACCAGGACTACACTTTTCAATATAGAATTTGTCCATATTAGAATCTGTCCAATATAGAATCTGTCCAATTTAGAATTTGTCCATATTAGAATCTGTCCAATATAGAATCTGTCCATATTAGAATCTGTCCAATATAGAATCTGTCCAATTTAGAATCAGTCCAATTTAGAATCAGTCCGATTTAGAATCTGTCCAATATAGAATCTGTCCAATTTAGAATCTGTTCAATGTAGAATCTGCCCGATTTAGAATCTGGACAGTTTAGAATCTGTCCAATGTAGAATATGTCCAATGTAGAATCTGTCCAATATAGAATCTGTCCAATTTAGAATCTGTCCAATTTAGAATCGGTCCAATTTAGAATCTGTCCAATTTAGAATCAGTCCAATTTAGAATCAGTCCAATTTAGAATCGGTCCAATTTAGAATCTGTCCAATTTAGAATCGGTCAAATTTAGAATCGGTCAAATTTAGAATCGGTCAAATTTAGAATCTGTCCAATTTAGAATCAGTCCAATTAAGAATCTGTCCAATATAGAATCTGTCCAATTTAGAATCTGTCCAATTTAGAATCTGTCCTATTTAGAATCTGTCTAATTTAGAATCTGTCCAATTTAGAATCTGTCCTATTTAGAATCTGTCCAATGTAGAATCTGTCAAAAGAAAAATCTACCTAATGTAGAATCTGTCCATTTTAGAATCGGTCAAATTTAGAATCTGTCCAATTTAGAATCTGTCCAATTTAGAATCTGTCCAATGTAGAATCTGTCAAATGTAGAATCTGTCCAATTTAGAATCTGTCCAATTTAGAATCTGTCCAATTTAGAATCTGTCCAATATAGAATCTGTCCAATTTAGAATCTGTCCAATTTAGAATCTGTCCAATGTAGAATCTGTACAATTTAGAGTCTGTCCAATTTAGAATCTGTCCAATCTAGAATCTGTCCAATTTAGAATCTGTCTACTGTAGAATCTGTCAAAAAAAGAATCTGTCCAATGTAGAATCTGTCCAATTTAGAATCAGTCCAATGTAGAATGCGTCCAATGTAAAATCTGTCATAAGTAGAATTTGTCCAATATAGAATCTTGAACCCTTTTAGCATTGCACAAAGTTCAATTTCCAACGACACCAGTTGGACCATAGTAAGCAGACTGACCGGCGGCGTCCTCGTCGATGGGCTCGAACTCCCCGTCCTCCCAGACGCCGAGCGAGTCCCCGCTGACCTGCGTCGCCGGGGCGGCGGGCCGGGGGGCGGCGGGGGGGCTCCCGACCACGTACGTCGCGTTACTACCGAACGTGCTCCATTGACTGTTGTTACACGCTTGAGATGGACTCGCTGGATGTATACTGACCGGGGACGTCCTAATCGATGGGCTTGAACTACTCTCTGACTTGTCCCACACTTTTCAATATAGAATCTGTCCAATTTAGAATCTGTCTAATTTAGAATCTGTCCAATTTAGAATCAGTCTAATTTAGAATCTGCCCTATTTAGAATCAGTCCACTTTAGAATCTGTCAAATTTAAAATCAGTCCAATTTAGAATCTGTCCAATTTAGAATCAGTCCAATTTAGAATCTGTCCAATTTAGAATCTGTCCAATGTAGAATCTGTCCAATTTAGAATCTGTCCAATGTAGAATCTGTCATGAGTAGAATCTGTCCAATGAAGAATCTGTCATGAGTAGAATCTGTCCAATGTAGAATCTGTCCAATGTAGAATCTGTCCAATATAGAATCTGTCCAATATAGAATCTGTCCAATTTAGAATATGTTTAATTTAGAATCTGTCCATATTAGAATCTGTCCAATGTAGCATCTGTCCAATTTAGAAGCTGGACAATTTAGAATCAGTCCAATCTAGAATCAGTCCAATCTAGAATGCGTCCAATGTAAAATCTGTCATAAGTAGAATTTGTCTAATATAGAATCGTGAACCCTTTTAGCATTGCACAAAGTTCAATTTCCAACGACACCAGTTGGACCATAGTAAGCAGACTGACCGGCGGCGTCCTCGTCGATGGGCTCGCACTCCCCGTCCTCCCAGACGCCGAGCGAGTCCCCGCTGACCTGCGTCGCCGGGGCGGCGGGCCGGGGGGCGGCGGGGGGGCTCCCGAGCACGTACGGCGCGTTACTACCGAACGTGCTCCATTGACTGTTGTTACACGTTTGAGATGGACTCGCTAGCTGTATGCTGACCAGGGACGTCTTCCTCCATGGGCTCGAACTACTCTTTCACTAGCACCACACTTTTCAATGTAGAATTTGTCCATATTAGAATCTGTCCAATGTAGAATCTGTCCAATATAGAATCTGTCCAATATAGAATCTGTCCAATGTAAAATCTGTCATAAGTAGAATCTGTCCAATGTAGAATCTGTAGAATGTAGAATCTGTCCAATATAGAATCTGTCAAAAGAAGAATCTGTCCAATGTAGAATCTGTCCATATTAGAATGTGTCCAATGTAGCATCTGTCCAATTTAGAATCTGGACAATTCAGAATCAGTCCAATGTAGAATGCGTCCAATGTAAAATCTGTCATAAGTAGAGTTTGTCCAATATAGAATCTTGAACCCTTTTAGCATTGCACAAAGTTCAATTTCCAACGACACCAGTTGGACCATAGTAAGCAGACTGACCGGCGGCGTCCTCGTCGATGGGCTCGAACTCCCCGTCCTCCCAGACGCCGAGCGAGTCCCCGCTGACCTGCGTCGCCGGGGCGGCGGGCCGGGGGGCGGCGGGGTGGCTACCGCGGACGTACGTCGCGTTACTACCGAACGTGTTCCACTGGCTGTTGTTCCACGTTTCGGAGGGACTGGCTAGCTCTGCTTCAGCGGTCTGTGGAGATAATAGTACATTGTGATATAAGTGCGAACTTGATGGCGCCTCGGAAGTTAGCTGCGAGGGCCGGGTGCGCAAGATTGACTTCACCTCGCAACCCGCTGACACCATAATTTGTGTTCTGTGCATCGACTCGCGCGATGTTCACAGCTGCCATTAAGTTTGAATCGTATTTTAAGTCAATAATTACAGCCGAGGCGATATTGATAGCCCGAGTCATAGGCGAGGGCTACAAGGGAGCAGAGGCCGTAATAGGGTAGATGATTATAAGCCATTATGCATGTTTTTTATGTTACCTAAAAATAATAATTGATTTCAAATGTTATCGTGACACCACAGTCGAAATTTGTTTCAAAATGAGGCCACAATAGGCTCGCAAACTTGGGTGGGCAAGTCCATTTATAAAGTGTTTTTTTTTATAAAACAATATCAATATTTTGTAACCCATACTATTATGAAGCAATTATGTTAGGAGAACGCGCTCCTTACAAAAACAGTGGACGTGACGTCACGTTTGTATGAAACGTTTTTGGGCAACTCCAAAAATGTGCATTTCAAATTGTGATATCTCTGGTAGTATTGATCCTAACGAAGTGATTCTTTTACGATTGTTTACATAACTTACAGTCATCTAGCCTATTATCAAAGCGCACGTATGCCATACGACGTTTTATAACATATTAGCGAGGAAATAAATAGAACTCAATCTTTCTTCAACAAATGGATTTGGTGAAATATGAGACTCTTTACAAGCAGATATGTTATAAACATGTTTATAACAACGATGTTGGTATTCATTACAGTGGTGAGTATGATAGGCAAAGGTTGTGCCTATCATACTCACCACTAACTAACTAACTAACTAACATTTCTATTCTGATATTTCATTTCTATGCAGCCTTAAAAAGCTGCGGCGAAAAATGCTGAGACAGAGACCTGGTTGGCCCCACAGCACTTTTTATTTTTGCTGTAGTTCCTTTGTTTAATTAATTTTGTTGCCATTTTTTCTTTTTTGTTTACATATTTTTGTTTCGTTTTGTTTGTGTGGGCCAATAAACAGCTTTTCTTTTTTTCTTCTTCTTTCTATTCTGACAGAATGTCACAAGAGACACATTAAGAAGATATTATTACCAATTTGGCCAATTTTGGATTTGGTGTAATGGTTCAGAAGTGGGCTATTACACCAGTAGTCGCTGGTTCGATCCCCGCACATTTGTGTGCATGAACATGTCTGTTTGTACTGGTCTGGGTGTTTCCTATGTAGGTATATTAGGTATCCGTTATCCGGTACGGTTATCCGTTGCCTAGAATCGTATATCACAAGAATTTAGTTGCTTAAATTGGGGCTAGATGGCGCTGTGTGTAATTATGTCCAGTGATATTTTATTGCACAAAACAGTAACAGAAAACTTTTCTCTATTCTCTTCTCTTTCTTCTAGATACAAAAACAACTACTGATCAGTAAGCGACCTTTGTTAGGGTGGGCAAAGCATTCTGTTGAGAGCAGACCCGCCAAGGAGAGAGCAGACCCGCCAAGGAGGTAGCAGACCGTTCTATTGATTAACCATTTTCGGTCAAGGATTTTCGTTAGAAATGGCAAATTGTTATGTTGATTAGCCTTTAGCCCCTCTGTTAGATACGAATATTTGCGGTGCCCTATAGGGTCCTAAAATACAGAGGCGCTCACATCAACCTTTACAAAACCGTTGCAGAATGGGTTTTACGTCAGCGGCATAAGATGCCCTTATGTAAAGGTTGTATGTACATTATGGTTTCCAATAAATAATTGAATTTTCGCCATGGGACAAACAAGTCACACAACACTCAAAAACAATCGTTTTTAAAAGTATTTTCGCTAGAAGCTGGAGAAACAAGTGCTAACTTACCGGTTGTTCCTGCAGCGTGCCCCACTCGTCATTTCCCCATTCGTCTTCGCACAACGCGCCCAGAGTGCTAATGCCATGAACACTGCCGCTGCTAGGCGCCGATTTCACACTCGCACACGTCGCTGGAAGAAACCACATACATGATATCAATGATATTTAAAAGAGGTAGAGAGATACGTTCTGTCAGTACTGATGCCAAGTCAAAAATTGACCCCTGGCGTACGTACCTATATTTGACCGTGTGTACAAGACAGTATGATTATTTACTAGAGCATAAACGAGACAGATACATGTTGCGCAGTGTTGCCTCAAACTGTCAATGCTTTGCTCAGGTGGTCAAAAGTCCTGATTTCGGGTGCCACTTTTTTAGCAGAAGTAACCTATCGACGTATTTTTATTATAATATCATTGGGGTCATGAGCGTATGTTATCCTCTCCAGCTAGCTAGAATATAATTTAATTAATCTTGTAAATTACCTGCACTGGAGTCAATATCTCCCCACGCCGCCATGTCCCAATGCTCGGGGTCGTAGTCGGACACAGACTCGCTGTGCTCCAGTGACGTCATCGATGTCACTGATGACGTCGTCGTCGAGATGCTACTCGATGATGGTTGTTCTGTAAGAGTCATTAATAAGAGGGACCAAACTTTAGAAATGTACACGCCTTTCTGGCAAATAGGCTGGACTACAGGAGGAATTAAGGAATTCGATAAAAATATAGGTATCCTCAGCTGTTGAAAGTTTTACCTACTTTTAGATTAGGGCTGCAACTTCAGGTAAATTAGCACCCTCATTCCGATCACTCATTTAGAATTAAAATGAGTTTTTTTAAGGGACGTTTGTTACTCGGAGTTGCACCTGTCTCAATGCTTAAGACATAAGCTAAGTGGAACCCGTTTTAGTTGCACTAATCAAATCAAATCAAAAATAGCTTTATTTAAATAGACCTGTTAGAATGCCTTTTAAATTGTCAAATCTAATTAACAAACAAAACATAGTTAATAATACACATGAAAACCATAATATTAAATGTAGACAATAACTATTTCACTGGATTCTACCTTTTTTTTTTGTAGCAATCCTTTTTCTTTTATTTCGGATTATAAATAACTCACCCAAGGAGCCAGGTTTGGACAGCGCAGACTTAGATGAGTGTCCCACTTTGGATGTGTCGGAGTGCGAGCGGTAGAACTTAGCCGTGACGGCGCTGACGGCCCAGCCCGCCCACGTGGCCGCGGCGTTGCTAAGCGACGGGGTGGCCGTGTGCACGTCCGCTTCTACAATACAAGGTGTGAAGGTGATATCTTTTAAACGGCGGGTTTGGTACGATTTGTTGAACAAACAATTTAGGGCGCATCAATTATTAATTGCTTAATTGATAGTGCGCCCATGAAAGACGACTTGACATCACGTCACACATATTGGGTAAAAGAGCAAATCATTGCGCGCTGAAAACGTACCTACTTTAATTATAAAAGGTTATTCTTCAGGTATTTTTAAGTAGTTATTCAGTTAACTAGTTTATGTATGAAACGAATGTTAAGAAACAATCATGATGGTAGTGGTTTCAGATAACCATTTCTGTCAGAAGGCGTAATTCGACTAGGGTAATGTTATAAAAATCTATCATTCTATTCTATGTGTATAGTAAAATAATATGAATAAGAACAGTCCGGAAAAAAATCTTACCCATTCCTTCCTTCAAGCTGGGATCGTCTGA
Organism: Udea ferrugalis; assembly: GCA_950022985.1. Classification (NCBI taxonomy): domain Eukaryota; kingdom Metazoa; phylum Arthropoda; class Insecta; order Lepidoptera; family Crambidae; genus Udea; species Udea ferrugalis. The sequence goes on from OX465533.1 coordinate 7,813,387, forward strand.
AACCTTTTCCAACTTGCCGAGGAAGCCCCTTAGCGTTCTAAATGCAGCATCGCGAACCTACAATGAAATAAGTAGGTTAAATTGTCAGTGGGTCAAATTCATTGATTTGGGATATAGACCACAAGAGCATTAAAATTGAAACAAACCTATTCAAAGTAATGAGGACAAACCTATTAGCTATATTAGTTGTGATTGATTTTTATTAGACACAATAGGCACATTTATACTTATAGGTACTATACATTTTTCAGGACAATTTGATGACAATGGACATGCATTTATAAGCAGTCATCCTTCACTTAGAAAAGGGAGTATAGTTATTCCCTTTATTCTAGCCTCGTATAGCACAGCACCATCATAGATTTTTGAATGTTATAGAGACATTCTGATATAAGTACTTTCGGTATCCAAGCCAGGCATGCATTATATTGACACCAGGGCAATGTATGCCACAAGAACTTTAGTTGCTCTCTCTGAAAGTTGCAGGATCTATACTTTGGTTTCCTATGGGTACAGGGGTATATGCTACACCATAGGCAACAGCCAAGCCAATACAAATAGACTCTCTATCTATCTATCTCATACTAGTGCAGCCAACTTCTTAACCATTACACAAAATCAATCGTCATAATCGATGATGGCGAGTCTCACCTGCTTTTCCGGGTCATAAGTAAGCGGACACAAAGCCGGCAGGACCCTGTTCGCGACCTCCACCAGCAGGAAGTACTGCTGAGTGGCGGCCATCGCCAGCACGCCGGCTTGCCTGGCCGGCGGGAACGTGTCCTTGGTCGCGCGAACGAACGCTGACACGAGAACCTTCTGCCGGATTTGAGGGTGAAGGTGCGTCGCTACCTTGCCTAGGCACACTGTAGTGTTCGTTCTAGAAAACAATTAATAATTATAACGGATTTTCCTATAAAATTCAATGGTAAAACTGCTTCATGTGTACTACTGCATACTTATAGTGTGTTAGAGATGGTTACAGATGTTTTGTCTTCAGTATTAACTAACTTAATTTTGCCTGGTTAACAAAAATACAATATTACAAATCTATTATTTAAAGTTTTAAATGGTAAGCTCTTTTTATTGAATATTGATTACATCTAAATTGTAATCAATATTCAATAAAAAGAGCTATACTAAAACAACTAATATTGGGCAAATCCACAGGTAATAGTTAGTTAATAAATAATTTGAATTAGGTATGAAAGTATGTTTTAGATGGTAAAAAAAAACTTTGGTGATACAAGTCCGGTGGCTGTTAATTATTTTGTGAAATATTGCAAGAAATAAGGGTAAGACGAATTATTTAAAGTTAGGATTTATTCACCTGATTCCGCCCTCTCCATCTTTATTCTGCAGCCTCGCGAAGTGTTTGAGCACTTCCACATTCAAATTGTTGTAGTTCAGTTTAGGAGCGAGATGCACTATCGACTTGACTGTTTGCTCTCTTATGATAGGGTTAGTGTCCATGAACCCGTGCACTACTTGCGGAAATATTTGGTCGTTCACCTAGAGAGAAAGTGAAAGATTTCGTTTTTAGATAGCAATCAAACGAAGGAAGACTAAAATAATGGGAAGGGAAGTAAATAAAAGATTTAAAAAAAATATTGTTTAGTCTTGAAAGTTAAATGTGTAATATTTTTCTAAAACAAAGATAAAAGTTAGTCCAATGGAGGCCCACCGTGGCATTCTGAAGATGGGTCACAAACTGGTCTAGTTGTTGCAAGAGGCGCGATCGCGTCGTCCTGTCATTGGAGGCGAACAGCTTCACTACACATGGCACTATTTGTTTCTGGTATTCAGCGTCTTCTAGTAATTTTCCTAACTGAAATAACAACAGCATTCTTTAATGAATTCATTGGTAATGGACTAATAAACAATGAGTATCATGTAGCTGAAATATTAAATAATTATTTAACAATTATGTTATGCTATAGGATAGAACGCAATTCATGAAGCTCAAACAGTGTTCTACTGAAAATGTCTGTTAGTCATAATGCATTTAGTATTTATATTAAGAAAAAAAACAAAATAAGATGACATCAAATGTTTGCTCAGTATTAAAAAGATTACTGAGGCACTGCTTTGTCAAGTACGATTAATCATCAAGTGTTTTTTAAGTAGGAGGAAGTTTTTTTTTTCAAGAAAGACTTACCTTGAACATAGGAGCTAAAACAGCTGATCCAGCATCTCCATAATGAAAAGCAGTCAGCAGAGATGGCAAGATCTTGTGAACACACACTGCTTCAGGGAAGCTGTCCAAATGAGAACTTAGAGTCGAGAAGAACTTCCCTTTCTCCACCTTATCCTTAATTTGAATTTCTTCTAAGAAGAGCATAGTGTCTATTAGGTCATTTTTAAAATAACCACCCATTTTTCGACATCTGCAACATTAGAATTTTTGCACAATAGGCAAGTTAGGGTCTACCAACATATCCCACCCAACGCGGAATCAGCGAAACGAGCTGTTTGTCGCCGTCGCAACAGCTAATCGGCGATAAGTGGAGCAGTGTGGTGATATATGCACTTGGCTTAAGCCGATTCCGTGTCGATAAATGTGGTTAAACCCTTATGGGATGCTTTACACAACACACGCAATAAAGGCCACAATATTTCAATGGTTCTAAATTCAAATGTATAGCAATTTATCTTGAACTGCAGTTGAACAAGGGGCAAGATAATAAAAACAGTTCTGATTTGTACTGATATTCTGCACCATCAGCTAGTCAATAAAAAAAGTGGGGGCTCAGATCATATTGGTGTTAGATGCTTAATATATTTTTCCAAAAAAAAAAAAAATGGTTTCCTATGAAATCATATATCACAATAGGCTACAGTAGCTTACGATCAGAAGTCCCTTTACCTGGTGATGATGTCAGCAGGATTTGGTCTAGATGCTGGGTTGGCACTGACTAGTTCACAGTACAATGTGCACAGTTGTTTTGGTATGGTATCAACTGATTTGAGTGCAGGTTGGTTTTTCAAAGGACCATTAAATGCTTCCCAAATGAGGCAGCCCAGACCCCACATATCTGACGAGCTGTAAATAAAAAAAAAAAAAACTGAATTGGCAAAACATGTAAGGCAACACATGTTAGGATCATCCAACCTTTTAATGACTACTTTTTTACTTAAACTTTTTTGAATCAATTCTCGACTGAGGCTCACAATCACTTTAAAGCATTTTATTAAATACATAATATGTTAACAACCAAACATATTTTACAAATTTGTACTTGAAATTTCCACATAAAAAGGGCCCATAATTCAATATTACTTCATATTCACAAACATAATAAACTCTGCCTATCATGTATTGCGGGAGAAGAGTTATAAAAAGATAAAGAGTTCTTAAGATAGAGTCCTTTTATCCCAAATAACATTGTCTCATTGACAAACCCAGTTTTGGTTTTACAGAGAACAGTCTGGACAAATTCAACAATTTCTAATAAGTTGTCCTTTAATTATGAAAAAGAACATGTTGTTGAACTTGTTAACTTACATTCTAAAAGCTATAATAAAACAGACAAAATTAGTTAGTCTCAGTGATGAGTAATTAGCTGACATGGATACCATCATTCTACAATGTAAATTATGATGAGTCATCTTTCAAGTGTTTATTAAATAAAAAAGAACATGTGTACAAATACAAACATAGTGAAATCATTTATTATTTTAGACTTTATATCCTTTGAAATTGGTGTGTGACTTCTTTTATTAGTTAATTTCTTTTAGATAGGTATGCTTGTGATTTAGGGTTTTATTTTCTTAGACTAAGGATTGGAAGGACTAACTTGGAAAGAAAGAAATTAATACACTAACAGAATGTTAAACTTACCATTTTGTTACTGCTTTTAACTTTGCTGGATCTTTTTTTTCAGGAGGGTCGTAAATTTCAAGAGCTGGTAGTATTTTGAGAGGGATAGGGTTGGAACCCTCTGGTCCATGTGACATAAGAAACTCAAACCCTCCCAGTTTCCATTCGCCGGCAGGTGTGACAAACACAGAGTACAGACAAACATTATTGTGCCTCATGTTGCCGTCATTATTAAAAAATGATAGTGCTCTCTGTAAAACAATGCCATGAAGATAAAATGAGTATTGCTTTGTGAAGCTTCTAAATAACACACAATATAACATTTGGTGGAGTTCACCACTGCCCAAATACATATCTATGACAACTATGAGAAGATTACATAAATTGCGAAAGATGCAGGTTCAACTCCTGCCTGATGCCAACATGACCAAATGTCTTTTTCTGGTTTTCAAATCTTTAGTAAGTAAAGATTACATAAAGTTTATAAGAACTTTTGATGATCAGCAATTCATGGCAATGAAAGGTTCTCTCATACTGGTAGGGCTTTAGGTGTGGCCTTCAGCTATGTCGCTCCCTAGCTACTAATCCTGAGCAGTTTTAAATTGTATGTTTAAAGAAGCACAACTTATTAACAGGTTTTGCAAGTATTAATCATCTTTACAGACTCAAAACACAAGGTTGTATTCAAATAAAATTAGGCAGTGTAAATCTTCAAACTTACAGTTATTTGAAATATACCCCATGCAAGGAACAAGTCCCTTTGCTGACCTTCTAATTTCATATTATCTATGTACGTAGCTAAAGGTTCTACATACTCTGTTGCTACATATAAAAATTTCTCAGTTTCACAACTATCTAAATAATGTAAAAGGCTAGGGTGTCTCATAGTCTTCAGTTTCTTCAGAGAGGCCTTGGCGATGTCGAACAGAGTCTCTGAACTCTTCTGAACATCAAATAGGAGTATTGACACTTCATCCTGAGTGCCTCTCTTTTTACCCTTGTGCAATGACCATACAGATTTGTCTTCTAAACCATTCACTGGATCCCCCACTTCATATGGGAAATCCTTTGTAGGATCTCTTGAGAAAAACGACCACATTCTTTATTTGATACACTAATTATTCAAAACCTGTAGGCTTATGTTGCATTGTTTCACATGGATCCACAATAACTGAATGATGTCATATAATCCAGATAAAAGACATATGTTTTACTGGAAAACTATCTATTGCGTGATATTGTTAGTAACATCAATATGTTCGTGTAAAAATTAAAAATAATTCAGCCACAAAAATTGATGACAAAAGTGACAGACAGACAGACTGGCCTGGCAGTAGAAGCCTACAGATTATACAGAAAAGATGACAGACTTTTTTTTTCCAAATGTATTGTTGCAATGGCAAACGATCTCTGTCAGAATTGTGCATAGTTAGGACGAGTCACGGGGACGAGTCGAGTCCTTCACATCGTCCGATTCGTTGACCACCTAAACTCACCTAAGGAGTCTAGTGGCTGATGATAGGTCGATGCTGATTGATTTTCCAATACTTACGATGAAAAAATCCTAAAAAAAAAAACGATTTGGTTGCTGGCTGACCTAGCCGCCAAAGCCAGAATGAATTTAAAAAAGAAATAGTCAATGTCAAAAAAAGAGGTTAGGATTTGTTTGTCGAACGAAGTCGAATAAAAATACCAGCAGTTTCAATTTACTTTCATTCAAAATGTCTAAATCTGTAGCTAGATTAAAATCCATGAAGAAAGTGGCTGATAAAATTGATCACACTTCAAAGTTACGGACCAATATTCCAGCGGGAATGGCCGCAGCAGGTCCTCCTCTGGGCCCTATGCTAGGTCAAGTAAGTTTAATAAAAGTTTTTTTGTTTATGTAATAGGCCATTTACAGGTTAATTTTCTTGGGCAAGTAGTTTAACACTTGAGCTACAGGACCTTAAATAAATGAAGAGTAGTTATCAGAATCTTATTCAATTTTACCTCAGGTTAAAATATCAAGTCCATTTCTACTAACTTGCCTTTTAATTTCTTTTTTTTGCTTTTCAGAGAAACATAAACATTGCAGCGTTTTGCAAAGACTTCAATGAGCGCACCGCCAACATAAAACCTGGTATTCCTTTACCTGCTAGAGTGAAGTTGAATTCGGATAGATCTTACCAACTTGTCATCCATCAACCACCAGCTTCATACTTTTTGATGCAGGCTGCTGGTGTCAACCGTGGTGCTATGGAACCTGGTATTGATAATATATCATGTCTTTGCCTTGAAAATGCCAGTGTGAAATTGAAAAAAATATGACCTAATTGTTTCTTTCAGTGAGGGAAATCTGTGGGAAAATAACACTCAAACACTTATATGAAATTGCTAAAATTAAGTCACAAGATCCAACTCTTGAATGGAGGTCGTTAGAAGAAATCTGTACTATGTTAATAGCTACTGCCCGTACATGTGGCATTGAAGTGGTCAGAGAGCTAGATGCTAAGGTGAATATGACAATAAACTATTTTCTTTTTGGTCAATTATTTATTTCAAACCAGATCGGTTATCTTTGTAATAGTAACTGATATACCTTATACTTGGGTTTCAGGAATATGGCGAATTTTTAGAGGAAAGGAAAAACATTGTAGAAGAACAAAAGAAACAATTACAAGAAAAACGAGAAGCCAAAATGTTACGGACAGCGTAGTATGCCATATTAAGTTATATTAATTATTAGAGAAATATAAATATAGACATAGTTCCTCACATACTTGCTTATTATTTCACTAAATGGGTCATGGGTCATAGCAGGGGTAAAATAATAAAACAACAAAGAAGTTTTAAACTTTATTTAATAAATTTAATGCACAATTTTGTCTGGAAATAAACTTTAACAGAGGTCCTAAAAATGTGGCAGCGGAAATGGCACCTAGTCACAAAAGTTAACTACAAACTAATCTATTTCCTAGTTACTCTCCTTAATCTTTTAAAACAAAACAGATAATAAAAGAAGGTAATCTATCAAAATACTTATTGAGAATTTGTATAACTATAAACAATTTGCCTATGTACCAGTCTACTTTTTGCTGAATCTAATCTACTTATGTTAAAAAATGGTTAACAAAGGAAAGGTATTATAAAAGCTTTTACATATTTACAAATAGTGACTCAATTTATAAATTGACTATTTTCACAGAAGTAACGAAAGTAAAAATTAATTTGAACAACTACTTACATCAATATCACATGAAACAGTCTCTTGAGAAAATACTTTACAGAGTACAACCAAAATAAGATACCTTTTCACAACACATGGACTATGTTGTAGTATAAATAAATATTGTAATTCTATGCATCTCAAGATTCTTTGTAATATTGTCCACAACATAGAAGTAGGTACATAGAGACCTAAACATAAATTTAGTAAAAATATGTATTTTGTGTATAAAAATACTTTATGCTTATTATAAACCCTTGTCATCGTCTTAAAATTAATAGGTTATATTATACTGATATCATTATTATCACGTATTTCAAAAACATCATTGGACTTTCAATCAAAACATTACATTCCCTATAATGTTTAGATGGAAGAAAAAATAATCAACAAAAAATCACTAATAACCCAAGTCACTAAAAATTGAACTGAGACTATCCTCCATGTATAACAAACAATCAAACAAAGTTAAGCAATACACGATTTATACATACCGGTTTTAAATATGATCATTAAAACGTCGTTAACGTTGGTAACTCCTAAATGTGGCACACAAATTAGTGTGTTGTCAAAGATAAATATTCTAATCTCATAAATACTTGTACTTTGTTCGAATACTGTTCAAACATCACACAGTAATCAACGAGAAAAAAAAAATAGATAAGTATAACAAGTATAAAAATAGTTGCTATAGTAATAGTATGCTGCACAGTCCTGGACAGCTTGTAAACCCATATTATTAAGCGAATGTTCGAGATTGAATGCTAAATAACTAAGATATACCCCAATTGCACAGTAATGGTCAACAATTTTTAGCAAAAGATCTCTTCAATTTGGGAGAGTTGGGTAAAACTTCTGGTAGTTCTGTCACTTTCCCAATTGTAAAATCTGGCAAGTCTGAAGATTCTTCATCTTTCTGCAACGGGATCCAAACTGTTCCACCTAGTTCTGCTTCTTTTCCTCCCTGAAATAATAATATGTGTTTTAATATTTTAATCACTTTTTCTACTAAAAATATGGCAGTAGTTATTTTAAAAATTCCAAGCCATTTGCTAATTGCCTATTATTGCGTAGGTACCTAATTACCCAACGTAATTTCACATGAAATCCCTCACCATTAGGTAATCATTTTTTAACTGTCATGACAGGAAGTCATTGTAAGATAATGCATACATCCTATTAATATTCACCTTGATATCTGTCTCCAGTTTGTCTCCAACCATGATGCAAGTTTTGGGCTCGACCTTTAACATCTTGCAAGCTTCTAAAAAGATCTGCTGGTCTGGTTTCTCCCAAGGCAGGTCCCCAGACACCAGTAGGCAGTCGAAGTATTTGCGTAGGTCGAGCCGTTCAATCTTCTGCCATTGGGCACGCGACGGCCCGTTCGTGATCAGACCGAGAAGGTAATCCTCCCTGTACCACATTCATCGACCAGCCATTCGTTATTTCCTAGCTCCACATTATGCTGTAACTCAGCTTATGATAAAACATAACTCAAGATAAATGACCTTGCAGAGATTAAATTCTTTTCAAAATTTAAGCTCACTAGGCTTACCATCAGAATGCGTGTGAACTAGAGGCTACAAGACTATCGCTCCCTTTCGCTTGCTCTAGTCTGAAAATGAGGGGGCGATGGTCTTGCTTTGTCTCACGCGAGTTTTAGACACACCGTTTTAATGATCCGGCATGTCATCAATTTTGTCTTATTGTAAAATGCCATGCACAGAATCTTAAATTGTTATCTTGGTTGAATTTAATGTAAAAGTTATTCATTTTCATGCAAGACCACTTTCTGACTTGGATAAACACAAACATACAGGTGAATTATCATTGACAATTTGCTTATTACAACAAATTGTAAATGAAATGAATCTTATAGCTAAAGCATACTATGAAACGTGGCTTTTAAAAATCAAGCAAGTGAGCTCTTTCTTATGTAAATCCTTTTAAAGTAAAAATAGAACATTTAAAAGCCGATACGCTAACATAGTACAACTTAAAGAGGCATTATTTAGACAATGGAAATTTTTCAATAATTTATCTTTAAAAAATTAGGTTTTTTTTAAATATTTTTTCTTTTTATCTTCAAACTTGAATACCTATTTGATTACTAAAACTTATCAAAAACGTCCATTGTCTTTTATTAATTTTGTTGAGGTACCGGCATTACCTTCTCTCGATGAACTCCCTCATAAATTTTATAAACACAATTCAAACCTAAGTGTTGCGCACGCGGCGCCCCGAGTTAAGTCACTCGTTGAGCAACAACTGAACTGTTGAAAAACAAGTCATTTATTAGCAACATGCGCTTAAAATCAGCTCAACATAATTGCAAAAGCATTTATTTAATTGTTTGTAACAGAGGCTTAAAAAAATAATCTTTTTTTTGGTGGAATGCTTTCGCAATACTTTGAGCTGATTTTTATGACATTCTATTAACCAGTATCCAACTGATGTTCATAGTATTATGTGGCGTGCAATTTTGGATTAATGAAATTTCGATTACAAAAAATGAACAAAATGTGAAATGTATGCACCGAAGTTTTCTAAATGAGCGCGCTAGTGATTGGTGGTTTTGTGAGAATTTCCTATTAGGATTACATTTTACGATGGTATCGAAATGAACAAAACATCTTAGTGAACCACATAACACCATGCAAATAATTGGCACACACAAGATCCTCCAAGATAGCCAAATTTGTCAAAGTTTACTTTGTAATAAACATTGAAAAAACATGGTGGTTGTTTTCAAAAATATTCCAAAAGTTCACAAACAATAAAATATTCATATTCTTCATGATCTTGGAGCAGCTTCTGTTCAAGTGCTTCAATTAAAGTTTATTCAACATATTTCTCTATTTTTGTTATTCGAACTAGATACAGCTTAGTTCAGTTTTCAGTGTAATAACAAAAACAGAGAAAATAATCATTGACATCAAAAGTTCTAAATGTTAATTTATATCATGGAGAAATATTTTCCGTATTTGAATATAGCGTAAGAATCGCCGAATCTAAATATTTCTGCACAACATGTAATTTCTGTATAGAAGTAACATAACATACCGCAGTGTTTCCAGTAGATGTATCACATCATTCGTTAATGCCAAATTTTTGAATCTCAAATTTAACCATTCGGCTGATATATTTTCTGAAACAAAACGTACGTTTAAAAGTTCAATTTCGTTTGATTTTTTAAAAACAAATTAATAGTACCACGAACCGTCGCAAGCGGTCGGTAAGCGAATACATCTGGGATGGAAGTAACATTCCTGTTTCGAAATAGACACAGGAGACAGGAACATATCATAGCTGATTCAAATCCAGGAAAATGCTTGCGCTATAGAGCCAACGAATTCTCTGAAGTGCCTGATAATTCAAGTGCTTTGCCATACTGGCTGATATGACGGCTCCTTCATAAGCTCCATGACAATGACAGCAAAGCTAATGTGACATAGGTGCACAGGCACTATTGTCACTGACTGTACTAGCGGGTATCAAAATTCTAAACCACGAACGTACAGTGAAGCATGATCTCTCACCATTGAGCTATCAGGCACATTGATAATTATTTTACAATTAATATAAATATCAATTAAAGCGTTCACTAATGATGAAATAAAACGAAAACATGGGCAGCTGGCCAAATGTTTATATCATCGTAAAGATTATCATCGTCATTCCCCATTCACTTATGCGAGCGTAGGAAGTGTTGTTTATAGATGTTTCAACCATGACATGAAGAATGTATATTTAGGGTAGATTTTTAAAAATACAACGTCGGTTATTGCCTGCTGGTAATGCGCTTGCCGCAGCATATGGATACCAGTAGGCCTAGCACGAACCACTAACATCTTGGTAATCGAAAAGAAAACGATACTTCTTTTTTTTAAAGATATAGGAAAAAGAAAAAAGAGTATCGTTTACTTTTCGATTACCAAAACGTTAGCGGTTCGTGCTAGCCCTACTAAACTACTACAGAGGGTAAACCTAAATTAAAAAAAAAACGGTTTTTAACGCTGAATTACTTGCGATAGGAATCAGAGCATATTCTCTGTCAACGCTTATCAAATAGAGTTGATTAAAAATTACAAATCCGTTATCCCTCTCGCACAAAATGTATCCTTGTCAACTTGGAAAGTACTAATACTGTCAACGAGGCGGAAATGTAAACAATTAAAAAACCTATTATGTTGGCAGAGTAAAGCGTAATTTAAGTAAGTAGGACACGATGTTTCTGGGCACTGAGCCAAGGTGTAAGCGCTTGGTCGAAATTGTAATTATGAAGAGGGGACTTGTGGAGATTTGTTGCTCATAACGTTTACACGTGCTATCGACCCACGTTTGCACGTTTAGTAATTTCTGTCAAACGTGCTCACTCATATTTCTAAAAGTCTATGTATAGTATTAAGCCGCTGCCAGCCGGTTGATATTGCACGAAAGGCCACTCCTTCTGACGCATCCATTTTTAACAAGTATAGCTGTCATAAATGTTGACGACCGCTGCCATTGAAAACGGCTTAATAAGATCCACACATTTGTATGAAGTCGCGTGAACTGCCGACCACATTTTCCACAGTATTTGCCACGTATAGGCAGGTAGGTACATCTATTTAACGCATCAAAAGCGTTGGAAAACGCCCTTTAACTGTATTTTGGTACAAGATCCATTATTACCAACAGACGGTCACTGTCGCATAGTTATTCAGTCGCCGACTTAGAATTAATGTCAACATCGAAAATAAAATTAAAAACGAGTTTCTTGGCACATTATTGCTACAATTTGAGGGCAGAGGATTTGTTTATTGCGATCTATTTCTGTTGAGGTAAACAAAGTGTACCAAGGAGTGTTATTCTAAGCGTCTAAAGGGCAGGCGTTCATTGAAAGAGCAGATGCAGGCCGAGAGCGAACAAAGATAGGTGAACTATTTTTAAATGCATAAGGGCAAATTGTTAAAATTTATTTGTTCGGGTGCAATATCATTTAGAAACCAGTCAACCATACTGTAACACAGAAATGAAAAGCGGTGTGAAAATCAGTTAAGGACATGGCGCGTAATCATTGCATCTTAAAAACAAGAGGAAAATAACATATTTTGCATTATTACAAGAAAACATTATACCTACCCTAATGTAATCTACAATCTGAACTTTCGGAAAGAATTCGATTTTGATGCAACTTTGCATCGTGGTCCATACTTTTATAGTTCGGCTCCGTATTATAATACAAGTTAATTGCACCATACAATATACACACTACCTAATTAAATTGATTGTTTGTAGATGATACAACCGCTTAGTTATTTTTCGTGGGCGCGTCAATTTGGCCACTATCAATAAATGCGTCGCGGATGTTTATTTAAAAGATACCTACAACAAGAACAGATAAAATAATATAAGGAAAAGAAATAAGAATATCTAAGTAAGACTGTACCACTTGTCAGCCAGATCGGTTGGTAACGATCTTTGGCGTGTGGATGGGTTCGATCCCTACCCAGCACCGTCGTAAATTTTGTGTTTTCTGTGTCCGAGTGGTAGCACTAACAATAATGTTAAACCGATTTAAAAATAAGTAGTTCAGTTAAAAGTGAACTACCTATTTTTAAATCGGCATTAAAATGCAACGTCTTTCTTTTTAAAACCTCTACCAATATTATCAGGTTTAAAATAGCTAGAACAACTTCTGGGAGGTAATAAAAAAAACCTGTTTATAGGGTGTTTTTTTATTTGATGAGCTTTATATAATTGAACTTAATAATTATGTAAAGTCTTGGTCTACCACGCCTGGTTGAGAAATATAACCCGCATACTGAGTATTCAATCCGCATATTGCGACGGGCAGGAAAGTAAATCTGCTTTACTCTCGTGGTTGCGAGCATTTTTGTGCCGAACTGAGAGTGTAAACTGGTCATAGGATGCAATTTTGGGAAGTGTTGAGATTTTTCTATGACGCCCTTCCTTTGTTGGGCCCGTGGCATTTTGCAGGCTTGCCACCTCGCAGTTACGCCACTGGCCCACATGGGTAGAATGCAATGAATCACTGTGCCGGATTAGCCTAGCAGCTCTACCAACGAGCCCTATGCATAAAAAAATGCGAGCGAGTGAAAGAGCCACGTAGGCTACAAATCCTTATCGATCAAGGACGCCAAAGTTGGAAGTTGCTAAGGCCTTCATGGGCCTGGCTTGATCCGGCTCCGTTCAAGAATATTATGTGATAGCGTGTGGTCATGTAGGTACTATGTGAGCAGTGTAATAACTTACTGGCGATATGTCTGTAGTTCTTCGGAAGGCAGTTGCGCCACAGATGTGCTGGCCACTCGTCCAACGTGAAGGAGTCATCATCTGGACGGGCTCGGAAGGCGCGGAGGAAATTCGTAGCACTTTCCACTGCTGACTCCTGTGTAAGCCCATACTGCTGCTGCAGTACCTCCACTAACTGTAAATCAGTGACAGAACAGTACAGCAAACTGTTTCTGTTGTAGAATGTACAGTGCCACGGAGAACTTATTAAAACCCGCTGAACAGCTATCCAGAGTCCAAACTTGCGAATAGCTTGGAAGTCCAGTGATTTCGTATGTTTTGAGATTACGCAATAATAGATACTATCTATGAAAATCTTATGTGCACATCTAGGTACCTACTCAAGTAATGTTTCTAACAAGATAAAATAAAGATAAGAATTTTGGCCGAACTCTTGAAGTTGGAACACTTGGCTTTCAAATTATCCATTTAATGTGTACTGATTGAAAAAGGATATGGCCTATCTTATTATACCATAAAACAGTGTGGAAGTGCACCTGTGCATGCACTTCCATGGGTTAATAGCGTACATGCTGGTCGTTCAGGTGAGGCGATTATAATCCGTGTCAACTCACGGGCCTGTGAGTTAGAGACTCATACTGTCTGCGTCCACAAGAAAAAGCACGTAAAACGCCTCACCTAATTACGCTCATGGATGGCCATCACTTTGATATGTTTTGATGTTTAAAGTGGTGTTAATCTAGGTAACATATCCGAGGAAGTATCTCTAGTCCAGGAATAGCAGAGGTCAACGTTCTGGGTGCCCGTCGGCACGTTCACTCACCTGCCACCGTTGGCACAGCTCGCTGCTGTAAGCTGATACATGTGTTTTCACAATACGAGCTTTGTGCTTTTACTATCCAACTTTAATTGCATGTGAGTACCTACCTCTGTATGTCTCATGTGGATAGTCCACGTTAACAAGTGAGATGATAAATGTTCTCATAAATGAATGTGTACCTAGTTCATTCTATTCTGTGTGTGACATGTAGTAAATAAAAGTAAAGGAACATTTGCGACACTTCTTTATTCAATTTAAAATGACAGCTATGGTCTGTAATACAACAATTTACTTCAGTAGTACCAGTAAATAATTTAAAACTTTAGTAGCGCAGCATAAAGCAGACATTAATACTTCTTAAACATCTATGACATTTTTAATTTACAAAATGAATTATAGTATTTATAGTAATGTATGTTGTAAGTAGTGTAGCGGAAGAACATAATTTATCTTCTTTTACTATAAAAATGTAAAACAAATTGTTTAATTATTAACATTAAGTACAGTTAGGCATACAAACAAAATCACCACTGAAACTCAGAATTTAATCACCAAATAATTTCTTCCCTAAGTCCATCAACCGATGGCTTCTACACATCTTTAGGGCTCCACCTTTCTTGAGGACTGGGATCACACTCTCATTTGAGTCCACTAGCCTACAAAGGAAGTCCTCAAATGCTGATTTGACATTGGGAGGCAAAGTTCCAACCTTGACTTTGGCAAGCATCTCAGTAATACCCTCAGCCCAACCACTTTCTATGGCAAATTCAGATATCCAAGGCACCATTGTTAGGACTCCGCTCATTGTCTGCATGCCAAGGAACCACAAATCTGCTATTTCATTCCAGTGTTCTCTGTAAGTCATGGACACTACAAGTGCAGTAGGGTCATTGGATTCATCAATATTGTATGCATCCCAAAGGAATCTTATTGTCGACTGGATATATCTGCAAATAGAAAAGTCATTTTTCTTGACCTTGGTTGCTTGTTGTTTGAGTAGTAGCAAACCCAGAACAGCCATGTGGCCATAAAGGACAAGGTTTTCTGGTATATCTTTTAGCTCAGGCAAGTTGTCAAAGATAAACTTCATAAGGGTGTTGAATAGTTTACTGTTTTCTACAATTTTGGGAGCTAGTACTGTTAAGTTCATGAAGATGTTACAGAGACTGACCATAGCAGCTCTAGAATCCTTCATATCTTCTAATACTTTGGCATCAATTTCAGGTTCAGGTTGAGTTTTAACTTTTAATCTTTCTGACTTTGGCACTGGAGGTTTTTTATAATGTACAATAGACCAATGGAAGTCCATAGCTTCATATAGAATATCTTCCTGCTTTAAGTTTAGTACTATATCCCTAGCTTTGTCTTCAACCACTAAGTGGCAGAGGGCTGGTAACATCAATCGCAACAAATCAATCTGCCCCATCAGGGAAGCATCAGTCTCCATTGGTCCACCATCTGAATTGTTCTTCTCAGCCAACTTTCTGGCACGGTAAGCATGGAAGGAATCATTAGCAAGTGAGAATATGAAAGGAAGCAAATTGTAAATCTGGTCCCTCATAGCTGTAGTCTCTTGGGCAATCCAAGCAACTAAAACTCTCACCATAGCACATATAAAGACTTTCTCAGCATCAGGCAGTTTATCCCTGTTTTTATCGTTGGATACTTTGGTCAGGATAGATACAATTGCATTAAATGCACCTTTGAGGCTGGTGTAGACAGACTGCTTTTCTTTCTGGTCCAAATCTAGCTGGTCTGTAGCCATATAGTTGACACAAAGTTCTAGAACAATAAAGCAAGAAGTAACTAAATCACTGTTGGCAAATGCCTGCTTGAAGCTTCTGTCGTCCAATTGCATTCTCACTTCAATGGCACACAATTGCAACAGTAATAAGAAGAATCTCTTTGGATGCTCTTCATCAGCGCACTCAATGGTCCATTCTACCCCAAGTAGGTCTACGATGTTGGCAGCTAACTTTATAGCGGGATCTCTTTGGTTTTTTCCAATTTTGCTGGTAAGAATGTCTTGTAGGGCTCTGAAAATACTCTGTGGCCATGTTTCCTCTTGTGCAGTTGGCACAATAACACTTTTGTTACAGCTGTAGAGTAGTGCGCTCAGCACTGTAGCTAACTCAAATTTTCTCTCTGACTGGTCAGTGGCAAAGTCCAAAGCAATCTTGTTAACTAATGCATGGAATGGTTTTGGGTCATTTCCCCAAGCAAAAGGGCCATACCTGCTCACTAGCTGCACCAGAATGGTTAGAGCTTCGTCTGTTTGGAAACTCTGATGCGAGTAGATCTCTGACATCTTGGTGATTGCACCAACTTCAATAAGAGCCTTCTGTCCGGCTTCTTGTTCAGCAATGCATTGGAGGCATGTGTATGCTTCACTGATGGTAATGAGGTTATCATCATAGTCATCATTGTCAGATGTTTGCACAATATCAAGGAAAACTGGAATATTAGCTAACATCTCAGGATGTATTGACAGCTCAGGATCCTTACAGAATGTGGTTAGGATTGACAGTGCAACAGATTTGTACACAGATGGTGGACAGTCATCTTCCACATTGTTGCTAGTAAGAAGCTTTTTCAGAAAGTTGAATCCAATGGCTTCAAACAATGCCTTCCTGGCTTGCGAGTTGCAATCCTTGCTCTTCACTAGCTTGGTAACCATGAAGAGCGCGGCAAACTTTTCCGTGTCGCTCTTGGCAGCCTTCAGAATGAGGATGCATTTTTTGATTGGTTCCGATATATCACCCATTGTCACAATTTTATTATACACAGATGCGATCACAAAGCGCAGCAGTTCGCGGTCCACTGAATCGTCCGGCGCGGTTCGATCTACATCACGTTTAAAATTAGCGCAGACTCTCTTCCAAAATAGCTAAATCTGGACGTCGAGCTCACGTTCTCCAACTATGAATATCTATTTATAACCCTCACACTGGAACGCTCAACACGCGAAGTTGAAAGAGCAAGCAAACTAAATTATCGAGTACGAGATCGACATCAACGACGCAGAAAAACCTGCGGTATGACAGCGCGCGCACTTCGTTCCGAACTTTCATCCATGACCGTGGCAATGTCAATAATTCACAAAAATTACCTTATTGCAGGTTCTCGTGTCTCCTTTTCTTGTCTGTATTAAAGTGTTGTCCAAATCGAAAAATATAGCCGAGACATCACAGATTTCTTCGTATAAACCAGCAGCCATAATTTTTGATCAGCACTGCTCTGTTCAATATTTCACAGTACCTACGAATCAGAAAAAAATTCCATAAATGTCAGTGTAGTCATACGTCACGAGCACGAAACATGACGAAATATCAGATGACGTAACGTTTAAAGTTGTGCTATCTCTTTTGCTCTCACAACATAGTCGACGTCAACTGTTCTCCATCTCTTTTTATTGTTTTGCTAAAGATGCCGTTAGTGCCATCTAGGTGAATTTACCTCAAACTTTTATTTCCGACTCAACTAACTTTGTAACACCAGTCTGTAGCGCGTAAAGTTCTAAAATATCTTACTAGATGGCGCTATATCAAGATAGTTTTATCTGATACCTAGTACAGGATAGTGTGTACGGTAAAGTGTATACCTATGTGCAAGGGAGATCTTAACATACAGGGTGTCCCAAAAAGTAGTCAAGCCGAAGCCTAGAGGAAGAGCATGAGTGGGGCTACCCGAATCACTCAATGTCGCAAAGATATTGATTTTTGAAGATAACTCACCACGAGCAAAGTGAGTTTCTCTCACAACTCACTTCAATGAGTTTTCTCCCTCATTTGTATCAAAATAATTGATAATCATAAATGCGTTGTAGTTCTCTTCAATCAAACGACCACAGCCGCGGAGTTATTGAGTTTTATTGGAGGAGTGAAACGTGAAGTACCCCTTGTAGTTAACTTGGAAACAAAATCATAAATCCTACTAAACATTTATCCCAAAATTGTTTTCTTTGAACCGCGTGGGAAGTGCGTGTGACATATGGTTTTTGGTTTTTGTAGCGCGACACAAGGTAAGACGCGCGGAAACCTCTGAGCAACATATGAAAGTAATATGAGGAGGAAGATGAGTTACGATCAGGGGACACGTCATTCCATGAACGGCGAAATTCTTTTATCAACATTGTTTCGCTAGGATACGCCTTGGCGGACAAGCAACTTCTCGGGACCGTATGACTAAATGAGTTACATAAAATATTCATACCAATTTTACTATTCGTTTCATTGTGCGAGTTATTTAATGTTTTGGAACTAGGTGAAATGCTAAATGACGGTCACCATTGGTGAAATGTCAAGCTTTCTTTGATACGACATTAAGGTATGGTATGTTAGTCAAGGTGAAGCGAATGGACGATTAAAGTGAGCGTTTTCCCCTGAGATAGATTGAGATGTGAAGTGATATTAGTGAGAATCGCTAGGCCGGCCTCATTTAGTCTAGACTCTAGTTAGTTTATGAAGACCTGAAGTGTTTAGGCAACAAACAGTCTGTTCATTCGTCTTGCCTATGTGTCGCAGATTCATACAGGGTCGAGCTTAAAAATCTTAATTCGGACTGTGTAGCAGGTCAGGGCTGTTGAGCAGGTTTATCAAACTGGGGTGATCCTACTAGTCTAGTCACCTGGTGGACATTGTGTGTGGCGTTAAGGGTTAATTTCGATTTTTTTTCCCTCCCCCATTCAGCACGGCATGTCTGTCCGTCGGACTTGATATTCATTTGTCTTGCCTACGTGTCGCGGATTTATACAGGATCGAGCCGTAAGAATCTCAATTTGGACTGTGTGTGTAGCAGTTCATAAACTAGGGTGATCCTACTAGTCTAGTCACCTGGTGGACACTGTGTAGCGTTACATGCCTCATTTAGTCTAGTTAGTTTATAAAAGACTCGAAGTGTAGGTTTCGGTAACAAAAAGCCCGCATTCAGCACGGCGTCTCTGTTCGTCGGACTTGATACTCATTTGTCTTGCCTACGTGGCACAGATTTATACAGGGTCGAGCCGAAGGAATCTCAATTTGGACTGTGTAGCAGTTAGCAAACTAGTATGATCCTACTAGTCTAGTCACCTGGTAGACATTGTGTGTCCCGTTTCAGGCTTCATTTAGTCTAGTTAAGTAGTTTATAAAGACCTGAAGTGCCGGTTAAAGGAAACAAACAGCTCGCATTCAGCACGGCGTGTCTGTCCGTCGGACTTGATACTCATTTGTCTTGCCTACGTGTAGCAGATCTATACAGGGTCGAGCCGAAAGAATCTCCATTTGGACTGTGTAGCAATTTATAAAACTGGGGTGATCCTATTAATTAAGATTAACTTTTAAGAAATTTATAAGTAGAACTTAAGTAGTTTGTTCTACTTTTTAGTTAGAAGTAGTTTACTCAATTGCATGCTGTGTTTAGCTGTGGAAACTTTTTTGGCTTATGCAAGATTTGTATAGTTTTGATTCAATGTACTAAACCATGCTGTATGTTTCCTTTAAACAAATAAAATAAAATAAAATAAAATCCTACTACTCTATTCACCTGGTGAAAACTGTGTCGCGTTACAGGCCTCATTTAGTGTAGTTATTTCATAAAGGACCCGAAGTGCAGGTTTCGGTAACAAGCAGCCTGCATTCGCCTGGCATCATTTGTCTGGCAGGTACGTGTCCCAGATTTATACAGGATCGACAAGAAAGAAACTCCATTTGGGCTGGGGTAAGAGCAGCCTGGCAGCGCAAAGAGACGCTATGGATCCTCCACAAGTTAATACCTAATAATAAGTCCCGGCGAGTTACCCGGTGGAAGTTTTAGGGGTGTTACTGATGTGAAAATTAACCTCAAGACATCCTTCGCTACTTCGAACATTGCAGTATACATCATAGTTCCATTATGTTACGAAAAGGATACCTACGTACGTATCTATACTAAACACACTTAACAAGAATATTTTCATTTAGGTCATCTATATGCGGATAGAACTATACACGCGTATGCAGACATTTGGGATAAATGGAGGTAAGCCCGCAAGCCAATTCCGCCGACGTCTTTTTTGTAAAAATGTTCTATTTCCCACATAGTTTGTAGTAGAACAGATGGGGGACAAAGAGATGTTAACAGGGTTGCTCTGGACTACAGAAAAGGGACAAGCAGGGGCGATTGTGTAAGAAATTTATACGTGCCACTCGTTCAAGGGTTATTAGATTTCCCGTCACACGCAGGGCTGTCCGCAGACCCCGTATTTGCCAAACATTGCCGGCCAATGCAGAGTCCTTGCGTAAACACTTTGTGAGGTCATTATACTTTCTAGTTGGACTTTCTTGCCGAACCATTTTGAAAGGACGCTTATTTATACAAGCGAATAGAATTTCGCGATTGGATGTAGGTATTGTTTGGATCTAGCGAGTATTTTCCAGCACATGGATGAGAATAACTACGCCGATTTGAGTTAATACTGTTATGATTATGAAATAGCTAAAGAAAATTTCACTCGCATCATGAATGTTTGGCTCGGGTGGGGATGGAATCAAAACACAGATCTTTGAAGCTGGAGAATCTAAATTACCCATTGCGCTAACGGGCCAGACAGTAGATAGTAGTAGTATGATAAAGTACAACCCACCTTCCCCTGTTCCTCTTTAGGAAAACTGCTAATTACCGTAAAATAACTAGACTGGACTAATTAATTAATGACTCATAAGTCATAAAACATTTGAATAATGACGCTCCATTCAGTTTATTCGTCCGCAGACCGGATTCTCAATATAATTTCACTTGTGACCTGTGCTTTCATTTAGAAGTCACTTTGCGTCCACCATTGTATTCTTATCGGGACGCCCTTAAACAGTGGAGGGTGGCTCACCCCCCAGCAATTAACTGCGATGCTCATTAGCAGCCCGTTCTCATTCGGCGTCCGTAATCCACCAGCTTGAGCCAACTTTCTTAGGAACACCTCGATTTACTGTATCACGTTTCCGTTAATGTGCTGACGGGGCTACGCAGCCACAATTGTGATTCCACGTTTTCACGACCAACTATAATGTGTCTGTTTAGTGGAATTGTCCCTTTTAGCTTCGTATTTGGGGTGTTATAACGTAATTAGTACGTTCTGTATACTTTGCGCCGTTTTGACTGTTAGGAGCTTTTACACGTAGGCAACGGGCGTTCGAATAAACAGGTAAACTGGCACGAATATCCGGATAAAACTGCGGACAATAGAGTTAAAATACAAAGCGTTTTTGTAACTGAATTGTGACTTCGTTAAAAAAGGGATAGTCTAGTTAAAACTACAAACATTCTGTTCGACACGATTGGGGGCTTCAAATTGCAGACTGTTGAATTAGACTTCACTGGAAAGGCAATGGCGTTGACTGGATTTGTAATTTACTTTTGTATATTTTTTTTGCCTAAATAGCAATGTGGTTTGAGGTGGTTAATAAAGGTATACTTAATAAAAGTCTATGCACTGTCGTAGTAAAGAGTTGTAATGTAACGCCTTGGAAACCCTTGAAAATTAATCACGCATTAGGATCGCGTTGCCGAAACGTTTGGTATGGATTTCTGGAGGGCTAGCCAATGAACAACAGGCATACGTAAAATACGCAAAAAGTCTTACCGCCGCACTCAGAGACGTTAATTAACGTTAATGGTTCATTAGAGTCAAAATTTTACATTCTTAAAAGTTATTTATTTAATTTGTTATAAAGTCTCTTTTCAAAAATGGAATTTTGAAATTAATTAATGTCATTTTGATATTTGTTTTGGCGCGCGTGAAGGGCCCTAGGATTAAGGCCAATGCATACGTGAGCGGAACGGGACGAGACCTGGAACGTGAAAGATATTTCGTCCATGAAACAAGTTGGCTGTCTGCCTCTTTTAATAAAAATTATAATAAGTTTTATGCCCTGAAACCTGTAATCACTAGTAGTAAGTAAGTGTAAGTACCTATGTGCTCTGAGGACTCAACACAGAGAGCGTTATTAAATCTGGTCTGTGCCCTGGGTGCCATCCCTATATTGGGAAAACTGTTTTTCCGAATTTTCAGTACCTAGGACGGGTTTTTATCGTCAATCTGAATTTGACAAAAGCGGGGATATTGAG
This sequence comes from Udea ferrugalis, assembly GCA_950022985.1. Taxonomy (NCBI): domain Eukaryota; kingdom Metazoa; phylum Arthropoda; class Insecta; order Lepidoptera; family Crambidae; genus Udea; species Udea ferrugalis. The sequence continues at coordinate 7,835,572 of OX465533.1, forward strand.
TCAAACATTACTCGTATGAACAAAAGTAACTTTCATCATCATACTTATAGATTATTAGCGGCCGCCAGCGACTTCGTCAGCGTGGACTTAGGTTAAGAAAAAGTGATATATCTTCAAAAATTGAAGCCTATGTGCTATTCTGATGCATAAGCTATAATTTTGCAAAGTTTCATTAAAATCCATCCAGTAGTTTTTACGTGAAAGAGCAACACGGCACATCCACACATACAAACTTTCGCATTTATAGTATTAGTAGGATCTACCCATTCGTTATCCATGCGATGCATGAACTAAATACCTAAGTAAATTACGACAACACCACATACATTGCCCTGGTTCCAAAGTAAGGTTCCCCTAGTGTAATGGGAACCAAAACCACTGATATAGTGCTGTTGTGGGAATCGTACACAAAATAATGACTGGTTTGTCAATTAAATTCTTAATATGAAAAAGGGAAATATACTAAACATTCTAGGTATTTATAAACGCTTATAACACAAAGTAACGTGTCTTGGTTACGTTATTCATTTTAGTAATATCCGTCGATTTCGTTGATAGATAGGGCGATGGGAAGGCGCGGCCTCTACTGCTTTGATGGTTGACTCATGGTGATGCCCACTAACTTATAAATCCTTGTTTGGGCACATACACAAAGATTTTTTGTCTGTACACATATATTGATCATTGTACGTTGTAACCTAAGCTTTTTGAACGTGTACTGTTTGATAACTTATTGTTCACAACCGCGTTGGCTGAAAAAACATTTCGCAACAATCATAGGCATTGAGCTTTAATTTTTGGCCCTTGACTTTGTCATTATCTGAAGAACTTTTGTTTAGTAATAAAAAAAAAACATTCATTTCTAATAGAGCCACTTCAGTTAAATAATATTTTCAGATACAAAACAAAAGAAAATTCGTCAAAAAATTATTGACTCCAAAAAGGGTGCGTCATGAATGATTACGAATCATTAATTTGTTGTAATTTCAATTGCCTATTTCTATTTTCTTGTTTCTCTACCTTGGGGCTTAGCCAAGTAACATTTAGAAAACGATAGCGAAGTTAGAAAAGAACAAAATGTATGGGATTGACATAAGCCGCGCTAAATCACGTGATCAATCCCATACATTTTGTTCTTTCTAACTTCGCTATCGTTTTCTAAATGTTACTTTGGCTGAGCCCCCTGAAGCTTTTCGGCCGGCATAACAAGCTTCGATAAAGAGAACGCGCGAAAATTTTGTCGCAATGTGCATTTTACATAATATTTAGCCTAGAAGACACTGCTGGAATTCTGTAATAATATAGTTTTTTGTTACGATTTCGTTGTGCAATAAAGTTTGTCACGTCTTAGCTTAAGCGACTTTGTTGCTATTGCGACTTTAGTCCTTGTAACAAGTAACCAACACCTTACAGAATCAGACTTACTTACAAACAAACCTTACCCCAAACTGACGTTTCATGCATCAAAATCGCAAAGCGGCTTAGGCTGAGCGCGATGCAAGGCAGGTGCAAGGCGGCGATAACGCGCGATGTTTGCCCGGTATAAATCACCCGGATCGACTACACTTACCGGCCGTGTTACCCTAGTTCACCCCCAGGGCCAATACTAGATTGCCTCGTAGCGTGATACCACAATCTATAAGCGCGGATCAGTATTTGCTATCGACCGCATCAGCTCGCATAACAGCAACGAATCCTATTTTGGCATTTCTTACATTTGTACATCCGAAACTCGATGCCACGTTTATATGGAACGAATTGAAAGACATGCTCTGAATTTGATATGCGGAAATGTTACTGATCTGCTTAGATCGGAGTATAGGTACCATTATTTGGATGTATTTTATAACAAAATAATCTATCTGATCCTGATTTAGAAGCTCATTGTCGACCAATTTGCAGTTATTTAAGTGAAATGGATAAATGTCGTGTCAATCTATTCAGTAAGCTGCGCATTGATGTTCATTTGATAAATTAAACAAAGGATTCGGATATAGATGAACTTACTGGGTTACATAGTTGTTGTTTGACAAACCTATCAGACCTCATGGCATGTTGAGGAATTGCAGTTACGTGGAGGACAGCAACAGACTCTACGATGCATTTAACAAAGATATCTAGGTAAGGTCGCGGAATAAAAAGGTTGACCAGTTTTCAAACACATGCGTTTAAGCGTTGCAAGCACATGTTACTTTTTTAAACTGTGTTACAGGCTAGAATATGACGAAAAGTATGCTTCATTGTCTGACAGTAAAACTGAAATTAGATGAAACGTATGTTCCTTCACGATTGACAGTTGAACCAATTGATCTCGTCAATGTCATCATCGAGCAGGCGAAAACAGATCTTAGGGTGGTCAACCCTTTCATTCCCCGACTGTACCATACTTGATTAAAAACGATCCAATCTTGTTAACACATCATTACTTAAGAAAACATGATCTCATACTCTGAAGATGGAGGCAAGAACATCACTATAATAAATATGATCTTTAGGAGCTCTTCGGACGTGAAGGGAGTCACTCGGCGACGAGTCGGACATCTGTTCCCGTAATCCTGTGGCCTGCGACAAATGCTACCCGTCGCAAGCCGTCACTTGGGCTCTTGCGCTGGGCTACAAAGTGTTTTAACTGGACCTGAATATTACTCAGTGTGAATACCACTTTCAGAATAAACAGATAATTCAAGCAGTACGTGAAGTGACGAGTGAGCATCATACATGAATACCGTACCATATAATATGTTAAAGTTACTGTATTGAAATGCCTAGGAAATTCCATTCTTGTGTAGGAAGAAAAAAAAATGCCAGACAAGGTTGTGGTAAAACATCTCCAATATTTGCTCTCGAACTTACAATCTCTTAGCAACTTTCATTGACGTTTGTGAATTCTGGAACATTTATTTACCATCTTTGACAAATCCAGAAACAAAAACAAATATACAGGGTGTTTCAAAAATACCCCTAAAGACTGAAATGGCATAGAAACTGAATGAAACTGAAATAGTAGGTGTTGTCCCTTTTTTCATATCTCTCATGGTTTCCATAAAAACGTACATCGAAAGTTTACAAAAATATCGATATTAATTCCCTCACTACTCCATACATACACGGTACTCCATACATGGACGAATTTGGTAATCAGTCAGTCTTAATCATAGTCTTAATCAAAATTAAGACTATGATTAAGACTGACTGATTACTGTCCATCAACGTGTTATGTTAATGGCTGCAGTTTTTCGGGGCCCAATAATAATAATGTTTGTGTCCAGAACCTTCAACACCGTTTTTGGGGCTGAAATCAAACCTCTATCGCACTTTTGAAAGCCAACCCATCGTTATCCCATTCAAGAGAAACGCATATCCAGAATACAAGCTAGTGAAATTGCCATTCGTTGAAAGTCCTACATAATCTTCCCTTGCCTTAAAATGAAAAAAAAAGTAATGAAAATACCAAAAATGTTATTCACCTCTAATTGGGAAAAATCCCGCACAACACAATGACTCAGACAAAAGGAGTGGGCGGGGCGGCCGGAAACACGATATTATTACCTTTCTGTTATGGCGCGAATATGGCCATTTTTCTCTTTCTCGCGCCTTCGAAGCGAGCCCGCGACCGCTCACGGACCTATGCGATTTTTCTAGAATAGATCGCCGTCTCTATCTTGTACGTACTCAAAGCTACATTGCCGTCCCATTCTAACTTGTGCGGGCGCACTATTCTCGACTAAAATGGACTTGCCCACCCAAGTTTGCAGACCCCTATTGTCACGATGTGGCCTATTTTTGAAACAAATATCGATTATGGTTTCACAATAACATTTTTACTTACAAAATACCTACCACCTAAGGTTTAAGCCGGCATTGCCTCCCCCCATGCTGTAAATTCAAATATTGCGCCGAAAGGCGACGAGTGTCGAGGCGGCATCAGTCAAAGAGACCGCCGTTGCCTACCGAGCCGAGCCGCTGGTTTGTTTACATTTTTTTAGCTAGTCGTATCGCAGCGCGCAGCCGAGCTAGTGTGTACGGATGGCGGATTCGTGGAAGTGGTGGAAGCGCGAGTGATTAAGTGTAGTTTCGTAATTAAGTATTAGACCGTGGTATTAGTGCGTGTGTTTAGAAAAAACTAAGTGCGTGTGTGAGTTAATGTGCGCGCTATCTCACTTTTTCTATGACGTCTTCGCAAGCTAATGACTATTTAGGATTGATAACCTCTCAATGTAATTGTAACGTCTCAATCACAAAAGCTTCACGGGCGTTCCGGCAGTGCCAGTGGTCTTAGCGAGCAACGTATTTAGGTAGGTACCTATTAATTTTAATTAGGGTGGCAAGACTTAGTAGGTACACAAAATACATACCATAAGGACACGTAACATGTAGCGACTTGCCGTTTTGCGGAGCCATACAGATAGGTACCTACGAACCTACCTGCATACTTCGTCTCAACGTAACGATAAATATCCTTGTGTTACACGATTCAATGGATCAGACAGACAAGGAATATGTAGTACAGGGCCGTACTGTACTATGCTGATGTGCCGTTGACTGTACAATTAGTGATAATGAAAACGGCACCAGAGGTTGTGTGTTCGATATCTATCTACGATTTCTAATACCTATAAAAGTTTTAGCCTAAATGTCTCCGGTTTGATTGACTACATACCTACCTAACTACCTACCGGTTCGTGTTAAACTTGTTACGTTGATAACAATACGAATTTATTTTTTGCGGTTGAAATATTTGAGGCGTTCACATGAATGAAGCACCTTATGCTGCTGGCTCAAGACCCATTTTGCAATGAAGGTCTTGAGGCGTCACATAAACCTCTTTTACGTAAGGCACCTTATGGTGCTAGCTTAAGACGCATTTTGCAATGGTTTTGTACAGGTGAAGCAGAGGCGATCGTACAGAGGTACTAGGCACACAGAACTTATTGGTTGGTTGCCGCTACTTGAAGTATTAGAAAGAGAGACAGTTAGAAAACGTAGGGGCGTGAACAATGGAGGTCGCTCCTGGTCACTCCCGGTAGGGTCAACTCGGGTTCATGAACCCGAATTTGTGCTGGGAATTTCTATGATCGATGTTTTTATCTTACGTTAATTTACTCGAAATTCTAATTATGAGCTACGACTCTAAGAAATTACCAAGGGACTCTTTTCAGGAGTTTGTATAACCCACTTCAGTTATTAGGGGTATTTTTGTAACACCCTGTATATGCCCTATAAAGTTTTCTAAAGCTATTAACATTTGTTAATGAAAAGGATAACTTTTTCCTGAAAATACCTACTTGTTTATGTAGCGGCTTCGGCAATTTCGTCACGTGCGCTTTTACTTCGATTTTAAAATTTATTTTGCGACGACACTTGTTGAATTGTAATGAAGTCAGCATTTGTACGTTTCATAAAAAAATCGGATGTAAACAAACCATTTAGCTGTTAACTTTTTACTGCTTGTCTATAAAAACCCATTGCAAATCTTGTTTGTTACAAATATTTTTTTAATTTAATGTTTTTCAATTATGTAAAAAGTAGGTATTTGTTTTGTAAGTAATTACTCATGATCTTGAAGAGTTTTATTTTGCTCTCCAGTTAACCTCACTCCACCATGAGAAGCTGCCGTGTGGTCCAAATATGAGGTTGACTAGTACAGTGATACAGTTACACTGAGCTGGTCAATCTCATCTTATCTTAGGTTATGTGAACCAATACGGAACACTAAGTATCTGTCGTCTAACGACAGTATGGCACACTGCACTCATACCGATGATACTCTTGTATGAAATCGTTGACAATTAGGTGGGTACAATCGAAAAACATTACGGAAAATAAAAGTACATGGAAGCTTATCTCTAATAAGAGATTTCTCTCAGCGGACCATGTTGACAGAAACAGATTTTAAAAGTCAAAGTAGATGAAAGAAGCAGATACATGTCAATAATTCTTATATAATCAGCCAACTAACAATAACTTTTCACGTAGTTTGTTTTGAAGTTACACGAAGCAACTAAAACCAACTCATTCAATTGACTCTCACATATTCGAATGTTAAGGCGCGATACCAGGAAAACGGCTCTCGGGAAAACTAAAGTTTTATATAGAAAATATGAAGTATGACGCACGAAAAAAATCGTCATAGTAGTCAAAGAGTTGCACAATCAGCTCAAATTTCCAGTATATGGATCAACTTACTAGATTAATGTGAAAAACAATCAGAATATCGCTTAAAACGTGTAAAACGCACTCCTGTATTTCAAAAGTTTAGGCATCATATAAACTAACAACTTACGTGTTTTAAATAACGTGTAAAGATCAGATATCAAAGAAGCATTGCCAATCAGTTGTTTTTCATTGCTTTATTTCAGTTTTGTGCAAAAAATTCCCAAACATTCCGAATTTTTCGCTTGAAATCTCCATACAAATTACTATGGATTGAGTGAAGTTTCTTTGATAGCTGTCCGCGCACCGTCGCAGCTCACTCCCCCCCATGTCCCCAAGGTGAACGCACGTCGCTTTTGACGAAAATGACATTTATAATTACGCGGATAATTTACACGAAATAGGCGCACATAGGGTCTTTTGTTGAAAATAGTACAACTTTATTTTTTTTCCTCCGTACTGTTTGTTCATATTATGCATTATGCATAATTTATCAAACGTATGATTTTATCATGATTCACCATGAGAGTAATATGGCAGGTTTATATTTATAAGTACACTTGATTAAAAGCTCTCTTGGGTTTGACAATTTGGTACTAGTTGCCATTTCATTTTCCTATTTTTTCTTGTAAATTTTTACTATTTGTAACTTATACTGAAAGTTTTTACCTATTGGTAGTTAAAAACAATCTATGTATTTACTTTTAGCATGGTGTCAATCTGCAGCATCATCGGTTAATGCCAATACGGGATCTGCCTAAAATATTCAAGCAAAACAAGGGAACGAAGTAAGAACGCAAATAGCTTTGATTGCTTTCAAATCGAATTGATTAAAACTATTTGTGTGGTCTAAGCTACTATGTTATCTGATCATGAAAGCTTGATTAAGGTGTCTGAATAGATTAAAGGTTCTTTTTTGAACAATATTTTTTACTAAATTAATTTTGGAGGCCTCTATCATAACTGAAATTGTTCGACAAAGAAATTTGACGAAACATAAAGATACAAAGTTATAGAGCAGAAATCAAAGTTAATACTTACGTTAAGTTAAGTCTTTGGAAAAATCCGAACAGAAAACTATGCATCGAGTTCGTGTACTTACACACGCCGTATTTTATGCTTGTTTGTATTCTTCACGCAGTGACGTGCACTCACCCGGCGTCATGTGGAAGACTGAGTTGCGGGACTGCGCAGACGGCTGTCAAAGAAACTTCACTCGTTCCATAGTAATTAGCATGGAGATCTCGGGCAAAAAAAAATGAAAGTTTGCGTTTGCTTATACGAAACAGTCCGCCATTTGTACTTTATTTTTTTAATGTGCAATTAAGAATAAATAAATAAACAGATATAGTTATTGCAATAGAACATAATGACAAGTTATTCGAAATGGAAACACACTTCACACCGGAACAGCTTTTACAATTGTACCAAGCACAAATTCGGTTGTGTATGGAGTACTTCTGCCACCACTGCAAGTATCAGCTGGATGCACTGGACTCAGTAGACCGAAGAGCCAGGAGACTGATAGGTGACGAGACGCTCGTTGGAACCAAACTCGAGTTTGGAGCATCGGCGTAGAGTTGCCTGTCTATCGGTTTTTTATAAGGTGTATTTCGGAGAGTGTGCGCAAGAACTTCATGACCTGATACCACCCTCTACTTTCTACTACCGGACCACAAGTCGCCGTGAGGGCTTTCACCTCCATGTGGTCGACTTTCCAGCGGTCCGAACTAAGCGGTTTGGTGCTTCCTTTCTGGTCCGCACCGCTAAGGAGTGGAACGCCCTCCCTGCGTCTGTGTTTCCGGATACATACAACATTGGTGTCTTCAAGGCAAGAGTGAATAAGCATTTTTTGGGTAAGCGTGGCTGGCGAGACTGAGGTCAAACGCAAACCCATTTTAAATTAAAAAAAAATGGATCAGATAGAACTTTGATATAAATATGAATTATCATATTTACGTCAGCCATGGAAAAATGGCAGTGCAAGCATTTTTATCTCTAACTGGCTATTTGCACACAGCTTTTTACCTGTAGTAATTTGAATGAACTATACAGACAAACGTTCTAGAAAATATAATTAGCATCAACTATCATTTAGATAGTGAAAGCTTATGTAAAAACAGACAGAAAAACGCGGAGGGTGACTTCCTTTCATACTATGCTCTACTCGTAGATCAATTCCAGTAAGATGAAGATCACGGTGGATTCTGTATTAAATTCAGCGTAAAAAGCCTGAAATACGATGGCCTCTACAGGAGACTAAAGGTATTATACTCAAGTGTTATTATCTAAAATAAATTATCCACTAAAAGTGTCTCAACTGTTGACAACTGTTAAATTCCTCGTTTTAGTTAGTAACAAGATAGCTCCCTTTAATGCTTCTCGCAGCTTTTCATTACAAGTAAGACCAATTTATTAGTGGGTTCTTCTGCATGTTACTAGAAATGGCTCCATGTATTGCTATATCATATGCATTGGATGTAAGAAATATTTTGTGTTGATGATGATCGAACGGATAAACCAAGTTACAACTAAATCTCGATGGAATCGTCAAGTACCAGATATAACATTGTGCAAATAACGTGGTCACGAGAATAGATTGCAAATAATAGTGTAAAAAAATAATTGGCAAAACCGCTTGTTAGTATGTTTAATAAAACAAAATTTTTGGTTAGTTTCTTTTGTTTGCCCTATATCCTGAAATATTTTGGGTGGAGAAATAAAAATATCTTTGGTGAACGCATCAAATGATTATCATGCCACGATTTATAATAATAATAAATAAATAAATATCCCTGGACATTATTCCACACAGCGCCATCTAGCCCCAAGTGAGCTAATTATACTCCGTTTTTATGGGATACTAGACAACGGATAAACATACTTAAATACTTTTTCTTTTGTAAATACATACTTATTATACTTAGGAAACACCCAGACCAATACAAACAGACATGTTCATGCACACAAATGTTTGTACTGTGCGGGGATCGAACCCGCGACCTTTGGTGTAGTAGCCGATTTCTAAACAATTACACCAAGACGGTCGTCCGGATTTATGCATTGTATTTATGCACGGATTGCACGGCCCAACCACTGTGTGACCATAGCTGTCACGATCGCTTTCAAATTTGACAGATTTTCTCTCCGGCCGACCCTATTAGCGACCCTTAAACAAAACCATAAACATATTCCCTAGCAAAGTTATTCCATACATCAGGTGTAGGTCCATACATCAGATGAGTACCAGCAGTTACAACTAATGCAACTCCAATCAGAGCGGGTGTCTGCCCAGGCGCGCCGTGAGCTATTGAGCAATCAAGAATTGTTTACCCTAATACAGGGTTTGTGCTCCAGATCAATGCATGTTACCTTGATTAATTCATGCCAGGGAATCCCGGTATGGTAAGGTGTTCAAAATATTGAATAGTGTGTTGAACTTATTGGGATTACTTTCATTTTATAAGATAGGTACTGTTATTTGGCGATAATTCGTTTTTCAGAAAATACTCGTAGTTCCGTCCTTTACTTTTAAGTTCGCTAGTAACCTATCATACGCTAATGACTATATCCCAAGCGGTTTAATCAGAGGCACACTGATTGTTCCCATCATAGTGAACGGAACATGCAGAAGCCCACATTTTGAAAAGCGAATTGAAAGCTTGGAGGGGCTATCGTGATACGTGAGCAATAGCAATAATTCATTATTCTATAACGAGCAGACTAACATAGATAGGTACAGTCAAAGCTTACTTATTCCCTCATCCAGAGAAAGCTTTTTCATTTACTCAGTGTTGAAGACACCCGAAGCGACTAAAACATACTCATTTATTTGACTCGCACAGATTCGAATGTAAACAAAACCATAAACATATTCCCTAGCAAAGTTATTCCATACATCAGGTGTAGGTTCATACATCAGATGAGTAGCAGCAGTTACAACTAATGCAACTCCAATCAGAGCGGGTGTCTGCCCAGGCGCGCCGTGAGCTATTGAGCAATCAAGAATTGTTTACCCTAATACAGGGTTTGTGCTCCAGATCAATGCATGTTACCTTGATTAATTCATGCCAGGGAATCCCGGTATGGTAAGGTGTTCAAAATATTGAATAGTGAGTTGAACTTCTTAGGACTTCTCTCATTGTATAAGATACTTTTTATACTACCTGCTCGTCAATGCCACATTATGTGTCATGTAAAGCTGTCCTAAAGTAAGTCATTATAGCCCTACGGTCTAGCCGGGACATAATGTTGTACTGAATTTCATTAATCCCCAGGGATTAAAGTGATTTGAATTTGGAATGCAACCGTGTAGTCAAAAATGTTTAGGTGCAATGAGATCTGAGTTCGAATGTCGTACTGGCCACTAACAAAATAGATGCCAGAGAAAGAAAAAAGGCGCCAACCGCTCAAATAGCTCCTGAGTCTTATGCTGATAAAATAAATGTGAAAAAAAAAATGAAAAAAAAAAAAATGAAAAATTCTTTATTGATCTCTGAATTATCTTAGACTAAACATGTACATGGCTTTTTAAGGCTTTTGTCTAATCCTAAACATATATGGCATTTTTAGTCTAAGCATACTTAAAAATAATGAACAGGGGATCCCAAACTAGGCACAGCCTGAATCTTGGGCAACCAAAAGACGAGTTTCAACAACAGAATTACAGTATCTATTACTATGTAGGTTTATTAGATTGGCAGAGAAACAATAATTAAAGAAATTTTGCGTAATTGAGAGGAATAAAAAATGTTGTGAGAGTGTCCGTGATGTGCGTTTAAAGGAATGTCATACTCATAGTACAAACCTAAAATGGCAAGATAAGTTCTGTTGCGCTATAGTCCATTGTGAGTAACCATTCAAACAGTGTAGTCTTCGCCTGTCGCAATGAAGAACGTCTTATGTCACAAAACTTCAGGGCCTGATTGTAAAGTACCGGAAATGCATAGGCTGAAAATCTTTTTGCGAAACTGGTTCCCACAAAGGGTGTTGGAAGTTTAAATAAACGTTTACCAAAGATTGTAACTCATCTTTCCAATGTCTTCGCACAACTGTCTTATGTTTCTAACATCACTTTTAATTTTTGATAAATACCTAATTTCTCATATTTATTTACCTACCTACCTATTTTCACTTGAAATAAATATTTAAGCACTTACTTTTTTCAGCCACTACTTTCGATTGCCTCGCAGAAAGTATAAAAAGTAGAGTATGCATCGCGGGCTTAAAAGTGTATTTGTCTTGGGCGGTCTTGAACCCCTCGTATTCAGGATTCTAACCTTAACTCCCTCGCTCCGCTCGGGAGTTAACCGTAGAATCCCTCATACTCGGGGTTCAATATCACGCCCGGGACATAATACACTTCTTTAAGCCCTTGTGGCATAATCTACTATTTACTTGAATATCGTTTGTATTATAAAAAAAGTAAATAAAATAAATAGTTCCGTCCTTTCATTTTAAGTTCGCTAGTAACCTAACATACGCTCATGACTATATCCCAAGCGGGGTAATCAAAGGCACACTGATTGTTGACATCATGGTGGAGGGAACATCCAGAAGCCCACATTTTGAAAGGCGAATTGAAGGATTCGAGCTTCGGGCTTTCCTACCGCGTTAGCAGGATGCTATGATTTTTTTCGGTGTTTTCATCAATTTAGAGTTCTCGTTACCACCCAGATTTTGGGCTAGTTTTTTATCGAAAATCATTTAAATGCGGCAAAGTAACTTTAAAAGAAAAACCCTCACGCATTAAAACTACATACATTACATCATACATGAAAACAAATGTTTTTTGGGAGGGGGGGGGGGGGGGGGAGTAGTATACCTTACAAGTGTGGACCAGCGCAGTCATAATAAATCATCGAGTTATTCTCAGCGGTGCGTTTTCTCTAACTCAGCCCTCCGCATCGTATTTTATTACTTCCGATCGGCGCCGCAAATTACCAGACGCCTCAAACATTTATCGAAATAATTAGAGTCCGACCGAAACTGGTTTTCCGGCCGAAACCGAAACCGAAACTCACGAGGTCAAGTATAAAATACCTACAATTACTGAATTCTAAAGCTTTTTACCGATTATTCTGATAATGACAAGAAAACAAAGTTACAGACTGTTTTTTTTCTCGTGGGATCTTGAGGTAAAAAAAACAGTCTGTAACTTTGTTTTGTTGTCGCTGGGCATAGGTCTCCTCCATTTTTTCCATTGGCTTTTGCTAAAGTCCACCATCCACCGGGGTAACGTACCAGGTGGTCGCACCATCGTTTTTTAGGCCTCGCCCTTCAATGATTCAGTTTTTGAGGAGGCATTGGGTTGTGATTCGGCCCGGATGAATTTTACAGACATGACCTGCCAAGTCCCATTTCAGTTTGACGACTTTCTAGCCCACGTCTGAGCTAGAAAGCCACTGAGCCTGAACAAGGCCTGCATGCCAGTTTTAGCGCAGTTCGTGGTGACCATATTCTGTTCGTGTGTTTAAACACACGAACAGAATATGGTCAGGCATTAATGCCTAACACACTCCACTCCATTACCCTTGACAAATTCCGAACTTTGACTAAAGGTGTTCTGTGAGCAACGTCGAGAAGTTCTTGTTTTAAAGGTATAAGAAGGTCGCACTTCACATAATCCGTGACCAGTTAACTCCTCCAGGCAAATCGGCGTACGATTTACTTATCTTGCCTGCTTTTATACGAACAAGCATGTGGACCGCCTGATGGTGAGCTACAGCAGTCTATGCACACGTGCAGCTCCTTTTCAAACACCTCTTGAAAAACTCCATGCTATATATGCTCCATAGCTCATCGGGAGAACCTCGACAGGAAGTTCATTCCACAATTAAAATGTCCTAGGAAGGTAACATCTCAGGAACCAGACTGCGCGAGACCATGGCGGCTCCAGAGTATGTGGATGAAAAGCCTGAAGATCGCGGGTGGCCTTTTCTCGAAGGAGACAATCTGGCCTAAGTAAATATACTCATCAACGTATTGCATTGTATGCCTACTACTTTACTTTGTGTGCCATTTGTCATCAGTTTCGTTTTCGTCTGGTTCATCAACAGTCCAATGCGATAGCACGTAGCATTGTCTGCTCTGCCACTCGGCGAGTGTGTTGTCGAAAAGCACGATATTTTTGGCAAAAGTTGGTCATTTTTTCTAATTCGACATCGATTCCTTTAATAGACTAGGTCTTGCAAACTGCCTGCTATACGAAAGTAAATTATCTAAGTGATCCAATATTGGACTATTTACATTATTCAAGTACAGAACATAACATAAACGGCCTATATACGTCCCACTGCTGGGCACAGGCCGCACCTCAACTATGAGGCGGAACGAGCCATACTCCAACACGCGGGCTCAGTGCGGATTGTTGGAGGGGTGTAAGGTTAGTGAGCAACCTTAATGTCAGATGTTATCAAGCCGCTCTAAGGCCTCTGACTAGGCTTAACGACTGACATCTAGCGACGTCAACCGGGACCAACTACTCAACGTGCCTTCCGAAGCACGGAGATGCCCGAAATACACATCACTAAATTTCGGTCGGGTGGTCACCCATCCCTTTTCCGACCCGGCGTGTGTTGCTTTACAACAGCGATCGTCGCCGATCACTGTCACAACTGCGCCACGGGCACCTCCAAGTAAGTACAGAAACGAAACGGAAATTTCATCATCAGCATCAACAACCACACGACGTCCATTGCTGAACATCAGGCCTCCTCCTTAGATTTCCAGAGCGGCCAGTTATGGGCGGCCCACATCCACCGAAACCCTGCGATCTGTATCAGGTCAGCCTTTTTCTTCGCTGGTGGGAGTCCCACGCTGCGTTTGGCTTCAAATGGTATCCCACTCGAGAACTTTCCGACCGCAGTGGTCATCAGTTTCTCGTGCAATGTGCCCCGCCCACTGCCACTTCAACCTGCCAACCAGCGCATTTTTAGTGCCCAGCTGTGTTAGATGCGGCGATTTACCTCTTTCTCGAAGGAGGACCTGCCTACTTGGATCATTTGGCCAAGACATACTCGTCGACAACTTCGAAAATCGAGCTACCGATAGAACAGTCTCAACGTAAACCTACATGTAATCAGTTTTGTCAAAACATCACCTCTGAAGCAGTTTTGCATCCGGTGATAACGCATTGACCAATTTGTGTGCTACGGAGCCATCCGAATGTCCAACGGCAATTTTCGGTCATAGTGGAGGCCGCCAGGCTTAGCCATAGCGTTGAGCGAGAGAAACGAAGTTATACGACCGCGCACGAAAACTCCCGAAATGAGTTTCGGTTTCGGCTTAGTTTCGGCCCTATTTTGGCCGAAACCGAAATTGTGGCCAAAACTTGATTTTTTGGCCGAAACTGGCCGAAACCGAAACCGAAACCGAAAGTTCGGTCGGACACTAGAAATAATGTAAATAAAAATATAGTTATTATACAATGAGAACCAAGCGGAGTAGTCAGAGGCACACTGATTGTGGCCATCATGGTGTACGAAACATTCAGAAGCCCACATTGTGCCAGCGTATTGAACACAACGTGATAAGGCGATTCTACCGCCGATATCCGAGTTGCTTTGGTTATTATAAGAATTTCATCAATGGAGAGTTAGCTGCGAAATTCACAATGAACACAAAATACCTAAGTGTTCCGGCCAGTATTGATCTCGGCACCACCCAAGTTACGACCCAGTTTTAATCGAAAATCAATAAATTAGTGTCCGACCGAACTTTCGGTTTCGGTTTCGGTTTCGGCCAGTTTCGGCCAAAAAATCGAGTTTCGGCCACAGTTTCGGTTTCGGCCAAAATCGGCCAAAATCGGCCGAAACTTTGGCCGAAACCGAAACTCGCTTCGGGAGATGTCATGCGCGCTCGTATAACTTCGTTTCTCGCGGCAACGTTATGGCAGAGCTTGGCGACCTCCACAATCTTCGGGAATTGTCGTAGGACATTTAGAGGTAATGTTTTGACGGAACTGATTACATGTAAGTTTTCGTTGAGACTGATCTGTTGGGAGCTCGATTCTCGAAGTTGTGGACGATTATGTCTTAGCCAAATGATTCAAGTAGGCAGGGCACATTGCACGAGAAACTGGACCATCAGTTTGGGGTCGAAAAGTTCTCGAGGGGACATCGTTTGAAGCCAAACGCAGCGTGGGACTCCCACCAGCAAAGAAGCAGTATGACCAGATAGAGCTTACAGAGTTTGGGTGTATGCGCCGAACATTACCAGCCGCTTTGGAAATCTAAGGGGGAGTCCTGATGTTCAGAATTGGACGTCGTGGCTGTGGTTGTTGATGAAGTTTTCGTTTCGTTTCTGTACTTTAATGATGTAAATAGTTTATTATTGAATCACTCAGATTATTTGCTATCGCATTGGCGGAAGTTTATAGGCAGTTGGCAAGACATTAATCTAATGAAGATGTCGAGACATAGAAATCGACCGATCGTTATGCCGACGACTTCGTGCTTTGGCGAAAAGCACGATGTCGTCGGCGCCGATCCGCCGAGTGGCTGACTACAAACGGCACACGAAGTGAGGAAGTGGTAGACGGCAGACAATGCAACTTTGATGAGTATATTGACTTGGGCCTGATTGTTTACCTTCGCCTTGTGGTATGGGGCGTGAGAATTCTGGCACGGTTCCCCCCCCCCCCCACCTGTCGTAAGAGGCCACTAAAAGGGGGTCAGAGTCACTGGGAATACACACAGTGGGGCTGTGTGCCTCCATTCCAAGTGGCCCCGAGGAAAGGCGGCGGTGTAAGAGTGACCTAACACCGCCGTACACACTGGCGGGTGTGTACGGCCACAGGTGCCAGAGGGGAGGTGTAACTCCCCTTAAGGTAGCCCACCTTGAGGGGCATAGCATAGGGTGCCAGGGTTCCACCGGCACAGAGCTCTTGACCAGAGATCACGGGGAACTCTGGATACGAGCTGAAGCAGGTCACGGCAGGTGAGCCTCACACACCCCCGGCCGGCCCCCAGAGTCCCACCCTCTGGATCGTCCATAACAAGTCCAGTCCATACACGGATTCCCCAAAAAAAAAGGATAGTCTTCTCCGAGAACAGGCAGGATGAGGAAATCAAATGCCAAATCACCTAGAGGCGCTAACTTTTCAAGGCATAAGCCTTGAATAAATGAAGTTCATATAAATGAAGTGCCACCTTGCTATATCTTAACAGCGAGAACTTCTCGACGTTTGCATTCTGCCCACGGTGCATAAGCCTGGTTGCTCATGAAACACCCTAGGTCAAAGCTCGGAATGGGTCCAAGGCTAATGGAGTGGAGTGTGTTAGGCATTAAACACACAGACAGAAAATGGTCACCACGATCCGTGCCAAAACTGAAGTTCAAGACGTAGGCCAGAAAGTCGCCAAACTGACAAAATGGGAGTGAGCACTGAACAGTCTGTAAGATGCATCCGGCCCGAATTTCAACCCAATGGCTCCTCAAAGACTGATATCATTGAAAGACAATGCCTGAAAAACGATGGTGCGACCACCTGGTACATTACTCTGGCGAATGGCTGACTTGAGCAAAAGACAGGGGAAGGTTTGCCCAGCGGTGGGATCTTGTGTAGAAAAAAAATAGTTTGTAACTTAGTTTTGTTGTTATTAGCAGAATAATGAGTAAAATTGTTCAGAATTTAGTAATTGTAGGTATGTTACACTTGACCACGTGAGTTTCGGTTTCGGTTTCGGTTTCGGCCGAAACTGAAGCCTAGGCCGAACATTCGGTTTCGGTTTCGGTTTCGGCCGGAAAACCAGTTTCGGTCGGACTCTACAATAAATGCAGTTGAGTTAGTCTGAATAAAAAAAACACTCACCCATATCAATAACATACATGACATGCTACATGAAAACAAATGTTTTGGGGGGGAATAATAGTAAACCTTACAGGTATGGAGAAGCGCTTTTAGATCTAGTCATAATAAATCATCGAGTTATTCTCAGCGGTGCGTTTTCCAGCGCTTCTCAAACAGTGCCGACGGAAGTGCTCTTAGGGCCGGCGCCCAGTATCGGCATCGGCACGCTTCAGGCTTTTAAGGTGGCAAATAGTAATATACTCTAACATAATGGCAATAAAGTAGAAAATGCCGAAACAGAAACAGAACAAATGCATTTTGTTTTTACGAGAACACATCACGGAAATTTTTACTTTATTGCCATAATGTTAAAGTATATTGCTATTTGCCACCTTAAAATCCTGAAGCGTGCCGATGCCGATAGTGGGTGCCGGCCCTAACTCAGCCCTCCGCATCGTATTTTATTACATCCGATCGGCGCCGCAAATAACCAGACGCCTCTAAACATTCATCGAAAGAATGTAAATAAAAGAGAACCCGGTTGAAATGTTGTCTGGAAATAACTTGTACAATGACTCTTGAATTATTTTTCTGAGATGCTTTGTGTGCAGTAACAGTGAATTTAAAATTTTCTCTATTCCTGGAATTTCTTCTTGCTGCTAGATTAGAGATCTAGTCTATAGGCTAGATCTCTAATCATTAAATACGTCTCTAAACAAGTCTATAGGCTGCTGCACCTGCTTACATGGTCATGGTTGTTTGCCACTGATTCGACTGAACATTTTATGTTTTATTTCTACTTATTCCGAGCGGGGGGCCCGTGGCGCAGTTGTGATAGTAGATTGGTAACGATGACCACTTGAACCGAAATTTTGTGATGTATTTCTCGGGCATCTGCGTGCTTCGGAAGGCACGTTAAGCTGTTGGTCCCAGTTAACGCCGCTAGAATCTAGATGGCAGTCGCTAAGCCAAGTCGGAGGTTTATCACCAATTTTTATACCCCTCCAACTACCTCCAGTCCATTATGATTTATGCTTTAATCCAATCAATCCGATGTAGGCAATATTAGTGACGTAATATCAATTCATTTCGATGTGGGCTTGAAACTTGTGCATTGTAATGTAACGTGTTGAAACTTCAATGACTATTTGAACAGCGTATAAGCGTGATATGTGCCGCTCGTGGCATTGAGTGCGACCAGCGCTGAAGTGGGCGCTGAATGACTGTCGAGCCGCCGCACGGCTAATGACACTCCGATACACGATCCCTTGTTATATTATGCGGATTGGAAATATATCATTGACTGATGGAATTATTGTGAGGACTACTGTTTATTAACCTGGTTGTTTTTCTTGTATGTAAGTAACTACTTGTTTTAGTACTTGTTTTAGTACTTGTTTTTTTACTAGCTGCTTGTTTTATCGGTCTCGATCAGTGAAAAAACAAAAAGAGGTAGAGCGGCATCCGCGCACTAACGCATTGGCCACACAAACACTGGTCCAATGGACCTGTCTTCATGCGCGCTATGTTCGTGTTTGCGCGGTCGAGTCGTCAAGTTGAAGATTTAGATAAAATGTTAAGCTACCTTCGATTGATAAAAAATATTTGTTCCTTTATTGCTTTGTCAACGATAGAAATTAAGTCCGATGCAATGTTTTAATTGTCTGTTTTGAATGTAAGCATAAGTAAAGCCCAACAAAATGTTTGAATGTTAACTGTTTTCTCATGTAAGTGATTATTGTAATCTTTATGGGAAATAAATGATTCTTTAAACCTAATATGGCAGCGACTTGTATACGTGCACGTCACTTAAACGTTAATGTCATGTTCCATTTTTCAAATTAGCGAAAGAAGAAATAAATAAATGATAAAAAACCTGTCTTCCTCTTTTTGTTTAAATCAATGGTCTCGATAATCTCACACAGCGATATTTTGGTTGAGCATGAAGTAGATGGTCGCGAACAAGCCACTCCTCAGAGGTGACCTTGTTAGAGGGTGATTGGTAATATCAGTCGGGCGTTCCGGCTACACGGTTTGCAACAGCTCCCAACTTTCAGTGCAAACATTTGTGATAGATTCCTGCCTTTCGGACAGATTTGATTTCATGTTGTCCGATGCGATTGACTTTTTTGAAAACAAGAGTTTTAATTATGTTTTCTACCTCTTAGAAACATTGTAATAGTTTAGCATATGACAGACTTTTAGGACCCTGGTTGGCAACGAGTGTGCATTTCTAACAGCGGCGACCATGAAGGTCTGCAATAGTAGGTGATCAACAATCTACAAATGTCTACAGATACTCGCATGTGCAAGGTCACCTCTGTAGAGAGGCTTGTTGGGCCGTCTCTATTCTAAACAATTCGTGATACTCGTAATTACTACTTGATAACAATTCGTTCATCTGTTTTGAGCTGAACCGAGTTAATCTTTCGAAAATGAAACCCTGAAACTTGTGCATTGCAACAAACGTGCTAAATCTTCAATTACTATTTGAATAGCCTAATCTGTGTTGCTCGTGGCATTGGGAGCGACCAGCGCTGAAGTGGCCGCTGAATGGCTGTCGAGCCGCCGCGTAGTTAGCGACGCCCCGATACACCCTCGGTGTACGCATGCTTACTACTTACGTAATGATGTTCATTCATAGCTTAGTGTTCTGAAAAACAAAGATATCAGAGATAAGTATACCGCCTACAACCTACCTACATGAAAAATTTAATTTCCACGCACTTTACAATGAAAAACTGGTTCATTGTAACAAACGTGCTACAACTACTCTTTAAACAAAACGAAAATTACTATTTGAATGGTAGAGTACTTCTCGGTGTACACATGCTTATTACACTTACGTAATGATGTTCATTTAAAGCTTGTATATGTGTCTTATACATGACTTTATGGAGTTCCATTTCACATAAAACAGCCATTCTGTGCGTTTAGTTAGATGAAAATGTAGTCACCCAATTATGAGCTTTGACCCGTTGATCTACTCTGCCCACTGTGCCGCGGGTTGGAGTTTGAATGCAAACGGAAGAAAAGTGCAAATCGTTACCTTTGCCTTGTAGCAGGGGTCATACCGAACTTTTTACTCTATTAATGTCGGTCAGAATTTGAGCGGTCTAAAAGTTTTGATGTTTTTCATAATATTTCTAGAGCTCTACAAAAAACTCACGAAGCTTTTTCAAGGAAAAACGTATTGTAAGGTTCATTAAAATGTGCAGATTGTTACAAAATATAGATAAAGAAAATTAAGTACCCATAAAGTACATAGTTACATCCGAACTCAGGAAATAACTTTAACCTGCAGAAAACTGGAGCCTCCAACATAGCTCGTAGAATCAGCTGTATCTACCGTCGGAGCAGACTAGTCCTTGAGTAGAAACCGCGAATCAGCAAACGTGCACCGGGTGCCCTTCAGCCATTTGAACCAAGTAGTTAAAGACAGGGTCGGGATTGGACTGGATGCGGAGGGTTCAGAACCAGAAGTTGTGGCGCACCTTGGGAGAGGGTCTCCAGCAGTCGAATACGATAGGCTGATGATGATAGCATCCAACCTTAAAAACTATTCATCTTTATATCAGTATCAGTGTTGGTTAGTAAACAACAAGATAGTAGATATGGATAACCTCTAGGATAGGTCACTGATATGTTTATAATGGATGATGTGTAAAGGTGATGGGCGAAAATGAGTGGTTTGTAATCAATATGGCTTAATTTATTAAATAACGAATTCAATCGGTTTTACAGCGTACAATTCGGAAATGTATCGACATCACAGGCACTGCCGTTAATTTCTAAAGGTTGTCCAATCGAATTGAATATTTAATAACAGCACGGATTTAATTATCGAGTACATGATTGTGTTTGTCAATCAGAATCATTCAATTCAGATGTTACAATGAGGTGTTTGCTGATTATCATGGATTTAACGTTCGCAAATATTGTAGCATTTTATTAAAGTACAGCGGTGGGAAACATATAGGTAATCGGATGATCCTACACGATGATGTTAACGCAGCCATGAAATCTCTAAGGGCGCTTTGAATTTATGCGTTTCGTAACGGACCGCAACGGTGCGGCAACAGTACGGCGTCGGTACTGCGAACGCTCGACAGCAGGACTGTTGCCTCACCGTACCATTCAGAGAAGTGATGGGACTACAAAGAGAATGCTGTGGCCCTAAGTATTGTCTATCTTAGTATTATAGGGCTCTCAGCACTAGTTAAGCTAGTATTGTAGCTTAACATGATTTGTATAAAATATGTGTGTTTAGAAAAAAATACATGTTTACTAATAACATCGGCTACGTCAGACAAATTTAGACCAACCAAAGTCGAAGTGGAATGTGTACATTCCTATGAACATGTATTCCTTATAAATGTGTTATTTTGTGTGCAATAAAGTGTTTATCTATCTATCTATGTTAGGAAAAACATCACTATCATTATCATCATGCTTGAGCTCGTGGTTTCGAATTCCGTGCTGGAAGCAAAAAGTGCTCTCACAACTAATTACTAGGTAAGGAAACCACGAAAGAAAATT
The DNA here is from genome assembly GCA_950022985.1 of Udea ferrugalis. Taxonomy (NCBI): domain Eukaryota; kingdom Metazoa; phylum Arthropoda; class Insecta; order Lepidoptera; family Crambidae; genus Udea; species Udea ferrugalis. The sequence continues at coordinate 7,857,056 of OX465533.1, forward strand.
GGCACAAGCAACCGCTTAGGCGTCATATTTTTGTTATGCATTTTTAGAAGAAATTGAAGACTTATACCAACTATAGTTCTCGAAGACCACGCAAAAACAACAACAGACGAGGTAAGCTTTCTGGAGTAGGTACTAAACTATTGTAATGTGTGATTTTATGTGAAAGAGGTAATTTCTTAAAAGCTGCGTTGAATGTATATTCGCATTCGCAAAACATCTCAATATACCCGCATAATATCCCGTATCAATACAGGGGTTTGAATAGCATGAAATAAATTACATACCTACACAGGTGGCCCATACGGCGGCGGAGGTGGCGGAATACAAATTGAGCTTTCTTCTGCAGACTTAGGGGATATTTTTATTGAACGACGCGAAGATATCCCAACTTTTTAAATAAACATCGGATATAAAACACAAATCGGCGTTATTGAATAAATCAGTGCAGATGATGCATAAGAGGGTGCGAGCGAGCTGAATATTTTGCTTATGAGCCGGTTCTGGCAGAGGTATGCGTGTTGCACGACGAGCCGCGCAAAATTGAACATACCGAAACTTTGAACCGGAATTTGGTGCATTTTCAAGTATAAATTTAACAGTTAGTTGAACGCGATGCTTGTACCGTCATTAAAAGAGCTCGCGGCGGTCGGGTGAAGAATGTACGGAATAAAACGTGCGGTGCAAACAACGGCGAACGAGAGCGAACATTTGCGAGATCCCGCGCCACCGTTGAATTCTTTATACCCGCCGCGTCATTTCACAGACTCGAATAAAGTTTCGCTTCAAACTTCACTGCCTAGACAGGTTTCAATTAGCATTTGTCATAATTACTGTTTAATAACTTCTTGAGAGCTCTTCATTCCTTCGAACACCTAATAGGCGGTGGGAGTTCGCCAGTTTGCTTACACATGTAAAACGGATCTTAGTAATGAATAAAAGTTTGTCAGTGGGGTTAGCGTTGTTGCTTTCAGTGGCATTGGCGAAGTTCCTCCCTCGGGCTGAACCCACAGGCTGCAGTCTAGACGATAGTTTAGACTTGAAGTTATGAAACTTAACTGTTAGCTTACCTTGTTTTGAAGAATTTTGTGTTATTTTAAAGGTTTTCTTATTTAGTTAGAGCAAAGAGATACAACAGGGCTAATATATTCTTTCAAACAAGTTGAAGCGAGGTTTTGAAGCACTAAATCTCGTCGAGTTCGTATTTTGTTTTTTACTGTTAAAGTTATTAATTAGATACAATATCCATATCTTAATGTTGTCAAAGTAGAATACTCCATATTAATCAAATGTAATCCGTGAATATTCAAATCGAAATTACACCTATATAGGCATGTTAAAGTTTACTCAATTGATCGAATACATACAGAATATCATACATAATATTAATACTAATTTCAATTAACAAATTCAATTGAGACGCGTGGATCAACTTAGTGAACGAACCAAATCTCATAATCCACAATGTACTCTTAGCTAGACGTAGGTACTCGTACGTAAAAGCAATTCTTTTGATCAAGTTGTAATTATAGTAGCGTAGAACATTTACAACGATTTAGATAAGCAACTAATTTCTTTGTGCAATAAAGTATATTATGTTATCTTAAATTTTGTTCAAACAACACTCGGTCCTTTTAATCGTGTCAAATTAATAACCACGAATATAAAATAACATTTAGTTTGTTTCACTAATCACTGTTTAAATAGTTACCTCCGAAAAAGGTGAATCCACAGCGTCCTCTGGCTTAAAAATTTAATTACGAGAGGAATATATTCTGCTATGTATTTTTTGGTTACTAAACGGCTGGCGAAAATGTTTAACCTGAAATAATATGAATTATAATGATGTGGAAAATGAATAGGGAGGTAAGGGTGGGGTATGAAAACCGCTTAGAACGACCTTGTGCCCTTTTCCTCGGTTAGGAGAAGGTGTCACCAGGCTAAACAATTTGTCATTGTGTGATGAAACTACGCCTACAGTTAAAATACAGCCTTTGCGTCACAAACATTGTTTCAAGTAAAGACATAACATATTATTATCATTATACACCAAACATGGTGATCAAGGGCACACTGATTGTTTTCTATCACTGATTAGTTGATTAGACAGTATAGAAATAATAGCTAGATTTAGAGAGAAAGTATTATTGGACACTAAACTTATACCATGTAAACACACAAACTAACTTTAAACGCATGTACGTTACGTGAACCTAGACACTTAATTTTTGACAGCTCGCTAGCCAATCATGATGCAGGATTCGACATCAAATAAATTAATATTGTGATTTAACTGCGATCGTTTGTGAATAGGAAACCTACCGGGTATGTTTCTACGAAGGCATTATACCTACCTACTCGTATTATTTCAAAAATATAACAAATGATTTATCAGCAGGAATTTGTATACCATACCCTAAAGTAAAAAAATATTTTGTTTTACTTTACATTTTATTTCAGTCCGTAGGTTGCAGTTGAAAAAATGCTCAATTCCGTATTTGTTTTATTCTGAACTGTAGAAACTCTAAATACTTACTCCCTTATTCATGAAAACTTAAACAGCTCTTCAACAATACGTTAACTTTTGTGTCGCTTTGTCAGTTTGCTGAAGGTACTCAGCTTAGAACATGAACAGAACTCCAGGAATATAATTCTTTGACTCAATTACTACTTTAGTCTATCAGGTACAGCACAGACAAAATGGCACCTGTGACAGGGCGCGTAAACAAAGAGTCACCGATTTTTTATAATTGACTTAGGAACTCGTTCCCTCTCGAATTTGTTTTCAACATTTCCTCTTTGAAGGAGCGCTATCTCGGACGAGCGGCTTGTGCCTCCTCTCCGAGACCACAGTATAAACATACAGTAGAACATCTACATACAAACGTGCCACTCTCGGTTTGATGTGTGCGTGCACGTCGCGCGCCGTGTCGCGATTTCACGCACACGCGTTTTCACGCACACGCTAGCATAAAATAGTGAGCCATAGCACAGTATAAACCATACAGTAGGCTATCTAAGGCCGCCCGCCGAGTTATTAGCCTAGCGTGCACACAGACACGCGGCACAGCCCGTCCGTACTGCCGCCTCCCTATGCCTTCCTATTTTATGCTAGCGTGTGCGTGAAATTGCGTGTGCGTGATATCGCGACACGGCGCGCGACGCGCACGCACACATTCAAACCGAGAGTGGCACGTTTGTATGTAGATAGCTTACTGTAAGATTATACTGTGGCCATAGGGAGGCGGCAGTACGGACGGGCTGTGCCACGTGTCGTGTCTGTGTGCACGCTAGGCTAATAACTCGTCGGGCCGGCCTTAGATAACCTACTGTATGTTTATACTGTGCCGAGACCATTCGGCATTCAGCTCTTTTTTGATGTAGGCTCGGCGCCGGTGACGGATAGGCAGGGAGATAACTTGCATCGTGAGATGTTGGGAAGGAATTGGTAATTTGGAATGTTTTATTAAATTACGGTATCGATTTTTAGGTGCACATTGGTAGCTAACCACCCGCGGCGTCTCTTGCGCGAAATTCGGTTGTTGTCAACCCTTCGAAGGTTACTTATTTCAACCCTTTTATTTATTTATTTAATACCTACTAGCAGCCGCCCGCGACTTCATCCGCGTGGACTATAGTTTTGATATAAAGGAATTTACGTAATTCAGATGTTCATAAGCTGTTTCTCGTGAAGTTTGATTAAATCCATTCAGAAGCTTTTACGTGAAAGAGCTACACGGCACATCCATCCATGTAAACTTTGGCATTTATAATATTAGTAGGAAATATCAATAGTTTGTGATAAAATGTATTCATAGAACTTTTGTATTTTTATTTTTATTTTAAGTATCCTACGGTCCACTCTACAAATATTATGTGTACTTTTTTTGTAATTGGTTAAGCAGTTTAGGCCTGAAAACGTTTCAGACACACACAGGTATATCTACCTATTTAGTTACTTTAATAATTTGAAATAATATATTAAATTACGCTATGAATTAATACAAATTATTGAAGCGATGCGAAGGTCGTTCTTCGTGTAGTCATTGATTTCGAGAAACCAATAAAAACACACAAATTATTCAACCAAAAAATAGTATGTCAACGTCAACTTTTGCTATGAGCACAGCGTAGCTTTTTACAATCGATTTCAGTCTTGTAGCTGTCTAATTTTTGATATACGCCGAATAATATTGGTTTTGCTGATAAACGACACCGAATGAATATAGGAAAAAATCACATGTGTAATACATGGGATCACTTCTACACCGCTACATTCGAATATGGCCTTTATAGTGCATGTAATAGAGATGAATGGGAGTGCTGTGTCAGTGCGCTCGTGCGTACCTACGAATATACGTGCAAAAGCCACAAATCTTTTCAATGGGCGTGATATTAGCCGGGAGTGGCGCACAATCGAGATTTTTAGGTTCCATAACTGCTGGCTTCCGCGTTTTGTAAAATGTCGACGGAAAATGTCCCTCCTTTTAATATAGTACCTTCTATCTCCAGGTTGAGAAAGTAAGTGGGTATGCAGTTCCACTCGAAAATGGTTCAAGCTTACGGGCGTTGGGTACTTCTATAAATTTTACGGAAACCACGTTGACTTCGTTCGGTAGAGTAGTAGAAAAAGCTTTGCAACGGATTCTTGAATCTACTTTTTATATTTGTAGCTTCGTTCGTAGACAATGTTTCTTCTGTTCAAAATTCTATTGTATTATATATTTACTATAATCTGCCTGCGCTATCCCACTGCTGAGCAAAGGCCTCCCTACCCCTTTTCCACTGACTGCGGTCTAGAGCCAGGCTGAACCAGTCCTCTGAATGTTATTAACCACTAAAAAATGTTGCTGAAAAGCTTTTTAAATCTGCCTATTCAGGTAACTAAATTACGAAATCCGTTTTTAGTAGCCGGGATTTTAAGCGGTATCCAGAATTTGCAAAAACATTGCTGTATTTTTTTATTGCCGTATATCTATCATATACACTTACTGCCATCAGAACACACATAAATGTATCCCTTGAATTACAGTAGTTCCTTTAAACTCCAGCGTTTTAATGTAGTACAGGGATCCACTTTACCAACGGAGCCTTCTTCAATTCATGTTTGGCAGGATACCCTTTAGATTGTAGCCTATATTTACCAGTAAACTCGTCTTCCTAGTAGTTGAAGTGGAATTGGAAATTTCAATCCATTTCCTGCACACAAACAAACCAACACTCACTCGGTATTAACAGCAGCTATTAAATCGGAATACTACTGACCCTGTTACTGAATTACATTAATAAGCCATTTACTGATGTTGGAAATACAATTGAACCCTTAGACTGCTACTTGGGTTTGAAAAAAAAATATATTTCCTAGGATTAATGGATGAACTGATTTCACCTTGTCGCCTCCGGTAGTCCGGTACTCCGGTAAATCCGCCTAGTCGTTCAGGCTGCAGAGCGTTAAAACATTGAATTTAGCGCCAAAAATAAGCCATTTTGTTTTTTTTTTATTTCGATATACCCAGTGTTATGTACTCTCAAAGTGAAGATGAATCTAACAACACCTCACCAGCTGAAATCCATTCATCTATTTATTCAGGGACATAATGTTATTTTTGTTATTTCAAACTGAAATAGCAGGATAAGGGTTAATCAACATTCACTTAAAGAATTTTACAAGATTATGCTCTAGAAAGGTTTGTGTGCTACATAGAATACTATATGCTATACAACCTAAAAATGGTGCAATAATTAGTTGGTCTAAGCTAAGCTAGTGGCTCTAACAGTCGATAATGAACCCCGAAGCTGCGGAACCCCGCGAAGCTTGAATCCGAGGCATTTTCAAAATGTACGTGACCCTGGAAAGCCCATAAAATAATAGATAGATAAATAGAGATTTTACTTATTGCACACTGAAACAACTACACTAGTTTAAAGACAAATAAGGACTCATACCTTAATACATTATTGTTGTTATTGCAATCACAAATGGTTATTTATATAGGGTGATTTTGCACGTCCTTGCCAAATTTTTAGGAAAGCCGTTCCTAGTCCTAGTCGTGGTATCAGGAACTAAACAGATTTCAGTAAAAAAAAATTTTCTTCAAGGTTATCCCAGTTTTTTTTTTTATTAACTTACTTCATTTAGAGCTCATCACGTAACTACTATAAATTATTCTTTGATAATGGCCGTGACTTTTTTCAGCAACTACACATTTGATGAGCTCTATCTTGAAAAACTACCACGACTCTAATTGTTTCCTTTTAATATAAGAGTACGCTAAAAATATAAAAAGCTATAGCTCTTTATTTTCCCATTTCAATAGGAGAAGGTAAACATGTACTAAACGCTAAGCATGTTAAATGAGCAAATTTTCATTAGGCTTTCCAGGGCCATGGGCATAATTTAAAACGCGAAAAACAAACAAAGGGCAAGTTTCTCACGCTGAAGACAAAAGCGAGCGATCAGCAGTAACAATCAGGCCGCGCGCGTCATTGTACGAATGAACGGAACGAGCCTTTGTTCCTATAACACGAGCTATTCCTTTTTTCCATTTTTTTAAACACACCGCTTTCCTCTCTACCGTAATTTTTCTCCACGCCAATTACTTTGTTTCTGCGCCGGAGAGGTATTGCCCCGGACTTTCCAGCACGCAGTTTTCCGTTTCGCCTTTTTCAATATTCGGTTATAGGTATACTCTGATGAATCGTTGCAGCGCCGTGAAAAGTTGCCGCCCAACAGGTAGGTACGGGAATGCTGGCTGCATTGTGTGCATTTTGTGGCTTTATTGTGACCTATCGAACGACGCCGTGTATTTTTAATGTCGACCGCTTGTTTAGTCTACGTAATTCTTTTGTGATAGAAAATTGGGTTGTGGTTCAAAAGCTTGCTTTTCCACGTAGAATAGTTTTGGGTAGTTTTTCGTGTTTTATTCAGTTTTAGCATTCCATTTTCTCTAAAATGTTTTTAAAGCTGAAACGCTTTTTCAATAGGTGATGAATATTTAAATTGACGATACCAGCTATATTCACTAATAAGGTAAAACACTACTACAAAACTGATAAGTTTTCTATACCAGTGATAATTGCCAAGTACTTTTTTGTTAGAAGTTTTCTTCTCATATACAAAAACCTCCAAACGACCTCAGGACCTTAGAAAAGGAATACGACATCTCTTGTGGGTAAGTACAATCGTCCGAAGACGTTTAAGCTATGTTCGTATTAATTATTGTCATTTAAAACTGCGACTATCAGGATACAGGATTAATGGAATTTTGATCCAAATTCCCTATTAATACGTTAAGTACCTATACCTACTACTACTATAGAGTAAGGTGATTACACCGATTGCAATAATAAATCGATGTTTGGTACCCCATTTTCTTCTTCATCCCGAAATATGCATTTGCCTGTTTTCAGCCGATATCATACCGACGAGCAGACTCCAAAAAAATCCACGATGACTAGAGAGGTAACAAAGGCTTAGACAGCCAATTCTGAGAAATAAAAAGTATATTTCTTTCAGAGAGCGGATACAATAGGCGGGATTATCCGGGTGTTGGGCCGCATCGATTCAGGGGCAAACAATCGTCTTTTGTCGGCGCCGCGCCATTGGTCTTGGTAATTAATTATACCGGCGACCGTCATTTCGCAGATTCACTTCTCAGACAGCCGCGAGATTGACTGATTACATCGCACACAACGCCTTAACAGCCCTTTCATATTTCGGTATTTATAGGAAGAGGCCTTTTGGCGACTCACGCTACTTTGACGCAGAAATAAGCCACGACTTCACTAAAAAAGTTATTACATTAAAACCCTGAAAGTAGATAGTTTAAAAGTAAAAAATATCGTATAGTTTCAGGACTGTACTGTGATAAAGTCAGTTTTTTAATCCATAAACATGGCAACTCTGATGTTAACGCGTCGGCCGTCGATTTTCAAAATCTTTCTTCTTATCATGAAAAAGAAAATTCACGCCTGCTGTCTTACAGTAAAGGTATACACTTTTCTTTTTACTTGCATTCAAAAGATTCAATAGACGCAGACAGTGTGATAAATTCCCTCTGAATACTGTATTTTCTCCATTGAATTCTCCCGAGTGTATTAAGATAAAAAGAGTTCAAAATATGATTCCAAGTAGGTGCCGCGCTAAAGAAATTCTGCGGAGCCATCTGCTCCAAATTTGCGGCTGTCATATCTGAGGGGAGAAAAATTTGCGTGAAATAAACAGTTACAACTGAAACGCAGTCACTTTGTTGTGCAAAGCTAAAAAGACTGCTCTGTAGATAACGGCGGAGCACAATGGCCGCCGCCCTCCCCGCCGAATATGAACTCTCATTGTCTACTTAATTACAACGGGTGTCTTTGAGATATGGCTGGTACACATTCCACCACAAAGCCTGTCACACACAAATAATATTTTATCGTTGAAGCAATGTTTTCGCGTCTCAAAAGGCAGTTATTGTGGCTGCGAGTGTATGAGCCGAAATGCTACAATAACACAAGTTAGAGAAAATAACGAGCAACTTTTCCGTTTGAAACTCACCAGTGAGATGGTTGAAGTGAAAAATAAGATCCGTGAAGCCTAATTTCGTTGAAAAGCTTTTGTTACCATTAATTAGATAAAATGTTGGTTGGTGTTTAGAGAAGTTTAATGTAATTTAAATTGATTAGTGTTGAGTAGACGCAACTTTGGACGAAAGGGTAACAATATAATGTAACTTATAACTCAATCAGGAAACCACGAGGTCGGATCGAACTCATCAGCCGTGTTGCAGGATTTGTAAATGTAAATAAAAAATAATTGCCAACCCGGATTAACACACACATAAGATTTTTTCCGAGTGCCCACTGATAAAATATTATGATCCCCCTAATAAAAGTAAAAGGTTTGCGATAACAATAATTTTAAATTAGATCAATTTAGGACGATAACGGCTTCAGTTATTATTTCCATAGCGGCGATAAAGCTTGTAAATGGTTTTCCAAACGCCCCGGCTGCGCGGCGAGCCTTTTTATTAGGGTATTTGTCAAGATACTCCGCCTAAAGGGACTATAATCGAAAATGTTACTTTTGGTTACCATATTGTGTCTGGGTTCCATCTGTAGAGCTCTTCTGTAAACTTGATTCAAACTCATTTGTCGAAGAACTTATGAAATGAGTCATTTTCTTACGTGTAATGTTCACTCAACTAACTCATGAAGGGAGTGATTTCAAAGGACACAAAAAAACGTAGGTAGTAAAATCTCTGACATGGGAATTCGAATTTAGTTCGACATTCATTCATTATTATATCTTTTACGAAGTGGTTTATGCAGGAAAAATTTACAAGTGTTTCCGGAAAACTAGACATGTTTCGTCCACTTATGAAACAGCGATAATATATGAAAATAGATACAGTAACGTGTTCATCTCACACGCGATAATGTAGCGGGAGAAATAAAATTAGTATTCAACATGTAGAATAATGCAGATGCTATACGCGCTGAATAATCATTTCTAGGTAAGTCGTGCTGAAGTTTGTTGATCATCCTCTCGAATTTTGGTGATAGAACCTTTTTCATTTTTTAAATAATATTCCTAGGAGCTTTGGTTATCTGTGGCTTTGGTAATCTGGAACAATAAACAGATTTATAGCGATACTTATCGACCTAAAAAGCCGGAAAAGCGCTAGTGCGATTCGCGCGTCTTCGTTTGCGATGCTTCGTACGAATAGACGTGTAAATATTGCAGTAAATAATTTTCTAACTTCTTCCTTTCTTTCTGATTGTAAACCTGAACCGGTGAAATAGTACATTGTTATCCTAGGGGTGAAAGTAACTTATTTAGTCCCGAGACGGGGTTTGGCGCCCGTAACGAAGTGAGGGCGCCAATAGTTCGAGGGACTAAATAAGTCTTTCACCCGAGGTAAACACTGTGCTTTTCATTACAAATACGAGGAAAGTAAAAATAAAAACATGAATTAGCTAAAGAAAAAATGAAGAAAATAATTGAAGATGGAATTGCCGCTTTCCCGCCTATTTTGTTTGTTTTTTTTTCTGTGGCCGGCCCGCTATTCAGCCATTATTTTTTATTTTCATCATTGGAAAAATGGTAAATATTTTGCTCAAAGCTAAGTTATTTTAAAGAAATTGTTGAAACTAAATTGTAATAAAGTTATTTTAAACATATATATTCTCTGATCAATACTTAACTTTGAGTTATTTCAAATTTTACATCGTGGCTGTATAGAAAGTTGGAACATGGTTCAATAGATATGTGAAAAAAAACGAGTTTTTAAAAAAACATATTTGACAGCTGTCAGTTGAAAGTGATTCTCCCTAGGGATGAAAAGTGTTACTTTCAGCCCGCTTCTCAGGTCAGTAATGACCCACTTTCAGAGTATGAGTAATGAAATAGTACATTGTTTTTCTAGGGGTGAAAGTAACTTATTTAGTCCCGAGACGGGGTTTGGCGCCCGGAACGAAGTGAGGGCGCCAATAGTTCGAGGGACTAAATAAGTCTTTCACCCGAGGTAAACACTGTGCTTTTCATTACAAATACGAGGAAAGTCAAAATAAAAACATGAATTAGCTAAAGAAAAAATGAGGAAAATAAATGAAGATCGAATTGCCGCTTTCCCGCCTATTTTGTTTGTTTTTTTTCTGTGGCCGGCCCGCTATTCAGCCACATTTTTTTATTTTCATCATTCTAAAAATGATAAATATTTTGCTCAAAGCTAAGTTATTTTAAAGAAATTGTTGAAGCTAAATTATAATAAAGTTATTTATAACATATATATTCCCTGATCAATACTGAACTTTAAGTTATTTCAAATTTTACATCGTGGCTGTATAGAAAGTTGGAACATGGTTCAATATAAATGTGAAAAAGAACAAGTTTTTTTAAAATTAATTTGACAGCTGTCAGTTGAAGGTGATTCTCCCTAGGGATGAAAAGTGTTACTTTCAGCCCGCGTCTCAGGTCAGTAATGACCTACTTTCAGAGTATGAGTAATGAAAAAATAATAAATGTAATATGCACTAGGTACAAGTTATGTTTAGATAAGAGTTGGATGTGTAAAAATATTCTTGAGATATTCATTCATCGGAAACATTTTTGAACAAACATCGATGTCTTCCTATAAACCGGCAGACTTCCTACTAGCTCCATTAGATTAGTTTTCAGCAAACTTGGAATCCTCTTGGGCAATCACGTAGCGTGCATCTTAATTCCATTAGGTACATGTAATTCAACCGTCGATAGCTAATAGAAATAAACGGTTGTTTATGAACCAATAACGGCCTCAGCGCAACCGATTACGATTCTATACGTGACTGTGGAGGCAAATTTGCATGTTTAATGAAATCATTGTATGTACCGACCGGCCCTAATTGGCCTACTAAATCCGTTCACTTGTTTATGCATCCCGAACTAATTACTGGTATTGTAATCGACATTGATGACGGCACGATCTGTTGTATGCTTTAGGTCGGAGTTTTGAATTTCATTATTTTATGCATATTTTTGGTTAGAAATTTATGAAGCTGGTGGAATTAATTATGCGGAATCTAGGTGCGGTTTATTACTTTTCACGTAGGTACTACATGTATCACAAGCATTTAGTAATCAAAAAAGCAGTTGAGCTATAGCTAGCTCAACTTAACAATGCACAACAACTACACAATGGGTATGGGCCTAGGAACAGGAACTTGTTCACAGGAAGGTGGTGACTTTTTTTGAGACTATCAGTAAACACAAAACTAAATAAAGTTTTTTTATTTCGTTTGCGACTCATAAAGCTATGTTAGAATCTTGACCATAGTGTTAACAGAAAGATTAGCAATATTTGACAGCTATCAGTAAATGTTATCCCTTAGAAAAACACGCCCTCAAGAAAACAAATCGTGTCTTTGCCTAATAATTAGTTTCATTGTCAATCCAAATTTGATGTAAATCCAGTAGTTTACGTGGTACGTTTAATACAATATATGATCCTCAAAGTCTCCTATTCCTAGCTTTCCGCGCATAGATACAGAGGAGCAATACTTTGTACAAATTTCGCCATTCCTCTAACCGGTAAGATTGATACCCGTAGTGGTATTAGCAGGACGTGTGACACGGCGCGACCGCATCGACCCGGTCAATTTCCGGCGCGGCCGGGACGGAAGGCGCGCGATTAACTATCGGAATGCCAGGTTAGCGCTGTTTCGGCTCATACTGGGTTTATAGGTAGGTTTTCGTAGGTAGCTACAGTTTAGTTCGTAGATAATACTTTAGAGAGTAAAATATGTAGTCAGGTAGATATTCATCTGTACTAGTCTAGATGTATTAGAAACGTGACTATAGAGTGAACAGAAACGTTAGCAGTATTTTTCACTTATCAGCAAATGTTGTCCTATGGAAAGACAACAGTCACGCATTTAGAGCAAAATTAAGAATTACTTCACATTTTCATCAATCATCATGTAAATCTCGTTCAGACAATAATTCAATCAAAATTTCCCCTTCATAGATTCGGGACAGCAATACTTCGTACAAATTTCGCCATTCCTCTACCCGGTAAGATTGATACCCGTAGTGGTATTAGCAGGACGTGTGACACGGCGCGACCGCATCGACCCGGTCAATTCCCGGCGCGGCCCGGACGGAAGGCGCGCGATTAACTATCGGAATGCCAGGTTAGCGCTGTTTGGGCTCGGACTGGGTTTATGGGTAAAGTTCTCGCAAGCTACCGTACAGTGTGTAGGCTTGAGAGAATAAGAAGTTCAATTAGAACGTTAGCAGTATTTTTCAGTTATCTGCTAATTTTGTGACTTGAAAAGACACGCCCTCATGAAACGCATTTTCAGTCAAGTCTAATATTTAGATTCATTGTTTTATCAACAAATAAACCCAGTTCATCTATTATGTTCTTCAAATCTCCTATTCTTACCTTTCCGCGCATAGATTCAGAGCAGCATTACTTTGTACAAATTTGGCCATTCCTCTACCCGGTAAGATTGATACCCGTAGTGGTATTAGCAGGACGTGTGACACGGCGCGACCGCATCGACCCGGTCAATTTCCGGCGCGGCCCGGACGGAAGGCGCGCGATTAACTATCGGAATGCCAGGTTAGCGCTGTTTCGGTTCATACTGGGTTTATAGGTAGGTTCTCGCAAGCTACCGTATAGTAAGTAGGCACGAGAGAAATATGTAGTTCATTCAGAACGTTAGCAGTATTTTTCAGTTATCTGCTAATTTTGTGTCTTGGAAAGACACGCCCTCATGAAACGCATTTTCAATCAAGTCTAATATTTAGAATCATTGTTTTATCAACAAATAAACCTAGTTCATCTATTATGTTCCTCAAAATCTCCTATTCCTATCTTTCCGCGCATAGATTCAGAGCAGCAATACTTCGTACAAATTTCGCCATTCCTCTACCCGGTAAGATTGATACCCGTAGTGGTATTAGCAGGACGTGTGACACGGCGCGACCGCATCGACCCGGTCAATTTCCGGCGCGGCCCGGACGGAAGGCGCGCGATTAACTATCGGAATGCCAGGTTAGCGCTGTTTCTGCTCGGACTGGGTTTACGGGTAAAGTTCTCGCAAGCTGCCGTATAGTATGTAGGCATGAGAAAAATATGTAGTTCATTTAGAAATACATTCTTTTTAGCTAGTCTATGACTTAGTAACCTGACCATAGAGTGAACGGACACGTTAGCAATATTTTTCAGTTATCCACTAATTTTGTGTCTTGGAAAGACTCGCCTTCATAAAACGTATTTTCAGTCAAGTCTAATATTTAGATTGATTGTTTTATCAACAAATAAACCCAGTTCATCTATTAATTATGTTCCTCAAAATCTCCTTTTCCTAGCTTTCCGCGCATAGATTCAGAGCAGCAATACTTCGTACAAACGCCATTCCTCTAACCGGTAAGATTGATACCCGTAGTGGTATTAGCAGGACGTGTGACACGGCGCGACCGCATCGACCCGGTCAATTTCAGGCGCGGCCCGGACGGAAGGTGCGCGATTAACTATCGGAATGCCAGGTTAGCGTTGTTTCGGCTCGGACTGGGTTTATAGGTCAAGTTCTCGCAAGCTACCGTACAGTAAGTAGGCATGAGATAAATATGTAGTTCATTCAGAACGTTAGCAGTATTTTTCAGTTATCTGCTAATTTTGTGTCTTGGAAAGACACGTCCTCATGGAACGCATTTTCAGTCAAGTCTAATATTTAGAATCATTGTTTTATCAACAAATAAACCCAAGTTCATCTATTATGTTCCTCAAAATCTCCTATCCACTCGTTTGTCGCGCAGCCAGTGCTTGATTTACCTTGTTTGTCACGCAGTTTTGCGTCACCGTGTGCACATCAACTACATCATATGAAAATGTTGTTTTCAACCAATAACAGGCCTATTTAACTTTTTTTTCTGGCTTTGGTATGGTCTATTCTATTATTTTAATCATCCGAGAGGTTTTATTGTTGCCGCATATAATAAAGCTCACCAAATTGGTAGAAAACAAGAGACGATCGGCCTGGTCCTGTAGGACCGCGAGACAAACTACTGTCTTTTTCTCGCGGTACTACAGGACCGCGAAGCAATTTCCGCGCATAGATTCCGAACCATACTTCGTACAAATTTCTTTATTCCTCTAACCGGTAAGATTGATACCCGTAGTGGTATTAGCAGGACGTGTGACACGGCGCGACCGCATCGACCCGGTCAATTTCCGGCGCGGCCCGGACGGAAGGCGCGCGATTAACTATCGGAATGCCAGGTTAGCGCTGTTTCGGCTTGGACCGGGTTTACGGGTAAAGTTCTCGCAAGCTGCCGTATAGTATGTAGGCATGAGAAAAATATGTAAGTTCATTTAGAAATACATTCTTCTAAAATAGTCTATGACTTAGTAAGTAACCTGACCATAGGCGCTGCAAAGACTCATTTCATGCTAATCGAACGCGCCCAAAGAGGAGTCCTAAAGGTATGTTGTTCGAAGCCCCGACTATATCCCACAGACCTTCTATACACTTACTGCCAAGTGCTGACGGTAAGGCAGCTATTTATACGAGCGATTACTTTAAAACAGCATTCTCAAACCAATTACGATAGAAACTCTACCCGCCGCAACCATCTGGTGGCCGCTTCTACTCCCGTCAACACCGCCTTCAGCCGTAGGTTCTTTACTTTCCTCGGACCATACCTTTACAATCAATTGCATAAGAAATTGTCTCTGTTCAATCTCAACAAGTACAACTGCAAATTAACGCTGGAGCATTGGCTCATGTCTCAATCATACGCCACAACCGAAACTCTCTTAGCTATTCAGGAGTAACATAGTATTTGATTACCTGGCTGAAATATATATGTATATGTAAGCGTACACGCACTCATCCTCACAGTTAATTAAAGCCCCTTTTCATTTACATTACTTATCCATTTTGCACTCACACTTCACATATCTACACAAACACTACACAAACCTACACTTTACTCTAATTACATCTAAGTTTTAGCTGATATTAGTTTTCACTTCCCTTTTGAATTGAATAAACTCATACGTCCCGTGAGGTGGAGACCTGGTGGCCTGTATTTCAGGTTTTGTACCTAGCACAGACACCAGCGATCCACAACCAAACAAATTGTAATAGAAATAATTTAAGCATGTTTCTATAATATTACCTGTTTTGGCTTGTGGTGAGAAATAAACAATTTTATTATTATTATTATTATTATAGAGTGAACGGAAACGTTAGCAGTATTTTTCAGTCATCCACTAATTTAGTGTCTTGGAAAGACACGCCCTCATGAAACGGATTTTCAGTCTAATATTTGGATTCATTGTTTTATCAACAAATAAACCCAGTTCATCTTTGTACAAATTTCGCCATTCCTCTAACCGGTAAGATTGATACCCGTAGCAGTATTAGCAGGACGTGTGACACGGCGCGACCGCATCGACCCGGTCAATTTCCGGCGCGGCCCGGACGGAAGGCGCGCGATTAACTATCGGAATGCCAGGTTAGCGCTGTTTCGGCTCGGACTGGGTTTATAGGTAGGTTCTCGCAAGCAGTTACAGTTCAGTTTGTTGATAATACTTTAAAGAGGAAAATATGTAGTTTATTCAGGTGGATAATATATTCTTCTTAACTAGTCTAGATGAATTAGAAACTTGACTATAGAGTGAACAGACGTTAGCAGTATTTATCGGTTATCAGCAAATGTTGTCACATACAGAGACAGCCACGCATTTAGAGCCTGAGAATTAATTTCATATTGACATCAATTACCATGGTAATCTAGTTCAGACAATAATTTAATCCTCAAAAAACCCCTTCAAAGATTCGGGACAGCAACACTTCGTACAAATTTCGCCATTCCTCTAACCGGTAAGATTGATACCCGTAGTGGAATTAGCAGGACGTGTGACACGGCGCGACCGCATCGACCCGGTCAATTTCCGGCGCGGCCCGGACGGAAGGCGCGCGGTTAACTATCGGAATGCCAGGTTAGCGCTGTTTCGGCTCGGACTGGGTTTATGGGTAAGGTTCTCGTAAGCTACCGTACAGTATGAGGCATGAGAGAAATAGGTAATTCATTTAGAACGTTAGCAGTATTTTTCAGTTATCTGCTAATTTTGTGTCTTGGAAAGACACGCCCTCATGAAACGCATTTTCAGTCAAGTCTAATATTTAGAATCATTGTTTTATCAACAAATAAACCCAGTTCATCGATTTTGTTCCTCAAAATCTCCTATTCCTAGCTTTCCGCGCATGGGTTCAGAGCAGCAATACTTTGTACAAATTTCTCCATTCCTCTAACCGGTAAGATTGATACCCGTAGTGGTATTAGCAGGACGTGTGACACGGCGCGACCGCATCGACCCGGTCAATTTCCGGCGCGGCCCGGACGGAAGGCGCGCGATTAACTATCGGAATGCCAGGTTAGCGCTGTTTCGGCTCGGACTGGGTTTATAGGTTAGCAGCTACAGTTCAGTTTGTTGATAATACTTTAGAGAGGAAAATAAGTAGTTTATTCAGGTGGATAATATATTCTTCTTGACCAGTCTAGATGCATTAGAAAGAAGACTATAGAGTGAACAGCCGTTAGCAGTATTTTTCAGTTATCAGCAAATGTTGTCCCATGCAGAGACAGCTACGCATTGAGAGCCTGGGAATTAATTTCATATTTTCATCAATTACTATGTATGTCTAGTTCAGACAATAGTTCAATCAAAATTAGCCTTCATAGATGCGGGACAGCAATACTTCGTACAAATTTCGCCATTCCTCTACCCGGTAAGGTTGATACCCGTAGTGGTATTAGCAGGACGTGTGACACGGCGACCGCATCGACCCGGTCAATTTCCGGCGCGGCCCGGACGGAAGGCGCGCGATTAACTATCGGAATGCCAGGTTAGCGCTGTTTTGGCCCGGACTGGGTTTATGGGGTAAGTTCTAGCAAGTAGTTGCGTACGTAGGTATTGGACTGGGGAGACAAGTATGTAACTAGTTCCCATGGTTAAGGACATTCTTCTAAACAGCAGTACCTAACACAGAAAAACAATCAAATGCTACGTAATTGTGAAACCTTTACCTAAAGTAGGTACTACTTATTTTTCACAACAAGTAAGATCCCAGTGAATAACCAGAACGTGGCATTGAACGTGCTAAGCAAAGAAGTTATCTTCGCTACACTTGTATTTTCAGCTCAGTGTATAGTATTACTAGTATTTTTTTATTTTATTTTCAATAAGTATTTTTTCATTTTCGAGGCCAAACGCAGAGTGGGGCGCCCACCCGCAAGGTGGACCGACGACCTGATAAAAGTCGCGGGATCCCGGTGGATGCAGGCCGCACGCAACCGGGCGCTCTGGAAATCAATGGGGGAGGCCTATGTTCAGCAGTGGACCTCTTGCGGCTGATAATGATAAATTAGTATTTTATTGTATTTTTTAGTATTTATTTATGGCACGGTTGAGGCAAAATTATTCTCATGGTGACATTGAATCTAATAATCCCTGGGATTTACATTTTAGGAAAACAATACCAGTTCCATTTAAGCGACATAGGGTCAAACTTTCAACGTAAAGTCAATGGCTCTTCAGACCACCCATTTTCGTTTTTGCCAAAGGACAAATTCTATGCAAAAAAGCAGGTAGGGGAACACTGGTAATGGGAGGCTAGTGATGCCGTTAACTTTACATCAAATACGAGTATTTTATTTGTAAACGAAATTCAAATTAACCCAAGACGACTTTACGTGTTGAGATTTATTAAAGCATTTGATTTTGACTCGTAATACAGGAGTCAGCACCAAAACGACGTGTGCGAGCCACTCTGTGTCAACTAGGTATTTAAGAAAAGCAAAGTTATCATATCACTACAAGATTTAAATATGCACTAGTTTTAGTTTTAGCAACCGGGTTTGTTATTGTAGAGCTTTTTTATCAAACTGTCAATACCTTTTCGACCACTCTGATAGCAAATTATTATATTATTGTACTAAACACCTAACAAATTAGCAAAGAGCTATTTAGCACACGAGTGGAGATGCGGCGCGCGGCGGATCAGCTGGGCGGACAATTTCCGGCGCCGGAAGTCGCACGCGATTAGTGTCGATACTTCGAACGCTCGACCACTTGTGTCCTGCGGGGGTACTGGGGACGGGAAGTAACGTGTATGTTCATTTTGACTACAGGAATGTAATAACGTTTAACGATTTTTGGGCAATCCTAAAAATATTGTAGAAAAGTATAACGTTTAAATATATTATAAATAAACGTAAAAATATAACGTTTAAATATTTGATGTTTATAATATAAACATCAAATATTTAAATCATAATTAAATATTAATTTAAATATTTAAGATTTCAAGATAAATAATATTAAATACCCTTGGACATTAATCCACACAGCGCTTTCTAGCTACAAACTAAGTAAAGTTGGTGCTATGGTAACTAGACAACGGATAATCACACTTTAACACTTTTTTATGTGAACACATATTTAGTATATACACACATGGAACAACAGACATGGAACGACTGTTTTGAGATGTTTAGTACCGCAATTATTTTGATTAATTTTATTTGATACTTACCGAATACTTGTTTCATTTGCTAAGCAGCGGATGAGTGAAGAGCTATTTAGCACACGAGTCGATACTTCGGACGCTCGACCACTTGTGTCCTGCGGGGGTACTGGGGACGGGAAGTAACGTGTATGTCCATTTTAGCTACACGAATGAAATAAGGCTTAGCGAGGTTTGGCATTTCACAAAAGTACACCCTTTAAATATAAATACATCAAATAAAATAAGATTGATAATAATAAATACCCTTGGACATTAATCCACACAGCGCTTTCTAGCTTCAAACTAAGTAAAGTTTGTACCATGGTAACTAGACAAGGGATAATCATACTTCAACACTTTTTTTTGTAAATACATATTTAGTATATAATACAAACAGACATGGAACGAATGTTTTGAGATTTGTAGTCCCGCAATTATTTTGATTAATTTTATTTGATACTTACCGAATACTTGTTTCATTTGCTAAGCAGCGGATGAGTAAAGAGCTATTTAGCACACGAGTGGAGATGCGGCGCGGCGGCGGATCAGCTGGGCGGACAATTTCCGGCGCCGGAAGTCTCACGCGATTAGTGTCGATACTTCGGACGCTCGACCACTTGTACCCACGTACTGGGGACGGGCAGCGACGTGCATGTCCATTTTGACTACAGGGATATAATAACGTTTAAGAATTTTTGGTAATCATGTAAATATTTTTAAAAGTACAACGCTTAAATATAAATACATCAAATAAAATAAGATTTTAAGATTGATGATAATAAATACCCTTGGACATTAATCCACACAGCGCCTTCTAGCCACAAACTAGGTAAAACTTGTTTTATGGTCACAAGACAACGGCTAAACATACTTTTACACTTTATTTTCTGTAAATACATACTTAGTATATAATCCAAAAGACATGGAACGAATGTTTTGAGATTTTTAGTCCCGTAATTATTTTGATTAATTTTATTTGATACTTACCAAATACTTGTTTTATTTGCTAAGCAGCGGATGAGTGAAGAGCTATTTAGCACACGAGTGGAGATGCGGCGCACGGCGGATCAGCTGGGCGGACAATTTCCGGCGCCGGAAGTCGCACGCAATTAGTGTCGATACTTCGGACGCTTGACCACTTGTGTCCTGCGGGGGTACTGGGGACGGGAAGCGACGTGCATGTCCATTCTAGCTACACGAATGAAATAACGCTTAACAAGGTTTGGCATTTTACGTACAACCAAAAAGTACAACCTTTAAATATAAATACATCAAATAAAATAAGATTTTAAGATTATTAATCTGTGGGTTACCGCACAGCGCTTTCTAGCCACAAACTAAGTACAACTTGTATTATGGTCACAAGACAACGGATAATAATTCGAATGTTTTGAAATTTTTAGTCCCGCAATTAGGTATTTTAATTAATTTTATTTGATACACTGAATACTTGTTATATTCGCTGAGTAGCGTATTAGTTAAGGGCTATTTAGCACACGAGTGGAGATGCGGCGCGCGGCGGATCAGCTGGGCGGACAATTTCCGGCGCCGGAAGTCGCACGCGATTAGTGTCGATACTTCGGACGCTCGACCACTTGTGTCCTGCGGGGGTACTGGGGACGGGAATCTACGTGTATGTCTATTCTCACTACAGGAATGAAATAACGTTTAGCGGTTTTTGGATCATTAAAAAATATTTTACTGAAAAATACCCTTTAGTATTTAAAGTTTTTTTTTATTCTTCCCCAATTCTTGATATATTCTACAATAGTTCTTTACAAATATATATATAATATATTATTGAATATTGCGCACACAAGTGAAGATGTGCGCTTGTCGGTGCTGGGGATCGTATGCAATTCACTTATCTATTTATTTACGCATCATTCAGAAGCCTATATTTCTCCGAGTGAATTTTGAACGCAACGTAAGCGCGAACCTGCCGCCGTTACAGGGTTGCTAAAATAAAGAAGGTCTTCCGGTCTGACTTGAACTCAAGAACACACAGGTCCCAAGCCAGATTGGTTAATCACTGGGCTTTGCCCGTGGACAAAGACATGAATGTGTCTAAAACAGATTTGAAGCTTATAGGCAATATTTAGGCTATTAATTTAGTTTTTCGCAGCAAACATTAAAAATACAATCGTACAAGCACGAACGTAAAAGGAAGACGGACGTCACCTCGTCTAATCATGAGTGAAGCATATTATCAGCTGCCAGTTTAGGTAAGTGCGTGACTAAGTACGTGTCATTGGCGCTGTCACACGGAGTGAAATGGCGTAGTTTGTAGCACCTAGTGTGTTTGTGTGAGTGTAGTAGGTCGTGTACAACAAACGAATTTGTAGCACCTTGCATGGTCACATTTTTTGTGTGATGTTCCATTCGTCTTTCTTTTACGTCCTTGCGTACAAGTGCGACTCCCTCAGCGAGTATAAGTCGTATCCGCGGAGGATCAGTCGACTATCACTAAGCACTGTTTACTTCTAGAAAGATAAAAGATAATAACGAAACAAAACATTGTCTAGAATTGTAAACAAAAGAAAAACCATTGCTTAGCTTCAGGCTGTATTAATTAAACAGAATCGAAAATTAATCCCCTAAAGTAATAAGCTTTAAAGTTTTAACGAGTTAATAAGGTCTAGTCCTTTTGCAAGAAAAAACGACTTTTATGAAGTTAATTAGGCTAAGTACTTCTGGATCTGAACTGGTAATTAACGTCCATGTTTAAGTTAATTACTAATGAACATTTTACTCTTGCAAATACAAAAAATACGTTATTGTATCTAATAATGTTATTAATGCGAAAGTTGCGAAATGCGAAACTACTGAATGGATTCAAATTAAACTTTTCAATAATGTAGCTGATATGTATACATAGCCATTTATAATAAAATATATCACTATTTTTTTGACAAAATAAAGTCCATGCGGAAGAGGCGTTTTGATCAAAAACGAATGATGTCGACATAATGGTGGCCGAAGCACTATTTGTGATTCAGGTCCTGGAATATAGCTGTATTTTAATACGGCGGGCGTTGAACATATATTGTGATCTTTTTATATTTAGATAAATTCAAATAAAAATAAAACCTTGTTCATTCATCATCAGTACTCATTTGACCGTGCAGGTACAAAATCATGGGAGCTAACAGAGTAGTCAAAAGGTATTGATTGGCAAAAACAGCATGTATCTCGTTTGAAGCGTCACTAAAATCTAGAGTCTGAAATACTTTAAACATATTTTACAAGTCTGTTCATCATCAGCCTGTTGCAGTCCACTGCTGAACATAGGCCTCTCCTTTTGCACGCCACTGTATTAGATCTTCGGCTGCTCGCATCCAGCTCCTGCCAGCCATCCTGCTCAGATCATCGCTCCACCTTGCCTGAGGACGTCCTACACTACGCTTGCCGGGACACGGTCTCCACTCAAGAACACGTTTACTCCAACGGTTGTCGGTTCTACGGCTAACATGGCCAGCCCACTGCCACTTCAGCTTGCTAATCCGGTAGGCTATGTCGACAACCGTGGTTTCTCACCGTTCTTATCGCCTCATTTCTGATTTGATGTCGCAGAGAAACGCCGATCATAGCCCTTTCCATAGCCCGCTGAGTGACTTTAGATTTGTGAGCCAGCCGTGCCGTTAGTGTCCACGTCTGTTCACATACATACTGTACATTAACGATAAAATTACTGACAAAGAGTAGGTACTTACTTGCACATGCCTTAAACAACACGGTAAGTATGATTTTCTATGACGATGGTATTTGTCAATAAATAAAATTGGATTTTCCAAGACGCCTTAAAATTTAATTTGCCTGTAACGCACGTACAGAAATTGTACAAGAAATGTTCGAATTTAAAGAAAGTATTTTATGTTCGCACTCGCGAAGAGTGCGGCCGTTCCTCTGAATTAATAAGCGGACGCTAAATTTAAATTTAATGAAACAAGTTTCCACGGGAGTGCCGAGTTATACCTACTCGCTTCATAACAGTGTCGCCTCCCTTCGTTACCTCCGAACATTGTGTTATGCAAATTATTTACAATTATATTACTAAGAAATGTTTGCAATCATTTCCATTTTCAGATTACAGAAATTGCCGTCTAAATGGGAAATTAATTCAATAAGACGGTTTTGGCGGAAACGGTAACAAGCAAATATCCGTCCATTGGAATTGGATAATATAATCGTTGCGGATTGTTGTCAGAACTGCCCTTTGTACGTGCAATGACGGAGCTTGGACCGGCATTGTGGACTTGACGGGCTAATCAAGTGCACGTTCGGGCCAAACGTGGACCTTACAGTTTGAACTATTGGGAGTATACAGGTTCACATACACATGTAATAATAATTGACCGAACGGTTTCTATGAGCTGTTGGTGTATAATAATGCTGTCAGCTGAACGCGCCGTATGACCACAGTGATGACACACTCGATCTAAGGCGGGCGCGTCTGTCATTATTCTTTGCCCAAGTTATCAGTCACATACTTATTTATTATTTATTTTTTCAGTCTTTATTGCACAATATTACAAAAAAAGTACAATTGGCAAACTTAATGCCAAGAGGCATTCTCTACCAGTCAACCGTAAGGGTCAACAGAGAGTTTAGGAAGTTTGGGCTGTGCACTTAATGTGCCTTCCTTGCAAAATATTTATGCAGTTGACGGGTGCGCCAAAGTTCACCTAAAATTTTAACTCCTAATATCGGAACGCCGAAAATTTTCTTCCTAAAATTTTTCATTCTAAGAATCCCAATTCCTAATTTCTCTTTTCCTAATGTTTTAGTTCCGAATCATTCAACTTCATAATTTCGATAGCCATAAACACTTATATCCAAGTTTTTGTCAACATAACCGTCTTTGACCCTTCTACACTGGGAAAATGAATCTTTTCTCTATGAAAAAATATGAAATATTTGTTATAACAACTTGTCTGCCCTATACTAGAGTCGGGGCGAAACCGACACGGATAGGTTAGGTTAGAATTCGTGGTTAATTTTTTTAAGCCCTAAAAACAACTTGCCTGATTAGCTTGCTGCTTGCGTTAACCCCAGCACTTTTTATGATCTTTCGCAATGTGCATTTATTAATGTGTGTATTAATTACATCGTTATGAAAAACAACATTAGGAGATCAAATATTATGAATTGAAGTTTTGGGAAACATGAGCGTTATGAACATCGTCATTAGAGCTACAAAAAGTAGGAAAGAAAACTTTAGGGCTAAAAATTTTAGGAAGAGTGATCATGCGGATCACAAATCGTTAGGAAGAACAATTTCGGAGAAACAACTTTAGGTGAGTCAATATGGACCCATGCAGTTGACTCAAATATCAGTTCATCAGTAAATATAGGCTGATGTGGTGATCGAAGCTGCAACCTTTGTTCTGAAACTTCATCAAAATAATAATAATAGTTTTTAAAATAAAGAGACTTTAGTGCACCACCTTTGTTTATTTAACATAAATGAATCCGTGAAGTTTCCCAAGAATCACGAGTCACGACCCATTCCATTGCGTTGTGATATGATGGTTTATTTGATTAACAATGGAATTATATGTATATAAATTGAAAGATATTTCAGAAAATATTTGCTATTGGGATGCTGATAATGGAATGGTTTGTAGTATTTCAGATATTCGATCACTTGTAAAATGATATGCTTGTGTTATACTACTCTTTATTTAAGCATCATCAGAGGTATATTGTACCTCCGATAATGCACCTTTTTTGAACAATTTTAATGCATATCGTATATTTGAGTAACATAGAGAACTCACCTACTTTTACCAAAAATATGATTTTCACCAAACTTGCCACGACACACGCGGTATATTAACAAAAAAGAGGATTAAACCAGATTTTAATAGCAGTGGTAAACAGTTAAAATTACAAAAAATCGATATATTTCACGAACTTACGAGTACATTGAAACACGATGTGTAACATTCTGTTACCACACTACCTACAGTTCCGTCATTATTTCAGAATACTGGAACACTTTTAGCATTTGATAAAGTTAAAAATTCTCAATAACACTGGAAGCTGTTAGGATGAACTTCTTAAGATGAGTGTAGACTAGAGCATTCATTTGTATCAGAACATCGAGCCATTTTTAATTTTACTAAAACTGCTCTTCGAACACGACACTCGATGTTTTGTTACAGCTAAGCTGGCACCTGGCGCTTGTGCTTCTATTGTAACAGTCGTAACAACGTTACATTACACCGAATCGCTCGACTAGTTTAAACTCACCTTTAGACTGTTTTAACTATAAACGAGTAAAATTTCGAGACCTAAAAACTACATGGAAAAACGTACAGAAATAATCACATTAGATAGCGGAAATATTTCTAAAGCCTTCTCTATTAGTTCCGACTTCAGCATCGATTCTAAACCTCCAATGTTCTATCCTCATAAAATCAATTAAGTAGCTCTATTTTGAAATTGGAAAAGCGGTTTTGCGAAGTTAGCATAAATATTTCCAATCTGAGGCAGAATCGCAGCGCTGCGAAATGCTCAGTGCTCACCGTACAAAATGATTCATGGAAATTGCAGCGTAATTGAAAAAAATATGTTATTCCTGCTTGACGTATTGGCGGGATGCTCGCTTATGCGGAAATTCCTAACCGATGGGGATCGAATCAATGCCCTGCTGATATTTTATTGCCTTCCCGGTGGGGTAATCATAATTTCAAACTTTTGTGACGCGCAATATTAATTTTCTGTTGCTGTACAGGCTGGGGAAAAGGAGAATAACATTTTTGGGTAGAATTAGACCGGGAAAGTTTTACAGTTGAAATAATTGAAATACTCCGACGAGTAGTTGTGACGAGGGGTCAACCGACTTGACGGATTTATTGTTGAGAAAGACTGTTAAAACAGTTGTAAGAATTGTAATTTTAGCACTTTCATTGACTAACTAGGTTTGATTAAGAATACGACTTATCTTATTTTATTAAAACTTATTAATAATTTTGGTTTTAATTAAAATAAATATTATTACTAATATCCTAATATATTACTAATTTAAATAAATATTTAAGAAGTTACGACAAATATCAAATTAATGCAACAAAATTGGAAGGAAGTGAGTGCGAGCAGTTGTTTGAAGATGTTTCACAAACTGCGCAATAGAAACTTTTTGTGATAAACAGTCTCCCACGCGGGCTTAGCTAGTAGGTAATAAACAAAATATCAAAAAAGGAACAGGCAACGGCAGTATTGGCTAACGTACATATTTGTCGATGGAATGTTGTTTACCTACTCCTTTCCCTTCACGGCTGAATAGGTCTCAGTCGGGTGGTTTGTCGAATTCTCTTGCAGATAATTCGGAAAATTTCTACTGAAATAGTCAAAGGCAATGGATTCGAACATGACCTGCAAAGTTATTTATGTATTTAAAGGGTACAGAGTATAAATTGGTTTTCTCATTCCTATCTTGTTTGTTTGTGAATAAAGTTCTTTATTACATAAAATTACAATTCCTTTAAAGTGAAATGGGTTAAACTTCATTCTTGTAATCAGTGGAGGAAATTATTACACGGAATACGAAATTCCAAGAGTTTTCGAAGAATTATTCATTGCTGCAAAAGTTAATCTAGACTAGCCATCTCTGTACTGGGAATTGGTGTATAAGAGAATATAGACCGACCCTGTTGTTGTCCCAAAATCAAAAATTAATAAAATCGTGTATTTGTTACAAAGTAACACACAGTCGCTTATTCCGTCGGAGGAATAAAATTTAACAAGTACTTTCAGTAAGTAATATTTACTGTAAGTTCTTGTTGTAGGTACTTTGTTGTTACTAAAGCTATCTCAAATAAACTTTTATTGTTACCTTACCTTCCCCAAGGGAATACTTAACAATGTATTTTATTTCTATAGATAAAGAAGACAGAAAGTCGTAGAATACAACAAAAAGTCTCGGACCGTTTGTTTCAATTTAATACTGGAAGTTGTAACGGCGAGGCGAAGCCACGTCGCCTCCGCTATTCCCTCCAGCAACAACTTAAAGTGCTTAGTGCCAATAGTGCCTAATGCGATTTAGTATAAAAATACAGCGAATCGGAGGCGTCTTTGACAAGCACTCCGACGGGCCGGGGCGTGTTTGCTTAGCGAGTTCGCAAATGCTGCTGATTGCCTGTTTGTACGAAATTTTTATTTCCGAGCAAGTTCGGCGTTAAAGCCTCGCTGAATCCACAGATTCGCGATTTAACTATCTCCCTCTATCTGCGCATTCCCGATATCCAACTTGGGATATGTGGGCACGGAAACAAAGTACATATCGCTTAATGGCCGTCCATTAGAGCATTCATCTTAGAAATGGAGACGCTAAATTCCAAGAGCCTAGAACGTACTCGTATTATTCGCTTTTCATACAGAGCACGGATTGTCTTGAGTTAGGTGCAATCTTGCTTCTGTCTGCTATTATAATAGTTTGAGATCACATTATAGTTACTTAGAGTAGGTATTTGTTTAAGACGAAAGCTACGGGTCTGAAATAAGAATAGGTCTCTCCTGATCTTAAATAATAGTAGAGTTACTTAGACAGATTACCTAATAGCCATTAGTACATTAATTAAAGATGGGTCATTCTTGATAAAGAGTTAGATGAAGATATAATCTGGTTCAATATGCGGGTTGGTGATTCTAAACCTGGATCATCTCCTGAAAACTGGTTGTGATAATCATGTGACAACATCATAACTTTCGAAGTAGATCAACGGATGTACATTTCTCTGGCCCAAAACTCTAAGAAGGAAACATAAAGGCCTATACCCAGCCCAAATATTTTCGTCAAGAAACTGCTGTCACAATTGTATTTCTGAAGAAACCGCAATCTTAAACTGATCACTAAAATACCATTGAGAATCATTCTCAAAATTATGACACCAACCTATAATACGAGTAGATACGTTTAAACTTTGAAGTGCGATGACACCCAGCCAGGCACATTCATATCTTGGAAAGCTCTGACTCCCAGTGTGAGTTCAGCGACTTAAAAACTCTGTACAAATGTTCATCCAGATTTCCCTTCACGTAGGTGTATGTATCCTTTGTTTTGTATCACTATACTGGATCCAGTCGGAATCGGAAGATATTCCGGGCCGAGCCCGTATCGACAAGCGGCTTAGTTTAAATTGAAACATATTGGTGGGGAAGGGAATCCTTACCTTGCGTATACAATTCCATCTGTTCAAATAAAATAGTCGTAGAGACGTTTTGGAGGACGCGAAGTAAAGTGGGAAATTTTTCCGTTGCTCGCTTCCAGGATTGGCTGCGTACGCTTAAACTAACATTCTGAAGGTTCGGATCTAATCAATGTCGTCTTACGAATGTGCATGCGGAATGGTAACGTCATTTCAATGAGCTGGGATACAGTATAGAATTGATAGAGGGATATCCGTTTACCGTACAGCGGTACTTTAAACGGAATTTACTTACTGGAATTTTAACTGTACCTAATGTTTCAATCGAATGCCTGGGTTGATGGAATCAAGTTGTGGCCAACCAAATCAAATTGTTGTGTGCGTACAGAGTGGTGAAAACGGATCAATAGCTGTTTGACAAAAGCAATTGTAATAGAATGGCTGGGCTTTAAGTCATTTGAAGATTTATGTAATATGTCCCTTTCCGTGATGCTGACATATTGCTTGATAATCATATGCGAGTTATTCTGATTCCCGTACTACCGAATAAATACGCCTAGTATTTATTCGATAGAATCGTATTCGAGACTCCATTATTAAGAACGACCACTCCGGCCTTGAAGAAAAGGAGCAAGTTGCTGAGCAGCTCAGCAACAGTGACAACAGGGTAATCTAAATGCATCATTACAGTCCCTGAATTCGCTAACCGCGCAATGTCCACTCAAAGAAATTAAACCGCCCACAATGGTCCTCCCACGGCACATTGACACAGTATAAACCATACAGTAGGCTATCTAAGGCCGCACGCCGAGTTATTAGCCTAGCGTGCACACAGACACGCGGCACAGCCCGTTCGTTCTGCCGCCTCCCTATGCCTCCCTATTTTATGCCAGCATGTGCGTGATATCGCGACACGGCGCGCGACGCTCACGCACATATTCAAACCGAGAGTGGCACGTTTGTGTTAAGATGTTCTACTGTATGGTTTCTACTGTGACATTGAGCCAGATCCTTCGGCCACACATTAGATAATAGCTCGGTAATAACAGTTACAGCCCGGAGGACGTGATCAATCTTGTCAACTGTCAAACTGTCCCCAAGGCTTTGACGCATCGAGGTCATCGTGCTAGTCCAAAATGTTACTTGCAACTTGCAAATATTAGTTTAATAACTAGTTTCTTCTTGTAAGTATCACTTAATTACGATATTTTCTTTTTTGGTCGACTTCGATTTATACAGTACAATTTTTATCAGGTGTGGCCGAATTAGTCGAACTAGATAGTCAAACTAAAGACAGTCTTGGTCTGAGGCCCTACTACAATCTCTTATAACCTGACAGTTTAAGTCACAAGCTCAGCTTTTAAGCTGCATATTTACCGTCAAAAGTCGTGTTTTGTGTGGTAAATAAGTGTCAAAAAAAACCTTAACTATTCTTCATTGCTGTAGTAACTTATTCTGCATGTTTTAGTCAAATTTCAGTGAATGAAAAGACGTAAACTGAGCTAAAACTGAGCTGTAAAAAGATCGTAATAAGGCCCCAGGTTTGTCTTTTTTAATTAATATTATGCTAGAGCATTTTTTACCAAAACTGGGCACTTTAAATATCAATAATTCTGTTTCCCTATTCAAAATTATCAATCCACTCTATCTTTGAATTTTATTCAGCACACTTTTAAATTAAACAAAAAAATCAATTTTCAGCACCTCCACCTGTTGATCATAAACTAACTAAGCAAGTTGTAGAATTGAATAAGTTAAAAATAATTAGCATGAAATGCATTCTACCATACCAATGCTTGGCAAAGACCTCAACGCTACGGTTGACCCAAGTTACCAAGCTTATGAAATGCGGTTTTCATTTGCAAACAAACTTAAGGAAGATTACGAAAATTTCTAAAACAAGTTACATATTTGGTTTTAGGCTTAAAAAGCCAAAAAACACGAACAGTAACAACTAGTTACAATATATGTTAAGTTAAAACATTATCTCTTTAATTGTTTTATGTTATTGGTGTAATTCTATGAAATATCCATAGATCGTTTGCACGCACAAAAAACGCACAAAACATAGAGATATCTTAGCAAGGGCTGTTGTTGCTCAAGTCACATGTGTGGGTCGAGTCCAAGAACAATAAATGTTCCTACCTTTCCCAAGTAGGTCAAGCTGTGTTGTATTTCCATCATTTGATTTAGTTACCTGTATCCGTATACCGGGGAAAAAATATAACAGTTCTGCGTGTATCCCTGGGCGTTGTAAATTTTATGACGCATGCACTGTATTTCAGTTATAGCATTTCAGTCAGAAATATTTTATAACTCTTCGTATTTTTG
The DNA here is from genome assembly GCA_950022985.1 of Udea ferrugalis. NCBI lineage: Eukaryota > Metazoa > Arthropoda > Insecta > Lepidoptera > Crambidae > Udea > Udea ferrugalis. The sequence continues at coordinate 7,887,583 of OX465533.1, forward strand.
CTGAACGCCGTTCAGTATAGCGCGTGCCGAGAATTTCAAATTGTATGCCAGCATTGGCTTTCATGTCGCGTACTTATTTGGAGTAGAAAATGTAGGGTTTTAATGAAGAAATATTATGATGCTGATTGTAAATTTCCTGGAATAAAATTACAAGCAAGTGCATCTACAGATATTTTTAAAAGAGTTATTTTTCTCCTTTTACGTATACATTTTGACACCAGATTTGGTGTTGTTAAAGAGTTGGCTACGACCTCGAAGGCCGCGGGTTCAATATGTTCTTGATGTTTTGCTATGTATATCATGTATGTATCTTTGTATGTATATGTCTAGTATCCTATATTACTTGTACCAGCTTTGCTTGTTTTTATTTCCATTTGCTAATTGAAGGGCAAATCAGCCTTAACGTTTTTCTTTTATTCTTTTGTTTGCCTGCTAACATCCTTTCACTATGTTTATTCTTACATGAATAGTGAGACCCTTCGTTAGTTTGTGTTGTGCACACCGGTCTGTTAATTCCTGGTCAAGTTTAAAGAATAGCGTTTCCGGAAAAACAACATGCCATTCATGAATGCTTGAAAAGCATTCACATTATTGTACCGACTATTTCCAAGAGGGGAGGGGAGGGACGGAGGTAGTTCTTTTTCATGAATGACGGTTATATTCATAATTTTCGTACGGAACCTTAAAATTAACCCAGTTGCAATATGTCAAACCGTGTGCCTTTCGACAGTTCAGTAAAAAATTACAACTTTCAATAAATCACTTAATCACATGTTAATGGATGACAATCCGAAAGATTGGGAAAAACTGTAGCAAGTAATTGGAAAATATGTTATTTTAACGGACACATTATACGACGCATGAGGATTAATGACTGCAGAGCAGGGAAAATGATTTTCACAATATCTGAAATGTACCAACGTTTTCGGGTCTTCAGATTTCCATGATTTAAGTCGTAGTTTTTTTATATTTTGATTTGATGAAACTTATAGTATATTCGTTTTTGATGATTCATTTTCACGCTTGATACCACTTTCATAGTGATTCATAGAAACCAGGAGTGTCGCTTGCAGTTTGAGGTCTGCGGTCCGTCTTGGAAATGTACCTTTAGAGCTTTGAAGTCACTGTCCAATGGGACAAATCAACGTCCAAGGGTCAAGCAACGCTGGACTGATGTACGATGCCACATGACATCTTTTCTTAGGAGTCTTTCTTGTCCATATAAGTTAAGTTTAAGAAGTTGGTGGTTTAGCTCAGTGTCTGATATCGGAAAATATGTTTGAAGTGTCTCGACATTTTGAGTGAGACATGTTTCGATTTATAAAAAGTAGGTGAAGAAGAAAATTATGTTTAAAATTATTAATCCCTAAGCATTTTATTTACCAAAGGTAGTCTTAAAATACCTACGTAGTTGTAAGCTCTATATGGTTGTTATTATTAAGTACGAATATGATTTTTCTTAGGTTTAATAAAAGCTTATCATCCTTTATCCATGTGAGAAAAAAAACCTATTTGATTTGTTTCTGTTGAATACGGCTGGTTAAAGAGAGCTTACATTTAGTCTAGAACAAGCACAGTAGGTATAACTTTATTCCTTCCTAGAAATTGTTATATTAAACTGGACGGCTAGTCGAAGGGCTTTCATGAAAATACACACATTCGGTAGATTTAGTGCGAAACACCAGCAATAAATAACTGACCCGGAAGGGACAAAGGTACAAGAGTATCGCCCAAATGAATTGAAAAGGCCTCATACATAAAACAACGACTCCTTCCCGCTACACTGTAGATATCACCTCGTATCGGAAATCACTCCTGAATTTGCATTCGAGAGCATTTTTAAAACCTTTAAGCTCTGTTTATTGGTAACAATTATTTTCCTAACAACATTATGAGCGCCATATTATGGGTACCGAGCGTGGGCACTTCATACGAACTAGATCGGTTTAAAGATCATTTATTCTCAATAAGAACATTAAACGTTCACTTACATGAGCCTGTTAAAAATTTAGAATTAATATTATGTGTCTAATGACGGAGCATGCATGGCTCCGTTTTCGATCCGTTTTTCAAAATCGATATTAATGGTAATTCTGGTTTTTATCATTTACAGTGCCATATAATTGAAAAATTTCTTCGCTCCGCATAAGATGAAGTTTCACACATACAAAAAATATATATGTATTTAGAAGTACCTTTTACAAAAATATTAAAAACAAAAACTATCTAAAAATAGAGTAACGAAATGCTTGGAAACGGTTTTTGATTCATTGACTATGTTGAGTATTACCGTAAAAACCGTTTACGATAGGAGCTGAAACCACATAGACAGAATAAGTTTTAAATGTTAATTTCCCATTCCAGCCAAACATGGTCGTAAAAAGTGAGTTTCTTGTCGAGAACATTGTTCATGCAACGCCCACAACAATGCAATGAAACATCCAGCAATCGAAACAGCACTCAACTTCAAAGTAGTAAAACCAAATGACTGCTGCTGAAACTAAGATTGCAATAAAAAATACTAGTATATTAACTTGGACTAGTTCGAACTTCACCGACTCCATTACTTCACGTAAGTTTTAAAACTTATTTGATGTTAACCCTTTTAACGTTGGAGCGGAAATAACTTTGCTTTTTATTTTTCTACGGTTAACAAAATAGTCATTTTTTAACATGGAAGCAATACTTGATATGCATTATTATTATTACTTTATGCATTATTTTATTATGCATTATTACTTTTTTCAAAAACATGCTGTACGATCATTTCTTACACAAACTTCTTTTTGATAACCTTCTTCTTAACTGCCGTGGGGCGTGCAGACGGCAATGATTTTAACTAATGGTAGGCCAAATAACAAACTATTTGGAAATAGGTATAGAAGGAAAACAGTAGTTTCTAACCGAACCTGTTAGTCTTGCGCTGTTCCGTAGTGCCACTTAATAGGATTCAAACCAGTAGAAAGTCTCCTTTTAAGAGTAACTACTTCGCAAAACGACCCATAACAGAACGTCCCTACACATGTCTCATGCAATGATATTATAATTAAAAAGGAGTAGATAGGTTCTGTCAGTACTGATGCGAGGTCAAAAATTGTCCACTGCGTCCGTACCTATAAATTGACCGTGTTGTACCGTGTGAACAAGAAAATGATCATTTACTAGAGCCTAATGAGACATACGGTACATGTTGCGCAGTGTCGTCTTAAACTGTCAACAATGTCAATGCTTTGCTCAAGTGCACTAATAGTTCTGATTTCGGGTGCCACTTTTCAGCACAAGTGACCTATCTACTCATTTCATTATAATATCTCTCTCTCTCGGTCTCATGCGCATAATGTTAACATTAAACAAGACTTGTACATGTAGAGTTTAAAAGATGAGCTGATGACGGTTGGCTGGCTGGAAATGAAAGATAATAACGAAATTAGTATGCAGCTCAATTAATAAAATTGGATTACTGGATAATTTATTTTTAAGATTAAACCGAACTGAAAATAAGAGACTGTAATAAGGCTATACCGGGAGATAGCTATGCGATTTACTGGAAGTTTATATCAATTTCACGTTTATTACCGGACGTCTGTAGACTGGAGTGAAGTGGAGTGAACTACTTAAGACGTTCTATCGTTCTATTGGTCAGTGGATTTATGTGACCTACTCGACAATGTTACGAGTGAATTTAAAAATAAATGTATTACCATCTGATATTGCTTTTTTGGTCTGATCAGGTGTATCTACATAGATAGTTTGTATCACACTTCACAGCACTGAAGGTACATTGCTACTCCAACATTGGTACCTACACCACATCAGGCTACCAATTTCCTATTTTTATCTTGCGCTTGCCAAATGATATTTCTTGGCTATGGAGCAAGAAGGAGTGACCGGAAAATGTTATGCCGTTGACTGTACATCCGATTGGTACAACAACTTTAAAAAGCTTCAAAATGGGCCTGTCGGTTTGTAACCCTTACCACAAAATTCACGATCGCCAATCAAAGGTAAGTCTAAGTACCAACCCAACTTCTATAGTTTCATAAGATGTCTCTAAAATTAAGTGACAGATACATTTGTGAGGACAGCTTAACTTTTATTGGCGTCAGTGATTCAGGGTTAAAACTGCAATAGTAGATAAATATATTTCCAAAAATGAAACTGTTAATTGTTTTACAGGTTCTACCTAAATATTCAATCACCTAGCTAGAGTCAAGAACAAAAGTAGAAAACAGCTTCAGTAAAGATTGTCTAAAAACCAGACACAAAGTTTCAATACGTCGTTCATAATTAATTACTTTACAGGTGAAACTGGTAATATCGTTAGCCAAAAGCGGATCTAATCTCCAGGAATGTCACTAACTTTTCGCAAGCAAAAGTCAGGGATTTCAGTGTTATAAAACGGAGTTAGCACAAATGTTAAGTGCTCCAGATATCATTTCCTTTAGCCCCGATGCCAAGGACTATCCAGGCCCTCGAAAAGTTTAATCAATTCATTAAAACTTAGTTATAACGTTCGCTCAACCTCCACTCTATAATTGCTGGTTTCAATAACGCTCGCCTGCTTTATGGTTTAGAACGAGCTTGCTATTTTGTAACCATAATGTAGGAGTGTCTTGAACTTTACACGAACACTCGTATCCTTTTAGTGTTTAAGGGAATTTGTTACCGTACCACAGGTAATTTTGAGACGACGTTTTAGGAATTAAGGTGACTGTTATGATTCGGAGCAACCCAAAAATTAGAAGGTGCAGCCTTGAAGATAGCTGAAAAGCGTTTTACCTACGTTTGACATGCCGAGCAATCTTTCACTTGGCGAAGTGATAGTTACGTTTGTTATTTTTTGGTATAATTGTACGCCAGATGGCGAAAAATAAAAAAATACATCAATAAGCCTCCGGCACTTTGTAAGCGCTCTGTGTAAACAAATGAAATTGGAATTTAAATTAGAACTTATAGGACGTGGGTTTTGGCTACAAACGCTGTATTGTTATGTCTCCGAAGTATTTAACTATACGAGGTAAGTTATTGTTCCAGTCGGTTTCAGTACTAGACCTCAAGGCTTCGTGTAGTTTCACGTCGAGTTGAATACTTAGCGGAACACGTCTCCGAAACCGGCTGTCGGCACGACACTACGAGTGGAGAGTACACTCGTAGGTAGTTTACATTCAGCAATAGTTGCTGTGAAATTGCGAGTACTAGCAAGAAGACGATTTAAATTAGATAGTACGATATAATCTTATAAACATAATTTTTGTGATGTATTTTAACTTTTTGTTTAAAAAACTTTTTTATATGAAGGAGACAAAACTATAAAAAATATAAAGATCTAGAACTGGGAACGCTGTATTGCTATGCCTCCGAAGTATTTAACTATACGAGGTAATTTATTGTTCCAGTCGGTCTCAGTACTAGACCTCAAGGCTTCGTGTAGTTTCACGTCTAGTTGAATGCTTAGCGGAACACGTCTCCGAAACCGGCTGTCGGCACGACACTACGAGTAGAGAGTACAATCGTAGGTAGTTTACATTGCAGCAATAGTTGCTGTGAAATTGCGAGTACTAGCAAGAAGACGATTTAAATTTGATAGTACGATATAATCTTATAACCATTATTGTTGTTGTGTTGTCTGGTGTATTTTTTACTTTTCGTCTTTCATTTAAAAGCTTGACAAAACTGAATTTGTGACGACTCTGTTGACAACATTTTTTGAATACTAATAATACTTCGTATCCTATTTTACGCCAGTTTGGTCGAGAGCAATTTTACTGGGAAGAAAAAAGGAGGTCTTACAATGGGACAAAAATAAAGATTATTCGGCGCCAATTATTCGATTCTGGCGATGACTTTTAAAGTTCCCATTCTAAAATTTTAACAGGTCAAAAATATGGCGATAGATGTTTTCCTGTATTTTTGAACCAATGAAACCGTGTTGCTAACGGAGACAAATCACATCAGATTTATTTATTTTACTCAGAGAAAGTTGCGAAAATGCGAAACCGTCAAATACCTACTATCAAAAAACGAAATACCAAAAATATATTACATGTGCTTTTAATGTAGGTGCTAAACATTATTTCTTTGTTTTTAAAACTTACCAGTATCTAAGTACCTTTCCGATTCAAAAATTTAGCAGTTTACTGTTCTACGTTTTGTGAGTTGTATTTGAATAGAATAGGTGAAAGACCTTGATGTAACTCAAATAACGGTATCAAAACTAAGATCCCGCAAACTGCAATAACAGCTCAATGAAACACGGGGAACCCTTCCAGACACATATATCAAATGAGTGTAAATAATAGCCAACTTCCCCTGAGACGGTGTGTCTGTCTGCTGGCGCCGACTGTACCCAGCGCCGTAAATACCTAATGATCCGTTTTAGGACGTCAGTGTGGCTTAAAATATATTTTGTGAGCTCTGCATTGATCAGCAGACCGAAGAACATAATAGGGATTGTTGCAAACCAAAATAACTATGCGACTATAATACTGAATAATCAAATTGTAACTGAAACCTGAGTAAAAACCTAGTGGTAGTGCACGAATTATAAAAGATTGAAAAATATTTTAGATACTCTAAAGGCTGAGTTTTCAATAGGCAGATAAAATTAATCAGACCAATAAGGTACAGTCAAACTCAAAATCTATAATTTTGATCTTTATTACATAATGTCTTTCATATACGGTCAGCTCAGTAACATTTGTTGAGTTTCCTCAACCTTTCATGAAGATCATCAGATTTAAAAACGAGTAGTATAAAATTAAAATCAGTCAATAAATACGAGTAATATCGAAGTTCTGAGTAAAAACAACCGTATTGATAATAGCTTTTTGAAGTTGGTTAATTATGGTTATCTCTTATAGCCATACTTTTCCTTACAGGTAGATATCTTCCAACCCGCAAGTGTTATCGTGGCGCCGCCGACGCTACCTAGCGGTCCACGTTGTAGTTAGGGTTCATTATTGACTGCCGATATTAAATTTTCATTTTTTCATCCCTCGGCCGCCAAGCTCGTTTCCCGCCGGGAAAATTACTTAACTGGAACGCAAATAGGGTGAACTTTGCTGCAAACATAATTCGTTGACGATAGATAATATTTAATAGCTTTCGCTATAAGCAAAATTGAAAATAACAGGGAAAAAATTGTTGACAATTTGTTTAATGAAATTCTACTGAAAAGTTATAAAGTTACAGATACATTTTAAAGACTTTGCTGAATGTATTTAACTGACTGTAAAATGGTTTTGATACCTATACATTAAAATGTGATACCTAAAGGTCAGGTAACATCTCTAGGATATCTAAGCACGTGTATTATAGCCACCAGTACCACCAGACTGATGTGTGTAGTATTTGAACACTATTTACCCAGTATACCTAAACACAAATGCTATAAGCAGCTATGGAATCGAATCTACCTGTGGTTTAGGCATAGGACCTCTCAGCTCTCTATAAGGCCAACAGACGTAGTAAGACGACAAGACGAAGAAGTAATGTAGTTTTAACAAACCAAAAAAAACAAACATCAAACCTTTGTCCACTTCTTCTTCTTTAACCGGACAAAAACAGATAACGCTGACCCGTCCAATAAAACAGAAACTTTAGTTCCCTGCGCAATAAGATAATAGCTAGCGATAATATAACCGTAAAATTTCACAGACGAAAACAAACTCACCATAATTATCTTTAGTGCAAGTTTGGACGCGGAATAAAGAAGTTAAATAAAATAGGGTTTCCGTGGGGGAGAGGTGAGGCGTCCGCAAAGTTCGGCAGGTCCGCCGATAAATGGGAATTTATGGCGCAGCCAGAGCTGACGGTGGCGCCGCGGTCTGACGACGCACCGACCAGAGGCCCTATTACAATCTCTTATAACCTGACAGTTTTAGTCACAAGCTCAGCTTCTGAGCTGCATATTTACCGACACAAGCCCTGTTTTGTGTGGTAAATAGTGTCAAAAAAACCTTAATTTTTCTTCATTGCATAAAGTATTTTGCATGTTTTAGTCAAATTTCAATGAATGAAAAGACTTAAACTGAGCTCAGTTTAAGTCTTTTCATTCATTGAAATTGAAGCTAAAACTGAGCTGTAAAAAGATCGTCATAAGGGCCCTGGGGCTTACTACCAACGTTATAGAAGCAGCTCACTTTAAAGCCAGCTTGTTTCTATTTCGTGTTTTAGGACTTGATTTCCACAAAGTCAACTTGTTTTTTCCCTCGTAATTTTATCTTTAGGTCCTAAATATCCAACGCAACATAACACAAAAAAGTTCTTCAAAAATGTACAATAGACTGACAAAGAGATCACAATCAATACTTTTGCAATGCAGCTCAGTTAACGATTGGATTCAGTCCTAGATTAAGACATTGCAATAACATCACAGTTCGTTTTATACACTGCTGCGCAAAATTAGAATACTACTGAAAGAAAAAACTTGCGAACTAAGAAAGTTATCTTCTTAAAAAATATTTAAGTAAGTATACGAGGTAACGTCTTACCATTTGCTACGATCATGCTGACGTGAAGCTGGAGTATTTAGTAAGAGGTTTGATGAAACGAGGCGCATCTTAGAGCACCTTTTTAGTCTAACTTATAGGTGACCTATGACTTACATACCTATCTAAATGCCAGCTAATTTAGCGAGAAGTTACAGACTTTTCCTTGATTGTAAAAACTGTCGTTTTATTTTAAACTGAGTTTAGATAAGAATGTTTAATTTACCAACACAAGCGATCCATTGTATGATCGCCAGTGTATTCGAGGGTGTCCAAGATTCAGGCACAGTAAACAGAGAACAGTAAAATACGACAAACAAACGTGCCGTTCTCGGTTTGAATGGGTGCGTGAGCGCCGCGCGTCGTGTCGGCACGCGATTTCACGCATACGCTAGCATAAAATATAGGGGAATAAGGTGGCGGCAGTACCTTGGCAGTATGGTACGGGCTGTGCAAGAGTAGGCTAATAACTCGGTGGGTGGCCTTAGATAACCTACTGTTATGTATACTGTGGTTCAGGCATTGTTCTTAGTTCCACGACAAGGTGCGGGATTGCGAACAACTCCCTGGCGCTGCACTTATTTTAGCGCGCCATCTAGTTGTGCACTTGATTAAAAGTTTTTGCGTTTGAATAAGACTACGTAAGGGCCGGCGCCCACTTTCGGCATCGGCACGCTTCAGGATTTTAAGGTGGCAAATAGCAATATACTTTAACATTATAGCAATAAAGTAGAAATTTCCGTGATGTGTTCTCGTAAAAACAAAATGCATTTGTTCTGTTTCTGTTTCGGCATTTTCTACTTTATTGCCATTATGTTAGAGTATATTACTATTTGCCACCTTAAAAGCCTGAAGCGTGCCGATGCCGATAGTGGGCGCCGGCCCTAAGTCAACTCAACGCCTTGACTCTGTCTTTTGTTTGTGATTCACATAGAAAAATAAGAAGAACTGTTTTTTTTCAGTACGGTTTTTCTGTTTCTACACAAATGTACTAGGTAGAGCTCAAATACTGCTAATGAGAGGTTACTTGGTTTTAAGTTACGAGAATCTCAGAGACAGAGTTCTTTTAATCTTATTATAATGATTTTTAAGTAGAGACTCCTTTCATTTTCCATCATTTAATGAATTATTTAAAATTTTGTTTTGCCAAAATTTGGAGCTATAGAGCAAGTTCAGGCTGCCTTATGTTTACAAAAAGATTATCTACTGTGACTGAAGCTCATAATAGTATATTTAATATTAGCATAATGAGTATTGAGCATTTTTAGAACCATTTCGAAACATAAAATAAAATTTACATGAATAACAAAGTACCTACAAGTATCTCACTAATATCAAAATATGTCGCATTGAAGGTTGCATTTTGAATTTCGGAGTGCAACCCTAAAAATAACTGTATAAACAAAAGACAGCTAACTGAAATAATATAAACATTATTTTCAAAGTCAGTCTTTAAGAAAACGTTCGCTAAACAAAACTATTCGCCTAGATAGGCAGACTAGTAAAAATACAGTCGCGAAGTTAGAGAGTTCTTTTATGACGTCAACTCACTGTAGCTCCACGAAATAAAAGCCAGACTACGCCGAGCAAGAAAAGAAACAAGATTGCAACGCACAGTTTATTTACAAAGTTGGTGCGCCGAGAAGAGCTGAGATGTCAATTGATCACTAACTTGGGCTGCAAAAGTGCGCACCACTGTGGAAACTACTGTAGAGTATTTGCTACGCTACGCAGACAGCTCTAGCTACCGTTTTAGCTGTAAGAAATGTTTTAACTTTGTGAGTTGTCTATGGATTTTCAAAAGATATGGTTATTTGAGACTTATATCCTTAAGTTTTGAAGGCCGCGCCCCATAGATTTGAAAAGAAAATAATAGCTAAGGAGGAATTTATACAGTGTTAATTTCTGTGCAGTTTTAAGGCTTCGTAAAAATATCTGCTCCTGTTTTTTTTATGGCCATATTCACTGTTTCCCAGTGGCGTACTATTAAGTCAGAAAATCGCATTTGATCTTTAGCTTTTTTAGGTCCATATTTAAATTAGTATACTATACTAACGTATAGAATGAAGAACCACAAAAAAGGAAAAAACTAGCGCGAAGGAAGCGCGAGCGAAGCGAGCGCGAAATTGTTTGAAAAAAGGCCTACACGTCGCTCTCGCCGCCGCTTACGCCGCTATTCTATTCCGCCGTATTCTATTGCCGCTTCCGTAAAGTTTCAGTTTTGTAGTTTTAGGGCCGCCTGCTGCCCCTAGTGATCTGCCGCCGCGGGCAAGTGCCATTTTGGCTGTAGGATAAAAACGCCCCTGGATACTAATCTAACGCGATAAACTGATGGATCTTGGATAGAAAAGCTCTGAAAGGGAGACGGCAAATATGCGTAGTCGTTACCGGCTAAGTGGATGGATAACCTATTGAAAGTTGCAAGATTTCGGAGAGCGGAGGCCGCTGCAATGCAATTAAACACTTAGGAACACTATAGGCCTATGTTTAGTATTCGTAGTGTTCAACGTTACACGTAATATTGCGCTGGACACTCATGAACCTCAAATATTGGCGTGTTTTGTTTAACTCGGTTTTTCACCGGTCCTGTGTTAAAAATGGCATGAACAGAATCCCCTGCTCCAAAGTAAAGTATTTTCGGGTAAGCAGTGTTGTTTCTAATAAATAAAAAAAAAGGCTTCTATTTCTTATAGTGAAAAAAAAACATTGTAAGAAAAAAATAATTAAATAAAAATGGAAGTTAACTCTAGTGTGAATTGAAATATCGCATTCATTTTTTTGAAGAAAGAACTTTCAAGAACCCCTCTGCATGTGAAGGCCTCCTTCAAGGATAGCCAGTCCTCTCTGGACTAGGCTGTCCGAAGCCAGTTTGGGCCAGTTATTTTTGTGATGTCGTCCTCCCATCTGGCGTTCCAATTATAAACATAAATAAAAGAGGCGTTCTGTTGCTGCAGATTTAATTCAATCATTGTCACATTTTATTTACCTCTAGAAGTAGAGAACAATATGTAGTTAATTTAAGAAGGAACTAAAGTTCCACGGCAACAAGCGACAGTGTAAGCAATCTTCTATTTGTTAAAATAGTTGTTGAAATGAGATCGCAATTCAAAAGAATCGACTTCTTATACCTTTTGTTATGAATTTTATGAGCTATTTTTATAAGGTCTCCGTCTAGACTAGACGACTTTATAAGACATCGACTTATGATTATCCGTTTCAAAGTTTAAATCCAGGTTCCATTCGATTGTCCTTTTAGTCAAATATCGGAATTTATCACTTTTTTTATTGTGTGATTTACTTAGATGCAATTCCAAATGGGATGATATTTTCTGAACGATTGTCCTTTTAGTCAAATATCGGAATTTATCACTTTTTTTATTGTGTGATTTAGATGCAATTCCAAATAGAATGATATTTTCTGATTGCAGTTTTTTAAATTTAGTTTTATTAGTAGTTTGTCTTCGACTTATTTTAAGCACTTGTACATGATAATCTTATACAAGGTATTTTTTATTGGTTTAGATTATTTTTCCTTTGATTATGAATGTAGGTGTAATCGTTTTATTTTCTTATTTTTAATCTATTGACATCCGAGTGTCAACTAATTAGAATATCTAATGATTCGCTGGAAATAAACGTAGTTTCAACTGACATTAGGTATTAGTGTGTAAAAAAATAGTCCGCGACAGAATAATGTCTAACTTCTAAGGTGACTCACTATAACCTTTTTATGAATGAATGTATGAATGAAATTATTTATTGCAAGTAACAATGACTCATTGTTGTTAGTAAAACTTAAAAAATATGTTAGTTCAATTCAATTGTTATTAAAACATTAAATTACATTAACAATACATACAAAAATAAATAAAATAGTTACTTTAAAGCTGCCAGTTCTGCACCACTACCCCCGAAATGGTACGTGATCGACAGTCGTACAGGCAGTCCAGTCTGCTGGCAATCATGTTCAGGATGCTGTTACCACTCTCCCGCACCCTGCGCACCAAGGACGCGCACCGTCGTAGCCATAAGCATTATTGTACTGGGCACGGAGAGCGCTATAAGCCTTTATTTTGAGTATATCTAGCCTAGAGGCTGCACGTGTAAAAATATGTACAGTACGCCCTGAACAATGTTAGTTTTACGTCGCGTGTACAGCGTGCAAACCTTCGAGCCAGCATGTTCGCTCTGACTGTAAGCGCTCTCCGTTCCCTGTCAATATCTTCGTCGTCCTTGAGGTCGGGAGTCAACACATGATAGATATTTGAACCTTGAAACTCTTTGTAAAGTTGTTGTTTGTTTGTTTTTTTATGTCCGAAACTAATGCGGTTAAAGCCGTCAATAGCTAGCATAGCTAGTATTTTATATTTACTGTAGGCTTACTTAATTCTCGCGGTGAGTGCATGGTAGGTATCGTTCTTTAGGACTGGAAGTGAAGCAAAGCCGTTTTCGTGCTCATGAAACTGTCATCGTGGTACTCAGCCTCGAACTTGGTCGTTTTGCATATACTTAAGTCATTGCTCAGTTTTTGTTCACACCCTTTGTTGTCTTATGAATTGTTTCTTGTGCTTTTGCACCCGTTTGCAACTTTTGAAGAGGACGGTTATTGTCCTGATGGATTGTCCTGAGTTCCGCTGCTTTGTTTGTTCAGATGGTTTTGCTTTTAATTTCCTACGGGCTGGAATCGATTTTTTATAGTTCTGTATTTTCTCTCGTAACCAAACTTTTATATTTTGTCAGTTTTTTCATTTAGGAACTGATTAATCGGGCTGTTTTCCTATGTCATGTAGGAAATATACAAAAGAAAACTTTTTATATTAAATAAGATATATACATCCATGGCTGAAGAACAGATTCTACTAATGAATTAAAACATCAAAAGAAACCATAAACAAAAGTATCGAACGTTACAAAAATGAAATTTATAATATCCTCAATCTTCAACCTCCGCCTAGGAACGGAACTTTAATTAAACACACCCCCCCATGGCCCCTTTTGATTTCTAAGTCTTCGTTTGTGGCAAGTCTCATAATTAATCTAGGCACTCTGTGAAAAGAAACTGCCTTGGAGCAGGACATTGACACAGAAAATGTTTAGAATTTTCATTAAGCACTCTACACACTAAAGTATTCAACATTGCGCTTTTTTACAACGATATCAAACAAGTAGGTATGCGGACTTGATGTTAAGTGGACACAGTAGCTGTTAAATGGACGAACAAATAAACTACATCTCTAGGGCAGCCGCGACAGAACCTTATAAAACAGCTTTTGTAGAAGATAGCCCATGGAACCCAATTGATTAAAAGCACCTGTGAGTCCATATGCATACTGAAAAGATACCGGGTAGTAACATTTTTTTGGACACTCAACTAATTATTACTATTTCCAGCTCGTGCGGAAATTAGTATACGATACTATAGCGGTTCTAGGGTTAGGATGAAAAAAAAGGATAAAATCCTGACGATAGCAGTTGTTTCTTGGAAATATAGCTGTAACTCAATCCACCGGGTCGTGTCCCCAGGAAGCGGCTTCGGTGTGTCGAGTGCTTTTTTTTATAAAGCCTAATAAATTGTACAATTACTCTTCGCCTCCTCTTCATACTTGCATCACCTAGCCTTGATGCGAAATGAGCAGTGTTGATATTTCAGACGTTAAAGTCCCGTAGGATCTTAGAATCATGAATGAATGAGCTGTTGCTATTTGGGCTGTTGTTGGATTTTGATATTTTGAAATAAGTAAATGCCCTACATCGGTTGCTCTTTTTCCTACTAGGGGGCAAACGTAAAAATTGGCCAGAGTTATACTTTTTGCAAGAATTTTGTTATTTTAGTTCATTCGTGCCTACTTTTTGCGCAATGCCAGCAAAAGTGTAAACAGTGTAAAGACGGCACTGGAACTTTAAAAGGCCACGTTTTGTCACTAAGTTGTATCACTTTCCATAGGCCTGAGATTTATTTGAAGAGTTGGCGGGAAGCTCTGATTGCGACTGGCGACGTATCTGCATCACAAAGAAGACTCTTTTTAATTAGACGGCTATTCCGAACTGTACTGCGCATACAAATGAAGGAAGATTAGCAAGATTTCTTGAATTTGCACTCTATTTTTCCTTTGACAGTGAATTTGAAGGATTCAAGGTTTATTTTGGGGATAATTGAACGGAGGAGCAGAGCTTTTCCGAGGTGGGCGTATTGTAGTCAATGATTGCAGTTCTGGTAGTTATCAGGCACTAAATTAAACTCACTCAAATATCTCATTTAATGAGAAAAATTAACGACGTTGACTTTTGAAACTAGAACTGCCAAACCTGAGATCCAACTCTCAATTGCTATTTGTAAGCTGGACTCGAAGAGACCGAAGGGCCAGGAGACTGATAGGTGACGATACGCTCGTTGGAACCAAACTCCAGAGTTTGGAGCATCGGCGTAAAGTTGCCTGTTTTTCGGTTTTTTATAAGGTGTATATCGGAGAGTGTGCGCAGGAACTTCATGACCTGATCCCACCCTCCACTTTCTACCACCGGACCACTAGACGCCGTGAGGGATTTCACCCCCATGTGGTCGACTTTCCAGCGGTCCGAACTAAGCGGTTTGGTGCTTCCTTTCTGGTCCGCACCGCTAGGGAGTGGAACGCCCTCCCTGCGTCTGTGTTTCCGGATACCTACAACCTTGGTGTCTTCAAGGCAAGAGTGAATAGGCATTTTATGGGTAAGCGTGTTCCACCTTCGGCCTCGTCATCACTTACCATCAGGTGAGTCTGAGGTCAAACGCAAAACCCATTTTTAATAAAAAAAAAACATAACATAATATTCAACAATAAATAGGTTGAGGTGCCCGTGGCGCAGTTGTGACAGTGATCGGTGACGATCGCTGTTGTAAAGCAACACACGCCGGGTCGGAAATGTGATGTGTATTTCGGGCATCTTCGTGCTTCGGAAGGCACGTTTAGCAGTTGGTCCCGGTTGACGTCGCCAGATATCAGTCGTTAAGCTTAATCAGAGGCCCTAGGGCGGCATGATAACATCTGACATCAAGGTTGCTCAGTAACCTTACACTCCTCCAACAATCCACACTGAGCCCGCATGTTGGAGTATGGCGCGTTCCACCTCATAGTTGAGACGCCTGTGCCCATCAGTGGGACCTATATAGGCTGTTTATGTTTTATATAAATAAAGTGGTGTTTGAGTTTCTTCATTTCCGAATCTCACAGTTATCTTGCGGTCAATACGATTGCGCTCTAATGTGCTTAACTCGATTCGAACGACTCTTAATCACACGCCCGGGAAAATAATGCCTTTTAAACCACCCCAAAGAAGCCATTGTTTCTTGTACCCAATACTTATTGTTTGTCGGCTCCATACACCGAATACAGTTTATTCACGAAGGTTCCCTGCGTTTATTTGTTGGTTTCAGTAAAGGAATTCTATCGAGATGTTTTTTAGTGTTTTCTTGTTATACCTTTTGTTTTATTTCTCTACCGAGGTGCCCGTGTGGTTAGATTACTTTGATTCACGCCGGGAATACTTAGAATGTTACGGATTTTACGGAGGTGCCTAACATAAGTAACGTTTGTAAAGCCGGGTTAAGAAAAAGTGTTAGTAATAGCCAATAGCTCAATTGCTGCGGGGTTTTCATTTTATAAGGTCGATGTTTTGTTAGTTTGTTATACCTACTGCCAGACGTCACTACCGCGGTGTGTTGCTGTGCATCGTCGCAACGTCAACGGCTTTATGCAGCGCGTCGTCGTATGAATGTTTTTAAGGATCGAGTGACGCACCGCAATGCAACGGTTAAGTAATGCCTCACTTTTACGCGAGCCTAGAGCCGCCATTGCTTGCACGGTTAGGGCTCTAAGATGTTATAGTATCGTCATCATTAACAGCCATACGATGTCCACTGCTAAATATAGTCCTTCCCTCACAGATTTCCATAGAGAGGTCGGTTGTAGGCGGCCTGGCTTCCACCGAAACCCTGCGATCTATATCAGGTCATTCGTCCACCTTGCGTGTGGGCGTCAGACGCGGCGTTTGGCCTCAAATGGTCTCCACTTGAGAACTTTTCTTCGTGTTTTGTGCATTGCCCACTGCCACTTCAACCTGCTAACAAAGTACGCGCATAGTGTAAAAATAGAAAATCAAATAAAAATGTGTTTCTTTCTCTTTAATGTATAAAGCACTTTCTCTAGTAGCATGCGCGTGGGTCTATAAGTCTTTCGCTTCATATTAAAACTTCGCTATAACATTGTTGATATTCCAACTACACGCACAGAGTGGTTAGCTGGCTGATTTATAATGCAAACGACTAAACGTGCAGAGTAGCTGTGCTCATGAGCTCCCTGGGCGCTACAACTTGGGCCCCTTCCATTTATAGAGCACTAGCAGCCGCCCGCGACTTCGTCCGCGTGGACTAACGTTATCGTAATTTTAGTAAGGATGGCTATTTTTTTTGAAAATGAAATATAGCCTATGTCACTCAGGAATGATGTAGCTTTCCAACGGTGAAAGAATTTTTCAAATCTGCCAAGTAGTTTCGGAGCCTATTCAATTCATACAAACAAACAAACAAACAAAAAATCAAACCTTTCCTCTTTATAATATTTGTATAGATATAGGCACTTAGGTATCTGATACTTACTTCGTAGCCACGCGAATATATCTTCGTAGGATTTTTGCGCATTTGGTACAAATTCGCACTTAGTAAGGATTTTTGTTTAAGAAATTCAAGATGTTAAGTGAGTAAAAGTAATCAAGTGAAAATAAAGCGTGAGTTACATATGGAGAAAGAGTATAATTTCAATGAAAAGAGGACTACCTATGTGTAATGTTCAATGTGTAATAACAATGTTCATTTGTGTGTCATTATATTGATTAGTTTATATTACATCTTGCCTATGAACTAGTGGTACTACTTTGAATGTCAACCACTCGTAACCACCACGCTAAACGTTTTGTCTAATAGACAATTTTCAAGACAACCCGGACAGACAAGTCGGGTTCTTGAGTTCGAGTTCAAGATCTTACTAATCACCAATCTTCTCGAGAAACTAAAATTACAAGAATACCCAGTAATTCACAATGTGACTCTACCGCTAGTGTCTAACAATTGTTTTTCTGTTCTAATAAAAACCGACAAGAAACTCAGTATTTTTTACAATCCTATTAATAAGATTGCGTTTCCAGATCTTCCATCTGTTTGGATGTGTCACAACACTCACAACTCACAGCGAATCTACTAGAACTATAACAATCGGACCAAAACAAAACTGACAAGGACTAATAGCGTTGGCCTCGTCAGGCATGTTTCCCAAACGGCGAAGTATATTTATTACGCCAGAAGCAGACAAGAATAAAACCCAGCAACAAGGCGGATATGGAGTCAGTGCGGCAAAGTTTAAAATATTAGAAAGTTCGCATCGAATGCTCTACTCGACTCTGAGACGCATCACTCGCTGCGGATGTGCAGTGAACAGCACATCAGGTTGCCCCATTTTCGTTTTTTATCTCGCGCTTGCCAAATGTCATTTCTTTGCGATAGAGCAAGGAGGACTGACTGGAAATGGGTAGAGTGATGTGCCGTCCACTGTTCGTGAGCCTAACATTCAGAGAGTGGGCAGGAAGTGGCCTTTATTTTTACTCGATTAAAAACATATTTTAATTCAGTAACAAGGCGTTTCTAGCAGCTTTGCACGCGGGGGGCATAGCATGAAACTATCAATCCCATTCGAAATGCTGTTATTCCTGTCGTTGTTAAATAGTGACTGAGGTTTCTAAATGCACGCTTTTAGTAATAGGAAATACGAGTTTTAATATATTTTGGCGTTAATGAGATACAGACGCGTCAACTACTACTAGCTTAAGTATAACAGAAGAATTCCATTTTTCTTTTGTGATTGCACTTGAATCTTCAGCATAAATTATGCCCACATGTTGCTTCGAGAGCAGCTATTGCTTTGTTAACGTGCACTCGGCCCACAGTTCTTGTAAGATTACTTCTCCGTGCACTGAGTTCATATAGCGGGCAATATAGGTCTTCTAAATGGCAAGAAATGAAACTTCGCCGTTGTAAATTGTCATTTTACGAGAGCGCCAAGGAATCTAATGCATCGGAGTTCACTTCACACTGGTAGGTCTTCTTGAATATCTGTTACGAAATGCCCTATTTTTGTGAATGATCCACAAAACATTTCACAGACAGTTTTAGGAAATCCAACCATTTTTAAAACTTTTATAGGTATCAAAACGCTGGCTCACCGAACAAAGTCAGGAAAACTGTTAATTGAAATATGTGTTAGAGCTCTCTTCTGGGCTTTTGTGTATTATTCTTTGTAACTTTAGTTCTGAAACGGGAATTACTCATTATCTTATTTTATCATTAGTAGCCGTTAGTAACCCTCCGCTGGGCTACTAAATAATAATTAAATAGACGTGCTTAGATAAAAAAAAGAATTAGTAGTGTAGTATTTTCATGATTTACAAGTTAAACTTGTAAACTGAAAGCCTGCAGTTTGGGTGAGAGAGGTTTGATTCTAATTACAGATTTACCTATGTCCATTTCAACACGTGGCGATACTTTTACAAACTGAATTGGAACTATTCGACTTTGCAGGTACTTGTAGATCTGAAACGCAAGTTTTAAGCAAAGTCCTAAAAGTTAAAAAGTGTCATTTTTCGTCAAGCGTAACTTGAGCGTTTGCTTGACTTGCACTTTAGTGCATTTTTTTATGCTATTCATTAGCCGGAAGAGGGCGACACCCCACACCTTATATAAAATCAGCTTAAGTGGTACATTTTATGTCATATACCATGCGGTTTAAACACACTGTCCGCTGGCGGGGGTTGGGAAGAAGGATAGCACGCCCTCTACCGGCTAATGAATAACATGCAAATCACCCTGTCTAATGAAAACCGCGCCTTCCGCACCGGGACCACTCAAATACACCCGATCCTGACAATAGTTGCAAACTTCTGAGTGTTCACAGAAACTAGCATACTAAATTAGCAACACGGTCTGAATGCCCTAAGTGTATAGCAAAGGTTATTATTACAATAATTAACCAAATTGTCTAATTATAAATGTAGATTATGCTGGGTACAGAGTGCCTATTCCGACACGCACAAACAGTTTCGAGTTACTTCACCGTCAAGTTTATCGAGCATTCACTGAACTATGTTTTTCTTAAGTTGGCATAAGTGCAGTAAGCCGACCAAATAAAGAAGGTCATGACTTTCAAATTCGTCAGGCTCTTGGTTTGACGCTTCGCAAACGTTATTTCTCCTAATCGCCACTAGATGGCGGTGCTTCAACGCCATACAAATTCGCGTTTACCGACTCGGGACAGTTTAGTGAGCAAAAGCGGTGTGCCTTTCGTACTTGGCACTCAGACCACCAGGTTCTGTCTGAAACGTCGAGAGTTGTAAGTTCAATCACCAACCATGAAAAACCTTCAGGTGACTAACATTTGTTTTGAATTATGAATTGAGGCTTAGTAAGTATTCTGATCAGTCTCTTTTACCTACAGCTCGTTGCAAAATTACCTAGAAAATTACGAGTATTTATGAATAATTATATGCTCACCAAAGAAGACAGGTGTAATACGAGTATCTCGGTAAACAAATGTACCATAAACGATCTCGAGGCAAATTCCGGAAGTATACTGGTGTAATATTATCACATAAATTGTTCGACATAGGTGCTTCGTATGAGTTGTGGTTTTGTGTGGGCTGTAGAGAAGTTCAGCTAGTTCCGATTTCGTGGACAATACCACAGTATAAACAGTAAGTTATCCAAGGCCGCCCGCCGAGTTATTAGCCTAGCGTGCACACAGACATGAGGCACAGTCGGGCACAGCCCGTCCGTACTGCCACCACCTTATCCCCCACTTTATGCCCCTTTTATGCTAGCGTGTGCGTGAAAACGCCTGCCGACACGGCGCGCGACGCGCACGCACACATTCAAACCGAGAGCGGCACGTTTGTATGTAGATATTTTACTGTTCTCTGTGTACTGTGACAATACTGTCCTTTCAATTCAGAGATCTGTATCGGTTTTAAGGCGATGAGATTCACGTGTTTGTAGGTACATCTGTAGAACAGTTATCCTGTCTACGGTGCCTTGTTTCTCCTATTGAATCGAGAGAATCTATATCGTAATCTATACGTGTCATGGCACGTAGAAGCCCTTATAGAATAACTAAATGTTGTGCATAAAGCCTTTTACTTCTCCTTAGTACATTTAGCTCTTATTGCCCGAGGACTTGTGGGCGGTAAAATAATGGGAATTTGTTCCTAGAAATGTTTTTCAATGAGATGACAGCGATGAGTGAGGTTCTCAATCAGGCTTGATTGTTTTTATACCTATTATCATACGAATAAATAGACATTTCAAGTTGAGGCTAATTTGAAGGGTTCTTTTCTTATTGTTCAGTGTCACCTACTCAGTGACTTATTATGTATATGTATGTATGTGTCACCTACTTAGTGACTTATGTACTGTATTATGTGACTGTTAATCTTAATTACTCACCTAAATGTTATTTTATTTTGTCGCACCGCCTACTTTTCTGCTTTGCCTTATGGTTGACTGGTAGAGAATGCCTTTTTGGCATTAAGTCCGCCTTTTGTACCATTCAATTTTGTGTAATAAAGAACAAATAAATCAATAGTAGGAAGCTTTTATGTCGACGATGCCAATAATGAACGTTCGGAATAGTTAGCTTGGTAATACGTGAGCTTTGAAAACAGTATGGTTTATTTTTAATTAGTTCCCTTTGATAAACGCATTCACATCCACATCAATGTGAGTGTATACGTTCCAATACAAACTGTATCCAAGTCATTTCAAACGTTTGAATGCCGTAGCAATATCATAACATAAACGCATAATGTGTGCTATACTACAATTAGACATCGAGTAGCGAGTGGGTTTACGTGTAATCGGCTTTGAATATACACCATTTGCATAGCGTATGTACTCGTAGGTAAGAGCTGCCAATCTGCCAATAGGGCTGCCAAGTGGTCCCATGGCAATCGGTAAGTAGGTGACCACGACGTCTTCCTCAGGTAAACCGGTTAGTGACAAGCTATAATGTCCGGCTAAGACATATTTTTCTATGGTAGACATTATACTTACACCCTACCCAAAAATACTGCTTTATTTATTCAACCAATTAGTAACAGTATAATACGAAGTTTTTAGGTTGGCTAGCCTATGTTTGAAATCTTCAGTAGTGCTCAAGACACAATGGGGAATGGACGTAGCCCTATACCGATTAAAGCACGACGACCGCGACAATTCGGATAAGTCTGATTACCTTCAAAGGTTGTACATCGCCTCACCAGCGGTGCTTGCCCCTTACCGATCCTCTCCAGCCGACCATTCAGTAAAAGGTACTTAAAGTCTACGGAATTACTTGGGATACGGATATACTTCCACTGTCCCTGTGAGAGGTGTGGCATGCACAGAGATCATCTAAGCTAAAATGACGCGCATTTACGCATACAAGCAAGCACTCTTTTGTGTGCGATGCAGGGGCGCGTCATTTTAGCTTAGACGAACTGTACTACGGTAGAAACTACGGGTTTTAATATGAACATATTGTAGCACCACACACAATTTGCGTCTACTAAGATCTCAGTTTCTCAATGCTATGCCAAATATTTAAGTGATGGACATAATAATATGTGCTTGTTCTACTGTGGGTTGATATTCTTTTATATTTAGTTACGTACATCAATGAATATTTACGACCAGGATCAGCGTGGTTAAGAGTGCGTATAAACCCAGCAAATTATTATAATTCACCCGCGCCCCCCTCTCTGCGAACACTATCGCCCGCCGAACCACAATACATCTCTCTCGCTCGCTCAACGCGTAGCTTCCGTAGTATACGTAAAACAATCAGATAACACAGTGGGCATTATTTTTGTGAATACATTATCTACATTTTAATGTGTGTAATTTTACTTTTCATTACTCATACTCTGAAAGTAGGTCATTACTGACCTGAGAAGCGGGCTGAAAGTAATACTTTTCATCCCTAGGGAGAATCACATTCAACTGACAGCTGTCATATTATTTTAAAAAAACTAGTTCTTTTTCACTTAACTATTGAACCATGTTCCAACTTTCTATACAGCCACGATGTAAAATTGAAATAACTTAAAGTTAAGTATTGATTAGAGAATATTTATTTTTTAAATAACTTTATTATAATTAAGTTTCAACAATATCTTTGAAATAACTTAGCTTTGAGCAAATTATTTACCATTTTTCCAATGATGAAAATAAAAAATAATGGCTGAATAGCGGGCCGGCCACAGAAAAAAAAACAAACAAAATAGGCGGGAAAGCGGCAATTCGATCTTCATGAATTAATTCATGTTTTTATTTTTACTTTCCTCGTATTTGTAATGAAAAGCACAGTGTTTACCTCGGGTTAAAGACTTATTTAGTCCCTCGAACTATTGGCGCCCTCACTTCGTTACGGGCGCCAAACCCCGTCTCGGGACTAAATAAGTTACTTTCACCCCTAGGATAACAATGTACTATTGTATATAAGTTGAATGTTATGTTGTAGATAGTAGTCTCATCTTTTAAATTATTTTTAAGGATCGGTATGCAAAAGGTAAAAGCAGGACCCTATTACATAGACTACACTGTGTATCTGTCACCAGTTGATTTTTTCATGATAAATACTAAATACCAGCAGCCGCCCGCGACTTCGTCCGCGTGGACTTAGCTGTATGTGAAAAAAGATTTTCCCGCTTTTCTGTAGAAATTTTCCTGATTTTTCTTTGCTATAAACCTCACGGAGCCCGAGACCATTCCAACGAATGCAAAACCGTGGAAATCGGTTAGTGCGTTCTGGAGTTATAGCGTCAGGAAGGAAAACACGACTTATTTTATATACTGAAAATATAAATAAAATATTTTAAAGTTAATACACAAGCGGGTTTTTTTTGCGTTCTTTGTTCTATATTAGTGACGGTAATAGGTGGACGCATTTGTATATTTATAAATAAAAGCTCCCCGGTGTCATGATTTGACCCGCCTTTTTTTTCGTGGGGAAATCTTCATGGATACCTCGTCGCCCGGGGAGACGTCGACGTTATGTTGGACTCCTACCGACTAAAACCCCGCGGCCGCTACCACGCGCCTCAAGGCGCTTGCAGGCCGCACTGGCCCCGCAACCCCACGTGTCGCCCTTACGGGCCTCAGCGAGTGAGTGGCTAGTCCACCACACTGCCACTCCTGAGTTCCATTCGCTTCCCGGCGGTTGGACCCTACCACCGGTACTAAGCCCCCTCGCAACGCCAAGGTGAGAACTCATGAGGGGGTGGTTTGACTCTCCTCCACCAACTGAAGACGAATTAAAGGGTCGCATCCCGCCTGGCGCGATTGTCAGCGATTATAATAATAGATTTTCAATTGTATCTGGTTTATAGGGCGTTGAAAGGTGAATGAAAAATGAAAATGAATACCAAAACATCATCTTTATTTCAAGTATGTACATATTATACGAGGGTCGTTCAATAAATACTTACTTAGCCTACAAAAAGTAAAGGAAAATTTTGGAAAATGGCAATTCATTTTTCAACATAGTCTCCATTCAGTTCGATACACTTAGCACAGCGATGCTCAAACTTTTTTAACCCGTCCGAAAAATAGTTTTTGTCAAACTCTGCAAAATAGGCCTCCGTGGCGGCAGTGACCTCCTCATTTGATCCATATCTATTCCCGGGGAGTGTTTTTTTCAGATTAGGAAACAGAAAGAAGTCTCAAGGGGCCAACTCTGGAGAATACGGTGGATGGGGCAGCAATTTGTAGCGCAATTTGACCAATTTGACCATGGCAACGGCAGACGTGTGAACCGGTGCGTTGTCGTGGTGAAACAGCACGTTTTTCTTCGCCAGGTGGGGTCGTTTTTTCTTTAATTCGGCGTCGAATCAGCCCAATAAATCGACATAGTAAAGCCCTGTTATAGTTTTACCCTTCTCGAGGTAATCGATGTAGATCAAACCTTGTGAATCCCAGAAAACGGTGGCCATAACTTTTCCGGCCGATTTTACAGTTTTCGCCTTCTTTCCAGCATGTTCCCCGGTCTGAATCCTTTGTTTTGATTGCTTCTCGGTCTCTGGTGTGTACCAGTGGATCCAGGTTTCATCGACGGTCACAAAATGACGCAAAAACTCCGCGGGATTCCGCTTAAACAGCGCCAAACACGTCTCCGATGTGGTTCTACGGTTGCGCTTGTTGTTGGTTGCTTGTTTTTTCTACATTTGGTGCGTCATTGTGGGAAGATTCATGGCTACACTCAATTCTTGAAATGGTTCTAAGCCAATGCCTACACTAGTAATCCCAGTGACAGCGGCTGTGTTTATGTCTAGGTTCTGGGTTGGTTGTGGATCTGACGTGTTCAGTATGAATTCACCTCTGCACATATTACACGAAAGTTTCAGTTTAGAATAAAAACCCACTTTACCCACGTTTCTTCTGTGATGTTTAAGTTAGATAGAGTGCAACCGAATTGAGGAGCATGATTCGATACCATTTTTATTTTTTCAAAAAAGTACAACTTGTCTATTATCACTCTCTCTGCTGCATCGTACAAATTTTCAGCCTGATCTTCATTCTGAGCTTGTGGCCGACTACTTAGAGTGCGTCGTCGCTTTAATGAACTGTAATGAAAAAGTTCAGCTATTTCCAAAAAAAAAACATGCAGAAATGACACAGTAGAAAAAAAATAATGCGGAAGCCATATTTTACGGAATTTATGTTAAAAAAAGGCACAAATTACCCACTATTAGGAAAGTCATTTGCAATTAAGCATTAAAGTACTCGTAGCAAGTGGCGTTCTGAGTCAAAATATCGCTCGGCTCACGCGTTTTGTGGTTGCAGTTCTAACCCCCCTACCCAAATCAACCTTTTGCCGTTCAACTGATCGGATTTATTATATATTTACAGGAGAGTGCAAAGCAGCGGCCAGGCAAAAAAGTAGGCGGGAAATGGTTAATTTCGGCGTCTGTTTGCGCTTAGTTACTTTCATTTAAGAAAGGATGGTTTGGAAAGTGATAACTTTATCAGAAAATATCTAACGTTATTTCTCAAATGAGAGAGATATGAAATAGTCTGTAGATATAGGCTGTCTATTAGGGTCTACATTTTCCAAATTCAATGTTGTTCTGTAAAATAAACACAGTACTTAGTATATTTACTCATGTGGTAGTAACTAGTTATTGTTTCAGCCAGCTTCAACTTTACTAAAAAAAAACCCAAGATGGAAAAGCGAGTATGGATACTATTTTTAAAGAAACCTACATAGTCGACGACGCGCATGCCTCCACAACTTCATTTTGATCACACCTGTCAGATTGTGAAATATTTTGAGATACAGCAATTCTGAAAATTAAATATTATTTGAAAACAATTTACTTACAATAAATACCTGGTGGATTGAAACAAATTCCTTCGAAATCAACCTATTATTTGAAGAGACCAACTAAAGTCATGTGATTACTTAGCATATACTTTACACCATCTGTTTACGTCATCTTACTAGATCGACTCAAATGAATTTATTTCTCTTAAAATACAATACAACATACCTTCGACAATTAGCCATCTTTTCAGTTTGTAACTTTTTTAGCTCTCGTTTACTAAGTCTTTTTAAAGTCCTTTTCTTTTTCCCCATTTCACTATTTATTTTGAAACTCGGAGCAGCTAAGAATTTGAGCGTAGTCTTCTCGTCTCAACGGAGCGATCGGTACTGATGTGTGAAATAGAAATATGTGTCAAGCTTCACAAACGTGCGACGGGAGATGGCTTTTTCCGCGGAATGAAAACGTATTAAGTGCCAAAAGTGTTTAATCGTTATAAATCCAAAACTAAAAGGAATTTTAAAAAATGACTAGACATAGCCCTTACTTATTGTTCAATATAATTATTTATAAAAAAATTGTCATCATAGCAATTGCCATGTCCAGTATAAAACGAAAAAAAGGGAAAATCAGACGTAACTTCGTGATTTTTTTTTATCGAGATAATTTAATTATTTTATGTTTTTGATCAAACACAACCCTTGAAAATATCATATAGCGTAACATTTAAAAAATTCATAAAATTTCATCTAGTATTTATCACGTACAATCAAGAAAAAGATTGGTAGTTTTGCTTTATGCGCACTCTTAAGTGGTTGGTGGACACAAAATATATATTTTAAATGGCATTTTTTGTAGTAGGTTTATTACAGAAATGATTGATGAAGAAATCGTTATTTCCCAAAAATATTCAGCAAAAAAAAAACTACTATTTTCTACCATGGCCTTAGTGTATTTATAGTAGATCTCGGATGCAACTAGCATTCATAGCCTGGCCGGAACAAGTCCCCAAGTGCATCAGCCCTATCAAGACCGAGCTTAGTCCCGGTCAGCTGAATAGAATATTCATTATTGATTCCAGACTCGATCGTGACGGTTGTTCCAAGGAGCCAGCTCCCAAGCGGATATTAAAAGTATTAGAACTCCGCTTATAAACTCTTGGATGCTGTAACGTAATCTAAGAAAGCAATATGGCAAAATGCGCGTAGTCTTGAGAACTAATGACTAATTGAACACTTACTAGCCCGCTAAAAAATTAATACAACTAAGGATACATTTTATGGGATTCATTGAAAAAACGCTATTGTTTTTTTTTGTGAAAAGGGACTAGATATCTAACCTACAAGTTAAATCTTGTAAAAAATACCACCACCACACCACAGACTGCTTAAATCGGTAACTAGAAGTCTCGTAGCGTCCATGCGCAGCACGCAATTTCGTTCTACGACAAGTTTGCTTATACCACGCTTATACCAACAGTGTTGCTCTAAGTGTGGATAACAGGACGTTTGCAGCAAACATAGTAGATAACGTAATTAGCACGTTCGGAGTTTTCACTTAATGTACAATTTTGAGTGCACTGGAAGTCAACCACCTAGTTCAAACGACATTTTAGTCTGATACTTTCAGCAATCTAGGTAATTAGTGGAGTGAATATGCAGAATGGAAATCTTGTGACTGGTTGATAAAGAAAAAGGCGTCTTATCCTCGAATTCACAACCTCCACTCAAAGTTAAGCTGCACCTCCTTACAAGGCACTTCATTATCCAGCACACACGTATGCCAAACATGCTATTTCTCGAAAATGTTTCCTAACTTAGACTTCAACCTACGACAGATAGCACTTCAGACAATCCATCCCTTAGCACCAAGTTGTTGAAGATAATTTTATTTTGTACGAGTACCCATTGAAACGGTGGAATGGTGTGACGCCCACCCACAAAGTGGACAGATTACTACAGCCTTACAGCCTACTACCGGCCAATCTGGGAATCTATGGGGGAGGTATGTGTTCTGCACTGGACGTCGTGTGGCTGTTAATGATGGTGATGACTCAATGAAAGCTTAGTTTAGAAAAAAACACAAAATAGCCTTCCCCGGTGTCCACATTCAACAAATCACATTCACCAAATTATTTGCAAAACCTAAATAGTGTATCTCTCCCTCTAATTTGAAGTTCACTATCGAACAAAACGCCAACAATATCCTCATTACCAAATTTTACAGGTTATTTATAAACCTAAAAGAGTCTTATTGCTCGGATATCGCCTCCGTATCTCGTAAAGCGTCTCCGCCCTCGCGACCTATTGTAGTTCTCGATATATGCCTAAGTTTTATATCGGCGATAACACCCCAGATCCGATTGAGTCAGCGTCGGGGCCTGGCTGTTGTGTACGAGTACCCATTTTAACGGTGGAATGGTGGGACGCCCACCCGCAAGGTGGACAGATTTCCGCCTCCTACCGGCCAATGGGAATCTATGGGGGAGGTACATGTTCAGCAGTGGACGTCGTGTGGCTGTTGATGATGGTGATGAGTCAATGATACCGCTTAGTTTAGAAAAAAACACAAAACATCCTTTCCCGTGTCCACAACCAACCAATCACATTCTTGAAATTATTTGCAAAACCTAAATAGTTCATCTCTTCATTAGGTTCCACTATTTAACAAACGCTAACAATATCCTCAGTACTTAGATCCAATTTACCAAATTTTACAGGTTATTTATAAACCTGCAAGAGTCTTATTTCTCGGATATCGCCTCCGTATCTCGTAAAGCGTCTCCGCCCTCGCGACCTATTGTAGTTCTCGATATATGCCTAAGTTTTATATCGACGATAACACCCAAGATCCGATTGAGTCAGCGTCGGGGCCCGGCTGTTGTGAAACTTCACAATGCTACGGGAAATTGACAATATGCCTTCTTGAATAGATACCTGTTGCTAGGACTGTAGATAACCTTTTCATATGTCTGTATCTATGCTTTGATGTTGACGGAAGAGCGCGTGGAAATTGGTTATTATTACAAAGGAGTTGAGTTGAATTTAATGTAACGTTTAAGACGCTTCTGAAACTTTACGAATTAATGTTTAGGTTCAGATGATAATTTGGGACGCGTAAGTCTAGATCGACCTTATGACCTTTGCGGGTACTAAGTAACGTGGTTATTGACTATTTTGAACTATTCAATTTGCTTTTTGATATTTTTACAGCTTATTCTTTGTGTTTTACTGCGTACTTTATTTAGGAAATTTACTTTTCAGGTGGTGTTATTACGTTAACGAAAAAGTCTTAAAGAAAAGTGCATCAATCAACCTATATTATTATCTGTGGTTTTAAACTACTCGCGTTTTAGCTACTGCTTTCAAATAAATGCTTTTGGCATAAAAACTTGTTATCAGTATTTTGCGCTAAAAGTGTTTCCATCGTGCAAAGGCGGTAAAATTCCTACTTTACTAGTTCGACTTACCGTTTCCCTGGCGTTAGATGCTCACTCAACTACATACGAGTAGTTTGCTCCACTAGACGCATACATGCATTGGCGATATATTCCATCATCTGTATATATTCCTTCATCTGCGAGGCACTCACTTAGATATGCAGCATTACAGATAAAAGCGTCTTCGAAGTAAAATGTGTTGAGAAATGCGCGAATCCTTTTGTAAGTAGTTCTGTGATTGTGAAGCATGTGCAGTCGTTTGTTCAGCCAATTTATTGACAATATTCCCTTTAGAAACTGCTTCATTTGACATTGATTGGTTTTTAAGCAACAACATGATGATTATGATGATGATTTGATTGATTGATTATGTTTGTTTGTGCAATGCAGTATTTAATTTACTTACCAGCTGTCCCGGTAGACGTTGTTCTGTTGTCAAACATTTGGAAATGGTGGTGTGTTTATTTATACATTCCTAACGTTTTTTTCATCACCTTTCGAACCTTCCCTGAACTTTCACGATTATTTCAAGAGCAAAATTAGCCAAATCGGTCCAGCAGTTCCTGAGTTTTAGTGAGACTAACGAACAGCATCATAACGAAAAATGTTATCTCATGAACAAAATATGACAAACAATCATTTCACAAACATAAGTACATTAATGTACTAAAAATAATCATTTAAATAATGGATCCCTTCACAGTTGACAAGTTTTCCAAAAATACAATTGCTATTTTTTTGTCCTTTTACAATTTTTATTTATAAGTTTGTTGTTTGACATCCTGATCTTTACACAACAAATATTTGAAAAACCTTTGTGAAATTAATTGTATTTCCGCCCTAGGCTGTTACCGGGCGGCGAAACTCAGTAGAATAATTTTAAGTTTTTGCTTTTGATTATTAAAATTCCTTTCTATAGAAGCATTTATAAAATTAAATAGAAACTGTGGTACTATTTTTTTTTTATACAGACCTAGTAACTTTATCGTTTTGATAAATTAAACTTGTGTAGCGTATTACCAGTCAATCTGCTCCATATGAAACCCAACGGCTTTCTCCACATTTTCATATTACAAAACGTGGTAAAGCAATCACGAATAATAATAGAAGGCTGTGTGATTTGCGCTCATGAGATTCAATTTCACGCACCCTGTATGATTGACGGCGACATTATACAGGTGTTCAGCCCTCCATACAATTTACTATTGCGTCTTTACTCGTTTGTTTATAGAAATGTGATTTTTTGCTCTTGAGATATTTTTTTGGCTAATATGGTATTATTTTTGACTAATTTTAATCGATGTAGTGATTTGTTTGCTATTGGTAATTGGCTTTATTGGCTATTAATATTCTATTAAACTTGAAATCGTCGTCAAATCGTTTATCCGTTCCACAAATCAGTATTCTTATTCGGCTTAGGTCTTTTCACTCAAACAATCACAGTCATGATTTTTTTGAGTTTTATAGAGGGCCAAAATCAAAGTGAAGTGAAGCGCTTGGATCGATATCTAATCGTATACATATTTATCGACATCAACTTTCATGGCTGTTTCAAATTTTAGGGATATACTACGATCTTATATTCGGTAATCCAGACATTTTCGGTAACAAAGCCATGTTTTGAGCAGCTCAATCACTTTACTTTCCTTACCCTTTTAGTAACATATTTCGCATTGTTCTAAAATGTTTTTGAAAATTGAAAGATTTTATTCATATCATAACATGGATAGTAAGCAATAGTGCAAAAATGATTTCAACTCAGATCATAGGACGGCGGTCACCGTTCCGGATTTTGCAAGCATTGTGATTTAGGCCTTTGCCCAGCAGTGGGATAGTAGTTACATAAGGTTTATTACCAGGACAAATAAGTTTGTTTTACATTTCTGATGGCCAACATGATACGAGTACGGTAACGACTTCATAACAAATAAAATAAAGAGTTTTCCAGTATGTCAAATTTTAACACCAATGAACGATTATCTTCATCGGACCACTATGACTCCATGTATTGGGCACTTCAACAAGTGTTATCCTTATGTATGTTATTTTGAGAAGGACCCCTGGCGGACAGACCTTGAACTTCCCAACTGAAAAGGTATGCGTCTAGACGTTAGGTTTGGGCACCGTGGAGAGCTACGTCAAAGTTATTCGTCACTTTGAGAACCCTCACTTCAATAGTTTGTAACGTTCTTAAGGCATGTTGGCCACCAGAACGAAGAGGAGCGAAGAAGTGTGTAGCTGTGTTTAAAACAACCAACCAAATAAATTCTTCCATAAATTATTTGAATTCTACAGAATATGGTTATTTAGTTATTCGAAACGCAAACGCGATGGAGCATGCTAATTTAAATCGTTTACTCGCTTAGCGTTGTATCACTATTCTCCCTCATTTGTTTTAAAATAATATTCAGCTAAGTTCTTTTAACTCAAACGATCACAGTCGCGAACTTATTGAGTTTTACAGAAGGTCAAAATCAAAGTGAAGAGGCGTGAAGGGAATTGAAAATGACACCTCATTCAAGCCCAGCTTCAGTAGTTATGTCTACGCAAAAAAGTATCGACAGTATCAGCCGCCTGTTATTTTTCACACTCGATAAGTGACTCAAATTCACATAATGTATTCCAGTATCCGAGGGTGCCGAGTTCACAAAAACATATGCTGAGTCGACGGTATTCCGGGTCTAATAGATGCTTCGGGCACGTGGGTGTTTATACGGGCTGGGGGCGAAATTATCGACACTGCTGTAATATGATTTGGGGTGAAAATGCCCGAAAAAAATGGTGTCCCAAACTGATGAATATTTTTAAAGAGGACCTTTTTTTATTCTATGTTGAAGGCTAACGATTACTCCAGCTTATGAACACGTGAAACACAGAGGACGCAAACAGTTTTGTCATATTTTAATTATTATCAAAACATCGAACAGAAAAGTAAAAGATTGTGAAATTTCTCGTACGTCAGGCAAAACTAAAGCGAACATTACGATTTGCCGACCCTCTCTGACAAACACTGAAACTTATATGTATTTACTTAGTCTGCAAGATAGACACAATGCCTCTTAGCTTACAATACTACACAAGGCCCGATAAGCTAGGAGCCGAGGCATCCTTACATTACCTTGCTAATAAGAACAAAACACTGCCTAGCAACTACCTTTTTTGAAATCTATTGTTTTTTTCGTGTGCCCACGGTTACTATGCCACTACTAGCCTCATTAATAGAAAATATTACTGTGTTTGTATCTGAAATGTGATTTTAACTTTATAAGTGTTCTAAGTTTTTTTTTGTGTTTATATTTGTGTGTATTGTATAAGCGTATAAGTGTATAAGCGTCTTGGCTATGTATAGCTATTAGCTTATAATGTGAATAAATAAATAAACACAAGCTCTGCTTAGTTTGGGGCTACGGCTCTATGTGGAATACATTATTCCTATAAAATATTTATTTATGTGATCTCCTAAAAATGTATTTTCACTAACGCAGTAGTCTCAAAACCTGTTGTTAATAAACTACGAAGAAAAGTAAGTAAACTTCTTACACCGCAGCTTCGCAAACACTTGAATCGCAGAAGCAAACTTGTTCCAGCAAATTGTGAATAGCAAGCAATTGTTGGCGGGCCATCTCGGCCGCACAAAGGTGTATGAGAAAATAATGTTTGAATGAAGAGCCATTGTTACCGCACTCACAAAGAAATCCCGGCAAACGTCGCTTCGGCAGAGTGTTCGGAAGGCTGGCTGGACACTTGCGAATGCGGCTTATGATAACGATCTTGTACAAGTACTTAGTGAACATTTTTCATAAAGTTATGCAGATTTTGGTCCCCTTTTCTTCGATATGTTGACCAAAACTACAGTTTTTTTATTGTTATTGTCTTTTTGTGTACAAACAAATAAAGAAAAAAATTTTTTTGTTGGAATTAGCCTGTCGGAAAATGCTTTTATATTTTTTCTTTGTATGGGATTTGTTTCCCACACACGGTATATGAATATTATGTAATATTCATGTCCATCAGGGTGTGTTTGAGCCACCAGAGAAAAGGTTAAGATTTCTCACAAAAGCAAAAAACAGAGTCTTTTTGAGTGCAAATCATGGTATAGGTCCAATAGCAAGAGTAATATCTGGATATATAAATGGAAATATAAACTACGAAGAAAGGTAAGTAAACTTCTTACACCGCAGCTTCGCAAACACTTGAATCGCAGAAGCAAACTTGTTCCAGCAAATTGTGAATAGCAAGCAATTGTTGGCGGGCCATCTCGGCCGCACAAAGGTGTATGAGAAAATAATGTTTGAATGAAGAGCAATTGTTACCGCACTCACAAAGAAATCCCGGCAAACGTCGCTTCGGCAGAGTGTTCGGGAGGCTGGCTGGACACTTGCGAATGCGGCTTATGATAACGATCTTGTATAAGTACTTAGTGAACATTTTTCATGAAGTAATGAAGATTTTGGTCCCCTTTTCTTCGCTATGTCGACCAAAACTACAGTTTTTTTATTGTTATGGTCTTTTTGTGTACAAACAAATAAAGAAAAAAAATTTTTGTTGGAATTGGCCTGTCGGAAAATGCTTTTATATTTTTTCTTTGTATGGGATTTGTTTCCCACACACGGTACATGAATATAATGTAATATTCTTGTCCATCAGGGTGTGTTTGAGCCACCAGAAAAAAGGTTAAGATTTTTCACAAAAGCAAAAAACAGAGTCTTTTTGAATGCAAATCATGGTATAGGTCCAATAGCAAGAGTAATATCTGGATATATAAATGGATATATAAACTACGAAGAAAAGTAAGTAAACTTCTTACACCGCAGCTTCGCAAACACTTGAATCGCAGAAGCAAACTTGTTCCAGCAAATTGTGAATAGCAAGCAATTGTTGGCGGGCCATCTCGGCCGCACAAAGGTGTATGAGAAAATAATGTTTGAATAAAGAGCCATTGTTACCGCACTCACAAAGAAATCCCGGCAAACGTCGCTTCGGCAGTGTTCGGAAGGCTGGCTGGACACTTGCGAATGCGGCTTGTGAAAACGATCTTGTATAAGTACTTAGTGAACATTTTTCATAAAGTAATGATGATTTTGGTCCCCTTTTCTTCGCTATATTGACCAAAACTACAGTTTTTTTTTGTTATTGTCTTTTTGTGTACAAACAAATAAAGAAAAAATTTTTTTTGTTGGAATTGGCCTGTCGGAAAATGCTTTTATATTCTTTCTTTGTATGGGATTTGTTTCCCACACACGGTATATGAATATAATGTAATATTAATGTCCATCAGGGTGTGTTTGAGCCACCAGAGAAAAGGTTAAGATTTCTCACAAAAGCAAAAAACAAAGTCTTTTTGAGTGCAAATCATGGTATAAGTCCAATAGCAGGAGTAATATCTGGATATATAAATGGATATATAAACTACGAAGAAAAGTAAGTAAACTCCTTACACCGCAGCTTCGCAAACACTTGAATCGCAGAAGCAAACTTGTTCCAGCAAATTGTGAATAGCAAGCAATTGTTGGCGGGCCATCTCGGCCGCACAAAGGTGTATGAGAAAATAATGTTTGAATGAAGAGCCATTGTTACCGCACTCACAAAGAAATCCCGGCAAACGTCGCTTCGGCAGAGTGTTCGGAAGGCTGGCTGGACACTTGCGAATGCGGCTTATGAAAACGATCTTGTATAAGTACTTAGTGAACATTTTTCATGAAGTAATGAAGATTTTGGTCCCCTTTTCTTCGCTATGTCGACCAAAACTACAGTTTTTTTATTGTTATTGTCTTTTTGTGTACAAACAAATAAAGAAAAAAAAATTTTTGTTGGAATTGGCCTGTCGGAAAATGCTTTTATATTTTTTCTTTGTATGGGATTTGTTTCCCACACACGGTACATGAATATAATGTAATATTCTTGTCCATCAGGGTGTGTTTGAGCCACCAGAGAAAAGGTTAAGATTTCTCACAAAAGCAAAAAACAGAGTCTTTTTGAATGCAAATCATGGTATAGGTCCAATAGCAAGAGTAATATCTGGATATATAAATGGATATATAAACTACGAAGAAAAGTAAGTGAACTTCTTACACCGCAGCTTCGCAAACACTTGAATCGCAGAAGCAAACTTGTTCCAGCAAATTGTGAATAGCAAGCAATTGTTGGCGGGCCATCTCGGCCGCACAAAGGTGTATGAGAAAATAATGTTTGAATGAAGAGCCATTGTTACCGCACTCACAAAGAAATCCCGGCAAACGTCGCTTCGGCAGTGTTCGGAAGGCTGGCTGGACACTTGCGAATGCGGCTTATGATACCGATCTTGTGTAAGTAGTGAACATTTTTCATAAAGTAATGAAGATTTTGGTCCCCCACTACGTTGACCAAAACTACAGTTTTTGTGTTGAAATAAACCTGTAGGAAAAATATTATATATTTTTGGGATCGCTATGTATGGGATTTGTTTCCGACACACGGTATATGGATATGATGTAATATGAATGACCATCAGGGTGTGTTTGAGCCTCCAGTGAAGGGTTAAAATTTCTCACAAAAGCAAAAAACTGAGTCTTTTTGAGTGCAAATCATGGTATAGGTCCAATAGCAAGAGTAATATCTGGATGTATAAATGGATATATAAACTACGAAGAAAAGTAAGTAAACTTCTTACACCGCAGCTTCGCAAACACTTGAATCGCAGAAGCAAACTTGTTCCAGCAAATTGTGAATAGCAAGCAATTGTTGGCGGGCCATCTCGGCCGCACAAAGGTGTATGAGAAAATAATGTTTGAATGAAGAGCCATTGTTACCGCACTCACAAAGAAATCCCGGCAAACGTCGCTTCGGCAGTGTTCGGAAGGCTGGCTGGACACTTGCGAATGCGGCTTATGATACCGATCTTGTATAAGTAGTGAACATTTTTCATAAAGTAATGAAGATTTTGGTCCCCCACTACGTTGACCAAAACTACAGTTTTTGTGTTGAAATAAACCTGTAGGAAAAATATTATATATTTTTGGGATCGCTATGTATGGGATTTGTTTCCGACACACGGTATATGGATATGATGTAATATGAATGACCATCAGGGTGTGTTTGAGCCTCCAGTGAAGGGTTAAAATTTCTCACAAAAGCAAAAAACTGAGTCTTTTTGAGTGCAAATCATGGTATAGGTCCAATAGCAAGAGTAATAACTAGATATTTTAGATGAAAACATTAGTGGAGATAGTAGCACATGTGCCGCCATCCTAAGAGTAGATACAAAATTACTCCCCCTTACCGAGCTGCTTTCTCTCATCAAGTTAAAGCATTCATTTATATAACTCGGAACTGTTTATTACAGTGATGAACAAACATCAAGCCTACTTAATTGGTCGTTTAACTGGTAAAGTTAACTTCTTAGATAAAAAAAGCATATTGGACAAGGTTTTTAACTTAGGAGAACACATGCCACCATTAAGGATTTTTAATTCACAATTGCATTTGATA
The DNA here is from genome assembly GCA_950022985.1 of Udea ferrugalis. Classification (NCBI taxonomy): domain Eukaryota; kingdom Metazoa; phylum Arthropoda; class Insecta; order Lepidoptera; family Crambidae; genus Udea; species Udea ferrugalis. Next base: position 7,924,351 of record OX465533.1, read on the forward strand.
CCAAACACAAATTGGTAGGTTCCTATTCGATGACGCAATGAAGCTCTAAGAAAAAAAAAATGTGTCAAAGAGTAAATATCTACGAATAATATTTCCCATCGAGACAGTTATGAAAATCATTCGTCAATCATACAGGGTTACGACAAGCACATTCAACCGGCTCTCGATACGTTCAGTTGACGCCGCCCCAATCAACACTAAATCGGCGTCCAGGCGGAATTCCCGCTCCCATTTGAAGTCATGAATTACAATCTGACTGACGGCCAGCAACAGAGCAATTTCGCAAAGCAATGCAATTTTCAGTTTTTGTTTACCGCGTCCGCCGGAGTGGACAGTCAGAAATCAAAATATTGTTCGTTCGGATGCGTCTCTGCAAGTGATTTCAAATTGTTCTGTCTGCTCGGGTTTGGGTGTAATCAGGTTTTCGACGCCGGGATTATTCCATGGCAAAACAATGTGTCGAAAGAAAAGGATGATAGATAGATAGATATATTCTTTATTGCACACCAATACAACAGAAATTAACAGCAAAAGTAACACAGATTTACGTAAATGTACAATTTGGGCGGCTTTGTCGCTAAAAAGCGATCTCTTCCAAACAACCCACAGGTAGAGGAAAATTGACTAGATGGTTATCTTTATTCTCTAGCATATTTGCTGTTTATTTGTTCATCAACATTTCAAAGTTATGGGAGTGTTCGCCCCCTAACTCTGAGGATCTAGAGCCAATTCCCGAGCTAAGCAAATTGTGTGTTTGCTTTATTTTAGAACATAGCCCGAACTAATAAGCGTCATCTTGCGATTGGTTAGTGACATCATTAAATTGAGTTGTGTCTTGATGTCAAAGACGAAGGTCTTCACCCTGAGATGAGATTGAAAGGAAAACCAGATGTTGGGACTTCTTAGCAATGACCTAAGATTACATAACATAGCTCTCACGACCATATCCTAAACGAGGTAGTCAGGGGTGCACTGATTGTTGCTATACTATTAAACGGAACATTCAGAAGCCCACATTACATCGAGTGAATTGCAACACAACGTTTAGGGGGTTTTTATTGGAAGAGATTCATCACCAGAGAGTTAGCCACAAATTGTACATTTAATACAAAGTATATAATATCGGCCAGTATTAAACAGGGGACTACACTGGACGCGCTCTCTGATAGCAAAGAGCTAATGTTTAGAAAAACATCGGCATGATCGTAATATTGATAATATTTAGTATCACTGCAATGTTAATAATAGTTGTAGTCAACAAAGGAACGTTTAGCGAGTGTCGCCTCTCGCGATGACCACAATTTCCCGGAATTTGTGGCGGGTACCGTGTTACCGCATTTTTCTAAACAACGGTTTTCCCAGCAAACTGCTCGGATTATGTGAGAATTTCCACGAAGAATTTTGAGATTTCCCGGAATGGCTCCATGTGAAACTCTCGCGGAGTTCGATACATTGGAATACCCTTTAGGGATTGGAAGTGACGTAAAGCATATTGTCACAGAAGAGAGGATTCTGTGACGCGATTTGTCTCGGCTGGCCTATTGTCTGCTGCTATAATATCCGGCTACTCTAAATTTAAAATTATCTAGGTGACTTCTCAGTAATTTTGGGTATTTGTGTAACATATTAAACTTTTTAACTTATTAGGTATTGGTAACAGGGCAACTGCAAAGTTAACAAATTGATACTATTACGACTGTTACCGATAATAATTGACCATTTGAAGAGAACATTTAATTTAAAAGAAGAAAAGTACGCCGGCAATTTAATACTACTGTTATGTTTTTCGTAAAGCAAAGAAATAGATTTGATAAGCATACTTTATAATTGAGATCAACGTTTATCCGCCAGAATTCTGTACCTACTTAATTTCTACCTCTGTAATAATAAAAACAGTTTAACAGTCGAATACTAAGAAGATCCAAGAAGAAATACTTTGCCCTCTCATGGAAACAAATTACTTTGGAGACTTACCATGTGTGTAGGCAATTTTATTATCAACTTATTCCATATTAAAGAAATTCCGCTATTTACAACATTTTATCATAATACGTTTTCATACGGTACAGAGGCCTTCACAAACATAAAAGGAATCATAGTATTTTTTGTAACAAATATCTATCTTAACATGCCAAAAAATAGGTACCTAATATCCGATATTGAACTTTGCTACGTCTATTAAGCCAAATGGATTGTCCGAGAATACAGAACACATTTTGTCAAAAATGTAAGTAAAATGTGGTTGTAACCTCAAGAAAAATGGGTTACATTCACATTGAAGGGGAGGTCAATAAAGCAATAAGCAACCAGGTAACTAAACAACTGAAGATCACCCCTGGGCTTGTTGTCTGGTCTATAGGATGTTACGAGAAATGATCCAGCATCCAGCATGCATGCTTAGTGCGTAAGTTGTAATTCAATTTATTTCAAAAGTTTTTATTTCAATGAATCTTTTAATTTGAGTGAATTTAGAGCAAGCGCGAAAACCGCTGTGGCCCGGGTTGCTCAGGTTATTTAGTAGTGTTTTTCATCACCTGAAACTTAAATTATTACATATACAGCAGAAAAATTCTCCACATAAATCGTAACGTTGTGATCTACTTTTGAATCAAAAATCACCCCAGTTAATTCACCGCGCCCTAGTTAAAGCAATAAGGTATAAAACGATGAAAACTTTTTGCGACACTGTAGCCGATCCAGCTACCATTCTACCAGAAACGGTCAAGAGACGGTGGATAACATTGTAGAAGCACCGGTGAAAATTGTTTAACGGCGCACTTGCGATTGTCGTAAAACTATATTTCGCGGAGAAGGGACACGGCCCTCGTTAAAACTCCGACCGTTCACTAAATCTTGCGGGTTTACGATTGTACAAAAATTGGACCGGAGCTACTTCTGGTTTGCAGGTGGAACACTTGAAACCAAATGGGGAGGGGGTGAAACCGCTGCCTAAAGTCTTTTATACATACTTTATGAATGAATGCCGTCACACAAATGACAGTAGTGGCTTGTAGCTTTCCAGTGAACTTCATAATTCGATCGTGAATAGATAATACAGTCTATGTTGCTTAGACAAATTGCACAAATAAGCCTTCGTTATTTTTTATATTTGTTTGTACACAATATTTAGCACAACAAAAGTACGGTGAGTTCTACTGCAGGTGCTTCAAGCTTTACGCCTAATGTATTCATAATTCATGATTTAAATTTTTACAAACATTCATTCGAGGTGAGTGCCTGTTCAAACCTAGTGAATTTTGGGCAATTCCACGACGGGACGATTTCGCTACAAGCTCGCGGCGTGCACGTTGCGATATCGCCGCAATAAAATAAAACAAAATTTATTCGCTGCAAAAAAACAAATCGCCGTAAATCTTTAGTTTCATATTGGATTGCATTTCACTTATAGTAAGAACATTTGGAACATTCTTACAAATTGAGAAGATCCAGCTCAGAACTTGCACAGCCTTAACCAGCTGAACGCTTGACGTTTTGGTTTTTTTCTTCCTTTTCTCTTTAGTTTCTTTTGTCAATTGTATTTTGAGCTCTGAACGAGCCTTTTAGCGGATCGTACAGAGCAAACAAAGACTTATTTGTTATCAGGCAGAGGCTTCAGTTCTTTGCTCTGTACAATCGAGGGGGCTGAGTGGACTGGCCGAAATACTGACAGTATCCATTTTGTCATGCAGATCGTCTGCTGTTGTTTATTGCATAAACCCGTTCCGGTTTGTTGTTATATCCGTACGTTTGACGACGTTGCTTGAAGTGAACTAACCTGACATCAAAGGCGATTAGTAAACAAGGATGCATCCCGAAAACTATTTTGCCATGCAGTACACCTAGTATTAAGCAAACCTGCCGATACCACCTTTTGACATCAAGGTTTCCATAAGCAAGTCAAAGTAACATGTGACTGTGGTAACCCTAAGCAGACCGTCTAAAACATCGTGTTCGATTGCCCACTGACTGACTTCAAGAAGCTAATGAGCGATGCTGCGAAGTACCTCAGCAACAATGGAATTAAGCTTTGAATTTTATATCATTAGTTGAGTTACAGTGTATAAGACGCCATACGATGAATAAATAAGTAACAGAGCAGTAGGAATATAAACATGGGTGCATTGGTGCAAAACCAAGAAACAGCCTTTAAACGAAGTAGATAAGAAAGGGCCACACCTCAACCATTGCGTTGCGAGGTTGCGCGAGCCCTAACACGGGGGCTCAGTGCGTATTGCAAGAGGGGCTATCAAGCCTAACCCTGACTTGTAAAGTAGGTAATACAAAATCCCTAAAGTATATACCTACAACTGACCTGAAGCGTACTCTATATAAGTATTCATTCGCCAAATATCGAAACCCAACGGAAACAGAACATTCCTTTGTCTAAACGTTATGACCCTCTAGAATTTAACCTTAACATCGTCAAAGAGAATGAAAACCAGTAGACAGGGCAGCAACCAAACACTTGTTTGATATCGGCCGAGTCCTCAGTTCACAGCGCCCGCACTCGCCGGCCGAGTGGGCTGTGCGAAATACTGATAGTGCTATATACACGGGCTATATCGCTCGATGCACATACAGGGTGACTTTGCAATACATCCCAATTTTTTAAATAAGCTCTATGGAACAAGCTCCGTCTGAATCTTTTTTTTGAAGCCATTTTTTTCAAAAATGTTTCAAAATATCCAAGCGCAATTCTGTGTTGACACAGAATTGGGCTTATTTTCGCAAACAACATTGATATTTAAAAAAAAAAACACTATATGATATGATGAAAACAAAAAAAACACTGGAATCTAATCAGTTCCTGATACCAAGTCGCTCTTTAAAACTTGGCAAGTACTTGTAAAATCACCCCGTATTTGTTACACTTACATGTAGTGTGTCCGCCTAAAGACCGTGCCTATAGTTAAGGTCAAAATCTGGCTTACGGATGTCAGTGACGATATCAGCTACTGCTTGTCTACACTCTAACTGCGTGTTTCACGACGTTTCATCCATCCACCACCTTTGATTGACCTCAGTTAAGACAAGCATTAGTGACAAATGAAATGTTTGCTCTATATTTAAACCGTACCTGGATGGCGAACTGTAGGACCTCAGGGCCTCAACTGCGTTATCTAGAGATTCAGTAGCCCCCATCTAACTTTAATTCGATTCTTTAATGTAGAGGTATAAATACATTAATCCATGGCTTTTACAAGTAAAAAAAACTAAACGGTTTTGCTTGCTTGGGCGAAAATGAAAATTACCGATTCGGGAGATACTAAAGTGCAGAAATCGCAACTCAGGAAATAAGGTGCTCTTACTCCCGTTTTTTTCTCAAACTAACAATTAAATATGAATTTATAGGGTCCTTATAAAGCACTGCTAATTTACTCAAGCAAAATAGTAAAATGAGAGACATTGGATTAAATATCAAATATCCAGGAAAATTATCGAAAGACTATTACCACGCTATTCAAGTACGGAATAGCGAATAGCGGAGATTGAATGGCAATTCCATGAAATAACATAGAAATACCGTTTGCATGGGCCTAAAATAGGTGGCGAAATACCTAATTTGTCAAATTGTTGTCCTCTTGAAGCATTTGCTAATCATAGCATCAGAGCGATTCTGGCAAGTTAAGCTGCCCGCCCACTTTTCTCAAATAACCCACAGGTAAAGGTAGGTAGGTAATGTATACAGCGATCAAATAAATGCTACACATAAACGGCCTATATACGTCCCACTGCTGGGCACAGGCCTCACCTCAACTATGAGGTGGAATGAGCCATACTCCAACACGCGGGCTCAGTGCGGGTTGTTGGAGGGGTGTAAGGTTAGTGAGCAACCTTAATGTTAGATGTTATCAAACCGCCCTAAGGCCTCTGACTAGGCTTAACGACTGACGTCTAGCGACGTCAACCGGGACCAACAGCTTAACGTGCCTTCCGAAGCACGGAGATGCCCGAAATACACATCACTAAATTTCGGTCGGGGTGGTCACCCATCCCATTTCCGACCCGGCGTTGTGTTGCTTTACAACAGCAATCGTCACCGATCACTGTCGCAATTGCGCCACGGGCACCTCAATAAATGCTACAATATAATTCAAATTGATTTTACGCATAATAAAATACTCAACACACAATCTACTCAATAAATGAGAGTGATCTTGAAATGTAGGTACACGTATGAAAAATAAAATAAAATACAAACACATACTGTACAGATAATTTGCAGCCAAAGCTATCGGGATAGCAATAAGGAAGAGGAGTAAACGAAGAAAAGATTACACCTGCCAAAGTGTAAGAAAAGTTCGATTTGCTGTACTAGCACAATAATGTTTCTCGATGGACCTGAGGTTACTGCTGAGAGTTTGTAGCACTTACATTGATTCCGGTTACCATAACACTAAACCTTACTTTGGGAAAGCAATGGAGAAAAGATAACATAACACAACATAACACACGCTCACGACTTTATCCCAAACGCGGTAGTCAGAGACCAAGACGCCGATTCTTGCCCTCATGGTAATCGGAACTTTCAGAAGCCCACATTTAGCACAGCAAATTTTTAACGCAACGTGGTACCTAAGTCTATTGCCGATATCCGAGTTTGCTAGGGTTTTCTTCATTACTATTGGGGTTTTTGGTAGTATGAGAGTGTTTTTTTGCGACAACAACTGCGGTACGATGCCCTCAACAAATGATATTAATTTCATTATACTTAAGTTATAATTATTTCACACGGCAGCAAGTACTTATCTTGTCCAAATTGCAAGCTTAATGAAAAAGGTAAATCACCTCAAAGCGGTTAATTCGGTTATATCATCGTTTTAATAAAACCATTTCGCTTTAAACGATGTTCATATTCCTAGGTCTATTTAACCGTTTTGTATCAATACTGCTGAACGGCCTATCGGGCATCCGGACTGAAAACTTGCTTCCGGTAAAAATGCGGACGCTGCATTCGCATTGCAGAATCAAATATGAGAGGCCGGGCCGAGTCGGGTGAAGCGCTTATTGATTTTAGTCGAAAGGAAAATTATCTTCACAACACCTCTATGTAATACTTGCAGAGGCCAGTGCTAGATGTGCGATAAAATTTGAAGAATTATTATAAAATGTTTGGCTGAAGGATTTGGTGTTTGGTGAAATGTGTACTATTAAAAACAACACAATCTTCTTGTACATATATAATTAAATCAATTGCTGTTTGTTAATCTGGACAAAACTAGAGAACGGCTGGACCAATTTGGTTCATTTTGGTTTGGAAATAGTTGTGGAAGATCGGGGTACGTTAAAAAGGTGAGTAAACATGAAGAAACGCTAGGAATATGGTGAAAACTACAATTTAGTCTTCCCTTAGCAACCATTTCTACCTGTCAAACACAAAAAAATTGACAACATAACAACAGCTATTTATATAATAAAACAAAATCGGGATTGTAAAAACACTTAAAACTCGAGGACTGCTGTACCAATTTCTATATTTTTTGATTAGATAGTAAGAATCGAAAAATTAATAATAAATTGTACTTTGTCTCTTAAATGTTTCTTTGTTAATTTCTCTGTTGTGTTTGTGTGCAATAAAGTGTTTCTTATCTTATCTTATCTTAATAAAAAAATGGAAAGTTGACTAGCAAAACCCCACAATGTTCACCACGTTGTTGGCTGTCAAATATTATTTTGATCGAACGGTCAAATACCAATAACATAAATTAGAACGACATCTGTCATCTAATAATTAACCACACGACACCGTAAACATTACTCAAATCACAAAGTTAAGTTAGTTGGCCCACCAGGTTAAACGCATACTTTATAACATCTTCGTCCGGGGGAACGCCTAGAAGATTTCGCGCGCAAAATACCGTGTTCCCTAATCATGGACAATGAGAGGGAGTACCTGAGTGTTTTGTCGTTAGGCCATTGGGTCAATTTCCCAGTGGAGAGTCCGACATATCCCGTCCACCCCCTGATGGACGGGTATGCGTAAAGTATTTCTTTACAACAGCTGCTACTAAGGTTTATCACTAGTCTCACATGATGTGTGACTGTGATGAGAATCAGATGTGTATGGTTACATTTCAAACAATCTGCACCGAGTCTACGAGTTGAAGTATCTAAAAGTTCAGATGAGCCTACTAATTCTCAAATTATGCCCAGCTGTGGGACATAAACGGCGATGTTGAGCAAGCGCATTTAACGCTTGGGTACGAAAAATTGCATCTCTTGAAGAATGCTCTTAAATGGTATGAAACCCTCACGCTGATGCGCCACTCGCGCTGGATTTTATTTGTACCGACGCAGTCAAACCCCACTTTACTCTGCGTTTATTTCACTCCCGACTATTCCGGTGCTAGCGAGCACGTACAGAGCAATCAAATTTGCTCAATTTTTTGAAAATTAAATTTTCTTATCCGTGCGCGTGCGACATAACAAGCATGGACATTTTTGTTTAACACGATTGACTGTTGCTGCTGCACCGGTATTGTTAAATATGATTTTGTTTTTATAGTGACACAACCCACAGTTTTATCTAAAAATTTCAGTGTTTTATTAAGGTCTACGTTTCAAATACTAGGTCAGATGAATTGCAGCTGGAATGCCGGATAATATGTTTACTTGGGAATTAAGGAGAATGCTATGGACTTAGACTGATAAAAACCAATATTTTTATTATCCTTTAAATACCATGGCTAACCACGGAGACCTATTTATTAATGTACCCATGTCGAGTTAAAACCTTGAAGGTAAAGAGATATAGATACATAAATACCCACTAGCACAATGATGTAACATATTATGTTACGGATATCTGTATAAATGACAAGAATTCACAAATTAATGGCAGGTATGACAAAAACAGAATTTCACGCGGGAAAAACCGCTCTAATATACTAAAGCAGTTAGTAATAGTACACAAACGGTAAATGGAATCAAAGCACATCTAAGTGATTCATCTGGCCACGTTAACAGGTAATAAGCAGGTCGAATGGAACTACAGCCGGCAGTAATAGAAATATTCGTTAATAATGTAGGGGGAGCGGGGTGTCCTTCACGTCTGTAATGGACTCGGAAGATAACAGATATAATAACCGACATTGTGGTCAGAAATGGGCTGGAGACGCACTGGGAGTGCGAGATGCTTTCACGCTCTCTCTTACGTAAGATTATTGACAAGAAATCGGATAATTGTCACAAATTTTGTCTAAGGCACGTTTTAATTTGTCACGTTGGGTTCAAATTCACCAAGAAACAATCATAGGTACACAACACATTAAAATTTTAGGCCCTTTTTTTTGGTTAAGAAGAAAGAAAGAAAGAAAAAACGTTTATTTCGGACATTGCAACATACAGATATAAACAGACAAAACAAAAAAACAGAAATTAAACAGAAATTTCCACCAGACAGCAGTCAAGTGGCACGATGTCAAAAATAAATTAAATGGACCCCACTTAGCAACAACGGCAACAATCAGTGTGCCTCTGACTAACCCATTAGAGATACGGTCGTGAGGGTATTGAGGGAGGATTGTTGCCTTCATGGTGAACGGAACATTCAGAAGCCCACATTTCCTAGAGGGAATGTGAACCCAACTTGGTAAGGGGCGATCCTACCGCCGTTATCCGGTCAACTTTAATTGAAGAGCTCTACTTATTTGGTTTGAGTAATCTAGGCATAAAGTGGCCCAGATATTTATTTATTTTATTGATGTAGGAAGCCTTAGCTTAACTCGGTCCTTGATTAAATTAGGAAGGTACCACCCAGAACTAAAAATACCAATTAATGTGTTGTGTGTCTTGGTGTTACTAAGTATCTATCGAATCTTTATACGAATTAAATATTCATTCCTTTTTAGCATAGAAAAGACATTTTGTACGTTAATTCTGATCAATTTATTCGAAACCATCGACTTAGTTGTAATCATGATCTTTATCAACTACGGTTGCCTACAAAAGCTACAATGCTACGAAAATACTCGATTAACCAACCACGTCAAATTCTTGCTACGTGCAATGTTCGTATTGTTAAGAGTACTTTTAAACGTCTTTTTAAAAGTCGCACTGGCAGACAACAATTGCTAAACGGAATGCGTAAAACCTAATTCATATAAAAATATCCAGTTCCAATCGATGAAGAGATAAGGAAAGAATATAGTAGACAAAAGCCGCAAAAGCAACGTTTAATCTGTCCATATTGGGGCTCAGTGTGCCCCCCGCCGGCCTGGCCGTAAGAACGCGCCATAATGTCTACTGGGCCAACAGATGCTCTCGCTTCCTCTGCTCATTACCCTTTTGTCTTATGTCCAAAACCGAAGACGGCATTGTAGACTCTAATACTAGCAATATAAAGTTCACAGCTCTATATCACTGTCGCAATCAGCGAGCAACGAGTATATTATTGAGCTGGAAAATGTTTCAGAACTTAAAACTGCCAGATCTCGGGCCGCTTGAGCGAAACAGTCACATTACCAGTGGGATCATGTAAATAAAACATTAGCTACAGCCCGTGCCCGTATGAATTTAACAGGAGAGGGCTAATATCTTTGCAATTACTTAGCAAATTATACGAAAAATCGCTTCGGGCATTGAACGGTTCTTCTTAAGAGCTTTTTAATTGATTTCAATTGCATTTATCGGTTTTATATTGACTGTGTGCTCCGGTCTTACGTGGAATACTTCTGCTTCTGTAAATTGATTATCCGCTCTTTTCTGTTTGTGTTCACTTGAACAGAATAGCATTTTATTAGTTGTTGTTTTATAATTTAGTATCATAATCCTAACAATCGAGAAAATGGGATATGGAATAAAGATCAAGATAAAACCTAGTTTCTAGCATTATGGAATATGGAATAAAAAACCAAGAGAAAATCTAGTTTCTAGCTTTATTTGAACCGTAATTTCACTTGATTATTCAAGTACACGGAAAATATTAATACGAAGGTATTACGATGATGTCTTATTAGAGATAAGCTCTTCTGTACTTTTGTTGTTCTCAATATTATGTATTGTAACTTTATTGTTATGTACGAGCTAATAAGTAAATGAAGCTCTACTAGTTTTTTGTTTTTGCCATACTTCTTTTGTTACAATCTATACAAAAAAAGTGAGTGTTTATTTTTGATTGCCAGGCTTTTTACCTAAGCTCTGCTTAGTTTGGAGGTTGGATCACCATAAGTGACGGCTATGCATTTATTTATATCTTTTATATCACGGTATTATTAGTATCATCGCTAGTTTACAATCTATCTCGCGATGTTATAAACCATTTATGATTTACGGACTTTTTATTACTTAATGCATTATTTTTTAATAGCTTATAATCTATCCGTGGCAAACTGACATATGATATTGAAATGTCAAGGATCATAATGCTCGTATCACTAATTATTACTGTCGTACTCCATAAGACATAAGCCCACCTATAAAACGTTGTTGAAATAAAGGTTTTATTTCCTAGGAAATTGCTAAATAAAACCATTCCACAGCCCGTACCTCAAAGGGAAAGACGATCCTATCGTACGGAGATTTACCGTCGCCCGTAAGTAAGTTTGTATAAACAAATACAATAAAACTCGTCTGCGAAGCGTCTGACTTCGATTTCTCTGGGGGAAACAAAACTCCTCGTTTTCTGCCAATTGACTAGTAAGTGTCTGGTTCTGTCACGCGAAGTAAGTAAATATTATTTATTGCATAAAACAGTTCACGAGGAAGTGTGCAATTTACATGTTAATGTGCAACAAGGTTCTTTCAAACAATCTACACGTAGAATTAAGTTAATGAGAAGGGACACTGTACACCAAACAGTAACGAGATAGGTATCGATACTAGGAATGAAATATCATATTATAATTGTTTTTTTCAAAGAAATGACTAAGGCGTGCCCCTTTGATGAAGACTTAGATTTGGTGGAGGTTTTCAACAAGGCTCATGGTATCCCCTAAATGCGGATACGCCATGCTTGTGTGAATTCCGAAATCCCCTCTCCTCTATGTAACGGAATATCACTCAACACTAAATATACTAGAAACATATACTAAACAGACAAAATTATGCAACCAAAATAATCGGGATAGAACGACGGAAGTGAAGTAAAAGTGAGAAAAGGACTCATGCCAAAGTCGAGGAAATGGTGTAGAAGATTTCGAAAAAAAAACCGCGAAATAAATACATCCCTACAGGCCATAGTGTGTCACGTATGGAATATAAAAAAGTTGCCAATTTTAGTTGACGCTATAGTTGAGCACGAAATATTAAAAACGTTCACTATTTTGTAGCATGAAACAGTTCACCCGATTTTTCAAACTGGATTTTTTAACATATTTTTTACTCTACATGATTAAAAAATGTTGTCAGTTTTCGATTTCGTGTTTTTTTTCCTACATGCATGTAATGTGACAGCGATCGCCGCAACAACGTCACAAATAACAAAATGTAATGCTCTTTTAATATAATAGTACATTGTTATCCGAGGGGTGAAAGTAACTTATTTAGTCCCGAGACGGGGTTTGGCGCCCGGAACGAAGTGAGGGCGCCAATAGTTCGAGGGACTAAATAAGTCTTTAACCCGAGGTAAACACTGTGCTTTTCATTACAAATACGAGGAAAGTAAAAATTAAAACATGAATTAATTCATGAAGATCGAATTGCCGCTTTCCCGCCTATTTTGTTTGTTTTTTTTTTCTGTGGCCGGCCCGCTATTCAGCCATTATTTTTTATTTTCATCATTGGAAAAATGGTAAATAATTTGCTCAAAGCTACGTTATTTTAAAGAAATTGTTGAAACTTAATTATAAAATAAAGTTATTTAAAAAATATATATTCTCTAATCAATACTTAACTTTAAGTTATTTCAATTTTACATCGTGGCTGTATAGAAATTTGGAACACGGTTCAATAGTTAAGTGAAAAAGAACTAGTTTTTTTAAAAATAATATGACAGCTGTCAGTTGAAAGTGATTCTCCCTAGGGATGAAAAGTATTACTTTCAGCCCGCTTCTCAGGTCAGTAATGACCTACTTTCAGAGTATGAGTAATGAAAAAACTTTAATAGTGATTTTCATTAATATGGTATGCGAATTTGCTGATCACAAAATTACACGACTTCTCTTATGTCACACACATGTTTCTTGAGTTGTGGGTCAAATTCCGCAGATTAAGACTATGTTGTGCAATAATCACGGCCACAATATTTGGTGTTCCAACTCATGGAAATGATCATGAAAAAAAAAAACGCAATAGTGCGTACGTATGGCAACATCAAGATGCAAACATCGACTTATATTACTTAGTTCTTGTAAATTGGCTTAAGATATACATAACTTTATGAAAAAAGGAAATGTGTCTATTAAAAAGTTGAAGTAGGAAAAAGAAATGAAAGTTAGCAGCCAATTACATAGTAATATTAAGGTATTCCGTTCAGATTTGAATTCAAGGTCATACTTGTCCAGAGCCAAAGCTGTTAACCAATGGGCCAAAACGCTCTATCAGATAGACGAGACGCGTATCGAAGCACATTTGTCTTCTAGTGGATACGAGGCTATAAGTGCTACTGATGCTGCCTGTAATGCGGGCGAATGACGAAACGACCAAAAATAACCCACATAAAAACCGCCATAACCCTTAAGACAGGCTGTAAAAGGCGTTCAAACCGAACACAGCCGGGATATTGGTATCGAGTTACTGTTCAGTATACCTCCGAGGATAATTTAATATATTAACATCTTGCCGTCGAAACTCGGCTGGAGTGACGTTAATATGACAAATAATTCCGTTGGAGCCTACCTCGGCAGAGGAAATGCGTTCAATATGGAAATCATTTCCCACGTGCCTCCGCGCTGGCGTCACTTAAACTTAGGAATACTTAGGAATTTCAATAAGTCTCAAGATGTTGTCATTTGGAGCTTGAACGGTCTTTAGGATGCGTTACTTGCAAGTGGTACCGCGTAACTGCCATCGGCTGTGTGAGCTCTTGTTCCTAATTGAAACGTTTGATCGTCTTCTGTCTTTTTACTATGAAATGATATAGTCATCAGGTTTTGCAAAAAGAGTTTTGGGGCCAGTGGCGTAACATGACCATAGGGTGGCAGATGAGACAAATGTAACGGTCTCCTTCATGAGGGGTCCTTGGTACCATTCATGCGGTCGACCACTGGGTCCTTCAGCCCTTATATAAGTAAGACTTACCTACTCAATTCGCACAGCAGCCCTAACACAATTATTTTAAAGAGCCCTTATAGTTTAGGACCCGATCATGCCCTACTACAATTGAACAGTTAAGTCTTATTAACCAACTCCGGTGGCACTTGCACGACTATAATTGTTCATATTTGTCATAGAAAAGACTGCAAGATATTTATTGATCATTGTAAGTTAAGTTATTAAGTACCTAAATAAATACATTTTAAGGGATTTTTTTGTCGAACAGTAACAAATATCCTACTTACTAATATTATAAATGCGAAAGTTTGTATGTGTTGATGTGCCGTGTTGTTCTTTCACGTAAAAACTACTGGATGGATTTTAACGAAACTTTACAATAATATAGCTTATGCATCTGAATAGCACATAGGCTACAATTCATAAAGATATATCACTTATTTAACCTAAGTGCACGCGGACAAGGTCGCGGGCGGGCACTAGTTCGTTATAAATTGTATGTACTAGCTGGGAACTGAACCGACAGCTTAGTCAGTGACAGTCAGTCGAAATTAAATTGTAATTTTAAATTAAGAACTTTTAAACCCCCGGTGCTCGGCACGGCGCGGGCGCGTTGGTGGCGCCAGCCGCATTTACTATTCAAATCTCTGTGGTTCGGGCGCTTTCATTCCAAGACCGACGGTTAGATTTTAATTAAAATATAGGTCTCATTACGTTGCCGGGTGACGCGCAATCAGTATCGACGACAGTAAATAAAGCTTACATTAGAAGTTGCAGTGCGCATTGGAATTTTAGTTTTAATTAAATAAGGCTTCGCGTTCGTCATGACAAGTTTTCGACAAAAAAACGTTGCTTGAAATTAATAAAATTTCGAAGGCAGCTCGTACTGAGGGTTTCACAGACTGAAAATAATAGATACTTAATTATCTCTGAACATGTGCTTTTTGTAATACTCGTTGAACATCAGGCCGCACTCAGAGATGTCAATCAAAATTATTCATTAGTACCAATTTTTTTACAGTATAACCTCCACCTTCTCTTCTACCCATCGTGTCATCGTGGGACAAGTTGGGACGACGGATCGACACGGCCATTATTTTTGTTGAACTGTCACAGTGAAGTGCCCCTGACGCGGTGGCAATAGCGGTGCCGTGTAAGGCAACTCACGTCAGAAAAGGGATGGGTGACCATTCCGACCGAACAGCCATTCAACCTAGTCGTAAGGCCATAATGCAGTTTCATAACATCTGACAACAAGGTTTCTCACTAGCTTCAAACCCCTCCAACAATCACCTCACCTCACTGAATAGGACGTTTAAGGGCAGTTGTTTGTTTTGCATGTGAACATTGTAAATACTGGTATGGTGAATTTTAATACTTCGTGGAGTTTTTAGAGCTTTTTGGATTTATTAACATGCCATAGGGTCATGAGGATTTGTCCGACGACAAACCGCGTGACTCAAATGTTCATGTTCAAACGATTTATTTTAAAAACCTATTTATCTAACACCGCTGTGGGACTTTACTGATTAAGTACACTGATACCTAATTCATCCACTAAAACCTACTTAGTATTAATTAAAAATAAAAATAAAAGATCGACCAAGTTTGTCGCTTGAGTACCCAAGACAGCAAGAGTAGCATAGACTCTCATGTTGTTTGTCACAGTCAATAAACATTTGACAGTGACAGAACGACATTTGTCTGGACAGCTAGTTATTTATAAGTTGCAAAGTAGTGTTCGTTTAGCATTGACGCTTACTGTACCTACAGAAATTTACGTGGTCAACTCAAACCCGCGGTTGTCCAGTTTTTTTTATAATTAAACCGCAGTCGCCTCCAAACAAAAACCGCGAAGCCGACAAATCAATTTTGCGTCAGGAAATTACTTTGTAAAGTTGAAAAGGGTTGCGCGATAGGTACGGCACCAAATTGAAATTCTTTTGTACCTCGCGCCTTTACATGTCCAAAATGTTACCTGCTGGCTTGAATCATAGCGTAAACAACATTTCCGATCAAAGTTGAGAATACACACTCGCGCGGAATGGCGCAAATACCAGCCAGTACTTTCTTTTCGTACGGTTTATCTGGTGAAGAAACATGTTTCATGAGTAAATTTTACACTTAAATTGACTGACCTCACACTGCTTATAGTCTGGTCAAACTTCAGACTTAAAATAGTGATCAAAGTCACAATTAAACAACAACCTTTATACGTCCCACTGCTTGGCACAGGCACGTATCAACTACCTATGAGGCTGTTGTAAGAACTATACTCCAGTACGGGGGTTCAGTGCGAATTTTTGTAGGTGTCTAAAGCTAGCTTGCTGTCAGATGTTATGAAGCCCTAAGGCCTCCTTTCTAAGCTTAACCACTGACGACACACGGAAATACTTACCTGAAAACTACATCACGAAAGAATTTACGGGCCATTGCATTCCAACAGCGATTGTTGCCGATTAGCTGCGGCCACAGGCAGCTGTATTAGTTATCAAATAACAAAAATAGAAGGCTTTAAGAAAGTAAAAATGCTTTTTAAATCTAAAAATATCTTACTTCTGAAACAACCCTTCATTTTTAATTCTAAACGATAATATCAATTAGCAATCATAATCTTTTACTCGAAAATGAAATCTTCTAAACGTAAACAAACTTTTGCTTGTTCTGCGCATAATCATTTTAATATACCTTCTTTAAAGATAATTTTGAGCTGTTAAAGAAACGAAAAGTAAGAAGTTTTGAAGCTCCGAAGTTCATTAACAAAATAAGCAATCTGACTAAAAGCATGGGCTCATCGAGGTAAAAAGCAATTAAAAAGTTATGGAGTACTCTTGGCGATTATTTACGTATTATAGAAATACGGAATCTTTAGTCAAGCATCAGAGGTCGATGGAACGCTCAGTACACTGACCAGGGCAACGATATTATAATAAAAAAGAGGTAGATAGGTTAATTGTGGTAAAAAAGTGGCACCCGAAATCAGAACTATTGTGCACCTGAGCAAAGCATTGAAACTGTTGACAGTTTGATACGACCTGCCCCGTATCTGCGCCGTTTACGCTCTAGTATTCATACTAACTTGTTCACACGTTACAACACGGTCAATTTATAGGTACGGACGCAGTAGACAATTTTTGACTTTGCATCGCCTATCTACCTCTTTTTCATTATGATATCATTGGACCAGGGTACTAATAATAAGATCTTTCAACAACTCACTGAAAATATGAAAATTGCAGTTCAGAAGACGGGTAAGTGACAAAAAGTGTCTCGATATCAGAGATCGTAATAAGAGAGCAGGAGCTCTATTCAATCATTTTACAGTTCAATACGTGTTCCAATTTTTTTTTAAACACTTGGAAATCAATCACTGCAGCAGTTTGATAATTAAGTGGTTTAGTTTGGCACCTTATCTGTATAATAAAAGGTGAAACTGACTTACATAATTAACAACGGACAAACGAAACTACTGTACCTAGAACTTTAAAATTTGGGACAGGGGTTCTTTTGATGCAGTGGGTGAGGGTTGAGAAAGATTTTTTAGAATTTCAACTCCTTAGGGGGTAAGGGGCTAATATAGTTAAAAAAAGAGCTGAATGTATAATTTACTATAAAATAAAATTAAACTAGGAATATTAAACTTTCGTACTTGTAATTAATTATATCTACATATTTACGTTATTTTGTTGTGCAGAGTGAGTTCATTATGAGTTTTGTAACCGCCGCTCTCAGAGACAGTTAAGTAAACCCACCATCAAATTCAACCCTGAGTAGAGAGATTTCAGTCATTGTTGTGACACTCAAAGTCACTGATAGAGAATTATCGCGTCATAATGTCAATTCTCATTTAAGTCACTGGCAACCATTACTTAGTTCAGTTAGAGCTTTTAACAATTTTCTTGCTACGAGTACATTTTGACGTTGTAAATTTTCGACGACTTCGAGTAACGGACACCAAAATAAACATTCAAATAATAAACTTTTTCAGAAATATTAACTGCACTTACAAGCTCGTTTCATTGATGAGTATTATTTGTCGAACTATAATGTCGCTTACTATTTTTTACGAAAATAAACTTACTTATGACAACGTAGAGCCATTGGTAATTTTCGATTTCAGAAGCCACAACTCTGATAAGTGGGAATATTGGGTAATATTAAGCCAGTGAAATAGTAATATTTTCGATAATTATAAGGGTCGAAATTGAAAGTTCATTTGTGTTTCGAAGTGTGTCAACTTAGTTAAACATTAATTTAAATAATAATGTTAACTTTTTTAAACACATTTAGCTGTGCAGCAACTTTATGGTGCAGAGTGCCAACAGATTAAAACATTTGATATAGTTTAGACACCAGATAGCTAATTTAAAGTCTCCTGCAACCACAATATCATAAAGGCCGATGTAGGCCGCAGCTAACTGGGAGGATGGCCGGCAAAATGTCCAATTATTCACTTCAAGCCTAGGTACAGTTGTCATACAGCCTTTTTTCTTTGTGACATGGATGGTGATTAACTGCTTTTGGTTTTTTAAATATATTTTTTGGCACTATCTGTGACGTAGGCATCGTTTCAAGGAAACCTATTTTCACGCCATATATACACAGTACACATTTAATCAGAAACTATGCTATGCAACACACGTGAGGGACACGCTAGTGTGTATGATACCCTACTCAATATAGCGAATAAAATATTTCATATTTCATTTGTGGTTTCTGTACTGAGAAAATCCTACATGAAACTCAGAAAATAGGTACAAACCCGTACTCTTTTCCAAAAAGTTGTTTGAAAAAAAAACGTATTGCTAATTACAATGTGAATTGTAGTGAAATGTTTTGTTTCAATACAAACACTTTAACAAATGCTAGCTGGTTGAGCGTCCTATTAATAATCTAAAACGGGATAAGATGTTAGAAAAACTGATACAAAGCATCTTTTCATTAAATTTAAGTTTTCAGCAACCTATGTTGCTGATCGTGAGCCAACTTTAGTTTTTGCAGTTTTTTTTAGATAAAACGTAAAAACACGTTCGGAAAATCCGTTTAATTTCATAGGTCATGAATCCTTCCGTGCGGTTTGGCTCCAGCGGAGCAGCAGAAGATATCAGCTGCCGACGACCACTTGCGTTAACTAAAAGGATATTAGAAGGTTAAAAGTGCAGATATATTTTTGTTGTTTGTGATTCTGTAATTTTCTTTAGAATTAAACTGTCAGAAAGATCAAATCATTTGGCAATTCCAAAAGCGTAATGTCTTTTAATCCATAAACCCATGAGTTGCTAGGTCCGAAGTAGGTACTTACTTAATGTAATTTTACTTACAAAAAAACAAATCTATTAAAACTAACAGAAGATCGATGTCAAACTTTGCGCCATTTTTTCATTAAAATATATCTAAGTACCTACCTATACTTAGATTTATTTATTTCTAAAAAAGCTGGCAAAAAAAGAACGAAAGTTAAGGTCCATGAAGTCATAACACGATAACATACCGTAATAACCTCAAATAAATAAAAACATTGTCACTCAATAGCAAAAAACCCCTGAGTAGCATAAAAGCTTCGCTGACACCGACCATTACTTTAAAAACAAGTTGGAGGTTACACAAAACGCCTTGTTTGCTGTAATACAAGAATGTTTGTATACATGAACAGTCTGTTAGTATCACACGACGCAAGATTACTCAGCAATTTCTCGTATGCTCGCCAGAGGAGCTCTTACCCTAAGCGAGCACGACGTTTAATGTCGCTAGCGACAATTTTGAGGACGTAATTACCAGCTCATGTAAACAAATTATTTAATACGCCGCCTGTCTTTGCGAGACTGTTATGTTCTTATTATCGCGTCAATTATTTAATCGCTGAATTGCCACTCCTGGGTCTTACAGATTCTAGATCTTACTTCATTTAGATAGAGTTCATCGTATCTACGTATTCGTAAAGCCAGCAGTACAGTTCGGAATAATTAGGAATACTCATTTGATTTGGAGTCAATCATTTATTTATTTAAACAATCTTTAATTATTTATTTATTAAATATTTTATTGTGATGAATGCTTTATCAGTATGAAAGATACGTATACATGTCATGTATTATACCTCCCATCACTTTATATCAATGCACTAAAAAAAGTAATTTTCTAGATGCTTTATGTACGCTTGACATGAGGCCCACTGAAGGAGTGTCATACTTAACCAAGTTTCTAAGTTTTTTTTTCTTTCTAAGTTTTTTTATTAGAAATAGTACTTGACTGAGAGTAAGTAGGTACTTACTAAAGAACATACCTACGGCCTACGCAAAAATATGGTTGTCTCAAAGTGAAGTATGTTCTTAAAGTTTTATGGTTTATCTTGTTTTATTGTAACGAAAATAATCAAGGACATACTAGTTCTCGATTGTAACATGACAAAATACAAAATTAAGGCAAATACGTAAATTGAGCCGTCTAGCTAGCAGGTACCTTTTCAACCAAACCAAAATTCAACCCTTCTGTGCCCCTTCTTGTATTACGCAGTCTATTTCTGAACGTGAGATTACAGTTTAAACATATTTCGAACTCGAAGCAAAAGCTGCAAATGTTAGCTAATTTTACGAGCACAATTTCTTTGTCGTACGTAGTTACAAACGCGAAGGAATTTAGATCAAAGAGGTATGTCAGTAAATAGTCTTATTTCAGAGAGGAACCCTAACGATCAAAAGCTTTAGGTCTCCGTACAGGATAATTAAGGAAGACATAAAGCCAAATGCAAAATAGATAGAGCAGATAGTAATCTAGCGACTGAATTCACAAAGCGATTAGGCAATTACTAACTCTTTGACAACATGTCATCGACTGCCGAACAGCTGCATATTAGTCTACGTCTATCTTCGATAGCCACTTAGCTAGAAGGACTAGCCCCTTTGATTCGTCAGATGCTCGCCCATCCGTCGCGAACACTTCTTCGGTTCAACCAGGCATTCATCATCTAATTTCGAACACACTCAACCAAATTTAGAGGATATCTAAAATTTTGCTCTTTGTTTTATTAACTGTTCTTTGAAATAACTTTAATTACGTTTTTTGGTAATGCAAAATTGTTTCATAACAAATAAATATGAATTAAAATACTTAACCACTGCACCATTTCTTTCATAAAAGAGTTTTTTTAGGCATATTTAAAAGGGAAACTCGGGCACGCCCTAATTTGAATAGTTTACTGTGAAATCAACCAACTTCAACTTCACGTGATGGACCTATTGTTGTTCTAACCACTGATCAGACCGGGATAACTAGACCCAAAATGTTTAGCACTATCATAAGGTTACAAGGAGTACTTTATAATATTACTTGTCAACCTTATATCTGTATCTCACAGCTGCTTCTATAGGTAAATCAAATTTAAGACCATAATAAGAAAGAAACTACAGCAGCAGCAGAGTCACTGCATCATGTTCATAAGAAGATGCGTTTGGCACACGCAAACCCGCATACCAAGAGTTGGAGTATCGGTTACAGCTAGGGATGTGATGAGCACGTTCGTCTATGTTCAAAAGCAGCCTGTTTTAGGCTGATTATGAACTTTGCGCGACGTATTAGCCTAGCGCCAGTGTGGTTTGGCACACTTACCTAATGAGCGGTACAAATAGGCAGAACATAAAGTACCGCCACTCTCTTGTTTTATATTTTCCTCTAGAGGTCCTTTCACGAGTGCTCTGTGACGTGACTTAGCCTTAATGTCACCTACGGGGACGTTAAATGAGTTCCGCCAATCGTAAAAGTCGTAAACAAAACATCTTAATACATACGTGTGTTGTTTAGACAGGGTGTTGCGATGGCATTTTAATAAGATACGTTCAGGGAGAATGCACTACATACTTTGCAAACACGAATAGCGTTCGTTATTAAATCCCTTGCGAAGCTTACGAGTATTGGGATGCATAGCAAGGTACTACGTTTTTACAACTTTTTTTTAGTATGGCTTTTACCCTCTGTTATCGAGGGAATACTACCACTGTCGATTAGCAAGGGCTTGCATGTAAATACTTACTTATGAAATTACTGGTATGTATCGTTTTTCTACATAAAAATGATCATTCGAGCACTACCATGAGTCTGCAGTAGAATAAATACTTTTTTTCGGGTATGGAGATTTGTTTTTATTGATAATTTATTATGTCAATAGATTTAGACCCCCTGTAGATGCAAACGTACAATTAAACTTAAAGTTCTGTATCACAAACGTTATTAACGGTGCTTCGAGTATTCACGTCCCAAATTTTAGTATCTCATCAACGCGTCTCGACTAACTCAAATCTATCTCACTTTTACGATGACGCTTCGAGATTAATTTGGTTTTGAGAAAATACGTTTCGTGTGTCGCACTCGAATGAAATCAGAGTTTTTAATAAAAAATGCTTGAATACGCGCGCTGTGTGGCTTCTGTGATATTACCGAGAACGGTAAACGAATACATTGAATGGAGTTTTCACTGGAAAAACTCTCATTTTTTGGGTGAAGCAGAGTGAATGCCACGCAGTGAATAATACAGGTTTGAATACTCTCTTTATTTTATATTTATATCTACTCAAGGTACAACCGTTGTTTTGGTTAAGCTGAAAACAAAGCATGTTGGACTTTGTTTCAAATATAAAAAACTTAATAAATTAATTTTATTTGTTTTTAAGTTATTGTTGTTACAGCGGCAACGGAAATACAAAATTTGTGAAATCCCAGCTTTCGATCTATCACGGTTTATATATGATACAGCCTGGTAACAGACAGACAGGAGAGGCACAGTAATAGGGTCCTTTTTTTACGGGTGAAATTATTTTATGGACTTCCTGCCCTCCAGGGGAAGGGCGGGGGTGTGTGAGGCTCGCCTGCTGGCAGGCACTACTCACCGAATCCCCCGGTGACCTGCTTCAGCGCGTATCCAGAGGTCCCCGTGATCTCTGGTCAAGAACTCACAGTATTATGGTCCCGTTTTAACCTTTTAAGTACGGCACCCTCAAAATACTTACATAGGTATCATGAAAATACGATTATGGTTTGGATGCTGTCGAGTTGGGAAGAAGTCTGTCTCCCAGCGAGATTAATTGTATTTTATGACTTGTTACTTAAAAGTTTGTTTGCTAGAAGCTTAGCCTCACCTATAGTAACGTTTTCCCCGTCTATATGTTCACTACCAATAACATTTAGCAACACAACATTAAGTTTGTTGAAATAAATCGGGAACAATCAGATAAAGACGTAAGTCTAACAAAACAATTAACCAAAGATAACCGCCACAAAAAAGGCTGAACTGTTCCAGAAGTTTAAAATACAATGAACAAGCAAGCGCAGAGTTGCGACTCAATTGAATAGAGACAAAAGGTTCCGCTAAACGGTTTAAATCTTCAACACGACGTTATCTGCAGCAGAAGTCGCTAACAAGTGCCGAGTGAGTGGGCCAAGTTGCAGGCCTGCCCTTTTATACTCTGTGGCACCAAATAAGCGACAGTATGTTTTACTAAAATTTTAAGCCAAGTTGATCCGTCATGGATATTTTTAGACCTTTTGTGGTTTAAGTTTTCAGAGTAAATAGACGATGCAAAAAATAGGCAAGTTTTGAAAAAAAAAACACTGGACATTATTCCACACAGCGCCATCTAGCCCAAACTAAGCAACTAATTGCCTGTGTTATGGTAAACTAGACGACGAATAAACAAACTTGAATACATATTTATAAAAATGGTTTTGTAAAACTTTACTTTAGTTAGTTAGTTCACATTGATTTAAGCAAATAACACAAGTTTTCTTTGAATAATCCTGCCTCAAATGCAACATAAAACTGTGAAACAAAGTGTTTTTATTTCTACTGGAAAACATAGTGTTTTTATTCTTGGACCTAAACAAACAAAAGCCTTAAGCGTCCCACTGCTGAGCACAGGCCTCACCTATTAAGTGGCGCGAGCCATACTCCAACACGCAAGCTTAGTGAAGATTGTTAGAAATAAACCTTGCAGTCAGATGTTATCAATCCGTCCTGAAGCCTCCGACTAGGCCTACGACTAGATGACATCAGCCGAGGCCAACTGCATCTATCAAACAACTTGCTGATGTATGATTGTTATCCATAAAATTGCATTTTCAGGATAAAAGGTAACTTCTATCTAGTTCCATATATGGCGCAGGCTTCAAAACCTATCAAGGGAAGTCTGTAACAAGGTCCGCGGCGAATGGGGTAAGTTGGGGCAAGTTGGGGCGAGTCAGCCGAACTAGCCTCGATAGGTCGTAGGGTAGGCCCTACGCTTGTTGTTGTCCACTTATTGAGCACGTACGGGGGTGTTGTGTTGTACAGTGTGGCTGGAATTTAATTAAAACTTATTTTGAACTATCATTTTAGTCAAATAGATATGTGGAAATTTGAATGCAAGGTTTTGGATCATTATCGTGCAAAATTCTGATAAAAAACAGCTTGCAGGTTAGGCAATAAGGCACTTAATGTGCCTAGGTAATTTAAAATTACCACTTTAAAAAAAAGAACGTCTAAATTAAACAGAAATTATATTTCTTAAAAATCATATATTTAAAAAAAAAAAAGTCCTGGCCAAGATTCGAAACTACGATCACTGAGTTACAACTGAGGCTGGCGCCTGTTCCCCTGAGCTAAGCGGTTTGTTGCTATGATGACGATATTAAGCGATTTGGCTACTAACGGTGGAATTCACAAAAGCAAATTAAATAGTTGAGCGTTTAACAAATACTTGAACAACGCTCAAACTGTTTTTTCGCATTCACAAAGGTTCATCAATTGCTCCTCCTCTCACGTGATTAACCTAAGTTGATTAAGCACTCAAACGAGAAAATCGTATTCATGAAAGACAATCAGCGTGCCACAGATAATAAAATGCCATAAAATGTGACAAATAGCATGCTCAAATATTTAAAAAGTTGAGAGCGGTCGCGACCTATCTTAAATATTTGATTTGGAAGTATTTCAGCTTTAACGCCCGTTTTAAGGACTTTGGTAGAAGAAGTACCCCTTGTTAGAAGTCTCTGTAATGTGTAATACCTAAAAACACTACAGAAATATGTCAAAACGCAATTTCAAATGCTACTAAGAATTGCAGTTTCCGACAATAGAAATTAGTCAGCACGTCCCCAAATTGGAAGAAAAGCAATCAAGCAACACAGCCAATATACGGAATACTCCTCGCTCTCCATTATTATGCCAAGGGCAGTTATCAAAGACCCACAATCAGAACAGGATACTACCATTTCCAAAAGACTCTTCCAGACTCCAATGTTTGCTAAACTGAAGCTTGGATGCCAATGCCAGTTATCAAAAATCCTGGGTCAAAAGAATAGTTAGTACCATTATCAAAAAAAGTCCAGTGTGCGCCTTTCTAGAGTGTAGTGAACTTGGTGATTCAAAGTGTGGCTACCCATGTTTCTATCTAAATTTCAAGAATAGCTGCTGGACAAACACATTATTGCTTCATTAAAGGCTCTGGACCACAATAAAGAGACTGTTTGGTATTCTCAAAAGAAGATTTTCTTGTCCTTATTTATATCAATTATTGGGAATGGTCTGTTGGTATAGTTATAATCCCACCAACAACAGTGGAATGTGCAGTGTACTGCGTGCTCTGTTAGGAATACATGAAGTTAAGTCGTTGGTGTTGTGTAGAAGGCACCTAACATGATGTAATAGTGTAGTGAACACGAACTGCATAAATAAACACCGTCAAATCAATAATTGTTTTATTTAACAACTAATTTTTACATCATATTGATTAGTTCTAAAACACAAGTTCTTTTCCTAATCTATCCACCCATCATGTCTCACTGCAGGGGAAAAGCCATCACTCCCAGTTTTTAAGTTATTCAAGTAAAAAAGGTGTGCACCTACTTAAGGTTGTATGTTTGTTTCCCACTATACACCTAAAATTGTGTAATGAATATTTGTGTCTATCCTGTGTTTGGGTGTTATTTCTATTTACTAAAGTACCATGTCTTCATGATCTATGCTAAATTTTGGGAGCAGTGACCCCGGTGTGGATCTCGAATATAAATTATGAGTTTCATGATAATTAATGAAAACACAAAATAAAAATGAATAATTTATTTTATATAATTCAAAAATAACAAATAAACTATAGGTTCACACAGTTGAAATAGAACATTACAATGTGAAATCACAACAAGATAACAATTTGTTAAGATGAGGAACACTTTATTGCATGCACACTAAATTATTAGCAAAATTATTGTTATGAAAGTAATACATTCTCACCATAAAATACAAGTTAGGCAGTCTTATTGCTAAAAACAATCTCTTTCAGACAACCTACAAGTCAAGCTAGTTTGTTGCTGAAATACCCAGCAGAATGGTACTGTCTTTTTAAAAAAAGGCTATCATTTTAAACATTATATTTATATCGTATTATATATTCAGTGTCCTATTGATTTAATGCAAGTGGTTAGAGATTCAAACAGCTATAAAATACATATTTTGCTGTAATGCCTGCCAAATTAAAGTTTATAGTAAGTTATGTGTTTTACAAACAGTACCAATACATACAATACATTAAACGCTCCTCAGTGTCAATATTCTATTGAACAAATAGAGTCTACTACCAATAAAATTGATTGTTTTGGCATAAATATAATTCTTCTTCTCTTGCACCTTCTAGGTCTCCTTCTCCATATAAAGTTAGTCACTATAGCGGTCACAGTTGGCAAATAATATGCAATATCATCATATTTTATGTTCAACTTTTGTGGTAGTACTGCCTTATTAATTATTTCCTTCATTTTGGTTATCTGCTACTCCATGAAGAGCTGGAAAGTAAAATACTTGTTAATTACATTTGTTTTTCAGCAAATAAAGAAAGGTAGGTAATGGCTAAATTTACACAGTGGAACTTTTAACATCAAACAAAAAACTGTTTTGATTTTAACTGACTGTATTGAAGATTGTAAACTCTGCTAAATAGAGTTATTTACTTACCTAATAATCCATTTCCAAACTATCCATTTTCAGCTTGGCTTATTTTATTTGAGTTATTGTCTTTGCAGGTACTTTATCTGCAGTCAAGATCTGATAAGATCAAGTGCAAGATCTTACACTGAATGTAACGATGATCCTCCAGAAACCCAGATAGTTACTTGAAAATGTAGTTACTTATATAAACAAATTTAAAATTTAATTTAATACGTAATTCTAACCTAAATTCTTAAAATGACTGATTGACACATATTTGACATTTGGTTGCGTTCCGTTTTTACATAAAAATGAAAAAGTATTGTTTTGTTTATTCCATTTATTTTTTTTGTTCAAACATGCGTAAATTTCGAATTAATAACCAAGCTACGTTACAGTCATCTTAAATTGAGATAGATCTGTGAAAAAACCGAAGAATTGTTCATTTCCAGCAATAATTTCGACAAACAACGAAACGAATCGAGGCACAAAACCATAGTTCCATCAATTGGTTAGCGAGAACGAATGTTTCTTTTTGCAATGTTGGCATTTCGGTTTGTTTGAAAGATGCTCAGCTGATCACGGTAGAAAACTGCTTAATGAACGTTTGTGAATAGCATTTAAGTTAAGGGTGCGATTAAACTAATGGCTTAATTAGCTGAGTGAGTGATCTGATTTGCCTTTGTGAATTCCACCGTAAGATGGGCAACTTCAGTCTAAAAGGCGTCTGTACACAGTAAGTATGTACACTTCGTCTTCGACAAAAATAAACTTCTACTTATCCGCTCCGAGCAAGTGCAACTGCAAAGAAAATATGAAGTCCACTCAGAACCACAGAACAACGGGGTTGCAACTCGCAACACTGCAGCCCCTAACGGAAACACAGAGCACCCTCAGCCGATCTCAGCATTTCTTATTCACTGAGTAACTTCTTTGAACACACTTCGGAACAAGCGGCGGCAATCTGCAGGTTGTTGGAATAATTCCGTCAAGATGGATAGCATAGATTTATACTCACTGGGGGTTTTTGAACGGTTTTTCTTTAAATTGCTAAATAGACGAAGCTTAAAGAGATGTTCGTATTATTATTAAGAGCTTAAATCGTCTCACTGCAGGGCAAAGGCGTATTTTCTTAGGGGGGCCTAAGAAAATAAAGTAATCTAGGATGACTTTAGCTAATGAACTGACTTACTTATCATTCATTGCAAACTTTAAAAAATACAGGTAATTATTTTTATTTCAAATGATATTTAAAACGTTTTTATATTACTAAGAGAGGTTTTTGCAGAAGGAATAAGACAGTCGATTGATTACTCCAATTTTAATTAAGTAGTGGTTTTAGTGATTAAATGTGGTGTCACTTCACCTAATGAAGTTTCCTAGGATGACCATAGATAGTCACGTGGCTTATCGTTGGACACGTTTCCTATCATGCCGTAATAGAAAATGAGATTTGCTCGCCTTACCCCCGAATTCAGAAACGTTCATGAACGTTGAGCACGCCCGCAAACTAATGCCGCCCCGTTATTAAGTTAAAGAATATATGACAGATACTAGTAAGAGGTGCTCAGCTTTGATTGACGTCTGTGAATTTGTAGTTTGTTATTTTCATTTCTTAATCCACGTTTTACACAATGAATAGGAAAAAGTCGAGGATGTTACCTGCTGTTCATCTACCAGCCAGTATTCCTCTTGGGCCAACACCCTGCTACTTCTTCTTCTTCTTCTCAGCATTTGTGCGTCCACTACTGTACATATGCCTCTTGCATGGTTCTTCAAGAGGATCTTGATGCGGCCAATCTTTCACCCTGCTTGAACGTGGCAAATATTCATTTAAGCAAAAGTAAGGCCAGGAAGTAAATCAAAGGACACAAGAACCAAAAAATTAGCAGCAAATTTCCACATCGGAAACATGTTAGACACTCATACACGTAACCACTGATTCGGAAGGCAACATGAACCGTAAGTACGAACATGTTTGGCGCTTGGCCCCGGCGTACTCCGTTTAAGGTCCCTAACGACCGATAAAATTCCTCCCAATTCCTTTTTAACTGCAAGCGAAGTTTACCTGCGGGTCGGTAAATACCATCCCACATTTGGCCCCCGAATTGTGATTCACAATCTGTAAATAACAAGAAGAAATTCACTTTATACGGAGTTCTGCGTGATTGGAGCTCGGGTGTTCTTAATACAATTTAGCCTAACGTGTTTTTCCCTGACTGTTGCGGAATCAAAAAGAGGGTGTTTTTGACATTCTACAAGGGAACTCCGAAATTCAATTCGCAGGAAAGTTTAATTTTGTTTTTAATTTTATTTTCATGCATACAATGTGTTAGGAACACTGTTTGGAAGGTAAAGTTTTAACGCAATTGTTTTCGCTTAATTAATTGAAATGAATTTATGTTAAGGCATTTTCACAGTTAATGGTTACCGAAATTCGGAGATATTTTGCAACACTTTACACCAAATGAATAAATAAATATTTATAATAGCTATACGGGCCCGACTCACAACCCAATGGATCCCCAAAGATGGCTATCGCCAAAGGGGACGGCCTAATAAACGCTGGTGCGATGACCTGGTATACACTCGAGAGAATGGTGGACTTTTGCAGAGGATAGGGAACGATGGGGAGGACCTTTGCCCAGCAGTGGGATCTTGCAGGTTGAAAAAAAAAAGCTATACGATTTAAAAACTCCTTTTCGAGTGTGCTCCGCGTTTATTGCATTAGATTCGTCCGTCCATTTTGATTTTGCGGTACCTAGATACATACATAGGTATCCCTGTATTATTATAAATACACATTCGAAACTTCCACAGCGATGCAAACAGACACGTAGATACACGCAAATGCTTGAAAAATATTTGTCCTAGTTAGAAACTTACGATCTTCAGCGCTATAGGCACCCTATCCATTGCTCCAACAGGTCAGTGAAGTAGTGCGACAAATGTGACGTCACGGTTCAACAAATTGATGTACCTAATGGCGGCCATTACAGTCATTGTGCCCGCCCGATCGCGCACGAAGGTTGCCCCGGATCAGCCTCCAAAGAAAAAGTATGAAAGGCGATATTCATAAATTCGGGGAAAGCTATATGTACGATTTGAGAAATCCATTTCAAGTGTGCTCCGCGTTTATTTCATTAGATTCGTCCGTCCATTTTGATTTTTCGGTACATATTTAGGTTTATGTCGGAGCGTGGCAGATTATGTTTACGTGAGAGCGCTGATTAAAATTGGGCGTGTTCCGTTTTTGCCCTAAATTCGTTATAAAACGCGTGGAAACAAGATGGTTTAATAAACGCTGGCAACCTAGCATGATATGCTATAGAAATTACATAGGAAGTTCAGCTAAATAGCACGACTGGCCTTATGTTTCATAGTGTTTACATGCTGTGCCCTATTCATAGAATGTATATTATATATTCACATTAATGATTCCATTAGAATACATCTGTTTTTTTATTGTTGACATTAAATCTTGTATTTTGCATAAGAAGATTTTAAAAACACATGATTGTCCTTATAAAGCTGGACCTAGGACCTAACTACAAGAAACTGCCTAAAAGTTAATGACATATTGACGACAACCGATTACGTTTGAGGCAACTTTTTTTTTGTTTTTGGAATGTATCAGTGACGTAATATTCTTGGCTACGCCTATAATGCTTGTGTATCTATTAAGTTACGCTGGAGGTGCCCGTGGCGCAGTGAGGTGCCCGTGGCGCAGTGAGGTGCCCGTGGCGCAGTTGTGACAGTGATCGACGATGATCACTGTTGTAAAGCAACCCACGCCGGTTCGGAAATGGGATGGGTGACCACTCCGACCGAAATTTAGTGATGTGTATTTCGGGCATCGCCGTGCTTTGGAAGGCGCGTTAAGAAGTTGGTCCTGGCTGACGTCGTTATATGTCAGTCGTTAAGCCTAGTCGGAGGCCTTGGAGCGGCTTGATAACATCTGACATTAAGGTTGCTCACTAACCTTGCACCCCTCCAACAATCCGCACTGAGCCCGCGTGTTGGAGTATGGCTCAATCCACCTCATAGTTGAGGTGAGGCCTGTGCCCATCAGTGGGACGTATTTAGGCCGTTTATGTATGTTATGTATACATAAACAAAGGCAAAATCTAAAAAGTTTGCATCACACCGTCATTGTCGCCTATGACACGTAATGGAATTAATTCAACTTCGCGAGGTAATGCGCGCCGACATCGTAAAACTGAGCCTGTTTAGACAAAAGTTATCTCACAAGTTCAACCACAACAACTTGGCGACTGTCTTCAGGTGAGATAAGGAAAACTCGATTAAGAAACTAGAAAGTAATTGGGCTCACGAAAGAAGTTCATAGTACAAGTTTAATTAAGTATCGATAGAGTCGGAGACGTTGAAGGTCTCATACGGAGCAATTCTTAACACACTTCATTAGGGAAATAATTAAGGAAGTGAGGAAAATATTGGCGAGAGGAGGAAATTGTGTGTAGGTTTATTAAGTACTTAAGGGTAAATCACTTGATCACTGTCTGCAGCAGTTTTCATTTGGATGTTTTTAGTGAATTAAATACATACATAATTCTTATAAATTCTGCGTCTGAGCCTATCAGGTCCAAGCATTGGCTGAGTGGGGTCCATTTAATTTTGGACATCGTGACACTGCTGCGTGGTGGAAATAATTCTTTGTTTTTCTATTGTTTTCTCATTTCCTAACCATCTTGTTTTGTATGTTTTTTATCTGTTGCGATGTTCAGAATCCGCGACCGCAGCGCGACGCTTGTGGCTTGAACTTTAATGGGTACTTTATCTCATACTAATACTCTAACAATGTTTTGTTTCAAAACCTAAATGGATCAACTATCTGTTACTTCTTCAGAAATTATACACCTACGAGTGTGTGTATGTGTGTGTGTAAGTACCCCTCAATTTTATAGCTTCTTTTACAACTTGTATTTATTAACGTTCTTGAAAGTAAATTACTTAAAAAGTAGTTTCTTTGACTAGAAAACTTGCTTGTTGTTTAGTACTTTTATTTTGGTATACCAGCGCACTGTTTGCACGCGATACTAGCATTTGCAATGTTGTGTTTGCTCTGGAACCCACTCTTATTTTTAGCTTCGAAAAAGTTCAGCCTAAATGAGTTCTAAATTAATAAGAATTTTGTTTTAGGTTATTTCTATTCATGTTAACAATAATTCATTCGCTTTTTTACCTCGAGAACCTTAAATCAATGAAAGACTAAGTTTGGTGCCGGTGGACTTTGGAAAAAAGTGTGTTATTTATTCGTATATACGATGTCTCTTCGATAATCCTTCAAGGTTATCTTAAGTGACCAAAATCAATATAAAAATCTTTACTAAATGAACCTGTAACTGAGTTCTTTGTTGTTAAAATTACTTCAGACGAAATTAGACTATTGAGACACACACTATCCAATCGAAGGATTCCTAAATTAGCAGACTTGGGTTTATACAACTTGATTAAGATTCTGGTCATCTTCAGTTACCCTAGAGATTTTAAGCTTGAAGCAGAGCTTTCAAAATAACTATCTAAATCGGATGTATGTACTTTGTAGTATACGGAGACAACAATGCCAATTTCTAAAGTAGGTATAAAGATTGTCGAAGAATTCTCAAATAAGAATGAGGGGACTGCTCAGTTACGAAGAATCCATCCCTCTCACAGTCCTTACTCTTTGATTATAATATTACACGTAGAATCCGATTCAATCCATCCAGTCCAGTCACAGCATATAGTTTATATGAACGGCTGATATAAAATATTGCCTACGTTAGTGGGCATACGTGCTACACGCCGGAGTTATGCGCCACCAGGTAGTATAGGAAAGCAATCAAATTCTCGTTATGGCCGAACGTGATTTGTCTGCAAGAGCTGTTTGTAATAAAAGATACAAAAGTACACTCGCTATTTGTAGGTTTTATCCAGAGCAGAAATTCAGTTTTCGTTGTATGATTTAAAAGGTGGATCCACGCGGCTTCGCTGGTTTGCTATGTGAACAAGCATTTTCAGACAAATGCAGCACTCGTGGCAAACAGAAGTCGTTTTGTATTATATTTACGGCATAATGCTGAGTGGGAGCTTTAAGCACATTATTGTTTAGTTTCTAAAGTTGTAAAATATCAGCATTTTCCACCAAACAGCGTCAAATACATTTTTCTTGTCCTGTATACATAAATATGACACAAAATCGGAATTGTCTGGTCCCAAAACAGGGTATTCCCTTGTGTTACAGTACTCAGAAGCAACGACGGTAACACAAACACCCAGACCCAGCACAAAATATCTATTTCAACAACAAACATTGGTCCGGTAAACGAACCTGCGCCTCTTTGAGTCTTAACCAGCGCTCGTGTTATGCTATAATAATCATATAAGTATCTAGATTTAATGGGATTTTCAATCCTGAAAGAGTTTCTAAATCAGGCAGCCCTAACCCTAGTTACAGTCGTGATACGGGAATAATAACAGGATTACTGCCTTAATCGAACGTAATTAAGTAGCAAAATGTCACTAATTAGTGACGTGGCTTATGCAGTGAGTGATTAAGTGTTAACAACTGCCTCAGTATGCCCACTGCTGGGCACAAGTTACACCTTAACTATGACAAAAAGCCACAAGCCATATATCAGTGTGGTGCGGGCTCAGTGTTGATTATTTTAAGTGTGCAAGGCTAGTAACAAACCGGACTGCCAGATGTTATCAAATCATCGACGGGCCTTCGACTAGGCTTAACCAACTGACTTGACGAAACAATTGCTTTATGTGTCTTCCGAAGCATCCGAGTAGAAAGCTACCCTAAAAATCGGTTAGGGTGGTCACCCATCCCCTCAACGACCTCACGTGGGTTTCTTGGCAACGGCAAACGTTGCCGATCCTCTGTTCCCACAAAAACCTCTGTGCATACGTAATTTATTTAAATTACAGATAGTCAAATAATTCAGTTTCTATGCTATCTGGGCTCTAGTAATCTCTAATTAGTTATATCCTCGAACTATATAACCTAAGCTCTTATATCAACCAACGTAACAACTTTCTTATTTATGCTACACGTAAATAACAACCTTTCAGTTTGGAAATTGGCTTCTTGGTTAGCAAAATACACCAACATTGTGACCTCGGGAAGAAAAGGGGTTTTTACCAAATTTCCATGGCCTCGTTATCGATGAGTACCTTGGCATGGGTAGCTCCCCGTGGACCGGAACGGATTAACCAATGGGTAGCGAATTTTAAAATATTGTCCCTGGATATTTCTCATTAGAGATAAGATGGCACGTGGAAAAAGCCTACCAGGGGGTTAGCCGTGAGTTAAAAATGTATTGAAATGATATTATAAGACATTTTGACTAGTCACTTATCTATAGTATGTTCGCGATAAGAATGCAGTCATTTTTTAATTTAATTCCGTTACACGAAGATAAACTCAGGTACAAAACCGTTGCGTTTGAAAGAATGCGTCCATGTGGGCACTGTAAACTTGACTTTCTAATTAGGAACGATTTGATCGGTTAGGGGGCGTGCTAGGTAGAAGGATGACATGTAATTCCATACGTTTTTAGCACTTTCTATTATGTTACTTGAAGTTTCACCCTGTCGTGTTACTGTTTGTCTTTACAGGAGGATGTATGTAAGCTGTTTAGTTATTTATTTGATGTACGAATGATCATCGACGCGAACGATGTTAATGGATAATATTTACCTATTTATAATTTAAACCTTTTTCTCATGTAAGTGACAGTGTCTTTTTTGAGAAATAAAGAATCTTTAAACCTATATGCAGGAGGTAAACTCTACGTCACAGTATCAGGCAAGTCGGACCAAATGTCTGGTAAAAACCTGAAACCTCAACAGAAACTCAAATATGTTCAAAAATTCTCCACCACCCATAAATAGACATAGTATGTTTCTAAAGTAAGCAAATATGTAGGTACGCTGTGGCCGGAGTTTGGACCCAAAGATTATCAATTTAATTAAGATGCGTAAACAATTTTCAAATTTTGATTGTGAATTAACGTGGATGAACCATTTTCCGTAAACCTCTAAATATTCTGAACATGATCTGTCAATCTCAGACCTTTTTGTCCTAAAACAATGACGATAGTTAAGAACTGGCATTTAATCACTTAACATTATATTGCTCAAAATAGTGACACCTTATATTATTTAAGTCGCCAGTATTATCGGATACCTATAAACTTAGAACATAAACCAGTACTAACCTTTCCAAAAGTGTTCGAAACTTTTTAAACATTTAACATTCGCAAATGTGGATATTTAATCTTTTGGAGCGGATGATGTTATATAAACTACAGTCGTAATAATGTCTAAATGTCATTCATTTGTGATCTTTGCTCCTTCCAAAAATAACGTTATTTTGCAAGATTAGCGTAGCGGTTTATGTCTCATGAACGTAACAAACAGACATTTTCATATCATATAGTATGTAAAAGCACAGATGAAACGAAAAACACCAGTCTGTACTATACAGGTTGTTTCAAAAATACCCCGTAGTCGTGAGCGAAATATGCATGTTTACATAACATACACATCCATAAACGGCCTTTGAGCGTCCCACTGCTGGGCACAGGCCTCATTTGAACTATGACGTGGAACGAGCCATACTCCAACACGCGGGCTCAGTGCGGATGGTTGGAGGGGTGTATGGTTGGTGAGCAACCTTAACGTCAGATGTTATCAAACCGCCCTTAGGCTTCTGGCTAGGCTTAACGACTGACATCCAGGGACGTCAATGTTTAATTATTATTTTTTTTAGGTAGGGGAAATGCTTTACGCATGCCCGTCCCCCGGGGGACGGACGGGTTATGTCGGACTCACCACTGGAAAGGTGGTATACCAGTGGCCCTACCGACTAAAACCCCTACTACTCCCTCTAATCGTCCGTAGTGGGGGAACACGGTGAATAGCGCGAGGCCTGTTACGCGTTCCCCCGGACGGAGCCCGCCTGCATGGTGGGCCGGAAGCGACCCCCCCTTCGTGAGGGGAGGCCAGAAGGGACAGCCGCGGATGTCAGCCGTCCCTACCAGGCAGCGGTGAAACCTGCGCAATGCTGGCGGCAGCACCCCCGTACCGCGCGCCAGCTGGCCACCGTACGCAGACCCTACTGGGCCCGCAACCACGAGCCACCCAGGGGGTGGCTCCGCTGCCGTAACCTTCGGTACGGCCCCGCCGGGCCGCGACGCACAGGGAGGATCACCCTCGGGTTACTGGCCCCCACCAACCGGTTGTGCGCCGCGGCCCCAACCACGCGCCTCAAGGCGCCTGCAGGCCCCACTGGCCCCGCAGCCCCACGCCGCCCTTACGGGCCGCAGCGGGTGGGTGTCCAGTCCACCAAACTGCCACGCGTGGGTTCTCTTCGCTTCCCGGTGGTGCCCCTACCACCGGTACTTGGCCCCCTCGCCACGCCGAGGCGAGAACCCATGAGGGGGACGTCAATGTTTACATACTGCAACTAATTACAAGTCCGAGTGATTGTCCAAACGTTGTGATTGATGATGGTGTTATGAAACTATGGCGTCATCTTACTAGCATCCTTATCGTAGTGGCTTAAGGAACGCAATTGGGGCGCACGGCAATTTGCGTGTCAAGGTCTTAAGTTTGGAACTGTAACATCACTAGCATTCCACCCCTGCTTTGGACAGCACAAAACATAGGGTTTTGAAAAATAATAACAATACCTTTACTAATGATTCATTTTCATTTTTATTGTACAGAGGCGCGCACATCTACCCTTACCTATGTAAGGGTAGATGTGTGCACCTTATGCGGCTGACATTAGACCCACTTTGCAATGGTTTTGTAAAGGTTGATGCGTGCTCCTCTGTACATCTGAATCTTGGATACCTCATCAACAACCTATGACTTTATAATAGTATTGAATTAGTCTCTTCTTAATTCATCTTTAAATAAAGGGTAAGCTTTATTACACCTACTAAAACTATTTCGTTATAGAGGATATGATCCCAAATTAGGTAGAGAGAGAGGATGAAGTGAATAGACGGACAGACAACTTTGTATTTGTATTATTTAGGGATTTCACTTGGGTGACTTGCGCGAATTTTAAAAGGGTTGAGCGGGTTAAATAAGAAAGTGGGTGAGTTATAGTTCAAAGGTTAATGGAACTTATTTATAGATTCAAATAGATTCCAATTTTCATCTTTTTATTATTTAACGCACTTGTTTTTTAATACAATGATGTGGTAAAATCGGTGGGTGGAAATATCGTGGTCGCGGTTTTCTGTGCTAAGCAGACAGCAAAAGATACTTTGTTTTTCAATAATAAGTAATGTTACATACTGCACAGAAGTTGAAAACAAAATAAAACTAATGAAAATCTGAGTGCAGGCGCTGTCGGGGTCGCATTCGGAGAGAGAATAAAACTATTAAATTACGAGCATTTTACTAACAGGCGTTTAACACTAATAGATTTATCTGATATGACACATTTTGGACGTCAATGAACGTTTACAGGCGTTTAGTATGAAATGCCGATTGCGGATGCGGAGACGCTAGAAACTTGGGAAATCGAACCAACAAGGCGCAGTGACGTAGCTAATAGGATTTGCTATTCCACGTACGTAATTAAACGATCTGCAAATAAATGTTCTTTTGGTAGACGTCTCGCTGTACGGTGAGTCACCTCGTGTACTCAAGAATGACGTTTAGAGACGTCGCGATCTTATTAAATCTCAAACTCTCCAGAGGGATCCTTATTTACAAAGATAAAAATCCAAACAACCCAGATAAAGGCGGTTAGGCTGACTCTTCTTTGTAACATTAGGCTTTTGACTACTCTGTATGTAGATATTATTATGTGTCGATCAGTTTCTGAAAGGACAATACCTAGAAGGTAAGTGGCATGTAACGCAATTGTATTAATCAAATAAATATATTCATATAACGACGCAGACGTTATTTCTAGTGGTGGTGCCACTGGTAAAATTTTAACAATGGACGGTGTATAATTCAAAATTGTGTCATTGTATTCAAATGTACCAACAAATGTTAGTTGAGATGATATTTATGCATTCAATGTTTCAGTATAGGGTGACAAAATTTGTTTAACAACCAAGTATCCAAACCCCCACAGTATCCACACATAAATGTTATACAACAGCAACGAATTAACCGAAATAGAAGCAGACGAAGTTAACTTGACTCCGCAACAGAATGAATGTTGTTACTAAGGGAACTTTGTTGAAACTGAGCAGAATAACTCTACATGTTAAACTAGGTGAAGTAACATGGTTTAAATCGGATTTAATCAGCGCCGATGTAAACATACGATATTTTAGGTGGTTTAAACTTTGCTACTTGAATATAAGCTACACTTAGATGGTCGTGGCTTAGTGGTGATAGTCTATCGGTAACGATTATTGATATCATGCGTGGGGCGTCAACACACGCTGCCGCCTCAGGTGAGTTAGGCGGGGTGGCGGGCTCAGTAAAGCCTGGCTTATCATCCCTTTCGGTGGCTCGAGGTTGTTGGCCTAGTAAGGCCCACGTACGGGAGACACATTGCTAGGCGTCCACTGAGACGGCGGAAGAGCCTGCGTTCTCCAGGCGCCTTCGTGGCCTACCCTCTTTATTAGGGAGTGGGCTGGAGAGGGGACCCGTCAGGACCGGGCACTGGCGGCGGAGCAGTATGGTTAAGCCTTTAAGGTAGATTAACCGCTTAAGTGTTGCGGTCGTGCGCCGAGGTTTTTGAGTCAATAGTAGTCCGACGGAACCTCGTCGTCTTCTCGGCCGCAAGGTATCCACGAAAATTTACCCACGATACTAAAGAAAACAGTAGACGATTGTGGTTGGCGGTAGACATAGGACAAGTCACATAGGCCAAGTGACATTCGTCCAAACGTTAATCTTAATTCCTAATTCGAATCGTGTAGGTATTTCGTGTCTGACACTTTCGTAACAGTAGTAACCAATGTGATTTCTAGACGTACGGTAAGTAAAGCTGTCACATATACCAGCCAACATTTATTTGAACGTTGATCTCAATTTCTGAGTCATTTCGTCACTGGTCAGTCGCCGGACCGCAGAAGGCAGCCGAGCGAGATCCACTTAGTCCCTATTAGCAGCACCCAAACGGCCACTAGCCGCCACTGGCCAAAGCTTAGCCGTAAAATCAATTAATTTTCGACTAATCACCCGAAAGGAAGGGTCACTACCGCCACAGGTCATTGCATGAATAATTTGCGAGGGCCACTTCGTACCCTGCGGCGCCCGCGCCTATTAAATTGTGGTCAGGCCCGATTACGGTTCGCAGCTTTGACGGGTTGCTTACGCTATCTGACAGTTTTGGCTGGATAGATTAACATGGATAGATAAATATCAGTATACATTTACCAGTTAGGTACTTGTCTAAGTTTGGCAAATTCAGTACGGTACTACAAAACGTCTCTCAGTCAACACTTTAGAAAATGTTCATCAGAGGCTAATTGTAAGTGAACATTGATTTAGTACAAAATCCAGGGTTTATTTTATGGAAGCTTATTTTTTTGAGTAACACTGAAAATATTGGTGAATGAATTTGTTGTTGTCATTTTTAAAAATAAATTAAGTGACCAGCATCATATTTTCGAACGTAGTTTGAAAAGCAATTTTCACTTTTTTATAAAAGTTTAAAAGTTGTGCATCCCTCTGTGAACCAACTGAACCGATTTTATTTGCACTCGTCACTGCTCAAACGGAAAAAAGTTCAAAAGAGGATACGTCTGCTTTTATTCGAAAGCTACAAAGTTGGTAAAAAGTTTTGAACAAAAGTGGGACGGTTATTTTTCTGTTCCACTGGTTTTTGGGTGTCAAGTCGAGTGGCCTATTTTAGGAGAGTCCTTTAGCACTAGCTCGAATAGTTGCTGAAATGGCTTTGTGTAGGGGAATGGAGGGAGAGGGACGGAGGGAGTGTTTAGTAACTCGGCGCATCGAGGACACTCCACAGAGGACGTACTTCACGTTTGTTAGCCGATTAACTTCTCTTTTAGAATTAGTTTCATGCAAGTACCTTTAGGGTTAAGTATAGCTAAGCAGTTTTCAAGTAGGTTTGACTTTGAAGACAAAGTGATAATTACCGCTCCTACATACACTATAGTAGATGGAACACTGTGGTATAGTGTGCCCTTGAGTTTTAAAAGTTTTGTGTAGTGTGACGGGACGGTGTGCAAATTGTATATTACTGTTATGTACCATTTTAATACACGTTAAAATTCTGAATAAATATGAGAATGCTAATTCTTGTGATTAACTCATCTTCTGACCTGAAAAACACTTTTTTATGAATTATACTTTCGTTGTTTCGTCCTTCGAGATTAGATTAATTGTAGTAGCACGTACTTGTGTCGCCTTTCATGCACTATAAGTTAAAAGCAGGTCAAATGCATTATTTGTAAAAAAAAAAATCATTTTGACCTGACAACGTCACCCTCTGACAACGGTAACTCATTCGCGTTTTAGTGCTTCGCTGATCATCACATATTTTTCCCTTTATAAGTGTTTTGAGTATTGTAACGATGCCTAAACGAAGTTATACGGACGACGAAAGTTATTATTTAAGGAGGAAAATAAGAAAAATGGAGAAGAAACTTGAAAGACGCGAGCGTTCGCGCAACAAGAGACATCATTCCGATAGTTCGTCGGTGACTGCTTCGCCGGCGGTACCGATATTAGAGTTCGAAGGTGGGTTCTGAAATAATGTGAATGAGTACCGAAACATTTACATTTCATGTCATGGAGTTTCCTACTGCAAGTTACATGGATTACATACATATTTGACTTAACTGGACGTCATGCTACGCCATAGACAGTGATGTGTTCATCTTAAGGGGATGATGCCTTCATTTGATTATGGCATGTCATGTGTTTGTGTACATTTGAAAGGAATGTTACCTACACGTTATGTGACTTATGAATTATGTTTTCTAAATTATTCGTGCTGTGTACATTTTATAAGGAATGTCACCTTCACGTTATTTAGATTCCGACAAATATTGGATGGATAGTGTTGTGTACATTTGACAGGAATGTTACCTTCACGTTATTTAGATTCCGACAAATATTCGATGGATAGTGTTGTGTACATTTTATAAGGAATGTCACCTTCACGTTGTTTAGATTCCGACAAATATTGGATGGATAGTGTTGTGTACATTTGACAGGAATGTCACCTTCACGTTATTAAGATTCCGACAGATATTCTAAAGATAGTGTTGTGTACATTTGACAGGAATGTCACCTTCACGATATTTAGATTCCGACTGATACTTAATAGAATGCTGAGGAATTTATAAGGAATGTTACCATACCGTAAATTTTAAGTTATTTTCAATGAATCTTGTGGTCACCTAGCTGGGGTGAACCCGGCGTATATCAAAATGGACTTTTGTTTTATAACAAGACAGAAGGCTTCTAGGTGAATCTTGTTACAGGTGAAATGGATCCACAATCTGAAGGGGACTTAGTGCCGATTATGACAGATGAAATTGTATCAGGCCCGTCTACCTCTCATGTATAAGATGCCGAACCTAACGTCATTGTTGCACAGCCAAACCAAACAGAACAGTCTACTGATACTGTACTTGCCGAACCCGAATTGGATGACGAAATCCTAGATATGTTGGGAGAGACTCCTTCAAATGATAAAAAATTCGCCTCAAAAATTCAGCACGATTTGGCCTTACGCTTAGAACATAT
Source organism: Udea ferrugalis (assembly GCA_950022985.1). Lineage (NCBI taxonomy): Eukaryota > Metazoa > Arthropoda > Insecta > Lepidoptera > Crambidae > Udea > Udea ferrugalis. The sequence goes on from OX465533.1 coordinate 7,966,163, forward strand.
TGCGACTGCAGGTCTAGGCAAGGATTGTAAGAAAGAACTTTTGTTGAGACACTTGATTCCTGAGAATTGTAGAAAAATTGACGCACCAAAGTTGAACCCTGAGATTTGATCAAGGCAGCTTTGTCAGAGATATTGATTAAAAAAGACAAAGCATTAGAAAATAAACAGATGCAGCTGGCCGCGGCCATTTCCTGCATTGCTGCGGCTTTGACTCGGTTTTTTTCATCGGAACATAGAGATCAGAACGTCATAAAAACTTTGATTGAAGCTACACGTTTATTAAGTGACTCACAATACACTGAGTCGATGACGAGAAGGAGATTTATATGTTCCACGATAAAGAAGGACATAAAAGATCATCTGTTGAAAACAGATATTGATGACTTCCTATTTGGGGAGAAGTTGTCTGAGACTTTGAAAGCTGCTAAAGCAATTTCTAAGTCAGGTGCTGAAATCAAATTACAGATAAATAAGAAGGATATACCAACGCTAAAACCAAAACCAGCTTCAACCCATTTTTTAAACTCGAGACCTCCACTCCCGCCGAGCAGACTGCCGGGAGCACCGAAGAGGTCGCAGCCTGCAGCACCGGCTCCGACGCCAGCGCCGCGCCAGTGGCAGCAGCAACAGCCGCCGCGACCGCCGCGGCGCTCGCAGCAGCGACCGGGCCAGCGTCGCTAGATTCCGTAGGTTCAGTAGGTCGTCTATCTCTTTTCTACGACCAATGGCGATTATTAACTAATGATCCTATTATTTTATCATGGATAAAGGGCTATAAGATTCCCCTATGTGAATCCATCACGCAGACCTGCTAACCAAACTTGGCGATGTTATCTTCAACTGAATCCTTAAAATACAGAGTAGCTATCAATGAACTTATGAATACTGGAGCTATTTCCGAATGTAAATCATCTGCAGGAGAGTTTTTTTCTAGTTATTTTTTAATTAAAAAGCCCAATGGTAAGAACAGATTCATATTAAATTTAAAAAGATTAAATGAACACATTACGACACAACACTTCAAAATTGAAGATTTGAGAACAACTCTTAGACTTGTTTCAAAAAATAGCTACATGGCTACTCTGGATTTAAAGGACGCTTATTATCTCATATCAATTCATACAGATTCCAGGAAGTATCTAAGATTTAGATTTGAAGATACGAAAAACTTTCACATAAGTTTAACGTCGGAAAAAAGAGAAGTTATTAAAAAAGAACTGCGGTTCTTTCAACGCCAGGATAGTTGCAAAATAAGAAGTTTCGCAAGATTGCTCGGACTCCTCACTTCATCCTGCCCCGCAGTCCAGTACGGTTGGTTGTACACTAAGCAAATGGAAAGAAGCAAATACCTTGCCTTAAATAACAATAATAGTTACGATAACTATATGTCTCTGCCGGAACATTTACAGGAGGATTTTTCCTGGTGGCTTAAAACTATAGACATAACAGTAAATCCTATTAGGCAAGATGTTTACTGTCTAGAAATTTTTTCAGATGCAAAAAGGGTGGGGGGTAGCATGCGGCGAGGAGACCGCCAGTGGTCAATGGAGTATCGAAGAAGCAGCCAAACATATAAATTATTTGGAACTCTTGACAGCTTTTTTAGGCTTGCAAACCTTTGCTAAAAGTTTTAAAAAGTGTCAGATATTGTTGCGTATTGACAATACAACAGCTATCTCATATATCAACCGTATGGGTGAAGTTAGATTCCCACACCTTACCGAAATAACTAAACAGTTATGGCAGTGGTGTGAGATTAGAGAGATATTTGTATACGCTCCATACATAAGCTCTACTGATAATGAGATAGCAGATGCAGAGTCACGCAAGTTTCACCCAGATACTGAATGGGAACTAAAAACAAGTGCTTTTAGTAAAATTGTTCAGGTTTTAGGAAAACCTCACATAGATTTATTTGCATCTAGGGCAAATACTAAATGTGGCAACTATGTATCATGGAATAGAGATCCTGGGGCATGTGCTGTGAACGCTTTTACTTTAAATTGGCAACAACTTTCATTTTATGCATAATAACTGATCACGCCGAAGGTATTGTTGTAGTCCCATTCTGGCCCACACAAGCCTGGTTTCCTTTATTCCAGGATCTTCTTTGCTCAGAGTTAGTTAAATTCGAACCATGTAAAAACGTTCTATTGTCTCTTTCCAACAGCATACCCAAGGTGACGTTGATTGCAGGGAAGTTATCCGGACGGCACTACTGAAGAGGAGTGTACCTCCATCAGCCTTAGATATTATGATAGCTTCCCTCTCTCCTAATACATTAAAACAATATGATGTCGCGATTCGACGTTGGGTAAGCTTTTGTGAAGATAATAACATTAACAAGTATGAGGCGTCAACTCCGCAGATATTTTATTATTTTACCGAATTATTTCATTCTAATTTAAAATTTGGATCATTGAACAGTCATCGCTCCGCTTTGTCATTGATTTTAGGATCGAGAGTAGAATCAGATGACCGTATCAAAAGATTGTTCAAGGGTTTCTTTAGACTCCGTGCTCCAACACCGAGGTACAACATTACCTGGGACCCTTCAATTGTTTTAAATTTCTTATCCAATTGGTACCCTAATGAAAGTCTCAGTCTATATCAATTAACTAAAAAGACTGTGACATTACTTATACTAGTGACAGCTCACAGAGTCCAAACTATTAATAAAATAAATTTAAATAACATTATAATAAAGGACCAACTCATATTTATCAAGATACAGGATTTGATTAAAACCTCTCGCCCAGAAACTCCACAACCTAGCCTGACCATTCCTTTTTATGTAGAACGACCAGAAATATGTCCAGGAGACGCTATAAAAGCATATATTGATAGAACACAGTCTGTTAGAAACAGTATAAATAGCCTTTTTATTAGTTTTAAAAAACCACACTAGGCGGTGTCGAACAACACCATTAGCCGTTGGATAAAGGACATATTATCAGTAAGCGGAATTGACACCTCCATGTTCTCAGCTCACTCCACCAGACACGCCAGCACCTCGGCTGCTCATAGAGCAGGCATCAGTATTGATACCATCCGAAAGACGGCTGGGTGGAGTGGAAATTCTACTGTTTTTGCCCGGTATTACCACCGTGAGATTCTACCTCATCAATCTGATGAATTTGCTATTTCAATTCTCAATAGCTAACAAAGTCACGTTAAGTTAGACTTTGAATTTTATTCCATTTATCATTATTGCTAATGATTATAAAAATTTATGTAACCACAAAATGTTACAGTTACTTTATATTATTTTTCAAACAACTAGAAATTGTTTTATGTTAAAATTTGTTAACTAGATAATAAAGAAAAATATGATTTCCTAATATTTCACTTACTTTCAAAATCTACAATTAATCTAATCTCGAAGGACGAAACAACGAAAGTATAATTAATGATTAAACGAACTTACCTGAAGTGATGTTCTATCATAATTATACGAGTTGTTTCGTCCGAGAGATTAGCTCCCTCCCACCCTAGACCCAATTAGGTGAAATATTAGGTTCAAAGCTTTCAACTAAATGAGTTACCGTTGTCAGAGGGTGACGTTGTCAGGTCAAAATGTTTTTTTTTTTTACAAATAATGCATTTGACCTGCTTTTAACTTATAGTGCATGAAAGGCGACACAAGTACGTGCTACTACAATTAATCTAATCTCTCGGACGAAACAACTCGTATAATTATGATAGAACATCACTTCAGGTAAGTTCGTTTAATCATTAAGTAAATGGCCTTAAGTTTCGCGCTTCCTTTCATAATCTAAACATGCTTGTTGGGAGGATCGATCGTGATCGTGAAAAATGTATGTAATGTAGGTTAGGTAGAGGTAAGTATGTGAAATATCAAAACATGCTTCTAGTTGTTCAAATACAAAAAACAATGAAAAAAAACGTAATTTTAATCTTTTTATCTTATATCATAGCCATTACGTAATAAACTATCACAGTTCTGAGCTGCAAATTTGTCTAAACTGCAATGGTGAGAGTACAGGTTACATAGGAAACCAGAATAGCGGCCTAGTCTTTGTCCCAGTGCGGAGTGACCGCTGCACGCCGCTCGAGAGTGAAGGGCCCTCACAGGGCGCTCCTCGACGCACTCCACGTCTGTTACCCGACTAACTTGTGGTTATTAGCGGCTATGGGGTTGCTTTGGCAGTCCACTAGATGGCCTTTTATTATTAAAATCACGGTACATGTTTAATAAACATCATCACAGTATAAACCATACAGTAGGCTATCTAAGGCCGCCCGCCGAGTTATTAGCCTAGCGTGCACACAGACACGCGGGCACAGCCCGTCCGTACTGCCGCCTCCCTATGCCTCCCTATTTTATGCTAGCGTGTGCGTGAAATCGCGTGCGCGTGATATCGCGACACGGCGCGCGTGTCGCGATATCACGTGCCACTCTCGGTTTGGATGTGTGCGTGAGCGTGACGCACACATTCAAACCGAGAGTGGCACGTTTGTATTTAGATGTTCTACTGTATGGTTTATACTGTGACATCATCATGTAGATGTACAGGACGATTGATACAAAATGACATTCATGGTTTTCATTCTCGACGGCAGCGGTGCGAGGGGCGTTGCGGGCAACAAGGTGTTGCGGGGCTGTCTACACTTGCACCACACTTGCAGTTTCAAAGAAAATAGCCTCAGAGGCTGATAGGTACCTAATAACAACAACATAATTTTAAAGAGACATTTAAGTAAGTAAATATCACAATAGAAACACTGAACAACCATAAATGTTCGTCAAATGACTGTTTGTCCTGGATGGGGTTGAACTTAGGAACTACTGCTATATAGGCAGGAGCACTACCAACAGAGCCAACAAGCCAGTAAAAGCATTTTACCTCAAATTCTAGTAATTTGTCTTCCAATTTTGTAATCAGTGACAAATTCAAAGAGATTTCGACTGAATAAACGCAATCACCTAACGAAATTGGATACCTAGTTACAAGATTTTCAGGAAATTATTCAGAAAACATATTTATAATAAGTTTATAAGCTCGGCGAAGGCGATGGCACCGGCCAAGAATAACTTTTAATTGTTTTACCATTTATACAAGATGGAAGCCGGCCAAACTCGGGCCATTCATGAATTTATTCCGTTGAAATAAGTAGCTCCAAGGAGGCTCGAGTGGCCAAGAAACAAGTTTTTTTAGTTGGAAATATTAAGGAAACGTGTAGTTTTTTGATCATCATCATCATATTAGGGGTGCCTATGGCTTAGTGAAGGAATTGAATTGGCAACGCCTAGCGATGTTAAGCTGGCAGGCAAGTTCACCACCACCTAGGTGATGGTGAACAACCCGGTCCTGATTTGAGAATATATTTGTCAGGCCTACTTAGGAAGCTTGCTAATCCGTTGGTCTAGACTGTCATTGGCGAGTCATTACTTTCCCTAGGATCCAGTTTCGCCGCCAAAGTTCCACGGTTGAGTGCCGTGAGGTTTTAGTCGGTAGGAGTCCGACATAACACAAACGGTATGCTATACAAAAGGTATCCAAGGGGTTCCCCACGAAAAAAAAGGCTGTCATCGCTGGATGTCAGTGGTAGGCTTGTAACACTTTAGTTCAAGGGGCTAGTCTGATATTCAAGTGCTTATTCACCTTGTCAGGTACTTGTGTTCCTGCAACTTCCCTTGTCTTAAAGGGTTGTTTAGTTATATCCTTGACTATGTATGTTTGATTTATAAGCAAAACGTAATACTAATAACATCAAAGAAATTGCAAATGTACAACTCGCGTGCTGATTTGAAGAATATTATTACCGCTGCAGGCCTGTAATAAACATTTTCTGTGTTTTCACACGTGATTATTTGATTTATTTGTAACCGTTAGTTTACAATTACATACGTCTTGTGCGATTTGTACAATTTGTTTATTATTTTCCAGTGGCAGTGAATCGGCAGCGATCGCCGTTGTGAAGCAATGCTTGCTGGGTCAGAAATTAGAAGGGTGACCCCGCCCGAATTTTAGTAATGTGTGTTTCGGGCAACATCGTGCCTCGGAAGGCACGTTAGGTAAATAGTTGGTGCCGGTTGACGTCGCCAGATGTTAAGCTTAATCGGAGGCCTTAGGGAGGCTTGATAACATCTGACATCAGGGTTTATCACTAACCTTTCATAACTCCAACAACGCGTACTATGCAAGCTCGGATGGTTTGTGTCACTTCACAGTTGAGATGTGACCTGTGCCCAGCAGTGGGCATCTATCTAAAAAAACATTGAGTGACCAGGTTTCAAGGCGGTTTTCAACTTGACAGATTAACTCTCTCTACCACTAAGTATATCTATATAAATAAATACACGGGCGCGTTTCATAGTAATTATTAAATTTCGTGGTCCAAAATAAACGAGTGCATTTTAGGCAACAATATGTAAGGATTTCCTTCTTCGTGAACTCGTAAAGTTATTATAGTACAGCTAGGCTACGAGGAGTCTCCATTTTGAGTAACGCTTCCGCATTTGCTCGGCGGTTTGTTAATCTTTTGTAAAGGTTCCGAGAAAACTGGTAACTACCATTCATGTCGTTAGTACCTACATGCAGGCCATTAAAGTGGAGATTTCGCGAGGATAACACGGCCCTGGCTGGACTTGCAGACTGCTAAGCATTACTTATTACCCTCCACCTCGACGAATCGCTGGCCGCTCTCCTACTGCGGACTTAAACGGGTCACTGACGAATCGCTACATTACCGTTAACAGCATTCGATTAAATTCCCAGCTAACAAAGATGTGAAGATAAGAATGAAAAATAACACCCTTGCTTAATTACTCCGCGCAAACAGCGGGCTTAACAATAGATTTCAGAGGTCTTTTGGCGAGGGCTGCCATGCCACGACAATCCTGAAGTGACACAGAAATAACAATTGTCAATTTCTTGGTTAACTGTGCAAATGGTTTTAATCAAACGTTGAATCAAAACTGAAAAATTGAAAAAATAACTGAACACTGCACATATTCTATTGATAAAATAATATTTTGTTGTTAAAATGGCATGGGGTGAGGCAATGGTGAGGGGAGGCATATTGAGGATGCAAGCAGAAAACACTTTTTCAAACCATCATCAAAGGAAAAATACATGAAAAGAGCAGCGGAGGGCAGGAAATTTCATACAAAATTTATAGAATTGAAGATGTTGGCAGAATTTAGAGACTCTTTTTGCAACCTGATGTCTAAGTTCGCATCCAGAACCAAATCTGTCGCAATAAATAAATGGGACCAAATTAAAGCTAGATTGAACCTTGGAGTAGAGTTTTATCCAAAACAAGAAAGCTGCCTAGTCGTGAAAACCTTGCCTGCCAACCCTAAAACTCGCGAAGACCGCGCCGCAAACATGGCGAGCTGAGACATTTCTCAACTAGCGTAGTATAATTCTTTGCGGACGTTAATTAATTTTTCATTTCTCCACTCGTCGTACCCTCCGGACGAATGGGAAAGAAAAAACAATACAATTACACCGCAACAATCCCTAACGAGCAGACATTCGAGCGGAATTCCTAATGGCGCAAAATTATGAGAAGCTTCAAATAATCATTAAACATAAACGCGTAATGGTTTCCCATTCAAATGATAGCTCGTAGCGGTTAACTGCCTCGGTAATGTCTCAACACAATCTCTTCCGAGGAAAATTGTTGCGTTTTACTGTGGTATTAATGAGTTATAGCCTATTAAAACATAACAAGAACACATTTCTTTATAGGGCCGTCTTGAGTGTCGGCAGTTAATTTAACAGCCATTTGTGCGTACGACCGGGATGATTATGAATGTCCCGGTCGCCATACCGCTTTGATTAATCAGCCCTATCCTAATTCTGGGAATAATGCATGGATAATTCGCCTTTGTTGTACAATTGGGCCTGCAACTGAGAGGTGCGAGAGGGACACTCACCTGTTTGCTGATGCACTGCTCCCTCTGTTATGGCCTGATATATTATTAAGAACAGCTTTGTGGCTCCGCGTGTAAAAGTGGGAGCTTCCTTTACGAGGATATAAAATAAAATATGATAGGCTCGTTTATGTCAGGAATAAGTTACGTAATTAGATCAATGGTTTTCCTATACCAATGTGAAGTTGAAGTTGAGCTTGAATTGAAAGTAAGCATATCATTAACGCTATAAACGTTGTAAAAATTGAATATGGCATTATATACATAACAGTGCTTTTACTCAAGGCGATGTATCAGGGCTGCAACACTGGTTAGTATAACTAGGGAAGATGCACAAAAAAAGTGCAGCTGTTGTACGAGTATAGTTACGAGGAATCAGTAGAACTAGCGTGCTAATAGCGGAGTATTTGTCCCTTACTTTTGATTTTAATGCGACGATTCACGACAGTAGCAACAAAGAAATTTCATAAATTATGTGAATAGTGTTTCTCCATTGAAATCTTTCTAAAGCAGCGTTTGTTTTGCTGGCGGCAGAAGCAAAGCGCGAATGAGCACTGCAACCACTGCAATGTGAAGGCAACTGCTTCAGCACTGTGACCGCGCGGCCAAGTCGCCTAATGTGAAAGCACTTTAAATCTCTTGCTTGCTCAGTCAAGTCAAGTATTTGCACGAAATTGCACGCCGGCGCAATCGATGTCACGACGCAATCGCATACGACTGCAATCTTTGAATCCATTCTAATGCAACATTACGGTAATGCTCCGGTGCAGCTGCTGCCGTGCTATTGTCTCTTTGAATGGATAATATAAGATATTGGAAGAGTAACAAAGTCATAACATAATATTAGAAATATAGATTTCCTTCTTTTTTTAAATTGAATTCAGGACTATTTAGTGGAATGATTTTCTTGCTTGGTTTGGAATGACATCCTGGGTAAACGACACCCTGCATAACCTTTAACTGATTTAAATTGACTAGATATTAGAGAGAGTAGCGATTTTAAATTTGATAACATTATTTTCGTTCATGAAAGATCAAACCAATACCACTTTTATTTATTTATTATTTTTCCCAAATAAAGTAAGTAAAAATGGCGGACTTAGGCGTTCTCTACCAATCAACCACACGGGCAGATAGAGAAACTAAGGCGGTAAATAATACATTTTAATATCAAAATATGAACACTTTTCGCATAACTTCATTTAAGGGAAGTACTTAGGGCACTTACTTACTCGTAATTCCTTTTCTCATTGGAAAGTGTTTTTTAAACAACACATTTCGATGTGGTTTAGAATGTCAGTACTTTCCCCAAAACATCAACCTACTCGTATTTCAACTATCCCAGCAGTCACTGTTTCCTTCCGAAGCAAAACAGTTCGAGGGGAAAGCAGCTAATTATCATTTACTGAAAGCAGAAAGCATGCTCTGTTTTCGTCAGAACACCACAGCGCTACAATAACGGAGAATTCACATTTCGGAAATTAATTTGGCAGTCGGAAGCTCTGAGCACATTGAGGTTTTAGCTTCTCTGGATGTATATTTTTATTTTCCTGGGATGAATGTAACATGGCGGTGAGCTGTGTTTTTAAAAATATATGTGTTTTTCTTTGCGGGAAAAATGGGAAGAAAATTACTGTAATTTGTAAAATAATACATATTTTTACTTTAAAGCTTATATTTTTGAACTTTCATTAATAAATGAACAAAAGGGAGCCACGTAAACAATTAAAAGCTGTATAAAGAAATGTGATGAGTTTTGACTATTAGCCTGTTTTTAACTTTAGTTCACGTTGGATTCAGGTAATTTTAGAGACTTGTGATATAATCCTATTTTAAATTAAATCAATGGCCCATGAATACTTTATAGGCGATTTATGCAGACCTCAATTAGACCTTAGGTAACCACTTATCACTATTTAGACGTTCCAACTTTCCTTGAAATCGGGCTTTGTCACACACGATTCAGTAGAAATAACAATTAATTTTAAACAAACGCATGTTCTTCGACTGCTCGCAGCCGAAGATCGAGTTCAGTGGCGTGTAATAGGAGAGGCCTATGTCCAGCAGTGGACTGGAACAGGCTGATGATGAAACGCATGTTGCAGCATTCACTCGTTGACTTAATCGGGAGTGACCCTGCCTGCTACTTCACGGCTTATGGGTTCAGTCCTCATCCAACCACATACCATAACAATCATAAGTGTTTTTTCTACCTAGGTATTCTATCTATTTAAGTATGGTACTAGTTATTTACTAAGAAAGTATTTGATGCCATTTTCAACTCAGCTCTACATATACGACATGTAATAAGATGTCTGCATAATGCCATGAATCCAGTCGATCCACTTTGACAGATCATATGACCCTATGCCAATAGACTAATAATAATTTACCGATTGCTATATTATCGTCATTGCTCTCAGTAAATACCTATTCTACTGTTATGGTCACTTTCAAGTAGAAAGCCGCAGTAATAGTTCATCTTATGTATGTCTTGTCCGCGTAAGCAGACGCGCCGCGAACAGAGGCTATCTGGGCCCGCACTAAATGTAACGACCTCTATGAAAAGCTAATTCCACTGTAATGTGCTCTTTAGGCTTGGTTTATCAGTTGGCGCTGTTTCGATTCTTACTTGAACAACTAGTTAAGCACTAGTAAGATTTTTGTTGGGTAAAAAGAGAAGGTGTTGGGAGAAAGGAAATTCGACTCACCTTGTGACGTCTTGTAGATCAACGCAGTTCTTCTCGTGATGATTTCCCATGATACGATATGGTTTCTGCACGCGCGTTTCCGCGGCTGTGGCCGATTTGTTATCGGGTTTATGATGATATACTGGAACAAATCGTCTGGGATGGAAGCTGCAGTGGAGCAGGACCTGACCACCAGAGATGTGTGTTGAAGTCGAACAGGCCAACGAATGACGACTGTCAAACTCCTTCAAGGGAGGGCAGGGCTAGGATATGATGTGTTCCTGCCTACATGCTTATTAATATTTTTGATTGTCATAGAAATTTGATACAGATACAATATCTTTACCTAACAATTTCTAATGCTGGCTATTTCGTCGTAATAAGGGCAAATGTCTAAATCAGACCTCGATACTGAGTAAAAGCTTCCTGGAAAAAGAAAATGCATGGATTAAGTGAGCGTGCTTTTGATTGCATGGTTGGAAAGTGTGGTGTATAGAGTTAACTACAAGCCGTCAATGAAAATGTTACGTAGAAACACTAGAAACACAGTATTGAAAGCAAACATTTATATGAATAACCATTCAAGGGGGCCCCCCCACCGTAGTTGAAACATGGGGCAAATGTCCACTACTACCACAAATAAAATGACATTTATGGCCTTTTGAAAGTTTTCTTTTGTTTCTGAAGTAACACCATATTTGCCTGTTTATTCACTCAATGTAGCTTTAATAACACACACACTATCATGTAGAGAAACTGTAAAAAAACAACATTTACCTAATGGAAATAAACAAATAAATAATTGCACAAAACACATACATAACGATCATAATTCGCTGTTATGTTAAGATGTACTGCATGTGTGTATGTATCAATTTCCAAACTTTAAAATGCAGTTCTTTACTTTTCCTCTTTATTCCATAATACCAATCGATGTTAGCCCAACTTCAACCGCCACCAGACCGAGTCTGCCACTTTCATGGCCTGTATAAAGCTTTGCAAGACGCGGAGGGCAATCTACAGTATGCAGTAAACATAATGACCACTCTTCTTCGACTATGAAAAGCCAATCTCACTTTAATGCGCCTCTTTGGTCAGCTCTTTACGAAATAGGACGTCATTAGCCTAGATTTAGGTTCGTTCGGTTTGTTAGTTTACGCTCCAAGTGGCTGAACATTTATTTCTTTAGCTTCACTTAGGTTTCATAAACTGAAAAGCTCGCAAGAAAATAACAACATATTTTAAATTAATTTGTACATATGAGGTAAAGATATCCTACAAATTTATCTAATTCTCTTTAGTAGACCATGAATATTTGATCAGTCAACAAAAGTATGTGACTTTGTTTTAATACCTATTTGGTGAAACCGTAACAATATTGATTTCATAGAATAGACATTATTGTCATTTAAAAAAATTGATGATATTGTAGTGAATTTTATTTCTAAAGATTAGTGTTGCAGAATAAATTAGAAAAAGAGATTTTATTTCTAAAACTCTAACCAACAGATATGAAATAGAAATATATTTCATTTCCTCATATAATTATGTCTTCCCTTTCCAGTTTCTCTACCTGAAGGTTGTCTGGAAGAGATCGCTCTTAGCGATAAGACCGCCTGTATTGTACATTCTAAATATCTATAAGCATCGTTATGTAACTTGTTTTCTTTGTGCAATAAAGTATATCTTATCTTATCTTATCTTATATTGTTTTAATCCACCTGAATGTTGATAGTCAATATGAATGATAAATTATCGTAACATCCTAAGTATCTATGCCATTTTAAAATAATAGTTCAGTACTTCTGAACAGTCTTTTGATATAGAACCGTTCAAGGGTTTCTTGAGTGAGAAGTTTAATCAAATTCACAAAAAGTCAACTGTTTTAACTGCCACACAAAATGAGTTTGCAGTCGCAAAGCAGCTTTCCCAGAAAATTCCGACACATTCGCATTTGTGCTTGCAGACCATTCGTCAGTCTTGTATGCACGCCTTAAGATGCCACGGGCGTCACCAGCAAAAAGTTAAGGCGCTGCTATGAATGAACAATAAGATTTAAACACAGCTGTCGGCTTGACGCATTTCCCTGGCGACGGAGAAGCTAAATAGCGCTCGAGTGACGCAATAACTCTGCAAGTGCACTACGGTTTGTTTGGCTCACTTCAAGCGTAAGGGTCAGTTTAGACCGTGCTTTTATGACGTGAGACGTGAACTTTTTTAGAAATTAAGAAAAAACACTTCTAGTGCCTGGCATTCACCTGTAAGTTGGAGCGGTGTTGAAGTTTACCTAATGCTTATTAACGTCGATTAAAGCACGTTAAAAGAAGAGTAACTGCTTCTTAGCAAAGTCTCTCTATTCTCTTTGACCTCTGTATCTCTGTGTTTAACCTATCAAATGAAATTGGTAAACATGTAAAGGGAAAGGTAAAGTAAATTTTCTATGCGTAAGATCTCTTTCGCTCAGTGGTTAAGTTTTCCAAAATATTAAATTGTTTAAAATAAATGGCCTACATGTAAAGGGGAAAGTAAAGTCAATTTTCTATGCATAAGATCGCTTTCGCTCAGTGGTCAAGTTTTCTGGTTCCGAACATGTTTGTTAAATCATAATTATTCCGGCGTTGAAATTTCATTTCAATGTAACGTTAAAAAGAACAAAAAGAGCCAGTTTGCTTTTGACTGCCATGACAAAAGTAGCACTAAAATCGCTCAGAAACTATCACATGTGACTCCCCCCTAAGGCAACTTGACATAATCAGAAGATAAAGGAGGCAGTGCTCGACATCGCACAATGGGTGCACGGTTATTAATTATTTGGCTCTGAATCCTAATGCCGACAAAAGGCGGCTGCTCCAGACTCCGTGATAGCGTCTGCTCAATTTACGTACAAGTGATGCGTCATTTTATGGTGGAGGGTATCTTACGAGGAGTTAGGTGCTGCAAACAGGCTGTTATGGTTATTTTGGTTATTGTTATTAATTGGTCTGCGAATGTTTAACGAATGCGTCTCGTTGTAGCGTTGCTCCTTTTCAAATGTTTTAAACACTAGGGTTAACTGGTTATTAACTAATCTTATTACGTATTATTATTTAGGAGCGCCGCGCCGAGTCAGCGTTTTCGTTTTAATGTGAATGTACTTTACAAGGATATTTGATGATTTAGCATGCATTACGATTGTGTCAGATATGATAGATTTCCGTGTCATCATTCAAGTAGGTTCTGGTAGCAAAACGTTAATGCTATCTCAATCTAAATCTAAATCAGCCGTGAGGATCCCACTGCTGGGCAAAGGCCTCTCTTCTCCTCCTCTTCCTAATGATACCTGATAACAAATTGTTGTCAGGCTGTCTATACTAAAAAAAATGGATGTATGCTAATTGAAATGGGAAACGACAAACCGTTTACCAAAAATCACTCTTACCTCAAAGAGATCAAGAAAGGAAGAGCACTACTTAAAAGTTCTAAATAGAGGTACGCCATGTCAGCCTAGCTCAGCTCGAGATTGTAAACGCAGCTAGATAAAGCGCTACGGGTCATAGTCAGCACAATTTTCTTCCCAATAACTTGCGATGCGCCAACTAACGACTTCAGTGACAAACGCGAGCTCTCCGCCGAGTGGCGTGTGTGAACGCGCCGTTATAGGGTTGCCGAAGTATGAAAAATACTCAAGTTTTGTTGTAATTTAATTTCGATTTTATAAGCTGTTAAGGAGTTGGCTGCCGATAAACTAGACACAATAGAAAATCTAATTCAAATTCAATATTTCTTTATTCAAGTAGACCATTTCACAGGACTTTCGGATCGTCAAGAATCTTAATATTAACCACCTAATGAACATACACATAATAATACAATACTTAAAATACATGTACATAATGTGACTACCACCGGCGTCGGAAGGTTGTTTCTATTGAGAGGACCCGGCAAGAAACTCAGCAGTTACTTTTTTTTAAATCGTCCAATGTTTTATAGTACAAAGTGAATGTTTGAATAAACCAACCAAGCCATACAGTTTTGACATGAAAATAAATAAAACAGGAAGTTAATAAGAAAACTTGGGTAAACTAAGTAAACTAGAGCTATCCAGCCAGCCATCATCCCACTCAGCTCAGCTCAAGCAGATTGTAAACGCAGCGAGATAAAGCGCTTCGGGTCATAGTCAGCACAATTTTCTTCCCAATAACTTGCGATGCGCCAACTAACGACTTCAGTGACAAACGCGAGCTCTCCGCCGAGTGGCGTGTGTGAACGCGCCGTTATAGGGTTGCCGGTGTATGGAAAACACTCAAACTTTGTTGTATTTTAATTAGATTGTAGAAAGATATGCTGTTAAGAAGTTGGTGGCCGATAAACCAGACACAATAGAAAATCCATCCAGACTTGGAACGCTCTCCCAACGCATGTGTTTCCCTCTTCCTACAATCCAGGGTTTTCTAAGCGGGGCGTGAAAAGGCATTTATGCAAGCCTTCAAGATGAGATTGAATAGTAAAGTAGTTCTCCATTACCATGCTTGTCAACCCCATATCTGGACCTCACGTCTGCTTTCCATCAGGTGGAGTGAGGTCATCTTGAAGACCTCAGTAAAAAAAAAGATCTGTTGTTTGTAGGGCACCACTAAGCCAAGTGGCGCACAGTCAACGGCACATTAGGCTACCCATTTTCGTTTTTTAGGTTAATCTTTCCAAATGTCATTTCTTTGCTGTTATCAGCTGACGTGTATAAGACGCAGTCTAAATCACAGTTTAACATCGTCGTATCATCTTTATAGATATAAACGTGTACTGACATTTGAAATCGCTAAAATGAAAGCACAGAGTATCAATTGAAAATGTATAAATTCAAATTTGAAATGCTGCTTTTGTATCTAACTCAAGTAAGACATCCTTCATTGATTTAAAAATCAAAACGAAATTGCTATTTACATAATTAGATCAACATGAACCCCAACATCTGAAGCATTAAAAAATGCCATAAATTTGGGGCCCCTTGAGACCCACTGTCGTGGAGGCAGCCCTGCGCGCGGGGCAAATGACGCGGAACTGATGCGAAAACCTAACGATTGCTGGGCCTTTTACCGTGACATCTGATGGAATTACAATATTTTAAAAATAAATATTTAGAATCGTTGCCATGGTATTGGCTGGCCATGGTATAGAGGGAGTCAGTATAATGGGAATTAATCGCAATAAATGTGCTGTACGCTTACTGTGGCCGTCATGATGTACGTTACATTCAGAAGCCTACCTTTTTTTTAGAGCGTATTAAACATTGAAGTCAGGAGTGTTTGGCTACACACGCACATACATGGAAAGCATGATGGCACTACGAAGAAACATCAATCCAGATGTTGTCAGTAGCTAAATAGATGGGTACATTAAAGCTGAAGCTGTGTATACGCAAAGTAGTGTTTCTCCCTAATTTGAACTTGAAACCACACATGCTTCGAGCCTAACTTGACAACGGACACACGATGCTCAAAAATCTGTGACGGCTGTCGCTCATGGTAGGTCAAACTTCAAACTTCAAACTTCAAAACTTTATTGCTCACTAAGTCGATACATGGTGATGTCAACAATATAAGCACTTATAACTTAGTGACCCTTTGCGGGTACTGCAATAGTCTCTAGGACAATTTACTTAACAACTAAACAACTAGATATTTCAAAAATACAATTTGCTTAAGAGCTAAGTATTGCGGTACTTAATATACTATATACGAGGTATAGCGTATATATATATACCACGGCTATACCACGGTCTCGTGGTATAGCCAGCGTCTACAGTAATGAAGTACTGAAGTTCTTTGTTATTCTGGGTAATTTGAAAGCCTCTTCATATGTCACTATAGTTAATGCGACATGGTTAAAAAGCTCTCTGTAACTTTTGACTCTGTAACTTTACATAAGAAGTACTGTTTATTTATTGTTGTTATCTGAAAGACCTTAAATGGTCAAATTTGTTGTTTGCAAACTTGTAATTTGTAGCTTTGACAGATTATTAGCAGTTCAAATCAGACAAAACATTCACCTGGCATTGAAACTCATCCCATCATACTTATCATAATACAAATAATTTGATGGGGCAACCCTGAGCGAAGACAAATGGCGTGGAACTGATGTGAACACCTAACGATTGCTGCGCCTTTCCCGTGACACCTAAGGAATTATTTATGCTTCACTCAACACTATGACGGGCGCAATGATTTCCGAGATTTAAAAAAACCTGGACCTTGTCGAAACGTATTTTGAACGTTTAAAGTAAACAACGAAAGTAACATAAAGATCCTGTAGGGTCCAGTAAGCCCTTTACTTTTTTCCTTTTTAACCTGATTTTAGGGTTTGCTGAACCCTTCTTTTTCTAAAATGTTATTTCTTTGTCATTTGTGCTAAAAACGTTTCAATATCAATTCGCTCACTAAACAGTCTTTCACAGAGGCAGACCATTACACTTAACCACCTTTTTTTTGGAAAACATACGTCATTCATATTGGGAACACTTAAGCAAATACAAACAGTACACAACATGTGTACTACACACAAATATTTGTACTGAGTGGGTATCAAACCCCAGAGGTCGCAGCGTTTACTAACCATTGCACCAATTAATTATAGGTAATCTATGTTTCATATAATATTAAAAGGACATTAAACCATCAAAGTAAGTTAAAATGATGCTTGAGAAACATGTATCCACAAAATACTTCATTAATAGCCAACCCGACCAACATGTATGTCCGTGTCATTATAATTAGCCTAAACTACGACTATAGTAAGCATACACCTTGCGTGGAACAGGAATTAATAATATAGTTAGTAGGGTGAGCATAATTTACTCGTATATCCTACTTATCTAGCAAGGGGAGTGATAATCTGGAGATACTCATGGAAACTGGCGAGGTCGAAGGGAAACGGCCTAGCTAGACGAAGAAGCTCGATACGTGGACAGAACAGATACCTACGCTCCTCACTTCAAACTACGGACCACGACGCTTTCCACACCACCACAGATCGACACCAGTGGCGATATGGTCAGCTGCGGGACTAACTCCCCGAATTCACAAACGCAAACCAAGGATGAGCATCACTCGGAAGTATAGCTGTCCCTTTCAGTTCTATATGTATTATACGGTCTACATTGACTGTTGTCTAACACACCATTAGGTTAAGACCAGCTAGGTCAAAGAAAATCGTCTTCAAATTCAATTGCTACTGGCAATTTGCTAGGACCAATGCAGATACAAAATAATCTCACATAGGTAACTAGACTATGAGAACGTTTAATATTTTTCGTCAAAACGTTATGTTACGGATAAATCCATACAAAGGATATGTAATGTTGAAAGAATAACAAAAGACAATGGAAAAACCTTTCCTAAACGAGATTCATAACTGGAAATATCGAACGAGGTGAAATTCAAGCTCGTTACTCCACAAAAATTGCCAAAGATTAAGCTAATACAGCGCGTAACCGCCGTATTAGGTAATAATATCGATAAGAAAAAGCGTTGGTGGCATAAATTGGGATGGTTCCACTGAGCCGAAGCACATTAACGCTCGCCCCGACATATATGATGTGTGGTGACCATGTGTTCGAGATGTTCAAGGACTGGCAGGTTTGCCGGCCGGCAAAAGGCTGTTTTGTTAAGCATTGCTTGCAACTACCAGAATCGAATAAAAAGCGTAGCAAATGGAAAAAATACAAAAGATTTGATTTGTTGAAAGCAAAATCAGTGCAAATTTAATCAAACCAGCTATTTTCTGCTGGACGGAAAAGTTACATTTAGAGCTGCGTTTGAAAAATTTGTGTACAATTTGTAGACTTAAGGTAATTGTTTATTTTATTTCATTTCCAACTGCCTGTTTCTGTTAGGATATAGGCCAGGATAACAGTTTGATCAATAAAATTCACATAGACCCTCTGCTATTTTTTCATTATTTTATTTTACCACGACCAACGGATCTTTTACTTTTTATCTAACTATATCAGAATTCAACCAACCACACAGATTTTAATCAATGCTTGAATTTGAATCGAATTTTGAACGTATGAGCTCCTTGTACTTACACTTGCAATTCCTGTATTCCCATAATCATGGATACCCTAGTTGCGTCTTATCCGCGAGTACGGGACGACGCGCGAGCGGCAAATGATGCGGAAAAGATGTGGGGAATGACGCTCTTGATCATGGGATTCATGGAGCCGCGTCATACACTGACGAAGGGGGTGAAATTGCTTTATTTTTACCATTGAGCTTTAGTTTCCGTTTTTTATTCAGTAAACTTGAAACGAGAGACAGATTAAGGTAGCGTGGGGCCCGCGGGAGACCTATCGGGAATACCTACGTGTTGCCCAATGCTATGTGAAAATTTGGGTTAGCCTGGGTGCGCAGGGCATTTCTTTTGCTACTAGGTTAATCCAGCACCGCTTGAAAAGAAGTTTGATAATTCGTTATTTTGATTTTATTTAGATAAATTCATCGGGCATTTATCCACACAGACCTAGCGCCAAACTAAGCAAAACTTGTACTATGGGAACTAGACAGCGGATAAACATACTTAAATACCTCTGTTGTTGTAAATACAAAATAAGTATACATTCCCATGTATACTTATTTTGTATTGTATTATTATAAGCCGCAAAACCAGTACAGACACATGTTCATGCACACGAAGGCTTGTTCTGAGCAGAGATCGAACGATGGATTCGTCGGTTGGTTCATTTCATAACATAATGGTGTTAATCAGCCGAGGACGCTGCGTATGCGCAAGGTAAAAGCTCTCACAGTTTTGGTATCAACAGAAAACCAGAGCAGTGTCAAAATGTCCCCCACTTTATTCTGAGCCACTGTTTCTGTCTCATTTATTGTTTTTCTCTTGAGTTTGTTTAGTTGTAATTGTTTAAAATCTACGAAGTGTCACTGTCACCAAATTACTAAATAGTTTATATTTATAATTTATTATGTAAATTTCTTATTTTGGATGCTTTTTGGATGCTTTTTGTATTTTATATTTGAAGATTAAACTTCGGAGTTAAACTTTTCTACAAATCAAAAAGATAAGATAAGATATACTTTATCGCACAAAGAAAACAAGTTACATAACGATGCTTATAGACATTCAGAATGTACAATACAGGCGGTCTTATCGCTAAGAGCGATCTCAATGTTGTAATAATAATATTTGAAGCGTGATGTTTATCCTATATGTGCCTTCTTGAAATGTTTTACAGATTAATATCTCATGGTATATACAAACGTGAATATTACTTGTTACATAAAACAGATATCAGTTTATTTTTACAATATAACTGGAAATACTTAGTTGGGATCTTGACAACACGATAAAAGAATAACACATATAGTTAAATAAATAACTATTAAGTAAGTAAAGCAATTAAGTATTAAAAACAAAACCCTCAGATTTAAAATCTAAAGAGTAATAACCTCGACGAGCTCCTAACAAAATATTACTTGTAACAGCTAGTTTCGTTACAGTCAAAACAAATTACACGATTCAGCAGCAGAAACGACGTTTATTGTAGCGCTGACTACAAGCACTCCGAAAATTGTAAAACAAGTTAGATTAAACACAATTATCTCGGCGAATTGAATAAACAGATCCACCGCCGAGCTCCTTCGAAAGCGATATCGTTTTAAATTAATAAGTCGTTTGGGAACCTCGAAAGAGGCCATATTTAAGGAGACAACTGGAAGAAGAAATGTGTATTGACTCCTTAGAAGAAGAATTTAGAAAGTATGTAACACATGGAACAAAACAATATTTCAAAAAAAGTCTTAATTTGAAGTCTTGTCTGATGGATAATGCTTTCAGTATTTAGTCCTCTTTTTATACTTTTATGTGCATTAGAGGATAAACAAATAAATAAAAGTCAGCTGTTTAGTAAAAACGCTGCAGTAGCTGCAACGATCTTGGTATACTGACAAGGTGTTGCTGGTGATTTTCACAAGGGAAAATATCCCCTCGTATTATTTTACCTTGATTTATTATTTTAATTCAATTCAAATCTACAGATATCATTACAGTGTTATCCAAACCTCATAATAACAAACATATAGCCAACAAAGGATTTATTTTAAACTACACTCGCATTGAATCGCATCGTATTTGACGTAATAATGGGCATTTGTGTTAAATACATCACGTCGTCGTCATGATAGAGACAGACTTTTCTAGGCGGTGTTTGTGCATGAGTCTTATTTTAACAACCCAATCCAGATTTAAAATCCCCAGAAATAGTGCGTACCTACAATATCACCCATTTGGTCAAAAAGGATCTTTATGATGTCAAAACTATTTTCAAGTAGTTAAATTTAACGACATTAACAATCATACAGTCAGTGTGCTATTATGCTGACTGTACTAATGTCCAATATAACACTCATCGTACCCCAATTTCAGCAGAAATGGACCCTCTTTACCCCTTTGCAAGCGTCTTGCGGTTAGGGTTGTCGTCTTAATGAAATTGTTTCGGAAATCTTAGTTCTTGCCGTTGCATTCCCATCGGTAGCACGCTCTCTTGAATTCGCAGGAACTTCCAAAATGACAGAGAGTTGTATTCATAAACTATTTCCGAGATGCCATCTCTTTCTTACAGCTTTCAAATGCAGCCTATTAAAAAAAGAACCCGTCATAAAACTGGCAGTTTTAATAAATTAAGAACAAACAAACAACGACAGCTTTTATACCTCCCACTTCTAGGCACAGGCCTCAACTATGAGGTGGCGCGAGCCATAATACGCAGGATTAGTGCTAGTTGATACATTAAACCACAATTTAATTATTTTTCAAAAAACAGAACGACTGCAAACAAAACAATAATTACCCTTGTAAATATCTGTCTGTGTACGAATTGATGACAAAAAATACTGAATACATTCAAACACGGCTGGCTGACTGTTTCTGTTTAGTAGCGTGTTAAAGGTTTTGTATTGGATCCATTATTTCTACTAACTCAGACTAGTTCAGACAATGTGTTCTATTCTTTCAATAGAACTTAAAATCATTCAGCAGCTTACTAAAACTCTTTTGAATCATTCAATAAGAGCAAACGGCTGCGTCTTACAGAGTTCTTAGCTTTATAGAGGTGGCCCAGACTGCTGTTATACTTATAACACTCCAATATAACACTCATCGCCACACAATAGTCGAATCGGACCCTCTTCCCCTTTGTCTCTTTTGCCTTCGCTGGCGTCTCGTGGTTAGGGCTGTCGCTTAATGAAATTGCTCCTGGAATCCTTATTGCTTTACTTTGCACTTGAATTTCGGCTAGAACTCGCTGAACGGTCACTGGTATGATGGTCACTTGTTGTTGCTGTGTGCACTTGTGGTTTTTCTTTGTGTAAATTTAAACTTTTTTAATACTTCCTCGTAAATTGCTATGTAGCTATGAACATAACATAAGTATAAATACATTTTGTATAATAATAGCCATCTTTTTTCAGGTTAGTAATGATAAGCTCACTACTCGATGCACATTGAGTACACTAAGTTATTATACATAACTAAGAGAGTAATACCTTCTCTGAATGGCAAATTAAGGTGGTATTTTGTATTTTAGAGAGTGTGAGCAGGAACTTCATGCCCTAATACCACCCTCTACTTTTTACCACCAGACCACTAGACGCCGAGAGGGCTTTCACCCCCAGGTGGTCGACTTTCCGGCCGTCCGGACTAAGCGGTTTGCTGCTTCCTTTCTGATCCGCACCGCTGAGGAGTAGAGCACTCCCTGCGTCTGTATTTTCGGAAGCATACAACCTTGGAGTCTTCCAGGCAAGAGTGAATAGGCATTTTCTGGGTAAGGGTCTTCCACCTTCAAGCTCGTCGTCGCTTTCCATCAGGCTAGACTGGGGTCAAACGCCAACCTATTTTTATTAATAAAAAAAAACAAGTACGTAGTAATGTCAAATCATTAGAGACTTGTTGAAATATGCTCAAGAAGTTTAAACTAAATCCCTTACAAAAATATAGAATAATGGCTGCCCTGAAAAAATCCCAGCCCAGTAGCGATAAAAGAGGTTGCTAGTCTGCGGGTCGTCAGCAAAATGTTTTACGATGATTAACGATAATTTTTATGGTGCATAAAATTAGAGTACTTAAAAGGGTAGACGCAACCCTACGTAAAGTATTGCTGACACGTCATTTTTGTCTTATCAGTTATGTATGTCAGCGTTACTTATGAATGCTACACGTTAGGAGGGCGATACGGCAGATGGATACGGCGCGCAAAACCTCTGTTACACTGGGATGCTATAAAATTAACGGTTTTTGCAGTCAGGCGTGTGTTAAAATAATTTGCAGAAAAGGAAAAACAGAAAAAGACATTCGGTCTTGGCTTCAAGCGGCTTGGCTTGGCTTCAAATCGAACCAATCGTTTTACGCAAACCGGGCGACTGCACTAACCATTGTGCTACCGAGACCTGTATCTGTTTATTTTGTTAAATAAGCCCAAATTGCCTCACCAGGTTTCACCTTTTTTATGGGGTAAACTTACTTATTGCGAGTTGAGAGCCTCCCAACCCCTTATATATTAAGTAAGGGCCCAAGCCTCAGCTTAGGGCGTTACTATGAGAAGGAAGTATCTGATAGTTTTTTTTTTGTATTTCAGCCAACAGTGGGTCTGTGAGCTATCATCATCATCATCAGCAGCAACATAATGTCCACTGCTGAACATAGGCCTCCTCCATAGATTTCCAGAGCTGCTGGTTGGAGGCGGCCTGCATCCACCGAAACCCTGCGACCTTTATGGGGTCATCCGTCCACCTTGCGGGCGGGCGTCGCACGCTGCGCTTGGCCTTGAATGATCTCCACTCGAGGACCTTCCGGCCCCAACGGCCATCAGTCCCGTGAGCTATGCTTAAAAACAAATGGCATCCCAGTAAGACAGGCCTCTAACACGGTGAGTAGGGACGATTTTACTCGCGATCTGGCGAGGGCGCGCCTTCTCGCCTATCTACGTTGAACAATCTTAATTTTGAGACGTTCTCAAGTATCGTGAACAATCGTGCTTGATGTATTTAACCCTCAGCTTAAATTTTCATTCTTACATTACGTATTCTATCGAAACAGACACATTTATTATGTTTCTTGGCTTCGTATAATTATTAAGTACACGATTTTTGTATTTGTAATAATTTTGTTGCAATATTTACAACCCAGAGATTGTTAAATAGCGTAACTTGTACGTCATTGTCGTCATCGTCCACTGCTGAATACGGATAATTTTGATTCTTTTTGGGTTGTTTATTTCCTGTGCGAACTTCCAAGCCTAGCCCTCTTCAAAGCTTGTTGAGTTACCTTTAAAGCCCTCTTCCTAGGTTTAAGCCAACATTGGCTCAGTATTGTTACTTTATAGGTAGTCCATTATTGATTTTTGAAATAAAAAAAAACAGAGGATTTCCAAATGTCAAACAAGCCGCACCCTTCCGTCATCGAACGATACGCTAAGTCCAAATTCCATGCCTATCATCACCTGGAAGGTGGACGCTCATCCACTGTTTGTTTTACGCGTCACTTTCCTTCACGAACGTCCAAAATATGTAACAGTCACACAGCGGCAGTTCTGGAGAGATAATTATGATAGGCCTTCAAAAAAAGAGCGCGTTCCTTTCTAAAGGCAAACAAAGCAACGGCGAGACTGGTGGCGACGTAGTTTGAGATACCCCTAAGCTTGTTTTGCATCCTCTATCATGAAAAAAGCTAAACCAGGGACACGATATCCAAAATGAGGTAAGATGGTGGGGTATTTAAGCCCAATAACCATAGTATAGATATTCAAAATAGCTTAAGTGTACCTAACACGGAAATAAAAACATTAATCTAGGAATAGGAATTTTTATTTCCTCTTAACCTAGAAAATCTATCGTTATGAGTCATCATAATATCATAATACTAATGGGACTGTGCGACTGTGACTCATGGGACTGTTCAGTTGCATTTCAAGCATAGTAAGTAGCCTGATTCCCTGATCCAACACCTATTCTTACAATGAACAGTCGCAAGCTGGCCCGACTTTAGCAGTACCATAGTAAAGGGTCTCAACAAGGGCCTCAAGACAACATAGTTCACTGTCACATTATCCGACCTGTGTAATTCACTCACTCTTATCGTCCTCCAATCAAGTGTTATCGCATTAGAGCCGCCGAACCGTCGCAAACAACAGCTCTCACCCAAATTGAATACAAGATATAAATCTGGCGTTCTCCTAATAACATGCGGTGGATTTCTCGGCGGGCCGTTTTATTCTGGCACAAAGCCTTCGACCCACTAAATCCGGCGATATCTCGGAATGCGACAGTGTGCCAGTGGCGTTCGTTTCGCGGGACGCACTTTAAATTTTCCGACTGCGAAAGGACGGATATCGCTGTGAAATTTAAAATGCCGACGCGAGCTCCCCCTTGTGGAGACAAAAGTGTGCGAACTGGCTAGGCTAAGGGATAGTCGCTAAATAAATTAACAAATCTTTTATTTATGAACATGTCATAGAATTGTTACCAGTCATAATCAGTCATCTAAAAAACTTAAGCGATAGATTAGATAATATTCTAAATTGCACGTTTAGGAAGAAAGATTCAGTATTATATTTAAAGCAATGCACAATTTAGGCGACCTCTTATAGCGATAGTAGGCAACCTACAAGTTAGGTATATAGATTTTGGATTGCCTAACTTGTTCATGGATGTGTCATACTGCATATTTTTTGTTTGTCCAAAAAGATGAAATATTGATGATTTAACACTGCAGCAAGGTAGCAGCCATGAACCTAAAACTGGCATGGCTGAAAGGCAGATAAAGAAAAAAGTTAACGAATTTAAAAAAAAAACCTTCAAAGAAAGACAACCCACTGGTCACAGGATTCCGATGAATTCAGGCCACCTGTACTGTAGTTTTTTTGATGTTTTAAAACTGTACATAATGATGACAAGATGCAATGCTTAGAAATCCTCTCAAACCCGTTATCTAAGAAGTTGAATCAAGTTAAGCTACACACCGGCTAACCGCCCCACATCAAACGGTCTTCATTAGATTCTCATTTGGCCGGTCTCGCACACCGTTAGTTCCTCATTTCGTAAAGCCATTTGTATAACGACTGGACTTCGCCTCTGTAGTCAGCTGCTAATATGGGTCAAAGTTAATCATATACGTCCGTATAAGCGAGGTATTTATCAATTATTTTTTGATTAAATAACATAGACTTTTTCTGCTCTATTTTTTTTTATTAAATTCGCATTTTGTAAAGGTACAAATTCGTCTTAATGCAAATATTTAAGTTTTACATATTGCACAATACAATCAACTTAATAATGCAGATTTTCCGGCACGATTAGAACTAGGATATAAAACCTGTCAATTTGAGTATAAAATAAAATATTAATGAGTGGTACGGCTAGAATTTAGCTCACAGTTGTGTGTTTTTGTAATCTTGGTGTTGCTAGTAGATAACATAACTGATACAACGCCTCACTCAAGATATTAGGAAATTAAGGAAGGGAGTAAACATTGACGACACTTTTCGCTAACTATTTACACTATTCATTAAAATTATTTGTTACCGCAACAATCTCTTCAACTCAGACTATTTTTTAAATTTTGGTGGAAAAGCTTGTATTTTTAGATCATCATTTGTTTTGTATTGATTACCTGTTCAGTTTGTGGTATATTTATCAGCGTCTGCACTTTAGCTCCGCTACTGACGAAATGGTAAATGCGGGCGGCGGCGCTGCGGGATCGCACACACTCGCGGGACAGCGCGCCCGCTTTGCATAATGTTGCCACTTACGGACGCGCTCGCTCCGGTAATAACGCGATGTGTGGAATTGATTACCGACACTTTTGAGCGTGAAATATTGACACTTTGATATTTTTCTGGAAAGATAGTTGTAAATTATGTTTTTAAAAGAGGCAAAACTTTGCAATTACTAATGTCAATCAGATTTGAGCACGACTTCGAAGAGCATAATGAATTAGGGGGGTTAGAGAACTTTAAAAATAACGCTCAATATTTGACGCTATGAATATCAACTGAAAAACTCTGAGGTAGGGTTAACAAGTCGTTCGCTTTGTGTCACCCAAAACTGCTGTGACATCAAATATAACACAAAAAATATTTTGCACTTGTGAACAGAGCCCTACAGCTGGGAAAATGATAAATATACATATCGTTCGAGGAACGGTCTGGATAGCACATACTCGAGGAGCAGCGCGCTTTGAACAGTGTTGCCACTCAGACTTATGGATTCGCCCGCTCACGTAATAATGTGATTTTTGTAAATAATTGCGCTATTGAGGGTAAAATATTGACACTTTGATGTTTTCCTATGACTGACTGAATTAGATCTGTATTACAGTTACAAAGATCGAAAATCAGGCTACGTTATAAGTAACTATTGGGAGTTCACTTATAAAAAATACAGAGCCACCAGAATGATAACAATATTATATTACAACTAGCGGCGGTCCGCGACTTCGTCCGAGTGGTTTTAGGTTAAATTTATAAATTTCATTCTATGTGCTATTGAGATGCATAAGCTATATTATTGTATAGTTTCATTGAAATCCATTCAGGAGATTTTACGTGAAAGAGCAACACGGCACATCCAAATATACAAACTTCGCATTTATAATATTGGTAAGATAATACTTCCATCGGTTAGTCAATTCTTTTCTAGTTATGAGCACGTCCCGCTACTGGGGAAATAGTACATGCAACGCGTTGCGGGTTTGCACGTTTGCGGGACAGCGCGCCCGCTCTGCATAATGTTGCCACTTACGGACGCTCGCTCCCGTAATAACGCGATGTGTGGAATTGATTACCGACACTTTTAAATGTGAACACTGAATTCGATATTATTTTAAAATGGCTGGGATGTGGCGTTAACTTTGAGAGATTATTAATACTCTTGTTAAAGTACTCAGGTTAACAGCAAAATTAAAATGATATTAACCGGGTTTTGATTACTAGCTTCTAGATTTAGGCTTCATTAGTAGAAGTAACTATTGTGAGTTCACTTATTAAACATACAGAGTCACCAAATGATAACAATATTATATTACACTAATACTTCCATCGGTTAGTCAATTCTTTTCTAGTTATGAGCACGTCCCGCTAAAGGGAAAATAGTAAATAATAATAATAATATTTATTTATTTCTCTCTACAAACTTAAGAATTAACATACTCAATGAAGACTACGAACTAATATGTGATACACAAAGATAACTATAAAGAATGTCTGAGTAGAGTTGAGAGAGACTGGTGCCTGAAGTAAGTACAAAAATTACCTGAATTACAGTACACCAGGGCCCCCACAACCGGACCTTGTTAGAAAAATGACCATACAAAATCTTGTGCAGACAGTACAAACGGTTTGAAGAATAAAAAATAAAAAAAAACAAAAAAAGAAATACAACAAAATAATGATATGTTTTCTTCAGCAGAGTGTATTATGTATTGGTGTATGTGAGTGTCGTGAAGGAGTATATGTGTATGAGTGTAATGTAAACGTGTTTAGAGTGGGTGTGTTGGGTGTAGTGTGTAATTGGTGTAAAGGGGACAGAGTTATTACCAACAACTGTAGTGAGAATCACCACTAAGCCTAGGTTTTTAAGCATTGGAAGTTCTCCGTTTCTGATTGGTAGGCAATACTCATAAGATGTAGATTGTTAGGTACGGGTAAATTAAATTAAACCAGCGGTTTTAGAAGTTTTTCAGTGTCGTCATAATTTAAGGATTTGAGGAAGTTACTGAGGATGTGTTTGCAATGAGTTGTAGTTAAAGGATATAAATTAAGTTCTTCGTTAAGTTTGTTGTACAGATAGGGTCCCAGAAAAGGAGAGAAGAGATGAGAGTGGCCAGTATGACAGAGAGGGGTTTGGCATACCTTGCCTTTCCTTCGCCTATCTTCAAGCAGGCCCGGCGCGTACTGAAGTTGGGAATGTTGTTCGAGCGCAGTGTGTAATATGAATAATTGTCTTACCGTGAGTACATTCCACTTCGTGTACAAATCAAACGTGGGGTGACGGTAGGGAAGGCAGGCTCCCACCTTTAAGATGACCCGCTGTGCTCTTTCTACCTGCATCACATGGGTTTTCGCAACCCCACCCCATGAGGTTATGCAATAACCCATTAGTGATTGGCATAGAGCTTGATAGACCACTCTTAGTATTTGTTGGTTAGCTACATGTCTTAAAGATTTAAAAACATAAATCCGTTTACGCAACCTGCATGTCAGCATATCAATATGGGGTTTGAACGACATTGATTGGTCCATCATGACACCTAAGTACTTGACGACTGCTGTCCTTTCGAGCGCAGCACAGGAGCAGGAGGGAGACGGGGTAGCACAATCATGCGCAACAATTTTAAGGCAAGGTGGTGGAAGATGGTGTTTCCTCAAGGAAAAAGCAAGATATTTAGTTTTTTCTACGTTGAGAGTCAATAAATTCACATTAAGCCACTTCTGAACCACGTCAAAGCCTCTCTGTGCAGTATCGAAGACTTCCGCCCAACTTGTTCCACTGAAAAACAAGGCTGTATCATCAGCGTAGGCATAGATGTTACAATTGTGAATTGAGAGCCTACAGAGATCGTCAATATAAACCAAGAACAGCGTTGGGGCAAGTATGCTGCCTTGGGGCACCCCAAAACTTGTAAACTCTTCCTGGTTTATACATTGCTCAATCTTCACCTGCTGTTTTCTGCCCGTCAGATAGTCCTTCAGAAGCTTCAAGGGCATTCCTCTTACACCCACACCCTCCAACTTGGCCAGAAGATGAGGGATGGAAACAGTGTCAAAGGCCTTTGCTAGATCAAGGAACACGGCCAGGGACTTCCTCTTTGAGTCCAGCTCGGACACTATGCGGTTCGTCAACTCGAGCACAGCAGTACTGGTAGCCCTACCACGACGAAAACCAAACTGGGCGGTGGAAAGGAGGTTGTTATTTTCGAGGTAAGTTATCAGCCGCTGGTTCACTATACGTTCCAATACCTTTGACAAGGAAGGGAGAATCGCAATTGGCCGGTAGTTGGTGACACTGTCGTCATTACCACCCTTATGTATGGGCTTGATAAGCGCAGCCTTAAAGGCGGTAGGGAAGACTCCCGTTGCCAGCGCGAGATTACATACGTGAACGACGGGGGTGATTAGAAGGTCTTTGTATCTTTTCAGTAATTTTGTGGGTATTTGATCGATTCCTGCAGCACAACTGTCCCTGAGGGCACCTATGATTAAACTCACCTCTTCTTTGTCGGTGGGAAGGAGAACTATGGAACCTGGGGGTGAAGGTCTCGTAGGTTGGTGTTCCGTGTCACCGTTGTCAATTTTTTCAGCTAAGGTTCTTCCGACATTTGCAAAGTAGCGGTTGATTTCGTTAACACTATCCAGCTGGTGATCGGGTGACAATAGATGGGAGGATTTATCTACTGGTTTGCTTGAGCCGCTTATTTTTTTGACAGCCTCCCAGAGTTTCTTTTTATTTCCACCGGCATCCTGTATCTCCCTTTTCTCAAAGTCCCTTTTTGCTTTTTTCAGGAGGCCGTTGCAGTAGTTGCGGTACCGCTTGTATGTAGTCTTAGCAATTCCGTTATCAGGGTTTTTCTTGAGTTTTTTGAAAAGATTATCTCTATTTCTCATGCAGCGTAGAATTGCAGGAGAGATCCACGGCTTGCTTATTCGTTTCCTGTTGGGCAGTCTAATGGTTTCTGTGTTCTGCTTCAAGGTCGTGGATAGGAGGCTTACTAATAGATCAGCCGCAGCGTTAGCATCCTGGAAGGTCAGCACCGACTGAAAGTCCACCAGGCCCATTGCAGAATCCAATGCGTGATAGTTAATGCGTTGTTGGGTCTTATTAACATAGGCTAATTGGTCTTTCCATTTAATCTGCAGAGCTACGCATTCGTGGTCAGTAATAGAGGTTTCAAGAACTAGACAGGTGGCCATGAGTTTAGTCCTAATCATCACGTGGTCAAGGCATGTGCGCCCGTGTGTCGTTAGCGTATGAGCTGGCAAGATACCGTGGCTAGCTAGAACATCTAGGTATTCACAAGAACGGTTGTCAGTGCTATTAGGACTTATATCGATGTTAATGTCGCCACAAAGCATTACATTCTTAAAACGGCTTAGGGAGGTAAGTAAAGCATCTAGACTGTTGATGAAATTAGTACTATTTTGTTGAGCAGGATTCGCTATTCAGTTTCAGCAAGAGACAATTTGCGTCAGCTAGTTGTGGTTCTGTGATTGTTGCTTTCTGTTGTTTGTGGTAGTAAATAACTACTCCCTCATTCTGGGTGTTGTGAGATGTGGTGGTTGCAAAGCTGTAGTTTTCCACTTCAGGGATGTACTTGGCCGATGGGAGCCAGCACTCTGTTAATACCAAAACGTCCCAGACTATATCAGAACGATGCAGGAGTGTGATAAAATTTGGCATGTTTTTTGTTATACTTCTTATATTCTGTGATATTATATTTAGAGAGCTGTTGCTATTTACCTTTGGCAGGTGGTGGGTAACATGTTCTACGTCACATCTTGCTGATTTAGCTACAGATAGGGAGTCCAGATCCTCATTTAGGGTTCCTATGTTCATTTTAGCTTGTAGGTAAAAATAAGAATTTTAGGTCACGGTAGAAACGTGACTTTATGCAATTACTTATTAGGTATGAATAAGGATCTGGCCCTAAATAAGAAGTAGCCCAATACAATACGTGATAGATGATGGTAAAGGAGTTACGTGTCCCGTTTATGTTATTGTTATAACTCATGTCTGGTGTAGGTAGTGTAGCACAGTAGGCAATCTGTGGTTTGTGTGATTGGGTTATGTATCGTGTATGTGTGGGAATATAGTGAAATCTGCAAGAAAAAACAACAATATAAAAATGTAATGAATTTAAAGACAAACTATGAATAAAAAATATAACAATGAGCGATCTTAATCTAAGGAACTTAAGTAGCAGGACTAGTCATTTATTGAGGTTGACCAGCTCTGCTTCCTCTTCTATTCGGATCGGAGCCGCTCCCTCTTGCGGTTTAACATAAACCTTGCCGTACGATGTCCAGGCCGAGAGCAGATTTTTGTTTTTGACGAGTTCGCGTGCACTGTAAAATAACTTTCCCATTTTACTCGTCAGGCACTCTGAGATGTATAATACACAGGCTGGACCCGCAATGTTAAGATGTTGTGAGTTTAGAGAGGGTTCCTTTTGCGTGCGCTTATCCTTATTATACTTCCTAAAGTTGTTTATAAATGACTCCTTTCTCTCACTTGTAGTGAAGTCCACCACCAAAGAGCCTTGCTGCTGACTGTTCTCCAACGTTAAATTGTTTATTTTATCTAATAATTTCTGATGCTGATTGGAGATATTATCGACAGAGGTTTTCAACTCGTGATTATGGGCAATCAAGCTGTTTATAGCTGTAGTCAGCTTATCGAACTTTTCGTCCTGCTGTGATCTTATTTCGGAGAACATAGCTTTTATTTCGGAGGTCGGTGATAGCGGAACCTCGCCAAAGGTGCGTTTTGTACGTCTCGTAATGTTAAAAAAATTGTCTGTTAAATCCATCCGGTCCAGAGCGGGGTCTGAGCTGCTTTTGGTGGGTGACGTACTCGTAGCATTTGAAGAGATCGGGTTTTTCAGAGGCGAATGTTGTAGTGGCAGTGACATTGCGGTCGTAAACTTTAAGCCAGCGGGTGGATCTAGGCCTAAACTAGTCAAGCGATCGGTCGAGAGATAAATGTTGCGTACACGCTGGAGGCGGGGTCAAGCGCCGCTTGGAAGGGTGATAGTAATTAGGATTGGACACTAGCGCGCGTGATGTAAGAAAGTAACTCACGCAGATAGCTTCGTCCTTGTCCGTGGCATTGACGTCTCGGTTACTCCGCCGTCACCTCAGCCTCTGTTTAGTTATGCGATCCGTGTACTTGGTATCGCGTATAACTATGACTTTATTTAATTGTTTTTTCTTGTGAAATTGACATAAACACGTCTGCACTGTACAGAATCCGGGAGGGAAGGATGGTAAAAGTAAAAGTAAAAGGAAGGGAGTAAATGCAACGCGTTGCGGGTTTGCACGTTTGCGGGACAGCGCGCCCGCTCTGCATAATGTTGCCACTTACGGACGCTCGCTCCCGTAATAACGCGATGTGTGGAATTGATTACCGACACTTTTAAATAGGAACACTGAATTCGATATTATTTTAAAATGGCTGGGATGTGGCGTTAACTTTGAGAGATTATTAATGCTCTTGTTAAAGTACTCAGGCTAAAATTAAAATGATATTAACCGGGTTTTGATTACTAGCAGAGCTTTTATACTTAGTCTAAAATAATTGACTGATCTGTTGGTGAGAATGAGTAACTGGTCCTCTTTAGGTGTGTAGTGGACGTGAATTCTTGCCTTGTCTTCTTGTTGAGTTTCTTGTCTCTTTAACATCAAGAAAAACTTCAAGTATTTTGGGACAAAGACAATATCTGTGAAGGTTTTTAATTTAAATATAATGTAAACAATAGTATCTATTCATCGCTCCAATTATTGCCTAATGCCAATCTAAGTATCAATCACAAACTCATGCATATGCGATTAGAATGGCAAACAGCGTACATGGTGGAATCTTCACAACACGACATAGACAGATTAACCACTAAACCAGTTGGCGTTCAGTACAAATTAGGTGCCTGAAAATGAATGGGAACGGAGCACTGCTCTCGACTAAAAACAAGAGAGTGCTATTGTTGCATTTAGGTATTATTTTTGTAGGTTTGTTTGCTCATTTTAGGTGTCTTTGCGCTATTTGATATTGATTTGTTTTTAAACATGTTCTTGTTATAGTATATTCGTGTGCATGCGCATGAAAGATTATTTTTAGTACCATTACAATGACTAACAAGCGTGAGTCTGGGAAAAAACCTTAAAATACTGGTTAGGAATATGTGCAAGTTTTTTGACAATCGTTATTCAGCTTTATGTAGCAATCCGTGTAGTTAAGAATGAGATAAGAAGTCAAGCACATATTATCAAACTTTACACCAACATAATATTTCTTTTTAGGGCCTGCACCCCACCCCATATGGTCGAGCGATTCTGCCAAGTGGTTTCATGCGTTTTTTTTGTATGTATACAATTAAATGCTAGTTTAGTATTTTTTAAATTCTTCTTTGGTTATTCACGCGTCTGTTAAGAAAAAAACATGACGCACAATGACAAATGATTTATTCTAGTAATATTTTAGTAAAATAAATAGGTAACCCACACCACAGCGGTACTTAACTGAATACTGATACCTAATTTATTCACTAAAACCGCTCAGTATTCATTAAAATTTTAAAAGATAGATCGACCATGCTTGGCGTTTAAGTACCCGCATAAAACTCCGGATGAAAAGTATGCATTTATGCGTTCTCATTAGCGACCGTCCGCGTCAGAGGCATTGTCATGGTTTAGATGGTGCCATGATATAATTTTCCATAAGCTTCTGAACTAATGCTAATGAACATTTTTAGTCTAATACGTGCAGAAGACTTTTAGCCGACAAAATGTTATGATAAGTTATGATGAAAGCAATGCGAAGCCCCATTACAACAAACCAACCACTATCTACACCGGTGACCCTATGGAAGGCTACATCGCAAACAGGACGCAACCACGGGAAACTAGTATTCAAACCTAAAGTAACTGCTTTTGTCGGTGCAATGTGGTGTAATTTTGTAAATGCGAATAAACCTTTACGTCCCATCTAGAAACTGTAAACGAAAACCAAAAAACTGTTATGCCACGAGCGTCCAGTTCAGTTTCCATTACTACAAATTACGTGCCCTATAAACGTCGGTGGCTGCGACAGGGTCGGATGCAATTAATCCTGGACATCATTTGCTGGACACCTGCAGAAAAACAAAGACGCCGCTAGATGAGCCCGCGGCTGGCTGCACCGCCCCGACTATAAATCATCGAAACCCCCCTCCCCATCTCCCTCCCCCACCCAAGTAGAACATATATTTCCACGTCGTCGAGTCCACAATGAAATAACGACACCGGACATTGCGATGGTACGGCTTAAAGCTCGAGACAACTGATAATTGGTTATATTCATTTCGTTTTCTCTTTCATTCGTTCAGCTTGGATTATGCTTTTTGTGATAGCTTATTTGCTGCATTTGCCTTTATCACAAATCAGTTTTGTTTAAGCAAAGGAGATCAATAAAAACAAAATTACGATACCAATTAATACATTGGTAAGAACACGAATCTTACTTCTTAGTTCAGGAACACTTTAGTATAGGGCGGCCCTATCATTCTGTTAGAGTAAAATGCTGAAGTATGTGTTTGAAATAACGAACCTGTAATATAGGGAGTAGTTGGCGAAATAACTATTAGCCACATCGATCCACTCAACCAGATTAACTAAATTGCTGAAGAAGTGCAGTGTGATTGGTTTGCATGGTTTATTAGTAATGATGCACAATTCATCAAACAGTTCAACCAAAAAAGCAAAGCGTCAATCCTACCTCAAACATTGTAAGTATCGTTAGCATTAATTTTACTTAAAATAATATTACATTTGTTGACAAAACGCTACCTACGAATTTTCGCAGAGCGCCGAATCAACACTCGTAGGCTGGGCCAATATTTTGAGAAATTTGCGTGGGTAAACATCCTGGATAACTTCAAGCTTCGTTTGTTTTTTTCTCGATTGCCTACTGTTTATTTTGGCATTTTCAAATGTATGATTTTTGTGTTGAAGTGTGTGAACTCTAACTGTGCTTCAAATGGCTGCCGTGTACTCAATCCGTGACTTTACAGGCTTCAGACTTGCTGGTGAAATCGTACTGGATTCCGAAAGCTCTCAAAACACAGGAGTTTTAGCGCACCTTGGGAGAAGAATATGTCTAGTAGGAGACTAGGTCAGGTGGATGATAATATGTGATGATGTTTTTTCGGTCATCTCTGTGCTTCAAAAGATGTAGGTCCCATCTGGCTTTAAAGACCTGCACAGAGCGTGTTGGAATTTGGCCCGTACCATCTCATAGTTGTATCATGTTTGTGCCCAGTAATGGGACAAATAAAGGCTGTTCTTTATTTGCAAGAGCAGAAGCTTACTAGATTTCTTCACTGATAAACAAAATTACTGGAGCTATGAAAACTTAAATACTAAAAAAATACATCCAATTTCTGTAAACTAAAATCAAATGACGCAGAAGCTAAAATTAATAAAATACTGTTACGAGATTGGTTTGATTCATGAACAAGGCATTAATAAGTAATCCTTACATTGTCTGTATAACCTAATTAAACGCAACACAATCGTCGATTTTAACGTCTAAAAGACGACTTTAGTTCCTCGTTAATAAAGGTCAAGTGATACCATCTCTATACGTCAGTCTGGGAGCGTCTCTTGCGCCTCCCATAGAAATAGATTGCACTTATCAGTACCAATTAATCGTAATTAATCGTCAACTACTGGATCCTGTGGCGAAGTTCGGGCGCACACGGAATAAGGACATGTTCAGATTGTTCTTATAGGTAGCTTTTTTATAAACAATCTTTGACTCAAAAATTTAGTTTAGTACAATTCAAACATAATGGCGGCTCGGAAGTTCGCTGCAAGCGCCGAGTGCCCAAGATTGAAGTGTTCTGCGCATCGACTCGCGCGATGTTCGCAGCCGCCATCAGGTTTGAATCGTGTTATACTCATTTTACCTTAAGTTCTACCGTATGTTTGATTTATTATAATTTGTTTTAACACCGATAAAAATCATGCAACCCGGATAACGGTTGTAGGCTCGCCACTTACCGCGTTGGGTCTAAATTAGCAGAAAAGCCAATGTCTGAAAATGGCGTCTTTTTTTTTTCTTGCGGCCAGCGACCGAACCTTGTTTTTTAAATAGAAAATATTGCAAGAAACCAAAGTTACTATGGAATGTAGACTCCTGCATCAGTCCGAACTGAGTTATAGGCTTTTTTAGAAGTTTTCTGATTTTACAAACTAGATATTTTTTCTTTTGTGCGCAATTTTCGCATAAATCGCAACAAAATAGAGACATTATACGAGTAAACATTGTGTGTGATATTTTTCGCAAATGGAAAAATATCTAATATGTCATTCGTCTTTTTTTCGGGTGGTCATCAACCAACCTAGCTTTTATGATTAAAAAAGTGTAATAAACCAAACTTTTATGGCATGTAGACCTCTAAACGCAGTCCAAACTGAGTTTATGGACTTTAGAAGTTTGCTGATTTTACAAACTAGATATTTTTCCTTTTGCGCGCATTTTTCGCATAAATCGCAACAAAATAGAGACATTATACATATGTAAACATTTTGTGTGTGATATTTTTAGCAAATGGAACAATAATTTTATATGTCATTCGTTTTTTTTTTCGGGTGGGCAGCAACCATACTTTGCTTTTATGATTAAAAATAGTGCAATAAACCAAACTTACTATAGCATAAAGACCCCTAGCTCAGTCCGAACTGAGTTATGGGCTTTGGAAGTTTGTTGATTTTACAATCTAGATATTTTTCTTCTGCGCGCAATTTTCGCATAAATTGCAACAAAATAGAAACATTGTATGTGTAAAGATTGTGAGTGCTATTTTTCGCAAAAGGAATAATATCTTATGTCATTCGTCTTTTTTTCGGGTGACTTAATGATACCTTGCTTTTTTAATTCAAAATAGTGTAATAAACCTGTTCAGTCACCTACTGACTGGCTGACTGACGGGTTTCTTCGCCCAGTGGGCGGTGCAGGCCTCGAGCAAAAATGCTCTTGCCCACGGTAATCTTTCTAGGTAAATGACTTTACCATCCTTGGTTTTGTGTACAACTCCCCTACCGCGGCGCGGTCAAGCCCGCTAGGTGAGACCCATGGGGGGGGGGGGGGGCGGAGAACGACCTGCGAGCAGGTTGCGTCTTACAAGAGATTCAGGTTCAAGGGAGCTCTACTTAGTGTTTTGCATCATTGTAATTTGATTTCAAGCGAGGAGGTGGCGAGCAGAGGGCGTACCAGGCGGCTGCGGCGTAGGTGTGCCGCGGGTCAATGTAGGTCTTGTAGATGACCACCTTTGCCCGCAGCGGCAGTCTAGATGCTATGACGGGGCGGAGCATCGCGCCCGCCATCTTGGCGGAGTTGACGGCGCGTGTCACTTCGGTCGTCATTGTCAGTCGGCGGTCTATTTTGCAGCCCAGGTAGGTGACCACAGGCTGCCAAGCGATCTTCTTCCCCCGCAGTGTTAACCGTGCGAGAAGGCCGTCGGTGCCCGGTGAGGATGGCGGTCGTCTTTGCCGCATTTACCGCAGTCGAGCCAGGCAGGCAGCAGGTCTAGCAGCCTTTGCATGCGAGCTGCCGCCACATCCTGGCTTCTGGAGGACACGAAGAAGGCACTGTCGTCGGCGTTCAACGCCAACGTTATGTCCTTTTCCCACTCGTCAAGCTGGCCCCCAAGAGTAGGAATATCGTTGGTGTATAGTGAGTATAGGACGGGGGATAGGACGCTCCCCTGGGGCACTCCTGCGCGTATCGGCTGCTGTGATGAGTCATTGTCCTTGACCGAGACGTAGAAGCTACGGCTGTCGAGAAACGCTGCTATCAGGGCGATCAGTGCTGACGGCATCTCCGTGACCAGGAGTTTAAATAGCAGGCCGGGGTGCCACACCCGATCAAAGGCCTTCTCGATATCGAGAAAGACCCCAACCGTGCAGTGGCCCCTGTTACTTGCCTCAGCGAGCTCGTGGAGAATGCGCGTGAGCTGGAGTGTCGTAGAGTGGCCGCTGCGGAAACCGAACTGCTCCTCCCTTGGCTTGAGGAACGGGCCTATTCTCCGCAGCATCAGTCACCTACGGTCCTGGCCGTATGGCCTGGCCCATGCATCATACGGGGAACGCGGACATTGCCTTTTTGCTCGCGAAAGTAGTTACGTTACGACAGACGTTGCGATGGACAGCACAAATTGTAATTACATTCTAAAATATACCAAGTTCATAGAAGAAAACAGAGTTTCATTGGCTCAAGTGTGTCAGGCGAAGACAAAACCAATCTTACTAAAGCAATGAAGACCTCTAAACGCAGTCTGAACTGAGTTATGGGCTTAAGAAGTTTGCTGATTTTACATCTAAATATTTTTATTATTTGTCATGGCTATGCGTTTGGCCCATTCAGCCATGATGAGGTCGTTGCTGAAACAGGCTTACCCAGAAAATGTCCCATAAAGATACCAAGGTTGGGGGCACAGGCTAAGAAAAAACGTTCCATTATTGGTTTATGTGCCTTCGGGAAAGTAGGAGTCAAATAAATGGACTCTATTTGGCGAAAAATAGTCTTGCCTGAGTATTGTTGGCGTTAAACTCAACCAGGTCACGATCGCACCAGTCGGACACCGCTTTTAACGCATTCATCCGCGTTGAGTTCATCTGCTCAACCATAGCCTCTCTAAGGCTAAATATAAGGTAATATTCATTTTGATTAACTGCAACAACATAGTGAAATTGAGCGCCGGTTGAGACTCAAAGACCACTCCCGGACCACTCCCTTTCTTGGTGCTGATGAAAGTATATGATAGTTATGTGGTTTTATATTTTATTCTGTTATATTCCGTGATAACGGATAGCGGATATTATTTTACCTTTAATCATAAGATAAGAGCAAACTTACACATTAAGTGGAACATCGGCGAATACGCCCTTAAACCGCTGTCACTCCTTCTAATGGTCGTAACTCAGTTTAAACTGTGCTAAGATACATATCTTAGTGAGTTTGCTTCATTACACTATTTTCCCGCCGCACGGAAAAAGAGACGTAAGGCACATAAGATATTTTTTATTTTGCGACAAATATCACACTCTATGTTTACACGTTGATACAATGTCTCTATTTTGTTGCGATTCATGCGAAGCTCATTCGCGAGAGGATAAATATTATTGATATTCCTGATTTAATTGTTTTTTTTGTGCAATAAAGTATATCTAATCTTACCTAGTTCGTAAAATCAACAAACTTCTAAAGCCCATAACTCAGTTCGGACTGAGCTGGCTCAGGGGTCTATATGCCATAGTAAGTTTGGTTTATTGCACTATTTTAAATCATTTGATTAAAATATCACACATAAAATGTTTACACGCACAATGTCTCTATTTAAGTGCGATTCATGCGAAACTTGATCGCAAAACAATTAATAATTGTTTTTTTTGTGCAATAAAGTATATATAATCTTACCTAGTTCGTAAAATCAGCAAACTTCTAAAGCCCATAACTCAGTTCGGACTGCGTTTAGAGGTCTATATGCCATAGTAAGTTTGGTTTATTACACTTTTTTTAACCATAAAAGCAAGATAGGTTGATGACCACCCGAAAAAAAGACGAATGACATATAAGATATTTTTCCATTTGCGAAAAATATCACAATATATAATAACAAATATCACATAATGTTTACTCGTATAATGTCTCTATTTTGTTGCGATTTATGCGAAAATTGCGTGCAAAAGAAAAAAAATCGAATTTGTAAAATCAAAAACTTCTAAAGCCCATAACTCAGTTCGGACTGATGCAGGAGTCTACATGCCATAGTAAGTTTGGTTTATTGCAATATTTTCTATTTAAAAAACAAGGTTTGGTCGCTGGCCGCAAGAAAAAAAAAAGACGCCACTGCCCCTTACAAATCCGTCATTGTCCTTTAGGCTTCTGAATGTTCGGTCCACCATGTCGACAACAACTAGTGTGCCTCCTCTGCCTACCACGTTTGGTATGAAGTTGATATGTTATAAGGAATGTGCCTTCATAATCACCGATATTTATATACATCGCCCTACTTCGCGAGTGTTCTTTAAGTACCACCCCTCGACCAGCAAATGAATACAGAACAAACAGAAATGTTCCCCGTTTGAACTTTAGCCTAAGCGGAAATCGAAACCATTTACAAGCTTGTCAAAATTGAATTGTTCCGAACTGATTGAAAGTCGTTCATGTAATGCCAGCCTACCGAGTGCTGATTGGCGCCGCCTGCCGGCTAGTTAACGAAAACTTCCGCACACCTCGGTGTAATCTTTAATAGAGTTCTCCAACTTCATAACACTCCGTCTGCTGAAACTATTAATTACATTTTTCTCTAGCCACCGCAAAAACTCTCCGACTGCAATTCAGACTACTTTGGACGAAACTTTAATTAGGTTTACAGAGGACAAATGCAGTTAGCGTAGCTAGGTGTATGGTGTAATATAACGACATCTGCAGTTAGGTTTCGTTTAGGTTACGACGGTCACCTCCTGTAGGTTATGCTTGTGTTGTGAGCATCTGAGGAGGCTTAGGAGGCATATCGAATCGAAAAAAATTAACGATGTGGAACTATATTGTTAACTTTATTGTATAACGATACACGCTATATTGTTGTTGTTTTAGTGTGCAATAGAGAATATTTACTTACTTACACGCTAGTTCGGGTTATAGGATGGGTGGGGACCCCAAATAATGAAAGACTGACCAATGCCTGTCCTGCCTCAATATTGAATTCAGCATAAAAGCAGTTCTAGACCGCCGTCCATACTTTCATTGGCATTGCGTGTTATGTCTTTCTAAATAAGTCCGTGCTTTAAATCCACCAACCTTATATGTCAACCTGGCATTTGGAGTAATGGCATGTAAACTTATTGAAAAGCACTTATGACAAGTCACAACATAAAAATTAAGAAAAGTAATAATATGATTCTACCATCGGTTCGGACGTGTTGATTCTACCAGTGAAGCCTGTTCCCAGCAGTGGTACGTAAATACCTGTTCGTACTAGTCTATTTTGTCAAACATTTGAACGCAACGCCAACAGTTACTAAATGACAATGTGGTATTTTTAAATGGCTTAATTTTTTAAAACACAGACAGTTTATATTCTTTTGATAAAAATTGAATTTATCAAACCGTCTTCTCATCCATTTTTCATAATAGCTTCCTTATTCAGTTCAAATAAACGGTAGCAAACTTTAAGAGTTCGGAACTTTATTTTGTTACAGAAACTTCTATTCGAGAGAGATAATTGGGTGTTCTAAGACTTTGTTTGTTGTACCTACTGAATATATTGGTTTCCTTTGTTCAGATCCGGTAGAAAGTTATCGTTAACCTATACTGGTCTAATGCTGAACGTAGACCCCATCCCCAGACGCCACATTCCACATTCTACCAGCAGCCTTTCCTTTTGGAGCGTCTGCCATTTGTAGAGAATAACCCTAAAAATCTTGTATACTTTCCTACCCAATTCACGGCAATTTAAAAATAGCCAGATTTCTACTTCCTACGCAATATTTTTACCAATATACAAAAGCGTCGCAAAACAAAAAGATGAAGGCTAATTCCGACACACTACAGAAAACATATGTCTCCCACTACAACTCCCCTGGAATTTGATCTAGTAAATCCCGAAATATTTCGTCGGAATTCCAGCTTATTGGAAATAAATCCTGGATAAAATGGGATCAAACCTGTTCGGAGGTACCCACCAAACCTATAACCGCTTATACAAGAATCCTGTCGTACCATACATATGCAAAATGTTTCAAAGATTATGCATAATGCGGTAACGAAATGAATACGTAATACCTGTGGAAAACGTAGCGCAGTAATAAGGTACATTCATTTATTTTGAATCGGCACTGCCTGGTGGCGAAGCCGTGTAAAAATTGATCCCGGAAATTGTTGTTATTCTAGCTTCCTGTATGGAATTTGCTAAGAATAGAGTTTCTATTAAATCACGATTTTCCAGACCGCAGGAATAATTTGTTTAATCTTTCAAGGATTATATTCAGAGTGGGAAACTTGACGCAAGTGGCAGTCGATTTCACATTTTACCGATTATACATTTTTAAATTTTGTACTAGAAACATTTATTTTCACGTGAATAGGTTATTCTTAAAGCTTGTGTTGTGTACTTCTCAATGGTCACGACTCATTAGTTCTAGGACTTTCAAGTTAGCCGATTTGTACCACATTCCTGCGATGCAGATGTCGGATAGTGCTACGAGACGGTTTGCAACTTTGCTGTCCTGTCCGCTATTATTAGGTCGCTGAATTATCAACAAAAAATTGGAATGCAAACCAACCGTCCATGTCCATTTTACAATTCGTTAAAATATATTTTGCAAAGAATCTTAGACAATACGTGTTCAATGAACGTTCTTCCTTAATCCAGAAAAACCTTTTCACTGCACACTTTATAGAGCTAGAGTTATTTGTAAGTAAATTACACCGGATTTCCGCTACTTTTATTAGTGCATACATAAAGAGGATTAAGTTGGTGCCCTAATTCGTTTGGCCTAGTATTTTGCGCTCGGAACGGCCAATATACTCGTATACATATCAGGCGTATCGCTCGTGCAGTCAGCGCTCACCTGATTACTATAATAAAAAAGCTTAATAATGTTTCCGGGAACGTTAGTATTGCTAGAAGAAAATTGCGGAGTCTCTACAGTGCAATGTTTAATGAACTATTGGTGAGAATACTTTTACCAGAATATTGGGCAAAACAACACAAACATAACATAGTGAATAGTATATTTTTTTAAACAAATATTTAATTCAAATACATTTATTCATTCATCACAATGGTTAGGTACTTAAGTTTAATCTGCACATAGTATTAGACACAGAATAAAGCATATATTTGTGTCATTTTTTTAGGTTCCAAAAAAGAATCTGCCATAACAGCTTACATAAACAGCTTAGAAATCAAGTAGAATAAAACAAAACACCAAGTTTAACAAAAAAAGATATATACATTCATTCTTCAGGAGCGAAACATGATTAAAATCTTTTCAGTCCTCTGTATTTTTCAATCTTTTTTCTCAAGACTTCAAGACTGAACAGGGGAATTCCAGTAGCGAAGCACTAATAACTGCAACACGTCCCACGCATTTCAGAACCGGTCTGAGAAAATCTCTTAAGATGCCGACAATCGTCTGCAATATTTCCTATGCATAAACGAGGATGCATGCAGCTTGTTCTACTCGTAACAACAAAATACAAGTTTGGGAGTCTACATTTCAGAACTTACAGAACTGACTATAGTTCGTTCGCGTTAAGAATGCATGCATTTCGTATTTGCCCTTCGATCTAGCACGTCTAACCAATCGAATCGTTTCTAATTAGAAAGCCGAGTCAAGAGTGACCAGTTGAACGCATATTTTCGAACGCAAAGACGCATTCAATTTAAAAATCACTGCATTCTTAAGGCGAACGAACTAAATGAGTGTATACTCATAAAGGTTGAGACTATTTCGGTAGTGTTAACATATCATCTGAACTTCAGGAGTTTCCTGAGTAGGCCTCAGCAGTTTTACACTAATTTATTTATGCTTTACTGTCGCAAGTTAAGTGTGTATTTATGGCGGACTTAATACCTACATGCATTACTTACCAGTCAAACACACGGTCAGGCAGATTAATTCAGGCAGTAAACTCTTCGATAAAAATATAAAAGCCAGCAAACGCGTGAATATGAACACTTACCGACATAAAAACGTCTACTTAATGAACATCCAATAAAATGCATAACTTGTGAGTCATCTCATT
Source organism: Udea ferrugalis (assembly GCA_950022985.1). Lineage (NCBI taxonomy): Eukaryota > Metazoa > Arthropoda > Insecta > Lepidoptera > Crambidae > Udea > Udea ferrugalis. The sequence goes on from OX465533.1 coordinate 8,010,307, forward strand.
CATGTTGGATTCTTCATGTTTTAACGATTTAACTAAAAATTCTATATATCGATAATGTAACGCCTTGTGACCTATCTAACTAGCGACATCTTCGCGACGTCCTATAAATCTGAAGGCGTCCATACATCACATCTATACTGGATTCTTCATTTTTTAATTTCTCATTATGTCATGAGCAGTAGCTTTTTGATTAAAATATATTAAACTGGAGCGAGTTCAGGTCGTGTCAGCCTCTTAAGAAATAGAAAACTTGTGGATTTATAACTGGAGCTAATACCCACTTTCTGTGTATTGCGCTGTGCACTAGTATGGTTTCATGAGCACAAGTGCAGAGTAACGAATCACCAGAGAGAGAAATCCATTCATGGTTAGGGTACCTAAAAGGTGAAAACGAAACCCTATTACTAAGCCTCCGCTATCTGTCTGTCTGCTGTCATAAGGGTGTATCTCATAAGCCGTTATAGCCAGAAAGCTAAAATCTTCTCATATTATGAATTTCCTTTTTCCGCTATAGCAACAAATATGTAGAATAAAGATATGAAAGGGGTCCCCGCACCCTGAAAATACAAAACAATTCTTTAATTGGAGGAGTATAAAAGATGCATGCTTCTTGCCACCGACGTTGTTTAAAAACTTTGTGTGTTAAGTTCAAGAAGTTCTCAGAAAGCTTCAGGTCAGGAGTACCTTTAACCGACGAGCATGTATAAAAGGACTCATGAAAGTAGAGGTCGCGCAAGGTGTGTGCCAGGACCGTAGCAAGTGGAAAGAAGTGGTCTCTGCCTACCCCGTTGGGAAAGAGGTGTGATGATGTATATGTATGTATGTATGTGTGTTACAGTCTGACAAAAATGAGTAAATATTATATCAAATGCATTAAAATACAGATAATAGAAACAAATGTTCATTAATGTTTGTTCAATCAATGGATCTTAGTGCTAATTCATGACTTCTACCAATTTGAACGCGTCAGTCGTAATAAGGGCACTTTATCAATTTAATATGTCACATTATAACGTTAAAATAGCCACAAATTAATAAAACAAAATTCATTTTAATTTCGTAAGCTTCCATTCGGCTTTACGCGAACATTTAGTTGATTTTCATTTCACATCAACCGTTACAGCGCAACTGAATCAAACAGCCGAAACACTTTTAGTCAAATTAAGTTTGCAATTACGTTGATGAACTTTATAGTTTGCTTACGTGAAACTGAGTTAATGCGTGAATTGGAAACTTAGAGGGTTCAACCTTCTATTACAACTTAAGGATACAGTGTTTTGTCGATTTTTTTTGGTTAGCCTGCAAATGACTAAATAGGATTAGCAAGCACGTCAGGATTTAGTATTGGTCTGGTCAATCACATCTTGAAGGCCTGCATAATTAATGCCTTCCTCCGCCCCGCTAAAAAAAACCGGTGTATCTTAGTTACATCTGAAAGTAAGGCGTCACTAGTGCCAAGCGTTACCAAAATGGTCTCACGTTCCATAGTCCGTTCGCGTTAATGCAGTAATTTCAAACTTGTCCTTTGATCTAGCACGTCCCCTAACCAATCGAATCGTTCCTATTTAGAAAGCGAAGTCCAGAGTGACCAGATGAACGCATACTTTCGAATGCAAAGGTTGTGGATCTGGGGTTTTTTGTGTGCGATAGAGTTTAATTAAAAAATCACTGCATTCTTAAAACGGACGAACTATAGTGCCAAGCGCTACCAAAATAGTCTTTCTAGTACATAATAGAAGCCCATAACATGCACTCACTAGCCTTATATTCACTTCTTTGGCTATCAGCCGTAAGGTCGTGTCAGGTGCTGGATTTGTCCCAACAACGGGAACTTGGGTTACGAGAACATTTTTGTTACATGGTTTCTCTACAAATTATTAAGGTTTGATTTCGTATCAATCATAGGATTTTCTACGAATTATATTTCAATTAGTTACTTAGAAAGCTAAATCACTCATTGGATGCTAAAAATATTAAATGGAGCTAGCTCAATCTCTTAAAGATGCCATTATATTAACTGGAATGACCACCAATTTAATAATACTCTTCAAATAAAAACTTAACTTTACACACCTGTTTATGAATGGCAAAGTTACGAGAGAACAAATAAAAAACGCCTGAACTTATTTAAAACCTCCCCCTTTAAAAATCGGTTGGAAATATTGTGAAGCTTGTTATTTTAAAATTAAAAAATCCAGGGCTTCAGAATGAAACAGCATAAGCCTGATGCCCGAGAAGAAAGCGGTGTCATAAGTACTTCCCAATAGCTCCGAGCGGCCGCGCTCATTTCTTCGATGAGAATACAATAGCGACATTATACCCCGGCTCTTCCATAGAAAGCAAAACGTCGACTGATCATACAAACTAGGTACCTACTCCAACAGTTTTAAATATAGTGGGTGGAGCTTCACTTCACTCATTTATACTTCTTCTGACGTCGTTAGATGTAGTTTATTAAGCCTAATCGGGAGAGTGACTTCATAACATCTGACGGTGAGGTTTATCAATAAAGGTACAATTCCAAGACGAACCACAGACCGCAAACTGCAAATGACACTATCACTTCATAGAGTCACAACACAAAAGTGGCCGCACTGCGGCGCCACGCGCTTGAGAACAAAAGTGTGTCGCGTGCAGTTTACGGTTGCAGTTTGTGGTCTGCGGTCCCTTTTGGAATTGTACTTTAACCTTGGAGGGGTTCCAATAGTCCCTACTGAGTCCGTGAGTTGGACCCCATAGTAGAGGTAAGGCTTCTTTTCGGGACCATAAGTGGTTTGCACCACCACCCGCCAATAAGCCTGGTAGTAGGATTCTGTCTCTGATTGAGTGTTTTTTGGTACTTGTAGTGTCTCTGTCTATGAAACAAAACCAGTTAACGGTATAAAACAAAGCTTGTCACCCAGGTACAAATTGCAGGTAAAAACTAGTTTCAAAATAAAACGCAAGGAACACCTACCGACCCGACATACAGTTTGTTATTTCAACCCCGACGAGTTAATAATTACCTGGCTACCTTGCTTTATTATCCATCTCCATTTTAGTCCTTGTACAATTTTACTTTTTCAACACTGCCATAACATTCCAGCAAAAATGCTATCTTCTTTTGAACGAGTAGAATAATTTGCGGAAAATTTCTCATAGAAACAAAGCTAATACATTTTTTGCGCTATTCTGACAGTTTGTCTAATTAAAACTCTGGGAATTCATTAGGGAAATATTAATTAACACAGTGTACCTATTTATAGTTTGATGTTGTATTTGTTGGCCGTTTTTTGAAGAACTAAGATGATCGGTTTGGTGAAATGGTTAAGGTATCAGCTACTACACCAGAGATCGCGGGTTCGATCCCCGCACAGTGCAAACATTTTGTGTGCAGTAACATGTTTTTTTGTGCTGGGTTGGGTGTTTTCTGTGTAAATATAAATGTGTGTGTAAGTATTTTCAAAACAGTCTTGTTTCCGTTTGACGTTAGATGGCGCTGTGTGGCGATGTCCGAGGATATTTAACTTACTGAATGCTGCTTCAAAGTACTACAGTAGGCTTCATGTCAAGCGTAGTACAGGAGTTGGAAAAAAACTTAAGCCTTTCTATCCTGTAAATTGAAGATAACAACTTCAAACACACCTAAAATATAATATAACTAGCAGCCGCCCGCGACTTCGTCCGCGTGGACTAACGTTATCGTAATTTTAGTAAGGATGCCTATTTTTTTTGAAAATGAAATATAGCCTATGTCACTCAGGAATGATGTAGCTTTCCAACAGTGAAAGAATTTTTCAAATCTGCCAAGTAGTTTCGGAGCCTATTAAATTCATACAAACAAACAAACAAAAAATCAAACCTATAATATTTGTATAGACTAACGCAGGTAGTCAACTGAAGTTCAATTCTGACTCTTAACAGAATTACTGTGTTAAACTCGCTCATGACAAAACATCGCCATTACGAGCTCGATTCACCATCTCGCCAATTCATTGCGAATTAAGTAGACGAATCGTGCCAAATTTCCGTTTATTTTGTCGACATATTCCCCTCTTAGTTAACCGGCTAAGAAGGTTAATCCGGCCTCTGTCTGGAGGTAATTAGAGAACGTTTTAAGGGTTATCTTCCCCCACGTGTCTGACTCTTCGACCTTATTATTTACTCAGATAGCTCCCGTCCTTTGCAAATAGCACATAATCGAATGATGGCTTGTCCAATAATGTTAGTACAGTTGTGTAAATATTTTCCAGCTTTGCCTGCTCTATTTACGTGTTTTACTGGACACTGGATGAAAAGACGGTATTAGGCGCTTCAACATGAATATCAAAGCTATTCCAACAAGTTCTATGAGAAATTTAATCTAGGCTCTGGTAGTTGCAATGCGAAACATGCGACGGGTTTAAAACAGCCGAGTAGCTGCATATACGAGTTATTACCTGAAAAGTTCTGGTAATCAGCTGCTATGAAGTAAGGGAAGAAGTTGAAATTAAAATGTTCTTAGGAATGAAATCAAGACCTCCAGTTAGACAAAGTAGTTTTGAATAAAACTAAATAATAATGTCGGTTTATCTCTACTCGCTCTTTCCAAATTCCAAATACTCCCATAGTTTGGGTTCAATTTCCAGTGTAAACTGAGTGTTTTAGGTTTATTCAGAAGTTCCTTTTGGGTTTTAATGTGGCTATCTTATTTCCGTTGTTTGGGTTCTGTTTGAAAGTTTTATTTTAACTCGGTATTTTGATTAATTTCTTTTCCTATTACTCAATCCAAATTTTTTTCGAGACACTTTTTGTGTTCAATCTTAATACAACTACTTTTAAAGGGATATTGTATGTGATTAGGTCTAAGTAAGTCACAAAAAAGTGTGAAAAAATTCAATGACGACGCCTCAAACAGGGAAACGGGGAATAACAAATGAACACAGTAACGGTAAACAACTTAGCCAAATTTGCAGCCGAAAGAAATTCGGCCGAACATAATTATGAGAGATCTAATTTTATTCGAGGAACGTCCAAACGAAAAAGCGCCGGCGAGATAAAATAACGCCATTTTAACAAGTATTTGCACTTCGCAGTATAAATACGAGATACAGAATTGTCAGCAGCATGTTTTCGAATCTGAACTGTAAATACAGTCCCCCATAATGATTATTTGAACGAACAATTAACATTGGAAGCCCGTCAGATGGGTCGTAATTCGTTTAGTCGTGCGTGGGCACAAACAGCCACTTACATACGCCTAGCCTCTGTGCTAGTGCTAATAAGCACTTTATTAGCACTATAAATGGATAAACTGTACTTTTCACGCTTTTGATGATTTGAACGACGTTGCCATCTTGATAAATTAAGAATAATAATACAAGACTAATGTCGGAAGGGGTTGCCTAACTTTTAGGAGTGACACTGAATCTTTAATGAACATGAAGATCTAATATATTTTTTATATTTTGTGATACCTACCTATCAGCTGTTCGATAATTCACTTCATTCATGCATGGAAAAATCGCCCGCACGGCACAATATTTCCGCAATATGTAGATGAACTTATTCGTAGTTGACTTACTTTTTAGGATATTTTAAAGCTATAAAAATAAAAAACGTTACACTTAAAAATAATCACGATAAAGACTTAGTTAAATATCATTATACATAGCGTTTTTAAAAAAAATGTAACACCCTTCCAAGTCAACCAGTAAGTAGAAGCTAAAGAAGTAAAGTACATAATATTTTTGTTGTGTTGGTTTGTGTTGTGGGTGGATATGTACAGACATAACTACTTACTCGTAGGTATCATCACAAACTCACAATGTAATGTAATTAATGTAGGCTGCAGTCAGCCTACATTCATTTTTATTATTTCATACAGCGTAATACCAGTAGCATCGCCCACGCATTGCTGATGTTTTAAGAGCCTTCAACAAACGATTCTTGAAGAACACTACGGCTCCTTTTATCAACATATTGTATCACTGGTGAACCTTAATTGATGGTGTCAAGCTATCTCCGACCGATAGATGGCTACTAAACCATCTTGTTATTGTTCTATGTTTGCCATAATATACGTGTTGGTGAACACAAATGAAATATATCACCTCTCACTAGCTAAATACATCTCACTCATGCTGAGATTAGAATCCATAATGGAGTGGTAATGGCTGATTAAGGCTGCATTGCGCTGTCCTATACCACTCTTCCATAGCCTTTTGCCAAGTTAGACTGCATATCTTATTAGCAAGCATGGATCACCATAACAGCTGCCAAAATGTTAAAAGCGACTTTATACAAGGTTAATAACATCCAAAATTACGACTGGGTAAATAAAACGCAAAGATTTTCACTGAGTCCAAATCCAAACCAAGAAGAGTTCCGAATGGCTTGCCAGTAGCAATATCAAAAGTAACTATATAGAAGATTTAGGCCGTCTAACACCACATATTGTGCTTGCTATAGGCGTTGCAGATCTTCGTTGTTCCTAATTTTCCATCATAGAGACACCTTGTTTTGGGCTAATTCACACCAATGTTACTAGTAAGTATTGCCGACACTTTCAGTTCTATAAACCCTTCAGCTTACAGCATGAGTTTAATGGTGCGTAACTTTGAGTAAGAATAGGTAAAACGCGAGGATTTTCAACAATTCTTGATCTATAGCAAAGAAACCAAGAAGAGTTCCGATCAGCTCGCCAGCAAACCGTCGTTATTAATTATTCCCCGCGAGCGGCGCCGACAAAGGCATTAACTGCAGATAATAGGCTCTGTGTGGCATCTCGCTATCACAGTACACAGAGAACAGTAAAATATCTACATACACTGCTCCAAAGTGTCTATTGATCTCTCTGAATCTCAAGCATTTTCATACAAAGTATAGCTATTTGGTAGGCTGTAAAAATTAAAATATTGATACCCAACGTAGAAATCTTTAGAACACAGAAACTGCTTTATCTGCCCTTTCAGATTGTATAAAGAAATTCATTGTAGTAGCATTATTGTACAATCGTAAGGACGTTAAAAAAAACAGATTTTTCTTTTAAAAGGTGTCAAAATGTTAGCAATATCAAACGTTTTTTTTTTGTAATATTCCTAACCTTTTATCTTATGCCTCTGTCCTCGCGTTATTCTAAGATGATGCTCAACTTGTAAACAAACTTAACTTTATGAAATATTTGAAAAATGATATCCGTATGATATCCCTAGACAGTTTTGATGTGTGTATAAACGTGCCGCTCTCGTCGCGCGTCGCGCGCCGTGTGGCGATTTCACGCCTGCGTGATTTCACGCACCCGCTAGCATAAAATAGGGGGGAATAAGGTGGTGGCAGTACGGACGGGGTTTGCCGCGTGTCTGTGTGCACGCTAGGCTAATAACTCGGCGGGCGGCCTTAGATAACCTACTGTTTATACTATGTCGCTATCTCTCATCGCTGAGACGTAGCGTTGCATCGCGCTGTCCTATTATCCCACTCCGGCGTTGCCATTCAGAAAGGACGAGGTTAGAATGCAGATCTAAGTTGCAGCAAGCAGGTTTATAATAGCTTGAATATACTCGTATATACTGTTTAGCCCATACATATTCTGCAGTTGCACCTGAATGGTTCTTGGTTTCCATCATGCAGAAGAGATACCCAACTTTGAGACCAGACGAAGTGTCATGCAAAGTTAAGTGAAGTGTTTACTTTGACGGATGACGGATATTTTTTTACTAAAGCGTTAGTTTTCAAGTGAACTTTCGTAATGTTTACTTAACGGAATATGAGTAAGTTACTGGTCTGCAGAATGACTTGTATTTCGTTGGTGGTGAGGAAAATTAACGCGTAACATTATTTAAGTTCGAAAATAAGTTTGTCAATTTTGACTCTAAGCAACATTTTCCTTTGACCTTTCATTCTTGGAATAATTGTTAAGAAAGAGATGATTAGTAATCGACTGTGGTTAGTTCTTCCCCCGCAGCACAGTACCGCGGTTAATCTATGCCCAACGGGGCATAGAAACAGAAGCAGAGTTGCCAACATCAAAAAATAAAGTCTAAGGTGTGACTTCCACAGCTTTAGCGGGAATTGGGGTGGATGAGCGGAAGGCTCCCAGCCCCTAAAAAAACGATGTACCTACTTATTCATAATTTAAAATCTTGAAAAATCCAGTATTAACACATTGGTTGCCTTAGTAATTACATTGCACCCCTCCTACACCCTGTCACTGAGTGTGAATCGTACTTTAGAAAACGATCGAAGTGGTTTTGTTGGCAGCAACGTAATTTTGCATGCGTCAACACGTCACGTCACGCGTCATACGTTGTCACTGCCACGCGTCACACACGCGACGGCTACGAATAATTATTTGGTTGAGATTTTTACGCAAAATAACGAATATTTTTTAGGTGTAAACTTTTTTTAAGCAATTTGTCGGATTTGACGTGGAAAGTAAGATTTTTGAACTTTCCTACAAAAAGTGTTACTTTAATAACATTATTTTTGGAGTTAACATCATACAACCGTAGAATAATTACACCCAAGCAGGGTAGCTAAATCTACTTCGTACTAGTTAAATTTAATTAGGTATATTTGATAACTGGTGGAAGAAATCATTAACGAGTAACTACTGTAAGGCTATATGGGCATCATTTGTTTTCTATGTTTGAGATTTCAGTGGTTGCTAATAAGTCACAAGTCTGAAATCACATGCAAGTGTTTGAAGTAAATTTTTAGACCAAAAAAATCTCCTAAAAGGCTTTAACATTGCAAACTTGAAATAAGAAAAACAAGTGAGCACCCATTTTTAAATGTGCCTCTAGAATTCTAAGTTAGCGTCGAGAATAAACTATTCTTTTGTATGTGTTAAACGATGTTTAAAGAACGTAGGTTGCCAACGTCCCCGCCGGGCTATAAATCTCGAGCGAGCAACCTCCGGCTATCTGCGTGACTTACCAAATGTGTATTAGAATTTTTAGTGACAATTTTGTGTGCTTATGTACCTACCTAAAATATTACTTTTTATTTGAATGTAACGTTTTCAACATTCAAATTTTAAAAAGCACTAACTAACCCGCCACGACTTGGCAAGAAACTTTTTGCTTGCGGCTTCAAAGTTGTAGAAAATATTCGAAAAAAGAACATCTTTTATTTTTAAATATTCTGTGGGTTTTTTCTTTCCGTTCCAGGCAGCTTGCACATTCAGCCAGTGTCAAGTTATGTAATGTTATAATTTGAAGTTTACTCTAGGTAGGTTTTTGTAGGAAATGGAATCGATCGTGCGCTACATTGTGGATTGTGGTGGAGTGAGGTCATCTTGAAGACCTCCTCTTTTGAATGAAAAAAGCTATTATAGCGTAAGCATACTTTTTTATTAGATTACAGGGAATGAGTTAGGGTTTTAGTGGAGTTTTCAGTTTGATTTTATTCTAAGAGACAGTTTTTTTCAACATCCGATCTACATTATTATTTATTTAGTGAATATTTACAATAAAATGAAACAAAAAATAGTCACTTGGATACTACGTTTTTTTTACAAACCAGTAAAAGCAGCTTCTTTACACATACTGAAATATAAAAAACGTTATTGAGTAAAAATTAAACCCACAATCTAATTTGAAACAGCAGTCTTGGTTAGCTTAGCAAATAATCAATAATGTTAACCATATTTTGGTTTCCCATTGTAAATTGACCCCAAAACAACGTGCCAATAATAACTGAGCAGCAAACCGAACATAGCTTGTTCTTGTTATTCAGCGTGCATACAACGCCAAGTCCAATTAATTACCCTTGTCCAAATGTAAGCCATTCAGCGCAGATGACCAACAATGCTCGCCGGTCAATAGTGGCTGCGACAGGCACGGACTCGGGTCAGAGTCACTTTCACTTGTAGAATCATTCCACTTGTAACAGCAATAACAGCTGGGAGAGGTCCAATCGGGAGGTAAATAGATCGCTTATTGATTTCCATCAAACATGTAGTTCTGTTAACAAATATTATGATTGAAAAAAGCAGATGTCTTTTGCAAATATATTTGGAGATGCTCATACTATTTTTTTAAATTAAACGTCATTAGCTTTAACATAAACTTTAGCTTAATTGAAACTTATAGATTTCATAAGAGAAAATTTTATGCGTATTTTTTGTGTGAAAAATGTTGACCATTGAAACTAAAAGTTCTAGTTCTCAAGTGAAAAGAAATTAATTTGACACCGAACGGGTAATTTTCTAAAATAAAAATAATCTGGTGAGGTTACAACTTCAGTTTTGAACAGTGGAAGCATGTATAAGAATCCCATCATTCTTTCTCCCGCCCGCATGTTGTCTCTTCATGATTCGTTTGCAAGAACGCATATTATATAAATAAGGAAGCTGAGAGAGAGTTCTATTATTAAGTGATACGAAAAATAAATAAGTTAACTAACTTCGCTTTCCGGTGCGACTTGGCAAAGTGCGGCCGGTTCGTAGCATCGTAGTACTCGTAGTATGACGTCATACGTTTGCTCGTAGTCGCGATCAACTCCGAGCTGGCCGTCGTAGCAGTCAGTTGAACGTAATATCTTTTTTTATACAGTAAAAAACTTACATATCCACCATGTAAAAACACTATTATTTGTCTAAAGAAAACCAGAAAAAGACATTTGGTCATGTTGGCATCAGGCAGGACTTGAACCCGCATCTTTCGCAAGCCGGGCGACTGCACTACCAATTATGCTACCGAGACCATTAACAGACCGGCCGAATCTTTCTGGTATATTTTGCCCTATGAGCCAGGGTGATTTCATCAATGTTAATCGGGAGTTAAATATTTGAAAAAATATTTCTTCAGGTGGATGCCTATAACATTGATGAAATCACCCTGGCTCATAGGGCAAAATATACCAGAAAGATTCGGCCGGTCTGTTAATGGTCTCGGTAGCATAATTGGTAGTGCAGTCGCCCGGCTTGCGAAAGATGCGGGTTCAAGTCCTGCCTGATGCCAACATGACCAAATGTCTTTTTCTGGTTTTCTTTAGAAAGATACTGCATGGAAAATGCTAAAAACAATAATAAAATATACTATTATTTGTGATAGTAATATGTGTCAAAATGGTAGTAATGGAAATTAATGCTATTTTGCGTTAATTTCATTAGCATGCTAATTTTCAAGCCATAGCATGCTACGCGCTATTGCTTTGCTATTTGCTAAATTCGTTTTTTATTTGTTTAGGAACAGCTGATATTGATATAAAGTGCTAATATTTTTCATTAGCCCACTTATTTTTCATATTTTAGCATTTTCCGTTCTGCACATAACATGAAAAATTAAAATATGTTTTTCACGAATGAATTTTCACAATTAAACACAGAGCAAAATCTTAATAAAGAGTACAATAAGTTACACTTGAAAATCAGATTTCGTATTATTTTATTAACTACAATCACACTAATACTTTATAACACGTTTTATTTATCTTGCACACTTAAAAGTCTCGTCCTTTTATATAAAAGTTTTTGCGGAACAAAATATGAATCACACAATCAATTTTGAGGACGCAACTAAATAATTACGCAACAAACGCGGAACTAAAAATAAACAAAATCAACTATTAGAATAATAGACCTTAAACATAAACATTTCCCTCTATTTTTCAAGAAATTACATTGCTGCTGATTTGTTTTCTCTTCTCACTCACTCACTCGGCTCACTCCTATTCATTCGTGAACTGTCGGTTCGCGTTGGGCGCGAATTCACGTTAGCATTAGCAAGGCAATTAATTAGCATGCAGCACGCGCGAGCGAGTCAGTTCGCTTAGCGCTGCCGTGCGAATTAGTCGTCACGTATTTTTCGCGGGAGCAGTTGCGAACGCAGATGATTTCTGGGCTCGATGAATTAGCATTCGTGAAATTTAGCATGTACGATTAATTCAATGAATGCTAATGGGTCTTTAGCAATTAATTATGATTGTGAATGCGAATTATTCCATTACTACAAAATGGTATCCGCGCGTAAACTGGCGCGAACGCTAAGTTCGTCCTGAACCTTTATGTCAGATGTTATCAAGCCGCCCTAACGCCTCTGAATATAATCTGAATCAGGATAGGCTTAACGACGTCAACCGGGACCAACTGCTTAACGTGCCTTCCGAAGCACGGAGATACACACCACTAAATTGCGGTCGGCAGGTCACCCATCCCATTTCCGACCCGGCGTGTGTTGCTTTACAGCAGCGATCATCGCCGATACGCACAACTGCGCCACGTTCACCTCCTCTGTATTATAGATATTACGTCCTCTCCTAGAAATAGTGTGTAGTTTACTAGTTGGGGTCCTTCCCACGCCACGCGCCTAAGTTGCGTCAACAAGCGTGCGATTGAATCTCGCCGAAGCCGGAGCCCGGTAACTTCCCTTAATTGAGTTGCTGTTAACTTCATAAAATGCGCCAGTGTGCCCGGTTTATGTTTTCTACCCTGGTTAAGAGCTTTCCAAGAGTTTTCGTCTCCTTAATAAGCTTCAGAAGTACATGGAGTTGGAAATTTTTCATCGCCCAAGTTGTAAAATGGACGGATAGTATCTGCCGCACTCGTAAAAAAATCTTCGTATTAAAAAATCTTAGTAAATAGATAGATATATAGATTAGGTAATTAGACTGGTGAAATGTTCATTTATGAGCATTAACAAACAACAACATCAAATTGTACATCTAATGTCTTACGGAATTAACCCTTATTTTGGTTAAATTTATTTTGTAGCTTATAAAAAGTAACTGGTTGACTTGGTGCCTTTACCCTCGCATTCTCAACCGGGCTGAAAAAAAGTGATAGGCGTTTACGATTGTTCCTTGCCTAGGTGTTAGCAAAATGCAGAAGTGTGTTCAGTGTATTCACAAGATATGCTGAGTTCCGGCTATAATGTATGGCTATAATATTATCCATGGAAGACCAGGGACGAGGTGCCAACCAGGCATCCCGTTAATTTGCTGAGTGGAGACCCTTTCAGCTCCTCATCACTTCTATCATGTTAGCTTTCAAGAATTTAATTTAAACTTATTGTGGTGGTTGAATAAAAGGTTTTTCTGTTACTATTTAATCCCAGGAATGAGTTTTTTAAATCATAAATGTTACACTGCTTAGATATACACTTAAATTCCATTCTTTGCGACAAATTGCACTCAAATATAGTTATTCTAGACAGTAAATAATATCTCAATATTCAAAACCCGCAAATAGCTAGCTTCGTCTTTTCCTAATCGTTTTAAAATTAAGTTAGACTCTGATTCATGAATAACCAACTATTTGCGAAGAACAAGTATTTCAAATGTCACAAAATTAACATGGTAATAATAAAATTGCAATTGCAGTCACGAAACGGCATAACCGCTCTCATTACAACAGCAAAATGAACTGTAATTTGCTTGTAAATGGATTGAATGCAGGTGCTTTGCTCGGCCGGTGAAAAATTTCTTCATTTTCATTATTCGAAGTCACGAGATCGGCGCAGCTCTTTGATAAATACGTTCGTATTTGCACTGCATCAAGTTGGTTGCAAATATTGGTACGCCATTAATACCATGCCGAACTAATATACAAAAATATACACTATTCCGGGAACGCAAGTCTTGATTTATTATAGACGTTGTTTCTGAGGCATGTTTAAAGATGCAGCAGGTGTAATGCAAAGTAATATTTCTCTTCTGGACTTGAAAATTTCATAATTATATTCACAATATTTTGCTTGGTGAACTTACTTATGCTTGAGTGTTTGCTAATAGAAGCAGTATCAGTTACATTACACTTTTTTGACATTCCATATCGCATACAATTTGACGCAGGGTTAAGTTCTCAAAATCTGGTAAGCTTGTACGAGCTGAGAGTCAAAATGTTGCTTGAAACAGATTTCACTAACAGTTTGCGTAAATTAGGAAAATCAGCCTGCATGATGCTATATCAACATGTCCAGGCAAGATTTTGGTGAATTCGGTTTCTCTACGAACTTACCAAAGACAAAACCAAAGAGATTCATACCTAAACTTGTCCGTAACACATAAAGGATTGGTGCCATATGTAAGTGTGATATACCCAACACATCTCGGTCACGACCCTCAGACCGACTTTCATCCTATCCAAACACCTTACACACATAAAGACTCACTTCCCTACCAATCGACGTCAGATTCACAGCGTTAGGACTCAAGATTGTAACGTTCATAGTAAGCTTAGCACTATTTTATTAAACCGTAAAACGTTCTTGAGGAAGCTATCAAAAATATATCTGATGGATCCATCAGGGATGAGGGTGAATAAAAACTCGGATTCAGCTACACAGTACGTACCTACGCGACCAAACGGCTTGCGACCGCAATCGTATCTCGCCGGCTTTCGGAGACAAAAACAAATGGAAGTATTACCGGAGACAATCTACATTTAAATAGATCTTTTTCCTCAATTCGTGCGCGAGTTTGGTGATAGGTATCGCCGTGGCCGATTTATTTCGGCGCATTTACATTTCCGCGCCCGCAGCACACGTCTCGGATCTGTTTAGATGCCCTTTTGTACGCTACAGATTGTAAATGAACTTTGTTTACGGCTAAATGGCGTTTCATTTGTTTCAAGCAATTTCAGATACTGAAGAGGCATTGCGGTAAGAAGTAATTTATAAGTACAGTTAACAGCAATTATGATATTCCTGCGACTTATGCAGAGACTGACTGATCACTCTATCAAATACCGCATCCGTCGCATAATTTGACATAGGTGATCGTTGCCCATGACTATGCCCATGAGTCACAGGGACCACTGTTATCTTACACATTTAACAAAATTGTTAGCTAGTACTACCAAATTAGGTCGACACAGTTCACAATGCTTTATTTTAAACTGAACTCACTTTAAAATGATACAACAGCAATGCAAAAGCTTGCCCTACTCCAATTAAAAAGCAACGAGCAAACTCGCGAATCATAACATTTTTGTTAGCTGTTCTCGGCGTCTCTGCGAATTGCAGCGATGCACGACGTTGCTCCCTCCACCACAGTAAAATCATACAGTAAGCTATCTACATACAAACGTGCCACTCTCAGTTTGAATGTGTGCGTGAGCGTCGCGCGCCGTGTCGCTATATCACACACGCGATTTCACGCACATGCTAGCATAAAATAGGGAGGCATAGGGAGGCGGCAGTACGGACGGGCTGTGCCGCGTGTCTGTGTGCACGCTAGGCTAATAACTCGGCGGGCGGCCTTAGATAGCCTACTGTATGGTTTATACTGTGCCTCCACCTTCGCCAATTTAATTTGCGATGCAGCTAGTGTACGTTTAATTGCTCAACTTGAAGCAAGCCGTTCAAAACGCAACAAAGACACTCGAGAATGTTACACGTTTTACAAGATCGCGAAGACTCGCATGCACTTACCAACTTTTATTAACGAAATAGCTTCTGAATGGAAGTTGTTTATGTGTTAATAATGCTGGCAACTTTGATATGGCTTTATGACCTCTTTGACCTAAGATGGTGAGCTCGCTGGACTTAATTCAAATTATAGCTACTCGTATTACTCCGATTATTGACAGACATAGTCCAAGACTACCAGAATATCAGCAGAAGGTTAATTTTTTTTTAGGTAATTCGTGGCATCTTCACTCCGATATATCGTGTGAGGTTAAAAAGAGTAGAAGCAAAAATTTCTACGCATCGAATTGCGTTTAGATACACACACAAATCTATTGGTGAAATCCACTATCCAGTGAATGTCGTTAGTTAGATTTGAAAGGTCAATTTTCGAAATTGGATTTACTAGAATAAGAAATCGATACCAATCGATTTGTGTTTGAAATAGGATTTGTGATTCGTTTTGATGTATCAGTCGCATGCCTAAATGAAAATCATGATTTGGGAAAATTATAGAAAACATCGAAAACTGATGTCTGGGTCTAGGTTCCTACAGTAATCTGAGTAAACCTCACTTTAATATTTGTTCTTATTCCAAATACAATTAAAAGAGCAGTTTTGCAAACCTGACAGCGACAATACTTTTGCTCATGTAAATACAATATTACTTGCGAAATAACGCTGGCAGTGACTAAACAGCTTCAGGAGTTACTGTTTTATGAAAATATGCGATGAAGAATACGACTAACAGTATTGTAACTTTAAATTGACTTAAATAGTTTCATAAGTGGTTTCATAAGTGCTTTGCAGATTGTTCCATCATAGGTCATCCACTTTGAGGCAGTTAAGTATCTCTGACGTAAAGTTGCGGTGCAGTGCAAGGATGATGAATATTGTTTATATTTTTAAGATTCTACAAACATAAATAAACTTTTAGATGTAAATCAACATACAAATACTTAGATAACTACTACCTACTTACCTACTGAAAAAAACCAATGAGAGTATTAGCTTTACAAAAAAAAACAACCAAAAAGAATAAGTGTCACCATGCCAAATTAGAAACTTATCTACTCAGTTTACATTTTTAATGTTGATCTTTTTACATACGCAAAATTTAAAAAATGTGGGACGGGTGTCTGAAATTATTTTTGATAACCTAAGGAGTGTATCCATAATAAAATCCTGCTTTAACTACTTTAGATACAATATTTTGAGAAAGAATAAAATGTTATTAAAAATTAAACATGTTTCATCATACATCATATTTTGCACATTTACTTGTTATTGAGTCTGTGAAATCGAATTACCTATTTAGAAATTAATATCATGGATAACATCGTTTCGTCTCTGTAAGTCACGTTTGATTCGAAAATACTCGTATTTTAATAAGAATTACCATCCTTAAGCCGGTAGCAAGAGTCACTTGCAGTTTATGGAAAAAGGGGCCCTGAAAGTTTTTCATTCAATAAAAGAGTCAGTAAGTGATGAGATGAAACATCTGGCAGATTACGGGTCAACGGACGAGCTCCAACTTCATAAAGTGGAGAATTTACATTTCAGCTTGTGACAGGACGGTAGCAGACATAAATTAAGTTCTTGAACTGGTTACTTAGCTTACATAGTATAGAAAAAGAGAGTACAGTGAGATCTATTGAGAGATGAGATTTCGAGGACTATAGACCCTGTTTAGACCTTGGCTGAATCCTGGCTAAAGCACCTTAGATTTTATTTTTATGATGCTGACGCACCGGAGCTGAAAAAAAATGGCAAAACCCCCTGAAAGCAAACGGAAAGCTCGTCATATAGAAAGTACCACATTGGGTTTAAATAACTTATAATCTCTTTCAACCCCCGAATTCACAAACGTCAATTAACTCTAAGCACACGCTCACGCTCATGCTGTCCTGTAAAATGTCAATAGAACCGAAAGTGACCGCATGAGCGTGAGCGCGTGCTTAGCGTTAATTGACGTTTGTGAATTCGGGCGTAATACTGTTAGAACATCAGAGAATTCTATTGCTAACAGGACTTGATTGGAAACTCATTTACACAATTCGGTAAACATGTAATTATATTGTAACCTTCTACCAGTATAAACTCGCTCTTAATTACTCATCAAATTAAAATTACCTATTTGTAGATGAATGTTATTCTTACTGGAAAATTCGTGATTACATTGTAAATTCAGCAGTTAATTTGCAGAATAAACGCAGTAGAAATAGTAGCTGAATACTGATGCCAGACTTCGCCCGCGGGCTGTAAGAATCTTGCAAATTCCATTCACTGGTACCCTCTTAATCTTTGATTGGGGCACAAAATGTCTTTATTAAGCGAAAGGATGAAATTGGCTCATTTTGTGGCCGAAAGTGATTGCCCTTGATAAGATAAACAAACCCTTTATTCTGCAGGCGCTCGGCGCTGTGTACCTTCAAAATAGGAAAAAGTAAATACAATTTCCCATTTAAGATAAAAGAATTTGCGACGAAAGATTAAAATAGATAGAGGTTTTGACGACGCTGACGCTTCGGTGTTGTGTTTTTTGCCTTTGAGCCTTAATCTTAATTTGTATTCTCTCGTAGATAGCGAAAAATAAACCTTTTTGGAGTTATTTTTCGGTGTCATACCGCTACGAGGTATAAAAATTACTTTAATTTGATTCAATTGAAGGCTTAGATGCGGAAGGCCTTTTTATGTCCAGCTGTGGACTACAGCAGGCCGATGATGATGCATCAATTGAGTTTCTTAAAGCTCATGAGTTGCTAGTTTGTTTTATTGAAAATGCAGCGGTAATGGAATTCATAACACAAATGTTTTTATGAGAGTTTATTTAACTGGTAAGACTTGTTATTTTTTGAAATATCATACACTAGTTCTGTAAATACATTAAAGTACATGAAATTGACTAAATCTTTTATTAAAGACATTGTTATGAAGTTCTTGGTATTATTATGTAAACTTGAAGGCTAAGGTTACTTACGCTAATTGTACGGTCAGGAAGCTAAGTGGTTGTAAGGCACCGCCTCCCGGCCGCACAGAGAAGGGAATAAAAGATTAGGAAGGGAACTAACTCCCTAGAAAGCCTAGAGCCCCTTGCGCCGAGACGTTAGGTCACTAGAGCCCTAGCCCTACCTAACTATAAATACATAAACAGATAGTAAAGGGAAGGAGCTTGCTCCCGGGGTGCCCGGGGTGCAAGCGGGAAGAGTTAGGACAGTAGGTAGGGTTGTAGGAACCGCTGCCAGTAGAGCAGGCTCACTCTACTGATCATGATACTGACGGCTAAAGGTGTCTTGGCCGCAGCGGTGGGGAAATGAGACTCAACGCGGACGGTTGAAATCTAGTTTATTGGTAAATGCTTATTGGTTTATATACATGATTTTACTGATACACACTACTTTAGCCTATTGCTTGTGAGTCGTCGGTGTAAAGCGCCGACGCTGCACCTTGAGGGTCCATCGGTCGCCGGTTTGGGAGTAGGTCGCTGCTGACGGCTGCTACATGTGCGAGCTAGCTCGTACATATTGGCAACTCAGAAGAAGAAGAAGAAGAGGAGAAGGGAGACAGGGGGCTGCTGCTCGAAGCTGTGTGTGTCAGGCAGGCAGGTCCCCAGGTGCTGACTGATGATTGTCTTCTGGTTCCCATTTATGTATGCAGCAACGACGATGATCTCGCTGACACGATGGACGTTGTTTGTATTCGCTAGTAGTGTTGCTGTTGCTGTGGCAACGCTCCTCCCACCCTGGGATACTGTGCCACGGTGTACTCTGTTTTCATGTTATCACATGCAGCACCTCAGTACACTGGTGAGACCCGCTTGTGGGAGGCCAGTGACCGGTCTGCTTGTGTGATATGATGTTGAGGTGGTGCTAGTGGTCGCTTGATGTTGACTATGTACCCGATGGAGGGTGATACTGTTGATGTGCCGATCCTCATGCGGCTGCCGATGCTCACGCGGCATGTGCTACAGTGGAGATGCTCGTGCTCACACTGAAGCATTGGTAATATTGCTGTTAGGTGGACGCCTCTTGTCACGTCACACCTTGTTGGCTTCGACCCAGTGCGGTGAATCTTGAACATCGGGCACTAGGTCGTCTGTGCATCTTGTAAACACAGATTTAATTGGATTGGTTGTCCATCATTGGGTACTGTCGATGGCTGACGAGCTGAACAGTATTTGCGACTTCTCAATACACTGGTGAGACCCGCTTGTGGGAGGCCAGTGACCGATCCGCTACTGTCAGTTGCTTGAGGCTGATGCTTGATTCCTGTTAGACAAGTTGTTTTATTTAGCCTGCCTAACCGAATTTCATGATAATGTTTACGAAAATTAATAAATAGTTAAAACCAAGTTATATGATTGTAAATAATGTAAATTGACGCTTGAAATTATTGAATTGAGGTCAGCGAAAGTGACGTATAGTCGCTGCCTTCCCCACGAGAAAATGTAAATACGATAAGGAAATGTAGAATGCTAAATTGTTTACTTGTTTATTGAAAGTGGGGATAAAAATTCTTCGTGTTGAAGATGAACAATTGTTACATTAGTCTTGGTGGAGAGCCTTCCAACCAAGAACGAAAATTGTGAAGTGAATGAGCGGGATTTTTGCTTCCCTTGCTCTTAATGATAAAGTTAGAGTGCCAGTATCTTGTTGGACTGGTCACCGCTAAGAGAACGGTCTTATGATCGGACCGACCTTATATGATGAAGATGAACGCTATGGGTACGAGTGTTCTTAATAACCCGTCCCGAAATGATATACTTAATTCTACGCTATGATAATATTTGAGTAAGAGCTCCTTGCTAGCTCTACCCAAAACGCTGAATGCTAGACCCTTGTTAGGCCAACTCAAATGGCTTGAGTGCTAACGAGTTGAAGGTCTTTATTGACCCAACCCAAAACGCTTGATAAAATAGTCGAGACCCTTGTTTGGTCCGACCTAATACGTACGGTCAGGAAGCTGGGTGGTTGTAAGGCACGGCCTGCCGACCGCACAAAACGCTTGATTTTTCTGAGCTCGAGACTTACTGCTTGCTCGACCCAAAATGCTTGATAAAGTCAGAATATAGGACCCTTGTTGGACCAACTGACATGCTAGGGGTATGAGTACTATTGGTGACCCGCCCCAAACTAAACGCTAAAATGCGAGCATATTGAGAGCCCGTCTTATATGATAAATGAATGATGATTTGATATGCTAATTTCCCCAACTACCTACTGTGTCGATCTTGACGCTACGTTTGCAAAAGTAAAATTACCTAACTTTGTTTTGATTGTAGTTTATAAATAGAATTGCAACGTTTGCTATTTGGACGTAACGCGCGAACTGCTTGCACCCGAAATGATAATAATGATTTTAAAATGTACTGTTTGCTAATAGATGCAAGGTTTATTTTCGGTTACGGAGCCAATAATAGTATGAACTTGATAATCTAAATAACTTGAAAAATGAATTTATCTGTAAAATACTGATTGTTATAATTTTTAATATCGGGCGTAACTCCGACACTAAGAAAAGTTATGATTGAGATCGATATTTACTGAGAGGATCAAAATGAGGGATCCATAGGTTACTGGATGCTGGAATAGAAGGACCAAAATGTAGGGGTCCATAGGGGCTGATTTGATAGGAACGAAGGACCAAAATGTACGGTCAGGAAGCTAAGTGGTTGTAAGGCACCGTATCCCGGCCGCACAGAGAAACGAATATAAGATTAGGAAGGGAACTAACTCCCTAGAAAGCCTAGAGCCCCTTGCGCCGAGACGCTAGGTCACTAGAGCCCTAGCCCTACCTAACAATAAATACATAGATAGATAGTGAGGGGAGGAAGCTTGCTCCCGGGGTGCCCGGGGTGCAAGCAGGAAGAGTAAGGACAGTAGGTAGGGTTGTAGGAACCGCTGCCAGTAGAGCAGGCTCACTCTACTGATCATGATACTGACGGCTTAAGGTGTCTTGGCCGCAGCGGTGGGGAAATGAGACTCAACACGGACGGTTGAAATCTAGTTTATTGGTAAATGCTTATTGCTTTATATAGGTACATAGTTTTCCTAATACACACTACTATATGCTATTGGTTGTGAGTCGTCGGTGTAAAGCGCCGACGCTGCACCTTGAGGGTCCATCGGTCGCCGGTTCGCAAGTAGGTCGCTGCTGACGGCTGCTACATGTGCGAGCCAGCTCGTACATATTGGCAACTCAGAAGAAGAAGAAGAAGAGGAGAAGGAAGACAGGGGGCTGCCGCTCGAAACTGTGTGTGGTGGGCAGGTCCCCAGGTGATGACTGCTGATTGTCTTCTGGTTCCCAATAATGTATGCAGCAACCACGATGATCTCGCTGACACGATGGACGTTGTTTGTAGTTGCTAGTAGTGTTGCTTGCTGTTATGGCAACGCTCCTCCCACCCTGAGATGCTGTGCCGCGGTGCTCTTTGTTTTCATATTATCCCATGCAGCACCTCAGTACACTGGTGAGACCCGCTTGTGGGAGGCCAGTGACCGGTCTGCTTGTGTGATATGAGGTTGAGGTGGTGTTAATGGTGGTCGCCTGACGTCGACATCGTACCCGATGGAGGATTTTGATGTGCCGATGCTTATGCGGCTGCCGATGCTCACGCGGCGTATGCTACAGTGGAGATGCTCGTGCTCACACTGAAGCATTGTTGCTATTGCGTTTGGTGGACGCCTCTTGTCACGTCACACCTTCTTGATTGCTTTGACCCGGCGCGACGAATCTTGAACATCGGGCACCAGGTCATCTGTGCGTCTTGTAAACACAGATAGAATTTGATTGGTTGTCCATCATTGGGTACCGTCGATGGCTGATGAACTGAACAGTATTTGCGACTTCTCAATACACTGGTGAGACCCGCTTGTGGGAGGCCAGTGACCGATCCGCTACTGTTCAGTTGCTTGATGCTGATGTTGATATCTGCTAGACAATTTGGTTATGCCTGCTTAACATGATAATGATTTGTCAATATTAAGTAATTGAGAAAATGAATGAAGTAGTTGTAGATATTGAATGTTGTGCTGTATTGTAAGCGATGCTCGAAATAAAATAATGGTCAGCGAAAGTGACGCACAGTCGCTGCCTTCCCCACGAGAAAATATAAATACGATCAAAAAATGTAGAATGCTACATAATATTGCAGCTTGTTTATTACGAGTGGGGATAACAATTCTTCATGTTGAAGATAAAAAACGCTGTTTCGTTCCTCTTGGTGGAGAGCCTTCCGACCAAGAATGAAAATTATGAAGTGAATGAGAGGGATCTTTGCCTCTCTCGCTCTTAATGATAAATTTAGAGTGCCAGTATCTTGTTCTTGGACTGGTCACCCAAGAATGATAATGCTAAGAGAACGGTCTTGTGATTGGACCGACCCTAGATGATGAAGATGAACGCTATGGGTACGAGTGTTCTTGCTAAACCGTCCCGAAATGATATACCTAATTCTACGCTATGATAATATTTGAGTAAGAGCTCCTTGCTAGCTCTTCCCAAAACGCTGAATGCTAGACCCTTGTTAGGCCAACTCAAATGGCTTGAGTGCTAACGAGTTGAAGGTCTTCGTTGACCCAACCCAAAACGCTTGATAAGATAGCCGAGACCCTTGTTTGGTCTGACCCAATACGTACGGTCAGGAAGCTGGGTGGTTGTAAGGCACCGCCTGCCGACCGCAGAAAACGCTTGCTTTTTCTGAGCTCGAGACTTACTGCTTGCTCGACCCAAAACGCTTGATAAAGTCAGAATATAGGACCCTTGTTGGACCTACTGACATGCTAGGGGTACGAGTACTATTGATGACCCGCCCCAAACTAAACGCTAAAATGCGAGCATATTGAGAGCCCGTCTTATATGATAAATGAATGATGATTTGATATGATAATTTCCCCAACTACCTACTGTATCGATGTGACGCTAAGTTTGCAAAGTAAAATTAATAAAATTACCTAACTTTGTATTGCTTGTTGTTTATAAATAGAATTGCAACGTTTGCTATTTGGACGTAACGCGCGAACTGCTTGCACCCGAAATGATTATAATGATTTTAGAATGTACTTTATGCTAATGGATGCTTTTGATGATGGAGGTTCATTTTCGGTTACGGAGCCAAGAATAGTATGAACTTGATTACGTAAATAACTTGAAGAATAAATGTATTGGTAAAATATTCATAATTATAATTTTAAATATCGGGCGTAACTCCGATACTAAGAATAGTTATGCTGGATGCTAGAATTGAAGGACTTAAATGAAGGGGTCTATAGGAGCTGATTTGAAGGAACGAAGGACCAAAATTAACGGTCAGGAAGCAAAGTGGTTGTAAGGCACCGCATCCCGGCCGCACAGAGAAGGGAATATAAGATAAGGAAGGGAACTAACTCCCTAGAAAGCCTAGAGCCCCTTGCGCCGAGACGTTAGGTCACTAGAGCCCTAGCCCTACCTAACTATAAATACATAAACAGATAGTAAAGGGAAGGAGCTTGCTCCCGGGGTGCCCGGGGTGCAAGCGGGAAGAGTTAGGACAGTAGGTAGGGTTGTAGGAACCGCTGCCAGTAGAGCAGGCTCACTCTACTGATCATGATACTGACGGCTAAAGGTGTCTTGGCCGCAGCGGTGGGGAAATGAGACTCAACGCGGACGGTTGAAATCTAGTTTATTGGTAAATGCTTATTGGTTTATATACATGATTTTACTGATACACACTACTTTAGCCTATTGCTTGTGAGTCGTCGGTGTAAAGCGCCGACGCTGCACCTTGAGGGTCCATCGGTCGCCGGTTTGGGAGTAGGTCGCTGCTGACGGCTGCTACATGTGCGAGCTAGCTCGTACACTAATCTTTTGTCGAACATTCAAAACTCTTTTCTCCCAAAATGAGTGCTCTATTCTAACCTACTGCCAAAAATAATAGGTATTACTAAGCAAACTTTTTTCTTGTTACACACAAGAAAACACTTAAATACTGCATTGTTATTCACAGCAAAACCTTTTTGTAAGTAAGTTTGTATCCTCTAAAAAATCAGTTTACCTGTATATTTTTTTCAATGAATCCTCATGCAAATTTGGATTGATAAAACGCTATGTACATCGCTGGACTGGCCACTTAAAGCGTTATTCCTTCATTTCACACGCTACACAACCCTCAGGTGACTCCTAACATGAGGTATCACATGTCAGCGAGGCCCCCGCCCCGTTTCCGGCACGCGGCGCCAAGGGACCTCATTATAAAGCGCTAAGCTGCGGTTTCTGCTAGTAAACAACTTACCTTGGAGGACTGTTTTCTTGTTTTTATATTACAAAGCTACCATTTTGTTGTGAGGTATCTTTTAAGATGTATTGAGTTGTTACTTAGGCGGTATTATTCACTGACGTCCTATGGTGGGACTAGCATCGAATGAAACTACCTAACTATCGAACTAGTGGCTATAAAACTATGCTAGATGTCAATTTTGCTACGTACGTACAGAGTCGTTGACATTAACCTTCACACAGGTGCACCTTATACTGCTACACATGTATCTTAACATAATCAAAATTGGTAAATCCAGCTGGTACAAAAGATATCTTTAGGGAGGGAGCTCTCGAGGTTAGTAGCCAGTGGACATCTTGCTAGCTAAATAAAAGGTTTCACTTCGTCTTGTACAGTCGGCAAGAGGTACCTCTGATGTTGCACTTAATTTTTAATGGGTTTTATGGCTCTCACTCTTTTGCATGATTGATGTTGCTGGACCAACCGCGGGGACTATTTGGCCATCTCCTTGCGCCAGGTCGGTCCCAGCTGGCGCTACAGTTTTACTAAGCTTGGGCAAAAGCAGGTTTTTATCTTCGAAAAAAAGGGGTTGTCTAATATCAGCTATGACGTTTCTGTATCCCCTTAACCTTAAAAATCACTAGAACTTAAAGTACCTACTATTTAAAATCCATAATTTTATTAAATTAGTTAAACACCCACTTTAAAAGCCCTCCCAGCGCTTCTAAAATGCTTCAGCAAAACTCCTGTTTACGTCGCTCCACGCGAGGCGCCTGGGGATCTCATTATAAAGCGCCAGCGCCACTGCAGCCGCCGCGAACAAGTGCTATCCCAGCGAGTGCAACGCGAGCATTGTCGAGTTACATCGTTATGCTAAAGATACCGCGGAAGTGCTGTGCGAGGTGGTAATTACACCGTCTTTATTTATGAAACAATTTTGTCACGAGAACTGAGTTGCGGTATCTCGGAATTCATAATAAACAGGTAAAACTTTTAAAAAAAGGACAAAGACGGATAAGTTTAATTAAACCTACATTTTACTATGTTTTGCAGGAATACATAAAGATCACACTAAGTTAGATTTGAGTTAAAGTAAGAGACACTCGCACATAACCACCACAAAATAGCCGTCCCAGCTCGCGCTTCAGTTTCACGAAGCTTGAGCAAACGCAGTTTCTTTTTAATAAAAGAAGGGGTAGTATAATATCAGCTATGACGTTTCTGTATCCCGGAGCTAAACCTCAAAAATCACTTAAACGCACTTACTATTTTAAGTCTATAATTTTATTAAATTAGTTAAACAGCTACTTTAAAAGCCCTCTCAGCGCGTCTAAAACGCTTCAGCAAAACTCCCTGTTTACGTCGCTCCACGCGAGGCGCCTGGGGATCTCATTATAAAGCGCCAGCGCCACTGCAGCCGCCGCGAACAAGTGCTATCCCAGCGAGTGCAACGCGAGCATTGTCGAGTTACATCGTTATGCTAAAGATACCGCGGAAGTGCTGTGCGAGGTGGTAATTACACCGTCTTTATTTATGAAACAATTTTGTCACGAGAACTGAGTTGCGGTATCTCGGAATTCATGAAAACCTGTCTAAAACTATCAAAAAAAAATATGATAAAGACTGAAAAAATAAATTTAGCGTTAATCTGACTATCTTTTGCAGGAATATAAGTGGATCATACTAAGGTAGATTTGAGTTAAAGTAAGAGACACTAGCACAGAAAGAAAACAAGATAATTGATGGTCTTCCAATGAACGGAACCCCGACCTGCGGCTTAGTATGGCTAGGTTAGGTAGGATAGTGATGGTAATTAAGCGAGTCAACCGGCCAGTCAGTAATAATAATAATCAGCCAACTGTAATTATGTGTCAAAATCTGATGTTGTGTTAGTAGGCTCTCCAAACTGAACACACTCTTGTGAATCCCAGTCGGTCCAATTCATGCCTGTAGGAATCATTGTTCCACAAAGTGATAATCTCAAAAAAGCTCATTAAATACCTAAAGATGATATCGAATAGGCTCATTAGAATCTGTAAAATGTTATCCTCAGTTAATTTGACCAACGGCCTAACAGCAGAGAAAGAGTTGATGGTTTTATTTAGTAAGTAATTCTTCCATACACCGGTACCTTACCACTGTTATAATACTGATAATACTTCTGATCGCATCACATCTTAGAAGTGTCCTGCCCTTATGTATCGAATCCCAACGTATAACTGTCAGTACAGATTGAGGACAGATTATCCCCCAGCTCCCTGTATGTTGACACAACTCCACTTGACGTATTCGTACATATTTTATCTTCGATCTTCGGCTCAGCAATGACTCAACGCGAATGCTAATGCATTTCAGTTTGTGTATCGCATTTCGTCAAATAAGCAGAGCCGCAATCCATCACGCGATGTTTCCCTGCCGTCTCATCTAAAAGGAACGTCTATCAGTCGATGCAAATTTATGTTTGTTTGTTCGCGATTAACGTGATTTATGCGATATTTTTTTTGGAATGTGACACCATAATGTCCCTAGATTTGAAAAACTTAATTCTAATTATTTTAACTCATTTATATGTGAGGTCAAAATATCCGCAGAATTTATAAAATCAACAGCATGGTTCAATAGAAAATAAATATTCCAAACAAAAACACAAACAAAGATCATAGTTTTACCTTATTGGAATTATTATGAATGTATATGTCTAAGGTCAACACAAAGTTCTCCAGAAAAAAAAAAAATTTTCCGTTCTGAAAAGGAAGCTTAAGGGAGGATTCATAAAGTTGTATAATTGTAAAAAACTAGCTTTCGAAACGGATAGTAATTTATTTATCAGCTACATACTGCTTGCTAAAGTTATAATACCGGTCTCATATTAATTTAACTAACTCTTTCTTATTTACGAATTGCCCTATATGACACTGGCTGTCAAATCCATGAAATGAATTGTCAGCATAACAGAGGCGTATCACAAAGCTTTTACTTTCCTTTCCATTTCACACATCCCATTTTCTCAATTTTTTTCATGGTGAAATTCCTCGGCTTTAAGGTGATCCGCTCATATCGCCATGTCGCGATAATCCGGGTTGACGAGCCCTGTTTACGATCACCGAGTATCGCTTAAGCGCCAAATAAATCGTCGACGATGCTAAATTTATAGCAGTTAATATATTTTTATAGAGGGGGAGCGACGCTGCATAAATGGTTGGATTTGATAACAGTGAAAAAAGGTAGTTAGTAATTCAACTTTTTGCTAACTGTGTAGGTTGTATGTATAAAAAAACTCCTAATAAAAAACGTTTTATGACAACAACGGTAAAGGGAATCCCATTTAATGACCACTAAAAACCACTTTTTCAAAATTAACTTAATAATAGTTTTTGCTGGCAAATACCCAATTAATTTGTTATGAAATATGCCATGTTTATCAGTTTTATTATAATCATTTTGAAGAATATGGGTTATTTATGGATTTCACTATCAGAACTAGATTTTAGTAAAAATGGAACCAGTGTGGACGTATTGTTATCCTTTCCGTTAAAATTAGTTATTTAGTAAAATATTTCACCATAACAGTCTATAAATGAATTAAAAATAAAATACAAAATTCACACTGAATTGGTATTTTTTGAGTTTTTAAAAAAGATCACTGGTGGCCAATATACGAGTAGATAAATTGCACAGCCGTAATGATACTATCACTGACAATTATTTAACAGAACTCAATTCAGAAATTGGTTGCTGAAACTCACATTTTTGCACGTTCTCATGAATCAAAATGAAACACACACATACCAAATAACAGATTCACTACCTGTCTTCCACCGTTTATCTCGAACTAGTCCAGTGAAGAATATTCTAAGTTCGTTTGTAGTGAAATATGGCAAAAACAGCGTCAAACTCTAAAGTCTGGCTGCTGGCGGAAAGTTCCGAACTCGGAAGATGACTAACGAGACTTTTCACAAAAGAATTGAATCTTTTAATTCAATTTTGTTGATATTGAAAAACTTATCTTTACAGACTTCGCAATGTGCCTTGCAGTACTAACACTTTTATTTACACACACGTTTTAAAGACAAATAAATAAATTTAAATATGATAAAACATCACATATTTTGCAGTCATTCAAAGGTACGATGTTCCCTTATGTTATAGAATTTAGGGAAAACGAAGATACCGCAAACACCAACACCAAGTCCAAACATCTGTTTTTTTGGAAAGGATCTAGGATAGTATTTATCGCGACATGTATGCTTATAGAGGTTGAAGTAAGTCATGTCGACCACAAAGGCTAATCACAACAAGATTAACCAAGAACGCAGTAGATATCATAGTCCACAAGACGTATGTGTCTGATAATACACATGCAATCTCTCTTCCACCACCTTTCTTTGATCGAATGTGACGACAGATCGGCTCGACCACATAAAGGTGAGGCGCAGGACCGACTATTTACATGCCCATCTGATTGCGCGGATCGTCTTACTTTCCGGCCCTCGTGGCCGCAACCTCGTTCACCAGCCTTCAGTGTCCTATCCAACACGAAACAACAACAGTTTAAATCCACCTTCTTGTCGGGAGTCCTACGCTTTTCCCGTTACATCAAGAAGGCGAATTGAAAAAAGAATTATTACGCCTAATATTTGTATTATCTTCATTCCATTTGGTTCCCGTAATACCATACGACTCAGGTTCACTCGGATTTAAATTAAATTAATACATGCGGTGGTTTGTCTCTGTTAAAACAATAATACACGAGGCCAAGCAAACAGACGGCATCACGTGTTAATCATCGATGTAAATGGAAAGTAAATACATCAAACAATGTTCAATTATTATAATTATAGCTCTGTCGGATTCACGAAGCTCAGGTTGTTGTAGATATGTATTAAAAAATCTTGACATTTTAATATGAAAATTCAAATGATGAAAATACAGTCTAAATGAAAAATTAATTAAAAAAAGACATGGAACGCATTTAGGAAAAATATTTAGCAAATTTTCAAATATAGGACAATTCTTTAAAACTGGATACTTAAATATGTTTTTTTCTTCCATATCCAGGAATTGAACGAATGGAGAATTGAAAAGAGAGTAATTTAGTTTTTTAGATCCAAAATCGATTAGTACATGTTTTTTAAGGAGTAATTTTCATGTTGAATAAACGCAAATGAATTTAAGCCCTATCGAGAGCTTTTGAAAACTTAGGTTGAGATCGTCTAAGCTGAAATGACGCGCCCTTCACTGCATCTACGTTTAGCAGTAAGCACTCTTGTATGCGAAGCTTAGACAATCTCTAACTACGAATGGTGGATATTTTTTTTTCGATTTTTCAGAAATTTCCGGTCTGGCATATGGCGTCACCATTGGCGGCTTAATGTTTTTGTGAGAAGTTGAGCTTACTGTGGTTTGTGGTTAATAGCACCCTGGTATTGAACTGTGGTCCGTAATAGATCCTGGTACTTACCTAGAAAAAGGACACTTGCTAAGGTTCGACTTTATTTGTTCATAGTGTTGATTCCTGTCTTGATTGTTTACGATTTTGAAATAATAATATATCTTCAGTAGATTCCAGACAGTTTCTTACCAAACACAGGACATTTAATAAACTGCCCTAAACACTAAGCCTGCAGGTCATTGCTTGTCCTGGTCTCCACGCTAGGACTTGTAATGCACACTGCGGCACGAACTACAACGCTATTGCAACCGTAACTCTTAGATATACAGTTTGTTTTTGAATAGCGATGGTTCACGTCTCCTACCTCCCACCCAGCGCACATAACTCACACACTTAGGGTTTCCAGAATTTAGGATTTCGTTTTACCAAAACAGAGACTTTTAAGTTTTCTACCAAATAAGGTTGAGAATAGTAGCAACGTCTGTTTCAGATGTTCCGAGTAGCGAATAGACAATAAAGGTCGAAGAAAGGACTGGAATTCTAATAAACTATAATTCAGGCTTTACTGATCATTCAAGGAAGAATTGGCCCAGTAGTTACCTGGCTCAAAAGCCACCTAGATACTTTATGTTTATTATTCAATTAACTTTTTGTTCGTAGAAAACAACTGAAGAAAGCTTAGCAGCTATGCTATTCTGGCTAACTCCTAAACTCATCTCGATATTTCTAGGGAAAAACACCAACTTTAATCGTCTATTGACTTCACCTAGAATTGGTACTCACCCTCATTTTTATATAAATAATTTTAAAATTTTATTTGGCTTAGTTCTATTACTCAAATGATCCTAATTATTGAGTTTAACAAATCGCCAAAATACAATCTCACTTCTCACTTCATATTCGTTCGATGTACAAATGCAGAATGCCACCCCAGTACTGTAATACAGCGGTAGGCTCTTACTACGTTGGGCTTAAATTCACTTAGCAAACGGTGGACTTCAGTATGTTCCGTAAGCCTTAGTTGTAACCTCGTTCACTAATACGCCTCTCATCACTCCGTAAGTATTGTACGATATGTTATAATTTTTAATATGTTCGAGCAAGAGATTAGAGCTCATCAACATTAGGTCGCAAGCAGTGGCTGCAGCACGGCAGCCGCGCGACAGCCCCGCAACAGCAGTACTAAAAAAAGCAGCGCTGCAGCGGCGCGGCAGCCGCTCGGCAACCGCATCACTTGTGATGCACTCTAATCTAAGCAAGTCGCGCGGCTGTCTTCGTAATGTGAAGGGTGCCTTCACATTAGGCATCGTGGCTGCCGTGTTGCAGCCATGCTGCTTGCGACCTAATATGAAAGCTCTCTTAATGTTAATAT
This sequence comes from Udea ferrugalis, assembly GCA_950022985.1. Lineage (NCBI taxonomy): Eukaryota > Metazoa > Arthropoda > Insecta > Lepidoptera > Crambidae > Udea > Udea ferrugalis. Next base: position 8,041,635 of record OX465533.1, read on the forward strand.
AGACTTTCATCTAGGTAATCTTCTTTGGCTTCAAACAATGGTGACCCTACACATACTCCCATCACAATACCTCTTATCTCCAGAGCACCGCTGGCGATGTTGTTACCCGATATTTTATACCTTTATTACTTGCAGCTAACTTAGCTTAATTAAGGTATATTCTGTTAGTCAAAGTCGATATCGAAGATTAAGCTCGTGAGGTTAACTAGGTTCTTCAGTAGATTAGGGCGTGAAGTAACTTGAAGTTGCTTTAATTAGGTGTATTATTCTGGGAGGCACGTAGCCTATTCAAGAGTCTGTCTGAGGTTATTCGGACGCGCAAATGGCAATCTCGTAGCCGGGGCGAGGATCAATACGTTTTTCTAGCATACGTTAGGTGTCTCTTGCATGTAGGCAAGCAGTTTAGTTTGTTACATATGAAACTCGATGCTCGGTAATACTTCAGAACTATCTGACCACTTTTTAAGACTATTTTCTCTTAGAGAGCATTCTAGGGTACAATACTCTACTCAGCGCAAAATGATCAATTACAAATTAATAAAAAATAATTCAACTTATAACTACATTGTACAACCTCTGTTAAATAAAGTTGACTTCGCATGTTGGAAAAACTAGAGCATTTTACACTGTTAGTATAATAAATACTTTAAAATGGCCATAAGACGGAAAGAAGAGTGTCAATGACTAATTGGTTACCAACTGTGTTCAACCCACGTGCGCTGTTCAGTGTTCATATTGAACGCTTATAAACGTATGGATTTACACACAAATGTGGCACATTACGGGCAAAACGGTTCGGGGACAGGCAAGTCATTTGAGTGAAATGCGAACTAATGAATCTGGAATTGAATGGCGTATAATACGCAGCGTATTTAGTATTCGGCTCGCGCGCACACCTGCTGGTAGGGGTGTCACTGTTTCATAACTTACTGAAAAAAAACTTTAGTTACCTCTTAAATTCAGCCTTTTGTTCCTAGTAACGCAAACTGTGTTAATATCCTACTAATATAAGTTTGTATGTGTGAATGAGCCGTGTTGCTCTTTGACGTAAAAACTACTGAATGAATTTCAATGAAACATAACAATAATGTAGCTTATACATCTGAATCGCACATAGGTTAAAATTTATTATAAAATATTACTTTTTCGACTTAAGTCCACGCGGACGAAGTCTCGGGCGGCCGCTAGTCTACAATAAAACCTTGTTTCCTATCTACTAGAGTTGAAATGGTGTGTTTTATGCTGTACATATTTATAATTTAAATAGGTATTTATTTGACCGCTGTCACAAGCCACCTAAAAATATTAAGATAATGGCTGGCCAATTGGCACTATTGACAAAGACAGCGGGTTTCATTCCCGCCCTTAACAAATAATTCAAAGAGAGAGACAATCCGAAACAGTAACCAAAGTTAGTGGCAACTGCTGGCTTATACCAAGTCACCGCACAAAACTACTCTTTCAAAGTTTGATCATAAAAAAATGGTTTGGGACATTTCAGCATTAAAAATAACTTTTTTATGACAATATAACAATAGAAATAACTTTATGAAATAATTACCTGGATTCCTCTTTTGTAAGTATGAAAACCCCAGGTTGAAATGAATTGATATGTAGAAAAAAAACCTACAGATAACGCTGGCAGCCCTGACAAACAGAACGGTAATCAGGCTCCGGTGGCATTATTTTGACATTACACCAGACAATATGGTGATTTAAGGTAAATACGTGGTGCTTCGGTTAATGTATCGAGGTTATGACGGCTATCCGTCATTCTAACTGATTTTATCATTAGGGTTGTTGGAACAAACGTTTTCATTGGCAGGCCACACTTACAAATAACAATGGTTAGTTCAGTTTTGAGAAAACAAACAAACAGTAACTGCTGTGTAGATTATTGTAGAGCTACTAATTTAGTTCGTTTATTAATAAAGCACCGTTTGAAATTTTGTTCGCTGATCAAATATTTTTGCTGCTCAATGACTTATTGTGTTTCTTTTTATGCTGGCTGACTGTTCTAAGAGTCGATATGAAATCTCAACACTCCATCAATCTTGACCTCGATCAATACGAAACTTTGGCCAGTTTTTTCAGTTTTGTAGACAGATAAAACTGGAAAAGATGACCAAATTTTATTTGCTAACCAAGTTGTTAATTGAAGTTTTAATATTGCTTAGGTACTTGAAGATCTCATAAGCCATTACAGATTGCACGGCAGTAATTATTGCGCTAACTTGCTAGAGTTAGTACCAAGGTAAAGTCCACCTACAATCTCGTGAACTGAGAAACGATTTGATTATTAAACGAACTTACCTTAAGGTGAGGTATATCATAACTATATGAGTCGCTGCATCCTTGTGCTTTCCTTTACCATGAATGGTAAACAACTGTTCTATGACAACTAAAGCAAAATCAATGTGACATGGATCAAAAGTGCATAGACAATATTGTCGTACCGGCGACTGTACTTAACTAGCCTTACTTAAAATGGTACTTACACATACATACATACATACCCTCACGACCATATCCCTAATGGGTTAGTCAGAGGCACACTGATTGTTGATGTCATGGTGAACGGCGCATTTAGAAGCCCGCATTTCGCCGAGGGAATTTGAACCCAACTACCAAAAAACCAAAATGGTACTTGCCTTACTTTAAATTGTACTTATCAAATTGTAATATATCTTGAGGATGCAGGGACGCAGAAAAATTCCAGCTAAACGTGTAGATAAACGTGTATTTCATCTACAGTGAAATAGTTCTCATTGTAGATGAAATAGACGTTTTAAGACTGCATACAACGTATTTGTATTCTCATTACCCCACAGAATACCTAGTAACCATTCCGCTCACTTCCGCATTACCAATTTAATGCGTGTTTCATTATACTCGTAACATTAAACCTTCGAAAGCAATCAGCTCGCGATATTGCTTTCTGCGGTTTGTTACCGTTGGCCTTTAACTGTGTGTCATTCGTTCTCAGTCATTTCACTTCCAATAGTGAAGGACGCGTTGTTTTAAAGGAATTTTGACGACCAGTGGTTATGAGCGTCGATTGAGATCGATTCAGCATCAATGATGGAAATTATGTGTGCTTACAGAGCTCAGAGGCAAAAAGATGTACAGGGTTCAATTGCTTTACCACAATGACAAAAATGTCGTAAGAAGTGTCATTCAAATCTTAAACAATTGCTATCTTACAGTAGGTATGCTAGATCTTTATCTACTAAAAGTATTGATGTAGTTATTTCCCTAGAGACATAATAATACACCGTATGAATCTCTTTCGAATAACTATGATACAATAATTATATCACACTAGGGCCCTATACAGTGTGTTTGGGAACCGGTGTCCGACCCGTTAAGGTGAAGTAATATGATCTATTTTATGAATAAATCCACCATAATTAAGCACTTTGCCCCAGTTGTTTTAAAATGGCCGCCATTTTAATTTTTTTTTTCGGGAGTACGGGTGGGTTATTTTAGTTTGCAATATCTGCCGATTTAGAGGTCCTACAGTCACAAAAGTGGTATCGTTGGACAGCTACAAAAGTAGGCAATAAGCTGACAAAAAAGCATTTTTTCATAACTCCCTTAAAATACCTCAAAAAAATGTTTGAACTTGAAAATTGTGATAGAATTTGTTAGTTTTTTTTTACATTTTTTTTTTCAGAAAAACTAAACTGTCAACATACATTTATTTTTAACTTTTTGGATACCCAAAGACATCACCTAAACATTGAAGCAAAAATCAAAGTTCCAAGTAAAATAGTTTAGAAGTTGTGACAAATTGAATATCACCCTGTCATCAGAGACCCTTTGAAACGCAGGTAAAATTTACCTGAAATAAATTAAAAAAAAAATTAATTAAAAGTGCTTAATTATGGTGGATTTATTCATAAAATAGATCATATTACTTCACCTTAACGGGTCGGACACCGGTTCCCAAACACATTGTATATGTATGATATTATATATCTGATAGGTATACAGCACACACACACATAAACGGCCTATATACGTCCCACTGCTGGGCACAGGCCTCACCTCAACTATGAGGTGGAATGAGCCATACTTCAACACGCGGGCTCAGTGCGGATTGTTGGAGGGGTGTAAGGTTAGTGAGCAACCCTAATGTCAGATGTTATCAAGCCGCCCTAAGGCCTCTGACTAGGCTTAACGACTGACATCTAGCGATGTCAACCGGGACCGACTGCTTAACGTGCCTTCCGAAGTACGGAGACGCCCGAAGATGCTGGAGGTATACAGCAATGTTACATATTTATTTGTACTTGCCTGTAAACAATTCTTGTGGTTTTAGCGTGCTATGAAAATAATATTCACTTACTTTACTTGCTTATAGCAAGCTTTTTTCCAATCAACCCATTCTCTCCAAAGGGTGCTGGGCAAAGTTCTTACCTAAAGTTCCCCAAACATCCTTGTCCCGAGCCAAGATCTGCCAGTCCTTTGAATTATTGAAATAGCAGACAATATGTCATATTTAATTTATTCAATGAAAATATTGGTTTTGAAAAAAAAACTCTTATAGCTAACTTGTGTGTTGTGTTGTTGTTGTCTATGTGAGTAGTACATACATTTGAGATAAAAGTTTGAATTGACTGATTCAAATATTATGTATGTACACATAATAAATGATTACCATTAATTATTCAACCTATAAAAAATATTAGTTGCGTTTTCACCCATTTTCATCAAAGTGGATAAGGTAAATCATTATAATATCTCCTAAGAGTTAATACAATAACCAACAGCGGTATTCCCTAGCTCGTTGTCATAAACGCCTTGCGTCGTCAGCGCTGAATATTCAAGACATATTATGTGGGTCATTTAGGTCCTTTACACACTGCTAATTTTGACACCGAGACGCATTGGTACTTGGTACAACCGCTAAGCAAATGCGGTTTAGCGTGGCCTGGCAGTAGACAATTGCATACATATCGTCTTGGGGAGGACCATGACTCATCCACTCGCTAGCCGTCACCTTTGGACAAGTAGCAGCGATCAATCGTGAAGTCAACGCGGACCAGTTGTATGCAAATGTTACTTAGTGTTCGTGGTAATTGACTAAATGATTTTTTTGATGTTTATTAAAAACGAGTCTTTTATCTACGGCGTGATAAGTTCGTTTGAAACTCCGTAATTTTTGCATAATACGCAGGTGGGGAAATTTTTTTGGGCAATTTTCGTGTGTCGTCGATCATATTGATCAAGTGTTGAGCAACGCGCTTGTGAATCGCGGTCATTGTGAGTCTCGTGTCCAGCAGCCTGTCGATGTTTAGTAGCGATGCAAACAAGTGTTCAAAAGTTGCGTTATTGAAAATCGTACCGTGTAAAGGTTCTAAACCGGTGCCGCACGCTCCACGCATAAAATCGCTAAAGCGGACCTTTTTATTATTCGTTAACGACAGACTTTTTCGTGCATAGCTAAATGGTGGCACCAAACACGTGGACGAGTGGTTTATTACTGTGAGAGCCGAGATAAAATTTGCGCCGAAATCCGTTGTGTCTAAAATTCAGTTCGATTAAAAATGAAATCCGGTTTGAGTTTAAATTCAATGCTTTTAACCGGAATACTTTCTTTCATACACGAATGTATCTTTGACGGGTTACGTAAGTTGTATTGATTCGTTCTTAAACAATGGTGGAAATTTAGGAACAAATGCTTATCTTTAAACAGGTTTTATCCGACAAAACATTATGACAGGAGAGTTTTAAAGATGCTAGTTATATAGGGTCACAACGCAGCTGTCTAGAAACGAGAAATAATAAAAATAAAAAACACTCAAAAAAACAGAAAAGAAATTATGAAACTCCGATACAAGACAATGAAATAGGTGTTGAATGAATAAGTATAGTATGTTTAGGGTTGTGTCAATATACTTACTATACAAATTCAGACATTGTAATAATTAAGATCTAATGCAATTAACTGACACGAAATAAAAGAGATATTTAACAACAAATGTTGGTTCGACGTCGTGTGGGCTGACATGCGTGGCAGTGGCCCCACAGAGAGGGATGCACAAGACCGGGCGAAGTGGAGAAGCAGATGCAGAAGAGCGGACCCGGGCGCCGTAACGCCAGCAACCGGGATAATCTCTAGGATGATGATGATTCAACAAGTTTTTTTAAACGTACTTACAGTTCGGCTGGTAATTTCTTTACTTCAACTCTAAAATTCCCTGACCAAGCCCTTCAATGACACTATATTTGTTACTTTCAAAGAGTCTATTTACTAGCCTGTAAACATTGCAGATGTCAAAGGTCGACGATCAAAGGATGCTAATTTGCTTGGGATGAGAAATCCATTTATTTACAGAGCTGATAAATCAACCCAGGAAAAGGTAAATCGTATACAAAAACAGAATATTATACTTTTGAGTTTTCAATCCCTTTGGGTGGAATTAACATTTATTTATTACTAGTTAGTAAACATAAACAATTCCAAAAGGGGGAGGCCTTACCCATCTAGGATGGCGCCTTCCCAAAAATCGTAGGCATTTTTTTTGGTTAGCAACTGGTTTACGGTGCTTAACGCCGGATATCGTGGAATATCGTGAACTAATTTGAATAAACAGAAAATTAAAATAAACAAAAACTACCTTTTTCTTACAGAAAAAATATTCACTAAGTATACACAATAGGTATAATTTCGCTCTGATAACTTGAATTCAAATGGTAGTAGAGAACATAGAGACATGGCAAAATACGAGCTGGAAAAACAAAGAGCAGATATTCAAACGTACATACTTCCAAAGGAAACTAAAGCAAACAAACCTGCCAACCCTTGTTATTTTACCGTTTATATTAAATCTTTTCACAATATCACGGTGATATCCTCTATCACGCTATATTAGTTTATCTGTACCATATTCAACATTTCCATTTTCAATATTTCGTAAGATAGAAACTAACAAGGATAGTTCTTTCAATTTCCAATCCCGTTCTTGTATTTGTTTGATATATCAAATCTATGTTGTTATTGTAGAGAAGACTGAAATAGCTATAGGTACCTCTTGTTTAATAAACGTTACAAATTGTAAATAGTAGTATACCCATTTACAAGTTTCTTCTCATTTGAAGATAATTTTAATCACAAGGTCGAATATTTGTTAAATTGTAATTTAATTTTAATTGTGTGTTTGTTGAATTTTTTAGTTCAATAAGTTTGGAGATCCACCTCAGTGATCTTTCTCTCTCTGCCGACCCTGTAAATACATTTTAAAATTCCTTCCTTTCCGTTACACAATTTGAGTTTACTCATCTGAGGGTGTGATGTGCCTAAAGTTCTGTTGAGTCACCTACTTATACTACAGAATCGGTTACAATGTGTCGCTACACTACCAATCAACCTAACGAACAAAGCTTCACATGGTCTCATCTGGGCCACAGACACCCTTGCGAAAACCACATTTTGCTTTTAAATTCAGCAAAACGAGGCTCGAATTCATTGTACCTACCTACGCAAAATATCATCGTCAAAATGAACAAGAAACAAATAATTTTTGTTCCACAAATTGGACTTTTATAACGAAACAAGAAGCTATTCTGCAGAAGCCCAAGGAAAGTAATGTAAGCATCACGAGACTGAATAACAAGCTCGCATATTGCCAACTTTTTCGCACCGCCAAATTAGTTCCCTAACTTGGCCTTCAATTTACACTTCAATGAAGTAGCGTGAAACTTTGAATACAAATTCTGGTTAAAACCGGCCCAATCAAAAGTTCGATGGATGCTCCTAACCTGTTGGCGAGTTGTTTACCGACGAGCTCTTTTTCAATTACATTGTAGGTATCAGGTTTTTTTTTCGTATATGGCGAGTGCCATGTTGGACTATTAGCCAGCTATACTGTGTACTGTGTGTTGCTACTCAGTTGTATTGGAACTTTGCTTATGTCGAATTTATCTGGCGGACATATTATCTAATATCATCTTAAAACAACTCATCCCACAATTTTAAGAAACTGGATAATGCGACGACCTGTTTATCGCTGTTTATTTGTTCCCGAAAGGCGGATAAGACACAAAAGGCCAAGAGTTCGATTTCCCCAGCAGCACAAATGTTTGTTGATGAAACAGATATTTCGATACCTCCCACGTAAGTTGTTGTATCCCCAAAACTGCAATTTTACAGGAGAGCGTTTTAAACATTCAGATTGGCCTAAAAACTGCATTTATTTATGTAGCTTTGTGAAATTTGTTATATGAATAAAATATATGGTTTTATTGACTATGTTGAAACAAATATATGAAATAATTGCGCATTTTCTGAGAATTGTGGCTTACAACATTTTACTACGGAATCCAGACTGTGACAACTGTTGTATCTCATACATACAACATTATACTGTGGAACACAGACTGTGCCAGCTGTGATATCTCATACTTACAAGATTATACGGTGGGGTCTTGGTTTCATCTTTAGTTGTATCTCATACTTACAATATTATTTTATGAAGTTTAAGAAAAAGTTCGCTGTTGTAAATGATTCTAGTCTCACTGTATGTCACATTAACAATACAATTTCAAGTGTATATTAATGATATTGAATAAATATTGTCAGTTAAGAAATAAAAGTTCAATTATTAATACCAAAGAAGAATGGTCACGTCCAATACAAAAAATCCCAGGCCCGACAGAAACGTAACATATCTCATTTTTTTTGGTATTGTCTATTGTTAAAATACATATACTTTATATTCGAAATCAATGGCTAACACCAAAAAATATTGCCGTATGTTTTTATTCAGGCGATACACTAAAAAAATGCAAAACGCCTATTATCTATAAAATACGTTTAAGTATGTAATTAAATGACGAAACAATAGCTATGGTATGTATCTAGGTGATCAGGAGATGCAGTTGGATATATAAATAAACTCGTAATACAACGATCAACTTAGGATTCATTGAAATCGTGGTAGGTTTTCGATTATTTAGTAGCATCTATCAATTGCCGTTGGAGGAGGGCTATGTTCAGTAGTAGAAAGCTATGGGTTGAAATGATGATGATTATGATCTGTCAATTGGGTTTCAGAATTGAAACAAATGAAAAAAAACTAATAGGTATGTCGATATATAGTTATATTGAATTTCTATAATATCTCTTGAAACAAAATTGTTTCTGCAGCCTGTTGCCGCTGGATGTCTATATATTTCCATATTATATACTACCGCGGCTTTTAAATTCTCACTGCAATACGACCGCGCTAACCTCACGTGATAGGTGCCGATTGAGAATTTAATTAACTCTTCAATTGTTAATTGTGGAAAATGTTAAATATCCGGATCATTTCCAGTCAGTTTGTTTTAAACACTCCTGTGAAACGACACTCTTTGTCGGTTTAAATTATTTTCTTCCACATACTCAGATAATTGATTGGGGCGTTGTATATTTTGATTACTTATTTCAATGAAATCTTCTGTGTATGGAATGTCTCCGTAAGGATCTTGAAAATAATTAATTAAAGCTGCAGCAATTTCGAAATCTTCTAGTAGGTATAAGCGGTACATGTTTGTTAAATAGTCTGTTTCTAAATATCTTGAAGTCGCGCTTGATTCTCTCGTTTATAGTTTCCACGACCCATCGCACCATTGTGATGAGTCGTGATTTATTAGCTTTTTCGGTGCTTAATTGCGTGTCTTGTGGTTGTTTGGTTGGCGGCATGTGAGCAATATAGCCATATGTTTCTATTAAAGGAATAAAGCCTCGGTCCAAAATAAATGAGTCTCCTACATGGGAAAAAAGTGGAGCGGTCCGTCTTCAATGGGTCCATCATGGTTTTGCAATCTCATTTTCATCATATCAGCATCGGTTGTCCGTAGAGTACGGACCTATTATATCCAAAATATATCATCCGCGCACTCGATCATAAATGGTTTTATTAAGTTCCTATACTTATGAAGGCTATAACTGCGGCGTTGAAATAAAAAGTTAGAACTTCTTTCTATGTAGGTTCCATCGAATATAACAATTGGCTTTGGTGACTCTTCGTTACCAAACAAAACATTTGGCAAAACCCGGTTGCGGGCTATCACTTGGTCCCTGGTAATATGGTCTAAGTCTAGGTGCAATGGAACAAAGTCAGTAATGAGACACTGCCTGACTTTATGTATTTTTCGTCTAATGGTACGCTCGGATATATTAAAAAATTGAGCCATTCTATTATTCGGCACCCCTGATCGAATTTTAGATACTATCGAAGTAGATAGCCAAGTCATTTCTCGGAGTATTTGAGGACCGATTAAGGCTTAGTATTTGACTCAGCAAATGTTTGAACGTGGCTCTGTTTCTTCAGTCCAAAACCTTAACTCGTCGTCAGAAACGTCATCTACTTTGAACGTATCGTATAAGCAGTTTGTTCTTCTGTTGTGTTATCGAAAAAATCACTAACTATCAAATTTGCAAGCTCATTAATTTCTGATTCATTGAAACTTATTGAAACTCAGACGCTGATTTTCAGTAGGGCCAACCGAGTGGACGCACGGACATTCGCAGCGACTAAGCAATGATAATTATAAAATAAATATTTAAAATACATAAAATACATAAAATATAATGTGACGTGTACCTACCCAGTGTAAAAGTGTGCAATACAATACATAAATACTTTGGGGGATGTGTATTGGTAATGGAGACTCTAAAGCAAAAATGAAATATGAAATTTTATTGCTTGTAAGCAAGCTATCAATTAAACGATCAAGGTTAAGGCTCGTTATCGGTGAATCAGTAAAGATAGAGCGCTCTATAAATTACTTAACTAAAAATATAGGAATATGTCGTAACATTAAGCAAAAAATAAAACAAATTTTGACTATCAACTTCCGATGCAAACATTATAATTTACTACATACCACATTTATTTTTATTTTATTCCAACGTAAGACATTCTATGTATTACATACAACTTTTTTTAATGGACGCTTTACGACGTAAAATGTTGTATGTATCACATACAACATTTTCTTATACTCGCTCAACAGCGTAAAATGTTGTATGTAAAACATACAACATTGTTGAATGTTTACTTGACAACGTATACTGTTGTATGTAATCTATACAACATTTTTGGTTGGTACCTTTAAAAAAATACATGATCCTAATTATTGCCTGTGAAAAATAAGGAAAATTAAACACACCTGTGTTATTTCTGAGACTGGATTCGTAAATAATGATTTGTTCAGATTCAATAATTGTCACATCGATATTTCGGACAGGTGTCTGAGATTGTGTACTCGTATGATTTACTAAATCACACAATATGCACCCCCTTGTCATAACACCTGTACGTGTCATAGTTATTACGTATTCTAATTAATTATCAAGTCCTAATAACGTAACATGTGCGGAAAACTTAAAGCGCTTGACACACGGACCGTTTCAGCTCTCTCTCCGGCGTAGTCTGTTTTATCTAACCCATACAACACGCGAGCGCGCGATCTGCTCCGCCCCGCGCACCGCGTAAACGGTTGTCAAGGACTATACAGTGTTATAGTCCGTTCCCGTTCAAAAGTTACAACTCTTTACGTCTTGAAATTTCATGAAATAATTGTGTTTTCGTAAGTTTTAATTTTTTTATGCATAGATTACTAATAATAAAGCTCATTTTTAGTAAAAACGCAAAATCGCATTTTTGTGGGATACAACAACTTACGTAGGAGGTATCGATTTGTGCTGGGTCTTGGTGGTTGTGTAGGTATCTTCATTGTTTCTGGTTTCAATAACACAAGAATCTAATATGTGTTGTCTAATATTTATTTATAATTTCATTAGTTATTAATTTTGAAAACCCACGTTTTTTTTTCTTTGAGCCTTTTTTTGTATCCATCTGCAAATTTGAATTCAATTTACCTGCACATTTCTTTGCTCTAAAACAAACGGTATCTAACAACTGGCAGCCTCGTAAGGCAATTAAAAATGTTAGCTTTCGCTAGGAGAGCGACAAAAGCGCGACCGCAAGAGTGCATTTAATTAACCCCTCTCCGACTACGTAACGTGTTTGAACTTTCCGTCGACATTAACCGCGGAAAAACTCGTTGTTACGAATGTTGCTAAGAGATATTATTATCATGGGTTTTCGAGTGACTTTACCAGCCTGAGAGTTGGCACCTAAAAGAGTGTTGAAGTAAAACGTGTGGGTTGTTTGGAAGAGACCGCTTTTTACCGATAAAGCCGCCCAGCCGCTGCTGATTTCTGTTGTTTTGGCGTGCAACGAAGAATATATCTATCTTACATGATTTGGGTTTTATTGTTTCTTCTGTACACCCGAAATTAAAAAAAAAAATTACACCTTGTAAATAAAGAAATACTGGTAGACAGTATTTCTTTTTATTTTGTGAATCAAAACCCAAATGTATTTTTTTTCGAAAATGTTACGATTTAGACTTAAGGTCTGCTTTTTCTATGGGAAACATACGCAGTGCGACCACCGTAACAAAATGAGACCGTTAAGAAAGAGAGGTGAGAAACTTGACCAAGTCTTAGTTCCAGAAGTCACGAAAGTAATAACAGAGGATTACATTTACAGTTATTCCAGTGTTATTACATCGAAGTAGGTCTGGGTCCGAAAGCTATTCACATTTCGTAGGCACCGCTTAACTTGGACATTTCCTTCAGCGCTTTGTCATCGTAATGTTACTGGACAGTTCCTAATGATAGCGCAGATGACAATTGTATATGAATCAGTACAGTTTGTTAAATATATTGTCTACACATTTGTTCTTCACCTTATTAAACCTTAATTCCAAAAATTTAATGTCCTGTAAATAGATTGTTTATCGTACTGATCTCTGAACTGTTTTCATCGCTGTTTCCTTTTTAAGGGTTTCACAAAAGGCTGCATCAATTCAATCTCGTTTTTATTATTGTTTTAGCATTTACCATGCAGTATCTTTCCTGCCTGATGCCAACATGACCAAATGACTTTTTCTGGTTTAGAGAATTCAATCTCTCTCTATTTATTGTCTAAACAACACTTTTGCTGTTAAAGTGGCGGAAAAGGAACCACAAATAAAATACAGACCACAGAACAATTTAAAATCATTCGAAAAAGACGCTATGTTTTAACTAGTACCCTTACACATTGCGAGTTTTTATAGTGACAACTATTATACAAATGCGAGTTTGACAGCGATCAACAAGTATTTTCATCGAATCATAATCGCACAGCGACGATATCGTGTTTGCATCGATACCCAAAGTCGCAGTGTTTAATAGCCCTGAAGGCATATTCGACAAAGTTCTTTCACAATGGACATTTTCATTTCACACATTTCTTTCACAAGAAGAAGTTTCCTATTAGATAGACACAACTAAACATGAAGAAATAAGGGAGAATGGTTTAGTATGAAATTGTTTCTAAAACTTAACTCAAAGCATTATTATTGCAGTTCAACGCAGCGCAGTGTACTCGAGCGGATGGGGCTAGCATTATCTCATGGCATATTCCGAAGTCCGCACGTAGCCGCCGTTTACGTCGTCATTACCGTGCGCACTCAGCCGCACCTAAATTACGTAATGCGCTTTGAGTTTGAGATACGGCGTCTAAGATCATTCAGAATCGGCTGAATGTTTGAGGAGGCAGTCTAAATAATTGCGGAAACTGGACCTCAAACGCAACACAGGACGTCGATTTTGACAGTATTTCAGCCTGGAGCTTGTGTAAAGAGTTACACAACCTCCAGACTGCATGACATGATGGCTCCATGACCAAGATTGAGCTCAGAGGAGCTCAGAGGAGCTCAATCTTGGTCAACTTTGCCTTTGAGGTGAATGTAGAATTTATGACCCAACCTCGGTTGATGGAAGATATTTTGAAAACATTTTCTGAACACTGCTGAATTTAAGTAAAAGTGGATAAATTTTGGTGCTAGCTTTTTTCGTAAATGTGTTTGTTTGACCATAAGTATGGAATTTCTTTGCTTTTAATCAAAAATACTCAGACGCAGCGTACTCAACATTATCTCCTGGCATATTCCGAAGTCCGCACGTAGCCGCCGTTTACGTCGTCATTACCGTGCGCACTCAGCCGCACCTAAATTACGTAATGCGCTTTGAGTTTGAGATACGACGTCTAAGATCATTCAGAATCGGCTGAATGTTTGAGGAGGCAGTCTAAATAATTGCGGAAACTGGACCTCAAACGCAACACAGAACGTCGATTTTGACAGTATTCCAGCATGGAGCTTGTGTAACTCTGAGTTCAATCTGGGTCAATTTTGCCTTTGAACTCAATGTAGAGTTTATGACCAAACCTCGGATGATGAAAGATATCTTAAAAACATATTCTGGACACTGCTGAATTCAATTAAAAGTGGATACATTTTGGTGCATATTTTTTTGTTAATGTCTTTGCTTGACCATAAGCATGGCATTTCTTTGTGTTTAATCCAAAATACTCAAACGCCTGGTACTCGAGCGGATAAAATATTTCTAAAACTTAACTCAATGTATTATTATTGCAATTCAACGCAGCGCAGTGTATTCGAGTGGATGGGGCTAGCATTATCTCATGGCATATTCCGAAGTCCGCACGTAGCCGCCGTTTACGTCGTCATTACCGTGCGCACTCAGCCGCACCTAAATTACGTAATGCACTTTGAGTTTGAGATACGGCGTCTAAGATCATTCAGAATCGGCTGAATGTTTGAGGAGGCAGTCTAAATAATTGCGGAAACTGGACCTCAATCGCAACACAGAACGTCGATTTTGACAGTATTCCAGCCTGGAGCTTGTGTAACACTGAGTTCAATCTTGGTCAACTTTGCCTTTGAGGTCAATGTAGAATTTATGACCAAACCTCGGGTGATGGAAGATATTTTAAAAACATATTCTGAACACTACTGAATTCAAGTAAAACTGGATAAATTTTGGTGCTAGTTTTTTTTTTTTATAGTGGTCTTCAAGATGACCTCACTCCACCTGATGGGAAGCAGCCGTGAGGTCCAGATATGGGGTTGACAAGCACAGTAATGCACAACTACTTTGCTGGTCAATCTCATTTTGAAGACCTGCATAAATGCCTTTTCACGCCCCGCTTTAAAAACCCGGGATTGTAGGGTTTCTTTCGTTAATGTTGTTGTTTGACCATAAGTATGTTTTTTTTATGCGTTTAATTAAAAATACTCAGACGCAGCGTACTCAAGCGGATGGGACTATCATTATCTCATGGCATATTCCGAAGTCCGCACGTAGCCGCCGTTTACGTCGTTATTACCGTGCGCACTCAGCCGCACCTAAATTACGTAATGCGCTTTGAGTTTGAGATACGGCGTCTAAGATCACTCAGAATCGGCTGAATGTTTGAGGAGACAGTTTAAATAATTGCGGAAACTGGACCTCTAACGCAACACAGATCGTCGATTTTGACAGTATTCCAGCATGGAGCTTGTGTAACTCTGAGTTCAATCTTGGTCAACTTTGACTTTGAGGTCGATGTAGAATTTATGACCAAACCTCGGGTGATGGAAAATATTTTAAAAACATGTTCTGAATACTGCTGAATTTAAGTAAAAGTGGATAAATTTTGGTGCTAGTTTCCTTCGTTAATGATTTTGTTTGACCATAAGTATGGAATTTATTTGCGTTTAATCAAAAATGTCTCAGCTAGAAAAGATATGGAAGAACAGATCCATCAGCATGAAAACCAAGACCAACCTCGTGCGAACATTAGTGTTCTCCATCTTCATGTATGGCTCTGAGACATGGACTATGAAGAAAGCCGACCGAAACCGGATTGACGCTTTTGAGATGTGGTGCTGGAGGAAGATGCTGAATATATCTTGGACAGCACACCGAACCAATGTGTCGATCCTCCAGCAGCTGTCAATAAAGACAAGACTCTCCACCATTTGCCTCCGTAGAGTCCTCGAATATTTCGGCCACATTGCAAGAAAGGATGTCGACAACCTGGAGAAGTTGATTGTCACTGGCAAGGTCGAGGGTAAAAGACCGAGGGGTAGAAGTCCGATGCGATGGAGTGATCAGATTCGCACTACCCTTGATACAACTGTCCACAATGCTCTCCACTCTGCTTCTGACAGAGGCAGATGGCGACAAATAGTCCGCGGCAAGGTGTTTTCATAGAGATGATCACGACCCTCAGCATTGAGGAGACCGACGCAAGGAGGTAATCAAAAATACTCAGACGCAGCGTACTCAAGTGGATGGGACTAGCATTATCTCATGGCATATTCCGAAGTCCGCACGTAGCCGCCGTTTACGTCGTCATTACCGTGCGCACTCAGCCGCACCTAAATTACGTAATGCGCTTTGAGTTTGAGATACGGCGTCTAAGATCATTCAGAATCGGCTGAATGTTTGAGGAGGCAGTCTAAATAATTGCGGAAACTGGACCTCAAACGCAACACAGAATTGACTTTGAATTGACAGTATTTCAGGCTGGAGCTTGTGTAACTCTGAGTTCAATCTTGGTCAATTTTGCCTTTGAAGTCAATGTAGATTTTATGATCGAACTTCGGTTGATGGAAGATATTTTAAAAACATGTTCTGAACACTGCTGAATTTAAGTAAGAGTGGATAAGTTTTGGTGCTAGTTTTTCTCGTTAATGTTTTTGTTTGCTCAGACGCAGCGTACTCAAGCGGATGGGACTATCATCATCTCATGGCATATTCCGAAGACCGCTCGTAGCCGCCGTTTACGTCGTCATTACCGTGCGCACTCAGCCGCACCTAAATTACGTAATGCGCTTTGAGTTTGAGATACGGCGTCTAAGATCATTCAGAATCGGCTGAATGTTTGAGGAGGCAGTCTAAATAATTGCGGAAACTGGACCTCAAACGCAACACAGAGCGTCGATTTTGACAGTATTCCAGGCTGGAGCTTGTGTAACTCTGAGTTCAATCTTGGTCAATTTTGCCTTTGAAGTCAATGTAGAATTTATGGACGTACCTCGTTTGATGGAAGACATTTTAAAAACATATTCTGTTAATGTTTCTGTTTGACCATAAGTATGGAATTTCTTTGCGTTTAATCAAAAATACTCTACGTGACCTTAGGGGAAGGCCACATTATCGTGTTGCGTTGCTCGATCCGTTAAAACAATCGTGTGACGCCTGATCGCATAAAATAGCTGACTTGCACCCGAATTCTCAAACACAAATCAACGTTAAGCATCCCTCAGAAGTATAGCCTTCCCTTTCGGTTCTATTATTATTTTACAGCATGAGCGTGAGCGCGTGCTTGGCATTGACTGACGTTTGTGAATTCGGAGGTTAGTGCAGCGTTATTAAATGATCAACACTGCACTTAACGGGTTGTCAAACCATTAAGTTTGTCCCAGATATATCAGTCGTTCAGCAAAGTCAGATGCCTTTAGATGGCTTGATATCACCTAGGATAATCTATTGAAGTTAGTGTTAAGCTTACAAACACCTTTCCAACAAATGCGCTGTGCCCGTGTGGTCGAGTATTTTGGCACAGTATAAACATACAGTAGGTTATCTAAGGCTGCAGAGTTATTAGTCTAGCGTGCACACAGACACGCGGCACAGCCCGTCCGTACTGCCGCCTCCCTATGCCTCCCTGTTTTATGGTAGCGTCTGCGTGAAATCGCGACACGGCGCACGACGCGCACACACATATTCAAACCGAGAGCGGCACGTTTGTATGTAGATATTCTACTGTATGTTTATACTGTGATTTTGGTTGGCTTGGTGTGAAGTAATGTCCACCGGAAAGCCACCCCAGAGTGGAGTTTGATCATTTAGTAAGCAACAGGATAAAACAAAAAAATATATATTTATTACACATATAAATGTTCATAGCAGAGAAATAAAACAAATTTTACGGTTTCCACTCTGTTTTTATTACGTCCTACATTTTAATTACTGTAACTGTACCTGCGCTTGCATAAGAGAAGTACATAATTATCTAGTAGGTATTACTTCTTGTGAAAAATAAATGTATCAATCATTTAATCAATATCATACTTTTTTGAGAGTAGATATACCAGAAAAACTCGGTACCTGCAGGGATTAAATGTCGGGCTTAGAACTTGCGGCTTCCACATGCCGGGCGGCTGCTATATCCACTGTGCTAGCGAGACTCTAACTGACCGGCATATCTTTCTGGTGTATTTTATATGTTCCCTATATTAACTTACGCGTATGATGTGTCAGTAATTAGGACATGTTAATAATTAGGCTCAATAACATTATCTTATTTACTTCGCAATAAAACTTTCTGTCTGTAATGTCATGGGCTTGTTCTGACACTTGTTCTGTCTATGTTTAAAAGTCAACTACTTAGAACTTTATAACATACAGCAGCAGCCTATCTGCATTAGATGAACACTGATTGTTGCTATCATTGTGAACTGATTATTCAGAAGCCTCCATTACGCGTGAAGTGAATTTGAACCTCTACGCGGCAAGGGGTGAGCCTACAACCGTTTTACCATTTTTTAAAATGCTAAATTCAATCTTAGTACCAACCTCCTTCGTTTGAAAAACATGGTTCGCGTTAGCTACTGGTGAGGTAGTTTGTACACTGGATTATAAGGATTAATACGCGACGGCACAGAATGTTAGTCTAGACGAGGCTTAAATAATACGATAATTTGTAGTCTGTCTTGTAAATGTAGAGTGTTGATGGAAGCTGTATTTATTCAACAGGAGCAGAAATTCGCATACGGTTTGACAAATATTTGGTAACAAGTGAAAAAGGCAAAGCATTATGTTAATAATAGGCACATAGCTCGAAGGGCTGATGGTTGTCGCCGGAAAGTCCTCGAGTGGAGACCATTCGAGGCCAAGCGCAATGTGGTACGCCCACCCTCAAGGTGGACGGATGACCTCATAAAGATCGCAGGGTTTCGGTGGACGCAGGCCGCCTACAACCAGCCGCACTGGAAATCTATGGGGGAGGCCTATGTTCAGCAGTGGACGTCGTATGGCTGCTGGTGATGATGGTGAAACGTAAGGACGTTTAAAAATCGAAATCATCAAAGTAAGAAAATATTAGATGAGAAACCTGTAAAAGGGTTTTTCATTACTCATACTCTGAAAGTAGGTCATTACTGACCTAAGAAGCGGGCTGAAAGTAATACTTTTCATCCCTAGGGAGAATCACTTTCAACTGACAGCTGTCAAATTATTAAGAAAAAAACTAGTTCTTTTTCACATATCTATTGAACCATGTTCCAACTTTCTATACAGCCACGATGTAAAATTGAAATAACTTAAAGTTAAGTATTGATTAGAGAATACATATTTTTAAGTAACTTCATTATAATTAAGTTTTCATTACAATTTCTTTAAAATAATTTAGCTTTGAGCAAAATATTTACCATTTTTGCAATGATGAAAATAAAAAATAATGGCTGAATAGTGGACCCGCCACAGAAAAAAAAACAAGCAAAATAGGCGGGATAGCGCCAATTCGATCTTCATTTATTTTTCTATCTTTTTCTTTAACTAATTCATGTTTTATTTTTACTTTCCTTGTATTCGTAATGAAAAGCACAGTGTTTACCTCGGGTGAAAGACTTATTTAGTCCCTCGAACTATTGGCGCCCTCACTTCGTTCCGGGCGCCAAACCCCGTCTCGGGACTAAATAAGTTACTTTCACCCCTAGGATAACAATGTACTATTGTAATTATTTGAGTAGATTTTGTTAATTAGTATCGTTAAATCTGCCAATATAGGTCTTCGGGACAAGTTATTTTTCCTAGTATTCACTGGTTTTATGATTGTTTATTGTGTTGTTTGACATCTAGCACTACACATTAGACAACTAACCGCCGCACTCAGAGACGTCAATTAACGTTAATGGTTCATTAGAGTCAAAATTCCATTTTTGAAAAGAAACTTTATAATAAATCGAATAAAGAACTTTTAAAAATGTCAAATTTTGACGCTAATGAACCATTAACCTTGATTGACGTCTCTGAGTGCGGCGGTAAAACAATAATATATCCGCTCAAGCAAACAATAAGTTTAATTTTAAAAAAAATGGCTATTGACAGTGGAAATTACAATATATTTTTTGCTATATGACCTTTTACTAAAGTATCCGTTTGTGGTGTTATAATTTATTTTTTAAATAATCATCAAATATTGTCAGAAGATTTTCAACAAACAGTCCTACGTGATTCTGAATTCAGTTAATGCACCAATGATACACTGCTCGTTCTCGCTAGTGAACTACAAGTCATCTCTCCAATTGATACTGTATCAATCACAGCCAAAGTCGCTTATGTTAACCTAATAATAAAACATGTATTTACTTACTCCGTAGCAACACGATGTGCTGAATAAGATCCTCCCAAAGGTTTCCCGATCGTGACCTACAAAGGACAAAATGCAGCGGCCTTATATATTGTTCGGCAGGTAACCGCTATTTGGCGCCAGTTTTACGGCCTCTGGGGTGGTCATTTCTAGGGTACTGCAAATGAGGTTTGTACATCAAATCGAAGGCAAGCCTCCGGTTCTCTATTTCTGATAAAATATTCCTTTACACTGATGAAGATTTTATGTCCAAAGTGGATTTGTAGGCTTGGATATTTATAGTTATGTTCGGCTGAGATATTGGTTTGGGAGTGCGTGTTCCTTAACGAGTTATAGTTTAGCTACAAGTTGAGCTGTGGTGTGTGGCTATTTTGCAGTTAGAAGTTTCTCTTAGAGCCAACATAGTTTTGGTCTGATTAGTCGACTGCTAGGAATAGGTCTCTTCCAAATTGAATGGCTTCCTTCTTGGCTTGACTTCTCGCTAGCAACTTTACAAAAGTCGCTGAGAATGTCTAATCTGATGAAACTTATACGTAATGAGTGCGTGGATGTAGCTAATATAGATTGTAACAGAATATAAATAGCATAAAATATAAATGAAATTGAACTAAGTTAAACGTAAAGTATGGTTTTTAACGTTTTTCGATAAAAGATACTTCGTATTTGAATGATCAAGAATGGAGCTCGTAGCCTTTCCCACTACGTCTTTTAAGATTTTCAATAAAAAAGAAAGACGTTTTTCATATAAATCATTATTTTTTATTTATTTAATATAAAATCGTTAGGACCACGGAGAATCAGTGACAACTACAACAGTTCGGTCGACATCGTTATGCCTATAGCCCGTAGTTTCGTAAACTCTATAATATAGAATTAACACAAAGTGGAAACATTTACAGATATATAAATACAAAATGGCACTACCAGTAAACTAACAATTTCAGGAGCACTGTGTATGTTTTTCTACACCGGTTTGAGTAAAAACAATTTTAGTAATGTATTAGTTTCAACTAAAAATACAAGCAACTTCAAAGAAATGACAAAAATCTACCATTTCATTTATTGATTTATGTAAAGCAAGTTTATGTTGCTGATCAAACTAGACTAGTTCAAATATGCACTCCAAAAATTGTTATCTACTATGTTTAATTTAACAAATATATAAACTCCCTATACATACATCATTTCCACATAAACAAATCGACAACAAAAGCCTTAGACTACTTTTTACAACCAACTATACATCTTTGGTTTCATTTATTTAATATTATCTATTGGAACTAAATATATTTACAGTCACACAACCGATTTCTTTGAAATTAACACGAGGTTCTAGAAGCTTTTCAATCAAAAACAAACTAGAAAAATCAGCTATATTCTATTAGACCGCAACTTTCGTTATGCTTTGGTGAATACGAATTAAAAATGTATATAAAAAAGCTTCAATATAATATTTTTCTACAAAATAATATAAGTATTTACAGTCTTTTGAGCAAAGATTAGACCGAAGAAATTATTTCCATTCATAGAATAATCGTCTATGAAAATAAAAGTGTAAAATAAGCTACTTTTTAGTTCAATGTCATAAGATTTGCAAAAGGTCTTGCCATAATGCGCTACATCAATCCTTGAAGTTTTTTCAGTAGAATACCGAAAACAATATCACAAAAAGCAGTAACCTCTAGAACAGCCCAATATACCCGGCACAGTCTGTGGACCTCTATTCTCTTCAGTATATTTATTTTAAAAATTATCTATGCACCAATGAATGAACCTTAATAATCTGCAGGAAAAAAAACCACCGAAGTCTTACACACAACTTTCAGGACCTGGTAAGTTCTCTGCTAAGACATGCTCTCTTCTTCTAGCATTGCCTTTACCTTTCGTCCTATGTAGCGTTGAAGTCGCGATACTTCCAGAACTTAACGTTGGACCACTAAGAGCTAGAGTTTGGCTCCCAAAAGGAGAACCTAGGTTACCGTTGGGACAAACGAAGTTCGGACTACCCAGGGTTGGGCTGTTGGTAACTACGAAGCTAGGTCTAAAGTTATTTCCTAAAGTTGGCAAGTTCTGGTTCAAAACATCTTCTTGCCTGCTATTGGACACCATGTCGCTGCCCGGTGTGAGCTGTGGGATAAAATGGTAATGGTGAGAAAGAGAGCTATTGCCTAGCAGTTTGTTTTTCATATATTAGTTGAGGCATTACAGCTAGACATACCTGCTGCGGTCGTCCAGTAGAGTCCAATAAAGCTAAGTCTTCAGCAGAAAAGACTGCTCCAGTTTTACTCCAATCTCCTGTTGAAATAAATTTGATTTATATATAAAGAAGTGCGAATCCATAATGCTACCTAATTTAACACATAAGTTTTACATACCCCTTACTTCCTTTATGCTAGGCCACTCATCAGTTTCTTCGGGTGGCGGTTGAATAGTTTGGCTATCCCCATCTGAAAATTTGGATTGGAAAATGATGATGTGACAAAAAACATCATTAGTATTACGTTGTGAGAATGCACAAGTCTCTGAGGTGAAAAAATAACCTTCGGGCAATTATTAATCTAACTATAGTTAAAGTTATAGTCATTTTGAGGGCAACCATTTATGAAAATATCTATTTCATATGAATTATTTTAGTGTGCGTGCATAAACTCTTAACAACATAGTAGTAGTTATTGCCAATACTATCTGCCTGTATCTGAAGACCTAATAATTTGATGAATACAAGTAAAAAAAATATGAAATTGTTTTTTTGTCTTGCACTTGGCCTCAGTTTAGGCTAGTGGTAAGCAAAGGAGAAACATGCTGACCCAAAAAATGCCTATTCACTTTCGCCTTGACAAGACCAAGGTTGTACGAGTATGTATCCGGAAACACAGACGCATGGAGAGCGTTCCACTCCCTAGTGGTGCGGATACAAAGAATGCAGCAAACCATTTGGTGCGGTGAGGATGGCTAAAAAGCCAACCACTCTAAGTCCGGTGATATGAAGTAGAGTGCGGTATTCATCAAATAAAATGCACATACAATTCAATACAACTTACCAGGCGCGTTCAAAATATCAGGCTGAGGATCTGGTGTCTTCAGATCCGGCGAAGGTTTGATGGTATAAGCGACGACATATCTTCGCCCTCCATCGCTCAACTCCAGCATGTCTCCTGGGGGATGTTTGTGGGGTGGCTGGGATCTCCGTCGTCGAGCACTAAGTGCGGCGAAAGCTATGCCACCGATAGCTAGCACTGCACCCAAGATGGCTGCCACCACCACACCTAGGGTGATTCCACCGATAGCGCCTTTTCCATCTGTTTGAAATAGATCATTCTTAGTTATTTTAGTACTCCTGCAAGGTTGGTGTTTAGTTTTTATGCTTTGGATTTAATAATATCATTGCCTTTGGTTAACAAGTGTACAGTATTAAAAAGTTATGATTATTTCGCGGCATCCACACAACACACATACTGTCCTTGTCGTGTATTCATTTATATGTATGTCTATCTCCCTCTCGCACTCTTTTCTTTATGGGCGGGCAACGCTTAATTTGGCGGCAAAATCAACTGTCACTGAAGATTTTTCTCAACTACAAATGGACGATTTCCCGCGGCGGCCGCCTTACTAACAATTTTAATTGGAAAATCAAGATATCGGATATTATTGGATATTTGTGAATTATCGGCGTTTTGGGTGAGTGTAGGGCTCCTTTTCTATGGTTTTATTTATGTGTATGTCGACACACGGCGGAAATACGGCAAACTGCCTTGAAGGTGCTAACCAGCAAAATATTTGCGGCGTGTGAAAACTCCATCCGAGGTTCAGATTAATATCTGATCCGAGGAAAGCTAGTAGCATTTACAGTTGGTGACAAACCTTGTTGTTCGGTGAGCCAGCTTAAGGCCTCAGCCTAGACTTATAACTGCCTAGTGAGCGATTCAAAGCATGATGATGCCCGATAAATACATTGAACTAAATTTCGTTTGGGGTGATGCATGGACGGCCATACATTATCTTTCTGAAAGGGCATGGGTAACTTTACAGCGGCAATCGTTACCATTAAATTAATTACGAGCTTTCGGATGATTATTAAGAGTGTTCATCCGTGCGTGTAGATAAAAATATACTGAATGTCAATAACAAATAATGAATGATACTAAATATACCTAAATGAGGCTCTTGTTAGATTGTGTGATACCTTTACGACCTTCTTGTCATGAATTTGCTCTACACTACTAGTCAGACGCATCATAATGAATCCTATGGATCATATGATCTCAAGTATGTCCAGATCCATGAAGTTTGCTATAAACTCATTTTAAAAAAAAACTTCCTTGCTTCCATCTTGCCATAAACTTTAATTTGAACTTTATTTTCAGTGGTGAGTGGTGGTAGGAGTAGGTCTCAGGGTAGGGGGCGAGTAGGGTGTAGGTAGGTTTAGGTCAACCATCCTTATGTCACATCGTCAACTTTGTTTAAGTGTGATGATTTTACTCAATCATAGACAGATATAACAAATCAAATTTTAATATTTTCTATCTACTTGTTACCTGGTTTAGTCACGAGTATATTCCAATTCTTAGGTCTTAATTTGAATTTAAAGTTTCAGCTACGCCAATGAAATCACTCAATCCATTAGAAAACATTTCAGTTGCGCCAAATTAAATTTACCTCAAAGACATTTTGATTGTAATAAGATTGTGACTATCTGCTACTCAAAAGTAAGAGCTTTAACAGTAATTCTATTTGAATTCAGAAGTTTTTAGTTATAACTTTAATTAACAAAAGAAGAACCTTTCAAAACTTACAGAATACACGCTTCTGTAGATATTTTCTATTTCATGTTAAAATAAAAAGCAAAACTCTAAATGGCTAAAGAAACGAGGCTTTTATAAATTAAGTAAGGAATTTTGCTAAGTCACTAATTTGTCTTCAATTAGCGAAAAATCTGTAGACGTCTTTTCATTAAAACGATCATAATACAGTTCGAAAGATGTTTCAATGCTTTTTCTCAAATACTCGTAATTATTAATCTGACTGGCATGGCATGTTGCAGTGTCTTTCAGGGATAGTTTGTTGACTAAGAAACTTAGTTCTTTGAAACTCTAATGTTTCGTTCTTCAATCAACTCTAGTTAGTTACCTACAGTGCGATCAGGTTTACATAAATTAAAATACTAGTAGCAGCTTAACTATGATGAAGAAACCTACAGAAAAAAATATAACATAGTGCTTTAGTAAAAACACTTTGACCTGAACATGAACAATACAAAAAAAATAAAAATGAATAGCAGAAAAACTGATGCTCGTTGAGGCCACAAAGAAAAGCGTGTGACGCCAAGGAGATCTCAGGGTTTTAGTGGATGCAGATTGTCTACAACCGGTTGCTCCGGAAACCTATGGAGGAGGACTGTGTCATGCGGCTATCGTTGATGAAAATGATGATCAGTAAAACCTAAGATCTAAAGATAATTTGGATTAGCTGATAACGGATGAACATACATTTTCACAAACATGTCAGTCCAGAACTAACCTGTTCTTCTAGCAGCGTCGTTGAATGCAATGTTCTCCAATAACGTCTTTTCAGACTCTCCTTTGAGGTTCCTGGCGTAGATGAGAAGGTTGAAGGTGCCACCGTCCGCGTCCCCGACTGGAGAGAGTTGAGCCAGGTTGAGCTTGAAGGTCGCGACGCCATCTGTGGGCGGGATTTTATTTTGAATTTGGTCCACTGTATTTATAACCCGGCTAGAAGATTGGGTGTGTTGCACCCAGCCTCTAAAAATTTTCCAGATATTTTAATGGATAGTCGAAATCGGTTGGGTGTCTGAGTAGTTGCTTGGGTGCTAGCAACCAATCCTTTCTTTTTTTACAGGGGGAATCCCTTTATGGACTTCTTAACAACTCTGTGAATTGTTCATAGTGCTTTGCCGCACCAGCGATTTTTTGGGCGGTTTCACGGTGAGCTCGCGGCGTTCACACGCTCGCTCGCGGCGATTTCACAACGATAAAATGCAATTCCATTTTATGCGAAATCGCTTGCCTTGAAATCGCCCAAAAATCGCTAGTGTGAAAAGGCACTAACTTACCGGTGTCGTTAACACTCCCATTAAACCTGGTCTTGCCAGTAACAGGATCCAGAGCTTCCAGTATGAAAGTCTGCGGAAGACCGCCGTCGTAGCCGGCGACGCAGCGGACATGGAGCCAACCAGCGCCATCTATGCTGTTGTTGCCGGCTTGCAACGAGCAGTTGCGAGGCGCTGTGGGACGCGCTGGAGAAGAAAGCTTTCGTAAGTCGAAGTTTTCTAGTTTAAAAGTCGAAGGATGGTAAAAATAATTTGACTGTGTATTTTTTAATGTTCGGTCACTCAGAACATCGTCAATTACTTTCATATGTAGGTATGGTACCATGTTTATATATATCCAATCCTGATGGCCTTCAAATAAAACTTCTTAATTTAGTTTTAAAATTTTGTTATATCAATCAATCAATCAAAATATCTTTAATTTAATAGGTTTCTTATAAGTGCTTTTAAATCGTCAAGGACAAGATCAAACAAACAAAAAAACACATAATAATAGACTTAAACAATATAATAGAAATAATAAATAAATACACAATATACAAACATAATATGACTCAACCACTGGTTGCGGAAAGTTGTTTCTGTAACCTGAAAGAAACTTTGCAATAACTCTTTCTAATGCGAGGATGTTCTGTACAAGTTTGGGGTTTTTCACGGAAACTTTTGAAAATTTAAATTCTGTCAGATGTTAAAATCTGTAATCCTAAGACCTATAACGTGAATAGCTGAATTGAACCGTTTTTACCTAAGATACTGAAGAATATCAATGCTAATTAAAAACGTCCACCGTCATCCGTCTAATCTAAATCAATGAACGAAAAATTGCATTGTGGTCCAAACTTTTAAAGATAGCACTTCTTTATTACCTGATTCTTGGTGATAGCGTTTTTTAACTTACTATCCCTTTAATAATATCATAATATAATCACATTTGGAAAACGATTCGCACAGTAAAGTTTTCTGCATAAAAAATATTTACTTCCCCATTTTATGCTACTAAAGCGAGTGAAACAAGCGGTAGTTCTCAAGAAAACGTATTATATCCCGTGCGTGAAAATTAGAATTAACTGCGAAGTTAAATTCACTAATTCCACCTGGCTTATGGCGCGACGATTTGCACGTTATATGTTATAACAGGCTATATTATAACAGGTTATGTGTTATAACTTACTGCGGAAATATTAAACGCCGCCGTGGAGGCGTATTCCGTTGCACCTCGGAATAGCAAGCTCATATTTCGGCTTGAAGTGGCAAAAGAGACGCAGAGCGAAAGTTCTAGACGAGTCTAGAGTCCTCTAGAGTCTAGAGAACATGTTTAGAATATAGGTCGAACACTAGAAATAGGTGCTGGATGATTTTGTGGTGATTTTGTAGTGATTTTGTGGTGTGGTGTCAATTGAGTTACGTAATGCCTCTATGATCTGGGTTTTACACATGAAAAAGATAAAAAATTCTTTAGTTTTTCTCGGTAAATGAATGGTATTATCATTCCTGTTGGTTGTGTATAAAACATATTATTTCATTTTATTTATTAGGCGCGTTTAAGGTACTGCCATCATCATTATTGTCATCCGCGTCTAAGAGTCCACAGCTGGACATAAGCCTCTCTCATAGAACCCCACGACTTGCGGCTGCGTCGAACGGGGGAGCCGTTCGATGCAAACTGAATAGGTCTATTGTAATTTCCTAAGGTTTTCAAAACCTGGAAAGAAACAACCACCTAATAATAACTTAATTAAAAGAATTAAGTTTTATGAATATCATGTTTTTGGATAAAGTTTTTCCTCCGATTGATTCCAAATAAAATAACAATTTGAATGTTAGAAAACGTTTGTTCTCTTTCATGATAAATCATTTTCCACGACCGGAATGGATTACGCCCAATGACCTTAATAGCGATATTAAGATCTGAACACAGGATAAAAAGAAAATGTTAAGTAGTAACCGAACCCCTAAGTTTGGAGGTCAAAATGTCCGCACATAAAAACAAAAAACTCGAAGGCTTGCTTGTTCCTTACAGTTGTAACCGTATAGCTACTGTACCTGTGCCTAATATCGTGATGATGTCATAAATAATTCAGGCATGCATTCAAAGAACATTTTTTTAGGGTTTTTCCTTCTAGTGTCAATAGATCTAGAATCAAGAGCAATGAGATCTGATGGGGGCGACGGAACTAATAAAATGTGCGCCAATATGGCAGCGTTGATTCAAATACCGCTGAGTACCTTAGACAGGCACGACTGCTAACCGTTTATGAGTTCATAAGACTAACTTAAAATTAGGGCACTAATGTTACATAAATACAATTCAGTTGTTTTGCCTGATAGCGTTGTTTTTTTAAGTTATTTCTGGGTATTACTAGACTCGATATTACTAGGTTCAAATCAAAACATTAATCCGTTTACCATGACGGCAACTGTTTTTTATTGGTATAACTTACTTAAGACCACTAGATTCTGAACTAAGCACTATAGATAGGCAAGCAGGGTCAAGTCGTGTCGTAAACTAGGTGAAAATTTATTGTTTACTTTGTTATTTTTTCTTCGACATCGACTTTCAGATCATGAAGGGGATATGACTTAAGAAACCGTTTTAGCAATTTTTGGCTATGTTTTTTTTTAGATTTTTTGTGTAAAATATCAAAGTCAAGTGTAGGTGCAGTATTCAAAACATTAACTTGTCTACATAAACTCAAGTTAACACAAAGCTACCGTCGCATCGCTTCATCTATTCAATCCTCGCGCAAATTTTGATTCAAATGCAACTGCACGTGAGAGCGTGATTGCTTTCGTTATCGCCTGTGAGTGCCAAAGTAATTTAACTTGAAACTGGGGCATTCATATTTTAATATTAAACACTAAACATCACTCTTTTCATGTTCCAGATACCGTGGCACTCTGCTGGTATTCCTTTTTTGAACTTTTCTGTTCTCTGATTGTGGCGATGGCTGGTGGATTATTTCGCATTTTCCTGTTTTCTATGGATTGCATTTAAGGTACCTATATTATACCATTTAAGATAAGATAACATAAGATAAAATATAATAAATGGATATAAAAATGTAATAATTTTTTGCACAAAGAAAACAAATCACATAACGATGTTAAAAGATAATTGGGAATGTACAATTTAGGCGGTCTTATCGCTAAGAGCGATCTCGTCCAGGCTCTTCAGGTAGAGAAACTGGAAAAGGAAGTAGTTACTACTTTACAGCATTTCCCACTTTCAGCAATGTATTTTTTTTCTTCCCGACCGACCTGAACGATAATAACCTACCATTTTCCATTTTACTAGTACGCTGTCGTTGAAACACAGAAGTTATTAAACTAGGCATTGAAAATTCCAATCAACCCAGTTATCAAATGGTTAAAGGTGACAATAGTTGTTAGATCTACGATTCCATTTTCCATTGGGTGCAGTTGTGTGCTAGTGAGTATATGATTGTTTCTATCGCTGGTTTGAAAACCATTTGAAATTTGAAATATCTATTCATTTCTGTATTGCATGTAGTCTGGAATCACGGATTTTCCCAATAGTCGATGGAAAATGGAATGACGTTGGCTTTTGTATCGAAGAGAAATACGATACAATATAAACAGTTTGATTTGAACTCTCTTTTTGTCAATTAATTTCTGTAATCACAAGGGTCTTGCGCTTTATTTTAAATACGTGGAATTTGTCGTTGACTGAGCTCATTTCATCCAGTAACCTCTCTTGCTAAGAACCGATCCTGGCTTTTGTTGTTATAAAGGGCGAAAAGTTTTTGCGAAGTATCACTGACCTGCTGGCACAATCTGGAACACGCATGGATCCAGCTGCCTTCCCACTGTGTTGGTCCCTCGACAGCTCAGAGTGCCGTAGTCGCGCTCGCTCTGCGGTTTGTAGCTTAGCTCGCTTGTGCTGCCGTTGGCTGTACCTGCATCACAACATCATAATTGAGGCGGTATACAAGTGAAATCAGAATTAAAAATTGCATGCTTTGATGGAACGATATTGATACATGAATAAAGACAAAAATGCTTAGTTAATTTTAAAAAAAACGGATGGTAAGGGTATGAAATGGTTTGAAGGTACATAAATTGGACAAACATGAGATAAAAGTTCAGTATCAGAGTATCCTAAGCCAACGAGTAGGTAGTAAAATTCACACTAGTCGAAGTAGTACCTCGTCTTTATTAACTTAACCCCTTATTCATAAAAAACTTAAACAGCGCTTCAACAACACGTTAACTTTTGTATCGCTTTGTCTCTTTAATTTTTGTTGCTGCCGCCATTTGCGAGTAAGTAACAAAACACGTCAATTGCATAAGCTATGCTTTAGCGTTGCGTTCGTTTTTATAAATATGGGAGTTAACTTTACTTACCAAATTTAGTTGGCGATACGTCTAAGCTTTCGCCGCTGTTATTGAACTGCCAGAAGAACGTCACATCCGGCGGGTTGGCGGTGACGGAGCAGCGCACGCGCAGGGCCTCCTCAATCTGCGCGCCGAGCACTTGCGGCGATGAGTGGGAGCAAACCGGTGCATCTGAATGAGGAGAAACAAATGAATGTCGCACGCGCAAGGCCTGAATGAGGAGAAACAAATGAATGTAGCACGCGCAAGGCGTGAATTCTCATTCACGCCTTGCGTAACAATACTAATTTAGGCATAAAACATGTCAATAAAAATTGGTATCACTTAAAAGGAACGCACTATCATTTTGATTCATCAACAAGAATTATAATCTAAACGAGCAGGTCTTCAGTCTCTTTATTAACTATGCTAATTAAATTTGCAAAGCACTGACTGAACGATATAACCTATTATCTGAAAGCCGTAATAAAGTTACTCGACTTTGTGTTCAAGAAGACAAATAACTCTCTTTAATTTCCATTAAAGTTGCTCTTTTAGGTTATTCAACAGTGTCTATAAGACGCAAAGAGTATCGCTGACACAAAAGCGAGATATTTGTCAGGGAACCGGCTTCACGTACAGATATTTCTGTTACTGTATAATTAAGCAGAACAAACAACCTCACGGCTTAAACAAATCTAACGAAGTTAACTGACTTGGCATTCCCGGGCTCAACAAAAGGAAGAATGCAATAATTAACACAAAGAGCCGAAATCATAACAGAAGTTAGACGATATATAAATTTTATCGTCCAACTGTTCCCCTCGGCAGGCGCGGGAACAGTGATTCATTTAGGTATCTACTTACAAAACTGTGCTCGGGCTGCCTTAGATTTTCATTAAACCCTCAAATATTTGCTCGCGTTAAGCACCCGTTCCAGGGAAGGATTACTGCGGCAGGAATATGAAAATATGTGGATTAATCTAGCGGGTAGGCAGCAATCGTGTGCCGCGTGCGAACAACAACATTCTTTACCTTAGATTTGTTACGGAGGGAGGGATCAATAAAGCAGGAACAAACTGTCGCGAGCGAATGGTACAAAGTGAAACAAACGAGTTGAGGTAACAAATAGGAAGGGGACAAAGCGAACATTTGTCGCCGGTCCAACGCGACAGCCAACTCGCACTCGGCGGAACCAGCCTCCGCTTGATGATTGATTCCGAACGCTCTTGTTGGTTTGCTTTACGGATCTTTACCAATCATCAATGTTTTGATTTATCGCCTCTAACCCTAAATTAAGGAAACGACGGATTATCATATTACTTACTTTTTTGTAAACATATTAGATACATAATTAACTCGTACATAGAAATCACTTAGTTAAAAAAAATGAGCTGATGCTCATGCACAAGAACATTTGTTTGTGTTAGTTTATCACTACATAATATAAAACAAAGTCGCTTTTTCTGTCCCTATATCCCTATGTATGCTTAAATCTTCAAAACTACGCAACGGATTTTGATGCGGTCTCTTTTTATAGATAGAGTGATTGAAGAGGAAGGTTTGTTTGTATAATAACATCTCATTGCACCCGTGCGAAGCCGGGGCGGGTCGCTAATTAATTTATAAGTTAGACGTACCCTTTTAAAAATATATTTGAAAATAGATCATAGGCTTCTACAATCACTCCACAATTTCTGATTTTGAGCCTTCTGTATCCAGTCTCATCTGACTCTCTTGTGGGTGTTTTACACCCAGTCTGATCCCTCTGCCTAGAGAAGGTAATGGGTTCATATGGCTGGATCTTACACTTACCTACACTACTCGTGTAATAAAATCAAATTCACTGTTTCATAGGTATTCAACTCGATATGTTACCAGGCCGTTACGTGCTGGTAGTTCAAATCAGTGGTTACCATTGAACAGCTTCAGAGAGTATTAACACAGATGCGAGAAGTTGCCACACTTCAAGAAGTTAGCCCCATGTTGATTGATGCTTTCCTCATTCTCGTGGCTCCAAGGACTTGACTATACCGAGCTAATAGAGCGCTGTTTTGATGTATTGATCCATGTTGCTAGTCAAATAATCCCTCAGGATAATACTAATATAGTTTATGCTTTGATATTGATTGATGTTAGAATAGTTACGCAGGAGTTTGAGCTTACACGCTCCGATATAAGTCGGAGACTTGTTGGTAACATTTTGATATATTAGGATGTTCTGGCGATTCAAAATAGTAACTAGGAAATCAAGAGCACTAGATAAAGATATTGCCAATATTCCAACGATGATAATATGAAACTAAATGATTCGAACTTTTCGAATCTAGTCGTACTCGTATTTCACTCATTTTCAAATGAGATCAACTATAAAACTGCTTGAAAGTATTTTAAATTATGTACTGCAGAAAAGTAGGCTTCAAAAGTATTTTATTATTAAAACCCCAAGTTATTCAGCATAAACTAATGGAATTCAAAAATAATCGCAATTCAAAGTTCTTGGTTTCTAAATATCATACTCAGGGTGCTTTTAACCGCCCTGAGTATGATATTTAGAAAGTACCTTAATTAGCTTTTTGTAGTAGTAATAGTGACAAAGAACCGAAATCTTAAATGATTGGGTTGTCATGATCGTGATGAGAAAAGGGACGAGTACGCGCGGACGGACTGAAAATTAGCCTGAAGTAATAGTGTCGTCCAACCTCCTTCAGAATCTCGCCATCATACAATACGGTCCTTTCGTCACGACCAATTTCAAAAGTATTACTTATAATAAAAAAATGTAAAAGTAACACTCAAGTAGTTGCGTAATTACTAGCATAATAATTGATCATACATAGATCGCAGCAAGACTTCAATTTGTAAATAGTTAAAAGCCACCGAGCAAGCAGCCACCCGAACATGTTGGAAGAGCTAACAATGTATAGAAATGACATGAAGCGCGTATTTGACCACAATGTCATCCGACTTAAGAGGACTACTAGACCTAACTGAAATCAAGAATTTAGACACACACACATAGACAACCGGTATATCGCCATCTATCGGCGCAACATGAAACTACCGTGTCAACATAAAACTACAATGAGATCTCGCCATTTTTCCAAGAGATGTCACTCATCTACACTTATAATAAATCAGTAGAGGCCAATTCTGTACATGAAATAAATTTAAAAATTAACAATCAAGAGGTGATTAAGAATTGCTACTGATGCCAAAAATGCAATCAGTAAAATTTTTGTCTGAACAAAAACTACTCGACGACTTTTTTAACGAAATTTGAAACAATTATTCTTCATACTCTTGGGCAGGTTATACCTATGTATACTTTTCGTTATGCTTTAATCAATAGTAGCAGAGCAGTATACAGCTTATGAATCGGAATCATGTGCTACAATTTATAAAGATAATATATTATTCTTTTTTTAACCTAAGACCACAACTAGCTGCCACCAGATACTTCGTCCACCTGGACTCCAAAAAAAACAGGTCTATAAAATAGTTTATGGCATAT
The DNA here is from genome assembly GCA_950022985.1 of Udea ferrugalis. NCBI lineage: Eukaryota > Metazoa > Arthropoda > Insecta > Lepidoptera > Crambidae > Udea > Udea ferrugalis. The sequence continues at coordinate 8,075,824 of OX465533.1, forward strand.
CTCAGATTTAACAAACGTAGGTATGTACAGTCAACAGCACATCAGGTTACTCCATTTCCGTTTTGTCTCTCGCTATTGCCAAATGACATTTCTTTGCAATAGAGCAAGGAGGACTGACCGGAAATCGGTAGCGTGATGTGCCAGCCACCGTAGGTACATCATAACATTTTATTAAAATCGCCCAAGCCGTTTCGGATGAGTTTGGCAACGAACACTGTGACAGTGTGTGAGAATTTTCTAAAAAAACAAAGAAATAAGTTCATTTCAGAAAACATAACGAATTATCAATTGTAAATAATGATATTTAATGATATCATTCATGACCTAAAAACAATTGATAATTTTACTTTACTTTTGATATTACATTAAAGCACCCATAGATCAAACAACAAAATAGACAAGACATTTATTTTATTTATTACTAGCGGCCGCCCGCGATTTTGTCTGCGTGTACTTAAGTCGAAAAACAAAAGTTTCATTAAAATCCATTCAGTAGTTTTTACGTGAAAGAGCAACACGGCACATCCACACATACAAACTTTCGCCTTTATAATATTAGTAGGAAGTAGGATTAGTAGGAAGTACTAGATATTTGTGGGTTGATGGAAATTTAACTAGAGAGGTGTTGTTGGATTAGTATTTACAGTAAAAGTGACACTGGGTATAAAAACAAAATATTAAAATAATAATGAGACTATAGGTGAATATTTTGTATTTCAATCAAAAAAGAGTACTAGCCTGGTACGTTGTACATAAAAAAATAATTGTATGGATAATAAATACCTAGAATTTAGTAATTGTATGGATGGCTGTGAATAAGAAATAGAACTCATTTAATTAAATGTTAAAACTTTTATTTGGTGGGATCACATTATTTTTTATTAATTTTTAAATTTTTATGTTATGACTTGTAACAGACTTGTAAAATGGACTGTAGTCAAGTTTTCACTTTCTGGCCATTTTTCCGGTTAATGTAAGCGTATAAAAAGTACAAAGTTTAGTTTTAAGCTCAAATATTTAGTGATGGCTAAGCATGGGTTAGTTTTAAGCTCTTGTTAACGAATTATGTTGTTTAATTGAAGCTATTTAGGTGAAAGTTGTGGATATGAATCATGTTATTCTGGAAAAGCGAGAGGACATGCTTATTAAAATAATATTTACCTATAATTTTGAAAAATAGTAAAAGCACTGGTTATGATGACATAACTACAGAAATATTAAAACAAATACCAATTAAATTATCTCACATTTTAAGTCACATTATTAACAACTGTATTTCAAAAGGCACCTTTCCTAATAAATTAAAAAAGATTGAAAAGAGGTACAATCATTGTACCTCTTTTCAAGAAGGGTAATAGACGTGATATTACATGTTATAGACCAATAGCATTGGTGCCAGTCATTTCGAAAATATTTGAGCGAGTGATTTAAAGCTCCTTGAGTAACTATTTTGAAAAATATAACATCTTTGCCGAGGAACAGGTTGGTTTTAGTTGACATGCGCCCTATACATGGAATTAACAAAAGCATTTGATTGTGTTGACCATGGTATATTATGAAAAAAACTGTCTGCGTATGGTATAAGAGGTAACGTACTGAAACTTGTTGAGTCGTATCTGAGTTGCAGAATTCAATCCACTAGAGTCACCAGAATATGCCCTATTAAAAAAACTGAAATTAATTATTACTCAGAATTTGAAAACATGTCACTTGGCGTGCCACAAGGTAGTGTCTTGGGGCCACGGTTATTTATAGTTTATATAAATGATCTGCCAAAAATCACCAGTCACCAGACAGTATTATTTGCTGATGACAGTACCATTGTTGTATCGGGACCTGACAAAGAACGCGAAGTAAATTACACTTTGGACAATGTTATAACTTGGCTAGATACGAACAATTTAAAAATTAATCTTACAAAGACGAACGTAATGACATTTGGAAATAGAATTAGTGAAATTATTGGAATGGACATTAGGTATTTAGAATATAAAATTGACCAAGTAGATAATACAACTTTTTTAGGTTTAACTGTTGACCATAATTTGGATTGGAAGACTCATATTGAAAAAATGTGCTCGTCTAAACCAGCATTCATATGCCCTCTACATGCTTGCAAAGACAGTAGACATTGACGCGGTTTTGACAGCATATCACGGATATGTCGTGCCCCTTCTAAGGTATGGTGTCATGTTCTGGGGTAATTCAACAGATAAAGGCACAGCATTCAAGGCCCGAAAGAAATGTGTTAGGTCTATATTTAAATTGCATCGGACCATTAGTTGTAAGCCCTATTTTCGAGAATGGTAGCTTTTAATTCTACCCTCCATATTGTTAATCGATATTTTAACTCGATATGTCTACTCACTGTATTTTTAGTCTATGGCAATAGCTGTCACTTAGTCCTTGACGGCTCTCATAGATTTTACCGCGGATTCAGTTGTAACTTGTTTAGAGATTATAGTCCTATAGTTTTAATCGTGTTTAATTCGAGTTTCCCTCTAACAACATATATCTTGGAAACAGTTTTATTTGTTAAAAATAACTCAGAAAAATTATTAAAAATAAACGACACAACTATAAAATCAGCATGCCTAGGAACAAAACGGCTTTATTCAACAAAAGCATATTTTGCATGGCATCCCGAGTCTTCAACCACCTCCCCAAATCTGTCCATGAGTTGGGAAGTTTTGATGAGTTCAAAAACGCCGTTAAAGGATTGCTTCTTGAGAAAGCCTATTACAGTGTTATTAGATAAACTTTGAGGTCACGTGTCTCTTTTTCTTAAAATAATGTATCTATTGTAAATTTTAATTTATTGTAATGTTAAATGTTAATAATAAGTGATAAATCCACCCTGAGTTCTCGCCTTTTAGTGGCGGGGACGCTTGAGTACCTGTTATAAGGTGAACAAGAAAACTCAGCCGTGGCAGTGTGGTGGACTGGCTATAAGCTCCAGCTTATATTCTTATTGGTCTTTGTCTAATTGTATTTTGTCCTTGACTTCACTATTTTTGGTAGTTATATGAGGCTCACGTATTTTCATATTCCTTGATAACCGGGGATCGAGAATTTCAGGTAACAAGCAGTCCAAATAGAAGTTAATTAGTTTATCTTTCATCTCGTTTTCCCACATAAAATCATTTCGCTCAATCATTTCCGTTTTCAATTTCTCCTTCTCATTTGCCCACACGGCAAACAGGCAATATTTCTTTTGGGTCACGTGTAGCTGACCCTGTATCTGGAAGTATCAAGCATGCCGTTTATTAATAGCTAGTTCGCCTGTTGTCGTTTTGGGCCAGAAAATTACCTTTTTTTTATTTATTGCTGATTCTAGGCCCATTTTACTGGCCGTCAAAGGGCACTTTACTTCTACCCGAGTATGTTCACCCATCAAACCATCAGGCGTGGCACCCAAAAAAGGTAATTCGTTGTCAATAAATACGGCCCACACGGCTTAATGGCAACATTTTCTTGCAAGCCCAGCTGAGTGAGAGCTACTTTTTCATTGTTCTGGCCATGACTAATAGATTCTACATGATCCAATTTTTTATTGTAAATAATGTCCTTCACTAAGGAAGCACATGGTGTTGTTGCACGGCGTCTTATAACCCTGCTGAAGTTAGACGCAGTGAGGAGAGATCGTCTCATTTCAAGCCATTCTCCGTTGGCTCTTTGCAAAATAGTTTTTCTTTCCACCGTAGCTCGCTCTTCGTCAGGTCTTTTCAAATTTTTCAAGAAGGTTTCTCTCATTTTATTGTATATCTCCTCCGGCACATCAGGGTTTCCGCATTCCTGGCCAAAGTGTTTATCATTTCTTTTTGAGTGTAAACCAGTCGTCTCTTTTTCTTGGCATACCTTTTCCTCAGTGCTATTCCTTTTTTTTCTATCTTACCACATTTTCAGTCTTCAGTTTTACGCAGCATGCAAGCATCATTATTTCCAGAAATACTGCGACAAGCCAAGTCGCTACATTTCTCGCCGGAAGAACGACATAGTGGCGCCACCAGTTCAGCTGTCACTGCTTAATAATAGGTCTTATTACATGGCTATAAAAGTCTACAACCATTTACCTAACTCCTTGAAAGCTGTGCAAGGCAAAGAGTTTGAAACTAAGCTTAGGAACATGCTCATTGATAATTCTTCTCATAGCATCAAAGAATACTTTGAAGCTAAATTACAATAAAAAATCGAAATCATACATTTCGTTTGACTGGCACCTCTTATTATTATTATTATTGTACGCCTGTAGACATAGATAGATTTGTAGATTTTTAAATATTCTAGTTGCTTTGTTATTTTTTTTTGTTTTTGTTAATGTTATATTTCGTTTTTTATTTTTTATGTGTAAATTCACAATACCTTGAAAAGGTGAATTTATGCCTACCATCTACAATTTTACTGCTATCCTGCTTACTGTTACAAATTTATAGTGAATAAATGAATATGAATATACATGATACCTGTCTATGCATTATATAGATCTATGGTTTCACAACCTGTGCCTACGAAATAATTTTGCCAGATGCAGAGCGTTCACTAACATTGAACCAAACTCGGATTAGAAGTATAGTAACTTTCTTATCAAATTAAACTCTTACTTACTTTTGAAAAGTGTCATTGCAATCTTTGTTTTCTGTGACAAGCCTCGGTCTTTTCGAGAGCAGGTCCATTGGACCAATTTTCGAAAGTAGGTTCATTGAAGCTACTTTTGAAACTAGGTCAATTGGACCTATTTTTATAAGTTGGTCCGTCGGACTTGCTTTTGTTTGGTACGCGGGGCCATTTCTGTCATATGGGCTAAAATTAGGTCCTACTTTTGTAGAGCCACTTTTAGTACGCGGGTACCTATATCTTCCTCCTTTTAGTTTATTCAAAGGCTATAAATTAAAAATATAGCTTGATTAGGATGACAACTACTAGTAGGACCTTGAATACCTACTTCACTGCCTTATAATAATTACAATTATTCTAAGTTTACTGCACTGACTGTGTTGTCTACTGAAGCTAACGAAAATACCGCTTACCTTATAGCATCGTGCATTCTTCGGGCGTTCCTTTTATAAGACATTTTTTTTATTTTTTGACGAGTTTTCGTGGCCCACCCGTGTTAGTGTACACAATAATCGAGTACTTTTGAAAAAATAATAAAATATTATTTCAGCTAAGCAATGCGTCACACGTCCAACCAACGGCCTCGGCCGGTACTCGTCGCTATTCGAATTCGCTTGTCGCTACACGGCGTCTCACGCACACACGCACACGCACTGTGCCTGAGAACCAATTGAACAGTATGGCGTTTTTTGTAAAAATACGCATTGAATCCCAAAAATAAAAAGATAAGACGACTTTGTTGACTTTTTGATGAGTTTTCATGTCCCATGCAATCAAACAACCAAAAATATACTAAGAATATGCTTAAATACTACAATAAATACTAAATAAATAAATGCAAAAAATAGAGCATGGATTTGAACTAGGGACCATACGATTAAAGAGTACATCGGCTGTCTCATAATTACGTTCCTCCACCGCGTCGACATCTCCTATCATCGAAAATAGCGGTTAGTTTATAGCATAGTCCATATAGACTTGAATACTTTTAAATAAATGCACAGTATACAAACATAATGTGACTCAACCACCGGTGTCGGAAAGTTGTTTGAACTCAACTGAGAAAAACCGGCAAGAAACTTTCGTGTGGCTACTTTCAAAATTCTGATTGAAAATTAAAGTTGTTATTGGAAATAAAACTATATACAAATAACGTTTTATTGTTATTAAAAATGCCAAATAACTTTCATTCTAATCATAATCAAGCTTTATCCTACGAACAAAAACAAACATAATACAAAAAGGAAAACCAAGATTTGATCTTGCGACCATGAGATAAGTCTTTTTACGGCTGTGTATTAATCATGTTCCTCCACCGCGTCGACCATAACATCGAACGAAAATAGCGCTTAGTTTAAAGCATTGTCCATTTTATGGTAATTTATTTATTAATTCATTTTATAAGACGTTTTTGTTGACTTTTTGGTGAGTTTTCGTGTCCCATGCATTATTATAGCATACGCAATATTCTAACAGTGATTACTAAGCAATTAAATATTATTCAAATGCGGAGCGCAATGCGCGACACGTCCGTCTAGCATCAGGCCACGGCCGGTACTGTCTGTACACGGCGTTTCACGCACACACGCATACGCAATTTGCTTGAAATCAATTATTGGTGTTTTTTGGAAAATATACGCATTAAATCACAAAACTAAAATGAGCACGCTCTAGTATTTTATAAAACACACATTCTGTGAAAAGAACAGAATGATAGCATGATGTTTAGTACAGTTTTTTTTCATTCTAAAATTTTTTTAGACCCATCTTTGCGATTTTTTTCTATCGAGCCGAATTTGTTAAATCGTGTTTTCAAATTGATAAAACCAACCCTTGAATCCTCAAGAATACGACATATTTTTTTCATCTGGATCACCGAAGTGTAACACTTAATTTTCGTTACTATAAAACTTGGTTTTAGCTCTACTAGTCCCCTTAAGGTGAAGTTGTGGTGTCATTTAGACTTGTCACCGACCATTGTGTCACATTGTGACTTCTAAAATCATCTTTAACATTGTTTACATGGGAAATGAGCCATGAGGCTAGCCTTCTGTTATTTAGAGTAAAAATAATAAACTTGAATATACATTTTACAAACAAAATCTATGTGAGAAATTACTAAGAAAGCTTATGAAATCGCGTTTAGATTCATAAAGGTTTATAAAGGTACTAGTTAAGTTAATAAAATCAACTCAACGCCACGAGGTAGCGCTTTTTTATCTTCTCAGTCTATGTGTGTAATGAAAACAACATTTCAGTATAATGTATAATAAAAACAGTAAATATAAGCCCATTGAATGTTCTAACGATACGAATAGTCGTCAATATTTCGACGCACTAACGAAAAATGAGCTCGAAAAACAGCCGTAGATCGCAATTTCTACTACAAGATCTATTCAGTGTTTCAGTGATTTATTGCTTATTTCATCAGGGAATGGAAATATTCGCTCAATACATTCTCTCGCCTTACCCCGTTGACTGTTACAAATCTTTGTTAAGATCTCCTCAGGAATGATTGATACAGCAGTCAAGACGACGAAAGCCATCGTCGGGATGAAACGAAATTTATTAACGTTCTGTTGATAATAGGGCACAAAAGACCCCCAATTTGGATCGGAAAAGTAATTTTCGGAACAATTTACTTATTAAAGATTTTTGTTCGTCGTTATTTAACTCTTGGTAGGCGCTGAAGTTCATTATGCTGTTCCAATTTAGTAAATCTTTTGGGTTTTGTAGTAAATCAAGATATCAGAGGTCTAATTCGATGATTCATTTTCCGGAAGTTCTAGGTTTTTTTTTAAATTAGTGTTTGGGCAAGATAAGTTTTTTCGATATTGTAGTTTCCAGAGAAAGGTGGCGATATTCAAAATTAAACATTATGATGGAATTTCGAAATGAGGTATTTCCTTTTGTGATATAAACCAGGAAAAAACTACAAACATCCAGTCCTATTTTGAACATTCTGTTCTATCAACAAACATGTGCTAGAATCAAACCAGCGATCCTTTAAGTCTCAACCAGCCCTCTCGTGCCGAGCTGAACGCGTTGTCAAACAGGCATCTATCCGAGTGCATAACACGAATGAATCATAATGTTAATACTTAGTATGGTTACTTACACTGTATACTTAAGTATGTAGTCTGACTGGCCGTTTCTCCTAAGGCGTTGGTAGCTCGACAAGAATATTCCCCTCCGTGATCTCGAGTTATTTTCTGCAGCACCAGCGACTTGGTGCTCACGATGATGCCAGCCACGACGTTGTGAAGGACTGGTTTGTCCTGGGAAAGAAATAAAACATATACTATATCTATAGTTTGTTCGCGTTAAGAATGCAGTGATTTTTAAATTTAATTATTTCGCACACAAAAAACTCAGAATCAGAATCTTTGCGTTCGAAATTATGAGTTCAACTGGTCACTGTGGGCTTGGCTTTCTAATTATGAACAATTTGATTGGGTATGGGGCGTGCTAGGTCAGAAGACAAGTATGAAATCACTGCATCCCCAACGCAAACGGACTATATGTGGTTTCTACGTGCTACTGAGAGTTATATAGCTTATATTCAAATGAATTTTCAAGCAATGGCATGCAGTTTATTTTAATGATAAATATATTTTAGTTAACAACTAAACAAATGCTAACGACCGCAATTATAAGAAACTGCCCAGAAGCCCACATTTCACCAAGTCAATCTACATAAAACGTAATAAGGGGCAAGTCAACCGCGGCAATACGATTTACTTGATTCTAATATCGGTGTTTTCCATCAATTTAGTTCAACGACACAGATTATTATGTAATTATCTATTAGAGTAGGAGTAATTTGTTCTCCTTCCCTATTGATCGTGGTGAACAACGTTCGTGTGCGTTTAACATCAAGATAATCTACACGAACTTGAGTTGTTATTACCTACTAAACATTTCGCCCAAACGTTATAGTCGAAGCAGTAATGTGATTGTAAATATTTGGTACGAGCTCTAGCGACGCGTTTGTTATTTCAACTATAGTCTAATTTGATTTATTCATAGCCTGGGCTGGGAGTGGTACCCCAATATTGAAGTGATAGTTTAAGTTTGGAGAATATATTCTTGCTTAAAAAGTAAGCAAAGAAAATTAATGCAATTATGTATTGCTGATTGGAAAATAATTGTTTTTCCAACACTTTGGTCCGCATGTGCCTTCTTCTGTCTGACAAGTGACTCAAATCACTAACATGGTATAAAACAAAGTCACTTTCTCTGTCCCTACGTATGCTTAGTGAATCTTTCAAACTGCGAAGCAGATCGCTAGTTGATTTTATAAAACCAACTTGCTATTTTTTTAATACACTCAAAAAAATAGGTACCACGTCATCGCTGACGTCTGATTTTGTACGAACGGAATAATAATAATTAATAATTCTTCAGTATTTTTTTCATGATAATCAGCTAAGATTTTTTGAAGTTGACTATATATGTAAAAGAAAACTCTACACCAAAAACTGTAATAACCTACCAACCAACCAACAGTAACCTAACTTAAAACATAAATCAAACCAAAATATTATAACCTTTCCAGTTTTGTTTATGTTAGTTCAACAAATAATTTCCTAATAATCTTTCGAAATTACATTCATCCCACGTAGGGGCGCAGTGTCGTGCGTTAACCCTTCACTCCACACTAATTAATTGTCATATTTTGTGTGAAGTGCCAGTTATAGCGGATGCAGCTCACGTAGGACAGCGCTGGCAGGGTTGGCACGTTCATGTGAAGCAAATGTCATCAAATTCCTGGATACTTGCTTCGTTGAATAGTAAATTAACGTAATTAATATAGCATTGCAAATAATTATAATTTTGACTCACACAGTATAATTAATACAATTAGGAGTCTGTGATGTGCCACTCCAGGGCATATACATACACCGTTTCCAGTATTGCCGATTGTGCGCTTCCATCGGTCTATGACTCCAAAAGGAGTCCAGCTCGTTCCGTCATATCATTTTCGAAAATAAAAACAATGACAAACGTAGCTAGTTTTTTTATTTTCTTTCTAAAACTGAATTAAGTTATTTGGTATTTACTCAGTTTAAGTACGCATACGAGCATCCTATTTAACGACCTCTTTGATTTACTAGTAGTTTGTCTGAAAGAGATTGCTTTCAGCAAGCAGACCACTTCAATCGTATAGTAAAACTAAATTCCACTATACGGGTAAATTTTAAAGTAAAGTTTCTTGTCTCATCACACCCTCTTCTGAAAGATTTCTGTTTCGTTCGTAAAACTCAAGTAATGCTGATTTTTTTAAATTTGGATAGACTAGCATTTGACCGTGATCTCACCCGATGGATAGCTACGATGCTGTCGACGATGAGGCATGCTTGTCTAGAAGAAACCTATTCACTCTTTGCTTCAGTATAGTTTGAATATTTGCTCCAGTGTATATAAAACATAACATAACATATACGGCTTTTATACGTCCCACTGCTGCTGGGCACAGGCCTCACCTCAATTATAAGGTGGAATGAGCTATACTCCAACACGAGGGCTCGGTGCGGATTGTTGGAGGGGTGTAAGGTTAGTGAGCAACCTTAATGCCAGATGTTATTAAGCCACCCTAAGGCCTCCGACTAGGTTTAACGACTGACATCTAGCGACGTCAACTGGGACCAACTGCTTAACGCGCCTTCCGAAGCACGGAGATGCCCGAAAAATACATCACTAAATTTCGGTCGGGATGGTCATCCATTTCCGACCCGGCGTGAGTTGCTTTACTATAGCGATCTTCGCCGATCACTGTCACAACTGCGCCACAGGCACCTTATAGTAATTACACTATGAGGTATTATTATTATTATTAAATAGATGGAAATAAAAGCACAGTGACAGTATTATTATTATTTTTAGCATTTTCCATCCAGTATCCGTGATCTCACCTGATGGACAGCTACGATGCTATCGACGATGAGGCATGCTTGTCTAGAAGAAACCCATTCACTCTTCGCTTAAGTGTTATCATTTGATTATTTGCTCCAGTGTATAGACAAGATGTGACACAATTGTAAATGTTACTCACGTTGTGGTACCATGAGATGCGATGTTCCCTAGGGTTGGCGCGCACGGAGCACTCGAAGTACACGTCGTCGCCTTCCTTGATGTCGTGGGGGTTGAGCGTGCTGCCGAGCGACAGCGACACCACAGGCGGATCTGGAATGTGTCATGAATTAATATTGGCACTACATTAGTATTAGTCAAGGGGCCTTTCAACTTGCACTAACAAGCTTTGAATTGTATGAATTACTCTACATCGTTTTGTTTTAATTTCTGCTGTTTAGGTAAAGATGTTAACTTGATGAAGATATTATCACTTGTGCCAAAAAAGTGGCACCCGAAATCAGAACTTCGAACACCTGAGCAAAGCGATTTTCGACTTAAATAACGTATCTACACGTTATGTCAGCACTGATGTTAAGTCGAAAATTGCTTTTAATTATCATAGAGTTTAGGTGTGTGGGTCGAGCAAAGCGTGTTTTTGAATTTTTCAAATCATTACTTGGGTATGTGATGAAAACGAAACCTGACTTCAGTTGACGATGACTTGACTTGGTTATGGAAACATTTGCCCAAAAGTACACTAGGACACAGCAGGGCAGTTGCAGGCAAACTACTCGTACTTAAAATTAAAAGTAAGGATCCACACGTATTCAGTATAAACCTGAAACCCATACAGAATAATATCCAATTTCCGCTGGAAAATCTATCCGTTGCCGTTTTAATTTCTCAATTCGCGGTTGAAGAGGTCCTCAAAGCAGAATAATTCTTAGACGGGCCGGTCATTTATCGAAAAGCGCAAGGAAACTCTGACTCTATTACGACAGAGGAAATTAATTTCCAAATATAAATAAATTCTATTTACTTCTGCTCGGCGAACCGTAACGCATTTAGAACTGGGGGGGAATTCCACCGTTCTCGGCGTGAATCGTTTTGGCAACAATTTAAGCGGTAAAATCGTAAATGTTTATTTGGCGACGGTTTCGGAGGCCGCGGGGTGACGTTATAGGTCTTTAATGGCTAATAAAATGTCGACGCCGTTCCTGGCCGCAGATAAGTGAGCACCTGTGCAGCCCGCCTGCGAAGCTAAGTAATCATGGCTAGAGCATCCAATCCTGAAATATGTACTTTACATTTTTGCAGGATCAATGAATTCGGTACCACCGTCTCGGTATATGAGGGATCTCGCAAATACTCGTAAATGCAAACACACGCAAGGCTTGATTAATTTATTACACAACATCACGTCACACTATAGCTTTGGTCCACAAGTAACTTGCTATGCTTGAGCGGGAATCAAACTGAGTCTCAACCGGTACTCTAACTTTAGCGCTCAAGGGGGTTTTAGTCATTAATGCCTCATTTTAAGCTAATTATTTTTGCGCGTTATATCGGGACCATAAAATATTGAAACGTCTGATACCGACCAGTTACTTTTTGGATATTTTAATGATCATCTGTGATACGACGCTCTTTTATTCCGTGTCAGTAGCAAACCAAAAAAAAAAACCGAGAAAAGAAATTGGATCCGTGATTATGACAATAGCGGCAAAGTCTCTCACTACGCACTTTATACTGATTACAGAAACGCCGGACCAAATAAATCAACATCTAACGACCCACTCCCGATTTTAAGACTTTATATTTTTCATTTAAATTGTTCAAGTTTTCGCTTAACGACGTCAAGTGTTTACGATAAAAAAGTTTTGGGGAAACATGTTTCTTCGAGCTCTTCTCTAAATTAATCAGTTGAAAGTTAAACACAAAGAATTCTTAAGTGATTTCATTCAAAATGTTGATAACAGATTTTGGGTAAAAGCTTTATGGAAATACCATCTAGTAACTTGGTGTAAACACCGTGTAATGAGATGTGGAACGAATAAGTTATGATGATTTAATGAACATTGTAATAGAATTATTATTCCATCTGTTTTATGTCTAAGATTGAGCAATTTTATTTAGTGGAGATATATTATTTAGGATGGATATTTAAGACCACTGAATTCTGTAGCAATGATGTCACTGACGACATCGATAAGTTTAGCTTCTGATATTAGTAACGTCGAAACAATCCGACCTAACGTCTTTAAGGCCGAACAAAAAGTGATTTTTCATCCAGATTTTAACCCAAATTTCCGAGCATGAGTCAGGCTACGGCACTTACTAACTATTTAAAAAAATATCAATTATATTGATTTCACTAGCACGCCTTTTTAACTGGCTAGTTTATCATTATCGTCCTTTCTCGTATATTAACAGCGACAAAAGCAGCGTTCGGGTATTAGAATGTAAACGTCCGCTAAGCCGAGTTTAATCCCTTCGAGGACGTTTTGCGATCCAGCTTTAGTGCGGCAGCAAATAGATATATCGATAAATAATTATAGGTGGTGGCAGGATATCTATTTTTAAAAATAACGTTGTCAACGAGTATTCCTACTACCTGAATATGATGCCAAGGTAAATAAAGTTGTGCCATTTTAAGATACCTTACATTATTATCGTCACCGTCGTGTCAAAATTAAATAACTGACACCTTTGCCGAAATTCAGTTTATGAGATTTTTGAATATAGGAAAGTGTGATCTACATTTCAGTCTTTAGCCCGTTGCGATATGTATAATACTCGCCTAGATATCTTCGTTTTAGTAAATCTATTGGCCATATATTACAACAAGGTTTGTAATAGAATTTCCGTGGAACAATTGAATAACTGGTAAATAAATTAAATAACTACATAATAAGGGCTACTACAATAAAAACAAAGTCAATAAGATACTTTGTTGAATTCTGCCACAACTCACTCCAAAACATTGTTACAAAATTTAGTTGTGGCAAAATTGAATAAATGCGCTTGTTTAATTTTTCATTATAAAAATGATACTTAGCCATAAATTTTGAGATTGATAAGTGTGCTTAGTCAGTTTTTCCTGTTTAAAGCCGTGAATAAAAATCAAGCTAATATCAAGCAAACTAAATACGTAATCCAAAAACAATAAAATTTTAACATGTATCTGAATCCAACCTCTGACAATCAACTTCAGATTACACCCAAAACAAATATTAAAGTTTGAAAATTAAAATAAATACAGATAACTATTCTGATTCAACATCTAGCTCATTGACGTCACTGATGATGCAGGTAAACTTTTACGACGATACGATGCATGTAGTTCACGATTTTGAAAGCTATATTCAGTAATTGCAGCAGCAGGTGTACTTCTTGTTTGTCGACTAGGCTTGTTTAACGTATCTATAGGATAAATATGGGCCGTTGTAACCATATCTAAAATCAAAAATGCCCGAAAATTGTTTTTCAAAACGCAAGCATTTGATTCTCAACCAAGCGTTGTGATTCCTGGCTACGGCGGCGGTTATGGTAACGGCGGAGCAGGGGGTGTTAGGAATCCCCGGGTAAGACCCAGCTGCCACCATCGACGACTCGACCTGGCAACATTTAACTCATGCACACTGAGGCTCGACGCGAACCTCGTGGAGTTGGAAAAATTGGTAAGTTACATTATTACATACCTATTATTGGGTTATCTGAAGTCCGAAGAAAGGGGGAGGACTCGATAACCCTGCAATCCGGTAACTCACTATCCCACGGAGAGGGCGACCAACAGTCCCTAGGTGGTGTTGGGTTCATCTTCACAAGTCCCCTGTCAGCCACGTGATCACTATCGGAAGTGTTTCGACCAGGGTAGCGTACCTGATACTCAGAATATCGAAATGTCATTCAGGTCTACGCTCCGACCTCCAAACACGACGATGTCGCGGTGGAGGCTATGTATGAGGAGATTTCTAAAGCCATGCATAGCCATAAAACCCACTACACAGTTGTGAGGGGGGATTTCAATGCGAAGTTGGGGCAACGCTGCGGTGATGAGCTGAGAGTAGGGCAATTTGGATTTGGGCAACGGAACAATAGGGGCCAGATTACTGCTGGCCGACTTCATGGAGAAGAAGAACCTCTTTATGATGAACTCTTTCTTCAAGAAGCCCGTAAACCGCAAATGGACCTGGATCAGTCCGGACGGTAAGGTCAAAAACGAGATCAATTTTATCACGACAAAAAAACATAATATTCAATGATGTCGCTGTGATCAACGCTGTTAAGATAGGAAGCGATCACCGCATGGTCAGAGGCACATTGAATATCGAAGTTTAAGAGAGCGCGACTGATGACATCCACGCTCCGACCTATACCGGCTCACATTCGCAATCCAATCCAACTACAGCGAGGCGTGAGACAAGGTAACGCTATTTCTCTGAAATTGTTCACAGCTGAGGATATTTTCATGCTTCTGGACTGGAAAGAATGGGGCATTAACATCAATGGCGAGTACCACTTGCACACACACACAACACAACACACTTGCGATTTGCCGATGATGTAGTTCTTATGGCTGAGACCTTGGATGACCTGAACATAATGCTCGAAGATCTCGGTTCGGTAATGCTTCTTAAAGGAGAGAATCTTCGAGCATGTTGGGACACCTGGGACAGGCAGTCCAGTTAGGTTAGTCCAACTTCGAGAAAGAGATCTGTCGTCAAATTCAGCTCGGATGGGCAGCTTTCGGGAACCACCGGCATATATTCGCATCCGAAATACCTAAATGTCTCAAGACGAAAGTCTTTGACCAGTGTATGTTGCCAGTAATGACATATGGGAGTGAGACGTGGTCGTTCACTATGGGTCTCATAAGAAGGCTCATGCAAGGTCACCCAGTGAGCAATGAAGAGAGTGATGCTGGGAATTTCCCTGCTTAATCGAATCAGAAATGATGGGATCCGCAGGAGAACTAAGACAACCGACATCGCTCGAAGGATTGCATCTTTGAAGTGGGCGGGATACATAGCGCGAAGAACCGATGGCCGTTGGGGCGGAAAGGTTCTGGAATGGCGACCGCGTACCGGACGACGTTCCGTGGGCAGGCCCTCCACTAGGTGGACCTACGATCTGGTCAAGGTCGCAGGAAACCGCTGGATGCGGACAGCATAGGACTGGTCGTTGTGGAGATCCTTGGGGGAGGTCTGTCCAGCAGTGGGCGTCGTTCGGCTGACATGATTACAGGTTTTTTCACCAAAAATGAAATAAAATAAAATGAATACATCAAAATTTAGGTCAGTTAAAGTGAAGCAAAATTAAATAAGCCCTCTTATTCACTGGAAATATTCATATAAGTTACTTCTTGGGTGTGGCAAAACTTGCTAAGTGACATACAAAAACTTGATAACTGCAACTTAGTTGTAAAAAAAGTGTGTGGCAAAACTAAATAATTACTTTTTTATTTTTCTATTTAAAACTGTAAAAAGTAACATCATGGCAGACTACTCAAATTATGAAAGTAGACCTGCTGTATAACATATCGAAAGATCCACATTAAATTTTCTTCACCTTAAAAAGTTATTGCCATTTTTGTGGAAAAAAAACACAAAAACGTGAATATCTCAGAATTTTGGTTTTGTTAGTTATTTAATTTTGACACGACGGTGACGTTATGAGTTATAGCAATGATACCAAAACCAGCGTGCGACAAAAGTGATCAACAATTATTTCATAAAATTGACTTTACTAAAAAGTCAGTCGTTTACTTCTACTATTTCGTGAAGTATTATTGAAGCAATGATTAGATTAGATTAGATGTATGATGTATAGATGTATCTTTAGTCTCATTTTATAAAGCATACAATGGTAAAACAGTCAAGCACCCAAATGCCAATAACAATAGATGGTATCTATTGCCATCTACCTACTGATTAAATCAATAATCGACCTGTCACAATTTGTACGAGTGTATTAAATCAAATCCCATAATTTGTTTCTAGATAATACTATGATTACCTAACGGTAGACAGCTCACTATTAGTTTAGTCTGAAACTCATGAAACCATCACGGATGAATTTTTGTGCACTCCAAATGAATAGGTATCTCTATTCATTTGGAGTTCACAAAAGTTCATCCGAAAATCAAAAGAGTTTGGAGAATACAGTGTTTAAAAAAATGTAACTAAAAACCTCTTTTCAATTATATCGTGTTTATCGATAAAACTATCGACCCACCAGTCGCCTCACACTATGCAGATGCGAGCTCCTCAACCCGCTCTAGTCAGAATTAGTTTTTGGGCTGTCCTCTACGGATGTTAACTGTTCATGTTGTGTGGACTAACCAACACTAACAAGGTTTTAATTACGTCTGTCGACTTGTCGCGTTGTTGCCTTAAGCCAAATTTCCATGGCGAGCGAAAAAAGCGAGCGAGGGAAATGAGAATTTGCTTTTTGACGCATATTTTAACGATGCTATCCGCTTTGGGCACAATGACGGGACGGTAGTGAATGCGAGCTGGATTTTCAGATTTGTACCTACGGCTTTCGTTTACTTTTCTTTTAACATTTTTTGTGTCTGCTCTCGGCAATACAATGTGCATGCATTTGGGTTGATATGCCTTTTACTTTTGCAAAAGGATTCTGAGTTTGCAAGTCAATGGAATATAAAGCTTATTTTTAAACGTAAAATAAAAATCAGAAAGCTTTATAATCGACTAACTGTCCCGACAGGCTTCGTTTTTGTGTCAAACATTCAGTGTCACGTTACAAGGAGAAACAATTGCCAAGAGCAAACTAAATTGTTGTTTGTCACCATATTCCTAGCATTTTCTCATGTTTACTCACTTTTTAGACATTCCCTGGACCTTCACAAATATTTCAAAACCAAAATTAGCCAAACCGGTTCAGTCGTTCCCTTGATTTAGCGAAACCAACGAACAGCAATCCATTTTTATCTTTGTTTATCTATAGAGATTTAGTTAAGATCTAAAAAATACCTATATTATAATAACAAAGATTTCCTCGAACTTCAAAACCCCCGACCTAAAAATACCTTTTATGGATTAAGCTTTTCTTGGAACACGGTGGTGTGTGTGGGCTCAGACTACGATTTCACGTTGTTACTTGGGGGTCAATGATGGTCCTTGCGGGCTTCATTCAACACTTAGCTCGGCCTTCTGAAAACTTAAAATCTCCCCACTTTTTTTCGTCGGGGCCTAAAAATAAAATCGTGTCATTCTAAAACAACACTTAAAAGTCGATTCAAACTTAAATATAGATTGAATCTAAATTACATTTAAATTGACCACTCTAATTGCGGCGGTAGTTAGAAGGTATTTTTAAATGAAGATATTTTCTTAGATACAATTATATAATGTTAATATAAACAATACAATTTGATAATGTTTCCTATTATTCCAATCCTCAAACGAAGGGTTCCTCATTTAACTACACATACTCACGCTCTGTTTTATCCGTGGAAAGCTGGCTTAACTAAAGTGATGGTCGTAGGGTGTCCATTACAAAATGTTGACGATTTCTGTTAGGCACAGAACAGACTATTACTGTACTTAATTGCCAGACAACTCTTCTGACGATGTTTGAACAACCCATGTTAAGGTTATTTTACAGTTATTTGGGCTCGCCGAATGAGGTTTCGCGTTGTTTATACTTTGTAGTTGGGATGAGTCTAAAATATTGTATTGTGTTCATTCTTTGTCTTACAATGTTCCCAATATTTGTTTTAATTGCCAGTCTGTAAATAAAATTAATGAAAGAAACTTTGTTTGTAAATAGAGATCTTCTACTTTGTCTGAAAGTCAAAAACAAACGAAAATAAAAGAGAGGATGAAGTAGTAATACAATTTTATCTTTTTGTACAATGTTTGTTGATTGAAAAACTGACCACAGCAAGTTGACTCTGCCCATACATGTAATATTATTAATTTTCAACATAGCAGCTGTAATTACATACCCAAATTCTAGTAACATTAGCAGCGTAACTTGCAATTCAATCACAATTCAAACTAAATTATTTTCCATTGTTAGTATCAATTTATATAATTTGTCCTGTTTCTAAAGGCCCTTTGAAGCATTCGCGGCGCAGAAACAATTTTTTTAATCGTTCAGTTGTTTTATTTCTTTCCTAATGTTTCTTTTTGGCGCAGTGGATGCGCGTCAACCAGCCAGGACGCGCCGTAACCCGCGGAGGTTTTGTGTCACCAACGCGAGTTCGATTTAGAATAAGAATAATTTATTTGTCTGTTTAGCAAGCAGGTTACTTTGTTACTATATTAAAGCTATTCTTGATTGCTTCAATAACGAATCTTGTTCTAGAAAAAGGAACGAGAAAAAATACATTACTTCGTCATAGAACAAAATACCAAATATGTACAGTCGCGGAATGAAAAGGTTGACCAGTTTTCAAACAAATTTTTTTACGCGTTGCAAGCACATGTTACCTTTTCAAAATGTGGAAAAGAAAGCTTTATTGTTTGAAAATTCAATTAGACGTATGTTCCTTCACGATTGACAGTTGAACCAATGCTTTTTATTTGTTTGATGTTGCCATTACGCTGCAGTGTCAAATTTGATAAATCGAATTATGACATCCTCTTTGCTTATAATGATTAAAACTACAAATGTGATTAACAGTTCTTGTCAATGTCATCATGGAGCAAGCAAAAACAGATCTTAGGGTGGTCAACCTTTTTATTCTTCGGCTGTACAATACTTTCTTAAATTTTTGTTAATTAATGAGCCTACAGTACGTTCAGTTAAATACTTTCCTTTCTTCCTTTGTTATATGTCTACTTATTGTTCCCAACGTGTCTACTTGTGAGCGCTGAAGATTAATAATCACTAGCTTTCCGCCCCGGCTTCCTTTCTCTCCAATCACTCTATCTATTAAAAAAAACCGCATCAAATCCGTTGTGTTGTTTTAAAGATTTGAGCGAACATAGGTCTGTCCCTATGTTCGCTCAAATCTTTAAAGCGACTTTGTTTTATGCTATGTAGTGAAGCTGTCCGTACCTCACCTGCCACGTATTTAACTTAAAAACGTACCGGATTATTTGTGAAGTTCGCCTCCGAGCGGCGCGGGACTTGCCTGTGACAGTTTGTCCACTGCCAACTCATTTCTAACTAAATCCGTCTAATTTTCTCTGCGCCTTGCCGCAGGAGCATTGCGGAGTTTATAACTATTTACTTGTACATTAAAACTTGATGTTTAAGATTTGAATGCTACTTGGAGAATGTTTACTGATTTTAAGTGGTAGTCAGGGTTCTGTGTGTGCTTAGATAAGATAACATAAACGGCCTAAAGACGGCCAACTGCTGGGCCAACTGGTAATAGGCCTCACCTCAACTATGAGGTGGCGTGAGCCATACCTACTTCAACACGCGGGGTTAGTGCGGGTTAGTTGAGGGTCTACGGTCACTGAAAAACCTTAATGTTCGGTGTTATCAAGGCCTGCCACCCTAAGGCCTCCGACTGGGCTTAACGACTGACATCTAGCGACATCAATACCAACTTCTTAGATGCCCGACAAATACATCAATAGATTTCGGTCGGGATGGTCACCCATCCCATTTCCAAACCGGCGTGTGTTGCTTTGCAACAGCGATCGTTACCGATCCATTGTCACAACTGTTCCACGGGCATCTTCCTAACCAGCCTTAAAACCCTTTGCCCAAAAGTGGGATATACCTAAAAATACTGTTGTTTGTTTGTTGATATTACGTGGTTCAATCATTTTAAAACTACTTGCAACTACAATTTATTTTATCTCAACCGTGTCGTTTCTAGTTAATTCCAAGTAATTCTGTGCGGCAATGACAAGGACACTCAGACCCTGTCACTTTCATCCACAGGATTATTTGGGCTTTAGTCGTCTCAACTTCGCCTCAACTACCATGCTTTAGGCTTTGTACTAACTAGCTACAAAGTCACACTTGCAAAGTTGCAATAGTCTTTGTGAATTATGTAAACGCGGTAGGTTAGGGGGTTGGGGAGAATTTTCACGTAATGTTTATGATGCACGCTGTTTTTTGTTTAAGGATGTGAAAATTGAGCTCGGATTTTGCATTGACAATATTTTTAGCTATTCGTCAGCCAAAAAATGATGTTTTAGCTCGCTAATCATTATTTATATTTGATTTGATTTACTAGTGACCCAGAACCAGATAAAATGTTTGCATCATAACCAGGGTTCGCAGAATACGGATCCAAATTTATTGATTTGGATTTCTTTGAATAGAAAAGCAATTTGATCAGAAATAATCATTGAATTGGTTGTCCCGTATAAACCTCGATAATTAACTAGTATTATTATGTAATCTCTTTACTTATTATACTTTTTAATTTAAAGATCGTTTTCGCAAATTGATGATACAATACTGGCTGCTAAATCGTGCCGAGGCTATGAAAACCACTTCAATTCATTTTTGTTTCAACATTTTCAGTCCACATATTTTACGACATGTTGTATTTGCTTGACTGTCATGTATGCGATTGCGATTGCGAGTTATCAAGAACATAACGGTAGCCTAGCTGTTCTCTTAATATAATACAAAGCCATGAAATATTACAGGCCGTATCTGGAAGTGGTATATAATGTAGGCGTCCGATATATGAATGTTCGTCCGTAAAGCAGGCCAGCTATCCGACACAAAGGACCGGGGTGTCCGCGCGCCACGCCCGGAAACCTTACATAGGACCTAACCCCTAAATCATGAGTGAATATGCGTCAAACTAAGTATTCTGTCTAAGACAATAAGCTTCATAATACAGGGTGGCATTTCAATCACTAAGTATCCATTTTTTTTAAATAAGCTCTATAAAACAAAATAAAACTACATTTTCATCGTATCATCATATCATGTTTAAATGTATTAAAATATCCTAAAAAGTAGGTCGTAGAAGATTGGGACTACTATCGAGCATAAAATTACTTGTACACTTGCAGTTCAACTCGTGAAAAAATATTGTAACGACCGCGAGCGTATTTTTCAATTAATTAAGTAATTTAACTTGAAAAAAATACACAAGATAAAAACACAAAATCTGATAAAAAACCGCGTCAATCTATTCAATTCCTGATTCCAAGTCGTTCCTAAAAATTTGGACGGTGATCAAAATGTCACCTTGTATAGTGTCTCTTATTTTTTTTGTTACATCTGACAAATTCGTCTTTTTCCAATTTATTTTATTCTCAACAAACGTCGGAAACGACGGCAAAGACACAGTGGATGAGTGCACCAGCCATACAGGGGATAAGAATGGAATCGTATGTGTTGTATATTGAAATATATAAGACAAAATCACTTACATTACTCTGGTCACAAAGTAACAGTTTCCATCGTTTTATGGAATTCAGAAACAATTAATGTATCACTAACACCCAAACCCAGCACAAATAGATGCACAACAAACATTTACGCTGGTGCGGTTATATTATTAATACTAATTTTATGTAGGTTTTACGAAGTTTGTAATAATTCATTTACCATTAGCTATGCTAGTAGTTAGTCTGGAAGAGATTACCGTTGGCAAAGTTTCAAATTATTTAAAATGGTGCTGAATCAAATATTTGTTGTATAAATATATGAACGTTGTCATTACTTTTAGGACAAGACTCATTACTAAGAATAAAATAAAATCCCCCTACACAAGCTTTTACAAACCTCATCTAAATGCAAAAAGGTGAATTAGAATTTGGTTTGTTACTAAAACCTGACTGGCTTGCCTACACAGCCTATTTATATTACATAAGCCTAAAACAACTTGTCCAAATTATTTTAGGTTTATGCTAAGCAAAGATCGGAGAAATTGGGATAGGGTTTAGATATTTTTTCTAAATGAAGTAGCTAAATTATCTATAACCCAATATCAATAGGAAGGTGATTGCCAGGGGTTTGGAACAAGTGCTGCCCAGGTATAAACGCAACGGGAGTGGAATCGAAACATTTATTTATATTGAAAAAAAAATATTTAAAAACAAAATCCTCCCCGGAGAAAAGAAAAAAAGTTTTTTTCTTGATTAATCATAATTGAATAAAAAACTAGTTTTTGTAAGCTTTATTCTTGAAAACATTATGAAACATCGTTAACATCCGCTTATATCGCAATCCAACCCTGGACGTCGACGACGTCCAGGGTACGGGACAGGACAGTAAAAATGGTTTTTTTTAATAAACCAATAATATTAGTTATTTACCTTTTCTTCAAATTGTCATGTAATGTTGCTCTCTGGAATTTGGTAGTTATAACCAAAATACTACGAGACGACCTAATAATACAGGGACTTTTTTTCACAATTCCTAAACTTTTTTTTACTAGTCTCCTCGTATAGATTTTGAAGCGCTTCGGTGTACAGATTAGTGCTAACTTGAAGTACAAAATGGACCATGTGGTTATTCTGGGCAGAATTTGGTCTAACCTCCATACAAAGACTGGCAATCTCCTTTCTAAAAAAGCTTCCTGTATCTTTAGCCTACCTACCTGCCTACCTAATAGTCCACCAACCTTAACCTTAAACCGGCATTTTTTTATTTAACAAACATTTGATAACGTAAATTGACGTTACGAACCAAAAATGGTACTTACAGTTTAACTAAATATAATAGAAAAATGCATCATGAAAACGTTTCATCAAAAACAACGTGTAATTATGTATTTTACTACAGTCATAAACATCACCAACCCCCTTTTTAAGCGTGACGCATGAGCGTTCTTTCATAGATCCTTATCAAGCCTTTTGAGTCTTTGGCTGAACGTAGGCCTTCCTTGGCAAGGAGGAAACCACGAGCAGTCTTAAATAGCTTGTTTTCATTTTAGTCGAGATGGTTTTTGATAGAGTTTCATGATATTACTCGGATTCGTGATTGCATACCTGAATACAAAGTGTGTTCCAAATAATGTGTAACAATAAAAGATTAGCTGGTATAAAGCGAGCTCTTACATATTCTCTCCGCTTGAAATTGACATGGTATTTAGGATAGCTATAATAATTGATTAAAACCTGGATGTTTCACCTTGTTAGTCCATTTATTTTACACTAGCGGCCACAATTCTTCAAAAATTGTAGCCTATGTCCTTTCCAGATGGATAAGCTTATCCAATATAATATAGCTATATTATTGTAAAAATTTATTAAAATCCATTAAGTAGTTTTTACGTGCAGGAGCAACGCAGCACATCCATACAAGCTTTAGATAGATAGGATACTCTTACATTTAAAGTTAAAGACAGTGAAAATTTATAGACAAAGTAAAACGTACAAATAAGATGCAATGCAGGTCACTAACAAAATGATTAAAATATTTTCTTAGCTAACGAAAACAAACGTACGTTTCGATTTCTTGATTTAATAGTGTTGGACTTAATAATAGTCGAGACCAACGACTTCATAAACATAGAAGGCTTTTAATTAGGATAACGTAAAGACACGTTTATATTATGAAAATGAAATGAATGGTTTAAATTATTCTCAGGTAGAAACAAAAAATCCCAGTACAGTTAATAATACCAATAGTAATTATTTAACACGGGCTTTCGAGTTTCAGCAATACGTTTTTGTGTTTAATTTGTTTGAAATTGCAATTCAAATTAAATGTGAATTAAATTTAAGTAAATTAAATTAAACGGCTTGGATTGTCATTGAGCATACGGTGTCTAGGGTTGTGCTCTGTTTTATCCGTTTATTGTTGCCCATAGCCGTTTTAAAGCAATACATATCGGGTTGGGAATAAGATGGGTAACCACCTTGACCAAGAAATATATTATTTGGCCATCGCCGTACCTAGATGCACGTGGTCCGGGCTGACATCACTGTTGATAAGAAAAGCTAAGATAAGATCCACTTTATTACACACAAAACTAGTCATTAAAGCTAGTCAGAAGCCAAAGGGCGGCTTGATAACATCTAACAGGGTTGCAGGGTCTTGCAGGGTTAGCCCTGCAACAATACGCACTGTGCCTGCGTGTTGGCTGGTGTCACCTCAAAGGTGGGGTGAGGCCTGTGCCCAGCAGTAGAATGAATAAAGGCTGTTGTGTGTTGTGTTGCTAACTTTTGAGGGTGAAGAAGGTATTGATTTGAAAATCCTGTCAAATTTTCATAATAGATTTATATTCACATCTAAATGAGATTGCGTGAATCTTATCTCTATCATCTTATCTTATCTAAAACACCCTATTTTGAACAACACACTTATTTAAGAACAATGTTATCAATAAAAACATGTCGTATTCATAAAATGTTTAAACGTAAAATCTGCTTAGTTGGTATGTGGAATGCCTGCAAGTAAGCGTTTACCTGAAACACAACGTTTACAGTCTAGTCAGATTTCGCGCATTCTGACTTTTTGTTGACTCGTTTGCAGACACACCAATTAGCGCCATATTGTTTCCGAAAACACGTTTAGTCACTTTACTTGTGGGTGTTGTTGACCAATTTAAGTGACATCATTTAGGGCGATAATCAACGATTGAAGAGCTCTACTAACAATAAATATTACTAACACTAAGCAACGTTCAAGAACTATTCATTTAGTCAGGAAAACTACTCATCAATTTATCTTCAAACTAAAAAGAGCTGGAAAGAGACTATTTTTTTTTAGCTTTTGATAACAGCAAAATCCTAAAGGACATACTAATTATAGCATTGACGTTACAACTTCAGAAATCAAATCTTTGTGGACCTGGACAACTGCGCCAAAACAATGGACAAAATAACATGAACACTTTAAAGGAGAAAAACAAAAAAGCCAGTAACTAGATTTCGTGACATTTCGAATACGATAAACACTGTTTGTTCAAATCAAAAATTCCCTTCAGATTTACGAATAACAGTTCAGTTGTTTCAATAAATACGGAAGTCCAACCACAATACTTTAACTTTAACAGTTTTATTTCAACAAAGCAAAGTTAATTTGGCTTTCGGTTAAGCCAGAAATAGCCGTCTTCCTGATGCTAACCGTAAGCAGGATCCGCGGAGCAGGCCCGCTCAAGTAGCAATGATAATTAAGCAGAACGACGTTAGAGATGTGCCAACTGGCTGAGTCGAGTTCCTTTATTGCTTATTCTGACGCAATATTCGTGTCGGTAATGGGCCCCGCGAATTAAGAAGTAACGCTAATTGTGACGGTGCGGGTGCTACCAGACGGAACTTGAGATTTGTTTAACGCTTCTTTATGAAAAAGTACAATTGAATTTTGAGGCTGACGCACGCTTACGTATTTGCTACCTTTCTATAGTCCGTTTGCGTTAAGAATGCAGTGATTTCATCATTTTCCTTCGACCTAGCACGCCCTCTAACCAATCAAATCGTTCCTAATCAGAAAATCAAGTGCACAGTGTCCAAATGAACTCATTCTTTCAAACGCAACGGTTTTGTATCTGAGTTTTGATGTGTGTAACGGAATTAAATTGAAAAAATACTGCATTTTTAACGCGAACATACTGTAGTGTATTTTCATTTATAGGGGTGTCTCATTATGGAAAAATACTTTGAACCCCGACTCTACCACCCAGTCTCAAGACCAGCAAGGAAGATGAACTACAAACTCCAAGCTTTCTCCGCCCGAGAGGTTCTGCTTGCGTATGTATATGCTTCTGTGAACTTTCTGCTTGTCACTAGTTTCATCTCTGGTTATCGTGACAGTTACAAATATTTCTAGTAAGGGCACCTGGACATTTAACTCTTTGACGTTATGTTAGGCTTTACATTAGGAAACGCTACAGAGTCTTTAAAGTCATTGCCTTGAATGAAGGAAACAAAGCGTGAGTCTACTGTAGACACGAAAGACGCAGCCAGGTCTCCACAATACCCGCCGTCAGGGTTATATTGAAAGAGATTCTTATTGCATTTCTTAACGGTCTGTTAGTTTAAAAATTGCTGTAAAACGTAGAAAGCGCCAAAAAGACAAATATCATTTCAACACACTTTTAACGCTTCCTAAAAGTCACCGGGCGTTGGGCGGGTTGCTCATTACTGGCAACCCTGCAATTTGCAAACCTGTAACCTTTGCAACACAAATAGCGCGTAGAACCGATGGCCGTTGGGGAGGAAAGATTCTCGAATGGCGACCGCGTACCGGACGACGTTCTGTGGGCAGGCCCTCTACAAGGTGGACCGACGATCTGGTCAGGGACGCTGGAAGCCGCTAGATGCGGACAGCGCGAGAGCGATCGTTGTGGTGATCTTTGGGGGAGGCCTATGCCTAGCAGTGATCGTCGTTTGGCTGACATAATGATGATGCAATAAACTGAATGATTGAAAACTATTCTCGTACTTACACACGACATCTAGTTTGAACGCGTCTTCTATGCTTTGGCCAGGCAGCGCGCTGTTGTCCGCTTGGCACTTCACTTGGACCCCGTCGTCCTCTGGCAGGGGCATAAATTGGAGGTTACTGCTTACCCACGTTTCGTTCATGCTTTCGGTTATCTAGAGAACAGTGGAAATTTGCAATAATCATTCATCGAGCCAATTAAAACATATCTTAATATTTTTGTAAGCAATATGGTCATTTTTATTACATTATTTAAATTGTTGTTGTAGTAGCAGTGAATTAGTAATAGACATTTAAGACAATTTTCAAAAGTATTGATAATTAACTACACAGACTCATGGATTGATAAATTTACTCACACAGCAATAATTCTACTCTAATGAGTAAGTGAGTGATAGGGTAATCCCTATCGCGACTAAAAATCAAAAAACTAGACACGATATTGGAAGATAATGCCTTAAATAGCCGCAATCCGTATTCGCAAAAGTTAAAGAATTAGGTTAACAATACCAATGACAGCATAAATATAAATATTTTCACAATACTGCTGTACAAAATTATACTTTTGGGCTGAAGAATAATTATTAAAAAGCTATAATTATCTAAAAGCTTGGTCTGATTACACCATTTTTTTCAAACTTTCTAATTCTATTTGAAAACGTTTTAAGAATTCAACACCAACCTTCCCTCTCTTGAACTTCCTATTGTCTTTGAACCACGTGAGCTGGGCGGGCGGGCGGCTCCCTTCGGAGACGCACGTAAGGCTGATATACCGCTCCGACGACAGCGTCGCTGGCTTGCTCAGAATTTCCACCATTGTCGGTTTTACTGGAACAAAAGAAATCGTTTTATTACGCTATCAGCACTAGTCACGACGAGGTCACCAAGCAATACCTTTCTAGGACATTTCACAACTTGACTTAAGTTGCGTGACTTTACAAGACCTGACGTATCAAATGGCATGCAACACGAAATTTGTAGTGACTTCTATGAATGAAGTGAAGGACGACATAACTTTTCAATTAACTGAATTGGTTACACATGTCAGTGCAGGCTGTGGCACGTTATATCATGTACAATGTCATGCTACAAAGCCGTGTCAAAATCACATAATAATGTCCTAATCTCTCGTATGTTTGCATACAAATGGTACAGTGGTATTTTACGAATAAAACAACAACACAACGCAACATACCCCCACGACCATTATCTCTAATGGATTAGTTAGAGGCATTGTTGCCGTCACGGTGGACGGAACATTCAGAAGCCCACATTTCGAGGTAATTTGAACCCAACGTGGTAAGTGGCAAGCCTACCGCCGTTATCCGGGTTGCTTGAGTTTTATGCCGGTGTTTTTAATCACCGGAGAATTAGCCGCAAATTGTACAATTAACACAAAGTAGGTATGTGTTCCCGCCAGATTTGATCTCGAGACCATCGGGTTCTGAGCCACAGTGTTTAACCATTATAGGCCACGACGCTCACTTAATTTTCCTTTTTTTCTCTATTTTATTAATCTGTAAAATTTGTTGATGTCCGAATAGAATTTAAAGATGAATACTTTGTTCCTTTTCATATGTGATCAAGTTCACATAAGCATAAGAGTTTTTTATTTAATCTTACCTACTACGTGACGAAAGTGACACATGTCTAGCAACTAAGTGCTTGATTCAATTCCATCTTGAAAAGGTCAAGTTATAAATAAAAAAGGTGTAGAAACAAACTTGCAGCTAATGCTTATTGATATTTAGAGAGGTCTGAACCTAAATCCTTTTCATAGAAAATTTAAATATTAAACACATAAAAAAATTTCAGTCGCAGGCCAGGTACATGAAGGTTGGTTTAAGTGTTGTCATACTACCTTACCTATGAATCATTAAATCGAAATGTTAATATCTTCTTGTCATCATGTCTTCTTGAGGATCATTTCGATTCCCAATCAGGGTAAACTCATTTAATTAAAAATATATCTTTGCATTTCATTATTTATTACATAAACCCCAAGCATCTAAGAATCTAACTGGCAGTTCTTTCCACCTGATTCAGCCCAACTATTTATTGAAATGTTTATCTAGATTTGATTCGAATTACAAGCAATGTTTGTATTATATGTGCTGTAATAGGTCTAGGACAGACCGCTAACGTTTTATGGCAATATAGGTAAAGAAAAAAAAGTGGTTCGTTTTAGACCTACTGGTCTCTCTAACTCAAACTACAGGCTCTACTTAGTTCGGGCCCCAAACTAAGTGTAACTGTTGGACCTAAATTAGCCCAATTAGTCCGCCCACTGCAGGGCAAAGCTCTCCCCTTCCGGTCCCACCCCCATTATCGACAGTAATTAATTAAAACTTTAATGAAAATTACTTGAAAGCACAAAATTATTCGTGTATTTTTAATACGATACTATAAGGCCACTTATTTTGAAGTGCCTTGTTAAAAGTGAATATTCTTTTAATAAAAACAGGCTGTCTCTGGAGGAGAAAAAGATCAAATTGAACTGTCGAATTTTTCATTTCATCAAAAAGAAATTGTAAGTTTAAAACTTACACTTTACGTTTATTCAAACATTCACTTTGTGCTTTAAAACATTGGACGATTTAAAAAAACTTTCCGACGCCGGTAGTAAAGCCACATTATGTACATGTATTTTAAGTAGTGTAGTGTATATGTACATGTAAGTATTATATTGTATTATTAAGTGTATGTTTAAAATTAAGATTCATTACGATTCGAAAGTACTGTGTAATGGTCTACTTGAATGAAGAAATATTGAATTTGAATTTACATTTAACAATAAAACCAGCCAGGTTTCGCTTAAAATTACCTTTCTTTCATGTTGACGAAAACAAAAGCAGGCCAAAAACGGATCGCCTTTTAAAGGAAAAACTCCTTACTTTCAGAAACCCAAAGAGTATAATGACCCAAAAGACTTACAACTCATTTCCAGCCTGACAGTCTTCTCTTGTGGACTGACGAGGTTGGTGTTGGACGCTCGGCACTTGAAGGTGGTGTTCAGGTGACTTCTCTTAACACGTGGAAGCTCCAGCTTGTTCACAACCACGTGTGTGTCAGTCTTCTCGCCTATGTACTGAGGCGCAGGAGTGCCGTCGATCAGCCACATCACTGTGGGTGCTGGACGACCTGGGAAAGAAGATATTTCTTAGTAAAACGTTTGTGGAACGAGCATCATGGTCGCTTTGCTGCAGCTGTTTAAGTGGGGAGATGTTAAATAATGTCCGGGGATTTATTTATTATTATAAAAAAAAAAAATTTACTATTTGATGGCAATCACTTCAATCAATAGAATTGCTTTTAATCAACAATCATAATATCGATAATTTGGTTATTTTTGTTACTATCTATAGCAAAGAAACGAACTGCAAAACTACTTTAGTCTATTCTATACACCAACAAGCAATAATAAAACAATAAAAAAGACGACGACAGGTTATGTCAGTACTGACGCGAAGTCAAAAATTGTCCCCTGGCGTACATTGTACCTATAATTTAACCGTGTGTTCAAGATAGCATGATTATTTATTAGAGCGTTGAAGAGACATATAACTGTCAATGCTTTGCTCATGTGGTCGAAGTCCTGATTTCGGGTGCCACTTTTTTAGCACAAGTAACCTATCTAAGTCTTTTTATTATAATATCATTGACTCTAGTCTATTTTATACACCAACAAGGTACAAAGTCCACAATGTTCCGCCTGAACTGTGATTGACTGAACCTCCACGTATATGAATTTCAAATCCTAATGCGGGTAATTTATTGTAAAATCGCTTCGGAAACTTTGAGCCGCTTATTAATGCTGTTATGAGCAAAGGCCGAAGTTCAACGTCAAGTATTTTCGGCTACTTTCCACACAGGTACAGAGGCGCTCTCATCAACCTTTACAAACCGTTGCAAAATGGGTCTTATGTCAGCGACATAAGGTGCCCCTATGTAAAGGTTGATGTGAGCGCCTTTGTACCTTTACTCCTGTAAGCAGTTAATGCTTAAATGTTTATTTAAGAAATAAGTAGGGCGTGGGTCGGACTTTAGATAAGTGGTTTTGTAAATAGAAGAGATT
The DNA here is from genome assembly GCA_950022985.1 of Udea ferrugalis. Classification (NCBI taxonomy): domain Eukaryota; kingdom Metazoa; phylum Arthropoda; class Insecta; order Lepidoptera; family Crambidae; genus Udea; species Udea ferrugalis. Next base: position 8,106,662 of record OX465533.1, read on the forward strand.
TTTAGTATATTTTCTTGAAAAGCGCTTATCGATGATCGGTCAAACAGAGTTTTTACAGGTTACCACATGATTCATACTAAATTGAAATTGTGGAGATACATAAATTACAACTCAATGAAAACTATTTTTGGATACAACGAATTCGAACAAATTGGATTCAAGATAAAACCACAGTAGGTATACGAAATCCACGCAAAGTAAAATTTAATCAATTTCCTATTGTTAAAATACGAGCACAGTTACGTGCCGTGTAGTGCCGGCACGTTAATAGAATAGCACTACCCCCTCTCTTCCCGTGGGTGTCGTAAAAGCCGACTGAGGGAAAACAGCCACCAGGAGATGGGCAGCAGCGTCTCCAAACAACAGCAGGCCCTACTGCGATCGCCAACCCGCCTGCCAAGCGTAGCGATTATGGCAAACCCCCCAAAATGATGGCACGACATAAGAAACGGCCCCCAGTCCCCGGCGGCCCCGCTATTCCTGGCCACCGACGATCTTGTCAAGGTCGCGGGAAGCCGCTGGATGCGGACAGCGCAGGACCGATCGTTGTGGAGATCTTTGGGTGAGGCCTATGCCCAGCAGTGGGCGTCGTTCGGCTGACATGATGATGAGCACAGTTATTTTGTTTATCACATCATCATTATCTGCCCTATTTAACCGAAAAGTCATAATAAAAGGCAACTTTAGGCTGCGTTTCCACCAGAGATGCGTTGCGAAAAATGTGTTTTTTAAGAACCAATAGAATCGCTTTATTGAGCGAAGGTACATGGGGGGATTCTATTGGTTCTTGAAGTTCTTTGAGGTGGCCGTGGTGCAGTCGTGACAGATCAGCGACGATAACTGTTGTGAAGCAACACACGCTGGGTCAGAAATGGGATGGGTTACCACCCCGACCGAAATTTAGTGATGTGTTTTTTGGGCATCTCCGTGCTTCGGAAGGCACGCTAAGCATTTGGTCTCGGTTGACGTCGCTAGGTGTCAGTCGCTAAGCCCAGTCAGAGGCCTCAGGGCGGCTTGATAACATTTGACACACTAACCTGACACCCCTCCAACGATTCTCACTGAGCCCGCGTGTTGGAGTATGGCTCGTCCCACCGTATAGTTGAGGTGAGGCCTATGCCCAGCAGTGGCATAGGCCTATATACGTCCATATAGGCGGTTTTTTTTTTGGTTCTTAAAAACACATTCCTTGCAACGCATCTCTGGTGTTAACGCAGCCTTACAGTCGAGGTACGGTCCACTTAGTGACCCAGGTTAGTGCGTTAGTTTCGAACCCCAAGGTTTGCATAAATTCCATCTATCGCTTAGCCGATCGATCACCCACCGCTATTTCGGTTTAGTAGAGTAGAACTTCAGCTAGACTTTGGTAAAGTTGCGTTTTACTATCTACAGCTGCGATTGTTATAATTTATAATGTAACTTGGCTTAGTATTTTGATTCAATTTATCATAACCTACTACTAGGCAAAGGTACACATATTTTAAAATTAAGGTTTCCTGGTTCAAAAAATTACATAACTTGAAGGAGTTTTTTCAAAAGAAATAGCCTAAGGTATACTTAAATCAGGTACTAGTAAAAACCATGTTTTAAAACATTTTTGTGTGTTCAGTTCGTTTGCCCCCTAAGTACCTATCCTATAAAAAAAAAGTGAATAACTAGAAAACTTGAAGTGAAAAAAAAGAATTGTTACACAAGTTTAGTGCTTTTAAATAGTGAAGTATTAACTAACCAAACACACGTACACAGTATAATGACATCAAATTATATCTTTAAATAAAAATGGATTCCTGTTTGTTAGTCTTGCTATAACTCGAGAAAGGCTAGACCGATTTGGATAAATTTCATTTGAAAATATTTGTGAAGGTCCACGGAAGGTTCAAAAGGTGCGTAACAGAACAACGTCTGTCGGGACGGCTAGTATAAAATAATAGAAAACCGTGTCGTGGACAGAAAGTCCACAGGAAATACATTTGACACTTTCACGGTTTGTGTCATATGATTCCAATGCAATAAGGGTGATTTTTCAACTGCAATGCATGTTTGACTGTCGCTCAATGTACAAAACGCCTCTTTGATTTCGTAATTTCGTTACTGCGCGCTACTGCCGTTCGCCGAACTGATCATTCTACGTCACTTGTTTTAACCAACTTACTTGTTCTTATGAACCGCCATAGGCAACTAAGTCGTACACGGTATTTTTATTTATTTCCGGCTTGATTCTAGCGAAATGAACTAGTAGTTTGGGGAAATAGAAACGTTATTAGCTGAATTTGATTAGGTACGGGCTATTGCTGATGTTTGTAGCAGCACCTGCACTAAATGACTGAAGACGTTATCCTTGGAAATCACCTATTGAGTAATTTCAGAGTTCACAAATTTTGGAATATCACTAAATTCAGTAAGAAGAACATGTAACCGTCCAGTTTAAATCTGACATGCTTAAAAAAATACAAAAACCGGAGTTAGTGGTTCTGGACCTGAGGTTAAAGAGGTTCACTTTGCTTCGAGATGCTTTAAAAAAAGTCTAATCTTTTTATTAGCCTAAAAAGGCTGCGTCTTGTGCGTTATTAAATGGTACTTGACTTCTGTCAAGTTTTTAACTTCAATAAGCAGCCTAATTAACAAGGTATACCCAACTTTTATTTAAACTTTCTTTTCTGTTTGTTCGTACATGATCAAACTTGCCTAATTACTTTCTAGCTCGTCTCAAGATAAAGGGAGGTACTCCAAAAGTTTACTATGATCGGTACATAGTTTGTACATTAGTAAAGTAATTTGATAGGGATCGATGGCTTCAAATGACACCCTCGACGTAAACTTTGCAGTTAAATTGTTTCAAATAATAATTTATGAGAAACAATTTGAAACTCGGCTGTAACGGGATCAATCAATTGAACCACAGTTTTACTGTTGGTACTCAATTTTATTCTTGATAATTATTGTGAGAAACTAGAATTTGACTCTAGTCAAATTTTCATCAATCTACAGGCTTCATTCATACATAGCCAAGGTTTCAACTTGGCGTAGATCTTGCCTAGAATATCCTAAATTATAGAGAAAAGTGAAAAATGCTAGATTTCGGGTTACAATAGGTATAAACTAAAAATACTTAGAGTTACATAAGGTTTTGCGAATGTACATTGCGACTGACAGTTGAGTGCTTGTGTTAACTATTTTTGTCTTACTTGTTTCATTAAATTTCACCTGTCACTGTCACCAGAAATAAGTTCTCATAAACTATGCGCACTACTATTGCTAACAATGAAACCTGCCAATTTGTGTACAAAATCTATACTTGTAATAAATCTGTAGAGAGGCCAATTCTGTACATGAAATATATTTTTAAAAAAACTATCAAGGGTAGATTAGGGATCGCTACTGATGCTAAAAATGCAATCAGTAAAATTTTTGTCTATCTGTCTGTCTGTCGGTCTGTCTGTCGGTCTGTCTGTCTGTATGTTCGTTATAGAAACAAAAACTACTCGACAAATTTTAACGAAATTTGGCACAATTATTATTCATACTCTTAGGCAGGTTATTGTATACTTTTTATTACGCTACAATTAATAGGAGCAGAGCAGTGAAGGGTAACATTGGAAAAACGGGAAAAATTACTCCATTTTGCACACGTAAAAACTACTAGATGGATTCAAATGAAACTCTACAGTAATATAGTTTATGCGTCTGAATAAGACGTTACAATTACAATTTATAAAGATACATCACATTTTTTTTAACTCAAGTCCACGCGGACGGGGTCGCGGGCGGCCGCTAGTAATAAATAAATGAAATTATGTTGTCGCCATTAGCGATAATGCCGGCTAAATTTGCATGGATTGATTGATTTTATATGTTAATGTGCAATAAAGAATATAATGTATCCCCCATACAACAATACGCTCCCAAGCTCGAGTTACCGATGTCTACCAAAAAGCCGCTCAGCTAAAATAGGATTAGGCAGGACACGTCTGCCGCATGCAGTGTGAACAGTGGCCTAAGAGAGCGACCGATTGAGTACCTCAAGGCAGAAAACGACCTCCCGGCAGACCAAAAAGGCGATGGCGGGACGAGTAAAGACTCGCATTAATTTGGAGGATTGGTTCAGCATGGCTCTAAACCGCAGTCAATGGAAGAGGGGTAGGGAGGCCTTTGCCCATATGTTATAATATAATATCTATGACACTAAATTAGTAATTAAGCTATTGCCGGTTATTAATTTCCATTACATTGCAAATCACCATAAAGCAATCTAGCCAATCGAAAAGGCAGATTTCTTCCACATCTTTTTACTGTACCACTTTTCTTTCAAAAATAGCTTATCCGATTTTGTTTGCCGAACCTACTTAGGGTTATTTTTTCTAGAGAAAGTTATTGTTTAAGAGAAAAAGAAAACCACGCTATTCCAGAGTGAGGCATTGTTATCAGTTTCACTCAATTACAATGTTTTCTAGTGTGTTACTATTTTTATTATTTTTTGCAACTCGTATTTATTTCCCGGTGGAGATCGGTGGGAGATGTAGTTATTGATTTATAGAAACAATGTGTGTATAAATCTAGTACATGAGAATTTGTATGATAAGTTACAAATGCATAGAAATAAGGTTCTAGCTAATTGGTAAGTGTGTGCTAAATGTTCAACAGTTTTAAAAAAAAATATGTTAAATGCGTAATTAGGTTGTTTATGAATGTCATACTTAATTGCATAAAATAAGGAGTGAAATTGGTGAACGTAATGTCTAAAAGCATTCTTAACCGACTGGTTAATGTCGTTTCAAAATGTCGTTGACGTATAATTTCGAAATAAAATATGGCAATTATTTGGAAATCATTCATGAAAATAAAAACTAGAAGATTTGCTTGAGATTCATCTAACCCTAAATAGTTACTAACTTTAAAAATCTAGCTCTAGGTTTGCCTTACTCAAACTGTATTCGTATGTACCAATCTCATTTAGTGCTTACTAAAACTCAGTGGATATACGAACTAGTCAGAAAAACTAGTCAATTGAATTGCCACTACAAAGTGACAAATAAACCACAAACAAAACCTTCCCTCTAGGGCTTAACCGGAACTAGTAGGAGTGATCCATTTGTTAGCTCAAACCATGAAAATGATCCGTCGAAGTCGTTCACAGAGCGACACGGGATGACAACCCGCTAATCCCCTGGGCTATGCATAATTCCTCGAAACATAAAGCGCTTCGAAGGATTAAAGCCGGTTTAAACAAGAAGATTCCCAACTTGCTTTCATATCAGGAGAAAATATTGTTATGCGTACAAGTTCGAAACGACGCCTCAGAGGGATTATTACGTAAGTTGCTCTGAGTTTAATGGTAGAGAAAAATCTGTCGGGAAACAGCCTGAAATGCGATTATTTGAGTTCTTTCGTCGGTTTAAAGGTTTTAGGCTTTGATTGTTTATTGATAGTTTAAATAATGTTATAAATGAGAAAGTTTGTATGTGTGGATGTGCCGTGTTGCCCTTTCACGTAAAAACTACTGAATGGATTTGAATGAATCTTTACAATAATAATATTGCTTATGCATCTGAATAGCATTTAGGCTACAATTTATAAAAACTAGCGGCCACCCGCGACTTCGTCCGCGTGGACTTAAGTTAAAAACAAAAAGTAATATTTCTTTATAAATTATAGCCTATGTGTGATTCAGGCGTATAAGCTACATTATTGTAAAGTTTCATTAAAATCCATTCTGTAGTTTTAACGTGAAAGAGCAACACAGCACATCCTGACATACAAACTTTCGCCTTTATAATATTAGTAGGATATCACTTTTTTCCTTCAACTAGTCCACGTGGACAAAGTCGCGGTGGCCGCTAGTATGTTTATATTTTACCATTGCATGGATTAATTGCCGTGCCGTTTTTGCTTTGCTGAAAATTGCTGAACAAACTTTGCTGTCGGTCGACAAACAAACGTATGGACGTGCTGATAGTAAATGGGTACATTGTGCTTGTAACATCGATGTAATGGACATCTAGAGGGAATCACTTATTGCCGACCCTATAAGACTGAGCGGTTTTCTTCATGTACCTAGTCAGCAAGAAGATTGTTTTTGTGAATTAATTATAGTACTTAGTATGGACGTATAGCAGCCGCACCTAGAGTCGTCAATTAAAGTGTATGATTTATTTTTCCCGAAATTGAATGGTGCAAAAGACACCTAAAACGAATGAAATAAAACACATTTCCTAATAACTATCTTATTTCTACACTATTAACCTCTTCGCGACATCATAGGACAATTTTGGATCAATGGTTATGCACTCATAGCTCAAAGTGAGGTGTCCGAATTGAAATAAGATCGGAACAGCTCCTATATGAAATAACTAGCGGCCGCCCGCGACTCCGTCCGCGTCGATTTTGGTTTTAAAAAAAATAGAAATGTTTATTCATAAATTGTAGCCTATGTCCTATTCAGCTGTATAAGCAACATTTTTGTAAAGTTTCTTTAAAATACATTCAGTAGTTTTTACGCGAAAGAACAACACGGCACATCCACACATCCAATCGTTCGCCTTTATAATATTAAAGTAAAAAAAAAAGTTAAAGTAGGATAAGGCACGCTGGCGTTCAGTTGTAATTGGTTGTAATTGTAATGGCCTGATTTGTTACTACGTACTGATTTTTCTTACGATCGCGGCCAATAAATACATGAAATGGATCACAAATCGGTGCAACGCAATAAATCAGGCTATTTCAATTGAAAGCCACCGGAGATCGCGCGTGTCAGTACAACACTTTAAGAGCAATCGTCGATTTCTCGTTTTCCAAATGCAAAAATATCGTTCAGCGTTCACACTAAGCATATTGGGGCTCTAATTTCTCGTCTCGATAGCAATCCCGTGTCTGGAGGCGTCGGATAACTTTCCACCGACTGCCATTTGGTGCCGATCTCTGGGACTGACTTATCGGCAAGTTTAACGGCAATATATCAAAGTAATCGCTTTAATTTCTCATCTCCCACTTTGGGAGAACTTATGCTTATTTCTTGACTGATATTGTCGTGATTTGTGATGGGATACAAGTTGTGAAAATGACAGATGAAATATTGGATTGTTAGGATGCGAATTTGGAACGTTATTTCGAAACACCTGATGCTTTTAAAGTAATTACATTCAAAATGGTTGTAAAACCAGCTCTCTTCAGATAACCCCCTTATTCATAAAAACTTAAACAGCTCATCAACAACACGATAACTATTGTAACGCTTTGTCACTTTCATTCTTGTTGCTGCCGCCATTTGCGAGTAAGGGACATAACACGTCAATTGCTTATACTATGCTTTAGCGTTGCGTTCGTTTTTATGAATAAGGGGGTTAGGCCTCTTCTAAGAGTGGTCATTGTCATCATTATGTATCACGATAAGTGATTAACTTAGTTATACGGCGCCATTCTTCGCGGACTGCAGCTTTCCGGGTTCATTCGTGAACTGCACACTGCGTTGCGGCCTTGATCTGGCCTGTCCACTTCATCGACGATCTACCACGTGGCCTGGTGCCTTCTATTTTCCCTGCACCACGAGACACCCTATGGAATCGTTTCCACGACGAGATATATGGCCGGAGAAAGTCAAGATTCGTTATTTTCAGTATGTAAGCATTTGTACGGAACTCTGTCCACGACACTCCCAGCATCCGTAAAACAAACTATATAATTGTATTAAAAACGTTTATGGATGTGTAATTTGCTGTTTTTTTGTATCCTGAATCATTGTATCAGTGGTAAGTCTTGTTGGTGACCTAATAAATTAATAAATTTTTGAGGTGTTGATTTTAATTCTTAAATATTTTCGCTTCGTTTTTTTTTAATTAAAACAGTAGAGTTATTGCAAAGTTGTAATTGGCACTAATAAATACGTGAATCATAACTACAGTAAACATGCAGCCCAGAAGGTGGTTTTGTAGTAAAAACAATTCTGGTAACACGTGAAACACGTTAACGCCTACATTGCACTGACCTCCTCTGACTTCGCAGACCAGAACAAGCTCGTTCCCTTCTTCAAGTGGACCGACCACCCCGGACACGTCTCGCCCAGACTTGTCGTACAGGATCAGTTGATGTGGAGGCACTGTGAACAAAAACACGAACATTATTCTACGGATAGTAATAGGCGTGCCTCCAATATAGTAAAACGAATCTCCTTAAAATACGATTCCAAACACGAATTGATTTGTATCAATTTTTCAATATAAGAAACCCGATGTTTATTACTAATCAAACACTCATTGAAATCATATTTAGAAGCCTTTTATACTAATAACACTGGGTCTGACTAGTTTTCATCTGATTTCTATGTCTAAGTATGATGTTTAATTATGTTTAATATTTACTATACCTACACGTACATTATTGTTGACGTAACTAATCACCTACAAAGAAACAAAGCTTTGAGGTGCTTGGAGTTGCTGATAGTTAACGGAAACCTACAAACTTAACGAGCTCCTAAATAGAACATCAAGCGAGCTGACGGAGGTCTAGAAGTTTCCTTTCCTTATTGGAAGTCGAGACGCCACGCCCTTATCCATTGACCATAGATTAAATTAGTAAACTTCACTCTGAGAGCGAAGCCACATGAGTGCCAGTGTTGGTTAAGTCAGCGGTGCAGACATTTCATGTTTGTATATTATAAGTATTTTTGGAAATAACTTAGAAATGCACTCTTAAAGTAAAAACAATTATTGATTTCTTACTGAATCGAAACAAAATGGTTCCCAAAACCAAGAAAATAGGGGTTCACCCGCAATGCACACAATATTTTTACGAGCTTATTTCGTGACTTAGATTCCAACAAAAGTGCGCGCCTAAATTTATGAATGCCTGATTGACAGGACGCATCGATCTATGGTAGTCGTCTATGGTGCCAGTAGTGTGAATCCTCTGTAGTGTAGTGGCCCTCCACGTCTGTCAAGGAGGTTCTGCTAACAGTATTTATAGGATGATGTCGTGGTCCAGTGGCGAGGGGAGTGCACCAGTCTGGCTCGAATCCCGGTGGTCCTGAATTCGAAACTGGCCGGAACAGTACTTTGTGTTCATTGCACAATTTGCGGCTAACTCTTCGATAATAGAAAATACTGATAAAAAATCCTAGCTACCCGGATAATGAAGGTATGCTCGCCCCTTATGTAGAGGTGTAGGCTTCCGAATGCTCCGTTCACCATAACGGCAACAGTCAGTGTGCCTCTGACCAACACGTCGGGATATGATTATACTATAATATTTAACTTAAGTATGTAGGCGTTTTTTAAGGCGAAATAAGTTTATATTGAAATAAAGAACATATTTCATTAAATTTCTTATATGCAAATTAATTCCCACAGTATTGTATATCATATCGAACAGTTGCCCAGACATACATATGTTCATCACTAGAAGCCTGGTGTTGTCCCACAGCAGGACAAAGGCCTCCTCAGCCCGTCAGACATTCACAACTAAAAAATAATTAAACCAAGTGTTTGTACATGATGTAAATAGATACAAAATGGTAATACATTTTCGATAAAAAACAATAGAGAAATATTTTGTTTTCAATTGTTTCACAATGAAAAAGTTTTATTTTGTTAGCCGTAGTAGTTCAAGCCGTATTTGCATTTGAATCGCTATCAACAGATGGCCTTTATTTATTTAGGCATATGTTACTATCATGGAAGTTTGAGCAGATAAATCATATTGTTTTTACATTTTCTGTTACACAAATACTCTAGGTTTTATATTTGGAGCTAGGCCAGGGCTATTTTGCACTTGTAAATGTAAAATACATAATATTGTAAACTATATCAAATCAATCATTCACCTCACTAAAACCCAAGGCGTTGTTTCTGAATTTAAGCAATCTTGAAACGTTTTTTTCTTTTCGTACTCTATATTCACATAACTCCCAAATGTCTTCTTATTGCATGTTTAAATATTTATGTTGTGTACTTTACATTTTAAATCCTCTTTACTTATATCCTCCGAGGGAAAATACATCAACACTAAGAGGTCCCAATATACATTAAAGTGACGTAATACTCATTATGCACAAGATAATAGAACAGTGCTTGGGAACAAACAGGATGGCGTCGGAGCCACAGTGTAGAATTTTAAAGCTTTTCGCCTTTGGCTTTACTTGAGTAGAGTTCGGTTATTATCGCCTTCGTAGAGAATTTGTTTCAACCCCTTTCAGCCTACACTTAAAAAAATCACTTGTGCTCTTTTTAAAAGACTCCACTCTATCTGTGTACAAAATTTGATGTAAATTAATTAAGTTAAATATCAAATAAAAAATAATAACTTTATTTAAATAGACAAGTACTTTTAGTATGGATTATAAATAACATCAACTTAAATTGCCTGCCAATCATTTACTAGCCAGCATGGGTCTAAATGTTTCTTGTGATTGATAATTGTGTGTTTATGTTTTCGAATGGGTAGGTAATACTAGTGTGTAATAAACAGACAAAAGTTAAGAAGAGCAAAAAAACGCTGATTATAACTTACAAAGACACAATACACACTGATTGTAACATAATTACTTGGCCAACTTGGGCATGGATCACTGGTAACCTGTAATACGGGTTTTCTAGAAAGCCTATATCAGGCACCAGGCTCTGTCACCCAAAGTACGACCAAAATTGTACCACTATAAATTAAGCTTTATTATTCAAACTTGTACTGTCAGAGAAATTATATTATTTTGTTAACATTCTTCAAAAAGGACTTCAAAGAGTTTACAACAATAAAAAAGCTTTTTTTTTGTTGTTATTAGTCAATTTCGCACTTGTTCCACTGTTTAACCCTGCACTATGGTTCCTAGCTATTCGCCACACAAGCGCAAGAGGCGTTTATTTCTGTCCCCTATCACTTGTAAATGCTTTGTATTACACACCATGTCGAGAGGTCTTCGCAGTACAATATCGTGTAGCCAATTGAATAATGCAACACCAGACAATACAATGGAGGCAGCACTTTGAGCAGGGTTACCCAGCTTTGTGTAAAAAACATGGGACCGTTATCATGTGGAATTTTGGGTTCAGCTGCTATTGATAAGGCCGCAACATACAAATGGCTGTTACACGGTCGGGCTTGTTGTGTTTCAGAGAATGGCAGGTTAATGAATTAACTTGAGCGATGTAGGATTAATGGGTTTTAACAATTAAATTAAATATCTCTTGGAAAAATATCCGAAACTTACGAATAATTTAAACACGTAGGTAGAAAGGTTAAGGAAAGAAAGGAAGAAAATATCTTGATCATATTACTTGAGCTAAGTTAATAAATCAACATTAATGACCAATGTCAGAAAAGGTTTGCCTATAGCACCATAAGGTCCAAAGTTCAATCGGAGAACTTCAAAGAATAAATATCGATGTTATTAGGTTGTTTATTTATGTATAGTGTCTTTTATCCAAAAACTAGCAATCCCAACAGACGTCAATCTAACACCATAGCATAAACTGGGAAAGAACATTCAAAAAAAGCTTTTAGCAACCAACAAATCAACCAATCTCAACCAACGGGATTACATCAAGAGCATTATTAAAACAGCATCCTGTAAACTCGGAATCCTGAACAGAGTGAGACGATTCTTCACGCCTGAGCAGCTCTGCCTTTTGTATAAGACACAAGTTCGCTCGTGTGTTGAATATTGCTGTCATCTCTGGAACGGTTCCGCCAAGTAAGTACTTGCTCGAAGCTCTCGACGGGTTGCAGGGACGCGGTATCCGCATCATTGGTAACCCAGAGGCAACTATGGCTCTGGAGCCTCTCCAACTGCGTAGAGACATTGCCAGGTTGAGTGTCCTCTACCGTCTTTACAGCAGCAAATGCTCTGACGAGTTGTTCCAATTGATCCCATCCTCACCCTTCACGCGGAACGCTCTTCTAGCGCATGTGTTTTCTTCGTCCTACAATCCTGGGTTTTTTAAGTGGGGCGTGGAAAGGCATCGTTTTTTTTAAGTTTTCCTGTTTTTGATTATTTTTTCTCTTTTGGAAGAAATGTTCAACGTCTGACCGAATCTACATTGGATAAAATTCTGCTGGTGCTCTTCTTTTGTGCGTTTTAAACATTTTGTTGTGTCACGTACAGCTTAAATATCTAACTGTCTCCCAGAGGCGATGATTTCGAAAAGATACGATATTAAGGCCATAAAAAAAGCCATATTTCTTTTTGAAAGGCAAAGAATGCAAGAATATTTGAGGCACCTGGGGGGCCAGTCATGAGCAACACGCCGTCGCACTCGGCGACATGTTGGAAGGGCAAAAAAAGACATATTGAAATGACTATGAATTTCATTTTGACTTGACGTCGATAGAGCAAACTCTGCGGCACGTATAGCTCAATGGCAGCACAGAAATATTGAACAGCTGAACTATTTATTCGTTCGTTATTTCAATATTGGAGGCCATTTTCTTGTGTATAGTATGTATCCGGCCGGAAGTTACCGTTTTCCATCAGGATTACCTCAGCCTCGTTAGCTTACCAGGCGTACAACAGTAACTACTAATGGTACAAATGTACAAGTATTTTTCTTTAATTTCCAAAGTACCAATAACGTAAATTACACCCTAATACTATTTTACAGCAAACCATCAATTTAAAACGCAACAAAAAGCAACTAATTTAGATGTCGCTCGCAACACTATTACATCGGAGGCAATTTGTTTGCTGACATCGAACTGTGACGGACGCGCACACTATCTCGTCATGACAAACGGCGCTAATTACGGTTCGGTAAACAAAACAATAGTTCGGCACGTCGCAGGCGCCGCAGACCGAATTACGCACCGGCCCCTTTCTGTCGCGATGGAAGTGTCGCCACGTCTAGTTTGTCATTACGGTGGCTTTGCTAATTCTCTTTCGGACATTGGAATAGAGCTCAGTTCAAACTCATCTTGTGCACTTTAGTTGTGACAGTGAGCGGCGACGATCGCTGTTGTAAAGCAACACACGCCGGTTCGGAAATAGGATTGGTGACCACCCCGACCAAAATTTAGTGATGTGTATTTCGGGCATCTCCGTGCTTCGGAAGGCACGTTACAGTTGCCCCGGTTGACGTCGTTAGATGTCAGTCGTTGAGCCTAGTCGGAGGCATTAGGGCGGCTTGACAACATCTGACATTAAGGTTGCTCACTAACCTTACAGCCCTCCAACAATCCGCACTGAGCCCGCGTGATGGAGTATGGCTCAATCCACCTCATAGTTGAGGTGAGGCCTGTGCCCAGCAGTGGGAAGGATTGAGGCCGTTTATGTAGACAAAACAATAGTTCGGCACGTCGCAGGCGCCGCAGACTGAATTACGCACCGGCCCCTTTCTGTCGCGATGGAAGTGGCGCCACGCCTAGTTTGTCATTACGGTGGCTTTGCTGATTCTCTTTCGGACATTGGAATAGAGCTCAGTTCAAACTGATCTTGATCACTAAATTTTGGGCAGAATTTTGAAGGTGACTTTGTGACAACAGATTTAGTTTTGTATTTTTTTTGGATACTTGTTGGGCTTCCCCACAGTTACAGCATTGTTACTTCTATTTAACAGATTCAACTGCATAAAATAATGTATTTTTTTGACTAACACAAATGCTGCGTTCAAAATATAAATCAAATAGCTAGAAGTCGAGATATTCATAATAAGTAAAGTAAGCTTTCATGGGCAAGCAGCCCGTAAAATATTATCCAAATAAAATTTCTTCTTCAAGTTTCAGAAGTAGGTTAAATACCAACTGCTAACATTGTTATACTGAGGCAATTTGTTAGCAAACGCTTCAGCCCTTTCTGCTGCGACCAAATGTCCCCCACCGCCTCCCTAGTTAGTAGTCATTACAGGCGGCTTTTGCCAAATTGCCCCTAAAGTTCAAGAGGCACCGGACAATCTGAGGTAGTTGTACAATATTAAACTTTGTTGAATGTAACTGATGAATAGTTGGAGATATAAAATTGATGAAATGATTTTGGGACCAGATTAACATAACATAAACGGCCTGAATACGTCCCACTGCTGGGCACAGGCCTCACCTCAACTATGAGATGGAGCGAGCCATACTCCAACACGCGGGCTCAGTGCGGATTGTTGGAGGGGTGTTCTGGTCAGTGAGAAACCTTAACCTGCGAATGTTATCAAGCAGCTCTAAAGTCTCCGACTAGGCTTAACGACTGACATCTAGCGACGTTAACCGGGAACAACCAGCGTGACGTGCTTACTTGAACACCTACTTCACAAAATTGAAGTTTTTCTATTATATTTTGACTTCAACTATTATATGCTATGCTTTGAATATAATTATACGAGTAGCATGTTATTCGGTTGTTAAGATGTTGTTTTAATATTTTTAATGGGACTCTTAGAGTTTTTAAAAAATATGTGAAGGCATTGGAAAATAGCCACAAATGTTTTAACCTCACTCAAAATGAACCAGCTTAACTTTTTCCACCTATTGCGAGACAGCAACACGTTAGGGGCCTCTGAAATTTAGGAAACGGTACACATTTTGAGGTTGCGTAGGCTACTAAGGGGCGAGCTCTCTAATAAATGAACGTACGGTAGCGACAACATTATAAGTTATCAAAACTACAGTGCAGAGGGTTGTATCGGCACTACTAACGGTGTTTTCAGTTCACAACTATTCCTGGACTTGTGCCGCTGAACCGCATTTAAGTATTTAAATATTGTCCAGCGGTAATTCTTGAAAAACTCCAGATTTAGAACAAATTGAGGCGACAGATATTAAATTAATTAACTAATGCTAGCGAAATAGTCTGCATGCTCTTAGTCTTTCAAGTTTTGTTCTTTAAATAGCTACCTATTATTATTAAGTAGGTACTCGTACCTTAAGCGTAACTTTTTATAGTTTATAGGCTTTATGAAAATCCTTCTAGTACTTTCTGTGTAAGGGTTCAACATGAAAACGTTTCGATCATAACATTATTTACAAATAACAAACATCGCGTTTTATTTACACCAAAAAGGTATACAAATACTTTTAAGCTTCCGTACATTAAAAAGTGGTCCGACACGCTCATTAGAAGCAATCTACGCGGCATCCGTTCGGCGATAGCGAATACGCGTCTGACGCGATAAATCGTGTACCGGAGACTACGGCTGGAATTATAGCCGCTGAATAATGCATAACTGTAACGTGGCGGCTGTAAAATTGTTCGGGCAGCGAGCGGAGGCGCGATTACGACGCTCCGTTGGATCGTTCGATATGTCCCGGGAATATCTGACTGATTTGGTTACAAGATAAGGATTGCCAGTCAAATTGATTTTGTTTCGGTGATTTGCTTTTCATGTTTAATAGGAAATAAACGACATAGTTTTCACGAATTCATAATACTGAATTAGGTTAAACGTAAATTTCTCGAAATAAGTAAGAAGCAAGTAAGTTTGAATGTCACCTGGTGGTTAGCGCATATAGTAATATTTTGCAATCAGCTATATTTTGTAAATTGTTCGTTATTCAAAAGATTGTCTGATAAAGCCATTAGAAGCAACCGCATGGCGTTAGCTTATATGCGTCTGACATGATAAATCGTGTACCTGGGACCACGGCTGGAATTATAGCCGCTGAATAATGCATAACTGTATCGTGGCGGCTGTAAAATTGTTCGGGCAGCGAGCGGTGGCGCTGTTACGACGCTCCGTTGGAATCGTTCGATTATGAATATGTCTCGGAAATATCTGACTGATTTGGTTACAAGATAAGGAAGTCAAATTGATTTTGTTTCGGTGATTCATTTTTCATGTTTAGGATTCCAACGACATATTTCTCACGAATTCATAATATTGAATTAGGTTAAACACACATTTCTCAAAATAAGTAATTTAATAAAATCAGACTCGTGTGATACAATGATTCATAACTTAGTTGCGATAATTTGTATAATGAAATATCTTATATCACATTACAAAATATGACGAAGAATATGTCGTAGTTTTTTTAACATATGCAGCAAGAAAGTTTGAATGACACCTGGTGGTTAGAGCTTATAGCAATATTTTGCAATCAGCAATATTTTGTGAATTGTGTTGTTGTTATTCAATAGATTGTCTGATAAAATCATTAGAAGCACTCACATGGCGTCAGCTTGTACGCGTTTGATATGATAAATTGTGTACCTAGGACCACGGCTGGAATTATAGCCGCTGAATAATGCATAACTGTAACGTGGCGGCTGTAAAATTGTTCGGGCAGCGAGCGGAGGCGCTATTACGACGCTCCGTTGGAATCGTTCGATTATGAATATGTCTCGAGAATACCTGACTGATTTGGTTACAAGATAAGGATTGCGAGTCAATTTGATTTTACATCAGTAAAGCTGATTTATTTATTGGAGTACCGATTTAGTTTACTGGTTCAGAAATGGGCTATTACACCAGTGGTCGTGTCATGAACATGCATGTATGTAATAGTCTGGGTGTTTTTTAAAATTAAAAATGGGTTTGCGTACCCCAGTCTCGCCTGATGGTAAGCGACGACAAGGCCAAACGTGGAACACGCTTACCTATAGAATGCTTATTCACTCTTGCCTTGAAGACTCCTAGGTTGTATGTATCCGGAAGCAGAGACAGAGTCCGCTCTTCTACATCTACTTCTCCATTTCGCCTGGTCTTGTGTGAGGAATGATCCTCATCACGTCAAACCAACACTTTTTGGGTCTACCTTGCTTGATATTACATTGACAAGGATATTTTTTCCATTTTAAAAAAAGTATCTGAAACTAAACCAGAAACTAGGACAAAAACATTGCGTATAAAAATGTAAAAGTAACTAATGCCGTAAAATTGTTCGGGCGTGGCAAGTGGGGGTGATCACGGCTGCCGTGAAAATCGTTCGATTATGATATGTGTTTGGAATATCTGGCTGATTGGAATCGCGATCTATTTGATTTAGATTCCGTTTTGTGTTTTTTATTCCTGACTATATTTATTCAGAGCTTAATTTTCCTGCTACCCGTTTGGTAAAAATAAGCATTGGAGCTTATTTTTCCGATAACAGTTTGGAATGAAAACAGCAATTTAAGGGTTTTAGGAAATTCAATTATGGAAAACATGTAAATGAAGCTCTTTTACACTCCATTTAATTTGAATCACGCGCACATTATTTATAAAACATACGTCAAAGTACTATCTGTGGTGGCAGCACTTTTTCCTCTATGTTATTATGGAAATCATCTATGAAAAGATTCTCTCTGGTTTTGAACAATTAAAACGCTAGCGATTATCAGAATTAATTTAAGTTACGATTGTAAAATACTAATATTTGAAGCAATAGCTTTTAATGTTGTTTCTCTTTACAGGTTAGTAATATTTGTACCGTAAGTGTTTAAATAAGTTGTATTTTCAAATATGATTTGTGATGTTCCTAAAAAATAAATTTCTCTTTACAGAGCAACAACCTTAGTTTTTGTTTCAATAAACCACATATTACAAAACAACATTAATTATAGCTGTTGTAAATGATGGAAAAGCTTAAATTTGAATTCGTTGTGAAACCGGCTAAAGATCCGAAGACAAATGTGATCTGCTTAACCTCAATTATGAACGCCGGTAACAACAAGTTTTTAATTCCGGAACAATTCCAACCAATCAGACAGCATACCGAGTTGATGAAAACTCAAACCTTTCAAAAAGTAAGGGCTACATTGCAAAGAAGACACGAAGAAAGACGAGTATGGATATCATTAACACCAGAATTACGTGAAACATATGCGGATGAAGATGGAAATATGCAGTTCATGGGATATCTGCTGGAGGAGAGTACTACTAAAACTCAACAGGTTTTAACGAATGAAGTATCAACAGAAACTCTTTCAAAAATCCTAGAAAGTTTAGCTGAATCGAAGAAAGAATCAAAGCAGTCTAATTTAAAGAAGTTATCTGAAAAATTAGTAATAGAAAAATTCACAAAAAAAACATCAAGTGTAACACAGTGGATGGATATCTTCGAAGCTGAATGTAATCGTATAGGTATAAATGATGATATTGAAAAGATACAAGTTTTTCGGTTATTTTTAGAGGATTCTTGTCAAGATTGGTATAATTCCATGCTTATTAAATACACAATAAATTCAGAATGGTGTAATTGGAAGGAAAAATTTTGTGAAACATATGTGGACAAAAGCTGGTCACCAATAAGGTATGCTTTTTTATTTAAATACAGGCAGGGTACATTACTGGAATATGCATTAAAGAAAGAAAGGCTTCTGTTAGAGGTAAATAAATTGCTTGATAAACATACTTTAATAGATTTGATTGCAATTGGGTTACCAAATTACATAGCAGATGAAATTGACAGGGATACATTGAAAAATACTGAGGATTTATTTAGTAGTATCCGGGGCCTAGAACATTTAATAGATAAAAAGATGACGGGGAAAAAAAATATAGATTGGGAAAGTAAGACAAAAGAAAAAAATTTAAAAGGTCAACCATGCAGAATCTGTGAGAAAGAAAAGAAAGGGGCTCGGTATCATCCGGAATCTTTATGTTGGTTTAAAAATAAAAATGATAATCGCTCAAAAAAAGAATTAATTAGAAGTGTTAATAATTCTGAATTAGAAATGAGTTTAAATGAAATAGATCCAAAAAACTAATTATTCCACCATTAATCAAAACTAAATTAATAATAAATGATTCCATAGAAACATTTGGGGTTTATGATTCAGGATCAAATGTAAGCATAATTAATTCAAAATTATTATCTTTAAAAAACAACCCAAACAACAGTAACAGTAATCAAGCAAATTTAAAAACGATTAATGGTGTAAAAAAGTCTATGGGAATAGTAACATTAAAAATAAAGATTTTTGAAATAGAAAAAGAAATGAATGTTTTTGTCATAGACGAACAAAATTTTGATTATAATTTTTTAATCGGATTGGATTGCATAACATCTTTTCAACTGATTCAAAATGAAAACTTAGAGATCACACAAAAAATAAAACAAAAAAATGATAATATTCCTGGCTTTACAGGTGACAAAATCGAAAACAAAAACTGTTTTGTTGATGAAAATAATGTTAAAGAATTAACAATGCAAGATAATTCCTATGTTAGCGATAAGTGTCAAGTTAACTTTAATGAACACATAGATGTTACAAACTTCAACATTACAGTAAATCATTTAGACAGTCAGCAACAACAAAAAATTGATGAATTAATAACCAAATATAACTCACTATTTGCAAAAGATAAGTATGATGTAGGCTCAGTGAAAGGCTATGAGGCACATATTGATTTATTAGTGGATACCTATTGTAGCAAAAGACCCTATAGATGCAACTTTGAAGACAAAAAAGAAATAGAAGAGCAAGTTTTAAAATTATTACAAAATAAATTAATTGAAGAATCTTATAGTCCTTTCGCAGCTCCAGTAACTTTAGCCTATAAAAAAGAGGAAGGAAGAAAATGTAGACTATGCATAGACTTTCGCGATTTGAATAAAATAGTAGTTCCTCAGTCGCAACCATTTCCACTTATAGAGGATTTAATGATAAAAACGAGAAATTGTAAATTTTTTTCAACCTTAGACATAAATTCCGCTTTCTGGTCCATACCTTTAAAAGTCGAAGATCGAAAGAAAACAGCTTTTGTTACTCAAGAAAATCATTTTCAGTGGACTTGTCTACCATTTGGTTTAAAAACTTCACCTGCAATATTTCAAAGAATACTAAGTAGCATCATTAGAAAACACAAATTATCCAATTTTACAGTTAATTTCATCGATGACATTTTAGTTTTTTCCCAGACATTCACAGAGCACATTCAACATTTATCTTTGCTATTGGAAGCTATTTCAAAAGAAGGTTTTAGATTGAAGTTTTCTAAATGTAAGTTTGCACAGGACTCCGTAAAATACTTGGGCCACATAATAAAAAATAATACCGTTACTCCATTAAAGGATAATTTAATAGCCATAAAAGAATTCCCTGTTCCAAAAACAAAGAAAAATGTTAGACAGTTTTTAGGGAAAATAAACTTCTATGGAAAATATATACAAAACATATCAATCATATTAGATCCTCTACACAATTTGTTAAGAAAAGACCAAAAATTTATATGGACAGAAGAATGTCAAAAATCTTTTGATACAGTAAAAAAACTACTTTGTTTAAAACCTATTTTAGAAATATTTGACCCGAATCTTCCTATACATATTTATACTGATGCTAGTATTCAGGGATTAGGGGCTATTTTGAAACAACCACAAGAAGATGGAGAAGAAAAGCCATGTGCATATTTTTCGAGGAAATTAAATGACAGTCAGAAAAGAAAAAAAGCTATTTATCTAGAATGTTTAGCAATAAAAGAAGCGGTAAAATACTGGCAACATTGGCTCATAGGAAAAAAATTTAAAGTATTTTCAGACCATAAACCCCTAGAAAAACTGAATATTAAGGCTAGAACAGATGAGGAACTAGGAGACCTCACATACTATTTATCACAATTTAATTTTGAGGTGATATATTCACCTGGAAAAGACAATTTAGAAGCAGACAGTCTAAGTAGAAATCCAGTATTAGAATCACATGTAAATCAGGAAGAAATTTTAAAAGTAGTGAATTTTATTAAACTAGAAGACATTCAAAACGATCAACAGAAAAATGAAGAAATAAAACAGTACAAAAATAAACTTATATTAAAAAATAAAATATACTTTAAAAAGATAGGAAAGAAAAACAAAATTATACTTACTGAAGAATTTAGTAAAAAAATAATAAAAAATGTACATGAAACTTACTGCCATATAGGATTGAAACAAACAGAAAATAAAATAAGACCATTCTTTGTAGCAAAGGATTTAACAATTAATATAAAAAAAATATGTGATAATTGTCAAATATGCATAAAAAATAAATCTAGAACTAAACTTAAATATGGCTTGATGTCTCATCTGGGTCCCGCTACTTACCCGTTTGAAATTGTCTCTATAGATACCATTGGTGGGTTTGGTGGCTCCCGCTCTACTAAAACATATCTACATCTTCTGGTTGACCATTTCACCAGATATGCCTATATACAGACATCAAAAACCCAAAACGCAGATGATTTTATAAAACTCGTTAAAAAAGTTATTCCTGAAAATAAAATTGGAATGGTTCTATCAGATCAATACCCGGGCATAAATTCTAAAGAATTTAAAAGCTTTTTAAGGAAAGAGAACATACCTATTATCTTCACTGCAGTGAATGCACCTTTCTCAAATGGATTAAATGAACGGTTAAATCAAACGTTAGTAAACAAAATAAGATGCACAATTAATGAAAAAAATGATAAAATAGCTTGGACGACTATCGCTCATAAATGCACCCAGAGATATAATGAAACCGAACACTCAGTAACAGGATTTTCCCCAACTTATTTAATGGAAGGAAAAGTTATAGATATCTTACCAGATGAGTTAAAAAAACATAAAACACAACATGAATTATTGAGAGATAGGAAAATAGCTTTGAAAAGAACTATAAATTCTCACAATTATAATAAACAACACTTTGATAAATCCAGAATAAATCACCAATTTAATGTAGGGGACCTTGTTTATGTGGAAAATGGTAACCGATTAAATAGGAAAAAACTAGATGAATTAAAAATTGGACCTTATAAAATATTAGAAAAATTATCAAACTCAATTTATAAAATTGATACGGGATACAAAAAGTTAGAATCAAACTTGTTTCACATTACAAAACTGATACCAGTACCGGAGCAGTTTTGTATATCTGGGGGAGGGAGATGTAAATGAAGCTCTTTTACACTCCATTTAATTTGAATCACGCGCACATTATTTATAAAACATACGTCAAAGTACTATCTGTGGTGGCAGCACTTTTTCCTCTATGTTATTATGGAAATCATCTATGAAAAGATTCTCTCTGGTTTTGAACAATTAAAACGCTAGCGATTATCAGAATTAATTTAAGTTACGATTGTAAAATACTAATATTTGAAGCAATAGCTTTTAATGTTGTTTCTCTTTACAGGTTAGTAATATTTGTACCGTAAGTGTTTAAATAAGTTGTATTTTCAAATATGATTTGTGATGTTCCTAAAAAATAAATTTCTCTTTACAGAGCAACAACCTTAGTTTTTGTTTCAATAAACCACATATTACAAACATTTAATGTTACCTATATGCATTCTGAAAACACTGCAACCTTTTATTAAAAAAATATTTGGTTTTCATAATAGACTCAATGCGAATTTATTCTTTTATTACTAAACTTATCTACTGAAACAATGAGGTGTAGTAGTTGTAAAATAACAACAGTTCATAAAACCTTCAAATATTCAACTTTTAGAGTTCTGTTTTCCTTGAATCAAAAGAACTGTATTTTGCCCTTATTTTTCAGGGTACCAATATTTTCATATTATACATTTTAGAAGTTTCAGAAACAATTACTCGTAAAAAATATTTTCGATAAATGGTTAGAAAAAATATAAAAAGCAATTTTGTATTGCTTTTAAATATTTAACTAACAACTTTTGCTTGCGGACACAATACAGCCAATTTTCTAATGCTCATGCAGTCATGGTATTACGTAGATTTTAAAAGTAACATGAAATGACTTTTTACGGCCAGCATACCAATCTTGCTATAAAGCTATTAAAGTCCCATCCTCAAAAATTATAACCGTTTTTTGTAATACGTAAGCTTACTAATTTGAAACTGCTATCGATGACAAAGTATCGACTTTGTAATGCCCCTCCCCCTTCACTAATTGCCGTGACAAACTCACCCCCACTACTCGAGTTTATTGCACCTTCGCATTGAGGTGCTCCCTCACCGGGAGCATTCGCCTGTAATGTACAGTTACAGATTCGAGAATTACATCTGTGAGTGCGAAAAACAGCACGCACTTTCAATACAAAACGAGTTACAGAGAAGGAGAACCGCGCAACACAATCGCACCTTGTTATGTGTAACAATACAAGATGAGATAAGGTAAGATAAGATAAGATATACTTTATTGCACAAAGTAAACAAGTTACATAATGATGCTTAAAGATATTTGGAATGTACAATACAGGCGCTCGATACAATGTGTAATAACTTGAAACAACTTGTAAGATCAATGTGCTTTGTAGAAACAACTAAATCAAAAGTGAAATTAAATTCCTACATTCGCAAATTAAAATCTATACTAAATGTTACACTATACGCAAACGCTTTATACGAGGCAACATTTGGCGCGTAACATGTTGCACAACATGTATCTCATCATGATCATGATCATCATCATCAGCCTGCCACAGTCCACTGCTGGACATAGGTCTCTCCCGAAGGGCGCCCCAACTCCCGGTTCTGAGCCTTCCGCATCCAGTCCGATCCCGCCACCGTTCTCAGGTCATCGTTCCATGTTGCTGGAGGTCGCCCTACACTGCGTTTGCTGATCCGAGGTCTCTTCTCAAGGACTCGTATGATCATGATCAACGACGCGCAATTGCCCTATCGGTGCGCATCGTATCAAACGACAAGCCGCACGTCTGTTGGAGACGACGACGTCGTACATCTGAGCGTCTGGTGTTGCGCGTCAATTTTGACCTAGTAGAAACGCGGCCTAATGTCACAATAGACGCAAATCCTCCCGGTGAGGGAGCGCCTTTACAGGCACACTACAGTTTACGAGTTTTCAACACCCCTTTATGCCACTCGAAAATTTGTCCATACGACCCAGAAGCTATAACTTAAAAGCAAGACCTGCTTTACGACGTCCTATAGTTTCATATCTTATGGTCTCGTTTGGATAGACCATTCGCTGAGCTTTCATAAAATTACGCCAGATTTTATGTTGGCTACGAAATAATACGTGTCGATGTCTATTATACTTTTATCGGCCAGCGAATTTATTTTCGCGGCAATAAAAAATGCTGAATTTAATTTTGCACTAGAATATTACGAGCAGAGTGTTTTCTTGAGATTGTCTATGCAATGTTTATTTTCGAGTTTATATTGCTTTTATAAAATTCTTTAACCGTAAGTTATAGAAGTACTTACCCAGGTGGCCATTCAGCGGGCACGTTAAACAGTTGCTCACGGTTGACGTAGCTAGAAGCTATTCTTTAAGCCCATTCGCTGGCCTTAGAGCACCTTGAAAACATCTGACAGCCTGATGTTAGTTTTAGTGTTTCACACTAGCCTTAAACCCATTTAATAATGCTCACTGAATCCACGTGTATGGCTTGTACCACCTTATAGCTAAGGTGTGGCCTGTGCCCAGCAGTGGAACGTATGAAGGCTGTAGTTCTCTTTTTTGTTTGAAGTACCTAGTAAAAACGTATGGAGTAATTCTGTTTCTTCTTTTTATAATACTGTATCGCAATGAAAATGAAATTCCCAACAACATTTCCTCCTCTTTCTTACTCATGTAGCTATTCAACCGGGTAATTAGACTTATTTCCTCGTAGCTGAGTTGTATAATGAGCCGACAAAACCGTTTGACGAAAATCCTTGCATAATACTTTTTGCGATCACATTTTAACCCTCGCATTTCTTGAAGTACCTATTGAAAGGAATAAATTGGTAATCTGCTATTGTTAAGAGCTTACAGACGTAAGGAATTCTGAGTTCGTACAAGTAAGCACGTCTGAAGATATTTAGGGATCGTCATTGTATTCCCTGCCTATTCCGCGATTATTATTCTTCGGTTCATTTCTTATGAGAAGCTGATCGATAGGCGCTCAGCTGTTCCCAGCCAACTTGTTTCATTAAATTCAAATTTCGTGTTGTACTTATTAAATCAGACGGTTTTCTGAGCGCTGCTGCAATTTTTATACTCGTACCTCGCAAGAAGTTTCGGATATAAAAGAAGACTCTTTGACTAGATTTAAAGGGTTAACAAAATGTTTTTGCACTAAATGAGTGAATAGCCAGTTTTTAAACTATGATAATTACTTACTACGAATAAGATATTAAAAACAAAATAATAAGAAGCGGTCAATAATATGTAGTTGTTGATAAATTGCACTACTGAAAACGAATTATGTATTAGGTACGCAACAGGGATACACATACATGTCTCATACATCTCACAAATACTGTGAGATGATTCCTTGTGCAAAATGTTACTGCGGTTACTTAATTGTTTTTTTTTAAATTTATATATCGTTATTAGCCTTAGAGCATTAAGAACATTAGCGGTAAAACCTTTCATCGATTAATTGCTTTAGTTGCTCCTCTATCGATAGGTACTATTGATAGTTAAATCGATATTCTGTATACTTAACTTTTAAAGTCAAGTTGACTTTTTAAGTAAGTAGGTATATTTAGTTCAGGATCAATTAACCTAATCCTCACCGATATACTTTTTAACTCAAGTTGCCTTTCGTTCATGTTGTTGACTGCCTACAAAGTTAGTTCCAAACAATGTAGACGCCTCTTCAAACAACACGGTATCAAATTAATAATGCATAGTAAAGAGAAACTTTTGTGAGCACTTTACACAAACACCATGCATCATGTTTCCGACTGAAAACATCTAGAAACTATGTGGGATAAATCAACGAGTTAAGAATTACAGCGAGGCACTTGTTACTAGTTGTTGTTACCTAGTGTTGTCAGGAAGTTACTTTCTGTTAATTATTTCAGTGAACGTGGCCCAGTGGTTAAACACTCTGACTCAGAACCCGTGAGTGCCACAGTTCAAATCTGGTCGGAACACCTATTAGAGGTCATTACAAAAATGATGTCTCCAACTTTTGACTGACTTGTGTAAACCTGACATAAGGTACTGTATATTTATGTAAATGTCACAATTAAAAAACTTAATGAGCCGTTTAATTAGCAGCCTAGCTAGACTTTTCACTTGGCGGCATTCAAGTAGCGGCTTGAATAAATTTCAGTCATTCAATCAAACAGCTAGGGAAATGATCTGTCATTATGACGTATATTGCTTAGCCAAGTCATTTTATCCTAATCTTTGGTCAAATTAAATTAAATGATTGCTGGTTTTCACGGCCACAGTAGCAGCAAATATAGTCTGAAAAAAAATATGAAGACGACAGTACCGTGAATAAAATGTCTTAAGAGAAAGACAGTAATCCAGACGTTGTACCTATGTAGTAAGTAGTTTTTCATACTTAATCTTTTACTCAACGGTGCTCAGGGAGTCTAGGACAGTGTGGGACTCACCAGCGCCCTATGCAACTTACGACATTTATTTATTTATAGAACACAATTAAACGGGCTTAACCCAGTAACATACGAGTAATTAATTATGACATACCTTAGTTGGAGACAAAAGGCAGTACCCTCATCTACCATATTGCACGTTAACGTGCGATGGTTAGCCATTTTAGACTGGCTCCTTCACTGCAGAGGGTCATCACGTCGTCGACGTCTCTTAGATGAACAAAACCATTCCATGCAAATGTAAGGCTCAACTACTTACCAGTTGGTGGTTCCTTAAGGAAGCTCACCTCCCCCACCTGTAAGATTTGTCATAGTATGCACCTATAACCCTGGTTACGGTTGATCTCGGAACTACACAGGCTCTACCCACAAAATATACACCAAAGGACACAATGTTAATTTCACTTAGTGAAAAATCTTTTGTTCGACTCCTTTATCAACAATTTAAGTCGTTTAGGTAATTAATCACTGAAATTGCCTTCTAGGAGAGTAACCCTAAAGTTTAATGGTTGTTCTGAAATTGTAATCAAATAACCGAAGTTGTTACTACGGTAATTATGTACAGACAATATCAGCTTCCATTTCAAATAAAAACTCTTTGTTTCCGTAACGTTGGCTTTTAGCCGAACGGTGCTTTCGAAGTCTTCCTGATACAGTAAAAAAGGTGTTTTATTTTATTTACTGTATGAGTCTTGCTTCCTGAAATAAATAAACTCATTAATTGAAAAATGCGCTCTGAGAACTGTACTCTTATTTAACTATGCCGGCAGAAGTCAGACGAAACCATCTGTCTTCTAGCTACTGTATAGTCTTAAACGTATCTATGTTTAATAATAAACCTATTTTATTCATCAAAGTATATGAAGTCGTGATACAACCCTTACTCGCCGTTGTGTAGAGATTGTATAAAAGCAGAGCGAACGCTAAGCCGTTTATATTAGAACAATTAAGTTTCACAAGTTCATGTTAAGCAATTCACTTAAAGTTCCCTACATAATCACATTTCTCGAGTTGGAACTTTGTCGTTTGCTCGCAAATTTTCACAAAATATGAAGGAAACAGATACTTACCTACTTGGCGAGCGAACAATTTTTGGCGATAAAACGGATTTTCATTAACGTACTCACTGGGGGAATTCATTCTTTTAATTTAACGTACTCGCTGAAGATCGTAAGACAAAACTACCTCTCAAGGTTGATTTCACTATGGTCTTGACGCTTTATTTATAACTAGCTGTCTCCCGACAGACGTCGTTAATTTAAATGTACTACTTGGACTTGGACTATGTTTTTCTTCAATTTTCCATTTTAAAATATTTATTCTCCTATTCAAGGCGGAGGCGCATGCTACAAATCAGAAAACATGAAAATAGGTCTATTTTATTTATTACGCTAAATAGAGAACTCTATTTAGCGTAATAAAATAGACCTTGTTTTAAATCTTAATACATAATTTAATCCGTCTTCTTAACTTAACTTAACCATTAACGCTTTTGTACACAGTGCTATTAACGAAAGAAACATTCGTTTTATTTAAATCCATTTTGTTATATTGATAACATAATAGATTCGTGTAATGGCTCAGAAGTGGGCTATTTATTGACACCAGTGGTCGCGGGTTCGATCACCGCACAGTACAAACATTCGTGTGCATGAACATGTCTGTCTGTATAGGTATTAAGTATGCATTTACAAAAAGAAAAGTATTTAAGTATGTTTTACCGGTGTAAAGTATCCCATAGCACAAGCATTCAGTTGCTTAGTTTGGGGTTAGATGGCACTGTGTGTGTGAAATAATGTGATATCTCACTTTAGTCACAGATTTCTCAAAATAAAGCCGAATTTTATTAAAAGATTTTCAACGTCGATTACATTTCCTTATTTATTCCTGATTACATTTCTTAATTAACTTGCTTCCTCGCCTTAAAATCCCTGACGCATTTCCTTAATAATCAAAATACGTTCTATTTTTGAAGATAATTCATCAGTCATTTCCGCTTTCATATTCTTCTATTCCCACTAAGTGGATCTATTGATCTGGCAACATTATAGCGTTCATTTACGCGGAGGCCTTTGTGGTGGTTTCACCAACTTCGGCAATTAGGGCGGCCACTAATATAACGGCATTGGCGTTGAATCGCTCTAGGAGCGGAATGACGGTCTATACATAATGTTATTAAGGCTAGTGATATTTGCATAGCCACGAGATTACAGCCGTTCGAAGTTTCTGGAACTTGTACTATGACAAGCAAAAAAGGATATGGATATCAGTGCTTTTGTATTTCTCTTAGAACAATACAAACTCTACAAACATTTTCTTTAAAACAATTAAGCTGTTTGTATGTAAATTGCACCGAAGGACGATATAGATGATTCAAAAAAAGCTTAGGGAAAAAGTTTTATTACTTAACTAGCGGCCGCCCGCGACTTCGTCTGCGTAGACTTTATAAATTGTAGCCTATGTCTTATTCCGATGCATAAGCTGTATAATTTTCAATAATATTTCATGTACATAATTGGCCTTTCTACAGATTTATTATGAGTATAGATAGATATAAAAAAATCCTAAAAACAACAGTGAACAGAAAACATTATAGTGGCGATTACGATACTAAATCCGCAACAATTTACTTAAAGACTATTTTGATAAAATATTCAGACTTGCTTCAAGCCGGAAAATTAAAATTACGTCTTCTGAGAAAAGTTAATTTATTTAGAGCCATTTCGCGGGTGTGTCGATACCTAAGCACGATTTAGCAAATGGCGACTCTCTGCTTTCGATCGCAGTAAAACCGTGAGATCGTATGCAACGTGCGTTGGACGACGGGAAAGCGACTAAATCGGCTCGTTTGGTGTTTATAAGTGTGTGGTGTGGAACGTTAGGTCGCAGCAATCCGCAGCATTCAGTTTCTAAAAAGCGGCCAAGCCACCAATCGTCGATGATAAAAATAGCATGTCTGCTGTGATTATAAAGTTAGCTATTTTGAAAGACAATTCATAAAATCTGTAGTATGTGCCTCTTATTTAGTCACGGTTTAAAAACAGAGCCAAACTCAGCATTCCGTCTCAGTCTCGCAGTGAATGCGGCTACACACGGCCTCAAGTACTTCCGCGGTGCTTCGCGAGGCCGCCTGTGAGTTCAGCGAGGCAATATGTAATAGTTCAGTTAAGTGTAGGTTGCAGCGGTGCGGCCGTAAGTCATCGGCTGGCTGGGGCACGCTAGCGCAGTCTTACATCAAGTTGTTTGAACTGGTGTAAGCGTCTTTAAAACGGATTGCAACACGCTAGTGATGAACGATGGGGTGCGTGACATGAAACACTTACGAGTTGAGAGTATTGGCAGTTGGAAATACTTTTACAAGACCCGCCAGGTTTCTGGCGAGATTAAAAAATAACGAATTACCTATCATCAACTAAGTGTATTGCCTATAATACTTATAGTTAGGCCAGAGTATTTCAATAGCAAGTGAAAAATTTAAATTTTAGTGCAAAAAATCCTTAAACCTGTAAATATCACACTCGTTTTTGTCATTAAATCAAAACGACCCAATTTGCATGACCTAGGATTTGTAACTGGGTATTTAACATTTCGAGCCAAACGCTCTTAGCATACACCCATAACATACATCACAAAGTAAGATTAATAATAAAAATATATGTACATACATAACTTGTACGATACTAATAAAGGGGTTGTTTGATTAATCATTCTATGATAGCAAGCGGAAATTGACTGTAGCTGCGTGATTACAATTATGAAGTTCAAAGTTAATAAATGTTGACAGCTTTGTACATCGATATTGAGATAAATTTTCTAATTTAAATAGGGGTCAACAAACTGGTAATACGATACGATTTAATCCGACTTATAATGGCGTCAATTTACAGGCAGATATATTTAATATTTATTTACTCATGTTTTGTTTTTATGAAAGGTACTTAGGCGTGTATTAGAAAAATAGGCAACATATACGCGGGAGAACTACAAGAAGGTAGCGTGAACTTATATAATAGTTTCTAAACAG
This sequence comes from Udea ferrugalis, assembly GCA_950022985.1. Lineage (NCBI taxonomy): Eukaryota > Metazoa > Arthropoda > Insecta > Lepidoptera > Crambidae > Udea > Udea ferrugalis. The sequence goes on from OX465533.1 coordinate 8,136,810, forward strand.
ATTTGCAGACATTGGCATAATACCGAGGGCTAGAGACTAGCCCCCTTATTCATAAAAACTTAAATAGCTCTTCAACAACATTTCAACTTTTGTATCGCTTTGTCACTTTTATTCTTGTTGCTGCCGCCATTTGCGAGTAATTGACACAACAATGCCTAAACTATGATATAGCGTTGCGTTCGTTTTTATGAATAAAGGGGTAGGAGAAGAGGCTAAGTGCCTGCAGAGGAACGGAATGGGCTGATATAAATTAGATTCGATAGATATTAGGTTCGTTTTAAAATAGTCAAAGTCGATTATCAACTCCATACTGTTGGTTTTCCGCTTCTATTTTACAAATGTTCGCAACAATGCGTCAAATAGACATTTTAGTCGTCTTACACTAAAATTTCAAATAACAATATACTTGGTTAAATGTCTAGACATCAGAAAACAAATTTTTACCAGAAAACAACAACAAAAACTTTAACATTTCCTTCTGGAATGTACATAAGATAGTTCTTATATTGTATTGTGATGCTGCACCCAGGATCGGACCTGGATATCTTAAATAGGGTAGGGTTATCTCTAAGAGTCTTTTATATCTGTCTATTTTTGTAATTATCTACTTATCTGTGACAAGAAATAGTTTCTTTCTTCCTTTCTTATCCATACGCTAAGAAGTTTTCTTGTGTTAATGTTATTAAGTGTTCCTATTCATATAAGAAAGTGCCTTCACCTATACATACACGCGCAACATTATAATTATACTATCGGTCTTGAGTGTGCAATATCATAGCGGCGATAGTATAATGGTTCTCGTAGCCTGTCATAGTGATATGTGTTTGTGATAGTTACCACAATTGAGTTTAACAGAATGATATTATAATTAATTAAATACATTAGTTTTGTGTCAGCTAGTATTTTATATTAGTTGGTAAATCAGAAACAGAAAGCGAACCTTTGTCTTACTTTCAACGGACTTTGTTAATAAGAGCGCTTAGTAAGTCGTCATTTTGATGAAAATGTAGAGTATTCATTATAAATACACTCAATGCAAGAACACTGCCCCATAGCTGAGTTCATCGGCAAGCCATTTTCCGTAATTAATTTTTATTATTTTCATGTATTATCAGTTCTTCGATTCATGATCTGTAAAATAGGATTCCCACAAGCCCCGAAGAAAAATGAACATCAAAATTAAAATTTAAAACCGTTGAAAATTCCTTCAACAACGCCTTGAAACCCTAACCGAACCCTGGATCGAAGTTCCGCATGCAGCGAACGCTGTTTAAATTACGGCAATCACCGAAGTTGGCCGGCCATTCCGCATCCACCGAACTCGTTTTTCCACTTCGCAATTTCGGTGGAAACCTATTTATTTGTATGCAACTTCACTTTATTAGTTGCCGTTTAGCAAGCTCCGCAATTTGTATGGCCGGCCGTAATGTGTTCGGGCGGTCGGGTGTTCCAGGCAACGGTTCGCTATTTTCAATGGATACAGTACATCAAAACATGTTCGAATATTTCGGATACTAGGAACATTTCAACTACTGACTAGTTTAATTAGGTTAATTTAAATCTGTTTGATATGCTTTCATGTGGTGAAATAAGCCATTTGTAAAAGCTAACATGACATCATTACGTGTTTTGGGTTTTTGGACATTTCATGCAGTAGTTTCATTTGACTGGTGGCTAACCACCTTTTGGTTACATACACCCATCAGCATAATAAATAAATTCCAATTTGGAACAACATAAACTTTTTGGTTTTAGTTATACTAGACAAAGCTTGCATACAGCATACATTACATACATACATACAGTCAGAATTCTACAATATAGTAGGTCTTTCGAGGCAATCGTGCGTTTCGTAAATCACACTGACCCTCACAATACACTGGCGCCCCCTAGTTGGAAAATTCCACACGCTACTATTTTCCGCGCCATTTTATACTAATTTCCGCGCTATTTCACTTGGTATTATTGATAAAACTATGAACCTTCTTTTTGTCAGTTTCAATCAATATTCGTATTAATGAGCCAAGTTAACAACTGAAGTCGCTCCGCATAAATTCTTTTTTTTAAAAGCTTTCAATTGAAAGGAGAAATGTTACAGTTTTATAAGTCTTTGACTTACTTAATTACAAGCGCTTCTTGATTTGGATGTGATACATGTGAATTATGTCCTAAACCATTGTTTATTCAAAAATATCTTCGGTGCAGTATTTATAATAGTTACATAAAAGTATCATCACTTTTAGTTCCTCCAGAGTTTACCGAAGATTTTCTTCAAATGCAGTAATGTGACAAAAGTTTATCCAATACGCCACACTCCTCGTATTATAACAAAGTTTAAATATTTTTACAAATCCAGAAGAAAAATAAACTAAAACTAGACTTGGCTTCAATGCTAGCGACTAAGTTTACTTATACCTCCAGTTTGCAATTTTCTTCTACATAGCCCGCGCGTTTCGTTCATGCTATTGAATATAAATACTATAGAAATAATACAAACTATATTTTATTGTTTTCTTTCTCAATAATGCTTTCTTAGTACTTTTAAGTTGCACGTCCTACTGCTGGGCTCAAGCTTCACCTTGCGGGTTTAGTGTGGACTGTCAGTTGTTATTGAGCTATCATATGGCCTCCGACTCGGCTTAACGGCTTACAAAGTTGAGTAATATTCTTTTTTTTTTTTTTTTTTTTAATAATGTAGAATGCCGAAAAAAAAGCAGTAGCTTGAAGTATGAATTTGTTTGTCGTTCACATTGGAGAAAAGGAGAATATGGTAGATGAAAATATTAAATGGTCGATAGCAAAATACAATTCCACAAATTAAAAAGATAATAATATTATCTATTACTGAAAATTAAAAGGCCCTGGCTGGTTTGGCTGGCACTTCGTCCCACTGCAGAGCAAAGGCCTACCCAATGCAAGACCATTGTAAGCCAATGTCTCTCACAGGACTCCAGCTCATCTCGCCACCTCCTCCTAAGCCTTCCACGCAGCCGTTGCGCGTTTGGGATCCAGTTGGTTTTTGTAAATGGTATCCGTCCAGGCGAGACAAGACAAAGAAATTTTAAGACGCATTGAAAACGCCTGGTGTAAACGTATTGGTCAATGAAAGATCTAATGAAGGGCTCTCTTCCTCTTTCCCTGAAACGAAACTTATGGACATGCGCGTTTTACCCACAGTCAAAAGTCCACCCTTGGGGTTTACCAGCGAGCAATGGAGCGCAGTATCCCGGGAGTCAAGCTTGTCGACCGTATTAAAAACTGAGTATTGCGCTCTAAAACGGGAATCGCGAACGTGGGTCAGACAGCCGCCGAGCTCAAGTGGAACTGGGCTGGACACGTCTGCCGACTGCCGGCTCAGCTATGGGCGAGAACAACAACCAAGTGGACTTCGCTATGGAAAAGTGTTTTTCTTCATTAACTTTGTGAGCTTAAATTCATTCAGAAAATGGGTTTCCTAAATAAATATCGTCGGATTTAATCTTTTTTTTTTCAAATGTCTACATCCGTAACTATAACTATTTATGTTAATCATAATGAAAATCAAAGCACATATTATTATAAACTCGTTTATTTAATGCTGTATTTGCTTTCCATACATCTACATGTATTACTTGCCTAAACAAATGTGGCGTAAATTTCAACGGGAAATGGTATTTCGAGAGGGGCTCGTTTACAATTTAAAATTCCGCGATAAACATATGTAGATAGGGGTAGCATAATAAATCGGCGGGAAGGCAGTCCAGCGGTGCTAGGCAGGGTTAATAAAATTACTTTGATAGCCAATGCCGTGTTTTGTGCCAGTTACGAGGATTCCGTTTAAAGACTTGCTTTTTATTAAAATACAGATAAAAAACAAAAGAGCGGCAGTGAACGATCTTGTTCCAAACATTTGTGTACCTATCTATGAAGATTATGCAAGCTGAAATAATAATATGCTAACAACAAATTTTATACCCCTTACAATTTCTTGTAAATAGTGTTAGCCGGAAGTGTTCTAAATCTAAATCAGCCATGAGGATCCCACTGCTGGGCAAAGGCCTCTCTTCCCCTCCTCCACGCGAGTCCGGAAGTGTTGATTCACAAAAAAACATGTCGTTCTTTCGTTGAAGTACATAATACAAAAAACATCGCTTATTAGGGTTCAATTGTGCAATATCTCACAACTTTTACGGTAAAGTGTGTACTATGGTATTATTTTCGTTAACTGGCTTTGCATTAAATAACATTTGATGCAATTTAAAATGAGCAGCAAACTGAAAGGAACGACTTAACAAACGTTTCCAAGACTTTTAAGAATAATTTTCATCTAAATTGACTCGTCTGAGGTCTGCTCCCAGAGTGCATACCAAGTGACCTGCACAACTGCACCACCATAGAGGCTATAGTTGCACAAAACCGTTGGCCTAATTTCAAGCCATTTGAAGTTTTACGTATAACGATGAAACGCAAAGCAGTAACGTTGTAACGATTAACAAAACTCGTGAAACTGATTTTATTAGCTCCGTTTATGCCGTACCTTGGCTGCTCGTTATGACCCTCGTCACAACAAAACACGGTGAGGATAAAACTTGATGATGTAAACAACCAATATTTTAGCGAAGTGCTTAAAGAACAGACGCAGAGATTAAGGTTACGAAAATTTGCAAATATTTAGGTATTAGGAAAGTAGATTATTAAAATTTTAGTTTCACTAACGAAGCTTTGTTAACAACTACGACTGTTTCGGCTACACTGAAAGCCGTCAATCAAAGTTAATTATTCATTAGTCTTAAAATAGCATGTTTTAAAGGATACTTCATTACTAACTAAATAAATATTACTTTGCAGCCAGATACTGCATCGGTGTTGCCATAACCGATTGAAGTTGATTCTACATGCCTACTACTGTCACTTAGTGTAATTCTTCTTTTTGACTTATTTAATAACAGAGATAATTATAATTTATAATAATTAACTTACAGTCACTAAGAACCTTATTGAGATTGTTAGTGCATTTTAAACACAATCAAGAATTTGTCAGCACATTATTTAATTGTGGAATCAAATAGTGAAAAAAACACACTAATCATTGATAACACGCTTTAGTAACGCTCTTATTTTTTTATTATTATAAAACAAACAAAAAAGCTAAAACTTTATTTTCAACAAGTGACTATCAATTTGAATATCAAAACAGTAAAAAAGTATCAATTGTGTTAAACACCGCCTTTCAATTTCACTTGAAGTATGCTTTCGCTTGCGTACGCCCTGAAAATGTATTTAGACGGGAATTGTAGCTTCCTGCAAACGCCACGCTACTCCAAACGTGATATCGCAGTACATTATTGTAATAACACCACTCGGGGTTTCTTTGACGGCGGGGTCGTGTGTAACCTCTCATTTTCCTTACCGAAATTCAAAGGAGTTCTAACAAAGCTTTGTTTTGCATCGCTCGCTCGACGAAAGCCGTTGAAAGGCTGCCTTTTTAGATAAGGTTCTCTTATAAATTTTCAGCATAGAGCAGACGTGGAACGTTAAAGTTTTTCTGTGTGGGAATGCGAGCAGATGGTGCGATTCTCATTCTAGTTTCGAGGGTCGGAAGTTATTTGCGGAATCGTTTTACTCGTTAGCTGCGGGTTTGGTAATGAATAGAATTATAATATGTGTAGCCTTGAGATGGACTCTGATAAGTGTTTATGAATAACAACTGTTGATCAATATAAAGGAACATTATTTTGTCTGTACCTCAATTTGTTTCCTAAAAACGTTGCACCACTTCCTAGTTTTTCTTAAAAGCTAAATGTATGCGTTTTACTACACACTTTATTTACCTTCCATTGTTATCTGCTCCATAATAAGGTGCACATTGTATAAGGTATGCACTTACAGTTTAAAAAAAAGGCTCATTATTTCACCTTTTTTAAAAAAAATACCACATTCGCTGATTTTTTCTTCTGAGTCAGAATTCTAAAGCACCACATAATTTTTACACAAGTTATAGAGTAACACAAGAAATCAAATCCACAATACTTAGCTTTGTCTTTCTACAAAAGCAGATTCTCACTTACCTATAACAGCGAGACGAATCTGGAAGTTTCTCGTCGGTGAATTCTTGAAGTCAACTCTGCAGCGGTAAACGCCTTCGTCGTCGAGTTGCACCGTGTCGAGGGTTAACGCGGCCGGCCGGGCCACGGTCGCGAAATACGCCCGTGGCCCAAACGCGTTGGGGTCCGACCACTGCAGAGCCTTGTTGAATGACCGACCGCGCACGTCGAAACTGAAAAAAGAAAAACAGAACGTATGTCAAATACCCAGAGACCATTTCCGCAGGGTACACACTTTTTATTGCCTCTCAATTGCACGGAACCGACGTTTTATAGTTTCGTCAAGTTTTTGTTTTCTTTCTAATATTCAGGTTCGTGCTACAGGCGTGTACTTTTCGTGGAACGCGAGTCGCTCGGAATTTTCCGGTGGTGTCGTTTTATTTTGTTAGACGGCATGCCGCGGGATCCTGGATCATTAATAATAATGATATTAAATAAGCTGCCTATTTTTACATTTCTAAATCATACGCTTTTAAAAATTGTGGGATAATATTTTATGTTTTTCAATAATCAGGGGGGCTAAAAAGGCAACATTTTAGATGATTCATATTGACTGACTGACGTTTCATCTAGAGCGCGGTCCGTTTCGAGTCAAAAGTGAAAATATCGCGCTCGCGTAGCTCACGCTCATACAATTTATCAATTCGGGACGCGTGTGAGCGGGCTATTATCACTTTTGACTCGAAACGGACCGCGCTCTAGATGAAACGTCAGTTAGATGATTCATAATATGAATATTTTATCCAATCAAAAATTTTAACAATTATATCAGTTTTTACGTTCATAATGCTATTCAAAAATTTGTTCTCTCTGTTCATAGATGTTTTAAATAACAAAATAATCCTTCGTTATAAACAGGTCCCCAGAGCTAGTAAAAACTATTTCGCATTTAAAACCATTATAGATTTGACGGGGCTTAACTAGAATTTAAACCTTTGAATTACAACACTTTTAGGCACAGGCCAACCTTTGGGAGTCATTGAAATGTAATTTTCTAAATAATTGAGCATCCACAAACGTTTAGACTAAACAAATTATAACTAAGTGATTTAATAATGATATAACACAATTTTCAGTCTAGTATTGCAACTGAATTTATTGATGTATTTGTGTGTGAAATACATTTTATTTATGCTTCAACCTGAAACTAGTACAATACTTGTAATTTTAATGGTAATTGATTATCTTATCATCAATAAATGGTAATATATTTAATTCGTAACTAACCGTCCCAACCTTTTTCTGCCAAATGCCATATAAGACTGTGATGAGAAAAACCCATGAACATTGAAGTATGATTAGTCAATTTTTTCAAATAGTTGAAAAAATGGACTAAATAACCAGTGCCGTTACAGTAACGGAACTATAATTGTGAATTTTAAAACTACTTAGTAAGAGGCCAGCTTATCTAATGAAGGCAGGCTGGGTTTTTTTATCAGTGTAAGTATGCTGTAAACCGGAAAGTTAGCCGTAAGGTGTATATTGAAGACCTTGATATTCTGTAGCGAAGAACTCAGAACCAAACATACTCTGAGTACTTAAGTACTGGGCCATAAAGCACGCGATGTCAAAGAAATTATTGCACAACACACCAAACAAACCTTACACTTTTTGCACCGGTCGTTTAAAAACCCTATTTCTGCAGCAGTTTTTCTACCGGTATTTGTTCGCGTTTATATTCGTAAGAATAGATATTTAAAAGCCGTCGGCGCCCTAATAATGGGGCTAAACGACTTGCGTGATTAATGGTTAAAGGAGAGAGCACGGCTAACAGCTGTGGTTATTTGCTGCTTTTTATGCCAGGCCAAGCACTTGATCACAAAACTATTTTATATAAGTGGCTGGAGTGATGGCGAAACAAAATAGCAGACTATTTTGCTCTGTTATTTAGCATTATCAACATGCAGTATTAAAATTCCGGTTTCTGTAAAAGTCATATCATTGAATAAAAAAGTGGTCCTTGCTGCGTCGGAAGTAATCGGTTTGATTCTTAAGTTAAGAAAATATTGCTGTTTATTCCGTGCTAAATGTGAAAAATTCATACGAATTCTATAGCCTACGAGAATTTAAGTTTAACTTAGAATGTTAATTATGTACATTAATTCACTCCCTTTGTATAACTAAATACATTTTGACTTTAGAGGCTATTTTCAAACATTTGCATTTTCTGTTTACTAAAAAATTTGCCCTGAATATTTTGTACTTTGCGGGCTAGTAATTTAAGTCGGTCTTGTTGAAATTCGTTAACGGTTTTAATTCCTCGTTTTTCTTCATCTGTATTCCTAACAATTTTAGTTAAAGTTTAGTCGACATTTAATTTAAAATTTTAGAAGAAAGTCTGACACCTTGCCTTCACTCCCCTAGAAATAAATTTATGGCCAGGTCTTTCCAGTAAATACAATTTCGCCTTGAAGCCATCAGCATCCTAATAATGGGCCTACATGACGGCAGTGATAAATGGACGCCGGAAAGTGGCTCTCTTCTATGTTTCTTCACTTCTATTTGAGCTGCTAAAATGTGATAGTGTAGGTCGAATTAACTCAAGGGCAAGGTTGTACACGGAAAAGACTTAAAACATGCGCTGATTTATTAGATAGACAATGTCTATGATTCAATTAATTCTTCTGATGACTGGTTGATAAAAGCCACTGGATTGCAGGGTGCACTTTTTGTAGTGTATGAAGTTTGCTTCAACAGATTAAAATTGTTATCATATTCAAATTTACTCGTACATTATTTGCAAAGTATAGTCAGAATTCATCATGGAAATCTTACAACTTTCAATAATGAGAAGGTTAGATTTTCATGTTACGCAAATACTACGTACCTACACAATATAAACCACGAGAATTAGATACTATAAAATAATGGTTAATTTACATAGCCATATTTCCATCTATTGAATGTCTTTGAAATCTATTTTAACTTGTCGGTTTTCCTACGCCTTTCCTACGGCCAAAATTGAAATCTGATATTTGGTTCAAAATGGCACGGTAAGCAACCACGAGTTATTTGTATCTATTCCATTTCGAAAAAACTATAAAAAACAAATGATATAACGAAAAGTGCGCTTGTAACTTGAAGGTTTAAAAGCAATCAATTTGCGAAAACTGAACTAAAAGCGGCTGAAAACAAGTCAAAAATTAATTGGTGGAATATCAGTGCAAGCGATATTGGAGATTTAACGGGGTTATGATTCTGTTTTTTTCGAACAGGCTTCAAACTATTTGTCAGGCTACGATAACGTGACTTTTTACTGGTGTAGTGCTGTGTTGGGCATTTTAGTAGCTATCACGGAACGACTTTTGTGTATTTTCAAAACAGTTTTTACAAACAAAAGATTACAGGTTGTGTTGACATATTCTACATACCTACTGTTATACTGTTTCAATGCTTACTGAAGTATTTATTTCTTGGTATAGTAATCGCGCTCAAGACTTTTCGTTCCTCCGCCTATGCTAGGCACTCCTCAAGTGTATGTCTCACCGAGTTATCCAGATCATCACAGTGATGACACCTTCCGTCAGGCTCTGGCCTATTCGACCCAGGAACATCCCGAAGCAGCAATGCCCCAAGAGGACCTGTGTCAATCGGTACGGCAGTGAATCGTGTCACCGCTGTATCCACTACCCGAACACTGGGAGCACCGCCTCGATGGTCTAGAGGCCCGCTCCCGGCACTTCTAACCTCTTTAGCCACGTAGGGCGCACTGTCCTGCTCATGGTTAGCCCGCTGATGACCTGTACAGGTTACTGTACTACGGGCAGGTGACACAGTGGTCGTTTCTTCAGTTATAACAACAACATGGTATCAAAGACCTTCAAGTTGAATCACCCAATAGGTTTCAACGAAAACAGCTACAAGTACTTTTTTGTGCGATCCAAACATTTAAAATGCATCAAAACGTTGACGTGACGTCAGCAAAACGATGCAATTTCGTTGTGAAACACGAGTTGTCGGTAACCCTTTCTTTTCTGGCTTCACTTCCGATAGCGGATCGCGCAGTTTGCGCGGGATTGTGTTCCCTGTTCGACCTCACCGTGCAAATGGTTTCGAACAAAAAGTGTAATATAGGTCGCGGCACCTAAGTTTAGCGCTGAGCGACCCGTGGAAGGGATAGCTGCGCATGGTACCGTCGCGCACGGAGAGTTTTATCAAGTAATCATTAAGCATCATATAACAAATAATTAGTAGTTGAAACAATGTTCATTATGTTATTCTAAAGGACTGACAAACTTAAAATAGTAAGTAGCAAAAATAATTATGAAAAAAATATTAAGGCGATGGGTATGACTTTTGGTATTTAGCCTTGAATTTTGGAAAGTTGCCCTCCTGTGCGCGATAGATGGCTCGCAGTGTCGCTATGATGATTGCTAGAAAGTATGACATAAACGTTATGTGAGTATCACAGAGAAAACAATGCACGTCATAGACCATTTTTCGTGCTTGTCTTTTCAAAACATTATTTCTCCTAGGCATATTCACATATGAAATATAAATAGTAATGTTTACTCTTCGAAACAAAAACAAACTTAACAAAAAAACTATAACAAAACTTAACAGCAATAACAAAACGATTTTGTACGCGACGGTGCTCTAGGATGTGCGCGGGACTTGACATCAGTGCGGGGGACGTAATGCGACCGGAGAGCCAATCAGCGCTCCGCTCGCTCGCCCTTCGTCCCTCTAAACCCCTGTGATACCTTATTTTCGTCTTCTGCGCAGAAACGGCCAGCGCTAAAGTTACGTGCCGCTACTTGTACGTCGTGTAAACTTGGTTTCGACACGACATTAAAGTCGCTATTTACCGCACAGATTGGAAACCGGTGGGCGCTTTCTTCACAAGCACATGTTCGAATAAAGTAGAGCAAAGTATTGTTGAAGTTACGTTGAAAATTCACAAATTGGATGCATTCGGTGTCTAAGAATTTCGTGAATGTAACTTGCTTCGGAATATTCTCTTCTATTTTATTTTTCGATAGAATAGTTTTCTTTGTTTATTTTTAACTACCGGCCGCCCGCGACTTCGCCCGCGTGGGTTTAGGATAAAAAAAGTGATTTAACTTCATAAATTGTAGCCTATGTGTTATTCAGATGCATAAGCTATGTTCTTGTTAAGTTTTATTAAAATCCATCCAGTAGTTTTTACATGAAGGAGCAACACGGCACATTTACACATACAAACTTTCGCATTTAGAATATTCATAGGATAAATCAACGTGGGCGGAGATATTAAATAAATATAAAGGCCGTCTTGTTGTCATTATTACTCAACAGTTACTTCAGTAGGTAATTTACAAAAACTCGTGAAAAATAAGGTACAATTTAGGAAGGCTTTGTAGCTGAAACCGATATAATTATGCAGCCATTATCAACAGGTCCGTTGGTGCCATTGTTAGTAAAACATTGAAGATTGTTAGTTCAAATTCTTATTTTTAAAAAGGCACAAAACATTTAGAGTCTTTTGTTCTTGTCGCTGTGCCCAATCATTACTAATTTGAGTGACGTTAGTATGAAGTTGAAGGGGTCATTATTACCCAAATAATGTCCCTGTCCAGGGATATTAATTTCAGCTTTACCAGTACAAAATAAAAAAAGAATCCGTAAAGTGGTTTCTACGTAAATACACGTTACGTGCATTGCAAGCATTAAAAAACATGTTTGACAATATAATAGTCACAGCTAGTCAAAGTTTACGAGACAACACATGCAAACAGCAAAATCAAACTCCCGAGCATTCGTTGCTGTAATTGAAGTATGGAATCAAATTAATGTTTGCTGTCAAACAAATTACCTAAATGGATATGCGAGCTTGTTTGCGGATGACAAACAGAACAAAGACATAGAGTTTTAGTTAGAAGGCAATAATAATTCAGTTGGGAATGGTTGAGAAGATGTTTTAAATAATGTTTAGTAACTTTACGACCGTTTAAATGTCCCAGACTGAGTTTTTTTCTAGAAGACCAAGAAGCTTGCTAGGATACTCGTAGCTAAACACAGCTTTTTACTTTTAAGGTATTGTACTAATTGCATTTTTTTTCAGTTTGTTCTGCAGACTAAAAAAGTCTTAAATATGTGTAAACAAGTGCTTTGAAATTGTGAAATTCACCTCTAGAAAAGATACACAATTACTGTAGTCCTAAAGCTATATTATTATATGGATTGGTAAAAGTATTCAGTACACCAACATAATGCGACTCTACCACCGGTGTCGGTCAGCTCTGTACTCAGAAAAAAACTTCAAGTAATTCAGTTGATATTTTTTCAAATATGTTTTTACGTTTTAAGCTAAATACCTTAGATTGTAAGAACAGCCACTTAGTTTATTGTGCCACTTTTTGCTGCAGGCTGAACGCAAAGGCGCACTTAGCCTAATGCGGGTTAATAAACACTAACATACTACGTGTAAGAATATTCGTTTTCTATTTCAGTGAACATATGAGTCCTCGGAGGCTTAGAGACTTCGTTTTTAAAAAGAAAATCCGACATTTTATTTAGTAAAACTAGTATTGTAACATTTATGTAAACAAACAAAAAAACAACTTTTTTTTTATTTAAGTATGATCTTAAAACAATGACACGTTCATTCTGTTATTTCGAGCATTAATCAATGCAATTCATCTTTATAAATAGGAAAATCAGGCACACTGTATACAGATTAAACAAAATTGCGAAGTGTATCAGCGTGTGGGATGGAGATTGGGAGGGAAGGCCTTTGCCCTGCAGTGGGACGGAACGGGCTGGTTTAGGTTTAGTATTAGCTTGCATTGCTTTGTTTCGGGTACCAATAGTGTCGAATACCCCAGTGAACCTGAATAAACTTACAAACCACTCTTTGTGCCTTTGGGTCTTTTTGGTTTATAAACCATAGTTTGTTCAAGGCCACTCCGTACCCTAGAAGACTTGTTTTCTTGTAATTGATATCATCTTAAATTCTAATACAGTTTAATACCTATACTGTTTTTATAAGAGGTTGTCCTTTACAGTGTTCTCAAACTTTAGTAGAGGAAACTGTGAAATAATGCTTTCGGTATAGAGGCTTTAACGTGCCCTGAAACTTAACAGAAATTGCCAACCTCCGTACGAGCTTAGGCAGGTTCATTAAAACTGATAAGGTTCAGTAAGAAACTGTAATTTAAGGACCGCTTTGCCGTACCTTAATAACTCTTGTTAAATATTTACCCTGAATAAACTGGAGTGTGAATGTGAATCCGATGTGCGTGATAGCGAAGCCACAACAGCGAACCTATCTTTTTATAAACAGGCTCGTCCAACGGCTTGCATCCAATTATAATGTTAACGATGTATCAGATAACATTATGCTGTAGGTACTCGATAAGGTTAACACGTAATACGGTTAAAGTTAAATATAGATTCGCCAATAATTCGCGAGGCTATTTGTTTCGCATCATTTCTTTGTCTTTGACTACTGTTTTTTGAAACAGTTTTTATTGTGAAATCAAGTTTTTGTCTCATAAACTTTTATAATACTTAAATCCCATTTTAAACGCCTAAAATACACTTGATTCTTTAACAGCCCATTCTTAGTCAACTTAAAAATTACTAAAATTTCGATTTTGATTGTCCAAGCCCAATATATTATAAGATTAGCTACGTAGGCTACATCAACTCACATTTCCAAATAATTGAGTGTGTCAGATCTCTTGCTTTAGTTTTTGTAAACCATATCTTGTTCTGGTGACGCGATGACTCTATTAGTAATTCACAATATATACTTTAAAAGTTACACCATAGTAAATTTTCACATACCTTCTAACGTAACTATATTGTTCACTCTCAAAACTCTGTACAAAAAACAGATCGACATAATGATAAATAATGATGCAATGTATCAATGTACAACCTGTGTTATTATTTGTAAAGTGCAAATAATAATTTTTAAGAAGTATTTTTGAAGTAAATAATGAAAAAACAACATTTTCAGAGCGTCAAATTTTGCTGAAAGTATTCGTTATTACTTTTTAATTTATCTGATATTCGCGAGGTGAAGGCACGCAGCGCATTAAAACCAACTTGTCGATCACAAAACTTTTCCGTTTTGTTGTTCTACTAACCCTAACAAAAATAAAGAGTTCATAAACAAAGTTTATTTAAAATTTACTTCGTGCAAGTAATTTTGAACAAATTCCGAACATAAACAAGGGATAAATTCGATTGTTTCAGGTTGAATCTGTCAGTGGGTCGGCCGTGAACGGCACGGAAGTCCCTATACTCCGGAGATCCGACTTCCGGCAACGGTAAATCAATCTTCCTTTTTCAGGATTTCGTGTTGTTTGACCTGACATGTTTTTTTGGTATTATTTAGTACTTCAGATTCAGTTTATTGAATATAACTCAGCCTTTCAACTCATTTTTTATTGAGGACTACCTGCACTTCACAGAGTTTTCATGTAAATACTGCTTCGATTCATCATTTCGCAGAGAATTAATGCTAAAAGCTTTTCAACAGATTTCATTCAGAGGTTTATCTTACAAACGCAAACAAAAACTCACTACACTGACACAAAATGTACAGTGCAAAAAACTGATAGCTGAAAAAAAAATGTTTTACAATGTAACAAAAGTCTTACCAGCACCAACTTCAAGAGTGTAACAAAACTTAGTTGACTAAGTTACTTTCGGTTCTGTTGAATGCTTTATTGACCCACCAGTGCATTTAATAACATAACATTCGCAAACAATGCATTTTGCATGAAAACAGGGTTATTTCATTGTTGACGTCCAACTGACCACTAGCGGTTGGAAATAACATAATTATCGATGGTCAGCTGCCCCAGAAGAGAAATAAACCGCATTCGAACTAAAATTAACCCAGTTGGACAGACAAGAACGAAATGATTGGTTGATTTTATGGGCATAAAACAAAAATACTTCTTCTGTAGAGTGTTGCTACTACTAAGCAACAGAAAGTTTTCATAGAAAATATATTTTGCACGTAAATTAGATACTAAATATCACAAATCTTGGAAATCTAAACAAATAACATGAAAGTTATGCAGCTCTTACAAGTATAGCTGTCCCTTTTACTTCTATAGAAAATTAACAAGACCGCATGAAATTGAAGGCGTGCTTAACTTTGACTGACTTTTGTTAATATGGGGGTACGATGCTCATTCGACATATTTTGTGATATTTTTAGCTTGTAACAGTCTTGCACCTGCAGTATACATAAAAAACTTAGTACTTAGCTCTAGCTCTTCAGTAGTGTTTTTTCATAATACCGGTACGTTATTTGATGCAAAAGAATAATATCAGATGATGATTAGGTGATAACTACGACAAGAGCAACTCAAACTGCTCCTTCAAAAGATAAAAAAGATCAAAGAGCGTGCTTTCTATTCCAACGAGAGCTTTAGAAATTATTCTAAGCAACTATCTAAAATTGAATTTTCAAATATTTTACAATGACTCACTGACACACAATGACGAAGGAAAAAAGTATTTTTCATTGGTTTCCGTGGAAAACGAATGAAATGGGCAACGAAAAATATTTGAAGTTTTTTTTTATCAGATCTTTGTTCATGTAGATTTGAGGCCACGTATCAATGCAAATGGTGAGAGCCAGTCTCAATAACCCATCCACTAATAATTTAATGTCAAATTAGGAACCAATTGTACTACACGTGCGCAACAATGTGAGACTTATAGGAATGAGACATACCCCGAATTCACAAACGTCAATCACAACAGCATGTGCTCACGCTCATGCTGTGAAATGTCAATAGAAACGAAAGCGACAGCATGAGCGTTAGCGCGTGCTTAGCGTTGATTGATGTTTGTGAATTCGGGCGATACTTAGTTCCGTTCATATTGCGATTTTGCCCAGATTGCTCGTTTATTAAAGTATCGTACACATCGCAAGTTTTTTGACGCACGGTACAAACACGCCACTGTGAAAGGTTTCAAGTTATCGCGCACGGGTAGTAGTTAGCTGCAGTTATTGCTTGTGTTCCACCAACATAAACGGCCTATATACTTCCCACTGCTGGGCACAGGCCTCCACAGTGTTTCACCAAAGATAGATAAAAATTCTAGCCGGTTCTTCTCGCTACAAAAAGAACAGTCCGAATCCTAATAGTATGTTTGTCTACAGTGTAAGTATTTTGTTTATCCATATTATTATAATGCTTAATAACTGTGTCTATCTCTCTCCCTGCTGTATATCCCGTATGGTGACATGGTAAATAACTTTGTCTATGATTGGGTATATTATACTTTGGTTAATTTGAAAGTATTTGTAGTCTATTTGAATAAAAGCATTCTGATTTGATTTGATTTCTCAGACTTAGGTATTTGTTTATTGTCATCTGCATAGCTTCGCAAATGCATAATACAAATTTTCTAAATATGAATTATTTATAATGAGACAGCGGTAAGAGATAGATTGGGCTGGTAATGTCTAAAAAGTTTTACTGGCAACTGTGAGAAGATTATTGCGACCGGCTGTAAAAAAGCTACGCGCGATAAAAAGATTTCTTTCATTCTTGTCTTTGTTTCTCATATTTCATGTTTACTTCGGCATTAGTGCGAATGTTTACTTGGAAGGGAGAGCAGGGGTTGCCAAAGTGGGTAATGTTGGGTTAACATCTTGAGTTCCGGATAAAGTAGTCAACAGTGTGGATTCCAACAAGAAGAAGTAGATACTTCAGATGTTTTCAAAACACTTCAAGCGCAACCAATCAAATCAATTATGAGTTGTGTTAAGTCTAACCTGACTGCAGCATTGTTGTTTGTTAATGAAATAACAATTTTATTTGTAACTATTAAGCATCGTGGCTGCAATTTCGCGCTTAGATATGATCAGAAAGCCTGCTTTGTGTTGATTTCATCTTGCGGCTTCCACCGATAAACAACCCAAGTAACGCGGATGATGAACGGTAGTCTTTTCCCCTTTGCCACGTTTAGTTCTAATTCAATCAGAAAAGTATGGGTTTCAAATTGTTCCATTTGCCACGATGGCAACAGTCTGTATGCTTCAGACTGGTCTAGTAGATAGTTTGCATTATACCAGTGAGTGTTATCAGATATTATTATGATTTACTTAAATTGTGCTAAGTTTTGTTATTACAGTCTGTTTGTTCGTTGCCTTACAAAAATCTTATCAACAAACTCACTTATAGAATCGTTTAAAAGAATGCAATTATGATAACTAGTGATACACATCAATTATTAGAACATGAGTTGACCTGTTATTTATGGTATAGAATATCCTTGTCAGTAAGGAAAACCTAACTATTGCCCGACATTAATAAAAGTACAAAATAAATGCCTAACTACCCAAGCAGTGTAAAAGATAGACAAGACAAGATAAGTATTTCTTGTACAACAGCCTTATCATCAAGTATAGTCCATTCTATTAACGAGGTCCATTACAGGCTGTATAGAGGAAGATATTAATAAGTTTGGTTCTGCAGTTAATTAGGGCGGTCAGTATTACCCTGCGGCAGCAGATAAGCCTCTCGGAGCCCAAGACATTAATCATTTGACAAATTTATGTGATTCAACGTTAGATGTGTATATCGGACATTAAGGACAACAATCTATTGACAATGGGCTAGTTAGCTTATGTTGTAATTTAAGCATACCTAATTTTCGTGTCTTGTTATATTGTTATACACGTTGCTATACACTACATTGAGGAAAAATACAGAAACTTTTTCGTTAGAAGTCAATTTTTGTATTAAATTAAATGTTTTAAAAAAACACAGATTGAAATGCCCTTAACTAACTCATCAGTAATAGTCTTTTTCACTGGGTAGAGATAAAATAACAGAATTATGGATATCTCCACACATATTTGTCCCTTTTTAGTTACGGGGAGTAACTTCGAACTCTTTCTCAACAGTTTACTGCCGCCAATTCATAGAGCTTAACGCTCCAGCCGCTACTACCGTTAAAGCACTAAGGTGTTTTATTACAAAACGGGCCCTAAAGTGGACGAAATCTTTTCTATCTTATGGCTAATAGACAAAGCATAGTCACCTATAAATGGGCTTCCCTCCGGTGGCCTTCCCGGCGCGGAACCAGAGTACCATGTACACTCGGTCCTCGTTTGTGTCTGGCGTGACGTCACAAGGCAGTGACGCCGTCCGCCCCAGCACTGCGTCCACATCCACTGTTGAAACTGAAACAAAGAACAGGTGGAATGAGAATCAAATAAAACTGTTAAATAAAATAAATATTTTACCAAATGAAAGTTCAGGTAATTTCATAGATTTTCTGGCTTAATGAGCAATTAAGTGTAGGCGTTCTTTTTGATAGGGTGTGGTGGCTCAAGCAAGAAAATAAAACTGAGCTTTACTACCACTGTATCATTGCTTTTAGAAGTAAAACAAAGTTCACAACTCTCGTAGCAACTAACTATATAGTGCGTTACGAGTTCGTAGCATCATCCGTAGCCGTAGCACTGCATGAATGCGCTACGTGACGTATGTCTGGCGTTTAGGTTTTTTCAGCTTTCGCCTTAATTTTCGCACAATATGGATTATTTTTCTTATTTTATCTTTTACTTTATGAACAAATAACTGTAAGGTAATTTCTTCTTCGTAACATAATTGGCCCTTAAATTAAAACGACAAGCAAAGTCAAAATAAAGTCATTCAACTTATAAAGCATCGTGATGGCAATGATGAAAGAACAACAATAGTTTGTTTTCTGTTTTATTTTTAGAAACTCCATTTGAATTTAATTGAAAATGCTAATTACTGGATAATCTCCACCACAGTCACTACAAGTGAAGTACATTTACCTACAACATTATGCAGCTGATAGGGTGAACGAACAAAGAAAATGTTTTGATTAAAAAATAACTGTGACAGAGCACTTTCCAATCGTAAAATCGAATAAGCTAAACAAATAATAGTTCTAAATGGAAATAAATACCATAAACTTATTTTTTTACTTCATAATTACTTAATATCTAAAAATAAAAGTGACTATCAAATTATCTAAAAATTATAATAATGGTGTTAAATAGTTTTTTAGATAAATATAAATTCTCATACTTGTAAACATAACAAATAGTTACAAAGGGATTCCAGCGGAATTCCTGGATCAAGTTAACCACAGTGTAGTTTCAATTGAGATCATGTAATATACCACTAGGGAATAATCTAATTAAGTTAGATTAATACATATCTTAGCCATTACTCATAGTCTATCTTGTATTGATTATCTAGGTAGATATTGCTGTATAATATTTTGGGGCTGTAGATTTTGTTGTCATGAATAAATAAATGGAGGAGGGGAAGAAAGGCCTCTGCTCAGCAGTGGGATCCTCATGGCTGATTTAGATTAGATTAGAATAAATAAATATTTAAGGTGAGCAATAAACTAGATAATGTATTATTAATACATACTGTAAGCGTAATTATTATGATCATTAAACTTTTGTGAACACAAAGTGTGAAATAAACTATGACTCAGGAGTTCATACAGAAATGCTGATATTTAAAACAAATAAAAAACCGAAAAAATATTCAAGCAGACCAATTTCTCAATTAGTTCCAATTAGGGTCAGTACCTTCAAATCTAACAAATACTAGATGCTGAAAAGACCTGCAAAATACTCTGCAGTTACTATTTTTCAAGGTAACAACACCAACAATAAGCACTGTGTAGTAGTAACAGTTTTTGAACAATCCAACAGTAGCATATAGTTTTTTCTTCAAGTTTAACGCTACTTCTAGCCCTAAATAGAAAGATATTCTTTTATGCACACTAGAAGAACTACAACAGTTAAGAAAGTCAAAAGAAAAACGAGGTGAATCTGAGTGACTATAGTCCGTTCGCGTTATGAATGCAGTAATTTCATACTTGTCCTTCGATCTAACACGCCCCCTAACCAATCAAATCATTCCTAATTAGAAAGTCAAATCCACAGCGACCAGTTGAACGCATACTTTAAAATTAAATTTAAAAACTACTGCATTCTTAACGCGAACGGACTATAGTCCTCGGTGGGTCATTCCCTGTTGTGCGATTACAATACTATTCCAACAATGTCTTGTCATTTCTATAAGCCATTCTCATTAAGCGAGATAGCAATCTTTTCACCGAAAAGCTAATTTCAGTTCTCCGATTTGTCGACGCAGTACAATCTCCACACTCGGGGCGGAGTTTGCTTTTGTAATCGAAAACAGAACTGTTATCAGAAATTCAGAACTTAATTAGATGGGAGTAATGGGGGGGGGGGTAATGCACCTAATGCAATGGCATTGGTTGAAAAGAGCATTTACGTGAATAATAGAAGACAAAGGATTATTCATTGTTAGATCTTTGTCAGCACAGAGACAACAAGAAATGATGGTAAAGTCTTATTTTTTGACTCCTAAGGATGTTTATCGCATTCTACATTTTGTAACCCTGGTACTTAGAACACTTTTCCATCGGAACTTAGGCTTGGACCGAGTCACAAATTCATATTACTGAATTGGTGTATTTATGTGTTATATATTTCAGTCTTAATGCACGGTTTGGTTGAATTTAGCAACTGAGCTCTAAGATTCTGTGAAATTTAAGCAAAAAAAAACTTTTCAGTGTATTTCATTTTCAGTTCGGAAGGCTTTTTCATAATACTGTGGCAACATTATATATATATATATATAAATTTATATATATATATCTATATAGAGATATATATAAGACGTCTTCTTAGAATTCGCAACCTTGTAGCTGGAGTCACGAGTTCAGAGGATCAGATTTTGTGTTACATCACTTTAACTAGTTATTTAATACTTAGTAATCGACTCTGATAATTATGATGTATTTTTATTAATAATTGCTTTCTAAAGTTCTAAAAACCCCAATTGACCAACTTACTACTTACACATAAATAAGCAAAAATGTATATAAGTAGAGTCAAGATAATAGCAGAAATATTCCCGCCGTGAAAAAGTGGTAAACACCAGCTCTTAAGAACAGCTTTGTAATATAGCCGCCATAATGAGAGTCTATGATATATTACTTCTGTTTGTGAACAAAGAGCTTCTAAGTGAATAACAGTGTTGCCAGTACACGTTCATGATTCCCAGCTCTTTCTCGAGGACATAAAGGTCGCATGAATATAAATAGGCGTAATATTAAAACGGGTCCGATTCAACCGTCGCGTAATCCGCTTTCTTTGCGGTGGAGTGTCAGCAGTCGCGAGTGATGCGCCCCATCGCTCATACTTAGGGAGAATTTCAATTTACTGCCTCTGTTTATAGCTTATACTGTGGTACCTCTGTTTATAGCTTATACTGTGGTACGTCTGTGTGGGGAAAATAAATTGAACTTGATGAGATGTGGGCTTAAGCGTTTGCTTGAAGCTTTTGGTATGAATGTGCTGCAGATGTGATGATGTGATGGGCAGAAAAAAATATTTGGTGTTCACTAATTCATCTTGTTGTTTCCTGCAGAAAAACCTTACGCCCAAAACTTGAAATGAGTAAGACAGTTCAGCTTCAAAAATACTTGTGAATCTAGGCAAAAGAATCATTGTTAACAAACGCTGCTTTAGGCTACAAATATCTTATAACCTATGTTATAATTATTTAGCATTTTCCATGCAGTATTTTTAGTGGTAAAAGTAGTCCTCCGGGTCGCGAAAGTGCTCGTATTAAGTGGAGTTAGTGAACTGATGATAAGTGTGTGTGATAATTATCACAGATAATTTGAAAACTGAAAAGTGAAGAAGCTAAAATGAAAATGGCGCTTAGGAGAAAACAAAAAGTAAACCTCAAAAATAAATAAACATCTTTATAATAATCTAACGCTATAGAATAGATAACCATTCGTAATAGTCATTTTCCTATCAATTATGCTAAGCGTCTCCATGCAGAAATCCATTCCCGGCCATAGAAGGCTCAAGG
The DNA here is from genome assembly GCA_950022985.1 of Udea ferrugalis. Lineage (NCBI taxonomy): Eukaryota > Metazoa > Arthropoda > Insecta > Lepidoptera > Crambidae > Udea > Udea ferrugalis. The sequence goes on from OX465533.1 coordinate 8,158,765, forward strand.
AAGCAGACAACAGGATTACTTTGTATTGATATTACGCCAGTATTTCAGTAATTTTCTCTTAGTGACGTTATAGCAGTCGTTCCTGCAATCGTCTTTATAAAAGAGCTTGGGGGAACAGCGTAAAAGCCTCAATGAAAATAAAAGGAAAACGAAATTTCCACCTAAGATAGAAAAGCTGTACCAAAGCGAGCCGAGGGAGGATCAGAACTTGAAAAATAACAGTTTTTCTCTCGTATTGAAATGCATATTAATTCAATTTCCAAAATCAACAAATATTTAACGTTAATGCCTCTAATGTTTCCGCAATGAATCTATCACTTTAATAACACCAATTCATTAATTTAAAATAATGACGGACGATGTCTAATGCTAAATCGGGTCATTTATCATCGAAATTGAATTATTATTGAATAAATTCAGCCTCATTTCATGTTTAGCCACAAACGCAGTTTTTGATAAGAAAATGTTAGATCTGATTAGAAAAACAGTCCCGAAAAGCCCGAATTTTTAGCGACTCTATAGCACGCCACCACGTCTAGTCGCATTAAGATAAGAGTGGTGAAATGAAATTCCAAATCGGTTCCCGTCTTTATTCCGATGTCACAACTTCTGGTCTGGAATAATTCCACAATAAAGCTGTTGTGACAAAGCCGCGCTTTGAGAATGTCACGCATTATATATTGGAAATATGAATTATATTAGATTGTGGCGTTATAACAGGATAAGGTACGGTTACACTTTTCTATTACAGTATTTTTCTATTATTAGTCAATCTAACGTGTAATTATTTTAAATAACGCTAGTTGCTCAGTTAATAATAGTGCTAGTTATGTTTGAAGTAATAACGTTACTTATTAGACATCGTTTACATCGATTTTTGATTGCTTGCGATCATCGAGCATTACACAAAACGTAGCTATGGCGTGTTTTAGATAATGTTCCTGAATCGTTAAAAACTCGTTTCAATGTTAGAAAATTAACGGTACCTACATGAACACAATTATTGTTTTTTGTGTCTTTTTGTCCGTAGTGGCTGCTGATTTCAACCAGCCAACAAAACAGCTGAGATCGACACGGCGTAATTGAAATGAACTAGAAAGTCATTCAACTTATTACAAGCGTCAAGTCTGTCCACTGAAGGAGTCTCGTGTCACGTGACACTAAACTATCACGCCACTTTTTAGCGTAGTGCTAAATGTGGACTCGAGTGCAATGACGTCACGATACGATTTATGCAATGTTTTAAAAATATCGAATCTTAATCAAAAAATAATAATCCTCTTGTCTGAAGCGGTTAAAAGTTACTGGGCAAATGTGGTTCATGAACCAATCGCGGCACTGTCGTCATGGTGGGGTCACCTCAACTACACCCACGTGGGAAGTGCCACTAAAATCTAACAAGACCATTTTGAGAAAAAAGGAATTAAGAATACATTTGTTTGTACTGAAACTAACAATCTTACTAATATTATAAATGTGAAAGTTTGTTTGTGTGGATGGATGTGTTGCTCCTACACGTGAAAACTAGAGATTGGATTTTATAAATTTTTACAACAATTTATGAAGATATATTGCTTTTTTTTATGAAATGAGATCTTTCCGTGAGGAACAACTGTGCTTTTTAATGGAGATCAAATGTTTGAGTCATGCTCAAAGGGGTGTAAATAGAAAATTACTATATTATATTTGTACACAATTAGCGCCAATCGGATTTTGGATCTGTGAATTTGGCAGCAACGCAACTGAAATTTACAGACTACGTGAAATAGAAAGTCGTTCTACATAATAAGCGTGAATTCTATCCACTGAAGGAGGCTCGTGTCGCGTGGCACTAAACCATCGCACTCATTACCGTGGTGCCGAATGTGGACGTGAGTGCAATGACGTCACAATACGATTTATGCACTGTTTTAAGAATATCGAAACTCAATAAAAAAAAATATACTTTAGTCATAAGCGGCTAACAGAGACTGGGCAACGGTGTTCATAAACCAAACGCGGCACTGTTGTGGCATTTATGTGAGAACACACCCACGTGCGAGGAGCCACCGAAATCTGATTCGGCAGATTTAAAAAAAAAACCTAAAATAATAATACTTTAGAAAATGAGACCATTTCTTAAGAAAAACTGTACTCTTTAATGGAAATCAATATTAAAAATAAAAAGAAAATCACTACATTTATAATTTGATCATAATGCGCGTTGATAAAAAGCAACTGAAATTAACAGACTACGTGAAATAGAAAGTCGTTCTACATAATAAGCGTGAATTCTATCCACTGAAGGAGGCTCGTGTCGCGTGGCACTAAACCATCGCACTCATTACCGTGGTGCCGAATGTGGACGTGAGTGCGATGACGTCACGACACGCGATCGCAAGCTTTGACTGAAATGGAACGTTCGTAGCTGATATTGGGTAGCTAGCTTTTTTAATCTTTGAAAAATACGTGATACAAGCGATGTCATTCACTTGTATCAGCAGTATGTGTGCTGCCTGAAAAGCTCAAACTACGGATGTGAAAATTTCATTTCCTAATTTGGATAAGTTCCTAACGTTTGTATCTAGAAGCATGGTATGGTGGAACTCTTGTGGTTGAACCAACATTGTTGTTTTAAACGTGAATAAGAAAGTATGTGTAATGACTTAGGATTTTTAGTCGAGAATCTTTTTCTTGGAATTGAGAGGCAATTTTAGGTAAGTAGTATTTTTTTGAGTTATATTTACTTGTACACAGAAAAAAACAATGGTTATAAACTAATGATTTGGTATTATAAACTAACAACTACATTTTATTAATTGAATCTAGTTTTTATTACTTTAAAAGTTATTGAATTACATTATAAGTAATTTTTGTTGCTAAATGTTCTACCCTGCAACCACAAGATAATCTCATTTGTTTAAAATTCAAATACAAGTTTATTCAGCGTTACAGAAATCTTTTCTAGTGATAAGTAGGTTTACCCTTAACTTTTACTAGATGTAATTTGAATTTTAAGCAATTTACCAAAACGAAATCCCAATTTGGACCAAAGGCACCTTCGATTAACTGAAAAGAGTTTTAATATAAAGCTCGAACAAAAAACTTAGGCAGTATTTCATTACAATCGAGCCGATAAATTTTCCGACTCCATCTGGTTTGTGCCTTTAAAGACACTTAAAATTCTCTTTAATAGGCATCTTTTAGGCGATTTTTAACTTTATTTTCATTCTTTAGTCGACTAGCTGATTTGCTTGTTTGGAGATGTGCTACCTGATTTGTTACGGACTGTGGGTTCAATCTCCGATATTATTATTTTTTTATTGCACAAAATTGCAAAAATAAGTACTACTGTTAGTTGATCTTTTTTGTGGCATCATCTACCAGTCAACTGCAAGGCTTAACAGAGAGTTTGGTGTAGAGAGAGATGATGTTCAAGTGAACCTGAGTTGTTAAAAAATATACTTACATGTTCGTTTTGTATTACGGTGATAAGATTCACCGTTAAAATCAAGATAGTGCAACCAACGTTAACTCTTCATCAGTCGACACCTGACAATAAAATATGTAATCCGCCCAAAAAGAACCAGCGCTGAGTACAAAAGGCTACCCTATTCAGGGTGTCTGTCACGCATCGAAAGTGGGTGAGATGGGCTGACACAGCCCGTTGTGGCTGCGAATCCTTACCTTTTTGCCCGAGGAACCGCCCTGCGTGCCTCGGTATACACAATAAGCCAATTTTAGACTCGAGACATTGGAAAACGGACTTTGAATAAACAAACGTGTTCAAGATTCTGATGTTACGTGCAAATAGAGGAGAGGTGCGAGCCAGAGTCTGTTCTTTGGAAATGGAGGACACCGATACCGAAGGATTATTGAATGTAAGAGAGATTTTATTCTAGTTTTCTTGTAAATACTACTTTAGCAAATATAAAAATAATTCTTTGTTGAAATTAGGATAACTTTTACATTATAATATTTTTCGAGTGAGATCGTAAAACACTTCGAACCAACAAGCCAATTTTAGGATGGGTTTCGTTTAAAACTATTTGAGTAATTGACAGCTTGACATTAGAGATCTCTGAGAAAAGGAGCTAAATTAGAGAGAGAGATGGAAAGCACCTCCAAAAACAGCAAATGAGAGAAAAGAAGATATCGAAACTAGTATACACTAGTAGTACTACAAGCTTGTTTTATAATAATAATATTTACTGCAAGGAGGTGAGCCTTGAGCAACTATTTTGGAGCTCGGTACGGCACAACCTGCGCACTCCTAGGTGTGATGTCTTTTCTGTCTTTTCGACTGTGCTGTGTTTGTGATAAATGTTAATCATATTACCTCAACTCATGTTAGGTTTTCTTCAAAGGGATTTGAACTAATTTTAACGACAGGACAAGAAGCACTCTAAAAACATTCGAATACTATTTATGATAAGTCATTGTATTCGTCAGCAAATTCAAGTATTTATCAAGCAGTTAACCCCCATTAATTACTTAATCGTTACAAGTCACAAATCAGAAACGCCATTCCCAAAGTAAGATGTCGTTCTTCTAAGTAATAAAACATTTGTACAAAATTAAATCGTTTTAGAATTTGAGAGCTTTTAAACTTTTTGAACTTTTGATTTGACAAAGTAACGGGCAAGAAGTTATTAAATTATTCAGCAATAACTTTTGCATTTCAAACTGAAGTGGAATTAAAATGTATTTTAGTACTTTCTATGCCCTATTAAAGATGTACAATCTATACATATAAAACGAAGCCGGGGTTGTTACTCGGCCGATTTTCCGATTATGATTGCTGGATTTGTCTCCTCAACTAGGAAACTAAATAATTTAAAAATCAATCTTCTCAATCTTCCAGATTGAGTAATTATTCAATTATACAAATTCACGGAAATATAAAAATCATGTTTACATCGAAGGCAGGGTTTATCGGAGCTCATTATTATATTATTTGACCTTTTAAAAACTGACTAAAAATGTATTACTTTTGATCAAAATGAAATAATTCGAAACGCACTTCCTAGCATTTGGAATTTCATAATTTTGGGAAGTGATTTATGGAATATTCCTGCAATTTAGTTTCAGGAGTTGATTTTAAAGTGTGCGATGTAAAATGATGATGTGTTTGATTCGGTTATTTTAACTTTGGCACTAGTTTGTATGAGTTTTACTCCAAATTTACGATCGTAAGTTAACGTTAAGCAAGCAGTTAGCTCATGCCGTCCCGTAAAAGGTCAATAGAACTGAAAAAGACAGCTATACTTCTGAGGGACGCTCAATCTTGATCAGCGTTTGTGAATTCAGGTCCTGCGAGGCCCAGAATCTTATAAAGAGTACAATATTGACTTAATATTTAAAACGCCGCTCAGAAGCAAAATGAAAAAATGTACCAATTCGAACAAAGAATTTGCGAGTTTATTTACCTTCTTTAGAATACAAGTACAATTGATTACATTTCCTCAAACATTTCCATTAACAGCTACCCTAAAAAATGCTTGGTCGGTCCAAAGTCAACGCCACAAAGCCTACAAGCCACGATGGACCGGCAAATTATTTTTATCGAGACGCTAACTTTTTCACTTGCGAGTTTTTAAGGACACTAAAACGGCGCTGAACTCGACGAAGGGAAGCTAAGGAAGGCTCTTACGTCTCTCGTTCTCTCAATATATCATGTTTTTTCCCGGAGTCTGAAGATATATGAGCAGTGGTTTCGCGCGTGACAGCCTTCCGAGGGTAATATTAATAAAATTATTGTGGAGACACGTCGCTAGCCCCGGCCTGACCTACTCGTTTCAGCGCTATACGTTATTATGTGGAGAACATCTGTGAGGTTTTGTGAGCGGAGTCGATTCTGTTGCGTAATATTACGGGTCGCGAATTAAAAGTAGATTTTTTGACGGCAAAAGAGCGGTTCTGTAAACACGTTTTGAGTTCATAATATTCGAAATCACGTGACAGAAAACTCACCAATCACATTTCACCATCTGATATATACCGCTGATTCAGCTGTCCGAATGAGCAGCATCATTTTATAGTAAGTATACAACTTACTAGGTTGGTTCAGGTCTGGAAATCAAGCAATTATGCAGTTAACTTGAAAAATACCAAATACACGAAAGTCGAAAGTGTTTTTCTTGATTTTCTATTTGACTTTGTTGCAATTACACGAGTATATGAGCAGTGGTTTCGTAAAAAGTCAAGATACGAATCTTCAACAATAGCTGACCAACGACCTGGCCTCCAGGCCGAAAGTCAAACCCTCCTACCGCTGGCTAGTAAACAAACATGAAGGGTAAGTGAAGGAGGTAGTAATCTTAATATACTATTGAAAATCTTAATATACTCTTGAGAAAGCCTATTACAGTGTAGAAGAATATTTATTAGATAAACTTTGATGTAAATTTTAATTTATTGTAATGTTAAATGTTAGTTAAGTGATAATTGTACCTAAACAATAATATAATAATGTAATTTAATGATCATGATGATAACTGCAATTGACCCTATAATGTAATGTAATATAATAATGTAATAATAATGTACTAATTTTGCATGCCGAATGTTTAGTAGGCTAAGTATGGTGAAACATCACACTCTGTATTCCATCTGCATCTAACACCCATATTTTGCAAATAAATATTTGATTTGATTTGATTTGAAAAATAAGGCCTCCTGGTCGATTTCAACCACAGCGGCTAATCGCAACGAGATTAACCAGGTATGCAGGAGATATTATAATGCACAAAAGTGTGCGCAATACACAGGTGCACTCGCTATTCCATCACCATTCTATGACCCGATGGGACGACAGTTCACAACGACCGGAGAGAGTAAAGGCACAGGACCGACGTTTTACATGCCCATCCTACAGCATAGATCATCTTACTTTTCGGATACGAGTTGATAAGCCTCCACCGTTCTAGACAGCTCAAAACAATCACACAAAAAAAAATTGTTGGTTCGCGCGTTTTGTAGCCACGACCTCCGGGTTGAGGGCCCAACTCTCTAATCGCTACACCACGGAAGCAGTTAAATACAATACAATGAACTATGTATAACGATTAAACATACCATACTCCATCAGGCTAAATATTATCAACTGTATAGTGCACATATATATTTGAAATGTGTTTCCAGCTGAAATGTTTCAATGATTTATTACTTCTGAGGTTGTTTACTCGTTCACAATCAACTTGAACGTTTGCTCGCTTTGTTATAAGACGAGGAACTTTTCTTCGGTTTAAATTACGATCTTAACTTGTCCGGGGAGCGAATGCGATATGAATGTGATCTTTATTTGTTTTTGCTACCACGGTATCAAATATACTGGTGTTTCTATGTGTTAAATTGCTCTGGGTAGATTTATTAAGAAACAAATATAGAGTAGTTGACTTACGTTATACTAATTTAATTAACAACCACAGAAGCTAACTTTATGAGACTTTTTTGTACGGATCTGCTATCCATCAGATAAATTATTTATGTTGAATATAAAAAAACAAGAATAACTTTATTTTAATAGGCTTGTTACAAGTACTTTCAAATCGCCCTATCTAATGTAATTAACAAACAAAATCTGTATAATATACATGAATATCATAATATTAAATGTTAACATTAAATACATTGCACTTGAATAAAAATGATGCTATCACCGGATCGGATAGTCGTTGCTGTACAACACACAGGCAAGAAACTCAGCAGTTAATGTAATCGGTGGTGGGATCGGACTGGACGTGGAAGGCTCAGAACCAGGAGTTGTGGCGCACTTTGGGAGAGGCCCATGACCAGTCCAGCAGTGGACTATGACAGGCTAGTGATGATGATATAATATTACAATAGGTGACCACTGAAAAGAAGTGGCCATATTTTGTTATTGGGAGGAAGCAGGCTAGTAAAAATCAATCTCAAGAAATCGTTACAAGCTTGGCGCAACCAAATTGTCACGACCCACGAAGTCACAGAAATAAGCCGTATCCGCTGCCGACGCGAATGAGGTAAATTTGGAACATAAGAGTTCTAAACTAAACCATGACGCTTGCCAAAGGTACTAGTAATTTTGCTGGGAACTACATTAATTTGGCAAGGGTTTTCATTAAAACTTAAAAATTAAAAGGGAGCTGAAAGCTAGCAAAATACCTACAAGCGTTCGAATAAACAATAACATAACCAACTGAGATTATAGTAATGAACAAAAGAATGCGTGCAATTATAGATTATATTATTATGGGAGAAAATAATACGGTATTATTGCTGGTACATTTTCCGAACCAGCAGGCCGCAAAAGCTTAGTAAGCATACGCAACAAGGAAGAAAATAAGGATATCTTCCGACTAGCTGTGGTAGCTAATATTTTACTCGTATTTGCTTGCGAACATTTATTATAGTCCTGAATGCTTTATGTTATGTTATAGTATGTGAAATCAGGCATCTTATACGGTTTCATCGGTATTGTTATTCAACTTTTCCTTAACTACAAGATTGCAATCTTATTCTGCAATCTTGAAATATATTTTTGAATATTATCATGACATTTTACTTTAAATAATTTCAAAGGATTTTTGAACCTGCTATAAAATAATTATGGTTCTACTGTCCTATCATAAGGCTGTTATTAATAGCTAACCCCTTTTAATTACCACTGTTGAACAATATTTGTATTTACTTACAACAAACTAAACTTTCATTCAACCCGTAATTACTTTCATTAAGAATAGTTTTGATCAAACAATGGCGTAGAGTGTTAGCACTAGGTTTTTAAGGACAGTGAGGCACTTACCACCAAATTCAAAAACGTCAATCAACAGTTCACGCTCACGCTAATGCTGTCCCGTAAAATGTCAAAAGAAGTGAAAGGGACATCTAAACTATTGAGGGATGCTCAATGTTGATTTGCGTTTGCGAATTCGGGGGTTATTTTAGGAAGGCTTTCATGTGGCGCTGTACCTTACCAGATTATAATAAGGTAATAATCAGCCTTAAAAGTATTAGGTCACCTCTAAATTAAGTAAAAGAAATGTTTTTTGGAGAGCTTTGTATCCCCGTGGTTAAACACAATTTTTTGGTCATTCGCTCTGATGCGCTTAGTGTAATGTGAGCTCCTGAACTTGCCAATCACCAGCTCCTCGTATATTTCAAAATAAGTCTTAAAGAACAGGCAACAACATATTTTCAAGCAAGAAGTCTTACTGACATCATCTAGTTCCATAACACTCACAAGGTGTGTACCCTTCTTCGCTCGCATCGCTACAAACCCGCTTACAGCAGAATGAGACTCGTGAATCTTCTCGCAAAAACAACCACAACTCGGCTAACGAGATCCAAATCATGCTAATAACTGAAACAAGAGCACTTTTATTACAATGCCGTTACGGCACACCTCGTCGCGAACCGGCAGAGCGATCAAATGAAACAAATCGAACAAACTCAAGTGGGAATCGGCTCAACCCATTAAACGCGATTGCTTGTCGAAAATGAAAATGGTGAGATATATTTTCGTTTGTTCCCCGCCTCGGTTGTTCCATGTTTGTCTGATTTTTATGCAGTCTCTCGGAAAGTGCGTTTACACGCGGAAATTGCTCACTTTGATTGAGATGGGACGTTGATGAAAGACTACGGCCGGTCTCAATAATTAAGCATTGATATTAAAAATGTTGTTGGTCTGATTTTCATGCAGCTTGTGTGGAAATATGGTGAATTGCTGACTTGCATCGAGGAAAACACGTTGATATTTCAAGACTATATTATTCACAATAATCTACCAGCAGTTAGCACTGTAACATGATATTATCAAACTAGGTTTGAACAATAAAACATTTTTGGACAAAAGGATGAGAGGGTCATCACAGAGTATGTAGTAGTACCTTTAATATTAGCTAGAAACGTCTCTCATCGAAGCGGTTTGTTGTTGTGTTTTACTAAAAAGCTCCACGTTTAAACATTGTCAATTGAATTATTCGTTCACTTTAGTAACGTTACTTTGAGTGACAATTTCTTTTTGTACTTTCTTCTAGCATTTTCTATAAGAAGCTGCTTTATATCTGAACTCATAGTGGATACCAACGCAATATCAATCATGAAGAGAAATAGAGCTAAAATTAAAAAAATGTAGGCTTCAAAGCTTTTCATGTACCTACATGAAAAGCTTTGATGACTGCCATTTGGTTGGTATCAGTTGCCACATCTTCATATATTTGATAACTTTGGTAGAAGATATTCGAAGCTCAGGAAAAAACTTAACGACAAAGTCAGCTAGCAATTACTTACAACAGACAATGTCTCTAAAACTTTGTAAATAATAAAAGTTTGATAAAAGTAGCTGACTCCTGAAGTATTCTACGCACAGACCTTGCAAGTTTTCTAGTGTCTAAATCCATACCTAGAGAGTCCTCTAACTAGTCATTTCGTCTGCAAGCAAAGAAACTTACTCAAGTTCGATTTCTCGTTTGGATGCCTGCGAAAGGAACAAAAAGAGTGACCCAATTAAAAAGTGTTCATGCATGGGCGAATCTATTCGCCTCCAATTTTATTGGAACGATTAAATTTATTGCAAAAATTTCTGGACAGCGAAACAAATGGAAATCGAGAGTGGTATAAATGTATAAGCTAATTTGATTTGACAACCGATTTGGTGTAATGGTTAAGTGAGGTAGTACACCAGAGACCGCAGGTACGATCTACGAACAGTCCGACATTATATGTATGTCTGGTTGTATTAGTCTTATTGTAACTTACGCATTACTAAGTATTGCAAATACAAAAAAAAGCATTTCAGTTTATCTCTTTGCTAGTTCCTATGTATGTATTAACATAGCCAAGTTTTCCTTAGTTTCAGATTAAAAATCGCTATGTGGTGATGTGATGTAATTTTAATAAACTTTTGGCTCTATTCACATGGTAACTATAAATGGACTCTATCTATTATCAAGCGCTTTTCTGAAGTGAGATGATGAAAGTATGTAAAATGTAGAGAAACTAAAGATGGATATGAACGAACTGTGCGACCCATCTTTTTACTAATAAAGCTGCGTTTCCACCTAGGCAACATTTGTCACGCGACTTGTTGCACAACATGTAGCTCATCATGTTGATAAGCAACGCGCACCTATCGTATGTAAGGAAAAACTCACGCATCATAGTACAGATCGTATATTTCAATTGTTTAACAGCACTACATTATAACCTCACACTTAATTATCATTAACAATCACTTAACACAGTTTGATCAGTTATTTGGGAAGTAAAACTCTTAAGGGAAAATGGCGGTAACTATAAATATTTGGCGTTACTTACTGAGGCGACTGCTGACGTTGACTGACCGACCAAGAATGACCCGCCTCGCCATCTTGTCAGTTCCCATTTGAGCGTTCGGTGTTACCATTAGCAGGCTATGTCGTTTCCCCATTTGGGGTTGCCATTAACAGGCAGTAAGACTACCATCGATTAATCGAGTATTTTTAATAAAACCTAACACGTATCAGTGCACAAAGTACCTATAGTATCAAGCCCGCCGTCATCTTGCGCTGGTTGTGGAACGTTGCCGAACGTGTTGTCATTTGTTGCCTAGTGGATAGGTGGCTTAAATATCGTTCATGAACACAAAGTTGACATAAGTTAAAGGTCAATAACCAATTAAATACATAGAAAAGCTTCAATCGGACAACCATTTACGGCCATTAAAATTCGTAAATCTGTCTTCAGATTGTCGTTACCTACTTCAAATAGACGTCATAACTATCATCATGACGTAGGTTATTAAGGTTGATGTCCTATATTTGATTGTAAACTATTTGTAATCGACATAAAAATAGCTGAAGGGTGCGTCAAATAGATATTATGATACGCAGGTCTAACGGAGGTATAAATAATAAAGAGTGATTAAACAGAGTGACGAACATTTTTGAAGTAACAAATAAATATTTGTTTTATTCTATATTTAGGTTTATAGATAAATCATTTCTACGAATAGAAAATCGAGTGACATGAATATTTAAACTCAATCCAAGCGCCGCATTTTGGGTTACTGGCAGCTTAATCACATATTTTTGACACTATCTCTATTTACTATTTTTAACTAGGTATACTGAAGCTAAAATAAGTGTACTTAAGTTAATTTATTTGTTACTATGAAAACATTTGTCTGAGACATTAAATGGTTCAATTCCTTTTTTAAGTAAGTATGTAAATTATCCAAAGTATTCTGAACCAACTTTTAACAAATTTGCATCCGCAAAATTTGCAATGATACTGTCAGGATAATCTGAATGGATTTAATTGAAATTGCAGGAAAACAAACATTAATATTTTTTTTCTAAAGATCTGAAACCCAGAAAAAGACATTTGGTCCCCCCTGGCTCATATGGTAAAATATACCAGAAAGATTCGGCCGGTCTGTAAATGGTATCGGTAGCATAGTGGTGAGTGCAGTGGCCCGGTTTGCGAAAGATGCGGGTTCGATTCCTGCCTGATGCCAAGACGACCACATGTCCTTTTCTGGTTTTCAGATCCTTAGTAAAGATACTACATGGGAAATGCTAAAAGCAATAATAACCATATTCATTATTATTAATTGCTCACGTCGTTTCATATATTTCCATATTTAATAATCTGTGCTCTTACCCAAGTCCTCAGCATCTTCGCTCCACTCGCCTTCCTGCGCGCAGCAAGCCGCGAGCATGACCAGCATCCGCCACTTAACCGACCACATTGTTATTACACTTGTTACATTATGACGTCACTGTACATGTGCCACTGGCCCTCTTCGTCACACTGGAGAAACCGTGCCTGTGTCGTGTTAAACTGTCAAAGTGTCTGTTTGTACGTATGCAGAAATTCTACTAAAGATACAAAATAAGCTACTTAAATAACCATTACTAATATGAATTTATCGTTTAAATTAATGTGAAATATCGAGTAAGGGTTGTTTTTTTTAATGAAGAAAAGTACTCACATGAATAAATTACAACTTGCAGATTAAAACGTTGACCGCCTTATTTATAAAAACTTAAACAGCTCTTCAACAACACGTTAACTTTTGCATCGCTTTGTCACTTTCATTCTTGTTGCTGCCGCCATTTGCGAGTAAGTGACGAAACACGTCAATTGCAAACAATGTTTTAGCGTTGCGTTCGTTTTTATGAATAAGGGGGTAAGTCTTTAAATAATCAGGTCTGATTAAATGTATCTGTCTTCTGAAAAAAATATTACCAGAACTAATTCACACATATCACTGGTAATATAGAAACAGCGTGATAAAAACACCTACAAAATACCTGGTGAGATGAGATATAAATAGACTTCTCATATTATGAAAAGTCGGCAGAATTATTTATTACAATACGGGTGACGGCGGATCAAGGAATATTTAATAAATGTAAATAAAAGTTAACTGAGCTCATGATTATGAATCCAGATCATTTTGGGTTTATTTTTAGACGACTGCGCAGCGTAAAGGAGGATAATTGGTATTATAGTCTATGTGTGTGTACTTTTACGTGGTGTTTGTGGAGACCAAACGCGCGTGGAATTAGTGGAAACCATCCTTAATTTTGTATTAGTTTATATCTCTGGCATAAACAATACTTTGCATCTCCCAAAGAAACTTAATGTACCTACATGTCTGGTCAAATACTTATCGATGGCTTGAGGGATGGCAGCTGATGCAGCTTTTTAGTCACCCATCCATGAGTAGGTATACATTTAAGCTTATGATTTCCAACATAGATGATGATCCTCAACAAAACAACAATAAGAAAACCGTGCGTGACAACAATAAGAAAACCGTTCGGGCGAGACGGAATGTAAAATCTTAGCGTTTCTTAGCCTCCGGCATCGCTACGCTACGAAAACATCAGGTTGATTTAATAATAGTTGGTATTTATAAGGAATCCCCTAATTCAGTTGTCAGTCTGCTCTAATAGAGTTCGGAACAAGACGTCGGACATCATTTGGGGAGGAAATCGTCTTTCATTTGATTTTTAGAGCCCGGAAATATCAAGGATATCCAGAGTAATTGTTGTTTTCCTGTTTTGTTTTTTGTATCACATTTATCAATAACAGCCTAGGTACCTAGTCAATTAACGTTTTCTTTTGTTTATAAAATTATAATAGTGAAGTTTAGTAAAAATATTACAATGGGAAACTGTTCAATGAAAATTGTAAGTAAAATAGTAAAAGTAGATTAAATGATTAAATCATAATTTTAATCTTCCAAGTATTTTTGTTTTGAATATTTGAAAATAAAATAATTATGGATAGTGAAGAAAATTAATTTTTAAAATTTAAATAAGTTAAATCTAGATGTTTCTAAAAGATAGATAATACAGCTGATAATAATTCATAAATAATGGATTAATATATTAAAATACGCGAGTGCCAGTATATCACTAAAACCGGATTATCATACGAACTACATGTTACAGTCACGTAAAACAGGGAAAAAATCTAAGAAATATGAGATCGAAAAGTTAGAGAATGAAGTATATATCAAATAGCAATTGGCAATTCCGGATAGGAAAGGTTCGCCCTATAAAGTACGTGAGGCGGTCAAAAACAAACTTCTGCAATAAATAACCCGATCGGATAAGAGAAAGGTAGGCACTCAGCCATTTTATATTCAATAAAAAATGAGATAAACTAAATTGTCTTACGATACAGTCCGACAGGCAATTTATGAAACAACACTGCTTTTACAATAGCAATACAGACGTTTACGGAACATTATACACTCCTGCAACTTCCTGCGATATTCGGAAAGTTGGCTCTTCCAGACTTTTAGCTTGAGTTACTCCACAATAACTTCACTCAACCTCATCACATTTGAACCTTTCCCTTTCCATTTGACCGAATATAATACAACATAATCGAAAAATAAATTTTGCGTTACTGTTCCTAACCTTTTTGGAAAGTTTTTATTCCTCCGGATAAGGGTCGACCGCTTATGTTAAGATTAAAAGACATTATTTGCCCATGCGCGTGTAACCAAGCGTCAAAGTTTTATATTTCTGACAGGGGACTGAAAGCCAGCCCTTTGAACATGTGTTTTGCAGACGTTTAAGTGTACGTGTGGGTTACGATTCACTCCACCTTCCACGTGTATATCCTAAGTAATTATGACATTGTGAAAATTTAAACAGCGCTCTACAAATTTCCGTGAAGGGCGATAACACAGCTGCCATAATTTTACACGTCTCGGAATATGGTTGAGGATTTATATGGGTGATAACCCGTAGTATCCTCGCTGTGAAAACCATATTCTGCGATAATGACCACTCGGAGGGCCGATGCGACCCGTAACCTTGCGTTTAGAGCTCAAAATGTTCACCACTGGCACCGAAGAACCCTCTTTCTGCCAAACGACAATGCTGAATCTTTTATTAGTTTTGTGAATGGAAGGCCAGTTGACATAACCGTCGTCGACATCTGTTGTGATATCACGCCATCCTTGCTAGGCATAGTGCCATCGATCCTGTGCCCGGGTACAATCGACTTTTTCCGTGAACGTGGAATATGTTAGGAGATGGTATTGAATTTGGATACTTGTACAACTAACAAATATTGATACTTTCTAATTGTGTTCGACTTGTACCTGTACATTGCCAACTATTTGTGGCCGGGGGCGCAAAATATGTTCAGTGTTCAGCAGTAGTCCAATATGAACTGATGATGTCGTATTTTTTTTTGGTTTTTATTCAGTTATTTCCACTCATTGAGGTCATTATAGCTGCTAATATAAAAAAAATGAAAATAGAGTTGAATAATTAGATGAACAATATAAAAACTTCGTTCCTTTAAAAACAAAAATGGCAACGTCGACGTTACACATACATAAACACGCGGCACGGGTCGCATAAATAATATGATATTTACAGCCTCTCCAAAAGGATGGTCTATTTAAATCTTGCTCTACAGGCGATTGCGTAAAACTCCAAAATCCGCACATAAATTCAGACCTAACTCTAATCTTGTGTGCATAATTTGGAACGATACCCGTGTAACTGTACTCAAAGTTGTCAAAATGACAGTTTAGATAACCCAGTGGCTCCAGAGGGCAGAAAGCCGACATTTCTATCCCGCATTTCATTTGGCCCTCTGAGTTTTCCCCCCACGGACTAATTATAATAAAAGAGTGTTAAACTTCCCTCTAACTGATGGACGCGTTTGGGCAAAGCTTTGGGACATTTGTCACCCTTGGGAGAACCGTTTTGGGTACAGTTGTGTCGACATGAATACTTTATTCCGCTTAATTTAGATAATTTATTTAGATACGAGAGTGTTTTGAAAGTTGCGTTGTTTGCAAGTCAACCCAACAAATAAGGCGCCTCGTAAGCTTTTTAATGACTTTGACAGTACGTTTTTGCATAGAATTTTCGCAAACAACCATAAAACAACAGAAATGAGGTGAAGTTCTATCATGCTACCTCTTTCAGTTTTACTCCTCAAAAGCTGCCGTTTCACAGGACGTTGTTTTAAAATCCTGCCAAATTTTCAAGGTTGTTTTAAAATATAACACAACGCGAGCTTTAGGAATACCTACATACCTAAGTCTTTGTAGATTCTTTTTGATAAATAAACAATGGCTAACTTTCTCAGATCAGTTTCCAATGTAGCAAAATCTATTCTATAAGGCTTTCATTGAAAATAATATATATACAGGGATCAAACACGCGACCTCTGGTGTAATAGTCAACTTCTCAACTATCACACCAAATCGGTCGTCGGCATAAATGTAGTGGATTAGTTTTTGAGCTTACTTTTATCATAATCAGTGCAGTAGTGCGCAAGACCCAAGAACCCTATTTATTTCCCCTCGTCTAGCCATCAATCATCATTTGCAAGCAATATTCCTGTTTTTGCCTTGTCATCATTAGCTTAACCTTTATGATGATCTGTCATAATTTCTACTGAAAGCCGCCGTTAAACTACCACATGCCAAAAGAATAAAAGGTACTCAAATTGATGTGTATTCAACATTTCATGGAAATAAATGTGTTTGGAAATTAATCCAGACAGCGCCACCTAGCCCCAAACTAAGCAGAGCTCATACTAGACAATGCAGTAACCTACTTGAGAACATTTTTTTGTAAATACATACTATAAAATACATAGGAAACATACAGACCAGTACAAATAGAGTAAATCGTGCACACGAATGTTTGTAATGTGAGGATCTAACCAGTTGCCTTTGGTCAAGCTGGAACCGTACGTCCGATCAAAAATAAATTTTTTGCCAACAACTCCTCCCCGAATGGTTAACTTTTATGTCAACATGTTACAGTTCTCTAAATAATTATAACTTTTCGTATGACTATTTTCTTACAGGAAATAACCAAGAGATCAAACAGTGCGGATGTAGGGTACTTAAAATATACCCGTCAGTAAAATGAGCATGCCATGCAATTAATTTTGGACACAAAACAGAATTTCAGTGCCGAGGAGGTATTATGATCTTGCTAGCTAGTAATACCTTACTAGCTCTCCGGGTAATGGTATTTTCCACTAGGGTTGTGTTTGCTATGGATCGTCTAGCTAACACACCAATTTTTGCTTAGTCTAACGAGATTGGCAACGTATTAGTGAAATCACTGTATTTTGCCAACCAGCGGTGTTTATAACAAAAAACATATTTCTGATAATGTACGCCAGCGACCTCACAGCCATTAGGCTCCTGATAATAGACAAGCAGCCTGTCAACCCATGAGACATACGTCCTAAATGAACGAGACTGAACTTTCGGGCCCTAGCAGCCATCAGCTCTTCGCGCTATGGGCCAACCCACTTCAACTGGCTGACCCAGTGAGCTATGTCGGCGACCTTACTTCTACGAATTTACTCATTATCTACTGACTCGAAACGCCGAGCATAGCCCACTCAATTGCATGTTGGGTGACCTTGTGCTTTCTTGTGAAGTTCAGTTGACTGTACTTAACTAAGTATCTACACAACAATGGGCTGCGTAGCAAATCTGTCATGATGTCATTAAATGACCGTCGGAGGGGATTATTTTTATTTCTTGCCCAAGATTTATTTTCCTTAGATTAGCATTCCTCTTATTTATGCTAATGTAATTTTAATGGCAGCGCCTTTTTCGGCTAATTTCATTTTACGAAAAACTCGCCAGATTTGTTTTAAAGCTCGGCTTATTAAGACGGCTTGACGTTTTTTTGTTTTAATAAAATTTAAATTATCGGTTTTAGTTAGGAATTAGGAGGTAATTAATGCGTTGTCTGGGTTTTTGAGTTCATCTTAAAGCTTTAAGGATGAAGGTTTATTAGGATAAGGATAATTTACTAGAATACTTGTTTGCTTTAATAGATATTGTAGGTAAGTATTTCTAAGTAGAAGTTAGTTGGCTAATTAGTGGTTGTTATTGTCTTGTTTTCGAGTGAAATATAAAGAAATAAAGAAAAACATTTACAGACTACGTTTTCGTTTTTATGCAAAATAGTTTTTTATGCAATCCCCTCTTATTTTCGTTCGAACCTCGCCGTGCACGAGACAATCCTTTGCTGAAAAACATTTTGTTCTAAAATCTAAAACCGTTAGTGGAGGTAGGAAGACAATTACGCCCGAGGCACGGCAGGCACTGTTTGTCGTGTCGGCGCCGCTCAACGGTCGTGTAGAGGAATTCTTTCAATCCAAATTTCGCGGTAGATGGCGCTGTGAGTTTTTGGACTTATTGCTCGTGTAGATGTGCACGACTGGGACGGAAGCTCTGGTAAAGCTATTGGGGTACACGATATTGTTTAGTTGTTTATGTGCTTATTTACTGAGGAAAAATAATATTTTTGTATAGATTTAACTCATATCATATGCTTGCCTTGCACGTATGTATGATGTGATGCTGGTAGACACCCAAAAATAATAAAACCACCACAAACATACATTTGTAATTGATATTCAAATTCAACAAACTGGACCCTCCATTATCCAACCTTAAATCATCTTGATAGAGTTTAAAATGGAGCTAAAGGTGGTGTTACTGTCATGTTTGAGCGTGTGAGGCCACAACATTCTGTGAATCAATGCAATGCTTTCAAGTCATGCGCTATCAAGTTTTGGTATTTTATTGCATGTGGAACCTTACTCAACATGTTTTGGTCGGAAACGAACACAATTGGCGAAAATACAATTTGGAACAACAATTTTGAGACTGTTTTCTGATATTTGACACGATCTATCCTTCTTATATTATAAATGCAAAAAATTGTATGGATGGATGTGCCGTGTTGTTCTTTCACGTAAACACTATTGATGAATTTTTATGAAAATTTTACAATAAATAGCTTACAAATCTTACCCGTAAATGAAATGTGTCATTATATTTTATTATTGTTTTTAGCATTTTCCATGCAGTATCTTTCTAAAGAAAACCAGAAAAAAACAGAAAAAGACATTTGGTCATGTTGGCATCAGGCAGGACTTGAACCCGCATCTTTCGCAATCCGGGCGACTGCACTACCAATTATGCTACCGAGACCATTAACAGACCGGCCGAATCTTTCTGGTATATTTTTGCCCTATGAGCCAGGGTGATTTCATCAATGTTATAGGCATCCACCTCTAACACTCGGAAGAAATATTTTTTCAAATATTTAACTCCCGATTAAGATGAAAAAGCTATTACTATATTTTATTATTGTTTTTAGCATTTTCCATGCAGTATCTTTCTAAAGAAAACCAGAAAAAGACATTTGGTCATGTTGGCATCAGGCAGGACTTGAACCCGCATCTTTCGCAATCCGGGCGACTGCACTACCAATTATGCTACCGAGACCATTAACAGACCGGCCGAATCTTTCTGGTATATTTTTGCCCTATGAGCCAGGGTGATTTCATCAATGTTATAGGCATCCACCTCTAACACTCGGAAGAAATATTTTTTCAAATATTTAACTCCCGATTAAGATGAAAAAGCTATTACTATATTTTATTATTGTTTTTAGCATTTTCCATGCAGTATCTTTCTAAAGAAAACCAGAAAAAGACATTTGGTCATGTTGGCATCAGGCAGGACTTGAACCCGCATCTTTCGCAATCCGGGCGACTGCACTACCAATTATGCTACCGAGACCATTAACAGACCTGCCGAATCTTTCTGGTATATTTTTGCCCTATGAGCCAGGGTGATTTCATCAATGTTATAGGCATCCACCTCTAACACTCGGAAGAAATATTTTTTCAAATATTTAACTCCCGATTAAGATGAAAAAGCTATTACGGGATTGCGAAAGATGCGGGTTCAAGTCCTGCCTGATGCCAACATGACCAAATGTCTTTTTCTGGTTTTCTTTAGAAAGATACTGCATGGAAAATGCTAAAAACAATAATAAAATATAGTAATAGCTTTTTCATCTTAATCGGGAGTTAAATATTTGAAAAAATATTTCTTCCGAGTGTTAGAGGTGGATGCCTATAACATTGATGAAATCACCCTGGCTCATAGGGCAAAAATATACCAGAAAGATTCGGCCGGTCTGTTAATGGTCTCGGTAGCATAATTGGTAGTGCAGTCGCCCGGATTGCGAAAGATGCGGGTTCAAGTCCTGCCTGATGCCAACATGACCAAATGTCTTTTTCTGGTTTTCTTTAGAAAGATACTGCATGGAAAATGCTAAAAACAATAATAAAATATAGTAATAGCTTTTTCATCTTAATCGGGAGTTAAATATTTGAAAAAATATTTCTTCCGAGTGTTAGAGGTGGATGCCTATAACATTGATGAAATCACCCTGGCTCATAGGGCAAAAATATACCAGAAAGATTCGGCCGGTCTGTTAATGGTCTCGGTAGCATAATTGGTAGTGCAGTCGCCCGGATTGCGAAAGATGCGGGTTCAAGTCCTGCCTGATGCCAACATGACCAAATGTCTTTTTCTGGTTTTCTTTAGAGAAATGTGTCATTTTCAAAATACTGAATAAGACCTTCCTGTTTCATTCATTATGAAAGTTACGTTTCGAAAATCGTTTCAAGAATTGTTTAACTTCTATATTGATGACTTGTTTTTCATTATTCCTGACATAAAACACGATTTGAACGTTGCCCATTTCGGTTGGTACAAAGCGATATGAACTCAAAAGCGAAGCGTCTTTGTAGGAATTATCAGTCGGGAACTGACGAAATTTGGTGAAGGTTCTTAATGTTTTAATTAATTATTGTTCACAAGTCATTAAAACTTCGATCAATGGCTTAAAATTCCATTAACAACTGCCATGTAACATCCAATCTGTCGTAGGTAAGGAAGCGTCTAATAATTGTTTACATTCCAGCGTTTCACACAAAATTATTAGTGCTTTTTCAAAATAGGCAATTTGTACCGGATTGCTGCTGTTTGGAAGTAGGTAGTGCAGCTTTTTGGCACTGCGTACTTTGATTGATTTTTACTTGCTTTGGTGTCGTTCGGCTGTTTTGCAATAAGGTGCAAATATCCCATTGCATCTCAGAATTTGTTTCAAATATTATGATTTCTCATATTATGAAATGGGAATGTTGTTTTACCAGAATATCTTCACCTCTGCTCTATGACTGGTAGTGACCTGATGAAAACACGCACTGTCTCATAAATTGGTTAATTACTTAAATATTAGGTAGTAATTTTAGTCATAGATTTTAAATTTTCACCTGTCAATGGTATCAGCATTGATTAAGAATATAACTTGATAATGTAGATCCTCATCCTAAACATAATTTTACCAAATAGTTTAACAATATCGTTCTGAATCTGCGGTCAGACCTTTTGTTTTGTCTATTATGAGCTTTTTCCTTAAAAGAGATGCCTAAACATTTAATAGCTCTATTTACCTACCTTACTACACTAATTATTAATATCAAATAAACGTGCGGGAGTAATATCGCACATGTAACTTGGTTAGCGGTTTGATTTAATGCTGGGTCTTAATAATGGCCTCCTAAAGTTCACAATACTATGTTTACGCCGGCTAACTATCCTTACAAGACTTACTATTCAATATTATTTTACAGTGTATTTCAAAAATCTGACTTCGAATTATACTTTCTACGAATAACGTACAATTATTAATGTGTATTGAGTAAAAAATGTGAAAGTAATGTAATATACGATTCAGTAAATCATAAATTACAGTAAAAATGTTAAATTCTTATTTCAGGAAAATATTTGATAATATTAGTGTTTAATTTATATAATAGCTACTTCTAACTTAGGTTGCCTACACACTGAAAGCTGCTGATTTGGTAGCACAGCTTAGAAAGTTTGTGTCAGTGACCCTAAGATTGTACTATGAGATACTATTAAACCCCCCTATTAAATTACTATTTAAACTCCTTTTTTCAAAACATGTATAATGTACATAATAAAAACCCAAACTCAGCTCCATTCAAACAGACATGTTCATGCATAGCAATTTTTGTACAGTGCAGGGATCGAACCCGCAGCCTAAGGTGTAAGTGAGTAGCCAACTTCTTAACCGATCGGTCGTCAATTAATGAACCAAACACTTCTAAGACCCTGTCCAGATAACGCGTATCATAAGAGTGAGTGAGAGCGCAAGTGCGAGATAACTCTTTCCTTCTTGCTCCGTCCTTTTCAACTCGGCGTAGAACGCGTCATTTGGGAAAGCTCTAAATGACCAGTACCAAGCAAGTATACTCCATTTATTATAGCATTAGACAGAAGTAAAAAAAGGTTCTTTTTAGGGTACACTTTGTGGTAAAAGTACAATAAATATTATAACTTTTAAGATCTAACAACTTTACGGCTTAAACCAACTGTCACACTTATTTGTTCTCATTCAAAGTTCAGAAGATAAGACGCTTTTACTAATTTAAATTATTTTGTCTAAAGTGAAACTATATTGTCGATCTTAAAAACCTAAAAGGGGCGGGGGTTGTGTATCCAATTGTAATTTTACTGACATTATGACTCTACCAAATTTAAATGTAACTTAGTCCCCTCATACGTTGTGGCGGAAGGGCTTTTCAATTTTGCCAGGTTATTCAGCCGGCAAAAGTCAGCGCGGGCCCTAGCGGGTGGTAGTGCTTAGTACCCCTGCTTCTATGAGCCTCTTTTTTCTCATGTTATAATAAATGTAATATAGGTGTTGGTATTTAAGAACAAGGCAGGCTATGGATAGTTTCACTTTAGTCCATGCTCACACGACCGTTAGGACGCATTATATTGCTCAAATTCCTGACCCGAGTCCGGATCCCATTTTATACATTCCGTACATTGCAAGGTCCTAGCATGCGTGATGATACTTTTACTTCTATTGCAGTTATGGAAGTACGTTATGAAATTAAATCTAACCTGCGACTTCGTCCGGGTGGACTTGAGTTGAAAAACAATGAGTAATATTTCCTTATAAATTTTAGCCTAAGTGTGATTCAGATGTATAAGCTACATTATTGTAAAGTTTCATTAAAATCCGTTCATTAGTTTTCACGTGAAAGAGCAACACAGGACCCCCACACATACAAACTTTCACCTTTATAATATTAGTAAAATTATCAACCTAGTCTCTGATCATTTGATGATAAAACACCAGTCTCGGCAAAAAAATTGGTACGAATAAAATTTTGCCATAACTCAAATATGGGGAGGCCTATATTCAGCAGTGGACGTCTTGTGACTGATGATGATGATGATGATGATGATGGATAGAGATATAAAAAAAATGCTTTTACCACTAAAAGCATCGAGACCGATTTGACAAAAACTGAAACTGCGATTCCGTTGTATTTAGGTTTTTGAAAAGAATATTGTTTTATTACTGGTCTGTGTTATTTCAAGTTTCTGTTTCACAGACTTTGCTCTCTGATATTGGTTTTAAAAATATCTTAAAGAAAACACACAATAAGCTATTGAACAATGATATCTATAAAGGTTGCGATGTATATTATCCTAAATTCTGACGCTCAAAGGCATGGTAAGCAACACCTTCATTCAAAAAGGTTTCAGACCTAAAAGGTAGTTGAAAATTAATTTTGCTGAAAGGGCCAGATAAGCCTTCTGGATCGTAAAGACTGGCATAAAAAGGTAGCAATGAGGAATGAGTGGGCATATCGCCTGAATATGATGATGGTAGCAGTAAATTACAGATGTAAATAAACCTTAAAAATTGTCAGTAAAAAATTTTGTGGGACCGTTGATGATATTAGACTGGGATGGAATAAACCGTCTAACGATATAAAAATGCCGTTTCAAGGTTCTGTAGGCACTGGGGATGCTCATAATTTCGTCAACTGCGGCTCGGAACACGCTCGGAAAACTTCGTGTTTTGTTTTATTTGCTTGGCTTCAATTATGTTCAATTGTTTTAAACGTTACCGTTGGAGGGACGTGGTGGTGTGCGATCTCTGAGAGCTTATTTGTGGGTAACTGGCGCGAGACTGCACAAGATCAAGATAGGTGGAGAGCTTTCGTATCGGAAGTCAAGATACACTTTGGGTCGCTGAGCAATTATTGGAGCAATTGGAGAAGGTAAATAATTTTTGACTTGTTATAAAGAGACCTGCTTTATGACGATTAACCGTTTTTAAATTTATTGACATACTAGCCAGAACATCACTCGCCAAAAGTTCATTAGTTGGTTTTTAAACAGACCAATGCTATCGCATTCAAGACGAAACATGACGCAGGTTTAGTAAAGTGACAACGTCTGAAGATGTTCCAATAATAATCTATTCGTTTTTATTAAATAATAAACTTATAGTGTAGGCCCTTTGCCCAGCAGTGGGACAATATAGGCTAAGTGAAAAAACGAATTAATTTATTTTTCTATGTTTCCATAGTGGCAATCACCGTTCCATAAGAAAAGAACAGTTTATTTATATTTAAATATGGCGCTATTTTGAAAAGGACAAAATAACGAAGAACGTTTCAGTTTAGTAGGCTATATCTTTACTAGGAATAGTAAATATTTATTAAGTAGTTCAAGTTTAGTCTTGAAATGGACTCCAATAGATTTCTCTAGCTTGCAGCCGATCTAAAAAATTATAGATCGATATTCGTAATCGATTTGTTCAACGACCTTAACTTACTCTATGTGCAATCTGTCAGATAGTCTCTGACTTGACATTAAAAAGTGCTCGATATTGTATCGCGCTTCGTGATGATAATATGTTTTGATAAAATAGTTCTAAAGTTCGAATCGCGTTTTATTCGAGCTTCCCTCTTATCATTTAATGTAAACGTCATACAATCATCAAGTCTTATCTGTAAGTTATGACTATGTTAATAAAGACACAAAAATATTTTAAACCTCACTGTTGACCTATGATAAACCCGATACAGTACTTAATATGTGTCATTTTCTTTAGGTATTCGCTTTTATTTTACACAAACAATAATTAAACAAGTGGAGCATTCATTATATAGGCTCTGTTTTAATTACAAATCTAATTAGCTTTCTCCATACATAATTGTTCTCAATATGTAGGCCAACTTCGAAGCTCGAAAATACAAGTAAGAGCAATGATATTACAATAAAAAAGATGTAGATAGGTTATGTCAGTACTGACGTAAAGTCAAAAACATTCCCCTGGCGTACCCACCTATAATTTGACCGTGTGTACAAGGTAGCTTGATTATTTGATAGAGCGTAAAGAAGACAGATATATATTGCGCAGTGTTGTCTCAAACTGTCAATGCTTCGCTCAGGTGGTCGAAATTACGGGTGCTACTTCTTTAGCACAAGTAACCTATTTACGTCTTTTTAACATAATATCATTGAGTAAGAATAGTATTAGAATTGAATTTATTCAAAGATTTGACATTCAATTATACTGAAATGTGACTGAACCGTGTGCTTAAAAGCTTCATCGTTAGATTCTTGCGAATATCGGCATTTTTGGGACATGTAAGCGTGTCAATCAATTTTAATGGCTGTCTAACCGAAACGTTAGAAAAATGTTCAAATTGATTTTCGGATTTCATATCAATGTGATGGATTATTAAAGTTATCAGAATATTTAATTTTATGCACTGCTCGTTTGGATTTGCTACTAGCAGCCGACTGCGACTTCGTCCGCGTGGACATAAGTTGAAAAAAAGTAATATATAGGTTATTTTTATTTTCAGCATTAGGGATAGTGCATTTTCATCTTACTAAAGATAGGGAAACCAGAAAAAGACAATCGGTCGCCCAGTTTGCGAAAGAAGCGGGTTCGAGTCCCGCCTGATGCCAGGTAGACCGATTGTCTTTTTCTGGTTTTCCTATCTAAAGTAATATATCTTTATGAATTGTTGCCTATGTTCTATTCAGATGCATAAGCAATATTGTTGTAAAGTTTCATTATAATCCATCAAGTGGTTTTTACGTGAAAGACTAACACGGCACATCAGAACTTTTGCATTTATAATATTAGGAAGAAAGTTATTGTTTTTCGTCTCTAGGCTCAGTTGGGAGAGTGAATCGCCATTGTAAAGCAACCCCCACCGACTGTCGTCAGTCTTTAAGCCTACTCAGAGGCCTTTGAATGGCTTGACAACGTCTGACAGTAGGGTTTATCACCGACCTAATACACCTCCAACACTTCGCACTGTGCCAGGGTGTTGGAGTGTAACTTACGCCACGTCATGGTTGAGGCCAAGCCTGCGAGACCAAGCAAGGAACTAAAATTGAAGCCATTATAAATAGAGTAGAGTACCTTCCTTCTTATAAGGGCCGTCAACGCATCCCTGTAGAGTAGAGGTGGTGTAAGGCGCAGATCCGTACAGATTACTTTCCTAATAGCGAGCCTTAAAAAGCAGTTAACTAGCTATTTTTCAATAGTAACTAAAACTATTCAAATCAGTGAAAAACAGTCGTAAGATACTGGAATAAATAAATGATTCAGCATCATCGCTCAATAGAAAATAAATAAGCCCAAAGTTGCCTTTCTTATACTAATAATAAAAAGCTGAATGTTTGAACGAGCTAATCTCAGGAACTAAATAGTACATAACATTTATTGAGGAAAGCTATAGACTAAACATCACATGTCCACGCGGGCGAATTTGCGGGCGGCCGCAATTTTTTTTTTTCAGTACTATGTCTGAAATAATATAATTATTTTGGTGTCAACGTATACATACTTTTTATCTACACATAATTGCTAAGCAGGAATACATTGTACCTTTTTTTAGAATCAAAAATCAATATATTTACAAAAGGCACGGAAGGCAAAAGGCACTTATATAAACAAACAAAACAAATTGGTAAGAGAAAAAAAAACCACCAGGGTGCAGGTGTCACGATGTCGAAAATTAAATGGAGCCCAGTTTATGCCTAGACCTAATAGGCTCAGATGCTAATTTTCAGTGGGGCCAACAAAATTAGACGATTTTAAGAGTTGTACTTCTAGTGCTTAAAGTTTAAGCAAACGCCAGGGTTTCTCTATCGTTAGAGCTGCCAACTGGGAATTATGCTAAATTAGGGTAAACCCAGTAAAGCGTTTTGTGTTATCTTAATTATTCATGTAATTTAGTCAGAGGTTGATTGTGTTATAGATATAGCGGTATTACAGTAGTAGGTTATAATTAGACATATTAATAAACTACGCTTTAAAAGAATATGCTTATTATAAAATCAACAACACCTATAAATATTTGTTTCTTTATCTTCTCTATATACTTAGTTTGTAATTATTCCAAATAAATGTATTTTTTTGGCTACAACACCTCATGATTTTGCAAATATCGTTATTTGTTTCACCAAAGAGTTGTTGTTTTATTTGTAACTCTATACTATACGATTGGCATAGAGATTTTACATGAAGTTACACACAATTTTTTGTTTTAGTTGATTTACGTTTTGGTCGTGAATTTGCATACGAACTAAAATTATTTACTAAATGTATCAACAAATATGAAATTAATTTAGCTGAATTAAACTTAAAAATAATATTTATTTCGAGGTTTGCTATTTTAAAATGACACACCTATTCCTTTTCGTGAACATATGGTTGTGGTTCTAGTTTGATGAATTAACACGTCTATAATGAGGTACTGGGATTAATTAGGTGGTGTGGTAAATATAAGGTTGTTTTATACATAATGATTATGTATCGTAGTTAGATATTATTAGGTTTAGTTATTAAACAATTTAATTTGTTGCTGTTTGTTTTGTTGATCTATAATAGATTAAATCAGGGTTATTTAAAATCTGTAACTGGCAAGTAACACCCTTGGCCTTCGTGTGAATAGGTTGCAGAAACCGCTTACCATCAGACGGTCCGCATTCTTTGTCACCATTACAGATAAAAATCTAGTTTACATTCGCATAGGTAACGTGCAAAAATCTTGCCATCGTGTAGTTTTGTCCAACATTTTTGAAACGATTGTAATGGTTATTTAGAAATTAATAATAAGAGTTACATGAACACACAATCTAAATTATAAAACTTTGAAATAGTACGAACTTAAGTAAATGAACGATCAAATTAATGCGCGAAAAATACCGTTAAAACAAAAACAAAATTGAACAATTTCATCAGCTGCAACTTCTTCTACGTACAAACGACACAGTTGACAAGCACTGTCAGTCAGTCATAAAAAAATCACAAAAGCGAATTCCGATCAACAAGTGTGATTAATGTCACAACCAACACAAATTAATGGTCGCTTAATTTAGTCACACGCAAGCGGCAGGGGGCGCGGCTCGCGGCGTCCTCCCGCCACCACCGGCCACGGAATACTAAAACGGCATTGGACGATGTTTTCCAAAGGTGAGCAATTCGTGCAGACTCGCCGGCACTCGGAAAACTTCGGAAAACTCATCTCGATTCGATTGTGAGGAAAGAATTTCATATTTTCGCGAAGTACAGAATTTCCTAATTGAAAAGGTGCTTCACTGTAGCGTCACAGTGAGGCCTAACTTTAAATTGAAATGTTTTTGAGTTTCTATCGTCCAGGTTTTGTGGAATGATGTTGAATTTCATAATTTGAGTGTCAGAATAAAGGGCCATTTATTTTATAAGCAGTTGATTACTTAATTAGAATGTTTTATGGCTCAGTTAGTTTTTCAGTTTGTCTTTGAGTATTTTAATTGCTACGCTAGAAGTTTTACCATATTTCAAATTAAGTCTAGTATCCACGATACGAATATTTAATGTTTCAATATTACAGTTCAGTTTGAAGATTACCAAGATTTGCGATGACTTAAAAATAAAGTTTCATTTGTTAAAGCTACAGTTATTATATACTTAGATTTTATATTTCGATTTTGAGAAGTATGTATGAAACTGACATTATTATGCATTTTTGGAATGTTGTCCTTTTAACGCGCGAATGATTCCTATTTGCTTCATTTTATTAAGGCGTGACACCGCTTATTTATATTATTATTATCTACGATGAGATGTACCTATATTACACTAACTTATAATATTTGAGAACTTCTCAACCGCTCATGTAGCTCAAAATGAGAATCAAATTGTTTTGAATAAAACTTGGGACCAGTTTGTAAAGCCTTGGATTTAAAAATGGTATATGGGTTTGTTTATTGGCCAGTGACTTATTGTTATAAATACTTCTATTTATCTCGCTTTATTAAATGAATAATGCCAAATTATGGAAAAGACTTTTCTTTAAAATAAAAATGTAGAGTTTTGTTGCACCGCAGTAGAAGTCTTGCTGCTTTAACGTACGCCGTACTTGCGTTGGCGTTGTTTAAAAACACCACGTACTTCAGTAGAATTGCATTTCTAACGCTCTTCTTTGTGGAATTACGTATTCGTAACTTGTCATGCACTAATTGTGTAGCTTGACGACGCGCTGTCCTGCCGGCAATCCACTCAGCACTCAGCACTCAGCACCGGTGGATATGCGAAACCATTTAAACGCTCACGCCAGGAATGCGTAATGTTGAATGATGGCATTTCGAAAAGTTTTTAATTCTGTGAACTCCTTCCCTGCAGTGGGACAGCAAACGCTGAAAATAAATAAATAATAATAATAAATAGAACTCCTTCCAAACCAATATTTGTACATAGGTTATAATAAAAAGTACGCCTACGCTAAACCAAGCAAATTTAAACCCAACGTTGTAAGGGGCTTGCCTACCTCCCTTATTGGGATCGCTTAGAGAGTCACTCTCTTACCGGAGAGTTCAAAATGTACAATTAACACAAATAAGAACGTGAAGTATAGTAGTCAGTCTTGAACATTGAACCATCCACCCAAGCCAGAGTGTTTCACCATAGAGTTACGAGGCTCTCATGTTTCATCTCCTGTTTCAATGTTACTCAATATAAATCACTTTGAACATTCCGCTATGCGAGATTACCAAAATCAAAGTTTGCAACAAAAAAGACGCATCTAGTTGATTTCCAATAAGTGAATCCGAATTTAAGCTGCTAGAATCACTTCACAAGTTGTCAAAGCATGCATGCCAAGCCAGACCGAGTAAATAAGTTAATGATATTAAAACAAGATTCATTCAACAGTCGAGAGTAGGGCGAGGTATGGAATTGTCCGGTTCGTTAAACACGCCAGCTTCAGTTCATTTCGTATTCTATTAGGACAGGTGAGACAATTTGTTTGCAATTTATCACATTATCAGTTGGCGACTTCATAATTAGGTACCTTAGCTTTTTAGTAAAACTGTTATACATTTATATTTAGTTTAATTTTAAAAAACGCTACTAAGCTTATAAGCGCTATCGCGGTAAAACCTAGTTTACAGATCTTTGGCGTTATGTGAAATGCGTTTTTTCGGTTGACACCACCTGGTTGCGTACTTTTATTGATAGGTATACCGCTATTTTCTCCTAAGGACTTTAAGGAAAAACGAAGGTAGGGGAAAATTCTCAACGTTTTTTTTTCAATCCTTATGGGTAACATACTGCTATTATTTCTAAGCTATCCTATGCCGAAGTAGGTTATGTAATGCATGACGAATGAGTTTTAAGGTATAGGTAGGTTAGCAATTTTACTATCAAAATTACTACTATCGAAATTATGACTAGTCTATATCACCTAGGTGACTGCTGAAAGTGCTTTTTGACTCGCACAGGCTTATAACAATGCACAATATTTGCTTTGCGATGGAACTAGAAATGAAAAAATGCGGTAAATATTGTCAACGATTGTTGCGCAATTCAATGTCACAAAGGACAGGGGCCAGGGATAACCCTGGCTGACAGTCAAAAATATTCACTCCAGAAATATTAAGCTGGTTTGTTAAGGTCTTGGTAGCTTAGTGGTGAGAGTCCAGCAAGCGTAGACTGGTTTGATACCTAAACATATTTTCTGGTCTTCTTATCTTTAATAAGGGCAGCTTCGATCAAGGAAACAGAGAAAAATGAGTAACCATCTATTCTGATGTGATTTAATTGGACCATACAACAAACATGGTTTGCCCAGACCTGTAATTTTTGCCCTGTGTAAACAGAAAATATAACACAATGAAGTTTGATGAAATTTTAATTAAATGGTAAACATCAGGCGCCCCTACAAACAGCACACATCATGTTTGCGCTCGGGCCAGCAATCAAAGTTGTTGCAAAACATTTTGTTGTGTTATGAAGAAATAGGATTCTCATCGCAGGGTCATTTATTCACTCTTTTTACCGTACAAGAAAAATAAAGACAACTCGCAGACTTAATGTCTAAAGGCATTATCTACCAGTCAACCATCGGTTGAGGCAGAAAACAGTAAATTCTACATAATGTTTTTTACAACACACACGTGCATTTACTTGAGACACTGACCGCCTTATTAATTGAAGAACAAACATCCTATCCATGTTAACTTTTGTAACGTTTTGTCCGTTTCATTCTTGTTGTTTTCGACATTTGCGAGTAAGTGACAGGACACGTCAATCGCCAAATGAATGCTGCACGCAGCGCATAATTTTATATGATTAGCGTTCCACAGACCACACGCCACAGCTGCAGCCACAAAACGCCGCCACCGGCATATTTCCTGTATTCTCACACATTTTAAATGGACTCGTCATACACCGTAATGCCGGTGGCCGCCACACGCTACAAACTACTGTTACTATATTATGGGGTTAGCCTAAGCCCAATTGTTCAAGCACGATTTTTATTTCTGTTTATCTTGTTGGTTGTCCGAAAGTGTTGTACTGTTCTGGAAGTTTCCTATGTATATTGAGATGTATTTCCAAAAAAAAGTGTTCAAGCATATTTATCCACTGTCTAAAATCCCATAGCACAATTGCTTGTGCTATGGGATATTAGACAGTGGACAGTTGCTTGATTTGGGCCTAGGTGGCGCTGTGTCGACAATGTCCAGTAATATTTATTGACATTGCGTTCAGGAAACCAAAAAAAAAGATTTAATTTCTCGCCTCGCCCCTCACCTCGTTGTGTTCAGATTTACTAGACAAAGTCTGGTCTTCTGAATGTTGCATTCACCATGAAGGAAACAGTCACTTGTTTATCATAATATATATAAAATAATATATTAAAGTAAAGCCAGTAAGTTATTGTTATAAATTTGATTGTTTCAGAACTCATCAAATCGATTTTAGACTAATCTCTTCCAAACCCAACCTATTTCGCCTAAAGTATTTTTGCATCTCGTAAAGCATTTATCCCCAACCCACATTAATTTGTATTGTAGGTTTGTTTATTTGGAACATCAAATGCGAATTTAACTTATTTGACCGTAAACTTCGGGGGCACAAAAATAATTAACCTTATCCTTTCGTATTGCGATGGTAACTTTCCTAATTCACATGTCCGCAACGTCTGACCGGGCGAAGGTATTTGATGGAAACCCAGGAGGCGAGACATTACTTGAAGCCACAAAGAGATTTCAGGCTTAAATATACAATTCGAAACATTCGATTGTATTTAATTGTGAACGGGTTCAAAGCTTTAGTGTCGAAGTAGACCGATATTGTAATCGGATTCGAAGCTTTCGTGTGCTGTCTGGTGAACTTTACTTGTTTTCGACTGTGTTTCACTATGTATTTGTTAAACACAGTTGATGCTTACTCATTTGACTATGAACCACTACGATAGTATTCATCACCAGACAGGTAACTTTAGTTGTTTTCGACTGTATTTCACTATGTATTTGTTAAACACAGTTGATGCTTACTCATTTGACAATAAACCACGACGATAATATTGTATTTTTTTTGTGTTACTACAGCAGGTCCGGTTGCCACAAATTTTTAAATTACTTCAATTGGATATATAATTAAAGTAAAGTAACAAACTAAGTAGACCAAGTATTTATCGAAACTCTTCAGGACAAATTCGACCCCTTTGTGTTCGTTATGGATCGAATTATCGACAATTCTTCGCCGCAGTCATTATGAGCGCCAGATGGGACTTGCCGGAACAAAAATAAAATAAATTAAAATTACCAAATCGGTCGATTATAACATTATAACTCCCGAATTCTCAAACGTCAATCAACGCTAAGCACGCGCTCACACTCATGCTGTCCCGTAAAATGACAATAGAACTGAAAGGGACAGCATGAGCTCGTGCTAAGGGTTGATTGTCGTTCGTGAATTCGGAGGTAAGGCTCTGAATCACTATCCAGCGCAATGTTTAAGTCTGCGTTTCAACCGGCACTTGAAACTATTGCTTAACGGGTCATCAAAATGACAATAAAGACAAAACTACTTTAGTTCAACTGCATAGATTAGACTTTATAGGATATTTACCTCATACCCTAGAGGGTCAGCTCGACTTGCAGCTGAGTCAATTTGAGAAACGAGCAATCTCTACGATTGATGACGTAAATCTGAATGCATAAAAGTTCATTTACATCCTCGTTTTATTTTATCTCGCAACGGTTGGAACTAGGAAAAAAGTCACCATTTTGCATTTTTCTCCTTAATAGCTCACGTTGGCAAAAACACTTATTTTCGTTCAGCGCTGCTTTCTTGAAGATTAATGTTCCACGACTCCACCTACAGAAGTAGGCAAGTGTCACCTCTGGGGGGAATCAGCGCACTCCCAAAGCACGTGGGTACCATTCTTCACAATTTCATAGTCACTTGGAGAATTACAATTGTGTAAGGGCGTGTAAAGATTTGCAAACGTGGATTCGTTTTATTGAGTAGTATATTGGGGTTCGATTGAGATGCTTTGTAGTCGAATTGGGAGCCAATTTCAGTGTTTTAAAATTTGAACTGTATTTATAAACTCTGAATTTTTTTCACCTTACTGGTTGTCGACCAACCAAACATTGGTAAATAATATAATAATTTTATAATATATTTTTTTAAAGTAATTTTCATTTATACTCCTCCAGATGAATTCAATGGCAACAGACAGACAGTATTTTCAACAATTACATACTTAGTGTACAATTTCTATAGAGCTAAGTCCTGGAACCAACTTTAACTAAACTGATTACTTATGGAAGTGATTACTTATGGACTTATGGATGTGTCTGCAAAAAGACAGTCTCATTGCTAATTATTCTGGCTGACACGGTGAGAAAACTTATAGCTGCCACTCTCAAAACTTAAGCTCCACGTGTGGATGCTTGTCCAAGGAAATTTATTATTATTGAATTATTTGGTTCATGATTTGAAAGTGCATTTTTTAATTGTGTAAAATAATAATTACATTTATTATCTTTATACAACATAGTTCGTAAGCACTGCTCATCTAATAAACATGAGTCAATGTAACTTGCAATAAATTGCAATTCATTCATTCATTAATGAGTTTACGGCATACAATATACGCTTATCAATCCAAGTTTTGTGCATGTAGTGGAATCCGCGAGCTTCTTAGTCTAAAAAGTGATGTGAACTTTTTTCAAAATAACTGCTTGAGATTTATAAGTACCTACATGGTAATTTAAGAAGAAAATTGCAGAAAATTGATCCTTTTCAGTCGCTCAATGTCCTTTCGAAACTACCGCAACAATTACTGCAAGCAAATTCCGAAACCGTCTGAATAACGAAAAGCTCGAGGAAATCGAGCAGCTGCCTCAGCCGTTATCGCTCGCAGTCGCAAGATTCGCACTATCAGCGCGAGGTGGCGGCACCTAATTGCCTTCATCTGCCATCTGCTGGAAACGATATTTGGTTATAATGGATTTATTGAGTTACTTCTGTAGGACAGAATTGGAGATCGGTATCTCAGGTATTTATTATATTTAAATTATCTCGCACATTAGTGTTCAAGTTCAAAATTCTGAAATCTGTGGTTTCAGGAGTGGATTTTTAATTATGTAAAATAATAATTAAATCAATTATCTTAACCAACATAGCTTGTAAGCACTACTAATAACATGAGTCATTGTAACTTGCAATAAATTGTTTCATTCATTCATCCATTCATTAGTTTATGGCATAGATATACGCTTATCAATCCAGAATCTGTGGATGTAGTGAAATCCACGAGCTTCATGCATAGTGCAAAAAGTGTTGTAAACTTTTTTCAAAATAAATAGGTATTTGTGATTTCTAAGTACAGTAAAAAGAACATTGCAGAAAATTAATCCTTGTCAGCAGATCAATGTCCTTTCAAAACTACCGCAACAATTACTGCAAGCAAATTCCGAAACCGTCTGAATAACGAAAAGCTCGAGGAAATCGAGCAGCTGCCTCAGCCGTTATCGCTCGCAGTCGCAAGATTCGCACTATCAGCGCGAGGTGGCGGCACCTAATTGCCTTCATCTGCCATCTGCTGGAAACGATATTTGGTTATAATGGATCTATTGAGTTATTTCTGCAGGAGGGAATTGAAGATCGGTACCCAAGGTATTTATTATTATTAAATTATTTGGTTCATGTGTTCAAGTTCAAAATTCTGAAATTTGTGGTTGCAGGAGCGGTTTTTTTAATTGTGTAATGTTTCATTCATTCATTCATTAGTTTGTGGCATAGATATACGCTTATCAATCCAGAATCAGTGGATGTAGTGAAATCTACGAGCTTCATGCTTAGTGCAAAAAGTGATGTAAACTTTTTCAAAATGAATAGGTAATTGTGATTTCTTATTACAGTAAGAAGAAAATTGCAGCAAATTAATCCTTGTCAGCGGATCAATGTCCTTTCGAAACTACCGCAACAATTACTGTAAGCAAATTCCGATAACGAAAAGCTCGAGGAAATCGAGCAGCTGCCTCAGCCGTTATCGCTCGCAGTCGCAAGATTCGCACTATCAGCGCGAGGTGGCGGCACCTAATTGCCTTCATCTGCCATCTGCTGGAAACGATATTTGGTTGTAATGGATCTTTTGAGTTACTTCCGATGGAGAGAATTGAAGATCGGAATCCAGGGTATTTGTTTTTATTAAATTATCTGGCACATTAGTGTTCAAGTTTAAAATTATGAAATCTGTGGTTGCAGGTGTCGATTTTTTATTGTGTAAAATAATAATTAAATCAATTAGCTTAAACTAACCTAGTTTGTAGGCACCACTAATAACATGAGTCATTATAACTTGCAATAAACTGTTTCATTCATTCATTATGGCATACATATACGCCTATCAATCGGGCGTCATGCCTAGTATAAAAAGCGTTGTAAACTTTTTTCAAAATAACCGCTTGAGATTTGTAAGCACATGGTAATGTAAGAAGATAATTGCAGAAAATTGATCCTTGTCGGTCGATCAATGTCCTTACAAAACTACCACAACAATTACTGTAAGCAAATTCCGAAACCGTCTGAATAACGAAAAGCTCGAGGAAATCGAGCAGCTGCCTCAGCCGTTATCCAGTGGTTTTTTTTTAAATTTAACCTAATGTGTCCAATTTTTAATTGTGTAAAATAATAATTAAATCAATTAGCTTAAACTAACCTAGCTTGTAGGCACTACTAATAACATGAGTCATTGTAACTTGCAGTTATTGTTTCATTCAGTCATTCATTCATGAATTTATGGCATTGATATACGCTTATCAATCAGGCTTCATGCTTAGTGTAAAAAGTGTTGTAAACTTTTTTCAAAATAACTATTTTAGATTTGTAAGTACATTGTACTGTCAGAAAAAAATTGCAGAAAATTGATCCTTGTCAGTCGATCAATGTCCTTTCGAAACTACCGCAACAATTACTGCAAGCAAATTCCGAAACCGTCTGAATAACGAAAAGCTCGAGGAAATCGAGCAGCTGCCTCAGCCGTTATCGCTCGCAGTCGCAAGATTCGCACTATCAGCGCGAGGTGGCGGCACCTAATTGCCTTCATCTGCCATCTGCTGGAAACGATATTTGGTTATAATGGATCTATTGAGTTACTTCTGCAGGAGAGAATTGAAGATCGGTCGATTTATTTTATTCTGGCCATTATGGATTCGTATAAGGAAACAATTAACTGTACGTTTTTTCTCAAGAATGAATAAGAAAAAGGGAGTTGAAAAGAATGCTCAAGTTTTGAGCTCCGGTCTAAAATTGTGTAAAAGTAGAGATTCATTTTAGCGAGTGCATATTATTTACCAAAAACGTTGAACAAAAAATACTTGCTTAAAAGTAAATTATATTTTGGAGTAGCAGAAAATGGATAAGTTTGAAATCTAACGTCACTTCTGATGCAATGACCTGTCTTTACTAACCGCTGTTCTGTGTTCTGATGTCCTTGAAAGTATGTAAGTAAGGTATGGAAATTGTTGCATTTAAATCTTCAGTTTGTTGTGTGTTCATGTTTATCAATTATTTAGTTTATTTAGCTTTTTCAAGACTTAACGTAACGTCAAACTTTATTGCTAACTGAGTGATTAAAAAAAATGTTGATTGTTTATCAATACTTTCAAAAATATAGTTTGTTGAAATTCAGTTTTATGAATCATTAGCGAACCACTTCAAGTTCTTGCCAAGATACTTCGATGTCGGCGCACTGATGTAGCCAAGGCCTTATTAGCCGTTATCTATATAGATAGATTTATTTGCGACTCAAGCAGCACTTTGAAGGTCGCTTAATATCTGCCGAAAGGGAGCGTGCCTTATCAGCGGCGACGCAACCCGACTCAAAGCTGGAATTCGCCTAATAGTACATCGCAATATTTATTGCTTCGTGAATTTAATATTTCAGCGCTAAGTTAAAGTTGAGGTGCTTAATTTGGTAATGTAAATAATACCTACTCAGTTTTGTTTTAGGTGTGGAATACTATTAAAGAAAGAAAGAAAGAAAGAATAAAATTTGTTTTCTTTATTTTTTTTTTTTATTTTTTTTTTTTATTTTTTATTAACGTTAATAGCGATTTGAGAATTCACCTCTTGCGCGTATGACTTCAATTGTTCGACCGTCGGACCTCCGATCGTAAGCTTCCATCATTTGAAGCTAGTTTTGGAGTATTTTCAAATTGGAAAGATCACCTTTCTTTTAAAGTACGACTCAGAACACAATAGTTCAATAGTTACATTCAATAGTTATACATCTTACTTACATTTTTTTTTTTATTTTTGTTCATCACTCAGGACACAAAATAATAAAAATTACTGGAATACTGAAAATTAGATACCTATAAACTAAAATCATCTATTTCCCTGGATTAATCTTTTGAAGCTTCAATATTATTATAAAATCAAGAAATAACTGCGATTCATATTTAATTTTCCAGGTTCTTTAATTTGCTTTTTACAAACATACATAAAATAACACAGATTTCACTCAGTCATTAAATAACACTGTACATTATTCCACAAAGAGCCGACAAGCTTCAAACTAAGCAACTGAACGCTTATGCTATGGGGTACTAGACAATGGATATATATTTATATATATTTTTACACTTAAATATATATTTTTTTGTAAATC
This sequence comes from Udea ferrugalis, assembly GCA_950022985.1. Classification (NCBI taxonomy): domain Eukaryota; kingdom Metazoa; phylum Arthropoda; class Insecta; order Lepidoptera; family Crambidae; genus Udea; species Udea ferrugalis. The sequence continues at coordinate 8,197,408 of OX465533.1, forward strand.
CATACTTAATATGCCTACATAGTCAACACGAAGACCAGGACAAACAGACATGTTCATGCACACAAATATTTGTACTGTGTGGGGATCGAACCTGCGACCACTGGTATAATAGCCCATTTCTGAGCCATCACACCAAATCGGTTGTCAAAGACATTACATTCAAAAAATCGGTCCCATCATCGCTTGTGTTTTAATGTCGTCTAAAGCAAAACCTTCTGAATTCCCTAAGCAGCTGCTGGGTCGTCAAAGCATGCTCGAGAATTTGGAGAAGAATGTGCTAATGTCAAATTCTGATGCCACACGCCACTCGTTTGCTGGTTCATTCTTAATTAATGCATTACAACTAGTGTTGTGGAATTAACGATTGTAGACATCAAAAAATATTCGATATCGATACTGCTATCAATAGCATCGCCATGTGGAAGTAGTATATGCAAGAGTGAATAGGCATTTTCTGGGTAAGCGTGTTCCAGCTTCGACCTCGTCGTCGCTTACCATCAGGCGAGACTGAGGTCAAATGCGAGTCAATCATTTTGAATGAGAAATTCAATCGACAGTGCAATTGAAAATTGCAACATCGCAGATACAATCGATAATTTTGCAGTTCAGTCAGTTTTGTACAATGGAGATTCGGAAATTTTTCAATAGTATTGATACCGTGTAAACAAGTATTCATTCCAGTATTTTTCCTATTCCAGTAGAAAAGTTCAAAAATGCCAATGCGGATAATTTCGCAGATTATTGTTTCGTAATGAACAAGGAGGTGTCAAATAGTCCAGGCTCATATAATAACATCTCCACAGATCGACCCATACACTTCCGAGTGGGAAATCTACATTTTGAGGTTTATCTTTTTTTTTTAAATATCGATACAATTAATTCTAATCGAATTTCTATCGATAAGCAACACTAATAACAACTGCTTGCCTTGCAAGTCTGGATTGGAAGCTTAGCGCTCACTGCATCGTTGGAGGTGTCCATTTAAATTAATTGTCGAACGAAACTTCTAGAAATTAAACGCTGCATTTGCAAAAGCGTTTGCTGTTATCGAAGCTCGTCGGTTTTTTGTGACTATTTGAAAATTGCATTAATCTTTGTCCGGGAAAACGATTTCACCTAACCAATTTAAATTCAAATTGTTTTATCATAGTTTCCACTCTGTTTCCTCGTTATAGGTTACCAATGGTAAGTATTTTTTGAATTCTATTTCATGTTGTTGGAAGTCTGATTAGTTAACAGTTGAAATACGTTTAAAAAAAAGAGATTACCTTCAAAACCAGTTATTGTTCTATTACTGGTTTTGAAGAAAGATAGTTAGAAAAATACAAGCTGCTGTACCTAATTCTGATCTCTAACGGATTGACATCTGACCACATCTGACCACGATTTTAAAAGAGTAACTGCTAAGTTACTTGCCGGGTATCCTCAGTAGAAACAACCTTCCAACGCCGGTGGTAGAGTTACATTATGTACATATAAGTCTTTTGTATTTCTCTTTTCCTTTTTGTATTTTATTTTGTTTTGTATGTGCCAAATAAACGTCCTCTATTCTCTATTATTTATATTATAAGTATTGTTTACATATTTGAAAATTATGTGTATGTTGAATAAGTAGTTGAAATAAGATTTTTGACTATTCAAAAGTACTATGTAATGGTCTACTTGAATGAAGAAATATTGAATTTGAAACTTACTATTGTTTCTATCTCCTCTTGTTTATTTTTAGGGTTGCGTACCTAAAAAGGAAAAAACGGAACCCTTATAGGATCACTTTGTTGTCCGTCTGTCCGTCCGTCCGTCCGTCTGTCAAGACCCTCTTTCTCAGGAACGCGTGGAGGTATGAAGCTGAAATTTATATCAATTACTCAGGTCTACTGTCCCTTGAAGCTGTGAAAAAATCAAACTTCTAAGCCAACGCAATCAAAAGATACAGCCGTTTATGCCGCAAATTTTCGACACTTGCAAGGGAATCAAACCTACAGGGTGCTTCCCGTGAACTCAGAATCTTGAAATTTGGTACAAAGCAACGTCATAAAGCATAGATAAAGGGAAAATTACGAAAACCATAAACTATTAGTTACATCACATAATATATATTTTTTTAATAATTTTAAACTTACTACCCATTTCCTCATAAACGCGTAAAGGTATTAAATTGAAATTCATACCAAATACTCAGGTCTATAATACCTTTAAGCTGTAACAAAATCAAACTTCTATGTCAACGCAATCAAAAGAAACAGCAATTTAAGCTGCATATTTTGAAACTCGCAAGTACTCGGAAGGGAATCAAAACCTAAAGGGTACTTCCAGTCGACCTAGAATCTTGAAATTTGGCATGAAGCAACGTTTTATAGCACACATGAAGGAAAAATTCCGAAAACCTTGCAGGTTTGTACGGAACCCTCGGTGCGCGAGTCCGACTCGCACTTGGCCGGTTTTTTCCTCTCACAATCAGTAAAAGTAGGTATGTAACACATTTTGTTGCAAAATGGTTAGTATGCCTGCCTCACTTAGTTTCCCTGCTGCGGCAGTCTACTATAACTATTAAGTTACCAGTTATTTTAGGTTCTCTTTCTAAGATAAATAGAGCTCTTGCAAGTGCTTAAGGTTTACTAGACAAATAGCTTTCAGGCATCTGACTATTGCTTGGTGGAGCGCGGGTTCAGTTCAAATACCAAGTTATAAGTGCACTTTGCTTTAACTAAACGTCCAATAAGGAATAAGGTATATATGCATAGCCTTCAATGTCTGTCTATCTACCATAATTGAGCTTGAGTTAAACAAATACTAATAGTGAGTGATTAAATTAAAGCACTTCTTTAATTTAAAAGAATAACTCCTGGTCGACATCGACTACATGAACATGAACGGCCTATCTACGTCACACTGCTGGGCACAGGCGTCACCTCAACTATGAGGTGGGAGGAACCGTACTCCAACACGCGGGCTCAGTGCGGATTGTTCGAGGGGTGTAAGGCCAGAGAGCAACCTTAATGTCAGATGATATTTAGCCGCCCTAAGGCCTCTGACTACTGCTGACCGAAGAACCAGGAGAGTGATAGGTGACGACCCGCTTGTCGGAACCAATCTCCAAAGTTTGGAAAATCGGCGTAGAGTTGCCTGTCTATCATTTTTTATAAGGTGTATTTTTGAGAGTGTACGCAGGAACTTCATGTCCTGATACCTACCTATTCTTTCTACCACCGGACGCCGTAAGGGTTTCACCCCCCAGTAGTCCTTTTTCTGGCGGTCCAAACTAAACGGTTTGGTGCTTCCTTTCTGGTCCGCACCCTTAAAGAGTGGAACGCTATCCCTGCGTCTGTGTTTCCGGACTTCAAGGCAAGAATGAATAGGCATTTTCTGGCTAAGCGTGTCATAACTTACCATCAGGCGACACTGACGTCAAACGCAAACCCATTTTAAATTTGAAAAAAAACCTCTTTTGACTTATTTGTACCTCTCACTATCCAAATACTATAAATTAATAGATAAGTGAAAGTGGTAACCTGTTCTCAACAAAACTTCCAAGCAGTCCAGTATTAGTTCTTGCCTACCTACAGTAGTTACAAAGACAAAGTAAATGAACAGGAGGCTAGTCCGCAACATCTATCACTCAGGCGTCCGCGTCATAGCGGGGCGGGTCGTGCCGTATCGCGGCGACATCTGACCCGGCTCGAGTGCTGGACGAGTGTAACGGGCCCTTTACACGCTGCGACACGACCTCTAAGCGCTCACGCATATGACGCCACCGCACTTTTATCCTGTCGGACGACGTCGTCACCGCGCCGCATGAGCTAACATCGAGGCAAAGGTTACAAATAAAATATACTTAGCCATTCAGTGGACATAATCAGGTTGAAACCGAGTTTTTATTTATTCATTTATTTATTCTTCATTGCACAACATTGAATGGTACAAAAGGCGGACTTAATGCCAAAGAGGCATTCTCTACCAGTCAACCATAAGGCTAAACAGAAAAGTACAGTAGGCGGTGCGACATAATAAAATAACATCTAATCTAATTTTAATCTAATTTTTAGGGTCCGTATAAAAAAAAGGTCATCCGATTCGTCATGTTAGTTTTTTCCGAAACTATGAGAGCTACGAGTAGGTATACTGGTCACTTTTTTCCAAAACTATAAGAGCTACGAGTATACTGTTGAAACTTAGTATTCTGTGAACCACATTAATATTTTAACATAAAATAGAAAAAAACATAAATAGTTACGGAACCCTTCATCGGCGAGTCCACCTTGCACTGAGCGGCTTTTTTGTTTGAGCTTCTGAGCCAGCGACATTAGAAATCCGATCCCACTGACTACGCAAGGGCTGTTATTACGCCCTACTAAAAAGTAAGGTCTTTGGTTTATTTTCTTGTTCCTTCCAAAACTTTATAATTTCAATAAAATATGAAACTTCACCGGACGACGTTCCGTGGGCAGGCCCTCCACAAGGTGGACCGACGATCTTGTCAAGGTCGCGGGAAGCCGCTGGATGCGGACAGCGCAGGACCGATCGTTGTGGAGATCTTTGGGGGAGGCCTATGCCCAGCAGTGGGCGTCGTTCGGCTGAAATGATGATGAAACTTCAATTAAATGTATAATTTAGAAATTGAGGTTGCTTCTGAGAGTTTTTTTGTGCTAATAAAGAATGCAAGTTTCAAATATGTATGTATAATCGTAATTAGAAGTCGTACATTTTAAAACGTCCTTCGCCCTTTTGACATCATAGACAAAGAGTCTTCGCTTTTAATACTCCTTAGCTTGTTTCCTAGGGCTCGGCAGTTAGCTTCTAACTTTCGATAGCTGCTTCTTCAAAGATACTTCACCAGTTTTAAACTAGCGCGAAGTATGTCGGTTCACTTTTGCAACTCGCGATTTACCTTCCGTTTAGTTAAGAACAGTTTTAACACGGTGTTGACATGCAGTTGAGTGTAATATTTGTTTTAACCCCTTCATACATCACGGGCTTCATTTGACTCTAGTCAAACAAAGATATAAGTTTTTCTATTAACATTTCCGCGGTTGGTAACGCTGACGCATGAGCCTAAAGCATGTATGGCGTTTAAACCACTTGGCACTTGGCGACTGTTATCAAAGTGGTCGCATTCTCAGTGCAGTAAACAGACGTAGGGACTCGTGGTTCAGATCGTGTAGTCTAAAAATACTTCGACAACATTTTATCAACACGTTACATTAAGGTAAAGCAAAAAGAGTTGGCATAAAGCAGTTTTGGCATTGTTCATACTTTTTAAAGATTATTTGAAAATACCTACCTATATTTTAAATCGATAACATTGTTGCACTTATTTTTTTTTAGCAAACACACTTAATCGCTTTTTTATTACCTTGGCTGTTATAGAAGCAGAGCAAGTTAGTAATGGCTATAATATCAAATATTTAAGGTTTCATAATTATTGAAGCAACATTACTCTAGTCATTCACAGAAATACAAATTCAAAGAAGGTATATTTTTTACACAGACTACGCAATTTCAAAAATGAATTCGTTTATAGCGACTTCTGAAAACAGAATAATTGACTACTGAAAGCAGAATAATTGATGTAGCTGCAACTAGAACGAGTGAATGAAGATTAAAACATCTAGTAACTCACAGTTGCCAGCCAGCATGGACTTTTGTGTTCCCAACGGTTACGGGGCGTTGGCAGCCCCGGCTGTTCGCTCTCCGCGGAGTCGGACCAACCTTCTGGGCAGGGCTCCTATGACGCGGACGTTGCACACGCTGAATTTGGTGGCGGACAGAACCGACTTGTTTTCGTGTGCGCTGAGTGAATTCACAAAACAACAATGTATGTTTTGTGTTACATAGCATGAGTGTGTTTTGTTTTCAATATGTTATCGCATAAGGTCTTTTCCTGTTAGGATAATGTATTTAGTTAAATAATAAATAAAACAGCAAACAATCTTCATAAACAAAATTAACTGTCCAATAAGGTAATCAACAATAAGTAATCGCGGGAATTCCGCAAAGTTAATATAAACAATTTGGATTCGGCTCGTGTCCAGCAGTACAATCGACTTTCCTCCAAATATTTCAGATTTGCCGGAATAACTCCCAACTTTAGATAAAGGGCTGTAGTTGGTTGTATCAGGGCCCCTAATTTAATTAGAATTTCCGAATGGAATTCTACGAATGACTCCGCACTGATGTATTTGCTACATTAATGGCCGGGTGTTTGGATAAAGGCAATGGGGTTTGTTGAGGAAAGATTTCCTAATTTTTGAAACATATATTTGGCGTAAGGGCATAGAAAAATTAAGTCATTAGTTAAATTATTATTTCCTCTAAAAAATAACTTCCATAACTTAAATAACACCAAAGATATTTTCTAAGTATTTTGTTGATTCGGCGTTTGTGATATTCATAATATTATTTTATCTTCACATACAGAGCGAGGAGCTCATGGCTCAGTGGTGGAAAATCTATGTTTGCTAAGTGCGGCATAAAAAGGGGAGGTGATTCAATGGGTGACAACCCGGACCGGAATTAAGTGCGCCTCCACACTAGCGTTTGTGTAGCCTAGGCTTTCGATGAACGTATGCGCGGCGCACACGCCGCGTACTCATGTGATCTATATAGCAAAGACACGCGTCACGTTGTCGTGGCGTCTGCACTGCGCATACAATTCATCGAACGCCTACGCTTGAATAACGCTGGTGTGAAGGCACTCTAAGTGTTGTATTTTTTCGAGGATGTCTATGCCACGGAGGGAAAAAGAAGACCTTGCATGCTGCACATTTTTTAGTGTGCTGTTCCGTCTGTCTTTCTTTTATGTCCGTGGTCTATGCTTCCAAAGGCACGTCTATTAGTTGGTCCCCACTAAATTCGCAAGATGTTATGGGGAAAATCAAACTTTTCCTTTTCCTACATTATAATAAAACTGTAATATTGTATGTATTCAAATATTAACAACAAGACATTAAGTAAAATGAATAATTTACATTTAATGAAAGTCTGAAACAATAATACCAACAAAAAAAAATCTGCTATCTGACAGAATGTTGTTTTTTTTTTTTTTTCGCGCGCTTTAGATTTTATTAGTGGCCAGGCGCATACAAGGAGTTTGTATGCGCCTTGTCGTCACAATGTCAATACCTATTCCATAGTTGAGGTGTGGCCAGCAGCGGGACGTTAGGCTATTGTTAGAAGTTTTTAAGCCTAACTGCCGAACTCAGGGACGTCAACTCAAGTTAATGATTCGTTGGACCTCAGAATTGCATATTTGCAAAGATACTTCAAAAAGATTTTCAATGAAGAACTTTTTAGTCTTTCAAATTTTACAACTACAATTACAATTATCGTGTTTATTCGACGAATTTGAGAGCGGCAGTAGGTCACTATCTAACTTTGTGATTATCCAACAAAACTATTTCGGGCGCGTATTACAATTTCAACTAATAAGGTCAACTAACTGGAATTAATTTCAATTATTTCAACTAACCACACTAAACAGAACCACGTGGTTCGATTCCCGGCAGTAATGATTACAAACGACAAACCTTAACCGCAGACTAGAATTATTTATTGGCAAAATCAATTACAATTACATAAATGTCTATTCATTTGAAATTCGACAATTAACGTAATACGCATGAAACAAACGCTTATTGAACAGAAAATTCTCCTCGACCTAATTAGCTACTGACCTTTTTTATTCTAATTGTTTTAATAAGGAACATAATTAAGCAGACTATTGTGAGAATTTTAATTTGCTTTTGTGTGAGTTTTTAACTAACGTTTCTTTATTATTTTTTATGTACGTGTATTTTGAACATAGTAACTCAAAACAGTTCGATAATCGATTCAAAACATGTTCCGGTTTCCTCAATTTCAACATTTTAATTACAACAGAAGTTGTGACTTTCGGATGATTGGAAGTTAAAAAATGACTTGTTTTATTAACAAATGAGCTTTGTTTAAACGTTAGAAGACAATAAATCTCAGAAATGACAGAATTATGCCAAAATACTAGAAAATGATTAAGTATGAAAATTACACTTATTTCCGATTCTCAAGACTTGAGCATCGATTACAGCGAATAATGCCCCACAAAGAACATGTTTTCTTGTATTATTATGAAAGCTTATGATGCTGCGCAGTTTTTGAAATTAGTAAGAAGCTATGGAATACCTTTTGTTTTTTTTAATTTACGATTGAATTTTGGTTATGTTCTGCATGTTTCACTTTTTTTTCACTATCAATCAAAATTTTTGTATCTTGTAGTTAAGTTAGGACAGAGATTATTTTAATCATAAAACTGCAATTAATAGACATTATATAAAAAGAAAATATCCAATAAAAGTCAAACGAAAAAAAAGTTATAATTATTTAAAGCCAAGTGCTCACATTTTTTTTTAAAATAACAAAAACATCATTATCTCGAAAACTACAAAAAATCGTAGAACATACATGGGGGTTAAATCGATAGGTATGGTACCCTACTATCAGCTGGCGTCGGCTTGACACCTTAGAAGAAACAACAGGAACAACAAACAAACTACAGGAATGAAAGTGACAAAGCGCTGTTTTAGTTTTTATGAATAAGGATGATAGTCTTGACTGTGGTGTTTTAGCAAAAAAGTCCTAGTGAGGGGTTGACTCGCCGGTGGCGGACGTCACACGCTTCAAACTACAGCGTCTTCGCACCGTGTTAAGAGTTTAAGTAAGTAAAACTAGAAGAGGTAGTGTTTTACTTTCTACCGCCTAAATAGGTGCGTTTCGTCCGAAATAAAATCACCATCATGCGTTATCTATTGAGAGTTTAGGGTTGAACCCAAACAGGGTAGTCAAAAGCATACTCATTGTTGCTGGCATGGCGAACGGAACATTCAGAAGCCCATATTTCGCCTAGTGAATTTTAAACTTAAAGTGGTAGCTGGGCCTACTACCGTTATTTTGTAGTAACTTGTGTTTTTGTCGGTATTTCCATACATGAAAGAGTTCGACGACAATTATAAAATGAACACACATTGGTCCGGCCTGACTTGAACTCTAGACCAAGCGAGAGTATTCAACCACTTGACCACAACGCTCTACCCCGCCAAACTAAATTGTACCAAATGTGATATTTTTCATTTACCTATTAAAATATTCACAATCAAAATATCAGCATTAGAAAATACATTCTCGATCGTACCAAATAATAAAATGAACTGTTACTGTGTGTAAGTGTTGTGAAACAACTTTTGAGATAACCCTGACAAAGTTTAAGTGTTAAGCAATTTACAAAAGCGTCTAACGCCGAGGTTATGCATATTTACAAACGCCGAGCAGACTTAACATTAATACCCCTTGTGCTCAGTTGTATGAATAACACGAGGTAATAAAGCAAAGTTTCTGCCGCAACATAAAACGTCTATTGTCATAGTATAAAACACTGGCTGTATATAAAGGCAACCGCTTCCCGCCACTTCTACCCATAAGAAATCCAATTTAACTTTGTCGCCGCACAAAATGCTCCAATAGAAATAATTTCGTGAAGGACTTCGAACAGCTGTACAATTCAATCAGTGAGAGACTTCTGTTTTTTTATCTCCCCTTCGTATTTTCTTTACGTCTCGTAAAAGTTAGTTAATGTTGTCAATACTTTCAACACCTGTAGAGGAACGTGTTAGCAAGTTCGATGGTTATTTACGCGCTTCAGAAGTTAGTTAATATTGGACGAGTATAACCAAAAGAATGAAGTTTGGAAGTGAATTAAAAGCATAGCTATACCTTCAAAATAAATACGGCGATAATATTGCCGTTTTAATACATTGTTGCCTATTAAATAATGTATTCCTACAAGTGCACAATGCATACCAAGGTAGTCACTTTCGGCGGGCAGTCTTTTCAATACGGAAAATTACTTGGCAATCTCAAGTTTAAAAATAATCATTATCATCAGCAGCCTATGCCGGTTGCGCTCTATCTTCAGCTAGACGCATCCATCTCCTGTCAGCAGCCTTTCGTTAAACGTCGCTCCACCTAGCCGGAGAGCGTCCCACACTATGCTTGCCGAGACGATGTCTCCACTCATGAACGTGAATACCCTTACGGTTATCCGTTCTACGGCAAATGTGACCAGTCCGCTGTCATTCACCTTACTTATTCTGAGAGCGAATAATGTCGATGACCTTGGTTCTCTGTCGGATGATTTCAAAAATAATGTCACAATATTATTATATTAGGTAGCAAGAGTATGCGTACTACTGTTTCCAATGTTTGCATAAAATTATATTCAAGATCACTGAGCAAATGGCCTTATTCAAAGATACTTAAAGTATTTCAATTGTGTAATATGCACAGCTTAAAAACTTTGTAAAATATCCTTCTAGACACATTTTTTGTCACTATCTTTTTCCAGCAGAACAAGAAACCACTCTAGTACATTAACGAAAATCTAAATATAATGCTTAACCCTAAAAGCAACTTGCGCCATTTGCTTTCACATTTCCAGATCTGAAATACGCTGAAAGAAACATTAACTCGCTATAATTAGCAGTAAAACCAATTAATAGAATCCAAACAGGTAAATACAAGTGCTTACGCGAGTGAAAATACAATAACACCAAACTGAAAACTGAATTAATACTCGTAGCTGTAAAAACTTTCAATGACCGATTCTGTAGTCTTACATAACATACACTGCCTATATACGTCATACTGCTGGGCACAGACCTCAGAGTAGATTATTGGTGGCAGTGCAACTGAAATCATAATCCTAAAGTTTTATAATGTTACTTATCGAATATAATGAAAACACAACTTGGCTTAAGGAAAGTTTAAATTCCAGTTAAACGTTTCTAGAAAGCGCAATTAGGAACTAAAAGTTGTCTTTTTACCTATTAGTTGAATACCAAGTTTGGTAGTCGTCGAAACACTCATAGTTCACCAATTTGACTAGCATCACTTAGCAACTTCACCAACAGCTAATTATAACAAATTAAAAATATTTTAGATGCTAATAATATATCCTAAGTACTAGGTATCTTCAAGTTCATGCCTACTATTTTGAATGTCTAATTGAATGAATAGTTTATTTAGGTGTAGAACTTTGAAAAAAAAAACCTTTTAATAAATCTTTCTGTCAGATGTTAGCAAGCCGCTTTATAGCCTCTGATTGGGCTTAACGACATCTTGCGACATCAGCCGAGACCAATTGCTGAACTTGCCTTCCGAAGCTCGGAGATAACCTGCGTAGCACGTACATGCCCAAAACAAAACGAAAAGTATCAGTCGGTCACCCATCCAATACCCGACCTGACGTGTGTAACTTAACTTCACTTTAAGCCTCATACTACTGTTGTCGCTCATCTAGAGGAACCTTTTGGCTGAAATATAAATAATTTACATCCTGAAAAATTATTCAGTTAAAAGCAACCAAAAAGACCCAAGAACAAACAGTGGGTGAAAGATAATACTTAAGATATAAATAAAAAACATCCCAAAACGTGAGTTGAAAACAGCAACTTGAACATTAAAACAGTCATTTTTCTCATTCACCGCCCTAGTAGTCTAAAATAAGAACATTATTGCCAAGTAGAGATACTAGCTTACTGTGTCATAGTGGCTGCACAGCCGTAGAATAGAATCACGTAAAATATGATTTTCCCGAACGTGTCCCGCAGTTGCCGAACACCTGGAGAAGTCACGTTTGAGCCAAGCCCAATACAACTTGTTCCTGTAACTATTACTTTGAAATATTAAGTTGAAAACACTTGTGACTTTAGTACTAAATAGTTCAAACACGCGGTGGCTAAGTGAATGTCTAATTTTAAGTCAAATAGAGTCAAGATTCTTTCAAATTGTCGAAATCTAACCAAACCAAAAGATACAGCAGATAGAGGACATAAAAATAATATCAATACACAGGATACAAACAACAATTTAACTTTAATCAAAAAACCTAGAAAACAGCGTTAGGCTGGCGCCTTACTTACCACGTCTGGTTAAAATGCATTTGGCGAAATGTGGGCTTCTAAATGTTTCGTTCACCAGCAAGGCTACAGTTTGAGTGCTTTTGACTACCCACTTTGGTATATACCAGTTATGAGCGTATCTTAAGTGTCTTTCATCATCAAATAATCGGCTTTAAATCAATTTTAATACATCATCACAGTGAATAAAATAGTTATGGAATAGTGCAGTGGTAACATCGCACCCCCCCTGGAGAAAAGCTGCAACTCCACTTGTGCGTATTTTTTTTTATTGCACTAAAAGATCAAGAAAAATTCAATATATTGTCAATTTTTTTCATAATTTTTGTCCTTAAAGTTAAGGAAATAAATACAAATAAGTAAAATATTGCAACATTATTATTATTTATGTTTCCATCATGGAAACGAAGTTATTACATTTGCATTTGAAATATTTACTAAATTCCAAATGAATAATACCATATGTAAACTAACAAAACTTTCGCACGAAGACTTTGAAAAATAATTTCGTATAACTGTAGCTGCTTACTTCTCGTGGGATTTATGTGGCGATTCTCGCTGTGCAAGTCTAGTTGCGTATTTCTTCCACGAAACTTTTGTCGATATTGTATTTTATAACTATTGATACGTATTCATTTTACTAAGAGTTTCAAAATGATTTTGACGTAATTGGAGAAATAGCTTAGTTCGACGTTACGTTTTGTTTTAACAGTTTCGTAATTAGTAATATATATGTATTCTTGGAAGTAGGTCTATGAGTTTTATGGCGCAAAAACAATTAAGTAAAACTAGCATTGAATTTATGTGTCGTAATAAGAGAAACATACTTATTCCTACTTAAAAGTAACAGTGCCATTTATGGTAATCGTTGTTATTGCGCGGGAGGGGAGGCTATTCCGCGTGCCCCCGCCTCCTCTCCCGCTCTCGAGCCCCTTCGGATCGTGGATAGAAACTAGTCGTGCGCTTGCCAGCGTTGCCAGACTGTACCAAAAAGTACGGTTTTCCGTACTATTCATCGTACAACCGGACCGTACCTTTTTCGTACTTTTTTTTTATTAGTGATTTATTTTTCAACGCAAACAACAGAGATAAAAATGGTATTCACCATGTCCTGTTTTACTCAACATTCTTTGCCTTTCTTATTCTTCTCAGCATTTGTGCGTACACTGCTGGACATATGCCTCTTGCATGGCCCTTCAAGAAGATCTTGATGAGGCGAGTCTTGTCCAGGTCGGTCTTGCCGTCTTTTTTATATCGTCCGACCATCTGGCAGCTGGTCTGCCAACACTTCTGCTTCCTGTACGAGGTCAAACAAGGGTTCTGTACGACCACCTGTTATCATCTCTTCGGCATACATGACCAGCCCATTGCCATTTCAGTTTTGCAACTATCGTAGCTATGTCAATGACTTTAGTGCGTCGGCGAGTGGTCTCATTTCTCACTTTGTCCCTCAGAGAGATGCCAAGCATCGCTCGCTTCATCTCTATATGTATATAAAATTGATTGCTGTTCGATAGTCTCACCCTCTCTAAAACTCGGTAACGGTTGGATCGATTCGGCTAATTTTGGTTTTGATAATATGTTTGTTGAAGCTCAAAACAGGTTGGTTTACTCACCACTCGAAGAAATGCTAGGAATACCTTTAGTATAAACCACAATTAAGTTTCTCTTAGCACCCGTTTCTAACTGGCACGTCACACTGAATGTTTGAAAACATAACGAAGTTTAGTCTTTTGAAACACCTAGTAATACAAATAACCCCCTCATGAGTTCTCGCCTTGGCGTGGCAAAGGGGCTTAGTAGCGGTGGTAGGGTGAACCACCGGGAAACGAAGATAACTCAGGAGTGGTAGTGTGGTGGACTTGCCACCCACCCACTGCGTCCCGTAAGGGCGACACGTAGGATTGCGGGGCCAGTGAAGCCTGCAAGCGCCCTGAGGCACGTGGTGGAGGCCGCGGTGCACTATCGGTTGGTGGTAGCCAGTGATCCGCAGCTGATCTCCCCTGTGCGTCGCGGCCTGGCGTCCTGATGAGGTCATGGCCTCAAAGGAAGCAAAACCACTATCACACAGTAGCTAACTGGTAAGGTTAACGCCTTTAATTGATGAACATGACTTGCTTCGGGTAGGCGGCCGCATCGACGCCGTTGTAGATGTCGGTATGGACGTGAGGAAGCCCATAATACTTGACGGCCTGTATTCAAGCTCATAATCCGACATTATCATGTCAAAGCAGCTCATGGAAATCAGGAAACCATAGTAAACGAGCTTAGACAAAGGTATTGGGTATTAAGGCTTAGGCCTACCGTCAAGTTTATTGCCCCGCAGTGTATGTTATGCAGACTGCGAAAAAGTCAACCGCAGATACCTCGAATGGGGGACCTACCAAAAGCCCGAATGGTGCATCACCAGCGGCCATTCACTTATTGTGGGTTGGACCTCTTCGGTCCAATGGAAGTCACGGGGGGTGGTCGAAGGAAGAGAAGGTATGGTGTATTGTTTGTTCACTTGTCTTACAGTCCGGGCGGTCCACATCGAGTTAGTTGCCTCTCTTACAATGTACTCGCTTATCATGGCACGGTTGGCCGCGTCACCTGTACTCCGATAACGGAACCAACTTGCGCGGCGCTGACACGGAGCAGCGGCGGTCCATACTCTAGATACCAAGGTTCTTAATGCTGAAGGTATAACAATGGAATGGACTGGACCTTCATCACCCCGGCAACTCCTCACTGGGGTGGGGCATGGGAAAGACTAATAAGAAGCGTCAAAACTTCTTTAAAGGTAGTCTTGAACGAACGAGCTCGTAGGGACGAGGTATTGCTCACGTTGCTTGCCGAAGTGGGAAATATGGTAAATAGCAGGCAACTCATGCATGTCTTGGTTGAACCGGATGGCGTCGAGTCACTTACTTCAAATCACTTTCTCATAGGCTCATCCTCGAACTTGCCTGTCATTGGCGCATTCGACGACTCCGACCTCTTCTTGCACAAGCAATGGCGTATATCCCAGCGGCTGGCCGAGATGTTCTGGCAAAGTTATGTGACGGGTCATTCCATTCCCTAAAATATGGTTGAGTGGGATGAAGGCTGGCTCACACGTCAACTTGAAAACAGGTGCCACCTTCGGGAACTGGTCTGCTCAAGTTTACTTAGTTTACCCAAGTTACTTATTACTTCCTGTTTTATTTACTTTCATGTCAAAACTGTATGACTTGGTTGGTTTATTCAAACATTCACTGTGTATTGTAAAACGTTGGACGGTTTAAAAAGAGTAACTGCTGAGTTTCTTGCCGTGTCTTCTCAGTAAAAACAACCATCCGATGCCGGTGGTAGAGTCACATTATGTACATGTATTTTAAGTATTGTTTATTTATTGTATTATTATGTGTATGTCTATTAAGTGGTTAAAATTAAGATTCTTGTCGATTCGAAAGTACTGTTTATTGGTCTTCTTGAATAAAGAAATATTGAATTTGAATTTCAAAGGTCGGTTAAGAGGTTCTGCCTGACCTCTTACCAAGGGAAAAATGGCACAAACAAAAGAAAGCACTCCAAGTTGGAGACTCGGTTCTTGTGGTGGACGCAAATTCCCCCCTCAACATGAGGTCAACCGCACTGGTCTCAGAGGTGTTAGCTGGCAAAGACGGCCGGGTTCGGCTGGTCGAGGTGCGGACTAGGACCGGTACGTGGCGGCGGAATGCCGCGCGCGTCGCGCTCATCTCTGCTTGAGGGCTGTACCAGCACTGGGATGGGGAATGTTAGCGACGCACTCATTACCAACTTTTAAATTATTGCAAATTCTTATTCTGATTTTTGAAAGTAGTTTTGTTAATGTAAATGTTAAGCAACCCTTTGTTTTTGAAAATGTCGGGCAGTCAGTCCTCAGCTAACCGCGCTCTTGTCTGTACGTGTAACAGTGTCGATTTCAAATAAACCACCATTTTTGTGAAAGTTCTGCGTTTTGGAGTGAATCATACCTGAATCCCCTTGAGTGTCTAACATTGACCTTGAAAATACGTGCTCGGTGATAGGGGCACATTTTGTTGGAAAATTACCTGGCGGTTAAAAGGTAAATGTTTAATTGGACTCATAATGCTTTCCTTGATATTTCTTTTACATTACTCATTAAGACATTATTATTAGACATTGATTGACCCGGTGCAAGTCAAACGCAAACTCCGTCTCTCTATCCTGTCCATGGTAACAAACCCGTCCTTTTGAAAGCTTATCCTTTTGACAGCAAATACATTTTCCCAAAAGATATGCAAAAAATATTTCAACCTATTTATTTTTAGTTAAGTTTCAATTTCAAATACTACCATAAGCAATATCATGTTTCACAAGATAAAAGTACGCAACCATTTTTACTTAAACGAGTTGTTCAAGGAAAACCTACGTAAACCACATTTACACATTGAACACACGACTAAATCTGAACGGTCATAAAGGATTATCTGCAATAGTACCAAACAGTTAGACTTCTTTATCATGTCCACAATGCAATATTCACAATTACTTCATCAAGTGTTTAATATGTTTCGTGGAAAAAGTACGCAACGCTCTTTTTTCGGTTTTTCTCGAAATGTATTACGTAAATTTAAAATATAGACACGTCAGCCCATCAAGGATATTTTTAGCTATCATTTGATGTATAAAACATATTTCTAACTGTGTTCGTTAATTTTTAGGACAGTTTTTTTACGCTCCTGAAAAGTTGTCACTTTTCACTTGCAGCTTTCTTCCAGGAGGGGTGCGACATGTCAATACTATAATGCTTAGCTTTAAATACTAACGGATTCAAACCTGAACCTCTACTCGTAGATTCAGGCCGCTCTCATCTTTCAGCTATCGGGAAGCTAAGAGTCAAGGCGAGAGAACTTTAATTTAATATTCAGTACAAGTTAAGGCAAATATGTCTCATAATATCCTTGACTTTCTTCCTTCATTAAAGTTCCTTTTGAAACGCGAGCAAGCTTTCCTAATTTTCATCTTTGAGTTGCTCGGACGAATTCCACCGTTTCACATCGTATTACACGATCATAGATACTATTGAGGTTTTAGTATAGATTGAATAAACATTTTAAATGAAAATTTTCGAAAAAAATATATTTTTTAATAAACAACGTCTTTGATAAGTTCTACTGCTGGGCACAGGCATCACCTTAACTTTAAAGTGACGTGAGTCAACACTCCAGTGCGGATTGTTGGATAGGTGTATGTATCTTACAAAAACAAAAAAAAAGATAATCTGATTATGAACAACATTTTATTAATAAAATAATTGGATTAAATGAAATAATACTTTGGGTCCTACAGTGCCTGGTTTAAATCGGTTAATTCCATTGTGGATTTTTTTGAAGATAACTCTTTCTAGCTCATTGAACTCTATTTCTCTAGCAACTCTATTTAACTCCGGAAAGGCCTTTGCCAAGCAGTGGATAGTTTAGATTAGATTAGGACCAATAATATTAAAGTTTAGATTTATTATTTTTTTGTCTGTTTCATATTAATAGGTGTTTTATTAAAATCACAGTGCTCACTAACCTTCATATCTATATCTAAGATGGTTGGCAACCCCTGAGCCGTTAGCAAGCGTTATTTTTAAATCTTAGAAATCCGACAAAAGCTTTTTTAAAGTCACATCTAGAATGTATCTCTATCTGTGTTAGATAAGAGCCAGGTAACGTGAACAACTCTAGAGATTAAAAATAAGGCTCCGTTCAGACATAGCACTTGAGACACGATTTGTGTAACAAGATGATTTTTAGTGTACTCTGAAATAATCCCAATTCTTTGTTCGAAAAGTTAATGTTAAATTCGTTACTAATCACAAAATTAAGAAACGAATAACAACAGCAAGTACGGTTTGTGATAAACCTGATGATGTTATCTAGCTGTTTGAACTAGACTATACGACTGACATGTAGCTTTTTCAGGCGACGATTGTAAAAAAACCTGTACCAAATTTTACATAATGTGGTGAACGTTGCTTTTTACTTAAGTAATCTGATTAATAGCTTAAATGTCTTAGTAGTATTTACACATAGATCCAAAACCAACTCCCAAATTATCTTATCGCAAAGCCGCTGCTGAACACCCCCAAAGTCCCGTGTGTACATGGCCTAAATTATGTCAAATTTGATTTATTCAAATTAGGCCACGGTTCGTTGGTGAGATATCAAAGCGTCTCTGGTAGGTCAACCGCCTGCTCCGGTGATCTGATGAGAACTTCCTAAACTGTTCCGCACCGGTGACTTTCCGAGTGACCTTGTTATTTGTAGGCTCAAATGATCTTCGCTACCATTGGTAGTTGGGAAGAATGGGAATAGTTCTGATAAGTTTGGGTGCGAGAATGGGTAAGATTACCTTTTTGGATAGCAATTTGGGGAGTAGCGATATAAATTGGCTTCTCGCTATTTATGATTAAGGAACTAGTGAACGGAATACATTCCTTTTAAGAATTATGCTTACCAAGAAATGAAACAAGTTGGAGTAATTTCTATACGATAAATAAAAATGAAATTGAATAAAAGTGCTACACTATAATACAGTGTACGACGTAGAGGTAAATCGTTGAATCCAATCCAACTCTTCTCAGCATTCGAGCAAGTATCTGCTTACATGATATTCTATCTCTTCAAACACACTTCAGTGTCTGACGACGAAGGTGTATGATCTGCGTGTGTTACTCGTGATTACCTATGGATCGGAAACGTGGTCTCTGACTATAGGCATCTACGAAGGCTCGAGGTCACCCAGCGTGCTATGGAGAGAGCTATAGAAAAGGCTATGAAGAGGGCTATGGGAAGGGCTCATGGAGAGGGCTATGGAGAAGGCTATGGACAGGGCTATGCTCGGCGTCTCGCAGCGAGATCGAATCAGGAAGGAGAGATTCGTAGAAGAACTAGAGTCGCCGACGCGTATAACCAGTCCGCAAGAGCTTTCATTATATTACAGCATCCAAAGTATTATAGTTAACTACGCGGAATGTAATTAAAAAATCCTCTGCTAACTTCCTAGAATAAGGCATTTATAAATTTTGGAGACGTATTTACCGTAAACAAACTTTTATTTATCGGCGTTCTTAGAATCATCACTAAAAGTGGCCACTTTTAGCATTTAATCAAAAAATTCCCTTTTCTAGGAAGTTATCAGAGGATGTTTAAAATAGATGTCTAAATTTTGCGTTAATTACTGAAATATAATCGGAGCGCTAATGGAACGGTTGAACGCTCTGGGAGCCATTCTCAATGCACACTACACTTTTCTCTGTTTTGGGCCTTCTGTAAAACCGAATGACTCCGCGACTGTGATTACTTCAGTGGAAACAACTCAGCAGCATTAGTTTTGAATAATTTTCACATAAAATGAGGAGGAATACTAATTCAAGGTGAAGCGAATAGACGTTCAAAGTGAGGGTCATTGATAAAAAAAGGAAAATACATTACTTACGTTACGTTCATGGTTCATAAACTGGCACATGACATTGACGTATGAATGACATGAACGCAAACAAGGCGCTGTCATATTAATTTGCAAACAGGACCACTGGACCTGTTTTCGTGTGGCTATTTTTGGTATAATGATGCTGTATCTTCCTCTTATATCAATGGTGATGGGTGCTGAATCGTGCTGTGAAATGATGATAGTGAGATTCGTTCAAAACCAATGGTACCGGCCCAGTCACATCACATCACAGTCACAAAGTTGCGGATTAAATTATAAAGGTTTGTCGTATTTGCTCAACAAATATTGGATCGACAACAATCGCCGCTCCGCCGCGAGTGTTTGCTTAATTGCCTCTCTTTGACTGTCATTTGTTTATTTAATTACCACCAAACGAATTAATTCGTTTCACGTGCGCTGGGATTAATAAGTAAATTGTGTATTTATTTATCACCAATTCTTACAATTATCATTACTGTGAAATTAAATGCGATATTGTAACTTTTTTCAATGTACAGTCAACAGCACATCAGGTTACCCCGTTTCAGTTTTTCCTTCGCTCTTGCCAAATGTTATTTCTTTGCAATAGAGCAAGGAGGACTGAGCGGAAATGGGTAGAGTGATTTGCCGTCCACCGTACATATACAATATATTTTTAAAGTTTCGCCTGTCTTAACCGACTATCTATTAACACACAGACAAAACGAATGAGTCTAGAAAAGGAAAAACCTGTATCATAGGTACCTACCTAGTCATTCATGTGTCATTATGACCCAAAATTATTCATTAAATTTAGTTTAAATAAATTCGTTGAGTTTAAAAAATAACTTAACCAAATTCTCCACAAAAAAAACCGAATTTTAGCTATTTCTAAGATCAATTTTAATGAAGTAGGTCGTAATTTGTGTTTGAACGCATTTAGACTCAAATAATCTATGTTTTACTAATAAAATAATATTATCCCTGTTTCAAAATACATATTCAATCCAATCATTCCGTTCTACGTATCCATTAATTTTCCTAATATTAATTTTGCATTCCGAGAAATTCTTGATTTACCATATCCCAAACTAATGAACGACATAATAACTACAAATTACTACAAAATTAGAGATAGCTACATCAGCAACAAAGGTTCAACTTGTCAAAGGTGTACCGGTAGTAGTTTGCGCAACTTATTTCGTTTCCTACAACCTAGTTAAATGAAATTCCAACTAGTTGGACGACAATAATTATTGCTCAAGACTGCTAATTTGATACTTTGAAGCATTCCTTAATATGCACGTTGCAGCTGTTCTGTAACAATAATTACTTTTGTTTAACAGTGTGGCTATTTCGTTAAAATAAATAAAATAATATCCAAAATAATAGGAAAATATCATTAAACAATATTCACACAAAGTAGAAGAGAGACTTGAACATGTTAAACTTCGTAGCTTTATCTTTAAAAAAATTACCTTTATTATCGTAATCTTCCCAAAAACAAATTTCGTACCAGTAGGTACGTAATAGCATGGTAGGATTTGCCCTATTTTAACAAGTTATTTTTTCGATACAGTGGACCGGGAGAAACTGTTTACTAGCCTTCCAAAGCACGACAATGTCCGAAATTACCATTACCTATTTTCTGTTGGTATTTTCACCCATCACAAGTCTGGCGTGCGTGGCTTGCCAACAATGTTAGTTGCCTTCCACTGTCGCCAATAAGCAAAGATAACCTTTCATTCTTTTTAAAACGTTCTCAGGATGCTATGTTAAATAGTTGTACGTACACTCATTACAATTTAAAGAAACAACATAGCATAACATACATACCCGCACGACCATATCCCTTATGGGTTAGTCAGAGGCACACTGATTGTTGCCGTCATGGTGAACGAAACATTCAGAAGTCCACATTTCGCCACATTTTGCGAGAGAGCGTCGTGGCCTAGTGGTTAAACACTCTGGCTCGGAACCCGATGGTCCCGAGATCAAATCTGGCCGGACACCTACTTTGTGTTCATTGTACAATTTGCGGCTAACTCTCCGGTGATGGAAAACACCGATATAAAACCCAAGCAACCCGGTTAATTGGGTTCAAATTCCCTCGTCGAAATGTGGGCTTTAAAGAAAAAAATGATGCCATAACAATAAAATATCTCACAGAATATCTGCCAACCAGACTAGCAACGAAATAGCTGAACACTGGGTAATTAGCAAACAGTTACAAAATATCTTCGTAACTTTAAGTTAATTGTACGGCATATCAAGGCATAAGGTCGGGACCCGTGCCGAACTTGTCAAAGGTGGCACTAGTTTGCACAACTTATTTCGTTCCCTATAACTAAGTTCAATTCCAACTAGTTACTAGCTAGGCGTTTAATTATTGCGCAAGGCTGCTAATTTGGTACTATGAGGCATCTCTTATATGCAGGAACGGCTGCGTCTTAGAACTGGGAATATATTGGACTGAAATTATTACCTTGCTTCACGGTTGGGAGGTCAATAATCAAAGGTAGGATCGGGATATTACGTTCTGTGTCTTGTGTGTGAGTGTCGTAGTGTTCATTAGTATGGCGTTTATCAACATAACAGGGTACATCGTTCTAAAAGTTTGCCTTTCTCCCGGAATCTTCTATTTTATGAAAGACGGTTTAAACATGGTGGTGATACAAATCACGTATTTGATCCAATGTTTTACTCATCTTCTTATTTATTGAGACATCATTCATCATCATCATCAACCACCAGAAGTCCACTGCTGGACATAGGCCTCCCCCATAGAGCGCCACAACGAGCGGCTTTAGGCCGTTAGCATCCAACGGCTTCCCGCAAACTGCACCAGGTCATCGTTCCACCTAGTGGGGGGCCTCCCCACGCTGCGTCTTCCAGTTCGTGGTCGCCACTCCAGAACCTTTCTTCCCTCACGGTTGTCGGTTCTGTGAGCGACGTGGTCGGCCCATTTCCACTTCAAATCATTATTATTACTTACTAATTTATTTTGAGTCCATGCTGTTCCACATCAGGGCAAAAGCCCTACCTCCAATTTTTCATTATTTGCGGTCTGAGTCCACTTTTAGCCAGTCGCTGAGGTGATGGTGATGAGAATGAAAAAAAACTATTTTGTTTTTGAGTATTTTAAAGTTTTAGTGCCAATCAAATTAAAAATTCATAAGTACTTAGCTCTATTTTCTTGTAAAAATACCATGGAATCTGTTCACGTACAACAATATCCAAATATCAAGGCGAAAATTCCAAAAAGGATTGGTATATTTGCAAATTACATCAGAATAACTACAACCTAAATAAACATGTCAATGGTAATAAATAGAATGCGTGTGTCGGGAGCGGTATGTTTTCAATGCGTATTACTTTGGGCCAGAAAATAGGCGTTTTTGATCATAAGCATTCACCCTTCATTCATAACAATGGATACCTACGAATTTTAAAAAGCAGAAATAAAGTAAAAACACCGCCACTTTGAATCGGATGTCACTCATCGGAAACACAGAAAGTCAGTCTTTTCTTTGGTGTCATATACTCACGAGAAGAGTTCAAACGCCGGCTCTATTTAAATTACCCTTGGACAAATATTTATTCACCACATTAAACACGACTTAAGTAACATTAAACTGCCATGACATAATATTATGAGATGAAAAAAAGTAAAGGCCTAAAAGCTTTTACTAACAATAATAATAAATTGGCAAACGAGAACTGGCGGCAACTACCAGTGCTCACCACCGATGATCGCAGGGACAAATGGAAGCTGCACGGGAGATTCTATCGGGCCCGGTGTAGATCTTTCTGCATCGATGAATTGGCTACGTTTCGGGGACCACTTTGGGGAAACCGAGGGCTTTGTCTGTGCAATTGGACGAAGTTATCAGGGTGAATAACTACCGTAAATACATTATGAAAGACTATACGGTCGACATTTGTCGAGCATGCCGCCGTCTTGGCGAATCTATTCGCCATGTTATTTGGTTGTTCTCACCTTGCTAACGGTGAGAATTTGCCCAGACATAATCTGGTAGCCAGGATTATTTACCAGCAACTTGCTCTTCAGTATGCCCTTGTCGAGTCGGAGGTGCCGTACTATAAGTAAGCGTCGATACCGGTTATTGAAAATAGTCGTGCATTGCTCTATTGGGACCACTCTATCATCACGGACAGGACTATTGTAGCCTGATATCGTGCTGGTAGACCGGTTCCAACGCCGGGCAATGCTTATCGACATCACCAATTTTGTCCAACGTGGGCTAACATGTTCGCACTGATTAAAGTTAGTGGCATAAGAACCATATTTTAAAAGAACCAACAAGCTACGCCGGGGAGAAGTAGCAAGTCGTCACCGTAACGGAATCGGTTTGGAAGGTGATTTTACTAAACATACTATGTCTACAAAGAGCACGAAGACGCTGGTTTCGTAGCCCCAGCCTGACGGTGATGTTCGGATGACATTACCTCGCGACGGGCCCGTTGATAGCCGACCGCCACTCTCATCATTTCCTACGAGCCATATTCATCCGATAGAGAGAGGGTTGGAAGTAGTGTCACAGATATTATGTCACGGATAGTGGGAGCATTTATTGCAAGGATGTGGATGTTGTTGTTTGCTTAGCACTGCTGGTTCACGGTAATCAATCAGAGATACGTTTTTAACATTTTATGGAGATTGGTTTAAACAATATATGTAAGTGTTACGCAAATAGCTTTAGAGTCTGTCTAAAAGCGAATGAGTGAGTCTGCTGAATCAATTTTCTATCCTAGAAATTTGCCTCATAAATGGTGCTAAGAAACTGAAAGACAAAGCGAAAAAAAGCAGCTCTTGAATGAAATTAGCAAAATTCGTAGGTACTACTTGGTCGTACCAATCAGCACGCTTTTGTCGCTAAAGCTAATTTGGAAAAAAAAGTCTGAGCTAATAGTTTTTAGAGGCTTTTAGCTAGGAAAGCAAAATAAATTGGTACGTGACCATCGGCATTTTAAAAACTACTTAGTCAAAATAGGTTACTAAAGTGAAAATTAATATTGAGATGTATTGAATTATGTCCTCATGTCCTACATATAATCCAATCCCCAATTTTAGTGGTTAGTGGTTAGCAAAGAAACATAAAACATGTTTGCTGATGTATGCTTGTTCCAAATGTTACTAAAGCGTGGTATAATTAGCAGAACATAAATAATTCGGTGACATTTTACATTCTGTAACGGATCAAAAGAAGCTTAGCAATATAAATCTCGCGCGGTCACACTGTGGCAATGGGACAGGAAAATAAAAATAGATATATGTATATAAAATGGCAGAACCGCCTGGCGACGTGTCGGAAATATTAACTCGAACATTTGAATACTTTATGATCAGTAAAAAGAAAGATTTGAATCGCAAATGTGTTCGCATTTTAATCAAGCACGCTGGGCGCTTACTGTCATTTCTTTCCTTATTATTTTGATGGGTTTTTTTATTGCCCAAACGAGTTTCTTCATGACGTATTTTATGGTTGAAAAACACAATGGATTAAAAGTAATAAACACAAGAATACAAAATTATTTTGATTTTTGATTATTTTGCGATGTTTTGTTTTTGATCGCATCAAAATCAGTATTCCAGAATTTGGGGGTTTTTCGTCATCTCACCCGACAGAAACTCGCCCGACCGGGCGACTTAGCACCTTTATTTATACGATTTTTTATCCGTTAAGCAATCAAACATTATGTTTTATTAGACGTTTCTAAATGTCAGTCGGTAGCCTTGGTTGGAGGCCTCAACGCAGCTTGGATTCATATGTCATCAAGGTTTATTATTATTCTTACACCCCGCTAATAACCCGCATTGAGCCAATGTGCAGAGCCCATGTGTTGGAGTATGGCTTCCCCCCTTGCTCTTTGTTATGACTAGATCAGATAAGAATAATTATAACAGTTCACCATGCATAGTACTTTTAAAGTGTTTCATGAAAAAGGAGGAATACTTAGATTAACTTTTATGACTATTTTAAATAGATAAACTCCAATGAATTAGGGCAAAGGGGTAAAAAACGAGTGAAGTAACACAGCTAAACAAGAGAAGTCAAACATGAGAATACGGAGTTGAAATGTAAGGACGATTTAAAACCTTTCAAGGACATTGTTTAGGTGTTCTTGGAAATTAATTCAGTTCAAATTAAAATAGGAATTGTAACAATTTGGCTTGATTTGCTCGCGACCTCAGCGCAGTTGCCAACTTACTCTTAGTTAGACATCGCGACATTAGGTTCAAACGTGATCATTTCAAAAGTAATCCCATTGAATTTTATATAGTTACTGTACTGTTATGTCTATATATGTAGACAAGTAGTTAGAATGTTACAAATAAATATTGATAATATTATTCAAACATTCACTTTGAAATGTGAAACATTGGACGATTTAAAATGAGTAACTGCTGAGTTTCTTGCTGCGCTTTCTCAGTAGAAACAACTTTCCGATGCTGGTGGTAGAGGTACATTATGTACATGTATTCAAAGTATTGTTTAAATAAAATATGACGTATTATTATGTGTATGTTTATTATGTGGGTAAGATTAGGATTATTGACGATTCGAAAGTACTGTGTAATGGTTTACTTGAATAAAGAAATATTGAATTTGAATTTAATTTTCAGAGTTAGTCTTACGATTTCTTACTTTCTTCTTAGTGATTTCTGTGTTTTTAGAGAATAGCAGCAGAAGTGACTAAAGATCTGAGAGTCACTGACGTATACGTACGTAGATAGATAAGTCATTTTTGGGCTCATAGGAGTTGGCTATGAGCCCAAAAATGACTTATCTAAAAATGCTTAGCTAAGCAATGTATCAAACCTGGTCCGGTCCACCTTGGCCAATTTGTTTGCTGCGCTTTATTAAAAAAATAAGAGAAGGTATACAAATTAAGACACACTAAAACGGTGAAACAATAAACTAAAATCTATTAAGTCAAAGGAGGAAAAGGTTTTACATGAATAGTGGTGAATAAATGCCCGAATGAAAATAACAATCCTCAATTGAGAAGTAGCCCAAACAGGAAAGCATCACATATTCATAAGCTTCGTTGTTTACTTAAAACTCTGCAATAAAATGGAAAAGCATTCAAAGTATTTATTTAGCATTAAAATGGTTTACATTAAGTTCTATCCACGGAGCTAATAAGCCAAACCAGCGGGCTCCTTGTAAGAAATACAATTTAACTTCGTGGATGAACAAAATGTTTCATTCGAAGGCATTTCCTCAAGATTCTAACAAATTGAATTTTACGCCCGCTTTACTCAACTCTTTATTTCATCGTTTCCATTGCAAAGAAAAGATTATTAATCGGAAATTTTCCATCTTAGTAGAAATGTTGGGGACCTAAGCCGTTACATTATTCTCTTGTTACTTAATTGCTATCAAGGAAAGCTTTTAAGATTGTTTACTTTACAGGTAAGATTATTAATTAGTTGATTACATGGCTTTAAGTAATTCTACGCACATTTTGGCAACTAGAAGAAGTATGTTCTTTAAAAGAAAGGTGTCATGGAAAAAGCTACTCAGCAGAAATTCACGCATACCATTGTCGATTGCGAGAAAAGTTTTAAAAATAAGCTTTGACGAAATACCGCGTTGTCGACCAAAGCGTATCATAAACATTTATACCTAGTTTTTGTAATTATATACTACTGCAACGTTTATCATATTGACAAAAAAAAACAATCAAATATTAAGAAGTTTCCCCATTCGTATCGCTGAATCGTATGAATCAGTGCCGATTCCCGTAATCAAGATCTCGTTTTAAAGCTCCGTTTCATCCAGGCCTTGTTCTTGCAAGTTAGTGGACGGCGTCGAACCCACTGGCGCAAATAACATTAGCATAGTTATCGAACGCGTCGGATGAGACCTCCGTAAAGGTCCCACCGGGGCTGGGACGGCTCTTAAACCCGCTTTTCCGATAATGACTATCGATGATTCCGTCCCGAATGCGGGTAGAGCACAATATTATTACGCAGTTTGCCCGTTGCGGGGAATTGCAAAATATAACATGCTGTGTGCTACGGGCCGGATTGAAGGTGCGAGCTTTAGGTTTCGACTTCACACTCGAAGCCTTGTTTTACAATCGTAAACTCTGAATTCTGAGCACCAGAAAATATGATTGAATATGGCCATTTGATCCCCGCGTCACCCGCGTACCGAAGTGGGCACACAGAGGTAGAACCAATTCAAATTCAAATATATTTATTAATCCATCACAAAGGGTAGGTACTTAAGTTTAATCTGCACATGGTATTACATACAGAATATAGCCTACATTTGTGACGGACTGGTGCCTGAATAGGTTCTAAAAAGAATCTGTTATTACAGGTCACCAGGCCACCACCCGCGGCTAGCATAGCTCAAAAATATAAATAATTATAAAAGATAAGTTTTTAACTAGGTAGTTGAGTTACAGAGTGAACGAGGATGCTGGGACCAATGGACCTACTCTCAAGCCTATATGACAGCGACTTCATACGTCACTGTTTTTTGCAAATCTTTATTTTAACAAACAAAGCCTTTGCACGTCCTATTGCTTGGCACAGGCCTCACCTCAACTATGAAGTGTCGCGAGCCAAACTACAACACGCGGTCTCAGTACGGAGCTAAATAGGTGAAAGCTCAGTGACCAACCTAACCTAATTTAGAAAAAAGCTTGATGTCTCTTGAAAGATTCGCAGGTTTTTAAAGCTTGATAGAAAATCGCCTCTCCCTAAACTCCTTGTTACACCTTGCGCTTGACTGGTAGAAAATACCTCTAGGCATTAAGTCCGCCAATCGTTTTTTTTTCGTTATTTTGTGCAAAAAGTAGAAACAAAAAAAACAAGTAGGTGAGTACACACATGTAGTAGAACAAACAGCGATACAACGATGTCCGCTCAGGAGTTGTCAAATAGATTTTGACCATTTGACAAAAGCTTCTGAGATGCTACAGTTGGTTGCTTTTCTAATAAACTTAATTGACTGCTCCGACCGCAAAAATACGAGTATCATTACTCAATCTATACAATTTTTAACATACATCATGAATCGTCTTTTTATATTTAGCGCTGGATTTCAAGGTAGCCATGTATCTTTGGTCGCTCAGTTTGAGTTCATGAGCCAATTATATGCACACAGAATCGATACTAACATAAAAAGTTAGCTTTAAATTACCCCGTTGTTTTTTTTTGTTCGAACAAAAACTAACACCTACACACACTCATAGAGTCAAACACTTTGACTACCTTCCTTAAACGAAAACCACTCTACGAGAAAAAGCGTAAGTCCTAAAAAAAACAGTCGTAACTGTACTCCACTATACATCAGTTAGCTGTATAAGTACCATCAAAGTCTAACTGCGCGCAAACTTTCCAACTAGGAAATGACAACTCGAACGTATCAAAGCTAACAATAAAACGGTACAGTCCGCCTAAACAGTGCGTGTGGAATAATAAAACAGACCCATCTGCACCGTTTATGTCCCACGTACGGAACACCATTCACAAGATCGAAAAAGTTTTCCAATAGTACTGTACAGTTCTGATGATAGAAAATAGTTGGAAACCTGAACGCGGATACTTTTATTGCAATCCCACAAGTTTGGGGAGCTATGTTTTATAATCGGTGGTTTACAAAGTTTGAAGCAAACTTGTTGGTCTGAATAGAATCTATTATGAATGTTAATGGGACTTACATTTTGTAAGTCTCAGTGGCTGTGTGTTATGAGTTAAAATTGTTTTTTTATGTTGTAGATTTTACGATGAAATCATCTGATTTCTTAATTAAGAAGAGTTTGTAGTTCGGTGGATGCAGGCCGCCTACAACCAGCTGGGAATACTATGGTCTCGTCGTGTGGCAGGTGATGATGAAAAAACTCTTTCTACGAAAAGATTCACGTGGTGGTTATTGTATATGGCTCGCTTTTGTATGTTTTGAATAAATGAATGATTTTTTTTATTTCAACCAACAACGATCATAAAAATATACTTAAAAATTAAAGTTCTATAAATTATACAACCAAATTCAATACATTATGACAATCAAATGAAATCGCAAATCAAAGCAATTTCATACTAAAAAATTGAATAAGACAATAATAATAAAAAAAACAATATAACAATAAATTAAATCAGATTCTAAGTTAAAAAATGTCAATTCAAATGCCAAATCGAATTCATTGCAACTTCACTCTATTAATCTGTTTATTAGTCAGTACATGTACAATAGAAAAGTGATTCAAGTACAGACATTCAAACATGTCTAAGATTAAAAGATAAGGTTTTATGCTATTACTAATTTTCATGAAACTACGAATAATTTGATAAAGCGCCCAGGGCCGCACCTTGAATTGCTAGACTATAATTGCGGGTAAAAAAATACTACAGTTCAAGTTACGTGAATGAATTCGTGCAACTCTCAAACGTTTTTAGTTTGAATTTTATACCAATCTGCCCTTGTTGTTTACAGTGCTAATATTACCAAGGGGAAAATAAATATTGAAGTGGCTCTATCTCGATATTAATTTTAAGTACACAGTCTTCTGAGCTACATCAATTTGAATAAAGAAAATATTCAGCGTAAGCCTACAGATAGGTATATAAATATTTAATTTATCATTTCTGAGTATTAGCATGGAAGTTTAGTTTCTAAGTTATGATTTTCTTTTGAAAAAGAAGTTCACATTAAATTATAAGATTTGATTAGTAAAGACTAAAAAAGGATTTAAGATAGAGCTTAACTTAATATCATACTATGATAAAGTTTGTAGTCAAATACAACGTAGATAAATATTTTGTTTCAACTTCAATGAAGTTTTCAAGTTTTTTGTCACGGTTATTTTCTTGTTGGTCTAATAATTTTGGCTTGGCTTGCATTTTTGAGCTAAGCCTTAGAGATAAAAAGCCCGTTAGTTGGTTGAAATTGTTAATCTGGTTCACAACCGAAATCACATTGAAAAGAAGGATGTGTTCAATAGCGGTAGGGTAAAGGCCGTCAGCATATTGAATTTCGTAGCTGACGAAAGATCATCAAGTATTTGAATGTGGAACAATTGGTCTGTCAGGTCGAATAAATAAAGAACTTCTCGTCCCAAATCTTCGTTGTCAGGAAAACTTTCAAAAGCAATTAATTAGCTAGATTTTTTTTAACGTGCTTAAAAATGAATACCTACACGTGGTAATTGTACATTATCTGTTCAACAAATTTTTGATATAATAAGTATCACATGATGATGTGGAGACCATTCGAGGCCAAACGCAGCGTGTGACGCCCACCCGCAAGGTGAACGGATGACCTCTTAAAGGTCGCAGGGTTTCGGTGGATGCAGGCCACCTACAACCGGCCGCTCTGGAAGTTTATGAGGGAGGCCTATGTTCAGCTGTGGACGTCGTATGGCTGCTGATGATGATGATGAAGTACCACGTGCATTTCATTTCCTGCGAATTTAGTTAATTTATCAAATGTAGGTTTTTTTTACTCTTTGCTACTTTTGTCTCAAGCTTCAGCTGACTCGGGCTTATTTTTTAAGGCATTTATGAAAACACTATCTCGTTAAGGATTACAATAACTAATTAAGACGTAGATTTCACGAAGTCAATAGCTTAATACTGAAAGTACTTAAATAATGATTATATGGTATATGTGTTTTATCAATTTATCAAATAATATTTAGGTATATTAT
The DNA here is from genome assembly GCA_950022985.1 of Udea ferrugalis. Lineage (NCBI taxonomy): Eukaryota > Metazoa > Arthropoda > Insecta > Lepidoptera > Crambidae > Udea > Udea ferrugalis. Next base: position 8,228,466 of record OX465533.1, read on the forward strand.
ATTTCTGTAAGTCAATAGTAGTAAACTTTGACCCACCGACAGTGTAAGTTCAAAATAATGTTTCCTGCAAGCCAGCCAGTTTTTGTGGTTTAAGACATTATTACGGAATAACCCCCTAGGGAGACAGACTTGTGGATTTTATGAAGGTAGTTTCAAGCAGGAGAAAAACTGGGATAGTTGGTGTTTAGATGACCTTTCCTTATTTACTCTTCCTTTTTCAGCGTTTTGAAATATAGGATAATATGCTTATTGTCAATCTTTTGACAAACTGTAGTCTGTGGATTGATCATACAAAGCGCACACATGATACCACGAGAGTCCAGTATAATAAGGCATTTAGGACTATTATGAAACTTCCAAAATATTGCGGTGCTTCTGGGATGTTTGCTGAAGCCAGAATCTTTTAGGACTTAGCTTAAAAATGTTAATGATGAGGTAATCAAATTATTAACTCAAAATGTATTTAATGTATCTATTGATAACAAATGGAAAAAAAATAGACATGAATAATAATGATGATATTATTTTATGAATGATATGAATAAGGAGATGTTATGAAATTGAATAAAATGACTAATTTACTTACTAGCAATAAAAGAAGTCTTAACTAAAACAAATTGTATTATATGGGTTGTGAGCCTGTAATAAATGACTATTATTATTAAATATAAAAATGTTAGCTCCACAAACAAACTGAAGTTTGTACTATTGGAATATTAAGAACTAGACGATGGATAAAAATAACTTACATTTTTTTTTCGATATTACTTCATACCTACACTAATTAACTCAGGAAACACTAAGACCAAACATACAGACATGTTAGAGCACAAAAATGTTTGTGCAGGGTTCGAACCGGCGACCTCTGGGTAGTGTCTCACTGCTAAACTATTACACTAAATCGGCCGTTGAACCATTTCCTCAATTCTATTTTCCGTTTTAGAAATCGTTGTTACATACTCATCTTATGTATAATTTATTTTCAGTACAGAGACCCCACGTGGAAAAGCGATAATTTGCCTTCTTTACACTCAACACTTGCATTTTCCAGCCATTCCCACATAAAAGTCTTACGGAACAAACATCTACACGTCTTTGTAATTTTATTCTGGTACTTAGCATCGTGAAGTTAGGGTCCAAAGCTGAACGAGCACACGCAAAAGGAAGGTATCTGTGAGAGCTTGTTTTATGTCACACGCTTAAGTAGGAACACTGCCTAATTAAGGCTGAGTCTGTTAACGTACGTTTTATGTTTATGGGTTTCGAAACTAAAAGATGTTCTTGTAACAAGTTTTTTTTGGGTAGGGTAAGAAACGTGTTTTATGAAACAAGACTATTTAACTTACTCTGAGAAAGAGTTTTATGATGATTTAATAGCAGCGTACGATTTTTTTGGCGGAAAGTGTCTGTAGTTGCGACTTTAGGTAAACATTTAATGATTTCAATTTTCATTTAAAATTGTTAAGTAAAGGCAGCGTCTGTTTTTTTGTGTAACTGAAACTTTATTAGAGACTTGAATTTAAAAGATCAAACATCACTTTAACCCGACCCCAAAAAAAGTATTTACAACATAAGATGTAGAGCTACTACAGCGATAAAAACAACGATAGACCAATACAAAAAATAAGGATACCAAATATCACAAAAATATCTGTTTCATCAACAAACATGAATCTAGAGCTGGGGAAACCAGAAAAATACATTTGGTCGAATCGAACCCGCATCTTTCGCAAACCGGGCGACTGCACTAACCACTGTGCTACCGAGACCATTAACAGACCGGCCGAATTTTGCTGGTATATTTACCCGGCAAACATGAATTTGTGCTTGCACACAGGAATCGAACACCGATCCTCCGAGTCTCCACCGGTGCTAGTGACCACTGCGCCAACGGGTCGGTAGATACTACTGAAAGTTAATACACATAATACTCCAACATCGTAGAAAATTATAAATATTTTTCAATCATGGAATTACCTGAATAATTCCGTTTATTTTCTTTGTACTCTGACTAATTCAGGGTGTAAGGTAAAACTGTGTACAAATAATGTTTTCCAGTTTACTGCATCTGATGTTTTAATTAAGAAACCTGCAACATGAAGAAGCGAATTGAAAAATATTCGTGCAAGCTACAGAATGAGTAACCTATTTTATGAAACTTTGTTTTATTTTATTTACTACACGTCACTTTATAAACCTTTAGATAAATAAACAGAAGTAGACATGCACAAGGCATAAAATAAATAACGAATTATTGACAAAACTTAATATTCAAATAATGCATGATCTGCTAGATCAATTTAGAGATAAGCTCACCTGTGCTTTATTGAAATTCCTTCTCGTAACTTTAAACCTTTCAATTTGTGTAACTTGATAAAGTTCGACTTCAAAAAAAAAACGGGCCCTGCCTGCTAATAAATTGGACTCAAAAGTGATGAGTTTTCCGAGCATCTCCGTGCTTTGGGGCGTCCAAACATGCATAAGTTTAGCAGTTAGTTTCATCTAACGTCGGTAGAGGACGATGGTAAAACCGAGTTAGATAGGAGCTTGATAAACCTGTCAAAGGTTTGTGCCATCAGCAGAGTGGGACGTCCAGGCTAGTACTTAAGCCAAAAATGGTCGCAGAGTGTTTTGCCATTTACCCTCAAGGGGCCCCATGAGCGTGGAAAAAGACATGCAGAAAGCGCCAGAAATGTATGGAAAGAAAAGGAAGAAAGAAAAGCTGTTTATTGGCCCACAAGACACACAGGGAAAACAAAAACAAAACCAAAATAAGACAATGACAAAAAGTGAACAAAAAAGATAAATGGCAACAAAAAAAAATTATACAAACGAATCAAATTAAATTTATGGGATGATGTAATTTTAAATGTTTGGCTCTTTCTACTTGTCGCTGGCTAGCGGTTTGCTCGTAGCATTCTGATGCTCTGTAAGTCCTGAAACACCTCCGTTTTGGTGATAGTTTTTGGTTGGAAAATTACAGGTTGGGTTTGGTCAGTTTTAAATTTTTCGCCTAACATTCTTTGGGGAACTAACCCGCATTTGACAAGCGTAGTAGTTAAGTCAACCACCGTTGATTTCAGCTTAAGAATTGAATAATCTTTTATCTTAGGGTACATCCCTAAGATAAAAGATTATTCAATTCTTAAGAATTCTTAAGAAGACACGTTTGTAACGATGCCATTTCTTTTCAGCCTCGTGGACGTTACAACCTCCACGATGGCTGAAAACTTCGTAGTTGCTTAACCCTACATCAAAATATAAAGTATCTGTCTTTTTGAAATTTGAATTTAAATTTCGTTCCGTATGTCTTCGGAGCTTTTATTTTTGGGAGTCTTACAAAATCTTCGAAAGATCAACATCATCACAGATTTCTTTATATTTTGAAAATCCGTTTATTTCTACTCATTCATCCTTTCTAAATTATTGTGAATATCTATTGTGATACCTAAGTGTTGGATAACTAAATAAAAACAATAAGCAAGTCTCGGAATGTGATTTTTATTGAAATAACTTATACGACGAGTGCCGGTCTTCCCTGGCCCTTAGTAGGCTGAAGACGGCAGGAGGAGCCTCCACACTGGCCCCACCGACTCTCTAGCGGTACTACCCCGCTACACGTTCACATCAAAATTTACATAGAGGCACCCTAAAAAAATAACTGAAGCAAAAATAACCCCTCTTTTTGCCAAATTTCATCAACCAAAACCTTTTAGTGAGTTCCTACACATAATTTGTCCAAATATAGATACTTACAAACTAGAACTATTTTTAAAAATTCATAGATTAGTAAAATTAGCATTTAAATCATGCAACCAAATCAGTGTAGTCCACACGAGTTAATAAAAGCAAACACACGCATGGTGAGTGTCGTGTTTGCGATGGTCGTGTCGTCGCAAACAATTAGCTTTTGTGTGCTTGCGCAGACTTACCGCGACTGACGAGGGTTCAGCCCTGGAGATAGTTTGCTGGATGTGCCACCGATACAAACTGGAACACCTATTTTCTGCAAAAAAAAACGCGACTTGAATGGCTACTAAAGTTCCAAAGCTTTTATCACATCACGTCAAACCATACGCTACGTTGCTGTCATATTAGCTACTCACCCAAGAACTTCACTGTCTTGATGGCCATCAGATTTTTTCGTTACGTGCTCTGTCTTTTGTTATTTTAACTTGTCAATGGTCTACGTTGGTTTGAGCGCCACACTTATGAAGTTATGACTAATTTGTGAGTGTGCCATCTGCGGCGTTATACCGTTCGAGAATTTCTTGGAGATAGAGATAGGAAGTTCGGCGTAGTTAAATGACAAATATTCACTTGTTTTTTATGATTTATCGTTTTAATACAGATACAAATACCGTTCAATGTTACCAATTTTGAAACAAATTTTTCTAGCACGAATTTCACTATCCCGAAAACACGTGGCCACATTTTTGTCTTCCATATTTTCATTTTGCCGAAAAATCGATTGACCTATTTCTGAACACTTCGTTAAACCGTTTTCGGAGTTTTGAAATTCGAAGAAACAGTTTCGAAAATAAGACAGGTAATCAGGTACAAGGTACTATGCACTTACATGCAGTTAAGGTTGACAGTCATTTTTCAAACATGTTAAGAGCTGAGTTTATTGCTAGGAGTAGACCACACTACGAGCATGTAAGTAGGTAGTACCGACTTTTACGGCCAAGTAGCCTGCATTGTGCAGAATTAGCGCTCCCCGTGGAGTAGTTACGTTTGTGGTTAGACTATTATTCTCATTAATAGCTCATAGTGAAGCTGCAGAGGTTTCTACAACGGGCTACAACATGAGCTTGAAAATCTTATTATTAATAGTTAAATAACAAAACAAATTCCGGCTTGTCATAACACTTATCTGGCCCTTATTTTAAGAAAATACGTATTTTTTGAAGACCTACTTGGGCCTGAACTATAATATAAATGTATTTGCAGTAAAAAAATCTATGTTTTTTAAGCTCAACGTGTTATTCTTCCCACTAGACGATAACGGTCCTAACTAATACCAATAACTAAGGTCCTCGACGTAGCCCAGCGTAACAGCACGTTACAGTAGCAGTGGGCAGGGTACGAAGAATTGATGGCTGTTGGGTCCGAAAAGTTTTTTGGTCGCTGGCCGAAAAGGCCAAACGTAGCGTTGGACGTTCATCTGCAGGGTGCACGGACGAACTGGCCCCTGCCCACGTGGTGGGGGCCGCTTCCGGCCCGCCGTGTAGGCGGGCTCCGTCCGGGGGAACGCGTAGTGGGCTTCGTGCCAGTCACCGCAGTTCCCCCAACATGGACGATGAGTGGGAGTCCCGGAGTTTTTAGTGGGTATGCCACTGGGTGTCTTCTCCCCAGTGGTGAGTCCCACATAACCCGTTCGCCCCCCGGCGGACGGGTATGCGTAAATGCATTTCCTCCGAGTCAAAAAAAAAAAAGGGTGCACGGACGACCTGATAAATATTCCAGGGTTTCGGTGGATGCAGGTGGAGGCCTGCATCCACCGAAACAACTGGCCACTCTGGAAATCTATGGAGGAGGCATATGGTGGACCTCGTGTAGTAGTCTATGACGATCTTTAATCTGCAAGGTGGACGGATGACCTGATAAATATCGCAGGGTTTCGGTGGATGCAGGCCGCCAACAACTTGTTGGTGATGTTTTTTAAGCAAAACATACCATTAATCTTACGTTACTTATTCACAAGTTTCGCCATAGATCTTCTAGGCGCTCTATGTCTTTGGAATGTACTCATGTATTAAGTGCACAATTAATATTTTTGTTTGTTCAGGTCACCATTTTACATGCCAAGAAACAACCCTTGTTTCTTGCCGCAAAATAATGACACAAAATAAGATGGGCCAGGTACCCATAATGATACTTTACAATGAAAGCGATATTTGTAACAAAACAAATATTTTTATTAAAATTAGTGAATTAAAATGTTCAGTATTATAATACGTGCGATCTGTTCAAATAAAGGATGAATTAAAATATTAGAGGACATAAAAGTCAACACAGCGCCGCGGCGTCTAACCTCAAACTTAAAAAAGTTACACTGTCACTGTTCCTTTTATCATATTATGAAATGAGAAGAGGGCAAAACATACCTAAATGCTTTTTTTTGTAATGCACATAAGTTGCATGGGATACATCCAGACCATTTTGATCAAATGTTCGTTAAGAGCTTGGAACTAGCCCGCGACCTTTTGTTCTTAAATTATACTAAAGCGGTCGGCGGTACAACATTGAACCGTCTATGAAAAACTTAGTTTCACCCTGGTCATCTGTCCTTGTCCACCCGCAACTGATGACCTGATAAAGAACGCAGGGTTTCTTTGGATAGAGGCTGCCCACAACCGGCTGCTCTGGAAATCTTTGGTGAAGACATGAAATCCGTCGGGGACACCGTGTGGCTGTTGATACTGATGATGATGAGATGTCCCTGAAAATAAAGCAGGTACAGTCAGCATGTATGTTGGAGTCTATATTATAGCTCGCAATAGTGGTATTGCTGTGTGGACAGTAGATGTGAGGCATGTCGATTCACTTACTTTCATAAGCTTAATACTGGATGTCTATAAAACATCAGCTTCCAAATACATACAGGTACAATACCAAGAAGGACCGGAGACCGCAATATGCAAGCGTCACTACGGGTTTCTATGAATCTCTATGCAAGTTGTTCTAAGCGTGGCCTCACTGCAGCGCCGTGCTTGGGAACAAAAGTGTGTCGCTTGCTGTATACAATCCTTCTTGGAATTGTACAAAAAAAAAACAAAACACGCACCTACTGCGAGTATCCCATTCAGAAAATATTAAAACTCTCATAAAAAAGTAATAGCTACCAAAAACAATAGACAGGGCTTTAAAATAAAACCCTGAACGTATTAATATACAGGAAACAAACTGTACCTAAGCCTAACGTTACAGCACAATGGCGTACGAACAATGAATAAACACGATACAAACATTTTAGCAGAAAAACAATGGAAGTATTACACTCTCAGTGGATGCAACTGCATATTAATAATAGATTAACCCCCGTTCAAACATGGCGGGTGCATGTAATCTTTAGTGTACACACAAATTTAATTAATTCTACAATGACATGAGCGTGTGGTTCACATCTATGAAATGCCAGGCGACTTTAAACTCTGTCGCTTGAGGTTAAAGTTAGAGTAAACTGGTTGGAAAACCTGTGACGTGACTTCTACGAATATGTTATAGTCTAGTTGTTCTCACCTTATAAGAAATTAGTTGAAGGTTTTCGTAACAATATTGAGTAAGTTGTAAAGTTCTTAAAGCACCAGTAAATTGTAAAAGCGCCATGGAATCGATCTATTTAGTTAATCTTTCGCATGTATGAAGGGCAATGAACAGTTATTTAAATTTTGATAACTTCCTCACCTTTCCGGCAAGTGGAGACTAGTCTTACTAATTTAAAGTAAGTTTTCAGATTTAAACGCTTTGACATGACAAGCAAGTTCTTCAATACGAAACGTTCCATACAGTCAAAAGTTTTATTTAAATTAGATACTAAACTTTTACCGTAGGTACATCTTAAGGAGATTCTAAAAAGAAGACAAGACATTATAGAAAACAAAATAGTCGCGATGTTGTTGGCAAGAAGTTGCCGCAAGCGTTCCACTTGGGACACACGGCCAAGATGTGTAGCAAATTTTACATGAAACCTTTTCAAGCCTATTAAAACCTCATTTTACAAAATAACCTTCTACAACTTCACTACATCTACTGATAGTTGACTGGTAGGAGATGCATTTAATCCGCCAACAGAACTGTACATTTTTTGATCATGTACAATACAGAAGTAGTAGGCAGGATCTCTACCAAGCAACTCACAAATGTTTTATTTCTTTACTTAAGACAAATACGGTTATCACTAGTAAAAAAAGTTATTTAATAGAAATGTTTATGATGGGCTTATTAATTTAGAGGATATTGTCTTTATATCTGATAGATAAGAAACCATGCTGAATTTTTCGCGATTATTGTTTTTAATTAACTTTTCACAGTAACGTTTTATTTTAATAAACAATTTTAGCAAAACCGGTGAGCAAGTCTGAGAACCATGATTTATCATAGGGGGGCAAACTCGGAAACTTAAGGTTGACCATTGTCCAGCTGGCTGGCTACACAAAAATACCACTAACGCAACCCTTTTATTTTAAGCAGATGCTCAAAACATTAAAACGATCGTATTATTTTTCATAACTAAATCATAAAATTTCGCAAATCCGTGAACATCACAGAAGATACGGTCAAACGTATAACACTAAACGATTTTCTTTATTCCTGTTACAGACTACACTGTTGACATATTCAAGAATATCAGAATCCCGTATATCTAATAAAAGACAATTTCCGTTCGGAAATCTATGTGATAGGTACACCAAACACCTACGAGCCACTAAAATATATCGCTATAAGTTCTCATGATTGTCGTTATGTAACTTGAGGGGAAAATATTCATTATGTTAAGAGACAATTTTTATGTACGTTTACTTTTTTCAAAAGCTAGTTAAGTCGGTTGTTATGATTAAATTGTAATTTATTAAAATAAAGCAGGCACCTTTTTCATCCAACTACCATGGCAAACAAGTATGCGGACCGTCTGTTGATAAATGGTTACGGTGGTTATGTTCATTGTGGTTTTATCTTAGGGAAATCCTCATGGATACCTCGCCGCCCAGGAGTACAACGAGATTATGTCGGACTCTTACTGAATAAAACCCCATGGTACTCTACTGCGGCACTTTGGCAACTAATCCGGGTTTCCCCTAAAAGATTCCAAAACAACGCCCTGCTGACAATGCTTGCTCCTAAAAGGGCCTCCCTCCAGCTCATCCCTCATCAAACGTAGAAGGCCACAAAAGCGCCTACGTAACTGCGCAGCGTTCCTCAGAGTACTCAGGCACAAGCCAGGGACCACCAAGTTAATCTGACTGAAAAAAGAGCATTCAAAGACCTACATACTCACGTGAAGGCATTTAATGTGTTACCTAAATTACTGCCAAAGTTGAAAACACTTAATGATAAACTCCAAATTGATTTAGCTGTATTATTAAGTTCGTCGAAGGATTGCGCTAAGTGCGTCGGATGCATCGCACTCCGAGCAAAAGTACACTGCTCTAACGACCGTAGCTTGGCTCCAAGTTTTAATAGCAGCACCGCACTTTTAGGTCCTAGTTAAAAGCTAAACGGGGTCAGAAACACGGGCATACACGTAAGTTGCTTTAGCAAATAGAAATTAGTTCATAGGGCAAGTTTCTGTGGTGCGAATCGACTGGCACTTCTGTCATTAGTCTTAGTTCTGTACGACTGATTTATTAAGTGTGATTCCTAACTTGTTTATTTTGCACTAACTTATAGATTAATTTTTTGCCATGTACTTGTATTCTGAGGTCAAATACTAGCAGTTTAGTGCATTGAAGCTGAATTTTGGTTTTAAGCATAATACCGATAACACTCTACTGCTGTGCTAGAGATCGTCGAAGCTGAAATGACGCGGCCCTTCACTCCATCTACGTTCAGAAGCAAGCACTCTCGTATGCGTAGATGGCGTCATTTCAGCTAAGACGTTCTCCACCTATTTATTTATGTGTTATGGGACTAGGAACGATATAAGATTTCTAAGTAAGTAAGGCCAAGACGCCTTTTCTCATTAAGACTCCTTTTTTTCTTCCATCCTACTTAAAACTTTCTAAGCATGTTATGTGCTTAACACGTCTTGAGTCTCAAAACATCGTACAACAAACAAATCTAACTGAAATACAAGCCCAACAAATCTCGAAAATTGGCGAAACAACAACAAAATTAAAAGTCCCGACTTCATAATTAACCGACTGAGTTAAATAAAAACATAAAGTTTAACTGGCGGATCATTTGTGCAAGGGGCTAGTTGGCGCTTAACCAAGAACGCGTGGGCTGATCCGGTTGTAATTAGACGCAATGTCTGACTACTGGCTGTGCCAAATGCCGAAACAGATGCCCCGATGCTTCTGAGTATGACAGTGTCTGAATGCGCTCTATGTACACATCGATACCTCCTACGTAAGTTGTTGTATCCCACAAAAATGCGATTTAGCGTTTTTACTAAAAATGAGCTTTATTATTAGTAATCTATGCATAAAAAAATTAAAACTCACGAAAACACAATTATTTCATGCAATTTCAAGACGTAAAGAGTTGTAACTTTTGAACGGGAACGGACTATAACACTGTATAGTCCTTGACAACCGTTTACGCGGTGCGCGGGGCGGGGCAGATCGCGCGCTCGCGTGTTGTATGGGTTAGATAAAACAGACTACGCCGGAGAGAGAGCTGAAATGGTCCGTGTGTCAAGTGCTTCAAGTTTTCCGCACATGTTACGTTATTAGGACTTGATAATTGATTAGAATACGTTATAACTATGTAACAACAAAAAATGTTGTATAGATTACATACAACAGTATACGTTGTCAAGTAAACATTCAACAATGTTGTATGTTTTACATACAACATTTTACGCTGTTGAGCGAGTATAAGAAAATGATGTTTGTGATACATACAACATTTTACGTCGTAAAGCGTCCATCAAAAAAAGTTGTATGTAATACATAGAATGTCTTACGTTGGAATAAAATAAAAATAAATGTGGTATGTAGTAAATTATAATGTTTGCATCGGAAGTTGATAGTCAAAATTTGTTTTATTTTTTGCTTTATGTTACGACATATTCCAATATTTTTAGTTAAGTAATTTATAGAGCGCTCTCTCTTTACCGATTCACCGATAAAGAGCCTTAACCTTGATCGTTTAATTGATAGCTTGCTTACAAGCAATAAAATGACATATTTCATTTTTGTTTTAGAGTCTCCATTACCAATACACATCCCCCAAAGTATTTATGTATTGTATTGCACACTTTTACACTGGGTAGGTACACGTCACATTATATTTTATGTATTTTAAATATTTATTTTTATAATTATCATTGCTTAGTCGCTGCGAATATCGGTGCGTCCACTCGGTTGGCCCTACTGAAAATCAGCGTCTGAGCCTATCAGGTCCAGGCATTAGCTGAGTGGGGTTAATTTAATTTTGGACATCGTGACACTGCTGCCTGGTCGAAATTATTCTTTATTTTTCTATTGTTTGTTTTATTTCTTCCTAATCACCTTGTTCTGTATGTTTTTATCTGTTTCTTTCAATAAGTTTCAATGAATCAGAAATGAATGAGCTTGCAAATTTGATAGTTAGTGATTTTTTCGATAACACAACAAAAGAACAAACTGCTTATACGATACGTTCAAAGAAGATGACGTTTCTGACGACGAGTTATGGTTTTGGACTGAAGAAACAGAGCCAAGTTCAACGATTTGCTGAGTCAAATACTAAGCCTTAATCGGTACTCAAATACTCCCAGAAATGACTTGGCTATCTACTTGTGCAAAATTCGATCAGGGGAGCCGAATAATAGAATGGCTTAATTTTTTAATATATCCGAGCGTACCATTGGAAGAAAAATACATAAAGTCAGGCAGTGTCTCATTACTGACCTTGTTCCATTGCACCTAGACTTAGACCATATTACCAGGGACGAAGTGATAGCCCGCAACCGGGTTTTGCCAAATGTTTTGTTTGGTAACGAAGAGTCACCAAAACCAATAGTTATATTCGATGGAACCTACATGGAAAAAAGTTTTAACTTTTTATTTCAACGCCGCAGTTATAGCCTTCATAAGAATAGGAACTTAATAAAACCATTAATGATCGTGTGCGGATGGATTTATTTTGGATATAATAGGTCCGTACTCTGTACGGACAACCGATGCTGATATAATGAAAATGAGAATGCAAAACCATGATGGACCCATTAAAGACGGACCGTTCCACTTTTTTCCCATGTAGGAGACTCATTTATTTTGGACCGAGGCTTTATTCCTTTAATGAAAACATATGGCTATACTGCTCACATGCCGCCAACCAAACGACCACAAGACACGCAATTAAGCACCGAAGAAGCTAATAAATCACGACTCATCACAATGGTGCGATGGGTCGTGGAAACTATAAATGGGAGATTCAAGCGCGACTTCAAGATTTTTAGAAACAGACTATTTAACAAACATGTGCCGCTTATACCTACTAGAAGATTTTGAAATTGCTGCAGCTTTAATTATTCATTTTGAAGATCCTTACGGAGACATTCCATACACAGAAGATTTCATTGAAATAAGTAATCAAAATATACAACGCCCCAATCAATTATCTGAGTATGTGGAGGAAAATAATTTAAACCGACAAAGAGTGTCGTTTCACAGGAGTGTTTAAAACAAACTGATTGGAAATGATCCGGATATTTAACATTTTCCACAATTAACAATTGAAGAGTTAATTAAATTCTCAATCGGCACCTATCACGTGAGGTTAGCACGGTCGTATTGCAGTGAGAATTTAAAAGCCGCGGGAGTATATAATATGGAAATATATAGACATCCAGCGGCAATAGGCTGCAGAAACAATTTTGTTTCAAGAGATATTATAGAAATTCAATATAACTTTATATCGATATACCTATTAGTTTTATTTTTATTTGTTTCAATTCTGAAACCCAAATGATAGATCATAATCCAACTGCATCTCCTGATCACCTAGATACATACCATAGCTATTGTTTCGTCATTTAATAACATACTTATACGAATTTTATAGATAACTAGCAGCCGCCCGCGACTTCGTCCGCGTGGACTTAGCTGTATGTGAAAAAAGATTTTCCCGCTTTTCTGTTGTAATTTTCCTCATTTTTCTTTGCTATAAACCTCACTGAGCCCGCGACCTTTCCAACGAATGCAAAATTGTGGAAATCGGTTGGTGCGTTCTGGAGTTATAGCGTCAGGAAGGAAAACCCGACTTATTTTTATATAGTAGATAGGCGTTTTGCATTTTTTTAGTGTATCGCCTGAATAAAAACATACGGCAATATTTTTTGGTGTTAGCCATTGATTTCGAATATAAAGTATATGTATTTTAACATTACACAATATACCAAAAAAAATGAGATATGTTACGTTTCTGTCGGGCCTGGGATTTTTTGTATGGGACGTGACCATTCTTCTTTGGTATTAATAATTGAATTTTTATTTCTTAACTGACAATATTTATCTAATATCAATAATATACACTTGAAATTGTATTGTTAATGTGACATATAGTGAGACTAGAATCATTTACAACAGCGAACTTTTTCTTAAACTTCATAGAATAATATTGTAAGTATGAGATACAACTAAAGATGAAACCAAGACCCCACCGTATAATCTTGTAAGTATGAGATATCACAGCTGGCACAGTCTGTGTTCCACAGTATAATGTTGTATGTATGAGATACAACAGTTTTCACAGTCTGGATTCCGTAGTAAAATGTTGTAAGCCACAATTCTCAGAAAATATGCAATTATTTCATATATTTGTTTCAACATAGTCAATAAAACCATACATTTTATTCATATAACAAATTTCACAAAGCTACATAAATAAATGCAGTTTCTAGGCCAATCTGAATGTTTAAAACGCTCTCCTGTAAAATTGCTGTTTTGGGGATACAACAACTTACGTGGGAGGTATCGACATGTTTTTTTGGAACCAAACAGTTGTATAGGCTGTTGATGCTCAATCAAAATTTTTCATGTATGCAAAACAACAAAATACAGCCTTTACTCGTATACGTCGCCAGCCTATTATCTGGCCAACCGAATGGTTGGTAGTTGCTTCTTTTGCTGTGTTTTAAATGTTACCTATTTTACAAATACACTACCAGCATCACGGCAAAATTGGATAATTTCCTCAAGAGCCTGGTTGGCGCTTAACCAAGAACGCGTGGGCTGATCCGGCTGTAATTAGACGCAATGTCTGACTACTGGCGGTGCCAAATGCCGAAACAGATGCCCCGATGCTTCTGAGTATGACAGTGTCTGGATGCGCTCTCTGTACACATGCTTTTTTGGAACCAAGCAGATGTATAGGCTGTTGATGCTCAATTAACATTTTACATGTATGCAAAACAACAAAATACAGCCTTCACTCGTATACGTTGCCTGCTCATTATCTGTTCAACTGAATAGTTGGTACCTAGTTGCTTCTTTTGTACTGTTTTGTGTTTTAAATGTAAGGTACCTATTTTACAAATACACTACCAACATCACGCAAAAAATGGATCATTTGTGCAAGGGGCTGGTTGGCGCTTAACCAAGAACGCGTGGGCTGATCCGGCTGTAATTAGACGCAATGTCTGACTACTGGCGGTGCCAAATGCCGAAACAGATGCCCCACTGCTTTTGGGGGTGACAATCTCTGAATGCGCTGTCTATGCCACCAGGTAGGCAGTACTACTTACAGTTGATTAGGCTGTTGATGCTCGATCAACATTTTTCATGAATGCAAAACAACAAAATACAGCCTCTACTCGTATACGTCACCAGCCCATTATCTGTCCAACCGAATGGTTGGTTGTTGCTTCTTTTGCTGTGTTTTAAATGTTACCGATTTTACAAATACCTACACTACCAACATCACGCCAAATTGGATCATTTGCTCAAGAGCCCGGTTAGCGCTTAACCGTGGCTTAACCAAGAACGCGTGGGCTGATCCGGCTGTAATTAGACGCAATGTCTGACTACTGGCGGTGCCAAATGCCGAAACAGATGCCCCGATGCTTCTGGATATGACAGTGTCTGACTGCGCTTTCTGTACACATGCTTTTTTTGAACACCAACCAGGAGGTGGCCGTGGCGCAGTTGTGACAGTGATCGGCGACAATCACTGCTGTTAAGCAACACACGCTGGGTCGGAAATGGGATGGGTGACCACCCCGGTGCCTTCGGAAGGCACGTTAAGCAGTTGTTCGCGGTTGACGTCGCTAGATGTGCATCGTTAAACCTATTCAGAGGCGGGCGGCTTGATAACATCTGACATCAAGTTTGCTCACTAACCTTACACCCCTCTAACAATCTGCACTGAGCCCGCGAGTTGGAGTATGGCTTGTTTCACTTCATAGTTGAGGTGAGGCCTTTGCGCAGCAGTGGTACGCATACAGGCCGTATATTATGTCGTTGTAAAAAAAAAAAACTAACAAAAGTCTTTACACGTATACGCCCACTATTGGGCACAGGCCTATTCAATATACCTTACACGGCAAAAGGTTTGAAGAAGGAATAAGTGAATTCAATTCAGGCTATATCTACAGATTGGTATCAAAAGTAAGCCCATTGAATGTTCAAAAACTTTGAGTAAGAATCAACGTGATTAATGTTAATTAGCTTCCTGTGAAAGAAAACCCGAACCGACTCCCGCACCATAATTTTAAACAAAATACATGTTTTATCTTCATTTTAAAACGGAGGTTATTTATTTTAATTTCTAGGGCACTCTAAAATATATTAAAATGAACACTTGGATTGTTAACGGGAAGATTAAAATTAAGTTGTGTTTCTAGCTAAAAGTAAACAAATGAATTTAAGCATTCCTAAAATGTTGTTCTAAAAGCAAGCCTGTTTCGAGCTAATTACATCACATTTATAACTTTTAAAAGGAGGCTCTTGCATCTCATATTTTACCCAATTTTCAAAAAAACCTTGGCAATTCTGTTGGCTTTTTTTTACATTCTTCATTTTAAATTTAGTATTTTATTCAGAAAAGTCTACCTACAGTATAAAACTAGATACAAAAAAACGAAGGATTCTGTTTTTTTGTTAATATTTTATTAAATAAACTTGAGTAATTTATGTATCTGTGGTGTGTATGCCGTATCTTTTTACTTTGTATTAATATTTCTTTTACCCTCTCTACCCTTGTTTTTATCCGATCCTCTACCTGAAAATTTTCTGGCAGAGATCGCACCCTAGAAATAAGACCGCCTAAATTGAACATTGCTCTTATTTATTTATATATTAGGTCACCAACAAGACTTACATTAATACAATGATCCAGGATTCCAAATTTTAACAAGAATAATGCTAAATGAAGCCTTACTTATAGGTCACAACGGCATGCTATAGATTTCATTTGACAACATTAAAAGCAAGTATAAAATAATTAATTCTCTTCTTCTACTTCGGTCTTTGTAATTTAATTCAACTGTAATGTTTTTTTAATAAAGAATACCCATATCTAGGTGTTTCAATATAGTGAATAAACTTTTCAGACTATAGAGTGGAGCGTGTGTTATGGTAAAGTATACCTCACTAACAAATGAAATTCTTATACATAACACAAACCCGTTGTTTCCTATAGACAATCAGTTTAATCAGAACTGTGCTCAAATTTTCTCGTAGTTAGGAGCAGTGGTGGTATCTATTACCCCCAGGGGCTTTTACCCCGGGCTGTTTGTTAACCTCAATTCAAAATTTACAAGTCAACGTGTGGATTGTGCAAGTTTCTGTAAGCGATACATTTAGCACAAAGTACTATATATAATGTTATAAATGCGAAAGCTTGTATGGATGGAAGGATGTGCCGTGTCGCTCTTTCAAGTAAAAATTACTCAATGGATTTTAATGAAACTTTACAATTATATAACTTATATATCTGAATAGGACATAGACGATTTTTTTAAAACATACAACAAAAGTAATTGTAAGTGTTAACTTTAGATAATAGAAATACTGTATGTTTCCTGAAGAATAAATAAATATAAAAATAAAAAATAGACAAACTTGATTTCAGTGCAGAGAATTCAAAATAAAATTATTAAAGTGCTATTTCACTATCACTACTGCACGCCAACTAAAGAATTGTATAACAAAACACAATTACTGAATATCGCTCAACTGTACGCTTACTACACCTGCATACTAGTTAAAAACATTACTACTAATGTTTACTACACTACTATATTCGCATTCATGAAAAAAAATATTCACATAACCTAAGAAATAAACATAAATTACATCTGACTAAAGCACGCACAAACTATGGCAAGAAGACGATATTGTTTGAGGGAGTACAGCTATACAATAAGTTGCCTAACAACATTAAAAGTTGCGATAGTATAGCCACTTTCAAAGCAGCACTCAAGAAATACCTATAATATATGTAATGAAAAAATAATAATAATGAATTAAATAATGTATGTACTTGAAATAACATTGAATTAAATATAATTGTAAAATGTAACTTCCGAATTGTAATCCAGAGGTGAAGAAAAATCATAATATGTATTATTTTATTAACTCTGTATCTCATTGTAATTGAACACTGTGTTTTTATGAAAAAATAAATTCTTTAAACCTATAATACGTATTTAAATTATTCGTTCTTCCGCTGTCGCAACTCAGTCATGGACACTTCTAGAGAAAAAACGTTGCAACAATGCCTCATCGCAAAGTTGGCGTAGGTTTTGGAATTGATATTTACTATTCGTTACCTGTGGATTTTGTGTTTTGGTCTTTTTTGGCGCAGGTTGACTGATTGCGCAGAACTATGCGTGTAGGCGAACGAATCTGTGATTTCGTTACTGGATTTCTATTTTTCCCATTGAAAGAATAAATAGAAAGAAAGGAAGTTGGTCGGTTAGGAAAAAGGCGGCATAACTTAGGACATCTCAACTGACAAAAAAACACAAGTATTAGACCAATTAAAAACAGGGAAAAAGAAAAAATAAATATGAACAAACAATTCCACCAGGTGGCGGTGTTGCTATGTCTATGAAAACTTTTTTTTTTTGGGACTGAACAAATCCTGGTAAGTTGTGCCTTGGCTGACTAACCTTTTTTTAACATACTTCTCGCAACGACTACTTTGTACTCGATCAGATGGTCAGAACACTAGCCTCTCAAGTACGCACTATGCGGTTAGCTGGACTGCGGTTAGCCGATAGTGAAATTGTATGTAAACCGCATCATCTGTTCGCACTGCCATACTGCTGTCGCAATCCGGCTAACTGCCCAGTGCGAAAGTTACCTATAGTCTGTTTGCGTTAAGAATGCAGTGATATTTAAAATAAAAATTCTGTTGCACATAAAAAAACTCAGATCCACAACTTTTGCGTTCGAAAGTATGAGTTCAACTGGTCACTGTGGACTTGATATTCTAATTAGGAACGATTTAATTGGTAAAGGAGCGCGCTAGATGGAAGGACAAGTATGAAATTACTGCATTCTTAAAGCGAACGGACTATAAGCCTATACTTACTAATACTCACGACTTGTGACTTTTTAATGCTATATACTTGAGCATTTAAGAAACCAAATGAACTTAAAAGTTCGTAAATAGAAACTCGCTTCTCCTAAATATAAATCGTTCACTCCTAACGTTTTCCGTAAGTGACATCAGTTGGACGTTCGCGTTCACGAGACTGAACTCAAGTTTTTCAACTAGCGTCTGAGCTATCAACATTAAAAAGTTAAGCGACCGGCGATGTACGGTGTGGAATTATTAATCACGAATTCCAACTTTTACAGATGAAGAAGTTTGATCATACGAGGTAGCGATAAACGCTTTACGGCTTTGGTATGGAAGGGTATATTCAGCACGAGTAGGTACACTTGGCAGACTGTGGTGGAACTTCTTCTGAGAAGTACTAATGGAGAAAATCAAATTTGTGTTTTCTCTACATCGTCGTTAGTACGATTCCAAAATTTGGGTTTTGTAAAAGACATTTTACAATGGTGATGATAAGTTGCCAGATCCATTAAAGAAGTAGGTGTGCATATGAATATGGTTATTCCGGAGTGTTTGGTCGACCAAAACATTACGAGTCGCGATTATACGAGCTTATGAGCGCGTCAACGATCGTCGTACGAGTTGCGCGTGCGGCGTGAGGCAAGTTCATAGGCGCCTGAAAGCGCCTACAAAAACGAGCTCACACGCGCGTATTTATTAAGTATATAGTGACATCTATCTCACCACATAGGAACTACGAGTAAAATCCTGAAATGCGCTACCAAAGTTTTCGGAGCGATTGTGCATAGATAGAAAAAAGACAACAACCGTCGCGACGGGCAGTAGCCCGCCAGACATAACACCCGTCTGGTTGGAGGATCCTCCCTTTTCCCTCAATGGTGGATGAGGAACTTAACCACCTGTTCCTCGCTTCCTCAAAATTAATGTAGCGACATCTATCTCGCCACAAGTACATCTGAAATCGCCTTCAATTGATGACGGCGACCTTAAAGTTGGTCATCTTGTGTATTTGAGATTTTGAGTGTAACAGTTGAAGATTTTCCCCTTCCCTAAATCGCTACGCTCGGCAGTGTTTGACCACTTAATTTCACCTCAGAATTGCCACTCAAAGTTGTGAACTAAAAGGACGGGCAGCGATCTGTTGTACAAGTCGCAACCTCACACGAGCCGAGGGGTCACTAAGTAAGGAAACGTCAAAACCACGCATCAATATTAAGCCATTAACATGGGTTTGTTTGTTGATATGTAGTGTGACCACGTGTAGCGTTTTGAAATGGATCTACGCAAAGTATTTTGCTTATTTGTTGAAAAGAGATGAAGATATAACATTATCTTGCTTTGGTCCAAAAAAAGGTATTTCCTTATTTTATTAAAAGAAACCTAGGGAAACCTGGGAGAGAAATTTAGGTTTGGGGGAGACCTTTGCCCAGCAGTGGGATCTTGCAAGTTAAAAAAAAATGAAAGAAACCACGAAGATGTGCACCAGATTCAGATTCATTTATTCACCGGTGGTTGAGTCACATTATGTTTGTATACTGTGTATTTATTTATTATTTCTATTATAGTATTTAGGTCTATTATTAAGTGTATTTTTGTTTGTTTGATTAAGTTTTTGACAATTTGAAAGCACTTGTAACAGGTCTATTTAAATAAAGATATTTCTGATTCTGATTCACCAATGCAACAGAAACATTACAAAAACGGCACGTCAAAAATTACATAAATTTGCATAAAAATCTAAAATAAAATAAAGTTGTTAATCTAAAATACAGCACAACGAAAATATTTCATTAGATAATACCAAAATAAATATTAAAAAAATGAAATTAATCTTATGTCAAAACAAGACATACATCTGCTCACCCTTTGATTGAACCAAAAAAACTAAGATGTGTTACGTTCTTACTTCGGGAAGTCAAAACTGGCACATGGAAGTTACGTTTGAATGGCGTGCACGTAAACAAGTAGGTTGCAACAGTCAATCAATGCAATAAGCCATCTGGCTTATTGCATTGACTGTTTTGTTTTATCCAGAGGTTGAAAATGATAATATTTCTGTCAACATAACATTGACCTACAAATGAATAGGAAATAACATCAATCAAAAGGTTTTTCTATCAAAACAATGGTAAAAAGAAAACACATACCAAGGAAATATGTGTTTTCTTCATAAAAACGCAGCGCTAAAGCATACTTTAAGCGATTGACGTGTTTTGACACTTTCTTGAAAATGGCAGCAGCAACAAGAATAAAAAGAGACAAAGCGATACAAAAGTTAACGTGTTGTTGAAGCGCTGTTTAAGTTTTATGAATAAGGTGGTTAGTATGAAAATCCCACCTTTTTCTGCACAATTATTGGTATCCTTGCAAAGAGTAAGTTTCAAAGTAGGTAGCCATCAGTCCGTGTGTTTCGCAGATTAATCTTGTACGCTATTAAATTAGTGTTCCTCTAGTGACGGATACAGCGTTCAAGGTTTGTTTGAAATTGGAAGGTGATTAGTGAGTCGTCTTTATGTAGGTTAGCTCCCGAACTTTGGCATGAGAAATTCAGTGGAGCGTCTGTGTGGGTTGATTGACCCAAGACCCATGAGATATACAAACTTACTGTTACAATTCGATTTTAGTGTTATCGAATACAAATTAACCACTGTGCTACCTATAGCACATAACAATTGGGGTATGAGGTGAACGCAGAGGAGTCAATTAACCATTTCAAGCTGTAAAGTAAAATTTAAAATATTATAAGGTAGGAAATTGCATATACTTGAAGAAGAAGTTAAAGTATTTTAATCAGGATTTTAATGTTTACATATCTTAGAAACTAAAGGGTGCGGAGCAATAAATATAAATAAATACTTTGACAGTTTACTAAATGTGATAATGTATTGGATCATCTCCAGGTTAATTTTCCTTACCTCAAGTAGAAACTACCTGTATCAATCAATACGAGCTCATTTCGAAGTACAGATGGAACAACTTCTTTAGACATGTCCTCAGGCCAGTGCCTCCGAGGACACATTTTTAAAATGAAATAATATTTTTCGTGAAACGTTTTTCGGGTTATCCAATGAAATATTTTATTAACAATCTGGAAACACGTGAAATTACAGAGCAAAGTTGGCTCACGAGTACGTAAATTTATGTCTGTACGACCCAATATTCCGATTGGGGTAATTGAAAGCTTAAAGGAATTTATTTTCAATTTCCTATGATATGAGTTTTTTCCGTCTATGAGAATATCGTCCCGTATTTAATTTATAATCTGTAGACATTTTGATTCCAATGCTAAGTAAGTAATTTATGGATTTAGTGATGAGAATGTGCAATTTAATATTAAAATAGGATTTAAAATAAAAAGCCGAGGCCTTCCTTTGGTGCCTTATTTTCTAATAACCAATTGTTAATACAGAAAAGCTCTCAAATTATTTTTGGTGATTCATAATGTATAAGTATACCTTGTTAAGCAAGCTTGAATAATTATTCCATTTTTATTTCCAAAGCCACTTACAAAAACAAAACATTCGCCAGTTACAAAAGTTACGGTGACATATTGAAATCGCCAAAAAATTATAAGATGACGTCAGGAATCGCTTGATTGGCGACAAGTCCAAAATGTCGTATAATGCTTTCTACATTGATGATAGCACAAAAAGAGGAAGATACGTTACGTTCTAAATACTCGAAAGTAGGTCCATTGGACCTAATTTTCTGTGGCCATTTTGGGTACGCGGGAGCCGTATCTTCCTTTTTTTCGTTTATATCAATGGCTTTCAATTCACTGTTGGCGCCAGGTGGCTGTTGTTCAGGGTAGCAAGTAGCAACCCAGTCTTAACCGCGTTTCAAGTATTTAGCCGCGCCGCTAAAGTGCTAAGACGTTCAAGCGCTAACTCTATAAAATAAGCCAAATCACTGTTTCTCTCAGAACGATATTTTCCTTCACAATATTGGCGATATAAAAGTATGTGCTAAATAATAGGATTTCCGAGCTGGCTCATTTCCCGTCAGGTACGGCGGTCATCCTCTGCTTTGTCATCTGATTAAATAGTGATGTGGGTACGGAACTCCGTTTTGCAAGTCATAATCCTAGTAGATAGAAAAGTTTCGTGGATATTTGTTTGCTTTTGTTTCTTTACATTCACCGTGACGGTGGCATTCAGCTCAGGTATTTGTCTGAAATGGACAGTTTTTTGGAGAAACGACGGTTGTATTTTTGATATCATTTGATAGCTTGGTATCTACCTCAGGTTTTATTAATCAACTTATTTGTTGATTGGTACAGAAAGTGATATTTGAAAATTATAAACATTTAGTTTAGAACAGAAGATGTTAAGTTAGGCTCATTTCTTAAAAGGGATTCTTCCAGCAGACTATGATGACAAAAGAAACAAACTAGTTAGAAATTTATAGAACAGAATTGTTTTTGGGCGAAAATTATCTTTTATTAAATTAATATTATCATTATATTAGTAGGTATTGTCATTTCTCAGTCTTCGAATTCACGAAATAATGATGTAACTTATCTTCCTATTTTTGTTTTAATCAAAGCACAGCATAGTTAAGCCAAGATAAAGGTATATAAAAAAAAAAAAAAAGATAAAGGTATAACTATATAGATAACTTTTAAAACATTATGCAAGTCACTAACTAGCAGTAGAAAATCGATGTTAAAAACAATCGAGCTTTTCACGATTTTTTTCTCATAAAACCCTTTTTTAGCTCTACATTACATTTTGCTCCAGTTTCTCAATACCTACAAGCACACAATGTCTCCCTACTTGTGCGGTATGCGAAGCATGATTCAGCTGTCGTAAACTTTACTAGCATCGCTAAATGCGGGAATTGAAATACACCAACAGTTCCGGGATACAAGGTATGCTTCAGAGAATAAAAAATGCTAGAAGGGTCTCGTTCAATATTGTTTCCGGATGGGTATACTATACTACGGTTGGGTATACTATCTGAGCTATTAGATACCTAATAAGTCCACTTGGTAGCCATTTAACTCACAAACTCATGTGTATAAAATTTGTCACTTGGTATCTTGTCATGCTGATGCTTTGATGGTTATTTGATAACTGCTCCCGTCAGCTTAGTTTTTCAAAAATATCTCTACTTATTTATGGGCAGTTGCCATCTTCATTTTACTTATAAATTCAAGGATAGCAACCTCTCAATGGCTTCATTACGTCATTGATGTTTCTGATTTCAGTTGTTCGAGGTGAAATTAAATATTGCTTCTATGTCTCAGTGTTCTTTGCCATCTGTCCCCAGAAAAGTCGGTTTCAAAGCGAAATAATAAAGCGTTCAGATCACGTGGTTCTATAGATTACTTGACTTTTAATGCTTTTAGAGTTCCTTATTCAAAAAGAAACGTTTATTATTTAGAAAAAAACTGCTGGGGGCTGAGATGCCAGCCTAGTCCATAACCTTACACCCCTCCTATGCCTAGCAAAGAGACGTAGAGAGGCTATTTTGTGGTAAAGAGCTAGGGATAAACCTTACTTTCAGATGTTTTCAAACCACCTTAAGGCCTCTGACTATTCGGAATGACAGACATCTATCGTCGTTAGCTGGGATCAACTGCTTAATATGGCATAAAAAGCACAGAGGCACTCGAAAAATATTGTACTATTTGATACTGCATCATCGGACCGGTTGGTCTACTGCATGGTGCACATTGAGTAAATTCGAAGTGAGATTGTATTTAGGCGTTTTGTAAAACTCAATTACTACACGAATGTGATCATTTGAGTGAAAAAAATGAATACAAATAACATTTTAAAATGATTTCTTAACAAATGAGGGAGAATACCAATTCGAGGTGGAGCCAATGGACGATAAAAGCTGGCGTTTTTCCTAAAAGCAATCGAAATGAGATTTGGTGTTAGCCAGAATTGCATAGCCTGCGTATATTCACTTCCACCACCAAGTCACGGGTACCTCATAAATTATGCAAAAACATTAAATTGAACCTATAGCAGTCTGTCGTCGTATAAACCAGAAACAAAAGCAACAAAACTTATTACGGAAGAAATGCGTCCCGACACGCGTCAACCCCTATTTAATAACGACAAAAATCATGGCGAAGTCAACGCCTCCCCTGGATTTATCACTCCGCTTTACAAGATTACCCAATACGACAGTGACGGATTGACTTGGCTCCTGGCCTTGGTCCTTCTCTAACGTCCCACTTCTCGTATACTCATCTCTGTCTTTCTAGTAGGTAATTAGGCAGCACCTGCATTTGTTCAGGTCACTTGGGATAGTGCCGAGACTATCTAGACACTGTTTAATGCCTCAAGATTGATGAATCGCGGATAAAAGATCACCGGAGTAAGGGGAGCGAACGACGAGTACGGATGCTAAATGCATTGACGTAGTGGAGATTGATGAATGATTATGTTCTCAAGTAAGTATATTTTTAAAAAAGCCGACCAAGTGGAAGTCGGACTAGCATACGAAGGGTTCCGTACCTTTATCGGGAAAAAAAACTTATCACGGACAGACAGACACAGCCATGACGAATCTATTTAAGGGTTCCGTTTTTTATTCCGTATAAAAATGGCGAATCCTTGATGTTCTGAAACAAGTAAATGCTCTAGTCTGTACTCACCTTTAGAAGGACGTTCAGTTTGGGTTTACAATGCATTGACATGACAATATTCTAATAACTCAATTTAAAACACCCTAGATTGTTATTTCGACCTGAATCGTGAAAATGAAAACAGATTGGAAAAATAATAGGATTTTGGCTAGAATAGATGGCCTGATCGCTCGTGGGTATTTTGGAACTAGTAACAAGTTACTACAAACGCACTAATTAATTCGTTTATCATCATATTCGAGGCAATAGGTTGTTTGTAAAACTATTTTCCGTTTTGAATCGGAATAGTCAGTTTTGGATGGGAATAGTTTTCTCATCGATTGGTTTTTCTATTAAATAGTTTTTTGACACTAAAATAATGAGTAATTTCTCAACAAAATAATAGTAACAACTGTTACTATTGTTTTGTTCAGAAATTGAATTCTACCTTCAAGTTTACAGAGAATATTTAGGAAAATATTTTTTTTCTTAAGTTCATCTAAGGAAAACAAATTGGCATAATTTTGGTAATGTCTTGAAATGAGCGAATTATTTCTAAAAACTGCACTACAGCGATAACTGACATAAGTTGGGCTATTAACCAAAGCATCACATTTAAATCAATTGGCAATAACTTCGACAAACCTTTCCAATAGAACAATGTTATTGAATTGCAAGACACACATTCAAGTAATATTATTTATTGGAAAACTTTGAGCCCCAACTATCGGCAAGACTGCCTGTATTCAATACATTTCTACTAACTATTCGCTGAATTGTTGGAACTCCCGTTCAAGGAGCTGTTACCTTAACTACTGTTCGACAACCTATTGGATATTGGATAGTGAAAATAAGTGTTACAAGTCTGTTTGTTTGTAACTTGTTATTTCCGAATATTTTGCTGCAGTTAAATTTGACAAAGTTGTTATAATTTTATTTATCATTTTGCTAGTAGCTAAATTTTGAATGCCGCGAAAAGTAAGGATTACTTGCATGTATATTCAGAAATTTCTAGTAGTTTTCGAGTAAAGATCTTTTTGATATTGGTCTCTGGATTGAAGCTGAACCTCAAATACTATTTTAAAATATTTGAAAAACTTTTAGTTGTAAAATCATGAGCGATATACATTCAATACTATATTAAAAAAAACAAGTTAAACGGAACGTTCAGAAGCTTACATTTTACCGAAGCTAGCTCATTGATATCATTATCGTAGTTAACCCACCAGTGAGACAAACCTGCTGCCGTTAGGTTTAAATCAAATCAGGTTCATCTTATACAGCGTATAAGGCTATAAAATGCTTAATTATACAGCTTGCGTGCTAATGAGAGACACTGGCTACTGAACCGTATACCCTTTGACACATTAACACAAGCCGAGTACATATATTTTAGAACGTCCCCCTGCCACACGGTTCAAGAAACGTGCCGTCTTATAATCAGATTTTGTATTTAACCTTCCTAACGACTTATGTTTCCTTTTAAACTTCGCTTCTTCGAAATTAATTTAATTATCTACATGAACCCTTTCTCTTTCACCACAAAATGTATTTTGTTTTGTTGATGTATCTTCAGCTTTGCCAGGCACTTTGTTAAAGAAAGCGGTTGTTTGTAAGATCTTTGCTTTCTAAGTTTACGAATTATGTATGTAAATTTGAATTACTAGAAACATAACATAATCACATCGCTATCAGCTATGGCCCAAAAATGAATCTCAGCATAAGTTCTTCAAAATGAGTTTGAAAACGCGAATTTGCAACCGTTCAGGTCACAATGCCCTTTTTTTTCCTGGCTAGCTGACGTGTAGCTCGTGTCAATAGGCAGCGGTAACCCTTCACCACCAAAGAGTCTGCACTATTGATTGCCACATACGTCGGAAAAAAATGATGGCCATTAAACAAGCTGTCATTGCGAATGTACCACTTATAAGCCACAACACGATCTGTTTTGATACCCCTCTCTTCACACCACGAGCAATTCGGACCGCGGTGACTCTTTTTGAATGAGTCCTTGCCTTGGGTCTTTTGAATGTGTTGTTTCGGACCACGGTTCAAAAGCGGCAGTTTTGAACCGTGAAACAAAACTTATTTGGCATATGGCAAAATGCGAATTTTGTTTTCACCAAAGTTCTTAGGTGTCTTAGCTATATTGGATCTTGGGACCAAGTTTTCCGAGACAGAAGGTTTAACCACTGGGCCACGATGCTCTCAAACATTACAAAAATAATATTAAGCTTATTAACTTCTCGTTGTTATTACATTAGTTGTTAATGAGTTGCGCACTAGTTGCCTAGATGCAGGAGCCAATAGAGATTGTCCCTGAATGACGGCTCTAAAATAATTTAACGACAGTTTGATTACTTTTATCGCAAGTTTTCGCTTCAGTTGACGCGTTTTCGAACCATTAGTTTTATGCGGATTACTACTGAGGAATTGCTTATTTATTATTCAATGTTTTATGAGTTTAATTTTATTTGTGTTGGGGTTTTCCTTTGTGAATTTTCATTTCACGGAAGGATTGGAAATAATTCAGTTCTTTGAAATAATTTCAGCAGTAGTATTATACACGATTTATAGTACTGATTTTAAATAAATACACGATTTATAGATAAGCAACACACATTTCATGGTATCTGAAGTCCTGGTTACCATTTTATCAGGTTTGGTACTGTCTCATAAGGTTTATAGATAGGTACTCACCGAGGAATGCATGTTTGCTTGCCAATATTTCATGTATGATAGATAGAAATATACATTATTTAAAGCACACCAATACCCAGGAAAAAACAGTAACAAAATACAGATTCCGTAACCGTAAATAAAATGGGTTGCAAGTCAACCAATCGTACGAATAGAGAAGTAAGACAGGTAAATTGAATTGATTTCTAGTTCGAATTGCAAACTCACCGCATATCACAGGTCTGGTTTGAAGCTTTTGTAAAAGTGGCGTCATAAAAATCTAGCACCAGTGTAACATCGAGTTTATTAGTGCTAATAAATGCACCCGTTACTTACTTATAAATTTATCGGCAGCGCACACCTGCGGCCGTCGTAAACTTTGTTACGTTTCGCCGGTTCGTTGTGACGCTTATTGACTTGCCGATACGCGAAGCCGTATTGTTGGACGTAAGTAGCAACAGTAACGTTAGCGTTAAGGGTGAGTATTTCTTGAAATGCCCCATGCAACTATTGTTCGCGCTTATCAAATGTAAAGTCTGCTTCTTTTGATTTCATTTTATCATTTAGGCCAGTGACCTTTACTGAAGTTTCATTCAAAATATATCTATGAAGTTCTACCTCAGTGAGTAAGTTGATAATAAATTCAATACATGACTTTTTAAATCTAGAAAACAAACAAAATCCCCATTTCACTTCCGTTGAAACCAACGGCTTTACATATTTTAATATCCGTTAAAAATTCACGAGTAACTTCCAAAACCGACATTGTTTTCCGTTTTAATGGAGCTAAAAGCATCAAATCCTTAATAACTCAAATACGTTTAACAAGATAAAAAAACTCAAGCTTGTTAACGGTTAGCCTTTTAAGCAAATGGGCTCAGTCAATCCAGGCCGAAGTTAGCCCCTCTCCTTAGGTGAGGTGTGGACTTATTCCGAAGCAATTAAAACTTTGGCTCAAGTCCGCCTTTTGGATTTCGGACCTTTAGCTTTGTTCAGTCTCAATTGTAAAAGTAAACAAAGCGTGAAAGACAAAGGAGTTCGTCTTGAAACAGTATTTAGTGTAGATTTTAGAGGACTTCGTTTCTTTAGACTCCTGAATACATCCGTTGCTGAATGAAACTTACTTCAGATAGTTTTATTGGAAGTTTTATTTTGTTTCGTAAACATTGTTTCGCTTGCTAGGAACCTTTCGATTTTAAAGTATCTCTATTTCAGTAAGTGCGGCTCTGTTGTTTACCAAGATTTTTCTGCTGATTGTTCTCGACGTGTCTTTCGAATGTCGATATCTTTTAGATAATCTTATTGAGTTTATTTTCATATGTCAAGAAATACTTTTTTGTAAACTTTCACCATCCACTGGTGGTATATTCGATTGTGAAACTGTTAATTTATAAAATTTGAAATTTGCTTCTGCGTAGATTTGAATGTAGAGCCTAAGATTTTTAAAAAGGTGTTCTGAATCAAGCCAGCAATATCTTTATGAAATATTAAAAACTTTGTCAAAAACAAATGGTTTTTCTGAAAATTATCAGTGTAATATTTACAAACGGGGCTTTGAATCTTGTATAAATAATAACTGAAAATAATATTTAGGGGAAAAAATATTGTCTCTGTAGCGTTATATTTGGAGTCATCCAAACTTTTATTTTTTTACTTTTAAGTGTCTAGTTTGTTGGGAAATCGGAAAACTGGTTAGGCTAAACTTTTACTTCTCCTTAAGTGACATTTAGAGGTGAAGGGGGATCTGTCACTTACCATGCACTGCTTTTCCTCTACTTTTAGCACACTACTGAGTAGGTATTAGGAATGCCTCTTAAGTAAAGCGTGGGCTGGGTCAGCCATCCCTGGAACGATTTGCGTGTGGCTTGGGCCCATCTACACACTTCTACTGTGACGCTTGTCAAACAAGTATATCTTCATTCGTAATTTGAATAGTCAATCTCACCAAAATATATAGGTAATAATAATGTCAATAAATTGTTCAGATCGTACGGATAATTTGATACAACAATTCAATGGAAAAGTCACCTAAACCTGACTGCTCTGGAACTCCATCATCAGCTTAAAACGTCATAGCTGAGTATTTTAACCATGATTGTTCGCTGAAACATAAGCTGAAAATAAATTGTTTAGGGTAAAAAAGAGACTAATTCAAAGAATCAAAAATGCAATCGCGCGAGGCTGAAATGCACAAAACCGTTTAAGTCATAAGCTGGAAAACTACATTAGAGCCACATTGGTTCAATATTCAGTAGGCAACGTGAGATGAACTCTCGCTTGAGAGTTTATCATCGCCCTGTCACTCCAGCGTTATTTATGGACCAGTAAACTTGGAAATATATTTTCCTCGGCGCGGTCGCGTCCATTTCAGGTTAAGCCTCTTGGGTCCGGGCACTAGACGAGTCGAGTGTCATAAATTTGAAAACTGTTTCGCGAAAGCGAAAAAATGAAACAAATATTTGACGTTCGCTCCGGCCGATCTTCGATTATGGGGCGCCCGCCACGTGTTTGATTTATTTCAACCCTTCGAGTTTCGGTGCGAAATTGATTAACAATAAACCTGTCTGGGCTGCGAATTTGCGATTGGGAAAAGTTATGACCCTGAAAGCTCAGAAGTTTACATTGTAAAATGTTTATGAGTTTGTTGAAATATTTTAAGAATATGCATTTTAAGTGAATCATTTTTAATCTTAATAAAATTAAATAAAATTTTTTATAAAGTTTTCCCTTTGTAATTAGAAATCTGTTTTATAACATTAACGAAATATCTGAGGTACCTTTGCCTCATTTGTTCCAGTGGATCGGCCACGACAGTCTTGGTTATGCAAAACCGAAATATAGTGATGTGTTTTTCGGGTAGCGCCGAACTTCGGAAGGTTCATTAAGCAGTTGGTCCTGGCGGATGTCGCTAGATGTCAGTCAGAGACTTTAGACCAGCTTGATAACACCCCACGGATAAGTTTATCCCTAAACTTACACCCCACCAACAATCCACATTGAGCCTGCGTGTTGGTGTACGGCTCGCGCCACCTCATAGTCGAGGTAAGGCCCGCGTCTATTAGTGGGACGTATAAAGGTTGTTTTGTGTAGGTTTTTTCATACTACAACCGTGGCAAACAACCATGCGGTCTGCCTGATGGTGAGCAGTTACCGCACCCTATGGACATACATGCAAAACCAGATGCATTACTCGCGCGTTACCGACCCTGCAAGAACCTTTTCAAACCCCTCTTGACGAACTCCATGCTATAGTTCATCGGGAAAACCTCAGCAGGAAATGGTTTTACTAAGGTTTCCTTTCCAGTTTAGTTCTCACCTCTTTCGTTAACTAATTAGGAAAATAACAGCTTAGGACATATTTCTCTCATGACTATAATCTACTTACGAAAGTGATCATTAGTCTTATCTTTTGCAGCTGGAAATATTGTACCAAGTTAGATAAATTCTTCGACAAAAGTTGGATCGAGATATAAATGATTTATAAGATTTAATGAAAACTTTTTCGATACCAATATAATTAGCCGAAAACAAAATGAATAAGAATTTATTTATAGCCACTTTAATTTTGGTGCTCAGTAAATTAATTACGAGTTTAACCTTCGAATTCACAAACGCAATTCAACGTTGAGCATCCCTTAGAAGTATTAGCTATGCCTTTTTAGTCGTATTGTCATTTTACGTGACAGCATGAGCGTGGGCGCGTGCTTAGCGTTGATTGACGTTTGTGAACCCCAAATTCAATTTAAATTTTGTGACAGACATTATTTAAAATAAGATGTAAAGTTAAAACATTGAAAAAGTTTTAGTTTTTGATATACTGACATAGGTTTGGAGACGTGAATGAATGAAAAAATACAGGAAAAATCCGTCGCAAAATGAACAAATAAAACTGTTTTTTCAACGGCAGCACAAATAACGGATTACAAACCGTTTCTTTCCTCAATAGAGGTAAAAATCATCAAAGTGCGTAAAGTGAAGCAAAGCGTATGAGGTAAAGCGAATTAAAGCCTAATAACTCAATAAGCATACCGAAATGAAGATTAACACAACCCGCCGCCCGAGGCTATAAACGTCGAATCAGCCCAATATAAGGTAGACAAACTGCCCTGCTCTCAATTTACTAAGAACAAAGAACCTTTTTCGCCTACTTTTCTTTTGTGGAGAGAACCGGCGACAGTTCGCAGTCTATTACGGGCTCATTCTCCAGCTCAAATGAGCCGATTAATTTATTGCTTCTTCACCAAACTGTTTCAAAGTTAAAACGGCGATTAAGTGCGATTAGTATTCTTCCTTCGTAGGCGGCTGGTAAATATAGCTTGTGTGTTTGTATTGCTTTTCAATTATGGAACTGCTGTTGTGGCAAGTGAGGATTGAAATGTTTAAGTTTAGCGGTGGGCAATTAACGGTTTTTTTGATTAAGATAATATGACGAATATGAGGCGTGAGCTAAAGCAATGGTCTAGCTTTGACTCAAGCTTCAAGATGAAAATAATATCAAAATGAACATCTTTATTTTTGAATTCACCCGGTCATCATGTTTCGAATGAAATTGATGATGAACCTTGAAAAAATTAATTGGATACTACTTTAACTTAGTAATAATAAAGTTAATTGACGTAGCAGTAGAGAAGGCAAAAATGATGGCCAGAGGGACAAAAAACGCAAGTGGCAAATGCAGTGTGGAACGCCCACAAGCAAGGTAGACAGACGGACGTTAAAGGCTGGATTCCGGAATGATTGAGCCGCCCGTAGACAGATTTTGAAAATTTCCCTGTAGTGGACTTTTTCTCTGAAAAAATGAGTTTATTTTTTAATTGAAATTTCCTTGCTATTCCAGGACACAACTGAATCATAACGGTTTGTCCCCGAGGCACCCGTCACGGAGAACCCCGAATTAATTTCATCTTGATGAACTCAGTTAAAATTCAGTTTAGCTTTTAAGTATTGATATGTTAAATACTCTATGATGTCTTTAACAACACGCAAAAACTGAATCACGAATCACTGAATTAACGATTCATAAAAGTGCATCTATTTTTAAAATCTCTATATTCTCCCCCACTTCTAGTTTTATTATTAATCAACCTGCAAGTTCTTCAAAACTCTGATAATATACGAAGCGTGTATTTTTATCCACCATCGATGGCGAGCTGCTAGCCACAAGCACAGTATAAACAGTAGGTTATCTAAGGCCACCCGCCGAGTTATTAGCCTAGCGTGCACACAGACACGCGGCACAGCCCGTACGTACTGCCGATGCCGCCACCTTATTTCCCCCTATTTTGTGCTAGCGTGTGCGTGTGTGTGTGAAATCTCGTGCCGACACATTCAAACCGAGAGCGGCACGTTTGTATGTAGATATTTTACTGTTCTCTGTGTACTGTGCCCCAAGCGTCAAAACGGTCATCTATCTTGGTTATCTCGCCCACCCACCCGCATTGTCTGTAGTACTATACTACCCGCACGAGCTGAACTCCACTATGAATGGCCTGATCGTATTGTTAACATTAGAGATTTGGGAAATATGTTTTGTGTGGCGAGAACGTGTGAGCATTCAGAACGTACGGTTTGTCATCCCGATATATTTTTTAGTGTCACTAAAATCTGTCTGTAAGAATTATTTAAATTACTGAATTAAATGTCAAACGAAAATTATTGTTTATTAACGGTACCTGTAGGTACCGTACTGATTTAATGATGACTTTATTTCAAGTACTCTGTAAGATAAGGGAACAGTATTTTTAAAACTTTACCAAATCGTGGCTAATCTTACAGGTATTCTCCGACAGCTTATTAAATATTTATATCCGGCTATTTATACCTCACTCGTTCATTATATATGAGTTTTTAGGACTTTTTGGGAATGTTAGTTGGGCAGTAGTTGTAGTTGCAATAAAAATAGGACTGAAATTGTTTTCTTTCACTTAAATTCTGGCATTCAAATTAATAAAACTTTACTATTTTGACAACACTTAAAATGTGAACATTAACCTGAATTAAGGAATCCCTATATTATTTGATTTATGTTTAATATCTAAATATGGATATCGTCACCCATTTTTATTGAAATTGATTACTTCTAAAAATACCGTATTAAAATTCACCGTCAAGACATTATTCTCGTATATACCAGTTAATAACTCAACCTATTTGCAATTCTAAATGATATAATTTATGGCAGCTGTTATACAATTTATCCGAGCCCTATAATATCAAAACAATAACCTCGTTTACACAGGGCGGGCAGTAATGATTCTATTTGGCGAACAAAAGTAATAATTGTTGGGCGGGGAGCGACATTCATCATTTTATTGTTTAGTTCATTTTTGGATAGACTAATAGTAGGCCTGTCAGAAAACTTGTCTCTCTCGTTACTGAAAGTATAACGAGAGAGAAGTTTGGTTCAGTCAAAGAAAAGATATAAAAAATGATGTTTCCAAAATAACTACTATGATATGAACCTTGCCAGCGCGAAAAGATAATTTAGGAATTTCAAATATAAACAGGCCCTAAAAATATTCAGCTGACATCATTTTAATCAATTATTGTAATACTATGTGACTGATTTTCTGTATCTAAGAGAGCTTACTTAGATAGACCAAATTTCCTAACCCTTCTTTATAAAGTAAAGCAGCATAATTCTTATTGTTGTATTTTCGGTTGATTACCTACTTGAAAGTTATTCAAATTTTGTCTCACCGCCGACTGTACTTGCCTGCTTCGCCTTATGGTTGACTGTCTCATTGGCATTAAGTCCGCCTATTGTACCATTCATTGGTGTGCAATAAAAAATATTAAAAAATCTTGGTATTTTAGTGATGCTAACTTTTCCTATTTGCAAAGTATTTTTGTACCTCTACTGTTTGTACATGTAAATCAATCTTAAATATGGGCTCTACATTCACATTATTTGTAAATAGGCTGGTCATAAATGTAGGAGGTACGAAATTGCTATGTCCGATTCCAAAAACAATTATTTTTTTATTTAAATATCACCGGACACGGAATAGTGTCCAGTGATACACAGCGCCATCTAGCCCCAAACTAAGCAACTAAATGCTTGTGGTTTTGGGAAGCTGGACAACGGATGAACCACTTTTTTTTTTGTAAATACATACTTCAAATACATAGCAAATACCCAGCCCAGTTCAGTGCAAATAGACATGTTCATGCACACAATTTATAAATGTTTGTACTGTGCAGGGATCGAACCCGCGACCGCTGGTGTGATAGCCCACTTCTGAACCGTTATAGCACAGACGGGGAGCTCAAAAGTTAAGCTTATGGTTAAAGGTGTGAAATCTATATTTTATTATTGTTTTTAGCATTTTCCATGCAGTATCTTTCTAAAGAAAACCAGAAAAAGACATTTGGTCATGTTGGCATCAACATGACCAAATGTATGACAGTGCAGTCGCCCGGCTTGCGAAAGATGCGGGTTCAAGTCCTGCCTGATGCCAACATGACCAAATGTCTTTTTCTGGTTTTCTTTAGAAAGATACTGCATGGAAAATGCTAAAAACAATAATAAAATATAGTAATAGCTTTTTCATCTTAATCGGGAGTTAAATATTTGAAATAATATTTCTTCCGAGTGTTAGAGGTGGATGCCTATAACATTGATGAAATCACCCTGGCTCATAGGGCAAAATACACCAGAAAGATTCGGCCGGTCTGTTAATGGTCTCGGTAGCATAATTGGTAGTGTGAAATCTAATTGTAACGTTTACTTGAACGAATATTTACTTCCATTGAAAAGACCTGTAACTTGTCGATCATATTTGGATTAAATTCACCTAATAAAGTGTGTAGACTTCTAAATGTTACATGTTCTAAATATTCCATTT
Organism: Udea ferrugalis; assembly: GCA_950022985.1. Lineage (NCBI taxonomy): Eukaryota > Metazoa > Arthropoda > Insecta > Lepidoptera > Crambidae > Udea > Udea ferrugalis. The sequence goes on from OX465533.1 coordinate 8,263,758, forward strand.
TCATGCTTTTAAATGTTCCATTTTCATGCTTTTAAATGTTCCATTCAGCATAAACAGTAAGCGTGATTACCTACTTTGCAGTTTTTAATTAAACAAATATTAATTAAACATTCTAGCAAAAGTCAACTTTACACCAATACCTAAACCTCACGACGCAACCAACAAGATTGTTATGCAAACACAATTATTTGTTCCCATAATAGTTTCGCTAGCCATTTATTTGTAACGAGCTTACAGGCAATTGACAAGAGAATTGGCGTCGAACGAGCCTTGCATTCGTCTCGGAGTGCATATCCGGATCCGGCGCGAATATAGCAGTTCCGGTGACCTTTAATTGATATTGATACTGCTTCTATTTTAAGCACGTACAGTTCACCATGGCTTACTTAGCAACGGTGCTTGCCTCTGTATAGAAATGATACTAAGTATTGTAATTAAGTAAATTTATAATAATTCTAAACCAAACTAACCCGACATTACACCGAAGACATCCCGGACATCAGCCTCTATGAGATTAGGATGGCTCTCAAACAGCTCAAGAACAACAAGGCGCCGGGCGATGACGGAATTACCGCTGAGCTTCTGAAGGCAGGCGGAAGGCCGGTTCTCAGAGTACTTCAGAGGCTGTTTAATTCCGTGTTGTTCGAGGGCACTACGCCAAAGGCATGGAACAGAAGCGAGGTGGTACTGTTCTTCAAAAAAGGAGATAACACCCTGCTGAAGAACTACAGGCCCATTTCGCTTCTGAGCCATGTCTACAAGCTGTTTTCGAGGGTCATCACGAACCGTCTCTCTCGCAGGTTTGATGACTTCCAGCCACCCGAACAAGCTGGATTCCGAAAAGGGTTTAGTACCATAGACCACATCCATACGCTGCGGCAGAATATACAGAAGTCTGAGGAGTATAATCTGCCACTTTGCTTAGCGTTTGTGGACTATGAGAAAGCCTTTGATTCGGTCGAGACTTGGGCAGTGTTGCAGTCTCTCCAGCGTTGCCACATTGACTATCGGTACATCGAAGTGTTGAAAAGCTTATACGCAAACGCCACCATGTCTGTCCGAGTACAGGAGCAAAGCACGAGGGCAATTCCTTTGCAGAGGGGCGTAAGACAGGGAGACGTTATCTCTCCGAAACTGTTTACGGCCGCATTGGAAGACGCCTTCAAGCTCCTGGAATGGCAAGGACTCGGCATCAACATAAATGGCGAGCGTATAACTCACCTTCGGTTTGCCGACGATATAGTGGTCATGGCAGAGTCGCTTGAAGAGCTCGGCAGCATGCTCGAGAACCTCAATCGAGTCTCTCAACAAGTGGGCCTAACGATGAACTTTGACAAGACGAAGGTCATGTCAAACGCCCTTGTTATGCCCACTCCAATATTTGTTGGAGGCTCGGTTCTCGAAGTTGTCGACGAGTACGTCTACCTAGGACAAGTTGTCCAAGTAGGCAGGTCCAACTTCAAGAGAGAGGTAAATCGCCGAATCCAACTCGGCTGGGCAGCATTCGGGAAATTACGTGATGTTTTCTCTTCAAACATACCACAGTGCCTGAAGACGAAGGTATATAATCAGTGTGTGTTACCAGTGATGACTTATGGATCGGAAACGTGGTCTCTCACTATGGGCCTCATAAGAAGGCTCAAGGTCACTCAACGTGCTATGGAAAGGGCAATGCTCGGCGTCTCGCTACGAGATCGAATCAGGAATGAGGAGATTCGTAGAAGGACTGGAGTCGCCGACGTGGCCCAGCGGGTAAGCAGGTTGAAGTGGCAGTGGGCGGGGCACATAGCGCGTAGAACTGATGGCCGCTGGGGCCGAAAGGTTCTGGACTGGAGACCATTCGAGGCCAAACGCAGAGTGGGGCGCCCACCCGCAAGGTGGACCGACGACCTGATAAAAGTCGCGGCATCCCGGTGGATGCAGGCCGCACGCAACCGGGCGCTCTGGAAATCAATGGGGGAGGCCTATGTTCAGCAGTGGACTTCTTGCGGCTGATAATGATGATGATGATGATGATAATAATTCTTATCTATGTAAAAGTAATACGCAGCGCCACACAACACAATAACATCAACACTAAGTACCAATATTTTTAAAGTTTGCAGTCAGAAGATATCTAAAAAGTGGTAAAAGATCCGTAGCCCAGTAGGTAAGTAATCTGTTAAATCTGTAATAATTATTGTTATTAAATTACCCCTTTTCATTCCAAAGCCTTTACTGTGGGGTAGCCGCTTGAAGGCCCGTGGGGAAACGTTGTCCCCAGATTTTTGATTTTGTTTTTTTTTGTTTTTTTTGTTTTTGTTTTTTTTTCAAAATTTACGAATCGCCCGAAATGTAATAGGACCTGTCAATTTTTCTGTGTCCTATTACATTTCGGGCGATTCGTCAATTTTGAAAAAAAAAACAAAAACAAAAAAATCAAAATCAAAAATCTGGGGACAACGTTCCCCAAGTGCCTTCAAGCGGGTAGTAAGCCTTTCTATTTCTTGCAACTGCCAGTTTTTACTATAAAAGCTTCGACCATTCGCATCTCGGCGTGCCACGTAGGCTGATTATGTTTTGGTAAGTATCCAATGAGGCAGATCACAGAAGTACTCCATGGAGTAGGCCGGCGGGCGCGTGGTACGGGGGTACCCACGTCAGCATTGCACAGGCCTGCTCCACTGCCTGGTAGGGACGGCTCGACGCCCTCGGTTGTCCCTACTGGCCCCTGCCCACGTGGTGGTGGCAGCTTCCGGCCCGCCGTGTAGGCGGGCTCCGTCCGGGGGAACGCGTAGTAGGCTTCGTGCCAGTCACCGCAGTTCCCTCAACATGGACGATGAGTGGGGGTCCCGGAGTTTTTAGTGGGTTTGCCAATGGGTGTCTCCTCCCCAGTGGTGAGTCCCACATAACCCGTTCGCCCCCCTGCGAACGGGTATGCGGAAGTGCATATCTTATGGGTCAAAAAAAAAAGGTCACAGAAGTTGCCCAATACCATTCCATTTCCATTTGGTTTATTTAATTCACTTACGATCCTCTACCTGAAGGTTGTCTGGAAGAGATCGCTCTCTAGCGATAAGACCGCCTAAATTGTACATTGTTCTCTGTAATTTGCTTCAAATGTAATGTTTTTGTACAATAAAGAATATCTATCTATCTATCTATCTATTCCACACAGTCAGCAGCACACTGATTGTTGCCGTCATTGAACGTAACATTTAGAAGTCCATGAAGTGGCCAAATCCCATTTGAACTATTTTGTATTGAATTCTTAAATATAAAAGCAGGCTATACCTCTTTACCGAAGTCACGCGCTGGGCGCACGCCGCGCACATAAATAACGCTAATGACGTCCGATTGTGTCCGGCGCTATCTGCAAAAAATACTACGCCGCAGATACATCGGGGGCTTCCTGTTCCGCATTATTTTTAGGAAATTGAAGAAGCTCGTCATTTTATTAGATGTGAAAATCTTAGAGGGATTTCTTTCATTTTTGGAAGCAAGTGGCTATTTACATCTTGCATTGCTCAGCAACCTGTGCCAAAATAGCAGAAAGCGACGGAAAACAGAATAACATCACAATGTTATTTAGTTAAAAACCTAACAATAAAAAAAAATCCCACAAAACACTTCAGAGAATTTCTTTATAATAAAAGTCTACTAGACACAATACCACACCTTGCCTGAAGAATAAGGACCTTCTTTTTTATCATTGTCTCCTATAATTTGTAAATATTTTCCCATTAACAACAGTTCATGTTAAGTAATTTTCACTACACGAGACTTAAAATTACGTTAAAATTAAATGAAACAGGAGAGTCCATTAACCGGCCAACCCAACAGGTGAATTATGCCTGAAATATTACCTCTCTGGATGACAGGAGTATGTAATAACAAAAATCAATTAATCAAACGAGTTTACTGACTAAAAAAGAATTCTGAACCCAATGCTCGTTCGGGCAGCAATTAAAAGTTTCTCGGCATTTGTACGTTGCTCTGATAATGTCACTCAAAAGAGAAAAGCTTTTGTTTAAAATTTGTAGAATGTGACGTTTATTTAAAACCGTTGGATTAACTTTTTTTTAAGTTGGAAGACACCTGCCGTGCTATTCCGGCGGTGCACATCGCACGTGCGAGCATCGAGGTTGAAATGAGATTACCTCAATCATCAATACGCTTGACTTTGAATTAGTATTTTCTCTCATTTTGTATGTAAATAATCAAAAAGTGTTTTTTGGCTTAGTTCTTTTCTCTCAAACGACCACAGTCGCGAAGGAATTGAATTTCAAAGTTACCTCGCACGAGCGAAGTGAGTCTCGACGACCACCGGAATAGCATAGCTGGTCCCTAATTTGTGGATTTAGTTAGTTGTATTGGCACATTTTAATCTTTCACCTGATTAGTCAGTACTTCTTGAAAATAATTCCTTCAAACGCAGTCTCAAACGAAGTTCATTGATTGCTACAAAGGCCTAGTACCTATATATTTGCAGCTCGTTTTGGCTTATATTTTAAATAAAAATAGGAAATAATAAACCGTATAATTTGACTTCATTTACTACATGAAATATAGCTTTTAACGGTTAATATCTATACGGCCCCGAAGATGTGCTAATAAAAGGGACGGTCAGGAAATATGAAATACAAAATGGTCTCTGGTGTAGTAATGGGAATGATTAGGTATTGTTGAAAATATTATATTTTCAACAAGATCAATCATCTTGAATCAATTAGCGGTCTCAAAATTTCGTTAGCCATTTAGTAAAAGGTAATTTTCTGACTACTACGTTTAACGTGCCTCCCACAGTACAATACGTGCGAGTGACATAACATCCTTGTAAAATATCCTGACCCGTTTGAAAGATGGCCGGATATAGGATAGGCTCACATGACGGGATCGAATTGGCGTAACGCAGAATACATGCCCACATATTTCATACAAATGTTAGAATAATTTGTGTAGCGGGACTCAAGATGGGGTTCAATGATTTGGTTTAGGGTCCAGAATTTGTGTGTTGGATTCAACGATATTTTGCTCAAGTTACTAAGCTAAATTGTTGTGCTTAGTATTTTGTGGTGCTTATTTTTTGAAGATTTACGACAAGTGTACGACTTCGCAAATCAAATATTTTATTGTTATATCGGATTTAATTTTTAGTGTTACTGTTTGAATACAGCTGTGTTCTTACTCCTCAGTCATTACGTTCACCGTTCTGGTATATATAATTTAGGGACTAAAGAATTTTTAAGCGATATAGCCTTGGGCCCCCTGGGCCCCTGGGCCCCTTGGGCCCCTTGGTAGGTTGGAAACTGGGAGTGGGAGGCTTTTGCACTGCAGTGAGACGGTATGGGCTGATTCAGATTCAGATAATCATTTTAAATCTGCACAATATTCTGTAACACCCTCTGATTCAGCAATTAATTCTATCAAGGCTATTTTTTTCAATTCTACTGACATATTCGACAGTTTCCAATTAGAGAGAGATTTGAGTAATGTTTTGGGGATTTAGTTACAGAAGTTAAATTTAGTTTTATCTTCGAGTATTCAGTTGAATTGAATTCAGTCATCTTAATATTGATTGCAAAGACGTCAATAATGACGACAAAAATAATGTTCATGGTCTGATGGTACATCCAGAATCAGTATCAGAATCAGAAATATCTTTATTTAAATAGACCTGTTACAAGTGCTTTCAAATCGTCAAAAACTTAATCAAACAAACAAAAATATACTTAATAATGGACTTAAATACTATAATAGAAATAGTAAATAAATACACAGTATACAAACATAATGTGGCTCAATCACCGGTAACCACCACTCACCATCCGGCTTTAGATATTGCACATCGTACTTTGAAAGAGACAATCAGCTAATTTCGTCTTTGTATAGCGTTATCAGTTTCGCACACTGTACCATGACATTTTAACAACTAAACCAGACAACGCGTTTTGCCTCCTTATTCATAAAAACTTAAACAGCGCTTCAACAACACATTAACTTTTGGATTGCTTCATGTTTTTCATTCTTGTTGCTGCCACCATTTGCGAAAAATTCCTTTTTAAAATTGCCGGGTTTTTGCCATGTCTACAACAAGAGTACAAGTTCTAAACTCAAATTCTGATAAATGACAAAATGTCATAATTAATACACATGGAAATCAGTCCGTTTGTATTCGAAATGCATTGGTTGCCGAGGGACAGAATTTACCGCCAAGTATTGGTAGCAGTTACGACACAACACGCAGCAACAACTGCAGTAGATACCTTTCGCTTATTGCGGCCTTAGTGAGAGCCTTTTCCATAACCTTAATGTGGCATGAAATCAGATTTGTTTTTTAGGACGAGGTGCTGAAAATGAAAGAATTACCTACAGTAGTATTAAATTGCAGAATGAGCAAAATAAGGAGCTGCATTAGAATAATTGAAACATCAAATGTCTTCTCATTTGAAAATCAATAAGAAAATAGCATTGGAAAATAGTGACTTCTAAAACAGCCAGTTATAAGACCGCAACATGTTTTTTTCGACACCTTAAAGCCCGTTTATAATTAAAGTAAGCTATTTTCATCCTCAGTTGTCAGAAACATGCATGAAATAGCAAAGCGCAACAGCAGTAGTATTCCAGTCACGGAGCGACACCATATCACCAGCAATTGGTGTCAGTAAATGCAGTTGGGCTGTATCTGGCTACTCTTGGCACTACTTGTGTTGTGTTTATTTGATTGGCCCGTGATTGACACGGCCCGTTGACAGCAAACCCGTTGACGGCACGGCCCATTGACAGCACGGCCCGTTGATGGCCCGTTAGCCTTTAAAGTATAAGTAATGTACAAATAAACATATTAGCATTTTATTACCTATGTCGTTTTCCCGTGGGTATGGGATTTAAAATACGATTCACTTACTTTTTGTATTTGGAGATTTGTTGTTGAACAGCATAATATCACAGTCATGTTCTCTAACACCTTAAACACACAAGAAAAACAAAACGTTTAGGTTGAATCAAAAATGCGGTTTCTATTCATGACGAAATGTTTCATTAGAATCCAACAATTATTTAATGTTTGTATTCAATCATTTGCTTCGTCAGGATTATCAAACTAACAGATTCCGGATTGACAAATGGATTATAAACAATTGTTAGGGTTTTGTTCGACTTTCCAGGAACCTTAAAAGCAAGGTGTTCACTGATTTAAACAACAATGAAATAACAAACAAAAGCTGACACTAATAAATCCAGCGCAGTTCTCTTGTACAAACATAAAAACTCCTAACTACTCGTACCTTCCAAAAGTTTCACCGAGAAGGTTTGTGACGGTATTTGCGGAGAAGAATTCTGCTTATAACCAAAGACTTTCTGCTGGCTCAAGCAGACTAAGATTTAGCTCATAATAAAGTTTTTATTCACTTAATTTTATTGCCTTCCGAGCTACCTTGGTGAAAGAAAAAGGATGGCGCGGCCATTCTTTACGGCCTTTTATCATCCTGGAAATTTAAATATTTTAAACGTAGGAAATTTTTGGAAATTGTTCGAATTTTCAAACGTAAAATGAGACTAAATCTACTTTATGAAGCGCCGTTACTTCTGCCAGCGAATTTTTTAACGATCATAATAAAGTATTTCTTATAAATGATCTAATAAATCCTGGAATCGCAAACGGTACTTACTGTGTGGTAGTTAAAGTGAAGAAACTGTTAAAATATTTTATTCTGAATAATTCAGGTCAGCTATAAACTATAATTATCATCATATTTAGCGAACTGACGTCCAATGCTGTTCATAATCCCTATACCTATAGATTTCCAGACCGGCCCGATTGTAGGTGGACAATGTAGGCCACAAGCATCCACTGAAACCTTGCAGCCTTTAACAAGAAATAAATTCACGCAGCGTTAAAAATCCTGATAAATTTATAAGTGAGTTAATAAGTTGAAAACCCAAATAACGGCGGTAGTGTCGCTACATACCACGTTCGGTTTCAATTTGCTGAATTTTCTATTCACTAGGACGGAAATAGCTATCGATCGTATGTTATATTAGTAAGATGTTGAACAATGAAAGCCGACAAGAGAACGAGTGATTGCAATTACCCCAATCAAAAGATCGGACATGTGTTATGCCGCCGCAATACGTTGCTCATCAATAATCAGCGGTCCACGTGACGCTATTCAATGTAGGGTGACAACACTCGGGGTAGTATCGGATTATAGAAAAAGTTAGAGACAGACTACAGAATGCAGAATGCATTGCTTTAAATGTAGTACTGTGAGTTTCTCAACTATGAGGTGGGACGGGCCATACTCCAACACGCGGGCTCAGTGTGGATCGTTGAAGGGTGTAAGGTTAGTGAGCAACCTCAATATCAGATGTTATCAAGCCACCCTAAGGCCTTTGACTAGGCGTAACGACTGACATCTAGCGACGTCAATAAGGACCAACTGCCTAACGTGCCTTCCGAAGCACGCATGACCGAAAAATACCTACATCACTAAATTTCTGTCGGGGTAATCACCCCTCCCATTTCCGACCCGGCTTGTGTTTCTTTACAACAGCGATCGCCGCCGATCACTGTCACAACTGCGCCACGGGCACCTCCTAATTTGTAATAAAGTTCATTAAATCTATAACTATTATAATTTTGCAATGCCGAAAATTGTGAATGATTATATTCAAAAATAGAAGTAAGATGAATCGACTGTAATAATTTTGGCGACAATTGAAAAAAAAGCTTAATTGCTTTTAATGACGCGTCCCTTTTAAGGCATTGTATTGCACGAAGGCCAATCACAATCGCAATAAACAGAACCGGGTTAAGTTTTTTTATTACTCGGCCGTTTTTTTTATAGAAGGGGAAATGCCTAACGCATACCCGTCCACCGGGGGACGAACGGGTTATGTCGGACTCTCCACTGGGAAGGTGGTATCCTAGTGGCCTTAACGACTAAAACCCCTACTAATCCTTCTAATCGTCCATAGTGGGGGAACATGGTAACGCGTTCTACGCGTTCCCCCGGACGGAGCCCGCCTGCACGGCGGGCCGGAAGTGACCCCCCCCTTCGAGAGTGGAGGCCAAAAGACAGCCCAAGGGGTCGAACTGTCCCCACCAAGCAGTGGTGAAAGCCTGTGCAATGCCGGCGACGGTACACCCGTACCGCACGCCAGCTGGCCACCGTACGCAGACCCTACTGGGCCCGCAACCATGAGCCACCCGAAGGGCGGCTCCGCTGCCGCAACCGGCGGTACGGCCCCGCCGACGACGCACAAGGGGTATCAGCCACGGATCACTGGCCCCCACCAACCAATTGTGGGCCGCGGCCTTCACCACGCGCCTCAGGGCGGCAAGTCTACCACACTGCCACGCCTGAGTTCTCTTCGCTTCCCGGTGATTCACCCTAACACCGGTACTAAGTCCCCTCGCCACGCTGAGGTCAGAACTCATGAGGGGGTTATTACTTGGCTTACACTTTTGACACTATTTAGAAAAGTCATTCTCTAAATTTTCACAGAAATATCGATTTTATAAGTATTTGGTTCGATAATTTCCGATTAAATGAACATTCGATATTATGAGCTTTGTACGTACATTCAATGTAATGGGGTTTTATGTAACAAATTTGATGCGGCGTACCGAACCCCGAGTGTTGTAAAATTAAACAATGTGAGTGGCATACGTACGTACCTGCCAAAATACTTTATTTATTCATTTTCCTTCATTTGAAAACAAGCAAATTATTAATACCTACAGTGGTTATTTCAGTAAAACATACTAAAATAATACTGACGCACAAACACTGAACAATACCAACCAATCGTCGAATAAGCCGCTTAAGGGATTCAACGGGTCCTGTGTTTTCAGTGTTTTATTGCAAAATATACAAAATCGCTATAAAATACTGTAAAATTCTGGGGGAACTTGTTTTTATCAGCAAATCTGAAAGCTGGTCACCCTGTTTGGGCACAATTACGGCGATCGGCCATAAATCATTGATATTCGTAACCCGTTATCATGTCAGTCGTTATTCGACTAAATTCGGACATCCGTGAAATAATTGCACGTATTCTATACAAACCTGTCTATCAAACGTAGTAGGTATAATGTAACTGTTAGGTCAACGTTTACAGGGATTTCTATACTGTTTCACCCAGCTAACTAACTGGCGGATTGTCTTCGTGACAAATGCGTGATGAAGTAAAATTAATGAACTCTCCGATTTTATTTTCAACATATTTAAATAGTGACCAGTAGTTTGAAGTAAAAATGTCTTTGATTTTTAGTAATTTATTAAAATCAGGTGTGCCCATAGTTTTGTCATTTAAGATTACTTAATAGGATTTAATCCTTTTAAGAAATGGCGCAACGATGTTTTGTTAACAAAACAATAACGTTACGTAATTTTTCTCAACGTCGGCTTCAAGGCTTATTCGAGCATTTTTTATACTTCTAAAATTTAAGGATTTGCTCAGAAACTTTAATCGTGTAAAGCTTGTTTATGTTACATTCCAGAATACAAGCCTTGGACTTTTAAGCCCTTTTTGCTGTAAAAAAGTCTGCGTACACTAGTTTTTTCGTTAAAAACTTGATACCTGTTTTCGTCTACCTTTCCCCATATCACCCTACTAGTAATACACCCTATCATTAGCACAGCCTTATCTCATTCATCATGGGTTCTCGTTTTTCTGCACTGCCAGTTTATCACTCGCCGTATCTCGCAGGATAATATTTTAGCAGATGCAAACATCCGCCAGCAAATTATGCTCTCTCCGTTATTTATTAACACTGATAATATGTGGACATCATAGCCAACTGATGGCGTCATAATCGAGACAGTTGATTGCATACTGTGAATCACTAAGTATGTTTCTGAAATGTTAAATAATAATGAATATTCGTACAATGAAAAAAACACCTATTTTTAAAAAAGACGGTTCATAATATACCACTGTGTCTTTCAGAATTGTGTTCTATTTTTTGTAAATTTTATTTGTAATCTTGAAGGCTGTCTTTTTGACAGTATTTGGCAGTTAATTCTGAATTTTTAAACGTCAAAGCTGAGCACGGTTTCAAACTCAAACCAATCAGTTAATTGCCTATGGAACTCAAGTAACAGCTACATTCAACGTGCCATAATTTAGTTTGTAAGCAATTGTAATTCTAAATAATAGATAGTAAAGTGTAACCAAATTTTCACGAATGAGTGTCTCAAGTTAAAGATAGCTAACTGACCCCCGAATCCAAAAACATCAACCAACGCTTAGCACGATCTCACGCTCATGTTGTCCCGTAAAACGTCAATAGATCGGAAAGGTACAGCTATATTTCTGAGGGATGCTCAACGTTGATTTGCGTTTGAAAATTCGGTGTTGAATGTTTTAAAAATTCTTTAGACTAAATAATGAGAAATATTCAAATTTTCAAAACTGTTTCCATAAACGTGTTACTCCATTCCTTCGTCAAGGGGACGGATTTCCGTGTGCAAGTATCAGACCGTGACGGGTATGCCTTTTGTCATATGCATGTCATGAAGTGTGGGGTTTAATAAATAATGTTTCTCGCTTTAGACAGTGGAATTTCACCCTAAAATGGGTTTTCATGGGTGAAGATCCGTTATGTAGGTGTAATTTTGAGACACGCAAGCATTTTGAAGTGTATATTATTGGAGAGTATGTGAGATGGATTGAAAGCTATAAAGCTAAAAATATTTAGGTTTAATTTAGGCCAGTGTGATTTAACGAAGAATCCATAATTTCCAATGACTACCAATAGATACCCATTTCTAACAATAAAACTACCGTTGTTTTTTTCATACAACTCAATGATTACCTATATTATCAAATATTATGACGACGATTTAGTGTAATGGTCAAAAGGTTTGATTGACGCACATTGCAAACAATCGTGTGCATGAATATGGATGTTTTCATTGTAATGTTCGTATTGAATTGTGTATTTAAGTATGCCTATACGGCATCTAGTTCTCTAATAATTGTCTAATGATTTATTTGTCTACTGATTTAGATCTTTAGTAAAAAGATACTGCATGGAAAATGCTAAAACAATAATAAAAATACTGATTTATGTTTTTTTAAATTGTTTGATTAAAATTGTTCAGTGAAGTCACATTCGAAAAAGCAATTTACATTTTTACCGACGTTTTAAGCAATAGAGGTGCTCTAGGTAAATTCCATGCATCAGTCTTTTCGTAACTCTAAAAAAGGTTTTCAATTACGGTTTTTTCAAGATCTCTGCTACCTACGTTTTACACAAATTCCAACCTTCAACTCAATTTTCCTCTACTTATCGCTGTCAAAAGCAATAAAACATACCCATCTTATTTATCTTTTCTTAACCTACTTAAAATACTCTTCAGAAAGGATAGTGCAACATCAATAACCGTCCCATAAATATATTTTACAGTTTCACATCTCGCCTATAAATATAAATTTCTCGACACAAAATTATAAAATGTACCGACAAAGTGTCCGTGGCCAATAAACGGGGTGTCTCCTTCATAAAGATCCAATTTCAAACGTGCAGCACCTCTGCAGTTAACTATTTGTCAAGAAATATGAAGCTACAAAAATTCATGAAACCAGAGTGCCGCGGGTTTCGCGCTATTTATCTGAGGACCTGCAGTCTCGTCGTGAGAAATAAATTCGAGTTCTTCCTTTTTTAATCCGAATTCTTTTTGAACTATGTAAGTTTGTGAGATTGACTTCTGAAAAATTTACACCCGGTATTGCTAAACCTCAGAAGAAAAAGGAGTGATCATTCTTAAATTAACAAAGGTTTTTTTGTCTCATTGAAAGAATCCTTCATACTCGAATAATTCAAATACTACCATATAATGTTTATGATGTGGTGTTCACGTTTGGCATTCCAAATCATAATTAAGATTGCCAATCTTGGCTTTGTTTCCAAAAAACCTGAAAACACAAATGTTTCCCGAAATGGGTAGACTCTTAATTTTGCACTGAATACTATAACCACTAGGGCACAAAAATATAGTTTGAAGCCCGGTCGTTGATATTATAAATTAATCAAGCTGTATTTTTAATCATGACGCAGAAATCTGTTAATATGAAAAAAAGTATAATAAAAAAATTTATCATTTAGTCACGTCACAATGTGAATATACGATTAACTAAAAACCATTGAATCCTTTTCACAGCAAAATAATTAAACCCCTTGCTAAGGAAATGTTGTACTATTATGTTACGAGTATTAGTTACTGAAATGCTTTAACTTTTTTTATTTTACTACATATAAATTGTTGAAAATACCTACTCTTCAGAGGATAACAACACCCAGACACAGATTAAACAAAACATGTTTATCCTGGGTGACGCGCTAACTGTAGACAGGACTTTACTTCCGCTAACAAGCCAGTTTAATAAAACCAATGAAACGAGTAAAATAAATTTACAAAACACTATCAAATAATGTATATTTCTCCACTGCACCTTTTCCAGGCAAGCACAATTTAAAGCCACCCTATATAAATGTCTGCTCGGCAAATGCTAAAACCCCCATGCATCTCCACCTTTCCGAAAGAATGTGTGTCCTTTTCCGGATCACATTGTAAGTCAATATGAGGTAGTTGCGCCAGTAAGGTATCGGGACGTGGCGAACACGTGCCAATAATTGCTGGACCGGACTACGTACCACACCTGGGGGTATGGCTTCAGTGTGGACGGAAACTTTTCAATGCAATAGGAATAAAAATCAAAAATCAGTGAATAGAAAATTTTATAGATAGCTCATCAAGATACATGGAAAGATCATCTTTAAAATGATGTGTGCTTACGGAGCGGTCACAAAAATATTGATGATTTGACTTCTAACAAGTGAAACATATTCCTAATTCTGTCGTGATAGTTACGCTTGGGTACGCTTAGTGACGCTTTGCATCGCTCCCACCTTAAACCTTCAAACTTAATCTAAAAGATCTAATAGAGTCGATTTCGCCCTAACTCTAGCAGAAAACAGCAGGCAAATTATTTTTGGGTGTTACCTATACCAAATGTTATTAAGGATTTACTTCTCAAGCTATGTAATAGTAATACGCCCATGGCCTGTAATGATAGTTTAGATTATACGAAGGAAAATGAGCGTAAATATGTTTATGCTAAGTGAGTTATCAGCAAAATTAATCTTATGTCAATAAGTATTCCCCGATTATTGTCATTACTATAATTCAACTATGGAGTTACGGGTATCAAACAAGGCAGATCTAACATTTTTAGTTACGAGTATCTCTACCGTTAAAAGTCATTCCCGCTATCAAAGAGACCACACCAAAGCCCAGTTTTATTTCTCCGAATTAACTGTAGGTGGACGTAACGAAAAGCTGGCTCGCCGAACACCTTAGTTTTTACGTAATCCAACACAATCTTGGTTGTGCCAACGTTTTTACGGGGAACTTAGCCTCTGCACTTTGCATCGACAGAAAATATTTTTTGAGTTTACGTTTAAACTACGATTACGTCAAAAAGGAAGAAATATTACTTATCGTCGTTTATGTTCTAACACCACGTGTGTCATTTTTTGGCCGCCAATAAATCGCGTCTTTAGATGCTCTAGCGCATTCGCGTCGTTTAGTCCAATCAGAATCCAGGTACGGTACCAGGTATATCCCTTAAAATAACAAAAAGTAACAGCATGATAGCGGTTTTTTGTCTTTCCTGAAAGCTGCTTAAAATGACATACGTGGTGTTACTTAAACGACGTTATGGCGTGCGGTCAACAACTTTAAAAACATGATCATAGTACAGTCAGCATTAGAAACATACATTTTATAGGTAGGCTAATAACATCTACACTGTTTGAGAAATTACTACTTTTATACTTACAGACCTGTGGTTATTGCCTTTCTCAAACATTATAGATAAATTATACTACTCTTAAAGGTCACAATATGGTTATGATCTTGATCGTACATAGCACTGAATAAGGCTAGAACACGGACGTCAAAGAAAGACGGACGTCACCTCGTCTTATCATGAGTGAAGCATATTATCAGCTGCCAGTTTAGGTGTGTGCGTGACTAGCACGTGTCATTTGCGCTGTCACTCGGAGTAAAATGGCGTAGTTTGTAGCACCTAGTGTGTTTGTGTGAGTGTAGCAAGTCGTGTTCAACAAATGAAATTGTAGCACCTCGCATGCTTCACATTTTTTAGTGTGATGTTCCGTCCGTCTTACTTTTACATCTGTGGGCTAGAATAATAAATTTCTTTGAGGTTGGCATTTATGCAGCAAAAATAAAACAAAAGAAACTCCATCGCCCTCTCCATTTGAGAGTCAATATTTCCCCTGCCCAGTATAGCGTGTTGGCCACCAATTATTTCCTCCAAACTCGAATTTACTCTAAGTCCTCAGCGTCTCATAAATAAAACCGTAATCTTTTCCGCTCCACTCAAATTGAATTTATAGTCAACAAAGCTGTTTCCTAGCGACCGCTAAAAGATAAACTGAGATTTGCCAGGGCGCAATTAAAACTTTACCTTACAACTAACTTCGTTAGCCAGTGTTTCCTGAGGAAGGAATTATGAACACAACGTGGAAATATGTCTAGTGTAAAGCAGTGGCTATAGTACTTTGGCCATTTTTTGTGTAAAAAATAAAATTTTAGTTTAATTCAAAGTTGACTGACAAAGATGATAAATGTTTACCTCAATATACGAATAACAAAAAAATCACCACCATTTACGTCGAACGACGGGTCTCCCCCAAGTATCTCTACAACGCTCGGTCCTGCGCTGTCCACAGCCGGCGGCTTCCAGTGACCCTGAGCAGATCGACAACAAAAAAATATCAATAAAATTAATGATCAAGGTTTCAAGCAAATTTGTTTAGTGTTCGAATGAAATGAGTAATAATTATTTATCATTGGACATCTTTGATGCTGTGTAATCACAGCGCTGCCCAACCCTCAAGTTAAGCAAAGATTGTTGTACTGTGATAAACATATTTACTTAAATACACACATCAAAAGTGTCTAGGGATATCTCAAGCATTTTCATACAAAGTATAGCTATTTGGGAGGCTGTAAAAATTAAAATAATGCTACCAACGTAGAAATTTTTAGAACACAGAAACTGCTATATCTTCCCTTTCAGATTAGATAAAAAAAAATATTGTAGTAGTATTATTGTACAATCGTAAGGACGTTAAAAAAAGACAGATTTTTCTTTTAAAAGGTGACAAAATTTTAGCAAAATCAAACGTTTTTTTTTGTAATATTCTTAACCTTTATCTTATGCCACTGTCCTCGCGTTATTCTGAGATAATGCTCTTAGAGCAGCGAGATAAACCAACTTAACTTTATGAAATATTTGAAAAATGAAATCCCTATGATATCCCTAGACACTTTTGATGTGTGTACTTCGTTTTGGTTAAGACTGCACATACTATCTAAGTACGTGTTAATGACGAAAGATGAATGAAACTGCGATGGACTGTAAATAAAATATAATGAGATAATAAAGTAATTAAAACTAAAAACCAACCAATTATTCCTATCCACCAAAACAATAACAACTCAAATGTGACACATTCACTCTAACAAAAAAACATATTAAAAATAACTAGACCAAACTACAAAAGAGTCCGCAACAGTACGTATTAGAAACATTCAGACTAATTATACGCTTTTTTGTACTGTGCGGGATGGAACCCGTGACCTCTGGTGTAGTAGCTAACTTCTGAACCGTACCACCAAATGGGTCTTCGAGTTTCATACAGGTGTTCCGAAAAATGGCCTTTTTTCGAGTGTGTACAATAGTAAATTATATACCATTAGCCCAAATTGCGCCGTCTTCTCACCTTCAATTTTATTTTATATTTCGCTACGAGTGTGCATTATATACGAGTATAACTCAGTCGTCACAACAAGAACTCAACGATATTTAAGTCATATAAGAAGGCTTCAAAAATACAAAACTATTTTATTTATTTATTTATTTATTAGGTCACCAACAAGACTTACACTAATACAATGATCCAGGATTCCAAATTTTAACAAGAATAATGCTAATAATTTTCAAAAACAAATTCTTTAAGTAAGTTCTTCACGCGAAATAGAACAACAACCAAAGTGTTAAAAATCGTAAACCGCTACCATGAACCTTATTTGTTTCAAGTTTCCGATATTTCGGCACAAAAGTGTTATAAACATAGCCAGCTAGTACATCAGCTGATTAAAGCCTTATATGAGTGCACCTTTATGTCTCAAAGGTAGATCGAAGCACCCAACTGGCAAATTGAGGCGGAGAATTACAACTGTAATCAAAGTGTCTCGTAGAATTACGCGCTATGTAAACTCTAGTTTTAGAATCTTCACTGAATTAAGCATCCCTGAAATTAAGCTGCCAGCGGGGATGGATGCTTCCTTGTTATATTCAAACGATAGTGGAGTCGCTCACCCTCAACAGCATCTATGCGTTTCATCTAAGATGGGAAATCACAATGCAAAAACCAATTTAGGATCCAATAAATAGCTGTACGTAGATGATAAACAAACAAAATAAGAATCATTGCGGCTGTAATTATTAAGAAATAACATTACTTAAGTAGCAAACGTTACTTACTACATACAAATGCAAAAAGAAAATGGGAAAAGGAAAACAAGAACAATGAATAAAAAACAGTGAAAGAAGGTTTAACAAAAGTTGACACAGAGCTGTTTTTCAATAGTCGGTTAGAAATCATCAGACCAATGAATTACAACTCGGCAGATTTTAAAATGTATGTAAAAATGACATATTGCAATAAAGGACACAAATAAAAATTTCGACATCCAACATTTCCTAATATGCACACTTGTAAATTATTGGTCTTCATCTAACTTTTGAAAAATCGGCTCTAAGCTGAACTTAAATCAGAACACAATAAAGACGAAATTAACTCATTCAAGTCACTGTACGTTACTTCAGCTAGCGCACCATTATTTCACTAAATAAGGTATCCTCAGATGAGAATACAATTATAAAAACAGTGTTGAACGTTATAAATAGGTAATGAAAAAGATTAAACAACCACAACACAGAAATTTTAAATCACACAAACCAATTTTCCGACAACGCCGGTTTACCAGGACGTCACAATTTAAATATACATCGGCAAGAGAAAAAAGTAATCACTTAAAATTAACAATATTTTGATGGCTGATATTTCAACGAAATTTCAACTTAAGATGCAATTTATTTTCAGGCTTCTCCGCTCTTTGAAGCGCCTGGTCCCGGCTGACGTCGATAGATATCACTACGAGTGAAGCCTAGTCGGACCATCACTATCATCATAAAAACAGCTCACCTAATCCACGTTTAGCCTGAAGTGTTAGAGTTCACAATATTATGGCTCTTACCACCTAGCCATGAGGTGGTAAGAGCCAAGCCAAGGTGTGACTTCTGCTCAGCAGTAGGACGTACGAAAGCTTTTTGTCCAAACTCTATAGTCAATAATGTAAGTGACTTCCTATTTTTGCTTGTCATTAAATAAAAAAAGATAAATCTTTAGTAAACACTTTTCAATCTAAACCGCAATCGATACTTCAATAGCAATTTATCCAAAAAGCTAAAAGTCACGACGTGGTGCGTCTTCGCGCATAATCTGCAGATTCGTTTAATGAACGGCGTCGTAAACGCTTACCTTATTGTAAACACGGCAGGTTCATCAGTGGCCGAGTGTACGTGACTCTTGGGGCATCAGACGCTGTTAACGTGCACTTAAACCCGTTTAGTGCTTCTTTGCTTTTGGAATTAGTCAATGTTATCACCGGCTCTTATCTGACCATGTAGATTTAGAGGGAGTTCAGCAGGTGTTTAGATCCACAAGGCACTCGGCCGTGACGCCCTCGAACTTTAATAAAGGGTCGCGGACAAACATTATGATGAAAATCGAGGGCGTCCCGGCCGAGAGCCTCGCGGATCGAGTGCGCAGCAACCGGACCAGCGGCTACGCCCTCGATCCTTACAATGCAAACTACAATGAAAACGGAACGTGTCACATGCTAGAGAGATGGACTAGCTGCTAATAGTCGCGAGATTATATTAGCCAATAGCCAAACTTTACTTCAATAAAAATCTTTCTTTGTGTTGTTGGTGTGAAAGTCTACCTTAGATTAAAAAAATTAAGGACCACATTTTGTTTGCTGTCAAGACGTTCCGTCGCCTTTACACAATGATTTTTAATCAGTGCACTGTGAATATAGGTACTCATGGAGCTAAGACGTGGCACTCACAGTGTGTTTAGTGTACCAGCTGAAAGTCGTTCAGCAAGCTATAAAGAGGACTTTAGTCGGAGTCTCTTTAAACGTTAAAATGCACTGAGAAGCTGTCTGGTAGTTATTAGTTTAAAAAATACTGGTTATTAGCATCATTTATAAAGAGTTTTGTGATTTTTTTGTGAAGTGTCACTAAAATCTAGGTACACTCACTAAAATCAACAAGGGAAAGACTTTTTAGATTCTGTACCGTAGGTAGAGCTGGTTTTATTTTTCAAACATTGCACACATAAGCATTGTGTAAACCACGTTGTACGTACTATTTTACATCATTATTGATGTTGATTGTCCTTTATAATTGGATCCCCTTAATTATCACCCTGTTTTAAGCAGGGTGTGTGTACTTCCTACCAGTTGATTTTTTTGCAAGTCGCCGCTTCGATTGACCAAAGATCAGCTTAGACCACTTTTTCCGAGATGCGATCTCCACTTACTGTCAATTTCATTACCTGTTTTTTTTTGCCAATTCCTCTTACCACTTTTTTTAAAAGCGAATTTAGGGTATTGGTTCTTTGTGTAGAGTGGTTAACGTTGCAAATTCTAACATTGATTGACACTTGAACCGTTTTGATTATTTCAACTATCGTTAAGAGGGAACAAAGTAACCAGTAACAAATTGTTGGAATGGCAACTCCTTTCAACAGTTTTATGTTAGTAAATTGTCCACGTCATTGACAATCGATGAGTTAACGATGTTTTTAGTGAAGACCGAGTCTCGGGCTTTCGGCGAACGTGGCTTAAGACGCTCTTTGGTCAATTGAAGCGGTGACTTGCGAAAAACTACTGTCAGGAAGTAGATACACCAAGCTAAACGTAGGGTGCTTTTTGGTGCTTAAGGTTATTAAGAATGATGATGTTAAAACAATATCATTTATGAACAGTCAACATCAAAAGCGTCAATTAATGTAACGTACAAATACCTATGTGTGC
Organism: Udea ferrugalis; assembly: GCA_950022985.1. Lineage (NCBI taxonomy): Eukaryota > Metazoa > Arthropoda > Insecta > Lepidoptera > Crambidae > Udea > Udea ferrugalis. The sequence continues at coordinate 8,283,950 of OX465533.1, forward strand.
AATGTATGAGCAGCAACCGTACTGTACGAGTATACACTCGTACAGAATTAAAGCATTGTTTAAATTGCTTTAGATTTGAGAAACGCCTCAACGACGTACGATTTTGTCAAACTCTTTTGACCACCCACTCTCTAAGCACAGAATATATAGATGCTGAAATTTTTTGACATAAATTCTAGTTAAAATTATTTGGTTTTATTTAACGAACTGTAGTTTGTAATAAATATAAGATAAATACAGTCCGAAGTGCAGTAGCCGGGCGGGCGCCGCGGGCAACATTCGTGTACCAGTAGAAAACGTTATCTAAATTCCCCGTTGTCCCACTAAATCGGTGGAGAAGATATGCGAGATATTACATATTTAAAGTTTTGTATTCACAAAAGCATTGCGCTTTTTGAATACAAAACCTGTTATATTAATATAATTATCTCTTGATACTCAGGTAACCTAGTGCAAATGAGGTCAGCAAAAATAAGATTGGTAAAAAAGATTCTTAACGCTCATAGGAGGAATAGAGATCAAATTGTTTTAAAACATAAGTCATACAAAATTACGTAGTTTGTAGTCTAGCACCTAAATCTTCATGACCTTGGGGGGGTAAGGTCGTTAGACATTATACCACCACCGCAACTGCACGGCTTCGATGTAACCGTTATCTTGTCATTCCAATTTAAGAATTAAGTTGTGAGTGGTATAATATATTTTGCAATATTAATATGAGAACGCCAACGGTGACCTAACAGCTATCAGCCGCTATCAGCGCTAGCTATCAGCGCGCTCGCCGCTACTGTGCCACTAAACTTGCAGCTCGCGTCCTTACAACTTAAAGTTCAAACTTGAATGGCAAGATAATTGCTTGTTTGAAGCTGTGCAGTGCTGGCCTAAGGTGCTATGAGCTTTAAACGGTTAAACAGTCGAATAAAAAATGCACGGTCAGTTTAAACGCCCTCTTACATAAAGCATAGAGCACAAAGAAGGTGTTAAAATCACGGGTTCTGAGCCAGGAGTGGAAGTGAGAGCCCTGTACACCGACGCTGTTGATGCAGAAGTTCAAATCAAAACATTCAAAATTTTCTCAAAATTGTACATTAATCTCCTACAAAAACTGTGACATGCCTAACAAGCATTTACATAAATTTTCACATGGGTATTGTCAAGTGCTCAGAATCCCGCATAAGTAATGATAATAATCTTATTACAGGATGATACGTCTCTCGGCATCTTCTTGGGTACTTAAAATATCCAGAATGCATTAGCATTTGGAGGGTTCTACATTATTCATGGGTCGAGGGCGCTCGGGACAACTAGAGCTTGCTAAATAAAATGTTAAGCACAATTAACAAGTGCCCACTACAATATGGTGACGTTGTTATGCGATGTTTACTACTTTTTGCTGACTACTAAAGTGTTTTTGAATGAGTTTTTAATTTTATAGAGTAGTTTTGAACAGCTACGGAGATAAGATAAGATAAGATAAGATAAGATATACTTTATTGCACAAAGAAAACAATTACATAACAATGCTCATAGACATTAGAATGTACAATGCAGGCGGTCTTATGTATGTAGTATGTATTGTAAGCTCTTGCATTCAAAAATATTTGTTTATAATTGTGTTTGCGGTAGTTTTGAGGCTGGATAATTTCATCTTAAATTACAGTATTATAAATTATCTGCGTGTCTTAATAATATCATTAAGCGAGCATTAAATAAGTTTATTGTAACAGGGTAAATAAATGAGTGCAAACTAAATTTTTCATGTCCATTATGATATAGAAGATACTTGGGTGTTTTAGGTAACGTTAAAAGTTAGTTACAAAAATGTTTGTTCTGAAATAAAAGACAACATTGGTTTATTCCATAATTTAAAATAAAATGCATAATACTGTTAACGCAGAATGTAATAGTTAACAAACCCACATCTCAAACAATCCTGTATCTCAAGCGGACTATTGCCTATTTGGCCAAATGCCTCTTGATTAAACTTAAAATGACCCAACAACAATAGTCACAAATATGAACGATGAATCAACCACTCACATCGTTTCCAAAGGTTTCTAACACGTGGAGTGCTTTTACCGCGCACAATGCTCACACAACTCATTCTAAGTCCACAATGAAGCAGGAAGTTCCATTATCGCCCGTAGTACGGCGTCGATAATCGGCGCATTGGCATCTCTTAATTGTCACGTAGCTATAGAAGTCTAAACTGCTCTATTGAAAACTAGCTTACATTTGTGAATTGGCGCTACGCCAGCAGATTACCCCGCGATTCTCAGCAATATTTGGTACCTCACGTTCTCTCTTCGGGATCGAAAAACTTTTCTAATATTCAAGCTGAGCCAGGAAATACGGCATAGATTTGACTGATCAACATGTGGGAACAGCTTTGTTGGGATTGTGAACACTTGTTCGGAATGTTTGGTGGCTACCATTGATGGTTTGAGATAATACTTTTTTTGATGGGGAAGTTCGTTAGTACTTACAAAATACTAGGCGAAAAGTCCCTAAAACTGAACTATAAACAAGTTGACTGAAATCTACCTCATCGAAGACTGCTTCTACACCATTACTAATGTTTGGCTCTATTATAAAAGCTTGTTCGATATCGTGAACAGGTTTTATGGTTATTTTTCTCACTTATTCATCTTTATTGAAGAAAGAAATCCCAGATAAAAATTTCATTTGTTCAATATTTGCACGCTCAGACATAACTAGATTTTTAATGGACATAACACTAACAGACATTCTAATTTTTATTTACTCAAATGATGACAAATTAATTTCATTTCACTGATCCACTGTCGTCGCCGTTTAAGAGTACAATCATGACAACATGTGCTGAGGAGCATATTTCCCCGTAGTCCCCCTATGACTGCTTTACAAGCAAATCATGTCAAAAGTTGACACAAAACCAAAAAATATCACAAACAATCCTCATTTCATCATCTACAAGATATTGTCAGCAGCTCCGCAACCTGGCTCAGATTTTCATCCCCAAGAATTGAATTAGAAAATATTGTATTCCGGGTGCAGTAATAATATACCCGTGGGCACGACACGCCCGGGGCGGGTCCTCACTGCCCCTACGTGACCCTACTGCATAGTCGGACGTTGAGCTATCGAGTCATTTGGCCCATTGTACAGCTGATAACATCGTTCAAGGTGTCCTATTCATTGTTGGGGCAGTCTGAATCTATGGGTCGCAATCGATTATTGGTACACATATTATGCTGGAATAATAATCTAGCCGTAATCTTATCTTATTAGCTTCTTATTAGCTATTTTGCAGCCGGGCTTTACAATGTCTACTTGTATAGCTGTGGTAGTAAGATTTGTTTCGGACACAAATAGACAATACATACAGTAATAACCGTAAAGTTTTTAATAACTTTCGGTTTCCTTTTTATTTTGTTTATTACAAAAACTATCAGTATCTGAAAAAAAAACACTGAAACACAAGTAAAATTATTGTGACTAGAACTTATGGAGGGTACAGCCATCCCTGCCTTTTATTGTTAACACGGCTTCGTAGGATTACTTTTCTGAAAAAACGTCTCACCAATCATTGTCCCTCAAGGAAAATCGTGTACCCTGGAGAAAGGGGAAGTCGTGTATCATTACCCAGAGACACACGGCCCGGATGCCCGGGATGTTCCATCACCGGCTACACCCGGATATGAGCGCTGTATCGCGTCTTCTCTCGTCACCTTAATGACGTCGCCTTAACTTTTTTAGGACGCGCTTGTCATTTTGTTGATGTTGTTTTGCATTAGTTTGACATCTTGGAGTTTTTTCATTTGAATATCTAACTGCGGCGGGATGGAATTCAGTATGGGTACAACTCAGTAGTGAAGTTTGGACACTACAACACTCACAAATTCAAATCGTCAGCCTTTTTTGCCAACTGTGAACGAGGCTTCTATTTTTTAGATAGGATTCTACAATATTAGTATAATTACTCATTTCTGTGCTTTGTACGCCCTCATCTAATTTGAAACTACCTTGTCATAGTGTTTGTTGCCAAACTCCTCCATAACGGCTTGACCGCTTGGAATACAATTTTGTATGTATGTTTGTTAAGTCTAAGAAATAGGTCGTAAAGTAATCGAACTATTGTACCTTTTTTTCAAACTTAACTCGCCGTAGATGAAGTTGCGGGCGACCGCTAGTTTTACTATATTATTGTACTGAATTACAGCAGGGCAATCTTGTCTGTGGTTTTGAACTAATCGCAATAAGTTGACTATTTTGCCTAATAATTGAAAGAGTCATATTATGACAGAAGCATCAAACGCTTATGTGTCGTTCGGACCAACAAGACACCATATTACTAGTGTGCATTTTTTTTTCCAACCTACATCATCCCACTGCAGCAGTGCAAAGTGCAGTTAGGCAAAGGTCTCTCCCAATCCTTTCCAAACATTTCGATCCCATGCCAGGCTCTGCCAATTTTTCTCATGATGTCTCAAATCATCACTCCAACGTTTTCTGGGCATTCCCTTGCAACGGAAACCGTCTGTAGGCTGCCACAGGGTGACGATTTAGACCATTTGCATGGATGCATCCGGATGACGTGTCCTGACCACTCCCTGTCCCATCTACTATGCCTGTTCTGAAGCGAATTCGCAATAAAATTGAATTGTATTAAAGCGTTGATAACACAACACATGTCTCAAGCCGTAAACACAAGTATATCGGTCAAAGGATAATATCCGGAGTCGCAGTGTCCGACTGCTTGACCGATGACGTCACGTCTGCGGGTCGTAAGTCTTCTGAGCCTCGTCACGTGGAAATGTTAGTTTTGTACCTACCTGCAAACAAGGTTAACGTTTGTTAGGTTGTGATTATTTACCTGTTGTATGTAGGCGTCATTTCCTAGGGTTAACACTCAGTTGTTCAACGATGTGGTTATATAAGGGCTCCTATACTCCTATATTAAAAACGCCACGTAGCATGTTTTGATGGCACGTGTGCTAGCCGGCTTAGGAGCAGTCATCATCATCATCATCATGTCAGCCGAACGACGCCCACTGCTGGGCATAGGCCCCCAAGGATCTCCACGAAGAGATACGATACCAATAATTGCTACTACTGTACTTGTCAATTCCATATCTAAACCTCACAGCTCCTTTCCTTCCGGTGGAGAGAAGTTAACTTGTAGACCACTATAAAAATAAACATCAATTGAGATTAATTAGATTAACTAACTAACTCCGTAGCTTGCACAGCCCAAACTTCCAGAATACACCATTTAATTTAGGCATTAAATCAGCCAATTCAACGTTTTTGTAATTATGTGCAACAAATCATCCTTATGGCAACTAGAAACAACGCAAAATATTATACACATTGCATCTGTTTCACCTACCAACATTTATTCTGATTCGTGGATGGAACCCGTTACCCCTTGAGTCTTAACGCTTGTCAACACATCTGACTATAATTGTTTGAATCGTATCACCATTCGAGTTATCATTGTCAAATGCGTTAATAACAGCGCCACGTAGCATGTTTTGATAGCGCGTGTGCCAGCCTAGGGACAGTAGGGGCGACAGTGTCCCAATATTTTTCATTACTATGCTAATTTCATTGAGCCAATAAATGGGACACGCCGCAAAGAGGTTAGCTGTTTCACGAACGCTTTTACTGTGTCCACTGAAAAATTTGAATTCCCTCCAGCGAGAGGTCGGCTCGGTTAATTTGAAATGCAACCGGGCATTTTTAGTTTTCACCGTCCACGCTTTTAAATGGCCGATAAAATTCTCAGTAAAACAAACTTGGAGTTTCTAGGTTTGCGTTATTTTATATTATTTAGTAAGCAGTAAATTAGATAGGCAAGTACAGTTTTGTTTTATTATTTTTCCAGTTTTTATTCTTGCTGGTTCATTTTGGCCGTTTAAACTCGTGGAATGCTTTATTAACAATTATTTTTCTGAGTAAATTTATAAGGTCTTAGCTTTTTTATTCAACTAAGATGTAAAAGATTCATCATTACATTATTTAAAATGGTTAAGCATTAAAATTTGTTTGTCCTATCTTAGTTACTTGACATACGAATTTGCTTGCCCCTTTTTCAAGTTAAAACTGATCTTGTTTCACTTTATTTTACTTTTAATCTTCAAAATATATTTTCTTTACTGCCCATTGAAGTTAAAAACAATATTATGAGCTGTTAAAAACTATTATGGATATTGTCATGGTCCAAGTAGTGCAAGTTAACCTTAAACCGTTACAGTTACGTTACATCAAAACGAATGAACTTTTCTCACGACGTACAGTAAAGTCCTTCCTGTTGCGTGAAAAAAGTTCAGAGCCTATGAAAAGACGCCCAGAGGTGTGTAAAAAGTGCAATGGGAGTGACGATAAGCTTACGACCTAGTTGCAAATGTAAGGAAACGGAAGATGGAAACATCTACTTGATGTTTAAAAATGGCGGCCTTCCGGTAATCTGTTACAACCTAAGCTACTACGGTAGAGAAATTTCATTAGAAAATTATTGCACAATGATTCTTAAATGTTTCATTCACTTATGGTGTAGTAGGTATGTGAATGTTTACGGAGGCACTTTATGTTATAGGAGAAATTATCTTTCTTATCTTTGCGTTTCCTACCGCGGGTTTTTGGTTTGATGTATTGCCCTCGGCTACCTTTTAACGTCTTCGTACTCTAGAACCGCCTTGGTCTCGATTGTAAGTATTTGATTAAATTTCCTTTTGACACTTAAATTTTGAAGCTTGTGCTATCTCCAAGATTTTCCCGATGAGTGTTGTCACTAAAGTGGACAAGAACCTACTTCTAGAGGGCTTTGAAATGGTTTTAACAGATTCGGTAACGCAAAAGTTGTTACACGTGTCTATAATTCGTGCTAACAGCTTACCATCAGGCGGTCTTTGTACAAAAAACATCGATGTATAGAACAATATGTTTATGTGTCTTCGCAAGTCGTATCTTTTCATCCATTATTTGGCAAAACACTTATAAAAACAAGTTCATTAGCTCTGTTATTTGAATATGTAAAAAATGTTACGAATTCAAACGATTCTTGGCATAAAAGAAGGATCTTAAGTCTTTCATATTTCTTCAAAAGTGCCTTTTAGTACGTACGCGAGAATCCGTCCTAGCAGTCATGGCTTTTTTCTTTTGTATACATTAATCTGTACTTTTCTAAGCGTTTGCTTTGAAACGTAATAAAAATCGGCTTAGTGAGACACACGTATGGGTGTCGGATGCGAGTAGGTGCCATACGAGGGATGTGTGTTCGCGGACATACCTAAATTTAAATTTTTAATGCTTTTTACATGGTCACTTGACTTAAAATTGTCATTTCACTTGCTTGTGAATCATTAAACTCAAACGACATGAGAATAATGTGTTCTGATATCATAGTGAGCAAGATGGTATTGATGGTCTGAGAAGCTGCTTTTAGTATACTTTTATACTACCTGCTCGTCAATGGCACATTATGTGTCATGTAAACCTCGCCTAAAGTAAGTCATTATAGCCCTACGGTCTAGCCGGGACATAATGTTGTACTGAATTTCATTATTGCCCATGGGCATAAAGTGATTTGAATTTGGAATGCGTGTAGTCAAAAATGTTTAGGTGCAATGAGATTTTATTCTGAGTTCGAATGTCGTACTGGCCACTAACAAAATATATGCCAAAGAAAGAAAAAAGGCGCCAACCGCTCAAATAGTTTCTGAGTCCTGTGCTGATAAAATAAAGATTGTAACTCATCTTTCCAATGTCTTCGCACAACTGTCTTATGTTTCTAACATCACTTTTAATTTTTGATAAATACCTAATTTCTCATATTTAATTACCGATTTTCACTTGAAATAAATATTTAAGCACTTACTTTTCTCAGCCATTAATTTCGATTGCCTCGCAGAAAGTATAAAAAGTAGAGTATGCATCGGGGGCTTAAAAGTGTATTTGTCTTGGGCGGTCTTGAGCCCCTCGTACTCAGGATTCTAGCCTTAACTCCCTCGCTCCGCTCGGGAGTTAACCGTAGAATCCCTCGTGCTCGGGCTTCAATATGACGCCCGGGACATAATACACTTCTTTAAGCCCTTGTGGCATAATCTACTATTATGCTACATCTCAATATTTTTGACCTCTCTGTACCCAGACATCATTAAAATTTGAGAACACTATGTGGGTTGTCCCGTTTTTTTATTGAAACTTATCAACCCTAATAGCAAGAAATGTCGTGAAATCGCATTTTTTGCTGCCACTGAGTTCTTGTCCACTGTATTTCAACCTTACAGCTTTGAGCTCAGGGTATCGTAGTAAAAAGTTCAAATAAGACTCGTGTGTACACACGCTTCGAACATGTTCGCCGTTTTATTTTCACGACGAGGTAAACACCTTCAAAGATGAATTTCTCGCTTGACAAACAATATGAAATACTTTAATATTTTTCCTTTTGATCGGTCCTTGTATATCTGACGGCTTATAAAAGATGGCTTTTCGTTTTATTTTTATGACTTAGACTGCAGCTTGACCGTAAGGGCTGTTCTGTTTTTTTGGCAACTATACACAATCCAATCCCAATCAAATCCCAGATTGAGACAAAATGATCTAAAGGTCCGACAACCAGAAAAAAACTTTCGGCCTTTTCGTCAGGTGGGAATTGAACTAGGTGTATCTGCCTTTAACCTTGATGGCTTTTTATAGTTTTCGGATCTTAAGTAAAGATCTAAGATATGTTATTATAAATTTAGCCATAAAAAAACCGTTGAATTATGCAAAATATATTTATAACTTTTACGCACTACGCAAGTGTCACAGTTAAAGGTACACTGCGGTGGAGGTAAAGGAAGTGTTCAGTACCTAAAGAATATTAAACAGTGTCACAACTAAAAGCTATGGAATTTGCCGCACGTTATTTTTCTTGCTTAGATTAATTTCTTCTTACGTATAAATGAACACGTTCAAGCTTGAACTCAAATCTCATGTGTCATATATTATTAAAATTATCCACTATCGTTCGTTATTCTTATGTGAAGATTAATTAATTGGCTACATTGACTTTCATTGCTTCCTCGAATTGCTACCTAACACCGAGTTCATGCTCAGAAAATGGATATAGGTGACCGAAGCGGAAATCCGACATCGCTGCATCGTCCGCCCGTTCTCACTCTTATGCGTACGGAATAAGGGTTATTTAAGAATTGGAGTGTACGTGGCGGTAGGAGAGGGTTTGCTAATTGGGAGGGGAGGGTCGGATGTGCGAACAAGGCAAATGAAGATTTATCATCGCCCTGGTCCTTTGGGCCTGGTCGACGGCTAACCTGTTATCGCTACGGATATTTTTGAATTTACAACGCTACGGGACGGGTCTGACTGTTTATTTGTCGGTTACTTGACCGTGAATCGCGAGTTGAGAAGGGTTACGCGTACAATTATGGAAAGATTAGGACGTGCGGTGTTTCAGCTTAAGGTTACATTTGAGTGTGTATTCAGACATTTGTACAACGTTATCCGGTGACTTAGGCAAATGCGGACACGATTACGGTCATAGTTATTAAAATGAGGGATATATTCATTTGTAGCTGTTTCTCGTTATCTCGCCTGCGTAGAACCATAAAAAATATTAATTTGGGTTCGATTACTTGTGATCTAATAGAAATTATTTTTCTTTTAAATGAACCGTTGTGTTTACACCTGTTTAAAAGCCCAAGTATAGACCAAACTGAGTAAACTTGAAGGAGTATTTGATCAATGTCATCGACTGAATTGTCAATTTTATTTTTTCCGCTGTTAAACGGTGGTCTATTATTGTAACAGACAAGGAATGTTCGGTTGACCCAAGAACGGCACGGGGGGCCTCATTCGGCAAATCCCAAATCAGCTACAGTACTGTTAAATGCATCTCTGTAATCTTAAAGGGCAAGAAAAATGGCCCAGTCAAAGACCAGAGGCAATTATGAAACTTAGTGTTTGTGTTAATGCTAACATTAAAATCACCAAAAGAAATTATGACCATGGTTATTTTTGTTTTTTAGCATTTTCCATGCAGTATCTTTTTTGATCTGAAAACCAGAAAAAGACATCATTTTGGTCGTCTTAATAATATTTCTTCCGAGTGTTGAAAATGTTCATATGGTAAAATATACCAGAAAGATTCAGCCGGTCTGTTAATGGTCTCGGTAGCACAGTGGTTAGTGCAGTCGCCCGGTTTGCGAAAGATGCGGGTTTGGTTCCTGCCTGATGCCAAGACGACCAAATGTCTTTTTCTGGTTTTCAGATCTTTAGTAAAGAAATTATGACACTAAAAACTTACTTTTAATCCAAAAACGGGTTGACATTTCATAGACATGAAAGTTTTCTTTGTTCGTCACAACGGGCAACAAAACGGATCACCTGTTCTATTCATATAGTTTGCAGCGTGTGGCATGTGGTGGACACCGGCTTCACCGTATGCGGCGAGTCCAATGATATTATAATAAAATAGACGTAGAAAGGTTACTTGTGCTAAAAAAGTGGCACCCAAAATCAGAACTTCGAACACCAGAGCAAAACATTGACAGTTTGAGACGACACTGCTCAACATGTATCTGTCTCGTTTACGCTCTAGTAAATAATCATACTATCTTGTGCGCACGGTCAAATTATAGGTACGTATGCCAGGTGACAATTCTCGACTTCGCATCAGTACGACCTTTTTTTTGAGTAGAGAAAATGCTCTTTACGCATACCCGTCCACTGGGGGGTGGACGGGTTATGTCCGACTTTCCACTAGGATGGTGGTGCCCCCGTGGCCTTACCGACTAAAACCCCTACTACTCTAACTACTCCCTCTCATCGTCCATAATGGGGGAACACGAAGCCTTCTACGCGTTCATAACGTATCTACCTCTTCTGAATATCGTTGGGCACGCCCATATAAAATGTATGAAAACTACAGGAAATATGCCGGTGTAATATTTTTGTTGTCCCATAATGTTTACTGTGCTAACTGTCATTTAATGTTAAAGTAAATGAAAGTTATATGACAGTTAAGCCTCCTAGTATAAAGGTTAGTGTTTTAAGCGCGTCAATAAATATAATATGAAAGCCGAAACAGCGGTTACAAAACGGGCAATAATCCAGCCAGTAATTAGTACAAAATCAGCCACCATTTTGTATTCTGTTTCGTTCAACATGTTTGGCTAAGTAATTAAACCTTACTAATATTAAAATGGAACGGTGAATTAGCGGAGTTGGCTAAACCTGAGTGACAAAGCGATAATCGGGCACACTTTGTACTGATTTGAAATTGGGCTTTCTGGTTTTGTTTTACAACTTGCGAAATTCGTCTGTGTCGCTTAAACTTATTCAAAATATAAAATAATGATATAGATAACCGGAAGCGTCTTTTTTTGCAGAGTATGGAGAGACTACGCCACCAATAGACATTATTTTCAAAATAAATATAGTAACAGCTATCGCCCCTACCACCTTTTTCCACTAATTTCCTAAAAATCCTTACTCAATCCTCATTGTCAATTTAAGATTTAGCCCAGTAGTGCGCTCCTATTATATCGGTTCAAAAGTTCCTCAAAGGTATGTACAGCCGCGGAATGAAAAGGCTGACCACCTTATGACCTGTTTTAGCTTGCTCAATGATCACATTGACAGGAACTTCTAATCACATTTTGTAGTTTTAATAATTATAAGCAAAAAGGATGTAATAATTTGATTTATCAAACTTGACACAGCGTAATGGCAAGATCAAACCAATAAAAAGTATAAGTTCGACTGTCGATCGCGTAGGAATCGAACCGAATTTTATTGTCAAGCAGTAAAGCATACTTTTCGACCCAACACTCCTACTCCACTCCTAGCCTGTTACACAGTTTAAAAAAGGTAACATGTGCTTGCAACGCGTAAATGAATTTATTTGAAAACTGGTCGACCTTTTCATTCCGCGACTGTACCTACATTTAGATTAATTATGACTGTCGCTTACGCTAACGCATCTAATCTACAGTCCATAGTCGCACAACAGTGCATATAGCGATCAGATATAACACGTTGAGCGCTGACCGGCGATCAACACTGCACTCAACTAATAATCCCCAGCGTAATTGGCCTATATTTTGTCCACCGGGCATTGTTTGAAGTTTGAAACCCGCATTAACTAGGGGACAAATGACCCGCGACATGCATTGTATAGATACAACATGTGTGTCGGTAGACATCTCAGGTAATAATCGCAAGGCTTTTGTTAGTGAATACGAGGTTTATTTTCCTTTTTGAAGAGAGGTGGTGAAAAGGAACAAGTTAAGTCTATATACGTCTGTTTTAGCTAGGTATAATAAATGGCCTCACTACCATTGCTATCCACTTGTAACGCTTAACAAAATAACCATAAATAATACTTATAACCAATCAGAAACAGCACTGAAGACCAGGTAGACCACGGCAAAGGTGGTGTGACGAACTGGATGTCTTTGCGGAGGACTGGCCTGAAAACACTCAACAGCTTATGCCTGTGTTGTGTTGAGTAGAGGGGAAGGGCGGCTCCTGCATAGCTATTAGCTATTAACACTCCAATGAAATGTTCAAAGAAATTGAAAGCAACCTCAACCCATCTTAATTATAAAGTTATTGAATCATATTTCTCACATAAAACCATCCAATTCAAACAATGTTATTACTTTCCCAAGTGCAGTATACATTGTTAGCAACAAATAATGTACTTCATACGCATTCTTTGAAGCTGTTGTGGAGCTCTACAATAGAGTGCCGCTGCTCTACAATGTTTCTCTACGGACGCAGCGTTTTGTGACAAATGCTCTGAAAATGATTGCTTCTACTTCTATGAACTTTAATAGTTGCAGTCATTTATAAGAGACACTATCATATTAGTTACAGCAATCTTTTTAATGTTAAAGGGCACAGAAACCTTTTTGTGTTAATTTTAGTTTAGAAGGGTTAAATCATAACTTAGTTTGTCCCATAGAAATCACAATATAATTTTATGTTATTGCTCTGGTATAAAATTGCCTGCGGTAACCGCTTATCATCAGGAGGTTCACATGCTGTTTTCCACAAACTTGTACTCGCATATACAATTTATAGAAAAAAAACCTATTGCTTGTTACCAAAAATAACGATTGCTTGCCCTATGCGAACCAATGCGAAACAAGATTTTATTTAATACATTATATTCTTCATCGCACAAGAAAAAGGACAAATGACGGACCTAGCACCGAGAGGCATTATCTAAAAGTCTCAATATTAAAAGTTTTTTACTCCAAGATCATTCATGCAGATGCTTGAAATTTACTTTGTTAACAACAATTTTAAAACACTTTGTCTATGTCTAACCTACCTGGCTCCAATTATTGTCGTAGGTGTGGCACATACGAGTACAAAGGACATGTATTTTAAAAGTACAGTAAAACTGCGGAAGAGCATTTCACGGGCCACAAATTCACCGTGAAAACAATCGTAAAACAACTTTTATTACTCAAACATTCGCCATTGATTCACGGGACGAAACAATAAAAATACTGACTCAATCAAGCTCCGCCATTTTACGAGCATTGTAGGTGAGTAGATTTATTGTCCTAATACCAATAATAATGTTTCATTTACACCTAGCAGAAGAACGTCGCCGTCCACGTTTTATGGTGTCATAATGTACGCATAACGGTACAGTCGTAACAAATTGCGTTTTAATATTACTTTATGGGATATCATAAAACAGAAACCAAGAGGAAAGGATATTGGTCAATCTAACCCCTTAGTGGCTGAATTGATCTAAGAAGAAAATCTTGAAATGCTGTGTCTCAGTGCAAACTGAATCGACAACAAGCGAAGCGAGGATTTCAAAATGTTCAAGATATCCTAGTTAAAATGTTACTTCATTCTAAATTTTAATTTTGCACCGCCCACAGCATTTCTGTACCACCCAACACCGTTTTTTTGTGCAAGTGCATGTGTAAATAAAATGGCAAGAGTTTTTGGTCAAAGTGAATCGGAATTTTACCATAATTGTAAACAAAACTTTGTTCAAAAGAGCAACTATCGAATTTTATTGTATCCTTAATAGAAGGGACGTCTGAACCGGTGGTGGGGTCACATTATTAAAAAAATATGTGTAAATGCTAGAGTCTATCGTCACGTCTACTAATTACTAAGCGCAGTAAGCTAAATTATTTATTGAGTAACACATTGCAAGTCGTCAAGACTGTACCACCTACATGACAATTAGAAAAACCTCACCACAAAACACTACTGGTAGCAAAACATTACCACTAATAAAACGTACACACCGCACAAAGGGACTTACGAAATTGAAACAGAAGCGTTAGTTAACAGCAGTAAAAGGTTACCTATTTGACATCATATATTGAGCGGACGCAGTCCTCGGCTGTCCCTCGCCTCTGTTGTTCATTTTTCTTCCCCTTTTCCGGGGGCAAACGGTAAAGAGAAACTTAATTGGAGGCTCTACCGCCGACTCTCAGGCTCAATGAAAAATTACGAGCAAAACGAGCATACGCCAGGGAATTTTGTGCTCATTCACAACGAAAGAAATGCCCGGCGTCTTTACGCAGGCTTCCTTGAACTGAGATAAATGTAAGCTGACGAACGCAATTTCAATGAAATATACTGCTCATTAGAAGAGTTAATTTAATTCGGCTCTTTTAACGAAACGTCAGAGGATGCGCGAGTTCGCACGCGATTATACGTTTCGTTGTTGGTTTTGATTCTATTTTCGTGCTGAGTTGAGTGAATAATTTGAGTTCTATCTGTAGCTTACAAACAAACGGAAGAGGTTTGAAGGAAATTACTTTGTTTTTTCAAAGTAATTAAACAGTGTGTAGTGTAATAGGCATCGAACTTCCGAGACTTTTTATGTGTCATAATATCAATGGATTAAACGCTAAAAAACCCTCCAAATGAAATCCTTAAGAGTGGCAGCCATTTTTTTTGAATTGCCTTACAGATTTAACAAAAACACATTAGATAACTATTCTGTCAAAAAAACTGCTTAGTATTCATATGTATTCCAGCTGTAAGGAAAACTGAACCCACCACTATACCTCTGACCACTGCGATTAACGATTCGTTTAAATCGTAATATAAATATATTATTTATTCATTTATTTTTTATTCATACGTATGTATATTTTTCCTATTTCTATTTAATTTTAACGAACTCCATTTATTATAAAACAACAGTATTAACATTTCAGACATTCGTTCGTTAGAAAGATTCTTAATTACGCACGTGTCTAATTGCTAAAGGTATTTCAGTAAGTCATTAATGCTTTTCAAAGCAATTTTCTTCAGTTCAAAGTAAGTAGGTGTACCTATCTCATTTATCTTAGTGCTCACTAAACGCCCTATTAGGTACTTCAAGAGAAAAATAAGAGCTAATTTTAATTAAGTCCTACGATAACATTGATTCAGGAAGGGTAAGCTTTATGATTTGGTGTTTCTTGCAAGCCGATAACCAGCTTCAGAAATTAATAAAAGTGGCTTTAAAAAAAATCCCCGTTCTAAATTTTAAAGGAGCTCAATTTTAAGGGAGGTTTCCTGGCAGAAGTCGACCGGTGATCTAGATTATAACTCAAACACTTTGCGAGTGTCCGTTTAAATGACTGATTATTCTAGCAGAAAGTTGGTTTAATTAAAAATCCAGTAAACCAGTAATTACTTGTTAGGATATTATAACCTCGGCCTTGCAATTTGTTGGGTTGTGAGCCTATTCAAATAATTGCGCATGCCATGCACAAACTACACAAATGGTGAAATGCGTTTTTTTTTTACTGTATCTGTAGTATTACATAATATTTACTCCGCTTGTTTTCCTTTCCCGCAACTGCATTCTCATAACGGACCAAATTGGCAGAAGGTTTGATATTTCACATTAAGTTTTGAAATGCCCTTAATTAGATAACAAGCTAGACTTAGGATTAAGACCGATAAATATACATTCTACTCGATACAGGCTTGAACAGCAAATATACTATTTTCGTCTCTTACGGTCAATCATCATCAACTTCATAATCATCATCAACAAAAGCCGCTAAATATCCATTGCTGAACTTAGCTTCCCACATAGATTTACAAATGGCCGATTGTAGGCGTGAAAACCCAACATGTGGGCGACCGTCCCACACTGAGTTCGCCTTCGAATAATCTCCATTCAAGAACTATTCGGCCGCAATGACCATCAGTTGAACAAGAAATTTAATAAAGTAAAATATTCCAAAACGCTTCCTCGCTAACATTTGTAAACCTTGTTTTTCTTCCCCCGCAACTGCATTCTTCCAACGAGACTGAGCTTGCAAAAGGTTTGGGATTTTGTATTTTCCACACAAGAGTGCGCATAAAGTTTGGGAATGCTCCTAATTGGTTAACCAGCTGGACTTGGGATTAAAGTGGATGTTCATTATTGCGCTTTCGGGTTTCCCTTGAAGGCCGGTGCATTATTCACGTGCCTGCGATTACCCCGTATGCCCATTCACTGCGTTTAGATATCTTAGCTATGTTTTAGGCTACGAGATTACGTTACTTCTTTATAACTTGTATTTAATTTTGCAATGGTGTGAGATAATTTAGTTAGTATATTTTATTTGTTCCATTGTTTTATTTGTTTTTATGTGTTCCATTAATAACAGGAAGTTTCTAGAAATACCTTCGCATGAAATGCAGTTATTGCTTCAGTATGTTTTCCGGGGAAATCGGCTGAACTTCGTAGACACTACGCCCACACCCCTTCACGTTCAGGTTTTTCACGTTTTAAAGCAGGCAAACGTCAATTGACAAACCATCTTCCGTGCAGTCCTGACCTGATTACTAGTTTTTTTCTCATTTGAATTGGATTCAATGTTTTTTTTCGGGTCTTTTGTGTGAGAACCTAGATATGCAGCCGTGAAAGCTTACAAATCAACGAAATTGTGACTAAAACAATATAATGTACAGATTATATTGGAACTGAACTAAAATCATTTTTTAATTACCAACGAGTATTAGTATATACCTAGGGTATTGCACTCTAAGACTTAATTTAGATCACCTACCGCTTTTCAGCCACAGTCAATCTCTGTTAATTTTAGCAACAGAGTAGAGCACTTGCATTTCTAATTCACCTATTACTGGTTCTAATCTGGGATATCCTGTGAGATTTACACAAACCCGCTAGAGTACCCAACCTTCTAAAATATCACCCAGCTAACTTTAAAAGGGTATTAGATATTCACAGTATCCCGTACGATTATTGGGTATCAGATTTCATTAGCTAAACTAAACGGTATCTCCAGAAGAGTTCCTATTTTTTAATTTCAACTTAATTGCAATGAATAAAACAAACTGTACCTACCATTATAATTGGTACATGTATAGGTACAGTATCAACATCATTCAATGACAGTCAATACTTACTTACTGGATTATAATTGTTAGTCACTTTAGCGTAACAATAATGATAAGTAGCACTGAACAGATTTATTTGCAATTACTCAGTGAGGCTCAATAAATCATTTGTTACTAAGTACACAGAAAAACATTAAATTTAAAAATATTACATTAATGTTATCATGAGCAGAACATGACAACGTAAGAAAATAAAAAATATCGGACAAAAGGACAATGCGAATTCAACAGTCAAAAGCAGAACCGAAAACGTGGAGACAAAATCGGTACGACATCCAATCCCTGTATCGTATTGGATAGTGTGAAACCCCTTTAACCGGACTTAGTTTTATTTTAGAATGTGAGTAGTTTACTATTACTTTGAATTTCTACACTGATAGCTTTTATTTATCAATCCGTTAATTATTTATCTCTTTAAATAAAGGGTTACCTTATTTAATTAATGACGGAACATTCAGAACAGTGTCAACAATCCTCAGAGCCAGAGCCCGCCATCATGAAATCAAATTACGCTAATGGTATTATCGAATTGAAGTACGTTAAAACTACTCACACGTACCCGTGGGTCATGTGTACCCGCAAAATTGAAACATTTAATTAATGTAAATGTACATAACAGACAGTGGTTCCGAAACAACTGGTTTCAATATCAGTACAACACATATTTCGCTGTGATGAAACCAACATGGTATTTTATTAAGAGTCAGTCAGCGCAGTCCTCCTATTTGAATTTATTTTTGGGTTAGTATTCTTTTCTATTTACCTACTGATGACAGAATTTCCACCTTACTCAGGTAGATATCACTCATCAAAAATACCTTATTGCACTTTCTAGGTTTTAATGCAGTACTCGTAATAGAAGCCAACGATACCCTTTTCAAAGGTTTATTCTAACTTTGTATATTGGTTTATGGATGAAGAAGTGCTGGGTAGTCAAGTGGTACAAGTGCAAAGACCATGTTTGAACAGAATAAGTCCCCCCTCATGAGTTCTGGCTTTCTGGTGGCGGTGGTACTTAGTAGATACAAGTGGTAGGGGGCCACCGCCGTGAAGCTAAGAGAACTTATTTTCACCTGTGGCAGTGTGGTGGACTTACCACCCAACACCTGCGACCCATAAGGGCGACACGGGGGGTTGCGGGCCTAGTACCAATACCCAACATTTATAAAATTATGGTGGCTATTTTCCTCGCTTTTTCACCTTTAGTAGTACTTCATGTAGTATTTGTCGAATGGGTTAGGTAATGAAAAAACATCTTTTATTCATTTCTACGAGTAAGATGAACTACCTAAGTAGACAAAAGTGAAACAAGTTTAAAAAAAACAAATGACACCCCGCAGATAATTATTTTATTCCTCATTTCTCGTTTATATTTATTTACAACAAATTTATCACAATTTTCACAGTCATTACATACGAGTTCAATTTACAAAAATTACAAATTATTGTTTCGCTAAATTACCTAAGTTTTTATACACAACTCTCTGGTCCTGGTATTTCCTCGGCTATGAGGTGTTCTCTCCTACTTAACGTCATGCTTTCGGTTACTGCTGGCTTACTTGCTAGTGACGCTCTCGGCGGTGACAGTAGCTGTAGAGAGAAAAAAAATATGTTAAATACATGTTGGGACATTTATAAATCAACGTAAGCTACCCTTAATCTGTTAAAGATTGTTAAGTACAAACAGAATAAACACGAAGGTTATTTGTCATTATGTGGGGATCGAAGACACGACCTTGCGCGCTAGAGGCAAGCTCTACCCAATGCGTGAAAAAGTCAGTTGGATACTAAAAGACCGTAAACTGTAAACCTAATGCCACAATATTATAGCTGCAGATTAGGTTCCCACAAAATTAAAATTTGGTAAATTTGAACTACTGCTATCTTCATAAAGCCTTAGCTCCAAGTAATGTTCACGCAGCAGAGGCTGCTTAAATTTAATTGATCATCTAATTAAAGACACTAACCCTTACAAGATGATGCTCAAGTTTGTGGCATACTTAATACCAAAATATGATAATCGCTATGTCGACCTGTCCGCGTACTATTACAAAATAACGGTCTGTACTGTTTCTACGCGCGAATCTTGCTACGAAACTTCTACGAGTCCTCAATCTGCGCTACGAAACATGAAGTCAAGTTCGTAGTCAGATCAAAGCCAACAGTTCACTTTACCTTTGTTGTTGCAATTGATATTTATTAGGTATTAATGGTTAATGTTGTAACATTCTTAATTATTTATCATAGATCATATTCTAAAAAGGTTATGTTCTAGGGTGTAACAAGGATTCTGTGTCTAGGTAATCTTATGTTTCCAGCCATTTGGTGACAGACTGCTTGCAATTTATTTTTAAAATATTTTTGTTTGTAATAATAACTAAATACAACGTGGTTGTTGTATGTAGATTAAGCATCAACTCTTTGTGTATTACCAAAACTATGGTACACAGACGGCTCCAGGAAAGAATCAACAGGGCTGTCGGGTGCAGGCGTGCACATACAACGCGACGATGGCACAGTAATAAATAGATCAATACGCCTGGGAAGGCTTGCCAGCGTGTTCCAAACCGAAATTTACGCAATTTTGGATTGCGCTGACATCATAGGTAAGCTAGACGATGTCACAAAGGTGACAATCTACAGCGACAGCCAGGCAGCATTGAAAGCACTCAATAAAGCAGAGACAACATCAGCAATTGTCAAAGAATGCAAAGCAGCACTGGGGAGACTAGCCGACAAAGCTGAAATCGGATGTGCGTGGGTCCCCGGGCACCAAGGAAATGCTGGCAATGAAATAGCAGATGAACTAACCAGAGCGGGGGCAGACGAGTGCCCGGAGGGACCGGAGCCCCTATTGCCGATAGCTCACACCATCACCAAGGGAGTGATCAAACGCAGAACAGTCGCAGAGAACAACGACAGGTGGAATGCAATGGCAGGAATGCGACAGTCGAAGATGTTTATCCACGGACTAGACAATAAAAGGACGGGCCAACTGATGAGGCTCTCCAGGAGCAATACCCGCCTAGTAATTGAAATAGTAACGGAACACTCCCGACTAAACAGACACCTGACCCTGATAGGCGTAAAAGACGATCCCATGTGTCCGGAGTGCGGGGAGTGCGAAGAAACAAGTCTCCACCTTATCGCAGAATGCCCTATGTACGCACTGACCAGATGGGAGCTCACAGGATCAGACGAACTCGACATAGAACAGATACGAGCACTGACGGTGGAGCAGATCATCAGACTCTGTAAGGCCACTGGAAGATTCGACGGGACGCCGTGACGATGAGACAACTTAAGGCTCCCACGGAGCCTGGGGAAATGGGTGAAATGGTCCACAACGAGCGGACCGATCACCCGGCTCAACGCCAGCGTCCCCAACCGAAATAATAATAATAATATTACCAAAACTATAAAACTGCTCGAACATTAATCATTTTGGAATGTAAGGTGTAATTACTGAAATTCAAGACTCGTTTGCGAAAATACGAGCACACTTACAAAAATTACTTACACGTTACTGTTTCGCGAAATAATATACAGAGACGTCATTAGATTTTCGGAGAAACATAAATTGTTTTAAATAAAAGGACGGCTCCATCATGAGTGAGAGTTACACAATAGGGTTAGTATATCTAAATTTACTCGGTTATCGGAAGGTATGTTTTATTTGGTAGCGCAAATTCAGAATCTTTTTACTAATATAGCCGTACAACATTTTTGTTCAACTGAAAACTCAAAAAATAGATTAGGAATAATGCAATATAGATAATGAAATTAATATATTCTTTTTAATCTTATTCTTAGAAAACGTATAAGGGGTCGTGCAACGTGATGTTATAAGGTCCTTCGAACGCGCGTCGATTCGTCTGCGACTCGTTTGATACGCGGCTGGGACTCCTATTCGCGTATGCTGGGTTTGTGTCTCAGTAAAACGAATCGACGCGTCTACGGACGTTGCCGAAAATACACATATAGCGAAAAGCCAAGCTACACGTATGAGATCCGTATCATACTTCGAATCGCGAGCAAGTCGACTACTGGACGAAGGGTTTATGAAAATATTATTTAAAAAACCCGTCTGTTTAAAAAAAAGGTAAAAAAAGAAGCCCAGCACAATGCTGTTAGAAATTATACTGAACTTGCAAAAATCGAATAGTGGAAAACCATGAACATTTTAAAAGTCATCTTACTGAGATCTGGTAACAGGTTTAAGAATTTTAGCAAATTGTTTCGTTCGTGGTTTGAGCAACCTTGTCTGAAACAAGTGTCTAAAATATTCAAAATAAAATATTATCTTACTGCGAGCAGTTAAATGCACAAAATAGCAGAGTGTTGCGGCACTTAGGTTGCTAGGTGCGCCGGTTTCACGTGCAACGCCCAACGACCCGCGGAAGCCCGCGCTGTCGCTTTCTCGCTCTCTGCCAAGTGGCCCAGTTTTGACTACTTTTAAATCCTCATACTCAAGTAACTCTTTACACTTCATATTTATTTAATTAAACCATTTATTTATGTTGTCTACAATAGTCCATCCCAATAAAAAATAAAAAAAATACAAAAGTTCAAGTTAGCGTAGTGTTCATTGCAATTATCGAGTTGTGATTAACACTCGTCTGACAATTCCTATTCAAATGTTTCCGTGAAAACCTTGTAAGTGCAAAGTTCTATGAAAAAAATAGTTTGCAAGATTTTTTATATCATTGCTTACTACCTCTAAAAACTTTTTATTGTGTAAAGTTTTCAATTGAAGTCACTGCAATAAAATTGAAATAATAATAACCTTAAAGTTATAGGATTTCCAATTACGTTTAATTGCCCTAGCTAGACGGTAAACTTTATTCATTGACTAATCCATTTTCCAACATAGTTAGGTATGATGTTAAACAGAATTGATTAAGCCAACTAATCAATTAGTATTTTTAATCACAGTTTTAGTTAAGTAGAACGTTTACCATATCTAGTCTTATTAACCTATTTATTTTACGCAACACAACTCTGATGATCGATCTATCTAGCTAGCTTCTAAAAGTAATTATGTTAAATAAAATAAAAAACGAAGGCTTCTTTTTGACACGTAGGTACGTAGTTTAGCAGCAAGTTACAAATCTGAAGAGTATTGCACATAACATGTAAATAAAAAGTTCGCCTACGTCGTGCATGTGCAGGCCTTAAAATAAAAATCACAATGAAATAAGTAGAGATCGTCTAAGCTGAAATGACGAGCCCCTCTGCTACATCTATGCATATAAGCAAGCACTCTTGTATGTGTAGATGCGGTGGAGGGGCCCGTCATTTCAGCTTAGACGATCTCTACTCCTCCTATAATTTAAACCAATACTCTTAATCATGAATGTAACTACAGTCGAGAATAGATTTCAAGCCTGTGTAGTCAAACCATTAAAATCCAAATAATCACAGCTTTGAATCTTTACTTGAGTTTGAATCAGGTTATAAGCTTTGTTTTAGAATACTGACCTACGACTCTTGGACAGACTTGGTAACCCTAGCAGCGAGTTAGCCAAGCATAATCTGGTGAGCATTCACATAAAGCTGGGCACAGATTACTTACTATACAATAAAAAAAAAAATTACCAGCTGTTAGCCTTATTTGTGGTATGGACTACTCTAAAAGGTAAGGTGATAGTAGTCAAAGACAACTTATTTGAGAAAAGCATACTTATTACCACAGTAAAAAAATATATTTTCATTTGTTTTCGTTTTTGAGTTCTAAACCTTTACCACATGACACTGTGGCGACTAGACGCATATGCACTCCTTGTATGCATCTGGCCTTTATGTTGTTACAAAAAGAAAAGGATTAAGTTGATTAACCTACGAATGCACAAACGACAATGTCCCGTAAAATGTTAATAGAACTGAAAGAGAAACTGCTCAGCTTTGATTGACGTTTGTGAATTCGGGGGCTAGAACTCGAAGTTGAATTTTGTTGATACCCTCACGCATTGCATGTTGAAGTTCGCCAGACTTTGGTAGATGCAGGCTGCCTACAACCAGGAAATCTTGAGAAGACTTTGGCGGATCGGTTCATGATGATGATTGAATGTTGTGTTACAAATAATCTGTACCCAGCTTAACCTGCAATAAAATAAAATTCACTCACGCTCCTCTGGTCGTCGAGCGCGTGCCACTCCTCGCGAGCGAGTGGCCCATTTTTGACAGCCTCCGAACTCTTCACAGGAGAACCGCCATCTAGAACGTTGCGAATTGCCGCTCAATTTTAGATTGCGCTGGGAATTTTTGTTCGTTAACACGTGCGTTGAAATATTTGAACGTTTAATTTTATAAGGCTGTATGAGTGGACAATGTAAATGGAATTGTGTTCGGCATTTTTAGGGATTCGGATATTCATGTGGTTTGAGCTGATGTAATAATACATTATTTATATTATTAATCCGTTCGCTTTGAACGGTCAATTATTTAGTGAATTATTTTATTCGTTCAGCTCAACCACTTTTGACTATCAATTAATACGAAGCATTTTCAATAAGGCGGCCGTTTGCACGGCATCTCCATTTAATTGAATTAAAAACATTATTTTAAAGTTATTCAAAGTCCACGATTCACCTGTCTTATATATTTTCGTCCATCTAACATTTTAACTTCCAAATTGGCATCAACAGCTTTTAGGGCAAAGAGAGATTATCGGTTTTTCATCGTGATTGATAATTTCTCAATATACCTTACCTGGCGGTGGATTTAGTATATCAGGCTGTGCTTGTTTCGGTGGCTTGAGAGTGTACGCAACCACATATTGACCGTCACCGGCGTTGATCTGCAGCTCCGACGACTGCTGCTTCGTAGGGGCTCTACTCCTAGAGCAAAATAACAATGAATTGTTTTTGGAATAAGGCAATCAGACGTTCTAAGGCCTTTGCTAACTTCTAGCGACGTCAACCAGGAACATCTGCTTGACGTGCCTTCCGAAGCACGAAGGTGCCTAAAAAAACTCAATTTCGCTCAAAGTGGTCATTCTAACGCACCTGGCGAGCATTGCTTCACAACGGCATTCGTTGCCGATCCACCATCACGACTGAGTGACAGCCACCTTATTCTTTAAAACTGTCCATCTTTATCACAATATCCTGCCTAATCCAAGGGACTTCAGAAGTCATGACTGGTTGTATTTGCGGCAGTGTATATTATAATATTCTTACAATACTTAGGTATGTCTTTTTGTGACAGACCTAATTGACGCGGTACAGTGATTTCGGTAAGGTATTCCCTGTAGGAAGCTGTAATCTAATATATTTACCTCTTTTTTCTAATGAGCAAGGCCGTGATAATTGCTGCACACGTACAGACCAACACCGTGAGTATAATTGACCAAAACACAGCCTTGGAGACTCCTGCCATCATGTGGATACTTCCATCTGTGAGAGATAAAAGAAACTTAAATACCCATGTTTCTTAGTCTTCTGATAATGTAGCCAAGGCCCATGGCGTTATTCTTAAATTCCACAGTGAACCGCATAATAAGTTGATTTCCAAAAAAACAGATTGGATGTAGGTGTGTAACAAAAAAGTTCAAATAAATGGTCAAACAAACATCCTAATATGAATGCCCTAACATTCTTCAGAATAAATCTGACAGAAACTAAAGCACCAGCCATATTTGTGGGTTCAAAATCTTACGCTACAACAGATCTTTCATCTGCACGTGCAACAAGCGCACGGAACAGTAGGTTGAGCTTGATTCCAAAACTCTACGTGGGTTTTAGGTTCGAAGAATTTATTTCACATAAAAGCATGGCTTACATTAAATGGGAATACATATAATTTTGGTTAAAACATTTCAGTGCGAGTGGCTTCGAACAGATACAGACCAAAGATCTACATTCAAAAGTTCACATAGACAACAAATATATCACCAATTATTATCATTTTACAATTATAATCCACTAGCGGCCGCCAGTGACTCCGTCCGCGTGGACTAAAGTTTTAAAAAAGGCAAATATTTAAAAAAATGAAGTCTATGTGCTATTCAGATGTTTAAGCTATATCATTGTATGTTTCATTCAAATCCATTCAGTAGTTTTTACGTGAAAGAGCAACATGCTTAGATTAAAGAGAAAGAGGAAGATACGGTACGCGCTTATCGATGGCTCCTAAGTATACTGAGTCATCTAACAAATTCCCATAATTCCACTTTTTGCTATATTAACAACAATTAAATCACAATTTATCTACTGGCTTTAGAAAAAAAATCATATCTCTATTAATAACGAAGATAAAATGACGTACACGGGATCATCTACACAACTTGTTTATTTTGCGCATGGTATACTGAGTCTAGTTGTACTTATACTAGAGTACGCGGGGCGCGCACGCTGCCATTTTGGTGCAAGTTGATACCGGCTTAAGGTTCGCTACTAGGGTCGGCCGGAGAGAAAATCTGTCAAATTTGAAAGCGATCGTGACAGCTATGGTCACACAGTGGTTGGGCCGTGCAATCCGTGCATAAATGCAATGCATAAATCCGGACGACCGTCTTGGTGTAATTGTTTAGAAGTCGGCTACTACACCAAAGGTCGCGGGTTCGATCCCCGAACAGTACAAACATTTGTGTGCATGAACATGTCTGTTTGTATTGGTCTGGGTGTTTCCTATGTAAAATAAGTATGTATTTACAAAAGAAAAAGTATTTGAGTATGTTTATCCGTTGTCTAGTATCCCATAAAAACGGAGTATAATTAACTCACTTGGGGCTAGATGGCGCTGTGTGGAATAATGTCCAGGGATATTTATTTATTTATTATTATTATAAATCGCGGCATGATAATCATTTGATGCGTTCACCAAAGATATTTTTATTTCGCCACCCAATATATTTCAGGATATAGGGCAAACAAAAGAAACTAAACAAAAATTTTATTTTATTAAACATACTAACAAGCGGTTTTGCCAATTATTTTTTTACACTATTATTTGCAATCTATTCTCGTGACCACGTTATTTGCACAATGTTATATCTGGTACTTGACGATTCCATCGAGATTTAGTTGTAACTTGGTTTATCCGTTCGATCATCATCAACACAAAATATTTCTTACATCCAATGCATATGATATAGCAATACACGGAGCCATTTCTAGTAACATGCAGAAGAACCCACTAATAAATTGGTCTTACTTGTAATGAAAAGCTGCAAGAAGCATTAAACG
This sequence comes from Udea ferrugalis, assembly GCA_950022985.1. Taxonomy (NCBI): domain Eukaryota; kingdom Metazoa; phylum Arthropoda; class Insecta; order Lepidoptera; family Crambidae; genus Udea; species Udea ferrugalis. The sequence continues at coordinate 8,310,520 of OX465533.1, forward strand.
GAGCTATCTTGTTACTAACTAAAACGAGGAATTTAACAGTTGTCAACAGTTGAGACACTTTTAGTGGATAATTTATTTTAGATAATAACACTTGAGTATAATACCTTTAGTCTCCTGTAGAGGCCATCGTATTTCAGGCTTTTTACGCTGAATTTAATACAGAATCCACCGTGATCTTCATCTTACTGGAATTGATCTACGAGTAGAGCATAGTATGAAAGGAAGTCACCCTCCGCGTTTTTCTGTCTGTTTTTACATAAGCTTTCACTATCTAAATGATAGTTGATGCTAATTATATTTTCTAGAACGTTTGTCTGTATAGTTGATTCAAATTACCACAGGGAAAAGCTGTGTGCAAATAGCCAGTTAGAGATAAAAATGCTTGCACTGCCATTTTTCCGTGGCTGACGTAAATATGATAATTCATATTTATATCAAAGTTCTATCTGATCCATTTTTTTTAAATTTAAAATGGGTTTGCGTTTGACCTCAGTCTTGCCAGCCACGCTTACCCAAAAAATGCCTATTCACTCTTGCCTCGAAGACACCAAGGTTGTATGTATCCGGAAACACAGACGCAGGGAGGGCGTTCCACTCCTTAGCAGTGCGGACCAGAAAGGAAGCACCAAACCGCTTAGTTCGGACCGCTGGAAGTCGACCACATGGAGATGAAAGCCCTCGCGGCGTCTTGTGGTCCGGTAGTAGAAAGTAGAGGGTGGTATCAGGTCATGAAGTTCTTGCGCACACTCTCCGAAATACACCTTATAAAAAACCGATAGACAGGCAACTCTACGCCGATGCTCCAAACTCGAGTTTGGTTCCAACGAGCGTCTCGTCACCTATCAGTCTCCTGGCTCTTCGGTCTACTGAGTCCAGTGCATCCAGCTGATACTTGGCAGAGCCATCCCAGAGGTGGCAGAACTACTCCATACACAACCGAATTTGTGCTTGGTACAATTGTAAAAGCTGTTCCGGTGTGAAGTGTGTTTCCATTTCGAATAACTTGTCATTATGTTCTATTCATATAACTATTTCTGTTTCGTATAAGCAAACGCAAACTTTATTTTTTTTTGCTCGAGATCTCCATCCTAATTACTATGGAACGAGTGAAGTTTCTTTGACAGCCGTCTGCGCAGTCCCGCAAGTCAGTCTTCCACATGACGCCGGGTGAGTGCACGTCACTGCGTAAAGAATAGGAAAATGAAATGGCAACTAGTACGAAATTGTCAAACCCAAGAGAGCTTTTAATCAAGTGTACTTATTAATATAAACCTGCCATATAACTCTCATGGTGAATCATGATAAAATCATACGTTTGATTAATTATGCATAATGCATATGAACAAACAGTACGGAGGAAAAAAAATAAAGTTGTACTATTTTCAACAAAAGACCCTATGTGCGCCTATTTCGTGTAAATTATCCGCGTAATTATAAATGTCATTTTCGTCAAAAGCGACGTGCGCTCACCTTGGGGACATGGGGGGGAGTGAGCTGCGACGGTGCGCGGACAGCTATCAAAGAAACTTCACTCACTCCATAGTAATTTGTATGGAGATTTCAAGCGAAAAATTCGGAATGTTTGGGAATTTTTTGCACAAAACTGAAGTAAAGCAATGAAAAACAACTGATTGGCAATGCTTCTTTGATATCTGATCTTTACACGTTATTTAAAACACGTAAGTTGTTAGTTTATATGATGCCTAAACTTTTGAAACACGGGAGTGCGTTTTGCACGTTTTTAGCGATATTCTGATTTTTTTTCACATTAATCTAGTAAGTTGATCCATATACTGGAAGTTTGAACTGATTGTGCAACTCTTTGACTACTATGACGATTCTTTTCGTGCCTCATACTTCATATTTTCTATATAAAACTTTAGTTTTCCCGAGAGCCGTTTTCCTGGTATCGAGCCTTAAGGTCAAAATATTTGTATTATTTTTTTAGATATGTTTTTCGCCCTTAACTATTCAAAACTGATTTTTTTGGTCATTGAGTAGTAAAGATATTATACGGTTGTGAAATTCCTACTAGTTTGTTAAAAGTTTTAATGATACACATGATTGTGATACTTTTTTTTCAATTGATAAGAAAGAAAAGTGCAATGGACACTATAAGTATTTTCTGGTTTGATAAAAGACCTTAGGGCCGGTTTCTGAATTGAGAATTTAAGTATGACTCAACTGTCAAAGTTTGTACTCAAGTAGTGCTTAACTTCAAATTCTCAATTCAGAAACAGGCCCTATGTCTTACTACAGAGGTCAAGGTTTATTAATTTAATGTTATGAAAAAAAACCTTTTTTTTGTGATTTTTTAATGTTTGAGATCTCATTTATTTTAATTGAAATGCTAATTACAAGAAAAAAATGTTTTTTTTGATAATTGACTAACTTTGTCTTTCGTATTCTACACCTAGGACTTTTATTATGTCTAGTATTGAAAAAAAAATAGGTAATTCAAAATTTTTAATGATATTTCCAATTCCGTTTTGCGATGTTTTTAATTTGGAATAGAAAAACTGTAACTGAAAATATGTTTTAATTCATTTACCTGCTTTGTAAAATACCTGACTCAGTATTCAAATGGTTCACATTTTACTTTATAAGCCATGTATAGTGAGTCAACTGCTAATATTTGAACAAAAACAAACTATGGCAGTAATGTGGTATTACTAGAGGAAATAAAACTGTAATTAAAATCAATTTTACCAAGTAAATGAAGTAAAACTGACACAATTTGTAGATTAAATAATACGACGTATAAAAATATAAGTGGTAGATGATCCATTTTCAGCATATAAATAATCGACGTATAGTAGTATATCCACATTATCTCATTAAATATTGAAATAATGTACTTTTTGATTTGGCACAGTTATAGAGTCTCAATATACGTAATTAAATACGATTCGTTATTTTTCCCGATCTTATTGTCGTTAAAATTATAACCATTATTTTTTGTTGACGCTCTCCTGTAAAGTAATCAGATATACAGTTGACTTAGTATACTTAGGAGCCATCGTTATGATTGTCAACTAAAATATGGGCTTTCACGCACACTACATCCATACGAACACACACTACGCAAAATATTAACGAAGTGATAAGACAACAAAAGATAAAGATAGAACGATGGGCTCCTCAATAGTGCGAGCGAGAAAAGTCCATGTAAAAAAAACAGTTTTTGCAGGAATCTATCGTATCGTGTCTAACGCACATATCCCGTTTAGTCTGTCTCTGTCACTCAAAAATGACGGATTTTATTGTAAAATACAAGAATATTTTCTTTAAAAATATAATTTTGTTGTTCTTACGCATGAAACATGATTTCCTGTGATTTTTTTTTACGCCTTGAATGATTTGTGTACTGAAAGGCACAGCCAGGCATTTTTTACCATCTAATTAAGATGGAAAATTGTATTTCGATGTCAATGAGTAAGACAGCATCACGTCACAGTGTATCAACGCAGACTGAAGCAAACCAAGTACACTGTACTTAGTTTAGTAGGACCGCGCGCGGCTAGCGGTTGCCGCATCTTCCTCTTTTGCTTTAGTCTGAGGCAACATGGCACATCCACACATACAAACTTTGGCATTTATAATATTAGTAAGATTTTCGAGCTAAATTTCGAAATAGATAATTAGAAAAACAAAGAAGAATTGCGTCATGTGTTTTCCCTTTTAATCAATCTTGTAAGTTGCAGAGAATTTCCACTGTCATATCCGAGAATTGACTTGAAACTATGTAGACAAAATGAGCTTGCATTACGTAAAGTACTCTCTCGTCTTCATTCGAGCGACAGTTGAATTATTTAATGTTTCGTCTAGACAAGAAGAGCAACAGTTGGGGATGACACGGCAACTAAACTGTTGTTTTACAATTCAACGGTAAGATAGACTCTGCACTAACTAATATTATATTAAGATCAAGTTGTTTTTGTAACTTATACAGCTAAAAAGAAACATAGCTAGTTTACTTTGTTTTGAGCGACAGGTAAAATACAATTTCATAAAGTTGATGAAAATCTAAATTACTTCAAAACTTGAGAATAATGAAAAATATGCAACGCTTTAATTTTATGTTTAGATACTAGTAGGTACCTACTAACAATTTTGAAATGCTTTGGAAGTTGTAGGTAACAACCAGTAAAATGTTTATTACTGGTTGTTACCTAAAGACGAACATGTATTTATATAAATAACAAACCTGTCCTTCTCTCTGGGTCCTGATAAGCAAGCGCGTGAACCATGATCCTTTCTGAAGCCCCCTTATCGTTTCTCGAGTGCACTGTGATTCTAAGGGAGTTTCCACTGGACCAGAGCACTGCCGCTGGCACTAGAAAGATTGCCACTCCATCTGTACGGAAAACGAACATTGTTGCAAAGATTTGAGGAGGATTTTGTAATATTTCTGCCATAGTCTTAATTCCTTTTCTGTGCCTTCCCTTTTCGAGAATTATTGTCTACACATGATATGATTTGTTTTAATTACGTAACTTTTTAGTGATACAATTGTACAATAACACGTTAATCAGTAATCCGTTACACATTTTAGAAGTTTTTGAATATGTTTTAGTAGTGGGCTAAAAGATATTAAAAAACTTTTTCATAGGAACTCATATAAAGTTTTCGCGTCAAGCTGATATTTGTGACCTTTTGTCTTTTTTATTCGTGTTGTGTTGGCATTTGCGAGTAAGTGACAAGATAGGTGAGTAGAGGACTCACCAGACGTCAAATTGCTAAATCAATTCTGCAGCGTTAGTTGTTATGATTAAGGGGCTAGTCTTTAACAGAGTATACGTCTGTTATAGGCGCATTAAGTCAAGGAAGGCATTACCAGCTAATGGTTGAAACACATTTCAGATATTTTTTAAGTCAGCGCTTTGGCAAGGTCTTTTTACTTACCAGTCTCGTTAGCAGTGACATTGAACCTCACAATCCCAGTGTCAGAATCCAGAGCCTCAAGCACAACTAGCTGTGGAAGCCCGCCGTCGTAGCCAGTTACACAGCGTACGACAAGAGTGTCTTCTGCTTCTTCGTGACTTGAATCCTCTATCCAGTTGGATGAGTTTCCCGCTGTCACTGTACAATTCCTTGGTGGTGATGGTCGTGCTGTTCAGAAAGATTGTAAGATGTGATCTCAAGAGAAGAGGTTCTTACTTCATTCCATAATTTAGATCTTGAACTTATATCTCAGATATTATAGCTACTACTCTGGGAACACTTTAAATAAATATATATTTTTGATTCTTGATCAAAATGATCTTCATTTTATCATTTTTTTGCTGATGTTAATGTTTTTAGTAAAAAACTTACTTTGCTCTAAAGTGACGAGGACAAACAAAAAATCATAATTATGCGATCAACGACACGAGAGGTTACCCATTTCCGGTCATTCCTTCTGATTCAAAGAATTGTATAAAATAGAATACTAGAAAAGGATCAAAATCCAAAATGAGTACCTAACCTGATGAGCCGTTGAGTGTACAAAAAATGGCCTCAAACCTAACAAAAGTATAAATAAATTCTTACCTGCTGGAACTATCTGAAAGACGCAAGGTTGCTCTTGCCGGCCAACCGAGTTTGTGCCTCTACATGTCAAAGCACCGTAGTCTCTTTCACTGGCTGGGGTGTAACGGAGCTCGCTTACGCTTCCATTCACCGTTGCTACACACAAATGACAAAGATATATAGCTAAATGACAAAATAGTTAATTAGTTAAATTTATTTAAGTTAGTAATAGTTTATTTTTCGCTTCTGTTTATTATTTCTGCCAAAAAAATATTTCATTCGTTACCAATGATATTACAATCAAATAGACGTAGATAGGTTTTGTCAGTACTGACGCAAATTAAAAAATGACGAAGTTCTGATTTCGGGTGTCACGTTTTTTAGCACAAGTAACCTATCTACGTCTTTTTTATTACGATATTATTGTTTTGTAACCTATTCACTTTTTACTTTATTCTTTAAATAGCAGTTATTGTATAAAATACTTAGAAAAAGATCTCAGGCAATGGTTTCGAGGACTATTTCAATCTTAACTATAATTGCCCTCTGTAGTATCTGGAGAAAACTATCAGAAGAGGCTTTGAGATAATCTAGAGGTTGAGAGGTCTAGAATCCTCAACATTACTTATATCTAAATCGCAAAGAATAAACCGGCTTTTTGGGATTTAAGTCAATACTCAAAGCTTAAATATAAACGAGAACTCATAAAAATAATGTCTCATGAATATAACAATATCATCTCAAGAAAAACGTTATACCAGTCGATTACAGTTAAATGTGGTTTTTAAAATAAGATATTACTAACCAAATGTTTGTATTCTCATCTTGGTAATCAATAAATTCACTTGAATTCAAAGCGTGTATAATAACAGAACGCTGCGTTTTTATTTCTTACTTTTACTATTTGTTCACTGTTATGTAAGTGAATTGCCATATCAGAAGACTTTATTGACGTAAAATAACAATATTATTTAGTGTTTAGAATATCAATGCTTAAATATTAAAATGTAAACAAATCTTATACGCTTTCACCTGGACCCAACTAAGCAGAACGTGTGATAAGGGCTTACCGCCGCACTCAGAGACGTCAATTAACGTTAATGGTTGATTAGCGTCAAAATTCCATTTTTGAAAAGAAACTTTATTACAAATTGAATAAATAACTTTTCAGAATGTCAAATTTTGACTCTAATGAACCATTAACGTTAATTGACGTCTCTGAGTACGGCAGTTAGTGTATTATGGATGAACAAACTGCCCGCAGTGTAAAGACTGGTGAATATACATGAACATGCTTAAATATAAACGAATACTGAATATCAACTGCCTAGTACTCGCAACAAGTGAATGAAATATTAATATTAGTTCTAATGCCGGCGCAATAATATATTATCCTAGGAATAGACCTAAGCTTTTGGCGTTATAAGCAAGACTTCTTATCGTCGCGGTAAAAGCATAAATTAGTCATCCCATGGGAAGCGTTTAAAAAAGCTTTCACTTCAGTTCTAAAGAAGGCCAAATCGAAGTGAAGTGAAATGTGAATTGAGAATGAGACCCCTGATCTCCCAATTTGTGATGACTCATCTGAGAACGTTCTGCTCAGTGGACTGAATATGACAGATGACTATGAAACTAAATAATAAAAATGTTGCGAACTCATTTGTTTGTTCTCCTAAAATCTCTTACCATATCTAGCAGGAGACACATTGAAGCTCTCTCCGCTGTTGTTGAACTGCCACAAGAAGTTGACGTCAGAGGGATCGGCGTGCACAGAGCAACGCACGCGCAGCGCTTCATCAAGCGCCGCTCCTACTACTTGTGGAGACAGTTCACCGCATACTGGAGCATCTACAGAATATATTACCTGCATTAATTTTTAGAAATAAAAGTCCCTTGCTAACCGGTCGAGAACGGTTGAGCTGATTTGGCTCTTTTGAAGTCTGCAAAGTGTTGTTGCGGAAGAAAAAAACTTAACTTAACTGTAAAATAAAAATAAAACTGAACTTAAGTCTAAATTTAAAAAAGAATGAATTCCTGGGTTTTGTACAGTCACATCAGGCTACCCATTTAAATTTGCAAAAGTGCAAGGAGGAAATGATAGCGTTATGTGCCGCTGACCGTACCTGTGAAACGGGATGGGATCAACATATTTGTTGGCTTTCAAATATTGCGTACTGTCACAGTGGTATTTGACAGAACGACGTCTGTCGGGACAGTTATCAGGTAATACAACAACAGTACGGGTTGTAGTACTTGTACATCCACAATTCTTTGTAAAATTTAGAGGCAACGTTTCTGTGAAAGGTAGTACGCCCCATTGTTGTTTTAAGTGAAGGCATCCACGTTGTTACAGTATTTTAAAATTTTTGGCCTACTTCTAACTTTATCAAATATTATTTGGGGCGAATGCAAAAAAAACTGCGAATATCAGCCAACTACTAACCCCGATTAAAATACTTTTCCCATTAAATGTTTCAAAAACATTTTTTCACGCAGAATCACCAACTTCAATTTAATTCAGTTTCCACTGCAGTTCGAAAGTTGATACAGAGACGAATTTCCAGCGGCCGGTGAAAGTTTAATAACACATCGTTCCTTTGTCGGGCAGGCGATAAACAAGGTCTACGCTGTGTCCATAAATTTAAAGTATCCTCCAACCAGTTTTGCTGTCATAAAGCGATAAATATAAATCAGGGGTCCAATTATTTGGGCCGCGGGTATTATTTCGTCTTGCTACTCACGTTGTCGGCAATTAAGTGCTGGTCAGCAAAAGGAAGGAAGCTCTTCGATGAGCCAATATAGAATTGTATAATAAATCTTGCTCCGGACGCAGGATGATTTACGCAGGTCCACGTATAATGAACGTTGATTGTGCGATCCGATTGTGTTTACATGTACGTTTAGTACATGACATGATTCGGATTACTGATACTCGGTAATAAACATGAGCTGGAGCTAATAACATGATGCAATGGGACACGCCAATGTTTAATGTCATTAGATAAAAGATAAGCACAAAAGACATGAATTGAAATGCTGTTTGAAGAGTAGTCAAATGGCAACTCTTCCACCAGTCAAGACATTCGGAGCACAAAAGTTATTAATTCATTGTCAATCCTTTTACCCTTATCCTTGTACCTTGAATTTGAGAATTCATTAACTGAGAGAACAGTTTTTGAAATTTGTTTGTAAAAACAGTTTTTTTATGCGCGTTACACTACTAGCTAGATTGTTAATATTATTGCGTTGAAAATCATTCAGCAATAAAGCCTTTGTTGGTTCCTATGTATGTGTACCTAAGTTACGTAAACAAAATAATTAAAATTGTTACCACACATGAAAACAAGGTCTGATAACAATAGTAATTGTACAATTTTATTACAAAATAACAAAAATTAAACAAAGGTGAAATATGAAACCTTTATATCTTTTGAAATGTTGAATGTATGGAATTTATACGAATGCTGATAAACATACACAAATAGGTATTTGAAAATTAAAAAGCGCAATTAGCGCAAAGTAAGATGGTAATTATTAATTTCCTGATTTTGTTAGATTACTGCTAAAGATCACACGTTACTTTACTCATTGCCCTAGTTCCAATAGCACCCCGGCACTTGTAAAAATTACACCATACATCAACAGCGGTAATCCACCCCAAAACAAGCAACCTATCATTGGGATTGGAAACAAAATTTATACACGGCCGGCAACTAAAACAAAGCTCTATGAATTAAAGTGAAGCCGCGGAACAACAGATTGCCAAGGTTTCCCGGGAGCGGCAATAATATTAGGCAATAATTTCGATGATTTACCGTTTGCGTCGACTCGGCAGCAATTACTATGCGGTCTTTTGGCCAAGGAAGGAAGTCGGGAACGTCGATCCCGCAATCATTTGAATACCTATCCGCACACTCGTAGCTATTTATTGGCCTGTAATTCATGTGTACGGCGACATTTTGCTGGGTATACGTCACTGTATCCGATGTTTATAGGAGGTTATGCAAATGACGTGTCTAATAAATTGCCGGGCGACGTCCGTAACGCGAGGTTGTGTGTCAATCAAACGGTACTGGAGGGTCTTTGTTCCATTGTTTGTACTTTGGCAGTTTTAAATTGATACCTTTGACAGTAACTTACTGGTGAGTTCAGTAATTATTGCCTTAAGCCAGAAACATTGTATTACATGAGTAGATACATCGTAGGACGTTTATACAAAAAAATGTTGTAAGCGTTAAAATTTTGTTAAAATTGGATGGAGTTACTCCATTTTAAACCAATTTTAAATCAGCAATTGAACTCTGTGGCGTAGGACAAATTCTTTGGTAAATGTAATGTTAGACTTTATTAGGCAATTTGACTAAAGGTTTGGTCTTAACAACTTATTATTAATAAAAAGTTTGAAACAAACTTTAAGAAACTTTGCGCATAGTTAATGAACTGTAAAACAGGCAACATCGTTAGTTAAGTAAGTACGTAAAAGTTTTTTGATCAACCATTAATTGTATAGACATGAACATTATAAAGAAGGAGATAAAATACTACCTATATTTGTAGTCTACGAAACCATTCACATGTACTTATTCACGAGTACTTTCACTTACGGGGTGGTAAAAAAAGTGTTTGGGAATGTGTAATCTTGGCTGGTAATTGGACTTGGTCTCTCCCCTGGCGTTGGAAACTCTGCAGAAATATCCTCCTGCCTCTCACCTGGTGACCTTCTGCGGTTCCTGGGACTGCGTGCTCAGGATGATGACGGACGTCATGTTTCACTTACATTGAACCCTCAACTTGACGATGTCGCTGGACGTCTCTCCCCTGGCGTTGGAAGCTCTGCAGGAGTACCCCCTGCCTCTCGTCTTGTGACCTTCTGCAGAACCAGCAAACGCGTTATCAGGATGATGTCAGACGTCTTGTTCCACTTGCGTTGGACCCTTAACTTGACGATGACACTGGACGTCTCTACCCTGGCGTTGGAAGCTCTGCAGAATATACCCCTGCCTCTCGTCTTGTGACCTTCTGCAGGACCAGCGACCGCGTGCTCAGGATAATGACGGATATCATGTTCCACTTACATTGAACCCTCAACTTGACGATGTCGCTGGACGTCTCTCCCCTGGCGTTGGAAGCTCTGCAGGAGTACCCCCCTGCCTCTCGTCTTGTGACCTTCTGCGGAACCAGCAAACGCGTTATCAGGATGATGTCAGACGTCTCGTTCCACTTGGATTGGACCCTTAACTTGACGATGACACTGGACGTCTCTACCCTGGCGTTGGAAGCTCTGCAGAAGTATCCTCTCACCTGGTGACCCTCTGCGGTTCCTGGAAATGCGTGCTCAGGATAATGACGGACGTCGTATTCCACTTACATTGAACCCTCAACTTGACGATGTCGCTGGACGTCTCTCCCCTGGCGTTGGAAGCTCTGCAGGAGTACCCCCCTGCCTCTCGTCTGGTGACCTTTTGCAGGACCAGTGACCTCGTACTCAGGATGATGCCGGACGTCATGTTCTGCGTCACCGGCCTGTCCTAGATTACATTCTTCATTTTATTCAATTTTGCGACGTAAATAGGATATTTATTTGGGTAATAGAGTAAAGACAAAAAATAATAAAGTTTCGCTGAAACTGATATCTTTTGTTTCTTTTTCATTCGATATTTCTTAGTATTGAAAAAGGACAGATCTAGAAAGCTTACTGTATTAAAAAAAAACTAGCCTGTGAGATCAAATTCAAAATCAGTAACGACACTTCATTTTATGCCATTATTGCATGCATGTTCAACCAAATATATTATTTAATCATTTAAATTGAGTAACAGTGTTTTGTGATGACCATCATTATTTAAAATACCATACAGAGATACCATGTACGAGAAACTTCACTCGATATATTTGTTCTAAATGAAAGCTAAGTCTAGGGCTCGTAGAAAAATAAATAGACATAAATCTGTCTGAGCTATTAAACAAAACTAGACAGAAGTAGAGCTGGTACGATATAATAGCTCAGCACAAGCTCAACCAGTAATTGGCTCTGGGTATCAGAGACTTATAGATACAATTAATAACTAATACCCAATTTTAGCCAAGTGCACAAAATTGCTCTACAGTCATATATTAACTGCAAAACAAATAGACAAATTATGTCATAGGTCAATAGAAACTTAACTTCCAAAAGAGATTTTCATAAAAATGAATCTTTAATTTTCAGTGTTTTTAATCTGTGGATACTGTAGATTCTTCTTTTCTGCCAGTGTTATTACTTACGTTGTGATACCAGGATATCCGATGCTCCCTAGGGTTGGCGCGCACGGAGCACTCGAAGTAAACGTCGTCTCCCTCCTTGATGTCGTGAGGGTTGAGCGTGCTGCCCAGACTGAGCGTCACGAGGGGGCTGTCTGGATAACGTAATTACTTACTTAGTTTTTGAATATTTTTTTTCAATAGTTTAGTTAGTTCTTGTAGGAATACCTATGGTAACAAATGAAATAAAAACAGGGCGTCAAACTCGGAGTTGGAGATGAGTCCCAATAGGGACTCATCTATAAATTTAAAGGTAATTTACCGCCTAAACTCACAAATAAAAATTTCAACAGCTGTAGGTAACTTGACATTGACAAAGATTTTCTGTTCAGTAACCTGTCATTTCACTGCACCTAATTTAATGTATGATACGTATACCTGTGTTATCAGATAATTTGCAATAATTAGACAAAAATATCAAATTACCTGAAAAAAACTTCAATTTAAGTTCAGAGTAGGTTTATTATTCATTCGTTTACACGCTACAATGCTTTTGTAAAAAAATATTTTTGTTAAGACAAACCTTCTACGGCAATGCAAGTTGAAGTGCGCTTCAACTTATGTATAAGTGGAACTAAGCATTTATTTGGTAAACGTGGGTGACCCATTGGTTCATAAGTCTGTACATATTATTATGAAACATCATTAAATAAAAGCTATAGGCCTGTTATTTATCGGAATATTATTCAACCAATCGAATGGGACAAATGTGCGTCATTTCAAAATTCAGGGCTTAGAGAACGACGATATATGAGAACGATCGCCAAAATTATACACCACTGTTACATTTGCAACACTAACTCAGTAACGCTTTATTTGTGCTTGAGTGTACTGTGGTACAGACTTGTCCCCTTCCATAACTATGGTTAACTGTATTGCAGTGTTGTACCCTTCCCTGATGTCGTGCGAGTAAGGCGTGCTACGAGTCTCGACACGAGAACCCTGTCTGGATGATATAATTGCACTTTGCGCTTGAGGAGTGATTCTGCTTTTAGAGTCTTGAGTGGGAATTATGTCTTAAAACTGAATTTAGTAATGCTTATGTTTACCAGCCTTAACTATGTTTCTATTGCATCACAATTTAAGTAATTCTTTAACATTAGTACGTCATGTTTGTGTGATGTGCCCTTGTTTTTATGCATTTTTGATTATTCTGTGCTTGATGCTCCTTTTTCCCTCGTTTATGCAGCATTATTTGTTTATGTAAACTGCAAACTAATGCACATATAAAATAAGTTATTTTCTTCAGAGCTCTAATAATCCCGAAACAAGTCTAAAAATCAGAAAAACTATATTGTACTTCTAACGGAGCTCTTTCATTCTTTCTCAAACGCTAACACTAAAACGCTATAATATTATCTGATAAGCCAAAACTTATCTAAGTTTTAATTACTAGCAAGGTAAGTAAAGTTATTGTTGGCAATATCACGATCCAGCAATGGAAAACTGCCAATATTGCCATTATTTTAATTAGGTATTTAAATTGTGTTAAAGTAAAAACTGTACTAACATACAACATTGAGCTGCAGTTGGTCGTCGATAGCTTTGGTCGGCAGCGACGGGTTGGAGGCGACGCATTTGACTGTTGCACCGTTATCGCCCGGCAGGGGAGTGAACACCAACGTACTGACTGACCACGTCTCGTTGGAATGCTCTGTTACCTGAACATATAAACAAATTATTTTAAAGCAAATAAACTCATAAAAACAGCTTGTCAGACACAAAACAAAGCGGTTTATTAATTTCAGCGGTCTTACTGATAAAAAATATCCCTTCCAGACAATTGACCGGTAAATAAAGATTGCAGAAAATTATGAAGTAATTGTATACAATTTATTTACAGTTACATATTAATAAAGTACTTATTAGATACTGAAATACTCATACTGCCACACTCAGAGACGTGAATTAACGTTAATGGTTCATTGGAGTCAAAATTCCATTTTTCATAAGAGACTTTATAACAAATAGAATAAAGAACTTTTAAGATTGTAAAATTTTGACTCTAATGAACCATTAACGTTAATTGACGTCTCTGAGTGCGGCAATTAGGACTTTACTTAAAAGTTTAGTAGGTAAGACGTTGCAACGAAATGTATAATTAAAATCGCGCTACTTAGTTATCGAATGTTAGTACTACTTACTACGCAACTCACCTTTTCTTTGTCAAAACTCCTGTTATCCTTGTACCAGGTGACCAGGGCTGCAGGTCTGCTTCCTTCAGCAACGCAACGTAGCGAAGATGAGGCACCGGCAACTAACTGCTGTGGCCGGTTGAGCAGAGACACCGACAGAGGAGCCACTGTTGAAGTAAAAGATATTTGAGTTTATTTTTTCGAAGTAGGTTTACTAGCTCGCTTGGCAGAGATTAAGTATGTCTGATGGATGAGCAAGAGAAGATAAATAATGAAAATAGATTTATACAATATTTTCGGTATTTTAAGGTATGGTCCCCAGACGGCCCAGACTCTAAACTAAACTAAACACTGTCTTTAAGTCCAACCACTGGATGAAGTCCTCATTACAACTAGAATGTCTTCGCGGGACATGCTTTAACGCAGGCAGGTCAGATTTTATAAACTCGCCCTAAGGCCTAAGGCTTAACTAGTGAAAGTCGTGTGGCTAGTGACTCACTAGTCACTAGTCACACGACTTTCACTTGTTACACGCCACTGCGTGTGGCGTAAGCCGAGAACACTTGCTTGTTCATATCTTCTTCTTTGTCGGTATCACTGTTGACAAAGTGATCATTGGCATTACTTCAAGCGTTGGTGGCAAGCTTCACAACACGCCGCCACTCCTCTCTAATGGCTGTTTTCCTCGTGGCTTCATATAGGGATGATGAGTCTCACTGCGGCTTTTTTCTGGTCAGTCTAACTCACAGGTGATATATCTCGTGGCCTGGTACCCTCAACTTTTCCCTGGACCACAAGTCTCTCAATAGCCACTTCTTCTCGGCGGCACACGTGACCATACAATGTAAGGATACGGGACTGTACCAAAGACTACATACGCTGCTTGTTCATATATTAAAAGCACAATCTGTTTAAGCCTCACCTAGACCTTAAAGGAGTGTGATATCTATATGCCGACCTGAATCAAATATTGCGCTAACGACGTCAAGCTGGGAATAATTACTAGATCCAATGGATTAACATAGAAGCCGTAGGGTTTAAGAGAGGATAGCAAATCGATTAAAAATATTATGGAGCCAGAAGGTCTGCCTCTAATCTTGATCAATCTGTAGAATCCTACTACACAGAATTTGTATAATTGACTAACACCACATTATTTTTGTCCCATTATCTAAAAGTAAAAGAAAATAGATGTTCTAATCCTCACCTAAAAAAAAAAAATTTAGTAGCGATTTACTTAATTATTACATTTTTTTATATTAAAACTTAACCTTTTCTCACTAGGAAATAATGATTACTTGATACATCCTGCAGAGCGCTACAATATTTTGTTAAAGGTTCAAGTTAATAACTAAAAGTATAAGAAAAATAGTTTTCCTAATCCTAGCTATGAAATATCGCCATGAAGTTTTTCATTAAAACTCAAACCTTTTCTCACGCAATATATCACTATATTTATTTCGAGAAAAGTTAGCTAGTTCGTATTTTATTAACATGCCAGACTATTTCAATTAAGAAGCCATTAAAATCGCAATATCGCAGTCAAGTTTAAATCTATGTGATTACATACGAAATTCACGGTCGTTAACTCGTGAATCACGTCATTTACTTACGAGTACACTATATTAAGTGCTTCAATGGTTTATTAGTAAAAATCTCTTATTCAACACCATCAGTGCATTAGATAAATCTCGTACAACTAACTATTTTATAGATGTTATATTTAATTTTAGAAGGCGGACTGTATGCCTAACAATAACTACCAGTCCGCTATCAGGGCGGGTCAGAGATGCTGTTGGGGGTGCAAAATTCTTTATTAGTAAGAAAACCTAATTTTCTTATTATTGATACTGTAATCCTGTCACCATGGTCTGCTGGAAAAAACTATTTTTAGAGAATAAGCTCATCTGGCTGTTTATTCATTTGCTTGCCAACTAGTCTTGTTTTCCATTGTCAATTTGTGTACAAACTAATTACGGATTAACAAATTGATTATTGTAACTAATGATCTAGAATAAGAAACTGCTGTGTAGTAAGTAAGAAAATTAAATAATACAAGCAACGGTAAGTAGACACTTGACAACCCACACTTCCTGCACACATTGAAAGGTTTTTCAGAGCTTTAAAATTTCAGAAACGTTATTTTTGACTGATTGATAAAATACTTACTTAGATTCCTACTGACACTCAATGCAGTAATTGCTACTATCAGTTACTATTCACAAGAGCAACAAAAATTCTATATTTAGCCTGAAGGAGCTTATAGCAAAAAAACAAAATTTAATTTCAAACATTTTTCAGTCGCAAAGAAAAATAATACCTTTAACAACACAATGTTCTAATATACACAAATCCTTTGATCCTTTTAAATTTTGACATGCCGTTTTGTTGATTTTCTTGCAACCATTTAATTCATTTAAAGGTATCTTTACAAAATGTTTTGCAAATAAGCTCGAGTAACAAATAGACGAAAACTTTTGTAGCTGTATTAATCTAATCAATCTTTTCAAAGAGTCGCAAACTAGGTACAAATTAGTTTTCTTCTTTAATTCTAATGGTTTTATTAGGGATCAGTAGCCAACAACCCCTAATACTTAGTTTCATCATGTTTGTTTGTAGCTTAGCTTGTAGTCTCTTAGTCATAGAAAGCTGCAGCTTAGCGATAATTAGTTATTGTTATATTATAATACGTTGACAGCGTGGTTAAATAGAATCTTGAAAAGCGGGTTTTTTATCGTTCATCGCTATCATGATACTTATTACATACTATCATTGGAAATCCCATGTTTGTGTCCACCTTCCATCCCGACCCATAGATGATTATTTTTTTAATTGTAAAAGCACGACAAAACCAAGAGATAACAATGTCAAAATACGCGACAGTTGAAAGAGTTAGTGGACTAACTTCTAAAGAGCTTCCTACCTGTTTGGCATACCTACCTGTCCGGCATTTTGTAAAAAACGTGTTTCGGCTGCAATCGCATGATAATCAAGAGTGAAAGTGATTACAAACAAAAAATGTAAGGAAACCATAATTATCTAAGTGATACAGTTTTTGAGTTGAAAACCTGAAAAGGTATAAAGTAGGTATGCCAGAGCCCAAACAAAAATGTTGGATCCTCTTTACTTGATAAAAATCTTGTACCCATTCGCTCACAAATTCAGAAATATAATTAGTAAGAAAACCGTATAATTATCATGACGCAACTACGGAACTCCATATTGCGCGAAACCCAAACCGCACTTGGCTGGTTTTATTCATACTCATTATCGACCCTGACCTTGTCAGTCTAGTGAATAGGGTAGCCAAAATAGCAACGTTAATTTATCGAAAACTGTGAACGTGGATCCCTAATAATGTATTTACGTAACGAAACTTTTAGAAGACTGATTTAGTCTTAGAAGTTCATCAGTACAAAATTATTTTTACTAATTTATTATTTGCTAACTCCTGATAAATCTGTTTCCAATTAACTGAACTAGTGAACCAATTTTAATGATTTTAATTCTATTAGTGATTCTCAAGTTACGAAATAATTACATCGATATAGTGTAGCTGAAATAAAATTCGCTACGACACAACAGTACTTTCAAAGACTCAAGTGATTTATAGATAGCCCTACAGACTACTTGGTACCCTTAATTACGAGTTAGGTATCTTTTTTCACAGCCTAGGCAGAATTTGCTGTAGCAGAATATTAAAACAGTGAAGTTTAAAATCAATGTGATGAATTCAAACTTTTGCAGCGGAATATAGGTATTTTCATTAGTCGTATCGGAATCAATTTCATGCCTTTGTTTCATTATTAAAAGATTGTTAGCAATTATTCTTTGTAATAGACTCAAAAGATCAACAATTAATTATGAAAGATAGAAGATGTTAGATAATATTACTGAATGCACATGAACAAACAAAACTTGTTTTATCATTTTTGTTGCCTTATTTGCTTAATGCCTTTATGCAAATGAACTTATGATTGGATTTGAATCTTATCACTACAATAAACCCTGTTTGTTTAATCATTTACGTAACATAAACATTTATTACATTAAACAACACAATTGCGTACGAAAAGTTTTGACGAATCCATCAAGTCAAAGAAGATACAATTGCTTGCCTTGATTCATTAGCGAGATTTCCAATGTTTTTAATTTATGTAGTTAATTTGTGTTTGAGATCTACATGAAAATAGTTTTTTCTGGCCCTTAGAAACTATTCATTAAATCCTACACAGATACAAATCCATCTACCACACGACCAAGTGCAAGAAACTTGTGATGCGGAAACTGCATTGAACAAATACTAAATACTCAACAATAAAAAATCCTCAGAGTGATAGATTCAAAACCCCTCATGTTATCAAACCTAATCATACGTTTTCAGTATTTTAAATTGTGAATTAAGTTTAATACACTTCAAAGCGTGCATGTGAGTAAAGTATACTTGAAAAGAGCAAAACATAATACATTAAGGGCTAAATCAGAATCTGTTGGTCTGCTCAAAATACATATTTTTTTTTTCAGTTGGCAGTTCAAAGATAAATGTAATAACCATCTCACACGAAACAAATTCTAAAAAGGTTTATTTCGTTAACACGTCATATCTAAGATGTGATCAAAATATTGAATTTTTCAATAAATATTCAACAGACATTGCGCTGCAGCTAATCTCAATTTTCAGTCTCTCCGAGAGCTGGAATTGGGGTTTCGCTCAGGGATTAGCCCTCTGGCGACAGTCACTTTTAAAATTTAAACTGAACCACCGAACGTCACAAAGCAAGAGACCTCTCTCGCTTAAAAATTGAACTTTCAGTTTACCCACTTTCGGATATTTCGATACCTCTTTGATATGACGTCAACGGGGTAGTTTTCATTTCGAAAGTTTACCTAGATAATATGTAGTTATAAACGTTAATTATATATTGTTTTTAAGCAACTAATGTTCAAAGTAGTGTGGGAAAATATGAATATAAATCCTACGAAATGTCAAATAGAAGGATGAGTGTTTGTAGTTCACAATGAAGTATTACAATTGCTTGAAGGCTTTTGAAGATATTATATTCGAAGTAGTTTTTGTGATAGTATAAAATTCCAATTGGAGCACCGCTCAGCTTGCACATGTTTTTTTAAAATAAAAATGAATTGTCTTTTGACCCCAAAAATTATTAAATGTTTCAGGTGACACTTAAATAAGCATAACTTATACTACAACAACTCACTGTAACAAGTACCAACTCATTCAGCTTAAATGTGCCCACATTTAAGCTGAATGAGTTGGTACTTGTTACACCCCCTAAAATCATTGAAAGGCACATACTCTAACAAATATTTACACCTAGACGCAGGATAATTCTTACGTTCATTCCATGAATGCTTGCCCGTCAGTGTCCCTAATGTCAAGAGTTAACAGCAAGAGTCGTACTTGCCTCGTCAAGGAAGCAACTTTCCACTCAAACTCAATGATATTACAATAAAAAAGACGTATTTACGTTATGCCATTACTGACGCGAAGTCAAAAATTGACCCCTGGCGTCCGTACCTATAATTTAACCGTGTGTTCAAGATAATAATATGATTATTTACTAGAGCGTGAATGAGATAAATGTTGCGCAGTGTCGTCCCAAACTGTCAATGCTCTTTGCTCAGGTGGTTGAAGTCCTGATTTCGGGTGCCACTTTTTTAGCACATGTAACCTATTTACGTGTTTTTTCATTATAATATCATAGGCAGCAGCATTATGGAGAAAATACATATGAAAATATTGGCGGGAACAACTAGCTAGCGACGTTTAAGTATAAATAATTGACGCTCTAATAACGCAGTAACAGCAACAGTGGATGAGGGATTTTGAGCTGCAGCGTATTAAGAGCTTTAGGTTACTGAATCAAAATACATTTTTCAATAACGATATCGATCATGCCATCAAGGAGGGGTTAAGGTGACTAAATTGGAAGCAAGAAAAGGGTCATTAGTAATTTAACAAGCTTTCAGTATAAAAAAATAACTCTATTCTTGAGTGCTTGAAAAGCGTTTCCATTAGAAAATTGTGGTTCATAACATTTAAATAAAACCTAAAACTAAATAGGATACGGTTATTTAAAAATATTTAGGGCTGTATGTATCAATCGTATATGTTTCGTACTTTAGAGCAGACGTTAAACTTTCGGCTGATATGTTAGATATTATTCGTTCAGCCTAGTTGGAGCTTTTATGGAGGTTTGATATCATCTGACAGTAATGATTTTTGCCTAAAATATACATTATACAAGAAAGAATGAAGCCTTCGATGTTTCAAAACACCTAAGCAACAATAGAATGAAGCTCAAATTCTGTTGATTTAGAAGTATTAGAGTGTTTAAGTCGCCATACGATAAATAAACAATACAGGGTGGCCCATTTACGGTTACCCATTTTTTTTAGGTAGAGGATATCATCATCATGTCAGCCGAACGACGCCCACTGCTGGGCATAGGCCTCCCCCAAAGATCTCCACAACGATCGGTCCTGCGCTGTCCGCATCCAGCGGCTTCCCGCGACCTTGACAAGATCGTCGGTCCACCTTGTGGAGGGCCTGCCCACGGAACGTCGTCCGGTACGCGGTCGCCATTCGAGAACCTTTCCGCCCCAACGGCCATCGGTTCTCCGCGCTATGTGCCACTGCCACCACTGCCACCCACTGCCACTTCAACGATGCAATCCTTCGAGCGATGTCGGTTGCCTTAGTTCTCCTGCGGATCTCATCATTTCTGATTCGATCAAGCAGGGAAACACCAAGCATCGCTCTCTCCATTGCTCGCTGGGTGACTTTGAGCCTTCTTATGAGACCCATAGTAAACGACCACGTCTCACTCCCATATGTCATTACTGGCAACACACACTGGTCAAAGACTTTCGTCTTGAGACACTGAGGAATTTCGGACGCGAATATATGCCGGAGCTTCCCGAACGCTGCCCATCCGAGCTGGATTCGACGAGAGATCTCTTTCTCGAAGTTGGACTTACCTAACTGGACTGCCTGTCCCAGGTAAACATAGTGGTCAACAACTTCGAGTGGAATGTTCCCAGCGTTAACTGGAGCGGGTGCAACATGGGCATTGAACATGATTTTGGTCTTGTCCATGTTCATCCTAAGACCCACTCTCAGAGAAGCATTACCGAGATCTTCGAGCATTATGTTCAGGTCTTCCAAGGTCTCAGCCATAAGAACTACATCATCGGCGAATCGTAGGTGTGTTAGGTACTCGCCATTGATGTTGATGCCGCGTCCTTTCCAGTCCAGAAGCTTGAAAATATCCTCCAACGCAGCTGTGAACAATTTCGGAGAGATGACGTCTCCTTGTCTCACACCTCGCTGTAGTTGGATCGGATTAGAGCTCTGGTTCTGTAATCGGACCGACATGGTGGCGTTTTGGTATGGGTACCTAAGAACCTCGATGTACCTGTAGTCTATTTGGCACCTTTGGAGAGACTGCAACACTGCCCAGGTCTCAATCGAATCGAAGGCCTTCTCATAGTCCACGAACGCTAGGCAAAGTGGCAAGTTATACTCTTCGGTCTTCTGTATAACTTGCCGCAGCGTATGAATGTGGTCTATGGTACTATAGCCTTTTCGGAACCCGGCTTGTTCGGGAGGTTGGAAGTCGTCAAACCTGCGAGCGAGACGATTCGTAATGACTCTCGAAAACAACTTATAGATAGAGGATATCATAATTACTTATTAATTAGAATCTCTATTCTCTATTCTAGGCCCAGCAGAAATACGTAAAGGCTGGTGTCATATTTCCAATATTTGTCACTCCCAATAGCACAACTTGTGTCACCTATAAAGTCAGTATTGCCAAGTGCAAAGATAAAACTAATTTAATATGTACTTACAGTTCATTTCTAGCCTAACAATTTTCTCCTGAGGCGGCACTAGCACTGTGTTAGCCGCTCGACACTTGAAGGTGGTGTTGAGGTCTTCTCTCTTCAGATGCTGTAACTCAAGGCGGTTGACCACAACGTGGGTGTCAGTCTTCACACCGATGTGCTGGGGCGCTGGTGTGCCGTCGATTAACCACGTCACTACAGGCTCTGGACGGCCTGGCAATAGAAAATATATAGAATTAAAAATTGTTTTAATCTTCACTTTTGACCGTAAGGTCTTTTTTCAGGAACCAATAACATATTTTTTTCATTCGTATTACCGAATAATCAAAATCAAGGAACCTATTCTTAATTAAAAAGAAGCCATAGCAACAAAAACGAAAGAAGTGGTAGCAACTTCTTTGCACCTCGAAAGTTTTTATTTTATTGTAATTGTAGTTTAAAATATTCCATACCTTAGCTCACACAAATAATTTGCTTCTGATGACCGAGATTGCAAAAACAAATTCTTTACAAATAAATCGATGAGTATTAACCTATTTACAAACGAATATCACCATATTTTACTCTACCTCATTGAATTAATTAGATCAGCAACATAAATACGCCCTAATGACCTTCCTCTATCCTCTCTACAAATGAAATAAAGCTAATTTAATATACTTACTCTCTTCAGACAAAATAAGAAAGAAAAGGTGAAGATACTCGGAGACGTGACCGCTGTGTTATTTTTCAACGAAATATCGTGGACTTATCCCTTGTGCAAAGGCTATTCAACAACTGGGGGAGAATGGTGCAGCGCGACACTGGCTCAGAAAAATAAATAGGTGAGCTCGGATATTGTTTTATTTATTTTGAAACCACTTAATATACCGAAAAAACAATATTTTAACGAATCTGAAAATAAGTTGGCTTTAAAATGTTTATTCTATAGTATAAATGTATATTCTTACGCTTTTTTAGTTTTTATTTAAATCAAACGATTAATTTGCGTTTTTCTACTGCGAGCTGAATTTGTGATAACAGCAATTTCACTTTATGAATTATTTGATGACTAATTACTCGTATTTAAACACACAGTTGAAACACCAAACAAAACAAAACATTTTTAGTGGCACATCATTAGGAAATAATAACAAAAAGTCTTAAATTCGTTGTTGCTTGGTTGACTTTTCCGTCCACCGTTTTATAATTTTCTTTTTGCGCAATAAAATAAAACTGAAAAAGTTGACCAGAATTACTGATTTACCACATTAATAACCGATTCGTGCTACTACGCCTATCTTTTGGAAACACCAGGAGTAGATTTTGTACAAACGTTTACTTAGCGAACGTAACAGCGCGAATCTAGCAGGTGATCTGACGTGTACAAAATTAGAATTCCCGTATCTACTATCTGGACTGGCTTTGGCGCCGTTTGACGCTGTGGAAGCCACATAATTAAATATGGGCCTGATAAGGCCAAAGGCTAAATTCCTCCCGTCCGCGCGGCTGCATCATCACAATTGTTGGGCACACAGGCAACGATAATCCGGCCCTGCCTGGCTCCACGCCAGCCCGCCCATACTGCGGACTTTTCAATGAACCCATTCAGATGGAATATCTCTTCCAATGTTTCCATAAAAGAAATCAAGCAATAGAAAAATTGAACTGAATTGTTCGCGATGACGTCACGTTTTGATTCCGATAGAGGGGTTGGCTTATTCACCACTGATGTAATAGCTAGAGTGTTGAAGTTGATTGTGTTTTACTTTGATAAAGTATCTGCAGAGTTTTGCAGTGGAGGAACGCTTGCTTCATCATGCCAGTAAATAAAGCCGTAAGTATTATTATTGATAATTTTGGCACAACGCGAGATGACCACTGGGATAAGAAAAAGGTTTAATCGTTAAACAATGTCTAGGTTCTCTTTAAATTTGGATTTTTTATCGCCAAGAGCTTTTCTTTGCGCCGAATGGTTTTCTGGTACCCATTGCTTTTTTTCAGCTCACAGTTTTTTGGCTACAATCCTGGGATTATAATGTAAATAGTCAGTTATACATTTTGTAACAGTTTTTTAAATGAGAAGTACCGCATTGTTTTCCATTCAAATCCCTCGTAGGGACTATTGAAAACCAATCAAAAATACTACTATTTACGTATCGTTTTTATTGCAAAAACATTGAAATACAATCTGGTCCGGCCTATCTTCATAGGTTTGTAGATTTATTTCAGATTACACCAGATCAAAACCTGCGCACCCCGATATCAGATATAGAATATTTTATGAATGGTAGCGGGGTCATATTGCAATATGAAACTTTTTGAGCAATGACCCGAACAGCGCACAAAAGGTATCAAATACCATTCAATGGTAGTCGAAGCCTTCGCAAGATGCCAGATTGAATTCAGATATTGTTCAAACACAAATGAAATGGTTGTCGGTTTTTAACATCGAACTGTGTATTCATCTGTATAGGATTTTGCACAGTGACTTACTAGTTAATTGTGACATCCGCTCGGTACTTAAGCGCAAATGAGGTAGTTAGTAACACTATTCAGAAGCCCACATTTCGCCGAGCCAATGAACATTAGCTGAACCTAAACATGGTAAGGGGAAATTGGAATCATTTGCATTAGTTCTTTTTCTGTTTTTTGTATGTGACTGAATGTGCCAAAAGCACCTTCTCATTGCAAACACACTTTTTATTAAAAAACGTTAAAATGAAACGTTTCATTATAAACTGCCAAATAATTACTTCACAGAATTTGAGCCTTTGATGCCGCATTAACAGGAAGGGTTTTTAGTATAAAAAGAACATTTCAACATAAACAACTGTTTCGATTGGTTTCAAAATCGAAGTAACTACAAAATTATTATATGTGTATGTGGAACTATATTTTTGGTTAAGGTCGGTTTTAAAAATATTTATGTAAGGAACAGGGTGTGAAGTTCCTCATTCGCCATCTAAAGGGAGGATCCTCCGACCACACGTTTTGTGGTCAGGTTCTTGCATAATTCAGTTATGTATTCAATCGCTCGACTAACCATAATATCGCGATGGAGTAAATGTAAATGTCGCCTCTAATTCTTGGAATATTTTCCTATGACATAATTTATGATGTGAGAACATCATCTCAATATCATTATACATATGATTTGTTTTATAAGATATTACCGGAATTTTTCTATGTAAATAAACCAATGGGAGATTTTTGCTTCCATTGGCCACTCTTAGCAAAAATCACCCTTTTAAATGGTAGCGGTAGTGGCCAGGAAATGGCCCCCCTAAGTGAGCGACTACATTATTTAACTAACTTTCAAAACTGAATATTCTGAAACGCGAGTTCAAGGCTGTCTTCTAATATTTTAATTTTCTTATTTCATTTTTGCGAGAGCAATAAACGTAGCCACTTATCAAGTAAATCTTCTAAATGTTCAAGTAAATAAAATATGAGCCCACTAAAAATAATAGTTCTAACGCACGACTTTTAAATGTAGATTTATTATGTATAACCTATTATTTCATTTTTATAACGGTTCACAGAACCTTACTGTAGAAATATTTTATAGAGTAAAATCAAGTAAAATTGTTCAAGCGTTACCAAATGTAAGATTGCCTTTTATAAAACGATCATATTTTTCTTTTTACCTTGCGGCCATGGCATACTAAATTTTGATTCGATATAAAAACATTTTTTTGTAATTCCATTTTATTTTCACATGAAGAATCTTTCGTTGATTATTGGTTTTACATAGTAATAGGGTTTTGCTAAGAGACACCACATGGTACGTTTGTCAAGACGCGGTCCCGTGTCTCACACGCTTACTCCAATGGTAATCGGTTCTACGGAAAACGTGGCAAGCGAACAGCTATTTCTGTTCTTCAACTCTGAATTTACCTCTAATCTTAGTTGCTTTTCTAGTGGCTAGGTGGGACCTACACCACGAATAACGTGGGTGTTTTGGCTTGAAAGAAAAGTAAAAACAAATGAGATAACTCACCACCACGCACTTCACATACAAGCACCAAAGCCACTCCTTCCTCCAAGGGCCCCACTACGCCTGATACGTCTGCTCCAGATTTGTCGTAGAGCAGCATTTGATGCGGTGGCACTGAAACCAAGTAATTTTATTTAGTTTTTAAGTAAAAATGTTATTAAGCATGGCTGGTTCAGTCACCATAAGAAATATTGTAGCCGACAGTTAATAAGTTCAATATTCCCAGGATATGATTATTATCTGAACATTCATCACTTCATCAATATCTGGACAGATGCTAGCTCATTGTAGTCTCTATCTTCCATACACACGTGACAAATATCTGTCTTGTTCAGGTATTATAGGTATGACAACTTGGGTAGCTGTGAAACTGTTCAGAAGTATTTGTTGACCCTGAGTGCTTCAATATATCTGATGGCGACTGTACAACAGTACAAAAAAGGAACAGTTTTAAATGGGCAGATGCTCGTACATACCAATCAATACAAGGAGAAGAATAATGGATCGAAAATAGCTTATTAGATAAAGAAAATAATTATTATGCCCACAACATTACTTCCCAGATTCAAGGAATCGAACGTTATTATCTTTGATAAAATGATATCAGAATAATATATTGGGATTGATTCTCGGGAAAGCAAACTGACATTATTTGATTTACTTTTGAGCCTACATTTACTTTAACAATTTCATAGAATAAAATAGTTTACGTCATTTTTTTCTCTTTTTCAGCGTACACGTGTTTTATATAGTTTTATTAATATCATCACAAGTAAAAGCAAATGCCAGCAATTTTTGCCTTATTACTTTTGCCTTGCTACTTTATTCAGCAATTGCTTTTTAAACTCATAACGCTGTATAAAGCTCCTACAAATAAATTAAAAAATGAAATAAGGTTTGTAAGTGGGGAGTAAACTACCGCTGAGTTATTCAAAGGAATTACCCTATTCAAGGCGACGAAAGACGCAGGCAAAGGAGATGAGGGGAGTAAATTTCTTTTACCCAGAACAAAGCATTTAAAAGCGGCCCACATAGCATATATGCAACTCCATGGGAATCCATTAGAGCCTGTGTGAGAGGCAATTTGCTATGGAGCCTTTTGTCAGCAAAGGAACATTACACAAAGAGATTCCGCGTAATCATTCTTATTCATAACACCATAAAATACATACTCAATTACAGAATCGAGGGCTCTCATTTGAAGCGTCAAATAATAATCAAATCTCCTTCGTACATTGTGTTTCGGTTTAATATCGACGTGAGTTCGATATTGCTTTTGGATATCTCTCGATCGTGTAAGCCAATAAGATGGTATTAAAGATAAGCTGATGTTGCAGTACCTTTGTTGTTAATATGGTACGTTGTGTGACACAGTATTCCCAAAGCTACAAACGATTAGTTTCGAGATAAGTCTAGTTTCTACAGAATACCTAGTTGTACTATATTTATATATTTATATTTTTTCTATATATATATATTTTTTCTTGAAATAATTATTACAAACGTACAGAAATAATTAGTGTACCTTACGTAGGTACACGTCTGCATTAGTTTAGAAAAAAATGTAAGGTAGAGGAAGGTTATTAAGCTAAATCTTGAAGATTTTTATTGTAATGGGAAATATTAAAGATACCCGTGTAACTAGTAACTACTTGAAACCATTGGCAATTACTTACTGCAAATGCCTTTTTTAATTGCAATGAAGTTTTTTTAACCTTCAAGTAAAAAGAGTACAAAACAGCAATGTTACTTTAAATTTCTTATTCAAAACCTTAAATATTCTCCGCCACCGAACAAAGGTTAACCCAAAGCCAAGGTTCAAAATTGCTGTCTAATAAATTTTATTAGGCCAACAAATGAAATTACAGCAACTGATAGCGCTCAGACAATTTGATCTATTCAAATCTAATTTCCTTTTAAATTTAACCTGTCTCGTGCAGATTTTATCTGTGTCATCGTCGGCAGCATCGTTTTTATCAGAGGCCGGGAGCTAGATCCCGACAGTTCATAATTAAAACGTCGGCGGATGTCGTTACTCGGCCGCGGCTCCCCACGATTCATCCGTAATGACTAAATTGATTTGCTGTCGCCGCCTCATAAAATTTTTATTTAGATAGAAACTTTCCTTTTATTACTGGCTTTGTTTTTTCCATCAAATGTAACAGTTCTTTTTCTGAAGTACCCCACTGGCAAATTCTGATAAGTACCTATGTTTCACTTCGAAAGTAGCTCAGCTAAATTCCTTTTACTCGTATTTGGTTTCAGTTTACACAATAAAGAGGTATCTATAGTGTCTTTATGTGCTGTTACTTCTTCATTATGGCTTTAAGCTTGAACTTTTTAGACTTTTAACTTCCTATTTAGGTTTGATGGTGATCTCTGGATAGTAATGTTAAAACATTTATAAAATTACCATGAACAAAAAACTGTTTGTAACCGACTTTATAGCTCGTCAGCTTCAAAGCAAAGAGGATTAACATGAAATTAACAAAGCTTAACTTTTAATTTATCAACTGCACTCCTTTCTAAGCGCTGACAAGTTTCAAGCAGCGGGTCAGAACTGGTTTGCGAGCTGAAGCCAGAGGCTCTTTAACGTCTACACTATGCACACAAAGTTTAATGTTTATTCGCTTTGAGGCTGGTTATATGACTTCCGACACCAAGTTTATAAAGCTAACCTTGTCGAGGATTTTAAATACGCTAAACAGTTTAATCTGCTTAGTAAGCAGTATTGAGTTCCCAAATACTACTCTTTTATGAGGATGTGGTATAGAACTCCTGAAACATCTCGATTCATTGTTTAGTTCAGTATCCGCTCATTTGATTTTAAATTACGAATCCATACTTCAATCTTGTTTTTTTACATAGACCACTCTACACTCAAAATTCCGCAGGATCAAGTTTACTTAAGGAAATAAATAATACGAGTAGATTGTAAAACCACACATCCTTCTTTCACAACTTGCCTACAGGCTATTTATCTGCACTCAAAAAGATTGCATAATGAGGCCTTAAAATGGCCTTGTAAAGACGTGATGCTCTGCAGCAAACCCACCTAAAGCTTTTTATGTTTAATGACAAGGTGATTTACTATATTTTATGTTTAAATTTGTAGCCTAAATTTTCAAATCAAAGGGCCTGCAGGAGAGCATGCTCTCCAGCAGGCAGCAGGCACTTTGATTTGAGTTACATTGGCACTATAGATATACAACATTTAAAATGTAGCCTACAAATCTATATATAAAATATAGTAAATCTCCTTGTTTATTTAACATAAAGAGCTTTAGGTGGGTTTGCTGCAGAGCATCACGTCTTGTAAAGTCGCTGTTTCACTTACCTATAACCGTCAGTCGTATTTGAAAGTTCCTCGTAGGTGAATTTTTAAAGTCCACTCGGCACCGGTAAACACCTTCGTCATCCAATTGCACCGAGTTGAGGGTCAGGGCAGC
This sequence comes from Udea ferrugalis, assembly GCA_950022985.1. Classification (NCBI taxonomy): domain Eukaryota; kingdom Metazoa; phylum Arthropoda; class Insecta; order Lepidoptera; family Crambidae; genus Udea; species Udea ferrugalis. Next base: position 8,339,763 of record OX465533.1, read on the forward strand.
AGGCCTGGCAACTGTCGCGAAGTAAGCACGTGGACCGAAGGCTCCTGGATCTGACCATTGTAAGGCTTTGTTGAACGACCTCCCTCGAACGTCGAAACTGGCCAAGAAAATATTTATTTTAGAAACACGGATCGTTTGCTTATTCAACTTATTTGTTCAAAAATTATGGTGATAAGCATTTTAAAACTTTACTGAAATATCTTAAGCTATTTAACTTCACATAAAAACTTGATATCTATTCATAGAGTTTTATAAATGTATGTCTCTCCTATCAAGATCTTAGCTAGAAAAGTCGATAGGTTTGTTGTGCTGACAAAATGTTGAATAATGATTTTAATTGTTTGTAGAAAAAATATATTTTTTAAAGGCTTGTCACTTTCACAATGTTCTTTGAAATAAATTACTAATAGGATATTTTGTTTAACAGAAAAACAAAAGCGGTAGCATTGGAAACAGAAATGTAGGTTAATGGGCGGCTATTGCTTACAAGCTACGAAACTGTTACACGTATTGTCACTTTGGATAACAGTAGACTTAAGGCTGCACGGTTGGGGTTACCAATGACTGGCTTTCCTTCCCCGCTACATCAACCACCCTCCACTACATTCAACGTACAGTCAGCATCAAAATTATGTGTGCTAACAGAGTGGTCAAAAAGGTATATTGGTTCGTGAAAAGTAATTTGTAATACAACAAAAACAGAGTCGTATGTCGTTTAAAGTGTCACTAAAATCTAAGCGTCTGCACATAATAATTTACATACTTTTGCACATGGGCCACAAAACGCTTCGCCACAAAATGTCAGCACCTGTCATGTTTCTATAGTTTGGCGTGTGGTGGCCACTTCACCGTGTACGATGAGTCAATATCAAATGTATAAAAAGTGAAGGAAATATGCCAATGGCAGCGTTTAATGGCGTGTAGCATTTGCCCGTGTGCGGGGATGCTAAATCGGCATAAGATATTGAGTACGTAATTTCTAAAATACTTCAGATAAGTAACATTAACAACATAGTAACATTCTGGCGGAGGTGCCCGTGGCGCAGTTTAGACAGTGATCGGCGACGATCGCTGTTGTAAAGCAACACGCGCCGGGTTGAAAATGGGATGGGTGACCACCCCGACCGGAATTTAGTAATGTATATTTCGGGCATCTCCGTGCTTCGGAAGGCACGTTAAGCAGTTGGTCCCGGTTGACGTCGCTAGATGTCAGTCGTTAAGCCTAGTCAGAGGCCTTAGACCGGCCTGATAAGATCTGACATTGGGTTGCTCACTAACCTTACACCCCTCCAACAATCCGCACTGAGCCCGCGTGTTGGAGTATGACTCGTTCCACCTCATAGTTGAGGTGAGGCCTGTGCCCAGCAGTGGGACGTATATAGGTTAATGTAAGTAACATTAATGACCAGTTTCTGCACACCGCATATCATTTCGATGCTAACTGTACTTTTTCTGTCCTACTGTAGAAGGATCGCATACAATTTAGTGGAATATGGACAAACCACAAACATTCACTGTTTGGTGTGCAATAAACACACTTAACATTATCTAACCATAGAAATGCAAATTGTACGTCACAGAGCTCCATAAAATATTCAGACCCGTACATTACATGCAATGTAGCAGCATTTCAATTTCATTTCAGTCATTATAACACTGTGTAAATTTTAGTTTCACGATCATAGAAATTTAGTGGAATGGCACCATTGGTGGAACAATGGTTAGGAATCGGTCATTATGAGCTAATATGGCGTATGTTTTAATGTTGTCATGAAAGTTTGTGTGCTATTCGTGTCACATAACTTACTGAACGTTGCCTAATGTACATTTATTTCGAGAGGGAAATGTCGAATAATTTTTAAACTGTGAAATTCAAATTGTGAAAAATAAACTCTTTATAACATAAACCTTGTTAGTCTTAACTTAATTTTTGTGACACATCGTGTAGGCACTACCTTTGTATCATAAAGAGATTAAAACACAGGAACGCTTTGATAAAATTTGCGGGTTAACTAAATTCAGGCTCATAGAAGTATATTGCTGTTGTTTCATTTTAAGATTGGCATGTTGCCTATTGAAGGATATAGAAATAGTCGTACCTATGTTTAGTACGTTAATTCATTTTAAATGCTCGAAGCTTATGAAGCAAGAAGAATGGCGGGTTAGAAAAGCACGAAGTATTTATTCAACAAACATTTATTTTCCATTATTTCATGGCATCAAAATTCTTTCTGATATCACAGTCTAAATGAGAAAACGTAAGTACCAACTCAGCAGGCCTGATACCTAATTCATTATCTCTCCAAATGTCAAATCCTAGAAAAAAGAACGTCGCCAGAAGTTTTTCAATTTCCGGACCGGCCACGTTTTCTAAATTTACCGACCTCCGTCCTAATTTATACCGCAAGAAGCTCCGCGAAAGATGATTTTGATTGTACACCCCGCTGTTCTTAGGTGAATTTAACAATTTAAGTGCGCTTTTACGACGGCGTTATCCGGTGGAAGGCGTCTCCGTTATTGCCTTCCAGGTAATTATAATTGCAATCCCGCATAATCGTTGCGCCGGAGCTATTATTTTCTTAAAACTTGCTTTCCATACTCGATGGTTATAACACAAAAATAATGGCGTATTAAAAAAACTTGAAGTATAACACAAACGTTTATTTTCCATTATTTCATGGCATCAAAATTCATTCTGATATCAGTCTAAATGAGAAAACGCAAGTACCAACTCAGCAGGCCTGATACCTAATTCATTATCTCTCCAAATGTCAAATCCTAGAAAAAAAGAACGTCGCCAGAAGTTTTTCAATTTCCGGACCGGCCACGTTTTCTCAATTTACCGACCTCCATCCTAATTTATACCGCAAGAAGCTTCGCGAAAGATGATTTTGATTGTACACCCCGCTGTTCTTAGGTGAATTTAACAATTTAAGTGTGCTTTTACGACGGCGTTATCCGGTGGAAAGCGTCTCCGTTATTGCCTCCCAGGTACTTATAATTGCAATCCCGCATAATCGTTGCGCCGGAGCTATCAACTCTACGTTATGGGGAAACGATAATGACAGTAGACTTGATTATGATTTAGCTGAGAATTTTACTAAAGATTTCACTTTACACTAACCTTTTTAATACATATACAAGTATTATATCGGCTTAAAACATTTTGCTAGAAATTAGCTTCAATGGCTTCATCTATTTAAGGATAAGATTTGAAACGTGTAATGGATAAACCCAACTACTTTTATTCTAATAAGCGTTTTAAGTATGTTGTAAAACTTATTAATAGTTGAAAGCCTTTTTTATTGTGTAAATCATTGTAACATAATGCTTAAAAAGACGTTGATCTTTTGACCTTTTACCTTTCTTCACCACCACACGACAGCTGATTGTTTTGTTCCGAATACTTTACTTATTCATTAATTTAATCGGTCTTGTGGCTATAAGTATTGCTTTCATAAAGTTTGCTAACGTTTCGACTTCTACTCGGATTGGGTTTACATCAACGTGCATTAACTGGGCTCTTTGCATTCCGAATGTACTGTGTAAGAAACCATCAGAAAACGTACAAGAAACCAAGGCTTTAATGCCACTAGACCATAATACAATCCGCTACAACACTGGGTTCATAAGTACGCGTACATCTCTACATTGCCGCCTCATGAATAGAATCGACTCGTCAAGATACTCGCCAACCATCTAAGGCAGACCGCTGGCCCGCGTTCGTGATTAAATCCCCTCTGGCAGGGACATTGAAAACCCCGCGGTCCAAATCGTCAAGTGTGATTTCCTTAACGAGGCCTCCTAACGTCTTAAGTGTGTTTCGTTGTACGAGTAGGTGAGCGTCTACGTTAATTGGATCGAGTCGGCTTCCGTTGATCCGTTTAAGGTGCCACCGAACGGTTCATTAGGTACGAGTTAAACTGATAATTAAATACGTATTCTTCGTTTCAAAAGACGTTGTGGGAAATAACGAGAATGCAATCAATCTAGAATTGGTGCAATCGATCATTTTGTCACGTGATTCGTTTTTTTGTAAGTATATAGGTATTATTGGACCACATTTTGATGTGTTGCTTGTTTGTTTACATTCAATAAGTTGCTCACGCAAGCTAAAGTACTTGATGGCATGTTTTTCTAATTTATTTATCAAGTTTGTCATCTACAGTCTTTACTGAACCTAGGCACTCCCCATAAATTTTCAGAGCTGTTCCGGTTGTATTGGAGGTATTCCAGAGTATACCTTTATGACCAAATAGCAATCCGTACTCTTTCTCCATTTAGGGAGCATGACATTATCTCATACTTAACAGAAACTTACCTATAAATAGGTTTTCCACCGCTTTTCCTGAACCACAACACCATGTAGACCCGGTCTTCGTTCGCGTCGGGAGTGACGTCACAGGGCAGTGACGCTGTTCGCCCAAGCACTGCATCCACGTCTACCGTCGACACTAGAACAACGGAAAACAAATGTTAAGGGATGTTTTTTTACTATTTAACTAATTTGTTAAATGAGTATCGGTAGGTACATATTTCTGATTTTCTAAAAACAGACATTGTTTGGACTTCGTATTGCAATGCTTAGCTCGTACTTTACCTGATTCTTGTAACCCCATGTTAGCCAAAAACGATGTCAAAATTTTGTTTATATTTCGTAGAGTGAATTAAAAGCTATCTATGATTGAACAAATGAACCTGAAAGTTGTTTAGAATTACACTGAAAACAAGACACAGTGGCGCACAATCCCGCGTTTGCAACGAACTGTCAAAATAGTACATTGTTATCCTAGGGGTGAAAGTAACTTATTTAGTCCCGAGACGGGGTTTGGCGCCCGGAACGAAGTGAGGGCGCCAATAGTTCGAGGGACTAAATAAGTCTTTAACCCGAGGTAAACACTGTGCTTTTCATTACAAATACGAGGAAAGTAAAAATAAAAACATTAATTAATTCATGAAGATGGAATTGCCGCTTTCCCGCCTATTTTGTTTGTTTTTTTTTCTGTGGCCGGCCCGCTATTCAGCCATTATTTTTTATTTCCATCATTGGAAAAATGGTAAATATTTTGCTCAAAGCTAAGTTATTTTAAAGAAATTGTTGAAACTTAATTTTAGTAAAGTTATTTAAATCTCTAATCAATACTTAACTTTAAGTTATTTCAATTTTACATCGTGGCTGTATAGAAAGTTGGAACATAGTTCAATAGTTTAGTGAAAAAAGAACTAGTTTTTTTAAAAATAATATGACAGTCTGTCAGTTGAAAGTGATTCTCCCTAGGGATGAAAAGTATTACTTTCAGCCCGCTTCTCAGGTCAGTAATGACCTACTTTCAGAGTATGAGTAATGAAAATAAACTTTTAACGTTTTCGCGCTTTGTTACTGGCCAGTAACAAAATCTGTGTAGCTTGCGTTCCAAGTTATATATTTTTTTCAAATAGACGATAAAGGTTAGGATAAAACTTTTTACAACAGTCAAGAAATGTAATGTGCAAGCTACTTCACTGCTATTTTTTAATGAAAAATTTCTTCTTGCAATAATGGAAACCCGTCAAGAGATCTTAACAATATTAAAGCACTAGCCATTTGCAACCTGTCATCTTGTAAATGAACCTGCTTCATACGAAGTATTAAAAAATACAATTAAGTACCTACCCAAGTTTCAAATTTAATAAATTAAGTTCTCTATCCTGTTCATTACGCGGTTAAGAAGCAGTTGACATTCTCAGGGTTGACCCATTTACATTAAGAACTTATCTGGAAAGGGGACGTTAAACAAAATTTATTACACCCTGGACAAAAAAATACTGAGCATAAGACACTTTTCTACGGTTTATAATGAAATAACGGCGGGAAAGTGAAGAAAGGAATCCCCCGTGTAATACATTTATTCATTACGGAAGTAATATTATGAAAAAGCGGATAAGTTTAATTTAACTTTCTACGTAAAGGGTTCTGTACAATTATTAAACGATTATCATAATAAAACACATAGTTTGTTTTGAAACCTTTTTTCTGATATTATTATATCAAATAGGGATCAATAACGGAAACTCTAATAAGTACTATAAATATAGAGTCGGATGTTGTTTGTAGCGTTACTTATAGGCAATCTGTAACACGTGAAAGACTATTTTCATACTCTGAAAGGTGACAAGATTTTATTCTGATTCTGTACCTACACAGATTCACCGTGGAGTTTGATAATTTGGCTTAAACAGGCTACTGATAGCTTTTTTTTATCTGTGATTTGCCATTATATCCTTGCCCCAACTCGAAGCTTACTCGAAAGCCAAAAACTAAGCATTACATTAAATTATATATCTAGTTCAATGGAAGTAAACTTTTCAAAATATATTAATTTCTGTTGAAGAACATCAACACTGTAACATTGAATAAAATGATAAAAATTGTATGAAAATAATAAAAATCATCATCATCATGTCGTCCATACCGTACCCGGCAACACCTGCAAGCCTTTCAGGTCAAGTCTTACTGGCGATGGGCTCTGATGTACTGAACTTCGTTTTAATAATTCGGTTGCAAGACACCCTGTATAACTGTACGTGTAGGTATACGAAGGTTTTGACTTCGTCTTCCGTTTTTGGTGCTTTCTGAAATTACATCAAGGTCCATAATTATTATTATGGACCTTGATGCAATTTCAAAAGCAAGCAAATAACAATAGGACAGTAAAAAAGCAGATTTATTATAATAGTATTTTAGACAGTAAAGTTATTAATTTTGACTGCGGATCTCCACTACTCATTCGAATGGCAGTCAGACGGATGACTTAACTGCTTTAGGAGTATCATTTGTCTTACAAGACCAATTAGTGTTCCAAATTGCTTTCTTTTAGGGCCCTTTTGTATGGACCAAAAGTATTATGTTCATGTTTTAAAATAAATATATGCTTAGTACTATTTTGCACGCTCAGACCTTATAGTGGTGAATAGCCCTAATATTAGCAATAGTATACGACTGCATCAACATTTGAATAGTTTTGTACTTTTGATGCAGAAATAAATACATGATGATTTTTTCAAGTGGGCGTGGTGCCTCCCACATTCGAACAATTTGATTAGTTACTTTTATAAATGTATGGTAAATTTGAATTTGCCATGTAATGTTACATCCAAGAAATTGATTCTTATTTAAGGGTAAGCATTCCCCAGTTTTAGCATGACTAACAAACAGCAATCCATTTTGTAAAGATGTAATCAACAGTCCCTGCCTTCTATCAACTTAGTTTTGGGTCAGACGGTGACGTATAAAATATGATGTCAAATAGTCATCACAACACTCCAATCCATGCAAAAAGAAGTACTTTTCTCGAACTTATCGCTGACGTATATCTAAGATCCGATGTCATGATTGTAACATACTCTCCAGTGAAATTGTGTTAATTTATATAATCTTATTGACCATTGTCCGTAACTCGAGATAGATAGAAGGAATAGCGAAGAAAAATGGCATTGGAAAACATAAGATCGCTAGAAGAGCGGAAGAGATACTCGTAATGGTCGGTAGTGGCTGGAATTAGGTCGAGAAGATGAAATATACACAAATGGTCACGTTTGGGGCTTGTTGTTGTGCATTTGGTTCAGAACTTGCTGTTATTCTTTCAAAACGTCTCTTGAGACAACTTGCTATGTTTTACCCACATTCACATAATTCCCCTTACAGAACCACAACAGTTAAGTATCACAACCTTATAGACGATGCAATATCAGGGCCACCAATTAGCGAGCTGTCAGCACTGTAAACACCTTCAAAATCATAAATATCATTCCGAAAACAGGCATGTTTTATTTTTAAAATTATTAAATAACCATAAATATATACTGAATTAAAGACATTAACATTTTAATTATATTCACACACAATACATAGTACTCAAACATAATTCTACCACCGATGTCGAATTGTTGTTTCTGTACTGAGAAGGACCGACAAAAGCCTTTTTCATAGCACCTCATTATAATAAAGCAACTGTACGGTATTATGTTTTTTTTCATATTATATTTTAACGGTTTCACTACTCGCAGAAGTTGTAGTAAGTAATCACGATATTAAATGTCAAAATGTGTCCTCCCACGCAATAAAACCATATTTTGCGAAGTAGAGTTTTACTGCAGTCCGTGCTTGCATAACAATCCTATAGTAATAAAAGGTCAGCTTATGCTGGCAATGTGGTTATCTACTGTCTTTTTCAGTCATGTTTTGTTACCATTCATGTTAAGAATGCAGTGAAGTTCGAAAGTATGGGTTCAACTGGTCACTGTGGACTTGAATTTCTAATGAGGAATGATTTGATTGGTTAGGGAGCATACTAGATCGAACAACAAGTATGAATTACTGCATTCTTAACGCGCACGGACTATAAGTATAATTAGAAACCGAAATCCTGCTGCAATTAATGTGTATCTGACGATTGAACGGAAATCACCCTGGAAGATTCAATGTCATGGATAACGTTTTTGAAAGATTCAGTAAAGTCCCTAACTCATTCTAAGAAATTCCGCTCAAAGTTTTTACTGATAAAAGGTTTCTTCGTAGAATTCGTTGAAGTCTTCGTAGAAGTCTGATATTAATGTTAATATTTGTTTTAATTGATGTTGATTTTTGTTAATCTCTTATTTATAGTGTGTGTATCACGTTATTTGAAATTCTGTATGGGTGTAACTTGCCTGAATAAAGATTTATAATATATTTTATTATTAAATGGTCTAGTGGTTAAAGACTCTGGCTCGGAACCGGTGGTCCCGAGATCAAATTTGGTCGGAACACACCTACTTAGTGTTCACTCTACAATTTGCGGCTAACTCTCCGGTAATGGAAAACACCGTTAAGAAACCCAAGCAAACCCGGATAACGGCGGTATTCTCGCCCCTTACCACATTGGGTTCAAATTCCCTAGGCAAAATGTGGACTTCTGAGTGTTCCGTTCACCATGACGGCAACAATCAGTGTGCCTCTGACTAAGGGTGGTCGTGAGGGTATGTATGGGGTATCTTTCAAATATCTTAACATTTACCAATGATTACAGTTAAAAAATCAAAACATCACGACCACCCAAACGCGTTAGTCAGAGGCAAACTGCTGTTCGCCTTGTTGTAATGTTGAACGTACCATTCAGAAGCCCACACTTCTTCGAATTTGTGAACTCAACGTGGTAAGAGATGAACCTAGCGCCGTTATCTAAGTTGGATGTGCAACCGCATTTAAATAAACAAAAAGAGGAAGATACGGCATTCTCCTACCCTCACAAACAGGTCCATTGGACAATGTGTCAGCGTATTGTTTGCATGCACGTCATTCATACGTCAATGTCATGTGCCAGTTTTCGAATTCGCGATGTACAAGTATGAACGTAACGTAACTTCCTCTTTTTGTTTAGATCAATATAATCATAGGTTGGTATAATTTAAACATCGGATCAAAAAAACTTGTTAAATGTATATTTCCTAAAATACTCATTCTTAGGTTATTTTTATTTAAGCATTAGGGATAATGTATTATCATCTTACTAAAGATACAAAACCATTCGATTAAAAAAAAACGGACGGTCTGTTAATGGTCTCGGTAGCACAATGTTTAGTGCAGTCGCCCGGTTTGCGAAAGACGCGGGTTCGATTCCCGCCTGATGCCAAGACCGAATGTTTTTTTCTGGTTTTCTATACTTATTTTACTATTTAGTATTTTAAAGTATCCTGTATGAACTGTAAGATTACTGTTTAGGTACCTACTCGAGATGGTGGCGGAATCCGGATGGGTTCTCCACAATAGTTCGCGGGTGAATAGCGATGCTTAGGGGCGCCTTTGTTGCTCGGAATTGAGTTTTCACTTGTTTCATTTGCTTCGCTGGTTTGTGCCTAACGGTGAAACCCCGTTTTATTTAGAAAAAGCGTTTTTTTTTCAAGCGTTCAAAATACGAAATTTTGTTAAGACAGAATATGTTAATCTAAATAGATGTATCTAACGTTATGGAAAAAAAATGCGGCAAGCAAATAAATTGGGATCCCTTTCATTGGCATAATGTTTTTTGTCCTAAAATGGATTGGCAAAATGAAATTGGCATAATTTATTAAGCATAATATTAATTTTGCCGAATTTGGTTTTAGCATAATATGTATTGTGGCATAATTATTATTTAGCATAATGCATTGACGCATGTTTTTTTGGCACAATTTTTTTAGGCATAATGGAAAGTCGCATAACAGTATTTTATCATAATAGGTTATTATATGGAGTAAAAGTAGGTTTAGGTGCGGCGGGTGTGGCTATTGGGCCACCCGTAAGCCGCTTTTTAATGACCTTTTAGATATTATCTCATGTTGCTGGTGTTGCAAAACTCCATTATGCCTTTTTAAATTTATGGTTAATTATTTTATGCTTAATCATGTTTATGCTTATTGCATTTATGCTAAAAAAATATGCTAAAAACTGTTGTGCTTATTAGTATTATGCGAAATTATCATTAGTAGTAATTACATTATGCTCACTTATTTTATGCTTAAATTTTGTATGCTTCTTGACAGTGAACCAATAAATTAGATGAAACATCGTTATAAAAATCTCAGTTGCCTTCTGGTATGTTATGAAATGGTAGCAGTCACGTGAAACTCAGAAACTCAATAAAACATAAAAACACCAAAAGGTATGTCTGAGATTGTTCAGTGTTTTATTCTCTACTGTGAACTGTTTTAGTAACTTTAGGCTTTACCTCACAAAAAGTCGGGTTTCGAGTTAGACGCAAATAAAATTAGGTATAACTCAAAACTGGTGTATCGATTTTCATGGTTGTTAAATTGCTGGATTTTTGATGGCACAAAGTGTAATTTTTTGTAGTTTCTCAAACTACGCGCACGAATAAAAGCGTGCAAACTACGAGTATATCCCAGTGTTTTCCCCAGTCAATGTGTACCCCTACAGTCGTCAAAATAGGCATATCCCGTGAAACACTTGTCGTCATACAAGGCAAACTTATTCATAATAAACAACCCTTTTCATCTCAAACTCTCCGAATGAAGGGCCACGTACGTATAGCTTGTACGCCCTTTGCAGACAGTTATGAACACTTGAATTCAGATGTTATAAAACAGTTACCTCTTCTGCTGAATATTTGATAGCTTGATTTGACTCATGATTGAAAATAAATGCTCTTTCTTAAGGATGATATTTTGACGCATCGATAATTATTTACAGTCAACAGCACATCAGGTTACCCCATTTTCGTGTTTCCTCTCGCTCTTGCCAAATTTCATTTCTTTGCAATAGAGCAAGGAGAACTGATCGGAAATGGGTAGGTAGATTGATGTGTACCACCGTCCACCGTACAAGAAAATTTGATAGTCGAGGAACCATTATTTATGTTGGTTTTTCAATTAGGTTCAGGTTGATTTAGATGGTAGGTACAACGTTTTTAGCTTAATATGAAAAGTTATCTCAAATTGGTCTTATAATCGGCCTACAAATATTTCCAAAAATGATTGTACTAGTCAAATTTTGATTATACCTAAGCGTTTTTAACGTTATACTTACTCAAATGTATGAAACACAATAAGAGAGACGGTACCCACAAAAAAGGGGAAATGTTGCGGTAGCCACCCAACAAATGCACGCTTGTCTGTTTAAACAAAATCAGCTAATTCAAAAAAGAGTTTGCTCAACAAAACTGACTACAGTTGCTCATTCTTTCTCTATTCGCTCAAATGTTAAGAATCGCGTGATCAAAGTCATTCCTTGCTTTCGACGCAAACTCTATACGCCAGGCTTACCTAATAGAGGTACATGTAATAAGCACCTTGGTGTTTCGGGTCATAGTTCGCCGCTCTCTTGATGGACCCACGTTCGCCTCCTTACAACTATTGATTTATATTCCGCTAGGGGTCGCGACATGTTCCTGTTTGTTCCATTTCCTAGGAGAGTTATAAAAATGGTAAAGGTTCTGGAATAGCCACCAAGAGTCGTAAGTACTGGGTTTTGTACATTGTACCATATTACGCTTGACCGTTATCCAAGAACATTCTATCGGTTACCGGCCGCACTTTTTTTGTACCAGTCTTTAAATTTAGGTTAAAAGAACGTGTAATTTGAAATTGTAAAATTCATTGCAAATAAAACTATAGAGGGTTATATTACTTTTAGTTTGAGGTATTTTATCTTAACGTTACAATTTAATAGCAAATAAATTGTAACGTTGTCATCAAAATAATAAGTCGCACTTTTTAAAAAAACTTCAGAAAGTAAACATAAAATTCTAGTAAATAAACTTTGTAGTTCAGTAGCGATTTAGAAAAAACATACATTGATTTCATTGAACCTATACATATGATGTAGAGCCCCAATCGTGCTCATATTGAACAAGTGCCAAAATAATGGTTATTTTTAGCCACTCACAGGCAAATGAACAAGATCAGCTTATTCAGCCGCTCACACAACATCCGATATGGTCTAGTGGCTAGGATACCTGGCTCTCACCCAGGAGGCTCGGGTTCGATTCCCGGTATCGGAAAATGACTTTTTTACTTAATTAACATAGCAAAAATTTGTTATTTTTACTAGTTTTTAGGTTTGACCAATTTAATACAATAAGGTACTTATAGTTTTGAGGTAAGTTTCTACAAAACAATTTAATACGGATATTTTGAGCTACTTTAATCTTTTTCTCTAAATGTTTTAATCCAATTTCAATAAAATGTTTTGGCACCAGTATGATCTGCAAAACAATATAATCAACTGAGGTAATCGATTCATAATTCTGGGAATCATCAGGTAACCTCTCAAAAACCTTATTATATTAATTTGACCTGAGAACCACCAGAGTCGGTCAATAAAATAAATATTGTTCAACTTGATAATTTTATAAATAAACGTATGTTATCTCAATCTAACTTATCAGTTATGAAAGGCGTATTTGATATTTTCGATGAATTACTACAATTTATAGATTACAGGGTGATCCAAACAGATTAACAGCTATGCAGACAGAATAACAGCTTCCCATATCAGCTATTTTGGTTCTGGAGCGTAGATCTGCGTTAGTGACGTGGTCAATCAGTTTTTTTTTACTTTTATGCAGTACAAAATCTTTTACATTTCGTACTGTAGGTATAAGTTTTTGATATGTAGGTTATAATTATAAGACCTGAAAAATTAAATAAAATTCGCTGAAATCGTGTCTAAGATTCCTGCTGGGAATACAGAACAGAGATAAGCGCTGGATAAAGTCGAGTCACGTGTCACCGCAGGACCGCGGCCGACTTCGAGACTTCACGTGAGATCGGTCCCAATTGAATAATCGATTAGACTGGATCAATATCGGTTACGTTTGCCAATTTCTGGCTAGACAACAATCTAATCGGTATAGCTAAAACTTTACGTTTAACGGAGTGCGCTAATTTAAACCTAAAATCTAAACAAAAAAAAAACCCTAGTAAATTTGTATTAGGTACATAGGCGCTCACATCATTTTTTACAAAAGGGTTCCTTATGCCGCTAACATAAGACCCATTTTGCAATGCTTTTGTAAAGGTTGACGTGAGCGCCTCTGTACTTCTTTAAAATATTTTCAAATAAAACGAATAAACTGAAATGATTGAATCCGTTTGGGAATACAATGGCGAACACATTGAAATTGGACAGATTTTTTATTTGAATCGAATTCGAACAAACCTTTTCTTTTCTATTTTGAAATATAACTGTGAGGCTGAGTGATACAAATGAGTACATTAGAGTATTGGAAGTGCACAAGCGCGCCCATAATAAGGTTATTTTTGTTCATACCAAATAACTTGACATTACCTATTCTCTATAGTCCGTTCGCGTTAAGAATGCAGTGATTTCAAACTAATCCTTCTATCTAACACGCCCCCTAACCAATCAAATAGTTCCTAATTAGAAAGTCAAGTCCACAGTGACCAGTTGAACGCAAACTTTCGAACGCAAGGGTTGTGGATCTGTGTTTTTCTGTGTGCATCAGAATTATTATGTATTGATTATATGTAGGTATATGTATTTATTATATGTATATACAGGGTGTCCCGAAACGTAACGTCAAGCGGGCACGGGATGATAGGCTAGGTCATACCGGCTCTGGGAAAAATAAGGAAAAAAATCTATGTCACTTGGTTTAGTAATAATAATAATATTTTTGAAATTTTTGGAAATCGACACCCTTGACTAAGTTTTCATGTACTGTACTCAGAAATGACCAAATTGCGCAGCGTTTTATTTTTTTATTTCATCCTAGAAAACTATGCTTTCGATTAAAGTCACTTTTATGAAGATCAATTTTGGACATTTAGTAAAAAAAAATAAAGTTCGACTGAGTCATGGTTAAGAATTTTTATGTCACCTAACTTCATCCCTCATTTTCTTTAAAAAACATTACTATAGCATCCTTGGCAAGTTGTCTAGAAAAATAGTCCATTTCATCAAGATTTTAAAAAGGTAAAATACTAACAATTTCCTTGTCTTATCTTTCCATGAAAAATATTATGAACCAAAATGGATCGTTCAAAACTTGAACTAGGTGAAGTCTATTAGTATGCCTTACTTGGATGATAAAAGGAAAAATGACCGTAGGTTAGTGGCAGCGGCAAAAATGAATCTTTTGCTGTTGCTAAGCATTCCATGATTGGTCGGTTAATGTGATGGGTGACCACTCCAAAAAAAAAAAAAAACTTTTATAGCTTCTCCGTCCTTCGAAGGCACGTTAAGCGGTTGGTCCCGGAAAACGTTGCGTGTTCCCAGTGTTGAGCATAAGTGTCACCAGTTGAGGTCAGACTTATGCTTAACGTTCACGCTTACGCTCAACGAAACTATCCTGTATTGCTACAATCTCATACTCTAACACGTCTGCACAGTGAGCTAAGTGTGGATTGTGGTACAGTCACCGGCATCTCAGGCTACCTATTTCCGTTTTTTATCTCGCTCTTGCTGAATGAAATTTCTTTGCAATAGAGCAAGGAAGACTAGTAGTGTATTTTTCCGACATCTCCGTGCTTCGGAAGGCACGTTAAGCAGTTCGTCCCGGTTGGCATCGTTAGATGTTAGTCATAATGCTTAGTCGAAGGCCTTAGGGCGGCTCGATGACATCTGAGTTTTTTTTTATATCAGTGAATTTACACTCCTGCAACAATCCGCACTGAGCCCGTGTGTTGAGGTGCCTATTGAGCCATGTAGTTAGATGATATTAAGGCGCCCTAAGCCCTCTGAATAAGTTTCGCGGCTGACTTCTGCTGGCACCTTCAGCTGGGGACAACTGCTTAATGTCATGTGTACGGAGATACTATAAAAAAAAAATCGGACTGGTCCCCATCACATTAACCGACCAATCATGGAATGCTTAGCAACAGCAAACGATTAATTTTTGCCGCTGCCACTAACCTACGGTCAATTTTTCTTTTATCATCCAAGTAAGGCATACTAATAGACTTCACCTAGTTCCAGTTTTGAACGACCCATTAAGGTTCATAATATTTTTCATGGAAAGATAAGCCAAAGAAATTTATAGTATTCTACCTTTTTGAAATCTTGATGAAATGGGCTATTTTTCTAGACAACTTGCCAAGGATGCTATAGTGATGTTTTTTAAAGAAAATGAGGGATGAAGTTAGGTGACATAAAAATTCTTAACCATGACTCAGTCGAACTTTATTTTTTTTTACTAAATGTCCAAAATTGATCTTCATAAAAGTGACTTTAATCGAAAGCATAGTTTTCTAGGATGAAATAAAAAAATAAAACGCTGCGCAATTTGGTCATTTCTGAGTACAGTACATGAAAACTTAGTCAAGGGTGTCGATTTCCAAAAATTTCAAAAATATTATTATTATTACTAAACCAAGTGACATAGATTTTTTTTCCTTATTTTTCTCAGAGCCGGTATGACCTAGCCTATCATCCCGTGCCCGCTTGACGTCACGTTTCGGGACACCCTGTATGTATATATATTTTTTTTATTATTTGTATAGTTTAATTTAAGTATAGTATCGTTTATTTTAATAAATACCTATTATTTATTTGTGGTATTTATAATAGTAATTTCACCTTTGTCCTGTATTATTTGTGCACTTGCTTACTCGCTCTGTCATATTTCCTTTGCTTGTAGGTTGTCTGGAAGAGATTGCTTTTAGCAATAAGACCGCCTTAATTGTACATCAACGTATTCATGTTTTATCATCTGTAAATTTATTTGTTTTATGTGCAATAAAGTATTTCTTATCTTATCTTAAATCTAAAAATCACTGCATTCGTAACACGAATGGACTGTTGTCCTACTTACTCGCTTCCTCAACTATCGATGCCTTTGTCCAGCTTGAAAAGCAGCTGGGCTTCTTCTGGCACAAAAGTCAAACACTAGCAGGGTTTGATTGATTCCTTCTCAGTATTGCTGTGACGCTACTACAGGACTACTGAACAAGCTTATTGACCATAGTGGGATCCTGAAGAAGTAAAAGTATTTCTTTGAATTTATTAAGCACACTTTGAGCGATTTGCATATCAGAATCAGAATCAGAATCAGAATCAGAAATATCTTTATTTAAATAGACCTGTTACAAGTGCTTTCAAATCGTCAAAAACTTAATCAAACAAACGAAAATACACTTAATAATAGACTTAAATACTATAATAGGAATAATAAATAAATACACAGTATACAAACATAATGTGACTCAACCACCGGTGTCGGAAAGTTGTTTCTGTACTGAGAAGAACCGGCAAGAAACTCAGCAGTTACTCTTTTCAATATGTTCTGTACAATAATCCGTTAGTAAATTACAATTTTATTAAGTACACATACAGTTATACAATTTCAAGAAAATGGTTAGTGCACAAAATAATGTTAAATTATTAAAAGCAATTAACAATATTATTTAGAAAAGACTACTGGTTAACATTATAAAAAGGAGTTTTGAGGTTCACATCCAGTTATACAATTCAAAGAAAAAAATGTTTGGTTGGTTCACATTATTATGTTGAATCCGTATAATTGTTACAAAATGGCTAATTGGAGTCCGCGTCGAGCTGAGAGCTTACTCCCAGGCGTTCCTATCCATAAGGTAGTCGGCTGTGGTATAATATCATTTTTTTAATAAGACAGTTTTTATATGATGTTTAAACCTATGTAATGGTAACTTACAAATTGCTTCTGGAATTTTGTTGTAGTAGTGTATACCTTGCCCCATAAAGGAACCTAAAACCTTTTGTAACCTGAATAATGGAAGCGCAATTTTATTCCTATTCCTCGTATTTTTGTCATGTATGTCACTATGTTTAGTAAAGAGATTAATATTTTCTCGCACCAATATAATACAATTATAAACGTATTGTGAAGCCACAGTAAGAATCCCAACTTCCTTAAAAATATCCCTAAGCGAGGTCCGTGCACGAAGCTTGTAGATGGATCTGATGGCTCGCTTCTGAAGAATAAATATGGTTTGTATATCTGCTGCCTGGCCCCAAAGTATAATACCATATGACATAATACTGTGGAAATAGCTGAAATAAACCGATCGAGCTGTGTCTACACCTGTCAAAGATCTTATTTTTCTAATAGCAAAAGCAGCTGAGCTAAGTCTGCCTGAAAGCTTGTCTATGTGAGGGCTCCACTGTAATTTAGAGTCTATCGTCATTCCAAGAAAAACTGTTGAAACTACAAGCTCCATATCATTACTATTTATTTTCAAATCAATGTGGTTATTTCTAACATTAGGCAACTTGAAATTAATACATATAGTTTTGTTTGCATTTAACTGAAGGTTGTTGGTTGTAAACCATTGCAAAACCTCAGAAAGTGCATTGTTAACGTCATCAAAATTATCTTTATTTCTATCGACATTAAAAACTAATGATGTATCATCTGCAAAAAAAACTATGTCACAAAGGTCTCTAACGTAAAAAGGTAAGTCATTTATATAAATCAAAAATGAAAAGGGGCCCAAAATTGATCCCTGTGGAACCCCCATTTTGAGCAGTGATCCGGAAGATGAAGTGCCATTCACGTCGACTTTTTGAGTTCTGAAACTAAGATATGAAATAATTAAATCCAACGCTGTGTCTCTAACACCATAAAAATCTAGCTTACGTATGAGAGTGAGGTGGTCGACGCAATCGAATGCTTTGGATAAGTCACAGAAGATACCAAGAGCATTCTGAGCATAATTATTTAGTAAAATTAAATATTTAAACAAAACAAAACGGAAAACGTTTGAAGTTCCCTAGGTTTGTGTTTTGTTATTTTGTTCTAAAGATTCTTTGAAAAGTCCAAACAAAACAAGGGGTCACGTGCCGTCACGCCACGTTATTTAAATATCCAAGTTTATTAATTTCATAAGTTTTAAGGTTTCACTTGTTTGATATTTTTAAAGAAAAGAACACAAAAAAAGTTTTTGCTAATTGGCGTCTGGTACAAAAGAAAAAAAAAGACAAAAGTAGAGGTTATGAAGGCGCATTGGGTTGGCTAGCCTGTAGGTTTTGTACTTAAACAGGGCGTGGGATTGCAAGACCTGTTACGTATCATCGTGTTCATCAACATCAACAGCCACTTGACGTCCACTGCTAAATCATGCCGGTAGTATTAGGCCTATATTTACCGTTATTCTGCACTTTAATCAGGTTATTTGCCCGCCTTATGGGTATTTCAATCAATACTTTAGGCTATGTGGAGAGATTTGCTGTGAAGCTTTATTGACGTTTCACATTACAAAAAAGCTATAGGACCTTGAACTTGTCTGTCGGTGTTCTGCAAGATCGATTTTGTCGAGTGAGCAAGATCTCGTTCCACCACCTCCTCTTCTTTATCGGGCCACTAGAAACTCTCAGAACAGCTTTTCACCTCTGTGTTCCATATTCCAGAAATTCGTACTAACAGTTTTGGTAATACCTTCATTATGCTAACAGCGAAGTAGTGAAATGAGCTTTTACCTTACCAAAAGGAGAGTGAACATACATTTGTTAGACCAGCATATACCACCTTAGACCACATAATCACTTATGATCAGGTGAGATTGCAATCAGATAATGCCATTTAAACATAAAGTCTTTATCCGACTGTGCCAGAAGGAGGGTTATGTTTTTTGAGTGTATGTATGTTTATATAAAATAGTGTTTGGCACGCTCTGCAGCCAGTTCAAAACCTAGTTTTCATCAAATGCCTAAATAATTTTTGAATCTGGATTTAGGTGAACTTTTTCTAGTTGACTCAACTTTTTTCTAGCCTACCTTGTTTTAACGAAATCCGATACAGCTTATGCCAACAACGGATATCATATTCACTTTCATTGGTTACTTTATCAGATTCAGAGCATACCTCATGATTTAAATTAGGCAGTCAAGCTGACCCACTAACCCTCAACATAATGAACAAACCAAACGTTGTTATTCGTAACGATAATCCATATTATGTAAAACGGATGAAACAATAATTCGGTTTTCAATCCCTACCCGGAACATATGCATGGCTCCATTTTATTTGACGCTGTTCTAATTGTGTTCATGCGATCCAAATTATTAACGTACAAAGCTAAAATTTCTTAATTATTACTTATTCAGCTTTACATTTTTGATTCATGATTTCAGGGCCCGCGTTTTTAAATGTGTCTCAATTAGTGACTTCCCTTTGTCAAAGAAATTGCAGACAAAAATACATAATCGTAATTACCTCCCTTATTAGTGTAAATGAAGGCTTTTCTGTGGAAAATATTCATTAACACGTTGAACGCCACGCCGGTCACAAACAATAGGAATTCAATTGTTAAAGTGACCGGCGGCGGTGAAAGACTTAAGCGTATTTGAACCCAACGACAGGCCTACGACAGTTGCCCCCGAATTCACGAACGCCAATCAACGCTAAGCAAGCGCTCAAGCTCTTGCTGTCCCGTGAAATGTCAATAGAACTAAAGGGACAGCTATATATTCTGAAGGATGATTAACCTTGATTTGTGAATCTGGGGGTTATTGAGTACGTTGGTATTATGGTATACTTTACTTATTTGGTCTCTTTGACCCGAAAGAAATCTTAATAAGAAAAGGTGCGTCAGTTAACCTTTGACTAATATTACCAACAACCGATACCTAAGTACTTGTCTCTTTTATTGTTATAGTAGAGTTTATTTTCTCAAACAGTAGGTATAGACTTTTTTCATGATCATCATGAAAACAACTTCACCGGTCGAGTGTAAGTACAAGTATTTTAATAAAAACACTCGAATGATCTCCTAACATCTCTGGTTGCCAAAGGTGTATATTTGCATCTTTTTAATTAAATTCTCGCATACTGCAATAAATTCTTGTGAGAAGAAAATAAGGCTTTCAAGAATAGGAAAACCTACAAAATGTAGGTTTGGTACCTTTTCGAGATTTGACAAAACAAGTGAAATGATAATTAAGGAAAGAAGATTATTGTTTTGTGAAAACTTACTATGCCTTTCCTTAACTTACTATGGTTTGCAACACGAATGTTATCGCAAAAATTACAGAACAAATAATTAAATACAAGCATAGTGTTTAACAAAAAACGCTTATTGGGCTTCTAGATTATCTAGTGTGACAGATTGTTAGCAGAGCATTTAGCGAAACTGCTGTTAAAGTGCGTTTATTGTGTGTACACTTTGTGACATTTGTTTATGTCACGGGACCGTAAAGTTGGCGAAGAAGATAGATTTTAATTGAAAACAACTGTTTTTAAGAACACTTCAGTCATCATGGACCACTCCATATCACCAGCCTGGCTAATAAATAATTGCAACAAAGTAATTGCTAAACACATCCACACTCAATGATCACAGAGGCTATTTAATATTTTTTAGAGTAAGGTGGCAAGCGAATATAGAGAAATTTCCTGTCAACAATTTCATTTTCCTGGTCTGTTAGGGGTTAGAAGTAAACGTACTCACCAACATTGTGATCCTAATAGCCCTTGACAGGTGTTAAAAAAACATTTATCTCCTTCGAGCGGCCATAAATAAGTTGAAGAGAATGAAGAGAGAGAGAGAGAGAGAGACAAAGAAAATTACAAGTTTTGGAAACAAGTAATCACAAGCATGATTCAAGATGTTTCCAATTTTGACAACAAGCTTGTACAAGAATGGTATTTCACAATAAAAAAGTGAAGAATTGAAATGATAAACAAAATAAGCGATGAAAATATTCTGGCAAAAATACATACAACATCCATACGAGATTAAAAATCAGAACCGTATGGTGACGTTACATTTAACACCACTCTAATCCGGGAGCAAAAATTAAACCGTACCCAAAACAAAATGTGATTTAAAATTCTAAACGAGTTGTTAAAAAGCCCATAAAATTCGGTTCGAGCGCGAAATAATAACAGATTCACAAAGTGGCCGGCGGAAGCGTGCGTGACCCACGTGTTATTGGGTTCCGTGCGTCAAAGAGTTGAGGCCGCGTTTCCACTACAACATTTGCCACCCGACATGTAGCTTGTCATGTTGATCAACAACGCGCGACTATCGTATTAGTGCACAAGTATGAAATAGATGCCCGTGGCGCAGTTGTGACAGTGATCGGCGAAAATCGCTGTTGTAAAGCAACACACGCTGGGTCGGAAATGGGATGGGTGACCACCCTGACCGAAATTTAGTGTTGTGTATTTCGGGCATCTCCGTGCTTCGGAAGGCACGTTAAGCAGTTGGTCCCGATTGACGTCGCTAGATGTCAGTCGTTAAGCCTAGTCAGAGGCCTTAGGGCGGCTTGACAACATCTGACATTAAGGTTGCTCACTAGCCTTAAACCCCTCCAACAATTCACACTGAGTCAGCGTGTTGGAGTATGAATCAATCCACCTCATAGTTGAGGTGAGGCCTGTGCCCAGCAGTGGGAAGTATATAGGCCTTTTATGTATGAAATAACAAGCCGGAAGTCAAGTTGCGCTGGTTGGGGAACGTTAATGTTGTGCGTCAATTGTTGCCTAGTGGATACGCGGCTTGAAGCGGAGACCGCGCAAGCAAACGTTGAGCGAGGAGGATGCTTGAATCAGCCTTTTAACACTGTTTTTTGAGGGGGTTACTTGTGCCTAAACTGGCACTGATTACGCCAATGTCAAAACTAGTGAGCACTGTTTTATCTAGTGAGTCAATTGTAACTGTCAGTAAAATGTCCGCCTGTGGCGACGGTAATGTGTAACTTGTGTGAGAATGTTATTGTCTGCTTAAGTATGTAAGTATGTAACTTGTGTGAGAATGTTATTGTCTGCTTAAGTATGTAAATGGACATCTTTTGTATTTACAAGCCCTTTGTGATATGTCATTGGTAGGTAGTATTAATTCGAAGGATATTTTGTTCGATCAATAAAAAATTACTAATCCTTTCACAGGAAAAAAGATTTTTAGTTGCTTGTCACCGACCCCGAACAACGACAACGAGAAAACTTTGTTGTTATAATCAACAAATCAAAATGTCAAATTAAATAGGTACTCAGTTTTCTTTAGTGGTATAAAGTACAGTAAATTAATAACTTAGTTACCGAACATAGTCATTTGCTACAACAAAATTGCCTGTACCCGCTAGACCAATTTATGTAGTAACCCAATGTTGAAAGACCCATGATTCGAAGTATTGTTTGAAGTATTGTTGTTTGTGAGGTCAAATCTAACAACATTCCCACGGATGGACGTTGATGGCAAACGTAAACACGTAGCAGGCCGCCTAAGAGCAGTCCCTCGTCGCATGGCACTGTCTGAAAAAAACCCGCGTGTCATAGGCCCAACGTATTATGAGCGACTTCCTATTGAGCTTAAAAACGAACCGTCTGACGAAGCATTTCGGCGCCGACTGAGAAAACTTTTACTTGATAATCCTCTTTATTCTATAAATGAATTTATGAATATGACCTCGAAACCACCTCACTAGACGAATTCTGGATTATTATTATTATTATTTGACCGATGACATTTATAGAAAAGAAAGTAATTAATTATTGTTTTTTATATGAATTTTGTTTTTGTTTATTTTAATTATTTTGACATTTTTAGGTACCCTATTACCTAGCTGTTATATTTATTGTGATTGTTTCTTTTATTTTTTTTTATTGATTTGACAATATTGTAAATTATTATTTTCTGACATGATTTATTTTGTTTTTTTATTGTATTGACGATCTCAAACTGGACATTCATGTATTTTAAATGTTATGAAACGCATCAATGTATTTTGAGAAATAAATGATCTATCTATCTATCTATCTATCATGTCACGCGTATGTGCCAGAAGTATGGACACTGTCATTTGCTAACGCAAGCGGCTGTGTGTTTTCATCCCTGTCTATCCAACGTAGCTGATAGAGATAGAGAGTTGTTGGCACGGCTTAAACAAATAGGGATTTATACCCTCACGCCTATTTAACGAAGGGATTATTTTAATCTCAGTGAATTTGAAATGAACTCAATTTTGTGCAGATCAGATAAACACTTACAGTGCTAGTTAACTGTTAATAAAATTGTGGTAATGTTAAGTATTTTATCAATGAACTTTATTCAATTAGACAGGTTTATTGAATAAACATTTGGAAAGTTAAACGGAAACTGAAACTGTTCTAAACGTATTTTACGAACTGAAATTACAATCCTTAATTTTTTACAAACATTTTTTCAGTGAAACTTAAAAGATGTGTGTCTTGTGCACAGTGACAGTGTTTCAAACTGGGTTTTCACTCGACTTGAAAAAATGGACTTAAAAATTTTTGTTCACTAGCCCCCGAATTCACAAACGTCAATCAACGCTAAGCACGCGCTCACGCTCAAGCTCAAGCTGTCCCGTAAAATGCCAACAGAACTGAAAGGGACAGCATGAGCGTGAGCGCGTGCTTAGCGTTGATTGTCGTGTGTGAATTCGGGGGTGAGTCTAATAAGTGACGTGTTCGTCACATGTTTCCAAACTTTTCCAAAACATGTTAGAGAAACGTAAAATATTCAAACTGGCACATTCCAAAAAGTGAGTGCTCAGCAAAGCTCATGTCATAATTTATAACAAAAACGTATTCTGAAAAAGGGCGTTAAAAGTTCTCCTAAAAGAGCACAAATGCAAGCAAAGTCTTTATTCAAAAGCTTTGTGGAAGTTGGCGCAAACCGAACTTGTACGTTGGCTCAGGGTTGTCAAATATGCGTTTTATTTATTTGTTAAAGACAGTTATAAAGTGTACAGGTGGAGCAATGGATCTCAGCCCCCTTAATACACACAGTATTTTCACATTTCGATTTGACACGTCATGTTGATGATAATTACTTTTTTAGATCATCATTTGGATTGATGATCTCCAATGGGCGGCGCGTAATTACTATGGATTTTAATTGGTTAAATAAATAATGTTTTTTTTTTAAATCTTGCCCTTTAGCGTTCTAAAAAATATATTTATGTATAGCATGGCGTTTCACGATAGTAAAACGTTACTACCTACGAGTATGTATGTACGTAGAAACATTTTCTTTCGTAAGTTTCTAAACAAAGCATTTCTATTGTTTTTGAGTTTAAATTGCCGTTTTAGATATGCCGTTGACCCTCTGACACTTAAAGTAGCTGAACCTATAATAAAGATGCTAAAATGGACATGTACATTAGAGCCTAGCCTAATTCCGTTTCAGACTGGCTGCAGCTTGTCACACGTTAGCTACTTTAGTTTTAGTAAGTAGGTAGGTGATAGGGACGTCTCAAGCAGATACTTTCTTAGGTGACAAGCTCCAAAGTCCTTTGGCAAAGTGCGTCTATTTTACTTTCGAATGCTTGGCTCGATTCAAATGCTCGGTTTCTAACGATGGTAAATTTTTTTTTTCAAAATCTAAGTATGCAGTGTGCATGCATTTCAATCAAAATCGGTCTTGAGGCGCTTTCGAACATTCATTTTATTTTATTACAAAATATAATTAAAATATTAAAAATCAAATCAAAATATTTTGCTTTGTCTTTCACATTGAGTTTGTAGTAAATAAATATTTTTGGACATTATTCCACACAGTGCCGCCTAGCCTCAAAGCAAGCTAACAATTTAAGCTTGTATTTCGTTTTTTTCTCGTAAATGAATACATAATAAATAAAGAAATGATCCAGGCTAATAAAAACAGACATGATTCTGCACACAAATGTTTGTACTGTGCGGAAATCGATTCCGTGACCTCTGGTGGAGTAGCCAACTTTTCAATCATTACACCTAATCGGTCGTCAATACACAGTAGAATTTTTTTTACGTTGGCAACCCTACATTACTAGAACGACTCCGCGCTGCGAGTGTGAAAATGAAAAGCGCTCTCGTTTAGGCTTAAATGCGGACTTGAGACGAAAAGTTAGTGTTAACTTTGTAAAACTAACAACAACAATACATTTCCCAAGGTTTTCGATTTAACTTGTCAACCAATGGAATTGCTTTCGTCGGCATTTCCTTCGTTCACTGTTAAACGTGTGTTTGTATGAATAAGTAATGAAGTAATTGCGGACTTAATTATGTCGGTACTTATGTGATGAAAAAGATTGCAGGAATGTGAGCGTAAGTATGGAGCGATCAAGATGAAGAGTTACGTAGGTATAGAATGGGAAAACACTTACATCACAATTTTTAACGCTGTGCTTACTTGCAAAATTAATCCTTTTTATTATTTTTAATGACGCCACTTGCTAACATCTAGCTCGCTGCTAACTGAAATTTTAGTGTCTGATTGTAACAAGTCACAAAATTTGTGTTCAAACATGTCTGACATGATGACCAAAATAACGCTGAACAAAACTCCAATTCTTTTAAACGATAAATCCAATAATTGATGGACATTGATTTTTATTTGGGAATACGATTGCCGAATTTGTTTTTTTGGGTTTTACTACTGCTGGCTTTGCCGGATTTGCCGGACGCAGAAGGCTCTCAACCCTAATATTTAAAGTAACAAGCTAAGGGCAGCCCATAGTGGGGTAAGAACCTCGGCTTAGGCGTTACTTGGAGAGGGCAATCGGACATATTTTTGGGGAGAGAAACGACCTGCCACGTGTTTGTATCTATTATCGGGACGAATTGGCGAAGTGTTATGCCAGGTTCTGTAACGAAAGTGTATTCAAAACTAACTAACAGAATGGAAACAAAACAGCGGTTCCACCTAAATAACTTTAAAAACCACTTGCACAGGTAGTTAAGGCATTTAACTAGATATCCAGAGAATCTGTTAACCTCACACCAAATAGAGGTGAGGTAGTAAAAGTCATAACTTAATTAAGAGATACGGTAATAAGTTCCCAACTATGTTTGGTTTGCGTTTTAGTGGAGTTGTAGCTTTCTAATTGTTTCGGTGTAAACCGGGGCGTGCTCATCAATGGGCCTAGTTTTAATTAGCTTGTCTAACTTTTGTCTTCCATTCGGCAGCAGTTTATTAAGCTGTTGAAGGGTTTGTAGCTACATTACGGTTTTGTTGGTAGATACGCCCATGCAAGGGTTCTCGTTTGTGGACTAAGTATTGTTTGAATAGACAAATTAATTCCTAAACTAAACTTACCCCCGAATTCACAAACTCAAATCAAGGTTGAGCACCCATTAGAAGAATAGCTGTCTTTTTGAGTTTTATTGTCATTTTACGGGACAGCATGAGCGCGAGCGCGAGCTTAGCGTTGATTGACGTTTGTGAATTCGGAGATTTCAACCTGAACCTGAGCAGGTTTCTTCCCAAACGTATTAATTCTCTACAAACTCCATGAAATGTATTCGTTTTAAAACAGAGATTCCGTTACCAATTATTTACAGGAGGCCGGAGTCTAAGCTACGCAAAAATCTAGAATATAGAATACTTTGAAAAAGCTTTCAGTAACTGACCTTTGAGCCAACCATTAGTTTACCACCCCTAAAACTCCTTGGTAAGCGGGACCTCCCAAGCTACATAGATTTCTACATAGGTTTTAAAACTTTTAAGCAAACAACAATAAAGATTACGAACATCAAGTTTAGTGTATGTTAATCTAAGCATCCGTAATTCACTTAATTTTTTTAAATGTAATTTTACTTACTACAGCGTTGAAAATTATGTATTCCATTCGAACAGTGAATAATTAATCATAACACTGCAAACAAGCTGTTAATGAACTTTAGTGTATTTTAGTACATTGACGCTGCTAAGCTTATCAATAATTAATCATCTATAAAGCCTGTTTGAAGCGCTGCGTTAGGCAATCGTAGTAGCATTGCATCAAACTCCTTCAGGAAACTATTTTAAGTGCATCTACTCAACTTTTCTTGATATTGATTTAATTCATTATAGTTAATTCGTAAAATAATACCTAAGTTGTTTTTGTTCTATGATTCTCACTTGTGTAAGCAATATTATGGTATAACATTTAGTACTCACTATTAGCAATTGTGTTAAGAATTGTAAAGTCGCGTGAACACAAACCTATTTTTCAGCATGCCCCTATGTACAAATTATGTTATTTAAAAGTTATATGGTGAATAAAAATACTAACAAGGACATCAGTAGCTAAAATACTTTAAATTCAAAAGAAAACTCTTTGAACTCTGCAATTTCTAGATATGATGAGATGTGTAACATTTCATAATGCACTTAACCACTACAAGGACTTAACTCAACTTAATTGAATTAAGTCAAGGATTAACAGAACCTTTATTTGGCGAAATCAAATACAGCCTCAATTACTTTTAAATGAACTTTTGCACCTAATTCCATAAGCAACCTGGGTACAAATTGTAGCTGTTCGCTCACTAAATTCAGGGTTGGGTAGGAGAGCCCACGAAACCACATATGGCTTGAGAGACTTCTGCCTTGTCCCAATTAGGGTACGGGCTCCGGACGCCGTTAACAGAATTGACTCTAGTATAATTTCACATTTTAGAGCGGAAATTTTGTCTTAAATACTCAAATTGGTAATAAACAGGGAAATGCAAACCATCCTCGGGGTTCCTGGTAACATTGTTTTTGTATCGTTTGGTGCTACTTACTATGTATGTTGTTTTGTGCAATGTATTGCTTACATAATATATTATAACTTCACCAATTTATCAATGTAATATGTAACTTGTCAAAGTTAGAAAAGGAAACGATGTGCAGTATCCTTCGTAATGGTTCTTTCTTTAAGACAAAATGGGGTATAAATATCCAAGCTGCTGTTTCCGGATTTAAAATGGCTTATTTTTATCAGTCTTTACTTAAACAAAGGTTGATTTCAAAATAATAGGTTTATGGAATAATAACACCTTAACTGTACATTCTCTTTTAAAAGTTACGGTATTATCATTTCATGAAGATATATGTTGTCTTATCTTATGGTAAAGAAACATTTGACACTAGAAATAAATCTTGTCGTAAAGTCTTATATCGAACTTTGTCTTGAATAATTCCATGTTATAATAGCTCATTGCTAATGGTTAATAAAGTTTGATTTTGTTTTAGTTACTTTAGGCGCACAGCAAGTTTAAATACTTTGGGGTCTAGGTATGTTTATTTTGTGGTGTAAGTTCTCTTGCTATCGTCTTTTTAACTTAATTTCGCCAGTTCTAGTTAGAGTGCTTTAGGCACTTGATTTTCTTTTTTTTAGTTACTTAGAGCTAGGCAGTCAAATCATAAATTACACTCTCGGCTGATGGTAAATGATGATGTGGTCGATGATGGTACAGGCGGCTTAGATTCATGACTGTGATAGATGTCAATACTGAGATAGGTCACTCAAATGTGAAGGCGACCCAACATGTCTGCCCAGCTAAAGCCTATTCACCTTACTCTTGAAGATACCCAAGTTACAGTGTATGGGGGAGACACGCGAGGAAAACGAGTTCCACACCTTAGCTAATTGAATTAGAAACGAGTCAGCGAAACGTTTCGTGCGAAAGGCTGGAATATCAACAACGTAAGGATGGGAAGTCAACGGGCGTCTTGTGCAACGTCGGCGTGTATGATTGAATAATAATAAATGTTCCAACTGATAATGATAATAAAGTAAAGGAACGCTTTTATTGAATTCTACTATTTAATACAAAGCGCAGAGAAGTTATTACGTGGCTTGTGTGACGTAAGCTCACACGAAGCGAGCTTACGTTTCGTCATTTCAGATTTGCACAGATAAGCGCGAGCATTCTCTGCCGGCGGTGTTTCCCGCGTCGTCTAACTTGAGCGTTTTCAAGGTTAGAGTGAAAAAGGTTTTGGAAACGTGCTCGCTTGCAAGGCCCATAAAACCGCTATTAAGACAAACTTAACATATAAATGAAACAAATACTAAACATTTTTTTTGCACTCTCAAATATTAAAATAAACGGTTAGGAATACAATTTGGGCTGCAAAGAAAGTTATAGGAAAATTAAAGAGAAATTTTACAGACGGCGATTATTTATTCATTCATTTGAACGCCAATATTATTGCATATCATTTTAAATATATATTTTTCAAAACCGATATCATCCCACTGCGGAGCAAAGGGCTCTCACAATCTTTTTCACACGTTTCGATCTTGTGCTAGGCTCTGCCATATATTTCTCATGGTGTCTCAAATCGTCAAAAAAAAATACGAATCAAATAAATACATGTGCGTACATAACACAATAATTTACATGGAAGCACCACAAAAAACAACCGTAAGCGTCACGATTCCCTCTTCTCCCGTCGCGGTGGTAAGAGCCCCAGCCTTACCCAGGCCCGCGGGTTGCGGGTTGCGCTGTCACGCACGAAATGCAATCGGCCACAAATCTATTTTGTCCAATTATATCGTTCGCCTTTATGTTAAAGCGCACGTGAGCCACATGTAGGTCATTGGTTTACGGGATCATCTTATGAATGGTAAGGATATATTTAGAAACGGGTCCTTGAACGTTTTTATGTGTAATAGTTGTGCCCGCGGGTTTATTCGCGGAGACCAGGGGATTTTAAGCCTGCCAGTAAGCAGGTTTGCCTACTAAGCAAATTAGAACCCCATCCAGAAGAACCAATCGAACATATCCCTAGGCACAAGTTGAAACGAAACAAACGAACTTTGAAGGGATCTTGAAATTGCTTACGTAACACTGTCCTATTTCTGAGCAACTGTCTCTGTCATTCAATTTAAGCTAAACTATAACTTTTCAAAGTGGCAGCATAATGAAAACTATGCAAGTTTCTAAAAATAAGCTGAGTCTAAAGTGTGAGAGAGACAGACAACACGTACATCAATCCACGTCGCCTGCAGTGGACTTTATTATTTTTGTTCACCGTTTTTATTTTATTACTGGGAGGAATACATTTATGCACTCTCCCGAGGTGAATTTTAAATTTGCTTATTAGAATATCCAATATATAATATTAGGGTGGAATAACAATGCCGGTAATCGCGGTGGATGGAAATCTCATAAATTACGTTTTTTATGAAGCACTTTATCTTGATTCTATGTAAATTATAAGTAGTTTTTCAGCGATTCTGTACCGCATTACGTTATGTTAAGGGCTCACTGGCGTTATAGTGACCTTCTTTGCGAACGTTAATTTTAAATTACTACTATTATAAATACGCTACGTGTATTACTCTCAAGTACCTAACATTTGAAAAGACAATAATTTCATTTTGCATTTTAGTATGGTAACTCTCATTTTAGGTAGGGCTTACGTTTTTGAATAGCTTGCTTCTTTTTTTTATATTCCTTATTATTTTCATTCAATAAAGAGTGATATTTAACTGATATCCTCATTGTGGTGCACAATTACCAAAACATCAATATTTTTTGTAGGATACACACTTAATTGTATAACTTCTTACTTGAAGACATATTTTTTTCAACTTTATCCTTAATTCCGATGATCCGATTTGGTGGTCGCGGGTCCGACCCCGCACAGTACAAACATTGTGTGCATGAACATGTCCGTTTGAGCTGGTCTGGGTGTTTCCTATGTATATTAAGTATGTACTTACAAAAAAAAAAGAATTTATATTTAGGTGTGTTTATCCGTTGTCTAGTGTCTCATAGCACAAGCATTTAGTTCTTTAGTTGGGGCTAGATGGCGCTGTGTGGAATAATGTGCAGTGATGTTCAATTTCCTTAAACGCTGTTGAGGTTGTAATATTTAGCATAATATGTGCAAGGCTAGTGTTGGTTTGTTAAAGAAGAGCCGACCGCATCACTGTGCAAATTTTAAAAGTTGTACATAGAGAGGGTATGAAATATACCAGTCCACTGCAAATATACTCTTATATTGAAAATTCTCTCATAGTCCTTCGAGCCGGATCTGAGCCAGCGAACTATGGATAATGTGAAGTAAGTAATGAGAACGCGAGCACTTAATGTCATTTGGCACTTAAAACGGACTGGCTAATTAAATGAAAGCAGCATTTTAAGTTGAGATCATTCTGCTATTCTTGTATTCGTCTCATTGAGTGCTCTTCCATGTCAATCTCTTAGTTTTTAATCCTCTCGCTTAAAATAGAAGCAGTTAAGGTTTTGCATTAAGTTTGACGATGCTAAAGCTGGGTTTTGCTGAGGCGCTGTCATTTTGGTAATAGAAAATTACTGAGCGCATCTTATTAGAGATTTACGCTTAAATTAAGCGGCGCTATTTTGTAACGAAATGGTAGTGAATATTTTGGTTAAGCTGTTTTATATATAAGTTTCATTCAATTTTAAGCTTCAGTAGGCACTGGAAGTATCCACAAAAGTCATTATCCCTTTAAAAAAAAATGGCGTCAAATTCTCAATAAGGTATGAGGTACCAATAATTTAGGGTAAGGCCTACTTTTGCCAATTTTATTGTCCTATAATATTTAATGATCTTAAATCTGTATTATTTTTAACTTAATTTGATCATCGTGTCGAAAATGTATTTTCCTTCGTTTTTACAATATTTTAGGTACAGAAATTATTAGAACTTTAACTAACGGGGGACGCGGGTGCAATGTTCAGGTGATAAGTATACATTTGTTTTTATTCTGTGTCAGGTTGTCATTATGTAATAAGTTCGAACATTTAGAGAACTTTATGTATCAGACACTCATAGTACCAGCTGTGCTTTGATAGAATTCTTCGAACCACGTTAGCTTCTGAGTAACACTTGTCACTCCGGAGTATTCACTACCGTCCAATAGGATAATGTTTTCACTGCGCCACACTTTATCACAGTGCCTATTATTTTAAGAATATCAAAAGTTAAATTTCTCGACTGACGTTAACTTGTTGAGCTACAACGCAATGCCGTAACTCCATTCTCGAGAAGCGAACTTGCGAAATTTATATTTAACGCGCTACAAAGTTAAACCTGACTCACAAACTGGAGTTTGAGACAACGGTGGGAGAAACGAAGGCGTCGCTTTAGAGTTTCAGAAAATTCGAACTGGAAAACTTGGTAATTTCGGCGCGTTTCGGACGAAACGGAACGTAAATTATTGTTGACGCCATGTCAATCTAACTTTAAAATAGTATTAGTTGGGAGGTCCCGCGCGGGGGTGCGATAGTATACTAACAAAAGCTTCCTTCGGTAACTTAAAACAAGTCTACTATCCTGGTACCCTTACTTAAAATTTTCCGAAGGAACGTGGTGAGAGGCGCAGCGGTTTGCGGAAAAATTTTGTGTAACTTTTAAAGGTTAACGCAGCGTACGCAACTGTAGATATTTTTTTCCGGTTTCGCAACATTTATCATTGTTGCTCTTTTCCTATTGGCATAGGTGTGATCTTATAATTCGGTTTTAGCCTTCCTCGATATTTTTTTTATTCGACCTAATAGCAATTTGGCAATTAGTTACAACAGACAGTGGTTTATTATGTTAATAGATATACTCTTACAAAAAATACCGCCCACTCTGTAACATATACAAGTACTATCTGAAAATTCATTTTCCGCCATTCCTAAATATTATTTTCAAGTTGAATATGTTAAGTAGGTATCACGTATGTGTCTTTTTATGTCTTTTTTTTGTTCTTTAAACCTAAGCCTATTCACTCGTTTTCGTAAAAGTTTTCTAGACGCTAACATAAACAGCAATGCAATGTGAGTATGTAACTTGATCATAAAATTTTATAAGTGTGGATATGAGATAAAATATTTCTCAAAATAAGCACCGAAACCTTTCTAAAAATGGGGTGCCCACAGGCAATGCCCATAAAGATTTCTCGATATTGATGCAGAAATTCGTTGGCATGTTAGAAGTACAATATATTATGGGGGCTAGTAGACGTATAATTTTGGGCTCAGGTGGTACTGAACCTGTAAATTTCACTAAGTGATCAAATAAACTAGACGAGTTACAGTTTAGCTTGTTTCAGCAAGAAATAAAAACTTAGATAAGTTAAGATATTCTTTTCTCCACAAATGAAACAGTAAATCGGTTTTACAGAGATTTAAAAGACTTCGAATTGCGGACTTATCGCTAGGAGCAATCTCTCCTAAACAACCTTGAAAAAATCAAAAGCTAAACTTTGAACTTTGATCAGGTTGTATAGATTCGTTTTTTCTCGTTTGCCTAACACTACATTCAGACGAGATTTATAAAATAATGGCCTTGATTAGTTAAGTAATAAAATTTTATCACTAATTTACGTTCGGCCATAACCAGTTTTTCGCGCCAGTAAAAGCTTTGGTGACCAGGGGTAGCATTCTGCATTTACACATCGATCGAATATGAAGTGACATTGTATTTTGGCGTTTTGTAAAACTCAATAACTAGGTATGCGAATGTGATCGTTTGAGAGAACTAAGCCAAAATAACATATACAATTATTATTTATTATTATTGGGCGATTAGGCTTAGCCAGCAGACCAGACCTGCAAACCCTTCTCGACCTTAAAAGGAAAACATTACACGTTAAATTGCATATCTTGAAGCTAGATATTGCATGGGTTGCACCGATAGTTCTCTCGCTCCTACAGTTTGTCATTGTAAGTTACAACTTCACCTTACAATGGACATTCAAGCTACGTATCTCGCTTAATTCCGAAGCACAATTGAATTATCTTCATCTTGTTATTGTTGGTAAACTTCCAAGACGCAGAACTGGAACAAATCTATAAAGTCCAAAACAGCTCCTGAGTGCTTCTTAGGATTAAATACCTAACTGTTTACTTTGTGTTCCAGTATTGTACGGTACAAGCTTGAAGTTGCAATAAGCAAAGTAGTTTATATTATTTAGAATGGAAACTGAATTAATGGGAACAAAATGTTTTTGTTATCTTGAAATACTGATCATTGCTTAAAACCGTACAGCTACTATTAAGTGTATACCTATAATTATGTAGTAAATCATAATGAATAGCAAGATGTTAAGAGATAGTGAGATGTATGAGAGGAGTGGTTATGCGCTCTGACGCGGAACCCGTCGTGTGAATGGGCGTATTCGTTGGATATGCCATAAAATGGCATCAATTGCATAACAAGATCTCATTATCACAAGTGAGTGAGCACCCAAAGTGAATCTTGGCCTCTGACACAATAACGCGTCTTCCCTATTCTTTGCGACTTCAGGCTATTTCTCAATCTGAAGCACGCGGAAGTCGTTTTTAATGTCGAAAAATACCGTTTATTATTATCCACAAATTAGTCCTGAATAGATATATCTGTCCCCTTAAAACCTCGAGGCCGTAAAGTCTTAGAGCACCGGAGTTGGGAACTTGCGGGTGTCCGAAGTTGGCGAGGTCATGCGGTAGGGTTGTTAGTGTTGCCAGGTGGCCCGATTTATGGCGGACGTCCTACCATTAAGGGATTGGTGACACGACCTTAACAGCATTGAATATCTCCAGAGAGTGGTGATTTGATTCGTTTTAAAAAAACGATATTGAATTTTTCATTAGCAATAATGCATTAATAATAATAATGCATCAACAATAACCATTATAATAATAATAATTCATTTATTTCTCTCACAATAGCACATTAATTAGGTACAAACAGTTTTGGACGTGACTTGTGTGTGAGAGACTGGTGCCAAGTTATTGCTAAGTTATATTGTTAAGCTTCTGTCATGTCAATACATGACAGAAGCTTAACAATAATGACGGCAATGATATTCAAAAGAGAGTTTTTTGAGGGTACTCAAACGGAAAGCACAGTCGATCTATTTTTTTACTTTTAATTAACATTTAGTGGTTTTTAGTGAATAAATTAGGTATCAGTGTATTCAGTAAAGTTCCGCAGTGGTGTTAGTTACATAAGTTATTGAAATAAATCGTTTTAACATGACCATTTGAGTCGCATGGTTTGTCGTCAGACAAACCACCACGACCACATGGCATGTTAAGAAGTTGCAGACGCGTGAATAACCTCAAAAACTCCAAGAAGCATTGAAATACATGATACCAGTATTTCAATGAACACATGCAAAGGCATATCACTCGACATTGGCGAAATACCCTCGCCCAAAGAGGCAAAAGGGTGACGCCATTAATAAAAAAAAAAAAAAAAAAAAATCAAAAGAGATAGATACGATAAGACGTAAGTCTGTACTGGTGCAAAGTCGAAAATTGTCCCCTGGCGTAGGTACGTAACTATAATTTGACCGTGTGAACAAGATAGTATGATTATTCAATAGAGCGTGAACTAAACAAATACATGTTGCGCAGTGTCATCGCAAACTGTCAATGCTTTGCTCAGGTGTGCGAAGTTCTGATTTCGGGTGCCAATTTCTTAGTATAAATAACCTATCTACGTCTTTTTTATTAAAATTTCATTAAATAATTGTGATTAAAGTTTCATCTTTTAGTTATTCACAATTTGTGAACAGCTGAAGGTCTATCATGTTCTGGGTCATAAGATCTTAGATTCATTTGTTTTTCACGCCAAAATGTTACACTTGCCCAAATCACTTCGCCCTGAATGAGGCATCCCGGCTGGCTACACTGCACTTTGCAGTGTAGTGTGTAGTGTAGTGGCAGTGGCGTGAATTTGGCAGCGGTCGACGCAGTGAGAAGCCATGTTCGGTATTAGACGCTACAAGACGCTTTGACGGTACGTGTAGGTAGGTAGGTAGGTACCTATATTCCCTGTCACTTTCTAATGTGCCTGGCCGCCGTTTTTGTGACGTGGTATGTTTTGGCATTTCAACGCTCAGAACTTACGGTGTACGCGCACTTTTTTATCGTCATTGTTTCTCGTTATCTTAATTTATTTGTTGCTAAGTTGTTGAGTTTTGTTTGGTGTTCGCTCTTGTAGTAATCATGTTTTTTTATTTAAATTATTCTTAAACAAACAAACAAACAAACAAAAACATTTATTTGCGAAGAATACAGTTGAGCCTTAAGATGGTAGTGAAATATCTTGACAAAGTATTCGGCCTGCTAGCAGGCGTGCAAATTGTTAGTAAGTAGATACATCAAATTGGGATAATTTAAAAATAAGGATAAAAACTTAGGACTAATACTACTTAAACCTACAAATTATTAATAAAATCTTAATAGAAAACTGAATGTAATATTACAAATAATAATTAAAATAATATTACAAACTTATAACACAGTACACGGAGAACAGTAAAATATCTACATAATTATACTACATAGTCTTTATCGTGAAAAAGGTATTCTTTTATAGTATAAAAACATTTTTTGATGAGCCAGTTTGTTAGATGCCTTTTAAAGTTATTCCCATCTAGGTTTTTAATGTGCACTGGTAATTTATTATACAATAATAAACACATATTGTGGGCATTCTGTTTATAAATGTGGCACTGACTTGGTGGTTGATGTAATAGATTGAGATATTGTGCCCGTGGTCGTCTGCCTGATACTTCCGTGTGTTTTATGAAATAGTGGGGCTGGAGTTTCACAAAACAGCAAATATCTCTAATATAAAGGCATGGTAATGAGAGAATGTTCATTTTTTGAAAAAGTGGTTTACAGCTGTCAATAAAGCCTGCGTTACAAATAGCCCTTACACATTTTTTTTGCACTTTGAAAGCTCTTTAAACATTCCAATTTTCACTTTATTCTAATGTTCCAACTTGTTTATTTACATTAATAAAAAAATGTTAAGAACGATGAAGAAACACATGATTTGACAGCTTAAAATCTCCCATTAAAATTTCATAATATTTCTTAATGACTCATTTTTTTTTTTTGCGAACTGTTTTTTTAAGATCACGTGGTCTTGATTTTGACAAGGTTCCAGCACATTAGCAATTGGCGAGGATTATACAAGACGCTTTGACGGTACTTGTAGGTACTTCGGTATTACACACGAGGAATAAAGGGAATGATCAGCGGATCGCTTAGAATTTCAGTAAAGCTGATGGCACCTGCGTTATAATTTTATACTTCATCATTGCCTTGAGGCGTAGGAGTACATAATTCGGGAATGCCTGAAGATGAAACAATGCATTATTTGGTAGTTATTTCCTGTGTGGTGAACAAACACGTTATAGTTCTTTTAAATATTTTGATAAATATATTTTCAAAACCGAGGAAAAAAATTGACATGTCATCATAATCACATAACAACAGATTTGATGTAATAGTTAAGAAGTTCACTAACACACCAGGCTGAGAAAGGCTTCTTAAATATGACGAAACCACTAGCAACAGCCTTGTATGTTGATGATAAAATCAATGGCGTGACTAACGCATTGAATACGTTATCACATAGATGTATTGTGACAATTACTGTTAGTTAAGTCCATGTGACATTACAGCAGTCATAGCGTGCAGTCCAAGCACGTACAACAATAATTGTATTCCTCATTATTAGGACTGAGCTGATTCCAACCGCCGCCATTGAACAGAATCAGTAGCGCCTATTCTCTAATATAATTTATCATCTTCATCTGTCTATGGCATTGTAACTCATAAATAAATAAGCCAAATGATGCTGGTCATTTTTAAAAGATAACTTGATCTCTAAAAATGTATTAAGTTATAGTTTTTAAATGCTATTGTTTTTTTGATGCTTCACCACAAAGATAGGCCATTTGAAATTCTTTGCAAATGGGAATGCTTTGGTTTACATTTTCTATTATTATCTCGACTGATTTGGTGTAAGTCAAGCTGACTCTGCACCAAAGTCGTTGGGTTCAATTCCTGCACAATTCAAACATTTGAGTGCATGAATGACGAAAATGTTTGTTTGTATAGCTCTTCTGCTTCACTCAAAAATCATCCGCTGTCTAGTATCCTATAGTATACGTTTTGCTCAGTTGGGCTTATTACCAATGCTATTTATTATTGTAACCTACAAATTGTATTGTCAGTGCATCAAGCCATTGCAGACAATTTAATGATAACCAAAGGCGTAACTAGCGCATTGAATACATCAGAGATGTGACAACTGTCAGTAGTATCCGAGTGCCATTACATCAGTCATCGAGCGCTACTCGAGCGGAACAACAATCAGGACTAAACTGGCTAGAACCGCAGCCATCGCTCAACAGCCTACGTTTATTGCTGAAACTGAACACTACTTACAACTGGTTTTGATTTTACAAAGAAAAACGTACCTGTCAAATAAGTTTAGACTTCACCTTACCAGAACTACAGAAGTTATCAATATAACTTCTGTAGTTCTCATTTTCAGAACAACAGTAATTCAAAATTTTTAGGCTTTTACAGTTTGAACAGCCGAATCTTGTTCTTAAATATTCATTATACTCGCCTACGATATAAAGACAGCTTTGAGCAGAATTTCACTATCGTTAATTCAGTATTCTGGGCTGAGTGCTTTCATACATTTAGATACCATACTTTCTGGGTCAAGAAAATGACAGGACCATCAATACAATCAAAAAAGCCCGCTAATGTTGTCTATGGATAACCATAGCAAATAATTTAATGATACCTTAGGGCGTAATAGCGCATCGAATACATTAGCACATAAATGTGACAAGTGTCAGTTGTATCCGAGTGCCATTACATCAGTCATCGCGCGCCACTCGAGCGGAACAACAATCAGGACTAAACTGGCTAGAACCGCAGCCATCGCTCAACAGCCTACGTTTATTGCTTTAATTGAACACTACTTACGACTGGTTATGATTTTACAAAAAAACGTACCTGTCAAATTAGTTTTCACCTTACACTGATAACTTCTGTAGTTCACATTTTCAGAACACCAGTATTCCGACCGAATCTCGTTCTTGAATGTTTACAATACTCGCCTACGATGTAGAGGAAGCTTTGAGCAATATTTGACAACCTGGTTTTAGTATTGTAGGCTGCGTGCTGGGTGCTTTAATACATTTAGATATCACACTTTCTGCACCCCGAAGTTAACAGGACCATCAATACAATCAAAAAAGTCAGCTGATGTTGTCCATGGATAACCATAGCAAGCAATTTAATGATAATCAAATACGTAACTAGCGCATCGAATACATTAGCACATAAATGTGACAAGTGTCAGTTGTATCCGAGTGCCATTACATCAGTCATCGCGCGCCACTCGAGCGGAACAACAATCAGGACTAAACTGGCTAGAACCGCAGCCATCGCTCAACAGCCTACGTTTATTGCTGTAACTGAACACTATTTACAACTGGTTTTGATTTTACAAAGAAAAACGTACCTGTCAAATAAGTTTAGACTTCACCTTACATTGATAACTTCTGTAGTTCTCATTTTCAGAACAACAGTAATTCAACATTTTTAGGCTTTTACAGTTTGAACAGCCGAATCTTGTTCTTAAATATTCATTATACTCGCCTACGATGTAAAGACAGCTTTGAGCAAAATTTCACTATCGTTGATTCAGTATTTTGGGCTGAGTGCTTTCATACATTTAGATACCATACTTTCTGGGTCAAGAAAATGACAGGACCATCAATACAATCAAAAAAGCCCGCTAATGTTGTCTATGGATAACCATAGCAAATAATTTAATGATACCTTAGGGCGTAATAGCGCATCGAATACATTAGCACATAGATGTGACAACTGTCAGTAGTATCCGAGTGCCATTACATCAGTCATCGAGCGCTACTCGAGCGGAACAACAATCAGGACTAAACTGGCTAGAACCGCAGCCATCGCTCAACAGCCTACGTTTATTGCTGTAACTGATCGCCGCATGGTTTTATTCAATGTTCCTGTGGTACAGTTAACCACTGATAGAACATAACACCAACGTAAGCTGAACTCTAGTTGCTATCAACTCGCATACTACCCGGATGGCATGGAATAAGCGGGATTGCGCTTGAGCGGGTTTACTGTATGTCCCAATGAATTCAATGGAAACTGGTTTAAGATTTATAAGTTACAAATTCTGTTTTTAACAGCAAGATATTTGGTTGGAAATTGAACCACGAAGTTAAAAAAATCTTTGAAAATCACATTATAGTGCCAATTTAACCAGAACTTGTATTACGAGTGTCTACGAGTAGTGGAGACTTACCTTAGATAGTATTTCGTGTTCAGGTTGTTAATTTTATAAGTTTTTATCTTCCCATTATTGAACAAAGAAACATTGACGTAAGCGACACTAGGAATACCAGCGCTAAAGGGTCAGACACGGTTTGAGCCGATAGCATCAATATACGAGCTACGTTATGTGTAAGGTGTGCTACAGCGCTCGTAGCTACATTTTCGTAGCACCTGGGAGGATCGTAGCGTCATTCATGCGTCAAGACTACGAAACACTATGTGCTTGAGGCTTTTAGATACATACCAATTTTTAAGAATCAATTTATTATTATGAGACTATATCACATACATTGCTCTGTTCTAAAGGTAAGAACAAAGAAAGATTGGTAAAAAAATATTTACATATCGTCAAGTGCATTTATTCTCTTAACACAAACACGTTATTATGCACGTGACTGCATGTACATCCAGAATTCACCGTTTTGTCAAATGAATGGGCCGTAAATAGTTGTTTTGAGCATCACGTTATCATTGGCGGCCGGGTATCATTCTTATTAGTGTATTGTTCCATCATTGTGTTTGCATACTGTACACTTAAATGATTGTAATCGAACAATTAAAACATGAAATAAAATAAGAAACCAAGAAAAAAAAAACAGGGGCTTCTTATTTCCTTTGTTTTTCTTTTAATAATTTTGGGCTTGACTTTCGAAAAGAAAAAGCATATTCTTCGGTAAATAAATGAACGAAATTAGTATTTAAGTATATTATAATTTTTATGTCTATTATTAAGTACATTTTTGTTGTTAATTCGAAGCTTCGAAAGTACTTTTCATTAGTCTATTTGAATAAAGGCAGCATTATCTGCTGTCTGTTTGAACCTTACTGAAAGTGAGTAATTTTTACTGGTGATATTTATTGAGGTCATCCGCCATTAGTCCTTTTCTTAAACTGTGCAATAATTATTAATAAATAATGATACACGAATACTCAGACGATGCAGCCAAAGCTTTATTACCAACTCTTATCTGTGTCATTTATTCACCCAATCAACAGAAATATTACCGAAATGGCAAGTCAGGAAGAAAACATAATTGAACATAAAAAATGTACTGAATAAAATAAGACAATCTTTAAAAACAATAATAAAGCTAAAAGTATTCCTTTATTGAAATAAAGTCAAAATGCCAAAAGTAACGGAACTGAAATAACCAAATAATCATAAAAATGTCAACAATCTTATAATAATATTGTAAATTAAAAGCAGCAATCAAAGGTTCAAAAGCATTCCCGGACTTCCAGGTTAATAATGTTTCCGATATTTCTGCAATAAAAAGGTCACTGGTACAAATTTATTGCAATAAATGCTTGTCGCTTGAATCCGGTCGAGTGTGGGAAGTCGAGAGAGAATCACCAGGCCAATATAAAATTATTGGATTGCGTATTACCTACCACCCACGACGCTTGATTTACGCTAGATGACTTACCTGTAACAAAGAAGGAAATATTAGTCATGCTGAAACTATGCACTGCTAGCCAGCCAAGTCACTGGGCTGTTAGCTTGATAGAAAACTGTTTAAAATTTAAAACAAAATAATATTATGTACATGTATTCGTAAGCAACTTTTACTAACTTGCTGACTTACAGGAAATTCAGTAAATATTTGCAGTTGTTTTTAGTATATCCATTTTAGTAAACAAAAACAAAGGAAAACAGAATTCAAAACAGTTCTGCCATTTAAGAATGAAAATTTAAATAAAACTTGACAATAAAACTGGTGAAAAGGTGATGCTGTCAGCTAGATTTTATGTAAGTTCTATTAACTTGTACGATATTACCTCGTCTTATAGTAAAGTAAAAGTAACTAAAAGCAAAAGAACATTAAAAATGCGAAAAATCTCTCACTATTACCGTTTTGTTCTTCAATGTTCGATACGAGTTATTTCGAAAGCGCGAGAACCGGGAATGTTATCGCATCATATAAATTATTGGATGGATTTTAAAGCCCTACACTGTTGGAATAAAGCTCGATACAATACTGTGTATGTGAAATTCTCGTACAAACCACATTTGAGTCGGAATTAACACGTGCCCGTTGCGGGTCGGAGTGACCGCATGGAATTGACTCTGCGGAGTTCATTGCATTACGCACCTCCAGCGTTTTATGGTTAAACTATTTCCAGCTTTTATGTAGTTGTTTTATTTACTATAACTGTTCAGTGTACTTTTATTGCCTTAGTAATGAAGTGGTTGAAGCACTCGGCTCGCAATCCAAGGGTCCCAATTTAGACAATATCGTTTTTTTCGTGATCGAAGTCTACTAACCCCACTTGGCTTAAGTGGTAAGCGTCACTGTTATACGTCATTCCATTCAGTATGGATTCATACTCGTATTATGTCGAAAACGAATTTTCAAATTTTATAGATATTTTTATTTCATAACACATTAGTGTTTCTTTTAACTGCAATGACTGATTGAGACACGTAACCTAAAGATAGGACACTGGAACATTTGGTAACTACCGGTGGCCATAATGCAACGCACCCATCAGACAAAAAGCCGGTCAGAAATATATAATAAATACGCCCGGTCCAATTATCGGCCCTACAAAAAGTCTGGCATGCTAGAATATATATCAAGCTAAATTATCTTATAATAAACTGCCCTAAAAAGTCAAATGTCGCATTAAGAATTAGCAATTGTATGCAGGTGTGACTCAGTAACAGCTTACGCACGCAAGCACACTCGGCCATTTTACATAACGTGTGACCGGGTTATCCTGCCAAACTGCTGCTGTACCGAACCAATTCGCGCTGTCACCGAGACCGTCTCGCGTGTTGCTACAGGTTCATCTTTATATCCCACAAGGTCACCGCTGCCCTTATACGGGCATGACCACAAACTACATGCATTTTTAGGTTGCTTCCTACAAGATTCAGACATAAATTTGAGTAACTATCAAAGTCGTTTTATGATATCGGAATAGTCATTTCATTCAAGCAAAAATAACTGTTTATTTTTCAGTACTCTTTGAAATCTATTTAAAACGATGGCTTTAGGTGGTGCTCTTAAATATGATTTTTATATCGCTACTTTATATTTATTCACTTTACAAAATACTCAATGTCTCATTCAATATAAGGCAACAGTGATTTTATCTTAAAATATTTAAAATAATGTTTCTTACAAATTAATCCACAGCATTAGCAATAGTGTGCAGGTGTGTCTCAGTAACAGCTTACGCACGCAAGCACAGTCGGCCATTTTACATAACGTGTGACCGGGTTATCCTGCCAAAGTGCCACTGTACCGAACCAATTCGCGCTGTCGCCGAGACCGTCCCACGCTTAATGCGCCGTTCCGTTCCGCACGCTGCGACGGGTTAATGTAGCCGTTAGTATAGGTGACTTGTAAGTGCTCGAGGCTTTGCCCATTGTGAACTTCTGCGCTTGTGGACAAGTGTAGTTAGCGGCGACGATGTAGTTGATATAATTTTAACGAAGTCGTAAGATAAGATAAGGTTATAGTTTGTTGCACAAAAAAATACACAACAATGTTTATAGAGATTCAGGACGTATATTTTAGGCGGCCTTATCGCTAAAAGCTATTGGACATACTTAAACCGTTGGCATTGGAATTGCTCCATACTTGAAACTTTTGATATATGGTGAACCAAATATCTATTTGTATTCAAGATTAATTTCCAGGGTTGAAGATATAAATGTTAAATCCACGCCGACTAAATAATTAATGCTTTATGCGAAGATAGGTATCTCCAGTTTTGTCTACTCTCAGTTCTTATTAAGTAAGCACTAGTAGCGTACACGCTATATTCAGTATTTTCCTGAAGTCTGAATTAGAACAAAAAAAAACACAAAATTATTTGCAATGCTAAAACATAGGTAGGCAAGTGATTTAAAATGACAATAATGCTTTTAACTAGGGAAAAAAATGATGTTGGTATTCCTCTCGCTAGGTGTTCATACGAGTTGCAGACTCAGGAGGAATCAAAACTCTTTTGATTGTAGAAAACAGATTGAAACCAGGTTGGAAGAATACTAAAACGTAAACCAATAAAAGCAGTACCATTGAAATTGGTATTCGTCCGAAAGTAATCAATCTCCACAAAGAGACCAATGTGAATGATATAGGGAATAGGAGGCAGGCAATAGGCACTAAACCTAATGACTATCACTAGAAACTAAGCAAACT
The DNA here is from genome assembly GCA_950022985.1 of Udea ferrugalis. Taxonomy (NCBI): domain Eukaryota; kingdom Metazoa; phylum Arthropoda; class Insecta; order Lepidoptera; family Crambidae; genus Udea; species Udea ferrugalis. The sequence continues at coordinate 8,384,206 of OX465533.1, forward strand.
ACGGCAAATTAAAAGTAAACATCGTTGGCGGAATCGACTAACGCTCAAGGATGATATTAAACCCATTATCCCAAGCTAACCACGCCGTATCAGTACAAACTTAGAGTCTAAAATCGCATAATAATCTCCAAAATGTGCAGTAAATTATTACAAGTAAGTGCGGTGTTTTACCGGAAAACTAGGCTTTATTGCCACCGGCTTTGGCTGAAGGGAAATCACTTAAGCCTGTGGCGCAGTGTAGTGGCACCTGAGCCCATTGTAGGGGTGTGGTAATTTTCGGCCATTACTAGCGGTCAGGTTGTAATGTCGAGGTGTAGCTTAGCAAGGTACTATTAGCCCTGGCTATCTTGGACACTATTAAACTGAATACATTTTCTATTTTAGTTAGATTTTTCACGGTATAATTCTGATGTTTATAGTAACATGTCATGTCATGTTCCATTAAAACAGGCAAGCTGGCCGCATAAAACTAGTGGCAATGACAATGTTCAATTGTTGTATTGTATTGTTTATTGTGTATTGTTCCTTACGAATCTATAGCTAGGGTTCAATTTGTACTAAGTAGGTTAGTAATTACAAAGAAGTAATTAATACAAGCTTTGCTTAATTTAGGGCTAGATGGCGCTGTGTGGATTAATGTCCAGGGTAAAAAAAACTTCGGTCATTTCGATAGAAATTACGGTAAAGCACCATTATAAAACAGTGTTCTTGTTATTGTATTGATACTGTGCCTTTCTTGAATGACATCAAATATATATCTACCCATGGAGCGGGCTGGAGCTCTCAATACAGCCAAGGACGTTCCTCAGCTGTATTGCGCAAGTGATATGGTACTAATCGCATCTTCTTCGTATTTTCAATGAATGTTTGAAATTCTATGAATTTGTAATACTCGTAGAGCAGGAGAAATTCAGCAGGAAAGTTTTGTCTTTCTCTCGTTCTTTGTAATTAGTTTCACCTCCTAGAATGAACACGAGCAGAAATAACGCCCCAGTTGTACATTTCCTCATGTACCATAAAGTCCTTAACGTTTGCAATGCCAGTATATGAACGTATGCAGTTCTTTATCAGTTTTAGTTTTTATAAAAAAGCTTTAGTAGTGGTCATTTGCCAAATTCACAAGCATGTAAAACATGATATCTTTGCGGAGCTTATAAACAAGTTCTACGTTGCCTTTTCTAATTAAGGCCCGGCTCTGAATTCCCTTCTGTGGGACAAATAAGAGGACGTTGTACAAAAACCGACGCCGAAAGAATGTAGGCATTAGATAAAAACCTCTATTAGGCCAGTGACAAACGAGCTAGGACGAGATTGCAATCCCGCAAAACGGAATCCAACCGCAAAACAAATCGTGAATCCCGCGAAATTTACGATAATCTTTTGCATTGGTCGAAGTAAAATAAGTCAGTAGTGATTTTATACTAAAACAAGCATTAAAAAAATGTATCATCTTGGAAAAGTCTTTTGAAGAAAGTGCTAATACAAAATCATTTCAATAAACAGTCGTGGTTAAATCTGAACGTATTGGTACAATTTAGACCTATACATTGTATAGTGGTTACTTTTCAAAAGGTTTAGACAAGCCTTCTGTGACACCTACACTAAATAAGTCTGTCTCTTAGGCACCTCGCCGAGAAGATACACAATAGAGGTGGCCTCGACGGTATCAGTTTTGTGATATGCTTTGTGAATTCTATGTCAATAGTTATAGGCTTAAACTGTAGTTGACAACAGCTGTAAATGCCTGAATAATTAACCTTAACATACTGATTATGAATTTAAACCAAAAATACTCAAGCTTTCTATGAAAGTTAACAAAACCTTTCATTGCTAAATGGAAAAAAAGGAGGCAGCTAAATAATGTTAAGTAATTGCATAATGAAGAACGACCGCAACGCTACAGCTAGTTTAAGCTATTGACGTGTTCCGTCACTTACTCGCAAACAAGGCAAGAATGAATGAAAGTGACAAAGCGATACAGAAGTTAATGTGTTGTTGAAGCGCTGTTTAAGTTTTTATGAAAAAGGGGGTGAGTCTACACATTGCTCCTGCGGGATTTAATGAGATACGGGATTGCAATCCCTAGCTAGGGCCACGGTTCACGGTGATTATAGGCCAGTACACAACGAAGTACGAATTCCTACACTCCGGAATTTGGCAGGAATAAACACTGGGTTGATTTAACTTGCATTTAGAGTTGCTGCGGATTACAGCGACAGCCAAGGACGCAGTTTATACTGGCTGGAGTACCTACTAAACACTTCTCGGGTAAACTTTACCTTTGAGTTCTGTGAATCGTTCTGCAGAACTTAAAATAAACTCGTTCTGGTTATACTGAACTATAAATCGCTGGTAACTTAACAGCAAATGTGATATTCCATTAAACAGTTAGCTAAAATCACTAACCCCCTTATTCATAAAAACGAACGAAATGCTAAAGCATTGTATAGCAATTGAAGTGTTGTGCCACTTACTCGCAAATGGCGGTAGTTGCAAGAATGGCATTAACAAAGCGATACAAAAGTTAAAGTGTTCTTGAAGAGCTGTTTTAGTTTTTATGAATAAGGGGGTTAGTATTTACCTCAAATTCTTAAGTAAATTATTACGTTATTCATTAGCCTGATATTTGCTGCTGATATTTCAGCTATTCAGTCACTGAATAGCTGAAATATCAGCTGTGATATTTATAATATTTTGATTTAACACCGTGATTCATCATAGAGCATCGTGGCCTAGTGGTTTGGAACCTGTATGGTCCCAAGTCCAAACCTGGCCCGAACACTAGGTACTTTGTGTTCTTTGACAACGTCTACTGACCCTCCGATGGTAGAAAACACCGGCAAAACCCCAAGAAACCCACAATTCTGATTTGCTTGACAAAATGCTTCCGAATGTTTTGTTCATCATGACGATAGCAGTCAGTGTGCCTCTCTTCGCTTAGGATTTCGTGTACGTATTATTTTTTTATCGTGAACTAGCTAAAAACTAACAAATTGAGTTCCAAATCTCCAAATTATTCGCCAACCCGCCGCGAAAGAAGACAATTAAAACATGCCTCAGCGCAAAAACTCTGACCAAGAAAAGTGATGTGCTGTAAAAAAGTTCCATTAAACCGGCGTTACAAATGAGAGGCGAACAGAGGCGTTATCCCGGTTATCTGCCTGGGAAACGCCGCCTGCTCCCATTTTGTAGCGTTTACACCGTCTTTCGGCGAATACGACGAATTTGACGTCTTTAGGCTGAATTGACGCATCTGAAATTTTCAAGTTTATGAGCCTATCGCATCTTAACGTAATTGTTTTAGCATGTTCGATAAATTGCTGGCTGCATAGGTCATAGATATTATTTTCCTCAGAAGTACTAGGTATTTACTCACTGGGAAAAATTATATAAATGCATAGAAGACGTCTTTTAACGTCGTACTAACATACATTTTTGATACTGACCCAGTTTTGAGACTCACCTAACAATTTGAACAAAAATAATGCCAATTCGGTTCCTAATTATTAGAAATAGTTTTGTCACAATTATCATTGACATTTATCAATCATTTATCACAAACGTTTTAACACATATCAGTATTGTATGTTAATTAACATCTATTAGCATTTTAAAGCAGCTCGTTTGAGTGTTCGTTATATAGTTTATATTCAAAAGGACACACCATGCGATCCACTAAGTGAATACGCACTGAAAGTAGTAGATTTGGAACCCAAACATAGATTGATACTTATAAGCGACATTAAGAGATACCCGAAAGCTACATCACTTCAATTTCAGTCGGAATGGTCACCCATCCCACTGTCGCCGGATCGGTGTGGTGCGTTACAACAGCGATCGTTGCCGATCCACAGTCTCAACTGCGCCACGGGCACCTTCACCTCCTCCTTCTTGGATCTTGTAAGCTGAGGATTAAATAGCCCGATAAAATTAATAAGTTCACTTCCTTCTGCCTCTGTGCTAGAGTTCAGTCAGCTCAATCAAGTGTCAAGTAATGGTTACTGGCTTAATTACAGCACTTTCCAAATACAGGTCGGTCACAACGACGGCGACTATGTTCCAGGAAATCCGATATCCACGTTGCACGATCTCGGAATTGAACTCAGTTAATTAAGTTGCTAATTACTTCAGATTGGTTGGTCCGAACCTTACACAAGTTTGTTTAGCAATAAGCATGAGCTCATCTGTAGTTTAGTTTTCCGATGTTGTATATTGTACATAATTATGATTACACAATACCACAAACCAAATTTTTGAAAGCTGTGGTGGCCCGTGGTTAACCACTTTGCGCAGAATTGAAACTTGCTACTATTATCCGGTGATGAGAAACGCTTAAAAATTCAAGCAACTCAGATAACAGTGGTTAGCTCACGACTTTACGTTGTATTTAATTTCTACACTCGGCGAAGTGACGGCTTCCAAATGTTCCGTCTTTCTAGATTTAAATACAAAATTTATGTAAAAAAATTATTTTTTTACTTATGTTGTTTTCTCCTGCGATGTTCGTCCTTTTTTTCCCTTTGATGATAATGCAACACGAACTTCAAGGCTGTCATCGGATGATTGATTCCTTCTATCGATAAAGATTTATGTGTTTTACACGTGCGATTGATAAATGATTTTATTTTTCTGAAGAGGTAATATAATCAACGATTGATTAAATGTCAGTATTATGTTAAAGATTTGATGTCGCTTGTCACTTCACAACCTTAAAACTGCTTAAAAAGTAGGCAATTTAAGTTTAACTTAACAGACTACATTCACCAATTTGATTGGATGAAAATTAAATATAAAACGAAAATTATATGCACCAATATTGAATTATGTTCAAATAGCAGATTTAAATAATACTGTTATTAATTAAATTATTTGTACCAATGATAACTGTACAACATTTCTACTGTTACGTTTCTCTTCAAAGCTCCGTGAGCTTAATAACTTGACAAAGGGACTTTGTGGAAATTCTCAACTTTGATAACTGATTAGTGCTAGGCTCGAGTAGTCACCGGCACGAAACCACTAGCTTAAGTGAAAGTCTTGGCCGGTCTTGTTTCCTGATTAGCTGTTAGTAAAACGTCTTGTAACTCCCCCGTCTCGTGTTCTATAACTTAGGCAAATTTCCTTGAAATTTGAGCCCATTGTTTTGGTATTTACTGCAGTGCTTCGTGGCTTAGTATTTATGCACTCCGGCTTGGAACCCGGGTGATACCCATAATATGTTTTCTTGTGACCAGTGGAAGAGCTTAGGGAACACCTTTGCCCAGCAGCGGATTCAGGTGGTTAACTAAAAGAAATGCCTTCTTAAACAGTCGACAAACTTAACAGACTTAACCTGACATCCTTAACAGGATGAAGAATTTCAATACACTATACATAACTATCAAGCTGCATATTGTACTAAATCGGACCTTCAATTAATTAAAGAATATCATATTGTGGAACGAGCTAGCTCCCTCAAAATGTTCGCAAGTAGGAGCACCAGGTTTGAACACCGCGTTAGTTAGGATGGTCTAATTAAACTTTATAATGACCTTATACACTCCTAAAGCTAACAAATTCGAACTAGGCCTCTCAAGTACTCATGATACAACTTAAAGCGCCATATTTCGAGGCAATCCAGACGAAATCCATGAATAATAACGGTTAGAGCTAGCAATATGAAGCAAGGTAAATCATACGAGTTAAGTAATTCTGAAACTCACCTCCAACTTCTGACCTTAAGTTAATCATAATTAAGAGGTCATGAAAATGTAATCAAATAGCTATACACTGACATTACATGCTTTTAACCGCAAATTACATGAAATAAAATCACGAAACGTATTTTCACATAGCATTAGGTTAATTTTAGTGTATTTGAGAGCATTTTGGTGATTTTTGGAGTAGATTGACTAAGAAAAACACTGATTGTTCTATTATCATTACAATTTTATCATCAGCTGTAAATTACTGGTTAGTAAAGTATGGCGAAAGCTTGTGTTATGAAAAAGAATAGAAAAAAACACTATATTTTCGTGGGTTTTCAAGGGACTGACTAGTATTTAAATTTTTTGGACCACCATAAATGGGCCAACTAGTATATATAGCTACCTATGTATAATACAGTATAGAATATAAAGTCTACATCACGAACATTTGCTTTGGTTCCTAAAGTTTTTCTATAGGTTATGGAAATCCTAACTAAGTACCTGATTGAGACTAACACAAACAGTCAGACGTAGAACAAATGTTTGTTTTACCAACAAAAATGTATGCTGGTGTAGTAATCAAACCGGTGACCCTTTGACCATCAACCGGCGCTCGTACCCGCTATGCTAAACGGATTGTCAGAGCCTGGAGGCCAAATTTTTCAACGCAAAAACGTCACGAAGTAAGAAAACGTAGCAACACTCTCGTTAATTCCCGCAAGCAGATCGTTGAAAAGGCAAAAGTCTGTGGAATAAACACGTTTTTTCCCCTCCGTATTTAACCGCAAAGGAAATAGCTCGCCGTGTTACATCGTCGATTGTGTTCGCAGATAATGTGCTCTGTTATTTACAACTCCGATAACGGCGCGATGATTTAAGGAATGGAGATAACGACAGCGATTTACAGCCGTAAATAAGCTGTTCGCAATAATTTTCTCACTCGGATACGGGCATGCTAATTATTTGGGAATTCTGCTAAGGATTTGTTGAAAGGAATGTTATGGAAGAATTCCTTTTTTATATAATAATAGGATTTATACATTGGTGTGATGACGACAATCAATACCCCTATAACAATCCGCACTGAACTCAAGTGTGGGAAATATGGCCCGTTCCACCTTATAGTTGAGGTGAGGCCTGTGCCCAGCAATGGGACGTAAATAGGCCGTTTATGTTTATGTCATGATGAAGATCCCTTCTATTAGTTCCCCATATCTTTTTAGCAGCAGAGACGTGGACAGTGCACGAGTTGCAAAAGGCGAAGATAAATGGTTTGTAGATGTGGTGCTGGAGGAAGATGCTTAGGATACCGTAGACTAGTTTCCGTACCAATGCGTCAATACCTTAGGAGCTCGGCATCATCAAAGTGACCACGACGCTCTGCCAAGAGACGACAGAGAATGATGAAGGAAGTGAACGGCCTTGGTGCTGAGGCGAGCTACCAAAATTATCGACGATACCAAGCTGACTTGCGGCCTGGAACCGCTAAGTATAAAAATAGACTTCTCCTCTATTTGCAATAACTACCATTTGTCGTTGTAAGGGTTTTCAGCCATATAATTTAAAGCCGCCATGTTCTTGAACAGTTCGATTCCTAAGGTGTTCCCTTCCCAAGACACTTTAATTGTTTAACACAATTGCTGATAGGGTTTAGCTCATGCTGAAGCTGGTTTGTCACATTCGTTGCATGATAAAAAAGTGTTTTTTTGTATCTTCATCAAACGGGGTAGAGAGGGGAGAAAGAGTGAAATAAAGGTATAGGAAACAGCGGATAAAGATACCTACATACAAGCATAAAATTCATAAAATACCCAGTGTTTAGGAAGCACTAAGAGAGAATAGTTTGATGATGAAGTAAGCGAATGATCAATTCGCTTAAATATGGTCAGTTGTGATGATTTGTAGATCTGTGTTTTAAACAGCCAATCATCTTTTATAACCTTGAGGACTTAAGTATCACATTTCACATGAAAGCTTAAGTGGCTTATAGGTTTAACGGTTTATTTGTGATAAAAGTTTATTTACATGTTGTTTGTTTATTTAAGTTTAGATAACAGGTAAATTCTTACATAAGCCAAATTTGCTACATGGGCTGCAATATTAAGCCGTACTCTTTTAAACCTTTCTTTGAGCTTCATAAATGTAAGACTAAAACCGCTTTTAATATTTTTATCCTGAAATTGTCTGTTTTAAAAGTCTGAGAATTTTTATTTTGTTCAACGCATTTCTACTTAGAACGGGTGTTGTTAGTCTTTAGCAGGTTTTCGTGACCAGTTCAGTAGATAGTACATATTATCAAAATTTTAATCATTGAAGAAGTTCTGTTTTATTCCGAATATTATTAGATTAGCAAATAATGTAGAGAGTAATTGTGTATGAGATAAAAGATACCATTTAAATCTTATTTGCGGTTTTCGTGACCACATATTTTTGGAATTCTCCTAATCACAATCTATCCCACGGCATCTTTTGAACGCGCGAAAGTATCGCATTTGAATTCAGAGCGCCACGTGGGTGTTTCGCGACCATCGTTGCAGACGCGCAACAATGTCGCTCCTGCATCGCTAAAAAAAGTCGCCGTGGTGGGCTAACGGCCTAAGTTATTTATATTAGTCAGCTTATTTAAAAAAAAACCTCAACCCTCTTTATAAGGCAGCGTTTGGGTTATTCACGACTGTTAGCTCAAATGCAGACTGTTCCACTCCTTCAAAGTGTATAAATTGGATTAAAAGCAAAATATATATTTATAAAAATTGAATACATAAGTAGTTGAACAATTAGTTAGGTTTAGTGTTGTCAGTTCGATTCCTGTGAAAATGGATCGTATCTTGAGATACTTCTTTGAAATAATGAAAAATTGAAAACCTACTACTACTACTGTTAATTTCATTTGTTCCAAAAATCGTATCTTAAGCTTGGGTTTATTTCATTATTCCATAAATTTTGTTAACTAATAGCCAAAGAACACGTTCCGTAAGTACATAATTTAGTTTTCTTAAGTCAAATTCTAATTGTTATTTCTTATTAAGATTCATATTTTAATATTCCAAACCATTCGTGCGGTACCTACTGAAAAATTCAGTAATACAACATTGAAGGTTAAGGTCAAGACTGGATTTGAACCTTGAACTAGTCATTATCTCATCGCGTGTTTTGGACGAAATTTCCGTGTGAAGTACCTACTGATCAACCTGTTCACGTTTTTAATTTAGGTCTGACACCTATTTTAGTTAGTTGTTGTGTGTTCGGAGATACTATAAGTATGATTAATTAAGTTTTTCAAGAACAAGAGGTAATACTTAGTCTCGAAATTATAGCTTCGTAGATACAGCAAAGATACATAACATAAATTAATAAATAATACACCAGAGCACCTATTTTATCGTAAGGTAAGCAGAGAATACATATTTACTCTTACAACAATAATATTGTCATTATATGTCAAAAATAAACCTACTAATTGCGTTTATATTTATTTATTTATTTAAAAATAGGTACACTGACAGATTACAATCGATACATGGCTAAGATAAGTAGTTAACAATACTTGGCTAAACGGTAATCCATAAATAGTGTACACAGCATGGTTAATTATACATTCCTAGAGAACAAATATAGGCCAAATGCAGAGAAAATATGCAACCTTTCTTGCCCTCCGCTGGACGATTAAAAAACAAATGCGTTCCTAAGTAGTTGAACACCCATACTACCCTACAACCGTAAGTAGTTCTAAATAAATAGTATCTCTACTGCAAGCAGAACGGCACTCCTTTTGATGATTCCTAAAAAGCCAATGTCTTTTTGCTTGTTGTGTTTTGTACAAAAAGGTTTTTCTCATTGAACTCGGCATTAATCTCCATTGAAAAAAAGCAAAGAATCCTTTGAATGATTGGTATCGCACCGATAGCAAGTCGACTTCATTTGTACGGTCTGCAAAAAACACGTGGATTGAAGTGAGTTACGGGCATGAGCCTGACAAACGAGCGGGACCGCCTATCTTTTGTTAGGCCTTTTGATGAGTATATATATATTTTTTATCTTAGTTTTGTTTAAAACATCACAAAGGGTAAAAGCAAAGATTTGGAAAAAAACTGAGGGAGAATTATCGTTTTGGTATTTTTGTTAGGTGACAAGCTGGCGTTTTCGGTGTCTGTCGAAATAGGACCTTTTGTGATAAAAAAGGTGTAAAATAAAATATTTTTGTAGTAAATTATGAACACAGTACAATAAGTACATGAGTTGTGCCTGTTTGTCCTCAAGAACGTAACAATTGTATTTATTAGATTACTCGATGTGTTTTTAGGGTTAGGGTATGATATTAATTTGCTTCTTTTTTGGCAATTATAACTTTTTTCAGACTTGTGCGTTGGTGTGGTGTTTCGTCTGCGGTCATATTTCGCTCTCTTTATTTCTCATTCGACTTTGAATTATCTAGAGTTGTATAATTATATGCCTTTTTTCGTTCCGAGGAAAGCTGTTCCAATAACTTAGTTGTTCAGCTCCATAATTACGCAGTGATTAAAAAAATAACAATAAAGTGAAGGTAAATAGTCCTGAATTTGATTACTGTTCGATTTCAAACGCAGGTAGTGAAATGTTCCCCCTCATGGGTTCTCGCCTCGGCGTGGCGAGGGGGCCTAGTACCGGTGGTAGGGGCACCACCGGGAAGCGAAGAGAACCCAGGCGTGGCAGCGTGGTGGACTGGACACCCACCCGCTGCGGCCCGTAAGGGCGGCGTGGGGCTGCGGGGCCAGTGGGGCCTGCAGGCGCCTTGAGGCGCGTGGTTGGGGCCGCGGCGCACAACCGGTTGGTGGGGGCCAGTGATCCGAGGCTGATCCCCCCTGTGCGTCGCGGCCCAGCGAGGCCGTACCGTCGGTTACGGCAGCGGAGCCGCCTTTTGGGTGGCTCGTGGTTGCGGGCCCAGTAGGGTCGCTGCGGCCGTAAGGGCGACGCGGGGATGCGGTGCCAGTGGGGCCTGCAGGCGCCTTGGGGCGCGTGGTTGGGGCCGCGGCGCACAACCGGTTGGTGGGGGCCAGTAACCGGAGGCTGATCCCCCCTGTGCGTCGCGGCCCGGCGGGGCCGTACCGAAGGTTACGGCAGCGGAGCCACCCTTTGGGTGGCTCGTGGTTGCGGGCCCAGTAGGGCCTGCGTACGGTGGCCAGCTAGCGCGTGGTACGGGGGTGCCGCCGCCAGCATTGCACGGGTTTCACCGCTGCCTGGTAGGGACGGCTTGACATCCTCGGCTGTCCCTTCTGGCCTCCCCTCACGAAGGGGGGGTCGCTTCCGGCCCGCCGTGCGGGCGGGCTCCGTCCGGGGGAACGCGTAACAGGCAGGCGCTATTTACCGTGTTCCCCCACTAAAGGACGATTAGAGGGAGTAGTAGGGGTTTTAGTCGGTAGGGCCACTGGTATACCACCTTTCCAGTGGTGAGTCCGACATAACCCGTCCGTCCCCCGGTGGACGGGTATGCGTAAGGCATTTCCCCTACTTAAAAAAAAAAAAAAAAAAAGGTAGTGAAATGTTTCAACATAATATCCAATGAACGAATACAAAAACAAATAAACGAATTGAGTCATTTGTGAAAAAATAGTACGTATTTTTTAGCCATGACAAGTTTATCCATTTGATTGATTTGATAGCAACAGCTGACATTGGTACGGAACCCAGAAACACGTGAAATGGAGTGAAGCACGCATGGGGTTGACAAACGAGCGAACCGCCTATCTTTTGTCAGACCTCTCTTGATGAGAGCGCCGCTGTTTATTCCCTTTGATATTTATGACTCGGCCAATTTCAAGCCTCGCAAAATCTGGATAACAAAGTTAATACTTTGCTATTTTACTTAAGGACTTAAGAAAATAATAATAATAAACATCTAGGAAATTCCACACCAAGATCATGAACCATGTTCCCTGAATAAGTTGAAAAGCAAAATTGACATCGCATTGGTTGCATAAGTGTCAAATACCAGCTGCTAGCTTTCATCATCGCACTACATGTCACTAACTGAAATTCCACGCTTATTACCTGGATGGTTGGCGTTATTCAACTATTTGATGCACGTACAGTATTTGCGGAAAAATATTACATTGAGGCCTTCAAGGGAAGAACGTAATTTTTTGAAAGTATGTAGGTAATGCATCTTGTGACACCTGTGCTATTGCGGTTGTCCATGGGTGAGGGTGAGCTCCTTCCTCCATCAGGTAGAGCGAGCCCACGCCTTCCTTGCTCGTTGAATTCTTCGAAACCCTCAATGGTTTCTAGTTAAAATAGTCATGTTTTGATTGTTTTAAATCACAGCAATTTAAAAATAGAAGATTCCGAGATATCTTACTGTTCCTCAGTAAAACATCTAGACAGACAGAAAAATATACTTTTGCCACATAGTCTTGAAGACAGGCCTTCAAAACGACTAAAACCGACCAAAATTAGTAGCTAACCTGAGTTTTACACCAAAAATCCCCCGTGAAATACGATAAATCATTCCCCTGTACACAAGATAACATTTTGCGCCTAACATAGCAGTTATAAAAACTGCCAAACCCAGACTGCGTCCTACCGCGCCGAAACTTTGAGCCCGAAAGCCAATTATGGTTGTCAATGTTGGGAAGCGGTGCTGTTTACGGGTTACGGTATTTGGAAAGTCACTTGTATGTATATTTATCAGCTTTGATATAACGCGCTGAAATGTTGGGGAAGTGGAATTTCTTTACTGATTACAAATATTCAGGGTGATGAATTGCACTATGTAACTTTAGCAATGGTTTTGATAGTAGCCATAGATATTGGTACGTTTTCCATCAGTTTCGAATCAGTTGGCAATATGTTAACTATTAAGCATAATTATATTCTTAGATTCATATAATTTCATAAAACTATAAATGTACATGTACGAGTACAGTGGCGTGCAAAAGGAGAGGCCTATGTTCAGCAGTGGACTACAACAGGCTGATGATGATGATGATGATGATGATAAATCATTATTTAAATAGGTTCATAATTGATAATCTGCCCAAAAAACACGGTTGACAAAAATGATCCAATAAGGAATTTTTTTTCGTCATTACGAATTTAAAGTTGTTGAATACATAAAGGTAATCGCTATAGGTTGAGTAGGGAGTATCCTTTTTCAAATTAATAATTGAATGTTTTACGTTTGAGAGATGGACCGATGACCTGCGAACGATGGCGGGATCGTACTGGATGCGGAAGGCTCAGAACCGAGAGTTGTGGCGCACTTTGGGAGAGGCCTATGTCCAGCAGTGGACTATGGCAGGCTGATGATGATGATGACGACGACGTTTTTTAGCTTACAGTTATTGTAAAAATGTGAAGCACGTGTATGATCATTAGCGAAATAGACGCGAATTTATATAAGTCAATGGTTCCGAGTGTAATTTTGCAGCGGGCGGGATGTTTTATGTCGCTCGCTACACCCAGTCTCTGACGCGCGGCATGTGGACAGGACTGCGGCACATGATTTAAAGGGTTTCATTTCAGTTTATTTTGTACCAGCCGGATAAAGTGAGCCAGCGATTGTGTAATAACCACATTTTGGACTGCATTTTGTATCGCATATTATTCAAGGGATCATAAATTAAAAAGGGTTGTTTATAGACTGCGTTATTTAGGCGTTGTGGCATGTAGGAATTCGATATTAAAATCATAAATAATAAAGTTTGTATTACTCGTACTATCATAATATGAACCAAACGATATCACGGTCGCGCTGGGCAGCAAAACGCTACTTGCTGATTGAAATGCGCTACATAAGTAGTCTCACCACATATAGTATACCAGCGACCCGCCCCCGCTTCGCACGGGTGCAATAGGATGTAATTATACATATAAACCTTCCTCTTGAATCACTCTATCTATTAAAAAAAACCGCATCAAAATCCGTTGCGTAGCTTCAAAGATTTAAGCATTCAAAGGGACATAGGGACAGAGAAAGCGACTTTGTTTTATACTACGTAGTGAAGTTAAAAAGAACATTTTAATGTAAAGAACAGCATTGAGACTCGTCTAATCAGACGTGACTAGCAACAGCCAATTAGTAACACGACCCTGAAACTCGCTGACAAAGTTTCAGCAGAACTTTAAATAAATACTAATTGTGTACATCGTTAGATGAATTGCGGTCTCTGAGCACGTCTGTGCCACCCATCGATAACATAGCCGATAGACTCCTATAGTGACAAGCGAGAGGCTATGCTTACAAAGTTGGACTGATACGTCTATCATTGGAATCTACCACCTAATGATGACAACAAGCGTATTGACCAATCATTCATCAATCATTGACGCCTCTGGTAGTTGACAGGCATAATTTCATACCAGAAATCAAACATCAGGCGTCTAGTGGCTGTAAGGTCGATAGTGCTACCTAGTAGAAAATTTTCCTTTTTCGCTGACAGCACTCCAACTTACCACAAACGCAACAAAAAACTTAAAAAACGTGTTATTTTATGCAAGAAGTAGTTCAGTGTTGTAACCAACAATTTGCGTTAAAGAAAGAAAGAAAAAACGATTATTGATTTTGAACATCGCAACAGATAAAAACATACAAAACAAAATGGTTAGGAAAAAACAATAGAAAAACAAAGAATAATTTCCACCAAACAGCAATGTCACGATGTCCAAAATTTCTTTACTTATGCAAATCTCCATATTTTGCAACTGCCTGCATAAAAAGTGCACTACACTTGAAAATATTATGGTAGCCGATAAAACAGCAGTTGTATTTATCATATCATATCTTCTTTTTCTCGAAGCCATTAAAGGCACTTTTTATTTCCCTATTATCTTACTTATGAATAAAACTTGAAAAATAATATTTGAGCGTGTCAGAACGTAGCTTACAACACCTTTTTATTTATAGTTTCTAGAATCAACATTAACAACTGAAAATAGGCCAGATTTCCAGATTAAGCGCTAAAAGCGGCTTTTACCCACTGAAATCTTGCAAATTTTATCAGGTCTGTAGCTCCTCTATAATGTAGGTTTATTTCCAACATTGGGCGCCGTTTAGCTGAAAATGGACGTAGAAAACATGAAATTCGAATATTTTAACCTATAAATGATAATCTTCCATAAACATTAAGTCATACAGGAAAGTTGTAATTGAAGCAAGAAAACTGTGCGCTAACATTTAGAGAGCTTGTGTTTCTAAAAGGTTTTTCCTTCAAGGATAAGTTTACTTCAAGATCGTTTAGTAAAAGTTACCTTTAGTTATATTATTTTATGAGTACTCAAAATACATTCACCGTCAAGTTTGTTCAAATAAAAACATGCTAGCGAAAGTTTTGTTGACATTATTCATAAAGTAAATATCCGGGCGGAATAAAACCGCCCACACCACGTTTGGGATATTATAACTAATAGAAAGTGTAGAAAACAACAAAGTAGAAACTTAAATTGAGTGGAATGAAGAGCAAATAGAAGAAGCTAAAGAATAAATCCAGTATTTATAACACAAGATGGCCTAAAATAGATTCCTGTGACTTTTTTAGTAAATGATATTAATTGAATTCAAATGCAATATATCTTTATTAAAGTAGACTATTACAGAGTACTTTCGAATCGCCAGGAATCTTCATAATAATACAATATACATACAATACATGCATGTACATATATTGTGACTACCGACGTCGGTTGTTTCTACTGAGAAGACTCGGCAAGAAACGCAACAGTTACTCTTTTTAAATCTTCCCATATTTTACAGTAGGTACAAAGTGAATGTATGAACCAGAGAATAAAAGATTCGATTCCAACAGAGTCATACATTTTTGATTTGAAAATAAATAAGACAGAAAGTTAGTAAACTTGGGTTAACTAAGTAAGTAAAATTAACCAGACCAGTTCCCGAAGGTGGCACCTGTTCACAAGTTGACGTGTGAGCCAGCCATCATCCCACTAAACCATATTTTAGAGAATGGAATCACCCGTCACACGTAATGTTCTGAGGCTTCTTGGTATAGACTCGAGACTTCAAGAAACACAAAAAGAAGTCTAGAACGGTTTAGTTGGGTTTTCTACCGGCTGGCGGACGTGCCAGCCGGTAGAAAACACAAAAACGGCAGAGATTAGGCGACCCGAAAATGCAAAACTGAGAATTTTGGTTCTGCAGTGTCAAGTCGTGTCTAACACACGAATTTATATCTGTTAAGTTCACAAAATGAAAATACAGCACACAATAACGCTGTTTGCAAGAGAATATACCATTTTATGACAGGGTGATCATTTTTGCGTCCACCCTGTATATTATTTTTTACAGCTTTTGGTTCACCCGCTGGAACACTTTTTAAATTAGCAACTAATAAACATTTTTGCACAGAAAAAGAAAATTGCGTACTGGGTGTTAGCAACAGCAAAGCCTTATTTCCACTAAAAGTTTAAATAACTCAAATAGTTTAGCTGGCCATTATTTTAAGTGTAAATGGTTACATCCATGCTGTAGGGGTGCTTGTAAAAACATATGCAAGGGAGGTTATTCCACTATTTAAGCATAGGGAAGGTAAAATCTTGTAGACCGACCTGTGTAAGACCTAATGAAATATCTGAAGAAAAAAAACAGTTTTTGAAGCGGAAATTGTTCGAAATTGTATCAGTAATTTTCAAGTACTTGCTTATTATCAGGCACATCCTCTTCAACTCTTTAACGGGCGCAAAGCACTCGGAATATTTCATTAGTTTTGAACCTTATTTCATCAACCTGAGGCTCATATTAGAGGCTATTTTCTCTCTGCCCTCTAGAGGTTAATCTCGAAATAGTAACATAAGTAGCCAAGCGACTGGACTTGTAAAGTTTACGAATATTAGATGCAAATCGAAGCGAGCTTTGACGCATTGGGAAAATTGGCTTTTGGGGATTGGTGCAACGTGTTTTCTTTGCTGTGTTTGGAAATACGAGTACCTAACAGTGATTTTTGGCAGAAGTACCAGCAATTTTTGGTAGAGGAATAACTGAACCAATTTAACAAGAGACTAAATTAGAACGTGTCTGCTTCATAATTTGAAGATATTGAAGAGTTATTAAATCATGACCACTGATTTAGTGTAATGGCTTAGAAGTTGGCTTCGTCATCAGATGTCGCGGGTTCGAACTTAGTAAGTATGTATGTACGAATAAAACGTATTTAAGTATGTGTATCCGTTGTCTAGTATTCCATAGCACAAGCAAGCTTACAAGTTTTACTTAATTCATTCACTTCATTTGGGCGATGGCGCTGTGTGTAATAATGACTATAGAAATTTATTTATTAATTGAATGAGATGTCTTCATTTAAAATAAAATACCTAATACTTTTTAGTAGCTATATAGGTTTTGAATTCTAATAGACTTATTGTCAATTTGTGTAATGTGCTAGCAAATATTGCAAACCATCTGTTATCGCTACATATTTGTTGTTTTCTTCACAAAATGCCGTATTATCTCTGGATAAAGCCATTTCTTACTGCAAATCCCTTAGATTCCCAACAAAATATCTTGTGAATTATTTTCGCAAATATAAACAATTACCTTTTAACGTTGAAAATCTTATCTTCATTAAATAAAATTTATTTTATGGCTTTCGACGATAATATTTTAACCCCGATAATTTCATCGCAGCATCCGCGTTCTAGCGAATTTCATTACACAGATTCTTGATTAGAGTGTTGTGTTAAGATATTAAAATATTTTTTACAGTATTTAACGAGTTCTTAATTGCTATTGTCCAATTTAATAGGCAAATCAGCAGCTAATCAAGTACCGTAATTTTACGATATTACGGTACTGGGCGGATTTTGGTTATTGTTACGTTGTTTGCTTAGTAAAAATGGGTGACTCAGTTAAGACTATAACACTCGTATGATCAAAAAATACTTAGAATTTTGATCTAAAGACCTAATACTAAAGACAAAATTTGAGATAGTTTACATCCTGTATTGACATAACTTTTTCCTATGATGCTGTGCTAAATTTAAAGGAAACAAAACTGAATATTTTTAAACAAACATGCCTAACAACACTTACTGAAAAATTTTCATTAAAAGAAAATAATAAGATAATGAAATAGGAAAACCTATAGTTACAGAAAAAAATATCTAGCTTACAATGTATCTAGAAACCAGACTCATCCTTTTGGCAAGATTACTGCACTTACCTAATTAAATTACATATTTGGGCAAAATGAATTCATGAACCTCTGTTTGAAGCCACGATCATGTTTGTTGAATTTCAGTTATCAAAGTGACTTATTTAAAAACTGACTAAACTGACTTTTACTGTTTTTGTCTGTCCGTAGACGTTTGCGGACGAGTATAAAAATTTACATTCACATTGCTTCATGCTAATAAGAAAAAGAGACAAGATAACGCTGAACAGTCAGAGTTTCCATTGTCCGTTGTATTTTAGAGAAAATAATAACAAACCACAAAGGAAGAAAATGTTTATGGGAATCTCACACATTGTATGTAGATACCCGTTTTAGTTGTTGCCTTCCAGCATGATTTGCGGAAGATTTATCCAACTATTTTTTCTTTGACGTTCTGCATTATAGATAACCTTTAGTTGCTATTTATAAAATTTTGCATGTTTCTTATTAAATTACGTAATATTTGATTGATTAAGAAAAGCACCACACACTTTACAACATTAATTTTCTCGGACTTTGAAGGTTTCTAGGTTAGGAACCAACAGCAAAACTTCGGGTATTCCAAATCGAAATTTGTTTTGAATACAAAAAAACATTTTGTTTACTCTTTGGGCTATTTTGGAATTATTAAAACAGTTATACTGGCTTTTTTTAGCGGAGTTAAAATTAGGCCCTTAATCAAATCTGCCTTTACCTAACTGAAATCAGCTGATTCTTTCTGATGTTTTTTTAACCTTAATGTATGGTGGCGTTATTGCGTGGTTTTAATTTGCCTCAAACCATTAATGGACTTATTTACTATTATTTCTATCTCAAGAAAAACTTGGGTAATTTACCGCAACAAAGTGCCTGGAAACAGGTCTAAAGAATTAACAAAAGCATGTTGAAAGCAATGGTCATAAGGAGTGGCAGGCTCCGCAAACGTAACTCGAGAAACAGCTCATTAAGCCGTCTAGGGCCCCCGCGACCCTTATTAAACGGGGAGTAGGGGCCGTAAGTGCCTAACATTCGGGTAACCACGCTTTGTGTGATTTACTGATTAGTTTTGTTAGTATACATTAAGCTGTAAGTGGTGTACTGTAAACCGATCTTGATGAGGGAGATCGGTTACACATTTTAGTTGCCCGTCAGACCTCAGCTAAATTCTGATAAGATAAGTTATAAAAATATTATCTTTAAGATAAGAAAGTACATTAAGGAGCGCCATTAGGTGTGCAAACGACGACAACACAATAGGATTATGCTGTATTAATTAAAATGTTAATCAAAATATTTTTTTGGAAAAAAAAGATATTTGTTTACTAAAGATCTGAAAACCAGAAAATTCATGATACCATCATTTGGTCATGTTAGCTACATACTGCATGGAAAATGCTTAAATAATAAAACATAGATATTTGTTTATTTACTTCTTGGTATTCCTGTTTATTTTTGTTATTTAAACTGACACCTCGAGACCTATTGTGCGACCCCGCGTGAAGATCCAAGGGCGGGACCCCTCATCCTTCGCCCTTTTGTCTGATCTGGTTGCACTAAGGGCTTCAATGAGTGAATACGTCTGAGGATGGAAAGTTCTTACGTGGCAAAAATTTAACGATGATAGGTAGCTTAGGTGGTAGTGATAGATAAAAAAAGGTTCGCAATTCTGAGAACCCAATTCGAGCTTGAACTTGAATTCTTATTAACCAACTGAGTCATTTTCACACGTAAAATTTCATTTAACTTATTAAAAAACTAAGTTCATTGCTTTATTTTAGATTTACAGAGTGGTCTGTCTCTGTAAATCTCAAAAAAAGCACACCTCAAAAAAACACATTGTAGACTCGAGTAAAATACAGCGGTATGCTATTTGTAAGTTAAAAAAAACATTAGAAAATACATTACAACAAACACAGCTACAGCTTTTCACAGTCAGCACCACAGAAGTGGGCAGAGTATTGTAACCACTCGATCTCGATCGAAAAGAAAATAATATAAATCAGTATTGTACTTTTAGATCTTTTCCATTACATAATTACACTAATATTGTATTTATATCAACGGTACAATCATGATTAATAATGATGAGTAGTACAATGTAAATTGTAAATCTTTAAGTTGTCTTTATAGCTATAACAATGGTTGATATGTACATTAAATAAATACTAGTATCAGTTAGAATAATATTCACACAATTTTAGCATTTTAGAAACTTGTTTTTTGTTTTTAAGTACGTGTCCTAAAAACAAAACATTTGATCACAGTAATTATTTCATATTGTTTCGTTGTTTAATTAATACCCATCTACAGAAAAAAGCTATGGAAATTTGATCAAAGTGATTATTTCATAATAATATTGTTTCGTTGTTTAACTAATACCTATCTACAGAAAAAAAGCTGCCTCAAAGCTGTTGGCACATCCGAGCCAAATCTTAATTACCTACCACTAATAGACACTCATTCAACTTTGGTTCCCGTTAGTGAAAACATCTTCCTTCACCCATTAATCCTATTATGTCGAGCAGGAGAATAGATTCCGCTTTTCTTACGCGAATAGAGGTTTTTCTTTGAAGATAAAATGCTTTTGGAGGCTCATTTCCGTATCTCGTCCATTGTGGCCCTAACATAATAGCTGGTTTTATCAACATGGCCCACTGCTAATTCCCCACTTGAGAACATGTTGACGTTCGCCACTTATCGCTTTTTCTCATAATTATTGTTGGATATGATCCCAGCTTAGGGTATTTTCTGTAATAACAGCGAGGGGAGAATATATCCTTATAATAAACACGGTTAGCTTTGGGTGCGCTTACTCTAATTCTTATGTCACCTTTAATTCTTTTGTAACTTATATTTGAGCGTAATTCTGGTCACATTTGGCTGTACTCTTCATTCATAACTTAACACTATGTGACAGTGAGTTAGAGATAATAAAAAAATACAGGTTTTTGTTCCGTTCTAAAATATTGATGAATTTTTTTTTGAATTTTTCAAGTTGCAGTAGGTATAAGTCAAATGATTAGGCGTTCAGTAGATGCGAAGTCACGTTCACGTTCTTTGCAAAGTTTTAACTCTACGTCAATGTATTTGGTTCTAATATTAGGTCCGTAATTAAGTGCAACATAAACTACCGAAACAGCAGCACAAATCGCAAATAAATTTCTGATTACGCATTACCTGCGTAGTAAATTGCCGATAAATTACGGCCAATGTCCTCTATTGGGCATAAAAAGGCCAACTAAAGTGTCATAGATCGCCCCGCAGCGCCGCCCCGCCCACTAATACGTTTTTACAATCGGCCAATGGTAATAAAACAAGGATAGGACGAGGATTAAGCCCGTTTATCATTCGTTTTGATGGCCCTTTTTGCTGTAATCATTCATTTTTCTTCCGTCGTTTTCTGCTTCCTTTGCGTTTAAATGCCTTTTGTTGGGCGTTACGTGAACACTTTTATAGAATTAACTCTACGCTCAATTTCGGTTGTTCATTTAGCTTTTTTGACAAGTTCATTTCAGTTGAAGCGCCCGTGTCACTGTGTCCAGGAATAGGCAACAATCTCTGATGGTAGACAAGGCGCGACAAAGCGGGTGGTGAAATAAGTGAGTGACCTACTGAAATAGTGATGAAAAGACGCCTTTAGGTTTAAGTGACTCACCTGAGTAGCGAAATCTTCGCGACAAAGGTCACTTAAATCTGAAGGTAACTATTCTTCGGGCATTTCTGTAGTGAGGCACTTTGAGCGGTTTTATCCCAGCTGGCGTCGTCGTCAGTCATAAAGCCTACTCAGAAGCTTTGTATTGCAGACTATTTTCTGATAGTAAGCTCCTAGTAAGTCTCACACGTCCGCGTGTATCGCCTCAGACTTGAAAAGAAACCTGTATCTAGCAGTGAGACGTTTAAACTGATGTTTATATTACCAACTTGAGCTCATGCTCAAAACACACTTTGCGAGTTCGTCAAAGAACACAACCTAGATTTTTTCAATTTCAAGCTGTGGTTTGTTACTAATCGTTAACAACACCACGTTCTTAGTAGTAAAATGAACTTAAAATCTACTCGAAATTCAAGTTTTAGTGGAAGTCTTGTTTAAACAGTGTTTTGCGTTTTTTTTAAAGCGCCAGTAGTTGTGAAGTTATTCAGACTCTTGTTTGAGGAATTAGGCAGCCGCAAAAGTTTCCAGCAAGCTGTTGTTACCAGTTTGCCTTGAGAAACCAGTTTTCACTAACTGATTTAGAGGAACGACATGGTTAGTATAATATTTTCGAATCACGCAACCTTCAAGCATACAACCTGTTCATTGAAATGTTTAAGCTGTCAGCTTTTAAGTTTGAGTGAACGATTTAGTTATCATAGTTTTGAAAAGTGATGAATTAATCAAGTTGGTGGGGTTATGTGAAGTGTGTTTTGGAATTTAGGTCCGGTTTGTGATCAACATATTAATTTGGGGATGTTTTGTAAGGTGGTATGATAATGATACAACACTATATCTGTAGTCTACTTCGCGGTGTTTTGGTACTTTAAAAAACTTTCAATTAGGCTTAGGCTGCGTTTCCACTAGAGATGCGTTGCGAAGAATGTGTTTTGAAAACCCAATGGAATCTCTCAATCTAAGTACCTAGCTTCGCTCAATGAAGCGATTCTATCAGTTCTTAAAAACACATTCCTCGCAACGCATCTCCTGTGGAAACGCAGCCTTAGCATTTTACGGGGAAATTTAGATACATAAAACGTATGAGTGTACATACCGTACTACATACACTTTGAATTTTATATCTGGAATAGAAACTGATACAGGGAAATTCACATGATTCTTACATTTTTATCGCTAAGTACCTAAAATAGTTGTAGCATCCTCAACGTTATCTATTAGTGAAAACAATTTCAGGAAAAACTTACACAACATTCACCAAAAAGTTAATCGTCCCTTCGAACGTAGATACGGCTTCCCAGAAACTGTCTTATCTAAAAAATAAAACTCTAGAGAAACGCGTCGGTGATAAAACGCAATAAGAAAAAACCGCTACAAATTCTCGTCACAGTGTGGAGTAGATACACCGGGGGTTATAATAAAAAAATCCCTTTAGACAATTTTCCATTATCTGGGGCGTCCATTGTTGGGGCCGATGGTCAACGTTTTATGGGAGGCGCTGTCGCCGTAACTTCTTATTAAACCGTCGGGACGCGCTCCTTGCGTCTAATTGATTTAGAGACCGCCATGACACTGCGCCGTTTTGTCTTTCAGAAAGTTTTCTGTCACGTGTGGTGCTGTGGTGCTTACTAAATAGCGGATGTTATAAAAGGAAGCTTTGTTTTTGACGTAATAACGTCTTCAAAATCGTTTTAGTCGGGTGACATGTTCAGAAACTTGTGTCACACCAAAACCTCACGAGTGCGATCGCAGGTATAATGAGGGAGAGACGGACCGATCTCCCGTCTCATCTCGAGCGCAGCCAGTCATTCCGTGAAACTTGTCACGCGGAATCCTCACGAGCGGAGGCAGGCATAGCGTTCGAGTGTGTGGACCAATCTTCCGTCTCTCTCACTCTAGCGGCATACAAACGAATGGAGATTTTCTCGTGCGGTTAAGTTTTCGTTTAATGTTTAACAGTGAAACAAATCACCAATAAGACGTTATCACGTAAACATCCCGATCGTAAACCTACTTTACAAACAACCAATTTTTCAATAACAAGAACAGGATAGACAGGCACAGATGCTGTTGCTATCGTGGTAAACGGAACATTATGTTCTTGATTAGTTGAACTCTATCACTTCGCCGAATGGAACCCAACGTGGCTAGAGGATTGTCTAGGTTTTTAATCGTCTGTGAGTGTCGCCTTTTTTTCCGATATATCTTGCAACACTAGCAATAAAACCGCATAAATTGTACCTGTATCTTCAAAATTTCTTGTATTTTATCTGTAATTGTTTTGTGCTTTAAAGTATATTTCTTTTTATTTTATCTATATGAAACGTATTTTAGTCCGAATAGCCTATTATTAAGTCTATGGTTCTGCTATATAGAAAGAGGGTTCGATCAAACCCGTCAACCTCTTACAGCCCTAACCTCTTCCTCATACTTGACTCCCGGGGGTCAATAAGGTCGACGCGTAAGTCTTTGTACATATTAACCGTATTTGAGAGACAGACAAGTGTTGTTGGCCGGCGCCTGCGCGTCGGCAGTCTAAGCGAAAGAGCCCTTATAAGAGGCAGACGATGACAGGTTGAGTATGCTGATGTCATAGAAATTATAACGCTAGAGAAGTGAAGCTAATTTGCAATGTACTTCGACTTTTGTTTAGTAAGCAATAATTTTTAATAGACATGTTAGTAAGAACTGTGTTGCTGTGAAATTTTTGTTTATTCAGATAGGAAGGAAATAAATAGAAATCAAAAGCTCAAATATTTTTTTTTTGCTATCATCCAAATAAAAAAGGTAATTTAATACGATAAAAGCTTATGAATTTTCAATTAAGTTTAGACAAGAACAAATAAAAATTGTTGAGTAAAATAAGTACATTTTTGCATGTAATTTTGTGCAGTAACTATCATGCCTAAGCTACCAAAATTATGTATAAACAAAAACAAGTTAGTAGAACTGTGTTTGGAAATGCCAGTTTTCAAATGTTATGGATATAATTTAATGAGACCTTCAACAAAAGAATACTCTAAAAAGAAGATTATTATTAAAGATTCCAAAGCATGTTGTATGAATTAATAGGTATTCCAACCATAAAATTATCCAGTCGAGAATTTCCGCCTCTACATTGACAACTATAAATCAAGCATAGCTTACTATTACCTTACCTGCACAAAAGGCCCACGTAATACTGGCACCGTAACGAGCTTAACAACTACATTATAGAACAACTTGGCTCGGAAGTCGCAAGTGAACACGGCCATGTGAGGCTTCCGCGAAACAGGCTAAGCCCCTACAGATATTGTAAGAACTCATGAAGTGGTGCTGTTTTGAACTTTAAACTGGGGGAATAAGATGTCAGTTTATTAGAGATTTATACCTCGATGTTTGAAAGGTTTACGGATTTTCCTGATGTCTTCGTTAGGTGATTGCTTTATTTTTAGAAGTAAGAGCAAAAATATCATAATACCAAAGCAACAAACTTTCAGGTACCTATTGGAATTTGATATATAGCATTAACTAAATAAAAATCACATAATCAATAATACCTATATAACTTTTCAAATAATGCCACCTGCTATGAGGCGAAGGCTACACGTATGAACCATATTGTGATCCGTCAATATACTACTGACAGATCAAGATATTTATCGACGTGTAGGTTAGTAAATAGATGGATCAATACTTTTAGCTGGATTTCTGGAAACCCATGATCTGATCCCAGATCCTGTGACACCACACTCAAGATAAATATCACGTATTTATCTTGCGTGTGGTGTTACTTGTCAGTCCCACATCGAAAAAAAGCAATTTTGTTATGTTGAGTACAAAGATCAAAAATGCATCCATGAGCCTAAACACCAACCATCAACAGCCATAATGAAATGGCATTAATCATAATATGACGTCTAGTGCTGCTAAACCTAGACCTATCCAATACTTTTCCCTGGTTGGAGACTGGTTGGAGGCGGCCTGCATCCACTGAAATCCAGTGGCCTTCATCAGGTAATCCATCCATCTTCTCCTTCTTCAATCCCCTTTTCCAAAAACTTTTCGGCCCTAACGGCCATCAGTTCTTCGCACTACGTGTGCTTTTTGCATCATATCTGTTTCATGTTTAACTATTTTACATTGATTTATTACTATTTTTATATTTTCGTGAAGAAACCATAACCTAAGCAAACATCTTTACAAACGTAGTTCTATACATTCACTCATCTTTTACAAATTAAAAATCTATTGCAAAAGCAAGATGTTCGTAAATATTTTCTCTTTCAAAGCGAGGAACTGCTACAAATTCGTTTTCATTTCGTAGTTTTTCTCTTCTCGTGTTTGTTTTATTGAGTCTCTAAAAGCTACTGAGTGAGACGTTTTTTCAAAGAATTCCGTTTTCTCACCAGAGTGTTCTGACACAAGTTTTTTTGCGTGAACCGTTTGAAACGAGTGTTGAACTGTTTGCGAACAAACTTCTATAGTAATGAAAAGTAAATTCCGACGACTCCGCTCGCGAAGACATCAATAAAACTATTCGTCGATTCCCGAAGGTCTCGATTCTGGAAAATATTTGTTTATTCCAATAGCAATTTGGCTAGCTAGCTAACTGACGCGTTGCTTCCGTATCAATATTTCTGAAGAAGTATTTATGTCGTGTATATCTGCAGACCTGTTAGTTGATATGTAACTTCCTAAAGTGGAATAGAAAACCATACATGTAACTTTTATCACCGACAACAGTTTTTTTAATACACATAACTGATCAATTTATTAGTGATGATCTTACCCACTGCATGGTAAAAGCCTCCCTTTCCAATCTCCTGCTCACTCGGTTTGTAGTATCAGTGATCTAGGTGTTGGCACTTAGGTATATACTTTGTGTATTTGCGCTGCAAGGTGTAGGTATCGTAACTCCTACCCGATAATAAGCGTTCACTGGGCACTGGAAAATATGAAACAATAGGGTTTCGAACGTTAGAGGAAAAATAAGTCAAGTAACACAAAACAAATGAAGATTATGGATTTAGAAATATGAAAAGCTTTAAATTGCGAAAAAAATATTACAGCAGACTAGCAGAATAACAAGCGTTAATATCTGATTGGTTAGGTATCGAGTGCACAGTTGCGGTATAGAATATCCTGCGATCGACGCGCCGCGCTGCTTCCATGCAACTCTGCGGCCGGCAGGTATAGTCAGCATCAAAATAACGTGTGACGTGTACTACTTTGTCAGTACAAAGTATCACTGTACCACTGGGTGGTCTTTATCTGTAGTATAGTCCAATGGTTTAAATGAATACGAATTTTCAGCCAAATAATTCGTCTATTTTTCGGTAATATTTGTGCGGTAAACAAATTACAGGTTCGCGTGGCATTAGTTGATTTTACATAAATTTTATTCAGCTTGCACTATTATTTCTTAATTAAGATACTTTTTTATCTAAAGCTCAGTTTTACTGATTCTTGAGTTCTTGAGTTGTTTCCAAAGTTATTTTTGAACTACCAAAAAATATTCGTCACGCATTAGTAATGCTTCTTTTACTTTTACAATAATTACAGTCCAGAATATACTATCTCGTTGTAATAAATAACCTACCTTATTTCACAGTAAAACTTCATTACTTTTATCATAATTAGTAATTTAAACATTCGGCAAATCGACGGGATACTCGATCAATTATGGAAATGCAAACTATCAGAAATTGCCAAAATCGGAGAAATTCGATCTCCGAATTTTCTGCGTATCTCTAGTCTAAAGTATTTAAATAAGTAACCTTAGCACTCATGAATTAAAATAGTGTTGTTGTTTTGGTTTTTGCCAATGTAGTATTGCAATTTTTGTTATCACAAATCAGTTTTATGCTGACTCTACGCCATCTTTTGTTCTTACGAGCGATGGCGGATTTATTATAAGCTACAACAGCAAATGTCAGACAATCCTTTCCATGCATACTTTTCAAACTCGCCTCACCATCTTCAATTATTAGTTATGAATACTAGCTTTAAAATATTACAGATCGCTATTCTAATATATCATACTATCTAAAAATAAATAATGGATGAAATGCAGGTGTCTACTTTTAATCTTACTTGATAATATTATGCTAAAACTAGAAATTCAATATATTTAACTTCTTTACAAATCTTTTAGAAACTAACGTCTTTTCTCGTCTATCCGAAACTGCGGTCCGAATAAACGATTTAGCTGTAGTCATTAGCCTAACCAGCTGCGTTTGCCTCGTCACATTTTCCTGTTTTCGCCAACTAACGAAACACAATTCCTTCTTTGAGAGGTTTCTTCATTGACAATAATTTAATAATTTAACGATGCCACGTTAGAAGTATGTTTTTTGGGTCCTCTTTGTTAGGTTTCTAAAGGAACCTTTGTCGTAATTCTCTTGTAACGGCCAACCGGTCGGGTCTAATTGATTCATGGGGCATATGAGCCCAAGATAAGGCCTTACTAACGGCTGACAAGGTACTTAATTGTATGACGATCCAGCAGAAATGTAGGCTATGATAAACCCCAGTTATGGTGGCCGTTTTATGTGGTAATCTCGTGAAATCAAATGCTGTAAAAATAATGACAGCTGACGGTGGTGTTGTGCGTGGGAAGTAATGGGTGCGGTTATGTTTATGTTCTTTTAAGGGTTAGAATTATCTCGCTTTAGAAATAACTGCAATGGGTGGAGGAATGTTACCTTAAAACTAAAATGATGCGATGCGGGTTAAGTAGTTACGAGCACTCCAGAATAAAGTTTTTTTTGTTATACTTGGAAATGTGAAATTCGGTCGTAAAGCCTATCTTGCAAAGGGCATATGCCGTGACATCGTAAGTATGTTAAGATAGTTAAATAAGAATATTATGTAAGCTAATCACCATTTTTATTTGTCCGTAAATCATAATATTGCTTAGTAAGAATGGCAATCTGAAAATTTTACGACGTGGTTCACCACCTTTGGATTAAATTATAGTTTTTCTAGCCGCCATTTGCCTTTGACAATGCTAGCTTTATACGACTGGTCATCTCGTGATCAGTCAGAACACAGAAGCTCTATTTTTGAAGCATGAGCGTCCATCGTTGTTATCAAGTTATACACCACAATGCTCAATCAGCACTGTAGCCTAACACAAGGTGTTGAAAAAACGTATGCTTAGATATAGTTTTTCTGACTGAAACTCAGAGCACAAAAAAAGGATTTCAAAAAAAGGATTCCTCCAAGCAAGATAAATAGTTTTCTTGAAATATTTAGTCATTTTAAAGAAAATTGTCTTAAAACAAATAATGTTTATTTATTTCTAGATGATGGATGTCTCAAAACAAAAAATATATTTCCTTGTTGCAATTTTTAGAATCAAGGAAAAATATTTTAAATGAATAGTAAGTAAAGTTAATCTAAGAACTTCGGATTTTATTGCTTTAATACAATGAATTACTTGTTTCAAACTGAAAGTTTATTTATCACAATGATACAATCTTTTCAATGAAGATAATATCATCTTGAATGCTAACATTAGCAAATTCAAAAATAATATCTCTTGAACTAATGACATCTAGTCTCGTTGTGAATAAACACCCTGGTTTTGCTACAAAATGTTATAGTGCCTTGTTTTAATTCTAAAAATGTTTTGATTCAATATCCAGTATCTTTACTTGAGAAAGATTTTTTTAGTAAGTCAACCCACACTAACCTTTAAACAAAGACAGGAGATTGTCTGTTGTCTAGTCAGTGTGTGTGCGCGCGCCATGCTAAGCATGTTTTAACTTATTCTTTTCGTTTGAGCTGTTTATTTTCTGTTTTGGAAGTGAGTAGTGAATAGTGTTATAGTAGTCTGCAGTTATCAAAATATGTCTTGTGGTGCCGTGCTTGTGTTTGGATTTTAAGAAGTGCGACATCAGCAACAACAAAATGGACGACGAAACTAACAACTTAGTTATTTTTCATTGCAAAACGGCTCTCATGTCAGCAGCTTAAGCTGCCCATGATGATAAGAACGTTAAAACATTGTGATCGGTATTGTTGTCTTATTATGTGTCGATAAATGTTTATATGAACAACATCTTTTTATTTTGTTAAAGAAAACCCAATTTCGTATGGTTTTCTTTTGGTACGTTGTTTGTTCTCTTTGACCTTCCTTTCAGAAAACGACATAAGAACTTCTATTGGGACTATTGGGAGTTCCTGTTTTGTGTTCCAGTTAGTTTTTAGTTGCTAACATTCCTAAAGGAATTTTTGTTAACTAAAACTAATACTGACATGAAAAGGCTTCGAACAAGCATTTAGGACTCTATTCGCAAGGAACTAAATTATTAAACCAAGAAATCTTTTTCAGGAAACAAGAAAGGTTTATCTTTTTTAAAGGCAGCATAAATTAAAATAATAATATTAGTTATTGGTCTGAGGACATAGCTTTCTCATTTTAAAATAAACACCCTTGAATCAAGTAAAACTAGTGTTCAAGCTAGATTTATTATTGTTGAAAGAACACTTTGTCTATTAAAATTAAGCATATATTGTTCCCAGTGAAGCGATTTCTTTTTGAATCGAAATCAATATTTTCTTGTAGTAAAAACACATCCTTGACTTGCATCAAGATAACTTATCGACTTAAATTAAGAATGCTAATCATTCTTGGTTGAAGATGTATTATCTCCAATCAATCGAGCATTGTTTTGATTCAAGATTTTTTCAACTATAAGTTTAAGTATTTTTCTTTCTCAATATGAGAAAATATTAGTTTCAATATATTTGATGCAACCATAATCTTAGTTCAATGCAACTTAGTTTCATGCAAGATTATTTCACTTAATCGGAGAAAACCGTTTTTTCTGTGCACCATGACATTGAGCCAAACTAAAATGATATTGTTTTGTATTTGGTGGTATTTCGCCCAAAATCTTATCAACAAAATTCTTGCGGCTTAAATTATGCAAAAGTAGACTTAAAAGGTTTTTCTAGACAGAATGGTTAAAAAACATCCTTGCTCAACAATCCCTATCACGATTACGTCTTTCCATAGATGCCACTACGCGTGATCGTGCAAAACCTTTGAAATTCCCCTCTCGACGCCGTGTTTGTTTTTTCGGGAGAAAATATTTTTATCTTACCCCCGGGAGATAAGTTCACAGGGAGTTTTATTAACGACAGTTCGGGGAGAGACCGCAGAGATTAGGCCTTTCTATCATGCCCTAGTTTGTTCACTTATGTCACTCACTTTGGTTGTTTGCTTTCCGCTCAGGAGTTTGGTAATATCGTTGTTTGGTGACTCGTTATGTCACGTTAGTGTTATTTTGTTGGGCCTTTTGGAACATTTATCCTTTAAATATTTTAAGGAGAGTTTCTTGCATTATTTCGCATTATTCATAAGTCATAGGTAATAGAGCCAGCTTGTATGTGGTGAGTGTTAACGTACTATCTAGACCAGATAAATATCTGATTATAACTGCATAACATTTGTTCTGGTATGGGAATCGCACCCACGATCCGTTTAATGCATGGTATTATACGATAGTGACAAAATTTAGTATCATTCACATTATTAACCATCTTGCATCTGTAGTTTCTCCCCTGAAGGTTGTGTGTAAGGGATCGATTTCGGTGATGAGGTTGCCTGAATTGTGCATGCAGATTTTTTGTGAACATTGTCTTATAATTGTTTTCTTTATGCAGTAAAGTATGTCTTATCTAAAAAGCCAGTCGTTACATTTATCAAGTTGGCGTTTACCATTTTCAATTTTTCTCAAAGTTGTCTGGAGGAGATCACTTTATATCAGCGAGTCTTACGTGAACGTTTAAGAGTTTTTGTGTAGTTGAAACCAAAGTCAACCAATTCTCGGTATCAAAATCAAATTGAATTATTTTTTATTACTTTTAATTTAAGATTTTTTTTTGGGAAACATAACAACAAAGGCCGCCCACGAGTTTTTCTAAAAATCTCTTTTTATTGCTCACTTTCATGAAGAAAAGAACCTCTGTACCAAATTACATGTTTCTAGGTAGTAGACAGTAGGTTTACCTGTGCGTTGAAGTGTGGATCTGAGTTTTCAAGAGAGCGACTCATGTTAGAGTGCCACGGTCCCTGTTTAAAGATGTCTCAAGATCTGGAAAATATCTATTTATTATTTCAATTGGTAAGTGTAGAAAGTGTAGAGTGTAAGTGTAGAGTGTCGTGGCCGAGGGATTACAATTTCTGGCTCAGTGCCCGTGAGGTCCCGAGTTATACAACTTGCCTATGGCTAACTTCCGGTGGAGGAAAACACCTGCAAAATACCAAGCAGCCCGAATATACCTATATTCGGGCCGCTTGGTTTTTTTTAGCCGGGTGCCTCTTACCACGTTGGGTTTGAATTCATTCGGCAAAGCCCTCATTCCTTGCTTTTCGTATACATACATACATAATATACATAAGAAAGTACCTGAATAGAAACAATACAAACAGCCATTTTATAAGGGAATTGAACCCGCGACCTCTGGTGTAGTAGCTAACTTCTGAACCATTACACCAAATTGGTCACCATTTCAATGTGCGTAAATTCTCAAGTTCAGCTTCGAACAATATTCGAATAATCGCAACAAAGCATGCCATAATAACGCGCACGTCAAACGGCGAGCGGAAAATTCGTCGAAATAAAACGAACTTATTTCCTTTCATACTCGACATAACGCGTTCGGAAATTTTTTATCGTCACGGAATGATGCGCGTTGAGAAGCACGTACAAGACCAATGAAAGCGAATGACTGAATCATAAAAAGGGTTGAATTTATTGATTCGCATTGACGATGACTGGGGAGCCGAATTGAGGGTGCGATCCTGGAGACGAACGTTTTTAAGACGACATGTAAAAATTGTCGTAAACAATATTGGCATGCTTTAAGAGTACAATAATTCTGACATAACTTGTCATTTTTGATGGGCCGTATTCTGCGTTGTTTTGGAGAGTAAAATAAAAAGATTTAGATGTCAATTGACATGGGTTAACACATTCTTACAAGCATTTACAACAAACATTAAATGCGATTTCACAAACAAATGTTTAAGGACACATTTTTTTTATTACATAGATATTCAGATGCTTAGAGCCCGATCCCATTGGCAATTTTTGCTAGTGTGATATCACGGCTGCGATATTTCCGCGAAGAAATAATCGCCGCGAGGTCGCCGCGCAATAGCGGGGTAGAATTCGAAGCGGGCTTCGCATTTTATTGCTTAGTATGAATCTATACAAACAAACATGATTTTCACTGAAAAAGTTTTTTAATAGCCTCTACTGAAACTTGTTATCATTATTACGAACCAGACTAACTTATATTAAAGCAAACAAGTGAATGTAAATTCCATAGGTAAACTATTACAAACATTCTCAAAAAGCTTTCTCAAATATGTTTCTTGCGTAAAAGATGGAACTTTTAAGTATATAATCTTGCGATATTTTGATTGCATACATCGTCCCCTAAATAATTTGGAAGCATTCGGATATTGTTTCTAATAAGATTTATCTCCAAGAACGCGAATTCTCTAATCGAATTATATTTAGACGCCGCCGTAACTCGAGTGCAACCCGAATCGCGACCTACCCGGCTCCGCCCGACGCGTAAACAATTTACATAATACCATATTATCATCTTCTGTCATGATATTTGCCGCTACTACTCCGTCACTACTAGTACACATTCACCCCACTTTATTGGCCACGAGGGAAAAATTGCCCAATTTCTCGATCGATTTAGGGAAATTGAATTGTTATTTTTTGGGTATTTTTTAGCTCAATAGCGTGCATGTTGGCTCATTCAAGAACACAACATTTTAGGTAAAAAGAAAAACATATAAGTAAAACTGCTTTTGAAAAACAGGCTCCTGCGAAAATTGAACCAAAGAATATTTAAGTACTTTTCCTCCATGTATCAAATTATGTGAATAGTGTCTCCATTCACTTCACACATGAGGAACATAGAAAAATGATCCTTGCTAGACGAGTCTAGAGGCTGATTTCGATATTTACTTACCACCCAAGATTTCGAGAAAAAATGTCCTCTGGCTGGAATCCAGCTTGTTGGTTTTGATGAAGAAATCAATGTGCAATTTTATTTTAGCCAAAATCTGTACTGAATCTCATTTGAGCATTTTTCTATAGTCCTCATCGGTTTGGATATTACTTATATTGACGATGAGGATAAAAGGCTAAGTACCAAGATCATTACACTAAAGTTTGAATATGTTGTTGGGTGTTCCTATGTCCAAAAACTAGCTTCATCCAAGATCTCTTGTCACAAGATGAAAGGTGGAACCCTCAATTAAAAAAGAACCTTACATCGTTAAAGGCTTTCATATAACTCCAACGTGTTCCTTAACGCTTGTAAGTGAATGTTCAATTCGCAAGGTTATTTGTATGTTGACGGTCTAACGCGTAACCCGATGGCGTTGACGCCATTAAAACAGAATAATGAAACACCTGCGGTTTTCGTCTCGTCGCCATGGCGATGGTGACATCACTGGAAGAGACACGATTGAGGAAATAGAACTGCTTACGCATTTTATTTGGAATCACATACTTGGTTTTTAGGCGACATTACGCCCGTAGATCTAACGTTAAAAAGCGTCAAAAACCTCCTAATATATAAAATTCTCGTGAAACAGAGTACGTTCCTAAACGCCTCCTAAACAGCTTGACTGATTTTCAAGAAATTTTATATGTATGTTTGTTAGGTCTGGGAATAGGTAGTCATCTATTCTTTATACCTTAAGTTTTTCAAGTCCACGCGGAAGAAGTTGCGGGCGGCCGCTAGTATTTTTATAAAGTCATTGTTAGATATTTTTAACATAATGACTACCCCTTTTTGTAATATAATAAGTGTCCTCTGTCACAATATTATGTCTCGCATTATAGAACCAACAAAGTGGCAGTTCAATGGACAATCTATCCTGTTATTATTCTTTCCTTTGTGTAGCTTCAAACTCCATCATTTTTATTTCTCAACGAAGAAACCAATGGTATGGTATGGCCACTACGGAAACAGGATTGCATTTCTTTCACATGACCTGTAATTGTAGAACAGTTTGTAGAAATTCAAGTGCATATTCAAAAGCCCGACACGACGTCGCGTCGTTCTACAACGCGGCATCGTTGCACGGTGCGTCGTCAACTGCGACCTAGCGACAGTCTCACGATGCCGCAGCCGCTTTTTAGCACGCGACGTCGTGTTGTGCTTTTAAATATGCATTTGAATTTCTACAAACTGATCCATAATTGTGTACGAGCCCTTACAATTACAGCTTTCAGTAAGAAAATAAAGTGGTGTGTAGCTTGACATTATTGTGAAAGTCGAATAAAGAAATAAAAACTTTTGAGACGGTATTTATTACTAAGCGCCTCGCGGAGTGACAATAAAGTCTCGTTGATGTTCCATTTTTAGTACACTACGGATCTTTTAAAAATATGAATGGCCCCGCTTAGCTTATTATTTCTGTTTTGTCTTCTCTGTAAGAGGATTTAGACAATCGCGAATTTTCTACCCATTGCCTATCACTGTTCTCGAGTCTCAAAAATTTTTATGCATGTTTTAACATAATGGAAGTGACTTTCAAAGGTTATTTTGCAGATTTTTTTCTTACCAATTGATATTTTGACACTATCTTTCAATAATAAGTAGCTTCCAGTGGTAAAATAGAGGTGCCGCCACATTTTTTGCCATGAGAATACGTTCATTCGGATTGGTGCGTTAGTTTCTATGCTGTTAATTTTATAACCTGACAAAGTTTAGAAATGAGCCGAAAACATGTTTCATTATACAGTATACTACAATTGCTTAGAAAGAAACAATTTCGTATGAGTATGGTTAAATGCTAATATTTGAACATTTCATATTCATCAAAAGTTAGAAAAAGTCTGTTTCTCTTAATCTGTTATTGAAATGTCTTGTAAGCGTGATTTTCAATCGTTCAAATTCTTACAGGCTAAGAAAACACCCTGTATCTTATCCAGTACCAGCTATCTCTATCGGCGTGAGTGCTTCTCGCGCTGCTCCACGCTTTTCTCGGCCCACAAAGCCGCCGCTGCACAAATAATTATGTGCATACAATTATTTCCTAACCGTTTGTTCCACGGTAGACTACGCCTCACCTATCCCTCTTTAGCTAGGACTGTAATTATTAATACAACGCAAAGTGAACTATGGTCTCATCAAAAGCCTTCAAAAAATTCATGGTGCAATTCATAAGTCATTTATTTTTTAAACATAATATGTTTACCACATCCACTACTTCAAAAGTAAATTATTTAACCGCGCACTCCATCTGGTGGTTAAAAAAGGCTTTAGAGGTTTCTTTAAGTTGTAGAGGTCAATAAATTGATTGAAAATATTTTACGAAATCTAGAATTTGATCTTAATTTGGATAAGTCTCACTTAATCTGGTTCTAAATAATTGTAACGCGCTCACAGTTGGATGCGGAGCAAGCGGAAGACTCACAACCAACAATAAAATGGGCAACGTGCTTAAAGGTGCCTCGAAATGGAGCATTACAAGGCAAAGAGAGCAACATTTAAATGGCACTCACTTTTCTAAATATAGTATTCCCAAGGAAATTCCTCAATTTATTTTTATGACCTTCTAGAAAAAGTTGAATAGCTCTAAAGATGCCGCCCTACAGCGCGCCGCTGCGTTTTCCGGGTAGCACGAATCTAAATCTATCACGAAAATACCTTGGCTCACTACAACATTCTTGGCAAACGCAATATTTAGTTGTAATTTTACACTTTCAGTTTTTAGGATTGAATTTTTTAGCTGCGTTCAGACGAACCCGCTATTCACTAACGTCAATTTGTTTTGTTACGAAATTTCAGTTTTGATAGCATTTTGATTGTTGTTATGTAACACTCTATAGTCAGTCGCTTGGAATACCGTACCAAACTTCGCGAATAAATAAAATATACGATGATACCAGTATTTTAATGATTACGTTACGTGGAGGCTGGATAGGGTGGAAGTATTGTTTGCGGTAGTGAGAAAAAGGATTAATTTGCCCATTGATATTATGATACAGGTATTCACGTACATAAAAGCAGTTTTTCCTGCTTATAAAGTTCATGATCAACAACTTCATAAATAAGTACCTCTTGTATTTTAGCAATATTATGTAGGTACCCAGTGGAATATCCCGTTAGAAAACATTGCGTGGTTCTGATATTCCTTTCCCCTAGCGCATTACAAATGACGATGCAAATCTCTTAATCTGTATTGATGGTTCCGTATTAACGACGTAGGGTTCTCGAATTCAGAAAGAAACCCGTCATCATTTACTTCATATTATGCAAAGTGAGTGGATTTCTTAAAATTGCATTAACACTGACAAGCGTGGAAAATACAGCTCCATTTAATTTTATGGAATAACGTTGAATGTCGTATGAATTGTTTTAATTATTTCATTTTGAGATATTGATTATGGATAATGATCCTATTAGTTCAGAATTGAATTCAAGTAGACAAATGTGGACAAAAATTTGAACTCAATCATTTTTGTTTTTTTAACTTTGGTTTAGAGGAACCAAGTTCGTTCCTCATGGTACTACGTCGCCACCTTTCTTTTCATGTTATAGCAAAACGCTGAGTTTGTCACTAACAAACTTTTCCTACAGTATTGTATATCTCATTCAAAACTGAATTAGTAATTTTTGTGCACTTGCTAACTCTTCTCGTTAATTTTTCTCCAAATGTAAGTTGTTAGGACAATTTCGGTTTAAGCACTAACACTGCCTATGATTAAATATTGATCGCATACTTGCATTTCTGTGAAAGAATATTCAACTACTAGCTTAAAATGACAAGTAGTTATTACCTATGGTGGATTTCAAAAATAGCCTGAATAATTTTAAAGTCATTAAGTTTCTGGCAAATGTCTCCTGCGTGAGTGACCCAGTGCGCCCTCGAGCCTTGGGCATTGTGCGGCGCATTAGCGACGGCACACAAAGGCCCGAGCTCGTATATCAAACTAACGTCACTCCAATGTCTTCCTTCCTTAAGCTACAGTTCCTGGGCCGCAAGAAACGGCCTCCCTTTTTTATTGAGCATTTAGTACAGCGAAATCATGGCGCGTAAAATTCATAGCGCGTTGAAAACAGAGTCAATTCAAGTAGGAAAATGTGGACAAAAATGTGAGCTCAATTATTTTTATTATTTCAACTTTGGTTTAGAGGAAACTTATTTTTGTCAAGAAGGACCAAGTCTTGTTTAGGTAACAACCAAGTTCGTTCCTCATGGTAGTACGTCACCACCACTCTATGGTAAAGCAAAACGTTGAGTATGTCACTACCAGACCTTTTAACAGTGTTGTATGTCTCATCAAAAACTAAATGAGCAATTTTTGTGCACTTGCTCAACTCTGCTGCTCAACTCTGCTGCTCAACTCAAAACTGTGCAACTCTTCTTTTCCCCAAAGGAAAATTTCGGTTTTAGCACTAAAACCGCTTATCATTAAATATTGATCGCACACTTGCATTTCTGTGAAAGAATATTCAGCTACTTGCTTAAAATGACAAGTAGCTATGGTGAATTTGGAAAATAGCCTAAATAATTTTAAAGTCATTAAGTTCCTGGCAAATATCTCCTGCGTGAGTGACCCAGTGCGCCCTCGAGCCTTGGGCATTGTGCGGCGCATTAGCGACGGCACACAAAGGCCCGAGCTCGTATATCAAACTAACGTCACTCCAATGTCTTCCTTCCTTAAGCTACAGTTCCCGGGACGCAAGAAACGGCCTCCCTTTTTTATTGAGCATTTAGTACAGCGAAATTATGGCGCGTAAAATTCATAGCGCGTTGAAAACAGAGTCAATTTCATTTGGGCGGCCCAGTTTTTTACGGAGCTTTGTTCGGAAACTGTAGATTTTATTCGGTTTTTGCTAGTTTTTTACAAACTTTTTATATTTTATATACAGGGTAAAAATTATTCGAGTGAGTAGTTCGAATATTTTTGGCCCTTACTTACTTAAAACCTCGCTTTATAATATTGAAAAAAAAGTTTTTGCTGTTACCAACAACAAAAAGTTTCCTTTTAATTTATTTAATTTCTTTCTAAAACATCAAAATTTTGTTTCTTGAAAAAAAAACGGGTATCAACTTCTACAGAGATATTGATCATAAATATGTTTACAGATCTACGTAATCTTGTGTCAGAATAAGCATCCAAAAGCAATCTCAGGTATCTATTTATTGGAAGCGTAACAACTACATTTATAAATAGGTACTCTACCATTATATTTGGAGAACAAATCAATAGCCTTGTCATCAATGAAACAAGTTGGACATTGTCAAAAAGACTAAACAAAGGCACAATTGTTACTTCAAACTTGGAAAATATTTGTATTCCCAACGGCAAAAGTTGGCAACTCCACTAATGACTTCTTTCGACAACTTTCTGGATGTACTCAAGGTTTTTAATGTCTATGAAATAATAGCTGTTCATCATTCTCAAGCGTTTAGATGGATCAAATAAATTGTGGCAATCAATCCTTTACAGTTTTTTATAATTATGTACCGAGACAAAACAGCACTTATAAACTAAGTAGTCAGAAAGTAAATAACTTTATAATGAAATGGAAGAAATGGAAATCTCAAATGAGATTCCAATTGAGATCAGCACGTTCTGAAAAGCCCAGCGGTTGCCTGGGAGGTAATGCTCCTAGGCGAGCATTTGACGATTAGATCGTCGGATTTTTGTTAATAACTTTCATTTCCATTATTTCTCTGTAACTGAAGTGTGGGCTTCATATTACAACATACGCTGACGGCTAAATCCCAAATGGATCAGAGGCACACCGATTGTTGCCATCATGGTGAACGGATCTACAGCCAACATTTCGTCGAGTGAATTTGAACTCAACGTGGTAAGAGCCAACTGCCGATATCCAGGTTGCTAGGGTTTCTTATCGGTGTTTATCATCACACCAGAGAGAGACACAAAGTGGGTGTTCCATTCAGACTTGAACTTAAAATATGCTGCATAAAATATGCGGCATATGCTGAGGTGGGAGCCTTTTGGCACTAGTACATTTTTTATGTAAATGTTAATGCTAAGTTTAGTCTTAAGTTTAGTGTCTAATAAATTTCTTTTCTTTCTTTCTTTCTTTAAAACCAGACGACACGTATCCAGAGGAAGAGTGTTTAACCACTGGGCTACGACGCTCTCCGTAACAAAAGACATACAATGACACGAAGTTGGAACACACAGCGAGACTCAGCAAAGAGAACTAAACTACTAAGTCTTATGTCCCTGGCCACTAAAAAGTTCAAGAAAGAACTCCCAGGTCAGTGTAAAATGGCAACGGCTAGGTACAGAAACAAATTCTAAACTAACTTCAGTCATTAAATGAAACTTCGGTCTAAATCCAGTAACGCGCTCCCGAGCTGCAATTGAAGGAACAACTTCATGCTTAAAAGGCTGCCAGAAATTGGCGCCATTTTTCCACGAGGCGATTCAGGAAACCTCTATATTTTCAAAGATGGAAATTCCAGAAAAATGAACTAGTCAGTGTTTCTGTCTGGAATCAAACCACATCTGCTGTAAGCCTGATGACAGTTCTTCCTACTTAGCTACCGAAATCTAAGTTACTTATCTAGTTTCTTAACTTCAGTTACTTTTGGAACTGTTGCTTAAACAATAATATTGCCTGTTAAAATATTTGGTGCTATATGGTCTGCTGGAAAGAATCTCTCGGTAGAGATAAGCCCACAGTTTTGTTGTTCTAAATATTGACTATAGAAACTTTATTTTCCTGTACGAACTAAAAAAAATAAACACAATATTTTACATTTATTTTGTTCTGGTGTTCTTTATAATTCAGTTATGAAAAATTAAACTTTTAATTAAATATGTCTCATTAGTCATGCAAGGTAAAACTCCGAAATACAGTTATTTGACTCAAACTTTGTTAAGAAACTATTTCTTTATGCTAAAGTTTTCTATAAAAATCGAAAGACTAATGTGACTGGCAAAGGTTAAATGTTTGGTTTATCGAATACATCGTACCCAACTAGGTTAAAGCGACAAGGTCTTGTTTGAACACTGCTGTTATGCTTTTACCGCGTTAGAGGCTTGTTTGTAAGAAAAAAACCAACCTAACAAAATTCTTTTAAAGTGAAAAAATATGTGCCCAACACAACTAAACTGAGGATTTAAACATTATATTCGGGTTAAAACATTAATACAACTAGGTATGACAAACTTGTATTCACAATTATTATTATCAGAATTAGCTCGTCATTTAACCTCACGACTCAAACAAAGTAAAACAGACTTTACGGAACTGATTGACACAAGATACGGAAAACTTGAAATCTATTATCGCCTCACGAACTTTGAAACTAGGAGTTAGTATAGTAAGCGATACGGTCAGTAGGCCAAGTTTTGTCAGAAGCGGTGAACTCCCAGCAAGGAAGATATCCAGTCAGACGGCTCTTGATAAACTGCCTTTTGTGTCCCTTTGTGTCCCGATAATCTTCTCACAATGGAACGCGGTCCTCGAATACGGGCTTCTTTTGCTAACCAACTTTCGAGATATAATTCGAACGGGAAAGCTGAGGAAACAATGGTTAGATCATAGAGCGAGAACGATGAATAGCAAATAGGTTATTCATGCTGAATTCAGCGGCATTCTAGCAAACTGGAGGTAAATGGTCGACGCCGTATAATCGATGTGAATAACGCGATTTTGGGTTTAAGTCACCGAATCAAATTTTGTTTCGCGACGTTATTTATTTCAAGGATATAATATTGTTTTAACTGTTCTTAATTGCGTCGTTAAACTATTAAAACGTTTAATTAAATCTCGTACTTACTTGTGTATGAAGTTTTTCAGCTTTTACTTCACAGTGAAAGGAAAGTTCCGAGACATTACAAACTAATTAGTCAGGTTATAAATAAGCTTTACAGACAAAACAAACGTCTACAAACTTGAACCATCCATTAATGTTTTAATTTTAAACACATCGGACTTTAAAATTGCAATTAAGCCCGTCCATGCTTTCATGTTCGTCCAAGTTGTCGTCTTTTACCCGAAATTAATTGATTTTCACCGTTTCCAGTAATTAAATCGTAAATAATTTGTATACGAACCTGATCACCTTGATTACCCCACCTTAATATCGCGGTCCCGAACTAGGGCATCAAAGGAATTCTACGAAAGATATTAATATTAAAGTCAATATTTCTTGGGCTAGCCGATTTTGATATTTTAAACGTAGCGACTTCAACTATGGGGGAGGGGTACATAGACACAAACTAATGGCTGTTGGAGATTGAAATTTCTAGATTGGAGACGAATTATAAACAAACTCAGTGTGGGGCGCCTACCCGCTCAGTGGAAGGATAAAGTGATAGGATGTCGGTGGATGCAGGTCGCCTGCAATGGAAGCGGCAACTCTAAAAATCTATTAGGGGTCTACATTCAGCAGAAGACGTCGTGTGAAACAAAATGATGATAATAGTTAGCTCAATTTTTTTTCAACCGTCTAGATCCTATGCTGGGTAAACTTGTAAACCACTCTAGAGATTGGCAGATTTTGGCTGTGGATAGGGACCGCTGAAAGAGCTTGGGGGAGACCTTTGCCCAGTTAGTTCAATTAAGACAGTTTTTTTTTTAATTATGTTTATGAAGTTGGAACAATTAGACTATTTATTACCTAAGCTTTACTTCGTAATTTCCACTGAGGCATGGGCATCAACGCCGAATTGCATCAGAATATTTATCCTTAGGAATGTATATTATTGTACATGTTACATATATACATACGCTCACAGTTGTATACCAATCTAGGTATGCCTACAGAGACACGCCCGAAATCGAAATCAAAAATTGCTTTACTTAAATAGACCTGTTACAAAGTACTTTTAAATCGTCAAATCTAATTAAGACACAAAACATACTTAATAATAGACATTAGCCCACGCGTGCTAAACGGCACATTCAGAAGCCTTTCTCACAAGGGTTGCTTAGGTTTTCCACCGAGTTAATTAAATGAACACAAAGAAGATGTTCCTGCCAGATTTGAACTCACATGGGCTCCGACCCAGAATGCACTACTTTTTACTATGCTGATCTAGAAACAATCATGTATAGTATAAGTA
The DNA here is from genome assembly GCA_950022985.1 of Udea ferrugalis. Lineage (NCBI taxonomy): Eukaryota > Metazoa > Arthropoda > Insecta > Lepidoptera > Crambidae > Udea > Udea ferrugalis. The sequence goes on from OX465533.1 coordinate 8,426,762, forward strand.
CGATCAGATTAGCTTTCGTTTCATAGAACAAAAGGATGTTTCATGAACCTAAACGAATTCTACGCTTTTATTTTTAACTGCTATTCAGCTGTCAAAACTTTCCCAGCAGAAGTCTGTAATTGGATCGGGCTACGAAAGTTTAATGCCAATTTGTAAATATATTATTATAATACAAGCAATCGCCCAAACTTTACCTCAGGACCCTTTTTGTACATTTTATGAGTTTGCTCTTGACCACAGTCTATCGCAAAGGAAGCGGTGCTGTTCTAAAAGATGGAGCGAACTCACCCAGAAGTGCTTACTTGTATTGACGCTTTTTTGGAAATCTTTGGATTATAAGCAACCAAAAACACAGATGCAAGCAGACTACCTATATGGTGTAAAAGGAATGATGAAACAAGCTCGTGTAGCTCTGTCCAGGCTTCCTGTTGGGCTGAGATGCGCAAAAATGGTTACACAGCCCAAGCGTAGGAATTACTGGCGAAGGGCAATAATTGGTTGCTTTACGCTGAGGACTAAAGGGTCACGTATATTGAAGGTGTTAGCAGCACAATTTAAAATTGCGTTTGTAGTGTTCCAACATTATAGTTTTTTTCTGTACTGTGTTTCAGGTATGCACCTATCAATGGTTCATAATTGTTTCTTCTCGAAGTACCCCAAAAGTTTGTGTCTACCACTATAAAACAGTAGGCTTCTAAGCCTACCTGTACCAATTGTCTTACTGGTCGTCGGAAGCGTACCTAACAACTACGCCTGTAATAGGGTCGGTTCACCGCGATGATACAATCTCCCCGGAATCGACTGCGGTTACTGACTAATACGCTATCGGTGTTCCAACGGCTTTGTTTACCATTGCACTGGTAACAAATAATTATTCAGCTATTTATATTCGCAACTATTTTAGTTTTAGTAATTGATGTCATGACTCGTGTAACCATCTCCGAAAATTGTATAACGTATTCAGGTAACTACACTGCTCAAAAGTGTCTAGGGATATCTCAAGCATTTTCATACAAAGCATAGCTATTTGGGAGGCTGTAAAAATTTAAATATTGATACCAACATAGAAATTTTTAGAACACAGAAACTGCTATATCTGCCCTTTCAGATTGTATAAAGAAATTTATTGTAGTAGCATTATTGTACAATCGTAAGGACGTTAAAAAAAAGACAGATTTTTCTTTTAAAAGGTGTCAAAATTTTAGCAAAATCAAATGTTTTTTTTGTAATATTCTTAACCTTTATCTTATGCCTCTGTCCTTGCGTTATTCTAAGATAATGCTCAACTTGTAAACAAACTTAACTGTGTGAAGTATTTGAAAAATGATATCCCTATGATATCCCTAGACAGTTTTGATGTGTGTATATTGAATTTCAGTTGACTCTATAATGATATCTTGCATAAATAATATTTTTACGGAAACAATGATGATAGTCCGTAGACTAGTCTACGACACAGGATTATTTTACTTGTTTTTCTCATCATCATACATTTATTATTTAAAATACCGCGACAAACAGTAACTGATGGCAGCTTGTGCAAAAATATGTCAATCAACATTAATGAAAAAAAGGAACGTCGGGTAAGAAAAGGAAAGGAAGTATTACATCGCAAGTAGAATGTGTAAAGTTGAAGCCAAGAACGAATGTGTTTTTCTTGTTCTCGGATCTTTAGTAAAGATCTGAATGGAAAATGCTAAAAATAAACATAACTTACGGCATGAGATTGGGGGTAAGTGCTTAAAGGTCGTTTTAAATAATATTGGATGATAAAACAGCTGACTCATAACTTGATGCAAGATTTGGTTTATTGCAAAAAGGATACGGCTTTCGATCTGGGAAGTTACTAACAACAAGACCTTGTGTCATTTCTTGTTTCCAACCTCCTAACCAAAATTTGCTCAGAAGATAATATCAGAAATATTTCAGCTGTCCAATTTTTCAACGCGGCAGCATTAGGCGGGGAAAATATCACTTATGGCTATCATAATGCAAATCTTCTAAACGTAATATCGTCCACGATACAAAATTAACCCAAATTAACGTCACTAGTGATTAATGAGAATTAACGATCGTTCGTGTTACAAGCAACTTAGGCAATAGCGAAATTAAATTATAGAGGTATACGTAATTACAGCCGAGCGTCACGGTATTTTTGGGCGACGGGTTTTTATAGTTAATGCAATAAAATTATTTAGGTGGCATATAATTAGCTAAGCAAAGTGTGCGCCGCCCCTAGATCGTGAAACGCTAAACTTTTTTCTGCGAAACAAAGGAAAGTAAACGTGGCAATAGGTGCGTAGACTGTAACACTCACATGAAATCAAAAGCGAATGAAAATAAATTAAGATATACCGTCATAACAACAAGCGGTAACAAACTCTTAGAAATTAAATTTCAGTTCAAACAGCATTATCATTGAGAGCAATCACTTCAAGACAACTTTCAGGTAGAAAAGCAAGGTAAGGTGGTGCAAGATTGATAAAGATGCTTGGCACCAAAACTAAACTTTGACCAAAAAATCCATATCCCTTTGATAATGACGGTAATCTACACACCCGTCTTGGCCTTACTACGTTTTTGAAAAACTTTATTGTCTTACAATATAGACGGAAATCTACAATAAAGGGGTGAGTTTAATAAGAAAAAAAGTACTTAAAAACATGTGCGATCGACGAAGTAGATGCCTATCGACCAAGCTAGATAATATTCATCTATGAAGGCTTTCGTTCCGTAGAAGATTCTAGCGGTGCGGTGATTGAATGAAAGTTATGGTCATAAATAAAAATGGTTATAGATTGCGATCTCAATTATACAGTACAATTAAGATAAGTAGGTACAGCAAAGTGTAATTGTAATAAACATTACTAAGTAATAGTATCGCGACTACATCCCTACAAAAAGTCGCCGTGAGCGAGAGCCAAAAGTTACAGTGAGGCAGAAAACTTATTCTTACTTCTGATAAAACTTGGTTACATCATAGGTACTGCAAAAATTACATTGTTATTGAGTATCCAGAACAATCAAAGTTTAAAACAATAAAAAGAATCGAATAAAAATTCAAAACATCACAAAACGTTTTCAAATAATGCAAAATCATTTCCAATCACGAATATCGAAAAAATAATCAAACGTAATCCAAAATCGCTCTCGATATGCTTGTGGACCGATAAAAATAAACATTCGGCTGTAAAAATTTATTCGCTATGTCCGGCGGGTATCTGGCACAATTTATGTCAGGATATGAAGCTGGCAACGCCAGTGTATAATTTTGTGTCGTGGTGGTATGTGTTGGCGAATGGATAATTACGGTAAACGGACCATTTCTCTCGGACGACGAAACCTCAACTCGACACTTACTCGACTCGACTCATGTTGGCGAGTAACTCCTGTACAGGTATGTATTTACTGCAAGTTAATTTACTGGTAGAAACAGTTATACTGAAAGTTTAGCTTAGCTATTTAGCTTTAGTGAAACGAGTTTTTTTACTGAAGTCTCAACCAGGCATTAGAATAATAATTTAGAATATGCACCAAAAAAGTAAAGACACTCATGAAACCAAGAAACAAAGATGTATTATATTAATAGCACTTAAAACACGATTTTATACCTATATATTATTTTAATAATGACGAGTAAGAGCCGTTAAGGTGACGGGTAATGCCAATACGCGTAAACGAGGTGATTTTCAGTTCGTTTTATGGCAAAAACATGGAACCTAAGATGTTGAAACTGATACAACATTATTACTTATATGTTGACCTATAGGCTGACATGCCAAAACACCAGTTTAAGTTCTTATTAGCACTCAAAATTCAATTGATATCTGCAGAGTGCCGAAAATTTCTACATCATTTTATACTTTTTCGAGACATTGTGGTCTAGAATCAAACTTGGTATAGGGAAGAATAGCAGTCCAGCCTTTTCCCTTACATTCTATCTTCGTAATTAGCTAACAAATTAAGGAAATATTGACTTTTTAAAATGAGCGATGTTGAAAAATATTCAGTGTTTTTGCTCACAACATTACTTCTGGCGTTATAGTCCGTGAAAGCACTGACAGCGCATGCGTGTGGATGACTTGTCACGGAGACAAAGCGTGACAGCAGCGGCTCTTGTCAGTCTATACTATTGCGTTTCTGTGTTTATCAGTGTTTTTAGTAAATATTTATAATAAAATGGACAGAAACCATGATTTTCGTAAACCACGAAAACGTACCACACGACTTGCAGCTTTTGCTAGAGCACAACGAGCTCAACAAACGATTGAAGCTGCATTGTAAGTACCTACCTAAATATTTACCTGCTAAATAATGAAAATTATTGTTATGGCAATGAATGGCGCAATAATTCATATTGTATTGTGCGTTATCCCTGCTGGGCAGCTAATTCAAAAGGCAATCTGTTTGCCTAGGTACATAACATAATATTGGTGATTTTAGACGCACGTCAAACTTTTAATGCACAGAGTCATCTCGATACAGAGATTAATTTGTTTGAGTTAAAGTAAATCGTCTGGTTCTTACCGATATGGGCCAGAATGAGACTGCGTTTTAGGCCTTGCCTGAATTTTTTTGGAAATATTATTTAGTAATTATCTATGTTGTGAAAGGTAAAAATATTTGTACATTTGAGCTTTTCACCTGGGCGTGGTAGACCAAATGCTAAAATACCTAGGAGGAATTTAGGTGAAAGTCAAAGGTCAAAGGACAAAGGAGTCTAAAGACCGATTTAGACTAAAACTGAAACTGAAGACTACAATTTTTTAAAACAATGTTGTTTAGCAGGCCTTGAACTTTATGGTTTTGAAAAAAAAATACACTCTGTATTATTATGCAAACTCGAGTGGTACACTATACGATAGCATAATAATATAAGGGCGTATTTTTTTCGAAACGAAGAGGTTTGATTTCCGGCTAAAAAGAAAATGTTTTTTTTTTTAATATCTCAGTAAGTATGCAGTTTAAAGTTTGTTAAAATCGGTCTCGAGACTCCTTTCAACATTTTTCTAAATTCCCCATAGTTCAGGATTTGGCCTATCTACCACGCGCACTTGAAACGTTCACTTTGTATATTGTTTGTCCCGTGAACTTATTGAGTTGCGAGTTACTCTGCTTAGTAGCATTTCTTTACGCAACCGAAACCTATCCTGTGAGTAGCATATGGTCACCATTTCTAGGAAAACCACCCTGTTATAGATAACCTTACCCTTTTTTAATCCATTTTTTTACAGCTTTCACAATACGCTTGAAAAAAGCCGTGGCAGATGAAAAATTTCCGTTTTGACCAAAAAAAAAAAACAAAGACAGTTTGGTAGAATTACAGTGAAGTTCACAACTGGTACCTATTTTCAAATATAGGGTCAGTCACACATCATGAGAGAGAAATGTCGTATAGGTCTGTGTTCAGGAAGTGACTTTCCTGTAAAACTAAAGTTATTAGAAGAGATGATGAATTTTGGTCAAATACGAGTACAAAGGAAAAGAAACCAAAAGATTTTTATTTAAGTAGATTGCTTGTTGCCTGAATTGATCGACCCCAGAACACCTAGAGGAAGGCTTGTTGCAGACCCAGTTTACATCATGGAAGCCATTTAGCAAAAAAGGAAAAAACTTTGCTTTTGTGTCAACTATGCCAAAAAGATAAAGATGCTACATTAAAAATTATATGTTGTTGGCTTTGATTATGTTGTATGAATAAATAAATACAATCATTGTTCCTGTGAATGTTTTTTTAAACCGTAATTCCTAAAAACTTGTTTATTGACTTAACCGATGCACATTACTCATAATACACTTTTAGATACAAATCCAAGACATAGGTACACATCACGGTACCTACATCGCAATTCCTCTAAAATAATGCTTAGTTTCAAAATACGAGTATACAGGATGAGTTTTTCAAGAGGTTGTGATTCTCAGAAGCGATTCAGTAAAGGATTCTCCAAACCGTTTTGATAAAATATAAAAACATAGTTAAGTACCTACTTTGATTTCGAAGAATCTTATTCCTTTTTCAGTTTTATATCCGCTTAGTATTAAAATGTATTTAAGGTTTCCTGCCTTTTCTTTGAAAAATGATACGCTGAATTTCATTTCCTAACCAACGTTTCACATACTATTTTAAAAGGCAACATTTCATTTGAGAACTATTAATAGGTATGACGATTATTAAAATTTCAATGGACGTTTCGGTTATAATTTGTCAAACACTTAGATTGAAATTCTATGGTCAAACCATTCACTTGGCTACACACAGCTATTAGACTAGACGAATAACGTTTGGTCAGATTAACTGTTTTCTCATTGTACTACATTGTTATTATGCGGCTCACATTTACATTATTTGCCCATAATTTGGGGGGGTTTTGGAGGTTTGGGGGGAAGAGCGATAGTAGGACAAACCCCGGACACCACACTCGCGCCGCGGAAATGTTTTTTTTTTAATTTGTTAGTTAGTCACGGGAAATAATAGGTGCGTAGAGCGAAGCGACGAGCATGTTAGGTGTACATGAACCAGATGAAAAATCATAAATAGTAAAAAAAAACTTTTTTCATACATTTCGAGGTTAGGAAAAAAAACATTACCTCGGCGCGGGAGTTTTATCCGAGGGTTGCTCCACTTCACCCTTCCCCTCAAAACCCTTAAACGTTAGGGGGTTTAGGGGTTTAGGAAATCAATCTAAATTCCTTCCAAATTGCAGGTCGTCCATTTGTTTCTGGTGAGATGTATTAAAAAATTGCGGATTTTGGTAGAACGCTCTTGAAAGTGACGGATTTAGGTGGGAAGTATTTAAGAGTGACGGATTCAGTTAGGACGCCCTGGAAAGTGACGATTAGAGGTGGGACGCCTAAAAGTGGTGGGACACTCTTGAAAATGACGGATTTAGGGGAGGAGTTAACCCACCCACTTGGAAAATTTGCCCCGTATACTATTGAAATCATTCACTTGACCTGTCGACGATTCTCACTGACATCATTTCACATCAAGATGCAGCACGCTCACTTCAATCATCACCTTGAATTGGTAAGTATTCTCCCACATTTGTACGAAAATCATTAAGAACCCTATTCGGCTTAGTTTTTATCACTCAAACGATCACAGTGACAAAGTTATTAAGTTTTACAGAAGGCCAAAATTCTAATGAAATGAAGCACGCTTCAGTACAGTGTGCATTGAGAATGACACCCCTGCTTCTTTCACAGTCTAATGAATAATCGATCTTTCAACAATTTGATCCGCGTTATTAACTTAAGCCGACTGAGCGATAGTACAGGGGCTAAGCTGTTTTTTTCTTTAGAAGCAACAGGTTCGATGCCTGGCTAAGTAAAAGTTCACCGAATGGAAATCTGTCTCCTTCGAGCGTACAATGCTCAGCTGGACAGTTCACCCTGTATAAATAATTGCAATTTTCACAAATGCTCAGACGGTAAAGCTCTATCCGAATATAGCATTACTGTCTTTTGGACGGCACATTCACATTAGAACCTGAAAAGATGATGTAATTAGAATTCTTTACAATTGTGATACAACGGGACTAACTCGGTTGTTAAGAGCTTATATCGAATTTCGGTATAAAATACATTTATGTACTTAGCTAAGCTGTCTCATAACATCTTAGTCGTATTTTAGTTTCTTTAGTTTTCCTATGAAATAGTATCTCTGAACCTTGTACTACTCTGTGATACACACAAAACTTGTATGTCATACTTTCTAGTCATCATCGTAGCGACACAGCGAGCCATCTATCGCGCACAGGAGTGCAACTTTTCAAAATTCAAGGTCAAATTCCAAAAGTCATTTGGGCTACCCACCGCCTTAACTTAAATATTGCATGACTTGGTATTTCGAAACTACGCTTACCTGGCTGACGAAGCCAAGTTCGAAGATACTTACTAGACACTGGGCATTACTGCACATTACTGGACATTACTGTACATAACTGGACATTATTCCACACAGCGCCACCCAGCCCCAAACTGAGCAACTAATCGCTTGTGCTATGGGATACTAGACAACGGGTAAACATACTTAAATACGTCTTCTTTTGTAAATACATACATGATATACTCGTACATAGAAAACACCCAGACCAGTCCAAACAGACATGTCCATGCACGCAAATGTTTATTCTGCGGGGATCAAACCCGCGACCGGGTGTTATAGCCCACTTCTGAGCCATTACAGCAAATCGGTCCTCTCCCTCATAATATATTTTTCACCTATGTCGTTGCCATAAACTCTTGTAGGCACTTTCTAACTAATTCATACAAAACAAAGTTCCAGCACGTTAAATCACGGCTTCTGCGGTCACTTTACAACCTTGCAGCTTTAAGCTCTCCCAGTTTAATTACTCTGTCAGTAATACGGCTGTTTGGGCTGCATTAATTAGTAACTTGCAAAATAAAATGACGCCTACTCACGGAAAATTAAATACTGGCTCAATATTCGGCCGTTTTACACAATATTGCTGCGAGAAGTTGCAATAAGTTTTGTTAAATCGTCCGATTTAATACTCAATTGGTTTGATATTAAACTTTGAATTACATGATTTCAGTTTTAAAACTGTTTCTTATAGTTGCCTATAGCCTTAAAAATAATGAAAAGAATTCAAGTTTTACTCGCCATCTGTCTGTCTGTGAGTCAGTCAAAGTGCTTTTGGGAACGTGGGGACATTATATTAAGTTGAAAAAATAGCAGTCTAAAAGAGTAAGAAAAAATTGTCATCTTTCTGCTGCATATTTTCATTTTCTTCAACTTTCACAAGTCAATTAAATCGCAAAGTAAAACCAATACGACTTTATATTTCAATGGGTAGTACGATGTTTTTTCTTTCTTTACTTCACTCAACGCATGAGTCAAAATCTTACATTTTCTACAAAGTTTGAATCAAATTATTTTAAGCGCATCGTGGCCCAGTGGTAAAACACTCTAGCTCAGAACCCGATGGTCCCGAGTTCAAGTCTGGCTGGGACACCCACTTTGTGTTAATTGTACAATTTGCCGCTCACTCTCCGGCGATCGAGAACACCGATAAAAAAAACCGGCCAAGTGCGAGTCGAACTCGCGCACCGAGGGTTCCGTACAAACCTGCACAAACCTGTCTTATAAGACGTTGCTTCGTACCAAATTTCAAGATTCTGAGTTCACGGGAAGCACCCTGTACTTTTTGATTCCCTTGCAAGTGTCGAAAATTTGCGGCATAAACGGCTTCAAGGGACAGTAGACTTGAGTAATTGATATAAATTTCAGCTTCATACCTCCACGCGTTCCTGAGAAAAAGGGTCTTGACAGACGGACGGACGGACAGACGGACAACAAAGTGATCCTATAAGGGTTCCGTTTTTTTCCTTTTGAGGTACGGAACCCTAAAAACCCAAGCAACCCAGCTAACGGCGGTAGGCTTGCCCTCTATCTCGTAGGGTTCAACTCACCTTGCTAAAATGTGTGCTTCTAAATGTTCTGTTCACGCCGCCAGTATAGAGGTTAACAGAAAAGGTTAAGTGGGAGGTTAAAAATAGCATTTCTTATTTGTGTAACGCGTCTACGTGAGTGTTTGACTGTCTAATATGCAAAAGCTCTCTCAATTGTGTAGAAGTGCTTTAAAATTATTTATCTTTGCTTTTATGAAAGCTAAAACTTTGTAATTTTCACACTTATAAAAAATGCTTCTACCTATATACTAAAATAAGTATAAGACGTCACCACTACTCCATTCCACTCCCAAATAATTGTTACACTCTTTCTCATACAAATAATTTTGAAACATATTTTTATTAAAAACAAAAGAATAATTTCCATTAGTTTCATTTTATGGAGTGACCCAATTCGGTTAGAATTTTTTCATGCGAGTTCGTTGAAAAACATGGTCTGGGAAAGGCTGAAAAATCATATGAATCTCTTGGGAAGATACTCGGGTAACGCGAAATTACGCTTTTCGAAACCAGATCATGAATACTGGGATATTATAATATGGATGTAGGTATTTTGAATCTGATATGCTGATAACTGGCTCACGAGTCCTATTCTTATTTTCCAACTGAATTTAGCTTTAAAAATAACTCAAATCTTAAGAAAGATAGTGAATTATAATAATATCTGTTATTTACGAGTTTATTCTTATTATGAGTTGGAAGTGGTTATCCACTTGCCTGCTCGTTAGCGCTAGGTAATAATAATATACAGGGTGATTTTGCAAGTACCTGCCTTTTAAGGAACAACTTGGCATTAGAAAGAAGTAGTAGTAGTTTTTTACGTAGTTTGTCGTCGGAAAAATCCATATGACCGCATATTCTGAAATTGCAAAACCACATTAATCACCACAAATTATTAAAATAAGCCATTGCAGTATTTTATTGATTCATAGAAATGCAAAAACCACTTGACATACCTGGACAACAAAGTGTGCCGGCTATTTTTAAGAAAACTCACTTATCCACCTACTGACTTTATAGGTACGTAGAAAAAAACCTAAATTACTACATCCATTTCCTAGTTCCTTTCTCCATAAAAATAGCCAGTCCACGGCGGAAAGGCGATACTGAACAGTGTTTAACATAAAATCGTTTCGGATCGCCGGACGCCAGGTCGGGGCACACGAAACCGACTCGAAATATCGGAGAATTGCCTTCCAATTTTATATTGCATGTAAATTATATTTGTTACATTTATTGCTACAGGCCAGTTTGATTTAAACTTGTTTCAGGGAAACGAGCCGGAAAATGAGTATTTTTGGATAGCAACGTTTCTGAACAATGATATTACTATAAAAAAAGTCGTAGATAGGTTATGTCAGTACTGATACGAAGTCAAAAATTGACCAGGGCGTACGACGTAGTTAATCTGACCGTGTTATAACGTGTGAACAAGACAGTTCGATCATTTACTAGAGCGTGAACGAGACAGATGTATGTTGCGAAGTGTCGTCTCAGACTGTCAACACAGTCGATGCTTTACACAGGTGTACGAATCGTTCCAAATTCGACTGCGACTTTTTCAGCACAAGTAAACTATCTACCTATTTTTAATATAAAATCATTGTTTCTGAAGCATTGTGCGGCATATCGAAATCAACAGTTTCTGTTACAATACAGTTACCAGGTAAGCTGCACACTGTATATCACGCTGGCTTGGACATATACAATTAGTAGGTACATAACTGAAATATAGTAATGTTTTTTTTAGGGCAACTCCGTTTTTTTATGACACGTTAAACAGTTGGACGTCTGTCGTTAAGCCTGGTCATAGGCCTTAGGGTGGCTTGATAAGATCTGATAACTAGGTACAAATACAGAAACCATTTTTTTAGAAAGGTTAAACCTCGTAGCTAATGAAGAATATTCCGTAAGATGTTGATTTTACCGGGCACGCTTATTAAATTAGACATAATTAGTTCTACCTTTCCCTATTTAAAACTTGGCTTTTCATTTAATTTTTACAGAGTAAAAGAGAGGAAAAGTTGAAGATTTTTTTGTCTTTATTTTTCTACGTAGGTATTCAATCCCGTAGGCACTCTGTGATATTTTCTTGTTTCAATTTACATGAGGTGCATTGCATATTCAATTCAATTCTTTAATGCAAACCCATAATGTACATAAGTTGTTATAATAATCTTGGTATCAACTAAGGGCCCTGTATGTAGGACGCCGCAAATATAAGTAAAAAGTAGAGGGGCTAACATTAACTTAACTCATTAAGTACCTAATTATTATCTGAAATCTTCAATGCAATTGGTATAACTTAGGCCATCCCCGTTGATTTAATTCATTCGTCGCGTTATTGGGTCATCTGACTAAGAATCTAACCCATAAACAGTTGAACTTATTCCTAAATAAGCTATAAGAGAGGGGGATAATATTCTTTAGTTCTTAAACGAAAAACATTGCAGTTGTATTAAATTCCAGAGACCTATTTATTTAAATTTACTAACTTCTTTTCTCCCGGCCTCAAAAATCCAAATAGTCCAAGTTGAAGTGTGTAGCAACATTCATCTCACCACATAGGAACTAGAATCATGATGCGCGCTATCAAAGTTTTCGGAGCGATTGCGCATAGATAGAAGAACCTGGCAACAATCGTCGGGCAGAGCCCACCACACAACACCCGTCTGGTGGGAGAATTCTCCCTTTTCTATGGTGGAAGAGGAACTTCACACCCTGTTCCTCACATTCCAAAAGTGCATTAAATTGGTAAACTGTTCAATGCTTTCACATCAAGATCATGATGCTATTTCAAGCAAGATTTTGAATCTACGACACTTGCAGACTTCAATTAAGTATTTTTTTTTTTTAAAAAAAGCGTAAGAGTCAAGGTATTGTATGCCAAGTGCAAAGATGGATGGAAACATACTATTGGATTTTATCTGTAAGTCTTGTTCTCTTTAGAAACATAGGTACGCATCTAAAAAAACTGGCGAATTTGCGTCCTAAGACTCTTAACTCTTAGTTCAACTTAAAAATATTGTATTTTAGCTGAGAGAGAGAGAGAGAAAAAGAGCTAGAGATCAATAACGCCATCAATATAAAGCTTCAGCCCAAATTCACGTTCGAATCAACCCACAGCCAGTCGTTATTTCCTGGAATTTTATTCAAATTCGTTTTTCAAAAGTGGAATGAAATATCCGAACAGACTTAACAGGTGACGGTTACAAAGCGCGGTAGGACCGCGCTCGCACCAGAGGCCGCAACGTTTTTCAAACGTCACCTCTGACCCTTACTAGTTTCAATTGTGGAATTTTAATTTATAGGTACATTGGTATGTTTTCATTAGGATGTATCCGAAATGAAACTACCAATTGTTTTTTCAAAATAAAACTTTCTGATTCTTCTCGTGTCCGTTTCTACAATGCTACGGGAAGTTCAAATTAATTTCAATAAAAAAATTGTACGAAACGTTTTGTTGAAATCGAATCAGATACAAATAACCACTCTAGTTTCAGCTACATTAGAATAATTGTATTTTCTGGTGCTTGCAGACCCTTTTTCAATCTGCTTGCCCAAATAATGTTTTTTTCCGCCACAAAGTTGCGGAACACCAGGAACAGAACCGAAATTATAGTAGGAAGTGATGGACGTTATTTGGAATGATTACCAATAGGTCACCTTGGAAAAAACATCCTACATTAGCCGTACTGGTATGTGATAATGACTAAACTGGATAAGGGTGACTATTCTAGGAGCGCATTATTATTTTTTTCGATCCCATTCCGAAACTAAAATGTTCACGCATAATGAAACTCTTAGACAAAATATGTTTCAAAGACAACGAAAAATTGTTCCCGTAACTGTTTGGTTACTGTTGAGAAGATTATTTTATAAGTGTAGAGACCTCATCGTACAGCCAGTCACTTCAAGGGGGCTTTGCCTAGGAGTAGGACAAAACATAGTAAACTCTAAAGCATTTATTTCATGTAGTTTTTACAAGTGTTCATGAATGATCAAAAAAACATTTGGCAGTTATTAAAAAACGGATTTATATCTTTGTCGAATAATCCGGCAAGAAACTCCATAGTTGCTATTTTCAACAAAGGTAGTCTGTTTGCAATTATTGAAGCAGATTATCTTACGATGGCCACAAATTCTACTTTGAATAACCTAACTCGTTATTGCTGAAGACGCTTGTATAGCCTTGTTTTATAGATTTGTGTCATTTTCAAATTAAGTATTGCTCGACCAAGTACTATTTTGTTAGTTTGTTAGAATGTTTGTAGTCTGATCTTGTCAGTGTTTTTGTTTGTGTGTGCTGCTGAAATTATTGCAATAATGGTTGCTTTTCAACCCTCTTCTATCGCCGAAGCCCTTGCTCTTGCCTTCTCTTAAAGGAGAGAGAGAAGAAGATTGTAGTATGGTTCACCTGTTTTCATCAAATAAAAAACCTTTGCTGCATCTCTGTGGCAACCGGGCACACCGACTGGTGGAACGTTTGTTCCATTCGCGGTTTAGCCGTGAGAATTAATTACATATTTGCTCGTTGTAATTATGTTCGCGCAGCGGCGTGACTCAATATGAGTATGACCCAGTTTTTGCGTTTTTCAATTAATTAACATAAGATTTTTTTAAACATGTTAATGCTGTTTGCTTTTAAGTATGTGGTTATTGAGTAGGTATGCATTTTAGGTTTTCGTACGTCATTTTGTTTTTTTTTTAAATTAGCATCAGTTTTTGAATTGCGTCAAAAGCTTTTTTCGTGTGAACTTTTTTGGAAATGTTTAGAAAGATTTGTCCACGTAGACTTCAGTTTATAAAAAAAATAAACAGTTATAAAATTGGTTTCGACCTATTCTCAGACCTAACAAACATACACCTTGGACCTTTTTTGTGGTTTTCTTTCTAAAAAATAAATAAACAGAGCAAACGATTTTATTTTCTGGTTTATTCATCTTACGTTCTTTAGTTCGATTTTGCTGAACAAAACTGGTTAAAAATATCTGATTTCAAACCACTAAACTTAATGTGATTGTGTGATCGCTGTTGGCTTAACATGAAATTAGACGAGGCAGGTTTCATTTATATTAAAGTATCATTCATGCATAAATTGAGCTTTTGAGGTTACAAAACGTTATTCATAGCAGAAAGCCGCAACAGTGGTTTGATGTTAAATTTAGTCGGAAACACGATGCAGATACGTAATTACAACACAATATGTTTATATTCTCGTTAGTGTATCTAAATCAACGAATAAAATAAAATTAATAAACTTGCTTTTAGGGTTCCGTATCTAATAGGTAAAATCGGAACCCTGGTACTAAGCCTCCATTGTATGTCTTTCAGTCTGTCACTAAGCTGTTTCTCATAAACCGTAATAGACAGCTGAAGTTTTCATAAAAGATGTATTCCCGTTTCCGCTATAACAACAAATACTGAAAATAAAAATTGTGGACAATTTTCATTTTTAGAATTTGTACAATAAACGTGTTATTTTCATATTCATAACGGTAGCAGGTAGACGCTTGAAATTTTACAGAATATCTAGTTGTGTAATAACTTACTTAAAAATTAAGTGAATATAAATTTTTTTTACTCGATTTTATGGTACGGAACCGTTCGTGCGCGAGTCCGACGCGCACTTGGCTGGTTTTTTTGTTTAAAGCAGGCAATAAGCAACAAAAAAGCTACTCTGATTTTCGTCAACTTACCTGCAACGTTGCAGTTCTGATACAACACGTTCTTATTCAGTGCCAAAGCGCCCTTCTGGCTTGAAGAGCAATATTAGAGGTGCAATGGAGAAACTAACTAACTCTCTACGCTGGCAGCGCGCAATTGATATTATTCATCATCCACACTGACGCCAGCTACGCTACCTAGAATTGAACCATCACTAAAGCAATATGTACATAAACGGCCTTTTTTTTTTCGTGGGGAAATCCTCATGGACACCTCGCTGCCCGGGGGGACGACGAGGTTAGTCGGACTCCTACCGACTAAAACCCCACGGCACTCAACGGTGGCACTTTGGCGGCGAAGCTGGATCCTACCGTTAGTAACACCGCACTACTCCGCCGCCAGTGCTAGCTCCTAATGGGGCCCCCTCCAACCGACCCCCCAACAAAGGGGGGAGGCCACGAAAGCGCCTGGAGTACGCAGGCACTTTCGCCGTCTCGGTGGACGCCGTGCAATGCAAGCCAGAGCACCCCCGCACTCCGGCCCGCTGGCACTCACTGTTCGCAGACCCTACTGGGCCCGCAACCACGAGCCACCCCAAGGGCGGCTCCGCTGCCGCAACCAGCGGTACGGCCCCGCCGGGCCGCGACGCACAGGGGGGATCAGCCTCGGATCACTGGGCCCCACCAACCGATTGTGCGTCGCGGCCTCCACTACGCGCCTCAGGGCGCTTGCAGGCCCCACTGGGCCCGCAACCCCACGTATCGGCCTTGCGGGCTGCAGCGGGTGGGTGACCCAGCCACCAAACTGCCACGCCTGAGTTCTCTTTGCTTCCCGGCGGTTCACCCTGCCACCGGAACTAAGCCCCCTCGCTACGCAAAGGCGAGAACTCATGAGGGAGTACATAAACGGCCTATAAACGTCCCACTGTTGGGCACAGGCCTCACCTCAACTATGAGGAACGAGCCATGCTCCAACACGCGGGCTCAGTGCGGATTGTTGGAGGGGTGTAAGATTAGTGAGCAACCCCAATGTCAGATGTTATCAAGCCGACCTAAGGCCTCTGACTAGCCTTAACGACTGACATCTAGCGACGTCAACCGGGACCAACTGCTTAACGTGCCTTCCGAAGCACGGAGATGTCCGAAATACACATCACTAAATTTCGGTAAGGGTGGTCACTCATCCCATTTCCGACCCGGCGTGTGTTGCTTTACAACAGCGATCGTCGCCGATCAGTGTCACAACTTCGCCACGGGCACCTTCACCATCACTAAAGCAATATGTTTTATTAGTTTTATACCAACTCAATACCTATTTATCACAAATATTGCGCCAATGATGGTTAAAATTGTCAAGAATATTTACGGCTCATTTTAGGCCTTCAATAATATCATTTACCTAGAATAGGTATATTTTAATTATGCAGAGTAATGACGTTATTATGCCCATTTGCAGTACTGTCAATGAACGAGACAGTTTTTGATGATTTAGGTTGGGTTGCACCATCTGACTTTAACAATAACAAACATCAAAATTTCAGTTAAAGTACCGGTCAGGTAAGCAAAAATGACGTCAAATTGTCAAATTTGACAAAAACTTCAACTTTAACTTTAACTTCTACTATGGTGCAACTTACCCTTAGTGTACTCAGTGATTATAACATTGAGTGAACGAGTGAGTTCTGTGACAGGTGAATTTGTATTTGAGTTTTCTTTAAGATTATTAGTCAAGTTTGAGTATCAGTCCTTACAAGCATGGTTTTGGTTATAAAAGGCTTACACCCGAATTCACAAACGTCCTTCTAAATTGAGCAAGCCGTTCCGTAATTTTTCCGTAAAAAACTGAAATGTTGGTTGCTCGTCACCCGGTGGTGCCAAGATTAAATCTGGCCGGAACACACTTTGTGTCCATTGTACAATTTGCGGCTAACTCTCCGATGATGGGAAACACCGATATAAAACCAAAGCAGACCGGATAACGGTGGTCGCCCCTTACCACGTTGGGTTCAAATTGAAAACACCATGACGGCAACAATCAGTGTGCCTCTGACTAACCCATTAGGGATTAATGGTCATGAGTAATGATTTTTTAATAAAACTTGTGCTATAAAAGTGGCACCCAAAATTCGAACGATTCGTACACCCGAGCAAAGCATTGTCTGTGTTGACAGTCTGAGACGACAACATGTATCTCGCTTACGCGCTAGAAAATAATCGTACTGTCTTCTTCACACGTTAAAACACGGTCAAATTAACTACGTCGTACCCGGTAGACAATTTTTTGACATCGCGTCAGTACTGAGATGACCTATCTACGTCTTTTTCATTATAATATCATCGGTCGTAAGGATGGATATGTTATGTTGTAATATGCTCTTGTAAGAGCTGCTCAACTTTGGCGATTAGAAATACTTTACAAAGTTGACGCGCGAATGATATCTAACTCTGAATGCATGCAAGCTCTACCACAAGCAACGCATGCGTCCTGTATAAAAAAGCAAAGTGATTTCAATAAACCATCGTATCTAGAACAGGTATACCCTGATTGCGCAGAGTAAAGACGTTCTGTCCATCAGTGCTCGCTCTTGACGAGCTAAGTAATTGTCTGGCAGGACTCCAACGCGCCTACTCCGAGCACTTGGTTATGGTGACTGTCACAAGCAGGGAAGAGCTTTCGAGTCTTTTAACTGGTAATTCTTCGCGTTTAAATGCAGTTTTGTCTAAGGAGGTTTCCTCTGGGAAAAGCAGTACATTTTATATTTTAAGTAACAAACAATTATAGAGATGTCTATTAAAGGTAATTTTAGATAGATATTGTTATTTATACAACACGATAGTGTCAAAAACGAGTGCAGAACGAAGCATCCAAACCACTTACAGTAACCCAATCTTGATGCTACTCGTAGTTTCTAATGAAAACAAAAATTTTTACCGCTTAAAGACCGCTTGTAAGCACTTCTTAGTTTCATCATCTTTGAAAGAAGGTTTTTTTTTTTTTTTTATTAAAAATGGGTTTGCGTTTGGCCTCAGACTCACCTGATGGTAAGCGATGACGAGGCCGAAGGAGGAACACGCTTACCCAGAAAATGCCTATTCACTCTTGCCTTGAAGACACCAAGGTTGTATGTATCCGGAAACACAGACGCAGGGAGGGCGTTCCACTCCCTAGCGGTGCGGACCAGAAGGGAAGCACCAAACCGCTTAGTTCGGACCGCTGGAAAGTCGACCACATGGGGGTGAAATCCCTCACGGCGCCTAGTGGTCCGGTGGTAGAAAGTGGAGGGTGGGATCAGGTCATGAAGTTCCTGCGCACACTCTCCGAAATACACCTTATAAAAAACCGATAAACAGGCAACTTTACGCCGATGCTCCAAACTCTGGAGTTTGGGTCCAACGAGCGTATCGTAACCTATCAGTCTCCTGGCCCTTCGGTCTACTGAGTCCAGTGCATCCAGCTGGTATTTGGCAGAGCCATCCCAAAGGTGGCAGCAGTACTCCATACACGACCGAACTTGTGCTTGATACAACTGTAAGAGCTGTTCCGGTGTGAAGTACCGCCTAACCTTAAAGAGGATACCAAGCTTCTGAGCAGCGGTTTTTGCTTTGGACTCAATAGAACTTCCGAAGTTGAGGTCAGACGAAAGATTCATACCAAGGAGCTCGAGGTGGTTGGTTATCGGTATGGGTGCATTCAGGAAAGTTGGAGTCAGATTGAAAGGACTCCGTTTGGCGGAGAATAGACACGCCTGAGTTTTGTTGGCGTTGAACTCAACGAGGTTAGCTTCGCCCCAGTCGGACACTGCTTTTAACGTTGAGCTCATCCGCTCTACCATGGCCTCTCTAAGGGACTCAGTCTCAGCCGGACTAGTGCGAGCGCTGGACATGTATCTCTCTGTAACGGTGCTGTCGTCTGCGTATCCGAAGATACCTGGGCACAGCAGATCGTTAATGTGCAGCAGGAATAATGTTGCAGAGAGAACAGACCCCTGAGGAACTCCGGCATTTATAGCCAGTTGGTCGGAAGAGCAGCCATCGATGACTACCCTTATTGACCGTTCACTCAGGAAGTCAGATATCCAGGCACAAAGGGCGGTGGGAATTCCGTATGATGGAAGCTTGCTTTTAAGGCTATCGTGCCAAACCCTGTCAAACGCCTTTGAGATGTCGAGAGAGACGGCAAGAGCCTCACCGTGATTCTCGACGGCTTCGCCCCATAAGTGAGTGGCGTACGCAAGAAGATCACCAGTTGACCGTTCTCGGCGAAAACCGTACTGTCGATCACTAAGCAGACTGTTGTCCTCAAGGTACGCCAGGAGCCGGTTATTAATAACACGTTCCATACTTTTACAAAGTATAGAGGTGATTGCAATTGGCCTGTAGTTGGCAGGGTCGGCTCGACTGCCTTTTTTGGGCACAGGTTGCACGTTGGCAAGCTTCCAAGACTTCGGAACTTGTCCCGTTGATAGAGAGAGGCGGTACAGGCGTGTCAGTACAGGAGACAACTCGGGCGCACAATTTCGCCAGACCACTGCAGGAATCCCGTCAGGACCACTGGCCTTATTCACGTCTAGAGTGCGAAGCGTTTTTAGTACCTCTTTCTGGCGGATGCGGAACTCAGGCAAAACTGAGCCGCATGGAGGTAATAAAGGTGGTTTTTGGCTTCCAGCACTAAGACGCGAATGGCTAGCAAAAAGAGATGCAAATAAATTTGCTTTCTCTTCCGCAGAGTGAGCCAGAGATCCGTCAGGCTTCAACAGTGGTGGTAGCGATGATAGCCAAGGACCAAAAAGCCTTGCTACCCGAAGGGCAAGAGGCGAGTTTGGCACCGATACGGCTCACACGGTCAAAACGAGTCTTTCTGAGTACCTTTTTGCAGGACTTGGCAGCAGCGTTATAGGCTCTCTTCTTTACGCTGACATCGGAGGCTTTACGCGCGCGAGCATCAGCCCAGGCTCGGTACGCTGCTTGCTTAACCGTCTCAGCGGCAGCGCAATCAGTGTTGTACCACCGAGGAGCTCGGCTATCGAGGGAGTCGTCGGAAAATGGAATGAAATACTCCATAGCCCGACAAATCACCTCTGAGATAGCGCCAGCGCATTCCGAGGCGTCGCCAAAAGAGAAGCAAGCTTGCTGCCAAGGATAAGATGCAAAGAAATGCCGCATCTCGTCCCAGTCCGCCGACTTGTATCGCCTTGTGCCCTTAGGGCTAGGATCAGGCGGGGAGTAGTTCGACACAGCCTTCACCAGACAATGGTCAGAACTGCCAAGAGGAGCGGCAACCGACACATAGTAGCGGTCTGAATCTGTAGTCAGCAGAAGATCTAGGCAATTCGGTGTGTGGCTAGAGACATCTGGTATTCGCGTGGCTTCCTTTATGAGCTGGGTGAGATCTAGCGACAAAGAGAATCTCAGCGCCTCTCTTCCAGCATGGTCAGTGTGCTGGTATGGGAACAACCAATCGCGATGGTGGGCGTTAAAATCCCCCAGAAACACTAACTGCGCAGACGGATACCGATGTAGGGCTATGTCAGCCGAAGCACCGAGGTACTCAAAAAGTTTGGTCGTCTCCTGATCACCGCTGTGCGACCGGTAGACACATGCATAGAGAATTTTCTCCACGCCTGTGTCCACCAAAACCCACAGGACAGAAAAACCGGGTCTTTCAAGGTTGCGGAGACGTTGGCAGCAGATGTCATCGCGGGCATACACGCACACGCCAGAGCGTTGTTTAAATTTGTGCTCCAGGGCAGCCCTGGGTAGTTAGGGTACGCCGCGTCTGACGGACACCTGATCTGCGTCTCCGTGACAAAGAGTAGGTGAGGCTTATCAGTCTCAAGGTGGTGGACTGCAACGAGATTTGAGTGCAGGCCTCGAATGTTGCAGAGGTGCACTTGGAGCGACAGGACGTGCTTCCGCTGTAAAAACCTCTTGCTTTTTCTAAACTTTGCCATCAGTGTTAGGGTTGGGAAGAGTGAATAGGCGAGAGGAAGGCAGTTGGACAAGGCGCGCACCGTCAACCCAGCAACGATAGCGGCACCGCCGCGCCGCTGGGAGACTCATCTGGAGACCGCGGGGACGCCCGAACCCCCCCAGAATGGCCATCGGGTCCTGTCATCCGGTCGCCAACCGGCACGATGGAGCATTCTGGGATTTTTCGCGAGTTGGCGGGGCAGCCTTTCATAGGTGGCTAGCCTACTACTTGGGCCCCCTACTAACTGCGATCGGCCAGCGGAAAAACCGTGCTTCGGATCCCGCTGCTCTCCAAGATGAGGCTTCCGGAACATTAGCACCGCCTTGTTGCATTCGGTTTCTCGGCGCAGCGCAACAGTCCAGACCCAACCTCTCGTAAGGGCTCCCAAGGCATCACGCCGGAACACGTTGAATAACGTTTGGCGACGTGTCTTTGCCTTGGTGGTGGTAACTAGCCGCGGCCAAAGCCTACCACCAGGAAATTATTGCTCGTTTGGCACCACCCAGGGGTCACGTGTATGGTCTCGAGGGTACAGCATACGGACGCGAGCAATTTCGACCCCCAAAAACTGAAAAATTAAGATCAAGTTCACTTAAGCCCAAAAAGCAGAACTTATACATACGAGTACAATGAGTAATAATTATTAAATAGATAAACTCGCAATCTGACACAGACACCTAAAAACTAGTCAAATCTAAAAACTCGTATCTGCGGTAACTAGATCTCAAGTCAGGATGCTCAGACTTACCTCCTAATTCATAAAAACTTGGTCAGCACTATAGCATTTCTTAAGCTACACAACTAGTGATGGGAAATCTGATTCGAATGATTTGAATGAAGGCAATACGAGATCGATTCGAATGAGATATGATTCCTGGTTGACTCGAATCTTGTATTAGCAGACTAGTCTACCTTAGAGGCTGTGCAACAAAAATAATCGTATATATTTTTTTATATCCACTGTTTTGTTGGTAGAAGAGGTTATTAACATGTATACACATAAATTTACGTAATGTGAGTTCATATTGATTCGAATCATAATATTGATTCGAATCATAATACTGATTCGAATTCATCCAAAGTGATTTGAATTCCTATTTCTGATTCGAGTCCCATCACTATACAAAACCTTCTGTTAACGTAGATAGTGCTACAAGTACTCTTAAGAAGGGGGTTAGTAACTAACATTAACAAGTTCAACAATTTTTTTTTACTGTTAATGGCATAACAAGTCTTCGTGGTTTATGGTTTCACCCTTTCTCATCAGTTTGCTCACACTAAGTAAGTGAGAAATGAATTTAAAACGCTCAGACATCACATTAATATTTAGCTGAACCCTTTAATGCGTTTTTAATGGAGGTATCTAATTTTCAGCACTTTACTTCCACACCCCTATTATTTCTAGCTTCGCCGCCATTTTAAATTGAAGTGCATTCATTTAGGGCTTTCCTGTTAAATACTTTTCCATGTATTTTTTACCTGAATACTGAAAACTAATGTTCACAATTTATGGTAATAGTTAGGTTTATTAAAACAATTTAGCTAATGAGTCACTTTAAGCACGTTCAAGTCACGTTAAATGATGAAGAAAGGCTTTTAGGAGAAAATTAATAAAGATTGTATCCGTACTATTATGTTATTTGAGAATTTATATTTTTAGTAGAATTACCCTTTTTATTCTGACCCGGAAGAAATGACATTATCAACTAGGGGGACGGGTTATGTGGGACTCACCACTGGAAAGGTGACACCCAGTGGTATAACCACTAAAAACTCCGGAACTCGCAAAGTCCATGTTGGGGGCACTGAGGTGACTGGCACAAAGTTCCCCCGGACAGAGCCCGCCTACACGGCAAGCAGGAACCGACCTCACCTTCGCTGGGAGAGACCAGTAGAGATAGCCAAGGTCGTGGACCAGGTAGGAACCAGGCAGTGGAGCAGGCCTGTGCAATGCAGGCGCGGGAACCCCGTACCGCGTGCCGTCTGGCCTACTCTACGGAGAGATTGGAGACGACGGGCAACTGTTCGTCGTCTCCCCCCCATTCCCCTCCTCGCAAGTAGAGTTACCCTGCCGTGACACTACTGGTCCCCATAAAGAACGGAATGGAGATCACATTCTGAGCTAGACAGCAATGGAGGAGCAGCAATGCAGTGGCTGCACTGCTGCTGAGCAATGTCGCCCTACCGCCAAGACAGACCAGTGACACGTCTGCCGCCGCATCTTGTCAACTCAAAGTAAACTAACGAATCACAACAATGCATCACCGTGAACAGAGCGACACTGTCGCCTTGGTTGGAATCAGCGCGGCAGGCAGCAGCAGGGTTAACGGCAGCATCGGCTGCAACAGCACTGCTGCTTGCTGCCGAGTTCGGAATCAAACCTTAATGTTCGAGATCACGGAATGATTAAATTTTCAAATAGCTTTCTATTGAAGCAAGTGACATCCTAAAAGAATTCAGTCAGGATCAAACAGGCCAATTATGGCTCTGATATGTTCGGTATACTATTAGGACTAAATACTAGATCTTTCCGTACCGTACCTTTAATGGATATTTTTAAAGTGCAGAAAGAAATATGCTAACGGTAATATAGCAAATTTGAAAAATAGATACACTGGGTAATAAGATAACGATGTGCTGGGAAAAAAGACGTTGATAACGATAACGAGATCAAGATGGGAAAGCAGTCAGGATCACAACAAGAAGAAGAATATGTGATCTCTAGTACCCCGAGAGGAAATATAGGTGTGGTGTAATATTTACCTTATGTTTTATAAACTATTTAAAGTCACCACGGTCCGTAGGTTTAAAAACCAAAACCAGCATTTCTGAATCAAAACTGGAAATTGAAGAATAGATTCGGACAGAAAAATTCGCCAACTTCCGTCTGTAATGCAAATGCCTACATCGATGATACTTGAAGGAGCATTGACAAAGACAAAAGAAATTGTCTGGCGTGACGCCAGCCGCGTTCTAGGAGCCCTCAGTTCCCAGCAGGTATGGAAATAGGAAGCCAGCCGATCAAAGATTGCTCTGTTTTAAAACGGGGACAATGCAAAGTTTTGTTGCTCGTTGCGATAGCAGCTTCTGAAATAAAAATGTAAATTGTTTTAGCTTTCCGAGCTACCCGATAGACGTTTACGGATTCCGGACAGGTATTCGAGCAATCAGACATCTGTGCAGTACGCGCGTGCTACAATGGCGGCTGCAATGTGCTCTACTTGCCGTACGCTGTACAACTAAAGAGAATAGAAACGTCAATAGGAATCTGTAGTCAGTCAGTCGGCAAATCGATGCAAATTGGCTACAACGGAGTTATTAGAATTGGTTAACGTTTCCTGTTTGATTTTAAAGAATAAATTGCTATCTGTTACAGATACATCTGTCATACCTAGTATTGCCAAAACTAACAAATGGCGTGAAGACCGATTTGTTGTTATGGTTCAGAAGTGGGCTATAACAATAGTGGTCGCGATTCGATCCCCGCACAGTACAAACATTTGTGTGCATGAACATGTCTGTTTGTACTGGTCTGGGTGTTTCTACCGGGTGCGGCAATTGAACTGTCCATATTAAAAAAATAAATATTTTTATTTACTTTGAATATTTATTAATATATTTTTTACATATGAAAATAAAACGTCTAAAATTATATTCTTATTTATTCTAATGGAATACAACTGCCTTTAGCCTGCACTACAAGCTTGAGTCTCTTTCTGAATGAAGCGCAGGCTGCTCGAATAACGTCGTCATTTAAACGGTTCCATTCTCGTGTAAGAGTAGTTTTGAGCGCCTCCACTGATGTGTGTTTTTTAGCACAGGCCTTCGCTTGTAAAACACCCCAAATACAAAAGTCTAGAGGGTTTAAGTCGGGCGAAGACGACGGCCACATATCTCGGTCGATCAGCACAGGAACGTTCGCTTTTAACCAATTTTGCGTCCCCGTTGCTCTGTGCGATGGCGCCGAGTCTTGCTGGAACGTCCAACGCTCCGAACCAAATGTCTTGTGTGCCCACGGTATCAATCCTGTTTTTAAGACTTCATTTTGATAGATTTGTTGATTTATTTTGGCTTGGTTGCGACCCATTGGGAGAAAAACAAGCGGAGAACGTCCTTTTTCGGACACCGCCGCCCATACCATGATTTGGTCGGCTCCGTGTCGTCGAGTGACTCTCAGTTCATCTGAATGATCGCTGACACGTCCTTTCAACCACACACGGTCATTTTGTTTGTTAAGAAACTGCTCAACACAGAAAGTTTTCTCATATGAAAATACCAAGTTGGGAAGCTCGCCAGTGTCGAGCAAGCGAATCAGCTCCTTTGATCGAGCCAGCCGTTTGCTCTTTTGCAAAGCAGTGAGTTCTTGCGAAAGGTTTTTTTTTTAATGGTTTAACCTTAAGCTTTTCCTTTAATATACGACGAACGCTGCGGTCGCTCACCTTAAGATCCTGGGAGAGCTGATTTGCTGAGCGCTCTGGATTTCTGCGTAAACGATGTCGCACCTTTTCGACAACTGCTGGCGCCGTTGCAGTACGGCGTCGACCGCCCCCGTAGCGTTTCTTAACACTGCCAGTCTCGTTAAATCTTTGGATAGTACGACGCACAAATTTTTCGTTCAATTGAAGATTTGGTAGCGCTCGACGAATGTCGATGTTCGATTTTCCCTCCAAATAAAGAGCAATCACTGAATTGCGTTTTAAATCCATTATTTTAAAATTGGAACGTTTCTTCTCACGACCGAATAGTTTTGAAGTAACATAGATAATGTGTCACAGATTATATTTTCAAATTTTTGCCGCGTTCGATTCAGTAGTTCGAATTTTAAAATAGTTACAAGGAGGCGGACAGTTCAATTGCCGCACCCGGTATGTATATTATGAATGTATTTAAAATTTATATTTTCATATAAGTATGTTTATCCGTTGTCTAGTATCCCAGAGCAAAGGAATTAGTATTAGTATTGCTTAGTTTAGGGCTAGATGGCGCTGTGTAGAACAATGTCCAGTGATATTTATCTGTATTTATTTAATCTCATTCGGTTCTAACAGCATCATGAGAATCCACTGCCAAACAGTTTCTCTGGATCGGAAGATTTTTTCTTCCTTATTTTTTATAACAACAAATAGAGTTTTAACGAAACAACATGTTACAATGAAATATTTAGAAACAACTATTTCATTGTAACATGTTTAATCGTCCCGCCTTTTTACAAAAGCTACGCGCCTCGTATGTTCCTCAAAACTATATGCGTGCAGCGATAGACGCCATGACACTATCACACACACATCACGCTATGACACTCGCTACTAACGGGGATGTTTTCCTAACATTGAGATAACAGACTAACTGCCGCACTCAAAGTCGTCTATTTAAGTCTAACTAACTAACTATTAACTATTGTACTATTCATCATAATTTGACATTCTGACAAATTCTATTTAGTTCGTCAAGTAGCTTTTGCGATAATCTGCAATTT
Organism: Udea ferrugalis; assembly: GCA_950022985.1. NCBI lineage: Eukaryota > Metazoa > Arthropoda > Insecta > Lepidoptera > Crambidae > Udea > Udea ferrugalis. Next base: position 8,453,310 of record OX465533.1, read on the forward strand.
TTTTACTGATTAATCAATAACTTTAGTTGACGTCGTTGTTTTATGCGTATAGGTAATCCTTTTGCGTATTCATCATATCAGCCGAACGACGCCCACTGCTGGGCATAGGCCTCCCCCAAAGATCTCCACAACGATCGGTCCTGCGCTGTCCGCATCCAGCGGCTTCCCGCGACCTTGACCAGATCGTCGGTCCACCTTGTGGAGGGCCTGCCCACGGAACGTCGTCCGGTACGTGGTCGCCATTCGAGAACCTTTCCGCCCCAACGGCCATCGGTTCTCCGCGCTATGTGTCCCGCCCACTGCCACTTCAGCGATGCAATCCTTCGAGCGATGTCGGTTGTCTTAGTTCTCCTGCGGATCTCATCATTTCTGATTCGATCAAGCAGGGAAATACCAAGCATCGCTCTCTCCATTGCTCGCTGGGTGACTTTGAGCCTTCTTATGAGACCCATAGTAAACGACCACGTCTCACTCCCATATGTCATTACTGGCAACACACACTGGTCAAAGACTTTCGTCTTGAGACACTGAGGTATTTCGGACGCGAATATATGCCGGAGCTTCCCGAACGCTGCCCATCCGAGCTGGATTCGACGAGAGATCTCTTTCTCGAAGTTGGACTTACCTAACTGGACTGCCTGTCCCAGGTAAACATAGTGGTCAACAACTTCGAGTGTAATGTTCCCAACGTTAACTGGAGCGGGTGCAACATGGGCATTGAACATGATTTTCGTCTTGTCCATGTTCATCCTAAGACCCACTCTTTGAGAAGCATTACCGGGATCTTCGAGCATTATGTTCAGGTCTTCCAAGGTCTCAGCCATAAGAACTACATCATCGGCGAATCGTAGGTGTGTTAGGTACTCGCCATTATTGTTGATGCCGCGTCCTTTCCAGTCCAGAAGCTTGAAAATATCCTCCAACGCAGCTGTGAACAATTTCGGAGAAATAACGTCTCCTTGTCTCACGCCTCGCTGTAGTTGGATCGGATTAGAGTTCTGGTTCTGTAATCGGACCGACATGGTGGCGTTCTGGTATAGGTACCTTAGCACCTCGATGTATCTGTAGTCTATTTGGCACCTTTGGAGAGACTGCAACACTGCCCAGGTCTCAATCGAATCAAAGGCCTTCTCATAGTCCACGAACGCTAGGCAAAGTGGCAAGTTATACTCTTCGGTCTTCTGTATAACTTGCCGCAGCGTATGAATGTGGTCTATGGTACTATAGCCTTTTCGGAACCCGGCTTGTTCGGGAGGTTGGAAGTCGTCGAACCTGCGAGCGAGACGATTCGTAATGACTCTCGAAAACAACTTATAGATATGGCTCAGAAGCGATATGGGTCTGTAGTTCTTCAAGAGAGTTTTGTCACCCTTCTTGAAAAACAGCATCACATCGCTCCTGCCCCATGCCTTTGGCGTTCTGCCCTCGAGGATGACAGAACTGAAGAGCGTCTGGAGGACCTTGAGTATCGGCCGACCGCCCGCTCTCAGAAGCTCTGTTGTGATTCCGTCATCACCCGCCGCCTTGTTGTTTTTCAGCTGCTTGAGAGCCATCCTAATCTCGTACAGGCTGACGTCCGGGATATCTTCGGTATAGTGTCGGGTAAGCTTGGCTCTAGGGTCTTTAGCCTTGCTTTCAACAGGTGTTTGAGTGGAATACAGCTGTCCATAGAAACTCTCAATCTCCCTCAGGACTTCAGGTGTTGACGTAATGATGCTACCTGCCTCAGTTTTCAGCCTCGTCAGTTGGCTTTGCCCAATAGACAGATCTCTGGCGAACACTTTGGAGCCTTTGTTCCGCTCAATGGCCTCTTTAATACACTGGGTATTAAATTGGCGAAGGTCGCTCGTCAAAGACTTAGATATCTGTCTATTGAGCTGCCGATAACGATGGGCATCCGCTGAGTTCTGTAGCCGCATTGCGTTTCTCTGATCCATGAGTAGGAGAGTCTGGCTGGAGAGTTTCTTTGACTTTGGACGGCGGGTTTTAAAGTGCTTGGACCCTACCGTACGGACAGTATCCACCACCATGTTGTATTGATCGTCCACATCGATGCTGTTCTCAAGGGCTTCGAAGCGGTTTTGAAGCTCGAGCTGAAAGCACTCGGGGTTTTGAATTTGAGCCGGTATTGGTCGGAGCGTGGATTTTATCAGTCGCGCTCTCTCAAGCTTTATGTCGATATTCAATGTGCCTCTGACCATGCGGTGATCGCTTCCTGTCTTAACAGCGTTGATCACAGCGACATCATTGAATATATGCTTCTTCGTCGACATGATAAAATCGATCTCGTTTTTGACCCTACCGTCCGGACTGATCCAGGTCCATTTGCGGCTTACGGGCTTCTTGAAGAAGGAGTTCATCATAAAGAGTTTCTCCTTCTCCATGAAGTCTGCCAGCATCTGGCCCCTATTGTTCCGTTGCCCAAACCCAAATTGCCCCACTCTCAGCTCATCACCGCAACGTTGCCCCAACTTCGCATTGAAATCCCCCATCACAACTGTGTAGTGGGTTTTAAGGCTATGCATGGCTTTAGAGATCTCCTCATACATAGCCTCCACTTCGACATCGTCATGTTTCGAGGTCGGAGCGTAGACCTGAATGACATTCAGCGAATATCGTTTCGATATTCTGAGTATCAGGTACGCTACCCTGCTCGAAACACTTCCGATAGTGATCACGTTGTTGACAAGGGACTTGTGGACGATGAACCCGACACCACCTAGGGACTGTTGGTCGCCCTCCCGGTGGTATAGTAAGTTACCGGATTGCAGGGTTATCGAGTCCTCCCCCTCTCTTCGGACTTCAGATAACCCAATGATATCCCAATGTAACTTACCAATTGCCTCTTCCAATTCCACGAGCTTCGCGTCAAGCCTCAGTGTGCGCGCGTTAAATGTTGCCAGGTCGAGTCGTCGGTGTTGGCAGCCGGATCTCACCCGGGGATTCCTCGCACCCCCTGCCCCGCCGTTACCATAGCCGCTGCCGTAGCCAGGAATAGCGGGGCCGCCGGGGACTGGGGGCCATTTTTTAGGTTGTGCCATCATAAGGGGGGGTTTGCCATAATCGCCACGCTTGGCAGGCGGGTTGGCGATCGCAGTGAGGCCTATTGTTATGCGGAGACGCTGCTGCCCATCTCCTTATGGCAGTTTTCCCTCAGTCGGCTCTTACGACACCCACGGGAAGAGAGGGGGTAGTGCTATTCTATTTACGTGCCGGCACTACACGGCACCGGCACTACACACATTTGCGTATTAGATAAAACATAAAGAGGAATGGCCTCTTTATGTTCAATTAAAAAAAACGGAAAATATCTGATGCAGCAAAATCAGTCTGCTTTAATGTAGGTATACTAAAAAAGTGACTTATAGTAAATGCATTTAACTTTTTCTGAAACTTAATTTTATGACCTCTACTAATTCACTCTGAATTAGTATTTTCTGTCATTTTGTATGCCTTTAAATAAAAAATGTTATTTGGCTTAGTTATTTTCTCTCAAACGACCACAGTTTGAATGAAATTGAATTTTAAAGTTAACTCACCACGAGCAAAGTGAGTTTTGGCGCCCACCTAAATACTATAGCGGAATAGCTAGTGCCAGGCGCTGAGCAAAACAAGCAGCAGCCCTCTGAAGATTGAACCAGCTTGGGTGCAATACATTTTTAGAGTTTTTTTCGGTCCAAGTTCCACGGACCCAACGCTTCTATCATAAACGCTGCAAACACGTTATCTAAAAGAATTCTTGGAATTGTTTTCACGTTTTGAAAACCACTTTTGAATCACATACAGTCTGAAATTTTTTTTTTTAAAATCACATTGATACAGCAAATATGTAAAATAAACAGTGTTCTGTAGATTTATGTGATATCATGATTTACCTTTCGTTTGCGACATTCGATGTATTAGCGATAATTAGCATCAGTGATTTTAGTTTCACATGTATTATTATTTGGTCAACCTAAACAAATAATGCGTGTGTTGGATTAAAACTCATTGCAAACATTTCTATGCCATTATATGTCATATTATATTTATATTTTCATTTCACATTAATTTTTGTATGTACTTAAAATTCATTAGAAAGCATGGTCTTTTTAATAGTCTTTTCTGGTGCTTTATTTTTAAAATACAGTTAAGAAACACGTAGGTGTGTAGACATGTGTAGACATACCATGAAAACTTATCAGTATTCGGTCTAAGTGCACAAACAGTAATCAAATTTTCAAATAAATCACACTTTATTAAGTATGTTTTTTTAAGTAAGAGTGAGTTCACGTAAATGTTGAAAAACTTAGAAGTTACACATATGGCTTAGTAAAATGTATGATACTCTTCCATCTAATCCATATTGCCTTCATCCATTTAGGTTCATGACTTACCATAAAACTTGGATTCAAAGATCAAACCACTTTTTTTATTACTCGTATGTCAGTTCGCAGCAACCTATCTGCTGTTTATTTTTACCTTATACATACTTCGCCCAAATAAGGAAACACAAATATTAGTAATTATGAATATTGGCCCAAGGGAATCGTCCATAAGGACCTGCGGCGCTGTACCTAAGCAAACATCAAGGATAAATTTAATATAATCAATCTACAAAAACTACAGACTTACCTAAGTCTTCAGCATCTTCGCTCCATTCCCCAGTCCCCATGACGACCGCCACTGACAGCATCGCCACCACCATTCGCACCACCACCGACTTCATCATCACACCACCAACACACATGGTCTCCACCATTCGCACTACTTTCAACGTTTTCATTACTCCCTAATTTGGCACCTTAATTAACCCGAACGTTATGTCGTTAACACTAACTCAATTGAAAAGATTTCATTAAACGAATTCCTATATATTCACTACACATCGTGAGTTCCTATTTTGAATCTATTGTCTATTTCCATTAGACTAATGAAATTCTTCTGTCGTGTCCGCGTTTGACAATGTTAAATTCGAATTGATTTCGTTCTATTCGATTAAACTGAAAGTTTTTAATTCTTTGTTGTTACAATTGATTTCACATGAATGCCGAGCGCGAGTCCATTAGGCCGGAATAATTCTTTTTGGCTGTGTATCTGGAGTCATGTGTGCTACGCACGGTGGGCTACGACTAAATATGCTGTTGAATTATTCAGAAGTCTTTTAGCGGTGATACTGCTGCGCCACGGGCACCTGGAACAAAGTACATAGTCCCTCATTTATGTCCAAACACAGCTTATATTTAGACAAGTCGTTGAGCAAATTGGCGGCGAATACATAATAAGTGCCGGCCTACGTCATCCCACGCCTTATAGTGTCAAGAGGATGATTATACCTCTACAATGTAATGCATTATTTGGACAGACTTCAAAATAGACTTAGAAGTGAAGCTGTAGATAGACAAGGCGGTATAAGTAGAGCGTTGGTTTCAAAATCCGACACTTTATAAAGAGAAAATGATTTATTTAGCTGGAACCACATTTCATTAAACAGTTTGACTAAGTCAGATTGAATTAAAACAACTTTATCAGCAAAAATGAGAATATTTTCCAACAAACACAGGGGGTTCCGTACTATGATAGGTATGTAAATATGTTGTGGTTTACTGCAATAATTTTTTCTTCCAAAATAATTTTTTTTTTTACCAGTTATGTGCCGCGAATTTCTTCATAACCTACTTGTCCTACATCATAAAGTTTTACCGATATTTCAAATTCTAGGTCAACAGGAAACCTTCCACAATCATTTGCCTTTGCGGGCGTCAAAATATGCAGCATAAACGAAGAATAAACAGCAGTACTTATCTTTTGATTTCGTTAATTTGAAAGTTTTTTTCTCCGTTGCCCTGAGGGATTTCCGGCTTGAGTATTTGATATTAATTTCAACTTGTTACTTCCACAAGATTCTGATAAAAAGGGTCTTGATAGACAAAAAGGCGAATGGATAACACTTTATAAGACGTCCATTTTTCAACTACAAAACAAATATCTAAATGGCTCGTCCGTTTGAAAGCTACAATATCATACACAGAAACATCCTTCAAACTTATTTTTTTATTCTTAATTGCACAACATTGTATAGTATATTTAACAGGCAGCTCTGGAAATCTATGGGGGAGGCCTATGTTCAGCAGTGGACATCATGTGGCTGCTGATGATGAATAGTACAAAGGTCAACGATAAGGCTAAGCAGAAAAGTACAGTAGGCGGTGCGACATAACAAAATAACATTTAGGTGGGTGATTAAGATTTAAAATCACATATGAAATAAATAATCACACCCCTTACTTTGCATCGGGAGTTCAAACAGAATATAAGTACCGTATTTTCAAGTATAATTTCAAAAGTGTACTTGACCTAGCCTAAAAATACTCTTACAATGAAAGCGAATAGTTCAAAGATTGAGTTGTAGTAATAAAATACTTGTACCTTGGTTTTTCGTTTACTGCCATTCAGACCTGTTTGCCTAATAAAGATTGTTATCGTGAAAGTCACGTAAATAGTGGAATGGTGAATAGTCAAACAACTTTGTGCTCAACTAGGTATGTACTCTTTTTCTAATTGGTTGGCACGAACATAAATCGAATGGAATTCTATTTTGAAGAGAAAATGCAAGGCGGTTTTGTTCTTTATTATTTGTTGCTAACAGTGCATTTTGAAGTGACTCAACTGAAACCAAACTAAAACTGAATAAGTGTAGGTACTTAAAATCAAGTCAGCCCATCTGCCCATGACTTACTCCCGAATTCACAAACGTCAATCAACGCTGAGCACACGCGCTAGCTCATGCTGTCCTGTAAAATGACAATAAAACTGAAAGCGACATACTTCTAAGAGTTGCTCAACCTTGATTTGCGTTTTTTTCCAACCTTGTCATTCAAATTCAGACAATTACAAATAAAAACAGATACAGCCTACTCTTGTTTGTATAATATCAAGTATACATCAGGTTAGCTGTCACTTACAGTTATAATATCACTTAACGACCATAACTGCAAATGGTTTCTTCGATTTGATTGACGTTTGTGAATTCGGGGCTAATAGTCGTCTGTCTGCAACGTCATTATAACATTGAATAAATTTTATTTTCAAAAGTACACATGATATACACTAACAGACAGCCATTAACTGTAAGTATGTACTCTCAAACGGCAAAGATAAATTTATATCGTACCTTGTTACAATGCAGAGATTTTGGTGTTGATGAAAATTGCCCTAATAATTTTGCTCCAACCTCTCGCTATCTGTCCCATGTGAGCACTTCAGGTCAGCTCGCTAGCTCGCAAAAGCTGTAAAAAGGAACGTTTTTGCCTTTTTTCACAATGACGCCGTCAGGATTCTTGTGAAAGTTTTATTTGTTTTTCAAACGGCCTTATTATTAGAGCAGTTGAACTTGAGTTTGGGAACTTAAAGTGACTAGCCGAGATACTTTCATTTTAAATATTAATTGTAGCGTCAGAAAATGAAAAATATTAAGCACTTAGTTTTTTACTCATTAATACTATTTTATGCATCAAACATGGAAAAAATACTGTAATACGGCAAAACATACTGAGACAAAATATTGCAGCTTAAATTAAATTACAATGTTTATATTTACTGGCTTTATTTAATTAACTCGCGACTCGGATGGTAAAAACACTCGTCCCTGTTATGTTCAAATTAGCTCAGCGAAGTGTGGGCTTCTGAATGTTCTGTTCACCATGACGGCAAACAGTCGGCTCACCTGTGACCATCCCGTTTGGGTCTTGACGTGAGCGTAGGTATAATGTTATATAATTTTATCATAAGGAGATTCTGTCTATTTTTCTGACACTTTTGTGTTTCATCGCAACACCTGGGACCCGGATCTCTCGCATTCGATAATAATATCACATTAGAGATATTATATCACGAAAGCTGTCACAATATCTACTGTCAGGACGTTAGACAGTAAGACCAATACGAGATTAATGGCGACACGAGAATAAGCGAATTTGAATTTGGGAGACTCTCTGGGTAAGTATCAACATGAACTTAATATACGAAACATTATACTACTAACATTATACTAACATTATACTTACTCTGATGTTGTACACTTATCAGCGTCAAGAATCAAAACACTTTTGATTTGGGTCTCAAACATTTACCTTAAGTAAAGTCGTTTAAGAGCCTGTGCACACCTAGCGTTTGTTTGGCAATTTTACAGGGAGGCGATCTCGCCGCGAGCTCGCGGCTTGCTTACAGCGTACACGCCGCGTTTTTGCAGCTATAGTTCCGCGGTACTAAAAATCGGTATTGGGCTCAGACGGGACTCGATAAAATTTTCTTTTAAGAAGATAATGCATTATCCAAAAAGCCAAAATAAAAAATAACATACGTATCTTTGTCAAAGGGAAGTTGATGGGATCTGACCATTTGGGTGTTATGAAACTAAAAAAAATACACCTTTCTTGCCTAAGTAGTCACTAGTATCCGCGTAATTTACAACACATTTTATTTGCATGTAAATAAAGGTAGATACCTATTAGTTGCACAAAAAACAATGGAGCCTGATTGAAAGCCTTGCGGTTTTTTAATCTTGTAATATCATTTGCATTTGAACAACTTACGCTTAGAAAACAGGTGACAAAAAGAAATTTAAAGTACAAATACTGTATTTTTAACATGTTTCCACCACAATATTCCCCCGTGCCCTATCAGACACGCACGCTTCAGTTCACCCGGTAAAAAACTCGATAGATGACGCAAACATTGTATTACACCCCCAAATCCTGATACGTCACTCAAAGTGCTGTTTCAATGGTAGATTGCTGGGGGACTTCAATTAAAGAGCGGTATTAACGTTGAACGCGTCTAGCCGAAGACAGGGCGCGATGGCGCGCATTAGGGGAGGCCTACGTCCAGCAGTGGACCAGCATAGGCTGATGATGATTAACGTTGAACAGTTAGAGTTATATTGTTTTTTTTTCTTTGCTTTAAAACTCGTATTCTCCTTATAATACAATACATTAAAAACAAACTACATACGCACTATGCACAGTAACAACTTTTGTGTGCATGAACTTGACTCCTCCTTGAATTAATTTACAAAATGTAAGGTTGTTCTTGAAAGTAGAAGTTCATGGTTATTTGGTAATTTTCATTATTTCGTAAATGATGAAAAGTATTTCTAAATGAAAAACGGTATGATCAGATGGTTAAGATATGTAAATTTTATGAAAATTCACTTAGATAGATAGATAGATAAACACTTTATTGCACACAAAATAACACATTTGTAAGGAATACATGTTCACATAAATGTACAATTTAGGCGGTCTTATTGCTAGAAGCAATCTCTTCCAGACAACCTACAGGCAGAGGAAATATGATAGGACGAGTTCGCAGGTGCACAATTAATTCAGCATTGGAAATTGTTTACTTGTAAAAATAATAAATAAAATACATAAAAATACCTATCATAAGTGGTGAATGAAATATACATGATGTTTAAAATACACAAATAAACCTTAATAAACAATAAAAATAAACAATATATATATATAAACATACATAATACATATTATACATACAATACAGATACATGAGATGATAAGAAAAATGGATGTGTATGGATTATCCAAAGCAACATCAGCATAGAAACTACTGACAGAAATAAAGGACAGGATGAAAAGAACAAGGAAGATAAGAGCCAGAAAAGTCAAAGCTTGAGAAAATGAGCTTTGACAGCTGTTTTGAAGATGGATAGGGATTGGGACTCTCTGATGGAAATAGGTAAGGAGTTCCATAGACGTATGGATTGCACAGTAAAAGAGTTGGTATAGGTGTGCGAGGTATGACGAGGAAATTCGAGATGAAGCTTTCTAGATGATCGCATACCTTGATGACGGGACGTTTGCAGAAACTTAAAACGTTCTTTGAGGTAAGGTGGGGACAGTGGGTTAAATAAAACAGTGTATAGAAGAGAAAGAACGTGCGAGTCGCGGCGAAGACGGATAGGAAGCCAATTAAGCTGAGCTCTGTACTCTGAAACATGGTCGTACTTTCGCAGACCGAAAATGATGCGAATGCAGAAGTTCTGGAGTCGCTCAAGCTTATTGAGGAAGTTTTCATTCAAATCTAGGTAACAACAGTCAGCATAGTCCAGGATAGGGAAAAGCAGTGCTTGCACAAGCGCAATTTTGGTGGGTATTGGTAAAAAGTTGCGGAGTCTGCTTAAACTGCTTGCTGACGCAAACATTTTTCTGCTGACCTCGCCAATCTGTGCTGTCCAAGTGAACGTGTCATCTATTTGAACACCTAGATTCTTGACTTGATCGAAGGCAGAGAACTCCTGTCAATCCTGGAAATCATCCACGAACTGCCGACAATAATAACCTGTGTTTTGGCAGGGTTAACCTTGAGACCATAAGACTTGCTCCAGTTTAAAATATGGTTCAAATCTGCGTTAACAACTTGAACAACGCTTGCAAGGTCACTAAGGGTGCCCTGGGAATATATTTGGAGATCGTCTGCATATAGATGATACGAAGAAGAGAGATTAAGACTAATAGAGTTAATGAAAATAGCAAACAAGAGAGGAGGCAAAACGCCGCCTTGCGGTACACCGGCTTCAACGTCGCACCACGTAGAGAAAGAATCCTCGACGCGAATGCGTTGTCGACGGCCGTGTAAGTAACTATGAAACCAGTCAATTACTGTTGGAGATATATTGAGAGAACGCAGGACGCCGAGCAGAATGTCAAAATCAACGGTGTTAAAGGCATAACTAAAGTCCAGCAACGCCAATACAGTGACATGTTTACTATCCATACCATGGCGGATGTCATCAGTGATTTTGACGAGTGCAGTAGCCGTACTATGACCGGGGCGGAAACCAGATTGGAAACGGTTAAGGAGCTGATTTTTGGTGAGGAAATAATGGAGCTGTTGATGGACAACTCGCTCAAGGACTTTCGAAAGGAAAGGCAAAATGCTTATGGGACGATAATCGGAATATGTGGCAGGAGTGGGTTTCTTGGGTAATGGAGTGATTTGAGCATCTTTCCACGCAGATGGAAAGTTGTCTGAGAAGAGAGAATGGTTTAGGATGTGGGTAATGATTGGTGAAAGGATGTCAAGGAGAGGAATGATCATAAGACGGCTTATACAATCACTGCCGACTGCATTAGAAGCAATAGCACGAACGTTCTTCTCAATATCACAATCAGATAATTGACTAAATGTGAAAGGAATGAAGTCTGGAATTGGAATGGATGAAAGCTGATTAAGAGTACTTGTTTTCAATGAACCATCAATGGCAGGAGAAGAAGAGAAGTGTTTATTTAGAAGATCAATGTCAACGTTATGAGAACTATCATTTCGCGTTTTTCCAATTCCAAGTGACCTAAGAAACTTCCAGACTTTAGCTGGATTGCCGTTTTCTACAGATTTATGTATATGGCGTCGCTGAGCGTCTCTGCACAACCTATTGCAGCGATTCCTCACCAATTTATAGTTTTCACGGTTTTTATCGGACGGGTCCAACTTAAATTTCAGTTTAGCAGAATTTTTCTTATTTCTGAATTGCTTTAGTTCGTCAGTCAGCCAAGGTGCAGGACAATGTTTAATTTTAATGAGACGAACAGGGGCGTGCTTGTCAAACAGCTGAGTCATGACCGAATTAAAAAGGAGAACTTTTTCGTTTACGCTTTCTGCACTGTAGATCACAGACCAGTCAGTGTCTAAAGCATCTTGTCTTAGGAGTTCAATGTTCATGCCACCAAAACTACGTTGCAGCACAACTTTCGCCTTTGGCTTGGGAGGACGGATTTTATATGAGATGTATATGAGGTCGTGGTAAGAAAAAGCATCTGCATTGAGTTGACCGTGTTTGGCAACGTGGGCACTGGAGGAGACAATTTTAAGGTCAAGAAGAGAAGGGGTGCAGTTCGGAAAAAAGTGAGTAGCATCTGAAGGGAGGAGATTGAGGTTGCACGAAGCTATGATGGATTTTAAGCGAGAAGAGCGAGAATCGTTTTTCAAGAGACACGTATTGAAATCTCCCATCATGATGGTATGTTTATATAAAGGAGTGAGGTCTTCTAATAGCTTCTCAAGTGTGGAGAAATAGTCTACGGACAAATTGGGACTATAAAAGACTCCGAGAAGAATTTTTGAATGTACAAGAGTTAGCTCAAGAAAGAGATGTTATGCCGTATTAGAAGAAGAAGATGGAGATGACGTATTAACAACAGTGCAAGGAATATGAGCTCGAATGTAGATTGCAACACCGCCACCAGATCGGTCAGTACGGTCATTCCTGATCAACTGGAAGCCTGGAAGTGAGTAGGAAGTGGATGGAACAGCAGGATTTAGCCAAGTTTCTGAAACAAGGATAGCATGAACATTTTTGCTATCAAAACTTGCAAGAAGGTCTGGGTAATGACATGGAACACTTTGGGCGTTAATAACACTTACAGAAATGTAGCCTTCTGAATGTCGAAAGATGAACTTCGATTTGTTTAGTCGTGAGCGTATGAATATTATGTACCTACGAGTATCAATATACAGTCAAGAAACGACTGGCTTATAAATTTGCACAGCCTAACCCGTGGTCCTGTTGAAAAACCTCTAAAGAAGATTGTCAGGCGACCATTGCTATGTAACGACTATTCAATACTTCTTGTTGTTACCAACAGTTACTGTAATGAATCTAAGTGAAATATTTATCTCAACTTAATAGTTAATAGATCATACTAATTTCGCCTACTTTAGGGACGCGTCGTATACTCTGCCAAATATCGCTAAGCTACACCGTCGAGCACACAGCAGCGATCGCTAGACTAAAGAACACAATACCCCGCTGCACCTTATCGGAGCAGCACGCCTGACTTCACCCGCTGAAAGATATGCTCGGTAGGTGACGCATGCTTGTGGCGGCGAGATTATACCAGCCGATAGGGAAGTGGAGATAGGAATTTAACTATTTATTAATTTACAAACTGTAAGGTTTTGAGTTGAAGATAAAACAACTTGTTTAGTTAATTTGACTAATCAATCTTTGTCCTATTGAACAACCTAAATAGTGACGTGCTTAAATCATCAAAACAGACAAAATATGTTTTTTGTGATCTATGGGGATCGCGCCCACGAAGATCGGCGCTATACGTATAACCTCTACCTATTGCACCAATTGGCCATTCGGATGTAAATAACGTTAAAAGAAATCAAAAACAAACTTTATAGACACTATGCTACTAAAAAAGTGCGTCATGTACACTGCCGAATATCGCTTAACACCGACAAGCACACAGCAGCGATCGCTAGACCAAAGGACACAATACCCCGCTGCACTCTATCGGAGCAGCACGCCTGACTTCACCCGCTGAAAGATACGCTCGGTAGGTGACGCATGCTTGGGGCGGCGAGATTATACCAGCCGATAGGGAAGTGGAGATAGGAATTTAACTATAAATTAATTTACAATCTTTAAGGTTTTGAGGTGAAAATTACAGAACTTGGTTGTTTTATAAATAGTGAAAAATATTCATAAACAAAGAAAGAAAATTAACACAACTGATAAAACCCATGAATGTTTGTGCTGGGTGCAAATCGAACTCAAGAAATTTAGCGCTATAGGCAGGACCTCTACCTATTGCACTAATCGACCAGTCGAATAATATGAATAACGTTTTTAAGATAGTCAAGAAATCGAAGGCAAAGACAAACTTAATAGACACTATATTTACTACCAAAGGAATGAGTCATGTACATTGCCGAATATCGCTATACCGTCGAGCACACAGCAGCGATCGCTAGACCAAAGAACACAATACCCCGCTGCACCCTATCGGAGCAGCACGCCTGACTTCACCCGCTGAAAGATACGCTCGGTAGGTGACGCATGCTTGTGGCGGCGAGATTATACCAGCCGATACGGAAGTGGAGATAGGAATTTAACTATAAATTAATTTGCAACCTGTAAGATTGTGATGTGAAGATTACACAACTTGGTTGAATCATAAATAGTGAAGAATATTTATGAACAAAGAAAGCAATAATTGTTCTATTGAACAAACTCATAAGCGTATTTCAATATTCCTAAGTGGCATAACTTAAATTAACACAAAAGACAAAACATATGAATGTTTGTGCTGAGTTGGGATCGGAACCTTGAAAAACCTAAGACACCAATAGGCCGGTCGTAAATTAATAACGTCAATAGTCAAGAAATCAAAAGCCAAGATAAACTTAATAGACACTATGCTACTAAAGAAATGCGTCCTATACACTGCCGAATATCGCTTAACACCGACAAGCACACAGCAGCGTTCGCTAGACCAAAGAACACAATACCCCGCTGCACCCTATCGGAGCAGCACGCCTGACTTCACCCGCTGAAAGATACGCTCCTTAGGTGACGCATGCTTGTGGCGGTGAGATTATACCAGCCGATAGGGAAGTGGAGATAGGAATTTAACCATATATTAATTTACAAACTGTGAGGTTGTTAGGTGAAGATAACACAACTTGGTTAATTAATTTAAAGCAAAAATATGTATGAACAAAGCAAGGAATCTTCGTTACATAGAACAACCTTAATATTTCTAAAAAACACACTTAAGTTAAACAGACAAAATATGTTTTTTGTGATTTATAGGGATCGTGCCCACGAAGATCGTCGCTATACGTATAACCTCTACCTATTGCACCAATTGGCCATTCGGATATAAATAACGTCATAAGAAATCAACAACAAACTTGATAGACACTATGCTACTAAAGGAACGCGTCGTATACTCTGCCAAATATCGCTAAGCTACACCGTCGAGCACAAAGCAGCGATCGCTAGACCAAAGAACGCAATTCCCCGCTGCACCCTATCGGAGCAGCACGCCTCACTTCACCCGCTGAAGGTACGCTCGGTAGGTGACGCATGCTTGTGGCGGCGAGATTAATACCAGCCGATAGGGAAGTGGAGATAGGAATTTACCTATACATTAATTTACAATCTGTAAGGTTTTGAGTTGTAGATAAAACAACTAGTGTAATAAGACACAAACATGTTTTTTGTGATTTATGGGGATCGTGCCCACGAAGATCGTCACTATACGTACAACTTCTACCTATTGCACCAATTGGCCATTCGGATATAAATAACGTTAAAAGAAATCAACAACAAACTTGATAGACACTATACTACTAAAGGAATGCGTGATATATTCTGCCAAATATCGCCAAGCTATATTGTCGAGCACACCGCAGCGATCGCTAGACCAAAGAACACAATACCCCGCTGCACCCTATCGGAGCAGCACGCCTGACTTCACCCGCTGAAAGATTCGCTCGGTAGGTGACGCATGCTTGTGGTGCGAGATTATACCAGCCGATAGTGAAGTGGAGATAGGAATTCAACTATAAATTAATTTACAAACTGTGAAGTTATGGGGAGAAGGTAACCAACCTTGAAGGTCAATAGCGGTATTTGTTGATAAGACGTTCACAGTGCTAATGTCTACAAATGGTTAAACTCCCTCTTACATATCTGGACCTCATCGGGTGTCCATTAAAATGTTATAATAACAGTGTTGCTAATAAATTAAAAGACTTGTGGGGTGTCTTGTGTACAATGTACTCTATATGTACTGTTAAACATAACCATCATCATTTATAGCAAATAAATTAAATTCTTATTATTTATATTATTTTTTTGTAAAACTCTTAATAAATATTTAAAAGTTCAACCGCATTTCCTTGAATAGTGAGTCATCATAATAAAGGTTTTCCTATTGTAAAACTCTTTTATCCTAAGATATGAACCATAGAAGAATCCATCAACAAATCCCACAATTTCAAAATAAAGCACCATGATTTACACTTCTAACAATTTAGCCCCAATTCCTCGGTGCAATCCACTATATTTACGGGCACTTCGCGTCTATTTTAAAAGAGGAATTCTTCAAGAAAAATGTTACAAAAGCTTTCAAGGAGCAAATCCTTCATCAAAGGCGCCCAACGACCCGGGCAGGGCGTCGCTAATATAGTTTAGAGACAACGTGCCTCTATTCTACGCTCGCGGAAATGCGTGCTGTCGTAAAATATGTATCTCGGTTATGGAATTTTGTTACGTCAAGTGAGCGGGACTCAAATATTATATGTGAAACGTGAGCGACTTCTAGTCAAGGGTAAGAGCGCTTCCGCATAAAGGCGACTTAGCAGCGCAGTTAAGGAGCTTGTCTTGTCATCAAGAATAAGAATCGGACATATGAACTGGGCCCCAAGTCTGCTAATAATAGATCGGTTCAATTGAATCGTAATTGAGTCTCAGTTGTCAAATTACATATTTCTCATGGAAATAGTGTCAAATTAGGCGATTGAGACTCAATTACGATACAATTGAAGCGTTTTTAAATTAGCAAACTTGGGGCCCTGGGCGGGTGGTGTCTGACGCGACTGCATGTGTGCAACCATTCAATGTCACAAATATTTTCAAAGGCAACAAAAAGTTTACAGACACTGTGATTAGGGCCAAAAACCGGTTTTATGAAAGCGCTAGTTCTCAGTCAGAGTCTTCATTCCTAAAATGAACGATGATTTCACTGATGTATCAAAGCACGCAGATGCAGATGCAATTAATGTTCCCTCATTCAAATGTATATTAATTTGTTTGACTATTATCATTTGAGCGTGTAGATAGGCCGACGTAACAAACACTCAATTTAAAGAAAAATCTAAACGCAACCCTATAATGATTTTATGTCCAAGCCTGTTAACTGGAGTAGTCTGAATTAGTGTTGCGAAACTATCGATAATTCGTCGGATGATTTCAAAGTGATTGCAAAGTTCACCGATGCTTTCGAAAATACACGATTAATATTCTGCAATAACAAGGTAAGCTATAAATATATAAGCTATTTATAGCCGTTGACCAGATGGTCTATTTAATTATTTGCTAGGGCTATTTTCATTTCTTCAGTTAGCGTGTACAATACTTAGTGCATAACGCAAAATATTTCTGGCTACATAAAGTTAACAGTGAATTAGCCGAAAATAATATCAGGCAACGGAACAATACTTTTGCATTCAGGTTACAATCGATTGCACTAGAGAATCGAAGGTTTTAATACTTGTCTACAGATAGTATTCATACCTTAGCGATATTGATGCGCAATACTTTAATACGGTCGATAAATGATATATTTTTTTAAAATCTCTCATTTACTAAATGCAACTATTAATGCTGAGTTTGATTTCTTTAAAACCACCAATATCAAACTATCGACAACACTAGTCTAAATAGAATTTCCAGCAAGTCAGTGTTAGAACGGATCGCCGGACTATAAATACTGGGCGGCACGCAAGCTTCATTCAACTGGTCAGCTTCGTTTCAATTTGTCGGCCGTCGCTCACGAGCCGTATGTCTTTCGACACGATGTTGTAGCTGTCTTACTTCGGGGGAATGTTGCCGTGACTTGAATGCAAGCTATAGTCTAAATGGATTGGGTATGTGTACGGTAGGCTCTGTAGAATGTCAGCCGGTAACCGCTACAACTGCGGTGAAAATTCAAACGCGTCCTAAGTTTGTTAACGTCTCTTTTTGAAGTAAAAATGGAAGTGGTTATTATCATATGCCTTTGAGATCACATGACGTGTCGAAAAATGTATTTTTAACTTTGACTAACTTCGATATTATTAATAAATGTTCAAGTGGTTTCGTATTTTTGCTCTTCGATGAATTTAAATAGATAGTGAATGCAAAAATTAACTCTCCAATAATGAATGTCAATAAGTACCTACTAGTATGTACATTTTAGAACAATATCCACAAGTTTTGTCTGGTAACATTGTGACAACGTGTAAATTCTTGTTATTTCTCCCATCTTCCTTGAAAACGTCTGCCATTATGATATATTGTATTATCCCACCTAAAAAATACGCTATCAATTCTCCAACATTTTCGCCGCAAGAAACGAGCCAAAAACCCAAAGAGTGTGCTCTTCACATTTCAGCTCAACATCACACAAAATAAACGTCAAATTCCTCACGAACGACAATACCCGAGATAATACCGTTAAAAGAGATGGATTAGCTGAAGTCGCGGATAGTAACTTTTGTGGGGCGTGGTGATTAATGAATTTGGTGAAAGAAATATTCCGGAACAGATAAGTGACGGGTCGCCTCCACTTCACTAGTTAGGGCTCCGACTTGGGCCGCGGAAGTTGGTAGTTAGGGGAAACTTCGCTGCGGCAGTCTTGGCAGGCTAATGCTTACTATTATTCAGTTTGTATTCTGGTTGTATTAACCTATTTAGGTACGTGTTTATTTGACAACTCGTTTAACATGAAGGTTTCTAGGGCCGGTTTTAGATGATGCCCCATTAGCGCGTTGCGTTGTGATGTGCGTCGTTCGACTTTTTTTTTTTGCGTCGTAATGATAAAACGAAACGACGGACTGAGCGAAACATGCTAATGAGACCTCACCCTGATACGCAAAAGTAGCGGGTTCATGAAAAAAATATATTTTTTTTAAATATCGAATTAAATATATGTCGGGGAATGAGTCAAGGACATTCCCCGGGTCATCAGTATCAGTGTTCATATTGTAAGTTTTTCGACAATATAATCCCACAGTTCCAAATCACACTTGTAAAAGACACTGACTTAGCATGGTTACTATCAAAACTAATTAGATGCGCATAAACACTAGGTAATTATCACTCTTAGCTACAAAATCAGAATCGAGAACACGCGATGTTCCCGGCGTGCGCTCCTGTCCTCCATTTTCTAACCTCTCTTGTCAAAAGTGACGGCCGCGCGCCGATTACATCCGAACGTAGCCGAGCCCAGCCGAAGTATCTGGCTGGTTTGCTGCGATCGACGTCCCTCGACTCCGACACGGCCATTCTGACCTGTCATTCGTCCTCGGATGACATTCTTGGACCAAAAGCAACAAGAATAGACTGACCACTCGGCCTTCCTGGCCCACACATGAACACAAACATACTTCAGAGTAACAGGTCAAAAGGTCAGAATAACTGGTCATTCAACTGAAACTCAAGACTACTAATCGCACAATCTTAACTGAAACTCTAAAACTTAGTTAACTGAAAATCAGAACCCTTTTTTAACAGGAAAACATAAACTATCTTGCGGCTGACTGTTTACTGTATTGGCTATAACTCTAGTGCTTCACCAGCAATCTACACTACTACTTAACCAGTAGAAGCCAACAAACATCGCTTAACCAGCGATCTACACTACTACTTAACCAGTAGCAGCCAACAACCATCGCTTAACCAGCAATCTACATTACTACTTAACCAGTAGTACCCAACAAACCTCGCTTAACCAGCGATCTACACTACTACTTAACCAGTAGCAGCCAACAACCATCGCTTAACCAGCGATCTACACTACTACTTAACCAGCAGTACCCAACAAACCTCGCTTAACCAGCGATCTACACTACTACTTAACCAGTAGCTACCAACAAACATCGCTTAACCAGCGATCTACACTACTACTTAACCAGTAGCTACCGACAAACATCGCTTAACCAGCGATCTACACTACTACTTAACCAGTAGTAACCAACTAACATCGCTTAACCAGCGATCTACGCTACTACATAACCAGTAGTTGCCAAAATCTGATGTTTACTTTCTACTCTGGATTGACCAATACCAGTCATTATTACAATGTTATTAAAAGGTTTGCCTTTAAATTTAGGTGCTACGGATGATCTAGTCAGTGAACATCCAGAACCTGAATCATAACAAAAATCAACAGTCTGACCGGAATGTGTGAGGTGACCGACAGGCACGCTGACTGCGCACTCGTCCATCCTCTTTTCAGCTGAAAACCTGGCTCTTCCGGCGCCAACCTTAGGGCCAGGTGTGCTTCGGGCACCTCGAAGCGTAGTGCCCCTGGTGACCACATTTCCTTTGAGCAATATTAAGCGATGATCCTTGAACTGGATTATCCGCCATGCATATGTCAGCGGTCGTAGTCGTAATCCATGATCTTGCCTCGGTTTTCTTTCGACGAAGCGGTCATTGCACCCAACAATGCTAAAAAATTTTTGCTCTGCTGTTCTCACTACATATTCCACCTGTCGGGATTTTTAGCTTCTGAAGTGGGCCGAGTGGGGTTGGATCCCACTTCTGATGTCGGGGAATGAGTCAAGGACATTCCCCGGGTCATCAGTATCAGTGTTCATATTGTAAGTTTTTCGACAATATAATCCCACAGTTCCAAATCACACTTGTAAAAGACACTGACTTAGCATGGTTACTATCAAAACTAATTAGATGCGCATAAACACTAGGTAATTATCACTCTTAGCTACAAAATCAGAATCGAGAACACGCGATGTTCCCGGCGTGCGCTCCTGTCCTCCATTTTCTAACCTCTCTTGTCAAAAGTGACGGCCGCGCGCCGATTACATCCGAACGTAGCCGAGCCCAGCCGAAGTATCTGGCTGGTTTGCTGCGATCGACGTCCCTCGACTCCGACACGGCCATTCTGACCTGTCATTCGTCCTCGGATGACATTCTTGGACCAAAAGCAACAAGAATAGACTGACCACTCGGCCTTCCTGGCCCACACATGAACACAAACATACTTCAGAGTAACAGGTCAAAAGGTCAGAATAACTGGTCATTCAACTGAAACTCAAGACTACTAATCGCACAATCTTAACTGAAACTCTAAAACTTAGTTAACTGAAAATCAGAACCCTTTTTTAACAGGAAAACATAAACTATCTTGCGGCTGACTGTTTACTGTATTGGCTATAACTCTAGTGCTTCACCAGCAATCTACACTACTACTTAACCAGTAGAAGCCAACAAACATCGCTTAACCAGCGATCTACACTACTACTTAACCAGTAGCAGCCAACAACCATCGCTTAACCAGCAATCTACATTACTACTTAACCAGTAGTACCCAACAAACCTCGCTTAACCAGCGATCTACACTACTACTTAACCAGTAGCAGCCAACAACCATCGCTTAACCAGCGATCTACACTACTACTTAACCAGCAGTACCCAACAAACCTCGCTTAACCAGCGATCTACACTACTACTTAACCAGTAGCTACCAACAAACATCGCTTAACCAGCGATCTACACTACTACTTAACCAGTAGCTACCGACAAACATCGCTTAACCAGCGATCTACACTACTACTTAACCAGTAGTAACCAACTAACATCGCTTAACCAGCGATCTACGCTACTACATAACCAGTAGTTGCCAAAATCTGATGTTTACTTTCTACTCTGGATTGACCAATACCAGTCATTATTACAATGTTATTAAAAGGTTTGCCTTTAAATTTAGGTGCTACGGATGATCTAGTCAGTGAACATCCAGAACCTGAATCATAACAAAAATCAACAGTCTGACCGGAATGTGTGAGGTGACCGACAGGCACGCTGACTGCGCACTCGTCCATCCTCTTTTCAGCTGAAAACCTGGCTCTTCCGGCGCCAACCTTAGGGCCAGGTGTGCTTCGGGCACCTCGAAGCGTAGTGCCCCTGGTGACCACATTTCCTTTGAGCAATATTAAGCGATGATCCTTGAACTGGATTATCCGCCATGCATATGTCAGCGGTCGTAGTCGTAATCCATGATCTTGCCTCGGTTTTCTTTCGACGAAGCGGTCATTGCACCCAACAATGCTAAAAAATTTTTGCTCTGCTGTTCTCACTACATATTCCACCTGTCGGGATTTTTAGCTTCTGAAGTGGGCCGAGTGGGGTTGGATCCCACTTCTGATGTCGGGGAATGAGTCAAGGACATTCCCCGGGTCATCAGTATCAGTGTTCATATTGTAAGTTTTTCGACAATATAATCCCACAGTTCCAAATCACACTTGTAAAAGACACTGACTTAGCATGGTTACTATCAAAACTAATTAGATGCGCATAAACACTAGGTAATTATCACTCTTAGCTACAAAATCAGAATCGAGAACACGCGATGTTCCCGGCGTGCGCTCCTGTCCTCCATTTTCTAACCTCTCTTGTCAAAAGTGACGGCCGCGCGCCGATTACATCCGAACGTAGCCGAGCCCAGCCGAAGTATCTGGCTGGTTTGCTGCGATCGACGTCCCTCGACTCCGACATATATTTATCCTTGTCTGATACTGTCATCTCAATATTATCAATACAAATGAATAAATTACATTTAATATGTAATTACATCATACAAATTGAAACTAGCAGTAAGAGCTTAGCACATTAATAATTGAATTCTTTGCTAAAACTTACCCTTATCTATTAGAAAGCGCCGTCCCTGTGCCATCAGGCCAGTCAATTAAATAGTTTTTTATTTCACTGTCTGGTTCTTTAGAACTTTGGATTTATAACTGAGCGCTAGGTTGTGAAACCTGTCCCTGATTGTAAAATCTAAAAAGTAATTTTAACTTCCATAGTTTAAAAACCTCTGCATTCATTCAAAATTTCAAAACCATTGCTTACATGACAAGGCCTTTGTAAGTTCGTTCTTGAATCGTATTTTATAACCGAAACTAATTTACATAAACCATTTATTCGTGCATACATTTACACAAACTCCTTAGAGACGCATATTTCAGCGCAAGGGTCGTAAAACCGTAAACAGAAATGCCGTAAAAGATTGATGGGGACATCTTTTCAAACAATGATTAATAGGAAGATGAAAATAATAATGATATTAATAATTGGTATCAAATAGCAAACAGAGAGCTTGTTAAACCTTAGGATCGTATAATGCGCGCTCAAATAATTGTGGACGCGTCGACGAAATTAAACGTGGTGTGGTTATCCGAAAATCTGCTATTCTTTAAATCCGAAAGATTATTAAAGATTCCAAAACTCATTGAGAGATGAGTGAATGAATGAATTCACTGAGAGACGTTGCAATCAAAATTCGTCTTTTGGCTTGTCTGCTAAACTTACAGGCAACCAAATCTAAAAAACAAACTGTCGATTGTACTAGAAACGCTATTTTTTAAGCTCAGGAACGACTTGACTGCTTGCATGCTGCTTGCCTGGTTGCATGATGCTTGCTCACTTGCGTGTTACATGCCTACATGCACGTTTGAATGCTTGCTTGCATGTTGAATGCCTGCTCGCATGTTGCATGCCTGCTAGCATGCTGCACTTTAAATATGCGTTCAGTTATTATTCGTTTTGATTATTATGCTTGCATACGTCATGCTTTGGAACATTATGAATAAGTGATACTTAAGTGTCACAGACATTGTCAAAAAAGCACCAAAAATGGCTAGAAAACTATTAAAAACAAGTACGTGGTATTCGGTTCATCACTTTATAGTGTACTTATTAGGTCAAAAGGCCTTGATTCTACCTGTTACATGAAACACCTTTCACGAAACCCCCAAACAGAATATTTTATTGATTATATAAGTACACCCACATTGTGTCATATTATTATTTTTCTCAGTCTATTTTCAATTTTCGAGCTTTGATTTCGTACACAGCCCTAAAAGGAAATTGTTTGATCTTTACTAAGGAAATTGCCTAAAAGCCTTGTTTATAACATATTTTGGCGTATGAAATGTTGGCTTAAGAAATAAAGCGGTGGGTTTTTGATTGATTTAGATTGTACTCGCACAAAAAGGTAATATAGGTAAAGCAATTTCTTGTAACAATTTTGAAAATGATACTCTTTTGTAACATGTAATTATGTGACATATTTGTCTATTTATTTATTATTTTACATACCTACGGCCTGATAATGATTGACAGCAGGAAAATTGAGCTCATTTTGTGAATCAGATTAGTTTAGACCGTGATGATAATAGGACGAGGTCAAAATAATTTAGGTAAACTACATTATACAGTTGAAAGTCCTGAAAAATCGGATAAAAAATTGTGTAAAACAATAACAAGAATTAATAAAGATAAACTGGCAAGAATACTGATCACAACGCGTCAAATAGTGTTAGTACTCGTATATAGTACATTTGTATATCCATAAGCATGCACTACTCATTTTTGTTCCCTAGTGAGAAAGTCATAAAATTCAGAGAAATAGTTTTTGAACGTGACGGTAATACACAAAGTAGGTAATCAATATCGCAGCCCAAACACTACTTTCTTAATATTTAATTCATTTTTACAGTTATATTCGCTGAAAGAAGGAAAAACACGAATCTAGAGTTAAATAAAACAAAAGAGGAACCCGCATTTTTGGGCCGTATTCATGTTATACTCGTACATTAATATTTTCAACGGAAATAACATAGCGGTTTAAAAGCTATTTTACGTGAGCTCTCGAGCATGGCAGCCTGTTTTATAAGCCTAGAATAAATTAGCAACTCTGTTAGGCCAGTAGCAATTTTCTTCATTACACAAAAAACGCTCAACAAATTTCGGGCTGAAGTTAAAAGATTTGAAACGTCGTTTCTGTTTCGGTTAGAATGTCGAAAGAAACCGTCAAGTTAAAATTTCGTAAAGAATATTATTATTGGTAAAAATCATGGTATTGAATTTATTTGTACCAACTCAAAGTGAAAAAAATGTTATGTTTATAAGTTCATGGTTGCCCACTGCTGGGCAAAGGTTTCATCACGTCAG
Organism: Udea ferrugalis; assembly: GCA_950022985.1. Taxonomy (NCBI): domain Eukaryota; kingdom Metazoa; phylum Arthropoda; class Insecta; order Lepidoptera; family Crambidae; genus Udea; species Udea ferrugalis. The sequence continues at coordinate 8,477,848 of OX465533.1, forward strand.
GAAAATAAAATAAACCATTTGGCTAGTATAAGTGTAAACCTTATGTCAAAATCAGCATTGCGCCCATATTATCAGGAAATCTATCGCATTTTAAGCGATCAATTAATAATGAATTAACATTAAGATCCAAAAATACATGTCTTGAAAGATCTTAAAACCAGAAAAAGACATTCGGTCTTGGCTTCTGGCGGGAATCAAACCCGTGTCTTTGAGCCTAAGTTGCCTAATGACTTCTGACACGCTCTATGTCTAACTCAAAATGACTAATTACACATTTAGATGAAACTCCGTTATTAAATTGTCATCTTAAAAAGGTTGCTCTACAGTGCCTGTTTGATCTTCACAATTAATTGCGTTAGTAAGATGTGAAGGTCAACTGAAACCTTTCCATTCAATTTGTGTTCTTGAGGGCTCTTAGTGATGACGCCTACAACCTTGAACTTCTTCCAGGCCATTTAACAGGGAAAAGGGTGCTTTTTCTTCTAGTTCCCTTAAAAGAAAACACGCGTGTTTGCTACAAACTGCTCTTCCAATTGTGTGGTGCTTTGTCTTTTTTTCGGCTGTTTTGTTTAAGTAAGACTGAAGGGAAAAAAGTTATTAGACTTTACGGTTCATCTAGTAATTCTTTATATTTTTGGCTTGTGTTCAAAGGAGATTATAGTCCGTTCACGTTAAGAATGCAGTGATTTTTAAATTCAATTCTGTTGCACACAAAAAAAGGCAGGTCTACAACCTCTGAGTTCGAAAGTTTCGCGTTCAACTGGTCACTGAGGACTTGACTTTCTAATTAGTAACGATTTGATTGGTTATGGGACGTGCTAGGTCAAAGGAGAAGCATAACATTATTGCATTCTTAACGCGAACGGACTATAGGCATAGGCACATGCAAATAGGAAGTGGTCTGTCAGCCACACCCAAGTAAGTCCCTTATGAAGTTACTTTCCAGAATTTGGTCATTAAGTATAAGCGGCACTACGAGATGACATGACAGGCATATTTATTTTCTTTCTTAAAATCGTAATGAAAAGAATATTTATTATTTTTCCTCATATTTTAGTGCCGCTTATAAAGGCCAAATTGTGGAGATTACATAATATGGAAAAAAAACAGGAAAAAACCAATTTTTTAATTTAAAAACTCTTTTTTTCTGTAGGTATTCTTATTTTCGTTTTTTCTGAAAATTGCTGGGTAATATTTTGGTGGCACTTCGCACGTGGGTGAAGTTGAGGAGTGCCCACATTAATACTACAACAGTGTCGCTATTAGTTCACAGACCACTTTTGCCCAGACTCTTTTCATGCTACTTTATCACTCCAACGCCCGAATTCATTAACGTCAATCAACGCTAAGTACGCTCTTACGCTCATGCTGTCCCGTAAAATGTCAATAGAACTGAAAGGGACATCTATACTTCTGAGGGATGTTCAACGTTGATTTGCGTTTATAAATTTGGAGGTAAGCTGGCACTACCATTCATATTTTTTTGTTTTCAAGAGACGCATGGTTTGGCAAAATCGCACATTGGACTAAGAATAAATATAATCTCTAATTTTCTTTCGCTCTGACTCTATCCTGCAACAACTTCAGCGTCCTCTGAATATTCTACTTTCTACAACCGTCTAGTTTATCCATACCACACTGGACGTATTACATTTATGTATATATATGTATGTTTATTGCTTTGCTCATAGTATTTAATTGTATGTATTTCTATTTAATTTTTCATTAAAATAACTTATTATAGAAATGATTATCTCTCTATAACCATCTTGCACCACCACTTCTATTTTTCTTTCCTTTTTCTCTACCGGAAGGTTGTCTGGAAGGGATCGCTTTTAGCGATAAGGCCGCCTACATTATACTGTTATATCTCTGTAAGCATTTTTATGTAATTGTTTTCTTTGTGCATTAAAGTATATCTTATCTTATCTTATAATCAGTAGTAGTAAAACTTTGCAAAAGTTACTGCACAAATTGGGGTGGAATTCAGCTTTTGCCAGTGCGATACGTTTGCACAGGAACTAGTGGCATTTGCGAGATGTAGACAAATTTACTAACGTGAGAATCATCGACATCAGTGAACTCGATAGCTCACTAATTCGACACATATCGTTTTTTTTAAACAGAAACAATTATTTGTTTTACCAAGAGTAATCAAGTAAGTCATCATCATCATCATCATGTCAGCCGAACGACGCCAACTGCTGAGCATAGGCCTCCCCAAAGGATCTCCACAACGATCGGTCCTGCGCTGTCCGTAATCAAGTAAGTGAATATTCTTTATTGCACACCAAAACAACAACAATATTTTACAGGCCAGTAGATGAAGTTAACACGTGAAAGTACAACTCGGACGGTTTTATCGCTAAGAGCGATATCTTCCTAACAACCCAAAAGTAGAGGAAAGCTGATGAGAAGGGTAGGCAAGTGCACAAAAAAGTAAACAGAGTAGAAATGAATACATTTGGTCATTTTTGGCATCAGGCGGGCATCGAACCCGCATATCGATGCAGTCGCCCGGTTTGCAAAAGATGCGGGTTCGATTACCACTTAATGTATTTTTCTAGTTTTCAGATCTTCAGTTAAGATATTGCATGGAAAATGCTAAAACGATAATAAACAGAGTAGAAATGGTATTAAAATACAAACTATAAACTTATATATAATTACCTAAAAACAAATAAATAAAATAAAATATTATGAAAATATGATTTATTTACAAATAATACACATTCAATTATAAAACATAAATACATATTTGTTTTTAAACCTACAGAAAAAGCTTAATTTCAGAAGTGCGTTAAAAGAGATTAGGGTCGTATTAATTAGTCTTCGTGCCTCTAAATTCAATACCTCTCATGGTGCTTGGGAAAGATCACATGAATAAAGATCACCCTTACTTTACTGTACTACCTTTTTCCAAATAAAAATCCAGCTCGTCAATATAAATCTTAGCTTGTGAATTCACCACCACGCGACAAACATTCACGAGCCTACCTTTTTACTTTTGCTTTACCTAAGTAATTCAAAATACTAATTCAAATTTAATGTCAACCTAAACCAGATTAGATATGTACGTAAACACAAAACATCAAACCCTTTTACAAGCTAAAAATAATTCACAGTTTAAAGGTATAATAAAAGTTAACTCAAATATCCAATTGAACGCTAAAATGGATATTTTAGCGTTCAATTTAAGTTAGCTTTAATTACACTTATTAAGACTGAAATCTGAGTTGAATATTCATAAGCAGATATTTTAATATCGTAAATTGGCTTTTAAGGTTATTAAATATTAAGATTAATGTGGCTTTAATGTGCAGGGTGTCCAAAATAAATTCTGAGAAGTAGAAAGTCCGAAGTGGAGAACTTCTGGAACTAAAATGTTTAGTACAACCCCGTTCCCCCCATTTACGTGTAGTTTGATTGCCAATAGCCTACATTATTTAAAATACAGGTATCGTGCGTTTTATTGCTTGTGAAGTTTTTTGTTCACTTTCAGGTGATTGTAATTCTTTAAATTTTTATAAGATTCAATGGATTATTCCGGAGATAATGTACCTGTCGGTGTATGTTGAAATAATTTACTTAAAAAAACTTATAATTGACTCTACCGCAGAGCTTTAGTTAGTAAAATGACAACGTTTTTAAAACTAGTTAATGGATATCAAAGATTTTTTTTTTCCTTGAGATAATTTTAATTACAGAACATTCATAGACTAAACCAGTAAAAGCTCACCTGAATATTAACAAGCTCAAACAGCACAGACTAAAACTTAAATCTTTGTCAAACTTTAAAACTTGAAAGTTGGTATAGCAAAAATGTAGTAACATAATATATTTTAAATCTAATATTATGTATTGACTTACGGGTTTTGAAACAGATCATTGAAGTTAACACAAAATAAAGTGTAATAAATTTCCCTGAAAATAGCTTTGAAGAGTGCTACATTCCTTCATCGATTTTTATATTATTTCGTTTATACTGGACGTGTAAAAAATGTATTTTAGCAATAAACATCCCTAAAACAAGCCCAAACAAAAACGTAAACAAACCTCAAGAAAATGCATCATGAAACTCCTCACCTCGTATTTTGCCGCATTACAACAGTCCTTCACTAGTTCATACACGCACGCAACAGTTCCTAAACGTAATTACAATTGATTTGGAAGTTTTGCTCGGATTTATCGGGGCTGTAACTTTGACGTCGCGGAGCGGTGTGTGTGCCATCGCGCGGCGCGCGGACGACTGGCGACGGCGCTACCTTCTGGGGGTTGCCTGTATCGCGTCGTCGCCCTTCTCACTTCGGCAGGTGAGCTTCTCTGGCGTGATGTAGAAAATTTTGGATATGACGTTTCTGACACCACCTATGGAATTACGGGCGCCAAGACTCACTTCGCTCGTGGTGAGTTATCTTTAAAATTCAATTTCTTTGCGCCACAGTCGCAAAGAAATTGAATTTTTTGAAATTCGTTTGAGAGGAAAGAACTAAGCTAAATAACTTTTTTAATTATTTACATACAAAATGAATGGAAATTCAGAGTGAAGCATATTGATGATTGAAGTAAGCGTGAAGCATCGAGATGTGAAAGTGATGTCCGCCGAAATGCCACCCCTTCTTGGCAACGGTTGATTTAATTTTGTTAGTTTGTACACGGTTTGTACACAAATTGTGAGGTTCTATAGTTAGCAAAAGAAACGAAAATAGAACAGGTGAGCTTTTATCTCTGAACAGAGATTTCTTACAGCAGACTTTGGTGACAGAAGCGTGGAAATGAATGGGACTGTGTTTATAAATTCAATCTAAACAACATTCCTAATAACAAAATATCATACTGTAAGTAATAATATCTACTTATCCGTACCTTTAATTAAAACACACTTAATACATACACTCATTATAAGAAAAGAGCGAGATGACGAAGGTAATTGATAATTTCGGTGAAAAAAATGTAGTGTTCTATTACGACTTTTCTCTTCATTTCCACTTTTATATCTTCCGTTCTTATAAATAAACAAATATCATACACTCGTTCTTCAAGATCATAATATTGACCCTGAACTCTATGGTAGAGCTTTTACAATGGTGTCAGGAACTGTAAAGGTTATATTAACTGATATTATGGTGTTGACTGTAATTAAAAGATCATTGCATGTCATCAGTAGTTAGTCGTGGTAATGGGATGGGATGACTAGGGTGAAGTGCATTCAAGTTAACCAATCTGTTTTTGAGGTTTGTGACAACCCGTTTAGTGCAGTGACTAGAACGCCCGTTGAGAATCAGAGGGCCGCGGGTTTAATTCTTCTAACCGTATAAATGTTTGTTGAAAAAATATATTTGGGCTGGGTCTGGGTGTTTGTGATACCTTCGTCGTTCACACGAAACAAAACCTTATTACTAATCATACGCTCACATATGTATCCCAGCCAGTGTAGTCTACGCACACCGATTGTTGTCGTCATGGTGAACGGAACATCTAGAAGCCCACATTTCGTCGAGCTAATTTGAACCCAACGTGGTAAGGGGCCTACCGCGTAATCTGGATGGCTTGAGTTATTAATCACTGTCTTCCATTAAAGGAGGGTTATTCACAAATTGTACATGAACACAAATAGGTGTTTCTTCCAGATTTAATATCGGGGCTGGATGGTTCAGACACAAAGGTATTCATAAAAACTTTTTTAACGTATTGTCTCTTTCAATCTTTTTAGACATGTTGCGAGCAAGAGACAAGCCACGTCAATCGCTAAATCAATGCTGCAGCTTTGCGTTAGCTTGCAAAAATAAGGGCGGTAGTGATTAAAACACTCAATTATCGAACACTCAAAAAATGGGGTCCCAGTACTACGTTCCTGCTACGTTCCAGTGCGTACCGCCTACATACTAATTACCGACAAGCAAATTAGCGCATTGACCGAACCGAACTTTCTCGTTAAGCCTTGTCAAAACGCTTTGTACAAATAAATCGCAATTTCTCGTTTTGTCGCAGCGACTGTTCCAACTCAAATTTGTTTTCCCGGCGTTAATTAATTTTATTATGACGGTTCTGACGTCTGAATTTTTCCTTGATGCGACTCTGGCTAATTGCCTCGCCGTAAGTCACCCTTGCTCTAATTTCCGTTTGCACGTGTGTAATTTGCAGTATTTTTTTAATATTTCTTTTATTTTAAACTAGCGAACGCTCGCGACTTCGTCCGCATGGACTCAAGTAAGAAAAAAAGCCTCTAGCCTATGTGCTATTCATATATTGAACATACATAGGGACGATTCGGGTAGCCTTAGTGATGCTCTATCTCTACTAGGCTTCGGCTTGACACTACTTTTTGGGACACCCTGTATAGTGGTTTTAAAATGTTTGTCTAGAAAAAGCCTCTGCAAATTATGATTTTCATCCAGAATTACATTATCCCCTAAAGTTTAACTTACATAATAATATGCCGTTGATGTTACCTGGAAAATACACTCTGAAATGGATGTTTAAAATCACCAAATTTCCTCTCATTAGATCAGGGATCTCAACAAGGTTTTTTGAAGCAGCTCAACTGATTTAAAATGAAAGAGCATTTAATTTTCACGCTTCGAAGGCGACCTTTAATAAAGCGAGTTAGAAAATGACAAAATAGACTTAACAATTCTGTAAGCTGAGTCGTTTTTTAGATTTAAAATTGTCAAAGAAAGCTAATACCTTTTAAATCTGTTTGAAAGCTGGAAGACTTATTATTTTTCACATTTTAATACGACTATTTGTCTGTGACACTCAGGATTTACTCAGTTTGCGACCAGGTTTTTATTAGGGCAAAAAGCTAAAAGGGATATAGAAAAATGCTCAAAGTGGTATTGGCCACTAATCCACGGTGCCTGTATACTTTTCTTTAAAGTAACGAGCGTAATGTAAAACCCACAAACATCTTAAACGTTCAGTATACGTCCCGTGGCTAGGCACAGGCCGCACCTCAACTATGAAATAAGATAAGACCGCTAAAACCGATCTCCTCCAGACAACCTTCCGATAGAGGAAAAAAGTAGTAACTATGTGTTGTAAAATAATAAACCTTGCTTTTAGATGTTATCAAGGCTTCAGACTTGGTCTTAATGACTGACATCTAGAGAAGTCTGCTAGAACTGACTTATTATCGTTCCTTATGAAGCACGGATATGCATGAAAAACACGTCACTAAATTTCCGTGCATCACATTTCAGACACGGCGTGCGTTGCTTACTCGTACAACGTGGTCGTGATCGGTAAAAATCCATGGTCGCGAGGGAGCTCTATTGGTAAATCTTGTCATAATTATATCAAATCTAAGCTCATACTCGTATCGACTATGGATTACTTAAACCAAGGATTTAAAAGTAGCTATTCTAAATAATGCGCCATTCACATTTTGATATTAAAAACTGGGCCTACTTTTTAGCAAGTCACGGAAAACACAATAAGCGTAAAATTTCTGAGGCTACACCATAAAGTTGAAATATGAATGCACAACAAACCTTACCCCACACTTATTTGTTAAAACCTCTACCGTAGCGAGCCCACGGCCACCGCCCTCAGTTATCGACGTGGTACGGTTATGAGAAATTCGTGCCAACACTAATCTTCCCACTTCCGTTGTCGATAAACTAAAATTTCGTGCCGCAGACCAACAAAGGATTTGTAGCGAAATGGTGGAAACAGCCGTGGCCAATATTCCAAATATGGGCACTGATAAATTAAGAGCAGTAATTCCCGTACGATTGCGTTTTGGCACGTATATCTACGTACTGCAGGTACAATGAGGCACACGTTAAGTGTGCTGTAGTCGTTGGAAAATGGCCTTTAGTGCGTTGGTATACAGTCAAAAATAGTTTTCTTTGTATTCCTGAACAAGATTAGCAACGTCAGCTACATTATAGCACATTCAGAGCGCGGCAATAGGAGATGAAGAGTCGCCTTTACCGAAATCAGCTAGAAGGAGATTCAAAATTCTTCCGGTCAACCTTTACCATCATAAAGAGCCTCTAATTTTCCACTACAGGACAAAGATCTCTTCATAATCTTCGCCATTAGTGCTGCGATTCCAAGAAATTCGCCGAAAAGGACTCTAGCACAGCGAGGAGGTTCATGTCTACAAGTTATGTATGGTGCCTTTTTAAACGAAAACTGAACTTATTCTCTCCAAAACAGTTGGATGCGGACAGCGCAGGACCGATCGTTGTGGAGATCCCTGGGGAGGCCTATGCCCAGCGGTGGGCGTCGATCGACTGATATGATGTTAATGAAAACAGGTATTTCCCAAATGTTCTACTTAAAGGACAACCAGTATTACTTAAAGAACAGCAAGGCCTTCAAAATCGTAACAAGGACCATTGAAGGATGATTGAAAAAGCTTTGCATTTGAGCTTAGGTACACGTATACCTAACAGATAGAACATTTGTTTTTTTTAGAAAATTGTGCCAGGAGCTTTTGTGATTGTAAATAGCATTCCGTGTAACGAACATCGAAATACTATTTATCTGTCGCAAAATTTTACGAGCGAATAATCGAAACGAACGAATGCTGCAAAACAAAGCATTTTATTCAACGCGGAGTGACATTATTTAAAAAACAAAAATGTTTGACAAGCGGTGTTCGCGTGCACTTTTGGGGCTAAAAATGGTTCTTTTTTATAGACACTGCACTCGCAATATTTCGTTTTGCATTCCGACCCCAACGACTGGCCACGTTATTGCCTGCAAATATGACAAAAAGGCTCAAATCGTTTCGTGTAGCAGAAACTCAGTTGTTTATTTTTAGTGTTACTATAAAATTTCGCCATTTCATCATTAGGACTCTAGCTTTGTCTAATCTTTCAAATCCTCTGTCTAGCCATCTGCAGTTTGTTGCCAGAAAGGTTCACTTGTATTACCTTTCAAAATAATAGTTTTCAGAACAAAAAGATAAGTCATTTAACATTACTGAAGCAAGAGCACTAGTTAAATCTTTTTGAGATATTGTCACAAAAAACACCCAGAGGCCTTAATTATATTATTACAATTAAATATGATTTCATAATAAGCATTTACCTTTTCCTTTTTATGGCATATAAATATTTTTCATACTTGTCTAACACTACGGAAATAACAGCAAGCAATAACGTAGCTGCTAATAGGAAAACATCCTTATGAATATAGAGGCAGAGAACTAAAGGTTTTCTCAGAACATTATTCCTTCGTCTGCTTTATGTTTCAGCTTTAGTGAGTGGCTGGCCTGGCTGGAGGGTGCCGAAATAGGAGCCGAACCGATATCTCAAACTTACGACTGCGGCATTGATTCAGGGCTATTGTTAGTCTTGTCTTAAGATAGTAACAAAAACTGAGCCGAAAATAGTATTATTGTTAGTAGGTATGACAGTTTGAACGATGCAAATGAAAAACGATTGATAATTAGAACTTATTTTAGATATTTCAGCTTCATAATTCTATTTAATAGCATTTTACATGAAGTTTTAACAAGAATGTTTTCTTACAAGATGTTATATTTTTCCTTCACATCATATATGTTATATGTTGAATAGCAGTGGTAAAAACGTTCTAAGATAATACTTTCCTGTCAAAATGAAATATATATTAATATTAGTTGCCTCCCACACCAAGCGTGCACTTACAAACTAACTTAAGGAAATAGATTTCTTTTCTAAGTTTTCCTTGACAAAAAAACAAAAATAAATATTTCTTCGGCATATGTGCCCTTGCCAACACTACCTGTCTATCCATACGATGAAGAGGCTCCCCAAAGATACAATGAACAGATTTGGTAGGTGCAGATAAACCAATGTAATGAAACTCCCTCGGTTACGCGGAAAAACTCTCATTTGGCTTACTTATATTACTTCTGAGTACGCCAGCCTGTAATCATTGGGAGCCTTTGTCAGGACCTCCGCTTAGAGGATTTGCAAACAATTCTCATTAGAGGTTATTACCTCGGCACATATCGGTATCAACTAGACAAGAATTTGTAAAAAGATGTGTTGCTGTGTTAAAGCCAATATATGATGATATAGATACATTAAAATAAGAGAAAAACACTTTATTTCACACAAAGCAAAATATTCTACAGATAAATGAGAAATTGTAATGTAAATGTACAGTTTAAATGGTCTTATTACATACATACATACATACCCTCACGACCATATCCTTAATGGGTTAGTCAGAGGCACATTGATTGTTGCCGTCATTGTGAACGGAACATTCAGAAGCCCACATTTCACCGATTTGCATTTTGCCGGACGTTTGAGTATGACATCAGGGTTCTCCATCACCGGAGAGTTAGCCGCAAATTGTACAATGAACACAAAGTAGGTTTGTTCCGACCAGATTTGATTTCGGGACCATCGAGTTCCGAGCCAGAGTGCATAGGCCCTTAGCTACGACGCTCTTGCTAAAAACAATCCCTTCTAGATAACTAACAGATAATGTAAAGCTAAGAGTAGAGAAAACAAGTGCACAGACATGACATGAAATTGGTTTTTACTATCATAAATTACCTACATGAAGACACCTACCTACCTTACCTACATTCAAATCATAATCTTAATTTAATTCATCTTTATAAGCCATTGGGATCTCACTGCTGAGCACAAAAATTTCATCAACGAATACTTTGCTGGTGTGGAAATTGAACCCGTTGACTTAATCAACGCTATTTACCACTGCGCTTGGCGGGTCATAAACTATCAAAGCTATCTAATGTGCTTCAAGTTTGGCAAGTAAAACATGTAGTCGATACTCAGCTTATACATTTTATATCCAATGTATGGACGGTGACATAACGAGGTCGAAAGCTCGCCCATCCGATACTCAAGCGAAAATGCTCTTTGTAATCTGACACCATCAGTTGAGACTACCGAGTTTTGAACGTAAACAAGACTTAAAAGTTTAAATGAGAAGACATTGTCACAATCTTATAAATTAAAAATGCTTAACAATTTTATCGTTGACCATATTTGGTTACATAATTTATTGAAAGTCTCAATTAAATTTCCTGGTGAAAGTATTACCGAGTTCTGGCGGCCCGAGCTATTATCTTAGAAATACAAATTAGGTTTTGTTACCTTTTGTAAAAGAAATGGTTTAGGCATGTATATTTGAAGGAAAACCGATGGCAATAACACTACTACATTTCGAGGGTTAAGAACGTCATGATATTTTGTGTGCATGAGCATGTCTGTTTGTACTGGTCTGAGTGTTTCTGTGTGTCTCCTCTTGTCTCACATGTCGGGTGATGTGCTACGAAAACAAGACTACAGCTGACCAGATTGCTACGAAATTTGACTGCTGCTACGACTCGACTACAGCTACTACGACTTGGTTACGACACTGATCATAAAAATGTAATCAAAAACATAAGCTTTTGAATGACAAATAGCAAGCACTCACATTTGCTGATATCAATGTGATTCTTAAAATACAAATAACACAATATAGGTTAGATCTAATTTGATATTTACAATCTGTTAAATGAGTAAATACTACTGCAAAATGGATGAAATCCAAACGAGATGTTTTGTCACTAGCTCTTTTTTAGTCAAATAAAGTAAAGGCAACTTCCACACCGCTAAAGCTACTCAAAATTCGTACTATAACATAAATACAGTCTAGCTAATATTAAGTAAAAGAGATCGGCAGACACCCATACTCTTTCAGTATCGAACTTAGCCTATTTTAATGCAGCTGTGGTGTCATGTTATATGTTTTATCAAAATACTGTACAGCAAGTGCTAAACAATCAAAAGCCTTCTCAGTATGTGAAATGCCTGCTCTACGGAAGTTTCAATTATCGCTCGTCACCCAAATAAAGGGTCGTGTTTACCCACACTTAACCGTTAAGAGCTGACGTGATTCACAATGAGAGCTAATCGAAGCCTCTGAGGGTCGGTGAGGTCCAAGTTGGTTGGAAATGAGATAAAGTAGCAGCCAGCAACGGAAAGTTAATTTAGTGCCGCCGGCTGCCCGTTAAACTAGCCACGGACGCCACAACGTTGCTTCAGAAGGCTAGAATGAGAATAAGAATAAATTTATTGACCATAAAACATATTACACAGGAATTAAAATAACGGTTGTCTCTGCACTAAGCTTGAGGCTTGGATCGCAGCAAACCAAAAAATTATACAAGATCTTTACCTTACAACTAAATAAGAATAGCTAACTAAGAATTTGCTGTCTACCCGGTCTATCTATTCCTACGCGTGTGTGAAAATTGTTGGTTGTGTCCACAGCGAATGATTTGAAAGCAATTTTGTCAGTCAAGATAATGATCATTTAATTCCAAAATAAGCGGTTACTACAAGCAGATGAGAGAAAGAGAGATGAAGAGATTACTGAGAGATGAATGCAGAGCTTGAGAATGAAATAGCATGCAATTAATGTGCAAAAGTGTAAAGGATGGGACTGTACTGAATCTGAGGGTTGCCAGGTTAGATTATCCCGCTCTTCATCCTGAGACTCAAAATGCAATCAACTCTATCTATTAGTAGGTATTCATTACCAGGCCCAAATACTCATTTCTGAATGATTTTGTCATCACATACTCGTAGTTATTGAACAATTTCAACCAGGTCATAAGGGTCAAAATAGTAATAAGATACGCAAAACTGACAGTGAAAGTGTTATTTTTATTTTAGGCATTTTCCATGCAGTATTTACTAAAGATCCGAAAACCAGAAAAAGACATTCGGCCTCGGCAGGAATCGAACGCGCGTCTTTCGCAAACCGGGCGACTGCACTAACCACTGTGCTACCGAGACCATTAACAGACCGGCTGAATCTATCTGGTATATTTTACCCTATAAGCTAGCGTATGGGTATGGGGTAGGGTAGACTGACCCTAGAAAGATTCGGCCGGATTGTAAATGAAGTACACAGTGTGACAGTAAGTTAACTAAAACCGAAATTCTGCAACTCTGTGGCTCCCCCGCCTGACGTCTAACCCGTCACTGCAATGGATTTGAACGCATCGTTTGGATTGAAAACTGGATTTAATCTGTGCCAAGTTGCGGCGGGTTAATGTGGATAACGTTGATTGACTGAACGCTGGATAGAAAATTAATCAGATGCATGAACGACTTATCAGTTGATCCTCAAACTACCTATTTGTAAATAGTCCATTTTAACTTAGTTCTTTAGCACGCTTAATAAAGTTGAGCTGGTGACTGGTCACCCTTAGATGACTTGCTACATTAAATTTCAAATTCAAGTAAACTTTAAAGCCGTTGAAGGCATCATTACCGAATCATAACAAAACGAAAAATACTACCTTGACACTTATTTATATCCTCTACTTCTTCAAAATAATTAACTATTTATTGTAGAACGTGTCTCTTTAATTTTTCTTCAGCAAACAATTCCAGAAAATACAAAGTAACAATAGGGCAAAATGCCTCAGAAACTTCCCCCATCGTCTTCTACCTAAAAAAACCTTACTGATCCTCAAACAAATTTCACAAGATTCTCACAGTCATCCAACTGTAGAAAATACAGCGTTTAGTAATCCCGTTCTTAGTGGTAAAAATCGCCAGTCACTGATCGGCTACAGCGACTTAGGGCATTCAATTTGTCGCGGGAGGACCGTCCTCAATGCGTAATTGACACAGGCTTACCCGAAACTTCGGCCCACAATTTGTTCACATTTCTCTAAATAGTGACTGGCTATTTTCCCCCGAACGTTTGATGGCTCCAAGTGAGCCAAACAAAGCGCTCATAATTGAATTGTGTAGCAATTTCGGAAATAAGGTCTTTGGGCGTCAAATTGGGTTATTCTTGGCATCGGAAGTCGTTCTGATAATCTTTACGTTGCTGTCGGATAATAGCGGTTACATAACAAACCAGTCGATTGTAAGTAGCTTACCTTGTTACATTGAAATGGTGTCAGCCTAGGGCGGGTAACGAACCAAGTGACTTGTCAATAATAGTAACAAGTTTCTTGGGGATTTAGAAACTAAGAAAAAAATAATAACAAAACATTTAACTTAGGGATTTTTATCAGAGGATAAAATTACAACTCTGCAGACATAAACGTTGAATGTCAATGAAAAGTCGTTCATTCAAAAAAAAATACATATTTTAAGTTTCTACAACATAAATACTTTCATGTAACGACATCAAATTAATGTAGGCAATTTTAGCTTATCGCTAATCTCGCGTTTTCTAATATCATCCTATAAAGTTTTAGTGCTTTCCAGTGGTAAATCTAGTGTAGATAATTTATGAAATCTATGTGTTAATATTCAGATTGGAAATCATATGGACTTAATTGCACTTAACACACCAAACAACCTGACTACACTTCTAATCAGGAAAAGGAACTTGCAAGATAATAATTCACATCCTTGAAAGCTTTTAAAGTTTCCCTGCGTCCAATGTAACTTTGTTTTATAAAGCTATTATTCATCCTTTTGTTGGCAATTGTGACGGGAAATTTTTCACGATGAGACAAATTTGAGAATAAATTAAGCAGTGTTGTAATCTTGGGCAATAAAAAACTGGCAAGGGGAAGGATTTGCCCTTTTGTTTACAAAGTGTACCTGCCTTTTTAAATTAATTTTTCAAGTATAACTTTTTTGAGACACTTTTGAGATTGATCTGGGACAAGGGTTAACAACTGTTCAACAGCTGTGACGAGGTACATAAGTACTTCCAAACTTCACCTACATGTTATACGTTAACCAATAGATATATGACCCACGCTTTCCTAATATATAGGGGTGGAGGACACAAACACGCTATGGACCCTTTTACACTCTTTTTCGAAATTAAAAATAATAAATTTGCGATAACGGCATTATTTGAGAACTGATTAAAAACCAAAAAAATGATAAGCAGTAAACGTTAAAAAATAGTCGTATAAATTACCTGGACTTTTTTAGAGCTTATAAGAGAAATAATTTCGCCGTTCATGACAGTTCTAGAAAGTTTTTTTTCGTTGATGCTCAACTCTTAATGGTGGAGCGATGTTAAATAGCCTCATACCTTTCCTCGATAAATTTACTATCCAACATGAGAGCTATTTTTATTCGAACCAGTAGTTCCTGAAATTAGTGTGTTCAACCAAACAAATGATGAAACTAGCTCATTAGCCTCATAAGATACGCTCGTGATACAGAAACGTTGAGAAAATTTGATCTGATTTATGACAAGGTAAGCGATTATCTACAGTAAAGTAATTGATGTTGAATACCTAGTCACAGTAGTCAAAACAAACCAACCAATTGTGTAAAAAACATACGGTATATTATTATACCCAAAGTAAGATATCTCGTGTCGATTGCGGAGTTTCTTAAAATATTTGATACCGTTAGTCACGGACGTAAAAGAAAGACGGACGTCACCTCGTCTTATCATGAGTGAAGCATATTACCAGCTGCCCGTTTAGGTGTGTGCGTCACTAGCACGTGTCATTGGCGCTGACACCCGGGGAAAATAACGTAGTTTGTAGCACCTATTGTGTTTGTGTGAGTGTAGCAGGTCGTGTACAACAACGAAATTGTAGCACCTTGCATGCTTCACATTTTTTAAGTCTCATGTTCCGTCTCTCTTTCTTTTACGTCCGTGCCGTTAGTATTGTTTAGTCAATATCAGGCTTTCCTTAGGAACTGAATGATAAAATTCAATGCCTTGTGAAAATGTTTAATGGATGAAAGGTCGTCTAGGAATCCTTCTGTTGTTTAGTCTTTTGAAAGTATGATAAAGCTTCTCGACGGAGTCCCTTTCTGTTAATCTACCTTCATTAGTCATGCCTTTTATTTCAAGGTCATTGTTTTAACTGTGAAAAATAATGGCTTCATTACAAGGACCACGGGTTTATTGTTCACAGGCAAAATAAAAGAAAATATAAAAATAAAGTACCATGATACAAAGCAATTGGCCTACGTTGTTAAGTACTGTAAACGATACCACTTATGAGTATCGTGTATACAATTTTACACTATATTAAAACAAATGATCAATGGAAGAAATAAGTCTCATGTCAGACTGAACGCATATCCGCCTCTTTAGACACAAAATACACACAGAATACAAGGTACTTCCAGTTTGTGTTAATTAATATGTTCTTGAAGACAACTAACCACTTAAATAAATAAAAACTAACTTGAACCCTTTGCTTTGTCATTTCAGTTGAAATACATATTAATAACTGAGAACTCAGGTACCTATGTAAAACTATCACAACGTCACATCATCTACAAAAATAAATCAGTCAAGGCAGTTTCACGCTGCCATAGTTACCTGGCAACACAGTCCGTGACGTTGTCTAAACCAGTCATGGAGATTTCAGACCGTTATTTACTGGCCTGGAAGTAGCCCCTCGTGTGGTTTATGCCAGTAAGAGTCCGATATACTCGTAATAGCTCTGGCTCCAGAGTGACGAGGATTTAAGGTACACAAAATACGCCAATTCGATTTAAACCCCTAACCCAGTTTCAAAGCCGTTTAGAAATTAACAACATAAGAGTGAATAAGCCAATATTTTACAAATTACTATAGGATGCCAAGTAACTGGAATAAGATATTATTACAACTGATGGCACGACCATAGATTGCAGAATACTTTTTCTGGAGACCAAAATCTCAGTACAAAATGCACCAGAACAAAATCCAGAACCCCAAAAACATTTTAGCGAGCGTGACTAGATACTCAAGTCACTTCAAGTGAAAAAAACAAATGGTACAGTGTAATTTTGAAGTTATTATAAAGGCTGTTAAAAATATTACGCACTCATTAACTACATCAGGCGATTAAAGTACTTTTTTTAACTTAACGCAACCTTGAAAAGCGTCACCGCCCAAAAATATTACGCATTTACCAAATGGCACCACGTAAGAATTTCCTCAAAAGTATAGATAGCAGCCTCCAGGGCAGTAAATTTGGAAGTCTTATTCTCCTTACCTGTAGGAGGCTCTAATATAAAGTAACGCGAGCAGGAAGCGAAATCACAAATCACGAGATAACGGCGGCCCTTGTAGTTCGCCAGGAAGTTTCTCAAAATTTTAAACTTTGTTCAGCGGAGTCATTATTCATTCTTTTGTTGGTGACTCGGCTCCACTGCAAAATTTTATGACACGAAAAGAAATTATTGTAACAAATTAAAACGCTTTGTAAGCCAAGCGACGTGGTGTTTAAGGTTTTGGATTTTGTAAACAATAGGATATCTCTATAGACTTTAAGGCGGCGCAATTATTTACGAGTATAAATAAATAAATATGATTGTAAATTATCTTACACAGCGCCATCTAGCCACAAACTTATATCCGGACACTTACGCTAAAGACATTTGCGGGAAGCCATTTGTGCGCTAAGACATTTGCACACATGAATACGATTTATTCCGGTCTGATCCCCCTTTTAGTGATCCCCCTGGATTATTTACTAAAAATCGACTTCTGCCCATAGACATTTAGGCATTTGCTCGAAAAGTATTGGCGCAAATGAAACTTTCTCTCTCTGAAAAAGGTTGTATTGATTTGTTAGTACTTTCTGTATCTCAGAATTTTTAAGGCAACATGCGTTTAAAAACTAAAATTTAATAGGCAGCCCAATTCTGTATAGCTGCCAAAAATATTCATTTGAATTTCATGCATCTCAAATTCATAAAACTCTGCGGTTAAAGCCGCAGGTAAATTAAAATATGAGTTCATAGAAATATTTGCCGCAATAAACCTCTATTTTATTATCCGAGTGGGTGTGAGTGGACAATACATTCGTATTCAAAGCAACTGCCGGGTCATTTCCGAGGCGTCATAGCGCGACACGGGGCTCACATGATGACTGTTTTTATACAAGCTGTCATAAAAAATAGTGTCAACCAGAAGTTCAAAGGTTGAGCTCCCTTAAAGCTGGTAGGGGTGCTCTATTTCTAGAATTCTGCTTGACACCACTTTTGGGACTTCCTGTATAAAAGTGGTTTGCGTTTTAGATTCACTTCCCTCACTAAGATAGTTTGTATTTAAAACTGATTCTCCTTTTTCCTTAACGTAATGAAAAACCTTATTTTACGAGAAATTTATGTGTCCCGTATGTTATATAATATTAGTATTCGTTTATATTATTATTCATCATCATTATCAGCCGCAAGAAGTCCACTGCTGAACATAGGCCTCCCCCATTGATTTCCAGAGCGCCCGGTTGCGTGCGGCCTGCATCCACCGGGATCCCGCAACTTTTATCAGGTCGTCGGCGCACCTTGCGGGTGGGCGCCCCACTCTGCGTGGCCTCGAATGGTCTCCAGTCTATATAGAACCTTTCGGCCCCAGCGGCCATCAGATTCGTAGAAGGACTGGAGTCGCCGACGTGGCCCAGCGAGTAAGCAGGTTGAAGTGGCAGTGGGCGGGGCACATAGCGCGTAGAACTGATATTATTATTTATTCAATTTAATTATTACATACTTAAAATCAGAAGTACAATCAGTAGAATAACAATTAACAATTATTAAATTTAAATACACATGACAAGACATTTAACGTGAACATTATCCAACATTATGCTCATTGTATCGTAGTGATTCTGCCAACTATGCAGTGGCCCTCATGGGACAGATATTTGAACTTATTCAAATATGTTTATACAAGTTATTGAAAATTCAGAATTAGGCTAGAAAACCGATTTTAGTAACCAGTCCTTCGAAAAAAATTGAACAAAACTTTATTTCAAATTAATTACCAGGGTTTTGGACTTCTGAATCGAAAATATGGTATCGGATCACGTAATGTTAAATTACGGCATGTAAGCTCAGCGTGATCCAGCGCTCGCGTCGAAATTAAAAGTGAACTTTGCTGAGAACAACGGAATAGGTTTGACTTAAAACAATGTCCCTTCACCGGGCCCGTTGCATCTCATTTATGTTCCTAGCTAGGGCTGCCTCAATCAATGGCAAATATAACAAGATGGTAGGTGATAAAGATATGGTTATTATTTCAGGCAATAGGGAATATGCACTTGGAACAGATGAGGGTCATATTATTTTTTTGAGTACTATTTTGAATTCTCGTTACGTCTCTATCAATATTTCCTAATTGTATTTCTTCGTCAATTTAAAAATATTTTTTGAAATGTACAGAAAAATGTGGGAAATTCAAAGCGGTTGAAACAGTCACGTATGAGTGTGACTTCCAAGTCCAGGTGTATGTCACTGTCTAAAGCGCGACAAGAAGAAGAATTCAATAGTTTGTTGGTTACACATTTGTGTTGTCATAGACTTGTGTGACGTCAGAGTCCATGACAACAGATCGCGCCATAATGGCGGCGTTTGAAAAGCTTGAAAAAGTTTGAAGTTTTTAACAATTTATAAATATTCTACACTTCGAATTATTGGTGATGAATATTATTGTTCAGTCATAAAACGATATAAGCTATCATAAAAAAATATGAAAAAACCTAGGAACCTAGACCGATTGTTTTTTTCTGGTATTCCTGTCTTTAATAAAGCCATAGCAATGATAATGCTAAGCAACACAGAAAAAAAACGTTACATTGTTTTATTAATAAACCATTACAGTCGCTTTAAAAGTATATCTACACTTTTAAAGTGACTGTTATGCTTTATCAAACTGTTGTTTTTGAGGGAAATGTGAGTATTCACATTTTACAGAGTGACAAAAACTACAATTGGAGTGGGACACATGATCACAAAATACATCTTAAACACTCTTTAGTATACATACTGTACACAGTGTTTTGCTAAGAAATCCGTTCATTCACTCATTCAGTTATGACATGTTACATCACTGGCCATTCGACGAGGCAGCCCTAGTTCCACATGGGTCCTCGACGGTTGAACACTAGTTTCACGAACTACACTAGCTACAGTGTTTGTTTTAGCTCCAGTTTTGTTACACAAATATTTGCGACACAGCACTGAGTTTCTGATGATGAGCGTAATATCTAAAAGTTAGTTAAATTTTGGACGAATGCCATTGTCAGTTTGAGGAGCGCTCGCTTGCTCTTCATGCCTTGCTACGAAATTGAGTTTTATATTTTATTCCAACAAGTCTGTTTAGCTTTAACTCAGAACTTCTGTAACTTTTGTTTACCTAGAACTAATATTTATGTTAATTTGTGTGTACTTAGTATAGCTAGACAACAAAAGTTTGGCACCTAAGGCTGATATTAGGCAAAATCATATTATAAATCTGCTATTACAGGTCAAAGATAATCTCAAGAATACTTTGGTTGATCATCAGTAGAAGATGCTGTCAAAATAAGGTCAAAAATGCATGTTTGTTATTAAGATATTTAGACAGCAGTTATGATACCTAAAGCTTTGACGTTCCAACTCTCCTATGGTATTTTCCGTAACTGTACTTGTTTAGGAAAATCTTACACAAACATCCTAATAGCACTTTCATTTGCAACGACTTGAACCTCTTTTGTCCAGACTTGACTTGTATTGTGTCAGCCAGGTGCCACATTGACGTTCTTCCGCTCGGCTGACGCGCGCGCACCTTGCGACTCGCCTTTTGAACAGCTCGCTTCAAGAGCGAATGAACGAATGAAGCTTCCATTCACCGTTCACTCTCTTAACGGCTCGCTGCGCCCCCGTGTCGACTGATTGTTAGCACTTCAATTAGAAATAGTGTTTTGGACGTGTAGCTATTCCTTTGTGTTATTGTTGTGTTATGGATGCTATTAACACATGTTTCTGTTTAGTTTAATCTTTCTTCCTTACAATTGATTTCATTGCATAATTGATTTACGGTAAAGGAAATGATAGTCAACGTTTTTTTGACTGCATCCGACTTAGGGTAGTACAGTCGAAGAATAGAAAGGTTGACTACCCAAAGATCTGTTTTCGCTTGCTCCATGATGGCATTGACAGGAACTGTTAATCACATTTGTAGTTTTAATCATTTTAAGCAAAGAGGATGTAATAATTCGATTTATCAAACTTGACACTGCAGCGTAATGGCAAGATCAAACAAATAAAAAGTATTGGTTCAACTGTCAATCCTGACGCAACATACGTCTAATCCAATTTTAATTTTATTGTAAACCAATAAAGCCTACTTTTCGACACAACACTAGCTTGTTACACAGTTTAAAAAGGTAACATGTGCTTGCAACGCGTAAATGAATTTGTTTGAAAACTGGTCAACCCTTTCGTTCCGCGACTTTACATTGGACTCTCAACCTATCAGTCGCGGGTTCGATTCCTGCGCGGTGTTTGAGCTGACTAGGACAGAAGTCACGTCGCGTCCGAATTGTAAGATCACGTCGGATTAGCAAGTTAATTGATTTAATTCAATAATACGCAGCTGGTGCACCTGGTTAATTTAGTTGAAATTTGCCTCTGTAGTCAAAGTAAACCAATTGGTCAAAAAGGTATTGACAGTTTGACAAAGGCAATGGTATTTTTTATATTTATTTTTACGGCTCTGGGTGCATGCCCTTTAAAGCCCAGCTTAATGTCAGAGTCTTTCATCTTGATTGGTAGAGCCAGTGGACAGTGTTGCCAACGTTACTAGTTGTATGTCGTTTGTAGCGCCACTAAAAGCAAGACAAGTGAAACGATATTTTAATTATGAGCTGGTAAGGTTGCTTTTCTTTAATACTTCCCACCAATTATCTCTATACATAAAAACGCATTGCTGTTCGTTAGTCTCGCTAAAACTCAAAAACCACTGGACCGATTTGGCTAATTTTGGTGTTGAAATATTTGTGATGGTCTAGGGAAGGTTTAAAAGGTGAGTAAACATGAGAAAATGCTAGGAATATAGTGAAAAACCATAATTTAGTTCTCTCTTAGAAACTGTTCCTACCTGTCACGTGACACTGAATGTTCGACAACAGAACGAAGTCTGTTGGGACAGCTAGTAATATAAAATAAAAAAGAGGTAGAGAAGTTACTTCTGCTAAAAAACGTGGCACCCGTAATCAAATCGTGCACCTGATCAAAGCATTGAAAGTGTTGACAGTTTGAGGCGACACTGCGCAACATGTATCTGTCTCGTTAACGCTCTAGTAAATAATCATACTATCTTGTTCACACGGTCAAATTACATAGACTGTATGTACGCCGGTAGTCAATTTTCGACTTCGCATCAGTACTGAAATAACCTATCTACCTCTTCTTATTGTAATATCATTGCTTCACACGTATTTGACCACTCTGTATATCATTTTTAGGCTAAATGTTAGCAGACAAGGCCTCTGTTCAGATATTATTGAAGTAATGAATGTTCAGATATTAGTGGTAACTCTGGTGTTTTGAACTTATTGGCTGTGAAACTGATCAAAAGTATTTGCTCACCTTGTCAGCTTCAATATATATAAGTGCGACTGTACCTTCCTAAGCACATATGACCGATGACCTACACCAAGGTGGAGGTCGTCCAAAATCAGCAACCCCCACTTAAAAGTACCATTTTAGATTCATTCAACAAAGGTCGAGTTATTTTTCCGGAGAGTCCCTTTAATGATTCCCAGAATAAATTCTGTGCTAAAATTAAAATGAATATTCACTGAATCAAAATACTTCGAAGTAGGCACTTGTCGTTCTAATTAGCTAGAGGTATGTTGCAACCACACCCGCAATGCTCGACGCTCATTTTATATTACTTCCTGTCTAATTTGGAATCTGTTTTATATAATGAACTAGCAGTCCCGACAGGCTTCGGCTGCCAAGGTTATTGGACTGTGACAGTTCGATATAGAACAATAATATAGCATAAACGAATATTTTGTATGTGTGCGGGGCGTGAAAAACCACGTACGAAGGCCTTCAAAATGAGATTGACCAGCACAGTAGTTTTTCAAGGTCATATTGAATATTTTAATTTTCTTAATTACCTTTTTATCAGTTTTTTCCGCAGTTTGAACGATTTGACAGATTTGAACTCGGAACTATGCGGGCTCTGTGCCAGAGTGAGTCTCTGTGCACTCATCGTACCTACTAGATGCTCAAATATAACTTTGCTTCCTCTCCAAAGCAAAGTTAAGATACCATTCAAAAATCAGTTTTACATTTTTTGGTGTTATTGAACTTACCAATGTTAAATTAAATATATGCGTAAAGACTGAAATGTTATTGTTCTAAACCCATAATAAAGTTTTCCCTGAATTAGGGAAAACAGAAACCACTAAAGCAGGACGAACATTCAGATGTTTTATTTTTCATCAAAACACTTTTTTTTGTTTTTCTGTCTGAATTTAATAGGTTCCACCACCAAAATATTTTATCTGTACATAGGTAAACATATAATAATGACAACAAAGGACTTAATTAATATTAAAATATTTTATTAGCACATTAATATAGTCCGTATAATACGTGGAAATAATAAAATAATTCCACACCTGAACATACGCGTCCACCTGCTTTATGAATCCATAAAAACTTTATTCTGTCGTAACGTAAACAATTCCGGGAGTACCGGGATTTTGGTAGTAGCCTATTACTAGGCTACTGTTCCGACTCACAAAATGCGATTTTTATTTTAAAGCCAACGAACCGTGGTATTGATTCGATCAATCAAAGTGCCCCAAAGCGGGGAAGCGAGGTCGACTCATAATCTGAGGCTTCGAAGGGATTTAAGTGTCAACAACTTATTATTAATAAGAACACAGTTCATTTCGCGCCGGCCGAGCCCGCCTACTATGATTTATAGGGCATTTAACTTTTATGGTAGTGCTAAGTGGCTGGCGACTTTCGCAAGGCAACGGAGAAAACTCATCTTGGCTAATGTAAGCTGAAAAGTTAAACAAATTGTCTGGCGCGGTTGACGCGAAAAACCTGTTTCGTCGCTTTTTACGGCGCACTCGTAAAATTTGTGAAACTGTTTCCAGTATTTATAGAGAACTTAATTTGGTGTATTAATTTTATATCGAGCTGGTCATTTGTTTTTTTATTAGTTCGGAAGTAATCAATTAGGAGTACCTGGTACGTTTTGCATGTAGGCAGTAGTGGCGTAAGGCGTGGGTGCGTAAGAGCCTCGGGGCTCGAAAGTTATCCCAGTGTTTTTCAACAGCTAAACGATTTTTAATCAAATTGAGCGAATGAATTAATGATCATTTCTACACGATGCCTAATAATTATAGGCATCCATACGTCGAAAGACGGACGTAGTAATCCAATCAACAGTCCTGCTTTGAAGTTCACAAAATTGCAGGCCCGCAATGAAATATCACAAGCAAACGGAACACTTCACAGAGCGGTGCGCTTCGGGACCCGCCTGCCAAAAAGATTGTCGCCACTAGTGATGTGTGGTGTAGATTGTGGGACTTTTGGCAGACAGCAAACGACGAATCTCCATAACCTCGTATGTGTCTTTTAAAAATAGAACATGCTTGTGGACAATATTGTACACAATATTGAACATATTGTAACTTTGGACACATTTTTTAATTATCTTGCCGGTTCTTTTCGGTGAATCCGTTTCTTTGGTAGAGTCACAATATTATGTTTAACTTGAGTAAGTGGAGTTTGGTCTACGAACACAGTTCCTAGCTCAAAGGTAGAAAAAATGGGACAATCAACATAAAAAAATGCTACCTAATTTCTTTGTCCGTCATTTGCATTGACACTCCGACACACGCGGCTCATGCGACCTGTGAACAGTAAATTTTGATGCCTGGTTTTTCAGCTACTACAGGTACTTAGAATGACCAGATGAGCTGATAAAGAAAAGATCGCAAGTTAACAACTGGATGCAACTGAATAGAAAACAAAGTGCCTTATTGAGGAGTTAAGCACTCTAACTTTGAATAAATTTAACACATTTTATTGCTATATTTATTACTGCCCACGTGTGATCAAAAGTCGCTGCAAAGCAACAAATTAGGCCATTATAACTGAACGCTACCGCGCCCGCTACAAACGACCGAGTCTGTCAGAACGGCGTTTCAAGTATGTGTCTTTTGAAAAAGCTTTTTTTAGAACTGAATTTTAACTTTAGACATAATTTCATTCGTTTTGAAGCCCAAATTTATTTGCGTTGGAACAATATTCGAAGTCACCCAAACACGATTAAAACAAATCCTCTCCAAATTGAATCGGGACAAGTCTCAAAATCTCACTGTTCTTACATACAACACTAGTGAAATCCTAGAGATTTCAATTTTCAGGCCACTAGTTCAGCCCAATGCGCTCGTTGAAGCGACACGTCAAAAGGCCAGTATTTTTGTTAGCTCGATCGGCAGGTATTTGAAGGAGATATTGGATATTTATTGATAAATGGTAAATAGCACTACTAATTTCTTTTAGATTCTGAATAAATATAAAGTTTCAAACCTATTGAAGACGTTTTACAACATAGATAGATGGAGATAGACAATGATAAAAATAAAGTTGCCCTTGACTGGGAGGTGACAGTGGATAGGCAACAACTAATGTTAAGCTACTAAGATGGCTGAATGGGTGATCACCCATCCCACCCGGTTGATCAACCGAACCGAAATTTAGTAAACACCTTAAGGTAGCTCTCAATGAATGTCTGTTTGTTTGTTTGTCCCTAAGGACATTAATATATCAATAGCTTTAAATATAGCGCTCCAACAGTAATTCGCACTGAGCCCGCGTGCTGGATTATGTTTAGATTTCAAAAATTACCTTTGCCTAGCTGTGGGATTTATAAAAGCAGGTGATAGCATTGTTAGCATTGTTTGTATGTTTTTTTTTCTTGTATGTTTTATGTGTCGAATAAATGTATCTTTCTTTCTTTCTTGATACGTTGTTTGAAATGAAAATATTTGTGATCTTGATAACAGCGGTATCCTATTGGTGGGCTTCTGAATTTCCCATTTCCAATGAAGGTAACAGTGAGCCTCTGGCTACCCTGTTTAGAATATACACTCGGCGTCAAAAAAAAACGAACCGTCGCAATCGTGAATAGGCGTTTTCTGGGTAAGCGTGTTACACCTTCGACCTCGTCATCGCTTACCATCAGGCGAGACTGAGGTCAAACGCAAACCCATTTTAAATATAAAAAAAAACCTTTTGAATATTTACTTCAACTTTATTTGTTTCATATTTGTATGCTTTTTTGGGTATCATTCGAAAGGTAATGAAAAGGGCTATTTAAAAATAATGCAACTAATGCTCAAGTTAACTTGCTAGCGGGCGATTTGCAAGCGGGTTGCCAATGCTCTGCGGTTAATTTAAGACCTAAGGCAACTGCCTTAGGTCTTAAATTAACCGCGCAATTTGTATGCGCTGTAATTTTCTTCTCCCTCTTTTTTTCTCACTGTAAACACATTCACAGCTATTTTGCGAACTCAACAGCATTTGACAAGCGATTTCTCAAAAACGTCGATACTATGAAGCGGTAATTTCGCCTCGAGGGGCAGCAACATCTACAAGACTCGTGCCTACACACATAGCCACTAGTTTCCAGAAACTGCTGGCAAGCTCTCTGAACCGAAAAACGACTCAAGTTCAATTTGCGAGGTACATCACACTGCCAGATGCCTGATTGCAGCAGTCCAATTCCTTGTGCGGCTTAATCAGCACTGATATCTATCTTCAAGGATATTTCATGTGTCTAAATTCTTTTCATTAGCCTTGGCTGATGGTTGGATGGCCCACTTATGTTAGTGCACCTAAGTAGCAATTTATTGGGGCAAAATTAAGGGTTTTACTCGTTTTTTGTGCTGTTTCAAATAAAATGGTTACATTAATTAAATTGTTTTTGAAAAGCCCTTTTCATTACCTATTGAATGATACTCAAAAATGTATACAAATATGGAATAAATAAAGTTGAAGTGGATATTCAAAAGGTGCGGTATTTTTGACGCCGAGTGTAGTTGTAGGCTTAAGTTATGTTTGAAATTTCTTACATGACTGTGGTCGATCAAAACCCAGACCTTTTCGGAAATTCTACCCATTGCACTTTGATACTTGTAGTCAAAGTACATACAATGTAGTTTGCACAAGCAGCACGTCGGAGATAGATAGCAGCCGCTCAAGTAATCGGCAAACATAGAATATCTCAATCAGAGGAGGCTATTTGCCGGTCAAACTACGGCGGTCAGTTAAATCTCTCAATGCTAAGTACCAGGCTCTTTGGTACACAAACTGTGGACTAAGTTTCTGTTGGCGGTTCATAATCTACTTTTGCTGTTTGAACTTGAATTGTTACAGGCTAAGATTAATTTCTTGTTAATTTAATCTTTTGGTAACATCGATTTCATCATAATAGACATTATCAGCATTAATTAATAATACGAGTGAGTTTAAGAATATAATTTGGAAAAAATAATTAAATACCTATGTTGATCCTTTAGTACAAGCTCTTCTTTACATACTTATCCAAAACTCACACTGAAAACTTTGTGTTTTAGTCTTTGAAGTTGACCCACTTTGAGGAGAAAAAGGCGATGCTCAGTATTTCGATTTATATCTGTATGTGTGTTCGAAAATTCCTACTCATCTCGTAGTGTGTTTCGGCGAATAACTCGATACCACCCCGCCCCTCAAAAAAACTATAAATATCATTGAACATTACTCCACACAGTGTCGTCTTGCTCCAAACTAAGAAAAACTAACCGTATTACTATGGAATACTAGACAAAATACACAATTTACATAGGAAACACGCAAACAAATGCTATAAAGCCATGTTCCATTACATCAAATTGACTGCCCAACTCTCTATGGGGGTCTCTATGGTCTACGCTACGATGAGCTTCGTAGTTTGCGAAGAAGTTATTGTTAAATAAATAAGTATCTAGTTACCCCTATTTAAAAGAGAAAGAGAAAGCGACAACATCACAAACATCGTAGGCCAACAGAAAACTAGCACACACCACGTACTTAGAACAACAACTTCCATTCCCGAGCATTTTAAAGCTTTGACAGATCCAGGAATCTCAAACAGACGTGACGTAACCCCTTACGTGATTCACATAGGAAACACGCAGACAAACGGTTTCTTCGTAGTCAACTTCTTCCCCATTACTCCAAATCAGGTGCCAACACTCTATGGGGGTAGTCTGCGATGAGATTAGTAGTCAGCGCGGAAGTTATTGTAAGTATTTAGGATCTGAATCGCCTCTATTAAAAAAGAAAGAGACAGCAAGAACACAAATGTTGTAGGTCCACAGAAACTGGTCGTCATCGAGACAACAACCTCCATTCCCGACCATTTTAAAGCTTCGACAGATCCTGGAATCTACACAGACGTGACGTAAGGGAATGTAAGATGTAAACCGCATCGCATCGACTAACGACATCACTCGAGAGCAAAACTAACCTTATAGTATGGGATACCAGACATAATACATGATTCACATAAGAAACACGCAGAAAAATCGTATACTCGTAGTCAATTTCTTAACACTCACACACCAAATCGACCAATCTACGATGAGCTTCGAAGTTAGCGTGGAAGTTATTGTTAAAGTAATAGGTATCTAGGATAATTAGGGGTTGCCCCTATTCTAAAAGAAAGAGGAAGCGATAACACAAACGTCGTAGGTCCACAGAAACTGGTCGCCATCAGGCAAACAGTACGTTCCTTTTCCAAGCGTTTTAAAGCTTTGACAGATCCAGGAATCTTAAACAGACGTGACGTAAGGGGATGTAAGATGTAAACCGCATTGCACTGACGATATCACTCGAGAGCAAATTTGTTCTCTAGCAGTCGCTGCCAGCAAAGCGGTTTATGGCTGCTGTGAGCACACTTTTGCGAATCGGAGGAAGTTTTGACAGCGTAGCAGCAGAAATTTCGGAGTTAATCTTTGGTGAATATCGTACAATAGAGTATTGATTAAGTTGCCTTGCTTGGGATATTGTCGTGAACGTATGTTATAACATTCAATGTTTAAAAAATCAAGACGTAAATTAAGCTTAACCACCTAAAGCCGCAAATTTCTACTTATTTTGGTTTATATGGTTAGTAAGGTTTATAATGTCTCTGTGTAAAGCTGTTTGACAAACTGCTTCACGATTTATTTAGATGACCGCGATTATTCTAACATGAACGTGTCAAAAATGCGCACCCTATACCCTGTAGCACTATTGTAGTACTTACCCTCAGAAGGCCGTAGGTCAAGTGCCAAGCAGTATCACCTTATTCATGTGCACGAAAGGTCATTTTCCAACTGCAAAGTATATTTAAGATGTTGCCCTCGATGTACCTGCAGTCCCATTAGTCATGGTGCACAGAACATGTGCAAACAAGTGACAAGCAAAGGAAATGCGATTAAGGAGCCGCCTCCCGCTTTTAATGTTTAAAATGCCTCAGGTCTTTGAGAACCCTCGCGGAGGCTACTCCGGTGGACCGAGCTAAATCTTAGTAAATGGGTGTTTGTTTAGTCCTGCAAAGAAGGTCTTTCGTCGGTATTGTGTACTAAAGCTTGTTTACATTATGCTGGTGAATGGTAAGTGAGAGGAACTTTATAGTGTTTCTTTCTACTTATAAACAATCAAACACCATGAACAACGAATTAATGTTGTTTAAAGTAGTCGTCTGCTGTTAACAACTCGTCAAAGCGAATAAAACAGACAAGAAATGACTAAATCTGTATAGAGAAATGTATATCATCAACATAGCCCAGCAGCTTTTTTTAAGGACACTAAGCAATTTACATAGCGCAAATAAGTGATGGTTATTGGGTCAAAAAAGCTAAGCTAAATGATTACTATTTCAAGGAAACCAAAGACCCAAAACCAACCTGCAATGTGGACTGACGTGTATGTATAAGGTTCAAGGGATTTTAATGGAGGTCGAGTACAACCAGCCACTTAAGTAAATAAAAATGTTTTTTATTCTCATGTGAGTGTTGAGACAAGCCACAAGGCGAGCTGTACGCCTCGAACGGTCAAGATACGAAGTGAAATTTGGCTTCTACACCAAAGGTCGCGGGTTCGTTGCTCGCACAGTACAAGCATTCGTGCATTAACATGTGTGTTTGTACTGGACTTTGTAAAATTAGGAAAAATAAACATATTTCATCTAAAATGAGACCTTCCCTTCAGTTTGCCATATAATGTTACTTACCAGAATTTGATCGTTAGTAAGAAAATACACTACATGATGGCATAATCAAATAAAACAGGCTGTAATTTTTTCTTCAGAACTTACTGGTTCGATTGCCGGCTAAGTGAAAAGGTTTTTCAAAATCTTACTCGTAGTATGGTATTAAAGTAGGCTCGAGACTCCTTAGACCATTTTTTTAATTCTTGGCCTACCACGCGCACTTGAAAACTCAGCCTGTATACTCACAAAATTAGTATAACCTTAAAGTATTCTGTCCCCCTGCAACTATAACCGTTACCGTAGCGCACTCAACGGAAGCTCTCGAAACTTTTTCACTGATACTCCACTCCTATTAGTCGTAGCGTGATGTTAAGTCGACTTTCCAAAAAAAACAATTGAACTAGTAGATTATGTTACTAACACGTTGAAACAATCAAAATCTTCAGTTTCAAAATAGCAAAGATTATCGTTGCACTATCCACTTGACATTTAAAAAACCGGTCCTTGAGTGCAATGTTAGCCAGCTTTCAGTGTATTAGCTTCAAAGCCTGAGTCCGGCAGTACGCATGCAGCCGCTAAGGCTCTTACGGCGCCTTCATCCACCTTTAAATTTCCATTCACTACCATAATCAGATTTGCGGAGGCTATTTTAAAAGGCTCCGGTAAATCCCAGACGTCTTCAAAGGCGGTAGAGTTAAAGTTGGCAGGGGTAAAATTTAAATTAGATCACAGAGTTTATGAGAATTGTTTTTGGTTTTGGTTAAAGCAACTACCTCTACTTACCTTTTCGTATTTTCTTCCATAGTCAAAAATAACGTAAATAATGGAATGTGAACTTGCATGGAAACGAGTCGAAAATCAACATTCTGCAGCTTACTAAACTAGCTGGTTTTTATTTTATGTATTTATTCCTTAAACTTTGGGTTGAGATTGAAGGGAGAATCTCGGTTTCGGTTTAAGAATCTAGTCAATTAATACCTTCGTTGACTTACCTATTTATTTATGTAGGAAATAGAGCGACTTGTGATAAAACAGCTCGTCAAACAGTCATTTGTGGAAACATTGCCAGGATATGAATAAAAAAAGGATATTTATTTGAAATATCCATCCGAATGGATGTATGCGGACAGAGCAGGATCGATCGTTGTGGAAATCCTTGGGGGAGGCCTATGCTCAGCATTGGGCGTCGTTCGGCTGACATGATGATGATGATGATGATCCATCCGAAACCACTTAACACCGTAAACGTATTTTCTTAACTTGGTAATGACGCTTTTAAACATCTATCTATTTTGTACGGTATGAAAAGTATATATCAAGACAGAGACACGCTGTAAGTTATTGTCATGGCGAACGGAGAACTAAGAAGCCCACACTTAGCTAAAGAAATTCAAACCCAATAGGGATTAGTGAGCCCACCCATCATGCTGGTTGCTTGCTTAGCCGCCAGAGTGCCTAATCAATGGGAGCTAAGACGCTTTCCCTCCAGGAACCCAGAAAACTTCTAGCTTATACCCTTCCTGACCATGGGTTAGTCAGAGGCACACTGGTGGTTGCCGCTATGGTGAACGGAACATTCATAAGCCCACATTCCGCCGAGGGAATTTGAACCCAACGTGGTATGGGACAAGCTTCCAGCCGTTGTCCGGGTTGCTTGGGTTTTGTACAGGTGTATTATACGAGTACAATGAACACAAAGTAGGTGTGTTCCGGCCAGATTTGATCTCGGGACCATAGGGTTCCGTGCCAGTGTTTAACCATTTATCTAGCTTAATCTCGTTACATTTTTCTTCGAGATTAAAATTATACAACTACTGCAGATATTTTTACTTATTTCAGGTCAAGTGGTCGACTCGCTGCTGAAAAACTGAAAAAAGCACCTGAAAACGCGCCGCTTCGTGAAATGCGACGCTATTTATCACAGTGACAATACTTATTGCCGAGGTGGAAAGAAAAAAACATTTAATTACACGAGTTATTTATCTTTTCTTTCTTACTTTTATTATTTTTAAGCAGGGTTGAATTGCTATGTGGGTTTATTAAGGTTTCCTGCAAAGAACGAGGTAAACGACTTCATATAATTTGAACTATAGTTCGTTCGCGTTAAGTATACAGTGATTTTTATGTTTAATTCTTTCGCACACAAAACAAATTTGATCCACAACCTTTGTTTTCGAAAGTATGCATTTAACTGGCATTCTAAATAGAAACGATTCGATTGATTAAGGGACGTGCCAGATCGAAGGACAAGTATAAAATTACTACCTACATTCTTAACGCGAACGAACTATAGTTTTTGCCTTTCTGGTGGACACAATCTTCGAACACAGGAAATCGGTTCAAATTTTATTGACTACAACCTTAAACATTGCGATTAAAACGATAGCAAAATCATCAATGCAGGTTGACCAACCTTCGAATGGCAAAATATTAATAAACAGGGGGGCTAAAACGGCAACATTTAGATGATTCATATTATGAAAACATCTAACTGACGTTTCATCTAGACCGCGGTCCGTTTCGAGTCAAAAGTGAGTAATAGCGCGCTGACGTCGCTCACGTTCATACAATTTATCAATTCGGGACGCGTGTAGCGCGCTGTTACTCACTTTTGACTCGAAACGGACCGCGGTCTAGATGAAACGTCAGTTAGATGATTCATAATATGAATCATCTAAAATGTTGCTGTTTTAGCCCCCCTGTTCGTCACGATACAGTTTGAAATTACAATACTTTACCCTATGTATCTTTTGCTTGGGTAAGTTACTATCAACGGCCTTTGCTTATTTTACAGACGATTTATTTAATACGTTGGAGTTGGGACAACTACTTGAACTAAATTAAAGATTTCTACAAACTAAACGTGATCATATAAAACCATTTACCCACTCACTTTCATCGCAATCTAGACACGTCTAAGGATGCGTTTCCACCAAAGATGAGCGAGGATGCGTTGCGAGGGATGTGTTGGTTAAAAACTAATAGCATCGCGTTATTGAGCTAAGCTAGGAAAATTAAGCGAGGCTATACCGCGACGCATTCTCGCTCATCTCTGGTGGAAATCTCATCATCTCTCATCTCAGCTCATCGCCTAGATCCAACCAAAAATCGAATAAAATTGTTTATTGTCATGGCTCAGTGAATCGATTGTCAAATAATCAAATCGACTTGTCACTTTAAACTAGTAATCCAAAAGCAACATAAAGCTACTAACTTCCAAATCCAAGTAACAATTTATTGGCTGCACAGAGCGCATTTCTTCTCATTTTATTCCCGTTCACAACACGAGAGCCGATGTACGGCAACGGTAATCGTGACCCGACTGCTGAACAGCAGCGACAATATTCATATTTCAACCGGCACCTCGAGATTCCAGAACACTGCTGAACAACGCACCCACAAAGATAAATGTACACATAACTTTGGATAACTTGATCCTTAAGCGCTGCCAAACAAGGGTCAAGTACTGGTGTCTTCGGTCGAACTTTATGTGACTTACGCTTTAGAATAAGAGACATGGTAACTTATACAAGCAAATTATACTTGCAGCCGATGCACACATTAATATTTGTTCCTCAGCAAGACAGTAGCTACCATCTCCACATTTGATTCTAACCGGGTTTGGCTCCAGGTTTAAAATCGCGCTGGTTTTGGGTAATTAATACCGAATTAAATTCTGTAAACATCTAACTTAATAACTCGTTTAGCTGCAAAGCCTTAGTTTGTGAATGTACTTTAGTTTTTACTATTAAAATTTTGTGAAACAATGTAGATAATATTGAAAGAAGAATGCAGAGGTTCACAAAAAGACATGGCAATTTGTTTATGATTAACAGGGATTTATTTTTCATAAGAAGAATAATATTTAATATCAATTTAGCCTTCAAATATAAACATAAAATATACTAAAATCTTCTTGTTTATTAAACATTTAAAGCTTTAGGTGGGTCTGCTGCAGAGCATCACGTAAAAATACTACTGACCGCTTTTTGTACTTTCTCAAGATATTTTAATGCCATATCAAGATAGTGATCAATCTTGTATTTTATAAGGAAGCAGAGACGACAATAGAAACGTAAAAATAACAGGTTTTAAAATCTGTTAATAAATGAACTGTTAGTTTTTGGGTGCTGTGTCTTATGACGTATAACTAGCATAATTAACTTTCATTCTATACATATAAAGCTAAAGCTGTTGACTGCTCGTACTTCATCATCATCATCATGTCAGCCGAACGACGCCCACTGCTGGGCACAGGCCTCACTCAAAGATCGCTCTGTCCATTCTCATTTGACTGTACTTGTAGGTCCTAAATTGGCTAATGACCGAAGACGTACAAATACAAGCATCGATAACAGCTACAAGAAAGAGCCAAACACGGTCAGAGCTCGCCCTACAGTAGCACCACGACTCTACACTACAAAACAGCTACTCAACGCAGAATGCATTCTCGGCTCGCTCGCGTGTCGTGTTTGTGTATCCATTTGGTCGCGCTCAACACGCGAGGTAATGGATTTTTTGAATTAATATCCGTTTGCACTGAATAGCTCGACAATTGGCTGCATCTTTTACCTTCGAAGAATCTGCTGTTGAATTTCCGAGGCTGGGACTCCGGACTGTTTGCGGATCTCACTAGAGTCTAACTTTCATCTTTTAAAAGATATGTGTTATTTATAAGTTTTTACACGGAATAAGTAAACATCACTGAATGATATTTAGACAGTGTCATCTAGCTCCAAGCTAGAAAATCTTGTACTGTGGGATAGACTACGAAATTAGTTTTTATTGTGCGGGGTTTGAACCTCTGACTTCTGGTGTAGAAGGCAACGCCTTAACCAGTTTACGAAATCGGTCGGCGCTTAACATCGACGCAGCACAACGCAACGCGCTATTGAGGCCTCAGCCTTAATAACGGCATCCCAATGGAAATGTGTTAAACCAGAAATCTCTAAAATCTAAAAAGAAGTCCTTTAAAGATCCTTCGTAACTCCTTTCAGCTCATTTGGGGAATTCACATTTTAAAATAGCTAGCTAATTTTGAATTTATAACTACATCTTTGAGCATGACCTGAGCTATTCGCAGCATAGGTATTAATACACGGATAGAGCTGCTTAAAAAACGTCACAGACTAAAAATTAAGAGCGAACTCGTGGCTGCAATTAGATTTAGCATCGGCCGCGACGGTCAATTTGCGTTCGTCTAGTTACTTACCGTTATATACCGCTCGTGCTATAAGGGATGACTTCGTATACTTTGCACCGTATTTTTGTATGCGTCTGGTAGGTTAGCAAGACTGGTAACCGCTGACGACTTATTAGCGCTTTGCGATGCGTCTTCCGATGCATTGTAACATTGCGTGCGAAAGCAAACAAGGTATGTCATTGAATTATACGAGTATGTTTGTAAGGGCGCTTTTATTTTGGGCGTTTCGTATCGGACCGGACCGCTGCAGTGCCAAAGCGTTGCGTTTGTTGTGCGGAGCATGGACGGACGTTTGTTTTCGTACGAAGTGCTCGGTGCGGCAACAGTGCGGCTTCGGTACCGCGAACACTCGACAGCTGGACTGTTGCCGCACCGTGCTCTAAGATGCATAAATTGAAAGTGCTCCTTAAACGACGCAGCGGGCGACGCATCGCGACGCACAATGTGTCAGCACAATGGAAACGGCGAAGTCGTGGTACACAGGAGATCTCTAAAAGTACCACAAACACCCAGATTCAACACGGGAATCTGTTTCTTAAACAATCATTCGTGCTGGTTGTGAAACCCGCGACTCTTAAAGTCTCAACCGGCGCTCTGTGCGCTTGAGCGTCAATAAATGGGTCATAATTTTTTTTATCGGAGATTGATTTTATACTTTTTTGACTGTACGGCCACATCATGTTATGCTCTTGTACCTACATTCTTGATATAACAATCAAAGTGTACACTTAACACGATCATAAACTTCAGTACATCTCTTTATCTTTCAGCATGTCCCTGTGGCGACATCTATCTCGCCATATGAGAAGTACAACTGACGTTTCCTGAATCTGTTAGTTTGTTTGTTTATATCCCTACTGGACAAACTGACTCTAGCTGATGCCCTCCCTTACTTTTTCTTAGTCGGCAATTTTGGTCTATGTTAGTGCATCTATCGCTTCTTCTACGATGAGTATGCAATAACGACGTCAATCCTTAACTACAGGTGCAGCTATTTTCCAGCGGACGCGAGTGCTTTATGTTGTAAAACCGCCTCGGATAAAGGGGCTGAAACTGAACTGACGGGTTTATAACGCGACTCGGAAATAGCCTCTAAAAGTGTACCAAGTTTGTGCTGTCATAGTAGATGTATAAATTCCTCTAGACATTGAAATAGCCATCATTTTCAAGAGATAACATTGGTCATATGTGTGTTGCTGTTCTCTGCACTAATATCTAAGATGAGGATAAATATATAAAAAAACAGGAAATATACGAAGATAAGGATCGTAATTGAACGAGATGTAGGACATGTAGGAACATTTTGTTAAATTACTCGTACTTGTCGAACAGGGAAGGGATCCATCAGTTTGGCTCCTGTTTTTTTTTCATAGAGACAATTCAATAGCATTTTGACAGAACGAAATCTATCAAGAAATCCAGCAAATAAATGAAAAATAAAACATGAATATCTCAGAAATATCAAAATCTTCACCAAAACCCAATATCAACTTGACCGATCGTGACCTCGTACAATTACAGCCCTTCGCCCCATCTTGTATTACCAGTACCGGTCACTGCTAACCCGATACTTTGCTTAATGAGAACGGGCGCGGGCCCGGGGAAATGGAGCCCAGGTATAATGTACTGCCGGATTAGAAAATACACGAATCGAATTATCCAAATACGTAATATATGGCGAGATTATGTTGTAGACATAATTTAGGTTGAGTAATTACAGGTTTCTCTAAGCCTGAACTATGGCAGCTGTTGGTTGAGCACACATAATAGGCATGCGAGGGTGTAGGTCGTATTTAAGGTACTTGTATTTACAATTTTAGTGAAGAAAACTCGAGCACCGTTATTTTATACTGGTGTCATAATATGAAGCTAAAGAGTTTGTTTATTTGGCAAAACGCACTAATCTCATTAGTACTGGTTTGAATGGAAAAAAACGTTTTATGTTGGATTATCCATTTATTGAGAAAGCTATGGGCCAAAATATCAACCCATTCCACTCAAACATGTAAAGCGGTGTGGAGGTTGATAGGAGGCGATGGCAGGAAGAGCAAGACTCCCATTCAGTAAACTAGACTACCACAGCTCTAGGCCAGAAAGAAGAATGATGGAAGTAAGACATTAGAGGCTGCTGATAATAATCACTGTAAAGTCAAACCAAATGCAAAACTTTCATAAATCTTCCAATCCATCTCAGGCTAAATACACGATCTTAAACAAACTAGACTCAAGTTTGTAAATCAATAAGTTGAACTTCAAAATTGCATCTTTCCCACGGAGCCCCAGGTCCTGATTAAACCAAAGCGAGACGCGAAGTTGTCAGCTATACACTAATTTGGAGCACTTAAATTTCCATGTAGTTTGAGACTTGAGTTCGAGTTCCCAACTCTTAGGATCGAGCTGAATATCGCGATATACATATTTTATTTCACATTTTGCGCCTCGCTCCCATCTCAGCGAAAAGGGGAGTTTTCTTCACACGCCCGTCGGGGTTGCCAGCAGGACAATATTTTTTTAAAACTAATTATTTTTTTGACAAATCAGAAGTCCACCGTCAAGACATGTCAAAGAGCGGTGGAGCATAGCTTGCTTGATATTCAACTTGCTAAATGTGTTCGCAATAGCAAAATACGCTTCAAACCACGCATCATCGACGTCACTCAAAAGGCTGCTCAGCTTGAATAGAAGAGTCCCATTCAAGCTAAGCAGCATTTTCGAGGTAACTTATTGGTAATTATTATTTCCGATGGGGCACACTGGCAGTACGCCTGGTGATAGGCCTTTTTTTGGCATTTCACCCACTTTTCCCAAATGCTATCTTAGGCCTTTACCCACTTAGTCACTCCAGCAGTACATAGGCGTTCAACCAGGGGACGCATCCGTTTGGATCTCTCAAGTATTCTCTCTTCACTGCACAATCCTCTTCTGTCAACATGCCTCAGCAAGTCTAGCAGCCTTGATCTGTCCTACGATGCTATTTTATTTAAATAGAAAAGAAAAGAAAGAAAGAAAAAAACGTTTATTGATCCTGGACATCGTACACATACAGATATAAAATGGTTAGAGAAAAAATCAATAATAAAAATAACAAAAAAAAACATCAACAAAAATTTTCACCAGACAGCAGTGTCACGACGTCCAAAATTGAATGGACCCACCCCACTCAGCTAATGCCTGAACCTGATAGGCTCAGACGCTGATTTTCAGTGGAGCCAGCTGAGTGGCCCCACTAAGATAATTTAAAAACAAGATAATTTTGACCGTATGTAGACAGCCCTATGCACTATACCAGGCATCTTAATTAATTATGTAGAGGCAGATGATCGCCGTCATTTTCTTGCTTTATGAGAAGGGAAATGACCCACTTGGCTTTATTAATCAATGGGCCGGGAAATGTTGATTTCGTTATTAATAACAATATGGCCGGTTTCTTGAATTACACGCCGAAAGCTCTACTCGTATCTTAGAATAAGAGCTTAGTACCCGCGGGAAGTAGAAAGGGTGCGAGTTGGGTGCCACGGTGCCTGTTCATCGCATGTAGGTAGGCCCGCAACTCTAAATGTAATGACGGAACTACCTTTTCTTCTTGGTTGCGAGCCCAGTAAGGTCCACGGTCCACCGTGGTGCGAGGTGGGGGCCACGGTGCTCAACTGTTTTGTATGTTTATGAGGGCCTCCTCATCTTTTGAAACTGCTTCAGTGGCATGAACTAGGACGAGGGGCCGGTTTCATTTAATAGCAACTTTCTTAATATCACTACCAAATTAAAAAAACTGATTTGAGCTCCACCAACGAGAACGCAAAAATTCCCATAAAAATATACATATCTTGGTTAAGAAAAATACGTTCTCGAAACTGCCGAAGGAGAAATCGTGCTGATACGAAAAGAATGTGATTGCCTGAAACTTGTAAGTAATATTACAGGTAAAAAAAGATTTGTCGCACCTGCGTCTTGTACACAGAAGACACGTAGCAGAGAGTCAAGTTTGTTCAGAGATTTTACTAAAAAGGAATCCAATAGGGAAAAAGAGTACTGCACTAAGTGAAAAACAAAGCTGCCGCTATCTATTGGATAGCTTATTGTAATAATGTTTTGCATTATGAAAATCAAAGTGAGGCAATTCTTGGGTATTTGAAGGACTTTTATGCAGAGTGTTTTTTTCATAATTTGGGTATTAAATTTTCTTCATTATTATTATTGCACGAGTTGAACTACGAGTGTAGAAGGCATTTTTGTGCACGAAAATAAACCTCATCCTTCGTTGACTTACTTTTCAGGATATTTAAAAACATTACTTAATAAAACCACTACATTAAAAAAATACGACGAACGCTTAGATTTATGTTATTCTATAGAGCTTATTTTTAAAATTTGGCAACACCTTGCAAAGCCTGTATTTACCAATTGCGTTTCCTAACTACAATATTCATTAATGAAAACAGAGAGATTGCAACTTTTATTTTTTATATTCAGGTAGGCATATCTTTTTAATTATAAACGCTTTTTCCTTTTCTATCTTTTGAAAAATGATGGATTCACGTTTTAAGTCCGCTTACTGTTCTACCGTTGATATTGTGGTGTGTAAAAATTGTCGCATGCGTAATGTAGGCCGCGATGACCTAGCTGCTATCGCGGGTCAGATCGCGCCTCGAGGTGCTTTGCGCAAAACTAGAGCCTTATTCCACTGAGATACCTACCAGAGGCGTGATTATATAGGTAACAACATTTTGTAGAAGCAAAAAACCGTCATTTAGCTAGCAGAGGCAAATGCGCGACCCATCTAACCATGCCATGGGATACACGAGAATTGGTAAAAAAACCTTTTTTGGAACGATTCGAAATTTTGCCGCTTTCATTATAGTCAAGCATAATACGTATGTACATTCATTACAGGAACAGCTTTTTGTTAAGTCTAAGACTAAGGGTAAGTTGCACCATAGTAGAAGTTAAAGTTAAAGTTTTTGTCAAATTTGACAATTTTGACGTCATTTTTTTCCTACTTTAACTGAAATTTGGATGTTTGTTATTGTTAAAGTCAGATGGTGCAACCCACCCTAAGTATCTTTGAGCTTAGCCGTAGCTAGGCAGAAAGACGGACATGGTGAAACTATAAGGGTTCCTAGTTGACTAAGGAGCCCTAATAATGTCAGACTGTAGCTTGCAGTTTAAGTTATTAAAGTTTTACTCTCCTTCCCGCCAAGCAAGCGACTTCAGACACAGATTAAATACACCACACGTAGATAATTATCTACGCTACGCAATATAAAACAAAAACCAACTAACAGAAATGATTTTATTCAAATAAACGTACCTATATCAGAGTTTTTATTATCAGGTCGTGGAAAATCGTAAATAATAAACCAACCAAAATATTATTATTCTGAATAATGTACATGAATGTGAAATGTGAACAATACTGTACTCAAATAATTGTGAGTACCACCAGATCGGAAATTATTTTTACTGAAAATAACCGGCAAGTCCGTAGTTATTATTTTCTACATGTTTCTCTATTTTACAAATAGTAGTTACTACAATACGAATAAAACAAAAATTTTAAAAAGAAACAGACATAGCCAGCAGCCAGATAATAGAGGTATTAGGTATAATCCAGAAATAATATGAATAAGCCTTGCAATAAAATGTATTTTTAGTCTTCGCTCTTTGTGTATTTGTAAAATGTATTGCTTGAAACAATCAGCCTGTAATCCCTAAAAGCTATTACTCATTTTGTATGCTTCATTAAATCCGCACGTATGTTGACTATTCATATGTATCTCGACAAAATTCGTCAAATTAATTAATAATTGTGATTTTATCGTAAGTAGGTGTGGGAGGTGTAACGTGTTCGCTTCATTCATAGGTTAAATGAGTTTTGTTGGCCAGGCGATTATGGTCGTTGGGGCTGTGGGGTAGGGGCTATCTTAGAGGGGGTTGTGTGTGCGGGCAGGAGGTAGTAAATCAGTGGCAGGGCGTCCCGCAAGCGGGACGTATCAGCGTGACATCGCACGCTGTCACCTGCTCGCCGCGCCTCATTTGCGTCCAGGAACAGAGACTGTGGAGTCGTTACTTTCCTTTAAACGATTTAGAAATGGAACATTGAATATAAACGCTCACAACTGTAACCCAAACGGGGCTGTCAGATGCAGACTGATTGCTACCGTAATGGTGAACGGAACTAAATGCATGATCCCTCCTAAAGCTAAAACAAAATAACCAACTTGGTCAACAATTAATATGGCCCTTTGGTCGTGAAATAACGAATTGAACGTCTCAATTATTTAGAGATATAACAATCCAATTATATTGCTTAGGTGAATTACTTACTGGGCAAGAAAAGCGAATAGGTAATGGAATCTAGTGCATGATTTACTTACAAGTTC
This sequence comes from Udea ferrugalis, assembly GCA_950022985.1. Lineage (NCBI taxonomy): Eukaryota > Metazoa > Arthropoda > Insecta > Lepidoptera > Crambidae > Udea > Udea ferrugalis. The sequence continues at coordinate 8,519,359 of OX465533.1, forward strand.
ACATTCCTGCTCTTATAAAAATAGACTTCACATAAATAAGTTTTGACATAAAGTGCAACATTTCTAAAAATATGAATGGAATGAAAACGATTCCGTAGTTAGCACGACACCTACTCATTAAGCTAAGTAACAAGATAGAAATAACTGTTGTTTGTAACTTAAGTGACTTGACGACGAACTAAATCATAAGCGTTAGCTAGTACGGGCTCAAGTTGGCTCGGTGATGTTACGGACTTTACTTTAGAACTTCTAACAGCGAAACTTAATCCTAACTTAATCCTGTTGAGTCTTTGTTTGCGGTATTTAATCGTAATTAAAACTGGTTAGTGATTTTGGGACTTGTAAAATATGTTTCTCAGTAAAGCCTTCATAATTTAAAATTGTTTATAAACTTGCGATAATAAATAGATATTAATCATTAGACATTATTCTAGCCCCGAAATAAGCAAAGGTTAAACTTTAAATCAAATCAAATCAAATTGTTTTCTGCATTCATGACTGTTTGCATAAGATGGCAACAATAGAGTTCCAGTACAACATGTTACCCATTTAGGCATTGCATAACCTAGGAATAACTATAGGCTTCTAACAACGGATTAACTTTTATTTATTTTATAGATAAATAAACAGACAGACTTGTTCATACACACAGATGTTTCTACAGTCAGCATCAAAATGATGTGTGCTAACAGAGTGGCCAAAAAGTTAAAGGTGGTTTGACAAAAGCTCTTTTAATACTGCAATGACAGAGTCGTTCGTCATTTGAAGCGCCACCAAACTCTATAACAAGTGAAAAACTTTTTTAATTCTATAATGATAAGGTTGCTTTTCATAAGAATTTCAGATATTATGCGGGTCCCGGGGAACCCGCAACCTCTAGTTTAGTAACCAACTTCTGAACTATTGCATCAAATCAGTGGGCATAACGTCGGATACTTTCTTCATGCGTACCCTTGCGTACCAGTTAGAATACAAGTACTACCTAAGAGTCTCGTACTCTAAGGTACTGAACGGTGACTAGATAAGGTGTAATTTTGTAGATAAGCATGCTCCATCGTCTATCGCTTTCTTTCAGATGACATCGCTGTCAAATACACTTTTCTTAAATTTCAAATTAAATTTTTCTTTATTCAAGTAGACCATTGCACAGTACTTTCAAATCGTCAAGAATGTTATTTTTAACCACTTAATTAACATACACATAATAAAACGATATATAAAGAATATTTATAATACATGAACATAATGTGACTCTTCCACCGGCGTCAGAAGGTTGTTTCTACTGAGAAGACGCGGCAAGAAACTCAGCAGTTACTCTTTTTAAATCGTCCGATGTTTTACAGTACAAAGTGAATGTTTGAAATTTTTAACAGTACAAAGTCAATGTTTGAATAACAGAATCATATAGTTTTGACATAAAAATAAATAAAACAGAAAGCTAATAAGTAAACTTGGGTAAACTAAGTAAACTTGAGGAGACCAGTTCCCGAAGGTGGTACCTGTTCACAAGTTGACATGTGAGCCAGCCATCATCCCACTCAACCCTATTTTAGGGAATGGAATGACTTATTATAAAGTACCGTCTTACATATTTTAAAATGGTCTTTTGCACCAAAGTAAACAGTTAACCCTACAGCGCTTCTAGGCGGCTCTCACGTAATGCGTCGCAGAATGCCTGGCATCCAGCGAGCTGATTAATGCGAGGGTTAACTGGCGTTGCTAATGTGCATTGTTGCATCCGATACTGGCCTCCTTCAAATACTTCGGAACACTACCGAAGCCTTGGGCAGCCATACGCGAGGTCTTTGATCATGTAAGTACGTTTATTTGTTAAACTGTTTTTTATGAAGATATACACTGCCGCAGTAAAAATACTTGTTTTCTTCCAGGGTGGCACTTGACGCCCTGTCAGCCAAAAAAACTGTTTCACGGCGCGTATAACTTAAAATTTCATGCCGAAATCAAAAACCTCCAATAAACAATATAATAATGAATTAAAAAGGTGGTGCAGGTCTTAGGCAACCCTGCGTTTCCTTAATTGCGTCTGTCCAGTGCAGTACTTGGAGATGTCACTTCCTGGCATACAATACAATACCCATTAAATAATAAACGTGAGGCTGACAGATGGGCATTAAATCTACCAATTTTATTGTATTTTATTTATTAAATAAAAAGTAACTTCCATCTGCATCTCCACGCTTTGAAAGACACGTTAAGCAGTTGGTCCCGGCTGACGTCGTTAGATGTCAGTCGTTAAGCCTAGTCGGAGGTCTTAGGGCGGTTTGATAACATCTGACATTAAGGTTTCTCACTAACCTTACATCCCTCCAACAATCCGCACTGAGCCCGCGTGTTGGAGTATGGCTCGTTCCACCTCATAGTTGAGGTGAGGCCTGTGCCTAGCAGTGGGACATATAAAGGCCGTTTATGTTATGTTAAAAAGTAACTTCACGATGAAAACAGGTACTTCCTAACAGGAGTTTACTCAAGCGCAGCCAATAGGCAAATGAACGCAGGCCGCATCAATCAGTGGCATGACGTGCGCAAAATTGGAAGAGTGCGCAATCCGTCGGCGCTGAATAGATAAATAACAGTTATTTTCGCTCGGGGAGTCGATTAAGGTATTATAATTTCAAATAACAAGTTTATTCCACCTTTGGGGGGTTGAAAATGTGATAATGCAGCTTGTTGGATGGATGTTGCTTCATTTGAAGAGCAATCTTAACAGTAAGTCATCTCTATAACGGAGGTAAAAGCACATTTTTTTTAAACACAATTAATTATTATTTTTGTGGTGAAAGGAAACACAGGAGACTGTATTCCAAGGTGAAAATTAACTAAATCATGAATTATTTAAATGCATAAAAACAAGATATAATAAACGAAAATACGACAACTGGTTAGTGTCAGAGTGAGAAAAAATATGAAATTAACCCAAAAATATCCACTTTAAAACACTCCATCTGATTTCTTCCCATCTGTCATCTGTCTCCAAAGGCCAAGATAAACTTGTTTCCTTTTTATCTATGAATTTCATATTCTAAAATATAGGTTATATCAAATACTTATATATTCAATCACTGTTTTTCTTTACTTTAGAAACGTAAGTATTGATACTAAGTAATGACGAATACCTATGCAGAATTTTATTTATCAAACAAACAAAAAAATAGTAACTGTAAAAGAGGAAACTTTGAAAGCAGACATTATACACTCTATACGAATAACATCGTAACCCAGACCATGTACTCAGAGTTACGATGTTGTTCACAGGGTGCGATCACCGTGTGCTTCCAAAAGCCAATAATTTGTTGTCAAAACAGCCAACGATTGAAAATACTTGTCACGAAAATGGTGGTCGGCTTTGCTTCGGGAACTCTGTAAAAACATTGACCCGAGTCTAGAGTAATCCTGGTTAAAAATGTCAAACAGAACGTTTTCAACCTGGCTCGATATAATCCAGGATTAAGCCGTCTATTGTACTGTTACCAACAAAGTTTCCTGGCTCACAATTATTATTTATACGTTAGCAGTTAGAGAAGCCGTGCCAACTTCCACGTGAACAGTTGAGAATTACGCACGAGACCTAAGATAACAATAATAATGTACATGAGCTGACCGAATTTGAGCTTTAGGGTCGTGTAACAGGGGTTAGGGCGTTTCGGGGGTAATACAATGCCGGGTAGATTGCGAATGACATGTCTTATGGGCCGAGAGGTTGGGGCTAACTAAACACATCTTTTTAATTGAAAATTAATAATTAGCTATCTTAAACGCCTTTGAAGTCTGGGAATATGATTTCTCATTAGTAATTCTTTTTAAGAATTTGCCCCATGTTGCCAGTTAAGGGGACTAGTAGAGCTAAATCCAAGTTTTATAGTAACGAAAATTAAGTGTTACACTTCGGTGATCCAGATGAAAAAAATATGTCGTATTCTTGAGGATTCAAGGGTTGGTTTTATCAATTTGAAAACACGAATTAACAAATTCGGCTCGATAGAAAAAAATCGCAAAGATGGGTCTAAAAAAATTTTAGAATGAAAAAAAACTGTACTAAACATCATGCTATCATTCTGTTCTTTTCACAGAATGTGTGTTTTATAAAATACTAGAGCGTGCTCATTTTAGTTTTGTGATTTAATGCGTATATTTTCCAAAAAACACCAATAATTGATTTCAAGCAAATTGCGTGTGCGTGTGTGCGTGAAACGCCGTGTACAGACAGTACCGGCCGTGGCCTGATGCTAGACGGACGTGTCGCGCATTGCGCTCCGCATTTGAATAATATTTAATTGCTTAGTAATCACTGTTAGAATATTGCGTATGCTATAATAATGCATGGGACACGAAAACTCACCAAAAAGTCAACAAAAACGTCTTATAAAATGAATTAATTAATAAATTACCATAAAATGGACAATGCTTTAAACTAAGCGCTATTTTCGTGCGGAGTTATGGTCGACGCGGTGGAGGAACATGATTGATACACAGCCGTTAATAGCTTCATCTCATGGTCGCAAGTTCAAATCCCGGTTTTCTTATTGTATTATGTTTGGTTTTTTTTTTGTATCATAATCAAGCTTTATCCTACGAACAAAAGTTTGATTATGATTAGAATGAAAGTTATTTGGCAATTTTAATAACAATAAAACGTTATTTGTATATAGTTTTATTTCCAATAACAACTTTAATTTTCAATCAGAATTTTGAAAGTAGCCACATGAAAGTTTCTTGCCGGTTCTTCTCAGTTGAGTTCGAACAACTTTCCGACACCGGTGGTTGAGTCACATTATGTTTGTGTAGTGTGCATTTATTTAAAAGTATTCAAGTCTATATGGACTATGCTATAAACTAACCGCTATTTTCAAAGATAACAGATGTCGACGCGGTGGCGGAACGCAATTATGAGACAGCCGATATACTATTTAATCTTATGGTCCCGAGTTCAAATCCATGGTTTATTTTTTGTATTTATTTATTTAGTATTTAAGTCTATTCTTAGTATATTTTTGGTTGTTTGATTGTATGGGACATGAAAACTCACCAAAAAGTCAACAAAGTCGTCTTATCTTTTTATTTTTGGGATTCAATGGTATATTTTCCAAAAAACGCCATACTGTTCAATTGGTTCTCAGGCACAGTGCGTGTGCGTGTGTGCGTGAGACGCCGTGTAGCGACAAGCGAATTCGAGTAGCGACGAGTACCGGCCGAGGCTGTTGGTTGGACGTGTGAAGCATTGCTTAGCTGAAATAATATTTTATTATTTTTTCAAAAGTACTCGATTATTGTGTACACCAACACGGGTGGGCCACGAAAACTCGTTAAAAAAAAAAAAAAATGTCTTATATAAGGAACGCCCGAAGAATGCACGATGCTATAAGGTTAGCGGTATTTTCGTTAGCTTCAGTAGACAACACAGTCAGTGCAGTAAACTTAGAATAATTGTAATTATTATAAGGCAGTGAAGTAGGTATTCAAGGTCCTACTAGTAGTTGCCATCCTAATCAAGCTATATTTTTAATTTATAGCCTTTGAATAAACTAAAAGGAGGAAGATATAGGTACCCGCGTACTAAAAGTGGCTCTACAAAAGTAGGACCTAATTTTAGCCCATATGACAGAAACGGCCCCGCGGTCCAAACATAAGCAAGTCCGACGGACCAACTTATAAAAATAGGTCCAATTGACCTAGTTTCAAAAGTAGCTTCAATGAACCTACTTTCGTAAATTGGTTCAATGGACCTGCTCTCGAAAAGACCGAGGCTTGTCACATAAAACAAAGATTGCAATGCCACTTTTCAAAAGTAAGTAAGAGTTTAATTTGATAAGAAAGTTACTATACTTCTAATACTTCAGATGGTCAGATTGACGAGTTTGGTTCAATGTTAGTGAACGCTCTGCATCTGGCAAAATTATTTAGTAGTCTCAGGTTGTGAAACCATAGATCTATATAATGCATAGACAGGTATCATGTATATTCATATTCATTTATTCACTATAAATTTGTAACAGAAAGTACAAGGATAGCAGTAAAATTGTAGATGGTAGGCATAAATTCACCTTTTCAAGGTATTGTGAATTTACACATAAAAAATAAAAAACGAATTATAACATTAACAAAAACAAAAAAAAATAACAAAGCAACTAGAATATTTAAAAATCTACAAATCTATCTATGTCTACAGGCGTACAAAAAAAAAAAAAGTAAGAGGTGCCAGTCAAACGAAATGTATGATTTCGATTTTTTATTGTTATTTAGCTTCAAAGTATTCTTTGATGCTATAAGAAGAATTATCAATGAGCATGTTCCTAAGCTTAGTTTCAAACTCTTTGCCTTGCACAGCTTTCAAGGAGTTTGGTAAATGGTTGTAGACTTTTATTGCCATGTAATAAGACCCATTATTAAGCAGTGACAGCTGAACTGGTGGCGCCACTATGTCGTTCTTCCGGCGAGAAATGTAGCGACTTGGCTTGTCGCAGTATTTCTGGAAATAATGATGCTTGCATGCTGCGTAAAACTGAAAACTGAAAATGTGGTAAGATAGAAAAAAAAAGGAATAGCACTGAGGAAAAGGTATGCCAAGAAAAAGAGACGACTGGTTTACACTCAAAAAGAAATGATAAACACTTTGGCCAGGAATGCGGAAACCCTGATGTGCCGGAGGAGATATACAATAAAATGAGAGAAAACTTCTTGAAAAATTTGAAAAGACCTGACGAAGAGCGAGCTACGGTGGAAAGAAAAACTATTTTGCAAAGAGCCAACGGAGAATGGCTTGAAATGAGACGAAATGGCACATTGAATATCGACATAAAGCTTGAGAGAGCGCGACTGATAAAATCCACGCTCCGATCAGTACCGGCTCAGATTCAAAATCCCGAGTGCTTTCAGCTCGAGCTTCAAAACCGCTTCGAAGCCCTTGAGAACAGCATCGATGTGGACGATCAATACAACATGGTGGTGGATACCGTCCGTACGGTAGGGTCCAAGCACTTTAAAACCCGCCGTCCAAAGTCAAAGAAACTATCCAGCCAGACTCTCCTACTCATGGATCAGAGAAACGCAATGCGGCTACAGAACTCAGCGGATGCCCTGCGTTATCGGCAACTCAATAGACAGATATCTAAGTCTTTGACGAGCGACCTTCGCCAATTTAATACCCAGTGTATTAAAGAGGCCATTGAGCGGAACAAAGGCTCCAAAGTGTTCGCCAGAGATCTGTCTATTGGGCAAAGCCAACTGACGAGGCTGAAAACTGAGGCAGGTAGCATCATTACGTCAACACCTGAAATCCTGAGGGAGATTGAGAGTTTCTATGGACAGCTGTATTCCACTCAAACACCGGTTGAAAGCAAGGCTAAAGACCCTAGAGCCAAGCTTACCCGACACTATACCGAAGATATCCCGGACGTCAGCCTGTATGAGATTAGGATGGCTCTCAAGCAGCTTAAAAACAACAAGGCGGCGGGTGATGACGGAATCACAACAGAGCTTCTGAGAGCGGGCGGTCGGCCGATACTCAAGGTCCTCCAGACGCTCTTCAGCTCTGTCATCCTCGAGGGCAGAACGCCAAAGGCATGGGGCAGGAGCGATGTGATGCTGTTTTTCAAGAAGGGTGACAAAACTCTCTTGAAGAACTACAGACCCATATCGCTTCTGAGCCATATCTATAAGTTGTTTTCGAGAGTCATTACGAATCGTCTCGCTCGCAGGTTTGACGACTTCCAACCTCCCGAACAAGCCGGGTTCCGAAAAGGCTATAGTACCATAGACCACATTCATACGCTGCGGCAAGTTATACAGAAGACCGAAGAGTATAACTTGCCACTTTGCCTGGCGTTTGTGGACTATGAGAAGGCCTTTGATTCGATTGAGACCTGGGCAGTGTTGCAGTCTCTCCAAAGGTGCCAAATAGACTACAGGTACATCGAGGTGCTAAGGTACCTATACCAGAACGCCACCATGTCGGTCCGATTACAGAACCAGAACTCTAATCCGATCCAACTACATCGAGGCGTGAGACAAGGAGACGTTATTTCTCCGAAATTGTTCATAGCTGCGTTGGAGGTTATTTTCAAGCTTCTGGACTGGAAAGGACGCGGCATCAACATCAATGGCGAGTACCTAACACACCTACGATTCGCCGATGATGTAGTTCTTATGGCTGAGACCTTGGAAGACCTGAACATAATGCTCGAAGATCTCGGTAGTGCTTCCCAAAGAGTGGGTCTTAGGATGAACATGGACAAGACGAAAATCATGTTCAATGCCCATGTTGCACCTGCTCCGGTTAACGTTGGGAACATTACACTCGAAGTTGTTGACCACTATGTTTACCTGGGACAGGCAGTCCAGTTAGGTAAGTTAAACTTCGAGAAAGAGATCTCTCGTCGAATCCAGCTCAGATGGGCAGCGTTCGGGCAGCTCCGGCATATATTCGCGTCCGAAATACCTCAGTGTCTCAAGACGAAAGTCTTTGACCAGTGTGTGTTGCCAGTAATGACATATAGGAGTGAGACGTGGTCGTTTACTATGGGTCTCATAAGAAGGCTCAAAGTCACCCAGCGAGCAATGGAGAGAGCGATGCTTGGTATTTCCCTGCTTGATCGAATCAGAAATGATGAGATCCGCAGGAGAACTAAGACAACCGACATCGCTCGAAGGATTGCATCGCTGAAGTGGCAGTGGGCGGGACACATAGCGCGGAGAACCGATGGCCGTTGGGGCGGAAAGGTTCTCGAATGGCGACCGCGTACCGGACGACGTTCCGTGGGCAGGCCCTCCACAAGGTGGACCGACGATCTGGTCAAGGTCGCGGGAAGCCGCTGGATGGGGACAGCGCAGGACCGATCGTTGTGGAGATCTTTAGGGGAGGCCTATGCTCAGCAGTGGGCGTCGTTCGGCTGATATGATGATATTCTGGTGACTCTAGTGGATTGAATTCTGCAACTCAGATACGACTCAACAAGTTTCAGTACGTTACCTCTTATACCATACGCAGACAGTTTTTTTCATAATATACTCGTACCATGGTCAACACAATGCTTTTGTTAAGTCCATGTACAGGGCGCATGTCAACTAAAACCAACCTGTTCCTCGGCAAAGATATTTTTCAAAATAGTTACTCAAGGAGCTTTAAATCACTCGCTCAAATATTTTCGAAATGACTGGCACCAATGCTATTGATCTATAACATGTAATATCACGTCTATTACCCTTCTTGAAAAGAGGTACAATGATTGTACCTCTTTTCAATCTTTTTTAATTTATTAGGAAAGGTGCTTTTTGAAATACAATTGTTAATAATGTGACTTAAAATGTGAGATAATTTGATTGGTATTTGTTTTAATATTTCTGTAGTTTTGTCATCATAACCAGTGCTTTTACTATTTTTCAAAATTATAGGTAAATATTATTATAATAAGCATGTCATCTCGCTTTTCCAGAATAACATGATTCATATCCACAACTATCACCTAAATAGCTTCAATTAAACGACATAATTCTTAAAACTAACCCATGCTTAGCCATCACTAAATATTTGAGCTTAAAACTAAACGTTGTACTTTTTATACGCTTACATTAACCGGAAAAATGGCCAGAAAGTGAAAACTTGACTACAGTCCATTTTACTATTCTGTTACAAGTCATAACATAAAAATTTAAAAATTAATAAAAAATAATGTGATCCCACCGAATAAAAGTTTTAACATTTAATTAAATGAGTTCTATTTCTTATTCACAGCCATCCATACAATTACTAAATACTAGGTATTTATTATCCATACAATTATTTTTTTATGTACGTACTAGGCTAGTACTCTTTTTTGATTGAAATACAAAATATTCACCGATGGTCTCATTATTATTTTAATATTTTGTTTTTATACCCAGTGTCACTTTTACAGTAAATACTAATCCAACAATACCTCTCTAGTTAAATTTCCATCAACCCACAAATATCTAGTACTTCCTACTAATCCTACTTCCTACTAATATTATAAAGGCGAAAGTTTGTATGTGTGGATGTGCCGTGTTGCTCTTTCACGTAAAAACTACTGAATGGATTTTAATGAAACTTTTGTTTCTCGACTTAAGAACACGCAGACAAAATCGCGGGCGGCCGCTAGTAATAAATAAAATAAATGTCTTGTCTATTTTGTTGTTTGATCTATGGGTGCTTTAATGTAATATCAAAAGTAAAGTAAAATTATCAATTGTTTTTAGGTCATGAATGATATCATTAAATATCATTATTTACAATTGATAATTCGTTATGTTTCCTGAAATGAACTTATTTCTTTGTTTTTTTATTTTTTTAGAAAATTCTCACACACTGTCACAGTGTTCGTTGCCAAACTCATCCGAAACGGCTTGGGCGATTTTAATAAAATGTTATGATGTACCTACGGTGGCTGGCACATCACGCTACCGATTTCCGGTCAGTCCTCCTTGCTCTATTGCAAAGAAATGTCATTTGGCAAGAGCGAGAGACAAAACGGAAATGGAGTAACCTGATGTGCTGTTGACTGTACATACCTACGTTTGTTAAATCTGAGATATGCCATAAACTATTTTATAGACCTGTTTTTTTTGGAGTCCAGGTGGACGAAGTCTCTGGTGGCAGCTAGTTAGTTAATAGGTATAATGTAACAATAGAGGTGAAATTCCTTCCGGTCGTAATTAATTTATTATTGACTAGGTTTTACTTAGGTTAAAAAAAGAATAATATATCTTTATAAATTGTAGCACATGATTCCGATTCATAAGCTGTATACTGCTCTGCTGCTATTGATTAAAGCATAACGAAAAGTATACATAGGTATAAGGGCCGGCGCCGACTATCGGCATCGGCACGCTTCAGGCTTTTAAGGTGGCAAATAGTAATATACTCTAACATAATAGCAATAAAGTAGAAAATGCCGAAACAGAAACAGAACAAATGCATTTTGTTTTTACGAGAACACATCACGGAAATTTCTACTTTATTGCCATAATGTTGAAGTATATTGCTATTTGCCACCTTAAAATCCTGAAGCGTGCCGATGCCGATAGTCGGCGCCGGCCCTAACCTGCCCAAGAGTATGAAGAATAATTGTTTCAAATTTCGTTAAAAAAGTCGTCGAGTAGTTTTTGTTCAGACAAAAAATTTACTGATTGCATTTTTGGCATCAGTAAAATTCTTAATCACCTCTTGATTGTTAATTTTTAAATTTATTTCATGTACAGAGATGAGTGACATCTCTTGGAAAAATGGCGAGATCTCATTGTAGTTTTATGTTGACACGGTAGTTTCATGTTGCGCCGATAGATGGCGATATACCGGTTGTCTATGTGTGTGTGTCTAAATTCTCGATTTCAGTTAGGTCTAGTAGTCCTCTTAAATTACCGTCCTAATATCTACGAGTATATATTTTACATAATGTGCTTTGTCCACTATCACTTACATTACTGTGGAACCGTTAAATAATAGGCCATGTTTATTGGTTTACACTGATGGACTACTATCATTTTCAGTAAATAATAAGTACATGACAACTTTATGACATTGTCTTTCAAAAAATGAGGAGATATTCAGCGTTTTTTTCTAACCACTTCAATCAAATCAGCAATTAGTTTTTCTTCTACTATGAATAAACGCTTCCTTCATGATTAAACTCGGTAAATGTAGCAAAGAGACTAAGTAATAAATAATACTCTTAAGAAGCAGAAAATTAACTAAACAGTTTATGCCTTTCATACTCAAATTTGATGCCGGCTCCCAGCCTGTAAGTGTCTCATTGTGTAGATTTCCAGTAAGTAAGCATTTTAGTATCTAGCTTTGAATAGGGTTTGAGGTTATGTTATGTTAGATCCAAATGCGGGGCTTCCTTGAATAATAATTACATAGACATAAGGGTTTTGTTGCTCCGATCACACTAGCATGATAATATGCCTAAACATATTGACTTTCCAAATTATTTTCATTCCAACGATTAACTCATGCTTTTATTTTTGGAAGGATTAAATTAAATACATAAAAGACGTTTTAAAATGTATTTTCCGAGTGTCTTGATTTTTTTATAAAATAGGCAAAGGTGGCCTGTTGCTATCAAAGGTTAACGGAACATTCAGCAGCCCGCATTTCACCACAACCGAACTTAATTCATTCAAGTAATTATTCAAAACTGTGCTTATTTAGGAGATAGTTAGGTATTTTTTCATTTATTAAATGAAATCTTTATCTTAGTAGATGCTGGGATCAGCAGATGTCAGTTATCATTATTTACGAATTAGAACCAGTAAGAAACCCAGTAGTTAATCCAATCAATCTGTTTGTTCACTACTGAGAGATAATTAAAGCCAGATTTGGACCTAGATTAATTAAAATCTTATTGTTCTGCGGCCGACAGGTTCTTACAAATACAATAGGGCTGCCGACATTCAATGTGGAAGTAGCCAGCCCGAAGCCTTTGGCGAAGAGAACATGACAGACGGACATTTAGATTATAAATGACAGATATCAGACCTTTGCTAAAGGTAAAATGCTTCTAGATTTCTGTAGACGGAAATAGAAAAACTTTGATTCAGCTGTCATAATAATAAGCACAGTTCAAATTCTTAAAGATATTGTCAATCCACAAATTAGTAGACAATACAATTATTACTTTAGAATCGCCAAGCCTGATTTTGTTAACCACAGAAAATAAACAGATTAAAACTCGCAATTCGGCGTGCGAATATACGTCCCACTGCTGGGCACAGGCCTCACCTCAACTACTTTTTTCGGAGACAGTTAGGTATATTATATCTATATTTTAAATGAGATGCTTATCCCAGTAGATGCTGGGAGTAGATGTCAGTAATCATTATTTACGAATTAGAACTAGTAAGAAACCCAGCAGTTAATCCAATCAATCTGTTTGTTCACTGATAACTAAGAGATAATTAAAGCCAGATTTGGACCTAGATTAACTAAAATCTTATTGTTCTGCGGCCGACAGGTTCTTACAAATACAATAGGGCTGCCGACATTCAATGTGGAAGTAGCCAGCCCGAAGCCTTTGGCGAAGAGAACATGACAGACGGACATTTGAATTATAAATGACAGATATCAGACCTTTGCTAAAGGCAAAATGCTTCTAGATTTCTGTAGACGGAAAGAGATAAACTTTGATTCAGCTGTCATAATAATAAGCACAGTACATATTCTTAAAGGTATTGTCAATCCGCAAATTAGTAAACATTACAATTATAAAGTACTTTAGAATCGCAAAGCCTGATTTTGTTAACCACAGAAGATAAACAGATTAAAACTCGCAAAATAGCATAGGCAGCACTCCTTTTTTAAGTGCAATAACATAAACATGAACGGCCTAAATATGCGTCTCACTGCTGGGTACAGGCCTCACCTCAACTATATATGAGTTGGAACGAGCCATACTCCAACACGCGGGCTCAGTGCGGATTGTTGGAGGGGTGTAAGGTTAAGCCCAATGAATAATTAATAAATGAACAGCATACTAAAATACTGTGACTTAATCACCGATGTCAGCCAATTGGCTTGATCATCAAGATTGTGAGAGCTTGACGTTGCTGAAAAGTGTGGGCGTCTAACTCCCAAGACTAGGCAGTCTCCAACCAGCGCATACCAGAGTGGGACTGCGTATTCGAGGCAAAAGACAGAAAATACGTTCATTCACTCAGAACATCGTAAATTTCGTATAAAATAATAACTATCGCTTTGATTTCCTAGATCTAGCGCGGTACCAAATCGAATCTCATAATTTCGTTCTTGATTGAAATTGTATCTATCACGTTACCCACTTGTGCTAATTTCCATTCGCCATTCGTTGTTTGAGAGCTTTACGAACACACAAAAACTTAAATTGTGCTTGAAAATAATATCCTTTCAGCTTGTCTGTGGTCGGGTAAATAAAAGTCATTGCGTAATAAAATATCAGCCAAAAGTAATTAACGAACCGACTCCCTGCAGTTCATTCAGAAATCCAACATTCAGCTCGCATCGGAATGTAAGTATGTCACCCGGCGAGTAAAAAAGAATCCCCTCGAAAACATAAATGGAATTAAAAGGCCAAGTTGCTTTCTAGATATTACTCACTTTTGCTATAGTATAAAAGGCATTTAATGTAATTTAGGTAAATGATTTCAAAATTAGACACATTTCTAGTAATAAATAGAGTAATAACAAATTGTTTAAATTGATCAATAGTCTCGACCTTACACCCCTCCAACGATCCGCACTGAGCCCACGTGTTGGAGTATGGCTCGCTCTACCTCATAGTTGAGGTGATGCCTGTGCCCAGCAGTGGGACGATCAATGGTCAACAAATCCCACCAATTAAACTGAATGCTACCGCACTGCAGACCGCGTGGGTCAGTACGGAGTTTTAGTCCGATGAGTAAGACTTCAAAAGTGGATGTCATGATTTCCTTCTTGTTTCTCTACCTAACTGTTGACTGGCTTTCAGCTATTAGGCCGCCTAAATTGTCTATGCTTACATGTTTAATTTCTTATATCATTGTCTTGTAATTGTTTTCTCTGTGTAGTGTATCATATCTTTACCACACTTATTTTACAAAAAACGGTCAATAAGATCTGAAAAGTAACAAGAGTAAGGAAGACAGCTGTGTTGGCAATAGTTGCGCTACAAATGTTTTTAGTTGAATGAAAATGTTCTTCAGCCTCTCTGCTCACGGTCATCGGTACAGTTGTAGTGGCCTGATTTGTTGCTTCGCACTTACGTGTGATCAATTCAATCCATTTTCTACTACTCTATTCATTACTGTATGCATCTGTTAGCATAAGCTCCAAACAAATTCGGTCATTACAACCGAACGCCACTGCACCGTCACTGATGCGGCGATGATCTTGTGTGTCAGTGCGACGCTGCACCTTTGTGACATTATGTGCTACTTTTTAATCATTGCTACAATCAGTTTTTATAGTGCTTGGCAAATCCAATGCCGTGCTCCCGACTCAGCTCAACCCGCCGCCGGCAGCGGGATGTTTCACACCAAAATGAAATATTTTATTACGCGCAACAAAGGCGCCGCGACATTCCAGCGGGGACCTTACACAACAATGTACTCAGATTTTTAGTAATTCGCAAGTGTGAACGAGCTTTTTTATGTGTTTTTGTATCTGCCACGCGCCAACTTCGTGACGTCACAACGTTAATATTGTGACATTGTGTTTATTTATTCAACCTACGGCTCGCTGTTTGGTTTTCTGATGTGTACTCGGCGGTACAAGCGGTGTTTTCGTTCCATCGGGTACATTTATTTTTCGACAGCAAAAAGCAGAGTTTGTAAGAAAAACAGTGATTCGCGTCAGATATCTTTTAATTATATCGTCATTGATAAAAATGAATTGATTCAGTGTATTTTCTTGGTAAAGGTCAGGCATAGCAACTTCTAGCATTATTGAAGAAGTGTTGCAACATAGAACTACTTTCTTCATCAGTCATTCCTGATTTCGACTTCATAGCTCTCTCACACTTGACAGCTCTCTCCATTGCGTTTTGAGTGTGCTCTCTTATGACGCCCAGTACGTAAGTGACCATGCTTGATTCGTAAGTCATCACTGGTAACACATTGGTTGAAGACCTTTGTCTTACGGCACTGTAGTATTGTGGAAAAGAACAGGCTACATTTAAAACGTGTACCCTGATAATTTCCCTTACAAGAATTCGTGCTGACCGCTCCAACGTAGCAAACCGAAGCCGCTGTTTTGTATTAAATGCCCTTATTCACTTGTATCCACTCCGTAAAATGTATTGACAAATACGCATGAGCGCTTAATGGTTTAATTCAAGTGTTACAGCGGAGTGGAAGCGATCTGCAAATAGGCTGCGGTTGTGGTCGCGGCCGCTCTATGCGGAGTGCGGTGCTACCCCACTAAGGGGATAGTGCGCCCGCTAATCATTATTACTATTGAGTTTTGATGAGTTACACCTGTCACATTAAATTAAATATCTCTGAGAAATATTTAAGGGAAGCAACGATATTTGGTTTATTCAGGAATTTTTGGTAATAGGGATGGATATTATAACGCATTATCTTCTTTTAAGGATAGAAAACCCAAAAAAAATTTAATTTCAAAGGTAACTCACCACGAGGGAAGTGAGTACCATAGCTGATTCGATCTCAGAGCGAAATGTTGAGGAACATAGTAGCCCCATACCTAATGTAACGTACCTAAGTGACCATGCTTAGAGTCGTAAGTCAGCAAAAATAACACACAATCAGCGTCTATCCGGATAATTTCTCTTCCAAGAATTCGTGCTGACCGCTCCGACGCAAGTAGCAATCCGAAACCGCTGTTTTGTATTAAATGCCCTTATTCACTTGTATCCACTCCGTAAAATGTATTGACAAATACGCATGAGCGCTTAATGGTTTAATTCAAGTGTTACAGCGGAGTGGAAGCGATCTGCAAATAGGCTGCGGTTGTGGTCGCGGCCGCTCTATGCGGAGTGCGGTGCTACCCCACTAGGGGGATAGTGCGCCCGCTAATCATTATTATTATTGAGTTTTGATGAGTTACACCTGTCACATTTGATTAAATATCTCTGGGAAATATTAAAGGGAAGCACCGATATTTGGTTTTATTTTGGATTTTTTGAAATAGAATTATGGATAACACATTATCTTCGTAATAAAGATGGAAAATCCAAAAAAGGCATTCGGTCTTGGCATAATCAAAAAGCTATTTTCATCATTATTGAAAGTCAAATAGTACCTAAGTGACCATGCTTGATTCGTAAGTCATCACTGGTAACACATTGGTTGTAGACCTTTGTCTTACGGCACTGTGGTATTGTGTAAAAGAACAGGTTACATATAAAACGTCTACCCTGATAATTTCCCTTACAAGAATTCGTGCTGACCAGTCGGAGCAAGTAGCAAACCGAAACCGCTGTTTAGTATTAAATGCCCTTATTCACTTGTATCCACTCCGTAAAATGTATTGACAAATACGCATGAGCGCTTAATGGTTTAATTCAAGTGTTACAGCGGAGTGGAAGCGATCTGCAAATAGGCTGCGGTTGTGGTCGCGGCCGCTCTATGCGGAGTGCGGTGCTACCCCACTAGGGGGATAGTGCGCCCGCTAATCATTATTATTATTGAGCTTTGATGAGTTACACCTGTCACATTTGATTAAATATCTCTGGGAAATCTTTGAGGGAAGCAACGATGTTTGGTTTTATTTAGGAATTTTTGATATAGAATTATGGATAACGTATTATCTTCTTTTTAAAAATGGAAAACCCAAAAAAAACATTCGATCTTGGCATAATCAAAAAGCTAGTTTCATCATTATCAAAAGTCCAACAGTACCTAAGTGACCATGCTTGATTCATAAGTCATCTCTGGTTACACATTGGTTGTAGACCTTTGTCTTACGGCACTGTGGTATTGTGTAAAAGAACAGGTTACATATAAAACGTCTACCCTGATAATTTCCCTTACAAGAATTAGTGCTGACCGCTCCGACGCAAGTAGCGAACCGGAACCGCTGTTTTGTATTAAATGCCCTTATTCACTTGTATCCACTTCGTAAAATGTATTGACAAATACGCATGAGCGCTTAATGGTTTAATTCAAGTGTTACAGCGGAGTGGAAGCGATCTGCAAATAGGCTGCGGTTGTGGTCGCGGCCGCTCTATGCGGAGTGCGGTGCTACCCCACTAGGGGGATAGTGCGCCCGCTAATCATTATTATTATTGAGCTTTGATGAGTTACACCTGTCACATTTGATTAAATATCTCTGGGAAATATTAAAGGGAAGCACCGATATTTGGTTTTATTTAGGATTTTTTGAAATAGAATTATGGATAACACATTATCTTCGTAATAAAGATGGAAAATCCAAAAAAGGCATTCGGTCTTGGCATAATCAAAAAGCTATTTTCATCATTATTGAAAGTCAAATAGTACCTAAGTGACCATGCTTGATTCGTAAGTCATCACTGGTAACACATTGGTTGTAGACCTTTGTCTTACGGCACTGTGGTATTGTGTAAAAGAACAGGTTACATATAAAACGTCTACCCTGATAATTTCCCTTACAAGAATTCGTGCTGACCGCTCCGACGCAAGTAGCAAGCCGAAACCGCTGTTTTGTATTAAATGCCCTTATTCACTTGTATCCACTCCGTAAAATGTATTGACAAATACGCATGAGCGCTTAATGGTTTAATTCAAGTGTTACAGCGGAGTGGAAGCGATCTGCAAATAGGCTGCGGTTGTGGTCGCGGCCGCTCTATGCGGAGTGCGGTGCTACCCCACTAGGGGGATAGTGCGCCCGCTAATCATTATTATTATTGAGTTTTGATGAGTTACACCTGTCACATTAGATTACATATCTCTGGGAAATCTTTGAGGGAAGCAACGATGTTTGGTTTTATTTAGGAATTTTTGATATAGAATTATGGATAACGCATTATCTTCTTTTTAAAAATGGAAAACCCAAAAAAAAACATTCGATCTTGGCATAATCAAAAAGCTAGTTTCATCATTATCAAAAGTCCAACAGTACCTAAGTGACCATGCTTGATTCATAAGTCATCTCTGGTTACACATTGGTTGTAGACCTTTGTTTTACGGCACTGCGGTATTGCGGAAAAGAACAGGTTACATTTAAAACGTCTACCCTGATAATTTCCCTTACAAGAATTAGTGCTGACCGCTCCGACGCAAGTAGCGAACCGAAACCGCTGTTTAGTATTAAATGCCCTTATTCACTTGTTTCTACTCCGTAAAATGTATTGACAAATACGCATGAGCGCTTAATGGTTTAATTCAAGTGTTACAGCGGAGTGGAAGCGATCTGCAAATAGGCTGCGGTTGTGGTCGCGGCCGCTCTATGCGGAGTGCGGTGCTACCCCACTAGGGGGATAGTGCGCCCGCTAATCATTATTATTATTGAGCTTTGATGAGTTACACCTGTCACATTTGATTAAATATCTCTGGGAAATATTAAAGGGAAACAACGATATTTGGTTTTATTTAGGATTTTTTGAAATAGAATTGTGGATGACGCATTAACTTCCTATTAAAGATGGAAAACCCAAAAAAACATTTTAAATAAACAGCTAGTTTTATCATTATCAAAAGTCAAATATTTATTTTGAGGGTTGAAGGTACATAAACTGGAGGCACAAACATTGATGGAACAATGGATTACAGCTAAAATATAGTAACTTGATTCAGCCGCTGTAGCATTGGCGTCTTTTGATTACTCCAAGAACGCCCAGACCCGAACGTGTTTGCCATATTTGGAGTTTATGAAGGCTCACGACTGGCTCGTCTAATTGATCTACTCGTCGTTCCGTACATATTTTGAACTACACACGGTTTTCGCGAGTTGTCACTTTTTACACGTCCTCTTCCCCCGGAATTGGTTTATTCATATTTTTTTATTTAACTTAAGTAATATTTTCTTCATAATAGGTTTGTGGGTAATTTAGTTAAGCCAAGTTAAACAAATAATTGGGACTTAAAGATATCGCTGCCTCCTTCGCTGCGTTTGGCTTTCAAATTCATTCCTAAATGGGTACCTAAATAAACTAAAAAGTAATACATATGTCACCTTGCAAAGAAATACAATCCGTCTGTTCGGGAGAGCCAAGCAGAGCAGGTTACCACAAATTGTCCAATTTCCTCAAGAGTCTGGTGATAGGGTTTGAGACAGATTGAGGAAATTCGACGCTCTCTGTACATGTTTGCAAAAAACTATTTCCCTCAAATTCGGTCGCGGGTTTGATCCCCGCCCAGTACAAACATTGGTGGTTATTCACAAGTCTGGTGGTATTGGTCTATGTGTTTCGTATGTATGTTAAGTACTGTATTTATTTTTATTTACACACACACACAATGCACAATTGGCATAAGATTGCCTATTCTGTTATTTCAATCATTATCACTGTTGTTAGCCGTTAGCCATAATTTAATTTACCAGTCCTTAAATTAACATGAAACCGTGAGGGAAGCTGCGTGTTATTCCCAATACAAGTCTCCCAGACTACTTAAAGGGGAAAACTGGGCTAAGTACGGTAACAAAAACTTTCGTTAATAAAGGTTTATTTTTTATTTATAAAAAGACGTTTTTAAGTATGTTTGGCCGGTGACCAAGCTTTGGTTAAGTTTCGGGCTAGACGACGCTGTGTAGAATAATGTCCAATTGTTATTTTTCTTCGTCTATCGTTTACTTGGTTTTAAAATAAGTGAATGTATACATTAGACGATCAGTTATTCGGCAAAATAGCTTCCGCAAGCATGTACGGGGTCTAAAGAATGAATTCCGCCGAGTTACCCAGCCGCCCAAAGTTCGTTATTCCCGCCCGATTAAGATGCAATCTCCGATCCAGGTGCACGCTGCATCGAGTAACTAAATAGAGCCTCGCAATGAATCACCCTAACTGTTTCCCGATAAGGAGCCGTCCTTGCCCTGGACGGGCGGTAGGGTCACCATTTGTCAGGATTCCGGTGAATGACGCCGGTGGTGGCGCGCTCGCCTTCGATGGATCACGACCTGCAAGGGATGTTCCGTTAGATCTGATAAAGTAAAGAAAAAATTCAAGGTCAAAAAGGAATTGTCATTGTTAGGTTAAAAGATGTGAATCCCTAAACTCACATCTGCAACAACAAAGATCGTGCATAGGGTAACAAAAACACGGATATCCGCGCTAAGACTATGTTATTTTGAAGCTTGTAGAATTACGCTACGTATCTAATTAGACGCTACTGTGGTGAAGATTCGCGTATAGGTGTATTTTTGCACTTATATACATAAATAAATCTCGTGTCGCGTGTACGGGACCTAAAGAATGAATTCCGCCGAGTAACCCAGCCGCCCAAAGTTCGTTATTCCCGCCCGATTAAGATGCAATCTCCGATCCAGGTGCACGCTGCATCGAGTAAGTAAATAGAGCCTCGCAATGAATCACCCTAACTGTTTCCCGATAAGGAGCCGTCCTTGCCCTGGACGGGCGGTAGGGTCACCATTTGTCAGGATTCCGGTGAATGACACCGGTGGTGGCGCGTTCGCCTTCGATGGATCACGACCTGCAAGGGATGTTCCGTTAGATCTGATAAAGTGAAGAAAAAATTCAAGGTCATAAAGGAATTGTCATTGTAAGGTCAACAGATGTGAATGTAGAGGCAATAAAAAAAACGTGAATAAGGGTAACGAAAACACACGGGAATCCGCTCTAGGACCGATGATTTTATAATGAAAATAGATAGGCTACTTGTGCTAAAAAAGTCGCACCCGAAATTCGAACGATTCGTACACCTGAGCAAAGCTTTGACTGTGTTGACATTCTGAGACGACACTTCGCAACATGCATCTGTCTCGTTTAAGCTCTAGTTAATAATCGTACTGTCTTGTTCAAACGTTATAACACTGACAAATAAACCACGTCGAACCACGTGAACAATTTTTGACTTCGCGTTAGTACTGACATAACGCGCGCGTTAGTACTGATATACCTAAGCCTTTTTTATTATAATATCATTTTCTAGTACTATCTTGTTTTAAAGCTTGTAGAATCACGCTACGTATCTGAGTAGATGCTATTTTAGTAACGATTCGTGTATAAGTACATTTTTCTAAAACATCCTCCATTCCATTTTTTGCCATATCGATTGCCTGACTAAATACAGAACAGATTATGCAGTGAGCGTTATTTCCATATTGATCCAGATTCTTATATTCTATATCTTAACCGATTTTTGACAACCGATTTGGTGTAATGGTTGAGCTACAACACCAGTGGTTGCGTATTCGATCCCCGTACAGTACAAACATTTTTGTGCATGAACATGTACTGGTCTGGATGGTTCCTATGTATCTTAAGTATTTGTTTACAAAAACACAGTATCTAAGTGGTTTATCCGTTGTCTAGTATCCCATAGCACAAGCATTTAATTGCTTAATTTGCTCAAGCTGGCGCTGTGTGAAAAAATGACCAGTGATATAATATATAGTTTTACAACAACTAAAAATTTTGAAATGTCCAACAAAAAAATGACCAATTAGCCACATGTAGGCTGACCCGTTAAAAAATATATGAAAGGCATGATTGACAGGCTTGTATTTTGGCGGGCGTAAATACATTTTTCCTAGCTGTACGAATCCTGTCACAAGTTTTTCATAGTTTCCATTCGTTTATTTAACGAAGCGTCAGTAAGTACGTATCCAACCTCCTGTCTACGTATTGACATTCTAACCCATCGCTTCAAAATGAAAACACACTACCTACTTACTTTACACAGATTTGAGCATACTTACTCGCAGGCGTGCACATAATATATCCACGCACCACAAACATACCTAACCGTTTCACTGTCCACAGACCACATAATAATATTATGTTTTCCAATTTTCATAATATATGGACAGTGAACCTGTTAATTGATGTGATCTCCTAGGGGCTCATGTCACATATACAGTAGTATCGCGATACCGCTAAATGATTCACAGTGTGTCGTAGGATATTATTGACTTGTGTAACATGTCCCATCTAGGTTCAAAACCTTAACTCAATTCCTTAACAGTAAGTTTCATGACATTACGTGAAGTAATTTACTCTTAAATGTTTATTGGAATTGAAACTTATTTACAAGTTGCTAATCGTATTTTGTTCTGGCTGTGAACCTATGGCCGAAAAATCGCTGCCTTGTTAAAAACTAGCGGCCGCCGCCGACTTCCTCCGTGTGGACTTAGGTTAAAAAAAGTGATATACCTTTATAAATTGTAGCCCATGTGCTATTCAGAGGCATAAGCTAGCTATATTATTGTTAAGTTTAATTTAAATCCATCCAGTAATTTTTACGTGAAAGAGCAACACATCATCCACACATTCAAACTTTCGCATTCTTAATGTTAATAGGATAGGATAATCAGTGTGTTCTTGGTGCGACTTCTTGTCTACCTTCTTTCTTCAACCATCTTGTCTTCTATTCTTAGCAGCCGTGGTAACCCTATCCAGGGGGCCTGTTTTATTGTGCCACTATTTTCACTCTATCGCTGGCGAACGCAGCTCGGGCGGAAACTTAGATAAAGTCGCGACCTCACTGTAATATACAGCCTGTGTGTTCTACTGTTCGGTCTACTTCACTCGTGTACGGCTGTTCGCGAGTGTTGTGTGTGTGAGTGAGACAACTGACTGTAATTGTTGCTCGTTATTTTCTGAAAGACTTTTGATTTGATGACTGCAGAGCAAAAGGAAGGTCAGCATAAAAAATTTGTGCGAGGACGGAGTGGTCGAATAATCTGGCAACTCTTGTCTTTTGTACCACTCTGTTAGCATACATCGTTTTGATGCTGACTGTACTGTTGCAGTAAATGCCGCTTTTTAAGATCTACATATTATTGCTCCTTGCTGCAATGAATTTAATCTGTTTGGTAGTATTCGTTAGTATTTTGGTAGTAGTAGTATTCATTGCCTTCACGTAGATAAATAAAAAAATGTTGGGAGATTAAGACTCAACCGCTTACTATCACGCTGGTTGCTGGTTTGTTTGCCACAGACAGACAGATCAAAATAATAAAATGAATGAAGAGAAAAAAAAATACATTTAAAAATGTTTTTATTAAGCACAAAGCAACATAATAAAAAATATAACAGCGAAAACTCACTCACAATTCGACCTTTAATTAAAGAGTAATAAAGCTTTGCCTGCTAATAACAACGAGGAAAACAAGATTGATAAATAATATTCATTCACCCACGCGTTTGGGCGTAAAATAATGCATTTACATTTCCCATTTTACTCTTACTTCCAGTCTCCCGGTTTACCTACTGCAGTAAGTAATTAATTCCCAAAGTACGTTGTGCTTTTAGTAAAAGTACGGAGTAAATTTCATTACGGTGATCTCAGTGTCTAAATTCAGCATCCATTCAGCTATTATTAGATTCCGAGGGCAGATAAGAACCGCAGTCTTTTTACCATCAAATAAAGCAGGACAAAACCGTTACCAGGAAATCCTGGGATGTTTTCCAAGTGAATACGCTCACGTGGCGTACAAAAAAGTCACGGGGGCATTGGCAAATTTTATTTGCATTTGAAGCGTTTGCGATCACCGAGGTTGAGAAGGGTTTTGTTGTCAAAGTAACAAGGGTTAATGTACGCCGAACAATGCTTCCGGGTACAAAGAAGATTTTGGATTACGGCGACGAGCCAAGACGTGACTTCAAAAGATGATGCGCCCTTCTCGCTCCGTCTGACTGCTCAATCGTTTCTAGTTGTTGAACTTTGAGAATAGCTGTTTTTGCACAAGGAATGTACCCAGTGAAGGCGTCCGGGAGGAGCTGGGGGACTACTGGGACGTCAGGTTTTAAGGCACCCTCTCATTATTGTGTGCTTATTCAAGTAGTACATTGTTGCACTCTCGCTAGCAACAGCGTTCACTATTAAATAATAGTGAACGCTTTTACAATCCATAAGAGGATTAAAATGAGAAAATCTTAAAATCCTGAAACACGTCATTATTTATTCTTTTTAAGGAGATTCTTTTAAGGGCGAGTTGGAATCCCAAATGCCAAACTCCACTCTTTGAAAATTATTACACAAATTGTAACAAAATGTTAAACTATAAAAAATAAAATGATGAAACAATTTTATTTTATTTAATATGCTTAGGGGCTGTCCTTAGAAGTTTCATGTTTCTAATTTCAAAGGACAAAGAAATTAGAGATTTTGTAGAAGCATTATATGTTTAGTGGATGCTAACGTCTTGAAATCATTTGGAAATATAAGAAAGTGACATGTGCTTACTGTAATAATAGTTTTCGATACAAGTGCGGAAAGTATGTCATTTTGCACGAGTCTCGAGGCATCTTGGCCCGAGCCGGCAGGCGAGGGTCAAGACTCGGGACGAGGGAAAATGACACTTCCGCTCGTGTATCGAACGATGTTTTTTAATACATTTGCGAAATAAATTAACAATACAAACAACAAGAACTTCTTTCCAACACAATTCAATCAAGAGTAAAAAGGGCGGGAATGAAAAATCTTTTTTTTTTCAAGGCACCGGTTGTTTGCATTCAGCCTAGTAAAAATAAACTATTTTGAAAAAATATATTAAATACTTTTACTTGTGTACGAAAAATGTAAAATAAACAACATTAAAACACGATCAATTACAGAAGTACCGATTTCGTGACAGTCGTGACTAATCGTAAATAAAGAAAGCGGGAATGAAAAACGTAGGATTGACAGTTTTTTTTAACACGGCATCGGTTGTATTCGGCCTAGTAAAAATATAAGAAGTAATTTAATTGCATTTAAACATGGAAATGCAATAAATACCTATTATTTTATTTCACGTCGATATTTTTTGGTGAAACTCATTCATACTTACAAATCTCCGGCTATTGTTAATACACAAACAGCCAACATTTAGTAAACTGTTTCCGAAATTTAATTATTAATAGTTACTAAATAACCCTTTATTTTGTCAATTATGCAATTGAAATATTTTTATAATATTATATTCCCAGTTTTGATGCCAAATAACGTATCAAAAAACAAAAAAAAGTGATTGAACAGACAACCTCTTTGGTAGGATGTATGGGTTTTATCAACTTTCCGCACGCTAAACAGCTACGAAAAGTACCACTTTTTGAGCAACTGTATTAAAATAGTACATTGTTACCCTAGGGGTGAAAGTAACTTATTTAGTCCCGAGACGGGGTTTGGCGCCCGGAACGAAGTGAGGGCGCCAATCGTTCGAGGGACTAAATAAGTCTTTAACCCGAGGTAAACACTGTGCTTTTCATTACAAATTCAGAGTATGAGTAATGAAAAAGTGTTTTTCATTACTCATACTCTGAAAGTAGGTCATTACTGACCTGAGAAGCGGGCTGAAAGTAACACTTTTCATCCCTAGGGAGAATCACTTTCAACTGACAGGTGTCAAATTATTTAAAAAAAAACTAGTTCTTTTTCACATATCTATTGAACCATGTTCCAACTTTCTATACAGCCACGATGTAAAATTTGAAATAACTTAAAGTTAAGTATTGATCAGAGAATATATATGTTTTAAATAACTTTATTATAATTTAGTTTCAACAATGTCTTTAAAATAACTTAGCTTTGAGTAAAATATTTACCATTTTTCTAATGATGAAAATAAAAAATAATGGCTGAATAGCTGGCCGGCCACAGAAAAAAAACAAACAAAATAGGCGGGAAAGCGGCAATTCGATCTTCATTTATTTTCCTCATTTTTTCTTAAGCTAATTCATGTTTTTATTTTTACTTTCCTCGTATTTGTAATGAAAAGCACAGTGTTTCCCTCGGGTGAAAGACTTATTTAGTCCCGAGACGGGGTTTGGCGCCCCGAACGAAGTGAGGGCGCCAAACCCCCAAATAACTTTCACCCCTAGGATAACAATGTACTATTTCAACACACTTGCTCATAAAGTGGCTCTTATTTGACTGCAATTAGGCACATAATGACACCTATAATCAAACTGTGACTTTTTCATTACTATTATTCACTAGTGAGTTATAGAGTTTTTTTTTATTGGTTGAATTGCTTTGTTCTTAAAAAAGTTTCGATACAAATAACATCGTGTTACAAGAATGCTCCAAGTCTATGTTATTAGTGGCCAGTTTGAAATTCGAATGAATCGTCTTTGGTGAAAAGCTTTCATGTTTCTCTTTTTTTTTAATATGCAAAGAAAGCGATAACATACAGCCTTCCTCAGAATAAAATCTCATTGCACCCAAACATTTTTGACTACACGGCCTTGCACTCCAAATTCAAATCACTTTATGCCCTAGCTAGGGCATACTTTAGGAAAGGTTTACTTGACACATAATGTATGTGCCATTGACGAGCAGGTAGTACATAAACTAAACTTTTTATTTACGAAATAAAATGAGTTTCTAACATTATTTTATTCACAATTGTGTGTGTGCATTGATGATTACCGTCCTCGGCTCTCTTAAGACCTCTCTCTCTTCTCTCTCAATGGCGCCTCAGCGGTAATCACCAACATTACACACTTGTACCATAATGTACTATTATACTAAAGCAATAAAACATGAGCCTCTCAAAGCACTAATAATTGGCATTTGTCTCTGTATTTTTATTTTACTCGCACGTCGCAGGACGTATATTTATATTTGGTAGCGGAGCTCCCTACAAGCCAATTTCTGCACAAATTTTGAGTGACGTGGACTCAGCGATACGGAATGACATAACATCCGCACACCTTTCGAGCATTCCTGCAAAATCGTCACCCAAATCTATTCTCCGGAATAGATCACAACAAATCCGTTTCGAATTTAGTCTTTTAAATGTTATCCATAACGAAATGTATGTGTTTATTAGTCATTACTGCAGTAAAATGAAATAGTAAGAAGTTGTCCTATAATGCTTTTAATTTCTATGACTAAGGTAGTATTCGTTCGAGGTGCCCGTTGGGAAGTTGTGATAGTGATCGGTGACGATTGCTGTAATTGTAAAGCAACACACGCCTGGGCCGGAAAAGGAACGGGTGACCACCCCGACCGAAACTAAGTGATGTATTTTTCAAGCATCGGAAGGCACGTTAAGCAGTTGGCCCCGGTTGACGTCAGTCAGAGGCCTTGGGGCGGCTTGATTATTTCTGACATTAAGGTTGCTCACTAACCTTACTCCCCTCCAACAATCCGCACTGAGCCGCCGCGTGTTGGAGTAGGTATGGCTCGCTCCACCTCATAGTTGAGGTGGGGCCTGTGCTCAGCAGTGGTACGCATATAGGCCGTTTATGTAAGGTATTCGTTGACTTGCTAGAGTAAGCCGTGGGACGAGGATTCCCCACCTAACACCAAAAAAAAAGAACCTGACTTGAAAACTGGGTTGTTAACCAATAAGTATGGGGAATAGTTCAGCAGTCCAGTTTTTACAGAGCAAAGTTTCATTTACAACAATCACGAAGTTTCATGATACTTAGAAAAGCTGCAAAGACTTTCTGGTGAAAAACCGGCTGGCCATCTCACCACTATGGCGATCTTAAAGGTTTATTTTATTTTGCATTTACTTGGTATAATACCTAGTAAATGCAAAAAGTTATCTGAATTAAGCAGATGCAATTCTAGCGAAAATGTTCTCATTTTATTGGCGTACTTACAAAGTTCTGAATAGGTCCAATACTTTTGCAATCTATTAACAATTTACTAGTCCATTTATGGTTTAAGTTTTTAGAAACTTTCGTTAAATCGGTCTGAGTCGGGAGAAAATGCGAAAATCTTGTATCAGCTTATTGATAAGAATAATTTATGAACTTATTGGGAGCTTTTAACTAGTTCTATTTGTAGGCTTTCAATTACTTTTCTTATAAGAAAAAGTTTTTAATGACTTTCTCAATCGTTTTGAAGGCTAAATATTTAAGGGGATAACCACACGAATGAATTAAAAACACGTTAAGCAGATGAACAAATGTATATTTTATCTTTTAAATCGTAAAATGTAGTTAACTTATTTGTTTTGAGTTTCGAAACCCGTGTTTTACGATATGCTTAAAGTATATTTTATAATACACTAGCCGCCGTCCTCGACTTCGTACGCGTGAAAATTAGATTTAGAAAAAGTGATAGTATTCCATAAATTAGAGATGTAGCTGCTATATCCAGCTATATTGATATAAAGTAACCCTTCTGTCTGTAACCTGTGTTTGACAAATAAATGATTTATTTGATTGATTGATTGAAAGTTTCATTTAAATCCATTCAGTAGTTTTTACGTCAAAGAGCCACACTGCACGTCCATCCATCCATCCATCCATCCATACAAACTTCCGCATTTATAATATTAGTAGGATAAAGCACAGTTCGTCACATTGTCAACAGTAGCAAAGGAGCATATCAGTTAACTAATTTGCTATTTTTAGATCCTCAACTGAATCATTTAATTTATTTCTTAGAATATCACGTCACTTTTTCAACAGATTTTTGCTCTTATGGAAGTAAATTAGAAGAATAAATTTTGTATGGAAGTAAATTGTTTTTAATAGAGTGTAATTTCTTGGTCTATGAACTCTTGATAGGAAAGAATGAATCTCTACGCGGACTGAATCACAGACCAAAGCTATTTCCACATAACGTTAAGCTAATAAGCCTAGAATATACGCAACAAAGTATATCCAGATTTAAAGAGTGGAAAACTTTTATGTCACGTCTTTCATTCCGAGTGGTAGCAGGTTTATATTTGCGCCGAGTAACGCGAAACAATAAAGTGCATTCGACGGATGCGAGAAACTCTTATATTATAAACTTTTCTAATAAAACTGCCAATAAAGAGGAATTCACCCGTACATCTGACGGGCGAGGATAGAGTTGCCGTCAAAGGAATTACCCGAGGAGTATAGCTTCGGAGCATTATGTGAGGACTCCTAATAATTTGATTGAGTTTGACGTTATAAAATTGCTTTATGTGAAGTGTTTGTGCGATTGGAACAGGATTAGTTCTCATCTGGAGATTCTGATCAAGCGTTTGTGTCAAGATGGCATGAACATAACGTTTCCTAATATTTACGCATGAACATGACTGATTGTACTGGTCTGGGTGTTTTCTTCATTTTAGCATTTGAAAAGTCGTCCCTCCACCAATGTGCAGTTTCGTTGCAACATGTATCTGTCACGTTGTAGTAAATAATCGAACAGTCAGCCAAATGTGGTCTACCACCCTACGGTTGAGATTCGTTTGAACGTCATAAAACAACCAGGTCAATTTTCCCTGGCAATACGTTTGGTTCAGGGACTATTGCTCTCTTTGTCATTAATGATATAAGGTCATAGCAAGTGTTAAGTTTAAATTAGCTTTTAACAGATTGATATTAATATTTCATTGACGGAAATACTTGACAGTAGAGTTGTCAGTCAGACTTTCTTTTTCAGTGGTAATAAGTTTCTCTTCAAAAAGATCGACATGGTTTTAGTTTAGCAAAATAGACTATGGCATTTAATGAGGTTTAACTAAGTCACCGTCACAATGGCGTCATGACAATGACAATGACGTCAAATGTCAGGCGTCTCAGATAACAGACAAAACGTCAGAAAATAATTGTACATTGTGTTAAACTCTGTTAGAAAAGTCAACCTTAGCGATTGTTACATCTCGCAGAAACTTTTTTTAATAGTGGTAGACCACTTTCTTGGCTGACTGTACTATCTTGTTCGGTCAAATCATAGGTACGTATGCCAGGGGACCATTTTCGACTTCGCATACTGACATAACCTTAAATAGGTTATGTCAGTATGCAGTACCTCTTTTTAATTTTAATTTCATTGCCCTACACCTGCTTGGCCGAGACTCTATTCTACATTTAGCGAAACGCAGCATAGATTATGGTTTTCTGAACTGAAACTCAGTATACTGTCCCCACTCCTCATGCTGCATAATCCAGAGAGAGCTCGACACTCTTTGTAGTTCCTAAAATGACACATAACATAAGCTCATGACTATGACCCGAGTCACTGCCTCATAGCAGAGGCACTCCGACTGTTGCCGTCATAGTTAACGGAACGTTCAGAAGCCCTGCACACTCTGCGAATTTGTACACAATGTGGTTTGGTCTGCTTACCGCCATTATGCGGGGTTCTTGGACTTTATATCGGTTTTTTCGTTCACCGGAGAGTCAACCTCAAGTCAATTAAAAGAATAAACTTTAACCTCAGGGCAACATGGACGCCGAGCCAAGTGCTTTTATCCAAGTTCAAAGTGACGTGCGACACTTTTACTGATTTATGTTTTTTGGGCTGGCTCGTTAACACAGTTGGCGTTATTATTCCCATTTAGGGCAAATATTCATCAGTTTGTATTTTTATAAAGTCTCTGGGTTCAAATTGAAAAGACATGTTTGTTATTGCATATCATTATATGACCCAAGTTTTGCTCAATTTGAAGACTTCCTTCACGACGCTTCATGAACATACTATGAAGAAATTGAAGACTTTAATTAAATCTATCCATCCTTGAAACACAAAGGATCTTTAAATAGGTTACCGAAATAAATCCAGTACGTGCTTGAAGCCCCGTGTGTCTCTTAAACTTCAATACTAGTGAATGTTCGTCTCAGAAGTCTCCAAAGAAACGTTTATTACGCTCGAAAGAGTTTTAATAAGATACAAACGAATAGACGTTCCATAAGCTGTCTGAAGAACCTTAAGTTCATTTGAGTTCTAAACCACTTTCAACTCGCATGGTCAACCTAAAATCTTTTCCCCACTTAAAACTGCATCGTAGCCGTGTTTGAGTGTCATTAAATTTAAAAAAGCTCCCACATTCTCTTGTGACACACGAGGTTAATGCCGCTCTCGTGTCGCAGCGAAATGTCAAGCAAATAAAATATCCCGGGAAAACGCAGTTAGTGTCGCAAGTATCAAGGTACCTACACGGTTGTCGCAAGTATCAAGGCACACGGGTGTGTCCCTCACTTTATTTTACGGCAATTTATTTCGCGATGCAGCGCTGCTGAGGAATTGCATTAGGCAAATTCAACCGCCTAATTCCCCCCACATACACAGATTCAATCTCCTGAGCTGGAACACGGACTGACTGCAGTCGGTGGGTCGGTGGGGGTTTTACTGGCCAGTTGAAAGCTTAACCAAAGCAACTACGTAAAGGGTGGTTAAGGTTCTGAGCTAAATGTTAAATGGGTAACCTTGGCGCGCTACTTTATTAACCCTAATGTGGGTTTTAACTTTTAAATATGAACCTTCTCAAACGGCTGCTGGTATGAAATGGTTGCGTCAACCTTAAGGTTTATTGCCTAATTTTGTAAAAATGGCGGTACTAATGGCAACTAACCCTTACAAGTTTGATCATGTAGCAAAAAAAGGAAGTAGTGGTAACCGAAACCAAACTGAGCCGGAACAACAACATATCCCATTCAGAATTTTGCCTGTTGACGCAATGGGTAGCGGTTATAGGCAGGTAACCATGGTGCAAAGTTTGATTCCCACTCTGGACAAATGTCTGTGTGAATCTGTCTTTTGAATATGTTTGTTTATCAGTGTCTGACACACAGTCTACAAGCTCTGCTTAGTTCAGGATCTAATGATATTATGTTTTATTAAGTAACACATATCGTCACCGTCGTGTCAAAATTAAATAACTGACACATTTACCGAAATTCACTTTATACCATTTTTGAATTTTGGAAAGTGTGATCTACATTTCAGTCTTTAGCCCGTTGCGATATGTATAATACTCGCTTAGATATCTTCGTTTTAGTAAACCTATTGACCATATATTACAACAAGGTTTGTACTAGAATTTCCGTGGAACAATTGAATAACTGGTAAATAAATTAAATAACTACATAATAAGGGCCACTACAATAAAAACAAAGTCAATAAGATACTTTGTTGAATTCTGCCACAACTCACTCCAAAACATTGTTACAAAATTTAGTTGTGGCATAATTGAATAAATGCGCTTGATTAATTTTTCATTATAAAAATGATACTTAAACATAATTTTTGAGATTGATAAGTGTGCTTAGTCAGTTTTTCCTGTTTAAAGTCGTGAATAAAAATCAAGCTTATACCTATCAAGCAAACTAAATAGGTAATCCAAAAACAATAAAATTGTAACATGTATCTGAATCCAACCTCTGACAATCAACTTCAGATTACACCCAAAACAAATATTCAAATATGAAAATTAAAATAAATCAAGATGACTATTCCGATTCAACATCTAGCTCATTGACATCAAGTTGAGCTGATGATGCAGGCAAACTTTTACGACGATACGATGCATGTAGTTCACGATTTTGAAGGCCATATTCAGTAATTGCAGCAGCAGGTGTACTTCTTTTTTGTAGACTAGGCTTGTTTAACGTATCTATGGATAATAATGCCCGGAAATTGATTTTCAAAACGTAAGCATTTGATTCTCAACCAAGCGTGGCGATTTCTGGCTACGGGGGCGGTTATGGTAACCGCGGAGCAGGGGGTGCTAGGAATCCCCGGGTAAGATCCAACTGCCACCATTGACGACTCGACCTGGCAACATTTAACTCGCGCACTCTGAGGCTCGAAAAATTGATAAGTTACATTGGGATATTATTGGGTTATCTGAAGTCCGAAGAGAGGGGGGAGGGGAGGGAGGACTCGATAACCCTGCAATCCTATAACTTACTATACCATCGAGAGGGCGACCAACAGTCCCTAAGTGGTGTTGGGTTCATCTTCACAAGTGTGTCAACAACGTGATCACTATCGGAAGTGTTTCGAGCAAGGTAGCGTACCTGATACTCAGAAGATCGAAACGACATTCGCTGAATGTCATTCAGTCTGACTTCGAAACACGACGATGTCACGGTGGAGGCTATGTATGAGGAGATTTCTAAAGCCATGCACAGCCATAATTCAATTCAATTCAATTCAATTCAATATTTCTTTATTCAAGTAGACCAATAAACAGTACTTTCGAATCGTCAAGAATCTTAATTATGACCACTTAATAAACATACACATAATAATACAATGTATAAACAATACTTAAAATACATGTACATAATGTGACTCTACCACCGGGGTCGGAAGGTTGTTTCTACTGAGAAGACCCGGCAAGAAACTCAGCAGTTACTCTTTTTAAATCGTCCAATGTTTTCCAGTACAAAGTGAATGTTTGAATAAACCAACCAAGTCATACAGTTTTGACATGAATATAAATAAAATAGGAAGTTAATAAGTAAACTTGGGTTAACTAAGTAAACTTGAGCAGACCAGTTCCCAAAAGTGGCACCTGTTCACAAGTTGACGTGTGAGGCAGCCATCATCCCACTCAACCATATTTTAGGGAATGGAATGACCCGCCACACAACGCCACCACCCCAGAAACATTTTAGTGAGCATGACTAGCTCGAGTTACTCACAGTAAAACAAAAGACAAAAGAAGCTACTGTACGTCTAAACTGTAGGACTGAGTGTGATTTTGAAGTTATATAATGCAAGGCTGTTGGTTAGTTTATAGGAAACAATAAAAATTAACAAGAAACAAACAAATCAAATGTTAGTCTAAACTGTGGGACAAAGTGAGATTTTGAAGTTATACAATGCAAGGCTGTTGGTGAGTTTATGAAAAACAACATAAATATAATCATTTACTTATTAAGTGTGGTTATGTTAGGAGCAAACAACAAAAATAAAGTTATTATAAAGTTTGTTTCCAGACGTTGACGTCCTCAAGGTAGTCCGACGTCGTATAATATGCCCTCCCCAAGAGGGTTTTCTTGACGTAGTTCTTGAACCTGTGAAGAGGTAGTTGTTTTACATTATCTGGCAATTTGTTATAGTATAGTATACCTTGCCCCCAAAAAGAACCTAGTACTTTCTGTAACCTAAACAGCGGAAGCACCAATTTGTTCCTTCCCCTAGTATTCCTATTATAAATGTCGGTTTTAGCAGTGAATTTACTGATATTTTGTCGGACATGTACGATGCACTGAAATATGTACTGAGAAGCTACAGTAAGGATGCCTATCTCTTTGAACAGATCTCTAAGCGATTCCCGTGTGCCAAGTTTATAAATTGACCTAATAGCTCGTTTTTGAAGTATAAAAATTGAGTTTATTTCTGCCGCTCTGCCCCAGAGTATGATGCCATATGACATTATGCTATGAAAGTAGCTGAAATATACTAAACGAGCCGTTGCAACGTCAGTTAACTGCCTTATTTTTTTACAGCGAAAATAGCAGAACTAAGCCTTCCAGCAAGAGTCGATAGATGGGAGCTCCACTGAAGTTTGGAGTCTAGCGAAACCCCTAAAAACACGGTTGACTCAACTAGCTTTAGCGAATCTCCATTCAATTGCAAATTGGTGTTTACGTTCCTAACATTGGGAAGCACAAATTTGACACATTTGGTTTTGCTAGCATTAAGCTGCAAATTGTTCATAGTGAACCATCTTTCTACCTTTGCAAGGGTGTCATTTACATCGTCAAAGTTGTCTTTGGTTCTGTCAATGTTGAATATTAAAGAGGTGTCGTCCGCAAATAAAACAATCTTGCAGAAGTTCTCCACATAAAAAGGTAGGTCATTAATATAGATTAAAAACAAGAAAGGACCCAAAATGGACCCTTGTGGGACCCCGATCTTGACAGAAGATCCAGAAGACAACACTCCATTAACATTCACCTTTTGAATTCTCAAAGTTAGATAAGACACTAGCAATTGGAGTGCAGCACCTCTGACACCGTAGTGCTGCAGCTTGAGTATGAGCGTTTGGTGATCAACGCAATCGAAGGCTTTTGACAAATCACAAAAAATGCCGATAGCATTTTGTGACTTCTCCCAAGCTCTGAAAACATGTTTTATCAGTGCAATGCCAGCATCCGAAGTAGATCGGCCTTTTACAAAACCATACTGTTCGCTTTGAATCAGCTTATGTTCGCTAAAGTGTTGAACCAATTGTTCATTAATAATTTTTTCAAGTGCCGTGTAGTGCCGGCACGTAAATAGAATAGCACTACCCCCTCTCTTCCCGTGGGTGTCGTAAGAGCCGACTGAGGGAAAACTGCCATAGGAGATGGGCAGCAGCGTCTCCGCATAACAACAGGCCTCACTGCGATCGCCAACCCGCCTGCCAAGCGTGGCGATTATGGCAAACCCCCCCCTAATGATGGCACAACCAAAAAAATGGCCCCCAGTCCCCGGCGGCCCCGCTATTCCTGGCTACGGCAGCGGCTATGGTAACGGCGGGGCAGGGGGTGCGAGGAATCCCCGGGTGAGATCCGGCTGCCAACACCGAAGACTCGACCTGGCAACATATAACGCGCGCACACTGAGGCTTGACGCGAAGCTCGTCGAATTGGAAGAGGCAATTGGTAAGTTACATTGGGATATCATTGGGTTATCTGAAGTCCGAAGAGAGGGGGAGGACTCGATAACCCTGCAATCCGGTAACTGACTATACCACCGGGAGGGCGATCAACAGTCAGTAGGTGGTGTCGGGTTCATCGTCCACAAGTCCCTTGTCAACAACGTGATCACTATCGGAAGTGTTTCGAGCAGGGTAGCGTACCTGATACTCAGGATATCGAAACGATATTCGCTGAATGTCATTCAGGTCTACGCTCCGACCTCGAAACATGACGATGTCGAAGTGGAGGCTATGTATGAGGAGATCTCTAAAGCCATGCATAGCCATAAAACCCACTACACAGTTGTGATGGGGGATTTCAATGCGAAGTTGGGGCAACGTTGCGGTGATGAGCTGAGAGTGGGGCAATTTGGATTTGGGCAACGGAACAACAGGGGCCAGATGCTGGCAGACTTCATGGAGAGGGAGAACCTCTTTATGATGAACTCCTTCTTCAAGAAGCCCGTAAGCCGCAAATGGACCTGGATCAGTCCGGACGGTAGGGTCAAAAACGAGATCGATTTTATCATGTCGACGAAGAAGCATATATTCAATGATGTCGCTGTGATCAACGCTGTTAAGACAGGAAGCGATCACCGCCTGGTCAGAGGCACATTGAATATCGACATAAAGCTTGAGAGAGCGCGACTGATAAAATCCACGCTCCGACCAATGCCGGCTCAGATTCAAAACCCCGAGTGCTTTCAGCTCGAGCTTCAAAACCGCTTCGAAGCCCTTGAGAACAGCATCGATGTGGACGATCAATACAACATGGTGGTGGATACCGTCCGTACGGTAGGGTCCAAGTACTTTAAAACCCGCCGTCCAAAGTCAAAGAAACTCTCCAGCCAGACTCTCCTACTCATGGATCAGAGAAACGCAATGCGGCTACAGAACTCAGCGGATGCCCATCGTTATCGGCAACTCAATAGACAGATATCTAAGTCTTTGACGAGCGACCTTCGCCAATTTAATACCCAGTGTATTAAAGAGGCCATTGAGCGGAACAAAGGCTCCAAAGTGTTCGCCAGAGATCTGTCTATTGGGCAAAGCCAACTGACGAGGCTGAAAACTGAGGCAGGTAGCATCATTACGTCAACACTTGAAATCCTGAGGGAGATTGAGAGTTTCTATGGACAGCTGTATTCCACTCAAACACCGGTTGAAAGCAAGGCTAAAGACCCTAGAGCCAAGCTTACCCGACACTATACCGAAGATATCCCGGACGTCAGCCTGTACGAGATTAGGATGGCTCTTAAGCAGCTTAAAAACAACAAGGCGGCGGGTGATGACGGAATCACAACAGAGCTTCTGAGAGCGGGCGGTCGGCCGATACTCAAAGTCCTCCAGACGCTCTTCAGTTCTGTCATCCTCGAGGGCAGAACGCCAAAGGCATGGGGCAGGAGCGATGTGATGCTGTTTTTCAAGAAGGGTGACAAAACTCTCTTGAAGAACTACAGACCCATATCGCTTCTGAGCCATATCTATAAGCTGTTTTCGAGAGTCATTACGAATCGTCTCGCTCGCAGGTTCGACGACTTCCAACCTCCCGAACAAGCCGGGTTCCGAAAAGGCTATAGTACCATAGACCACATTCATACGCTGCGGCAAGTTATACAGAAGACCGAAGAGTATAACTTGCCACTTTGCCTAGCGTTCGTGGACTATGAGAAGGCCTTTGATTCGATTGAGACCTGGGCAGTGTTGCAGTCTCTCCAAAGGTGCCAAATAGACTACAGGTACATCGAGGTGCTAAGGTACCTATACCAGAATGCCACCATGTCGGTCCGATTACAGAACCAGAACTCTAATCCGATCCAACTACAGCGAGGCGTGAGACAAGGAGACGTTATTTCTCCGAAATTGTTCACAGCTGCGTTGGAGGATATTTTCAAGCTTCTGGACTGGAAAGGACGCGGCATCAACATCAATGGCGAGTACCTAACACACCTACGATTCGCCGATGATGTAGTTCTTATGGCTGAGACCTTGGAAGACCTGAATATAATGCTCGAAGATCTCGGTAGTGCTTCCCAAAGAGTGGGTCTTAGGATGAACATGGACAAGACGAAAATCATGTTCAATGCCCATGTTGCACCTGCTCCAGTTAACGTTGGGAACATTACACTCGAAGTTGTTGACCACTATGTTTACCTGGGACAGGCAGTCCAGTTAGGTAAGTCCAACTTCGAGAAAGAGATCTCTCGTCGAATCCAGCTCGGATGGGCAGCGTTCGGGAAGCTCCGGCATATATTCGCGTCCGAAATACCTCAGTGTCTCAAGACGAAAGTCTTTGACCAGTGTGTGTTGCCAGTAATGACATATGGGAGTGAGACGTGGTCGTTTACTATGGGTCTCATAAGAAGGCTCAAAGTCACCCAGCGAGCAATGGAGAGAGCGATGCTTGGTATTTCCCTGCTCGATCGAATCAGAAATGATGAGATCCGCAGGAGAACTAAGACAACCGACATCGCTCGAAGGATTGCATCGCTGAAGTGGCAGTGGGCGGGACACATAGCGCGGAGAACCGATGGCCGTTGGGGCGGAAAGGTTCTCGAATGGCGACCGCGTACCGGACGACGTTCCGTGGGCAGGCCCTCCACAAGGTGGACCGACGATCTGGTCAAGGTCGCGGGAAGCCGCTGGATGCGGACAGCGCAGGACCGATCGTTGTGGAGATCTTTGGGGGAGGCCTATGCCCAGCAGTGGGCGTCGTTCGGCTGATATGATGATGATGAATTTTTTCAAAAATTTTACTTAGGGCTGGTAGAATAGAAATCGGCCTAAAATTACTAGGA
Organism: Udea ferrugalis; assembly: GCA_950022985.1. NCBI lineage: Eukaryota > Metazoa > Arthropoda > Insecta > Lepidoptera > Crambidae > Udea > Udea ferrugalis. The sequence continues at coordinate 8,558,035 of OX465533.1, forward strand.
TTGTGTTTACTTCCAGTTTTAAACAAAGGTATGAGCTTACTATGTTTCATGAGGTCCGGAAACACCCCTTCATCAACACATCCGTTAAAAATAGTTGCTAAGTAGGGTGCAATAACATCTATAACACTGCAAAATAACTTTACGGACATGCCATACAAGTCACTTGTGTTTTTTATATTTAGTGACCTGAAGGTTCGGACGATATCAGTTGAAGTTATATAATGAAACCTAAACAAAGTTTCACAGGGTGAGACGTTATTCCTTAGCAATTTCTCAGCTTCGGCAGAAGAAGAATTGAGTGATGAAGTAGTTATTATAGGTATATTTGTAAAATAGTTCTCGAATTCTTCAGCCACTTCAACCTCTGTTGTAACAATTTTGCTGTTAATTTCAAGCGAAAACGAAGTGTCGCGTGGCCTAACTTTCCCGCTCTCATGATTAATTACATCCCAAGTATCTTTTACTTTGTTCCTAGACTCAACTAATTTACGTTTGATATACAATGATTTTGCATGCGTACATACTTTTTTGAAAAGCTTAGAGTAGTTCCTGACATAGCTAATGAAAGAAGGACAATGGTTGTCTTTTTTTAGGTCGTATAGTTCGTACATTTTATTCCTACTTTTGTAGATCCCTGGTGTGGCCCAATCACAAAATGTGATCTTATTTTTACAGTTTTTTTCCTTCACAGGAAAGTTAGAATCAAACTCATGTTTTATGCAGCTAAATAAACTTTTGTATTGTGAGTTTGGATCACCTATTTTATAAGAGACCAAGGGTAACTTTGCTGCTATATTATTTCTGAAATTTTCTAAGCGACTTTTTAGAATGGGCCTACAGGTTATCTTTTTTACAGTATTGTCTACATCGGAGGTGTCTTTCACGGATACCATCTGTCCACAGTGATCAGAAGTTAAATTAGTGATGACTGATTTATGGACAGGTAAACAGTCACAAAAAATGTTATCCAAACAAGTTGCCGTAGAGGACGTAATTCTCGTAGGCTCTCTAAATTGGTACTCAAGATTAAAAGATTTAAACAGTAATATTAATCTCATACAGGACGAAGAATTTTCCAACAGGTCCTCATTGAAATCACCGCAAACTACAATATACTTATTCTTAATGGTTACTTTTCGGAGGGCGTCTTCTAGCACAGCTTCAAATGTGTCAAAGTCGCTCTTCGGGGGCCGGTACACACAAACTATAATATAACTTTCGAGTTCTATACAAGATAATTCGACGATTCGCTCGACTGAGAGGCCTACTATGTCTTTGCGCTCTTTGTATTTAATTTTATTATTAACAAGTATTAAAGAACCACCATGAATGGCAGTTTTCCTTACAAACGCGCTAGCTACTTGAAAATTATCTATATAAAATGTCTGATCATTAAAATTTAACCAATGTTCCGTGATACATAAAATGTGAATGTCAAGATTTTGAATGAACAATTCTATTTCTAACTTTTTGCCAGCCAAGCCACCTTGAATGTTTTGATGCACTATATTGAGATTAAGATTACTTGACTTGGCCTTTGTCTGCCCTCTTAGTTTAAACAAGAGGTTGTCTGAGTGTCAGTTATAATTACAGGAATTAGATTACTATTCCAATGTGTAAAAGAATTACTATCATAAGTAACATTAGAAATACTAATCGCTTTGTGTGATAACAACATAGCAATCTTGCTTTTGAGTTTTGCCGACAGGTGGACTGCACCCAGAGTCATCTTAAAGCTAGGTTGACTAGAATGACTAGATGGTATGATTTTATTCATGTCAAAAAATACAAAAGCGTCACGGTGACGACAAGTCAGGTTATACATCAAGATGTTGAGGTCGTAAATCCGTCTGTTTTGTACAGCAGTTAAGTCCTGAGAGTATGGAAAAGCACCCAAAGCATAAAACCCACTACACAGTTGTGAGGGGGATTTCAATGCGAAGTTGGGGCAACTTGGATTTAGGCAGCGGAACAAGAGGAGCCAGATTATTGCTGGCCGACTTCATGGAGAAGGAGAACCTCTTTATGATGAACTCTTTCTTCAAGAAGCCCGTAAACCGCAAATGGACCTGGATCAGTCCGGACGCTACCGTACGGTATGTTTCTTCGTCGTGCACGACGAAGAAACATATATTCAATGATGTCGCTGTGATCAACGCTGTTAAGACAGAAAGCGATCACCGCATGGTCAGAGGCACATTGAATATCGACGTTTAAGGGAGCGCGACTGATGACATCCACGCTCCGACCTATAGCGGCTCAGATTCGCAAACCCGAGTGCTTTCAGCTTCAAACCCGCTTCGAAGCTCTTGAAAACAGCAACGATGTGGATGTATACCAAACCGCAACCATGTCCGTCCGATTACAGAACCAGAAATCGAAACCAATCCAACTACAGCGAGGCGTGAGACAAGGAGACGCTATTTCTCCGAAATTGTTCACAGCTAAGGATATTTTCATGCTTCTGGACTGGAAAGGATGCGGCATTAACATCAATGGCGAGTACTTAACACACTTGCGATTTGCCGATGATGTATTTCTTATGGCTGAGACCTTGGAAGACCTGAACATAATGCTCGAAGATCTCGGTAATGCTTCTTAAAGGAGAGAATCTTCGAGCATGTTGGGACACCTGGGACAGGCAGTCCAGTTAGGTTAGTCCAACTTCGAGAAAGAGATTTCTCGTCAAATTCAGCTCGGATGGGCAGCGTTTGGGAACCTCCGGCATATATTCGCATCCGAACTACCTAAATGTCTCAAGACGAAAGTTTTTGACCAGGGTGTGTTGCCAGTAATGACATATGGAAGTGAGACGTGGTCGTTCACTATGGGTCTCATAAGAAGGCTCAAGGTCACCCAGTGAGCAATGGAGAGAGCGATGCTGGGAATTTCCCTGCTTAAACGAATCAGAAATGATGGGATCCGCAGGAGAACTAAGACAACCGACATCGCTCGAAGGATTGCATTCTTAAAGTGGGCGGTATACATAGCGTGGAGAACCGATGGCCGTTGGGGCGGAAAGGTTCTGGAATGGCGACCGCGTACCGGACGACGTTCCGTAGGCAGGCCCTCCACAAGGTGGACCTACGATCTGGTCAAGGTCGCGGGAAGCCGCTGGATGCGGACAGCGCAGGACTGATCGTTGTGGAGATCCTTGGTGGAGGCCTATGTCCAGCAGTGGGCGTCGTTCGGCTGACATGATTACAGATTTTTTCACCAAAATTGCATAAATAAATGGATAAAATAAAACGAATAAATCAAAAATTAGGTCAGTAAAAGTGAAGCAAAATTAAATAAGCCCTCTTATTCACTGGAAATATTCGTATTAGTTACTTCTTGGGTGTGGCAAAACTTGTTAAGTGACATACAAAAACTTGATAACTGCAACTTAGTTGTAAAAAAAGTGTGTGGCAAAACTAAATAATTACTTTTTTATTTTTCTATTTAAAACAGTGAAAAGTAACATCATGTCAGACTACTTAAATTATGAAAGTAAACCTGCTGTATAACATATCGAAAGATCCACAGTAAATTTTCTTCACCTTAAAAAGTTATTGCCATTTTTATGGAAAAAAAACACAAAAACGTGAATATCTCAGAGTTTTGGTTTTGTCAGTTATTTAATTTTGACACGACGGTGACGATATTATCTTCTATTCTTTTTCTTTCTTGCAACATAAACGTCGCCAGAACACATACTATGTGTGTCTATAGGTGCTTAAGTCTAGATTTTCAACCAGTCTCGTATGCGTTTGGATTAGCGTTGAAAATTCCGAAAGAAACAAATTGTTTTTTTCGGTGAAATAAACGTTTGATCGTTTTTTACCGTTTTATTCGTTTTTTACATTGAAATATATCAGAAAAAAACCTCAGGGAAAAAAACAATTTTAATTGAAATTTTCTTCTATGTTTCTGAAAAATAGGAAAAAAACCATTGGAAGAAAAAACTGCCGATTTTTTAAGCAATGGTACATATTTAAATTCTATCTTGCTCACCAATCAGATACTAAACTTGTGCAGGACGGCCCTAGTACATAATGTTAGTACATAAGTAATATATTAGAATAACTAGTTTTGTATAAAGTAAATTGTGTAAGTTTAGCATATAATCAAATAGTGTTGTTTATATAGCTGCCCTGCTCTAACAATTAGTACTCTTCTAACAGTTAGCACTCCTCTAACAGTTAGTGCTCTTCTAACAGTGTAAATGTGTAAAGTTTAATGTCTTAGTAATTGTTGTTAGTCTTCAAATGTAATGTAGCTTGTTCCTATTTTGTAAGTTTGTTGCGTACTTATTAAAACGATTGAATTGGTGTAGTTTTAATACCCTAATTAGGTAGGAAACTTATTAGGAAGGCTAATAAGAGACCTAAATCAGGTAGGAAACTGTTTAGGAACTCCAATAAGAATCTAATTAGGTAGGAAACTAATTAAGTAAGAAATAATATTAGAAAATGTAACGAAATAGGAATGTAGCATAAGTTTTTAACAATAAAGGAAATACAAATCCTCTAGACTCGAGATTGCCTAGGTAGGTAAGAGATAGGAATAGAATGCTGTCTCGCTCGCAGCTAGTGCTCACTCATTCGCACACATGCGCCGTCCCGCTCACTCAGAGATGCTGCTGCGCGGCTCTCCCGCGCTGCGATTGGCCGGACGGCGAAAAAAGCACTGCGGATTAGTGTCACCAGTTGCGAGCGAGGGAATGCAATATAATTGGGCCAATGTTTACCCAAATTGTGACAGTCCTGAAGCAAACGTGAAGACAAGGCGAATCCCTGCCCGACCGAGAATCGAGAAACCGCGCTCTTAAGTAGGCTGTATTAGGTGTCAGCTAGATAGCGATTTTCTTAGTATACACAGCTTCGAACCGACCTGAAGAGCGACTACGTCCCGAGAATTTGAGAACGTAAACACCCAGTGACCGGCAATCACGAACAAGAGTATATGAGTCTAGAGGAGGCGTGTATTTTTAAATACAACCACTCTTTCATTATTTCATATCCCCCACTCTCACAACCGACAGACCAAGTACGCTTGGCCTGTTACGTACCCACCGCATATCCGTGACGGCTAAAGTTACCGAAGAATCGGGCGGTGCGGGTACAAAACTCATTGTCCCTTTCTGAAGAATTAAAAATACAAGGCTCAAATTCAAATGATTTCAAATTGCATTTAATCGAACTTTTGGAGATGATGGCGGAATACTCAATAATCTTGTAGCAACACTCATGAGAGAGAGTGTTGAGACTGTCAAAATCCTTTCCACCTGTCTCGGGGGTACAAATTATTTGCTTGTTGCCAAATTATGTCCTTGGACCAAAAACCGCTTCTAGCCTGATATTCAGCTAAATTCGACCATATTCGATCCATAACATAATAAAAATATTCTTCAATACGACATCAATACTTTTCTTATCATATTTTTCCGCTTCTTTGATATTTTTCCGTTTCTTATCATATTTTACTGTTTTTTTTCATATTTTTCCGTTTTATTAATAACAATTATGAAATATTTCATTTTAAGTTTTCTTTGAAACTTTCGAAAAAATCTTGTATAAAAACGACGGAATTAGAAAAAAACGGGAAAAATTCCCGCTTTTTTCAACGCTAGTTTGGATACGACCTAAATCCACGAGCTGACGTCACGCATCCTCGCCTCGTTACTAGCCAGTATCGAATTAGCACGAGGACACATCATCAGCAGTGAACCCGACAAGAATAAACCCACGGCCCGGGTCTGCGGTAGACTACTAATTCTATTCAATAGCAGGTAAATTTGTTATTTACGTTGCATAAGTAAAAGAGGTACGTATAAACAGATTTACATTCAAATGTCTTCGAGGAACAATTTGCATAGACACCTGAAGCATTTGCGTTTTGAATCCCGAGTTCTGAAATGTATTCAGTATTGTATTCGGATGGGAGTCGCTTGATAAAACACTGGCCGCTTTGTTAACCTGCCAGTTCTCTGGCGGGTTTTACATTTTATTAGGTACACTTCTGGTAAATTAATGGCACTGTGCAAACAGTGGAGCGATTGTGGATAGCGAATTAAACGTCATTAAAGTTGTGACACGCAGTTTCGCATTGTTTGAAAGTTATAGTAGTTCTGCAGACGTGCGTACAACTTAGTAAGTGCTTTTTTAGGAAATAAACACTTCTGGACGTCTTTAGGAACTATGTTGAGCTCTTAATATAGATGACAGAGTGATGTTTTTTAAATATATATTCTACTACATACAATAATATACACAAAATAAGCAGAACCAAAACTAAATATCATTGAAACACTGAAGTCTAATTTAACATCACTTAAAAGTTAGAATGAAAGTGGAATATTGATGAAGCACTTCCACTTCAATGTCAATGTTATTTTAATTGGATAATTTGTTTAGGACAAATTGCTCAAAATCGATGGTTTTTAATTTCTTCACTCAACAAGGAGTCACTTGAGAGATGTAGATACATAGCGAAGTTACATACAGACTTGGAATGTATCTCTACCACATTTATATCCTTCTTCTTTCAATACGGTGTTTTTAGTAAAAGGCAATTTTCTAGCCGGCTTCCAACTTTGTTTGATCAGCTTATGAATGACTATTTCACTGTACTTGTCCACTTTATATCAGGACCTGGGGTGGCATACTGCATTGGCATCACACTTCACTTCGAAGTAAGATTGTATTTAGGCGTTTTGCAAAACTCAATAATTGCGCGAATGTGATAGTTTAAGTGAAAAGAACTAAGTCAAGTAGCGTTTGATATAACAAAATTATTTCTACACAAATGACGGAGAACACCAATTCAAGGTGAATCCAATAGACGATTCAGATGGCGTTTTTTCTTGATCATGATCGAAGTGGGATTATAGCTAGCTGAGGTCTAGATACGCTACTTCTAATCACGTGAAATGTGGTCAAATTATACAGTTCAATTAAAAAAAATATAAGATAAGTACCCAAAATACTGTCAGCTCAGGTGTAACACTGTATACTGTATGTTCTTGTAGCGCCAATAGATCCAATTACGCCATGAATGGTACGCTCTAGCCGACATTGGTTTTAAGAGTAGATTAGATAGTGATTAGATTTTTGTGGTTGCTCTGTGGCTGTGAAATTGATTTAGGAACATAAAAATATGCAATTATGTTTATGGAATCAACTTCTACTCAGACAGTATAATTTAAGGTCGAGCGTAAAAAAGGCGAAAGAAGACAAAAATTAAAGTATTTGTTCACCTAAAGTCTTAGGATCTCAGAATGCAGATGAAATAGTCATGCTTTTTACACATCAGTAAAAACCCCCCGCCAAAAAACATCCCACTTACCACAACACTCATTTTGCTGCGGGATAAAACGGATACGTCAAAAGTAAGCGCGTCCAGGATGACTCAGCGATTCGTTTAGTTAAGCAAAACACCCGTTTCTGTAACGTCGACTTAGAGCCCGGCACACTGCAGACTTAACTGCTGTTCGGAGGGCCACGAACAAGCCATAATGTATTATGCCTACTGGACCATGTTCTGGAGGTGCCCGTGCCATCTCCGTGCTTCGGAAGGTACGTTAAGCACTTGGTCCCGGTTGACGTCGCTAAATGTCAATCGTTAAGCCTAGTCAGAGGCCTCAGGGCGCCTTTATATCATGTGACATTATGGTTGCTCACTAACCTTACACCCCTCCAACAATCTGCACTGAACCCGCGTGTTGGAATATGGCTCGTTCCACCTCATAGTTGAGGTGAGGCCTGTGCCCAGCAGTGGGACGTTATGCCGTTTATGTGTGTGTGTGGACCATGTTTTGATGGATTTGCCAGAGGTCGGCAAGTATTTGCTAGTTGACGCTGTGCTAGACGTAACCTTCTCCATTCGTCATCCATCCTCCTTGCCAGAAAGTTCCCCACTACTCATGGTCCTAGAAACAGTAATTACATCGTTAACGGATGACTTAAGTGTTAGCCCTGGTTGGGTGCGGACCTCTTTCCGAACATTGTAAGACAATCCGAAGGGACGTAACAGTACCGCCGCCAGCCAATTTGGAAAATCATTACTTCTAAAACAGCAGTGATACAAAAAAATTAAATTCGACAGTACTTAATTTAACCACTTGCAGTTTCAAACTGCCGTACAATTTTTCCGTTAAGTCTGTAGTGTGCGCTAGCTCTCTGGTTCCCTATTTGTGGGGATGGCATGCTGTTTGTGAACCTATTTACCCACATTCCCTCACCGCTCACACAAATGCTCGCGCTGCTAAACGGCGAACATAAATTCTTGGCTGAAAACAAGACGGTGCACATAGGTTTGACTGGAATATTAAAACTAGGTATTAAACGAGGCACAAGTAGGTGCAGTTGGCTGAGGCAGTGAAGAGTGAGTAGGCAAGGTGGTGGTGAAGGCGTTTGAATATGAACTCGTGACCATGTGTTTAATTCCAATGTCGGGCTGCTTGAAGCCCAGATTTCAATCCATCAATTTTAGCGATGAAGGAGTTCTTAGCCTAGTGGTACAGGGTTAAACACAGGGTGAAGAGATTAGGGAGGCGATTTAAATGGAGTTATCGTACGATTCGCTTTTTTTTTATTCCATTTTTTGCTGTGTCTGTTTCATTGTCTATAAAAATACTAGATGCTTTTCGCTTTTCAAATAAAACAAACAAAGTGATTTCGCTGAACGAGCTATTTATGTACGATAATGCGGTTCTGAATCACCCTCCTGCTGGGGCTCGAACCCGCAAACTTTCATGATCTTAATGACTGCTTAGCCAATTGAGCTCATAAAGCCAAACAAACAGGCACAGACTTACCATACCCTACAGGCAGGCTATTTATATAATCTAAGTTAGTGACAGCACTGACGTTGATCTACCGATGAAGATGAAAGTAGCTCTTTAATGACTTACCTGAATAAATTACCTCGTGAGTAGTAGTAAATAAACGTCAATGCTTAAAAATGCTTCTATCTATTACCTACAGAAGGATATAATATCTCTGTAGTATCTCTGTTTCTGAAATTATCACCAATGCAGTGAACATGTGATTCAAAAGGATAGATAAAAAAATTCGGACATGTGCTAACAAAGACTCGCCTACAACCCGGTACAACCCGGATTTCCTCATATTTTTGTACTTTATGTTATTATATAACTTTTGAAGACTTACTTGAATTTTGCGCTCGGCGAAGATAGCAAGACAAACTGATAAAATTGAAATTTAGTCTCAAAAATTAAGGCAGAAATTAATCCTAGTATTTTTTCACCGTGGCAAGGAACACCTAAGATACTTGGACTAGGAAATTAATCGAAAGGCAGATTTTCTATGGAATATCCTGTAATTCGACTGCACCTAACTAAAAGTCAGATACAAGTTACTACCATAACTCTAGTTAAATTCTTAAAATTAAAACCTTACTAACTGACCGAAAACTTTCAAAGAAAAAGAACATCCTAATTCTACAACTGTCAGTGGTCATTCACCAAAAGCCCAGCTCGTCTGCGTTGATAGTGGTTTTTGAACGCGCGTTGATCATGATAGCGCTCAAAGTTATCGCGATGAGATCGCGCGCGCACCACTCGCGCACTAGCGCCGCTTGTGGCTGAGAAATGAAAAGCAAACACTGCAGCACAGATGTCCAGATAGCCAATAGCATGTGGCCAAGATGTAGTTTGGCTGGAAGGAACATAGATGGAGCCCAGAGACAGCATATCGGTCAAGAGTATTGACGCACTCCAGTATAATAGTATTGACGCACTCCAGTTAGAGTGTGAGTGACCAGTGACCAACTCACACTCCAAGTCATCATCATCATCATGTCGTCCACACCGTGTCCGGCGATGGCGACTCCTGCAAACCATTCAGGTTGGGTCTTTCTGGCGATGGGCTCTGATGTGACTAGCAAGACCGAACTTGGACTTAAAAATTCGGTTGCAAGACGCACAGTATAACTGGCCAGCCGAATTGTACGTGTAGGTATAAGAGGGTTTTGGCATCGTCTTCCGTATTTGGCGCTTTGCATCAAGGTTTTCAAGACGCTTAGCCTCAAAACTGTTCACGCTACAATGTACAGTTTGTCGCCATTCCGGTCTGAGACGTGCGCGATCCTCCCATTCAACGGTTGGTATCTTGCATGCCAGGAGGTTGCGCTTCAGGACGTCTTTGTAACGTAGATGTTGTCCACCCTGCCTGCGTTTGCCACTCGATAACTGAGAGTAGAAGACTGCTTTTGGCAGCCTGCTATCAGGCATACGCAACACGTGACCACTCCATCTCAGCTGGTGCTTAATGATAAGGGCTTCTATGCCAGATAGGCCCGCGCGACGCAAAACCTCCGTGTTTGAAATGCGGTCCTGCCACCTAATCCGCAAAATAGACCTCAGACATTTCAGGTGGAAGCTGTCTAATTGTTTGATATCTGCTTTATAGCAGCACCAAGTCTCAGCGGCGTACAGTAAGGTAGGCAGGACAATTGCTTTGTAAACTTGAACCTTTGTTTGCAATTTTAGGTCGTGCGAGTTCCAGACACGGGCTTTAAGTTTGCCAAAAGCTGCTGCGGCACCTGCTATTCGGGCTGGTATCTCCGATGCTAGTGTGTTATCGTGCCTTAATCTGCTGCCCAAGTACTTGAAGTTACCAACCTCTTCCAAAGCAGAGCCATTCAAAAACACAGACGACTGGTCACTGCTACAACTACGGGAAGGCTGCTTCAGAACCTGGGTTTTGCTGGTGCTTAGACCACTCCAAGTAGAGTGTGAGTGACCAACCCGACTGAAATTTAGTGACGTATTTGAGTTCTCCGGAAGGCACACTTAACTCCGCGCTGACAGTCTAGATGTCAGTCATAAAGCTTCGATAACATCTAATAATAATGTTTACAACCAGCCTCACAAACCAAACACCTCGAACAATATTTTCCTCGGTGCAGATCATTGGAGGGGTGTAAGGTTAGTGAGAAACCTTAATGTCAGGGGACGATCGGGCATACAACAAGGCTTAATGACTGTCAACTGAAGCCAACTGCTTAGCATGGTCTTCCGAAGCATGGGGATGCCCGAAACATTCAATTAGTTTGAATACGTAATTTGTTGTTACTAATAAATAACTAAATATATCGTTAAATTTAAGTCGGATAGTCACTCATCACGTTTCCCACCTGGCGTGTATTGCATTACAACAGCGATCGTTGCCGATCCACTGACACAACTGCGCCACGGAATAAATTAGTACCAGTTTTTTTGATAATTCTCGTACACTTATGACTCATGATCCTATGACCTAGAATAAATGAGACGTCCTCTGGCTCCAGCTTTTTAACTTTAAATGTAGTATGAGTATAATATACTATTTTTGCGAAGTCACATAACGAATATAAATAAATTCTTTCACATCTAGTGTTACTAATTCTTTGACTTTCTTTCGTGTATTTGTGAAAGGAGATGACTTCACTCGGACTTGCGACATTGTTCAGAAATATTTGTGCCTCCGGCTCAACGATGGCAGAACTGAAATTTCCTTGGCGATGTTTTTATTTCTATGATTGTGGACCTATAGGCATTACCTATATTTCTCACAGCCAATATTAAACAAATAATTACAAGGGAGAGGAAGAAAACTGTCATCAGTTACTTGCTATTCAATTAAGCACTTTTTGTTACTGACGCATGATTTTTTTGTATGCGCCTGCAGTGTTTGCGATTATTTAAGGCACAAATTCCATCAGAACGAAACTTCGCTGAATTGTGTTTTATCTCTAATCAAATATCCGCATTTTGAGATCAGTCTTACGCCGAATAATCATAGCTGATTGTTGTTTTAGCTAGAAATAATGATAGCTGGCTCTTTAAAACACACCTTCGCTTCGCGCGTTGTGGTAAAACCCGTGCCTCAAGCTGCGAAAATCAGTGGTCTGTGATCAGTGCTGTAGAAGTCAGGACTGCCTACTGACAATGCTCCGCTGCAAACCTTTTGTCTGCTTCGGAGGAAACCCAACTTTTTTCAGCATTGTCCAGAGGCGTTTACATCGACCTTTAAAAAACTATCGCTTAATGAGTCTTATGTCTTAAAGTGCCCCTACGTTAAGGTTGATGTAAACGCCTCTGTGCCAGTGCCTCGTCCAAACCTAAGCAGCTAAAATTCGCATTTCTTGTGTCACTTTGCTTCATTCCACTCTGCGCGCCGCACTTATGTTACAATTTCTACCCTTTGCTATCACTGTAGTGCAGTGAAACGGAATCTGAGACATGTTATTGGTTAATTTTCACACGTCTTTACTCTATTCTACTCCGCTACACTTGAATACAAATAGTCTACGGTAATTAACTACTGTTATCAGTCGTAATTTACGTAGGAAATCTGATAAATAATATCTTACTCGTAAAACTTCCTAATTTCAAGTTGAATTTTGTGATCTGTACAAGAGGGCGTTCTCTGAATAAAAGGTGCACAACTTCTGAACATACTGTCAAATTTAAGAAAAACTCCAAGGAACGACCTAAGTAACCATGCACTTACCATTATTGTATTGCTGTACATACCTACACTCGTTAACAGCCAACTGCCAAGTCCTTACAACACAGTTAGGTACCAAAATAAAAAATGTATGTTTAAAATGGTAAATATATTTCAACACATATAACTATCACGTTAGTCTTCAATTAGATTCTTCAAATGCATTTCTTCAGGGAACATATCGCTGTAGTCATTTATTTCAGAAGAACGTGCATTTACGTATGTTTCAGTGCTAGAGAGCATTTCCTTGTGTATAGTTTCCGTTACCTGAAACCCGTTTGAATCTCGTTGCTTCACGTTAAGTTTGCGACTGCATTTGCACTCTGGTTTGCTACTAACTATACCACTTTTATACTCCTGCTCTCTGGATTTTAAAACACAATCACTATGACCACATTCATTATTAACCTTCATCATTTTGTCTGTTTCCAGTTCTTCCGAAGAATCTCTCAAAAGCTGGTCCAGATATTTACTGACTTCGATATTAGTTTTATCATTCATAAATTTTCGTAAACTGTTATCAGTAGCTATTCCTGGTTCTTCCGGCTTGTAACTGATATGAGGGATACTTCTTTGGTACCCATATGGACTTGGAAAACCATAGTTGTCGTAGTAAGTCAAAGCTAACTGGGGTCCATTTACAGACATTTTTTTTGTATTCTGGTAATTGTTAAAAGGTGAATCTGGCTGCTTCCACTGCAATTCACTTTCTTTTATGTCAGAAGAAATTTCTGGCCTTAGAATAGGTATTTTTAAAAGTTCTACATATTCCCGCTGGTCTTCGGCCTTCCTTACTTCTTCATAAGTCCTGTAATCATGCTTGTGTTCAGGAATCCTGATATCATGCTTATTGTCTGGAATGTTGTATTCATGCTTATTTTCAGCAATTTTGTAATCCTGATCATTTTCAGGAGCGCTGTGATCATGTTTGTTATCCGGAATTCCGAAAGCCTGTTTAGTTTCAGGAATAATGTAATCATTCTTATTTTTAGGAACGCTGTAACCATTCTTATTTGTAGGATTTTTGTAATCATTCCTATTTTCATGAATGCTGTGATCATGACTATCTCCATGATTATTATCATGAAGCAATGTTAGTTTTTGAACTACTTCCTTAATGATCGGGCTTTCAGAAGGAAAGAACAATCTTTTATCAGCTTCTGTCGATTTAATTTTTGCAATGTATTCTTTTTTTAGTTTTGGATATTCCGCTGTGTCTTTATTTAGCTTTGAAGATGCTATTGAACCTTCATTATTTTTGGAGTATTCTGGCGAAACTTTGTTTGGTTTCGGATAACCTTTAGAAGCTTTATTTTGGCCGATATATCCTTGAAAGTCGTCGTTTATTTTCGAAGGTATTTTATTATCTTTATCTGATTTTAAATATCCGGCATAATCTTCATTTGGTTTCAAATATTTTGTGGAATTTTTGTTAGGGTTGAGATAACTTGATGAATATTTTGTAGGGTTTGATTTGATTTGATTACCTAAGTTCATAAGCACTGATTCGTACGGTTCCCTCATTACATTCTGGGAGCTACGCAGCTGGTTTACTACGGGCGTCTTGAACTTTTGATTGATGAAAATGAAAGAGCGCTCATTAACAGTATTCTGTTTAGAGGAGACCTGCTCATATAACTCTTTTTCTTTTATGCGGTTCTGGTTAGCTCTGAGATCAAAATTGTTTTCATCATTTGTTTCATATGGTAGCACAATATATCCATCTGCAGCTTCGCCTTGAAGTGTCCCTTTTTTCGTCTCTTCCGAATCGTTTCCATCGTAATCTCTTAAAATCGCTTGATTTTCATCTAAAAGCTGAAAAGAAAGAATTGTTGTTAGATTTTATTAAGCATATTACAGAGGAGAAAATATACATCAGAATTAAATGATGCCAATCAGTGGGTAAAGCTAAAATTTTCTTGTGCCTACAGCATAATTATTTTACTATAACAAATGAGGTAACGTTTTCAAACGCTTTTCAAAATTAAAAATATATCGCACTTAAAAACGAGTCGGTGTCATATTGTTTTGAAAATTGGTCCATTGGACCTGCGTTTACTGGGCCATTTTCGGTACGAAAATGCCGTAGGTTCCTCTGTTTTTAATCAAAGATTGTTACTAGTTAGGTACTAGAAACGGGGTTGTGGGGAACAGCCAAAAAAATACTATCAGCATCTCTATGGGTGTATAACTAAAATTATGTAAATCGATTTAAATACATTCAATATTATTGTGTCACAACAAATCAGTACATATGAATATACTCTTCGGGACAAAAACAAATGCCTATCCATGAATAATTGCAATTGCAACTTATGACGACCGATTTGGTGTATTTGTTGGGGAGTCGGCTACTACACCAAAGGTGTGCAGTACAAACATTTGTGTGCATGAACATGTATTAAGTATGTATTTACAAAAGAAAGAGTATTTAAGTATGTTTATCCCTTGTCTAGTGTCCCATAAAAACGGGCTTTAATTAACTCAGCTTAGGGCTAGATGGCGCTGTGTGGAATAATGTCCAGGGATATTTATTTATAGTATAATTTCAAGATTTAGTAGCAGACTTAGCACTGTTACTTTTAGTCGTCGACACTTTGTAAACTTCGTTTTAAAATAAATACTGTATGAGTATCCCCTTTGAACGTGCAAAATGGTATCTAAATGGCTTTTCTCTTGTTTACAATACAGTCCCGTCAGAGTTCCTTTCAGTGCAATAGGACGAACAAACAGAATTTTAAAATAAAGTACTTTAACACTTTTATACAATAATGACGTCTGCGCTACTCACCTCGAGACCTCCCGAGGGGACAATAAATCCGGAAGCAAGTCTAATACACAAGAAAACTAAAATAAACGCATTTCTCATTTTCCACGAAATAACTGGGCTAGCAATAAAAATGTGTCAGACTGCACCAAAGTGAATAACTTTATATTTATTTGTTCAACAAAACGTACAGATCCCTCTCGCTCCTGAGTGGTAGTAAGAGGTTATTATTGACAAAAGTAGTGTGTGGTATTCTAAACAAATAAACAGTTGAATACAACAAATGTCAAGATTGCCTATATTTGAAAAGGGGCCAAGTTTACTCTAGAACTATTTATTTAATACGGTTGAAAAGTATTTTATTTTAAGTAAATACATTTCCATCCGACATGTCTGTAGGACTGTAGGTAATGAAGATGGAATTAGGTCTGTTCTAACCAAATAATATGTCAAACTTAGTAAAGTCAGTTAGTATTTTAGTTCGTAGCACTAGGTCGAATTTTAGTCACTACGTTATTGTTGTCAAAGTAAGTTAAATGTTGACAGGCTCTTTTTATCAGAAAAATACGCTACTCTGTTCATAAAATCCTAATTTGTGTGAGAGTAACAATTATTTTCTGTTTGCTTTTGACTTGTCCTTGCCTCATTATTAGGGCTGTCCTCGTGAATCTCCTCTGTGAAGCTTGATCCGGGTTTGTAAATGATATCAATGATGCGACGACGTCTCCACGTATATATTTATCACCAAATTAAAACTCTTTTCAATCCCCTATTATTTGTGCATTTGCTAACCCTTTCAATCACCTTTCCTCTGCCTGTAGGTTGTCTGGAAGAGATTGCATGTAGCACTAAAACCACCGAAATTATATATCAACGTGAAAATGGATTGCAAACATATAACTTTGTAATTTTCGTGTGCAATGAAGTGCTTATTTATACTATCATTATCTTTAAAAAAAATGAGATATTTAGTAATTAATAATTAATATTAATAATTTCGAATTCTTATTAATTACTTTTTAACTTTTTTAAAATTCTATTACATCCAACCCAGTCTTAGTTCGTTGTCTCGAGAACTTGGCCTCGCGCTACCGTATGTTTAGATCTTTTAAACAAACACTGTGTGGTCACATCGGTTGACAAAATAAATGAAACGGTCGGTTGCTACATTGTGTTTGAAGATTCCGAATGGACTTTTAAGAGCAACCTGTGATATCAGACAAGGTTAAGGAATTGACAGGCTTGTGATACAAGTTTTTATCATTTTTGATATAAAACATAATAGGTTAAGTACCTACAGATTAAACAAGTCCATCATAAGTACTTCAATAAAATAACAACAACTGTACGAGAAGCCCACTACAAAATTTATAATATTCAATAGTTAAGTCTCATTATAAGTGAATGAAAATTCTTTTATGAGAAATAAAGTACGTATGATACTAGTTCCGACTCGTATTTAGGTATTTAAGTATCTATTTCCACGAAATGTTAACCTTTATATCTCTACATCTTTAATCTTTACATTTCTTAGAAATATAATCTCATATTAGCACTATCGGTAACCATGGACGTAATAAAATACTTAGAAATACATATAATGTTGAATGCAAACAATAAATGCATGAACAAACTACCATCAACTTTTGACTAGGAACACTACGTTTTCCTAATCCTTCTTGTCAAATTTCGTCTAACTAAAGATGTCCAGCGATTTAGAATTATAATTAGTCATTAAAATCATTATTATGCTTGATTTGTTCTTCAGTAGACAATCGTCAATTCAAGTTGATTGTTCATGGTAGAAAATCACTCGAATCTTTACCGAAGCACTCAAGCTAGATTACGGGTCTTTAAGCAGGGGGTTAAAAGAGAAATACAATGAGATTTTTCAGATTTTTTCTTATTTATTTAACAAACGAAACCTTCAGTTTCTATTTAGGAGGTTGAGGAGGGTCCTGTCCAAAGATAGCGACTAGCTCATCAAACAGCAACTCAACGGGGATGCCGTTGTTCCTCAGGGTCTGAATCTCAGCCTGGAATACCGAGTTCTCCCACAGCGCGTCGAACAGCTGGATGAACTCTTCGCTCTCCATGCCTTCAATAGCAGCCTTGAAGTCAGCATCATCTGCCAGCTTCTGGTCGAAGAGTGCTGCTAGACTCGCCTTGGGGAAGAGGTCGATGGTCTCCCTGATGTAAGCAGCGAAGTCTTTGCCGTGAACACCAGTGTGGGTTATTTCACCCGAGCTATCTGTAAGAAATAAAAATCTATTAGATACAGTTATTTTATTTTAAGAAGCTTGCACTGGATAGTTATCTAAACTCATTAAACAATTAGTCATTGTATAAACATTGCTATTAGATGACCCATAATCGGTAAATATGCGCTAACTGAGTCAAATCGCTGATTTTCAAGGCATATGTATTCTTATTTCTCAAATTGCACGAAATTCCAAGCATAACATACAAAAACGTAATATTCCTTCGGATTGATTTACTCTAATGAAACCCTAAATGAATTAGGTCCATAAGCCATATTTTTGTTTCACATTACATCGTAATCTGAGTCCAGAAATCTGAGTCCTAGACATAAATGGCTATTTCGTTTTCGGTGTAAGAATATCTCATTTACATTTTGTAGTTTTCTAGCGAGGAATAGGCATGACGACAGTATCAAATAATCAACGATTTGAATACATTAGGGGAAAAAACATATTAAAAGGATTTAAAAGACACATTTAGTTTGATTTTAAAATCTGAGATTAATCAGATTTTCGATAAAGTAAAAGGATAAAATACTCCAATTCGCCATTTTGACTCAAACGTCAATCACGCACTATGACGTCACTGTAATGGAAATCAACAAATGTCACTGTCGTATTTCATACAAGTGAGTTTGACAGACACTTGATATTTACATTACAAATACGTCACACGGACGCCATGACACCTGCGAGCGTTTTCGCGCGCTGTTGATAAAATACTAGAATAATGTCCTCAAACTTTGTTAAACTGACCTTTGAAACCGAAATAAAGTTTTTTTAGTATACAATACATGTGTACCTTTATGACGAAAGAAGATTTCAAAATTGTTCGTCATGCCTATTATCGGGAAATTTCATAATTTCAAATAATCCACGGTGAGCCTATCCATCTCTATATATAAAAATGAATTGCTGATCGTTAGTCTCGCTAAAACTTGGGAATGGCTGGACTGATTTAGCTAATTTTGGTTTTGAAATATTTGTAATGGTCGAGGGAAGGTATAAAAGGTGAGTAATCATGAGAAAATGCTGGAAAATATTAAAAATCATAATTTTAGTTTCCTCTTGGTAAATGTTACTACCTGTCACGTGACACTAAATGTTTGACAACAGAACGAAGTCTATTGGGACAGCTAGTTCAAAATAGTTATGTTTTAAAGTCTGTTATTTTGAACCTACAAAGTATCATAAGATAGTACTAGCATTTTTGAGCTTTACATAAAGTTACTTAATTTACTACTTACTAGTTACTTAAGTTTAGTCACTTACCAATACTAATAGCATCATTGATCATATCAATGAAATAGCTGATGTCGACGCTGTGTGTTTCCAAAAAGTCAGTCACCTATAAAATAAATAAAAAATAATCATATACCAGCCCATAGCGTTAAGTTAGATATTAAGTAACCAGAAGCCTATGCTTCATAGACGTGTGTGAAGATAGTAGAGAAAGTGTTGTAGCTGAGGATAATTAATGATGATCATGATAATCATTACAAAGATAGAATCTTGACATATCGTCTACATAAAGATCTTCATTATCGGTTCAATCATTGTTCATATTGCACTATCCTTAAATTATCAAAATAAAACCGACTTAAATTATTCCACTATCTTTTTCCAAACAATTAATGTAGGTATTTAATAAAACTAGTGATTATATCACCCACTAAATAATTGCAATAATATTGTATCGACTAGCTTACTTTGCATTCATTCATTTAGATAGGAATCAATTAAGTTTTATATGTGGTAGCTTGTCAATAGCTTTTAGTTTTACTTTTAGCTGCTATTGTTGATTTTTGTAAGCTGTTAGCTATCCTAAGAAAATAAATAAATAAATAAATATTGTTGAGAATTTAAGAATCCAATTACATTGATCAATTTAAA
Organism: Udea ferrugalis; assembly: GCA_950022985.1. Taxonomy (NCBI): domain Eukaryota; kingdom Metazoa; phylum Arthropoda; class Insecta; order Lepidoptera; family Crambidae; genus Udea; species Udea ferrugalis. The sequence continues at coordinate 8,577,453 of OX465533.1, forward strand.
GTAAAGTAAGTTGTGCTCTGATATAAAAGTACTCACAGCCTTGAATTCAGGCAAATCTTCCATCTCCCAAATGAGATTCTTGAAGTCCGCAGTGCTGATATAATCCACGGTGTCCAAGAACTCGTCGTACTGCGCATACTCCATGATGAGGGCTCCCAGTGCCTCACCAGCCTCTGCGCTAATAACATCGATGAAGTCTTGAACATTGTCGTGGAAGACCTTCCTCGGTTGAGGAGCCGCGAAGGCGACAGACACCAGAGCCAAAAGCACTACTGCGAACTTCATGTTGAACGCAATTCTCAATTATGCTGAAACAGATGAAAGTGGACTTTTTATAGTGCCGCTATCAGTAAGATTAGATCGCTATCGCGATCTCTACTATTATCATAATAACGAAACCCATTTCCAACTACCGGTAAGATGGGGTTAATTGGTATCTGGGTCTTAATTGGGACAGGCCTTTGAAGATGTTTCAAGGCATTATTTTTCTTAATTTCTTGTACGTTTTTATATTCACTACAGGTATAAACAAAAACACCCAAAAATAAAATAAATACAGCACTTCTCTCGAGCTTTGAAACATTTTCAATGTACTGTCCCAATTAAGACCCAGATACCAATTAACCCCATCTTACGGTACTTTCAAAATAACTACGTTCGAAAGATCTATTGTTTTTTGCCAAATTCTTCTCTATAGGAACAACGTTCAATTTGGTGGTACTTGTAGAGCTACTTTAAATGTTTCTTACCTTATTCATTTTTTTACTGTAAATTATCTGCCTGACTTTTCATACACACAGTAGTAGTAAAAGTTTACATTGATTATTAAGCTTTAAGTTTGAGTTAAAAATTGGTTGTTTGTAAAGTAGGTTTACGATCGATATGTTTACGTGATAACGGCATTTCACGGAATGACTGGCAGCGCTCGAGATGAAACGGGAGATCGGTCCGTGTCTCTCTCGTTATACCTGCGATCGCGCTCGTGAAGTTTTGGTGTGACACAAGTTTCTGAACATGTCACCCGACTAAAACGATTTTAAAGACGTTATCACGTCAAAACACCTAAATATAGTTCCACATATTTTTATTGCAACTAATGAACGAAATCACTAAAGGTAAATTCAGCTATGCTTAACTGAGCTACGCCTATTCAGCTACAACTAAATCACCTACTGTTGATTGAAGAAATGTACGATATAATTTCTGGACGATACATCACCATCACCAATCGCAGATAGAACCGAGTCCACATGACTATGTGCCGAAGCTATCTGCGATTTCTTTCGTACTTTTACTCGTCGGCACTTATTACCTTAAATTTTTACATAGCTACGAGTAAATTTAGCACCAGTTGGATTTGGTAAATTTTTACAGTTATTATAATACCAGAAAAAGTAAGAACAGTTAAAGATGTTCCCACGTTGTACGTTGACGTTCTATAGGGGGAGAACAGAGGGGGGGGGCGTCCATGGGGCTCTTAAAAGGTCGTTAAAGTTAAAACAGGAATTATTTTCTAAATAACCAAATCAGATGTTTCATACATAATTGAAAAATCCAATATCTAATGGCTAAACGGCTAAGATGAATCGTTTGTTAGTGTATGTGACTTTAGGTTGATCAAAATCAGGTTTCGGGTTAAGTAGATCAATCTAAGTAAACATTATATCCTTTTTATGTTTATCCGTTAAGATGCATTGTTCAGAAATGTCTCCAATAAGTCCATCTCGGCCAGTTTTGACCAAAGGGTTGTGTGGAAGGGATTGCTCCTAGCAATAACGTACATCATCTCATCATGATAAAACTGCCTACCTGCTACCTATCACCCTTACCACCTTTCATCATCAAGTGCTACATTTATTTATTTGTTTACCACAAACACATGACAAGCACAGCTGAAAATGCAGCTGGTTGTAGGCTGCCTGCACCCACTGAAACCCTGCTGCGACCTTCATCAGGTCATCCATCCACATTGCGGATCAGTGTCCTACGCTGCGTGTTCCTTTAAAGAACTCCATTCAAGAACTTTTTGGGCCCGTCAGCCATCTTCACGCTATGTGCCCCACCCACTAAGTATTACTTCTACCTATGAACCCGCTAGGCTTCGTTGGCGACTTTACTTCACCTACGGATTACTTCATTCCTGATTCTACCTCCAAGCGAAAAGCCAAGCATAGCTACAACACGTTTAGTGGCCTTTTGCTTTATGAGGCCCGTAATAAGTGAACACGTCTCAGATCCATAAGTCAGCAAACGTAACACACTGTGTATAGACCTTTTTATTTAGGCATATTGTAAGAAAATGTTAAGCAGCCGAATGCGGCAGTGAAGCTGCTCATTTAGTGGCTCGTGGTTGCACGCTCAGAAGAGTCCGTGTACTGTGAGAGCTAGCGGGCAGGAGAGTGGCCCACATTGCATGGGGTCCACCGCCAGCGGAAGTGCCCGCGCATTCCAGGAGCTTTCCTCCTCCGTTGTTAGGGGGGTCGGTTGGAGACGAAGCCTCGCTAGGGACGAGCACTGGCGGCGGCACTGGTAATGCCTTTCAGGTAGATCAAAGTAGCTGGTATTTCCCCACAATGTATATTTATTAAGTTTATTTATACAGGTATTAATACCTTATTACCTACATAGTTAAAAACAATAACAACAAAACTCAAAAAATCAAAAAGAGATAGATGTACTCTTCGACAATACCACCACCTAAATACTTGTACCTTATGATGGCTTAGTGTGCCTACCTAACCATTTGACCTTCGACAACATGGAACAGACAATATCACCAGATTTTAATCTAGTATCTTTAATTTTTCAACGTTCAGGAGACATTACAATCATTGACATGATCTCACCTTGAGGAGAACAATAATCGTTGATTGTTTAACATAGGAGGTCACTCGGACCTTTCCTAAGCAAACAGAACTCATACGGGTCTTTAGGTTAGGGATAAGAAGAGAAATACATTTTTTTTCAAAACTATTCTTTTAATAAATAAACACAACCTTTAGCTTTATTGAGGAGGAGGTTGAGGTGGGTCCTGTCCGAAGATAGCGACTAGCTCATCAAACAGCAACTCAACGGGGATGCCGTTGTCCCTCAGGGTCTGAATCTCAGCCTGGAACACCGAGTTCTCCCACAGCGCGTCGAACAGCTGAATGAACTCTTCGCTCTCCAAGCCTTCAATAGCAGCCTTGAAGTCAGCATCATCTGCCAGCTTCTGGTCGAAGAGTGCTGCTAGACTCGCCTTGGGGAAGAGGTCGATGGTCTCCCTGATGTAAGCAGCAAAGTCTTTGCCGTTAATACCAGTGTGGGTTATTTCACCTGAGTCCTCTGTAAGAAACAATAATAGATAAATTAAGAATTCGTTTATTCTAAGAACCCTGTCTGAAAAGTCATCCTAAATTAAATTAAACGATATGTTGCCATTTTGAAATGCTTATAAGACCTTCATGAACATTTGTAAACATGTCCCAAACTTTTAATGATTGAAGTCACTGATTTTTAAGGCTTATTCTTAGCTTTTGAATTGCTTGAAAATCATTTATTGTGAAAACATAATATTGCTTAGGCTTGGTTCAAGCATATGATACCCAAAAGGAGATAGTTTCCTTTTGGGAAAAGTGAGTTGAGGAATTAGGGACCAAACAAAATTGAGTTTTTCGATGCCTAATTGCCGGAGCCTAATTTCATTCGTATTTCGTAGTTTTCTAGCAAGAATCAAGACATTTACTGTTTGTATTCATCAACCCTGGTCACCAAGGATTTGTGATAAGGCGACTGTAAATCTGTAATGATTACCTACGTTTAACTACTACTGTTCAAACATACAAAGTACTATTAGATAGCATTGGCATTTTTATCTATTCTTAAAATAATAAATATTCTGTCACTTACCAATACTAATGACATCATTGATCATATCAATGAAATAGCTGATGTCGACGCTGTGTGTTTCCAAAAAGTCAGTTACCTATAAAATAAAATAAAGCCATTAGACAACTTACAGGGTTGAGTTGGTTAATAAGTAACCAGAGGCATAGTCATGGACTTGCGTTAAGAACTCATTAGGTAGGAACTTCAAGTTCAACAATATGTAACACACAAACATACTGGGACTTTGAAAATAATGTATTTGTCGACCGAATTGTATCGGACATGAAATTGGCTATCACACCAGCGGCCGCGGGTTCGATCCCAGCACAGTGCCACTTTCGTATTTGGTCGGGGTGTTTAGGATGTATTTACAGAAAATTATATTTCCAATAGTACAACATTTGCTCAGTTTGGGGCTAGAATGCTGTGCACTGTGGTGAATAATGTCCAACGGTATAATTGTACTCACAGCCTTGAACTCGGGTAAATCTTCCATCTCCCAAATGAGATTCTTGAAGTCAGCAGTCCTAATGAAATCCACGGTGTCCAAGAACTCTTCGTACTGCGCATACTCCGCGATGAGGGCTCCCAGTGCTCCACCAGCCTCCTCGTTTATAAGATCGATGAAGTCTTGAACATTCTCGTGGAAGATCTTCCTCGGTTGAGGAGCCGCGAGGGCGACAGATACCAGAGCCAAAAGCACTACGGCGAACTTCATGTTGCTATGATCAATTCTTCAATGATGCTGAAAATTTGGATGTGTACTTTTTATAGTGCGTTATCGGCAAGATTAGATCGCTATAGAATCATGTGATTATGCTATTTGGGATTTCTGAAATAAGTTCAATCTCATAAGTTATCATCATAAACACCTATGTACAGATAAGTACGAGTAAGTAGTGCTTAACAACTCAATCATTTCAAAAGTTTAGCAAATCATGATTCCTGAATTTTACAAACCAGCTTCTGCGTGTAGTTTTATTGCGTAATTACTTAAACAATTACGAACCCCACGTCTATATCTCAAACTGGGTATTCGGAGGCAAGCTGATTGTCACTGTCATTGAGAACGAAACATATGGAAGCCCACATTTCAGCAAGCGTGTTTCAGAACACAAGTTGAGCCTACCACCGTTTTCCTAGTAGCTGGGTTCGGTTTTTTCCTTCACCGGAAAGTTAGATACAATGAACACAAAGTTGGTGTTCGGCCACGATTTGACCTCAAGAGCAGAGGAGTTCCAAGCTGGAGTGTTAGCGCCCGAAATGTAGGTATTAAAAAATAAAAAACCTGTCAAGTGCGAGTCCGACTCGTCCAACTAGCTTTTATCAAAAAAGAACACGGTCCTTGTATGGGAGCCCTCTTCAATATTTACTTCCTTTAGGGTTTATTTCATTTCTAGGGTACTATACATAATATATATTCGTTATTTTTGAAAAAATTGGACGGACAGGTATGTTACAGCTAGGGAATGCAATCCGGATAATCCGTAATCCGTTTTATCCGGATAATCCGTAATATTTACTTGATTTTTAAATCCGGATTAGAAAATCGGATCCGGATTTTTTGAATAATTCCTCGGAAAAAAAAAACAATCTAGTTTTATGCACTAGATAGATGATAATGTTCCTACGATCACATCCTGTACAATCACGAGCGTTAATATGTATACAAACAAATGCTTCATTTAAGTATATTTTAACTTTTTTGTTGGATTTATAGTTAGTTTATATTTATAGGTAATATAACAGGATTACCTTGATTTTATCTTTAACGTTATTGTGCCATTATAAAAATGGTTTATTAGTGTCCAAACGAGAAAATATGTAATTATGAATAAATCGCTAGGTGCCAAGGATCCAGGTTTCACAAAAGGTTTGAGCAACATAGCAATGAGAAGGTATCGGCACTATCGGCAGGTAGGCTAAAGAAAAAGGTAGGCTAGATATTCAATTCACGATAAATCGTATCTAAATGGTACGAGAATGAAATATTGTGGTCGTTTAGTTTGTAGTCTTACAATTGTACCAAACACAAGTTCGGTCGTTTATGAGCTACTGCTGCCACCTTTGGGAGGGCCAAATACCAGCTGGATGTACTGGGCTCAGTAGACCGAAGGACCAAGAGACTGATAGGTGACGACACGCTCGTTGGAACCACACTCCAGAGTTCGGAGCATCGACGTAGAGTTGCCTATCTATCGGTTTTTTTAAAGTGTATTTCGGAGAGTGTCGGAGGAACTTCATGACCTGATACCACTCTTTACCTTCAACCACCGAACCACTAGACGCCGTGAGGGATCTTCCCTACACCGCCCCCTGTGGTCGACTTTCCGGTGGTCCAGACTAAACGGTTTGGTGCTTCCTTTCTGGTCCGCACCGCTAAGGAGTGAACGCTCTCCCTGTGTCTGTATTTTCGGATACATACAACCTTTGACTTTAAGGCAAGAGCGAATAGGCATTTTCTGGGCAAGCATGTTACACCTTCGACCTCATCGTCGCCACCATCAGGCGAGACTGGGGTCAGCCGAAAACTCATTTTTAATATAATAATTAATTTCATAATCAGAATCAAAAGTTTTAAAAACCATGATATTATGCGATTTGACACTCTTATGCGCGCTCATGATTACTGAATACGTATTTTAATGCTTATTTTACACTATTTGTATGGCATTTTTAAAGTACTTAGAATTCTGTATGGTAAGAGGCAAAATCCGGATTGAATCCGGATAATCCGGATTTTTTGAGAATCCGTTTATTTAAATCCGGATTTTGAAAAGAAAACGGATTTGCATTCTCTAGTTACAGCCAATTTTAACGAAACTATGAAAGCTTTACTGTTGAAACATGTTATAAGTAGATGTATTCTGTGAATCACGTTAACATTTTGACACAAGAATAGAAAATCCCACTAATATTATAAATGCGAAAGTTTGTATATGTGGATGTGCCATGTTGCTCTGTCACGTAAAAACTACAGAATGGATTTTCATAAAACTTTACAATAATGTTGCTTATACATTTGAGTAACACATAGGCTACAATTTATAAGAAAATACGACAGACTTTTTTTTTACTTTAGTCCACGCGGACGAAGTCGCGGGCGGCCGCTAGTAAACAATAAATATTACAATTCTTTTTTTTCTTCAAACCCATACGTTCGCGTGCGTGCTTATGGATAGGTCTTCAAAAATAGCAGTTTGGTTGTATTACTGAAGTTTTATTTATTTGTAAATTATCAAAGATGATCAGAATAAAAAAGGAACTGAATATTCGAGTACTGCAAACGTTGATCTCAATAAAAATTACATGACTCTCAAACAGTAAATGGCGTTTTTTTAAAAACACATCCATCAGGACATTCCCAATTCAATGCCTGTACCCTTTCATCAGCTATGCAAACGATGGAGTGCTGCAATGGCATTGGCTCACTACCGTGGCTCACTACTCTGATCAATGGCTCAACCACTAAAGGTGGTCACTCAGGTCCCTTTTATCAGCTACTAGGCTTGGGAGATGGCATACAAAAGTTCATTTCATTTATTTTTATATTGTGGTTTTCAAGATGACCTCACTCCACCTAATGAGAAGCAGCCGTGAGGTCCAGATACCTATGGGTTTGACATGACAAGCACAGTATTAGATAACTACTTTGCTTGTCAATCTCATTTTAAAGGCCTGCATAAATGCCATTTCACGCCCCGTTTAAACACCCGGGATTGAAGGAAGAAGGAAACACATGCGCTGGAAGAGCGTTCCTGGTCTGGTTAATACCGATGCAACAGGACAAACCTTCATGTGATTATATTTTTATATTGGTTCTGTGTCTTGATTCAAAAATATATCATCTTTTTATTGAGAAATATTTGTGTTTGTTAGTTGTTAAAATAAATGCGAAATATAATGAACACCTTTGTTATAAACAGTGATTTTTATTTTAAAATAAATAACTTACATAGGTAATTCTTGTTTTTAAGTTCGCTCGATGAGAGCTCATAAGAGACTCAAAAATTGAAAAAGTATTTACTGATGGTACAAAAAACTTTTAAAAAATTAAGCTGATTTAGCCAATAACTTCATAATATCCTGTCCGAAGACAGCGACGATTTGGTCGAGGAGGACTTCCACGGCGATACCATTGTCGCTCAGGGTCTGGACCTCAGCCTGGAAGACCGGGCTCTCCCAAAGGTTGTCTAACAACTGGATGAACTCTTCGCTCTCCATGCCCTCGATGGCTGCTTTGAAGTCTTCGTCTTCCTCAAGTTTCTGGCTGAAGAGTGCTGCCAGCTGCTCCTTGGGGAACACAGCGATGCAGTCCTTGACGTAAGAGTTGAAGCCTTTGCCGGGAACTGGTTCAGGCAGTTCCCATTCTTCGCTTGAGTCCTCTGAAAAAATAATAGTGATTATCACGTCGCTCAAGCGGTCAGCCCAGCCTATGCGCTGAGCTGAGCTGAGCCCTTCAAGCTACGGGGCATCCCGGTATACTGGGACACCTCCAGACAGGAACACATACGGGTTGTTGCTATTAAGGAGCAGTAAGAAGGAGTACCAACCGCCGTCTTCTAACAACCGAAAGGGAAAACGACCCTTTCGCTTGTTTATCAATAACCGTTCTTTAATGTAACAAAAGAAAACGGGTTTATTTTGTTCGAATCGGTATACGATTATTTTAAATTAGTCGAAATTGTTCCATAAAAATAGCTCACCAAGTTCAAGAGATTCGTTGATCAAGTCGATGAAGAATGTGATGTCAACGCTGTGAGATTCCAAAAAGTCAACGACCTGGAATTCAAAAGAAACATTCAATTAATCTCAGACAGGACATTAACTTTTTTTGTTGATCTTTTTTGTTGGCTAAAGATTTTAAAATAACTCTAGGCACTTATGGCATTTCACTAGCAAAATGGGAAAAAAATCGATTTCGGATACTGAAACGTGGATCACATAGAGCACTTGCATTATCTGTATTATGTTTCATGAGATAGCTATGAGTCATTCGGTTATGAACTTTATCAAGTTTCGAATAGCTCTCTTATCGAAGAGGTAAAATGAATGGTTTAAAAACCACCCTAGTTGATTCCTTGATGGTTATAAGGCAGCCGAAGTATATTGTATTGAACCTACCAACCAACCAATTAACCAACTGTCGATGAAGTTGTATCCCGTGGTGCCGACAATGTCAAAGTTCATGTGTCGTGTCCAAAGTCCATGCACAGTAAGACCGTAGTCTTACTGTGCATGGACTTTGGACAAGTCAGTCGTTAGGCGTACCTAACGACTGACTTCTAGCGATGTCAGCGGGAACCAAATGCTTGACGTACCGGAACCTGTGTTGGCTTGGAGATGCCCAAAAAATACTTCCATCTACACATTTGAATCGGGGTGGTTAACACAAGTGAAAACGTAGCTTTGCAGACTGCAGTAGACAAATTTAAGGTATAAAACACTCGTATTGGTGGATACTCACAGCCTTGAACTCAGGCAAATCTTCCATCTCATAGACGAGGCTCTTGAAGTCAGCTGTCCTCAGGTAATCAAGGGTGGCAATGAACTCTTCGTACTGCAGATACTCTAAGTTGATATCAGCTATAGCCTCTCCAGCCTCCTGGAGTAGCAAGTCGACGAAATCCATGAAGTTCTCGTGGAATATTTTTCTAGGTTGAGGAGCCGCGAAGGCCACGGAGGCCAGAGCCAAGAACACAACGGCGAACTTCATCTTGGTAGGATTCAATCTCAGTTATGATGAGGCTTGTCCCAACACTTTATATATACCACGCTATCAACAAGATTAAACACTACACAAGATTAAATCACGCCATATTCTTGGAAATGCTTTTTTGCAGTTGCAAATCTCACATATTAAAGATAAAAGAAAGATGCCCAGTCTTTCGGGAAAATCTAGTGTAGCGACAAGGTGCATACACACTCCTTGTTTGCGCCTGGCCACTTATAAAATGTGAAGGGCGCCAAAAAGAAAAATAATAAGCATCTGTCAGATAGAGAAAATTATTTGCTCGTATTATTGTTTCGCACTTTTAAATAGTGCAAATTTTCTTTTACGTCCGTGGCAAATAGTTCATTTTTGTTTTAGAGTTGTTAATATTTTATTATTATAAGTTTTATTTCTGTGGTGGAAAATGCAGTTTGATTTTCCCCATATTAGTAATAAGTGAATTTTTTTTTTCTTAATGACTACTGATGGCCTTGATAGCTTTACCGGACTGCAAGCTTTGCCGGACTGTATATGGGGACAGATTTGGCGTGTATTGTGTTGAGAATTTTGCAAGCGTGCAATTTATGGATTTCAAAAGGATAACGATTTGAGTGATGACAAGTTAGAGCCAAAGGACAAGATTAACCTTTTGCTAAAACATATTAGTATGTATGTATGACCCTGTATTATAATGGGTATATTCGGCTATACTACCTATTTGTATCTGATTTTTCTATCGTTATAAGATGAAACGTTTATGAAGAGAATTCCAAATTCAAATTAGGAAAAAGTGCGATTTTCCTTTGTTTTTCGTCACTCTCAAGATGAGTGGATCTAAGCGTCCCCCACAATCGTAGTGCCACAAAACGCCGCTACCTGTCATTTTCCTTTAGTTTGTAGCGTGTGGCCGCTTCCGGCTTTATCGTGTGCAGAATCAGAATCAGAATCAGAAATATCTTTATTTAAATAGACCTGTTACAAGTGCTTTCAAATCGTCAAAAACTGAATCAAACAAACAAAAATACACTTAATAATAGACTTAAATACTATAATAGAAATAATAAATAAATACACAGTATACAAACATAATGTGACTCAACCACCGGTGTCGGAAAGTTGTTTCTGTACTGAGAAGAACCGGCAAGAAACTCAGCAGTTACTCTTTTCAATATGTTCTGTACAATAATCCGTTAGTAAATTACAATTTTATTAAGTATACATACAGTTATACAATTTCAAGAAAATGGTTAGTACACAAAATAATGTTAAATTATTAAAAGCAATGGTGCGGCGATTATGGAAACTACAGGAAATATGCGGGTGGCGGCATTTTTTGGTGCGTGTCGTGTCATCATATCAGCCGAACGACGCCCACTGCTGGGCATAGGCCTCCCCCAAAGATCTCCACAACGATCGGTCCTGCGCTGTCCGCATCCAGCGGCTTCCCGCGACCTTGACCAGATCGTCGGTCCACCTTGTGGAGGGCCTGCCCACGGAACGTCGTCCGGTACGCGGTCGCCATTCGAGAACCTTTCCGCCCCAACGGCCATCGGTTCTCCGCGCTATGTGTCCCGCCCACTGCCACTTCAGCGATGCAATCCTTCGAGCGATGTCGGTTGTCTTAGTTCTCCTGCGGATCTCATCATTTCTGATTCGATCAAGCAGGGAAATACCAAGCATCGCTCTCTCCATTGCTCGCTGGGTGACTTTGAGCCTTCTTATGAGACCCATAGTAAACGACCACGTCTCACTCCCATATGTCATTACTGGCAACACACACTGGTCAAAGACTTTCGTCTTGAGACACTGAGGTATTTCGGACGCGAATATATGCCGGAGCTTCCCGAACGCTGCCCATCCGAGCTGGATTCGACGAGAGATCTCTTTCTCGAAGTTGGACTTACCTAACTGGACTGCCTGTCCCAGGTAAACATAGTGGTCAACAATTTCGAGTGTAATGTTCCCAACGTTAACTGGAGCAGGTGCAACATGGGCATTGAACATGATTTTCGTCTTGTCCATGTTCATCCTAAGACCCACTCTTTGGGAAGCACTACCGAGATCTTCGAGCATTATGTTCAGGTCTTCCAAGGTCTCAGCCATAAGAACTACATCATCGGCGAATCGTAGGTGTGTTAAGTACTCGCCATTGATGTTGATGCCGCGTCCTTTCCAGTCCAGAAGCTTGAAAATATCCTCCAACGCAGCTGTGAACAATTTCGGAGAAATAACGTCTCCTTGTCTCACGCCTCGCTGTAGTTGGATCGGATTAGAGCTCTGGTTCTGTAATCGGACCGACATGGTGGCGTTCTGGTATAGGTACCTTAGCACCTCGATTTGGTCTATTTGGCACCTTTGGAGAGACTGCAACACTGCCCAGGTCTCAATCGAATCAAAGGCCTTCTCATAGTCCACGAACGCTAGGCAAAGTGGCAAGTTATACTCTTCGGTCTTCTGTATAACTTGCCGCAGTTATGAATGTGGTCTATGGTACTATAGCCTTTTCGGTACCCGGCTTGTTCGGGAGGTTGGAAGTCGCCGAACCTGCGAGCGAGACGATTCGTATGTGGTATTCGATGTGTATGTGGATGCTAAGAAGACAATATATGTATAAACTTTAAATTATTACTACAAAAAATTGTGATGTATCAGGACCTAGTAACTTTTCCCCTCATGAGTTCTCGCCTTGGCGTGGCCAGGGGGCTTAGTACCGGTGGCAGGGTCCAACTCCCGGGAAGCCAAGAAAACTCAGGCGTGGTAGCGTGGTGGACGTGGTCACCTACCCGCTGCGGCCCGTAAAGGTGACACGTGGGGTTGCGGGCCCAGTGAGGCCTGCAAGCGCCTTGAGGCGCGTGGTAGGGGCCACGGCACACAATCGGTTGGCGGGGGCTAGTGATACGAGGTTGATCCCCCTTGTGCATCGCGACATTGCGAGACCGTACCACCGGTTGCGGCAGCGGAGCCGCCCTTAAGGTGCCTCGTGGTTGCAGGTCTAGTAGGGTCTGCGTACGGTGCCAGCAGGTTGGAGTGCGGGGGTTCTCTGGCTTGCATTGCACGGCGTCCACCGAGATGCCTGCGTACTCCAGGCGCTGTCGTGGCCTCCTCCCTTTGTTGGGGGAGGGGTAGTTTAAACGGGGCACCATTAGTCCAGTGCGTAATTATTTACAGTAGGATCCATCTTCGCCGCCAAAGTGCCATCGTTGAGTGCCGTGGGGTTTTAGTCGGTATAATAGGAGTCCGACATGAACTCGTCGTCCCCCCGGGCAGCGTGGTATCCATGAGGATCTCCCCACGAAAAAAGGACTCCCAGATTTTGCTATATCGTCGCATCGTTTGATCGCGTTATCGCGTTGTTGTGTTACTAGTATTAACTAGTACAACGCGATAATGCGATCACAGCGATGGACAACGCCACTTACAGTAGAAATCCGGAAATTTTGATGTCAGAGATACCTACACGTCGCAGTGGTTGCACAATTAAAATCAGCATTTTATTAGTTACGGCGTAGCTGAAGAATTAGGAATTGACCACAGAACAATTTCCGAACACTCGATATTTGGGTACCTCACGAGCCCATTAAAAGAAGCCTAATAAGAAAGAAACTCGTTTGTGATCCTTTACCACGACGTAATAAAACCGAACCATTTTCATGCGAAAAACGTCGTTTTCAGAAGCCGGTCAGGCTTCACAAACTGTGGCAAGAACCGAATAAGTAATTCGCAGCAAGGTGATGATGTGTGTGTGGTGGGATTGCGAGGATCATTTTAATTTTGAGCTGTTCCCACTTGACGGGACCATCGATTCTTAACTGTACTGCGAACAACTGATGAGATTAAAGCAAAAAGTTGAGAGAAAGCGGCTTGAATTGATCAAATCAAAGGGTGTGTTTTTCATCAGGATAATGAGTCCGCACACATCTTTGCCATTAAGCAAAAATTGAGTTAATGCATCCGCCTGATGTTGCATCTGCAGATTTCCACCTGTTTTGATCTCTTCAGAATTCTTTAGGCAGTGTCATGGTATCATCACGAGAGGACTACCAAAACACCGTGAACAGCAGTCCAAAAGTATGAGCTCATGAACATTTGACCTCAAACTAAGCAGAGATTTAAGATACCTACGTACTATGGGTCTCATAACATACTCATTATGCAAAATTAATTATTTATTTTAAAAAAGCAGACCTACTGTGGTGTCCGGCAGGGGAGTTTAACCTTTTTTAGATTGTTTAATCTGTATGTGAATGGTCTGATCGAAGGGTTGAGTAGCATGCATGTCAGCTGACGCAATAAAATCATAATTAAGTATGAATAACATCAGCTATACAAACGATATGGTTAGATGTTTATTCATTGTTACAATAAACCTAAAATAAAATGAACACTTTTCTTTGAAACAATGATTTTTATTTTAAAATAAATTACTTACATAGTTTTTATTTTTTAAGTTCGCTCGCTGAGAGCTTATGAGACACTCAAAAATTGAAAAAGTATTTACTGATGGCACAAAATATGTAATAAAAATTAAGCTGATTTAGCTAACAGCCTCATGATATCCTGTCCAAAGACAGCGATGATCTGGTCTAGGAGGACTTCCACGGCGATACCATTGTCGCTCAGGGTCTGGACCTCAGCCTGGAAGACCGGGCTCTCCCACAGGTTGTCTACCAACTGGATGAACTCTTCGCTCTCCATGCCCTCGATGGCTGCCTTGAAGTCTTCGTCTTCCTCAAGCTTCTGGCTGAAGAGTGCCGCCAGCTGCTCCTTGGGGAACACCGCGATGCAGTCCTGGACGTAAGAGTTGAAGCCTTTGCCGGGAACTGGTTCAGGCAGGTCCCATTCTTCGCTTGAGACCACTGTGAAAATAAGATATACCTGGTCAGCCTTCAGATTTTTCAGCGACATTGAGTTTTTTTTTCTTTCTGTCTAGGTATGTCTTGGTGGTGTGGGTGTGGAATTAAGTCATCCACAAAATAGTGAATGTAATTTTTAGCGACTGTATACATAATTGTAGTTTCTGGTGTGGAAAAAAGAATTCCTATATTTATATCTCTTTATACCACTTGGCATGAGTCTCCCAAGACTACTCTTCCGCTTAGGACAAGGGAATTTTCCCTTCCGCTTGTACATCAGTAACCGTTATTTAATAAATGAAACGAAAAACGGGCTTTTTTAAAGTAATGAAAATTAATAATCTACTATATAAAAATAAGTCGGGTTTTCCTTCCTGACGCTATAACTCCAGAAAGCACTAACCGATTTCCACGGTTTTGCATTCGTTGGAAAGGTCTCGGGCTCCGTGAGGTTTATAGCAAAGAAAATTCAGGAAAATGTCAACAGAAAAGCGGGAAAATCTTTTTCACATACAGCTAAGTTCACGCGGACGAAGTCGCGGGCGGCTGCTAGTGTTTAATAAAAATAGCTTACCGAGGTCAAGAGATTCGTTGAGCAAGTCGATGAAGAATGTGATGTCAACGCTGTGAGATTCCAAAAAGTCAACCACCTGTAATTCAAAGGAAACATCTTATTAATCTTATGCAGGACATGAACCCTTCAACTTGCACTCTTAAGTTTATAGACCATTTGCATGCCTTGGCAATAGATTGTAAAATTACTTTATGGCATTTCACTAGCAAAATGTGAAAATGTCTAATGTCGGAAACTGAAACGCGAAACACTTGCATTATCTGTTTGAGTATTATAAGATAGCTTTCAGCGTCATTCGAAAATGAACTTATTTAATTTTCGAATAGCTCTCTCCTCAAAGATGTTAAATGAATGGCCTAAAAATCACCCTAGTTGATCCATGATTGCTTAATATAATGTACTTCGGCTGCCTTATAACCTATTGTCGTTGACCTTATATCCCGCGTTGCCGACAATGTGAGAAAACCGCGCTTCAAGAACTTCATGCTACAAGTCTTCCCGGAAACCTTAGCAGTGAGGTAATTCCACGACCCAAGCTTTTCGTCCCGCTTTTGATGTCACTTTACTGTCAAGTTCACGTTTCGTGTCCATGACCTGTGAGACTAGGCCTGACTACTGATGACTTCTAGCGATGTCAGCCAGAACAAACTGCTTAAATGATGCAATTCCACCACAACATTTTGATCGGGAAAGTTAAAAACAATCACATTTCCAACGTGACGGCGTGGGTTACTTTTAACACAGTTTTTCCAATGCTTGACAACGCGGCTTTTGTATTAAGACGTGAATTCGCGCACGCATAAGGAACCATCAAGCTCCTTGACAAGTGAAAACTTAGTTTTGCAGAATGCAGTGGACAAATTTCAGGTATAACTTATTAGTGGATACTCACAGCCTTGAACTCGGGCAAATCTTCCATCTCATAGACGAGGCTCTTGAAGTCAGCAGTCCTCAGGTATTCGAGGGTGGCAATGAACTCTTCGTACTGCAGGTACTCCCAGTTGATCTCATTTAGAGCCTCTCCAGCCTCCTGGGCTAGCAAGTCGACGAAATCCATGAAGTTCTCGTGGAATATTTTTCTCGGTTGAGGAGCCGCGAAGGCCACGGAGGCCAGAGCCAGGAAAACAACGGCGAACTTCATCTTGGTAGGATTGAATCTCAGTAATGATGAGGCTATGTCCCAATACTTTATATATACCACGCTATCGACAAGATTAAATCACTACACGAGATTAAATCATGTGATTTTAGTGGAATATTTTTTCTGCAGTCAAAAATCTCACTTATCCAAAGATAAGAGAAAGATGACCAGTCTCTCAGAAAAAAATAGTATCGATATGTACGGATGTGCATTTGGTTGAAAATATTGCAAGCGTACAATTTATTGATATAAAAAGGATAACGATTTGAGTGATGACAAGTGGCGCCAGTAGACAAGATTAACCTTTTCATATAAAACATGATGGCCTACTGTTTAAAATTACTGTTTAAAATTATGAACACATGACTGTCGGACCCTAAACTGAGCCAATCAAGAGGTTATAAGTATGAACCATGAATGTCAGTAACTACTTAGTTACATAATTATGTAGGTAAAATATTTATTTATACAGGTAAGTAATCATACATCTTTATTGCTTCATGTGTTACCTATAATTATAAATTAAACTGTAGTGACATTTTTCTTTATTTTATTAACAAGTCCACAGCCTAAGGGCTATGAACCTTTCCTAGGGTGTTTAATTTGTATGTGAACGGTCTGATTGAAGGGTTGAATAGCATGTCAGCTGTTGCATAATATGAATCAGAGTTAGTGAGAATGAATAACTTTAGCCATGCAAACGATATGGTGCTTTTCAACCCTTCGGTCAGGTACAGGCAGCACATTTCCTTGTGGTCACTGCAACATTTGGCAGTTCTTATGCCACAAATGCACATTCATAATCATCTTTATTGTAATTGAGAATTGAACATCGTCTAAAATTTAAGTTACAGTAAAAGTTAGGTGTAAAATGACTCAGATTTTCAGTGATCTCCATGTTTATTATAATAACTCTTAAGTAATAAAATGGTATAACAATAAATAAATAACTACATAATATTTACATTCATCTACTTTTTATTTTTTTAAGGATTGTTTTAGAATCTTTTTAACGCCATCTAGACTTCACTAGCTTAGCTCAGCATGAGGATAATCTTATATTTATGATAGTTAGTACACAAACAAACATATCGGTCCCTCGTTTTTCAATCTATTTTTCTTAATTCGAGAATTTACTTAATATTTATTCGGTCATTTAATTATTTAATTCCCGACCTCATAGCAGTGTTTTAATCTATGATAGGGTCTGTTCCGTTTAACAACTGGCTGGCAACAATAATCTAAAGCGAAATGTCGGTTTAAAATAAAACCGAATCGACGACAATCGAAAATCAAGATTAAAATTAGCTATTCATCCTTCGGCCGTTTACCACAACCATCATCCTGCCATCTTTTGTGCTACCTACAACCTTAAGTATACTTTAAAAAAAAGTTGCGAGAAAATGCTGCTATTTTAACAGCGTTCATTAAAGCGGTATAAAATAACATTTTTTTTTTCTTATCGTGTCCACTGTCGAATATAGCAAAACATAAATTAAATAACGTTACTAGCAAAATTAACCCACAGTTATGTAAAAAACAGAAAGATTTCAGCTTAACACCCTTGTCTCAAACCTGGGAAGTCAATAAAACAAACCAAGCGGGTATAAGTGAAAAACTACCTACATCACAATCGCCGCTGGTGGGCATCATACATCGTCATCAGAATTTATGTTGCATTGTTACAATTCAATTAAAACAATTAATTATTTTCCATCAAAATGAGTGATGATAACAACAAAACCTTGGAAACATCAGTTGCGTCTGCAGATGAAAGTAATTCATCGGGATTTTTCATCGACGATTACTCACTTGAGGCTGTCTTATCACAGAGATATCGATGGCTCACTGGAAACCACTGACACTTCGTTATCTCAGCCAGATGACATGGAAACTAAAGAAGTCGATGATGCAACAGCTAAGAGGAACAAACGCCGTGAGTACTGGGTTTCGCAATTGCCGGATTTGCCGCACCCGGCCATGACCGTGGCATCGATAATCTCGTCGGCGTCGAGGAATATGGGAATGGTGCAGTTGAAGTATAATGACAGGATAGAACAGGGCCCGAGCAGGCAGGGCCAGCAGGAGAAGTTCTCGCCACAACGCAGATCTACGATGAATTGTAAACAGCTACCTAAATAGTGTTGAAGACGTAAACGCAGCCAAAATAAGCATCGGAAGAAAAAAGGTCCTTGCCAATGATATGAGCTAAACCCAAATAAAAAGTGAACCGTTTCATTTGATTATCCTTAAAAATTGCAGAAGTCTTGATATGAACCAGTCTTCTAAAATTCGCGTTCTCGTTTTACCTACCGCTGTCTCAAATATTGATAATGTCGTTGGTCTTTTTATCAAATTAAATTGGTCTTTTTATCAAAATTGTATTGTTTTAGTAATTTTCGTAATTCTCAAAATGTGTATAATGTGTAGGTAATGTCCTTCCTAAAATATATTTGTATGATTATTTGAATGTTTTGCTGTCTAAATATAATTTTGATATGACATTGTCCTGTTTGATTTGAAATTAGTTTTGAGGCTCCTATAGTGACCGATTGAAAATAAAATAAGTCTTCATCCAAATTGAACAGAATACTCAATGAACAAGCCTGCATCAATACGCAAGCTTGGTCCGAAAAGCGATATTAGTTACATAAGTTGTTTAAGTTTTTCATTGCCAATTAAGAAGACTAGTAGAGGCGAGGTAGCACGTCATATCACACGGTTTCTCATCACGAGAAATATTTTCTAGACATGTCTTGGAAAACTCGATTGCAAATTACTAGAACATATTTAACAAGGAAATAAAGTTGTCTGTTAATCAATTTCATTTCGATTTCTATCTAGACAGAAAATACTTAGGCAAATGCTGCAGCTAGCTAATTTCATAGTTGTTGAACAAGCATTTTCTACGTCAATTCCGTTCATCATCAGACGGCATTAAATTTTATAACAATTCCCTTCCAACCTACATACATAACGCAGAACCGATTTCACGTTCAATTTCACTATGTGGCGCCGGTAATAATGTCATGACGTCTGACATAATTATGCCCATGACAAACGTCATGACATCTTACGAATTACGTGTTTTACGAGTGGCACCTAAGCACTTAATACCAAATTCGGACCGCAACAACAGTTATTAAGAAATTAACTAGAAGATAAAAGAACTAATATCCGCCCTACTTCAGTTATTAATCAATTTCCTACTGTAATGTTTTAATAAGTTTTGCAATACAAATGAAGTAGATGCAGGTAGATCATTCATTAGAGCAGCAAGATGCGCAGAAAAACGTATAATTGATGGCGCAGTGATTTCCCTAGAGGCCGCCCGCCGGCCGCGCTAGAGTGGTTGCTTTTTAATCTAGTTAAATATAAATCTTATTTGAAAATGGTGGTAAGTTAAAATATGTATAAGTTTCTAAATACTTGACAAAGTGTGGGCTAAGGTTGAGTGTGCAAAGTTCAAGGAAAAGTCAGTAGTATGCAACATTTAATTGGTCCTATTAAGTCTGCTCCTCTGAGTATTCTGGTATTGTATTCCTTTATTCAGCACAACACCGCACTTGGTGAAGAATTGGACTCTAAAATCAGATATAAGGAGCATGTCTCTAAAGTTGCCGCCACTCGAAACTCCGCTCCCCGGGGCCACCTCTTTGGCAGTTTGTTTTAACTTAAAACCTTGTAAATAGTGTTTCGGGTGGGAATTTCAGGATACCATTATGTCACTCCTTCTTACAATAGTCCTAGATCTTAAGAACTAGAAAACTCTTCTTATTAAAGTCGAAATTACGGAAATGGTAGTTTATCGACGATCGAAGAAACGGAAATTGGTAGCCTCTTGTGCTGTTGACTGTACAAATAGGTAATGACTCCTCATTATAACTTATTTGTACAGTCAACCATGGAACTAAGTCAATACAGTCCAACTAATCTAAGAAATACATTTCTAAAGCTGCCAGTGTCATTGGATAATCAACTTTACCTATGCAATGCTAAGATCTATTCCTTTCTAATACCAAAAAGTAATACCAATGGTATTTGTTTGTAATCGTAATTAACTTCTATTCCGGACGAATACCAAAACTACATTGAAATATTTAAAATTTGGTATTCGTTCGGAACAGAAAATTATTTACGATAGCAAACAAATACCATTGGTATTAGTTTTTGGTATTAGAAAGGAATAGATCAATGCTAACAGGGTTCAAGTTTTCTGTCAGGCTCAAAACTAAAGTTACTCATCATGAATCGTATTTCTATTGGATTAAAGCACAATTTCCAGTGACATTGGCATCTGTCAAAATGTATTTCTTAGATTAGTTGGACTGTATGTTTATTTATTTTCGACAATACAATTGATACAAATAGGTATTCAATCAAAAACTAAACAATTAAAATGTCATGCATAGGTGCAATTACTAATAGCAACTATCAACTTGGATATTTTACTTATTTTGATCATCATTATTTTCAAGACCATTGTAGATGCCACCGATTCCAGCCGAGTTTTGCAACGGAGCCAAATAGTTGAAAATGCTAGAGGTATTTTTTTTAAATAGTTGTCATGAAAAATATCGAAAGATAATGTAAGTATTATTTATTTGTAGATGGTTCTGAAAAATTCAGGTATCTAGTAAGTTGCGTTATCTACTTTAGCTATTTCTTGTGACTGTACCTACCTGTACAGTCCTACTTAAAACAAATAATACCTACGGTGGTGATAAGGTCTTTATGTCAATTGACCGTAAGACTATTTCTATTGTTTTCTGATATTCTTTCTTGACTTGAGTCATACACATGACTCATTTCACTTTGCCTGGCGAATAATCATTTAATAGACGTAAAATCTGTACATCTCGCCTATATCTGCAAATAGATAGGAAAATCTATATTTGATTACCAGTTACCTACCTACATTCATTCCTACAATGATTTTTTATTTTCATAATGTAGGCCTGAATTAGGTAAACTAAACATATTTTTTTGAAAATAATATGTATGTTTGATACGGAAATACGTGCCTAGGCATACCTTCCCTTTTGTTAACACATACTTATTTTACATAGGAAATACCCATACCACCTACAAACAGACATGTTCATACTCACTTATGTTTGAACTGTGCGTAGTAGCCAACTTCTTAACCATTGAACCAAATCGGTTGTCTAAAATATATACCTACTCGTAGCTTAGGTTTAATTAAAGCAGTGTATAAAGTGTATACCTACTTATTTACCGTAAGCTAGAAAATGGGGGAAATGGCTTGAACGTTGCCTGATATGTATTTAGGTACCAACATTTTTATTTATTTCCTTCTTTAGTGCAATACTTGTTATTGTAAGACATATCACTGAAAATCCCAACTTCATCCAATTCACTACTCGTATCACTATCTAAAACGTGATTCAACCGAACTGCTGAAGCTGTCCATCACTCAGGCTTAGGTATTGTCTGAATCAGAAGTCTAAGATAACTGAAGACAGTTATCGTGTAAGGGATCTACGTTATTATGAGTAAAGCGTGCTAAGTATGACTCAGTTGAACTTAGCTACTTCCATCCTAATATATTAGATACTTATTTATGCGCTGAATACTCTTCTTATCTTAGGTTAGGACTTTTGTATGCATACACATCACAAGAAGTAAATAAAAAACACTTTAACAAGTTATCTGACTACATATACGGTTCGCTTCACCAAATGATAGTTCATCTGATCTGCTATGCTATTCCGGTTGGCGCCAAATCTCATCTCGGGCGTGGTGAGCTATGTTTGAAATTCAATTTTTTTGCGCCTGTGTTCGTTTGAGAGAAAATAACTAAGCCAAATAACAGTTTAAAATTATTTACTTACAAACAAAATCAGCGAAAATACTAATTCAAAGTGAAACGTATTGATGATTGAAGCAAGCGTGAAGCACCGAGATGTGATATAATGTTAGCCAGAATGCCACCCCAGAAAACAAATAGGTACTTAATTTGTGGCTGAAAATATCGGAAACACAGATATCAATTTCTGATAAACTGGATTTGGATAGTGATGGGAATAAGACCTTTTAAATGAAAAAAACAAATCGGTTAAAACCTTTGTTTGCAACTGAACTAAACTCCTTTGCACCTTTCTAACATTCACTTTAGAATAACTTAGACAGATTTAGGTACCTACAACAATTTTAATTCTCTTTCATTCGAAACACTGCACTGTCTCCTTTTTCTAGAAAGTAAGAAAACGGTTCAATAGGTAAGGTAGTGTTTAAGTGCTGATTAGGTTTTTAGGGGCATGCGTACTTAAGTTGGTTGATAATACTTATTGTTTAATGTTCTTACCAAGATGATCCTAAACTAAGCACTCCTTGTCTCTTCTTTGGGTGTCAGATGACGTACCTACTATTTGAACACTCGTACATTTTGTTTGCATTTCAAGCGTAGGTACATGAAAAGGCATTTTTGCTGGACTTCAACCTGTGGTTAAACCAGCTCTCAGTAGGAACTGCGTTATGGTTAAGGTTATTGTACTTGTCAACCTCATGTCTGGACTCCATCGCTGCTTCGGATTAGATACAGTGAACTTATTTCACAATTGAAAACCACAACGAACCTTTAAAGGTTCCAAGATACTAACAGTTATTTACATCCCCAGCTTGTAACAAATAACTGTCATTTCTCAAATCAAATTTCCCCTATCGAATCCCTAAAAACGGAATCGGATTATACTTATCCAAAGTGGTTGAAATGCTCCGGCGGTTATATCCGTGTCCTACGGGAGTCGAAAACATCGCAACGAGCTCCGACGTCCGATTGCGGATTAGGCAAATCGGCCATACAGATTTACATAATAAGGATGCTGCAGCCTCTTAAAAGATCGCTACAAATTAACATATAGATTGTGTGCGTGGAACGGCTATCAATCACCTGGCCTGGGACTGCGTTGGCGCATTTTCTGTTTTGTAGGTTATTGCTGTTGCTTTATTGATTGATGCACAGTTTTAGAATGATTGATTGGCACGGTATTGCATGTTAAAATACCGCGGAAGTTTTTTTGGGAAACAAGGTGAATGTGGCGCAGCATATGGGTAGAATAGAATTGCCGCTGTTCTTGTTCACAAACCTTCAGGTGACGTTCTGAATCTTGCTAGGAATTGCAATGCACAGTTCTTTTGAATTAGTTTTGGAAAAAAACATTTCGTATACAAACCCAGCACTTGGAATTATTTAGGTATTTATTTACCTGCGTTATATACATCGGATTTCATGCAGAGGAACAGGTCCAAGTAAATAAATCAATGAACAAAAAATTAAAAACATTCCAAGATATTTCAGTAGGAACCATTTTTTTTAAATATGCTCTTCTTAAAATTAACAGATAACAGCCTCTTAGATAAAACTTAGATCATTTTCATCACATTTAGCTTTTGTGTAGCAAACGAGCGTTTTATTTTCATACAAACAATGTTTATAAATCAGGAAATCCATGAAATAATGCACATTCACACAAACAAATCAATATTCATTTGACACAACAAGGCTAGAGGAGATCCTATTTACCATTTATCGAAATATTAACAGGCAATACCTATTGGCTAATTATACTTGATATAATACTGATGAGTTTCACCTAATAATACTTGTCACTGATGAGATTCAGGACAAAAGCCCAGCAAGCTCGATATTTGGCATCGTCCCCAAATTTCCAGTATCCATGCTAATCGGACGCTCAATCAGCATCATGCGGTATGGATTCGAACCTTAAAGATTAGGTTAACCCCGAATTCACAAACGCAAATCAACGTTGAGCATCCCTCAGAAGTATAGCTGTCTCTTTGACATTTTACGGGACACCATGAGCGTAAGCGTGATTGACGTTTGCAAATTCGGGGGTTAATCGGGAAATTTCAAGTTATACCAAGGTCAAAAGTCAAAAGCAGGTCAAAAGTTTGGCTAACAGCTTCTTCATGGTTTCTATGGAACTGCAAGCAAAGCTAGTATGAGATGATTGAAAAGTGCTTAGTTACTATTGAGCTGCTGTACAACAGGTAAAGTTAGATCATGAATCACGTAGATTGATGAATCTACGAAATTAAAACACTGAGAGGTAACTGTTTTAGGATATTGGCTATTCAAGGTCGCTTCACTATTGCGATAATAAATCTGTTAGGAAGGGACATCATGAATACCATGTCCGATTGCTCTCTCCCAGTAACGCCCTAAGCCGAGATCCTTGTCCTCCTCTGGGGCGTCCCTAGCCACACTACTCCAATATTAGGGTTGAGAGAATCTGGGCTCATCCTACAGTCCGGTGAAGCTTGCAAAAAAGCCTCTTTACGAAAAGGACTACAGATAAACTCCATTCCTTGTTTAAGTTCGGATCTTCACCCCTGTGGATCAACGCCTATTTACAAACGTATTTGCAGCATCTCAACAGCTAATTTCGCACTCAACAAAACAAATTGTAAGTAGCAGATTCTCCGAAAACACACCAAGTATCTGATTTCAAGAAGAACTCGACCCTTGTTCACTCAAGCCTTGCTTTTGATCTTAACTTAAAAAGGTGGGGGAGCGCTCACTTCAACTTTTTAACTTAAAAGATCCCTGTGATACTCTCTTTCATATTTTTATTGAAAACGATACCTATGTTATTAAGATGAGTTGAAGGAGGTCGCCTGACTGAACAACATTGCTATCTACTTAGCTATCTATGTACAAAGGAAGGTGGAGAAAATACTTAGTTTTTTATTTGAGCCACAAATTCAATTTGTTTCAGCTGCAATTGTGCATTCACAAAGCTAGAATAAAAGACAGACTACTCCCTTGCGAGAAGACTGCGTTATTGTACGATGAATGTATTTCTTAATGTCTCTCAGCAATCTTCGTGTTTTGTCTGTCGATGGATTTCTATAGCGCTTTCAATCGACTTGGATATAGGTTCAGGTATTATCTAAAGTAGTCCGGTCAAATTAGACCAAAAAATAAGAGTGAAGTTACATTAATTCCCACCAAGCTGAAAATCGGTAAGATTGTTTGAAATATCATTAAAAACAAAATTTGAAAGTTCCCCATCTTTCCCCTGTAAGGAAAAAATTTTATTCAAGGTCAAAGGTAAAAAAAATGTGTTTTTCGCGATTTTCAGCAAAACGTAAGTTTTATCATAAAAATATTTCAGACAAAAATCGTAGATCATAAAATTATCTACAAAAAAATACTTAATACTTTTTTTCTACGAGCCACCGTTTTTGAGATATAACGATTCAAAAAGCTGTAAAAGTTGCGCTAAGTACACGGGTTCTCGCCTCGGCTTGGCAAGGGGGCCTAGTACCGGTGGTAGGGGCACCACCGGGAAGCGAAGAGAACCCAGGCGTGGCAGCGTGGGGGACTGGACACCCACCCGCTGCGGCCCGCAAGGGCGACGTGGGGCTGCGGGGCCAGTGGGGCCTGCAGGCGCCTTTGAGGCGCGTGGTTGGGGCCGCGACGCACAACCGGTTGGTGGGGGCCAGTGATCCGAGGCTGATCCCCCCTTTGCGTCGCGGTCCGGCGGGGCCGTACCGCCGGTTACGGCAGCGGAGCCGTCCTTTGGGTGTAGGGCCACTGGTATACCACCTTTACAGTGGAGAGTCCGACATAACCCGTCCGTCCCCCGGTGGACGGCTATGCGTAAGGCATTTACCCTACTTAAAAAAAAAAAAGTACACTACCTCATAGGTGGCGTGGAAACGTGTGCATATTATGACGATTACAACTTTTACAACTTTTTGAATCGTTATATATCAAAAACGGTGGCTCGTAGAAAAAAAAGTATTAAGTATTTTTTTGTAGATAATTTTATGATCTACGATTTTTGTCTGAAATATTTTTATGATAAAACTTACGTTTTGCTGAAAATCGCGAAAAACACATTTTTTTTACCTTTGACCTTGAATAAAATTTTTTCCTTACAGGGGAAAGATGGGGAACTTTCAAATTTTGTTTTTAATGATATTTCAAACAATCTTACCGATTTTCAGCTTGGTGGGAATTAATGTAACTTTGAATGTCTAATTTGACCGGATTAAAGTTACACTTTAAATACAATTCATAATTTTATTGTTTTAAAGAGGGAAGAAAGCTGCTACATAAGTAATCAAGTCTTACAGCTCTACAAAGTTCACACGGAAATTAAAGCAAGAAAAGACAATAAAGTATGCCCTATAAGAATACCCAAATGGATCTTCTTATTTTCATAATGTGCCATGATAATCAAAAGTTTAAAAGAGCGAATTACTGAATTTTCATGATGTATTATAATAATTTAGAGTTTAAAAGAGTGAATTACTGAATATACCGTCCAGCCCAATGCATAGTAAGCGTACGAGCCCTAGGCGGCGCCATATTAGAAAATGGCCGTCAAGCGTAAAATGCCAGCTAATTGGCGCTGCAGCGAGCGACGAGCGCTGCCGGCGCGACTCGGACGCATGCCGAATCATTCCAATTACCTAATTACATTCGGGGACTGCCCTGGGCTGGCTGCGGAGCTCGGCATTTTGCGCTTCAATGGATTCAGCGCTTTATTTTTATCAGACGCAGCTATCGGAGGCGGAAGTAGGTACCACTTATTTGTTAGTATGTTAGCTATCTTTGTGTAGACAACTAAATAGTACTTAGATGCCGGCGGATGAATCTCGTCGTGTCCACAGTAACTTCCATCAAACGTAATGTTTGATTCATTAATGTCAAAAGTCGACGTTCTGAATAATTCATTTTGAAGTCACTTATGCCAAACGCAATTTTAGATGCATGAATCACAAGCTTCAATTGCCGTATCTTAAATAAGAAATATTTTCAAAGTGTGAAAATAATCTAGAGTTTAAAAGAGCGAATAACCGAAAATACCGTCCAGCTCAATGCATAGTAAGCGTACGAGTACTAGGCGGCGCCATATTAGAAAATGGCCGCCAAGCGTAAAACGCCAGCTAATTGGCGCTGCAGCGAGCGACGAGCGCTGCCGGCGCGACTCGGACGCATGCCGAATCATTTCAATTACCTAATTACATTCGGGGACTGCCCTGGGCTGGCTGCGGAGCTCGCCATTTTGCGCTTCAATGGATTCAGCGCTTTATTTTTATTAGGTGCCGCTATCGGAGACGGAAGTAGGTACCTCTTATTTATTAGTATGATAGCTATCTTTGTGTAGAGAATCTATAGAACTAAATAGTACTTAGATACTGGTGAATGAATCCTGTCGTGTCCACAATAACTATCACCAAAAGTAATGGTCCATTATTGTGAAAAGTTGATGTTCTGCATAATTCATTTTGAAGTCACTTTTGCAAAACACAATTTTAGATGCATGAATCATAAGCTTCAATTGCCGTATCTTCAATAAGAAATATTTTCATAGTGTGAAAATAATCTAGAGTTTAAAAGAGCGAATCCAATACTATACTGGATAATGCCGTCCAGCTCAATGCATAGTAAGCGTGCGAGCCCTAGGCGGCGCCATATTAGAAAATGGCCGTCAAGCGTAAAATGCCAGCTAATTGGCGCTGCAGCGAGCGACGAGCGCTGCCGGCGCGACTCGGACGCATGCCGAATCATTTCAATTACCTAATTACATTCGGGGACTGCCCTGGGCTGGCTGCGGAGCTCGCCATTTTGCGCTTCAATGGATTCAGCGCTTTATTTTTATCAGACGCCGCTATCGGAAGCGGAAGTATCACTTACTTATTCATTTCTTTGATAGGCAGGTATCTGTGTGCTTTCGCCCTGTGGTCTAGGGCGTGAGAATTCAGCCAAGGTCCTCGCCACCTGTCGTAAGAGGCGACTAAAGTTGGGGCCACTGAGTCGCTCGGAGTGCACACGGTGGGGGCTGTGTGCCTCCAATTGACGCTAAGGAGGATGGCAGTGTGTGGTGTCACACTGCCGTAAATATTAAATACCGGACGGGAGTAAGAGGGTAGGCAAATTCCTCTCGAGCAGAGATGGGGGGGCACAGCACGCCTAGAGTGCCTGCTAGAGAGAGTTTTCGGTGGACCCTGGACACGCGTAAAAGAGGGCCACCTCAGGGTTTAAAGTGGGCATTACCGCCCCCCTTCTGAGGAGGGTGAGTCCCACACTCTCCCGCTGTTCACCCTAAAGGCGGAAAATGCGGAAATGCATTTCCCTAGGCAAAAAAAGGTATCTGTGTGCTTTATTGCCACTACCTATTTCCAACATTTTGTTCCATGTAAAAAACATCACTAGCTTTATCATGGAACTAATACCTACTTCATAGTAACTAGTAGCTATAAACTTTTTGTCTGAGGTAGTGAAAGACCAATAGTACCTTGATAATGGTAAGGTGAACAATAAGTCTTGTCTTTTTCACAACACCCTCACCTAAATGGGAAATAATGACAATCTCAACATTAGGTACAAATGTCCAGCCACTGCCCTAGCTGGTAAACATGTTTACAAGCAGCGCGAGGTAATTATGCCAACTAGGATACACCTTAAAAACAAAATAAAAAGGTAAGTTTTAAAATGGAAAAGAGCAAACCAACGGGAAGGTATTTTAATTTTTTATTCATGAAACATATTAATCACATTCACATTAACACATAAAAAAAAACTAGCGACCCATTCCGGCTTCGCACGGGTGCAATGGTATGATAGGGATGTTATGTTATTTAGTTATTTTACACATTAACCTCCCTCTTCAATCATCTGATAAAAAAACGTATTAAAATCCGTTGCGTAGTTTTAAAGATTTAAGCATGGATACATAGGTTTAAAAGGACATAGAAAGCGACTTTATTTTATACTAGGTATATAGTGATTCTACATAAGTAATTTTATTTGATTGATCACTAATTAAAATTTCTTACGAATTGTTGCAATTAATCCTAATAACTTTGAAAAACAAAACAACAAGAAGTACAGAGAACAACACAAATTAAAATGGATGTCATATGAAAGCCTGCTGCCTGCCGATAGCTATTAATAAAATAAAAGGTTCCAAAACATTTTTCTCCAAACCACAGGTAGATGGTCGCGAGCTTCCGGCCGGTGAGCCGGATACGGCCGACCACAACTTTTTGTCCGGTTTCCACAGCATTTGTATTTGGATATTCACGATTGAAAAATAGTTTCCGACAGCCAGATGATTATTTATTATTTATAAATACCTATATGTAAGGAACTTCTTACTTTACTTCTTCATAATTATATGAAGAAGACTACTAGGTAGATACTACTGCTTCTTCTTCTTCATAATTATGAGGAGAATTCTCAACTACTACTAGTAGAGAATCCTCAATAATATAGTTAAAAGCCCCTGGTGAGAACTAAGTACCCTACCTTAATAGGTACTTAAGAGAAATCAGACAATAGCAGTTTTACTGAAGATAGGAAAACTATAAAAAGACATTCGGTCTTGGATTCAGGCGGGAATCGTACCCGCGTCACTCGCAAACCGGACGACTGTACCGAGACCATTAACAGACCGGCCGAATTTTCCTGGTATATTTTACCTGGCAGCCAGGTTTGTTTCATCAAAACATGATTGTTAATAGTTTACTTTCGATTAAGATGAAACTAGGTTTTTTCATCTTACTACAATTATTAATATAATTAATTATTATTATTTTAGCGCTAGGGATAGTGCAATTATTTATTAAAAATATGAGAGCAGAGGCAGAGTGTCGTGTAGTAGTTCAACCCCACACCAGTCACTCCAAGCCTACTAAATTAACCCAAATAAGTGTTAGTTACCAAAAGCACAGCTATCATGTATAAATATATATTTCTGTTATTAATACTCCTGCATTTCCTATGTGTAGGTATATACATATCTAATCTGGGCCGATAAGTACAACAGAAAAAAGATCGCTCGTCAAGTGTTCATATCATGAGAGTAATCTGCAAGTTGAAAAGATTCGAACACGCCATAGAAATACACATGATAACAGCATGAACTTGAAGGCCTACAGTGAGTTTTTCTGGTAAATTATCTATTTGATTTTGTTATTTTAGACCCAGACAGAACCAACAAGCATAAATGCTACTACACAATTGAAGAATATCTTTCAGAAAAATGAATATAAGTTAGTAATATTAGAGAAACATGTAGGCTTACTGAAAATTAATAAAGTTATGTTTTAGTTATTCAGTATAATATAGTTTTAAGCTTTAGGTTTTTTTATTCTTAAGTTTTAAGTTGAAAGCGTCCTCCTCTATCCTATTTGTTGTGCCCGAGAGGGTCTGTAATGAACATACCAAGTTTGTAACATCTACCACTACATTATGGAATGCAAATAAATGATTGAGTATTGAGTATTGAGTAGGTTTAAATGCTTGTCCTATGTGTCTTAAGTCCTTCATTCCCGTTGAGCCACATCCCAATCTGTAACACTGTGACACATTGGGAGTAAAACCTGATTAATCACACTGTTACAAATAGCCACCACATAGTATTTCTTAAACCAACTTAACGTTTGATCGTAAAATATGGAAAGTAATAAGTACTCGTATTTGTGGGATGATCTTCGTATTAAATCGGGATCGTTATATCCACTGGCTCTATACTGGTTCAATTTTCGGTACTGTTTGGTCGTTTACCTTAGATCTATTATTTTCTATAATTATGTAAAACTACATAGCAGTTTGTTGCTAAAATGGATTTAAAAGAAAAAAAACAACACTGTTACTAAACGGGAAAAATGTAAGTGGCAATGTGTAACAGCCTAACTAATCGGGTTTTTTTCCCCATTATGTCACAGTACTCAGTGTTACACATTGGGGTGTGACTCAACGGTAATAAAGGAGACTTTGAAAGCTGTTTTCGCTATCTCGGGGTAGCCATTACGCTAACGTGTCAGGACACACAATAATTATATTCCTTCCTTTTAATTAAAATGACAAATATCATCATCACTTTTTGATTGTTGTTGATTAATTCAGGCCAGCTGTAGCTACTTAAAACCGCATGCACCTACTCATCTGAATATACAGCATTATTCTTTAACCAATTAAGTAACTTGAATACATTGTCCATTAAATATGGATCAATATGGCCCTTTACAGCATGTAAATGAAATAATAGGAATTTCCGAAGATACTACAGATTTAAAATGCAGGTATATGGCGGTGGGTGCAGCGGCACCCGGTACCGGCCTGTTTATAATCAGTAGACACATTGCAGCCGTGCAAAGCCAGGCCGGGTCGCTAGTTATTGATAAAACAAACAACAACAAAATGAAAACAAAAATATATTATAAATCCAATTAAATAATGAGATCATTAACAACACTTTTAAACTGACTATACCAATACACACACCTTTTTAACTTTTACTCTTATCAAACCTATCCTTATGTCATAATAAACAACTATTTGAAGATCCAAAAACCAGAGAAAGACATTAGGCTCGGCTTCAGGGCTTTTTTTGGTTTACGGATCTTTAGTGAAGATACTACATGAAAAATGCTAAAAATAATAATAACAAACAACTATTTTTCATAATTTTAAAACTTATTTTAGTATCTAAACAAAAAACTGTGCAGTCTCATAGGATCCACTAATTCACACAGTAAATGAAGCAACTTTTTTTTGTGTGTGGTAAATCCATTTAGGAGTAAACCATGAGCTTGTGTTAAACTTCAATGTTCACATTTTCAATAAACAGTCAACAGTCTATCTTCCAGACATACCACCGAATTCACAAGCGCAAATCAACGTTGAGCATCCCTGAGGAGAAGTATAGCTGTCCCTTTCAGTTCCATTGACATTTTACGGGACAGCATGAGCGTGAGCGCGTGCTTAGCTTTGATTGACATTCTTGAATTCGTGGGTTAATTCTATAAATCGCCCGTATGCAAAAGGCGTCGGCAGTTTCTAAAAACAAATACGTTTTAGAAAATACCTTACGCCTAATGTGAAAATGTCGTCGTCATCTTCAATGCTTCGCGAAACCAACAAACTGTTTCTAAATTGACGCTGCATACTGTTTGAATAAAGGTACTACCCTCATTCGATCACAAGAGTTGTTGCAACTAAACAATAAATATTGCAGTCAAATGTGTATATCTAATCTACAATCTAGTTTACTAAATATTATTTAAAGTTCTTATACATTATTTGGTACTCACTTTTTTATTGATATGACTTCTTAGTTCTTACAGTTTAACAGTAATTCCGCATACATTACTTTGGTAGGTACTTTCCTAAAATGTGTATGTGAGTTCCTTGTTAAAAAAACTGATTTCGTTTTTATACAAAACAATAAACAACAGGACCATTAGAACAATTAAGAAGAATACAACGAATTAAAGCGGTTAGGAGGCGGGGTCAACTAAGTATGACATCAAGAAGGTACTAAACAGGGACATGATCTCACAAATACGAGAAGAAAAGGGGAAGCCCTTATACGTCAATTAATCGTGGAAAGTAATTGATGGATAGCACTGAATGAACCATCTTCAACTTTAAATATTGCCATGAAGAAGTAATCCACTTATTATTATTAAAAACTTTAAAACCTATCTAACGCGGGAAAATCAAACGATGTTTCCTTTTAACGGCAACTCTTCAGGTCTTGCCATTTGTGTCTGCTTATAGTTATTTTTTTATACATTTTTACTTATCTTCATTGTAAAGACATTGTTTCTCATTTAAAAATTGAAATAGTAATAACTGTCAATGGTGTAAATGTATTTAAATTCTGAAATAATATTATTTCAGTACCGCTCACCAGTATCCAGTGACCTACTAATAATAGATTGTGTCTAGACTCTGCAGTCAACGACTTGAATAGAAGGAGAAATATTTGTGCAATTTTTACTGACAAATTAATAATAGCAGACTGCTCATAGAATCTTGATCAACCCATGTCTCCTGCTGCCTTTGCTGATCCATCTAGACGCGTGTC
Source organism: Udea ferrugalis (assembly GCA_950022985.1). Lineage (NCBI taxonomy): Eukaryota > Metazoa > Arthropoda > Insecta > Lepidoptera > Crambidae > Udea > Udea ferrugalis. Next base: position 8,610,478 of record OX465533.1, read on the forward strand.
TATCAGTAAGGTTTGTAGTTCCGAATATATTTTTTCTAACATCACCAATCGCGGTTTTGTATACTGAAAGAAAAACATTAAAAGTTGGCAAAAATTGTTTAACATAGCAACAGAAGTCACAATAACTTAAACATAATACAGGTGTGCTTATTTTTTTCCTTAAATTTAAATCAAATTCTCAGCACTGGAGCATTGTATGGTTGTTAAAATTTATCATGGGCCAAATGGCAGTTGACTTTATTGTTCCATTAGGGTACTCTTCCATTTTAATTTAACAGTAACTTAATATCACTAGACATTCACAGTACTATTTATTTAGTCGCAAACTAAACTAATTCAAGCTTGTAGTATGGTTTACTAGGCAATGGATAAACAGACATTTTTTTTTTGTAAATACATGACATACATGATTTACATAGAAAACATAGCCAGACCAATACAAACAGGTATGTTCATGCACACAAATGTTTGTACTTTGTACTTCTAAACCATTACACCAAATTGGTTGTAAAAGTAGGTTAATAAACAAGCAGGGCTATCTAATCTTGTTTATAAGAAGACCATGATTAAGTGACTTTGACAGGTTAACATCACCATAAAATGCCTTAGAGCCAATGGTTATTATCTATTTACTGCTGCTATGTTGCACCTGAAATGTTATGTATCATACTACTGGTGAACAATATTCAAGATCAAAAAATGATTACCTTGAAGAGAGGTATCAGTTTCACTGCTTCTGACTGGTCAGCACTAGGTTTCACTAGTATTGTCAAGAAGTATAGTACTCTGTTCTGAAAATATAAAAGAGACATTAAGAATCTAAAGTATATGCCAATTTTTACAAAAATTCAAGTGTTGTTGAAACCTATGATTTTAAGTCAAACATTACTGAAGTGAGTTATGTTCCTGTAACATTAAGAATGTATTCTCACAAGAGTGCATAGTGCCATATATGCCATAAATTTAACTCTAAGGTGTCATGATAGGGATGCAACAGGCCTGCTACTTCTCATGGCCCTATTCCTAATACAAGTATAGTAATAATTTCACAGCCAGTGTTAAACACAAAGAATCCCAAATTCTTCAAAAATTTAGTCAAAGTTTAGTCAACCAATCTATATTTATAACTCCAGTATTATTAGTAGATAATAATACTAACCAACTTGATGACTTCATTGATAATAACATCATCAATGCTGGACCATGGCACGTACTGGTCTTCACCTCCATAAACATATTTGATAGAACTCTGAACACCAACAGTTGGGATAACCAAAAGGCTCTCTGAAAATAGAAATAGGGTGCAGTGAATGTTCTGTGAAATTAGAATAAAAGGTATTAAGCAGCTTCTACTAACCTGACTGAACGCTGTGTGTTATCCAAAAGAAAACCAGAACTGCTAAGACTATTATAATAACAGATATTGCAGTAAAACTTATTCGCACATAGAAAAGCGCTAATATATTGAATAACACCGCAAGAAACAGCGACATTTTAGGCCAAGCAGATTTGTTTTCTTTACTTTTGTATGAAATGGTAAAGAGCCGCGACTTGGTCGAACTTTTACTTGCATCAATTTCTAAAGACAATGCGACACCGTTCACATTATCGTAGTCAATTTTTCTCTTGGAATTTGCCATCTTACACTATTTTCTGTAGAGTCCTACTTCATTACTTAGTTGAAGAATTTCAAGGAGTATTTTGATCCTACAGAGATTCCTTTCCTTCCTTCTTGTGCTTCCTTCCTACCGTTGTATTGACATTTCATTCTCGGACAAAGTTGACAGCTGTTATTTTAACGCATAAATGGATTTCGTATTTCTTTTTAACGTTGGCAACACTCAAGAAGGTCTGCTTCATGGTTTCTTAAGTTTATCAGTAGATGGCGCTAACTGCCACTTGGAGATGTTAGTCTACAAATGCACTAATAGATGGCGCTTTTTGGTTTCTTTTGCTTCGGACCTTGTAAGGGGATAATGCCTCGCTGTGTTTTTTTTTGTAATTAGTTTGAAATTTTAGGACAAAAATAAATCAAATCAACTAAGTAACAATATTAATGGTAGGATGAGTAGTTCAGATCGGTCTACTTGTATGATTTATTAGTCTATTTGTATGATCTTTATCAGGGGCCAGCCAACAGCAGGGCAGCCAGTCTGCGATTACCGGATCAGCCTCGAGCCCTCGTGTGTGCCTGATTTAACAAGGCTATTTTATACTTATTAATTACGACAGACCTAATAAGACTGAAATTTGTAGATATAACCCATCAACCACCTCGATTCCCATCTATCACCTCCCACGATACTTACGCAATCAAGTAGGAGGTGCCCAACATAATTAAATATTCATTTCAATAAATTCCGTAGTCTATAGCGCAAGATAATAAATACCTACCTCCCTACCTCGTTAAATCAAATCACAAACAAAGGAAAGCAGAGGAAACAATATTTTCTGTTTTCAATCAGTAACCAAGGCAACAGAGTGGTACAAATAGACGTCATTTAATGTTCATGTTTACAATTTTTAATGGACTAGGCAAAGTGATATTCAGTCGATAGCTTACTGTAGTCTCAGCGAAGCAGTTTGTGGCCTTGCACCAATCATGGAGCAACTCGATGGAAACGCCTGGGTTTTTGATTCGCTTGTGGGGTTCTTGCACGGCCCAGTTTGGAACGTACCTCTGCAGACTTTTATTGAGGAGAAATCTTTACGTATGTACCTATTTTCTAATCGCATACGGCATTTATACCACAGCTCGAGGGATGGCAATCAATCATTAGGTACAAACAAATCCACTCGCAGGGGTTTTCTTTGTCAAACTTTCATGTAACCCACTTTTATTAAGTTCAAGCTGTAATTTACAAGGTTACTTGCTAGGTATGTTTATAAATTGACCTTAAGTTACGTTATGTTTAACGTAATTATAAGCCGATTCATAAACATACTTAGGTATAATAGGAGCTCTTCTCTACCTTTGTTATTATTTTACTTTTAGCGTTTGAGCCGACTGAAAACGGCGATGTCCCTGACCGACCGGAATACAAGAAAGTTCACGACGAATATCGTAACTTGGTAAGCTTGGGCTAATCATATGAATTTCATAGAAAACAATAGGTTGAATAAGTATCGCATCAAAACTTGAGACTTTACCGCGCTTGCCTTAGTCTAGATTCAGCTTTTGGCTTTTTCCTCCAGGTGGACGTGATGCTAGGCTCTTTCATGGATGACATCGGCATCACCGCTGACCAGTTTGAGGCGGCCTGTCGGCTGTCGGCCCGTGACCTGGCAGGCCTGCCAGCGCACTTCCATCGCAGGCTGTTTGAGCAGATCTGGGCGGCCAATGACTACGAGATGTTCGTGAAGATGATGACGCACAAGAATGTCGAGCTGCAATTGCAGGTAAATGTTCATTTTATGATCCTTCTCTGCACAACAATTAGTTGGACAACTGGTGTACTTTATGCCAGTAAGGCATTATTTACCTGTCGACTATGGCTGTGGTAGCTAACTACGATAGGTTTGTTTATAACTTAAAGGTAATGACTGTAAATAAAAGCGTTTATATCCTCCCGAAATTCCCTTTACTCTTCGTGTTCTATAGGTGTCTACTAGCCAAGATCCTTTGTCACCTAAAGAAATTCCTCGAATTGACAGGTCTACTGCCTGCTTGAATATTAGTGCGGAGAACCATGGGAGAACCTCATTATTGGGGCTGGCCTTAAGCAACACGCCCCCGGCGACATGTAATAACCGCCGTTGATACCTTGTGATTGTCTGTGGAAAATCTTATGCATTCTTATTTCAGGCACTGGAATTGATAGAAAGGCGTTTTGGAACAATGCCCAATTTATTTACACTGGAGACAGAGTTGGATTCCTCACGCAGCGACGGGAGCGACGAGTGGCCGGACAACGACGACGTTATGACTGAGATTAAAAAGTAACTATGGCTACCTATTGATAAATGCTGTGTAAAGTGATTCTGTGGAAATGTTTTGTGCCCATGTACACACGGCTGCACACAAGGGCGTACCCAGGTAGGAGCAGGGGGGGGGCAGCTGCCCCCCCCTAGAAGTCAATTTTCCTTACAAGTGGGAATTAAAAACGTATTTCTCTCTCTACGAAAAACGAAACAGGTATGAGCAGCCCCCCCCCTAGCTGAAATCCTGGGTACGCCCTTGGCTGCACATCAACCTGCACACTGCCACCGTAAGCAGTCCTTCGTACCTGCCCATCAGTCGGTAGGTACAAATGCCACTGAGCGCGTTCAAGCGATCACACTGTTTACACACACTACAATCGACTTTTAATATTATTAAATCAGTATACACACATCTTTCAGAAAGTTCTGTTTTAGGTTGAGCCAATTAACTACCTACCTACCACATATTCGACTCTTTATCAATCAGTCAGTTTACATTCTCTAATTTCCCTACAGATTGCAACTTGAAGAAATTGAACTCAAGGACGAAATAGTTAGTGTTCCGCCGGTACAAGTAGTAGCCGAGAAGAAAACTCTTTTATCTAAGCTGCACAGCTTTGAGAAGAGGGAACTGAAAGAAGAAAAGAAAAATTTGAATGAAGAAACGCCGGTGGTGAAGGAGACTGCCGTTATCGAACCTCCACCACCACCTAAGAAAGTCGAGGTTTGTATTTTCAGATTTCTAATCTGACAACCCTCAGTTACCTATAACCTACATCAAAACCACATAACATAGAACTGTGATTAAAACCCATCAGACCTCGACATAGACTTGTTCTTCACCATAGCGCAGAAATCCTAAGGTCCGATAGTTTCATTTTGAGTGAAATCAGCGTTTATGTTGTTTTATTATTCAGGCACTGCTTGGATAGAGAATATTTAATTGATTAACCTTTTTGCTAGGGATGACTTACTAAAAATGAAGAAAGAGCGAATTGGCAGGCAATGAATCAGAGCACTGATTTCTTCATCAATTTCATATTAGACCACTAGTAGATACTTCTACTTTAGATGTACAGCAAAGGCACATCCGTCATTCGGCTGCGTTTTTGGCCTGTAACATTTCTTTGCGCATGATCGGAAATGGGTAGCCCGTCCATGCCGTTGTCCGTACCAGACCGAGCACCTACGTACTTACAGAAGGATTATATACTGTTTTGGGAAACTTTTGGGTGATTTGGGGGACTTTGAAGTCGTACCGTGTCACCACTCACCATAAACGATTTGGGAACTTTCAGGTCAGTGAGGAGGAGGTTCGCGCTCGACAAGAATATTTGAAGCAGCAGAGGGATAAGCTGCTGGCACTGAAGAAGCAGGTTCGTGAGAAGAGACTAGGGGCTGCCGAAGCTGACATCGAGTCTGGAGGTTAATACATTTTACTAAGCTTATATTGGCTGAAATGAACAGATGACCGAGACAGAGACGTTAAGTTACTTCATGAGCAAAAAATAAATAGAAAATAGTATATTTATTTTCCACCTACTTTAGACTTCAACGACCGGTTTGGTGAAATGCTTACAAGTTACATTATACACCAAAGGTCGCCGGTTCGATTCCTGCTCAGTACATTCGCCATCAGTTATTTGGTGTATTAAAAAAAGGATTTTTTTACATTAGGTGGCGAGGGTTCCCACAGCAGTGTATCCCGTCCCAAGTCGGCTCGAGTGGCGCACGCGGCGCTGGCGGGGGCCGCCCCCGCCCCCGCCCCCGACGCCATGCAGCTCCGGAGGGCACTCGCCTCCAAACTGAAGACTGAGGTTGTCGACAACTACTAACCACTAGAGATGATAGGTTAAGATCTGATCTCATTATGTTAATTTAATTTATTTTAAATATATTATGGTATGGTATTTTTTATTTTATTTGTACTTAAGGCACTTACTCTTTGCAAGTTATTTTGGCCACTCTTATGGCCAGAAACTAGTACTTATGTAGACTGGAGGCAGCAGGCTGAACGTCAGAATGGCGACAGGGAGGGTAGCCACGAACAACACGCACCGCCCGGCGACATTAGAAAGCGCAATTAAATGAATATTATGGTAAGACTGTAAGATAGTCGAAATGTAAATTTTCGGCGCTTTCTAATTTCACCGGGGGGCGGTGTGTTGCTGTAACCTGGGGTTGCCAGAAATTGACTACCTATCTGTCATGGAGTTGAAGCTCGATCACTTTGACGTAGTTAAGTAACTTGATGTGCTGGCTTGTGTAAGTTAGGCCCGGCGCCCATTATCGGCATCGGCAAGGAGAAGGATCCTTCGGCATCCTACATGCGAGCGCACATTATCGGCAATTACGCTTTGGCATGCTGCAACGTCCTTATGGATGACGAGGCATCCTTAAGGATGCCGATCCGCTATTCCCCGAGTATTGCCTCGGCGCCGGCGGCGTAACGAAGGATACTGAAGGATGCCGAAGCATCCTGAGGCATTCTCAAAGCTGCAATTTTTGTACAACGACCACATATCACGGAAATTTCTGCTTTATTGCCATTATGTTATAGTATATTGCTATTTGCCACCTAAAATCCTGAGGCGTGCCGATGCCGATAGTGGGCGCCGGGCCTTACCCTACATCTTTTAACGTGATGTAATGTGTATACGATCAACCCTTGTTATATTGTCTGGTTTATCAGTTGAGTTACACTGTACTATTTTAACTAACGGCGTTGACCAAGATTGATTTCAATAGGCAATCGCGGTATCAGTAACATCATAAAGATGATTCATTTCTGTTATTTTAAACTCTTCTTTGATTTTTACCTACAGTCATCATTAAAATTACACTCAATGCACAATTATCTTCGTATAATTCTAGGAAAAATAAAAGAGAGATTACTTTCTTATCTTATATTTATATTGCTTACTTAACTAGTGACATCATAATAATAGCATTATAATAAGCTTATTTATTTTACACAATTTGCCAATAGGTAAATCTATTTTAATTTTAATCTGTGTATAAATTAGTTTATGATGGTCATCCACCTAGACAGATAAAAAATAGTCATTATTACAGTCTACTTTCACCTAAAACTTCGTATTTTATAATGGGGGAAGTTATTTCAAGGAATATAAGAATCGTATAAATCTAATTGACAGCTCGATGCTATTAGACACGTGGATGTTGGCAGATTTCAAAATAAAATTATTACATAAAACATTATTATATTTACAATATATTCTGTCAAATTCATCACACGTATGTAATAATTCGCCTCGCATTTACTGTGCACTTTTTGTGAATGCTTACATTTAAATAAAGATGAAGTCTTTATGCGCTTTCGTATGAAGTGTGACCATCATTAAGGCCCATACACACTGCGACTGTCTTTTTCTACACACACGCGCCTAATGCGATACCAACGCCATTCAGCCGCAACAGTGGTACTCGCGGTACAACATCGATCGCGTTCGTATCGTTACAAACGCGCGTATAAATCAAAAGTCGCAATGTGCGAGGGCTCTAAAGAATACAAAAGAGTGTGTTTTATTCAAATCGTAGAGACGTATAATAGTTTTAGACAGAGATCAAAGTTTCTTCAGATACATACAAAATTGATATGTATTTTTAGGGATGATACAGCAGGTAGAAGCAAGATGTTAATAACGGTTAGGTGAGAAACGAATAGCTACAAATTAAATAACATATAAAACTGGACAAAGAACGTGCGATTATGTCGGCTGTGACAAGAAACATAAGGTAATTAAATATTTACCTGAAGACTATTCCAAATCGGGATATTTCATCGTAACGTCAATTCAGATGGTGAAAAATTTTCATTGCGATTCATTCTTTGTCGATCACACTCCTAAATCAAACACCAAGGGGTGTAGTAGACACAAGTTATGTGTCGACTACAACACTGCCCATGGTATGCTGTCAGGCCTTGAAGAGCCTGAGAGTGGAATCAACAAAATCCGTTTCATCGTATCGTGACAGCGACTATTGGCCACACTAAACGCGTCGTGGTTGTGTAGATGCGAAATGCTACTTGAACAAAGGATTTAACCGCGTAAATTATTCCGTTATTTTCAGTTCTAAAACACACACAGTAAGACCCAAAATTAAGGCTTACGCATCATACGTATTTTGGTAACGAATTATTTTTTTATGGCAACATACATAGCAATCAGTGTTGCGCCTTATGTAAATTGCTTTTTCATATTTAGACTGACAAGCAGAGACAAACCGACGAGTCACCGATCGTTCGGCCAAGCCAACCACTGTAGTCGGCTGCTAATAGGCGGCAAAATGGTACCTATTATTATTTAACTAACTTATTATTTTTGTAAAACGTAATAATAATGTTTTTAACGAAAAGCCTCAGAAAATTTAAAAATTATTCTGTGAAACAAACAAAAGTTATGTGTTGTTGTTATATACTACTGGGTAACTAAGCAAACAGCACCATAAACAAATAAGTAAAGAAAAAAAACACTTTGCAGCCGATTAGTGGGGCCTTTTAGAACAGACTGATCAAGTTATTCGGTTAACACCAATTCAGACTTTGCTTCGGGCGCTGGAGTGATCGGTTTCTTATATAAATAATTGGTGTTGTGTTAATTATGATGCCACTGAAACCGCACGTAGCCGTACAGCTGTCTAAGTTATATGCAAAGGACACCCAACGCGGTGCAGGGTGGATGACCGCGAAATTTTCATTAGTTTGTGTGTGAGACAGTGAACATCAAAATAGGTGCGGCGCAACAGGCTTCTTTCTCACCGCGCACCGCCGTCGGTGTGCGCTTTTTAAGGTCATAGCACACTGACTCGTAAACAGCATTATTGAGGCATTCGGTAGTTGTACGCAACGGTACGATCTGCTGAAGACATGTTTCCGAGTCTATAAGTGTGATAAAGCCCTTAGCTGCGCCTAGTTCAAAAGCCATATCATGCGTCAATACGTAAAGTCAGCATCAATATGATGGGTGCGTCCAGAGTGGTCAAATATGTCTGTAGTTTTAATGGAAAGCAACCTTATAACTACAGGATAAAAATAGTGTTTTATTTTTTATAGTTTGGTGACGCTTCTAATGACATACGACTCTGTCATTGCAGTATTAAAATTGCTTTTATCAAACCGCCCATTGATACCTTTTTGACCACTCTGTAAGAACAAATCATTTTGATGCTGATTGTACAGACGCCTCTAGAGTTACATGACCCATGTCAGTAGCGTCATCTTGCCGTAACAAGGTTTGTTTCGCAGTGAAATCATGCTTACTTTGTATAGCTATACACGTACAAGGAAAGCATGATGGAACTACGAAAAAGCATTAAACTAGATGTCGCCATTAAGATAGGTAATTTAAGCGTAAAGGCGTGTGTACGTTACCCTTAGCTTAGTGCCTTTCGTGGTTCGTATACACGATGTACTTAGTGCGTACGACTCAGTTTAGTACGAAAGCGTATCTAAGTGGTAATTTAACAAATCAGGAGCCTTCTCGTTATCAAGTATCTATATTAGTTAAACTTCGTATATTCATTTTGTGTGTTTTATTGTACATGTCTAGTCCATAAATGGCCATTTTAACATTCGTGTTGGTAGTAGATATTAATTGGAAGGAAGAACGTATCGTGTAAATGCAAACGCATAACAGTAGTATTAAGATTATAGTAAAGGTTGTAAAAATTAAAGTTTAGATCACTTTACGTAGATACATAGTTGTCAGCCGTAGCAACCTGAAGCGCACAGATAAAGGGCATTAACTATTTCTTCTTACTTGAATTTATTCGTTATGTAAAAAAATGTCTGTAAAACTGTATATTGGATAAGCTTTATCTGTAAGTTTCATATAGCTTAGACCTATATCTGGCGACACGTGATCGTGTAAGCATTTCATCGTAATATTCAGTGTTTCCTTAACAAATTGATCACCAGATTAAGTATATTTTACAAAATCTAATATTATTTACAAAATACGACAGTAAACTAGAAGTTAACACAGTAATAAAATAAAGTGGATTACTTATTCAGATACATTTATCACATACACATTACACCTGCAAATAAGCTACAATCATAAGCAGTCAAAACTTGTTTGTTGAAAGTATAGAAACATATAATACTGATATCGTCCAATCGTTTTGTGTCACGTAACAAAATCATTATAACTATTTAATCAAAATTGTAAAGCCCTCTGTTTTAAACACAAACTTTGTTAGTATTTAGGCATATAAGCCATTTATTTTTTACATGCACATAACTATAAATATTTTATATAAGGATGTGTTACATAACATTCACACAAAATAGGCTTACACTTCGCATCTATACCATTCGTGTTACATTCAAACTGTACATATGAATAAGGGAAGGAACTTGCTCATCCAAAATTAACATATCCTCAAATAAAATATATTAGAATTGAAACAATGAAATGGACTTAATAAATACATTGAAATAAAATCACATTTTCTTTTCAATGTTCTCAATGTTTAATAAATTCTAAAAAATAAGTGAACCGGAACTCAATTTAATAATTTTATTAATCGAATCAAAAATTTGTATTGGGCTTATAAGAAAGACCTCAATTGAGAAAGACATTCAGAGCCTGTTCACACCTAGCGTTTGTTGGGCGATTTCACAGCGAGGCGATCTGGCAGCAATAGTTCCGCGATAAAATAAACGCTGTGAACACGCCGCGAATACGCTGCGAATTGGCGGGCGGTGTCGCGGCCGGTGAACGCTTTATCGATCAGTCAAATTCTAAACGGGCTTCGCGGCGTTCTCGCGGCGTTTATTTTATCGCGAATCGCCTCGCCATGAAGACGCTATTAGTGTGAACAGGCTCTTATGTGTTTTTTGTTTAGTATGTTCCCAATGTAGTAAAGTCGTTAAATTTAACCATGTCAGCTCTTTTTGTTTACCCGATGGGGTTGCAATCGAAATGTCTATTGGTATTTAGTAACTCTGTATCCCTAACTAAACTCGTTTAACTGTTAGTTAACTTACTGTAAAATGAACGCGCACAACCCAATATCTTGCGTAGCAAAATAAACTTATTCAAGTAACTGATCAATAAAGAATATGCTAAATTGTGTTTAATTAAGAAAAGATGTCTATTTTAAACTAATAAAGATCTATGCGAAGAAGCTTACGGAATTTGAAGCGGGGAGTTTCAACCAATTATCAAAATAATTTCTCTAACCATTGTAGGAACGTTACTTTATATGGAAACGCTTAGGCTAACTGAGCTTTTGCGAGTAATGTACCACTCGTAAGACCGTTACATTACACCGAAAGGCTCGAGGAAATGCTCAAGTTTAAACTCACCTTGAAAGACAACAACCAAAGTAAACATGCATATTCCTACTTTCAAATCAAATCAGTAAGGGTGATTTCAAGATATGAAATCCTTAAAATCCGCCTACTCAAAACATATGAATCAGGATCCCAAGAAGAGAAGTATAGATAAAACTGAGGTTTTAAATTAATGAAGGAAGCATGTTCCGATGGAAGCATGTTCCGATGGACGCGTGTTCCGATGGAAGCATGTTCCGCTGGACGAGTATTCCGATGGAAGCATGTTCAGATGGACGCGTGTGCCGATGGACGCGTGTTCCGATGGAAGCATGTTCCGATGGACGCGTGTTCCGATGGAAGCATGTTCCGATGGACGAGTGTTCCGGTGAAAGCATGTTCCGATAGACGAATGTTCCGAAGGAAGCGTGTTCCGGTGAAAGCATGTTCCGATGGACGAATGTTCCGATGGAAGCGTGTATCAATTAAAGCATGTTCCGGTGCGATTAAACGCAACGAATTTGCTCTAATTGGCTCAGAACTTCTAATGTGGAAATTGGAAAAACAAACAGACCTTATCAGGCCACAACTCTCGTTAGGATCCAGATAGATATGTAAATGATATTCATAAATTAAAACAAGAAAAATATGGTTAGACAGCAACACTTTTCGTAAACAAACCATTTCTCTACTTTCAACAATAGTAGGGCTTAAAAGAGATAGAAAATAAGTAAAAGAACTCAAGCAGGCAAACATATTTAACGGGAACAATTCATCTGCAAGTTAAATTCAAGCACAACGCCTATGGCCCCTCGCCCACGGCGACTTTGTAGCGATACTGTCGCGCGTTTGCATCGATACAGTCTCGAAACAGCCACGCGATGCTCTCGCGCTACAAAAAGTGGTTGTGGGCGAGCGCACTATGCTAATGTTCAATTTTTAAATGGTTTTAGTTAGATTACTGATTTTAAAATGAAAAAACCGACCTATCCCTGAAAAGCCCAACAAACAGGGAATGCGTTACAAAGCCCTCATTCCTAAACTAACCTTCATAACCAAACATATCTTCAGTAAGCTGCAAAATTGTATTCGCCAAAAATGTTATCTATAGACACAGTTAGGGCAAATAGCTTCACTATGGTTGAATTCTCGTGGTGTTATAGGCAATTATGTTAATAATTACTTTTTAGTTAGAGGAGTCAGACTCTCTATTTGAGACTAAAGAGTCAAATCCACGTTTCAATTATACTGAATTGTCTTTTGGACATTCAACCCGTAACCTTAACCTTGAACCCAATACACTGCTTAGAGAACCAAGACACTTTCATCTAAAATAACATTTCAGGGTATTTTTGACATGACCAGGAGGAAAATAGACAAATAGTACAGTCAACTTGGGTAACTTTGAATTTCAGTGTAACATTGAACCCCTGTTTTAGAACAGTAGAAGTAAATACATACTGTTGTTTATGGTTTGTTTTTGATCCAAACCCCTCATAGACTCAACAACATCTTTTAGTTGGAGTACTTGTCAACAGTAACTGGTCTAAAAGAGTGGATTCAATGTTACACTGAAATTCAAAGTTACCCAACTTAACCTTAATGTTTTCAGTCTCCAGATTTCATGTTGTAACTTCGAAACGTGAGTTTAAAACACCTTAGGGTCAATAAACATCTAACCAAAGGGCAATTATATTGTTTTACGTAAAGTAACAATGGTTGTAACTGCATATGAGATATCCAGTTGCATATTTGTCAAGCCAGTATAGATAACATTTTATTTTCAGAAACAGTAAACGCATTATGTTTTCCACAACAAACATTATACCGAATATATTAAAACACTAATGAGTAGCAATTCCACAGCACAGGTCACTTCAAAACAAAAGATTGGTCTTATGATCATTAAAAATAAGTTTACATACGTACATTTATATTATTTTTCGCATTCACGATGTTGTTTTTAATATTATATTAGTATGATTCCCACTCTTGTTTTCTTTGTACTTTTGTGATAACGATCCGTCGGAAAAGAAACCTAACCGTTAAATTATTCATTTCTACACATTCTCACCAGCCTTCTACATTCTGATGCCGCCAAAGTAATTACACTACTGTATGAAGTAATTCATACGCTAACTAAGTTTGGAGTATGGTACTCCTTTATTATTTACATAAAATATGAACATAACTAACTGGGGGCACTGGGCATCCCAGGCATAAAACCCACAATAACTTATTGTGTCAAACGAGATAAGCGGATGTTCTAGTTACCTGCACTTCTGACAAATATTCAAGATATGCTTTGATAAATAGTAATAAATAATAAATCTTTAGCAGTTCCCAAACTTTGAGAAGCCGAAGCCAGACGATTTTTGAAGCCTCTCAAATATTTTCAAAATGTACAATTGTCACCTTTTTAATATTTCCTATATCTTATATCGATAATAACTGAAACGAACCCAAATATTAGACTCCTATAATGTCATTTAGACTTATTTAAGAAAAACATTCATGAACACTCAATCAGTGAGATAATTAACTAATCATCGAGTGTTCATAATTCCTGTATCTTAACAATTCATTTAAGGCGAAAGAGCTCGGCTATGTAGTCCGATTAAAACATTTGTTCAATTTTAAGCTTGCAAACCATTTCTACATACATCCGTACATCCAATCGCCGAGGGCTCGTCGCCAAAACGGTCTAAACTCGACGTAACAATGCCACTAGAGCTAAAGTACAAGTATTATATTCTTACTGCATTCCAGTCACTGGGCGATGCACAGCGCTGCGAGACGGCCGGAGCTCGGTTATATTCCTTGAAACTGGCGGGGTGGTGCCGGGTGCGAGGGGGCGGGGGGTAGAGCGAGACGGCACTACGCCAGTCGCGGCCGCTTAGCGTCGCGCTCCTCGCTCGAGTTTGTGCCCCCGCCCGCGCCCCCCGCTACAGTCGCCGTCGCTGTTGCTGTCACTGTCGCACTCGTACTGCTCGAACTACTGCCTGTCCCGCTCCCACCCCCGCCCTCTTCCTCCTCGTCGGAGTCACCGTCGTAGTCCACGAGGCCCTGGAGATGCGATCAATTATGTTAACACGACGTCGTCTATATGTATCCGAGACACATTGAATAACGCACTAATAAATTATAATTCATCGTAGAAAATTACTGTAAAGCTTGATTGAATTTATAATCGAAAAATTACACAATACATGTGTAGAACTGATACGAAACGAGAACCCTGTAGCAACTCGTATTCTGGCAGAACACTTGCCGTGTTATGGCCTCTCACAAGGCGAATAAAACAACAATTCTTACTATATCAGCTGTTTAATTCTAATTATCACTCACTCGGGTTCTGTTACAGAATGTAAAATGTACATAACAATTTAATTAAATCAAAATAAACACTCAAATGATACTGATGTCCTCATGCAATGCTAAGCTGATTTAATGAAATGTTTTTTCACTATTTTCATGCTAATTTCAAACTTAAACTCTTGTGTGCAGATTGGTGTACAGTCAACAGCTTAGCAGGCTACAAATTCACGTTTATTGCCTCGATAATTTTACATGATAGGGCAAAAAAGAAGGTCCTAAATGACCTTGGTAGCTTCCATGCTGACCATGCTGTTGACAGTACATATTTCATTGCAACTATTCCCTGAATACACTCGAGTGGTCCGTGAAGTAGTTCATGGCAATAGACATGTTACTTCCAGTTGTTGTTAACCTTACTCCTCGGTGGCGACCATTGTGGGTTGTTGTTTATGATGTGACTGTGGTGTGTGACTAGTTAGAAAACATGTTAACACATAAGCACATAGCATAGATGAGATTTTAGCACACATTTGAAATTAATTAAAATATTTAGTTGAAATGAAAGCATACGATATAATGGGTATGACAATAATTTTTGCATTATTGCAGAGTAATAATTCTATCAATGAAATCAATCAAAAAACCTACATCAAACCGTATAAATAACGGGCGTACTTTCAGCGCGTATAGGCGTATATTGACACACTCGTATAATAAAAGCCATGCAATCAATGATATTATAATAAAAAAAACGTAGATTGTTTTAGCATAAGTAACCTGTCCTAAAAAAGTGGCACCCGAAATCAGAACTTTCGACCACCTGAGCAAAGCATTGACAGTTTGAGACGACACTGCGCAACACGTATCTGTCTCGTTTACGCTCTAATAAATAATCATACTATCTTGTACACACGGTCAAATTATAGGTACGTACGCTAGGGGACTAGTTTTGACTTCGCGACAGTATCTATCTACGTCTTTTTATTGTAATATCATTGCATGCAATGGTATTTGTTTACAAGTGAACGCGCGGTTACCAGGTTACGGTAATCCAGCATGTTCGCGCAAACCAGTAATACGCTCGTCGGCTATGGGCTTTTAAATAACCTATCATAGTGGTCACAGCGGCTGTGTTTCATAAACACGAGGACTCGAATACGAGTTCAGGCGAGCTGATTCGTTCCCCAAGGGAACAAAGTGGAATATGTAAACTTAATTTCTACACTCTATCAAGTCAAGTCATAAATTAAAGAAAACGGTATACTATACTAGTACAGATAATTTTTAAAAATGACTGGCTATAAATTGTCCACCACCTCGAAATTGTTAATGAGTTTTCATTAATATTACTATCATCTAATTAATACCATCCACCACATAGATCATTATGATGATACAAAATATTTTGAAAGATTACTTAGTAACATGAAAACAAGATTATCTATTCGTTTGCAATTCAATACAATGTATTATTATCAGCTCTAGAATAAAGTAACAATGTTACAGAATTCATAATAATAAATTCGTACTTTATACATTTGACAATTTAGTATTTCAAAGATTTAAAACGTAAGATATTTTTATCAGTAAGCACCGCTTTTACAATAATTACGTCATAATATTGGACAAATCTATTTATCATGTAAGTGAGTTGGCTCCCTAGCTGTAAGCTAGCATTATGATTGTTAATAATAAATAAATAAGGTATTTCTATTCACATGATTCTATATTATTTTAATTGTTTTCATTTGATTAGGTCAATAATTGATTTAAATTATTTATTTTAGAAATAAGGGGCCCCTTATTTCTTCCTTATTGCTACCATTGCGTCTTAGCTATTTCAAGTCGTATTTTGTATATCACTTTGAACTAAAAAATGTGGTTCGCTAGCCAAATTCATCAGTGCAGTACAGATATTGGAAAAATGCCATATTTCCATGCCTATTCTACAAGAAATTACAAGTTTCTGTACCTTTAAATTTATGTAGATAATCTCGTTTCCACGGTCTAAGCGTAGTTACAGACACGATGATTCCCCGAAGCGATAGCGGTGATGTGAGGGAACTAAAAGTTTACCTTATCGAGTAATCTGGGCGAGGATACCTGAACGTCGGTGTGCGCCGGCTTGGGCGAAGCGGTGCTGAGGAGGACCCGGCTGGGCCCGTTCACTGTCTCAGTGCTGGGGCACACTTTCTTCTCCACTATTTTGCCTGAAAGAATACAATTTTTTGTTAGATCACTGATTTATAACAAAGTCATCGGTAGGTTTTTTCACGCTGCTATTTGGCTGAAAAGCAGCTAAGTTGCATTCTAACCTGATTGGATTCATGTCAATAAATAAACTGGCCATATACGGCCCACTGCTGGGCACGGGCCTTATTCATGTCAATAGATCATCAAAATTTATCGAAAACTTGATGGGATAATGATATACACAATTTAAACAATAAATATATTAAATCAGTAGTTCAAACCCCTGCACCTGCGCTCTGCTTTGTTGGAAGCAAGATTGTGTTGCTGATCGAAAGCGAATATCGATAGCGGTACGGTAGCCAATAATAGCGGTACGATAGCCAATTATAGCGGTACGGTAGCTAATAATAGCGGTACGCTAGCCAATGCTTGTGGTACGGTAGTCAACGATAGCAGTACGATAGTCAATGATGGCGTTACGGTAGTCAATGATGTCAGTACGATAGTCAATGGTAGCAGCAGCGTGATCAATGATATCAGGACTACTGTCCTTTGGTCATTGACTACTGTCAATGACCTTTGACCAAGTGAAATACTGCTACAGTAGAACATGATGATGATTAGTCGTAGTTCGCCTATCGTTTTTTATCCTGATAGTTTTTAACGCTGATTATAAGTTGGTATTTCTAATCCTTTAATCCTTCAAGTGTCGGAGACATACGAGTTGTCAGGCGCGTTATCGCCGAATCTTACTAAAATGACGGTAGATGGTTGCGCGTCATTATTTGGCGCCAAAAAGGCGCAAATGCCAAAATGCCAACGGCCAAAATGGTTATTTTTTTAGCGCGTAAGATATAATTATACTGGGCTTAAATTTGCCGCTTGGAACTGCTCCAATTTCCTGATGAGCTGAATCAGCTCTTCCAATACTCCAGGGGCTAAATAACGCTAAAGCCGGAGTTCATGTTAGATAGGTACATACCGATGGCATCGAGCGCATGGTGCGCGTGCGGATGCGGATGCGGATGTTGCGCGGCGTCGAGCGGCGCGTCGTCGTCGAGCTCGTCGTCGTCGTTGAACCACATCTCTTCCTCGTCGTCGGGCGCGCGGGCTTCGCGTCGGTAGCGCGTACGAAGGAGCGACGGAACCACCGCCTCGGCTACGCCTACGCTGCCGCTTACTGGAATCATACAATTGTATTTAACATTGGTTTATTTAGATACAAATGCCGCATAATGGTGTAATACGTGTGGTTCCGCATTCAAGTCTGGCCATAATAAATGGTGTGGTGTTCAAAGAAGGTAATGTGTTCCTTGTACAAAATGCAGCTAAACCTCCGATGGAAGACGCATTTAAAAGAACCCCAGCATCCCGGATGAAGGCTCGTTGCTGTACTATACAATTAAATAACCCTGTCAGATCTTCGATCGTTCATACCACAAGCGGTTCGGACCGCGATGTGGATCGCCTAAAAGCTTATTTTTAATGGATCCTTAGAGACGGCGGTGTGAATCGCCCAATAACATTTCAAATTGGAATGGACCCATTCAAAAAGAGCTCTTGAGTGATTCACACAGCGTTCAGAGCCACTCGTGGTATAAAACGACCCAAGACCCAACCTGTCAACCCCTCAGAGAAAACAGAGGTTATATTATATTGATGACTTTTTCCAACAATTTACACTTTTCAAAAAGAAATCAAGTTCTATAGGATTCAAATAACAAGTAAAGATCTCACCTCTGTCCCTCTCTTTCAATTTGTCCTGATGCTGATCATACCGCGTCTTCAAAGCCTTAAAGATCTGAACATATTCAATATCTTCTAAGATCTTTCCATAATTTTCCACTACATGAGAACAAAGCGACTTGATGTCTTCCAATCTTATGAAGTCAAATAACTCTAATATAGCTGAGTCAAGTAAGTTATACCTGGAACAAACAATTACAATCACATTAGTACAAGTTCAAGAGAAAGTTAAACACATTGCAATTACCTACTGCCAACTTATAAACATAGCTGGAATCAATTTTATTTGGTTGGAGGTAAATAGCACTAGGGTTGTTGTTTTAAATTACCGTTTTTCATTTGCATCTAGTCGTTGCGTATACGAACATGCACGCGCGTATTTTATTTTGCATGTAAGAAAATACTCTAGAAAAACAATAGTTAAAATACATTACGAGATTTTGCCATCCCCAGCATGACAAATGATGATAAAGTAAAAAAAACATTTGCAGATCCTACTGTTGGGCACAGGCCTCATCTCAACTATGAGGTGACACGCGACCCATACTCCACTACGCGGCTAATTGTAGGTCAATGATAAACCTTACTGTCACAGGTTATCGAGAGGCTAAGGCTTAACGTGACGGCCGAAACACAAAAATACATCACTAAATTTTGGTCAGGGGTAGTGACCCATCCCATTCTCGACACGTATTTTACAGGCGTATGTCGAGGGTAGTGAACTATCAGTCATAATTATGAAATTTCAAGTTCAATTGCCAAGTGAAAGGCCCAAGGACAGCTAATGATCATCTACTGAATTGATTACTTTCATTATGTAAAACTCTTTTACTTTTCATGTAACTCACCTGCCATTATTCCTAAGAAAAGCGTCAATAACTGGCGCAAAGAGATTGCCCTTAATAATATATCTGTTGTAATATTCATCCTTAAGTGCGATTATTTTCCTCATGAACCTTAGAGCGCCGAGAACCAGGAAAGTGTGCGTTGATCTCATCAGCACTAGTATACGACGGAGGAGGTCCTGCAATTAAATCAAATATTAATAAAATAGTAATTGTGAAGAAATCTGAAGTAATCAGGGTAATGCTCTAGGTGATAGTCAAAATATATTAGTCTAGAGTAAAGAAAACACTGTTTTATAGTATTACAGAAGCAAGAATGGTTGCAAAAATCTACATAAATCATTAAATACATGATCTCAGTATTTCAGTACTAATCATAGAAAGGTATAGTTATTTATTGATTTATTATTTATTTATTCTTTATTGCACAAAAGAAAAGTACAAATGGCGGACTTAATGCCTAGAGGCATTCTCTACCAGTCAACTACACACTCAGACAGAGAAATTAGAGCGTTGTCTAGTGTGAAATTAAGTTAAACCTCCTGTAATATTAGGAGGGTAAAGACTATAAATATCTAATGATTCTATGAACATTGATGAATTTTCTCGTCTTTGCTGTTACAAAGTAAAAATATCAACAAAACATTATGTCATAATGTAAACATTAGACATTTCAAGCTCATGATGATTTCGCCCTGGAGCATAACCGTCGTAAGTGCAATTGTAGCCCCCGTCAGTGACGACACGCCATCTGTCGTTATCGATCTTGCAAAATTCGGAACGCATGAGGTTTGAGCCATCTAAAAACACTCATGGCATATTTCGGACCACGTTTTTAAAAACACATAAAGCGCAGATAGTTGTCTAGTGTGACGTTACGACGTTGCACTCAAAAGAACACAAAATGCGAATGCGGGCTAGGCGAGGGTTCAGCTGACCACATTTTGTTCAATTGTCCTATGGTAGGTGCATCACTGTATAGCCACTTACCCGTCCGTGTAATCTAAATTGTAGCCTAGGTTTGGTTAATTCCCTCTATTGGAAGCCTTATCAGAATTTATCTAGCTTTTTCTTTTTATATTTTTTTCTTCATTACTAACACTCTCTCTGTGTTATATATTATTCTCTTTATGTTTTAACTGTGTGTCTCTTTGTTTTAGTTTTGGACTGATTTTTAAAATGACTTCCCTCAGTTAAATAAAAAAATCATACTGTATATTGGCTAACTACGTGATACTGGTGGAATCGTGGTAAACGCAGATATTGCCATCAAACCAAAGAAGAAATACAAAAATGACAATAATCTTTCAAAAAAAAGATAGGACCTTACCTTGTTGAGAATGCATGTCTTGATATGGTACGTGTGGTGTTCCACACAGAAGGAGAGGAGTTCTAAAACTAGACCCAAAAGCTGCACAGTGTGGTAGTCCTCTTTCAGTGGCTTCTCACCACTTGTGTTCTCTAGCAGAGGTGCTGGAAGGTAAAGAAGTCACACATTTATTGTTAAATTAAATGAAATTATTGTTAAATTTTATATTTCTGGAGTTCAAAACAATAGGCATGATGACTGTATTTTTTTTTTGTTTATTATCGAAAGACCTTACATTTATGTAAACAATCCTCAAAGAATCACTTCATCTGGATCAATACCACCAGAGATATCACAATTTGAAATGCACATTTTTTGGACTTGCCCAAAAACGCTCCATACAAAAGCGACAGTGACGTCACTATCGCTGTCACTTTTGTATGGAGCGTTTTTGGGCAAGTCCAAAAATGTGCATTTCAAATTGTGATATCTCTGGTGGTATTGATCCAGATGAAGTGATTCTTTGAGGATTGTTTACATAAATGTAAGGTCTTTCGATAATAAACAAAAAAAAAATACAGTCATCATGCCTATTGAGAATACCAAAACATTGACATTATGCCTGTGAGACCTCTCTCTCTGAAGAGAGAAATATGAAGAGAGTTTTGTTACAAGTCCTGGCTGAGATGCAAGCAGTTCATGTTCAACTAACAAGCAATTTTACACTGAACGTATTGGCATGTACCACCTTAGACCACCTCACATCACTCATGATCAGATGAGATTGCGGTCAAAAGCAACACAATTGATGTATGTTTGTTGATGAAACATAATTTGTTTTGGGTCTGGGTGTTTGTAGTTTCTTACATCATTTATGGTTTCTATAATACTACGACATGACGGAAAACCTTTGGAACCAGGCACTGCATGTATTAATGTAGTCACCTATTAATCTCTTTATCAATACAAGTCATCATGATTTATATTATGACTGTTTTTTAAATACCTAGTTGTTTTATGTGGACCTATAAAGTGTGAAGTAGTAATTCATACAATCAACACGTAAGAAGAGGTATAAACTCAGGTGTCTACTACCAGAGGCATGAGATGAGGTTTAATATGAAAGTAGATGAACTATTTCTTTCAGAAGTACTGATGCAGTATAGTACACATAAATACTTATTTATTTGCAAAAACGAAAAGTCATTTGTAAAATGTGGGTGTTGGTGGAAGCAGGAGGTATGAGCTGAAGGTTATAATCATAGCATCAGATGATTATTTTACAGCAACCCCAAACTAACAGGTGCACTAGAGGAGTTAGGCCATACACTGTCAACTGACACAAAAACACTGTTCTGTCACAAGAAACCATTTTTGATGTTTTAAAATATTTTATTATATTAGCATTCAAGCAAAGGTCAAAGCAAACATATATTTATTAGAGGCACTGAATCAAAATCAACTTTTAGATTATAATTTTCCTATTACGTAATAAAGATAAAAAGATGCTGACAAAATAATAACTAATTAATTACCTGATAAAAAACAACAACAAACTAAAAATAGATGTCTTGGGTTTCATAACAAGAAAGTCAGGTAGATTATCATATCAATCACTTCATTATAAAAATAAATGGTCATAAATCAATAAATAAACTAATGCAATTTATAATTGTTCCAACCAGACATTGAATCTCCAATTTAATACACAATAACTTTAAGTTGTTATTGTTGGATTATCATTGTTATCATTATGTACACTGCTTACATACAACAGATGATAATTTTAACGTTTATTATTGAATGTTGTGGGTCAAGGTCATAAACTACTCACCTATCAAAGTCTGTATGCTGTGCTTGTAGAAGAAATTTAAGAAGTCTGCCTTTTCACTCTTGTTCACTGACGCAAGCATACTCTCAGGATCGAGTAAGATACGTAACACACCCATCAGCTGCACTGCCCCACCCAATTCAGGGTCACGATCACGAAGCATTTGTTCTATTACAATATTTAACAACATTTGCTCCTAAAAACATTAAAATGATTAGAAATATGGTAAAAAATAAGTTAACTTTATTAAAAAAATACATATTTGAATAAAAAAAGTACCTCTTCAGTATTATTTGCTTGTTGTAAAGTGTAATCCCTTACAACTGAAGGTGAAAACTCCACTATGTATGTTAAAATATCTATAGATGCAGTCTTGGTCTTCTGATCATCTATACCTAATGTAATTTCTAGCGCTGGCAGGATCCCCAATGAAACTAATGTCTTATAAAACACATCTTTATCCTGGGGCTGAAGATTTTGTGAAAAATTACAAAATTCCTTTAAAAATAGAACTAAATCTCTTCTTTTAGGGTCTGGTGTGTTATCATCCATCAGCAACTTGAACAGATCAGTGAGAAATTTTTCATCTTCTTCTATAAGTTTCACTATTTCTACTTTATTGAAAAATATAAAACTAGACAAGGTGCTTAGCAGATTATCTTCAAAAACTGTTGGTGTTGGCAGTACTATGTCTTGGATGTATTGTACTCTGTATGTCTGATGTATTTTAGCCAGCAAATCTTGATTCCTTATAGGAATGGCTTCACGAAACTTTGCTAACTCCCTGAGATATTCTCTGTGTTTCTTAGGCTGTGGCAGACTGGGATCATATTCTAGACAGCCAACTACATCAAATATAGTGTCATCAGCAAACATTGTGTCGAAAAGTGTATTTTTGTTGAGAAGGAAGATACTTTTGAAGATCTCATATAGATGATGCAATCCTTCAATGTTCTCAATATCTTCACACATGTGGAAGAGGTTAAGTAATTTTTTGATGTAATGCTGAGTTTCTAGTGCAGCTGCAAGCTTATCCTTGCGTGCTGGGGAAACTAAACAGCTGTTCACCAGCTCACTAATATCCTCTAGGCGGCCCATTTCACATGCCGGCAGCTCCACTGGTTGTACACTGTCTGACATCTCATCAAACCGCTCATCTTCAGACTCTTCAACAATATCCTGTGTAATCTCAACTGAAGGATCTTTGCCCTGTACCTAGAAATAATTACATCATTAAAACTACAGATTCCATTATATGAATAATAACCTAAAATGCAAGTATACCCTCTGACCCAAGTAAAGAATAGTAACAAGGGCAGAGCAAGTAAATTTAAATATATGGCAAAATTAACAGTGAGAGGTAACAATATGAGGTTATATTTACATTTATATTGAATGAACAAATTAAATGACTTACCTGGCAAATATTTTCCCATATCTCATCACAGCCAGCTTTTTCTTGAAAGCTCAAAGCCAAATCGAAATTGTCACCTTCAGACCAAACAATCAAAGTGTCTTGCTGCTTCTGGTATGCTGTGTCTGGTTGTATCTTACTTTCTAGGAGAAGGGAACCATCTGACTCCGCTCTAACTAGCAAGGACGTGCCTTTGAGTCTCTCCACGTAACATGATGACACATGACCTGTACCTCTGTCGTCCCATTGCCGGTCAGCATTCAGTGCGTAAAGCTTTACTCTTCGTCTCGTGTCTGTCATGATAGTCAACGCTCTAAAGACTATGTACTCAAGTAATGAATCAATTATTATGGCGCTAATCTAATGCACCCAATTAATAACTTATTTAGCTCCCATTTGTATAAAAACATGTGCACTTCTGAAAGAAAAACCCAAAATTACAATGTGATGTTCACAATCCTAATTACCGTAATTGATTTAGTCTATAAACGGATTTCTGTAAAACCTCTAGGCGTAAGGAAATAAATTATGATCCAACTGAAACTATCACAATCATTATTTCGAAAAGACACAAACTTATAATAACATTTCGTAATTTAGTAACAATGGAATATTCACCAAATTATCGGAAATCACAAACAAAACAATACAACTCAATCGCCTTTCAATACACTGCAATAACTTTACAATTGACGCCAAAGCTATGATTGTTTACAACTGTATCTGATGAACGGTCAAAAAGTAAAATATTTACCGGAATTATCATTATACAATCGTCAAATTGACGTACCTTCAAAATAGTCTAACATCAAATATCGCCATATTGGATTCACAACAACGCTTCGGGAATGGGGTTCTCAAATTAAATGTAAACCGCGGTAATATTCAAATGAGCCTGCGCGCTTTTATGTGAATTTATTATTTTAATCAACGTTTGATTACTATATAAACGTACGGTGGTCAGCTTAAGAGCAGGTCATTTGTTTTTATTAAACTAGAACAATTTTAAAGTTGATAATATTCAATAATAATTATTTTAAACAATTATTTACAGCCATCATTACACAACAGATTAAAAATAGGCCACAAAATGCGGCTATACAATAGCGCTTTAAAATCACGCCACATGCAAGCTTTAGCAACACAATAATAACTTAGACATTATAGAAATTATAATTAATGCTCTAAGAATAATAATGATGATAATAGGTCAAACCACTAACACATTCCTGTTGACCGTACTACGTCCCGCGTTAAAAACGTCGCCGCTGGTTAATGACTATTAGAGACCTTAACTGTTTACTCATAATTCGTTCATAATAATTGTTATACACTTTAATGATATACATACACATCCTACTCACCATACAGTGATGTACCCTAATTTGCTAAAATTACGCAATTAATTAACGAAGTCTATTTCAGGTACAGTCAGCGGCACCAACCATTACCGTAACAGCAGGCAGTTACCATTTCCATTTTTTATCTTGCTCTTACCAGGTGACTTTTCTTTGCATTAGAGTCAAGAGGACTGACCGGAAACGGATAGCCTGTTCGCTTGGAACTTCTAAACTACCTAGTAATTTTATTCAGACAAATGAATTACGTTAAATTGACAACAGCGCCCTCTTGGGGACTTAAATAGAAGTACTTAAAAAAACCTTTTTTGGCGGTGTTGTGTGCGATATCAATAGGGTAGATGACTATGAGTGATTTTGCATGTTTTTTTATGTTCCCCAAAAATAATAATTGATTACAAATGTTATTGTAAAACCACAATCGAAATTCGTTTCAAAATGAGGCTACAATAGGCCTGCAAACTTGGGTGGGCAAGTCCATTTCATATGTGTTAAATTTTTGTAAAACAATATCACTTTTTTGTAACCCAAACTATTATGAAGGAATTATGTTAGGAGACCATTATCATAAACGCAATATTGAATATAGCTGTCGAACAAAGTTATTACGCGCTCCTTACAAAAACAGCGACAGTGACGTCACTGTCGCTGTCACTTTTGTATGGAGCGTTTTTGGGCAAGTCCAAAAATGTGCATTTCAAATTGTGATATCTCTGGTGGTATTGATCCAGATGAAGTGATTCTTTGAGGATTGTTTACATAAATGTAAGGTCTTTCGATAATAAACAAAAAAAAAATACAGTCATCATGCCTATTAAAAGAGCTTTTTGTAGCCAAATGTCATTTCTAAAGTCAAAGTCAAAGCATTTATTTGCAAACTAAGTGTAACAGAGTAGCTGGAAGATACATAATAGGTTCTTATAACTTAGTCGCCCTTTTCGAGCACAGCAAAAATAGTATTATGATAATATTAAATTAAATTTCAATACTTACAGGTAATTTTTAAGTTTAAGACTAACAAAATTATTTTATATTTTCTTTCTAACTTTGCAATAGATCAAGGAGGACTGACCGGAAATGGGTAAAGTGAATGCCGTCCGCCGTACCTACCTAGGCAAATCGGCAATGCCACGCGTTCTGTGGAGATCTGATAGAACTACCCACAAAAATGGATATTGTATATCCAATTTTGTGGGTTTATTTATTTAGTTTAGTTCTTCAATTCTACGATTTCCCAATAATGCTTTCACTTGAATACTTATCAAAAAAATAATAAAAAGGGAAGGTCTGAAAAATGGCACTGTTAAATAGTCAAAATGTTTGATAACTTACCTTTCTTCACTACTAGTAGGTAACTTAAAAAAATTGGTTGTTTGTAAAGTAGGTTTACGATCGAGATGTTTACGTGATAACGGCATTTCACGGAATGACTGGCAGCGCTCGAGATGAGACGGGAGATCGGTCCGTCTCTCTCTCGTTATACCTGCGATCGCACTCGTGAGGTTTTGGTGTGACACAAGTTTCTGAACATGTCACCCGACTAAAACTGATACTCTTTTCTTATTCTCTGATGTATTTTAACATCCAAATGCACAACAGTGACAATTATATCAATTGCAAATATTTTTTTAAGAAACACCACCTAAGAGCGCGCGGCCCTGTTTCGTTCAGACCGAACCATACCGAGATTAGTGTACGCGCGCATGCATGTGTGCGTAATCCCTTTAATCGCGTGAAGTATGATAATGCTGCTGACCTTCTGGGTCTGATTATTTTGTGTCCCTAGGCAAGCGCGGCAACTGGGTAGATGACTATGAGTCATTTTGCAAGTTTTTTATGTTTACCAAAAATAATAGTTGAATTCAAATATTGTTGTGAAACCACAATCTCGATTGTGGTTTCAAAATGAGGCCACAACCAAACCCCAAACTATATATATAATAACCAAAGGCCTGCAAACTTGGGTCGGCAAGTCCATTTTGAAAGGGTTAAATTTTTGCCAAACAATATTACTATTCTGTAACCCATACTATTAAGAAGCAAATTATGTTAGCAAAGTTCTTACTTACAAGAACAGTGATCATGACGTCATATGAAGCGGTTATGGGCAAATCCAAAAATGTGTATTTCAAATTGTGATATCTCGGATAGTATTGATAGTAAAGAAAGGTTTTTTTTACGATTGTTTACTTATTTAATTGTAAGGTCTTTCGACAACAAATAAAAAAAAACGGCTCCGACCCAGCAATTATCGTGCCATTCAAATTTTAACCATAACTTTCGAGCTATACAATATATTTTGCAATAATAATATTAGAACGCGCTGTCAGCGAGCTCGCCCCTACTATACTACCACTCAATTTGCAGCTCGCGCTTTTACAATTCTAAGTTGAATGGATGCGTGCTTACCAAATGTGCTACAAGCTTTATGCGGGTTCGGCTAGGCTGTTCCAGTTGGACTTTAGTTTTGTAGCAGAGACATTGCTGTTGCTTGTTGAGAACAACGCTACAAAATATAGCAATGTGTATTTGATTATCGATATAGCCTGTCAGAAAAAAAGTTGGCTTGACAATTTAGTTTCATTTCTGAACGTAACCGCGTTTTGGCTGCCATTTGCTGTATTCTGTCATTATTTTTGATGTTATTGAACAAAAGTGTTTTGTTTTAATAATTCGGCCAGATTATAATTATAAAATAAGCGGCTAGTGATATTACAATAATTCCCTTCAAATAATTGTTATTTCATAATCAGAATGTACCGCAAATCAGTGAAAATATTGTGTGAGTTTTTTTCTTGTTGTTTTGTGATTTTCCGTGATAAATCTGTCTCGAAACTTATTAATGCGATAACAATATACCTTGCGCTGTTTATTTATTCAGTTTTAAGCTTGAAACAGACTGTTACATTCCAGGAAAATTAAGAATAATTATTGCTTTTGACAGTTTGACAGATGTCATTGTGTTTGTCAATTGTTGCAAGGAAATTGTCTTGTTGAAAAACCACAATATTGGGTTTTTTTTCATGTTTCTACACACAAAACTTTAATCTCACAGCTAGTTTATATTATTTCAGTATGATGCTGAGGGACCAATTTTCTTTTCTACAACACTTAGCTGAAATTACTTTCATCAACAAGTTGTAAAATGAGCCCATTATGTCTTATTTGAGTGCTTCAGAAAATGTGGGGTAAGTACCTGGAATACTACTACATATTTTGGGCCATTAGAGCATTTACTTTTCATTTATTGTTTGGGAGGCCTAGTGGAAGTTAGCTATACCAAATAAGTAGCGTTTGCCAAACCTGGCTTTAGACCGTGCCGGCTAGAGTTCGGGAGGGGAGGCTTTTCCCTGTATTTGGTTGAATTGGGCTGATTACTGTACCATGCAACTATGACTGGGATGTCTCACACTTTTTAATATAAATTTTCTTTATTTGCTGTTTATTTATTTAGTGATGATTAACAATTTAGAAGTATTGAAATCAAAGCATATAAATATTACTACTACTGCAATTAGTAGTGGCTTGACTGCTATTTCATTGGTGGAAAAGTTCTTGAATCCACTTTTAAACCTTATATAGCTAATATTGCTCTGTCCAATTCATGATACTGCCACGAATTGGACTGAAAATATAAGAAAAGGTTTCATTGCATCCAACTGAAAATCTATCTGGTTGGCTTATGTTCAGTAGTGAAGGCAGTGTTGATAATTATTAATGATGTTATTTTACTTAATCACATAGTAATACCTTGAAATGTTAATTGTCACTAATTGATTTGTATTCCTGCTTCAACAGCTTCAGTGGGATTCCACAAAATATCTCAGAAGCCAGCTGTGCAACACAGTATAAGATGGCTGTGGAGGGTGTGGCTGGCCCATGTGGGGGAGAAGTTAACATGTACCCACAGGACAGTTCTGGAGATGAGCAACCATACATAACACATCTCAATGATAATTTCTTCCAAACCAAATTTAAAATTGATCCCAACGATTTATATACGTTCCATGACTCTGATGTCATAGCTAGCGAGATAACTGTTAGTCATACAGAGGATGCTTTTATTTTTTCTGATAATATTGATGTTAAAACTAAGTTATTAGACAGTCCAAACAAAGAAGTGGATCTCATAGAAACGCTAACAAATGGGGAGATTAAGCAGGAAGTCAAATCAGAGGTTCCTAATGGGCATTATCCACCTTTATTGAAAACACCAAGCACTTTTAATGTAAAAGAAACCAAAGGTCAAAAGGTCAAGAGTCAGGGTTCTAAAGAGCTGACGAGAGCAAATTCACTGAATGAAAGCCGGCGCTCAAGTGTGCACAGTCCTAAGAGACAGAGTACTGTACCTTCCCCAGCTGCTGGCAACAAGAACAGTATTAGTAGTGTTAATTCAAACCATGAGGTTGCTTCCGGCAATCGATCAGTGTCAGAAACTTTTCTGGATGTTTACAAGAGAGAACAAGGTGTGGCAGATGGCATTGCTACTGTCATCAAAACTGAACCAGCCACTCATCTTCCTGGCAAAGTTGCTACTCCTACCACTAAGAAAACACAATCAGGTAAATTTTAACTATTTAAAAGTTAAGACAATTTGTGAATAAATGGCAACACTTGAATATATGAAAAATATTTGAATTCTTGGCTCTCAAGAATAAGATCCTAAAATTAAATTTGTAATAGATTCTAACTGTCTATGTGTATAAAAAAGCTTCTCAATTTTGCCAGATGTTCATTGATAATTGAAATAGAAGAGTACAGAATTATTTACGTGAGGGAAAGCAGCTACCATATGTAATACTTTGTCAACATTTTAGGTAAAGGTGCGAGCCAGTCAAAGGCCCGCCGTGGTCGGGGGCCAGCCATCCATGAGGCGCTGCAAC
Organism: Udea ferrugalis; assembly: GCA_950022985.1. Taxonomy (NCBI): domain Eukaryota; kingdom Metazoa; phylum Arthropoda; class Insecta; order Lepidoptera; family Crambidae; genus Udea; species Udea ferrugalis. Next base: position 8,640,599 of record OX465533.1, read on the forward strand.
GGATACCGCAGCAAGTCCGGGCGGTGCCGGTGCCCAACCGGTCTTGGCACGCACCAGGCGAGGAGCTGGACAGCTGTGGACCCCTCTCAGATAGCAGGCCTGACGCATTCAGACAGTTGGAGAGTAGCAGCAGTGATGATGATAACATGCCAGAATTTGGTAATTATTAAGCTTTGCTGCTTCGCGGTGATTGGGTACTATAATAATACACACATCAAAACTGTCTAGGGATATCATAGGGATATCATTTTACAAATATTTCATAAACTTAAAGTTCGTTTACAAGTTGAGCATTATCTTAGAATAACGCGAGGACAGAGGCATAAGATAAAGGTTAAGAATATTACAAAAAAAACGTTTGACTTTGCTAAAATTTTGACACCTTTTAAAATAAAAATCTGTCTTTTTTTAACGTCCTTACGATTGTACAATACTGCTACTACAATGAATTTCCTTCTACAATCTGAAAGGACAGATATAGCAGTTTCTGTGTTCTAAAAATTTCTACGTTGGTATCAATATTTTAATTTTTACAGCCTCCCAAATAGCTATACTTTGTATGAAAATGCTTGAGATATCCCTAGACACTTTTGAGCAGTGTACATAGAGCTGCATATTAACAGAATTAAATAGATATGAAGATAAACAGTAACTATACTGGGTATTCTAAGTGTCTCTAAAAAAGTAGAACTTCAATAGCATCTAATTCTTTAGTGCTAATATTGTTTTTTTGGTTTCATTTTGCTAGAAACTAGAATAGAATTAGGCTTGAAGCCAATAGTGATCTATTCTTCATGATGTCCTTCATGTTGTTTCTGTCAAACTGTAGTTATTATTGTCTAGTTAAGTAATATGATGATAAGTAAAATAAGGTGGAATGTCTTCATTATAGTTTACTGTATCAATAACCATTTTATTGTTATTAGTAGAGTGACTTGCATTACTTCATTAATCAATTTGAATATGTAATAACAACATTCTGTTTGTGGTTATTGCATCATTACCTATCATAAACTTTGCTGTTAATTTTCCTAGGTTCAAAAATATCACTATTCGTCCAATACTTTCTTGTGTTTAAATAAAGAACTCAAATAAAAATAGATAAGCATTCACTTCATGCCATTGACTATAGTTCGCACGACGAATGATGATCCCTATGACGTTTCAACTGACAGTTGTATTAGTGATGCGAAGCAAATTCCAAACAAATTCGATAAAATACAATTTTTTAGGCAAATGTCATGTCATTCAGCCAGGTCATTCAACATAATAAGCAAAATTCATTTATTTTGCAAAAAAGATTACGCACATTGATGGACGTAAAACACTGGATAAAAAGTAACAGCCTAATTATATTTTATTTTACTATACTTTAATTTTGATTCTAATTGCATAGTTTGAGAGTTTAGAATTCTTCTTGAATTGAATTTTAAAGAATTCATAATTGCCAGCTTCATGGAAAACTATTCAAAAGGAGGCCACAGACCCGAAGTTCAGACTCAGATTCTGAAGATCCGCTTCACCCTGTATCAGATTCCGATTGATATAAATAAAATACAAACTTCATGCATTTGTTAATTTTTTGCAACAAATTATCGATATTTTGTTTATCGATGAGCACCTTCTTAGTCGATAACAGCTTGACGACGTAACTTTTGCAGCACGTACCATGTACATTTGCATTGAGTTTTTTCCATTATTTACGAACATTACGTAATAAATTCTTAATATTTATTTTTATAATTTACAAATGTACACAATTATGTTTTTTTTTCATTTTTTAATGGACCTCTAAAGGATTTGTTGTTGTGACAGGACGTCAGTACAAAGTTAAGCGCCAAAGAACTGTCATAGGGATCATCATTCGGCGTGCGTAGTATAGTGTAAGTTTTCATTTGAACCGCCTGTTGGCCCAATGGGTCCTTTAGCACCCAAAGTCATGATTTTGTACCCTAACCTGTAGGCTATCGTGTGACAAATATTAATAGACCTATCTATCTCCTGTGACCTGTATAATATGCGTGACAGTTGAAAACTTTAGTATGGTAAGTATCATAGGCAGCGGGTCACTTGTACTGTGTCATTACAGCTAATCTGCGAGCCCGCTCCTAACTTCAATAAAGTTAATGTGACAAGTTAGGTACAGAAATATTCAGCAATTATGTTTGCCCTACAAGCTCCATGTTTTATTTGACGTCTAGATGTCAACTAATTAACTGGAAATCAGCGTTGGACAGAAGTTGCGTCTTCAGGTTTTAGGGTGCTGCGAATCGCCTTTTTCCTAGATGTTCACCCTAGTACCTCTTCAGCTATGGTTCTCGTAAAACTTATTGATCGCGACTCCTAAGTAGTGAGCGGTGAGACGCCGGATTTTTCCTTAGTTTTTTTTCGAATACTTCGATCAATGTTTGCCACTCATCTGCTGCCTGTTCTGTTAAAAAGAATTATGCATGATGTGGTGCAGAAAATTTCATGTTTATTTTTGCTTCACAAAAAGAGTTCAAAATGAACTAGGATTGCAACGTTGAAAACTAATCATTGAAAAAATAAAAATACCATTCTTAATTCATTCAATTTAAACACAGTCGTCCATTTGTCTGCTAACGAATCAAATGTAGTATTTGCATCAAGGAAAGCGGTGGGTAACACACAGCACACATTCTTTGCTTACTGCGAGTGTAATTATTCGACAAACAATCAAGACAAATCCTCCTGCTAACTAATTTCGGATCTCGAACGTCGAAATACCATGTGAGATTGAAGCTCGGGATGTTCTGAGATCAGACACGCAACGTATGACGTATAAGGTGAAGGAGATATCTACTTACGGTCGACGTATGTCAAACACGAATATAGGATAAAGGCCGTAAGGTTTTTCAAGTGGCTCAATGAGTGGTTTACAGAGTGTGTGTTCTTTCTGAAAAATGACCACCGAATCTGATACCATATCTACACAGTACAGTCGCCATCAGGAATTTTGAAGCAGACAAAGTGATCGGTTTCACAGTCAATAAGTTCAATACACCTCAGTGAAAGTGCTCATAAGTAACTACTTGAAAAATTTGATAAATTGAAGCACACAACACATCGTGTGCTTCAATTTATCTAGGTTTAACAAGTCTGCACACCAAATATCTCGTATTTACGTTGCATAGATGTGCTCAGTCTTTAGCTAAAGAAGTTTTCAGAGTCACTCTACAGAGAAAATGGCCCCAGGCCCCGCCCTTTGTTGGTGACAGTCTTGACTGAAGAGTTCGTCAAGTCTGCTGCTACGTCTTGAGGGCGACAAGCTTTGATAAGCTTTCGCATATCCAGTCACTAGTTATTTGTATGGGATTACGTTATGCGTACTCCAAGAGGCGCTGTAATTCTACACGTATAAGTCAATTTATGACTGCATTAGCGAAAAGTCACTATAGATCCTCAGATATAAGCTGCGTGGTGGTTTGTGGCTGAGCGTTATTATTCCATTAACTTCTCTTATTTGACACGAACAATTGCAGAAGCAGGTTTTGGACCAGTTTGTGTGGAGGAGAGTGCAGCGGAGTCCCGAGGTGCTAGATTAGCGCTCCGAAGAGCGGCGTTGAGAAGACATGTGGCTAGAGCTGATGCTGAACTGGATTTCAAAGGAAGTTATAAGCAGCATAGGTCACTTGCCACGTTGGTCAAGGTAAGCTGTATTTATGTAATTTTGTTAGAATTATCACCTTTTAAGGGACTTTACCAAGTTCTGAATTTCAACGCCTATTTTAAAGATCTATAATGTGACATCTCTCCACAAGTGATAGGATATAGCTTACTTTTAACCACATAGGTAGAGCGTCATGACCCAGTGTTTAAACATCCTGGCTTGGAACCTGAGTTCAAGATTTGCTGGAACACTGAGTTTGTGTGAAGGAAAGCACCGATAAAAACAAAAGTAACCTGTTTAACGGCGGTAGGCTCGCTTCTTTTCACGTTGGCATCCAAATGAGCTCTGCGAGATGTGGGCTTCTGAATGTTCCGTTTACCATGGCGGCAACAAGTCAGGGTGCTACGTTAGTAGTTTAGGATATAGTCATGAGCGTTTGTTTATGTTTAACTACAGAAACATGCCCTCGATTCCCAGTTGTAATTAATTAAGTCTCAATCAGAATTGTTCCTTCAGAAACAACTAAGCAGGAAGGGTGCCCCGTCCAGTCTTCCAACCCCGACCGTAAACCACATGCTAGCGATGCGAGGCATGCCTTCCCTGCTAACCTCACAGGAGAGGAGGCACCTTAGGTAAGAGACAATTAAGTTCCAGAACTTAATTAAAGAAATAGAAATTGAAAAATATGTATGGCCAATCACATAACAGGCTACCCATTACCGGTCAGTCATCCTTGCTCTATGGTAAATAAATGCCATTAAGCAAGAGCAAAACGAATAAACTGAAATGGTTAGATCAGTTGACTGTGCATTTTATAAATTTAAAAAAATATTAGATAGGCACTCAGGGAACGGTTACATAGTATTCCCTAAGCATTGTTTACAATTCTTAGGAATTGTTTACAATGCTTAGGGATACCAATTAAAAACCTACCAATTAAAAACCTACATAAAACAAACGATTTCCTAAAGAGCATGCATCAGAATGGTTCAATGCTTCCAAGAAACTACCAGCTGAGTACCAATATTCAATGCACAATTAAGGTGGCTAATTAAAAACATACAATACACATAATTAATTCCACAACTTGGAGTTTGTGTAATCTGTAAAAAAAAAAGCTTATTTTCCACAGGGAAGACGGCTGGTCCGGCGGCGAAAGCGGTTCCATGCGTCACATAACGGGTAGTACATGTGCGGAAGAGAGATGCACTGCTACCCCGCTGCCTTGCGGCCGGTACTGTCTGAGTCACGTGACCCTAGCGCCCGAGCAGCGGCTTTACGCTGCATGCGCTGCAGTGTTCGCTGGAGGCGCCCGCTGCAAGCAGCCGCTGCTTCCGCTGCAGGATCAGACGCCGCTGTGTCCGGAACATGCTTGGAAAAGGGTGAGTGGCGTAATTTAGTGTGCAGATAAATTAGGTGTTACGCTGAACAGAATAAGATTGAGTTTGTTTTATAGCCGTCACTTTTAGGGATGATACTGTAAGCAGTTTATGTTAACCCTTTCGACGCCACGAGTTTTCGTCAAAAACGTTCACCACACGCCACCGCAATATAAGTGGTTGGTTTACTAGTGCTGACAATGTTGAGTATCGATATTATTAATTTGTAATAAATAAATCATTATAAAAAATATATTTAGTTATTTTTTAAGTTCTTGGGTTTTATTTTATTATTTTTACTCTGTGAAACATGTATTGAATGTATTGAAATCTTAGTGGCGTAATAATACAGTGAAAAAACGCACAAGTAATTATGATGATAATTGCATCACTACGTGTCTGATATATCAGACAGTGGCGTACGCATAATATGAATTTTTTGCGAGTGTTAGTGATGCGTCAACTTCCGGTCATAAACTTCGATACCTTACGAATTACTTTTAACTTATTGATTAAATAACCAAATTAATCAAATGATGGAGGCAATAATTATTTACTAGTTCTGATGATTTTATTAATATCTAATAATCCTTACATCAGGTTATATTTATTTTAATGCCAAACTGTGCGGTCCGTAATGCGATTACAGGTCTGTGAGCGCTCACGGCGATAACAGGCGTCCCGAATTGAAATATCGCGTCAACAGTGCTCACAGCGCTGTCAGCTTCAAAACCAATTCGGACCGCTAAATAGTGACACCTAACCTAACAATTTTTAAACTTTAATTTCTGTCATTCCCAGGTTAAACTTGCGGTTCTTGTGGTCAAACTTTCTGTTTCGTTATCACAGAAAAAGATTTGTCCTAGCAAATATTTATTCTGAGGAATATTAGCTAAAATATTTTTACACGAAAATGTCTGTCTGACGTTTCATCTATGAATCTGACATAAGGCTCACGGCGATAACCGATAACGCTCTGGAGCATAAAAAATAAAAATAATGACCGGTAAGTTCTTTCTAACGTAAATGCATCTATGTATTCCAATATTCCTATAGAAAAAATAAAATTACAAACACTAAGTATATTGTGTCAGAGCATAGTAACCACATTAGATTGAGAACACTATATAGTATTATAATGTTTTATAACTTACCTGTTGATTATGTAAGAACACTTCATCACTTTCAAATTCAACATCATCAGTTCCTTCCAAAATCCTAATCAACTCCTCTGCAGTGGGTATAATTTAATAAATATTAATTTACAAACGTAATACATCAACACAGCAACGCAAAGAATAACACTGTAAATAACATGATTTTGCAGGGTACTTCCATAATTTATCGATATCTCCTACCCTCATTGTACAGCACTAAATAAGTAGTTCTAGAAACATCTATCGCCTCTGACGTCACTTCCGTGTCTGATATATCAGACGTTGGCGTACGAGACTCATGCATGATCGTGTCGCTATAGTGTTGTGACATACTAGGCAATTTACTGGATTTGATGCAAAACATAATTCGAAAATAAAGCGTTTTCTGTGGTAAAACTTGGTAAAATTTCGTCACACACAAAAAAATATGCCCAAAACCAAAACCTGTAACATGTAATTCTTACATTTTTGAATGTTTCTTTTTTAAATTACCAGATTTCTGGTTTTGGTAGGAACATCACTAATAAATAAACTTGGTCTGATATATCAGACATTGGCGCTGAGGGTTCAAATAAAAAAAAAGAGTTCGAGTCGATTCAACACGGTTTTGTTTTTGGTAATTTATCATTAGAATAACATTATAATACTTTGTGAAATTCATATTTTTGATTAACTAAAGTATAAACAGTCTGGAAATTTTATGCATATGTCGTCACGTACTATAATGATAAGAAAAAATAGATTTAAATTGGTAAGATATATTTGTCTGATATATCAGACTTTGGCGTCGTGGGCACGGAAATTAAATGTCTGATATATCAGACTTTGGCGTTGAAAAGGTTAATGCCCGAAAATAAATGGTTAGCTATTCTATAAGTTTGCGGACCTAGTCGATAGCTCAGAACTATCTGTTGGAGACTAAGAGTTCCTTCAGAGTTTTTGCGAGCCAGCTGCTAGTGTCATTTCACAATGCAAGTTTTTGACGCTTTTGTTGTACTTTTGCGTTGGTCATTTTTATAGCGGTCGATTTCTGGCTGGAAGACATAGTCTACCACGGCTAGCTTATTAGGCCGAACCGTGAGGTGCCAATATTATTTATAATAAGAGATTATTATTTACAGTATGTTTTATACTAACAAGAATTGGATATGTATTGTAATTTTATTATGTTAGTTTTAAGGTATATCTATCTGCAGGCCTGTTAATTTATGCAATTAATGTAAACAAGTATCTGAAAATTGACTCTTTAAGTTTTATTTAGAATCAGAATGATTATTGTTAGTTCAACGGAATAATTATAAATGTTATTAAGGACATCTTCCTGTACAATAGCTTAGAGGCGCTTAGATGGTCGATCTTCAGCCTGATTAGCTCCTATTAAATAATAGTTTTGTAAGCTGCCGCTTAGACTAAGAAATACCGTTACTGTACTTTCATTTTGTGTTTATGAATAAATGCTCTTTGTCGTATTTCTGGGCATTTTGAATTAACGTATCCCGTCTTAGTAAAATCTGAATGGAACTTAATTGATGTACATTTTAATATTTACTGGCGGGTCGCTAGTAAATATTGGTTTCGCACGGGTGCAATGGGGATTTATGTTACACTACAAACCTTCGTCTTCAATCAATCACTCTACCTATTAAAAAAAACCGCATCCAAATCCGTGTGCGTCGTTTCAAAGATTCTTAAGCACACATAGGGACTAGGGACAGCGAAAGTGACTCTGTTTATACTATGTAGTAATACATATTAAATAACCTAAGCAACCCGGATAACAGCAGAAGTAGAAATGTTATGTATGTATGTTATAAACTTTTTATGTAGCTCTGAACGAATGTATTTGTCTTTGAATAATTTCTTACTTTTATTTCAATATTTATTTTCTTGATATAGATACAACAGCGAATTTTGAGAAATTTCACGGCGGAGCGAACTTGCGCCCTTCCGCTGCGATATCGTGGCGATAACATTTAGTTTTTTTTATCGCCGCGAGCTCGCAGCGAAATCACCTCGCTGTGAAATCGCCCAAAAATCTCTAGGTGTGTACAGGCACTTACAGTATAAAATTTACATATTCATGTCTCAATCTAAAGTACATTCACAGGTGTATACAGCATTCAAAGAATAAAAGTGAATTTAAATAATGCATTTTCTTACAAGTAATTCTTCGACAGGATAACTACGACAAGTTATCCCGCGACTGCCGTCCCAAGAAGGCGGTCCGCGCGCGCGTGTGGGCGGCCCCGCTGCGCCCCCCGCGCCGGCCCAAGCGCCGCCGCCGGCCCCCTCCCGCGCGCCCCCGACCCGCTGCCCCCACCCCCTCGCAACACCCCGCCCCCTCCCTCGCAATGCCGGTTGGGACCAGCCCGCGCGTCATACGGCCGCTGGCTACGCCTAACGCTGACCATTCACTCTCAGGTTAGTATAAATAAAAAAAAATTATATATCAACAACACATTTCAATCCTGTCATATTTGTGCACTTGCTTACCCTTTCTGTGATCTTTCCTTTACCTGTGGGTTGTCTAGAAGATATTGCTTTTAGCAATAAGACCGCCTAAATTGTACATTAGCTCTTAAATGTTTTTCTTCTTTGTTAATTTCTCTGTTGTGTTTGTGTGCAATAAAGTGTTTCTTATCTTATTTTAAATATCCTTTGACATTATTCCACACAGCGCCATCTAGCCCCAAGTGGGCTAATTAATAGTCCGTTTTTATGGGATACTAGACAACGGATAAACATACTTAAATACTTTTCCTTTTGTAAATACATACTTAATATACACAGGAAACACCCAGACCAATACAAACAGACATGTTCATGCACACAAATGTTTGTACTGTGCGGGGATCGAACCCGCGACCCTTGGTGTAGTAGCCGACTTCTCAATAATTACACCAACTATTCTGTTTGTTTTTTCTCTTATTTCAGCAGTACAGTCAAGTTAGGTAACTTTGAATTTCAGTGTAACATTGAATCCACTCTTTTAGATCAGTTATTTTTGACAAGTACTCCAACTAAAAGATGTTGTTTAGTCTTTATGGGATTGACTCAAAAACAAACCATAAACAACAGTATGTAGGTACTTTTACTGTTTTTAAACAGTGGATTCAATGTTTCACTGAAATTCAAAGTTACCCAACTTGACCTAACAAGTTGTCCTATGTAAAGGTTGACGTGAACGCCTCTGACGTTAAAACGATACGCACTCACAATAATAGAATTTCCGTGGGCCCTTGTTATCTTTTATTTTATTCACAAAGGTTTTTTTTTTTCAGAAATCAACGTGTGTTCGAACTCCTCCGCATACGACAGCTCCGAAGACACTGCAATGGGAGCGTTAAGTGAAAACGAGTATATGGGGAGCAATTCGCACGAGCTGGGTAACTATACTTTGGAACAACCTTTTATTGTTAGTTTGAATTTGGTGTTTCGCGTGAAAGTACTTGTCAACACCTGAGTGAGGCAAGTGAATGGCAGGAGGCGGAAGAGATCAAATACAAGCTTCTCAGGCTGTAAAGGCTGAGTTTGGGAATGGCTGCCTCAGTCCAGTACTGTTATTTCAGTTTGCTATAAAGAATATATGTACAGAGGCACAACAACCTTTACAAAACTATTGCAAAATGGGTCTTATGTCAGTGGCATAAAGTGCTCCTACGTACAGGTTTATGTGAGCGCCTCTGTACTTAGTACCTATAAAGCACGCAGATTACTTCCCGAATACGTTATGGGGTATACAAGGTGTCCAACCCAACATCAAGCGGGCATACAGTGATGGGCAAGGACCTAGCCGCTAGGTTATACCAGTTCTTCGCCCTGTGGAAGGGGCGTTAGAATACGGCCCCCCGCCTGTCGTAAGAGCCGACTCGGCGGGGGCTGTGTGCCTGCATCTCAAATGGCCTCGAGAAAAGGCGGCGATGTGAAAGTGACCGTACATACCGGCGGGTGTAGAGGGGAGGTATAGCTTCCCTCGGGCTGGGCTGGTTATGCCGGCATAGTGTGTCAGGGGTCCACCGGTAGAGTTCATGACCAGAGATAACGGGGACCCTCTAGATACGCGCTGAAGTGGACAGTAGAGTCTCAAACATTACCCCGAGGGGCGCGAAGGCCATAAAAGCTCTCCCACCGGGAGCATTCGCTCGCTTGTAATGTACCCGCAAATTACAACTATGGTGACGGAGGAGAACCGAGCATTACAATGGGGGCCTTGTGATGATACAATGCGTAATATCTTGTTCTTGATACAACTTGTGACATCAATCAACTAAATCAAAAGTGTATGAAATGCTCGCAAATTCAAATTCTAGTTACATATGCTAAATGTTACATTACACGCGAATGCTCATCATGTGTTATCATTTGTTTCAGAAGTGGAGGTAGAGCACGTGCCGCACGATGATATTCTCGATCCATCCGTTCTCAGTCAAATACCTGACGAAGCTTTTACGGAGTTTTTCAATCAGGGTAACTATTTTTATAGCTCTATAGAGTAACCAACTTGTTAAAGTAAATTCTTCCAAGGGCTGATTTTTCAAAAGTTAGTAGTAAAGTGACATCGATGTAACAGGGATGATGGGTTGATGTCGTTGAAAGGTTTTAGAATAAATGAAATTAGATGGTACGGTACGGTTTCGCATTATGTAGGTATGGGGGTCGACGGGTATGCGTAAAGCGTTCTGCGACGACCGATTTGGTGTAATTGTTGAAAAGTCTGCTACTACACTAAAGGTCGCGGGTTCGATCCCCGCACAGTATAAACATTGTATGCATGAACATATCTGTTTGTATTGGTCTAGGTGTTTCCTGTGTATATTAAGTATGTGTGGCGACATCTATCTAGCCACATGCAAACTACAACTGACGTAACCTGAATCGCGCTATCAACATTATTCAAGCGACTGAGTATTTGTACAGAAACCCGACAACAACCGTCGGGCAGCAGCTCACCAGACATACCAACCATCTGGTCGGAGGATCCTCCTTTTTCAATGGTGGATGAGGAATTTCACGCCCTGTTCCTCACTTCCCTAAATATGTATTTACAAAAACAAAGAAAAAGGATTTAAATATGTTTATACGTTGTCTAGTATCCCATAGAAACGGGCTTTAATTAGCTCCCCTTTGGGGTTAGGTGGCGCTGTATGGAATGATGTCCAAGGATACTATTATTCTCCTTACAATAAAATGTTTGTGTGTCCAGCGGAAGATGGCGGGTCGTTCGCGGAGAGTTCAGAGTTGGCGGCGGCGTTGGAGGCGGTGTTGGAGGAGCGCGCGCTCGACGGACTGGCCGACGCCGCGCTGGCCCACGAGCCGCGGCATACACACCAACTTAATAACAAGGTGAGTCTCATTTACGAGTTAGTGTACTGACTTTGACTACCCCAGTATCTTTTTGAACTAGCTGGTTTTACGAATGAAACGAAAAAAAATTAGAATGGGCGTTGAAATTCCTGTAAATATTATCTTTTTTTTCCTCATAGTCTAGGATTACTACTCCTTCTTAGAAAATAACCCTGTACTGTAAGACTGTCGGGCTCAAAAGAAGAATGGCGAATATCGACCCAACCATGTTCACGTTGAGACTGATAATAACTTTATACAATGGTATTAGTAGATTTCTATCCATAATTTATAGGATTTCCTAAAACAGGGATTTGATTTTTAAATAATTTACGGCAGTATATTATCAAAACGTCGTAAATAATGATGAAACTAAACAGAAAACCGGATAAGTGAAAGACGTTTCTGTTCATGCATCAGTGTTATTAAACCTACTTTCTTTCTAAACTGAACCTTCATCTAGGTTGTATTGTTTTGACAAGTTTTGCTGTTCTTATTTTACTGTTATTGAAGCATCTCTAACTAGATTACAATGTTTCAAGTGACTAGATTTTAACAAAATGGTTCAATGGCAAGTCAAACAGCAAAAGAAATTAAATAAATGCCAGTAACGGAACGTTTAAATATGAAATTGTGTCAAACATCAAAGTCAGACTGACTTGCATGCATTGTTTGTTTGTCGTTGTTGTTGACTACGATTTCGTGCAAAGATTTTGTGGTGTTTCACAGTGATTTATCTTTGGACTACGCGTGTTTCTCGGACTTACGATTGAAGCCATAAAGTGCTCTGATGTATGATACAGAAATTAATGAAAAACTATAGTTATCCCAAACGCGTCTAAGATTGTGTCGCATTTTCCAGCTAAACCGTGCGTCCGAGAAAAAAAATGACAAGAGTAAAAAGTGTTTATTATAGGCCTCTCTATAAGATGAAACACAAACATTTGAATTCCAAGAAGATACATCTTTTTTGGCGAAAATTTTTCAGTCCCAAAACCTACACCTTTATCATCGCATTTTACCGCTGAACCGTGGGTCAGAGAAAAAAAGTTACACGTATAAAAGGGGTTTAATTTGAGCCTCTTTATACATTAAAACACAAACATTTGAATTTCATAACATTTGATATTTTTGACGAAAATTATTCTAAGTCTCAAACGCCTTGCACACCCTTTGCTACACTCCAACCAAAAACTCTTTATAACCTGATGTTATTATAACCTATCTTCTTTAATTTATTATTTTTATATCTCTATATTCCTAACTTTTAGAGGGTAAGTTTTTTTGTATCATTTTGATAGCAGTGTTAAGTTGTACAAATCTCGGTTAATTTCGTTCACGAAGAGGCCTATTATAGTTGGGGCTCAAACTCAAGTAACTTCGCCAGTCTTCATTTGGGGGGTATTAGCCCGACAGTCTGACAGTTCAGTACCCCCCAAATTCCCCCAAATTCTACAATTTATTATTTATTTATTTATTTTTATTTCTTTATTATTTAACCAAATATAAGATATAAGATATACGAAGACCTTATGCGATAACGTGTTCAAAGGAGAAACAATCGAGGAGAATGTTTATTTATTTATTTACCAAAAAATACATTTCTAAACTAATAGATCTAGTCAAATAAAATATGTTATGTTATAATATTAGTAATGTAACTACAGTCCCACTGATCTAAAAATTACATTTTGTCAGCTGCCGGTCTCATTTTAAATATATTTCAATCCAATAGAAATACGATTCATGAGCTGTGGCTTTTTGGGCCTGACAGCACACTTGAACTTTCAGGACTGTTTAAAGTTTAATTTCCAATGACACTGGCAGCTGTCAGAGTGTATTTCTGAGATCAGTTTGACTATAGTATCATTCTGCCTGGTTTCAGATACCAGTTCCAGCATCCGTAGCGATGGAGATGTCCACTAGCGCGCCCTCATAACATAGTTATTTTAAACGTCTTATGTTAAGCGTAAATAACCTTTGTGTACTATACAAATTAGGAACAAATTTGATATTCTTAGTCTCAAGAGTTGAACATATTTTTCTTCATGCTTTAAGTTTTTGTATGTGTGTGTAGGGATGATGTATGTGTTAAGAGTTGTGACTTCTGGTAGTGGAATGCTGGGTGTGAGTAGTTTCGGAGAATAAACGGAGATTGTTGTTGTTAGGGGTAATTTTATTTGTACCAGTCTCTAAAATTAACTCAGGAATGTGTTATCTAAGTGAATAATATGAGTATCACAATTTAGGACTCGAAGCGAAAATTCGCAATTACCTCATCTTCCTGTTTCCATCGCGGGATGCCATGCCGTCCCCATCATTCCATTACACCATCACATCTTCCTTCTATAAGGCAGAGACAATACCTCTCGAAATCGCTATGATCCTATCAGGTCATGTGTTGACCGATGGTTCCGAAGATACTCTTTTAAAAACGTCTTCAACTTCTTCAAGGTACACTATACATCCTTCCCCTTCCAACAGTTAACAGAAACTGTTACTGTACTCAAGTTTTAGAGACTGGTACGAAAGAATTGTCGCTGTTTTTAACATAGGGTAGGGTACTAAAATAGGGTAACAATTATATTGTGATTATCATTTTAGCCGTAGGCTTCTTCAATTCTATCGGGTATCCGGTCTTCTGGCTTTTCCCTGATTACACTTTAATGCTTAACTGCTTAAAAAATTGATAATATATGGTAAATCATTCTCATGTCATTTTACTATTTAGCTTAACACGTTTCATGCGGTGCGATGGCGTAACATTAGCTAAGATGATCGCTTGCAAGACGTGAAATAGCATAGTTAAAGTATAACATGGGGTGAGTTGTGCAAAGAACGGATACTGATCGAAACCATCGTTTGTGCCCGGCTTTCCGAGCGAACGCGGCACCAAAATCTCGGTTAAAACTGACACTTGTAGTTTTTTTAGACTGTGGTAACTACCACAGTCAGTTAAGTCCCTAACCGGCGCACTCAGAGACGTCAGTAACGTTAATGGTTCATTCGAGTCAAAATTTTACATTCTTAAAAGTTATTTATTCAATTTGTAATAAAGTCTCTTTTCAAAAATGGAATTTTGACTCTAATGAACCATTAACGTTAATTGACGTCTCTGAGTGCGGCGGTAAGACTTCAATGTATGCTTATACACAGTGATGTTTATGCATACGTTGAAGTCTTGGGGGCTACAGCTAATAATTGTTTACCCTATGTTAGTAGGGACTAGAGAGAAAAGGTTAGAGTCGTGAGAGAATAGATGTCAATATTGTCAAAGTTAACCATGTGCAATCCTAAATGCTGTTTTGCAAACTCCATACTACATGGCTAACTTTGACAAAGGATGAGAACGAATGGATGTGCTCGCCCACATACTACAGTACGCTAATTATGCCCAACTAGTATTTATGTGGGGTTTTAGTTACAATCACATTTACATGAACACTTAAATGGGGTGAACCAATAGTAAAGATTAGATCTTACTGATATTAAAGTCTTGTAAACCTATTTTTTGTGATTATTTTTATGCCTTGACATTGACAAGTCTCTTGTCAGTTTTAAAAAGTAAACATAATTAATTACAGTGTGGCCATCGATAAAATGCGCATTTGAAGCCAAAGCGGGATGGGCAGCGGCCTAATGTTACTAATATTAATGACATTCCATTCTATATAATATCACATTAAGAAAATACTCCAAAGTCAGCAGTAAAACCATTAAACATTGTTTCTAAAACAAAGAAAAATGTTGAAATACTAAAGTAATCCAATGAAAGTCAATTAATTTGTCAGATAACGCTATACTTGCATATCATTTTTAATACAATACTACAAAAGTATTTGATTGACACAACCTTCGTATAGTTTTCATTGGTAATTGTTGTATTTTTTTAATATTTTTTGTTTTAAGATAGATCTGTGTGTAAAATTTAATTGGCTGATCATCACTAACTAGCAAATTACTGTCAAAGCGCATTTTCTCGACGGTCACTATAATGATGAAATAGGTTTATAGTCATCTGATAAGTAAGCTTTAAGTTCTTGATCTCGTATTATTAAAAGTAAACAAAATTATAAATCATAGTTTAATTTTACGATGATTTAATAAATGTTAATGATTTATTTAAGTGAAAATACGAAAAAAATCCATGACTGCTTTAAAAAAAGGTAATATTATCATAAGAGATACTTTAGTCTGTGGTCGGCGCGTCATCTTGTGGCATTTCATAGTTAACTTGGCCTTTGTCGTCGTTTCTAGAGTATTTTAGGGCAATTGTTGGCGTAGAGATGTGTTGTGTCGTGGTCTGTGGTGCGCTATGTGGCTAAGTGTTGTTGTTGGTAGGCTCGGAGTTCGCTACAGGAATGCACAAGGATCTTGACAGAAAAGATTTCTCCCGTGTCTAATAGGCCAGAGTTGATTAGAATGCTTCTTTCCTTTATTTGTATGTATTTTCATCTATTTAAAACAATAGATTTGGGATAGATAATTACCAGAAAAAATATTAAATAACCCCATGAATACACGCTCGTTTAGTAATATGAGGTAGAGGATTACTTTAAAAGTTATAGCAGCAACAGAATATACCTTCCCAACAGGCTTCCTTTACAATGTTCCACTAAATCTTGAAACAATAATTTATATTAGCCTTACTCTAAAATGTGCACAATCAATGTAACATTGATCTCATTATATTTAAACCTATTTGTCACAAAATTCTTCCAATTGATGTTTTTACGCGTTCTTAGGAAAAGAAGTCATTCCTGTAGTGGATCCAGGCTGTTCTAAGTGAAAGTGGGAATTTTACAAAAGATGCTTTTTGTTAACTTCCATTATGTTTTGTGAAAGTTGACTGATTCGAGAAAACATAGAAAACTAACATAAACCTGTTAAATTAAAACCGTGGCCGAATATAATAGTATAGGTTAATTGACATAAATAGTAGTTTAAAGCAAAACAAACGTTTGATTTAGGCTATCTGAAATTGTTTGTCAAACTTTGTATGTATTTTGGATATTTTTATGAAAACCGTGTATAATTTTAAATGTATAACCAGAGTCGATTTTTGAACAAGCACTCGATGACGTCTTAAATTTGCTTTCGAATTTTCTTGCAAGTGATGGTTTGAATTGTAAACCATTCGGGACACGCAAATACATTTGACTCTGCTGCATACTCGTAAAATGAAACTCTAAACATTTGTTGCAGCTTGTAACAAGATGTAAACAGTGAGTTCGTCACATCTTCTTTAATTATTCATGAAACAAAAATAATAAGTATTCGTATATTATTTCGAAACGTCCGATATTCAAAAATCGACCTCCGGGTGTTCAATGAATGTAGCGACTCATAACATAAGAATCGGTGCGAATTATAAAGATAATGCTATGTCGATAGCGAAACGAGCAATAACTAGTTCTATTATTATTATTATATATGTTTTATTGTATATTTGTGAAACGCATCTAGGAGGACAGATTGCTAGAAAAAAGCTGACATGAGACATTATTGTACTCACTTAAGAGTATTGTATGTGTATCCAGTAGTACCTACAAGTAGGAAATGAAAACGTGTAAACATATATTTTTGCATGGAGCAGTTAATTGTATAGTAGTTTTGTACCTGCATTTATAATATTTACAAATCCTATTAAATGCATAGTCTATATAAAACCTTGCTTTGAAGATTTAGGTGTTTTAAAAAATAGATTAGGTAATAAATAAAATATTATTTGAAGTCTGCGGTCCGATTTCAACTAGAAGTGTCTATAGCGTGGCTTAATGCCTACCGGATCATCGACAGCCAACTTTTCAATGAGAACTTCACTAACGGCTGCTCAATATTGTATAAACAGCTATTTTATTCCTGCGAAAAATTACCAATCCTTAATGTTTAATAAATGGAGCAGACAATTGACATTGAAATGACAGTTCTAGATAATAGTACATTATGGTACAAGTGTGTAATGTTGGTGATTACCGCTGAGGCGCCATTGAGACCCGAGCCGCAGGCGAGGGTCTTAAGAGAGCCGAGGACGGTAATCATCAATACACACGTGTATCATACGACGTTTTTCAACACAATTGTGAATAAAATAATGTTAGAAACTCATTTTATTTAGTAAATAAAAAGTTTATTTTATGTACCACCTGCTCGTCAATGGCACATACATTATGTGTCAAGTAAAACTTTCCTAAAGTATGTGTATATAAGTAGGGCATAAAGTGATTTGAATTTGGAATGCAAAGCCGTGTAGTCAAAAATGTTTAGGTGCAATGAGATTTTATTCTGAGCAAGGCTGTATGTTATCGTTTTCTTTGCATATTAAAAAAAAGAGAAACATGAAAGCTTTTCACCAAAGACGATTCATTCGAATTTCAAACTGGCCACTAATAAAATAGACTTGGAGCATTCTTGTAACACGATGTTTTTTGTATCGAAACTTTTTTAAGAACAAAGCAATTCAACCAATAAAAAAAAACTCTATAACTCACTAGTGAATAATAGTAATGAAAAAGTCACAGTTTGATTATAGGTGTCATTATGTGCCTAACTGCAGTGAAATAAGAGCCACTTTATGAGCAAGTGTGTTGAAAAGTTACTTACGATGCGTACGTTACAGACACGTACATAATCAAAAAGATGTGCGCTAACAGCCTGTGTCTACTGTGCAGGTCTGTTAACACTATAGTTAGTCTATAGTAATAGTTATTGGGGAAATTATTGAACTTGGGATAAGATACGCGTTGTGAGATCTAAAATAGCATTTCGGACGTAGATGAAGGTTTACGAGGTTTTCTTGTTTTATATGATAATAATCGTATTAAACGAGCGGCAACTTACTGAACCTTTTTTTGGACGTGCGTAATTTGTTCTAATTCAATCTGGAAGCATAGTATATTTCAATGGCTAACTAACTGACTAATCTTGGGTTAATCGCTAGCAATGCGCTAATGTAGCTATGTTATAATTAGTTTAGCTCGTGTCAGCTTTATTCTAGCTATTTCTAATAATGAAATTGAAGTGCAACCTCTTCAATGTGTTACACAGAACAAACCATAACTTTATTAATATTAGATACAATTGCTTTAAATCTTTTATAGGCGTCTTGAAGAAACATCCTGAAGTGTTGATAGTTCTTGTATACATCATGAGGGATGGTTGAAATCATAATGCACATGCTAAAGCATCTCGGTATGAAACAACCACTTAACTAAGCGGCTAAACCACATCCAACCACACTGATCAAACCAAACCAAGTATAACACAGCCTGCCGGAAGAAGGTATTTTGCATACTGTGCGTAAACGCTACGTATTTCGCAATGCTACGTTTCGGGCTAAGGTTACTTTTGCTTGTTAATTAATAAAAAGTTGCTAACGCTTTTGACGCAGGCGACGTGGGTATCCTGCAAAGTATTGCATCAAAATTGATCGTGATAAAGATCTGAATATCAAACAGCTGTTGAAAATAGTCAAGTTGAATAATTCTGCAACTTTCAAACACAGAAAATAACATTTATAATAAAGTTTAAGTCACAAAGTACCTAACTATTTAGTAAACTGTGGTATGAGACTTTAAATTGATTAACTACTGTAGTTCTGTTCAGTCCTGTATTTGGGCATATGTAGAGAGTTTACAAATATTTGTATGATTTTACGCACCCGTACAATCTTATGACATTATACACCAATAAAATACAGTTGCTGAAAGTCAAATAGTGCCTAGTAAGTATCCATAATTATTTACTCGATTAAATGTTAATTATATACATAATGTAAATTATATACTTTTAACATGCCTAGTTACTTAGCTCCATATTAAACTGCACATAATGTAATGTTTATACCGCTGATTATGACATCAGTAGCATACCGTGTGTAAATTTTTGTTTTTAAAATTAGCAAGTGGTTATGGCGCTTTCATACTGGACATATTGTTGGCGTGTATGATGTCGTATTCGTATGCTTAATTGTGTTTAAAAACACATCACAATTGCTCGTATCATTCGTCGGGACTCTAACTGATTTGTTCGAAACTGCGTTCTGTCCCAACGAAACGCGCGGATATACACTTTCACGTGACAAAATCACGCCCAGTATGAAGACGTCTTTAGTGTACTGCCGAGGTGCTTAAAAGCGGACTTTAAGCAACGTAATGATACTGTAGTTCCCTTTGATGTTTTAAAAATATGAAATAAATACTAAGGTATCGGAAACTGAGGTAGACCTAGATCCAAATGAAAAATATTTTTGTAAAACGTTTATGTTCCTGAAATGTTATGTGATTATTTATGGCTGAATGTGTTAAAGTATTTTTGCTAGTGTTGAATTAATTGGTACTTTTAGAATTGAGTTATTTATTAGGTGTCTTTTAGTATCGGGAAGTACATAAGATTCTTGGAACGCATTTTGTAATAAGTCTCCATTGTCCTTAACTTAGTTTACCCTTCACCAAAACTGTGAAAATATTTTAAGTTACTATTTTTAAGCATCGATGTAATATTAACATGTAACAGAAAATCCATATTCTAAATCCGAACATAGGTAATATTTAAAATATTTACATATATTTCTAAGTGGTGTCCTTTGGTTAAATCATACGCTAGTTGTAGAATTTCAACGTGATCTTTGATTTAAAGTAGGTAGGTATGTAAGGCGCTACCGATTGCCTATAGACAAAAAGGCCATCGCTAAAGAAATGTATACGCGATACAAATAAATTATCAAACTCAAGGAAAATCCTAGACCTGCAGGAATACGAATATTAGAGTTCGGGTTGTACGGCGGGCTCAAGATAGCGTTTTCGGGCGCAATTCTTTGTTTCTAACTTTCTGGTTATAAACGCACAACTGATGACAGTGATCTCTCGCAGCAGTGTTAAAACTGCTTTATGGCCACGTACAGAGGCGCTCACATTAACCTTTACATAGGGGCACCTTAATGCCGCTGATATAAGACCACCATTTTGCAACGGTTTTGTTCTCGCCTCTGTACGTACGAACGACGACGACGTACGTACGATTCACGTACGCCAATGGCTTGTCGGTATTCGGGCGAAGGTGCATCCACAGTTGGTACTGTTTCATAAGCAACATTCAGTTATTTTTTCATTCTGTTCTGATAACTCAACTTACCCAACGTTCTTACTTACGAATGTTGCTCGGAGTTACTGGAAACCTTTTTCTACACAGAAAGTAACTGCGCTATGTACGACCTTAAGGTTGAAATTGGGGTTCGTTAAATATTGCGCCTATTTTAATCACTCTGTCAAGGTTGATATTTCACTTCCGCTCGATTCTTAATTTTAAAACGCTTACCCTCGAATTTTAAGCTCCAATCAAAATTGACTACGCCGTCAAACTCTGTCGTCCCTTAAAGTGTCTAAAGAACTGGAAAGCACATCCATACCATACTTGTAAGGGCTGCTCAACTTTGATTTTCGTTTGTGAACTCGGGGGTTAGAGCGGCATTCAAACGTTTTTCGTACGCAGGCAGTGTATACCAGATCAAGCTTTCGTTAGTCACGCTAACCCCTGAATTCACAAACGCAAATCAACGTTGAGCATCTCTCAGTAGTATAGCTGTCCCCTTCAGTTCTATTGACATATTACGAGAAAAAAGAATGATTGACGTTTGTGAATTCGGGGGTGACAGTAGCACCCCGGCCTCGAATAAAATATAAGTGCTGTAGGTATAATATCGGATACGCTTAATTCTCCATATGCGGTACCTGCACTTTCGTTTTATAACAATATACAAATTACAATAATGATAGAAACTTGTAATAAATGTATGTAGTGTATTTTTATGTGCTAATTATTTATTGTTTGTACTTTTGTAGATCAATTCGAATTGACTGCGTTTAGGAGATTAACATATTGTAAGTGATCGCACCTGTAGTTTAAGATTTTATCGTAGGTATTGTTTGTATGAGATGTGAGGTCGCTTCGGAGTGAATGTGCATCGTCTGTTCGTCATTGGTGTTTTTGGATACAGTTAACAAGTCACTTACAGGATTGCCAAGCTTTGGAAGCCGTATGGCAGTAAGGTTTCCCGGTTCAACGAGTTATGGATTTATTTAACATCTTTCTTTAATATCTTCAAATTTTACATTCAACCAAAAGTGGGTACCATTGTATCTGTTGCAATAGTACCCACTCGGTTGCAGTTTGGTTAAAGCTGTTATTTCTATGAATTCACATAGTTATAATGTCTAGATCGTTGAAGTCTGGTTGAGAGTAGGTACAGCGTAGATTTTTCTTCGTTAATCCCATTGTTTAACTTATTTTCAATCTTGGCAATCCTAGCTATAACACAAGGGAGGTATACTAGGTGATATGTTACATTAAATGTTCTCCATTTACCTAAAAAGATTACATTAAAAGTAAATGAAATGTCATCACACATTTCGTCATTTAGTTCAAAAGTCTTGTCCATTCGTTGTTCATTCTACGACCCACAAAATAGCTTATTGCTATTTGTGTAAGCTATCCACGAGAGGTCTTACAAAAACTCTTGAAAATCAAATATTTAACCGCAATAATAAAAATGATTCGATTTGATTTCATAGCGTATTTCGTGTTTCGTTTCTCTTGGAATTTAAATTGGCTTAATACTTACTTTAAGTCTTAAATTCGGAGCAAATATGTAACTGTTAGGTGATGTGTATGTTTACGGTCGAAGAGTTTGATGGAATTCGTGCTATGTAACACGGTTGCACAAGGTATCACTGTTAAAACTTGATTTCTTTTTACTCTACTCTTCATATGTAACGTTAATCGGTACTTATGCGCAAAAAATAATGTACGTTGCATGAAAAATATTTCCTATGTTTTTTACACCTGCAATAAGGCTTGTGGAGTGGTTTAATTCAACATATTATTGTGGTTTACGTCTCCCAAAAAAACACAATCATTAACATTTGTTCACTATATGTACCTATATTAAGTAGATAGCGATCTATGTGACACTTTGGCCTGTATTTAGAAATGTCATTCAAGTACTGATGTGTTCTTGAGTAGAGATTTGACAACACGAGTTCATAAAATATCATTTTTCAGGCTGAGTAACGTATAACGTTAATTTGAGTATGTTTATTTCCTTAGTTTTCATCCTATTGGCTGTCACGTTTTTACTACAGTCAAAGGCCGTGCAAACATCAGTTAAAATTTGTAATGTTAAATCGTATTTCTCGATAAAATATCTTCGCGTCATGTGATACTTTTCAATATACTGTCATATCTAGAGATAGATGACTTCTTTGTTCTTGTCGCTAATTAATAAATGGGTAACAAATGGTTTGGCCTGTGTAAAATGAAAATTTAGACGAGTATGTAAAGGTTGTAAATTAGTATTGGTGTCTTAGCAGTTCGATGTGGTAATTGTAACTTTTTGAACCAAATGTTAGTTGCTAGCTAAACAAGATGAGTTCATTTCGCAAAATGACCGGTAGTGTATAATATAATTTTAATTTTCCGCCAAATCCAATAGACATTTTGCTAAATGAACTAATCCGCCGTTTGCTTGCGACGTGTCAAATAATTTAGAAAACTGCTACCTCTTTGAATGCCTGAAATTGTTCACAGTTTATTGTCCAATGCGTGTAACATGATGATGTTAAAGTAAATAAACATGAAGAAATTTTGACTCTTATTTTTGCTTTTCTTTGTTCCTGACTCTCCACACCGTTCATTTTTGGCTTCTTCTTCGCACTGTTATAAGGACTAATTTTTACATGATACATGTGGGGAATTAAATTTAATGATATACGCGAGAGGTAGTCAAGGCTATTTTCTATTGGTGTGAAATCACATATTGATATAAGGTATAGATAGATCGATTCGAACTTGATGGCGGCTGTAAAAATCGCGCAAGTCGATGCGCAGAACACAATTTCAGGTATCAGCGGGACGAAAGGTGATCTTGCGCACTCGGCGCTCGCAGTTAACTTTCGAGTCGCCATTAAGTTTGAATCGTACTAACTTTTTCGGCAGTAAGCAACAAAATGAGAGTACAATTATACTTTAATCTATTGTTCAGTTTTATCTTTACACGGTGAGTAAATCTATGAACAGGGTAGATGCGGACTCGTGTACCACTAAAACTAAGGCACGGTTGCGCCTCTCCCTCCTTTGTGCTACGACCTTTACGCTGATGGCAGGTAGACGCAAACGTTTTTCTTCTTATATGTAAATCCGCATTAACTTCCTCGACGCGTTTGATTGACGACATGCACCAGGCACGCAGTAGTATTAGCCAGTGACTTGTAGGCTAAAACTGTTCGTCTAGTACCTACTAATTGGAACTCTTTCAATGAAATCTGTGATGGATATGGATACCTAATACAAACTCTTAAGATATAAGTACAGGCATCTCTATATTATAATTTAATTTAATGTAATGCCACGAGTTGGCATTGGTCCCGTTGCACCTGAGGTGGGCAATGCGTTATTTTATTTTAGTCCCAACTACTAATGTTAGAATAACACGTTTAGGCTAACACCCGGTTTCAGAAACGAATGTCACTTCTAAAATCATAACAAACTGTCAAAAATAACAATCCGTTGACACGTATAAGGGTTTCCCGTGTTCAACAAAAGTAAAAAAAATCACTAATATCAGTTAACTATTCACTTTGTAATGATCAGCTGACAATCTGTTGTCACGGTAAGGGCGCTCATTCACGGCGACTTTTTTTTAGCGATACTGTCGCTCGTCTACATCGATACCACAGTAGAAAGAAAGAAATGTTTTATTAGTTTAACCAGTATGGCAACTTAATACAAACGCAGCGAACGCGGCTTGTTTGTGAGCGCGGCTGAGCCGTCCCGTACGTACGCCTCGTCGCACGCACATACTGACGGTTTTATTGATTCTAACGATACTTCAGTCGCGGCACTTGCGACCAAGCCGTATGTAAGTCCGCGCGCACCTTGACGGTAACGGATATTACCGTGCTTGTGTTTCGTTGCTCCTGCTCCTTTCGTTTTTCGGTCTCGAAGCCCCCCTTTTTTGGATCGAGTCCTCGAGTGGAGACCATTTGAGGCTAAACGTAGCGTAGGACGTCCACCTGCTGACCTCATTAATATTTTCGGTCGATGCAGGCCACCTAACCGGCTGCTCTGGAAATCTTTGGGGGAAGCCTATGTTCAGCAGTGGACGTCATGTGGCTGATGAAGATGATGATGAATGATAAAATCTTATGTGTAACGTGATTGAGCCCCATTTAAAAATAGCACACCCTATATAACGCAATGAGAAGTCAGACAGACCGGTGAAGTTGTCGGAACCGTCCGCCTTCTAAACATCAGTTGAAAAAAAAAAAACTAAGTAGGTAGGCGGAAACACTAAATATGAACACTTGAATTGGCATTAGATGACACACAACAACAGTTACAATTACAAAGTATTCGGTACAAATTCTATGCCCCAATTCTTATTATTTCTACTAGACTATTAATTCTTCTTCGGTGTCTTCATGGTGCGCGGGAGTTGATCGCTGAATCCAGGGCGAACGCAGGAGCAGTGTCGTTAGTGGCTGTTGTCTGAATCAAACAACCAGCTAACCACACTGCCAACGCGGTCTACCCTATGTCTTCTTATCTTCTGCGTTCTTCTACTGCTTTGAGTTTTCTCGCCTTCACCACGAACATCTGGACATGTCCTGACTCTTGCGGTTGTTTGAATGTGTGATGCCTTCTGGCCCGTCGACCACATTGAAAGAAGTTTTTACCTCTAAACCTAAATCGTATATGGAAGTTAATTGAATTGGGTAAAGCCAGGTAAACTGTCAAACTGCAGCTACGCGGCTGCAATTGTAGAGATGGTAAGTAGGCAGCTATTTGTCTAGTGGTACGGTGGGCGGCACATTACGCTACCCATTTTCGGTCAGTCTCCCTTGCGCCGTGCTCTTTTGCAAATACATTTCATTCGGCAAGAGAAAGATAAAATAACGGGAGTAGTAAGCCTGATGTGTCGTTTTTCTGTACGTAGCATTCTACGTTAGTGTTATGATTTCGTTATGAAGAATAAAAAAGTTATGGCATCATCTAAAACATAAGTACAAAGTTTTACCCCCGAATTCACAAACGTAATCAGCGTTATAAACGCGCTCACCGTCACGCTGTCCCGTTAAATGTCAATAGAACTGAGAGAGACAGCTATACTTCTGAGGTATGCTCAACGTTGATTTGCGTTTGTGAATTCGGGGGTAAGTATTTTTGTAGGTACTGCTCTATTCTACTTTTTTTTTGCTCTATGTGGTCCAGACTCACGTTATTTTGTAGCAGCCGATATCCTTTTACCGTACTTAGTCAATGTCGTAGGGTCATGTCGGCATTATTGCCACAGGTTTATAACTGGCAATTTACACAAATAATGCATTTTATGATGTACCTATTCAAGATTAAAATTATTCAACGAGTCGCGTAGGCGTTATGCGGGACGCGAAGGGCTGTATATGAATTACGCAACATTCCACAAACTTTTATGTAAGTGGATAGGTAGGTACTAATGAAGGTTCTAAAAGCTTGCTAACTGTCTTTGTTTTAATTCGCTATGGTTCTAAATCGACAGAAATTCGAGTTTAGGAGTATTTGTGTGAGTTTCTGCAGGTCTCTATTGCTCAGCTGTAGGTCTACCACAAACCGCTAACGTTTTGGTGATTGAAAAGTTAACGATGCCTTTTTTTTTCTTTTTCCAATGTCTTTAAGAAAGAAAAGTATCGTTTACTTTTCAATTACCAAAACGTTAGCGGTTCGTGCTGTTAGCCACTGTTTGGTATTTCGAGCTGGCGTTTTTCTTTTGATTTGCTACTGTTTTTAAACATGTGGTAATGGTTTTATGGTGTCCATTCTCAAAGCGTTCTTCTAGAGATAGGCAAGCTTATTCTGGAAGTTGATTCCACTATTTCCGTAAGTAGTTGGACCCTACAAATTAGACTTGCTTCTACCTTTTTCCTTACCACAAAAAATGCATTTTTCCAGAGATTAAACTGAGAAAACAAACTTTAGGATCTATAAAAAATCTAAGGCAGATTTTGATCTAGAATTTTTCAGGGTGTCTTTTCAGCTGCAAAACGTGGTCGTTGTTTTCATGGCCGGGCCGAGGTAGACCTGAAAAGTAATGAAATGAGAATCAGTTCAGAGTTGTCGATAGTAAAAGTTTTATAATTAGGTACTATGATACAATAAACTTATCGCTTTCTGAGACAGATAAAAAGGTTGTTATATTTTATTGTAAAAGTAGCGGAATGAAGGTGCAGTGTGATTGATTTTTATGTTTACCACTACGTACGAGAATGTTTGCTTGTTATATCTTTGTAGTTGTTTCCGTTTCCTATACCTAGGACTAAAGACTAAACGATGTGATACGTTTTTTTTTTAATTTATTTTATGGCTTCGGATATTATGTGATACGATATGTGCAGTGTGACCATTTTCGTCTGTCCAATACCAGGAGTTACTTATTAGTTCGAGCTAATAAAAGCGAAAAGCTTGCTCTTAACTTAAACGTGTTCAAATTAAATCGTCGTGCAATAAAGTATTCTCATCATCATGGTAGGTATTCAGCGAAATGACCTACTCTGCTGGACATAGGCCTTCCCTGTTGTTGAAGTGTTGACTTTTAGTTAGGTCATACCTCTATCTTGCAAATATTGTTTCAGAATCTCTTCTAATTTTTCGGTACTGCCAAGTGGCGTGAATTGAATCCCTCTAATAAGCTTGTCTGGAATAGATCGCTCTCTAGCGGTAAGACCGCCTTATATATACTTCGACTGCTTAAAGGGTTTGTAATTCTCGTTTGCCTATGTTCAGGTCGTCATTATTCCTTAGACTTCTAGTGTTTCTGTAATTGATTCAAGATGTAGGAATTGTGGGAGTAGATATTACTTTAATATGATTTTTTCATTGGTTAGAGAGTACCTACCTATTCCAACATTCACTAAATTCCTAGCCAGTAATTCATCCTGTCTAGTTAGGATACATTATTCCTAACTAGACAGGATGAATTACTGGCTTATTTATTAAGAAAATCATTAGTCTAAATGCTGTTGCTTCATTCAAGGGCTCATGATATCAGAATAGTGATCATAAAGTTTGGTTTCATATCAAATATGTATATTCCATGACTCGAATGGTGGGCGGGCCTGGTGGCTTTTTAAGGATGCTCCTAATCTTGAGTGGGGGCGATTAACGACCTTCTTCTAGCCAATCCCTGGAGCTAAATGGGCTTCGGCACAATCATACAAGCCCAGAACTGCGCAGAACGCATATTTTGGGTGTATGGAGTAGAGGAGAGCGCGCGGGGCTACGAACTCGCTCGCTGATTGGTCGTCTTGCCATCCTATCCCTTAACGCAAGCTACGCGTCCCTTATGTACGGTAACCAAAAGTTGTGGTATTTTGGTCAAAAGTGTTTATTCACTAAGTAATTACGTAAAAAAGTTACAAGCGTTTTCAATCGTCAAGTTGAGACTTTTTAAATTCAAAGTCTGTTTGTGAGTGCCTCAACTTTAGTGTTTAAACTTAGGGAATTGAGAGCCTATCACAGAAAAGACCAAACTTGAGAGGCTTGCAGGAATCGCCGTCTCCGGATCCGGATACTTAGAGGAAGAGATGATGAATACTGTCGTAAAATCACCAGTTTAGAGACTGCTTATGACATTTGACATGGTTGTTTGATAGAGTACGCCTCTTGGCATTAATTCCGCTATCTGTACTTTTTATGTGCAATTAAGAATTAAATCTCCCCTAACATTATAATTTATTTTTCTTCATAGGTATTCTCTGGTAGAAAATTTGCTAATTTGCCACTCAGGGCTGCCGGGTATGTATACTCATGTATCAATAGGCGGTAGGTACTTAGGTAGGTATGTACGTAGGTATTTAACCTCGGCGAGCAGCGGCGAATGAATGAGATAAAACGACGAGGAAAATGCATTCATACCTACAGACTACCAATCACATCAATAGCATTTGATGTCGCATTGGATGCATTTAGCATTAACAGTTTAGCATAATTCATTTAAAACATCGTGAAATATGAGATAGCTTTGGGTACATAACATTAACTTAGGTCATTTGTTATGCTTCAGAATCAGTATAGGAGTGTAAAAAAATGAAAAGTCGGAATTAAGAAAAACGTTGGAGCTTCTGAGCTTTTCATCAGCGAATGAATTTCCAATAATCCCTATTCAATGCTCACTTACGTCATTCAAGTAACCTTCAAGCATCAAATAACTCATCAAAGTTGCGCACGCTTTCAAACTCCGCCGTCCCGCAAATTGTCTTCAGAACTGAAAGGGACAGCTATACTTTTAAGACCTGCTCAACTTTGATTTGCGTTTGTGAATGCGGCGGTAGGATTAATTTATATACAGTAGAGGGTGTCTTAGGGCTGCGAAGTCAGTATTGAGATGAATGTTAAAGATCTATCTATCCTTCTTACACTTTCATTTCTTCTCAACATTCGAATGTGACCGTTAGTTACTTAACAATAGGAACATTCCCACCTAAAATCTCTACTACCAGTTCGGGTTCGGTTCCCGCCTGATGCCAAAATGACCAAATGTCTTTTTCTGGTTTTCAGATCTCTACTACCAGCTTTTAAATCATAACAACAAGCTATAAGCTGATTTCAACGGCCCTGACGTGTGCTAAACACGATAACTTGTATTCTCGCCCACTAAACCAATGTTTTATCGTTAGTTACCCGATTAAATAATAGAACAACTTGTGTGTAAATAACTTCTAACCAGATTATTTTAATGTCAAATGCAGTGTTTGACTATTCTAGATAGCCTAATGTCCTAATGAATTGAGTTACGGTATAATCACTAAAATGATAGTTTACTTTAGAGTGTTACTAAGGTTTTGAGGATAAGGTCCATATCTCAAGATAATTTAGTAATGATCTGTTATGATGAGTAAATACCAAGGAGTAAAAACTATGTTTTTTAGCACCTAAGCTTTCAGACATCTGATAAATTCTAGGTATGATAATAGCCTTTGAAAAATTAGAATATTAGGCACTTATATTCACAATGTAAGCAAGTACGTTCAATTCATAAAGGACAGACTTGCAGTAATATGCATGAGACTACGCCACTGACATTAGACTGTGGGAATAAATTAATTGAACACTTTGTGGACAACCTTGTGCCTAACTGTCAAGTCGCTTCGTAGGCGGAGTCATTTAGATTAGACTATAATGCATCTTGGAATACAGACTGAGTGAAATTAAATTAGGTTTTGTTTCAACAGATCATCAAAACGCCTAGAGAACTACAGTTGGCGTAACTGGCCTTAGAAAAATGTAGAGCATATAGAAGAATGTTTAGAAAATGTAGTTAATCCTAGTACAATAAATGTATGTAAGTGTTTACAGACGCGTTCACGTCAACCTTTACACAGGGGCATATTATGTTGCTGACATAAGAGCCATTCTGCAATGGTTTTTTAAAGGTTGATGTGAACGCTGCACTGTTAGTATTCTCTTAGCCAATCACAAAACTTTTCTAGGTTTATTGTATATCTACAGCGACCACCACTTGTTTGACCCTGATGTTAATTAGAGTTCGATTGCACTATTCGAGTACTAATTCGAAATCAAGATGTAATAATCATTTACACATTGTCATGTCATCAACATTACGATTAAATCTAGTTTTCCTTCCATCAATAGATATTTTATCCCTTAAACTAATGCAGCCTGAATGATTAAAGTTTAACAGCCGTACTCAGAGAGTCAATTAAAGATAATTTATGACGATTTCAATAAAGAGCTTTTTAGAAAGTCACATTTTGACTTTAATAAACCATTATCTTTGATGGAGGACTCTGGGTGTGGCAGTTAGTCTGGTCTTCCAGTTAAGTTTGTAAGGATGTCTAGTGACTAAAGTTGGTCTAGTTCGGCCCTGGGTAACTCACCCCCGAATTCACAAACGCAAATCAACTTTGAGCATCCCTAAGAAGAATAGCTGTCCCTTTCAGTTCTGCTGACATTTCACGGGAAAGTATGAGCGTGAGCGCGTGCGTAGCGTTGATTGACGTTTGTGAATTCGGGGGATATTCTCGCTGGAGTTGTAGGTAAGTAAGCTATTCTCTTAAAAAACTTGATAGAGCAGTTTGACATTTTGACAGCTTCTTGTCAAAGTGTAGGTTATATTATAGTTTGCTGGTAAGTCATACTTAAGCAGCAGTAGTAACTAAAAATCATTCATCATAGATTCTCATTTATTAGGATGAAGTATGATTTCATATACCTAGTATTACTAGAATGCATTGATATTGGAAAAAACATGTAGTGATTTAAAATGGTGATCTGTTAATAACGAGTCAACGATATTAAAGCTATTATAGGTTTCTAATTAGATAAGGATATTATTGTATTACCTATTTACTCAATGGCTCGTCTTTAAAATCTCGTGCGTCTATACTTAAATCTATGTACGAGTACTAACGTTGGTGTCGTTTCTTATCAGTATCACCTCCATTACAGATTAATTATGTAAATAACTATTGCATCTATGTGCAGTTGATAATAATATTCAATGCAATACGGGTAGCGAATATTTAGATAGTCAGAGTATAAGATGCACTCTAAATTATTTGCTTCGAGTACCTACAGAAATGGTTCCTAAAAATAAATTCTAAAATTCTCAGTTTAATTTCATTGGTGTAGTAGAAAGAAAAAAAAACAACAAAACCAAATAACACAGGTAATTTATTAAAAAAACAAATGAAACAAGTAAACAAAATCAACAATAAAATGAAAATAAAAATAGACAACAACAATAAAAAAACACATAAGTAAATTCAAATAAAATATTCGCCACCTAGAAGAAAAAAAAACACAAATTCAAAATATAAATTTCATAATAATATTTTCGATAAAAACCAAGCAACTGTGTCTTGACTGGAGCATAGCGCAATGAGATTACACGCAAGGCCAATAATTGTCCCGCTAGGGCTTCCAAGAGACGTGGACACCCGACACACTCTTGACCCAGTGCCTTATTTCCAATACATGACCAATCCATTTTGTGTCTTAGAACAATACAATTATGGTTTAAAGCTTAGATTACGACTGCTTACTAGTCATGAGCGTTTATTGTTGCATCGACTATACGTGCATACACTATGCATAAATTATACCTTCTCATTAAATGTTTATAATTATATCTTATAAATAACTCTTACATCATGTATTCACCTTACTACTTTAGATTTTTTTTTGCAGGTAAAGGTAAAATAACAAAGTTAAAATTATTTAAAAATAAGTTTTGGCAAAGGTTTGATTAGTTATGAAATCCCATGTTTACTACGTGCTTTTTAGATAAGTAATTCAATTTAAGCAACCAATGGAATAATTGACCATACGTTGAATCTAAAATTTTCGTATCATTTAAGTCATGTAGGAATAAATGCATAAAAAATAATTGAACATTTAATAGAGTTGTAATGTGTTTCTTTGATTTTATCGACATTTTTGCAATCAATATTAGCGGACTAAAGTAGTTAACACATTTGAAATGTTGTTTTTCTATGAAGTATGAGTTATTATTTTTTATTGAAACGTCTTTGCATTTATTTCCAAGAACCATTAGATCATCTCAATTCCAAGCGAAGACGTCTTGGTCAATTTACACAATAAATCAACCGCTCGTTCCGGTAAAGTGCAAATACAAGTACGAGCTCTATCTAAACCATAACAAATTTCTATCTGCAATTTTATCTAATAACATAGTCAAATAGCGTCTGAGTGTACCATCTCGGTTACTCGGTACGACACCCAAGGCCGCGCTAGAATAGCGTTCTATGAATACTAGTGCCGCTAGGGTTGTACCCTCTTGAATTAAATGAAAGGGTCTAACTATTACCAAATACGTATTCCATTGACTAAAAAAAACAGATTATTCGTTTTTATTTTTCATACGTTAAAAGTCTTTATTACTTAAAAGTAGAGATTATTGATAAAATCTCCGTCACATTAAAAGATAGATACTTGTAAAAGGATTAGGAAATTAACAAATCGAATGAAAAAGTTCTAGTTAGGTTTTTTTTGACAGAATGACAGGCTGAAACAGTAAGGTGTCAGCGTCAACCCTATGTGCAACATTATTTGTTGCTATTTCCACCTCCTCTAATAATATCGTGACCAACATGCGCTGGAGTGAGTGGGCTCGGCTGACAGCTGTCATCCGTGGACTAGTTCGGAGTGCCAGGAGTCCTCTTGGCTTACACGGCCCGTCAGCTCGATATGTCGCCGGTGGACGAAATTAAATTGATTGTGACTCTTTTCTGTTAGCCTGCTACACATTTTAATTTAATTAATTTGCTATAAAATCAGTGTCGTTTATTTTTATTATTATTGTAGATATTGCTTATGTGCAGGTCATTGGGGTGATCCTTTTCATTAAAATCACGATACTTGAACAAAACTAGCGAATTTTAAATATCTTTCTTTTTTATTAGGACATTGTTTTGACGACTGTCTGATCTGACTGTCTGATCCATGTCCAAACTTCTTTCCTAAGTTTACTAAAATACCCTAACTGGAATAATAATGATATGTTTTGTGCTTCAATTGCATTAATGAGATATGAGTTGCCTAGTTGCAATGGTAGGTATAAAAAATAGTAAGTCCCCCTATTCGTCAGAACCGCGATGGCGAGAGCCACGATAATTACCGTCGAAGGCTAAACGAGGGAACTACAGCTACAATGGCTTCCTACCATTATTATTGTGTTTGCGTAATAAATGGTACGCCGGCTTGTCATTCCGAAACTAGATCTGCTTAAAAATGTGTCACTTAGTTACTTATACAGCTATTATTTTCTTTAAAGATTCCCTCTTTGTAAAACTGCATGCTATAAAGCGTCACAAATTGAATAAAAGAGACAAATTATGAAAAACACATAAATTCTATAAAAAAACATAAAAACTAATCAACATATCACAGTTGCAATAATACTACACAAAGAATATAGGCAATCAAATAGAAAATAAGTACGAGAAAACTTATAATATAAACATAACATAATGTAATTAAACGTAAAATATAATCTTAAATACAAAAGTAACTAATCAAAATATTTATATTGAAACTCGTAAGATAAAAGCACACAAAGACTATATTTAATTGCTATAACATGAGATCCTTTGTTGAATGATGATTTATATTGAGTAAAATGTATCAGAAAAAGTAAGTGAAAATCCATCTTACCAATAAATATTTACAAAATATAGCAACATAGGTGGGTAAATAATAATAATAATATCATCACATGCTGAATATTTCCAACGGGAGGTAACATAATGAAACAAATAATAATATCGTTTACTGGTAAGAAGGTATTTTTTTTAAATATCTCATATTAAGCTGAACACATACAACTAAATAGAAAATAATAATAATTAAAAAGCGAAAAAAGTAGGTAAAGAGTTCATAATGTCTGTTTTGGCTAGCACTGAGTTCTAATCACTGAACTGTTGGTCTCGTACCGGGCTCAGGACCGTCGCTACACGCCCCGGGGTGTCGTACCAGATAGTGCATTTACAGTGTCAACCTTGCAATAACGCAAACTTGTAGCGTGCTTTGCAAACGCACTCCTGGCACGACCTCCGGGGCGAAACAAAACGTCGACATGAGTTGGCATGGCGCATCACTATTGTCTATTCACTTTGTCTTTCTCGTTTTCACTAGAGTCCCTAATTTGGCACTGTTTGTTTATTTCGCAGAGCGTTGTTAGTGCAAAGCGTTAGTGATATTCAAGCGTTATTTACAAGCTTTTGTTTTTTTTTAGATTTAAATCCTTATAGATGGTTTGAAATCATGAATTGAGTATGATTAAATGTCCCTTCAAAAGCATAGAGTTAGTTAATTCTATGCAGGTGCATTCAAATGAAGGCCTAGTCAGGTATTGCCTTCCAGTACGCGTTAAGGTTATAAAGGGCTAATCGTTATTCTATAAACTAACTGTCTAGCCTGTTGTTGTTTTGATTGACATAAGGATGCCGATGCGCAAGGTTGCGAGATATGAAGCGTGGAAATAATATGTTAGTGTCTTAGCATTATATTCTAATGTAAATTAATAGCATTATGAATAATAGATATCATGTAAATAGGAAGTAGTTGATGAAAGGAATCTGAGTTAAAATAATAAATACAGTCATTACTCAATTTTGAACAAATAATAACAAGCTATGAATTGATCGTTAGTATCGACATTGGATAACAATTCTGTCGAAAGATATCAGACAGGCTAAAGCTGTTGCAGTTATGTGATTTTTATAAACATTAGTCAATTCAGAAAAGTGTTTTAACATGCGATAAATAAGTGAAAATGCCGAATTTCACAGATGTTAATTTGTATGGACGTGCCTAATTATTTAGACTCCCACGTGAAAAGAAGTTTGGCGTCTCTGAGCACAATTTTGAAAGTACCAGTACTTCCAGTGAAAGCGATGTTTGAATAAAGAGCCAAGACAGAAAAACAAATGCTGGCGAGACACTCATTTTTAATTTAAGGCAGTTTAAACTCTCACGCAAGCATGAATGAAAGTCTGAATCAACTTTTTTTATGCGTGTATGTTGATGTTGAGAGTGAAAGTTATGAATTAAGCTTGAATTTGATTGACACTGGTAAAATCGAAACATTTGATATTGATGGTATAAGCATATCAGTGCTTAGTATCAAGGGCGTACCCAGGATTTCAGCTAGGGGGGGGCAGCTCATACCTGTTTCGTTTTTCGTAGAGAGAGAAATACGTTTTTAATTCCCACTTGTAAGGAAAGTTGACTTCTAGGAGGGGGGCAGCTGCCCCCCCCTGCTCCTACCTGGGTACGCCCTTGCTTAGTATGTGGCTTAGCCTGTATAAGTTAGAACGTTTAAGGTTTTAGCTTATGAAAATAAATAAATAAATTTAATTCCTGTGTATTTTACATATTTTTCATGCAACTTGATTAAGTAAATTCATGCACATGCCATGACTGCGATACTGCAACTAAAATATATACTGTAAATAGCTTAGCTAGTTTGTCAGCCTCAGTAAATGCCGCCACATCAACCTCATAGATCAAGGTAATTGTTGTCATTGACTGATTGTTTCTACGGAATGTTTCCATTCATTCTAACTCCGACTAAGACTGAAAACAAGCACATTCTAAAATATCTTTTTAACGATTACTATTAGATTTGTTCTTGTGATTTTTCAGAAATCA
The DNA here is from genome assembly GCA_950022985.1 of Udea ferrugalis. Taxonomy (NCBI): domain Eukaryota; kingdom Metazoa; phylum Arthropoda; class Insecta; order Lepidoptera; family Crambidae; genus Udea; species Udea ferrugalis. Next base: position 8,676,331 of record OX465533.1, read on the forward strand.
AAGTGCACGAATAAAATGTTTGTTTCTGGGCAATTCTGTGCCTCTTTTGCAAAGGTGCATACTCGAAATAGTCTACAAACTATCGAATTTCCATCCTTTCAAATATGAAAACACGTATCGTGTTAGAAACTTTATAAAAGTTGGAAATTATTCATAAAATATCGTTGAAAGACTGACATTTTCCCTGAACTTTGAGCTATGAGGAGATAAGATGCTCAAATGCAACTTCATGAAGTCTTTATTTTTTGTCCGTGTGGCAATGGACATGAAGCCTTGCATCCTGACACGTGTATCTATAATGGCGGCCTATCTATAACTGAAGAGTACGTAGGTATATGCGATATGCTAACAACTGTGACGCAAAACACATGTTGCATTGCATCCACACTGCATTCCGCGGGCGAATTACACTACGTTTAGACTGGTAGGTACTTTAAGCACAGTGTAACACTTTAGGAGTTAGGTATCAGGTACTAACAAATGCAAAAGTCCATTTTGCTGGAGTCAATCAACATTTTCCATACGCTAATGATATTCTTTCATTAGCACTTTGAGGTTTCACGGCACCAAAAAGTTGATTATAATAAGTACATTATGGTTAAAAGAAATCGGGCAAACCTTGCGTGCAGTGTTAAAAGGTTGAGTTAATTAGGGATGTCAAGGTTCAGAATGTTGTATAACGATAGTAATATAAAAAACCATGCCTAAATATATTTCAGTTCAGATAAGCTGCTCGCTCTAGAGTTTAATAGAACAATAAACACCTGCCATAGCATGACTTGTGGTGACGTCATTAATGTTTCCCCAAGCACGTGCATACTCAAGGATAAATCTTCAACTCGTGAGTACCTAACACTCATACCTAAACAAACATGCAAACATGCTGATTTATCGATATGACAAGTGAGTTTATCCCAGCTCGTAACTTGAACAAAAGACGGTGCAGTCAATTCGCGCTGCATCTTTCAAAAAACCGTTTTCTGCGCAATAATTGTCATTTTACCAGTTATATGCCGTCATCTGTATCTTTAAGATATTACGGAGTTATTGTAAATGCAAAATGTAGTTAACGGCTGGTTTGGCGTGGCAAGAACGCGGGACAAAGGTGCGCGTAAGTGGGTCATGCTTATGGTTGCGCAGATGGGCGTAAAACGAGATAGGTAGTATGTTTGGCCGGTTTTTAAGTGAAAGCCTATTGATTTTTAAGTAACGCGTCTCCAAGATCGACCAAACAATGTTTAGAGTGTTAAATAAACTACTCCTTGTTTTTTTCGCTTAAAAATTTAGAGGCCTTTTGAGATGCATGAATGTCTGTTTATCAGCAGACATATTGTGCCCGGTCATTGTGTCTTTTTTTATCCATGAATTAAATTTATGCCAACCCTAGGGTTTGCCGGCCTTGTGGAAACGACATCGGAGACAACCCGACCTACAACTGCTCCAATGGATCCTATTTCTCAATGGTTAGCAATGCTATTTCTGCTGAGAACCCATGACTACTGTGCGTGTTGTAATAATGGCGTTGTACGGGCTTTTAACCACTGACATACAGCATTGATGGTAAATATTTATACAGCTTGTGGCGTGTCTTTGCGTGTCTAATGTAACGCCGAAGGAAATGGATTTCAGACAGCTGATCTATATGTCATAGTTTGCCATAAAGGCATATTTAGGTGCTAGATTCGGTATAATATATTACTTTTTAAATACCATGAACCTTGTTGTAAGTAATCGCGAAGCGAGGAGGCATGGTCCATGCCACGACTTTTGCTGAGTGGAAACCTTTTTGGTGCTTACTCAGTGTAGCCTCATTATGTTATCACTTTGTATACTGTTTTTTTCTTTCTTGTTGTAGGTTTTGTAAAAACCTAATAACATTTATATTTATAAAAAATGTTTAATTCTTTTCACGTTATCTTGTTACAGTCAAGCAAGATGAATAGTCAAAATAGCCCATGACTGTTCAAGAGATACGTGTGTATTTGCAGTACACGGTCGGCGTGGGCGGGGCGGTGCAGCTAACACGGCACGCCCACGCTGCGCGCGCGCATCCAATGCAGCACTGACGTAATGCGTCGCGCCATAGTTACAGGGCTGCCATTGTATCGAGGTGAGACAAAAAACTAGCTTAAGAATTGGGTATGCGCTGTTTTGTTTCAATTCTAGAGCAAGTACTATGAATGACACTATTATTATATTGCAACAAAACATGAATAAAGTTACGGTTGAATAATATTTTTAAATCACACGCCTTGTAGCTTCCATCAGTCTTGAAGATCAATACAGACGCGACCAATTGACCCAACTACGCGTATCTATGAATTAAAACGAAATACTGGCTAGTTCGTAGTCATCCTTTGCTACGTCGTAGTCGAGTTTAAAAAATGCTACGTTGATCACCAAAAGTACAACTTCAAGACTCATTGAATGCAACGATTAAGTATTTTGTACTGTTTACGCGAATCTACATTTTTACATACAAGTTTAGCCAAAAATATGTCGATTTTTTTAAAGTCACCCATTTGTCCAGAAGTTTTCTATTTGGCGAATTTGGATTATTATGTGTTGCAAGATTTGTGCCACAGGTAATTGAATATCAAGATTTCAGGCGTCAAACCACACCGCCACCAAGGCGTTTACGAGAATGTACTGCCTGGCAAGACTTATTCAGTCGTAAGAGTGAATAATCCCAGGTGTTCGGTATGCAGTATACTCGCGTTAAGAGGCTGAGATATTAAGACAAGTGAGCCTGATTTGTGAGTGCATCATGCGCATCAGTCTTGCACTTTATTTGTGTCGTATAATTACACGGGCTGAAGGTTCAGAACTGCTATCAACTCAAGATTTTACGATATTTGTATGCACGTGCTAATTCCGGTAGAAATGCAATCGTTTTGATTTATTTTATATTGGTAACCGCTGAACTAAATAAACACTTTTTAAACGTTAATTTTAGAAATGATATTAACAGCTCTAAGCTTGATTCTACTGTTATTTAGTTTGGACTAAATGATTTTGATTCGATTTAATATCTTTAAAAGAGCATAGTTCTTTAATCATTGGAACGGTTTTATTCATAATTAAAAGGGAAAATTACGGATAATTATGTGTATGGATTAATTCTGCACGAATGGTTATTAGGGTCAGATGTTAAAAGAATTAGAAATCGAACATCTTCAAGTATGCGAATATAATTGAAATGATTTCATTTGCAGAAGGCTACGTAAAATATACACAGTAATTACAAGTTTGTTTGTTTCATAAGCATTTCTAGCCAGTAAGTATGTTAATCTAGCTGCACTATTATTACAGGAACCAATTGAGGATTTCAATGGCAATTGCGGGAAAGAGACAACGTGTATTAACTCTTCACTCATTAATAATTAGTGTTGTGTACAACATGCTTTATAAGTGTTGTTCAATCGCACTTACGCTGTTTTTTTCGATTGTAACTTTCAGTTGCACAGTTGTTATGTACAAAGAAAGTAAATTATTAGGAAGCATTTTTTTATGAACTTACGTTCAAAAGTATGTTTTTAATCTTTTAGGTGGATTCCTTTTTTTGTGACGTTTGATGACCAAGAAGGTCGTCAGACATTGTTTGAGAAATGAATTTCAATGCAGTTATGAGTTAAGAGTTAGCATTTCGTTAACAGTGTCACTCTAAACAAAAGCAAGTGAAATACTATTTTAATTCGTGGTAATATCGTTGCTTTTCAGAAATATTTCAGGCATATTTGACCATGTTGACTGTGCTTCCGTGCATTTGAAAAGTTAACAATTGTCTAAACTCGCCCTTAGAGTGCGCCGGCGCAAAGAGAACGTTACTATTCGGTTATGTCACGACAGTGGCTCGAAAGCGCGATCTCGAGATCAGAAAGTGGGACAAACAATAATCAGCCTCTCATGCGCTAGATAAGATGCATTGTGCAATGGCTCGTGCGATAAATGTGGTTGAATGTATGTACAGTCGAACCCAGGCTTAATGGAGCAGTTGGCAAATTATCTTTATTAGAACTTTTGGATGTCTCAGTTTTCTGTACAGTTCTTATACAAAAAGGTAAACAGAAAGAAAATTGTGTCCGGCCCATAAAACTATTTGAAAGCGACGAGATGAACCCTACGGATTTAGCCACATAATGTGTTAGCCATTGCAAGGGTGAAGGGTGGGTATCGGCAATATATTTTGTAAGCCTCTATTTGTTGGTAGATAGAGTGCATTGTGCAACATGGGGCTCGCATGATAAATGCATCCGCTTGGCTGTGCCGACGCTATTAATACGTCCTTGAGCACAGTGCAGGCGAAAGAGAATGGACATCGGCTCTAGGGTTGCTGCGTGAAGCTAACCAGCATACATTTCATACAAAAAGGTCTGGTAGGTAAGGTTTTTCCAACTACAAAGACACTTTGAATTTTAGGCCTCAATTTTTTTACTAAATTGTCAATGATATGATGTTATGGTATCGAGATGGTATGATGATTTATGAAATCAAAAACCGATGTATGAAAATACATTGAAACATCAAGCAAAAGTGTGTTTTTTCTTTACATTTTGAATCTTAGAAATAACAATTTAATACGCTCTTGACCTAGTTTAAAGGAAACTCTAAAGAGTTGAACAGCAGCCCTAGAGCCGACGTGGTAACGGCATGTGCCTTTACTTTTACTGGCGACGGCTAATCGCCTGCGCAAACGCCGAGGAAGCACCACGCTCTACCGCCCGCTTTCCCTCTCAACACACTCACCAATCACTATCATACACAACTAATTAACACCAAATTAACAAGCCTTGCACTCACCAAGACCTGATTTAGTTTCTAAAACGAAAGCACTCAAGAATTCCCCCACATTTTAACGACCTGACACAAACAGATTTTCCCACACGGGCAAGGTTATTTTCACGCCGAAGCGAATTCACAAAAGTGGTGACTCGTGTGATAGTTAATGCAAGAAACATAATCGAGTTTCCAACAAGATAAAAACTAGATGAGAAAGTGTGCGAGAGTAAAAAGCGCAAGCTGTTAACTATAGCGTTAGTATTCGAATAGTAATCAGGTTAGTGTGGATAGTGCAAGCCGGGACATGGGTTGCACGTGATGAACAATTGATGGTGCACGTGGGATATGTACAGATGGAAGGGGTTGGTCGGCGGCTGGGCCGAGGTCGTGGCCCGCTAATTATCTAGTTTAAAATAATCCCGCTGTAGGCGTAGGACTTGCGCAACACAATTCCAACGTTCTAGAACCGACACTGACACGACACTGGGGCACTTCACTGTTCGCGGCGTGCAGAGACGGCGCGCGCGGCCGCTCCACTGCGCCGCGTTCCACTTTTCCTTCCGGCGGTGCGAGGCGCGAGTTGGCAGCGGCACGCCTTGCATAACCGACGGTTTCGCAAAGCGGTCGACGGTCGGTGCAGCGCGGGCCTGGCTTGAAATACGCGTCCGCTCTGCCAACGGGGCCGCTGTTGACGCAACGCTGCGGCTCCGATGCGCCCGGCTCGGCTCGCCGTCGGGGCCCACCTGACGCCTGGCCCCCACATTTCTTCGTTTCACGCATATCACTTTCACCTGCGTGCGAGCTCGCTTTCATCCTAGAGCATGCACGCTCCACATTCGCTGCGACAATCGCGCGCTTAGAGAGTCGCGGGGTACCGAGTGCCGACTGGATTACGGAGCGCCGAGCGGGCATGTAGCATAATAGATAACGCGCGCCAGATGCATCGGTAACTAGGCCACCGCGCACTCTGCCATCTGTTTGCATGATTGCACTCTACGTATTCTGAAACTAAATTCCCTACGAGCGATACCGGTTTTACCTAACCTCCCAGTTATTACCCAGCGAACGTAATTACAAAGTTAACAGTAATAGATTTTAACCGGCACGTATTAGTTTCGAATGTCGGTTACAATATTGTCGCGAACGGGGCTGGAGCCGCAAATAGACGCTCTAATTCGACGGCCAACTCACGGCGACACGCGAAAACATTGCGGACTGTTATATTTTACGTCCAGGTTCAAAATTGTCACTGGCTACTAAAACCGTGGGAAGGTATTTAGCACGGTGAACTCTCGAAACTTGTTTTTCGTTTATAAAGTTTATACGAGATCGCGCGTTTATGTTATTGTTGTAAAAACAAGAGGTAATTTTGCAGTTGCCATTACCGGTGATTGTGATTTTAAATCTTATTGTTAGTGGTCTGGTTCGTCCTCGAATGACTGTCACAGCTCGTCAGACGATGAACTAATAAATAACATTCGAGCTTTAGCTGGTTTACGGCTGTAGTATGGGAGCGCAAGGCCGAGTGACTCACGCGCAGGTCTATCCACGAGCTACGAATGTGACTCAGTAGCACGTGTGCTCGCTGATATGCACATTATGACAGCGCTGAGGAACAGCTGCAATGTCTAAACTTGTCTGTGCTGTCCTTGACAAGCAATGCAGATGTGTTGACCCGGTGGTATTTCGAGTAACGACCTCGCTTTTGGCGCAATTACAGGTGTAAAATTACATTTTTATTTTAACTATGACTCGGGTTGAAACTGCCGAAATGTGCATTAAGGCCTGCAAAAATAGCGTTCGGATTGTCCATTTGCGTATCGACAAATTTTGTTTTTTTTGGGAAGTTCTGGTGAAAACAATTTGTGCATTTGACCAATTTTAGACTTCTTAAACTTTAACAAGTGTGGAACGTTACCCAAGCTGGAGTTGTAAAAGCGAGGCACATTAAACTTTACCGTCATTTCGTTATTCGCGCAGTCTTCGCGGATCCGTGGCAACACTCACTTTTGTTTTACGACACGCTTTTAAACACCACCTTGTTAAAAGTTATTTTAAAGGCGATATTCTACTTACTTCATTTAAAATTGACCGTTACATTAACGAAAATGGCTTATTTTAGTACTTTAGGCTATAAATGTTTAAGTGTTACGCAGAGAGCTTTGGTTACGACTTTTCATTTTAATTGAAGCGTATCTATAAAACGTGCATATATTTTGAAGATTTTTAGATCCAGTGTTTGGTATGTTAATAAATCTCGGTTAAAAATGTTTTAAGAACCTTTCACACAATTTACTGAAGTGTCGTGAGAGCGTTCACAAAGAACTGGAGAGAGATTTGTGAGGTGATGCTTTGCTTTCATCTTCTTCACTAAAGAGATGCGTGACATTATTCCATCCATCAGTAGATTCAACGCATTAGCAATGACAGATTGCATTTATCTTGATTTGTGAATTCATTTTGGTTGATGGGTTGATTTTAACACGATCAATTTAAATACCTAAAGTTTTTCGTTTTTCTTCTTGTCTTAATTTTTTTCTGCGTAATTAGAACACCGACCAATACGAATTACTATTAATTAAAAGTTTTACCAATTTATGTAATGCCTTTTATTTATGTACATTTTTTTTCCTATAAGTAGATTTTCTTGAAGTCACCGTTGGTACTCGTAAATCAATAAAACATATCAGAGTTTTTACTGACACAATTTCAAACATATTGACATTTTGATAAGATTTATATTAACTTCATTCAGTTAATTATAAATCTTGCGGTTATAAACCTCGGACAGTTAAAATGTAGCTTTGTTTTTTCTTTTCTAATTTAACTATGGGAAGTATTTTGAGGAAACAACTACATTAAATAGCTCATGATACGCCCTTTCCGCTTCGACTATCATCAAATTATCACAAAATGTTCATCGTTACGCATACGAATCTTGGTCGTGCGACAATTATAGGGTGTTACTATTGCTGTGAAAATAGACCGTTAATTTACGTGGTTTAACCTGCCTACGAGCGGACGGGTGACATGATGTATTTTGGGTGCCCGGGTGACGACTGCGAGTACCTACAATTACGAATGGTTTGAACAAAATGGCCGCAACTGAATGAGGTGAATTATGATTGCTCTGCCAGCTACGGTGACCTACACTGACTGAAAGGTGACAAAATATTTTAACATTTTTAGAAATGTAATCAATCAAAATAATTTACAGAAGAATTATAAATGGCGTAATGTCAAGAGAGTTAGGATGAAAGAGATTTTTGTCATCTGCAGATATTTGCATGACCTTCCACAAAAGTTTACAAACAGAGTTATGTCACGTTAATTGATTTCACTAATAGAAAACAAAACCTGTTAATGACATGGCTTCATATTTTAATCATCATCATCATCAGCCCGTTGCAGCCTTTTTAATAAGCTGTAAGAATTGCCATTCAGCAGCTTTGAGGGCTAACTCTCATTAAACAGATATATTATTCATATTTGCTTCTTCATAATGACGACCTTAATGTAACATTCATGAAAATATGAAGTTCAATAAATACTTAGTTACTTTCACCTGCTCTTTCAGTCAATGTTGGATCAAGTGTTACATTAAAATAAATTGTTTTTATAATAAAAAATAATTTTACTTGAACAATCTAGCTATTTTTAAGTTAACTACTTACAAATAGTATTATCAGCACTCAAGGTGATTATTGGACGTGCATTAGTAAAATCGGGTGCTTCCCCACTACCCGCGTCCCAGTTCGAGAAGGGTGGGGGGAGGGAGGCTTGGCAGAGCGCCCAAGGACGTGTTCTAGGCAACCTAGGACACTGCGGTCATGGTCGGCCTGTCGACCTAACTGCCCTCGAAGCTGCGTGATTTGTTAGCACGGACAAAAGTTTACATCAAGGCCTATTTATTAGGCACGAATATAAAGCTATTAATAGTTAAGCTGAAGGCAACATTAGGGTTAAAATGCTAACTTGTTTTACCTAAAACTTACTACTTGTATTTCAACAGTTTTATAAAAAATATTTAGCTATATATTTATTTATTTTATTTTTTTATTTCGTCAATAACGCTTTGATGATGCATCATTGTTATTACAAAAGAAAATGGATGACTCCTATGACACATGCGGTCAGGGTTGACGGAGCTCGCCCGGCAGAGGTGACCTATAAGCGTTGTATTGATTGACAAGACATTGATTAACATACAAATGGATTAGATATACTATGTATTTTTATTTATATTTTAGCCTTGAGTTAACTGCAATTTCGACGAGGTTTGGGAACTATCAAGAAATAATGACGTATAAGAAATATTTTATGGATGTGGTAAATCAGCGTAAGCGCGTTTAAAATGGTCAGACTTTAAAGAGGTTATGGCTGACTCTCACTGATGAATATGGAAATGATAAACGATGGAAATCATGGATAAAAGAAACCTTTCGGAGCCGAATATAATTATAGCGTTGGTATCACAATTTTAAGGCAACTGAAATGACAAGGACGCCAAAGCGTATTCGTAAGCCAAAAACTCCTCTTCATGATTTGTTTTTGATCTTCAAAAAGAATGTGACTCAATTGAATAACCTTAAATGGTGGATGGATGAAAAAAAAACCGGCATTTACCCATGTAGGTTTTGTCGGTTGGAAGAATTAGTAACCATATTTTTGACAACAAGGTTTTGGAATGAAAAAGGCATTATTTTTCAGTTGTGAATGTGCTCATATTACTATGTCCTGAATTTCAGTGCCTTGAAACCAAAATTAAACAATTGATGCTAGTCGGTATTGATTGATAGCAAGCAGATGTTCCACATCTTAGGGCTGCGCCTCACTCGCGTTTTCCTCGCTTTCTACGGATTGGCGAAAACGCCACAAAAAACGGTAGTAATGACATCGCGTGTTGCGCCGGGGCGTATCGTGAATTACAATGGCCGCGGGCGATCACCGGTTACGACATGCTTTAGAAAGCCGCCACGGTCAACGGACTCGCGGGCGAAAGTTTCGTGTGTGGAGGTCCGTGCGTTACGCAAGCCGCCTGGCGATGAAAGTGATTGCTGCAGGGCTGGCGGCGGCCTAATGGGGTTTACTAACGGGAAATTGCAAAGGATATTCATTTCCTAAAAGATGTGAAAGGATAACTGTGGTACTGTTCAGTTTGGCTACAGGGATCGAGGCCATTTCATCAGATTGCATCCTCCCTCTACTTTTCTTAGGAGATAATCTTTGGTTAGGGGACTCTTTACCGGGAGCCAGTGGCCTTCTGCTCTCTTGTGTGGAGGTCCGTGCGTTACGCAAGCCGCCTGGCGATGAAAGTGATTGCTGCAGGGCTGGCGGCGGCCTAATGGGGTTTGCTAACGGGAAATTGCAAGGAAAGGATATTAATTTCCTAAAAGATGTGAAAGGATAACTGTGGTACTGTTCCCGTTGGCTCTACTTTTTAGATGCCGCTCTTCTTAATCTTTGGGTCCGGGGCTCTTTAGCTGGGCCCTTAACCGGGAGCCAGTGGCCCATCAGCCACATTATTGTTCTACCACTGTGTGGTGAACTAAACCTATCTAATGGCGTACGCCGATTCACAAACGCGCTGATGTTTGTATGTTTTGTACATATTAGGCCACTTGATGCAAGAGCTACTCTTAGTATGAATTTTTAGGTATCAACAGTCTCAAGCGTTACACGTACAGGAACTTCTTTTGTTTTTGCAGAAATATTGAGATTTTAATAGTGACAAATCAAATTTATTTTCTGACAATGCAGTAAAAAAGCAAAAAGAAACTGTGACTATTAAATAAATTTAAGGTGTTCTTACCGTGGTTCAGACTAGACAAGGTACTTACATAAACTGTTGTTAAACAAACAATGCAAACACAAAAACATCACTTTGCCGACCCTAACTTAGCGTTCTACATTTTATTTACAATTTCCTTGTACCTATTTGTTGATCCAAACGATAAAAAATATTTTTGCCAATTTCTGAAATTATATTCTAAATCGATAACCATAAAACGAAGTTATTGTAAAAAAAAATGTAGAGCCAATGCTGTCATAATTTAGATAGTTTATCCTTTAAGATTTGTTTTATATTGATGATGATGATGACAACATAGTAAACACATAATACAAATAGGTAGTAAAGATCGTCACGACGCGACGACACGACGCCACGACCTGGCGACGACTAGGACCGCCCCATCGCCGGAAGGGTGTGGTCCTGAATTTGTGACCGGAACACCTACTTTGTTTGCAGACAGCGGGTTACTCTCACCCCTTACACTAGGCAAAGTGTGGGCTTCCGAATGTTACGGCCTTTTGACTATGTCATCGCTCGTCTTTTTTTCTCGTTAATGTTATTGAGTATATTATAAGCAATAGCAATAATGGCCCTTTAGCAAAATCAGTAATTTGCATCAAGCATTTTCGCTTTAGGCCGGAGAATGAAACCGTATGTCACTCATCAATCGAAATTACTTTTAACTATGTTATTATAATAACAAAGACATCGGAAAAAATACAATTTAATTGCCTCTTTCCATTAGTAGTAAACAAACACTGGACCTCTAATTATTGTAAAGTATTGTTTTAATTTGTGTGTATTCCCCGTTTATCGCAAGCAATGTGTTTATTTTCTAAATCTGTGACACGTGTAGCACAATTGGTACGAAATCGTTAAGTATATTTGTCATTGTTCGCATTGATAACGCTCGAACATATATTTTTAAAGTTTTGTTTAGTTTGTTACTAATTATTATAGTAAATCCAGAAGAGTGGTTATAAACAACGCGATTATAAGTAGCTCAATTGATTATGACTATCTCTGGAATAGTGATAGTTAGGTAGGTACATCTACCAATCAGGTGAGTACATCTACCAAGCCCGGCTAGAATACTGGAGCACCTACAGTTGACATTGAAACTGCCGATCAATATCTAGAGAGGGTGGGAGGCAGCAGGCCCGGCGAGGGTCCCGAGACCCGGATGCACTTGCGCGTTGCGCTCGTAAATAATTGCACCCCCCTTCCCCGCGGCATAGGCAAGAACCTATACCCCCCCCTTCTTCCGCCCCAGGCTTCCCCCCCCGCCCGCACCCACTCGCGACCTTGCATCTGCATCCCTGGCCAAACGCCAGCAATTGGATATCACCTCGCTTCTTTCATGACATCTTATAGAACCTGCCACTTCTAAGTATGCATTTAGATCATTCATCATGAACACGAGTATTACACTTCGCTTTGTCCTCGAAATTAAGAATAACAAAAATGTAGTAAAGCGTGTCGCGCTGGCCATCTACCACTAAAGTTGAAACCATAATCAAGAGAAAAAAAAATGGTTTCAACGTCATATTCAGCTGTCACAGATTGTCAAATGTCATTAGCGTTTTAGTGCTCGCGCCATTCTGCACGATATTTTTTTCTTTCCCAAGTTTTAAACAATTTCAGGATCTTCAGGGATATTAAGCATCAAAAACACAAAGTCCAGGATTTGGGAATGCATAAGGAACGAAAGATTAGAAAAATTAAAGAAAGTTTCAAGTGGAAACTACAAGAACGATCGAGTTTCTGGCGGATACCTGCCTACGTGAAAAACTGCATTTGCATTGAAAGTTTCTCAATATGTGTCTTCTCAATTTCCGAAGACGAATGAAGAATGAGTATAGTTCGAGTGGTTATCACCTTTCTTATCATGAGTTAAAAACTATCAAGTTCTGGTAAGTACCTACTTGAAAAACCATGCATTTGCTCTGAAAGTTTCTAAAAGTCTAGTGTTCCCCTCAATTTTGTGTTTCCGACGACAAATAAAGATTAAGTATAGCTTATGGGGCTATCACCTTTCTAATTCATCAGTTAAAAACGATCAAGTACTGATAAGTACATAGTAACTTGAAAAACCATGCATTTGCATTGAAGTTTTCTAAAAGTCTAGTGTTCTCCTCAATTGTGTGTTTCCAGAGTAGAATAAGGAATGTGTATAGCTCATAAGGTAATAACTTACCTTTTCTCATTCATTTATTTATTCATTTAAGAACAGTTAAAGACAATCAGGTTGACTGGTAGAGAATGCAATGCATTTGAATTGATAGTCCCCAAGTTTGGTGTATGCCCCAATAGGTTTTTTTCCAAGGAGGAATAAAGAATGTGTATAGCTCTGAGCGGCTATAACCTTTCTAATTACAAACCTATTACCCCATAATTTTGCTCATGCTTGTGTACAATTCAAAGTGATTGTTACCTACCAAAAGCAGTTAAACATGTATTATGAGTATGTGCTTGTGCACAATTTTGTTCATGCTTGTGTACAATTCAAAGTGATTGTTACCTACCAAAAGCAGTTAAACATGTATTATGAGTATGTGCTTGTGCACAATTTTGCTCATGCTTGTGTACAATTCAAAGTGATTGTTACCTACCAAAAGCAGTTAAACATGTATTATGAGTATGTGCTTGTGCACAATTTTGTTCATGCTTGTGTACAATTCAAAGTGATTGTTACCTACCAAAAGCAGTTAAACATGTATTATGAGTATGTGCTTGTGCACAATTTTGCTCATGCTTGTGTACAATTTGAAGTGATTGTTACCTACCAAAAGCAGTTATACATGTATTATGAGTATGTGCTTATGCAAAAGTCTTCATTTAATTATTTTTTTAAATAAAGTTAATACTCTGAGTTTGTGAATGGATTACAGAGATTATTCCAAACTTCCTAACATGATAATGTATTTATATACATTACATTAAGGTATAACCTTAATGAGTGCTCAGTTAATTAAAAGTTTCATATATTAGTGATTTTCAGAAAGAAAACTTAGTGATTATCCGTCAGATAATAACAATTGTGTTACTACCCTATCTGGTCCCGGTGTGGGAAACACCCTGTCTCCGTCGAGGACAGAACAGGATTTCATCCTATTCATGACACCACATAGAATTGAAGAGCCAATAATAATACAGTCAGAACCCACTTATGTCTCATCTTACCCGGAGGAGCAGGATTTGCCTTAAGATTTGCCCAAACATATTAAGGTAAAAAGATCTAAACCATTTCCTTACACTGGGAATATACAAGGCGGAGGTCATAGACAGACACTGCATACCAGAAGATGCCAAAGAATTGGTGCCCTGTCTCCATTATGCTGAAATGGCTCTTTCTAATGTAATACTTTATAAAAATCAGGAATAGACACTGGAAAGCTCATTTATGACTGTTTTTTGTACAAACAGAAACAATGCTAAGGAGAAAATATGTGTGCTCTTTTATTAAAAAGATATCAAGGATCAATAATACACAACAAAAATACATGAAAATATAATTGGTGACACTTAGGCAGATACTTCAGGCGGCTGAGGCCATTAACAGGTCTGTGGCTGATTTTAAAAACAACACAAAATATCAAGATGAGATAAAATAGCATGAGATAAACTTTATTGCACTAAGAAAACAATCACATTGCAAAGCTTACAAAGATTTAGTTGTACAATGTAGGCGGCCTTATCGCTAAAAGCGATATCTTCCAGACAACCTTTCAAGCAATTTTTTAATAAACTGAATGCTTCCACTTTCACCACCAGGCAGGTGGTGAAAGTGGCTTATAATTATTCCCGTACGGGAATAATTTTAAGGCGTCTGCCTGCCAAGGCGACACCTTTGACATTGCCGACGAGCTCTTGGTATCACCAGCGCCGTCATGCACCGCCTGCAGCGCCGCCGCAGCGCTCTCAGATTTGCAACACCGCAAATAATAATACTGGTGAGTCATTCAGACAGTCTCTCATTGATCATTGGTGGAGCCAGTTGTTCTGTCATGGATTGAGGTTTATAAATAACCTGTTTACCAAACCAATGTACCACCTTCAGCAGAATTAAGTTCCGCAGAATTATTTAAACATGAGAAGTCTGATGATGATTCATTGAAATAATCAGTTTGTATCTAAGTAGTACTTACCCAGGTGTAAAAGTAGATTTACTTAAATTGAACTTAGATAAAAAGTTTATAAAAACCAACCACTTTAAATTGATGATTTAAGAACCACTTAACAATTTGTTTCAACGGATTGTTATATTACCATAGCATCCATTGAATTAAAAGACCATTTTTATTCTTTGTTTATCTAACTCAAAATATGAATCTTTTTTTTTTTGAGTTCACTGTGGGCCTTTTGGTTTGAGCACTGCTCCTTTGGTTTTTTACCAAACTAATCAAACCAGCAAAAAATCCATGGTCTATGTATCTACTATTAGCTTGAATGATATTATATTGCATTGGGACCTCATATAATCAGTGTATCAGGTTAAGAGTTAGTCATATATGACAATAAAACCCATTTAGGATTCTTAATTGTCACCAAACATTGTCATGTTGAACTCATCGACCAGAAAAGATATAACATTTTAAATGAAATCACAAAAATTACAGGACTGCAGCAATGCAAAATCAAAAACCAACTACCTAGTGGGTCTTTTACCTTGCATGCCCGCCCAGCCATTCAATTTGGCTGGTTCTCTATTGAAGTATTTGAGATGTGTAAATATCTTGTATTTCAACATACAAATGATTATGATGAAGATATGAATTTACCTGACCACCTTCAAGGAGACTTTAGTTAAGTGGAAAAATTCAGTAAAACATTTTTTGTAAGTAAAAAGGGGGGGGGGGCTGCATACAAGAATAGACGGCAAGTGGGCAGTGGAGTTTTTTCCAAAAAAGATTTTTACATCAACTAACTAGAAATGCTTGGTGCATGTAATGCCAAAAATAGCTGTAAGTAATTTAAAATTATCATGAAAATTGACAATACAACGGAGATTATATATAAAAAAAGGTGAGGTGGCGTCAGGTTCCCTCACAACTTTCTAAATAACTAGAAAATTCTGGCAGTGGCGCAAACGTCGAATACTACACGTTTGCCTCCTGACATTGAATAGAAATTATGTGAAACTGCCTCTGATAAATTTGTCTCCCGACGTAATCTTAGCTTCATCATCAAGCAACATTGCGATACTACGTTTAAAAAATGGTTTAACTTATCATAAGACAGTCAAATCATATTAACTTCTTGGAAGCTGAATTGATATTTATTAAATATTCTATTGAATTATGGAGCGAATTATGGTACCATTGTTATCATTGTTAGTAAGTTCAAAAATAGACTTAAGTTCGAGTACAAAAATAACTTATCAGGCGGGTTTTATAAAACCCTTCCTATGCCAAAGTATAATTAGACATGTGATCCAGCTTTACTTTTAGAACTCGCAGTAACTCTGTATCATAAAAGTGATTTAATTTTTTTAAAATTTAATGGAGTTAATGTAGTTATTTCAAAATATATTCATCAAAATACTAGATTAACTTGACATCTAGGTTTACTTGAACGCTGTTTTTTTTTTTTTAAATTTGACTTCCTTAACTAGTCGACCTCCGTCCTGCTGAGGCTTTTAAATTTTATTTGGATAAATCATGGACGATTATATAAACAACGAAAATATTGTTTTCGTCAGTTTTCAATAACTGTACAATCTCATAGGGTCTCAAACTATTAGTCGGTGGATTATAGGAATCCTAACAGGATCCTAACCGAAAGTGAGATACATACATCTTTATTCATTGTTCATTCGACCAGACATGCAAGTACCTCTGCTGTACTCCGGTGTTAATTAACTTTATAGAGTCACAACTGGTTGGAGTGAAGCTTCCTCTGTTTGCTAAATTCTATCAAAGAACAGTTTAGGAAGCTCCTAGGAATGTTATGCACATTCTTTAATGAATAAATGAGTCAACAACAACTACGGTATTACTGAAACTCATAACATAGTTGCAATATTATGTTGTAATATTTACAATAATGTTACAGTTATTTATTTGTATTAATATTTTTCTCATAATGCTTACTTAACTACTGTAAGCAACCTACTGTTTTTTTTAGGTTTTGTTTTTTTGTTTCATATGATACCTATGCTTCTTTACATCCCTTCATTATGCACATAATACTGTACTGCTTTCAAAGTCTACATTTTTGTTATTCTTAATTTCGAGGACAAAGCGAAGTGTAATTGATAATTAAACGAACTTACCTTAAGTGAAGTTCTATTATAATTACACGAAGGCTTTGTCCGAAGAAATTAAGACCCTCCCTACCCTAGGACCCCTACAGTATTATGTGCAGTTATCTAGCCTCTCGGAGGCTCCCTAATTTATGTTCCAGGTGAAGAAGCTCTCAACTAAATGACATTTGACAATCTGTGACAGCTGAATATGACGTTGAAACCATTTTTTTTTTCTCTTGATTATGGTTTCAACTTTAGTGGTAGATGGCCAGCGCGACACGCTTTACTACATTTTTGTTATTCTTAATTTCTTCGGACAAAGCCTTCGTGTAATTATAATAGAACTTCACTTAAGGTAAGTTCGTTTAATTATCAATTATACTCGTGCCACGAAAACGATGTATAAGAACTGATTTCATAATTTGCCTTATCGCTTTCGACAGAACAGTGAAATTTTAAAAATTGCAAGTTTTACACACTCGTAAACTAAGTATGTATTCCATTGGTAAATACTTAAGTTTACAACAAAACATTAGCTATGTCACCATAAATGGGCAACTTTCATTTAAAACTATAGGTCTTATGTTGAAATGTTCAAACAAAAACCATTGAGATATCAAGATGTTCAAGTAAAAACAATTAAGATATTGAGATAAACTTCTGGTAGCAATACATCATAAGTACATTCAGAGGTGCGGAGGTGCCGTGTCGATCAATGATTTATTGCGTCGATGGCCAGATGCGAGGCTCCGCGCAGGTGAGGGGAAGCGGGCGGCGGGAAACGTCCTAGGCTTCCTAGAATTCAGCCTCTGCCCGGGCTCGTTGTCATGACGACCTATCCCTTCATACCTCCCCCCTGCCCTACATCGATCGATCGCCCACAAATTAATACTAATAATACCAATACAACATTACCACAACGCCGTCCTCTAGCCTCTAACCAATCAGTCGCAACTAATCGCTTCACAAGATTTAACTCGTCACGCAACAAACATTGAAAGATTGCGAAGTCTGCTTTGGTGCAATAGTTGGAATGTAAACGGTGAAAGTAGTCGCGTCCGCTACCGAGAAAAAGAGTTTTCCACGCGGTTTCTCCATGCGAGAGTGCAATCTAGCAACAGGTGTACAGCACTGGTATGTAGGCGGTGCGCGGTTGGTGTCGGTACCGGTGCAGCGCGTGTTGCGGCGCGCGGGCTCACACTGCGACTGCACAGAAATACTCGGTGCAGCCGGGCCGCTCGATGCACGCCCCCCTCCGTCCCCCGCGCGTCCCACCCCCCCTTTCAGGTCACGGCTGCAGGTCGTCATGGCAATGCGAGATCTGCACAACCCTCTATCGATCCAGCTGTTGCTTCTGGGGTCCAGGCGGCCGTGAACTTGCCGCTCTGCCTGGGTGTGGCCGGTGCTGAATAATCAGGAAAACTCCATTTCCTTCACCGTTTATTGGTAGTTTAGCTCGGTAAACTGTTTCATGGAACAATGACATAGCTTGTTATGTACCTAGTTTTATTGCATCTTGTTTCAAAATAACTTCGTTGCGCAATACCTTTACTTTTATTTATCACATTTAGTACAGTGCATCATGTGGCCTGCCCAGGAGAAATCGCAGCTGAAATTACACTTATTCAAATTATTTAAAATGCACTGAATAGCCTATTTCCGTAGGAAATTCAAAGGCGCCAGTTTTTTCAAGAGGCAAAGAAAATGGGCGAACGACTATCTAATCACAGTTTTTCATTAAAAATCATCATCTTCTTCTATTTCGTGAAAGAAGATAACTCATGTAGTTGAATAGTTTTATAGAAAAGGAAATAAAAAGTATACAGTCAGCGAAAGATCACAGTCACTCTAATAAATAAGGACATTTCCTTAACCTAGACATCTCGGTTAAAATGTATTACTAGAAGTCAATTACGTTAAATAATTATATAATGACGCATTGATAGAAACGAAAAGAGGAAGATACGATATTTGTCCATTGGACCTGTTTTAGGATGGCCACTTTTGGTACGAGGATGCCCTATCTTCCTCTTTCTGTTTATATCAATGTGATGACGTGACTTTATCTCAAGACACTATGTCGAGTCAACTAAATTGAGAAACCTCGTAATTTTTGAAAGTGACTTCATAATTATTTTGTTTGTCACTGAGTAATTGTGTTTCATCAGGACTCTTAAAAAGTTTAAAGTTAATCATTCATGAAATTTCTGTCCAGAACGTATTTGAAATAGCACGATTCCTGTTGTTTTATGATAAATAAGTCATTTTGACCCTTGTTAGTGGTGATTGGGCAAGCAACCCATCAATTGCAGCGGTGACTGAATTTCAGTGCAGAATTAGAATTATTGTATCTAAAGTAATAGGAATACAATCCAAATCTATGGCGTGAAGTGGGTTTTGCCGACCCTAGCTGGTCGGAAATTCACCACCCCCCTGTTTTTTACATTTCCAATTGAGTAAACCTTGCCACTTGTCACCGCCCCCTTGCCTATGTCGCCCGGCGTGCGGGAATCTAAGGGAAAACCAATAACAAATGTAGCTCTTTCATCTCAAACTCTTCCATAATTTAGAAATAAGAAATGGAGCTGAAACACACATTTTTAATATACCTTATCTTCTCGTAGCATTTATGATTCCAATCTTCAGATCCATTATCTTCGTCAGCTTCCCTCTTCCCCTCTTAACTATCACAAGATAACACTCGAAAACCGAATTTAATTCAACACATGCTTATCTCGATCAAGAAAGAATTGGCATCGCTCGAATAGCTTCGATTATTGGGCTTACGACACGTGCCCTTGGTCGTGTCCAAGCGAGGAACTGGCACCGACTTTTGGCCACAGACTGGCCGGCGCGGGCCAAAGACGTGCATCAGGAAGCCAACGCATTGTCTACTTGGAGCAAGGTTATGTGACGAGGTGAAGGCACGCCAGCCGGGCTGAGATGCGCAACGTGAAAAAAAAATGTCACGCTATCTTGTTTTATTTATATGGTTTAGGCCGGACACTGAATAGCTATTTGATAAAAAAACAATTGCTGAAAAAGACAAATAGACAATGTGTTCGATTTGATCCTCGTTTCCAGGTAGAATCTGTAAAGGATGTGGTTTCTGGGCGGATGCACGGACCTCCATCACTAACACTATCACACAAACCCCAGAGTTTACTGAAGTTTCCTAAAGTGACTTGTTTGTTCGTAAGCCTCACACAAGAGTGAGGCATTATGTAGGTAAATAAAGAACCTAGAAACATTAAGTTCAACTGAGATCAAACTAAATGAACATGACCATATTTTAGGTTATGGCGGAAAACTGAAAGTGAATTATAGTAAGTACCTATCTTGAGCTTCACGACATAATATTAAAGTATGACAACATGTTCGCCTAGTGACTAGTGGAACCAAAAAATAAATTGGGTAAGAGTGAGCCCTTTCACTAACCTGCCGTATATTATATTTAATAACATGCAAATGTATGCGGGCATTCACTAATTCGTTTTCGTATGCCATCCGAGTTGGTACTTTCAGAGATTATCTGGGTTTTTGAAATGCTTTAAAATACGCAGGCAGAATGTGGAGTAGAGGAAACAATGCAGTACTTTCACTATAATTAAGAGACTGGTGTTAATAAAGATTAAATTTTTGACGCTTGGATGTTTTTGTAAGAATCAGACAAAGTATATTATTGCCCGAGAAAAAACAAGCGAGCTGGTTAACACCATACTCTGAACGTCGAAAATGATTGTTCGGAAACAATAAGTCGTCTCTACTGAAAAACAATAACATCTTTACTGAGTTAGTTTGCTGCAATAATGGGGAATAGTTGTCAAAATGGTTGATACTTGGCCGTTACCCGTAATTCATGGGAAATGTTCACGGTCTAACACCCACGTAGACGGTTAGTAAGTAAAATGATCATTGGTACTAACTGCAGTTTCTACGACTGAGGTATAGCTCTGAGTCGACAGTCGCGACAGCTCTAACAAATTTAGAAGGTAATTTGCAAGTCGAACCTGAAAGTTTACTATAACCTAGATCCATGAACCTACAAATGTTCTCAATTATTAAACCAACTGATCGCATTTATAGCGCCTACAAATGTGGGCCAGGAATGACAGGGTTTCAAACACAAAAAGATTACCCCCTTGCTATCTACCAATCATGCTTTACACATGCAGACATGAAAATTCTCACTTTACGTTCTTAAATATTTTAATAACTGCACTTTTCTTGGTTTCATTTATGATGGTTCCGATGCAATTAAGGGATACAAAAATGGTTAATGAAATTTACTGTTTGCTGTCGGCTCATATCTAGAAGTTTGCAAAAACCATAACCAAATATATATTTCTTACAAGGTTCTTACACACACATCATTACATTACATCGTCCCAAACACCTAGTAATTTTACAAAAAAAATGTTGCAAAAATTATCAGGTTGCCTATTCGACATGCAGAAATACTACCAATTACAAGCAAGTTAATAAGTAAGTACCCGCTACCGAACTGTTGATTACTGGTAACTAGCGAGCTGGCAATAAGTTACAGCGAGAATTAATTACACGAAGCAAACGCGTGGCGAGTAGGAATCTATGTTTTCCGTGTTTGAACTAAGGTATGTTAGATCGACCGTACTTTTCGTTTCCTCGACTAAGTGGGTATTATAATTGCTTTTTGGCAGTAAAAAATTATGTCTCTGCCAGAGCCGCTGAATTTTTTGGGGTTTTAATTGCAACCTCATACCTTGAGCTGTGACCATATTCTACTACTGCAACACACTAGATTACAAAGTTCTGGTTTTAAAATGTCGTGTTTGGTTTCTTTTTCTCTAAGAGTGGTTAATTTTATATTTCTTAAGTTTTGTAGTTGTGAAATTAAATGTATATCTATAAAATGATTAAATGAATAGGTATGTAAGTAATCTAGTTACAGGTCGTTTCTGACATTTCATAATAAGTAAGCGAAATACTGTTTCGCTGGTCATGTTATATTTAACCATGGTTTCAACCTACATTCTGTTTCACCATAGGCTGTTCAACAATTCTTAATTGATGTAATTTACTGCCTTGTAAATTTATTGTAAATAACTTGACCACTTCTTCGGATAAAATTTTGGATACATACAAGATAACTCAAATATTTCACCGATTTTTTTATCTGAAACAGTCGTTAGTCGGGGCTACTTTCTAACTAACCTTCTATAACCTTCTTCACTGAAATCGGGATAAATTGTCGAAGTAAGTAGTCGTAACCAGGTAAATAGGACAAGGCAGAATTTCCGGCTGAGGCTGGGTCAGGGACGGGTAACTGGAACGTTACAGGATCCACCTTTATCAAGTAATAGGTTAGTAGGTAGAGGACGTGTCGAATGGGGTCGGGGCTGTACGCAGCCCGGAAGGGCTGAGTGTATTCCTTTAACGAGGGAACAGCTAGCAATATGCAGGTGACCTAATACTGATCTAGGTGTCAAGGGAAGCCCGGGCTGCCCCAGAGGTGGCCTAAATCTGCTGCGCAAGGCTATCAAAAAATTTGAATCACGAGATGACCTTTATGTTTTAGTACTTGCAGACTGTCCTTCAGAGAGACGAGTGATTTCTAGTCGACCTCACACATCGATCAATATCATGAAACAGGTGGACTACAAAATGATCCTAGAAAGATTCGGAGCCCTATAAACATTTTAAGTTTAAACTTTGATGTAGAGTTCGATTCACTTTAGCGGTTACAAAACTACTAGATACCTTACTAGGACTACCATGAGTTTTCGCTTACATAGCGTAAATTTTTAAACATTTATTTGCTTTTAGCTATTTAATTTAGTGTTCGTAAATCAAACACTTACTAATTAATTAAAATTTAACGCAATATATATCTTCATGCAATGCAATTTTCCAGCAACGCTTCAGGGAGTTGCCCTAAGCCAATTAATAGCCAAGACCTTGACCTTTGCTTGTCAAGCGGTGATTTACCCACCAGACTTGCAGTCTTCAGGCCAGTTACAAAATATCCGCACGAAACAATGTCTCAGTGCGAGCATTAGCCAACTCGCACGAGGCTAAGGTTCGACGCCCGGCCTCGCCAGCCTCTCGGGAATGCCTGCTGGCCTGGTAAGTGCTGCCCCAATTTGTTTACGTAACAAGGACTCCCGCGGTGTGACAGTTGCTCGTATTTACGACTACTGTTCTATGAGAGGTTTATTGCAAATGACTTAGTTCTGGGCGTTTCAACGTTTGAAATGGAATAAAACAGATTTAGAGCTAGTTTGTATGACAACAGTAAATACGCAATTATCTTCCGTTTCATACAGTAATGCATGTATTTTCTAGTTTTCTTAGCATCTCCAGGGGTCGTGTGTAGGCTTACGCCGTTACTGACTAAAGTCCTATGGGCTTGTCGCGAGTATACTTACAGCATACGCCATGCACAATTGATTTGATCAATGTGTGAGGTCGACTAGACATCACTCGTCTCTCTGAAGGACAATCTGCACTCTAGGCTTAAAACTTGTAATTTAGTGTTAATCGTGTTTTTGTAATGTGAAACTTTACCAGAAATAAAACAATTTAATTTCTTAAAATAATGTTGTTTTGTGTAGACTTGTGTAGAGTCTATATGATAGAGTCGCACATGATTAGTATTTGAACGTTTTATAGCAGTAATTTAGCGTCAACTAGTGAGTGCTACCGTTTCTGAATGACTACATTGTGTGGCGTTAATTAAGTTATTTAAAAGAAAGTGAATGTGTGAACGCACTGACTTATTAGTATGCTCTATAGCAGCTCAGGCGAACACCACGAGGTGGCAGAGAGAATTAGTGTGGTTTATGTATAATATTTTGAAAAATTGTGCAGAGTTTTATTGCAGCAGATACTACCATCCACGACATCTGATAATTTATGATTTTTATTAATTACAATTACGAAAAAATTACAATTCAGCGAATTCCATGTTGGAATATTATGCAAAAACCAATGCCATGTTTCCTATGCCATATTATTGGTACACCCTTCTTAAAATAACAATTATAACCTCTCTCTGCTTCTGTGTCATTGCTAGGAGACGGTCGTATAGCTTTTCCAATAAAATTAAGAATATTTCAAAATAACATCTTGTGCTAAAAAAAACATAAATTATAAGCTACATTCAACAGTGCCGAGTTGTAGGTACTGTATTCGTCAATAATTTTTATTTGACTTTTGAAATATCAGTAAGTTAACATAGCCGTTAAATTATTTCGTAGTTAAAATATAACACGGACTTCGGACCCTTTGTAAATCATACAGTACTTACTTAAGAGTGCGTATAAACCCAGCAAATTTATAAAATTCACCCGCACCCCCCTCTCTGCGAACACTATCGCCCGCCAAACCACAATACATCTCTCTCGCTCGCTCAACGCGTAGCTTCCGTAGTATACGTAAAACAATCAGATAACACAGTAGGCATTCTTCTTGTGAATACATTGCCTACATTTTAATGTACGTAATTTTACTTTGTATATAAGTTGAATGTTATGTTGTAGATAGTAGTCTCATCTTTGAAATTATTTTTAAGGATCTTTATGCAAAAGGTAAAAACAGGGCCCTAATACGTAGACTACACTGTCTTTCTGTCACTAGTTGATTTTTTCACAATAAATACTAAATACTAGCAGCCACCCGCGACTTCGTCCGCGTGGACTTAGCTGTATATGAAAAAAGATTTTCCCGCTTTTCTGTTGAAATTTTCCTGAATTTTCTTTGCTATGAACCTCACGGAGCCCGAAACCTTTCCAACGAATGCAAAACCGTGGAAATCGGTTCTTGCGTTCTGGAGTTATAGCGTCAGGAAGGAAAACCCGACTTATTTTCATATACTAAAAAAATAATATATAAAATATATAATCAAATGTATATTTTAGAGTAAATACACAAGCGGGTTTTTTTGCGTTCTTTGTTCTATATTAGTGACGGTAATAGGTGGACGCATTTGTATATTTATAAACAAAAGCTCCCCGGTCATGATTTGACCCGGCTTTTTTTTTCGTGGGGAAATCTTCATGGATACCTCGCCGCCCGGGGGGACGACGATGTTATGTTGGACTGCTACCGACCAAAACCCCGCGGCCGCTACTACGCGCCTCAAGGCGCTTGCAGGCCGCACTGGCCCCGCAACCCCACGTGTCGCCCTTAGGGGCCTCAACGAGTGGGTGGCTAGTCCACCACACTGCCACGCCTTCTATTCGCTTCCCGGCGGTTGGACCCTACCACCAGTACTAAGCCCCCTCGCAACGATAAGGTGAGAACTCATGACGGGGTGGTTTGACTCTCCTCCACCAACTGAACACGAATTAAAGGGTCATATCCCGCCTGGCGCGATTGTCAGCGATTATAATAATAGATTTTCAATGTGTGCGTGTGCATTGGGTGAGCACCCTCTAAAAATGAATAAAAATGTTCTCACCATTTAGTTAAAGGTCTAAAACAATTGTAAATGTAATCTTGCAATTTGTAAAACGATGGAACCGAAGTTATTTAATGAAATGTGTGCTCACCCAGTTCTTACAAAGGGGCAGCCGTATCTCCGTATGTAATGACTACAAATACCAATAGCGTACTGAATTTTAGTAAAAACCTATTCTAACTAGGGTTTTAAAATTCAGTTTCACAAGATCCGTAATAAAAAAAATACAAATGATTTCTTGTGCTCACTCAATCCTCACGTTATTAAAAGGGCTGATATTTTAGCGAACTAGCAATTAAATGGCATTCATAATTTGTACTGTTTTAGTTGTATTGTCACTTTATTTTGTAACGTGTGAACACCATACCCTACCCTACTCCCTACCCTACTCTATAGAGTTCCGGACAAACAATAAATTGCGTATATCTCCTGAAGTAAATAAAAATATCAAAAACGTATAGACATGATCATTTTGTATTTTTTTTGACTAAATTTGACATGTTAACTTATTCTTCAAAGTTTAGTTACAAAGAGGTATACACGTTTTTCACTTTACGAAAATAAGAGGATTGGGTGAGCACTTTAAAAAAATATATACTCAAGAACGCGCAGTGATAGTGGTTTGTTTTATATTTTACAAAATTATGTTCATAGTCAACCAAAACAGTACAAATTATGAATGCCATTTAATTGCTAGTTCGCTAAAATATCAGCCCTTTTAATAACGTGAGGATTGGGTGAGCACAAGAAATCATTTGTATTTTTTTTTATTACGGATCTTGTGAAACTGAATTTTAAAACCCTAGTCAGAATAGATTTTTACTGAAATTCAGTACACTATTGGTATTTGTAAAGTCATTACATACGGAGATACGGCTGATCCTTTGAGAGAACTGGGTGAGCAGACATTTCATTAAATACCTTCGGTTACATCGTTTTACAAATTGCAAGATTACATTTACAATTGTTTTAGACCTTCAACTAAATGGTGAGAACATTTTTATTAATTTTTAGAGGGTGCTCACCCAATGCACACGCACATATTTTCAATTGTATCTGGTTTATAAGGCGTTGAAAGGTGAATGAAAAATTAAAATGAATGACAAAAACATCATCTTTATTTCAAGTATGTGCATATTATACGAGGGTCATTCAATAAATACTTACTTAGCCTACAAAAAGTAAGGGAAAATTTTTGAAAAGTTGCAATTTATTTTTCAACATAGTCTCCTTTCAGTTTCAGATACACTTAGCACAGCGATGCTCAAACTTTTTTAACCCGTCCGAAAAATAGTTTTTGTCAAACTCTGCAAAAAAGGCCTCTGTGGCGGCAATGACCTCCTCATTTGATCCATATCTATTCCCGGCGAGTGTTTTTTTCAGATTAGGAAACAGGAAGAAGTCTCAAGGGGCCAACTCTGGAGAATACGGTGGATGGGGCAGCAATTCGATCAATTTGGCCATGGCAACGGCAGACGTGTGAACCGGTGCGTTGTCGTGGTGAAACAGCACGTTTTTCTTCGCCAGGTGGGGTCGTTTTTTCTTTAATTCGGCGTCGAATCAGCCCAATAAATCGGCATAGTAAAGCCCTGTTATTGTTCTACCCTTCTCGAGGTAATCGATGTAGATCAAATCTTGTGGATCCCAGAAAACGACTACTTAGAGTGCGTCGTCGCTTCAATGAACTGTAATTGAAAAGTTCAGCTATTTACAAAATTAAAATTAAAAAATGACACAGTAGAAAAAAAATAATGCGGAAGCCATATTTATACGGAAAGGCACAAATTACCCACTATTAGGAAAGTCATTTGCAATTAAGCATAAAAGTACTCGTAGCAAGTGGCGTTCTGAGTCAAAATATCGCTCGGCTCATGCGTTTTGTGGTTGCAGTTCTAACCACCCCACCCAAATCAACCCTTTTCCGTTCAACTGATCGGATTTATTATATATTTACAGGAGAGTGCAAAGCAGCGGCCAGGCAAAAAAGTATGCGGGAAATGGTTAATTTCGGCGTCTGTTACTTTCAAATTACTGATTTAAGACAGGATGGTTTGGAAAGTGATAACTTTATCAGAAATTATCTAACGTTATTTTTCAAATGACTATTTCCTATTCGTTATTTTTCTCATGACAGGTCTCCGCTAGTTTAAATGTTTTCGATTGTACTGTAAGAATTTAGGCGGATACCTTTCTGGAGTATTCTCTTCATTCCTCGAGTAATCATTACGGTAAGTATTTTTTCTGACTGACAATAGTCTGTAGATATAGGCTGTCTATTAGGGTCTACATTTTCCAAATTCAATGTTGTTCTGTAAAATAAACACAGTACTTAGTATATTTACTCATGTCGTAGTAACTAGTTATTGTTTCAGCCAGCTTCAACTTTACTAAAAAAAATATCCCAAGATGGAAAAGCAAGTATGGATACTATTTTTAAAGAAACCTACATAGTCGACGACGCGCATGCCTCCACAACTTCATTTTGATCACACCTGTCAGATTGTGAAATATTTTGAGATGCAGCAATTCTGAAAATTAAATATTATTTGAAAATAATTTACTTACAATAAATACCTGGTGGATTGAAACAAATACCTTCGAAATCAACCTATTATTTGAAGAGACCAACTAAAGTCATGTGATTACTTAGCATATACTTTACACCATCTGTTTACGTCATCTTACTAGAGCGACTCAAATGAATTTATTTCTCTTAAAATACAATACAACATACCTTCGACAATTAGACATCCTTGCAGTTTGTAACTTTTTTAGTTCTCGTTCACTAAGTCCTTTTCTTTTTCCCCATTTCACTATTTATTTTGAAACTCGGAGCAGCTAAGAATTTGAGCGTAGTCTTCTCGTCTCAACGGAGCGATGGGTACTGATGTGTGAAATAGAAATATGTGTCAAGCTTCACAAACGTGCGACGGAAGATGACTTTTTCCGCGGAATCAAAACGTATTAAGTGCCAAAAGTGTTTAATCGTTATAAATCCAAAACTAAAAGTAATTTTAAAAAATGGCTAGACATAGCCCTTACTTATTTTTCAATATAATTATTTATAAAAAAATTGTCATCATAGTAATTGCCATGTCCAGTATAAAACGAAAAAAAGGGAAAATCAGACGTAACTTCGTGATTTTTTTTTATCGAGATAATTTAATTATTTTATGTTTTTGATCAAACACAACCCTCGAAAATATAATGAAGCGTAACATTTAATAAATTCATAAAATTTCATCTAGTATTTATCACGTACAATCAAGAAGAAGATTGGTAGTTTTGCTTTATGCGCACTCTTAACTAGCTCAATTCGGATCAGCTTCACTGACAGAGTTATTTGGGTCATGGGTTAGGTAATTATGGTTTAATGGAATGCATGTCATTGTTGTTTTGTGGTCGTTAATGAAAGATCAGATTAATGATGACTCGACGATTAGAATCATTGAAAATATTGCAGATGCCCTTACCCTTAGTCTTAGTTAGTAGTATGAGATTCATAAAAAAATATTATTATCGATTTCATCATTAACGCCACTCAAAGATAATACAATTTTGAACGTTTGCTAGGGCGCAGAATACTAATAGATGTAGAGGCTACTTTCATTTGTCCAAACATGTAGCGCGGTACTTAAATATTATTTTATTCAAACAATGAAAACAAAACTATGCTTAAAACTACATGAAACCCTCTAAAATATTAGACTCTAAGTAGTAGTGTACCTAGTGTTTAGTAGTGATGTAAACTACCACTATGTACATACTAGGTAGACTGCTACTTAAAAGTTTCAAAAAACTATTGTATTTATACTATCTAGTTATACAAACATTATCACAAATACATGGTAAATGAGACAAACTATTTAAGTCACATTAAAACTTACATAAAAAAATATCACACGGGTAAATTACAGTTCAAATGACAACATTTAGAAAAACCATCATCAAAGAAAATTGTAAACATAAGTCATGCATTTTATTAGAATTTATCTTGTATTAAGCTTTTCCTTTTCTTACTTTATTGACGATGTAGATACAACACGTTTCCTTGGCATTAGGGTTGTCAAAGAAAAGCTTTTTGAGCGTTCTTGGTATTTATTAAGAGTAGGTACCTACCTTTTATTCAACTATTAACCGTTTCATTAACAACCTTATTTTCAACTATTCGATAAATTAGAAATTTTCAAACCCTCTTTTAGGAATTTTAGAAAAAAAACAGGTCTTGATGATTCACAACAAAATCTAGAAGTTGTTTGTAATTAATTTTACATAATGTCTTTGATACATTTTTTTCTCTAAGTTATTGTTAAAATTAGAGACACTACACAGTTGTTCACACATTAAATCATTCATTCATTAATTTCATTCTGAAAATCAACAGCTCAATATGCTAAATAAATGTATATTTCAATTAATCCATCTACGCTAGTCTTTTTCTTGCTAAGCGCACAAAAACAATTGTCAAAAGGTGACCACCTAAACGATTCATCAAAATCGTATTTACAAGTGACCCTTAGTTGAATAATAGATGTCTGTACGGATAACAGGACATTGTGTCCTTCAGATTCAAACATTTCTTCTTGTTTTTCATATACCTATCATGTAAATATATTATTGTATCTTAAATCTGCAGTGTTTTCGGTCAGCCCTGCTCTGAGCGGTGTAACTGGTTACTCCACTCGCTTTAAAACACTTATGAATGAGAATCGCGGAGAAAGCTGTCTTTCGGACCAGGGCATCGATTCAGGATCCTTCGAGATCTCATTTGCCGAACCGAAGCGGTTGATATCGGTCGGTATCTTAATTTTTCAATTTAGGATCACCGGAGATATTATCCAGTCGAACCATGACGTCATTGCGTCGGTTACCCTAGTTACAGTGCGTGCTAGTTCAAACCTATCGACAATCGTGCGAGTTGAAAAGGACGGAGCTAGAAGAATACCTCTTTCCTTCTAACTCCGTCCTTTTCAATTTGCCACTAATCGCTCTGTCTGAACTAGCACTTCGAAACGCTTTTCTGACACTTTTCCTAACGTTTGTATTATTTATTTACTTAAAGATATTTTATTTTTGATTTTTCGGCGGATGTGTAGGGTGCATGTAGTGTAATCTTTGCAAATACAGAAAATTTGCTGCATTCCATTAATAGGAACGAAGAATAAGAATATAAATTGTATGAATTGGGAAAATCTGCCGAGACTTCTTCAGAAAAATACCAAATACTGTGTGATGATGTGTGATGATTGTGATGTGATCTTGGAATCTTCTAGTGAGTTAGATGGTAGGAAACAAATTGGATGCACTAGATAAAATAATTATTGAGAATTATTTGTTGAAAGAAATTTCCGCGATTCAAATGGTTAGTGACATCTGTTGATAAATTGATTAACCTAATGTCTATATCCCATGCTTACTCTGACGTTTGAACCATAGTGTGCTTTTATCAACGGAGTTGAAGTGACATCTGTTATCAACCATATTAAATTAAAAGTACTTTAAGAAACTGAATTTTAAAAATTGCACCGCAAATAACTTGCCATCCAGCTATTTAGATTTATCAATGAAATTATTAAATCTTCAAATATTAAATTAGTTGACTGTAAGGTAACCAATTTGTATAACAATCATTTTTTCCAATAATACCCAATTAATCCTTTAATTCCTTGAATGCCCTGACTGGTATTTACAGTCATATCTTCTTTCTACCTTCGGTCTGTGAAATCGATCATCACCGGAATCGATGATGAAAAACTTATCTAAAAGTTTGAAATTAACTATCGTATAGAAATAATATTCCTTCCAAAGTTTGCCGCTTGTTACTTAATATTCCAGCTTCTTAATGTAAGGCTTAATCGCATTATGACAACGTTCTGCGAAATGAGAATTTGGCGCTATCTCGCAGACGCATTTTTAAATACCTATGTATTTGCGAGATGCGTCTAATCCATTTTGCTGTTCTGTAGGAGTCTTCATGGGCAAATATCGCCTGAATCAGCAACTGATGATGATTTTCATGATGAAACAAAACCTTTTTTAACAGGAGGCAAAAATAGTCTGTGGTTCCTCTGGGTATTGACTTGTTTATGGTATTGGCTATCGAGTTTTGCATACGATTTTATGACGATTAGTAGGTATGTCAAACTGACATTCGCACTTGCGTGTACTTTAATTTGCCTATAATTATAGGTTCAATTTATTTACTTTGTGAATAAATAAATAACATTTTGGATGGAAAAAGTGGCAGTTCCAGTTAATAAGTACATTTGAATTCATCGTAACATTTTTCTTGCCTAGTCCCATACAAACTAAATAAAATTAATACGAGGGCCGCTTTATGGGTAAAATAAGTCGGCAAACAAAATAGGAAACACGTTTTTTCAGGTAAATAATTTACAAAACAAGATTTCAGCTATTTCTTGTCGTATGACTAAATAGCGTAAAGGCTTGAACCTAAACAACAATTGAAATAATACAATTCATAACCGTGTTGATCATTTTGCCGTACATCCTGTGTTTTGTTGTGTCTACTTATTGCCTGAGAAAGATTAATAGCTTATAATTGGATGACTTTTTTTCAGAATGGAAACTTATTATGATATTCAAACTTGGGATAGACTGCTTGTATGTGTGAAAGAAAAGCACCCGAAACGGAACTACTATAATCTGAATTATTTACTGAAGTCTTGATAAATGAACTACCTAATGGTTCTTTGCTTCCTCAAGTAAATCAGACACAAATAGTGTTGTTCAATAATACTTACTTATCGGCATCAGTGGGAAACAGACTTAAATATAACGTTTTGTTAGGGGATATTTTTAATTTGTTTTATTTGCAATACCATTCATAGTCATAACATACATCACGACCATTTTCCCAGGCGAGGTAGTCAGAGGCACACTGATTGTTGCCGTCATGATGAACGGAACATTCAGAAGCCCACATTTTGCCAATGAAATTTGAACCCAACGTGGTAGGAGGCGACCCTACCGCCTATATCCGGGTTGCTTTGGTTTTTTAAAGTTGTTATCCATCACCGGAGAGCCAGCCGCAAATTGTACAATGAACACAAAGGTGTTCCGGCCAGTCAGTTCTCTGGACAATCGGGTTCCGAGTCAGAGTGTTTAGCCACTGGGCCACGTAGCTCATAAATACATAGTATCGTTGTTAAACGTAGTATTATAAGGCATTTTTTGTGCGTCGGCTTACTAGGTATTCTGAATATCAGCAGGCGAGCCCAAGGCCTCACCCCCGCCATGGGCGGGATGGAAAGCATTCACCCCGTCAAAAAAAGGCTTCTCTATAATACAGGCGATCTACGATACATATTCGCCATATTCTTTAACTACTGTGACTTTGCTCAGGCTGGTTTCAGTCACCAAAAGCTCGAATTTCTCAAACAACCTACCTCTAGACAACCTAAGAGGCCCTAGTTAGTGTAGATACGCAAACTTGAAACCTGGTTTTTACCAGGTAGGTATTGTGCCAGTAAAATTAACCTTTCTTTTCATTTCTTTGGCCCATTTATACTCATTCATGCATATAAAGGAGGGAGGTGCCCGTGGCGCAATTGTGACAGTGATCGGCGACGATCGCTGTTGTAAATAAAGCAACACACGCCGGGTCGGAAATGGGATGGCATGACCACCCTGACCGAAATTTAGTGATGTGTATTTCAGGCATTTCCTTGCTTCGGTAGGCACGTTAAACAGTTGGTCCCGGTCCCGGACGTCGCTAGATGCCAGTCGTTAAGCCTAGTCAAGGCCTTGGGGCGGTTTGATAACATCTGACATTAAAGTTGCTCATTAACCCTACACCTCTCCAACAATCCACACTAAGCCCGCTTGTTGGAGAATGGCTTGTTTCAGCTCATAGTTGAGGTGAGGCTGTGCCCAGCAGGGGGACGTATATAGGCCGTTTATGTTATACATATAAAAATTATAGAGTTACAATCGATCAATAAGTTATTGAAACAATTATATTTTCCTAATTTAATTAGTTTTTTCATTACGTTTTGTCCATATCGAGTGGTCTGTACCAGTCGATTCATTATCTACAAAAGAAGGAGAAATGTTCGGCCATTCTCGTAATTCTTGTCAATGACGAGTGTGTTGTCAATTGCGTTTAGAAAGTGTAACCTAACGCTATGACGTCACTCTCGGTGTGCAAGTGACGTTCTATATAGTTACTGAATCTCAATATCCAGTGTTACCGTTTAAGGAAATAAAAACACACTTAACTGTACCTTGTAAGTTACCAAATTTTTTGAAAATCAAACCTAAGGTAGTCGTTATTAAGTCACTAACTCCGCAGCACATAGTACCTATCTAACCACACTATTTTGTCCCAACATATAAAACTAAATTCGAACACGCTTTCGAAAAGAGTCTGCCTAGCAATGAATTTTACAGGTCAATAAGTTCTTTCGCT
Organism: Udea ferrugalis; assembly: GCA_950022985.1. NCBI lineage: Eukaryota > Metazoa > Arthropoda > Insecta > Lepidoptera > Crambidae > Udea > Udea ferrugalis. The sequence goes on from OX465533.1 coordinate 8,710,022, forward strand.
CAAAACTTATAGCAAACTTTGATTAAAACAAAAAGAGGAAGATACACTTTACGTTTTTATTTCGCTTATTTGAAAACTGGGACATGCTTACTCACAATGACGTATGATTGACGCGCACGTACAGTAGCCGTAGTCACTGTCTTATGAGCATGAACGCAACAGGTCCTTTGGACCCGATTTTGTAGCACGCATAGGCAGAGGCCGCAGCTTTTTCTTTTTAGTTAAATCAAAGGATGCAGATAAATTGTTTTTTGTTTGTGCTCAATTTACTATACTCAAAGAATAGATAAGATTTTAAAAAATGTATCTGGTACCACAAAACAAAAAGAAACACAAGAAAAACAAAAATAACTTAACCACCTTACAAAAAGGGATGTAGCAAAATGGTCTCCGCTCAGCAAGTACGATGCAGTGTCGGCAGAGCCCGTCACGATGACTGGTATTCTGTGGATGCTATACTATGCACTGAAAATTACAATGTTGAAGTCTATATTTTCAAATCTGCCAAATTCGGCTACTTTTATATTTCGTCGACCTACAATCTATGCCATTGCCGAAATGGCAGGAATTTGCACATGTTTTTTTTAAATTTAAAATGGGTTTGCGTTTGACCTCAGACTCACCTGATGGTAAGCGATGACGAGGCCGAAGGTGGAACACGCTTACCCAGAAAATGCCTATTCACTCTTGCCTTGAAGACACCAAGGTTGTATGTATCCGGAAACACAGACGCAGGGAGGGCGTTCCACTCCCTAGCGGTGCGGACCAGGAAGGAAGCACCAAACCGCTTAGTTCGGACCGCTGGAAAGTCGACCACATGGGGGTGAAAGCCCTCACGGCGTCTAGTGGTCCGGTGGTAGAAAGTGGAGGGTGGGATCAGGTCATGAAGTTCCTGCGCACACTCTCCGAAATACACCTTATAAAAAACCGATAGACAGGCAACTTTACGCCGATGCTCCAAACTCTGAAGTTTGGTTCCAACGAGCATATCATCACCTATCAGTCTCCTGGCCCTTCGGTCTACTGAGTCCAGTGCATCCAGCTGGTATTTGGCAGAGCCATCCCAAAGGTGGCAGCAGTACTCCATACACGACCGAACTTGTGCTTGGTACAACTGTAAGAGTTGCTCCGGTGTGAAGTACCGCCTAACCTTAAAGAGGATACCAAGTTTCTGAGCAGCGGTTTTTGCTTTGGACTCAATAGAGCTGCCGAAGTTGAGGTCAGACGAAAGATCCATACCAAGGAGCTCGAGGTGGTTGGTTATCGGTATGGGTGCATCCAGGAAAGTAGGAGTCAGATTGAAAGGACTCCGTTTGGCGGAGAATAGACACGCCTGAGTTTTCTGAGTGTGTGACTATGTCTTTTAATATCATTTCTACTTAAAAATTCGTTAGATGTGAAAATACTATCTTTTAATTTTTAGACTCTAATCAAATAAATCTAAGGGAGGAGAAATCCGTTACACTAGTTGGCACTAGTGGTTGTAAGCTATTTCATAATCATAATGAAGTTTAATGATAATTGGAGGTCAATAAGAAAATAATAATTTAGATATGATACACACTTAACTTCGCGTAAATACATGAGTCATCGATTTTTCAGCCACTACACGCCTGATGTTTGATTTCTTGTATGAAATTCAGCGTGTGGAGGATTCTACCTGAGGAGGGGGCAATTTCACTGATTGGTCAATACGCTTATTGTCCAATCAGTGACGTTGTCGCTTGACAGCTTACGGAAACGGTAGAAACTCACTGGGTGGTAGATTGGGGATTCCGACGTAATAATCTGACTTTATGACCATAGCCTCTCGCCTGTCATTAGGAGTCTATTGGCTTTAAGGTCGCTGACATGAGTACCTACATATTTTTATTTTTTTCAGAAATATCTTTTAAAACAGAGCTAGTAACACTAAAATATTCTTTAAAATCTGTGGTCTCGAACCGAATCCGAATAAAATGCCGTTGTGAATCGCGTTTTATAATATCGAAACTCAAGCTCGAGTTCGGGATTCGTTCGAATGCGCTATTTCACCGATAGATCGCGAATCGCCCTCCAGTTTGCTACTTCGCTGACAGCCGACTTATGGACATAGGCAGATTAATCGTGAAGCCTAGGTCGTGGTTTTCATTTAGAAAAAAAGTAAACATTGTCACAAAAAAAATGAGAGCCAAGATATTCTTCCAAATGTTTGCTTAGAAGAGGGTCTTCTCCTCTTTTCTAACAAGAAGTCACCTGTTATCGTTACTCATTATTTCTACTAGTTTCTTTTCTTCCTCGATGGCTTAGAAGCAAGATGTGTGTTCTTACTATGTACCGTACTTAATTGAACGCCACGGAAAGTTATACTAAAAAAATAACTAACTAATAACAGTAACAAAGCTACATTATACATATAGTTCACAGAAAATACAAAGTACACGTACATTATCAATCAATTTTGTTATTCAAAAAACGAATATCAAAAGAATACAGGACAAAATAAATGTGATATGAAACATTGTAAATGTTGATTTCTTCATATTGAGGCTTCGAGAAAACCTGATTGAGATTCGTAAACACTTTCCTCTGAGCGGAAACAACTTGTTTCAAACAAGGAAAACTGTGCACGCGCACGCAACCTACATGCCACGATTTATGTTAAGAAATATTCTGAATCATGCTGATACAAATCTTAGTATTTCTGATTTCCTATGGAGAGAATCATAGAGAGATAAACAGATAGAAATTACAGGTGTATAATTTCTAACGCAGATGTCAAGATGTCAATATGTGTGAAAAATGTTTATTTAGAGTATTTTTCATGTTGTGTACCTACTCAAATATCTTTCCAGACATCTTTCCTCCTTGGTACGAAGCAAGTAGTTTCTCGAACAAGTTGGTAGATGCAAAAAGACTGAAAATATGATTTAACAAATGCATTTAATGAATACTTTTGAAAACTCGTTACTTTGTGCGTAAAATCGAGATAGATTGTGAAAAATGTCACCAATGTTTTTTAGTCTGAGCAAAGGGGCAAATATATTTATACAGAAGACGATGCAAGTCCACACGTGTCATTTTGAATCGCAAAGGATCTAAAAAGTAAAACTGATACATACATCTTATGATAAACTATTGAAATAAAGATGTAGAGATAGGAAATCAATTTTCGATCTTCATAAAACCGTAGCTGTCGTGTTGCCGTCTGTACTCGCTGCATCTTCTCTCTGCTTCTGCTTGCTTCTTACTGCCGTAGCTGAAGAGTGGGAGCTAGGGAACAACTGAGATACCACCAGCTGTGTTCACTCGCACCAATTCCCGAGAGAGCACAGCGTGGCACCCGGTCGTTCGATAGCCCGAGTTTCTTCTTTCTTCGCGTCTTCCTTCTTCGTCTGTTCTTCTGTAGATTCTTCTTCGAACATTTTGAATTCTGGAGGTTGACGGCTTGCTTCAGTTGAAACATGGATATTTGTGGCTGTAGTTTCTTCGATCTGCGATTCATGTAATTTACTATATTCTATCTTATAGGTAATATTGGCGCACCGCCCCGTCTATTGAGTGAATACTATTTGCTTTTTGACGAATTAAAAATCTTATATGCCTGATCCTTCATGTTTTTTTTCATACGTTATTGAATTACGTTATTACGTAGGTATCTTTTGCAAATTATGTATGTACTATGGTACTTCAAATTGCATTTTGCACAATATTTTTAATCAAGTTCAAATACATGCCTATACTTTTAATCTAAATATGTTACTGTACTTCGAATATTCTTGTTGTACCTAGTTGGGAAAAAAATATTTCAATGTTCCCGCAGAGTCTCAGGTGAATAGAGCCATCTGCAGTCTGTGTCGTAAACTCGCACATAGCCAAACAAGCATGCGAGGTAGGGCGTCGGTAGAGTTTCGTACGTCGTGTACAGATGGCACTGTAACACGCACTCTAGCGGAAGGGCCGGCGCCCACTATCGGCATCGGCACGCTTCAGGCTTTTAAGGGCCGGCGCCCACCATCGGCATCGGCACGCTTCAGGCTTTTAAGGTGGCAAATAGTAATATACTCTAACATAATGGCAATAAAGTAGAAAATGCCGAAACAGAAACAGAACAAACGCATTTTGTTTTTACGAGAACACATCACGGAAATTTCTACTTTATTGCCATGATGTTAAAGTATATTGCTATTTGCCACCTTAAAATCCTGAAGCGTGCCGATGCCGATAGTGGGCGCCGGCCCTAAGGTGGCAAATAGTAATATACTCTAACATAATGACAATAAAGTAGAAAATGCCGAAACAGAAACAAAACAAATGCATTTTGTTTTTACGAGAACACATCACGGAAATTTCTACTTTATTGCCATAATGTTAAAGTAAATTGCTATTTGCCACCTTAAAATCCTGAAGCGTGCCGATGCCGATAGTGGGCGCCGGCCCTAATGTGTGCCTGGCCTATTTTCAATTGGTAATGTGTGAATGGCCTAAATTGATACGATTTTTCAAAACATTACAATAGAAAACATTAGTATGTTGAATTTTTAAGAAAGAAGAAAACTTCAATAATAATATATTTATTAAAGAAGTTGAGGCTAATTAGCATTTATCTGAAATGGCAGATAAAACTAACCTCTAGCAGGATTTTGTGAATCTCGCCGTAAGGAGCATTAGTTTAGTGAAATTATGATTATTTATTATGTATGAAAATGATCCAAGTAGAAATTGTTTCTTTTACTGGATCAAAATAACTCTGTCCCTGACTGATTTGATCGTTTTCCACATCGCTTTGCAAGGCAAAATTTGAGCTTCTGAATGTTCCGTTAACCATAACGGCAACAGTCAGTGTGCTTCTGACTACAGTCGTATTCTTATGCTCTTATGTTTCTAATGTTTTTCTAAGAATTTCAGTAATTAAATTCAAATTTGAATTTTGTAGGAGAGCGGTTCACTGATTGATCGATCCGATGATCTTCACCGTATTGATCACAAATATCTTAGGTTTCAGGTCAATTATTTCTCTTGCTAATTTTATTTCTCTTTCAGCCCCCTTATTACAAGATCTTTTAGAAAAATTGTCGGAGCGCAACATGCGACCTTGGGCCACCCCTTGCAGATAGGGTAGGGTCCTGATGCAAGACAATTAGTCCGCACGCAGTATCAACAATGAACCATTCACGAATTTTTTCAGCAGCTTTTATTTATTCGATTCTATAAACAACTTGATTTGCCATTAGTGGCCTTAAGATAAAAGACGCATTTGATGTAACATTTTATTAACAAAATGCTTTTGTTTATTTTGGTGAGTTGGTTGCTGTTGTTTGAATGATACATAAAAATTGGCACTTAGACGATTAACCTTAGGAAAAGCAGGGTGCCTGCCTAGCAACAAATGTAGGTATGTAATGTAGGTACTTAACAGTGTATTAACATAACATACCACACACTCACGAGTCAACGGGGTATTATTAGTCAGTGGCACACTGATCTTTGCCGTCATTGCAAGCAGAACATTCAGAAGCCCACATTATTCTGTGTGAAATTGTACCCAACGTACAATGTATTACAAAGTTCAAAAACGCATACTAAAAAATAACAATAAGTTCCCAACAAAATGTCCGTTGCAAGCCCTAATCCGCATGGGGTCCCGGGTCCCCCCGTCACCCCCGCCCCGCCACGTGCCGCCCTTGACCTTGGCGCGCCTCGCAAGAGCTGCACGCGAACTTCCTTCGCCCACGTCACGGCCCGGCCGCGAACACTAGCGGCAGCGTTAAGCGGAAGCGGGAAAGTCGCTGGTTTCATAGAGTCAGATTCAAGTCTTGATTATCTTCTATATCTATACTTATAATAAATCTGTAGAGAGGCCAATTCTGTACATGAAATATATTTTTAAAAAATCTATCAAGGGGTGATTAGGGATCGCTACTGATGCCAAAAATGAAATCAGTAATTTTTTTGTCTGTCTTTCTGTTTGTCTGTCTGTCTGTCTGCTGTATATTCGTTATAGGAACAAAAACTACTCGACGGATTTTAACGACATTTGGCACAATTATTCTTCATAGTCTTGGGCAGGTTATAGTATACTTTTCATTACGCTACAATCAATAGGAGCAGAGCAGCGAAGGGTAATATTGGGAAAACGGGAAAAGTTACTCCATTTTTTACACGTAAAAACTACTAGATGGATTTAAATGAAACTCTACAGTAATATAGTTTGTGCATCTGAATAAGACATTACAATTACAATTTATACGCGGACGAAGTCGCGGGCGGCCGCTAGTGTGGAATATAAGTTATTGCACCGGTACATACAATACTACTATACTCGGATTATTAAATGAGGTGTAGTAATGACAGATTCTTCAAGGAAGTCTGGAATGAATCTAAACTTCCTTCGCTCACGACTCAGCCCGGCTGCAAGCGACTGTAGCGATAGCAATAAGCGGAACTGAAGCGGGAGCGGAATATTGGTTCCACGGATGTGAATCTTGAGTAAAGAAATTTAGCTAATAATTGGACTTTTATTAGAGTGTAGTAAAATTACATTAAATGATGTTCTGTCGAACAATATGTAATTTTCTCTAATTATTGACGAAACTTATGAGACAAAAAGTTTTCTTTTTTTAATAAATCCTTTCCACTTTCGTAACTACTGTAGGTCCGAATCGTCAATATCTTATTTTATAATTCTTTGAAAAAGGCTAGGTAGCTATGAACTGTCTTTATCAAAAGGCTCTAGTCTTAATTATTTAATTAGCTAAAAAGCGACCTAGACCCATGGCATCCTTGAAACAATCAACCGTGCATTTAAAATTGACTTTAACAAATAAAAAATTTACCGTGCTATTTAAGTAACGTAGCTATGCGATAGCTACATTATCGTTTACGTAAACTCTTTCCTCCTAATGTTAAATCGAGTACCTATAAGATGTGAGAAACCAATTTTTAGTTCTGTATTCAACTTTCAAAAAGAAAAAAGGGTAATGTTTTCACTACATGATTGTTTTTTGACCTATCACTTTGGCTTCTGCGGGCCTAACATGCACACGGCAACAACATTATGACACTCTCCTTCTTGCATCAAAAACATATGAATTGACCGACGAGTTACCTATAACTCGTGACAAAATTTTGTCGGGGTGAGTATCTTTGGTCGCCTGCGTGCTTAGACAATATAGAAGTGAGTGAGTGCGTGAGTTCTTTACAATCCTAGCACTCTGGGTCATTCTGGTAGCATCCTAACAATCCATATAACTGGTTTTGGAATGAAGTATTTTTATAATGCTCTACTTGCTACAGTATCCCTAACTTTTGAGTTGGTTTGAGGTGATCCTTATAATATCATAATGTAATTTGCAGGATATCTAAAGATCTCAGGCCATAATTTTAGTGATTCATAAAGGCATCTGGCATGTCATTTTTAAGGATGATAACCTAGCATATTCTTTATTACACCAATTTCGGTGAAAGCCAATTTTCAGGCTGGCGTAAAATTCATAGTTAAGTACGTAAACTAAATAATAATGCCGCATTTCAAATGGTAATGGCAGTTTACAAACTGTCAATCAACCGTTCATATACATATAGGAACCTTACGGATTAGGTTTCACCAGAAGTGGTCCAGAAGCCTAATAAAGTCAATAATCTGAACTTATTTTTAAGAAACTGTCATGTTTTCATAATTGATAATTCATATGACGAAGATGATTGGTTAACTTACATCATCATACGATGCAGTATCTCCGCTATCTACTGCACTAGTTATAATTGTATGCAAATATATTGTGTGTATTGTGTATTCTATGTTCATGTTATCAACTAGCGATGTCACCAGGAAATTGTCTATAGATAGTCCTCAAGTGATTACAGATGTTCAATAGACTTCAAAAGACGACTGTCGTGTTACTACTTCTAACAGTCATCGCTATGCATTGTTGCTGATATTACTTTTATGGGCAATTCATAAACGCAGATCAAAGATTACAATTCCTTCGATATCCGATTGTCTGCTTCTAAAAGCCCTAAGAGCTTAAGAGGTCCGTGTTTTAATGAAGCATCGACCGTAGAGCTATTAATTATCAAGAAACTTGGACTGGTTTTTTGCCTACTGTTATTTCATTACCTAACCAAGAGTACCTAAAAGTAAAATTTCATGAATATGGGTACAAGTAGACCCTACGCAGGATTGAATCAATTCTAGAGGGTAGATGAAGCTCAGCTTGAGTGATGATTCAGATACAGGCCTTGTCTTTAGTCTAAGTCACATTATGTTTGTACACTGTGTAGTTATTTAATATTTCTATCATAGTATTTAAGTCTACTATTGTGTATTTTTGATTGTTTGATTAAGTTCTTGACGATTTGAAAGCACTTGTAACAAGTCTATTTAAATAAATATATTTCTAATTCTGATTCTAAGAGCCTTCTGCGTTCAATCCAGCTTCTGATAATACTGAAGATGCTACTTAGTAGACCAACTAAAGAAATTCGGATTGTCATGAAACAATATTAGACCCTATTTTGAACAGCTAGTTGTCGAACAAGTGGCAATAGTGTATCTGCAAATAATTTTGCGTTATAATTTAAAACTTACCTTAGTTTTCCATCGTGTTTAGACCATCTGCGAGTACATCTGAAATAAATTAAAGATACAAGTTAGTTTCAAGCTAGGTAATCAGAAAATATAGTATGTATATCAGTAGTTCTGGCGTGTTATTGAACATTCACAAATTATGGTTTCAAAAAATAGATTTATAAGCAAATGGACATCTTTGGAAAATTGTTTTAGGTCATTTTCTATGGTGGCTCTAAGTAACAGCTATGTACGAGTAAACATTTGTTTTTCAAATATGCTACATTGACTCAATCGAATCATTCCAACTATTCAGAGAAGCAAGTTTGTTTCATTCAAATACCTACAGGCAAGAATATTAGTTAGCTCGCGACTAGCGAACAATAGCATGTGTATCATGTAGAAAACCTTGAGGCGATCTCCAGCGGAAAACTGGCCGTGAGTCACGCGCTGTGACGTCACGAGCCGAGCGACAACCTGCCAGTACGTTTTTTTTATTTTTTGTGTATGATTTGTGACGTAAGCCAGCTGATACAACAACGTAAAGAAGCGAACACTAGTACTTTGTCATAGTGGCAAATCTGACATTGCCCTCGTTATTTTTATGACATATTCGACAAACCTAATGTGGCCGGGTGCAAAAGTGATATGCTACTTTTGTTGTTCGTTTTACTTGGGTTTTACTTAAACGTAAGTTGAGACACAGGGCGTACGAATAAAGTTTATCAGTTAATGCAAATTGGAAAAGCGAGTGCTGCTGATTTTTAAAAAGACACCTAATTACCGAAATTCTTGGAAGTAACTCTCCATATCGTTCGCTGATGTGATGTATCATTTTATTCACATTAATTTTATACTAAAAAATCTTTGACAAATCATATACATAGTTATTTCAACATGGTATTTAACTGTATGCTGCGCATTTTATATTAATGAACGCACGTGCCGTATAATGTTTTAAAACACTTAACATCAATGGGTAATCAAAACATGCTTTTGAATGGATGCGAAGTTAAACGAATCCAAGTATTCTTAACAATATTTCTTGCAATGCTTAATGTTATGTTAGGCGCTGTGCTTAGGAGCGCTTGTAGAGACAAAGGTAGAGACGCAAGGGGTAGTGGGTTCGATTCTCGCACCAACACTTAATGTCTGTTGAAAATAAATACCTATGTAGGTATATCCCTAACCCTGCAGGGTGTGGGTGTTGGAGGTACATTTGTTAGTTTGTAGTTTTTTCTGTCAAGATTCCGATAGATAATTTACACCTAGCGACTTATTTATCAAAACTTAAACAGCCCTTCAACAACACTTAAACTTTTATATCGCTTTGTCTCTTTCATTCTTGCTGCTGCCACCATTTAATACCACCATGTAAGTGACACAACACGTCGATTGCTTAAACTATGCTTTAGCGTTGCGTTCGTTTTTATGAATAAGGGGGTTCGAATTTTAACTAATTAAGTACCTATGCGACAGATGTAACTATGTTGGCGCATCAGTAATGTTAATTATTTCAATCACTTGTGCCGACATGTGCTTGTAAATCTAGTGTGGGAGGCTTAATTAGCGTTTTCAATATGACTGAGCCTGATTAAAACAACCTTTAAGGCCCTTTAAAATGGCTCAATTCCGGATAGCAAGTTCAGATGCTAAATAATAGCCACCATGGTGAGTTATATTTAGAGTGGCTTACATAGAAGACAAATATTGGCTCAAATAATATTATTTAGATGCGTTGATGTGGCTGACTAGTAATTTAGAAGGCGACTTAGATTTTTAGAGTCGCTTATTGCCATTCAAAAGAAGTCTGTTTAATTACTACCCGCTGTTTAGTACAAATGTTGTAAGTCTATGTTATAAAATTCCTTAGTAAGTAAGCAGTTACATAACATTAAGTTACGTGCAATTAGGTATTCTACGATAATATTTGAATACGTCATTGTGTGTTGCGGAAAAACCTTGCAATCTAACCTTACAACATAAATGACTATAATTTTGTGCCTAATTTACAAAAAAAATATCTGTTAAACAAGTAGCAGCCAACCTTCGCAGTTGTGATAAAGGCATAGTGGCCCAATGGGTATTTGTATTAATAAATACTGAACTAATTGGTGACACTGAGTTAGTATATTATAGAACTAGGATTACACACTATTCATTAATATTTCGCTCTAACTCCTAGTTGGAATCTTGAATGTAATCTAAGCTCATCATTGAGAATGAGAAAGATAACTATTAACGTCATAGAGCCAACTCTATTCGCTTTAAGTATCAAATGTATACCCAAATCATAGCATAATCATAGTTTTCACATTGCGTCCTGCCCGACTATAATAGTTTATTAACGCGACCCTTCTTAACGAGAATTTCCCCAAAAATGATAGGGGACTTACAGACTCGTCATAGCATATTCGCATGAACTTAAGTTAACTAAATTATAAAACCCTTTTTGAGCGTGTTCCAACTTACAGCTTTTGTCATCTTATAAAACAAACAGTTGTTCTGTCAGTCAGTTCTTCTCGTCAGTTTTCCTCTACCTGTGGGTTGTTTGGAAGAGATCGCTTTTTAGCGATAAAGCCGCCCAAATTGTACATTGTCGTCAATCTGTGTTTCTTTGTTGTTGATTTTCTGTTGTTTTCGTGTGCAATAAAGAATATCTATCTATCTATCTATCTATAAAGCTTTTTGCAGACTCACCCTCACTTTCATTTGCTGAGGATGTTAAACAACGACCTTTGAATAAGATAGCATCATTACTTAGACTAGACGCTGGTCCACGACATGATAAGTCTAAATTTGGTGGACGGGAAACATCCCATTTATTATTCCGGGCCGTAAGCAAATTCTCGGTCTAAAAATAGCCCTTGCGATCGGCAAGGACCAAGTTTGCGTCATCTGCCCACGCCGGGGAGGTTCTCCCCGCGAGGGGTGCGGGTCGGGGAGGGGAGACGGAAGGTCCAGCTCTACGCGCATGCGCGGACTCCCGCCTACGCTTGATAATGTCAAAGGGCAAACCCGGGAAGCCTGGATGCCTAGGATATACAGCCCAGCAAAATTGATTTACAAGACCCGCTGAATGTAGGTCATTTGCGTGGGGGAAAAACATTTTTCCAGCGGAAAATTTTATGATGTTCTTGAGCAAAAAGTAGAAAATAATAGGTAAGGCTTTTATAAAGGAATAAATAAATAAGCCAGACAAAAAGCTATAATACGTTTAAACCTTAAATTTTGAAGTTTTAACGTTCTGAGAAAACATTAAATTTGGTCAGGTATAATAGAAATGTTATTTTAGGAAACGCCTACGAACATTATCTGAACAAATTTTAAATATTTTGGTGGTAACTTAACAGTTTTTTCAGGACAGGGTGACTTTCGATTATGTTAAAAAGCACCGTGATATAGTAGTATTCCAGAATCTCCGGAATCCGGCATCTCCTATCCGGAAAATCTGGTGGTGGAAAAACCAGACAGATAATCCAAGCAACCTGGACAGGCTCGCCCTTACGACGTCAGGTTTAAATTCGCTCTACAAAGTGTGGACTTCTGAATGTCATGTTTACCATATCTGAAATGAGTCTCCCTCTGGTTACCCCGCTTGGCATAAATTCGCTGTAATTGAAACGAATTTCCGAATTTACCACTTTGATCAAAAGTAAACAAACGCCAAGTTCAGGATTCTGACGTAACATAGAATTAGCTGGTATGCTCGTACATTGTGTGTAAGTCAATTGTGGGTAATTAATAACACGAGACAACCGACCCTGGTCACCCGATACCTTTGGACTTGCGGTCTGTAGCTAAGGACGTCATGCCTGTAACTATGATATAACAATACGTAGACGTGTAATATTATGTAGAATTATCTTTTTATTGCGGCTTTAACTTACAAATAAAACACAACTTGAACTGTTACTAACAAAACGCAGTATCAATGCTTGTAATTCAATTGTTTGCTATGCCCTTGCAGGGTTATGTGCGGACATTAAATTGTAATGTTCTTAAAATTACTGTACGTTATGTATTTCCGGTCAGTCTGCCTTGTTATATTTCAAAGAAAGGTCATTTTTCCAGAGCAAGATAATAAACAAAATAGGCAGCTTGATGTGACTTTGACTGTACAGTAATTTACTTAACATATTAGCAAATAAATAAATGAATATGATTACGTTTTGATAACACTTATATTTTTAACGATACTTAAATTAAAGAGCCCGTGCCTGAGAATATTTGCATTTTTTTTGAGATTTTACTGACAGGTGTGGTTATAGGGTGACCATCAAACTTAGAAAGGGCTTAGTATTGCGGCAATTGGCCAATTAAAAGTAAAGGTGTATGCTTTAATGATGAAACTTGGAATATGCAATAATGAAGGATTAATGACTAATGTAAGTTGAAACGCATAATATGGTCTACTCCAAAACCAAATTTACCATAAACTTTGAAAAGCTTCAAAGCCTACAATAACGAGTGTGTTGTTTATAATAAAGGATGTATTTTGTGATGATGCTTTTTTAACTGAAGTATGTTGTTAACGCATAACAATAGTTATGCGTTAACTGAATAGATTGTCTTTCATTCTCCAGTGAGTGATATAACAGGTCGATCGCTAAACTAATGCTTCACTTTTCATGAAAACCCCTACTCTCTTAAACCTCCTGGATGTGTGTGAGGGTCGTCACAAGTGGGAAGATGTTTTCTCCACCCCGTCTTGATATTTTTAAAACCATCGAGATGGGAGTGGTGGGACACATCGGTATCTCCAATTGCATTTGTATGCACAAAGCAACGTAGGTGCAGATGGAACTAATGCTGCAGCCTAGCTCCTGTTTTATGAATAAGGGGGTTAACCTCTTGGATGTGTGTCAGTTCGTCACGAACGGGAAGATGTGGTTCCTGCCTTCCCAGTTTTGATATTTTTATAACCATCGAGATGGGAGTGGTGGGACATCGGTATCTCCAATCGCATTTGTATGCACAAAGCTGCGCAGGCGCAGATGCAACGATTACCGCTCCATCTGGATCCGCGCAACGTGCAGCGCTTGACCTTGGAACTCATTATGCTCGCCATAGTTCCGTTTAAACCACGACGTGAGCTATTATTCGTTGAAACGTGCTTTCGGCTCAGTGTTGCTGTGCGCAATCTTGGGTTTTACGGTTGAAATCTTGGACTAAGTAAACAGAAAAATAATCCTAAAAATAAGCTTAGCTAAGCAGAATTTGTAATTTAAAAGCGCCTTTGTTGACTAAATGGAAAAAAAAGAATTGAATAGAAAAACCTAGATAAAGGAAGGAAATCTCAAAGGTTTGCCTACCTTATACGTATCGCTCTACCGAGGTTTAAACATTGCATAGTAAAAACAATTTGATTCACAAAACTGAAAACAAGTATTTTTTTTCACTAACGATGAATATGATACTTATTTACAAAACTTGTAACTTGTTATTTACGTGTATGTATACTCGTATGTATTCAGCTCAATACACAATGTTGACTATTGTGTACTCCTCAAGCTGGTTTCTGACATTGATTGCATTGTCATCGGCTCAACGTTTCTCATTTTGTGTACTTACTGATGCGATGTTTGCATCATTAAGAGCTCTGGCTGTTTATTCGTACGTTCTTTCATTCCCGGCGACACCACGTGCACAATTGGCTGAGGCCCAAAACGATGTTTCAGAAGACACGCCGAAAGGGCGACATGTCTTGACACTTACTTTTAGCGCATTTTTTTAATCCGAAGTAAGTATATTGCCGTCTGGAAAGACCAAAGAAATCAGTAAACCTTTTTTCAAATAATAAACCTAGTTTTTCTGGCTTTTGGATACCACGATTGGCCTTTTATTCAGATCATTACTATAGGAGCTAGAACTGTTTTCTAAAAATGCTAGCTTTGTCCGTTGTCTCCTTCTGACCATGTATTATTTAGCGTTTAGCAAGAAAAACTTAGAACGGAAGATCTAGATGGAATCAAGGCTAAATATCGTGTGTTTTTTTTGAAATGTTGCTTTTTTGGTAGTTGTTATTACATACAATGTTGAGTCAAATAAATTCTACTTCATAATTACAGAACCATTAGCAAAGTATCCATACAAAAGGGTTTATTTTATGGTTCTCACTGACACAGGGCAGAAATCAGCGCGTTGTATCACAAGACCCTTAAGCAAGAGATACGACATTAAATAGTTTATCAGGCTCGTCTATCTTTACGGCCCACCTTGCCTGTACATGGCAGGACGCTTGTCACGTCTATTTGGATGATTGTATCTCTTTAGCCCTTTGAGTCAGCCCTGTCCCAATCCTGTGTTACTTAGTCAGCTTAGCAAACAACAAAAAACGTGCCATCTTATTTATGGCATATACATTTCACACTTACATCCATTGATAAGAAGTTTAGATATGGAGAAAATGCAATGAAAAAGTGGACAAGCTTTTCCTAGAATTTTAGCAAAATTAACCTTTAGCAAAATGCTAGAAAATAATAAGTTCCCTGTGTGTATAATGCTAGTCGTCTATTAAGTCTCTTGAGTACTAATTGAGGAATGTTGAATAAATATCAAAAATCGAAATGTCATTCAAACTTTTCACATTTTCAATCTCATTTTGTATACCCTAAAAATACGGGAAACTGCAGATTTAAACCTGGACATATAATTGAAAGAATGACAACTAAACAGATGAATCTCATACCTACTTATTTTATCTGTAATTGGGCAGAAAGGCACGTTCACTAAATTATAATCTAGCCAAAAATCACACCGGCAACGTAGCATTCACAGCCCTACGTTCAGACGAGAAACAGAAATAAATAAAATGGTGTGCACCGCGCGCTGTTGCTAGGCGCTCTCAAGGCCTTCGCGACCCTGGCCGTGCTGCGTGCCCCCCGCGCATGTGCAAAGCGCAAGCTGCAATCGCCAAATACACACACACAGGCGCAAACCACTCTCGCACGCACACAAGCGTAGCAACTATGTTTGTGTTCACGTTAGGGTGGCTCCTCGCTCGGTGGAGGGGGAAATGCGGCGCGTGTAACACTACCCAGGTAATAGATTAGGATGCGTTTTTTTTGGAGAAACGCCCTAAATTCTTTTGTTGGCTTATTGGGCAGATAATATGTAGCAGAGATTCCAATGCTGTTAATGTTTATTCATTCGTTTTTTTTTGGAAGTACGCCCCAAATCTATTGTTAACTCATAGTTATTAGATAAATAAAATATATCAGTTTGAGATTTCTATACTATTCATGTTAATGGATTAGTATTTTTTTAAATCCTCGATAGCTGTTATTAGCTTATTAGCGAATAAAATATAACGGTTTGACATTACAATAGGTGGGTAGGTACCTGTTAATGTTTTATAACAAACACGTGTAAGTACAAATAAGTGTATTTTTTTAGTGTGAAGAATGCGTTTATGTTATACTAGGTTACATGTAGAAAAAAAACTATTTAGGGTCCTAGAAAAGGCCAGAACATGGTAACCCTTTTCATATGCGCGTCGTTAGTGTAACGTAAATATAGGAAAGCGTTGATGTGTGCGCTCTTTCACACATACGATTGATTAATGATAGAACACCTACGTGTGTGATGTATGACGCGTGTTGTATATGTATTGATATAGGTAGGTAAGTATGTGTGCACTCTAGCTTTGGACTAAATGTGGAAACTGCCGATGGAGACCTGGCATCCGCATACCTTATGTACTATAGTTTAATAGTCAAGAAATGGTCAAATTGCCCTAATTAACAGTCAAGATTATAAAATTAATTATGAAAGCAATTATTTTTTTAGCATATATCGAGAAAATTAAGACTAGGTACCTACTACCGAATGTACAAAACAATTAAATATTTACAAATCTCTTGGAAATATTACAAACGCCAAATTTACTTTATAATAATAATAATGTTGTGTAATTAACAAACGCATATGAACAGAAGCGCAATTATAATGTTTCTGTGTGTAGCTAAGGTGTTGCGACATGCTGAAGATCACTTTACGTAAGTAAGTATTAACATTAGCATATTATCTATAATAATCATTGTTTGATATATAATACTTATATGTTTAAAAGATCGTCACCGTTATTCAGAACAATCTATGGGTATTTCAAAGCATATTCAGCTGTACGCGGAAAAACATACCTAAGTTGGAAATAAAAGAAATGATACGATTTATGTCATACTATGTTGGTTTTCTAAAAATGTTAATGTTTAATGATTGTTTGTCTTCTGAGTGAAGAATAGAAAACACTATGCGCGAAACAGTTTTCAACAACGTTTTATGTCAAAGGATCAAATAACATAGCACTGAATAATATTTTCAGTAGTTCCTAATTATTATTTTTTGCACTGATACTGATTAGTTGATAATTGATTACTCAAACTTACCTACATAAACATAATCTTTGTTATAACTGATATACAAACAATATTAGAAAATAAACAAACAAATTTTAATTTATAGAGATCAATTACGAAAATAAAATTCTCAGTTATTTCGGATGCCAGAATTGGTTACTAACTTTTAAGTAGAATACCTCTGGTTATAATTAGGTTCAAAACTTCAAAACTTCATTGGTTAGGTATTCTGAATAGTAAATAATATACATATCGAAAGTTGGTATTACGCATGTACCATTACCGTAATAGATTATAATAAAAAAAAGTGGGCACATTACTTGTGTAAACTACATACAATTGGACGAGCGCCCAATATTACGAGAACTTATTACTAAATATTTTTACCAAACAAAATTAAATGTTAAGTTTTGACCTAGTTGGCATTTCGATCAGTGCTAATAAATGATAGTTTCTAGCTAGTAAAGAACGATTTGTTTATAATTTTACCTCTACTTAGATCGCGAATATGCTCATCAATAGAAACACATCTATTTCTACCCGTAATGTAAGTTTTTTTGCAGTTCTGTCGTATCTTAACATTCTCGATTAAGAGATAATTTATCATACCGTAGCACTATTGTCTATGCATATTGATTTTCAAATATAGATTCACTATTTTTTATTTCCATGGCCTAAAATAGATGTTGTAAGGCGAGGTTTTTTGGTCTCTTTGAACTGGTAGGAAATCCCAGATATGTTGATAGATAAATGGAGTTGAAACAATATTGTTATTTGTTGTTACCATGCCATGTTGAATGTAGAGTCGTTAGCTTGTTCAAACTTTACTTAAAACCTAAATGCGTCCTGGCCGGTTGGAAAAATCCCTCCGCCAAAAAGGAAACAAAAGAAAAAAAAAGAATAACCCACATTGCCAGTGTGAGATAATGAAATATATCATGCATGAGTAAATTATCACCATTGGACATGAACAAAATTCCACACAGCACAACGCCGCGCCGTATAGCCCAACTTGTAATATAGGAAACTACTTAGACAACGGATAAAGATACTTAAAAACTTTCTGTGTAAATAGGTCCATACCTACTATTAGGTATTGTTGTAAGTTGGTTGGTATTAACCAACTCCCAGACAAGTGAGTGTTTGTAAGTACTGTCGTGTGAGGATCGAACCCGCTACCTCTGGTGTTCTTAACCAACTGCATAGTAAGAAACCATTACACCAAATTGGACGTCAAAAGTAACTTAAAATGTGAGATTAAACTGTGCTATGCTATTTCGTGCTACATTTCGGAATGTGGTGGTAGAGTCACTTTGTTCATTTAGATGTTTTGATTGTTTGTCTTGACGGGTCATAAATGCTTGCTATTCTATTCAAGTTACTCTTTTATTTTCATGTCTTACCTAGTTAAAGCCGATAAATGGATTGAGTTAGAAATTGTCTGGAAATGAGCGAAATCAGCTCGTAATGGCTAGGAAATTTCGTATTAACGTTATTTTGTGTTGGAATATTTGTTTGTGAATCTTTGCAAGTATGTACCTATAACAAGCGAAGAATTGATGGAGAAAAAAAAATCTTGAATGGAGATGATTAAAATAGCGTTTTATAGGTGTGAGCAGGTGGGCGGTTGACCTGATAAAGTTCGCAGGATTCCAGTGAATTCCACAACCGGGCGCAAGGTGGACCGACGAACTGATAAAATTCTTGAAATTCCTGTTGGAGGCGAGCTGCGCCCGGCTGGTCATATTATAACGCTTATGTTACATAAATACCAAGTTCAGTAGTTATTAGTTAACTTTTTTTAGGCCCTTATTCAAATTGTTTTTATGATATACTGACGTAATACAAAAACAGATCAAAAATTGGTTATTTCTTAATGATCGCATGACATTTCAACAGCTGGCTTGGTTCAACCTTCCACACGAGGCATGCTTTTTGTGTATCTAGCATGTAACAGGAAAATCATTGCTGATATTTCTAGATTGACGTCACCATCTTGTATGTAGGTGGGGGAAGTTAACACAATGATCTAAATATATTGTGAATAATCAAGTGAAGACCCTTTGTACTAGTATAGTACTATATCAGTCTTTCAACGATCGACTTGGTGTAGTGGTTAATAAATTGGCTACTACTCTTTTACACCAGAGGTCGCTAGTATCGACCCAGAATAGTAACAAGCATTCTTATATTTCTATCATATTATTGTCCGTTGTCTACTAACACATAATTAGACCGTCCGATAAATTTTATCGGGCTGTAGAAAAATTTGCTCTTATTCATTTAAGTATTACATTTTATTTCAGGCGTCGAGACCCTTCAGCTTGCCCCATTGCCCTGCAAAGGGTCACAAAGCAAAAGAAAACAATGTTTCAGTTAGGAAAGCGTACAGTAAATACATACTTAAGATATGTGCCAGAGATTTATGTTTCTGTCATTCATGTCAAAAATCTAACAAGACAACTCAGAGCCAAGACGGACTCAAAAATATTTACAAGATTAAAAATAATTAGATATTATTACGTAGCATAAAGACGAATGTCTGACGCAATACTCGTGTATTAATACCATTAATATGACAGGCAACATATTATAGAACACTAAACATAGTCGATATGACAAGTACAACATTGTTGGAATCTCAACTAAGGGCTCGTACACAATTAGACGATAGTTACGACGTCGCGTCGCATCGTGCTACGACGCGGTACTGTGCTACAACGCGGCATCGTACTACGACGAGGCTTCGTGAGAATGTCGCTTGCTTCAATGATATTATTAAAAAAAGAGGTAGATAGGTTATGTCAGTACCGATGCGAGATTGAAAATTGTTCCCTAGCGTACCTACTTACCTATAATTTGACCGTGTGAACAAAGTAGTAGGAATGATTATTTACTGGCGAGTACACCAGACTGATACATGTTGCGAAGTGTCGTCTCAAACTGTCAACACTGTCAATGCTTTGCTCAGGTGTTCGAAAGTTATGATTTCAGGTGTAACCTATATCTTTTTATTGTAATATCATTGGCTTGCTCGTAGTTAATTCCCACGACACGACGTCCAGTAAAACGATGCAGCGTCGTAGCACAATGCGACGTCGTGCTACGACGTTGCTTGTGTGTGTGAATGCATTTATCTCACAAACACTCAGCTACCGAGACGGGCGCCGGACGTAGGTAATAGATTGGGTTATTGCCAAAAACAATATAAAATGCATTAATTTATACGTGTTACGTTGATTAATTCTGTTGCTGATTTAAATTGTAAAGAGTTGAGGCGAGTAAATAATTGTAGAACATGATTTGTGTGTGTAATTATTACTAATTAGTTTGAATACGTCTAATTAACGTTATTTTTCTATGACTAGGACATGCAAAAAATATTTATTTTATATTTTTAAATTGCTATAGAAAGCAAATGCTAAGAGGTAACATAGATATTGGTAGTATTATTATTTAATACCAAGGATTTTGTTTGGACCGGAAAAACGGATGAACAGAAAAAGTATCACATAGTACATTGGAATCCTCGCGTGGAGGCGGGGAAGAGAGGCCTTTGCCCAGCTAAGCTATTGTACAATAAACACAAAGAAGGTGTTCCCACCAGACTCGAACTTAGGACCCGCCATGTTCCCCTTCTGACTGTTTAACCACTGGGCTACAATTCCCCCAAAACACTACATAATAGGAAGACAAAACGCAGGTACTTAGCTTACTTAATTACCACTGACTTATTTGCATCTTCTTTAGAAAGAATACACGTTTTTGCTATCAAAACTAGTTTCTTGCCATAAACGGGGCAAGACAGCAAAGAATTTATTAGCATTAATGGCATAATACCTCGGCACGTGGGGACAGTTCTGCTCAAACACGGTTTGGCAGAGCTTATTGTTTGTTTATCATTGCTATCACACTGACCGCGCGTGCGCTTAGTATTCATGCCGTGTGTACAACACTTTGTAACAGTATCACCTCTTTAGATAGTGGAGAGAAACAAAACAACTTACGTATTGTGTTGTGAGACTTAGTACGTAAATTAAATTTTAACTGCGTGTAGCGGTAGCGCTTGTTACATTCTTTGTGAAGTTAAATGTGAGTGTAGTTTATAATGAACCTGATTTGAAGACCGACATGTCCCAGGTTCAAACATAGTCTATGTCAATGTTAAACCTAATGGTAATTGTCATTTTGTGTACGAACCAATAAAATAATACTTTAAGAAGATACTTAACTGAAGTTAATCTAATGTATTCATGAAAATCATGAAATACATTAAACTATTTGGGAAATCCGAAGAGAAATGGTAGCTAAACTTATGGGTATGGGTAAGTTGTATTTTTTGCAGCTTCGTGATAAGGTACTGAACATACGAGTAAACTGTGGCTATCCTCCACTTTCATGCTCGTACAAGAGAATACTCAGATCGCAGGTAATTTAAACCAGGAAAGTCAGTAAACTAAGTAATTTTCAAATAGAGATTATCCAAATTGCACTCAAGGTTGTTTTTGAACCTAAACCGGTCTTTTAAAAACGATGTAACCTTGCCAAAGCAAGTATAACAATTGTAAATAAACAAACGGGCAGCCATCTTGGCGGCCATGTCGTGACGCGAGGTGACGCGAAGTCAGCTGATAGCGATATGTGAACACATGGCATGGAAACTGTTGAAAGTGCGACGTTTCCGTTTGGTGAAGGAAATCCTCCATATTACATCTATAGGCAGATGGTTGACTGGTAAAGAATGGTTTTAGGCATTAAGTCAATTGTGCAATAAAGAATAAATAAATATAATAAATAAGCTTTCTTTGTAATTTGGCAAATAGGTAGAGCCTGTGATGTGATTGATGTATGCTGTAATTTGAGCAAATATTTCTGTATATCTGATTGGCTTAAAGATGCTTAGCTGCATTTTTATTTATCAGCTGGCAAAGCCATAAATATGAATAACTGGCAGCTCCGGCTTCGCACAAGTGAACTTTAATTTTTTTAAGTCTAGAAATAAAAAAATTCCATAAACTTCACCCCTTTAACTGTTTTGTAGGTTAATCAGAAAAAGCAGGACAATCATTAATCAAAATGTTCTGAATTTAAAATGATAAAGAGTGTAACTGGGTAATTGTAATTTGTAATTTATACTGCAATAAAAGTATTCGATTTAGTAGTGCATTCCTAGGCTACAGGTATTTGTAAAGGTAGGTAGCTAAAAAAAGAAATATGTGAAGAAATAGGCAGAGAGGACTAAGTTAGATGCTAAGTTAGATGCTTTTGACATGCATACAATTTGCATAAATTAAGAGATAAAAGAGACAGTGGATAAATGCAACCAACAATATGCTTTGACAATATGTACAAGCTTTATAAATGTGCATGGCCATCTAACATAAGAATGCCATTAATTCCAAAAATAAACCTGTAAAATAAGACTCCAACGAAAGAAGAAACTATCAGGAAAATCAACTGTCTGCGATTTCAAGTGAATTTGCAAACTTTATTATGTTTACTATAGTAATAAGTAGTCAGAGACTGGATTGACAACTTCAACCATCTTACTAATAATGCAACTCTCAAATCCGAACATGAGATGATGGTAAAGCTAAGGGCATGGGCGACATCTTGGGGATTTCTCCTGAATAACTTAATTACAAAAAATCTCACTTGAAAAATCCTGGTGGGGATTTTTAAACTATACAATAAGTTTAACTCCCGTATCCTGGGAAGGAAACCTAATTTTGCCGTCAAGACTGTTTTAAGACTGGCACAGTGTATGTGTAGCAACAGTGCTCCCATTTTCTGAAAATCTCTAATCGCTTTTTTTATGCAAACGATTGACACTTAACATATCCATCAATATTAGATTTTTCTTCATAATCATCTTAATTTGTACCCAAAATCTTAATCAAATAATGTGTTTGGAAAGATATTGGAATCCTGCGTCAATCGTTTCTATACAGTATTTCACTGAAAAGTTGCGTCTACTAAACATTAGGACGGTCCATTAAATGGAGGTTAAATTCTGTTAATTACTCGTAATGTCATTCTGAAGGCCAATCCTTTGGATAAGAAATACTGTCTAACTATGCAGTACTGCTATATGTATGCTGGTTACAGCTCTCAATGGTATAGAATTTTAATGGTATGAGTATATTTATTTGAAGCCAATATTATTATCATCATTCATATTGAAAATTGATTAAACACAACTATTTTGTTTTCGATAATAATGGTTTTATTTGACAATATTTTTAAAAGTGAGCAAATCTTGTTACCAAAAAATATCGAGCTTCGAACGAATTGGTGTACGAAAGTTATATTCTCCAATGGTTATTTTTCAAAGCATGCACGAATGAAATCAGATTCTTCAAGGGTAAACAAACACTAAGCGGATGCTGTATCAAGAAAGGCAAAATCCAGCTCGTCATGCATCAGATTGCGCCGAGCCACTTTTAGATCGACAGTATACTGGCTTTTGTACTCAGTATTACGTATGATTTGGCTCTGGAATCCAGGTACGTTTGTGTTCTTGACTAAAACGCGAAAACATTGATTAGTCAGTGCCACATTCAGAATCGATTGTTGAATTTGGTATACTTACCTAATAGGTCCCTGCCACCACGAGATTATTAGAACTTATTGGATTCTGAAACTCGTTTCAAAAGCTATGGCTGTAGATCATTATGTGACATTCTTCAGATTGTCTCGTTATAAAGCAGAAGAGTTTGGCGCGATAAGTGACATAAATATCCAGTTTTATACTTGTGACCAAATATTCAATATATCAATGAGAAAGAAAAGAGGCTTTACATATTATCTAATGTTACGTTATGGTCGAGAAAACATAACATGGTGGTATTATTAGCGATCGGTATTGTTGATGGCCGTGGGGCCGGTGGGTTTAAGTTCAAGGTGATGCGAGCACCATCGTGTGGGAGGCAGCCTTATTGGCACATGCTGCTTCTCATAATCCTTTTGTATATAAACCTTTCGCTACTGGTTAAATATTGTTATATATTTAAACTCTAAGATATCATCTTACCATTTTAGCAATACCTAGTCATAAAACGCAACATCGGAAGCGGACCTTTGAACCAGTTCCTGATGTGGCTAGACCATATACTCTGGATGAAAATCCTTTCGCTTAAACGATTACCTATGATTGTGAAATCTCGAAAGGCCCCAGGAAGGGAAATACATGTAAGAAGTTCTAATACTCCACCCGAGAGTGGCAGAAACTCAACTCCATACAAGACACAATATGAGAGAATTCGACATGCATGCCATATCCCGTGGTACCAATGCAATGTGCAAAGCTTTTGATACGGTATGACCCTTCTCTTTGCATAACTCTAGATTCCTTGTAGTATGCTTGCTACACATACCGCTATTCATCATAATGTTTACCTGTCTTTTTACTGTTTTTTGAAATGAGTATAAAATTCTTAATCTAGAAAAGAATGCATATTTTCACAACAGAATAATTGTGTTAAGTTGCTATTTCCATTATTCATATACTTTTATACATAGCCCATGGTCTGGAAGAAATGGTGCGGAACAACTATCAGTTATAATATTACGTGACCTTATAAGAGAAGGCCATGAGAATATCAGTGATCAATATACATTTGAGGGCAGGCCTACAAATCATTCACCATTGAAGTTCTTGCAAACCACTGAACCACCTAGATAGGCTTAGAATATTTAGCTTTTTTCAGCTGCAGTAGGTGCTTTTTATTCCGGAAGCTGAATTTTCCTAACTATCGACAAGCATCTTATGAGTATTTGAGATTAGATCTACTCGTCATTTGGTTATTTCCAATCTAATATCTGGTTCCAAATTGCTGTCCATCATCGATTCACTTTCTCTTTTACTGAAAATGATGGAATGAATATCCTACCATGCGAGAGAGCATAATATTATATGCAAATGTGAGAATCGATCTGCTTTATTAATTAGCATTTTGAGTTACATTATATTATGATGTGTTAATTTATTTTGAGTATACATTTATCTTGATTCAGTAAGTGAGCTTGGCCGTGGTCACTTTTCAACATTTTTTAGCGTTTATTCCGAAAAGGTCTAAAGATTGTTACCTATATATGTTGTTACTCATGCAAAGAAACCAGTTGTTGTAGGTAAATAAAACTTGTCACTGAGGATAAGATTGATAATTGTCCATTGTTATTGGAACACTCTTGAGGAAAACATACTAAATTATGGCAGCTGGATGCAAATAGATTGAAATACTCTCAGAGACACCACATAGTATTTTTATTTAGTTTTTGAAGAGTAATTAGTAAAGCTAGCCATATCCAGAAAAGAGTAAAGAAGCGGAATTCTATCTGACTTTAATAATTATAAATGTATTGGTAGATATCTTAGAAATTTGTCATCTCTAAAGGAAAACATACCAAATTATGGCAGCTGGATGCAAATAAATTGAAACATTCTCAGAGACACTACATAGTATTTTATTTGTTTTACAAAGATTTTTTCAGTTTTTTAAAGAGTAATTAATAAAGCTAGCCATATCCAGAAAAGAGTAAAGAAGCGGAATTCTGTCTGACTTTAATACTTATAAATGTATTGGTATCTTAGAAATATGACATCTCTAAAGATTGGAGAGTTATTTGAAGGAAAAGGCTCCAATGATACCCTACTAAAGATATTAAATTGCGTTTGAGGGTGAACTTTTCTCCTGTTATGGAATCTGAAAATTACGAGCTGATGAACTTAATTAGCCTTTAGGACCGTAAGGGCTTAAGTGATCTGGAAACTTTTTATATACGGTATGTTAATATAATTTACATAATAGTAACTTCTAGTTAAGCAACGCTGTGTGACAGGTCTTGTAAGGATTTGCGGCTCCATAAAAATGGAGGCTGATGAAAATGGGGCTATTCAAAATGGATACCGTATGTATATACAGGGTGTTTCTTGTAAGGTGTCAAGCCGGCGCCAGCTGATAGTAGGGTACCATACCTATCGATTTAACCCCTATGTATGTTCTACGATTTTTTGTAGTTTTCGAGATAATTATGTTTTTGTTATTTTTAAAAAAATTGTGAGGACTTGGCTTTAAATAATTATAACTTTTTTTTCGTTTGACTTTTATTGGATATTTTCTTTTTATTATAATGTCTATTAATTGCAGTTTTATGATTAAAATAATCTCTGTCCTAACTTAACTACAAGATACAAAAATTTTGATTGATAGTGAAAAAAAAGTGAATTATGCAGAACATAACCAAAATTCAATCGTAAATTAAAAAAAACAAAAGGTATTCCATAGTTTCTTACTAATTTCAAAAACTGCGCAGCATCATAAGCTTTCATAATAATACAAGAAAACATGTCCTTCGTGGGGCATTATTCGCTGTAATCGATGCTCAAGTCTTGAGAATCGGAAATAAGTGTAATTTTCATACTTAATCATTTTCTAGTATTTTGGCATAATTTTGTCATTTCTGAGATTTATTGTCTTCTAACGTTTAAACAAAGCTCATTTGTTAATAAAACAGTCATTTTTTAACTTCCAATCATCCGAAAGTTACAACTCCTGTTGTTATTAAAATGTTAAAATTGAGGAAACCAGAACATGTTTTGAATCGATTATCGAACTGTTTTGAGTTACTATGTTCAAAATACGCGTACATAAAAAATAATAAAGATGGTCCGGTTTCCTCAATTTTAAGCTATGGAATACCTTTTGTTTTTTTAATTTACGATTGAAATTTGGTTATGTTCTGCGTGATTCACTTTTTTTTCACTATCAATCAAAATTTTTGTATCTTGTAGTTAAGTTAGGACAGAGATTATTTTAATCATAAAACTGCAATTAATAGACATTATAATAAAAAGAAAATATCCAATAAAAGTCAAACGAAAAAAAAGTTATAATTATTTAAAGCCAAGTCCTCACATTTTTTTTAAAAATAACAAAAACATAATTATCTCGAAAACTACAAAAAATCGTAGAACATACATAGGGGTTAAATCGATAGGTATGGTACCCTACTATCAGCTGGCGCCGGCTTGACACCTTACAAGAAACACCCTGTATACATGTTCAAAACCAGTAATGACCATATATGCGAAGAAAAGAAATTTAAATTCCAACAGCATGCTTACTTATGTATTGTGTGACTAAAATACCCCTCTACTTTGAGTCATTGATCTTATACCTACCTACTCATTCGCACTAAACTAAGGCAAGCCTAAACTACTCCTAACATTGTTAATTGGAAGTCCGATGTACGGGCTATGTAAAACAAAGTCAGGTCTTTTGACTAAAATACCAAAATAGTAACAAAAACACCCGAAAATATCAGATCCTTTTCGTTATTAAAAATAACAAAATTAACGTAGGTTGTAAAATGATATTACACTTTATTAGACTTCAATAAACAGAGATTCCAAATAAAACATCAAGTGTTGTTCCAAAACAGGTAAGTAGTGTACCTGCGGACACACGCCCAAGTAATGATCAACTTACGAAGAATTCATTTGAACTAACTAAAAAAACTGCGACGTCGCCGGCTGGAATCACCCGATCGCCTTGAACTCATGCGATCGACATTTTTTGCGAGCTACAACAGGATACATGGCACAACCGGGCCCTTGCTGGTTTAGTTGATGCCCTTGATGAATCTTAGAATTTTTGAAGCAGGACCGCAGTGGCTTGTCTAAAGGTACTAAACAGCGGTTTTGAGGACAGGATATGGTTTATTTTGAATCCAGAACCAGATTCTACATGTATTCAAGCAGCCTAATTACTTTACGGCTTCTTAATTTATTTCTTTCTCCAGGAAGTTAAACACCGTCATTGCGATAAGATTGGAATGTGACTTTTGTAAATATTTATAAAACAGAGCAATAAAATACGGAGTAAACATCACTAAATTATTTCATAACTAGCTTGTAGTTACTCTGTCTAAAATAACTCGTTCCATTCGAGCGACTTCATTATGAGTAATGTTAGTTAGGTAGTTCTATTATTATTAGAATATACATAAGCTATCACAAGAACTATTAAGTGTGCTAATACTGATAAGAGAGAAACCTTAAGCAGTTCCGAGTCACATAGAGGACACGTAGTTAATGTTAACAGTCTAATGTCTAGAACAAATATGGCCGCAAGCACACGTAACCCAGACGTCCCAAACGACTTCTGTTATAATGGTAATAGCTGAAACTAATTCAAGATAGAAGCTGAAGGAATTCGATCAAATGTGATATGGAAATTAAAGGAAAAAAACGTTTATAAGGGGACGCGAAACGAAAAGGGACATACGTGGAATATTTAAAAGTAGGAAAAGGTGGTTAAGTACTTACTGAACTGTGACATTTGAAGTCATGTTGCATAATTGATACATGGTGCGGCGTTGAGGGCGTCGTCAGAGGATCGCACTGATGTGAACACCGCTGGAATTCCGACACGTCGCGAATCCGCTCCGCAACCAACGGGTCTCTGGAAAAACGAAGGCAGTTCTAGTCGCGAAATAGATTGAGGTTTTAGGACTGTTAAGTGACCCGTTGGAACGCGTCGTTTGCGGAAAATTACGATGCGGTGTGTGCCGCGATCGTCCGTGAGGCACTGACGGCTCGCCGGCCGCCTGCCGCCGGCCGCTCCTGCATTGCGGCGCGCAGTCGCACTCGGGCGCGCATGACCTTGGCATTGAACTTGGCAATGGGCCGCGGGGCGAAGGGGCGCCGGGGCCCCTAGGAGGGGGGATGATGATGCACCGGCAGGCGGCAGCTGCACCGCCCCTCCCGCCAACCTTCCGTCATCATAGCTCGCCCGCACTCGACCAACGATCACCCTTTTCCCTTTTTAATTTAGTGCCCTGCAAGCCGCCATTTATATTTTGTGACGCTTGCTCTATTTACTAAACACATTGTATCAGCTATAGAAGCGAGTGCTCGTGGAATGAGATTATGTTCCAATACGAGATCAATGTAATATTTTTAACAATGTAACAATTACAATCTTAATAAAATTGGCGTTGTTCGTTATTTATAGAGTCCTGTGCATGTAGAGTTATTCGAGAAAAATATGATTTATAGAGTACCTATATCCGGCATTTAGATCGTTAAATAATTGGGTGTTGTTTTTATTTTTAACACTTCTAGAATAACCGAAGCGTCATTTTCACGAATAATGATTAAGCATCGCATCAAATGGTTTATTTTTTCTAATTTTTATTACTTACCGTTATCAAGTTAGTAAGCTCATCATGGGTATATGGGTACATAAGTGTACGTAATAATAAATCAAGTTCTAATTTTATCGTATCGAGGAGCGGACATGTGTTTGAGTCGCGCTCGCCACTTCTGATGTATTGCTTCAACGAAACGCTCACAAAAACTGGTCGCTCTTGAGACTGGGTTACCAAGCATCCGCCATCTTGTGCGATTTGTTCTATTTTTTTGAGCCCAAAAATCAGCCGAGTGAAATTGTTACCATGCTACAGCGCGCCAGAATTTTACCTCAGTCGTCTTGCGTAATAAATGACTCTGTTGGGATGGTTTGGTAGTATAGAAAGATGTTAGTATGGGCAGATACATTTTGGTTTAAGGAGTTTTTTTTACAGGCGTATTTTCGCCCAAGAAATGTAGAAGGAAAATTGTAGCGTCAATAATGTCACCGCTTAGATGTTTTAGCCTGGCTGGATTAAAATAGTCTAATGTCCGGTTCACCTAAAGTAGTGGTAGTAAGTAGGTATTATTTTGTTTTGTAGAACTTTGTCTATTGAAAACAAACTTACAACAAATATGCCTAATTTTGCCATTAACAGTGTTACTTTTGTAGCAAAGGGCTTAGTGGCAGTTCTTCAGAGTTGAAATATAACTTTTCAGGAACATGTTCGTTACCAAACATTCTCGTCGGGAACCGGGATAGCTGCGGTAACAGATGGGGGGTACGGGGAGGGGAGATGGCTGGGGAGCGCAGGAGATCGATGGCGAGTGGCGCATGCGTCGAGACGGCTTGCGTCGCCAAGGCGAATGGCGGCGGCGTCCACTCAAGATATTATAACCATCAACCTTTATTTAGTGTTACCAACGGAAAAATCACTAGATTTGTTCAAAGGTATAGAACATAGGTACATTAATTCCGCAGTGGTTTACAACTGCATATTAGTAGTATTTATTTATATAATGTTTACTATTTACAACAGAATTACGGACGATCGTAGGCATATGGCCCGAGATGGAGCCAAGACACGCAAACGCAACGCTCAGTTGTCGCCAAGGCTTTTATAGGATTTTACTCAATAAACCGTGCATTTGCACTTAGAAATTTGATGTGACTTATAATTTTTAAAATCCTTACGCGACAAATTGAGACTTGCATAGAAATTACTGGAAAATAGCGAGAACTTAAAGCAGAGGTGAAAACTGAAAGGGCGGCCGAAGATGAAAATATAGGGCTCTTAGCGTATCAAAAAATCGTTTCTAAGTATAAACGATAAGTATCGATCTTGCATATTACAGGTAATATCGATCGACCTTCTAACTTTTTGAATTTTCTTTCGATATTTTTATTTTTTCTCTAACCATTTTTTTATATGTTCATTTCAGTTTTGCCATACTTTCTTTTTTTCTTCTCTATGAAAGTAAGCTGGTGTAGATTCTGGAAAATGGCTAATGTATGTAGCGCGTATAATTTTCGTTGATTTGAATCGTTGCAAAAGTTCTTGATCATTTGATCTCCTTCGCAATAACTTTTTTGAAAAAGCTCATTACCTACTCAAAATAACATAATTTTAATGAATGTAGTAAATGTAGGTATTCTACTTAAGATACAACTTAATTGCTAACAAGTAATACCATCAGACCTTCCCTGGCCCGCCAACGCCCTGACGTTGAACATCCAACGACGTCACCAGCGGAACACCCACGCGTCTTTATAATGGAACCACGCGCCTCTCTGGCTTGCCCTTTGCTTCCTCACTTGAACCTTGATATTTATGCATAATTATAGATAAGTAGGTAAAGCCTGTATCTATTGAAAATGCATAATGTAGGTAGTTCTTGTAGCATTTTTTTTTATATTGCACTCATCCAAAACCGTCTATAGGCTGACACGGAGTGACGATTTTAGACAGCTTGAGAAAGAGTTGGTAGAGACTTGCACAAGATCGAGATCTATGGAAGAGATTGGAAGAGACCTTTGGTCTTTGAGAGAAAGAGTGGAATGACGTAGGTAAGAAAATAAAATATGCAAGCTTCGTAACTCCCTTTTTAAAAAAAAATAAACTGTAAAATCGGCTAGTTATTTTCCTAATAATAAGTCACCAAGAGAGTTTCCACAAGGATTTTAACGCACTTTCATCTGGAGATCGGAATTGTCCTTAAGTGTTCCTTGCTGGAGTGGAATAATACAAAAATAATTGTTAGAATACTGCACATGTATACAGAGCCTTCGACCACGAAGTCTCTCAATGACGAGTTCGGTGCCAAAAACTTGAAGAATCATATAATATTGGAATTTTAGTGCGTTCGGATATCGTTAATTTAGATTATTATTCCGTAAATATGTACATGTACATCGTTTTATGACTACTTCATAAGATTCTCCTTAAACACAACATAAGTATTATGTGTAGTACTAGGCCCAACGTAGTCTTTATGGTATGTACTTTTTTAACATTCAAGCCTTAACAGCATGCATGCATAATCAAGTAAATCTAGTAGTTTTTGTGTAACATAGACATGACACCTATCAATACCTAGAACACCTACTACATCTGTCGTAAAATAAAATGTGTTTGAACACAAGGTATTTTTAAGCTACAGGAAGTAGGAATTTTAAATAGCTACTCAATGAATGACAGATTAAATTAGGTACCTAAATTTCAGAGCATACATTTCAAAATTATCTTCTCTCTTGTGCTTCAAACTGACGGAAAAAGTTTGAAAAACTTCAGGTTCGAATCTAATTGAATATAACTTGAAACTTCTAGAACGAAGGCCTCGCTATTTCGCACCTAATTAATAACTTAAATGCTTGAGTAAGTATAACAACTCCTTCGGCTCTCGAAACTTCTGAAGGGGTTAAATCAATTAAAAACGAAGACACCAATTACGAAGTTGTTTTATTAAATAACTTTTGGTCTCCATCTCAGATAGGTACCTTGATAAAATAGTGAATGGCATTGATTACGCTCATATTTAGGTGACGTAGGCTACTCAGCCTACGCCATGGCCCGAGCCATGTATCCGGAATGGGCCCCGAAACATGGGGTAGGATGGTCTCTCAGTGGCAACCGGAAGATGGATATCGTCAAAGAGGTAGGCCGAAAAAAAGATGAGGAGACGATCTGGATAAATTCGACCAAGGGCGGCACCCTTTAGCTCAAGAAAGAGATCGCTGGAAGGATATGGAATAGGCCTTTTCCCAGCAGTGGGACAATATAGGCCAAGTAAGAAAATAAAATAATCAGGTTGTTATTAATGCACAGTCCAAGCACTTATTGGGATGCCGTGGGTTGCAAATTCTCGTTTGACAACTTGTTCCGTGCCCTTTTCATTAGAACAGGCGAAGGTTTATTAGCTTTGAAATGTTGATTCCCTAATCAGAATTACTTTTAATTTTTAAAATAACATATTATCCCTGGGGGATCAGAGTGGAACAACTGTGTAAGTGCATGGCCGTCTACTCTTCATGTACAAAGGGCCCTTAGACATACAACGGAGCAGTTAAGATAATTACCTGTACCGACGTATACTACAGAGGCGTTCACATAAACCTTTACAAAAACAATGTAAAATGGGTCCTATTCCAGCAACATAAGGTGCCCTGTAAAGGTTGATGTGAACGCCCATGTTCCCGCATTGGCGTCAGATAATACCAACTGTCGAACTGCATACTCTTGACCTGTGTCATTCTGGCAAGCTCAAATGTAGTTACTGAATACCTAACTCAGCGCATGTATGACGGAATCTGAGGGATAATTGTGACTGGGTCCTCATTGTGACGGTCACCAGCAAGAGGATCCAAAAAATAATCAAATGCCATGAATTGTTCCCTAACAGTTGCATTCTTTGCTATATTACCAGCAAAAGGCACAAAAGGCCCACTTGAATGGGACTGCCTACATACCCTGAATGGAAGTCCTTTCGACCTTTGTACAGAAAACTAAATACTCCAATAACTAACTGTATACGACCGTAATTTGGTTTGTCCTTGCAGATCGAATTAAAATACCAACCGTGGTAAGGGGCGAGCCTACCACCGTTGTCCAGCTTGTCTTATTTTTATAAATTACTAGCTCACCCGGCGAACTTTGTTCCGCCTTAAGGGCAATAAATATAAAAAAAAGGAAAATAAATAAAATCCTTCTCCTGGCTTTAAACTACCTCCATGCCAATTTTCAGCTAAATCGGTCCAGCCGTTCTTGAGTTATAAGTGGAGTAGCTAACACGACTTTCTTTTATATAATATAGACTAGCGCGTCCGCGTCCGCGTGGACTAAAGTAAAGATAAATATGACGAATTTTTTTATAAATTGTAGCCTATGTGCAATCCAGATGTATAAGCTGCATTATTGCAAAGGTTTATTAAAATCCATTCAGTAGTTTTTAGTAGTGAAAGAGCAACACGGCACATCCACACATATAAACTTTCGCATTTATAATATTGGTAGGATTAGGTATCTCCATCATTTTGCTGCTTCATTACAATATCTTAATGATCGTGTTCGAGCTAGCCCATAGATTACTCTCGGTGAATTTCTGTCAGGGCGCGACAGGTGAAGTAAGTGGTGTATTTAAAAAAAATGTAAGTCTCGAGACCAAGTGAAAAAAAATTAAATCAACCATATTCCTTACATTCCGGAAGCGATCTCCTTTTCTTTTAAATAGCATTTTAAAATTTTTGTCATTTAAGGATCGAATTCTGGGAAATATTATTGTTCAACTAAAATTAAGGCAATATAACAAAAAAAGTTTTCCATAAGCCCTTCTACACACCAGAGCCCGCCGGGTCTAACGTTAACGTCACAGCTCGGCGATACGATAACTTCGCGAATATTCCTTGCGAATAAGGTAGTTGCAAAAAATCCGGGGCCGTGCCGGGGTAGTAAGAGTGCCTTAGATTCATACTCGTAAAACCCTGAGTTAATCAATGCCTCAAAAAAGCTACCACTTTTTAAATTCTTATTCATATCCCATACCGCCTATCCCATACCATACCTATATTTTAGCAGTTGTGCATGAATGCGCTGAGTGTAGCTTCGGTATCATTTCGAAGAAATGCAACAGTTTTTTTAAAAGTGATACGACGTCGTGTCGTGTGAATCTACTACGAGCAAGCGACATTCTCACAATGATGCGTCGTAGCACTCGTAGCACGATGCGACGCAACGACTTATCATCTAATTGTGTACGAGCCACTTGCAATTGGCTCTTTGCCATTTAACAATACTTTAGAAATGTTGATCTTCTAAAGCAATACAGTGGCTGTCTTTTGTTAAAACGATCTAGTTACCGGTTAACTATGCCACCCATTCTCTACGTATTGAGCGAATTCAAAAAAGATTTTTGAATCACTTGACTTATCTTGAGGGAATGGCCCGAAGAACTTCATACGACAGTGAGCTCAAACATTTCGATGTTACGAGCCTTGAAAAGCGTAGGGATAAATTAAATCTTTCATTCTTTTATAAACTCCTGAGAAATCAAATCGACTGTCCACAACTCCTTAGTAAAATTAGATTTAATGTGCCTTACAAATACCCAAGACACGAAATTAAACTGTTTAGCGCACCTTTTCGAAGAACAAAGCTAGGTATGAACTCTCCCATATGCAGATTCATTCACCTTTATAATTCAAACAGCCGGGCTGTAGATGTGCACAAAGACAGTTTGAAGTCATTTTTGGGAAATTTGCCGTGAAACAAAGCGTTGCTGTTGAAAGCAGAAAGTTGAAGGAGAAAAACAATTTAGTATTTTAGTACACATGTTCTCTTTTTTTTTTTATTATTTTTTAATGTAAATGTAAAGCTAATCTTTACTTTTTTTTCTTTTAATACGTGCATGTGGTGTTAACCTATAAGTGGATGTACATTTAGCTATAAGACCGAACCAATGTGATTGTATCATAATATTAAAATGTAACATTCGTTGGTTAACCAATAAATAAAATAAAAAAAATAAGGTGTTAATGTTTTTTTTTAAATCTTGTCTGTATTCTATCACTGATTCTTTTAGCCAATATCTGCCTCGAGACTTCAAAAAATTCCTGGAAAGGAATGGAAAGCTTAGGATTTGGAAAATGACCACATAAAGTCAAGGAAATGTACTCTATACATGAAAAAAAAAAAGTCTTTTTTGCCAAAACTTTATAACAAAACACCTACACAAGAAAGCATATCAGTATTCCCTATCTCAGCCTTTCAAGCCTGTATTACCAGCTACATAATCAATAGCCTTTCAAGCCTGGTCTTACAGCATAATCAAAGTTCATAATCAAAATACAGTTACAGCATCAAAAGCTGCAACACCTATTCCAATGTTCACGTTCGCTCCAAGTAGATACTTCCCCGGTCGAGCTCGGTGGGGCTGGGTGGCTGGGGGCCGGGTGGCTTGGCGGCCGGGTGGCCGGGTGGCTCAGCCCCCTCGGTGGCCCGGGCGGCCTTGCCCTTGGCAATCGATAGGCGCGCGCTCAGCTGAGAGCGGTAAACACTCCAGCCATGATTGTTTCTGACGTACTCTTAACTCCGGTAAATATCAACTAGTATGGCGTAATTTGTTAAATATAGTGTGTAAATGTACATCTACTAAAATATTTCAAGTAAACTAATGAAAACTAACCATACATCTACCAAAATATTTCAAGCAAATTTATGAAAACTAACCTATACTTAGACTTATAAATAAAGAACTGACAGAATATTATTCTTATTGTTCTGAAAAATCAGTAATCTACGTGTATTCTGAACGGCACATTCCACGAAATAAAGTGAAATTTTTAATAATTTTTCGTCTCTCGGGTCTGTGATTCAGCAGAGCTTTGGATTTAGTTTGGTAAATGAAATAAAACGAATCTCGAGAAAACAACAGGGCGGATTTTCATGAAACTCGTGTTAGCTGGGGTGATGGATGACAGCAGTCTCCCATCTGTACACTTTTATTTAACTTATTTTTTACTTTTGAAAAAAAATATGTAGAGTTTAAATTTCTGAACAACTCTAAGGACATACCATCGTGTAGAATCGGGAAAAATATTTATATAATAATTAGAAGTTTTAAAATGATGTCTTTGCAGCTGTTTGCAAATAAATGAAACGGATCACGCGTTTTCATACGAAAATCCAATCGCAAAAAGGAACATACGTTCCGTTCCGCACATCATGTTTAATACGTTTTCCCCTCCTTTGTTTGTTTTTTGTAAATCGAAGTAACTTTTTAAATATTGTTTACGTGGCCAATTCCGAAAACTTTAAGTGTGACCTATGTAGAGCGGTAGGCCACATAAGGATTTGGTAGTTTGGTAGACTACGCCAAGCCTAGCTTGCGACTCTACAAAATTAGTTCCTATCAATTTATATAGCATCATTTTTTCAACTGGGCTGGGTATGTCGGTCAGATCTTTGAGGTTTAAAGAATCCTCGAAGCCGATTCTGATAAAGACACAAAATAAATTATTGGATTGAAACAATTCCGATCCGAAAATCGAACCAGTTAGGTTTCAGAAATAAAATAGTACTTAATCTGTATTGGTGCATCATTCCCTACCATAAGTTTCGTATGTACCAAAGTTAGTAATTTGAGTAAATGCTACCTTTATAGACGGTGGGCATTAAACAAATAGACAAAACCTCATTTGATAAAAGAGATAAACTTGTCGAAATTCTAATTATCGCCTAAAAATAACTATATCTCGCCTACAACGCGTTAGACAGGGGCGCACTGATTGTACTTAGGCGTCATGGCAAATGAAACATTTAGAAGCTTACACTTCGTGAAGCCATTTTGGGTCCGGCCGCTGCGCCCTCGATCCTCGAGGCTCTCGGCCGGGACGCCCTCGAATTTCATCATATGTTACGACTATTGAAATTCGAGGACGTCCCGCCCGGGAGCGTCGCTGATGGAGGGCGTAGCGGCCGGACCCGCAAATTTCGCTTTTGCTTGGGTTTTTAAACGTCGTTTTCTGCACCTATAGAATTAATTGAAGTCTACCTGTTTCTTATAGTTTGTTTTTGATTTCTGTTATTTTCTTTAAATTCGATATACAGATTCTCGGTAAAATTCTGATTATTGTTGATAGGTAGAGCCAACCTTATTACCATAATTTTCTTGTTGTGATGCGAATTACTTACATCAAAACATGTTATTGGTTTATGCCTTCGTTACTTTGTATTGAACCTGTAATTCCTGTAAATATTTACCGGGAAACATACATAATCAAGGATAAATAGACTTACCTAATGAGCCCTTACATTGATTTCTTCTTATTCAATTATTCTTTTGTTGATGTAAGTCTTTTACCAACTTACAACTTGCTCGGTAAGAAATTAAACATCATAGAAATCTGTTTTTGTCTGCTTAGTTAATATGTATGATGATGATAAAAAAAAAAAATGTCTTCAAAAGTATGCCTAACGAGTGTTCTCTTCTTTATTACCGCAAATTACCTATATCTTAAAAAAAAGGTTTTATAATAATGTATGTTTAGTTTCGGCACACGATCAACCAAGAAAGAATTCAAACACACACATCACATTATAGCTCTTTGGTTTATTTACCGTTAATTTTTTATTGAAGTTTTCACTCAACGAGCACTTGTTTCCAAATGCTAACCTATTTTGCTACATGTTTTGAATGTATCTTAGAAGTTTCTTCTTCTTCTTATCGTTTCTGTAGGATAGATGGATCTGTACTCCAAATTCATGACCAAAACTCAATTTCAACTGTGAGGAACTATGAAAAAGATTAGGATTAATTTTAAAAGCTCGTAAGTTCAAGCTTAAAATGGTTGAATTAATTTGAAGGCAAATGAAAAAACCCGAGCTTAAAGAGTCGGCAATCCAGGGTCCACGAAATTTTTAATTAAAATGACGTCTAGTAGTTTGTCTTTGTTACATGTTATCTATAAATTAAAGTCGCTTTTGTCTGTCTGTCTATAGGTAGTCTGCTCCTGAAGCATGATTCGGATTTTGATGCTGTTCGCTCGAAGTAGTATATTATATTTCCTGGGTGGTTTAAAGATATTATTTTAATTCATTTTTAGGGTTCCTTATTAATATGGCCACTATAGATAGATTCGTCATGTCTGTCTCGCAGCCACGTTATTATTCTGAATCTATAAGAGCTAAACTTTTGAAACTTGGTAAGTAGATACTTAGATGTATTCTGTGAGCCGCATTAAGATTTAACAAAAAAAATAAAAAAACAGTTAATTTTGGGGGTTCCCCTAACTTAGAAATTAAACACAAATTTTTTTTTCATAAAATCCATCCGCGTGGTGTGTTTGTGGATAGGTCTTCAAAAATGATGATGTTTCAAATATGTTTACCGTCTAGCTACATCGAATGTTATGTCTGAGAAAAAGTAAGTAGGTCGTATTAATTTTTTTCAACTTAGTTCACGGGCGGCCGATAGTAGATCAATTTAAACCTTGCTTTTTGGTATGTTACTTATGAATCCTCTTTCAAGTTTCCACTAGACGAACACTCGTCTCGGAATGCCACCTATTTTATTTTGTTACAATGTTATCAGGAACTATGAAAACGATTCAGTTTTGTACAATAAAATATTTCAAAATAATATTTCAGTAAACTATGTAACTAGATACATACTATATTGAAGGAAAAAAAAGATAGGTACCTACTTAAAACTAGAGATCGCCTAAGCTGGAATGATGAGCCCCTCCACTGCATCTATGCATACAAGCAAGCACTCTTGTTTGCGGAGATGCAGTACTTACAGAGGCGCGTCATTTCAGCTAAGACGATCTCTACTTAAGTAGGTATGTTAAGGTTAAGGTGTAGGTCCTAATAAGAGCGTAAGTAAACAAAAAACAGCAAAATCATTTGGTTGCATAATGGTCCGTGGCTTTGCTACACGTGAACTATTTTATTTCGAACAAAGGAACAGGTTCCTAATAACGTAGGTATCTCGTCAGGAGACGTCAGAAGTTTTTTTTTACCCGCGGGCGCCGGCGGATCGGTCGATAGAGGCGCAACGAGACGCCCTCTCCCTTCCCCACCCCACCCTCCCCGCAGCTTCCCCTGACCTATATAAACGGGGATGGGGAGGTACACCTACACAAACGCACACATCGACAGCGCTGAGATAATTTGTGTACTGCCGCGCTTGTGTGTGTGCGCTAGGGCTGACAAAATTTGGTATTTTTGTTTGTTTTGTCAAGTATGTTCTACATCTGGCGTCGCTTATATAACGTCTATACTTTTGTAACTTTGTATTTGATATCAAACGAAGAAAGAGAATCGGACGATTTACTGACTCTTTGCGGATATAAGTGGGCTTCCATAAATAATCAATAGCACAAACTAGATAGGGAACAGGTTCAGACGGGTAACTTCCGTAGCAAAAAACTCGCCTTATGATCCATAGAGATTTCCGCATATGAAGATTTTGATAGCTTTTTTTTTTTTAATTGTTTTTTCATAATGCGGCAACGATGTTAACGTTATAAATCCACAAATAAATACAAAAAGGTTTTATGTTAAACCTTTGTTATTTATTTGTGGATTTATAACGCTTACCGTTATAAATCCACGTATATCATAGGTACCTACCTAAATTCTGCTTGTTTTCTTTGGAAATATAAATTGGGTATAAATTAAACAATTTTCACTTAGTATGCCTTTTATTTCTTAATTTTGATTAATATTTAGTAAATGCTTTACGCTGCATACAGGGCAAAATCGTCTTTTCCAATCTACAAACATCCGTACCTTGAGATTTTTGTTTATAATGTTGCACCAATTGAACACAGTTAATCGCAGAGTTAAATCAAAACAGCTTTTCGCAACTACACTTTTGTGTTGCTTACAACCCAAAGAATCATATGAATGCTGATGAATGCTTGGACTGAATTTGATGTTTCAACTCTTTTATTAAACCCTGTTGATGTGGGCTATTTTCTAAAACTTGATTGTCTTCTACAATTATGTTTCCAAACAATCTTACCGCATTTTCTGATGGGTAGGTAAGTTTATTTTCTTTTAAGCATTTATATTTTCTGAAAAAAATATAATTGTTGACACAATGAAATAAAAACCAACCTGACAATACTTGACACAAATGACAATCAACAAAAGCGTAACCTAGGTTACAAACCAAAGACAATCCTTAGACTAGAAACCTCATCATCCGCGGGAGGAGGGGAAGCTACCATTTCCTATAAAAGCATCCATAGACAAGCTTAACCTTAATGCTATTATTTTTTAAAGGAAGAAAATCGGCCGTGATCAATAGGAAAAAAAATATAGACAAAGGATCCATTTTCGAATGCAATGCTTAGGTTAATAGGTTACTGTATCATTCACTACCAAGATTATAGGGTAAAATATTTGGATTTCATATATTATTATTCATGCCTATATACCTACTTGAATCCATAACAGTATAAAATGCTTTATTAATAACAACTATGTTTATTATTTTTTCGTTTATTAGATGCTTTCCCACATGTTGGTTGTCTCACAAAACAAGTAAGTTAAATGAAATTTTATTTAAATCAAAAAACAACAAATTTTATTTATTACCTACTCAGAGGATACTCGAAAACTCTAGACCTGTAAACTAAATCAGAGTAGATACTAGCACAAAATAAAGCCATATGAGAGTAGATATCTATGTAAATACTCCTAGGTAGTCTAGGTCTACTCCGGTAAACAAACAAGATGGCGCATAGATGGCGCCAGCGAGGCACACAGAAGCGTCACGCGAAAATAAAAACAGTAAGTTATCTCCAAACCAGTTTCCGATATTACTTGAGATTTTTAATCTCAGTCCTTTGTTTTGAATGAAATTAATCAGAATTCCTTTTCTCTAAACGGTATTCTTTCGACATCAGTTTCCACAATATAATCCAAAAGAGGACCCGTTTAAGATAAAAAAACAAAGAGAAGAAAAAAACCTACCTACCTAGGTATTTTGAAAACCCAAGGTGATCTCAGTGTGAGTTGTCCCAAATATTATTTTTTATTAGAAGGCGTTGCATGACCCAAAATTGATGCTTTTCGAGCTGATTGTCAACTTTTTAATTTATACATTGCAAGTACATCAGCATCAGTGTTTGTTCAGGCGATTAGCGTCTAACGCGATGACGTGATCCATGTAGGTAAGAAGTGCGCAAGGTGAGGTGACCAATTTCGCACGTAATGAACAAACCATTTTGTTCGACAAATAACCGTGTAAGCCGGCATCGTAATTCGCACTCAGTATCGAGTCATAACGCCTGTTCCGCAGCAGTTTATAAATTTATCAGCAAAACACCAATCGGTGTAGTAGGCAGCCAGTATGATTACAAACATTACACAACAAATCGATTTGTGCTGAGTATGCGCGTTTTGCTTTTTCCGGGGTTTGATTGTGCATTTACCTGATTGGTGGTTTCCAGGATCAGGATGCGGAATCACTCGCGGCGTGAACTGCGCATTTGTCTCCCAGAAGCAGTTTCCAGAAAAGGGCGAGCGAGAGGGACCAGCCGTCGCGGCGGCGCGCGGCAGAATCGCGCGGCCTCGACCTTGGCCGTCAAGCCGCGCATGCGCCCCGCCGCCCCCGCCTTCCCCCGCCAATTATGTCATTATGTGCCGCGGCGTTGGCTGCTGTTATGTTGCCAAACACAGTCGCGCTCGGCTGGAGCTGGAGTTAGATTTTGCCTTAGAAACACCATGTTCTATATCAGTCACTTGATGCTATTATTGCATGTTTATGACCGTTTTGCATACTAACTGTTGCTAGGCATGCTGAAACTGCATTAGCTACGACAGTGTAGCTGTTACTGAGGGTAGCTAGCCAAAAACAAACTAAACTTTGTCTGGGTATTGTAAATACTAGAAAGAACGGTTTACTAGTACATGGTAGCTGATCTATCAGATTACTACTCTGCCCAAACTCCTGCTTGACTTCACAATTCACAATAAGGATCCAATGCGTCTGAGTAATAAAACACATCATAATTTAATTATTATGATGGTCTGTCAAAAATATTTTATGAAAAAGCGTTTGTACGAGTAGTAAATCAAAAAACCTGAAGATGAGTAGGTAGGTAGGTTACCTAAGTAGGTACAATAGTTTTGTCTCGGAATGTCAATTGGGCTTAAACCATAATCCTAACTATCATATTCATTTGTATTTTTGTCTATAAGTAATAGTAATAATTATCAACAAATATAATACAAAACTCAGTGGTTGGCAACAGTTAAAGTTAAGCAAATTACATGAAGCAACTGTAATCCAAAACAGTATGGCAGCGACATCTAGTAGAATGAGTTCTACAACACTGTTCACGCAGTCAGATGTCGCGTGTCGCAGTGAGCTCACTCAAGCCGGCTGTTTTCGGTCAGCCCTAGCGTTTCACCCATGGCCATAGTTAGTTTCGATGAGAACGTACAGATGGCGTCTTGTAGTAAATTTACTATTTTTTACTCTAGCGATGAGACCGCCTTAATTAAACGATGGTTTCTTTATCACTACAAAATAAAAAATAAACGTAATTTAAATTCTAATAAAACACATTCATGAGGTACCATAGCGCAATGTGACCAAACTCTTCGTTCTATGGTGTAATGACCAGATAGACTATGACGTTGGTATTCAAAAGTATGTTATATTAGTTACTGACTGAATTTATTTGTACTGTGGCATGATGCTCCATTTTTCATTAGGTACCTTTTCTCTTATGCAGGTCATCGGTTTACTTATTTCAATTTTGTCATTTCTTGCATTTGTTGTTTGTTGATTAAAATCTTTTTGAGATAGGTCTAGAAAATATTGTTTCAATACATGTTAGAACGTTTACTACAATAATCCGACTGACGAACTTCAAAATGAGTAAGAATAGAAGAGAGTGAAAAATAATTGATTTCATTTATTCATTACAATACAATGAGTGATACAAAAGGCGGACTTAATGCTGTTAAGGCATTATCTGCCAGTCAACATAAAATAAAGCGGAGCCAATTAAAGTATGGGATTAATTATTGAGTCATCCCATATTCGAAGTTCCTTGGTCGGATAGTTTACAAACAAAAGTGATCTATGTCTCTGAAGTTCAACCACTTAAAGCCCAAAATTTAAAAAATAATAACTTCTAAACTATTGGTTTTCGACATCTGATATTTTTTTAAATGTTTTTTTATGATGCCCTCTATCCGAAAAAAAATATTTTGGTTACTTTTTTTTAAATTACGGTCAGTGCAGAAATGACCCATTCTGAGTTTTAGCGACTTGCCGTACATGATGTATACATTTGAAAGTGTTCCATTGGTTGCATCACTTCAAATTTTTGCATAGACTATTATCATACTTATGGACAGTTTTCAAGATCATAAACAAATCATAAAGTGCACAAACATTGCAGTGGTGATTTTTTGAAAATTGTGTTAGTTTTTGAAATGGCGAAAAAATACTGTCGAAAATTAAAATAAAAACAAATTGTCTTAGAAAAAACTCAAAACTCGCACATAATATGGTTTCTACATTACTATTGTACAGTTATGCCAAATTTGAACTGATTTAGTGCGATAGTTTCTAAACAAGAGTGAATTAAGTGATTGGAGTTGAGAAATTTCAAAACAAACTTGAAAAAATCATAACTTCTAAAGTATTGATTTTCGCGGAACTAATGTTTTTTTTTAAATGGCTTGTTATGATGCTCTCTACCTAAAAAAAATTTTTGGACCACTGTCGCTGGGCCACCCTGTATTTGTAGATAGACCTAGATTATCATGTTACTTTAATAGTAGGATGCAGGTAATGCGTGACTGAGTTCTGAGTTTTAGAATATAAAAAAAAATATAACAATTAATGTATCTATAGTTCGCACGGCGAATGATGATCCCTTTGACGTTTCAACTGACAGTTCACGGCAGATTTTCTTCCTTTAAAAAATAATAGCATTAAGGTTAAGCTTGTCTATGGATGCTTTTATAGGAAATGGTAGCTTCCCCTCCTCCCGCGGATGATGAGGTTTCTAGTCTAAGGATTGTCTTTGGTTTGTAACCTAGGTTACGCTTTTGTTGATTGTCATTTGTGTCAAGTATTGTCAGGTTGGTTTTTATTTCATTGTGTCAACAATTATATTTTTTTCAGAAAATATAAATGCTTATAAGAAAATAAACTTACCTACCCATCAGAAAATGCGGTAAGATTGTTTGGAAACATAATTGTAGAAGACAATCAAGTTTTAGAAAATAGCCCACATCAACAGGGTTTAATAAAAGAGTTGAAACATCAAATTCAGTCCAAGCATTCATCAGCATTCATATGATTCTTTGGGTTGTAAGCAACACAAAAGAGTAGTTGCGAAAAGCTGTTTTGATTTAACTCTGCGATTAACTGTGTT
The DNA here is from genome assembly GCA_950022985.1 of Udea ferrugalis. NCBI lineage: Eukaryota > Metazoa > Arthropoda > Insecta > Lepidoptera > Crambidae > Udea > Udea ferrugalis. Next base: position 8,754,469 of record OX465533.1, read on the forward strand.
CAATTGGTGCAACATTATAAACAAAAATCTCAAGGTACGGATGTTTGTAGATTGGAAAAGACGATTTTGCCCTGTATGCAGCGTAAAGCATTTACTAAATATTAAACAAAATTGAGAAATAAAAGGCATACTAAGTGAAAATTGTTTAATTTATACCCAATTTATATTTCCAAAGAAAACAAGCAGAATTTAGGTAGGTACCTATAATATACGTGGATTTATAACGGTAAGCGTTATAAATCCACAAATAAATAACAAAGGTTTAACATAAAACCTTTTTGTATTTATTTGTGGATTTATAACGTTAACATCGTTGCCGCATTATGAAAAAACAATTTTAAAAAAAAAGCTATCAAAATCTTTATATGCGGAAATCTCTATGGATCATAAGGCGAGTTTTTTGCTACGGAAGTTACCCGTCTGAACCTGTTCCCTATCTAGTTTGTGTGACAGTTGTAATAGTGATACGAAGCTATTTCAAACAATTTCGATAAAATACAATTTTTTTAGGAAAATGTCAAGTCATTCAACATAATAAGCAATATTTTTTTATTTTGAAAAAAAGATTACACGCATTGATGGACAAAAGTAACAGCCTTATTTTATTTTATATTGCTATAGTTTAATTTGAATTTTAAAGAATTCATAATTGTCAGCTTCATGGAAAAATATTCAAAAGGAGGCCACAGACCTACCGTATTTTTTTAATTCAGTCTGTCACGTCTTGTCACGGATAGCTGCAGTTCAGATTCAGATTTTGAAGATCCGCTTGAGCCTGTATCAGATTGAGATTGATAAAAATAATATACAAACTGAAAGCATTTGTTAAATTTTTCCAACAAATTATCGATATTTTGTTTATCGATGTGTCCCTTCTTAGTCGATAACAGCTGGCCGACGTAACTTTTGCAGCACGTACCATTTACACTTGCATTGATCTTTTTTCCATTATTTACGAACATTAAGTAACATTTTCTTAATATTCATCTTTATAATTTACAAATGTACACAATTATGATTTTTTCTATTTTTTAATGGACCTCTAAAGGATTTGTTCTGACAGGACGTCTGTAAAACGTTAAGCGCTAACGAACTGTCATAGGGATCATCATTCAGCGTGCGTAGTATAGTGATAAATTGTTTTTGTGACACCCCTAGTAATATTTTCTAAAACGCGTTCAACTAATAATCTCTATATTCAAAAATGGATTGCTGTTCGTTAGTCTCGCTAAAACTCGGGAACGGCTGGACCGATTTGGCTAATTTTGGTTTTGAACTATTTGTAATGGTCGAGGGAAGGTATAAAAGGTGAGTAATCGTGAGAAAATGCTGGGAATATGGTAAAAATCTCAATTTTAGTTTCCTCTTAGTAAATGTTACTACCTGTCACGTGACGCTAAATGTTTGACAACAGAACGAAGTCTGTTGGGACAGCTAGTACAATATGGAAAAGTCGAAAAGTCATCTCATACAATGCATATTGTTACTATGTTGTTTAAGTTTCGACTACATAAAATAAGAATATGACTGGTATTCGTTTAAAGCTTTATTTTCATAAGAGTACTATTTACATCTTGATTTAATACCTATACTACACTTACATAGAATTAATTTTAACTCTCGACTTACAATTCGCTTGGCGAAGTGTGGGCTTTTAAATGTTTTGTTCCCCATGACGGTATCAGTCAGTGTTCGCAAGACTCCGCCCGTGGTACTCCGTACCACATACCATAACTTAATTAAACATGGCTAAAAGCATACACATAATTTTACTTTAAAGTAAACTTAAATCTAGATTGTGGTTTATCAAAAATTAAGTCCCAGGCAATCCATGAAGTTTTTATGGTACCAGCGGTTGGCGTGAACTTTACCACGACACAGATACCTGAAGTGTATAAATTCAGAGCGTAGAGGTAGAAGTTAATTCGTAGCGTTACAAATTAGACATTATTTAATTTAAACTAACAAAATTGGAGCTGAGTAAAGATTTTTAGCCAATTTTCACTGCGACTATAGTAAAACAATAAGACTTAGTTTTTTTAACTACATTTTGGAAGAAAAGTTAATATTTTCTGGCAAATTTTCCCGTAGATATCCATTATTGTTGTATACTTCTTTACTCCTTGCTGCTGAACTGGCAGCGATGTCTATCTCGCTTTTTTGGTTTCTTGATGTTCTGAAATAAAACAAAATAGAAGTCTTCATAGTCTTATCTATACTTTTAAAATCCATTGTCCTACTTGACGATCAATGCTCTCAGCCCTTTGGAACATTCTGTTTATATATTTTTTCATCACAGTATAAGTTGCTATTCGAGTTTTTTTTCATTACTGAGTCTACTACACAGGCGTGTAGGTACTCATTGTGGTCTTCGGTGAGGGGTACCTGAATTGTATTCTAATCTTCTATCTAATTCGCTTGTGTATAGCAAACTATAATCATGATATCATTCTTACTTTGGTCTGATGCATAGCAGGAAGAGATTGTTGACTGGAGCCTCTGCCAGAAGCCAGATGATTAAAGCACAAAGGGTTCCGACAGATATCACGCCTATCGAAGATATAAACTGAAACAAAACAAAAGAAAACTTCTTTAACCCTTTGACGCACAAAATGGGTACACATAAGTTTTTATATTTATAACTACGTTATTTAGTCTCTCATAAGGTAATTTGAATATATGTTCAATAAAAAATAAAAAAAAACCAATAGATTTTAGGAAATTACTTGGGACAAATGTGTCCCAATATGCGGTAAAGGGCATCATTTATCATTTTGAGGGGTACTTACTATTATAGCAAAATCAAGTTTTTTCTGATATTAAAATACAAAATTCAGTAAAATAATAAGAATTTAATTAATAATTTCATGAATGGAACCCAGCAAATAATTTCTTGTTGCTGTGAAACATAGAGTTACATAACAAATGTCACAGGTATTGCTGGTACGATTTTCTACTCCACTCTTCGCACACTACACATAGTGGAGCGCCGTAAGGTTTATACCTCGGAATCCAGGGCCAGTCAATGAATCTTAATATAAACCTCGAAAATATGATTTTAATAGTATATAGAAAAATGTTAAAAAAAAAAAAATCCGCGCTCTCAATTTTTTTTTATTATTATAAACAATTATCAATTTTTTGGAGTTTTCATTGATTTAAATTATTCAAAAGTCATATTTTGAAAAGAACAACTATTACAAACTTGAAAACTTGATCTTGGATCTTTAGGGCCTGCAGGTCGAGGTTGAGGGGCGCCCAGCTTAGAGGAGTTAATGTAACAGCCTACGCCGACGACACCCTTGTCACAGCGGTTGAGAGCTCCTACCGAGATGCGGCAGTCTTGGGCACGGCCACGGTGGCGCATACTGTCGCCAAAATGCGGAACCTGGGCCTGAAGGTCGCCCTTGAAAAGTGCGAAGCAATATGCTTCCACGGACCGCGGCGCGCGCCCCCTAGAGGGTCTGGCATTGTTGTTGGCGGGGTCACGATTAGCGTGAAGCCCACACTAAAATACCTTGGGCTGATACTCGATGCAAGGTGGACGTTTGTGCCCTATTTTGAGAGCTTGGGCCCGAAACTGCAGGCTGCGGCTGGCGGTCTGTCTAGGCTCCTTCCTAATCTGGGTGGGCCAAAGTGCTCGGTCCGACGACTGTACACCGGTGTCGTCCGTTCAATTGCGCTGTACGGTGCACCCGTCTGGGCAGATGACCTGGCGGCGGGCTGCGTGAAGTCGCTCAAAAAAGCGCAAAGAGTAATGGCCGACGCTGCGATTGTTCTGGCTGGAGAAGTGCCATGGCACCTAGAAGCCCGCTCCCTTGCCGCTCTTTACGAGTGGAAGAGGACTGAAGTGGCCAATGACAACCGCATAGCGCCCCGGGAGATGGAAGGGAAGCGTGACGAACTGCGCCAAGTTGCTATTGCAAAATGGACTGACCAGCTAGAAGAACCCACAGCTGGCAGAGACACAGTGTTGGCTGTAAGGCCTATGCTCAAAGAGTGGGTGGAGCGAGACCACGGGCACCTCACGTACCGCCTCACCCAAATGCTGACGGGCCACGGCTGCTTTGGCAAATACTTGTGCCACATTGGTCGGGAGCCTACAGCCGTGTGCCATCATTGCGCTGACCCCCTGGACACAGCGACCCACACCCTTGCTGTGTGTCCAGCCTGGTCCGAAGAGCGGCAGGACCTTATTGCCTGCGTCGGCCAGGACCTCTCTTTCCCCTCGATCATTCGAGCGATGGTCACCAGTAAAGAGAGGTGGGATGCTACTGCTACGTTTTGTGAAGCGGTACTTGTAGCGAAGGAGGAGGCTGAGCGTGCGAGAGCGGGAGGCTCTACTACCATGCCGCACTCGGCGCACACGCCGCCGTAGAAGGGTGGACGACCAGTGTCCGCCATAATATGTTTTGCAGGCCGGGAGCTCGGGGGGGCTCCCAGCCATTGCACTGCAGACCCAAGATGATGGCCGCCTAGTTCCGGGTGGCCTCTCTTAAGGCGCCAGCCTAACGGGCAAGACCAGCCAGGTGTCGCAAATGCTATGCTCACGCTTCTTGTGGCCCTGGACAGAAACTGGTGCGAGTGGAATAGTCAGGTTTTAGTGGGTATTCCCTTGAAGTCACTTTCAGGGGCGAGTCCCACACACGGCCCGCGGCTTACCCTAAGCGCGGGTCATGGTGCGTAAAGGCATTTCCTGACTTAAAAAAAAAAGAAAAAAAAAATCGAGATCGGTCAATTTTTTCTTTTTAACTTTTTTATTTGAGGTTTTAATAATGCAGTCTCATACTTGATATACAGATTCATTGACTGGCCCTGGGTTCTGAGGTTTGACCATTTTTATGCCTTACGGCACTCTAGATACTAACACATCGTTTACGTGAAGATTAGTTTCATTTTCGTCATTACGTGTAAAGGTAAAGACTGTTTGCGTCCTATATTTTGAAGTGAAGTCATAGAAGTGGATGGCAAGGCATCTTTATGTATAGAAAAATTGCCAATCATAGCCCTAGCCACAACTTGTCGGTATTCAAGTGATGAAAGTAAATGCCCTTCTATGCGATGTTGCGCATTCATCATCATCATGTCAGCCGAACGACGCCCACTGCTGGGCTTAGGCCTCCTCCAAGGATCTCCATAACGATTGGTCCTGCCCTTCACCTTGTGGAAAGCCTGCCCACGGAACGTCGTCCGGTACACGGTCGCCATTTTAGAACCTCTCGCCCCAACGGCAATCGGTTCTCCGCGCTATGTATCCCACCCTATCATACCATATATCTCAGATCCAAGTCCCACCATTGCTTAGGTGGTTCAATTATAGCTTCGGAAAATCCAGAAGACCAGTCATTTTTACTAGAAGACATGTACACTAGTGACAATGACTGGTCTTTGTCATCCAAAGTGAGTGCAAGCGACACTGAGTCAGTAGTTTCAGTGATGAGAATATTTTCCTCGACTTCGCAAATGGCCAAACGGAAAACCCTATTTTATTTGCGCGCCTAAAGCTAATAAATGTAGTGTTTAGAACGTGTGTAAAATCACAGACCATGCATAAAACGTTAGGGTAAAATATTAATCAAATTGGCCTTTTACGCATTTTGGGACAATGGCGTCCCCTACTTATAATTTCATATTTTAGTTACTAAAATGTTACTTATAACGACAAATAATAATTCTAACATAATTATTACTTACCACTCTTATAAATTATTCACTAAACAGTCACTGAGTGCAGCAAAAATTTTATATTAATAATTTCTGAAAAAAGTCAAAGAAGCGCAGCAAACTACTCAAAAGTAATGTGATGTTTTTGTTTTTATATTCGCGCGCACATTTACCAAAGAATGTAAAAAAGCAAAATACGTTAGGATACAATTAGTACGCATTTAGTTTAGTTCTTAATAATGCTTTGTTTAGACATAAACACAAATTTAATTTTAGGGACAGTGGTGTCCCATTTACGTCAAAAGGTTAATTTTAACAACTTAAAATGGCAGTAAAAGCATAAATGAGCCTCGCTAAGATAAACCTGTAAGCATATTTTATTCACATAATGTTCAGTTGTTGGATATTGTCGGTCGGTGTAATCTGTCGGTGTTAATGATATTACAATATAAAAGACGTAGTTGGTTATGTCAGTACTGACGCGAAGACAAAAATTGTCCACGGGGTACGACATAGTTTATTTCACTGTTTTATAACGTGTGAACAAGACAGTACGATTATTTACGAGCGTAAAAAAGACAGAAACATGTTGCGAAGTGTCGTCTCAGACTGTCAACACAGTCAATACTTTGCTCAATAGTACGAATCGATCTGATTCCAGGTGCCATTTTTTTAGCACAAGTAATCTACCTATTTTTATTGTAATAGTACATTGTTACACGAGGGGTGAAAGTAACTTATTTAGTCCCGAGACGGGGTTTGGCGCCCGGAACGAAGTGAGGGCGCCAATAGTTCGAGGGACTAAATAAGTCTTTCACCCGAGGTAAACACTGTGCTTTTCATTACAAATACGAGGAAAGTACACACACCACAGAAAAGCTGTCGTAGTAGACGGAGTTCCTGGCGATGCCGACGTTGCGTATGATGATGATGGTGTGTGTGAGGTACAGTCCGTAGGCCAGCCGGCTCAGCGGCACCCACGGCGACCAGCTCAGGAAGCTGTTCAGCAGCGCTGGAGTGATAGTAAGTAGTGTGTACATTATGAAGCAGGGTTTGTATTGTACTCACTAGAAGACCAATAATAACAAACAAAAATAACAAAAGGTAACACTTTAAGAGCTTTGAGAGCCTAGTGCGAGTTTCCTCAATCAAACAAATCGTGAAAGTTAACATAGACCAATAAACGGTTACGTCCACCGGCCACCAGTCAGGGCCATAGGAATCGCTCTTCAGTCTGACCGAGGAACCTCGCACTAGGCACTCTGATAATTAACTGTTATTCCTGCAATCCTCTGGACAAAAACTTGGGTTTGGTAAAGTAGCTATTTTTAAATAGGCAAAATAGCGCATAGTTAATAGTATTTCATTCATTGAATGGTTGGTTCGTATGCAAACTACGAGATGGCAACTATGAAATTTACCTAATATAATTTAATTATAGTTCAATTTCCTTGCCGTTGACTTTCTTTTAATTCTTAGCTAAAGGCTTCAAATATTTTTATGAAAAACGTCTAAAAGAATGGTAAAGCTCGTGGCGCGTGCGTGGTGACTACTGAGTTCGTAGCGCGTTCGTAGCACTGAAAAGCTTAGTAGTCTAACTTAGTGGAGTTTCTCGAAATGAAATATTAACTCAGCTCTTTTGAGTTGCCCTTTTTGTTGATTTTAAATATTTGAACTTAATCAAACATTAATGAACTAATTGGTTAATCTTGCAATATCTGAAATCAATCTTACAAATTAAGATATTTCTACAAATTTCACTTACGAACTCTCCCAAAAGAGCAGCTCAGTATAAGTAGACAGGTTCCAACAGCCCACACGGGCCTATTGACTGCGGCGTAGAAGGCGCCCTCTATCTCAGAGTACGTTCGCCACAGGTAGGACGTGCCGCTGACCATCACCAGCAGCATTATAGCCAGCCCTGCGCACGCGCCGATTGTCGCTTTACTCTGGAATGGACACAACAAAACGTTATAAGGAGAATCACTTTCTATTAATTTCACCTAATCTTTTATCGTCAGGAAGTAGGATTTCAGAATATTTTGCACTGCAGTAGGCTCCTAATAGGAGCCTTTATTTATCAGGCTACACCTAGACGAGAAAATATTTGGAATATGTTGATATTTGCACCCACGGCATAAAAAAACCATTGTATTGTACAAAAACCGGCAATTTTTTTTTTCTTATGGCAATCCTGAAGAATTTCCAAGAACTGTTCAAATTAGTTGTAGGTAATCGAGTGACCTATCTAGAGTTTACGGTTGAACCACTCATTACGGACAACCCTGTATAGTAATAATGAATAAAAAAACAGTGCATATTCCCTTTCATAATTCCACCTGTGGGTCAAAGTATAATATGTACGCGGACGACTCTAAAATCTATTAAAACATAAAACTGACCCTGGATAACACAACTTTGTTCTTCATCTTAGTGAAGTAGAAGCCGGCTAGAAACCCGACGATGTAAGCGGCCGCCCGGGTGTGGCTCTTGATGTAGGTCATCTGAAACTGCTCGTTTTTCCGCGGGTCTGACACAAACCTGTCAAAAGTTTATTGTAAGTCATTAAGGTCCTTCGTACAGCTTCGTAGTACTCGTAGGTACTGATGTTTTAAACCTATGTCGCGAATATCTTGTAGCGCAAGCTCCGTATCCATTACGACATTGAATCGTAAGAACTATAGTCCGTTAGCATTAAAAATGCAGTTATTTTCAAAATTTAATTCTGTTGCACACAAGAAACGATTTGCTTGGTTAGAGGGCGTGCTAGATCGAAGGAGAAGTAGGTATGAAATTACTGCATTCTTAACGCGATAGATCACTTTGGTCCATAGTGGTATAGTCATAGTGGTCATATCCTTTAGGCGATAATTGCTCTGACATCTTGAATGATGTATCGACATTTGTGGCGACGATATATACGACATGTCGCGCGCGATTTAACTCACTGCGACGAATGACAAAAGTGTCTACGACGAATGACAAAATGTCGGCGCCGAGTGAATGTGTACGAAACCCTTTGAATGGTAGCTCAGATATGAAACTAGTCGGGTATTAATGATTTGCGCAGCCTTATTTACGAAGTGTCTGAAAAGTACCATACAAACTCAAGCGTAAACCTAATTGCATTAATGAGCTATTGAAACAAATCAATTAAAATTGATAAAGATCAAACAATCTAAATTACTTAATGGTCACACCTTTTAATTAGATATCTGCATGGAACGACCTCGTTGAAATAATAAACAAATTACTCAAATCAGGACAATGGGTGAACACAACCAAGGAAGTCACGCAATCCACCATCGGCCGTACTGCGGAAAAATACTTAATGAGGTCTCAACAATGGCAATGTGATTATTTTGTGATAGATGTTACGAAAGTTCTAGAAAAGTAGGTACAAGTTTATTGAAGTCGTAACAATGTAACGCAATATCTTCAGCACTCCCTATTATTAGTTTGATAGGACTGTAATACTGTAAATCATATTTTGATGACTGCTAAGAGAAACGAATAAAATTACGGTTGAGAATTAGTCATTCTCAAGCGTAAAAGTTAGTATGACTTTGATTGAACTAATTTAATGAAATCTGATTACCTAAGTGAGAGCGTTGTGGCCCAGTGGCTTAAGCAAGAGTGTTTTACGCCAGGGGTCAATTTTTAACTCCGCATCGTAATGACACAGCCTTTCTACCTCTTTATTATTATAATCATTGTTCGTAACCGTATGTGTCTGTGTAAATAAAAACCCCAAAAGTTATAGATAATGGTAGCTGGCTAATGCAATACGAGCATGTCCTATTCATTTAATGACGTAACGGCCCTAGACGTCACAGAATCACAATCTTGACTTTTTAATTTAGTTATTAAATAGCCTAGAATCCGTAAAGTTTAGTCAGTGATGTGGGAGAAGATTATCAAAAAGATAAATAAAAATATAAAAATGGATTGCTGTTCGTTAGTCTGGTTAAATTTGGTTAATTTTGGTTTTGAAATATTTGTGAAGGTCCAGGAAAGGTTTAAATTTAGTGAAAAACAACAATTTGGTTTTCCTAAGCAACCATTTCTACATGTCAATGATTGATAACAGAACAACGTCTGTCGGGACAGCTAGTCTTTATAATATAAAATTCTCGTGTCACAGTGTTTGGTGCCCAACTCCTCCGCAACGATTGACCGTTTTTCATATTATGTATGTTTGTTAGGTCTGAGAATAGGTCGCAATCTTCTTTTATAAACTAAAGTCCAAGCGTACAAAGTCGCGGGCCGCCGCTAGTACTCGTATAAAAGTATTAGATAGAATGAAGCCGGAAATACCTATGCTAATATAACTAGATTGTCTACAACATAGGCCTTGAAAGGATATTAAATAGTCCCTTATGACTAACCTACGTTACTGCAATCTTTGTTGACGTCAACAGCCTAGGTATGACATGGAAAATGAACTTGGCTTAAAATTTATAAAATGGCGTAGCAATTTGAAGAAGGTAATCTTAGAAGAAAAAAATAAAATGAAAAGCAAAATTTTTTTTGAAACAACATTATTTGATTGCTTCAAAATGCATCACAAAAAATATTCATGAACATCCCTAAAATATGAATATTCTAATCCCTAATTTGAATTGATGTAAGTTGGCACCTACACAAAGTTCTATGAAAAATTATATGTGCATTTTATCAAATATTTTCTTGTTAATGGCAGTTTCCGGATACCTGAAGGATTTGTCAACACAAACCAGTTATTTAGATATTAAATAATGTTCTTGTAATATTGTGGATTATAGGTATAATTAATAATCTTACATCACCCGGAGTAGGTATATCTCCTACGACTTAAGTTGCCAATTGAATCTATTAATAAAAACCGCAACCCTATCTACTTTTAATAATGATTATGATTCATTTCTCTGCTGCACGCGACTAGCTCGATAAGTAAACATACGCATTTTAACATTGATTAGGACAAGACATGGTTCATTTGACTCGTCACAAAATATCTTACTTGCTTGAGAAAATCAATTCTAATTCTACAGTGATCGAGTCGTATGTTACTGAAATCCTATTTCAATTTCGTATCACTATAGAATTGCTCTTCTCAAAAACTTTAGATACACTGGGTGGCCGAGAAGTTGAAGTTCAACGCTAAAATTCCGATTCCTTATAGTAAGACCAATCACCGCCATGTATGGTCTACAATTTGCACGCAAAGCCTTCCTACGATTAAGTATCCATTATTTGACGCCTGACATGCGGGTGAAAAAACGATGTCTTTTCAGACCCATTTTCAGTGCTTTAAGCCACCATTTAAAATACTGAAAATAGGTCTTAAACTTTATAAAATGCAAAAAATCTGCCATCGTCCGAATCTTACATTGTGTGGCGTGATTAATATGTACCTATCGTGAACAAAAGTGGCGTGTATAGTGTCATCAGCGCACTTTATAGTACAGTTATCCACAGCTCAGGCATAATAATTTAGACGTTCTATAACCGTTCGCAGGTAGTATGGGTGTTCGTAGCCATGGAAGCTCTGCCTATACTGGCAGATCGGTGATAGTCTGTACGTGATGAAACACTAGAGTTTACAGACAACAATTAGCATTTAATCCAATTAAGCAATTACTAACTTTAATCATTGTCTATAATCTCAACAGCATTGAGCACAACTTTGTTATGAATGAATTGATGGTGTTGTTATTATTGGTCCGGTACCACCTTAAGATCACAATATCCTCATTTCCATGCCAACACAACAACATGCCTATACACAAGGTTTTTGACGTATTTTTCCCTAACAAATAATTTGTCATTCTGAAAAAACTAATAAAACAAAATACATCCAAAACAAATGAGTTCTTTGAACTGTAGAATATGATGCTTAGCATACCAATTGCCAACTTTAAATCAAACCAATTTGAAGGATTAACCCCCGAGTTCACGACCTCAAATCATGGTTGACGAGCTCAATGTAGCTGCCCTTTTCAGTCCTTACCCTTTACGTGACATCATAAGGCTGAAGACGTGAAAGATTGAAGACACACTACGTAACTTACTCGTAAGTAAAAAGTTGCACTGCCTGTAGTTTGTTGACGTAGTTGATGACTCCTGGCGTGATGACTGACACGACGGCGAGGGCCGCGGCGCAGCAGGCCCCTAGCAAGCGCCAGCGACGGTACACGGCGAACGCCACCACCGCCACCACGAAGAAGTGGAAGTCACAGGGGATGTACCAGGATATGACGAGGCACTGGAAATTACTTGTATTTTCACTTACTGAGGCTTGCGAAATAATTTACTTAGATACTTAAGTACATCTACAATTACTCTATGTGCATGAAGTTTATGATCAAGATTGTGACACGAATAAAATGTAGGAATTAGGACATGAAATCACAAGTAGTGTATGTCTGGTCTCAAATTATGGAAACCTGAACATTGAGCGAAGGTACAATCATACAGACCTAGCATAAACATTGTTTCTTAAAACTATTATACTAGTGTGGGAATAGTGCCCGCTACTGTTTTCAGGACTGAATCGTTAACATGTTGGCTTATGAATAAGGGGGAGGGTAAAAAAGGTAAAAACCTTCGACCCTGGCGTTTCGGGGATGCTTTAGCAATAAAATTAGAGCACAAAGGTAAGCAGCGGATTGGTGACGCCTGTGATACATGTCCATGAGTGACGGTGATAGATGTTTATCAGATGACGCTCAAATTATTTAGCTCCATCTCTCATAAAGAAAACTGGCTGAATATTGGTTGCTAGTAGAAATAAGCAAATATGAGACAAATCACATACAAATGGAACGACCGTCATAAAAGATACTTACACTGTTATCAGTATTGACGTAGTTGCTGATCATAAGGAGGTTCAGCCACCAGCTCTTCCGGCAGATGTCCGTCTCGTTCTCCACAAACCGGTTCCAGAGCGGCCCGGAGCCGGAGTAAGGGAACACGGCGGCCAGATAGAAAATCACTACGGCTAACGCTACCACTAACCTAAAATAACAGAAACTCATTTAAAACTCAACAACAATGTTTTTTTCATTTTATTGGACATTCGAGCCACTATCATCCAGCCCTTAAGTAAGATTGTGCTATGGGAACTAGACAATAGATAGATATACTTTAATATTATTATGTTCTCCTAAATACATTCTTAATATTCATTAGAAACACCCAGACATGCACACATAGGTACTCATGTTTGTACTGGGCGGGGAACCAAATCGCAACCGCTCGCTGGTGTGTCTCTCTCATTATGGTGAGGCGTCTCAACCAGAAATCTTTGATTTGGTTTAGATGTTTGACCAAATGCGATTTTTAAAAGAAGTATTTTTAAGCAGTAGATGAATGAACAATATCAGGAGTGCGATTTCTCTTAATAAATACTACTTAGCTGCCATTGGCTTAACACATACAAAATTCAAGCGCTTCCGCAGAACAAGCGATTTACTAAAATTAAATGAAGGTCGCCGAATTGTTCTATGATTCGGATCTGAATTGCCCTCCTAGTACGTCCAAATTGTAAGTACTTTCAATAACTTACCGAATGTATCTCTTCAATAAGATTAGAAGGATGTTAGGTGCTCTGTCAGAAGATGCCAACCCTTTGGCTACGAGAAATCCAGATATGACAAAAAATGTGTCCACGAAGACATCGTCGTGGAGAACGAACATTCCCAGTACTGATAGTGCATCCTAAAAGAAAAAAAAGAAAAATGATCAGTACGTACCTGTGGGTAAAATCTGGAATAGGTAAGTTACTTGATATTTTTGTTAACCACTACGAGTGGGTACTGCTGTTAATTTGATAATTTCGACACTTTTACTCGACTTTAGGATGAGAACGGGATCTCAACCCTTATTTATGGCCATAGTTAAACTTTACCCCCTTATAAAACGAATGGTTACATTCAATTAAATATCCCATCTGACAATGGGATCACCTGACCTTAAACCCCAAGTTTTAATAAAATAAAGTAATGATCTATTACTTCATCAAAGATGAACAAACGTGCCCAATATGCCGTTAGATGACATTAGGCCCTTGGATGCTTAGACGAGCATTGCTGCTCTTCTGCTGAATATATCCTCATTTATTTCTAATTATAGTTAATTCTATACTTTACGACAAAATCAGTCTCGAGACCACTTTTATTTTGATTTATATTCTTCATTCATATTTCAAAATTTAGCTGATGGCGCGGTTGGGCTCAATTCAAAAAGGCCACAAGTCATGGGAGTCAAATTTGACATCAGTTCATACATAAGAATGCACTTAAGAGTCAATATCAAAGTGCTAGTTACGACTGACGTTGCCTATTGCACTTTACTTTTCAAAGACTTACATGATCAACTTTAATTCCGTTACTTATTGGTCCAGAGTTCATCATCCCAGCAACGTGGCACATGGCTATGAAGCAGATAGTCAAGTATCTGATGCCGTACACCACCTCGATGCCATCTCTATTCATTTTTGTGAGATCCATCAAGTTTTCCCGGAGACAAAATGCTTTACAGATTTCATATGCTGAAATGAAAAAATCATAATCGTGATTCTTGATATTAAGTTAAGATAAGTATTCTTTATTGCACAAAAATGAATTTAACATGGTTCAGTGAAAAGACAATTATAAGTATAATTCAGGCGGTCTTATAGCTACAAAGCGATCTCTTCCAGACAATACCTTCGGTAGAGGATTATCTGCAGGAAACAGGGAGTTGGGCTGTGCAAAGAAGATGAATAAAAGAAAAAAATACAAAATTGGAAAAAAACTAAAGATATTTAATTATCTTAATGTAACTGCATCAATGTAATAAATATACATCAAATTGTACCAAGTTTTTTTGGTCTTGATGATCTTGGCAGAAACGAAAACAAAAAAATGATCCTTTCGCGAACTCTTTGATTTTGAGTAGAAATTAAAGCCACAGTCTGTCACGAAGTATACAGGACTACTATCAACAAAACCAGTCAAGTTACAGTGTTAAAGTAACAATACTCACATAAACCACGGTTACAGGAATCCTTGTTTCTGCGATTTATGATTGTGCAAATCAGACAAATCAGGAACAGGGTTCCTGTCAATATCCTGTAACAAATTAACACTAAATTATTTTAGGATGGTTATCTACCGGCAATGAGAGTGTGAAGTCTTAGCTTCATATAGAACACACTCATTGAAATTCTTCCTTTTTAGGTAATAAGGTTCAATAGAATTTGATCTTTGTTGACAGAAGAATAAATAAACATATATCCCTGGACATTATTCCACACAGCGCCATCTAACCTTAAGATAGAATTATAGCCCGTTTTTATGGGATACTAGACAACGGATAAACATACTTAAATACTTTTCCTTCTGTAAATACATACTTAATATACATAGGAAACACCCAGACTAATACAAACAGACATGTCCATACACACAAATGTTTGTATTGTGCGGGGATCTAACCCGCGAACTTTGGTGTAGTAGCCGACTTCCCAACAATTACACCAAATCGGTCGTTAAGTGAAAGATAACAATGTACCTATAGGGAGGTGCGTCCAGCTCCCTCGGACGGTCAGCCCTCTGACAGGAATCGTTGCCAGCACCGCGCTTACGGGCCGCTCCACTGAGCGCGGCGTCCATAACTACATCACACAAGCGCCCCGTGTCAGGTACGTAAGAGGACGTTTTGGGGTTTGTTGCTAGAAGACCGATAGGCACGATATCACACGTACAAGAACCCATAGAGAGGAGCGACCAGCTCTCTCGAGCGGTCAGCCCTCTGGCAGGACTCGTTGCCAGCACCGCGCTTACTAGCTGCTCCACTGAGCGCTGCGTCCATAACGTCATCACACAAGCGCCCCATGTCAGGTACGTAAGAGGACGTAGGTTTGGGGTTTGATGCTAGAAGTCCGATAGACACCATATCATACGTACAAGAACCCATAGAGAGGTGCGTCCAGCTCCCTCGGGCGGTCGGCTCTCTGGCAGGAGTCGTTGCCGCTCCACTGAGCGCTGGGTCCATAACGTCATCACACAAGCGTCCCATGTCAGGTACGTAAGAGAACATAGGTTTGGGCTTTGTTACTAGAAGACCGATAGACACAATATCATACGTACAAGAACCCATAGATGCGTCCAACTCCCTCGGGCGGTCGGCTCTCTGGCAGGAGTCGTTGACGGCGATGCGCGGGCGCAGGCCGGCGGCGCCGAGGTGCTGCGCGCCAGCACCGCGCTGACGGGCCGCTCCACTGAGCACTGCGTCCATAACGTCATCACACAAGCGCCCCATGTCAGGTACGTAAGAGGACATAGGTTTGGGGTTTGTTGCTAGAAGACCTATAGACACCATATCATAGGTACAAGAACCCATAGAGAGGTGCGTCCAGCTCCCTCGGGCGGTCAGCTCTCTGGCAGCACTCGTTGCCAGCACCGCGCTTACGAGCAGTTCTACTGAGCGCAGCGTCCATAACGTCAGCATACAAGCGCCCCATGTCTGGTACTGAAGAGAATATAGGTTTGGGGTTTGTTGCTAAAAGACCGATAGAAACCATTATCATACGTACAAGAACCCATAGAGAGGTGCGTCCAGCTCCCTCGGGCGGTCGGCTCGCTGGCAGGAGTCGTTGATGGCGATGCGCGGGCGCAGGGCGGCGGCGCCGAGGTGGCTGCGCGCCAGCACCGCGCCCACGAGCCGCTCCACTGAGCGCGGCTTGCACGACGTCGGCACGCATGCGCCCCATGTCAGGTACGCAAGAGGACGTAGGTTTGGGGTTTGCTGGTGAACTAGACCATATCATACGTACAAGAACCCATAGAGAGGTGCGTCCAGCTCCCTCGGGCGGTCGG
Organism: Udea ferrugalis; assembly: GCA_950022985.1. Lineage (NCBI taxonomy): Eukaryota > Metazoa > Arthropoda > Insecta > Lepidoptera > Crambidae > Udea > Udea ferrugalis. Next base: position 8,770,977 of record OX465533.1, read on the forward strand.
CACTCTGGCAGGAGTCGTTGACGGCGATGCGCGGGCGCAGGCCGGCGGCGCCGAGGTGGCTGCGCGCCAGCACCGCGCCCACGAGCCGCTCCACCGAGCGTGGCTTACACGACGTCGGCACGCATGCGCCCCATGTTAAGTACGTGAGAGGACGCACATATGGAGTTTGGTGCTGGAAGAAATGTTATCTGTTATTCAATACGGCAATTAAAACAGTTTGCAAATGGTAAGTTTGTTTTTTTAAACTCAAGTGCTCATTATCTATTACTTTTTTTACGGGGAAATGGTCCTATTCACACATCTAGCTAAAGAGTGGTTCGTTCAATCCAGTGGTCGTAATGGACAGGAAAATCTTTTTGAGTCATGATAAATTATTATCCTTACATCCGTTACGGTTTGACAAAAACTTAAGAGTGCGCATAAAGCAAAACTACCAATCTTCTTCTTGATTGTACGTGATAAATACTAGATGAAATTTTATGAATTTATTAAATGTTACGCTTCATTATATTTTCGAGGGTTGTGTTTGATTAAAAACATAAAATAATTAAATTATCTCGATAAAAAAAAATCACGAAGTTACGTCTGATTTTCCCTTTTTTTCGTTTTATACTGGACATGGCAATTACTATGATGCCAATTTTTTTATAAATAATTATATTGAAAAATAAGTAAGGGCTATGTCTAGCCATTTTTTAAAATTACTTTTAGTTTTGGATTTATAACGATTAAACACTTTTGGCACTTAATACGTTTTGATTCCGCGGAAAAAGTCATCTTCCGTCGCACGTTTGTGAAGCTTGACACATATTTCTATTTCACACATCAGTACCCATCGCTCCGTTGAGACGAGAAGACTACGCTCAAATTCTTAGCTGCTCCGAGTTTCAAAATAAATAGTGAAATGGGGAAAAAGAAAAGGACTTAGTGAACGAGAACTAAAAAAGTTACAAACTGCAAGGATGTCTAATTGTCGAAGGTATGTTGTATTGTATTTTAAGAGAAATAAATTCATTTGAGTCGCTCTAGTAAGATGACGTAAACAGATGGTGTAAAGTATATGCTAAGTAATCACATGACTTTAGTTGGTCTCTTCAAATAATAGGTTGATTTCGAAGGTATTTGTTTCAATCCACCAGGTATTTATTGTAAGTAAATTATTTTCAAATAATATTTAATTTTCAGAATTGCTGCATCTCAAAATATTTCACAATCTGACAGGTGTGATCAAAATGAAGTTGTGGAGGCATGCGCGTCGTCGACTATGTAGGTTTCTTTAAAAATAGTATCCATACTTGCTTTTCCATCTTGGGATATTTTTTTTAGTAAAGTTGAAGCTGGCTGAAACAATAACTAGTTACTACGACATGAGTAAATATACTAAGTACTGTGTTTATTTTACAGAACAACATTGAATTTGGAAAATGTAGACCCTAATAGACAGCCTATATCTACAGACTATTGTCAGTCAGAAAAAATACTTACCGTAATGATTACTCGAGGAATGAAGAGAATACTCCAGAAAGGTATCCGCCTAAATTCTTACAGTACAATCGATAACATTTAAACTAGCGGAGACCTGTCATGAGAAAAATAACGAATAGGAAATAGTCATTTGAAAAATAACGTTAGATAATTTCTGATAAAGTTATCACTTTCCAAACCATCCTGTCTTAAATCAGTAATTTGAAAGTAACAGACGCCGAAATTAACCATTTCCCGCATACTTTTTTGCCTGGCCGCTGCTTTGCACTCTCCTGTAAATATATAATAAATCCGATCAGTTGAACGGAAAAGGGTTGATTTGGGTGGGGTGGTTAGAACTGCAACCACAAAACGCATGAGCCGAGCGATATTTTGACTCAGAACGCCACTTGCTACGAGTACTTTTATGCTTAATTGCAAATGACTTTCCTTATAGTGGGTAATTTGTGCCTTTCCGTATAAATATGGCTTCCGCATTATTTTTTTTCTACTGTGTCATTTTTTAATTTTAATTTTGTAAATAGCTGAACTTTTCAATTACAGTTCATTGAAGCGACGACGCACTCTAAGTAGTCGTTTTCTGGGATCCACAAGATTTGATCTACATCGATTACCTCGAGAAGGGTAGAACAATAACAGGGCTTTACTATGCCGATTTATTGGGCTGATTCGACGCCGAATTAAAGAAAAAACGACCCCACCTGGCGAAGAAAAACGTGCTGTTTCACCACGACAACGCACCGGTTCACACGTCTGCCGTTGCCATGGCCAAATTGATCGAATTGCTGCCCCATCCACCGTATTCTCCAGAGTTGGCCCCTTGAGACTTCTTCCTGTTTCCTAATCTGAAAAAAACACTCGCCGGGAATAGATATGGATCAAATGAGGAGGTCATTGCCGCCACAGAGGCCTTTTTTGCAGAGTTTGACAAAAACTATTTTTCGGACGGGTTAAAAAAGTTTGAGCATCGCTGTGCTAAGTGTATCTGAAACTGAAAGGAGACTATGTTGCAAAATAAATTGCAACTTTTCAAAAAAATTCCCTTACTTTTTGTAGGCTAAGTAAGTATTTATTGAATGACACTCGTATAATATGCACATACTTGAAATAAAGATGATGTTTTTGGCATTCATTTTAATTTTTCATTCACCTTTCAACGCCTTATAAACCAGATACAATTGAAAATATGTGCGTGTGCATTGGGTGAGCACCCTCTAAAAATTAATAAAAATGTTCTCACCATTTAGTTGAAGGTCTAAAACAATTGTAAATGTAATCTTGCAATTTGTAAAACGATGTAACCGAAGGTATTTAATGAAATGTCTGCTCACCCAGTTCTCTCAAAGGATCAGCCGTATCTCCGTATGTAATGACTTTACAAATACCAATAGTGTACTGAATTTCAGTAAAAATCTATTCTGACTAGGGTTTTAAAATTCAGTTTCACAAGATCCGTAATAAAAAAAAATACAAATGATTTCTTGTGCTCACCCAATCCTCACGTTATTAAAAGGGCTGATATTTTAGCGAACTAGCAATTAAATGGCATTCATAATTTGTACTGTTTTGGTTGACTATGAACATAATTTTGTAAAATTTTTGTAAAATATAAAACAAACCACTATCACTGCGCGTTCTTGAGTATATATTTTTTTAAAGTGCTCACCCAATCCTCTTATTTTCGTAAAGTGAAAAACGTGTATACCTCTTTGTAACTAAACTTTGAAGAATAAGTTAACATGTCAAATTTAGTCAAAAAAAATACAAAATGATCATGTCTATACGTTTTTGATATTTTTATTTACTTCAGGAGATATACGCAATTTATTGTTTGTCCGGAACTCTATAGAGTAGGGTAGGGAGTAGGGTAGGGTATGGTGTTCACACGTTACAAAATAAAGTGACAATACAACTAAAACAGTACAAATTATGAATGCCATTTAATTGCTAGTTCGCTAAAATATCAGCCCTTTTAATAACGTGAGGATTGAGTGAGCACAAGAAATCATTTGTATTTTTTTTATTACGGATCTTGTGAAACTGAATTTTAAAACCCTAGTTAGAATAGGTTTTTACTAAAATTCAGTACACTATTGGTATTTGTAGTCATTACATACGGAGATACGGCTGCCCCTTTGTAAGAACTGGGTGAGCACACATTTCATTAAATAACTTCGGTTCCATCGTTTTACAAATTGCAAGATTACATTTACAATTGTTTTAGACCTTTAACTAAATGGTGAGAACATTTTTATTCATTTTTAGAGGGTGCTCACCCAATGCACACGCACACATTGAAAATCTATTATTATAATCGCTGACAATCGCGCCAGGCGGGATATGACCCTTTAATTCGTGTTCAGTTGGTGGAGGAGAGTCAAACCACCCCGTCATGAGTTCTCACCTTATCGTTGCGAGGGGGCTTAGTACTGGTGGTAGGGTCCAACCGCCGGGAAGCGAATAGAAGGCGTGGCAGTGTGGTGGACTAGCCACCCACTCGTTGAGGCCCCTAAGGGCGACACGTGGGGTTGCGGGGCCAGTGCGGCCTGCAAGCGCCTTGAGGCGCGTAGTAGCGGCCGCGGGGTTTTGGTCGGTAGCAGTCCAACATAACATCGTCGTCCCCCCGGGCGGCGAGGTATCCATGAAGATTTCCCCACGAAAAAAAAAGCCGGGTCAAATCATGACCGGGGAGCTTTTGTTTATAAATATACAAATGCGTCCACCTATTAGCGTCACTAATATAGAACAAAGAACGCAAAAAAACCCGCTTGTGTATTTACTCTAAAATATACATTTGATTATATATTTTATATATTTTTTTTTTAGTATATGAAAATAAGTCGGGTTTTCCTTCCTGACGCTATAACTCCAGAACGCAAGAACCGATTTCCACGGTTTTGCATTCGTTGGAAAGGTCTCGGGCTCCGTGAGGTTCATAGCAAAGAAAATTCAGGAAAATTTCAACAGAAAAGCGGGAAAATCTTTTTTCATATACAGCTAAGTCCACGCGGACGAAGTCGCGGGTGGCTGCTAGTATTTAGTATTTATTGTGAAAAAATCAACTGGTGACAGAAAGACAGTGTAGTCTACGTATTAGGGCCCTGTTTTTACCTTTTGCATAAAGATCCTTAAAAATAATTTCAAAGATGAGACTACTATCTACAACATAACATTCAACTTATATACAAAGTAAAATTACGTACATTAAAATGTAGGCAATGTATTCACAAGAAGAATGCCTACTGTGTTATCTGATTGTTTTACGTATACTACGGAAGCTACGCGTTGAGCGAGCGAGAGAGATGTATTGTGGTTTGGCGGGCGATAGTGTTCGCAGAGAGGGGGGTGCGGGTGAATTTTATAAATTTGCTGGGTTTATACGCACTCTTAAGTATCGCTGTATTTTTTTTCATAAAACAACTATTGTTAGGAAATGCGTTGTAAAAGGGGGAGTGAGTAAAATTCGACCACTGGTTTGATCCATAAACCTCAATATCCGATGTTTATAAGCGTGTTTTTAAACGTGCCTTTCGAAGCCCAGAAATGCCCGAAAAATACATAACTTAATTTCGGGTGTACCCCACTAGCGGACATGACGTGTGCTCCTTAATATTGTTGTCACTGAGGCACTAGTACCTACACGAAGTTTTAACATCTAATCTTCAAAAAGCATTTGACGTTGTCTCTGTCCCTATTCTTGAAAGGAAACTTGAATCTGTAGGTGTTCGAGGGGTAGCTCTTGATCTTTTCAAAAGTTATTTGCAGGGGAGGACACAGAGGGTGAAAGTGGGCCAAACAATTAGCGAAAGGACCAGCATTGAGTATGGCGTCCCTCAGGGAAGCGTTTTGGGCCCTACGTTGTTTTTGGTCTACATTAATGACCTTTGTAATATGCAGATCATGAATGCAAAAATCTTTGCATATGCAGATGACACCGCTGTTGTCTTCACCGGTGACTCGTGGGGAGAAATCAGTACAAGAGCTGAGCAGGGTCTTTTTAAAATCAGTGAGTGGCTAAACGCGAATTTGCTAAAGTTAAACACCCAAAAAACAAATTACGTGTGCTTTTCAATTCGCTGTAACACACTACCAGATGATTCTTATGAAATAAGGATACACAACTGTAAACACTTGCGGTTGCAAACAACCTGTAACTGCCCTGTAATACAAAGAGTAAACAGTGTAAAATACCTTGGCGTCATGATTGACCAGCGACTCTCGTGGCATTCACATATTGATTTGTTAGTGGTGAGACTAAGGAAATTAATGTTGGTCTTCAAAATTCTCAGACACGTAGCCACAAACAAGTTGCTAAGTCAAATTTACATTGCCTTGGTTCAGTCTGTCATCATGTACTGCATAATTGTTTGGGGAGGGGCTTTAAAAACGAAATTCTTGGAGGTAGAAAGAGCACAAAGGGCGTTACTAAAAGTAATGTTGATTAAAAAACGTAGGTTTTGCACGGAAACTCTATACTCTTACTTACAGACTTACTCACGGTCAGGAAACTTTACATTTTACATTCAATTGAAAAAACACATCGATCTTTAGCTTACAACCCAAAAATCGCACAAAAAAGAAGGAAACACAACGTGATTATTACACAAAAAACACACACTAACTTTGCGAGTATACAATGCTTGCATCTTTCTTCACACCTTTATAACCGCATAAAGAAAATTTTAGGAATTTACTCAATGACGCAACGGGAATGTTAAGTTAATGTCACAACCTGGTTAAAACAACTATGCTACAACGAAACAGAAGATCTACTTAAATATGATATGCTATAAATTACACAACACACACAACAAGCATATACACACACACGCACACACACACAGACACACACACACACACACACACACACAAACAAACAGATATAGGTACTTTATTTTTGTTAAAAGTTTTGTAATGTAGGTTAAGTAGGTAATAATATGTTTGCTATGGAAGAGTGGCTCTTTCTAACACAGGGGCCTTGGCACTTAAAAGAAAGAGCCCACCTCGTTATTTGTTATAAGTTCTTAGATTTTGAAAATAAATATTTTTTCATTTTTTTTTATTTTTTTTTCAATCTATGATATTACTATACTAACCTACAAACTCACTTGTATGAAATCCAATGCGTTCTCATACGGCTTATTCTCCTCAAGCCGCTTCGTGGTCACTGAATCAGTCCTCTCCAGCGAGACCTCAGCGAGGCAGTACTGCGTCTTCACTTCAGGATGGGTGTCCGCCCAGGGCGCGCGCATGCATTGGTCGAAGTTGCCTAACTGGTGCCGGTTGCCTGACAGCAGGCCTAGGGGTTGGGATGCCACTGAGTCCCATTCTGTTGAACGTGTTAGCTGTTAAGGCCATGCAAAAATTTACACACACTCTCACAAGAAAGAGGTCAAAACACAAATAATGTTTCGGATAGACGTCTTTCTACACAATACAATTTGAAGGTAGAACCTTTAGCTAGGACTCGAACTTACTGGTTTTAAATAAAAACACCCCCGAAATTATTACTCCAACCTATAGTTTTACATATTACAAGAAGGTAAGGCAATCTTATATCAACTCGAATGTCTAAATCTCGTTTACATTCATAAAGAAATGGGAATTATTGGCGGCGGTTGCTTTTTTTCTTGCCCCTGAATTTTATATTTTCACAGAATGCACCTCATCCAGTTTCATACTGAAGCCAATGAGTACCATTTTTCCAACTCATTAAAAAACCCCATTGGTCCAACTTCAACTTACTATTCATATACTAGGTGATCAGCCCCGCAGTTTCAAATAGCTCAAAATATCAACGCAAATAAGTAGAACATTTGTACAAACAACAACAACAACCAAATGTTGTTGGTTCGGGCAAATTCACGACCTCCGGGTTAAGAGTTCAATGTTCTAACCGCTACACACTACACCATTTTTCTGCCTATTAATAGGTATAGACCTATAGGCAGAAAAATGGTGTCTAATTTATCACACAACTACCTATAATTTTGAATAATAAAAAACGGAATGGCTATTTTCCTGGCTTCGCGAGCCTTGCACATCTGGTTCATGACCTAATAAAAAAGTAATCTATTAAAGTTATTTACATTTTTAACAACGCTTATAACGAGCAATGAAGCAATACATACCCCAAACTGCCCATAGTGTGAAGTTCTGTAAGCTCCGAATCAAATCCAACGTTTCGTTCAAACACGGCACTTCGTCACTCGTCCAGTTCTGAAGTTGCAGGCCGACCAGCACATCTTCCAAATAAATATAATTACTTTGCACTCTTTCTGAACCGCCCGAACTTTCACTTGACTTTTTACGCACAGTAACTTCGTCTGTTGGTAACCTAGGCGTTGTTCCTGTACTTTTTATACTATTCGTCACATAACCATACGTCAGCGTTAGAAAAACGCTTAACGACACTACACTTAGCAGCATTGTGGAAAACTGATAATAAACTGAGCGGAAAAAAACTGTTGGCTTTATAAAAGGTTGTTACAACTAGTGATGTAAATCATCCGTAGTAGTCTGCCAAACCGGTACGCTACGGTAAGCTACGTAACGCTACGTAGCGATAGTAGATTACTTTTATGAAGATTTTTTTAAAAGATCACAATAAATCTACTGCTTCTCCACTCATTATTGAAGCCGACGATTCAAACTCAATAAATATAAATTTTCGCAGTACATTTTTTATTACGAAATCCGAACATTGATAGAATTTTAATTGTAATGTTAATAAAATTGCAAAAATGATTGATTTATTTCAAATCTAGGAAAGCTACCGCATTTAAAAGTAAGCTAGGTATAACCTGTCTGTAGATAACGAAGTAGTATCCTACAGTTTGTTCCGGTAGGCTACATTCCACAAACAACTCTAGTTGCAACGCATAATAATGCAATCTGCAGTAATATAAGTAATGTGATTACTGATCGATGTTAATTTTATCTGGACAGTTGCCTTTTACGCCTTGATCGCCTTGCCTAATGAGTTCTCGCCTAATAGTCATCATAATGGTTACTTCCCGACCTCAGTTATTGTCACATTACCTACGAGTAACTACCAACTTTCAGTCAAATTGGTTCTCCCATTCTAGAGTTATGAAAGTGTGACTGCCACGACTTTCTTTCATTTTTGGATAGATGTAAAAGTAACAGGGCGATAAAGGCCTGGAATGGAATTGCGTTATTCACACATAGAGATGTGGAGATGTGATTCTATTGGTTGTGAGGGTAGACAAAGCGTGGTGCCTTACATTGATATCCGGACGCGTGGAATAGCGTGGGCCGGTCCGCCGGACGGAAGGGCTCCCGTACCCCCTCGGGAATGGTCGCCGGGCCCCCACCGGAACCGGGCACCACCCGGCACGACGAGCCATCCCGAGATTATGCGCGACCTGGTGGGGCAGCCTCCAGAGGTGGTTAGCCCCCTTTGGGCCCCTGTACTATGCCGCGGGCGGCCAGCGGCACCACCGTTTCTACGGGTCTCCCTGGCCGGCGGGCCGATACGCACCATCCACACAATATCGCCGTAAAGGCTTCCACTGGTCTAACGCTTGCCACGACCACAGTCCCCCTGGCTCCGGTTAGTGCAGTGCTGATCCCGGAACGCGACCCGACCGAGATAGGCCAGGGTCACTTGGCGGGTTTTACGCAACTGCATGGTGGTACCAGCAACCGGTCGACATATGTCTCCCACCTGGAAAGCAGATGACCTGCCACAAGGATCCCTTAGTCGCCTCATACGACACCCACGGGCAAGAAATGGGGCGGTGGATTGTATTCTATTAACGTGCCGCCACCGCACGGCACAAAAACATCCCTATACCTATACAAAAACTTCCCTAACATTACAATGCTTTTACTTGAACAAATCTTGATGAACTGGAAGTTTACAATTCAATTCACGGCCCATTAAAAGTTGTGCAGAAGAGCGCGTTTTGTCACTTACAGAGGCGCACAAATCAACCTTTACATGGGGGCACCTTATGCGGCTGACATTAGACCCATTTTGCAATGGTTTTTTAAAAGTTGTTGTGTGCTGTATACTGTATAATATTTCCATAGCTTAATAAATTGTGGTAAAAATCGGTAGAGTTCGAGATACAGTCGTAAGCGTATTACATGTTATGTGTAAAATATTTTGTTACAAAAAAATATTTGTTTATAGTCCAGTCATTTAAGCTTAAATTAGGTAAGAATCGTGGAATTCGAGATACCCAGCTGTAAGTCTGTAAATACTTGTATATTGACACCCTAAAAGTTGTCTCAAAACCTACATATGGTAGGGTGTACGCAACTATTAAATTTCAAGGTCAAATGTCACAAAAATCGATTTTTTGTAAATATCTCATTTCCTTTGGGTTTTTTGCTATTTGTATGTATTATCAATATTGTAGAATACAAAATTCTCTACAAATTTTGTTTCAAATTTTTTTTCATACGGTGAACCGTTTCCGAGATAGAGGGCGGAGAGCGCGCGGTCACAGCATCACTTCAGGTCAACCGGTGCCTCCGGTCAAAAACTTAAAAAGTGAAAAAATATGAAAAGTCTCGATCATCTTCGTTATCTGCATTACGTCAAGTCTACAGAACTTAAAAAAGCTGTGCAGCTTTCCAATATTCCACCAACAAGTGCAGCTGCTCATCAACATTGTAAAAACAACGTTTATATTATCAAGTTCAAACTTGGTTAGGGCATGATTTGGAACCCCAGGTATGGGGTTGGGCAGTGCGAAACGATTTTCGACAACGTTGTTGTTTTTGAAAATGAGATAATTACAAAAAGTCGATTTTTGTGACATTTGACCTTGAAATTTAATAGTTGCGTACACCCTACCATATGTAGGTTTTGAGACAACTTTTAGGGTGTCAATATACAAGTATTTACAGACTTACAGCTGGGTATCTCGAATTCCGAGGTGAACTTACTTGACTGGACTATTACTATGTTGGAAATGTACTGAGGTTTGACATTGAACTTTAAAATACAATAGTTGGTCGACCTCATCTTGTTTAGGGCATTAACGTCAGCATTCCTAAGTAATGAAATTTATCAGTTTATCTTTTTGAAGAAAATGATACTTTGTTTCTTATTGTTTGTAAACACTTGGGTTTTTATGGGGATAAATCCTTAGTTGGTCGACCTCATCTTGTTCAGTGTATCAATGTATCTTTTTGAATAATATGATTTTTTTGTTTCTCATTGTTTGTAAACACTTGTGTTTTTATGGGAATAAATGTCTTTGAACCGAAGTACGAGTATGAGACGTCTGCTGCCGAACATAGGGTTCCCCCACAATAAGCTAAGTATGTCCTCAGTTCACCTTAAGACATTGCTTCATTTCGGCAATTTAGTTTATTTTCTAACACATAGAATTCAATTCACATGTTCGGAACAAAACGTATTTAAATGGAAAATAGTGCTGGTAATTACCATTTATTATTTACTAACGCCATCTCGCGTGGATTCTGTAAAGCACACACATTGCGCTCGTAGTAAGCGGTGTAGCATAGCGTGTGCTACGAACAAGGTGTTACAAAAACACACAGTTGCGTGCATTTATGGTAATAAGGGTTGGATCAGGGTGGGATTAGTTTTTGAATAAATTACACAGGTGACGCTATGATCACAAACAAACCATCATCATTTTGAAATTTTAATGTTTAAATATTTTACCATACTAATATACTAATCAAGTGTGTGAAACTACCTGACCAACATGGAATGAAAATAGGGTCCATATAAATAACTTAGATAGGTACGCCCTACTTGAAGGTCTTTCGATATGTGATTTGAAAAGCTATCGCTACGACGTCCACCTCTGCCATTATATAGGGTGACTTTGCAAGGTGTGACCAAAATATTAACCCCCTTATTCATAAAAACTTAAACAGCTGTTATAGAACACGATAACTTTTGTATCGCTTTGTCACTGTCATTCTTGTTGCTGCCGCCATTTGCGAGAAAGTGACAGAACACGTCAATAGCTTAAACAATGCGTTAGCGTTGCGTTAGTTTTTATGAATAAGGGGGTAAGAATTTAATTAAGCTCTTTAGAATAATATAAAAACTACGTCTTCATCGCAATTATCTTAAAACGTAGTGTTTTTTCAACTATGCTAAAATGCAAGTGAATAAATGATAGGGCTTATTTTCACACATCATAATGACCACTAAACTCGTACATTAAGTAGTTCTTTACGTTATTTGATTTAGCTATTAATTCAAAGTCGCTGAATCTGAAAAATTGACACAAAAATAAGTTAAACAATTTTGGGGACAACAGCTAGCCTATGCCTACTCCAAGATATGTTCTATCTCTTTAATAAATTGGTTCAGGGATTGAGGCATGAAGGGTTGTTACCTATCTAACGAACAAACAGACACAATTTCTCACTCATAATATTATCTAGTATAAACATCCCTGCTATTCTAGTAATAAATAGCACATTGGACATATTACTATAACCAATGCCACGAGTTTCTGAAGCATTTGGTTGCAATTTAATTGGGTGGTTGGTTTGGGCCCGTTTTTCCGAGCTCCAATAATTTGAAATAGTTTAAAGATTTGAATTTTAAAATTCAAATCTTTATTTGATTTGTTGACTGTGGAAGGGATAGTAAAAAACAGTTTGATTCTTTTAAATTTATTCAATATTTAATAAATATCTACATGAACAACTACATTCACCTAATATTTACACAAATAAGTAAGTATTATAGTGTATTACGCAAAAACAGACAAACATTCTTGATGTAGTACTACAGAATACTGTAAAATAATGAACCATTTGGAATGTCAGATAAAAAGTATTTTTGTTAGGTAGCCAAAAATGTTAGGTAAAAAAAAATCAGCACTATCAGTGCACCTGAGCAAAGCAGCATCTGTCTCGTTTACGATCTAGTGAATAATCATACTATCTTGTTCATACGGTCAAATTATAGGTATGGACGCAGTGGTCAATTTTTGACTTCGCAGCAGTGCTGACATACCTAACTTATCTACCTCTTTTTAATTTAATAGGTTTCATTGTACGTTGATACGCGTTTGTCTGTTTTATCGCGACACAATCTCGTTAGCTCTACACTCCCAAGTAGGTACTTAACAAAGGTAATTTCGGGATTTAGGTTTACTAAATATATCAATAAAACCTAAAAAAGTTACAATATATTTGCAAAATGTATATCGAATGTGCAACAGGTCTAATTATGTGATCAAAATCAGTATTTTTTGTGAAATATTTGAATGTTAATAAATAGTTATTGATTCTCCACGACTAGCTGCGTGGAACTTCATTTATTACACCAGTTTAGTCTTATGTATGAACAGGGGCATTATTACAATCTCTTATAACCTGGGCATCGATTCAGGATCCTTCGAGATCTCATTTGCCGAACCGAAGCGGTTGATATCGGTCGGTATCTTAATTTTTCAATTTAGGATCACCGGAGATATTATCCAGTCGAACCATGACGTCATTGCGTCGGTTACCCTAGTTACAGTGCGTGCTAGTTCAAACCTATCGACAATCGTGCGAGTTGAAAAGGACGGAGCTAGAAGAATACCTCTTTCCTTCTAACTCCGTCCTTTTCAATTTGCCACTAATCGCTCTGTCTGAACTAGCACTTCGAAACGCTTTTCTGACACTTTTCCTAACGTTTGTATTATTTATTTACTTAAAGATATTTTATTTTTGATTTTTCGGCGGATGTGTAGGGTGCATGTAGTGTAATCTTTGCAAATACAGAAAATTTGCTGCATTCCATTAATAGGAACGAAGAATAAGAATATAAATTGTATGAATTGGGAAAATCTGCCGAGACTTCTTCAGAAAAATACCAAATACTGTGTGATGATGTGTGATGATTGTGATGTGATCTTGGAATCTTCTAGTGAGTTAGATGGTAGGAAACAAATTGGATGCACTAGATAAAATAATTATTGAGAATTATTTGTTGAAAGAAATTTCCGCGATTCAAATGGTTAGTGACATCTGTTGATAAATTGATTAACCTAATGTCTATATCCCATGCTTACTCTGACGTTTGAACCATAGTGTGCTTTTATCAACGGAGTTGAAGTGACATCTGTTATCAACCATATTAAATTAAAAGTACTTTAAGAAACTGAATTTTAAAAATTGCACCGCAAATAACTTGCCATCCAGCTATTTAGATTTATCAATGAAATTATTAAATCTTCAAATATTAAATTAGTTGACTGTAAGGTAACCAATTTGTATAACAATCATTTTTTCCAATAATACCCAATTAATCCTTTAATTCCTTGAATGCCCTGACTGGTATTTACAGTCATATCTTCTTTCTACCTTCGGTCTGTGAAATCGATCATCACCGGAATCGATGATGAAAAACTTATCTAAAAGTTTGAAATTAACTATCGTATAGAAATAATATTCCTTCCAAAGTTTGCCGCTTGTTACTTAATATTCCAGCTTCTTAATGTAAGGCTTAATCGCATTATGACAACGTTCTGCGAAATGAGAATTTGGCGCTATCTCGCAGACGCATTTTTAAATACCTATGTATTTGCGAGATGCGTCTAATCCATTTTGCTGTTCTGTAGGAGTCTTCATGGGCAAATATCGCCTGAATCAGCAACTGATGATGATTTTCATGATGAAACAAAACCTTTTTTAACAGGAGGCAAAAATAGTCTGTGGTTCCTCTGGGTATTGACTTGTTTATGGTATTGGCTATCGAGTTTTGCATACGATTTTATGACGATTAGTAGGTATGTCAAACTGACATTCGCACTTGCGTGTACTTTAATTTGCCTATAATTATAGGTTCAATTTATTTACTTTGTGAATAAATAAATAACATTTTGGATGGAAAAAGTGGCAGTTCCAGTTAATAAGTACATTTGAATTCATCGTAACATTTTTCTTGCCTAGTCCCATACAAACTAAATAAAATTAATACGAGGGCCGCTTTATGGGTAAAATAAGTCGGCAAACAAAATAGGAAACACGTTTTTTCAGGTAAATAATTTACAAAACAAGATTTCAGCTATTTCTTGTCGTATGACTAAATAGCGTAAAGGCTTGAACCTAAACAACAATTGAAATAATACAATTCATAACCGTGTTGATCATTTTGCCGTACATCCTGTGTTTTGTTGTGTCTACTTATTGCCTGAGAAAGATTAATAGCTTATAATTGGATGACTTTTTTTCAGAATGGAAACTTATTATGATATTCAAACTTGGGATAGACTGCTTGTATGTGTGAAAGAAAAGCACCCGAAACGGAACTACTATAATCTGAATTATTTACTGAAGTCTTGATAAATGAACTACCTAATGGTTCTTTGCTTCCTCAAGTAAATCAGACACAAATAGTGTTGTTCAATAATACTTACTTATCGGCATCAGTGGGAAACAGACTTAAATATAACGTTTTGTTAGGGGATATTTTTAATTTGTTTTATTTGCAATACCATTCATAGTCATAACATACATCACGACCATTTTCCCAGGCGAGGTAGTCAGAGGCACACTGATTGTTGCCGTCATGATGAACGGAACATTCAGAAGCCCACATTTTGCCAATGAAATTTGAACCCAACGTGGTAGGAGGCGACCCTACCGCCTATATCCGGGTTGCTTTGGTTTTTTAAAGTTGTTATCCATCACCGGAGAGCCAGCCGCAAATTGTACAATGAACACAAAGGTGTTCCGGCCAGTCAGTTCTCTGGACAATCGGGTTCCGAGTCAGAGTGTTTAGCCACTGGGCCACGTAGCTCATAAATACATAGTATCGTTGTTAAACGTAGTATTATAAGGCATTTTTTGTGCGTCGGCTTACTAGGTATTCTGAATATCAGCAGGCGAGCCCAAGGCCTCACCCCCGCCATGGGCGGGATGGAAAGCATTCACCCCGTCAAAAAAAGGCTTCTCTATAATACAGGCGATCTACGATACATATTCGCCATATTCTTTAACTACTGTGACTTTGCTCAGGCTGGTTTCAGTCACCAAAAGCTCGAATTTCTCAAACAACCTACCTCTAGACAACCTAAGAGGCCCTAGTTAGTGTAGATACGCAAACTTGAAACCTGGTTTTTACCAGGTAGGTATTGTGCCAGTAAAATTAACCTTTCTTTTCATTTCTTTGGCCCATTTATACTCATTCATGCATATAAAGGAGGGAGGTGCCCGTGGCGCAATTGTGACAGTGATCGGCGACGATCGCTGTTGTAAATAAAGCAACACACGCCGGGTCGGAAATGGGATGGCATGACCACCCTGACCGAAATTTAGTGATGTGTATTTCAGGCATTTCCTTGCTTCGGTAGGCACGTTAAACAGTTGGTCCCGGTCCCGGACGTCGCTAGATGCCAGTCGTTAAGCCTAGTCAAGGCCTTGGGGCGGTTTGATAACATCTGACATTAAAGTTGCTCATTAACCCTACACCTCTCCAACAATCCACACTAAGCCCGCTTGTTGGAGAATGGCTTGTTTCAGCTCATAGTTGAGGTGAGGCTGTGCCCAGCAGGGGGACGTATATAGGCCGTTTATGTTATACATATAAAAATTATAGAGTTACAATCGATCAATAAGTTATTGAAACAATTATATTTTCCTAATTTAATTAGTTTTTTCATTACGTTTTGTCCATATCGAGTGGTCTGTACCAGTCGATTCATTATCTACAAAAGAAGGAGAAATGTTCGGCCATTCTCGTAATTCTTGTCAATGACGAGTGTGTTGTCAATTGCGTTTAGAAAGTGTAACCTAACGCTATGACGTCACTCTCGGTGTGCAAGTGACGTTCTATATAGTTACTGAATCTCAATATCCAGTGTTACCGTTTAAGGAAATAAAAACACACTTAACTGTACCTTGTAAGTTACCAAATTTTTTGAAAATCAAACCTAAGGTAGTCGTTATTAAGTCACTAACTCCGCAGCACATAGTACCTATCTAACCACACTATTTTGTCCCAACATATAAAACTAAATTCGAACACGCTTTCGAAAAGAGTCTGCCTAGCAATGAATTTTACAGGTCAATAAGTTCTTTCGCTCAAAACTTATAGCAAACTTTGATTAAAACAAAAAGAGGAAGATACACTTTACGTTTTTATTTCGCTTATTTGAAAACTGGGACATGCTTACTCACAATGACGTATGATTGACGCGCACGTACAGTAGCCGTAGTCACTGTCTTATGAGCATGAACGCAACAGGTCCTTTGGACCCGATTTTGTAGCACGCATAGGCAGAGGCCGCAGCTTTTTCTTTTTAGTTAAATCAAAGGATGCAGATAAATTGTTTTTTGTTTGTGCTCAATTTACTATACTCAAAGAATAGATAAGATTTTAAAAAATGTATCTGGTACCACAAAACAAAAAGAAACACAAGAAAAACAAAAATAACTTAACCACCTTACAAAAAGGGATGTAGCAAAATGGTCTCCGCTCAGCAAGTACGATGCAGTGTCGGCAGAGCCCGTCACGATGACTGGTATTCTGTGGATGCTATACTATGCACTGAAAATTACAATGTTGAAGTCTATATTTTCAAATCTGCCAAATTCGGCTACTTTTATATTTCGTCGACCTACAATCTATGCCATTGCCGAAATGGCAGGAATTTGCACATGTTTTTTTTAAATTTAAAATGGGTTTGCGTTTGACCTCAGACTCACCTGATGGTAAGCGATGACGAGGCCGAAGGTGGAACACGCTTACCCAGAAAATGCCTATTCACTCTTGCCTTGAAGACACCAAGGTTGTATGTATCCGGAAACACAGACGCAGGGAGGGCGTTCCACTCCCTAGCGGTGCGGACCAGGAAGGAAGCACCAAACCGCTTAGTTCGGACCGCTGGAAAGTCGACCACATGGGGGTGAAAGCCCTCACGGCGTCTAGTGGTCCGGTGGTAGAAAGTGGAGGGTGGGATCAGGTCATGAAGTTCCTGCGCACACTCTCCGAAATACACCTTATAAAAAACCGATAGACAGGCAACTTTACGCCGATGCTCCAAACTCTGAAGTTTGGTTCCAACGAGCATATCATCACCTATCAGTCTCCTGGCCCTTCGGTCTACTGAGTCCAGTGCATCCAGCTGGTATTTGGCAGAGCCATCCCAAAGGTGGCAGCAGTACTCCATACACGACCGAACTTGTGCTTGGTACAACTGTAAGAGTTGCTCCGGTGTGAAGTACCGCCTAACCTTAAAGAGGATACCAAGTTTCTGAGCAGCGGTTTTTGCTTTGGACTCAATAGAGCTGCCGAAGTTGAGGTCAGACGAAAGATCCATACCAAGGAGCTCGAGGTGGTTGGTTATCGGTATGGGTGCATCCAGGAAAGTAGGAGTCAGATTGAAAGGACTCCGTTTGGCGGAGAATAGACACGCCTGAGTTTTCTGAGTGTGTGACTATGTCTTTTAATATCATTTCTACTTAAAAATTCGTTAGATGTGAAAATACTATCTTTTAATTTTTAGACTCTAATCAAATAAATCTAAGGGAGGAGAAATCCGTTACACTAGTTGGCACTAGTGGTTGTAAGCTATTTCATAATCATAATGAAGTTTAATGATAATTGGAGGTCAATAAGAAAATAATAATTTAGATATGATACACACTTAACTTCGCGTAAATACATGAGTCATCGATTTTTCAGCCACTACACGCCTGATGTTTGATTTCTTGTATGAAATTCAGCGTGTGGAGGATTCTACCTGAGGAGGGGGCAATTTCACTGATTGGTCAATACGCTTATTGTCCAATCAGTGACGTTGTCGCTTGACAGCTTACGGAAACGGTAGAAACTCACTGGGTGGTAGATTGGGGATTCCGACGTAATAATCTGACTTTATGACCATAGCCTCTCGCCTGTCATTAGGAGTCTATTGGCTTTAAGGTCGCTGACATGAGTACCTACATATTTTTATTTTTTTCAGAAATATCTTTTAAAACAGAGCTAGTAACACTAAAATATTCTTTAAAATCTGTGGTCTCGAACCGAATCCGAATAAAATGCCGTTGTGAATCGCGTTTTATAATATCGAAACTCAAGCTCGAGTTCGGGATTCGTTCGAATGCGCTATTTCACCGATAGATCGCGAATCGCCCTCCTGACAGTTTTAGTCACAAGCTCAGCTTTAGAGCTGCATATTTACCGTCACAAGTCGTGTTTTGTGTGATAAATAGTGTCTAAAAAACCTTAATTATTCTTCATTGCTGTAGTAACTTTTTGCATGTTTTAGTCAAATTTTAATGAATGAAAAGACGTAAACTGAGCTAAAACTGAGCTGTAAAAAGATCGTAATGAGGCCTCAGGGCAAACTCCGCTTACAGTTAAGTAAATTAAATCAGATTAAACTAAAACACAGTGCATGATGCAGTACAGTGACAGGGATGATGATGATAACAAACAATTATTTTATGATAGTAATAAAGCTTTTTGAAACTTAAAATCACACAATTTAAAATGTTCAAGAGGACCACAAGGCTTGTCCAAAACTTTGCTTAATAAAAGGTTTCTTAATTTTTCCAAATATTATGTTATGTTAATACTTGGTTACATTTATAATCTTTGCTCTGCTACTTTAACTTTACAAAACGTGCAAAATAAATACAATTAAAATCTATCTATAAATAAATAGTTGCTAAGTAGCGTTTTATAATGTACATATCTTTGGAACGCGTTACGAAGAACACACTGACTAGATTCCACTCGATAGAGATTTATTTTATAATATTTTATATTATACTATCTCTGGTAAATAATACTATACTACTATAATAATTTATATTCAATACTACAATGAATCAATGGTCTTAAATCCTGATATTTGTTATGTCAACTACTTAATTATGATATAATATTTATTGATAAATAGTAAACATTTTATTAACTACGTGTGGGGTTTAGAATCTACTATTTTATAAATTCGTAATTAAGTATTGTAACAAAGTGAATCTACATAACTGTCGTTAATTCTCTACACACTTTATGAGATGGCAATGACGGCACGAATTATATTAGATGCATTATAATAAATTTAATTTTAGTTGCATTATTGAAAACTGGTTCCCAGTGATCTAAAAGAGGATATACAGTAGTGGTTGTACATTAGGATAAAACTATGAAAACACATACTCATAATTAGGTGCTAAAGCCCTCGTTAGCTTTCTTCTCAACTTTTATCATTAGATAGCGAAAAAGACATACAGGCATTGTGTTCAAATAATATGACACACATCAAGTCTTCGTGACGTATTAAAATCATGTCGTTTTGATTTCCTTTCTTAAAACTTTTCAAAGTTATCTTAACATGATTAACAATTTTATAAAAGCAGTTTCAAAATATTTTCTATCACTTATTTGGTGCTATTTTGCTTGGGCCACCATAATTTATTTGAACAACAAATACTTGGTTTGACTATTTTTAGAAGGACTAGATAGTTGCCAAGTAAAGACTAGAGTAATGTTTTTAATGACTTCTTTTGACTAGCATAATATAATATTACTATGAGACCAAACGAAAGATGAAAAATATTCGCATAAAATAATCTTTAGCGCAAACAAATTCCTGACTAGAAAAAAAAAATACCTAACCTACTAATTATATTCTAATATGACTAGCTAAATAAATTATCGACATAAAGACTAGAAATAAAATGCTACTGACTTAACTACTTGACTAAATAAAGGGAGATCAAATTGTAGAAAATTATAAATTAAATTTTAAAATTTTGTAGGAAATATATCTAATTTGTAAATAAAAAATTTATTTGTATTTTTAAAGACTTTTTCAGTTATTTTTTTTTAGTTAATAAATAAGCTATGTAAATGACTAGAAATATTTTTTTAATTGTTTAGCTGTTAGTCCAAGGTATGAATTTCATAGTTTTACCGGATAATAGGGTGAGCGGAAGGCTCCCCAAAGGTGCCTCCAGAGGGGGCCCAGCCTCGGCTTAGGTTACTGGGAGATGACAATCGGACGTAGACTGGAAATGTACCCCTACAAAATTGACTAGAAGTTTTCTTACTTAATACCTGAATAGATGCTTTTTTATTTTAAACTTAATTCTATGCTTTTTTGACTTAGGACTTGACTAGAAACGATTTATGATGACTAGAATAATTTAATTTTACTTTAAAATGACTAGGCTTACATAATACCTTACTCATTCAACGCCTGAAAGCTAATTATTTTGCTTCATGTACTTTTGTTCGAGGTTTTTTTCTTTTGCATGCACTTCTTCTTTTAACAAGAAGTACATCAACTAAAGTAGAGTTTAATATTACGTTTCATGAATAAGGGTTTTTTTATAAATGCTTTACTGGTACTAATAAATTACTTAAATGCTATGACTAGTTATAAAAAAATAATTTTGAAAGGATGGTAAAATAACCTAGCCTAGTTGTTTGACCTAACCATTCTGGTGTACTGCGAAGTGAAACATTTATGAGACAGCGGGCCGGGATCTAAAAATATGCCTGTACATCGATTGCGACGACCCTTTCGACAATCGATTTGTGCTGCACCGCTACTTCAACCATTGTGACCTAATTATGTAATTAGCATTTTGTTCAGAATAATGACTATTTTGCATGAAAATCAAAACGACATGAGATTAGCAATCACGTGCTGAAATATGTACGCATGTTATACTTGACCTGTATAAATATATGTGTAGAATATTCTTAACGGAAAAAGGCTAACAATGGTAGCTTATTTTCAAATACGTGGTTTTACAAACAACCTTGTATGTAATTTGTTGATGTGTTTACGGCTTACTGACTAAATGTACTGAAGGTCAAGTCAAGCTACCGTACTCTTACAGCTCTTAGCTTCTCGCCTGTAAATCATTTCTGAAAGTGACACGCTTATGTCTTATTGACATGTACATTTGAAGCTGTTTAAAATGATCTTACGGACGAGAAACTCAGCTACTTTTTGCCAATAGTAACTTTCGTTGATTCAAGTTCAATGGTATTTATTTATAGTAATAATTATATCTATTGAATTATTTAATAGGTACTAAAATTAATTAATTTTTCATACTCTATTTACGAATATCTAATAAATTTACAATTAAAACGAGACGTTATACATCTCTAACTTGAAAATTTGGAATGCTGCTGTAGGAGATCATTATTTACAATGTGAATTAATTAAAACGACTTTAAATATTATTTACATCCTTCGTTAAATTACTACTTAATTTTCTAAAATACTACTTAAATTGATTAAAATTAGTTAAGTTAAAAATTTACAAATATTCATGATTAAACTAGTGTAATTAAGAACTATAAATGATATGTAGTGATTTGAAAGAATTTGTTTTCATGTTTATTTAGACGAATGATTCTATTGATCATAAAACTACAATAAGGATAGTGTTAAGTTACAACACCTAGGTTAGTCGGTGCGGTTCCTAAGAGAAAACATCGTTTTACTATCAGAACGTGTCAATGCTAGAAAAGAGACATATATACAGTAGTTTAATGAGGAGGTGATTTTGATCTTTAAGTTAGGAGAAATAAAGGTTAACATCATGTCCATACGTGTAGGAGTGCGTGTAAGGCGGCGCGTACGCAGGGAACCGTGGTACAGGCCGCAGCACGCGCCGTCACCCCCCCGCGCCGCCGCCCCCCTCGTCCTCCGAGCCCGTGACGTCCAGGCTGCGGGAGTCCTCGGAGGAGCACGAGGAGGCGCAGCGAGGCCGCACGCTGTCCCATGCAAACTCCGCGGGGGGAGGGGGTATCTTGTTCCAGAACGTGTTGAAGTTGCTGTCGCGGTGAGTTTCCTATTGGAATTGGATTAATTAGTTGTGGTATTTCGAAAATGAGAACTGTAAAAAGTTATGCAGGGCAATCTTGACTGCGAGAAATTTTAAGCATCTTTAGCAACGCGAAGATGAGTAGGTGTGAAATTATTAAACACCACACAAACGGTTCACAGTTTATTTGAACGAAGTATCACGTCACACAAGAAAAAGATTATAAAAGTTTTACAGAAGGAGCGACAAGATACGGAAGAAGAAATTTAGAGAAAGTCTTACACCAAGAATAACATACAATAGGTAGATAACTGCGCGTAGTCAAAACAAGCTAGTAAGCGACATGCATTCGGCGCGGAGGCATAAAATCGACTGTCGCGGCCGGGCACCCGAACCCGAGGTCCAAGCGCCGGCCGTTATCTCTCAAAGCGAGTCGGCGCAGGCGCATTCCACAGTTTGCCTACGCTAATTATCTACTAACAAAATATAGTCGGCCTGTCCTGTACCACTCATTTTATTTATACATTTTCTTACTTTTACAATTTGATTTATTTTGTTTGTTTATATTAATGTAAATATTAGGTTAAGTTTAAAACATTTTATTTATTTATATAAATTTATTATTTATTTAAAATTGATGTTTTTACTTTTACTTGCTTCATTTTTATTACAAAAGAAATATTATATAATTTAGGTACAGTCAGGCACAAAAGAAAATTTACAAAAACATTTTTTTAATAATAATGCAGTGACGCAATGGATATTGCGTAACGTAGCGGAACAAAAACTTCTTACACGCTACAACACCCCCCTCCAGAGACCGTCCCTACGGGCGATAATAGTTTGGACTATTTACCCTACGGCCTGATCTGGTAGTTACTTCTGGTCTATCACGGGTGTCAGGTATATCATGACGTACCTTTCGTGTGTGATTTGAAGTGTGCTTGTGGGTGTTAGTGTGGTTTAGTGTGTCAGGTGAAATGTCTGTTAGTGTGTCTGGATCACTCAGTATGTAGGCAGGTTTCAGCCTATCAATGGATACGGTGACTGGTTTACCATTCACGACAAGCTTGAAGACTTTGTCGCCATGTTGCAGCACCACATGTGGTCCAGAGTATGCGGGTTTTAGACTGCCAACTCCTGTGTCATCGCGAAGGAAAACATGAGAAGCTGTGGCTAACTCCTTAAAAATGAAAGGCGACCGCTGACCGCTGTGACGCGAGGCTGGAGATGGCCGTAAATTATTCGCAAATTTTCGTATGTGTGCGATATATTCGGACATATCAACAGTCTCCTCGTCACGTGGTTGGAAGAACTCACCTGGTAGGCGTATAGGCTCACCGTACACTAATTCAGCGGACGACGTTTTGAGGTCGTCTTTATAGCTGCTACGGATACCTAGTAAGACAAGAGGAAGAGAATCAACCCAACTGCTATCAGCGTGGCAGACTATGGCAGCTTTAAGTTGCCGATGAAATCTCTCCACTAAACCATTACAACATGGATGGTAAGCAGTTGTCCTGTTGTGTTGAAAACCGGCAAACTTCGACAACATTTTAAAGAGTGCCGATTCAAATTGTCTCCCCCGATCCGTGACTATTTTAATGGGACATCCAAATCTGGATATCCAGCCGCTCAATAAGGCCTTGGCTACGGTTTCTGCCGTTATGTCCTGGATAGGTATTGCCTCTGGCCAACGTGTAAATCGGTCGATGGCTGTGAGACAGTACCTAAATCCTTGAGACAGCGGTAAGGGGCCAATCAGGTCTATGTGTAGCTCCTTAAATCTAGCTTCGGGGAGTCTATACGTACCTGTGGGTGCAGAGACGTGGCGGGTGACTTTAGACCTTTGACAGGCTAAACAAGTACGAACCCACTCCCTACAGTCCCTTCGTATACCAGGCCACACAAATCGATCGCAGATCAGCTTGATCGTTGCATTTGTGCCAGGGTGGCTGAGAGAATGAAGGCTCTCGAAAACCTGTCGACGCAACTGCTTTGTGACAAACGGACGCTGCAGCCCACTCCTTACGTCACAGCACAACTCCACTCGACAATCAGGCAGCTTCACTTTCTTGTGGCACAGTGAGGTTTCACTGCTAAGAAGCTGTTTTAGTTCTGGGTCGGAATTTTGGGTGGAGGCCAGTTTCATTAAATCGATGGGTTGTACGATTTCTTCAACCCGTGATAGTGTGTCTGCCACCACGTTATCCTTCCCTGCAATATGCCTGATGTCAGTGGAAAACTGTGCTATAAAATCCAGATGTCTGAACTGTCTAGGTGAGCAGTTTTCTTTCCGGGTGTGGAATCCGAATGTCAGAGGCTTGTGATCGGTATAGATGACAAAGTCTCGTGCCTCGATCATGTGCCGGAAATGCTTTATGGCCTCATATATGGCCAAGAGTTCCCGATCGTAAGGAGAATACTTGGTCTGCGCCGGACTCAACTTACGCGAGAAGAAAGCCAATGGCTGCCAGGCGTCGTCTTTTCGCTGCTGTAGCACAGCGCCGATGGCTGTGTCCGACGCGTCGGTGACTAAGGCCAAGTCTGCCTTACAATCAGGATGCGCCAGCATAGCAGCGTCACAGAGGTCCTGTTTACATGCTTCGAAGGCCAACCTTTCTGAAGCAGTAAAGGACACAGGATGCGAACCTTTAACAGAACCTACCAGTAAAGCGTTCAAAGGTGCCTGGTGTTGTGCAGCGTGTGGTATGAATCTGCGGTAAAAATTGATCATACCAAGGAATCTGCGCAGCTCTCGAACCGTCTTTGGGGCTGTGAAACCTTGAATGGCTTCTACCCTTTCCGGTGGTGGCTTGACGCCGCTCGCAGAGACGTTGTATCCCAAAAATGTTACAGATGAAGCACCAAAAACACACTTAGCTGTGTTAACAACCATGCCATACTCTCTGAGCCTCGTAAATACCTGGTGTAGATGGTCTTCATGGGTTTTGCTATCGCGTGAATAAATTAAAATATCGTCGATATAGGCGTAGGCAAAATCCAATCCCCGCAACATTTCATCAACGAACCGCTGGAACGACTGTGCGGCATTACGAAGTCCAAACGTCATGTATGGAAATTCGTATAAGCCGAACGGTGTCGTGATGGCGGTTTTGGCGATATCACTTGGGTTTACAGGGATCTGGTTATAGGCCTTGACCAGGTCGATAGTGGAAAACACAGTACAGCCACAGAGATTATATCCAAAGTCTTGGATGTGACGAATGGTATACCTATCCGGAATGGTTCTAGCGTTCAGCATTCGGTAGTCACCGCAGGGACGCCATCCTTGTTCTTTCTTCGGGGCGAGGTGCAAGGGCGATGACCACGATGACTCGGATGGACGACAGGTACCAATCTGTAACATGGCCTCAAATTCGGCCTTAGCAATTTTAAGCCTATCAGGCGCGAGGCGGCGAGGCGAGCAAGATACTGGTGGTCCAGGTGTGGTGCGTATGTAGTGTAGAGTGTTATGTGAAATATGTTTGTGCATGCCAGAAGGTCGGGTGATGTCGGGATATTTAGTGAGTATGTCATGATATACCGTGTCACCAGACATAACTTTGATGGATGAAACACTATCAAAATTTTTAGCAAGCAAAGCCGGGGTAGCAAGCGTAGTATTACCATCAATTAAGCGTTGATTTCTCACATCTACAGCTAAATTATTATAAGATAAAAAATCCACACCTATTATCGCCTTAGTTACATCAGCAATAATAAATCGCCAAGCAAAGTCACGGCGCAAGCCCAAATTTAACACTAAGTGCGCGTACCCGTACGTGTTTATAACAGAACCATTTGCCGCACACAATTCGTAATTGGTTTTCTGACGGTGTTCTTTCATACACGATTTAGGGAAAACACACAAATCACTACCGGTATCCACTAAATATTGTATTTTAGTCCGTTGGTCCGTAACAAATAAGCGACCGGTATTAGGACAGGCGTCGGCCGCCATCACGTTCTGCCCTACACTTTTCCCGAATAGTCACACGGTTTGATACACCTTGTTGCTTTGCTGGCGAACTTAAAATGATACCAGCAAAGTGGGAATTTCCGGTAGTTGGAATGGGAACGAGTCGAACGTGAATTTTCGCGGGACCGGGTAGCGCTGTTGTTCCTTCCTTGCGGTCGTGACATCCTCTGCACCTTCATGTTCAAGGATTGGACTTGCCGTGTGAGCGCTGCAATTTGCTTCGACATATTATTATCCATCGAGCCTCCAGACGATGTAGATGCTGCTGCTATTTGCGGACCCTGTGGCACGATATCCAATATTCTGTCCGCCAGCTCTGCAGCTTCTTGAAGGGTCGCTTTCGACTGAGAAGCTATTATGGTCTGCGTACTGCTGGGTAGCCGGCTAGTCCAGATAGTCCTCAAAAAATCCTCAGGAACACCAGGGCCAGCGAGATTTTGCAAGTGACGAAGGAACTGGGATGGTTTCCTGTCACCAAGTTCTTCGTGAGTCAGGAGCTGTCTCACCTTCTTTTCCTTAGACGCCGAAAGTCGTTTTATAAGCTCAGTTTTTAACCGCTCATACTTGTTAGCCGCCGGTGGTGCAGATATAATATCATCTACCTCTGATGCATAGACCGGATCCAACTGGCCAACAGCGTGGTGAAATTTTGTAGCATCCACGGTGATATTGGCGAGATAAAATTGGCTTTCCAGTTGAGCGAACCACAACGCCGGTTTTTCTGGGTAAAATGGAGGTACTCGCACCGCCACTCGATGTACATCGGACGATTGGGCGTGGCCGCTCGCAAGATCACCGGTGTCGTTTCTCTCTTCTTCCATCTTGATGAAGTGCTCAGCAGGGGTCACCAGTTTAGCGACGCGAAGATGAGTAGGTGTGAAATTATTAAACACCACACAAACGGTTCACAGTTTATTTGAACGAAGTATCACGTCACACAAGAAAAAGATTATAAAAGTTTTACAGAAGGAGCGACAAGATACGGAAGAAGAAATTTAGAGAAAGTCTTACACCAAGAATAACATACAATAGGTAGATAACTGCGCGTAGTCAAAACAAGCTAGTAAGCGACATGCATTCGGCGCGGAGGCATAAAATCGACTGTCGCGGCCGGGCACCCGAACCCGAGGTCCAAGCGCCGGCCGTTATCTCTCAAAGCGAGTCGGCGCAGGCGCATTCCACAGTTTGCCTACGCTAATTATCTACTAACAAAATATAGTCGGCCTGTCCTGTACCACTCATTTTATTTATACATTTTCTTACTTTTACAATTTGATTTATTTTGTTTGTTTATATTAATGTAAATATTAGGTTAAGTTTAAAACATTTTATTTATTTATATAAATTTATTATTTATTTAAAATTGATGTTTTTACTTTTACTTGCTTCATTTTTATTACAAAAGAAATATTATATAATTTAGGTACAGTCAGGCACAAAAGAAAATTTACAAAAACATTTTTTTAATAATAATGCAGTGACGCAATGGATATTGCGTAACGTAGCGGAACAAAAACTTCTTACACGCTACACATCTAAATGCTTTTTGTCGAAATAGATGAAAGGGCGATTTAAAAAAAATACAAACAAAATTGATTAGCCAAATGTTAAAATCTTCTCCTTACCGTTTGATAGCCAGGATATTCAGCATGAACCTGCCGAAAAGCAGACGGTTCCTTCTCATCATTCTCTGGCTGTTCGTGTGCCAGCAGATGTTTGCGCAAATAGGCCTGTCTGCGGAACAGCTTCCCGCATCGTTGGCATGGAAACCTGCCAGCTTCTGCAGTCGGAGCCTCGCGGCGCTTGGTGGCTCCTGGGACTCGGGGCTTGTGCCAGCGGCGGTGGGATGCCAGGTTGGCTGGGCAGTTGAAAACCTGTTGTAAAATATTGGAATGAGATTCTGAAACTACTGATAATGCCCCCATGAGTTTGTCGTTAAGAAGTGTAGCAATGACGAGCAACAAGAAGTCGCTCACAATTACTAATCTATAAAACTATCTTATAAATAGTCTTCACTTTGTCTCGGGTTTTCGATTTGGAACTTGAACGAAGCCAAATTCAAAAGCCATTGACACGAAGATTCAAATAATCTAAGCTTTGTCTCACTACTGCGCTCTTTAATGCATAGGATAAGACTTCAAGCCCCCCAATTGGACGATACTATTTTTTTACAAACGCGGAACACACTCAAGTGTGCTTCTTGAATAAGGGTTAATGCTCTATCAAGACGTTAGTTTAGCGTTATTAACTTGCACCTACAAAATATGTTTTTGTAGATAAATTATTTATTTAATCACAGGTGCTCAAACACCCATTTCAATTACTGTTTCCACAAAATAGATGCTAATACCCTACAGTCACGCATCACGTAACGCATCAATTAAACAACACAACCAAACATTTCGCTGAACCCTGGCCACTGCTTCCCATGGAAACATGCCAAGTGTTGCCAGTATTGGCACCATTCCCCTAACCCCACGAATCGTTCCCACACAGTCCCAATTGATAGTTAAGTATAAACGTTATCGAATGCAATAAAAAACATAGTTTTGGGATGACTATAATATCGATTGTAATGAAAGGGGTAGATAATTATACTATCAGACACTTAAATGTATTTATTAACTAATATTTTGGGAGTGAAAAAGTGTTTTTTCAGATAAAACTCATGAAAACATATTTGAAACCAACTTTGATATTATAGTTTCATTGACGAGTACTGGGGGAATCACTCATCTATCCACTTAAGATGCAGATGAAGATTCTGATGGCTCTTTAATTCGTACATGTAAGAGTTCACAGTGCAACCTACAGATGTACCAGCCTGCCATCGTTTTACATGCATCATTTCTGAAGACTTGCTAAACCTTTTTGTTTACCTTATCACACTCTGGACAGCGGTACTCGATATGCACGATCCTGGAGCAGCGGTGCTGTGCCAGCGCAAACGCGTCGCCGTACAACCTTCGGCACAGTCTGCAGATGTACCGGCCAAGTCGGTTCTCAATAGAGGCGATCAGAGCCTTTGCTTCATCTGTCACTTCCACCACGTTGAAGGCCGGATCTATATCACCCTAAGGAAGAAATCATCATTATTCTAAAGCTATTTTGTTGCTCACTCTTCTCTATTTCATTCGTTTACCTTAATTTTGAATGTATGGATTGTGTTACTATACCTAGTCAAAAGTAATTATTAACTCGCTTGTCCATCTATCTGCTTTGAATATTGAAATTCTCAAGGATGACATGACTTGTTATGACTATCTCAATACATGACTTGTTATGATATTATCTATTGTTGCTAAGTATTCACGAATAAGAAAAATATGGACTTTGTTTGGTCAAAGTTTCACCACCTCGACGAACAACACGTAGTTATTTGTAGGAATTTGTGAGTTAAATTTTGCTGAAAGTGCGCCTACAGCGATATCATCACGATTATTAAATAATTACATGTTATTAAAATCATTTTTATTACAACCAAATTAAACGTTTCAACTCCCTATCTCAATTCGAAGAAAAGTATCGTGGCAAGAGCATTCAAACGACGATTTATTTCGTAGTTAATGTCCCCGCGGCACTCCCCCTTCGGTTACCGTTGCGGTTCAGCCCTAAAGCTGTTATTAGCGCAAAAACACAACACAATACACGATTTCATACCAGTTTAATTGCACAAGCGATAAGGAAAGTCGCCTCGTGCCCCGCTGTAATGGTATGGTAAGAACTGCTAATTAATAGTTCCTGTACAACTTTGGCTTTCATAATTCAATGTCTGATTGGAACTCACTTTGTTTATCGGAAAACACAATTAAAAGTAATATTTACCTTGCGAACGACTAAGGTTTCATCTTCGGCCAAATCTCTAATGATGGTTCCGGAAACTGGTGAAGTTTTGTCCTCGTCAAACATCAACTTTCTGACAGCCTTGCTTTTCTTTATCGGTTGCGTTGACGGCTTCGGTGACTTTTTCGGACGTTCTTCGACATCTTTAACCTCAACCACATCAGGGGAACTCCTATCGCTCTTCGACGGAGTCTCTGCTTCAGGTGGCAAGCACGTTCGAAGCTCTTCAAAGAATTGTTTAGTGAATTTAAGTTTCTTCGCTTCTGGACTGTCACTATCGTTAGAGTTCTCATAGTCAGCTTTTCTTTTTTCAGCGATAGATTCTGTCTCCTCTTTTTCAACTGGTTCCTCAAAATGGCGGAATATTTTCGGTGACTTTGCCGGTTTGTCTTCTGAAGATTTTCGTTTTTGAGATGGGGGTGGAGTGCATGGTGGTGTGATAGGTGTTGTAGATTTCAGAGATAGATCAAGTGGTACTAGAGGTTCATTGTAATATGCCAGGTATTGCTGAAGGAGTGTGGGATGCTGTTGAGGAATCAGGTCGTGAAGGTAGTCTGTGGATAAGCGCACGGGTGGGGCTACATAGTGCTGGTAGAAACGAGAGGAATTTAGTCTGTGAAATTGTGGTAGTGCCGCTTCCATATTCATTATTTTCCGTTTTCATTTCAACATAGTTCACATCTTCGCCACATTTGTTACGGTTTATCTGTAGACAAAATAAATCCATCAATACATTTACATACTAAGTATTCACAATAATGATTTTTCATCTTAAGATAGAAATAGGTTCCTAAAAGTAAGGCGCGGTTCGATCGCTCAAACCTTCGTCTTAGTTTTTATCATCATTCTTCCCCTTATTATTTACCTATTACTATGTACAGTCCAGATAAATGTTCAAATAAATGCAAGGAGGACTAACCGGAAATAGGTAGCCCGACATGCGGTTAGCCGTATATTTAGGTATTTAAGACAAAGTATTTGATTTTAATAATTTATAAGTAGATATAATCGTACTTTTTCCTTTCTTTTGTGTAAAAAGTAATAAATAAATTTCTTCAGCTCCAAAGATAATCTAGTAAGTGCATGAACGAAAGGCGACAAAGCAGAGGCGACAAGAGGCGGGGAGTTGATTCGATGACTCTTAAGTGGTTCGTTCTGTGATTGTTGCGCGCGGCGCTCAGCCACAAATCCAATTGATCTTTCCGTTACTTGATTGTGCTGAACAATGTAATGGGATTGCACTTTTGTGGATATGAAGGTGTTTTCTTTGAGCGCAAAATAAGTAACAGCTGTTTTTGAAAACATCGGCCAAATTATAATTTGTTACTGTGTTTGTCAAATAAGTACTTGAATACGGAAGATATAAATATGTAGATTTTACGTAATATTATTAGTTTGGTATTGGTTCAGGATTCGTTTGGTATTACTTTAGTTTTATTTATTTTTAATTAGTGGGAAGCAAACTTTCGTTGTTTTCAGAACATATTCGGTTAGTTTGGTGAGAATCATTTTTTTGTGGTGTGTGTGTCCAATTCGAAAGGCACTTTTCTGTAACTAAGTAGTATCACAAACTACCGAAAAAAACAGTTTAAGAAATAATGACTAGCAGTGGTGTTTTTTCCACCCCTTACTCTACTTATCACTCATAGTGAATCGTTGCTAACTAAAAGCGTAATAAAAGGGCAATTGGGACCACAAAACTGCAACTTAATCTAATTGTTCCATTAATTTCGCGACTTTTCAAAATAAATAACATCTGGGACATGTTACCCGTAAGTTATCTAATCTGTAACTAAGCAGTGTTTGTACTAACTATTAAATATCCTATTTTGAGATAACAATATGTAGTGCACCTCCTCCTAAGTCACTTATTTCCTTGAGTAATGAAAACCAGGAATAAATAAAGGTAAACACGAGTATAAAGAATTAGCACGAATATGTGATTCAATGACTGTCATTTTTGCTAATGTGGGAAACAAACCTGCGACCCTTTTCATCATAATCGGCGCTCTAACTATTGCGCTTAACAGGTTAGTAATATAAGTGGAGGGAGGTTAACTTTTAACTAACTAAAGCTCTGTAACTGAATAGAATCTGTGGCATCAGCAATACAATTCTTATATAACTTTTAGTCAATGGGCTAAAAGGTAAATAGCTGTCCTTAGCCCATTGTCGACCATAATTCAGCAAACTAAATCCGAAACCGGACAACGCGACGCAATTATACTTGCCAGGATTACATTTAACAAGCTTACGGCGACAGAGTAATCCTGCCACAATGGTAGACCGGGGAAAATAGCCCAGTGTACTACAAGGAAGGGTAGTCTGGGTGAAATAGCCCACGTTACCTAATTGATGTCGTCGAGATCGCTCCCACGCTCGCCCTCCGCCCGCCCTCCGGAGGGAGCCCTATGTTTACTCTGTCATATTGAGAGGTTGCTATGAATAAATTATGCCCCGTAAATGGGTGATGGTCGGGCTTTTTATAAACAATGACTTTTTTAATGTAGTCTTATTGAGTACTTAGTTGAATATTTTTGTTTATGGTGGAGAGGCTTATTTTTACTTTCAAGAAAGAGCATCAAGGCCGCTTGGCCTGTGGTTTCTCTACCGTTTTCAGAAAGAGTTTTTTTTTGCCTACATTAGGGGCATCATACATACATACGTTTATCTAGTTTTCATTGTAGATAAAAAACACCTCGTCCTGTGCTTGTGTCCGGTGACTTCCGACTGACTGTGAGTCAAAGTTTATAATAGATACTCGTACATCATTACAATTTAGCATCATGTGAATAGAAATTGTGCCAAAATGAACTTAGTTTAGAATAAGCGATCAACTGTCAATGTTTTGATTTATTTCGTTGTTATTCCCCGTGATCGCTCGTTTTTATTTGCTTTCAACCTTTCATAGTTTTAGATAATCTGGTATAGGTTGCAGTTGAGTAGACGTTTAGTGGGCACAAATCCTACTACTATTATAAAGGCGAATGTTTGTATGTGTGGATGTGCTGTGTTGCTCTTTCACGTTAAAACTACTGAATGTATTTCATTGAAACTTTATAAAATACGGCTTATACATCTAAATCGCACATAGGCTACAATTTATAAAGAAACATAACTTTTTGTTTTTCGACTAAGTCCACGCGGACGAAGTCGCGGGCGGCCGCTAGTTGTTTAAAATTTGCAAGTGCCTTATAAAGATACTAGCGACTTAAGTAAGAAAAAAATTAATATTTAAAAAAAAACTAGCCTATGGGTTATTTTGATGTTAAAGCTGTATTGTTGTAAAGTTTCATTCAAATCCATTCAGAAGTTTTTACTTGAAAGAGCAACACGGCACATCAATACATACAATCTTTCACTTATAATATTAGTAGGATGCACTTTGCAAAATTCAAAGTGCTCTTAAACCATTTCAAAAAGCGTGTAACATAACACCCGCTGTGTAATCAAGCACGCTACTAAAGCGATAAGTAGTTGAATGTCTAAATCCTAACCACTTATTACACAATCGCGCCAGGCTGTCTTTGGCGTTCTGGGCGGGGTGAATAATTTCGGTAATGAAGGGGCGGGCGGCGGGGCGGCGCCCTGACAGCTACGCTTATGTACCTGATGAAAACCATTCTATACTTGAAAGTTACTTGAAGACTTTAAAAATACCCACTTGGTCAAGATGTTATTCAAAACGTGAAAAACACCCATTTGTAAAAAAAAACTGGTACATAACACCTAGCTAAATGTTAGAGCAGTAATTTGATAAATTTAAAAATATTTCATGTTATTTCAATGGTATCACTTGCATAGTTTAGGGAATAACGATCTACATAAGATACACAATTTATGAAATTAACTGTTCCAATGATTCATTGAAAAAAACACTTCACATCACATTACTTTCTGTTTAGTAGTGTTTAGAGTTTAGATATGTAGCGTCAACATAAACCTCATTTATATGGTAAATTATTTAAAAACAGATGATCTCTAGTTATATTGCTTCATAGAAAATACCTTCGTGGTTGATTTTACACAATACTAACTTCAAAATAATACCTTATAGGAAAATGGTAAACATGAGAAACAATATCTAATTTAAATACTGAAATCTAGTTGAGGTAAAAGGGTTTGTTATTTAGAAATATCCTGTGGTCGCAAGGACTCTGCGTTGCTCAGACTTTCCGTTAGGTAATTCACTTCTATTTATTCAAACTTTTTGCACAACAGTTAATTAGTAGTACATGTGGCGGATGGCCCTATAAACAAGTAGTTCAAGAACAAAATTACAGTGCCAAAGTAATAACCGTATTAATGTAAATGAAGTAGTAAGTAACACCGACTTGGTACACCTCAATAATTACACAACGAATAACGATAGCTCGTGAATGCTTAATGAGTGGACGCGTAGCCTTAGTGGACGCCACACACCGGCAATTAAACGTAAAGGCGTCAAAGTGATGTTTTACTTATTTCAGCCACGCAGATACTTGTTGTCGATACAACGAGGGTAGTCAAAGGCACCGATACTTTTCCCGTCATAGTGAACGGAATATTCAGAAACCCACATTTACCTGACTGAAAACCTAACGTTGATAAGTACAAAAAACCATAAGTGATTACTTATTATTGTGTGAAATACTTATAGGCTAATAAACTGCAAAACGGTCGGATTTGATGAAGTTACGTTTGATGAATAGAGGTGTTTGAAATTACCCATTGCAAACAATTTTAGACACTTATTTTTCTAACGATACGAGCACTAAATTGGCAACTAATAATAGTTAACTACTAGAGTTTTAGAGCTACAAAAATAACTTTCCTCAAATAGACTCAAACAGTACAGAGCAGTCCTAAAAAAATATTAAAATTGTTAACTTAATTATAATACTCAACAATAATACAATCGATATTATACTTAAGTTCAACATGATTAGTCACCATTGAATACTTTCTGTTTGACGTAGATATTAATTATTTGAAAGATATCTAAGCATACAATTGGTAAGTCTGTTGCAAATTTTTTGTTATAATTTTGTAATAATATGTATTTTTACTTTTTTTGTTTCTTAAAACTATGTTTGCCGAAAAGATTTTAGCCGCTAACCCGTTTTATAAGAATTCAAAAGAACGTAAAGTTGTGAATTCTAGTACAACAACGTTGCAGGTAATATTTGGTTCCGTATTCAACGACGCATTTCCCACGGATATCGCGTGCTTCATTCATATTTGTCTTCAAGATCATTGTAATTAAAACATCGCAAATCTTCCATTGCCACGGATTACCTAATGGCTTTTGTAAACAAATTAAAAACAGCAGATAATATTAACTTGTTACGGATATAAACAACAGAATTCCGATTGTTATAGTGATCAACGGCGGTGAAAGACAACACTTCGATGTTAAAAATATTACAATGAGAAACCTTAAATATCATACTCGTAGTACCTACCAGCTAGTACCTACTTAAATGGTTCGGATGTTCAATTCAATTTTAACAACTATTTTAGAATACCTGTCTATCATTAAAATTGTTTTGCCGTTTACGAATATCAATCTAGGGAGTAATAACAGTTAAACATTTTTTTCAGTACTCCTAACCAATATTAATTTCACCACCAAATCAAATCGACCGGCGGCGGCGAATTAGAATCTTACTAGATTCTACGACTTTTCCTCCCCTTATAATACCTATAAACACATTCAACACACAAACACCAGTGAAGAATAAATCTTTCAGTAACTATATTTTGATTTTAGTATCATGTGTCTATTGTAAAATGTGTCTATTGTAAATAACTTTTACAGATTAATTTATTCGATTGTAATGCTGACGCTTCATTTTGGATTGGGCTATTCACCTCACTCAACAAATTCTATGTTACGTTATGCTATTGTGTTACAAAAAAATCAAAACAATTTTTGACCGATTGGTTATGAAAATATTTTAAAAACTTATACTGTCGGATTATAATTTTGTACTGTATTTATACTGCCTATAATAAAATATGATCCACGTTTTCCGTGAAAATAAACAGTCTATTAAAAGGCTGCAGATTTTGATTTTCCGTGGCGCCAAAAACGTTTAGCTAGAGTAAGCTAAAAAATACTAACCAAATTAAAAAAAAAACTTAATTCGGTTACTAAAGTTAGGCTAAAATGTGGACTTCTACTTAATGATTACTTGACTAATTCGGCATCAGGCAGTCCTCTGCTCTGATTACCCCGTTTCTCGTTTGTAATACAGTCGTTCTAGTTGAAAATGAACCCCCCTCCCCCCCACAAAACAACCCCTAATTAAACTAGTGCTTAAGTGCCTCTTCCGCGTAGTTGCAAGACACAGGATATGTTAGCCAGACGGGCCGGCTTCCTCGAACTTTGCAACACCAACTATGCTGGTCCAGAACTTTTACTGGGTAACCGATATCAACCTCATAAGGCTTCGACCACTGTTTGTTAGGGCACAACTAAACGGTACAGTACAGCTTTCCGACGGAATCAATTTCACAAATTATTAATTATAACTCCTATAATTCAGTACTGGTTAGGTTCCAATAAACCACTATTGAAGCGCGAACACTTTCAAAGCAAGTTGTGTTTTTTCCCGCAAAAAGAATTGATAAAAATCACAAAGTTCTACTAAAACAGGATCGTGTCAATACATGAAAAACATCATCAACTTAAATAACGGAACGAAATAATATAACTACTATGGAAAAATGCGACCGGTACAACAAAAATCTCGACCTAGCTTAATTGGAAATTCGCGCGGCGTACTTAAGTTGCAGGGTTAAATCCCCAAAAACCCCTAGAGCACATTGTTTTTTTCTGAGACTGGAAGTGCCAAAAAATACTAGCCTATTGGAAGTGGAATATAATAAGAACCTATACAGCAGTAACGCTGGTAAGGTCACCTGTGGCTAAACGGCTTCTGTCAATAAGAAAAATAGTAAACTTAGAGAACTAAGCTTTACAATCACATTGACATAACAAAAAAAACCTTAATTTCAGCTTTCGTAGTAGAAAATAATACAGTCGTACCTACTCGTACATCACAATAAGTTGTTCTAACTGTAAATAGTTTTCATCTATTCGTTTAAAGTAAAAAAAGTAAAAGTCAAAAATAATTTATTCAGTGGCACTTGGTACAGTAAATTCAGTAAAATTATACAGAAGCAAGAAAGTGTCACTGGAATGGTAACAGCTCAGCATATGCCGGGTGTCATAATGACACCGCAGCGGTACCTATATCTTTTTAAGTAACATATCTAACTGCACCAAAAAAATAATTACGGTAGGTTACCGAAACTAAAAAGCAAGTTTTCTCAAGTTCCATATTATGCGGCAATCCCCAAATTATTCCCGTTTTGGGTTATTTCAGAAAGTCTTAACTTCAGTCACTCCTTGCCTGTCTTCAAAAGTTCTCTAAATACAAATAATATAAAGTACCTAAAGCTAAAAATTGGTAACATCTACACTATCACGAACGCTTTTGAGACGATTTATGAAGACAAATTTTAGACATAATGAAATAATTTGGATCACAATGGATTATTTATGGAAATGAATGATTTAATGAAAATACACAAAAACCAAACTCATCAAATTGTCAAAAAAATGCACAAGAAAGGGCAAAAACATCAAATTAAGTTCGGACTGTTACAATTATCTAAAAATCACAGGGGGTTTTCGCAATCACAACGCAACACAGGTGCGTACGGAGGGCGTTACTATGGCGAGAGAAACTTAAGTGAGTCATACCTGTGCCTGCTCCTCTGCTTGTTCTGCGACACCCCTTTGCCTTGCACTAGTTAAAAAGTTAACTGTCAATTATTTAGCAACAGAAACGGTACTGATTGAATTGAAAAAAAAAATTTAGTTTGAATTTGGAATTTAAAAAGTTTTCGTGATCGTCGGTTGTTAGTGGTGGTTGAAGGGGTGCGCGAGGTCCGCTCTCGAGGGCGGTCGGGACAGGACTGGCTGTTCTCGCTCGTCGGGACAGGGTGCACACCCTGGCGCGTGCCGCGGGCCGACCCCCGTGCCGTATTCCGATATTCAGCGGGGCGTTGCGATTGTACACACGCTAAATTCGTCACAGGTACGAGACAGATGTAAAGGGCACGTGTGCATGCGTCCTTATCGGCACGGTCTTATAAACCAAGTATTTTTCAAAAGATTAAGGCGCGTTCAACCCTTGACACCTTATGGTTAGTTATTATGGAATCATAAAGCACTGGTGCTACACCTGTTCCTGAACCTTAAAGGGAAGCTTGTTTTTTATACAGAACCAATTAATCATTCAAAATTTCGTTTACGGATCTAGATTGATAGTTGTCAGCATAAGTGTCCTGCCTCGGTGGTGACTTTGTATTATTTTCGAATTTAATTTCTTTACACTATTAGTGGTAGGTATACTGTCTAGAAAAACATGATTGATACAAAATTAATAAAGATTTACCGAGTTAGGTCCAGACGTGTGCCCGGGTAGCTGGAGTTTGCAATTATGAATCCCCATCAAGGCCTGTACTTATTCCATATCTTTCAGCGACATATAAAGCTTAGCAAGCACATACCGTGACAAGACGTCCGTTCCGGGTTATTAGCTGGTACTTGGCACACTGGCGACCCCCATGCAACTGCGGCCACTTGAAGTACCTCACCGGATAGCTTTAGCATTCGTCGTCCGCACGCCGATAAAGCCCGCATCGCCAGCAGTGGCACCTTGTTAATGAACTCGAACGATTCTCGCTCGTAACTGTTATCGGCGACAGGTGATGATGTTTTGGTTGAGCTGTTTTGAAATCTCTAGATACCATTTGCCGAACATCATGACGATATATTGTTGATGTCATCATCATCATACTAGAGATTTTCCCGGCTGCTGCCGTTACGGGGTCCGCTCTTCTGCATCTGTCTCCTCTTCGCCTGGTCTTGTGAATCCCTCTCTGTGCGGCCACTGGTACGCATGTCATCCCTCACGACGTCAAACCAACAATTTTAGCGTCTACCCCGTTTGCCAGGGCCTGGCGGAGACCACATCATGGCAAAACATTTGTTTCCTACGTGTCTTTTTATCTAATTATCTTTATATCTAATTTAGGTCATTATTATCACTTATGATCAGATGAGATAATGGTTCAGATAATTTAGGTATTTATAAAGCAAAGCCATTTTTTTACTTGTGGCGGAATAATTAAGATTCTTCAATCCTCTTTACTTTCAGATTTTCATATGGTACCACTTTAAACTATACCTACATGAACTTGACAAATTTCAAGGCAATGTTTTTACGTGTCTGTAGGTATTTGTCATTAAAATAGCAATGCTCACGTAATTCCTGTAGTCTGCGACACGAAATTCCGATCTACTAAAATGTTGTATTAGCTGCTAAAAGGTTTCCGAAAACTAACAGTTACACCGATTGAATTTCGTTTCAAATTTGGTCTCAGAGTATGCTTTAAGAACTATATTTTCTACATTTAACAAACTAATTGACTAGGTATAATTAATTATTGGCATTTGATACAATTTTGTATTTTTAAATTCGTAACTTAGGGTGTCGTTCTAAACTCTTTTTCCTTCATATTCTATCTACGGTGCTTAGTTAAGTCTCAATCATAGTTATTACTTACATTATAAGGCGATCGTAGTAAAAAAAAACACGTTAACTTTTAGTTTTTTTACCAAATACGAACTCTTTATCGAATCGAAGTTGCAAACATGAACGACAACGCTATCAACAGCCTCTAAATACAACCCACTGCTTGTGCCCAGGCACGGGCCTCACTCCAACTATGAGGTGGCGCATGCAATACTTACTCCAACACACGGTATGTATGTTAGGGATAAAAAATACTGTTAGGTGTATTCAAGCTGCCTTAGCCTCTGACTAGGCTTAACGACTGACATCTAGCGACGTCAGCAGGGATCCTAAAAATGACATCACTAAATTTCGGTCGGGGTGGTCACTTATCTCATACCCGTTGCTTACACGCACAGCTCTATAAGGAAAGGGCTGCTTAATTTTAGGTAATGTTTAGGCATAAAATCAATTGATTTAGGCATTAAGTAGGTAATTGCAGAATGTGCTTCTTGCTTCTGATGTGCTTTAATCACCCTTTATACTAGGCTAAAGAGTCCTCAATAGTCATGTTAAAAGAAGAGTAGCATCCCTGCTCTGAGATGAGTCCCGCTGGGCGGTTCCGCGCCGAGCGCCGCCCGCCCAGCTCGCCCCGCCCACCGCGCCGCCCAGAGACGAATAATTGGGCATAATTCAATCATCCCGCCAGATTCGATTAGTGAGAAGCCGCTGTAGCTCGCTCATCAGGGCTATTGTCTTGCTATGCAACCATTTGCAGACTTGTAACAAGGTTTAATAATAAAATTGGCTCTATTTTCTTTCCATCTTGCTTGAATGTTAGAAATATCGTTGTATTTTCATTGTTTGGCTTAAAGAATATATTATTTGCTTATTAAAAAGGCAAAACAAAATCAAAGAAGTTTGGGCTGTGCATCTTGCTAGAAGAATATTAATAAGAAGAAAGAAACCTTGATACAATTATCGAATGAATCTAAATTGAAGACCTATCTTACTAATCAAATGCATACTAATAATGTATATATTTTTTACATATTTACTTTACTAGGTACAACATCATATGGTTTTTAATTTCAAAAAACTTTTAAGTAGGTACTAGTTAAAAAGTGGTGGCATAGGCATAATAGCTGTGGATATTTATACGAGTAATATTGATACCATCCGAGGATAATGCCCACTTGTTTTATTTTTCCTACAAAATTATGTTAAACTGTCGCATGTGTATTTTTCGACATTTCACGTTCTTACTCTCTACGAACAAGCCATCTAACCAAGCTTTCACATTTTTAATTGACATAACTTATTCCTTTAATCTTTGTGACTTCGAAGACTTAAGGGTACAGCCGTGTGACTAAACTCATTACGTTAGTTGTATTACAACCGTAAGAAAAAGTTATAAAAAACCATATGCAAATCCTATAAAACGAAACAAGTTAAAACTTAACATAATCCAGGTTACATTCTTGTATCAATAAAAAAATTGACTGTCGAAAAATACTCAAATGTCTTAAACACATCTAATAAGGTCCAAAAGCCTCTTACCAAGTTGGAGTGTACCTAAACCGGAACAGAGAAGCCCCACTCGCGCACGCGCGCCGGAAGCCTGCGCGCGCGCCGCTACCGGTGTCGCTTGCAAGTGTCCGATGAAGTAATCGAATAAGTGTACTTGCTATTGTATCGATTACCTACTCGGTAAGACTTTTGTGATAGGCTTCGGTTACAACTAAATGAATCATTGAGGGTTATGCAGATTGTTTAATTGAA
The DNA here is from genome assembly GCA_950022985.1 of Udea ferrugalis. Classification (NCBI taxonomy): domain Eukaryota; kingdom Metazoa; phylum Arthropoda; class Insecta; order Lepidoptera; family Crambidae; genus Udea; species Udea ferrugalis. The sequence continues at coordinate 8,812,401 of OX465533.1, forward strand.
TAATCTAATTTGGTTATTCTCCTTTATATTGTGTTGGTATCTTGACATATTTTTATGTTTAGAACAAAAGTTGTACCAGAAAGCTAAAACACTCATAAGCAATATTTACTTCGTGATATTGAAAAAATTACGATCTCTCCATTTAAAAATGTAGGCTTCCGAATGTACCATTCACTTTAAGGGAACGGTCAACTTACCCACTTTCCGATTAAGATGTGGTCGTGATCGTCGTGAACTCAATTGATGATCGTCATTATTTAATTTGCATAGAAATATATTTGTTTCCTAATTTCGTGTCAGCGTTGCAACCATTTTGGGTTCATCCCGTGGGAACTCACTCAGGTAACCGTCACGGTTATTGATGAGTGCCGGAGACCTCATTCACACTCCCGATCCCTCTCACCATACCTATACTGAGTGGGACATTTTTGTATTATTGTTACATTATTTTGCAGCCCTGTAGCACCAAACCAGCTAAAGTACCAGAGGTAAACATGACCAGTTTAGGTGGGTATAGAAATGTGAACTAAACAAACAAAAATGTAAGGGTTACCAAATGTAACTGTGGGTGTGGGTGTAACTTGACTAACGTTCTAGAATTCTGTCTGTTTATTAAAAACATCAAATCAAACTTTGGCTGTGATTAAAATGAAATACGGTTTTGTGTAAAAAATTAACGCTTTTTTCATCAACCGTTTAAAATTTTGCTATGCAATTAGTTCTATTAGGAACTGCTGACTAATTACCAACTCTGCATCCTCGCCGTGGGGTGGGACCGCTCAGGTATCGTTGATGAGTGAAGACCCGAGCGCTCCCATACACACAACACCGATGGTGTGTTCCCACGTATTCACCAACGCACGCTGTGACAAACCAATCGAACTTTATTCAGATATTTTTAATAGTTAAAACCTGCAATAGGTAGTATTTAGCAACTAAGAACTAACTCGTAAAATTGATGTTCATAGTTATTCAACGCAGAACCAAATATAACTTTTTCAATAGAATCGTAAGAAATGCCCATGATTAGTTATTTTACATATTGCTTAGAGGCCCAGCTAAAAAACCTCCTCTAAAAGAGCTATCAAAACATTACCTACGAAAGGAACTTATTATACCTGGGGTGGCATTCCGGCTAACATCACTTCAAATCTCGGTGCTTCACGCTTCCATCAACCATCAATACGCTTCACTTTGAATTATTAGTAAGTATTTTCTTGCATTTTGTATGTAAATAATAAAAAAAAATATTTGGCTTAGTTCTTTTCTCTCAAACGAACACAGTCGTTTTGAATTCTGAAGATAACTCACCATGACCGAAGTGAGATTTGGCGGCAACCGCCAAATAGCATAGCTGGTCAGGTCTATTGACAAACACAAAATAAAATGCATAAAATGCAAAGGTACAATGAGGTCCTCTGTGTTCTTTGTCTTCTTACTCTATCTAATGTGTGCGCTAGAAACGAGGACAACAATGTTATAACTTTTCAAAGCTTTATTAACTAGATGAAAAAATGTCCTCAAAGGAAAATATAGCAGCAGCATTATTTTCTGCTAAAAAGCACTATGCTATTCAAAGCCACTCTAGCGTACCTGCGCTAAAGTGGCTGTAATGGCTCATTCACAGCGTCGGGTAGTTGAAACAAAACGGCCGGCCATGGGAACCGCGGGAGGATGGCTCGAGTGTCGCACCTTTGTAATTGTTTCCTTCCATCCACCTGGTAATAGATGCACAGTTTATTGGGTGCCATGGGAAATAGCCGGTATTAACTTTCGGATGCTATGACGTAGCAATTGCTTTTTAATGGGATGTCAATGAAAATAGCCGACAGTTGCAGACCAGAGTAAGACATTACCTACTTGTGTCTGTGATTATTTATTCGCAAAAAGTACTCCAACTCTAATGACACTGCATGAGTCGTCTGTTAAAGACGCAGAGGCCATTGATTGATTGATTATTTACCTGGTGGTGTAGTAAGTAGCATTACCTGAATTCTAAAGCTGTGTAATAAGTTTGTAATATTTTGAACCCAGAGCTCAAATATTAACTTTTTGCTGTTGTTTACTTTTTTTTTCGTGTTTACGCCATAGTGGTGGGTTCTTGCCGGAATATTCTCGCTGAAATTAAGGACCGAACGGTGGTAGAGTCATATTATTTAGATGTCTTATTTGTGTCATAAGGTTTCACGTGTCACTTTTACTTTTGAATAACTTTTTATCAGAAAATTTCAATCGAATATTTGCTCGATCAAGTACTTACTGATGAAATCGTATTATTACATGTAGATTTCTGTGCCTCCAGCTCGATCGACAAACGCTGCTAACAATCTAACCCATCAAAAATAGTAAACAAACACCATCAACCGTTATATCGGATATCGATTCGGACATTACCGTGGAAATCAGTGCGAGGGTGCGCGCGCGTCGACCAATCACGTCGCGCCGTTCGGCAGATGCGCGAGCATTGTGCGCGCGCTATTGTTCGGGGTGCGTGATGGGGTGGCCTGTGAAAGCTGCCAGCTAGCCGCATTTCTAATGGCGGAAAATGTAAAAAATAACGGAATTATTTCGTTGAGTTATGGCTGATTGCTATAATGCCCGTTGGTGCAAATTTAATTCAAGAGCTCTCAGGCAGTCAGGCCATAAAACCTCTCATCTATACTGATATTTTCAATGTGGAAGTGTCTTTTAAGTTGTTTCATTTTCTTTGATGAATTGGCTGACACATTGGCAACTTTTGCTCGCTGAAATAAAACTTGAAGGTGGTATGAATATGAAGATCACATGTAGGGACTTTCTTTCGTCCAAATACAGAATGAATTCTGCGCGCGTCAAGCCATGGTTAGAAGCAATTAGTGTCAGAATGTCTCGTAGTACTGCGTAGCACTAACGATTTCTGTAGCCTTACTCTGTTTATGAAAGGCTGTGTTTCATAACGCTACGTTTAAGAATATTTTGAAACATTTAATCAAACCTCTATGTTAAAAAAAATAAGATGTAAATGCAGTTATATGTTGTTCTATCGAGCTTATTTAAAAAATTAGTCAAGTACTCGCAAAGTCTCAAAAAGTGCTTCCAATCGGTTTCATAGCCTAATACACTCAGTTTACTATTAATATCTAAACATTCATTACTTCATTAATATCTGAACAGACGCTAGTAAAAAATGTCACTAAACACACGTAGCAGATATGTCGCGTGACATGTTCAGATAATAATGATATCTTGGGTGTATTAAACTTAATGGCTGTGAAACTGATCGGAAGTATTTGGTCACCTTGTCTGCTTCAATATATCTGATGGTGACTGTGACAAAAACCTGCACAAAATAAATACGTGGGCGATCGTACATTTTTGTTTCGCTTAAGTACTTAGTTATGAATTTGTCAAAAATAGCTTTCAATTAGAGCGCCCAGTCAATTTAAGTTGTAGTATAAAATATTTAGCTGGACTCCATTAGAGGGGAATTGAGCCGGAGAAAGTAAGGGTTAGGGAGGACAGTTTGTTCTAGGCCCGTCGGGGGTATCTAAGTTAGACATCTTTGCACCCTTTTGGGGCAAGTTCACCACAAAACAGGGAGGAAAGGCGAAGATGCGCTTGTTCCTAGCCCGTAAGCAACACTTGAAACATGAAATCAGGAAATATCCCTTAAATATCTTCCCCCCTTTAAATATCCCCTTTCCTAGAGGGTGGCACAGCCTACCTACACCCTAGGTAAAAATAAATGGGTAACCGTACACCCAAACTAAATGCACAAATATCCGCACCAACCACACTAATTATTCGGTTAAAACACCTTGCCGAGGTTCTAACATTGCAAAGGGAAATTACACATCAAAAATACAAACTGCTAGGCATGACCAGCAAAAGATTTAAACCCGCCGGCCATGACACTACCTCCTTAGTTATTTATTTTTTCTTTACCGACGCGGCTTCGGAACGCACAGCCTACAGATAATGGTGCGACACACTCGCGCCGAATTAAACTAATTATCCAAATTTTGTAATTATTAATAATTTAATAAATTATGTTTAATGTACGAAGGCAACAGCTAGATGGCGTTATCCGTCAATGAATCGCGCAAGCATTGCGTTTTCTCAATAAATACAGACGGCTGAGGAAGTTGGCGATTGGCACCGCCAGAGTCATGAGTCCTGAGTCTGAGTCGAATCAAGAGACCAATAGACGGTGCTGTTGCTCTGCTGAAAAACGGGCATTACAAAGTAAACGCTAGTTCGCCTTTACGTAGCAATTAGCATTATTTCCAAACTACCCCAAACTAAAGCACAATAAGGGCTAATGCACATCGTCCGTTCAAAAATGTTTATCAACCGGTTGCCGGGCGACGCACGCGCACCCTCGGCCGCGCTCATCCGCAGGTGTGCTCCTGGATTTAATCAACTGATTGCTGGCATAATGCACCGGGGTGCAACCTGGTTGGGGTCACTCGGTACTTGGTTATGTTTAAAAAAATTGTAGGTTGGTAGTACCGATCTGGGTGATAACGGAAAAGTTACTTTTAGAAAGTTAAGTATTTTCTCTTAGCTTAGTTTTCGAAAGTGTTGATAGCAAGAAAGGCATCAATCAATATCATTATCCATCAATATCATTGGGCATTATTGCACTCAGAATATTTGAAGGATGTTCATCGTTTTCTATAGCCACAATACGAACTGTTAGAGATTTTTTGTTCTATACTCTATTAAGTTATTAAAAACATCAATCGTTTCTCAATATCGAATTGACGATGAAAAGTGCAATAATTACATATTATTATAGTGGATGCAAGCAAAGGTTTTTTTTAATATTCATTTACACGTGTTCCTAATGAATGCGAAGGCTCCTTGAATGTATAATTTATTTCAGTAAAAATATAAATAAGATACTTTTGTCCTTTTCTCGCCAATTATCGGTATTGTTAAGCAACCTCGCAAACAATAGATTGTAAATGAATCTACAAACTTGTTCCACTTAGTGTCCGACTTTTAATTGCAGCAATTTATGATGCAACTATCTCAACTAATAAACATTTTATCCATTGTTATGAATAATAACGTAAATGAACTTACTTAAGTTAGTACTTAAGCATGAAGTAAGACTACGACAATCAGATTTAAGATTCGAGATTAAGATTCTACGTTAAAAGTCACAATACAGTGTATTAAAAGTGTTTGGGTTTACGTCCTACCCACTGTCCTTTTTTTTATGGATAGTAAATGAATAATCTGTTATACCTATTTAGAACCCTTTGAAAAGCTAACCATGAGTTTTTAAATCTATCGGTAGAGGTTGCAGGTCCGATTACCGCACAGTGCATATGAACATGTCGGTTTGCATTCGGTCTGGGTGTTTCCTATGTATGTTTATTATTCATTCTTTAAACCTTTAATGCACATAACTCAGTACTAAAAGCGAAATTAATGCTAAAAGTATTCTTTACTAGTCAACCATAAGGCGAGACAGAAATGCTGTTGTCGGTGCAAAACTCTAATTCAGAATTTGAAATAAAGATTTTACCGATAAACAAATTGAACTAACAAACTATGGTATTCCAATTTGAACCAATAGGAATCGTAAATAAACAATTCGATGTGTGGATATTCACAAAAAAGTAAGCATTCAAGTTTTTATGTTATTTTTCCGTACCTATCCATTTCCATAGGTATTCACAAAAAAGTAGGTATTCAAGTTTTTATGTTATTTTTCAGTATCCATTTCCATAGGTATCTATAGTATTAGCTTTTCTTGGTTTGTTAGAACCAACGCTGTTTAGAATCATATATTATTTTAATTAATAATAATAACTGAACGGCAAATATTCTCGTCTCTCTATCCTCGTCATTTTACTATACACAATCAGGAACTTCGTGCAAGCACGAGAGCATTCTTTTCTTCTGGCCCCTCGACCTAACACAATTGTGGAGCAATTTACGAGGTCCACACTCGATTGCACGAAAAAAATAAAAAAGCCCGTGAAAATGTCGGCCATGACAGTGCAGCAACGCAGCGGCGCGCGCGCACGCGACTGCCACGCGCCCGACTCAGCTTGCACATTGTGATACGGTTTGCAGAAAAGATTGAGATTTTATTTATAATTTTTTGGTTTTCTATACGAAAAAGGTTTTTATCTGGGCATAGGCCCCTTAACTATGAGGAGGCGCGACAATAATCCTAATAATATAAAAAGGCGAAAGTTTGTATGAGTGGATGCTCTTTCACGTAAAAACTTCACACGTCTTTTACAATACTGTAGCTGATATGTAAGCTACATTATTGTAGTTGAATCGCACATAGGCTACAATTTATGAAGAAATTATACTTTTTGTTTTTGAAACTTAAGTCCACGCGGACGAAATCGAAACAATTTTCTCTAAATGATCTACTTGCCATTTCTGTGTTACTTATAAAAATACTAGCATTTGACTGCAATCTCACTAGGTGGAAATTGAGGTTGCGGCCCATTGCGGGCTTAATAATTATTGGAATCTAAAACACAATAACCTACTTTACACCCCACCAACAATCCGCACTGTAACTGCGTACTAGGCCAACTTTTGGCTCATAAAATTGGCCTTTACATACTAAAGGCTAGAGAGGCCCAGAGTCGGCACTAGCATCTTGTGTGCAAATCACAAACGCAGCACATTCATATTTTAGCTTGCATTAATTAAGTACAAAGTAAGTTTTAAAAAGGTCTTAAAAAGCAAACAATTTGACAAAAAAAATATGACGCAAGTTTTTTTGCCGTCAGTACTTGGTATTTTCAACAAAGCGATGGATTATTTTATTGTGTTTTTCAGAACGCACCCAAAGGGGAGGCCCACCTATGTGTGCTCAGTAATCCACTGCTCTTTGTAACTACATACATACGACAGCCTATCACAATTATCTGTTCAAATCTCACCCCTATGGCATTGAATTAAGGGCAAATTCGCAATCTTTGGCCGCGGCTGTAAGCTATTTATATTCGTAGTTATTACTCTACCTTTGTGATTGAGAGAATTAATGTTACTTTAATCTTTTATTTCGCTCGCATCACAGCACGTTTATTTATAAAATAGCTTTTTTGCCCGTTGTATTGTTGTTTTTACTCAGTCTTTATTATTTTACTATGATCGATTTTCCCACTGAAATATTTAAAAAGTAGAACACGTACTTACTTATTACTTTCTTGTTTCAAGACATTCATAGCCAAAATATCATCATCATCTTTACGATCATCGGTTCCAGGACGTCCATTACTGACTGATTCCCACTCATAGGTTTACGAGGCGATCGGTTGGAGTCTGGCTGTATCATGATAACGAAACAGTTTAACGAAAGACAATGAAACGAAACATTGCGACGAACATTAGATGATTCATTCCGCAACTTGTTACATTTGGAATGATCATAAGAGATAGAAACTGAAATATCTTCACAATGAGCATTTGATGTATCACCTAGAGATCTTCTAAAATTGTTTTTTTTACAGATAATTATCACTTTCTTGGCGAGGAAGTATGAGAATTTCGTCTCGTTTTAGTTCATGCATAGCTATAGCAAGCTTAGCTTGATATCGATGTCGGAAACACAAATAACAGATTCTTCGAAAAATAATTCAACTTACCAAACCAAACTCCGATAATGTTTATAATGCGAAGCGTAACAAAACAATAGCCTTTTCAAAATTATCTCCGCGGCGCGAAAACATTTTCATCTGTCTTGGCAATTGTTTTTTCTTCTTTTTCTTTTCTGGCATGGTGGCTGCGCGTTATGCCGCCAGTTCGCGCGGACGCCCGGGGAGGTTTTATGTCACTTTTATGAAGACTTGATTTAGCAAGGGCTTCTTATTTCTTTGTTATTAAGTCCATAAAATTTGGTTTCAACCAAAAGGCCGCATGTTAAGTTATACACTTTGACGGCCTGTGTCACGTACCAGCAATAGTCCCTGCTAAACTTCTCAATGTTTATTAATTTTGTACCAAACATTTAAAGTTACAAATGTAACGCGTTGATGTCTTCCAACGCCCTAAGGAATAATAAATGGAAGCTTACGTTTTCTTGTCGTAAGAGACTAAAATCAAAACGCTTTTGAATGCCTTATAATCACAATGTACAGTCATTACCTACTAGTCACAATATTATCGAAGCAATTTAGACATGCTTCCAGTAATTTGCTTAATAACTTGCTTGTTTAAGAAATATACACTGTAAAACCAAACTGCTAATACCAGAGCTAATTTTTCGACATCGCTAAGTAGTGGTTCTATAGTTCATTCGCGTTAAGAATGCAGTGATTTTTAAATTTAATTCTGCCGTACCCAAAATGTCAGATCTACAACCTTAGTAACGAAAGTATGCGTTCAGCTGGTCACTGTGGACTCTGTTTTCTAAATTGATTTGGAACGATTTGATTGGTAAGGGGTCGTGCTAGTTAGAAGTATGAAAGCACTGCATTCTTAACGCGTACGGACTATAAATAGTAGTAAGTTGTTGTACTTAAGTTTTATCAGTAGAATTCTTCAAACACCGTAAATTTAGACAGGAACATTGTGCCAGTCAGCAATGGGTGCCATCAGTGAATTGTGTCAGAAAATATACCCATGGAAGAACAGATACAATTTGTGCAACTAAAAATCGAATGAAAATAAAATCAATCGACCAATGTTATGCAAATATATATTTTTATCCTGACTTACATCAATCTCATCAATGCTCATTTACATACACTGCTAACAAGGCGAAGTATAAAGGCTTGTGACAACCCCATGCCCCCATAACTGGTTGATAGTGAAGATAAATAGTTGTACAAAAGCCGACAGTTGAAAAGTCGCAACGAGTTTGAGCAGCTGTGCACTCCGGCGCAGCGCTGTGATACGGGCAGGTGTACAACGGCCACAAATGCCAATCTACCACACACTCTAACGCAACGGAATAAGAATCTATTTGTTAACCTCATTGCGATCCTGACCCTATAGTACTAAGGGTGCGTACTCTACTTTTTATTGTACGTGTAACACAGGTTTATAATTTAGTATAAAAGAAATTTGTCTCATTGTTACTTTACTTTTCACCTTTAGCAGTCTGCGGGCGAATGTGTTGAGCTATTTAGGTTCATGTGATGGGATTATTAGGCTCGTTGACAGACAAATAACAGAAAGCACGATTATTGCAATACATGAGAGAGTGAACGATATATTTTCGTGATACTTAGGAGATAGTTAATTTATATTGTGCTGGATACTTTATTCTAAGCTTACTTGATTTGGTGCTTTTAGTTCAGTGTAAACAATGTTGCGCTCTCTAATCAAACAAGTACATTTCTTATTTTCTTTTATTTTTTCTTACTAACGTTTGTTTTTCAAAATGTGCAAATAATGTTCCTTTTAAAAAAATACTTATTTCGAACGGATAAAAAAAAATAGGCACATTTTTGCGAACGAACCATTTAACCTGTAGTTATTCACCTGGAATATTCACAATCTTTGTGTCAGACATTAAGCCAACAGAAATACCTTTATCTATCTACCTACTTGTAAAGCACGCTTGTTAAACAAGTAGTTGTAGTATTTTAGAGCACTTCAACCCATATAGCAGGGCCCATAGCGCACGGTGCGCAGTTATCTGTTGACCCAGCGGACCGGTGCCGCGATGCGGGCTCGCTTGCACGAGGGCCCTCGTTGCCATTCATGGCGCGTGCCATTGTGTCGGCTCGCGTACGGCTGTTGGCGAACTGTGCCATTTGTTTGAGATGTTATTATTAGTAACTCAGACTTTTTAAAGATTTAATAATAATTATTAATGGCATGTAAGCGCAATGGCTAGAGAACTTCTCTGTAGCTTGAAACGCGGATTCAAAATCACCATTAATAATGTTTTTTTTTTTTTATAGTGGTCTTCAAGATGACCTCACTCCACCTGATGGGAAGCAGTCGTGAGGTCCAGATATGGGGTTGACAAGCACAGTAATTGAAAACTACTTTGCTGGTCAATCTCATTTTGAAGGCCTGCATAAATGCCTTTGTGCACAAACATTTGTGTTTTTTCTGTGTAGGATGCATTTATATAATTATGTTCATCAATCTCTAACATGGAAGTTACACTGAGACCATCTAACTTTAAACTAAGAAGTGTTTGTACTAAGATTATTACTCATAAGTGCAGTTACCTGCATATTACGAGTACTAAAGAGACTTTATGACGAACTACAAGATAACTTTATCATTTTTTGAACCATTCCAGCAAAACAAGTGCATCTACCAAACCGAAAATATATCCATGAAGTATGACGTCAATACTTGATTATACCTACCTCATAAGTATAAAAATACTTAGTATTAAGTAACCAGACACCCTTGTGGTGCATCCCCCGTCTTGTCATTCGCCATTACGCATTCAATGGGATCTTTTGATGTCCGCTGCGGTGTCCTTTTCAGACCATTCACGTTTTTGGATTATAAAAGTGACAGGAAATCTTGAAGGGAAATTAAAAACTATACTGGATTATTTTTCGGACAAAATCATTCTTTTTTTATCCTTCTACCGGACTCTACGGGAGGAGGGAAATGTTTACAAGCTCAGGATCAAAGTATGTCCATGTATGATCCACTGCAATGTATTCAAGTGTTTTTCGTCTGATGAAGTACATAAATTGCGCCAATTTTATTGCAAAAAACAGACATTGTCTTCGGGTTATTGATTTCAGCAAAATGAGGAAGATACGTAACATTCATACTTCGCGAATTCTAAAACTGGCACATGACATTGACGTATGAATGACGTGCACGTATACAAGTCGCTGTCATATTGGCTTGTAGACAGGTCCATTGTACTAGTGTTTGGCACGCGGACAATGACCACTTTTGGTACGCGGATGGGGTGTGTCCCACTATTTCCATGGAAATAGAAAATAGAAATAGTGGGACAAGCGATATTTTCAATTTTTATCCCATTATTTCTATTGCGTCAAAAAAAACGTCGTGCTAGGTATTTGAAAAGTATACCACTTTTAATGAATAGAATAAAACTGAAACATAAAAAAACAAATACGCGTTTGAACGAGGAAATTAATAAAATAGTTTCTGTACTTATGTACGCCGTCATAAGAGGTGATAATGCAGCGTTTTTTTTGACGCAGCCGACAGCAATAGAAATAGTGGGACAATAAGTCTGAATCAGTCCCAGTATTTCTATCAATAGAAATACCTAATAGAAATAGTGGGATACACCCCGCGGATGTTGTATTTTCCTTTTTTTGTTTACTTTTAGCTGCTTGCTATTTGTCAATTTCTTTCAAACAACAAGTCATATTAGAAATCGTCTAATCTGGAATGATGCGCCTCTCCATTGCATCTACGCACACAAGCAAGCACTCTTGTCTGGGTAGATCCGGTGGAGAGGCGTGTCATTTCAGCTCAGACGAACTGTACCACATTTTAAGATCATACCCTTGCTAAAGGCAAATAGAATACGATTAAACGAAATTACCAACACATCAATTTTAAGAAATTCATTCATTCATTCCTACTTAACTTTTCATTCATACCCACAGAGCCATAAATCATATTCATTCATTAAAAACAAACATTAGTGTTGGTTTCTTATCGCGATACAAAGAAGAGTGTACACTGTGGGTCGTCATCGCTCCCCTATTCCTTGCGTGTAAGGAGTTCCCGGTGCAACAGGTTGCGCTGCCTTGACCTGCTTCTTGGGGCGCAAGTCGTTCACACTTGTTCACGACGTAGATCACTGGTTGACTGGAAGGTGCAGCAAAGATTTTGGCCCATTTTAAGATTGTGATGAAAGATTTAGAATGCGAATATCGTAAAATATAGACATAATTTAATAACGTACTTTTTTGTTTGGATTTACTGAGAACCCATGTATTAATTAAACAAAGAAGCGGAAAAGTAAAATATTTCGAAATCCATTTTTAAATCAAGTAGTTTTACTAAATTTATTTCTGCGCAATTGTTAGATACAAACGAAGGCTACAAATTAAACGGGGTGTTACCTGTTTCACGAGAAAAATTGGTCAAACAAATCACTTGTGACTTATTTTGACTTCGCATGAAGCGCTCACTATAAGAAGTTAAGATATCAATAAATAAGGTAATAGTATGAAGAAGTAATTCACTAATCTAAATCAGATTTAGACTTACTTTCATTGTCAGATAAATTAAAGAACGTAAATTTATTTTAATTCATAATTACAACAGGCAGCAGTTTTGGAAAACTACATCTCGGTATGCTAGAAGCTGTTTTTGGTTGGTGGACGATAGAGCATGAAAACGTCGTATAGAATAGCCACCACTTGGCATTCATTTGTTTTTATTTTTTGCTATAAAACTTTTGCGTACTCCTGAAAATTTAAAAACAGTAATCTTCCATTAAACATGGTATCCGTGTGACAGCTTATTTCCGTGCCATATGGTAAGTCAAGGGGTCACGCCGCACCTTTGTATTTATCGATAAAGATGTGTTCAAAAAACGAAAGATGAGTAGGTAATTTGTTTTTAAAATGTACAATTTTGAACCCTGTAATTTTGTAACTTACAACGACAGATTGGGGATTGATAAGAAGCATTATGTATATTTTGTAGATTTTATTATTTCTCTGGTACTATTTTTACTTTTATTTTACTATCAATGGACTTCTCATAATATGTACCAAAATATGTGATGAGATGAAATAAGAACTCACAGAAATGACAATATTTCAAAACTAGCTAGCTATTCATGATAGAGCTTTCTAGTTTAAGTTCCTTAAAAGTAATATTGAAGTTTATCCTTTAAGCCCTGATTAAATAATTGTGACTTCTTTCTATGTATTTATATTTAAACTGCATTTGATTGGACATTTCCGTACAAATACAAACACATACCTAATTTTGTTAAGCGTGACGCACCAACCTCTCTCAGTTACATTGCATCAGTCATTTCGCAGCGCGTTCTACCACAACACTAGCGTACCAGCAGCCAATATACTATCTAAAAGGGACCCAGTCAGACAGGAAACTTGTAAAATTAACCTATTACCATAATTAGGAACACAGCTGTCTCACGGCAGCGCACGCCACCGGGAAGTGGTGGACGTAATACCACCGAGTAATTACCAAATGTCAATACACGTGGTGAAGGGATTTTTAATCAGTAGCTTGCACAATCAATATGGTAAAATGTACATTATAATGGAGAATTATCCAAAAATAGGGTGTAGAGACCCGGGGGCGAAAAGAACCCACACTCAATTAAATTCCTGAGATCGGTCTAATTTCAAGCAATCACTAGCTCTTAAGCAAATTGTATCTTTGTAATATCTAAGTAGTTGTTTAGTAAATTGTCCTAGAGACTATTGCAGTACCCGCAAAGGGTCGCTAAGTTATGAGTGCTTAAATTGTTGACATCACCATGTATCCACTTAGTGAGCAATAAAGCTTTGAAGTTTAATTTAATAATAATTATGGTCCCCTCTGGAGAACCGATTTGCTGCCGTGGAAACCACAACTGACGTTAACCAGAACCTTGTAGATGTGGTTCGAGTCCTCAGGGAAGAAGGTACGAGATTTTGTAAAATGCAACGCAAGGGCAAGAAGTCGAAGCTTTCCGAAGAGACTTTAGGGCTAATGAAGAGACGACGAGAAGACCCACCCGTCACTTCGTCAGGGAAACGGACTCTAAACCGAGAGATTAGTAAGCACGTGCGACGCGATCTCCGTTGCTCTAATACCCTCTCGATTGAGAGAGCGATCGAGCAAAACCGGGGATCAAAAGTGTTCGTACGATCTCTTGGAAGAAGCCACCTGACGAAGTTGACCATAGAAAGTGGAGAAGTCGTTGTCTCGAAGCCAGCAGTCCTTTCGGAAGTAGAAAACTTCTATGGCCGGCTATACGCTTCGCATGCATCTCGACCTGACCCCGGAAATGAGGACTCTAGAGCCACTCTAACACGCCACTACACCGAAGACCTGCCAGAAGTCAGCATTGACGAAATCGAGATCGCTCTTGGGCGGCTTAAAAATGGAAAAGCCCCCGGAGAGGACGGTGTTACAACAGAGTTGTTAAAGGCAGGAGGCAGACCCTTACTCAGGGAGCTTCAAAAGCTTTTTAACGCTGTCCTCTTCGAAGGGAGAACTCCAGAGGCGTGGAGTAGGAGTGTGGTCGTCCTGTTCTTCAAAAAGGGAGACAAAACCCTACTGAAGAACTATCGACCCATTTCCCTTCTAAGCCACGTCTATAAGCTGTTCTCAAGAGTGATCACGAACCGTCTTGCGCGAAGACTCGACGAATTCCAACCACCGGAACAGGCTGGGTTTCGGAGCGGATACGGCACCATAGACCACATACACACAGTGCGGCAGCTTATACAGAAAACTGGAGAGTATAATCAGCCCCTGTGTCTAGCATTTGTGGACTATGAGAAGGCCTTTGACTCAATTGAAATCTGGTCTGTTCTGGAGTCTCTGCAGCGATGCCAAGTAGATTGGCGATATATCCAAGTGATGAGATGTCTTTACAAAGCTGCCACTATGTCCGTCCAAGTACAGAATCAGCAAACAAGTCCCATACCGTTGCATCGGGGTGTGAGACAAGGGGATGTTATCTCCCCGAAATTGTTCTCAAATGCAATGGAGGATATGTTCAAGACGCTGAACTGGAAAGGACGTGGCATCAACATCAATGGCGAGTACATCTCTCACTTGCGATTTGCTGACGACATTGTCATCGTGGCGGAAACGCTGCAGGACCTACAACAGATGCTGAATGACCTGGCTGACTCTTCTGTGCGCATCGGTCTACGGATGAACTTGGACAAAACCAAGGTCATGTTCAATGAACATGTACTACCGGAACCGATTGCGGTACACGGCGCCGTTCTCGAAGTTGTTCAAAAATATGTATACCTCGGGCAGACATTGCAGTTAGGTAGGAACAACTTCGAGAGCGAGGTGAATAGAAGAATTCAGCTGGGTTGGGCAGCGTTTGGGAAGCTACGTCGGGTCTTCACATCGTCGATCCCACAGTGCCTAAAGACAAAAGTCTTCAATCAGTGCGTCCTACCCGTCATGACATACGGAGCCGAAACGTGGACACTAACGGCACGGCTGGTCCACAAATTTAAAGTCACCCAGCGGGCTATGGAGAGGGCTATGCTCGGCGTTTCTCTGCGGGACCAAATTAGAAATGAGGTGATAAGGCAGAGAACCAAGGTTATCGACATAGCCCACCGGATTAGCAAGTTGAAGTGGCAGTGGGCTGGCCATGTAAGCCGTAGAACCGACAACCGTTGGAGTAAACGTGTTCTTGAGTGGAGACCGCGTCTCGGCAAGCGTAGTGTAGGACGCCCTCAGGCAAGGTGGAGTGATGATTTGCGCAGGATGGCTGGCAGGAGCTGGATGCGAGCAGCCGAAGATCGAGCTCAGTGGCGTGTAATGGGAGAGGCCTATGTCCAGCAGTGGACTGCAACAGGCTGATGATGATGATGATATGGTCCCCTAACTTCAAAATAACCAGGACCTACTAGACTTTGCATAGGTACTAAGAGATTTTCGAAATAATTTCTTAGATAACCCTGTAAAGAACAAAATGTTTGCTAACTAAGTATTTCGTCTCATTTTCTGTAAAATATAATTAGCTAACAATGTTGTTGAGTGTTGCTATCGTACGCGGCGGGTTAACTTCAGCCCTCCCGGAGTTCCAAAGACTTCCCTCTCGGACATCCTGCCCACTTGAACTCCCGGGGTTACCTCCAACAAACACTTTTCAACTTTAATTATTGGATGCTTTACATTTTGTTTCCTTGGTTTAATATTTGCCTTACTTTCGTTAAATTATTAGTAAAACCATTCACCGAATGTGGTATGTCTATTTTAGAGTTTAATTTTATTCAGTTCTTCTTTACATACTTCTTATCTTTTCTGGCAGGAAATAAGAAAATAATCTCTGCGATACTCCAAATCCGATACTGCGGTAACTACACTGCTCAAAAGTGTCTAGGGATATCTCAAGCATTTCCATACAAAGTATAGCTATTTGGGAGGCTGTAAAAATTAAAATATTGATACCAACGTAGAAATTTTTAGAACACAGAAACTGCTATATCTGCACTTTCAGATTGTATAAAGAAATTCATTGTAGTAGCATTATTGTACAATCGTAAGGACTTTAAAAAAAGACAGATTTTCCTTTTAAAAGGTGTCCAAATTTTAGCAAAATCAAACGTTCTTTTTTGTAATATTCTTAACCTTTATCTTATGCCTCTGTCCTTGCGTTATTCTAAGAAAATGCTTGACTTGTAAACAAACTTAACTTTATGAAATAAAATGAAAAATGATATCCCTATGATATCCCTAGACAGTTTTGATGTGTGTACAATTAAATGCCAAACTAAGATTTTATTTTTATTCTTTCCTGTGTCTCTTGAGGCTTAATGCACTTACCTAGGTACAGTCAAACACTAGCAACTGATACGACATGATAAAAAAGGTTCGCTACTAGGGTCGGCCGGAGAGAAAATCTGTCAAATTTGAAAGCGATCGTGACAGCTATGGTCACACAGTGGTTGGGCCGTGCAATCCGTGCATAAATGCAATGCATAAATCCGGACGACCGTCTTGGTGTAATTGTTTAGAAGTCGGCTACTACACCAAAGGTCGCGGGTTCGATCCCCGCCCAGTACAAACATTTGTGTGCATGAACATGTCTGTTTGTATTGGTCTGGGTGTTTCCTATGTATAACAAGTATGTATTTACAAAAGAAAAAGTAATTGAGTATGTTTATCCGTTGTCTAGTATCCCATAAAAACGGAGTATAATTAACTCACTTGGGGCTAGATGGCGCTGTGTGGAATAATGTCCAGGGATATTTATTTATTTATTATTATTATAAATCGCGGCATGATAATCATTTGATGCGTTCACCAAAGATATTTTTATTTCGCCACCCAATATATTTCAGGATATAGGGCAAACAAAAGAAACAACAAACAAAAATTTTATTTTATTAAACATACTAACAAGCGGTTTTGCCAATTATTTTTTTACACTATTATTTGCAATCTATTCTCGTGACCACGTTATTTGCACAATGTTATATCTGGTACTTGACGATTCCATCGAGATTTAGTTGTAACTTGGTTTATCCGTTCGATCATCATCAACACAAAATATTTCTTGCATCCAATGCATATGATATAGCAATACACGGAGCCATTTCTAGTAACATGCAGAAGAACCCACTAATTAATTGGTCTTACTTGTAATGAAAAGCTGCAAGGAGCATTAAACGGAGCTATCTTGTTACTAACTAAAACGAGGAATTTAACAGTTGTCAACAGTTGATACACTTTTAGTGGATAATTTATTTTAGATAATAACACTTGAGTAATACCTTTAGTCTCCTGTAGAGGCCATCGCGCTGAATTTAATACAGAATCCACCGTGATCTTCATCTTACTGGAATTGATCTACGAGTAGAGCATAGTATGAAAGGAAGTCACCCTCCGCGTTTTTCTGTCTGTTTTTACATAAGCTTTCACTATCTAAATGATAGTTGATGCTAATTATATTTTCTAGAACGTTTGTCTGTATAGTTCATTCAAATTACTACAGTGAAAAGCTGTGTGCAAATAGCCAGTTAGAGATAAAAATGCTTGCACTGCCATTTTTCCATGGCTGACGTAAATATGATAATTCATATTTATATCAAAGTTCTATCTGATCCATTTTTTTTTAATTTAAAATGGGTTTGCGTTTGACATCAGTCTTGCCAGCCACGCTTACCCAAAAAATGCCTATTCACTCTTGCCTTGAAGACACCAAGGTTGTATGTATCCGGAAACACAGACGCAGGGAGGGCGTTCCACTCCTTAGCGGTGCGGATCAGAAAGGAAGCACCAAACCGCTTAGTTCGGACCGCTGGAAAGTCGACCACATGGAGATGAAAGCCCTCGCGGCGTCTTGTGGTCCGGTAGTAGAAAGTAGAGGGTGGTATCAGGTCATGAAGTTCTTGCGCACACTCTCCGAAATACACCTTATAAAAAACCGATAGACAGGCAACTCTACGCCGATGCTCCAAACTCGAGTTTGGTTCCAACGAGCGTCTCGTCACCTATCAGTCTCCTGGGTCTTCGGTCTACTGAGTCCAGTGCATCCAGCTGATACTTGGCAGAGCCATCCCAGAGGTGGCAGAAGTACTCCATACACAACCGAATTTGTGCTTGGTACAATTGTAAAAGCTGTTCCGGTGTGAAGTGTGTTTCCATTTCGAATAACTTGTCATTATGTTCTATTGCAATAACTATTTCTGTTTCGTATAAGCAAACGCAAACTTTAATTTTTTTTGCTCGAGATCTCCATTCTAATACTATGGAACGAGTGAAGTTTCTTTGACAGCCGTCTGCGCAGTCCCGCAAGTCAGTCTTCCACATGACGCCGGGTGAGTGCACGTCACTGCGTAAAGAATAGGAAAATGAAATGGCAACTAGTACGAAATTGTCAAACCCAAGAGAGCTTTTAATCAAGTGTACTTATGAATATAAACCTGCCATATAACTCTCATGGTGAATCATGATAAAATCATACGTTTGATAAATTATGCATAATGCATATGAGCAAACAGTACGGAGGAAAAAAAATAAAGTTGTACTATTTTCAACAAAAGACCCTATGTGCGCCTATTTCGTGTAAATTATCCGCGTAATTATAAATGTCATTTTCGTCAAAAGCGACGTGCGCTCACCTTGGGGACATGGGGGGGAGTGAGCTGCGACGGTGCGCGGACAGCTATCAAAGAAACTTCACTCACTCCATAGTAATTTGTATGGAGATTTCAAGCGAAAAATTCGGAATGTTTGGGAATTTTTTGCACAAAACTGAAATAAAGCAATGAAAAACAACTGATTGGCAATGCTTCTTTGATATCTGATCTTTACACGTTATTTAAAACACGTAAGTTGTTAGTTTATATGATGCCTAAACTTTTGAAATACGGGAGTGCGTTTTGCACGTTTTTAGCGATATTCTGATTTTTTTTCACATTAATCTAGTAAGTTGATCCATATACTGGAAGTTTGAGCTGATTGTGCAACTCTTTGACTACTATGACGATTTTTTTCGTGCCTCATACTTCATATTTTCTATATAAAACTTTAGTTTTCCCGAGAGCCGTTTTCCTGGTATCGCACCTTAGGAAAGCCAAGTACTCAAAAATATCGTTGCTTGGTTTTTTTAATGTAAAGCTATTCTACTATCCTAGCAATAATAGAACTACGTCAGATTATAAATGGGGCAATAAGCATTGTTGTTTGAATTATTATTATTAGTGTGGCATAAGGCGGTGTCCAGGTCGCGGCACGCGCATGCGCAGATTTATCAGCGCATAATTAAAAGGCGGCGCGTTACCGTACGAGTGCGCGGCGGGTGCGCGCGCGCCGCGCAGCTGTCGTGCGTATACGGCGACGCGGAGTATTGATACTTAGGTTTAAAGAATCATTTATTTCCCATAAAGATTACAATAATCACTTACATGAGAAACAGTTAACATTCAACATTTTGTTGGGCTTTACTTTACTTTAAGTACTAATTACATTGAAATCAGACAATTAAAACATTGCATCGGACTTAATTTCTATCGTTGACAAAGCAGTATGGGAACAACTATTTTTATCAATCAAAGGTGGCTTAACATTTTATCTTAATCTTTAGCTTGACGGCTCTCGACTTGTTCGTTGAATTAAAAAAACAGATGCATTTTAAAGTAGTTAATAGTAGGTAAGAGCCAGCTCGGAATCTGTGTGCCAACGAGTTCAAACCTGACTGGAGCACCTAGTTTGTATTTATTTGGTTTCTTTTTTAAATGTTCATGGGGTGATGGCGCTAGCACCCAGGCTCAGTGCGAGTTGTTGGAGAGGTGGTTTGTAAGGCTATTGATTGTTATGTGCTTGCCTAAAGCTTCTGACTCTGCATAGCGAGAGGCCACCAGCAACATCATAGGCACGGAGATGTCCAAAAATACCTCCAGCTGCTCACCCACTAGTTGCAAATCCGCTATCATTTGCCCATTGATTTTTAACTAAATTGGTCAATTGACATAAACAATAAGCAACCCTTTTGCCACCCCGTCAATAAAGTATCAAGTCATTTCATCCGTCACATCCCCCAAATCGCGTGACGTATCGTGATTGTCTAAACGCCGACAGATGTGTGCCGGAATGTAATTGTTGGCCGAAGCGGTACAAGTTTTATATCATTCGGCGAGCACCCTAACCTTAGGATTCATTCACCTCGTCAGATGTTCAATGGGGCGAGGGTCGGAAGTAAACTTTTTTGCAAAGAAAGTGAGATTTTTTACAATTTTTGATTTAGTGCTAACGGTGGAACAACTGTGTTACAGATGAGGATTTTATCACTTTATTTGTTATTTTTTTATTATTAAAATATGATGCTTTCGTCGTTTTTAGCCAAATGTTGACATAGCGGTAGACCACGGTAGCCATGATAGTTTATTGCGAACATCATCCTACGAGGTCAAAATCATATGAAAGGGCTTAAGGCTCCACCAGAATTCCATACAAGCTCGTTTTACGCTGGATATTAACACTAATAGTGCATTTGAACCAACGTTCATTTGAACACACGTTCAAATGCGCTTGGCCCGCAAGACGCGACTCTTGCTATGTATTGTCCTTTGCAGTCGCAAAGTTTATGCACCGTAGTCTCGTAGCTAAGTAACCGTATAATAACATATTACGACATATAACTTTTAGATCTTCAATGAATAAAAAAACTGGTACCTACTTACCTTACCGCATCAGACTGCAGACAGACAGCGGACTTTACAGTTGTATCCCAAAAGAGACAGATGACAGTTGTTCATTTAAATAAAGACAGCTTCAACATTTATGAATTTTGTTTAATAGTGTCAATTAAGTATACGCAACTAATTTGTTACGGTATACGCAATTAGTAATAAAATTGGCAGTCCAAATTAGGGGAGAAATATCAAAGCAAACGTTTAGGGTCGCCGCGCAGGCCACACACGTGCAATCATCGACAATTTTACAATGCGGATTTTGTATTTGTAGGGTCTTAGTCAACAAGGAACTCTAAGGCATCGTCCAGACTCAACGTATTGTCTGCCACCAAATATGACCGCGCGTTACGCGTTTATGGTATTTCTAACAAATTGAAATTCTACATCTCTTTCACACTGAACAGATTTAACGCATTTTCTAGCTAATTAGCTATACTCAGTCAGTTTGGTGTTAATTCATACTCCAGACTGAGCCTGATAGGAAGCATACTCTCAGACGGAGGCCGACGATTCTTTTGGTCCTAAAAAATTCCTTCATAAGTTTCAAATCATCACCATTGCACAATTTCTCAAGCCATAGGTAATAGCGTCACTATCGCACTACTCGAAATGACAAACATTTCTCAAGTTGGATGTAGGTGTAGGGAGGAATCCAAGGTATCGTCGTGTTATTGGGCTCGTGTCGTCACATTCATGAGATAATAGAAAGACATTCCGTACAGCATTCGAGCGTACAAATAATCTACTCATAACTATAGAATATTATAAAATTTCTTTAATGCCTTCACTTCTTCAACATAATGTGAACATAAGGAGAAATGGGAACTTTTTAGAGAAATTCAGCTTTGAAAGGCCTTTAGAGGACGTTTTTTTTTCGTTTTTCCTTTCTTTTTTACTCATATATCAGATTTTCCTTTTTTTCTGTCAGTTTTACTGCTTATTAATAATATAACATACCTCCTACTTAGTTTTAAGTACCACCTACATAGATACCTACATATAGGTAGTCTACAGGGACTCACACACTTTAACGGGGTTAAAGGTTTAACGTTGATTTACTTTCAATACTATATTTGAACTCGTAATAAAAAGCTTCGCTAAAAGGTTCGTACCTAGGTATAATAATCATAGAACATTCATGAAGTTCTTTTGATCACTAATTATAATTACTAATACTTAGAAAATATTTTAAAAGCACAATTTGTGTAGGTACAGCCTTGATTAAACTTCTTTAATTTGTATCCTAATTAATTAGGTAAGTAAATAAGTAACTGCGTTTTTCTGGTAGAACCGAATGAAGATTTAAAAAACCCATAAATGCATCCGATACGGGACATCTGTTTCTAATGAAATTATTAAATGTATGATAGTCATCATCAGGGGTGCGTCTGCATTAACAAAACGTCGAGCTTTCACATGAAAATGATTGTATCATTTCAATTTATTAAAATAACACGTCTGTTCATTTGTCAGACACATAGGTACATTGTCATTACGAATGTAAACATGTTTGTATCTTCTTCTTATATAAAAAAAACAATTGCCGTTTGTTAGTCTCGCTAAAACTCGGAAACCGCTGGACCGATTTGGCTTTTTTTGGTATTGAAATAATCGTGAAAGTTCAGAAAAGGTCGGAAATGTGAGACAACGTGAAAAAATGCTAAAGGAATATAACAAAAACCACAATTTAGTTTTCTCTTCTAACACCTACTGTTTGACAACAGAATAACATCTGTCGGGACAGCTAGTTTCTACTAAAGACATCTAACAATTCAATTTCCTGTCATCCAGACATTACTAAGTACTTACTACGCAGACTATAAAAGCAAAAGACATGTCCAAAACAGCAAATGGATTCAACTTTAAAGACTAAAGTCAATAAATAGAGACTTTATTTAGTTAAGATAAAGTGGACATGTAAAAGAAATGTCCTCAAATCTGAGATGGACCCCGACCAAGAAGCTAATAGCTTTCCGTCCCTTGCGACTGCTTACTGGGGTGACCACCGGCTACTTTTCTAACTTTGAGAAGTACATTTTTCTTGCTTGTGTGGATTATTTTCTTTGTATTTGAATGAATGTTTATTCAGGAACACTATTGGTTTGCATGGTGTAGATTTACGACTAAAGAAACTGCCTAAAAACAAAAAGTGTTATACCTAGTTTATTATTGTTCACTAGCACTAAACTTTAGTGCGTCCCTAAGAACTAACGCGGTAAATATCCTTTTCTTTTAATAAACCTACCTTCGGTTAGCTTGTCCATGAATATAAATGGCTAAGATGGTTGGAGTTTTCAACATCGCCTCACTTTTGTGAGACTGCGAATTAAGTCCAATGCATGTCCAATTTTAGCTCAATTTTGATAGAAAATGATTTAATGAATGTTCTATAAAATCTTCACTTAATAAAAACCTTAACTGAGTATTTTTTCCCAGTAGTAAACAAATGAAACACCTTTCAGTCAGCAATGACGCGTGTCGTCGCATGTAACCAAACCCAACGGAACAAGCCGCCATAGACCAACCACTTCCTATTATTGCCATTATACACACCTACCGCTCTTATTACGCACGTGTAAGGTCGATACTCGTGTGATGAGGCGTTTGAGTATGTAATTTTGTCTATAACATTTCGTATGGTGAGGGAGGGCACTTTACAGCTAGCTCTTCCGGGAGTGTGTGAACATTGTCACCTTGTCTGATCGGTTGTTTTTGTGGAGATCAACGAACTTTATGAGTGACTTTATAGTAGATTATGCCACAAGGGCTTAAAGAAGTGTATTATGTCCCGGGCGTCATATTGAACCCCGAGTATGAGGGATTCTACGGTTAACTCACGAGCGGAGCGAGGGAGTTAAGGTTAGAATCCTGAATACGAGGGGTTCAAGACCGCCCAAGACAAATACACTTTTAAGCCCGCGATGCATACTCTACTTTTTATACTTTCTGCGAGGCAATCGAAATTAATGGCTGAAAAAAGTAAGTGCTTAAATATTTATTTCAAGTGAAAACAGGTATAATATGAGAAATTAGGTATTTATCAAACATTCAAAGTGATGTTAGAAACAACATAAGGCAGTTGTGCGAAGACATTGGAAGGATGAGTTACAATCCAAATATTGTACCAAAGTACATTTATTTTATCAGCACAGGAGTCAGGAGCTATTTGAGCGGTTGGCGCCTTTTTTCTTTCTTTGCCGTCTATTTTGTTAGTGGCCAGTACTTCGAACGCAGAATAAAATCTCATTGCACCTTATATTTTTGACTACACGGTTGCATTCCAAATTCAAATCACTTTAATCCCTAGGGAAATAATGAAATTCAGTACAACATTATGTCCCGGCTAGACCGTAGGGCTATAATGACTTACTTTAGGACAGCTTTACATGACACATAATGTGCCATTGACGAGCAGGTAAGTAGTATAAAAACGTTTTTTAATGAAGCCGCGGAAGTTTTACTAAAGCATAGACCCCCTAAATTCTGAAGCCAGGGTTAGTGTTCCGGAGTTTTTGAAACAAATACGGCTTCTGTGATCCCTACCAGAGTTTGGTATACGATTAAACTAATCACCTCACCTATCTGCGATCCTATACAGAAACGAATAAAACATAATTTGTATAAAAATTAGTAAATAAATAATTTGTTGTCTTCTTTCTGTAACAATTCTATGATTCACATGTCAATTAAAATAATTTAATTTTTAAATTCATAATTTAGGTAGAGTCATTTAGGTGACCTTTGTGAGTGCAAAAAACATCTCACTATAAGTGAGCCTTTGAAATTCGAGGTTTACTGAGTGAGTGCACATTCTACAGCCACTGGTACAAACAATTTGGTTATTATTGTTTTTAGAATTTTCCATGCAGTATCTTTACTAAAGATCTGAAAACCAGAAAAAGACATTTGGTCATTTTGGCATCATGACAATTTATTTGAAACATAAAAAGTGCAAAACTATTGCACTGCTGAGCCATTAACACTCATGTGTGGTACTGGTATATCTAATAATTCCCTAGTAAACGTTTCGTCATCTATCACGGTGTACTCGTAGTTCCTGAAGGTGTACAGGTTTTTGAATAAGGAATCCACATCCGCTGCGTAGATCTTAGACAGCACAGGCGGAACCCTTTCAATTCCTGATT
The DNA here is from genome assembly GCA_950022985.1 of Udea ferrugalis. Taxonomy (NCBI): domain Eukaryota; kingdom Metazoa; phylum Arthropoda; class Insecta; order Lepidoptera; family Crambidae; genus Udea; species Udea ferrugalis. The sequence continues at coordinate 8,837,341 of OX465533.1, forward strand.
CCCTTGACAGCTCAGCATTATACTGATCCTAGAACATAAGATTGAGAAATTAGCAGCCTGCAGTCTGAACATAAGTCGTCCCAACCATCTCAACTTCGGATATATGAGCTGCAGCTACTATAGATAATTTGCAAATAAGGGAATTTTGTAAACTTCGTGGTGCCACAAATCGACTGACCCGTTGGTGCAGTACAGGCTAAGTCCTATCTGGAGCGACGTAAAACGTAGATACAGGTTCGATTAGTGAACAGGTGGGGTATCTGTATTATTGATTTCGTTTCAGTATCAATATAGGTACGTTTAGTTTGCAAAACTCAAGGTAAAAGACCAATGGAAGGTAACATTAGTACCAAAATATTAAAAATGTAACAAAACAAATACAATACAATATGATTTTTTGGCTGTAATGTCATCATCTTAACGTTTGCTAGCCTTGGCTATTCCTCCATCACCTTAGCTAAATAAGAATTTAGTAGATATATCTATTGAACCAGTTTCATTTCTAGAATTAGGATGCGGTTTGGTTTCGCTTGAAGATGACCTTCGCCAGGTTTCACCGGAGTTTTCCCAGGAGTTCTGATTCTCACCTATCCCAGTCGTTGCGCATCCAGTGGCAATGGGCACTCAATGCTTAAAAGATAGTAACTTACCTCCTTATCGTCAAGAACATGCACAAAATACAAAGATTTTCCCTCCGAGCGGATAGCGTCATAGCGTTTCTGGAACTCTTCCATCATGTCTTTTTGAGATGGGGGTTTGAAACGCCCTTTGATTAGCGCCGCTGCATACCGGGCCTGCAATAATACGACTGTACTGCTGTTTACTTGTAAATATTTATGTTTTAGAGACATTGGTTTTATAAACAACTTACTTATATACCATAATTTCACAATGCAAAAGATAGGTTTTTTAAGAGTGAATCCTGGAAATCTAAATGAATTTTGAAAATTGAAATAACAACCACAGTTAATTTTTCTATTAGGATATTCCTTATTGTAACATGATGATACTTAATGGTTTTTATTTTAGCTGGTTTCTGGAAAATGTACTTCTTTTTTATACCGTTGGAACCAATCATAATTTTTAAAGTTTACAATCGGAAATCTAAAAAAATGGTTGTATTTTTAATAGGGTCAATTAATTCAGGAATTTAAAAAACTAAAATTGATATAAAGGTACTAACCTGAGCATCTATAGTTCTAACAATACAGCAAAGAGATACTGCGCCCAAAACTAGCATTGTGGGCTGGTTGATGTTCACTATCATTTTGTACAAGGGAGTCACACTTTTCGGATGTATTGTCAAACCACTGCTTTCGTCCAAAAAGGGAAAACTGTATTGATAACCTGAAACAGAGATAAAGACAATTGATCTCACATGAATCACCTTTTTTTCAGTTTTCGAATTAAATATAGACACTATCACGAGTAGACGAGAATCACTAACTTAATTTGTTTGACATGACGTATCAAAAATATTTTAAACTAGCGGCCGCCCGCGACTTCGTCCGCGTGGACTTAAGTTGAAAAACAAAAAGTAATATTTCTTTGTAAATTGTAGCCTATATGTGATTCAGATGTAAATGCTACATTATTGTTAATTTTCATTAAAATCCATTCAGTAGTTTTTACGTGAAAGAGCAACACGGAACATACACACATACAAACTTTCCTTTATAATATTAGTAGGATTCTAACCTGTTCAGTAAATAATGTCATCAACTTCTTCAAAGGTTCCATCTACAAATACCGCACCAGTCTCATTGAACTCTTTAACGTCTGCTTTCTGCACGTAGTTTGGTGGGTAGGGGCTTCGGAGACCGATTGCAAAGTGATGGCTGTGGAAGAGGACCTTGCACACGCTGGCTACATCTATCCCTATTATCCATCCCGGATGGGCCAGCACCAATGATCAAAACTCGACGAGATTCATACCGATCGGGCTCTCTATAATCGTGGCTGTGTATTATGGTTCCTACAACGAATCAAATAAGGTTTTCATTCATTCAACCTGTCCTTATTCCTGCGACAGGGGATTTAAGGAGACGCTATTCACACTTGTCTGACAACGATTTGCTTATAAAATGCTCCATCCGATTAAATTCTGAGCCCGACACCCGACAGATGAGAACAAACGCAAATAACTCAATTCAACGATTTAGTGTTGGATGTGATAAATAATCTTATCCTTGAGAAAAAATAAGCGATCTTAATTATAAAGTAATATCTTCCAGAAATCCTTCGGGTTCTTCCAGCTATGTGAGGTTTACTGTAAGCAGTAAACCTCAGATTCAACAGTGAGATCAAACAGAATTCGGACCCATTTTCAGAAGCAATACCTATATGGTTTTATTGACTTATGGACTGATGACTAAATGAAATGTCGTTGTCGGTGTCGTTACGAACCTTTGAAGAGTTCCTCCCCAGGGAATTTGGGCATTATCGGCTTGTTGTAGTGACCTGTGGCTAACAAAACATAGTCAAATTCATCTTCGAATTCTTCCCCCGATGGTAAGTGTTCATATTTAATTTTCCAGATGTTTCCTGTTCTTTTAACAGATGTTGCTTGATGTAAAAACTGTAAATTAGTAAGTAAGCGGTTAAAATAAACATAAGAAAACATTATTAATTTTAGTTAGTTTTGAAAATTATCTACCCTTATCCGCTTCTCCAAGTCGTAGTGTTTGGCATATGACTTAAGATAGTCATAAAAATGTTTCCAAGTGAGAAACGAAGGAGTGTCTTCCGGCATTGGAAAGTTGGGGAATTCCATTGCAACCTTTGGTAGGTTGGCCCTAGTATAACAACAAAATTAGTTGCAATAAAGTAGTTGGGCATGACACAAGACCATTATGTTTACCCATAACAGTCCAGAAGTGCGAAAAAGTCTCTTTAAAAAAGACTTTTGTCAAGCAAGATACTTATGATGAATTTTTTGCACTAGTTAAGAAAATAAAGGCCCAATGAAAGAGATTCAGAATTATACAATTTTGGCTAAAAGTGATATACATACAACCCTCAGACAGAGAAACAAGAATAGAAAAATTGATACAAGTTGGGTAAGTGCCTGTTTACACTGGCGATTTTTGAGCACTAAAAGATGTTACGGAATTTAAATTTAGTAAAGTGTTTTAGACCACTATTCATCAGTTGAAGTAAAAACCGCTTAATCTACCTTAAATGTTTGTACATGCTCGTATGAATCGGTAAGCCGTATTCGTCATTGCCGACTCTCTCGTCGTACCGCCACGTTCCTCCTATGTAATTGGTAGATTCCAGCACGACAAAGTCAATGCCTTCTGCCTCCAAATATCTGGCTGCTGACAACCCCCCCACTCCAGCCCCTATGACACATGCTCGGGGGTTGACATTTAATTTTTCTGCCTAAAACAACATGAGAAAGAAAAACTTAATAGCAACACGTACTGGCAACGCGGAACGTTAAACATTACGTGCTACTCATTTCCATTTTTTTTATCATGCTCTGCCTGTCTTGCTGTTAACTGTACCCGATCCTGAAAATAGCACTGTCTCAAAAGTTGCCAAAGAAGAAGTTTACTGAAATTGATTTTGCTGTCAAAATTTTGTAGTACAAGTGGCTGGATTCTGCAATCTGACTGTCTGCAAAATGATTGACACTGAGTATTAATTATTCAAACTTAAGTCTTACCATTTTTCGTAATGTAGGTACTTGGTGGTTCCTAAATTAAAATCTCTCAACAACGTATTTCAGTCTATTCACTGTTAGTGATCACTTCATACTAAAATTGAACATAAATGCATTCACTTCTGATAAAATTAATCCTTTTAAGTGCTATATATTTACTGTGCTATGTGTTTAGATAAAAGAATAGAAATTAGATGTATATAATCGAATATCGGGAAAAAAGGTCTACTGTTAATTGTTGTAGGTAAAGGTAATATGCATTTTAGTAAACTGTTAGCACTAAAGAAACTTCTTTGACTTCATTCGCGTCTAAGCTATCGCATTTGACTCACAATAATAAAAACAAAAATAATTTGAATAACCGACACTATTGATGTCTTCAATAGCAGATATTATATGCAAATTAATACAAATTAGTATTAAATTTTACTTAATACAATAAGTAGAGATTCAACTAAGTAAGTACCCACTTTAAAGTAGGTATCTATGAAATGCATACTTTTTAAGCATCTATATTTAGTCAAGGGAAACCCGATGATCACGCTTGTATGCTCATAAAACACATTACTGCTATCTGAATACGGAATTAAACCTGTGTTGTTGTATCTAAACAATGATAAGACATGAGATATGGACCTAACAACAGTAGGTAGATGAAAAAAGGTCACACACGTAACATATTTTGCTGATTACAGTTCTTGGTATTATTTCTAGAGAGAGAGTTCCGAATTTGTCCCAGTGATTGATCACTCTGGCGCGAAACATTAGTTCTAAATCTGGGCAGAACACCTACTTCCTATTCATTACTACACAACTCACGGGTACCTCATCGATGATGGAAGATACCTATAAAAAACCAACCACCGGTTTACCCGAAAAGTGCGCCTGCCTTTCGTGGCAGGAAGCATAGTTACGTGTTCTCACAGACCCAAGTTCGGATAAATGGAAAAAAGAGACCCCTGCCAGTTTCCCGGTACCATCAAGCGTGCTCAGCTGCCTCTAGTCACTGGAGGTGCAAGTTCAACTCCAGCGCAAAATACAACCACATAACAGTATTCGACGATGCGATTTATCGTATTGGTGAAATACGATTCAACAAGTAAGATAAAGCATCTGTGATATCCATGACGATGAGCCATCTCTGTTAACTACGTATATGTCATACAAATTGATTGCAGCGGTAGTGTGACAGTGATCGGCGACGATCGCTGTTGTAAACCAACACACGCCGTGTCGGAAATGGGATGGGTGACCACCCCAACCGAAATTTAGTGATGTGTATTTCGGGTATCTCCATGCTTCAGAAGGCAGGTTAAGCAGTTGGTCCCGGTTGACGTCGCTAGATGTCAGTTGTTAAGCGTAGTCAGAGGCCTTAGGGCGGCTTGATAATATCTGGCATTAAGGTTGCTCACTAACCTGACACCCCTCCAACGATCCGCACTGAGCCCGCGTGTTGGACTATGGCTCGTTCCACCTCATAGTTGAGGTGAGGCCTGTGCCCTGCAGTGGGACGTATATAGGCCGTTCATGTATTGAGCTTTCTGATATTTTTCCGGTTCACACATTTACACAATATGCCAACTGAATTGATTACAAGACAGTATTTGCTAGGTGAGAGGGCGGTAATCGGAATTACCATAGAAATGGTGCATTATTACGCCGTACGAGGGGAGAAGCGCAACGCCGCCGGCGACCATTATAGTGTTAAGTTTCACAGTATGCATTTGGAGTCTGGAATGAATATATCTACTGCTTCGTTAGGGTTAATTCTAGGTGAGCAACATTGGGTAGTGATTTCATATTTACTCTCAAGGCTGTAATTCTGCTAATATTATAAATGTTAAAGTTTGTATGTGTGGATGTGCCGTGTTGCTCTTTCACGTAAAAAGTACTGGATGGATTTTAATGAAACTTCACAATAATATAGCTTATGCATCTGAATAGCGCATAAGCTACAATTTATAAAGTTATATCACATTTTTTTCTTAACCAAAGTCCACACGGACGAAGTCGCGGGAGGCCGCTAGTAGGGAAAATTATCCATCGTGTCGAAGCCTGGTAGTAAAACCTTAGCAAAGAGTTCGTTCTACCATTCGTAGAGTAGTTCAGCTGCCTAGTCAATCAGCATATTGTCTTTTCTAATTAAAAGTAGTACGTTTTTAAAATTCCCTTAGCTAAGTTAAATTTTAGTTTTGTATAATTGTTTTTCTGTAATATTGAATGTGTTATCTGTTGCATCAGTGAAATAATAAACTTTAATTCTACTAAGACGTTATGGACTAAATAAGTTATTATGAGACAATATCTCTCGTACAATAAAAATTCTCGTAAATTAATTTGTTATTGTTTTGGCTGTTTAGTGTTTAGTACATAGCGATGGTGATTGTTTGTTTATTTTTGTTTTTGATATTTTAAAATAGTTACTTAATAGTTTTTTTTTTGTATGCATGTTGTGGTTACCTTTAATTGTGAGAACAGTTAGCCATAAGCAACCATATTTTATCTTTTTGTTTGACATGCTGATTCTTATGTTGGTGATCCTTTAATAAATAAATAAATAAATAAGTACATTGCTCAGTAGATTGATCGTGCATACAAAATTCGCTTTGAAACCACGAATGTACCTTAATCAAACACCTTAATTCAATGCAATTACATAGCATATGTTTTGTGTTAGTGCGAGAACCGAATCTGCAAGCTCTGACACAATCGAAACAAAGTCAATTTAAAGCACTGTGAAATATTAATAGTCACCGATGATACTACTCAAACCTAGACATGTCTTATCTTGTTTATATTCCCAAAAACAAAAAAGTATATAAGTACCTATATTGGAAGGCTTTTCTCACATCAAACTTCAAAATTACCATTTACTCGTAACTTCACGATCTGCTGGAAATAAAATTCACTTCATACCTTTATCTTGGTTAGTATCATCTTGTCTAAAAAAGCAGCTGGTTTAAGTAGCAACTGGTCTAAAAATCAGATGGTCGAACTAGCAACTAGTCTGAGAAGCAGCTGGTTTTATTAGCAGGTCGTCTAAAAGTCAGATGGTCGAATTAGCAAGCGGTCTTATCCACTGTATATTGAACTCTTGTAAGTATCGCGAGCCATGTTTCCAGAAATTGAGGGATGTTACTAAACCCTATGTTTTCTAACATGATAATGATAATGATGATGATGAAATGGAGGACTTAATGCCTTATCGGCATTAAGTCCGCCATTTGTACCAATTGTTTATGTGCAATAAAGAATAAATAAATAACGGCTATGACTGAACATGTTATGAAAAATAACCTCCATGAGTGGACTGAAGTTACTCTAAAGGCACTTAATGAGTCAAAGGGGGTAAAGAATGCTGTTAAAAACTTAATTGAGATCTCAATTCTCTCTCATCGAGAATATACGGCTGGAAATTTCTTCTAAATAAAACATCGCAAAGTTTGATTTCTAACTTAATAAATTGTTATTTAGCCGGCGTAGCCCAGTTTATTAAAAGCGCGAATAATTAAATTAAAGCTGTTTCTTTGACGCCCTGCCCGGCTGAATATTTTTATCAAGTGGAGGCTAAAGAGAAGGGACTATAAGTTGTCGATGGTTTTGTCGCTATGGAAAATAAATAAATGTTGCTTAGAGCTTACTCGGATTCGTAATTTTCGGAGTTCTATAAGTACATAGGTAATTAATATCTCATTCCCCTAATATGATACCGCTCTCTATCTGTTGGTTATTTTAAGCAAGTATAAGCAGTTCATCATTTGTGCGACATACTCGTAAGTATCTACATTGTTCACTACGATGTTCACTTGACGTTAAAATATGTGATCAATCAACTATCTACTTACATTAAAATGTAATAATTATGTTGAAATCATTTTTCAATGTTTACAAAACACAGATAATGTTTAGCACTTTAAAAGGTATTTTATTTAGTGGCTACTGTTAAAAACTTAGAAGCATATACACCTAATAGTAAATAGGTACCTCCTTGTTAAATCTCTAAACCAAATCATAGAGATGTTGGAAATCTAATTGCCCAAACTAAATTCTAGTTTTGACCAGCAAGTAAACAACGAACCCAAAGTCTTTTAAGGTCGTCAAAAGTAGCAAAACCTCATGTAATAGCCCAATACACATCTAAATTGGCAAGCCAACGAGATAGCTTACCTACTATTCAACTAAGTAAGCAGTAAGTGAGTGCCAATGGTATTATTATACAAATACGTAGATATGTTACAAACTTCTGCTAAAAAAGTTGCACCTGAAATCAGGACTTTTGCCCACTTGAGCAAAGCGTTGACAGTTTTAGAAATCACTGCGCCACATGTATCTGCCTCGTTTACGTTCTAGTAAATAATCATGCGATCTTGTACACGTCGCGTAGGCCAGGGGACAATTTTTGACTTCATAACGTATCTATACCTCTTTTAAATATTATTAGTAAGAGCAATTCTATCGATATCGCACGGTCGCAGCCCAATTTTTTCGCCAGAGAGGTGATAATGCCGAAGTTTGAAGTCGCGCGTAATTACACCGGGCGGGCGCCGGTTCATAATCGAGACAATTACGCGGAAGCAATAAACATAGGCCAGTCAATTATCAAGACGAGCTTTTTAATAAATAGAATCTGAGTAATACTAAGGAAATGATTTCATAGGTAAGGAATTCAAAAGATAAGTATTCAGCAATATGTATACCTACCTATACATTCAGAAGTGACAATTAAAAACTACTTGTAAAGCTCAACTTTGGTTTGCGTTTGTGGATTTGCCGGTGAAGCTACTAAATATGCAGAAAAAAGCTAACATCAGCTAACCTTGACGCTTCAGAAAAATCTCTACTGAAACTTTTACAATATCTGCGCCTGTGAAAATACTAAATCAGTCCTTTTGACAGTAATTATTAGTTTTACAAGGCACGCGATTAAAATCGCCTACGTCGTCAAAACGCTACCTTTACGTAATAAATAAATGCCTGCTCAACTATGCCTGCAAATACTTGGGTACTCCAGTACTGTCGTATTGCAGTATATTTTACTAATTACGGTGTATTAACTAAGCGTGCGCTAAAGGTAATATTTTCTAAACACAAGTTATTACCTAAAGCATAGCAAATTATCGAGTCAAGCGGGTGAACAAGAACATTTTCCATGTGGCGGCACTCACGCCAGCTGGGCGATGTATCGCTAGGGCTGAGGAATATAACACAGCTAGGAACTAGTTCCTTAAAGTTTTTTTATACTAGATAGATAGATAGATGTTCTTTATTGAACAAAAACAATCATCGACCATGGTTTTTTTCACAGTTCCTTCAACTCCATGATTTTCGTGGTAAATTATGCCGCTGCGCTATTGGACATCTCAGGCAACTCTAGTGATAACAATTTTTGGCAATGGTGGGAAAAAATACATTCGGCATAAGATTTATCACGTAGGTATAAACCAAAAACTTGCTTTGACGAAACGGATTTTGTCTTAGAAGATGGCTTACTGTCGAAATGATTTTGACACATTATAGAATGTGTATTTAAAGTTTGATCAATCCAAATGGGTCGGTAAGGGTAAGTCAGAAACTACTCTCGTAGATAACCGGGAACCGAACCTGTAGGTTTTGTATATAAGGAACATGAGTATCATTCAAGGGAAATCTAAAATCCATCAGAGCTATTAAAGTAGTAGAGTTGTTCCCTATTTTTCTTTATGTTCCAGCCCTAGTCTAGGCACTAGTGTCGCCATCTTTGGGGCACTGTAATTAAACTCATTTTGTCGTAATAGTTTTAATGGGTGTTTAAAAAGTAACATGAAAACGAAGCGTCAGTTGGCTTACTATACAAACTTTAGGTTGGAAAGTACATGTGTAACAAGAAGTTATATCCAAGGTGTACCTATACTCTAGGTCTGATTTAAATATATTCAAACACCTCTTAAAGAAATTCAGGCTCATGTGGGTATAATCTACAAGCGACCGCCCGCGACTTCGTCCGCGTGGACTTACGTTGAAAAACAAAAAGTAATATTTCTTTGAAAATTGTAGCCTATGTGCGATTCAGATGTAAAAGTAAAAGTAAAAGTAAAAAATAATTTATTTAGTGGCACTTGGTACAACAAATTGAAAAAAATTACATATACAAATACAAATTATTGTATAAGCTACATTATTGTAAAGTTTCATTCAAATCCATTCAGTAGTTTTTTACGTGAAAGAGCAACACGGCACGTCCAGACATACAAACTTTCGCCTTTATAATATTAGTAGGATCTACTTGACGATGGCGAGCTGTGCGTTGACAGAAAGCAGCATAGTCCATCATACAAAAAAATCTTAAATTCAAAACCCATTGTTAGAGAACGCTAAAAGAAGAGATCTCTCCTTAAACTTGAAGTTTCTGAGCCACTTGTAGACAACCTTGGCGGTATTGTCTTGCTTAATCAAGCCCACTGCTAACTTACTAACGAAAAAAAAACTTATTTTGCAGATCTCATGATTCACCTGAGAACTTTAGGCACTGCTACCTATTACATGTGCCAATGTTTTCCCAAACATCAACAAGGTGTCAGGCAGCAGACGGGCGCTCCCTTCAGGGCGTCTCCTTCCGCCAGTAAAACACACGGAGACGGGCGCTGAACGCTGCATAAAGTTATTTGCTACGAATGCCTCCGGGCACAAATTTCAATTATTGTCACATCCGAATAGTTCCGAACGGGGCCTCGGTACAGGCGTAGACATATTTTTGGAGTTTATGGTCAGGGTGTTTTTAATCGACCAACATTCGTTGGTGCTGCCGACTGCTGCCACACTGCAGTTGCCAGTTACTCACTATTTATAGGGTGTGTGTAAATGTAGAATATTTTAGTTTTATATTAATGACCAACTGGTCCAGATAACCTGCTGGTAATGGAAACCATAACTCAAACATAATATCATTTTGGATGACTTGGGCATGTAAAAATAAAGATTTAGCCCCACTCACCTGGACCGAATGGTTTTATTTTTTTGGTATTCATTTCTTCTTCTTACTATATAAAAATAAGTCGGGTTTTCCTTCCTGACGCTATAACTTCAGAACGCACTAACGGATTTCCACGGTTTTGCATTCGTTGGAAAGGTCTCTGGCTCCGTGAGGTTTATAGCAAAAAAATTCAGGAAAATTTCAACAGAAAAGCGGGAAAATCTTTTTTAAAGCGGGTTTTTTTTTTTTCACATACAGCTAAGTCCACGCGGACGAAGTCGCGGGCGGCTGCTAGTCTTTAATAAAAATACATATTTGTAGATACATAGAGGGAAAAAAGGAATTGAGTAGAGGAGCCAAGTGAGGGAAACTAATCCGTGAATGTTTTTTTAATACCGATGAGAGGAAAGGCATGACCAGACAGGTCGGAACTACCAGAAAAATCAAAAATGATCAATCATTCTCATGAAGCCTACCCTTTTACCCTTTTCAACCAGGCGACTGTACCGCACAGTGGGCGTATTCATCTCATAAAGGGGTCAAAATATTTTATTAGCCCTGCGATTTTAACTGAGGAGCGAGGGTGCCAACTAGATTAGAAGCCCGAGGCTATGCGCGCAAATCGAGCGCTACTCCAACTGAACCCCCGCGAACCTTATTACCATTCCCACATCACTTCAATAGCACCTTAAAATCTGCCTAATAAAGTTTGTTATTGTTTGACTTTTCACTCTCAATGCACAAGTTTGAAGTGGCCGAGTTGATTTTTGTCCGAGTCAATTTGCTCTGCACAGTGGTCAGGGGATGCAGATTGTGAATGTCAATTGAGAAATGTGATTTTCAACACTCAGCCCAATTGTGATTTTTGAATGTTTACTAAATTGACGCTGTCAATGGTGATCGTGTCATAGAGGGCGCACCAGCAGCTAAAATTATGTACAGATTTTTGCAAGGTAATTTATTTTGTACTTATTGTAATTAGATGAATGATCTTCAAACTACAGCTAAGTACGTATCCTTAAATACAAATATTTGTGTTTCCTCTTGACCACTCTGTCTACTTTATAGGCGACTTTATCGAATTATTGGCTATCGGACTTTACATCCCACACAGGGAACAGGCTTCACCTGAACTACTTAGTTCGCATAAAGCCTACCTACTCAGGTATAAGGCGCAACCACACCACATCCAACTGTTGAAGAGGTGTATGTATGGCTAGAAGTAAATACTCTTATATGTTATCAAGTTACCCTTGAAAAGTACTGAAATGCTCGAAAAATACATTACGCATGGCCACTCATACCACTACATCTAATTAATTGTAAAATGCTTTTCCTTAAACTGTCAACATTTTAAAGAGAAAACTTTCAAAATTTACTTCACCTTAATTTTTTGAATCCTTCCCATTTATTTGTGAGACATGAATGCAGGTTTAAATTCGTCAAAGCTGTCAAGCGCAGCGTGTAATTAGAGAGCTGCGTCGGAGTCGCCGTCAGCGCCACTCGCCGCGTCTCGCCTCACTAATGATGACAGGACTGTTGTTGCATTTAGAAGTATGAAAACATCATTGTTTGCCGTTAAAATCTGTAGGTGCTGTAGACATAGCTGAAGAAAGCATTTTTGTAATAAACATGATTAACTAATTTTATTATGACTTCAAGAGAAAAATCGACGTTTTCCCGTGTCTTAAGTATGAACTGATTTTTTAATCCTTTATTTTAACTGAAAGAACTAGCTTTGCCCGGTTAAACTCTCATTCTTATACGTGCATTAAAAATAGTTTTATTTAAATAAGTAGACAGTACAATTATCCCCCAATTATTTTTTTACTTATTAGGTACTCGTACAACTACAATCTATCTCATTCTCTACCGGACCAACCGACTATCTAAATGTTACATAAGTATACAAAGTAATATCGTCAGCTTTTATTATTCTTAAAAAATAACTGTTCAAAAAGCCACGCAAACTTAATCATCCAATAAAAGTTAGCTCAAACACAATATTTAGTTGAATAAACATCGGTGGCGGCCGCAACCCCTGCATTTGCATATCAATCTCGGAAAACATGTTTAAAATAAAAGCGCACATAATGGCTTTATAAATAGATTTCTGAAAGTATTCCCTATTAAATAAACTTCCATTTGACGTGGTGTGGAGCTTGCTCGTATGAATAAATCATATCAAATAACTATCAGGGGAATGAGGAATCTTCCTTGTCGGATCAAAACATTTCGGGGGTCGTTCTGTCTCATTTGAGACCGACAGATACACATTATGTTTTTTTAATGACCACCCTTCTTTACTTTACTCCTTTTAAAAACATTTCAGCTTATTCTTTAAGCCCTCGCAATAACAGATTTTCTTTTATTCAGATTTTACTTGGCTGCTTTTAAGATTCGTGGATCGTGATGAATAAAATAGAACCGAGTAGTTTAATATCATCCACGTTTTGTATTATCCGAAAACAATTCTTATTAAGATGTTTTAAAGTTGTGTTGGTAATTAGAAAAACGTTATATTTAATAAACGATTTTTTATAAAGTATTGGATCATCGATAAAATTATCAAAGAAAACTTTGCGTGTAACGTGTAAAACCAAGGTAAGTAAGTAGTAGAAGAGTTTGTTTCGGGCGCTCGCCGACACTCGCTTCGCTCTCATGCCTCGCGCATTTCTTTTATTTAAGCTAGCAAAAAAAGCTTTGATGATTGCTTAGCGTTTCTAAGCACTAAACGTATTGTGGGCAACACATTGATAATTGTTTAATTTTTAAAAATCTTTTGCTACACCATATATCAATCTATTCAACAGCGCCTCCGAACGAAACGAGTTCGCATTTTCGCGTCTTTATCGCGCCCAATCACTTCAACGTCGCTTTGCACATTGAATTTCTCAAATATAGACTTCAAACTCTCTCCACTCTTCAAATTTAGATCTTATACCTCGAAAAATACGGCAGCTTTTCGGTTGTGGGCGTCGTGGTATTCTCCAGGGTGTTTCGGAGCGTCGCGAGTGCTAGGAAGCCGTAAGCCTCTCAGCGCGCACGGTGATTGAATCCTCGGGCCTGATGGAGTACCGGCATTGCGCCTGTACTGCAGATTTCTCTATTCTGTACGTGTGACGTAAAATGAAGGCTGACAAGAGCTCGTAGGCATTTACAAGCTTAACTTCACATTTCTGTGAATTCATTCTCGCTACGCTGTTGTAAAGTCTATGGTAATTGACCTTTTTGAGTTCTTAACTTGACGTGATATTTTGTTTATTTATCTATGCGACTAACAAATTAAATTGGTTTTGAACGGGAGTAGTTTACATGAATTTCTATTTTATTAACAGCTTTGCTGGCTGTAGTGACACTTGAGGCTGTAAGCATGCTGTAGGATAATAATCTATGACAGACACAGCACAGGAAACAAGAGCATTTTCGGCTAATAGGAGGATCTGTTACCACTACTCACTTTTCAGCCAATTTCAGCGATAAAAATGACATTTACTTCGGACTTATACATACAGACCTATATCTGTATTAATTATGTTGAGTGTCTGCTAAACCCTTTCATCGTTCTTTTCACGTAATAAAGCAAGTTTAAAACTGAAACAAGACATTATTTCATCATTATTTTACTAAATGTCAACATAAAAATTTCAGATAGCTGCTTAACTTTGAGGAACGTTGGAAAATTCAAAGTTCACTAAAGTCTAATTCTCCACCACTACAAATACTAAAATCCCTACGATCCCTTCGCATACATTAGCGACACTAATCGGGCTTACCAGGTCAGACATTAGGACGGCAGAGGACATCTCTTTGCTTATGAAGTATTCAGGAGCCCCGCCCGCCCTCGCCCCGCCCACCGGCTTACCAGAGCTTATGTACTTGTGTGTGCGGTTGGAATTTACTCAATTAATATATTCATTGGAAATATTAGTTCGTATTCGCAGGTAATATGAATGACTAGGTTTTGTGCCGAAGTGATGAAGCATAGAAAATATTAGGAAAGCCCCCAGCAAGAACACTTTTAAGCAGCAGGTCAATACGTTTTTCAAAACTAAGCTATCGTCGTTGTCGACTGGCTCCAACTCGCTATCATCCAAATCATAATAGTATTATTATTATTATATGTATTTGTATATGTATATATATATGGTTTATGTATATTTTGTTATTTGTATGTATAATTATTTATATAGCTTTTAGGGTTTATTTCAGTATTTAGTTTCTTTTAAATTGTTCAATTGTTTTTTTTTCTTTTCTTTTTAACACTGCACCGCCTACCATATTTTTCCGCTTAGCCCCATGGTTTACTGGCATTAAGTCCGCCATTTGTACCATTTGATTATGTGCAATAAAGAATAAATAAATAAATAGACTGTCTAGTCATTTTAGTTTGATACCAAAAATGACTTGACAGTCTATACTTCGACATTTGCTTTGCTATTGACATTAAATGAGCAAGTGTTGATACACTTGCTCATTTGATGTCAAAAATACCTACGGTATTTTGCCATTTTTAACGTTAATTCTCACTTCACTGTTTGTATACTTAAGATATTTTGAATAACTTAGACACAACAAGAGTCTGTGTGCAAAGCCTTGTGCAAAACACAAAAACAACAGCTATGGTATTCCACCATAACTCAGTTCGCTCTTGGTGAGTTATCTTTAAAATTCGATTTCTTTGCGCCACCAAACGCACTAAGCCAAATTACATTTTACAGTTATTTACTTACAAAATCACTTCAAATCTCGGTGTTTCACGTTAACTTCAATCATCAATACGCTTCACTTTGAATTAGTATTTTCTTTTAGTTTGTATTAAATTAAAAAAACTTACCTTCGTGCGGTAGTTTAAGGTCTTTTAGGAAAACGATAGTAACAGTGAGCAGAACTAATGTATTTTCAAGTTTTTAACTACAGCCCAGTCATACATAATGGATGATTGGAATCATGAGAAAATAAGACACAGCTTTCAAAACATTTTAATATGCTTTCGTCTCAACCTTTTCTGCATTGAAATATTTACATCATTATTTATCAAAAAACGCTGTACACGATACTTAAAATTAATTTCCGAAATATAGCAATTGCTTTTTCTAAGGACTGCTTAATGATTGTGTACGAGAATTTAGGAGACTAATCATTTAAAAGAATAACCAAAAAACGTTATCCCAAACGGTCAAAGGTTATTTAAAGTTAAGCAACCCTTTTGGATGTAGTGGATGCTCTTAGTTTACTGACGTTATTACACATTTCAGGGCTTTTCAGTAAGAATTAGAAAAAAACATTTCATAGAATAGAAAATAAAGATTGAAAGTATCCTATGTCCAGCTTTTTCCTTCTTTTCAAAATTTAATTACTCGGTAACAGAGCGAATTAATTCGAGCGAGCTTAATTCTTTCCAATTTTTCAAGAAAAAGACGATGTCCGATTTAAAGGCTTTTGGAAACACCGTTGTAGTCCGGAGGTTACTGGGTGAGTAAACACTACTACTGCAAAATTGCAACTAGTTGCAACCTAAATAGGGTTTTAATTCATTGAAATAAATAGAAAAGTACATGAGAATACTCAACCTATAGCACTGCTGAGCAATTAACACTCACGTGTGGTACTTGTACATCTAATAATTCCCTAGTAAACGTTTCGTTATCTATCACGGTATACTCGTAGTTCCTGAAGGTGTACAGGTTTTTGAATAAGGAATCCGCATCAGCTGCGTGGATCCTGGACAAAACAGGTGGAACCCTTTCAATTCCTGATTCCTTTGACAGCTCAGCATAATACTGGTCCTAGAAAACAAGAAGTGGCATTAGCAGCCTACTGTTTAAGCAGGTATCTGAACATAGGCCTCCCTCATCCACCCACAAATGGGATCTAGACATCCTGTATCAAAGGTGATTTGTCAGGCGGACAGTGCAGTCGCCCGGTTTGCGAAAGATGCGGGTTTGATTCCCGCCTGACGCCATAAGACCAAATGTCTTTTTCTGGTTTTTCTATCTTTAGTAAAATGATAATGCATTATCCCCAATGCTGAAGATAAAAATAACCTATAATCACCTCTTTATCTGCGAGGACATGGACGAAATGCGCAGGGCGTCCCTTCAAACGGACAGCGTCAAACCGACTCTGCAACTCCTCCATCATGACTTCATGTGATGGTAGTTTGAAGTGCCCTTTGATTAGCGCTGCAGCATACCGGGCCTGCAATTGATATCCAATGTAATATGGACATTACTTCAATAAACAACGAATGAATCAGGCAAGGTGGAGTGATGATCTGCGCAGGATGGCTGGCAGGAGCTGGATGCGAGCAGCCGAAGATCGAGTACAGTGGCGTGCAAAAGGAGAGACCTATGTTCAGCAGTGGACTGCAACAGGCTGATGATGATGATGAATGAATCAGTATGGTTTCACATTGCAGAACACTTTGTAGAAGGAAATAGTACGTGTTTGTTTTATTTAAATTACAACCAATATTTTCTTCTCTTAGTAGTGTTTAGTCTCCTTTGATAGGCATGATAATAATTATGGTTAATTCAGCTGATTTCAGTAGAACAAAATCGATGCTCATAAACAGGGTTTTCTGGCACCAACCATTAATTTACCAGCAAAGCGGGAGTTCAAAAAAATCTTGTTTTCTCGGGTTCTTCGAATTTAAAGGAAACATTTATGAACGAGGTATGAGTACTAACCTGAGCATCTAACGTTTTAACGATACAGCAACGGGCTACTGCGCCCAGAACTAGCATTGTGGGCTGGTTGATGTTCACTACCAACTTGTACAAGGGAGTTACGCTTCTCGGATGTACCGCCAAACCACTACTTTCGTCCAAAAACGGAAAGCTGTATTGATAACCTGAAATATATGAAGAAAATTAAACTAAAATAAATTGGCTAGATTTCATTTTTCCATGGGAATATAAGGAAATAAATTTTATTTCTATTAAAAGTGAGGCTTATTTAGAAATTGTCAAAAAATTACCTAGTGTTGTCTGAGAAATTAAATTTATTAATGAAATAAGTTCGACGAGTAATTCAATTTTTCGTTTCGTTTTATTTCGTATTACTTATTTTCACTTTTAATTGAACTCCCTTTAATGGTTATTGTAAAAATTATCAGTAGGAGTTATAGTGCACATGTTTATTGTGTAACATCTTCAATATTGTAAACACCTATTAGCTCTCAATAAATGTATGTTTGTTTGATTGTTTGTACATAAAAACATCAAGGCAGGTCTTGAAAATAACAGAACTAACCTGTGCAGTAAATAATGTCATCAATTTCTTCAAAGGTTCCATCTACAAATATTGCACCAGTCTCATTGAACTCTTTAACGTCTACTTTCTGCACGTAGTTAGGCGGGTAGGGGGTTCGGAGACCACCTCTGGAGTGGTGGCTGTGGATGACGGCCTTGCTGACGTTAGCGACATCTATCCCTATATCCAGGCCGGATGGCCCGGCTCCAATAATCAAAACTCGACGACATTTATAAGGATCGGGCTCTCTGTAATCGTGGCTGTGTATTATGGTTCCTAAAATAAGACGTTTAAGGTTTTAAATTATTTAGGAAGTCCTTAGCCTAACATCTTAACCGTAAACACGAATCAACACAGTTTAATGCCCAGCAAATAAATAATATTCATTAAACAACCGACTAAAAGACAGCATGTGATTCAAAAACGGAGACTGTTATTCAAGTTCTGTTATCATCACAAGTTAGTTCCCTCGTTGAAATCAAGATAAGATAAGATATTGCAAAACTTAATTCCAACTACTACCTAATAACATACAACGAACCTTTGAAGAGTTCCTCCCCTGGATAACTAGGCATCTGCGGTGTGCTGTGGTGACCAGTGGCTAGAAGAACATAGTCAAAATCATCTTCAAATTCTTCCCCAGAAGGTATGTGCTCATATTTCACTTTCCAGATGTTTCCTAGTTTTGTGACAGACGTTACTTGATGTAACAACTGAAAATTAGAGGGAACTTTATTAATAAAATGTAAGAAAAACACCCATGAATCCGATAGAAAAGAAAAAAAACGAAAATTGAATTGAACTGATGTGAATGTTGTTAGAACATAGAAACGTAACATACCTATTCTATTTTGTGTTAAAGTAAAGTAAAGTAAAGTAAAGTAAAGTAAAGTAAAGTAAAGTAAAGTAAAGTAAAAATAGTATTTATTCATGTAAACTTATTAAAAAGCACTTATGACAAGTAATAATGTGATTCTACCACTGTTATGAAGTGTACTTTCAATTGTTACTAAAGTCTGGTACGAGCAGCCCTTTACAAAATGTGTAGAATGTAAGTAGGTAGTTAAGTCTCATTATTATAAGTGTATGTAAATTATTTATGAGAAAAAAGTTCTTAAAGTAGAAAAGAAAAGTTTTGAAAAAAATATAATTACCTTTATGTGCTTTTCTAAGTCAAAATGTTTGGTATATGACTTAAGATAGTCATAAAAGTGTTTCCAAGAGAGAAATGAAGGAGTATGTGCCGGCATTGGGAAGTTGGGAAGTTCCATTGCAATCTTCGGTAGGTTGGTCCTATTAAAACAGTAACATTGATTTTTGACACAATTTAGTAGCGAGGCAAGTTCAAACAGCACAAAAATAAGTATTACTTACACTCGTTAGTAATTGTTGTAAAAAATTGAAAAAACAAAAAAAAAATTTTTGGTAGTTGATGATGGCAAAGGCGACTGTTTTCAACTACGTTTTTGCCGTTGATGTGCTCGCATGTGGCTTAAGTAGCCAAAACGTTGCAAAGTTTTAGGAACAACATAAATAAGAGTCCTCTTAGAGAACTCATATCCTTTTCATTAATTTGTTTCACTTAGAGCGAGTTGTAATTTATTGGTCTGATAATTTCTATCTGACTATTGAAAAAACATCAATAGTCAGATATATTTATAATAGTTTAGTTTACCTTAAATGTTTGTACATGCTAGTATGAATCGGTAAGCCGTATTCGTCATTGCCGACTCTCTCGTCGTACCGCCACGTTCCTCCGATGTAGTTGGTAGATTCAAACACAACAAAGTCAATGCCTTCTGCCTGGAAATGTCTGGCTGCTGACAACCCCCCCACTCCAGCCCCGATTACACATGCTCGAGGTTTGATACTTAATTTAACTGCCTGAAACAATACAAGAAATAAAAGTTTAATAGGAGCTAAAATAAATGTGACTCTACAACGTGATACGTCGGTTTTTGTGCGTTTCACAATTCCGAAAAGCAACGACTACTTATAAGTTACTAGCAGCCGCCCGCGACTTCGTCCGCGTGGACTAACGTTATCGTAATTTTAGTAAGGATGCCTATTTTTTTTGAAAATGAAATATAGCCTATGTCACTCAGGAATGATGTAGCTTTCCAACAGTGAAAGAATTTTTCAAATCTGCCAAGTAGTTTCGGAGCCTATTCAATTCATACAAACAAACAAAAAATCAAACCTTTCCTCTTTATAATATTTGTAGATGTGTGTTGTTTGTTGCTATTAAGAAGGTGGTCAGGTGGACCAGAAAACGAAAACGTGTACAAGCATTTTAAACACGCTGTATACTTTTGTTGGCACGAGTTAGTAGAAGAAAATCCTTGAACACCTCCGTTTTATTGAGCTTAGATAGACGGAGAATTTTACATGATTTGAGTGGCTTATCAACACCCAAAAAATTACGTATGCTATTTGGAATAAAAACAATTACATCCGTGCATTAGCAAAACAAGTAAAGCTTGTTCTCTAACTGGAGCAGGTTTTTTAGTAGCAAGTTTTTATGACGCGCTTCATACCTAGATTTGCCAGGATTAGCTCTCAGTAAGAACTGCAATGATAACATTTGAATTATAAAAATGGTGACAATTCACAATAGAGTTTGAGCTAGTAACTGTACCATAAAATATCTGCAAAAATAATCATTTTCAGCATACGAGTAGCAAGGAAAAGAAACCGATTTCTCTAGAATGCTCATAATATAGATACACATTATCACTATCTACTCGTATAGACGAAATTCAACTTATGTTTTGTAAATAAACAATGATAAGGAATGAGATAAATGGACATAAGTACCTAAATAAAAAAGGCCACATGCTAAATCATAATTTTATTACTTCGTTTCATTTTATTGTGCCACATGCACAACAAGACAGAGTAAAGAGTCTGAAGAAAAGGGAATTAAATTATACGTTACGAAATTTCGTAACGTTTCACTACATTCACTTTTATTTTCTTCTCATATTAAGTATTATGCCTTTTTTTGTCACTCTCTTGGCCGAGTGGACGTGATCGTCACGTATGGGGTACTTCACTTTAAACTAATTTTAATTTTACAACAAACAATTAATTTTGAAACCAATTCAATTAAATACATCTAAGGCAAAACATAAGAAATAAATGATACGAACTAAAAATAAAACTTAAGCTTAAAATCATATGGAAAATTGTGTCCATGTAGCCTACCGGCTACCCAAGATGCTGGCAGCATTCCTCCGTTGAATCGCCAGACTCACACGCTATGCAAGGAATGTATCAGCGCTTGGGTCACCAATTGTTTCGATAAGTTTTTTCGATAGAGAAACAACTAGGTTAAAGCACTGGCACTATTCACTTTCAGTCTTCACATATTTTTAACATTTGTCTGGTTTGAAATGTTTTTGAGTTCAAGTGGTGTCACCAGTCCGTTAGCTTATTAGGTGATGTTCGTATGTTTCACCACTGTGTTAGGCTTTAACTGTCAATTAAAATGTAGCACAATTCGAAATGCCATACCATATCCGTATTCATAATGGTTTATAGGAGAACTTTTCAGAAATCCGAACTAAGGCAAGTTCGAAATTCTGAAAAGTTTTAAATAGCATTTTGAGCAATATGCGTTTTTGGCAATAATTAATGATAATTAACTTTATTGACGTCGCTCATTGCGGCTGTATGTTTATTACTAATATTTAAAAAGTTTATACAAAGATAAGACTCACCTCTAAATTATATCCCATCAATATCACACAGAAAATTGTAAAAATTTTCGTCATTTCGTCACTTTTAAGCTATCTTAAATATCCTAAATTGTTAAATATAAGTACACTAGATGTCCATTACCGTCTATGAAGCGTCGCGGAATGATACTCAAATAAATAGTGCCCACACATGTGTGATAATTAATTGCGTCTATTCATACTGATACTGGCCGGTCAATGTTATGACCCATCCAGAATTTTATTATGTATCGAATGATACTCGTACATATGGTCAGGAAGTTCATATTACACAACACTTTTTTCCGATTACAGATCTATTTAAGGAATTTATGTTTTATTTATGGAGAGACTGTCTTGGTTGATCACTGTGGCGCTGGCTGGAACATATAAGTACTTTCTGTTTACTTAACAATGGACGGCTAGCTTTTCAGTGATGGAAAAATCGAATAAAAACATAAGCAACCCTAAAATATTTGCCAACATACTGGCACCTCAAAAGAGTACAATACAAGAAAAAGAGAAATTGAGTAAATTGACTACCTATGTGATGAAATAGTTGAGAAATTGGCTCCTACACCAGAGAACGCTAGTTCGATCCCTGCGCAATTCAAAATTTATTTCGATTTCATTGAAGTCTTCAAATTGATCTCACTCTACCTGATGGGACGCAGCCTTGAGGTCCTTATAATAACGATAAGCCTCCTGGTCTATTCGAGATTAACCATAATATTATAATATAAGAATGTATGTATATATGGGTGTTTCCTAAGTACAATAGGTATGCATCCGTCGTCTAGTACCCAACCCATGGCCCAAGCTTCACTTTAACACAACTTTACGCTGTGTGGAATAATATCGAAAAGGAAAAATGACTTTATTCAAATCACAATTCAATAGACCTAGTACTCACAAATTGTCAAACCTTGATGTTAGTTACTGAGTGAAACGGGGTAAGTTGAAATTTGTTTTTTGATGTCCGAATACGATTGGTTTACCCCAACATTTTCATCCTCTTCACGCACTAAACCTTCATGAATGTGTACAAAGAGGCGAAAATTAGATTCGCAAGGGGCTGTTCGCCGACAACTGTATTATGCTTTAAATTGACCATGAAAAAGAATTTTAGTGAAGGTGGAGTCCAATTTGTAGTATATGCAAACAAAGTATGTAACACTACTTTTTCAAATTACTTTGATTAATATAATTCAATGACGCACACACCAAAATACCTAAATACCCATTGTAGGTGAAGAAATGCCTCTAGACATTTCTCTTTTACTTTTGTGAAATAAAGAATAAATAAACACAAGTAAATATATTAACAGTAAATTGTCTGATAATTTCTAACAATTTTCTACCTGAGTGTTTTTTAGTATAAAATATCCATCAAAATTCAAGAGCCAAACTTACATTTTAACCATAATGTCTTCAAGGTACACACTTCAAATCGGTTTCTTCAACTTCATTATCATACACACATAACAATCGGATAAACTACGTTAAGTAAGCATATTTTTAAAGTAGGTATTCACTCTGAATATTTATTATTTTGTAGTTATGGGGTAACTAACAAGAAAAAACCAAACCTTACCTTTTAACCTTGTTTGATTTGAATATTGCAGAGTTTTATCTACAGATTTCCCGTATCCTGCGGACGGTCCACCCTCTGTAGATTAGCCAGACGAATGTCGAGGGTCACACGAATCACCGCCCATTCACTCATCAAATTGAAACTTGAATCAAAATCACGTTTAAGTTCTGACGCCAATTGACTCGGACTTTTGATTTTAAGTTGCATTTTTTTACTTGCTGAATTACTGCCTGTTTTCTTCTTTTAAATTCTCTACACTTTAATAATAGGACGCCACTCAAAGTTGAGCAGCAGTCACAAGTAGTTAGCTGACGCATTCTTTTATACTGACTTGTTACGTGCTCAACTAATTCTCAAGTGAAGTCAAGTTGTCATCTAATAGAACTAGTTAGGATATTACTTAAATTGCGGTAAAAAACCCAGACAACGCCACTAAACAAAGAAGAAGAAGAAGATATTACTTAAACAATAAGCCTAGTCGCCTTACCTACGCCAAAACCATCAAGGCTTTAAGATTCTCATTAAAGAATTATATCATTACTCGTTTTTATATTTTGTTGATCAATAATACGTAAAAGAGGAAAAATAGTAGATTATTAACCAAGGGGATAAAGCAGTGTCTTCTGTCGCGGGTGACGATTGAAATCGCGAGCGTAACGAAGGACTCGAGATTAACTCCCGAGCGCAGCGAGGGTGTTAAAAACTTAAATCACGAGCGAAGCGAGGGATTTAAGACGAGTCTTGAGTGACAAAGACAGCTTTATCACCGAGGAAAATACTCTACTTTTCGTACCATTTGCGAAAAAAATATTTTCTATTTATTTATAATAAACAACATACAGGAACATACAAACTAATTTATGTCCCGCAAAACTGCAGAACAATTTGACTGGAGGATCAGTGATTCTTTAATTATACTATTTTACAATAAATATCAGGACTAAGAATTTTCAAACACACATTAAATGCCTTCTAATCATACTTTTTTCTATTTTATCACATATAATACTGGCAGGTTCCAAATAAAGAATTAAAATTTCTAATTCAAATTAGCGCTCGAAAACCTCGGTAAGTATTCCAAATTTAAATCACATTCTCTCCCTAGAGGATGAATGAAATTCAGTACAATTTTCTTTCCCTGTTTTTAACAGATTAAAAATGACTATTGTTATGTTCTCTTTTTGCGCGCTAGAATGTCACTTTTTTGAGCAAGTGGTACGAAAAAAATATTTCATCACAATAACATTACATTACATCGAGTGACATATCAGAATTCTGAGGTCTTTAAGTATTGTTGGAGCTATTAACATAAATACTCAACTAACCTATTCAAATTTGAAATAGATACAACTATCTTACTACACCGTTACGCCCATATTATGAAATTGTTAGCTAATTTTTGGAACCTCATAATGGTCACCAATTATCGCACTCCACGTTACATATATCAACTATCTCATTTCAAAATGATTCATAACAGTACGCAAATAAGGGTTGTATTCGATGCGTCACGTCAGCCGTGTATGAACATTCGATTACACACGCCAACGGTCAAGTATTTATCAATTAATGGGAAATTTAATAGAGCAAGCATCCCTTGTGACGTATTAGGGAGGAACGCGGCCGCATTCCACGTTGGCTCGGCGCTGCTCACGGCTTGTTTCGGGGTTAATTTTAGAATGACGCAAGAACATATCATTTTAAGTGCGCATAATAGAAGAATATAATTTTATATAATTGACATATTTTATAAAATTTACATCAATACACAAAAGTATGTCTATTTTCCAACGTCTATACTACTTACCAATTGAGAGTTTAACCCCCGCTCACGCTCATGCTGTCCCCTAAAATGTCAATAGAACTGAAAAGGACAGCTATACTTTTGAGGGATGCTCATCGTAGATTTTCGTTTGTGAATTCGGGGTTAAAACACCTAACGAATTCGTAAGTTCTAAATCGCGCCGAAACTGAAAAGAGGTTGCATACTTTTTCATTACGTATTTAATTTAAATCATGTGAGTAATGCAATATGATTTTGGAATGAATATTATTTTAATTTGTTTTTTAATACGGACATTTTAACCTAAACGTCTTATTTAGAAAATTTGTTGTGAGGTAACGGTAGATAACATACAACAGATCTAAAAACCAGAAAAAGACATTTGGTCATTTTGGCACCAGGCGGGAATCGAACCCGCATCTTTCGCAAACCGCAGTTTCGTAGTGCAGTCGCCCGGTTTGCGAAAGATCAAGGTTTTCAGATCTTTAGCAAAGATTTATTTATTTATTTTCAGCCTATGCTGTCAAACTGCAGGGCAAAGGCAGGCCGACCATCGACTATCATCTCAGAGACTGGCCGAAAGTAGCTTTGAACCGTAAGTAAAGATACTGCATGGAAAATGCTAGAACAATAATAAACATAACATAATATACTACAGGGTTTCATCAGCAAAAACCCACTAAAGTATTCCTTTTCATGATTGATAAGATTATGTAAGAAACTTAACCTACTTATTCTGTCACACTTGTAACAAATTGATGAACATTTTGTATCTGTATTTGATACGATAAATTCATCGATACGCGATAAATTGTCAGAAATGCTCACTTACAATGCAACTTTTTCCTCAAAAGAGAATTATGAAAGATAGATAGATAAACGAGATAAGAAACACGAAATGGTTATCACACTCAAGAGTGTAGTTACATCTGTTGTTTGTAGTCATATCCGAATGCACATCAAAACGATATCTAGCCAAGTCTCCCTTTGTGTAGTGGTCAGCCTGGTCAGAAGGTTTGCCTCTAACGATGCGGTCACGACGAAATTCTGAAAGTTCACGCCTCAAGTGACAGTTTTAATGATTTTATTGTTTGTTCGCTACACGCGTGGACTACCTCAAAGAACAAACGGTTGCACCAGTGAAAGCATAGAACCTTTAAATAGACTTTCTTCTGGTGTCGTTTTTAAATACCTGCCCATACCTATCCCAAATAAAAAATAAGACGTCGCATTTTAATGTTCCGGTTAAACATTGAATTGGCTAGTCCACCTTGGTAAAAACAATTGGAATTTGTCATGCGTTGTCTCCAGTAAAGGCAACGTTGTTAGTTAATAAATCATTATTCTATTCTCTTACCGTCGGAGGTTTATAAAAATAATAAATAATAAGGTGTTCGGAAGCACATTAGGGCGGCGAGCGCGCAATTTGCCGTCGTAATGGAAAAAATCCATGGAAATCGGCTCCGCCTCCTGCTGCAGCCCCGGCGCGGAGAGGCTGGGAATAGACTATTAAATTTGAAGTTACGTCTTTGTAAATTGGCGCATACTCTGCATCAGGCAACAAGAAAAAAAGCAATGGAAAATTAACCCAACTACTCGAGAAATCGTACAAACATATTTTAAAAAATGGAGTGATTAAATAAATATCCTTGGACATTATGTCACACAGCGCCATCTAGTCCCAAGTAGGCTAATTATAGTCCGTTATTTATTATTGGATACTAGACTACGGATAAACATACTTAAATACTTTTTCTTTTGTAAATACATACTTAATATACATACAGCCACCCAGACCAATACAAACAGACATGTTCATGCACACAAATGTTTGTACTGTGCGGGGATCGAACCCGCGACCCTTGGTGTAGTAGCCGACTTCTCAACAATTATACCAAGACGGTCGTCAGATTATAATGTTCTAAATAGATAGAGTTTTAAAAAGTGCCACACCCTGATAGGTAGGTTCAGGTTTTGCCTTGAACATTGAGGGTATAACAGCTTACAGCGGATTTACACCAGGTAGATCCAGCCAGTTAATTATGATCTCAGAAGCTTAGTCGTAAGAGCAGCCGGTTGACCAATTGTTTTCTATATCGAAATCTTATTAAATAAAGATTTAAACGAACTCAAACAAGCCGTTCTCGTAAAATCTCATAAAATCAAACCATAGTAGAACCAATAGTAATCAAGATAGTGGCGTTTGAGCCAGTCTAGGGATGCCCATACAAAGCCGCTGTCTTGGCGGAATGAGTCCACCTCCTCACGGGATTACGGGACAAAGGCGGGCTTAACGCTGGACAACCACAATACTCGAGGCTTAGCTCCGCCGACTGCGTGGCTGCTTTCAAAGAAGCTAATTCACCTGACTGGGAACATTTTCTCACCTATTTTCAACTAAAAGTGAAGGATTTTAAAAACCGGATGAGCTTGCAGCATTAAAGCTAAAAATAAATTCACTACCAAAAATGTGTCCATCCCGTCCCGTTTGGGAGGTACATATAAAACCCAGAAATATTTTGGAACAAATAAAAAGTAAAAAACTCAATTGAAGTTTTAAGTATTTTATAAATACCTATTCCAAGGCGAAGAAAAATCGAGTGGATCGTGGATCACGACAATTGGTCCAAAAAACATAGTCGTTGTTTTTGATCTGATAACATTTGAAATATAAAACGTACTGCTAACTCTCTTTTGTAATGTTCGCAGAAATACAGTTGACTCGGCATACTTAGGGGAGCCATCGCTATAGAGACTAAAATGGCAAACGCAGCGTGTTTGGATTCCTCCACACAGCTCCACACACTCCAGTGATCTTCCTCAAAACAGCTGTTCACCTTAAATGTAGAGCCTACTTCTGGTATTTCATCAAAACTCTTCGTCATTGAATAAAAAATATCTAGGTAGGTATGTACCTACTCGGATACAGCCGTAACTATGAAAGTAATTCTTTGCCTAAAATGTATGTTCCAAGTTTCAAAACTGCCAGACTACCTCCTTCCTATCCACACTTTTTAAGTATTCAGTGATGATGACATGAGAGTTCATTTATTTCCAGTTTAAGATACTTTGCTTGGTTAGAGACCTCTCTTACTGACTACGCTACGTAGCAATATCGATTGGATTCCTCCCTTACTATTTCTTTTGGGTACACTTACTTTGCTCTATGAGTAAGTATGAACCACCTACTCATTGTCCCAGTAATAGATCTGAGGTTCGTTCTCATATTGTGTAGCGGCTTTACTCTGATCCTCTGTAATTCTTAATAGAATCATACAGGTGATCGCACAAACATTTTTTGAAATAATCGTATGGGACGTACATGCATTCTCAAACTTTGCGATTTGTTATTTCATTATAAAATCGAAAAGAATTAACTCATTTTGTCATACAAAGGAATTCATTTATTCACAATTTTTTTGGAATAAAATAAGGTGCAACGAGAAGAAAAAGTAGAAAACTATCAATCAATTAATTATCACGTTAATGACGTTGTGAGTTGTTTTTTCAGTAGCATGGACGAATTGTTTTTTTCGATGTTAAATTTTTATGCAATCGATTCATTCAGGACGTTACAATTAGGTTCGTGAAGAACCGTCAGCAGTTCCTTAATTTAATAATTTAGTAACAATTCTAGGCATACCGATTTTAGAGTAGGTAAATGTAACCACTAGGTAAGGAAGCTTTCTGAAAAGTATTTTTTTTTTGTTGTAAAATAAAACCGATGTCATTGAAAGCGACAAGTAGTACACCTACTAAACTCTATGACTCTGATGATTATGACATGATGTTTTTATGACTGAGCTATGGGTGTTAGTTAAAGTTATATTCAAGAGTTTTATCTCTACATTGATGCATTAGGGAAACCTGTAATGATTTTGGGTGACCGTTGAAAGTAGATTTACAAATAAATCAGGAGCAGCTCACACCAAGATTAAAATATTTACTATCCCAAACTAAGCATAGTTTGTACTATAGGTGGAAGTGGCTGATAAAAATACTCAAATATTTCTCAACCACACGTCAAGCGTAGCATTGTAGTTGGGAAATCACAATCACAATCAAATCAAGGGGAATCCAGGGGAATCGCAATCAATGCTTTCATTAAACAATGTGGCAAACTATCAAAACAATGAATGACAGTGAGCAACTAGCTCTGACTGCCAGACTTTAGATATATTCAGTCATGCGCGTATGTTGTCTTGATGCTAAAATTGTTTTCTCCTCAAACAGTTTGAATACCGCATGTTAGTGTAATCGGCTAATACCTCCGGCTATTATCACTGGGCACATTACTGCGACGTGTAATACTCAGATCGAATATTCCATCGCATTATTCGCTAATACTCGATGCTCCTCAAAGGTTCCCTCTCGAGGGCGAAAAAACGATGAATAGGGCTTATGGAATCTAATAAAGCGGGGCATTCTTCGGAATCGGGAGGCGAGCTAATTTCACATCGCATCGGCTATGGTGGAATCGATAGAGCTTAATATGAACTAGGTTGAATGGTGTCAGGACGGTGTCATTTTTACCTATGTGTTTCTAAAACTGTCTGTTGATGGGTTTGGTAACAGGCAAAAAAACTAAAAAAAAATAAACGCTATGGTCGCTGCTCGATATCATAGCGGTAACACTGAAGAAAATGGTAGTTACTTACACTGACACCTTTTCACGTAGCACGCTCAATTCATTCGTCTATTCGCTTAACCTCGTAATA
Source organism: Udea ferrugalis (assembly GCA_950022985.1). Classification (NCBI taxonomy): domain Eukaryota; kingdom Metazoa; phylum Arthropoda; class Insecta; order Lepidoptera; family Crambidae; genus Udea; species Udea ferrugalis. The sequence continues at coordinate 8,867,028 of OX465533.1, forward strand.
GTAGGTATTTTCCCTCACCTGTATGAAAAAAAAACTTATTTTTAGTTCTTTTCACTCTAACCATCACAATTGCGAATTGAAAATGACATCCCTGCTTACACATTAAAAGTGATTTGCGAACTATGTTGTAACCTAATTTGACAAAACATTATTCCTTCAAACCGCGGCGCAGAAGAATAAACTCCATTATTTTAATGAAAACACGCATTTGCAAATTAACTCGCAATGTCAGAATTATCCTTAAATAACTAAAGGGTAAAAAACACATTCTTTTCAAAAGTATCTTAAGAATCAAAATGTACTGTTCGCTGGTGGTTTTTTCAGCTAATTCTTTTGTTGTACTACATTGTCGATTTGTCCCACGCCGGGCGGCTGTGGGCGGGGGCGGGCGGCAGGGCGGGCGGCGCGTGAGCTGCGGCCGCGGCTGAGTGCGCTTGCATATTTGATGTGCCTCGTAAGCGGATTGCGCTTGCTAAATGCTGTACTCTTTGTTGCGGCTGACTAACTAGATACCAGCAGGGGATATACCTAATTACTGAAATATGACAAACTTCATTTTGAGAATTGTGTGTGGTGAGGAAAATGCGCAAAATAGTAACTCAATCCTCAAATTAAACATTATTTCATCACAATTAAGCAAAATTGCGTTTGATTATTTCGGTATTTTATAAAAATGGTCTCACACTTTTATTTACGGAATTACAGATTGCATTTTTTCGCTTTAACCAGTACGTAAGTAGTCATGTTTGCAGGTTTTCTGTTTTTCGTATAATAATATACTCTTAATATGATAATAATGTACCCATACCTACTTATAATATCCAAAAAATAATTAAACTTTTGGGGTGCGAACATTTACTTGCCTGTTGATGACTGCATACTGCTCCTTGCCGTCATCCAGAAGACCACATTTCGCCGAGCGAATTTTAACCCAACGTGGTAAATTACGAGTCTGTACCGTCTATTCCGGTTTTTCAACACCAAAGAGATAGAACTAGTTACTACCTACAACATAATACGAACGAGCGTAAATCTCCTTGAGTAGTAACATCATGTTTGAACCGTCAAAAATATTCCGCAGAATAATGGCGCATATGAGGCAGTTGAGTACGTCGTGCATTTTTGATGTGCCAGAGCTGCTGCGGTGCTAAGCGGATTGCCGATAATGCAGCTAAATCCTCACATAAATGTTGCTACACGATATTTAAGTTAATTATTATAACATTATTCCCGATGATGTTATTGTAAAAAAGAGGTTACTTGTGTAAAAAAAGTGGCACTTGAAATGTGAACTTTTTTTTTAATAATGGCATCACTCTCTGTTCGCGAGGGTATTTTGCCAAAGTCGAGCAGTTTTCTACTTTGCATGTGAACATTAAAATACTGGTATCGTGTATTTTAATGCTTCGTGGAGTTTTTAGGTTATTCACGCGGCTGCAATTTCTTAACATGCCATATAAGGTCATAGGGGTTTGTCTAACGACAAACCGTGTGACTCAAATGGTCATGTTAAAACTATTTATTTTATTCACTTATTTAATAAACAACACTGCGGAACTTCACTGAATAAACTGATACCTAATTTTTTCACTAAAAACCACTAAATGTTAATTAAAACTTAAAAAATAGATCGAACATGTTTTCCGTTTGAGTACCCTCAAAAAACTCCCGAAATGTGAACTATTAATGCCCGAAGCAAAGCAATGACAGTGTTGACAGTTGGAGACGACCCTGGGCAAAGTAAAGTATCTGTCTCGTTTACGCTCTTGTGAATAATCATTATAGCTTATTTACTCGTCACAACACGGTCAAATTAAAAATACGTACGCCGTGGCCATTCTTGACTTCGCATTATGTAGTGACACAAAACTTCCTCTTTTTTAGTATAATATCATTGATTATACCGACCACAAAAGTAATGTGCAGTTGAGTGAAATTCTAAAAATATAACTAGGTACTGCTGACATAATAATTGTACCAGTTCATTGATATTATTACCATTCTAAATAGCCATTAACATATTTACCAGATACTCACAAAATGTCAGGTATGTATATGCATGCGCAGGCTCTAAATTTTTTAGTAGAAATACTTTGGTTGTTTTGTTTCATACGATGCTCTATCTAAAGGTTGTCTGGAAGAGAGCTATGAGCCCGCCTGAATTAAACTTTCTTATGTTGTTCCTGCGTACAATCGCTGTTCTAAAGTAACACACGCCGGGTCGGAAATGGGATGCCACCACCACCCCAACCGAAATTTAGTGATGTGTATTTCAGGCATCTCCGTGCTTCGGAAGACACGTTAAGCAGTTGGTCCCGATCGACGTCGCTAGATGTTAGTCGTCAAGCCTGGTCAGAAGCGGCTCGATAACATCTGACATTAAGGTTGCTCACTAACCTTACACCCCTCCAACAATCCGCACTGAGCCCGCGTGTGGGAGTATGGCTCGTTCCACCTCATAGTTGAGGTGATGCCTGTGCCCAGCAGTGGGACGTATATAAGCCGTTTATGTTTATGTATCTATATTGTGTAATGAGCAGGTTTATTTAAAGACCTCTTAGCATTTCAACTGAACTGATTATCTGAAACGAAGATAATGTCTTATCCAATTCTCGTAATCTGTTCTTAGATTATCTTTAGCTTTTCAATATTTTCAAATCGGTCTGAAAGCCGCATTTGCAAGTATAATAATAAACAGTTATAAAGATGCTAATCAGTCTCCAATCATCGTAGTGCTTGTTTACTCGTACTTTTTAGGAATAGAGACATCAGGGCGTTGAAAGGAAAACCTGGAAATATCGTAAGTTCACTTGACAATATCATAATTTTACTCGCAAGTTAGATGACTTATACTAGTACTTAATAATTCTTATAGGATTCCCATTTTTTGCTGAAAACCGTGCTTGCTTTGCTTTGGTTAGGAGGCCACTTTCTTTAATTCCCAGGTTTCACCTCTGGTTGAAAAAATCGGGAACTCTATTTTTTTCTTTTTTTTTAACCTTATGTGTCCCACTACTGGGCAAAGGTCTCCCCCAAATCTACTAACAGCTCGGTAACTACTACAACAGAATGCCACTATAGCAAAGCCGGTCAGTTTACCCCAGTAGGTACTGGAACTCAGTATGTCTCGATCGCTCTCGAATTTTGAAACTTTGCCCAAAGTTATGCAGCCCCTACATACATACTTGTCACATTTCATTCTACGACTTCCAGTTGAATATGTTAAATAATATAATGTAAATGAAGTTTAATCTCTCTTTGCCTCTGGCTATTCATAAAGTTTTAAAACTATGGGTGAGTTAGTCAAAAATCTGACTTCATACAACTTAATTATTTCATAAGTTCTGAGGTTTCTTTTACAGTAGATACCTAGTAGGTTTGACTAATTAGTCTTTCGAATTTATGAGTTTATTTAACATTATTTCTTATCTTTATTTTATTTTTACCGGTTCCTACCTTCTGACTAAGGTTCTACCAGTATCTTCCTAGTTCCTTGTCATACATTCTTATTCATTTCCCTATAATGAGTTTCTTCCACACCACAATGGTAAGACTTACATACTTAATATCATCATCATAACTTTTATTTTTCTTTCTACCTTTTAAAAACTTTTTCCTAACAATATTTATCTATTACAACTTACATCCTTATGCAATATCAAAAACAACTGTCATATTTTGAAACATTTTCAGGGCCAACTTTAAGAATTGTTTCACAATTCGGTAGTCATCAAAATAAAGCAGTTGTTGTTGAATTCCACTGATAAAAACTGACAACCGATTGTAAGTTCACAGGTTCAAAGCAATGACTAATCATTTACTTACGTTTAAGATTCTGATATACAACTTATAGCCCGTGATTCAATCTGTCCATTCTTGATATTTTTACAATAAAAACATATATCACCATAGTTAGTGGGCGTATATTAACTTAGTAAGACGTTTTGACGATTTCATCAGACCCCTATCTCACCTAGTGAGATGCGAAATATCGCTAGATTTGGCTTGCTTGATCCGTCCCCAATTTCACGTCATTCAACATTTTATATTTTTAGTGTATAAGCAATGGATTTATTAAACTTTTTGTTTAAATAGATAATATGGTTTTATTCCATTTATCGATAAATGTGTAAGAACTTGTGTTGCCTTAACGGTTTAATTTGTTGATTTTTAGGTCAATAAACGAACAGACATCATTCTTAAGATTTGTAATTTCATTTTGTTTAAAAAAATATGTTCCATCATCGATTGCCTAATATTTATCAGTTTTAAATTAGGTTGATAATTACTTTTATTTACTCTGGAGTACAATAAAAACACCATATTTACACCACATACACCACATTCAATTCAGCGCCACTCTCACTAGTAGATCGTCAGTAAGGCGAATGGTTGTCAGTGATTTAATAAAAAAAATCTGTGCTGTGAAATGATTTTTAGGATATTAATCACGTGTGCTTTATTTGTGAGACACGGCACGGAGGTTAGTAAATTTTGACTTTTTATTTTCCTACTGGTACGGGAGTGCAATGTTCATTGCTTGGTTTTTTTTGACAACTCTATGCCCACAATGTTATTTTGTAGTTAATGGTAGGTAATGTGTCAGTTTGCAAAAACATACCTTTTTTTAATTTGAATATTTTCAATTTTCTTTGCAAAACCTCGATGTTTATCCTACCTAGACAGAAAAGTTTTCTCTTTTATTCAAAAAAAATAGTAACAATCCATATGCCATTTAAGAAAAAAGTTTCTTTGGAACCTTTACTTTACGCTTTAAAGTGCTAAGGAAATATTGAAGGTAAGTAGTTTATATTTTTTCAATATTGAGGCAACATGTTTCTGATAATTTAAAAAACCATCGCTTTGATGCTCTTAAAGCAAAGTTAATGATACATCATAGAACTCAATGCAAGTAAAACTAATGTTTCTTCAGACTTTGTTATTCTTTAACTAGCGGCCGCACGCGACTTTGTCGACGTGGACTTTAGTTTTGACCGTTTTCTCATTTTCTTTTACTCAGTCATACTGGTCATAGTGTGATGTGTGATGTAGCTTTTCTCAAGCTCAAGCTTTCCTCGTTGTTTTATTACATGTCAAAACTGTATGGCTCTGTTGGTTTATTCATGCAGTCATTTTGTAGATACTGTACAAACATCGGTCTATTTAGAAAGACTATGTAACTGCTGTGTTTCTTGCCAGGTCTTCTAACAGTAGAAATAATAACCTGCCAACGCCGCGTTGGTAGTCACATTATGACATGTAGGTATTTTATGTTTTGTTTATGTATCGTATTATTAGTTATAAGTAAGTTTATTAACAGAAACATGGCTCTTGATAATAATTGTGTAATTAAACGCCTGACTGACCACATTTATTCCGGTAACCTTATGTATGTATATTTAAGTATGTTAATAACAGAGTTATAAAACGCCCCTTCTTATTATTATGACATAACCCCGTCATTCATAAAAACGCAAATAGCCCTAAGCATCACGTTAACTTCAAAGCGTTTTGTCTCTTTCATTCTTTCAACACTGTCTCTCTTTTTTTGAATCATTAAAACATGCTTAGGAGTAAGTCAATAAAAGATTGGGCTTATTTTTGCGCACAAAAATGACTTCCGCAACTTGCGACGTGCGCTGGCGTATTTTTCTATGAATGACGTAAATTAACTAGATCTTACAATTCATTTTTTTTACGGCAATCTATTCAATTCCTGATACCAAGTTGCCTCTTTGATACAGTCACTAGTGTCAGCCCATAACTCATGGCAGCTGGTTGTTATGTCACTGTGTTATCGCTGCTATCATGAGCCTCATAACACTAATGTTATCTCTAGTTGTTGAAGGTCGTTCTCCAGGCCAATACTTAAACTGCTACAAAGGTATTTTAAGTTTAAAGTCATTTATTAGGTACCATCATCATTAAAAGAAGTATGATGACCTCTATTGAACGCATGTTCAATGAGCAATGAGCTTAACATTGGTGAGGCATCTCCCCAATGTTAAGTTAAAATGTAATTATTTTTTTAACAAACATTTTGAAAAAAAAAACCATTTAACAAACACAAGTATTGAAAACAAAAATTTTATGTACCTATTTTAGTGAAATAATATTTTCAGGGTCAAATCAAAATTATCTCAAGTGAAAATTAGATTTTTTTGGAGTTAAGTGAAAGTGTTTTTTTTCAACTTTTTTCGTAAAAATGAAGGAGAACCCGAATAAAATTCAGTGTGAGTAATTATTGTGTCATTGTTAGCGTGTATCAGGCTCAGGCAACCCCGCATTTTAGCTTGTTATCCATCCAGTGTCAATGTCAACCTGCGCAGTGTAGTGTGTGTAGTTAAATTATTAAATGTATGGGTGTGTGTGATAGATAAGTACCGTATAAAAGCCTCATGTTAAAAATAAGTGTTATTTACGTGATAAATAGATTAAAAACAAAAGGATCATTTCACACGGCTGTAAGTAAACACTCGGTAATACGAACAGAATTTTAAAATAAGTTCGTACGTACCACAAAGAAGTTTATAGTCATACTTGAAGTAAATCTTTAGTTCAAATCAGAATGCCTTGTCCGAATAAAATATATTTCACTAACAAGTGCTTAATAATTTGATAGCCGTGTTTGATAGATATTCTAACCTTAAACATCTGTATTTTTATTTTTATTACATGGCATCTGTATTATCACATGAGGTTAGAAGTAAAACAAAAAAAACAACAGGTTTGATAGAATCTAAATGTTCACTTGTTTCCTTTTTATTGGACATTGGTTGAAAATGGTTGAAAACAAACAAACAGTGGAAAACAATAAGATTTTCCCTTGTCAATTGTAAACGTCAAATCGAAATATCACTTTATTTAAGGATGTGGTCCGAAATGCAGCCTTAGCGCCTACGGTGCTGATAATATCACTCTGCACTGAATTTAAAATCGTGATCCCCGCTTACATGGTGCAATGCTATTAGTGACAAAATCAATTTGGACTAATAATTAGTGACACAACAACCTCCATTAAACAAATCGCCTGTTAGGCGTATCATTTATGAATCTGACATTACATTCACTGCAATAACGCCACGCAGCATAATCGTTGGGAGTGCAAGGGATTTGCATGCCTTTGTGAGCGCTATAATGCCTTTTTCCCATTTCGGACCGCAACCCAAGTGTCACCGTGCTATTTGACAAGTGCTTTAAGTTTACAGAGATTGTTAGGTAAAACCAAAGTAATTATAAAAAGATATAATGCACAAAAAATACCTTATTTTGCTAAAAGGAGATTTATTTTCATATGTTTAAGGTTGCTATTTTCTTAAAAACGGTAGCTAGCCACAAACAGTCCGCGAGAGGGTTTCCGCTGGTAGTTTTTATTTCTCTGACGGTTTGCGAGGCAATCATGAGGTTTGCTAGAAATGGTAGAAAATAAGATGAGGATAGTTACAACGAAATACGGTTAACAGCATTTCACGCTACTCATTTCTGGACAGCCGTCCTTGCTCTATTACAAAGAAATGTCTTTTGGCAAGGTCAGGATAAAAAACGGAAATGGGAAGCGTGATGTGCCGTTGACTGTACTTTTGGCCCTGCACAGTAAATATTTTGTTATTATTATTTTTAGCATTTTCCATGCAGTATCTACTAAAGATCCGAAAACCAGAAAAAACTATGGTAGGCGGGAATCGAACCCGCGTCTTTCACAAACCGAGCGACTGCACTAACCACTGTGCTAAAGAGAACATTAATAGACCGGCCGAATCTTTTTGTTATATTTACCCTATGAGACAGGGTGATTCCATCAATGTTAAAGGCAGATACACCTTCAACACTCGGCAGAAACATTATTGCCAATATTTAACTTCCGATCAAGATGAAAAAGCTATAACTATGTTATTATTACTGTTAGCATTTTTTTATAAATTACTACATAATGTAATCTGCAGTTTTATTTTCATCTTAATCAAAAAGGCATTTTAGTACCTAGGTTTTCTTTACGGACGTGTTTAAATTCCTGCTTTGTATTAATTTAAGGCAATGAACGCTGCTAAACGAGTGTGCGTTCTTGGAGCTGGTATAGGTGGTCTTCATTCTGCGAGACATTTAAAAGCTGAAGGAATTAACTTCACTGTACTCGAAGCCACTAACTATCTCGGAGGCACATGGCGATATGATGAAAACATAGGAAAAGATGAATATGGGCAACCGATTTTTACAAGCATGTATGCAAATTTGAGGTAAAATATCATTTTCTTTATAATTAAGATAAGATATACTTGTTTTATTGCATGAAGAAAACAATGTTGATAGAAATATATGACGTGCATTTAGGACTACTTATTGATAGAAGCAATCTCTTCCAGACTACCTTCAGGTAGAGAAACTTATAAAACAGTACCTAGATAAAAGTAGAATTCAATTGGTTCAAATGCTGAGCAGCTTATATTTAAATTATTATACTAACTGAAAATTGTTATTTTTTAGGACTAATTTACCAAGACCTACAATGGAGTTTCCTGGTTTTCCATTTCCAGAAGGTACACCAAGTTATCCCGACCACAATGTTTTTTATGATTATATTAAGTCATATGCCAAACATTTTGATTTAGCAAAATATATAAAGGTAAGTTTAACAAATAGCCAAGTAATTAAGATATTTTTTCTGTTATTTTCAAAATTACTCTGTCTATTGATTGTTTTTTAGTTTTTACACCCTGTGACATATGTTAAACGAGTTAATAATGTTTGGGAGGTTCAATACAAACACCTTCCAACGGGTAAAGTATACCAGGAAAACTTTGACTACGTGATTGTAGCCACCGGCCATCACACAAAGACGCACATGCCTAGCATACCTGGAGAGAAACTTTTTAAGGGTACGCATCCGTAGATCACTATCCAATTTGATAAACATACATATATACCATCACGCTTCTTTCCCAACGGGGTAGGCAGAGACCACTTCTTCTCACATGCTACGATTGTAACAAACACCTTGCGCTTCCTCTTCTTTCATGAGTCCTTTTATACATGTTCGTCTGTTGAAGGTACTCTTGACCTGACCCTTTCTGAGAACATCTTGATTTTGTCCAAGAAACGTTCGTCTAGAGAGGCCTAACCCTTCCAACAGTTTCATTCACCCATGCCTTATAAATCTGTTTCGTCAATCGCCTTTCATCCATTCTTTTCATATGACCAGGGCCGCCGCAAGCGGGCGTGCAGGGCGTGCACAGCACGCGGGCGGCACGCACAGGGGGCGGCAAATTGAGATAATTTATATTTGTTTTAAGAAAATGAATATAAAGTCATAGCATGTAAAAACATCTGAACGAATCAAGTTATAACCGTCATCTATTGGCATTCGTCAAAACTAAGATACAACACCAAACGTCGTCTCTGTCAGGCTATGAAAACAGGACCGATGATGTTAGTGGCAGTGGCGGATTTATCTATACGGATGACGCCTTGCAAAAGGGGAAATGGATGCTGAAAAGGGCGGGCGCTGCCGGTCCGTCACGATGGCGTGGCTCTGAAACCAGCCTAAGACTCAGGCGCCGGAGCCTACGGCGGCCAGATATTAGGGGCGGCAAATAAATGCAAAAACACACCTTTGAGCCGCCCTAACTCCTCATTTCATCTGTAATTATTTACGCACTTTTAGTTAGGTTAGTTAGGTTTAGTTAAATCTGGCCCATTTTAACCAAAGAAAATTGCGCTCGCTTCGCTCGCGTAATACCCATTATTCTACTGTTTACGGTTTTTTCCCCGAAACTACGTATATAGGATTATTTACTTTAGAATCAGAGCTTCGCTTCACTCGAGTTGTCTTCTTTTAATTGAGTTCACGCAGTTCCATACCTGCCCTTGGCCCAGGAGAGCATCGCTCTCTTAACGCACTCTACGCACTCTTGGTACCTCGCCAGTGACGGCGTCCCTGGCCTCGCGCCTGAGGGGAACTCGCAAAAATTGTTTACAAGTTGCCTACTTAAATAGTTTTTTCCATGACGAAGGAACTCCCTCACTTGCTCATAAAAACTAACTAACTAACTGTGAGGGAGTATTGAGACAAACGTGAATTGAATAACCATAATGACTATGGCCTCCTCCCTGATAAGCTATTAAAACCGCTTAAAAGCAGTTTAGTATAATTCAGGCTAGTGTAGGCAACTTAAAAAAGGCCAAAAAACCCTTCATGCATCTTTGAAACAGGCACATTTCAACTCATAAAAATTGGCGCTCGCTTCGCTCGCTCTGACTTTCTTAAAAGACGCTCCCGCAGCATTACTCGGGCTGGTGCTGATGGCGATTAGTCTTAGCAACGACAAGTGACGTTTTAAAATGATTTTCACAAATCGGAGCGAGGTTTTTGCGATTTTTGCGGGGATTGCTAGATAGATCCAAAGACTGGGTAGGTGCACCAATGTTTAAAAGCCAATAGATCGGCCTAATCCAGCCCATTCTGAACCAAAAAATTAGAGAGCGCTCGCTCCGCTTATCAATTACATTAATCAATTTTATTGGGTATCCTTTTTTTGTCAAAACTCATAAAGTAGGGTGGCATTTCTGGTATTGCACGCGGGCGGCGAAACAGCTAGCGGCGGGCCTGCATATGACCACATCAGTTTTCCCATCTCAAGTTTACTAACGTCTCCTTTCACAGGACAGTGAACTGCCAGTCTGGCTTTCTCCAACACTCTGTGACTGCTCATAAAGGCATGCAGCTTCCCGTTCACTCTGTTACGTGCATTCACTCTTCGATCCGTGTCACCCTCACATGTGTAATATAAATGTGTTTATCTAATTTATAGCCAGGTCACCGTTTATTAACTAAAACTTGAATTTATTTGTCACTTTTAGGAAACATCATACACAGTCACGACTTCAGAACGACTGACCCCTATAAAGGAAGACGTGTCTTAATCATTGGTTATGGAGCATCTGGCATGGATATAGGAATTGACGTGGGCAGGGTGAGCAAAACCCTCGTTCATAGTCACCACTCTCCATCGAAAATCAGCACACCGTATCCTCCACATTATATCACGAAACCAGACATAAAGGAATTCAATGAGACTGGAGTTACGTTTATCGATGGAAGTCATGAAGAAATTGATGATGTTATTTACTGCACAGGTTGATTTTTGTTTTATAACTTTTTATAATTATTTTAAGTTAGACTTAGCACTCGCCACGTTGATTTGAAGTAAATTCGGAGAAGCTTCTTGTGTGTTCCTTTGACCCTACTTCTCGACTATTCTTGGGTTCCCTTGAACACTCGGATATACGGTGGACGGCACATCACTCTTCCAATTTCCGGTCAGCTCTCCTTGCTCTATTGCAAAGAAATGACATTTGGCAGTACAAGAGAAAAAACGGAAATGGGGTAACCTGATGTGCTGTTGGCTGTAGTATCTATTATAATGCCAGACCTACCATGAGTACTTTTTTTTTCAGGATATGAATATGACTTACCGTATTTGGATGAAAGTTGTGGAGTAACTGTTACAACAACTAACGTTACACCCTTGTACAAATACATGGTTAACATCAATCAACCTACTATGATATTCATAGGTGCATTATTTAAGGCCTGTTTGGTTATAGCCTTGGATGCCCAGGTAAAGTTTATTAGGTCTCCTAATACGTTTAATAACGTCTTGAAACAGTTACTTATTATGGTCAATTCCACCAAATAATTTTTGATTTAAGGTTATGATTAACTACTGGAGTAAAGGTTTCGTTTTCGCTCTTTTCAGGCTCGTTATACTGTTGCAATGATAAAGGGTAACTTTACGTTACCGACTCAAGAGGAAATGCTGTATGATTGGCAAAAACAATATGATGAACTTCTTGCAAGTGGAAAACCACCTTCTCACATCCATGAACTAGGTGAAAAGGAAGTGAGTCAAAGATTCTTACACATAAACCTTAATGATATTGATTAAGTACTAACTGTTTTTCAACATAAAACCAGGATTTTTAATGAACGCGCTTCAGGCTCATAATAGCTAATACTCTATCCTATTTCTAGCAAAAACTGTAGGATTTTTGTTTCACATGATTCTTTATTTCTGACACAGGATTATTTATTTTCTTCAATGAGGGCGCCACTTAGGGCCTATGTATAGGAGCGTTGAAATTTTAACCATCTTCATACACAAATAGCGTACTGTCAAAGTATGAATGGTTAACACCTTGGCAGAAAAAAGCGCGGGAAACGTCTAACTGAGCGGTCGACATTTTTTGGCTTTTGTGAAATTTAACTAATTAATTACTAATAGGGATCAGTTGAGTAGATTGTTGTACATATTTTAATAGTTGTATGTGTATTTATTCTTAGTTAGTGTATTTTTTCATCATCTGGTAAGTGTATTTACATTAATATTGTAATCCATGAACGAGCCTGACGACCCTGGGGGAACGATCCCCCAGGCGTCTAATTTTGTTACAATTGAATTAGAAAATGATGGTATGAACGTTGTAAATATGGATAGTTCTTTTCATGACACGTCCGGTTCGGAAAGTTATGAAAATCAATTCAAACGTAGGAAAACCACTTCTAAAAAAGGATGTAAACATTGTAGAAGAAGAAGGAGACATCATAAAGTTGATTCTGTGCTAGGCTCGGTTGACGAATTTGATTGTAAATGTGGTCATAGTTACAGTAATAACATTCCTAAATCAACAATGAACACCAAAAATGTCACTGTTGCTTCAACTGTACCAATTAACACTGAAAATGTTTCTATTGCTCCAACTGCACCAATTTCATCGCAAACCCAAGAAAACCGTACTCCTATCGGGAGGATCTTTTATCAAGCTTCTGACTCAGGACCATATGTTATTCACATCCAAAAAGAAACATCATCTCCTAATGATAATCGTTCCCTTCACCCTATATCCTTTGGCCGTTTCCTTAAAAAGAATAATATCAAGAATATTGTCAATGGCAGCCTGAAAAAGGTTACCAGAGATCGTTTGTCAATCACTTTTGTGAAGTTTGAAGATGCCAATGTGTTCCTAAACAACAATACTTTGAAAACAAATAAATACAAAGCATTCATACCAGGTATTAATATAACCCGTCAGGGTGTTATTAGGGGTGTGCCCACTGATTGGACCGAAGATGAGATAGTAGAAAATGTGTCACTGCCTTTGGGCTATGGCAAAGTTCTTAAAGCTAGACGTCTGAACAGAAAAAATATATCAAATGGTAAAACTGAATATGTGCCGATAGAGACAGTAGTTCTTACTTTGATGGGCAACTTCTGCCACCTAGAATATATTTATGTTATAACTCTATTCCAGTCAGTTTATACATTTACCCAACAATACAATGTTTTAATTGCTGTAGATATGGGCATATTAAAAGTCAGTGTCGTTCCACTCCTAGATGTTATAATTGTGGTCAAGCTCACTCCGGTGAAATCTGTGCAATAGATGAGGAGTTTATTAAATGTTGCCTGTGCTCTGGCCCCCATTCAGCTACTAGCAGGAAGTGTCCTGAATTCTTCAGACAGAAGAACATTAAAGAAACTATGGCCAAAAATTGTATTACTTATTCTGAAGCATCAAAACTACATCCAACTGTCTCCATGTCATATGCTGATACTGTTAAAACTGCACCTTTACAGCATAAAACTGTAAGTCAGAATAGTTCACCAAATAAGCTGACAAACTCAAATCAAAATAGTAAAATTTCTTACAATAAAACAGTTTTCCTTAAACCAAAATCCATTCCTAAACCCGTTAAAGGCTATGATCGCGTTGAACACCAATCTTTGGTTAAGGACTTCAATACTCCATTTGGTCCTAGCCAAAATTTATTAAATAATGATCAAAAAATAAAAGTCCAAAATGATTACTTAAAGGATTTGCCAATCAAAGATTTAATAATTGCATTGATTAACTCTTTTTCTCAATATGATAGTACATTATCATCACCGTCCAACGTTGCCTTACCAGAGAAGAATCTTGTTATTGAAAGTGCTAACCATGATGGATCAGCTGTCATCAGTAATCCAATGGAATTGCCACAGCATTCAGAATAAGAAAAGTGACTTATTTTTTATGATTAATAAATTCAACCCTTTTGTTATTGCCCTTCAAGAAACCTGGCTTCGGCCAGATTCCACTTTTAAAATCCCTGGTTTCTCTTGTGCTAGAGAAAACCGGGCTGATAGTTACGCTGGCGTAGCTATACTTATTCATAACTCATTACCATTTGTACATATTCCCATTCCTCATCACAGTAATGGTTTTTCAATAATTGCTGTTCATGTATATAATATTTCATTTGTTTCTTTGTATATACCTCACCCTTCGTCATTGCTTTATGATGAAATTGATAATTTAATAAAGACCTTACCCAGACCTGTAATAATAATGGGAGACTTCAATGCTCAACACACGTCTTGGGGAAGTTCCAGATCAAATTACTATGGCAATAGAGTTTTAGATTTGATAGATGAAAACAACTTATGTTTATTAAATTCAGGACATGCTACTCGCCGTACTAAACCACACGAAGGTGTCAGCGCTCCTGACCTATCTTTTTGTTCACCAAATTTAGCGTCAAGACTTTCTTGGTTTACTTTAACTTCTTCTTTTGGAAGTGATCATCTTCCTATTCTTATTACTTTTCCTACCATAAATAAACCCGTATTCAATAAATCTCGCCGTATGAAATATAAACTATCTAACGATAACTGGCAATTATACAAAGATAAAATTGAACAAAAAATGTTGTCATTACCTAATGTCCAAGAAAATAACGAACATGTTTGTGCCGACGCATTAGCTTCATTATTGATAGAAACAGCTAACGAGGTATTTCCTATTAAAGGTGGTCGTAATAGAAAAATACCTTCTCCGCCTTGGTGGGACAAAGAGTGTTCTGATGCTATCAAAAAACGAAAACAAGCAGAAAGAGATTATTGTAGTCATACCACAGTAGAAAATTTCGACAAACTTTCAGATATAACTCGTAGTACGCGTAAATTATTAAAACAAAAGAAATGGGAGGGATGGAGAAAATTTTGCCATACTATTTCTCCAGACACACCGGCATCAATAGTTTGGTCAAACATTAGGAGATTCCGTGCAGTGTATAAAGATCCTTTGCCACCAAAACTTGATGAACCTTTATTAGAGGAATTTCTGGACAAACTGGCACCAGCATTTGTTCCTCAGAATATTTGCAATGATTTACCTTTAGAAAATGTTATCAATGAATCAGAATTAAGTTGTTCATTTAGTCTTGGTGAGCTTAAAGGAATTCTTTCGTATGTAAAAGATTCTGCCCCTGGTAATGACGGAATTCCATACTCCTTCTTGTCTCATTTAAATGATTCTGGTCTGATGTATTATTTGTCCCTAATCAATACTATTATGCGCACAGGTCACATTCCTGCAGAATGGAAGTCACAAGAGATAATTCCACTATTAAAACCCAACAAACCTTTTGATGATCCAAATTCGTACCGTCCCATAGCTCTTTCATCCGTTTTAATTAAGATTGCCGAACATTTAATTAAGAATAGACTAGAATGGTTCATAGAAAGTAAAGGTTTATTAAGTAATAGTCAATATGGCTTCAGAAAGGGTAGAAGTACCATGGATAGTATTGGCATTTTCACAACTGATATTCGTCTAGCTTTTTCCTGTAATCATTCACTACTCGCAGCCTTCTTGGACATAACTGCAGCATACGATAATGTAACGTTACCTATTCTCAAAGAAAAATTGCTAAAACTACAAGTTCCTTCATTATTAGTTAATTTTATTTTAAACATATTGTGTGGGCGTTCCATTAACGTTATACAAGATGGTGAGACGAAATCTAGAATGTTGTGGAAAGGACTTCCACAAGGATCGGTATTAAGTCCACTACTTTTTAATATCTATTCACATGATCTGGAATCTACTCTTGCGAATAATGGTAATGTGCTTCAATATGCGGATGACTTATTAATTTATATTTCTGGTAATGACATTCAACAATTAAGCACTTCTTTAACTCTGTCGTTACAAAATTTACACGAATGGTTAAATAAAAATAATTTAAGTTTATCTGTACCTAAGAGTTCGATAGTTTTATTCTCGAGGAAACGTTGTCCGCCTTCAGTTTCTGTATATTTTAACAATTCTATTATTCCCGTCAAAGACGAAACAAGATTTTTAGGTATGATCTTGGATGCTAAATTAACAGGTCTTTCGCATTTTTATTACGTTACAGCTAAATGTGAACGTCTTTTAAATATACTAAGATGTTTGGCTGGAGTTTGGTGGGGTTCTCACCCATTTTGCCTTAAACTTTTGTACAATGCACTCATTAGGAGCACTCTAGATTATGGAACTTACTTTTTAGAACCTTGTAGTGCAGTTGGACTCCGGAAGCTAGATGTTGTCCAAACAAAAGCTCTACGAATTGTTACTGGAGCTATGCGATCAAGTCCTAATAATGCGTTACAGATAGAATGCGTTGATCCTCCACTAGTACTTCGTCGTCAGTACTTGTGCGACAGGTTTTTGTTTCGTTGCTTACAATTTTCTGATCACCCATTACATACCAAACTACAGGAGTTATCAGATTTAGTAGATAGTTCACCGTATTGGTCACATAAAACAGCCCCTTGCCTTGTCCATAGTTTCCGTAAGTTTTGTTCTCTCCAAGCCCCTACTTATAGATGTTCTTATCTTCCTATTTTCACCTCCAACTTTGATGCTCTTATTTTATCTCCAAAAATAAATTTTAATTTGGGTATTTCTAAAAGTGATGCAGGTGCTAATGTAAATTTTAATAGAATTCTTGAGGAAAAATGGCAGAATTGTGATCATTTGTATTGTGATGCCTCAAAACATTCAGTAAACAGTCATGTAGGTGTCGGAGTCTTTCATACTCAATATAAAATAAACCAATTAATTAAATTACCCCCTGAAACTTCCGTTTTCACAGGAGAATGCTTTGGACTTTTTAAATGTTTAGAATATATTATTTTAATGAAACTAAAAAAAGCAATAATTTTTTCTGACTCTAAAAGCGCACTACAAGCTTTAGAAAAATTTCCATTCAAATTAAACACTTGTTATCCTATACTTGTTGAATGTCGAAAGCTACTGCATAAATGTTCTTCGAAAGGAATTGATGTTACTTTCGCTTGGATTCCAAGCCATTGTAAAATCTCAGGAAATGAAAAGGCAGATGAACTGGCTCGTGATGCAGTGAGTTGTGGGGACCTCTATCCTTATACAAATTACTGCCATGATCTGATTAATCTGCCTAAGAGTTTTCTTTTAAAATCTTGGGAAGATAACTGGGATGAAAGTAGTCAGTTCAAAGGGCGTTATTTTAAACAAATCCAACCGACTATTCCCACGAAACCATGGTTCTCGAGAATGAATCTAGATAAGAGAGCCACCTCTTGTATAATTCGTATGCGGCTAGGTCACGTTTGCACTCCTGAGCACTTAGCAAGATTGCGTATAGTTGAAAGTAACATGTGTGAATGCGGTGTTGATATAGGCGATCTTAATCATATAATATTTGCATGTCAAAATTATGATCGCTCCATCTTAATTTCTTCACTCCTTTCCCTCCGTGTACCTTTTCCTGTATCTATAACTCAACTTTTATCTACCAATAATTATGATATTTATAAAATACTATCTATGTTTTTATCTACTAATGACATTAAAATTTAAATAAATAAACAGTCACTTATATCTTATGTATTTTTGAACAATGTCTAAATGTATTGTATAATTATCCTACCTACTGATCCTTCCCAAATTATTCCTGATTTTTTCCTTTTATTGACTACGTTTCCCAACCTTTGTCGTGGCTAATGCACAAGCCGTGCCAAGCCAATATAAAAAAAAAAAAAAAAAAAAAAAAACACCTTGGCATAAAACTGTTTGAGCCGAACGAAACTAAAACGAAACTTTACTTTGTTAGCGTGTTTGCACTACCTCTATTTTGTTTCAGAATGAATACTATGCTGATCTGGCAAGAGCAGCAGGCACATCTGTAGTTCCACCGGTGTTTTGTAAGATTCGTTCTATGGAAATAGTTGCCAAACTTGAAAATCTTTACACTCACAGAAGCTATGCTTATGAACTTATAGATAATGAAACATTCACAAGAACATTCATAGGGGATGAACCTTCAAAAAATACGAGTACGAGCAAGACGAAGTCTCCTTGAAATTACGTCGCCATTTTAAAAAACTTGCATGGAAGATCTAAAGTAGTTCCAAGGTTCCAGAGTATTTTTTATTGATATTTATCTAGCTTTGTTCAGAACCTTTCTTGAAGAAAAATGACTGTTCTATAAAACTTATAATTTTCACATTCATAAATAAAATAAAATTAGCACTTTTAAAAAAATAACTTACTGGATTTAGTTTACGAATTCTAACTATTTTAAGTTGCTAAACCTACTTAGGTACTATTATGTTTTTTCAAGTGAAAAGCCATGTCATTTATTTTTAAAGTTTATTTTGTACTTTTTTATATTAATATCATTAATTAGTGTATTACTGCTAAGTAGTTGGTAACACTTAAATATCTTAACAGTCTATTGTAAACTTAAATCAATGCGTATTTTTTAAGTCCGTAAATTATTTACAAACATATTATTAAAATACATAAACTAATCTCATATAAAACCTAATACAAGGTGGACTCGTTAAGTACATTTTATATTCTTGAATTACTCATGAATATTTTTACAAATAGATATTTGTCAAGTTATGAGTAGTTAGTAGTACCCACTTACCGAGCATATTATCGACAGACCGCTTTGTAGCCACAATATACTCGTAGCATTGCCAGCTGCACACATTAATGCATCTTCGGATTGATTCAGCACAATGGCAGCACGCCAAATGCATTAATAAAAAGTTACCCCCGAATTCACAAACGACAATCAACACTAAGCACGCGCTCACGCTTATGCTGTCCCGTAAAATGTCAATAGAACTGACAGGGACAGCATGAGCGTGAGCGCGTGCTTAACGTTGATTGACGTTTGTGAATTCTAGGGTAAAAGTATTATTTTTGATGAAGTGGTTGTATGTAAAGTTAAAACTACACACTTAATATTTGAAGGCGTCTGATGGCTCTTCTTTATTATCCGTGGTTGGTATCCCACTAACATGAATGTAGGTACCGTAGGTACAAAAATAACCTGAATTACAGGTTATATTCGCACCTACTTCAGGCACCAGTCTCTCTCAACTCAATTCAGGCATTCTCTTTCTTGCTGCTATTGTGCTTCTCACACATAATACTTTGTTGCCTTACCTATGTATTAATATAAGTGCCCTTGTAAAGAGAAATAAATGATTTTATTAATATTATAGCTAGTAGTCAGCATCAAACTTATATGTTCAACCGAGTGTCAAATAGGGTATTGAGGCTTTGTTAAAAGCAATTGTTTTACTAGAATGATTTCATTCATTTCCGTAGTGTAGACACATTTGAACACTCTGTGTCTGTACCTACGGACACATCGATTTGACCCTGACTTTACAAGTCAAGAGTGAAGCAGACACAATAATGAGTGTGATGGAAAACCAACATTCAATCAAATTCTATTTTTCTTCTTTGTACATACCTATTATATACAAAACATTTTGT
The DNA here is from genome assembly GCA_950022985.1 of Udea ferrugalis. NCBI lineage: Eukaryota > Metazoa > Arthropoda > Insecta > Lepidoptera > Crambidae > Udea > Udea ferrugalis. The sequence continues at coordinate 8,886,666 of OX465533.1, forward strand.
TGTTTAGCAATAGAAAAAGTTATCACAGAGAATAAATGTGACATTACGTTTTTATAAATGTATGTTTGTTTCAATTTTCTTTAAAAAAAACACAAGGTAAAATCTGAATATCAAACAAAATATTTAAATCTCAATAGGGCAAGGATTGCCTTTTCTAGGATTATACCATCTCTTGTAGTTATGTTCGTCTATGATTTTGTAGTCAAAATCTCGGTAGTTCAACAAGTCTTCTAGACGATACCGGGCGTTGAAGTCCCGAATATCCGACAGGACGGGTGGCCGCCTGTATATGCCGGCTTCCTGGGTCAAATTGGCGAAATAATTGTCCTGGAAAATTAAAACGAAAATATCGAGTAAGTATTTAAAACAATGAATAGTTGCATCTAAAAGCGTTCACCACCAGCACCACTAATCAAGTTTGAAATAAAAACCGATATTCCTCTGTTTGAGTTACTGTTCATAATATTCATCAAAACTATGATGAAAAAAAACATCGGAAAATGAATCTAATTAGCGGTTCCGACAGACGTCGGTCTGTCAAGTGCTATTGGTCTGTGACAGTTCAACATCAATATATTTCGACCGCACTTTACAGGTAGACAAAAGATAGGGGATTATTTATGGCAGATTTTTTTAACCCTGAGAAAATACCAATACGTAGTTAACAGTTGACGCTTTCATTTCGGGACATCCTTCATACAAAAGGCAGAACTTGAACAGGTACAGGGGCTTCTTTATGATGCAAGTAAGCACTACGAAAGAATCTCCAGAAACATAACCCCTAAGGGGGTGTAATTGAGGGGTGAAGTCCAAGCGTATCATAAATATATTGAGAGTGTAAAGTTAATTGAGATGCTTACCATGTCATTGCCTATGACGTTGACGTCGACAATCTTCATTTTCTTGGCATGCAGGGAACGGACGTGAGTCAGCCATATCTTCAACATGGTTTCCTGGCTTGGTAACCTGAACTTGCCAGCTGCTAACGCTGCCGCGTATTCACCCTGGAGCATACAAAAGTCAGAAAAAAGTTAGAAGCATAAAATTGATTTTTTAAACTTCGTCAGTAGGTTCCATAATTAGAAATAACCTGACATTGAGTCTTCAATGGTTCAAGTTTGGACCAGGTCAATTCAATAATAAAAAACTTTTACTTGATATGTGGATGTCTACGAATATTTTTTACTTGGAACCATAGATACACTTAAGTCACTGTACCTATGGTTCCTAAAGGTACAGTAAAATCTGCATCAAAATGATGACTTGACAATGTATGTGCCTAAACTTTTCTGGTGCATGTTTTTTAGCTCTCTTTCAGTTCCCACAATGAGAAGGTTAAAGTTTTCAAAAATATGTCGTTGTTTATCACCTGTGCCTCCAATACTCTGTTGAGAACCTTCTTCGGTACTCCTACGAACACCATGCTGGGATGCCTGATGTTGACCATATGCTGGTACAGGGGAAGCACGTACTTGCCCGTCGCTGTAATGCCATCGCTCTTGTCCAGGAATGGATGGCTGAAGTCGTAACCTAGGGGATTCGTGAAAGCAAGATATTGTTATGAATGATTAGCAACAAAAAGTTTGCATGGAGAAGGCCATACAAACGTACTCGTACAATAGGTAACAAAATAAATAGAGCCTGCGCCTGAACAGTTCTAGCGTCTTCATTCCAAAGTCTTTCCACTTCACTAAAAATAACATAATTTGTACCATTTTCGACATGACCAGGGCAGAGCGGAGGTGTATGGTGCGTAAGGTCCACACATCTCCCCAAGACACATAACTCATAAAAATTAGGCTTAATTAGTTCATTTGTACTAAATGTTGAGATTTTAACAAATAGAAATAATTAGTAGGTACCTTACGAGTATCATTAAATGCGATATTTAAGCACCAAAACTCTGTATTTTTTTACGAGAAAGAAATTTTAAATTGATTGAAAAATAACTTTTTTCATCTTAAAAAATAGTTCTGAAAGTGTTTTATACCTGTACAAAATATAACGTCATCTAAATCCTCAAAAGTGTTATCTTCGAAAATGACCCCGTTGGAGGTGAACATCTTGATATCTGGTTTCTTCACGTACGTCTCCGAGAAGAACGGCTGGTTGTAGTTCAGGTGATGGCTGTGGATGAGCTTGGAGGTGACGTTCGCGAGGTGCATGGCCAGGTCCAGCCCCGAGGGCCCAGCGCCCACGACCATCACTCGACGGTTCCTGTAGTTTTCTGGGTCTTTGTAATCGTGACTGTGGATCTTGTTTCCTGCAAATGACAAATAATTTGATATAAACGTAGGTATATTAGGAAAAAATAGGTATGCTGAGTTCAGCTTCCATTCTTTCGACATGACTCAACAAATCATCGGAATCTGTCTATTTTTTTTTTCTCCAATTTATTGTCACGAGGCTGGTCATGGCCTTGTTAAAGATCAGACCTTTTAAGTTTGCTTTGCCTAATATTACTTCCCAGGGTTTCTTTGCTACACTAGGGGATGGCGCAATAATCCGCCAGGTGTTTTTTCTTCGAAGTCGTACCTACTCAGTCTCGTTGCCCACCGCTTCAGTTGTTGTCAGACTTATATCATGCAAGAAAACAAACAACAAGTCTCTAGTGGCTGTCGATGATATACTCGTAGTATCCTACCTGCGAAGGTATCCTGTCCTTCAAAGTGGGGCCACACCGGTGAGCTGAACTCTCCGCTGGCGATGGCCACGAAGTCGCACACCTCCGTGTGGTTGGTCTTCGTGTCTGTTTTCGTGTACGTCACCTCCCAGTGACCCTCGCCCCATTTTATTGATGTTACATAACTCTGGAGCTGCGGAGAGCAAAAAACTTGATACAACAGTGATAGTATATCGTTTGTATCTAAAACCAGTGATAGACTATTTAAATAAAACCGATATATTGTTGTTATCACCCTTTTAATACAGGATCTAGGAATACATAAGGTTGCTTTTCTCAAATATTAAAGATTAATTTAATAACTCTGAAAACTCATAGAGCTCTGATGCGCATTGTACCATAATATAGCTTTATCTATTTGATGATCATTGCTTCTTTGTTTTACACTGATTTTAGCATTACTTAGATACCAACCGAAAGAAGGAAATCAGGTGATTGATGGGAAGCTTCATCAAAATGTATCTAAACAAATCTACTTAGCTTATGAATCCTGATATATCACAAACGACAGTCGGCTTGTCGATGTCGACAAATCAACTTAGTGAATTATGCAAAAATGTCTACCTGTTCAGGTACAAAGCCTATTTAGTACGAATCTTAGAGAGGCCTAGCCAGCTATGGATTGAAACCGGTTTCTTGGAGGCTGTTTCGCTTTAGCTGATTGTCAATTACTTTGAGATGATCAATGTTTGTACCGTTAACAACAAGAGTGCCTATGCACTTTTCGAACCTTGTCACATTCAGTTTGCTTGTCATAGAACTTATGAAGGAGCTGTCAGATCAGCCAGATTAGAAAGTACTGAAGTGAACCGCTAACGTTACTGAACCGCTAACGTTTTGATAATCGAAAAGTAAACGATACTTCTTTTTTCTTCACGATTACCAAAACGTAAGCAGTTCGTGCTAGGCCTACAGACACTTTTCTCACTAACTTACAACACCACGCGTCAAGCGTAACACCATTTGTTATTTTCAAACTATTGTTGGATAATTACCTTCACTCGGTATTTATAGGTACCATACATCGGCATAAACTAACGTTAAGGGAACTAAGTAACTAACGTTACTAAGTAACTTTATGAGTGACGCGTCATTTCAGCTTAGACGATCTCTACCATATCTTTACCAAATGACAATAATTATGTGCAATAGAACAAATTCAAGCCTGTGATTGATTGAATTTGAATTTTTAAGAATTTTAATGCTGGACTTTTGCATAAGTGCCTTATTGCTAAGACTATTCAAATTTCTACAGATTTTGACTTGGTTGGTATCGCTCTTTATTTTGATTGTGAGGAAGTATCATCTCAAATCTTGTTCATGACTGTTTTTTTAAAACTGTACGTTACTTCTAGCTTGATATAAATTTTCTTAACGTAACAACCAGTGACTAAACTCATTACTATTCTCATCACGTGCCCTTTATACTTCCAAGTCAAGTGTGAACGGAAGCTTTTATAGTCCATCTTTTGAATAACGATATACATAACTAGTTAAGTAGATTATCCTATAGCAACTTTTCCGCTCATTTCACACAGCAGAATATCCGATAAACATGCAAATTATTCGACTTAAACGAATAACAAGTAAATCAAGTTTCACCTACATTCCAACTGCAGGCGCGCAAAACTCAGTTGCAGGTATTATTACTACTGGCCCTGTGGTTTGGGGCGTTAGAATTCGGCCAAGGTTCCCCCCCCGCCTGTCGTAAGAGGCGACTAAAGGGGGGCCCCGGGGTCGCCAGGAGTGCACATGGTGGAGACTGTGTGCTTCCATTGCACAAGCGATCCTGTGGAGGGCGGCGGTGTGGGGGGGCCTCGCACTGCCGTTAACGCCCGCGGGTGTATGAGGGGAGGCATAACTCCCCTCGTGAGGAGCTGGGTTCCCAGCAAAGCGCGCCAGGGGTCCACTGATAGAGTCCCTTACGCCTCGGGGATTCCTGGTACCGCGCAGAAGATGGCCTCCGCGGAGTTTAGTGGGTATGCCCACGCCCACTGGGGTGGGTGAGCCCCACACTCCCCCGCTCCCGTACTCAGGGAGCGGGATAGTGCGTAAAGGCATTCTCCGCGTAAAAAAAAAATGTATTATTACTACAAAGCCTGTATATCCTGAAACCTATTTCAGTGACAAAAAATGTTCTCAAACTCACTTGAATATTCTTTGCTAGGTCAAACTCCTTCGTGAACAACTTTAGATATTTATGGAAGCATTCTCCTGTTGGGTAGGATTGAGTGTCCTCAGGAAACGGGAACCCGGAGTACTCCATAGTCAGTCTTGGTGTATTGATTCTGAAAAGATGTAAATTATAATCTTACTATCCCTCGGCTGGGTAAGATCTGTAATTAAAGGGTTACATCTACAATTGCTAAGTTGTTTTCAAACTTGCCAAATCTCGCCTCAGATGCGAAGTATAAAACATTTCAATAAACAGTTTGACCAAATTAGTTCATTCAATCAATCAATTTATCAACCAAATATTTATTTGCAAAATATGGGTGTTATATAAAGGTTGTGATGTTTCACCATACTTAGACTACTTAAACATCCGGCATGCAAAATTTAACTAAAGTTAAGTTGAAACATCAGAGTATTTAAAAGTCGGAGCTGAAACTGAGTTATTTTTGGTAATAAGAAATATTTCTAAAACAAGGTTTGGTAATGCAAATTTATGTCGTTATTATCGCTTTGAAATTCAAATACCTACATTCTACAGAAAACGACAAAATATTCCGACTGCGTATAATACCAAACATAACTAAAACAACTCTTTTCTATCGTATGATGTCTGTTGATAATAAGCTTAAACATTAATATCGTCGAAACAGGTACTTATGGTGCACTAGAAAGGAACAGGTCTCAGGTGTTCTGGTTACTTCATAACGATAAGAAAACAACCAGTTTAGCTGTGACCACTCAGAAAGCGATTATCTAATATCCGTGAGCACACCAGGTCATTCAAGATGTTATGCTTTTTACCATACATAAGATAGTATTTGTAATTAAACATACATACATACTAGCACTCCTACTTCCCAACGCTTCCTCTACTTTACTTTATAATTAAAAATACAAGTTTATCACTATAGTAGGTACTATAAGTAGCTTCAAACATGAAAATGTACTCTCAAAAAGCCCAAATGTAAACTAGTTTTAAATTGAAGTTATTGTCTTATGTAGGACGGACATACTTACACATCCACTATTATTTAAATGAATCGTTTTATAACTTTAATTAAGTGATAAAATGATTAAGTAAAGTGAGGCTTGACTTGTTCGATTTGTTTCCGCCTCGAATACGAGAGTAATTATTTCAAAATTGCCAAAAAAAAATGTTGTTGTCTCAAGTTCTGGAACTAAATAGTTAAAGTTACACCTATAGTTATAAATCGACCCGAGCTATTTGGGAGCTACAAAACCCCTTTTTTTTCAGGGAAAAACCCCTGGGTCGTAATTACTGGGACTTAATTATTCGTTGTCAAAATATTGTTTTCATTGAACTGACTGACTGAATTCTGTTTGATATTTACCTAAGGTTCTTGTACATGCTAGTGAAGAGAGGCAGGCCATCTTCATCAGTCCCGACGTGAGGGTCGAACCTCCAGGTGCCTCCGACGTGCTTGGTCGCCTCGAAGACGGTAAAGTTGACATTGAACTCCTTCATGTAGCGGGCCGTGGCCAGGCCGCAGTAGCCGGCGCCGATGATGCAGGCGCGGCTGGCTGGCTTCGACTGTAAAAATGAAACGTCATGTAAGTACCAACTAAAAATAAACCATATAATACATGTGTTACATATATAACCATATAAACCATATAAGACTCTACATATAATTTTAACGGCTTGTTTACGTACTGGTACCTACCTAATCTCTTTTCTTAGTCTGTAGTTTCCTTACGTAATTGCGAATTCTTACTTTGGAAGCAGACCTATGTACGAATATGTTTGTGATTTATCATATCTTTCATTAACTTTAGCCTTGTTAACTACATGTTTTGTAAAAGAACCACTTTGCTTTGTTTGAGTGAGTTGCAGAAACATTTAGGTTTCGTATATTGGCTTGGCATAGAAGAAGGGCTTCGTGTGGTCTAGTCGCTAGAAACACATGACTACTTTTTCTACCCAAAGGCTGACTTGAAAGAACGTCAAGCGCTTCCTGCTGAGACTGTAGCTAAGATACAAATGGGCCAGGTATGTTGCAAGACTAAAGCACAATTGATTATGTTCTACTCCGTGTTAGCTATCAATCTCCTCAAGCACAATAAACATCATGTCAGGTAGTTGGCATGCAGTGGTCGCCGCGCGGGCGCAACCTTTCAACCTCATTTTCTCCTTGCGTAATCGAAGATGTCGGTGCTCAGTCTTATTTGGTAATATTCGGCTTTGTGTTAGTGTCATTAGTTAGTTTTAAACTACTCGCTCAACCTGATGACAGATTCATGTTTGTGCAAGAACTTGTCTTCGAACGCGCCGGCGCACCGCTTATTTATCGGAATAATCCATTCCACTTAGTTCGGTATTTTGTTTGCGTGTTGTTATTATTTAGCCAATGCCACAGAATACAAAACAAATTAATAGTATCCATATTATACTACTCATTTGTTTTTCAGTTTCCTGATTTTGGCTCTAAATAACCTACTCACATCAGTTTGTAGATATTTCCACAAAGACAAAATCGGCTTCGTTAACACAACTCGAATAAGCAATCAGTTAAAGAACTTGAATATCTCTGTTAAAAATCAGAAAACTTTAATTCATTATGATTATTCTCGTAAGACCATGAAATGCTCTTAGAATACGTGTTAGAAACATTATCGGCTATTATAACTAGGAGAGCGGGCTAGCCTTGCGCAGCATACCTCAATATTATTTGCGTTGCAAGTTTCTATGTATTTGGAATGGAATGCTTCACTTCCTCTTAAATAAATTATTAAACCGAGAGTTAGTTAATAAGTAGTAGGAAAGTGTTTCATAATTTACTATTGTTACTATCTCAAAGTGTTGTTTCTGTTTCCGTAAGTAATTAATTACGTTATGATGAACTAGATTTGTTACGATCTACATCAACGTTAAACACGGTTTACTTTCTAAAAACATGCGTAACTTTAACAATAACTTAGGGCCGAAAAGTGTGTGTAGATACATCAAATATTTAAGGTCACATTGTTATACTCTACCACTTAAATATCATTAGTGTATGACGGCACTTAGTAGGTACCTAGTTAATTATTTTGACGGTCTCAAAAACCGAATGATACACTTATAGCCATTGTTCAAGCAAACCTTGACATCGTAGTTACGTAATTGGCTAATAGGTACCTAATGTTCGAAATTAGGTATTCAATCATGTTGCATACTGAAGCGAATCTACTCAATAAATATAACGATGTTGTAGGTTATGCTGGTGTCGGGAAGTATTGCATTTGTCTGAAATAAAAAGTGGTGGAAGTCCTGTCCTGACAGTCAATTCTAAATACCTAGTAGGAAATATCTTAGAAATCATGATGATAGTTTTGTACCTATCTACAAACTTTTCCTCTTCATATTAGGATTTCTATACAAGTGTATTTATAAAACTCCTATAAGTACTGACCAATAGAAGTTTTATTTGGATGTATTTTAGTGTTGGGTGTTCCTTACACTAGGGGTGTGCCCCTATAACTTTGCATTTTTAGTTGTACATAGAAAATTTCATGCTTATCATGGTAAAGCCTGAATTATTGCAATTCCTAAAACGGTCGGTATTTGGCGTAATCACCACTCTTGCCAAATGCTTCGGAGTTTTAAACGCAGATAAATATATTTGCATTCCTTGCATCGCGGCACCGGTTGAACGAGGACATTCGGTAAACAATGATGAAATGTAAATATTCGTAACAAGCCGTCTTTTCATTTTTTACCTACCCATCCTAAATTCTATGTCCATCCTGCAACGAGGATATATACAGGATTATTAATTACATGCCTTATTTTTAAGGGTCCACCAAATTGTCTAGGGCCAATCCTCTGTAAAAATCACAACTTTGTACAGAGGACCAGCGTTTCAAACGTCGTTACAATAAGGAGGAAATCATCTACAAAAAATGCATTAATTATCAACATATGCGTGATGAGCTAAGAAGTTCAAAACATATAATTTAATAAATAATGATCCTGTACCAAGGACTACACTATCATTAGCATATAATCTACTCTTTACTAGGTAATCATAACTTTGATTTAGTACCAAGATCCTACTGTACAGCATGATCGTAATTTGTTGTTATTTATACAGATAATTACTTGTGAATCTTAAACCTTTTCGAAATGTATGAACTAGTGCAATGCCCTCTCTGTACCTACAAAGTTCATCCGTCGTTGTCTATGGTATACAACTTCCTCGTGTATACAAGGCTGGCACCAGGTAGGTATACCCTCGTGAGAGAACTGCGATGGTTAGATTAACTATTTCAGTTGTTTGTATTACATCTTGGTGGAAGAGTGTTGACCTCTGTGTAGAGGTTTTTCCGTTAGGCTATAGCATAAAGGAGTCTTCAGGAAAGGGCTGGTCAAGCATGGTGCTACGCTAAATCTCATGCAAAAAGATAGAAGCACGGTAAATCCTATGACGTGCCTTCAAGTATTTTTAAATAACTCATGACTAACTTAAGTCTTCAGTTACCTCTACCAAAAAAATACCTAAACCCATTACCATTAATTTGGCGTAAAATCCCCATATTGATTAGCGGTTTAGGTATCGTTAGCATTGATAATGAGGATGGAACTTGCATGAAGGATGACGTAAAGCAAAATACAATAGTTATGACACCTCAAAGATAAGAGCTGATATGAAGCACCGCACTTTACATTAGAAAGTCGTTAGGAAAGCGAAAACTAAACACAACGGTCATTACTCGTCTCACTATTAGTGCACGCACTAACTAGACAATAATATCACAAATTGACATCAGTGGGTAACGTAGTTTAAGCCAAGAACCTCCTTTCGTAAGTCTTCAATTGTAAAAAGACAAAAATCCGACTGCGTGAAGTTGAATGACTGGGTGCTAATTGTTCTTATATTTTCTTGTACCTTTTTATTTAAATTATATCTCTGCCACTATTCCCACATAAAAATGCAGAATAACGTTATCACTAAAAGTAAATAAGTGCCTGTTTTACGAGTATGTATTAAAATTAGCGGAAATGGTTGTGTGCCTCAGTCGTATAGGTAATTCTTAACTGTTACGTGAAAAGAAAAACGATGAAAGGAAGCTAAAAATATTTTTTCAATACCTATTCAACAATACCCCACTTGTCATATAGGGGGATAATTTTAAAGCGGTGACATCATAAGGTCGGATGCCTCCAAAAATGTTGACCCAAAAAGGCCAAACCCAAGGTCCGCCGCCCACACAGGATTCTGCCGACGTTTTTCCCTTGAACATATTAATTCTCAATTGCAGGCAGTAATTTATTTCTGTCCATGACACCGCTGCCCAGCTGGGCTGCAAAGTATCCATTGATGGTGTATGAAAAACACGCATCCGATTTTTGTTTCAACAATCCTGACGATATGATTAAGTGTTAGGTTTTGGTATCCAAGATAACTTACTTACTTTTGCTTAAAGAAAGGTTTTAAATAATAATAATTAGACCTATCTTGTACGTTGTTACTTGGCCTTAATCTAGACTTGTTACATTCTAGAACTCCCGTAGCCTAGTGGCAAAAGCGGATCGGCAACGATTATAGGAAGTGAGATTAGTGACTATCCCAACTGTAGTTACGTTCTTTTCGGATTACTTCGTTATTCAAAAGGTACATCACAAATGTCAGTCGTTAAACCGTTTAAAACTCTGACAATAAGCTTATGTCGATAGCCCAGCCCACATGTGAAAAACTACCCAGATCAATTTAAACAGACATGCTCACGCACTGTTCCGGGTTCAAGCCTGGGACCTCTGACCTCGTACGAGTAGCAGAGCCCAGCAGAGAGTTGCAAAAGGTTGTTTACTTTATTTTCAACATCAATCAATGAATGTCGTACGTCCAGCATGAATGGAGACGCACCGCGCGGCAGCCTCCGTCCACAAACATGGAGAGACATTATGCAGCCATACCGGTTGCGAAACTTCCCGCTTCGCCTGCGCGCGCGTCGTTCGTTTAACTGCAGCGCGTGCGTGGTGCGCCTATATTGTTCTAGCTCATCCGCGAATTAAGCGATACTGTCATAGTACTTAATACCACTATTCTCACTTTACCATCCGTTGTAATGCAATATGCATAAACTGCCTTCATACGTCCCACTACTGGGCACAGGCCTCACCTCAACTATGAAGCCATATCGAGCTCAGTGCAAATTGTAGGAGGGGTGTAAGGTGAGCGAGAAACCTTAATTTCGGATGTTATCAAGCCGCCCTAAGGTCTCCAACTAGACCTTACGACTGACATCTGGCGAAGTCAGCCAAAACCGAAGAAGGTTTCATAAGACTTCCATTTGACAACCTTAATTATTGACTATGACTGAATAGGTTTCCTTGTTCGAAGCTTGCATCTAATGTTTCTAAATACAAAACAGACTTACCGCACCTTACACCTCGATCCAAAACTGAATTTCTGAACGGAAGAACCATTATTTTGTTGAGAAATTGACCACTGAGGTAATGATAATCGACCCAAAAGTACTACTAAAACTAAAGGGCAGAGCAATGATAACTGCATACTGTATAAAACAAACAATAGTGTGTATAACAGTTGTGACATTGAACTTGAACTATTACTACTTAAATTTTGTTGATTGATTTCTGCTTGTATTTCGCGAAACCCTTGAAGTTAAAAAAGTGATGAATTCAATTAAGTTAAGGTGTGTTTGGACTTATTTCTGGATACTTAGTGACATCGAGTTTTAAATTTATCAACAGCTACACTGTTTAATTAATTGGCTTTGTTAAGATATCATTTGATAATACCTACTTCGTAGCAAGTTTTCTTTCTTTAATTAGGAAGAGTGTAGGTACACTCATGCGAGTGTATCATTTTTTTAAATCACATGACATAATATGTGCATATTTATTTAACGATTCCCCTCAATTCTTAACGAGTCTAATCATCAGAATAAGATTAAAGTACTTACCTGCCTATTTTCCCAATATTAAATACAAAATTTTTCGATGACCTAAATATTTTTCCTTCGATCATGAATGACGGAGTTTTGAGTGAACAACCAAAATGCAACTCTTTTTTTGAAGTCTGTTAAACAATATCACTGTGATCCACTGAATCGGGACTTGAAAGGCCTGTGACATTTAATTTTGTGGTTTCCTTTTTTTATGTTCTAAACCTATCTAATTATTACACAAATTAAATTACTCGTAGCAAATTGATAGTTAATTTTGCATATTACATTTAAACTAAGATGTAAAAAATATTCTACGTATCTCCAACAAAAAACAGTGTGTTATTTACATCTATGCGGTGTAGTTGACTAAGCGTGGATTCAATTAAAGTTTTTGCTAATACAAGCACTTACGAGTAAACGCAAGGTCGTTGAATATTATCAAAGTCAGACAACGAAGGATCAAGGGGTCTTGCCATGTACTTTTCTAATATTTAGGCGTTAAAAACTTATTTACAGTAAAAAAGACGTTTTCTTGGTTTTCTAGATTCCTTCTGGTATTTACATGCCAGTTGTCCAGTTGCCAACAAATATGTCGATCAAGTGAGTCTTGTAAAAAGCAAGGCTTTGTTATACATATTTGGATAAAGATGAGACGTCCAAACTAAAACATCGCATTCGTTTTTATTCTACCACCACTAACTGAAGAATTTATGATGTGTATTTTCTTACGTTGATGTCTTTTGCTAGGCAATCGATGACGTGAAAACTAACTCATTAGTTTTATAAACTATTTTTGGTGAAAGAGTTACAAAGGTTGTTTGAGTATATGTCACCGGAAAATAACAAGAACCGTAAATTTATAAATTTCCTAGGAAATTTATAAACTTTCGTAGGATTCTAAACGAGAGATAAATTGTATTATTTTACGCCCACATTTCCGGAAATTTATAAATTTGCGACGACTCGTGGTAAATTTATAAACTTACGGATATCTATTCGTAAGATTCTAAACGGTTCGACTAATCACAGAAGAGCTTTTAATTTTACGCTTTTATGAATTACGGAAAATAACACACTGCCCTCTGATTGGTCGATGTTGACAGTAGCAATGCTTGTTCGTAGATTATGGTACAATCAGACTTGCCAAACTGTACATTTATCAGTTTCGAATAACTACCTGACTGGAGTTTGACTTTAAAACTGGGTAGGTTTAACGGGTTACTTTTTACAATTAATAGACTGATAACCCCTACTTAATCAAAATAAAACAGCAGAAATCGTGTTTTACGATATCAACAAGTTTATAAAAAATGAAATACACTTATAAAATATAACATACAAAACATGGCATACCATCTCGATCATATCCCAAATGGGGTAGTCAGAGGCACACTGAGTTCCCGTCACGGTAAACGAACGGATCATTCAGAAGCCCGCATTTCACCGAGGGAATTTGAACCCATCGTGGTAAGAAGCGATCATACAACCGTTATCTGGGTTGCTTAGATTTTTTATCGGTGTTTCTCATCGCCGGAGAGGTAGCCACAAATTATACAATGAACACGAAGATGAATTGTTCTTACAAATTATAAAACATTGAAACCGGCCTTCAACCAAAATTAAATGGCGGACGAGAGGAATGACACGTGACTTATTTGACCAATCAGAGCGCACATGGCGTTTGGTTACCGCCCACTTATTATTTTACGGAAGCGTTCCGAAAGTTTATAAATTTCCGGAAATGAGGGCGTAAAATAATACAAATTATCTCTCGTTTAGAATCCTACGAAAGTTTATAAATTTCCTAGGAAATTTATAAATTTACGGTTCTTGTTATTTTCCGGTGACATATACATACATTACCTTTATACCTTTTAGTGCAGGTTAATTCAATTAGATATATAATACGGTTAACTTAAACATTTAAATATTTATCGAGAGAGATCGTTCTTAGTAGAGACATTGGTTACACCTGTAGAAAAAAAGTGTAAAAAGTCATTTGATGTCTAGGCTTTTAAAAATACACAGCGACAGACCAATAAGCCTGTCGCCGAAGATCGAAAAACATATTTTTGAATCCCTAATATTTACTTTATTTATTTATTTTTAGAACAAGATACAAACTTACAGCTTAATCAAGCCAACACGTTTATACTGTTAAATCTAATTATAACTAAATACTACTATGTGACAATGTATGACCCACTCAACTTATAATTAGTTAGGTCAATAGATTTCGTACCATTATTTTTGTTATAAACATTGTTGTTAATGACATATTGTTTTGCTTTCGCTAAGAGAAAACTACAAACGCCGGAAGCTCAGTCAACCTCTTTCACGGCGGTAACTCGGATAGTGATAGTGTCGCTCGCAGACAGGAAGTGGAATAAATAGGTAACTCGTTGAATTACGTGAAACTAACCACTCACTGACATCATTTCCGAAATCATAGAAGACTAAGGTCTTAACCCAAGGTTTGAACCAGTGGTTCTAAGACAACGGTTTTTCTTTCTTTCTTCCTTAATCTGATTTGGGTATCCGAAGTACAACACGAAGCCATCCCAAAAATACCTAAGTATTTTTTGAGATAAGGAGCAAACGAGCTAGGGGTCAACCTGGGTCAACTGATGGAGAGTAATCATGCCCATGGACAACCGCAACACCCACCACAAGTTTAGGTGTCACGAGATGCGTTGCTTGCCGTTCAAAAAGGAACACGCTCTTTTCTTGAAGGCCCCGATGTCATACCCTTCCGGACACACTGCCGCTGGGCGACCGTCCCCTTATTTTATAAAGAACTTGGTGACCGCTAACTGGTCGCGATATCGTGTCATCTGTCAGACGGATCATAGTAGATTAAGTTTAATACTCATTTTCATAATTTATACCACCATCAACAGATTAAATCAGCCCGCTATTATTGGTACCGAAGTTACTAGTACCGATTAAGGTTACTTGTTAGGTAAATATGTTTTAAAATTTGTATAAAGCACGTTTATCACACTGAAACCCAACAGCAGTCATTAATAAGTGGGTCGCTTTGCTTGGAGGTGGTTTGATATGACTTGGATGTATTATTCACAAGTATTATTACTGGTAAGACTGGCGAAAAGCAACATATCTGTCCATACCCAGAATATGAGAGAATAAGAAACCTAGTTATTATAACGAGAAAACATTATCATAATTATTATCAATCATATTCGCGGAAAACACATTACACTTAATTTGGATCGTACACCTAGCGGTACTTAGAATTTAAATTAAAGTTCTACAATTCCCTGAAAGCACTTAAATATCATGATGATCATTGATCATCCATCACCAAAAACAAGTGGCAGCAACGGTCTAGTTTAAGAAGAACCTTAACGAGCCCTTAGTTGGAGAAACCCATTCTTACCAGTTACAACAAATTATCGTTTTTTACTAACGTAATATGAACGCAATTACAATTCGTTAGGCATATACAGTCATTATGTTATTTAGGTGACATGATAATACTATAATTATAGTGATTATATGAAATGATTGCATAAGTAGGGAAGTAGGTCTGTATTTTGATTCGTTAATTTTTAAAAAACTAGCTAGGTTTTACGGAAGTTTGGAATAATTAGATTTTGATAAACATTCTTGCTTGTATATCTACCCAAATATGATTTAACTTTTTATTGAATGTCGCTTTCTTAACGTAAAGTAAAATCATCATTGCTGAAATTGATTTAAAAAATCCCTTATTCACACAAAGTAAACAAAATTGGCTTTACATTTGCCTACCACTTTTAAGTTGACTCTAAACTAGATCAACTAATGTTTAAAATCTAATAATTGAGAACGTACCTAATAATTTTGTTAAACAATTTTAGTTTAATTGTAGTATTTTAGTATCAAATCACCTTAAATCTTAGGATTTATTTAGATAAATCTTTAATAATTATAAAAATAAAAGAGAGTTGTATTTAAACTCTCTCAGTTTGAAGCATAATAACTCGCAGATACGTAAAATTAATTAAACAAAAACACCATAACAAACCAACCAAAACAAAGAACACGTACCATGCCAAATCCATCTCTGACTTCCAATGTCAAGTTCAGAAAACACAAAAGAACAGCACACGACCACAGCCTTTTTGCCATTATAATAAAAAATGTTCAC
Source organism: Udea ferrugalis (assembly GCA_950022985.1). Taxonomy (NCBI): domain Eukaryota; kingdom Metazoa; phylum Arthropoda; class Insecta; order Lepidoptera; family Crambidae; genus Udea; species Udea ferrugalis. The sequence continues at coordinate 8,902,592 of OX465533.1, forward strand.
TGATTTATAAATAGCTTCGAAAGTCTATTTCATTATGTGCACGTTTGCGCGGCTATACGCTCCACGAATGAGTGGTGTAACTCAGGGCTGGTGTAGGATCTAGGGACCTGCTTTACAACCTTGACCGTCGAGGCTCACTGACTCACATACTGCATCTTAGTCAGTTCTTATAAATCGATGGCAAAAAACGCAATTAAGTGTCTTTAATAGCCGATAAAAACTAGTTCGGTGTCTTCGAAGTGTTTGAATGGAAACTATGTTTGTATCACCACACCTGACTCATGTTAGTAGAAACGATATAATAAAAATGTTTAAATTACTTAATTAACAAAAAATAGACGCGATAGAAAAACTAACTTTGTATGTACGTACGCACACGTACCTACATAAACAAAAACAAAAAAGGGAAATCCCAAAGCAAAAATATTTTTAGTTTCTATGTAGATACTGTCCTCCTCCTCAAAATCAGTTACGAATTTTTCTTCGTTTGAGGTCTTAGAGAAGATCATTCGTAGGACATGATCACGAAAATAAATGAATCTGAATAAAATAATGGTAAACTTATGAATAAAAATTACGTGACTGTTCGGCGGTAGAGTCCCATTTATGGTAAAACAACGTAGGTGTACGGGCAGTATCATCAGAACACAGTTCAACCTGATAAGGCTTTTAATGTTTTTGTTACAAGGACTGATTGTTAAAGCCATATGAAGAATACGAAACTAGGGTGGAGGACTTGAGGCATAGCCGAATATCGTTGAAGGAGATGTTACAGGGTGTACTGACGTTCTAAACTAGTAAGGATAAAAAAATATTTGCATAAAGAATACAATTAACGAGAGCTTTGTTTGTGGCCCAGTGGTTAAACACTCTGGCTCGGAACCTGGTGGTCCCGAGTTCAAGACTGGCCGGACAACACTCTGTGTTCATTGTAAAGCGGCTAACTGTCCGATGATGGAAAATACCGATAGAAAACCCAAGCAACCCGGCGGTAAGCTCTCCACTTACCACGTTGGGTTCAAATTCCCTCGGTTAAATGTGGGCTTCTGATCTTGAAATCATGATGGCAACAATCAGTGTTGCCTCTGACTGCCCTGACTGACTTAGGATATGTTCGTGCGTGAAATTAAAACACCTTGCATTAGCTACCTACATTTTTCCAATGCGGGTCAACTAGATTCCTAATGAATACTTTAATTAGGCCACACATTAGTCTTAGTGATTTGTAATAACCACTAATAGGTTCTTGATCTAATCGCTTACAAAAAACTCTAAAACTATTCATACACAAATGCTCTTCTCAAATTCCTAGAATTTGATTGTGACGTTAGTTAAGTAGAGAAAAATCACGTTGCATAAATTCAAAATTACAAGTGTTTTTTTCCTCCTTTTAACCAAACTCTTGTTTTGCTATGATACTTATTAGTTATGGTGATTAAGAATACCTATCATCGGATGAACTCTGTGGAATAAATAATTCGGGGCCTTACACAATGACCACATCCCATACCAAAGAAAGCAGAACTTGTCTTTCAAAAGGCCACGGTCAAGTGTATAACGTGTGTGTGAAGTGTGCACTTATGATGCTCATATCACCTTATGTTAATGTTTTAAAGGTCAGTTTCCAACTACCATGCTAACTTTGATGTGTGGCCCACTGCACTACGGGTGTCAACTGTCAGGTCTCATACAAGCGCTGAGATTCTAAAAAGTACAATACGCTACGACACCCAGCGTCTGTCTACTTCCGTAAACAACATTTCAAAACTTTCGTAAAACTTTGATAGTTAAACAGAAAATTCTTCTTACTAATATTATAAATGCGAAAGTTTGGATGTTGTGGATGTGCCGTGTTGTTCAGCTTTACAATAATATACCTAGCTTATGCATCTGAACAGGACATTGGCTACAATTTATGAAGATATAGGTACTACTTTCTTTTAAACCTAAGTCCACGCGGATTAAACCGCGGGCGGCCGCAACGGCTAGTCTCAAATAAAAAGGAGTGTGCTGCTTGTAAAGATCGCTGATGTTGAGCTACGCAAGGGATACCTATTACCATGAACACCCCAACCGTACTTTTGTAGATAATGTATTTAGCAGCTGTCTCTGTGCTTGCACATGAAGCAGCACCCTCGCAAGATTTATTGTCCCACAGTGGCCAAACTAACATCCTTCCAGCGATTTCTATCTTAAGCTGCTCCAAAAGAAAGAGACACTCGTCTCTTTTTCGCCCTACCTCTTTGACGATGTCGATTGCCATGGATTGACGATCCTGGCCCACTTTTCGGGGCTCATCTAGGTTTCGTATTGGTCTATTCCTAAATTGAAAGATTCTTGTACATTTAAATCAGAATCAAATATTTTATACGCCCACCGAGAAGAGCATGGCAGCAATAGTATATTGTTATCCTAGGGGTGAAAGTAACTTACTTAGTCCCGAGACGGGGTTTGGCGCCCGGAACGAAGTGAGGGCGCCAATAGTTCGAGGGACTAAATAAGTCTTTAACCCGAGGTAAACACTGTGCTTTTCATTACAAATACGAGGAAAGTAAAAATAAAAACATGAATTAATTCATGAAGATAGAATTGCCGCTTTCCCGCCTATTTTGTTTGTTTTTTTTTCTGTGGCCGGCCCGCTATTCAGCCATTATTTTTTATTTTCATCATTGGAAAAATGGTAAATAATTTGCTCAAAGCTAGGTTATTTTAAAGAAATTGTGGAAACTTAATTATTATTAAGTTATTTAAAAAATATATATTCTCTAATCAATACTTAACTTTAAGTTATTTCAATTTTACATCGTGGCTGTATAGAAAGTTGGAACATGGTTCAATAGTTAAGTGAAAAAGAACTTTTTTTTTTTTAAATAATATGACAGCTGTCAGTTGAAAGTGATTCTCCCTAGGGATGAAAAGTATTACTTTCAGCCCGCTTCTCAGGTCAGTAATGACCTACTTTCAGAGTATGAGTAATGAAAAATATCTTACGATGAAAGCGAAAGGTTGTATGGATGGATGGTTGTGCCGTGTTGTTCTTTCACGAAAAAACTACTGAATGGATTTTAATGGAACTGCCCAATAACATAGCTTAAACATCTGGATAGGACATGGGCTACAAATTTATCAAACTTAAGTCCACGGGGACTGATCATAAATGTGTGATGTTGGCTACTCATCGGTTATTCCACCTTGCTCTCTCTGCACATGATGAGCCGTAGACTTTAATTTGAAAACGTTTACGTTTTTAGTGAAAGGGGAAAATATGCATCCCCATTGATAATACTTTATTCCACAAACTACTACAAATAATGATCTACTGAAAATCTTTTACTGTTCGTTTGCTGGTAATTAATGTGCCCTGTAGGGCTCGCACGAACGAATTTTAAATAATTAGTGGTAAAGTAAACGTTACCATTCCATTGTTATTTGAAAAGAAAAAGAAATATATGATCGTAAAGTTTACTTCGAGTTAGCGGTTCCTGCAGTCCCATAAACTATGTATTGCATCGACCAATGTATTGCATGCGCTTAAGTCGGTTCGCAGTTGCTGGAAAGTTCTCTAACCGCAATCCGGACCATAACAAAGGCACTGTCAAGATGACAGTGACAATAATGACAGATATCAGCGGGGAAAACAGAATAACCTCAAAGTAGCCGAAATAAACAAAAATAAAGTATATTTTTTTCGTAATTTAATACAGCGATGTCTCTAGACACAGAAGATGAATTTTCAGATTTCAAGGTAACAAACTAAAAAAGTATACTGCGTTGTTATTATCAGTACATATACATTACCAGTTTCTACAGTTTTATTAACAATATGTTTCAGGTGCCTCCAATCTTTGATGATCTAAACGAGCGAGTAAAAGAATACCTTTTAAAGCCAGAAAGACTGTCGATCCACAAATGGGAGAGGTCGCAATCCCACTGGCACAGAGAATCCGACGTAAATTCACTGTACGAAATTGATGATGATGATGAATATGGTCCTGATACTACACTTGAGGTAGATTTTCTTTTTTTTTGTGATCAAGTAGGCCTTATGTTCATCAACATGCTTGCCATATTATTATTTTGAAGGTAGCTACACTTGAGGTAGATTTTCTTTTTTTGTGATCAAGTAGGCCTTATGTTCATCAACATGCTTGCCATATTATTATTTTGAAGTAAGATACATCTTACAATACACAAACCTATTATTATGTTCCTAAATATGTTTTCAAACCTGTGTGTTATTGTGTGCTCATGTCACAGTCATCTGTATGTTTTTATAAACCATCAGGTTGTCCGAGATCCAATAACTGGAGAGATAGTAGGCTTAGAAGAAGTGAGCATACCCGTTGAAGATGAAGAAGATGGCACGTCCATGTCGCGTGCTCCCCTGCCGCCCAATATGTCAACTCGAGGCACTTCCACACAAAGCCCTTTCCTCCCAGCTGGCTTTGAAGCAGAATTGGAGAAAATGCTCAGAGATGTGGCCCAGTTTGGAGAAATTAACATTGATTTAGATAGTGATAAACCAGGACAATTTCTAGGGGAAGGTATGTTCTTTGAATAAAATTAGGAACTATCTGCTTTGTGTTATTGAGATCTGTCTGTTTATATAAACTTCTATCAGTGGACAAACCGATCTCCAGGCACAAATACAGCATATTTCACAACATTCTCACTTTTCTCTAACTTGTGTTGATTTCTAATTGTCTAGGCAATTTAAGTTCAGTTGTAAATTATCAGTTATGGTACCTTTTGATGTAAGCTGCTCAAGCTGCCTGGTTCTTATAAGGAAAGGAGATAGACTTATAGGATTTAGAGACTGCTTTAACCTGTATCTTTTTGTCTGGTAAATTGTATGAGTTATCATAAAGTTTCTGAAAAGTCTGACTCAAGAATAAAATCATGGCAACAGTAATATATTATGTGGCTGTTAACATTTAATTACATGGACAATATTTCAGATATTTTGACCATCCCACCGGGTTGTAAAGAAGGGGTTCTATTTTGTGAAGATGGTATGACTGTCATTGACCATGAAATCAAGAAAGACAAAGAGACTGAGGAAGATGAAGAAAAAGTGGATATTCAAATTAAAATCAACTTAGAAGAAATTGTGGACAATAATGCACACTTAGCAGGTAATAGAAAAATGAGTACATTTTACAATGAAATATTTTATATTTATTTAGTAATTACATCACAAGGTGATGTATTTGGCAATAACTGATCATATATTGTCTATTTCATGATGTGCCTGTCTAACACCTGCCATAAGATGAGGTTTTTTTCTTAAATAGGTCTCTGGAAAGATGATGATGAACCCAAATCAAAACCAAAGGCAACCAAAAGAGTAGAATCTCAAACAGATGATGATGATGACAATTTCCTGGAAGGCACTGTGATACAGCCTCCAGAGGAATTACCAGAGATACCAATACTGAACATAACCAGTTCAAATGTAAAGACCGGTGTTACAGCCACGGAGTGGGCTGAGATGATTGATGTGTCTCAACCAGTGCCAGAGTTTCAGGAAAAGATAAAAGATATGGCACACACTTACCCCTTTGAATTGGATAATTTTCAGAAACAGGTAAGATGTCAGATAGACAACTTAATTTTCTACTATCAATATAGGTTGGTATTGATACTATCAATTTAGGACGTCGTTTTTATGTAAAAATGCGCCCACATCAACCTTTACAAAACCATTGCAAAATGCGTCTCACATCAGCAGCATAAGGTGCCCCTATATAAAGGTTGATGTGTGCGCCTCTGTACCTTCTACAGTTAAAGAAATTAGATTTTTACAAAGTAATCTGTATAATTTACGAATATCCTGCTATTCATCTCCCACCTTTTTTTCACAAAAAGATTGCAGGGCCTTCACCAGTTTGAAGTAACTAGCGACAAGAGGCTTTCAATAGTCTACTTGAATAAAGAATGCTTTATTTATTTTTTGAGCTGACTCATAGGCTCAGTAAAGTTGTTTGGTTACATGATGGATGACCACATAGGCTGTCCTGAAACTCGACGTCAAGCAGGCACAGGGCGATAAGCTAGATTGTACCGGTACTGAGAAAAATCACAAAAACAACCGTGTCCCTTGATTGAGTAATAATGAAAATGTTTTTGGAAAAAAAAGTTTTATGGTTTGAAGGCAGCCTGTATAACTTAGGGAAGAGGGAGAAATTGAGAAGTGAAAAGTTAATAGTACATTGTTATCCTAGGGGTGAAAGTAACTTATTTAGTCCCGAGACGGGGTTTGGCGCCCGGAACGAAGTGAGGGCGCCAATAGTTCGAGGGACTAAATAAGTCTTTCACCCGAGGTAAACACTGTGCTTTTCATTACGAATACAAGGAAAGTAAAAATAAAACATGAATTAGCCATAGAAAAAGATTTAAAAATAAATGAAGATCGAATTGGCGCTATCCCGCCTATTTTGTTTGTTTTTTTTTCTGTAGCGGGCCCACTATTCAGCCATTATTTTTTATTTTTTTCATTGGAAAAATGGTAAATATTTTGCTCTAAGCTTAGTTATTTTGAAGAAATTGTTGAAACTGAATTATAATAAAGTTATTTATAAAATATACATTCTCTAATCAATACTTAACTTTAAGTTATTTCAATTTTACATCGTGGCTGTATAGAAAGTTGGAACATGGTTCTGTGAAAAATAACTAAGTTTTTTTTTAATAATTTGGCAGATGTCAGTTGAAAGTGATTCTCCCTAGGGATGAAAAGTATTACTTTCAGCCCGCTTCTCAGGTCAGTAATGACCTACTTTCAGAGTATGAGTAATGAAAATAAAATTTTCATTTTCATTTTAGGCTATATTGAAACTGGAAGAAGGACACCACGTATTTGTGGCAGCACATACCTCGGCGGGAAAAACCGTTGTTGCAGAATATGCTATTGCCATGTCAAGAAGAAATTGTACCAGGTAAGTGGGTAGTCTATTGCCAATCTTGCAAGCATGACTTCAGAGCTTGTATTTCTAGTGGTGAAAGTAGTGAACCAAAATGAATCTTGCTCTCCGAACCGTAGTAACCCTTTCTATGCTTGGCCAACTCTTGCCACGCAATAATTTAGAGGTCCATTAGGTGTTTACCCACTTTGTCATTTCAGCTCTGCGTCTGCTAGTTTATTGGCGAGTTATTATTCTATTGCATTAATTTTATCTTGAAGCAACTTCTCGAATATTGGCAGATACTGTTTCAAAAAAAGTTACTTATAGTCCGTTCGCGTTAAGAATGCAGTGATTTCATACTTGACCTTCGATCTAGCACACCCCCTAACCAAGTCATTCCTAATAAGGAAGTCAAGTCCACAGTGACCAGTTGAGTGCTTACTTTCGAACGTTAGGTTGTCGATCTGAGTTTTTGTATGTGCAACAGAATTAAATTAAAAAATCACTGCATTCTTAACGCGAACGGACTATAGTGGTCAGCCTCAGTCCTTAAAATATAAAAGTTCTGTCCGATTTTCAGAGCCATATACACATCTCCAATCAAAGCTCTATCGAACCAAAAGTATAATGACTTCAACAAGATGTTTGGCGAGGTAGGCCTGTTGACGGGAGACCTGCAGATCAACGCCACCGCGCCTTGCCTGGTGATGACCACGGAGATCCTGCGGTCCATGCTGTACTGCGGATCGGATGTTACGAGGGACCTGGAATTTGTCATATTTGATGAAGTTCATTACATCAATAATGCTGAGGTAAATGTTGTTTAAAATTACATCTAAGGGGTAGGGAGCAGCTAACCCCCTAGGTCAAATATGAAGGTGCTTCCGAACCGAAAATAAAATTATACTTTTCATAATCATAGTCTCACTCAGTCGATAAACGAATTTATTTTATTTGTCGACTGAGTGCTCCCATTTGTCTCATTATTAAGTAGGTGCATAAAACTTGCATCTCGTTACTACGGGAGGTCGGACGAGCGCGAATATACATACTCATCTGTAGCGTAGTTTAATGTTTGAAAGCGATTCGTTCGCGTTTGGCTTTTCATTCATTCAGTTTTTTACTCAATATAAAACTTGTATTTCTTTAAAAGAACTTATATTAAGTTTGTATCGATGATCACCGTAAATCAGGAAGTTGATAATTTAGTGATGAAAAAGCTCACAAGACGCCGCCAATAGGATTTTTTGACGATAGTTAGCGCTTTGGTAGTAACTGTAAGGCAACGATTGTTATTAAATGAATGAATAAGTAGCCTAAAGATCTGAAAACCAGAAAATGAGATTCGGTCATCTTGGCGCTTATCCCAACTTAAACTAGGCTACTTATAGCCTAGTTTAAGTTTTACGACCCTAAATTTTGTCCTTACATGCTTTGCTCAGAGAGGCTACGTATGGGAGGAGGTGCTAATCCTCCTGCCAGCGCACGTCAGTATCGTGATGCTGAGCGCGACGGTGCCCAACACGCTGCAGTTCGCTGACTGGGTCGGCCGCACCAAGAAGCGCAAGGTGTACGTCGTCTCCACGCCTAAGAGGCCTGTGCCTCTTTGCCATTACTTGTACACAGGTAAATAATGAGTGACAATGTCCAACAGGTTGCTTTGGTCCCAAAGTGATTCAGACCAGAAACAACGGTGATACTACTATCACTCACAAATCCAGTACAAATACTTGTTACATCAACAAACAAGAGACAATTTCGATTGAATGGAAGGAATTTGTTATTTTATTCTGTTTGGCTCCCTTTTTTTGACTAAGATATTGGGGACATTTTTATGACTGATGTCAAGTGTCATTAGAAAATAAATATTGATAATGTAAGGGTAAGTTGCACCATAGTAAAAGTTAAGGTTAAAGTTAAAGATTTTGTCAAATTTGACAATTTGACGTCATTTTTGGGCCTAACTTTAACTTTAACTGAAATTTTGATGTTTGTTATTGTTAAAGTCAGATGGTGCAACCCAACCTAAACGTGCATTATTTTTACTATACAATAATTGGCGAGAGAGGTGATATTCAGGATAAACTATGCAAAATTAAAAGATATTTGAGAAGGACACCAAATTTAACGGGCAAGACCCCATATGAACTTATGTTTGGACGACAAGTGAGACCAATACTACATGTTGCATTGGGAAGTGTTACCTGCCAACCTACATCCAAGAGAATTCACGAGAACTCAGTGAAAGAGTTTTTCTTGGGTGATCGAGTTCAAGCCCGAGATTATTCCGGCAATGCTAAATGGCAGTTTGGAACAGTTACTAAACGCTTGGGAAGATTGCATTACGAAGTCCTTATTGATGATGGTGTCGTCTGGAGACGCCATGTGGACCAGTTGCTTCCCACGGCTGTGCAACCTCCCGCCAATTGAGGAAATTGGGGGGAGGACTGTTATATACCTCTTTAGTGGAGCAGAGATAAAATTGTATTTTGAATCATGACTGATGTCAAGTGTCATTAGAAAATAAATATTGATAATGTAAACGTGCATTATTTTTACTACACAATATAAACATTCGGCTTAGCGGTCATTATCCTACTAATATTATAAATGCGAAAGTTGTATGTGGTGATGTGCAGTGTTGCTCCTTCACGTAAAGAAGAAATTGGAATCTTTATACAATTAAAACCGTATCAACCAATAGGTTCATGAGAATCTGCACAAAATCAAATATTTCTTTATTGTTTTTCAGGTTCTGGTGGAAAATCCAAACATGAAAGATTCTTGGTTATCGACCAGGAGAGCAATTTCCAACTCAGAGGCTACAATGAGGCAGTGGCGGCTAAAAAGGCACGAGAAAACGATTTCAAGAAAAGCTTTGGACCTAAAAGCAAGTAACCATTGTTATTCTCGTTTATAAGATGTCGCTTGAAGGCTTTCCATGGCCTTCAAAAGAGGCTAAATGTGCCAGTGGTTCAGTGGCGATAAACGAATAATTCGTATGCTAAATATAGTAATGTATAAACAAAAAAATAGCAATGGTTTGTATTGGTAAAAGCGCTGAAGCGCGCGCTCGAGGGACCTAACAAAATTGCCAAACTGTGAAAGCGGATGTTTAGAGTAATGCTCAATGAGTTATTTTGCTGGTAACTCTAATTAAATTTATATTTACAGCTGGTAAGCAGTTTCAAAATCCGAAAGCTGACCAAACGATGTGGGTGGCCTTCATTGACCATTTAAAACAAAAGGATAAACTTCCAGTCGTTGCATTCACGTTGTCCAGAAACAGGTAATAGCTCAACACCATCGACCTCCACTAGACTCCTGATAACAAGCAAGCGGAGTCTGTCGACGGATCAGACTTATAAGTCTGCTAACGAAATCTACTACCCAATCATTTTCGACCATTTCCGTGGGCGGTCTGGCGACAACGAGAAACGTTACCTTGTCCTACGTCTCAGCTTGTTGACAGACTTATTGTTTTCCAAAACCCTGACGTCAGAAGTCTAGTGGCTGTGAGGTCGATGCTTCGCACATTACACAAAATCAAAACTGTGTTCAGCTATTAACATACTTTTGTCCATGTCTGTTGCAATCCTTGTAATATTCCAGGTGCGACCAAAACGCAGAAAACTTGATGTCTGTCGACTTAACCACTGCCAAAGAAAAGAGCCACATCAAATCATTTTTCCAAAGATGTCTTCAGAGGCTAAAAGAACCAGATAGAAGATTACCACAAGTATTTAACTTTCTTACATAAAACGGACACAATTGCTCAGATATAAAAGACGTTTAAGATACGGAGATTTACTTTCAAATGCTTACCAATATTTGCATTTTAGGTAATAAGACTGCAGAGAGTTCTAGAAAATGGCATAGGAGTGCATCACAGCGGGATTCTGCCATTGCTCAAAGAAATTGTAGAAATGTTGTTCCAGACTGGCTATGTAAGTTTATTACTTTCATATATTAAAATCAAAATAACTTTATTCAAATATACCTGCTACAGATATACCAGGTACTTTTAAACTTTACAAATAGTCAAATCTTTTGAATTGCTCTGAACCTTTGTCATTTGACTGTTTGTCTTGATTAGTGAACTCACGACCTTTGGCGCTGTAGGCAGGACCTCCAACCATTTGCCCATCGGTAGAGTTCTCATGGGGTTTCACAGGGATATCTTGGTGTCATCAACCTGCACCTTCAATGGCGGGCGAGTCTCAGAAACCCCCTCAGAGGGTGGGATCTGCGTGAATGTATGCCCTATGTATGTCAATATTGTATCTCTCTTATTATATTTTATGTAAATAAGGTCCTCTACCCATTGCGCCAACTGGTTAGTCACAACAAACCGGAACAAATGTTGAGAACAATTGTACAGCGACTAATGTCAGTCTAGCATAACGGTCACGGTGATGTCGCCCTGAAACATCCAACTGTGTGTGAAGTAGGCTGCCGTTAGTCAGCGCGTTAAGAATTTATTGTGTCTTCGATTTAAGCCCTTATTTACAATGATATTACAATAAAAGAGACTTAGATCGGTTATGTCAGTTACGCAAAGTCAAAAATTGTCCACGGAGTACGGCGTAGTTTATTTGACCGTGTTATAACGTGTGAACAAGACAGTACGATTATTACTAGAGTGTAAATGAGACAGATACATGTTGGGAAGTTTCGTCTCAGACTGCCATCACAGTCAATGCTTTGCTCAGGTGTACGAATCGTTTTGATTTCGGGTGCCACGTTTTTTAGCACGAGTAACCTTTCCATTCTTATTGTAAAATCATTGTTTAATAAAAATATGATAAATGGTGACAGGTGAAGATATTGTTCGCAACGGAAACGTTCGCGATGGGCGTGAACATGCCGGCGAGGACCGTCGTGTTCGACGAGGTGACCAAGTTTGACGGCCAGCAGCGCCGGACGCTCGCGCCCGCCGAGTATATCCAGATGGCGGGCCGAGCCGGACGGCGAGGTTAGTGCATAACTACTTTCACGTAGTAAATATAGATTGTGTTTATGTGCAATTCGGATTTTTAAGCTACAACATTGTAAACTTTTATCAAAAGTTTTAGCATGAAGAAGTATTAAACATACATCCGTCCTCACAAACTTTATTTATTTATTAAGTTTGTGAGGACTCACAAACTTTAGCTGTATAGTTTTTATTTTAGTTTAAACTTTGTGTCTGTATTTGACTTTTTTTGAAAATTGTTTACATCAAAACAATTAAACTTTAATAGCCCAGTGAAATAAAGGCCACGAACAATAGAAAGATTGATAATGCTATGATATATATTCTAGGACATTGTTGAGTCTAATGCTTTTGAACACCATCAAAACGTTTCTTACATAGCTAACTTTATACTGAAAACATAGACACAGATATATTATCATCTGCTAAACAAACACCACTCAATATACAAGAATTGTACAAGTTAAAAGTTTATACTGACAAATAAGCACATAGGGTATGTATTGCTTATCATTATTATTCAACGATTCCATGGATGTTTTTCAATGTTTTGCTACATAGTCACTTATGCTTAAGTCACCTTGTGTATATTAAAATCTAACTTCGCAGGACTGGACGACACGGGCACTGTTATAATTTTATGTAAAGACGGCGTACCCGATCTGGTGACTCTCAAAGGAATGATGATGGGAATACCTCAAAAACTGTCTTCTCAGTTCAGACTCACGTACGCCATGATCCTGAGTTTGCTAAGGTAAGGTTACCTTTTGTCATGGTATGACTTACAACATAATATTTCGTGTATTGCGGTACATTTTTTTTTATATATTCCCCAATAAACATTGCACCAATAATGGTCCGAGAATAGTAACCGCGACCTTTTAACGTTGAAACAGCATGTTTCCACAACTTTATTACGTTCCGTGTTCGGCAGACGATATAGAACGTATTGGCAATTTGCGTTGCAGACTTACAATAAACCAGCTCGCATACGTTAACTAGCATCGCCTCAATTAGTAACATTAACATACCAACTGTTTCCTGTACAGAGCAGCAACGGTATCAGTAGAAGGCATGATGCAGCGTTCCTTCCGAGAATTCAACCAGATTGTCCAAGCTGATAACTACAGGAAACAGCTACAGCTAGCCGAAAAAGAGTATACTGAAAAATGCAGTACACCTTTGGCGTCGCACCTAGCGCCCCTGGCGGCGTTTTACGACACTGCAGCAGGGTATATCGATGTACTGAATGAGATAATGCCTATATTGCTGAATCAGTCTAAAGTGGCTAAGGAATTGACGCCAGGGAAGATTCTAGTCATATCGGCGGGGCCGTACATGAACCAGTTGGGAGTCTATTTGAATGGCAATGGTAAGTTTTATTTATTCATTTTATTTAATTTCATTACATGTAACTTGGCATCTAAAAAAGGTACTACAATTCACATGCACCTTGACAGGTACAGCAATGTGGAAGATAGGGGCAGACAGATTTGATTTACAATTTATCATCAAAATATTCCTTCAGTGTTTTAATTTATCTTTAGGTCAATTGTTTCGATTAAGATATGGTGGATGAAGATAGAGGGGAATTCGATGGGTTCCCAGTGCTTAATTGTCCGTGCTTCGGAAGGCACGTTGAGCAGTTAGTCCCGGTTGATTTCGCTAGATGGCAGTTGTTAAGCCTAATCGGAAGCCTTAGAGCGGCTTGATAACATCTGCCAATAGTTGCATTAGTCATACGGCAAAACAATCAGCACTGATGGCTTAGGTAACCTCCTGATTTTCAGTTTACGCAGTCATGTCTTCGTTATTTATTTGTATGGAATATCACTACTCGACAATTACGTCTCAGTGGACGCAGGTATATTACAGTATATTTTCTTTACAGGTCCTCGTCAAACGCCATACAAAGTGTTGGTGCTAAACACAGCGGAACAGGACACTGCCAGATACAACTTCGAAATAGATGATAACTGGTACAGAATGCTCAGTTTCTCGACGATGTACGACGGCATAGGTGATTATTTACACTTTTAACTATAGGCTGAGGTGTAGGGTCTTCTTACTTCAAAATACTTCATCAATCATGGTTGTATCTAACATCAAAACTATTTCTTTTAAAGCAAAGTAATATTATTTTATTTAGTGACTTACTTAAAATAACATACCCTCGACCATATCCCAAATGGGTTAGTAAGAGGCACACTGATTGTGGCCGTCATGGTGAACGGATCATTCAGAAGCCCACATTTCGCTGAGGGAATTTGAACCCAACGTGGTAAGGGGCGAGCCTACCGGCATTATTCGGGTTGCTTGAGTTTCATTCAGTGTTTTCCATCACCGGAGAGTTAACCGCAATTAACACAAAGTAGGTGTTTAATAAAATGAACAAGAAAACAAACTTAACAAATACATTATAACCAAAAATGCCACTGAAAGGGCATCAACTAAGCTAGTGTTGGACATCATATACCTTCATCTTTTTATTTCGTTTATTTATTTGGTTATACCTATACTGTTTTATTCACTCAGGCACGGAAGAAAGCACCTTACACCATACCATACTGTGCATAGCACCCAAAAACGTATCAGGAGTCACTAAAATGACTTTGAAGATAGATGCCAACATTATAATTCGAGATTGGGAGCAAAGACAAATACCAAGGTTAGTCTAACATTTGAACATTGAAAATAAAATCATTTAAGAGGAGGTATTCATCAGGTCCTCATCTCACCATATTATCGAAAGGGCCAACTGGCAGCTGTTGGGAACTCAAGGCAGAGAATTCCAAACCTTAGAAAATCCTCAGAAGTATCTGAATTGTTGCTTTTATTTATGAAGATGTAGGTTTCTCGCAACAACATCACATTTGTACTTAGAGCATTAAGAACTGGAGATGCCTTGCGTGCATTACCCCTCTGCACACGTTACGATTAAAAATCCGAACGTTGAACAAAACTACTTGAAACTTGGAAATTTTGACATAACGAGTCAAACGTCGATGAGTAAAGAGCTCTTCAAAAATGCCGTTTTGTGCTGTAGATAGTTGTAAGAACACTTCGAGAAACTCAAATTGGAAGAAGGATAATGTTATGTTTCATCCGTATGTAGTTTTTTGCTTCAATTTCATGTTTGTTTTGCAAAAATCACTAATAATTAAAACACCTGAAACATTGTTTGGATTGACATTTGAGTTTTTTCGTAATCACACTAGTGTTGGGGTTAATGTCAAGAAAAATCGATTGGCAAGTTCCGATTGCACTCGAATAAAATATTTCAATTATTTCGATTGACGTAAGAATAATGTTTCTAATGATTCATTTATTTATTATCCGACTGCGCTAGAAGGTGGGTTATGTTTTTCGAGTGTATGTATGTATTTATGTAAGTATGCTTGTATGTAATAGTGTTTGACACGCTCTGCAGCCTGAACGGCTCGATTTATTTCAGCTTGAGATGTGTCGTTAGATTTGTAATTACTGCGAAAGTGATACTGGGCCTAAAAATATAAAAAAACATTCAAATTCATGACAGGTGACGCCTGAACAAAGGGGTTCCTAGTCACATTTTGTTTTTTTTATTTTTGTCATGTCCTGAGTAAATAAATAAATAGGTGAGTGTTTGTAAATGCTTACAATAATAAAGATGTTTTTTTTTTACTTTGCTGAGTTATTATGTGCAGTGAGCGATATAACGTCAATAGCAAACAAATCAGTTAGGAAATGACTTTTAATGGCCATGATTACATCATATTATCCTATTCATTAATAGAAATTAATCGGATGAAATGATTTTCTATCAGTTGATTAATTAAGAGAAGTGATTCAAATATTCACCAAAAAATTACTGTGGGTGAGGTAGGTAACACTGTTTGAAATAAAACTTGTTATTTGTCCAGCTGTAAGCTTCATTATCTTACAATACGAAAGCATGCATTTAAAAACGTTGTTTCCAATCACATAATATCAAGTTTACTAACTTAGGCAGTCTGTCAAGCCCTAGAAACATACATACAGCTCATTTCAGTTAGGGCAGATTATTCAACAGTTAGATCAAAGTTATCGGATGAACAAATAACAACTCGGCAGATTTCAAAATATTGAATTACGAAATCTAAACGTGGACCATCCATTTCAGACTATGCACTAGTCATAGGTAGATTTTAAAATCTGCGGCGTTATTATAGGTTAAAAATAAAAGGTTAACCGGTTCACAGTCCACATATGGGCTGCGAACAATTAGCTTTTAATTGTTATATTTGTGGACAGTGAACCTGTTAATTTATCAGACCAATAGGTCTGATAAGTTTTTAATCCTCAAAATTGGTCCTAAGTCCAAATTTTTACTCTAATAATTTATTTAATGATTGCTTACTGCTATATTGCTTTAAAAGATTAGAAGAATCTACACGTTTCAATAAGTTTGTATTTTAAAATATTCGTCTATTAGTTTTAAGTAAATATTAATAAGGGTAAAAAGCCTGATTTTACCTGTTTACGTGGACTTCTCCACGTAAACAGTTAAAATCAGGCTTAGAAATTATGGAAAGTGCGTAATTTCTAAAACATAATATAATTAACAATTTCTAATCGGAACATTTGTTCAATTTATTTTTGTACATCCAATAGCTGTGTTATGGTCAGCACTAGCCAAGTTGACATAAGTACCGTGTAAAGACACAACTAATGTCAAAAGATGTGGTAGTGTGAATCATTTTATTGACATGTATGTGTAAAATATCCCTGTGTTGCTTATTTAGGTTTGTGTGCGATTGTGCCAACAAGCCTCTTCTGTTATAGTAGAGGTAAGTTTCTTTGTGTGAGTGTTCCCCCTGCCCCCGCAAAAAGTGACTGACTTTTTTGCATTGACGGGCGGCCCAATCGCGAGTCCATTTCTATATTGTCTAAGCATTTGTAAGTATTTTCTTACATGAGTGACTACTGATTTACTTTCGTTAGTGCATTTACAATGATGAAGTCGTCATCTTTCATTTCCATAAGACGTTTTCAGCTAAACATAGGCCTCCCGATAAGTTTCTAAAATGGCTGCTTGTAGGCGAATTGTTTCCACTGTAACAAGCTTTCAAAGACATCTGGCGTCAGTTAACGCGACTTGTATTGGTCCTTCGAACCTTGGTTCCTTATGACCTATGCCCAGAATGGTTGTATTATACCTTGGAGAGCGTAAAGTTGTCTCATCGCTATTGGCTTCGAATTTTATATTTAGCTGTAAAGTGTTTTTGTTAATGTTTAACAAAGAAAAAAAGGATATTATCTATCTATTTACGTATTCCAGGTTTAAAGACGCGCCAGTCGGGTCTAGTTGCGCAAGCGCAGTTCAAGAGCTATCTCGCATATCGCACGCGGTGCGCACGGGCGCCTCCACGCTGGAACTCATCAGCCTCACGCAGTCTCTGGCTATATCCACTGGAGAGATACTACACTCGCTCGATAGGATGAACAGGTTGATGGTGGGTAATAGTTTCAGGTTGATCCAAGAAAAACACGTTTTGGATATGTGGACAGAAAGTTTAGCTGATAGAACAAGCTACCACAGGAGGCGCTTACTAGCAAGCACGGTAACTGCACAGCTCCGACCCAGCAACTATCTTGCCATTCAAAATTGAACCTTAAGTTGTGAGTGGTACGATATATTTTGTAATAATAATATGAGACCGTCAACGGCGAGCTGTCAGCACGCTCGCCGCTACTATACCACTCAACTCGCAGCTTGCGTCTTTATAACTCAAGGTTCAAATTTGAATGGCAAGATGATTGCTGGGTCGGAGTTGTGTAGTAGCTGTGCTTGCTTAGTGTGCTACGAGCTTTACTCGTACTTTCGTTCTTGTCGTTAAACGGCTGAACCGATTAACCGTTAACAATACATAGTTACTGCCACAGTTACCTTGATTTTGAAGTATTCTCAACATCGTCATAATCCTTACTGATATCATAAATGCGAAAGTATTTCTGTCTGTCCGTGTTGTACGCAATCACGCCTAAACGACTGAACTGATTTAAGTGAAACTTGAAACAGAGAATGATAGTCTAGGCTATTTAACTATAGATATAAATACCTCCGTTCTTCTTTTCAAGTCGGAGCTGGAAACTCAAAAGAAATGCACAGACATAGCGAACTTCAAGAGCGAGTTCGCAGTGGTGTACGAACGCAAGCAAGCCGAGAGGAAGCGCGACAAGTTCAAACAGCTGTTGTCGTTCGAGAACCTGGCGCTGTACCCTGATTACCAGCGGAGGCTGCTGGTCTTGAAGGAGCTCAACTATATTGATGAACATGACAGCGTCATACTGAAAGGTAACTGACTGACTCAATACTTTGGATTAACTTTAAAGTTTAAATTACTGATTCGGTGTAGTGTAAAGTGAATCCTATGAAACATTTGTTGGACGAAAGGACTTTTAAGCATTTTCGCAGGCTTGTAGCCGCGGTAAATTTCTTATAATTTGAATTCCATTCCTAATGTGGGTGGTGTCGGTGCTATTTAGTTTGTAAATACTAGATGCTATTGGCTTTTACATATAAAAAATATAGCGAAAAAAACACTCAAAGCGCTTTCGCTTAATGAACTATTAACTAAAATTTTATAAGAATTACCCTATCGTCAATGATATTACAATAAAAAAGACGTAGATGGGTTATGTCAGTACTGACGCAAAGTCAAAAATTGACACCTGGCGTACGTACCTATAATTTACTAGAGGGTAAACGAGACAATGCTTTGCTCTGGTAGTCGGAGTCCTGATTTTGTGTGGCACTTTTTTAGCACAAGTAACCTATCTACGTCTTTTTATTATAATATCATTACTCATCGTACGATAACGCGGTTTAAGTCTAGGCTTGTGTGCAAAGTTTTTAGAATATCATCGGCAGATAAAATGAAGACTGAAATAGTAACGTTCACCATTATCTTATCAACAGGTCGAGTAGCATGCGGAATGGGCACAAACGAGCTCATAATATCGGAGCTAGTATTCAGGAACGTGTTCACGGACAAGAGTCCGGCCGAAATCGCGGCGCTTCTCAGCTGTTTCGTGTTCCAGGCGCGGACTCAGGTCCAACCGACGCTCACCGACCGGCTCAGTGAAGGAGTCAGGGCCATCGAGCTGATCGACACGGAGCTGACCAAGATAGAGACTAAGTACATGGTCAGTTACCACAGATAAAACATAGATAAAATCAAAAAAACAAATGCCTTCACGGCGAATGCTCTGACGAGATGTTCCAACTGATCCCCTCCTCACCCTTCCACTCCCGCACCACACGCGCTGGCCTGCATCAATATCCACACGATCCAGCGACTGTCGGCCCGCACCAAAAGGTTCGGTGCTTCGTTCCTGTGTCGTGCCATCCAGACGTAGCTCTTCCAGTGCATGTGTTTGCTTCTTCCTACAATCCCGGGTTTTTTAAGCGGGGCATTAAAGGCATTTATGCTGGCCTTCAAAATGAGATTGACCTGCAAAGTAGTTGTCCATTACTGTGCTTGTCAACCCCATATTTGGACGTACTACTATATATGTATATCTATGTTGACCGCAGCTTTTGAAACTTTCGCGAAATCTACCGCGATATAACCGGAAGTGATGGGTTTTAAAATGTGTTTCTGTTGTTACTAGGTCGGCCAGTTCGAGGGTCAAGCTGAGAGGCTCAACTTCGGTCTGGTGAGGGTCGTATACGAGTGGGCCCTTGAGAAGCCGTTTGCTGAGATCATGGACCTCACAGACGTGCAAGAGGGAATCATAGTGAGATGCATACAACAGCTGCATGAGGTAAGATACTGCTAATTATTAAAATACATAATTAATTAATTATGTTACTGGGTTAAGCCCGTTTAATTGTGTTGAATAAATAAATATTTCGAAATTGAGAACACGTTTATGTTTAGATGTTTATCAGTAGGAACATATGTGAAAGTATTTCTTAGAGTGCAAGAAGCATAAGATTATGTGTTAGAATAGTAAAGTAAAAAACGGAATCATTCATGTACGCTTATTGCAAGCATTTTCGAGACGTGAAGATAAAAAAGTGCTTCTAGGGCGCGTTCCAAAACGAGTAAAATAACCAAGTGATACCGAGACTAATCAGCCTTTTAAAACGAACGAGCGGCTTGGGTGAGAGTGATCTTCACTCAGGTTTAGAATATCTTCTTTCGAATGGCAATATAAGACTAAAAATCCAAGTTGGTTTCTAAAATTTTCTCTATTTCTTTCGCAGCTTCTGGTCGACGTCAAAGACGCCGCAGTTGCTGTTGGGGACCCGAAGCTTCAAGCCAAGATGTTAGAAGCGTCCACTGCCATCAAGAGAGACATAGTATTCGCGGCCAGTCTCTATACCACACAGAAGGAGTCAATGCTTGTCTGATCTTCGACATACAACCATTATGGAGGCCACTCAGAAGTCTGCAGGACAAAGTGTGGCGAATCGCCAAAAAATCCTAACAGACCCATTAGGACCAATTTGATTCATAATGCCTTGGCATACCGGTGAAAACCGAAAATTGTTAACTTTGCATGCCTTTTGAGGTGTTTAAAACTAGGAAGAACAGATAATTGAAGATTGTAACTTAAGATTTTAAGACATCTAAGGGAATCTCGTGTTGATGTCTCTCGTACAATGGTACTGAGCGTAGGTACCTACTTAGGCTGTTAAACAGCAGCCATTATAAAAGCGGTCAGATCAGAGGCAAATAATTTAGAAAAAAAACTACAACTTAATAACATTACGTGCTTTTTCTCTCTTCTATTTGGATAACTAAAACCTAAAAGTTAGAAGCTCTTAAAAATGGTATCTAAATAGTGAATGAAAAACTTAATATTTAATCGCAAATAATAAGTGATTTAAAATTAATGTAAAATGTGCGACATGGGTGGTACTATAACAGAAACAATAAAAAATTAAGCATAGATATTCTACATACACACATAATATTAGCTTAGGTTCGCAGTAGTTATAATTCAATCAACAATACTTATAAAAAACAGTTGCCTTACAGTTCCAGTACAATATTGTATAGTAATAGTCAAAAGTGAGCATAATTTAGAAAAGTACAAGCTTTTTCAAATTTTATACCTGTTATTCTTAAATATTGCATTTATTTTTATAACAGCTGTGTGTATAGCTTATGGGGTCGGCTCGTGAAAGCATAATTTATATTTATTTTTAGCTGGCTAACCTTTCTTTTTCAAACCCAATAGGTTCGATTCCTGGCCAAGAAAAAAGTTTTTGTAAAATCTTGAGTATAGAGTTTTAGTTTTTGCCAAAATCAGCTTCGAGACTCCTTTCAGCATTTTTTGATATTCCTCATAGTTTAGAATGTGGCCTTAAACGCCCACTTGAAAAACTCAGCCTGTATAGCGCTTTGCTCTCGGTACCATAGTCAAAAAATGAGGTCGTGCTGTGAAGTTTCTTCAGCATGACGGCTTATCAGCACCAACAACCTTACAACCACTAGACACTTGAAAGCAGACGGGTGGAATCTATCAACATATCAGACTAATAGGTCTTATAATGGAATCTGCCAATCAGTTCTGACCACTTAAGTAAGCTGTCTAAGGGGAACGTTAATGATTGGTCAATGATCCTAATGGCGGCCAGTCAGTGACCTTGCCCTACTCCTCAGGTTGTTGACAGGCTTATTTTAATGCTATAAATCAAAAGTCGCGCGCATGGTGGCTATGAGGTTGATGATTAAAAAAAAGTAAATTGTAAGCATTATTTTCATTATTAAAATTTAAATTACTGCGTCTTATAATGATGATGATGATATTTTTTATCTATCAGTTTACATTCATAATTACAAAATCGGTGTCCAAGCAGGAGTTTTTGTTTTAATACTTGCTAAAAAAACAATCTCTTAATACAACCTTCTTGAACCTTATCTATTGGAAGTAGAGATCAAAATCTATTACAGTGTTTTGTCAGTTCTGGCAACATGATCTGCTTGCCTAATTTATAAGCACGTTGAAATAATGCTAATAGTCATACATAATATGTTTACTGTTGTTTGTAAAAGATGTCATAATGTTTAGTTAGATAGCTATAATATTTTTTCACATTATTTTATTAGATATATTTTTTTTGTATGAATAACTAGTCCGCGGTTTTTGGCCCCCTTTATTCTTAAAAGTTAATTTAGTGCTGTAGCCATTCCTATAGCAATTAGAATGCCCTGTCACTTACTCTCAAATGTCTACAACGAAAATAACGAAAGAGACACATTTTTACAGTGCCTAGTTTACGTGATTTTTAAGAATAAGAGGGTACTTTGTGTTTGACGTATCGTAAATGTTAAAAAAATTAAGAAAGAAACATATTCTACATTAAGATCAAAATCAGCTGTAGTAAGTAACAGTTAGGCTGGTACGATGGTAAGCTGGTACTCGGGTCGTCATTTTCATCGTCAATCTTAGTCACTAGATATAAATTACGAAGTGTCCTTAGGTTCTCTTAAGGGCATAACTGAGCAGACAATCATAGGGCCTGTCACACTCAGAATGACCCACTCTCCTTCGTCACTCGCCACGTTTACCACCAAAGAGACCATAGTAATGTGCTTAAAGTTTAAATGCCGCAATTGTACTGAATGCTATAGTGACACATTGAAGGTTGCCGACCCCTATTCAATGAAAAATGTTGATTGTTGCTATAAGACGATCTGATGAACATACTTTTTACACGTTATGTGATATAGTTGTGTAACTCTGAAGTACATTTTGCATGATCATTATACGTTAATATTTAAATATCTTTTGTAATGTTTTTTCAATAAAAATGAGCTATTTATAATGCTGTCTTTATTTTGTCCAAATCACATATCAGTCAACTTACATAGGTACTTACCTATTATAAGGAAGTTAGTTGCCATGAATGTACAAAACTGTGAACTGAATGAACTAATAAAAGGTGTTCTGCAATGGTGGATTTGGTCGTCTGCCGATTCTTAGTGCTTGGTTTTTTTAGTATTTAATTATTTAAAGATGCAACAAGAATTTTAAAAACCTACACTTTGACAGTTGGTTTCACTTCATGCCAGTGGACTATAACGACGAAATTAATTTCAAATGATCCCAATTTAACACAGAAGAAACAGAGGGAAATTTTAGGAAAGGGACAATAAGAAGCTCATGGGTGACCTTGCCGCGTTACGCTGGATTTGATAATAAAGTGCACAACATTTGGTACGTTAATCTCTATCTAATACCCACTTACTTAAAAAGAAAATAGTATTCAGAATGTTCACGTCTTTGCAACGTGTGTGACCCATAAGCTTGAAGAGCGCGCTATTGCTGCGACCACTTACTTCTTGTCACATGCATGGATCTCGCAGCTACCCGTTAGTGAATTAAATGTTCATGTGGCTGATAGGTACGGCCACGGTAAAGGAATACTATTACCGTAGCACGACCTTTGTAGAGAAAGACAAACCCACAACTTCACTTTGCCACCTACCTACACTTAGGCAAAAACCTCTCGAGGGGTGCGTTCCAAAACGAGAGTCGTGTGGTTAATTTCCCCCTGATTGAAAATAAAGGGACACAACAGTAAAAAAAACGATGAACGAATGCTTTTGAGACGGTGTCGTTGTTTCTTAACATGGAAAGAACACTTTTACCAGTGCTAAAGGCTGGTTTTAGTGTCACGCGTACCGTCAGTACGGATCGCTCCGCACAGGCTGATTTATAGGAGCTCAATAAAACGCTCACTGAAGCCAGAGGCGCGCAAGCGGCGGTCCGCGCGGATAGCTCCGTGGCACGGACGCGCTATGCGGATGGCTGCGGAGCTATCCGCGCGGACGTTCCTCCATACAAACCCCTCCGTATCTCTTAAACGCTCCTATGGAGCTCCTCAGCCTGTGCGGAGCGATCCGTACTGACGGTACGCGTGACACTAAAACCAGCCAAAATCATTCTCACCAAGCCGCTATAAAACGATCGAGAACTTGTCATAGTGAAAGCTCAGTTATAAAAAGATACTGCCATCCGGGCCCAGTTTTCAGGAGCCTGGAGAGTTGACATAAGAAACTAACCGTTTGATCTATGACTGATTTCTTACGTTAAATTATGTCTGTCAAGTAGTAGAAGCAATCACAATACTTGACAGGTCCCGGAAGTGGTTAAATGGTCCAACTCGAATCTGATTGCGTGGAATCCGAGATAAGACGTTTAAGTTTGATACGGTGACAAGCACTACTCGTCTTTTATGAGGCGTTAAATGACTGGTAGCTGGTGCTATTAAACATATTTTTTCGCCGTAGCTAGATCAGGGGTTCTGGCAACGGGAGGAATTTCAGTAGGTCTTGAAGTAAAATAGCGTTCAAGTTTCAAAACGTATAATCAACAACAACCAAACTTTTCATAGACATCCGAAGTTACCATCGATAAAAAAAAACAACGCATGCTAGTCTAGTCAAGGTATCGTGAGGGCGCTCTCGTAGCACGGCCCGACGTCAGCGTTACCTGACGGCCAATCGGGGGTCGCGTTACACTCTCCTCCTCCAAGTCACTACATCGTCTCGATGGTGATTTGGCAGTGTTGGCACTAAGTGGCGCGTCCGTAGGGACTGATAGCGACCTGCGATTACGCTTACGATTCCGTGGGCGACCACGATTACGACGGGCTGAACTGGCTCCGCTTGATGAGTTTGCTGTCCAACACATGGGGTAATGTCGGACGCATGGAACCGACCTATTACTTGTCCTGTACGGTCACCAATTTCAAAAGTCGTGGGACTAAGAATGCTTTTTATGACATACGGGCCATCGCGCTGTGGCATAAACTTACGGGTGATACCCTTAGAGGCATTGCTAAGAAGATGCGTAGTCAACAAGACTTGATCACCTACTTGATAGTCTGGCGAGCAGCGACGGGAAGCATCGGCGATGTCCTTCCGTGAATCCTGGAGCTTTTCAACACGTTCCCTGGTTTCCTTGAGTGAATCAACGAATTTCCGTAGATAAGGAGTTACCTGTGGGACAAAGTTTTCCTTGTCCAGTACAGCCCTGAGGTCATATTGAGCTTCAAGTGGTGTCCGCATCTCGCGAGCGAATGTCATAAAGGAAGGAGTCATACCGGTTGTACAGCAACGGTGGGTATTTAGAGCGAACCGAACCTGTGCCAAGTGCTTGGGCCAAGTTCGGTGCTCAGTTTGAACGAGCATTGCAAGCTGGACCTTTAGGTCCCGGTTTTTTCTTTCAGCTGGATTAGCCTCAGGGTGGTAGTACGGAATCAAATTTTGTTTGATACCCAAGAGGTGCATGCATTGTTGCATTACAGCTGACACAAATTGTACGCCGTTGTCGGAGATAATACGGCGAGGGAAACCGTAGCGTAAGAAATACTCTTCGATCATAAGGGGAGCACAGATTTCAGCGGTAGCATCTTTCAAAGCGTAGAGCTCTACCCAGCGAGTGGCGGTATCTTCAATCAGCAAGATCCATTTTTCTCCTTTTTCTCCTTCGGGTAGGGGGCCGAAAAAATCTACAGCAAGTACCTCACCTCGTTGGTTTAATATAGGCGTTTGAAGAAGGCCTGTTGGTTTTTGGTTAGAATACTTATACCGCTGACATTCTAAACAACTTTTTAGATAATCCGTCACGTAGCGTCGCATTCCGGTAAAGTAATACTTTTTCCGAATGCGGTCTACAGTGCGGTCTACGCCTGGGTGGCCAGCAGTAGGCGCATCGTGATATTCTTTGAGAATGGATTCAACCATGGAAGATGGAATTACCAATTGAGGCTCCTCCGCGTCCACCTCAGGAGCATACCTGAAGAGCACTCCCAAATTCATCAGGTAGCCTCGCTCTAACCAACGCGAAGAGCGAAGTGCGTCGGTATCTTCAAGATCTATAATGATTTTACTGATCTCGGGATCGTTCAACTGCGCACCTCGAAGCTCCTCCTGGTTGATACGTGGGACATCAATAGTGACCGAACAGACACCGCAATCAGGCTGGGTAACATCATCACATGTTGGTCGGCTCAGCGTATCTGCAATGACATTCATCTTACCAGGCGTATATTCATATTCTAAGTCGTAGCCCTGAATTTTGAGCGCCCATCTAATGAGTCTACCACTCGGTGATTTAAGAGTTAGAAGCCATTTTAGTGGCTGATGGTCACTTCTTACAATGACAGGATGACCATCGATATAAGGTCGAAATTTATCAACAGCCCAGACTACAGCGAGAGCTTCTCGTTCAGTGGTACTGTAGTTTCGCTCGGCCGGGGTGAGTAAGCGGCTTGAGTACTCGATGGGGCGCTCGTTAGTAATACCTTCGCCTTGTAGCAGGACGGCACCTAAAGCATAATTGCTCGCATCGGTGCACAAGACAAATGGTTTGCTGTAGTCGGCTTGAGTAAGTACCGGAGCAGTAGTTAATTTTCCTTTCAGCTCGGCAAACGCCTTGCGTTGTTCCTCGTTCCAAACCCATTGCTGGTTTTTACGCGTCAGTTTAGTAAGAGGATGAGCTATTTCGGAAAAACCCGGTACAAATTTCCGGAACCATGCGCAAGTTTGCAAAAACGTCCTGAGGTGTTTAAGATTCGAGGGTTCAGGCATTTGCATAATCGCCTTGATTTTAGAATCATCCGGTTTGATCCCCTCAGGAGTGATGAGGTGGCCAAGATACTTAACCTCCTTAGACGCGAAAACACATTTTTCGCGGTTGGCGCGAAGTCCAAACTCCTGCAGCCGATTGAAAACTAATTCTAGATCACGCAGGTGCGTATCTAGGTTGTCCGAAATTACACACAGATCGTCTAGATAACATAATAAGGTCACGTCACGCATCGAAGCGCTAGACCGAAAGCGATCCATAAGACGCTGAAATGTCGCTGGCGCGTTCTTTAAGCCGAAGGGCATCCTCGTGAAACGGTAGGTCCCAAACGGCGTTATAAAGCTGGTTTTATCCCTATCTTCAATCGCAACGCTCACCTGGTGGTATGAAGAACGCAGATCTATAGTACTTATGATGCAGTTGCGCTTTGTAGCCTGGAGCAACTCGTCGATCACCGGGAGTGGATAAGTATCAGTTTTTGTTACCGCGTTAAGGCGTCGATAGTCAACGCAGAAGCGATGAGTGCCATCCTTTTTTGGTATTAGAACCACTGGTGCTGCCCACGCAGACTCACATTCTTCAATGACTCCATCCTTGAGAAGCTTCTCAAGCTCCTGCTCCAGAATAGCCTTTTTGGCTGGGGTAACACGGTAAGGTGGGACAGCAACTGGTAAATGATCGCCAGTATTTATGTGATGCTCTGCAAAGCGAGTAGGCTCTCCTCCTAGCTGAAAGACCTCATCATGACGCTGAAGTACCTCTGAGAGTAGCTGACGTTCCTCGGGGACAAGCAAGTAGCCTTCGTCGTCCCGAAGCTGGAATGACGATAGTAGCACGGGTGGATTACCAATTCTCCTACCCTCGTATTCTAGCGGGTAAGATTGTGCACTACCTGAAAAGTGCCAAGTTTGACAGGCAAAATCAATCACCAGTCCAGATGCCTTTAGGAAATCAATTCCTAAAAGAGTGTCATTGTTGTCCGAATCTGGGAAAATCACAAAATTTGTAAGGAAGCTTTTACCTTCTGAAACAGTGACACTAACACTCGTCTCCAGCATTTCACGATCTTTGGAGTCACCATCTGCAAGCTTTACCGTGACACGCCTAGTAGAAAAGGGCTGATTATTTTGTTTCAGCAACTCATACAAAGAGTGTCCCGCTACACTGCACTTCGCTGCCGTATCTAAGAGCGCGGTGCCCCGTATGCCATTTATTGTTACGCTGAGGATAGGTCTTAACATACTATGAGACTCATGAAAAAAGGAAGAGGCACATGAAAAATGTGTGTCATCATGCTGATCCGGACCGCAACTTATGCCATCACTACCAAAATTCGGACTATTGACTGGAGAGCTTGACTCCAATGCCGTAACTTTATTTAAAAATGTACTAGTATTGTCTATGCTACTTGGAAAAATCGCATTGACGTTAGAATCTTGTCTGTCAATGTCAAAGTCAATATTTACATTTTCATCAATGAAATTTTCCAGATCGTGACTTGGAGGAGAATAGATATTTGTATGCTTACCTGACACATCCACATCGAACGCTGAAAACGCCGCCTTGCTACAGTTTTTACATTGCGACCTCACAACACCTTGCTGTCCACAACCATAGCATCTTATAGAATTACCACTTTTAGCACTTTGTTCTTGTTTGTTTTGTATCGGAATTCGCTGCGCAGGAGAGAAATTAGGGATGGAATAGGACGCTACTGGACGACGCGGCTGAGTCGACATAGCTGGTGCAGTGCCAACGCGGTCTCCGGAGGCTGGCTGGGGGTTGACGTTCCTCGACGGCAGGCCTGCTTCGCTCAGCGACTCCTCTATAGCGCGAGCCAAGCAGATCATGTCTGTGAAGGAATCCACTTCTTCCCGTCTCAGCCGCTTCCGAATACGGCGATCAAGCAAACCGTAGACCATGTCTAGTTCAGCTTTCTTCGAGATATCTCCTGCAGGTAGGCGTGCCAGGAGTGCCCGTGCCTTCGCCACAAAGCGGTCTGTTTTCTCTTTCTCTTGCCTCAACGAAAACAACTCTACATAAAGCTGGTGCGCCGGTCGAATATCACCGTAGGCACCTCGTAAGCGAGTAAGGGCGTCGTTCCACGAAGATACTTCGTTCCTAGCGCTCTGCCACCACACCGCTGCCGATCCGGTCAGCAGCATTGACATGCCGCGCAGGGCACTCGCATCAGACACGGCGGCGCACTCCTTATATGCTTGGATCGCATCTATAAATGCATCCAGGGATTCGACGGCCTCGCCGTCATAACGAGCCGTGCATCTCGCAAAATTTGCGTTCGGGGATGGCGTCGCGTCGGCTGGCGTCGGCGTCGACGAATTGATGGGGCCGACTCTATCTAGTAGTCTCTCGAATGCATGCGTTTGGTTTTCAATGAGGGCTACGAGTGTAGCGTTGCTGATTCGTTCTTCCATGTCGTCTAATTGCGCGCTGCGTCGAGATTTGGGCATTTTCAATCAAAAATGGCGTCGGCTGCCAAGAAGTTTTGCACAACTTCAAAATTTTCACACAGCGCCGTTCAAATAGACTTTTCTTCTCAACTCAACCGTGGCCCCACGTTGGGCGCCAATTTCGCCGTAGCTAGATCAGGGGTTCTGGCAACGGGAGGAATTTCAGTAGGTCTTGAAGTAAAATAGCGTTCAAGTTTCAAAACGTATAATCAACAACAACCAAACTTTTCATAGACATCCGAAGTTACCATCGATAAAAAAAAACAACGCATGCTAGTCTAGTCAAGGTATCGTGAGGGCGCTCTCGTAGCACGGCCCGACGTCAGCGTTACCTGACGGCCAATCGGGGGTCGCGTTACACTTTTCATTTGCCACCAGGGATGTTATACATTCATCTGTTTATTATAAAAGATAAATGGCGGAACGTAAGTTTTCAAGATCATTTTTTTTATGTCAAGCTTGTCTTTTTTATTTTTGGTGCAGTCTCTTTTTCTCGTTTTGGAACGCAGTCTGAAAATTAGCTGAACGCGCAAATTGCATAGAACGAAACGTGTAGTTGACATCAGCCATACGTCAAATTTTAGTGAAACGGAACGTACAGTCGTCGTCTGATTGGGAATTTTTCGTTGTAAAATATTCGATGACTTGTGCAAATTCAATGTTGGTTTGTTGATGACGGAACAATAGTTCAAAGCGCGAGCGCATACCGTGTTGTAGTTTACAGCTGTGCTCATGTGGCCGTCAGTGATAAAGGACATTGGATAAAGTGCAGAAAGATTTACTGTGTGCTTAAGTTGTAAATCATTGAAGATGATTCAAGACGACGAGTTTGAGCTGCTGGTGACGACACCGGAGCGTATCCAGGCTCTGGGGTTCAAGCCGCAGAAAGAAATCCTCACAAACCACATCTTGCCATATGCCGACGAGCTGGATGTAGAATCATGCAGCTTCTTGGAGCAGGTGAAAACGAATTTTGCGAAGGCTGTGGCCTTGCGGGAGATGAAGCCAGCCTGTGGGGTCTGGTCCTCGAGGCTAATGAAGTAAGCATTTTATTTATTTAATGCACTTACACCTGTGACCATTGAAATGTTTTGTCTTTAAAATTTACTCATTTCTCTGTCGATTCTGCCTGTTATATCCTATTTTAGTATCTTTTTGATTGAAATTATAAATACTTCCCTGTATCTTTGTTTAATTTCCTTTGCCAATCGTTCTATTAGTCTCATCATCTTGACCTTAAGACCTTAATCATTATGATCAAAATGTTTGAAATTTTAATGAATATGTAATTTGTCTGGGATTTATTTAATGTAAAAAGTTCACTAAAAGGTGAAGTCATCCAGCACCTTCATCACCAACTGCATCCTAAATCTGAGTGTGTGACAACCAGATGGCCAGAAGTAGGATAAGTTCTTTGCCCCTGTCTTTGCTTAGAAGTATAATTCTAATAGTCATTCTTCTCATCTATCATATTTCTGATTTTGGATTCAAATGTCACTGGGTCAGTATTACACTGTAACATCATATGAACATTACTAGAAAGTTCCTGGAAGACCTATGAACAATTTGAAAATGGCATATTATGTTGATTATTATTTTTTCAGTATTAAATCAGACCTTAAAATTATTGTTCAAGACATCAACATTAAAAACTGCCTCTGGCAATCTTATTATCAAACCTTATTTAGGTATCTATTCTCTAATTATAGTATAACATGTTGGTTGAACCTGTTGTTGGTTTTTTAAATCCCACACATTTTTTACTTACAAATTAAAGAAACTTCATTTCAATGGCAAAGTTCAAAATTCTGCATTGTCACATTGTAACTGAAAATTGGCCAATGATTAGTTATTTATTCATCTGAAAAAGTTTTATTGTTATATTTCAATCATATAATCATGTGATTAAATAGCCCAATTCGGACCACTGTTTATTTTTTTGTATTTACATAGAAATACAAAATAACTGTGGTGAAGGACTCATTTTCCAAATAGGTAATTAACATAATGTCAGAATGTATTATACTTTGATTTTATGCCTAAGATCAGTACATTGTCTCATAGAAATATTCTATGAACTGAACTAATACAATTTTTTTTTACTGTATCTTAACAAAAGAAAAAGTACTACAGGTACAGCTACATAGTAAACTTTTTTTTATGTACTCAATTACCTACTGTACAATGCAACTAAATACTCAGACATTGCTTTGTTAAAACCACTTTCACCAAAAATTAAAAATATTTTTTAATTTTATCAATTTATGACTTAACTTCCTGAATAATTCACTATATCAGTACTTTTACATTTATCACACTAGTAAAATGATATAATCTATATGGTATAGCTTAACCTTTGGCAGCAAATTCAATGTCTGCAGTTTCTGGCCCTTGCCCAGCTTCCTGAAATCTACACAATGTTCTGTTTAGTGCCCTATACTTATGCAATATTGTTGTCTGTATGCTCTGTGGGTTATTTTAACAATAGAATTCATCAACTATAATATTTATGTATATTGTTAGACTTTTGTTTATTTTTAACTACCTTTCTGTCTGGAGCGATTTTGTTTTGACAAATGGACTAGGACAATTCAATAAAAATAACCTTTTTCAACCAACAAATACCTATGTAAATCCTCTCCTGTTTTACAGTTACAAAAATAATATACAAAAAAAAAACACCAATTTTTTGTATTTATTTTTAGGATTTTGCAAAATACAAAATTGTGCAGGTATACCTAATAGTTGTTGCCACCATTTTACTAATTTTAGGGAAATTATATTCACATTACCGATTTAATATGATAATCATTATCATCATCACGATTAACAATGAAAAATGTTGAATAAGTTATTTGGGAGCATGTCAATATTCAATAAACAATAATACAGGGTGACTGGGCAATGTGTCGCAAATTTTAAAATAAGCTCTACAAAACAATATTAAACTACGCCTTTAAATCGTAATTTACTCTAAAGGTGGTGATTTTTTCAACAACTTCAATTTGGCAGCTCTAAAATATCCCAAAAAGTAAATAGGTAAATAAAGGATAAGGCTTATTTTCGCGCACCGTAATTACTACTACACTTAACAGTTGTATTTTACCATGAATTAAGTAGATTATCCATGCATACTATTGGCAAGCATCTGCATACCTACCTAGGTTTTTTTTTCGTAATTCGATAAATTTCTGATTCAGAGTTGCTTCTAAAAATTTAGCAACCTCTTGCAAAATCAGCAATGGTCACAGTTGCCTATCGTTCAGATGACATCCCTATCCATAACGAAAAGCGAACCCCTTTCAAAATCACCCTGTATAGTATAATAGTCATAGAGTATTCCCACAAAGTACCTACTCCTATTTAACATTTTCTGATTGTCCTACTCCTATGAATTTTTCTTACTCAGCTCTGGTATGAATGTCAATTTTTCTTCTGTCATGGAAAACAAAACTACAGTTAAAATAGATAAGCATCGTCATAGCCCAGAGGTTAAACACTGGCTGGGAGCCCGGGCGGTCTAGAGTTCAAACCTGGTTGGCACTCCTATTTTGTGTTGTGTCTGTGTTCGTCGTAATATTTGCGGATCAATCTTTGGTGATAGAAAACACCGATTAAAAACCCAAGCAAATCGGATATCGGCGGTACTCTTGCCACTTAAGGTACAGATTCCAAGACGGGCCGCATACCGCAAACTGCAAGCGACACAATTTTGTTCCCTAGCGCGGCGCTGCAGAGCGGTAGCGCTTGGAATCACTTTCATAGGGATTCACAGAAACCAGTAGTGTCGCTTGCAGTTTGCGTTCTGCGGTCCATCTTGGCATTGTATGTACCTTTCCATGTTCGATATACTATTACCACACCATTTCGGCAAAGGGTGAACTTCTATGTTCCGTTCACCTTGACGGCAACAATCAGTGTGACCCCGTTTGGTATAAAGTGTATATACCTATGATGTTGAGATGTTAAAATGTCTCAATTATGCTTTCTTTTATAGATACATCAGAATTTATGGCTTAAAATTTGGGAAAGAGGATCACATAGCGTTGATAAAGCTAGCCTATGAACTAGTGCTCATCCCTGACTTGGAGCCATGTAAAATTCATAAGTTTGCCACGATGTTCCTCATGCTGACCAAGTAAGTTTTTTCATCTTATAGTAAACTGTTAATTGTTGCTTTTAGTTACTTTTCCCAATTTTTTCCAATAACTAGTCAGAGATTAAAAAAAAAAAAACAAATATTTGACCATGTCGGACCTCACTTAGGCAGTGCTGAGCAAGCTCAGGATGGCACGGCACTGCCTAACGTTAAAATATCCTTTTATTCAATTTATAACGTATAAGTCGAATTAGATCCGCGGTAAATCTTGTTACGCACAGCACTGCGCTAGTGCTCGGAAACCTTCAACCCTAAGTTTTAAAACACTGTTGCCTATAGAGAAAAACATACAAGGCCTACCTTGTGTGATTATAAAAACGGTCTGAGAATGTTCAAAATTCTTGCATTGCTAGTTTATAAGGACCTTTTTGCGTAAGTTACATAAAGGACCTTTATGTAACTTTTAGGGGCCAAAACATTCAGGATTGCCAAAAGTCTAAATAAATTGCGAGCGTCCGCCTTAAGAATTAATCTACTGCTACAAATTCAGACGAGGCAAAGCAGGAAAAGGCGGTGACAAGACAACACGCCTACTAGTTATTAATAATGCAAACGTGAAGTTGTATTTTGATCACTCGTATTCGTTTGGCCACGAACTATGTGTTTGGTATGATCACATCCTGTACACCACTGGCCGGCCTTATTTTCAAAATACCTTCAATCTCTTAAACATCATTTTGGTATGCAAAACATTAACAACTAAACAATTACTTACGTTTTTGGATTTTACTTAAACTTAATTTTTAAATTTTCCGGAGAGAGTACCAGTGGGTACTGGTGGTCAACTAAAAAACAAATCGCCCGTGAATCTAATCAATTAGCTATCTGATAGCTAAATGATCAAAATTAAATAGAATGGTTATTATTTTAGGAAGAGACATTTAATACCACCAGAGGATTTGACACTACCATGGCGCCCTCTATATGACATCGGGAGAAAAATATTTGATAAGAGCGCAACACACGTGGGGCTCTATCATTATCTTTCGTAAGTATATACTATATTATACTTTGACTTTACTGTGCTACTTACTTTTTTGAATCAACATATTTTGTATGTAAGGTAAATGTTGTGTAACCCTAACAAAAAGCTTTATTTTCTAGAAAGTCAGCAGACACATCCAAAGTATATAGTTTGATCACTTAAACAATTTGTGTTCTATTTAAAGATCAGACTTGTCTGCTTTCTTATGCTTTTAAACAGGCAAATTGCCAATTAATTCAATCTTATTGTTATTACTGATAATTATGAATATAGGTTAGCATTCTTCTTAAATTGAAGCTATTTAAAATATTTCAGAAAATGTGCACCTGAAATTGGCACTTCATCAGCTACTTTTTAAATCCTATTTCCTTGATTAATATTTGATTGTAGTCTAAAAATAAATCTCACCGTGTATGTGTTCAGGCCAAAACATTCTGGCAAGCAAGGAGGCGATATGCTCGATATGATTCGCAAATTCCTGTCGGGGTACGGCCTCGATGACGCTCTAAGCTTGTTCGGCCTAGCAGAACGGGACGAAAGCGATCTACCCACGTAATGAAAAACTTCAAACATATGGGATATGCTTACAATCGCACATTTGGTGGTAGTTGGGCTCATGTGTCATTTAACTATTAGATTTATGTGTTTAAATTTCTGTTTTGGTGGCAGCGATATTCGGTGCTGAGTAAACCTATCTCACATGTTTCTAA
The DNA here is from genome assembly GCA_950022985.1 of Udea ferrugalis. NCBI lineage: Eukaryota > Metazoa > Arthropoda > Insecta > Lepidoptera > Crambidae > Udea > Udea ferrugalis. The sequence continues at coordinate 8,937,371 of OX465533.1, forward strand.
AGGTCTACGCATATTCATAAATTGGAATACAATACCAAATGAACAGAACTTATGTACCTTCAAGAAGAATCGGCGAAAGTTATTTTATTAAAACTAAATTACCTATCAGAATACTTTTATCGTAAACTTGTGACTGGAATTAATTATCTGAAGATCAAAGGCCTAATACTTGAGCTACTTTATCGAATGCATAGTTATGTACGTAACTTTTTCGCTTACGTTTTGATAGCGCCATGAATTAAAAAAGGAATAAATATGAGACAACATCACAATCATTGGTTTGGTCCCAACCAGCTATGACTGAGATACCACAAATAATAAAACAAGGTGCGTTCTCGTATATCATGAAATAAAGAGAAGGACCACTTTATCCTTTATGAATATGCGTTTTACCATAAATCTTCATCTGTCACTGCTGCAGCTGGGAAAAACGGGACAGAAATCATTGCCACGTTAATTATAACGAATCTAGGACGGTATTTGATTAAGTCTAATGGGTCAATAATTTTAACCTTGATTGCAGGTCTATGGAAGGGTCATACATGTCAATGGTGAAATGTGCCAGACCGTGAGTTATTGTTGTATTTTTTAATACGGTACTTTTTTCTACGAGTGGGAATATAGCTTTAAGTACTTTCAGGTATTTCGAAGTAGGAGCCACCAAAGAGATACTGGCAGAGTTCCTCCCTCAGATATACCCTTGGGCTTCGGACTCCAACTTGATGTGGCAGCTGGTGGTGTTCCTGCCAGTGAGTCTGAACCCGCGCTTTGCCGCTCATGGACATGAGCTGTGGTTCGATGAACTGATGGATCTTTGGGATACGTGCTATAACTCACAGTGCGGCGTCGCAGTAAGTTAGCAATAATTTAGTCTAGGATTAATCTCTAACATGGATTTTCTATCGTCCTTTAATTTACATGCTGTTTGAAAATTGTGAAACTTTGGGGATGATAAAAATATGAGATAGTTTGTCGGATAATTTATAAATTGATCGATTTTCATGCAAACACTAACTCTCGCGCACGCGTTATGTTTAAAGTAAAACTGTTTTTTGTTACTGTTTTTTGTTACTTAAAAATACTGTGTTGAAATAAATTATTCCTTTATGATGTTCAAGAAAAGGAACGGTTGGGAAACATTACAAATTACATACAAAATGGCCTGCAAAAGTTTTTATGAAGCATTGAAAAATACACAGAAATTTCAATGGGCATTCAAAAGTTTATACAATGCCTGACGGAAATACTCAAAGTAAATTGTCGTTGATTTTTCAACCATACCTACTATGGTTGAAAAATCAACGATGCCTTAATTATTTTAACATTTGTTGACGATTTTGGATGCGACAGTTGTAGCGTTGTTTTCACAGGTTTTTTAAGATGTTACCGAGCTACGGCTTTATTTCGCATGTTTTGATAAGTACGTCTATCTGCGTAGATTCATAAACCCTCCTAGTCACAATACAGAATTAAAAAGCTAATGAATAATGTCGAAAGGTGTTTTTACTGAGAACTCCGGAAATAATCTGGACTGACATTTTTTTTCAAAACTACTTTCGGTAAATCGTCACTGTAAATCAGATCCTAGAAAGAAGCCTATATTTGACCAGCAGTGATATTTGCAGGAGCTAGCAATGCTGTTCTCGGGGCTAGCAAAGAGGAACCCAGGCGCCATCGACTGGACCCCGTACGTGCCCAAATTGTTCGCACGTTTCCTCCACGCTCTCAACCTTCCTGTCAGCTACAAAGACATGCAAATCAGCAGAAATCACGCTCTCGGTAAGTCAAATGACATTTATGGCGTATAATTGCTGTGGCGGCTAGCCAAAGTATTGAATTCTTGGCATGTCACAAAAAACAGGGGTAGCTGACCACATTATTTTTATTGCAACGCTTAAACTTTATTCTTAAATCTCGTACGTCAAGAGGTTTTATTGACTTTCGTGCTGAAACTTACAACCAAAACATAAATGAAAATTGGGTATCGATTGTGGAAAATTTTATCATTAGAATGAAAATCCGGTGACTAATGAAGACTTCTAGTATTAACGTTTAAACTGTATTAATTCAAGCGATATCATGCGCCATATGATTTTGCCTTTTCTTTATCTCAGTAATAAAATTAACATCTTACACAACTTCTCGTTTTAGCAAGTAATAGTTATTTGAGTAAGTTTTAACTAACTCTTCTCTAAACCTGGTAATTCCTATTAATTTTACTGATTAATTCCACATTGTTTCAACTGGCAGTAGTTGGAAGTGGATGGTTCGACAACACTATGGTTATATCTGGTTAGTATCATAGTCATAGCTCATTCTATGTCGTCTAGCTAGTGGTGTTAATACCTAAGTTATTCTCGGTTTGCATGATACTGTTACATCGGCTGCTGTATACGAAACCTGCTACATTTTTAGGGGGAATCACGCTTACCAAAGATTTCACTGAAAATGGCGGGAGTATTCCGTCATCGAAGTGTTTTATTTTTCGGCATTATAGGGTAGTTTCTATTTCATCCAAATCGTTTCCGGTGTTGGGTGTAAAATCGAATTGTATGTTAACAAGTGAAGTTCAAATTATTACGTTCTGTACACATGCAGCCAGTCAGCTTATCAAGTATTTTTTGCGTTTTGAAAATGCGCTCTGATGCTCGACTCTCGGTTCAAATTGTACTTATAGATGTCAAAATAATCATAACTGTTCTGCGGGTGTTGAAAATTATTTCGAGTACAAATCGAAGCGTCTCGATGGCAGAGAAGAATAATTTTACTACATAACTTGAATAAATCTTCGTCACCGTGGCACAAACACTTGGACATTCTTACTGCGAGTGGTAGTCAAAACTCAATTGTTCTAAATGTAATCTTGATATGACGTGTGCATGTATGTTCTTTGTAGACACAAAAGCGTAACCTGGAAGTACATTTATATAATTCAGCTTATTTCGTGTAATCAGCGCTGTCTAATAAAACTTAGTCCCTCACTACTGTCAGTTATATACTCTTCTTGCCTGCTAGTCTATGTTACATTGTCAGCGAAGTTTGCGATAAACTCGGGTGCAACATTTTCAAGTTCTATAAAACTTTACAAGGCCGAAAAGCCAATAAAAAACAAGTTTGATGGCTAACGTTTTGTTTATTTTGTGCAATAAAATTGGTTGCTTAGAACACCTGAAAATCAGAATGAATTGGTAACTGTAAAAAAAACGAAAATATATATTGTATAGTAAAAATAATGCAGTTTACATTATCAATATTTATTTTCTAATGACACTTGACATCAGTCATGATTCAAAACACAATTTTTATCTCTGCTCTACTAAAGAGGTATATAACAGTCCTCCCCCCCAATTTCCTCAATCGGCGGGAGGTTGCACAGCCGTGGGAAGCAACTGGTCCACATGGCGTCTCCAGACGACACCATCATCAATAAGGACTTCGTAATGCAATCTTCCCAAGCGTTTAGTAACTGTTCCAAACTGCCATTTAGCATTGCCGGAATAATCTCGGGCTTGAACTCGATCACCCAAGAAAAACTCTTTCACTGAGTTCTCGTGAATTCTCTTGGATGTAGGTTGGCAGGAAACACTTCCCAATGCAACATGTAGTATTGTTCTCACTTGTCGTCCAAACATAAGTTCATATGGGGTCTTGCCCGTTAAATTTGGTGTCCTTCTCAAATATCTTTTAATTTTGCATAGTTTATCGTGAATATCACCTCTCTCCCCCCTCATTGTATGCAGAGCTTTCTTAATAGTTTGTACAAAACGTTCAGCTTGTCCATTTGTAGCTGGATGGTATGGTGCTGACGTTTTATGTATGATACCATTCTGTTGTAGAAAATCTTCGAATTCTTGTGATACAAACTGTCTCCCATTATCAGAAACAAGAATCTGTGGTAAACCAAATGTTGTAAATAAATCCTCAAGTTTCTTTATGCACCATGAACTGGTGATGGTTTTAGTTGGAATTATTTCAGTCCATTTTGTAAAGGCGTCTACAACCACCAATAAATAATATCCATTTGTTGGGCCAGCAAAGTCGATATGTATTCTCTGCCACGGTAATGATGGATGCTCCCAATGATGTAGATGGACTTTAGGTGGCTCATTTTGTTTGAGTCTGCACTCTCTGCAAGTCTTCACTAAGTCCTGGATATCTTTATCTAAATTCTTCCAAAATACGAAGCTTCTGGCAAGCAATTTCATTTTTATTATTCCTAAGTGTCCCTCATGTAACTCGTTTAACACTAGCCTCCGTAAACTGTTAGGTATCATTATTCTAGTACCTTTCAACAGACATCCATCTTGACATGTTATTTCATGTTCATTGTATCCTAGTTGTTGTAAATTTTTACCAATATTCAAAGCCTCTAGAATAGGTTTGTATTCTATATCTTTCAGGGTTTCTTCAGCAATTTTATGTCGATTGATATTAAATGTAGAAAGCTGGTTCAGTTGAAATGCTGCATGTTGGTCAATGTTTTCAATTGGAATTTCGATCGGAAATCGAGACAGGTAATCTGCATTGCTGTTAGCACTTGATGTTCGAAATTCTATTTTGTAGTCAAAGCCAGATAAGAAATGTGCGTAGTGAAATAATCTCATTGTACTCATAGTAGGTAAAGTTTTGTTGGGATGGAATATAGTTGTAAGAGGTTTATGATCCGTTATAAGAATGAACTTGCGACCATAACAGTAGTGAAAGAATTTTTTAAGTCCCCAATATATGGCAGTAGCTTCTTTATCTATTTGACTATAGTTTTTCTCGCTGCTTGTAAGTGAGCGTGATGCAAATGCGATCGGTTTATCAGTGCCGTCAGGCAGTCTGTGTGATAATACTGCTCCGAGTCCAGTTGGAGATGCGTCCGTTGCCAAAACAATCATTTTACGAGGATCGAAGTGCATAAGTATTCTTTCACTAGTAATCTGTTTTTTAATACTGTCAAAACTTTTTTCGCATGCTTCTGTCCAAACAAAATCCTTATCTTTTTTTAATAAGTTATTGAGTGCATTAGTAATAGAAGCTAAATTTGGTATGAATTTATTGTAATAGTTAGCCATGCCTAGGAAGGTGCGTAGTTCGTTAACATTCTTTGGTCTTTTGGTATCAATAATTGCTTTAATCTTATCTTTGTTTTTATGTAATCCTTCTGCATCTATTGTATGTCCCAAATAATCAATACTTTTCTGGAAAAATCTACATTTTTCTCTATTACATCTTAAATTATTATCTTTCATCCTTTGTAGTACTAGTCTTAGCCTAGCGAGTAGATCGTCTTCTGTAGATCCTTGAATTATAATGTCATCAAAGAAGCATTTGACTCCTTGTATATCTTGAAGAATTTTATCCATGAATTTTTGCCATAAATTCGGAGCTACCTTTACTCCAAACATTAAGCGGTTCACTCTGAACGTTCCTTTGTGTGTACTTAATGTTTGCATTAAGCTGCTTTCCTCTTCCATTTCCATATTAAGGTAAGCTTGTGTAATGTCTAAAGTACAAAATATTTTTCCTCCGTTCATTTCGTTGAATATATCTTCAATTATGGGTATTGGATATTGTTCATCCTTAATTACTTTATTCAGGGTAACTTTGTAATCAGCACAAAGACGAATACTGCCATTAGGTTTGACAATAGGCACTATTGGTGTACCCCACTCAGAATTGTCTACTTTAGTTAATATTCCCAATTTACACAATCTGTCAATTTCATCATCGACTTTTTCTTTCAAAGCATACGGAATACGACGTGGTTTCATAAAAATTGGCATTGCACTATCTTGTAATGTAAAGCGGCCTTTGTAATTGGGAATACATCCTAGTTTTCCATCGAAAACTGTCGTAAATTCTGTTAGTAATTTGTCTAATTTTGTGCTGTCAGATATTTGAATTGTGTTGATCTCTGCTAAATTTAATTTGACTTCTCGAATCCATGATCTGCCGAATATGGGATCAACATCTTGTTTTATGATATAAAGTTTTCCATGAAATTTTTGGCCTTGATAAGAACATGTAACGTAGGTCATCCCCAGGGGTTTTATTATTTCTCCTGTGTAAGTTTTTAAACTTATATCAGTATTGTATAATTTCTTGTTCAAATTCAAGCGTTTGTAGTCCTTGTATGAAATTGAAGACAGGGCCGCGCCCGTGTCAAGCTCCATGCGTAACGATTTGTTTTCAATTTGTACGGTAACCATAAATTTGTCAGAGTTCTGAGATTGTATTAAGTTAATATCACAAGTATTTTCATCTTGTATTACTTCCTCATGGTCTATTTGGTGGTTTTGCTGCTTTTGTTGTAAGCAAACTTTCCCCAAGTGCCCCTTCTTTTTGCATTTGTAACAGATTTCGTTAACAATTCTGCATGTGTCGGCCCTGTGGTCGGCATCTCCACAACGGAAGCATTTTCCACGTAAATCACGAATTGAGCGAATCTGTGGGGTTTGAGGCAGTTTTCTGGAGTATTTGTTGGGTAAATTGGGCTGTACTGCATTTATAGGTTTGTTGAGGTTTATACTAGGCGTGTATTCAGCAGTCATATAGCGGTTGTCGACTTTCGCTATTTCCATTGTTGATGCTAGTTGTACTAATTCATTGAAATTCATTATGCCACCTTGCTGTAGTAATTTTGTTCGTATTTCCGAATCTCGAATTCCTCTGATGAATTGTAAGACGAGAAAATTTTCACTGATTGGTTTCTGGCAATTTTTACAGTCAAATTCACAAATTTGTGCAAGACGTTTCAGTTCCGATGAGTACTTCACTATAGATTCGTTCTCAATCTGAATGCGTGATATGAACTGGTGTTGTCGAGCCCAGGTACTCGGTTTTGGGTCAATGTAATTGTCTAATGTAACAACTAATTCATCAAAGTCTAATTCACATGGATCAGAAGGTGAACACAGGTCATAGGCTTTTTGGTGTAACTCCGGGCTTAACGATGTGAGTAGCATGTATTTCTTTGTATTTGAATCGGTGCATCTATTAAGCCTGAGATATATTTCTAGACGTTTGATGAAGTTCTTGAAAGTTTCATTTTCATCAAGAGGTTGAAAATTTAGTTTGGGTATGACTGACCTGTCTGTTCTGATGTTTACTCTTTGCGGATCTATGTTAGGAATGTATGCAATCGGTTCTGGAGTAGGTTGTAGTGCATGTAATTTCAATTTTAGCTGGGTTATTGTTTCTTTAATTAAAAATTGTTGTTCGATTTCATCATCTAAATTGTCGTCATCTGTAAGGGTTTCTATTTGTTGTTGCGTGGATTCGAACTTTGTTTCGTAGCCGATTAAGGTTGACAGTCGTGTATTAAATTCGAATTCTGAAATATTTTGTAGTGTACTTATCTGATTCTCCAGTTTCGTTAGGAGACCTTTTAGTGCAGTTCTGGAACGTTTACACTTATTTAAGTCGTCCATCGTCGCCAATTATTGTATAGTAAAAATAATGCAGTTTACATTATCAATATTTATTTTCTAATGACACTTGACATCAGTCATGATTCAAAACACAATTTTTATCTCTGCTCTACTAAAGAGGTATATAACAATATAAAAATAGCCTCGGCTAAATGATCTTAGACTGAGCATCTAGTAATACTAGTACAAAATGCATTGATTTATTCATGAAAACTTCGACAGACATGAAACACGTCGCTTCCTGGATCGTGTGGAGCATATGTCCTGACGGGGTTGTGCTGAAGCAACTGCGCAGTTTCCTGGCGGGGGTGGAGAGCTACCTGCACAGCGCCAATGCAGGCCGCTGGTCTTACAAACTGAGGGACTTGCTCAGAAAGCTGGCTAGAGAATTCCTTAACAGGTTAATTTAATTTATAGTCAGTTAGTTAGTTTAGTTTATTTTGCAGTAACCATTAACATTATATCAAAAATATGAAGCAAATTCAAGTCGACCTATACTACTCATTTAATTATTTTTTAGCCGATTTAATTTTTTTACTTGCTACTTTGATAACGAATGGTTTCTTTTGCAGGGTAAGAAGAGAACGAGAGAAGCGCTACATAAAGAGTTGGGAGAATAAAACGCCAGATGCATACAAACTGAGAGATGAAGACATCACGGAATTCGTTAAAATTGTACTCGAGCCGACGCTGCAAGCCGTGTACAGTCGCAGCGGCGCATTGGACATATCCATCGCGTTGCAGAACTTAGCTACCCTGAGACCAGCGATTGTAGTACCTCCGCTACTGGAAAGACTTAGGACATCACTGACCTCATTGACGGAACCACATAGAGTAACAGCGGCCATGTCCGCCGTCGCCGCCGTCGCCAGACCCATGTTAAGAGGAGCAGACGCTGACTACCCAGAAGGACCAACACACGTTGTTCCTTTCCTGATGGCCGTCCTCCCCGGCCTAGACCCTAACGATATCAAAAAGACACTTGTAACACTACATTTCATATTGATATTCACTTGGATGGTCCCATTCATTGATTGTAGCTCCGCCCACGTACACTGGTCAGATCTGACTGAGGAAGAGTTACTGACGTGTGAATCCACAGCTCAAATGGAAGACTTTGTCCTGGTATTCTTAGACAGGCTGTTCATCATCATTGAATCTAGTACCATGGAACACGTTCGTCTTGACACCAAAGAGTCAGACGCTGTTAGGAGCAAGATGGATGCAGTGGTCGAAACGGCCATATCCTCTGCCGCGACTGCAGTCCTTATGCAATGCTCGCCAAAAATATTTAAAGAAGCTCTTAGGAAGTTCAGAGCTTTCGCTACGGAGTCTACATTTGAGACTAATGTTTCTGGCAGCATGGTCGGTGTATTGCTACGCGTGTTTGCTCGGATAGATCCTGTATCAACTCTAGCCGCATTCATGCCTAAGTTATGTGAAGATTTGACGGAGCTTTTGGCGACAGACGAGGCTTTGCAGGAGGAGAATCCCCCCCGCGACCTATTGTACCGTTTGGTGTTGCTGATGCACGTCGTTGAATGTGATGGTACAGTCCTGATCAAATATATGCCAGATCTTCTGCCGATACTGGACAGGGCTCTGAAACTCCACGCGAATTATGCGTTATCTCGAGCTTGTCAAGTTCTCAGTCATATGTTTACTGCGCTTTCGTATTTAGACTTGAAGGAGTGGCGGAGCTCGCCGCAAGATTACGGGGAGGCCCCGGAGAAGTGGTTGCCGATTCGAGAATGGGGTCGTGGCTGTATGCTGAAGGATGCCAACTTCAAGTGGCATGTGCCGTCTGAAGAGGAGGCTCAATGTGCTCAGATGCTAATAGACAGATATTTGAAACCTGAGGTGTTACGCCTCAAGCAGTGGGTGAGCGGGGAGCGAGATATGTGTCGGGAACGCAAGCTGAGGTCTTTCTACATCATAAATGCCACGTTGTCATGTGGCAATTTCTTACGCCCGCCTGATGAGGAGCCTGTATTGCTGTAAGTGATTTAAAGCTTTGATTTCGCTTATTATTTTTGGTGAACATAAAATAACATTCCAAATAACTCATAGTCATCTATACCAAATTATATTATAATAAAAGACATAGGTTACTGGTGCTAAAAAAGTGGCACCGGAAATCAGGACTTTTGCCCACCTGAGCAATTTGACATAATTGACATAACACTGCGCAACATGTGCCAGGGGACAATTTTTGACTTCGCGTCAGTACCGATATTACCTATCTATTTTTTTGAATATCATTGCATCTGTCCCATTAAAGGGCGGCGCGGGAACACCATAAATTAAAACTAAATAGTAAACTTGAAAAACGATCCTTAAATCAGGTTTAAACTCTACAAAATCCGATGTCCAATACAGGCTAGAGTCCCAAGTGCCAGCCACAAGCATCCCGTTCACCAACGGCGTGCGGCACAAAGTGACCCTTGACGGCGAAAACGTGCGCGTGGCGCTGACAAGGCTTCTGCTGGACGTGCAGGCCAGGATGCTCGCGGACAAGTCTGATGATACGCGCGGTTTCGAAATGCTCATACAGGTTAGTTTTGACAAGTTGTGAATGTCTTTTTAACATTTGTCAGATTCTGAACAATTTAATAAATAAGAATATCTGTTTTGATTCGCCCTTGATGAACATGGTGTTTATTTGAGTACTCAAAAAAAATTGCATACACCATTGTACATCAGGTATGGGAACGCGTAGTAGTAATGAAAGGCAGCCGCGGCGGCATCGGGCTAGAGGCCCGCTTGCGCTCGTACGGGGCCCTGGAGCGGGCCCTGGACGGGCGCGGGGGCGTGGCGGGGGACACGCATCACTTAGCTTAGAACGTTCGCCATACAAATACATCACATAACATAACATAATCGGCCTATATACGTCCCACTGCTGGGCACAGGCCTCACCTCAACTATGAGGTGGAACAAGCCATACTCCAACACGCGGGCTCAGTGCGGGTTGTTGAAGGGGTGCCATACAAATATTCCGGAAAAATCAATCAAATATTCTGTCTACCACATTTTGAATCAGCTTTAAAAATTTGCCAGATTTTAAAAGAATTTTGGTTTTGTCTTGGTTCAGAGGCGTTAACATCAACCATAGCAAAACCATTGCAAAGTGGGTTTTAGTTTTGGGCCAGCAGCATAATATGCCCTGCAAAGGTTGATGTTAACGCCTCTGTAATATTGGTATTTATTTAAGTTTTGCTAATCCACTATAAAATAGTATACACCATTGTACATCAGGTATGGGAACGCGTAGTAGTAATGAAAGGAAGCCGGGGCGGTATCGGTCTAGAAGCCCGCTTGCGCTCGTACGGGGCCCTGGAGCGGGCCCTGGACGGGCGCGGGGGCGTGGCGGGGGACACGCAGGGGGCGGCGCGCCTGCGCATGCTGGTGGCGGACGGGGCGCGGCTGCAGGACGAGTCGAGGGTTGACCTGGTCTGCGATGCTGGGATCACGCCCTCGGCGTTGCAAGCGCTCAATGCGCTGTATGAGCTGTCTATCAACACTTATAGTTCGGTGAGTTTTTGTTTTATATAGCCACTGTTGTGGGAAGGCCTCACTATGTCCCTCCACAGCGATCTTAATCCTTTGAGCGAGTTTTATCACGCAAACATTTAGTAAATCACTCGTTTAGTAAAATATTCAATTTCTTACATTTATGCCAATATATCCAGTATTTGAAAACAAAGTAATTGATACGTTCATTAAATTCATTGAAAAATAAACATTAATGACCTATCGCTGCATTAAAAAAACAATTAAATGGTCAAATAAAGAAACTATATCCGCAGGTCCGCATCCTCGCCCAAATCCGCCTATACTGGATGCTGAGCCACTACCCGTACTCATACCGGGCCCTAGTTCCCAAACTGGCTGAACTGCTGGCCGCGGGGGGCGAAGGAGAAGAGTGGCACAACAAGCACAAGGGGGCCCTCTACATCATGCTGGGCCCCCGCGCGGGGCCGCTCATCGCCAAGCAGGACTGGGACGTGGTCCGCACGCTCTGGCCGGCTATACTGAAGGCCCCCTTGAGCGAGAAGCCTAGCATTTTGCGGTGAGTAACTGGACATGATGTTATTAATTTGAAGCAAGGTTCGGCGTATTGCTAACGATTTTTCATCCAATCTTCCTTTATTTGATCAAAAATTTATTTCATAGTCAATGTTTGACTTTTTGATATGTGATTTATTAAAATAAGCTGTAAAAAACCTGTCTTATCTTAATACCATTCAGGCTGGATATCATTTTTTTCCCTCATATTTTTCTAAAGTTCTGTTTTAAGCCGCTAACGTTGTCAAAGCCATCTTTGTCTAAATTATCAATTAGTTCTTATTTCATTCTTACAGCCTAGAGCAGGCGTTTAGCGATTCGCTACACAGACACTTCCCAACCGTGAACACTCGTCTCGAAATAACTCAATCAGCTGTGGCAGCTGCGATGTACTTCCTCAAAGACGCCGACCAGACCCTCGTGGATCAGCTGAGCAAGGCCGCCGAGTGGGAGCTAGCCAACTCAAACAAGACGGAAGCGCTGTATAGAGAACTCGTTGATGAGTTGGTGAATGTAGCGGAAGCTCCTAATGTGTGAGTATTCTTGGTTCTATAACTTTAGCTGGATAAATGTGTAAGATTACGAAAAAAAACTGGCTGGATGGAAGAGATTTTGGAAATGCCAGACCTCAGTTAATACGTTTTTGTAGAGCTAGTCAATTCAGCTGTATTACCTGATTTATATCTCATGTTTGTGTCAAGACGAAAGTGGTAATTTGAAGAGCTCGGCAACCCGTTTAGCACAGTAGTTACGAGCACCAGTTGCACCCAAATGGCCGCAGGTGCGGTTTCCACACAAGCTCAAATATTTGTTGTTAAAAACATTACCTTTAAGTCTGGATGTTGCTGACTCAAAATAATAGATTTGTGCCGAATCTGGGTGTCTGTATTACCTTCATTGTTACTGGTCCTCATAATACAAGTTACATAATACAAGTTACTTACAAGTTACAAGTTATTGTTCTGGGACCAAGAACAATCTATGCGATTTACACCCGAATTTGCACACGTCAATCAAGATTGAGCACGCTTCAAACTCATGCTGTTCCTTAAATTGTCTATAGAACTGAAAGCAACACCCTTCAACACTTTAACACTTCGTGTTAGACACGCTCAACTTTGAAAGTGGGTGAATTGTGTCCTATTTATTGTCTGTGTTTCCCAGCCAATGGCGTCGCCTAGAGCTAGCGATGCAAATGCTAACCTTCTGTCCGTCCGTGCAAACCCCGTACACGCCGCGCGCCGTCAAGCTGATCGTGCGCTCTCTCTTGCACGACGACATCTCCGTGCGCCGCACCGCTCAGCGCTTGGCGCACTACGCTTTGAAGCAGCGCAAGCGGCCGCTGAAGAAGATCGCTGTGGACCCGTATGAGGTAGCTGGAGTGCCGAAGCCGGAGAAACATGTGCCAGGTGAGATAAGTCATCTTGATAGTCACTTTAGGTTCTTGCGCTTTCGTTTTTAACAGAAAAAGATTGCTGGGGATCCGTACGAAGTCGCTGGAATACTGAATCCCGAGAAACTATTGCCAGGTGAGTTGAGACATCTAGGAAGGTCACTTTAGTTTCTTGCGCTCTTTGCAACAGAGGATGCGCTCTCTTCTATAACAGGAAAAGATCGCTGTAGAGAAAAAGTCGCAGGAGTACCGAAGTCGGAAAAACACGTACCAAGTGAATTGAGTCGTCTTAAGATCATTTTGGATCGTGCGCTCTCTTATACAACAGCGCATGGCGCACTACGCTTTGAAGCAGCGCAAGCGGCCGCTGAAGAAGATTGCTGTGGACCCGTATGAGATCGGTTAGATGAGTCGTCTTGATAGTCGCTTTAGGTTCTTGCGCTTTCGTCTTAAACAGAAAAAGATTGCTGGGGATCCGTGCGAAGTCGCTGGAATACTGAATCCCGAGAAACTTTTGCCAGTTGAGTTGAGACATCTATTAAGGTCACTTTAGGTTCTTCCGCTTGTCTACAACAGAATATCGCTGCGAATCCTTATGAAGTCGCTGGAGAAACATATACCAGGTGAGTGAAGACGTCAAGAATGGTCATTTTCGCCTAGAGCTAGCAATGCAAATGCTAACCTTCTGTCCGTCCGTGCAAACCCCGTACACGCCGCGCGCCGTCAAGCTGATCGTGCGCTCTCTCTTGCACGACGACATCTCCGTCCTATAGGTTCTTGCGCTCTTCTACAGAAGATCGCTGCGAATTCTTAAGTCGCTGGAAAAACATGTACCAGGTAAATTGGTTCGTCTTAAGGTCACTTTAGGTCCATGCACTCTCTTCTACTACAGTGCTTGGCGCACTACGCTTTGAAGCAGCGCATGCGGCCGCTGAAGAAAATCGCTGTCAATCCGTATGAGGTTGCTGGAGTGCTGGATAAACATGTGCCTGGTAAGTTAAGTAGTCTCAAATGTCTATGATTAGACAAACATACGTCTACGACTAGGCTACGAAAGAAAACTGCTTTAACTTGCACTTAGGTTTTAGTTACGCTTTGATTAATTATGATTTGTAACAACGCAAGGCGTTGCTAGGAAAAATATCGGCGAACGATGATTTACTTTGTTAAACTGAGACACATTAAAAAAGGTGGACATGTTCATTACTTCACAAAAAAAGTATACCGTGCTACTTTTTTTTGATGTAGTTATGTGCTAAGAAAATTTTAAAAATAAGTTGTACTGTATTTTTGAGAAATTAACTACTAATGCTGCTGCTTTCAATTATAAAATTTGCCACTTTGTTTTGAAAGTGATGAAAAACGAGTTATTAAGAACGTTTAATTCCTTTCCAGGATATAGGAAAGACCTAGAATGGGCAATCTGGGACGAAGACAGGATCCCGACGACTGATGAAGAATGGGACAGGCCCTGGCTGAGGAGCACCAATTACGGCTTCTATGCTTGGCCTGAGAGACTTCAGGTACGTTTTTGTTTCTACTCAAGAGTTCTCGTTAAGTTAAAAATATCAGTTATTAAAAAAGTATCGCTTACTTTTCTATTACCAAAACGTTATCGGTTCGTGCTAGGCCTACTGAATACTGCAGTAGAACTTGTTCTTACCGCCGCATACGTTGGAGATGTAAATGTTATAGTTTATCAACTACACAAGTTGTGGTTTCCTAAACCTAATATTTTTTCAGAGAAGCTCTTCTGATCTTAGATATAACCTTAACAGTGTTCAACAAATGTTTTACAATAAATCTTAAAAACCACAAAACGTCACAATTTAATATTTTTCTTTAATTCCTACCACTTATATGAACTTCTACCATATTCAATGTCTCCTTCCGTATTATGTAGGTGGCAGCACCTCCGAGCGAGCAAGTGTTCTCGTACAACATTCCCGTAGAAGAGATGGAGGAAGGCGAGCGCCACATCTTCGAGTTCTTCAACGACGACGCCAATGTGGAGAAGCTGGTGGGCTTCCTCACCGTCGAGGAGAAGAAGGGACGGGATAAATTCAGCGGGGTGCGCTTCTCCATCTTTAGGGTATGTCAAATTGATTTCAAAATCTCTGACTGTTTTTACTGTCCCATATAAATCAAGGATCAGTCTACCACTCTAAGTTGAAAATTTACCACATCATCATTTGCCTGTTTGAAGGGCGTGTTCGAATCTGGCCGTAACCACCATTATCACATTACCACGTTGGGTTAAAAAGTCACTCAGTGAAATGTGGATTGGTAAAGGTTTCGGCAACAGTCGGCGTCGTGAACTACCCCGTTTGAGATGATTTGAGATAAAGCATATGCAATAATGTAAGAATTCGAATTGCTCTCAAAACCTGAATAATTGTGATAAAATAAATAAATGTAAAGGACTTGATCAAAAAAAACCCAGAATCGCCAGAAATGCCATATATGCTATTTTAACGAGCATAATGTGTAGATCAAAAATATATAAAAATCTACCGCAAAAACTACGCGGTATACTAGATATTAATGATTAATTAAATCAATATTTGTATTTTTTAGGTTCTGTAAAATCTATTGCAGCCGTGATCTATGAACTCATTTGGGGCGGTATTAAAAGAAAAGTTGTTATTTTAAAGTTTCATGACATATTCTATGAAAATATTATACAGGGTGACTTTTTCAAGTGGGCGCGGTAGGCCAAATCCTAAACTATGAGGAATTCAGAAAAATGGTCAATGTGAATGTAATGAAAATAAATATTTTATTAAAGGTCTCAGGGTCAGTTTGCCATATAATGTTACTTCTCATTATTTAACCCTTAGAAGCGATACTACAAGATGGCATTGTAATACAGGCTGTCATTTTTTTCCAAAAATGCAATGGACCTGTTTTTTATGTGGTCATTTTTGGTACGTGGATGCCGTATCTTCCTCTTTTTGTTTATATTAATGAAGTTATACAGTACAATAACTTCTATACTGTATGGTTTAGGAGGCTGATTTTTTAAATACGTAATAGGGTTACTTTAGTGAACCCATTTTTATACATTTCGTTGCTGGCGATTCTGGGTTTTTTGTCTATGAAATTTTGATCAAGTCCTTTAAGTGTTACGAATATTTTTAGCGTATTTCAACTGTAAGACCTTGGATTCATCATTCGTCAATGTTTTAGGGAAAATACCTTTTGACACTTGAAAGGAATAATATGTTTACAAACAATACTTAACCAAAATACAAAATAATAAATAAGTGTTGCGTTCGATAAAAATAGACCTATAGTCTGTACGCATTGAGAATGCAGTGATTTTAAAATTAAATTCTGTTGCACGCAAAAAACTCAGATCCACAACTTGTGCGTTCCAAAGTATGCGTTCAACTGGTCACTGTGGGCTTGACTTTCTAATTAGGAACGATTTGATTGGTTAGGTGGCAGGCTAGATCAAAGGACAAATATGAAATTACTGCATTCTTAACGCGAACGGACTGTAGTTTCTTGGTATTTTTTCTTAACAATAATATTCTTCCTCAGATGTTATTCGCCCAATTCGGCGAGCAAGTGACCGACAAGTACATGTCGCACGCGCTCCGCTGCGCTTCGGACGTGCAAGAGGCGCCGCAGCGGTTCGCGGCGGAACTAGCCGCCGCCGCGCTGCGGGCGCCGCGCTACTGGCCGCGTGCGCCTGCGCTAAGGCTTTATACAACTGCTGTTGATGTCATTACTGCCGGTCAGTCACTAATACATACTGTACTTTTATCAATATTTCCATTGTGGTCGAAATGACCGCACTCCACTTGATGCAAAGCAGCCGTGAGGTCCAGATATGGGGTTGACAAATACAGTTATAAAGTAGCTACTGGGCTGGTTCTCAGAATGACCTCACTTCAGCTGATGGGAAGCAACGGTTAGGTCCAGATTTGGGGTTGAAAAGTACAGTAATGAAGTAACTACTTTCCTGGTCAATCTCATTTTGAGGGCGTCGAATAAATGCCTTTTTACGCCCTGCTTGAAAAATCCTGGGATTATAGGGAATGCACTGAATGGTAGAGCAGTCCATGGCAGGATAGCACGAAACAATCACACGAAAAAATCACCGAAACTTTTAGTGCGGGCCGCTAGTTGCTGGATGCGATTTACTGCCGTTCAGTCACACATATATAGTGATTTCCATGAGCGTATTCTTTTACGAGTTTACAGGTTGGATTTGTGCAACGTAAACAGCACGCATTTATTATTGTTTTATCGCTTAATATTATTGTTTTAGCCAACATTATTGTTTTTCCTAGGTAAAATCAAACCCAGGACCTACAGTGAACGCAGTATCAATTTATCTCCCCAATCGTTTTTTTTACAAATTAAGTTCTACAGTGTTAGTTAATCTTAATGAGACTGATGTATAAGTAAGCATTAGCGTACATACTACTTTTGACACCCAAAAATAGCTGGTAGACAGCGCACACGGTGCTATCTGCGTCTTGCTCATTTCAGACTGCAAATAAAGGACAATAAACCTATGATTTTTATATATGTATTTAGAAAAAATAAAGCACGTTGTTAGTATCTGATACTATTAGCACAAACTCTGCCTTGCCAGGTCAGAGGAAATTGTTATTACTAGAGAGGGTATCTCCAATCACACATAGTGTAAGAACTAGGCACACATGATAACTGAAATAATCAGTACATCTGCTCAGCTGGGCTTACTAAAAACCAGTCTAGGCTTTGTCTGAGTGTAGTCCATCTTTTTTGTACATGGTAACACTGTTGTCTGATGGAATTTATATTTAATGAATTTGATTCTGTATTGAAAATTCTGTTTTCTTTCTTTGTTTTCGTTTTGAAAGCTGCAATGTCTTTTTCTTAATTTCTTTCAATACTGATTATCCGTTCATGCCTGTCAGGTCTGAACAAAGTGACACCAGAAACAACCGAAGACTGGGGCACCTGTCTCGCCACTGGAGTAGAGAAGTTAGAACCCAACCGCGCCGGGAGTGTGCTGAGCGCGCTCGTGCAGCTGTGCGCGCCCAGCCGCGAGCAGCGCGCCATGCCTGACAGCGACGCCTCCGCGCAGCTGTGCGCGCGCCTGTACGCGCTGCAGGTACATAGCACCACACACGTAGCAGAAGTGCCTCGCTACTGGAGTAGAGAAGCTGGAGCCGAACCGCGCCGGGAGTGTGCTGAGCGCGCTCGTGCAGCTGTGCGCGCCCAGCCGCGAGCAGCGCGCCATGCCTGACAGCGACGCCTCCGCGCAGCTGTGCGCGCGCCTGTACGCGCTGCAGGTACATAGCACCACACACGTAGCAGAAGTGCCTCGCTACTGGAGTAGAGAAGCTGGAGCCGAACCGCGCCGGGAGTGTGCTGAGCGCGCTCGTGCAGCTGTGCGCGCCCAGCCGCGAGCAGCGCGCCATGCCTGACAGCGACGCCTCCGCGCAGCTGTGCGCGCGCCTGTACGCGCTGCAGGTACATAGCACCACACACGTAGCAGAAGTGCCTCGCTACTGGAGTAGAGAAGCTGGAGCCGAACCGCGCCGGGAGTGTGCTGAGCGCGCTCGTGCAGCTGTGCGCGCCCAGCCGCGAGCAGCGCGCCATGCCTGACAGCGACGCCTCCGCGCAGCTGTGCGCGCGCCTGTACGCGCTGCAGGTACATAGCACCACACACGTAGCAGAAGTGCCTCGCTACTGGAGTAGAGAAGCTGGAGCCGAACCGCGCCGGGAGTGTGCTGAGCGCGCTCGTGCAGCTGTGCGCGCCCAGCCGCGAGCAGCGCGCCATGCCTGACAGCGACGCCTCCGCGCAGCTGTGCGCGCGCCTGTACGCGCTGCAGGTACATAGCACCACACACGTAGCAGAAGTGCCTCGCTACTGGAGTAGAGAAGCTGGAGCCGAACCGCGCCGGGAGTGTGCTGAGCGCGCTCGTGCAGCTGTGCGCGCCCAGCCGCGAGCAGCGCGCCATGCCTGACAGCGACGCCTCCGCGCAGCTGTGCGCGCGCCTGTACGCGCTGCAGGTACATAGCACCACACACGTAGCAGAAGTGCCTCGCTACTGGAGTAGAGAAGCTGGAGCCGAACCGCGCCGGGAGTGTGCTGAGCGCGCTCGTGCAGCTGTGCGCGCCCAGCCGCGAGCAGCGCGCCATGCCTGACAGCGACGCCTCCGCGCAGCTGTGCGCGCGCCTGTACGCGCTGCAGGTACATAGCACCACACACGTAGCAGAAGTGCCTCGCTACTGGAGTAGAGAAGCTGGAGCCGAACCGCGCCGGGAGTGTGCTGAGCGCGCTCGTGCAGCTGTGCGCGCCCAGCCGCGAGCAGCGCGCCATGCCTGACAGCGACGCCTCCGCGCAGCTGTGCGCGCGCCTGTACGCGCTGCAGGTACATAGCACCACACACGTAGCAGAAGTGCCTCGCTACTGGAGTAGAGAAGCTGGAGCCGAACCGCGCCGGGAGTGTGCTGAGCGCGCTCGTGCAGCTGTGCGCGCCCAGCCGCGAGCAGCGCGCCATGCCTGACAGCGACGCCTCCGCGCAGCTGTGCGCGCGCCTGTACGCGCTGCAGGTACATAGCACCACAGACGTCACAAAAACACACTAGGTGCTACAAACTACGACATTTAGCTGGGTGACAGCGCCAATGACACCTACTAGTCACGCACTTAAATTGGCAGCTGATAATATGCTTCACTCATGAATAGACGGACGTCACCTTGTTCGTTCACCGTCGTTGGACGTTCAGAACCTCACCGGAATGATACTCACAATGCCCCGTTTGGCAAGCTCTAATACTTAACTGTGAAGCCTAACGTAAAGAAAGCTTCGATACCTATCGTCTTTGGTCTATTGACGATTACCGCAAACAAATTTACGACAAAAGTTTAGTTTAACTAAGTCCTGCGCACTGTGTCTCTGGGTCACTACAGTCCTACTGATCTAAGTAATACACTTTGACAGCTGCTTGTTTCATTGGAAATTCAACTTTATGCAATGCTCAAAAGGTTAAAGTATTCTGTCGGACTCAAAAGTCAAGCCACAGCTCATGAATCGTATTCGTAGCTGTGCGCGCGCCTGTACGCGCTGCAGGTAACATGCACCACGGACGTCATGCCTACAGCGACCCTCCGCGCAGCTGTGCGCGTTGTCTGTACGCGCTGCAGGTAACATGCACCACGGACGTCATGCCTACAGCGACCCTCCGCGCAGCTGTGCGCGTTGTCTGTACGCGCTGCAGGTAACATGCACCACGGACGTCATGCCTACAGCGACCCTCCGCGCAGCTGTGCGCGTTGTCTGTACGCGCTGCAGGTAACATGCACCACGGACGTCATGCCTACAGCGACCCTCCGCGCAGCTGTGCGCGTTGTCTGTACGCGCTGCAGGTAACATGCACCACGGACGTCATGCCTACAGCGACCCTCCGCGCAGCTGTGCGCGTTGTCTGTACGCGCTGCAGGTAACATGCACCACGGACGTCATGCCTACAGCGACCCTCCGCGCAGCTGTGCGCGTTGTCTGTACGCGCTGCAGGTAACATGCACCACGGACGTCATGCCTACAGCGACCCTCCGCGCAGCTGTGCGCGTTGTCTGTACGCGCTGCAGGTAACATGCACCACGGACGTCATGCCTACAGCGACCCTCCGCGCAGCTGTGCGCGTTGTCTGTACGCGCTGCAGGTAACATGCACCACGGACGTCATGCCTACAGCGACCCTCCGCGCAGCTGTGCGCGTTGTCTGTACGCGCTGCAGGTAACATGCACCACGGACGTCATGCCTACAGCGACCCTCCGCGCAGCTGTGCGCGTTGTCTGTACGCGCTGCAGGTAACATGCACCACGGACGTCATGCCTACAGCGACCCTCCGCGCAGCTGTGCGCGTTGTCTGTACGCGCTGCAGGTAACATGCACCACGGACGTCATGCCTACAGCGACCCTCCGCGCAGCTGTGCGCGTTGTCTGTACGCGCTGCAGGTAACATGCACCACGGACGTCATGCCTACAGCGACCCTCCGCGCAGCTGTGCGCGTTGTCTGTACGCGCTGCAGGTAACATGCACCACGGACGTCATGCCTACAGCGACCCTCCGCGCAGCTGTGCGCGTTGTCTGTACGCGCTGCAGGTAACATAGTGCCCCGTTTCGCAAGCTCCAATACTTTACTGCGAAGGCCTACGTTCCAGTATAAACAGTTGGTTATTAGCCTAGCGTGCACACAGACACGCGGCACATCCCGTACGTATCTGAATCTTATAAAAGTTGCCTTTCACATTTGTATGTTTTGCAAAAAAATATTTAATACCATCGCTATTTTCTACGTATTAATCTTAAATCCTCAGATCCCTCAAATACTTATAGTATATTACTGCGGACATACTCGTACTCGCGACACAAGTTTATAACATCAGTATCAAAGATTGGCGTAGCCTTGTGTACTAAAAGGGCTTATGATTTCTTTTTAATACAGTTGCTCAAAAAGTGGTACTTTTCGTAGCTGCTTAGCGTGCGGAAAGTTGGTTTTTCCGCACTAGTGCTTTTTACTTTTCCATTTTTTTTTGTTAATGTTAATAAAACCCATACATCCTACCAAAGAGGTTGTCTGTTCAATCACTTTATTTTGTTATTTGGCATCAAAACTGGGAATATAATATTATTAAAAATATTTCAATTGCATAATTGACAAAATAAAGGGTTATTTAGTAACTTTTAACAATTAAATTTCGGAAACAGTTTACTTAAAGTTGGCTGTTCGTGTATTAACAATGGCCGGAGATTTGCAAGTATGAATCAGTTCCAAATAATAGGTATTTATTGCATTTCCATGTTTAAATGCCATTAAATTACTTCATAAATTTATACTAGGCTGAATACAACCGATGCCGTGTTAAAAAAAACTGTCAATCCTAAGTTTATCATTCCCGCTTTCTTTATTTACGATTAGTCAAGACTGTCACGATATACTTTTGTAATTGATCGTGTTTTAATGTTGTTTATTTTACATTTTTCGTACACAAGTAAATGTATGTAACATATTTTTTTTAAATAGTTTATTTTTACTAGGCTGAATGCGAACAACCGGTGCCTTGAAAAAAAAAGATTTTTGTTAATGATTCGCATTGGTTTGATATTATTTTTGTATTTTTTTCGCAAATGTATTAAAAAACATTGTTCGATACACGAGCGGAAGTGTCATTTTCACTCGTCCCGAGTCTTGACCCTCGCCTGCCGGCTCGGGCCAAGATGCCTCGAGACTCGTGCAAAATGACATACTTTCCGCACTTGTATCGAAAACTACTATTCTTAAACATGTTAGTTGTCATGTGATATTTTGAAATTATTTAGAATTAATGTATAAGATGTTTCCGATAGTTATTTACTATCAATTTGATTTTCAGGGAGCGTTGGGCTCACTTTCCTGGAGGACAGCGCCCCTAGCGGCGAAGTTGCTCAAATACTTAGAAGCGGCCGACTTCACAAACCACCCGTACCAGAATGTGCGAGAGACCGTTGGAAGGTAAGATTCATTTCGCGGTGTAAATATCACTGTCTTACTCAAAAAAAAAACTTTATTTTGTAGAAATCTTCTTCAACAAAGATGTTATGGTATTTTTTATAAAATAGCACAAGTATATCTTGTAAAAGATAGAAAACCAATCCTTTTTTTAAGTTTTCTGCGGTCTGAAATGGTTAGTTGGCTCGAGCCGTGAAGTCTCGCTTTTGAATTTGCTTTTTGGACCGCAGCACAGCCTTAATAAATAAAAAACAACGTCCAAACCGGTAGAAAAGTTACATTAACTGTTTTTTGTACCTTTTTTAAACTGTTTTTCAGAACAACTTGTAATAATTTACGAAAACTAAATGCCTTCTGAGTTTGTGTTTTATGAGTTGTTTGTATTCCAGCGCTCTGATGACAATATTCGACACTGAGCTGGTGTTCCCGGGCGGAGACAGCGGCCCCGCGCCGCGTTTGGCTGACTTCTTGGCCTCGGTGAAGCCGAGACTGGGCGCCTTGTACGATGAGAATGGGGACTTAGGTATTCATTAGAAAATATTGTTATTTCACGTTATTTGTTATTTCACATGAGGACCGTGGCCTAGTGGATCAACACTCTGTTTTTTTTACCCGGGCCCGGGGTCCCAAATTAAAGATTAACTGAAATCCTTTATGTTCATTGTACATTTGTAGTTAACTTGCGGTGATGGAAAACACCGAGCAACCCAAATTGCGGCGGTACGCTCGACCCTTACTACGTTGGGTTCGGCGAAATGTAGACTTCTGAATTATTATTTTACCATGATGACGGCGACAGTCAGTGTGCCTCTAAATACCACGTTTCGGATATTAACTCACCATGGCAAATTGTTGATCTTGAATAATTGGATGATTGGAAATTATCCCCCACAGCCCCCTCTGGACCCTTGCTATCCACTACGCATGGACAGTTAGACAATAATTTTATTTTGCCCTAGTGATAAAATCACCTGCGTCTATGGCTTCGGAACAATGCGGGTCCCGGGAGGAGGCCAGCCCCGTATGCCCACCGATGGAGATGGGGGCCCCACTAGTGGGCCACGTGGGCGTCACCGTAGATGTCGCGAGGCTATCTCCCGAGGCACCTATCAGTGAACACTCGCCGCAGGTATGACGATTGTAACTACTCTGATAGTCCAACAAACCAAAACTGGCTTAGTTGAAGGGTAAACCACTAGTATGTCTCTTTTGAGTCTGGACGCGGTACCTGGTATGTCACACATCTGCATTACAAATACTATTTATCAAAAAGTACTAGTTCTCTCACTATAAATATTCAGTATCATTTTATTATGCGTCCTTAGGAAAGGGAAGCTCAGAAAAACGCATTAAACCATTTAAATTACAATTTATTCACAAACTAAAACAAATGCAAGTTGTACAAGAAAAAGAGTGAGAGTGATAGATCAACAAGATCTCTTGACAAGTTGCGTTCGGAAATGCCTAACATTAGTTATAATCAGACTGCCGCTAAATTTGGGTAACACAAAAATTTAATAAATGTAATGTTTCCTGAGCAAACAATAAAAAAAAATATATCTTACATTAATGGAATGACATGTGAAGACATGTCATTCCATTAATGTAATCTAACATGTATCATACATTTCGGGAATGTGGTATCAATATTGTCCCCAGTAGCTTAGAATAATGTAGAATCATTATTTCTTCAATACTATAGTTCGTTCGCGTTAAGAATGCAGTGATTTTCAAATCGAATTCATTCGCATTAAATTCAAATAGTAAGCGTAAGCTTTCCAAATTATGCGTTCGACTGGTCACTCTGGACTTGGCTTTCTAATTAGGAACGATTCGATTGGTTAGGGGACGTTCTAGATACTAAAGACAAGTATGAAATTACTGCATACTTGACGCGAACGAACTATAGTACTGACTGCTTGTATTCTTGGTGCATTCTTAACGCGGACCAACTATAGTATCTACTGACTGCTTGTATTCTTGGTGCATTCTTAACGCGGACGAACTATAGTACTGACTGCTTGTATTCATGGTGCATTCTTAACGCGGACGAACTATAGTACTGACTGCGTGTATTCTTGGTGCATTCTTAACGCGAACGAACTATAGTACTGACTGCTTGTATTCTTGGTGCATTCTTAACGCGGACGAACTATAGTACTGACTGCTTGTATTCTTGGTGCATTCTTAACGCGGACGAACTATAGTACTGACCGCTTGTATTCTTGCCTGATAGCGTCGACCGGCAATAGGCATGACGACAGTATAAAATAATCAACGATTTGAATATCTTAGGGGAAAATACATATTAAAAGAATTTAAAAGACACATTTAGTTTTATTTTAAAATATGAGATTAATCAGATTTTCGATAAAGTAAAAGGATAAAATACTGCAATTCGCCATTTTGACTCAAACGTCAATCACGCACTATGACGTCACTCTTATGGAAATCAACAAATGTCACTGTCGTATTTCATACAAGTGAGTTTGACAGACACGTGATATTTACATAAAAGTTACGTCACACGGACGCCATGACACCTGCGAGCTTTTTCAAGCGCTGTTGATAAAATACTAGAAGAATGTCCTCAAACTTTGTTAAACTGACCTTTGAAACCGAAATAAAGTTTTTTAGTATACAATACATGTGTACCTTTATCACGAAAGAAGATTTCAAAATCGTTCGTCATTGATAAAGATGCCTATTGTATAAAGTTGTTTCCCCAGACGGGCGAAGCCGGCAGCGAGGCGTCGGAGGCCGAGGGCGTGCCGCGCGGCGCTCTGGCGGCCAAGGAGGCGGCGCGGCTGGACGCGGCGCTGCGGCTGGCCGGCGATGCGCCCGCGCCGGCTATTGCCGACCATGCGGCGGCCATCAACCTTCTCACCACAGGTAATTGCACTGCATTAAGTTCAATGGAATTTATTTTTTTAACTTTAACAAGTGCTTATGATAAGTCCGTAAATACACTGCTCAAAAGTGTCTAGGGATATCTCAAGCATTTCCATACAAAGTATAGCTATTTGGGAGGCTGTAAAAATCAAAATATTGATACCAACGTAGAAATTTTAAGAACACAGAAACTGCTATATCTGCCCTTTCAGATTGTATAAAGAAATTCATTGTAGTAGCATTATTGAACAATCGTAAGGACGTTAAAAAAAGACAGATTTTTCTTTTAAAAGGTGTCAAAATTTTAGCAAAATCAAACTTTATTTTTGTAATATTCTTAACCTTTATCTTATGCCTCTGTCCTCGCGTTATTCTAAGATAATGCTCAACTTGTAAACAAAGTTAACTTTATGAAATATTTGAAAAATGATATCCCTATGATATCCCTAGACAGTTTTGATGTGTGTAGTTTGTGGTAAAAAATAAGCTGTAATATTTTCTATCTTAGAGAGTAGTCCCTCACCATAACTTCTGGATCTTCCCCCAGTAATCTTGCGATGTTTTTTAATTTATCCAAAATATTGGACCCAAAAACGACATTTTTGTAAACATATACCTATTTTTAGCATGGGCACTTGGGACGCGTGTCAGGGCGTGTTGGGATTCAAATCGCATGTTCAAAGTCTGCGGTGCCATTTTACGTGTAATGCGTGGTGAACGAAATATAAACGTGAGTGCCTGTTAGAGGCGGCTTGTCGTAAAGAAGCAGGTGCAGTGAAGCAACGTAACATGAATTTGATATCTTGTCAAAATACTTTCATTTATTTATTTATTCATACTTTTTGGGAACTGTTTGTTATCGTTTCTATGTGGTGAACTCCCATCAAAAAATTACACGAAGCGCCTCTCTCGCGTGTGTTGGTTTATGGTTCGCACCACAACTCAGACGTAGGTTGTAAAAGTCGATGTTTAATTACCCTCACGACCATATCCCTAATGGGTTAGTCAGAGGCACACTGAATGTTGCCGTCATGGTGAACGCAACATTTAGAAGCCCACATTTCGCCGAGGGAATTTGAACTCAACGTGGTAAGGGGCGAGTCTACCGCCTTTATCCGGGTTGCTTGGGTTTCTTAACGGTGTTTTGCATCACCGGAGAATATTAACAAATGCTGTTGAAGTTAGCTGCAAATGGGGAATATGCACTTGGAACAGATGAGGGTCAAATTATTTTTTTGAGTACTATTTTGAATTCTCCTTACGTCTCTATCAATATTTCCTAATTGTATTCTTTTGTCAATGTAAAAATAATTATTGAAAAGTGCAAAAAAATGTGGGAAATTCAAAGCGGTTGAAACAGTCACGTGTGAGTGTGACGTCACAGTCCAGGCTTATGTCACTGTCAAAAGCGCGACAAGAAGAAGAATTCAACAGTTTGTAGGTTACATTTGTGCTGTCATGGACTCGCGTGACGTCAACGTCCATGGCAACGAAGCGCGCCATAATGGCAGCGTTTGAAACGCTTGAAAAAGTTTGAAATTTGAAACACTTTATAAATATACTACATTTTGCATTTTTGGTAATGAATATTATTGGTCAGTCATAAAACGATATAAGCAATCATAAAAAAAATTAAAAAAGAACAGTGTATATTCCCTACTGTAGAACGAACACAAAGTAGATGTGTTCCGGCCAGCTTTGATCTTGGGACCATCGGGTTCCGAGCCAGAGTCTTTAACCACTAGGCCACGACGCTCTCTAGTCTGATTAGTTTATGAAAGCTAATAACTAATGTTTCTTCCAGCGCTCCGAGGCTGCACAGGCGTGACAGTCCGCGGCGTGAACGGCAGCGTCTCAGCGCAACAAGAGCTAATAAGCTGCGCGTGCGCCGTCACCGCGCGCGGCACGCCTCAACCGCACGAGGAACTGCCGCGCGCCGCCGCCGGCTTCCTGGCCGCGCTCGCGCTCGCGTACCATTCGCCTGGCGTGCTCGACCGAGCGCTCACACTGCTGGACACACTCGCCACAGGTACTGACTCCTCTAGACTCACCACGCAGCGTGCACGCAGCGTCCTCGCGCAACAACAGCTAGTCAGCCGCCGCCGGCTTCCTGGCCGCGCTCGCGCTCGCGTACCATTCGCCTGGCGTGCTCGACCGAGCGCTCACACTGCTGGACACACTCGCCACAGGTACTGACTCCTCTAGACTCACCACGCAGCGTGCACGCAGCGTCCTCGCGCAACAACAGCTAGTCAGCCGCCGCCGGCTTCCTGGCCGCGCTCGCGCTCGCGTACCATTCGCCTGGCGTGCTCGACCGAGCGCTCACACTGCTGGACACACTCGCCACAGGTACTGACGCCTCTAGACTCACCACGCAGCGTGCACGCAGCGTGCACGCAGCGTCCTCGCGCAACAACAGCTAGTCAGCCGCCGCCGGCTTCCTGGCCGCGCTCGCGCTCGCGTACCATTCGCCTGGCGTGCTCGACCGAGCGCTCACACTGCTGGACACACTCGCCACAGGTACTGACGCCTCTAGACTCAGCACGCAGCGTGCACGCAGCGTCCTCGCGCAACAACAGCTAGTCAGCCGCCGCCGGCTTCCTGGCCGCGCTCGCGCTCGCGTACCATTCGCCTGGCGTGCTCGACCGAGCGCTCACACTGCTGGACACACTCGCCACAGGTACTGACGCCTCTAGACTCAGCACGCAGCGTGCACGCAGCGTCCTCGCGCAACAACAGCTAGTCAGCCGCCGCCGGCTTCCTGGCCGCGCTCGCGCTCGCGCTCGCGTACCATTCGCCTGGCGTGCTCGACCGAGCGCTCACACTGCTGGACACACTCGCCACAGGTACTGACGCCTCTAGACTGAGCACGCGCCGTGCACGCAGCGTCTTCGCGCAACAACAACAACTGGTCAGCTGCCGCGCGCCGCCGCTGGCTTCCTCGCCTACTTACTTTGCTTCATTTTTGTTATTTATCGACGGTTACTACAAATATTTACATGAATAAATGAACAAAATGAATCTTGCTCTGACCAAATGACATTTCTTTGCAAGAGAACAAAGACGACTGACCAGAAATGAATAGCCTAATGGGCCGTTGACTATGCCTTCATTGTAATTTTTAGAACATGTTATTGTTATTTTATAATTAACTAGCTCACCCGGCGAACTTTGTTCCGCCTTAAGGGCAATAAATAAAAAAAAAGAAAAAAAAAAGGGAAAATAAATAAAAGTATCCTGTGTCCTTCTCCTGGCTTTAAACTACCTCCATGCCAATTTTTAGCTAAATCGGTTCAGCCGTTCTTGAGTTATAAGTGGAGTAACTAACACGACTTTCTTTTATACAGGGTGTCCCGAAACGTGACGTCAAGCGGGCACGGGATGATAGGGTAGGTCATACCGGCTATGGGAAAAATAAGGAAAAAAATCTAAGTCACTTGGTTTAGTAATAATAATAATATTTTTGAAATTTTTGGAAATCGACACCCTTGACCCATTTTGGTTCATAATATTTTTCATGGAAAGATACTACTAACCATTTCCTTGTTCATAAACAAGGAAATGGTTAGTATATTACCTTTTTGAAATCTTGATTAAATGGGCTATTTTTCTAGATAACTTGCCAAGGATGCTATAGTAATGTTTTTTAAAGAAAATGAGGGACGAAGTTAGCTGACATAAAAATTCTTAACCATGACTCAGTCGAACTTTATTTTTTTTACTAAATGTCCAAAATTGATCATCATGAAAGTGACTATAATCGAAAGCATAGTTTTCTAGGATAAAATAAAAAAATAAATTGGGAAATTGGGTCATTTGTGAGTACAGTACATGAAAACTTAGTCAAGGGTGTCGATTTCCAAAAAATTCAAAAATATTATTAATATTACTAAACCAAGTGACATAGATTTTTTTCCTTATTTTTCCCAGAACCGGTATTACCTAGCCTATCATCCCGTGCCCGCTTGACGTCACGTTTCGGGACACCCTGTATATATAGATTCTTCCTCAAAGAAACACGGTACAACTTCAAGTTCACCTCGTACACTAGCGCTTTGACGTTTTATTAAGTAAATTGTTATTCCAGGTCGTTCCTGGTGGGCGCGGCTAGCCTGCCTGGAGTTCGCGCAGCCGCTAGTATTCTACGCGCTGCCGATGTTGTGCGAACGCGCCGAGCGGGCCGTGCGCGTTGAAGAGTTCGCGCTGAAGCTCATGAGGGATCCCAGGCTTGAGGTAATCTACATACCATCACGACCATTCCCCAATCGGGGTAGGCAAAAAAAGGAAAAATATGTATTTCTTAAGCAATAATAAAATATAGCTATGCTTTTTTATAAGTGCTATGGCAATGGTACATTGATCGTTGCCGTCATGGTGTACACACTCAGAAGCCAACATTAAGCCGAGCGAATTTGAACTCAATATGGTAAGGGGCGAGCCTGCCGCCGTTATACGGGTCGCTTGGGTTTTTTTGTTAGGGTTTTTCATCAGCGGAGGGATAGGGATAGCAAATATTTTTATTTATTTGAAACCTTTTGTAGCAACTATAACGGAAAATGTAACGACCACATGTATGTCGCTGCTATAACAAATATTTGGCAATCGTTATTTTATTCATGTCGATCAGATAGTGTGTAGCTCTCAAGGTGACCAAACACTACTGAACATTTAAAATGTCAATAACAACATATCTGATGACGACTGATTTACCCCCGAATTCACAAACGTCAATCAACGCTAAGCACGCGCTCACGCTCATGCTGTCCCGTAAAATGTCAATAGAACTGAAAGGGACAGCTATAGTTCTGAAGGATGCTCAACGTTTATTTGCGATTGTGAATTCGGGCCTTTTTTCAATTTTTGTTATCTACTCCCTCTCATCCATCTCTGCTGGGCAGCTTGTTTCTATTACTATTTTCCTTCATTATTCTATACTTACTGTTTTCTTTAATAGGTTTGCACTCCATAAATTCATTATAATAACGACAAATTTAACATGAAGAAAACAACATAACACTTGAAATAAATTCGGGGGTTAGTCTTCTACTAGTAATTGATTATGAATGGAAATGTTTAGGTCCGACAAGCGGCCGCGAAGCTCCTGACAGGTCTGATGCACTGCCGCGCACTGCCTGATGAGGATAGCACCATTCGCGGCCTGATGAAGAGTTGCCGCTCCAAGCAGCTGGTCGAGAGGCATTGCGGCGTTTTAGGTATTCCATTTTATTTTTATAATATAACAATACAATTTAGAAGCCTTTATTCACCTACTATTATTCTAAAACAGAAGTTATTACATTGATTGATTTACTCAGAAGTGTTTAACATTTGATAACAAATGGGCTCGTCAAAATCGAATTTTGTTGAAATTTTATTTTATTATTTTATTTTTATTGTACGGGGTTAGTGTGTTTTTAATAGCACGGTGCAAAAAACTACTCATGTACTTGCTACGTTTCTTACCATAAACGGCATTATGTTATTCATTCATCCATTGGGGCTAATTTTTTTGCCATTCGTTAATCATTTGAAAAACTAATATCACGGGAACTGACATTTTTTTCTATGAAGTTGGCAGATATTTTTACGAGTCTTGTGTGATGTTTATCGAATTTGCTAAAATATCAGATGCGAGATTGGCAGCTTATGACAGCAAAAGTGAGCCTGCCCTGTCTGACTCGTTTGGGACATATGAATCAGATGTAATGCGTCAAATCCCTTCCAGGTCTCTGCGCCTACCTGTCCTCCCGCCCCTACAGCCTGGGCCCCCAACTAGGCTCAGTCCTAGCCGAACTAGCGCGCCACACGAGCGCGCCAGACCCCATCCCTTCCTGCGTACGACGCGCCCTAGCCGACTTCAGGCGCACGCACCACGACGACTGGCCCAAGCACCGCGACCAGCTCAGCGAGCGCGAACTGGACCTGCTGGCCGACCTCACCTCGCCGCCTTCCTACTGCGCCTAGGGCACCACAGGTAATGGCACCAACTGTGCTAATTGAAGAACGTCTCAATTGAATCGTAATTGAGTCTCAATCGGCTAATTTGACCTATTTTTCATAGAAAATATGTCAAATTAGACTAAGGAAGCACCGCGACCAGCTCAGCGAGCCGCCTTCCTACTGCGCCTAGGGCACCACAGGTAATGGCACCAACTGTGCTAATTGAAGAACATCTTAACTGAATACCTGTCCTCCCGCCCATACAACTAGGCTCAGTCCTAGCCGACTTCAGGCGCCCTTCATACTGCGCCTAGGGCACCACAGGTAATGGCACCAACTGTGCTAATTGTAAAACGCGTCAATTGAATCGTAATTGAGTCTCAATCGGCTGATTTGACATATTTTTCATAGAAAATATGTCAAATTAGACTGAGCAAGCACCGCGACCAGCTCAGCGAGCGCGAACTGGACCTGCTGGCCGACCTCACCTCGCCGCCTTCCTACTGCGCCTAGGGCACCACAGGTAATGGCACCAAATGTGCTAATTGAAGAACGCGTCAATTGAATCGTAATTGAGTCTCAATCGGTTAATTTGACACATTCTATATGAAAAATATGTCAAATTGGACTATTGAGACTCAATAAGGACCTGCTGGCCGACCTCACCTCGCCGCCTTCCTACTGCGCCTAGAGCACCACAGGTAATGGCACCAACTGTGCTAATTGAAGAACGCGTCAATTGAATCGTAATTGAGTCTCAATCGGCTAATTTGACATATTTTTCATAGAAAATATGTCAAATTAGACTAAGCAAGCACCGCGACCAGCTCAGCGAGCGCGAACTGGACCTGCTGGCCGACCTCACCTCGCCGCCTTCCTACTGCGCCTAGGGCACCACAGGTAACCTGGCTACAAATCCATTATATCCTTCACAGACCAACATGTTACCACAAAGTGAATTTTCAAGTAGGCGTGTTAAAAAATATCCTAAACTATGAGGTACTAGCGCCCGCGACTTTGTCCGCGTGGACATAGTTTAAAAAAAAAGATTTATAGCCTATGTGCTATTCAGGTGCATAAGCTATATAATTGTTAAATTTCATTAAAATCCATCCAATAGGTTTTACATGAAAGAGCAACACGGCACATTCACACATAGAAACTTTCGCTTTTATAATATTAGTAGGATTTAGAAAAATGTTCACAGGAGTCTCGAGACGGATGTTGGCAAAAAATAAAAATATATAGTCACTTTTTCAAAAAAACTTTTTCCTTAACCGGGAATCGAACCCGTACGTTTTGAAAAAAAGTCAACCTATGGCAAACTAGTCTCATTTTTAAGTATTTTGATTTTCCATGTATTCACATTCACTAATATTTCTATACCAATGTCTGAAACTTCATATCCATAACACGTGTTTGGCACACATTTGTGTTGTGTTGCACTTGTCACTAGTGAAACAGGTGGATATTTAATTATCTTCTAAATACTACATGAACCTTGACATTCAATTATTTCGCTGACTCTGTATTTAATCAACTTTATCTTTCCTTTTTCAGGCCGACGATTTCTGCCGCTCGCACCACGACTGCTGACTTGCTAGCCCAACTCACCTTGAAGCCTTCCTAGTTAGCCTAGCGAAACTCGATGTAGCAAGAGTGACTGAAGCCAAGAAGCAATATGGACCTATTCGTAATTTTATTATAATCTTGACTCGCTCGCGCTTGGGACTAGAAAACAAGATAAAAAGAGGAAACCCCCTCGAAATACATTGATTACTTTCTGTTATTTCGGTGTCGTATTTATTTTCTTTATCTATTTTAAGGTTCTAGATAATGTGACCTCTTTTCTGGTTTCTATGTAAAGGTTAAAGGGCTGGGAATTATCGTACATAATAGGTACTCACTTTAGCAATACGCCTTCTCACTTTTATCAATAACTAGCAGCCGCCCGCGACTTCGTCCGCGTGGACTTAGCTGTATGTGAAAAAAGATTTTCCCGCTTTTCTGTTGAAATTTTCCTGAATTTTCTTTGCTATAAACCTGACTGAGCTCGAGACCTTTCCAACGAATGCAAAACCGTGGAAATCGGTTCGTGCGTTCTGGAGTTATAGCGTCAGGAAGGAAAACCCGACTTATTTTTATATAGTAGATTAAGACTTTCAACACATTAGATTCCCATTAGCAACCGTCAAAGGTAAAAGTGGCGCAACAGTGTTCTGAAGAATAACGAGCTAGTATGACGCTTTCTATGTCACTCTGTTGAAACAGGACAGAAAATCACGTTGCTACAGTTTTTTGGACTTTCGCTTTGAGTTCTAGTTGTTATGCTTACCACCTGTCTATCGAAAACTCTCCGATCATGACACTATTTGCTGTCTTTTCTTTTATGCTATCCTTAAGTTTCCCTATATGAACCAAATAAAATTCAAGCCGCCGCTCAATTAAATTGTGAGTTACACAGTTTACGTTATGTGTACCTTACACACTAAACTGCGTAACCAGAACTGACAGATAATATTTGTCTACTGGAAATTGACAGCAGTGTGTTGCTATCACTGAAATCATCACCTTGAACGAGAAACCATTAAAATCTACCGATAATAACCTATCTCCTCGTTATAATCAAATATAGGTAGTCTCATTTACCTGGAACTAATTGTTGTACTAATTGATGGTTAATCGCTTTGTTGTAGTAGCCTTTCTAAGTTATGGTTACAAATGGTTACGAAAGCGTTACCGGAAATCAGGGCTACCACAAAACACTCCGCTCTAGTATTTGAGTAGCATGCCCAAGGTCGACGCAAGTAGGGGGTTGGTCTTGGATAAATCCAACTTAGTAGCGGACCATGATCTTAGATAATCCTATATGAGCAGCGCATAAACAATAATCTCGCTATACCTTCTTTCCTATAATGTGGAAAACGTATGTACTTACGTAAACGAGTTAGAATTCAATGATTGACAAAAAAACCTGTTCGATGTTAGAATTTCATGTGCTTTCAAGAAATAACGCGATGAAGGTATTGAGTCGGCTGCACTTCAAGTGTAACATTGCAGTTGGAAATGGTTTCTCAGTGCATTGACATCAGGGGACACAAAGTGTTACGGTACACTTGATTTGTGGCCTTCTGTATGCTGTGGGTCAAACCGGCAGTTCACGGATATTCTATATCAATTTTGATGAATACTAAACATTAAGCCATAATTACTAATCTAACCACATCCGTAGCGAAATATATTTTATATTTATTGTGTAGGTTTGTTATGAATAAATATGTGGCTTTCGAGCTAAGTCACCAAATTTTAATAATCTAAATATTTAGCTTAATCAACAATAAAGTGGACCTAGGTACTGTTTAAAATCATCTCTAAAAATTCAATTTATAGCGCACATAATGATATTGTATTTGTTTAATAAAATCACAATAATTTTCTATATCAAATTTATGTAAATCCACTCAAACATACTTTTGGCGAAGTAGTTTTCAAATTTGGTTGTAATGACAAAAGACAAAAACATAGGATAATAAGTAGAGCAATGCCAATAATACTGTACACACCTGTCCTTAGCTTCGGTAGTGTATCCGTTAGTGCGCTAAGATGTGGTGATGGCTCTGTCACATACATTCATATCCACGCGGGTGGTGGATTGTTACGGGTTTTTATTTATATCTTTAATATTTTCAAAGGTAAATATCAATATTTTCTCATGGGCTTGGCCTACTACTATTTGACTAACAAATAACCATGGTAAAGGAGTCATTGAAGGTAAATCTTAAGGGTCTCATTATACACAATTTATAAATAAGACAAAATTTAAAAATGATGCTTTTTCAATTTATTTTTTAAGGAGACATACGTGAATATTATTTTATTTACAGATTATTTTGTCTTTAAAAGGTGTTCTATTTTTGTAATATGCTCTAAGTTTGTACCTGTATGTATAATTTTGGATTGTTTTCATATTTTGTTAAATCTGCAATTGTTAGGTTATTACTTATAAAATGCTCCTATCATATAATTTAGATCTGTTGATTTTGGAATAGGTATACAATGTACCTTATTGTTTCAATTTATTGTCGTCGTTTTGTAAAATAAATGGATGCATAATATAAATGTCTTTGATTTTATTTCTTACTTCACAGTTATAGACATGCTGTTTTAGATGTTATGGGTAACGCTGGGTTTACAGGCCAGTATATTATTTACGGCGACAAACCCCCTTTACAAATCAATATCATTGGACATTATATCCTAGAGCGCCGCCCCAAACTCAACTAAATTGCTTACAGTCGCGGATCTTAATTTTGTCTTAAAATAAAAACATCGGTCTTAGCAATTCCTAGCTCTAATTCGGGTTCATGACCAAAGTTAACCCTTCCTGGAAACACCCAGACCAATACAGACATGTTCATGCACACAATTTTTCGATGAGCAAGGATCGAACCCGCGCCATCTGGTTTAGTAGCCAACTTCTTAACCATTATCACACTTTCTCTGTCCCTTTGTATGCTTATATCTTTGAAACTATGCAACGGATTTCAGGAAGGTTTATATGTATAGTAACATCCTATTGCACCCGTGCGAAGCGGGGCTGCTCGCTAGTGTATACTAAATTAGTCCTCAAAAGGCTTTCTATAAGAAGATACCTCCTGTAACTACACTTCAAGACGTCAAAACTTTATGTAATATAGAATCTCAATTAAATTATTATTCAATAGAAAATATGTGTATAAGAGGGATAAGCTTGCTTGCTCTTAAGTCCAAAAAACACATTTGTTTTCGCTTACACAGATGCTAGCATACTATGTCTAAATTATTTGCTCCTTCAGTTATTGTCTGTGGCGTTGTCCTAAACCCACAAATAAGTAAGGCAGGCCTTACCAACTGCAAACTACCTCACGACGCCTTCCGGCCGCTGCGACGCCTTAAGGACCCCTGGTTATGCTTAGGGAATGCAAATCCGTTTTCTTTTCAAAATCCGGATTTTAAAAAACGGATTCTGAAAAAATCCGGATAATCCGGATTGAATCCGGATTTTGCCTCTTACCATACAGAATTCTAAGAACTTTAAAAATGCCATATAATAGAGAAAAATAAGCATTAATATGCGTATTTAGTAATCAGAAGTGGGCATAAGAGAATCAAATTGCATAATATCATCGTTTTTGAAACCTTTGATTCTGATTATGAAGTTAATTCTGATATTATAAACGAGTTTTCAATGGACCCCAGTCTCACCTGATGGCAAGCGACGATAAGGGCGAAGGTGTAACACGCTTACCCAGAAAATGCCTATTCATTCTTGCCTTAAAGTCACGAAGGTTGTATGTATCCGGAAACACAGACGCAGTGAGAGCGTTCCACTCCTTAGCGGTGCGGACCAGAAAGGAAGCACCAAATCATTTAGTCAGGACCGCCGACCAAAGGCGGTGGTGGGGGTTAAAGCCTTCCCGGCGTCTAGTGGTCCGGTAGTAGAAGGTGAAGGGTGGTATCAGGTCATGAAGTTCCTGCGCACGCTCTCCAAAATACACCGTAAAAAACCGATAGACAGGCAACTCTACGTCAATGCTACGAACTCTGTAGTGTGGTTCCAACGAGCGTATCGCCACCTATTAATCTCCTAGCCCTTTGGTCTACTGAGTCCAGTGCATCCAGCTGGTATTTGGCAGAACCCTCCCAAAGGTGGCACCAGTACCCCATACACGACCGAAATTGTGTTTTTTGCAATTGTAAAAGCTGATCCCCTATAAACTAAACGACCAGAGTATTTTATTCTCGTACTATTTAGCTACGATTTATTTTGAATCGAATATCTAGCCTACCTGCCGATACCTTCTCATTGCTATGTTGCTCAAACCTTTTGTATAGCATGGATCCTTGGCACCTGGAGATTTTTTCATAACCACATATTTTCTCGTTTGGACACTAATAAACCATTTTTATGATAGCACAATCACGTTGTTGCTGTTATTCAACTTTAAACCCAACAAAAAAAGTTAAAATATACTTACATAAAGCATTTGTTTGTATATGTCACCGGAAAATAACAAAAACCGTAAATTTATAAATTTCCTAGGAAATTTATCAACTTTCGTAGGATTCTAAACGAGACATAAATTGTATTATTTTACGCCCACAATTCCGGAAATTTATAAATTTGCGACGACTCGTGGTAAATTTATCAACTTACGGATATCTATCCGTAAGATTCTAAACGGTTCGACTAATCAGAGAAGAGCTTTTAATTTTACGCTTTTATGAATTACGGAAAATAATACACTGCTCTCTGATTGGTCGATGTTGACAGTAGCAATGCTTGTGTTCGTAGATTATGGTACAATCACACTTGCCAAACTGTACATTTATCAGTTTCGAATACCTACCTGTCTGGACTTTTACTTTAAAACTGGGTAGGTTTAACGGGTTACTTTTTACAATTAATAGGCTGATAACCCCTACTTAATCAAAATAAGACGGCAGAAATCGTGTTTTACGATATCAAAAAGTTTATAAAAAAATGAAATACACTTATAAAATATAACATACAAAACATGGCATACCATCTCGATCATATCCCAAATGGGGTAGTCAGAGTCACACTGAGTTCCCGTCACGGTGAACGAACGGAACATTCAGAAGCCCATATTTCACCGAGGGAATTTGAACCCATCGTGGTAAGAAGCGAGCATACCGCCGTTATCTGGGTTGCTTAGATTTTTTATCGGTGTTTCTCATCGCTCCGGCGCGCCGGAGAGTTAGCCGCAAATTATACAATGAACACGAAGATGAATTGTTCTTACAAAATATAAAACATTAGAACCGGCCTTCTACCAAAATTAAATGGCGGAGGAGAGGAATGACACGTGACTAATTCGACCAATCAGAGCGCACATGGCGTTTGGTTACCGCCCACTTATTATTTTACGGATGCGTTCCGTAAGTTTATAAATTTCCGGAAATGTGAGCGTAAAATAATACAAT
The DNA here is from genome assembly GCA_950022985.1 of Udea ferrugalis. Lineage (NCBI taxonomy): Eukaryota > Metazoa > Arthropoda > Insecta > Lepidoptera > Crambidae > Udea > Udea ferrugalis. Next base: position 8,975,574 of record OX465533.1, read on the forward strand.
TTATCTCCCGTTTAGAATCCTACGAAAGTTTATAAATTTCCTAGGAAATTTATAAATTTACGGTTCTTGTTATTTTCCGGTGACATATACATATTAATGCTGGTGATTGTACAGGACGTGATCTTACGAACATTGTCATCGATCTAGTGCAAAAAACTAGATTGATTCTTTTACGTTGAAATATTCGAAAAATCCGGATTCGATTTTCAAATCCGGATTTCAAAATCAAGTAAATATTACGGATTATCCGGATAAAACGGATTACGGATTATCCGGATTGCATTCCCTAGTTATGCTTTCTGAAAATGCATTGTCAAGAAAAACAAAACATAGGCCACTTAAATAATTTATTAATAAGGTATCATAATGGTAAAGAATGACATTTACTTGTAACAGGAAAAGTATCAATTTACTAAGTAATTCGTATATTTGATGTTTAGTGGTTTACTCAGATGAGAACAAAAATTAAAACTAGGGATAATTATACTGACTAAGGTTATCTTCGCTCTTCCACATCTGAAAATAAAAAAAATGTTAATAAGTATGAAGAACAGCATAGTTTCAAAACTAGAGGATCCTGCCAAATAAAAAAAAGTGTATGCTGGACGAATTTTTATGCCTTAAAAATACTTTTGCTAAAGAAAGATTACGCTGAATGTATTTTGGTGAAACAAAATTCTGCCAAATAGAGGGAACCCCTCATATTTATCATGTTCAGATAAATTATTATTATGTGGCAACTTGAACAATACCTAAGTATCAGTAATAAGGAAACTTAAATGTTCAGTACTGTAGATTGCTAACTAAAATAGAATAAAAATAACAATTACTTACTTTTGCCATCACAAGCTACAATTTTAACTTTATCTACTTTAGCCACTTCTTGCACTTCTCTGAACTCCACATCATTCAACATAAATGTCCACACATTGTCGCAAAACCTAAAAGATGAAAAAAATGCTGTGGTACTAGATAATTGGGTTTTCCTTTGCATTACTTCCACAGTGCATTAGAGGACCTGACCTCCACTCCAAGAATGCACCACTCACTGTCTCACACTTAACATGGTTCAATCAAAATAACATTTAATTTATGATATTTTGAAACCTATCAGTTTTCCACAGAGTAAGGACAGTAGCCTGTTGCTCTTGGTCACGCCCTCTAAAGACTGAATGAATAAACCAGGTTACAAGATTATACAAATAATTTATTTAATTGTCAAAGTAGCAGTGATGATAAAATATGATGTTAGCTATACATGTGGACACATTATTATTACCCTGATGTATAGCAATAGGTAATTGATTGTGGTGGTGGATCATACATGGTTCATGAGACAGGCTGTTAAAGTCAAAAACAAGTGTCTATGACCTCAGCAGGCATGCTGAAAATTAATTTATCTGTTCTAAAATGGGCACAAAATATCTTAGCCCATATGTCCTATACCCATAGGAGCACCCTAACACTTGCCAGTGTCAGGAATAGCTAAAGAAACATTTCTTTAAAAAAATGTTTCTAGTATGTTGTTATTTATCTTAGGGAGGTACAATTTTCTTGAGTAGAATGTAGTTATCGAAAAACAAGATACTGCACAGAATCACACGCTGCTGAGTTAAATTAGTTAAAGGACATGTATTATCATAATAGCAAACCTGTAAGTGTTCAATTTCCCTGCTTTGAAGGTTAGTCTAGATTTAACTCTGTTAGACAATGCTGTGTTGATAGACTTATCGAACTGCAGTAATACCTTAACTGCTAAAGCCGGTGTTATCTGCCCATACTGTAAAAAAATACATTTTCAATCGTAAAACTAATTTATTAATCCAGTCATTTCAACCAACAAGTGGCTTTCAGCCGTATAAATAAACAAACGATATTTACTTGTATGAGCTCGTCCAAACTTTCTTGTAAAGTGTTCCCAATAGTAGTATTTCTATATAGTTGATAAGACATTACTGTTACTAGGTATATTACAAACAGTTTACTGAAAATTATAATTTTATTTCCACCAAACAGATTTGCATTCAATTCAATCAATCAATCAAATTCTGTCTCTGACGTTGACAGATGACTCTTTATATTTTTTTTACGGCTTTGGCGGCTGGTCCATCAGCTACAATTGGGTATGAGGTCGTTGCCTCTCATGATGCGAGTTCTGAAATCGGACCGTTGTTTTGTTTTGACAGCTGACAGGATCACAGGAATAACCTTCGATAATTTTGCGAGTTTTTCTTTGAAACTGTAGACTTATTTATTGAAATAATTACTCGAATTCGTTATCAGAGGCTCGAAAATGATTCCATATCATCAGGTAAATAAACTTCTGTTCAAACGCAATGTTTTCAACCAGCTTTTCCGGCAATTTCATGAACACTCGCCGGGCAGACTTTATCCCCTAAAAAACAGAAAACTGTTAAATATTCAGGGAGCTGATGCATCTATTTTTCTGCAAGGCCTCATTACTAATGATATGCGCCACTTTGAAGAAGGCTCGAAATCAATTTATGCCATGTTTTTGAACAACAAAGGTAGGGTGCTGTATGACACTCTCATCCACAAGTGTGAGAATAACGACTCGTTCTTATTAGAATGTGATAAAGATGTTCTTGCCGTACTTCAAAGGCACTTAAAAATCTTCAAATTGAGAAGGAAGGTTGACATTGTTGATGTAAATGACAACTTGCAATTGTGGGCTTTGGTAACAAATAGTGATGATAAAGTTAATACAAATCTAAGCACTGAAGATAGAGTTAATGTTTATAAAGACCCTCGCATGTCAGACCTTGGGTATAGAGTATTGACAAGTACAGCTACAGAAGGTTCCAAACTAGCTGGGCAAATTGCAGAGAATCTTGTAGTTGAAGATGATGATGAGGGATACAACTATTTAAGGTACAGACTGGGAGTTGGTGAAGGGGCTTCTGATCTACCACCAGGAACATGCTTCCCCCTTGAAGTGAACTGTGACTATCTTCATGGAGTTAGTTTCCACAAAGGCTGCTACATTGGACAAGAATTAACAGCTCGAGTTCACCACACTGGTGTTGTCAGAAAGAGAATAATGCCACTTAAATTTAGTCAAAAAATTGATGAAAGCCTAAAAATGGACACACCTATCTCAGCTAGTAATAACCCAAAGGCAATCTATGGAAAATTGAAAGGCATCGTTCAAGATTATGGTTTAGGATTAGTCAGAATAAAAGAAGTTCTAGATGCTAAAGTTGTAAATATAGGCAAATATACAGCTGAAGTTGTTAGACCTGCATGGTGGCCTATTGAAGCTCCTAAAGAAAAAGTCACAAAAGTGGAACAAGAATGATATACTGGCAACAGAGGCAATATTAGTTAAGTAGGTAATTATTCATCAACTAATGAGCTCTAGATAATTTGTATTAGCACACTAATAAATACCCTTACTGATAAAAGGTGACTTATGTTAAAGTATTCAACTTCTATACCAGAATTTCTACAGTAATTTTTTATCAATATTTCAAGTAGTTTTCCTATCACAACCATATTATTGTTTGTCTCTGAAGATTGTGATAGTTTACTAATGCAATCAATATGTTATTTCGTTATTTTATTAAACATTTCCCTTGTCACCTGAAAATGTGTTTCTTCATGGCCAACCCCCTTGTTCATAGAACTAAAACAGAGCTACAATACCACTACCTATTGAAAAGTTTTGTCCCTCTCATTGTCCAGGACACTTCAAGGGCTAAACCAATGCGTAACACTGATATCTCTCTAATGAATAAGAGGGGTCAGTGTTTACAATGATTAGTCTACAAACTTTAACTTCCTGTGTTCAATAACCAGGATGGTCAGAGTGGTCAAGTTTTGCTGACAGCCTGGCTTTTTAGTTACAATTCTGCATCTGGCAGGCATGGTAACATAATCCTATTGATGGAGGAATTTGCTCAGTAGTAGCACAGTATAAACATACAGTAGGTTATCTAAGGCCGCCCACCGAGTTATAAGCCTAGCGTGCACACAGACACGCGGCACAGCCCGTCCGTACCGCCGCCTCCATCTCCCTCCCTATCCCTCCCTATTTCATGCTAGCGTGTGCGTGAAATCGCGACACGGCGCGCGACCGACGCCCACGCACACATTCAAACCGAGAGTGGCATGTTTGTATGTAGATGTTTTACTGTATGTTTATACTGTGGTAGTAGGATGGATGGCTGTCTTTATTGTTAATCAATTGTTTATCTTTGTGTATACATTTTAAGCTGCTTTTTGTTTGTTTCAGTAAGATGGAGGAACCAAAAATTAAAGATGAGGTTGTTCAACTAACTTATGATTTCAAATGCACATCATGCAATCTGGATGAAAAAGCACATTACAAGGGGACTAATCCACCATTCTCCCGCAACATCATCCTCAAGCACCCTAGCTATGTGATGAAGGACCCTTTCAGCCCTCCAGGTAAGGGGGAAATTTTGGTCCTTGGTGCTGACTGTGCAATGTGTGAGAAAGCTGTATGTATAAGTAAAGAATGTAGCTTGTTTTATTTAAAGACATATTGCTTAAATTGTGCTTATAACTCTATTGATAAATTTCCAGTAGAGATAAGGACCAGAATAGCACAATTAAAAAAATAAAAGTTTGCTACTAAATTTGATTTACTTATTTGGTTATCTATTCTCGAAATTACTTGTTTTCAGTATGGTTTCATCTCATTTAAACAACAGGTTGAAAGAAAACAGCAATAAGTTCTTATAGTTATATTAAGTTGTTTTACAACCAGTACAATAAAAATATTTGTAAAAGATAAAAAACATAGCAAAGAAATCTCTGCCATAAACTTAGTATAATATCAGTATAACCACAGGTATAACATTCAAAATACACAAACTTATCTTAACGTTTCATAGACAATATCATTTCTTTCAAACAAAGTTCATTTGTTGAACCAAATATTAAATCCTACTTGAACTTAACCATACCGTTTTTGACTATAAAAGCGCGAATGAGACGGATGCAGACGTCCCTCGTTTCCGCGTAGGAGCGCGAGCGTTTAATTGTAAACTCTGAACACATCCCAGCAGAGCATTTTCTTTAATAACTATGCAGCAAGCGAGTTATATCAATTTTGGGGAATAACGGTATCAAAGCGGCGGAATATTACAGTTGCGCCTGTTTACTGTAATAGTCTTCGCTCTTGCGGCGTGTAGCTCATCTCAATAAGGTCTGCGTCTCCATTTGTTTTCTTGACCATTGATGAAGGAGCAGTAGTACGGTCCATTCTAACAGGCGCATCCATGAGGGACGAAGTGTCTCTATCTTTTCTCAAAGGCGTTGCTGCGAGTGAGGTCGGTGCTGAGTCCTCACGCTCCACGGAGGCTGTTGCTAGCTCGGTGGTGAAGGTCGGGTCTGAAGCGACGGAGACGTTGTCGCGCTTGCTCGGCGAGCTGGCCGGACTGCGCTGCGTCCTACGGCCTTTTCTTAGGTGGGGAGTTAGCTTCTGTAAAAAGGATATTCTTCAGTATGATAAATTTAAATTCACGTGGCTTTTTGAGCTACGCTATTTTTGTTTTACTTATTGAGATGATGATAAGGTAATGACCGTAAAGGTCGTGGTCTCAAGGCCTGTGGTTTTTTTTAAATTCAAACACTCGACGTTTTGGAGAGGGACTCCAGATTCCAGAATGTTAAGCTTTCGTGTGTCTAAGATGTTCCTATTAAAGGAGAGTGAAGCTGGAAAAGTTATTTATATTTGAAACCGTTTGTAATCAAAGCTAATACAATTAAAGTCCTATGCTGCTAGTCTACTCGGTCTCCAGCAAAAAATCCACTAATGTGTCTTAAACACGTTCTTTGTCCATTAAATATCACAATTGAAAATCCATTGTTAAGAATCACACGTGACTCATGGGACAGGGAATGTGTTGAAGCATGCCTGCTCAAACTCTTGCTTCGTACCCCATGAGGATCCTTGAGGTAGGCCCCGGTGCGCTTGACCACGAAGTCGGGCGCGGCGAGGCAGCGCGCGAGCAGGAGCGCGGCGGCGCACGCCCACGCCGCGAAGGTGCCCGCACTCGCCGCCCGCAGCGCGGACGCACGGCTGCCGAAGCCCCAAGACGTGAACCGGGAATTCTCCAGGAACGGATCCACTGATGAACACCTGGGAAGAGTACAGACATTTTGTTAAGATATTAGCCTGAGTTAATGATCATCTAGTCGCTTTAAGAATTTTTGCAATGACTAAGGCTCTCGTCAATTCGGACAGCATAGATAGAGACAGCGTAGAGACTACAGCCCTTCATGTTGAGCCCTTATTCAACATGAGGCGATATACTTCTTTGTTATTTAGTAGGAGATGATTATTGATAATTTATTTACATACCTTCGTGAATCCGTCGTTACTGTTAATATAGGAATTCTACAAAATCCCTTCGATCCTCAACTCAAATTTCCCTGTCAGAGAATTAACTACGCGTCTGTTTTTTACAACTGCAAAAAGTTCCTTGAAATATCGGACACCGGAATTTAGGTAAGTACAAAGTGAGAGTTAGGATATAACATCACGCGTCTGAAAATTACCTTGCAGTTGACGAATAGTAACTTCTCCGATGGGTGAATTCGAATTACAGATCGAAAGGAGTTTACAGAATTGCTCTACTTTTGAGTCAGTAGGTAGTATTTACTTAGTGTCATTGGTAAGATTGGCGAAAGCGGCGCAGAAGGCGTGCAGCCCCCCGTTGGTCCTCGAGAAGCTGTGCCCCGTCAGCCCCACCAGCACCAACGCGAACAGCAGCGCTGGCGTCAGGATCTGCCATGGCTGCTGTAATCTGGAGACGTTAGTTACGTTAAATATTAAGTTTTTTTCCATTCTATTTAATGGCCTATTTTTCGCTAAAAACCATTTAGGTAGTAGGTATTAATTAAAAGTTTAAAAAAATAGATCGCCCATGCGATGCCCAATCGTTTCACAACAAAATCAAATACTTATGCAGCAAATTTACGGAACTAATTTTTATATCATTGAATCTTATTGTTCGCTAAATTGGACTCAAATATGTAAAATGTTTGATCCTATATCACGTGACCTTGAGCTAAGTGTTTACGTGTTTTGACGCTGTTTCGCTGCTTCAACGGATGTTCATATAAAAAAACCAATGTCCACTCACCCAGACCTCGCCCTGCCTCCGCCAGGACACATGGTGAAGAGCGTCACCCAGACTAGCGCGCAGATTGTGGACATGACGGGCATGTACTCCGCGAACTGGCAGTCACTTTCCAGCGCGAACAGACTCCGCGATGTGTCCAACACCATTTGATGGGTTTTGTTCCCTGAATATTAAATAATCAAATCATTATTCTTGTTGTGACAAATACTATTTGACGTTTTTGGATGGATACATTTCGGATTTAAATTATTATGGGCTTATGCTATTTCAAGTTTTAGCACTTAGGATTAAGGGGAATCAGGGCTGCCATGCCTTGGATCACAAAGCTTACCACCAAGGCTCCGAAAAAAAACAAGCATCAGCAGTGTTTCATTTTTTTGTGTTTAGGCTTAGATCGATGTGTTTGCCGCAATAATGAGTCAATGAAGGACCATAAACTCTCAGGGTTTATGTTGATCAATAGGAAATGCCACTATTAGGCACAAATGTGGGTTCAAGGCTCCAAGCCCATTTCGACAAAAGTAGTTGCTGTGTTTTATTGGCCCATATTTTGCTATACATGACTGACGCGTATTTTAATCTTAGAACACTAATTTCGGATAATTAATTTTAGATACTAAATGAACTGTGCATAAATAGATTCATCTAATTAATATGTTATTTTAGAAATATTCATGTCCGTATTGTATAAATTACTGTGGAATGTAACTTAAAATTCAGGGTTGGTTCACGATTTGAAAGTAAAAAATTTGTAAACGATTCGTTGGTCAGTAAAAATCAGAACACACAATTTTGTTAGTGAATTTGGAAAAATGTTAGTAACATCAAAACTCTTACTAATTGATTAAAAAAAACTACGAAAACACTCGGGGGCTTTTAGAAAGTCACAAACATTTTTTCCTGATCCGTTTCCGATACCGTGAGAATTTTACTGAGAAGCTAGTAATCGAGGAGTCGTCCCGATGATTTTGAACGTGTCCTAGAGAAAATGCTTACATTAATATGGATACACAATCAAGAAATAGGTACAATGAGTAGGGAAATGAATCATTTTTATACGCTGAAATCCAAATACTTATTCAATGTTCGGCCTGAATAACGACGTGATAAAATAAGTTTATACTTTTATCGGCCTGTAAAACTTGTCCCAAATTTTCTGCAGTTGTATTTTTGAAGTTACCTAAATACATTTACAAATTGGAGCAGTTTATATTCAGGTTACGTAGTATCCGCTATACTTTGTCCTTATTCAGGATAGGTTCAAGGTACCTACTTAGTTCAAAATTACCTCTTGCTTACTCATTTTACCATCATAGCACTGTTTCACTCGGAAACTGATAAGGTGTCGCATATGGGTTTTATGGCAACTTACCGGTTATGACAGTCACGTTCGCTGCGTCCATTGTCGTTTCATAAGTGTCCATTGTTTCGTTGTGTTTAGTAGGAATTTCTCTTTTTGTTACATTTTTCTCAGTTTCATTTCCGTCGGGGACGGTATCTTGAGCAATCGTTTCTGTTGATGTGGCATCAAATGATGATTGGTTTCCCTTGAGCGGTTTATCTTCCATGTCATCTAGTTCGTAGGTCACGTTGGTTCCCACATGTCTGCTGTTAGGTATCACGTGGAACTCCAGGGTACGAGGGTACAAAACGCAGTGGTCGTCGACTAACTCCATGGTTTTTTGTAAGAGAACGTAGTTTGCAACGCCAAATATGGCAGCCAAGGAGAAGAGGATCAGGTGCCATACTAAAAAAACAAAAGACGTCTTTTAGACTAACATTAGTCGGACACGGTTCGTTAGGTGCGCTTTTTATGTCAAGACACACCTACTCATTGCGCATTGAATATGCGTCTATAGGTATGGAGTCATAATTATGAAGTCATCCGTCTTGCCTACTTATCTCTAAGTAGGAGTGTTTGAATAAATGACAATAGGGGTCTTAAATTATTATAACTAGATAGACACATTCATCGGCTGTTTACGTGAACTAAAATAAATAGTGAACAAAACTTCCAACACAATTCTGGGGTCATCCATAGCTTTCCTTCTAAATGTCGATTAAGTCATCTTTCACACAAATAAGTAACCTCAACCAAAAACCTACTAAGTAATATTATAAATACGAAAGTTTGTAAGTATGGAGTATGTTACTCTTTCACGTTAAAACTACTGGACATAGGTATTTGGATGAAATTTAACAGTAATATAGTTCAAAGGCACATCCGAGTATCAAGATATTGTTCAAAAACGTAAGCCCACGCGGACGAAGTCGCGGGTAGCCGCTTGTCTTTTCATACGTTTGCTTATCATTTTATCTCCCAAATGTATGTCAAATGCACATTTTATATGGCTTTGGTAAAAATATAAATTTCACAAGTTTCATCTGGATGCCCTCATTCCACGCCGGAGTGTCGTCATTCCAGTGGCGGAATAAACACGAAAAATCCGACGTTTCCTGACCCGAATCCGAATATCGGTTACAGCATTCAACAAAATTAAACTCTTAGCGAAGTTGACTGCCCTGTGGACGCAATGATTAGTGGCTCTGCTGCAGCGCCAAGGGATCTTTGGTTCGATAAGATTCCTACTAAAACACAATTTCGTGCTTAATAAATAAATGTCTTCGTTCTGTTTCTATCTGTAAATATACAGAGTACCTAGGTGCATATTCATGTATGATAAGATTTATAAGATAAGTACTGGGTGGCCGGAAACTTAACGTTAAAAACTAGGTTTCGGACCTAATAGTACTTCTTTTGTATTGTTTGTATGGTCTGGGTGTTTCCTATGCAAATTATGTAAAACACCCCGACATGCAATTTTACAAAATTAGAAACGCTGCAGATACTTTGTTTATATATTACACTAATAGTATAGTTATGTAGCGCTTTTTAAAATTTAAACTTTCTTTGAAAGTACTCCCTGTATTTGGCGGTTATGCTTGTGATTGCGGTTATCAACGTCATCGATCTGATAAGAATTACAAGATTGTAACTCAATGAACACCCTTATCCTCGTATCCAATAGGTAAACCGTTGAGTGCCTTACATTACCGTGGCTTTACAGTGTTGTTATCAGTTTTAAATAATAATATGATAGGGTAGAGGAACCATTAAATGAACGATTAAGCGTTCTTTGTAACTTTGAGCACTATTTTCTCAGCCTTTCCGAGCTGTTTGCACTTGCTGTAATTTTTTTATGTTTTCTAAATATACTCAAGATTCTATTACTTCAATAACATATGCATTTCCTCTAATCTACCAGTTATTAATAAAAAAAAGTTTTTTATAAAACTTTTGCTTTTTGCCCCAAAGATGAACACTGTGCCCTAATTATGAACGTTTTGAACCCAATAGATGAACTATCATTTTAATGGTAACATCTATGGGCTGTATTTTATTTGAATCCTTTAATAAGTAATGAATTAAAAAAGATCTCATGAATAAGTCGTTTAATGTATTATGCATCATAATGTAACACATTAACTAGTAAATCTGTACATCTTAACTGTGTTTTTTTGTGGTTTCTTAAGGAAATTATATACCTGTTAATTTAAACATCACGTATATCATTAAAAAATATTTTTTGTAGGTGTTCACACTCTAATAATGTGTTGGTTAAATGGTTGGTTGGGAAGTTAAATGTCTGAAATTCAACGCTCATTATGTAGTTCAACTTTTGGAGTATCAATTCAAAAGTTGAACAATGAACGGTTTCATACTAAAATGATAAAATAATTGTCGTGAAAATTAACAAAAACCTAAACAATACTATGTTCAACTTTTGGTAGGCGACTTCATAATACTTCTTTCAACTAATTTATACAGTTTGAGCTTACCTTCAAGAATGATTTATAAGGTTTTTGGAGTCTGGAAATATAAGCACTTTCTCCATTAGTTGAACGCCGTTCATTTATTGGATCCAAAGGACAAAATTGGATCCATTACTTGAACAGTTCATTTCTGGAAAAATTTGGTAAATAATGTAAATCTGATACAAAGCAATTGAAACCAACATATCAAGATTTTATTAAAACCGAAACCATACGAATACAGTAGGTGTTACGTGTTTGACGTAACATTATGCTTAAGCGTGGAGACTGCTAACCTTAAGTAGGTTTCCATAGAAAACTGTTTTTTGTCTGGAACAGCTTGCGGAATAGCCGATTGTAAGCGCGTCTGTGACATTTGTGTCAATATTTTAATGGCGTTGGAAAGAAAAAGGGAGACTATATTACAGAAATAAATATTGCCCGAAAGAAAGGAGCAATTATTTTTTATCTGATTATTTCTATCGAATGTTCATCTATTGGGGGTCGTTCATCTTTTGGTTCCACTACCCTAGCATCGCTGACACAGTGGTGAGGTATTAGTGGCTTAACTGTCGACGTTAAACAATGAAATTAACGCATCTATTCGTATTCCGTATTATTGCTTACATAAATATTTCATCAATTTAGCGAATAATAAGAACCGCAAAATATTCCTATTTTAAAGCAAAACTACTTGTGGTTATTTTAATAAAGCTATTTCATGGGCCTTGCTACATTCACCACTTGTAACACACTCGGTTTTCGGTTTGCTTCACACTCCCTCGGCAAAGTGTAGGCTTCTGCGTGTTCCGTTTACTATGACGGCAACATTATCAATGCAAAAATTGTTTGTTTACGCCACAGAATAGTTGTATCTGCTACCGAAATGGTTACGTGTTTTATGTTACTTAACCGGTTTTTTCCCGAGATGCGTGATGAAGAATTTGTGACCAAATAATGACCAAATTCGATAAATGAGGCTACGGGAGTAATTAATCCAATAATACTTTTAATATAGGTGTGATAAATGAATCTTTATTTTAACAAATAATTTATTTCTCTATATTTTTTTTCTATTCATAAAATGTTTACATAGTGTAGCGCTTAGTGTAGGTCAACAGGAAGTTTTATTATGGCTGGCTGGCTTTGCAAAAAAAATACCTGGCGTGAATCTCAGCCATATCGATTTGGATTGAAAATATTTATCTTTTTTCACCCTCGTTGTTAGAAGTCGGACGAGTCATGTTCTGATCGAATTCCCTATACGTACTCGTAGATGATAATATCGTTGATTAGTTAGTCAACACACCAACGCTTCTGACACTGTCGTCCTCAAGAGAGCGTTAATGTAATTAGTAACCTCAGGAGACCCAACACTGAACACTCTACTTTAATGGCTAATGTTAATTTAATCAGTTTAATTTCATTCTCTGTAGTACAAAGGAGTACTTACAAGCTATAGCAATGATAGCGGTTCCGTAAACTATTCATACTTTATAGATAAATGCCTTTTTGTTTGAGTTCTCTTTACCGTTAGCATTTCAGCTCAGATTCACCCACTATACTGAGCATATGCCTCTTCTCTTCCTCTATATCCCTTTTTTTTTCCTCTAAAGACAATCATCAAGAATGTAGAACACGGCTATTTAACTTCATCATTGGATATCACTGAACTAAAATCTAGCTGTAGTTATCCCCGATGCTAACGATGTTTATCATTACCTTGGTCTATTTATTCATTTAATTGGTCTATTTCATTCTGTGGTTGAGGTGATGTGTTCGCGATTTGATCGAGAAATAATGAAATATGTCGACTATACTGACCTTTCCAAGTTTTGAGATGCCTAGCTGCTCGTTCTTCTAACTCGTAGTAGTCGTACAGCAGTACTGTCATCCTCAATATTTTCTTTCTTTGCTTACTTCTCTAATCCATGTTACCCTGAAAACAAATAAATAAAAAGTATTTTTTACCATGTCGTAAGTTTAGGATCAACTTTTTTTGTTGCTTATGCTAAATCTGCTAATGCAAATATGTGCGGGTTCGATTCACAGGACGACCAACTTGTACTTTGCTCGTCCTGTGAATCGAAGGTAAGTAAAGGTATGTTTTGGACATTGAAATATTCAAAAACTTCGCCTGGGATTCGATCACCAATTCACCAAAGGTTGAGCTTAGGTAGCTACAGCATTTGTGGTGGTGATTGTGGTGAGCCCAATGTCGCAGCAGCAATGAAAATTAGAAAACGGTTAGCTGTAAGTCCCAGTCAGTCCTTACTCCGGCGGTCTAAAGCAGTCGTTAAAACAAGTTACGACTAAAAAAAGTCTAATTGAGGTAAGGAACACCTTACATTTGCATTAAGAAAATAGTTATAATGGATGTTAGGTGACGCTTCTTTTGACTTTTACGTGTAGAGTTCAATAGATATTTCTGTATATCCAAAATGATACATCGGATAGGCTAGAATTGGGTATGTGTCCTTGGGCGTTACTCAGACTCAGCTTTAATCACCTTCGATTTATGTCAATTACAGAGAAAGCGTAGCAATTTGAATAGTCGTAATTCATCGGAATTGGGTCGGCAGAGCAGAGGGTGGTTCATGGAGTCTGGCTCCGCTATTGATTCCGCAAGTGCGTGGTGCGGTGCCCGCGGGACTGGGAATAAGTCGTGTGCGATTCGGGTCGGTGACTTCAACAAGCAAATTAATAGAATACAGGATCCGATAAAATGAATTGCTGACGATTAATATTCGAATTATTGAAGTCGGTACATTAACCCGACTTAAAAATTAAAAGAGCTAAGGAGGGCAGTCGTAATACTGAACAGAATTATAGATATGAACAAATGAGACGTAACGCGAGGTTTTGGCTTGGAACCAAAAAAAACAAAAGTACAGGGTTTAGAAAAAAAATAGACGACACAGGTTAGAGGCCTAATCTGAAACTGCATAGATTCTTAATTTGGCCAGGCATTGAATGAGGTGATTTTCGAAAGAGACACCTCTTGTATTTTTACGATATACCGTAGTGTTGTTTTGAGATGATCAAATTCTGCGAAGTTATCTTCAATGTTAAACTAAAGAACAGGTTATTTTGACTTCTATCTGTTATGTTAAACCTTTTTTTGCATGCTCCAAGATACGATGGAGAATGAATACTGAACACCCACATGTGGTTAATTTGATGCGACCCACGCAAATGTAAGAAACCAAAATACATTGCTCAACATATTGATAAATATATGTATCCTTTTAAGTACTTTTAATGACAACGTACTTTAATAATTAACACATCTATCAGGCGTGGCTTGCTTCGTCCGTAGTCGTAGTGCGGAGAGCCCCAACGACAACGATATTTATTTATTTATTTAATTTAATTCCATTAGATGTGACTTAGCATCTAAAAAAGGTAGGTACTACAAAATTCACATGCACCTTGACAGGTACAGTAATGTGGGAGATAGGTATTCATTCAATGTGATGCTGTGCTTTTCGACGACCCCTTTAGAGCAGTGCTTACAATCGCTGCTTTGAGACGCAAATGGAGTTTGATTCCCGCACTATCATAACATCAACTGTGCAGTTGATGTTTGTGATGAAAACCTATTTGTTGCTAGGTCTGATTGTTTGTGGTGCCTGTAATTTGCGTTTCCATTTTACAAGGTAAAACTTTGCTTTGGGACCAGCGCAATGATGTCTCATATTTTTAAGTAGGTATTTCAAAACACAATTACCGACAACTATCACCATAGTAAATTAAACGTACGTTACATGCGTACAATGAACCGCACTCGAGCATAAACATCCAATATAAGCTGAGCTCTCTTTCCTATGAAATCAAATACCTACTACGGAAGGACACAGTTTGTTTAAGCGGAGCCGCACTGTGCGCACCTACAGACATGCACACTGAGTTCGACAATTGAAAGCATTTAACATTGTACTAAAAGAATAACGCGGCGTGGTAGGTAATATTATTAACAAAAAGTCTAGACGTCTCAAATCAGTAGGTATTTAGACCCGTTATATTTCGCTCACAAACTCATCATGACTGGCCATCATAGCGGCATGCTTGAGTTTCCTGATGGTTTCTATGGGGAGAGAAAGAGACATGTGTTCTCCTTTCCTGTGTCTTGTCCTCCCTAGCCTATCGTGAGTTCCCTTCATTTGCCAGTCATGACTGAATTATCAGATACCATTCTTCAAGTGTCAGCCTGTTAGAAGCAGTTCCTACCAGGCGACAAGCGTGCTGGCACTAACTATTAAAAAAGTAAATCCGTGCCAACAGAACCTCGTTAAAACACTGAACCAAACTGGGGCTAAAAAGAGAAAAAATGTTAATAGGGTAGCCGAACCTAACAGCGAAATTGAGCCTATCTGTCTTATCATATTGAGAAAGAGGAAAAAAACATACCATTTAATGGAAAAAAAGCTTAGTACGTCACAGAACATTAACTTACTTAATGATCACATTGTAAATATCTTGAAACTTGACCAATATTTACTATTTACACCTACGTGCCTGCCTTTACGGTGCACGACATAAATGACATCATAACAAGTACGTGTGTGTGAACATTAAAGATAGTTATCATATTTCAACTCATCATTTGAATATTGAAATTTCTTATTATAAGTATTTTTAAATTGTCCTATACTGAGCCGAAATTAAAGGATTTCCTTTCTGAAAAACAGAAAATCTAAAACAATGTAATTTAGGGTCAAACCCCTCCTTGCCCTCTAAGCTTCAATGGCTTTGGGACCACGCAGCTACCTACGGTCTCTTTTTGAAAATACTACCTACATATATTACTGTTAGCAAACATATATTACATACATACATGATCGGCCTATATACGTCCCACTGCTGGGCACAGGCCTCACCTCAACTATGAGGTGGAACAAGCCATACTCCAGCACAAACATATATTATTAACATTAAATTATGATAGATTTTACTTTGAAAATTTCGGTATTATAGTTAGCATTTGAACGAAAGCACTTGAAGCTTTAGGATCGGAGTTTTTGCGGAATTGGTACCCTGGCTGAAATACTAAAGCCAATCTTTTAATTCGCCGTCATTATAAATCTTCAGAGTTTATTTTGGTCCGAACAAAAGTCCCATGAATAAAAATTAAATTACATTAAACCTTCCGTCTGTTATGATGATGGTTTTGAAGCCACAGCTTGGCCCGTTGCCAAAACTCAAACGCATGCTCTAATTTCTGTCTAGGTAAATGCCTGCCATTCGGACTAGATTCCTGATTCATACACACGATTTATGACTATGGAAAGCCCAGCTCGTAAATTATGTTTATGGTTTCTAAGTCCAAAATATCTGTTTTTCTCTTGACATACCTACTTATTAATAATTGTTGCTTAATGCCGTTAACTCCATTGCGTCACTGTTTACTCAAAAAAAGGTAAACGCACATATCATCACCACCCTGTTATATTTAGGGCATGTTATGTTACGCACAAGTGAAAACACCCTTAAATCAATCAGTTTGTCAAGTGGGTACTTAATGTTAAGTAATTTAATTTATTTATTGCAACAGAATACTTGACACATTTAGTGTTGTTTAATAACTTTGGTCAAAACTATTCAACTAAATGGTGACGATGAGTGTAAGAAGTACTAGTCGAAGTACTAGATAGCTTGTAACCAGTACACAAATTCAAGAGTAGGTAGATATTCTAAAATTTGCGAGCCATTTTTCTTCACATGTTCAGTCGTTTTTAAACAACATTTGGAAACTTTAGTACCTAGGAATCAGTAGGATGGCGGCGACTGAAACTAAGGCCAAGAACCTTGTCTTCTGTACATATCATAAAGACAGTAAAAAAACATCAAGTTACAAAAACGCAATAGACACGTGTAAATATAATCCTCCAATGGGATCGCTTAACAATTGCAGCGTTTGTGATTGTGAGTTGGCTATCTAGTGATATTATCAAATGCATAATATGATTAAGTAGGTATCCAAATGGTGACGAGTTGATTAGCTACTTTTCGTCGAGACGTGTAATCTCGTTGGGAATGACGCAACGCGCTCATTTTACATTCGGTTTTTTATAGCGCTACGCGGCTTGCTTGTGGAATAATGCTATTAGCTACCTGCATTGTTGGTGTTTCTCGAGCGGTTCTAAATAACATCATTACAAGAAATAGTCGAGTAGCAAATATTTTTTCTTAGATTTATTGCTTTGATAAAATTCTTCCTCTCTTTTTCTACGAACAACAACAAAGTTGACTATTAACTAAGTTCAGTAATGTAAGTAAGCGCTTTTAGATATTGTTTGCAGGTAGGTACTTTTGAGAAAGAAAGGCTCTGACGATATCTTACTAGACCTTGACGCGCTATCTATTTAACAGCTGTTTTGCACTTAGAGGCCTAAAGTGCACCAAACGAAGTATCTTGTTTAATAATTAATATCCCAATCTTAGGTATATTAACCTATTTTAATGCGTTACTCCTTCAATGAGAAGCTTTGTTCGGTTATAAAGTCCTCTAAGGTCAAGGATAAACGGTCGAGGACGACTGCCCACAGTAGCACCATCAAGATTAAAATTTAAACGCTTAAACAATCGGACGTTTGAGAATGGATGGTAAGTACGCTCACCACAAAGGCTATATTAGATGTAACGCATTGCGGATTATTTTCATTTAAGTTAGTTTAAAGTTTATAAAGGTACAATATAGTAGATGGTTTGTACCTGGTTTGATGAAATAGTTGATTAATTTTACTATATTTATTCATGACACAGCTCCAGTTACATTTTTCCAACAGGCGCGAAAACAAATAGCTGAAAAAAGCCAAAGAAAGCAGTAATTACTTTTTGAACTATTCTACGAAAAATGGGCAAATATTTCAGAGATACAGGGAAAACTACTTAACTGGTTTTATGCAAAAACCCTTGAAAGAGGGCATACTTATGTGTTTTTTTACTGTTTGTTTTGTCAAACTAGAAGTTGAAAGTGGGTACTCAACTACATTTCTTAGTAAAACGAAACTTAACAACGAAGTGTGCTTTAGTCATGTTGTTTCTAGCTACTATATTGTCATGATTTAAAAATCTGGAAGCTGGGAAGAAGTGTTTTTAAAAATAAGCATACCTTTACATCAGTGCCATCAAACGATGCAGCAACAATGTGTGTTTGTGGTGATAACAAAAACCGGTTGAAACATTCACATTTTCATTGATAAAGTCTATTTCTGTTATCGTTACACACACTAGAGATGGTTATCAGATCGACGAGCTTATCACACGTCTACACCACAACGCATGTCGCGATGACTGACACGGCTTAGCTATAGACACAAATTCGGCTCGCGCATTTTGATTCGGTCTTCGTAGTACAGGAAAATAGCTAGGAGGAAAAGAGATGGAAGGAAAACAACATACCATTGGCGTATA
Organism: Udea ferrugalis; assembly: GCA_950022985.1. Classification (NCBI taxonomy): domain Eukaryota; kingdom Metazoa; phylum Arthropoda; class Insecta; order Lepidoptera; family Crambidae; genus Udea; species Udea ferrugalis. Next base: position 8,993,939 of record OX465533.1, read on the forward strand.
ATGGAACGGGACAGATATGTTTCTTGAGTTTCCTTAGGTTAGCTTTGAGCTTTCCTCGGAATATGACGTAACTGCATGATGTCATGGCAACGCGAACGGAGCCATTTTGCTATTTTGTTTGAGTTTTAGCGGGCTTTCTGTAACTAATTTCATTATTCTCTCGTTAAAAAGATTTTACTGCTTGTATCTAAGTAGTAACTAACCAACTGAACTTTGTGTATATCATTGACAGATTTACAGTTTTATAAAATGTTTAGGTAAGACATCCGTTTACGTTTAAAAATTATTTGCAGAGACCAATAATGGCACTGTGTCCCAATTATGTAGACTTACCTTCTTAATTTTTCAAAAGTATATTTTGAATTAAAAAATGTTAGCTGAAAAAAAAAGACCATTTAAACATATTTTTTTAAAGTGCCCGTGGCTCATTTCTTACAGGATATCGGCTACGATCGCCGTTGTAAAGCAAAGCACGCCAGGTCGTGAAGAGGATGGGTGAGCAACCCGAACAAAATTGTACTTCGGAAGGCACGTCAAGCAGTTGGTCCCGTCAGATGTCGCTAGATGTAAGTCCTTCCTTACCCAGTTTCGGTTGGCGCCAAAATATCACCCTCCTCTTCCTTCGTGGTGAGTTATCCTTATAATTCAATTCTTTGCGGCTTTGGTAGTTTGAGAGAAAAGAACCAATATTTTTTTTTAAATTATTTACATACCTACAAAATGAGGGTAACTACTAATTCAAAGTGAAGCGTATTTGTGATTGAAGAAAGTGATGTTAGCCGGAATGCCACCCCAGATTTGACATTAAGGTTTATCACAAAACTTATCAATCCGCACTGAGCCCGTGTGTAGGTATGGCTTGCATCATCTCCACATAGTTGAGCTTGAGACACGGTGTTGAGACGAGGGTCCCTGTAGTGCGCAATAGCACCCATATATGTTGTTTCATTCATCGTTTGAATAATGATGATTATGCTTTTGTACCTACTTAATTTAAAAATGGTGTCTTCCTTCAAATAGTTATAGTTACCGGCAAACATCTTGAGCAAATGACCTTGACTGCGCAGAACCGAATTTTAGGTGTCATGGGCGGTGAAGGCGGGGCGCGACGGCGGGGGGCATCGTATCGAGCGCGTTATTGGTAGATCAGTGTCTACGTCACGCTGTCTTCCCAAATACACTTTCGTGCAGTGAAAAGTACCTTCGTTGTTGTTGTTGACGTTTTATTTGTTATAATTTTTTGTTGACTTTGTTGTTATTCTTATTGTTACTATTGTTGCGATTCTAAGGGGTGTTTTAAAATGAATAATATGCCGCGACAACCTAATGTGGTATTAAAACGACAAGTCAGAAAATTAGACACGATTCGTCACACAAACATTTTGTCCGTACCGGAATTCGAACCCAGGACCTTTGGGCTAGTAGACCTTGCCAACGGGCCACGCAGGTTGTCAAAATATATACCCGAATAAATATGAGCATTTCACAGTTAAAAAAGAGTATCTATTTTTTTGCACGTAAGTGTACAATGCGCCAACTTTCCCCCACTACGACTGCAAATGCTCAAGATGTTTGCCGGGTACTGTAGCTGTTATGAAAAAAGTTAACATCGGTCAGAGCGCAAGGATAAAAAAATTAAACAATCAAATTTTGTATTCAGTTTTTATTATATTTTTAAAGTGCATTAGGTATTTGGACCCTGTGGAGGTTTGGGTATCAAGGAATACATATCAATATTTTCACAAAGCCCTACAATTATTTATTTTAACAAAGTATCATTTTTTAAAGCTAAGTCAGTGATATACAATCAGCTTCAAAAATTAATCCTAAATAATATTAAACATTTATTAAGAAGACTTGCACATTTTTTTTTATCAGTGCATGGAATTGAATCAATATTTCGGGTAATTAAATGGTTTTTATCCTTTTACGAAAACAAAAAGAGGAAGATACGTTACGGTTTCGATCAGCCTTCGCGAATTCGAAAACTGGAACATAACAATAACGTATGAATAACATGTACGAAAACGAGTACCTAGCTGTCATATTGGCTTAAGACCAGGTCCATTAGACCTGCTTTTGACCGGCCACTTTTAGTACGCAGGTTTTTTCAGCTTCTTTTTGCTGTATCCAAGTTTACATCTAGAATTGTAGTATGCTATTAGACTGTGACAGTATGGTGACAGTTCATTAATTTTGACAACCAACAAATTCATAGATTATTTCCTGTTTGCCAGGTAGGTAGATGCAAAATCAAGGAACAATTTGAAATACCTATTTAATCTACTAGGTACTTAAGGCGGAGACAAATCCAAAAAAACAACACCATGACGGTTCTCGAATTCATAAGTGCTCGAGTAAACCTGACTTTCTTTATTAAAGGTATAAAAAGAAGATAATACCTACATGTATTTTCTACACATTTATGCTAACATAAAGACAGTGGTAAATTAAATGTAGATGGTACCTAATTTGTTTCCAAATCTATTCTAATCTTTCTAATCCTAGCGTAAAAGTAAAAAAAGGTTAAATATTAGGTATTACGAAAGCTTTTGAAGCAAGATCTACAAATATATTTGAGGACAAAAAGTTTTCACAGACATATTTTTTCACATAATTTCAGGCTTTATTAAATCTAAAACTAAACTTCAGTTGCCTGCTTCCTCACACGAAATGTGATTCGGTCGTACGAGTACCTCTTTGCGTCTCTCGTTGAGAAGTCAGAGGGACACGAGGCTCACAGATTGCCAACTGCCAACCATTTATTGGCTGTAGTTGTGAGTATTACATAGCATTGTATATTTTTGCTATAATAACGTAACACATGACGCTCGCACATCTCCTCGAACGATAGATTTAGGTGTGATTACGGCATAAAACATCGATGGGCAAGAAGAATGCTCATGAGTAACCGTAGCGAAACTTCTAATATACTTAATGGTCTTATTGGGTCACAGACATCGGAAGTCTCATTCAATATTTAAAACCTAAACTTATTTTACTACATGTTTTCCACCAACCAATTCTTTTCTTTTCACAACTCATATCAATCACATCACTTTTAAGCCTCACCATTCGCTCGTTCGTTAATATTTTAACATTTCGATTAATACCAATTCCTTCAACTCGAATAATAATCAGACACAAGTTGATGAATTATAAAAGCAGTCTTATCCGTAAAAAAAAATTAGGCATCTATCAGCAAAATACATAAGGTCTGATACAGATGGGGCATCTGTCCGTTGCTGCGAGGCACCTTCGCAGGCAGTCGGCGTGGAAGAAGTGCGCGCAGGGCGTGACGCGGGCGGATCTCATGGTGCCGAGGCACACCGCACACACGTCTTCAAGTGTGGCCAGCTCCTCCACCGTCGCGCGGCGGAACCTGGCCAGTGATCCCTTCGCCTCATTAAGCTTTACTAGAGCCTCCCCGAGCCGGTGACGCCCGTGAACAAACACACAAATGTACATGACGAGCACGGCCAGCCTCCAGCGCTCACACCACCCCAGCGCAGGAACCAAAGGCACTGCTAAAGCTGTAGTGATGCCGCGTGCCCACACTCCGAAATACATCACTTCCATCCCTTCTAGTTTTTCAAACTTCATAGCTGTGAGAGCAATGGGCCATAACTCTAGGAAGGTCTTCTCGGTGAGCAGGTAGTATACGCCAGTGACGACTGTGTACAGTATCGTCGGGCGGTAATGCTCCAAGCCTTGCTCCAGGCCGAGGGTGAGGAGGATGAAGGTGATGGTTACGATGAAGGTGACGGCCTTGGTCCATTCCAGCACGATCTTGGTGGCGGACATGGCGAGGTGCTTGACGCGCGAGTGGCGGGTCACGTTGACGTACGGCGACCAGTCCTCCTTGGTGCATATCTCGCGCACGTAGCTGACAGAGTAAGTTATCACGTTGTAAAACATCAGTGAGTAGAGTGAAGTGAGCCTGCCTTTGCCCTGAGTGACGAACAGCCGATCACACGCGGTGAAGATTAACAACTGGAAATGATTAAAGAGGTTTGAGTATACAAATAGGAAATTTTGCTATACATATTATTGTTTGAGATACTCAAACCATCAATCCTTAAATAGTTTTGTGAAATTGATTAATCACTATATCAAAATACATTGGCGCCCAACGTGGGGCTGGATGTTTATAGAAAAACAACATTGTTTACTCAAAGTAAGAGGTTTTTGTTCTAACATGCAAAAATAAATAGGTACTTAGGAAAATGGTAACATAAGTACCTGACTGATCATTGTTGAGAGATTGTTCATCTGCAGAAAGAGACCCTCAGCGCGCTCTAGGGGCCTGTAGACAGCTCTGAGCACGCCCAGCATGCGTGCTACAGGGGCCCGCAATCGATTGACAGTTCCTGAAAAAAAAGAAATAAACATTTTATAAAATTAAATTCCAAATCTAAAGATCGTTTGTCCATTTGCGCTAGCGGGTCTTCGAAAGAGCGTGTTTTGCTGCCCGACATCCTAGCTTGTTGGGGGATATTTTGTTGCAACCCGAGCGTGGGGTTTCTTATTGTGACTTACTAGCGGCCACACGCGACTTCGTCCGCGTGGAATAAACTTAAAAAAATTACAGCCTATGTGCTCTTCAGATGTAAAAGTAACATTATTGTAAAGTTTCATCAAAATTCATTCAGTAGTTTTCACGTGAAAGAGCAACACGGCACATCCACACTAGAAACTTTCGCATTTATAATATTAGGATTTGGTGTTTGCGATGGCTTCTCAGATTGAATGGTCAAAAATATTCAAAGCTCAAAATGTCTCGTAGTGACTGCGGTTAGCGACGGGGATTTCAAGGGTCATAGCTTGTCACAACTTATTGTCCATAACTTCTCAAGTTTTCCGTTTCATAGCGCTTTATCTCATTTGCATAGTATTTTTTGTATTTCAAGTAAAAATGACGTGGACGGTTCATTCAAAATATGACCAACACGTTTTTAAATATTTATTCATAACCTACTGATTCCTATGAGTTCATTTAATCGTAAGAATAGTACATTATGGTACAAGTGTGTAATGTTGGTGATTACCGCTGAGGCGCCATTGAGACCCGAGCCGTAGGCGAGGGTCTTAAGAGAGCCGAGGACGGTAATCATCAATACACACGTGTATCATACGATGTTTTTCAACACAATTGTGAAGAAAATAATGTTAGAAACTCATTTTATTCAGTAAATAAAAAGTTGATTTTATATACTACCTGCTCGTCAATGGCACATTATGTGTCATGTAAATCTTTCCTAAAGTAAGTCATAAAGTGATTTGAATTTGGAATGCAAGGCCGTGTAGTCAAAAATGTTTAGGTGGAATGAGATTTTATTCTCAGGTAGGCTGTATGTTATCGTTTTCTTTGCATATTAAAAAAAAGAAAAACATGAAAGCTTTTTACCAAAGACTATTCATTCGAATGTCGAACTGGCCACTAATAAAATACCTAGACTAGGAGCATTCTTGTAATGTTATTGTCTTAAAAAATAAACGACAGAAAAAAGAAAAAAGGCGCCAACCGCTCAAATAGCTATGTTGATAAATTTAATTACCTTTGCACATACTTTATGTTTTCCTTATTCATTCTTATTCTAATTTTAAATAAATATTTTTACTTTTATTATTAAACACGATCTTTTTTGTATCGAACCTTTTTTTTTTCAAAGCAATTCAATTCAACCAATAAAAAAAAACTCTCACAAGTGAGAGAGTTTTTTTTAATTAGTAATGAAAAAGTCACAGTTTGATTATAGGTGTCATTATGTGCCTAATTGCAGTGAAATAAGAGCCACTTTATGAGCAAGTGTGTTGAAAAAAGCTTTTGGCTATATTGAATGGACGTGTATTTTGTTTTAAAAAGAATACACATAGGTATTATAATAAGATAAGATATACATATTTTATTGCACACAACACGCAAAAATTGAAACAATACAAGTTTTAAAATGTTGAGACAATTAAGGCGGCTTTATCGCAAAAAGCGATCTCTTCCAGACAACCTTCAGGTAGGATAACAAAAAAGACAGTTGCGGTCGTGCAAGATAAATTTGAATAAAATTGATACTACGATACGATATGATAGATCTAAGCAGGTATTTGGTACATAGCACGAAGAACTGATGGCCGCTGTGGCCGAAAGGTTCTAGAATGGAGAACATTTGATGGCAAAACCTGATAAAGACCGCTGGGTTTCGATGGATGCAGGCCGCCTGCGCACGGCCGCTCTGGAAATCTATAGGCAGGCCTATGTTCAGAGGTGGCCGTCGTGTCACTGTTGATGATGATGATTGCTTTTCAAATTAGGAATATCATTTAAAGCAAATGTAAGGCAAATCATAATAATTGGCTGTTGCCGCTGTAGGTTAATTTGTGGAAGATTTTCTTCAACAGAAACTGGTATATTTTGAGAAACGCGTTATTCTATCATATGCATAGCATTCATAATTTTTCAGAAGCAAGGTAGTTTGTTTTCAACGAATGCCTATATAACCATTTTGTTTCTTTTTGTTTCAGGAAAATGGTTCCTTTTGCATGGTGCGGTCCTGGTCAATTCTGCCATGTTCGATTGTCACAGCGACTGCTTCTCGAAGATTTTCTTAAGAGAAATGTTTGGTATAAAAGGGGCAGCCTACCCCAAGGGAAATCAGTTCAGAGCAGCTCACCACCAGTGGACGTTAACAACTTGTCTATACAACGGCTCTGGTAAGCTAATAAAGCTATGCTAAGTTACATTTACTTTAAACTTTAGATCTGAGTATGTTAGGAACATTTTATTGCATGCGGTAAACTTATGTGAAGAGCTTTACTCTATAGGGTCATAGGGTTGAAAAGGCAAAAGGGAAAAACAGGTCTGAATCCTTTTTTCTCGCCGTCTTGAATATCGGACTCCTACCGACTTAAATCCCGCTGTACCTACTCGACTTCTACACTTTAAACCAAGTGATCCTAGCTGTACTCATTTCTAGAATGAATTGAGGTTTCCTGAGATTAAAATTATGGAATTAAGTACGTCCGGTCGGCATTGGATTGAGAAAAAGCGGTGCCCATAGCTTAAACATTGAAGAGGCCCTTGGTTTACTAAGTCAGTGCCTTCAGTCGAAGAGATTTGCGAGTTGTTCTATTATGGCCTAGTTTTTTAAGCTCTTTCTTTTATAACCATCAAGATATTAAAAGAGCGGCTCTGTGGGTTTATGACGTAAAACACCGGGGCCGTTGGGACTCTAGCTCCAGAACCAATTAACATAAAGAAATAGCGGCCGCCCGCGACTTCGTCCGCGTGGACTTAGGTTTTTTTTATATGTCTTTATAAATTGTAGCCTATGTCCAATTCCGATACATAAGCGATATTATTGTAAAGTTTCATTAAAATCCCTCCAGTACAAACACCACATACAAACTTTCTCATTTATAATATTAGTAGGATGTAAGCTAGCTATAGGTACAAGACTGATCCAGCATTGCGCAATATTCGGACTCTTGTTATAAACCTCAAAACAAACTCTGGTCGTAAAAAGCAAAGTCGATTCTTCACCTCCGTCATAACATGTTGACGTGATGATTTCAGTGAATCCCAAAGGCGTATTTATTGACATACAGCACATATGCACCAAAAAGCTTTTATTTTTATCCATGCAAATAAAAGTCAGTGGGATTTACGATAGCAATTTATGTGTATTTTCAATGCGCATGTTTTCTTAGTGCGATCAAAATACATCATTTACCAAACCACAACATTTCTGCTAATTACTGTCGTTCTAACGTAAAGTTTTGAGCTAATTTGATGCTAAACCTTTAGTCAGTCTCACAATGCAAGAGTGTAAAGTGGTTTTGCTATTGTCTGTCTGAGCATTCTTCTTTCTTTGTACCTACAGGAATATATGTATTTACACTCGTCAAGCTGTACACTCTATATGCCAAACAACCTAAGTTTAAATTAAATGATTTAATGGATTTTCAACACATAGGTACCTACATAGCTACTTTTGTTAAAGAAGCCTTGATGTTTGTTGTCTTAAATCTCACCTCCTCAAAGCCCCGCAACAAAAACAGACGATCTTAAATCGATCAATTCTAATTCGAGTATTCCTTCGGCACGCCGAGTTGTTTTCGAGTTATTAGTCCGACAACAAACCTAAAATACCCTGGAGGTGTGAGAGTTCGCGTACCAAACCATGTGCCGAGACGAGAACCGACGCGACGCAGAAAAGAAAAGTGTTTGACGCACGAGGTCTGGCGCAGGGCCAGCTTCCGCCGGCCCATTCAGCTCGGCTTCGACAATGACCCAACTTCCACGCAAATCTTATAGGTATTTTTATAAATAAACAACGTACGGGATATAGCCACGCGCCAAAGTCAGACTCGGATGTTTTTCCTACAAATATACGAGCGTACAGATAAAGCTTATTAGAATGACGCATCTTAATTTTATCAGACGCCACTAAATTGTCAGAACATGACAAAAAATAATCCGGTTCGAAGGACCAGACCTTAAGAAACGTGGTGGACATTGGGACATACTCGTATACTAATTGGATGCGATATTAACTTTTGAAAAATGACAACCTCTTTTCCTCCTAAAATGACTAATCCGTGCACGATCCAAATCGGTGAATCATACATGAAAATATTTCAGAGAAAATGGGCGGATGTCTGGGAAACTTTTGAGACGAAACTTATTATTTTATTGCACTAATTATCTAAGTATTCAATATTTTCATGCACGTAGGTTTCAGCATTGTCAAGGAAACATAAAGCCCGAGAGGTTATGTTTGTGAAGGGTCCAAACATAAGATCCTCTGCCCTTGCTAGATAGATACTGTGTGTTAGCTGGTATGGTCTGCCGGCAGTCCTAAACACATGGATTTAACAGTAAATGTCTGTTTTTTATAAATTCTTCACATGGTATAAGTATAGTAGATATGTGAACATGCAATGTTACGGTCAGCAGCGGTGCAGACACTGTCCGCACTTTCGCGAAGCTTCGTAGGTATTGAAATTCTGGTGAGCTTGTGAACGTGGCACAAATTTGATTGCAGGTAGTTTCGAAATCGTTACAGAATAGAATCGTGTACCTATTAAGTAGTTAGGCTGAGTAAAGCTTACACGAAGCACGGAGCGTGCACGAAGCACACGATCTATGCACAACCTTATGTATCGAAAGATAATTTTCTTTTAATTCCAAATTATTATTTTTTAACACGGGAAGCGTCGATATTTTGTACTCATCGTTTATTTTTGTTTAAAATATTATATATATTTTGTACCAACTGATAAAAACCTACGCAGGTGCGCTTTGCCAGTCTTGTGATTCTTGCTTGTCAACATTAGACGATGATGTTGTAATGTTTAGAGAAAAAAAAACTTGCGTCACGATACTTGTTGTACCATTGTTTGTGTGGCGGATTCTGTTTATCAACCTCAATTACAGGTTTTGTGTTTCAATATCCGAATATTCTAATCTCAGGAACTATACCCATTCGATTAGGTAGATTTGATTAGTTTTTTTGTGTTGGATAGTCCATGTATCGAGGTAGGCTGTGAAATCACGCTACCTACGAACTTTAAGAGCGGAGCATCAATGAAATCAGTAGCAAAATCAGTCATTTGAAAAAAAGGCTTTTACCGCTTTGACAGCCGGTTGTTTTTTGATTTGATTGGTTAACCAATATGTATTGTATCATTATTCGTTTCTTCAACATTTAGCTTTACATTTTGCTCTTGTTGGACTGCTAACAACTAAGTATTGACTAAATTTTGAATCAAATCTAATTAAATGAATGAATTGAATGGCTACTGTGCCCACAACAAAAATACAATGAAGGTGTGAAAGACTGCCTAGTGAGCTGTTTTCGTGTCGGGCGAGAAAGACGCAGAAAAATTGTTTTGAGGCGAAAACACGATGAACAACAAGCTATACGTAAATATTTTGAACCCAAAAGAAGTTGGTGCTAGCTGCCAAGGTTGATGGGGCCTAGGAAATCATTCTCTTAACAGATACCGACCTACGAAAAGATTAATACATTTGTTGAGCTTCCGACTTTTACAGCTTAACCGGATTGTAGGAGGACTCTTAACCCTAATAGTTAAATTAACGTACCTAAGGGTGTAACCTAACGTGCCCAGAAGGGGTGTAAGGATCCCGGCTTTGGGCCAAAATAACTCTGGATTTTGCGATTTTTACGGGTTTGCTCGGAGGCTAACACTGTACGTGTTTGTGTTACGTGGCATATAGGTAAAACGTTTTTCATTTACTACGGAAATGCATAAAGTACCTCCTCATGCTTAGATACATTGATAAATAAGCCCTATCAAACTTACTTCTAGCTGCTTTAGCTACAGCAGGGTACCACCTCGCTGGGTACTTGTAGTTGGCCGAAATGAGGACCGGCACGACGAGACAGGTGTAGGCTGCCATCAGCCAGGCGCCGCCCAGCGCCACCAGCAGCCCTCGCGGCGCCCAGTACGGCAGCAGGAAGACCAGGGATAGAAGCCATACTGCAAAAAAAAACTTTGCTAGTAATGTCATGTACGGATAGCGCACCAGTTAAATGGGGTCAGTGCCTCAGGTAAAGAGCGGTAGCATCTACCCCCGCAACCTCAAGTAGTGCTGGATCCTTGATACCGCAGTTGACTACACTGTATGTGCATGCATTTCCTCAAAAACTCAAATAGATAGAATAAATATGTCTCAACTTTTTCAAGAACTAAATATAAGTAATGTATGCGCTAAACTCCTATATAGACCCTTTCAGTTATTACGGAAGCATACAATACATATGACCTCAAACTTGTTAATTACTATATTAATAACACTTTAAGGCCATTTGTTATCCATAAATCACATTGGAGAGCAATAAACAGCTGGAGTCAACGTACTGAAGTTTATAAAAAGAGCCACAAACAGTCCTCTGTGGAGCTGAAAAATAGCTATTATTACTTTAATGTTCCAAAGCTTTTCCTTTTTCATGTCAGTAGCTATCGAAACAGGCATAACTACGAACATTGTAGGTAAAACATTTGTTTTTATTAATCTATTTTGTCCCACTGCTGAGCAAAGGTCCCTCCCAATTTTCTCCTTAGGTCTCTATCCTGTGCTAGGCTAAGCCAGTCCTCGCTATGGTACTGCAAATCGTCACACCACGATTTTCTTGGCCTTCCCTGCTCCGAAATCCGTTTGTGGGCTGCCAGAGGGTTTCCATTTGAATTATACATAATGATGTAAAAACCAAACATTAAGAATGAGTGAAAATGGGCGTTCCCCTTGTATTCTACGAAACGATAGTTTCGAATCTTATGCCTAAGGCAGCCTACAGACGGATTACGTTGCAGGAGAATAACTAGAGAAAGGTTGACAAACAATTTGAAACACTTAGGGAAGTCTGTCGCAGGACGAGACATTCTGGAGGGAGTTGGTAGACAGGACCGAATATACAGGATGATCAAAGAGGGGAAGTCAGAAATTATGAGAGACAGACAAATCTTTTCTTAGGGGCCATGGCTTCGATTTTTTATTTATTAATATTGGCAGTCGATCATTTTTTAAATCTCTCATACACAACCGGGAATCGAACCTGTTGTCTTGAAAAAAAAGTCTTCCTGTATTATTATGTCGTCTCGTAGTGTCGTTTATGAGGATCAAATTCTTCGAAGTAACATCATTAGAGATACTTATAAGATTGAAAAAAAGTTTGAATGCATTGGCATCGATTCCATTCTAAAATCGAAGCCATGGTACCTACCTATGAACAGATTTGGCTATCACTCATAGTTTCTGACTTCTCCCTACTCACCCATTTGGATAGATCACCCTGTATAAGAGAGACCCACTCACTGACTAGTCAGTTAAGTACCTACTCGTAATTGTAACGCTTTAAACCTCGTAATACCAATCTACTTCATGAAAATTCAGATAAATAGATTGGTACCTCTGTAATAATAACTCTCAAAATTTTCGGAACGAATTACCTATTTAAGTTTCAAGTATAGTAACTGTTAATATTTATTTGAAGACCCTAACACACATTTAGTTAGGCTATATCCAATAATAGAAACACAAGACATACGAGTCGCGACAGACGAGTTCCGGAAGTAAACAAATGATTGAAACCAACAAAGGTCGTTTCCTGTCGCACACCCAAACAAAATAGTTTACACATGTAAAATAATGCACGCGCGCTAAATCTGTGTGGAAATGCCTTGAATTATGTCATTTATTTTGAGAAAATACTTATTCGCCCTTGATCTCATTTCGCTTCGTTGTTTCGTAAATGTTTACATACAAAATCACGGAACGGGACTGAACTCCTAGGTGAAAACGAGACCTGCTTTTTTGTATTTCGTGCCATAGCTCCCGAAAGGTTATTTAATGTTTAAAAACAGGATAAAGTTACATTTTCCTTGTTTGCGATAATTTGTTTCACCCATTGCACCGAGATTAGTAGTAACCAAATTATTATTAGACGATGTTTATCAAAGCATGTTAAAGATCGCAAGTAAACATATTATTTACATGCTACATTACAATTCCTATTTAAACAACATGTGACTCACCCCAGCATTCTCATAAACAATAAAAATTGCACGCAAAAAATTACCGAATTAAAAACATTCACAAGTTGTTTGATTTGCGAGAAGAATCTTGACCTGAATGCTTTTGTTTTTATAGTTCTTGTGGCATGTTGTATACAGCATTTCATTGTAACGCAAATCAGTCTTTGTTGTTCTATTGTGCTACACCAAATAAATGAAAAAGTAAACTTTCTAAGATCACGTACCGATATTAGCAATTTTATCCTCTGATTTCATGGTTGGAATCTTCGAGAAGGAATCACTCCTTATGCGTCCACGCACTCTAGAAATCATGCCCATTTTCACTTCCTGAAGTTAATTAAATAATCAAAGTCAACACACGAGCAAAGTAAGCACGAACACTTTACAAAAGTTTGCGAATTAAATACAGCACTGTTCAAGACACTTCTGACTCTGTTGAAGCGTTTGACGTGAATGCGCATATCGCGGGCGGATTGCTTGGGCGGGCGGCAGCGCATGCGCACACACATCAACACTTCTAAATTAATTTAGGCAAAGCTTTCTATTCACTTCAGCATCCAAAGCTCCTTACGCACCCCGTCTGTTCACAAGCGCCTTACAACCACAGCAATGCTTCCGGAACCATCTTTAAAATCACCTACCGAGCAAATCTTAAATCAAGACTTCAGTCCACATTGCAATGACGCTTTATTTTTAAATTCAATTCCATGTCAGTGACTTGTGAAATGGAAACATTATTTATTTTATTATGATTCAGTGTTCGTACACACAATCAACATACGTATGGATTGCCTAGTTGGCACATGATGTTTTGGGTAGGGTAGGTAGGTACTTGTTATCACTTCTCGCTAAAACAATATTGTTTGATTTAAAAACATTGCAAATCTCTTAGGTAGTCTTGCCAAATACGAATTGGTTAACTCAACAAATATAACTATAGTATCTAAAATCACTAGGTTTTTGAAAGTTTTTAACTTGTATAAACGAACCTAATCGCAACAAAGTAAGTAGGAACAGTCACCGGATAAAATGTCTCGTGATTTCTAGTGTCACGTGAATCAGTTCTTCCACGGAAACTGTACGACATTTATACAAAACAAACATATTAATGTAGGTGTAGACGTTTATTCATCAGTTTAAAACCATCTGGTTCAGAAATATAATATGATGTCAAGGCGTTTAACGCTGCCATTTCAATGAAGTCAATGATTTCACCTTATTTTTAACATCACACTCATGTTTCAGACTGGAGGACTTTACACATACCACACAAGTCTGCTAAAATGGACTTGATCAGTAAATTTCTGCGGTTTATTTTAGTGGTTCGGAAAATTCGACGATTTAAGAGTTATTCTCAGGATACTTTTAAAACACTTAGTTGAGCTCGTATTGTAATCTGTAATCAAAAAACTGCATTCCTGATTACAGATTAACGATTTGTCAGGGCTAACTAAACTAGACGAAGCCCGTATTATGGAAGAAAGATACGGTTTAATAACATACATAACATAACAAAACTTACAAAGAGAAAAATATTACGAGAGGAAATCTGTTTGTAGAGTAGGAACAGCATACTTATAACGTTTATTTTTCTAAATTTATCGGAAATGGGTTCAAATAATAAGTATAGAATGTAGCGTTCTCTATGCTACTTTTCAGATAACCTACCTACTTTCGTAGTATACTAGATACTTAGTATAGGTACCATTAGAATTTCCATTTTTCGCTGTCAGAGGAATGCTAGCAGTCACTGGTTCGATTGGTTCGATTGTGATGTAAGCTGCCTGCTATTGAATGAAAATTGGTCTATCTACTTTGTGCTCGGTATTTTATCTTTAGGTGTTCTTTATTGTACGTAAAACATTGCAGTAGTTATAATTACAGAAAACAAGCATTGAGACGTTATTATCTATAGCTAGAGATCAAGAAACAAAACAAAACAACCGAATCTGAGTAAGGCGGCGTTATATGAGTTTTTTAATTCATGTTTCAAAGTTCAATAAATATTGAGGATTTAAAAGTTAATGAGCTCCGATTCTTGCGACTTTTGACATTAATCCTGGAAATTCAATTCACCATTATTTTGGTGGGAAGCCATATTTTGTTGAAATAACTGACTTACTTATAGGTAATATGGTTGTAACCCTACGATTTATTACTGTCTTGTCTTATTTACACGCAATTTTAACAAAGGCTCATCATGACTGCAAATGGACACTTACCTACTTACATGGACTACTTACTTTAATATGGACAAGTCACTTGTAACAGTAAGCCGCACTTCAAGCGTATAACATGCAGCATGTTGAAAGTTAGCGATGCGAACTGTTAATACATCAAAATAAATTTTGGCAATGCAGAACTCTGCCGTCATGCATACTCTGGTGTTCTTCGTGCTGGCCGCCGGCACCTGTCTGGCGTACTACGGAGGGTACGACTCCCGGAACCTGGTCGCGAGAGAGGAGTCTCAGGGTGACGGGTAAGTCTGAACCATGGAGAGACACTAAGTACCTTTAAGTAAAGTATGTTGGCGTTAAGAATGCAGTATTTTTTTTAATTGACTTACGAAAAACTCAGGTGCAAAGTCAAGGACGCAACAGCCGTTTGAAACAATGCATTCAACAGGGCACTGTGAACTTGTGTAGTGTGTGACGCGCCTCTCCTTATTAGGTTATGCCGTTCCTTTATATATCTAGCGTGTAATTAGGATTAAGTTAGTAATAAATCATACTTCATAGCGACAACTACTCTTTCTTTTGTGTTGCTCCCGGTCCCCACATTGCATGGCGACCCTGCCAGTGCTGCCGCGTAGGGCAGCGCTGAGCAAAGAAAAATAGTGAAAATGTAGTGGAAAAAAAAACCGAAGTGAATTTAAAAAAAAAATGGACTAAACTAAAAAACGAACAGAAATTTTATGTGATGACATCGTCGAAGGAAAGTTGAGCACATGGACAAGTGGAAAGTTCTGAAGAAGGCGGAGAAAATGTTGGTGATTGTGAAAAGAAAAAGCGGTGATTGGAACGGATAAGCTGGGCGCAGGGTGTTGTTAGAGTCGGATGATGTGGAAGGATGTGAAGAGAGCCGGGAGATGTTGGTGTCTGAAGTGGAAGCCGCCGGCAGAGGTACGAGCACCATCGGATGAGCCCAGAGATGACGGACATAGCTAGTGGAACGAGGAAGTTTGTTTTTATATTTTTTTGTAATCTTTAGAATTTAGCAAGAATGGAGCGGCCGCCCATCGTATATAAAGGAAGAATTTTACATTAGGAACTTGTAATAGTTCGTTTAATTTTTTTTATCATTTATCTACCTACTTTAGATATTTTTGTATTCGGAACTTCTAATAGTTCAATTTATATTAACCTTATAATCACTGTTTTTTTTAAATAAAAATAAGGTTAATAAAATACCTAGCTAACTGTTGGCAATCAGTTTCTCATAATAATTGTTAATTACATTTCATAATATTTTTTCATTGTTGTTTTAAATCGCATTTATTGTAATTTATCTGTATTTTGGATTAATATATTTTATAATTGGAAATATTCCAATTTGATCCCAGGTATGTTGAAAAGGTAGTTTGTTCTTGAGTTATTTTATTAAATCACAGCATTTTATTTACAGATTTCAGTTTTGCAGAACGTAAGTTTTTTTTAAATTATTGAAAAGGTGTTTTCCCACTAGTTAATTGTTCAGTATTTTTTTAGTGTAAGCAAATAAATTGGTCAATATTTTGAAAAATCGACATTATTAATTAAATAATATCATATCCATCAAAAATATAGCAAATTATCATTATTAGATTAAATTGAATAAGTTTTTGGCATTAACTAATCATTTTACATGTTAAATCAAATGCTCAAAAAAAATTGTAAAAGATTTGCAGATTTTGAATAAACAAAGCGAAAGTAGAAGTCAACTTTAAAATTGAACATCATAATTAATCTTAAATTGCTTTATCTACAGATCTAAGATTATTTATTTGTCATTAAGAAATAGGTTTGACTTAGGCACATACCGTTGTAGCCGTATCAGAAGGTTATTTGTCTTATATTATTATTGCACGTTTTGATTTCGTTTGATTAAGTTTCATTTTACTGAAGAGAAATAATTATTGTAGGACTCAATTATTTTAAATTGAGATTACAGAGCAAAGGAACTCCATGAAGAAATTGTTTTGTGGTTAAAGTTTATATTCTTAGATAAACAAATTTCAGTCGCTAATTATTACACCTATTTTCGAAACATTCGGAAACCTGTCCAATATTGCTTACGCACCAAAACGTGCATCAATCAGATACTTGTGTTATTGGTATTTCGAAACTACTGTTAAAATTAAATTATGAAAAAATTAACCTATCCATAAATCATTTACACGAATACTTTATTAGGAGTATACAAATTAATTTTGTAGAGTTTACGTAAATATCAAATGCCTCCTTAGTTATTTATCATTAATTGTTTTAAATTAAAAGCTTAAGGATTCATTTTTCAAGATAAAACCAACCAAAAAACTGAATAATTGTATCATTTTGAAAAACTTAAATTTAATGCAGAACGGATTTATTGCAGAAGTTACGTCCAATATTTCAATGTAAGTAGGTATCCATATTAGGACGAAGTTGTTTACTTGCAGTTCATATTAGTTACGGTGTCATGTTCATGTTTCATGTGTTAGCATAACTAATGCTAGTAGGTGGTCGATTCTTATTTCTGATGATGTTGCTGTCTGAATTCTCAGATAGTTGAAATAGATACTAGAATGTATGATACCTAGAATCGCATCAACAAATAAGGCATCAGTACTTTATAGTTTGACTGTTGTCATGTAGGTAATTAATGCGATGAGTTAGTCAGTTAGATTGTTATTTTACGTCATTGGCAAGCAACATTTTTTTTTAGTAGACATTACGTTTGTAACATTTTATTAGTTGAAGAGTAAATTAAATAATGCATTGAATAATACTATGAGGAATTTTAAGGAAAAAGTTAGTTTAAATATTTAGCCAGATTCAAATATGAACCAAGAGTCAGAAGTTATTATTTGTTAGTATTCTTTTTATTTCTTTAGGCAGTATTGAACATCTTTTTGTAACCTCATTGAGTGCAATTAGGTACTGTCCTCAAAGAATTGGCAAGTGGTGATGTATTTATGTATGTATGCATGAGTGTTATGAGTTGAGAATAATTTGGCGGATAAGATTTGTAGTGCAATTGGAATGCGCACCCAAAAGCAAGCAATGTTTTATAAGCCAAAATATTCAAGTAAATGGTTATGTAAATGTTTGATCAGAGTTCGTATGAAGGAAATGTTTTGAAATGAAGATTATGATGAGAAGCTCAAGCAAGGTACACATGAAGGTGAATGAGAGAAATGTAGGGATCGGGTCCTTCAGAAAATTGAAAACTGTTGGAGACAAAAATGTCTTAATTCTTGATGCCCGTTATTGATATGACAATAAATAAACATAAAGAGTCCAATCCTTCTGTTCGATCATAGTGTGAACGAGTTTCCACCGTGAGATAAGTTGGAGTCAATAGTGACTTAAAAAGAGACCTTTATAGTTAGTGTGAGTAAGAAAAGGGAGATAATATGAATATGGTACAAGGTACATGGAGAGTCGGATCCTTCCATTCGATCATGGTGCGAACGAGCTTCCTCCGTGAGATATGTTGGAGTCCAGTAGAGGCTTAAAACGTGACCTCCTAAATAATGTGTATACACGTGTATAAATGTAGAGTCGACTATAAATAAAAATGAATAAATAATGATAAATGTACCAATAATATGAATAAGAAGATAATGTTATATGATGAAAAATGAGTTAAAAAAAAAGGGGACCGGCCGGCCCAAATAATGAAATGACGAAATATAGAAGTGAGTAAGTGACGTGTACTATTAAGATTGCTGAATATGAGCTTGAGAAGGTAAATGGTAAAAAGCATGAGAAAATGAAGTTTTAAGTACTAAAGTATGTCAAGTTTTAGTTTGGCATGAATAACGAGAAGGATATTTGTATTAGATAGTGAGGACTCAGATTGAAGTAAGATGATGACAGTGTTTTTTCAACAAGTTAGATTATAAAATTTATTTTTCCTTGACGGTATTGTAATGAAGTTGATTAAAAAGCTAATGTTTTTTTTACGAAACTTGGGATATAGGTTTGATTTATTTTTCTTGGCCAACTTATTCTAAACATGAATTATAGAACTTTATGTTGCTTCCAATGCTTAGAACGTGACTTATTAAAATTTTGTTGAATTGAAATATGAAAACTAGGTACATAAACTGGTTGTCAACAGCAATTATATTTTTACTTTATATTAAGAAATGATGAATTGTGATCTATACTGCATTTGCTAGTATTCCATAATCTCTTTTTACTTTGTATTTACGAGTACAATTTTACGTGTAATCAAAATGTGTACTTAACTGTGACAAGCATATTATCTTACATTAATTTTACTACAACGCTTTAAGAACCTTTTCTTTTTCAGAATGGGTTTATGGCTATTTAAGGTTATAGGTTCAGTATTTAAACATGCAAGTACTTCTTATAGTTATTCAAGAAATAACAATAAAATAACTCATTAAATAAAATGTAACAGAATGTATTTAATTTTTTTCAAATAACGTTTTTTTTAACAATCAGATGATTAATTTTAGTGAATTATTTTATTAGTTACAACAACTTTAAGCAATAACTTTAAAGTAAAATGAGAAAATTCATGAAAACTTTCTAATTATTACTTATTGATTGCTTTTAACGTTTTTTTTTTACCAAATATTTTTTTAAATTAAGTGCTCACGAGTACAATTCAAAATGCTAACAACAAGTTTTACATTTGTTTTACTCCAAATAAAATTAAGAAAAGACAATAATTGTGTGATAATGTAATGTAATTCACTTATTCATTAGATTAAGTTTTTCTGTAGACAATTACGTAAATTTTAAAATCATTTCCATTATGTATTATCGATTTAACTGTATTTTATGCAGATGTGAAAGTCTATACAAATTATTTAATCAAAAATTGTGTTTGATTTGTAGTATAAAATATTATGGTATAACAATCACTGTAATAAGGTTTATAAGCAGATAAGGATTCTTCAAAGTTCGTTCAGGTTGTTTTCATGTGTTAACGTTAACTTAGATACAGTGTTTGTTTAGAAACAATTGGATATTAATAAAATTGTCTTCACATTGCTGAAACATACTTTTTGAATGTTGTCAATTAAGCACATAACAATTTAACATAGATATTTAGTTCTGTATTAAAACCAGTTTTTATCAATAATAACTCCATTTCGTTCAATATTAAGTGAAATGAGTTGTAATTTACAGTAACCAAAGTCCTTTAAGACCATTAAAATCCAGCCAATATTTGTTTATTGTAACAAAAAATTATAACGCTTTTCATTCAGATTTATTTAAAACATTGTGTAACTTTGAAAAAAAATACTTTGTTCGTATTTTTTTTTTCTTTCACGGGGGAGGTGTAATGTGTGACGCGCCTCTCCTTATTAGGTTATGCCGTTCCTTTATATATCTAGCGTGTAATTAGGATTAAGTTAGTAATAAATCATACTTCATAGCGACAACTACTCTTTCTTTTGTGTTGCTCCCGGTCCCCACATTGCACTTGGCTTTCTAATTATTAGAAATTTGATTGGTCAGGGGGCGTGCTAGGTCGAAGGACAAGAATGAAATCACTGCATTCTTAACGCGAACGGACTATAATGCGAGAAAAACGGTTTCGTCTAAGCGCCACCAGAGGCGCTGCCACGATGCAAATAAACGAATCCACGTTAACTTTCTCATGTTAACGAAAAGATAACTTTTTAAAATCCTGTCCTTTTATTAGGGTTGCCAACAACAAGGGTAATGATATAATTAAATTATAACACTGAAAAGTCTAAAAAAACCCAATGGTTTCATAGAAAATGTCGGTTTTAGAAACTCTGTTTACATGTATATTTTTCAATTTGGCAGTGAACTAGTAGAATGTCCGGTGTGCATAAGAAACGGAGACTGGCTAGCAAGCAACGAAGTGTGCCCCATAGAGATCGGCGACAAGAGGTACAAGAAGTGCCACAGGGGGACGTACGTGAACCAAGTCTGCGACAACCGCCTCGACTGCTATAGGGTAAGGAAAGAACACTTAACTCGACATATTATGTCGACACATAACATGCTCCCATATTATTATTTTTACATACTCACAAATAAGGCGCTCATGGCTATATCCCGAATCCCGAAAGGGGTAGTCAGAAGCACAGTGATTGTTGTCGTCATGGTGAACGAAACATTCGAGAGCGTAGTAAGGGCCTAAGGGGGAGCATGACGCCGTTATCTTGTCGTACCGCCGGTTGCTACTTGTTTGGGTATTGTCTTCGTTTTCCAACACTGGAGAGTTAGCCGCAAATTGTGTAATGAACACAATGTAGGTGCTCCAGCAAGACTGGAACTGGGGACCGCCCGGGTTCCAACTGAATATTTTAACCACTGGAATACGCCACTCTCAGTCGTTTGTGAGCTTTTTTATAACTGCTGAAATCAGCATTACAGCTATGCTATTCTGGCTAGCGCCAAATCTCATCTCGATTTTGATTACGTAAAAACGCGAACTACAATCGTCTTTCAGCTTCACCTTGAATTGGTATTCACCCTCATGGAAATAATTTTTAAAAAATGTTGGCTTACGTTGGTTGGTTCTTTTCACTCAAACGATCACATTCGCGTAGTTATTGAGCTACACTTACGCCAAAATACAATCTCTCTTCATAGGTATTCGTTCGATGTGCAAATGCAGAATGCCACCCCTATTCTTACTAAAGACGGTGACGATATGCGGTGCGTGGCCCTTAATTTTATTGGAGTTTCATTGTACAATTTATGGCCAAGAACTTTTATGCTACCAATTTTTCACTCATTTACCTTTAATCAGTTCTTGTTTTTCGTTACTGTCGTTGTTGATAACCTTAATGACACTTCAGAAACGGGCCAAATTAGATCACCAAAATAATTATATTTTTCAGGGACCACGCGAGCCATGCACCGAGAAGATGGACTTCGACATCTACGGCCAGAAGTGTGCTCCGGGTTACTACTGCAACAAGATCGTCGGCGTGTGCACCGGCCTCGAGTACAACGCGGACACCAAGACCCAGTGGCTCATCAGCCACAACCGGCGGTACCCGCTGCGCAATCGCCGCGCTGCGTGAACCACTCTTACGCCACTTATACTCAAGAGTCATATTTAGTTGTTTGTGATATTTGTATCTAGTCACTGAGTCAGAAATAGTTTTGTTAATTTATACGTCTTTGTATGCGACGTTACCACCGACCTGACTCTGTACACAGTTGTGTCGTATGTGACTATCTAGGAACATTAAAGACAGAAGTAAGCTTGCTCCGTAAATAAATTAAAGCTCATTATTAAAGAGAAAATGGTTAAGTATGATGGATGTCCCAATTTCTCTGGCCGATTGGAAATGGCGGTCATGGATGGGCTTGACTATCAATTAACGATTATATACGATGTCAATTTACGGAAATGAGAATGGGAAATCATCTGAAAAGAAAAAAGTCTGTAGTTGAGCCTAGATTGTCTAAATCGAAGGAAATTGAATTTGCTTTGCATATTATCATTTGTTCCTTTCTTTCTGCAGAATTGCTTGTATTAAAAGAGCAGGCACCAAGAATCGCATAAAATTGAAAAAAGTACTCTTTTGTTGCAATGTGTAGGTACACAGGCGCACACATCAACCTTTCTATGTTAAGGTTGATGTGTGCGCCTCTGTACGTACGCACGATTGATCTGCGCTAGCTGAGAATTTAATTGGTAATTCTGACAGAGTTAAGTTATTATTGATCTCATTGTCTCTTGATCTCAAAACATTAGACTTATCGTAAAAACATGATTATGATCTCATATCGTATGTTGCTATTTAGTGATTTACGAATTATTACCATTAGATTAATTTATGTAGTTAGTAACAACTTATGAAAATTGCTGACAAACAGTAGAATAACTCAAATGTATCTGCGAACTTTACCTGTAATCGTGTTTGTAATTACCTATGTACCTACCTATAAAACTTAAAAGAATACCTATAATGTTGTTTGATCAACACTTGATTATTAAACGCTTTTAGCTGAAATTTATTTTATTTAATAGTATGTACAGTCAACGGCACATCAGGCTACCCATTTCTGTTTTAGCGTTCCATACCTTAAAGGTAAAAACGGGACCCTCTTACTAAAGGTTCACACACCTTGCTGTGTGTGTTGTGCCACAGAAATGTGAATCTAATCAAAACATTTGAACGAAACCGATAGAGTTCGCCTTGACACACCCCGCCCGACACAGCAATTTGAACCTAGCTTATGCCTCCGCTGTTTGTCTGTCTGTCACCAGGCTTTATTTCACAAACCGTGATAGCTATAGAAAGATAAACATTTTCACAAATTATATATTTCCATTACTTATAATGGCGGAGGTGCCCGTGGCGCAGTTGTGACAGTGATCGGCGACGATCGTTGTTGTAAAGCAACACACGCCGGGTCGGAAAAGGGATGGGTGACCATCCGACCGAAATTTAGTGAAGGGCATTTCGGGCATCTCCGTGCTTCGGAAGGCACGTTAAGCAGTTGCGCCACGGGCACCTCTAGTAGTAGTAGTATTAGTAAGTATACATTTTTGCTCAAATGTAACGCTTCAGATTTTGAATTTGTAACAAAAGTTTAAGCAATGGATTATGCTGTAAACAGCTAAGTAAAGTCTGTCAACAGATCAGACTTATACGCCTGACTATGAATAAAACTAAATTTATTCCGATATTTGAGACTTCCAGACTTAGAGCAAGCTTCCAGAACTTTTTTTTTTTTAGGTAAATGTATTTCCTCCCTTCCCCCCTCAGTGTGAAGAGAGGGGAAGTGTGGGACTCACGCTCCCCAGAAGTGGGGTGAGAATACCATCTGAAACCCCGGGGTGGCCCTCTTCTGCGTGTCCAGGGTCCAACTAGAATATTCTCCTTAGCCTAGAAGGTTTTCTGAACAATTTTTGAGGTATTTTTTTCAATGTTTTTTTTAGTCAGATAAATTAATTGATTATCTCTTTGAGCTTTGGTGGTTAGTTTACTAACCACATATTTAAATTTATTTTTCTTCGTTTTGGCGCTTTCTTTTGCGGAATAGTGGTACTAAGTCGTATATTTACATCTTCTTTGGCTGTTTGACAGCGCAACACCCCGTTTATCCCGTTGTTTTGTATGAAAATATTGATTTTTATTTGCCTAATGATCACAGTGGTTAGTAAACTAACCACCCTATTCCTCAAAAGCCTTAAGTATTAGATTTTTTTTATTGCATTTTTCCTGCTAAATAAAGCATGATTAAACCATATATTGTGCTGTTTTATATGTAATTGGAAATATATGAAAGTGTGACTGAAAGAGTTAATCTTTTTGAGATCGCTATGTGAAGTTACACATCATTGGCTAAAGCCTTAAAGAGCTTGTAGTCTGTGTGAACACAAGTGAGGAAAAGAGAAGCTATTGCAAATATCATCGACCACACAGGCGAATACAGCTATCACCACGGAACAGAAATTTTCTGTTCCGTGGCTATCACACAGTGCGGAAATTCCTAAACTGAGATTGATTGATTCCTAAAAAACCAAAGAATTTGCACTAAATAACAAGAAAGCGCATAAAAAATATTTTTAAGCTAAAATTAGATTTATTTTTAAAATGTTAAGGTTGAGGAAGAAGAAAGAAAAAATGTTTTTATGATGACTCAATACAATACATTGATATAAATGATAAAAAATTGAAACAAATATATTATTGTGGCACACGTACTCAGCATGTGCCACGGAATCGATACAGCGACCACAATGCTGATCTTCCGTAGATACCTGAGGTTCCAGAATGTTAATACATTACCGCTAAACAAACACAGCAAAACCACAGCAGAAATTTTTTTTTACAAAACCTGCTCTTTTTCACTGGGAAATATAAATTTCCTATTCGAATTCGATAATTTTCTCTTCTGTCCTGAGCGTGCGTACGTTGTGTGTTACCAGGGCCAGTTTCTGTTGGGGGTGGCAGCTCGAACCGATCCGGGGATTCTTAGCACCCCCTGCCCCGCCGTTACCATGATCGCTGCCGTAACCAGGAATAGCGGGGCTGCCTGAGATTAGGGGCCTTGTGTGCATTGCCGTCTTCATGGGGGGAATTGCCAATACTCGCCACGCTTGGCAGGCGGGTTGGCGAGCGCAGAACGCACCCTCTCGCGCCGCAACGCTGCTGCCCGTCGCGGCCTGTGTATTTCGGCACGTTACTCATTCCGGATGGTTATCCCGCCATCGGTCGGCCGCCATATCCCCGTCCGTTGGCCATCAGGACGCACCGCGTGAAGGTGAGGTTGGCTTGGAGCTCTGGGATGGTGTTTGAGCTCCCTTACGTCCCTAACTAAATAGCACTAACGGCGCCATATTGCGCTCACAACGATAATGCTCCAGAGCGATATCGCCGTGGGCCTTATGTCAGATTCATAGATGAAACGTCAAACAGACATTTTCGCGTAAAAATATTTTTGACAATATTCCTCAGAATAGATCTTTGCTAGGACAAATCTTTTTCTGTGATAACGTTTCAGAAAGTTTTACTACAAGAACACCTGGGAATGATAGAAATTAAAAGTTTAAAAATTGTTTTAACGCTGACAGCGCTGTGAGCACTGTTGACGCGATATTTCTGGTAACACCGAATGTAAGATTGCGGTTATTTTTCTTGCGCTGAAATGTCGTGACGTCATTAAAAAGGGACAGACAAACTCCTTTCAGGAGCTCTCTCACGCGGACCTATTTTTCACCATATACAGCGCGCATTCTAGTCTGAATATAATTTCTTTGGCTTTCTTTACAAAAAAATCTATGGCTGGTCTATGGTTTAGCTCTGACAGAACAAGTTTCTGTTTCTCTTTGTTGGGGAATTCTTTGAAAGATAACTGCTGTGCTGCTATTTCAATAAAACAAAGGAAGGAAGATTAGATTATCTCAAAAATGACTTTTCAAAGTTAATAAATCTACCTGCAGTCAAGCCATTAACCAGTCTGCGGTAGAATTCGGATCAGTACCTACTGTAGTGAGCCAATAATTTATTTTTAAAATTCTCTAAACATTTCAACGTCGCTGCGCCGTAGGTAAATCAAAATCAGCAGTCGGCAGCACATATTTCTTGGAATTTGGTAGTGGTCAGCGTCGTGTACCTATCAGGTAAGTGTTTAATCGTATTTATTTTATAACGAAAGTTTGTTTAGACGACAGATCCATTCAGCATGCATGCATTATTCGAAATGAAAGACCTTATAAACACGAGAATAGCGAAAGAAGAAAGGATGTACAATTATTGGTTTATATTTTCTGTTTCACTGATGTTTAGTGTCTATACATATTGATCGATGTAAATTCTTGTAGGTAATTTCGTTCATGTTAAATTAATTTTAATGGACACAAATGCAAACAAAAAATGAAACATCATTATGGTTTTGTAATACATTATTGAATTGAACCAAGCTAAACCGATAATCGCACTCACATTAAAATACCGAAACAACAACGAACTGTATTTGTTATTATGATTTACTTCATATTTCTGTATCTTATTCTACCTGCTTTTAAAAGGATAAATCCTTGGTTCTTTGAAGGTCACTTTATATCAACTTTGATTTTGCAATAAACATAGTAGGTAGTAATGCACTACCTATTAGTAGTGCATTGAATTTTTATGATCATACACTGTCTACATTATTGCCTGCTTAGTAAATTTATTTATTTGCAAAAACTATTAAAATAAGAACTTAGATTTACTTTGAAATTATTTGGTTTAACTTTATTACAATGTGATTGAGTTTGTTTTTAGATAAATAAACCTACCATCTATGATACTACTTTATTTTTAACTTAGATTTACTTTGAATATAAGTACAATCAACAGTACAATATAAGTACAGTCCAACAAGTAAATGCGATCCAATTGCTGAAGAAGTTAATGTCAGCAAGGACAAAGCTATTGCTTATTGCTATAATTTGTTAATTTACCTGAATCATTTAAGTTTTTTAAATTTATGTATGTATAAATTTAAAACAGTTAGCTACAGTTCTGTCCAAATTAACCTTTCTTTCCATACAACAGTGTTATGCTGTAACTTATCAGACCAAGTACTAAATGTATGAATCCTTTGCTTCCTGTGTAAATTTTGAAGTATGTTTCATATGTGTAAGATGTTAAGATTATTTATAAACCTATCATGTGTATTCATCACCATGTGCTTTTTTTCAGAAACAATGAACTTTTGTGAAGTTTGTGGTACTTTCGATGAGCATTATGATGAATATGCCGAAGTGTTTCATGATAACACACCTAAGCACCTTTGCAATTTGATTTTGGCTAACTATCATAATAACAAGTGAGTATGCACTATAGTATATTGTTGATAATACTAGATATTATTTAAGTAGGTTCCTAATATAGTACCTACATCTCTTATCTTAAATGCATTGCAATATCATTCTTGATTTTTTTAAAATGTACCTTGGTACTTCACTTCTGTGTGAAAATGAATCTATTTTCATTTACTTATTGCAAGATCTTTAAAAAACTGTATTTTTTCGTATTTTATTAAATAAATTAATAAAAATAGATTTATTTTATTATCTATCTATCTATCCAGAATTATGTGTTACACATTACTCAAACTAATAATCATACACCTAACTATTTAATGTAAGGCTAAAGACAATAGAGGTGGCCTTTAGAAGTGATCTCTGCCAGGCAACCTTCCGGTAGAGTGAAAGTATGCATAAAAACAAACAAACAATAATCAAAATATATAAATTAGGTTATTAAATACACTAGTTTCGAAATATGTTATGATATGATTATGATATGTTTTTTCAGACGTACATTTAGCAAGAACCGTGATGGAGTGATAATATTGGGTAGAGCTTCAGTAGAGACAGCGAACAATAAAAGTTCCCCCCATATCGAAAATACTGACCATCATAAAATTAGGATATTTGTAAGTATGCAATCAATTTGATAAGTTTCTTTTTTAAAACTATTTGACCTGTTTAGTTTTGTAAATGAAAGGACATTAAAAACTTTTGCAAAAATATGAGACCTTTCCTTTAGTTTGCCATATAATGTTCATAGAATTTGATCCTCATTACTCTCTTGTAACACTATGAGATGTGGCTAATAATACAGGCGAATGTTTTTCAAAAGCCACAGATTTGACTGTTGTTATGAAAAAAACATTAAAATGTAATGATCAGCAGTGGAAACTTTAAATGCTAATGTACTATCTAATTTAAGTTAAACCTATGTATTATTTAAGGCTGTTTGTTTCCCCAATAAAGAAAAAAAAAGTTTTTTATATATCTGATAATTAAGTTTCAGTTTTTGTAAAATTTGCTCTTGAGACTCCTCATATTAGACCTACCACTCTGAGTTAGAAAAATCATCCTGTATAAGTATTATAATACGTCACAGGATCACTACTGGCTAGTATAAGCTAATATTAACTAACTTATTCATTTCATTCTATTCCATCAAAATTGTTTTGATTATAGGTAAGACCACAACAAAAAGTCAAGTTTGTTTTTGATATCAGCAATGATACAACAAAGGATGATTTACTTGTTGTTGGATTCCAACTGGGCCACCCTCAGCCGCAATTCGAAATGAATGATCATCCATACATTTTTGGACAAGATCCCCATGTGCTGGAGAAAAGTTAGTACTTAATATAGTTATTTTTTAGTACTCATATATGTGGGCTTCATTTCATTATTAGATAGGACATTGTAATAGTAATTGAGACTTATAGGATGTAATCTGTCCAAACCACAACATTTGAAATAATCAAGTATATTTCTGCTTATCAAAACAGAAATACTAACTTAATTAATTATCTTTTACAGAGTCATCTATCAAAGAAGAAATATCAGTATCATTTAAAGCTTTAGACATAGGACAATATGAAATGCCTATTATGTTTACGTTTGTTAGAACTAGAGACAGTAAGAATCTTATTTTTGTAAGAGAAATGGTGAGTGCCATAGATCAGATTATTATATTGCTTGTTAACTAATTTGTTATCTCAGACATTTGCGTACGAGTATCTCATAATTAAAGCAATTTTTAACCAAGAAAAGCCCATTTTTTAATTATACTTCTGAACTTAATGATACAACAAACAACATTACAAAAAGATAACAATAAAATCTTTTTGTAAACAATTCATGTGTTGGCTTAATTCTGCTACGTAAATAACATTATTAAAAACAGTTATATAACTGTATATTTCATAAATACATTTACCATTTATTTATTTCGAATACCCAAGTGATACTTTTTGGTATTTTAATTTCAATTGTTTACAAATTGTTTTTTACAGGTGGTTCTTGTGCAAGAAACACCTACTTTTCACCAAAGCTCAAAGAGCCCCTACGCAAACAAAGATTGGCCCAAGGATGTACAATTGATTAAATCAATTTCTCATGTGTAAGTATCTTAATTAACTTCTTTCAAGTCTCATCTGTTTAATTTTATAGAGGAAAATCGTTGTCCGTTATACTGGTCAGTAGGTGTATATTGGGAAGTATACTTCATTTTTTTCTTCACCACTCGCTCTCTTCGTTCGCTCATTCGAAAAAAATGAAGTACCTTCCCAATATACACCATTGGAGCACAAAATCAGAAATAAACCACCTAAAATATTTCAGATGGTTTATCATGAACGATGAACTTCAAACATGTTATGGAATTAAAAATTTTGATCAAAAAACCACTAACCGAAAGTTAAATAATTATTCGCTTAACAGTTTGCATGCACTGTCATCATTTCCTAGCCGACCCACGAGCGCTCGCGCTGACGTCGTGCGTCCGGTCTTGCGATATGACACCTCTACGCTACACATACCTAATGCACCGATTCCTGATTGTTTAACTAAATCGTTGAATGAAACTTGATACGAGTTCATTTTGGTGTAAGACGCAACATGATTATTCGAAAAGTGAATTATTATCGTCAATCATAAAATTAATAACAAATTCATAAAAAACATACCTGTGATTTTTTTCCCTTGAGATCTGGTATTTCACAAAAACACAACATAACTACACTGATTGATAGATCATACATGGCGCTCTTAGATACCCGATTAGAATATGACGGCACCATGAAACTACAACGACCACAAGTGGTGGTTTCATGCCAGATTGGTCGTGCCGATACAAGTGATACTCTATTCAACCGCGTGTTATCCAGCAGCAACATAGTCAATAATCACATTTATGATAGTAAAAATGTCGGCACCATGAATCCTCGGTAATTCCATGATGGAACAGAGATTCATGCCTGATTGGTCGTACGGACAAGTTTGAATGCAATTTACCACAACTATGAGCATGGACGCGTTAACTCAAAAAGGTGTGTGGGAGCCGCGACGATCCCTTCAATACTGATGCAATGTATGAACAAGACCAGTAAATCGTAATTAATTAGTAACGCTTTTTGTTTCGGGTTCCGTATAATTGTTGTTAGGACAAAAGTTTATAAACATAATTCTACTAACTGGTTAATACGTTGGTGTAATGCTAAATACATTCAGTGAGGAACCTCATCATCTTCAATGATGCAGTAACAACCTTAATAAAAATCAAAATTATGATTATTTCGCATTACCATATAAATCCATATTAAGCATAACATTAGGAATCATATTTAAAATAGATTTTTTGCAAATAATACAATATAACTGTAAAAACAGAAATAAATGTCAATTAACTTAAAACAAATAAAAAACATATTTAAAATAATATTTGATAACTACTTATTAAATCTAATCAAACAGATAAAAGTCCGCTGTTTATTACGTAAAGATAGGAAGGAACCCTAATGCAATAATTAAAATAGATTTTTAAAATAAGTCATATCACTGTAATAAACAGAAATAAATATCAATTTACTTAGTAAGTAAGTAAGTAAACATTTATGCAGAATAAAAACTTAACCTATGAAACAATGGTATCAATACATTTACTTAAAACAAATAAAACTCATTTTAAAAAAATATCAAATAACTAATTATTAAATTTAATCAAACACAAAAAAGTCCGTTGTTTATTACGTAAAGATAGGAAGGAACCCTAATGCAAATGCAACACAAGCAGGTATTACTTTGAACAAACAAGTCACTACATTTTGCCAACGCTGCACTACCTTATCTGTAAGCTCGGTAATATGATTCAAGATTCAAGTATAGTCAACCACAATAAAAATGATTTTTACTTTCATAATTTGAACGTATTTCTAATTACTTAATTGTGTAATGGTTCAGAAGTTGTTTACTACAATAGAAGTCGCGGGTTCGATTCCGCACAGTACAAACATTCGTTTGCATGAACATGTCTGTTTGTATTGTTCTAGCTGTTTCCTATGTAAACAAATGATGTATTTGAAATATGTTTATCCTTTGTCTAGTGTCCCATAACACAAGCTTTAAGAAGTTTAGTTTATCACTAGACGCTGTTGTGTAGGTAGTGCAACTCTACACATGACATGTAATATCATTTAGGAATGGCTTAATGAACTATTACAAGGTTTTCGCCTTCCTCCGTTTTGCAGTGCCAGTTGCCACAAGTTTGGTTCAAAGTCAGTCAATTCAGAAAAAACTTTTTTTTTTTAATTTTCCTGCGTCTGGGAGTTAGTTTGTTGGACTTACCATACACGGATATTCAGTTTCTTACTTCTGGACCTTAACGCTTACAAATGGCATGTTCCCTGACGCATGTATACACAAATAATTTTACGTTATTAACAGCGAAAAATGGGAATTTTCTATCGTTCATTAATAACAGCGCAACATTTTTTCTTCTAAATAAACTCAAGTCAACTGTACATAAGTACGTACCTTTCAGCCGACCTAGTTAGTGAATTAATATTTTATTTTTCACGAAATGTATTGACAAACCGAAATTTTTGCTGACAGCTTACAATTTTAGACAGTGTTAGCTAACCTTTTATTGGAAAGACTTTATAGGTCGTTTTTGCGATCACTTCCTAGTAAAATTGGAGTTTTACAGTAAAAATGTTATGCTCCTCTTTGTCTGAGTTTGCAATATTTTTGAATAAATTAGGAGCTATAGATCAATGAAAACCATAACATCAGTGACAGTGAGTGATCATCAAGGACCATCAAGAAGTTATTCAACGTTATTAGTGCTACAGCAAGAAAATTCAGCAGAAATCAATCATGTTCGTAAGTTTTATCTTCAATTTACTATGTTAAAACGATAAAGATTTTATTTTACATGTTTGTTTTTATTCTTCATATGATAGGTCTGACATCGAATGCAACTCCGAGGTTGAAGTTAAACGCCGGGCAGTGCACAAGCACTCAGAGTCTGACGCCGAGCCCTCCAAACGCCGAGCACGGAAGGCCACTCCAGCACTTTGCGATTCTGACGCCGAGCCCTCCAAACGCCGAGCACGGAAGACCATCCCACCACTTAGCGACTCTGAAGACGAGTGTGCTAAAAAACGGTGAGATAACGACCTGCATCTCAGTATTGTGACAAACAGTGAAGATTCTTATAACCACTTATAACGCTTATGTTTATGAACGTGAATACTTAACATTTGAACCAATACTTTTGTTTTCATTTTCAGGAGCAACAAGACGGCTGGGGCCAAGAGGAAGGCGAAATTTATAAAAGAACTTTTTTACACGGACGACGAAGTAAATAAGCGGTAAGTTTTATGTAAAATCATAGCGAGGAACGTAATGACCAGATCTTTTCAAAACAAATCTTTTTTAAACCAAACATTAGAAAATATTGACTTTATAAATTATGAACTCTATGTACCTTATACCTTTATAGTTATGTACGTGATACATACCTTTTTTTTCTCCTGATTACGTCAAAGCAAAGGAGGGTTATGATTGTTTGGTACCTAGCAAACTTATTAATTAAATAATCCACGAAGCATAGTAAGTAATAGTTTCTCATCTAACTTAATCATTTCAGTTCCAGTAAAGCGGCTAAAAGACCTACGAAGCGCAAGCCAGCTGAAGGCAGCGTACCGAAGCGAGCTCGGTCTGATGGATGGTGTCTGGACTTAGACGACGAGCCGGAGATCGTCGTCAACCGCACGCGCGCCGCGCCTTCCCTGCAATCCGTGCTCACGCGCCGCGTGGCGGATGGTAACCTACGTCATACCGCTGACCTATCCGGCGATCTGTTCGTGGAGCTCCGACTCTATAACTCAGCGGACATCAAGTCGATACCGGCGAGAGATCGCTGGCAGAAGGCGGTATTATCGCTTAAATATAGAACCGATTCTGACGCTGAACAGCTGGACTTGCTGCGCAAGTTTGTCAAGCGAGCACGCGCGGATTTTACCGACGAAGGACGGTTTTTTGTCGATAACAAAAAATAAGTTATCATCCTAAACATTAAGAAATAAGAGTCCAATCTATTTTAGTTAAATTTAAATCAATCTTTTCTTTTACATCAAGTAACAATGTCAAACAGATCGATATATTGTTCCGTTTGTAATATTTCTGTTAAAAGCAAAGCGTTTTCCGCTCATCTTAAGAGTACAATACATAAAAATAACTCTGCTATTGAAGAAAGCGATGGTATTGAGAAAATAGGTAGTGCTTTCCGCAGTCGCATCGCAGCGTACAGGTTGTGTGGTGATGCGGGGAGCGCCGTGCAGGCGCCGGCCTCGTTCATGCGCAGCTTGCGCGCGCGCGCCGCTCAGCTGCTACGAGCGCGCCAGTTAACTTATGATAGCATCAAAGTTAACTTTGAATTATTCGCTGAATTTCTTTTAAGATCGAATGATTCTAACAAGTCCGAAATAAAGTCATTTGCTACGGAAAACATTGTAATAAATAATAGTTTTGATTTTGAAGAAGTTTTCTCTCAAGTTATCAACGTGATTACTTCTAAAGTAGACGAGTTTGAAGAACGAGATAGCGGTTGGTTATTTTTACGTAATTGTTACTTAGAAATTAACATTAATAAGTACAATCCTCTGAGAGCATCTAGATTCATTGATTTGCCAAAAGCATTGAAACTCAAACGCGCATGTGTTAACATTCAAAATAAAGATGAGTTCTGTTTTTTATGGAGCATAATGGCAGCTTTATTTCCTGCAGACAGCAACGGGCATCGAACATCTTCTTATCCTCATTTTAAGAGCGTGCTCAATGTAAATAAAATGTCGTTTCCGGTTAAGTTTCCCGACATAAAAAGATTTGAGAAAAATAATCCTAATATAAGCGTTAATGTATATGGACTCAAAAACAAAACAAATGTTGTTGGACCATTGTACCGCACGTTGAGTAAAAAAAGCAATCACATAAACTTATTGTACATAGAAAGAGGTAATCTTTCACATTATTGTTTGATTAAAAACCTAAGCCGCTTAATAAGGTCGCAAGTAACAAAACATCATGGTCAAATATTTTTTTGTGACGACTGCATGATATTTTTTCAAAACGAACGTAAATTAAACGCTCATGTGTGCGGTGGGGTTGCGACTATTTTGCCAAAGTCGGGTACATTTATTCAATTTAAGAACTATGAGAAAATGCAAGACATGCCTTTTGTAATTTATGCTGACTTTGAATCTTTATTGCAGCCCAGTCCTAACGAACCCAGTTCCAGTTCAACGAAACTGTTTCAAAAACATGTACCGGCTGCGTTTGCGTATTATGTTGTTTGTTCTTATAATAGTTCTTTAAATCGATACGTAACTTATCGCGGTGAAGATTGTGTTGAAGTTTTCATAAATAACCTAAAAAAGGATGTATCTCAAATTTTACAAATTTATAAAAATACAATTCCTATGAAAAAACTAACCACACAAGAAGTTTGCGCATTCAAGGAATCAAAAGTATGTTATTTATGCAGTCAATTATTATTCGATGATAAAGTTCGGGACCACTGCCACTTGACAGGCAACTATCGCGGTGCAGCTCATTCTTACTGTAATCTTAACTATCGTTTACCACAATTTGTTCCTGTCTTTTTTCATAACTTGTCTGGCTACGACAGTCATTTATTTATAAGTCAACTGGGACAAACATCAGGACCAATAAAAGTTATAGCTAAAAACAAAGAAAATTACATATCATTCACTAAGTTTTTTACAACACATGACAATAAACATATGGCGGTTCGTTTCGTTGACTCTTTTAAATTTTTGGGAACAAGCCTAGAAAAACTTGTATCGAAT
The DNA here is from genome assembly GCA_950022985.1 of Udea ferrugalis. NCBI lineage: Eukaryota > Metazoa > Arthropoda > Insecta > Lepidoptera > Crambidae > Udea > Udea ferrugalis. The sequence goes on from OX465533.1 coordinate 9,028,819, forward strand.
CTAGATAAGAAAGATTTTATTCATTTGCTTAATTTTTTCCCAGAATCTGAGAGGTTCGAATTGTTAAGACGGAAAGGCGTGTATCCGTATGAATACATGTCTACCTGGGACTAGTACAAAGAGAAAAAATTGCCTCCACAGCAATGCTTCTATTCGAGCCTTAGTGACACTACTGTTTCAGAATCTGACTATAGCCATGCTAAACAGGTCTGGAATGAGTTCAATTTAAAAACTTTGGGTGAATACACAGATTTATATTTGAAATCTGACGTTTTGTTACTAGCAGATGTATTTGAAAAGTTTCGTTGCACTTGTAAAACAAATTACAAGTTAGATCCTTCATTTTATCTGACAGCTCCTAGTTTGAGTTTTGACGCAATGCTCCTTAAAACGAATGTAAAACTTCAGCTAATTGATGACTTAGAAATAATTCGATTAATACAGAAAGGTATTCGCGGGGGAGTATGTTTATGTTCTACGAGGTATGCGAAAGCAAACAATAAATACTTAACAAATTATGAAACGTCATACCCCGATAACTTTTTATTTTACATAGACTGTAATAATTTGTACGGCTATGCGATGTGTTCTTATTTACCTCATTCGGATTTTAGATTATTGAATGTTTCAGATATTGATCAAATTGAAATCCTTGAAACACCCGATGATTCCGAAGAAGGGTTTATTTTAGAAGTTGATTTAGAATATCCCGAGAATTTACATGACCTGCATAATGAATTACCATTTTGCCCACAAAAATTTTCACCACCAGGATCTAAAACTCCAAAATTAATACCGAACTTATATGACAAATTTAACTACGTTATCCATTATGCGCATTTGAAAACGTGTTTATCACATGGTTTGAAGCTCGCAAAGATTCATAGAGTAATTAAATTCAGACAAAGCCCTTATTTAAAACAATACATTGATTTGAATACAGAGTTACGAAAAAAGGCAAAGTCAAGTTTCGAACAGGATTTTTTTAAGTTATTAAATAATAGCATTTTCGGCAAAACTTTAGAGGACACCGAAAAAAGGCTTGATGTAAAACTAGTCAATCAGTGGGTTGATACAAAAAATAGAACGAAAAAAATGGTCACTGCAGAACAACTAATAGCGAGGCCTAATTACCATAGTTCTACCATTTTTTCAGAAAATTTTGTGGCAGTTCAGTTGAAGCCAGAATCAGTTGTACTTGACAAACCTATTTATATTGGATTTACGGTTTTAGAAATTTCCAAAAGCCACATGTATAATTTCCATTATTCTGTAATGAAACCATTTTATGGTCGTAATTTAAACCTTTGTTACACAGATACAGATAGTTTTTTGTACTCGGTGAAAACTAGTGATATATATAAAGATCTGAGACACAATTTTCAAGGATATTTTGATACAAGTAACTATGAAGAAAATAATACGTACGGTATTAAACGCGAAAATAAAAAAATACCTGGATTGTTCAAAGATGAACTTGGCGGACATCTTATTACAGAATTTGTTGGTTTAAGATCAAAATTATACTGTATCAAAACTGAAACCAAAGAAATTAAGAAAGCTAAAGGTATTAAAAAACCTGTAGTCAACAAACTGTTTTTCAAAGACTATCATAAAGCTTTGTTGGAAAAGGAAATAATTCGCAAAAGAAACATTGTTTTCAAATCTATCAAACACCAAATATTCACTCAGTGTGTTGATAAAGTAGCCTTATCATCTAATGATGATAAACGTATCTTATTAAGAAACAATATAGACACATTAGCATGGGGACATAAATCTAGTACCTTTTAATTTAGCTACAATAGATTGGACTAGTTAAGTCAAGTATCTAGTTTTAAGTTTGTTGTTATGTTAGATTTAGACCACGTAAGATTGTATGTTAAGAATAATTGTGTTTAGTTGTTTAATAAATATTTCACCAATTTTTTTGTTTCATTGCTGAACTCAAACCCAGGTTTGAATTGCCTACTTAATTAGTTCATAGCTACTGCTCAAAAACCTATACAACATAAGTAGTGCACACGTGATGATTTCTGCAAGTTTCAACCTGTTATGATTACCTAAGACTACGAGGGTTGTCAGTTACATATTATGAAAGTTAAAAAAATATTTTTGATAATGTTGTTTTAGTTTCAATACGTTAATTACAGCTCATACTTGCCAAAACTTGTTTTATGAACATCATCAAACTATCACAGTGCGTATCGAGCTGTGATATAAGAGAGTCAATTATAATATAGTAGGTCACCTAACAACAGGATGATTGTTACTATAAATTATAATTCGAACCCAAACTAACTGCAAGACGATAAGATTTTATAATCAACTTTAAAAAGGAGTAGGATTTAATACATTACAGATAAAATCATACATTGTAAAATGTGGATTGACAGCCCTGCATGTTCCATTTAAAAGTGTTTAGCTTGTAAAATTTTAAAACTATGCAAAACTATTTTAGTGAGGTGTTGGTCATGTCATTCTTTTAGTTTCTGAGCTCGAGTGAAGTGGTGTGCTATTTACTTATCTGTAAGTATACTATTTTTTAGAAAATTGTTTGAAAGTTACATTTGTACAAATGATTGATAATATGTATTACTGTTTTTTGTTACAGAAAATGTCTGAATCCGACATCATGTTCAGTCAGTTCGCACAAGATCCCTTCTCAACTGCTAGTGCGTTTCGGCAAGCTTGTCCTGAACTTTATCGGTCTAGCCCTGCACCCAAAGAGAGGCAAGCGAAGCGGAAGAATCATAAATGCAAGAAGAACCGACTGCGCAGAACCTCCTACGTGATTAATAATGAGCATCAGCGAGGAATACGCCTTATTAAAATAAAAGTGATAGATATAAGCGGTGAATCTCTCAACAAATCGGACATTGAATGTGATGAAGATAATGTAGTGTTAAGTGCACAATATATTGTGAAAGAACCGTTGGATGACATAATGGACGAAACAGAAACAGTGATTAAAAAAATAAGTAGGAAAATTAGTGATAATAATAATTATTAGCTTTAAACTTTATTTTAGATATAAGACTAGTTTTAACCTGTACACTTGTATAAATATCAGAAATATTATTAAAATAAATACGTCATGTGAAAAACTGTGTTTGTTATTTTTTACTTATTATTTAAATTCGTTAGGTAGGTAGAATTAAATAAAACTATGCATTGATCATATTTAATGTTATGTATATTCACAATTACTTAATCAATAAATTATTTAGTAAAAACAGTCAAGTCAAATAATGAGTATCCATTCAAAAAACACCATTTTTTAATACACAAAGCACTTCTTAAAGCACATTTATTTTTGTGAACCAAGCAATTAAACATATTAGTTTTGTACAGGTCATTTAAACTATTAAGATTAGGTATACCTGTATAACTTATATCTACAATATTATCATGACCACACAACTCTGCCACCCATTTAATCTTTTCTTCACCTTTTACAATAATTTTCATGTCTTTCAGAAGAGGCTTGATAGTTCTATGAAATTCTTGAAAATCGATGTACCCTTCACTCCATTGGTAACCTCTGTTTCTTTCTATCCATTTAACATGTCGTTTCTCTTCCTCAGTTAATTTAGTAAATGGATATGGAGGTTTGATTAAGAATGTTTGAGTAAACTCCAGAGTTGCTATAACGAATTCTTTTACTAAAAATTCATTTTTACGGTTTTTGAATCCTTGCAAATCCACAATCACTGTATCGTTATTCATGATAATTTCTTCACAATATTGCTCAAAGGTTTATACTCAAATACACAATCGTTCAAAATTAGACAGTATGCAGCTGTCTGATCTGGTATTTCTTGATCTGTTTCAATTTCAACTCTTACGTCTATCGATCCTTTTAACGTCTCGTGTTGGCGTGAACAGTCGATTACAAACATAGGAGCAATGTCTCTGAATTCTTTCATGCTCATCAACGGCTCTGGTCGGCGTCCGTAGTAAGACTGTTGGAATCTAGCGTACTGCTCATATAATAAACTAAATTTATCTTCTGAAAAGTTGATGTTTAAACCTTCATAAGGATAATACGATGAATTCAAAAATACTTTAACATCACGCACGTGACAGTGGTCAAATTCAGCCATTGAAAGGGCAGCGTTATGTTTACGGTTGGTTTGCATTGCAATAACAACGAACCGTGGTTTTTCGATTTGTGATGAAGTTTTTATCGACCAAGTATGCTTACGTGTCTTAGGTAGTAGTGGATATTCGTATAGATCCCAATTACGATACGCGAGTTGAATAGCTCGATCTTTCTCTAAATGTTTTAGCAAATTAATTCTTTCCCGATCAGACACTTTGATGTGTGGAACTCGCCAAACAATTTTATTAATTACAATATCGTCGACAACTTCTCCTGCATTTAATTTGATAGAATTGAGATTCGTATTGCTCCTAAGCAACACCAACTCATGTTTACAGTTTATAATAATTTTTTCATAATCTTCAGCGAATCCTAAAATTTTGTTCAACGGTATGGATGCTGAAAATGCTCCACTATCAGTGTTATTCGATCCTGTAGTTGACCACCCCCAAACTCGACCACACTTGGATTCATCACCATTTAAAGATAGGTAAGATTTGATAGTTGAAGTAACACCAGCATTTTTAATTTTATCTATTTCTACTCCGTTCAATTCATATCTTATATCTTGAAACAGAAATAGTATCGGATTATTAACGAAATGAACATTTGTTATTTTTGCTTTAGTGGTACTGTTAAACACATTCACTTTTCCCTCTATGTATAAACTACTTAGTGATGGCAGTACATACAAATCTTGTTGGTTGATAGGAATTCGTATTTCATCATTTTTGTTGAAACTTGACACATATGGTTTGTATGAATGATACTCAAAACTTTCAATACTGGTATCGTATGAAGCTTGTTGTGATATATTTAAAATATTCATTTTATCAAGCCTACTAATTTAAGAAACTCCTTATTACTTTTAGTAAGCTTATTCTTTAGCTGAATCGGTGTGTCTTTGCGGGATGTTTTTTTAGAACTGAATTGAACACACGATGTAGACGGGTTTTTATGGAAATTTAACATTTTTTTCTGAAATGTAAATAAAGTTGTACTTCTTCACCTCGTAAGTTTATCTCTTTATTTTCAGCGTCCAACAACCTTATATTAATAGCGCTAATAGAACTTTGGTTTACCGGAAAGTAAATTAAATTTTTAGGTATTTCAATTATACGATAACCGGGTGGTACATTAGGCACGAATTCGTAAATAATATGACTTCCTTTTCCGTTTACAAAAGAACCACTGACAACATCGCATTCGATCCTTACGATGGTTGTTGATAGAATGTTGACAGGATATTGTGAATCAGTTCTTATATTTGCGTTTATTGTTTGTTGACCGAAACCTAAAATTTGTCCCAATGATTCAGCTTTATCAAAATAAATATTCTTGGAGCAGAAAATATTCGTTTTTAATGTATTGTTATTGCATGTTAATGTTAACACGGTATGTTTAATATTACTTTTCAAATAATCGCAAATATCTTGAAGCTCATAAGACCCTTCAGGAATTTTGATGACTTCATTTTCCCCATAATAAAACTTATTGTTCCTTTCATCTATATTGGGAATAGAATTGAAGGTTGAAAATGACAAAAGTCCGCATTCGTAATCTCCTCGAAGTTCCAACGTAGGGGAATAGTTTGTGCTCAAGGAGGCTCCGCTTCCAGTTATAGATACAGTAAAAGACATGTTTGAACTGATACTTTTATTTATTTCACACAGTATTTAAATGTTTTTCCAATAATTCCTCAGAAATTTTAAACATAAATGACCGCAGTTTGTAGTGCCAAAGGTTTGCTGTCGGTCAAAGTTATAGTTTATAGATAAGTTACTCATGTATTTAACAAATTCTAGAGGAGGCTTCAAATTGCCAAAACTATCATAATACTCTACGTAATTATTGTGCTTCACGAAGGCCACCCAATGCGTGCCGGGGTTTTTATTGCTGTCTAAATTCAATATTCCACATTCTATATTTTTGGGTTTCAAAGGTAATGTATCTCTCATGAAGACTCCACGAAAATAGGGAATATCATAGGCATGTTCTAATATATCTATGTTGGTGAGAGCACGTTTGGGTAGCCGCTTAATTAGTTTTTTGATGGGTTTAGATATAAACCAGTGCCAGTTTTATGAGGTTTAATATATAACCCTTTCCCGATAGAAACAGCTTCCATCATTCGGTTGTGTCTTTCAGATTCCTGAAGACTTTTTTGTGCAGCTTTGGAATCGTTAACAGCTTTAGCTATACCAGCTGCCCCTCCAGCTAGTGAACCTAAAGCTGATAACCCTGCGAATATAGGAATAAGTGGTAAAAGCCCTCCGCACTTTGGAAGAGGAATGCAACGCGGCAAACGTATTCCTTTTTTATTACTAAATAATTTTTTTGCAGCTGCATAGGCATATTTAATGGCAGTGTGACTGTCTTTGGATTTGATTTTTTTTAACCGTGATTTAATTTTCCTAACACCCTTTTTGAATGACTTCATACCACTACCAGCCCTAATTTTTGCGTTCATCGCTTTTTTCACAACCCATGATGCAAGTTTTTCTCCTTTTCCGGCATCTTTCGAGTTCAACCTTCTCTTTGCCATATTCAACAGTTTTAAGTCAGCTATCTGTCGAGCACGCGAATCTTTGTTAATATAGGCAATGTCGTGGTGCATGCAAGCTTCATCCAATTTGTTCACCCCTCGATCACCTCTAATTAATCGTTTCTGAAGTTTCGTTCCGGGCCCACAAAATTGATACCCAGGTAAATGTAGTTCAAACGGTAAACGATCTATCAAGTTATTAATTATACCACTGCCTTTCTTCATCGATAGGCAAAAAGTGAGATGATAGCACAAATTATTTTATTTATATACTATGAAACTAAATCACTTTTTTTAACCCAACTGTTGTCTTCATCACTCAAGCCTAGCCATTTTACATAAATTTTGTTTCCTTTTTTCTTAATAATTTTCTCAATAAGGTAAATTTCCGGCACCTTGGTTTTCTGTAATTCGTATCCATAAAAAGAACCTAGAATATTTTGTTTGTGTTTGTCTTGTATTTGATACGTTGGGGGACTAGTTTGATTATCTTTTACTATGAGAAATATTTCGGTTGACCAATTAGGAGTGTAACCCTTGTAAAAATCTCCTTTGTGTTTACTTATACGTACACAATCACCAACTTGAAAAGTTTTTCCTCGTCGTATCTTTGACTGTTGGGATTTGATTATATTAGACTTTACTAGAATCTCATTCGATTGATTTACATCGATTGGTTTAAATTTAGTTATGCGATGTAAAGTACTGTTATAATTCTCCACAGTGATGTCTAAATTATTTTGAAACCATTGATAGTTTCCATATAGACTGAAAATTTTGTAAAGGTGAGATTTAAGAGTTCTTATCACACGTTCTACTATGGAGGCTTTCTTTACAGAGTACGTAGAATAATGATTTATTTTATGCCTTTTCATCAACTGCTTAAAATAATCATTATAAAACTCTGTACCCAGGTCAGTTTGTAAATTTTTAGGCTTTCTTCTTGTCTCTGATAGTATACTGCACATTGCGTCCGTTACACACTTTTTTGATTTTGACTTCAACGGTTTAACCCAAACGTATTTCGATAAAGTATCAATAACTACAAGAACATACTTGTGTCCGTTATTATACGACGAATATTTTTGAAAATCCATGAGGTCAGCTTGCCATAAATCATCCATTCCTTTGATAATCGTATGCCGACGACAAAAATTCCTTCTCGCTGCTTTGTGCAACTCATGAACTAAATCTTCTTTACTCATTTTGAGTAGGTTTTGGTGAAATCATGAGATCAACTTCTTTTTTAGTGTAATACAATGTATTCAAATTTTCAACAGTCAGTTTTTCTAGATTATTTAGGTATTTTTTAACATTACTTTGAACTGTTTTTATTTCTTGTTTTAGTTCGTGAATACATTTATCAACGTATTCTTTACTTACAGCTTCATCGTCCTTCTCGGGAAGTGACAGTCCTTTCAATTTCGATAATTTTAAATCAAAATCTCCTGCTTCGGACCTTATTAATGCATCTGTAATAATATCAGCATTTAAAGATTGTCGTAAACGCTTATGAACGTGATGACCGAATTTGTCTACATTCATTATCGTCTTGTCGGCTTCTCTAGTGCAATGGTACTGCCCGGTCCACCAGATGGAAGCTTTATATATTTCTTGTATTTGATAATGCCAGCTTCATGCAATTCTTCGATTATTGCATAAATTTCATTTCTTACTCCTGTGTTACCAGCTGTCCATGAAGCCAGTAAAAGTTGTAATCTTTCCACTAACTCATTAGGATCGTTCCAGTAAATCAAATCAGTATCATTCTTAACTTCTTTTAATATATTTACCCCTTCTCCTTGCGGAAGACTTTCAACACTACTGGTATGATTTCTTGAGAACTTGAATAACGGTTTAATAATATTCATGTATTTAAAACCTTTATTACTGTTTATGGGTTTAGAAGGATTGCAATGACGTTTGTGTGCATTAGTATCAATAAGTAATAATCTGTAATTTTGCAAGTCCTCGTCTGTAACGTTTTCTAAATTTGGTACCTTTTTGTACAGTAATTCTTGAAGCCCTATGGTTTTTTTCAGGCTACGGTTTCCAATTTTCAATATTCTGTCGTCGTCATAAACACGAGTTTTGCCAAGCCATAATTTTCCTCGCTCATGTTTAACACCATAAGGTATATCTTTCATTACTTCAGATGACACGGACCAAGATAGAGAATCGTTAGCAATACTTGGTGATGACTGGAGAGATTTAAATGAGTTCTCATTAACATCATGATCCTCTGATGGGGATGTAGTAAGAGTCTTGTTAGAAGGCATAAAAATCTCATGATCTGTGATTTCCCCATCAGAGACAGGTTCTTCAACATTTTCGGAAGAGGTACTTGATGACTCGCTCTCGCAATATTTGGTTCTTTTCATTAAATGGTTCACTGGCGTTGATTCTTCATGTTTATATTGTTTATTGTCATCTTTTTTACTTGACATTTGGTTTAGGGGGTTGATAATGGGTTTGAATAATGTTTCGAGGGCTATGTCATTTGTTCTTTTGTAATCTTTCATAATATCCACCTTTCTTTTCACAGCTGCAGCAGACTTTACAATTTGTTCTTTGAGATTTCGTTCCATCGTTAAAGACTCCACACTGACTGACAATCTTAATCAAACTGAAACATCAGTAACCTAGCAACTATTTAAAAAGATTAGTCTACTTCTATGAATGTATCGAAGTTCAGCCGGTAACATCCTTTGTTTCGTTCACAGTCCTTATTTATAACTAAATAGTTGAAAGGTTTTCTCCAAACAGTGGAGCACATTTCACGAAACTTACACCATGACATATCAGAGCCTACATGTTCATCATAAACGTGTTTAAGGTTTACATCATCTTGCTTAAATAATATGATAAGATTAGAATTGTCTCTCACTAATTGTTTGGGTATTTTGGTGTAAGTTTGATTGATATAAAAACAGTCAATATTTCTATGGCGACCCATTGCAAAGTAATCTCGTATATTATTCTGATTTTCACAAGCAACGTCGTCGAATATGATAATTGAGTTTGGTAATGCTTCGTGCGGACTCAAGACCGCATTATTATCATTGTATTTGTAATAAGATATGTCTGCCACCTCATTCAACACGTTCTCCAGGAAGATGTATTTTGGTTGATATAATGATTTCGAGTAGACATAAAGGTTACAAAAACGTGGACCGTCCTGGTGTAGTAATAAACTCAGGACCAAGTTTGTCTTTCCGCAGTTGGAAGGACCACAAACGATGCTGCGTATTGTGTTTGGTAGTAAAGGACCATGTCGCTTAGTTTCTGTTGATGACGTAGAAGGACAGATGCATTCCAATTGCAATGAATCTTTTTGCTTCAGGAACTTCATTTTTGTTGAATAAATTTGTCTGGCAAGTTCCACGGGTTTCATAAAAATGACTACTTTTAATGTTGTCACAAGTTATAAACCATTTAAAACGGTTTCATGAATGCTTTATGCTCTTTTCATCAGATTAGACACTACAGGATTGAAATTTCAGAACAAAATCGATACGTTTTTACTAATTAATGGTGTATATTGGGAAGGTACTTCAATTTCAGAACAAAATCGATACGTTTTTACTAATTAATGGTGTATATTGGGAAGGTACTTCATTTTTTTCGAATGAGCGAACGAAGAGAGCGAGTGGTGAAGAAAAAAATGAAGTATACTTCCCAATATACACCTACTCTGGTCCCCGAATCTTTTCTTTCTTTCTTTCATTTGTGCAAGACCTTTTGATGGCATCTTATTGACAAGTCTATACTTTTTGCAGGCCATACGAGAATACATATAAAATACCAAAGTTATTGAAACTGCTCCTTCCTCGCGGATTGGAAGACCACGCATTGGAAGGCATTGATGTCCCTGCCGATGTAAAGGAGAAACTCAGGCTGGTGCTTATAAGTACAAGGTAATACTGAAGTCACTCCTATCTGGCTAGCAACTAACAGGGCCTAATATGACTCATAGTAATCGTATAGGTAGAATTGCGTACATCGACTCTAACAAATAGTAATGAAATGAACGCCATCTTTAGGCCCAGGGCGAACCGCTAACCTTTTTTTAATCCAAAGTAACCTATACTTTTTTTTGTTTTTTAATGTCTTTAAAAAAAGTATGAGATAGGAGAACCAGAAAAAGACATTTGGTCTGTTGGCGTCAGGCGGGAATCGAAAGACGCCTGACGCCAACAGACCAGAAATGTCTTTTCTGGTTTTCCTATCTTTAGTAAGATGATAATCCATTATCCCTTATGCTAAAAAATAAAAATGACCTGTTGTTTACTTTTCGATTACCTAAACGTTAGCGGTTCGTGCTACTGAAGTAAATAATTAACGCTAGTGTCTCTAGCGACTGCGTAGCCGAAGACTCATGGTAGGCTCTCTGATATGATGCATTTTACTATAGTGAGTAAGAACTATGATTCTACTATTTCTAACTTCCGAGAGGTGTATGTATACATTTAAAAAGCGTTAAATAAAGCCTATCAAAGTGGACGTGCTGTGTCTGAGGTTTTGTTTTTCCGTTGCACTGTTTAATATACTTTTTGTTACATTTTATTTTAATTTCCTTTTTTGGTTACCTGGATGATATCCTAATACGTGGTTTTAGTTATTTTGTTTTGTTTATTTTATATTTCCACTCACAGGGCCATTTTTGACGAAGGGATCACAAGAGACAATTACATAACATATTTCCGCCACCTCCTTTGGTGGGAGGAGATTATCGCGAAAATTAACCTGCGGGTATGTTTTGCTTATTATTTTTCGTTCCATGTTTCTTTACCTTCTTCTTTTTTCTTTTTTGTTTAGTGGCGATGTCTGGGTTCCTTTTACCACGATTCCGCCACTGTAACGTATACACGATATGCGATTTTCACATTTTTTGTTATATGCCTGTTTTGCGCTGCTAAGCGAATTTATTTGAAAAGTAAAAAAAGGGGGATTGCCCATACAAACCAATTTCTTTACCTTGGCATTGAGACTTACCCTCAATTTGACAAACATCAATCAAAGCCCTCAAAGTCATACGTCGCTCTCAGTTCTAATGAGACTCAAGATAATTATTGTTTACATTATGTCTGAAGAAAATAAATGCCATTATGATTACTATTATTTTTAAACATCATTAAGTTTGTATTTACATATTCTATTGCACACTAATACAACAGATTACAGTAAAAAGGATAAATTAACATGTAAATGTACAGAGGCGCACACATCAACCTTTACATTGCAGCTGACATTAGACCCATTTTGCAATGGTTTTGTAAAGTTTGATGTGTGCGCATGTGTACAACATGGATGGCATTAAAAAGCTTTCTCATCCAAACAACCTAAACGTAGAGGAAAGTTGATGAGAAGGTGCACATAATAATTACCACGCCGACCATGTAAAACATGATAATTTACTATTGAATAGTAAACTAGCCTTCTTCAGTAGAGAGTCACTCTCCGAAAGTGATGAGGGATCCCGAAAAGTTGCTGACCGAAAGCGGATGCCTCTAGTGGGAGATAGGGCGTTTTTTCGTGCACTGGGAAGGTTTATGTCCAGCCGTGGACCAATGAAGGCTGTGAATAACAATCATCCCGAGCCAGTTTTATCTGCTGTATATCTCAATAGAATATTTATGCCCAACAGAAATACAATATGACTGGAGTGACACTGGCCAGGGAAAAGAAAGGATACTACCTTCAAGTGCCTGGGCTGGCTGAGAAGCGGCCATCCTTATTACGCGGTAAACAAATATACATACTACCCTTCGGAAACTGTGCACCTCGCTGGAATGCGCTTCCCCATTTGCTTATCTACTGTAGAATGGGGCGAGGTGACGGGTGATAGCCAAATTAATATGAAGATATTAATTTGGTTATGTAGGCACCGCATGCAGAGAGAGATGTGTTCTAATATGGGTAAAATGTTTTTAGGTGACAGAGTGTTCATAAGGCCAAGTACTAGCACTGTTAAGTTTGAAAGCATTGTTAAAGACATGGACGACGATAGGGTACAACTTGGCGACTTTGACGAGGCGTAAGTACTAATAATATTTTTTAATCCTAGTTTCGTTTGCTGTCAGTCAAAATTGTAAGTCTTAGTAAGTGAGCATTTGACCAGGATCTCACCTAATTTCCTAAGTGATAGAATGGTATAGTCAACACCACATCATACTATCCATTTCTAATGACATTTCCTTGCAATTGAATAAGGAGGACTGACACGAAATGGGTAGCCTGTCATGCCGCTAACCAAATCTACCTACATCCTGCTGACGAACAAATGTCTATTAACTCCTTTCTTGAGACGCAAGTTGTAACGTCCTGTAAAACCCTGTACAGGAATCTCATTCCAATCCCTTGCGTTGTCCTAGGAAGAAGGACGTAGGACACTAATCTTTACACACTATGATAAATATGTATTTTACTGTTCTGCTTTACTTTTCGTGAGGCGAATGAAATCATTATTAACTGAAAAATAATATTTTGAAATTACTGTTGGTTAATTCGTCAGGTTTGAAAACCACTACACCCAGAATGCTTTGTTCGACGTGCGTTTCTCGTCACAAAACACAAGATGAAATATCATCATCAACTGAAAAATATATGTTTAAATTGCTTTTGGTTAATTTGTCATGTTTGAAAATCACTACACCCAGAATGCTTTGTTCGACGTGTGTTTCTCGTCACAAAACGAACACAAAATGAAAAATCATTATCAACTGAAAAATATATGTTTAAATTGCTTTTGCTTAATTCGTCAGGTTTGAAAACCACTACACTGAGAATGCGTTGTTCGACGTGCGTTTCCTGATGTCCCGCGTGCCGATGGAGCGAACCCACGAGGCCATCTCGCGCGTCTTCACCTCCAAGCAGGGCAGCCGGGTCTTCCCTGTGCCCATCAAGAAACCCGTCACTGTATACCCCATTAACAAGTGAGTGACTTCATATTACGGTGCTAGCAATTAGGGGAGATAGGAAGCAGTTTTTTTTTCTAACTGATTTTGGTGTAATAATTAGGAAATTGACTACTACAGCAGAGGCCGCAGGTTCAACACGCACAGTACAAAATTTCATGAGCATGAACATGTTTGTTTTGGTCTTGGTGTTTCTTACGTCAAACATATGCATTTACAAAAAAAAAGTTACGGTAATTAGTATATCCATCAATAGTATGCCATGATGTAGGAAAGTAAGAACGAAAAGCCCAACAAAGTGGCTGTGTAAATAATTATGAATGTTTTTCAGGTTTTACAATAAGTTAATAAAAGATAATATGGAACAAAAATCTGCCGTGGAGCACATTGTAGCTGGCAGCTCGGGCAGAGCGCCGTACATCGTCTTTGGACCTCCGGGCACCGGCAAAACTATGACTATTGTTGAAGCAATCATACAGGTAATGCTGAATATCAAATTAACATTTCCCTGGCTCTTGAATTATTTTTTTGTACTAAACGGCTGGCTTCAACAATTTACCCTTAGTAAGAAAATTATTTTTCTAACTGCTATGTGCCTTTCATTAAAGTCAAATATGACTACTACTCAAATCATGTTGCACAGAGGCTTGTAGATCAGGTTACCAAGAAGCTACCTGATTTTTATGGCTTTGTATCAGTCCTTTGACTTAACTATAAATAATATACTTAGTTATAACAATGCTAGGTCATCTTTACATCCCTAACTAAACCGAGCTTGTAATACATAAACGTATTTCCCGTATACCTATTAATGTTGTCCATTCATTAAAATTGTCCATCCATTTATATAACATTTCATTTTAAAAACAATTCTGAACCTATAACTATGCCTACTTTGCCCAGACAGGCAGACCTCTTATTTCAATATTTTTTAGTACAGACGCGTTCACATGAACATCACCAAACCGATGCAAGATAGGTCTTGTCAGCAGTATACGAGTATTATGGTGCCCCCAATGATATTAAAAGAAGTAGATAGGTTATGTCAGTACTGATGCGAAGTCAAAAATTTACGGTTTAAGAACTTTATTCTCATAAGAATTACTTACATATAATTCACTCACTGAGAAATTACAATAACATTAAAAATAAACATAACGAGCGTACATACTTACATCTAGATAGTAGATACAACAGATTTTATTATAATTTAAGTTACGTTTAAGTCACATACTATCACTACGGACAAATATTATAAGATGTCGGGTAACCTGCAAAAAACAAACAACGAGTCAGGACGAATTTACCACTGCTAACTTGACCGTGTTTTTACGTGTGCACAAGATAGTATGATTATTTGCTAGAGCGAAAACGAGACAGATACATGTTACGCAGTGTCGTCTCAAACTGTCAACACTGTCAATGCTTTGCTCAGCTGCACTAATAGTTCTGATTTCGGGTGCTGCTTTTTTAAAAGGTGGCACCCTCTTTTTTATAATATAATTGGGTGGTGGGACCACACAATTATTAGAGCTTGATGTAAACGCGTTTGTACATGCTTTTAAATGATAATTGGGATGCCATTTCCAGTTAGTGGTACGGAACCCAAGAAACCGGGTGATGGTGTGCACAGACTCCAACATGGCAGCGGACCATATCGCCGTGGCCCTCATGAAGTACAATAAAACACTTAACATTAACTACTTCCTGCTGCGCGCTAACTCTCGCTCTAGGGAATGGTGAGTCATTGCTTATTAACGAACACTAGCCTTTCTAGAATAAACCGCTTTATGAAGCTTTAAATTTAAATTATAACCGACTAGGCCCCGCGACTTCGTCCGCATGGACTCCAAGTTGAAAAACAAAAAGTCATATTTTTTCATGCATTGTACCCTATGTGCGATTCAGATGTATAAGCTACATTATTGTAAAGTTTATTTAAAATCCATTCGGTGTTTTTACGTGAAAGAGCAACACAGCACTTCCACACATACAAACTTTCGCCTTTATAATTTTAGTAGGATTTGAAAATTAACAAACAATCAACAGCCTTTAAGAGTCGCACTGTTGGGGACAGGCCTCGCCTCAACTATAAGCGGGTGCGAGCGATCTCTAACAAGGGGGCCCAGTGCGGTTTGTTAGAGGGGTGTAAGGTTAGTGATTGACCTTGCTTTGAGATGTTACCAAGCCGCCAGGCGGGCAGCTAGCGACGTCCGTCGCGACGCGACAGAGATGCCCGAAAAATACATCCCGCGATTTCGGCCGGGGTTGTCACGTATACGATTCCCGACTTGGAGGGCGATTCAGTAACGAGTTATCGTACGATTCGGTAATTTTCGTTGAATATTGAATCCATTTTTTAACATGGGAGGTGTCTGTATTATTCTTATAATAAATACTTTATGCCATGAACACACGATTTACTAAAATGAAATGAAAGTTACCGAATTGTAAGATAACTCGGTTGTGAATCGCTACCCAGGCTCGCGTTGCCGAACTGAACCCCGAGCACAGTTCGTGTTAGAACTGTCTCTACTGGACGTCGTCACAACATGTTAGATAGACCTAGATAGATAGATAATATTCTTTATTGCACATTAACATTAAAAACTTAGTTTAGAAATACATTGAAAGTAATGCACAATTTAGGCGGCCTTATCGCTAATAGCGATTTCTTCCAGGCAACCTACGGGTAGAGGAAAAATAAATAAAGAAGGGGTAAATGTGCATAATTACATTACATAAATAAATAAATCTAAATACTTCGGACAAAAATAAATATGACCAATTAATTTTATATAACAATTAATTTTATATAACAATACATGTATAGAATTTGATAAAGACATACACAGAGAATACACAGCACAAGCAGATGCACCAAAGTTCGAGTAGTTAGGTTAGTGGAAGAGGATAGATTATTCAAATCAAAGCGCGAGATAGTGTGCTTTAACCCTTGCTTTGAAAATATTGAGAGATGGAGACTCTCTAATGGAGAGGGGTAAGGAATTCCACTGTCGGACAGATTGTACAGTGAAGGATTGTGTGTGTTAGTCTTAAAGATTGTAGACAAAAGCGAGTGGTTTCTAAGCATTCTTCTCCACAGGACGGTAATGCCTGAAGCGCTGGCGCCCGCGTCCAACGGCACGAACTACGACAACTTCTACTCGGTCAGCAACACCCAGATGTCCACCTACAGGATCGTCGTCACCACTCTGTCGCACGCCGCGAAATATGGCTCGTGAGTACTGTACAGGCAACGGCTCTACAGGATAACAATTTTCCTTTTATCTTGCTCTTGCCAAATGCTTCTCTGCAGAGCAGGGAGGCATGACCAGAAAAAGGTAGCCTGTCATGCAGTTGACCGAACATTTACGTATTACACCAAAATGGCATTCTCTACCAGTAATGGGAAATTAAACAGATTTTTTAATAAATTTAGGCAGAAAAACATGCTTAATAATGTAAATAATTGATACAGACACTAATAAATACTAGAGTTATTTTAAATATTGAAATTATAAAGTAAAAAAAAATATAAAAATAGGCAGTACCTTTGCTACGCAGTTGCCAAAGGATTTTCGATAAGATGTCTCAGTTACGGATTTATTATTACTAGCTTAAAGAAGTTTTCCACTGCTGGGCAAAGGCCTCCCCGCCCCGCCACTTCTACACTTTTTATGGTTAGTCACAAATAAATAACTTTATCGTTATGAGACCGCTAGTGGACCGCTTAAACATCATAAATGGGACAACTTTCAAATTAAAGACTAAATTACTCGAACATCTAGATTTTTACCTACCACAGAGCTTTGATACTTTCACAATATCGCACTATTAACCCTCATAATTAATGCCCTTACCAGAGCCCGCGCCCAACGCGAGACCAAGCTACAAATGAGCCACTTGTTCATCGACGAGGCGGCGCAGGCGTCGGAGCCGGCGACGCTGGTGCCGGTGACGGGGCTGCTGGCGCCCACGGGGCAGCTGGTGCTGGCCGGGGACCCGCTGCAGCTGGGGCCGGTCTGCATGTCCAAGGAGGCTAGCAGGAGGGGACTTGGTAACAACTAAAACTACTTTTCTTGAGAATTCAATTCATCATCATGTCAGCCGAACGACGCCCACTGCTGGGCATAGGCGTCCCCCAATAATCTCCACAACGATCGGTCCTGCGCTGTCCGCATCCAGCGGCTTCCCGCGACCTTGACAAGATCGTCGGTCAGTTCAATTCCATTCAATTCTTTATTGCATACCAAGTGTTACATTAAGGTGGATAATAAAATAATAAGAGAGGACTTAACGAGGACGTATTGCAAATATGCGAGGACAGCAATTTCACATTAAAGCTAAAACAATTTAAAAAACAAAAAATATTATTACAGGCTTAAATGATGATAAATTTCAACATTGAAGGATGCATCAGACTTTGCTAATTCTGTGTTCTGTGTAGGAACTAGGAGGCTGAGTGAACGCCTAAGTTCAGATCGTTAATTGATTTATTGTAAAACTTACAGCTATTCATAACAAAAAACCTTAAAGATCAGTTAAAAATAAAACCCCACATTTTAGCCCAATGGAATTACCATGAAACAGTGCACGAAACACTCGCGGCATTCCTGCGTTGTTTATTGTAGCTAGATAATCTCTCTCTTTGGGTTGTTTGAAAGAGATCGCTTTTTAGAGATAAAGCCGCCCAAATTGTACATTTACGTTAATCTGTGGTTCTTTGCTGTTGATTTCTGTTGTTTTGGTGTACAATAAAGAATATATCTATCTATCCATCTCTCATAAACTCTTTTTTTAATAACTGTGTAATGCCACTATACAGAGTCTGGTATACTCCAAGCTAGTTTGTATATCATTATCAATTCACATCATAGTTCTTTCTTACAGGCAAGTCTCTTCTGGAGCGTTTGAAATTGACTTACGAAAACTTGTACGCCGATGACCCGGACTACATCACCATGTTGGTGAATAACTTTCGCTCTCACGCCGATATTTTGAAGATCCCAAACAAACTTTTCTACGATGATAACTTGAAGGTAAGTTCATTTAGTTCAGCATGGACTACAGTTAAATGATAATCAAACAAATTTTACTGAAGTCAGTTACTCTGGATACTGCTTCACACTTTGTTATCAACCAGTTCGATAAACGTTTATTTTCCTTAGAAAAATACATGATGTGCTGATCATAGTACACTATATATCTTTTATATCAAATCACTCTGAAACTCGGTTCTGAATGTTGCAATGATGAAAAAAATAAAAAATGATAGGTCATTCATCGGCCACCATTCTTTTTTTTGATGCGGATAATGCATTTATAATTTTAAAAGGGTTTTCAATTCTTTTCTTAAATGTAATGTTATGGAAATAAAATATTTGTATAATTTTATTTGACTTAGGCCTTAGCTCCACCTGACCCATTGAGCGAGATAAGCATCCTAGGTCTTCCAGGTGGTAATAAAGCTGTTGTGTTTCATGCTGTCAACTCCAGGGAGCAGCGGATGGGCAAAGCACCAAGGTACAGTGAAATATCGACCTCAGAGCCTTGTGCCAGTTTACTTGATTACACACGCAAATTTGTATATGTATAAATGACAGTTAGGTTAATCACTGAGAATCTCTTAAAAATGCGCGTGATCCAATTGAAGTCGCACTTTGCTTCATTGTGTAACTCAAAGCATAGGAATAAGAATACTTTACTTCAGACTACACTAGTCTGCAACTTCTTTTTGTCACAAATTGGTTCCTACACACAATTAACATGAAGTTTATACCTTTATTTTCAAATTCATTTCTTATTCCCCATTATTATTATTGAAGTAAAACCCATAGCGACCCGAATAATACCGTCCTTTTTACGACCCTATGTCCTTCTCTCTCTCGCTACCTAAGAGAGTAATTTATCTATGGCGATTACAAAGGTTTTGGGCTTGAATAAGCTCAGCAAAATGTGGGCTGATTCTGAGTGATGATCTCCCACAATAATTATAATTATTTTTAATTTTATTCAGACAAAGTTATCTAATATTATTATTTGTTCACATAGTTATTTCAATGAGCGAGAACTGGATATGCTGAAGAGATACATCAAAGAGCTGGTCGTCAGGCTCCAGGTCCAGCCCGAAGACATAGGTGTCATCGCACCTTACATAAGACAGGTGTGTATACTTTTAGAAGGCCTACACAAAGTGCATCTGTTGCTATTAGCTCCAGTAAGTCTAATAATTAAATCAAAAAACCTATATTTGGCCTCAGGCGGCGTATTTCGTATGGCGGAGATTATGGAATAGTGTTTCAATAAATAGTTTGCTTTATAAATCAAATGTCACTGCATTATGGGTGTTAGTGGAACTTTCTTTGTTTTTTTTTACATAATACTAGAGGAAACCATACTGGGTGGCACTGTAAATTAAGTTTCCTACCATATGTATTATTGTAAAAATAAATCTTCTATATCACAGATTTTCTGACTGTGTATTTGGCAGCTGTTTGGACCAGACGCCTATGAAGCGCCGTCTGGTGGCAAAAAAGTGTCAACCCAAGTATCAAGTATAACCCAATAAGGGTTTTCGATACTCTTTCTGCCACCTGTCGGCGATTCGTAAGCCTCTGGTTCAAACATCTGTCAACCCAATAGGGGTTTTTGTAGCACCACCTGATGGCAGAAAAAGTATGAAAAACCAATGATATTATAATAAAAAAGGTAGATAGATACTTGTGCTGAAAAAGTGGCACTAGAAATCTTTTCGTGTACCTGAGCAAAGCATTGACAGTGTTGACAGTCTGAGACGACACTGCGCAACATGTATCTGTCTCGTTTACGCTCTAGGAAATGATCGTACTGTCTTGTTCACACGTTATAACACGGTCAAATCACCTATGTTGTACCCCGTGAACAATTTTTAATTTTGCGTCAGTACTGACATAACCTTTTTTTTTTTTTTTTTCTTTCGTGGGGAAATCCTCATGGATACCTCGCTGCCCGGGGGGACGACGAGGTTATGTCGGACTCCTACCGACTAAAACCCCACGGCACTCGACCGTGGCACTTTGGCGGCGAAGCTGGATCCTACCGTAAGTAATGCCGCACTGCTCCGCCGCCAGTGCTGGCCCCTAATGGAGCCCCCTCCAACCGACCCTTCAACGAAGGGGGGAGGCCACGAAAGCGCCTGGAGTACGCAGACACTTTCGCCGTCTCGGTGGACGCCATGCAATGCAAGCCAGAGCACCCCCGCACTCCGGCCCGCTGGCACCCACTGTACGCAGGCCCTGCTGGGCCCGCAACCACGAGCCACCCAAAGGGCGGCTCCGCTGCCGCAACCAGCGGTACGGCCCCGCCGGGCCGCGACGCACAGGGGGGATCAGCCTCGGATCACTGGCCCCCACCAACCGATTGTGCGCCGCGGCCTCCACCACGCGCCTCAGGGCGCTTGCAGGCCCCATTGGCCCCGCAATCCCACGTGTTGCCCTTGCGGGCTGCAGCGGGTGGGTGGCTAGTCCACCACACTGCCACGCCTGAGTGAGTCCTCTTCGCTTCCCGGCGGTTGGACGCTACCACCGGTACTAAGCCCCCTCGCCACGCCAAGGCGAGAACTCATGAGGGGGAGTACTGACATAACCTATCTACGTCTTTTATATTGTAATATCACTGTCGAAAACCCACATTCCCACACTCGCAACATTTTCGCGCAGGTATACAAAGTAAAAGGGTGGCTGCACGACGAGAACTACGACAAGATTGAAGTGGGAACTGTGGAGTCGTTCCAAGGGAAGGAGAAGCGGGTGATCCTCGTGTCCACGGTGCGCGCCAACTGCCGCCTGCTGGAGTACGACGCCAAGTACGGCCTCGGCTTTCTTGTCGACGATAAGGTATGTAGCAATATGGGACAACTGGGAATAATACTAACGAAATCATTCGAATACCGTGTGACCTTGCAAAATTAGGTCCGATGGACCTGTTAAGTTCGAGCCAATAGGACAGCAACTCGTTTGCGTGCACATAAATAAACCATTGTGAGTATTGACATGTCCTGAAGTGGGAACGTAACATATCTTCCTCTTTCTGTGTATATCAAAGGGTAGGGGATGATTTTCCAATAGTCAAACTATATTTTTTTTTCTGAAAATTTTATAATAGATTACAAAATATTGGACAAAATTACATTTAGTCATAGAAGACATAGCCTTCTTTACCTCAACACGTGAAAAACACACAATAAGATTAGGGTTGACACTCATACGCTGTCGCCTAAGCCTAACCGGAGGCCTAAGGGCAGCTTAATAACATCTGACAGCAAGGTTTCTCACTAGTCTTATACCTCCAACAATTCGCACTGAGCTCGCGTCTTGGAGTATGGGCCGCGCCACCTCATAGTTGAGGTGAGGCCTGTGCCCAGCAGTAGGACGTGTATAGCCAGTTTATGTGACACACAACAGCTTTTGCTTAGTTCAGAATGTCGTTAATCTACATCCCAGATATTAATTTATTTGTTTATTTCTCAGAGATTCAACGTCGCCATAACCAGAGCGAAAGCGAAGATCATAATAATAGGAAACCCAACATGCCTGACCAGGGACAGGAAATGGCGCGAATACATGGACCTCTGTAAGCAGTTGGGCTGCTACTTCGGCACGGAGACTCAGCAAGTGGAACGCAACTCGAAACTGCTCATGGAAATCGCCAAGATAAGATTCGACAAATGCCGCATCACGGATGCTCTCAACGCAAACAACAATAAGAATCAAACTAAAAAAACTAAGGCATAGTTTTGTTCTGTATTTTTGCTTCAATTAAAAAAAATGATTTGTTTACCTACGGGTATTTTGAGAAAACTGGTCAATTCAATACAGTTGTTTTTAATATATTTTTTATTACTTTATCATGCCTACAAAACATTTCCCGATTCAAGGTTCACTTAGTTTAGCCAGACAGTTGAACTTCCCTTGAAAATTCGGCAAATTCTGAAAATAATATCAAATACTTAATTATTCTGTCCCAAATTATAAAACGTCACTCAAAGTTTACCAGCCTTTAACATAATGTCTCAGCTATACTGATATTACATAGTTACCGGTACATAATGGTGTACAACATTCCAGTATTAATGGATATGATTGATGAGAATTAGGAGGTCAGATTTGCTTTACACCAGAGAGGAAGGAGAGGTTACTTTACCTAGCGCACTTTGCAGTCATTATTCACTTAAGTAACCCAGCATACTTACAGCTTGTCGAGAAAACTAGTCACGTGACGTATGAAATAGTTACAGTTGCAACTATAGCCCGGTTCCACCCGAACGGAGCAGAGATACTCGTATGTTCCAACAACCAATTAGATATCATAAAACAATACGAAATAATATCTGAGAATTTGTCTCCGCTCTGGTAGGTCAGAACAGCTATGGTATTCCGGTGGGCGCCTAAACTCTCTTCCCTCGTGGTGAGTTACCTTTAAAATTACATTTTTTTGCGACTATGGTCGTTTGGGAGAAAAGAACTAGGCCAAATATATTTTTTTTATTATTTACATACAAACTGAGAGAACATACTAATTTACAGTGAAGCGTATTAATGATTGAAGTAAGCGTGAAGCACCGAGATGTGAAGTGATGTCCGCCGGAATCCCACCACATGCCAAAATGTATCATTAAGTAAGACGTAAGAAACTTAACTTTTACAATTGAGATGGTCTAATCGCTAAGAAGCTGTGAATCAGTTGAGGTTAATTTTAGTCTATTTGATTAACAATTGTGCTGGCTTTTGCTGGATCTTTGGTCGCTTCGTCCTTCCCTACCTCGCTCTGCTCTGGTTGTGAGCTAAATCGAGATGTCGATGACCGCAGCAGCGCGATCTCTGCGAGTGATAGAGCTAGCTAGTGAAGGGAATTCTGTCTGCGTGTAATGTTCTCTATTGAAAAAAATGTGATTTAATCAATAATATTTGGTTACATAATGTTTAGATATGTAAAAAAGTGCCTGTTTATGTTCGCACCCTTTTTTTGCATACAACTAAATGTGTCATTATTAGTTTTAAGATTCAATTTATATTCTGATAAGGTCATTTTTTACTTTGATACCTTTTTTTTTAATTTGTTACTCTTTAAGCTTTTATATAGTTGAACGATTATGATTACTTGTAATAAAAATGCTATTTGAAATATCATCTTTGTTTTAATTGACTAGTTTTTTTGCCTACTAACTTCAGGGAATGCTGCGGGGTGTATCACCACCTATCGCCACCATATTATTGGAATAGAAATAAACATTTAAAACCTTTTTGTATCATGTTATAAAACGAGCCCTTTTATATAGAAATGAACTCCAATTTTTCAAAGTTAGTGGTGCTTTCTTCTGACCATTGCCATTTTCATGGTATTTTTAGGGGTCAAAGTGAGTGATCGAACAGTTGATTAGCAGATTTGGTGTCAGCTTTGCACCTACAACCATTTTTTTGGTCTTCTTTCTTCTCCTAAAATCATTCATCAATAAACACTTTACTATACCGAAACATTGTTGTGATTCACCCCGTTTTTAACAGAAAGTTGACCCTCAAGTTACGAGAATCACCCACAAAATTATATTATTTGAATTAATCTGTGCGGTCCGTAATGCGATTACAGTAATGTGAGCGCTCACGGTGATATCAGGCGTCCCGAATTGAAATATCGCGTCAACAGCGCTCACAGCGCTATCAGCGTCAAAACCAATTCGGACCGCTAGATAGTGATACATAACCTAACAATTTTTAACTTTTAATTTCTATCATTCCCAGGTTAAACTAGCGGTTCTTGTAGTAAAACTTTCTGTTACGTTATCACAGAAAAAGATTTGTCCCAGCAAAGATTTATTCTGAGAAATATTACCAAAAATATTTTTACGCTAAAATGTCTGTTTGACGTTTCATCTATGAATCTGACATAAGGCCCACGGTGATATCGCTCTGGAGCATTATCGTTGTGAGCGCAATATGGCGCCGTTAGTGACGTCACCCATGACGTCAAGCTGTCTGACGTTAGATGAATGTCAGCGCGATATTTCAATTCGGGACGCTCTGTGAGCGCGCTGTAATCGATTTCGACTCAATTCGGAACGCATCCAATGTTTACCTTGTAGCTGATTTCCTATAAAAAGGTAATATAATACACAAAGGAAACACAAAACTATTCGACTAAGTTTGACCCCCAAAAATACTCTAATAAAAATGCAAGGGCACGTTTTAATTTTAACATGATAATCCCAGGCTGATTTAATGTTTTATTTCCATTTAAGTGTTGTGATACACCCCGTTTTACGCTACAGAATTCCCAGACAGGCCAAAAAAAAAGATTATCGATTACAACACACAATGAACCTCATACATAATCTGTGGCACAAGGATGGCGGCTTTTTGTTTTCGGTTTTCGCGTACTTTTTCCTGTCATGCATGGACGCCATAAAATCTAATAATAATTGGAGTTATTGAACGATGGAAGTCACTGAAATATTCTAAAATAAAAGTAATGGAAATTATCCAAATACAGACGGAAGTTATATTTGCAAAAATGACAATTGGGACTGTATTTTGTTTGTTTTGCTGGCTCCATTCTGCGAGTTCTTTTTTGTTTTTATTTCTGCAAAGGCTGTTCTAAAAGTTAGCCAAAATGAAATGTATCTTTTGTTTTGATGCTGAAGAGGGGCCGGACCATGAAATCTCTGAAAATCACTTGAAGAACAAGGCTCTGTATGAATACTCCGAAAACCGGTAAGACTTACAAAAAAATTCTTGTTTGTGTTGTTTGTATTATCTCTCCTAATACAAACAACACATGTGTAACATACAATTAATGCAATATACCTAAAGAAAATGTAACCAATGCAAGGAAATTGCAAAGCATAGCGAGGGTTTGTTTACAAGTATTTTTTTGCGTTTTTTTTTGTTTAGTTTGATTACTTTTTTAAAAGAATAGGATAAACTTGGGTACCAAGTGTAAAAAAGGAATTGTTATCAGTATTTATTTGAACCATGATGATGAGTACACAGTTGTAGCAAACCTACACCATGTCTCATACTGTAACGGTCACTGTCCAACAGGCACCATTACCAGTCCTTAAAATAACTTCATTTTTTGTAAGATATTCCACTGAGTCACTTCAAAATCATGTTATGTGCGATATTCGGTCAGTTCATATTCATATTGAGATTCTTTGTATTTTTACTATTTTTTCATTATTTATTTTGACTAAACTTTGTTTAAGAAATCAACCTCAGAATGTTTGTGAATAAGTATTTGTTTATGATCCTAATAACTGCCCTTGCGTATGAACTGATACCTTGCCTCAACCCCATTGCCTCATCCAGAACTGTCGTGGACAGGTCAGGTCCTTGCGGACCTGTCCCACGCCTTATGATTAGTCTCTTTAACACAAAATAGTTCATTTCTGCCCAGGTTGCAATCTATAGAATGCATAACTATTTTTAAGATAAATGGCATTATTGCATTTTGAGTAATAAAACCTTAGAAGGTATAATTTTATCAAGTTTGTGTTTTAATTGGTTCACTTCAGATAGGTAAGTACCTAAACTATACCGCTGTGCCACCTCAACATTGGTAAAGATATTTAGATAATTAGATATTATTAGTATTATTTATAACAAAAAATTAAAAAAATTATTAAAATTTAGAAAAAAATCCTTTTTCGTTGAAATAAATGATTATTAATGCTGATAGGTACTTTTATCAAGTCAAACTTAAAGTAACATATTCGAACATAGACAGTCAAAGCAAATGCCAAAGTAACTCCATCAATTATTTTTCAAACAACAGTGATTTATTCAGTATTAGATGTTGTGGTAAATAAGTTAAAGATCAGTCTAAATATGACAGGGGTTTTTTTTTCACAGACAACTATTTGCTAAGAACAGAAAAGGTGCTGTAGTATCATGCAATGTCAACACTTCATTCCTAAGCCTTAGTCATTGTGCAGATCCAAGAATCGAAGTATCGGTAAGTGTTTCTCTTCATTTCTAATTTTTTATTTATCAATCATAGAATCAACAGCACTTAGTCAAAATACACTAAACCTGTTATCTCAAATAAACTGAGCCAATAACAGGTTCTTACTTTTTTAAACATACCAATTAATTAAATTTATTTATTTCATTTAATTAACTTATTTAACTTCATAAATATAATTTTCTAGACTGTCATCTTAGACACACCTAGAGGGTGATCCAGAAGTGCGTAATGAAATGATTTGGTGAATTTATTTTATTTTCATTTATTAAGCTGTCAGAGGCAAACAACCTTTTAATGGTTGCCGGATTTCATTTTATGCTTCAGAGGGCAATTTTCAGAAGAGGACGTAGGTATAATAGCTGCGATTTGACAACTACATTGCCCTTTTAATTCTTACAGGTTAAACCTGGTGAAGAAGTCAAGCTACATTTTACCATCTCCAATGAGAGCAAGGAGGAAATTTACATTCTGTATATTCAGATACCACAAAATATGTTAAACTTCAGTATGAACGATCATAGTGTGGGGTTTGGATGCGCTCCGGTCTTGCTAAAACCAAGTAAGTTACCATCATTCATGCATGGAGGTGCCCGTGGTGCAGTTGTGACAGTGATCGGCGACGATCGCTGTTGTAAAGCAACACACGCCGGGTCGGAAATGGGATGGGTGACCATTCCGACCGAAATGTAGAGATGCGTGTTTCGGACATCTCCGTGCTTCGGAAGGCACGTGGTCGACGTCGCTAGATGTCAGTCGTTAAGCCTAGTCAGACGCCTTAGGGCAGCTTGATAACATCTGACATTAAGGTTGCTCACTAACCTTGCACCCCTCCAACAATCCGCACTGAGCCCGCGTGTTGGAGTACGGCTTGTTCCACGTCATAGTTGAGGTGAGGCCTGTGCCTAGCTGTAGGACGTGTATAGGCCGTTTATGTATGCATTGAGTTGAATGAAGCCGCGTTTCTACTGGGCAACGTTTATCGCGCAACTTTCGTATCAGTGCACTAAGTATGAAATCTCGAGCCAGCGCCATGTCGTGCTGATTGTGCAACGTTGCCGTACATGTTGAGCGTCAATTGTTGCCTAGTGGAAACGCGGCTTGAGTGATTCTGCCGGCAAGCGAGATTCAGAATCACGCTCACAAAACATTCAAAAACTTCTTTATTTAGATTTTGGTAGGTATTCCTCTTTTTTTCAAGTTTTACTGGAAGGTTTTTATTGAACTGACTTAGACAGATTTTCCACAACCTACTTTAACAAATTGAAAACAACAGCTTGTATACTGATGCGTCTACCAGCTCAATAGTAGGTAGGTAGATTATTCTGTATTCAGTGCAGTGCGATGCGCGCTCGGAAGCGGACGTGCGCCACTGTGCAGTGAGAATTTATAATTCGTGTTTCGCGCGGCTACAGCCGTTGCACGACATTAGGCACTATGAGTTCTCAACAACTCATAGTCAACGAGTTGTTGGCGTTTATACAAAATGCCATCGACACGATGGACGAAGTCAGCATCATGCAGATCTGCAAGTCGAACTTCAAAGAAGAGGAGATTTGCAGTGGCAAGGCGCTGCTTTTCCGAAGTGTCGGTAAGGCCGACCAGATGCCACCTTGCCGGAGGGATGGAACTGAAAAGAGCGTGCAGGACATCATCACCCTGCTGAAGGAGATCGATCCAGATGATGTGCCATCGTTTGTGGCGAAGGAGCTGCATAAGCTTCCCCCCGTTACGTTCGATCACGTGGATGTCACCAGGCTTCTGAAGGATATCAACTCCCTAAAGGCCAGCCTGGCCGCGGTCGTTAGCAAGTTAGAGGCCTCTGATAACACCATAAGTGAGTTGCGTGCCCAGGTAGTGTTATTAAGCAACACTGCTTCGGTAAGTAGATCACTGAGGCCTCTAATGTGAACGCGCGTCGCGGAGCGCAAAATGCATCAATCAGCAGTTTGGAGTCGGCGCATACGAGTGCGTCACCGGCCGCTGACACCGGGCTAGATGCACCGCGCCCCGCCGCCCTCCCGTCCTCTCCGTTGGAGACGTCATGCGCCTGCACGTCTACACCTCAACGTGCATACGCTGCTGCTGCCGCCAGCCGACCCGTCGCCACCACTCCGCAACCTGAGCGGCGACAGGCTGTTGGGAAGAGGAAGAAGAAGAGTAGCCAGGATGTCATCCACGCTGCTACGCCGGCGGGTCCACGGGATCAACGTTGCGATAAGGAGGGTTTCATCCTGGTAGAGAAGAAGAAGAAACTCCCTAGACGTAATCTCTGTGGCACCGGCCCGACTGGACACAACCATCTTTTGCGGCCAGCAGTACCAACAACGCTCTTGTATGTGTCCCGTTTACACTACTCCACGAAGTCAGAAGATATTGTGGAGTACATGTGTGTTAAGACCAATCTCAAGATGAGGGTCGCACAGTTGGAATCCCGTCACAACGTGAATTTCAATTCATTTGTTGTGTCGGTTCCGACTGAACGTCTGGCGACCTTCATGAAGGAAGATTTTTGGCCGAAAGGTGTCGCATATCGGCGCTTCCGCGGCCGGTTACCGGACACCATATCGCGTCGCACTTCGCAGTCTGCTATAAAGTGTTAAATAAGTAAATAATATTATGCTTTATTTAATAATATGTATGTTAGTCTGTAAGGTATTTATGTATGGGCCGATTATGTTTTTTTAAGACCTGCAAATGTAATTTGTTGCCTGAAATAAATGATTTATTATTATATTATTATTCTATTTATTTAATCTCAAACTTAGGTATAACATTTTAACAGTACAATTATAAAAACAAAGAATCATAACAATTAAAAAAACACTTAAGAATTATAATTGTAAAAATTAAATAATTACAATTATAAAATTTAAGTCAGCTATGAAACAAAGTCTACAAAAATACTATAAAAACCTTAACCTAGGATGCCACCAGCAACGGGGCGGGCAGGGCTCAAATTGCCGGTGGTTAGGGCTGCAGAGAAAGAAACCTCCTGACGATACGTGCCGTATCCAGGAGAACCGCCTTCTGTATCTGACCCTTGATCCAACCTTTTAGCGAGAGCCTCTCAAGGTGTCGGTCGAGGCTCTTCGCTATTAGGCCATTAGCCGAAACAACTATCGGAACAATGATCGTCGAATCAACATTCCACATGGCGGTCACCTCGTGAGCCAAGTCAAGGTACTTGCTGAGTTTGTCCTTCTCAGCCTTCACGAGGTTATCGTCATGCGGAATGGTGATGTCAACGAGCACTGCCCGGCGCTGGGACCGGTCTACCAGAACGATATCAGGCTTATTGGCTACAATAGTCCTGTCCGTGATGATAGAGCGGTCCCAATAGAGCAATGCACGACCATTTTCGAGAACTGGCACCGGTGCGTACTTATAGTACGGCACCTCCGACTCGACAAGGGCATATTGAAGAGCAAGTTGCTGGTGAATAATCCTGGCTACTAGGTTGTGTCTATGCAAATACTCGCCATTAGCAAGGTGAGAACAACCGGAAATAACATGGCGAATGGATTCGCCAGGACGGCGGCATGCCCGACAAATGTCGACGGTACCGTCCTTCATAATATATTTCCGGTAGTTATTCACCTTGATAACCTCGTCAGCAATTGCACAGACAAAACCCTCGGTTTCCCCAAAGAGGTCCCCAAAACGTAGCCAGTTCACCGATGCAGAGAGATCTACATCAGGCCCTGTTAAGGCCCGATAGAATCTCCCGTGCAGCTCCTTGCTCTTCCATATGTCCCTGCGATCATCGGTGCTGAGCACCGGTAGTTGTCGCCAGTTCTCGTTTGCTAAGGAGAGCGGCGTGAGGCCTTTATCAACTGCCACAACGTCGCGGTGCATCCCACACTCGTTGTTTAGGAAAAATCTCCTAAGACTGCACACTTCGCGGTTGTGAAGGTTCTTGGCATTCAAAAAGCCACGACCCCCCACCTTCCGCGGAATGTACAGTCTCATAACAGACGACCGTGGGTGTAACATGCGGTACGTTGTGAGCAGTTTTCGGACTCGTATATCCAGGGCGTCCAGCTCGGTCTGAGTCCATCTTAGTATGCCAAAGGAGTACATTAGTAAGGGCATCACCCAACCGTTAAAGGCGCGGACCTTATTGCCACCCGACAAAGAACTCCTAAGTACCTTTGTCAAGCGACTAAAGAACCGTTCCTTCACCAATTGTTTGACGTCCCCTACTGATATACCTAACGCCTCTGACATACCAAGCTATTTGTAGTTTTCGGTTTCAGAGAGGGAATGGAGTGTCACTATCTCAGAGAGTTGTAGGCTCGGAGAATCTACAACCCTCCCCTCTTGCACACTTATCTACACCAAACTCCATCTTGATGGCATTGCTAAAAACCTCTGTGACTTTTAGCAATTCCACCAAAACCTGGCGCTTTGGTGCAAATAGCT
This sequence comes from Udea ferrugalis, assembly GCA_950022985.1. Taxonomy (NCBI): domain Eukaryota; kingdom Metazoa; phylum Arthropoda; class Insecta; order Lepidoptera; family Crambidae; genus Udea; species Udea ferrugalis. Next base: position 9,059,810 of record OX465533.1, read on the forward strand.
TCAGATCATCCATGTACAAGAGATGAGAAATGACCTCACCCCCTCTACGAAGCCGATAGCCCAGCCTTGAATCCCTTAGCAAGGTACTTAGAGGATTCAAAGCTAAGCAAAACCACAATGGACTCAGACTATCACCCTGGAAGATACCTCGCTCAATCCTTATCAAGTCCTGCGGGGCAGGGGGACCGCCTCCACTACCTGGTTGACAGAGGCCTGTGATCCACTGCCTCATGCATGTGCCTAGAAAAGATCTCAAAGTTGTATCTACTTTATACAACTCTAAAATCCTCTCAAGCCATGAATGAGGCACCGAATCATAGGCCTTCTTATAGTCAATCCAGGCAGTAGAAAGAGCTTTTCTGCTCCGCCGAACTTGTTGGCGAATGGTCGTGTCTATGAGGAGGAGTTCTTTAGTACCTCGGGACCCAGCCCTACATCCGTTCTGAGCAGCGGCCAAAATTTTGTTCGTAACAATGTGTGCGTTGATTTTTGTTGCTAAAATGGATGTAAGGAGCTTGTAGATGGTAGGCAAGCACGTGATGGGTCTGTAATTTTTAGGCTCCGAGGTACTACCTGATTTGAATAAAAGGAAGGTGACACCAGTAGTCATGAAACTAGGAAGTGAACCGGTTTCAAGTGCTTCTTGGAATTGCATGGCCAAGCATGAGTGCGAACATCGAAACCACTTAATCCAGAAGTTGTGCAAGCCATCCGGACCAGGACTTTTCCAGTTCTGAGCCATTTGGATTGCACAACTAACGTCTTCAGGATCAATAATGACTGACCCCATGGTTTCAATGGACTCGCACTCATGCTCAACAATGCGCATCCAATCGCCCTCCGTGTGCTCGACAGGCACCGACCAGATGCTGCGCCAGAAGTCAATCATGTCACTAGCATCAGGTCGTTGACCATCATTTACACGTTGATCGGTTCTCTCCCAGTTTCGGTACACCTTCCTTTGATCACTTTGGAAGAGGCGATTCTGCGAGTACCTATCCACACGCGCCTTGTAGCGGCGGATACGGTTTGCCCACGCATAGACCTTCTGCTTCAGAAAATCAATCCGTTCCGTGACATAAGCCAAATATTGCTGGGGCCGAATACCGGTTCCAGCAAAGGCTTGGTTCACGTAACGCATGACCCGGGGACGATTATTTCCCCGGCTGAAGCAGACCAGCTTTGCAATGAGAGTCCTTAACGTGTTGATACGCCGCTCGATTCTCATTTGCCATGCGGGTACATTTGTGACGGGGCGTGCCGCACGGTCAGAGTCCGGGAACTTGACACGAGCAACACGACACGCCGCAATGGCCCCGCAGTACAAAATCGAGTGAGTATCAACTAAATCTTCACTAGTCCGTAAGTACGGAGCTAGCAAAGCGTCTAAGGCTCCCATTAACGCTAGGTTGCGTCTATTAGTGGGCAAACGAGGTAACCGCGGCCTCGAGACAATAGTGGAACGATATTCCAAAATCGCGTCCTCCAAAGCCCTCCTCAATTGCTCATTAGCCTGGATACTTACACTTTCGTTCGCACTGGTCTCCCCGTTGACACTGGGATCTATCCGTGACGCTACCGAAACCGCTTCGGGAGCCGATACCGGTATCGGCATCGTATCAGGCAGGTCCCGCGTCAAGGCAGAAGACGCGCGAACTGAAAGCGCTTCCAGGCGCAACCGATCAAGGGTAGGTTGATCCAACATCTGCAGACGCAGGATCGCCCGCACTTGATCCGACAATCGTTGGGCGGAAACAGCCAAAGTTGGTTCAAGGGCCTGAAACAGAGGCAGCAATCGGTCACGATACGCAGACATGAAAGTTTCTCCCTCTGTAGCCCCATAATAGGCGCGCATGCAGTTGAGATTTATATCTCTCGTCCATCGCATGCGGCGCACTACACCACCGGTAGCGGGAGCCTCGCGCGGAGCAATCTGCCCCACAGGCTCCAAGCGTGCCGGCAGCGGACGTCGTCCACGTCGCGCAGGTGGTCGCGGCGGTCGTGGTGGCGACTGTTGTCCATCTTCGTCACTACTTGTCACGGTGTCAGGAGGTGTGACATACTCCTCTCCCGACGATGAACTTCGTGACGAAGTTGGTGCTGGTGTTGGTCGTGCGCTATTCTCCGCTCTTCTCATCGATCTTGTAATCATTATTGACTATAAATGGTATTTTCTATTGTGTGAACATAACATTGTTTGACAGTTGTCAATGACTTTTTCGGTTTTATAGTTGTTTTTATTGAAATATGGGCTTGAACCCATGTTATCTAATGTGTTTTTGGTTTTCCTTTTGATATTTACACTTTTGAACATTATTGCTATTAGAAATTCAAATAAAATAAGAAATGATTACATATCCGATGTTCCCATGACAGCGGTTTTTTTTTTTTTTTTATATATATTATTATGTTGGTACTTTTAAATTCACGGATCCATAGGGATCCGGTCCTTTGAAGCTTGCGTGGGGCCGAAGCCAACACGTAGAGGCTTTTTGGTACCGTATACTCTAATTTGCAATGTGTACATCTGCCGGGTTTTGTCTCTTGATAAATTATGAAAATCTACCCAAAAACAACACCGGGAAAATGCAAGGTATGGAGGGGAATATTTGGTGGACCGGTTAACTGGGCTATTGCCTGAGACAACGGACGTCTGCCATGCAAAATGTCTCAATTTTTACTCTCCTGGCAGACGGTGACTAGCCGCTCACTAAATGGGCCACCTATACGTGCTGACGCATAGGGTCAGCAAAGGCGGCAACATGGCCGTGAGCGGCTTAGGGTGTCGAGAGGTGTGCACCGCTTTCTGCTCGGTGGTTTCCCACCTCACCAACTCGCGACTTAGGCATCTTTCACTTCCACCCTGCGAGCATTCAGCTCTAACGCCCCACTCCGGACGGCCGGTTAAGGCAAGCCAGAGGTGAGAGTCCTGCGGCCCCCGCTGGGGTCCACTCCAGCCGGCCAGTGAAGGCAAGCGGAGATGGAGGGCCTGACCGACTCTCGGGGGAACTCGGGTCCGTGGTGTCGCTACACACCAACAGCTCGCCACAAGCTGCCCTGCGGTAACGTCGGGTTAACCCGTGGTGTCGTAACGCACCAACAGCTCTAATAAGAGCCGCCCCTGCGGGTTATTATTATTATTATTATGGATTAAGAAGGCTTTAATTACTCTACTATTTTCTTAAAAGTTGGAATGTGTGCCAGTGGCTACGCTTTTGCTTGATTGCAATGGGAATTGTTTAGGCAGGTTATTTTGTGAGGTTTATATTCTCTCATTTTGTTTTTATCATTCTTAAATTACATGAAATGTACTTTATTACAGGAAGAACATTCTCCAAACAAATTTATGTAAAATTTAAATCTCCCCTTATTGGTCAATATGAGATGCCAATATTGTTTTCTTTCGCGCGAAATGCTGAGCGATTTATCATCATGAGAGATATGGTAAGTTTTTGTGTTTTTTAATCTTATCCTGCATGTTATACCAGTATCATATGAAGGTTTGATTAAATAATTTTGTCTGACTCACGTTATGTACAGTCAATAGCACATCAGGTTACCCTATTTCCGTTTTCACTCTCGCTCTTGCCAAATGACATTTGTTCGCGATAGAGCAATTAGGACTGACCGGAAATGGGTAGCGTGATGTGCCGGCCATCGCTTCATGGACCTTAAGGGGCTGGCCAGAAACCAAAAGAAACTAGCAAAAGAGTGAGAACGTGCTTTTTGCAATTCAAACACATCCAAATATTCCAATTGAATAATTTGGTCTCACCTACTGAATTTAGTTAATAACTATTATAAGTACTCACACGATTGACTTCATCCTGCCTGCTCCTTAGCCAACATATAAATGCTATAAGGTCTTGTCGAATTGCGTAACCACCGCTTTCGCGCTATCGACTGACATCGGGGAATTCCCCTTTCTATGAGCCCATAAGGCCCGGCGCCCACTATCGGCATCGGCACGCTTCAGGATTCTAAGGTGGCAAATAACAATATACTTTAACATTATGGTAATAAAGTAGAAATTTCCGTGATGTGTTCTCGTAAAAACAAAAATACCGCTTCGGTATGCTTGAGGCTGCTGTTTCGGCATTTTCTACTTTATTGCCATTATGTTAGAGTATATTACTATTTGCCACCTTAAAATCCTGAAGCGTGCCGATGCCGATAGTGGGCGCTGGGCCTAAAGGGTTTACAGGAGTGTAGCCGTGAAGTGAACGTCCAAATCATCATAGATTAAAGAAAACCTACTAGTAAATACTACTAGTAGAACAAAAACCAATGATTTGGGTACCCCCTCTCCTCGCTATTAGAATTTGTATTATGCCTTCGAATGTCAACTCCCTGACCACCACGCCTGCCTGTATACGGCTTCATGTTAAAAAAAATGCTACGTCCGACTTGCTTACGGGGGAATTCCCAAAACATAAACCAACTCATGCGATGGCCGTTTGATTATTAATTATTATACACATATCACTGTATCAGTGAATACTACTACTGGAGCAACTCCACTTGAGAAAAGTAGTGTTCCAAATTAATATGGGGGTGAACTCGTCTCACGGTGGCAGCTTAAACTAATTAGTGATACGAGCGTACGTAACTTCAAAATCATCGATCAAAAAGTAACAAATCTACTATAAAGTTGAATTCATTGAATTCAACACTCGTAGCGCAGGATCAAAGCCAAGTAAGTTTCAAAATGTAGTTTCAGTGATTTGAATCTTACCTTTCCTCAATATGCAAACAATTCATCAATCAAATTTTCAAGTTACGATAACTTTTTGAGTTGAGGACGTTAGTGTTTTCAATTATTTTGTAATGTAAATTTAAGTACCTACTTAAATTTACATTACAAAATAATTGAAAACACTAACCAACGAAAAAAAAGATATTATGTTCCGCACTTACCTAAGTGCGGAACATAATATCTTTTTTTTCGTTGGGAACTCCTCATGGATACCTCGCCGCCCGGGGGGACGACTCGGACTCCTACCGACTAAAACTCTACGGCACTCAACCGTGGTACTTTGGCGGCGAAGCTAGATCCACAATAGATTTATCGCCCTGCTCCGCCGCCAGTGCTAGCCCCTAACGAGGCCCCCTCCAACCGACTCCCCAACAAAGAGGGGAGGGCAAAGAAAGCGCCACTGCCGCATCTGGCGTTACGGCCCTGCCGGGCCGCGACGCACAGGGAATGGCCTCGGATCACTGGTCCCCATCAACCGATTGTGCGCTGCAGCCCCTCCACGCACCTCAAGGCGCTTGCAGGCTCCGTTGGGCCCTCAACCCAACTTGTCGCCCCTATGGGCCGCATCCGGTGGGTGGCAAGTCCGCCACAATGCTACGCCTGAAATGTTTTCGCTTCCCGGCGGTCTGCTCTTCCACCTGTACTAAGCCCCCCACGGCAAGGCAAGAAGTCATGAGAGGAAAATAAAAAAAACGTAATATTTTGTAGCAACTTACCTTGAGGTAGCTCAACCTTCTCATTTACTCGAAATAAAAGTAATTTGGAAATGCTGTTGAGATACTTATGCAAAGGTACATACGGTACCTAATATTAGTACATAAAAGTACGTAATCTTTTAAACCATTAATTTCATCGCTACCGAGGGTTGCTGAAAGAAATCGGTTGTCAGCGTCTAAATTGTAATTTGTAGATATAATTGAGACCTTACAATACAATGTTTAAATTTCAGATAGTATATGTGGAAGAAAAGGAAGCAATTCACATTCCAGTAATAAGTCCATATGCACAGAAAGAAGTGATGGCGAAACGTCTCGTAAAAACGACTATAAGGTAAGCATCAATTAATTGTGTAAGACAATGAAAATTAGTATTGATGTCGAAATAAATTTAACAGATACAGCCGGCGGCACAAGTGTGATATTAAAAATATTAGTAATAAAATATTGTATACGAGAGAAGGGATATTGTATATTAGATAGATTCTTCATTGCACAAAAACATTACAGTTGTAGGTACTAAATTACCGAGAGCAATGTACAACTTAGGCGGTGTCATCGCTAGGGAGCGAGAGGGGATGTGGTTGAAGATACGAAATTCGTCGTCGTTCGTTTTGCCGTACCTTACCATATTTTTCTGAACTCATTCAACTTGTTAATTGCTAAAGAATTTTGTTCTTACAGGTGCAACCGCGAAAATTTATTTCGCATACCGAAGAATTGCAAACCAATGTACGCTAGTGCACTGAAGTTAAGAAAGGATGCGCCATGGGAGCACAAAGCCCTTGCCGCAGATATAAAGTAAGTTTAAATTTAAACATTCCACATACATACGTCTCAAGCTTCAGCCCTTGTTCCTATCACCTTAATTATATCAGTGCTTCGAAGTTCATTTTACGACTCATATATTTTTCTTGATGTGTCAATTCAGTTATAGTTTACTAACGGCCTCCCGCGACTTAAAACCCGTGGACGTAGGTTAAAAAAAAGTACCTACCTATATCTTTATAAATTGCAGCCTATGTCCTATTCCGATGCAATTAAGCTATACCTATTATTGTAAAGTTTCATTAAAATCCATCCAGTAGTTTTTGCGTGAAAGAGCAACACGGCACATGCCTACATCCATCACCACATACAAACTTTCGCATTTATGATATTAAAATTGAACACAGAGCCCTCCTGCTATGATGCAACATTACTTCGTAAGCTCGCGGACCGTGCGAAGCAAGAGCTTTTATCATTTAAATCGAGTTATTGCTATAATGATGGATTGCCTATGAGGATGAGGCATTGAGGCCACTTCATATTAACGTTAAACTCGAACTCATTTAATCGCAGCGGACATTACCTACTCACAATTCATCAAACTGTGCTTGGTCTGCACTAAGCATACTGTCTGTTTTTTGGAGTTATGTATTATTTTGTATTGTTATTTGTGTTTTCAGGGAAATTTTCTCATCTGGAATTACTAAAGAAAATTATAAAAGGTTTTTCCACCACCTATTGTGGTATGAAGAGACAATAGTCAGAATCAATTTAAAGGTAAATTTCTTTTGTACATATTTCACCTAGTTATAATTCGGTGTCAGCTTTATGGTTAGAAATGATTGATTTTACTTTTAATAGATCACGATAAAGTACTTATTTTTCTGACGCGTAAACTACATCTGGGAATGCCCCTAAATCCTAACATAAGTTTTCCACCATTTACAAAAGTCACCTTAATGACCTAAAAAAAAAGTTCATGGCTCTACCTTACAGTAGGTAAGCAAAAGACATAAATTCAGTGATTCAACTATAATGACCCTTAGCAAACTTATCAGATGGGGCCTTCTTTGTATCAGCACAAAATCTTATTCGAGGCTCTTACAGGCGCCCTTGGCCGGGAAGGCTTCTTTCCCACTATGGCTGGGCGGCGTGGAAAAGTGTGGAGCTGTGTTTCAAACAACACGAAAGGGGGTCTCTCAACAAGGACGGTTCGATATTAAAATTAGATAGTAAGAATCTCAAACACAGCTTTTTTTACTCAATTTCAACATCGACCCGTCCTTGTTTTAAGACCCTTAAGTTGGATAACCGTATATTGACATAGGTGCGGCTATGTCATCGATTGTTTGAAACACATCAGCTTAGAAACAGGCCTTTAACCGTCGTTTGAAAATACTTGCAGAAATACAATATGTCTGGAGTCCAGTTAATACTGTTACAAGATGACGATCTGGGGCTGTTTGTGCCAGGTCTAGGTGAAAAGCGGCCGTCTTTGATGCTAGGTTCGTACTTCAGTTTTTATATAGTTAGTTACATATCCTAAATATACCTAATGCTTACCTCATTGTTTGAAAATGGCTGTTCTAACATTTTGGTCGCGATCGAAACCAAAATCGAATGCTTTTAGCTAATGAAATACCCACCATAAAAAGTCAATCAATCGATCAAGGTACGTAACAGGCGGGACTAAAACCCGCTGAGCTTTAGAACTTGTTCTTCCGAAGAAACTTCTTTTTTTTTTTTATTATTGTTTATTTATTTATTATTCAAATCAACAATGATAAAATATTAAACTAAAAGCCTCGCAAACCACTTTCGCGGTTGACTGCGAGTGCAAGTTAAATAATTAACTAAATTCGTCGCTCTCTTGCCACCGCCTCTATTCCTGCTTCCCTTGAGCCACGAGGCTTATTTAGGGACGATGGCAAGATACCTGACGGTGCTACTCTTGTGCCATGGACGAATCCTTATTTGGGACGCTACCTGCGTCGACACGCTAGCAGCTTCCTACGTCCATGGCACCTCGTTGAGGGCTGGTGCTGCGGCCGAACAGGCCCAACTTCTTAAACGCCGCAAATATTCATCGCTTCTCGGTGACCATGAGTTTGCGGCGTTTGCCGTTGAAACGTTGGGTCCGTGGAGCTCGGACGCAAAAAAGCTGATCAAAGCTATTGCGCCCAAGCTGGTCCACGCTTCAGGGGACCCTAGGGCTGGTGCGTATTTCGCTCAGCGCTTGTCACTGGCAGTCCAGCGCGGCAATGCGGCCAGCATCTTAGGGTCCATGCCTCAAGCACCTCTTTTAGAAGAAATTTTTCATTTATAAGTAGTTTAGTTTTTATATTAGGTTAAGTTTTATATAAATTTGTTCCTTTTTGTTTTAATTTTGTATAAATTATAAGTGTTTATCATGTAAATAACTTAATGTACTGAAATATATAAAAAAAAAATACTAAATTAATTAAATTAAATATAACTAACATAACATAAAACCCTAACCTCCTAACCTAAGATTTTCTATAAGTGGCCGATTTGTAGCGATGAGACCCCGTTATTCATAAAAACTGAACCAATCTTGTAGCACTACTTTCATTTTTATTGCTGACAATATTTGCGATTAAATGTCGGGACCCTTACGGTTTAAGACATTTATTTCTCAAAATAGAAACAATAGGTTAAGTAAACCAGGTAAGCAGTTTACATACATTTGGAGGGTGCGGTATACCCAAGGTGTAAAGCAACTGCCACAATCACACTTCATTAGATTATTCAAATCCAAATTATTTATATCAGAATCCAGGTTCCATAGTGTTAATAGATACAACTTAATAATTAGTGAAATATAACTGATGATTATGTGATGCTGATTTCGTTTTTATCAATAGGGGGGTTAATGTTTAGTGTTGACTTGCTAACTGCTGCCTGTTTTGTGCAATGAATATTATACAGCCTATTTAATAAAGAATAGACTCGTGTCAGTATTTTTCCTTGTATTTGTTATAGGTGACTTATTATTTGTAAAACCGCAACAGACAGATGAAGTAATGTTTGAGGCAGTGATATCTGAAATCAAAGAAAACTACATTATCATCAGAGGACTTGACGACCAGTAAGTATTTATTCTTGTTCATTATCGCCAAAAACAAACATTTTCAAGATGTTTCTTTCTATTCTAATCTCACTGACTTATTCATTGCCAAATTGGAGACTGCTTTTAGACTTGTCCGAGTTATTTCGATTATGAATATTTTTGTCCTATCACAACCGAATAGGTATACGTTTTTTTAATAAACAACATACATACATAAAAATGTAGGTAGGTATACGTTATTTTAATAAACAGCATCCAAACTATTTTCCGTTTAATGGGAAAGACAGAGGACTACGTTTCTTTGTACGCAATATACCTACTTTCAAAGTGTCGTCTAAAAGTGCTTTTCTCAACTTTATAAACGACATAGCGGATGGGGCGAATTTCTATGAAGATTCTGGCATTCTCCCTACCCCCCCCCCCCCCCACCCCTAGCCCTACAGGCTTACAACTTAGAGCCTTACTGTAGCTTAGATACTATTCCAGGTTTTGGGAGTACCACAGCCCAAAAGCCAGATTTGACGTCCGCTTCTTCATGTCTCGTATGATGTTGGAGCGCATGCACCAAGCCGTGGACGCCGCGATGACGTACGGGCTTCAGTGCCGCGTGTTCCCGAAGGGGAACTGCGGAGTGGTGCAGCCGCAGCCTATAAAGAAGTGAGATATTAGTGGAACTAGAATTTAGGATAAAGTTATGTGGGAGCGAAGGTGGAAACTAACTGATGGAAGTTCACTGTTAAAAGGCCGCGTATAATATATTTTAGTATTTTTAATGACTATGAAAACGCCGTATACCTACGTTTACAGGTAACGTTAATTTGTTGAAGTTAAGAATCTATGGATTCTTAACTTCATCTAAGTTTTTATTTGTGTACATTAATCATTTAATAAAAAATAATTCAGAATTAGTAAATCAAATAAAATGTAAACCATCGAGTGTGATCTTATCAAGTCACGACAGATTGTATCTTGAAAACATACTCATTAAATTAGGACGTTATCCATACATTCATACCTCTATTCTGCATTAAAAATGCAAAAGTAACTCTGTCTGTGTCCTAACCAAAGCTACTAAACCAATTATAATGAAATTTAGCACACAGATAGAACCTTGGAAAAGGACATAGGACTGTTGTTATTACGAAATATTGAAGGGGTTAAAATAATATCGCTAAAAGGGCGATAGTTAACTTAATACGGGCGGGTAGCTAGTTCTTAAAGTAGTCGTTTTAAAGCGATGCCTTTCCACCGATTCACTGGCCAAGCCCTACTCGTTTCTTCCCTAGCTACTTCAACCGGCTGGTGCAGGCCAACGAGGAGCAGCGCCTCGCCGTGGAGCACATCGTAGCCGGCACGATGGGCACGGCGCCGTACCTCGTGCACGGCCCGCCCGGCACCGGCAAGACCGTCACCATCGTCGAGGCGATCCTGCAGGTAACACAGCTGCCACAGACCTTGTTGTGAATAGTTACACGGCGACCCTGCCTGCCTACTACTGCGGCCAGATTTTGCCCCGAATTAGTCGGATACTTAATTTTGGCCAGAGCACTTTGAGGGCATTACACCATTACACCCGCTTAGCGCTATGAAGTACGGATCATCACAAATGTTTGATAATAAAACAGATAAAAATATTTGTGGTGGATGTGGCTGTTTGTGGTCTCTTCGTTGTTGCTGGTTTCCTTAGGAAAATATTGCTTTATGTTCATAGCAATGAATGTAAATTCTCATATTTATAGGTACTTGTTTTAATAGAAAACTTCTTTCTGGGACTGAAAATTATTATTATTATAACAACACTTTCGCCGCATATGCTCGCAATTGCTCCCAATACCTCCTGGTGCTGGTCTCTGGGTTTGCCGTTTACTATAACGACAACAGTCAGCAGTTTGAATACAGTCCTATGTGGTTTTCGTCCCTTTTCAGATAGTAGCGCAGAGCCATCACAATCACGTAATGGTGTGCACAGATTCCAATATGGCCGCCGACCATGTGGCCATGATGCTGCTCAAATACGTCCACATGTTCCCTATAAAAAAACTGTTTCTGCGTGCAAGTTCTAAATACAGAGAGTGGTGAGTATTTTTGTTCTTTCACTATCTGTCCATGCAGTTTTATGTATATTTTATAAATATAAATAGGTAGATGTCATCCAAGCGAACTAAAAGCTGCTTCAGGAAATGTTAAAGTTTTTGTGTTCTCAAAGATCATTATTGCTTGTTTGGTTATTTTATTTGTCTATTCGTTCCTGCACTGTTTTTTCCCATTATTCTTTTTTTTTGTTTTTGAGCTGTAAATCACACTTGCTAAGTAAGCTGCTAGGTGACTTGACACTGATTTTCAGGAAGACATTACCGACTTGTCTTTACGGGTATTCAAACGGTACCAACTATCTGACCTTCAAGCCGGTTTCCGCTGGCGAGTTCATATCATACAAGATTGTCATCACCACCTTATCGCACGCCGCGAAGTTCGCCAGGTGAGTTTGAGCTGTAACCCAGCATTACAGGAATTGTATTAAATAGCATCATTATCTTCTAAACTACTTTGTATGTGTGTAAACACATTGATGATGTGCGAAAAATAAACTTTCTTAACAACTAAGAATTATATCACTGAAATAAGGAACGCCACAGCGTCGTAGCTATTTTTACATTCGTCATGTATCTACTTACACTTGAAAGAAATCAGCATCGCAACCAACACAACTAGATGTACTACCAGCAAAATTAACCAAGACAAATAGATGATACCTATACACTTATGAAGAGAACCAAGCGTATTCTAAAGTGATTTATGCCTGCTGCGACACGCTCGTGTGGGCCACAGTGCACAGGAGGATCACTAGCTTCCACTAAGTAGCTGACTGCCAGCCCCGCCACCCCTACAATGTTACTTGAGTGGTTTTTTTAATACTTATATCCCGGGATCTCGTTTTGCTGAATTGCAATCTAGAACGAACGGCAGTAAATTACCAGGCTATATTTGTAATGTACTCTCATCTGACGACCGATTTGGTGTAATGATTCAGAAATGGGCTATTAAACCAGTGATCGCGGGTTCGATCCTCGCACAGTACAAACATTTGTGTAAATGCACATTACATTTGTACTGGTCTAGGTGTTTCTTCTGTATTATGTAGGTATCTATGTATTTACAAAAAAATAGTATTTAAGTATGTTTATCTGTTGTCTAGTATCCCATAGCATAAGCATTTAATTGCTTAGTTTGGAGATGGTGCTGTATGGAACAATGTCCAGTGATATTCATTGAAAAAGTGTTGTTCATGCTGTAATATACTAACAACTTTTGTAAAAAAGAGAAACAGCTGAAAAGAGTAACTGTGGAGTTTCTTGCCGGTTCTTCTCGGTACATAAACAACTTTCCGATCCGGTGGTAGCATCATTTACACAGTATATTTATTGTTTACATTTAATATTTTGGTATTCACGTCTATTATTAAGTATGTCTTGTTTGTTAATTAGATTTGACGATTTAAAAGTACTTTGTAACAGGTTTATTTAAATAAAGCTATTTTTGATTTAGATTTTTGATTAAGTAGGTATGTATTTAAGTATGTTTATCCGTGGTCTAGTACAATAGCACAAGCATTTAGTTGCTTAGTTTGTGGCTAGATGGTGAAATAATGTCCAGTGATATTTATCTATTTCCCAGGCAATTCAAAGTAATAAAACGCGAGCGTCCGATCACGCACTTGTTCATCGACGAGGCGGCGCAGGCGTCGGAGCCGGCGTGCCTCATCCCGGCGTGCGGGCTGCTGGCGCCGGGCGGAGCGCTCGTGCTGGCCGGGGACCCGCAGCAGCTCGGGCCCGTCATCATCTCCCACGACGCCAAGGCGCTGGGACTCGGTAACTCACCACCCACGCCCGGCCCACCGCTGGGCACGGGCCCGCAGTGCTGGCCGGGGACCCGCAGCAGCTCGGGCCCGTCATCATCTCGCACGACGCCAAGGCGCTGGGACTCGGTATACTACGATTCAAACTTAATGGCGGCTCGGAAGTTAGCTGCGAGCGCCGAGTGCGCAAGATTGTGTTCTGCGCATCGACTCGCGCGATGTTCGCAGCCGCCATTAAGTTTGAATCGTATAATAACCCACTGGATACGTTTACTTACTGTCAGATTAACACATTCCCAGTCCCATGAGTCACATCACAACAATTTCATATTATTCATTATCTTCGACGATAATAAAAACTATCCTATACCCTTACAAATTAGTTCAGTAATTTTGTAAAAACGTAACAGAGACAATACTGCTATACCTACAACGTGTTTATGAATGTTCATTCTTGTGTTTTTTTTGCGTTTTCGCATATGGTCTCGAAGAAAAGTTGCGGTACTAAAGCACCAGAATCAACCCCTTGCGAACTATGCGCAAATTGTAGATGAAGGCAGCCCATTGACATAAAGGTGCTTGACTAAACTGCTTCTACGCATGTTTCAAACTAAGTTCGCTCTATTCCTAGGGTTATCTTTCATGGAGCGTCTGAAGAACACAAACGAGTTGTACAGCGACGAGCGCCGCGACCCGCGCTACGTGGTCATGCTGCGGAACAACTTCCGCTCGCACGCCGACATCCTCGATATACCCAACGCGCTCTTCTACAAGGGACAGCTCCGGGTTAGTACAGGGAACAGCACATCAGGTTACCTCATGTCCGTTTTTCTCTTGCTCTTGCCAAATGTATTTTTTTTTGCAATAAAGCAAGAAGGACTGAACGGGAATGGGTAAAGTGGTGTATCATACTTCCTTACTTCCAGTCCTTCCCTATTTTCGAATCCCGAGTCAAAGCTTATTTCCCTTCACTGTGATCTGATTTCTCTTCTTTCTTTTTTGATGTGCTGGTTGTTCGGTATGCTGCGTAGTCCTTGCCAAATGAATCTATGTATATATGTATATGTACGTTTGTCATAAAATATTATTGATATGTATGTACATTTTTGTAGTAACTTATGTATCTGGTTTATTCCGTTTCTTCTGACCTTATTTCAATTATTTTATTTATTATTAGTTCTTACCTCTACTATTTTAGCTCACCCACATTTGTTTTTTTTCTATTCACCTACGATCCTCTATCTATACTTTAGAATAGTACGGTAAAATTGAAGAAATACTAATAAGTTAATATTTAACTAAATAATATTATTTGTCAAATTATCATTTGAATGATGAGTGCAATGCTCACAACTTCGAATAAAGTGGTAGGTAACAATGAAAGTATTCATCAATTTGCCAAGTCAACACAATCGATTTTTGAGACAGAGAAAAAAAACAGCTCTCTTATGGGTTGTAATTTTATAAAAGTTTCTTGACAATAGCCAAGTCTTATTAATTCCTAGAACATGGCTTTCAGGTCACCTTAATTCGCTTCCTTTGTTGGCGGATCAGACTTAAAGTGATGTCACTTACCCTTCATTTGCATATCGACTCAGCTTCAATTAAAAGGAATTTAGTAAGGCGGTTATTGCGACGATATCTTTTTTTAGGTACAACTGTTTTGTTATTTATTGATATGTGATCAAGTTAATATAAAATTGTTTAACTGGAGGTTGTTTAAAATAGCAAGATTTCTTTTTTAACTCTCGCGGTCCGCTTCGCTACGATACAGGCCTGTGAGCATAGTGCAGAAATCACTGTTTCTCTTCCCGTACATTTTTTAGAATTATTATAACTTATTTTTAAAAGCAAGTCCATATTGCAGGCGTTAGCGGCGGAAGACAAGTTGAGCTCGACGGACATCCTCGGGCACCAAGCCTCGAGCCGCGCCATCGTGTTCCACGGGGTGCTCTCCACCGAGCAGCGCATGGGCATGTCCCCGAGGTACACACAACACTATGACCTACATACACTCCTACTAGGATATTGATCCACAGTTGGAACTCGACCACCGGTTTGGACGTTATTTCTATCGTGAAGAAGCTAGCAAGAAACTAGATAGTTACTCATTTTAACAAGTCTTAAAAAGATACCACTTTGAGACTATCTATTACTTACAATAAGGTACCTATTGTAACGCAACTGAATTAAGGCCACATTTTTTTAATTTAATGCTTACTTTACTTTACTGCATGAATTGTCTGACGTTACTTGAATAGGATTTCGCACAGCATCTACAGCAGAAAGCAAATCAGCTACATTCAAGTTGGGTAACTTTGAATTTCAGTATAACATTGAATCCACTCTTCTAGATCAGTTACTTTTGACAATTACTCCAACTAAAAGATGTTGTTGAGTCTGTGTGGGATTGGCTCAAAAACACACCATAAACAACAGTATATAGGTACTTCTACTGTTCTTAAACAGTGGATTCAATGTCACCCAACTTGACCATATTGAATTTGTCAGTTAGTAATTGACGCAGAGTTGATGGCAACTAAAACAAGGAAGAGAGTGATATTTCGTCAGAACACTGGAGCTCACAAAATAAAATAAAAACCTAACTACTTTTTCTAGACCAAGTAACAAAGGAAGAAAACAATTAAAATGTACATCAACTCACCAGGTGGTGTTATGCCCTAAATAAAATGGACTACACTCAGCTCGTTTCTGGACCTGACTGCGAAAGATAAAACTCATGGTGGACATAACATTTACTCATAAAATTTAGATAGAATTAGGAAAAGATGAATTAAGTATGTACCTATTACTATTAATAAATCTATTGTTGGTTACAGCTACTACAACATCATGGAATTGGAAATAGTACAGTTGTACATACATTTTCTAATGAAGGATCACGGAGTCTTGCAGGAGGACATTGGCATAGTGACGCCGTACATTCGACAGGTAAATACACAGATTTCAATATACATAGCATTCATTCTTTTAGACATTTAGTTTTTTATGTCAATTATTTAGTATAAATTCTTTGGTAAGTTTAAAGTAACAACCTGAAGGTTGTCTGGAAGAGATCGCTCTGTAGCAATAAGACCGCCTAAATTGTATATTGGTCTCTTGGTACAATGAAGAAAATACAGGGTGAGTTTTTCAAGCAGGCACGGCAAGCCGAATCCTAAACTATGTGGGATATTGAAAACTGTATACTCAAATTTTACAGAAAACTTTTTTCGTAGCCGGGACTCGAACCTGTTAGCTTTGAAGAAAAAAATGTCACCTTGGATTATTATGCCATCGCGTAGGGTCTTTAAAAAGTATCAATTTCTGGGAAATAATAAAATATGGCAAACTAAAGTAAAGGTCTGAAATCTGAGTATTTAGTTTTCATCAAAATCGGCCTCGAAACTTATTTAGCCTTCCATGCCCACTTGAAAAAGTCACCTGTATATCTTTCTATTTAATTGGATAAAGATATATGTGTTTCCTTTTTTATTTCGATCGCAAAATCCAACATATCACTGTGCCAAAAGTGCAACTTCATGAGCAAAAAAGTTGCCTACATAAAACATTTTGCAGGTGTACAAGATAAACGCATGGCTGCAGAAGAACAACCTGGACCGTTTAGAAGTGGGCACGGTGGAGGCGTTCCAGGGCAAGGAGAAGCGCGTCGTGGTGATCAGCACCGTGCGCGCGCGCGCAGCGCTGCTCGACCACGACGCGCGCTTCCGGCTCGGCTTCCTCGTCGACGACAAGGTACACACATAGATAGATAGATAAACACTTTATTGCACACAAAACAACACATTTGTAAGGAATACACAGGTACACACATACATACAGAGGCGGCTCGGGATTTTTTTTGATGGGAGTTCACACATACAAATGGAAAAATCGCACAACAGGCATCCCAAAAAGTCTAGATGCTCAAACTAACTGTAGGTAGGTGCTTAAATGAAAATGTTTAAACATGTTATTATTCATGTTACGTTCCTTTCATTATGTAAATTAAGAGCTGTGAATTCTGTTGAATAAATAAATGAACAGAATATTTACTTAGCTACAAATCTTGTATTATTAAGGGTCTATACTAAGGTCGGCCGGAGAGAAAATCTGTCAAATTTGAAAGCGATCGTGACAGCTATGGTCACACAGTGGTTGGGCCGTGCAATCCGTGCATAAATGCAATGCATAAATCCGGACGACCGTCTTGGTGTAATTGTTTAGAAGTCGGCTACTACACCAAAGGTCGCGGGTTCGATCCCCGCACAGTACAAACATTTGTGTGCATGAACATGTCTGTTTGTATTGGTCTGGGTGTTTCCTATGTATAAAAAGTATGTATTTACAAAAGAAAAAGTATTTAAGTATGTTTATCCGTTGTCTAGTATCCCATAAAAACGGAGTATAATTAGCTCACTTGGGGCTAGATGGCGCTGTGTGGAATAATGTCCAGGGATATTTATTTATTTATTATTATTATAAATCGCGGCATGATAATCATTTGATGCGTTCACCAAAGATATTTTTATTTCGCCATCCAAAATATTTCAGGATATAGGGCAAACAAAAGAAACTAACCAAAAATTTTATTTTATTAATCATACTAACAAGCGGTTTTGCCAATTATTTTTTTACACTATTATTTGCAACCTATTCTCGTGACCACGTTATTTGCACAATGTTATATCTGGTACTTGACGATTCCATCGAGATTTAGTTGTAACTTGGTTTATCCGTTCGATCATCATCAACACAAAATATGTCTTACATCCAATGCTTATGATATAGCAATACACGGAGCCATTTCTAGTAACATGCAGAAGAACCCACTAATAAATTGGTCTTACTTGTAATGAAAAGCTGCAAGAAGCATTAAAGGGCTATCTTGTTACTAACTAAAACGAGGAATTTAACAGTTGTCAACAGTTGAGACACTTTTAGTGGATAATTTATTTTAGATAATAACACTTGAGTATAATACCTTTAGTCTCCTGTAGAAGCCATCGTATTTCAGGCTTTTTACGCTGAATTTAATACAGAATACACCGTGATCTTCATCTTACTGGAATTGATCTACGAGTAGAGCATAGTATGAAAAGAAGTCACCCTCCGCGTTTTTCTGTCTGTTTTTACATAAGCTTTCACTATCTAAATGATAGTTGAAGCTAATTATATTTTCTAGAACGTTTCTCTGTATAGTTCATTCAAATTACTACAGGGAGAAGCTGTGTGCAAATAGCCAGTTAGAGATAAAAATGCTTGCACTGCCATTTTTCCATGGCTGACGTAAATATGATAATTCATATTTATATCAAAGTTCTATCTGATCCATTTTTTTTAATTTAAAATGGGTTTGCGTTTGTCCTCAGTCTCGCCAGCCACGCTTACCCAAAAAATGCTTATTCACTCTTGCCTTGAAGACACCAAGGTTGTATGTATCCGGAAACACAGACGGAGGGAGGGCGTTCCACTCCTTAGCGGTGCGGACCAGAAAGGAAGCACCAAACCGCTTAGTTCTGTTTCGTATAAGCAAACGCAAACTTTCATTTTTCTTTGCTCGAGATCTCCATGCTAATTACTATGGAACGAGTGAAGTTTCTTTGACAGCCGTCTGCGCAGTCCCGCAACTCAGTCTTCCACATATTTTTTATTATTCAAAAAGAACCTTTAATCTATTCAGACACCTTAATCAAGCTTTCATGATCAGATAACATAGTAGCTTAGACCACACAAATAACATAGTTTTAATCAATTCGATTTGAAAGCAATCAAAGCTATTTGCGTTCTTACTTCGTTCCCTTGTTTTGCTTGAATATTTTAGGCAGATCCCGTATTGGCATTAACCGATGATGCTGCAGATTGACACCATGCTAAAAGTAAATACATAGATTGTTTTTCAAATACCAATAGGTAAAAACTTTCAGTATAAGTTACAAATAGTAAAAATTTACAAGAAAAAATAGGAAAATGAAATGGCAACTAGTACCAAATTGTCAAACCCAAGAGAGCTTTTAATCAAGTGTACTTATAAATATAAACCTGCCATATTACTCTCATGGTGAATCATGATAAAATCATACGTTTGATAAATTATGCACAATGCATATGAACAAACAGTACGGAGGTAAAAAAACAAAGTTGTACTATTTTCAACAAAAGACCCTATGTGCGGCTATTTCGTGTAAATTATCCGCGTAATTATAAATGTCATTTTCGTCAAAAGCGACGTGCGTTCACCTTGGGGACATGGGGGGGAGTGAGCTGCGACGGTGCGCGGACAGCTATCAAAGAAACTTCACTCACTCCATAGTAATTTGTATGGAGATTTCAAGCGAAAAATTCGGAATGTTTGGGAATTTTTTTGCACAAAACTGAAATAAAGCAATGAAAAACAACTGATTGGCAATGCTTCTTTGATATCTGATCTTTACACGTTATTTAAAACACGTAAGTTGTTAGTTATTATGATGCCTAAACTTTTGAAATACGGGAGTGCGTTTTGCACGTTTTTAGCGATATTTTGATTTTTTTTCACATTAATCTAGTAAGTTGATCCATATACTGGAAATTTGAGCTGATTGGGCAACTCTTTGACTACTATGACGATTTTTTTCGTGCCTCACACTTCATATTTTCTATATAAAACTTTAGTTTTCCCGAGAGCCGTTTTCCTGGTATCGCGCCTTAAAATGCACATCGTATGTAATGCTTGCGCGATTTAATTGTCTATAAACGCCATCTAGTGACAACTAGAGTGCAACTTCTTGTAGGGCGCGCTTAAGTGTCGTACAAGCATTAGGGCCAGCGCCCACTATCGGCATCGGCACGCTTCAGGCTTTTAAGGTGGCAAATAGTAATATACTCTAACATCATGGCAATAAAGTAAAAAATGCCGAAACAGAAACAGAACAAACGCATTTTGTTTTTACGAGAACACATCATGGAAATTTCTACTTTATTGCCATAATGTTAAAGTATATTGCTATTTGCCACCTTAAAATCCTGAAGCGTGCCGATGCCGATGGTGGGCGCCGGCCCTTAACCAGGAGCGGCGCTCCAGATTACTCGCTTCGCTCGGCTTCCTCGTCGACGACAAGGTACACATACATACATACATACATACATACTGCAGCAGAACAAGCTGGCCCGTCTAGAGGCGCTGCTCGACCACGACGCGCGCTTCCGGCTCGGCTTCCTCGTCGACGACAAGGTACATACATACATAGATAGATAGATAAACACTTTATTGCACACAAAATAACACATTTGTAAGGAATACATAGGTACACACATACATACAGAGGCGGCTCGGGACATTTTTTGATGGGAGTTCACACATACAAATGGAAACATCGCACAACAGGCATCCCAAAAAGTCTTGCTGCTCAAACTTCCTGTAGGTCAAAAACATGTTATTATTCATGTTACGTTCCTTTAATTAAATAAATTAGGAGCTGTGAATTTTGTTGAATAAATAAATGAACAGAATATTTACTTAGCTACACAAATATTGTATTAAATAAAATGCACATCGTATGTAATGCTTGCACGATTTAATTGTCTCCAAACGCCATCCAGTGACAACTAGAGTGCAACTTCTTGTAAACGTGCCTTGCGAAGCACGGAGATGCCTGAATTACACATCACAAAATTTTCGGTCTGGGTGGTTACCCATCCCATTTCTGACCCGGCGTGTGTTGCTTAACAACAGCGATCGTCAGCGATCACTGTCACAACTGCGTTACGGGCACCTCACTCGAATGATATTATAATAAAAAAGGGGTAAGTATATAGGTTATGTCAGCACTGATGCGAAGTCAAAACGTGTCACCCTAGCGTACGTACCTATTAATTTAACCGTGTGAACAAGATAGTATGATTATTCACTAGAGCGTAAACTAGACAGAACATGTTGTGTACTTACAGTGTAATTTGGTATTTGGATATCTAACAATTTTTATTTATAATTTCCCAATAACTAAACTCACTAAATGATTTTTCTTCTTGGCAGCTATGCTTAGCAACTCATTTGTTTTTACCGTCATTGCCAATACCGTGTTTAATTTGCAGAGATTCAACGTGGCCCTGACCCGCGCGAAGGCCAAAGTGATAGTGATCGGCAACCCTCTCTGCCTCGAGAAGGACTCCAAGTGGCGCGCCTACATCCAGCGCTGCCGCGACCTCGGCACCTACTGCGGGTTCGATTCCGAGAGTGTTCGCGTCGACGCCACAAGACAAGACCTCCTCGATCGCGTTGGACCTGCGCTAGGGAACCTCCAGTTGGCGAATGACAAGGAAAATAAGGAAAGGAAACTTAAGACATGCAAGAAAACTAACATTGCCACGACAAGTAAGACTGACACGAAAAGTGAGATTGAAGTGAAAAGCAAGACAGACACTAAAGTCGAGACTAAGACGAAAAGCAAGACAGACATGAAAAATCAGCCTGGGATTAAATGCGAGACAGAGAAAAATGAGACTGAGGTGAAAAGCAAGACAAACATGAAAAATCAGACTGGGGTGAAAAGCAAGACAGACAGGAAAAATGAGACTGAGGTGAAAAGTAAGACAGACACTAAAGGCGAGACTGAGGTGAAAACCAAGACAGACATGAAAAATCAGACTGAGGTGAAAAGCGAGACAGACATGAAAAATGAGACTGAGGTGAAAAGTAAGACTGACACAAAAAGTAAGACGAAACGCAAGCCCAAGAAAAAGAAAGAGGACCAACAAACGGCCCTAACAGTAACAGACCTCAAGTAGACACGTATAGTAATGCTATCGAAACCAGATACAGAATGTAAACAAACACTCAGAGGTCCATAACATTTTTTTTCTCACAAAAACCTTTTATTACTAAATAAAAGGTCCTAGCATATTTTTAATAGCATAGCTATTCTTCTCTAAAACACTAGGTTGTCCTCTATCAACAATGTACTCTCTCTGTCAGCCATCAACAATGTGCAAACAAACAACTATCATAACATCTGACTGTTACTGACTGACTGACTGATTTCAGCCACTACTTTAAACACTCAGTATGGTATTTTAGTTTGAATACCTAAATCATGGTTAGTGTCAGAACTGAAAGGGATAGCTATACTTGTAAGGGCTGCTCAACTTTAATTTGCGTTTGTGAATTTGGAGCATTTCTGTTTGAGCATTAATTGTGACGTCTTCTTAAGGATAAGGAAGGTAAGAGTTAAGGTGTAATCGTTCAACTGGTGAAATCATTGGTAACGAAAAGAGAAAGCTTAATATAAACTTACTGAAAGTAAGTATTTTTATTAGTTTTGCATTTTTATCAGTTATCGGTGTTATTTATGGTTTATCACTCAGTCACGCACAAATAAACTCCATAGGGAAACACAAAAGAAATGCGATTATTTTATTATGGCCTCAAAAATTTCTACATGCGAACTCTCTAGTTAATTAAACCTAGTTAGCTAACTCTTTAGCTGCATCTAAATTTTGGATGAGATCAGCATAAGTATAATGATTGTCCTTAAAATATTTTTTTATATTTGTAATTAAGTGTAGAGTTTTTTTTAAATGGTCGTGTTTTTAGTGAAGTATTGGATGGTGTTAACACTATCCACCCGTAATCAGTATAATGAAATGACATTTTGTAGCATGTAAGAAACTTAATTTAAGTAAATTATTCTAGAATGATATCATATAGACGTTTTATGTGTATTAAATACGCCTTTATTGGGTATCTTTTTCCAAAAACAAAACTGCTGTCTTTCTGAAAGATGTTTTTAAAATTTTATTTCAAAAGTAATTCGGAGTAATTCTATAGCCATTGAAGAAACTAAAATGTGTGTTTCAACTCACAGCTATGTGGCTAAAATTCTACAGTAAATTCTTATCAATGAAGTGGTGAATGATCTGTGAGAAATACTCGTTAAGCTTAAGTTTCATATTTCTATTACTTCACATTCTATTACTGTTTTTCTGTGTGTAGTATATTCAAAGTATACGTATTTTAGGATTGATGTAGATGCGACTGCACGCATCTTTCTTTATTATAAACCAGTATAATATGTGTGAACGTAATTTAAGTTGTTGTGACCAATCTTATTAATTATAGGTATCAAATGTATCTTAGAATAAGTTAGGGCAGTATGTGAAATATTTACTGATCGCAAAAGGAACACAGTAGGTATGTAAACATAGGAATTTTATGATAAATTCTCTGCAATTTGCAATTTTAGCACTTAAATCGCTGACGTATCGAATCGAAAGGAACGGCCCTAAAATAAATTCGAACAAATGTTATTCTATTTTAATATTTATCACGCATTTATTTACGTATATCGATTTTAAAAACCAAATTCTCGATCTCAAGTATATTTTTTTAAATTATGAAGTTTTGAATTGTCCTTATTCGTAGCCATAACTTGATGTGATATAGTACTATATTTTGATAGCAGTGAAATTACGTGATTTTAAATCATTGACGTTTCTATATTTAGCTTAAGTTAAAGTTTATAGTTATAACTACTTATAAAGAATTGATTTACAATGTGAGAGTCAGAGTAGGCTGACAGCTGCTATCAGTTGCCAGTCTACATTATACGAAATGGACTAAAGGGTAATGATCACCACACACGTTTCTGTAGCATACTTTAGCCATAGTAGATGAAGTCTTAACAAACCTTTATAAAGGGTGTTACAATTATGTAGAAGGAAGAATACTGTATATCGTGAAAATGTAAATACGTAAATAAATATGTAAACATTTAACCATTCACGCAACGATGAAGCACAAACAGTAGCTATTCCGAATATCTGTCAACTAACAGTTTCTGGTACTTTCACTATACAGCTCTGTATAGTTCAATGAAGGAGGGTTTTCCGACTCTGTGTTATTTAACAGCTGTTTGACCAGACACCTACAAAGCGCCGCCTGGTAGAAGAAAAAGTGTCAACCCAAGTAGTCTAACCCACCGAAGGGTTCCGATACTCTTCTGCCATCAGGTAGGCCTCTGGTAATAAGGGTTGCTAAGAAGTATTGAAACCCTCATTCACTGACCTAATGTATCAGAGGAGGAAAGGTTGTCAAGTTGTGCCTGTCATAAGTTGCTAGGCAACGCATTGTTGTTAAACAGTATTCTTCCGTTTTGGCATAAGTGTGTAGTATTTTTTGGTATCTTTTCTTTTGTTAGAATAAATCTACTTTATGGGAACTAGAGGCGAACTAACTGATACGAATCATTGACCAGCCAGGCAGTTCAGTTCATTTCCTAAGAGCTTATTTTAACGTGCAATGCGTTTCTTTCATTGACGCTGATCAAAGTTTTAGTGTAAACCCCTCTTATGAGTTGTTGCATTACGTCCACCACGAGTTAATTCTACGTTACCGTAGGCCAGCTTGTGGCTAGCTGCTGGTGTGTAGCGACACCAAGGACCCGAGTTCTCCCGAGAGTCGATCAAGACCCCTATCTCCGCTCGCCTTAACTGGCCGGCTGGAGTGGACTTCAGTGTGGGCCATAGGACTCTCACCTCTGGCTTGCCTTAACTGGCTGTCCAGAGTGGGGCGTTAGAGCTGAATGCTTGCAGAAAGCTGTGAACACCTCTCGACACCCTGAGCTGCTCACGGCCATGTTGCCGCCTTTGCTGACCTTATGCGTCAGCACGTATGGGTGGCCCATTTAGTGAGCGGCTAGTCACCGTCTGTCAAAACATAAGGTTTAGATTCTTCTAACTTATCAGATTTGGTCCTTCCTTATTTCGCCTCTGGTTTAATACCTATTTGTAGGTACCTCACGTTTTTTTGAGACTTCGAATCCCGTGATCATGATTTGATGGAAGTGAAATGAAATATTGTTTATTATATTGTCCTTTTGTGATAAATAGAGACCAAAGCATGCAAATTTGCCGTTGATACGACGGTAGAGACTTTTCCTAAAAGGATTAGGCACATAATGTTAAGCAGGTCTTTATATTATATTCGATCTTATTTTAAATAGGTCCAAAATATTTTTTGCTGTAACGAGTTTAAAGATTCATATCAAATTATTTAGATATATTTTTTGTAAACAATTTTAATGTTTAAGACTGGTGTTTGTTCAACGTGTTTATTGGATCATAAAATAAAATAAATAAATGTCTACAATTACGAATAATCTGATGTTTTATTTTAACGTGCGTTACGTACCTAACTAATTTGTTTTGTTTATTCAACATGTTGGTTCACGGACAATTTCTACTGTGTTATTTCATATTCTTTGTTGCCAGTTAGTTTCGTGATGGTTTCGTGCCCAATCATATTAATATTATAAACGCAAAAATTGGAATGGGTGGACGTGCCGTGTTGCTCTTTCACGTAAAGACAACTGGATGGGTTTTGATGAAACTTTGCTATAATATTGCTTAAGCATCTGAATAGGACATAGGCTACAATTTATAGAGAAATATTACATTTTTTTTCAGCCAAAGTCACGCGGACTATATCCCGGGCGGCCGCTAGTTATAACTTTAAAGTACCTTTTTTTTAAGTAGGTAAGTAAATGCCTTACGCCTACCCGTCCACCGGGGGACGAACGGGTTATGTAGGACTCTCCACTGGAAAGGTGGTATACCAGTGGCCCCACCGACTAAAACCCCTACTACTCCCTCTGATCGTCCATAGTGGGGGAACACGTTGAGTAGCGCGAGGCCTTGTGCGCGGTCCCCCGGACGGAGCCCGCCTGCACGGCGGGCCGGAAGCGACGCCCCCTTCGTGAGGTGAGGCCAGAAGGGACAGCCGAGGATGTCAAGCCGTCCCTACCAGGCAGTGGTGAAGCCCGTGCAATGCCGGCGCCAGCACCCCCGTACCGCGCGCCAGCTGGCCACCGTACGCAGACCCTACTGGGCCCGCAACCACGAGCCACCCAAAGGGCGGCTCCGCTGCCGTAACCGGCGGTACGGCCCCGCCGGGCCGCGACGCAAAGGGGGGATCAGCGTCGGGTTATTGGCCCCCACCAACCGGTTGTGCGCCGCGGCCCCAACCACGCGCCTCAAGGCGCCTGCAGGCCCCACTGGCCCCGCAGCCCCACGTCGCCCTTACGGGCCGCAGCGGGTGGGTTCCCAGTCCACCACGCTGCCACGCCTGGGTTCTCTTCGCTTCCCGGTGGATCCCCTACCACTGGTACTAGGCCCCCTCGCCCCGCCGAGGCGAGAACCCATGAGGGGGACTTTAAAGTACCTCCTGTAGTTAAACTCATCAGTGCTCATCAGGCACGGAACATTAATCTCGCAGCTGAGGTTGACGGCCGACAGTTTCAAGCTGCCAAACTTATAGAAAAAAGGTAGGTAGCAGCCAGCGTAGGGAAACTCCCTAGAACATTCTTGGCAAGAGTTTAGCGGATAATTGTGTATTCTTACTTTTAATGAATTATTGGTAATTGGACTGATAATGTTCACTGGAACGTTCTTCGAGAATAAAGATGCAACGTTCAAAAACGAAATTTATGGAGAAAATCTTCTGTAATGTTCGGAATCTACATTCCAATGAGTGCACTGTTTCCGTGACCTGCAAGCGAAAACGTCACTGATTGGGCAAAAATGACCAATCAGTAAAGTTGCCCCCTGCCTCAGGTAGTTGACACGCTAATTTCATTCAAGAAATAAAACATCAGGCGTCTAGTGGATACAGACATGTGGCTATGAGGTCGATGCATCACCGTCAGCCGTCAGCCGTCAGCGCTCTTAGAGCGCTAATATCCCATAACGGAACGCACAGTATCTGTCTGTCAGTCCCCATGACAGGCATGATGACAGATGTCAGTGATCAGTCAGTCGCCGCAGTGTTGAGACACAGTCGTTGCGTCTCGCGAGCCGGGCTCAGGATTTTTCATGCAAGAGACGAATTAGTACGAATCTAATTGATTTCCAATAAAGTTCTGGTTTCTAACACACTACTGGTCGTAATTTATGAATTTAATTTAATAAAAAGCAATCTCAGTTACAATAAATACTAGGTACTGGATGGTTATGCGTCTGAGTGAACTGTGTTAGCCAATTTTAGTGAAAATGTGTGAGAAAGCGAAGTTTTTAGACATTTTAGAGCCGAGGAAAACTGAAAGTGGAATCTTCAGGTTCATGTCAAAAGCGTGGTATCCGAAGAGAACCCAAGCTTTGGATAAAGTCTATTCGCCTCAAGATATCAAGGATGCAGCTGCTAACTCCCTGTATTTGGAAGCTATCATTCAGGCGGTAAAGACAACATCGCTGTAGAACATAATATTACAATAATATGACACGTAGTTGGACCCAATAAATGTTATTTCCCACTTCTTCACTCCTACATTGCTGGATTATTATCTTCTAAACATGGTTTATAATATTGCTCAAATTAATACAAGTAGATTATAAATATCTGTGTTTATACAATAGTGGCAGTAATTGTACTGTACTTACTGGCAAGGTAATCGGTACATGTGGTTTACCTAAATACTTACTTAAAAGCATGCACAAACCATAACCACATGTGAACAATAGATACTTATTACCAAATAATAAATGGTAAACGATGAGTTTGCTTGGCATTAGTAATATATTGAATAAACATTATTAAATAAATACACTCTGGATACATATTTTTTTAAATAATTTTATCTTTTTGCTCAATATTTGTGCAGGCACCATTGGATCTGTATTTTTATGCATTATTTTATTATTTTCAAGTCCAAGAGACTTCTTTTTCATATATTCCATTGTTTTGCAGGAGAGTTCAAGAAGTGGTGTAAATAAAGAAACACTAAGACAGGAAGTGTTGAAATACCTGGATGAAATTGGAATGGATAAAAAAATGCATGTGATAAGATGGATAGGCATTTTTTCTCTAAAAATTGCATTCAAGATGAATATTGGAATTTATGTAAATGAAGCTGCAGTATTAAATGTAAGTACTAAATTAACCCCCCATCAATAAGTTTTCTGGGTTTAATTATAAGGTCCCACTAACCTACATTTTGGCATGTTTGATAATGTTTAAAGCAAGTAGCCAAATATTTAAAACCAACCAGGACTAAAGTCTGTTTTTCTTATCTTGTACCTCAAATGTTCTTCTTCTTTCCTAATTTTTTACCATTGTAAATATCTGTAGGCCTAGCATGTACCGAAAACATTTTGGTATTCGAAAAGTAAACCATACTTTTTTTTCTTAAAGACATTGTTTACTTTTCGATAACCAAAAAGTTAGCGGTTCGTGCTAGGCCTACTATTTGTGTACAAATAAATGAATAAAAATAACATCTTGATACATTTTTAAACTATATTAAGAATAAGAGGACCTACTGTTTACTGACTCATTCATTAATGAGTCAGTAAACATAAATTACTGTGCTTGTAGCACAGTAATTTATATCGAAACCCTTTTATTGCGAAGGTTGCTTTTGAAGTGTCGTCTTCAGGTAAAAATAGAGCATTATGAATGAATGAATAAAAATACTGTCAGCGAGAAAACACATAATGCAAGTTTTTGTAGGCTTCGACACCTATAGAACAGGATCTGCTCTCATATTTCAGTACTATTAATTTATTTGCTATAAAGATTCACATGTGATTTATTTTTCCAGCTTAAATCTTCAATGGGGAAAAATCCTGTATTATTTTTACCAACACACCGTAGCTATGCTGACTTCTGTATTTTGACATACCTTTGTTACCATTATGATATAGAATTTCCTGCTGTGGCCACTGGAATGGGTATGTATACTGAACAATTCTTATTTAGAAAAACTAACATAGAACAGAATATAATAGTGATCATTTAGTGTCACAGATCTTAACTGAATAATAAAGTTTACAAACAATTCTGTTTTGATTGTCTGGCACCTGGCTCAGCATATGCTGCAGGGCTACACACATGTTTGTTACTCCAGATAGTCTATGGATAAGATAATTTATTACTTGATCAAAAAATTACTACCAGTTACTTAAATTACATTACAAAATATAAGATTTTCACAATATGTATATTTATAGCTTATGGTGTAGGTAGAACCTAAAATAACTAATCTATTGAGGTCATTAAATGTGACTGAGTAAATATGAGCACTAAGCATACTTGGCTGGATGATTGTGTAAATAATGTACTCACTGTATAACTTGACATAATGCAAAGACAAATACTCAATATGTAAATACTTAGTTTTATCCATACATAAATCATATTGTAAGTCACCCATTTAAAGTCATCCCTGAACATTTATTCATAAATAGAACATTGTATTTCTCTCCTGTCCTATAGTTGGCAGGTAGGAATAGATAGATAGATAGATATATTATTTAATGCACACCAAAACAACAGAAATCAACAGCAAAGTAACAGATTGACGTAAATGTACATTTGGGCAAAAAGAGAATGCTTTCAGCATTAAGTGCGCCTTCTATACATTCATGTACATAAAAAATAAAAACTGAGGGGGCTATAGATGCACAGAAGTGGAATTTGTCGACACTGTGGCTAGCATCATTGCACTGAACTATTATTGCCATTTGATTCAATAAATTGTTTTACTAGCAGACTACGACACGCGCTTGCTTTGGTCTTATCTGGTCTATTGCTTCCAGATTTTTACTTCATGATGATAATTGGCCAGCTGCTCCGAGAGACGTGTGCGTTCTACATCCGCCGCACGTTGGCGGGGGCGCCACTGTACGCCGCCACACTCAAGCAGTACGTGCGGACTTTGGTCGCTAAGCACAGCGCCCCCATCGAATTCTTTCTAGAAGGAACCAGAAGTAGAAGCAATAAGAGTTTACCTCCTAAATATGGTGAGATTTCTTATTCTATTCTATAACCTCTTGCGCAAACTGATGGTTGTTATAAGTTATACATGTAACAGAGGCGTTCACTCACATCAACCTTTACAGAACTATTACAAAATGGGTCTTAAGTCAACAGGATAAGGTGCCCCTATGTAAAGGTCTCAAAGGAAAATCTTTGTACATCCGTCTATGACGTCATATTTCACTACACGGATGAACCATGGGTACTTCACTTTATGTTCATCTCAGTGCAGAAACAACAGTCTGACACTGTTGGTAGAGTAACATCATGTTTGTGAGCTGTGTATATCAATATTATTCTAAGTTTTCCCAATGTGCTAGCATGAAGTTCTTCAAAGGGAGATTGAAGATGTTGACCCAGGCACCGCGCACGTTTTATCACTAACACTTGCTATGATCCGTTCAGACGCTAGTTTTTTGTCGTTGTTTCATAAAAAACGACTTCTAACCAGGCATGCTCTCGATGACGCTGATGCCGCTGTTCTCGCGCGAAGTGGCTGACGTGACCATCGTGCCCGTCAACATCAGCTATGACCGACTGATGGAACAGAACACCTTCTCCTACGAGCTGTTAGGCGTGCCCAAACCTAAGGAGACTACGAGGGTAAGTTACCGAAAGAGTTGTGAAACTAAACCTAGATTTAAAATTAGTTTCTCGTAATCACATGTAGTGCATTGCTAAAAACCCTTAAAAATAGGTTCAACATGCTTACCATTTAGATATCCGCAAACACGCTGAAGTTATCTAAGGGAAGGGGAGCTATCTTCTCCTCTCCAAAGCCCCTTTTATTAATGATCTATGACTGGCTCACGCCCGAATTCATAAACGTAAATCAACCCTAACTACGCGCTCACGCTGCTCCTTAAAATATCAATAGAACTGAAAGGGACAGCATGAGCGTGAGCGCGTCCTTAGTGTTGATTGACGTTTGTGAATTCGGGGGTCAGTATAATAAAGTGTTCAAGGTGTTGGTTACAGTCTTTCCCATAATAGCCCAAAGGTCTATAAACAACAGTTGTTTGTTAAATCTAGAAAAACAAAAAATATCGATTTAACAAGTTTTAAAGCGCTTATAAATCCGTTCCCCGTCTTCATCTTCAAAAGATCTAAACAACTGTACATTCCAGGGTCTTCTCAAATGGATCTCGACGCTGAACGGGCACTTTGGCAACATGTACATAAACTTCGGCGAGCCAATATCAGTCCAGGAGTACCTGCAGCGGATACCCTACTCCGACGAGACGCTCAAACCTATCGAACTGCAGAACCTCTCCCCTGAGCAGTTTAAGCAAGTGCAAGAGGTCGCCGGTAAGTCAGTACTTGTCCTAATGATAGAATCAATGAAAATTTACGTACAACTAATTTGATTTCTACTTGATACAAAACATACTACTACTGTTTTTTGTACTTATAACAAAAGTGTGTTTGTAGATGTAAAATCAAATATACATCAAATTGTCTATTTTGGGCACCAGTTTTTCATTGCCTTCTTGCAAAGGTCATACCGTTCCGTCTTTGACACATTGTTCTGCCTTACTTCTTGTAAGAAGTTATGATTTACGAGTATCTTATCTATGTTTTGGTATTTCGCATGAGAACATACTGATCCTTTCTTTCATTCTTTCAAATGGACTTAGGATAGGACTTAGATTTTTTAAACAATATCTGTATAATTATACCTACAAACTTTCGCATTTATAATATTAGCAGGATTTTTCATAACTTTACTAAAATATTTTTTTGATTCTCAGATTACACAATCACACAACAGCAGGCCAACTCAGTGGCAACAATATCCAACTTGCTAGCATTGGTTCTGATGCAGAGCCTGATGGCGCAGCGAGCGCTTCCGTACGAGGAGGTCATATCGGAGGTGGACCGAATGGCGAGGATCCTGCGAGGGCTGGGGGCCACTGTCTTTGAAGAGGACGTGAGGAAAAACGTCGACAGGGTCCTGGTAGTGCAAGCGAAGTCGTGGACGTTAGATAAGGACAGGTATGGACGTATAACAATGGCTTATTGTTTCAATAAAAATCTTGTTTCGTTTCAATGGCATCAATTGGAACCCGATTAAAACTATGCGACCTTGACTGCGTCATTCGTCGCCATATTCCGATCCGACCTTCTTGTGGCCCAAAAGGCAATCGAGGACCCATAGTCTGAGGGTACGAGTCGCCGTCACACGCGCTTTGTGCTCCATCTCAATCCTCACATAACTAGATTTTGTCTACAGAGGCTGACCCCAGAACTAGTCGGTTAAGGGACTTCTAGGTTGACCACGGCTGGTCATAGCCGAGTAGTAAGATTCGGAGGGAAGAATGTATTCAGGTAACTACTCCTGTTACAGAACATTAAGTAAACCTGGCAGTTGAACTAGCACTCGCATTGTAGGGTTCAATGATATTATAAAAGATAAAAGAAAAAAAAGGTAGATAGATTACTTGAGCTAAAAAAGTGGCACCTTACGAATCATATTGTTTTTGTCTAAGCCTGACTTCGAGGCAATATTGCTCACATATTCACGAAGGTGGAGACTTTAAGTCTAACTACAATGTTTTTTTGTTATGATCGAAAATCCTTTTTGGCTTGAAATGTATTTCCTATTTTAGAAATAAATAATCTTATCTGAACAGGCAAAGATGTCAAGTGCTAATCGAAAGTTGTGAGGCTATGTATATTTTATACGGAACTATGGACTTGCACTTTAATTATGAAGAGCAGAGCCCGCCACTGGCCTTCGTTAAGCCCACTTAATAAACACTTTGGTTATGCAGATAGCCTTGTTGCGATAAGTTACATTAAATACAAATCGAGTATCTACCTAATCTTAAACAATTTTGTTTTGTTGAAAGGTGCCTGCGCATATTGTCATCTGAAGTAATCGATGTCACGGACGACTTGAAGAAAAAAATGAAAGGTATGTTGCTAAAAAAAAGGTTGCGCAAAGGTATAATTCCAAGTAGTAAATAAACTGCCTAATTCAATATTTTTTTTCATACTTTCTTAACGTGTGCATCATGACATGAAATTGTTTTTTTTTGTTCTAAAGCGAAAGACTTATTGATGTCTATTGGTTACATTTAACTTTTTTCCTGAATGACAAATGAGGCCTATTCATGCGAATGATACACATTCATTCAAGTATTTCGAATAATTCTTTCCTATAATTTAATATTACGGTGATGAGCCCATCCGAATGAATGATTCATATTTGCTTATCACTAGTGCTTATATGATTAAAAGTCGTATGTTGCGAGAAATTGTACAACGCTGGTTTTACGGAATAGCCGGTCTTTATTCTTTGAATTTACACTCAGAGTTCACAATGAACAATGATAAATGCTATGTTATCGCATAAGGTCTTTTCCTGTAATGATAATGTATTTGGTTAAATAATAAATAAATAAATAAATGAGAGGATAACATATATTTAATTGCACAAGGAAATAAATACACAAAAATGTTAACCTGATTCTTACCGCTAGAAACGATCTCTTCCAAGCTTGACAAGCTTCAGGTAGAGAAACTGGAAAAGAAAAGTGGATTAATTGTTTTTTCATTACTCATACTCTGAAAGTAGGTCATTACTGACCTGAGAAGCGGGCTGAAAGTAATACTTTTCATCCCTAGGGAGAATCACTTTCAACTGACATCTGCCAAATTATTAAAAAAAAACTTAGTTATTTTTCACATATCTATTGAACCATGTTCCAACTTTCTATACAGCCACGATGTAAAATTGAAATAACTTAAAGTTAAGTATTGATTAGAGAATGTATATTTTATAAATAACTTTATTATAATTCAGTTTCAACAATTTCTTCAAAATAACTAAGCTTAGAGCAAAATATTTACCATTTTTCCAATGAAAAAAATAAAAAATAATGGCTGAATAGTGGGCCCGCCACAGAAAAAAAAAAACAAACAAAATAGGCGGGATAGCGCCAGTTCGATCTTCATTTATTTTTAAATCCTTTTCTTTGGCTAATTCATGTTTTATTTTTACTTTCCTTGTATTCGTAATGAAAAGCACAGTGTTTACCTCGGGTGAAAGACTTATTTAGTCCCTCGAACTATTGGCGCCCTCACTTCGTTCCGGGCGCCAAACCCCGTCTCGGGACTAAATAAGTTACTTTCACCCCTAGGATAACAATGTACTATTATGTGACACCTACAAAATCGCTTCTTCAATCTTGAAGCTGACCTATGGTCCCCTATTTCACGTCTTACGCACTGAAACGCCAAAATCTGTACCTACTTACTTGGCTAGAAATCTGAGTAACGTTTTATCTAAACTCATGTGATAATATTTAGTTGTTTTGCATATCTAAAGATAGAAGATATGCTTGAAAAGTTTATGCTCAAGGTTATATGCTCGTGTAATGATATCTATAGAACTGGGGCCTCTGGCTTGTTTTCACTAGACAAAGAAGATGTGTGAAACTGTGTTAGACCTTTGTTCTTGGTATGCCTAAAACGCAATTGGTCTAAGTCGCGTTTTGCCTAAAATGTTTTTTTTAATATTGTTAATACTAAGTCGATCAACTACTTATTTCGAATTAAACCTAATACGCAATATATTTATTTAGCAGGGTGAGGTTTAATGTAAAATGGGTAGCTAATCGAATTAGTTTTAACAATATTAAAAAAAACATTTTAGGCAAAACGCGACTTAGACCAATTGCGTTTTAGGCATACCAAGAACAAAGGGTGTTAGAGTATAAACCACCAACATTTATCCATATTTTTAGAATTGACCTTAGTATTCGAATCGATTTAATAAAACCACATCACCGCTCCGCTTTGTCTAGCAATACTTTAGGCTCCTTACGATCTTGAGTTCGAATTCACCTGTCAAATAACTCACTACTTTCGTCATTTGCAGACGCGTGCAGTTGAATCCTCACTTTTCTTATTAATAACTCAGTACATTCCACTGTCCGATATTTAAATGAACTTTTTGCATTTGTAAAAATCTCGAGACTCAAAATCAATTCTAAAACAGGAGAATTCGAGTTTATTCGAAGGGAGATTCCAGTATTCCTTTACAGCTCTGGTCTGGTAGACAGGCCTAAGTGTGAAAGTGTTTGTCGTAGGTCACATCCTCACAGCGAAGACGATGATGGACGCCATCCCCGTCATTCAGCTGCAACTGTACGTGAACCCCATGCTGCACTACCTCGTACCCTCGGCGCTCATCTGCGCTCTAGTTCAGAAAGGACAGATCACACAAGGTAGTGAAAATACATCTCTAATAACAAAACATAGTCTATTTTTTAAGAGCAGTCTATTTGGTAAACAAATAAGGCGTCCTTCGCAAGTGAAATGACACATCGAAGGTTCATTCACAGAACTGACCTTACCAGATTTTTTTTTATAATTTAACATCATTTAATTTTCCAGTTAAACTATTTGCCTACCGACAGTGGTTGGTGAAACACGCATGCTCGCTTTATTATCTTTAAGATCTTATGTTTGTACCTTGTTTTTTGCAAATAAATTATTCATTCATTCATTCACACCTCTAACAGGCACCCAATAGGTG
The DNA here is from genome assembly GCA_950022985.1 of Udea ferrugalis. Lineage (NCBI taxonomy): Eukaryota > Metazoa > Arthropoda > Insecta > Lepidoptera > Crambidae > Udea > Udea ferrugalis. The sequence continues at coordinate 9,095,328 of OX465533.1, forward strand.
AGGCCTGTGCCCAGCAGTAGGACGTATAACGCCTTAATGTGGAATAAGTACCCAAAAGCCTTAGGTGGATAAAAGCCGTCTTACTTGTTGTAAGTTTATAAATATAGAAAATGAAGCAATAATGGAATGGTATATGATATGCACTCGCAATTATGTGTGATCACACCACACGATGTATCACACAAGCGAAACCGTTTGTTCTGTAGTCGAACTTGTTTGTTTATGTACCTATCGCCTTCTCTTAAAAATTAGACTTTAAACTAACAACAATGTCTCAAATAAGATAATTTTTTCCGTTTATTGAAGGTTTTGACGATTTAGATAACAGGTTTCGAATAACATGTGAACATGACTTGGCAGTAATTAATAAATAGTACAAAACATAATAAAATAATTTGTTTCATTGTTATACTTAGTTTTCATAAAACACAGGTGAACCTTATCCTTAAACCAAGAGGAACCATTTTGAGGCCACTACATACATACTTATATTAGCCTCATAGTAATCATTGTTGTTCATTATAGTTTCCTGGTTTCAGATGAACTGGCTCGACATTATCATCGCTTAAGAAAAATGCTACGACACGAGTTTTTCCACATAGAAAAAAGCGAAGAAAAGGTACTGTACAGATTTCTGTTTTTAATAATTTATGTAAATAAATTATCTATTTATACTTAGTATTCGTTCTCAAATAGTTATCATAACTTGTTTATTTTTGTTTAGTTCTTTGCCGCTAGTAGTCGTACGTTTGATTTTTTTGCTGATAATTTGCTTCAATGAGCTTCACGACAAGACGTTATTAATTTCTAATGTTTCTAATAACAACTAAAACGCAGGCTACTTAGCTCGGTCATGTACTACGTCTTTTCATACTTGCATTCACAAAGTAAACTACTGGCGCCGTAAGTACTATTTCCATAGCATATGTGACCTAAACTAACTTATCTTCTTAATACACTTTTAAACTTGTGCTAAAAAAGTGGCACCCTAAATCAGAATAGTGCACCTGAGCAAAGCATTGGCAGTATTGGCAGTTTGAGACGCCACTGCGCAACATGCATCTGTCTCGTTTACGCTCTAGTAAATAATCATACTATCTTGTTCTCACGTTACAATACTTTTGACTTCGTATCAGTACTGATATAACGAATCTGCCTACTTTTTATTATATTATCATTGTATCTTCGTTTCGATTCGAATGTAGCGTGCGCTTAAGTCGACTGCAAGGGCCAAAGGTTGCATGTGTAAAAGCGAACTTTGTGCTGATACTACTTATCAGTGCATCAATATATTGGCTTTTGGATTAGTTATACTACTACCTAACGACTTTCTTAACACCTGAATGATAGCGATAAAAAATCAAAAGTTAAAACTCATGTTCATGATTTTATCTTGAAGGTACACTGACAGATTACAGCTGTTTTTATACAACCTAAGATTTGACTGCTCATAAATAGTAGGTATATAGTATGACAACCTATATGACAACATAAATAAGCATATCCTTATAAAACACCCAGACCAGTACGAACAGACATCTTCATGCACACAAATGGTTGTACTGTTCGGGGATCGAACCCGCTACCACTTGTGTAACAGTCCACTTCTGAACCATTACTCCAAATCGGTCGCATTGAAAATAGCTTGGTCACATCGGTGTCGGATAAGATGACCCTCACGATACAATTCCGAGGCGGACTGCAAACTGCAACTGTTGGCCGCTCTGCGGTGAGCTGTTACAGTCGGCCGCAGTGTTGCCTGCGGTCTCATTCCAAGCGTGGTGACAGTGTCCTCACGGAGTGACCGCTCGATGCTTGGCAACACTTTCATACAGTTTCAAAGAAACATAGAAAACAGTAGCGGCGCTTGCGGTTCGCAGTCTGCGATTCGTCTCAGACTTGCACCTTGAACCTCGTTTGTCCTATAGGTAAGTATATCCGTTGATTGTTCCAGACATTCCAAGACGCGTTTGAGTATTGCGTTCAGAACAATGTGATCAGCGTTTCGGGTGACCACGTGTCGGCCGGCGGCGAGTCCCAGCTGAAGCACTTGCTGCAGTGGGCGCTGTGGCCGGCCCTCGACACGCTGCACGTCTGCGCTGACGTCATGACTGAGGTATGGATGCGGCATCATTGGGTAAATGCCCCTTTACTGCAAGCTTTTTATTTGAGTAGGTACTGCACAAAAAAATAGATTGCTGAAAACAAAGAAAGGAGCAGCAACTTCACAAAGCTTCATACAAATACCTTGAACAATATACCCCATCTTGACAAACTCATAGTGGTGTATTTTACTGCTGTATTGTCCGTGAATTAGATGCATGGATCTGTTGTGAGAATTTCCCCCGAATTCACAAACGCCAATCAACGCTAAGCACGCGCTCAATATTATGCTGTCCCGTAGAAGGGCCAGCTATACTTCTGAGGGATGGTAAATCTTGATTTGCGGTTGTGAATTCGGGGGTTTGCAAAATGTTTTGTGATATTTTTTCATTGTTTAAGTAATTAATTATGTTATCGTCACATAATTTTTGTACTTCTAGCTGATATAGATAGCTCCGAAAAAAATATAATATTCTATGCCCGCCGTTACAAAGTTTACATTTGAAGAAGTATCCAAAGATGTCAAATGAGATATGGATGCGGAACAAATTGACTTGATTTGCGTGTCGTGGCCCGTGTGCGGGACGCTAAGAACGTCTCACAAACCGCGGTGGCAAAAATTCAAATAGTTCGATTTTACAAACTATAAGAATATCAGAGATGGCGGCGTGCGCCACAAAACGCCGTCTCGTGTTTCTGTGTCTTTTGTGTATGGCATAGTTGTTGTATTTTGTTTATAGCATAACGTTTTTCGTAATATAGATGATGTTTAATAATTAAATTAAGTAGGTACTTTAATTTCCATTTTTGACCAGGTCGGCAGCAGCTCCCACAGCGCGGCAGTGAAGCGAGTGCAAGAGAGCGCCGCTTGCGCCGGTCGCCACCCCTACTGCCTCAGCCTCGACGCGGGCGCCAACTGTCTGCGCGGGCTGGCTGAGGCCGGGGCCTTGCGCAGGGAGCGACGGTCAGTAATAACACTTAATTTATGTACCGAACGCACCCTTGTGTTTTATTTTTATAATACAGTTATAGCAGACCTACCCCTAAATTCATCATCATCAGCCACACGAAGTTCACTGCTGAACATAGCCTCCAGAGCGGCCGCTTGTAGGCAACCTGCGTCCACCGAAACCCTACGATCTTTGCATGCCTTACAGGCATAAACGTTTGCCAACTGTCCTTTTTCTGTAATTTTGTGCAATAAAGCACTTTTTTATGAATGTTTAGTGAGGGTTACCAAACTCAAAGTTGTCTAAACGGGAAAGAACATTTGAAGCGACCTCTCAATACACAATTCAACTACTTTTTATTACTCAAAATTCAGAAAAGCTGTGCAACATACACAAAAGCTCGCGACGTAAAAACTATAACTTTAAAATATACTTCTTGATCTGCATTGTCGTAGTTCAAATTAAAATTGTTTCTAAACCGTAATGATAACAGTTACTTTCTAAATTTTGTTGATGTGTGTGTATTCTATTTTTGATTGTATAAATACCATTAATCACATATTTTTTATACTACCTGCTCGTCAATGGGACATTATGTGTCATGTAAACCTGTCCTAAAGTAGGTCATTATAGCCCTACGGTCTAGCCGGGACATAATGTTGTACTGAATTTCATTATTCCCTGGGGATTAAAGTGATTTGAATTTGGAATGCAACCATGTAGTCAAAAATGTTTAGGTGCAATGAGATTTTATCCTGAGTTCGAATGTCGTACTGGCCACTAACAAAATAGATGCCAAAGAAAGAAAAAAGGCGCCAACGGCTCAAATAGCTCCTGAGTCCTGTGCTGATAAAATGAACGTACCAAAGATTGTAATTCATCTTTCCAATGTCTTCGCACAACTGTCTTATGTTTCTAACATCACTTTGAATTTTTGATAAATACTAATTTCTCATATTTAATTACCTACCTATTTTCACATGAAATAAATACTTAAGCACTTATTTTTTTCAGCCATTAATTTCGATTGCCTCGCAGAAAGTATAAAAAGTAGAGTATGCATCGCGGGCTTAAAAGTGTATTTGTCTAGGGCGGTCTTGAACCCCTCGTATTCAGGATTCTAACTTTAACTCCCTCGCTCTGCTCGGGAGTTAACCGTAGAATCCCTCATACTCGGGGTTCAAAATGACGCCCGGGACATAATACACTTTTTTAAGCCCTTGTGGCATAATCTACTATTATTGCCATTGCCATGTGGATTGGCTAACATGATATAGAAGATAAAGATAACAATAAGTAATAGGCTCAACTAATCTTAAATATTATCATAATGTGTAGGTACCTATTACGATAACTAGGACTTTGTACTCTGATAAGGTTTAGTAAGGTAGTATTTCGATTAATCCAATGAAAGGTCAGAATCCCCAAGATCCTTGGGAATAGATACGATTTAGGAAAATTAAATCCCTATAAGCTACAAAAATGCGCCCTAATACAGTACGGTTTTTTCTTAAAGCCCAACAGGTTCGATTCTGGTTAGGGCAAACGGTTTTTGATAGATCTGAGTATACAGTTTTAGTTTTTGTAATAATCGGCCTCTAGACTCCTTTAAACATTTTTCCATATCCCTTATAGTTTAAGATTAGGCCTACCACGCCCACTTGAATTCATCCTGTAGATACCAACCTGGCCTGGTCTGGTTGAATACAAACCCACTATCTCTAGCGCTAAGGTAAGACTTCTATAACCCCAACAGCCGTTAGCCGCAGCCGAATGCCAAGAATGTATGGGAGTACATCAGAAGTCTCCTGACAAGTAAAATGCAAATACATTTTCGGCGCTTTGTATGTGTTCCCAGGCGGCGTGTAGTCCTCCAAGACAGTCAAAGATATTAGATTTTTTGTTCACAGAGACCAAGATACTATTTACCACGTAGTCAGTGACGTAATGGCGGAATGTCGTGCGCTCGTCGGCTCCGTTCTCCCCTCCTTCCACGTCGACTTCAGCTCCGAGAACGCCGTCATACTCCACCACAGGGCCAAGTCTAGGTTGTGAACACAAACAGATAAGGAGTGGAAATTCTGTCTGTGTACGAAGACATAACCTAGGTCTAGGTAGCAAACTACGACCCTAAAAAAGTGTTCTTTAGAAATAGCTTCGAAAGGTGTTATTTTTCAGAACAAGAGAGTTAAACATAGTTTTCGGGAATTCACTTTTTCGAACAAATGTTATCGAATAAATTTGGTGAACATAGGGCAAGCATCGAAAAATTTCAGAGCTTTTCCTAGAATAATAACCTGAGTAGGTATAAGTTCGCGAGAGGAAATACCCGTTGTGTTAAAGGTTATAAGATTAAATGTGCCGAAGTGTTTCCTTCTTCTAGTGGGATGCTATCGATATCCCTTCCAATTATTTGTTTGTATAAAATATCTTAAGGTCACAGTAATCGTCGTATAAAAACTCCCCCAGATCTATTCGAGCGCATTACTTTAGTAGCATGTTTTCTGAAAACAAAGTGAACTACTTGGCGCAGTGCCAATATTTCCAAACTTTACTATGCAGTAGTATGCGTGTAGTTACAGTATTATTGCTTTTTTTGCATAATTAAAGAAAACTTCAAAGATGACGGAAATGGAAACAGCTTGGAAACCACGGGCTTAGCGAATAATTATAGATAACTTAAGTCCACGCAAATACCTATGCTAAGTAATTCTAATTACACTCGTAAAGATAAGCTGCTGGAATCTAACACTTTACTCGTAGGTATATCTTGTGTCATCATATTTTACTAGTCATATTTTTTACTTTAGTTATTTAAAGGCAGTTTCAATTCTAACTTTAATAACCAGGTGTGTAAAAATGTTATCTATTATGACGAAAGGTTATACTTCTTATGTTATCGTTAATTCAAATGCGTTATTCCTGTACTGATGTGCGATGTCTGTATATAATTTATGAGACTATTAACGATATAAGGTAAAAATATCTGGATAATGGTTTATTCAGTACTTGTGAAACTTATCAATAAAAGGCATAGTAATTTTTTTTACTGCTTTTTAGGTTCAAATTGTGGTTGAAAGTACACCAAAAGGTTAAAGTTTGAGGTAGCAAAACTACTCTTCTATTATTAGTAAGTCGGCCAGTTGTCGTGTAAGATCTAAGAATAGTATTAGACATTATTTGTTTATTTTATGTGCCAAAGTAAAATATTTTCGTTTTCTCTTTCTTGTTTCATGCGTACATATTTGTGCAAATAACTATCAAGTGCGCAAGTGTTTTGTTTCCTCGATATACATATTCAAATTTTTAGTAAATTAAACCAACAAATCTAAATATATCTGTGTTTGGGCTTCCTCGAAATAACCAAATATTTATAACAATACACACCGTATTCCAGTAACATGTACCCACAATATGCTTTATATTTTTTCCTTGTTTGAGTATTTGAGAATTTATAAATGATATTTTTCCATTCCTTTCACCAACATTCATCACTGCTGCGGCAGACTTGTTATGTTTATTTGATGTATGAGGCGCTCAGAATATTTAGTACCTAAATGATGTATTGGAGTTATCAATTCATTTAGATAGAAGCGTGGCCGGGCTGGGAAGTATACGTCTTAGCCCGGCCACCAAAAATGTGCTGTAACTGGTGAAATATTGCAGCACTCTTTTTTTTCCCTTTGAGCACCAGAAGGCACAGCAAACAGGGGGGCCGTGGCCGAGCTAGGACGTAACACACTTGGCTAGTCATGTTTCAAAAGTCATGTGTAGAATGACATGAAAGCCCATGAATTATCAAAATGATAGTGTAGTTCAAAAAAACTAAGCGAACAGAGAACTGCATTTTGATTCTAGAAATTTGCGTCCCTGTTGACAATTTTCATAAATTAATAAAAGAAATAAATGTATTATTTTGCAAATGTGATAGTTCAATAAGAAGTTGTTAAATGTATTATTATTTCTGTCAATTAAGTATTATGGAGTTTTGTTGTATTACTTATTTTTTTGTGTTCAATAGTTTATGTAGTAGTGTAAATAGTAAGGGGTTATTATTTTTTGACGTATTGTCTAACATGTAGTAATTTTATAGTTACCAATCGTTATTGATTAAAAGCTTTTTACATTTATCAACTGTATTTTTCAATGATCTCTCCCATTACCTCGTGAGACCTACCTCATCCTGGTAAAATCTTAACTACCCACCCCCTAAGAATTAAAACTCAAATATACTTACAGCATCAATTGTAACATTCTGTCTCTGTCATTCTTATTGCTGTCAATATTGTCAATATTGGCGCAAGTGACAGGACACATCAATCTTTGAACCAATACTGCAGCGTTGCTCTAGTTTTTATAAAAAAAGGGGGTAAGAGTACATTCCCCATTCTGAGATGCAGGGCAACGAACTTTGCTTGCTTATGTTATGGTGTATGTAACAGCCAAAGCTGTGTTTAAGTTAAACCCTATGTGCCAGACCACTAATATAGGGTGAATAAAAAAAACGTGTAGTTTTATTTCATATATTTACAAATTCATATTGATGTAATGTATACAGACTTATATTAACATTGCAAACATCTTATCAACAAAACAAAAACAGCCCTGGAAAATATTTCGCACCTTGTTAACAAAATTGCAGTTAAAGTCGACATCGGCCCCTATCTAAAACGAATTTCGTACCGTGAGATCAGTTTGTCAATTTAAGAAAATACATAATCAAAAATGATCGCATAAGGAATAAATAAAACAATTATTAGATACCAAGACCAAGATAGAAGAGCGTCTAGACAAGGCTAGGGATTTACATTTAGGTACATTATCATTCAAAGACAAATATTCAGTTGGATCTAATTTAATCATGGATCTACACGCTTTTAAACTGATCACATAAATTATTATGTACAAATTACATATTATTTTATATACATCATTTATACACAGGCCATTCAAAACAATGATTTAAAGAATGAGAATTAAAAGAATAGTACATTATGGTACAAGTGTGTAATGTTGGTGATTACCGCTGAGGCGCCATTGAGACCCGAGCCGTAGGCGAGGGTCTTAAGAGAGCCGAGGACGGTAATCATCAATACACACGTGTATCATACGACGTTTTTCAACACAATTGTGAATAAAATAATGTTAGAAACTCATTTTATATATTAAATAAAATGTACTGCCTGCTCGTCAATGGCACATACAAATTATGTGTCAAGTAAACTTGTCAAGTAAGTAAAAAATAAAGTGATTTGAATTTGGAATGCGAGGTCGTGCAGTCAAAAATGTTTAGCTGCAATGAGATTTTATTCTGAGGAAGGCTGTATGTTATCGTTTTCTTTGCATATAAAAAAAAGAGAAACATGAAAGCTTTTCACCAAAGACGATTCATTCGAATTTCAAACTGGCCACTAATAAAATAGACTTGAAGCATTCTTGTAACACGATGTTTTTTGTATCGAAACTTTTTTTAGAACAAAGCAATTAAACCAATAAAAAAAAACTCTATAACTCACTAGTGAATAATAGTAATGAAAAAGTCACAGTTTGATTATCGGTGTCATTATGTGCCTAATTGCAGTGAAATAAGAGCCACTTTATGAGCAAGTGTGTTGAAAATATTTTTTCTTCCTTGTATTATTATATTATGTAGATATGAATATGCCCAAATAATATTAATGCAAATATTAAAGTCGGTTTCCAATTCGAAGTTATCCAGGATACCAATTTGGAGGATGAAAGGACCATAAAATCAGACCCCTTAAGTACGTAATTAATATTCTAATTATAATTAATTAATTATCAGTATTTTAATGACAGAGTTTGTTATTCAAGATGTTTTAGAATGAATACACTTTGAATACATTAAGTAAATATTTTAAGCTAGGGCATCACTTATTGTTTTCCAAACTATAACTTATTCCTCACTACTACTATTAATTTGGTAAATGCATTGAAGTACAGAGAACAGTAAAGGTTTTAATAATTAAATATATTGATTGCATTCTGTCACACTCAAATCTTATGTGAATTCTCTTGAAGGCTTATACTAACCGTCTCATGAAAGACATTCATATTATTAGCGCCAAGTTAGTCCTTAGAAATAACTATTGTAGATTTGAAAAATCACACCTACCCTACCAGACAATTTATCCAATGTTCAATTTGGCCTCATCGTTTTATCCAACTTTATACTTCACAGGTATTTAGAGTCAATAAAGAAACCAGAAAAAAAGAGCAAAAAACCAGTAAGACCAGTAAGTAAAACAATTATTGCTCCTTAGAACATGTTCAATTAGGAATAAGTACAGTTCGTTCCTAATATTAGAATTTTACTTTTTTAGGTAACCAATAGCAAAAAAATAATTTAAGTCAATAAATAAGTGTTTTTTTCATTTTGAATGGACATACGGCAGGTATATTACTTTTTAGATATAAATATTTCTATGTTCCGTTTTCAGATCTCCAAGGGCTGTAAACTTTTAAATAAGATAGAATTGAACAGATATTAGACCCGACAATGTACTGAAGATCGTCGAACCACTAATACTTAAAAAATAAATTGTCTTGGATTGAGTAGAGGTGTTGGACAACCAAGACAGCGTACTATACAGGGTGCCCCGAAACTCAACGTCAAGCAGGCACAGGGTGATAGGCTAGGTTATACCGGATCTGGGAAAAATATTACTAAACCAAATGATCCATTTTTTTTCTTATTATCACTTTCCGTCAAACTTTGGGACATCCTGTATAGTATGCTTTCTTGGTAACACAGGTTGCCTTCGCGTAACTGTGTGACTTTTCCTTATCCAATCAGAAATTACTTAACCTCCCGTATTGATTCCTTTTTTATTATTGGGTTAAAATATGATTAAAGGTAATACATGAAAATTGCGCTAGATTATTTCTTATTTATCACTACTGTCGCTTTATAGGCTAATGCCAGGCACAGAAGTGAGAGTATTATAACTGTATTATAGATATTTATAGGGACCGTCACATACAGAAAACGAAAGTTTAAACATTTGTGCGTATAGCCAATTTTTAATCCCTACTTATAAGGTCCACTAAACACTGCGTTTTTAAGCAGCGATCAAACGTGATGCTGTCGTAGCAGAAATAGCGAACCGCTTATGGCTCGATGCAAAAACTTGTTCATCGCCGATGACGTGCGGTTGTTAATTAACCCTTTAACCGGTTTATTATGTTGCCATTTGATTGATTGGTTTTGGACTCTATTCCAATCGCATAAGGTTTAGAATAAGGTGGCAACTGTTCGGCCAGTATTAGTTAAAGGGTTAAACTCGAGTTTGTGTCGCTACAAAGAGTCGCAATAGGTAAAGGCTCTAAGATACCTCCTTTCTATCGTGACCAAGCTTCGAGAAAAGGTATAAAGATTGACACAGAACGATCGACAAAGCTGGAAACATGAAATTCCCACCTTCACGTTAGTCGTTTCGGTAGTGAAGTGCATTACTACCGCATTTACATAAAGGTTTATTAAAATTGCTAAATACTATTAAAATGCAAGTTATTGGAAAACTATTCAAGCAATGAGAGTGTATAGAATTCATTTTGTTGCCACCAGGTGGCGCTTCGAAAACCCAGATTGGGTTGCTGTTGTTTGAACCAAACGAGAACGAAGCGCCGCCTGGTGGCAAGAAAAGTATCGAAAACTCTCATTGGGTTATACTTGATACTGGGTTTGACACTATCTGCCACCAAACGGACTTTTGTTGGCATCGGGGTCCAGCCATAGAGCTATCAATTTTCGCTCGCGTTGTTAAGGTTTTGGCGACTGTGTTCTGCTTTTACCTTTACAGTCATAATAACTTGGTTGATCATTTTAAACAACCTGTATTCCCTTTTCGAATAAACTATCAGTTCACTTTTGGATTTTATCTTTTACCAAATAGTTCGGTTACCGTATCAGGCAGAATACATTACTGCTTTGGTAAGGCGTCATTCATTTAGGCCTAGGAGAAAGCCAGCAATGCATGTGCTCATGCTTTGACTAACCGGCCGTTAGTGTGACTGTAAAATCAGCCCGTCGACATCACAGCCACTAGACTTATGTAATGAGACAAGTGTAGTATATGCATCAGGCTTATACGTCTTGGAACAATCAGTTTTGACCACTTCCGTGAATAGGCAAGTGAGTGGAAACCTCACTGATGATTGACGTTCTCCCGCCTCGGGTTATTGACAGACTTGATTTCATACAAGAAATCAAACAGACGTTTAGTGGCTGTGACTCGATAAAAAAAGCTTAACCCTTTCACCGTCCCTGGTCACTATAACAATCAAAATCCTATTATTCATGACCTGCGCGGTGATGCATGTGTTAAGGCCCAATTTCCACTATATCTTAACTAGGTATATACTGCGAATTAGGTGCAGTAAACTGACAGATTATTATTTGACAGGAACTCTGTCATTTTAGTGCACCTAACTAAAAGTCCGCGTACAGAGCGGAGCGAAAATGTGTTCAAACAGCCAATTACATATCTGGGCCCCAAGTCTGCTAATTTAAGAATGCTTCAATTGAATCGTAATTGAGTCTCAATTGTCTTATTTGACATATTTTTCATAGAAAATGTCAAATGAGCCGATTGAGAATCAATTACGAATTGTCTAATTTGACATATTTTTCATAAACAATCTGTCAAATTAGCCGATTGAGACTCAATACGATTCTATAGAAGCGTTCTAAAATTAGCAGACTTAGGGCCCTGGCCTGCGTCTGGTTCGTTTCAAGCACATCTCCGTTCATTCCTAGTGGCCCGTTGCATCAGAAACGTGTCGGCGTTGGTTCAGTGCTTGAGCGTGACGTTGAGGAACACGGAGCGGACCTGCATGGGGCAAAGCTGGAGGCGCGCGTCGGGCAGCGGAGCGCCCAGCACGTTGTGTGTTAGAGTACTAGTGTACACTGTGTCTGGCCGGACTTCTACCATGTCTGACAGCTGGAACTAAAGGAACGTTATATTTTTAGTAATCTCTATTTGGAACAATTTAGTTGAGGTAACATTTTAAAATAGCATGATAGTAGCTGTTTGTTAAGGATGTTGCACCACTTGATTCTACCTTATTATATTCGTGTGTGCGAATATAACCTTGAAATGTCTTTTACTATTTTCGATTTGGAAAAAAGCGCGATTTCTGAGTAAATTCAAAGTGTCCTCACCTGCCCGTCGCCGACCGGATACTCCTTGGCCACGTGTTTGCTCCCGTAGCACTGCTCCAGTTGCACGCGCTGGAAGGTCATGCCCATGCCGTGCACCACAGTGCCTTCTTTAGTCTATAAACAAACATCATTATGTACCTAATTTTTCCTCACTGTTTTTGGTAAGGTTATATTCATTATTACCTCACATCAGCTGATCATAGGTTGTTAAAAATTCAATGAGCTTCGTTCTTATTCATATATGAACGAAAAAAAAAATGTTTATAAAAAAATATGTTTTGTATAGATTTGTTACTAGACAAAGATAGGAAAACCAGAAAAAGGCATTCGGTCCTGGCATCAGGCGGGACTCGAACCCGCGTCTTTCGCAAGCCGGGCGACTGCACTACCAATTATGCTACCGAGACCATTAACAGACCGGACGAATTTCTCTGGTATGTTATACCTGACAGCCAGGTTGGTTTCACCAATGTTTAGGCATATACCTTAAACACTCGAAAGAAACATTATTGCAAATATTTGACTTTCGATTAAGATGAAACTACGATTGGCCATTTAATGCGATACTAGACAACGGATGAACATACTTAAATACTTTTTATTTGTAAATACATACTTAATATACACAGAAAACACCCAGACCAATACAAACAGGCATGTTCATGCACACAAATGTTTGTACTGTGTGGGGATCGAACCAGCGACCTTTGGTGTAGTAGCCGACATCTCAACAATTACACCGATTTGGTGTAATCTTGGTCGTCGTCGAATAATGCACAAAACAAACCCATAATGTAACTTCTACACCTATGTCGGTGAGTCGTTACTGTACTAAGGAAAACCAGCATCTCTTTTCAATAACTATACCTTAGTAGCCAAATGCGAGCGGTAGGAAGCGAGCACGATGTCGGCCATGTTGGTGATGGCGCGCGAGTACGAGTTGACGGTCGAGTCGCGCGGTGAGTAGTGCATCGGGATGAGAGGCTGCAGCAGCGTCTGCGCGGATACGTGCGCGCCCAGGGTCAGGAAACCGCTGCCGTGCTCGGCTGGCAGCTTCTGGATAACATAAATAGAGGATATTCGATAAATTACGGCTGTGGTCCAATTTACAATTATTGTGGGCCTCACATAGGCATGCGTGTGATGTTTCAAAACCGAATCCAAGAACCGATTTTAAACACAAATCGATTTCTCAATCTAGGAAATCTGATGCCTAAAAGCGATGGTGTATATCAATAGTCGATTTGTGTGTAGGTCTATGCCGAAACAGTCACTGTAACTGCAACAGTTTTTTTCCCGAATCACTAACACTTGTAACTCGCTTCGGACTACGTTAAGAGGTAAAGTTATCTTCATATGATTTGTTTTCTTGCATGTACTATTCTGAATCCATTATGTGTTTTTAGGTGATTGTAATTTAAGCTTGTATGCGCTTTGGTGTATGCTGTGAGTGTACAAGTGTTATGAATGAATAAATAAATAAATAGATCATTTTTAAATTAAAAAAATGTTTTGGTAATATTAAAAATTAAAAACGCCACTGGACCATATAAACCCGGCATTGGCCACTGATTTCCCGGTTCTGTCGGTTCCGGGATCTCCCGTTTCTGAACCCTAGTACGTACCTTACAAGGATGGTTGGCGGGCTCGACGAGGAGGCGGAAGGTGTGTCTTGTGCGCACGTTGTCGAGCACGCCCTGGTTCATGCCGCGGTTGTCGTCGCGGCTCAGGCGCCGGTCCTGCATCACCTGCAATTACACCAACAATACAATTTCAGACATTTTTACTAGAGATCGATAGAATTTAGGTTTTAATTTTGGTAAAAAGATGTTGCAGTTTCAGCCGCCTTTTGCGATCCTTTGAGTAACGTTACGGCTTGGACCTGACGCTTCACAGAAATATGATTTTTGTGCTTATTATACAGGGCGATGGTCGTAGACTATTTTGTAATTTATTAGGAATCAATTATAGAAAAATGCTCATAAATGAGTTTATATTCCGATTTTGACTAAACCTGAAACTACAAACTCAGATTTTTAATGAAATATTTTTATTTTGCTTACATTCACAAGACTAAGTAATTGAATGGTCCGAAAGGGCACTTATTTTTTAAATTTGATTGTCTACCCATTGTTATTGTCGTTGGGGAAGAAAGATTCTGGAGTGGCGACCACGAACTGGAAGACGCAGCGTGGGGAGGCTCCCCTCTCGGTGAACCGATGACCTGGTTCAGTTTGCTGGAAGCCGTTGGATGCTAACGGCTCAAAGCCGCTCGTTGTGGCGCTCTATGGGGAGGCCTATGTCCAGCAGTGGACTTCTAGAGGTTGATGATGATTATTGTCTATCCTACCTCTATCTGTCCCGGCTGCAGCGCGGCGACGCCGAGCGGGGTAGAGGAGAGCAGGGAGAGGCGCGTGCGCTCGTCCTCGAGGTAGGCGGCGGCGGGCAGCGGGTAGAAGTTGGCCTGCAGCGGGAGCTTCTCGAAGTAGCGACGTCTTATCATCTGATACACAAATTAACAAAACTTATTTTACCGTATCTATACCAATTATATAGCTAGTTGTTTGAACGCGCTAATATTTCAGATACTACTGAAGAAAATGTTTTTTGTTGAATAGTTCATTCATTGAGGAAGGCTTATATAACATCGCGAGTCTACGCGTACGAAGACGTAGGCGGCCGCTAATTTGTAATAAATTTGTAAACATAAAAAAACACTCTGATTCGGAGACCTTTGGTCCCCCAATAAACACCTACTTTGTGTTCATTGTACAATTTGTGGCTCGCTCTCGGAAAACACCGATGAAAAACCCAAGCAATCCGGATAAAGGCGATCAACTCGCCCCTTACCACTTTAGGTTCAAAACGCATGGGCGGAATGTGAGCTTCTGAATGTTCTGTTCACTATAATAATAATCATCATTTATTTCGGACTTAAAAGATCCATATTGGTTAGTTACATATTTGACTTATGGCTAGTGTTAGGGTGGGTTGCACCATCTGACTTTAACAATAACAAACATCCAAATTTCAGTTAAAGTAGGCCAAAAATGACGTCAAATTGTCAAATTTGACAAAAACTTTAACTTCTACTATGGTGCCAGGGCCGCCGCAAGCGGGCGTGCAACGCGTGCACCGCACGCGGGCGGCACGCACAGGGGGCGGCAAATTGAGCTAATTTATAGGTACTTGTTTTAAGAAAAAAAAAAGTCATAGCATGTAAAACATCTGAACGAATGAAGTTAACACCGTCATCTATTGGCATCCGTCAAAACCAAGATACAACACCAAACGTCGTCTCTGTCAGCTTATGGAAAACGGGTCTGATGATGTTGGAAGCAGTGGTGGATTTACCTAAACGGGTGACGCCCTGCCAAGGGGAATATGAATACTGAAACGGGCGGGCACTGCCAGCCCGTCGCGATGGCGTGACTCTGAAACTAGCCTAAGATCCAGGCGCCGGAGCCTACGGCGCACTAACGAGCATTTTGACTTTAAAATCGGACAAAATTATTTAGTACTTTTATTTTATTGGAAATGAATAAAAATACGTATTTGAATAAAGAAAACATATATTTTTACAAAAATAGCAAAAAATAATCAAATAATAAACAAAAAATGATTTAAGAACATAATTAAATAAAGAAAAAAATATTATCATTACGAACATGAACAAAAATAGTTAAAAATAAAGAAACAAAAGATAGAAAACATATATTTTTTAAAACATGGCTAAAACAATTAAAAAACCAAACAAAAAATGTTTAATGATGTAATTCAAAAAAGAAATCAATTTTTATAAACGTGGCTTGGAATGATAAAAAAAAACACGACATTATTTAATTCTAATAGATCTTAGTCTGATTCATCAGAGTAAGCAAGACTCGATGATTGGTCTACTTCTGTATCCAGTTCTTCCGGCTCGAACAACTCAAGCCATCTTTCGTTTTTTTCATAAATCTGTCTTCAATATAATTGCACGACACCCATCTCTTCTTTAAATCTGATTTGAAATGACTTAAATCGTGACGTAAGGTTTGAAATTCGTTCTGGGGACATTTCATCATTTCTCGGAGCTTATTTTCCATAAATGATACTTTGTCATCTAATTTTTTAGCCGGACTCTCTTTAAAAATCATATACAACGATTTCCGAGACATCTGAATGACATTTGATGTCGTATCTGCAAAGAAACGACGAAATTGTAAATAAGCTAAACAATAGAAAAATCCTTATATTATTTTAAAAGTACATTTTTTTTAAGTGGTGGAAAGATGTGGAAAATGTTTTTACTGTTCTGACATGGTGAAACTCTATATTTTACTACAAAACAATAATTAGAACCCGATCTAACCCGGTACTATTCCAAAAGTACTAATTAGTAAAAAAAACATACACAATATTAATTATTTTTCTCTTCTGTTGATTATGGTTCTAAAAATACATAAAAGTCAATCATATTAAAGATAATATATATTTATATTAAGTACATACCTTGCTCTTCAGATTCCATAGCTAAAACTTTCCACAATCCACTTCAAACCACTTTTAACACCACGTGCAAGTTCGAAAACAATAGAACGTATCGAAAAATAGACGAGCGTACTACACGGAGACTAGATTCCGACTACCTGGCCGGGACGCGCGGCGGGGATTGGTCCGAGATAGGACCGGTTTATGGTAGTACCATTACTCAGGTGCAATAAAACGCCAACTTGGGCGATGTTTGCAGAAATTTGTAATTGTCACTTTTGTCCGGTTTTGAAAACAAAATGCTCGTTAGTGCGGCGGCCAGATATTAGGGGCGGCAAATAAATGCAAAAAAAACACTTTAACCCGCCGCGGCGCCGCTTATTTACGCACTGGTTAGTTTCATCAGGCCCATTTTAACCAAAAAAATCGCGCTCGCTTCGCTCGCGTAATGCCCATTGTTCTACTGTTTACGGTTTTCTCCCCCGAAACTAAGGATATAGGATGTTTTACTATAGAATCAGAGCTTTGCTTCACTCGAGTTATCTTGAGATATAACAGTTTCGCGCGCTCACTCAGTTTCCATACCTGCCCTTGGCTCAAGAGAGCATAGCTCTCATAACCTACGCGTCACACCTCGCCAGTGGCGGCGTCGCTGGCCTTGCGCCTGAGGGAACCCAGCCAAAAGGTTTTACAACTTGCCTACTCATATTTTTTCCAAGACGGGTGAATCCCCTCACTTGCTTAAAAAAAACGCGCTCGCTTCGCTCGCGCTAATCTAGTACGTTTTATTGTTTTTCTATAAAGAAGCCGTTCGCGCAATTTCTTATCTTAACTGTGGATCATTGAGACAAACGTGAATTGAATTGCCAAAACAACCATGGCCTCCTCCCTGAAAAGCTATTAAAACAGCTTAAAATCAGTTTAGTTATAATACAAGCTAGTGTAGGCAACGTAAAGAAGATTTGTATATCTTAAAAAAAGGCTCATTTCAACTCTTAAAAACTCGCGCTCGCTTCGCTCGCTCTGACTTTCTTAAAAGATTGGCATTTCGGGCTGGCGCTTTTGGCGGCATTTTTGGTATTGCACGCGGGCGGCGAAACAGCTAGCGGCGGGCCTGTATGGTGCAACTTACCCTTAGTAAATGAAAATAGAAAAGAAATACATATACATACATACATACCCTCACGACCATATCCCTAATGGGTTAGTCAGAGGCGCACTGACTGTTGCCGTCATGGTGAACGGAACATTCAGGAGCCCACATTTCGCCGAGGAAATTTGAACCCAACGTGGCAAGGGGCGAGCCTACCGCCGTTATCCGGGTTGCTTGGGTTTTATATCGGTGTTTTCCATCACCGGAGAGTTAGCCGCAAATTTTACAATGAACACAAAGTAGGTGTGTTCCGGCCGGATTCGATCTCGGGACCATCGGGTTCCGAGTCGGAGTGTTTAACCACTAGGCCACGACGCTCTCACACAATAAATCTCTACAATAAAAACCGAGAATAAAAATGAAAGGATAAAAAATAATAGGCTCCTGAATGCCAGCGAGATTGCATGCTGCAAAACAACCCGATTATTTTACAGCATGCAACCTTATCCAACGCGCTAGCATTGGAGAATCCCAACGGTCATCTAACGCGCGCAGGATGGTGTTGGGGCTGTCGCGTTGGGACTATGACGGCAACAATCATTATCCCTCTGACCACCATATTTGGGATATGGTAATGAGGATGGGTATGTGATGTTATGCTTAATAAACAATTAGTGGAATAATACACTACGTATTATTTATCATTTCTTTGCTCTCTAACCCACCTGCATCCCGTTGAGGTCGGTGTAGAAGGTGTCCCCGTTCTGTATCCCGGTGGAGAAGCGCATGGCGAGCTCCAGGTCGTCCACCTGAGGGTCGATCAGGAACGTGTTGCTGATCTCCACCTCGCTGTGCGGCAGCGAAGGGTTGTTGAACACTGAAATCTGCGGGAAAAAATAATAATAATAAATATTACTCATCATCATTCCCCACAGCGCCATCTAGCCCCAAACTGAGCAACTAAATGCTTATGCTATGGGATACTAGAAAACGGAAAAATGATTTAGTGTTGATGTTTTCTGGTTAGTAACTGGCATAATACAAGCTAATATGCCAGTTTGTACTCTCAAATTTTGCGATTATTTTCTATGCACATTTATCAAATGATAGTTTCGGAATTATTAAATTGGTAAATGTGAGTCTTGAGGTACGGTACTCCAAGAACAGCACCGTATATCTAAGATTTGGAACCGTAAACCACTACCTATTTAGTTGTTACTAAATAATAGTTTAATCACTAGGAACGCGAGCTACAACCAACAATTGAAGCGAATTTATGTACTCTGTCAAACGCCTTAGCCTATTTTGTCGGCCAGGGTTTATACCATTTTTTAATTTATTTTATAATAAGATCAAATATACTTTAATCCACAAAGAAAACAATTACATAAAATGCTTACAGAGATATAGCAGTACAAAGTAGGCGGCCTTATCGCTAAAAGCGATCTCTTCCAGACAACCTTCCGGTAGAGAAAAAGGAAAGAGAAATGGATGTGGTGGTGCAAGATGGTTATAATCGATCTTCCACATGGGCAGCCGACCGATCCTTTTGTGATTTACTCTTAAATTGCATGTTTTCCTTAAAAAATATTTTGATTAAAATGAACCCTTACCGCTAGCACGATCTCAGCGGCTCGGGGCCCGCTGAGCCCGGCGTACAGCGAGGCCTTGTAGGGCCCCTCGGTCACCACTATCTCGGGGAAGGCGTCGCTCTTGAACGGCTGCGCGGGGCCCGACGGGATGAACAGGTAGGCCCCGCTGTTGTTGTCTTGGCCTTTTTGGGTGTCGTACCTGGGGAGTTGTGGGCGAAACGTTAACATTTGCAGACACAGGTTATCTTCCTCGTAACGTCAACCTTTGCTAAGTTTTTACATACATTTTAACTGACATAAACTCGTTTTATCACTGATCATATAAATAAATAAATAAATCCCGAGACATTATTCCACACAGCGCCATCTAGCCCCAAAATGAGCTAATTATGGCCCGTTTCTATGGGATATGTTATGTTTGTTATGCTTCCATACTTTTTCTTTTGTGAATACATAGGTACTTAACATACATAGGAAACACCCAGACCAATAAAAACAGACATGCTCAAGCACACAAATATTTGTCCTGTGCGGGGATCGGTAACGCGACCATTGGTGTAGCAGCAGACTTCCTAACAATTACACCAAATCGGTCGCCAAATATAGATCTGAAGAACTCACTGTACAAAGTCCATATGCACAGGCGTGGTGGTCCCATCCGGCGCTACAATAGCCTTCAGCAGGCCGTGCATCGAAGCCACGACCCTGGTCCCGTTGGCGGCCTGCAGCGCCACGTCGGCCGCCAGCCGCGCCGAGGGCTGCTCCACCGCGAACATCTTCGGCAGGTCTACTGACCAGTAGTCGGCGTTGTATACTCGCACGCGGGAGTAGGATGTGTATCTGGGAGAAATTGTGGCAAAACATAAGACTCCTGGGTCTCATCTTTAATGCACACTTCGATCTCAAATGTGAATTCACCTGTCGGAGAATTAACTAACGTATGTGTTTGGTTTAGACCTCAAAATTTCAAATAACGGAATGAGCTAATTTTTTTATAAATTGAACTTTTACGTTAAACAAATGAAAATGACGCATACTACACACATCAAAAGTGTCTAGGGATATCTCAAGCATTTTCATACAAAGTATAGCTATTGGGGAGGCTGTAAAAATTAAAATATTGATACCAACGTAGAAATTTTTAGGACACAGAAACTGCTATATCTGCCCTTTCAGATTGTATAAAGAAATTCATTGTGGTAGCATTATTGTACAATCGTAAGGACGTTAAAAAAAAGACAGATTTTTCTTTTAAAAGGTTTCAAAATTTTAGCAAAATCAAACGTTTTTTTGTAATATTCTTAACCTTTATCTTATGCCTGTTTCCTCGAGTTATTCTAAGATAATGCTGAGCATTATCTAATATCTTTGCTTTTGCTAAAATTTTGAAACCTTTTAAAAGAAAAATCTGTCTTTTTTTTAACGTCCTTACGATTGTACAATAATGCTACCACAATGAATTTCTTTATACAATCTGAAAGGGCAGATATAGCAGTTTCTGTGTCCTAAAAATTTCTACGTTGGTATCAATATTTCAATTTTTACAGCCTCCCCAATAGCTATACTTTGTATGAAAATGCTTGAGATATCCCTAGACACTTTTGATGTGTGTAGTTAGTTGTCTTACAGTTTTTCTGTGACATCAAACAAAAATACAGGAGAGGTTAAAACTCTCTCTTCAATCATCTTACTATGACTCGATGGGACAACACGACTGGAGAAAAGTGATGCGTAGGACCTTCTATACATCCGACATAATAGATCATCATTTTCGGACACTGTGATGATCAGTAACTCGAAACAACAATACGATTATAAAAAATTGTTGTGGTTTACGCGGGATTTGAACCTACAACCCCCGGGTTGAGATTCCAACGGTCTAACTTCTACGAATGAAATATCGAATGCTTAAAAAAAATCGGTTTTTGGGTTAGCTTCAAAGAGCAGTGAATGCAAGCGTCTATCAGTCTCAAACTGTCCACTCACTTATTGATGGTCATGTGGTCCCTGAGCGAGACGGTGTACACGGTGAGAGCGAGAGGGTCGACAGTGACAGGGAAGGAGAGCTGGAACTTGTTGGCAGCGAAGCCCAGGCGCTTTTCGCCGGCAACCACCGGAGACACCTGCGCCATCATCGGGTTGCCATCTGGGTCAAATACCTGGGGAAATCATATTAAGTAGTTTTACTTGTTTAATTTCTAACACTAAGTTCGATGCGAGAGTGACTCGAGACTCTCATCTCACAGTCTCGTAACTATGATAATATATCGTGATAAGAAATCATTTAAAACTTGTCACGGTCTAGTATTTTTGTAACATAGACATGTATAAAAAAAACTTTTTACTTAAAATTTTACGTTTCAAGCGTTTTTGAAAGGTTTTAATGGAAGTTTTCGTCAATTTTTTTGATGTCAACCTATTGTCTACTCTTTCAGCTGCCGACAGAATCCCTTTTCATGCTTATAGGTCCTGCACATCAGTTGAGATTGCCAAATGAATGAACACACCCGGGTTCGGCAGAATAAAAAAACAAATGGCCGCCATTTTGTAATAGAAGGAAAAAAATATATAACCGTGGATTTGTCGATAAAATTGATTATATCACAGAACCCTAGCGGCACCGGTGACCAGGCGCACTGTTTTTTTTTTATTATGCTACACGGTAAAACAGCCCAGTTGTTATTTGACGCGGGTATGATTTCTCGGATTTTTCAACCTCAGGGCAATCACACATCAAGGACGCATCTGCAGGATGCCGGACGATTTGTGCAGTTCCGTTGAAGCAGTTCCGACAGACCAAGGTGCAGAAGGCGTGACGCGCTGGACGCCTTTGCAGGGGGACTGGCCGAAAATGGCCCAAAATACTCGCGTGTTGGAAGGGTAGAGCTAGAGAAGCCTTTGCCCAGCAGTGAGATCCTCATGGCTGATTTAGATTAGATTCGGGCAATATACCACTTTCCTGAGCAACTGTACAGCGCAGAGTGTGGTCCTGGCTAGACGTACATACCTCTACGTTAGGAGTAGACACCAGCACAGTAAGTATCTCCTGCCGTCGAAAAGCGAGCGCGTTGTACAGCACCAGCCTCCTCGACGGAGACACTTCGTCCAGCGCTATAGTGATCCTCGTCGGGATCTCGTCGTGGCGCCGCCAGATGTCGTCCACGTCAAAGTAAACGTCCTCCTGGGTCTGGTCCTGGATCGCCGGCTGCTTCAGTAAGTAGAACGCTGCCTGCTGGATCGCGGATTGGCAGTACTTGATCGCTTTCAGCATTCTGGAAAATAATAAATATCATTGGATTTTGATCAGCACATAGCCTTCTAGCCCCAAATGAAGCAAATATGTACTATGGGAAACTAGACAAGGGTCAAACATACTTAAATACTTTGTTTTTGGAAATACCGGGGATCGAAACCACGATTTAAGTGCTTAAGTGCAACTTGTGTGGCACTTTTTTCCGTCAAAACTTGACAGATTTTCAAAGTAGATTCAGAATCATGGTTCTTAAACACATTCGAGATAATTCGGCTTTTTAAAATTTCATACGAAGATCCAACGTTCAAAAAGTGTGCGGATTATGACTGATGAGACAAAGTTTAGGTTATACATGGAAGTGGGAAATAAAAATGTTTGTTAAAAATGAGACCTTTCCTTTAGTTTGCCATATAATGATGTTACTTCCCAGAAACTGATCTTTATGAGCGACACTACGAGATGGCATAATAATACAGGCGACCTCTTTTTCAAAACCAACAGGTTCGATCCCTGGGTAAGAAATAACTTTTTTGTAAAATCTGAGTACGCAGTTTTAGTTAACACGAACAATAGCAGTCACGTCGCGCTGTCGTCGCGTCACGCCGCGCTGCGACCCCTGTGTGGCTTGGCCTTTATTGCCAAAATCAGCTTCGAGACTCCTTTCAGCATTTTTCGATGTTACTCATAGTTTCGGATTTGGCCTGCTACGCCCACTTGAAAAATTCACCCTGTATACAGTGAACACTGTGTACAGTGATGCGGTGTGTGCAGCTTATGTTATGTCATGTAAGCTTATGGATGATCGATAGCTATCGAAAGGTTGCATTGGACCGCGAGGGTGAAAAAATAGTCGGCTATGAAAATTAAGAGTGCAGCGCCGGAGTCTCGGAGTGTCCGTACCTCTCGGCGTAGTCCTGGCGCACCTCGTCCCGGGAGGTGCCGGTGACGCCGTCGTGGTGCTGGAACAGCGCCAGCTCGCGCCGCGCCTGCTCCACGCGGTCGCGCAGCTGCAGCGACAGCATCAGAGACACTGATGCGCTCGATACCGCTTGGGATGATGTCACTCCTGCAGCCCTGTGATGTCACTCCTGCAGCCCTGTGATGTCACTCCTTGTGCCCTGGGCAGTGCCGGAGTGTCCGTACCTCTCGGCGTAGTCCTGGCGCACCTCGTCCCGGGAGGTGCCGGTGACGCCGTCGTGGTGCTGGAACAGCGCCAGCTCGCGCCGCGCCTGCTCCACGCGGTCGCGCAGCTGCAGCGACAGCATCAGAGACACTGATGCGCTCGATACCGCTTGGGATGATGTCACTCCTGCAGCCCTGTGATGTCACTCCTGCAGCCCTGTGATGTCACTCCTTGTGCCCTGGGCAGTGCCGGAGTGTCCGTACCTCTCGGCGTAGTCCTGGCGCACCTCGTCCCGGGAGGTGCCGGTGACGCCGTCGTGGTGCTGGAACAGCGCCAGCTCGCGCCGCGCCTGCTCCACGCGGTCGCGCAGCTGCAGCGACAGCATCAGAGACACTGATGCGCTCGATACCGCTTGGGATGATGTCACTCCTGCAGCCCTGTGATGTCACTCCTGCAGCCCTGTGATGTCACTCCTTGTGCCCTGGGCAGTGCCGGAGTGTCCGTACCTCTCGGCGTAGTCCTGGCGCACCTCGTCCCGGGAGGTGCCGGTGACGCCGTCGTGGTGCTGGAACAGCGCCAGCTCGCGCCGCGCCTGCTCCACGCGGTCGCGCAGCTGCAGCGACAGCATCAGAGACACTGATGCGCTCGATACCGCTTGGGATGATGTCACTCCTGCAGCCCTGTGATGTCACTCCTGCAGCCCTGTGATGTCACTCCTGCAGCCCTGTGATGTCACTCCTGCAGCCCTGTGATGTCACTCCTGCAGCCCTGTGATGTCACTCCTGCAGCCCTGTGATGTCACTCCTGCAGCCCTGTGATGTCACTCCTGCAGCCCTGTGATGTCACTCCTGCAGCCCTGTGATGTCACTCCTGCAGCCCTGTGATGTCACTCCTGCAGCCCTGTGATGTCACTCCTGCAGCCCTGTGATGTCACTCCTGCAGCCCTGTGATGTCACTCCTGCAGCCCTGTGATGTCACTCCTGCAGCCCTGTGATGTCACTCCTGCAGCCCTGTGATGTCACTCCTGCAGCCCTGTGATGTCACTCCTGCAGCCCTGTGATGTCACTCCTTGTGCCCTGGGCAGTGCCGGAGTGTCCGTACCTCTCGGCGTAGTCCTGGCGCACCTCGTCCCGGGAGGTGCCGGTGACGCCGTCGTGGTGCTGGAACAGCGCCAGCTCGCGCCGCGCCTGCTCCACGCGGTCGCGCAGCTGCAGCGACAGCATCAGAGACACTGATGCGCTCGATACCGCTTGGGATGATGTCACTCCTGCAGCCCTGTGATGTCACTCCTGCAGCCCTGTGATGTCACTCCTGCAGCCCTGTGATGTCACTCCTGCAGCCCTGTGATGTCACTCCTGCAGCCCTGTGATGTCACTCCTGCAGCCCTGTGATGTCACTGCAGCCCTGTGATGTCACTCCTGCAGCCCTGTGATGTCACTCCTGCAGCCCTGTGATGTCACTCCTGCAGCCCTGTGATGTCACTCCTGCAGCCCTGTGATGTCACTCCTGCAGCCCTGTGATGTCACTGCAGCCCTGTGATGTCACTGCAGCCCTGTGATGTCACTCCTGCAGCCCTGTGATGTCACTCCTGCAGCCCTGTGATGTCACTGCAGCCCTGTGATGTCACTGCAGCCCTGTGATGTCACTCCTGCAGCCCTGTGATGTCACTCCTGCAGCCCTGTGATGTCACTGCAGCCCTGTGATGTCACTCCTGCAGCCCTGTGATGTCACTCCTGCAGCCCTGTGATGTCACTGCAGCCCTGTGATGTCACTGCAGCCCTGTGATGTCACTCCTGCAGCCCTGTGATGTCACTCCTGCAGCCCTGTGATGTCACTGCAGCCCTGTGATGTCACTCCTGCAGCCCTGTGATGTCACTCCTGCAGCCCTGTGATGTCACTGCAGCCCTGTGATGTCACTGCAGCCCTGTGATGTCACTCCTGCAGCCCTGTGATGTCACTCCTGCAGCCCTGTGATGTCACTGCAGCCCTGTGATGTCACTCCTGCAGCCCTGTGATGTCACTCCTGCAGCCCTGTGATGTCACTCCTGCAGCCCTGTGATGTCACTCCTGCAGCCCTGTGATGTCACTCCTGCAGCCCTGTGATGTCACTGCAGCCCTGTGATGTCACTGCAGCCCTGTGATGTCACTCCTGCAGCCCTGTGATGTCACTCCTGCAGCCCTGTGATGTCACTGCAGCCCTGTGATGTCACTGCAGCCCTGTGATGTCACTCCTGCAGCCCTGTGATGTCACTCCTGCAGCCCTGTGATGTCACTGCAGCCCTGTGATGTCACTCCTGCAGCCCTGTGATGTCACTCCTGCAGCCCTGTGATGTCACTGCAGCCCTGTGATGTCACTGCAGCCCTGTGATGTCACTCCTGCAGCCCTGTGATGTCACTCCTGCAGCCCTGTGATGTCACTGCAGCCCTGTGATGTCACTCCTGCAGCCCTGTGATGTCACTCCTGCAGCCCTGTGATGTCACTCCTGCAGCCCTGTGATGTCACTCCTGCAGCCCTGTGATGTCACTCCTTGTGCCCTGGGCAGTGCCGGAGTGTCCGTACCTCTCGGCGTAGTCCTGGCGCACCTCGTCCCGGGAGGTGCCGGTGACGCCGTCGTGGTGCTGGAACAGCGCCAGCTCGCGCCGCGCCTGCTCCACGCGGTCGCGCAGCTGCAGCGACAGCATCAGAGACACTGATGCGCTCGATACCGCTTGGGATGATGTCACTCCTGCAGCCCTGTGATGTCACTCCTGCAGCCCTGTGATGTCACTGCAGCCCTGTGATGTCACTCCTGCAGCCCTGTGATGTCACTCCTGCAGCCCTGTGATGTCACTCCTGCAGCCCTGTGATGTCACTGCAGCCCTGTGATGTCACTCCTGCAGCCCTGTGATGTCACTCCTGCAGCCCTGTGATGTCACTCCTGCAGCCCTGTGATGTCACTCCTGCAGCCCTGTGATGTCACTCCTGCAGCCCTGTGATGTCACTCCTGCAGCCCTGTGATGTCACTCCTGCAGCCCTGTGATGTCACTCCTGCAGCCCTGTGATGTCACTCCTGCAGCCCTGTGATGTCACTCCTGCAGCCCTGTGATGTCACTCCTGCAGCCCTGTGATGTCACTCCTGCAGCCCTGTGATGTCACTGCAGCCCTGTGATGTCACTCCTGCAGCCCTGTGATGTCACTCCTTGTGCCCTGGGCAGTGCCGGAGTGTCCGTACCTCTCGGCGTAGTCCTGGCGCACCTCGTCCCGGGAGGTGCCGGTGACGCCGTCGTGGTGCTGGAACAGCGCCAGCTCGCGCCGCGCCTGCTCCACGCGGTCGCGCAGCTGCAGCGACAGCATCAGAGACACTGATGCGCTCGATACCGCTTGGGATGATGTCACTCCTGCAGCCCTGTGATGTCACTCCTGCAGCCCTGTGATGTCACTGCAGCCCTGTGATGTCACTCCTGCAGCCCTGTGATGTCACTCCTGCAGCCCTGTGATGTCACTCCTGCAGCCCTGTGATGTCACTCCTGCAGCCCTGTGATGTCACTCCTGCAGCCCTGTGATGTCACTGCAGCCCTGTGATGTCACTCCTGCAGCCCTGTGATGTCACTCCTGCAGCCCTGTGATGTCACTCCTGCAGCCCTGTGATGTCACTCCTGCAGCCCTGTGATGTCACTCCTGCAGCCCTGTGATGTCACTCCTGCAGCCCTGTGATGTCACTCCTGCAGCCCTGTGATGTCACTCCTGCAGCCCTGTGATGTCACTCCTGCAGCCCTGTGATGTCACTCCTGCAGCCCTGTGATGTCACTGCAGCCCTGTGATGTCACTCCTGCAGCCCTGTGATGTCACTCCTTGTGCCCTGGGCAGTGCCGGAGTGTCCGTACCTCTCGGCGTAGTCCTGGCGCACCTCGTCCCGGGAGGTGCCGGTGACGCCGTCGTGGTGCTGGAACAGCGCCAGCTCGCGCCGCGCCTGCTCCACGCGGTCGCGCAGCTGCAGCGACAGCATCAGAGACACTGATGCGCTCGATACCGCTTGGGATGATGTCACTCCTGCAGCCCTGTGATGTCACTCCTGCAGCCCTGTGATGTCACTCCTGCAGCCCTGTGATGTCACTGCAGCCCTGTGATGTCACTCCTTGTGCCCTGGGCAGTGCCGGAGTGTCCGTACCTCTCGGCGTAGTCCTGGCGCACCTCGTCCCGGGAGGTGCCGGTGACGCCGTCGTGGTGCTGGAACAGCGCCAGCTCGCGCCGCGCCTGCTCCACGCGGTCGCGCAGCTGCAGCGACAGCATCAGAGACACTGATGCGCTCGATACCGCTTGGGATGATGTCACTCCTGCAGCCCTGTGATGTCACTCCTGCAGCCCTGTGATGTCACTCCTGCAGCCCTGTGATGTCACTCCTGCAGCCCTGTGATGTCACTCCTGCAGCCCTGTGATGTCACTCCTGCAGCCCTGTGATGTCACTCCTGCAGCCCTGTGATGTCACTCCTGCAGCCCTGTGATGTCACTCCTGCAGCCCTGTGATGTCACTCCTGCAGCCCTGTGATGTCACTCCTGCAGCCCTGTGATGTCACTCCTGCAGCCCTGTGATGTCACTCCTGCAGCCCTGTGATGTCACTCCTTGTGCCCTGGGCAGTGCCGGAGTGTCCGTACCTCTCGGCGTAGTCCTGGCGCACCTCGTCCCGGGAGGTGCCGGTGACGCCGTCGTGGTGCTGGAACAGCGCCAGCTCGCGCCGCGCCTGCTCCACGCGGTCGCGCAGCTGCAGCGACAGCATCAGAGACACTGATGCGCTCGATACCGCTTGGGATGATGTCACTCCTGCAGCCCTGTGATGTCACTCCTGCAGCCCTGTGATGTCACTGCAGCCCTGTGATGTCACTCCTGCAGCCCTGTGATGTCACTCCTGCAGCCCTGTGATGTCACTCCTGCAGCCCTGTGATGTCACTCCTGCAGCCCTGTGATGTCACTCCTGCAGCCCTGTGATGTCACTCCTGCAGCCCTGTGATGTCACTGCAGCCCTGTGATGTCACTCCTGCAGCCCTGTGATGTCACTCCTGCAGCCCTGTGATGTCACTCCTGCAGCCCTGTGATGTCACTCCTTGTGCCCTGTGATGTCACTCCTGCAGCCCTGTGATGTCACTCCTGCAGCCCTGTGATGTCACTGCAGCCCTGTGATGTCACTCCTGCAGCCCTGTGATGTCACTCCTGCAGCCCTGTGATGTCACTCCTGCAGCCCTGTGATGTCACTCCTGCAGCCCTGTGATGTCACTCCTGCAGCCCTGTGATGTCACTCCTGCAGCCCTGTGATGTCACTGCAGCCCTGTGATGTCACTCCTGCAGCCCTGTGATGTCACTCCTGCAGCCCTGTGATGTCACTCCTGCAGCCCTGTGATGTCACTCCTGCAGCCCTGTGATGTCACTCCTGCAGCCCTGTGATGTCACTCCTGCAGCCCTGTGATGTCACTCCTGCAGCCCTGTGATGTCACTCCTGCAGCCCTGTGATGTCACTCCTGCAGCCCTGTGATGTCACTGCAGCCCTGTGATGTCACTCCTGCAGCCCTGTGATGTCACTCCTGCAGCCCTGTGATGTCACTCCTGCAGCCCTGTGATGTCACTCCTGCAGCCCTGTGATGTCACTCCTGCAGCCCTGTGATGTCACTGCAGCCCTGTGATGTCACTCCTGCAGCCCTGTGATGTCACTCCTTGTGCCCTGGGCAGTGCCGGAGTGTCCGTACCTCTCGGCGTAGTCCTGGCGCACCTCGTCCCGGGAGGTGCCGGTGACGCCGTCGTGGTGCTGGAACAGCGCCAGCTCGCGCCGCGCCTGCTCCACGCGGTCGCGCAGCTGCAGCGACAGCATCAGAGACACTGATGCGCTCGATACCGCTTGGGATGATGTCACTCCTGCAGCCCTGTGATGTCACTCCTGCAGCCCTGTGATGTCACTCCTTGTGCCCTGGGCAGTGCCGGAGTGTCCGTACCTCTCGGCGTAGTCCTGGCGCACCTCGTCCCGGGAGGTGCCGGTGACGCCGTCGTGGTGCTGGAACAGCGCCAGCTCGCGCCGCGCCTGCTCCACGCGGTCGCGCAGCTGCAGCGACAGCATCAGAGACACTGATGCGCTCGATACCGCTTGGGATGATGTCACTCCTGCAGCCCTGTGATGTCACTCCTGCAGCCCTGTGATGTCACTCCTGCAGCCCTGTGATGTCACTCCTGCAGCCCTGTGATGTCACTCCTGCAGCCCTGTGATGTCACTCCTGCAGCCCTGTGATGTCACTCCTGCAGCCCTGTGATGTCACTCCTGCAGCCCTGTGATGTCACTCCTGCAGCCCTGTGATGTCACTCCTGCAGCCCTGTGATGTCACTCCTGCAGCCCTGTGATGTCACTCCTGCAGCCCTGTGATGTCACTCCTGCAGCCCTGTGATGT
This sequence comes from Udea ferrugalis, assembly GCA_950022985.1. Classification (NCBI taxonomy): domain Eukaryota; kingdom Metazoa; phylum Arthropoda; class Insecta; order Lepidoptera; family Crambidae; genus Udea; species Udea ferrugalis. The sequence goes on from OX465533.1 coordinate 9,125,505, forward strand.
CACTCCTGCAGCCCTGTGATGTCACTGCAGCCCTGTGATGTCACTGCAGCCCTGTGATGTCACTCCTGCAGCCCTGTGATGTCACTCCTGCAACCCTGTGATGTCACTCCTGCAGCCCTGTGATGTCACTCCTGCAGCCCTGTGATGTCACTCCTGCAGCCCTGTGATGTCACTCCTGCAGCCCTGTGATGTCACTCCTGCAGCCCTGTGATGTCACTCCTGCAGCCCTGTGATGTCACTCCTGCAGCCCTGTGATGTCACTCCTGCAGCCCTGTGATGTCACTCCTGCAGCCCTGTGATGTCACTCCTGCAGCCCTGTGATGTCACTCCTGCAGCCCTGTGATGTCACTCCTGCAGCCCTGTGATGTCACTCCTGCAGCCCTGTGATGTCACTCCTGCAGCCCTGTGATGTCACTCCTACAGCCCTGTGATGTCACTGCAGCCCTGTGATGTCACTCCTGCAGCCCTGTGATGTCACTCCTGCAGCCCTGTGATGTCACTCCTGCAGCCCTGTGATGTCACTCCTGCAGCCCTGTGATGTCACTCCTGCAGCCCTGTGATGTCACTCCTGCAGCCCTGTGATGTCACTCCTGCAGCCCTGTGATGTCACTCCTGCAGCCCTGTGATGTCACTCCTGCAGCCCTGTGATGTCACTGCAGCCCTGTGATGTCACTCCTGCAGCCCTGTCATGTCACTCCTGCAGCCCTGTGATGTCACTCCTGCAGCCCTGTGATGTCACTCCTGCAGCCCTGTGATGTCACTCCTGCAGCCCTGTGATGTCACTCCTACAGCCCTGTGATGTCACTGCAGCCCTGTGATGTCACTCCTGCAGCCCTGTGATGTCACTCCTGCAGCCCTGTGATGTCACTCCTGCAGCCCTGTGATGTCACTCCTGCAGCCCTGTGATGTCACTCCTGCAGCCCTGTGATGTCACTCCTACAGCCCTGTGATGTCACTGCAGCCCTGTGATGTCACTCCTGCAGCCCTGTGATGTCACTCCTGCAGCCCTGTGATGTCACTCCTGCAGCCCTGTGATGTCACTCCTGCAGCCCTGTGATGTCACTCCTGCAGCCCTGTGATGTCACTGCAGCCCTGTGATGTCACTCCTGCAGCCCTGTGATGTCACTGCAGCCCTGTGATGTCACTCCTGCAGCCCTGTCATGTCACTCCTGCAGCCCTGTGATGTCACTCCTGCAGCCCTGTGATGTCACTCCTGCAGCCCTGTGATGTCACTCCTGCAGCCCTGTGATGTCACTCCTGCAGCCCTGTGATGTCACTCCTACAGCCCTGTGATGTCACTGCAGCCCTGTGATGTCACTCCTGCAGCCCTGTGATGTCACTCCTGCAGCCCTGTGATGTCACTCCTGCAGCCCTGTGATGTCACTCCTGCAGCCCTGTGATGTCACTCCTGCAGCCCTGTGATGTCACTGCAGCCCTGTGATGTCACTCCTGCAGCCCTGTGATGTCACTGCAGCCCTGTGATGTCACTCCTGCAGCCCTGTGATGTCACTCCTGCAGCCCTGTGATGTCACTCCTGCAGCCCTGTGATGTCACTCCTGCAGCCCTGTGATGTCACTCCTACAGCCCTGTGATGTCACTGCAGCCCTGTGATGTCACTCCTGCAGCCCTGTGATGTCACTCCTGCAGCCCTGTGATGTCACTCCTGCAGCCCTGTGATGTCACTCCTGCAGCCCTGTGATGTCACTGCAGCCCTGTGATGTCACTCCTGCAGCCCTGTGATGTCACTCCTGCAGCCCTGTCATGTCACTCCTGCAGCCCTGTGATGTCACTCCTGCAGCCCTGTGATGTCACTCCTGCAGCCCTGTGATGTCACTCCTGCAGCCCTGTGATGTCACTCCTGCAGCCCTGTGATGTCACTCCTGCAGCCCTGTGATGTCACTCCTTGTGCCCTGGGCAGTGCCGGAGTGTCCGTACCTCTCGGCGTAGTCCTGGCGCACCTCGTCCCGGGAGGTGCCGGTGACGCCGTCGTGGTGCTGGAACAGCGCCAGCTCGCGCCGCGCCTGCTCCACGCGGTCGCGCAGCTGCAGCGACAGCATCAGAGACACTGATGCGCTCGATACCGCTTGGGATGATGTCACTCCTGCAGCCCTGTGATGTCACTCCTGCAGCCCTGTGATGTCACTCCTGCAGCCCTGTGATGTCACTCCTGCAGCCCTGTGATGTCACTCCTGCAGCCCTGTGATGTCACTCCTGCAGCCCTGTGATGTCACTCCTGCAGCCCTGTGATGTCACTCCTGCAGCCCTGTGATGTCACTCCTGCAGCCCTGTGATGTCACTGCAGCCCTGTGATGTCACTCCTGCAGCCCTGTGATGTCACTCCTGCAGCCCTGTGATGTCACTCCTGCAGCCCTGTGATGTCACTCCTGCAGCCCTGTGATGTCACTGCAGCCCTGTGATGTCACTCCTGCAGCCCTGTGATGTCACTCCTTGTGCCCTGGGCAGTGCCGGAGTGTCCGTACCTCTCGGCGTAGTCCTGGCGCACCTCGTCCCGGGAGGTGCCGGTGACGCCGTCGTGGTGCTGGAACAGCGCCAGCTCGCGCCGCGCCTGCTCCACGCGGTCGCGCAGCTGCAGCGACAGCATCAGAGACACTGATGCGCTCGATACCGCTTGGGATGATATCACTTCGGCGGCCCTGGGCAACGATGACAATTGTAAAGAACAGAACGTAAAACATTAATCAGCTAAAGATCTGAAAACCAGAAAAAGACATTTGGTCGTCTTGGCATCAGGCAGGAATCGCAGTGCAGTCGTTTGGTTTGCGACCAAATGTATTTTCTGGTTTTCAGATCTTTAGTAAAGTTATTGCATGGGAAATGCTAAAAACAATAATAACCATCAATCAACTAAATTGACCCCGTAGCAATAAGACGGAAAAACATGACTTGAGAGGAAAGTTGGTCATTTTCATTTGCATGAAAACTGTATAAGTTATCTGCAACCTTAATAAGCCTGAAGAAAAAAGCTCTCAAACGATTCGTTGTAATAAAAACCAGTTTTTTTTGTTGCGAATGGCATGTCATTTTCGTTTATAACACACTATGAATCTTAACTGGTGTACAGTATGTTCGTAAGGATAACGGCTACAGTTGAAACCTCAATATACTGCGCTATTGGTGCAGTCTAAGGAAAATACTAAGCGATTTTTTTTATATTTCAGAAAGCGGGAATTCGACCATAATGTCAGCGGATCTTAAGTGATGATTTGGTCTAAGATGGTGCATGCCGGGCCGTGCAATGCCGATTGACTCTATTTTTAAAGAGGCCCAAGTTGTAATGCTCTGGAAACACTTGAACAGCACTTCAATCATTTGGAGTTCGCATTACAAATGAGTTACCAAATCAGTTTGTGCAGATTGCTGGAATATTGACAACATGGGGCAGGGCAACACGTGACATGTTAGTTAGTCTACGTATAGTGGTGCGATGAAGAAAAGATGCTGGCGGAATCAGATCCTGCAACTCCTTTGCACACTTTCTGAATTTCATAATGTAGAACAGTCACACCGAAAGACAAGCCGCTTTCCGGTGATGTGCAGGGCTACATGTAGACAAACGGCGCATTAAAGATTTCCGCAAACTGCCTAAAGTAGTCTGGTATTCTCCACTATTCTCACCTGACATACGCCAGTAGAATTCTGTCCATGTTCTTGTAGAAAGGCCTCGAAGTGAAGTAGCCGCTCCAGTAGTGCTGGTTGCGGTCAGCATACGTGAAGAAGTCGCCCGAAAGAACCGGGAAGTCGGTTATCTTCACCTCTTCGTGAACCGCCTTGAAGTAGTCTTGGAGAGTGCCGAATTGGATCTGGAATATTACAGAAGGATTAATAAGCTGATAGGGAAAGCAAGAGGAATGAAGCAAAAGTTTATCACTCTGGGTCTTAAGAAATTCCCCCACAAGCAAGGCGTTGGAAGATGAGTTGTAGACTACTACCTTTCTGGGTGGTGGTAGCAACCGACAGAGGCGAATAGAAGGTGATGGAGGCCTTTGTCAAAAAGCACACAAATACATGATATCCCTTAATCTCAACCTCAAAAAAATAGGTTTGTATTAACGTGCTAAGGAATAGAAGGGTACATTTTTACTTATTTTTCATGTGCTTCAAATAAGATTGAGTGTAGTAACACTTAAGTTAGAAAAAACTTGGGTTTAGTCTTCCACACTCGGTGTGGTAAATAAAAAGGTTATTTCAAAGAAAATCTGTTTTTCACAGCCTATGAGAGGGTGTCTCTCATCGCGCTATCAATGCCTCTTTACGAGATAGAACCCACAAATAAACCGAAGGCAGTTCTTGAGTAGCCACCGTGAAATAGAAGACACGGCGTAGACTTGGTGCTGTTAGCGGAACGGTCGCTGTGGAGTCATTTTATGGGGGAGGCCTAACTTCTTACCTCAGCATTCCAAGCGTCGTTGTTGTTGATATAATCGATGATCATCTCGTAGTTGGAGTACTGGTTGTCCCACTCGTTGGCGCGGTCGTACCGGAAGTCGTCGCCGAGTGGCACCAACAGGACGTTGCTGCGGTACAGCTGCGCTTTCTTACGCCATTGGTCTAAGATTAAACCGGACCTGGAGACAATTAAGGTTAAAATTGCATTGGCTGTCATACATCCTAACCTATTCGCTGCCGATCAAAAATATGCCATGAAAATTATTGTTAAAACACAGGGGTGCGTGCTGTGGCATTGAACCTGTTCATGCCTTTAAATAATTGAAAGTCCAATTAGTACATTTCTGCCTTAGATCTAACCTGAACATGTACCTTATCATGTTCATGGTACGAACTGTTGAGAGTCTTTTAAGTACAAAGGATATAATACCGTCGGTCGACGCACCGGGTATTCTCTCGTTTCTTAGCTTCAATACAAGGTATAAAACGCGTTCACCAAACATTTTCTCCATACAGGTGTCGATCATACAACGAGCTTTCGCGTAAGAGCAAGGATTTAGATATATTTAATGGCAACTTCCGTTTATTTAAGAAAACTGTATCGGCTATCTTGAGGCCTATAAACTAAGCTGAGTAAGCCTTTAGTATTTTTTTTGTTTCTTTATTATTTAATTTTTACTGTAGTCAGAAAACGCAAAATGTCTGAAAGCTTAATTAGTTTAAGTTAGTTTAAGTAGTTAAGCAATCATTGTTAATCATGTTGTGTGTACAATCTTTGGATTGCTGTCTGGCCTTTCAGAAGATATTTCTAAATATTGTGAACATGAAGTGACTGCAATCTGTCTGTATACCTTTCATAACGTTAATCGTTTTTAACCATGTAGTAAAACCATTACAACATGGTTAAAAACGCTTGACTACGAGGAGACTGAATCTCTCCTACATACAATAGACTAGCAACTCTTCATCTAATTTTAATTTATAACAAATCCAATTTATTATCCCAACGGAATTACTTGCTATAATATTATAAAACTAGACTCTCTAATATATGAATTTCCTTGAATTATCTATAATGATAAATGAGTGAAAGAAATTCAATTACATGAAATTGCATGGTTACTCCAAATTAATGAATAAAACGGACTGAATCAAATTAGTTAATCAAATTAGTTAGTTTCGCCGAATAATGTTTGGCCAAAATAATCAAAATACCTAATGAATGAATTTGAATTTAACCCGATTTGTTTTTTTTTACTAACTTGTGCACGGAATGCATAAATACTAATGTACTTTCTTTTATTTACCTATAATCTAACACATGCCTCATAGATATAAGCCATCAAAAAACAATTAAAAAAAATACTAGAAATAACACTCTGATCACCACACCAATCTCATAATTCTCATGCTTACACGATACACACGACATAACACCTAACAATTTAATTATACTAGAGCTGTAACATGAACCTCTCGGCCAACTTAGGGGTTGGATCACTGGCGACCTGGTATACGGGTTTTCTAGGAAACCTATCTCAGGCACCAGTCTCTCACATCCATGTTAGACCATATTCGATTGTTCATTGTTTTAATTCTATAATATGTCATCGTCTATGCTATGTAATTTTGTTAAACAATTGTGAGAGGAATAAATGACTTTATTATTATGTTGGTACAGGAATAATTCACGGGCCCATAGGGACCCGGTCCTTTAAGGCTTGCGTGGGGCCAAAGCCAACACGTAGAGGCCGTTTGGTACCATTTGATCTACTTTGAAGTGAGTACATCTTCTGAGTTTTGTCTCTGCATAAATATTGAAAATCCATCCAAAGACAACACACAGAAGATGCAAGGACTATTGTGTGATTAAGGAAAATGAATTTAAACCGGGCTATGGAGGTGGAATTTTCTGGACTTGTATACTGGGCTATTACCTGAGACAACGGACGTCTGCCATGCAAAATGTCTCACAAGTTTTGTTCTCCTGGCAGACGGTGACTAGCCGCTCACATAATGGGCCACCCAAATGTGCTGACGCGTAAGGCCAGCAAAGGCGGCAACATGGCCGTGAGCGGCTCAGGGTGTCGAGAGGTGTGCACCGCTTTCTGCTCGGTGGTTTCCCACCTCACCAACTCGCGACTTAGGCATGTTTCACTTCCACCCTGCGAGCATTCAGCTCTAACGCCCCACTCCGGACGGCCGGTTAAGGCAAGCCAGAGGTGAGAGTCCTGCGGCCCCCGCTGGGGTCCACTCCGGCCGGCCAGTGAAGGCAAGCGGAGATGGAGGGCCTGACCGACTCTCGGGGGAACTCGGGTCCGTGGTGTCGCTACACACCAACAGCTCGCCAAAAGCTGCCCTGCGGTAACGTCGGGTTAACCCGTGGTGTCGTAACGCACCAACAACTCATAAGAGCCGCCCTTGCGGGTTATTATTATTATTATTATATAAATAAATAAATAAATAAATACCTTTCGTCGACGTTTTTCTGTATTATTTTTCTAGGCGGGCTACCCCACGGACAAGTCACGCCATTGCCAGGCAATCTCTTAAAATCAAATTGACAGCAAATCTGTAACCAAACATATTTGTTTTATGTCTCGTCTTCCAAAATTTATGCTTTAGTAAATTAATGTACTGTACTTAATTAAAAATACCTTAGGATCGGGGCCACAGGTGTGCGGCACATCATAAGAATAGAACGGCATCATGTGTGTGAACATATCGGTTTTGCCAATGCCATCTGGAACATAAACAAATCTATGTCAGGTCCACACCATCTTGTTTGTAATATACTATTACGGCGATATCGCCAAGTGTTTTCTAGAATTGTGTACTACGTGATGTTCTACTCACCCCATAACTGTCTCCATTTGAACTCCAACTGTCTATTCTGCGCCAATTCTTTCTTTACTCTGTAATGTACCCTCTGGATAACTGAATTTTCAAAGCCGGCTAGTTTGTACAGGTAGGGCTGAGTACTAGAGTAGCCGAACGGGTCGATAGACCAGGTGTTCTTCGGGATGTAGCCCAGGTTTTCGAGCAGCCATTGGTGGCCAGTAGCCAGCTGTTGCACGATTGAAAGCCAGTGAGAGTTGGCTTCATCATTCATCACCCAGCCTCCGGTAACTATTTCTATTTTTCCTGATTTTAACAAGCTAAAACAAAAAGTCTGGTCACAGTCAAAACACAGGATAATTTGGAAAAGAACACTGATTAAAATAAATAGTTTATATTGTAGTGTAAAGGATGCTCGTACACTTAAATTAATTGACCATGTTATAGTTAAAACAAAAGAAGCAAAGCCCTAAACTTATTTAAGGTTCTTTTAAGTAAAATAAATACAAGGTAAATTCTTTTTATTTTCCTTGCTGATAGGCAAACATACGATTCAAGATAATCAATTGAATTAGTTAGTTAGTGAACACAACCATTAGTCGTTTTGTCAGTGGCCCATTAGTGAAAGGACAAGTTCATGCAATAGAGCAAGGAGGAATGACCAGCCGTGCTATTCCGGCGGTGCACATCGAACATCACTTCACATCTCGGCGCTTCACGCTCACCTCAATCATCAATACGCTTTACTTTGAATTAGTATTTTCTCTCATTTTGTATGTAAATAATTAAAAAATGATTTTTGGCTTAGTTCTTTTCTCTCAAACGACGACGGTCGCGAAGGAATGGAATTTTAAAGTTAACTCGCACAAGCGAAGTGAGTGTCGGCGACCACCGGAATAGCATAGCAGAAATGAGAAGCCTATCATGACGTTGACCATCCTCTCATTTCATTTTAGTGACAGTCAAGGTCTGTACTCTGTATCCAATTAAGCTAGGAACAACAGATTTTTAAGCATCAATGGTATCTAATTATCAATGTTTTCAAAGTGATTCAACGTGTTATCTAAAATCTTGCAGAACGTAACTATCTAGTAGCACGATAAAGAATACCGGATATGATGTTATCATATAGGTCGATCAGTAGGTAATTATTTTTATGATAGCTGTTTGTGTGAATTACATCGTGAAAGGATGATGGCCATTGGGACAGCAAACGGCCATTGGCGGCATTGACCATCACACTGTAGCACTTTCGTAAGTAGACAGCTCGCTATTTAGGTTTTTAAAAAATACATGAGGAATCTTTACCTTAATACTATAAGGAAACATGTGATAATTATACCTACAGAAAAGAGTAAAATGGTAATGTTGCATGCTATAAATTATTATTATGATTTCGCGAAGACGCAGAACGACCAACCAGGATAATCTAGACTATTCTAGACAGACAAAAAAGTTTACCTATACTCTGTACATCCTATTGCTGGTTATATCATAGAATTCACGACCATGAATTTTGGGATTGTTTATGTTAAAATAACATGCAAATAATATTGGACTTAATAGACAGGCACCACCTTCTCAGTGGCACATAACAACTACTAAGATTGTGCCAAAGAATAAATAATCGATAATAATTTATTACTTGTAGATAATTAGATAATGCTGATAATATTATGAGAGGAAAGATTTGTTGTTTTATATCAAATGGGCTCAATCCAAAATAAAAATATTTAATATTTGGACGGATAATGATCAAATTAAGTAAACATATAATATTTATTTACAAAAAAACGATAATTCAAGTATCGATTTTCACGTTAACATAGTTAGTAACTTAACGCAAGAGCGTAATTAGGTAGGAATATTCCCGGCCACACCCTTACCTACAAGGCATGATGGCACTACCAAAAAAGCTGTATCCGAGTGGTCGCTTTAGATATCGTCATTGTCTCAAAACAAATGAATTTTCGCCTAAGATAGGTCACATAAAGCTAAAGGCGTCTGTATTTACCTAATTCGATTTATGATAACAGTGCCATCGAATGCTATCATCTTTGAAGTCAACTTACCTTTGGAACGCCGCCTTCTCCTTTTCGGAAGCGTCAGAAGCCCACCACAAAGCCAGATAAGAAATCTCAGCCCAAATAAACTTCCTACCGATGCCCTCAGAAAGCTTCTCCACCATATTAGTGAATATAGCTTTAGTTTGCGACTTGTAGTAGTTCTCAAATGTTTTGAGCCATCCTGAAAAGAACATTAGTCTTAGCAAGTAATAACATTTCTATCTTTCACTTATTATACTTCACTACCTCACATTGAAAAAAAAAATTAGGAACCGCATGCTCAATTTAAGTGTACTTACCCCCCAAATTCACTAACGTCAATCAAAGTTCACCGATTTCTGAGCGATGCTCAACTTAGATTTGCGATTGTGAATTCGGGGGTCAAAACGATATGTTTTTAGGCAATTTTCAACTAGACAAACAGCCGAAAAGACAGATTTTTATAAATATGTCTGATCATGAAGTTATGCAATTGGTTTTAATAGGAAAAATACATTCTCAGTAAGGTATCAATTCAGCAGGTACTGAAACTAAAAAAACAATTGTGTGCAGCGGATGGAAAGTCATTTTTGACCAATAAATAAGAAAAAAGTAGTATTTAATAATATGTGCTCTATTCTATCTGAAGATAAGATATAACAGTATTTATGGGACAACGGGACAATGGGGCTGCCAGCATAATATCATCGTCATAAACAGACATTTTATTATTAACATTAGTAGGGACAGTAAGTTGTAAACCACAATGCTTCTCAATTTGATGGCGGTTATTTTCGATTCGGTTTAGACAACGGTGTAGACAAAGGAAACTGTAGTTGCTACTTTTCTGTCAATCTATTCTTTGCAAATAAATGCTTTGAAGTTAACAGAAGTGTTCCTAAGCAGGTGAGTGTAAACGAAAACGTAGCGGTAATTAAATTGACTAATACAACGAAGATAAGATAATCAGGTACTGACATGTGATGTAATGTTGGAACCATTTAATCAAGAGACTAATCTATACCAACGATAAAGAGCTGAAAAGTTTGTGTGTTTGTTTGTCTAGAAACTACTAGTTCAGATAGAAAAATGTATTGGACAGTTCGTCTGTCGATGACTGGTGAAGGTAAGAAGGGAATAACATCACGCTGCGACCAATAGGAGCGGAGTATCAATAAAAATGATCCAAAAAGGAGAAAATTTTATGTTTGAGAGTAGTTTCGTAAATGGTTAAAGTGACGCAAAATCCAAAATCATTCTGTGGAAGACCGGATTCAACGCGGAACGTGGGCGAACGCGAAGCTACGGCTTCGCGTTGAATCCGGATTGAATGTATCCACAACATGAAAGGTCCTCCTGCATCATTAGTGGGCAATACACAATCTTTTATTGCATTTCACAGTGAAACTTCATTTTATGGATCACCATGAATGAACCCTGTTGGGCACAACAATAATAGAGAGGATGAGGAGGAACTTATAAGTAATTAATTTTGACTTTTGAGAGTTCTCTCATTAAAATAAAGATGAAAATAAATTACGACTGCCATTAGGTTATTTAATTTGTCTTATAGAAGTATAAGAACATCTAAAGACTTTAAACAAGACAAAATTATTACTCATAAGTTTTGTTCAGATAGATAGATGTTCAACTTGAACAGGTTGGGGTCTAAAAACCGGAGAGAGGAGATATTCCAATGAGACTAAGTTGAGACTTGAGACCCATGAATAAACTCACTTCATGCAATGAGTAAGACCAAAAATAACTTCGCGTCATTTGAAAACCAGCTGTATTAAGCCTGATTTAGAGTCTATTTCAAGAGAAAGGCACGCAACTCCCGACGGGCTTTACTCCGCAACCGGCAAAGAAATCGTGTACGAAGACAATGCGCGTATTGTGCGTAGGCCTAATCAAGTGTTTAGTTATTTACTTGTGCACTTATTGCTTTCTGTGTTAGTAGGTGTTTAGTTAAAGAAAACTTCACGGATTCTACTCGTGGTCTTGGCCGTGATCACGGCTACTGAAGGCTGTAAAGTAGTCGACACGTCGGGTTAGAAAATGAAAGAAAATATAAGACCGCGAGAAGAATTCGTTGTTTCATTTCGATGTATAGTAATCGCGTAAATAAAAAAATATTTTAGTTATCTACTAGATGACTTGTTTTTTTCTGTCTTAATGGTCATTCCGAATATTCCGATTTACAAACAAGGGTTTATTCAATTTTGCACCATATTTCAGGCTTTTATTTGCCGATCCGGAAACGGACCGGCACGCCATTTGGTGAACTTTTGGTCTAAACAGATGACGCCGCACCGTAACAAAATATCTACGTAAATCATCGGCGAGATGGTACGTCTGCGTGAAAGAAACTAGAATGAGTTCTTAACACCTTACCTGGGTCATTATGCGAGTGTGGAACAATAAACACTTTGAGTTTATTCTTCTGATTCCACTGATTCTCATTGTATTCAACATTCCAGCCTTGTTTCCAAACTCCGCCATCTTTATCATCAAACATGATTCTATCATACATTGACAGCATCTACAAGTGTTAAAATACTGCTGTTAATAACTAGTAATTTGTGTGAAATTGCTTATTTTACTCATTACATCAGAGCATTTAAGTATACTATTACACACATTAACACTTTCGTAAAACCAATAAAATTCAATCTTCAGTCTTTGTATATTTTTTTGTGAAACAAGAAGCTAACATTATTGTTATTTAAATTAAAAGTGGCTTTTCATATAAAAATAATTGGGAACAATTCCTAACACAATATTAGATCCCTTCTGATTTAGCACAATTTAAATGTTGTATTTTGAGTGAAAATTAAATAATTAATATAGAAATTATACATAAAATTATAAATAAGTATAGACCTAAGACTTTCAACAACTATAATATGAATATGTGAATATGTCTTTTAGCAGACTTAATGCCAAAAGGTATTATCTACAATTACCAGACACCAAGACCATTGTACAACTCAAACCACATCACACTAAATAAATGGACTTGCTAGAATGACTGCATGAATCTCACCTGCACATCACTCTTGGGAGCCAATTGCGTTTGTATTGGACAATATGATGCATTAAACTTAACCAAGCTCATCTTGGGTGGCTCGTCTCCAACTGCTTTGAACTCTCTTATTGGCCCTTTCTTTTCATGAGACCCTCCTTTCGGTCTTTTCTGCGGTGGGTGATACTCAGACTGCACCACAATTTGATCAACTGCTGACTTGATCTCTCCCACCACTGCATGATGCTGGTTGAGCTCAATCTCGATGTGGCGTAACTTTGATTCAAAGGATGACCATTTACTCTAAAAGATTTTTGTTAGTTTGCACATTGTCAAAATCATACCCATTTTATTTTTTGTGAAAGCATTGCCTCAGCTTTAAAAGTCCAATGAACCAAAAATGGAATGCAATAAAGCATAATATTAATTTGTAGGAATGTGAAATTATGGAGTATGAAAATTGCAAGAAGCTCATTTTATTGATGAGAAATATATTTTAGCATTTAAAACAAAACATTTTATGTATAAAGGAAAAACATGTTGGCATTCAGAAATTCTAGTAAAACATGATAACTCACATCATCTAGTTCTTGGATAGCGGGTTTGATGCTTGGTAGCTTGAAACTTAAGTCGGTGACCACATACAAGATTAATAAAAACACAAAAATACATGTCATCCAAAATAATGCAGATAGTCTTCGTATCCTCATGTTGATAGCTTCAGAACTGATAACAGGAAAAAATTAGTTAGAAATCAAGTTTATGGAACTTCTTACTACATAAAATCTAATAAATATACTGCAATCTTCGATTAGCATCATAAAAAGTAGTTAAAGGGAGCCAATTAATTTAATAGTAAGACAATCACAAACAGTTGCAATATAAAATTATTGTGACCATTTACTTGCTGCAACAATACGTTGTATTTAGGGCTGGCATTACTGCTACTAGTCGTACTTAAAAACACTCATTCCAATTAAATTTAGATATAAAATCCGGCGAATCTTACTTTTACAAACATAATATTACAGTATTTTTTTCTTACCAGTAATATTCTAAAACCTTACTAGTTTCCACTTAGTGTAACAGTTTTTCATCTTAGCTAAATAAACAAGTTTAGCACTTAAGGAGATTTATTTAGCGAAATAAAATTAAAATATTATTTAACGCCGCTGCCTGTACAAAACTACAAAATCTCAGTCAATTCAGAAATGTCAACACTGTGACGTGCTGTCAAAAAATGACGTAACGTGGGTGACATTTCGTTTTGTTCTGAAGGTTTTCGGGCCTCTTTACAAGCCACAGCCTACGAGGATGAATATTTTTGCCCCCTAGAAATAGTCAACAATGAAAGGTAAATAAATCAGTTTCAAATTTATGCAAATTTTCAACCACCAACTCTCTATATTTGGAAGTGCAAATGAAAATTTGCTTATTGATCGACTTCGTGTGGTATCTAAACGCGAACCTTGCATTGCGTCTTGTTATCGATTTTCGTTAAACGTCAAATAGTTTGTGTGTGAAACATGGCGTCAAAGGAGTCTCTCGACGTAAGTATTAATTTTTTACTTCAGATACTGTTTTACCGAACATTTATACGTAATTCTTGTACACTACAATATACGGCTACTACTTGTATGACAATTCTAGCGCGGACACATAGGTTTATTACGAGATATACGGTAGAGAAGGCCACGCCCCTAGTTCAGGATTCTTATTTGAATTTTTAAACAGTTCTTGTAGTAATTAAAGGTTCTTCAAATCCTTTTGTCTTCCTTACAGAGAGACAATTATGTAGGCTATGTACTTTTCTTATAAACAACGTCAAGTGACAACTTTTAATTCATAATTTATCCTACAATAATAGGCCTATAACTACGTTTTAGCGGCTTTTTTCTATGTCAATAATTGCCATGGAATTAGTTTTATACGTCGCTTTTATTTCAATCAATGATGTCATAATTTTTAGGAACATTGATACATTAATATCATGATGATTCTCAAATGACAAGCCATAAATTATAAAAAATATGCTTAAAATTTAATAAGTATGCTCTGCATTGGTAGTACTTAGCTATTTGATGCAAATTCACTTACATAATTAAATAAACCCTCTAACTAAGCAGTTATGTAACCGAAACTTATTATAGGAAAATTGAATGTTTTTGCAAGTGCATGTTACTTAAATTGCGAGCATCAGTGGTGCCAATATGTGTGCTTAGATAGTTTTTATTTCTTTTAAGACCAATTTTGTTCAGCGTGACAGCAGCAAGCAATGATGATTTAACTTTTAAGCGACAGGCATTCAGATAAAAAAAATACTTACTGAGTTCATGCAGCACGATATAGGTGCTCTTGTGACACCTTAACCAACCTACAACTTTACGCAGTCCTGGTCATGGCAGTACAAGTCCAGTAACTTAATTATAGTTTGAAGTTCAAAATATCTTTATTTAAACAGACCTGTTAAAAGTTATTTTAAATCTAAACTAAATAAACGAAACGTAAATTCTTTAAATAATAGTCTTTAATACTCTAGTAAAAATTATGAGAATAAATACACAGTATACTAACATAATGCGATGCAACCACTGGTGTAGGAAAAGTTGTTTCCGTACTGAGAAAAACTGGCAAGAACTGCAGCTACTCTTTTCAACAAGTCAAAAGCCAAAAAATTATAAATAAATCACCATTAGAGGTGAGGCTGTACTTTTATCTCATGCTTGTGTTCAAGCATAAATAATGTGCAGAATAACTGTACATGAACGAATGTGCAATCCCATTAGGTGAAATACCACTTTGATTATGCAAGGGGCTTTATGCAATATATTTTCTTATTAGTATCTGACTTACTTGTCCTATTAAGACAAGCTTGCAAAGGTTGAATCTTAAAAACATACATAGCATTTGGTAAACTAATCAACTGATTTCTCTAAGTCCCTTAGGACTTAGAACTTATTCTTGACATGAAGTAATGACAATTTGATATGTCTCTTTACGTATTTTGAAATATTTAATTGAAAAAAAGACAATTACCTGGGATATTAGGGCTTCTGAGAGTATTGTGATAATTGGAGAGGCATGGCATTTGTCAGTCAAGGTATCTTGAAGTTGACCTCTGTAATTACATTTATACATTTGAATTACATTTATAGGATTTCCCACAAGTTCATTTCAAAAAGCTTAAATTGCTTTTTGATGTGCAAAATTTTTTGATTTACATTTTGAATTTACAACAATCCATATAAATTCAAATGTGCTGGGCCGTATTGATGTATCTAATTGTTTCTGGGCTACTTTGTCATCAGCAAATTGTAAAGCAGATCTGACAGGATTTCACATACTCTGCTGGCTCAGCAACCCAAAGTGGATCTTGGCTTCCGACACGATAAGATGCCACTGTTCTCTATTCTGGGTGACTTAGTCCGTCTCTCGGAGGCCCAAAAGTATGGCTTGTACTCGTAATGGAATACAGTACTGAATCTGTCGCGTGTCCTTCAGAGCATTTGAAGGTAGCCCTTTAAACACCCACCTATTCAGTTATCTGCTGAAGATTTTACTCAGCTCAGCATTTAAGGTATAATTGATTAATTTTCATTCCAATGGTGGCAAAATGATAATTTGGCACAAAAAAATTACCTATGTTATAGATAAATACTTTACTGTGCTTTTGTCTAATATTGAACATTGTGTAATTGCTTCAAATGATAAATTTTTAATTTTGACTTTTTTTATGATACCTTATTGTACCATACTTAAGAGTCTCTACTGAGCTCACTTTCTTGCCAACAATATCAGTAAGCACAAAGCCATAACTTTAATAATATCTCTGTGTTAAAAATAGCTTATGTATAAATAGCAAAACTTCCTCATATTTACTTGCCACAGCTGCAAACTGGGTTAAGTTTTAAAACACCCTTGGAGTTATGACCTGACAAAATTTCATGAGCAATTTCACACACGAACATTTTAAAACTTGAGTTCAAATCTCAGTTTAGATAAAACGCTTTTGTAAATCTTTGCCGTTTTTAAGTAAAGAAGCAGCCAAGCTTGTTTTAGGGACTTCTGAATAAGTTAGGCACGTTTTAGTGGATTACATCACAGCCTCTGATTACCTACTTAGGAGATAATAGGAGTTCTGAATGTATTTTTTTCATAGGCAACTAAACTAAATCTGTGTGCAAATATTGAATTATCGCTTTATAAATCGGCGCTTTAGATCTTTTGGAAATTTTCGTTCTTTTTGCTGTTCTTGAGAAGGGTGGCTTAGGGATTCCAAATGGATACAGAATAAGTTAGGCACGTTTCAGTGGATTACATCACAGCCCGTGATTACCTACTTATGAGATAATGGAAGTTCTGAATGTGTTTTTTCGTAGGCAACTAAACTATGTTTGTAAGATTGAACACGAATAGTTTCCTATGTTATTCCAAATGGGCGGTTTATTTCTTATATCGTTTTGTAATTACCTGAAGGTTCGAGTATTTTTGTGGAGACCACTGCATACCGTAACCCTACCAGTCCTACCACCTACATCCTTAAATCTAATGTAAGATCCATGACAAAAGATGTCAAATCAAATGTTCGGCAGCGCTCCGTGGCGTCGACGTACGCCAAATCAAATTTACTGTTCTCGTAGTGACTCTTGACTGCGAGAGACGGGAGAAATCGTTCAAAGGCTCGTATGGTACTAGAAAAGAGGACGTGTATTCGGTTTCGAATATTGTGTACAAAGCCTTTCCTGGCGACAGCACTTCTGAGAATACATATTATTGTATTGAGAGACTTATCTATTTCGGTGTGGAATCTTTGATTTTGAGCAAGACCCTTTTGATTGTATTAAAAATAAACGCCTTGAGGACCATCTGACTCATTCAAAGTAGCATCTTGGTACTAGTGGTTCATATTTTAGCTATGGTTTAGTTTGAAAATGAACCAAATTGTTCTTGTTTTTGTGTTTATCACAAAAAACTCGCTTTATCTTTAAAGCCTATGTAGTTAAAAGCTGATTTAAAAGAACATGACTCTTGAGTTAGGCGTAGGGAAGTGACGATCTCACCGCCCACTGGCGGTTTATACTACCAGTGCAGTCAGTCTATGGTTGATCCGCCATTCGATGATGATTGTGCACCACACCCAGCCAGGACAAGCCCGATCCGGTCAAACCGGCAAACCAGGGGACGCGTATTTTTGGGGAGTGACACGCTCTGGGATGGGAGAGGAAGGCCGACTAGCCGCAACCGGTCGACCACAACCAGCCGGATAATTCATCCTTAGAACCAGTATAGGAGAGTTGGACTGGGTAGGTTTATTGTTTTAGGAGAGCGTTGATGAGGTGGTGGGCAGTCTAGCCTTAGATGTTGTTAGGTTTCTTCCATGCTTTGTTGATCTTCTGTATGTAGTGTTTGTCCAGTCTCTTCATGTTCACTGCCGTTGGCTTCGCTATCTGATTCGCTGATTTTGTTTTTTTCTTGGCATTTTTTTCAGTTTACTGCTATCCTGCGATATTTTTTAAGGGTTTGTTGTTGGTTTCGTCCTTGCTTGTATCTAGGTAGTCCTAACCATTTCTTTCTGTTGTGTACGGCTGTTAAGTAGATATTGAGTTAGCGAGTTTCTTGAGATATTTTCAGGTCGGTTGCCGCTGTGCTTAAATGCTGAATCTGAATGTTGAAGGGGTCCCAAATGACTATTTTTGTTTTTGTTCCATTATTTCTTGAGATGTTTCCAGGTTGGTTCCTGCTGTGCTTATCAAATGCTGAATCTGAGTGTTGAAGGGCTCCAAAATGACTATTATAGTTTTTGTCTCATTAATTTCTTGAGATGTTTTCAGGTTCGTTCCCATTGTGCCTAATAAATGCTGAATCTGAGTGTAGGAGAGCTCCTGATTGATCATTTTTGGTTTTTGCTACATTCGTTTCTTGCGCTGTTTTCAGATTGGTTCCCGCTGTGCTTATTAAATGCTGAATCTAAGTTTAGTGTTGTAGGGCTCCCAAATGACTATTTTTGTTTTTGCTCCATTATTTCTTGAGACGTTTTCAGGTTGGTTCTCGCTGTGCTTATTAAATGCTGAATCTTGAGTGTTGAAGGGCTCC
This sequence comes from Udea ferrugalis, assembly GCA_950022985.1. Lineage (NCBI taxonomy): Eukaryota > Metazoa > Arthropoda > Insecta > Lepidoptera > Crambidae > Udea > Udea ferrugalis. The sequence goes on from OX465533.1 coordinate 9,143,913, forward strand.
CAAATTACTATTTTTGTTTTTGTTGCATTATTTCTTGAGATGTTTTCAGGCTGGTTCCTGTTGTGCTTAGTAAATGCTGAATCTGAGTGTTAGAGGGCTTCCAATTACTACTTTTGTTTCATTCATTCCATGAGATGTTTTCAGGTTGGTTCTCGCTGTGCTTATTAAGTGCTGAATCTGAGTGTTGAAGGGCTCCCAAATGACTATTTTTGTTTTTGTTCCATTATTCTTTTGATGTTTTTAGGTTGGTTCCTGCTGCGCTTATTAAATGCTGAATCTGAGTATTATAGGGCTCCCAAATTACTATTTTTGTTTCATTTGTTCCATGAGATGTTTTCAGGTTGGTTCCCGCTATGCTTAATGAATGCTGAGAGTGGGTCCCGAATGACCATTTTTGTTTTTGTTTCATTGAACTACATTGTTCAGGCCTACTATTTTCAAAAGATCCTTTTTCCGTCCAATGTGTGCATGTTTGTGTCAATTGTTAAGAGTACGTCTGCAATTCTTGTTCATTGAGCTTCAATTCTTCGTTTTGGCTTTTTTTTTCCCCGCTTCACGATGAATTTAATTTGCTGTACCATTTTATGACTTCCTTTCATTGATGCAGGCTTCAATTATTCTTAATGTATGTTTAGTGCTTGTTGTGAGGATGTCTTTAGTGAAGTTCAGATAGATCTGACACCTAGAGGTGACAATTTTTCTATGTCTATGGCTACCACGTATGTTTTAGTTTCTTCTCTAAATATGATCGTCTGTTGCCGGTTTCTCAGGAAGGTCGCTTGGGTTTTTGGATTCCTAGGGTTTAAGTGGTTTGATCCAGTCGTAATATGAGGAAGCGCCTCTGCTCCTTCCATCGCATTCAGCAAAGTCTGAACAAATTCTTATTGATGAGATTTTTCCAATTAGCTTCCTTGTAAGATTCTATTATGGTAAGTGGTCTTTAATGTTTGAAAAAACTGTTTCTGATCATATTATATGTCGTTATATGGTACACCTATAGTGTCGTTGAATACTTATTTGGGTTTTGTGAGGTGATTTTGTGATGTTATTTTTTCCGAATGTCCAGGTTTTCATGAAGCTTCCATCCCTTTTTGAGAATTAACTTTTAATTTTGTCTGCCAGTAAATCTCCATCGTCGTGAGTGTTTTGTGTGAGTATATCAGTTAGTATCTGGTCTATTCTGAAAGAACGTTTATCCCCTAGGATGATCAGGCTTGCCGTATTAGATTTTTCCTCTTATAAGATATACTTAGTTGTAAGTTGTTGGCAAAGAATATTCGGTCGATAGTTGTTCTTTTCTTGGGCTTCGCTGTGCTCCTAACTTCATTCTATGTATGATAGAGTTGTGTGGTAGAATTTTGTTCCTTAAAGAAGTTTCTTTCTTAAATTGGTCCGCTATGTAGTATAGTAAGTTGAATCACGAGCCTGGCATCAGTGAAATGACTTGCTATGGCGTTCCTCGTAATTGTCCTCCTCCTGATTGTCATTCACGTATTTGACTAGATTTTGCCTGATAACTCATGATGGTCAAGTGTTAGGTAGAACACCTCATTAACTCATTGTTTGCAATGGCTTTAAACTACTTTTCTCCAACTACACTGACTTTAATCTTGATTCTGTAAGGAAGGACTTAAAACTAGTTAGTTATCGTGGTTTTGAGTGTTTCGTAAGTGTTATGGGATTTGGTGGTGAGATAGCGGGTGTAAGATTTACGTTTTTTGCACTATCTCTGAAACCCTCGAGTGTTCTTTGAATTTCGACTGTGTATGTTTGCCAGATGTTGAGGTAGGACCTCATTATTGGTCAAAGTAAGGATTTCGGTGTTTCGGATTGCGTTTTTGTTTAGACCCCATTGTGTAGACGACTAATGGTTACAGCAGTAAAGTAATAAATTGCATATTTTACGATGTGTTTTTTCCCTTTGTGCGTACTTATTTACCAGATGTTGGTATCTTACCCAAAAATTCAGACGGATAATTAACTAAATGAAATTTAGAAATTGCACGCAAATCCGGTTTTTTGTTGAGGGTTTCGGAGTTTTTTTTTTTTGATTGGTAGTTTCTCTACTGATACTTTGTTACCAGATGTTAGCACTTTGTAGCAATTTGTATTCTCAGATGTGTTTATCGAGTTTTTGCTGTTGCCCGTTGTATAGCTCCGATGGCCCTATATAAGTGGTATATGTGCTGGTTATACGAGAATGCCGGTGTTTGTCTAGGTGTGAGTGTGGGTGTATGTAAGTAATGTAGCGCTATGTACTTAGTGACGTAGTAAGTATATTTATTACAATATAAGACGGAGAAATATTGGATTCTAGGAAGAGTCTGATCTGAGAGCGTAAGTTTTAAAGTATTTCAAGATTTATATTTGTGAAAGTGAAAGCAACATATTCAAATATACAGTGGCCTCATAAACTCATTTGAGTTTTACCAGACATCAGAGTCGTCAACAATGGTCTTAAGTAGTAGGTACCTGATCTAATTTTCAACCATCCCTTCGTTATATTATTAGTAAGCACAATATCATAGTAATAATGGGTTCAGGAATAGATGTGTCTGTAATCAGGTGTGTAGGTAGTGTTGGCAAAAAATGCTTTGGTTAGTTTTTGAGCTCTGATCACAAATAGACGGGACTTGCATAAATAGGTGTTCAATGACATACCCTCAGATCTCGATTAGGTGAGGTGTAGTAAACAAGTTGTATGAAATTAAACGGCAATATACTCTTATCATCTGGAGCGGCAGTTACACAGATGTCTACAGATCGGTCGGCCTTCCTTGTTGGTAATGTACTCGTAATTCCTAGATATTGCAAATCAGAACGGGCTCACCGGGTTTCAGCTCAGCTCACGCCAGTCGGTCGGTTGGAGTATGATATTCTCATGACAGAATGGTGTAGAGGAGAATGAACGGTCGGCGAACGTTGCTGTCAGCCACACTCGAAGTCCACCACGCAAACCTAGCTATTCTTGATATCGTATACAACTTTTTCCGGACGATGCAAGTGTTGATTTAATAGAGTAACAAAAATAAGTAGGTGTTGTTTTCCAATGATATAACTTTTTTTTTAAATTAAAACTTTTTTTTTTAATTAAATTACACATAATAAAGCAGCTTTAATTTAACAGATTGATAACTAATAAAGATATTTTGGTATCCGATTAAGGGAATTTATTTGGTTTTATGTATTCAGATTTTGGTTTGAACAACACTGCACTGGGTAATTTATAGATTATGATTATTGCATTTGACAGCCACTTTTTAATATTTTGAGATTATTGCACGCGGCGGTAATATTGATTATTTATTTAAGTTAAGACAAATTCACACTACACTTTCCGCTTTCGAGCCAAAAGACCGGCCTTAGCTCAAATTTGGAAACAAAAACTATCAACAAAAAAAAGGGCAGGCTCGGGTCGATGGGCGCACGTGTGCAACGTCTGCACTCGACCAAGGTCCACACAGAACTCGTCTATGGTTGATCCGCCATTCTTTAACAAAAGACCACTTCGGTGTAGGAGGCATGCAACGTCAGTAGACAAATGCTTTGGTTTCAACAGCGCTGTGGCAAGGCACAAGGGGAAGTGCCTTAAAGGGCACACGTCAGGATCCGTATAGTGGCGTGTGGCCAATCTCCTGCAACCTCTACTTTTTGTCGGTCGTATCGGCCACCCGGTCCACCGGCTTCGAGAGGCGGAGGTCGAGAGAGTGGATTTGCACCCGCGCAACTGTCTGTCCACTATAATATACTCACGCGCAGATGACTCCTGCATATTCCCTGGTTTTTGAGCTCAAGTCCTGCGGCGACGGAGAGCTGATGGTGGGGGGAGGATCGGTGTGTCTGAACCTTAGTTGGCATCTGCACGTAGGCGGTCTCCTGGTGATGGTCGTCTTGGGTCCCGATTGAGGCAGGGGACTTGTTCGGCAGCTCAGGTGGCGACAAAGCAGCCCTATTTAGGGAGCGCTCTGCTTTCCCCAGTCCGGGGAGGGGCCTAGAAAAGGTGGCCTAAAAATAGTCTGTCTCCTCTCATAAGCAGATGGCTAACCGCGGTCATCTGTTCACCATCTAAATGCGGTCGAAAAATGAAACATAAACCAAAGATGAAGGACTTTATAATAGGAACGTGGAATGTTCGTACTTTACTGGACAACGACACCAACTTGTGTCCCGAGAGAAAAACAGCTCTGATCGCGAGGGAACTGGCCAGATACAACATTGATATTGCTGCAATAAGTGAGACCCATCTCAGTGACTCAGGGCAGCTATGCGAGCAGCTTGGCGGCTACACTTACTTTTGGAGCGGAAAACCCAGCTCCGAGAGAGCAGCAAGTGGAGTTGGATTTGCTGTACGAAATCAGCTAGCAAGAACACTTCAGGAACACCCAAAAGGCATATATGACAGAATTATCACGCTAAGACTTCAAATTTCGTCGAAAAAGTACCTACATCTTATTAGTGTTTATGCTCCCACACTGCCATCTCCAGATGAAGAAAAGGTTAAGTTCTACACTGAGCTTAATCAAGTCCTGACCAAAATACCATCCGCTGATAAGATAGTTTTGTTTGGTGATTTTAATGCTCGAGTTGGTAGCGATTTCGGTGCTTGGGATGGGGTTCTTGGGCGTCATGGGGTGGGGAAATGCAACGCCAATGGCGTTGATCTTCTCACTCTCTGTGCCGAATTTGACCTTACCATCACTAACACTTGCTATCGTCTGCCGGAAAAGTTTAAGACCACGTGGATGCATCCAAGATCTAAGCACTGGCATCTTCTGGACTACGTGATAGTACGCAGGAGAGACCTCGGTGAAGTGCTAATCACCCGGTCAATGAGGGGTGCTCAGGGTTGGACCGACCATCGCCTTGTACGATCAAAACTGCGGTTCACATTAAAGGCACCACGACGTGCAGCTCACAAGATCCCAGCAAAAATACACTGCGAAAAGCTTGTTCGCAACTTGGACCTAGCAGAGGAGTTAGATGGTGCATTTGCTACCAGTATGCCAGAGATAAGCGAAGAAGCGTCTGTTGATGAGAGGTGGCATATGTTTGCTGAAAATCTCCATAATTGTGCCTCACAAGTTATTGGTAAACCGGAAAAGAAAAACCAAGACTGGTTTGATGACTCCGAAGAGGAGATCAAGAAGCTTGTTGAGAATCACAGACGTTCTCTTCACTCATCAGATATCTCCGCGCGGAAAAATGCTCATCATAATTTGAAGGTAAAAGTGCGTGTTTTAGAAGATGAATGGTGGCTGAAAAAAGCCAAGGAAATTCAGCATTATGCTGATACCAATCAATCAGGAAGATTTTTCGAGGCCCTGCAGGCTGTTTTCGGCCCAAGAACAAAGAAGATAGCCCCAATATACAATAAAGATAAAACTCAACGGTTAACTGACCAAAAGAGTGTTCTAGCTCGTTGGGCAGAACATTTTAATGATGTTCTCAATCCAAGTACGCAGACCTCTGACTTGTTGTTTATTGACTCCCTTGAAAGTCTACCGACACTTGAAGAACTAGCGCAGCCTCCTTCATATGACGACTTCAACGCTGCGCTGCGAAGGATGAAGAACTGCAAGGCACCTGGGATGGACGGTTTACCGTCAGAAGTATACAAATGCAGCGGCCCACAGGTTAAGAGTAGGTTATTCGAGCTTATCCTGAAAATATGGGAGTGTGAAGTTATTCCGCAAGATTGGCGGGATGCCTCCATTTGTAAGTTGTACAAAGGCAAAGGTGACATAGCTGATTGCAGTTCGTACAGAGGTATCTCTCTTCTTTCAGTAGCTGGGAAAATTTTAGCCCATATTATAAACAAACGCCTATCCAAACATGCAGAAACTATACTTCCTGAAACCCAGTGTGGTTTTCGCCCAGGCCGAGGTACAGTGGATGCTATCTTTGTGGTCAGGCAGATGCAGGAGAAGAGCCTGGAACAGTACCGTCCCCTTTATATGTGCTTTGTGGATTTAGAAAAGGCATTCGACAGAGTACCACGCGAGGCCCTGTGGATTGTGCTGAAGAAAACTGGATGTCCTGAAAAGTTGTTAAACCTAGTACGACAGTTTCATGAAAACATGTCAGTTAGAGTTCGGCATGAAAACGACTTTTCAGACCAAATTAAAGTGACCAGTGGCGTGAAGCAGGGTTGTGTTTTGGCTCCCACTTTGTTCTCCCTTTACTTTTCCTTTGTCATGCGAGATGCAGTTGGGTCTTGCAATGATCTGATTGAACTGAGCTCAAGAACAGACAAGAGTGTCTTCGATCTGTCTCGATTTAGAGCTAAGCGGCAAGTAGCCAGGCTCTCTGTTATGGAGGTCTTATATGCGGATGATGTTTGCCTTATGGCAGACTCAATAGAGTCTCTACAAACTTACGTGGACTCCTTGCACGCGTCATGTGGCAGGTTCGGATTGGTTATAAGCACCAGCAAAACCCAGGTTCTGAAGCAGCCTTCCCGTAGTTGTAGCAGTGACCAGTCGTCTGTGTTTTTGAAAGGCTCTGCTTTGGAAGAGGTTGGTAACTTCAAGTACTTGGGCAGCAGATTAAGGCACGATAACACACTAGCATCGGAGATACCAGCCCGAATAGCAGGTGCCGCAGCAGCTTTTGGCAAACTTAAAGCCCGTGTCTGGAACTCGCACGACCTAAAATTGCAAACAAAGGTTCAAGTTTACAAAGCAATTGTCCTGCCTACCTTACTGTACGCCGCTGAGACTTGGTGCTGCTATAAAGCAGATATCAAACAATTAGACAGCTTCCACCTGAAATGTCTGAGGTCTATTTTGCGGATTAGGTGGCAGGACCGCATTTCAAACACGGAGGTTTTGCGTCGCGCGGGCCTATCTGGCATAGAAGCCCTTATCATTAAGCACCAGCTGAGATGGAGTGGTCACGTGTTGCGTATGCCTGATAGCAGGCTGCCAAAAGCAGTCTTCTACTCTCAGTTATCGAGTGGCAAACGCAGGCAGGGTGGACAACATCTACGTTACAAAGACGTCCTGAAGCGCAACCTCCTGGCATGCAATATACCAACCGATGAATGGGAGGATCGCGCACGTCTCAGACCGGAATGGCGACAAACTGTACATTGTAGCGTGAACAGTTTTGAGGCTAAGCGTCTGGAAAACCTTGATGCAAAGCGCCAAATACGGAAGACGATGCCAAAACCCTCTTATACCTACACGTACAATTCGGCTGGCCAGTTATACTGTGCGTCTTGCAACCGAATTTTTAAGTCCAAGTTCGGTCTTGCTAGTCACATCAGAGCCCATCGCCAGAAAGACCCAACCTGAATGGTTTGCAGGAGTCGCCATCGCCGGACACGGTGTGGACGACATGATGAGTTAAAAGCTGATTTAAAAGAACATGACTCTTGAGTCTCGTCTTGGTAAAGCCTTGTCTCTAAAACGTCGCTCAAATCTGTTTTTCGAGAGCAGTTTAACGGATTCTGTGATACGGACGAAATGTATATGAAAAGGTTTCTTGAAAGTAAAGTAAGGTAAAATAATCTGTATTCATGTAAACTAATTAAAAAGCACGTATGACAAGTCACAACATTGAAATAAAATAAAAAATGAAAAAATGATGTGATTCTACCACCGGGTACCAGTAGGCAAGATACTTACTTCGCAACTTATGGAATACCAGCACGTAATACAATGAATCTACCATCTATACAACACTGCTATGCTATCAGAGGAACAAATCTAAAATGTCCTAGAGTATAGTCGATTCGGTCGGTCGTTATCGAACCCGCTTCGGAAATCGTATCGACCGATCACCTAACCGCATGTCCTATTTTCGCTGGCGGACAAAAGTTCTATTACATAATCTGCTTATACGGATCCGTCGAATGCTCGCCACGATGTACGGTCCACCCGCCCTCCGTTTAAAGTCTCTGCCAGGCTAGCTCCGGGCTTGGCAGCTAGTCGATCAGGAGTGATGTTCTCATTACAGGGGAAGCCATTTTAATAGAGGTTTATAGGATATCGATAGTTCATAGCATCTGATTTACATGTTTTTCAATTTCTATTAAAACATCAACAACGAAAGGGGCCTATGTGAATAGGGTTATTTTCTTAGAATTAGCTACAGTCCCCGCTCTGGTTTGATTCGGAAATGTACTTCAAAAAGAAGTTAGAATGTCGAAAATGAAATGTCCTTATGCCTGGATCTGAGAGTACCTGTCAGACGCTAGTTTTCAGTGGACCCCAGTTTACAGAATAGCTCTACATCTCGGCGCCCCCCACGAGGCCGCCTGGCAGCTCCCCCGCCACAGCGCTTAGTGCACGCGCACTTGCACCTCACGCACTGTTCTAGGGCCGTCTGTTTCTAGGTGTCTCATAAATTACGTAACTGTTATCGCAGATTTTTTTTTCTAATTATCAGATTTACACGGTATGGGCACCCTAGTTCGTCTGCTTTCAAAAGCCTTACGTCCGATTCACGGACCACGGCTGAGCTTAGCGGAACTAAGTGCAGATTTGATTTAAAAACAACCAATCAGAAATAATAATGTCAAAGGGTAGGCCCTTTGACATTATTATTTCTGATTGGTTATTGGATCTCCTGTATAGCTGAACCACTAAGTTTGAGGAGAGACTTCTGCTATCTTTGCATCTTCTATCGCTTGTATAACGGGTTTTGCTCTGAAGAACTTGATATAATGCTAGCTTCTAGCATCACACCGCCCGACAGCGTCAGGGTTTTTAACCTCACACCGCCGCCGCCATTGTCTCATACAGTTCGGTTCCTAAGATGTTTCCTTCTGAGGACACTTAGACAGTGGAACGAACTCCTTGCCAAGGTTTTCCTGATGAGCTATAACATTCAGTTCTTGCTGTTCAGCTCTGGCTCGCATTGCACGGCTTTTACCGAGATGGTGGAAGTGCCTGCGTACTCCAGGAACTTTTTAGGCCTCGGCGCTTTGTTGGGGGGTTGGTGAGAGGGGGCCCCGTTAGAGGCTAGCACTGGCGGCGGAGCAGTGCGGTAAACTATTGTGGATCCAGCTTCGCCGCCAAAGCATCAGGCAGCCCGTATGCTTGTTTCCCAATGTCGTCGTGAAATTTTAGCAAGACCAAAATTTGGTGGTGAGAATAATTTCTACTCAAGCGAACTAGAATTGTTTTCTCCTGTCGAAAGTTGCGCAAAAAACCATGTTTCCAGACACCATGTCCAAAACCTCAAGCTGTACTCTAGGCAACGATGGTTGCGCTCCCGCGCAGCCTTGCTTGTGTTTAGCGCGGTTCGATAACGGCCATCGCGGCAATTGACCGCATCCGCATTTGTGTCAAAGGACATAGCACGCGTCTTGGCGCACAACTCGCCCCAAGGTTACCTACACATCCGTAGGCAAGCTCGGTTGCTCATGTAGGATGTGGTTTATAGCTAGTTTCGTTGTTATAAATCTCAAACGCCTAGACCAAAATTGGTGCGACGACACGTCAAAATTGTGAAGCTTCGCGTCATGCTTCTAGAAAAGTAACTGCCCCGTACATCTACTTGTTAAATCTTTTACAAATTGCAAGTATGAATGACGACACTTACACAAATCTATTTTGCCAGGAATAGGAAAATTGCTTGTGTAAAGCCAGATTACACCATACTATACTTGGCCAAATTTCAAAATTTGAAGCTGCTGGTATTACAGCGAAACTTCTTCATCATACGAGAACATGTACTTCGAATAGATCAATATACAAAAAGATGCCATTGCCAGCCAATACATGAATAGTTACGACCTTCCGCGCCCATCCCGACATTGTACAACTCCACATTATGGCATGAATGAATATGCCTGAATAGGCTATGCGTCTCATTTTTCAGCATCGTTAACGGATGTGCTTCCTATTCAAAAGATTTTTTCTACACGTGGAATATTTATCTCGCGTAAAAACCTCGGTGCCCGTTACGTAAAAGCCTCTATGACTTGCTAATTTTGTTGAGGTAAAAAAGCTGTCACGGTGGATTCACTTTCAGAGACAATGTAAATCCCTGAATCTCTTCAGGATTTTCTCTGTATACTAAAATTCGCACTTCTTTTCTCGCCTCTAATCTGCACTGGAGTGTGAAATTAGAAACAAGTCTTTCGAATGAAATAGGGCACGGCAAAATAGGAACCCCTTTCGGAGATGATTCGGTTCAATTCACAAAGGCTCACTCGATGAACTCATTAGAGGCAACTCGTTTTTCACATTTGCACGTGTGTTTTCATTTTCGGAGTTCGGAAAATTTTCCACTAGACAGAGTATGAGTTGATCGCGCTGATCTTTATAAGCCCTTAAGTGCTTGATGGCGAACTACAAGGTGAGCGCTATTTGCGACGGCGACCATATATCTTGCTAGAGATCGTCTGACAGATCGTCTACAGCTAAGCCGAGGCTAAGGTCCTGGCTGGCTGACGCAAGTGGCGCGCTTCCCGCAGGATGTCGGGAATGAGAGCGTGTCCTCATAACTCTAGCTGTCGTGGGTGGCGATCGTCGAGACATTGTGTAACTCCTCGTCCTAATGATATCCTCATTATTCAGCGCGTCTAAACGCGACGGTCGCGAGCGCTGCGCTTTTTTCAAGCGGTTTAATTACAACGTCGAATGCGGCCGCCTCGTTAGTACTCGAAACAAAGACAAATTGTGCCGTCAACGCCGCCACTTTGTTGGCGTTATCAATTTTATTCGTTACTTTTTGTAAACTGGCCTACCTAACACTGTGATACAAATAAGTTAAGATGATGAATCTTTTTATCTTTTATATTTATGGTTGATATAATTCATTTCGTAAATAAGGTAATCTTAGTGTGAAAGTTTTCTCCTTAAAAGCTGTGAATAGGGTATAAGATTATAGCTTGGTGGAAAGTTTCCACTTTTAATTAACTAAGGTTGTTCAGTCTCGTTAAACAACGAGGTTGTCACGTTGCATTAGCTCTAAATTCTACTTGTAGGGGGCGAGGGAGGGTCCACGGCTTTGCAGGATTACGAAGTTTATTTAATACGCCTTCCACGTAATAATTGTGATTCATGCGGGCCCTCTAGACGATCTGAAATTGCGTCTATTTGAGAATTTCGACCGAGTCGTGAATATTTATCTCAAGACCTACCTACTGGAACTCGCTGGAACGTTCTGACCATCACTTCATTATAACACCTCTCGAGGAGAGCACGTTACGTAACAGGCGATTCTTTTAACGCTTCTTCTTCAGTTTTCATTACTTAACTTAGTGACCTCGCATAATTTAAACTTCTTGCAGACACCGGAAAGTATCCGTGAATTATGTACAGGTGATATGTTGCCATAGTTGGATTTTTATGTAGTTTGACTTAGTTGAATTGATTTTGTTACCCAATCTCGATTTAACTCAAAATAGTAGCATGCTACTATGCCGAGCCATCAATCAGGCTTTTCCATTTTGTGCAGATTGTTAAAGTAGAAAAGTCGTATCGAAATAAATTTCCTACTTTATAAAGTAGGTGAACCGCATCGGCCAAGTACTAAGGCACGTTGTTTATTACGTAACCAGCCCAGTTTCAGCGTAGCAGAGACCTGTAAAATTTGCGGCTATATGGAACTCGAAGAGGTAGCGACAGAATACGTTGCGTGTGCGAGTCTCGCCAAGATAAGCCCCTAACGACAACGAATATTTTGCAAAGGTTACAAGGCCGCTGCGAAGGAAATTGGCCCGTATCTATTTAGGTACATAGAGTAGGTATAGTGCTACGAGTGGGGTCGACGTAGATACTAATCTAGATATTCAATATGTAGCGCTGGCGGTTTCTACGGTGCCGAGGTACGCGGAATAACGCAGTTTGAGTAGTGAAATGAGCACCATGCGTTTCAATTTATTCCCAGAACTATTACACTTGCGACTGAGATTCTTTCCCCTCTTTATCGCGACACAAAAGAAGTGTTCTTCCCTTTAAAGGTATGCAAACCAACGCTACTATTATGCATTCATGGACTATTTTACATTTCTTTTAAAGCAAAGGGGTCGCTACTTTATAACCATCAGATCAGACCACGATCGCTCTCGCGCAAAAACCATGTTCATTAAATTAACATGGAGTGCTTTTAAAATAAAGGTATAATATGTTGATGGAAAGTAAACTAATAGGTATTTCCGCGGTGATGTACGGCACGCGATGTTCTCCACACCTGCCCATTTTCATTTAACACGTATTGATTTTCAATTACTGAATGCCGAGAACTCCCTATATTGGAGTTCGGTATTCGAGGTACCCGAAATTCGCACGAGGAAAATTTCCATGTCATTTAATTAAGTAGCTAGCTAATGTATCGATCGATATCACAATCGAATCAAGAACCAAAAGATTTTAATAGTGAAATTGTTTTGAATGCTCACGACTTTAACCCTAACGGGGTGTTGACTGGTGACTACCATTTTCATTATGATGAACAATCAGAACCCCACACTTCGCCGATCTAATTTCAACCCAACGTGGTAAAGAGGAAGATAACAGTAATCCAGGTTCCTTGGGTTTTTATCTGTTTTATTTCACCGGAAAGGTAGCTGTAAGTTCTAGATTGAACACACGAAGGATTTTCCAAACACAGAGAGCGTAAACCCCTGAGCCACCTCGCTCACAGCTTTGTGAATTCTGAATATGTTGGTTTGCAACTATTTTAAGGCTTAATCAGGCTTGCCTTCAAACCAAACGGTTTTTTTAAGGGTTTGATTGCTTGTATTTCCTAAATAAGGAGTAATTAGTCTTAAAGCACTTCTTTCTTTCTTTCTTTCTTTCTTATGCCATTACCAAAGTGATTTTATGGCTCTTATTTAGATTGGAATTAATATCGTTGTTAGTCGTCTCTTGTCATTGAATAACATATATTTTTTTCATATCTTCTCAGCCTATTCGGCTATAAATATCCACTTTTTAGTGATTTATTTTCTGATCTTCAACTCAAATGCTTTACGGATTCGTAGGCAAAGTATTTCAAGCTAATTTTGAAAACCGGTTGATTTTTGAAATAGTTGTAAGGTGTTCAACGTTTCCAATCCAACATGGATGGTACCAGATGCCCCTGCAGAGGACGGGTGATAGCAATTGGCCTATAGGACTTTGGATTTAGGTGGCTGTCGTTGCCTAGTTTCCGCAAAAATTCGTCAGCCTAAGCGTCCTAAGAAGGAAACAGAATATTTTGCACTTTTTGTATTACGATGAAATAATGTCCTCACTGTGAAATATTATTGTTCAACTGCTGATAAATCTTTTCTTCCCATTACCAAAGGCCCATTGGCTGTTTGATCAAGCATACATTTAAAGCAGTAAATGGCCACTTCAGAGGTGTTAGCTTCGTGACACATTACCATCACGATTCGTAACGACATTAACGATAACGCCCAGGCACCCAATAAGATTGTGTTTAAAACTAATGGCGTACAAAACGAGCAGCGCGCTTTTTCTGGGTCATTAAGCGACGTGACTGCCTGAGGGTCGTAATCTCTCAATCTTTTGAATCGTGTGACAGATTAATATTTACTTAAAGTGGTCCTTCGAAACTGATGGTCTTCTGCTTCTTCCGATTCAGTAGCTTCGAATGAAACTCGGCCAAACTTGGCGACCTCGGCTGCATAATTCGTCAGATCGTCATCATATCCAGATCCGCCCTTGTGCAGGTCTAATTGGGTACAGAAGGCAATCTAGCGTCTAGACTAGTGGTCCATGGTCTGAGGGTCCTCACCACAGTCACACGCGCCGTGCTTAATCTTTCAACCCGACTAGGTTTCCTCTAGGTTCCCAAGTATAATTTATCTGTTGATATGATCTAAATATTATAATGTATCTGATTTCTATCACATCTCGTGATAAGGAACCCACTTCATCCCATTCACACCGAATTCTTCATTTCGGCCACTTAAATGAGCATCACTTGAGAACCTTTAAGACAGCTCACGTTTTACTGAAAGGCTATCGGCCGCTATGGTCGATTGAAGATAATGGCTCATATAATAAATCATTAACTTACTTTGACTATGAATGCGGTTATTGCGAAAAAAATAAAAAAACATTGTGTTCCTGTATTTTTTAGCTGTTTGGTGCATACAGCATCAATACACTAATTTTGTACTGTAATTAGTTATAAACAAAACAAGGAACATTAACTAAGAACTCGTAACCTGTACCTCTTCTGAAAGTCAGATGAAAAGTGTGAACAACTTCTGATTGAAACCAAACTGATTAAAGTTCATTCTCTAAATAAATAAGTAAAAGAAACAAAAGTTTTCCGTCTAAAATATTAAAGTAACTATTTTTTAGCTTCATAAGTCCTGGTTATCGTCCATTCTTTCTCTAAATTATTCAAGTCGCATGCTTACGTGCTTTACGAAGGGAGCTAACATGTCTCCTACTTTTACAAGTAGTACAGCAATAAAGACTTTGTTGCGTAGACTTTAGTACCTTGGGTTAAGAATAAAAATGCTTATGAATTAGCCGAACCATGCGACTGGTGAGTCATTGAAATAGCCCCTACTAAACCCTTCCGTAAAGATAGTGATTTTTATTACCGACCAGGCAAGCAGTGCCTTTAAAAAATACGGTCAAATGACTTTTGTCTCTACCCATTTATGTTGACACTTACTAAATTGTAGAATAAAACACTAGGGGCAAATGTTGTTTCTATAGACTCTGACTTCAAAAATTTGGTCATGTCATGTCATAGGCTCATGATTACGAGTATTCTAGTATGTCCGAGGCAACCTGACTGTTGCCGTCAAGGTAAAAAGTCTCTTCGTACAGAATATTTGAAGTTAGCGTGGCAGGTGGCTAGCCTATCACGTCTACCACAAGTCACACTACTCAGCCTACCACAAGGCCACCCTAAGGGTTGTGCCCGTTGCTTCAACCAGCGGTGCAGCGGGTTTGCATCGCTGCGCCTTGACGTCACCTCGTCCGCCCATAAGCCGCCACCTGACCGGCATCAGTGTGCACTAGCATGGAACGTAGCTGGCAGAAGATGGTTGAGAAGTCCAACGCACTGTCAAACCCACCTTCTACCGGCACTAAGCCCTCTAGGACATATCAGAATGAGGATTTATGGGGATCACTGGGTGGACCTTCCATCTGCGCAACAGGCGATGTCATGTCATGGCATCCACTATGGCGAGGGTACCTGTAGTGTGTGTGTGGGACCTGTTTTCCTCAAGCGGATGCATTCAGTGCTTATTCTTACAGTGACTACCTTTATCATTCTTACGATCATTCATCCGTAGGGAAAATCTTCCAATGCTACCCAGTACGTCTACTGGGTATCATTGGCATTTTTTCTCTCTTTCCCTTACCCAAGCAAGTGAGTGCCAAATTGAACCACCCGCTTGTTAAAATGTTATGAAAAAATATCTTATTGGTGAATGGTATGTTGATTTAATTGCAATAATATTTGTATTAATATTATTACTTAGATAGCAAACTATCCACCGTTCTGTTACTGTTTTGGCGATATGACAAGCAACATTATTATTTTCTTTATGTGCTAACATGAAGGATTTATTTGTGGCAGTGTTTTCCTAGTGATAACCTCCACATATCTTCCAAGAAAGTCACACGGACTGAAATATTTTATGTAAGTTCTACGAGTACATTGCGCGATGTGACCGATGCATCTTCTTCGGTGACTAAGATTAAATAAATCACGGTAATTTTTGTTGAAGCTAAAATTCTTTTTTAAGTCAAATTCTCACCTTGAAAATAAATTCTCGCCTTAGACCGTCCGGCCAGTACGTTTCAGTGCCCATCTCTAAAAATTATAAAAAATAATTGCTGTTCTTTATTCTCGCTAAAACTCAGGAACGGCTGAACCGATTTGGCTAATTTTACAACATAAGAAAATGCTAAATGAAAAATAACAATTTAGTTTTCCTTAGAAACCATTTCTACCTGTCAATGATTGACAATAGAACAACGTCTTCCGAGACAGCTAGTTTGCAATAAAATTAGTAAAGGGAGGTAAAGCATATTCACACTATTACAGATCCAGTCCAACTTATCCGATATCCGACTGGCTGCGCACGGATTCCATGGAACTAACTAGAAAATTCATGCTTTACTTCCTGTGTTCTCGCTTCAAAATCCTTCACCCTTGATATATACCGCGCACATAGTTCCGTACCTAGTGTCGAAAGTAGAATCTCGTGACGCCCCGTAATCCATCAGAGTGCTTGGAGCTATGGAAACTCCCAACGGGAAAAACTGTCATGTTTAAATGATCAGGCCCGTGCCATCGGTCGTCACTCATTTTGACTTGCTTTGAAAATCCGGGATTCGATCTTGCGGCTTAGGGTATTGGTCTAGCTAGACTGTGTTATATTTTTGGTGTATTTTTAACTATAAGTCAGCGTTATTCAAGAGCTTTGTCCAAAAAAATATGTAGCTAACTATGAGAAAGTGTTTTGTTCAAATGAAAAATAGGTAACACGATGAACAGATCCTCTTTCGCACCCTCTAGCTCCCACATTTTTCTTCAGTATCGGATATTTGCCTTCACTTTGTAATATGACGAACCGGCCTTCGCCTGCCCTCCCAGCTTGCCTCTGTATAGAATTACGACGATAAAAGTCTTGCTGAGAAATATCTCGAAGGCTTTCCATTCCCTTTGAGCGAACTAATAGCGGAGGAATGATCGTATCGATTTGTGCTCAAGGATAACAGCGGGAAAGAGATGGATGATAATGACGTCACTTTCCTCTGTTGGTGAGTAGAACATTAACTCATTGATATTTTATAGCCTAAATATGCTACGTTTGTAGTAATTGATCGTAAATTGTCATCGCAGTGTACACAGGGTGATTTTTTTATTGGGCGAAAAAGGTCACTCCCATAAAAGAGGTCTCAGGACCATTTCGATACATGGAATAAAATAAAGTTGTATTCCGTGTATGTCTCTCAGTTTAGTTTTGAATTTTGTTCTTCCTGGATGGATGCTAGTATGGGATTCTTGGTAAACTGCGCCCGTGAGAAGGTTGCCTGATTTGATTCTGCGTTTCGTCATCTCACGAATGGTTCAACGTATCTGGTAACGCAGCGCAAGGCTGAATCTGAACTGAACTGAATTATAATGTCCGTGTGTCCACTCAGTTGGTCCCACTGAAAATCAGCTCCGGGCCTATCAGGTCCAGGCATTAGCTGAGTGGGGTCCATTTAATTTTGGACATCGTGACACACTGCTGCCTGCCGTGCTATTCCGGCGGTGCACATCGCATGTGCGAGCATCGATGTTGAAATGAGATTACCTCAATCATCAATACGCTTGACTTTGAATTAGTATTTTCTCTCATTTTGTATGTAAATAATCAAAAAGTGTTTTTTGGCTTAGTTCTTTTCTCTCAAACGACGACGGTGGCGAAGGAATGGATTTTTAAAGTTACCTCGCACAAGCGAAGTGAGTTTTGGCGACCACCGGAATAGCATAGCTGGTGGAAATTATCTTTCTTTCTATGATAACTAATAGTCATCGTCACTGGACACACACCTTATATTCACTAGTTTTATACTGGATGTGACTCGTTTTAACCTTAGTTTGACCTACTTCTGTGTTCAAACTGATGGCTAAGATTTTTACGGCTTCCATGTCCTTTTAACTAATTAGCGACCAACATTTATATAGAGATATTAACCTTAAAATTATACATTTTCACGTAAGTGGAATAATGAACATGCAGTTAAGTTTTATTCTATTTACTCTAAAATCCGTTCTTTTAATTAGTCGGAACCTTTAAAGAATATAATGATACCAACTCTGAGAAGAAAACACTTGACTCTGGAAAATTATCGGCCAATAATGGAGGGTAGACTGTTACAGTTCATGGCAAAAAAAAAAATGGTGTGGAAGTGGTCCTGAGTGGTACAGACGCCCAGCTGCGGCTCAGGTTAGCTATCTATCAAGAAATTTTTAATCACTACGCCAAAGTTAAGATCTTCAAGACCGATTGAAGAAAATAATACAGACCATATGCTTGGTTAATGCCTCCTGTGACATAGGTACTTGAGTCTCATTTCAGAACATATTGTTTCTCCTGCCTGCAATATCTAGGAAAGCGCACTTACCTCTTCCTTATCTCAAGGTGCAACGACGAAACTTAGTCTCGTTTAATGCGCCAAAAATCACACAAATAAACCAATTATGGGTTTCATTTAGCACTGAAAACTTGTGTCCAATAGGTCATTTTTGCAATGTCATAGATTATTGCTCAAAGCAATATCTCCCTGACAAATCACAATAGGAGATAAACGGAAAGCGGGGAAAAAAAAGTGAATACGACATGACGTAAACAACCGCCACAGAAAAAACATTAAGAAATTGCTAAATGTTTTCGTATTTAGGTTTTGAGTTTGCCTTCCGGGTTAATATGGGGGGGGTTTATATAAAAGTACTCAAGATTTTCGGCGTCTTAACGTCCCTGGCTCTTATCGATGCCATTAAATGCAGCACGAACTTTCAGTGGTCAAATGAACCCATTTAGGTCGGAAGTGATAAAATCTAAAGACAATCTTTTCTTCAATGGGCTGTTCTGGGGTAAACAAGGGTCATTACAATGCAAATGGCTAATGTTAAAGAACTAGAGTCATGCATTTTAATGCTTTTGGACTGGTCAGGTCCAGAAAATTTGATACGCTTAGAAGGGTCTGATCTGACTATGGAGATACATTGTGCGTTGTCTGAAAATGTTTTTTCGAAGTAATATTACTGAACTAACACTATGAGCATCATTCAACTGGATAGTTTCAAATGTATGAAACATGTATCAACTGAAACGTGGACTTTCAATGTTAATTAAAAAACGAATCGACCATGGTTTCCGTTCGAGCACCTGGAAAAAACCGTCCAAGACTTGATAGCGGATGAACTTTTCTTTCCACCACTTTGAGCAAGATCTGCAGATTATCCCTGCTGCTTACTGTAGCATGAATGGTAATTATATCCTCGCCTTGATCATTTTCGGATCTACAATTCTCAGAGACATGGCCAATAGACCCGCGGGTAGTCCAGTCTACATACTGCTTGTGAGGTAAGAAACTGATTTATATAATCAAATTTCGAAAAAATTATTCTAACAACCAGGCACATAAATAAATGTTGGTCCTGTCTGTGGTCCCAACAAAAACCTCTATCGCACCATATTTTTTCATCCCGAGGAAAATCCCAAGGCACAGCCACCATTGTGGATTAGGCTTATAGCAAAAGGTGCTCCATTCCAATAAGCCCGCAGTAGTCACGACAGTAAACTACCGTAGTTAGTTGCCTAAAGATTTTCGCCACAGTTGAAACTAGCTCACCTCGAGGCACGGAAAGTTTTTCCCGGGGCAGTTAAGTGCATTGCTCGCTAAGGGGGTCGCCGATCGATCCGACAGGTCGCCGGGCCCGCCGGGTACCCCCATAAGCCGGCTGCACTGGCGCCAAATGATAACTGTTTCTGTTGTAAGCAGTTTTACGTAACAGGGCGTACATAGGAATAATGTTTGACGAAACATTTTATGAAAATTGCTTCAAACAGAGCAAAAGATAGAGACACAGTTTGCAATCTTGGAACTACTGAGTCAAACTGCTTTAAAAGCATTTGAGGAGACATAACTCCGCTGAGCATAGCAGGCTTTCGGCTTTCCAATTTATCCATGATGTACTCTTGAAAAGTGTAGTATGGAAAGTAACAAGTATGTAGCTAGAGTTCTGAGTCTATTTTCCTGATGCAGTAGGTGTAGACCGGAGGTGATGAATAAGTACAACTTTTCTTTTAAATACAGTATACATACTTGTACATTGATACTGATATGAATCGTATCAATCCTCTAAAATTTTGATTTATGACGGGGTGCTCATATTTGACGGACCAATTACTGTGTCTCGATACTTTCATTGAAGTGACTTCTCATCAGGGGTAGTGAATTGATGGTGGTTAGTCACGATTCAGCTGTCGCATTTCTCTCCATTCGTTGCTCTTTTTACCCTTTGTAAATTGGTGCACCGATGACAAATCGATACCAATTCCAGTAAAGCTTTTACTGATTCACAAATAGTCCGTTGTGAGTTGAATCGCGTCCAAATTTTCTGATGGTATTTTAATTAATTTATGACAGCAAATATTGGATAGTGCGTACTATAATACTAAGACTATCAAACTAAGCAACGTTTGCTAAGCTATTCTCAATAACAGCATTAATGGTTCTGCTCTCGACTACAATGTTCCTAGCTATTTGCAATATGTGCTTTGGGGCGGAAAAGTCTTTTAAAGCTTTTAAGGTTTACTCTGAGTGATATTTTATGAAAGTAATACAAAGTAAAACTAAATCTCTAAAAGATTTGATTCATCTCATAAGAAATAAGAAAAGGCCCTGCTTAGAGCAGGGCCTTTTCTTATTTTGCGCTTGTCTTTATTAAACAGTTTCGAAAATATATGTTAAGTTACACTTTCGGATTCAGAACAAGCCTATGGTTGATGAAAAAGCACTAAAACGTCGCCACTACGTATTTATAGACCTAACAATTTGTGCTGTTTAGGTACGAGCAGTGTTGCCAATTGCTGTCTAAAATAGTCTAAAGAAACGCGGTAAATAGCCCACCAAAATGTATTTACCAGTCATTTGTACGAAACATATTTTACTTGATTTCGTTATAGATTAATTTCCACTTTAAATGTTGAATCATCGTTAAAATTGAATTGAAAATTTAATCGTGTTTGTTGCCGTGTATATTATGGGTTATAAACAACACATCGTTACTAGAATTTTAAAAATCACCGGATTTTTTGATGTTTTACGCCTAGGCACATTAAAACAAAATTCATAATTGAAATATTTTAATATACACTAGGTCTAAAGCTCACTATTCTGGCAACATTAAACACGAGCGATCGTCGACAAAACGGCAGGCGCTGCGCCACCGTGTGTGCTAACGCGGTCGTGTTCTATTGCAGTAGCGCATACAACGTCACTGCGCGTGACCCCAAGCTTGATTTACTGCAAATCGACTATGTTACGACGGCACGTGGCACGAACTTCTCCCGTTTTACTTGATCCAAAATATTTCCGGAATTACTCGATTTTCCTTGGATATATTCTCGTGTTGCTGGAGTAACATCTTTTTAGCTATCAGAATCAACATCAGCATCATCATCTCCAGTTTTTTCAGTAAATATCTTGTTCCTCGTAGTTTAGCATTGGCAGAACATTATGTTGTAATAAACAATATGTACTTTCTACTTGTTAAATTATGAGAACAACTTTATGAAGGTATTCTATTTTGTATATCACGCTCGTGAAATATGAATTCCATTTTATACACATTGCGTATTTTTATATTACTCAGAAGACCTGTTACGTAAGTTTCGGCGATACATCATCCTAAATTTAGCCAGGGTTCGTGTCTTTGTAGGGATATGTAGATCTAAAGATATAAACGAAAGTTTTTAACCAACGCTAAAGCTTTATCTAGATTACGTAACATTTACTGATGAACGAATGTTGAAAACTGGATAAATTTTAAAGTACTTCATGAAACCATTGTAAAATCTCCGTAACATGTGGTGTATAATTCCGAATTTCCCTCCTCGTTACTTCAATCAATTATGAATGATTCATAGTTCTAAATAAATTTGACTATTTAAAACATAAGCTGACAACCAAAATGAAACTCTACTCAACATTTAAGCCGCAATAATATGAAGATTTTCTCAAGCTTTTCGGTAAAAGCCCTCATCAAAGTGATGTCAATATTCATTAATTCAATTCGAGCGCTCGAATGCCCTTATGAACGTCAAACCTAATTATACCCCGACAGAGTATGAGAGCCTTTCCATTTTTACAAACATCGGCCTGGCAGAAGCGGGAGATAATTAGATTTTACATCGAACAAAGTTTTAATCAGAATCTCATTTAGTATTTCCAACTTTATTAAAGTAACAGCCCTATGTGACACATTTAGAATAGATAACGCCCACTGCTTATTGAATAGCTAACTATTAATGAAATTGATAATGGAAAGTTGGAATGAAAACTATCAACATTAGGAACTTATCATCTTCTTCTGGCGAATTCTTCTTTTCATGAATTTCATCTCCTATATTTAGTTCTGTACATTTTCTGAATTTTAAAGGTCAAATTAAACTGTACCAGTGCTCAAGGAAAAGTTTTCAGATACCCTACTAAGGCAAGTAGGTGCAGTCGTGGAATATTTATAGTCCATTGCAATTGGTAGGTAACTTCACGTCGGTGGAAATTTTAAAAGGTCAGAGGTCGTGGCATATACTAAAATAGCTTTTGCTGAATGGCGTCTTTATTGAAGAGATCTTATTATTGCATCATCGATGGTGGGATGTTTTAATTAAGACTTTGTCCATAGCTTAACATCCCGTTGCTAGTCGAGGGGCGAAATCAATTAAGTCCCCGAAGGTCAGTTTACTTTCGAGATTAATTTCGTCGAGGGTGTGCCGACGTCACATAATGTACTTTCATCCTGTCGGTCTGTTTGCACTGGTTTTTATATTTCTTGTGATAGATAGTACCTATACCCTTGGCATGTTTTCGATGCCCAGTGTCTATGGGTAATTTGGTTCAAATAACCTCGTTTTGTTAAAATCCTGTGTTATATCGTACCAGTCTTGATACCAACAATATAACGAGTTATGACAATCAACGATTGTAGTCTGATAGTTGAAATGAATATTGCTTTGTCGAATAGAATATAAGATTATAGAATACTAGAGAAATTACCCGTAAAAGTACCTTCTTAAAAGTAATCACGAAATCAAGTTCATATTGATTCTTTCACGCTGACCGTCGGAGGCTACAGTAAAATAATATTAACTAAGAATTATAGCGCTTCAGCTGATTCAGTTGTTCTGCTGTCAGAATAAATTATAACACGACTCTTCCTAAATATACCCGATTTTTAAAACAGCACATTCTCAAATTTGAAAATGACAGTACCCATCTTTTCACAGTAGATAACTTCGGTCATTTTTGTTAATTATACAGAAAATAACAATAGTTGCTCAGTAAGCCTGCTGTCAGTAGACCTTGTCTGTTAGTTAGAGGATTTAATTTGAAAACTTGATTTCAATGGAGGCTCCGTGCTTTGAAAAGCCAGTTAAGCTGTCGGTTTGCTCTGCTATCCCTAGATAGCTGTCGTAAAATTAGCTTTGCCTAAAGCCTGAATGCCCCAGCTTGTAAGACTAAGACCAAGTGTACAAATTAGTAGTTACCAAGGAAGAGGAATGTCAGAAAAACAACGCTTTGGACTCTTGTAGACTTGTAGACTTCAACAAGACACTTGTCTTAAGTCGTAGGTAAATGTGTTTCGCTCAATTGAGTATTGTATCAAAGTTCTGAAGCAAATCTTGTTAGTTTATTTTATGAATCCGAACCCTCGCTTTTGTTCTTATAGAAATGTTCACTGTTACAAACAACAAACTTCTCAACAATATGGACGGGAGACGAGAGGAAATGAAATTGTCTTCTGAGACAAAGCCTATATGCGGCAAAAATTTGATTCGCGAATGAACAATAGGAGCTTTTCTCTGATTCATTTGTTTTCTTGCAAGTAGCCATTCCTTATTAGATTACAAGGGTTCGAGAATGTGGAAGGTCTCTGTTACGTACCTCGACAGACGCGCTTCGAGTTTCATTTTCGTTTTTTTTATATTACGGTGTGGGCTCAGTGATTTACTTATCAAAATGTTGTAGACGAAATGACAATTTACATGTAAATGAAGCCTGTTACTACGCACAGTAACTAATTTTAGACCGTCGCGACGTTACGATAGAAAAAAATACTATATCTTTAAAAAAAAGTATCGTTTACTTTTCGAATACCAAAACACATGTTTAAATCAGAAAATGTTCAGTTTAAGCAGTTAATGGTCTATGTCGATTCTTCTACAAAAAAAATACAGACCTAGTATATTTTTACACACCCCGCGCACAGCATAGCGCTCACGGTCAGACTGTTGCTGTTGAGTTGTTTATTGCCCGACAATAAGCACAGAAGGTCACAGGGGCGGCAGGTTGCGTGATACTATTCCAAATCTAACGTTACCGGCGTTAGTTTAGGCAAAAAGCGGCCTTGAATTATGAAGGAGATCCTTCTGCTTCTTGGGTTCGTGCGTGTTTGTCATTGACACACTTAGAGAAAAGAAAGTAATTTCGCAATTTGTTACAAATAGGCACAGTTAAATACAATTTCATACTTTGCTTCTTCGAATCTGGTGTTCTTACGCAGACTTGACGTTGTATCCCGTTATTGTATCTGTAATCCGGTTAGAAACGACTAAGTGGAAATGTACTATCTGCTTCTATGTCAACATAATTACTAGCTTCAGGACAGGGCTTTACAAACCTCAAAACATTTCCAATTTGGCCATTATTTTCTCTCAATAATTATTTACTATGTTTTGCGCCTTCTGCCCTGGTCCCTAACCTGTAAGTGAAATTAATGACTAAGTAGACTCTGTAATTCAAAATCAATAAAATCATCCTTATGTGTATAGTAACAAGATAAAGTATATTTTCCAACTAAATACATTAGGCTTACGACTTACAGATGATGTAAAGGAATACAAAGGAAAACTCTTATGCAAGCTTAATTTTGTTATTCGCTGATTTCGCTAACGGTAATTAATTTGAACCTAACGTGATAGGTGACAAGCCAATGGCATGGGTATATTGAGTACAATAATATTTATGTAGGTGTTATAGCAAACGATTTACATACATGTTTCTCACGGATGCAGGTGACATGAAAATAAAAACGTGATAAACACAAATTAAAGATTAATAAAACCCTCAACACAAGTTTTTACGAGCAATGAGTTGCAAGATCCAAAGAGATTTTCTTGAATCAAGGCTCTAAACATCATATCTTGTCACCTTTCGAAGCAAGAAAGATAAAAGCATAGTTAGCGTATACGTTTGGTAGTTAAAATACAATAGACAGATAAATACACACACACGTTAAACTTGTAACCTTCTGTTTGCGTCGTGGACTCGGGGTTTAAAAATGTAAAGGAGCTTAGTTCCTACAGAAGTCGGGTTTGTGATTTTTGTGTGTCGTCAAACAATATTTTATAGTGCTCGTGCAATTTTGAACCAGTATTTACACAGATCTCTTATTCAGTCGGTACAATTGTTTAAACTCTGTAGTTTTTCATTCAAATTTCTAATCCACAAAATTGTTCATAACTTCTACTTAATTGCAATCAGAAAAGAAGAGGTTGGTTTCAGTGAACGATTTGAAGACGATGAAAGTCTTCTTGAGTTAACTATAAAATTGGGTCGAGGAGACAATAGAAGGAATACTCCAATCGATGTAAGAATATCGGGATTTCGCTACGGAAAGGAACAAAGATTCATGGAGAATGCCACTCTAATTGATAGATCAGCTCAGCACCCGGGAAGACTGTGTGTAAGTGAAGATTATCTACTGTTAATCCATCTTCACTTGCATGCAGTTTTCTCGGAATATAATACTAACTATTACAAAGAAGACACTGATTTTTCAAACTTTGCACTGATTTAAAAGGCTCGAGGAACTATATTTTGTTTTCATCTAAAATTTCAAAGCGAATATAATGTATTTCATTTAAAATATCGCTATTCCTACCCTTACTTGTTCTCAATAAAGGTTGAAAACAGAAGCTAAGTAATTTCATTAATAAGTAGAGCAAGAGCCCGGTATGTGCCGTTCATAAATGTTGACGAATAGAGATATAAATATTGTTCTTCGGAGGTTTTGTTTATAGTAGGCACAAATTTCCCACAGAATGAGAACAAACTTGCGCTCTTTACATCGTTCACCTTTGTTTTTCTCTAACATTTTCCGGAGTTTTTCGGTAGCGTTACATAATTCAGTAGCTTCCTTTTCCTTCGGCTAAAAACGGTACTATTCTGCTGTTTTTCAAGTTATATGTTACATAAGAAGTCACACAGAAGTAAAGGGTTCTTTTGCCTCAAGCACTTTATTCAACCTACTCTTGATTGTTCCTGAAACTTAACGTTTAAGTTCAATTATTGTCGGCCTGGCATCCGTTTAAAGTTTAATAAGCCTTTCGGTCTTTAATATTACAAGGTGGACTTTTATTATTTGCCACAGGGTTAATATAGTGCAACTTTGTGCCAAAAACAGAATTGCCAACAGTAATAAAATTTGCAATTGCATTTTTAATCCGTGCATTACCCTGTCATTTCTCCAGGCTCATTTTTATGATTTCTGCCGTCGCTGTCGCGAACGCTAGCTTTAACGGCTTCGCGTAATGTTTCTTTATGGAAGTTGAAAATTGCCTGGTCGTATTTTACTTAGAACATATTGTTGCCCGTTCAAATCAATTTAGCTAGGTAGATGTGTCTGAAGCAAGATGGCGGCTGATATCTGAACAGTGGAGCGCTTAGAGCTTTTCCTCGTACATTGGCCCTGATATACTCGTAGCATGAAATGCCCGCCGTCGTCGTATTGATTAGACAGGACTGCTGAATGTTACATAACTACGGAGCGCGACGCGCTCGCAGAT
Source organism: Udea ferrugalis (assembly GCA_950022985.1). Lineage (NCBI taxonomy): Eukaryota > Metazoa > Arthropoda > Insecta > Lepidoptera > Crambidae > Udea > Udea ferrugalis. The sequence continues at coordinate 9,170,419 of OX465533.1, forward strand.
TCGTAGACTGCAAGACTAGGCACCGTCTACAACTGTGCTCCAGCGAAACCGGCTCTACAGTATCGGAAACGAATTGACTTAACAATTCCTATTTCCAGTATCTTTAGACTCGCATTTATCAGACTGGTTTTTAGATTTATGGAAAGCAAACTAAGGAAGAAAATGCAAATTGTACACAAAAACTTAGACGTCTTCCAATCAAGATACGCTAGGAAGTTTCCGAAACTTTCGTCGTGTGTTATACAAGACGACTTGTGTTCTGACTTCTACCGCATTGAAATTAATACAGGCGTTCAGTTTGTACTTAATGGAATCAGGTGACCAGATAACATAACGTGGCGTTGGGTGACAACTAACAAGACGCTTGTCTTTCGCTAGTAATTTAACATGCTAAAGTAAATGCTTCTGTGAAACCAGACCCATCAAATAAATACCGCTAAACTTATTTTCATGTGTAGTATGTAGTGGATATGAAATGGATTTAAATTGAGTGAAACAAAGTCGTAAATGGAAATCCGGGAAATGACCGCATTTGAAATCAGATTTTATGTTTAGTTGGATTGAAAATGGCATCGTTAGTATTTTGCGTCAGAGATTTGAGATGAAGACTATAGCAATTCAGATTAGGTATATTGTGGTGGGAAGAACATGCGGCTTGTCTAGTTTATTCATATTGGATGTTATTTTTCTGTTTCTGATAAGGATCTATTTTATATTGATTCACAAGAAACTTAAATAGATTTAATCTGATCTATTCCATCAATCTTCTATCTGTACGAAAGGTAATTTCGCCTTAAATGTTTTTTTTTCTCAAAGACCAAGCTATTTTCTTCGTCCTATGTGTGCTAAATGAGTATGTAGCTACTGTTACACGACTACCTAAATTTTCTACGTACGAAAATACATATACGAGCGCTAGGAAACAACATGAACTTAATTATGTTTGCTTAAGGCAGTGTGAGATATAAGCCTCACTCTCGACGAGGTTGTCTCAACCTGGAATTCAACTTGTTTCAACAACAAAATACACTGAAGTTGGATCTGCATGATGAGGTTTTTAATTATTGCTTTGAGAGACGTAGTTTCTCGCAATTACTCGGAAATTAGTTATCGTGCTGTTTAAAGTTGTCGTTGCAGGCAACTTTGTTAATTATATGTGTTTGATAACTCCGCGGTTCGCTGTTTTTAGTTTTATTCATTTCTAACTTTCATCAAAATAATATGTTTAGATTTAGGGATTAGTCGCTATTACAGATCAACGGCATAGTCGTCCCTCCAGGGTCCCAAATCACATTCAGTCCCAATCTGACAGTAACAGATATTTCGTAACAAACTTTAACTTCGAAGTAGTATCTCGTATATCTGATACTGATTAATTTGCGTATGACTGGATCTTTAACTGCACAAGGTGAATTGTTCTATTGGGCGGAGTAGGCCAAAGCCTAAACGATGAGGAATATAGAAAAGCTCAAAGTAGTATTAAGGCCGATTTTGAAGATAGCTAAAACTGCGCACTCCTATTTTAAAAAAAAACTTCCTTTCTATTTCCGGTTTCGTTCGACGAGTCGTTACCGAATTCGGGTTCAATTTAATTAATTCTCTGAACAGTTCGTAACTGCAAGATCAACATCAGTGCCGATTAACGATAATGTCCAATTTTTCTCACATTTTCCTTGAATTGAAAATGAATTTTCTTTTGCGCGAACTTTTATAATTTGTTATGGGGGTTTGAAAATTTACTTACATTTTACTTTTTCCCTGTGGCTGTGTGTTTGCTAGTAATCTTACTAACATAATTATCTCCTGCTGGGCTAAGGCTTCAACCGCCATAATGATGGTTTATTTGCCAAAGGGCCTGTATTCCAAATAAACCAAAAGTCCACCCAAGAATTGAAACCAGAACTCCTGGCTTTATGGCTATTACCACTGGGCCTCCGAAGCACACAGTAATGATGACTTTTCGAGAGATTTTAATGAATGAGTAAATTTTTGTCCAGAATTAACTGCAGAGTGATTGGTGAAAACCAGTAACTGTATCTGAACTGAACCAATCAGATGCAGTTGCTCTTTCTTCACTAAGATCAGTAAAGGATCTGATGTGATGTTGCCGCGTTATCCTTTTATTTGTTAATTCTATTGTTAAAATTATTGGTCAGCTAAGTATCTCAATGGGCTATGTATAATGTGAAGAGCTTCGCTAGAGATGGGTGGTATTGGTAACAATAACCATTAAATATAGAAGAAAAATGCAGATTTATCTTGATGTACAAAACATTACTTATTGCATAGAAATAACAAACTGGCTAGTACGTCTATTTAAAATCTAGCACATGTAAAAAAAACACATTTTGTCCAGTTATAGGATGCGATATCACCCAACGTTATTCCTAAATCCAGTTATTGTTGTTAACCGTTATCTGCTGAACAATAGCTACCTCTGTATCATTGTTTGAACGCCTATGTTATCATCACTAAATATTTGTGTTATATACTTTATGTGTTTACAAAGCGTTGTAGAGTTTAAACATCAATTTCCATTTCCATGTTAATCATGGTCTATTGACACTCGTGACGCAGAATTGCATTAGTAGCTAAGTGCTTATGTGGTTCATACTGCCTATTACTTATTTTGTCCTGTTCTATCGGATGTAAGATTACGGGCTTCAACTTTCGGTACACATCCCACGTCCAATTTCTTACTAACTGGGTGTGTAATCATTCAGTTAAATGATAACATGACAAGAGTAATGTATGATGTAAAACGTGGTTCAAACTGCTCACTCCATAATTTTGGAGATATATTTACTAAATTGTGAGAAAAAGATGAAGTAAAAGAGTCCAATTAGGCAATAATGACCACTTTTGAGCCAAATAATTCATTAAGTAACTTAACGGAGAGCGGTGAATACCGAAATAGCACACTTGAATTTGTGCTCCAGCTTAACAAAATTATGTAATGCCTCCAAAGCATTCTCAACTATTTTCTCATTTAAAAACCGCTGGGAGCTCGGCAAAGCTCGAGGAAAAATTAAATCTGCAATTCTGCGAGGCAGCAAACCAGCTTCTCGCAAATCCCATTTGATTCGCCACCACGCTTGCCTTTGCTGCGCTCATTTGAGTTACTACGAACTGGTTCGCTCAAGTAGCATTGTAATGTGAGGTTATTGTATGTACGAGTACTTTGCGAATTTCATTCATGAGGGCACACCCACACGCAATTGTCCACCGTTCTCGGATTACGCCGTAATGAGGAAAGAGTACGTACTCAAACTGTCCACGAGGACGAATGAAGCCCCTTTGTTAATTAGCTGCGTAAATAGGATCCTGGCCGCGAACAAATTAACGTTATCTAGACGCCTTGCCTGATTTATTAGGGTTCCTGGTAGCCTTGGTCTGAAATACTGGAAAGATTTTTGCGGAAATCGTTGCTTCGGGTTCGTTATCAAAATATTGCATGGCCACCTTTTATGTAAGAGTGCATTGAACCAAAGCCGTTGGTGGCATCGGGAGCGGATGTAGCTCGGTGTGCTCAGAGACACCGGTGCGCATCGCTTCAACCGGCTCGCGCCGGCACCGGGCAGTCTCCGTCGAAGAATATTATTTATTGTACGACCGACTGTCCTCCGCTCTCCAAATGTACTTGCGAAACGAAATAAAACTCGGCGTCTGCAGCGTCTAGCGATATTTCGGGAAAATTTATGCTTTATTTTTACAAGAGGGCAGCAGATGCTGTGAAAGTAAATAATTTGTTTGATTCCTCTAATAACTTATGAGAAAATAGATGGTTTCCAGAAATAAAACATTGTATTCTTTAACGTTCTTTAATTCTTCTAGTGTCTTTCAGAGCTATCATTATTTTTGGCTCATTTCCATAAACTCAATATTTGTCATGAAAGTTAAATAACCGGTCAACGCTAAAGCGCCACCTTATGTAACCGGCACGCTTTGATTTCAGTCTACGTCATCCCCGGTAAACGCAATTTGAGCATGAGCGCTACACGTACTCTGACGGGCTTTTGATCCTTTCCAGTTTCGACTTAATTTATCCAGTCATCTGGCCTTTTTTTTCGAATAGCTCCCGTCGGGGTGTAGAGCGAGGCGTCGTCAGGCTTATAATTAAATTATGTGGAGCATGGCAATTCTCGCGTGCACTTAACGCTGGCTGATTCACGGTGGATTTACGTAACGCGAAATACCCCTGGAGCATGTTTAGCGGCACCCGTCTACCCGACCCTGTCTCCGTATTAGATCTTTGCGTCTTCGGAAGTGGTTAAGGTGAAGACGCATACGTTGATTAAAGGGATTAGTTGAATGTGATAAATTTCCTGAATATGAAAGAGGTTGTAATTAAAATTCCCTTTGTCAGAGCATTGTAATTAACTTTGAAATTGAAATAACCGTAGCTATACTGGATGTTGTTTTCAAAGCTTGCCAGTCTTGCCACAATTTGAGGAGAGATTCAGAATCACGCTTACATAAAATGGCATTTTAAATTTTGTTCTTTACTTTCTCCCAAAATGTCTTTTTTGTATGGAGATCCGACGTTAAAAACGCTGGCTCTTATCTCTTTACGAAGTGTTTTTTTTTTTGACATGATTAAAGCAACCTGTTCATTCACATGGTGTTTCTCTGAACCTTCTATGAAAATTTCCTAAGTTTTTCAAAAACAACAGTCTTTCTAATTTGCTATTTTCTAAGTGAATTACAAATCGACGTATTTACTAGTAGAGTCTTGTCAGTAACTGCTTTTTCTTTGAATTAGCTGATTTCTCTCAGTGGTGTTATCGAATTTGAAAGACTGAACTGTTGGCGCGATCAGTTTTTGATAAAACTATCTCTAACGTCGGAAAAAATAGCTTCATGCTGCCTGATAAGTCTAACTTAAGCAATATTATCTGAAGAACTGAAAATTGATATACTTTATCTTCTAACGTGCACTAATCAATTTGAAAAGAGCGTTCAACTTCAACCCGGTTTAATGTCGAGTACATGGCGACTGCGCTGTTTGACTGACTTATTACATAAGGAATAGTCGCGCGACTCCGATCCGGCCAGTTGTCTCTGAACGGGTAAGGAACTTACGACTATTTTTCGCTTTTCCCGCCTATCGTAAACTTTCTTCGTTGTAAACATGTGAATACGTGTCTTATGCTTTCGATGTGATGTCATTTGAGCCTATGCTGTTGTTGGTCTTAATAAACTACTCTCTATTTAAGTTAAAATCTGCTTAGGCAGACGGATTGTTCATAATCAAAAACTGTTTTTGATGAAAAATACGGTAAGACTTTATCAATACGGTGGAAAACGCGTATTTTTCGGCATTGTTTACGTCCAGTTTTAGTTTTGATATATTTTAGTTGTACGAGTGTGAGTCATTGTGTGGACGAACTTAATGGTTTCCTCCACTTCGTTGCCTGTCGTACATGTCACTTCGATCTTCGGTTACAAAGCTACCACAATCCGCTGCTTCTCACATTTCCGCCATAGGGCGAGCATAACCCGCACATTTGCGATTTCGATTGAAATACACTTTGATGTCTTAATCTATGTCTGCTTTATGTTTAATGCCACCAGCGCATAGTATATTGTAGGTTTTATTGGATTATTCTAAATGTGCGTAAGGTTTCGTATCTTATTACGTTCAAATTATGGGCTTCTGGTTTGGCGTTTAACGCAACTTGTACTCTCAAGATAACACCAAATGACTCTAATATTATTATGACAAGCTCGTGCACAATAAGCACAATGTATCGAGGATAGGTTCCATTCTCAGCCAAGACAAACATTCCTTAGACGAACATTTGTTTTTGTTGTGTCTTGTTGAATATTTAATTTATGTTTTATGTGTGTGAGTTGGTTCTTACGCCAATCAATGTAAAATAGGATGGTTTGGATAGCAAAGAAAGGTTAGGTTATTTTGTTTTATTTATTTTCAGATAGTTTATTAGTCCCAGCAAGTGTATTGTATTGTGCGATATACCAAAAACCAAGCTACGGCACGTCCATACATACGATTCTTGTACGTTTAGCTTTCATTGCTTTTCTATGGATTATATTCAGATCGAGGTTAATGTAATTTTTAGAATGTTTCTCCGAACTATAAATCTTATCTTCATGATTTCAATAAACTTCCTTCGTCTTCACCTTCAGTTTATATGAGAAGTGTATGAATCAACAGTAGTAATCCCATAGCAACGCACATGACGCGCAATGTTTATATTAATCTTAGTTTATCATACTATTTCATTGACTGAAATGTTTAGCGAAACGTCAGTGGCGATCTATACTGAGATTATTGCGAATATAAAAACATTTTAGTCTGCGTCTCTGAGATTTCCCAGTAGAAGACTTCGGAGTTGGTTCGACTTTTTTTTACAATTTCCGCCCCTAAGGCTACGGACTGATGTAATCGGATGTGAATTTCTGCGAGATATTCAGCTCGACTCTATCCATCTTCGATTTATGCTTTTATTTCTTATATTTAGATATTTTCCAAGTTAATACAAGTCGGAATACATTTCTTTCCATATTCTTGCGACCGACATAAAAAGTTGTGTCTTTTACCTCATTTTTTTACCCACCAATCGATGTAGACGTTTTTCTTTTCTAAACTTTGCTAAAGGTGCTAAAAACGTATATTGTTTTAAAAAAAACGCTATTGATTTTACCGATCTATCAAATTATCCACTTTACGTAAGTGCTCATTTATTAACGTATGAAGATAAAACCCAACACTTATACTCAGGGTGCCGTCGCCATACTTTTGCCTGCACAAAGGGGATTGCCCAAAAGTTCCACTATAGTTCGAAATAGAATTGTACATCTATTTCTTAAAAAAACAATTGATCGTTGTTTGAACCGTCTTGATTCACTAACAATGGAAGCAAATCTAGACCTTCGCCCATATTTTTATAGGCATTGTCTTTAAAATCAAAAATTATCTTTACTCTCTGCTAGGTTAACTTGGTATGACCTCGGCTCGACTCTGCTCTAGGTGGGGTAAAACGATTATCTTCCACTTTATTGCATTACGGATCCCGAGCATCCAAAATTCGCGTCTACCTCCATGTTAGCTCAGGTTTTCACTTCTGTCGCAGTTTTCGGTTATAACATTTTGCCATTTATTCATGTCTGTGGATTAACTTCGCTATAATTAGTTTTGAATGTTAGATTAACGAAGTTTAAGGGATATTACCGACGTCAGACCCTTTTGTGTAGGTACCTATCCAAAATGCCAATTGTATCTTGTATCTGTTCGTTATTTAGATCAGATCATTTCTGAATAGAAGGTGGCTTTTAAACAAGGGTCATGCTAATCAAAAATATAACATTTGTAATTAACTGAAAATACTACTCAATTAAAAATAAGACTAGCAAATATTTTCAATCCTGTAGAATGAACATAACATATTAAGTATGTTTTAGGTGAATTTTCTTTTAGAGTTCACTTATTGGCGCTTGCAAAATCAATTTCCCTACTAAATCTTCACAGAACTTGTATGAGGATGAGAGTTATAATGTTATCAATACCTTTCTCAATTTACCGTGAAATGGGATTTATCTTTAAGGATAATAACATTGTTCTTGGATATTGCCTGCAAAAAAGTCACATCGATGAAATTAGTAAGGTTGAGTTATTACTGTATGCCACAAACTCGCATTTGTAAGGAAATCTAATATTGAAATAGTGGCTTGGTGTGGTGGAGTAATATTGATTACTCATTTATCTTCTTTGAGGCGGTTAGAGGCGGTGGTTGGACCGTCGCGGCCTCGGAATGACATTCAACGAAGAACAAACATAGACGTAGAAATAACATAATAATACTTTAACTTTTCAACTGTTGTTTTTTATTCCTATTATGATTCTGATTTCAGAAATCTACTACTAGACACCACCCTAAATGCAACTTTTTTTTTTCTTATCATATTTCATCATCACATCGATTCAAAAAGAACACAAGACTGTAAGCACATAAAATCAGAATTAAAGACAAACCAATAATGAATTGAAAACGGCGAGTTACTACAAGTAGAGTCGAAAATAAAATAAGATGTTTTAGTGAAAAATTTAAATACTCACTTTGAGTGATGAAGATGAAAGAAGGTCATTTCAAAAATCCCCAAAAACCATTTCCCTGAAGACGAAGACTTATGAGTTGCTACTGTGTAAGCAATGTCGGTGATAGATTCCTCCGAGGGATCGCGATAATCTATCAAAACGCGGTCAGAATATCTCAGAATCTTTACATGTAGAAACTGCTAATATTTCTGTCGACGAATGTCTGTAATAAGCTTGTGAAACAGCAAATAGAAATGTGAACATCATGTTCTTTTTGTGGTGATTATGCGAGATTTATGTACGAATTCGGATCATCGTTATTTTATTAAACATATTTCTTTGTACAGCTATTTCGCGTTGTTAGAGACAAAAAGCTCAATCATAAATGTATGAAAACTCAAGAATATTGACCACGTATAGCTCCGGGACGTAAGAAAGCTCGAATAATACTTCAGAGCACCAAAACTGGACAGAGTAGCGACTGTGCGACGGAACTCCAGCTACCAGAGGCCAGTTGACTTTCTGGAGAAAAAAGAACCCTTCATGATGAACTCTTATTCTAAAAGCCGACTCACCGGGAATGGATCTTAATAAGTCTCTTTAGTTCCCAGAGAAATTTCGTCAAGACGACAAAGAGGCTCATATCGAATGGTTTCTTAATGATAATCATAGTAAAAAACCCGAATCATAAAAGACATTAAATTCAAAGAATCTAAACGTCTAACTAGAAAAAAATATCTAAATACAAACATGGATTATGTATAGCCAAGGGCTATGTTTATATTTCCTATTCCAAAATATACTTATGGCCGTTACGTGATAACAATGAAGAAGATGGAAAATATCAAACATAATAATATTCGTATTGCTGTTATATTATGATACTTGTGTGCGATCCTTTCTTCAAGCGTAACTTCTTTCTGGCGCAAAATCTCTCATACAAAAATGAGTAAATAATTCAACGATAATTTTAAAAATATAACGTGGTAGAGCGCAATAAAAGATGCGAGATACTGTTACATAGAGTAGTCGTTGATTTTTATTACTGTGTGGATTTCGTTCCTGCATTCGTTTAATGTTTTGTTCACTGGAATCTATTTTCCTGAAAGGTTTAGAAATTGTGGTTTTTGTTAGCTTTGTCGATGTCGTCGTCCACATCGGCATCTTGTGCATTACGAAAGATCAAATAATGCTTGCGTGATTTTCCCCTAAACTTATCTGAATAGCACCTGAATGTAAAAAATGATTCACTTCAGATTTCAAACGCATGAATTCTGAATCCATCCATTTTATTCATTTTGTTTTAGACACCGTAACACGGCTGTCTGATAGAATTGTTTTTATTTATTTTATGAGCTGTGAAGTCCTCAGTCAGTAAATTTATTCTTTCTTCTTCTTTCTCTTCTGATCTTACTTTTGCAAATGAACTCTCAACTTTAAATTATTGATCTGAACTTATCTTACCTTAGCCAGTTTCCTTTGTCAAAAAGTTGACAATGAGTTATGGAGTTGGGTAGCATTGGGCTCGTTTGATGTTAAGCGTCGTTATAGCTATGTTCGTTTACCTTCTGTTTCGATGCGGTACTTGTCGGACTATTTCGGATCATTCGGATTGCGGTCTAGGTGTTTCACCTAACAATAGATGCTATACTGAGCTTGTACCTATATCGCATCACGTAAGCGTATACTGGCAGTCTTTAGTACGAGTGCCGATGCCGAGAATTTTCAAGCACATTCATCTTAGTCCTCGGGAGAAGCACCCACAAAATTGATGTTGAATTATTTATAGATGACGGTGATGTATTGCTATCAGCTGATAATGTGATTATGTGCCTTATATCTCTTTCATTCAGCTGAATCTCTCGTAGTGCTAAAAACAGAAGCACTCACGTATTATTTATAAATGCTAGAGAGTTCTGTTTTCTTTTTAGCGCTACAATAAATCCTCTTTGCGCTATTATGTCAATTTTACCCCCTTTCACCAGTTGGGGACTTCAAAGTTGTTTAGAAATGGGATTCGAATGTGAAAATTGTCTTGAGCTCACATCCTGTAGTATTTTCTAACGTAATAATCGTAAACTAAACGTAATTTATTGATACGAAATCTACAATGCAAAAACAGTTCTCATCCTTGCACAAAACACTTTACGTTCTGAAAAGTATTGTTTTGTTTATCGTTTATGTGTTGGTAAACATATCCTATATGTGAACCACTAGTATCCGTTCAAACATAATCCTGTAAGGTAATTCGATAAATGTGTCATCCGATAAAATGGACAATTCGATGAGACAGACTGTATATCTTTGTAACAATTTCAATAAAGGACAAAAAGATGCGTGAATAAAATATTACCAAGGAAACTTTTGCGTTGGATGTAGCTTAATGTAAAAAGTTTGTCGAACACGATCCAGTTAAAATGCAAATCTCCGGGTTCGACAGGGACTAGTGGCGACTGTTCTCTGCTGTACACGATCCGACCTCTATAGACTAATAACCACGTAATTTATTATGCATAAGGTCTTGGTCGTACTCTTTGTAATATAAGTTTGTGAACCTTCTTACTACCAGAACCAACCGCAAGCTGGTTCCATCCACTTCTGTCTGATCTTGGGTTGTTTTGTGGCTTTCAGTAAATACTTAAAGGTCTTTGATTTTGAATCTATTGTCTTCTAGCAAGTCTTGTTTACATAAATAGTCAATGCTTTGTAAGCTTACTGACTTCGGTGAGAAAATAACAATGTTCATATTTCATGAACAATTCCAAACTTTGCGTGTGAAAAAAGTTCAAATTCCTTAGCTTGTTAGCATTCACCACGTCTCTCCCGCTGCTAATATTTATTATACCCCCACTTACTTCGCTCGTTCTCTGCTAAGGAGGCCTTATTAAAAGCTTTTAGCAATTTTTAAGGCATTATACATTCCTTCCTTGCAAAATCTCAGGAACTGGTTTTCATTTTCATCGTCCTAAGTACTTCCAGAAGTGATGTCGTCTGTATGGATTACGATAGTCTCTATTGGTCTGTGTTACGTAACTTTTCGCGAGCGATCTCGTCCTAGGAAAGAAAGAGCTAGACCGAGCGGGACGTTGATCCGACAAGCTGTTCTGCTGAATTATTTGGTACGTGAGCGCCACGTTTGCTTAGTTAAAAAGCCCATTTACACGGAATGGGTCTATAGTTCTTGGTTTAGGCTAAATAGCTCATATAAGAGGCGATTTGGAAAATAATTAATGTCGGTGGGGCAGTGTGCGAGACACGTTAGGTAACCGGCGGCGCGAGAGCGAGAGGGCAGGCGGCGCGCGCCGGCACCGCTATTGATCGTGGGGAATGACGCCCGGGGTGACCCAAATAGAGCCTTCGTGCAACCTCCTCCCTCAAACCGGGCCCCCTCGCGAACACCCTTCACCCGCCGACCGCTCCGCGACGAATTTTCATATCATGCTAGTCCTTCTCGACGAAGGAATGGCCCGCTGTTCTGATACTAATGCCTTACATAATACATCAAGAACGCCACTTTGAATTATCTTCTCTTAAAATCTCTTTGTCCTTTTGACGTCTCCGGCGTTAACAGCTTTATTCTATTAGCTATTCACTTATGGTACCGAGACATCACACTACATGTCAAGTATCAGAGGTCGAAATAGTCAGCTTCGCACGAAACGCCAAATAATGTAAATGAATATGTGTGAAACGAAGTTGTTTATAACTAGGGTGTTTATAGCTATATTAAATACACGCATAGGGAGCGCATTAGTAACTGACCTATGCCCGGGGGTGTTTCCCAGGTCGCAGCAAAGTGGTGCATGCGTACTTCATAGTGTTCTGATAGCTGATATATTGCGAAGATATTGATCCGAGCATTCGTCGGCAAGGATACTCTTACATAATACGCAATCTAATTTAAATGGCACGTTTTGTTTCGCGTATGCGAAAATAAAAATATATATCTCCTGGTATGAATCAACTGGAACAATGAGTGGAGAAATCCTTTTGTTTAACATTCCGAGCCAGAGCAGTGTTGGTGAAATGAAAAATACGCTCAGAGCGAGGGCACGGCGGACGTTGAAATTGAAAAGTGCAACTTTGCGTTTTATTGTGCTGGAGGAGGCCTAGCCTCTGTAGGTAGGAGATTGCGAATAAAATATCGCTGCTGCCGCTGCGGTTTTAGTATTTACTGCGAACCGATTCTAACTGTATTAATATTCTCAACCGTTTACTGGCGGTACAACTTAATTGCGGAGACAAATTGAAAAAGTCCAATTCCTTGCAATTTGTGAGCTAAAATCATAACTTGAACATGTATTTGTCCATGGTAGAATGTGTCTAAACCCTATCTATGAACTGGTCTTGATCGTGACTGGTGCTTTAAATTCTATGATAAAAATGGTGGGAGTATTTGCACAGTAAAAGACTGAATTAAATTACGATGTACTCACATATTTTTTACGGGACATTATGAAACAAAAGCTTACGGTCCCGTGCCAACTTTTAATATAAAATTTAAGGGCAACGTTACGTGACCAAGTGGAGTCGGGAAGTTGGTCTTCGAATATATGTACGAGATACGTACATATATTCGAATTGCCGACATGTAATTACGGGGCAGGGGGCAAACGCCGGAAATTAATATCGGCCAGGTGGCGCTGGTCCTCTGCCTCCGGAAACAGTGCTACCAACTTGCCGCCGTTGCCACTTCTATGGGCTCCTGGCGCACTCTGCTTTCCTTGACGCACAAAACTGAATGTCTTTTTTAGGTTGATACGAAAAGACATAACCGCACATCTCAGAAGCCAAAATTTCATATTTTGCTGGTAATAGCGGATAAGTTTGGATTTGTGATGTGTTACATCCCGGAACGAATAATTATGCAAACACGCGTAATTTTTCTAATTAAACGGGAATAACCTCTAACAAAACTCGTTAACAGTGAAAAGTCGTCCTTACTTGTTTTTTCATAGATATTTATATTATACTGCCACCAGCTCAATAATTTATGAAAAATACTCGTTTTGTAGTAATTCAGAACAAAAAGTTAAAAGAAAGGGAACACAGACCAAAGTGACGATTCTCATGATAGAGCCAATAAGTACGAAGATGCCCTTTACCAGTGTGTTATGTTATTATTATTCTTCAATATTTGATTGTTTGCCGAGTTCGTCATACTGATACCGCAGTTCTAGCAAAGTCGACACGACGAAGCTACTCGATCAATCTTCCCATTAATCATTTACTAACTTCTGCAAATACTTCCCTTTGTTCACTTCGTCTACTGATCATTTTTCCGACTCGAATTAACTGTTCAAATACATCATACTCGTGGCTCGTGTATCATTAGGAATGGCTGTATATCCTGAGAATGGATGACTACAATCGATAGTGCCTACGTAACGCCGAATGTGCAACAAACCATCCGATGGCAATTTATTTTATCGATTTTCTAAATATAGCATCGTGTGTGCAATGCTGTTCTTTGCTGCAATGAATATCTTATGAAATGGGTCATTGTGGCGGTTCGCCCTACGGTGTTGTTGCAAAGGCCTAGGGGTATTTTAAATGACCCGCTGATTATATCACGCACACGGGGTTGCACCGCCCGTGGAAAATTTCACGGAGCTTGGTATGCACACGATTTAGTTCACTGCAAGCTGCTATGTACGTTTCGGGTGATACTTGTATAAAACTTGCGTGTGTCACGCATGCGAAGAAATCCCGAGTGAGTGACGAAATTCACACAATATTAAAAACACCCTACCTATTTGCACAAACACCGTCTATCTAGTTTTAACTACCTTGCCAGTTGTATTTTTTTATTAATCGTAGACAATATTGTGCTAAGTCAGAAATTAACGTACTGTGAGCCCTCGCCTAGTATTAAAATAATTCGGAGAAAATATTCAGAATCCACTACATAAAATACAGGGATTTTCAAGGTCAGCGCGCGGATATTTTTCACTATGGCACTTCCATTCGGACAAAGGATTTAATGGACCCAATATAATGCGCCTAAAGCCCTTTTTCGGTTGTAATGCGGGTTTCTATTTCTCGATGGTGAGGTAATAAATTTCGCGAGTGGTAAAGGCGAGACTTGCGGATTTAGCCAGGCGGGAATCTCGGCCACTCGAGGGGCCCCGGCAATAAAATGTTTACTTCCACGATTTATTTATGTGGATGGTTATGACATTATCATAATGCGATTGCTATAAGAGCAGCTTCAATATATTCTCTGGCTATAAATTCGCCCCGTAGCAATCTATACAACCCATGCAATTCAAGACTGCATCAAAATGTTTTATTCAAACCTAAAATTGGCTCTAACATAGATATTTTAACAAATGTTGTAGTGTATTATTCATGTTACGGAAAGCTACGAAGTTGGACCCCTAAATTATTCTTCCTCAATTTCCTGTTTGATACATATTTTTATCTAACTTCATAGAGATGTTCAGGTAAACACTTTTCTCGTTAAGAATTCATTCTCCAGATAAAGCCGCCTGCCAATACTCAATATTGCATTAAGGTTGGGCGCGCTAAGAGACGACCTTCCGGTCTGCCTTGTGCCGCCCTTCCAACAAGTTCCTCATAAAAATTTATTACCGCCCTCGTCTTCTCTGCGGCTCTTTACGGTAAATGGCGCATACGTGTGACTTCAGAGTTGAAATTGTTAAGATGTAGGTGTGTTCGAGATAATTGGGGATGCGTCGCAGCATAGATGTCGATCAGGGAAGGCTGTCATCGTACCGGTTGTGGAAGGTTAGCTCGGTCGGGGTGGCGCTGCGCCCAGCCGGCGGCGCGGCGGGCGCGGGCGGTGGTCCGCGCATGCTGCGCGCGACGGTGGCGGCGCACGACGGCGCGGTGGCAGCGCGAGCGTCGTGACGCAGTGTGACGTCAGTGCGCCGTCGGCTCGATACGCGCCGGCCCCGCCGTCAGTCGCCGCCCGAACCAGGCCGCCAAACGTCGCGCCCTTAGCGCCTAGCCAGCCGCGCTCTTTCTCATACCGGGTTTTAGTTTCGTACCACGATGACATAGCCTAGTGCCGTGCGACGAGACTACGTGAAAGCGCACATATTTTTAAGTTTTTTCGTTGGAACGCGGAAACCGTAAAGGTCCCCGTTGTTGCAGAACTAGCGACGACCCACCCCATTCCGTTGAGGGACTGAGGCGAGACCGAGAGGCGGCTCACACCTTTTTATCCGCCTTTTATAGAGACTAGCGAAAATGGGCGAGGTGAGTGCGGTGCTTGTAGTAGTGCTTGCCTTAGCCTTCCATTAGCGAGCCCCTGTATGGGCCAGTGCTTGTGAGGTGCAAGTGCATGTCGAGGAAGTGAGTTGGAGCCGTCGAAGAGTCCCTGCACCGGCGCCCGCTGATGTGAACAGTGCTTTTTCTCTTCCGGACATGACCCTCATATCGTCTCATGCAGGAATTCACTTGCACGCTCAATTGCCTTTGTTCTTCTAGATCAAATGAATGTGCAGCGCAACCTTGTGCACGTATCATTCGATTCATTAGTAGAACATCTCTTTGTTGAAGCTTGATTTTTCCGTAATAATTTTGTATTTTTTCATGCACCATTTTCATATCTGCTAGTTTTGTCCATTTAAGTTTCATCTTTACTCAATTCGTGGTAGAGATTGTGTTTAATTTGTATTTCCTATGAAGTGATCTCGGGAATATCGGCCGAGACAGGCGCCGGCCGGGTTGCGTAACTGGCCGTATCGATCTGTGCGGCGCGAGACACCTCGCTCGCTCGTATGCCACACAGATCCTTCCTCAATCATATTGGCATGGAGTTTATACAATTCCTTTTCATCATTCTCAAATTACTCCCTGTGATTACAGCTTAATAGTCTTTTCAAAAACCGGAAATATGATTATACCACTAAATCAATACGGTACGGAGTCATGTTCTAAATTTTCTTGCGTAATCATGGGATACCATAAACATTCAGCGAGATCGATTGTTAAAAACGTGTAATGTTCGTGTTAGAAATTATAGAATTCCCCCTAAAATTAAAAATCCTCTAGTTAGAAGAAAGAAAATCTAACTTACGAGATAATTGTTCAGATAAAGAGACAGGTGAAGTTAGGTAACTGAAATAGTTTTTCTATATGGACGAATATTCTGAAAAACCATTTTTATGGAATGAGACAGAATTTACTACTCTTCTGATTAAAAAGAAATTGAAAGTAATTGGCAATCAGTATTAGATTTTTTTAAATCTTGAGAACATACAACATTCCAAAAATGACAAGGTTTGCTAGATTTTGACAGAAAAAAAACTTGAAACAAATGATATTCAAAATGTCAAATTTTGACATGACATTATTCATGATTCGGTTAAATCTATGTCAGGGCCGGGCTAATATTCCAAAAATGACTGGTATTTTTGGACGTTCACTATAAAAATTGATACTTTTAGGCACCTACAGCGCATTGAAACAAATGGCGAATTACAGTCAGTCAAACTTTACCAGCTAGCTAAAATTTCACAATTTCAAGTTTTGACTGATTTTGTCAGTAGATATATTCCTCCAATAAGGACCTAAAAGGAATTGGAACATTTCGAATTGGATAACCAATGGAAAGTCTTGAGACGGTAGTTAAAATTCCAAAGAAAGCTCACTTGATTTTGACAAAACCAATTGTCCCAATAGGTTTTAAACGAATTGTAGCAAATGGCAAATATCAGTCAGTCAAATCTTGAGGCTAATATTTCAAAGGAATCAAGTTTTACTGGATTTTACCTTAAAAAAATGTTTTTCAAAAAAGGTACCTAAATGAATTGAAACATTCGAAAATATAACTATCTGATGACAAATCTTGAGATGATTGATTTCAAAGACGTCTTGTTTTGTTAGATTTTGACAGTATAAATTATCTTTCCCAATAAGTAGCGAAAACGAATTGAACATTGCCAATTAAAAAACTAATGTCTAATATCGAAACGGTACTAAAGTTAATTTTTTCAGTATTTTCATTCAAACAACCGAAACCTGGGTCTAAACAAAATAAAGTGCCCCTATAAAGGTTTTATTTTAACAAACTCGGTAAGTTGCTAAGTAAACTAAACTTTTAAATATATGACAGTATCAAAGATAAAGCTAAAAAAAACCATAAGTAATATTGTAACTTTTCAATTTAAAGAAGATGATATTCAATGACGCGCTGCTGAAAGACTAGAAGCCAACATGGCCGCCGTCTCCGGCCCTCTTGGTAATTTTATATGACAAGGTAACTGGTCGGTGATCACGACGAAAAGAAGATTCGCTAGGTGCTCCGAAGGAAGTAGCTAACAGGTTGTCGGAGCACGGAGCACGGCTGCTTCGACACGAGAACTGTAAGCACCGAAGGTTTATTAGAAAATTGCCTCGTCATTATGTCATTTAAATCGCATGGAGTACCGTCGCTCTATTGGAGTATTTCCTTTATCCTTTATGACGACAGCGCACATCAAATAAGATGCTGGACGCGGGATTGGGGAGTTTCCTAAAGCTCTAAATTGACGTTATGATTAAATAATACCCCTTTAATTCAGCAGAAATTTAATTCAAATAGCTATGAATATTTCGAATTCAGTTTTAACCATACGGAAAAGTCCATTAAGAAAATTACATTTCATAAATGCATTTAACTTCATTTGAATGCATTCGCTGATTAATCCAACGAAACTAGTTTGAAATATAAACGTGTTAGATACAACTCAATTTTAATACGATTGGTAGAGTTAATTGCATTGGAATGAAATTATAACAGTGCTATAGAAAAAGCTTTATGACTAAAGGCTTCATTATAATTCATACAAAAACCAATCAAAATGTTTCTGCGGTTCTCAAATTTATTTCACTTGATGTGAAATTTCTTACTTAGTCGCTACGAATGCTACGAGATTTTTGTAGCAAAAACCTCGCGAACGTTCAAAAGAATGTTGTAGCTTGTAGCGAACTTCTTCCGGCGCGCGGTGCGATGAAAATTAATTGAACACTTTCGTTCGTTTGTTAACTTCATGTTCAGTTTTAATACTTCGTTTAATTATTATATTGTATAGCACACGTCACCGCTACTTTTTAAAGCTACGAAAATCAAATTGACAGCTTAAAAGAGGCTTGTTAGAAAAAACTTGGGAAAAATCTGGAAATTGGTATTAGACTTCCTTTGCGCGTTCTAAATTAAAACTTGTGATCATTTTTACGCAGTGAATAATTACAAGATAAAAAACAAATATTTACACTTAGAAAACCAAAAATAATAAAAAAAAACCTAAAAATAAATATTATCGCATTGAATTAAATTATTCCTTAAAAAACTGCTTTTATCAAGTAGTCGGTCTAAAGTTTTTTTTTAGATATTAGAAAAAAAGTGCGCTGCGAACTCGTTCCAAATTGTACGTTAACATCATTTACACTTTATCCTCACGTATTTTGAAAAGATCTTCCAAAAGTACTGTTTTCATGAAACGATTTCACTTCAGAACAGCTAGTTGATACTGATCAATGAGACACGGGTATGTATACCGTATGTCGTAATTCAGGTCGTTAATGATTATCGCCTGCCGTTTATTACTAATGCAGCGAGTACTAGATGAATACACATAATCATTTGGCAAATACGAATAGCTGCAATAAAATACGCAAGCTAATAATTGCTAGTTTCTCATGAATCACTTTATATATTACATAATCTACTAACTGTCAATGGAACATTACTGAGATTATCAAAAAAAAACAATTCGCATCCGACGGATATCCAATGAACATGGGCCTGACCCATAGAGTTTAAGGAGACCTGTAGGCCAAGCACGAACCGCTATCGTTTTGGTAATCGAAAAGTAACCGACACTTAGCTAACTTTTTTTCTTTTTCCTATGTCTAAGAACGTTAGCGGTTCGTGCTAGGCCTACTGGTTTTGAGTTATCCGCCGCCTGCATCCACCGGAATCCTGCCTCCGTTAGCTCGTCCGTCCTCCTTGTGATGGATAAAACATTGTGTCATGACATTAAAATTGGTTGTAGTGGCACTACAAAACAGATAATTTCACGAAAGTATTTTTATCAATTGAAATATTAAGGAGTCAAGTCTTTTATATAAACAACTAGCAGCCGCCCGCGACTTCGTCCGCGTGGACTTAGCTGTATGTGAAAAAAGATTTCCCCGCTTTTCTGTTGAAATTTTCTTGAATTTTCTTTGCTATAAACCTCACGGAGCCCAAGACCTTTCCAACGAATGCAAAACCGTGTAAATCGGTTCGTTCGTTCTGGAGTTATAGCGTCAGGAAGGAAAACCCGACTTACTTTTATATAGTAGATAGTTGAACTTATTCCGGTCTAAAATATTACGGATATACAAATCATCATCAATGTCATGATCATGAATGTTAAACTCGTATAAAGTTTCCAAGAATACATATTTATAGGTATTCTGTCTGTCTTTAATTTAAGACGTTATGTCTTAGTAGGTCCTCAGTTTTTGATACTCTTACCTTAAAATTCCAGCCGTTTGTCGGTATAAAAAAAGAAATAAGGTCAGTCACTAAGCCCCTTACCAAAATAAACGATCTCAAAATAGCTTCCCGTCCTCCAAAATGATAAATATTTCAAGAAAAAAATCTATTATGAAATAAAATGAATCATTCCAGTTAATATGTATTACTTAACTTTTAAAAGACTCAAATCATTACATGTCATATTGATATCTTAAATTATCAGAGAGTATTCGCCTTTCGTCTTCTCAGTTTGTATTTTTTGACCACAACGTCTCTTGAGGCAGTTTATTGATCCCTCTTATCTATAGCATAATAATGCATAATATTTATTAACCTGAGGTTATCTTAATTAACTCCTAATTACTATTGAATACAAGCAATTATGCTATCTGTTCATTTTTGTGTTTTCGCATGAATTTATTGAGACTAGGAATGTTCTTGAATAGAGATCGCTTGATAGCAGAGGCTGTAGAGACATACGACCTGAAGAACGTTTAAGAATTGCTGTGAATACTACTTGTTACGATTAACTTAAAATCAATAAGGGAGACTGTTCAGGAATAGATGTATCCTATAATGAAATGCGTTTTTTTTGTTTCAACGTAATAGCTCCTAAAACTAATAGTTCTATATTTCACACATTAGGTAAATTGTTTAAAATCTTCACGGCTTTGATTTTTTACCATAACTAAGAGCTTTTAAACTTTATTTTAACAATCCTCCTCCATCGCTCAATTCAAAATAAATAGTATGAGCACATTTAGTTCTCTACTGCAGATCATAGAGATTAGAGCTTTTGCTTCACTTTCTTTTTATCACACGGTCTGGAGTAAATCCACTCACGCAATTCACCAACACAGATCAGTTAAAGTACCATGGACATCCTTGCGTTCAAAGTCTATTTAGTTATTAATATAACTAACACGCGAGAAATTAACTGAACCGTCCTATGTTTTGGCAGCGAGCGCATAATCGCGTGTCGTCACAGCGCACAGTCACGGCATGCGACGCGTCTCATTAATGTTAAAAATAATTGTCTCATTCATACGTCATGCATCTACTACGATAGTAACTACAAATTTTCGGTACAAAGCAGTTTTGTGGCCGTGGCAGTGAATCTTTCGGATATAGGTTCATTGACATTTCTATTTAGAACACATGACTTTTATATTAGGAACGCGCGCGGCCGAGTTCTTGATTTTGTAATTACAATTCATCACGAGCGACACGAACGTTGTTTCTCTTGGAATTATTAAAACATATTAGGTTAAATATAAACATTGCAGGACTATACTCAAACAATTTACACAAACTGAACGACGGTCCGATTTTATTTCAATCGGGATTTGAAGCGTCCGTACAAGTAGTCCTTGCGGGTCATTCGGCCGAAATAGCAAACCTGACTTTAAGCATCCCTTTGAAATCTTTTCTACTCACCTTATTCATCGATGCCGGTATTTTCTATAGAAGCTGACACCGGCTGCATAATGCGAGAACCCCTCTTAAATATCCTCGTCCGACACATCCCTGACCCATTTCAAGGCGTTTAAATGAGCCAGTCAGCCCTTCAGACGATGTTAACATTTCTTTCTCGCCAGAACCAGTTTCGATTTTCCATCAGATATTCCGGTTTAACCTTTATAGAGATTATAAATGCGGTCGTCGAGGTCCGGGGGTGGCAACCTTGTCTTTTAGCTATTTATGTCGAGGGTAGCGGGGGGTTGGGCCTCTCCGCGCATGCTCGCAGCTCTCCGCTTATGTAATGCGGCCTGAACACGCTGCCGCATGTCTGCCACTTCAGTTAACGTGATCTTATGCCGTATGAATATTCCATCATCCCCTTTGCCCCGTTTATGGCAGCCTTTATGGCTCTTAATTAAGTACTGACCGTAAAGCATCGAGCAGTTGCCACCCTTGGCCCGGACCCCGACCGTTTCAGCGCGTTCCCTAATGTCCCAGCCGCAATCTCGTAGGCCGTGAGTTTCCCACAATTCGCTCTAGTTATTCTCATCATGACCTTCAGTGGAATTCAGGGCGCGGTTTAATGAGGCCTGCATGAAACGCTGATCAATTATCGACGGCGACGGCGGACCTGTTTACGGCAGCGCGGACGCATTTAGAAGCAGTGACATTACCGCCCCTATTGAACACAATGCGACCGTTATTGCACTTACGTAAGAGCCGACACAGTTTCCGGGACATATATAAGCTCGGGAACGTTCGTTGCACGTGCGATGAATGTGAATTTAATAACAGCGTTTGCGTGATTGCGGAAACTTGGCCCACGTTAAATTTGCTCCTTAAATCATATTCCACGGATGCATAGAAACTGCGGTTTCGTGATAATCGTAAATTCGTCATGCATCGTGGTTTGCGGTGTCCTTACTGCCGCGCTCAGGTTCGCACGCGCAACTAGTTCAGATCAATTGAGCGCCATTGAGAATTGGTCCCTACCAGGACTATAGAGTATACGTTCGGCAAGGTTATAACCACGCGATCTGTATTATCTGTTGCTGTGTGCTAGTCACTGAACGCTTTACAGTTTAGAACTTTATTGTAAACTCTATTTAGTTTGTATAGTTAGCTGTAGTTGCGTTTTCAATAGGCACTTTATTACCTCCTACTGTTAAGACGTCACCATCTGTGTTTTATTGTAAGGAAATGAATTAAAAGTTAACCAATTCATTTCCTTGTCATTTTGAAGCATTTTTTTGTGTTTTACTCAATGCAATGATAACGCATGCTCATGATGAGTTTAACTAAAATAAACTTATTGTTTAAGATGTCATTACATCATGCGTGATCATCGTTGGCTATTTTTAGCCTCATCCATATTTTTACTTTGTTCATTGATTTTGCATGGTCTTGTCTAAGTTCCTTGGCTATTTTGATTGATTATGTAATACTTAGGATAGACCATGCATTGTCATTGCTGGCCACTTCCACCCTCATCCTCGATGCATGGCCCATAGGGCCGCCTTGTAGAATGTGTCTAGCCCCTAGTTGTGTTTGCAGCATGGCCGTACCGATTCGTACCGGGTCGCCACCATCGGACCCATAAAGGATGATAATAGAACCGCAGACGGGCAGTACAAGGTTTTTATTTACATTACATCTTTCATTTTGTGATCATCAGCAGTGATTGACATGGTCAGTTTTTCGAAACCAAACCCATCAATCTCTGTTGGTTCTTTGCATGGTTTATTTTCTTGTTTAATCATTTCCGTAGCATTGTGACTCACGTTCCCATTTTTTATCGCAATTTTATTGTTCTATACAAAGTGTATTCTATGCATGTTTAAAGCGACGATTACATTTAAGCTCTTTTACAATGACACCTCTTTTTTACGAAGATTAAAAATGTTATAGGTAAAATGATTTCCAGTGTAAAAAATAGGTTTATACAAGGTGTTAACGTGTTTTTTGATGCCTTTCAGACACGCCGGAAACCACCCGCGAAGAAACGGAAAGCAGGAGATTTAGATGATCTCAAACAGGAGTTGGACATTGATTTCCATAAAGTAACACCAGAGGAACTTTACCAAAGATTTCAGACACACCCAGAAAATGTAAGGATATAGACTTGACCAAGGCTGGATTTAAAATCTTGTTACAATTTTTTGGTTTGAACTTGAAGCCTCTAAAAGACAAATAAATCGATGGCTTAAGTTGTCAAGTTTAGTTTGACCAATGTATATATTTTTCTCATTTGAATTTCAGGGCCTTAGTCACGCAAAAGCGAAAGAGAACCTCGAAAGGGACGGCCCTAACGCACTTACCCCGCCTAAACAGACGCCCGAATGGGTGAAATTTTGTAAAAATCTGTTCGGTGGTTTCGCGTTATTACTGTGGATTGGTGCTATTCTATGCTTTATTGCCTACGGAATTCAGGTCAGTAACACACTTGTCAATCGACAAGTTTTCATTACACATCATTTCAAACTTCTCGAGTTGTATGGTGCATTATTGTTCTTGAATTTATCACTTGTGAATTTATTAGCTACTGTTAAAATTGTTGACCATTCATAATTTCACGTTGATTGATTTGTGTTGGAAAATAACTACTGAATCATACACATACAATCAGCAATAAGTTTGAAGGATGCATAATATTTGTTTGTGTTATCCAAAAGTATATTTTTAACTACAGAATCGTCTTCATTAAAGTTAAAGAAACTTTTTATCGTTTTCTCTTAAAAATGATGCAATACTTACAACACTTTACAATCTGGTAAAAAAATACCACGAAAATTGAACCTTTTTTTTTAATTAAAAGATTTAGTTTCAAGCAAATGTTAATTCGATTATTCCATTTACAGGCGAGTACCGTCGAAGAACCAGCGGATGACAACTTGTATCTCGGCATTGTATTAGCGGCTGTGGTGATCGTTACAGGCATTTTCTCATACTACCAGGAAAGCAAGTCATCAAAGATCATGGAATCGTTCAAGAACATGGTGCCCCAATTCGCTACCGTCATTCGTGAAGGCGAGAAACTGACCCTGCGTGCTGAGGATCTGGTGCTTGGTGATATCGTTGAGGTTAGCACTTTACACACCAAGTCTAAAATTGTGTTTCTACAAGGAGCTGCCTTCAGCTCAGTACTCTTTCTACACATAAGGATTATAATACATTACATACTGACAATGACGCATTTTGTAGGTTAAATTCGGTGACCGTATCCCTGCTGATATCCGTATCGTTGAGGCGCGCGGCTTCAAAGTGGACAACTCCAGCTTGACGGGCGAGTCCGAACCCCAGTCCCGTGGCTCCGACTTCACCAACGAGAATCCCCTTGAGACCAAGAACTTGGCATTCTTCTCCACCAACGCTGTCGAAGGCACTGCCAAGGGAATTGTTATCTGCTGCGGAGACAATACGGTTAGTACAATCTGTTAAGCAAAATACATTCCTAGTAACGTTAGTAGGTATATTGTTATCCTTGACCAAATTAAGTAATTACCTATGGTGTTGTACTGTTGATCCACACAGTCTGTATGCGTTTGATGGTAATTTCCGCGCTTCATTAAAGTTGTCGTAAACAAATTCTATTTTATGTGAAATGGAACTTATTTTAACAAGAGCTTCAATTACTACGGTACAATAAATTACCATTCCCTTCGCGTCGTTTGTAATCAATAAAGCCGCCGCCTGCGTTTTGCATAAATTTTTCGGTTAGATTGATTCGACTTCATATGAATGTTTCCGAAATGTATATTCAAGTTCAAACAATAAAGCGGTTTGTGGTGTAGGTGATGGGACGTATCGCTGGGTTGGCGTCTGGTCTGGACACGGGCGAGACTCCCATTGCCAAGGAAATCCACCACTTCATCCATTTGATCACTGGAGTCGCTGTCTTCCTCGGAGTGACATTCTTCGTCATCGCGTTTATCCTCGGCTACCATTGGCTGGACGCTGTCATCTTCCTGATTGGTAAGCCTAGCTTTATGTTCAATAAGATCAAATTAGCTGACTTCGTTATTTCCATTTAACATAGTTAACAAAATGAACACTTAATCTTGTCGATTCAGCTCAAATATGTTTTATGCATAATCGATATTTTTTGGCTATTATATGCCTGTTAGTTCCTGCTTTACATAAGAAAACTTATCACAACAGTCTGTAACAAAAATATCTACTTCCCAAGTCAGACTAGTGCTTAATTGTAAAAAGTAAACCACGTAAATCCAAAAAACACTTATTCGCTTTACAGGTATCATCGTCGCTAACGTACCTGAAGGTCTCCTGGCCACCGTGACGGTGTGCTTGACGCTGACGGCCAAGCGTATGGCTTCAAAGAACTGCCTCGTGAAGAACCTGGAAGCTGTGGAGACCCTTGGCTCCACGTCTACCATCTGCTCCGACAAGACTGGCACGCTCACACAGAACAGGATGACTGTAGCCCATATGTGGTTCGACAACCAGATCATTGAGGCTGACACCACTGAGGACCAGTCTGGCGTGCAGTATGGTGCGTATTCAAGTCTTGAACCCCTTCATCCTATTCTTTATGATCACTGTGGCGATGAACGTGAAAAAAGAAAATCATGGCGTTTTAGGCACAGAACAGGAGATAAATTTTATCGCCTTCTCTTGATTTTTTGTTTGTTTTCGACTTCCAAGATATTTTGCTTATTTAACCCTTGCTGCAAAACTGCTAGAACCACACATTTGAATGAAGCTAGTTTCTCTAAAAGCCATCAATAATAGATCTCTTTGCCTGACAGATCGCACCAGCCCCGGCTTCAAGGCTCTGGCCAAGATCGCGACGCTCTGCAACCGCGCTGAGTTCAAGGGAGGCCAGGACGGCGTGCCGATCCTGAAGAAGGAAGTCGCCGGAGACGCATCGGAAGCCGCTCTGCTCAAGTGCATGGAACTGGCGCTCGGAGACGTTCTGTCGATCAGGAAGAGGAACAAGAAGGCTTGCGAGATTCCGTTCAACTCCACCAACAAGTACCAGGTGTCGATCCACGAGAGCGACGACCCCAGCGATCCTCGTCATCTGCTGGTGATGAAGGGAGCGCCTGAGAGGATTCTGGAGCGATGCAGCACTATCTTTATTGGTGGCAAGGAGAAGGTAAACTCACCGAACTATTTCTTACTTGTATGGTATTTTCAGCTGTTCGAATTTCCACTCCTGATACAAGTCCTACCTATTTTCCAAAATAAAACAGGCTGCTTGACAACACTTTTTTTCACTAGATTGTGACCTGTTCAATCATTCCCTGGGTCTGGAATATAGTTAGTGAGATTATAACTACTTATTTTTTGGAGTTCATCAGTTTTTACTTTTGGTACGATGGAAATTGAACAGACACCTAACCAAGCAACTACCACCAGGTTCTGGACGAGGAAATGAAGGAGGCATTCAACAACGCATACCTCGAACTGGGCGGCCTGGGAGAGCGTGTGCTCGGATTCTGCGACCTGCAACTACCCTCGGACAAGTACCCCATCGGCTACAAGTTCAACACGGACGACCCCAACTTCCCCCAGGACAACCTTCGCTTCGTCGGACTGATGAGCATGATTGATCCTCCCCGTGCCGCCGTGCCTGACGCTGTTGCCAAGTGCCGATCTGCTGGTATCAAGGTAAATGGCTTATAGATAGAATAAACTGTTTGACTTGGATTATTCTCCTTCTTTTTTTGTGACACATGCTTCAAGTTTATCTAACTATTTTGTTATTGTCATGAAAAGCCTGCTAGGTATAATAGCATGATGCACATGAAGCTGTTGAGTAGGGTCACTAGCTACATCACAAAATATCCAAGTTTAACAAACAATCCTGAAGATTTCGACTTGTGGACTTAATCACCCAATATTACCACTCTTGAAAAATACTAACACGCTCCACTAGTATGATCCTCACAGATAATTTAACAAACGCGATCCATATTTTAAACATCATACATCTTCCCAGGTTATCATGGTGACTGGTGACCACCCGATCACTGCCAAGGCCATCGCCAAGTCCGTAGGAATCATCTCCGAAGGCAACGAGACCGTCGAGGACATCGCGGCGCGCCTCAACATCCCCGTGTCTGAAGTGAACCCGCGTGAGGCCAAGGCTGCCGTCGTCCACGGAACAGAGCTCAGGGAACTCAACCAGGACCAGCTTGATGAAATTCTCAAGTAAGTGGCTTTGTTACCTATAAAAAATCTAGTTTGCACTTTTGAAGTTTGTTCTTTTAGTTTTGTCGCGAAACAGGAATAACATCGCTTATTGACCTTTCAACATTTTAAAGAAGCGCGGTCGCGAACTAGGAAGAAAATCATTCATAGACTACATTTTAGTTTAAATGTATACAAATGTAGCCAAGTATAAAAAACAACTAAAGTAGAGAATTGTCTACTGGGTCACTAGAAAATTTATCATGTTTGACTGCTAAACAAATTTGAAGAATACTAAAAAATCGAACGAGTTACACCTCGTCGCGATCTTTATTAGGTCATCCGTCCTTGCGGGTGGATGACCTAATAAAGATCGCAAGGTTTCGGTAGATGCAGACTGCTTTCCACTAGTCTCTATGAAAATCTATAAGTTAGGCCTATGTCTAGTTAACTTCATGCGGTTAAGTGATGAAGGCTTTGAGATCGTCCTGACCACACTCGTCCCTTCAGGTTCCACACGGAGATAGTGTTCGCCCGTACATCGCCGCAGCAGAAGCTGATCATCGTGGAGGGCTGCCAGCGCCTCGGCGCCATCGTGGCCGTGACGGGCGACGGCGTCAACGACTCGCCCGCGCTCAAGAAGGCCGATATCGGAGTCGCTATGGGTATCGCTGGCTCTGACGTGTCTAAGCAAGTGAGTACAAACCACACGAACACATCTTTATTCCCTGGCTTTCTATAGCATATAACTAACTTGTATAAACGATTTCTTTTATATGATCTGTGTAACTGTCTAGTGCTATTATTTTTGAATTTTCTCTGTCTTACGAAAATGGATTATTCAAAACCAAAAATTAAAAAATATGAAAATGAAAAAAAATATATGAATATGATATAATGCAATGAACGATTCCGAAATGAAAGGACTAAAAAGCAAGTAAAACAACTAAATAGTAAAATGAATAAACTAACAAATCAACTGTGTTCATTAAAGAAAAATAAATAATTCTAGCATTCTAAAAAACACTCAAAATACTTTCGTTAAGACGCCTGCTATTTAATTAAATTTTAGTATGTCAGAGTCCGGCCACAACAACGATCGAAAATGTATGAACAAACTGATGAATGATCTCGTCATCTCATAGGCCGCTGACATGATTCTGCTCGACGACAACTTCGCGTCGATCGTGACTGGCGTGGAGGAAGGCCGACTGATCTTCGACAACCTGAAGAAGTCCATCGCCTACACCCTCACCTCCAACATCCCCGAGATCTCCCCCTTCCTCGCCTTCATCCTTTGCGATATCCCACTACCCCTCGGCACTGTCACTATCCTTTGCATCGATCTTGGAACCGACATGGTAAGTTCGACTTTGTTGCTATTGATAAATGATACGTTTTACCGTAACATGGTGTTACATTGGAAAACATTTTGTATTTGGCACGATAATGGCACTTGAAAGCCTCAAATAAAAAAACATGAAAGTTGAAAAAAAACGCGATGACTTGATTGTGGCACTAGAGATGATTTTTCAATGTAACAAAATAATCAATAAAATGTATGTACAATTCTCTTTGAAGCTATATCGTCACACTGAAAATAATGATCTCTTCATGGTGTTATATTTTGTAACTATGAATGAAGTGTTGATTGCAGAAAGCTTCAAAGAATGAATTATTTATGAAGTCTGTATGCATCGAATAACAAAGCATTTATGAGTATCGTTTCGATCACTAAATATCTTTAAACCCTGACGGAAATAGCTGGGCTTTTGTCTTTGTCCTGTATGTGGCCTGTGATCGTGTTTAATGATAACGGTTCTTAGCTTATTCAATCTCGTGTACCTGTTCAGCTGCTTAAAATGACAAGGGATTCCCCAGGGATGTGGTAGAAACGAAACTCATCGAATGTCATTTATTTTCCTTAATATTTTAGCAGTGGAGAAATGCAGATATTATAACAGTTAATTAATAAGCATTGACGCTAGGTGCCAGCGATTGCGCTCGCGTACGAGACGGCGGAGGCCGACATTATGAAACGCCCGCCTAGGAACCCCTTTTGCGACAAACTAGTCAACGAGAGGTCTCTATATGTGTTTCAGTGTTGACGTTAACTACTAACTCGTTTTCAGCTAACGCCTGTGTCTCGATATCGTGACGAGTGGATGTTTTCCTAATTGCAGCTCTATTGTACTTAATCGCAACTTTTATTTTTTATAAATACGATTTATGCTAATTTGATTATGTGAAAAGTTATGATTAGGTAAAATAAAGCTAATGTAATGTGTAAAGTGTTATAATGAAATGTGGATTCGTGAAGGCGAACTAATGAGTTTTCTGCTAAACTAGAGTACAGTAATCTTGAAGGACTATCCGATATGTGAAGCCAGCTGTTGATGAGATAATAATCTAGATGTGTTTTGTTTGTTCTAATCCCTGGATGTTTATAAGCTACGCTGCGGGCGTAAGAGCTCGTCCCCGCCGGAGGTTACGTAGACTAACAAAACGACAGACACAACACACTAATGTAACCACAAGTCATGTCACGCCATCTCATCGTCACAGTCGAGTACGATCGACATGATCAAGTTCACATCGTCATTACCATTCATGATTCATTTTAAATTTACGTTCCACATGTCGGAGGAAGCCCCACCCACCACAACCGAAGTCATGTCATGTTAAACATTTTTGTTATGTGTTATCCGATTATTTTTCTATGATGTGTAAGTCGAGTAGTTGCGAGCAGTGGCCGCCGCGCGCCGTGGCGCCACTCGCGGCCACTGGTCGCACGCTCGCTGAGTGTTCGGTGTTGTCCACTTGTGATCGATGCACCGCTTTGGTCGCCGTCGCCGTCCGCTCACATGGCTAGTGTTTGTGTAGGTGCCCGCCATTTCCCTGGCCTACGAGGAGGCCGAATCTGACATTATGAAGCGACAGCCGCGTAATCCTTTCACTGATAAACTAGTTAACGAGAGGTAAAACATCCCGAGTGCCGCCAGCGCTCGTTCAAAGATATTATTCTATCCGCTAATGCTTGCTACCACGTGTTTAGTCTTCAATATTGAGGTTTGGTTGTTGCCTGCGTGTGTGGACACGACATAGCTCTGTGGATATTGAAGGCGACAAATCGCACCGCTCCTACTTAATGCCTTGCGATGTCTTTTACATTTTTCTACTAACAAATCTCCTTTTCTTTAACCGTATGTAGCTTGGTGTTGCGATGGAGGAATGCGTCCAAGTTGCAGTCGTACACGACGCGAACGCATTCTTTCATTCGAGTGGTTTTTTTTATCGGTATTTTATTTATGTTCTTATTTTTATGAGTGTGTGTCTCGAAGGTAAGTTATTTGATGTCTCTCCCTGTCTCTCTCTCTCTCTCTCTCTCTGTCATTTGTCTATCGTGCATGTACGTAAGCGTTCTTTTTTCGTCAACTTTTCCTTACTAATAAAAAAAGATTAAAACATGATCACACACATCTCCACGTTGAGAAAGTAAACAAATGTTGTTTCTTTATTAGTAAGGAGTAATATTATTTGAACATTATTTATCTTACCTTACTTTTACCTCATTTCTACCTCATGATCTCCATGCACACCACACTTTATTTCACAATTGAATCGTTATCATTCAATTGACACGTCTACGCAATAGCTTCATCACACCACAGTCGTATATATCATAACCGGTCTATCATCTATATACAGTAGGAACAACGACACTAAATCATGATAAATGATACATACAACGGTATTCTATCAAACGCTGCTAGGGCTTATTTATTTGTAACTTCTATCACTAGAGTAGTATTTCAGATATTTTATACTGTGTATCTTATGAAGAAGGTAATTTTATAAATCTAATCCACGCCAAATTTTTCCACTCTTACATCTATCTAGCTAATTAAGTAAATATAAATTAGTATTTAAATAATGTAATATCGCTAGCTGTAGTACCTCGGTCTTCTGGATTGGTGTGTATATTTGTTATGTATAATATGTGCGCGCGACGGGCGTGCGTGTTTTGGTTTGTGCTGATTGCTTGGTGTTACTGAAGGTGCCTGCTATATCATTGGCGTACGAGGCTCCCGAGTCTGATATCATGAAGCGCCAGCCGCGGGACCCTTACCGCGACAACCTCGTCAACAGAAGGTTGGACTGCAGTACCGCACCCGACACGCCGCAGGCGTCGCTTACTAGTTACCATTTGGGTGTTACACCGTCGCCGACTCGCTATTCGAACTTGCTAACTATATTGATACAAACTTGTTTTTACTTCGCTAATATACAGCTGAAAACATTTATTACGCCATTGGTAGTGGTTTAATTTAAAATATATTTTTATATATATTTCATATCAGTCAGTGGTAAAATAATGCATAATTTATTAGATTTACAGAACTCTTTTAAAACAATGTTTATGCTGTAAATAAGCGAAATGAAAAATGGTTTGTATTGATGCCTTGTGGTCAGTTCGGATGGCGTGGTCACTTGTGATTAATCCAATGACTACATGACACTGGATGTGGAAGAGTGATAACCTCAGCACTGAGCAATTGGTCCCCAAATTAAATATCATTGGTTCAATAAATCCTCCAAAACTAAAATAATAAATTTTTGCAGTTCAAATGAAAAACAAAAAACAACGAAAATGATGATGAAAAAAAATTGTGTAAATAATACACAATAAATATACAACATAATAGATTAATACACTTTTCACGGTATATTTTTTAAAATATGATTTCCTTTTCCTAGAACTAAATAATTAATTTTGAAAGTTTTTTATAACATAGAGGTCTGTTCTTACATAGATATAGAGGAGCTAGTCCTTTATCTCTATCTCTTCAATCTTCACTCTTCCATGTTTAAAATAGAGTTCCAACTGTATGGGACGAAACGCAGTATTGAGTGCACGTTTAGCGACCAAATTAGCGGTTTTGTTTAGTCTGCGTCTAGCCGACACACTAGTGAATTTATTTGTGTGAATTTACATGTTAGCGTAGAACTGATCTAGCGTTCAATTAAAAAATAATTTTAACCATTTTGTTTAAAGGAATGATTTAGGTGACATGGAGCATCTGTCTAATGTATTTTACTTATATTATTTCTCTTCTTCAAGTATCTCTTAATTTATGTATTATAGCTTTATTATATTTATTAGAATTATAATATAGAATAGCATGTAGAGCGCGAACCACTAAGCTACAGGCTTCTGCTTCACTAACACACAACATGTAGGGTACATACCAAACGCCTTCCTTATTTTTACTTGATGCTTCTAACTTCCTTTATTTTTAAGTACTGTGTACTCAAGGTTTGTTTACATCAAATCGAGCCTCGTTGCAAATTATTTTACACTGCCTAAATTCATAACACTTTGTCAAACCTGAATTCAAAAAGAAACGTTACTTACAAACAAGCATTTTAATTTTTAATTTAAACCTGAATACCGCACGTCAAATAGAAACGTGACGCGGCCCTATTAAATGTTCACAAGTCTTTGATAGCGCCAACCTCTGCCTACCCTTTGCAAGCACTCAGACGTTGATTGCAGTTTGTCTAAGTGATGGTTGCAATTTCACTGTCCAAGCTTTAGCAATTAGGGTTGCCGGATGAGTTTTTACTCAATTATAGTAGTAAGAAGAGAAATGTTTTCGTTGAGATAATAAATAATGATATCAGAGACTTTTGGTTTTGTTTACGGTGACATGCTTGACTAATAACACCGCAAACAGGCAGATTTATAAAAATATATGATCTATTGTTTTCAATTCCAACTTGACCGTTGTGTATTGATAGAGTTGAGTAAATTGAGAGTCCGTATGTTTGAAGGTTGTTTTTTAAGTAAATGGGCTAGTTCAGAGATTTTCTATCTAGCTGATCTAGCAACCCTACTAGCAATCAGCTTGCTGTAACCCTCCGTCTAAAATAAACGCGTAACGCTCCTCGCATGTTTGTTGTATGTACCTTTGGGGTAGTTAATGGTTTTTAACACGAAACTCTACTTAGTGTTGTTGTGAAAATCTTGATAATTTTTAACATCGGCACTTCGACGCCTGTTCGAATTATAAAATTAAGTAATTGAAATTACTGTAATAGTCTTGTTAAATTGAATATCCTTAATGTGCGCATGCAAACATAATAGCTGTCATGAAAATAAAGTTGTAAACTGGCGTTCATAATTTGTATTTTCGAAAGATTTACAGAACAACCTGAAATTATTGCACAGTTTTTTATCCTGAGAAACTTTTATGAAACCATATAAAAAGAATGTTAGCTTCTTTGTTGTTTACAATTTATTCATTTAACAAATTAAACGGGCTTAACCCGGTGACATAAACAAACCTGATTTATCTGTAAACACTTTGGTATTTCATTGAGAGCTTTCATTAAAGGGACATACAAGTTTCTCGTCAGGAAATTACTATGTACTTCTTGATTAAACTCAATTATTTCCAAAAGCCAAAGCTATAATTTCCCAATAAAGGTACTAATAAACTTTAGACAACAATACTTTTACAAATGACAATACAATTGCACAAAACTTAGCTTACAATTTAAAACACTTGAAACTTACTTGAATGCTTACGACATGTCTCCACTTCGCCGTCTAATCCTGGGTTGGGTGTTGGCAGGCTGATCTCGATGGCCTACGGGCAGATTGGTATGATCCAAGCCGCTGCTGGATTCTTCGTCTACTTCGTGATCATGGCTGAGAATGGATTCCTGCCGCTGTATTTGTTCGGCATCAGGAAGCAATGGGACTCCAAGGCCATCAACGACTTGACTGACTCCTATGGACAGGAATGGGTGAGTAACGGTTCTTCGCAGTCTCATTGTTACTTCCTCATGTTCATATTATGTAAAAAAACAATTATCGATCTATTTTGATTTATTGGGGGGGAATTAAGAAGATGTTTTTCTTCTAGCTGCTAAAGATGAGGAGTTGCTCAAATATTGGTGCTGCTGATCTAATTGCATCAACTGGATTTCAAATCATAGTGTGACCAATCCAAATTTAACTCCACAATGTAGTCTAGCAAAGATAGAGTAAAATTGGATGATGATTCCGTCTAGAATGTAAGTCTGGATCCCGGACCCAATACCTTGACTTAACAATTCATGTCGTACACAGACCTACCGCGACCGCAAAGCTCTCGAGTTCACTTGCCACACCGCGTTCTTCGTCTCCATCGTGGTGGTGCAGTGGGCTGACCTGATCATCTGCAAGACGCGCCGCAACTCCATCGTGCACCAGGGCATGCGCAACTGGGCGCTCAACTTCGGCCTCATCTTTGAGACCGCGCTCGCTGCGTTCCTATCTTACACCCCTGGCATGGACAAAGGTCTCAGGATGTACCCTCTCAAGTAAGTGGCAGTTGCAGGTCTTGGCTTCAGGAAGGTTGACAATGATAGAAAAAAATCCTACTGTTTTTACCCATGTCAAAAGCTGTCGATGAAAGAACAAGACATTTTGAACTTTACAAGATGAATGTATAACTTAGCTTGTTTATGACTACTGGCTTGAAGTATAGGATCACATTCTTTTCTACCGTCATGTTGCAAGACAACATTAAAAAGGGCATCCTCAATCCATCAGTCTATTAATTTCATTATTTCAAAAATCAGGAATTGGCTGTAACAATGACAGCAGCAATTCTTTTTGAAGCCAACTATCTTAGAGCCGAGTTGAGTTGTGAATGTATAACGTTTCCTGCAGGTTCGTCTGGTGGCTGCCGGCCATTCCGTTCATGCTGTCCATCTTCATCTACGACGAGATCCGGCGCTTCTACCTGCGCCGCAACCCGGGCGGCTGGCTCGAACAAGAGACTTACTACTAAACGCAGACCACTGTCCACACACACGCGCATCACTTAGTTACTGCGTACATAAACTTCATTTGTGTTCTCTCGGAGCGCATAGCCCCTATCGTGATGTGCGGTGCTGCGGCCAAATAACACCTAAGTGACGTGTGAACGAGTCGGGGATGCTCGACTGAGTCTAAGTCTTAAGTAATGACGCGTCTTTTTAGGGGATATGCGCTCTGTGTTCAGGTCGTCGCTCGCTCACCGCCTCGACACCGACCGGCCTCGCTCCATCCCTGTCACTCCTCCGCTCTCTCCGAGCGTGCGAGCGAGACGGCCGAGGCGGCTAGAGAGCGACGCCGCCAGACTGACAGAGGTTGCGGTGCCGTTCCGGTGTATGTGTAATCGCTGTCGTGTAAGCTTCTCACTGCTTGTACCGCATCGCTCGCGGGCCTGTAGCCCCCCGAGCGCCTCGGCGTAACGTGACCGAGCGGCGCAGCCGCGGCCCCCGTCCGCGCACACTTCACTAGTATTGTTTTAACGAACTATGTATGTATATATGCACAGTGGAGTATGAAGTTTGATATTTGTGATGAAAAAAATATTATACATGTATTATTTTAAAATTGTGGATCATGTTATTTTTATATTGAATCGTTTAAAATGTAATTTGAGTATCTCGAATGTCTTGTGACAAGTTGATGAATCTCTTCGAGTATTTGTTGAATCTCTGTCTGATGTTTATTGTTTGGGGGTGGGACCGCGGTCCCGGCGCGCCGGGCCCGGTCCCGCCCGCGACCGGCCGCGAGGCGACGGCGACACGGCCGCGACACGGCGCGACAACGACGCGACATCGGCGCGGCACGACGCGGCGTCGCCTCGCGACCTCACGCGCAAGCGGCCGCCGACTCGGACTTCATGTTACAGTAGTACGCCCTCAGTAACACTAATCACATTATAAGATATATAGAATTAAAATAATACTAATAAAATTGTTTTTCACATACTTATAAAATAAGTAATAAATTATCGTATAGCGGTAGTTCATCGTTCGTGAATCGAGTGGGCAGAAGTACGACGCCCGCCGCGCTCCGTGCTCGGCGGCCAACGAAAAGCATTTGTTGTAAAATTACCATTTAAGAAGCCATTATTATTATTATAATTTAAGTGAAATTAGATTAAGTTGAATTTTTCGAGTGAATAAAGTTTAGTTGAAGATTCGGTCGGGTGCATGGTGTGTGAGAGGTCGATGTGGAGTGCCTGAGTTTTAGTGTACTACTGCTTACTGTTAGGTAGGTAGTTGGAATTTTGATGCCGTATTTTCAATTGTAAAAGTAGATAAATAAAGCATTACACTGACGCGAACGCTTAGGTGCGGCCGCGCGCCACACGTTGACACAGCACTGCCGTCGACTATGTTCGTTTGTTGTCTCCGCGCGTGCGTCCGCGCGCCGTCACTGTGCGCGTGACGTCACCACCCGCCATCGAGCCATCGACCGGCGCACGCGCCGCCACGGGACTAGACGCTTTTCTTTTATAAAATAATCTGATCATTAGCGAATTTCGTCAAATTTATTAAAATAGGCTGCTCATGGTAATTACGTAAGATTTTATTTCTTAATTAAAAGATAATAACAAGACGTAGGAATGCGTAATTAGAAATTTTTAAAATTATACAGTTATGATAGAGTCATCTTGTTTTAGTCGCCACTTGGCCCTTCTAGGAGGGCGGAGGTAGAGGTAGGCAGGTAGGGCACGGAGCGAGAGTATCGTAGCGCCGACGGCAGCCGGCGGAGCGGGCGGGCGAGGGAGAAGGACCAAGTGGAGAGATTTATTTCAATTTTTCGTAACGAATACATATAACATTATAATAATGGTTACAAAAGTAAAATATAACATTATAGCGACTAATAAATCTAAATTATATGAAATGTTTATAGATTTAAATGACGTTCGTTTCTTTAGGGTGAACTTTCTGTGCTTGTTTGATGAGAACGATGTACATCTCACTGACAATAGTCGTTGATGATTATGTAACAATCCGGTCTTTGTAAGCGTTTGTTTTAACGTACACTGTAGAACTAACATTGTTTTGCGTTCGACAGTTCTTTACACCGATTCATTTTATAGTATTACTCTGTTGGCTAGGAGCGCTGTAAAAATGTAAGTGTTAATAAAAAAAAACATTTTCAAAATATTATCATTGCGTTTTATTCATAATTATTTTTATTTTCTACCTTTACCTTAGTCTAATAAGAAACTCAGTTAGTCTATTTAAATAACAGAGGTTTAAAGATTCATCGTTAGATAGAAGAGCTTGATTTACACAAATAGCACACTAAAATTTCACAATGATAAACATGATCAACGAAATTAACACTTAGGTCTGGCCATAGACAGAATATAATTACTTCGTTCGGCGGCGATGTTAAAATATACTCAAGTAGAGCTAGCGATATGCTAAGCAACGATTGCTACTGGCGCTTTTTTAAAAAAAATAGGTTTCCAAACATACTAAAAAAAAAGTGTTGCCTAAGTAATCGATGTCTATGATGCTGGCAGCAAAGAGCATACTACTCCTTCGATCTTATGATCGACGATACTACCACAGTGAAGTAACGTCTGAGTTCTCTCTTACGCAGTGGCCAACTGCTGCGTGAATTATTTGTTAGTAATTTCGGCAGTTGCTTCTTTGTCCGATAGAGGCGCTGTACGAAATCTCATTTAAGTAATAGGTAATTAATTATGCTCTAGCAGGCGTTAACGTAAAAAACTCGTGGTGAACCCACTGAAGTAGTGGATTTTATATGTTCTGTGCTTTCTGAACACAGGTGGCGCTTTTAATAATAATATGAAAGTTTAACCCTAAGATAGATGGCGCTTTAGCACCACGTTTAGGAACGAATATCTTAACGATACCTTGCACTTCGCATTAGCTTTGTTTGTAGAAGTTGCAGTTTTTAACTGAAGTAAAATAACTCCTAGGTGCCTGACAGACTAATACCCGGACTCACAGCTAATTTGAGAATGTTACTGCACTTCTAAAAGCCTTTCAACACTGCAGGAATACATCACACGACCAAATACGTACCAAATAATGGCATTTACTTCGCTATTTAATTTTATTTGTGGTGTTTATCTAGATACTAATAAAGTCAATACTCATGCTTCAAAATTGTTGCCGTATCTCAATTATTGAGCTCCTTTAATATTATATTTAAGGAGCATAGCATTAACAACTTAACTGTCCCATGTATCACATAATGAATCATAACAATGGATTTCCTGTAGTATAATTTCCTGGACAGTTGAGAATTAAAGAGACGAACGTTTCAGCAGATAAAGAAACGCTGTAGGGCTATTTGAGATACTATGAATGGGGGTTAGACCACACCATTTGCTAAAATTAATATTAGCAAAGTTGATCGTAAAATAAGATATATTCAAGATACTGATGGTACAGTCCGACACTACCTAAATAATAATGATAGAAATCGTCTCATGACGCGCCTCTCCACCGCATCGACGCACACAGGAGTGCTTGCTATCATGCGTAGATGCAGTGGAGGGGTGCGTCATTTTAGCTTAGTCAATCTCTGCCTATATGCCTATATTATGTGCAAAGATGAGCTCGCTATGAAAATATGAGATATACCTACTTCTATGATCTAGCTAGATTGAAGGTGCACCAAGTACCCATCTATCTACTTGCAATACTGGTCTAATGAGCTCTTCACGAAAAATAACAAGAGTGCCTCGTTCGTTGTTTTAAAGAGGTACCTCTTAACCTTCATGAAAATTCTTAATCTGATTAGGGTCCGGGCCCTGAGTTCAATATTTCATGTTTTTTCTTTATTTGTTGACAGGTTAAGATGTGAAAATAATTTATATTGAGAGCTGTTTAGTATCGGACAAGTAACGTTTGTCTACCCTGGCGACCTGAGTTCGTCACCGCCGACGACGAGCATGAACGACAGGCAATGGTTAATATAAATAAAAATATTTATACTTATAC
This sequence comes from Udea ferrugalis, assembly GCA_950022985.1. NCBI lineage: Eukaryota > Metazoa > Arthropoda > Insecta > Lepidoptera > Crambidae > Udea > Udea ferrugalis. The sequence goes on from OX465533.1 coordinate 9,209,391, forward strand.
TTCAATTGCGTCAGGTTTTGTTTCGAGTACCTACTTATTACGCTTGATTGCGGAAGATTTCAACGAATAGGTCAGGGGTGGCATTCCGGCGGACATCACTTCACATTTCGGTGCTTCACGTTTACTTCAATCATCAATACGCTTCACTCCAAATCAGTACTTTCTCTCAAACGACTATATGGCCGCAAAGAAATTTAATTTTAAAGATAAATCTCCAAGAGCGTAGTGAGTTTTAGCGCCCACCGGAATACCATAGATAGCAGTTCCTTATGTTAGGCTTTACTGTCGGACATATCCGTATCTAGTTACTCGCCATAACTCTTCACATAGGATTTCTAAGAAAATATTTATTGGTATACTTGTTCGGCATAGAAACAATATTCCGACGCCGGTGGTCGAGTCACATCATGTTCGTATAAGTACTGTGCATTTAATTATATTATAGTTGGTATTTAAGTCTATTATTAAGAGTATTTTTGTTTGTTTGATTTAGTTCTTGACGATTCAAAAGCACTTGTAACTGATCTATTTATTTGTATTTAAATACAAATGCAAAGAAAATATTTAATGGTCGTCGTTGCGCTGGTATTTGGCGGATATCAAATTCCCATCTCTTCGGAAATCCTACCCAAGCGTATAATCTGACAATCATTCATTAATTATTGAGAGGTTTTTGTTTATTGAGTATTTTTTTGTGTCAGTAATAAATTAAGTCCCCAGATTTCTATATTCTCAATTTTGAATAGCTTCTACGTTGATGACCCACATTATTCCATAAATGTAATCAGAAAGTATAGCATCATTTAGAAAGCACTATTACCTCCTGGAAACAAACTCTGAGGTCATCAATAAAACCTAGATACACAAAACGGCACATTTACATTCCGAGTAAGAATTTGTACAAAGCCCGTGCTACAGAAGTTCTATAGCGCTCATATTTATTCATATAGGTCGTATTAAACATCTGAATGGTGTTATAGCTGTACTAATCCCTAAGGGCCGGAGGGAGGCACGTGCCGCCCTCGGCCTTGAAGCTTGCATGTAGGTATTTCTATAGTTATATTTATTGGTCCTTCGTCCTATAGCAGCGGAGAGATCCACACACCCCGCCGTGCCCTCCACACACCGCGCATGCGTGGCTTTGACAGCAGCCGTGCCAACACTTCCAACCAACACAGCTTTCATAGCGACATCATCCCCTACGCTTCAACATCGCAAAAGCAAAGCATTGTGTTGTGAAAGTGCAAGCCAAATGTGAGGAGCCCAACGATGACCCTTGAGGCCGCCGACTGAACGAGAATGGTGGCCAATATTGGCACGATCAACTCATCCAATGGTAAACACATTCGCCCATTACCCAGTAACTAACAAAATAACCACTTAATCTACCTGAAGAACGTAGTGACACTCATAAACGGTCTCTAACTGTGTAGTTAAGCACTTACTACCTAAACAATGCCCAGTTAATTAAAGTAAAGTATACAAACGCTGTTACTATGCACAGGGGTAGTACCACCGCAGAACATTGTTGTTTTTATATTTTCAAAGATATGGTGTATTGTTTTGCCTTTGTTCGTGAAATAGGTACCTTACCTAAATCCATTCGTTATAAAATTATTTTAACAGTTTGAATATATTATCTCTATTCTCCTCGAGCAATTCTTTGTTTTCAGCAAGTTTTTTTGAGTCTGTCAAACAAAATAATTCTTGGTTGATTATTTGTAAATAATGGATAATCATTTCAAGGGACCACGGCCGACTTCGAAATTTTAGTGGATCTTTTTATGCATAACAAAATTAAGTTATTTTGAATGTATTTATGTATTTTATTCTAAATCAATGATAACCATTCTTTATGTATTATTTAGGTATGTATCTAAAACTTTTATATCACAAACCACAGAATTTAACTAGGTACAGTGGGCACATCACCTACTAAGTACATTATTTCTACAAGGCTCTGGGCAGCGCGTTTAAACTCTAACTCTACGAACAAGTTTTTGTAAATCTGGAGTATAGTCTCCAGATACATAATAGCGAACATAAATAGGTCCTAAGAAAATATGATCACCCAGAACTAACTAAATCGACCTCTCTACAAAGGCAAGGCAACAGTCAATTATTTACCAAGTTTATCGCTTGCCGAACTTGACTTCGAAGTTACAATACATAGGTAGGTACAATCCTTTTTTTATATCATTGTGTTAAAATCCTCATGGATACCTCGCCGCCTCGGGGGACAACGAGAGGTTGTGTCGGACTCCTCCCGCCTATAGTCCCACGGTACTTGACCTCGGTACTTTGGCAGCAAAGCTGGGTTTCCAATATACGCACCGCTGCCGGGGAGATCCAATGTTAGGCTTGCCTGAGGAATCCCAAAAAATCCTATCAGGAGATGTCAGACCAGGTCTTTGGGCCATTCACATTACTCAGCTTCGTTCAACTTTGGTAGAAACCGGACTTAAGATATTCATGTTCTCATATAAGTGACTTTGTAATTGTCTTTTTGAGAATAAAATTCTTTAAACACACTTAATTATGTTTTTTATGTTGAACAGTGGAAGCTACAGCGTACATAAGCGCGGTAGCGGCGTTCGCTGCAGTGGTGCTGGTGCTTCTACTCTTCCTAGGAAGGCGTTGGTGCTCTTCAGCGGTCTTCGGGCGCAAGTGCTGTGATGACATCCTCGCTGTGAACCCACGGGGCGTCGCGCCTGCCATCCCACTCGACAATGCTCCGTTTGGTCAGTTTTCTTTCGTTTTGTAAATAACTTGAGAGCACTGGAATATGTATATGGAAAGGTATTAGAACTCAATCTCAAAAAAACACTTGTAGATCGAATAGCACCCTGGAGTTCCCTGTGATTCACAATTTTAGTATGTTCATCCATTTAGAAAATAAATTGACATGACAGAATCGACTGGATTGTTAGATACCTAGTGATCTTGTCTAAACGTCGCGGGTCGTGAAGTCGGCTCCCCTCCCCATAAATTTTCTTTCTTTCTTTCTTTCCATACCAAGAATCTTGGATGAACATTTGTGTTTGTTCTGCATCTGAGTGTTAGTTTCCATTTAAATATTACCAATATTTAAAAATATCTCTCTTGATAAGTCTCTGACATCCATAAAGATCAAATTCGGGCTCGAAGTTTATAGATATCTCGCCCGCTCTATTGTAAACCTCGATTTCTCAAGCTCTGCTGCAGCTTAATCATTTGTCTCAGCATTCGCGAAGCTTCTTTACAGTTCTTCTATCACGTATTATAGTCCAAAGTCGTTCAATCTTCGATAATGACGAAAATAAGGAGAAAAAGATATAATAACCTTCAAATAATTATAGAAGAAGAACTACTAGATCTTAAGTAGGTACCTATAGTTTTCTATTCATAATTTTACTTTTGTTAGACCTAAATGGTGGAAACTGTAGTTACCGGTAGCAAGCAAGCAGTTGTTGAATGGATTTAACTGTTAGCTCCATAATCTTAATGTCGAAACTTGACTTTAAGATTTAATATAGATTTGTTTATTTACTGTCTTTATTGACCTTCGCCCATGACTTCGTCTGCGTGATAATGAGATTCAAACATCTTGAAATTTCGGTATTTTATAGTCAAAATAAACTGACATTCTTCGAAGTGTTCTTACCACAAAATTAAAACATGGGCAGCGTATTAAACGGCCGAAACATGATTGTTTTTGCCTTGGGTCACGGTCACACGTAGGTACGTACATATACACCTACGACATTAAATAAACATGACTGGAAAAACCCGTGATTAATTCACTGATATAAAAAATCGAAAAACAGCAACAAATGAAATATCATTAATGGATATTAGATATTGATTCAATAAATGCCAAATATATTATGAGTTAATTGGATAGCCATAGCTTGCGTGCTATCGCGATGCCCTTGTGAAAAGCCACGGCTGTAGGCTACCATAGATATAAGGGACGTTAATATTTTAGTAGCCATTAGTAGTTTTAGGGGACTGGCTAGCCTTCAAGGCCGCGAACCATAGGTTTCTTTGTCCTTTCAATAGCACATAGTTGGTTTTTCATTAGAATATTTTAGTACGTTATTAATGTATAGGATGTTCCTTAGCATATAGTCGTAGTTATTGATTAATATCCGCTAAATTATGTGTAGGGTATTGCGTATTTATATTGATCATACGGTTGGCCACTACTGTGGTCAAATTCACGTTACTACCTTTTATTAATTTCTTAAAAACTGTAATTATATATTTTTACGTGGATTTGATAGCAGCTTTGAATATATTAAGGCCGACTGTATGTCTGTGTTGTTTTAGATGCTTTGTCGAAACCGATCCATTACCCCGAACGAATATTCACGTTCGAAGCCTCCGACTCTGACGACGAGCTGCGCTTGCGCATACAACAGGTGAGGTGTTGCTAGATTGTGTTAACTATGTAGAGTACCACCAACACTTAGATATTTTAGCTCACAAGAGTTTTAATTTTGAGTAACGAGTAAAAATACTTTATTATAGTATGGCATACTATGGCCAACCAAAAGTTACTGAATTGAGAAACACATTGCTACAAAAATAATATAAAACTCTCTCACGACTATATCTTAAATAGGGTAGACTGTACACTGAATGTTACCATCTTCAATCGGACATAAGTACACATTTCGCTTGAAATGTAATAAAAAATTCAGTGACCCTGTATAACACAAATTGAAGTCTAAATTTACAAAAAGCGCCGCCCACAGAGTGCATCGTGCAGATTAAGTGGAATTCCAACATTCCTACCACAAATACATTCAGGAAAGTTCCTCTGTCGAAAATAACGAAATACCTAATGTAGAGGATTGTGTTCGAGTGCATTAAAGTGTTTTCAAGTTTAAGCAAATTATTCACCTAGGAATGTACTGTGGGGTAAGAAGTTTTTTTTTTTTAATCCTTCTAATATTTAAACCAGTTTTGGTAAATATAGAATAATTATTTGTTGTCTAACCGTAGGTGAACAAAACACTTATAATTAACTTAGATATCCATATTTTTATCATTGTATCAATTATATCTCTCATTATAGTATTTATGTTAGACTTTTAGATTATTCATTTGGAAAACAAAAGTATGTTTAATTCCTCTGTAACTGCATGCCATTTCAAGTTATAAGTAAAAATTAAGTATTTAATAACTTTAAAGTTTTAACGAAGTAAAATAAATGGTGTGTCAAATGTGCAACAACGATTTTTTTTCTGATCATTTTAAAAAAATCAAGGGGTAAATCCCTGCGAAAAGATACCCAAAAGAGGTATCTACATATTTCAATATGACTAGACATAATACCGTTTCTAGGACAAAGAAGAGGTCGAGTGCCATTACGAGGAGAAGAATGAGAACCAGTCGACGAAGCTGGAGGTGGAGCTCGTGGAGACGGCGCTGAGGGAGACAACTCTTCGGGAGACCAGGATCGACGAGGTCATCCCTCAGCGCGCCGAGTACATCCACACCTTGGAGGCGCAGAGCAGCATCGACAGCGATGTCATAGCCCATAATGTGAGTGATGCCCACTACTTTCTACCATCACACCGTTCGCAGCAAGGGGGATTTTAACAAACACAGCGGCCGTGTGCAATCAGTACCCTGGCGCCCATCTTGCATGAAAATGAGAAGTCAAGTTGGCATCAAAATGGTTCTCGGCCCCAGCTTTTACCCGGCGCTGTAAATAAAACCGCCCCTGACTCGTCGCAGTTCCGGATTAAACGACGCGATTCTCGCAGATGGGGATGTTCTTGGTTTGATATTTCGGAGCTTTTGACAATAATATAGCTCACTTCTGTGCCTTGATGGTATCACAATGTGTGCATAGGCTGCGATAACCAAATAACAGCGGGCGGTCAGGAGTTCCGCACAATTGTTTATTGACACTCGTTGTTCTGTCAAAAGATAATACTGTGGCAATCAAAGAAAAGGATTTTGTGCGTTTTACCGATTAAATTTTTTCCATTCATTAGAACCTTCCTCGGTCTTCAACGATATCATTTTCCAGGCAGCCGGTTTCGCTAAATACCGAAACATATTTGGCCAACAAGATTTTTAGATTTCTAATCAAATATTCAGCTTGCGAGAATAGGCATGATGACTATTTTTTTTTTTTTGTTTATTATCGAAAGACCTTACATTTATGTAAACAATCCTCAAAGAATCACTTCATCTGGATCAATACCACCAGAGATATCACAATTTGAAATGCACATTTTTGGACTTGCCCAAAAACGCTCCATACAAAAGTGACAGCGACAGTGACGTCACACTCGCTGTTTTTGTAAGGAGCGCGTAATAACTTTGTTCGACAGCTATATTAAATATTGCGTTTATGATAATGGTCTCCTAACATAATTCCTTCATAATAGTTTGGGTTACAAAAAAGTGATATTGTTTTACAAAAATTTAACACATATGAAATGGACTTGCCCACCCAAGTTTGCAGGCCTATTGTAGCCTCATTTTGAAACGAATTTCGATTGTGGTTTTACAATAACATTTGAAATCAATTATTATTTTTGGGGAACATAAAAAAACATGCAAAATCACTCATAGTCATCTACCCTATTCTAACCGTCACCAATTCCAGGACACATCGCTGCTCTGCGGCTCGACGGGCAGCAGCTCAGTGGAGCGCGGCTCGGTGGAGCTGACGGTGCTGTACGACGCGCCCGTGCGCACCATGACCGTGCACATCCTGCAGGCGCGCGCGCTGCCGCAGCGGACGCAGGGGCAGCTGCTGCAGAGCCAGGTACACCAGGCTCCAGGACACATCGCTGCTCTGCGGCCGGTGGAGCTGACGGTGCTGTACGACGCGCCCGTGCGCACCATGACCGTGCACATCCTGCAGGCGCGCGCGCTGCCGCAGCGGACGCAGGGGCAGCTGCTGCAGAGCCAGGTACACCAGGCTCCAGGACACATCGCTGCTCTGCGGCCGGTGGAGCTGACGGTGCTGTACGACGCGCCCGTGCGCACCATGACCGTGCACATCCTGCAGGCGCGCGCGCTGCCGCAGCGGACGCAGGGGCAGCTGCTGCAGAGCCAGGTACACCAGGCTCCAGGACACATCGCTGCTCTGCGGCCGGTGGAGCTGACGGTGCTGTACGACGCGCCCGTGCGCACCATGACCGTGCACATCCTGCAGGCGCGCGCGCTGCCGCAGCGGACGCAGGGGCAGCTGCTGCAGAGCCAGGTACACCAGGCTCCAGGACACATCGCTGCTCTGCGGCCGGTGGAGCTGACGGTGCTGTACGACGCGCCCGTGCGCACCATGACCGTGCACATCCTGCAGGCGCGCGCGCTGCCGCAGCGGACGCAGGGGCAGCTGCTGCAGAGCCAGGTACACCAGGGTCCAGGACACATCGCTGCTCTGCGGCCGGTGGAGCTGACGGTGCTGTACGACGCGCCCGTGCGCACCATGACCGTGCACATCCTGCAGGCGCGCGCGCTGCCGCAGCGGACGCAGGGGCAGCTGCTGCAGAGCCAGGTACACCAGGGTCCAGGACACATCGCTGCTCTGCGGCCGGTGGAGCTGACGGTGCTGTACGACGCGCCCGTGCGCACCATGACCGTGCACATCCTGCAGGCGCGCGCGCTGCCGCAGCGGACGCAGGGGCAGCTGCTGCAGAGCCAGGTACACCAGGGTCCAGGACACATCGCTGCTCTGCGGCCGGTGGAGCTGACGGTGCTGTACGACGCGCCCGTGCGCACCATGACCGTGCACATCCTGCAGGCGCGCGCGCTGCCGCAGCGGACGCAGGGGCAGCTGCTGCAGAGCCAGGTACACCAGGGTCCAGGACACATCGCTGCTCTGCGGCCGGTGGAGCTGACGGTGCTGTACGACGCGCCCGTGCGCACCATGACCGTGCACATCCTGCAGGCGCGCGCGCTGCCGCAGCGGACGCAGGGGCAGCTGCTGCAGAGCCAGGTACACCAGGGTCCAGGACACATCGCTGCTCTGCGGCCGGTGGAGCTGACGGTGCTGTACGACGCGCCCGTGCGCACCATGACCGTGCACATCCTGCAGGCGCGCGCGCTGCCGCAGCGGACGCAGGGGCAGCTGCTGCAGAGCCAGGTACACCAGGGTCCAGGACACATCGCTGCTCTGCGGCCGGTGGAGCTGACGGTGCTGTACGACGCGCCCGTGCGCACCATGACCGTGCACATCCTGCAGGCGCGCGCGCTGCCGCAGCGGACGCAGGGGCAGCTGCTGCAGAGCCAGGTACACCAGGGTCCAGGACACATCGCTGCTCTGCGGCCGGTGGAGCTGACGGTGCTGTACGACGCGCCCGTGCGCACCATGACCGTGCACATCCTGCAGGCGCGCGCGCTGCCGCAGCGGACGCAGGGGCAGCTGCTGCAGAGCCAGGTACACCAGGGTCCAGGACACATCGCTGCTCTGCGGCCGGTGGAGCTGACGGTGCTGTACGACGCGCCCGTGCGCACCATGACCGTGCACATCCTGCAGGCGCGCGCGCTGCCGCAGCGGACGCAGGGGCAGCTGCTGCAGAGCCAGGTACACCAGGCTCCAGGACACATCGCTGCTCTGCGGCTCCACGGGCTCAGTTCTTCGCATTTGCAGGACTAGCTGGACCTGGACCAGATGGAAGAAGTGTATTTGGCTGTTAAGGGATTTTCCCTGAGATTTTAAAGAAAAATTTTTCAAAATTTGGGTAGCTTGTACTTTTTTATTACCAACCGTACGGACTCAGTTTGCTAGTTTATAAAGGTAAAAAGAAAGCTCTATAGCTACAAAAAAGCTCGTCAACTGATTTTTAAGCTGAGCACGCCTCCAATAGAAAACCTCGTTCAGGACGCTGTATTGGATACATTAGAAATTTGAGACTACCTACATTTTACCTTTTTTTCAGGTCCGAATCGTTCTTCTGCCGCTAAAGAAACAAAAATTCAAATCGAAAATTCGTAATGGCGAAAATCCTCAGTATATGGAGAGCTTCGTACTGCATAAAATTAATCCAGGTTGGTATATTGATAATTGAAGATTATCATTCAGTATCATAATTATTACTGTCACTGAATAAAATATTTTAACTTTTTACTCCCGATTTACAGTCAAATACTGTTTTTTTTTAAAACGCATTCGTAATTTTTGTTAAAATCTGCTTTTTTGTAAATGTTTTGTACTTGGAAGAAAGATAGAAAAAATTATGACTGTCCCCAAATAATGAAGGCAAGCAATTAATAATAATGAAAAAAAACACATTCAGAAACAAAAAACGAAAAACAAGTTAGTAGTTTATTGCATTGATTATCTAAGTTACGTGTTCACACAACATTCATTAAACTAAACATTAATTGGCTAAGATAACCCCGGGATACTCTACCTCGGCACTTCGTCGATGAAACTCTGCTGCACTTTAGCCGACTCACGGTAGTGTATGCAGCGGCTTCTTCTTGTTTTCTTCTTGTAATACGGGCAAAAGTTCCCACACTTCCCACGCAAGGGAGTCTTGTGCTCAAAAGGGCTTAATCCCTTATACCTATCCAAACCTTAACCCTTATGAGCTGTAGTTCCAAGGTGAATAATGTCCTTACAGAGGACGTCCACGGCTTGGGCCTCCGTATCCGCATCTACGGCTGCGAGCGCATGCGCCGGCAGCGGCTGGTGGGCGAGGCGGCCGTCAGCTTCGCCACGCTCAACCTCGAGCTCGAGAACAGTCTGTGGCTGCAGCTCACGCCGAGGCAGCACCATCAGGCCGCTCTACAGGTATTTGGGACGTCTTGTTACATCTCAGACACAAACACACACACATACACACACAAAGCTTTGTTTATTTTCATAGTGTATTATGTAATAAAATAATAATAAGAAAGTCATACCACCTACTTACTTTTGTATTTGCATAAGTCCAATTTCTGGATAATGCATGCCGTGGCAACTTGTAAACTAGAATCACCGAAGTAAGCTACTTGGTGTGTATTTTGTAAGTTTTCCTTAATAAATAAATACAGTATTAGCAACTTTTTCATACGTTACATCACACCTATTTCCTCACAGGGTAGGAAGTGGCCACTTATTTATCGTTTCATACATGCTCGGCGGGTAAAAGTACGCTTGACCTGACCGTTTTTAAGAACATCTTGGACTTGTTCATGAAACAGATAATGAGGCTTACGAATATAGATACTGTCACTTAAGAATGAGAATCACTTAGGCGCTTTGGTTTGGTGTGTTTACTGTTCCATTTCAGATGCTTAGTTTTAGGTAATATAATATAGTTTGGAAAGTGGCTTCTGCTCTACTGTTTTAAGAACAAAAGAAACTAATTTTGAATAATTGAACGCGTCACCCACAACCAACATCTTTTTATTCAAATCGTGTAATATTTTGTAATGAACATACTGTGCAAAAGCACAAAACGAAAATGAAAAGGAATTCAAACAACTTGGTATTGCAGTTTCCCGGTTTGCGAAAGACGCGGGTTCGAGTTCCGCCTGATGCCAGGACCGAATGCCTTTTTCTGGTTTTCCTATCTTTAACTTCTCCTCAGTTGGTGAAACGGTGTCTGCGATTCTTTTAATGTTTACACTTAGTATTCAGATAACTCTACTCTCCCCTATTGATAACCTTAGCGTTACATTTGATGACATTGCAGCCGTCAACCGGATTTCTATAGACAGATCTTGTTTTAAAACCCAACCAACTGACTGTTTTGTGTCCTAGCTACCGAAGTTGGAGTTAAACCACTCCATGTCAATGTCGGGCGTGTTGGCGAGCCCGATGTCGTGCGCGACGGTGACGACCCCCGGGGGCGCTGGGGGCGGGGGCGAAGCCTGCAGCCTGGCGCGGTCCGACTCGGCCTCGTCGTGTTGCAGCAGTCGGTCGGCGCCGGAGTTGCTGCTCGGGCTGCAGTACAACCCTACCACGGGACATCTGTCTGTTGAGGTCAGTTAGATAATTTTAGATTAGACATACAGATCATTTTTGAGAGACTCGCTGGCACTATAGATAAATGTATAGAAGTAGTAATTGACACTTCAGTGGGTTACACACCCGTATTTACGGCACACTTTGTAAAGAAATAAAACAATAGGTGCCAAAAAAGCAAATTCCCTTTGCGGGATATTTAAGAGTTTCAATATTGAATGTCCTTGAATAGACTTGCACACATCATTTTGATGCTGAAAAATTAGATTACTGAAGAGTGATACTGTACACAATATTCATTGACATGTAGCACATGACTCAGCGTCCCCGCACACAGGCCACCCGCCATGCGTCACAAACGCCGCCACCGGCATATTTCCTGTAGTTTCCACACATTTTAAATGGACTCGCTGAACACGGTGAGGCCGGTATCCGCCACACGCTAGAAACTATAGGAATATGGCAGGTGGCGGCGTCTTGTGGCCCGTGCAGTGTGTGGGTACTCTTAACTTGTCTGTCAGTATTATAAGTTACTTACCGTTTGCCGTTACCAACAGATAATAAAAGGCACGCACTTCCGCAAGCTGTCCCCCAACAAGGCCCCGGACACATACGTGAAGCTGTGCCTCATCAGCTCGCTCGGCATGGAGATGGGCCGCTGCAAGTCCACCACGCGCCGCGCGCAGTCCAACCCGCTTTACAAGGAGCTCTTCATATTCCAAGTACGTAAGGCTACTGTATAATTCTCGCCAGTTGTTAATGCGCTAGAACCTAGTCAAACTAAAAACCACGTGACCACAAAAATTGAATTCGCAGAAAGATCTATTAAAAACCACACCTATTTAAATTATGCAGGCTGACTTTTTTAAGTGGGCGTGGTAGGCCAAATCCTAAACTGTGAGTAATGTCGAAAAATGCTCAAAGGAGTATCGAGACCGTTTTTGATAAAAACTAGAACTGTGTTACTCAGATTTAACATAAAACCTTTTTCTTAGCTGGGAATCGAACCTGTCTGTTTGTTATGAAATAAATGTTCACCTTGTATTATCACGCCAACTTATAGTGTCCCTTATAAGGATACATTTCTGGGAAGTAACATTATATTTCAAAGTATAGGAAAGGTCTCATTTTAAATACCTAACATATCTTTATGTTCCCTACATTCACAAAACTATTTTGAAATTGAATTATTTTCGCCAGTAATTTTTTTACCTCTGATTGAGAGCGCCAAGATCAGTTTCGTATTGCAGTCAATAATTTAAAATTATAAGTAAGTATCTTGTCAAACAATTTTTTTTCTTTTGATTCGTGAATGTATGCAAAATGAAAATGTTTTATTTTAAATAACACCTTTCCGTTAGTTTGCGTCACTACGAAATAACATAATAATACAGGGTGCCCCTTTTTTTCAAAACTAACAGGTTCGTATCCTGGCTAAGATAAAAGTTTTTTGTAAAATCTGATATTCCTCATAGTTTAGGATTTGGCCTACCACGCCAACTTGAAAAACTCACCCTGTATGAGTAATTTTGAAATTATTTTAATTTAAGATTTTAAGCTGTCAAATCATGTGTTCCTTCATGGTTCTTAACAATTATTTATTACTGTAAGTAAACAAGTTGGAACAGCGGTCAGCCAAATCGGTCTAGTGGTTCTCGAGTTTTAGCGACACTAACGAACAGCAATCCATTTTTAAATATTGAGATATGCGCGGTCAAAATGGCTCTCTGCGGGTGAACCGCACAGTGATATTAAAGGGCTTTTCCTGTACATTCCAGGTGGCCCTGTTCCAACTGAGCGACGTGACGCTGATGGTGTCTGTGTGGTGGCGCCGCAGCGTGAAGCGCAACGAGATGGTCGGCTGGTTCTCGCTCGGCCACAGCTGCTCCGGACGCGACGAGGAGCGCCATTGGCAGGAACTGTGCGAGCGCCAGGGGGAGCAGGTACAGTCAGCAGCACATCAGGTTACCCCATTTATGTTTTTTCTCTCGCTCTTGCCAAATGTCATTTCAAAGGAGGACTGACCGGAAATGGGTAGAGTTACTTAGGATTCAAATTGGGTACACAGTGTTACATACAGATCAACCCTCATGCAATATAAAAACTTTTACTAGGCAAATTTATTTACTCACCTACTCACGAGATCTGTAAAATGCTGAACAAAAACCTTCTACATAATTTTGAAACGGTTTTAGACGAAACAGACTTCGCTGGACGGTTTCACTGGAGTTTGACGAATGCAAGCCGCATTCGTCAAACTCCAGCGAATTTATCAAATCACCCGTCACTGTGAAGGAGGATACCCATTACACCCTGACGCTCCAGGGGCAGATATCTTCTGAATCTTATAGTAGATACTTAATGTTTCGACGAAGATTTATCATGATGTAAGAGGCATTATCAAGTAAAAGAAAAACTAGCTCACCTTGAAATAAAATGAAATGAATAAAAAGTTCCTACCCACCTTTAGATGATGACTAGCAGCCGCCCGCGACTTCGTCCGCGTGGACATTTTTTTTTCCGCTTTTCTGTTGAATTTTACCTGAATTTTCTTTGCTATAAACCTCACGGAGCCCGAGACCTTTCCAACAAATGCAAAACCGTGGAAATCGGTTGGTGCGTTCTGGAGTTATAGCGTCAGGAAGGAAAACCCGACTTATTTTTATATAGTAGATATAACTCTCTTTTTGAAGCTGGTCTCCCGATATGTGTAAAAGCGTATCAATTGACACCGTATCGTCCTTGCAGGTGCAGCGTTGGCACGTGTTGCTGGACTCCTGACGGTCGCTGACGTAGCGCGAGGACGCGCTGGTGTGAACCCTGACTGTTGCCGCCTCCCCCCCTCGAGGGCTTGTCTGACTGTGACGTCACGCGCCGGACGTCCCACGCCGCTCGGCGGGACCCGGCGGGACCCCACCTTTTGGACGACCAACCCAGACTATATACTCACATTTTATACCTTTTTGCACAGATAACCGCACACATATTGGACTTCTCTCCTGATACTCAAATTTCTCATAGAAACTAACATGGACGTTCAAAATGGTTTGGGGTTTTTCTAACGTGTTTAACGGTGAGAAACACTTGTATTTGTACATGTGTACCTACGTGAGTTCCATAGGCTCTTGTTAATTGTCAGTTCAGCTGAAGATAGATGCTGGATTTTACAGCTGGTCTTTTTTCAACGCGGACTAAGGCGAGATTTTTGTGGTTTTGAAGGATCCCACTGAGAGGATGCAATGAGTTTCTCGCCGACGGAGTTGCGAGGAAATGCTAACTGTATAATATTATACTGTTTGTAATGTAATATTATATTATAATCGCGAGATTTCGAGTTCGATGTTACATTTATGAATGACACTTCGGTTGTAAGCACTGACTCCGTTGCGAGAGCGTCGAGTCTGTTTGTGTTTTGTGAATTCACTCACACGATGAGTCTTTCAATTACTTACACAACCTAAAATGTACCCTTTGAGGAGCACGCACATTTCTGACTGATTGAAAATTTCAATATTAATATGATATGATATTTAGAGTAAGAAAAGAGCATGTAGTGTGGGAGAGCGTAATTATGACCAGGGGTGGCTTTATCTATAGTGTAGGGGGTGTCGTGCACCCAGGCGCCATTTTGATCGCGTATTTTCATACAAGATGGCGCCACGGGATTAATTGCACTTGGACTAGAGTTGCCAACCATACTGTTTTCGCTAAATTATACTTTTTACTGTTGAACAAAAATAAAATAATAAATACTGTTCTCAGCATTATGTGTAAAAGTGCGACGAGCTTTAAAAAATATGGATTTTAAAACAATAAATAAATAAAATACTTGAATATACTTTATTTCTGGTCAAGAAAAATGGCAACCGTAACTCGGACGCTACACTGTAGCTAGAGCCCCCCTGATTATGACTTTCCGTAATCTTTTGTCGGCGTATCAAATGCGTTGGACGGGAATATAGCTGTAAGATAGTGCAACGTTTATTTCAAAGGGATATTCCCGAGGCTTCGCGTAATTCTAGATGAGTATCGTAATTTGGTTTGGAAAATGTTTGAATGTAACCGTTTTGTAGTATTTATATACTGAAGATGAAGACTTGGAGCGCACAATACATGTGAGATAGTATATTGTCTAGAATCTAGATGGATATTTATTACATAATTGAAATTATAAATATATTAGCTATTTATACAAATACCTTTACTATTCTCTTAGGATATCTTAATAACATTTTTTCATAGATATGTATTCAAACGTTTTTTGTCTACAATATTATTAAAATATATATGACCACAGAATTGTTGAACTAAAAAATACAAAAACCCAAAAAGACAAGTGATTTTTAAAAGTATGACTAATCCAATAGAACCGTAAATTAAATAATATTCAAATTAGTATTTCCAATGTTTTAATGAATCTCATAAAGCTTTTGCTTACAATAGATAGGTAAATAGTTTAATAATCGCTTACTCAGGTAAATGACTCGATGTATGATGTTTATAAATACTAGTCTAATAACGTACTTAATTACATTGAGTAATTCGTCACACCTAATTTTCAAGATTAGCAACTCTTTGTTCATGAAATATATAAACATATATATCGTAATTTATTCAAATAAATCTTCTAATGTACTCAGCGTCATGAACCCTGAATTTTCCGATACTGCATTTATACTACATATTTTTTGACCTACTCACTACACATTTTGTCTATTTCTGTTTGAAAATTATATGAACATTATAAGAATAAGAATCATTTATTCGGCTAAATAAAACTAGGTAACTAAACCTGTAAGGTTTTCTTTCCTCGATTTGTCATCAAATAATTGAATGATTGAAAAGTACTTGTCATATACCTACTTACAGCTTTTTATGTAACTCATTGTGCTTGCAATATTTATACGAGTACTACATATTTATTAAATGTTTAATGTCTTTTTGGTTTGTTAATGTTGATCAGTTGATTTCAATTAATATAAGAATCTAATCATGAAATATGTATCCTTTGGTCGAATAAATTTATTTTATTTTATGCATTTACTGTAGTGATTTGGGTGTTGTAGTAATTTTAGATTTTTAAAGCGAGTATATCGATGTTGGTTGGCGTAAATGTTGTTCGGATTAACGGCTTGAAGTTAGTTGTGGCTGTTTTCCATCTGTTGGTATACAGATGCTTTTCGACGAGATAACGTCGCTGACAAGACAATTAGTTGAGTAACGGAATGTAAAAAGTTTCTTTTGTTGATATATTTTCAAAAAACGTAGTTTTACATTTAAAAGAGAACATTGAAAGTAATCATAGCTGCGCCTCAAAAATACTATGGTGCTCATCGCACCGTTCTTTAGTAACGTTGAGGATGTTGATATTAAAAAGTATCTAAGGTACTTATACAAAAAAAAAACTAATTATTAGTATGCTGTGAAGCTTGCAAAGGAGTGAGAAGTATACATAACGTCGTCGTAACCTAGGTAGTAATGTGACCTGTTGATTAAAACTCATCATTTATGCGTAACTGACCAAATTTGTAGATGTAAGCGGTTTTCAAGCAGTTTAATATATTAAAATGTACGTTTAAACTTTCCCTAAATCTTTAGTATAGTATTTGCTATTACAGTTATTTATATATATATCAAGGCATAGTTTATCTTATCGTTGGTATTTTACAAATATTTAAAGGTTAAAATTTCAAAAATCCTAATTTTCCGACAGCATTAAAAGTAACAAAGGCATATTTATAGATGTTTATTAGAAATAAAGATGACAGCCCCTATATAATATTCAAACAAGTTGTAACCCACATAAGTTTATGTTAAATGGCACCAACTTCCTTACTTTTGATGTTAACTCAAATATATATTTATAATAGTTAAGTACCTACATTACGAATAACTTTGCATCTATCTACTCGTTGTTAGTAAAATGTTCAGCTTCTGGACAAATACTCAATTTACATCATAAACAGCCAAATTTGTACCTGCTCAGTTAAAAATTATACCCAACTAATATTAAAGCGAAAGTAACAACATACAATCTACTACCTATATATTTATAGTTTCTTTTACATATTAATTGCATAGCTACATTTTTAAAACTAAACTTAGCTCTGTTATGAACAGTTATTCTGAAATAGTATCGTGAAATTCCTTATTGTATGTACCTGTATGTAAAATAATATTAATCAGCATCATGGTAGGCAATGGACAAGTAATAGGCACCCATGTATCTATGTGCGGTAAGCGGTAACTGCTTATTATCAGGGCCCCAAGTCTGCTAAGTTATTTAATAGTAATTGAGTCTCAATAGTCCAATTTGACATATTTCTCATAGAAAATGTGTCAAATTAGCCGATTGAGACTCAATTACGATTCAATCGAAGCGTTTTAAAATTAGCAGACTTGGGGCCCAGGTGTTCCGCTTGCTTGTTTGCCATCGTAGCTGTAGGATATAAAAAATACACATAGTGTAAAAGTTCAAGAGTCAAAAGAATGGTCTAACTTGGAATTGGTTGCTTTCTTGATGAAGGTCTGCGTATGGCGCAAGTTGAAAGAAATGTATTAAATTAAGCTTAGCCCGCTTTGTGCGGGCAATTGTTAGTTAACGAGTTATTTAAGTAGGTATAACCTAACTTCCAATTCTATCCGTCTACCCAATTTTTGACAATTAACCTTGCATGTCATTCCTACCCTATCCGATCACTATGTCGATTTACCTAAACATTTGCCTCGCTTTATGTAACAGTCAATTTTATGAAAACTTAGATATTCATTCTTATGTCATCATGTTGATTAATTAGCTATTTGGAGGTACTGCATAAGTACTTCATAATTATTATGAAGTACTTCATAATAAAATTGTGTATTCGTTGTCTTGACATGCTTCCATTTTCGTGAAAATACAGTATCTAACATTATTTTATTTGCTTAAAACCTGTGTTTGAGGTTATACATATTTACGTTGAACTTACTGATTGTTATGTGACTTATTAACTTGAATAAGTAGCAATATGTTTTTTTAATATTTCAATCTATTTATAAATTGCATCTTCATGTTTTACCTACTTAAAATATCCAAAAACATATAAATTCTCAATAAAATCACTTTATACAATTTTCCTAAATATTGTTTTATTCAATGTCCTAGTTTTAGGAGACAGTAAAGAATTAGGGCTACCTATCATTTGGACACCTGATCTAGGTTTATTCATATACAGGGACAGAAAAAGCGACTTTGTTTTATACCTACTAGTGATAACGTTATATAGTGAAAGTATCCGAAAGTAATGTAGTGCAAAATATTAAAATTCAGTTAACCTGCCAAAATGTTGCCAATCGCGTTGCCACCTGTAGTCAGCTACTGATATTTTTTTAAGAATTTGCCCCACCGCATTTCTATACCACTGAAAGAATAACCCCTTAAAAGTGAGAATTTAAACTTTTGACTGTTTTCAACCATAATGTTCAAATTGTCCAAAGTTTTACTTTGGTAGTTTTGAATCGAGTAACTTACGAATGTTTAGGGTCTAGTAAAAATAAAATGTGTAAGTTTGTATAACATAAAAAGTAACCCAGATATGTGTACCTAGTTAATTACACGAGCCAAGGGCGCACTTATCAGCCCTCTGCAGCCGCTCTGATAATAATCGTCATCCAACTTAATTGGACTTAATTGTCTTTCCGTGTGTAATTTTATAATTGTATGATGTATAGTTTCGTACTGCATAAAATACCCGTTCTAATGTAGACCTCCTTTAATTAACACTTAAAACTACCATATAGACCCTATTTATTGTGTGTGAGTGATTAGACGCACTGAGGAAAGTACGAGTTAATAAAAGTCACTATGAAGGGTGACTTCCGCACTCTGTTTCGAAGCTACTGCTTAGAGGGTACTTTGGTGGGTATGAAATACTTTTATTTATACCCGGATCGAGTGTCAAGGTTTGTATATTTTATGTTGCATTCATGTCGCGGTCAATGATATTGTAATAAAAAATGGGTAGCTAGGCCGCTTGTGCTAAAAAAGTGGCTAAAAAACTATTAGCGCACCTGAGCAAAGCATTGACAGTTTGAGACGACAATGCGCAACATGTATCTGACTTGTTTACAAACAAGATGGTATGATTATTCACATGGTCAAATCATAAGGTACGCGTACGAAGTGGTTTTTTTTTGACGTCTCATCAGTACTGACTTAACCTATCTACCTCTTTTTGTTATAATATCTTTGGTTCCGGTTTATGAAAAGTAATCCTACCTACAAAATCCTCCACTTTATACTGACTGAATGTTTCCCATGTGTGACGCAGATCCTTCTGGTCAGTCACTATGGTGGTGGTGATCTCCCTGGCGTTCTTCCTGACGCTGCGGCTGTACGACCGCTTCCAGGAGAACCCGACGCGCATCACCATCGAGAACCAGTACACCTCCGTCAGGAACCTCTCCTACCCATCCATCACCATCTGTTCTCCGAACCAGATCACAATCAGCTCTATTAAGTACTTCAACAAGACTCTGGTGTGAGTTGGTCATTTTTATTTCTGGCCTTTCATATTGATTTCATGAATGAGCACATTCTCCAAGCCTCGAAAGTTCTCGAATGAAGACCATTCGAAGTGTAGCGCAGTTGGTGTGTGACGACCCAACGCAAGGAAGGTGGACAAATGATCTGATAAAGGTCACAGGATTTCGGTGGAGGCAGGCGGCCTTCGACGGCCTGATTTTCACATAAATTGCTTATGTGGTCTCCAAGATTTTGATAATTAGTGATGTAACAACTCGACTTTTCAAATCATTCCAACAAGAGTTCAGCGTAACCAAAATTATTGGTCAACGTCTCCCTACTGGCTCTTTTATTATCTTCTAGGGATGGAGCAGATAACCTAACAACAACCTTAGACAAAATGGTTCCCCAACTCCTGGGCTTCTACCAGCCGCTGACGGGCATCAACGAGCAAGAGATGGCAGAACTGCAGAGGCTAATTGACCTCAATCGATACTCGGTAAGATCTTAATGGTTTCCTAATAATTCAATTGAATGCAGCTATCGTGCTCTCGGCCTTGATTGGCTGTGGGTATAAAGTCTAAATGAACTTTACTACCAACTAATTGAACAGAATTTGGATGATCATTCTTACTCAATATTTCAATCTGTAGTAGGGTCTGTCCAATAACAAGCAGGGGTACGATTAAGGGCGTGATAGGATGCCCATTTACGGTCATCCCTCCTTACTCGATTGCAAAGAAATTTCATTTAACCACGGCAAGATATAAAACGGGAATGGATAGCTTGATACGCCGTAGGCTGTATATTGGCTTAATTAAGTGTCTTGCTTTTGTAAAAAGGCCTTACCACACCTATGGAGTGCACCACAGTCCCAATATACACGAGCTCAGTGAGGAGCGTTGAAAAGGCTACTGATAGGTAAACCTTATACTATCAAATGGTAAGAATTGTAAGGATCTGAGACGCCCCTTACCACGTTGGGTACAAATTAGCTTGGTGATGTGTGGGTTTCAAAATGTTCCGTTCACCATGTCGGCACCTGGTGTGACCTTGTTATAATATGTAAAACAGATATCAGAGGTGATGAGCACACTGCCGCAGTCCTGCGAGGAGTTCCTCAAGCTGTGCAAGTTCGAGAGCGCCGTGTACCCGCGCTGTCGCGGCCTGTTCGTGCCTGTGCTCACCGCCAACGGCCTGTGCTGCGCCTTCAACAACAAGTACTACTTGCACGACAAGAAGAGGTGAGTACCGGAACAGGTAGTACCTAGTCAAAGTAAGCAATCGCTACGAGGCTCGCTGGCTGATAGATGATGATGAAGTGTTGCATAGCCAGGTCGTCGTAGTGGTTGACAAGCGTGGCAAGTTTGTGTTATGGTTAGTTATTATACCATAAGTAGCGGGTTCGATCTCGCACTGTAGGAACAAACATTAGGTGCATAAACATTTATGTTTGTTTCCCATAGGAAACACCACCACCAACCTTTAAACCAGGTACATATACCTGGTTTTTACTAAGTGCCTTTACAAATGTTTATCCGTTGTCTTATTCCCGTAGTATAAGCTTTGCTTAGTTTTTGGGCTAGATGGCGCTATGTAAGATGAATGTCCAAGAAATGCCTCTACACAGATTGGAACCAAATTGTAGCCTCTATTAGCGCCTCTCTAGACCTGTATTCTTCAAATCATTATTTTTGAAAATGGCATTAATTCCTACTTCCTACATGCAGAAACGTGGAGAAGCCACACTTCGTGGAGCACAAGGTGACCACGTCGAGCTTCATGAACGCGCTGACGGTGGTGGCCGACTACGAGCCGGCCGACGCCGTCGACTCCACGGTCCTCAACGCGGGCAGTATACGGGTACGGCACCTACAGCTACGGTACCACGGCCTCATTCTGACAGATTGAGACACGCCAGGATAGGCTGACAACGCCCCTATGAGTCCTCGCCCTAACGGATATCGTTATTATTTTTGTCAGGCAAAATAACCTGCCCGCTGAGGTGCCCGTGGCGCAGTTGTGAGAGTAATCGGCGACGATCGCTGTTATAAAGCAACACACACCGGGTCGGAAATGGGATGGGTGACCACCCCGACCGTAATTTGGTGATGTGTATTTCGGGCATCTCCGTGCTTCGGTAGGCAGGTGGTCCCAGCTGACATCGTTAGATGTCAGTCGTTAAGCCTAGTCGGAGGCCTTAAGGCGGTTTGATAACATCTGACATTAAGGTTGCTCACTAACCTTACACCCCTCCAACAATCCGCACTGAGCCCGCGTTTTGTAGTATGGCTCAATCCACCTCATAGTTGAGGTGAGGCCTGTGCCCAGCTAGTGGGACGTATATAGGCCATTAATGTTTATGTAAAATAACCTGCATCCTTCGGCCTGAAACTGCGATACGCGGACGCCCGCGCGGTTTCATGCGAAGCGCACGCGCGCCTAACTTTTGCTTGCATATTTATTTTTGTTAACATAAAAAAAATAGCATAGACATCTTTCTGTTTCCAACTCAGGTGTTGTTCACCGACTGGACAGAGTTCCCAGCAGATGACATGTCCAACTTGGTGCCGACGAACACGGAGACCTTCAACTTTATCCACTCCACCCACACATATTGCTCCGAAGATGTGAAGGTGCTGCCACAGGAAAGGTAGATACATAAATATTTTATTTCTTGATGAAATTATGCCTCTGCACTATATCTTAGGAATTTAACATAAGATTTTTGTAAGTACGAGCTAGCTGGCACATGTAGCCGTCAGAGGCCACCTACTTGCAAGCCTGCTACTGATGGACAGGAATAATTAAGTTGTCCACTGTATTAGCTAAAATCATATAGAGGCAAGCAGGCATATTCAATGCCATAAGGCATTTTCTACCAGACAAAGTATACTTATGTCTTGTAGATATTTGATTTATTTGGATGCTGTAAAAGACATAAATATTTGAAAATAAGATATTTATTAAGTAGCCTTAGTAGTTGCGTAATAATACGGTGGTAATAGCTATGTCGGCTACTTTCCACCTGTGCATTAAGCACAGTAAAATAAAAAAATCATGACCTTTAACACATAGCGGACAATATGTAATTTATGCAACCTTATTGCTAGTAAAAAAACGTTTCACAGCCGCAAGTGTAACCTAGGCAACGAAGGCTCGCTGCAGTACTTCCACGAGTACCACAACTCGGACTGCGACCACCTGTGCTTCGTGACGGCTGTGCAGCGCGCATGCGGCTGCCTCATCTTCTTCGTGCCGCACTACCACGGCCGCTCCTGCAACGCCACCAGCATCTCCTGTGTCGTCAAGGTCAAGCGTGAGTTTATGTTTTCTTGTGATGTTTCTGTGTTATGTGACAAGTGTTTGGACCTGAAGCCAACGAAGCGCTGCCTGGTGGCAAAAAAAGTATCGAGAAATCAAAACCCAATGAAGGTAAACTTAACTAGGTAAGTACTACTTATTAAACTTACTCGCCTTTGTGCGTGGTGGTGCTCGAGCCAAAGATAGGTACTCTTAACTCTTGCAATCTGGACAGTTTTTTTCCTTTTCTAAATGACTGATGCTGTTAAGCCGCTGATGACTATGACATTTCTACCGGGCTGTACGGTAAACGCAGCACTTAGCCCGGAAGAGATCGCTATGAGCCAAAGAGCCGCTAAATTGTACATTACCAATAAATTATATAAGAAGCAGCCAGACCAATACAAGCAGATATGTTAACATATATTTCTATTGTGCGGGAATCGAACCCGCTGGTGTAGCTTAGCCAATTTCTTTCATCAAATCGGACGTCCAATGGGTTTTGTGCCTTGCCTTCCTCTCTTATAGCACTGCCCAAGCAGCAACCAAGCGTAATGAACACCTAAAAAGCAGCCAATATAGCTCTTAACGCTGTTTAACTGCTGTATAAGAACGTTGAAAAGATATTGTAGTGTTTTAATGTCGGTTTAGGAGTAAATATTCAGCTCTAACAGTATTAAGTCTGTATTAAGGAGTCAAAGTACGCTTAAAGTTCTATTTCAGTGTGTGAAAACTGTCATTTACAGCTTTAAGTTTCCTGTAACGCTTTAATCCTCATTTTAGTTTTAATGCTGTACAACAGCTGTATTTTGCATACCGTCACTTACTTAATACAGCTTAGAGCTGTATTATGGTGGTCCTCAAATCTTATATCTGTATTATGAAGTAGGCAAACTCTCTTCTACAGCTTCTTTTTATGGTGTAATAGTACACCCTTTTACAGACTATGGCTGTATAATTTCTGTCTTTGAGAGTAATAAACAGCAATAAACACAAATGACGCCTATAGTACAGCCTTAATCTGTATAAGTGACAGAGTCGCCATTTTGAATTATTGTGCATTTGTATGCTATATTTTGTGATTGTTTTATAAATATGTGGCAAAAGCAAAAAAGACTTGGTACTA
The DNA here is from genome assembly GCA_950022985.1 of Udea ferrugalis. Lineage (NCBI taxonomy): Eukaryota > Metazoa > Arthropoda > Insecta > Lepidoptera > Crambidae > Udea > Udea ferrugalis. Next base: position 9,233,232 of record OX465533.1, read on the forward strand.
TTAGAAGGAAGATTAAACAGGAATATTTAAATATTACTAATTATCAACTAAATATTGCAACAGATTAGATCACCTACAGTCAAGTGTCAAAACCGTCGACATCTAATGAAAGAGGTTCCGTAGAAAATATTGTGAATGATCATAGTTATATCGCTAGTTAATAAACTACATAATTATGTTGAGCCCGTTTATTTGTGTTAAATAAAAAAAAATATCACAGATGTAACTTTTTAGCTTTAACTTTTGCAGTTGATGACGACATTTCATCATGCAGCAGTTCAATTGACGGTGAAAGTGAATATGAAGAAAAAATATTATTTCGCCAACAAATACAGAATTGCGCCAGGGAAAGAAACATAAGTAGGATCGAATGATTTGGTTATTTGATGATAAATTAAAATAATGAAATATATGGGTAGTTCATTTAATGAGGTTTTTATACAATTTTAAAATGAAATGCTATTTTTCTTGTAAAAAAATACAATTTAAAGTTAGTTGATGAGCAAAATTGAGACAGATATATGGGCGTATTGTATTGTGAGTCTGGGCTTTTGTGGGCTTCCCCACAAGAAGCGATGAGGGGTATTTCCACGTCACGCCCAAGAGTGGGCTATCTTAGTCCACGCGTGGGTTTGTGTGGTCTACACCAGAAGTGACATTAGATAAGTTACACGTCACGCCCGAGAATCTTCCATCTTAGTTCACGCGTGGGCTTGTGTGGACTTCACCGGAAGTGAGATCAGATAAGTTTCACATCACGCATGACAGTGGGCTATCTTAGTTCACGCGTGGGCTTGTATGGGCTTCACCAGAAGTGACATTACATGAGTTCCTCGTCACGCCCAAGAGTCGGCCATCATAGTCCACACGTGGGCTTGAGTGGACTTCACCAGAAACGACTAAGTTCCACGTCGCGCCCGATTACTAGTTGCATTAGATTGATGGTCATAATAATTGCAGATTTTGTTTTGAAATGTTGCGCATCTCTAGTTGCAGGCGTCCAGTTTGGCCATGTCTAAATGCTATTTGTTTCCCATAAACTGGTTACAATGGAAAGTGAACTTTTCCCTTTCTCTATTGTCTCCACAATCTCGAACGGCATTTTTCCTGAAAAATAAATAAAAATGTAAGTGCTATTAGTTTTTACCAAAGGGGTTAATTTTTCAATTTTAAAATACCTATTTTTCGAAGACGTGATATGATCTCACAGTGCATTTTAGTTTTTTACTTAATATTACGTATCCCTAAAAAGAGTTACAGGTTATGTTCGAAACACTGCTATGCAGCATTAACAGTAAATTTATTCGTTTATACAGCCCATTAACAGCTAAAAGCTGCATACAAGTATACATTACTTACATAGTACAGCTATTGGTGCTATAAAACCATTAAAATAGAATTCAGGCTGCTTAGCAAATTGTCGCCATTTTATCAATTACAAATCAAAGATTACGAACATGAGTACATAAAAACTAGACTAATGATTTTATGTTAATCAATATTTTCAGTTTGTCCAATAACTTACTATGCACCAATGAGGATCTACGTCCATTAATTCAAACATTTTTAACTTCTAACCTATAAAAAATATATTTACTTACCTTATTTAATATCTCTTCCTTAGTTATTTAGCTGGCGCGTTTATTTTTAATCACAAAACATATATATCTTCACAATAAATTCACTTTTGCACGATAATGAACTGTATCCTGCGCCTATCGAAACTCCATGCAAATCTTTTATCACAATAAGCATTTAAATAAATGTCACTTTGGTCAACACTGTTAAATATAAACGCCATCTTAAAAATATCGTCTTCATTTCGTTATATTCTTTTGCAACTCTGTTCAACAGACTTTTTACACCGTAAAACTTGACAAGTGAGTTACAATGTAGTAATTGGAGTGTATTAGTTTCGTCGTACACCATAGTACAGCCGCAAAACAGCTAATATGCAGCCCATTTTATGCTTATACAGCTACTGTACAGCTAATATACAGCAACAGGCTGTATAATTTGTGCCCATTTCGGAGGTATAAGGGCTGTATAAGCGCTTATACAGCCTTTATGCAGCCAAGAAATACAGCCTTAGTAGTAAAACCGAACTTTAATACAGCTGTTATACAGCTTGTGATGCTGCTTGGGTGCACCACTATTACCTACTCCATCTCTTTCGGTTGGTAACACTGTAAACATTATCCTCAGTGAACATGCACGAATGGCTGAACGGCGCGTGCGACTGTCCGGGCGACTGCGAGTCGCGCCGCTACGTCGTCGAGATGACCATCGGGAACCTGAAGGCTGTGCCTTATCTGCCAAGCGATTTTTAGTAACTATGGCACCTCTGCTCTTATTATTGATTCAATTTATCATCAAATGTTAGTCCTGAGTGCCAAGTAAGAGTTTACTGGACGAAAGGTTGAGCTCGTACTTGGCACTCTGCATACCTTGGTACAAGCTTCGCTTAGATTGGAGCTAGATGGCGCTGTGTGGAATGATACCCAATGACATTTCCAGTCCTGGTGTCAAGTTTGAGAAGAGCACGGCAGTCATGCATTTCCTTTTCCACAACTCCGTGTACGTGAAGCAGAAGCAAGAGACAGTGATGTCCCTCATCAGCTTAATATGTAAGTTGAGGATCAAATAGATCAATCTTTTCACTTTCTATCATCGCAGCCTGTGTTACACTACACCCACTGTTTAACGCTCTTTGCATAATTTGTACCCAAAACCCTTTGTCTGGCTCCAGACACTTCGGCTTTTCTTCAGCAAGTAGGTATGGAAAGTGTTTGATGCAGTTTTGAAGAGCTTTGACCATAGTTTACAAAATGTTTGACATTCCTGAATGTTCTGAGTCTCAGAGTTTTGATTTCGAAACTTGCTAAATGTTCTAATAAGCAGTTTGCCAGCAGTAATGTGGAAAATAAATGTTGAAGTATTGGATTCTCATTTGATATGGCTTCTTCCGGCTGAGCGTCCGTTATAATATTTTGCCGCCTTCCCCTGTAGTAACGAGAGTGTAGAATGCTTAAAGAAATAAGTAGGTAGATTTCCAAGCAGTCAAACAATACGTTTCTATCCGCAGCAAACCTAGGAGGAGTATTCGGCTTGTGCGTGGGCTGCAGTGCGTTGAGTGTGGTGGAAATATTCTTCTACATCTACGTGCTCGTGCGGAACAAAATAAAGAAACAGTTGAAAAGGAAGCGACAACGGCGCGTGGCTAGCCAACTGGACCTATGAATCTCAATCACTTGTACCTAAGGCATTTCCCACACAAATGCAAAATATTTGACAAAACGACGTCTGTCACGGGACTATTATGATCGAATATTTTATGAATTGTGTAAATATGAGGGTATAGTAAGCAACACAAGTCCCTAAACATATTTGTACTTTGTCATATCAGAAAACCTCTTGACTCATTTGGATAACTTCAATAATTTCCACATGACAAAGCATTAATGCGTCCAGCGACTTGTTGCCAAAAATAAATAAAAAGCCCTTTTCCAGGTGTATGTAACAAATTTATATTTTCTGATTTACATATATATTTCACTATACCTGACGATAATCCTCCCAATACTTTTATCAAATATATTGCTTTGCTAACTTTATGAAAAAATACAAAAGTATTCTACGATTGCGTTACGAAAAAACTTTCTAGAAAAAATTACTTCTCTCTTATTTGCCTAGATGTTCATATTATGCGTAAACTTTCGTTTGCTATAAAATGTCGTTTATTTACTAAATATACCGCGCACTATTGCACTTAGGGTACGCAACGTCGATAAATATTAAAATGTACACTAAATAAATATTCATTGATTCCTGTCGTTTCTAATCAATAATACTTCAAAGTAAATGACGGCTACAACTAAACCTATAATAACGACATAAAATCAATATTTGGCTTAGATTTTAAATAAATCTACAATAAAGCAAGTAAAGTAATAATTTGGTCTAAGTTACGAATATTATAATTTTTAAGTGCTCTTAAACTAATTATTGCCTTAAAATTACTATAATTTTAATTCCAGTGGTTCTTAGCTTTAAGATTTTTGAAACTCATGCCTAAATGTTACATTTCTAACATACAAATTTTATTTAACACTAAAATGTTTTTCATTATTGATGGCATCTTGTCTTTGGGACATCGAAATGTATTTTCAAATAATAGGCATTAAAATTGGAAAAAAGTAACAGTATTGTTGGTTGTGTGATGTGTATGATTCCATCACTAGAAATGACAGGGTAAAACAAAGGCACGAGTTTAGTTCGGCGGCCGCCAGAGGCAGCACCTCACTGGACGTATCACAAAGTAGCTTACAATACAATAACGTTACACTACCAGTATCTAAACGAATGGAACGGTACAACGTTACATCAACATTGAGCTAACTTACAATCAATATATTAATTATTCTTTAAGTAATTTGTTAGTTTACGGTTAACTAAATATTTGACATTATTGTTATCCAGAGTAGACGTAGTTAATGGCACACGGTTATTATGACAAGATTACAATGTGAAGATCCGAAGATTTTGTGCCGAAACTGTCTAAGAATATTGCTTAAAAGAGATCTTTCACATAATTTACTATATAAACGCACCATTTAGTCTAGCCTCGCTAGATATTAAGCACAACTCGAAATAAAATCCCTGAAATGCTATCAAATAAAACTCTGTTTTATTTTTCATCATCACAATTATTATTTCTGCATTAGTACAACTTTTTTTTCTATAAAAATATCCTCGTTTAAAAGCTCATAAATTGACTCTGTAGGTCGGCAACGCTAGGCCAATATAATCTTTAGACTACGATATAAATACAAAAGCACATAGTGAGCAAAATGTTACCTCTACTCAATAAATAGAAAGAGACAGCCGATCGCCTTACAGTAGGCAGAGTGAAAGAGAAGGAAGGGAAGATCGGCACGAGCGAGAGAGTACATCGAATAAATAATTTGTTGTAGTCTACGAACTCGATTACACGAACTAGGTTCGGCCGCGTCTCACGTCCAGGCACTCGCCGCTTCACGCTGATATCCGACTGACATTTAGAGGGCGCCACTGTCGCTATAACTGTCAAGAAATGGTGAGGCTTTTCAACTTCACGTATAAAGATAGTTCGAAAACTTTTAAAGTTTGGAAATGCTTTCAATGTTTGAAGTAAAGAAAATGGCAAGTAAGAAAAGTTTAAGTCACCACAGAGAGAGATTTTATAGAATTTCTTCAGGTTTTAGAGAGAAAGACAGTCTAGTCGCAAGTGGCGCCTCCAGCGGCTCAACCGCAAAGCTCCAGCCAGTCAAACAGCGGATAGGCGGCGTCGAGATGGTCTCAGAGGCTGACGAGACTGCCGTGCAGGTCGGGGTCTGACTGGTCCGGCGGCGCGCGACTCTGAGAGGCGCAGATGTGTGGGTGCGGGTGCACGGGCGTGAGGCCGGTGCCGCCCTCCATGAGGCTGTCGAAGTTGAACGGGATGCCGTTGGACGGGGTCGTGATTTCTACACCGGGGACGTTGTTGTTGTTGCCGGTTAGGGCCTTGATTTTGTGCGTCTGGAATCAAAGTTTTTAAGGTTAGATTTCATGATTTTTATTGAAGATTGATACTTCTGTGAAGAGTTGTCCCTTTCATTCCTATTGCTGTCAACTTTTAGGAGTAGGTGACAGAACACTTAAATCGCTTATTCTTCAATCGTCCAATGCTGCAGGACTGATTGATCTTTTTTGAATAAGAGGGTAAGATGAAAATGCGTGCAAACGAAATGTTTCTATAGTCCATTCGCGTTAAGAATGCAGTAATTTCATACTTGTCCTTCGATCAATCGTTCCTAATTAGAAAATCAAGTTCACGCATACTTTCAAACGCAAAGGTTGCGGACCTGAGGTTTATTGTGTGCAACAGAATAGAATTTAAAAATCACTGCATTCTCACGAACAGACTATAGATATTTCAGAGACACATTATTTTATTTATTTATTTTCAGCCTTTGCTGTCCCACTGCAGGGCAAAGGCCTCCCCTCCCACCTTCCACTCCTTGCGGTTCAAAGCTAAAAGAGACACTTTATATAAAGAAGCAAATATTTCCTGGTGTCAGTTTGTAGACATACCTGTGCGGGGTTGGCGTGTATGGGCACGTGCAGGAAGGTGGGCCGGTTGGGGCGCGCGTTGGCGGGCGGCGTGTCCAGCGAGATCACGCCCGAGGAGCTCGTCACCACCGCGGGGTTGGCCGCCGATAGCATTATCCTGGAAACGAGGTACAGGGCTGTTAGTTGTGGACAGTTTGCAGTAATTTGGTCCTTATTGACGCTGTCTAAAAGGGTATATTGCCGCATGCTGGTTGGACAACCTCCTTCCTGGTTTTAAGTGTTAAAGAACCTGTCTGTTTGCAACTGTGCAAGAAAGGATTATTGAATTTTTCATTTAGAATTTATCTGCTATCTTTTTATGAGATCGAGTACGTTTCGAAGCTTTTATTGACAGGAATCATCTTCCAGGTATTCGAGCTTGACGTAGAACAAATTTAATTTCCTGAGACCATAATATCACAACAAAACTCTACTTACTTTTTGTCTGGCATCGGCGAGGTGAAGATATCGCTATCTAACCCGAGCACGGGGTCGACGGCGGGCTCCACAGCTTCCACCTTCACTCGCACTCCATCTTCCGGCAGGTCAGGGTACTCGTAGGGCTCGTTGAAGGGCTTCACGTCGGGCGGACTGGCCGACCGCTTCGCCAGCCGACAGGACAGCAGATGATGTTGAAGAACTGACTGCAGCTGTTCACGTTCTGCGCCTAATCTTCTAAGTTCGTCTTCTAAAGCGCGTTTCTTGTCTTCTAATTGGTCAGTTTCGTCTTGCAGCTCGTTGGTGTGATCGAGTCTCCGTTTGCGGCATCTAGCGGCAGCCATTTTGTTTCTTTCCCGTCTGACTTTCCGTCTCTCTTCTTCCTCGGGGCTGATGTCTTGGGGCGCCTGCCGGGGGCGCCGGCCGCCCATGTTGCGGCGCTTGGGCGCGGGCAGACCGGGGCTGCTGCTGCTGTCGCCGCTGGCGGAGAGCGGGCCCGGCGACACATGCAGCGCCGTCGTCGGGCCCGACTCGCAGTACCCCACCGGGTTCAGGATGCCTGGAATTACAATGTGACTTGTGAGTATGGCTAGATTTACCAATTTAGGAACTTTATCGGTGATTAGTAATTCAGCCACACGTCAAAGAGGACGGGCATTTGATCATAATTTTACCTGATCTAAGGCGATGATCTATACATACAAAAAGGCTGTGTCGTTAGGTATACCTTCCTAAATTAAGCCCTGCCCTAATTCACTAGAGTCATGTCAGGACAATTTTGACACATTCAGGAAATATTTAGCACTTGTCAAAAGACAGATTTATGGATGCAATGTCAAATGATTAGCTTATCGTAAGCTGAATTACTAGCAAAATGATATGTATTTAGATTTAGACTTGATTTTGGCCCAAACACGGCCGATTTTCTTCCTTTAAAAAATAATAGCATTAAGGTTAGCTTGTCTATGGATGCTTTTATAGGAAATGGTAGCTTCCCCTCCTCCCGCGGATGATGAGGTTTCTAGTCTAAGGATTGTCTTTGGTTTGTAACCTAGGTTACGCTTTTGTTGATTGTCATTTGTGTCAAGTATTGTCAGGTTGGTTTTTATTTCATTGTGTCAACAATTATATTTTTTTCAGAAAATATAAATGCTTAAAAGAAAATAAACTTACCTACCCATCAGAAAATGCGGTAAGATTGTTTGGAAACATAATTGTAGAAGACAATCAAGTTTTAGAAAATAGCCCACATCAACAGGGTTTAATAAAAGAGTTGAAACATCAAATTCAGTCCAAGCATTCATCAGCATTCATATGATTCTTTGGGTTGTAAGCAACACAAAAGTGTAGTTGCGAAAAGCTGTTTTGATTTAACTCTGCGATTAACTGTGTTCAATTGGTGCAACATTATAAACAAAAATCTCAAGGTACGGATGTTTGTAGATTGGAAAGGACGATTTTGCCCTGTATGCAGCGTAAAGCATTTACTAAATATTAAACAAAATTAAGAAATAAAAGGCATACTAAGTGAAAATTGTTTAATTTATACCCAATTTATATTTCCAAAGAAAACAAGCAGAATTTAGGTAGGTACCTATAATATACGTGGATTTATAACGGTAAGCGTTATAAATCCACAAATAAATAACAAAGGTTTAACATAAAACCTTTTTGTATTTATTTGTGGATTTATAACGTTAACATCGTTGCCGCATTATGAAAAAACAATTAAAAAAAAAAAGCTATCAAAATCTTTATATGCGGAAATCTCTATGGATCATAAGGCGAGTTTTTTGCTACGGAAGTTACCCGTCTGAACCTGTTCCCTATCTAGTTTGTGGGCCCAAACTACGTTATACATTCAGCGAAAGAGTAGGCGATCTGAATATCGAAAGCTCTAACTGTAAAAGACCTAATAACCTGACTAACGTTTAAACATCGCAAACTTTCTGTATTGAGAATTCAAATTGAGATGAATAATGGGCATTGTAAAATTATACAAATCAATTCAAGTGCGCTATGGAGCGCACGGCGTCAGTGGTCGGGTGCCCACGCCGCCCACGCGACACACGGTACTCTGTGGATAGTGCAGCTGAATATTCATGCATGTGGTGCGTATTATGAAATGTCTGAGCTAGAGGGCGAATTGTGAGCAACTCAGTATGGATGGACGGGACATGTTATTAGCTTGTAGGTGTACATGGCTATGGCTATTGATCCTTTAATAATGAGGAATGATTTTGGTTTTCGTCAATTTATATTTGCTTATCTGCAGAGCTTGGTAGATAAATAAATGTTATTGGGTAACATAACAATACTGCTTAGTTAGTCATTATCAAGTGTAGTGGCATCTTTATAGGCATAAAACCTGTAAAGTTACGTGCATAAATAATATTAACAAAGTTTTCATTGGTTTTAGCAGTTCCCAAAGCAACAGAGTACAAATGTTAGACCAAGGAAATGAGAAGTATTGACACAACTGAGTTGAGAGAAAAGATAGACAATTTCAAATGCATTGCATTTGCATCACAGCTCAATGTAGGACGTTTAGGAACTGGTGGAATGAATAGATCTGAATCCTCTCATTTGAGTAGAGCTTTTCCAAGATACCAACCGTAATGTGTATTGGCGTGCGTGACGGAGGGAGGCACGAAGCCAGCGTGGCTGGCCTGCTCGCTGCGGCAGTTGCTCAACTCGATGTAGGTCTGCTCGAAGTTGCGCAACTGGGTGGGGGTTGAATAGATCTGAATCCTATCCTCTCATTTGAGTAGAGCTTTTCCAAGATACCAACCGTAATGTGTATTGGCGTGCGTGACGGAGGGAGGCACGAAGCCAGCGTGGCTGGCCTGCTCGCTGCGGCAGTTGCTCAACTCGATGTAGGTCTGCTCGAAGTTGCGCAACTGGGTGGGGGTGATGGTCGCCGTCGTGCGGGTTGGGACCCCCGACTGGAGGCCCTCGAGGTTTGCCAACTGTTGACAAAGGAAAAACAAACATTAGCATTTTCTAAGTACAATCAAAATTCAATAGTTAATTGCAAAATATTCTATGTTAAGTGTTATTTACTTTTTAGTTAACTAATGCTGTGTTCTAAAACTAGTGGCACTTAATCGCTTGTTCCGAAATGGACCCGAGTGAAATATTTCCGTTTCATAAATTATTTTAATTTCTATTGGATAAATGTTAAGTCAGGCAAGCTCTACATTATATTATGACAAGAAAGGGTAACCGTTAACAAGGGGGTTGTCTGCAAAAAGGCACAACGTTAAGGCCTCGGTTATGTTATGTAGTTGCATGAGTAAAATATTCTTTAGCATAACAATAATGTAATTAGTTCAGTAGCTCACAAAATACAATTAGCGCTAAACATAATTAAAACATAATGTCGCAATGTCAAATAACTAAAAGATAATCAATTATATAGTTTATAGTGGCTGAATGAGTTAGCTAAAGTTAAAAATGAAATATGACTAAAACTCTACACTTTATAAATTGTTATAAAGCTACAACTGTTGATAATAAAAGCAACATATACTTTGTATAAACATTATGCAATGTTTATTTATCTTCTGCTCGACAGCTATTGCTTCCACATGCCAATCAATATTTATCAGCACAATATTTGCATAACAAGTAAAACAATGAAAACACATGGATACTGTTACACATTACTATGAAGTTATTAAATTCAAATACTGACCCCGATTTGATAGGCTACAGATACTAACTTAAATGTCGTCTAATGGTTTTATTAATTATCAACAGCTGCACATAGTACAATTTCATAATTTAGAAATGCTTGGTTAGTATTCTCATGAACACCTGCTGTGTATAAGGGGCATTATTGTTATTGTTATTAAGCAGTTACTCAAGTAGTTTTGAACGTTGGATCAGCAATATTTCTATCAGTGTTCAATTCACTTAGTTGATGATTGAAATATTCCAGTAAAATCACGTCTTCAGGCATAGTTACTGTATGAGCATTCTTGGGATCTTCATATTACAGTTTGGATTTGACTCTATAGTGTATTTAGAGCTGTAAGGGCTATTGACATAAGCAGATTCTTTTATTTTCACAATCATTGGTCCTACGGTACGGTCCTTGACATGAAAAGCCGGTTTTTTATCTCTAAGAATGAATGGACATTCTTTAGAAAGTCGCAATATCTTTTTTTGAAAATGTAGAGAAAGTAACAAGCGAAATAAGCTGGTTCTTGGTTAAAATTCTCACGGAAGGTAACAAATCTAGAAAAGGTACTTCAACAGGATAAGCTTCCCAATTCAAATCCAAGAGACGCATTTACCGCTTTTAAGAAACTAGAGATGCAGTTAGTGAAGGCATTTTTAAGAGAAGAAAGGTAAAGTAGAATAATGATGGGCCAAGAAGAACATTAGCGCAACATAGCAGCGCGGCAGCTGAAGCTGCCGAAAGCTTCGCCGTAAATCCGTCGCCCCGTGGATCTCAATAATAAACAAAACAACGACGCTCACATCGCGTTACTCATACAACTAATTAGTTTGGAAAAGGATAAAATTAGAAGCGTGGTCACTGGGTTCGGATTAGAATGGAATACACATTCATAATATTTTGACGGAACACTTGAAACATGTTTATGTCCGTTGCTAATGTTCAAAGCGTAGTGCTACACCGTCTTCTCGTTAATGCTTCTGCAAATTGAGGATAACGAATTAGCTAAAACATTTGCAGATTTACGCATCTTGCTAGAATTGAAATAGGGGGCACTGAGCCAAAGTGTGATCGATCTAGTACAGGCCTTATAAATGGATTGATACAGATAGGAGGCAATAAAAGCGATAGGCACCACTCAACGCACAACAAGCACTGTTAGACACAACATAGCACTCTCGGCGTGCGCCGGTATACCTGGTGGCACCATAGCTCCGTGGCCAAGATGTTGGCGATCTCCAGCGGATCGATGTTCTGCATCTTAGCGGTTCTAACTCACGTTATAATTAGACGCTTACTCTATTGTGTTGCGCTTTTTGCGAGGCGACACCTTCGTGCGGCTCGAGTTTGTTAGTCGATTTCGTTTAATCCGCCCTCGCAAGTGTAGTTAAGTGAGGTCGATCCGTGCGGCACCTGTGGAGGTGTCTGTCGTGTGGTCGAGGGTGTTGGGGCGGATCGGTCGTGTCGCGTGTTCGCGAGCGTCGTGTGCGCGGTGCGGGTCGTTCGTTCGTCGCGCGCGCGGCGGCCGGCCGCGGCTGTTCGCGCGCTACTGCCGCGCCGCGCCCGCGCGAGCCCGAAATCTTCGCCCACTAGCGACTTCGAATCATTTATTAATAGAATACTCCTCTAACTCCGGAAATATTTCGCGTCATTTCGCATCGCATGCGCACGGTAGTTATCTGAGGTAATGGGCGACGCATCAAACAAAGCCTGGTCGCAGCGACGGGACGCGCGCCCGCAGAGGATGCGGTCGCCCAAACTTCAAGAACAACATTTCGAAATAACTAGAAGTCTTTTTTAACTTTTCGGTATCGTAAAAATTTTGAGTAGGTACTTATTGGTTGAAAAGATTAAACAATTCGTATTCGATTACGTGGAAAAATCTTTTTGAAAAAGTTACAACTTTGATGACCATAACACGACAGAAACAAATTCGTAGCTCTCTATAAATCACTGCTCTTTCAAAATCCCAAACGAATTCTACTCGTCTCTTTCTAAGTACCTTTCTAATCAGCTACTTAGCGCCGTTCATTTGTCTTAACACTTAAGTTGTCGCCGTAAGTAATGATGGCACGGCGAGTACCGTCGACCGACCGCGTGCACGGTGGGCGGGAGGCTTGGCGGACCTTGCGGCAAGGTCGCGCCGCCGTGGGCGCCGCCCGACTCAATACAACCTTATTTGGCATTGTTCATAAGATACAAGTTATTCATAGATTTATATTTAATACCAAATTGGGATCTTGAAGCACTCTCGAAGTGTAAATTTAAGTCAGCTGCGAATTTAATTGAATTAATAAGAATGAGTAGTATAGGAGACGATATCCATAATTCAGAAAGAAAAAGCTGTTGATTTCATTGGGAAGGAAACATTGCAGAAGAATACTCAAATTTAAAAGAAAACGGATGAAGAAGGTCTGAAAATTGCGCTAAAAACATCGGCGACAGCAAAATTAGCGAACGCAAATGGAAGATATTCCGTCAATTTCCTGCAATTAGGTATATCGAGCCTACAGTCCTTTGAGTGCAAAATTGAAATGATAACGATGAAGATAAGAAATCAAATAACGTAGAAGGACAACACTCCACCACAATCGATGTTGTCATATAGCTGGTACATGCTCGCATTTATACACAACTGCACATTCCGCATCAAAGAGAAACCGGAGCGCAGTTAATCTCAAAATCAACACCCAGATGTCTCAAGGCAAATATCGCATGCAATTTTCCGAGAAGTGTAAAATTACGATGATCCAAACAGTTTTATTCCTCCGGAGGTGCCCGTGGCGCAGTTGTGTCAGTGATCGGCGACGTTCGCTGCTGTAAGGCAACACACGCCGGGTCGGAAATGGGATGGGTGACCACCCCAACCGAAATTCAGTGATGTGTATTTCGGGCATCTCCGTGCTTCGGAAGGCACGTTAAGCAGTTGGTCCCGGCTGACGTCATTAAGCCTAGTCAGAGACCTAAGCGCGGCATGATGACGTTAAGGTTGCTCACTAACCTTACAACAATCCGCACTGAGCCCGCGTGTTGGAGTATGGCCCAATCCACCATAGTTGAGGTGAGGCCTGTGCCCAGCAGTGGGACGTATTTAGGCCGGTGATTTTTATTTTAGCATTAGGGATAATGCATTATTATTTACTAAAGATAGGAAAACCAGAAAAAGACATTCGGTCCGCTTGGTTCCCGCCTGATGCCAAGTAGTCTGAATGTCTTCTGGTTTTCCTATCTTTACTATTTAGGCTGTAGTAAACAGTTTTATTCAGTATTGTTGTTTGTTTGCGTAGAGTAGTACCTAACTCTTGCCTAAAGGTATCCACGGAAGACCAGCGTCAAGAACACCATTTGGTGTACTTGACACATGCTGAGTGGAAACCCTTTTAGCACCACACGCTAGATATATTTTTTGTAAACTCTAAACTATCTTGTGTGGACTAATAAAAATTTTCTTTCTTTCTTTCTATTCCTCGGCAAGAGCACAAAGGACACAAAGGCGGCTGCTCCGGAAGCCGCTGAGCCGGCCAATTACCAGTATTACCACAATTGCTTAAATGAAATTCGTCTCGATGCGCGCTGCCGTTCTCCGTTAATTGGTCACGGTGCTTACCTACCAATTAGTTGATGCTTTATGTGTTTTATCTTGCATTCCTTGCTGTCGCCCATGAGGAATTTTCGGTTGTATGTCTAATATGAATTAGGTTAGGGTTTCACGAATTGAACTGCAATTTTCTACGCTAGTTCAGAGCATGATAGGCACTTTAACTGTTTCTCGTCAAGTTTATAGATCACTCCTGCGGGGTTATCACGTATCTTGCAATAGCAAAAAACGCGCAATAATTGCTCCAAAATCGCAAATTCGTATTACCTATCAGCAAAAACAAAGCAATTAGCAAATAGCGAGAGTGCTGCCTCTACCGAACAATCGATGAACTAAAAAGTGCATTTAGGTGCATTCAAACTACCGATCTGTGGACAAATCCGGTCAAATCCGGAGGGCACTATAAAGTTGACTGTTTTGTCACTGGATCTCTTTTAGTTTTGCTTCTAGCAATAAGACCGCCTGAATTGTACATTCATGTGAACATGTATTCCTTACAAATGTGTTATTTTGTGTGCAATAAAGTGTTTAATTATCTAGTCCTGTGTTGATTACAAGACTCACTTCAGACTCATCTACAAGGTGCAGTCAAAATATGCAAGCTTCGAAGTATCTTGGATAGTTATAGCTGAACCAATCCGTGTGAGCGTGAATAAGGCACAATTGCATATATCTCTGAATATGCCTACATTACGTCTTGCGAAGACTATTATAATGGCGAGTGATTAGCGGTAATGTACCTCAGATTAGGGTATAAGAGCGGTGTTGTCGGCTCCGACCGCGTGGTGGGACGCTATGAGATCACCACTATATCTAGTTGTGACGTTTGCACTTGATGTACCGCGCTCGATCGACTAATGCTTTACGCTTATTTTTACTAAGTATTGGTTTAAGCTAGCTACTTTACAACCAGACGGACCGTTATTGTATATGTGTACGGGGCTATTTTTATCTTTGGTAGCTAAATCATAGTAAAAAAAAATAAGACACTTTGGACCGTATAGAGTGGAAAAGTGGTGAGGAGGCCTTGCCTAGCAGTGGGACACCTTAGGCCAATAATAATAATAAGACACTTTCCAAAAATATTGTGCTGTAAATTCTGTTTTGCAAGAGAGAAGGCTTACAGTTTTAAGCTGGCAAGTGCTTAAGACTTTTTAGAAAACGGTGAAATAAGTGAACATGAAAATGCTGAACTTAAAGTAGTTTAACCTTTAATAAAATTGATTGATATTGATAGGAGTGGACAGGTTAAGATTAAAACCGATGCCCACCTGTAGCTTATTTTTATATCAAAGTAAGCTTATCTCTACCATACTCACACACACTATAACATTTATAATAAGTGTTACCATTCCGCGCATATATCCCTTCATACGCAAAATCGCTTATCTAAGGCACACCTTTTAAATAATATTACGTTCTAAGATAAACCTTAACTGATTTTCGGAATGTTAACTATCTACAATATGTGTGCAATCTTTACAACATTTGTAAATAAACATTTTATTACTTACTACATATATTATGTAAGTTTGATATTTTGCGTTGAAATATTTGTCTAAAAGCCAATGTTTAGAATATTAATTTGAGGACAAAAGTTTGTTTAGTTATTATTAAAACTATATTATATTTCCCAAACAAATTAATTAGCTAATGATTTTATGGTTCAAATAACACGGACACGTTTAGGCACTTTATATTTTCCTGAAACCGAGTGTCGCATTTTCCGAGTGCCCACGTAGCGGCGTATTTATAACAGTATCTGCTTTCCGGGAACGTTGCCCGATAAAACACTTAGGTTTGTTATTAAATTATTCGTTTTAATAAACAACCATTGTTGTCACCATTACCTTGCCATTGTAAGGCATAATTTAACTATTAAATTATTAATTGGTGGTTAAAACCATGGTGATCTATGTATAACAATGTTATTGGATATAGCACGTTTTAAGGAAGCTGGGTTTTGTTTCTACCAAATAGGGACGAAAGGGACATACAAAGTGTTTGCATCATTACCGTTAATATTAAATAGGAGAAGTTCAGCCTTTTAAAATATTTCTAGTTTTTCAGATAAACTATTTTTTTTATATAAGAACTGTAAGAGTAATTATAATTGTGGATGACAGTAAATTACGACAATGATCATCCAACTCATACTAATTTAAACAGATTGTTTCACATCGTTAAATAAAATCAGAATCGTACCAAAAATATAATATTATGGACTATACTAGCACCGGTTTTGGATAAGTAGTGTTGTTGTTTCTATACTCAAAAGATCTAGTAAGAAATTAAGCACTGACATTCTCTTTTCAACATGTTTAATCACAAAAAAATAGTTGCTCTTATTGCTAAACAATAATTGAAAGTTAGAACACGAAGGAAAATCCATGTTGTAGCACTACCTAACCCTTCGCTATACGTGATAATTGCAACATAGTACGTAACGTTTGTTTTTGGCTAAAGCCAGGTCGATGCGCGTGCGGCGCGCGAGTGCGGGCCCCGCGCACGTGGCGGCCGCGTGAGCGACAGGTGAGCGCCCACCCGTGCGCTGCACGTACAGTTTGGCCACCGGCGTTAGATTTACTAATAATCAAACTGATGCAACAGTTTTGGACTTTTTTGCACGTATTTTATACTGCTTTGCTATATTTGCTACTTGACTCCATGTAATGGGTTCTTTTTCCGATTTTTTTTTTCCCGATTTTTTTACCATGAAACTTTCGCTACTATTAGCAGTTGATTTTCACATACACTAGCTCTCCTCTTACTGTAAGTAGGAAAAAGAAATACACAATTTTAAAGCTTGTATGCCCCACAGTCTCGAAACCATAAAATTGTAATAGATCCTTTTCTTTATCTTTAGTTGGTCATCGAATGTGATGAAGCCTTGTTGGAATGCCTGTTTACGCTGCTTGGAAATCTCCCAACAAGACACCGTACTCAAACTAAGGGCTAAATCACTACATAAACAATATTAGACGATTTAAAAATCTAAAAACACGAGATGTAAAAAATACAAGTTTTAAGTACAAGTTTTTGTAAGTTTTAAAATCGCACATTTATACTTTCATAATCTAAGCGATTATGAAATTCAAGCTCCAACATCGAATATTTTATACTATTACGTTCGGTGCCACTAATAAGTAGTCGCTATAACTCTATTGAACAAAACTCTACAATTTGTAAATGATTTAATAGCGTCCGCTTAACCAGAGCCTGATATAAAATAGAGCAAAACAGGATAATTAACGGGGAAACCTATGGTGTTATTAATGGAGAATTAAGTGTTTTTAATGTCAAAACTCTACTTCAAAAACTACTTTATCCTTATTCTTAAATACTCGGGTTTGGTTTATTAAGTAAATATAAAATCCTGGAGTGTTCTTTCCAGTAAACATTCAGATTAAACATTATAAACACCAAACCCGAACGCCTGTGGTAATTCCCGTCTAATAGTTCCTAAGAACTCGGCACTACTGTGAAGGAGTAGCGTAAAATTCCTCACGTACCACTACAGAGTACAAGGAGTTGCTCGAAAAGTGACCTCATTTCGATGGAAATACGGAACTTATTCACACCAGAGAAGGCGCGCCATAAACCACTAGCAGACTGATAAGCTATCAAGTTTTAGAGTGGCCATCGCGCTGCAAGCGACGCACTGCCGACGTCATTCCGTATCTGGCCGGCTGTATGGGAGCTCATTAACGCACTGCTAATTGCTCGCACTAATAGCCCTCCGGCTGTCGAGTTAGAAAATTCCTTGAACAGATTCTAAATGGAATAAAGATGTGCTTGTGTTGTAACATCTCACAGTACTTTTATGTTTCGACAACTACGGTACGAAGGTAAACCAACAAAGGTGCAAAGAAATATCCTCGAGTTGTCATATCCGTGGAAAGACAAATGTTGGGCGTCAAGGTTTCGAGCGTTTGTCACCGTGAGAACTTGACAGAGCTTAAGGGCGTCATTATATTTTATTATCTTGTGCCCATTACACAAGAGCCCCGTAAAGCCAAAACTTCTCCTCATGGCATTAAAAAGTTACGAGTATGTCCCATAAAATACATTCATTGTCGTCAGCGCAAAACTCCTCGCAATTCTCGGAACAATTGAGGACAATGTTATTTATGATGTGCTAATTAAATACCCGCATTAGACTATTCATCCGTTGAGACTGGAGATACGTCGGAGTAGGTATGAAGGCAGCATATGCCGTCGTTGCGCGGCGCCGGCGGACCGTCGCGACATTGACCGCAACTGAGCGAATAATAAAATAAATCGACGGCTGGCGCGGTGCCAGCCGCCCTTCACTTCGCCTTATTCCGCGAACGCATCAGGCTAATCTGCAACCATTGCCGCGCCACCCACACCCGCTGAAAGTGAAACCCGACCTAGCCAGCAATGTACACTCGGCAGAAGCACACGATCAATGCACTATCGCTTTTGGATTCACCCCAGATTCACCCCCCTCAAGTTTAAGGTCATGCACCTTGGTAAGCTTGAATTCGGCGAAACTTTCCCAGTGGCATATACATGTTAATATAGTGCTCGAAAACGGTACAATGGAGACGTCCATTAATTCGAAGTTGAGCCAACCTTCGTTTTCACGAAAACTACCATTCTGCGTTTCTCGGAAAACCCGCGTGAGTCACCCGCTCTCTATCGCAGGTCACTACGAGCGCGTATATTTACATTCGTCGTCAGCTCGATTCAAAAACTCGATTACGTTGAATGATTCATAGTTAGTTACTATGAATCAGCACGCGACATTATTTTCACTTATGAATATTTGGCGGCCTCGTCTCGAAGTCCGTAGGAACAGGTTGCTGAATAGATGATTTGCACTAACTGTGCTCGCTCACAGGTCATGTTCTTCAAAATTTTCATTATGCAACAGAAAAATATATGTGCACATCTGAAGGTCACAGACGAGGAAGTAATGAGAAAACAGGAAAAACTGGTAAAAAGGCGGAAAACTTCTGTCAGTAACGCGCCTTGCAAATATTTTCTTGTTAAACTCCAACTTGATGGTATTTTCAAAATAAAGCATAAATGTATGCCTCCAATCACATAAGCTACAAATAAGATAGAGTACTCTGAAAACGCGACGAATGGCGCCGCAACGAGGACCGGATATCGTCCGGAAATGGCGAGCATACCGCGCGGCGCCGCGCCGACCGCAGACCGCGCCGAAAAAAACAAATGATACGCTTTTTGTAAATGGAACACGAACTAAACGCAACAAAAGACTTAGGTACAAGAAATTTTTTATTTCGTTATAAAACCTAAACGATTTGTTAGGAATACAAAGTAGATACCGATTCGGACACACGTCTTAGCATCTCTTGGTGTGCACAGCCTTGTGGTTTTTCCAGCAAGCCAGCTAGCAACCTTGGGGTAGTTATTTTTCCTCACCTTTAATTAAATTAAAATAATTAAGAACAAGGTTGTATTGTAATAATAATTTTGCGAATTTAATAAATCGCTGAGGGTTATCTGTACTGAGAAGTGTTTTAAACTATGTTTATAGGTTTCAGCGATAAGACGGAACACAGCTGCGCGAATGTGGTAGAACAAAGAGGTTAAACTAATGCGTCAAATAGCGCAAATTATATTATGCGTAGGTATGCGCATGCACTCTAGGCATTTTGTGTTTCTTGGCGAGGTATAGGCAGCAGATTTATTTACATGATAGATGTATCCTACCTGTCAAAATTAGAGGGAAGCAAGTTAATTAATTATGTGTATTTTGAAACATATTTGATTTGTGATAGCAAAGCACATGACATGACTTATTCGTTCGATTACATTAAATTAATTTTCCTGTAACCAAACAAAATAATCTCGCCTTGTTTTGACGACGATATCTTAATTGAATTCGTTTTATCATCTAAGAATTACACAAACACAATGTCTGCATAACATTATGAATCAATATTCTATTTATAAATAACTTACTAATCGTTACGGAGAATAATGTTAAAATATTCTTTGTAACAAAAATAACTAAGGGAGTTTCAATAAGCAACACAGTTTTGGTGTGTTTTTTTTTATTAATATTTCTTTAGCAACTACATAACTGAGATTGGAAAGCAAAATAGAATCATTTTAGAACATTACGAATCAAATTTCAGTTTTTTTGTTCGAGACTTTGTTACAAACAGTAAAGCAATCAATCAAGGAAACTGGTTATATGTGCATCAAGAGTTCAAGACATTATATCTGCCGGTTGCAACTGCAGAGAGCAAGGCTAAAACAGGCACATATCAAGAGCAGAGTTTACGCCAGTTGCGGTTCAAAAGTGCACGTCTTGAGTCGCATTGCACGTATACTGGCACCATGCATATGACTCGCGCAAACACGGTCCTTTGTCGGCAACGCGAAATTGCGCTGTAAAATGTATAAACGAAACAGTTATAGCTGGCGACGCGCGGACGGACAGACGGACAAGCAGACAAAGCCATTGTCTCGGCCGATGTTAGGCGGGCACTTATGTTAATTTCTTTTGAGGAACGCTACAACCTTCCGTAACCGGGTACAAGCACTTTATTACCTGCAATATTTCACCGAAAGACAAATACGGAGGCAATGAACTGCCTACTTAGTTCATTATGAGATTTATACAGCGACCCTTTTCGAACTGCAATAAGGTACTTTTTTATTACATTTTTTAGTTTACCTTATAGCATTTTTGATCGTGAACGTTTCCAAAATTTGAGGATTTATAAAACCAAAAATTAAGGAACATTGAAAGATAAAAGGTACCTAATATCTATACGACTATCTAAAACGATCTTAGATAACATAAAACTGTAAACCGGAGCGAGCATGTTTAAACTACAAACCCATGGTCAGATCAAATCGTTAATCTAGTAGAATGGGTGCGCGGGCGCACCGCTAAGCGTTTCAGTTTATCAGCTGGGCGCAGATACCTCAGCGACCCTGGCACCGCCTAGCACCACCAGATAAAGCTACGCCCATCGTGCTAGAAACGAACCGGAATTTATGTACTTAAGGAAAAACACCGAACATTACAAAACACCACATTATACCACCGCATTATCGCCAGATAAATGGACGTGTCATAAAAAAGGTGAACGTCAATATTGCGACATCAGACAGGATCGATCCGTCGCTTGGCCCGTGTAATATTTCCAGTTTTCATGCAAAACACCAAGACTTGACGTTTTCCACTTTGGACTTTTTGACCGCCAAAAATGAAACCACGTATGACTAAGTTTGCTACTATCAGCAGATTAATATGAATTCATTGGGACTTTTTTTACTTCCTATAAACATTACAGGCGCATCAAATTTTGCACGCAAATTAAATTTGGGATACCTATATTTTTCGCCAAGTACAGAGGCGCACACATCAACCATTACATGGGGGCATCTTATGCTCCTGACATAAGACCCACTTTGCAATGGATTTGTAAAGGTTGATGTGGACGCATCTATACATAATAAACATTTTACAATCTTTCTATTTTTAACAGGCAATGAAAAAAATATAGTTTTTATTACTTAGAAAGGCAGCATATTGATAGGACGTATTCGAAATTTCACTAAAACATTCATCCAATTTTCGCAGGTTCATAAGCGATAGAGTGGTTTGTGCGTGCAGGACACGGGGCGTTCAGCCTTATCAGCCTCAGATAATGGCATCCGAATTGTCTGCCTACACCGGCACCACGTTATCGCTTTACCGAGAAATCGTACACAAACACTTGCACTTATCGCAAAATACCTATTTCACAATAGCTGTTCTAAAGAAATTCCAATCCAACATGCCAAGAATTAACTACTCTTTATAACTTATCCCATAAGTAGATATATTTTACAAATATGGACAAGATTAATCGAAGCTTCCTTTCTGGTTATGTCTAGATCTAATGCATTTAAAGTTGTGGCAAGAATTATTGTGTGCAATTGAAGTATTGTGTTGGCAATTGCCTATCTATTAAACCATTTCAATATACCCTGATAGACTTCGAACCAATACAAACAGCGATAGTGAATACCATTGTTTACTTTAGATCGTACTTTATACGTTTCTATAATGTATTCTGCTTGCGAATCCGTGGAATAACGAAAATGATATTTGATGGTGTTTCTGCCAACTTTCTGTCTAAGCGAACATTTCATATTTCATAATAACCAGCAGATGTTGTTATTTAAATTAGATACCCTGTGAAACGTTTACAGAATTCGTAAACGTTTCCTATTAGTGATATCAGTCAGGAAGTGGGATTTAACGAGAAGTAATGTAAAGCGTGGTAGTACTCCAACGTAACTTTGCACAGCACCTATGTTGTTATTCATTTTGGCACCAGCCCAAGGTTCTTTGTCCACATGTACTCGTTCAGAAGGGGCGTCTCGGAAGTTTATTTAACTTGCACTATCATTTAGTAATAGTCGCTTTGTTGTAGCGTTTACTGCTCCACGTGCTTTATTTCTCGAAAAGCAATCAAGCCATAATTTTCAACATCATCTTCTTCTCAAAATATGTAATGCCAACTCATTACCTGCTAAAATTACACTAATGTCCTCATATTACAACGTACCTTTACCAAACCTTTTTGATGTTTAAAGGCCTCTGTAATGTTCGAGAGATTAAAATAACTCCAAGTACCAAGCATATTGCGAACATAACTTGGGAACAGTAAAGTATTTTTAACAAGTTATAAAATAACTTTGTCTACAGAAGACGACGAAGATAACCCGCTTTTTACGATTCTCATCAAGCAACGAGGCGCATTTAACGACACACAAAGAATAATAAGCCCGCATAAAATAGACATATTATTCACTTTTATTGATAGATTGCCCGGAGTCCTGCAAGCAGGACTTGAAGTCCTTCCGGAAGGACGCAAAATTAAAAGATCACAGTTTCGTAAGTATACATTGTACAAAGTTCAAATTTAAACGAAAAAATAGAGTGTTTCTTTCTCTTTTACCCAATAGTGCCCAAGGTCACTTAGCGCGACTAACCGTTAGTAGGAGTCCGATGGCGCATGAGCATACACGGGGGCAGCGCGTTCGCGCTCGCGCGACACATTTTGTCACGCCGGGCACCGACAACGCCTGGAGTCGGCAACATTTTGGCGATTATTATAATGAGTGTGAAGTATTCGGTATTATAGATAGAAATATAAATAATGATGACGTGCGCGTGAGGTGGGATATAGATGGAAAATGTTCTGTAATTGGTATTGACATGATAAATCCCGCAAATGTTCCTTTTAATAGTTCATATTTAGTTAGAAGTTAAGTTAAAAGTTTAGTTGAGCTAAAAGAAATTAAACAAGTTTATAATCTTTTAAGAAAATTAAAAGACTGATTAAACGAAATTATTCTACGACATGACTTTTTATTTAATAAACACTGACCAAATGTTTACTACTTCTGGTGAGGATGAGTACAAATTTGAAGGTCACCGTACTGCTGGAAGGACCAGCAAGCAAAAACGTACAAATTGCGTACTGCGGGCAGGACTTGCGACAATCTTCTGGCAGGACGTTTAGAACAAAAAACCAGTCCTTCCAGAAGAGCTTCTAGCAGGACAAAGCACCGGGCAATTTATCATTATACATCAAATTGACGGGAGAATAATGGCTCAGTATGTGCTGCAGTCTGAATAAAACAACGCTTCTTTCTGCTGTAAATGCACTTCTGTAGCTAAGAATGTGCCGTAACGTGAAGCATTCAATAAAACAAAAAACAAAAAAAAACTTTATATTGTGAACTTGGAAAATATTCCGAAATATCACCCTCACCTTTCCAAATTAGAAAAGCATCGTGGTTCAAGTAAATGTGGCACGTATTCTTGAAATAATATAATTGCTTTTTCAAAATATACCTTGTTACTTAGAGCATTTACCTGGTAAAAACTAATTAGTTAATTATACATTGTTCGTTAACGTTTGCCAATAGTTACGCGTCGCCTATTCTAGCTATTGCTTTATCAACCACATCTATTTGTATTTTAGTACCAAGAATTAAAAATTATTCGACTTTATCATTATTTTGAAGTTTGAACATAGATACAAGAGTACCTTCATCACGCAGTCCATTGTTTACGGCCACGGATACTAGTACTAACTCTATCTTATCAACAAGGACATCAATCTTTAACAAGAACGGTTATTGAATGTTAGAACAGAAGGCTTTAGCTCTGAAGTTATTTGAATTAAATCGTTAAAAAGGCAAAACAGAACCAAACAGTTTTTAAAGTACACATGGAATTACTGCTGTATTGCTTAATTTTTAGTTTACAGCAGATGAAAGGAATACCAACATTAATAATCGCAATAAACAACAAGTCTTGCATCTTCATTGGGAGGATTACTTTTATCGACATTATTGCATAAGGTGCTTAAGGCATAACGAGCAACAAACATATTAAATGTAATAACTAAATTCCCAAAATGATAGATAACAATAAGTGAAATATAATACAATCTTCTCAGAATCTACAGAGTATAAGTAAGAGAACTAAAAAAATATTGGAAAGAAATGTAATCATTTCAGCAAAAAATTAGAGCCAACGAGAGAGAGCAAGGAGATTATAATCAATAACCAAAAAAGAGGAGGTGACAAAACTGAGTTCAGGTCTCATCATCATGAGCGACGTTAGCGAGACAATTAGAGGTACGTTTACAGCCCACAGTGGGTACAATAGCGATGCAAATAATCGCGATTATGGCAAGGTTGACGTCGGGCGGCGAGGGTTCGTTCAACTGACCGCGAACGATGACACGGAGCGTCGCGGCGTCACTTGCGCCCGCGCCGCCTCACGCTTGCTGGAGACGGCCAGACAGCCCACACCACCGGCGGATCCACTGATCCCAACGATCGGTCACCCACCAACCAAACATTGATCAAATCAATGAAATACCAAGAATCACGAAAATTACACAGTTGTTTTTAAAAACACGTGCAATGAAAATAAACATACTTGATTTTTTTGTTTTTGGTTCAAATTAGAAACCACATTTTGCACACTCACCAAAAATCCTTTAACTGCAATCCAAATATGGCACTTCACAATGTAACAGAACAAGATCCTCAATAATACAAAGCTTCGTAAACTTGTCGTAACTTGATAAAACAAGCGCGAAACACGCGTGCGCGCAACGAAAACAATCGGCTGACAGATGTCGGTCGGCGTCGGAAAACCCCTCGGAAACTACGCGGCGCAGAGGACGCAGCGTGTAAATATTGTTGCTACGGCTGGACAAAGGTTTTTGTTATCTAAACCGGTGTCAGCGAGCACGGGACGGGGCGCGCGGACTGCGTGCGAGCGTGGAGTGAGGCTCGCGCGCCGGCCCCGCCACCGTCTGATAAGGCTGGCGCGACGCCCCCCGGAGACGCCTACGCCCCACTCGGCGCCGTCGCACCGGTGCATCGCAGTCGTAAACACCACCGGCCGCCCCTCGGCACCCGGCACCGCCACCGTCGCCGACCAGACGGCCCCCGCGCATTATGCACTGCACCTACGCAAAATTTCACAACTGCATCGGCGTGGTGCAGAAAATCAACAACTTTCGACTCCTTAAAAAGACGAGGAAACAGCGCTTGCGAAACTATGGCGGCAGCCCAGATACAGCTGAGAACAATGAGGCGCAAACAAACGCAGAACCTTTTTAGTGTCCTCCTAATTGGGCTGTAGGTACGTCGGCCAGCAGAAATTCAATATGCAACGCGATCGGCTCGCTACATAAACGGAATAATTGAATTAGTGCAGGCATGTCGAGCACGAGGGCCGGCAGCTGCCCACCTATGAAGACTGGTGTCGAAATAGCCGACGCCAATGGCCCAAAGTCCTAACTCAGCAAGAACCACAAACCGCAAACTGCGTAATTGTACCCTTTGAAGAACATGTCGGTAAGTTATTGATCATAAAACCTTTTAACTGTACCAAGTTGCTATACCACAAACTATAAAACCACAGAAACAAAGTTTTCTCCAAAATCTTGACACATCTGTAAATATTTTGATTTCAAATGTTCTAAACAAAAATGAGAAAGAAATTAAATGGATAACAAACACGCAGGAATGGAAAGGAATAGACAAAGACGGACTGAGGAAAATGCATTTGCTGTTTGGCCAGCTGGTGCGTGAAGAAAATATACAAACATGTTTACAAGTTTTTTAACGGCCTAAAACGGATTAGGTAAGACGTACGAGTATTCCATGGCGATCAGTCAAGGACCCAATGACAGTATTACAGTACAGAGTTTGATCACCTATAAGTACTCATGGGGTTCAACGTTCGCTTCGTCGCCAAGCACCTACACTATGCCGTCGTCACACAAAAACCTTACGAAACAATGATGAAAATTGTGCAAAACTTTGAAACGACTTCGGAAATGGTCTTAAAACAAATTAGTTCGGAGAAAAGTAAAAACAAGCAAACACAGAAATTACATGATATGTGACCTTTTGCACATGTATCAGTATTTACGAACTGCGTAGGTGTAGCTAAATACAAAATTGTTTTCGAAGAATTGCGGCCGGCCGGCAGTCGTTCGGAACCCATTAATTCAGTTGTTTACCGAGACCATATCAAGGCTTATCTTGATAATTGGTCGTGGAACAACCAATTGGGTATTTAAAATGTGTCGATTTCGAATCTGTGGTCAAAGTTGATGGAAATATACGTATAAAATTCAAATAAGTAATAAAATGTTCTTTTATACGGTTATTTTATGGTAAAATTAATTATCTCAAGCTTCAATTCACTGTAGCACTTTATTTAAAACTTACATGACTTTACCTAACAACTCAGGTTTAATATTCATTGAGACTTGCAAAAAAAGCAATATGAAATCAGCAATCGAGGCAACAAACTCCGCATACGGGTATTTAACAGAGTGTCGTAAATGTGAAATATTGTGCGTCAGTATAAATTTTCGATTTTAAAAGTCACACAAGTACTGTGGGGATATCAAAAAATGATTTAAATAACATTGACGATGGAAGCGCAGCCGCAACCATAAACATTTACGAGTGCGTTACTCTCGGCAACTGCATGCCTGAGCAAATTACCCACCATCGGCAATTTGTTTCATCCGAGATTTTTCAATAAATAAGTTCTTGCCACAGACGAGTAAAAAGTAAAGACTTACATAAACAGTGACAATGCAGATGGGTACTGCGGACTCGTAAATACGTCATACCCGCTTGAAGGCCCGTGGGGAAACGTTGTCCTCAGATTTTTGATTTTGTTTTTTTTTGTTTTTTTTGTTTTTGATTTTTTTTCAAAATTGACGAATCGCCCGAAATGTAATAGGACCTGTCAATTTTTCTGTGTCCTATTACATTTCGGGCGATTCGTCAATTTTGAAAAAAAAAACAAAAACAAAAAAATCAAAAACAAAAATCTGGGGACAACGTTCCCCAAGTGCCTTCAAGCGGATACACCATGATAAGCCCCACGCGGCGTGCGATCTATGACAGTCGCCACCTAATTCCAAAATCATGTTGAAATTCAATCAAAAGTCTCACAGATTTGTTAAAGATTACAGGTAGGCTTCAATTTAAATATGTATGTGTGGCAATAAGTTATTTCCATTTTTCCTGGTATCTCCCACTCACACACGGTCACTGCTTTAATCTAAAGTATACCTCTTTTTTTACTCGTCGTTAAACCTTACTTCAAACCTTAATGGCATTCAAAATGCCGTGAAATTATAAATCTGAATATCAATCAAAATATTTCAAAACACAATACGAGTAAACTATTCCTTAAAAATGAGCTCCCATTTCTTTTGTTACATAAAATCAATGTCATATAACTCACTCTGTCAGCCGAGAAATCTGGCGAGACGCGTAAGGCCCACATAAATTACGAGATTAATCTTTTCAAATAATTTGACCTTTTCATCTGACGAGGGTTCATTAAATAATGGCGTCGGTATTGGAAGTGCAGTTATTGTGCCGTCTATCACGGATTCCGTTGTGGGCGGGAACGGACTACAATCGGCTATCGTGTTATTATTTCCAACAGGAATTCCCAAATAGATGGAAGGATTGATAAACTCGCTTCTAAATGCGACGGCGGAGCTCCATAAACTCCAATTGTTATAAACGATAACACAGAAACAAGCGATGTAATTGGATATATTAAAGTACACATTTACTTTCCGCGATCATAATAATGTCTTTGTGTCGTAAGTTCCATTCCAAGTGTGGATTAAGGCATCCGTTACAATTTACGAATTAAGATGGCAACATCAACTCCTGCCTGTGAAATATTATGTAAATCACAAACCCCAATACTTTGTGCAATCAACACACGTGTGCTTATTACAACTGGAATAAGCATGACATCTTTTAATAAGGCAGTCAAGGCGGAAACGTGGAAAATGTCAGTAATCTACTGAGCTGTAAGCACGATTCTTGCCCATAATCGGAACAAGGACTTCGCAGCTGTTGTAAATATCAGTACCATGCTTATTGTTGTGACGTAATTATTATTGCACCGTGGAACAAAGAAAATTAAGTTTGCAAACGCTGAGAATCCTTTGTTTAGAAGGCGAAATAAAACGGCTGCATTTATGCAAATTGTTAAAGAGGTGCACAGGTAACCTTACCAGTCCACAATCAAGTGATCGGGCTAAATAAATAGAACGTCCGGTGAGATGCCGGGCGAGCCAATCTTATGAGTCATTCATTACAACTCGAGGTCTGCCCGACCGGGATTTTAAACATCTTTTGATAACGGAATTCCCGGACTCTGAGAAGCGAAAGCAGAAGTTTCACCAAAAAAAATCTCCCGTTACACATAATAGGTTGTTCAATTTTGCGGTCTTTCTTTGGTGTTGGTGGTCGGTACTGACCCATCTTCAATCTTTATGACTTCATATTGTCGTCCCGTCGCGTCCTTTATTGTCCGTCTGAAAAGACTTCGATGGGTTTCAAGAACAAACATTTACCGTAAATAAAAGATTATCAAGTTATGGCGAAAGGAGACTCCTTTTTATTTGTGTCATGTCATGAATTCGTGGGTGAGTACTAAAACTTAAGTCTGATGTAAAAATAACATTTATACAAATGATTTGGAAGATTCCAAATACAAAAATCAATTAGAAAACGCAGTGGTAACATGAGCCATCAGACAAGATTCAGATAATTCTTGGCTTTTGGGTAAAATATAGATTAAAAAGCTTCAAAACATTGACAGGACATGGGTTTTAAAAAACACTTAATGGTTAATCTCTTAAGTCGGTGTAACCGCTTTTCACTGGGCTTTTGTTATCGGTTTTAAAACACAATAAAGACTTCGAAAGCCAGCCTTTTAGAAGGGGAGACAATACGAAACATTTTATGTAATGGGTCAAAGCGGATAACAAGTAAAATTATCTTCTGGAGAGGTAATAAAGAAGTCACTTTTGCTCTTTATTGAGTCTTTATGGTTGTAACTTGTGCAACTGTATAAAGGCTCCAAGGTTTATGGTCTGCAGTAGTGGCAGCCACTTTCAGGTCATTATCTATGACTTAAAAGGCTTTGTTCCCAACAGATGGGTAGCACAAGTCTATATTTGTAGCCTCCGCAGGAGCTACCAAATCGCTTCCTTGCTTCCAAACGCAGTCCTAAAAGAATTAACGCGGTTCATGTTTATTGTGCGGTCCATCTATAAAATCTCACTTGTATCTCAATAAAAATGTATTGAATGAGCCATATTACTTTCAAAGATTGTTGAATCAAATATTAATAGTATGAATCTAAATATGTATAACTGGAGGTAACGTTGAATTAAATAAAAAATAGGGCATTACGAATTTTTCAAGGTATTTTTTGTACCTACTACTGCGTAGAGATATCTTCACTTTGCGTCAACCTGATAAAGTTTGCGCCTCAATGGCACGTACGAAACGACCGTTGGACTTTTCCATTTTAATAAAAAATCATCAGAATTTGTAACCAAGATCTGTATGTAGTACAGAAACGGCGTAGTAACTAAGTTTCTCGAGATTGAGCGCATGCTTTGTATATGACGTCACTCTGCCACAGGTGTGCGGGTCACAATTTTTTACACATACATACATGCCTGTTTTGAGCCGAAGGTGCATTCCTGGAATATGCAATCAACAGATATGAGGAAGAAGTAATCTCGAATTGGATATTGAATTCTTAAAATGCTTAAGAGTGGGAATGAACAATAACCAGAAACATTGATAAAGTTCTGGTTTGAGAGCACTATTTTATACTCCACATGGCCTTCCAAGTAGTTAGGATAAAAAAGTTAAAATAAAACATGATTCAGAGCGCGGTAAAACAAGACGAGACAATGTATACCAAGAACTTATCAATGGATATTGTAGCATATGGCAATTCAAATTCAAATTCAAATTCAATTTTTATTGCATTCATGTTGTACATTACAGTTCTTAAATATAGTTTTTAGTTCAGAACATGAACCCTGTAAGGGCACCGCAATCAAAAAAACACTAATAAGTGGAATATCATCATACTATACTAATTTACAAATACAAACATTTATGACTCTTCATTAAAAAACTCTGACAGCGAATAGTAGCTTTTACTAATTAGATATTTCTTTAGATTTTTTCTGAATTTAGTGATATTTTCTTCTTTTTGCATATGCATTGGAATTTTATTAAATATTTTCACAATCATTCCTAAAGGACCCGATTTTACCATCTTCAATTTTGAACTAGGAAGTGCTAGTTTTTCTTTAGGTCTTAAGTTTTTTGGACGCACATATAGAGGAAACAGCTCTGGGTTTTTTTTTACAAAAATAGAAGCCTCCAAAATATAAATACAAGTCATTGTTAGGATATTTTGGCTTATAAAGTAGGGTTTGCAGCTATCTGTAATTTCTATATTAACTAATATTCGAAGGCATCGCTTCTGCAAAATAAATAGTTTTACTGCGTCCGTACTATTTCCCCACAGTATAATGCCATATTGGAGCCAAGCATGTGCATAAGCATAGTATGCACACTTTGCTGTTTTGACATCTGATGATTTCTTAAGTTCATAAAGTGCATATGTGAATCTGGATAATTTCGAGGATACCTTCTTTATGTGTTCTTTCCAGTTTATGGCAGAATCAATCTCTATCCCCAAGAGTGGGTGTGAATTTACGCATTCTAATTTAATGTTATTGAAGGAGTAATTTATGCTTAAGGCTTGCTTCTGATACGGCTTGAATTGCATTATTTTTGTTTTTTTATAGTTAATTTGGAGATGTTGAAGCGCTAACCAATTTGTTACATTTGTCAAAATACTGTCTAGTTGGTCGTTTAGACCTTGATTGTTTGTACAGGGGATAACCAAGGATAAATCATCTGCAAAAAGTGTACAAACCCCCCCCACGATTTCTGGCAAGTCATTTATATACAGCAGAAACAAAACACAACCCAGGACACTGCCTTGAGGTATAGCCTTATTCATGCTTACAGGATTTGATCTGACATGAGTTATGCGTCCTGTTCTGTCATCGCTGTGCTCCACCTCGACATACTGTATTCGATTTTCGAGGTAAGATGTAAACCACTTGTGTACTGGGCCCCGCACACCAACGTCGAGTAGTTTCTTCAGTAATATGTCATATTGAACTCTGTCGTAGGCTTTGCTCATATCAAGCAAAATACCTACAGCATATTTCTTCTCGTTTATAAAGTTAAGAACTTGACATATGTAATTGAAAACCGCTAATGATGTGGACTTATTTTTTCGGAAACCGTTTTGATCTTTGCTGAATATGAAAAACTTTTCGCAATACGCGTAAAGGCGGCCGGACATTGCGCCTTCGAAAATTTTAGAAAAAGTAGGTAGCAAAGCAATGGGCCTATAATTATTACAGTCAGTTTTATCACCCTTTTTGTGAAGGGGCTTTATCACTGAGATTTTCAATTTATCAGGGACAATACCCTCAGTAAACGATTGGTTTACTAAGTATGCCATTATTGGTGCTAGCTCTTCTGCACACTGTCGTATTAGCAAGGGAGGTAAGTCGTCGTGCCCAAAACTTCGTTTGTTTTTTAAATTTCGGATTAATTTTAATATTTCCTGAGTGGTGACAGGTGTCAGGTACATTGAGTTTTCTCTCGAAGTATGAGAGGGCCAGTTTGAGTGGATACCTATATCATCTAAGTCGGCTGTTGTATCAGCATCTCCAACACTTTTAAAAAAGTTATTGAAAAAGTTTGCTATTAGGGTAGGATTCTCCGTGATATTTTTATTTCCAATATCTAATTTTATATTTTCATTTTTCTTTTGTTTTTGTTTATTAGTGCTTTCTTTCACTACATCCCACATTGCTTTTACTATGTTTTGTGAATTTTGAATTTTTTTTATGTTTTGTAGTCTTTTAGACGTAGTAATGACTTTTTTTAACATCTTTTCATATTTTTTATAATTATCAGTTAATGTGGGATTATCTATTTGAGATACTAGTATTTTTAGAAGCCTCTTATTTCTACACGAAATTTTGATTCCATTCGTAAGCCATGACTTCCTATTTCTTTTTTTGATCTTGATTTGGGCTTTTGGTATACACTCATTTAGAATAGTTAGTACTTTATTGAGAAACAAATTGTAATTTTCGTTAATATTTTTATCTGTGGTTATGACTGTGGCAAAATCGGTTTTAGTAAGTTCTGACCTAAATTTTTCAATATTATTCATACTAAATATTCGTTTTTCCAGTACCCAAATCTTATTCAAATGCGATTTACAAGCAGGTAATATTACTAGGACCCCTTTGTGATCTGAGAAACCGTATTCTTCCACGTTTATGTCTATTTTCGTATGGGAAAAATTGAGAAATAGCAAATCTATACAGGAAGAAGTATTATGTGTTATTCTGGTCGGTTCTTTTACATTCTGGTGATAGTTATGACTACTCATTAATTCTAACAGTTCAGTAGTTGATGAATTTTTGTCTAAAACATTTACATTGAAATCGCCGCCTATCATTACATCTCTCTTTCTATATTTACTTCGTAGTCGCTGTAAGAGTCTTGTTAATGAGCCATAAAATAACTCAGGCATTCTGTTCCTGTCTGGTCGGTATACATTAACAATAATTAAGTTCAGCTTAGGTATTTCCACAGCGCACAATTCAAAAATGGACTCAACAGATATACGAGTTAAATCATACAGATCAGTGTACTCAATTTCTTTCTTGAAAGAAATTCATTAGTTTCACGTTCTGTCGCACGTTCGTACAAACTGTTTACTTCCGATGTGGTTGGCGATGACTCACACTGTTCTAAGAATTCTGTATCACGATTACCTAATCCTCATTAAGAATACCTAACGTCATTACCAGTTTCAAAGATGGAAGCTACAAGTTGGTGGCAAAAACTTGATTGGGAGTATAAGACAAGAAAAATACATAGTTTTTAACTTTCGAATTTATAAAACAGATGCGGACTCATGCGGAAGACGAAAGTGAGAAAAGATAAGGTTATAGTCCAAAAGTATGTTTGTCATTGATTGGTCGAGCTCAAGATGACAAGATTGGCCCTAGGCTGGTTGAGGTCGAGACAAACAATGTTTACTTAACCTAACTAATCGATGTCGTGTAGACTATTGGTCTAAAGTGTCAGCATCCGGCGTACGTCGACTGGGTCAGTACCTACATTTATTAGGTGTCGCTCAATCAAACGCATCTGTTGGGTCCACGAGGTCAATCGTTACTTAACAGTTTAACATTTCAATGGCGGCGAGCACGTAGCAGCTGCTCTTATAATTTAAGTGAGTACCATTTATAACATCAACAACATTTATAAACCAGACTTTACAGCTTCCTATTGTGATAACAAAGAATCAGACGAAGCTTTACAACAACAAGCAAAATACAAGCTATTAGTAGTAGCAAGCCAACCTACGCATTCAGGAAGTCGAGAAACCAAATTAATTGAGCAAAATATGTACCTTTTCGTTGTCTTGATTAGACCAGTACAGTAGGATATTTGAAAATTCCTACAAAATAATCAATATGAAAACTAATAAAGCACCGTTGTGTTCAAGCAGTAACTCACTACATTGCAAGGACATCAGACTTGTGGTAATAATGGGGAAACAATCAGGTAAAAACTCCTGGGCCGTGTAGTGTGGGGATTCCCCGACGGCAACGCGTTCTTGGAAGTGCAGTGCGCGGTCGCGGGAGAAATTTCACAAGCGCCAAGTGGGTCAAGTCAGCCGGAATTGACGTTCGGCTCGCAAAGGTTGCCGGTTGCTTTGTCGCTAGCGCATTGTGCGATCGGGTATTTTGCGTCTTGTCCGTCAAACTGCAATGCACCCTTACTACTTCTTTGAGGCTGCCACTTATTAAGTTTCAACTTCAGTATTTGAATGGCCAACCTTACTGATGAAGAATCTAACGTTAATTTCTTTAAATTGTTGTGGCCTGCCATGGGTAACAAAACATACAAAGCGAATGGTATGTTTTACTATGGATCCTAGTAATTTATAAGTTATCACAGATTCATTAAGGTGAAGGTTTTTGAAAAACACATATTTTACTTCGAGTATTTTATAACTGTTTCAAGAAATATTCACTTAATTATTATTTCCTTATTATACAGCCGAAGATTTATTGCTGGTTTAGTTAGACATAACGTTTCACCGCTGTTTCTACAACGAACTGCGACACGGCGCGCGCGCCGAGTCCGGTTGCGTTTGCGCAACTGATAGCCTCGTTTATCAGATCCTAAAAGATCAGTTGTTCTAGACCGCGTTGCAATACTTAGCAGTATTGTAAAGCCTGATTGACGTCAAAATTGAAATCCGGAACAATATAAACTCCATTTTAATGAGCTTAGGTTTATCTTCTGGGAAAAATCTTAAAGAGTTTAATCCGGTATTGCAAAACATTTAGGGTGAATTGCATCACCTAACGTTAACTTATGCTAACTAAGATTTTCGAATCTAGTTGCTTTCATTGAAGCATTCGTCAAGATAATGTTAAACTTAAAATGATATAATGATGGTTCTTACTAGGCCTCAAAACGGAAGAAGCAGAAAAAAACATCGATGTCAATAAAATACAAGCTATGTAAGTATAACAATATCAAGGAAGATTGCGCAGACACAATATTCTACAAATTGTTTTAAATGGAATACAATTTAAAAAACCTTAATTAATTCATACGACAACTAGCATAGAAATAGACCTGCCTTCAATGCAGTTGGAACAAATAAAAAGCAGGGAAAACCCAAGGATTTCATTCATACATAGCATTAGTAACGAGTTCTGCAAGTAAACAAGTCTGCGGTCTGTGACGTATGAGTTTTTATTCGATTGTTTAAAGTAAAGGTTGGATAATTGTTTCATTTACACTACTCTAACGATGCGATAACGAGTTTTTGCTGTTTTGAAACGTTGACAGCATATTACATAGAAGTTAAAAAACTGCAGTAAAATAGATTCCCTGTCGGTTTGTGATTAACACTTGCGCTTAAATTCGCTCAAGTATTTGATCAATTTAAATTATTAATTAATTCATTCAATTTATTTGGGACGCCTATGTTCAGCAGTGGACATCATGTGGTTGGTGATGATGATGATGATGGTTTGGTCAATCTCCGTCCCTGTACTTTTGGGCCGCAAACAATAACTGTTATTTACAAATGCAAATAATTAGATAGAATAATACCTATTTACCAGTTGATTGCACTGAATTGATTTCCTTATGGAAAACTTACATCCTATGATGACTTCGAAAATAGGACAGTGGAGCAGTTCAGTGAGTACTTAATTAATAGCATATAGCATAACTGACACGATTATTATACTAATTCAATTCAACTTCTGGTTATCCAATTAAATTTGTTCGAAAATAAACTTGTCCTTTGGTCAGTAATATTATTGCTGAGGCAGCAGAATAATTGCTGGGGCAGCAGAATTATTGCTTGGGTAGCAAAACTATTACTCAGGCAGCCAATGTAGGTTCGAAGCAAGTAAAAAAAATACGCATCTTGTGCGCATGACTTTTGTTATGCTGTTTAACAAATATTGTTTTGCTGACAGAAAACCAAAAACGCAAACGTTTTTTCTAACCTACATCATCCCACTGCTGGGCAAAGGTCCCTCCCAATCCTTTCCAAACAGTTCGATCCAGGCAGAGCCTGGCCTGCCATAGATTACTCCATAGTTCTACGTGACCTAAGTCACATAAAACAAAACGGATCTATGTAGGTAAA
This sequence comes from Udea ferrugalis, assembly GCA_950022985.1. Lineage (NCBI taxonomy): Eukaryota > Metazoa > Arthropoda > Insecta > Lepidoptera > Crambidae > Udea > Udea ferrugalis. Next base: position 9,269,274 of record OX465533.1, read on the forward strand.
AAAAACCATTGCAAGTAGGTAAGTATAACGCAATCCAAAACATATTTTCTACATGACCTGCTTAATTCTCAAATTTGTTCGAAAATAATATTTGCAGGTCACTACATTACCGTATAAAATTAAGGTGTGATGTTATGTAATAAATATCATAAGTTTAGTTTTATGAAAATGTTTAAATATTACACGAAGTAATGGTATTATAATAATGGCACAGCTGCCAGAGTTCGTGGAACTCTGGGCGGTAAGGCGAGGCCTACGAGGCTACGAGTGACGTCATGCGGTGACGTCATCGCATCGGCCGATCCATTGCGTCACGTGTTTTTACTAAACTTTGGTTATCCTAGTATTAATCGGACAACAAAAATACAATAGTAGCACAAATTGTTTTTTCTTAGGATGATTTTGCTGATACAATCCGAAGTGATTCAATCCTTAGTTAATCCTTTATCCGTTATTATATTTTAGTAAAAAAACAAACAAATGTTCTTGAAAATAAGTTAACTTTGCTATTAAACAATAATGATTCGTAAGTACTAGTATTGACGTATTGATTGTAATGACAACAATAAATTAAAATTTCTGTACGCTCTGAGTTGACCGTAGCGCCATCTATGTTAATTTGAGCAAAGTTTTACGTAAACGGATTCTTTCCAAACTCTAATGTGGAAGTTAATTAATTATTAAAACGCTAAATAAACTTATCCTGTATTTGTAAGCCTTAAACCTGATTTATCAACTTAGGTTAACTAGGTAATGGTTAATAAATAAACTATGATGCGTTGTTGCAAATCTTTCACGATATGTATATCGTTATTTCCATGCAATTTTCAAAAAAAAGGAAAATCTTGTGGTTTCCTGCGAGTTATCATTGCTTGTAAAATAAAGAAATAGAAATTGCGACAAAACCTAAAGGTAAGGTATCCGCATTCTACTCGCACCAACAGTAGGGCAAATATTTGAAAGTGACAGGAATTTTAGCAAGGATATTAGCGACCATGCTTCAATGAACAGCACACAACAATAGTAAAACATTTTACACTATTCTCGAAATAACAATAATAACGATGACTTTGTTTGTGGCATTTTCCCGAATCGGCATATCAATCAGATAAACAAACTACCTGAGTAGATTACTCCAAAGAATTTAGATAAAAAGAAAAACAAGTTTCAAATAAAACACAATATCTTAACTGAAGAAGCAAAAAAAAGAAACAAGCAACGAAATAAACCAAAATCATTATGAAATAATAAAGAAACTAGACTCCTAAACAGAGTTTGAGAAAGTTGCTTACGAAGTTGCGGAAAAATTTTCGCCTGCAAAATTTACATGATCGATGACATAAATACTATTGAATGGTCCTAAAAAGTTAATAACTCACCACAGGCTTGTTGTAGTCATCTGTCTGGTATTCGAACATGGTAGCGAACATCAGACTGTCGTCTTGCTCGCCGTTGAGGAGGTGGTATGGCACCAGCTGAGACATGAAGACTGGGTTCCACAAGAACTGTCCAAAAACTATGCACTAAAATAGGTAAGCACTATGCTAAAGTTCGCGAAACTGCGTTGGTGTTCACTGTTTGATAAGAGTATGAGTCATATGCGCGGTCTTGATCAACTATGAACGTACGCTAGAATGCCTTATATCAGACTGAGTCAGTTGGCGCGCTCGTGGCCGGTTTTGTACGACTGCAGACAACCACACCGCGCACGCGCACAGCGCGCTCACAATACCAAATAGTCGTATGTCGCAAAGTATCCGAACAATTCGCAGATTGAGCCAAATTTTTACGGCGCCACGATGGAAGCAATTCAGTGATTCAAGGAATAGTTCTTTCATGACACAAACTTCGATGATGCTATGTTATTCCCAAAGGAACATCTGCCAAGAAAATTAACTAGAGTCACCAAACAAGAACTGTGTAAACTTTTTATGATTGTAAGATACATCAACAACAAAACATTCTACGAAAACATAAGGTGGCATTACCAATACTGCGATGCGACTTCGCGAATAAACAAAAGCTGACACGATTAATCCAGTATGGCGAAGTAGGTCATTTACGATGCATAACAAAGAACGTGATATTTTATGTAAAGTAGAGACAATAATACACAATAATGAAGGTTTCAAAGAAGCTAACTATATTGTTTAGGCACTTTGCACGCCTGATTCACTTGATGAACCTAAGAACAATGCAATTGGAAAAAAAACCAGCCACAATTTGATTGTAGCGTTATAACATGCGGTGATGCTAATGTACGTGACCATGCAGTTAACCGGGTGAGTTCAACGCCCAGGGGCACATTATAAACAATGAATACTGAAATCGGGCAGTTAAAGCACCCTAAATGTAAAAAAGGAAAAAGAAACTGATGATCCCACTGCAGCACTGCCTTGATGGCTCTGAATTCATTTTTGTTTTCAATTTAGCATACATTTCATGATGTTGTGTTGCGTATGCGGTCTGTCAGTTTGATACCAGGCATACTACGTTTCATAGCCCTTTGACAAATCCCGAGGGCGGACTTCTGATGTTTGGTCAAATACCAAGTTTGAGAGCCGTATGTAAGGATGGGGAGGATGCACCCAAACCCAAGTTACTGATGCCTCCCAAAAGACCGCCCAGCTGAAATGGGATTGGGCTAGACACATCTGCCGCATGCAGGATGAGCAGTGGGCTAAGAGAGCGACCGAGTGGGTGCCTCAAAGGTGAAAACGACCACGCGGCAGACCAAAAAGGCGATAGCAGAACGAATTAGACTCGCATTTGGAGGGCTGGTTCGGCATGGCTCTAGACCGCAGTCAGTGGAAAAGGGGTAGGGAGGCCTTTGCCCAGCAGTGGGTTAGCGCAGGCTGATTATAATAAAAATATATTAAATTACATTTCTTAAGGATTGGCCATGATTTTGCTGCAAATTCTTATCTGTTTATTGCCAAACTTTTTTGGCCAGCTCCCGACTCGCACGTTCATTTTCTGGAAGACATTTTGTGACAATGTTTTCCCAGTATCCAGTCTGCAAACATGGTCCTCGGTTCCAATCATTTACTGTTATGCAGTGAAGTATTTTCATTTATCTTTTGCAGAATGTTACTTAAACAAATATCATTAATGCCAACGTTGCAAGCCTTTTCTAACACATTGCTGAATGTAGTTCAGGCGATGTCTAGGTTGTAGGATCTACTGATCTTAGGTCTATTTGCCACAAATAGTAAATTCTTACCCCCTTATTCATAAAAACGAACGCAACGCTAAAGCATTGTTTAAGCTATTGACGTGTTCTGTCAGTTACTAGCAAATGGCGGCAGCAACAAGAATGAAAGTGACAAAGCGATACAAAAGTTACCGTGTTGTTGGAGAGCTGTTTAAGTTTTTATGAATAAGGGGGTTAGTATTTTGTCCTGTTCGTATGTTGTTCAGTGCCGACAACAAACTCATTTTATTCATTATGCTAAAATACTTAAGGTAGTAGTAGATACCGTAGGTGTGGAATTGTGGATTCAAAGCCGCGCAGTCTGATCGGTTCTATTATTCAGCGATTTCATATCAAAATGACGTAATTTTAATGTTAGAAGTAATTTTTACTGACTGTAGTACAGGAAATAACAAATTGCTATCAAAACTACGAGGAACTGTTTTCAGTTAAGTGGTTTGATCCGTTTTCCTTTAGTTATCATTTTATGCTTCGAATACTTCGTATGTAACAAGTGCTATTTATACATTATCCTTTTAGAGCATTTAGATGTATTGAATAATGCTTAATACAGAAGATATTTATTTAATTATACACAACCATAAGATACTCTTACTTATTAATTAATAATGCAAATTATTTTTTTTACAATTTTTATCCTTTGTAGTTTGTGTATTTTTATTTCATTTAATATAATTTGGCCTTTTGTTTTCCTTTTTACACTACCAACTTAAAAAGTTCCTTTTATTTTTTCTACAGCAGTACCTATCAAAAAAGTTCATAGTATGACTAGGACTGCCTTATCATGAAACATCAAGCACTTCCATTGATTTCCATGAAATTAATGGAGTACCATTCGACACGCTTTCGTTATCGCACATCTGTGTAGAGAAATGTTGAATCACATGACAAGGGCGGCAGTTCAAGGGCGCCGCCTCACGCGACCTGCCCTTCCAGGAGTTCAGGGCTGTTTCTGAGAACCAGCAACAATGCGGTCATACTCGTTTATCATCCGCCTAATACCAGGTTTGTGTAGTAGTTTTTTATTTTATTTATTGTTCAAAACAGTTACAGAATTTACAAAAAATAGTTATAAAGCTGTTGCTCACAAACCAATCATGGTTTATCTGTCCAAAACGAATCACTCAATAGGTATTTTTAAAAGTTTTTTTTTAATTCCTTTTTTTTCTTCACATGAACTTTGGATGCTCGCAGGCAGTTAATTTAAAAAAACTAGGGATAACATAATTTAGTTGGCGAGTGCCGTATACACTGGTAGTTTGAAGTAGTACATATTTCTTGGTCCTAACAGTTCGCAGATTTTGAGGTCGATCATACGACTTTCAACAGAAAGTTTATACAGTGTTTGGGAACCGGTGTCCGACCCGTTAAGGTGAAGTAATATGATCTATTTTATGAATAAATCCACCATAATTAAGCACTTTTAATTAATTTTTTTTTTATTTATTTCAGGTAAATTTTACCTGCGTTTCAAAGGGTCTCTGATGACAGGGTGATATTCAATTTGTCACAACTTCTAAACTATTTTACTTGGAACTTTGATTTTTGCTTCAGTGTTTAGGTGATGTCTTTGAGTATCCAAAAAGTTAAAAATAAATGTATGTTGACAGTTTAGTTTTTCTGAAAAATAAATAAAAGTAAAAAAAACTAACAAATTCTATCACAATTTTCAAGTTCAAACATTTTTTTGAGGTATTTTAAGGGAGTTATGAAAAAATGTTTTTTTGTCAGCTTATTGCCTACTTTTGTAGCTGTCCAACGATACCACTTTTGTGACTGTAGGACCTCTAAATCGGCAGATATTGCAAACTAAAATAACCCACCCGTACTCCCGAAAAAAAAAATTAAAATGGCGGCCATTTTAAAACAACTGGGGCAAAGTGCTTAATTATGGTGGATTTATTCATAAAATAGATCATATTACTTCACCTTAACGGGTCGGACACCGGTTCCCAAACACACTGTATAAGTTATTTCAACAATTAGATGTCATATTGCTCAAATTAGCAAAACTTCGAGCAGCTTACATCACTCACATCTCGGTGCTTGACAAATACTTCAATGATCAATACGCTTTACTTTGAATTAGTATTTTTTCTCATTTAGTAAGTAAATAATTTGAAAAAAAATGGCTTAGTTCTTTTCTCTCAAACGACCACAGTCGCTACGAGTAAAAAAATGAATTTCAAAGATAACTCACCACGAGCGAAGTGAGTTTTGGCGCCTACCTGAATACCATAGCAGGTTCTTGAATGCCAGTGTTAAGAGTTAATTATGACCCAATTTATTTTGTACCGTCGATAATCGCTAGTTAAACATATAGTTTGAAGAATCTCTAAGGGCTTTTTAAGCTCCTCAACTAGCAATTTTCGCTTTACTTAAATCTAAGACGTTGTCGTTGAAATGGTCAACTCAAATGATTTTAAATGTCGATTCAATTAAGTCATTTAATTTAACCATTTAAGTCGTAATAATTGAAACAGTCATCCATATTTGGTTAATTCCTAGAACTTTAATCGCGGAATCGCAGTTATCATAATCATATATTTTTTGAGATATAGTGTAATTAGATACTATACTACTAGAGAGATAGAGCATGTTATTTGTTGGAATAAATAAACATATTTACACTTCCTTAACATTTTGTAATGTCATCATCACTCTTATGTTATCTTATCAAGTTATTATCACATATAGGTTGGTTTATTCTGCTAAACACCAAAATTCCTAAGCACGTGCGATATTTTGGTATTAGGCAGCTTTAAAATTATATGCTAAGCTTTAAAATTAGATAAAGCTTTTGTGTGGGAGAATTAATTTATTGCGAACAAATATAGGTCATAGTGTTAGCAGTGCAATAGAAACATTACCAAGGCGACAAAGACCACCCCCTCATGGGTTCTCGCCTCGGCGTGGCGAGGGGGCCTAGTGCCGGTGGTAGGGGCACCACCGGGAAGCGAAGAGAACCCAGGCGTGGCAGCGTGGTGGACTGAGCACCCACCCGCTGCGGCCCGTAAGGGCGGCGTGGAGCTGCGGGGCCAGTGGGGCCTGCAGGCGCCTTGAGGCGCGTGGTTGGGGCCGCGGCGCACAACCGGTTGGCGGGGGCCAGTAGTCCGAGGCTGATCCCCTTCTGTGCATCGCGGCCCGGCGGGGCCGTACCGTCGGTTACGGCAGCGGAGCCGCCCTTTGGGTAGCTCGTGGTTGCGGGCCCAGTAAGGGTCGCTACAGCCCGTAAGGGCGACGCGGGGATGCGGGGCCAGTGGGGCCTGCAAGCGCCTTAAGGCGCGTGGTTGGGGCCGCGGCGCACAACCGGTTGGCGGGGGCCAGTAACCCGAGGCTGATCCCCCCTGTGCGTCGCGGCCCGGCGGGGCCGTACCGAAGGTTACGGCAGCGGAGCAAAAAAAAAGGCGACAAAGACCAGACTCGTCGTGGACAGAGTTCCGTACAAATGCTTCCATTCTAAAAGATCTCGGTATTAAACAGCGCCTATCAACCACAGTGCAGTCACGAATCCTGACTTTCTTCGGCCATATATCTCGTCGTGGAAACGACTCCATAGAGCGTCTCGTGGTACAGGGGAAAATAGAAGGCACCAAGCCACGTGGTAGATCTCCGATGAGGTGGACAGACCAGATCAAGGCCGCAACGCAGTGCGCAGTTCACGAATGCACCCGGAAAGCTGCAGTTCGCGAAGAATGGCGCCGTTTAACTAGGTTAATCACTCATCGTGATACTGGATACATAGTGATGACCACGACCACTCTGGCAAGAGTGTAGCGACTAAGAAGAGAGTGTTAGTAAGACCTTTTAAGGCATGCAGTTCTCACGGGTCTCGCGGACTCATGCAGGTCCCGCACACCACCTGTGTCACCAAACCTGTACGGTGGGTATAACCCATTTTTAATGAGTAATTATTTATTTGTTTTCTACCCAAAAACTTAAGTTGTGTTTTCTAATCCTAAAAAGGTATTTAGTTTCCAGATAAACATTGTCATTTTTTATTTCAGAAGGTCCTAATTGATTGTATCCGGGGCTTATTGTTTCAGAATCTATGTTTTTCTAGAAACAATATTATGTAGGTAAATATCTCAAATTGGTAGTACGACAACTTCACATACTAAGGCGTATTTCGTTTTCAACAAATTCCTACTCGAACTAATCCAGCTTGAATGAATATCAACCGAATTGCTAATTAATTTATGCGAATCTATCCAAACAACTCAATAGTTCCTACCTAGGCGTGACACTTGACTTAACCTGGCACCTACCTCTTTTAACACACCTATGTTATAAATATTTAACACAAGTGGAGAAGTACGTCTAGTAACGTACGTAGTACGTAGTAAGTATCGCCTAAGCTGAAATGACGCGCCCCTCCATCGTATCTACGCATACAAGAATGCTTGCTGGTATGCGTAGATGCAGTGAAGGGACGCGTTATTTCAGCTTAGGCGATATCTAGTAAATCTTCAAGTAGCTACCTAGGTGTGTTCACAAAGTAACGGACTTTATCAATTGTATAAAAAACATTTTTGACTTTACTAGGTCGATATTATTGGTCGGGCAGCAAAATTATTGACCAAGCATCAATATTTTCAATTTTCGATTTTGAAGTTGGCTTCTACACTAGTGGTAGCGGGTTCGATGCACGCACTGTACCAACGTTTGTGTGCCTGAACATGTCTGTTTGTGTTGGTCTAGGTGTTTACTATGTTTAACATATTTACAAAAAAAAAGCTTTTTTACTATGTTTATACGTTGTCTGTTATCCCGTAATGCAAGCTTTAATTAGCTTACTATAGATGGCGCTGTGTGGGGAATAATGTCCAGGAGTATTTATTTAATTATGACGTGTCGATAACATTGATATAATTGTGAAATTTATAAAGAAAGGATTTGTTGAAATGTCATCATCATGACCTGTAACAGGAGATGCTTGTGCGAGAAGTAGGCCGTCTCATGGCAGTAACGTCACCTTGATCTAGTCGACACGATGTACGGTATTATCAAGGCCGCCTGCGCAGGCGTCGCCGTACGTCACGGCTTTTATACCAATTGAAACTGTGCTAAATATTGCACAGCTACGGACATTGAACAATAAGTACTGACATTCATTATTGTCTCCTACAGCTTTGTTATTTAGGTACGAATTCTCAATAATAGTTAAGTACTAGTCAAAACAGTGAATTACGGCTCTTTACTTAGTTCACTTTTCGCGCTCGAAAATTTAGACATATTAGGGCTGGAATATAGAATTGAAAATCGTTGTGAGGTTGAATAACCCAGAACCACGAGAGTTCGTAAAATGTTAAGCTAATGCCCCCCGAAGTAATTTTACAAGGCCCGTAGCAGGTAAGCCCACGGAACAGAAAATCTGTTCCGTGGGTAAGCCAGTCAAAATACGAATCATAAATTCTAGCCTGTGTTATTTGGAAGACCAATGAAAGCTTGAATCTCAGAGGAACTTATGTCTAATAAGCATAGCGAGAACCTCTCTGGCATGAATTAACTGATCAAGATTGAGAGCATAAAAGGCGAGTTTGTTCTCGAAACTGAAATGTGGGCGTAAAGGAGGCTTAAAACTGTACTGTCCAGAAAATAAGTTCAAAGTTTACACTAAAATGTACACGGTAAGTCCACGGAAAGAACGCGTGATGCGGTCTTCACACAGGCCGATTGGGATTAACAAAAATGTCTATATTTCTTTACTTTAAGGTAGGCGACCATCTGACCAAAATATCATTTGCAGGCCTAACATGCACACCAGGGCACCAGGGACACATTTTGGGCGCTTTTTCTCGCGCCAGTCCCGGAAAGTGCATCTTAGCCAACCAGATCTTAAGCGACTGTAGGTCTGGGGACCTCTCTTTTTAGAAAGCCCAAGTTGTAACACCTGTCCAGGAAGCGCACACATTTTTTCCAGTTCGATTTATGAAAGGATTACTGTCTGTCTGATGAGGAAAACGCTCTTAACTCCTAGTAAGGCTTGGAAAATACTTTTGTCTCTTCAAGCTACACTTTCGCCTGCGACTACTCCTTTTTTTTTAATAACTACTGCTGTTGAGTTGCTATTGGCTTTCAGACCCTAACCGGATTGCAGGGTCAGCGCAGATCGCTCTCAACCCTAATATTTCGGTCACGTGCCTAAGGGTGCCCTAGAGGGGGACACGGACCTAAGCTTAGGGCGCGCGAGCGTTACCTGGAGAGAACTAGTCGGAACGAATAAGTGGCATGAAGAATCGACCCGTGTAAACACCGCATTAGTGGTATTGGCTTTGCGCGCGTGGGTAAGCGTTTTCCTCGAAGCGGTGACGTCATCGCGCGGTCGTCGGCTCACGGTGTTTTCCTGCTACTAAACTAAACAACTAGTACTTCTGACTCTGACTTCACACAACACTTGTACAAATCATTTCATCTATTATTTCTAATGATACGGTCAAAATTAGTTAACCAGAACAAACCGACTCTGTCAGTTCCATTTCAGAACAACTCTTTCTGTATGTAAATGCTTGATGTCAATGCTTTGCTACCAAAACAGCTAGGTACAATGTTCAGGTTTTTTAGAGGAATTATACAGTAAATATAGCCATAAATAAAAGGTAGCACACATGTAAGTATTTTTAAAGTTTAAAAAGTTCTCTCATAACAATTTGATTTGATAAGTGGATCCAATGTAGAAGTAAGATAAATAAAAAAAACAAATCGGTTTATACTCTTTGGCAGTACTTGTGTAATATGGTAACCAGTTGCCAAGAGGTAGTTAAGAAATGCAATCATTCAAAGCCACAACTTAAACATCAATATTATTAATCTGCTTCTAGCACACGTGTTTCCACGAACAAAAACATGGGAACTGAGGTGCTGTTATATAACTAACGTTTATTAGTAAAATAATAATAGTAAAACATAAATTATCTAGGTACTAAGAACAAAGCATTTATATAGGGTGTCCCATAATTGATGGTCCAAAAGTTAACCCTTCATTATTTGATAAGGTTCTTACAATAGAACATAAGAACCTTAAATTGCCATAAAAAAAACATGTTTTTTTGTGCCATGGGTGCAGATTTTTTTTTCGCTTGAAAAATTTATCAACAAGAAAAAACAACACTCACTGCTTGCAATTGCCTGCAGTGCATAGTACAGATACGTTTGTATATCAACCTCCACAAAACTGATGCAAGATGGGTCTTAATGTCCCTCCATAACGGGGCCTTATGGAAAGGTATACCTGTACTATACATTATTCTGCAAAGTTTGGGGTCAGCTGATCTTGGTGTTAAGATGTCCCAAAAGTTTATTAAATTAAACTACCTAGACTGATAGTCTAGAAAACAACTAAAGTAGAGTGCTACCGTTTGGTGTTACATAGACGAATTTATCCTCAGTTATACTTCGAAATATTGACATGGATTATGCTAAACCTCATTCTCAAAAAGGCTAAATAAATTAACATTAACCAAAAAACATTTTGATCACACAAATATCACTTATATTTTTACAATGTAAGTAGAGATTATGGTAAAGTTATCTAATAATTGACAAGACTGAAATATCATTTCAGCAAGTAATACCTACTTGTTTACTAAAGCTAAGAATATAGTATGAAAATGGTAATAAAATATATAATAAAATGGTAAATAAATGTTGCCTGACGCACAAGTAATTCTTTACTTAGTTTGGGCATCTATAATAACAAACCTGACCTACATGTCTATGTCATAATAATTAACCTGAATTATTATTATGGCTAGCATGCACATTACCTTGCATAAAACAGGTATTGATATAGTTACTAGCGTAAGCATAGTTTAAATGTCATCTGTCAGCAGATTTGAATTATGTAAATAGTATTAAGTTATAAATGTATTGATACCGTTGTCTCATAGGTTAAGTTTTATTCTGAATAAATTTTTACTTACTTACTTTTACTTACTAGTATGACTAACTAATCCAATTCTGAAAAATATAAGCATAACCGTTTATCATGAAAAGTGCTTATCTGGCTTTTGCTTATCTGAATTACAAGAAACAACCAACAAATCTTTAGGTTAAAAAGAGCATTTTACATTTTTATATTTTATTTACAATCTGTGTTGACTGCAATGGTTTGTGTAAATTAAAGTCTACAATGCTTTTGCTTTGCCGTTTAAGTAGAATACAATACAGGTGTATGGATTTCAACAAATCAGATGTGAATTTTAAAAAACATTTACTTTATTACAAGCGCTAGGTAGTTCAGTGATGATTTGTCACTAGGCTCTTAATGCACTTATCAAAAATGACCATCAGGCTTAAAAGGTCCCTAGCAATGTCCCTTTCTCAATAAGACCCTTTTTAAAAGTCCTCATAAATCTAAAAATGTGCTTTAGCCTTTGCCCATTCTCTATTGATAGAATGATCAAAAGGAAAGAGAGCTTTTAAGACTGTGGGAGGTATATTATGAGCCTGCATGAAGAAGTTTCCATATCTTCTAATTCATCAAATTTTTATTGACAAAACCAACATTAAAATTCTAACATTTAGGTTAAGCCCAAGTGCGATTTAAAGTTTTGTGTCACAAAGATTTGGATAATAATGACAAATGATGCTTGATTGAGTTTTGTTTTCCTCCGTATCATTATGTGAGCCAACTCATTGTTTTTCCGGGATCTATTCAATACATGGAATTAATTTAAGATCTGTAATTTAATAATTCTGTAAGTAACTGGACCCAACATTTTCGGCTAATATTCAACTTTTAACAAAAACATATCTAATTTCCTGAAGTTTTATTACCAAAGGTTCCTTGTCAATTTACTTATAAGTTAGGAAACACCAGACTCAAAGGAAAATGCTTATTTAACTAGACTTAAAACATGTTTCATTCAATAAACAGGAAGGATGTTAGTCCCTATCGAAGACAACATAATGTTCCTTATTTGTGCAAGTAAAACTCAGGTTAAACATCCTTCCAAACAATATGTGTAAAGTTAGGGTTAAGGAAAAAAATTGTAAGAGAAAATGTGCTGATTGAATGCCTTGGCGACCTTGAGTTCGATAAAAACGTCAAACCCAATTCATAAACCTTAACAAAACAAAAGAGTACTTAAAAAAGTTAACTTTTCATGAAGTTTAAAGCAAAGTTAGAACCCTATGAAAGACTTACCGAGAGCAAAGGTCGGGAGGTCGGCACTGAAGAAACGAAGTCATTTGTGGAGGATCCTTGCGAAGACTGGCTATCAGAACAAGTAAAGTCTGAGTGGTTGGAGTGGCTATCACTAACTTCCAGCTTCATCGTCATCAGTTCTACTTCACACTACTATCAAAAGTACAACTTTTTGCACACAAATACGCAATAAACTTGCTGTAGAATAAGATATAACGTGATGGTATGGTTCACAACAATTTAGTTCCGCGTTATCAAACTCCGATCGAGCAAATCACGCAATAGTTTCATTTGACAGTTCGCTCACGCACACAGATATCAAAAAGAAAGAAATCAAAATAATATCAAATCGCTGTGAGTCTGCTATGCCCACGAAAGAGTACACAACAATGATGACTCATCATTTCAAATTGCACAGAGGCTATGACGTCGTCGTCACTTTGGGGATGCCCTTCTCACAAGAATTTTCTAGCTAACCGCTACAAAACAGCGTAACTGCCAGCTGTTATCGCTTACTTTACGTCGTCCTACTTTCGGCGTCAACAAAATTTGGAGGGTGATATCACCGAGTAAAATTATGTTATGGCGTGATATTCGACCAATGGTACACGTGGATTGCAGTGACGTCATGCTGCTGTATTTTCGAAGTGCCTGAAGTAAAAACAAGTTCAATGTTGGTCGTGTTGTACATTGCTTGCCCTCTAGTGAAATGACAAAACTATCTCTACTGCTGAAACGGAAATGTATTGTAAATTTTCCGAATATCTTTGTAATCGAATCAAAACCCGCTGGGAAGGTAAGGAAAGGAAGGGTAGTCTTTTTTGTCTTCTTTGCAGAAACTCTTCTTCTATTATAGGTATTAAACCAATTACCAGACAACACCTAGTAAATAATAATTTGCACTTAAAAAGATGTACGAGATGTGTTTTTCTAACTCGTGCTCATTCGTGGTAATAATTTCTACTTAATTTATCGGTGATCGCTATTTCGCACTTGCTTCAATTACAGCTATAGTGTATAGGCTTGAGAGCCTTCCGCTAACCCAGATCACCCAGTTGTCCGGTAAAGCCTAAAAAAATCTGGGCTCGTTCCCCTTATTGTATTGTCTCTCGCTCATACAGGAAGCTAGGTGGTTAGATGGGAAGGGAGGTGTAGCTCAAAGAGTGTGTAGCTTCAGTGACAGCGCATAATGAATTTACTGCCATCATGCCTCTAAATACAGAGTGCAAAGTACGAGTTTTCTCGATCATACGCGGCGAGGAAGTAAACGCGAATTAGTAGTCATCTTTCGTGGTCGCGGCCAAGGGTCTTAGCGGGTGCGGGAATACCTTCGTAATCCAAAAAATCGTGTTTACTTCCTCGACCGACGGATTTGATTGATCTATCAAACTCAACGTACACTTGAGGGGCACCGCACACCGCACCGGACACTTTTGTAAATGCTGAAATAGGACGCCGAAACTGTCGCTTGTTTTTTTTTTAATTTCATTTTTGTTTTATGGTGTCTGACCCAACTTAACAGCTATTTAATTACATTTTAATAATGAGCTTTTCTGTTAGTTTTCTTTTTTGTAGACGTCTCTTTTTGTAGAGTATGGCTTGTTCCACCTCATAGTTGAGGTGAGGCCTGTGCCCAGCAGTGGGACGTATATAGGCCGATTATGTGATGATGTATGTAGACGTCTCTTTTACCGCTTTTTGTAGTAAGTAGGGGCTTTATCACTAATCGTCATCATCACCTCATCAGTCTTAAGGTCATAAGCATCGACCTCATAGCTTTAGTAATGCTTTGTGTTTATTGATTTTTGTTTTTAATGCTCTTAGGTTTTTAGCATCGACCGCATTATTTAAACATGCGAGTAGCATCAGTCAGCAGGTCAGACTTATACGTCCATCATTGAAATCGACCACCCAATCAGTTTCCACCATTTCCGTTCCACCCTCGCCTCAGGTAGTTGACAGACTCCATTTCTTAATAAAAACCAAACATCATTCGTCTAGAGCCTGTGAGGTTGATCGATCTAGATTGCGTAATGTTAGTCTGACCCTATAACAGACTCCACTTTACTATCTTTAGGAGTCTAGTCGGCCTATGAGGTCGACGGCGGATGGCAAAGCCAAAACGGGCTATCGCATTATTGTGCCAGTTGGCCCTTGGATCGGATGCTCGAAGCATCTATTTGAACAGACTAACGGGTTTTGTGATGTTTAATGTAGAAATGTAAAAATATTAAAAATATAAAACTCCGCAAGCGTGCTACAACATTTTTTCCGAACATTACGGGTGCTGCGCAACACAGTGCGATATATCAAATGTCGGCGAACACTATATTTTGCAAAATTATTTTAAAGGAAAACAGGCTAGAAGGCTGTATCTTGCTACTCCTCATGGCGTGGCACCATTTTCTCTTATCTTCCCTACTGAAACAAACGAGACATAGCAAAAAATATTAATTGCGTTCCACGGAAGTCGCATGCTATCGTCACACAGTAGCTTTATTGAAATTAACTTGCTTTGCTTAAATAAAAAAGAAAAAGTCAGTGTCAGATGTCAGTTTGTTTTCTGTCAAAATGATCGAATTGTTGTTTTTGATCCGTCCCGTCCATGCGAGAAGAAAAGTATAAAATTTAGTGAAAGTTTTCTTCAGAAACAAAACAAACAATATTAAAATTCTGCTCTCAGAGTCAGGTTAGTTAGTTTTACTTCTTGTTTTGAATTCATAGTATACTCAGGTGTTACTGTGGAAACTGTGAAGTGAACCAAATAAGTAAACAAGATGTTAATTCTAGTTTCAGCACGATGTCTGGGAAGAAATGCAAGCATTGCGGGTCCTCTGAGATAGAGGTAGACCCGGCCAGAGGTGATGCCGTGTGCACCAGCTGCGGAACGGTTCTGGAAGACAACATAATCGTCGCCGAAGTTGAATTCCAGGAGACAGCGCATGGCGGAGCCTCTGCCATCGGACAGTTTGTTTCTGCAGAATCTAAAGGAGGGGCCACTGGGTTCGGTCGAGGTAAAACCTTTTTGTGAACTACTACATGGTTCTCTGCTAGCTTTGAAAATTCAAAGAGTTATGTAGCCAACCTCCTAACATACCATACAAATTGATTAACCAGTTCTATGACCCAAACATAAGTCAGGGGCACACTGACTCTTGCCATCATACAGTATACAATAAAGACATGCAAATTGCTGCTCAATTTAGGCTCCAGTTTTCATAATTAATATTGCTTTTTACTAAACTGTAAGCAAATCAATTGTAACCTTTGTTTTGAGGTGAGAAAATAAACTATTAATTATAATATCAAGGTGTAGTGAATTACGGTTTAAGACATTTATTTCTCAAAACAGAATACAATTCACTTACATTGAGAAACAATAGGTTAAGTAAAGTAGGTAGGTAAGTTTACATACATTTGGAGCGTGTGGTATATCCAGGGTGTAAAACAACTGTCACAATTACACATTCACCAGGTCTCTAAGATAACACTGTTTTTACACTTGTTGTTAGTCTAGTCTTACTTTAAATCTAAGTTAGTAAATTAAATTATACGTAAATCAAACGAATACAACACAGAATTAACATTTAGATGCCCACCTTTTGTATTTGTGTTGTTATTTTCTTAATTACATGTTTTTAATTTCATTATTAGATGAATTGACTAACTATTCAGTTTACCAAACTCATTTTCTCTTCATAATAAATGTGCTAGACACTTCAACATGTGAAGATTAATTGATTTGTTGAATGAATCAGGGGTCCTAACTATTCTATTCAGTACTATGTACCTGAAATCCTATGTACGGTGGCCGGCACATCACGCTACCCATTTCCGTTCAGTCCTCCTTGCTCTATCGCGAACAAATGTCATTTGGCAAGAGCGAGAGAAAAAACGGAAACGGGGTAACCTGATGTGCTGTTGACTGTACCTCATGAATGATGGAACATTATTAGAGGTGAGGGACATAGGATTTATTAAATAAATATAATTCATATGCTGTTCAAATTGCAGCTTTTCATGCCGGGATTGGTCAAGAATCAAGAGAAATAACCCTAAGGAAGGCAAAGGATGGTATCACAGCCCTCTGCCAGCAGTTGCGTCTGAATCAACAATGCATAGACATTGCCTGCAATTTCTTCAAGATGGCACTTTCACGGCATTTGACTATTGGACGTCCTGCTGGTCACACTCAGGCTGCTTGTGTCTATATGACTTGCAGGACAGAAGGCACAGCCCGTATCCTTTTTATAAATATATTTAATGTTGTGTATTTTTATCTGAGACACATAATATTAACCAATCTACATGGAACCAGTAGTACCACATTCATGGGCAAATTACATGCAAATATTGTAGTTACGAAAATTCAAAACCCATGTCAAATTTTTATTTGTAACATGGACAATGTCATCAGGCTTAGACCTTGTACTTTATGGGTATTTTTCATATTGAGACATTATTAAATGGATTGATACTGAAATTGGGTTCTAACAGACAGTGACAGCAAACATGAATATACTCACTTTAATATGTTAATTGTTCTCAATTATGATATTGCACCACCACACCAACTTTTTTTTGGATCTCTACCCAAAGGTTGTTTAAAAGAGCTCGCAACTAGCAATAAGGCCTCCTAAATTGTATGTCCTAAATCTTTGTAAACTCTTGATGTCATTGTTTCCTTTGTGCAATAAAGTAGGTATATCTTATCTGACTTGATAAAAACTCGAAGAGCCCTGCAGTCACTTTCCTGCTGGAGTAATGCACTATGGAAAATTATACTAAAACTGTAGGTACTGGCAATTATTGCGAACTTCACTGTAGTTGAATATAACTGAAAAAATTGAATTTATGGTCAATATTTCCCTAACAAAGGCTTACAGATCTCCTGATTGATATAAGTGATGCTCTTCAAATTTGCTGTTACCAGCTGGGACGCGCATACTTCAAGCTGTCACGTGCTCTGTGCATCAACATCCCACCCACAGGTTAGTTAGCTTTCTCCTTCTGTTTTGTCTTATCTATTATTTCCAAAGACGGTAGCAAAGAGGCGTCTGCAGCGCCTGATAGTAAACGACCCCGCCCAGGGCCACACGCATATTTCCTGTAGTTTTCATACATTTTATATGGACTCTCTGCACACGGTGAAGCCGGAAGCCGCCACTCTATGAACTATAGGAATATGACAGGTGGCGGCGTGTTGTGGTGCCACAAACGCAGTGTGCGCGGGGACTGCCGGGGACGCTAAATACTATTTGTGTCTTGTCTTTAATTGATTTATGTATAATCTCAACTTTTATTATTTGTTATCATTACATGTTCATACACAGCTTCAATGAATTATTAGTCCCTTGGCTATGCTTACCTACCAAGAGGTTTCAGTAATCTCTGATTAATCTTCTGAATCAAGTAGATACCTACCTATCAGTGCTGTAATTTCTATTTTGTTAAGCTAGCAGTCTGATGTATGTATTTAATCTTAGCTGCAATAAAGGCTGAAGAACTGGCAATTGACATCATTATGATTATAATTTTACTGAAGGGGACTAAATAATAAACCTCAAGTACAGGGTACTGTACAGATTTTTTTAAATAATGGCCTGAGCCATTAGGAGATGGTATTTTCGCCAATGTCAAGTATTTATGATTATGAAGAAATTCTCAAATTGAAAATGACGACTGGCACTTATACGAGCTTATAAGCGTGTCAACCCTCGTCAACCCACCAATGCCAATTTGGCGCTGTGGCGAAACGATCATAAACTCTCGTATAAAACGCTGGTCTAAAACCCTAGCCCCCCAATGTTAGTCACGTATTATTGTCTGCTAGGTAGAGATCGAATCCACGACTTTCGGCGCTATACCCATTACACCAACTCATTTTAGTGTTCCAAATGATAATCAATTAAATCAATACTATATATTTGTCACATGAACATAATTTATACAATCAAGTAGTTCGTAAATTTTCTAGGAAAGTAAAACAATTGAAAACATTTTCTAGGTGATTTATATATTTATTAGTGATTATTTTTTATCATAAATCAAAATCTACACCTAAAAATTCTATAGAGAGCTCTTACAACACCCATATCACAATCTTAAGGTTTACCTACTATAGTTGCTAGTCAAGTTCAATAATATACACAAGAACTTCGAATTTCGACGAAACAATTTTAAGGGAATGGTAAAGTTTATAATATAAATACAAGATTTCTCAAATAATTTTCCAGATTATATTGCAACTAACGTTATATTTCTGGCCATCTATACAGAATAATGATTAAGAGAACGAGTTCTCCAGTGTCAGTCCTCATTTGTACTTGTGTTTGTCAACGTCGTATTTACAGTTGGCCCGTAGTAGATGAGCTCGGGTATTTGACCCCCTTGCACTCCGGTTCCATTTGTACTTTCAGATGAACAATGGAACTGAAATGTCACTGTGCCCATATACACTTCACTCAGCCCTTCTTGCCCGAAATAGCTTAATTCACTTCCATCCAAAATGGCTGAAGCAGTGTAAAAACATTCTGGTTCAATTTGTATTGGGTTCTCAAAGTACACATGGAAAGTGTTACTTGATCCATCGGAGAAAAATTTAGTGTTGTTCTCAGCCAACACTCTGCCTAGGCGCTTTAACTCTATCTTAACATTATAATCTGCTGCTCCATTAGAGGAGCCATATAGTCCGAATCCGACGACGAAAATCCTCTTGTCTACACAGAATTGTATAGAATCACATCGGCCACGATATCGCCATTGGTTGCTTCTGTATGCACATGACTGGAATCTGTGACAGATCTGTAATGAAAGAAAAACAACTTTTAGTTCCAGGCAAAAAAAAAACTATTACAAAAAAAAGAGTTATCATATTTTTTGAAAAGAATCATGTTACTAGCAATAATTACCTGCGCTTTTAATCCAGCTCTTGCTTTTACTGGATACGCCAGTTGTGGTTTAGTGGCGGCAGTGAAATGCAAAAATATATCAATTGTTTCTTGCGGTGTCAAAATGCCAAGTTGTGCTGCACTGTTCGCGAATTCCTCGAGACTCATCGTCGGAAATCTAATAAGATATATGGCACTTCCGAGCATAGCTCTCTTATTCGTTGGGATCGGTTCAATCTCCCTCCTTAAGCACTCTGCCTGCGCCCAAGCTAGGGCTGCTTCAAAGAGATTTATCTCTTTACAATTTAGGGTCTCTCTTGCTAATACTGACTCCAGTGTTGACACATCAATGTCTACAAATCCTTCAGACGTCAGAGCCATCTCGGCCTATAATGAAATAAAAAAAAGTTAGGGTGTGAGGTATATTAAAACTGCAATACAATTCGTCAACTTATTTTATTCAGATCTATGTATAGTACATTACAAAATATTACATTTGTAACATTGTTATTTGTTAATACAGTTTGGTATCAGCATGCATTTACCATGAAACTGTATTGCAGTTAATTTAGAGGGTAATTTAAATACAATGACTAGATGTACATTGGAAAGTAAACGGAATGTTAGAGTATTATTACAATCATTCTGAGTACAATCATTTAACTTTTGTAAATTCTTATTCTTAAATCTAAATCACAACCAAACTAATAAAAATATAGTTACAAACACCGAATAATAATGGCACAAATATTTATAGACAACTTGTTTATGTGCACTTTCCCCAAAGTTTAAAGAAGTATTTTGTACGCCTTCTAGTTGAATACTGATTAAAAAACTACCCAGACTAAGTTAACATCCTTAACGTTTAAAAGTATTAAATATATTTTCAGTACTGTCTTTACTTTCAGGGCTTGACATGTTCCGAGTGGAGTTTTCTGATAGTTCCATTAGTAGGCTATTGTAAGAGGAGGATGGCTCAATGCATAGTGTTGATAAGTTCTCTGTTGACTGACATACCTGTGCATCAATAACTTCCCAGCATCTCTGCATCAGTTCAGGCTCTTCAAACAGCCTTGACTGGCTTAGGAGCAGACAGGCATTTTTAGCTGTAAGACTAGTCTCCAAATAGCTGACACAAGCTCTTGCTAAATACGGAACTATGTATTTCTTTGCAACATAAAGGGTTGATAGGACTGTGTCAGCTTCTAACTGGATTTCATCACAATACAGATACCTGGAAAATATAATAATAATTAAAATGATTGCATTCACTACAAAAGTAAAAAAACATATTGAATGGTAATGTAATTACTTTAGGAGGGTGAGGAAGGCAGATGGTTCTACATCAGGAACTTCTATTTCTGGCTTGCACTCCGCTAGTCCTCCATAGAACATGGCGTAGAATACAGAACTGGCAGTAGCTAATACATATTTGTGTGCTGGTATAACCTGTGTGTGACCTGAAATTGCAGACAAAACAAGTGGTTAATATTATTTAGAGAGAAGGCATTATCATATTTTAATTCTAGATTCAGTTTTAAGTGCAATAATTTCCATTCCATTTCATTCTTAATTCATTTGAATCCAAAGACAATAGTTTAATGCATTAAAAAATACTTAAGGTCAACTAATGTTTTTAAACTTAAGATAATTTAAAATCTTAGAGAAATGATCAAACACAAATACAAAGTTGTTTGTTGAGACTTGATATGATATGCATGTTTTATTACTTCCTACTTGAAAAACCTGTTTGGGTACTCTACCTGATCCACCAACTATGAATGTGACATCAGACATGAGTTGGTTATTGAACATAGCAGCATTTCGTTCTCGGACTGTAGGCTTTGTCGCTTGCCAGTTGGGGTCCAGGGTAGCTGTGCCCGGGGGTGGCGCGGGTGACGAGATTGGAGACGGAGCTGAGTTCGTGGACCCGCAAGGGGACGGCGGCCCGCTGTAGCATTGAGACACTTGAGTGCCCGTCTCCCGCTGCGATATCGTGTGAGGCGGAGACAGCGACAGTCCCCCTCCATTATTGATGTTTTCCGCTGCAATGACACACCATTATATAAACAACTCTAGGTACACATATGCCCAGCTAACAAGACTCGCAAACTGCTTAATGTAGGTCACTCGTCTAAATATAACAAAGGTCATGACATAAAGATTTAGTTAAAATCAAATATTTAGAAAAAAACAGTCTAAAAAAGGACCTACGTCGCAAAATAACAGGTTTTAGAACTAATCAATATTTACGGACTGCTCACCATTCATCCAAGCGTTAGTTTGTGCAACAGACATGCTTTCCCTACCGTCCGGTAACCTTTTCAAAGGTTTATAAACTATTCTTGAGCACAAATTCGACATAATGATCAAAGAATATCTCGAAATTCAAATTTTCAATCTAAACATTTGGGCCGCGGATGTCTACGCATCGCTGTCAGCCATCTTGTGTCTAATGTCAAAGGGTGGGGTGGCGGGGCGCAGGAGGGCGACATGTCATTTCGTTCGGAAACAGGAACGTGAATTTGTCGACCGGTGTCAACTAGAGGTGGCGTTTCTGCTCCGGTATAAGATTTATGAAGTTTCTTATGAAGCCCTAACGTGAGATTAGCTTATTTTCCTGCGTGTATACGGTCGTTTCGGAAATGTTACATTTTCAGAATAAGCAGAGCTTTTTTGTCATGATCTCGCATACGGATTGTGCGATGTCCAAAATTTCCGAGTTTGTTTCTTCTCTTTGAAGAATCTCTTTTTTGTTATCTGGAAGATATTCCTAATAGTGCGTAGTAGCGCTACAGCTAACATACCTTCCTACTTTTGTTAAATAAATATTCTCGACGTGTTTAGCGCAATGGTTAAAAGCAATAGTTAAGACGCAAGGAGTCGTGGGTTCACAATTTTTTGTTGATTTAACAGGTATACGTATATTTTATGTGCTGGGTTTGGGTGTTTACCAGTTTACCTTCGTTCTTTCTGGTTCCCAAAATAAGTAATGGTATTATTACAGAGAGGAGTTACTGTTTATCTAAATACCTACTAATATTAAAAATGCGAAAGTTTGTATATGAGGATAGATCGATAGATGGATGTGTTGCTCTTCACGTAAAAAAATATTAATCGATTTTAATGAAACTTAAATAGACCCTAACCAAAAACATAATATAAAAAATGTAGTGGAAGAGTTTGCGATAGACCTTTGCCCAGCAGTGGGATCTTGAAGGTTGAAGAGAAAAAACTGAATATTAAATAACGGATAAAAAACTGTTTATACCTTGTGCCAACTGTCGATTCCTCGACCGATGTCCCCTCTGTGTCTGCTGACAGTTGAGCTCGGCGAAGCGGCCGTCCTCGTCTATCAGGCTCTCGAAGAAGTCGACGCTGCTGTTCATCGATGACCGGACTTGCAAATGACACGCATACCAAATGAAGCTGTGGAAGTAATAATGGGCGTTAGGGAGCTTGTTCACGAGGCGGTTTTTGCGAAGTATCTGAGGTGGACCAATCAATGACATTATGATAAAAAGACGTAGATAGGTTACTTTTGTTTAAAAAAGTGGCACCCGAAATCAACACTGACGAAGCCATTGACAGTTTGAGGCAACACTGCACAACATGTATCCGTCTCGTTAACGCTCTAGTAAATAACCATGCTATCTTGTGCACGGTCAAATTATAGGTACGTGTACGCCAGGGGACAATTTTTGATTTCGCGTCAGTACTGACATAAAAGTCTACGTCATATTTATTGTAACATCATTGGGACCAATCATGACTTGTCTGGGCAGGTGACAGTATGCTGGCATTCTAATAGAATTGAGATCCCAATTAAATTCGGCAGTTTTATGGGGGCCACCTATTTGCTGATTATTTGCCAACTAGTGACTTTGTCATATTGTGATATCTCTGAGCGCATCCCACTGTAGATTCGTTTCGCGACGCTGTTCGCACCCTGTCGACTTCATGCGAGGATGATCACGGTGTCCCAGAAATTGAAAGCATTTCCAGGGATTTAATGTCAGAAAAAAAGCTTACGAGTCTCAACGTCAGAAATGTTTCATGCTACCATGCTACTCACGAAAATTAAACGTACAACCACCAAAACATGTCAAAAATTGCTTAGGCATGGCCAGGCAAATCATCAGTGAAATTGTAAGACAGGCACATTAAGTTAAACCCTTCATATAATAAGTTGCCCCATGCAAGGATCAGCTCGCCACATATCAATGTTCGCTACGACGCGGTTTCAAACCGGGAAGGGGCATTTAACGGTTGACAGCGACCTTGCTGCCATCCTGGCGGGAAAGACGCGCCGTCTTTGCAGGACCCACGACTGGCGTAGTTTAGAATCACGGTGTTAAAACCTGCGCTTTGGTGGTGTCTTTCCAGCTTTTGAGTCGCCTAATAGTTAGACCCAGCCATGGTTTGAATAAAACCTGAGCTTAACCATATTCTAATGGCATTACTTATAATCAGACTAGAGAAGCGAGAGCAGAGCCACAGTATAAACCATTAAATTATATCCTAAACTTTGAATTATAGTATTCAGAAAACGCTCACGTCTCAAGGCCGATTTTGACAAAAACTAAAACTTCATACTCAGATATCTAAATAAGCGTGTGGGAATGAGACTGATTACGTTTTGTGCTGTAGTAACTCTTCAGCATCTGCGGTTTGTTTTATTTAGCATAAGTAATTAGGTTCTTGGGTTTAGAAACTTAATGAGGCTGCTTTCGAGAGGAACGAACTAACCTTGCATGAAAGTTAATTTAGCTGCGACTGACACCCTAAAATGTAGGTAATGCATTGAATTTGTTATGTACTGTTTTTAAGATCAAGACCTAGGAGCAAATAACTTTTTGATGTCCTCATAAATAATTAAATATCCGAGACTTCTTCTGAGATCTTTTGTTTGAGATTTAGGACTAATAAAATATAATCCTTAAAAAAATTCATGAATTCAGGCTCTAATGTTCGTCCCGGTTCGGGATCGAACCGACGATTGGCGTTAGCGAGAGCTCTACTCATTGCGCCAAAAGGACAACCAGTCAGATGATGCAGATGATGAAAAAGGTCAGGAAGTCCGGCTCCACCTGAGCGGCTTCGTATACCAATAATTAGCGATAGCAGTTCCGATATTTAGCGTACGATAAAAAAAGGACAGAGGGACGCATGGCTGTCGTAAAGTAGTTAGGTAAAGTGGTTTTATACATGTTTTATAATAAAAAATATAATAAGAAATAAAATGTATACTTAAAGCGATACCGAGAACTACACACTTGTTGTTATTCAGTGAGACGTGGATTGCTTCAGAAAATGACGCCAAATTATACCAACTACCTGACTACACACACATTTACAATTACAGGAAAGAAAGTAGGGGTGGCGGAGTATCTCTCTATATACACAATAGTATCAAATATGATGTAACCGAAGAACTGTGCGAAAATGCTAACCACTACCTGTGGACACACATAGACAAGCTATCTTTGGACGTGGGAGTGATATACAGGCCTGGGGAGACTAATGTGAGTAACTTTATGGAATTGTATTCTTCACAACTAGAACAGCGAAAGAGAGCGATTGTACTCGGAGATTTCAACATCGACCTTATAAGTGACGACAGGTTCGTCAAACAATACAAGAACGTAATACAGGAAACCGGATATGAAATAATAAATAAAATTCACAAGAAATACAGTACACGGGAAACTGGAACAACAAATACAATATTGGATCATGTGTGCACAAACATAGATAATCATTCATTTGTTATGTCATTAGTGGATTCATCCCTATCCGATCATAAACAGATATTCCTGGAAGTGGGTAGTCTGGCGCCGCAAACAAATAAAAGAGTACAGTATAAAGCACTGAATTATGAATCTCTTTACAGCGATGCTCTTGAAGCGAGGTATTTTGATGAAAACCAGGACTATGACAATTTGGAGAGATTTATTGCGGAACTGGTGGAGAATAACAAAATTGAAAAGACGAAATTTCTGAATCCGCCCCAACGGGACTGGATATGTAAGGACATTATTAATTTAATTAATTTGCGAAACAAGTTATGGCAGCAAACTAAAACTAATCCAACGTGTGAAGAACTAAAAAAGGAATATAATGAGGTGCGAAAAAAGGTGAAAACTGAGATAAAAACCCGTAAAAAGATGTACTATCATGACTTGTTTCAAAGAAATTGTAATCACCCCAAGGCAACTTGGAAACTTATTAACAGTTTGGCGCTTAACAAGACCAGTGACAGCGGTGCTCCTCCCGGGCTTGTGTCGGACTCAGGGCCTATAGCTGAAGGTAATGCAATTTGTGACTTATTTAATACGTTTTTTGTGACAGTAGGTGCAGAAATAGCAAGCAAAATACCTGATACTTACCATAAAAATACCGGTAATATTTTGATGTACGATGATACCTACTCGCATAACATAACACTGAACGAACTAACGCCTTGTAGTGTTGAGGAGGTTTCAAATATAATCGATAGTCTAGATAGCGATACCAGTACAGGGGTAGACGGGATCAGCACTAAAGCTATTAAATGCCTAAAAGGTGTGATTGCTGAAAGGTTGACTGAGTGCATAAACAAGTGTCTTTTACGTGGCGTTTTCCCTGATACACTCAAGGTCGCCAAAGTTAGTCCTATTTACAAAGCTGGCACTAGATCTGACCCCAGCAATTACAGGCCGGTATCGGTCTTACCTATTTTGTCAAAAATATTTGAACGAATTTTACATGACCGATTGAGCAATTATTTGGCTGAGAAACAGTTTTTAATTGATCAACAATATGGCTTTCGTCCAAAGTCAAGTTCTCTCACAGCTGCTGTAGACTTAATTACCAAAATCAAAACTCATATAGATCAAAAGAATTTTGCCTTGGGTATATTTATTGATTTGAAAAAAGCTTTCGATACAGTCAGCCACAGAAAGCTGTTACAAAAATTCCAAAACATAGGTATCACAGGCACAGCCCTAGACATATTTACTTCATACCTAGAAAAAAGACAGCAAGTTGTAAAAATAAACAATTTCACCAGTTCTGCTCAATTCGTCACTTACGGCATTCCTCAAGGTTCTATAGTTGGGCCCCTGATGTTTTTGATTTACGTCAATAATATCAATAATATAGGGCTGACCGGGCATCTTACATTGTACGCTGACGACACTTGCCTCTTTTATTTTGGTAAATCAATCAATAATATCATAACCAGCGCCCAAAGTGACCTAAATCTTCTAAATAATTGGCTTAAATTTAACTTACTAACTATAAACACATCCAAAACCTCCTTTATGATTTTCTCCGCGAAGAATAAACAAATACCTGCCCTTTCCCCGCTTACAATTGATGGTCAAAATCTGCAACGGGTAAACCAAGAAAAGTACCTCGGCCTAATTATAGACGAGAAACTGACTTGGACCTTACACATCGACCATGTTACAAAAAAACTAATGTCCGTATTAGGAGCACTACGAAAGGTCACAAGTTGTATTCCGTACAGTTTACGCTCGACTATTTATAACTCTTTAGTTAAATCGCATTTAGAGTATCTGATAGAAGTGTGGGGCTCGGCCGCTGTAACGAACTTACGCCACTTGCAAAGGACTCAGAACAAAATCATAAAAGTGTTATTTCATTACTCTTACTTCACCCCAACAAAACAATTGTATAGAGACACTAAAGTACTAAACATCTCACAACTTTACAAGTATTATACCTGTATTCTAGTGAAAAATATCACTACTAATAGCATTCAATCGAATATCAAGCTCTTTAAAAAAGCCAATACGCATAATTTGAGAAATAACGACAAAATTGAACTCACTACAGCTCGCACAAACTATGGAAAAAAAACGATACTGTTTGAGGGAGCACAGTTGTATAATAACTTACCGAATTATGTAAAAAAATGTGATAGTGTGAACATGTTTAAGACTAAACTCAAAGAATATTTAATTACGCTTTAATCTGACTTGCCGCTTGACTTTAATCCGCTTTAATTTACCTGTTTGATTTATTTATTTTAATTGATTTATAAGATTCTATTTGATTTTTTGGTTTTATTTGATTTTGTTTGATTTTATTGTATTTCATTTGATTTTGTTTAATTGTATTTGATTTACTCATCAGATTTATTATGATTGACATTGTATTGATTTGATTTAATTTTGTTTGATTTTGTATTTGTTAATTTAATTTGGATTCTATATCTAGCACCCAGAGGAAAAAAAAAACCCTATAATTTTAAAATGATAACCTGTATCTCATTCTAAGTGAACTGTATGTTTTTATGAGAAATAAATTCTTTAAACCTTATACATGTTTTATCTTTTTTCGTTTTCCTCAAGAAAGCTTCGGAGTTGAAGACTAGCTTTGCACTACTTAGAGTTCGTTGCGTCTTACTAACCGTTGATAGAAAACACCAAAAAGAAACCCAAAACTCGGATAACGACGGTAGACTCTGCCCTTAAAACGTTGGGTTCAAATTCGCTCCTCAAAATGTGGGCTTCTGAATGTTATACGTTCACCATGTTGGCAACAATCAATGTGCTTATGACTACCCCGTTCAGGATATGGTCATGAGGATATGTATGTATGTTTTCCTAACTTTATAAAGGGCAAACCGTCTTGTCAACAAAGGGCCTTACAATAGTCACTCAGTGTTATTCAAACTAGCGCGTTGAACTGTGATATCGATTTGCGTAATCGCCTGCGCATTGTTTGTGTTCGTTCTCAGCTTTGTATACTTATGAGAAATGATTGATCAACACTGACAAGAAATCAACAATTAATAACAGTCTGGTTTGCAGAAACATCAGCAATAGTGGTGTGCTATGATAGTCATTCACGTAAAATCGCCAGCGCTGTTCATAGTGTGAATATACAGAGCTGGGTGCAGTTCCTCAAAACTTCCTCTGCTTACTGAAAATATCAGATTAAGATTAAGAAGTTGGCTACTACGCTAGAGGTCGCGGGTTTGAGTAGCTGCGACTTCGTCCACGTGGACTCACGCGATGTTACCTAGCCTTCCTCGAGAAATAGACTATACTCAACACTAAGATATTTTTTGAATTCGAACCTGAGATAAGCGCGTAACAAACTCTTCAGCTTTATATTGTTAGTACAGATTAGTATGGAAAATGCATATTTTATGCAAAAGATTTTTCCAAATGTGATAATTAAATAGTAATTGTAACTTGAATAAGCAAACACAACCTGGCTCTTACGTCTTCCAACCACGCATCCAAATTGTTAATTATTTCCGTAATGTAACTCGTTAGTTCCAACCACTTTAACCGCATCAACATAATCAGTTGTTTAACTCAAAAACCACTCGGAAAGAAAACTTGTCAAGATCACGATTAAATTCTCCTTCAATATTAGCACAGTTTTATCTTTTTCCTCGTGGAAAAATAGAGGTTTTAGAGGCATTCTTTTTCAGAAGCACGCTTTAAAAAATGTGTTTTTTTCCAGAATGTAAATTTCAAAATATGAGACACAACGTACACTGTCCATAGGTATTGGTTGATATGTCTGCTATCAATTAAAGCAGTCTAATACATCAATTAATGAATTGAATAGTCTTTAGAAAAGACAATGCGATTGCTCAAGGGTTGCTCAAGAACTTGAATAGCATTAGTCTGAAAAAAACGAAGATTGAACTTGATTTATTGTTTTTGTGCGTTTAACTTTGCGCAGACTGCTATTATTGTTGTTAGTAGCTATTATTAGACTAGCTAGCTGGTTATTACGTATTATTTAATTATGTCAGATGTAAGAACCAAACTCATTCAAGTCACAATTTATGGAGGTAATTTTGAGAAAATGGTTTTGGACTTAAACATTTAGTTAGAATTTTTCGGTCCTCGAGAAAATTTCAATTGTTTGTGCTCTTGGGTCAGTCCGTATATCCGTAGGTATTACAATAGTGGTTAAATATTTATTTTAACCACTATTGAAATACCTACCAAAAGTCAATTGGTTGCTAGATTGTTTGTAAGATGTTACGTTTCATTCATGAGAATGCTTAAAAATACCTCAAACTCATTAGACTGTACCTTTAGTTCCCAATCATACCGTATTCTTTCCGAGCAAGAATTCTGCCGCTGTTTCATAATCATAATAAGAATTCTGCTTATATGTGTTGTTTCCCAGGGGAACAACTTCTATTTTTGGTGTTTGAAGGATTTGAAAACAAAAAAAGCATTCTCAGTGAGGCGTTTTCTGCATGGTCAAGGTTCGTGGTCAGGGTCACCAACCAATCCATTATCAAGGTTGATGAATTCACTACCTATTCATTATTAATCCACTATTAGAGTTATTGAATTTTGGTAATAATTTGTATTTATGTAGTATGTAGAATAGTCAATAAAATGTAACGTTGAAATACAGGGTGTTGATTTTGAAAGCTGCCTTTTCAAGGAGATTCAGAAACACTGTTACGAGACCTTCTACTGAACAATTTAGACAAAATTTCAGCCGGTGCTGTTTCACGGTTCTGGACCGCCCTTGAAAATTTGCCACGCTTTGAGTCAGCCTGTACCTATACCTATTTCTCATTCGTGAGTCTTGTATTATTTCAACGATAATTAGTAAGTTAATTTGTTAGGTATTTTCCCATACCTTCGTTTTCTCTGGCTGCCTATGTAGGCAACGGTGATTATCTTATGAATATTTACATTATAATTTGCGTCACTACACACTCAATGATAACGTTATTGAATGGTATGTTTAATATGGTAACTAATACAACGGTATGGTGTATTTAGAAGCAAAACAAAAACAATGTTGCTACAGTAGTAGTTAAGTCGCTAGTCCATAAATAAACTAACTGGGCGGTGTTCGCGTCTAGTCTAATGCAATGAGAGCAAATTATATTTGTTACCTAACTACTGCGTGCGTAACTGAGATAAAACTAGGTTCACGGGAAATATTTATGCTGCTTAATATTGCATTTTGAGTTTTTTACATGTGCAGTGGTAATAGGTTCTGACTTCAGCACCAAAAGTTGTTAGTTCTATTCTCGCTCATGACAAACATTCATGTGACGAACGTTTGTGTTATCTGTTTTTGTGGCAGGAAAAAAATGGAACATGCATTTCATTCATGTCTCTGTCAGCAATACTGTCTCGTAACTTATTTTTTTATGAAACAAAACCTGTCTTTTACTAAAAATCACTGAACATACATGGAGTGAAGTATTTTCGGATACAACCAGATGCAAGAAATGAAACAAATTTTTTGGTCATGACCCAGGTTCAATTGACATTCCTTTACATGATAGATGAAACATATCAAGGTCGTGGGTAGTTTGGGCATATTTAATAACTTTTCCTTCTTCTAAGTAGCTAATAATGATCGTAACCTGTGCCATGAAAAAACGTGAACTTATGCTCTCTACGCAACTCGATACTCTTTGGTCTTGAAAATCCACAAACCAGAATATTCGCATTCCCAAATCTGCTATGCTATTCCGGTGGTCGCCGAGACTCACTTCGCTTGTGCGAGGTAACTTTAAAATTCCATTCCTTCGCCACGGTCGTCGTTTGAGAGAAAAGAACTAAGCCAAAAAACACTTTTTGATTATTTACATACAAAATGAGAGAAAATACAAATTCAAAGTCAAGCGTATTGATGATTGAGGTAATCTCATTTCAACATCGATGCTCGCACGTGCGATGTGCACCGCCGGAATAGCACGGCTGACCTAACAAAAGTTACACTATCGAACTACTTTTCATAACGAGAAACATAATTAGGTGATATTTAAAACTTGTCTAAAAGCCGGTCTAAATATTTCAAACACTATTTCTAAATGCTAAAATATTTTTCGATAGCTTTTTGCTGCTTATGTTATAATAAACTTATAAAAATAACAAAAAAAATCTGTACTTCTGCGTTGTTTAATAGCCAATGCCACATTAATTCATTTTCATCTTCTGTCCAGTTACAAATCTGCCATTTTGCTGCATTTAAAAACACGTCCGAATATAGTTATAGATTTTAACATTCAACATATTCAAATCTGCTGAGTTTAAATTTATTGGTCTGATAAAAAGATAAGATAAGGAACACTTTATTGCACCCAAAACACATTCATATCTTTTTCTAAATATATAAATTACTGAATGTTCCGTTCACCATGACAATCAGTGTGAATCTGACTAACCCATTAGTGATATGATCGTGAGGTAATAATGTATGTAAATATACATATTCCTATCTGACTATTGCAAAATCAGCCCTAAATCTATCCCACTAAAATTATATCGGCGAACTTTTTTTGTAAAGTTTTTTTAAAATACGTGTTCCTATTATTGAACGTAGTTATCATAGGTACCTCTAGATTCCATAAATAGTAAGGACTGGAATACCATCTACCATCTACCAGACTATGCAGTGAGTCCGGCTGATCAGATCTACTTCAGCGAATTATTGCTGATTTACTCAGCGTAGAAAATAAAATATAATTTTACCCTTATTATTTTGCTTTGCAATGAAAACGACCAAACATTTGCAAGTTAGAAGGCGGTGACAGAGGCGAGGAATTGGTCTTTAGAGAAAAATAGAAATTGTAAACAATACTGTTGGCATTTAATTTTCAGCCAGCAACCAACTTTTAGTATCAATATTTACTTACTAGAACTAGGTCTTATTGTTCTGAACAATTAGGAGTACAGTTTGACAAAATGTAGTCATGTGAGATAATTTATCTATGTAACCAAAAATAACTAACAAAAATATCTTTCTAACCAAAGTTTTGTAAAAAACATTGAACCAACCGGTAAGCAAAAAAAACTAAATCAGCTTTAGTGAATATCCAACGCAGCAGTATCTTCCCGATGAGCACAGGCAGTTTCCCGGGAGTCCTGTCAACCCTCCCCTTCATTTCATTCTCCTAATCCCAGTTCGTGTAGCATATCCGTCAGTTGTCTCTCACACTTCACATTAACAAATCACGATTCACAGAAAAAAGGTTGTTATTTTTACGAACAATACGCGCGCGTGATAGAGCGATTTCTGCGTGCGGTCTGCGCGACGTCTCAACGAGAACCAACTCTTGCGCGAGGCCGGCTACACCTGCCTGCTTCAGTGTGCACTCGCCTGAGAAAGTAAATGCAAAATCCAATGTGCAACAAGCTTTACTATCTGATAAGCTCATCGCCCAATCTGACTCCATCATTCTCATCTCATAACACGCCCACGGCACGGGAATCTTTTCAACAGCGGCGCCGAACTCGTTCTCGAATCTAAACACGTTTGCTTTATTTAAGACATCTAAAAATAAATTAGGTGACATTGACTGCTATTTAATTTTTAAGGTGTTTATAAGCGTAGTGAATATGATATTGAAGATACTTGTTTATGAAGTTGGTCTTAAAATGCCAATTTTTTGAGCTTAAAATTGTACTGTAGTATGTGCCAATGCTTAAAAAACTTCCGCTTCCGGTTCACTTGCCTGACATCTCTGTAGATTATATTGCTAAAGGGAACATTTAAAGACAGACCGGTTTTTTAAGAAGG
This sequence comes from Udea ferrugalis, assembly GCA_950022985.1. Lineage (NCBI taxonomy): Eukaryota > Metazoa > Arthropoda > Insecta > Lepidoptera > Crambidae > Udea > Udea ferrugalis. The sequence continues at coordinate 9,302,062 of OX465533.1, forward strand.
TAATCGAGATTTTATCACTTTGTTATCCCCCTTCCCTCATTAACGTCATGGTGGCAAAGAGCTCAAAAAGTTTGATTTGGGTCATTCCAGAGGACTTGGTTACCAATCCCAGGTCAGGATAAGTGTTTTAATTTTTCTAGAACATAGCTAAGTCTTGTACTCTCAAAAAAATTACATCACGTGTGGTGTCCACAACCCAGCAATTTGAGAAAGTGTGACTGACTTGAAAATTACCTTTATGATGAATGCCTTGGCCAGCAATGGGACAATGTATGGGCTAATTACTCGCTATCAGAACCCGCTCCTATCTTTACTAAATTTCTACAATCTTATCAGTGGCTTGAAAACCGTATCACAATTTTACGCCATCAAATGCAAACCGACCTTGTACCTCAAGGCTTAGAGCTATCATCAAAATAAGTTATCATTTCATCATTCAGCTATAAATTCATCAATAAAAACGTGGACAATTTGCTCGTAGAAAAACGGCAATGATGATCGATTGTAAAAAGATGGATTTTATTGTCTACTTGTTTATTTTATGGTCAATAGTGATTGACCTTTAAATACTCTTTAAGGAAGGATATTGCTTGAGTTATGATGACTAACGATTGCTTTTGACCTAAATCTTAGCTGATGATCAAGATCAAGAATATCTTTAGGGTTTTTCCGATTTCGACGACCTTTACTCTTGATTACGTCGAAATCTAATATACTTGTCTCATTCTCTCCGCCCACTATAATTTAATTGGCTTCAGAAATAATTCTAGCGAATATAGGTACTTACTAAAACCACTTCGGAAGTGTCGTGACTCAATAGTTTAACAGTCTGTCTTAGATCCGTGTTTAAGTCCCTGAAGTGGGGACAACTACTTTATGTTCATTGTCTAGCTCCCCGCTGAATGAAAACACCGATAACAAACAAAAGTAACGAGGCGGTAGTCTTCTGAAGGTTTCGTTCACCATGACAGCAATAATCAGTGTACATTTTTGAGAACTCCATTTGGGCTTTAGTCGTCAGCGTATTTTGTGTGTTAACTTAACAGACTGATTCCGAAACAAAATGATGGCACCTTGTGCACATTTCCTAGTCAAAGAGCTATTTTCTCATTCGGACCACGGCACCACCGGAGGTGTTTAGTATGCGAGGGGCGCCTGCGCGTAAGCAGACCATATCCATGCATGCGCCGGACGATAACACTTCTGTTTTCCTACTACACTCGCGCCGACACAGTGTCAGATCATTGGACCATCGTGGACAAAAGACTCGACTGATATATGACGCATTCCAACCATAAACTCGTCTATGACATCCCTACTTGAGTCTGCTTCCAAATCATGCATACCGTCATCCTACTTGAAACAGTAACGTATTTTCCAATGTGTCTATTTATATTAAACCCAATGTTAATGAGATTCATAATTCAGTTGGAGAGTGAAAAAACAGGTTTTAGATGCAACTTTTTACTAACTTATTCAAAAAAATAAAACAAGCCTTTGTGGGATGGAATCGTCTAATTTAGATGTAGTAAAAAGTCATGGATTGACCTGTTGCAAAAGAGAAGACGAGAACGATTGTATGCAAAATTAAAAGGCAAATTTTAAGTACCATTGTTTCAGCAGTTGATTACTCAATGCGTGCACAGTGCCGACTTGCGCCGGCGCACCAGGAAAATGGTCTATAAAACGTTCTCATTGCCGCGCGCACGCAGCATCTGGGAGGTCGCATCGGAGATGCATTGCTAATGCCTTTTCGACATCCACTTTCCTTGACTTGAACCTGTGGAGTGAGTCTGCAAACTCATTCGGACTCTTAATTCTTTTGTTAGAGAATTTAGTGTGTCTATTTTTAAGCTTTAAATATCGGAAAACGGAATGCACTGAGTTATACATGAATTGATGCGTTAACATCACGCCTATCGTCTTGACTAGGCACAACACTGGCTCGGCACCCATGGGTCCCTAGTTCAAATCTGACTGAGTTAAGTTCCATTAATGTAGAGTTATATTACCTACGAGTATGGGTATAATATCCTGTATCCGAAATAAGTTAGACAGAGTTGTAATATTTTTGAGGTCTGTGAGCGGAATATTTAATGCCTACCTACACTTCGAAATTCTTTGTAGTCATTCATCAACCAGGAAAATGTGAGATCCGCCATCTTCGATACATTACAAAGGAAATTTAGGTGTTATCCTCATTAATTTTAAATTCTTGAAATAGAACTTAAAACGTGTTAGAGATCCTTTTTTTATTATTATCGTACTCCATGGGTACTTCGCTAAGGTAACGCGGTTTAAAAAGGGGGAAAGCCTACGTTCAGCAGTGGACTTTTTGCGGCTGCTAATGATAAATATTACAATGACAGTGTCGTGGGTTGTTTCCCTTCAACCTACAACAAGATAAAAACTATTTTAAAACTGTAGTTAGTAAACTCTGGAACTGACACATTCTACCTAAATGTGGACGTCTTTTGATGTCAGAATAAAGGCTGTCCTCCTTTTAGACCATTAAGGGCATACGACTTTTCCGTGTCGAATTTAGAATCTGAACCAGCACTCCGTATTTGAAGTCTCGAACAACTGCCATCTGACCCTCTTATGCTGACGTGAAATGACATGCATGTTTTGTTCAAAGGTCCTATAGAACTTTCTGTGCATAAGCAAATGGGGAGTTGTTTAAAAATGTTAAACATTTGGTCTGAATGTAGATTATTTCTGGAAAGTGTATAAAATCACGCTTTAGGTACTTATAAACAATTTGCCCTAGTATAACTTTCAAAAAGTCTTTGACGTTGATCAAAGTTGACAATGCGTCTCGTTGCTTTGGTTTGAGTGTTCGTGCAAGAGAATAAACAAATGCGGACCTGTCGTTTGATTCGCAATCTCTTATTAAAGTATGATATCGTAGAGCTAATGAAAAATGTATTTCTCTCTTTCGTCTTTTCCTTATCACAAACTCTACTTAGTTTGTAGTACGATGATAATGTGGTTGTCCTGGCCTGACCTGGCGACATGTATGTATGAGTACCCATATAGAGACAGAAATGTATTGAACATGATTTAAAATGACATTTTGGCTTGTTGACATTATGACATTTTGTCGCCAATCTAGCGACTTATGTGATCCTATAAATTTTCAGCGTTTTCTACATGTCGCCGGGTAGTCGTTCTTCTTTAAGAAACTTATTTTTTAACATAATTTTTAATTATTATGACCTTGTGCGACGATCTAACACAAGCCAACGAGACACTGCGTGCATTTTTAAAGTCAACAAACGCTCGCGTTTTATACTTCCTACAGTCCCCTGGCATTTGCAAAGGCCGCCAGTCGTAAGGTCCTTACACCGGCCAGGTAGGAAGTCTAAATACAGTGTTCGTTAAATATTCCGTTTCGCGAACTCGCCTTCGAATGTACGGCACAGTATAAACAGTAGGTTATCTAAGGCCGCCCGCCGAGTTATTAGCCTAACGTGCACACAGACACGCGGCACAGCCCGTCCGTACTGCCACCACCTTATCCCTCCCTATTTTATGCTAGCGTGTGCGTGAAATCGCGACACGGCCCGCGACGCGCACGCACACATTCGAACCGAGAGTGGCACGTTTGTATGTAGATATTTTACTGTTCTCTGTGTACTGTGGTTGCGCGGCGTACCGTGTCGTGGTTCGTTGCTATTATTGGAAATGTTTGAATAGTTTTTTTTGATGATATAATAAATTTCTCCGATTAGTTCTTCCGATGGTTTTAATTAGGACACTTACGTAAAGCTTTTACTTTTACGGAAGAAAAATCGGCAATTTACTGTTTCAGTTGTTTTTTTGTTGAACGGAGTACTTACGCTACGGGTAGTTAGCTGGATAGAGAGACACGTTTAGTGTTTTGGGTAAAGATTTATATTGTATGTATGAACTTATTAGAAAAAAGGTATTTCATTGCATCTAGGAAGTTTCTTTAATAAGTAGTCGTTAGTAGACATCGAAGATATTCAATCGAGGTTTTATTTGCTGAAAAGTATAAGTAAAGCAATCTATACAGAATTAAAGTAGAGTTTCACTTATTTAGATTTTGGTGACAAACTCAAACGTCATTTAAATAGGTATCACTGGCTGTACTTAATTCAATGACACGAAATATGATTAATGATGAGAAGAGCCAATCACAATGAGGAATGAGCTCAATGACAATTTGACGATACACTTTACACTAAAGGTGTCAAGGTCGCCATTACAACATGACAGGATCATTTCTTTGAGCAATGCTATTTTTGCGTAACTCCTAACTCCGTGACGAGTAGTTAGTCACCCCGATTGTACGCGACGTGACCTCACGGTGTAATCAATTAAGTTTATTGTTCATTGAGATGGTACAAAAGACAGGTCAACTGTATAAACTTTGACAGATGTCACCTTAACGTCAATGTTGTAAAGGTCATTTTCCAATTGCTATGTTACGCTTGCGTGTCTACGCAACGCTGTGCAACAAACGCTTTGGATGGACTCATAAAATTATGTTTGGGGTGAGACATGTTACACCGATATATCATTAACTCACTTCAAGCTCACCATTCCACCCAGAAAAAGAGGGCCTAGCGCGCCTTTCCTTTATTAAACTCATCGCAGAAGTAAAGGAGGATTTGTATACATTGTATACTCTGATTAATAATATGTATATCCACTTCGGTCCGTCCTTGTTTATTATTGTGGAGAAACTCCTCAGGAATACCAGAAAAAGAACATCTTGGTCAAAGTGTCTAGACGGAATTCAAACCTGCGCTGACTGGCACAATATTGGCTGACTAGCCACATTTTTCTGGTGAATTTATCTCTAAGCCAGCGTTATTTCATCATCAGGTATTCTCATGGATGGATACCTATTGAATAGGACAGCAGTGAAATATGTCAACTATGATAATCAGACTACACGTTGAAATTCTATTGTCCATTCTATGAATTATACATTACATTATAGAATTATGTTAAACCAAACAGGAATATCTGCAATTATTAAATTATACTTAGACTAATCGTGAATTTGCGTCAACAACGACCTTTGTCATCTGGGGATGGCTCCATTACAGAAGAGGGGCAGAATATTTATTTTCTTGTATTATACAGGGTGAATGTTTCAAGTAGGCGTGGTAGTGGTCATATATTATTACTTTACAGAATTTGATGCTTGCAAATGACACAAACCCCCGAATTCACAGACGCATATCAACGTTGAGCATACCTCAGGTGTATAGCTGTCCCTTTCAGTTCTACTGACATTTTACAGGCCAGCATCAGCGTGAATTGCGCGTGACGTTTGTGAATTGGGGGGTAAGTGACGTATACAGAGCAAGGTGTTTTTTTACGACTCCAACTTGGGAAAAATATTTCTCAAAATAGTATGCAATTTGGTCTCAAAGACTTCTTTCTATGTACCTCATAGTTCAAGGTTTGGCTTCAGCCTTCAATCAAGTTTTGAAAGCCAAGCCATGTAAAAGACCTATGAAAACTTCGGTAATGTCGGGAATAGGCGCCGTATTTCACTTAGTTCTGTTTAATGGCATTTCTAATAATTATAAAATAAATATGTTTTTAATTAGGTTACTTAAGTCTAACAAGTTTTGCCAAATTTCATTGACATTTAAATTGAAATAATTTGTATTAATTGTTGTAACCGTTCTAATTAGGTACCTACTTAACTGATTGAATAATGAAAGTTGTTATTTTACGAGTAATTCATTAAATATGGCCATTGGAGTAACGGGTACAGGTTACCTGTACCGCCAAAGGCCGTGCGATCAGTGGCCACTCAGGACAGATATTCATCACGAACTGATAAGGTTCGACAGATTGTGAAAATTTGACAAGTTTTAGTAACCTGATCTGGGTTTTTATACAATACCTATCTGTGTATGTTTACGTCCGTAACACCTGCCTAATAAAATTATCCTCAGAGTTAGCCTTGGACCACTAGATCTATTAATCTATAAGGTAACTAGCAGCCGCCCGCGACTTCGTCCGCGTGGACTTAGCTAAAAAGATTTTCCCGCTTTAAATAAGATTTTCCCGCTTTTCTGTTGTAATTTCCTGAATTTTTCTTTGCTATAAACCTCACGGAGCCCAAGACCTTTCCAACGAATGCAAAATCGGTTAGTGCGTTCTGCAGTTATAGCGTCAGGAAGGAAAACCCGACTTATTTTTATATAGTAGACTAAGATGAATAAATAGGTTAGTAAACTTACAGCTTCTTCCTAATTTCTCTGCCAACTTCAATAATGGTTTAAAAAAAAGGGGTATTGAACATAAAAACAGGTCCAATGGACCGGTTTGCAAGTCAATATGGCAGGGACTTGTTTGCATCGCACGTCATTCATACGCCAATGTCATGTGCCAGTTTCTGAATCTTTATAGAACACTAGCAGCCGCCCGCGACTTCGTCCGCGTGGACTAACGTTATCGTAATTTTAGTAAGGATGCCTATTTTTTTTGAAAATGAAATATAGCCTATGTCACTCAGGAATGATGTAGCTTTCCAACAGTGAAAGAATTTTTCAAATCTGCCAAGTAGTTTCGGAGCCTATTCAATTCATACAAACAAACAAAAAATCAAACCTTTCCTCTTTATAATATTTGTATAGATATAGTGGAATGGCAATGACAAATAGAATGACATAATTAAATGAGTAAAAAGTAAAATCACAATGTGTAACAAAAGAGATTATTCTACTCTTTAACATACATTTGTGCAAGGTGAGTTTTTCAAGTGGGCATGGTAGGCGAAATCCTGAACTATGAGGAATTCAGAAAAATGGTCAATGTAATGAAAATAAATATTTTATTAAAAATGAGACCTTTCCTTCAGTTTGCTATACAATGTTACTTTAGGATTTGGGCTACCGCGCCCACTTGAAAAACTCACCCGTATAATATTTTCATAAAATATGATATGAAACTTTAAAACAACAACTTTTCTTATAATACCGACCCAAAAGAGTTCATAGATCACGGCTAAAATAGATTTTTCTGAACCTAAGAATACAAATATTGATTTCAATTAAATAAATATTAATTAATCATAAATATCTAGTATACCGTGTAGCTTTTGCAGTAGATTTTAATATATTTTTGATCTACACATTATGCTTGTTAAAATAGCTTATATGGCATTTCTGGCGATTCTGGGTTTTTTTTTTATCAAGTCCATTGACCGATAATTGTGACCACTGATTATTCAATAGTCAGACAGAAGTTATCAGACGAAAAACAAAGGTTGTAGGTAAAGGTCACCTTTAACAACATTTTGTTAAAGGTGACTTTTACATTTCAGTTTATTCTGCCGAGGTGTAAATAATTCGTCTAATAGGTTTTACCAAACTAAAAAAATCAGCCCTGTAGCACATAAATGGGCTTTATTTAGGCACAATGGCAATTGCATTTTTAGACCTTGCTCTAACTGTGCATTATCATATCCCGAACGGGCACAGACCTTGGGGCGCGGAAGCGGAACCGGCGAGTTCGATGCTGGGTGAAGGTCCACAGGGGCGACAGACAGACAGACAGACCATCGTGGGTGTGTTGCCACAGGCTACGACCATTGCCCTTCTTTAGTTCCGAGTTAGTGCGGGTTCGATCCCCGTACGTCACAAACATTCGTGTGCATGAACAGGTCTGATTGTATTGGTCTTGGTGTTTTCCTAAGTGTTATAAGTATTAGTTTCCAAAACAAAAAAGTATTTAAGTATGTTAACCCGTTGTCTAGCTACCATAGTACAAGTTTTGCTTAGTTTAGGGTCAGAGGCGCTGTGTGGAATAAGATCAAAATATCTTTGTCTGATTATTAGGCAACGAGTGTTTTATCTTTTGTTTCCCTGACTAAATTAAATTCAAAATTATTTGTTTATTGATATTCATTTTTAGAATTGCGTTTCGTGGTGAAACCCAAATTTCGGTCCTAAAAATTGTGAAATAGAGTTCGTGGCCCAGTCGTTAAGTACTCTAGTTCGAAGTCATTTTTACCACTATCTTGGCACACATCATTTTGATGCTGACTGCATTTAAACAATTCACATCATTAGATAGAGCTATTGAAAAAAATGGCATTTGGCTTAATTTCATGACTTTGTTCACGTGCATCAAGCGAAACACATTGCTTTACACAATGTACTACCATTATTGACAGTAAATTTTGTTCTTATAGTATGTTCGCGTTAAGAATGCAGTAGTTTTTTAATTAACTTAATTCGGAAAAACTTAGGTACAGAGTCAGGTGCGCAACGGGCGTTTGAAAGAATGCATTCAACTGGGCACTGTGAACTTGGCTTTCTAATTAGGAACGATTTGATTGATTAGGGGGCGTGTTAGGTCGAAGGATAGAATGAAATCACTGCAGTCTTAACGCGAACGGACTATAGACTACCTAATATGGTGTAATGGTATGGAGACGAACACTTGCACAGATTTCTGAAAAACAATGTCAATCTCGCAAGTTTTGTTTGCTTAGTCGTTACGTCACCAAATTTAAAGTTGCATCAAGATAGTTTATACATTTTTTAACAGACACTCATCCTCTCATCAGCTTGTCTCCGGCAAGAATCTCTATAGCTAGATTCGTTTTTTCAGCTTTACCGGACAAAGGGATGAGCGGAAGGCTAAACCCCTAATATTTACGTAACGTACCGTAGCCCTCAGTATTTAAACTTCCTTTTCGTTCATCATTCATCGTGTTTCCTCTTCATTGCAGACCCATGCCTGTACATCCTGCGGTTTGCCTCACAGCTCCAGTTTGAAGACAAGCAGCACGAGGTGAGCATGACGGCGCTCCGACTGGTGCAGAGGATGAAGAGGGACTCCATACACTCCGGAAGAAGGCCTTCTGGTATTTGCGGAGCAGGTAAATGCGTCTTTTATGCAGTGCACAAAATTTTGTGCAATTGATTTTGATATTTAGTCTCTTTATAGGAAGGCCCATACAAAGTACAAAGACAAAAGAATGGACGAGTCGTCTTAGAGTATATGTATATGTTACTGTAAAAGCCCGAACTACGGTAAATCCTAAGATTTTCTGGTAAAACCTAAGATTTACCAACTCTTATTAGTAAAATGCCGAACAATTACGTGATTCGAACTTTTACCACCATTCACTTGGTTAATCTTGGGATTTACATCAAAGGCATGGTAAATGTTGAAAAAACATGGTACTTAGTAACGTGGTCGGCGCGTAAGTCATCAGGATTACTTTGTTATTCTAAATGTTTTTGCGAAACTTGCTAGTTAAATCGCGTCGTCCGCCGCGACCTCCGCGCGTCTGTGCTCGTTCGACGCTACAAATCGCAAAACGCTTACAGAAACGCTTCTCCTTGAATTAAAATTATTTTCAGGGATCGCTCAGATATGGCACTCGGATAATACGGAGATGATACGCGGACCCTCCTGTGACTAAAATCGTTACGCACGGGTATGTCACGCGGATGAAAAGATTTGACTAGCAAGTTTCGCAAAAACATTTAGAAAAACAAAGTAATCCTGATGACTTACGCGCCGACCACGTTACTAATACCATGTTTTTTCAACATTTACAATGCCTTTGATGTTAATCCTAAGATTAACCAAGTGAATGGCGGTAAAAGTTCGAATCACGTAATTGTTCGGCATTTTATCAATAAGAGTTGGTAAATCTTAGGTTTTACCAGAAAATCTAAGGATTTGTACCGGAATGACCGCTAAATCTCTGAACGACTATCAAATTGGCGTAAACTACGTAAATTCCATTAACGGGCTTCAAGTCGGTATTTTTACTTAGATAACGTTTTATTATTGTTTGTTTTTGTTCGTTTAGACGAAAGAGAATGGATCTTTCCGTCTGTATATACGCGAACTGCTTTTTAACTACTTAACGAATTTTGCATCGTAATTTTTCCGGGATAATTTTCATTATCACAATAATGTCTGTGTATAGAGTGGTGAAAATGCCTTTCTTAATTAAACATGATCAGAATAGTGTTTCACTTGTTATCAATTTTAGTGATGCTTCGAACAACATACGACTCTATCATTGTCGTAGTATACATAATCATCGACTTAATAATTACTTTTGCCGGTTTGCCTATTCTCTTAGCACAAATTGTTTTGATGCTAACTGTACAGAAAATAATGGCTTTGCGAAACCGGGGCGACTGCTAGTGATATATGTATATTAATAATTAAATTAGGTAGTGCTTTGACTATGTCTACCTAGTGGTTATTAAAGTTATTCAGTTTCACAGTCTGTTGTTGTTTTCTGACAATGGGCGTTGAGTCCTGTGCTCACGTAGGTATTCAAATATTTACAGTAAATGCACTTAGGTTGGAATTTTAACTTAATCAAATATTGTACATACTTCAATGTGTTTGCGAAAATAAATGAGGGTGTAGCTCTTAAAGTCGTAAAGATATTTATAGAAGCATAGTAGAGAAAACAAATTTAATTGTATAGTTATTCTTGTCCTTATTTTAGTGATAATTTGACAGCTGTTACTTACCTTACCTATTTAAAAAATTATCACCAGCTGAAAGATATGAACACTTATTAAATTATAGAATTAACAAAAACCTTCGGTCTCACCCTTTTTTCAAACCATGTGCGCCATACTTCGGCAATTGTAACATGTCGAGGTTAAACTTCTTTGATCTTGTATGTATGCTTTTTCACGCACAATTTTTCCCACACAGTTTTTATAAGAAGCGGACAGCTAAATAATCGATTGCCACTATGCCAGTCACTTAACACATATTAATAAACAAATGCTGGTTTTCAAAACACTTGTATGGTTAAATACACAGACTGGGTTTGACTGAAGGTGCTGAGGTTCGAATCTCTTTTTATTCGAAGCAGCAATAAGCGGTTTATTTGACGAAGAGATAAAGAGTCGTTTTAAGCGTCAATGTACCGTGTTAGACGTCAGTAATCAGCCTAAACGTTATGAGCCTGTAATCCCGATTAAATACACAAAGTCAATATGAGAACCACAGACACAACATAGGTATATGAGTAATAGTACACACAGAATTAAGACTTAAGAAAGTAAAGACGGTGCGTTTGTAACCTACGTACCTTTGTACGTTACACATTTATTTTCTTATGGCATAAACGCATTTCTTCAGTAAAAATGGATGACCACAATACAGCAGAGAACCCATACACTGCATCTACGCTACAAGCAAGCAGTCTTGTATGCGGTGGAGGGGCGCGTCATTTCAGCTTAGACGATCTCTAATACTGCTTTACCTTTAGCGAAATGTTGACAGGGCACTAGGAATGAAAGAGGAAATATAGGCGCTCGGATTACTTTTATTATTTCATTGCCCACCGTGACACGATTTGTAATCGGTGTAACCTAATGTGTTTGCATAGTTGCTTTGTTTGATATTTTTTTCATGGGTTTATAAACTAGCTGTCGCCGAATATACCTAAGCAATAGCTTGCCGTAATCTTCTCGATAGAAGCAACTTCCGATCCGGTGGTAGAGTCACTTTGTTCATTTAGATGTTTTGATCTTTCATCTTGACGTGTCATAAATGCTCGCTATAAGCTTACATGAATAAATGATTTTTTTACTTTACTTTATTTAATGATCCACATTTCCTATCATTGATTACAGCATTACTAATAGCGGGTCGCCTCCACAACTTCTCCCGGACGCCGTCAGACGTCGTCCGGATAGTCAAAGTGCACGAGTCGACAATTCGCAAGCGTCTGATCGAGTTCGGCGAGACGCCTTCGAGCGCGCTCACGCTGGACGAGTTCATGACTGTGGACCTGGAGGAGGAACAGGATCCTCCTGCGTTCAGAGCTGCGAGGAAAAGAGATAAAGAGCGGTTACAGAAGGTATAGTGGTGATTAAGACTACGGTTCAATTTGCAGTTTTCGCGCTCACAGAACTGGCAATAATCAGCGCTGGTCCGTATCGGAATACACGATTAGATTTAATTATTTAATTGTTTGGTGTCTCCATAATTTGTCTCGGACGCCTGTAGACGTCGTCCAAATAGTAGGATTAGGCCACCCCTAGGCTGAGTATTCTTGGCTTCTTAGTAGTTCCACTTTCCACCGGTACTGACTGAGCCTTCCCTTCACGACAAGGCGAAGAATAGTGGAGGGGGTCCAGCGTTGGACTGTTCAGAATCCAATAATGGAAGGGTGGGCCATGGTTCTCTCAAAATAAATGGAAATTATAAGTTTGTATCTTGGACAGCTTATACACCAAGATCATCTGATACTAAACTAGGCAGTGCTTGTACTATGAATGACAGAGACTTGAATATACGACCGATTTAGTAAAGGCACATTTCACACATGGACATACGACCCGCTGTGTTTAGTTATAAACATAGCTTGTAGACATAAATGAGCGTCTGATAAAATTCATCATGGAAGGATTACCAACCATACTTTTCTAAATCCTATTTCAGTTAATGGAGGAAGAAGATGGAGAGAAAGAGCTGACAGACTTGCAGAAGAAGATTGATGCTCAATTAGAGAAGGATAACTTTCGGCGGAGGAAGGCGCAGGAGAAGATAGCTGCTACTCCAGCATCAGGTACGTGAAATGTAATAAAGATGTACATTTCATGTACGGACTTTCTTACCTCGCTTTTGCCAAATGACAATAATTGGCAAAGTAGCAACGAGAGATGACAGGCAATGGGTAGCCTGCCATTCCATTGACTGCACAGTGGGCCCTGTCCTTCCACTTTCCATTTACTTGTATTAATCATCCAGTTCTAGCTTTATTTTGCGATCGCAGCAAAAGCAGGGTGCTTTTGGTTTTCACTCCTTCTTGAAAACACGGCAAGTAACTCAATAGCAGAAAAAAAAACTGTAAAGTAAAGTAAAAAAAGTACTTAAATAATATTTAGTGGAGTGGCACTTGGTACTTTGTTTTTCATTCATCACAAATTCTGTGCTCATTACAGCCCATGTTTACTTTTTACATTCATAAGTTTTCACTACATTGGGGTACTACACCTTTCCGATAATTTCCGGGTGATCCTATATTTTTGAGCTCAGAGAGATATTCTTGACCTTTTTTGTATCATACAATTAGTCGTTTTTGTACGAGTATCCTTAGCAAAATGCTAGAGACTAGTTTAGTCACAGTCTCATGAAAGATTCCTTAAGATGATACAGTTCTCAAAGCACATATTCCTGTCCTGCAGAAACCCCAGACGAAGGTAGCCTCGAGGACGCAGAAGCATCTCGCTTCGCTGCCGAGGACACGCTGTCGCTGCTCGGAGACATCGCGAAGGACGCTCAACCCAAGAACGAACCCTCAGCACAGATTGACAAACTGAAGTTTGAGAAGGGACTAGGTGAGATCATTCTAGAATAGCTTATGATACTTTTGTTTTGATTTAGAATTGGTGAATATAGCGATTCTTCCGAACAACAGTTCTGAATTCGATCCTGTGTACAATCGCTGTGATTATTCGCTTCACATTGAATTTGAATTGCGCGCTGGTTTTATTTGCACGAAGTTTCTTGGAACATTAAAGCCTGAAAAATGAATATAAAACGTCCTATTAAGCACTTTTTTTATAATCTAACTATGAAAAACTAATTATTGATGAACCAATCACTTAACCCGAAATGATACAGCAATGCAAGTGATAGATTACACGTAAGGGCCGCTTAACTTTGAGTTACGTTTCGGAATGTTAGAGTCAGTTTCCTAAATCTTTAAACTTTATTTCAAGACGTGAAATATATTAATGTTCTCTCATTCTTATTCTGTTTTCATTTCTGATCCAACCATAGTCAATTCCCAGTCAAATACAGTTTTCGTATACAGGTCCAGAAATAGCAGTAATGGGCCTAGGCCAGCCGGAAGAGAAGTCGTCCGAGCCGTTCCTGAAGCCTGAACCGAAGCAGCCGTTCAGCAAAGACCTTCTCCGCGAGGAGGAGCTGGTCCTCAGCGAACAAGATGAAGAGTATGTGAGCTCCCTCATCATGAGTGATGAGGAAGCGCGCCACAAGACTATGATGTGGCATAAGATTAACGCGGGGTATCTGAGAGAACAGAAAAGTGAGTTTTGTCTCGTACTATTAAAACACAGGTTCTTTTGCCTTTTAGCGATTGTACCGCCTAAATTAGCAAAAGCCAGTCAATCAAGTTACTAAAAACTGACAAAAAACCTTGTCTGTTTGATGCTGGGATCAAACTTTGCCAGAAAGGAAATCTGTCTTGTTTAAGTCAGTTTGAGAGTTGTTAGAGGTAGAGGGAATTGCCACGCTGCATGGCTCCCTCTCCTTTAGGATGGTGCAGATTATGACGGGGCATGGCTGCTTCGGCTCCTATCTGCACCGCATCCGCCGAGAGGAAGCCCCTCTCTGTTTTGAGTGCGGTGCTGCGGAGGACACGGCGCACCACACTTTCGCGGTGTGCCAGAAGTGGGCCCCGCAGCGCAGTGCGATGGTCGCGAAAGTTGGCCAAGACTTAAACCTCCCCAGCGTCGTCATAGCTATGCTGGCAGATAAGGAGGCTTGGAAAGCCGTTGCCACCTACTGTGAGGAGGTAATGGCTGAAAAGGAGGCCGCGGAGCGCGTGCGGGAGCAAGATCCCACCAGAAGTACGCTCCGCAGGGCGAGGAGGGGCGGGAGGCGGCAAGGAGTTGCCCGTCGTCCCCAATCTCTCCGTGGAGGAGGCCAGCTGGCACGCGGTACGGGGGTACCTGCGCCGGCATTGCACCGGCCTCCACCACTGCCTGGTAGGGACGGCTCAACGCCCTCGGCTGTCCCTACTGGCCCCTCCGCATTTGGGAGGGGCTGCTTCCTGCCCGCCGTGTAGGCGGGCTCCGTCCGGGGGAACGCGTAGGAGGCTTCGTACCATTACCGCATTTCCCCAACGTGGACGATGAGAGGGAGTCGCTGAGTTTTTAGTCGGTAGGCCACTGGGTAAACCTTCCCAGTGGAGAGTCCGACATAACCCGTCTGCCCCCCGGTGGGCGGGTATGCGTAATGCATTTCCTCAGCGTCAAAAAAAAAAAAAAAAAAAAAAAAAAAAAAAAAAAAAAAAAAAATTGCCACGCCGGCAACATAAAGAAAGTGCCAAAAAGGCATGGGATGATATTAGAATTGGCATTGCTACATCAACCACAAGTCATAATGTCATTTCAATATCTTGTTGCTGCTTTCTCTGTGTCCTCATGGCTAGCTTTTCTTTAATTTATTACATTAAAATTAGGCCTGTCAACCACCTGACGATGCAAAGGGCGCAATTATTAATTGGTTATTCCGTATATAAGACGTATTAATCTGATACGTTGATAAACTCCGCTCATGTGTTATCTGTATAGTGGCTCTGCTCAATGCCTTTGCCTAAAAGGTGCTGATATTCACCCCCTGACTTTCCAGTAAAAGAGGAGCTAAAAGCCAAAGAGCGCGAAGAAGGAAAGAAGAAGAAAACGCGCGGCACCTACCGCAAGAAGCAGGCCTGCAACGCGGCCACTGCGGGCGAGGCCATCGAGAAGATGCTCGCGGAGAAGAAGATCAGCTCCAAGATCAACTACCACATACTGAAGAGCCTCGACCAGCCGTCCGGCGCCGGACCCGCCGCGCCGGACCCACCGCCGGATAAGACTGAAGAGTTAGTTACTTCATATTAATTCTTGTCTTCTTGTTTTGAATATTTGAAATTCTATATCATCTAAAAAGCAAACAAAAATAACTTTATTCGAATAGACCTGTTACAAAGTACTTTCCAATCGTCAAATCTAATCATCATCAATAACCACATGACGTCCACTAATGAACACAGGCCTTGCATCTCTACCCCTCCTTCGATCTTTATAAGGTCCACACGCTCACACGCTGTGTTTGGCCTCAAATGGTCTCCACTCGAAAACTTACGGGCCCCAACGGCCATCAGTCCTTCGAACTATGTGCCCCGCCCACTGCCACTTCAACCTGCTAAAACACTGGGCTACGTCGGCGACCTTAGTTCTCCTACGGATTTTCTCATTCCTGATTCGATCTCGTAGTGAAACACCGAGCATACCTAACCCACTCGATAGCCAGCTGGGTGTCCTTGAGCTTTCTCATGAGGCCCATTGTGAGTGATCACGTTTTAGATCAAATTGACCTCATGGGCTACACACACTGGTTATAGACCTTTGTCTTGAGGCGCTGAGGTATGGTGGAAAGGAGGACGTTACACATTGTTCCACACAACGCCGTCTTTCCCCAATCTAAACTAATTAAAACTTGTATCATGTATGTTACTAGGCAACGGAAAAACAAAATTTATATATTTTTGTAATTAAATACATAATATGCATAAAAAACACCCTGACTAATACAAATAGTACATTGTTACCCTAGGGGTGAAAGTAACTTATTTAGTGCCGAGACGGGGTTTGGCGCCCGGAACGAAGTGAGGGCGCCAATAGTTCGAGGGACTAAATAAGTCTTTAACCCGAAGTGAACACTGTGCTTTTCATTACAAATACAAGGAAAGTTAAAATAAAAACATGAATTAGCTAAAGAAAAAATGAGAAAAATAAATGAAGGTCGAATTGCCGCTTTCCCGCCTATTTTGTTAGTTTTTTTTTCTGTGGCCGGCCCGCCATTCAGCCATTATTTTTTATTTTCATCAGCGGAAAAATGGTAAATATTTTTCTTTGAGCTAAGTTATTTTGAAGAAATTGTTAAAACTAAATTATAACAAAATTATTTAAAAAATATATTATTATCTAATCAATACTTAACTTTAAGTTATTTCAATTTTAAATCGTGGCTGTATAGGAACATGGTTCAATAGATATGTGAAAAAGAACTAGTTTTTTTATCTCTTTTGAAAGTATTACTTTCAGCCCGCTTCTCAGGTCAGTAATTACCTACTTTCAGAGTATGAATAATGAAATAGACACACGAATGTCTGTACTGTCATTGGATCGAACCCGCGACCTCACCGGTGACCTACATACTGTGTTTGATCTCTCAGCAATCAAGGATTTCATGGATCATCTTTCAATAATTATTTACAGAACAAAACCCCCAACACCAGTGGCGGTGCCCGCGTCTCCTGTGCCCCGCAAGCGCAAAAAGAAAACGCCAGCGAGTCCCGCGCCCGCCAAACGCACGCCCACACTCGCCACGCCCACCAGGCCCACGCCCACACTCGACACGCCCACAAAACCGACGCCCAAACCAGAGACGCCGGCGCCGGCTACTCCAGCTGTAGTTGGTGAGTTATAATATTAAAATGAGACAACATAACATTCATTGCTCAGTGATTAAGTCTACTGTCTAAGGTTAACACAAACGTTAAGTTTTCCCTAAAATAGTGTCAGTTTTTAGATCTTACATAAAGCTTCTATTTCGCATTGAAGTCTATGTGAAAATCGGCCTTGAGACGCCTTCAATTTTTCTATTGTTCGTCGTAGTATGGGATTTACCCTACCACGCCCTGTTGAGAAATTAATAAGTAATTTTGGTTTTAAAATATTTGTGAAGGTTCAGGGAAGGTTTAAAAGGTGAGTAAACACGAGAAAATGCAAGGAATATGGTTAAAAACACCAATTTAGTTTTCTCTCAGCAATAGGGTATTTTACACCATGTAAGAAAAAATATAAAAATGCATTTATGTGATAGATTTTGAACAAAATAAGTAGAAAAACTTTGATATTTCGCCAAAATCAAACGTTTTAATTTAATAATTTAATTTTAAGAATCGACATTTTTAATCTGTTCTTAATATGTCAAAAACAGCAAACGCCATTTTGGAATCCGATATGACGTCACTCCGATAGTAAACAAGTGACTTTTCGTTTGTGTTCAGTGATAAATTTTAAATTTTTCTCAGTTATTTGGTTGTTAGTCTACATTGTTTAAACTATTTGGATAAATTATTAAAACTTCATCATGGAAGACGGTTTTGTAAAAGCAGATAGTACAAATCTGCCAAAAATTGATTCGTTAATGGTGGTGAACTTCTTCTGTGTCCAATCCCGATTTTTGTTTTGATGAGTTGAGAAATGTTAAATACACGACGCAATAGGCTATGTGCAGGTCAAGCGAATTCAAAACACATGCTTGGTTAAGTGTACGGTATGCCCTAAACATAAAGTGCGTACCAAGCCATATGCAGTAACACCAGTAACAGTATTGTTAATGAAGAGGAAGAATCTCTGACTAGTGTCAAGTGCCACGATTGTGCCTCATCAGAAGGTGGTTGCAAACATAGTGTTGCATTTTTTTGTGGCTACACCGCCGAACCGAAACCCCGTCGTGCACTCATAGTTATTAGTTGCCATTTCTGTAGATATTTATCAAAATATATCCATTTTATAAAAAAAATGTTATTTTATTGCTACCTTTATGCCGAAATATTATGGAGAAATTCATAAATTATACTTTATTGTGTGTTTCATACAAATAATATTGAACTAAACAATAAAACAATTACTCTTAGTTAAATATTTATTATGACGATTAAAGTGTGTCATCTGATACCGACTTGAATGGATTTGTGTTCCTGAGTTGGTGCTACTCGGACTGCTTTACCATTATTCTTAATCATTTCAAGAACCATAAAATCTGTAAATAATTGAAAGTTTAGTCAAAGTTTGTAATATCCGTCTAAGTGGCAATGTTGAATAAACAACTCAAAAGGAAATAAGTACCTTGACTACAAGAAGGTAATGAGATATCACATTCCTTATTCTTCATAGTTTCTTCAATTTCCATTATGGTAGAAAATCATTGCCTTTTGTTAAATGCAGGTCGAGGTTCACTTGGTGTTAACTTATGTTTCCCTTCCACTTGGCAATCAACTCTGGATGGTACGCAGTTTGGTTTCATCCGAATGCGTTTGACAGAACCCATTAATTTATACCCTGTGTAATTTTCCAGCTAAAACATGAAATAATATTACATAACATAAGTACAAAAACTTAACCTATAAATGCACTAGGTGCAGACAAAACCACTAAATAAGAGGTTAAGCCCCATATTTAGTTCTTTGTCTGTCCTGTTAGATTATTACTCTACAGTATAGTTCTTATCACTTACATCAAAGTGGTCTTCACAGAAATACAGTCTAGTCTTTGTGGATAATGATTTTGGATCTCTTCTAGCCAGTTTTAACCAAGTATTTCTCAGTTTGATATCACTCTGCACTTGAATCCATAGTTTTTGTGGCGTTATAACACTTTTGATCTTGCATTCAGGAACCAGACACCAATGATATGGACCAGAACTCATTATTTTCAGATTAAATGATTAATTTTGTACGTATTGTTTACTTGTTTACTATCCGAGTGACGTCACGCGGAGAAACATCATGGCGGCTAGCGTTTTCGCACGTCAAAGTCAAGTCCTAATTTTAAACATAAATTTAGACCATTTATCGCTATTTAAAAATTAAAATAAAATTTTTGGAAGTAAATTACGGCCCAAAGATTGATTTTAACCAGTTTTCAAAAATTGGTGTAATACCCTATTGTTTCTACCTGACACTAAATGTTTGACAACAGAACGAAGTCTGTCGGGGGCCGGGGCAGCTAGTATTGTATAAAATAAATGTTTGTTGGTTGTATGACTGTAAACGAGATTGAAATAATGTATTTATAATTTTTTTGTATTTTTTATTGAACTACGTGTATTCATCTATTCATTCATTACTCTGTCCACACAGACGCGAGCGAAGACTACGAAGACGAACCAGAGCCAGAGGCGGAGGCGGCAGAACTGTCTCTAGCCGCCATGCTGCAGAACGGGCAAGATGACGACTATTACGACTATGACGAATACTAGTACCAGCTCCACATACAGAGGCGTTCACATCAACCTTTACAAACACATTGCAAAATGGGTCTTATGTCAACAGCATAAAAATAAGGTATGTACAGGTTGACGTGAACTCCTCTGTACCATTAGTGGACATCTGACATTATTCGTCACAGCGAAATCGAGCCCCAAACTCACTGATGTTGTTCTGTGGAAACTAGACAGAGGATTATACTTAAACATTTTTTTTCGATGTTCATTAACAAACAAAGTGCAAAGGCAAAAAAACAAACCGCCGTTATACGTCTAACTTCTGGGTACAGACCCCACTTTACATGAAGGTGGCGCGAGCCATACTCCGAGACGCGAGCTCAGCGAATGGTTGGAGGTGTGAAGGTTAGAGTCAGCTGTTATCAAGCTGCCCTAAAGCCAAACTAGGCTTAACGACTTGAATGTCAGTGGCAAGCAAGCACTGACGTGGCTTACGAAATTAGGAGATTCCTAAAGTTTCGGCTTTTCCTTTGGTTTATTTTAAGTAAGACACGAATGTGCCGTGTAACCATGAAACTTGATATACAGTGACACTTAAATGTGCTGATGTTGATGAATTATTTTAAATCAATTATATTTTGATTAGCTCAGAGCAGACACTAACTATTTTTTTAAGGATAGAACTAATATTAATGGGTGTATATTTAGCATTTCATTGTAAATACCCTGATCTCCACTATTATACTAAGATTTTATTTATTGGTAGACTTAGGCATTCATAGTGACGACACTTATATTCCGTAAAATGTATTTTAGTTTGTTTTGTTTTTATAAATAGTTCAAATCAAATCATGCATTTGGATTCGATTAAATTCGCGTGTTAGCTGAATTCTTGCTAGTTTTAATAGTGTAAGGAGTTGCGTAATAAAAACATTTCAAATATGTAATAAAAGGCTGCAACAGTCTTCCATATACCTCCACTATCAAAATGATTAGATATTTTTTCACACAGCTTAATAAGAAGGACAATAATGTATTGAGAACAAAATAACCTTTGAAAATGTATCATTACAATTTTATTAAGCGAAGTTATGATAACTTAGACATTATTTGTGTTCTAAAAATTGTAAATGGTGACATAAAAAATTTAAGTCTTTGGACGTCAGAGTACATTTAAAGATTTCTGAATTTGTTTGAGCCTGAATTACGATTTTAAAAATGTTAATATAATTTATGACTTAGATTTTAGTGCATTTTAATGTTTAGTTGATTAAGAGAATAAGTTCGGGTGGCACTGTTACATGTGCTAGATACAAACTGTAGATTTTTTACAATAAGGGTATGTCAATGTATATTTACCTAAATACACATGTAAGCGTTGCATTAAAGCAATAATCAACGATCTTAGCAAAGGAAAATCTTGTCTAATTTAATTGAAAGAAATTACAGGATGTGTAAAATAAAATTCCTCATACAAAACATGTATTATTATGACATCTTTTGCGATAGTATAAAGTCCTTAAATTGTTGTTTGCGAAGCTTTAACATTGTATCCTTACCCAGTAATTGAGATTAGTTTATGAATACAGGTTGTTGTTTTTAAAATCTAACCAGTTTTCAAGGAAGATTCAAAATTCAGATGATATTTTTTTGGAAAACGTAGGCTATTGTTGGATGCTCTAGCTCTCCGTGCAAAGTTTTTTCCCATCGTAGTTTACGTGCAACGTAATTTCACATTTTAAGAATTCATTAAAATGTGCTTCTAGTTCAATTCTGAACTTCTCTTGAAAATTGTAGATTTTTAAATCAACATCCTGTTGTCTCTGTTGTGTACAGTCAACCCCATCTTAAGCGTACCCGCGCTTATTAAGCGAGTTAGTTAGAAATAAGAGCTCAGCTTCTGTCGTGGGCATTTCGTTTAATTGGGCCAATGATGATCGGTCTGGGCTCTCGGCAAATCACGATGTGTCGGAATTTGTCGTTTTCCTCACTTACAGTACCACTAATCCAAGAAACACATTTTGACAGCTGCCAGTGTCATTAAAAATTGTACTTCAATTCAATAGAAATACGATTCATTAGCTGTAGCTTTACTTTTGAGCCTGACAGAACATTTGTACAGCATAGCGTATAGCTTGTTTTCTAATGACACTGGCAGCTGACAAAATCTATTTCTTAGATAAGTTGGACTATAGTCACTTTGGCTCAAAATTCAACGATCGCATTACGAACTAACGATTTAGCTATGGTAAACTGTACCCATTAGTGTAAAAATATTGTACTAATTCTGTACTTTTAATGGCACTTGCAAATTAGGCGATTCGTGCCGGACTGCTGCTGTACGAGAACTACACTGGACAACCCCATTTTGGTATCACCAAGTGTACCTACTACTTTATCTCGTGCTTCAAAATGCAAGTTATACTGAATGTTATCTTTATTTTTGAAGCCATCGAAATACCCTTTTTGAATGTGTGATTTCTTCAAGCCAAAAACGACTTACAACATTTAAACATTTCACAATCGCAATAAATGGCCACATTGGTGTTGTCTCCTAGGTTACCAGTAACACGGTGCCAGCAAATTGACACTTAATGTCGGCGCCATTTGAAACTGTTTTGGTGCTGAAAACTTAGATTTTGATCCCAAATATGAAATGAATATTGGAAAAAAACAAATTGCTGCATAGGCATATTTGTTTGCCGTCAGCAATTACGTGAAAGAAAGACGGACGTCACCTCGTCTAATCACGAGTGAAGCACATTATCAGCTGCCAGTTAAGATGTGTGCGTGACTCACACGGTGTAAAATGGCGTAGTTTGTAGCACCTACCTAGTGTGTTTGTGGGGGTGTAGCAGGTCGTGTATGTACAACAACAAAATTGTAGCACCTTGCATGCTTCACATTTTTTTAGTGTGACGTTCCGTCCGTCTTTTTTTCACGTCTGTGCCCAAATATAAAATGATTGTTAGAAAAAAACTTAGGTATATTTGTTTGCCGTCAGTAGCAGTCCAGAACCAATCGCCTTATTGGATCGGCCTTTAGATCTATATACATTGTTATTACTAAACTTTTGCGATAGTAAAGAGTTACGTTTTTAAATATCATGCTTTTTATTTTTAGGATTCCGAACTAAAATGATCCTTCCGTCGTTCTAAATTGAGCCGAGAGTTTATCGTGCTGAAAGAAAGATTTAAGTCGCACCTGAACTGTGTGACTGTACTGATAAGATAAGCAACATCGCTGCACGCAACATGCTTGCAGGGCGGGCATTTCGGCTAACATCACTTCACATCTCGGTGCTTCACGCGTACTTCTATCATTATTACGCTTCACTTTGGATTAGTATTTTCTCTCATCTTGTATGTAAATAGGTAATTAATAAATATCTATTATTTGGCTTAGTTCTTTTCACCACGAGCTTTCAAGTTAGTTTTGGCGCCAACCGGGATACAATAGCTGGAACACGGGACGACAACGATTGTTGATCTCTTTACCGTACACTTAGATTACCCTATGAGGTGAAGTAGTTATCGTCTAAGCTGAAATGATGCGCCCCTCCACCGCATCAACGAATATAACGTTATTTACTTTGGTACGTTAAACTTGCTTGGTAACGATACCTATGTGGCTTTTTTACCGCTAACTGACTACCTGTAATAAACAACCTCTAAATATCGCGTTTAGTAACGATATTTATAGTCCAGCTCATTCCTTCGTTTTCTTATGATATACCTATCAGTTAAATGATTTCACATCTCGGCACCGCTAGGCCGCTTAATTTGCAAGTAGGCATCGATTGTTTAAAAGATTCGAAACTTCAAGAAAAAATTATACTTATTACATAAATACTTAACTACTTATATTGTTAATTCTGTAACGTTACTTACCTAAAATCAAATACAAATACATGTACTTAATGAGAGTTTTAAGCAGAAATAATTGTAAGAAAATGTTAATCTTTTTTTATTCGTTCTCATAATCAAACTCATAGATACGATATCGGTGATACGATACTCGAGACAAGCAACGAGACGAATTCCTGACTACAGTTTCGGAACATCGAGTCAGGCGATTACACTACATACTGTAACGAAAACATACTGTTTACTACGGGCCTACTAAGACCGGTTCAATCGTACCTCTCCCAATCATATCTATCTATTGTTTTTGTGCCGCGTCTGGTCTAACAACTTAAAAATCGGTGATTCACTTTATGACAAAAGGCACATTACTTAATAAAGAAACCTACCAATGAAATAATAATATGGCTTATAAGTTAAATGCCGGTCAACAAGAGGAAACAAATTAGTAGTAAGCCGACTGTCAGACAATGTATCCAAAATATACGTTATGCTGCTGTCTAAGTTTTTTTTTGCATCTGGCAATATCATTTAAGTACAATGCGGGATTCTCACAGATCATTTATTTCTACCGGGATTCCCCCTGGACTTATTTTTTGCTTCTAAAGTACTTACATACTAAATGAGACTTCCTTACTGCCATTGAAACTTCCTGAAATAGGTACGGTTAACTACGGTTGCAAGCGACAAGAAAGGGAGGTAGGCAGTTAGAACTAAATAACATGTTCGGGCCAGACTTGAACTCCAGACTTGAACTCCGGACCACACGAGTGAGAGCAGAGTTATTAACCCCTGGGCCATGCGTACAACGCTCTTTCTGTATTTGTTTACAAAATATTCTATTACATCATGACAACAATAAAGACAGCCGCTTATAAAGCGGACGAGTTCAAACTTGCTTGCGAACTGGTTTCCAAAAACACTGTGTTCAGATATACGCGAATGCCAAAAGGAGCACTGTGCGACCACTTTAGAGCGGTGTGGACACAGTGTTGAGAGTGTCCACGGGTTGGAAATGTATTGCATTTGTAAAGTGCGCACTAGACAGTGTTAGTGATGCTCAACATAGATGATGATGGTGAAGATTGACAATTTTTGATCACATCAAGATGCCTGGTTGTTAGAATATCATGTCATGTCAGCCCACTGCTACTTCAGCTGACTAATTTTAAAAATATTTAGCGATGGCCTTGGTTGTCTGTCGCATGACCTCACTCTGACTGAGTGTCCCTGAGTTTCCACTTACTATACCTACTATACTGAAATATTTTTAGATAGGTTATTTTTATTTTGGCATTAGGGATAATGCATTATCTTCTTTCTAAATATAGGAAACCCAGAAAAATACCTTCGTTGTTGGGCTCAGGCTGGAATCGAACCTGCGTTTTCCGCATTCCGGGCGGCTGCACTCACCACTGTGCTACCGAGACCAATAACAGACCGGCCGAATTTATTTACACTATACCCACAAACAAATAATTGTGACTAAATTATACATTAGACCCCGTTGCATAATTTTAAAATGATATTTGGCTTAGTTCTTTTCACTCTAACGATCACATTCGTGTAGTTATTGAGTTATATAGAACGCGAAAATGGAATTTCCGTTCGAATTCACTATTCGAACGACTTGAGTTTGATAAAAATGAAAAAGTGAAACTTCTGAAGTATCAATTTTTTTTGAGGATACCTACAACGAATAGGGAACCTCCTCCTTGTTTGAAGTCGGGTAAAAATTGACACGTATTTTACGTACATAAAAATAATCTATTAGGCATAGGATAGATATTATGACGACATCGTTTTTATTTTAATGGGTTGCTTCATGTTGTGAAATTTTCACAGATGTAAATCTACTATCTTGGTAACGGATGTATACCTACCTCCATGATATATAAACTGTAATTCTGATCAATCTAATGCAGATACTAAATAGTTTTGATTCCAATAAATGTAATAACTATAGTAAATTTTGCTCTTTTGTTGCTGATGTGGAAGGTAATTCGGAAGAGGGTTATTCCGTGACGTTTCATGAATCACTGAAACGGTTGCAGCAAAAAATAGAAAGACATAACTTTGTGGAGGGTGTGAACTGCGTGTATTCAAGTGATTCGCAATGAGTCACAGCAGCGACCGCACATCCCTACTGTGCGGCAAACTTGTCGCTACATGAACGCGAACGCCAGCCGCAGTTTGGACTGTAGATTGCACCCGTATACCTCAAGAGTAGGTATAAATACCAAATCAAACTTAATTCAATGTTAGTGACGTTTGCGGAACTCGCGCGTGCATTCTAGTCCTTAGTTATTAATTTTTATACAAATAATATATTCTACAGAGTTTTATTAATAATATATCAATTAACTTATAATTGTGATGAAACAGTATTACTAATCAATAAAATATTATGGGTTTCAAGTGCGCAAATCAAGAACAAAGAAAGAGAAGATGCACACAACGTAAACTAATCGCCAAAATCAAGAAAGAACGTAGAAATTTAACAATTATTTACAGAAAATTGTGTTTAGTGAATATCAGTTTTTTGATGGCATCATCGCCGAGATTGTCGAGAAAACGGTAAGTCCATTTATAGATTAGTGCGCTAGTATTTAATAGATGAACACTAAACAATAATATTTATTAACTTCACCTTGGCTAATTCAAATGTTCCCGCTTCAGTATCTGTAAGTCATTGCACCAGAGTGTGCGTAGTGCGCAAGTAGCTCAGTCAAAAGTCTTCGATGAGTAGGAAAGGTGGTGTAAATAAATTAGAAATGATTTTCAAAACATAATTTCGCCAGAATAGTGTTAGATCAGCCTAATCGTTTACGTACAAATTTACTAAATCTTGGTTTATAACAAGAAGTACTTACGCCAACGAAAAACATCATGGTACAGTGTCGCCCGCCGCTGGAAATTGAGGTGTTGCCAAAAGAAGACGAAGAAAGGTTAGAAAAACTATTTTCTAAAATAGATACGGATGGGAACGGGAGAATCGACATCCATGACCTGTCGGAAGCGCTGAAGGAGCTGGGCCCGAACATAAACCGCAGTTTTTACGCTCAAAAATTCCTCGCCAAGTCTGGGGGGAAAGGCGCTAGTGATGTCACCCTGTCCGAATTCATCCACTATGTTCGCGAACACGAGAAGAATCTTAAATTACAATTCTCTCATCTCGATAAGAACCACGATGGTACTGTCGATCTGGAAGAACTTATATCGGCGTTTGCTGAATTGGGAGTAGCGATAGGTGAGCCCGAAGCCACCAATCTTTTGAAAAGAATGGATCAGGATGGCAGTCTCAACATCAGCTATGATGAATGGCGGGACTACCTGTTGCTCGCTCCGGACTCTGACATTCATGCGATCATCCATTTCTGGCGACACTCCACATACCTGGACATCGGGGAGGATATGAAGGTGCCCGATGACTTCACACAAAGTGAACTTCAAACTGGCAAGTGGTGGAGGCATCTGCTAGCGGGTGGTATTGCAGGCGCCTTCAGTCGGACCTGCACCGCACCACTGGATCGGCTCAAGGTGTTCCTGCAGGTGAATTCGACCAGAGAGAACATGAGAAAATGCTTGTCGAAAATGATTAGCGAAGGTGGCATAAGTGGTTTGTGGCGAGGGAACGGCATCAACGTAATCAAAATTGCCCCTGAATCCGCGCTCAAGTTCGCTGCGTACGAGCAGGTAAAACGGCTCATTATGGGGGAGAGAAAGAAGGATCAGCCGCTTGAGATACATGAGAGATTCATAGCGGGGTCAGCCGCGGGGGCAATCAGCCAAACTATGATCTACCCACTAGAGGTGCTAAAGACAAGACTAGCTTTAAGTAAAACAGGACAGTACAGCGGGATAATAGACGCGGCGAAGAAGATCTACGCCAAAGAGGCGCTGAAGTGTTTCTACAAGGGTTACATTCCAAATATTTTGGGGATAGTCCCCTACGCGGGAATAGATTTGGCGGTGTATGAGACGCTGAAGAAAAAATACTTGGCGAAGTATCAAGCTAATAATGATAAGCCGGGGATTCTACTCTTATTGGCTTGCGGGAGCGCGTCGTCCACGCTGGGCCAGGTGTGCTCGTACCCGTTAGCACTCGTGCGGACCAGGCTGCAAGCACAAGAGAAAGCGGCCAGTGTATCAGGAGGCACGATGCGTGGCATGTTTCGCGAGATCGTGAAGCGGGAAGGGTTCCGAGGGCTGTACCGCGGCATCACGCCCAACTTCATCAAGGTCCTCCCCGCCGTCTCAATCTCGTACGTGGTTTACGAGTACGCCTCTCGCTCGCTTGGTGTGAACATGACATGAAGGACGCGCGCAAGCGACCGAGACGCGACCACCGCGACCCGAGATTACTCGCTTGGCATACGCGCCTTAATCACATTCTAATTTAAACAGTATTTGCTTCTTGCATTTGGTTGTACATGTCTAAAGTTCTCTAATCCGATAATTTATGTCAAATCGCCACACACATCACAGCCACTCGAGTCCTGATATCCTAAGCTGATATTAGACGAGCAGACCATGTCAATGCATCAGACTAATAAGTCTTATAGTGAAAGTTCGGAGACAATGGCCTCTACCTACTTCACACTTTCTCAGGTTTTTGACCAAAAGAAACCAAAAATCAGGCGTCTAGGTGGCTGTGCTATGGGGTGGACGCTTCAGTGTAAACTACACCACTGACAATCTTCTTTCTTTAAATAAAAACAAATGAAACCTACTTATGAGTTGTACCTGTATTCAATGACCTCTTTTGTAAACCAAATTAAAGTAAAGTGTATAGTGGTACTATTAAGGGCTCGTACACAATTAGACGACGCGGCATCGCATCTTGCTACAAGAACGACGCTGCATCGTTGCACAGTATGAAGTCTTGCAGTGTCATCGGTTGAGAAACTGCGGTGCTGCTGGCACAAAAGTCGTGAAATTAATAGGGGCGCCACTATCGCTAATGTGGTCACCCCGTAGACTACGACTCAACTTTGTACGGACACAGTGAGCTAAAAATCCTCATTTTGTAGCATGACGTTTTATTGTAAAAATCAATTGTTTAAACCTAACAAAGCATTAGTGTAAAACGTTCATTTGCTCCACCTAGATTCCCACGACACGATATTGTTCTCGGCTTAGTTATCTGTGGTCGTAGCGCACGTAGACCAACAAAGAAAGAGAAGCGATTGTTGTTGTTTTGTTTTGCGAGTATTTTTTCTACACGTTGTTATACTTGGGAAACACAGCACTGAAGTTAGCCAAAGCATGTGAAGTGTGAACGAAGTAATATCGATTCTGAACACGATCTGAGAATCGATTAAAAGTACACCATGTTAAGGCAGCCTTAGACCTATTAGGTTGAAGAAACCCGTGATTAAAATAATATAAATTCCTTTGCAAAATGTTAAGTGCTTTTGATGGATAATCTTTCCCAACGAGTAGCCATCGAGTGATACTGTAACCTGTCACACTCATAGGGAGAACATTGCAAAAATTATTCCCAACCAATCACACATGCGACATGTTAAGACACATTTCTTAAATGTTTCCCAATCAGTGCCACAACTGTGACACCTTGGGGTTCTCCCAAGCTTTTTAGCTCTTTAAACTCAATATCTCGATAGAGATAAACGAAATCTTCGTATCAACGATTGGATATAAAATCTCCCAACAATCGTCAGAGTGAGACTAGTTACAGTGTTATTCGTTGGTAACAAGCGGACATTAAGACTTATTATGCAATTGGAGCCTCGTGTAAGACTACAAGAAATTCCGCGAAGCATTAATAATACACAACATGTCAGTACGAGTATTTTAATGATAAACAAACAATGAAATTATTTTCTCCCCATTACAAGAATAGCCTCGTTGACCCTATGTCTGACCCTATGCTCATCAATAAAAATAAATCAATTATAAAATGCTTTCTTACGCTTCAGAAGTATATCGCTGTACACTTAATAATAAGCGAATAAGCTCATTAGGCTATCTATTTCCGATCTTCATCATGACCATGTTAAATAAAATTTCTTTTTTATTATTACTAAGTGTTTTTAGTGAATGCTTGGGCTCCTATTCATTCATTCATAACTCGGGGTTAAAAAGTATTTAGTGTATGTGTTAAGTTTGTTTTATACACCGATGCTGGTTCGGACCGTAACTTTAGTCTGCTTCCGTCTGCTAGCCGGAGCCGTCGATTGTTACCCCTTTAAACGACAGTAAATCATTAATTCAGCCGCTCCCAATAACTAGAAATTGAAACAATACTGAAACAATTCAATTCCTTGTTAAATAATGGATAAGGCAAAATAAGTCCTCGTGTGAATCGGCCTTAAATTTTGGACTCGCATTTAGAATCGAGAAAAAAATCGCAACAGAAACCGATTCTCGATTGTATCAAGCATCGTGTGCGCGTATATCTAAACACACCTTTAGTTATAGTTTGTGTTTACGGGGTTTGTGTCTGCGTGTTGTTAATTTTTATTACGCTGTATTTTTTTCCGATTTCAGTGTTAATTGTTAAAATTGTGAGATTTGTGTCTAGCTAAGTAACGGAGTTACCTTTTACATGTTCATAAAAGTGCAGTGCGAAATTGAGGTTGGTGGAATAATGAGGAGCAGTGCGTTCATCGCTTTTTAGCGATGTGTGAATTTATTTTATTGAATTGACGGTGTTTTGATAAAATTCATGGTGTTTCCGATATCATTAGTGTCGTTTGTAAAGCATAGTTCGAATCATAGGGTCCACAAACGAGCAGACGGATTCTATCATGGTCGTAAAACGGTAAGTTTGAAGCACGACGTTGTTTTTTACAAAGGAGTTGTGACCTCTAGTCACTTGGTAAACTGTTACAGTATGACTCCTTTTATCGAAGTTTACAAATCATTTGATTAAGTTTTTGAATAAATATCAGGATTAAATCGTTAGATAATATATTTTTTTGTTTGTATACATTCGATGAAGGCACAAAGGTTCTATTGTTTCAAAAGCTTAGGTTATTTTCTTTAATCAATTTTCAAATGGTCTTAAGGATCATTTGTTTTTGTTAACATGATGTATCATTAGTAAAGTATTTCTTGTCCTAATAATAACCTAAAAACCAATAACAGATCAACTTTAGACCAATCTGAACATGTGCAAAGTTGTCAGTGAATTTTAAAATCCTTACCTTTGTGTCAGGCAAAAGGCTTTTGTAAGGATACCTTACAATACAATTTAGTTATGCACATGCGTTTATGGAGGAAGCAGCAATGATTCCTGTGTTTGTTTTTTTTGTTGAATAGTAAATATTCAAAGAGTGCTCTTTGCAGGAATGTTGTTTTTATTCATGCATTATAGTAAACTTGGGCCTAAGGCATTTAATTTATATATTTTAAATTTTTACTTATTCATTTCTTTTCAATTAAGACTGATATGACCCCTGTTTAGAAGCCCTTTTGGAAAAATCTCATGAATGCATGATCGATTGGAGCATTTGGCAGGAACACCTTTTGTATTTTCTGTGAAATGTGGGCTATAATTATAGCGAATTTTCCTTTCACTATGACAGCAACAGTCACTTCACCCCCACAAGGATACAGAACTGTTTGTGAGTTGAAGTAAAACAAGCCTTGAATGAAATAAATTCTGTTTTTTTATGGTATCTCACCACTTTCATTTTGCCAGTGTCGAGTAAAACTAGATCATCAGATTACCAGAAAGGTTTCAACAAGAAGGTTCTAAACCAAGGAAATATTTAAAATAGTAATTATAAATCTGATTTCTTCTGTCCTAAATTAAGAATATCTTCATAACATCCACCAGCACAGACTCACCACTGACCGGCTTGCTGTTATATATTGCCTTTCAAGTGTTTGCAATTTTCCCGCAGCAAAATTTTCTGGTTGTCCTTTGCGCAGATATTTTGGGGTACAGCTTACAATTTGTATTAAAATCTTAAATAGTAAAACCTAAGCTGTCAGATCATAAAGTCAAAATTTAAAATTTTTAATACCGTGAGTTGAATTTACTGCCTGTCTACTTAGCTTTGTATTGTTTAGGGGCTAGGCCTAAATGATCCTGGTCATACCACCAAAAATCAGTCAGTTGTACTCAAAAACACTCACACTTAACCTGCTACAACTTACGTTTTCTTGTAATGACCTGAATAAGAAAGTTATCTCAAAATATGGAAACAGCCAGTCACTTAATAGAGTATCTGAATTATTTCTCAAACACATTGCCATAAAATATTGAAGGAAATCTTTTATTCTGTTGGATTCATACTCTGGTCTGCTGTTTCCTGTCTGTGTCTACTGTCTCTATGGTCTGGTCTCTGGTCTTCCGTCCAACTATTGGTTGGATGTTCTTCGCTGCTTTTCAAATTGTGATATCTTGGATAGGTAGTTCTGATACTAATGAAGTGATTGCTTTACGATTGTTTCCATAAATGTGAGGCCTATTGATAATAAACCACAATAAAAATACAGTCATCTACCCTATGATCACGATGGCATTGGGTTTGGTCAACTTTGATTTGTGAATTCAAGGGTAGGTAGGTAAGTGTTCTACCTGCTGTTCCAAGTTACTTATCTGCTGCATCAATGAATTGAGTTCTTCACTGGATCTCATTTATGGATCTTGTCAAGATGTACCTAATACAACAAACAAACAGACATAAACAGAAGCCTCAGCATCTTTCAATTAGTAATGACCTGGAACTGTTTTAAGAGGCCTTTTGCCCATAGTAAGAGGGCCCATAATCCCATAATCCATGAGTTATCGTAACTGGTAACACTGATTGCAGATAATTGTTTATCTAAGTTGTTAGTAATTTACCAGCCTGGGCACAGCAAGCACCCGGTATGTGATGTCCTTGATTTTATTTTGTTATGCCAAGTTAACTGTGCAAGCCCCGACGTAAATGTCATTAGACTTAGAAAATCGATGCAACAAATGTTTACTTTACAATTCCCATTGAAAGAGGTACCTACCGCATGATTGCTCGCACAAACGACATTGAAAACCATTCATGTTTCCAGAGCACTCATCGCTAACGGCTTTCGCGTTTTTAAACACTGACGAGTTTTTATTTTTAGCGCAACCTTTGCATTGTGCTGTGCACGGCCGTTTATGGAGCCCCCTTTAACCCCAGCTCATTAAAGTTTCACCGCGCCAGTCGGCAAGGCTCCGTCCTATGCCCTTAAGCCTTGAATCTTGCGTGGAAGCAGAATGTGTATGGCATTTTATTGTCCCTTTTATTTAATTGTAGCTTGCAGGGGTCCAAAATTGTACGTCAGGGACTCTGACAAGAGTGAAGGGTTTGAGTTTATCCCTAAATACCTAAATGTTAAGTATTATAGAAGCACCAATTTCTACCTACATTGATCCCATTATTATTAATTTCTATGCCAGAAAACAGTAAGTTTGTTTTGTACAAAAAAACATTATTATTTATTAAGCATGTCTTTGATTGGCAAGGAAAAAAAATGAGAAAAATTAAAAACAATCAAATACTGTTGACGTCACGTTTCCTGATACTCAGTCTCAGCTCGGTTTAGGAAAATTGCTATTATTTCCGGCGCCCACATACCTACAACATAGTACTGCACTTCCTTTTTCATAACGTATACAGCGGTTAAAATGTGTCGTAGGCCAGTAAATCTATTTATTGTATATTTCTCCAACAAACTTTAATACTCACTATAAACAAACTAACAACTTTATGATTAGACATTGAATAATACCGTTTAGATACGCTTTTTTTGTCCTTTTATGTGCCAAATCATATCTATTGTATATGTATTGTCTGTCTTCTACAAAACATAATACCTACTTATGTACAGAATCAAAGCGTTCTGCCGGCTCTGACTAGGCGGATCGTTTCGTAAGAGTTTTTTGGCTCTGCTAACTTACGCCGACCCATTTACGCAAAGACAACGCGTACTGCGCAACCTTGCCTACCTGAAAACTAGATCGATGCTTGATTATTTATATTCAGGAATGTATTGCGGTCAAATTAGCGCAGAACAATAGATATGGAATAGAAAACTCATTTATTTTCTCATCATAATAAGAAGACTGACAATAATGTTTCGACACAGTGGTTTGAGTTGAGACTCGAGATCCGGTCCATAGAGCCGAAAGTTAGTCGAACCCACGACCACCCAGAATGCAGAATTTTTGTTTGAATGAACAAGTGTTTTTATTATTCAGATGGTGAGATAATCTTGGTGTAAGATGTCATATGAACATAATATTTTTTCCTGATAATAAGGGTGCTCAATTATCAAACAGCTCTAACGGCGCGGGTGTTATAGTCTTTAAGGGTAAGCTTTTAAGTTGAGCAACCCTCAAAAATATACTTGTCACTTTCTGTTCTATGGACAATTGACGAGACGCGTCTGTGAATCCGGACTGAGGCTCATAATACAAAGTGAAGTTAACATGCCCACAACCATATCATTTGGGTTCACGGACCTCGGCTTGAAGCGTTTCTGAGAAAGGGCAATTGGACATGCCTACTATGTTTGGGGAAAAGCGACCCGACACGTGCCGTTAACGTGAATCGGGATGAAACTCATGAATACGCTTCTTTCTTAACAGAATAACCCTTTTTGAGCATTTCATCATCACCTTTTAGCATGTTCTTAGTCCTTGTTAGCATGCTAATGAAAATGATTGTGTTATTAATGTAAAAAAACACTGTTAACCCTTAATAAGGCATGGCATAGTTAATTTTTTTATTGGTTTTCGACTTGGTCATCATCAGTGTCATCATCAGAGTCATCAAAGTTCAAATTCAGGTGGGAACTATTTTACCACTGGCCGATTAAGGGTTAAAAGAGCATTTATTTTACGCACATAATTGAAAAAAACTGAACATCCCATCCTTGTATTTTTTCTCGAATACCTACAAAACATTTAGCGAAGCACTTACGAAAGACAAGCTTTTTGTTTCCGAGAAGGTTTTAGGTAGGTACTTACTTACCTACCTGCGATTATGGACCTCTTCCCCGGTCGCTCCTGCGTTAAATGGGGCTTAGTCAGCAGGAATTTACTGCCCCAATGTCCATTCACTTTCCCCAATCGTACAATACCCAGAAATTTATTGAATTTTCCAAGCGTTTTGGTGATGTGTAGAAATACAACGTCACAGGGAAAGTTTGCGGTTTCTTTCGCAGGAAGTTTTCTGTGGCTGTCAAATTTCCCTGGTAGATTTTGATATTCACGTAAAAAATCATGTCTTCTTTTGGAAATTTTCAATTTGAATCAAATTAATATGTACTTTCTTTGGGTCATTCGTAAATTTAAGCTTTGGAAGTTACCTATGGTGATTTTTTTTCACTTGTCAAGTATATCCTAACTTGTCAAGTGTCAAATCCGTGTTAGTAAGTTACGGCGTAAGCTGATATCAGCATGCGTGCGTGCTTTTTAATTAATTCACAGACGACATGGCAGACTGTCACATGTAGAAATTAAATCCCTTGAATCCTTTATTTGATTACAAATAAGTAATAAAAAAACAGCGCAGATCAGTAAAATTCAAAGTCTTACTCTAATTGATATGTCAGTGATCTCACTATGTGCGTCATATTTTACCATGCATACGCATGATACCATAATATCACTGTTGATTTAGCTTTTGCTTTTCAAATGAAGCTTTATCACTACAAAGTATAAAATAAAGTTGCTTTCTCTGTCCCTATGTATGCTTGAATCTTTAAAACTACGCGACGAATTTTGATGCGGTCTGTTATTAATAGCCGAAGCGGGTCGCTAGTTTCTTTAAGCATAATGTTTTCAATGCACTACGCGTTAAAGGTTAAGTTTAACTTTTAAATGAGGTTTCCAATTTACTTGTGCCTAACTATACTCGGATTTCTAATTGTAGTCAGTGAAATAACATTTTCAGTGTGGCAGGTTTTCAGTCCCAAATAAATAGTGATGTGGTAAATCGAGTTTTTACAATTAAAAGTTAGTCGACATTACAGCCTGGCAAAAAAGTCGTAGTGAATGACCACGTCCCACTTCCATGTCATTATTGCCAACACACACTGGTCAGACTTTCGTTTTGAGACATAGAGGTATATCGGTAAACTGTATTTAGTAAATAGATTTTCAGTTTCAAAATGTTTTGTTTCTGTATTATATTATTTACAGGTAAGAATTTCGTTTATTAACAGGTCATACAACTGGAAAAGTTTGGGAGGATACAACAGTAGAATCTCCATACAAGTGTTTTCTAAAGGTTTGACTACAGGCCTAAAGGGCCCAACCAGCAAAGGACGACGCCTTATAATTTCATATATAGGCAGTGATGAAGGTTTTGTAGATTCCGGTTTACTTTTTTTTGAATCGAATAATAATGGTATGGACTATCATGAAGAGATGAATTCAGAATCGGAGTCGGAATCAATAGCAACCGTAACGAATAAAAACGTATATAATTACTTGTATTTTGCTGACTTTCAAGAAAGTCACTTTCACTTTGAACATTTTTTTTCCAGCTATGGTTATAAATTTTTAGTGAGAAGTTTTAATATGGAGGTAGGGCCCATATTTCTTAAATCGTATTATTTAATTCGTTTTGTACCTATTAAATATTTACAATTATTTAAAAAAGGCTTTGATACCTCATAAAATAAATCATGACTGAATGTCTAAGTCTAGTGATTGCCGAACGTCACAATTGTAGCGGGTCACCCTTTTTGTATCAGTCACTGTTGAAGTTGTCATTTGGCTGACTACAATTATTAATCGTACTATATTACCAGTGCCTAGGCACTGGGCAAATAGTTTTCAAATAGTGTATATGCATGCATAACCCTACAATGTCTGCCATTCTGGCATAATTGGATTAATTATGTCATAGCTGAACAAAGACGAAGCTGAAGATGTAATTAAATCAATCTATACACAAAGGAGATTATGAAACAAGTGATGAGTGAGTGACGGCGCAGTTATCGCAATAGTATTTTTATAAGATGACTTCTAGCGTTGATTTTGAATTTGGAAAACGCTGCCTCCACAGATTTTTGAAATTCATCTAATAGTCCCTGTTGAAAAGCAGATGCACCAGCCTAAAAAAGATATTACATAGATACAGCCCAAAGAAGATTACTGAAACGAACAGCAAAAGGTTAGCCCAGAAATGCACATTCTACTTACCTATATTATAAACGCGAAAGTTTGTATGTGTGGATGTGCTGTGTTGCTCTTTCACGTAAAAACTGATGGATGGATTTCAAGGAAACTTTACAATAATATAGCTTATGCATCTGAATAGCACAAAGCCTATTTACATTTTTTTTTTAACCTGAGTCCACGCGGACGAAGTCGCCGGCGGCCGCTAGTAAGTTAATAAAAAGGTTGCATTACTTTTTCATCTATTCCCTCGGCGTCACCACCTGTTAGGCGTCAAGCACACCTGCGCGACAGATGTGTCTAACCCCCATACAAACCGCTTCGGAAAGGACGTGCGGGTGTTTTTGCCCTTAAGTGAATTTCGCTTAGCATAAGCCATAAGTAATGGCTTTTATTACATTGAAAAGTCAGTCACCCTTAAGCTCCTTTGAATTCCAGTAAGCTGATTTATTTAATAAAATTCAAAGCGAGAGCCCCGCTAAATGAAAAAAACATAGGCACGAGCCAATGGCAGGCTTCCCTAACATTGTACACTAGACATTTTTTTTTAAATAAATAGATCTTCGACAAATAATTTCATTTGAAGAGCCTGTGTTACTATCTCCGTACTTGTGAAGTGTATGAAAGTTACCTTGAAGATATAGGTCGATCTTTTTTTCTCAATTTGGTTCTTCATTAATAACCTCAATTATACTCAGAACGCCTGTTTACAAAAATGTATAATGAGGAGTAAAAACCCATATTTATTTGTGAATTCCAAGAAACGACCTTGGTAGTAGGTAGAAGCGCAAAACCTACTGATCAGCTAACTGGGATTTACCTTTTTTAAAAGCCTACTTAAGTTAGTCACGCCTCCCTATAACAAAATAATTAAATTAGTGATTTGAAATTGATCAGTCTCTAATATGTTAGAGAACGGGAAATCGAGACTGAATAGGTATTCACGGTCTACCTATTCTCACTCTGTTATAAAGTTAGGGACTTTTTTATGGAATGGTTTGTGAATGATAAAAAAAAATCAGGAACTCGAATCTGCTTTAACAACAATTATGGAAAGACAACTAAGTACATAGTTGATTAGTTGACAACCCTACTACAAAT
Source organism: Udea ferrugalis (assembly GCA_950022985.1). Classification (NCBI taxonomy): domain Eukaryota; kingdom Metazoa; phylum Arthropoda; class Insecta; order Lepidoptera; family Crambidae; genus Udea; species Udea ferrugalis. The sequence goes on from OX465533.1 coordinate 9,339,898, forward strand.
TGGATTTCATTTAGTCTGTATCTTCATCCTAACTATTGTCTAAAGATATCTCCGAGCCGAGAAACGTTGGAATTTTCGGAAGGTCGTCTCCAACGCTTGCGACTTGCGTACGCGCCAGTGTTGCGGTTCGGTGACCGCATCGCACCGCTGGCCTCATTCGGCAATACGTCATTTGCCAACCGAACTTACCTCCAACTCCGTATATGTGTAGGTACCTACTGGTGCCAACATGTGACAGGTGTAAGCAAACGTGTAATATTTGGAATTCCCTAACTGCTACTTAAATTGAAACGCGGACAATAACAGTCCGAATAGTCCACAAGTTCAAGGTTCATCGTGCTGTCAAGTGTATCTTAGTATCTTCGAAGGATTTAATCAGAAATAAATCATCCGGAGAAGAACTCGAGTTAGAGACATAGCAAACAGAATTAAAAATCTGAAGTGGGCTGGTCCGTCGAAGGAGTAGACAAACCCTCGGGAGAAAGCAGTCGGCAAACGCAAGACCGTTGACCTGCAAAAGGGGTGGCATCGGACTGGAAAGCTTATAACCGGGGGTATAATGATGACGCTCTTTAGGGTTTCTATAACGTACTTATATGTTACTGAATTAAATATGAAGCCAAGCACAGATCAAACATTAACGTTAGTCACCGAACATAAATGTATGTCCTGGGTGGACAACGAACCCATGTCAGCCGCCCGTATAGTCCATAGGCACTCGAGAGGGCAGTTCAACTTTGAGTGACGTAACAGAAAAGGCGGGTGGTCACATAAATCTTTCCAACGGTCGGGTCAGGCCCAGACATGAGTGTACCGTTCTGACTGACGCCATGCGGATGCGATGTTGATTCAGAGTTAATTTCCGCCTGCCGTAAAAAGTGACCGTTGACTGGCACTGCCGATGCTCGTTGGACGATTACAGTTCAGTTTAATTTCGTGAAAAAATTGGGTGAACGTTAAACAGATTTGAATTTCGTATTGTGTAGGCCAAATTAGAACTTGACATTCAATTTCCGAAAAATGTAGAAAATTTAACAACTTATCTCCTTTGTACATATTTTTGTGTACTGAGAGTTTAAAACGTGTTTTAAATCAAGTATTAAACTCACCTTCCTTAATTCATTTCCATTCTCAGCTCAAACCAATTAAATTGAGAACAGGAGAATATTTTATTAAAAGAATCTATCAAAACATCATTCGTATCAAAGGGCCTCTAAACAGTCGTTAAATCATGTCAGGGACGCACTTTTTTCTGCTCTCGAAGTTGACTTCCTCACCCCACCAGATGAAAAGCGATATGAGGTGGACAAGTACAGCAGTACAGTTACTTCTGACCTGGGAAATCTCATCGAATCTCGAAATGCCATACACACTGACAACGGAACGTGTTTAAATATTGTTTCTATAATATAATGTTTTGGTTTGCACTTAGACGAAGTAGCAAACATTAGTGAGTATTCTCTCTAAATCTGAAGCAATTATTGACACAGGAAAGACAAAATGTCTTAATGTATTTTAGGAACATAATTATTTCGTCTGTGTAACTCAAAAGAGCTCTTAACTACTTTTTAAATACTCAGTCCCGAGTTATCGTGAAAAAACGTAATTAGTAAGTAATTGCCACTCCTACACAGCTGAATCACGGTTTTTAAAGGTCCTAAATATACCTCATTTTATTTTGGGATTTTACATTGCGTGGCCGGTGGTTTTCCTAATGCATTACTGTCTGTTTAATTAGTTTCCTGTACTTGTACGAGTATATTGGTGAATTTAATAATACAATAACAAACCTAAGTAAAGAACTTTAAATAATATTTAAGTTAAAGTTTACATCTCAGAATATCTCTATGGACGTGTTATTCGAATCACTAACCGAGCTGATAATGATAATCATTGCCCAACAGAAAGTAAATTAATCAGGAATTAACCAACAAGGCGAATTCAAAAATAATATCTAGAATTAAAGATAATCCTGAGATAAATCTGAAGTGACCAGTAATACACAAGCTGCTAAGTAATTAACATACAATTGGTTAGAAGGAGCAAATGAAGATTAGAAAGCCACAAATCGAGTAGCGAGCGACTGTTCAATCAAAAGGATCTGTGTCCAACAAAAGGCGAAGGCCTCTGCCACACTACGCGGAAAGCCGTCCACGCGGATCGTCTGTTGATACGTTTTTTTTTGTATGACTTCGCCCAGATTGCGCGAAGTGTGCCAAAACAAAACAAACAACAGTGAGAATAGGTCCCAATACTGGGCACAGGGCAAACCTCAACTATAAGGGTTATATTAGAGAAGTGTAAGGTGAGTGATGGATGATCCTTACTGTTACTAATGTGTAACCAAGCAGTCTTAACTTAGGGCTTTCTACCAAGCTTGAAACTGATGTCTACCGGCGTCTTTCAGCTAGGACCAAATGATTGATATGCCTTCCGAAGCACTGAGGAACCTGAAAACTAAATCATTCATTTTCGGTCAAAGTCACCCATTGAATAACCTGACTTGTCGCGCGTACACTAACATCGGTTATCTCTGCCGGTTTTCTGTCGTCACCTAAGACACCTTACAGTATGGGATGGGACAGGCTGTGCGGTAATTTACTTACAACAAAATGTGTCCACAGATCGTTGGCAAAGCGACGGACTTCCCGCATAGTGTGGTTCAGGCCTAAGAACTAGCGGGAAAGGCCAGTGCTGATAGAGGTAGAAAGTGTCTATGGGAGCCTAGCCCGAGATCGTGACCGTGCGAATGGTGAAAGTGCACTGAGGGACTAAATATCTTACGTCATAATAATATCTTATTGTTATGTCGTTCATTACGAGTATTACTGCATTGGGAGCACGCTTCACGCTCGGATTAGTTCCCACTTTTCAGATATGACGTGCCATTATATGATCTGATGGTATTTTTACTCGCCTAGTATTGTCTAAAGCTGTTGTTCATTGTTGCGACTTGCCATAATAGGAATAAATGCATTTGTATGAACGTGTGCACATTTGTAGGGTTTGGTTCGATTGCGCCATGGTATGGCTTTGAGTTCAAACTCGTCACGATGCATCGAATGAGCACATGGCCTAACGATGTTTGCGGAGTGGGGCCTTGTTTTAGCGTTATTACTAAATTATATTCTGTCGTTTATTTTGTAGTGTCAATCGGCGGGTTGCAAAATATTGAATTCAGATTTGATCTTTATTTATAGACATACATTGTCGTCATTGGTTGAGGATCACGACTTCATGATCGCTCCAATTTTCGCTCGTATTGCATAAATGTCTCATAATTAATTTACGGCGTGTTCTTCTAAATTTCGCTTCATAAGGCCTAATTATGAAGATGTTAGCAGTTAGCACTCATGTTACTTTCATAAAATAAAGCCTGGTTATTGAGCTCAATACTGTTATTTTCTGCCATGAATCCATGACGCATGTTTTATGAGAATTAGCAAGGTTTGTCATTGTGTGCTCTCAGAAACGTTTACGATAAAATTTCGCACGTCTAGTCAATGCCCTTTCCGAGTGCGTTATTCACGTCGTGTAAGGTTCCTCGCACGCTTCCGGTGTTCCCACATTCCCACATTTGGCGAGTAGTGTGTGACGCGCCGGATGCAACGTGGTTTTCGTCGTAACGTGTTTCGTCGCCGGTAAGGGATTGCGATCCCGAAGTGCATGCAATCCCGGGAGATTGATATGCGGGATTGTCCAATGAACCCACATCAGGATCCCACACCCATGTGGTAATTGAATTGAAACGAAACGCAACAAAAACTACTTTTATTAGGTCATCATAACAGTAGAATGCCACTTTTACAATTTGTTTTCTAACAAATATCAATAAGGAGGAGTATTATAAGTAGTACTTTAGTAGTAGTAAGATACATGCTTATTCTTCTAATATTATAAATGCGAAAGTTTATATGTGTGGATGTGCAGTGTTGCTCTTTCACGTAACAACTACTGAATGGATTTTAATCAAACTTTACAATAACGTTGTTTATTCATCTGAATAGCACGTAGGCTAAAATTTATAAAAAAATACGATATGATTTTTTTTACTTTAGTCCACGTGGACAAAGTCGCGGGTGGCCGCTAGTTTCAACAATAAAGCACATTTTGATTCCAATACCCTGACTTACACGAAGGTTTTCTCGTAATTTTCATAAACTTGCGGGATACGCGTTTGGAGGGGCGGGATTCTGCAATGAATTTTCCGGGATTACAATACAATCCCTATTGCAGTCGCATGTGTTCGAGCGATCACCCCCGTGATGGTGAGTCGACTTGTAGTATTCGCAGAAACACACGCCCACTTGTAGTAAATAAATATTTTCCTTATTCATAGCGAACTACGCACTACTAGTGTACTGTTGATCAATTTACTAGGTATTCAACGTGGAATCAAACTCCTAAAAACGCTGTTTTTTTAATACTTACATATTTGTTCTTGTATCGATATTTTTGAATATCTACGTACTTTACCAGCGTTTGCCATGTCAGGGAAAGTTAAAAATTGCAACTAGGTCATAGATATTTTACGTTTGCATACTTAGGTAGTATATTTCTTATCACTACTTGGGAAAGTAAATAAAGAGACAACGAGTGAAATAGCTTTTGTTATTCTGTGAAACAGTTAAACGAAACTAATTGTAAATTACTACATGATGTAAAAAGGTGTTTTTTACTAAATTACACGGCGTAATCTGAAACTAAATCAAACAGATTGGTTTGAAGGTAGACAAAGGTGAGACTAGCGGAAGTGCGGCGTGGAATGGCGCCCAAACATGCAAATCAGCTAATAGTTGCTCTCACGGAACCACTGATACCATTACTGCCTAACTAGTAGAACCATCAATAACAAAGGTATTTAAAGCTTATTTTGCAAAGATAAACTGTTTGAACTTGCGAGATAGAATCTGAAATTTGATTCTGAGTTTTTTTTTTGTTACTTATATTTTTTCACATTTTTTTGACCACTAGCAACATCTGTTAAAAAAGTACATTTTGGTAACTATGATCCGAATCCGGTCAGATGGTAATCAACCCTACGTGCAGTCGGCGGCTGTAGCTTCAATTGCAGTCAGAAGAGCTACCAAAACATACCATGAAAGTGCCGGAATACCGGTCACATAAAATGTTAAGTTGTTATTGATACAATAAAAAAATGTTTACGCTACCATATTCCATTTGTTTTGGTTTACTGTGCAAATACGTCATTTGCTATTTTTCTTGGCGTCCAATCAGTTATTTTTACTGCAAACTTGCGTCGTATCAGGAAAACCAATATTCTGACGCCGAACTTATGTTTACAGACGTAGTTGTTAGTGATGTAATTACTTTTCTATTTTTGTAACAAGTTCTTTTATGTTTATTTTCGGAGACAGGTCCTGAGACAAGACCGTTCAGTGAATCAGACCGGTACGACTTCGTTAGAGTGCTATTATTGTTTTCATTGTTTTCTTCAGACCCTTATACTACTAAGCACCAGTACATTTTCATTTAGCTGTAGTCTTAATTTTGTAATGAGAGCTATTTAAAGCAGGTGTTCTTGCTAATTCTACGCTAACAAGTTCTTAAAAACTATGAAAATCAGTAGTTACTGTCGTAAAATTCAGAACAACATATCTAATACCTACAAAATTCGTGAAAAGCTACGTTAGGTATATGGAAGCTTTTAAACGAATACCTGCCCTTAATACCCATTGTATTCAATGTCACGTCTCTCAAAAGATTGAGTTCGGGTCAACAGAATCCAGTAATTGTCAGTCCTTGGTCCATAACGCTTGGGGGGGACGAGGAAGGGGGGCTCGGGGGGCTTTGACCCCGTGGCCGTAATCACGGCCGCTCAGGCACCGTCTGTATCCCACATCGTATAAACTGTTCTTTTATTCATGCACACGCGGTCGCCTCGGGTTTTAAACCCCTATCATTTAATGGAAATGCGACAGAGGTAATTTTAAGTGTCCACTACAAAAGCGAGAGTCGGTGGCGTAGATACAGTGCCCTAGTTCGTAGACGGGGAGCGATAAGTTATCGGTATACGATCGATAATACGCTAAGGTTATGAGCGCGATGTAGAGCGTTTGCAAAATGTCAGGATGCTACTTCTTGCAAGTAGGCTAGTAACACTGCCCTTATTACGATGATTAAATACTTTTGCTGGTTCATCTGTCGTTCGTATCAGTTTGTGAGCTAAACCCACTGGTCAATGTCTCTCATTTTCCCTAATGAATGGAGCGAGATAGCCAACTTTCGTTGAAAGGTGTCACATGTAGAATCCCCAAAGGTATTGTTCTAAAGCTAAAACTGCCATCACGACGAAAATAGCAAAAACCAAAAAAAAAAGAATCCCATACTAAAACTTAAGTCGTCGCTTTTATTTAGGTAATATGTAGGTACTTAAGACAAAAGAAGGAAAATGAAATTAATAACCTTTGACACCACCGAAGACCTAAAAATACATTTTACAAAAATGCCATTCTTTAACGAAAACTTTGAACAGGCTAACATCTAATTTAAATACCAATATTTCGTAAAAAAAAACCTTTTTACTTTTTCCGTCAACGTTAATTCCCGGAAAACTTGTAAAATGTATCTTGTTAATGGAAATGTGCCCTGAGGCCCGTCCGATGGGCCGAGCAGCGGTTGACAACGAGAACGGCTGACATTTTGAATGATTGCATCTGGTCAGGAGATACTGGTTTATTTTTACAATTAAGGATTCCGTAACAAGATAGCGAGAACCTTATGGAACTAAGTTTGTGCTGTGTATGACTGAAGACGAATAGTTGTCCTAGGCGGAAATTGAACCTGTGACCTTCGGCGCTGTAGTTATCTATCCGCTGCGCCTACGGGCCAGTCAATTAGTTTATACGGCGTAGTGTGAGTGCATCGGCCGGCCGGGACTAGCAACCGGTTCCCTCCGGTGATAATTTGACCACTAATCTGACCCACAGCTGTCGGAGACCAGTTTTCGGCTCCAACCCATCCGTGCTATGATATCAATAAAATCACGTAGCGGAAGTTGTAGCCATTGTGGGTGGTGTTGCTTCAAGCTTGAATGAAATTCAGACGGCACTAAAAGCTGAGGTACTCATAGGATCTTATTATAACAAGGTTAACTATATACGAGTATAAATAAATAAATGTAATCGGAAATCATTGTCCCCAAACTAAGCGAAGTTTGTAGGTACTAAGGGTAAGTTGCACCATAGTAGAAGTTAAAGTTAAAGTTAAATTTTTTGTTAAATTTGACAATTCGACGTCAATTTTGGTCGTCAAATTGTCAAATTTGACCATAACTTTAACTTTAACTTCTACTATGGTGCAACTAACCCTAAGAGAATGGGTACTAGACAGTGGTTTTTGTAAATTCGAATTCGCGTCCTCTGGTGTAACAGCTATTTAATAATCTTCGTAAACAAATATAAAATTATGTTATTATTCTTTTTTAGCATTTTCCATGCAGCATCTTAACTAAAGATCCGAAAACCAGAAAAAGACATTCGGTCTTGGCTTCAAAAATAAACAATACTCTCGTGTCACAGTGTCCGTTGCCAAACTCCTTGAAACGTAACGAAACGGTTTGACCGATTTTGATGAAATAAAATTTCAGTAAAATCGGTGGGTTTTTTTGTAAGTTTGATAAGTCTCAGAATAGGCCGTAATCGATTATTTATACCTTAACTTTTGTTCCTTTAAACTAAATTCCTCGCGGACAATGTCGCGGGCAGCCGCTGTGTCTATCTAATTTCCTTACCATTCATTATACCAAATCAGTAGCCAAGATTAACTTACTAACTGTGAAAGGTACAAAAGACACATAATGCGCTAACTACTAGACTATGTACTTCGATTGGTGAGGGTCCTAAAGTATGTCTTGAGTTCTTGACCTTTCGATACAAGAGCTTGCCACCTATCTCGATCGTCTGGACTACATACTTGTTAAGAAATCAAAATTAAAGGTATTTTATAGCTAGGTAGGTATTTCGAATGTAGGTTGCGGGAAACAGTTCCTTCGTTATAGCTTGTTCTTGTAGGTTCATGTAAATAAAGGTAATAGTAAGACAGATATCAATTTCTAATTCTCACTTACAACTCTTACAAGGAAAACTTTCCCATCGTCTGTTTAGGCAATAATTTTCCTGCTTTAATAAACGGAATTGATAAAAATTTACTAAAAGCTAGCATTGGGTTTCATTAATTGTTTTTTTAATATTGCGATTATTTTAAAGTAGGTACTACCTAGTTGTCTCTTGTGATTATTTTTCCATGTGCTTTGTACGACTGTCATAATAAATTAATATGAATAATATTGGTATGAACAAATAACCTATAAATTCTTGAAGACGTGAACATATGAAACGCTTATTTGAATACCTAGTTCCAATTGGTTTTCATATTAGAATACAATCGACAGCCAAATTAACGTGGTTTTCAATTGTTTCAGTGCTGCGGACAGTGCGGACTCACCAATACTGGAGGAAGCTGGCGAAAGCGGCTCGGAACAGAAACCCAAACCCCTCGTCAAATATGGAGAACTTGTCATTCTCGGGTAAGGCATACTAGCATTTAAGCTTGTATATGTTACTGTAAAACCCCGAACTACGGTAAATCCTAAGATTTACCAACCCTTATTGGTAAAATGGCGAACAATTACGTGATTCGAACTTTTACCACCATTCACTTGGTAAATCTTAGGATTTACATCAAAGGCATGGTAAATGTTGAAAAAACATGGCGGCCCGGCCCGCGTCTCATTAAAGGAGCCCTTATGTTTCAATGTAGATAATTTCATTATTAAAAAAAAAGAAAATAATTTTAATTCAAGGAGAAGCGTTTCTGTAAGCGTTCTGCGATTTGTAACCTCAAACGCCGCCTCAGACGAGCGGGTGTGGCGGCGGACGCCGCAAATGACAAGGCGAGTTAAATAGCAAGTTTCGCAAAAAACATTTAGAATAACAAAGTAATTCTGATGAATGACGCGCCGACCACGTTACTAAGTACCATGTTTTTTCAACATTCACCATGCCTTTGATGTAAATCCTAAGATTTACCAAGTAAATGGTGGTAAAAGTTCGAATCACGTAATTGTTCGCCATTTTACCAATAAGGGTTGGTAAATCTTAGGTTTTACCGGTAAATCTTAGGATTTACCGTAGTTCGGGCTTTTACAGTAACATATACACATAACAAATGTCGAACGAATAGCGACAACATTATGTTTTCTCGTGCCAAATGACGAAGCGCACGAGATTACGCGTGAGAAGATTTTGCCGCGGTGCACATCTTAGAGTGAGACCTCATTGGCGCCTTGCGTTGCTTGTTTCGTTGAAACATTAAAATTTGTGCGACGAACTATCGCATACATAATGTAGCGCGTCAATTAATTATTGTAAAATGCAGCGCAACGTCTTCAGTCACACCCAACTGCTATGCACCACAGACCTCACCTTAAATGCCCGGAAGTGCCATACCTTCTACAAGACTCGGTACAAGTAACATTACCTCACTCATCAAGTAAATAGCGTCAAAATAATATTTTAATCAAAACAAAACAATAGCTCTGTTGGATGACCCCAACTACACACGTGTAACATAATAGGAAAGCGAGAATATGACCATTCAAATTGTAATTCAATATTGTACCAGCCAAGAAAACCGTAAATAGGCAGAAATTAAGGTGTGGCATTTTGGGCACATTCATTGATTTATTTTACACAAAAATTAACTTTTTGTTATTATGTTAGTTACAGTTAGCAACGAAAGTCTTAGTAGCTAATTAGTAACTTCCTGCCAAACAAGGTTAATGGGACAAGGTAAATATATACTTTCTGGAATGTCCATTGCTTTTGTTGCTGACTGTACCTATACCCAAATTTATTAAAATTTACACATGAGAATATTAACAATATTTATTTTGTTGATCACTCACATCTCATTCATCAATATCACAGTAAAAATAATCGATGGATTGTACAAAGCATTGTAGTACTAACCGCAAATAATCGGGTTGGTAGCAACTCGTCTAAAAACGCAACTGGTCTAAGTAGCAACTGGTCTAAAATGAAACTCGTCTAAAGAGCAACTGGTCTAAAATGCAACCCGTCTAAGTAGCAACTGGTCTAAAATGCCACTCGTCTAAGGAGCAACTGGTCTAAAATGCAAATGGTCTAAGTAGCAACTTGTCTAATCCACTTTATCTTGAACTATTGTAAAATTTTTCGGCAATTAAAAAAAGGACAAATTTGCGTCCAAAACCAAAACTATTTTTTAGTTTTTTTTTTAGTTATTCTGGAAACTATATTTTAAACATAAATAAGAAAAAATAAATAGTTATAAAATAGCTTTTTTGGAAACTATTTTAAACTTAACTATTTTAAGAATAGTTTCGGTAAGTTTTGGTAAAATAATATTTTCAGTTGCTTTTGGTGAATCAGACCGGAATGAAATTTTAATAATAATGATTTGTTAGATAATTTTCACACATAGTAGCAACTATCTATTAAAGATTTAGCGAAAAAAAATAATGCAATCATTAAAAAAACGCTCAAGTATGAGAAATTGTGAAAATTCACAACTATGAGTATTTTAGCAAAATGGACAAACGAGTCTTAGCCCAATTTTGGCAAAAACTAAAACTGCATACTTAGTTTTTATTTACTTTTTATCCTGTATTTTTAGATATAGAACACACTTAAATTAAAATAAAAACTCAGCTTGTCTTTTGACATATGATTTTTACATACACATACACACAAACAACATTGTAAAATCGAGTGTTTATTAGTATTTATATTAACAAAAAGAGGAAGATACGTTACGTTCATACTACGGGAATTCGAAAACTGGCACATGACATTGACGTGCACGCGAACAAGTCGCTGTCATATTGAATTGAAAACAGGTCCGTTGGACCTGTTTTTTGTGTGGCCGACTTTGGTGCGCGGATGCCGTATCCTCATCTTTTTTATATTAATGAAGTTATACGGTACAATAACTTCTATCCTACATAGTTTAGGAGGCTGTTTTTTTTAATATGCTATATGGTTACTTTAGATAACCCATTTTAACACATTTCGTTGCTGGCGATTCTGGGTCTTTTGTCTATGAAATTTTTATCATGTCCTCTGTATTCAAAAAAACTGCTTACCAAAAGTGACCACACAAAAAAAGGTCCGATGGACCTGCTTTCATGCCAATGTGCGACATTGTTAAAAATCCGGAAAAAATACTATTTCTTAATTTTGCGATCATGAAAAGTCGCTTCTATTTGTGAAAATTATATAAAAAATCCTTATTATAAAATTTCATTCCGGTCTGATTCCAAAAGCAACTGAAAATATTATTTTTATTATGTTCAATTATGTTTAAAATAGTTTTGGTTTTAGACGCAAATTTATCCTTTTTTTAAATGCCGAAAAATTTTACAATAGTTCAAGATACAGTGGATTAGACCAGTTGCTACTTAGACCATTTGCATTTTAGACCAGTTGCTCCTTAGACGAGTGGCATTTTAGACCAGTTGCTACTTAGACGGGTTGCATTTTAGACCAGTTGCTCTTTAGACGAGTTGCATTTTAGACCAGTTGCTACTTAGACCAGTTGCGTTTTTAGACGAGTTGCTACCAACCCAAATAATCCTTTGTTTCGAGAGACAAAGACAATTAACGCGATGAGAAATCCAATTATATCTTATTATAATTAATCAGTTTAATGAGCCTATTGAGTTTAGGCACCATAAGAACCTTGAATTTACCTCAATTTGAAATTAATATTAAATACTTGTATTTTACGAATACGCTCCATAGCTATTGAACCGACATCAAACATCTTTCAAGTTGGGTGTTGCGTGTTGTTGTGTTTTTTCTCACTTCATACTAACAACTTCATTAATATAATCGAATACCTCATCCGAAAAAGGATGCCAGGTACGTGATCGAAATATGATAAACGGTCACGTATTATTTATACTATACCTAATTGATTTTAGCTGGATCGGAGTTCTGATTATCCACTTACTGAAATAGCTTGCTAAACTGACGATTTGTGATTCTCTTGGAAATTGGGACCACAGGGGACAATAAACATTTAGGTATACAGCAGTAAGTCAAGGTTTTCGATGGCATCGCCATAATCCTTAGCAGTGGGGAATAAGATAACATAAAATATACTTCATTTCACAAAACAGTTACAGATACATAACGAGAAATTTAATAAATGAGTAGGTAGGATATTTCAGATACTTCTGTCTAAAAGTATTTTAGTAAACAAAATAACATAACTTGAGCCTACTATTTTAAACCCAAATTAAAAGTCGCCACGCTGACTATTGTCGTTGACAAAGGAACATTCAGGAGTCCGCACTTCGCATTTGTGATGAGTTATTCAAATTATGGGTATATTCAGGGAATTTTTCAAAATCCGATTCCACGACATTAATTTTCTGCTTACTCTTTAATCAAACCCCTTGGGCGGCAACGTGGACGCCGGCGTCCACACATCCATACACGTGACCTATATTTGAATTGCAGTGAGGAATAACTTGAAAGACGTAAATACTGGTTTTTCAAGTTATTCATCACTGAAATTCAACTCGATTACATCGTTTTTATCTCCAAATAATGAAAAGTCATTACCGCTCGATTACGAGACTAATAATGGACAAGATACGAACAAATAGTGGCACTTACAAGTGAAGTGTCATAATTAGTGTTACGATATGTTGCAACAGATTTCTGTAATCATCTTCGAAGATGTGTCAATGGTTGTTCCAAGTAATTATTAGTCAATTCCATTCTTTGTCCCATTGACTAATATAAAATGTATTGTACTAAAAATAACAAGTTGATGTACTGATACTTTAATTATATTCTAGTTAGGTATGATAGACATGTGGTAAACATATCTCCACAACATGTCTATCATACCTGCATATTAAAACCTACTTGCATTGTATTGTTGGTTATACCAATTCAAAAGTATTTTTATTAGTATATTTTACAACAAAAATGTAATATCAACCTTCTTATAAACAGTCAGCAATAAAACTCATCAAACACTAAAATTACTGATCCACAATTTTCGTCGCTGACCATACATCGTATGTTACTTCCGGTTATCATCACTACCAAGTACTTACAAGTAAACCTAGCGAAAGAAGTAACATTCACATAACAAAACATTTAAAATTAACAAATGCACTTGAAACTCCACGTTGAGGAAGTGACGTCATCGCCATTCTAACTAAATGCAAATCAGTATTGCGCAGGCGTGCTAATCTCGCGTGTTAGCCTAACCTTGATCCCGAGCAATGACATAAGTGAACTAGATAGCCCCGAAACAGATAAGACCACTTCAAAGGATGTTCCTGCAAAATGTAACGAACAAGACTTACCCCCTCATTCATAAAAACTCAAACAGCTACCTAACAACATTTTAACTTTTGTATCCTTTTGTCACTTTCATTCTTGTTACTGCCGCCATTTGCGAGTAAGTGACAAAACACGTCAATTGCTTTAACTATGTTTTAGCGTTGCGTTCGTTTTATGAATAAGGGGGTTAGACTACTAACGGTCCCCAAGAAACACGTTTTTTGGGGTCAAGCGTACAGTCAGCATATTTTCATCTTCATCATTTCCATGAAAAAGTCAACAAAGTTAATAATACATAGTTTGAAAGTGTTAATATAATTTTGACAGTACAGTCAGTCAACTGCAGCTAGGGAGCACAGTATGCTACAAGTCCAGCGTAACATAGCACTTTGAGAACGTCATCATTACATTGATAGAGCTATCCAAACTGTGAAAGTGCACACACTTGACGCATACACTTGACATGTGGCTTGTGACAAATTGGACATCGGTTAAAATTATGCTGGCATCGGCATCGTCCTCCAGTGAATACGGGATCTTAATGTAAAACGTAACTAAAAAGACGTTACACACAACTATAAATAGTTAAAATACTACACTGAGTTAGTTAAATCCAATACACACGAAATCGTAAATCAAATCAAATAATATAACATTGCGTTCCTCGTGCACTAAGTACGGGCGTTAGAAGTGGATGACTCGTACTTCCCCGATCCATTTAGCATCAATACAATAATATAATCAATCATCGCAGTGAAGCACTCTTGAGTGAATGAACTCCACCTAATTGGAAAGGCCGATTTGGATGCGTTGAGTGTGGAAGCGTCTTTATAAGTACTTGCTGAGCCGACATCCGACGGACTGTCAAAAAAGTTACTGCGATGAAGGAAATTGTATGGTATTTTATTTTGATTAGGTTATTGAAGTTTTAGTAGGAATCCGTTAGTTTTTTTTCACCTTCCTCATGGAAGTTAATTTTATGGAACTCTACTTTTTGAAAAGAAAGCATAACGATTATGCAAGTGCACTCTACCTGGCGAATAAAGCCTATGCAAATAGTTTTAAATGTTCAAGCACTTTCAATTTGCTTTCCATCACGTAGTCGTACTATAAATACACGAGATAGTCCACACTATCTGCGATGAATTAGTACCGATAGTGCTAGCTAACAATAAAACACTACACATGCATCAAGACTATGTTTTATGGCCGGACATTTCCTCGTTTAGTTGGCGATTGTCTCTTTAGAAAATGGCAGCTTTCACTCGCTAACAACAATCATAAGATAAGACTGATGACCCGTTCTCTCTGATCTTCTATTAAAGCATTCCTTTCGATTACAGACTTTAATAAACGTCACCAACCCGTTTCATTCCCCCTTTGTTTCAACAAGGAGGGATCTTTTATTAATTTTTGGTTACAACTGACACATTCCGCTTATAAGGCAAACAAAGGGATATGTCATTTACAGGGGTGTTGTTTATACAATACTAGCGACCCGCAGCCGCTTCGCACGGGTGCAATATTATGTTATTATACATATAAACCTTTCTCTTGAATCACTCTATCTATTAAAAACCGCATCAAAATCCATTGCGTAGTTTCAAAGATTTAAGCATACAAAGGGACATAGGGACAGAGAAAGCGACTTTGTTTTATACTATGTAGTGATAATGTTTCCCAAATCTATCGTGTATGTACAGTGTTTAACGTACAAGAATGTTATGTTCAGTAGTCCGAAACAATTATAAATTCGAAAGTGTAGTGAAATTTCAGGCCAATTTGAGGCCAGTTTTCCATCGATTAACATCTCGAGCTCCTGTTCGAATAGTCGAGGTTGAGGTGAGCCAGCAGGGTCAAGTTCACTTGGGGCAAATCTTTCTAGCGTTTCGTGCTCTGTCAGTTCGGAAATAACTGGGGTTACAGAGTTTCGGAGGGGGAATCTTCAAGGCATAGTTTTTGAATTTAAATACGTATCTTTCGATGACAGGATCTGAATTATGGTTATGTAGCGGAGCAACTACTCGCCTATAGTTTATATCACTTCCTTAAAAAAAAGGGAAATTAGGTAACACATCATAACGGAGTCGTCGTCGTCTAAAGTCGTCGTTCTTTATGGTTTGCTTCCACAACGCTGTGTCGCCATCAGCGGAAGTGTTGCACGGACGTGGTCAACAGCTGTTTCTGCAATACATTTATCTTCTGTCGGCAATGATATCATAGTAAAAAAGACGTAGATAGGTTCTAGTGCTATAAAAAGTAGCACCCCAAATCAGAACTGTTAGTGCACCTGAGCAAAGCATTGTCATTGACAGTGTCGACTGTTTGAGACGACACTGCGCAACTTGTATCTGTCTCGCTTACGCTCTAGTAAATAATCATACATCATGTCTAGTGGTCAATTTTCACCTTCGCATCAGTACTGACATAACCTATCTACCGCTTTTTTATTTTAATATAAATTCTGTCGGTATGATCTGAAGTACGATCTTACTTTGAATTCAACTCTTCTTCCAGTCCCCAATTTGTTTAGGGCTATTTTGTCACTTCCTGTGCTTTGATTACAATGTCTATTTATGCCAATTTTGACTACCTCGCTGTTGTACTGTGTTGAATGTTCCCAGCCCGTAATATGCTTTTGCATTCGAATCACGCAATGATTGTCATCACTACCAGCAAGCTCACTGCTGACTTGGGGCATGCCTATGCAAGTATAAGTGTGTTTACTACTCTCGAAGTGTGAACTACTCTTGAGTGGATGTCCTGGCGACGTGACGTCACCTCGACGTCTGTGTATTATTAAACTCCACGCGCATCGCTTATCGTGCAACTGCATGTCTTCTCTGGAATCTCTTAAGGTCGTAGCTCATACCGGCACCGCAACTGCACTGCTCCGACCAACCAACCAACTTACCATTCAAAATCTTAAGTTGCGAGCTGCGAGTTGAGTGTTATATTAGCGGCAAGCGCGCTAATAGCTCCCGTTGGCTTTCTCATATGATGAAAATTGCAAAATATATTGTACCACTAACAACTTAATGTACAAAGGTTTTTGTCGGGTCGGACACGTGCAGTTGCCGTGTTGGCAAAGTGTGGTATGAGCTTTATTCGTCTCCTATTCACGATCTGAAACATAAAACACAAATTTTTTTGCTATACCTAAAAAAACAAGTCTCTTTTAGTGTTCTTTCAGAGAAAATGCTACGGTTAAGTAACTAGTTCGTATTTGCAAGTTTGCTAATACATGGCGCAGGCATAATCCCCTAGACACTGGACTGAGTAATTGCAAAACTGCGTTCCCACCTAGAGTTCTAGCCATATACTATTGCTAAATTTTATTGCATTCAATACATGCACGTGTCGAGTATTCAAATATATTAGCTAGAGAGGCACAACGCTGTTGGCATAAGTTGAGCACACAACTACTACAAACTCACATACTACACGCGCGAACAGTACCAAGTCCATAGTGTTACACTCGAGCTGTGATTGTATCTACTGACTTACTCGTAGATTTGAAAACCAGAAAAAGACATTCGGTCATTTTGGCATCAGGCGGGAATCGAACCCGCATCTTTCGCAATCCAGGCGACTGCACTAACCACTGTGCTCCGAGACCATTAACAGACCGGCCGAATCTTTCTGGTATATTTATTTACCCTTTGAGCCAGGGTGATTTCATCAATGTTAAAGGCACCTTCAACACTGGTCTCCAGATCTAGTAAAGATACTGCATGGAAAATGCTAATACAATAATAAAAACATAGCTACTGACTCAGCTTAGTCATTTGTGAACTGCGATATTACCAATAACTAGTCGGTCACCTCTATATGACTGTCCTCTATCTTGACCAGTTTAAAAAAAAACATCTTAGTTAATGTGACTACTTATTTTCGTCCATTGGTGTACAAAGGTCAGCAGATAAGGTAACCTCAAACTGACCAATTTCCTCAATTTGTCTTGATCCTTATCACTTTGACGTAATGATCAAATCTATTGCAGATTTTGTCAGTTTGTGGTAATCTAATCTGCTGGGTTCTGTACATCACTGATCACACGCATTACATGGTAATTACTGTACTGGTATTTAGTTCAGAATCGATGACCGCAAAACTCGATCCTACGTTGCATTACCATCTAGTTAGTAATTGGAGGTCATGATCAGGTAGATACTTGTGCAGAACTGGGAAACGAATATAAAACCCTTTTTGTCCCTACTTCTATGAAGCTTTAAGAGTTTAAGTAGTAGCCCGTAGTAGAATAGGGTAGATGACTATGAGTGATTTTGCATGTTTTTTTATGTTCCCCAAAAATAATAATTGATTACAAATGTTATTGTAAAACCACAATCGAAATTCGTTTCAAAATGAGGCTACAATAGGCCTGCAAACTTGGGTGGGCAAGTCCATTTCATATGTGTTAAATTTTTGTAAAACAATATCACTTTTTTGTAACCCAAACTATTATGAAGGAATTATGTTAGGAGACCATTATCATAAACGCAATATTGAATATAGCTGTCGAACAAAGTTATTACGCGCTCCTTACAAAAACAGCGACAGTGACGTCACTGTCGCTGTCACTTTTGTATGGAGCGTTTTTGGGCAAGTCCAAAAATGTGCATTTCAAATTGTGATATCTCTGGTGGTATTGATCCAGATGAAGTGATTCTTTGAGGATTGTTTACATAAATGTAAGGTCTTTCGATAATAAACAAAAAAAAAATACAGTCATCATGCCTATTACTTCCTTGTACTTAACCCCGAATTCACTGTCCCTTTTAGTTCTGTCAATACTTTACGGGATGGCATCAGTTTGGAGACGGGTTCAGCTCTGATTGGTGTTTGTGAATTCGAGGGTTGTTAGTCTCACTTCCATTATCTATACCATTGTATGGACAATAGTAATTGTGAATCGAGGATGTTTAACTTAAGCTACTTGCTGGATTTTAAAACAAACGGAAGTAGTATCTGCAACCTATTACATTTCCTGAAGTAAGCGAGAGAATAAATTCCGTATCTATAGCCCGTTCGAGTTAAGAATTGAGTGATTTCATACTTGTCCTTCGACCTAGCATGCCCCCTTACCAATAAAATCGTTACTAATTAGAAAGCCAAGTCCACAGTGACCAGCTGAATGCATACTTTCGAATTAACGCGAACGAACTATAGTAACTTTGTCAGCTAGTTTAAATCCTCCAAAAGATATCAGCCTATCCCGTTGCGCAACCTCGTCAGGTCCTCCCCGGAACGGTTATTGAAATCGGAACTGCGAATTTTATTACTGCAATAAAAGTTGGCACGCAGTTGCGATGCGTTCCATGGACTGCCCACCAGGCCGTCAACCCTGACGCAAGACCCTCAGTCACGTTGCAGTGATTCGCTTCAACCGTTTAATGTCACGGACCAAAGAACTGCCTGGTCTGTTTTCTAGTTGGTCTATTGTGCCATTTTGTTTTGGCTTAACAAATTTTTTAGACTTGGCCTATTTTTTGTTTTAGCTAACTAGCACAAACTGATTTGGCTAGTCCGTTGGCGCAATGTAGGTAGAGTTCTAGCCTATAGCGCAGAAGGCTGTAGCTTCGATTACTACTTGTGACGGACGTTTGTGTTTGTTCATAGCTTAGATGTTTGCAGCTTCGTTAGTATAATTATCAGTCTCTGACACCCATAGTACAAACTGCTTAGGTTGAGGGCAGTAAACCATGTGTTCAGTATTTTTTGTTATTAAGTATCTGTATCTATCTAACTCTCGCTTTTATGGAGTCACCCCATGGATGTATACCTCCAGTCTCCGTTATTAATATGTAAAAGAGAAGTTAGAACGTTCGTACTCTTTTTATCCTCGTCTTTAAAAGTTTTTTATTGCTAGACTTATCAGCCAACTTTACCAATTACCCAACCTAATTTAATATAAGCGTATTAAAAGAGTATTTCTGAGCTAAAACTCATCAAGTAATTAGGAACTTAAGGTAACATGAAATTCTCAGAAATGGACCTTATGTCTCCTTTATCTTAATAACACAATTAAAACTTCAAACAGCTCAGCAACAGATGGTTCACGAGATGATATAATAAGACGAGCAGAATGCGAGAATGCGACTGGCACAATGCAATGTGTTTATAAATACTCTCATTTAGGACATGCGCCAGTAAAAAGTTTCTTACGATTTATTTTTATTACAGTCGCTTCTAGGAGTTTTATAACCCGCGTTACGCAAGTGATTTGGTGTGCGTTATTTGTGAATCGCACAAAGGTAAGGCACATCGCACACTTACGGTGGAATTCACAAAAGCAAATTAAATAGTTGAGCGTTTAACAAATACTTGAACAACGCTCAAACTGTTTTTTCGCATTCACAAAGGTTCATCAATTGCTCCTCCTCTCACGTGATTAACCTAAGTTGATTAAGCACTCAAACGAGAAAATCGTATTCATGAAAGACAATCAGCGTACCACAGATAATAAAATGCCATAAAATGTGACAAATAGCATGCTCAAATATTTAAAAAGTTGAGAGCGGTCGCGACCTATCTTAAATATTTGATTTGGAAGTATTTCAGCTTTAACGCCCGTTTTAAGGACTTTGGTAGAAGAAGTACCCCTTGTTAGAAGTCTCTGTAATGTGTAATACCTAAAAACACTACAGAAATATGTCAAAACGCAATTTCAAATGCTACTAAGAATTGCAGTTTCCGACAAAAGAAATTAGTCAGCACGTCCCCAAATTGGAAGAAAGGCAATCAAGCAACACAGCCAATATACGGAATACTCCTCGCTCTCCGTCATTATGCCAAGGGCAGTTATCAAAGCCCCACAATCAGAACAGGATACTACCATTTCCAAAAGACTCTTCCAGACTCCAATGTTTGCTAAACTGAAGCTTGGATGCCAATGCCAGTTATCAAAAATCCTGGGTCAAAAGAAGAGTTAGTACCATTATCAAAAAAAGTCCAGTGTGCGCCTTTCTAGAGTGTAGTGAACTTGTGATTCAAAGTGTGGCTACCCATGTTTCTATCTCAATTTTAAGAATAGCTGCTGGACAAACACATTATTGCTTCACTAAAGGCTCTGGACCACAATAAAGAGACTGTTTGGTATTCTCAAAAGAAGATTTTCTTGTCCTTATTTATATCAATTATTGGGAATGGTCTGTTGGTATAGTTATAATCCCACCAACAACAGTGGAATGTGCAGTGTACTGCGGGCTCTGTTAGGAATACATGAAGTTAAGTCGTTGGTGTTGTGTAGAAGGCACCTAACATGATGTAATAGTGTAGTGAACACGAACTGCATAAATAAACACCGTCAAATCAATAATTGTTTTATTTAACAACTATTTTTTACATCATATTGATTAGTTCTAAAACACAAGTTCTTTTCCTAATTTATCCACCCATCATGTCTCACTGCAGGGGAAAAGCCATCACTCCCAGTTTTTAAGTTATTGAAGTAAAA
The DNA here is from genome assembly GCA_950022985.1 of Udea ferrugalis. Classification (NCBI taxonomy): domain Eukaryota; kingdom Metazoa; phylum Arthropoda; class Insecta; order Lepidoptera; family Crambidae; genus Udea; species Udea ferrugalis. The sequence continues at coordinate 9,360,724 of OX465533.1, forward strand.
AAGGTGTGCACCTACTTAAGGTTGTATGTTTGTTTCCCACTATACACCTAAAATTGTGTAATGAATATTTGTGTCTATCCTGTGTTTGGGTGTTATATCTATTTACTAAAGTACCTATGTATTAAGAAACAATATTGTTTGTTCAGTCTTCATGATCTATGCTAAATTTTGGGAGCAGTGACCCCGGTGTGGATCTCGAATATAAATTATGAGTTTCATGATAATTAATGAAAACACAAAATAAAAATGAATAATTTATTTTATATAATTCAAAAATAACAAATAAACTATAGGTTCACACAGTTGAAATAGAACATTACAATGTGAAATCACAACAAGATACAATTTGTTAAGATGAGGAACACTTTATTGCATGCACACTAAATTATTAGCAAAATTATTGTTAAGAAAGTAATACATTCTCACCATAAAATACAAGTTAGGCAGTCTTATTGCTAAAAACATCATCAACATCTCTTTCAGACAACCTACAAGTTAAGCTAGTATGTTGCTGAAATACCCAGCAGAACGGTACTGTCTTTTTAAAAAAAGGCTATCATTTTAAACATTATATTTATATCGTATTATATATTCAGTGTCCACTATTGATTTAATGCAAGTGGTCAAAGATTCAAACAGCTATGAAATACATATTTTGCTGTAATGCCTGCCAAATTAAAGTTTATAGTAAGTTATGTGTTTTACAAACAATACCAATACATACAATACATTAAATGCTCCTCAGTGTCAATATTCTATTGAACAAATAGAGTCTACTACCAATAAAATTGATTGTTTTGGCATAAATATAATTCTTCTTCTCTTGCACCTTCTAGGTCTCCTTCTCCATATAAAGTTAGTCACTATAGCGGTCACAGTTGGCAAATAATATGCAATATCATCATATTTTATGTTCAACTTTTGTGGTAGTACTGCCTTATTAATTATTTCCTTCATTTTAGTTATCTGCTACTCCATGAAGAGCTGGAAAGTAAAATACTTGTTAATTACATTTGTTTTTCAGCAAATAAAGAAAGGTAGGTAATGGCTAAATTTACACAGTGGAACTTTTAACATCAAACAAAAAACTGTTTTGATTTTAACTGACTGTATTGAAGATTGTAAACTCAGCTAAATAGAGTTATTTACTTACCTAATAATCCATTTCCAAACTATCCATTTTCAGCTTGGCTTATTTTATTTGAGTTATTGTCTTTGCAGGTACTTTATCTGCAGTCAAGATCTGATAAGATCATGTGCAAGATCTTACACTGACTGTAACGATGATCCTCCAGAAACCCAGATGTTTACTTGAAAATGTAGTTACATAAATAAACAAATTTAAAATTTAATTTAATACGTAATTCTAACCTAAATTCTTAAAATGACTGATTGACACATATTTGACATTTGGTTGCGTTCCGTTTTTACATAAAAATGAAAAAGTATTGTTTTGTTTATTCCATTTATTTTTTTTGTTCAAACATGCGTAAATTTCGAATAAATAACCAAGCTACGTTACAGTCATCTTAAATTGAGATAGATCTGTGAAAAAACCCAAGAATTGTTCATTTCCAGCAATAATTTCGACAAACAACGAAACGAATCGAGGCACAAAACCATAGTTCCATCAATTGGTTAGCGAGAACGAATGTTTCTTTTTGCAATGTTGGCACCTTGGTTTGTTTGAAAGATGCTCAGCTGATCACGGTAGAAAACTGCTTAATGAACGTTTGTGAATAGCATTTAAGTTAAGCGTGCGATTAAACTAATGGCTTAATTAGCTGAGTGAGTGATCTGATTTGCCTTTGTGAATTCCACCGTTAGTGTGGATCGTATGACGAGGCGTGTAACTATCCGACCACGCCAGAACCGGTGAAACCCTGGCGCGTTATGCCGGCAGTCCGGCTCACCTCGAGGGAAGTGGTGCCTCCCCTCTTACTACGGTCCGCCGTGTACGGCAGTGGATGCCACCCTACACTGCCGTCCTCCTTGGGGTCACATGTGCAATGGAAGCACACAGTCCCCTTCGTGTGCTTTCCGAGCGACCCCAAGGGCCCCCTTCAGTCGCCTCTCACGACAGGCGGGTGGTGGATAGACCCTAACCTACAATCCCTTTTTATCAATTGGTCACCAACAGAGCTGCATTGCTATTTTGTATTATGATTTCGTATTGCTTGACTAGCAACTGTCTTTTATTTATTTATTTATTAGTTCGTACACAAAAATATAGTTACAATGATAATAATTAGAACACAAAAAGTACAGGTGAGTCTCTAATAAGAGATTTCTTCCAGCAGACCATGGTGACAGGATACGAAGTCTTTTCTGTTATTTACCTATCATCTACTACTCCTGATTTCTATTAATTCCTAAGGTGAGTAATAGGAAAGTTTTCGCATTGTAAACTTCTAGTGAAGAAGTTCGAGTTAGTTCTAGTTCTACTATTTATTTATGAAAAGTAACAAGCCGGTGTACGGCCAGAACTGTGTAGTGGGCGTAACACGGGCGATTGACAAGTTCTTTGTCTTGTCCAATGACAATTTTCGGCTCACTTGTTGGGAAACCCGATTGAGATTCTCGAGCCTGTTACCGAACTCTTACAGCAAAATCTTATGAAGCACAGTTTACATTACTAGACCAGGTTTTTTTTAAATTTAGGTGTAGATACGTTTATTACTTATGTCACGTCAACCTTTAGAAATACGCTTACGTGAAAAATCAGTTTTGCCGACTTGTGTCATAATTTGTTATCATTATAAAATATTTACACATTGCCTCACAGATATGGTGCGGAAGCGACTGCACGCGATGCGACGCATGCGCCGCCAAAATAACTTGTATGTAGACCGGCGCGCGCGCACGCGAGACCGAAGCCTACACAAGATTACCGTTTGCTTCGAATAAACATTACAAAGCAAAATAGGCCACAAGATTTTGTCAACGCCACTTACGCGTAGGCTGTGAGATAATAGAGTTTTTGTCGTTAATGGCGTCCTGACATCGTACCAGTACCAGTTAATTGCTGTATAGTTTCTTTGTTCATAAAACTTCTTTAACGCACCGCAGTCTATGGAGACGTGTGAAACTTGGGGAATCACTCGCTTGATGCCGACCCTGTAACCCTTCTTTAGGAAATCCTTGCTGTAGCTCATCCGTCCTTAAATAAGGTTTTCCCTTGTGGAAACCACAATTAAAGAAGGAACCACTATCACCGTCCGGCCCGTCACAGACATCTGTTCCATCAAGGAACTTTTTGCAGCCTATGAGCCTACGAATAACCGGCGCTCTTAACTACTAAGTTCAACGGATTGTATACTATTTTAATGCTTTTTGTGAGTATTTATAGGCATCTGTATATTCTGGGATCCCAATTGCATGCGTGTATCATGCAATAGGCCGTGAATTCATATTTATTGGCTATTGAATGCTAAATTATTTTAAAATTTACACTCAATTAATTAGATTTATTTATTGCACTACAGTATAATTTATTGATGAATTTTATCTGTATTTTTTTGCAATAATGTATGCAAGATATTAACATAGGTCAGGTTTTTACAATAAAACAGTAACAGCTTTAAGAGAATATGCAAACAATTTTTAATTTCCCATAACTTGTTTCACACAAAGAACAATTTATTGTTTCAGTATCCGTTATAGTAATAGTTAACTGTTAGAATGATATAATGGAGACAAGGGGTAAGGAAGTAATTAGCATTACTCTACATACATTATCATTAACTACTTTTAGTTGAATGGCTTCTTATTAGTGCGAAATGAATGCAAATGTCTGTATTATCATAATTTCGCTTTACGTAAAGTTTACAATAGCGACAATTCTGCTGTTTGTACCAATTTTGAAACAAAATGATGTCTCTTTTTTCATCAATGAATGAAGTGAAATAAGGTAAATGTATTCTGCTTCGAACAAGAATGATAGCATTCTTCAATAATTTAAAATGTAAATAGATCTGTCGAATTATATTTAAAAGAGCTACAACAGGAAGGCACGTTGTCGGATGTTATCCACACAAACGTTTAAATATGGATTTAATACAGAATGTGCACTTTAAAAAAGTACTCTCGACCATTTCTCATTCGATGCCCTTCTCAAAACGGTTACTTTGCAGAATGTTAAAGAACTTCCAGAAAATTAAAAACTTCTTTTTTACGTGCATCCTTCCCATTCAAATCTACGGTGTAGAGTCTGAGGAGTGGATGTGATGGCTTTTTTTTCTCTCCTGCCTCGTTCTACCTTCTACGACCAGTTTGATGTAATAGGGAAGAAGTTGGCTACTACACCAAAGATCGCGGGTTTAATCTCCGCACAGTACCAATATTCGTGTGCATAAACATGTAGCTTTGTACTGGTCCAGGTGTTTCCTATGTATATTAAGTTTGTGTTTACAAAAATAAATAGTATTTATGTATGTTTATCTGTCTAAACATACATAAATACTAGTATTGTCTGTCTATTGTCTAGTATCCTATAGCACAAGCCCCCCATTTAGTTTAACCAGGTTTTACCAGGCCGGCCCACTCGCCTAATAAGTACGGTGCTACAAGTATACGACGCGTATACACGCACGCGACACCTGTGGTTTCAAATTAATTGAATAACACCATAATAGGTTTTTTACCATCAGTATTTTTAATCCAAACTTTATGGACAGTTATTTACGCGATGTCCGATAATTGAATGAACTTGAAATCGTTTCGGATCAGCTGTCCCCAATCGAATAGTAATAAAAGCGTGAAATGGCTTCCCCGCAATGCCGACGAGCTAATTTATAAACTCTCCACTTTCCTCCATTTTAAACGGAGATAAGATTTTCCAATATTCCGCTATTGCTGAGATTCCTTCTGGATATTATCTTAACGAACATCTTTATTGAAATCTATTAATACATTACTCGCTGCATTTTAATGTCCAGTGATATTTATTATGTGGAAATTTGAGCCTGCATATATTAAACCAATTTGCCCTTTGCTTAACTGTATCATGTTTTTCATGGAATCTATGCAGTACTTAACTCAAATAAAACTATATTAAACAAAACAAAAAATTACTAAACATTCATAACACTACTACTGCCCTGGTCACCTCTTCTTTTAAGCCAACCACAAAATCAGACAGATAAATTAAGACGGGGCACAAGACTCAAACAAAAATGAAGTACAAACACCGCGTAAATATAAATTGTTTTCCTCCGAATCATAGATTTACCCGAAAACAATTGCATGATAGATAGTGCATAAGGGTGCAATTCTTCCAACTTGCCCAACTGTTAGAAAGTTCTTACAGCACGATAACTCAAGCCTTTCCTCACCAACACCTGGTACTCGGATATTTATTGAAATTTGGGCACCTTTACAAGCCTGTGCTATTCTACTGCAGGCCAAAAGCCTACCTTCACATCCTCCAGGCTTTCCGGTGTATGGCCACCTCTTTCTTACCTTACCGCGTCTTCCATTCTTGGAGAAACCTTAATTTTGCCCACGGATAGACTTATTCGACAAGGAGTACATATAACAAAAGAAAACCATGACTAATAAAACGTGAATCTCCGTAGATATATCACAAAACTTGAAAGTTTTCTAAATCAGTGCAAAATTGAGCACCCCAAGTACTTCACTAATGTTAGTATCATATCCCCGTTCCCTCCGGCCCTTAATCTCCTTATTTCCCTACGTTTCCACAATATCATCCGGCTTTATTTTGGGCATGAGTTCCTTAGCGATACATCATCCGTAATCCGTCAAGCCTACTCTAGATACTAATGCAAGGCATTATCCTGTTACATTATGTACACGTGGAACCGCCACTGAAATTATCTCTTGGTGGTGTTTTGGTGAGTTTGAAATTGTTTTGAAACGTAATTCGCTAATGGAATTTGCTATATTTTTAGCAATCACACGTAAACAAACACATGCGGTGTAAAAAAAATATCACTGTACCAGTAGTACAGCTTAATCCATACTAGAAGTATAGAGGAGACTAGTTAAAGGTCGTGTCATGTTTCTTGACAATTCTATCCTAATCTTTGTCACTTAACAGTTATCACAGTCGTATTGGAGTTCAAAATCAATACTCGTACCTCTGCAAAGTCATTCATTCGCATAATAATTCACTACAAGAAGTTCGCTGCTGAATATAGGATCCTCATTATTCGACTGAACTTAATTGAACCTTTAAAAACGTTTGCAGTTGCTATTATTTTGTCTTTGCTATTCGTACTATCTGCTCCTCCAAGTGACTCCACTACGTTCGGTGACAGTTCTTCTGCGGATATCCTCAATTCAGACTCCCACTCATATTTTACTTTACTTGTCCATTTGTTATTGTCACTGTTGTCCATTTGTTGTTTATTTTCCTTTTCAATCACAACCTCTATGAACGAGAGTAGTTTCATATTCATTATTTCACATTATCTTGGCTGCAATCTGCATGTGGCATAATGTAGTGTTTTGATTAGAAAATTAGCAATCAGTGCTCGGCTGCAGCGCTGCAGGTCGGCTCAGCATAACCTAGTTTCCCCCGCGTTAAAGCTGGGGCTGAGTGTATCTCCTAAAACAAATAACCGACTTAAAACAAATGCCTTTAATTAAAAAATCATACGAAAGAACACAAAAGCTATTTTTAAATTAATTGAAGTTGCGCTTTCTGGCGTAGTCGAGATTTATTCGTACAAAAGAAAAGCACATCGTGTGAAGTGAAAAAATAGTTTGCCGTTAAAATGTCAGGGAATAAATACGTTATTGTTATGTAAATAATGTGCATGATCGAGCATTGCTACTCCGTTACAAACAGATGAGCAAGAAACTATGATATTGGCTTCTTGCATTGCGCATGATTACAGTGACTAGCGATGACTTTGATCTTTGATGAAATTTATCGAGAACATAGATAATTGCTAAGTATTAAACATTTTGAAATAAAACACATTTACGCATTCTACTCGCGGTTTTATATTTACTTCCGCCAGGCATGACAAAAATTGATTCAACTTGTTATATTTTTTAAATGTATAGTGTTAGCGTGAATATTGGAAAATAATATAGAAAATGTCTTTCTATTGGAAGTGCATATCTCATGCACAGACTAAGACCACGGTGTGGTTGTGTGTATATTGTGATGATGAAAGACTTTGCTCTACGTGAGATTAAGAACGTTTAATAATGAATATTTTTTACATATTTACGTTGTATGTTGTTGTTCTATTCGAGCATCTGGAATAATGTCTTACATGGTTAATAACATCAGTGATTTTCAGACATTGCACTCGTCAAAACCACGCAGATTTTAACTCGATAAAGAATGTGAACATTAGAAATATCTTCAGATAAAATAATGAAAACAAGAGAGTTTAAGGATAAAGAGCATTAACCTTCAAACCATGACCGGATTGTTTGATTGGCATTGTATTGGACCGGCGCCATGACATTGGCTGTACCTTCCAACCTAGTACTAAGGTAGTCAGATACTGCATTGTTGCGATAACCTTTGGTTTATACGATGCAAGTCTTCTTCACTAATTGCAGCCGCTGCGATGCGGATGTACATCCTATCATATCGCACTGACTAATGCATTGAATGCACACAGATAAAATGAAGTGCTAGCATGAGCTAGGTTCATGAGTAGAAAGTCTGCAGGCATTCCAAAATATGACATACCTATTTAGTTGCAAAAAATGTTTGTCACAATTAAAAACATATTTTTTAAAGTTCTTGAATTTTTGTCACATCGCTTATAGAATTAAATAACATACCCCCTTATTCATAAAAATTTAAACAGCTCTTATAGAACACGATAACTATTGTATCGCTTTGTCACTGTCATTCTTGTTGCTGCCGCCATTTGCGAGTAAGTGACAGAACACGTCAATAGCTTAAACAATGCGTTAGCGTTGCGTTCGTTTTTATGAATAAGGGGGTTAATGTTTATCTTTAAAGCTGGTAAAATTAAGGTTGATTAAGCAAAAACTAAAATGAAGTATCAAATTTAGTATGTCAATAAAAAATATGCAATTGCTCGATGCTGTGGCTGAAAATACGGTCAATTCGTTTCAGAAGTGACTTGACTCCAGGTCTATAAGCGAAAGCGCATGTCTTAGAACGACTGCATCAATTATATTTTGTGTTATCGTCAGCTAGACAGGGTTTGTATAAGGATAATTTACTTAAAATAGAGAAAATTACGCAGAGAATCGTAATGTTTTTAGAGAACTAGTATTAGTGAATAGTTAAGCATTCGCGTACCTAAATGTTAAAAGACAATAAACATCGTGATGTATTAGAACGCTTATTTCTAGTGTTTAATAACAACGGAGAAAGGAACAAATGAAATTGCTTCAGCGCGCGTCCGTCTGTAAGTCATTGTAATTATATTACTTTATAGTTGCTACTTTGGACTGGAATGTTTACTTTTACAGCCACGCGGAATGTGTCGGCACTGATGTTTAATTTAACTGTATACATTTTATTTCTAATCGTGCAACTTTTTATGTTTCCTAATTTCATCAATTGCCAATAAGATATACTTTATGCACCAAACAGTGGCAGTTTTTACAGGCTTTAACGCTGGACACTTTTTCTCTTCAATCTTCAAAAAACACTAGTAATACAAATACACCATGAGTCTTTTTCGCAATGTAGCCCAGATTTGTGATAAATGATGATCCAGCCTACCTAATTATACTGAAAACTTCACTCCATCACAATTAAGGTTTACCTTTGTGTTATGGAAAAGAGAATCGATGAAAGTATCATAAACACTATAGGGGTTTGTTCTGCACAACTATTTGTTACCAACAAAATAATGTACTGCAGCGCTCGTCCACACCCATAACTCGTAGCGTAGCAATATTTAAAATAAGTTACTATGCTGCTATTGTGAGCCTCCCACCTTTAATAGCATAGGGTTCAATGCATGAAGTGCTCAACCATCACCTGCTATTTCCTTAACCACGGCAGACGACATCGATCTAACGCCGTCGTCGTCAGGGCTTCCTTGCACGGTTACGCAAGCTTAGGGCTGGCAGCTTGAAGTTTTTTTAAACTAAGCTAAACTGGATTACTGATATTGGATTAAAATCAAATTTGATAAGGTAGTGTTTTATTAAATTTAGTGAGATTGAAATTGATTACGAACTGTTTCTGCTGATAAGGTCTATGTTAAATGTCACCCTAATTTTCGATGTACCTATTCATGTTTATCTCGAATCATAACAATTAAAGAATCATACCCACTGACTACTGTTAAATCTAAACCTCAATTTAATACTGACACTCCTCTTAAAATCAAACGTTATTTAACTCGAGATTGGAGACCATAAACGTTTTTATTCGGTATTTATTTAGTATATGTATGATTACTAAGCTAAATAACATCTGCCACTACTAATTTCATTGTAAAACTTATTACTAACACCATTGCTGAAAACCAATCCTATGTTCAATAACATTGTATGCGTTCTCTTAAGTACAATTTCATTCAAAAGTGCTAAGCAAAGTAAAAGTCTTAACAATCCAACATTGCGCAGCCCTACCAGCCATACGACCCAACCTAGTCGTGCTACACTTAACTCAATTACTCCAGAAACGGTACACCTATTAAACTTCATTACCGTAGATAGTAGTAACGCTCAGTACGGAAGTGCATCGCTGAGTCAGCGTAGGGATTAACCAGATGATTTATAGGGTCTTTGTTCATCTAACTCTTCGGAAATGGAGAACACCGATAAAAGAAACCCAAGAAATCCGGATAACAGCCGTTGGGTTCATAAACTCAAAGTGTGCTCTTCTGGATGTCCGTTAACTTTGGCGGCAAGAGTCAGTGTGTCCCTTCTGTCTACCCCGTTTGATCTATGTATATTCACGTTTCTTCAAGAACTACAACAACGTCAGATTTCGTTGAAGGCGGGCCGCCTGCGACCATTCTGAAAAGTTCTTCATTTGACTCGATGAAAATTATCTTTTGAAATATCAGATACTGCTACAAGAAAAGCGCAAAACGTAAATGCATCGATGCGCGTGAGTGTACTTGAGATGTTTATTTATTCTGCTGCTATGTCCATTAATATCTCCAATTCTATTTGTGCAAGTTCGGTTTATCATAATTGGGCATACATTGTGTGAAGCGTATTGGTTGTTTACCCTTCATATAAATAGAATATTTATAGTTTCCGTATCGCGTTTTGTTGCCCGTCGAACAATGGTACTTTCACCTAATTTATCAGTTTTATTGCCCGGTCAACCCACCGGCTCTGTGGGCCTTATCTGGGATATTTAACTTCGCCCACTAAACATTAATTAATTTCTTGTGCAGTGACCTAAATGTGGCATTATTGTCGCCGGTCGGCGTTGATCGAGTTTTGTCGAAGATGTCGGAGCCAGTTCTGGCGCTGATATTACGGAGAAGCCTTCATACATGCTTCATAAAAGAGCAAATTCGAACCTAGGTTAAATAAATATTGCCTTTGTAGATCAGACTTGGCTTTTTCTGGTCGCTATAGGCGAAACCCATAGTGAACCACCAGAAACTCTACCCATTTTATACATCAATAAAATAAAATGTTTACCGATGAAAAACTGTAGAAAAAAAAATTGCAGTGGATGGTCAACGGCATAACAGGCTAATCATTTCCGGGCAGTCCTCTTTGCTCTGTTGCGAAGAAATTTCATTTGGAAAGAGCAAGATAAAGAACGGAAATCGGTACCTTGATAATTATTATGCCGTTGACTGCTCACGAAAGCAAAGACGAAAACCAAATAGTAAACACACAAAAATTGATTGAAGCTAGCCTGATAACTGTGGTTCTTGATTCTTGCATACATTTATCACTGTTCAATGCCTGAGTCCAGCCAGACAAAGAATCTAACAAGAACTAGGCAGTGATAAATAAAATCCGCCTAGCACTTCACACACAAACTCGCACGCGCCTTAAAAAGCGATGCACAAGTTACGCCAAGAGTGGTTACGCGGTGTTATACAATAACCGCCGTGGAACAAAGGTTGCACTTGCACGGCTTCCCATGCGACTGCCGCCAACACTGTCCGATTTCTTGTGTACACCAATAATACAATTACCGCATACGTTGTGAACTACTCGAACAGCTGTTAGGTACCTACTTGTTATTGCTATTCAACGTAAACTCACGATGAATGATATCATTGCATTCGTCCGGCGACGATGCGGCGCGCCTCAACTGTGAAGCGATGAACTCGCAACTACTATAAAACTCTTATATGGTCATTATATTTTTACTATGACCTATAAACTTTATATTGCCATTAATATTTGCAGTCATAATGCAGTCCTTATGGAACAACGATAAGTTTCGTTTCATTATGTGAAATAGAACTTCATACGTACAAACAAATGCGTCTATTGTTTGTTTCTGATTTAGTTCTCACGGAAGTTAACCTTTCCCCCCGCCGATCGATTACTATTATTGCCTTTGAGACTGCTCCTAACAACCTGTTTTTGTCCGCAAATGCGGTTTGGTAGATACCGATACGTAAATCGATATCGTCGACGACATTGACAGTTTTAAGTGCTGGAATTACCCATCAAATATCTTTAAAAAGTCTCCGTTAAAAATGTTTCTCAGGAGCACGCAGAGTGATATCATTAATATTCGATAGCCTAGAGATTTACAAATTGAATTTGAGTTTCGAAATTTCCCGGAAAAATATGGTCCGTTCAACAAAACCCAACGTGCGGCACGTGAGGCAATTTAGCTGTCTCACCGCCCGAGGGCGCGACATGGGACTAAATTCTCTTTGAATAAAATAAAAGGTTGTTTTACAGATACAACGGGTACCTGCCCGCGGGCGAGCGGGGTCGACGACGCAGCAAGTTTGTGTTGTACCGCCGACCGCAGGCGAACGGCGTCAGGCGCTCGAAGCACTATGTGGTCAAGACGCCACACAGCAGCAAAGCTATCCTGGACGCGAGTCAGCACTCCATCTCCTACACACTCAGCCGCAGTCAGGCAGTCATCGTCGAGTACACGGAGGACCCGGACACAGATATGTTTCAGGTAAGTCTTTTCAACTTGTGGTTTTGTATTATGGTAAACAATCTATATGGTGCTGTCAGATTTTGAAGAATACACTGCTGAGCGTTAAGCGAACATAATACATGACGATGTATAACTACTTTTGAACAAAAAAAAGCAGGTGTTCCGAGTAAGTTGTACCCGGCCATCGCTATTGAGCTAGAGTGCTTAATCTCTGAAAGTAACTTCTGATTATACGTAAATGTTCCGTAGCATGGGATGTCCTTTTAAGCCTGCATTGACGTTTTAATAGGAGTCTTTCAAAGCATTTACATAATTTCACCTGAACACGAACTGAGCTCAACTAAGCTTGAAAGAGCTCAAAGGTGCTTTGTCGCATAAATACTAGCTTTAAATCTTACAAAATGTAAAGAGTATCTTACTGTTTATCACATAAATAAGAACTTGAAGCCTAGATCGCAATCAGTTTTTCATCTTCTGCACTTAAAGTTAAGAGTGGATAGCCTCGGCCCGAGCTGGAGTCTAGTCTCACCAAAACGAAGACTGCGTAACAAATGGGATAGACTTTTGCTTGTTTTGTTTTCACTCAGTTATACAACACAACTCGCATGTTCTTGTTTTATTGTTTGGAATTCGCATAGACAGTATTCTCGATGTTTGTGCTAGATGCCACTAATTCGGCAAATGATACATCTGAATTGTTAACAGTGTTTATTTGAATAAGTTCGAAAACATTTGAAGCAAGTACGTGACCAAACGCACGAGACGAAGTATTTATTCTTAATCGTTATCCGCCGCATTGCATTGCAATATGGTTTTTCCAAGTGAGACATTAATGCCAGCCGGGCATTACAATACTCCGCCAGTTCCATGAATCGCTCGGAACCCTGGTTCCACATCATTTTTTATCAAGTGATGGATGGACAAGCGCTGGACATGATTCGACAACAAACAGTCGTATTGGCTGGCTGGTGTTATAGGTAGATACACATTGGTGTTCCCAAGCGTATACAAACTTTGAGAACTTCCTTACGAGAGACGGACCGAAATGTCAGCCAACTGAGAGCTGAACTTAGCCTTCTCGGAATAGGATTCAGCTGAATTTGACCCAGTTGTGTTCTTTGCAAAATTGCGCAGGGAAATGTATGGATAGAAGTCGGCAGCGCTCGCACATAAACTATTGAAATGCAGTATAAACCTCTTTTACGCCTATAAAGGAACTAGAGTTAAGTTTGCCTTAGCAGACAAGTTGCGACAGCCTAAAGATAATGCGAATGAATCCCTCATTTCGAAACTGTTTTAAGACAAACACGGTCCGGGCCCTCTTATCTAGTTACAAACAGTTTCTGTTTAAACTAACTAATGTTTCGACAATGTCTGTTATGCGTAAACAATAAACAAAAGCCGCGGGGGTGATATGGGTACACGTTATCTGCCAGCATTTACAGGGAAACACCCCTTTCAATGGTACAATATGAAATTTGTTTAAGGATTTGTGCCTACGCTCTATGATTTCTGCGTGAGAATGTAGTGGCCTATAGATTGCAACTTGTAGTAGGCGGCAATTGATGATTGTCATATTAACGCATTGTGTAATACCTAATGCAGAACCAATTCTAAAGAGGTTGTTATTTTAGTCACTAAAATAAAATGGTTGCTGATTATTTGTAGACGCAGCTAAAACAGTATCTTGAAAATATTTTCAAGCGCACTGTTTTTACGTAAAAACTTTGGTTTCGTGCCAGAAGTCTCATATCATCAATGTAGATGAAAGGTCTGACAATGTTTGTGGGAACGAAAAGCGAATGTGTTTGCGTAATTTGATTTCGCTGATTGAATTACTCGGGGGTGTATCTCATATTAAGGTCGATGTTGCGTAAAATGTGGCGTTGTTTACGCGTCGTCTGGTATCTTCGTCCTCGGTATCTAATCGCGCACATGGGTTAGTGCCCCCCGGAGCGAGAACAATGCGTTGGTCCCTGCTCCCTAGCCCTGCGACATTGACGCGACGCGACGTGACACGTGGAGACAACGACCCTGTCGTCTAAACGCTAAGTAAATAAACACTTCAACGTCATCTACTAACGGATTTTCCGTCTCGCTTAAACGGTCTAATGGTCGGTGAAGCTGAATACAGACGAACGTGGGATGAATGTCGCTGACATGATTCGCGAGACAAATTCATTGTTGAATGTCCTTTTTTGTTAACTTATAAACTTCTATGATAATTAGGTACTATGTATTATTAATAATTATGTTATTTCGCTAGAACACATTAATGCCTACTTAAGGTGAAAATAGTATGGCGATGCTTATTTGTTATTATCGTTTAGCCAATAAATCATAACTGTATCAGCTCATTTCCGTAGTATTGACGTATGAATCTTTTCAAACAAACACTACGCAATGCCTACAAAAGAATCGAGGCTAGTACGTTATACGGCACATTTTTTATACAAAAACAAGAGAGCGGATTAGCGTTGTATATCAGGGGTCTTTGTCTTGTATACTGCGCTTCAAGTTTCAGGACATTGTTCCTTAATGAATACGCGGCTTAATTCCTATGGGACGGCAAAGTTCGTTGTCGCGGTCGACGCACCGCTCCACATCCTGTTCGGTTTCATTGTTACCCGCGCCAGCCACTTGCCGCAAGTGCAGTTAAACGATGCCATAAACACGAATAAATATTTATTTACTCATAACATTAACCCACCGGAACCGACGACCTACCAATCCTACCATTAGCATTCGCTGCGACGACGTGATGTTCAAGTAAACATTCGATCAACTTTGTGACTGTCATTATTGATATAGATACATTAATCTCAAACACGTATTTTATCAGTTGTACTAACACAATGTCATCTACATACGTATTTGCGTCTTCCGCAATCGGCCATTCATTATCAGCTAGACTGCGCGATTATGTAGTTGACTGATTGGCATGTCTTTGCTCTTCCTCAAATTCTTTTGTTTTGAATCGTCTGTTGTTTTTGCGATACTGCAATTTAAACGTTTAAAACAGAAATAGATTCGGCCTCGGTTATTGACCTCAAGATCTAGGCCGGTGTTTAGAGACGCGAATACCTTTATTATGTGTACAAATTAGTGAATCGCATTAGTATATTTTAGTAGCATTTTTGAAACAATGGTGGCAAGAACGCTCCAAAGAAGCCGTTACTCTGTATACATTTTAGTCTTGTGGTTGAATGGTGAATAGCTTGTTTGGTATATGTGATGAATGGGTTCCCGCCTTCGCAATCGGGGACGTTGGATTCCGACCCGGTGACCTGGAATGGTTGATTTGCTATCGCTTATACAGCTACAGTTGTAATTAGTCGGTATAATGAGAACGCTATTGAAACATTCTAGAATATAATATTTTTTTAAATATCTTTCAGTTTTTTTAAGTACCTATATAGACAAGTTTACTGCGTTATTTCCTAAATCTCCATTTATATGTTAGCCGCAGGTGAAGTTGTATTGTAATATCCATTCAATTACCATTTTATTGAAGGTTCATAAAATATTATAAGTTACATTTTTAGCCCTACGAGGTCCACCCACGTTTTCGGTAAGGGATAAAAGCTCGTACCTTAGCGGATCTCTGAATATTTTATAGATGCGTATAGTACCGAAAAGGTACTGTTCCTATTTTACTAGGCCTCCTTTACCTAGATCAATGTTACAAAGTAGGTACTTCAACATATCGTCGAATTAGGTAAGGGTTCATGTTGACAGCGGACAATGTGGACATACAAATCGTACGTGGGATTACCTTTCAACAGTACTGTTAGGCAGCAAACACTTAATGTAATGTAAAGTGTTAATGTATTTTGGTCCACAATAAAAACAATATAGGGACGCCTTCAGATTAAGGTGACCCATCTCAGTAGCAATCTTCTCAACATAGGTCACTTAAATGTGAAGGCGTCTGTACATTAGCAAAATTATTCCTAAAGTCGATATAAAATTGAATATTATTTAGCCGCAAACTTAGTGGCTGGCTAGACCAGACTTTCGAGAACAGGCTCACGTAGATACCTCGGTAGACTTATACAGGTCAGATATAGCGAAAGTCTAGACGGGTTCGCGCTCTCCACCCGAAAACAACACAAAGAGCTAGGTGTATAGCAAAGTTATTAGATACCTCCCTCATGAAGTACTCGTACTAACGTCAATAACTTGCTGTTCAATGTGAGCAGATTGCCGCTTTGTACACGCTCCGATGCTATTACACAGTATAAAGGAATTAACGACTTGATTGAGGCATTCATATCACAGTGTGCTTTTTGATATCGGAGTTGTGATTGGATAGAATAACCAGTAGAAGCTTGTATACCGTCGTCTCTGCATGAGCACTTACGATTCGAATGAAGATTATTTTAATGGCGTCCATAAAAACGTTCAGAGCCTTTCTGAAACTTTACTTCCAACAAAAATAAGTACATAATTTACTTTAACAAATGGATAGTGTTCAGTTATCTTTTTCATTAATCTCTAATAAACTAAAACGTTTAATTTCAGTAGCAACCTTGGATAGCACAATCGCTAGGTGTTCGTCTAGTATACGGGATCTACCGATACGAACCGGTTTAGGAAACATGTTTTTTAAAGTTTATTATGGGTCAAGAACGGAAAATCCCTGCCCGGTATTAACAGTACTTGGAGTCCTATACATATAATTATAATATTTTTTGTCTTAAATTTAAACGAATTATTTAAGTAAGATCTCCAGAAGCTTGGATTTAACTATCCAAAAATCATAGGAATAGATGATATAACAGTATGTCGGGGCGGTGCAAGCTGCAGCGTTAACGACCTGACGTCACAGATGACCCGCTCCGCATGACAACGAGGGTGGGGTGTGACGTCAGATGGGGAGGGCGAAGCAAGAGACGGCGTGGTCGGGCCAAGGACGTCGCCGGGCCGACCGGCGCGCAACACCCGCCGCAATCGATAGCGCGCCCCGACAACACGCGGCTCGATCTGCAATGGCGATAGCGACCATCGCCAGCAGACGATCAGACCTAATGAAGACGAACATCCTGTCGACATTCAACGTCTCGACGAACAACCCACGATCTTCATTTGTTACGATTAACTACCCACAGCAATAAGAAAGCGATGTGAGTACCACCGTCACATCGTGATTAATGTCCTGTATTCCAAAACAACTCTTTTCAGTCACGAACCGCTAATGACTGATTCTGTATCAGAATTCTTAACTTCCAACCCGACAGGGCTATCCGTCTACAATCTTGATTTGTTTTTTATTTACCAAAACACGGAAATGTAGATTTAACTTTTTCACAATTTCTAAACCATTTGACCCCTCGTTTCTAAGTTACCTACTTAACATTCAGAAGAAACTGTTGTCTATTCAATTCCGATGCTGTCATGAACGAGAGTGCACTGTTTCTAGTTTGTTAGCTTTCGCTCGCTTATCTCGCAGCCTTCGAGAGCACGAGTAGTAAAACCAGTTTACAAGCCGGCATACCGGCTCACGTCTACGTTATTATGTCACGTAAAAATCTCAGAGACATATAATATTAACGCTGTTTCGTACCCAAGGGTAGCCCAAGGGCTCGTAAAATATTCACACCACTGTAATGTCTTTTTTAACAGCTTACTTTGGCGTATTGATGCTATAGTGATTTTATAGTTAGACTAACGCATAGTTTATGCGGCGGCCTAAATAAAAACGCGGTGTTTATAGAGTTTGCATGCCATTACATGACCAAATATAAACACTATTATGCGTTTTACTGTTATTTTGTCTCTCATAAAACCTTCATAATAGGAGTTTATACTTTATAACAGTTTTTTAACCACTGCTTAAGGCATCTTACTTTGTTACAAGTTACTGTTTGGTGATCTGAGTAAGAAAAGGGTATGCTAAAGAGGGACGTTTTTGTTTTCTAAAACATTAGATCATATGACATGGTCAAAGGCCAATTTATGTAAAATGGAAACATAAAGGTGACTGTATAATAAAGCTTAATCGAGCTATGGATAATGTTTTTCTGAATCGCTACATGATCAGAAATGAGGAAATCGGTAGTTAAACAAATTACAAGAATCACCAATGTGGCGTAGACCAACAAGGTGAGTGAGTAAAGAACTGATGGATTGGACTTACGAACTGGAACGCATTAGATGATTTAGGATTTAAGAGGGTCGATAGTATGAGAACTTTTCACGAACCTGCACGGCTGATCCATCACTACCACTGATGCTAAGGCAGGAAAGTTCAAAATGAAGATCATTCTTTCAAAACATAGTGTGGAAATGTTCTTCACAAGGTTTCGGTAAATGCATACTGTTTGACGTCCAGAAATTAACAAAGGAGACCCATCCTGAGATATGATGTGATCGTCTCATGTCTACTAATGATGGAAAAGAGATTGAACGAAGATGAGAAATCATACCAACATAATGGCTTAGTTTGACTTCCACCACCACCACCTCATTATTTTGTCATCCATGCCAGTACCAGCCCAGTTTTGTTTACAGCCCACCGTAAGTTATGGAATGATTTAGGACAACCAGGAATTCCCGAAATGTCCGCACTAATAGGTCGAGAGTGCAGCACTGGCGGCCGGCCAGACGACTCTGGTGAAAGTATTCTGAGCTATGCTCGCGTCGAGACGCCTGCATACTGCATTATTTGCTGAAATGTTTGAAGCGATAATCAATGCATAACGTAAGATAGTGCAGAAGGAATCCAGCTCGACGGTCATTGGCTGTGCCGAACCTGAAATTTATAAGGCTAGCAAACATTTTACTTGTACATTTTTATTTATTACATTATCTTATAAGCCTGAGCAGAATTATTATTATTTATATCAACTAGACGCAAGTCAAATGTCTCAATACTGACATTTAGTTGGATGTTTAACCTCTGCTCAGCTTTGATGGAAATGGGCCTTTGGTTAAGGTCTAACTTTGACGCTAACCAGGGGGGCTAAAACAGCAACATTTTAGCATTTCATATTATGAATCATCTAACTGACGTTTCATCTAGACCGCGGTCCGTTTCGAGTCAAAAGTGAGTAACAGCGCGCTGACACGCATCCCGAATTGATAAATTGTATGAACGTGAGCGACGTCAGCGCGCTATTACTCACTTTTGACTCGAAACGGACCGCGGCCTAGATGAAACGTCAGTTAGATGTTTCATAATATGAAATGCTAAAATGTTACCGTTTTAGCCCCCCAGGTTTTTTATAATGATGCGTTGCCGTCATCTCCAACTGTTGTGATGGTAGGTCGTAAAAATGTGGTTCTTCATATGGTTACAGCAACTGTTTCACTTTTTTTTCTAACTACTGGAGATCCAAACGCCATAGTACCAGCAAAATAACTTGTACCTGTGTCTTTCCAGTAGCCAAACAAAAAGTCGCCGTAACTTCCAACATTATTAAAAAGTCGTGACGCATTAACATAATGTGCTATTTAAAAATACTTCAGCTTAAAAATGCGTGACTTCGTAATTTAAAAATTGTTTACACGCTTAAAAGATATACATATAAATATGCATTATTACTTTCCTACAACGTGTTATTTGTATCAGAATCTCTGCAAGGATGTATTTAATTGAAATTGTTCCGGCTACAAAACTGGGTTAGTACTAGCTTTGTAGGGCTGCACCATGGTGTAGCAGTTAGAACGTTTTACTCTTATCAGGAGGTCTTGGGTTTGAATCCCTCGTGGACAAACAACATGTTGGTATTTGCGTTGTCGTTTCGAGTTTGCTAAGACTGTGGAGGCTGATCATCTCGTGTCCTCAAACTAAAATGATCTATGCTATCAGGCATGTTAATGTTCGGTCTCACCTTACCCGGTTCGTGTCTATCTGTTGTCTTCCATCATCTTTCTATGACTCGACAGTCGTAGAAAGAAGATGGAAGAAAGCATCGTCTCAACGGCATGCCCTACCGATTAGTGCATGCCTCGCGCCTCACCACAAGCAGTGCAGAACTAGCGACAGTAGGGCGTTCACTCCAAGAAGACCAGTGTTTTTTTTCCTTTTTCATGTAGCGTCGCGAATTACCGCGCGACGTCGTCAATTGTACGAATTATATTTGGGAAATCAAATAATCGAGTAGGTCGACGGCATTTGAGCTCGCTTGGCATCGCATTTGGTTGCGGTTTGCGGCTGGTGAAACATTTCGCATTGCCATTTAATGATGCCCCACTTACGTCGTGATTGTGACCGCAAATATCGCTTGCCATCTACTATTATTTTATGTTTATGTTAAGATAAATAATATCTGCCTCGTTAAGGACTTCCCCTTCCAAAGCTTTTTGACAATTTATAATGTTTAATTTCGTATGTCCTCTTCTGTTAGTGTCAACTACGAGAAATTTGACCCGATAGTTCTGTTAGCCATGTCTACTAAGATGTTGGCTTTAAGTAAAACCCCTTGGTGATCAATTTGCAGTTGCTGGTTTCGGTAGGTAGTATCAGCACTTTTATTCCAACAAATTAACTACAACAAGTAAGTTCCTGTGTAAGCCAACAGCAAGACAGGCTACTCATTACCAGCCGTTTGAGATCCTGCAGTGATCTCTGGAAGACCGGGCTCTTTTTGGTTATAATTCTGTAGCCGTACACATTACATTCATTAAATGATTTTAACTTCAAATGCCACGGATTCTGATTATAAAGCTTTTGTGACTCTTGAAACGTTGAAAGAGTATCTTGGTAGTGTTTTTTTGGTCGTCATTCCTTCTATTTGTTTCCGCCTGTATCTCTGAATCTGTTTATCATATTAGTTTACCTATTTATTATCTTGCGCAAAAAAACAATTATGCTATGTGACATTATTTAGATATGAATAAATTGAACTTGAAGTACTCGTAGTTTTAAATTACTCTGTTGTCATAGTATCCAGCTGAAAATGTTTAACTTTTACATAACCACAAAAAAGACAACATCCGCACACCTGTCTCCCATAATAATGCACTTAACTGTTTATGAATGTAAACGCGAGGGGTCGCTTCTCGCGTTTTGGTTTCGGTCCCGTTGTGCCGAGGGTGTGTTTGTAAATGTCACCTGTATTGATGGTTTTTTATTGAAATTTTTATAATTTTACACAATAAAGTTTCAAATCTGTCGAATATTTTCAAATATCGAAACTACGGTATTATTCTTAAGTATGTAACGGAACGAAACGTAAAAGTGATAGTGGCTATGTCATTTGTATTTGGTCTGGTTTTCTAGTCTTTGTCGGTGTAGTTTGAGCGACCTAATGATGGTAATTTATACAAATGTGAAATAGTCGACGACGTGAATTTCTAAAAAAGTACAACTGAAGAATTTTAGAACCGCTCAACGTAAAAAACCTCAAATGACAGTCCCCTACGGAAAGCCATTAAAATTATTTAATCATACTTTTGTTTGTCTTTTTGCTCAATACCTAGTTAAATTTGATTAAAATTTAAGTAAAAAGTATTATTTACTAAAGATCTGAAAACCAGAAAAAGACATTTGGTCATGTTGGCATCAGGCAGGATACTGCATGGAAAATGCTAAAACAATAATAAAACAAAAAAGTATTCTTCAAAATCTAAATTAGTACGTATGCTTTTGTCAAAATGGATCTCCAGCCTTCTTTGAGCATTTTTCTTTATTCCTAATAGATTTGGCCTACCACGCCTTCTTGAAATATTGACCCTGTATATCTATAAAGTCCCAAAGCTGTCCTATGTACTGTATATCTTTCACTATTTGTCTCTCTGTAAGTGTAATAAATAATAAATATACATACTCCCTGTTGAACGCGCTCACAAAGCGGCATTGTCTTAAAAACTTTTCCTATTCATGAATTCGTTTTATTATCTTTTGTCCCTTACAAAGGATTACTCTCGCTCTAGTGCAGCTTTCAGGAAGTATTTAAATCAGACTGTTTTACTCTTTTTAAAAATTTACGGTTGGGGCATAATGGTCACAATGTAGGTTTTGAGTGTCAAATTCTGGGGGATAATTTGAGAAAACTTATTTTTTATAAATGTTCCCGAGGTGCGCAGAGTGGGGGGATGGGGTCCGGGTTCCCCCTCTGGCGAGACGGTTCATCGGACCTTGGAGTTATGTGGAGACGGGTTTTCTTAGAGATTATCATTTTAAGTCTAGACGAATGAGATCAGAGTTTAAATCTGAATGCGCGAACTCTATTAGAAGCAGAGTTGTTTTAAGTTTGCCTGCAATTTTTTGTTGTTTTTACTATTTTTATAACTTGGTAATTTAATCAAGAAGCTACTGCCACTGTCTGTTCTTTTATTTGTGATGACTACCGCCTTTACAAGCTAAAAAACTTAAACATAATCGCATCTTGTCTGATTTTGAATTTTAACGCTGATCTTAGGTAAATCAGACATAATTGCAATAGCAAAGGGTGCAATACTCTCAAGTTAAAATAACACTGAGTATTGATACTTTGGATGCGGACAGTACAGGACCGATTGTTGTAGAGATCCTTGGCGGAGGCCTATGCCCAGCAGGGCGCGTAGTTCGTCTGATTTATTCTTTTAAAATTATTGGCCATTTTAGGCATTTCTTGATTCATACAAATACAATTTATAAGTCCTACGTGAAAACACATTGGCAAACAGATTGCCATTAAAAATGTATGTATGAATTATAGTAACATTGTCACTCAGCGCTCGTAAATTTGATTATAAAAAAAAAGTATTCGTTCGAAATAAATTGCTACCTTTAATTCTAAAACAGATTTGCTAGACTTCATCAGACTTTAGCTAGGTCCATAATATTAAAACAGCGTAGGCTTTGATCGACGCTTCAGTCCTTATTAAACGCTACCATAAGCCCAAACGAAGTAACACTCATAGAGTATTATTAAAATACCGATAGTGTTATGTACCAATGGTAACGAATGAAATACCGATGAGATTAATTTCGTTCCCATAAATTATTCTCTGTTTAGAGATTGGACATTGGTCAAGCCAGAAACTGAGCATTGCATTTCCAGAAATAAATTATAAGTAGACAACTTTAAATTAATACTTATATTTTCGGATAGCACGAAAACTATTGATTTCTTATTAAAATAAACATAGATATCGTACAGTCCGGCAAAATCGTTTCGCCAGAGCCACCAGCGGAATTACCTTAAAAAAATCCTTAACCAGAGCAAACAAATAAATAATTAACTATAATCATTCGTCAGAGTCTAAATCAGCCATAATAATATA
The DNA here is from genome assembly GCA_950022985.1 of Udea ferrugalis. Taxonomy (NCBI): domain Eukaryota; kingdom Metazoa; phylum Arthropoda; class Insecta; order Lepidoptera; family Crambidae; genus Udea; species Udea ferrugalis. The sequence goes on from OX465533.1 coordinate 9,383,969, forward strand.
CTAAACGACACAGCCCGCAAGTGACTTTCGGTAACGACGTTATAATGCTATAACCAACACAGAGCCATCCATTGATGTATTCATAGCACGAAGACTATTACCACAGTATAAACCATACAGTAGGCTATCTAAGGCCGCCCGCCGAGTTATTAGCCTAGCGTGCACACAGACACGCGGCACTGCCCAGCCCGTCCGTACTGCTGCCTCCCTATTTTATGCTAGCGTGTGCGTGATATCGCGACACGGCGCGCGACGCGCACGCACACATTCAAACCGAGAGTGGCACGTTTGTATGTAGATGTTCTATTGTATGGTTTATACTGTGCTATTACCCAGGCCCAGGACCGTTAGACGATGCATTTGACCTCCTTGCGCCTCAATTAGCCGCCAACACTCGCCTCTTGTCTTCCAGGTTACTTCGTCCCGTCTGATTCAATTACTGCTGAGGAGTTAAAGTTATTCATTTCTGATAGTGTAAAATGTAGTCGATATTTGTTTTAAAACGTGAGTTATGGGGGGTACAGCTTGTCAAGTTAGTGGTGATTTCGTTTTTAACAGGACATTGAGGTTTTCCTTTGCCTTATTGAGGGTTAATCTTCAATCGAATGCATGTATCCTATTTTATTTTGATTTGACTAGCTGTTAGCCAAGTTGTAGCTTTCACAGCTTTATCGGACAATGGAGTGAATGAAAGGCTCTCAAAACCCTTAATATTTAAGTGACCTGCTTTAGGTTGCCCCCAAGGAGGGACGAGACTCGGCTTAGGGCCTTACTGGGAGATGTCAATTAAACGTAAATGCATGAAGGCAGGCAATAGCCCTAATGAAGCCTATGTACCTCTAGCTAGAGTTCAGTCACTTATTTCATGCCAACGGTAACAGTCTACCAGTTCAATCTCATAACACTAGTCCTGGGTCCTAACCTACCAACGACCATGACAGAAACATATAGGTGCTACATACTTTGCACAAAGAACATTACAGTAGTATTTATTCAATCACAGGATCCTATATTTCATTTCAAACCAAGCTAGAACCAACGACACTACAATTCACAACAACAAATGAGGCGTGTTGATGCTATGCACGTCCGATTAAATCCGAGTGGATTATAGGAGTATAAAGCGTAAAACGGTTCTAAAGGCACTCGGGTGTCCAGACGGTCCGTTGGAATCGCAAACGACGCAATTTGGCGCCCCGGAGACTCCAAATTGGGACGTCTCCAGAACATTCCCTCGCAACTGCCACCCGTTCTTTTTTCAAAACGTCCGCGGGTGTGCGAATCTGCGCCGCCATCTTGGATACAAATCTTTTGTCCGCCGGACAATGGCTGCGAGAATTGGGAATTGGCCGTCAAGAACATGTGTGGACAATAGTAAACAATCGGCCGCTCATTACCGTAATGCATGTGGTAAAATACATGTGACCTTTGTGCTCAAGTACGATTTTTTACATGTAGCTGCAGAGGTTTTTCTTTACAGAAAAGACCTTGTCTCGACTCTTTCTTGATTGTAAGATGCTAGTGACAAAAAATATGTGCATAGTTACATTCAATTACGCAATTGGAAAACTTATTGTGTTGGACAGATTTCCTTGGAAAATCATTGTCCGTTTCTGTCAAATAATCTGTCATTTCACAGCAGCTAATGTAATGATAATTGATAACGACCGAATAAATGATGCTTATTCTTATTCCTGAAAGTCAGAGTTTAGAAGGTTAAAAAAATTGGTTGTTTGTAAAGTAGGTTTACGATCGAGATGTTTACGTGATAACGTCTTATTGGTGATTTGTTTCAGCGCTCGAGATGAGACGGGAGATCGGTCCGTCTCTCTCTCGTTATACCTGCGATCGCGCTCGTGAGGTTTTGGTGTGACACAAGTTTCTGAACATGTCACCCGACTAAAACGATTTTAAAGACGTTATCACGTCAAAAAAAAAGTGAAGAAAATGAATGTAAAAGTTATTATGTACTTAGTCTATTCACATTTCATAACATTTGTTGATGTTATTGAAATTTACCATATGAAACATTCACTGGGGCGGTATGATTAGAATCTATGCGTAAAAAGTAGTTCGTTTGTAGTAGGTTCCGGAAACATTAATTATACTGAGAAAAACAGTCTAACATTGACCTAGTACGTGCTACAGCGTTGTTTTGTTTGTATCTATTGTAATGATTCTATCTATGTTATACAGAAGTTTTTGTTGCTCTACCAGCATGACATAAAACAGAATTTCATAATGTTGTTTTTCAGTCTAGGAAAAAAGCGTCTAGTTCATTAATAGACTCGTATTCTGAAAACAATTTTTTCACACAGTAATCTTTCGGCTACTTATTAGTGAATTTGATTCTGAAAGTAGTGTATTTACACAAATAGCAAAACTTAACTTAACCCCAGCTTTGCTCAGCGTAGTTTTAGTAGAAAATGGCTCACATCGCAAGGGTTACACAAAAAACGAGATATTTTTTCTAATGTATTATGTGTTCTATGTAGCGAGCTAGAGTCGAAGCGCATGAACTACGCTCTCACACTCTCAGCCAAGCAGAGTAACTCACTGTCTCACAGATCTTTCACTGTAACATAGCTTCGCTACGCAACTTCACTTAGCTTCCCTGTATATCACCTGTAGAAAAGAAACCTAATTTTTATTTGCCATTCATTATTTACGTTCGTAGTATAATTCGCCTTATGCTCTGCTGTACCGTATTTAGAGCGAGCATTCCCAGTGAGATGAAATTCCTATCTGTATCGGATATTACATTCCGTTCGATGTCTGACGGTAACTATGGGCTATAGGTATGATTGAAAATATGTCAACTGCGGAAAAGTCATAGAATTCTATAAATTCTCCTACCTTTTCTTGCACACTGACATTTTCCTAATAGATATCTATCTTATGTGAACCAGTCTTAGTACAAAATGCCATAGGTCAAATCTACATAAAAATATTTGGACAGTTCATATCAGCTTATCCCCATTAGATTACTTAATCAATAGCCTAATCTGACTATGTTTTGGTAAATCTTACGCGATGTTTGGGTTTTTTAAGTTATCTTTAATCTTCAAATTATCTTATCAGATGGTAATTCCAATTTTATTTGGCCATGAGAAAAAACACTACTACTACTGCTGCTGCTATATTAAATAAGCACCCCTATATAGGATGAAAAGAAAATTTGACTTATTTCTCATAAGAGTGGCTGTACCTTAGAGTCGGGTTATTAGAGGTCATATTTTACAAATCAACCCGCATGAACTGACAGACGGCAAAGGAAATAGCGATATTCGAGAGTTCCCAAGTATTAACTAACCAATTTTTTGACTTGGGTAGACTAGTCATTTTAATACTAAAATTGCAAACCGAAGGAAGATTACAAAAAGTTATAGATCTACACCTAAAGGAATAACTTGCTTTCTTAACCGGCCTTTCTGACCATTGTAAGAACCCGTTAGAATCATAATCAATTCAAATTATTAATTGGTTAAACAATAGCTTTTTATCATAATAATAAATTGGTCGACACAGCAAATGTCGCGATAAAATAACTAGTTTAAAAAACGATGTTTGTTTAAAATGATATAGTATCGTATCAGTGCGTTAAAAACAATAAAGTTATCGTTATAAATTGGGAAATACCTTGTCTCGTTATCTTCATATTTTCGTACCTAAATTAAATACAGGGTATCCCTGGAAGGTAGGCTCAAAACGAACTGCTACCCTATATACCTGTAGAACTCTTATATTGCTGAAATCTTCTTTCTTATTACTTCTACATTGAGTTCAGAATCATGACCCATTAGAGCAAATGGGTTGAGCGCCCACAAAATAAATTAATAAATCAATTAGTTTAAATACCTAAATAGGTTTAGATAATTACCTACTTTAAATATCAGGTTTTTTGTCGCTAGCCAACCAAAATCCCTGGTGAGTCTAGGCTAAATGGTTAACATACTATTTTGATAGGACGTTTCCCTATAGTCGTGTAGCTTGCCATTTTTCCTATTTATGCTTTAATATTTCAGTAAATGTGTTTTATAATATTATATTAATATTTATAAGGCAATGATAATACGTTTAGACATATTGTCTTGTTTTCGTCCAACAACAGGTTGAAAAATAAGGTGGTAACAATTTTGCTCTGCCACACAGGGTTAACCTTCCAATATCTGTATCGTTTTCGGTATGGATGAAATGTTTGTTTGTCCACTATAAACTAGAGTTGCGATTGTTTGTAGTGAAAAGGTATTGTTTCCTATACCTTTTCACTACAAACAATCGTATGTGCAACTGGGCCACGTTCGAGCTTGACTGTCCATCACAAATGTTACAGTAGAGTTCATACCGTCCATGCATAGTATCAAGTTCTTATCATAGCAGAGTCACAGTATAAACCATACAGTAGAACATCTAACTGCAAACGTGCCACTCTCGGTTTGAATGTGTGCGTGAGCGTCGCGCGCCGTGTCGTGATATCACGCACACGCGATTTCACGCACACGCTAGCATAAAATAGGGAGGCATAGGGAGGCGGCAGTACGGACGGGCTGTGCCGCGTGTCTGTGTGCACGCTAGGCTAATAACTCGGCGGGCGGCCTTAGATAGCCTACTGTATGGTTTATACTGTGGCAGAGTTCAGCCTATGCTGGCAGTGTTTTGTTCTTTTTTTTTTTATACTACGACGGTGGCAAACAAGCATGCGGGCTGCCTGATGGCGAGCAGCTACCGCAGCCTATGGACACGTGCAACACCAGGGGCATTACTCGTGCGTTGCCGACCCTGCAAGAACCTTTTCAAACCCCTCTTGAAGAACTCCATGCTATAGCTCATCGGGAAAATCTGGGCGGGGAGTTTGTTCCACAATTTAAGTGTCCTGGGGAGGAAGCATCTCAGGAACCGAGTATGTATGAGTATAGAGTATGTGGATGAATACCCCGACGATGGCGGTGGTAGAAAGTAGCCGTGGGCATCATATCAAATAGATGTGGTTGACTGTATTACTATACCCGCGGAGGATGTCACCCCCTTGCGTGGCATGCGAGGGCCCGGGACACAACCAGTACCCCTCATATTCAAATTGACACAGGCGTGGTCTTAAATGACGTCTTAAAGTCAACCTTAAAGTTATACCGATAAGAGTTGACGTAAAAATATCTTAGCATAATACTACTTTATGTGATTGCGGTTAGGCTCCCGAAATTATGGCTATCAAAAATAAATTACAATACAAACTGATTTCCCTTACGGCATAATCATTACTCATATCTGCTAAATTGGAACGATGGAGTATTCATTCGAAGTCGAAATTGTGCGTCTCTTGCAAAAGTTGTAGAAAGTCATAAGTCGCTTTTACTTCTTAGAAACTCTTAATAACTTACTCGTGGTAGGTGTTTTAACATAGTTGTAAACTTCAGTGTAGTAAGTAATGCTTAAATGATCTGCTAGGCATCTGAAAATAACGAAGGAACACCGATAGCAAAATTATGAATCGTATTCATTGATATGTTAAGTTATGGAAAGTGCTGCTAAGACTTCTGAATCCAATTAAAGAAATATTTTAATTGTCTAGTAGAACAGATCTTATGATAAAAAATTATACACATTAACTAAATGTAAAAAATCCAAGCGGATTCCTCCGTCCAACGCTGAGAATACTGAACCAACAATAAAATAGCGTGAATATTGGAGGGTTAAAGTGGAATCAAATTCATCCTAGCGTTGGCTCACATTGAATATGAATGAACAAAGTCATTGAAAAATCCTATTCATTTGCAATTTACGTCCTATTTTACTTTCATAGCCTTTGGACTGTGTTTGCTCGCTAGCGTATCTAATAAAATTGTAGGTTTATGGTTACGTAAAACTTGAACGTGATAAAATAAAGATCGAAGTTAATATTTTAACTGTAGAGCACCAGAAGAAAGGCTCTAGCAATGTAAGTAGTGGATTTGATTCAACATCCTCATCGTCATCGACTTATACTTTATGTGTGATAAATCCATAATTTATCATCATTCGCCATAGACGACAATTGCTGAACATTTCCTTCCTGATCGATCAACTGGGTATGATGTAAGAAATTGTCTGTAATTAATAAATCAAAAATATCTGGGACATGAAACCAAAATATACCTCACATGATAAACCTCATTAGGTTATTTCATTAAAGATCTAAATACATACTTGAATAGATAAGAAAGAATTGACCAATAATAAAATTGATCAATTTTGATTTTTCCAACAACCTATGTCGGCAATATACAGGAATCTAGTCCACGTCATGAGCTCGCTGACGCCTATTCAACGCGCTCAACAGCCACCTGAAACGTCTTCCCTCAGGAAGTGATATTGACAACCCAGACTGACACACGCCTCTCAACAATTTCCCTATTGACTGCCATTTCCATTAACTACCTGTACTACACAGCACACGAACTTCGACTGTAAGAAATGTACCTTAGAGCTGGTATTCCCTATTTCAGTCATATCCGAATATGGCATCATGTCCAGACATTGATACGGGATATTATGGAGGAAAACACGTGCGGTTCACATGAAACGATATTGCTTTAGGAAAAATCACGTTTTCGATGTTTGCTGACTGTAGCAATACACTTTAGTGCATGGATATGGGTTTTTAAGTGGAGACCGCGTCTCAGAAGAAGGAGGAAAGGGTGTACTCTAAAAGATGATGCGGTCTGCTTGCGAAAGACTGCTGCCAGGAAGTGCTGCTGTGGACTAGTATAGCCCTAGGTAAGGCTTGTTGTAAAATGACTGTAATGGCGACTCCAGTAATATAACGTGACGAGTACGATTTTTTTAAACTATAAAGTTGATCTTTAGCCTTCTGTACAACTCAGGGTATCGTTATTATTTACACAAGTCCATAATTTACGGTGTCTATGGCCCTCAATTTATGTCCGATAACAAACTGATTTTGGCGAACGTTCAACGTTCATTGTCTATTTAATGGATCATTATAAATGTATGTATACAGAATAGTCTTCGGAGATATTTGTGAGCGTCTGTAACTTCGCCTACACCCGCCTACGGCCACTCAAACAATGTTCAATAGAACTTTGATATTCGGCCGCAGATGTTAGCAGATCTTGAACATTCAAATGTCTGAACTATTATAGGTTAGACCTTATTCATCTCCTTAGCAACATAAAGTATTACAACTGAAATTAATACGTTTACATGGATTGCCGTGTCCTCGAATGCAATTCGGTTTGGTACGATTGTACCTACTGCTTTCGATAAGATTTATATTTCTTTTATGCACGTGAATTTAACTCATGGTAAATCGATTGGTCCGAGCCAATTGTGTTACATAAAGATACGTTTTCAAGTGTATTTCAATTTTTGTATCTGCCCAAAAGTATGCCTGACCCTATTCTATAGTTTTAGATTATTTCCTACTTAAATTTAAGAATAATCTTATTGAAATTATGGAAGAAACAAAGCCGGTTTAACGTTACAAACAAATTACACATATGGATTGTCGAACTATTAGCCTGCTTTCCACTCTGTGAGGAACCAGTTCGATAGGACCTCCCAAATATCTGCAAACTTTCTCTAGCCACGGTACTATTGTCTTAAGTAGTTTACGCTATAAGTGAGCTCTACGAAAATTGGTCGCTTGCGGTATGCAAAAAAACAACACCGTTATGTGCCGAAAAATTATCGTGAATTTGAATTTTCAATAATAGTACTGCTTGTTTTGTAGTCTAGTTTTTTTTTGGCAGCCCCAAATAACAGGAAGCAGACGAATAGACCTTTAATTTCGATTGTTTGCCAGGTAAATGCCGCCGCCGATGTTAGACTAGACACCAAAGCTTTCGCCCTGTGGCAGGGGCGTTAGAATACTGCCACGGTTCCCCCCCGCCTGTCGTAAGAGGCGACTAAAGGGGGGCCTTCGGGGTCACTGGGAGTGCACACGGCGGGGGCTGTGTGCCTCCATCTCAAGTGGCCCCGAGGAAGGACGGCGGTGTGGGAGTGACCTCACACCGTCGTACACACCGGCGAGTGTAGAGGGGAGGTATCACTCCCCTCGAGTTGGGCCGGTTATACCGGCATAGTGCGCCAGAGGCCCGCCGGCGGAGTTCACGACCTGAGATCACGGGGATCCTCTGGGTACGCGCTGAAGAAGGTCACCGGGGGGTTTAGTCAGTAGTGTCTGCCGCTTCACGGTCGACGAGTCTGACACATCCCCGCCCTTCCCCCAAAGGGCGGGACGTCCGTAAAAGGATTCCCCCCGAAAAAAAAAAAAAAAAAAAAGACACCAAAGCTTGTAACAAATACAGCTGGACTGGTATTGAATGTCTGTCGTTTTACTGAACGAGTTTTTGCTTCTATTCTATTTCAATTTTTTGGAAAAACTGAGGTAATACCTACTCATTATTGTTATCGGGGTTGAATTTAAGTAGCACTTCTCTTCAATAATACGTTTTTACGTAAAAGGAAAGTACAGAAAAACTCACGACTATATCCCGAACAAGAAAGTCAGAGGCAACACTGACTGGTGTTGTCATAAAGAGCGTAATATCACACTTAAAACAAACTTGGTGAGGGGTGAGCCTACCGCCTTTATCAGGGTTGCTTGGAATTTCAATCGGTGTTTTCCATCAGATCCGGAAGATCACCGCTGAGGTAGCCACTAGTTGAACATTGAAAGACCAAATAAGTGTTCTGGCTGGATTCCGGACCACATAGATTCCGAGCCTGAATTTCAACCACTAGGCCACGACTACGAGGGCGCTTAAAAAAAGTGTATACAAAAGCAAAGTATAGTTGTTTTTACCGTATCTTTAAAATACGGGTAGAGGTCTGAGCCCTTTATTAAAGCGCGCTCGAGTTTTTTTGTCTCGAGTCCCGGACAATGCGGATAAAATGAGGAAAGAACGTTGTTAGTGCATCCGCTTCCTTCTCAAAATTAGATTGTCGAGAAATCCGAGCGTGATGGGAGGGTGTCAGATGCGAAGGAATTGCCTCAGAGTGGAGGCTTCGCGATTACGCTTCGGGACTCCGAGCAGGCGTGGTAACTTGCACCTGCTGACTTACTTATCATGTTCTAGCGACAAGTACTATTTTGAATAATAAATGCGTCTATTTACTATAGAATGTTATAGGAAAAAACAAATGTTTGTCACTTACCGCTGTTATCATTAGTGTTGGTTGGCTTGGTAAGAGTAGTATGCATTTGTCAAATCTTAAGTAACTCTCCTCTGAGGCCAACTGGTTAAATTGCTCAGCTGATACCAAAAATCCCAGCTCTCCCAGTACAAGCGAAACGTATTTTGCATTTTTCATAGCAGTTCTGATTGTGTGGTCGCTAAAAAGCAGCATTTGGCAGTATTCATAATTAGTTCTTCTTCAACAATTGGGGTCGCCCTAGCAACGTGACCGCCAATATGTAGGGCAAATGACTTCTGCTACTTGAATTTTTCCTAATTAATTTTTAATTGTCCCCATAGTAATTTATGTTTGCTTAATTACAAAACCGCTTAGCTGTTCTAAGATACCTTGGAATGGGTATTGCTTTATCTAACTGCGGTCAGATGATATCGGTTTCGCTGTGGGCTGCCTACACCGCTACACCACCGCGGTACGCAATCACACATACACCCACTACACTGTAGAACTGTAGAACAACGAGATATTTTTAGCATATACTCTAGGATAACGACTGTTTTGCTGCTAGCACTGCTATATCACAATATATTCTGAAAGAAAAATGTCTTAATGGTACGCTGTACTTCAAGTAAGTAAATAGTAATAATCAATTAATAATATAATTATTATAATAATGTTCATCCATCCTTCCAATGCTGATTCTACGGAGAAGACTTCGGCAAGAGACGTAATCTTCTTCTCCTCTTTATGTCATAACAACCTGTGCCACCTGTAGTCTATGCAGATAAATATATTCTACTCTGGCAACATTAGGTCACAAAATTGGTTGAGCACATAACAGTACATTTCTTGTTTATCAGCAAAGCGAATTCGCGACTTGCGTCGACCTTGTGTTGGTAAAGTTATTGTTGCTAGGATTGAAATGATTGCTTGGATGGATTGGTCATGTAACAGATGTTATAAAAGGTGACAAACGAAACAGATTTATAATAATAAATGATACTGTAGGAAAGCGACAGAGTCCTAGACGAACGTATCTTGAACAAGCTCCAGACATCCTTAGAAAAAGGTCAGGTCGAGAGTACTTTTAACCGACGACTATGTGAAAGGACTAATGAGAGTTGAAAAAGCGTAGGATGTGTGTTTGCGATTAAAGCAGACTAGTGGCCGCCCGCGACTTCGTCGCTGTGAACTAAGGGTAAAAAAATATAAATATTTCTTTATACATTGTAGCCTATGTGTTATTCAGATGTATGTGCTATATTATTGTAAAGTTTCAATAGAATCCATCCTGTAGTTTATACTTTAAAAAGAGCAACACGGCACATTCACGCATACAAACTTTCGCATTTATAATGTAGGATATAAGGATTTGGTTTATTCCTATCTCGTAGAACGAAAGACGTATGTACTCGTAGTATGTACCATCCGTGCTAGATTAAGTTGAGTTAGCATTGGAACTTGGTTCTAGCAGAAGAGCATTTTGAAGTAACTTGTATCAGCAAGTTAAATCACTCTTCTTTCAACCGTGTTGCGATACGGTCTAGATAAATTAACTTCAACTTGCTTTGCCGAACTGAGTTTTATTTTGACACGTTTACTTTTGTTTCTTACGCTTGTTTTTTGTTAATGTTCAAATTACTTTAAGGCCTGAAGGTCACTTCCAAATTCCTTAGTAATTTTGGTTGATTCAAGATACCATTGCGTCCAGTTTTCAAGGTTTCAGTTTGCAGTTGCTATTAAGCAACATTCTTATCTCTTTATGCGTATGAGGTAATGAATTACCAATTGTTTTGTTAGCATTGAATTGCTGTTTGAGATTAAGAAGTGTGTAGAGGAAACTCAAATAACGGGATAGTAACCGGATGGCTAGTAATCTCACCATCTTCGAGTCTCGTCACGCTCGCTGCCCCAATTCTGTGGTTTAACAAAAAAAACAACACTGAGGCAGTCAAATAGACGCACAGGTGACCAGACACAGCTGCCGGTCGCTTACCAAATAGATTTTATTCAGTTTTATTCAACAGGGATAACAACTTTTAAAAAGACCAACGTGGTATCGCAATGCGATTTATATTTTCTTTCATAATCATCAGTCAATGCTTTACATTGTTGTTTCAACTAATGCATAGTTTTATCGCTTTCATTGTTGGTGCTGTCAACATTAACGAGATACTGACAAAACAGTGCATTCGATAAAGTAGTTTTTAAGTGCTGATTAAGGTTTCATAAACTGGCAGACACTCAAGATTAAGATCTAGAACGGGAACATCATATAAAAATAAGATGTAGTTTAAAAAAGTTTAAAAAGCCGTAGTTTTTGAACCTTAGAAAATATTTAATTGTGTATGCATACATGTTTTTATGAAGGCTTGAATAATGTTAATGTACCTAAAAAAATATTTACATTTAAGATGCAGATTAGCATCAGTAAATTCTCTCTAAAACAATCTACCTGAAAAAACAGGCTAAGAAAACTTTTATATTGACGTGTTTCAAAGGTGGTTCATATTATGAACCACCTTTGAAACACGTAACGACATCCCCTGTGTACGTAACATTATATCGTCCGTTACATAATTATTTGGATTCATGTCAACCGTCGAGTGTATGTGATGTTTTAACTACATTATAACAACACCTAACCGTCATTATGACTGACTTCACAAACATTATGTATCTGGTTATGGCTGTCAGTCATTATGAACATATTTCACATGAAATCATTTGTTAAAGGTATAATAATACGAGTACTACCCATAACTGTGGTTATTAACCGTTACAGTCAACATCCTATACTTGTAGCTAATCAAATCAAGTAAGTAGGTACCTAAGTAATCTACCATCCAATCTCATCAAAAGAAAGCGCAACAAATTCAATCGGAAATAGATAAATTGAAAACGAAATAAAGAAATTGATTCCGAGAAGTGAAAGACAAATCCAAATAGCGTAGGATTAAGAAAACATAACGTTTTCTAATATTCACGGAACTTTGAACTGAAATAACGCAGCTTTGCGGATTCTACTCGCAGTTTATAATTTTCTTCAATTTTTCTAACCCGACACGTTTCGACTACCTTGTGCTGCTGTGATCCCGGAATGGCGAAGATGTTATATTATGTTACCATTTTTCACTTACATTTCCACTAACATTACCAGAATTAGAGATAGGATACCCAGAAAAAACATTGGGCTCAGGCGGGACTCGAAACAGCGTCTTCCGCATTCGGGGCGGCTGCACTAAACAAAGCTACCGCTGCTGAATGTTTTTTCTGGGTTTCCTATCTTCAGTAAGAAGATAATGCATTATCACTAATGCTAAATAGTGTAATAACCTTTTAACAGAATTGTTCCTATTCACGCAGTTCGATTTGACCGTATTTTGAGATCTTTCAATATTGTGCTGCCTCTCTCTTACTTTTTTATTTCCATTTAGATAACATTTTAGGGTGAGCATATTAAATAATAATACAATTAATGATATCTTTGATGCAGCTAGAGGGGAGAATGGGGAAAGCAAACGGTAATTGACAAGCGACTGCCCCAATATATCTGTTCTATTTGATAAAATCTTCCGATATGATTACTTTTCGTGTTTTTTTGGGAAAGTCACTATCTATCTCATCATCGATGTATCTTACGAACGATTCTGCATACCAAAAAAAACAATGTATGTTAAGATATGTGTATTTCTAAAAACTTAAGGGCGCTCGTGGGACATTGGACAACTTTTATGAAAGCTGCGTTACTATAGATTCATATGCAAGATGAAAAGTAAAAACAACATTTTATTGATTGAAATTAGATAACCAACGCATTAAACATCCAAGCAGACACTTAAATATATACTTAATCAATGTTATTTTTACAACTTATATCTATCTTGCCTAGTTTACCAAATGTTGCTATTTTATGTTAAACAACTTTTGAAGATCCAAATATCTACTCAGATTATGACTAGAACTTCCAAATGAATGTTCAGCATTATATAAGCACAATCGGTTGTAGCATATTATTTGATTTAAGTAAATCAATCAAACCGAGCTATTAAATGACCAGTGGCCGAGCCACCAGCGGCGTCAAGACCACACATTTGCGGCTTGCGAACTTGCGACAAATTGTTAACATCGACTGGCAGTACTCAACTGCGGTTTGGTTATCGGCATTGGATTCATAGTTAAATCAAAGCCATTTTTAAATGTTTTCTCGTTTATCATTTATGTCATTGCGGGTAAAATATGTCGGAAAATAGGTTACTTAACCGCTTTAAAATATATTAAAATGTTAATTTTTTTTATGCTTTGTCAATGTGTTAACCATGATGAATGATGTGATATAATAACTGGGAAATAAGTGCAGTAAGCAGTGCTTTAAAACGCGATATTATGTATACGAGTATTACCTTTAAAACACCCTATATTACCTGATTGTTGCAACTCTTTTCTCATAGTTTCTCGAATAAAGGTTGCAGTACTTAAGTGCATTTCGCGGGTGCATAATCCAGGGTCAGCGTATATGGCTGCGGGCGAGGTGACGCTAATCCACGTCACGTTACCAAACGGCGAACATCAGCAATGCGGCGTTACTGCTTCTATTATGGAAATAAGCACAAGTTATTACATTAAGGAATTTAAATTTCGGGACATTGCATATGACCAGCTTATTTTTCAAGGGATTCCGCGACCAATGGGAATCCGCGACTGCAATTTATTAACATGCCAGAAAGTCATAAGGAAGAGGATTTGTCCAACGACAAACCACGTGACTGAAGGACGGGATTAAACGACATTAATATTTGAATTTTATCTTTTCTGAAAGAGATCAATCTAATTTATTCACCTAAACTCACTTCAAATCAATTAAAAGAAGTTTAAAAGTAAACGAAATTTGATCGACCATACTAGTCGATTGAGTTACCCTCCAAGGTAACTCAGCATTATTTCAATCAGTTGTTCAATCTTCGATTGCAAGATTGGATTCAAGAGTCAGGGGCCAGGAATGCTAACTTGGTCAGTCTCAGTGACCACTTAAAGAAATACCTAAATAAAACTTGCCCATCTACAATCGCACTCTTGACCCACAAGTTAACACACAGATGCTAATTAAAACCTCTAACATGTTAAAGGTTTAGTTAAATACAATTTGTGTTGAAATTAAGAGCCACGGTAATTAAAATATCTTGGTAAGGAGTATGTTATGCCTGGGAGAAGTTGACACCTGGCATATACGTAGAATAGGAGTTTCAATTGATGTATTTACAACTGCGATGGGATTGACACTGGTAAATAAAGCGAGCCCACTCCATCAGATGAAGCTGTTTTTCTAGTATACTTACAGAAGGACGGTCAAGTGGACGGTCAACGGCATGACAGGCTACCCGGCCGGGTAGCTGTATTTGCTGTAGAGCAAAGAGGAACGACCATTCCTCTTTGCTCTACAGAATAAATGTCATTTGACAAAAGTAAAATTGAAAAAGGAAATGGGATGCCAATGCAATTAATGTGCCGTTGACTGTACATTTTGAAAGTTCGTATCACCTTATATCAGTGCACTGAAGGTTATGTACCAAATGCTATATGATACCCTACGCTTGTCGTGGGGTTCTACCACAAAAGCTAACAAAAACTTTCTAAAGAAAACCAGAAAAAGACATTTGGTCATGTTGGCATCAGGCAACAAAAACTATTAAGAACACGAGCATATCCTTGCTTTCTAAATAAATTACGATTACGGTATTATTTACCAGTATTGAATCTCATGTTAATTTTGTAACTCAACCCCTTCGATTCGAGGTTATTTTTAGAGAAATCTTAGACATGTCGACAAAACTTGCATAACAGTATTTCTGAAATTTCATCTCGATCGACAAATAGTGTCGCCTTCCCGACAAGGTTTCTTGCAATTAGAAGGCAATCAAAACTTGGTGACTGAACCGAAACGTGCTCTTCGATATTAATTGCGAGTGCGGGGTTTCTATCGCAACCCGGTAATTAGAGAAATATGCTCCAATGTTTATTTAGATGATTTCGTCAACCTAAGGAAAAAGCCTTTGAAAACCGTTGTTTACCTAAGAATAGGTATCTGAAAGGTCGACTACCTCATTTACGATTAAATTCAGCGCCGAAACTGATTATAGAAACTCTTTTAGGCACATTACTACTAACATCGGTACATACAATATATTTTGTTCTTTCGACCATATAACACATGGTAGATTGGCAAAAAAATAAAAAGTGATACTGTAAAACAATGACATACTTTCCATGAAATGATACATACTCGTAAGTACGCATTTTATGACTAAACAAATTCAAAAATATCCCATGCAAATAGCTTAGTCATCTGTAAAGGAGCTGGAAATTACTTTCGCCCTGTTCCCATTGTGAAAAGGATAAGCCTCGCGGAATTCCAATCGCAGACTTTTCCAATCCCTCGTAATCCTAAATGATAACAGTTTTATTTGCC
This sequence comes from Udea ferrugalis, assembly GCA_950022985.1. Classification (NCBI taxonomy): domain Eukaryota; kingdom Metazoa; phylum Arthropoda; class Insecta; order Lepidoptera; family Crambidae; genus Udea; species Udea ferrugalis. The sequence goes on from OX465533.1 coordinate 9,399,570, forward strand.
TATAATGGAAATCGGATTAGCAGATGGCGATTCTAAATTGAGTAGAGTCAACGGCTACCCATTTTCGTTTCTCGCCAAATGACATTTCTTCGCAAGAGAGCAAGGAAAGAGAGAAGAAAGGCAATTTTGTTAATGCCTGAATAACCTAACAAGCTTGATTTAGAAACATGTGGTTACAACGATGCGTCATATAATTTGACTGACTTGCATATTTGTGCGATTCCAATATTCCCGATGAGTCCCTCCATCTGTCTCTCTCTGTCATTGGCAATTAGAGCGGCGCGGGCGCACGGCGTGACGGCTGACGTAACGCAGCCTTCACACTCGCCGGTCGCCGTGCTCTGCTGACAGTGCTGAGGATTTAAGCTCTCTTGGTTACCGGTAGCATCTTCCAAGGTGCACTAAGTGCAGGAAATGAGACTCCATATATTTTTTGTAGAGTTTGCAATTTTAATCACCAGCAATTTAAATAGAACAGAAGTTCCACTCTAGTGGGTCGTGAAATCCAAGTAATAAGGGAGTTAGGGTGACCGGACCAATCGATCGATTGGTCTGGTAAGTGTAACAAACACCCCAAGACCGCTGGCTGCTCACGCTCGTAAAGATCTCTCTTCAATCATTAAGGTTAATTCTTTGATAATGCCCATTGCTGATGTCACTAAAGATGCCTGATTATCAAATAAGTCATAAGTATTTCTAGCGCGTGTATTGTCAGAATAATACAACATGGTTAGGTATCGCCTCGCAGCTGTAAACAAAGCGGGCTTTACCCCGTAGGTGTGTCCGAGCGGGGTAAACCCATACTAGAGGCAGAACAAATACGCAGTTACTGTGTTTATCACAGCGCAACGCAACGCACAACACACATGCATTCGTTGCGTGCAGCCAATTACTTTTAATTAAAATTAAATATATTTGCACGCATTTGCGTCAGTGCATTTTGCGCGCTTGTTTAATACTCGTAACGTTGGTTCATTAATTATATTACGGACATCACCAGCTATGTTTTTAACCTACTATTTAATAAACAAACATTAAAAGTAGGTAAATTACACACAGAATTCATTAAATGTCTAGTAGGTACCTTTAGATCTGGGTTATAAAATTCGTTAGTATGTTCTCAATTGAAAATTAATTGAGAATTTCAAAACTGCACTGTTAGGAGTCTCACATAATGATCCGAACGCATCAAAGCAAACTGACGTGACCAAAAGCAACCTTTTTTTTCAATATCATAGGCACATCCTAAACCTCGGCACTAGTCGGCACTTTGGACTTTGGCGGCGAAACTGGATTCCTAAAAGATATCTTATTAAACGTGTATCTATGCGTAAGCGGATTTTCCGCACCAGCGGGTAATTCGTAGATTCCCATAAGTGGATGGCAACTCGTAGATAATATGAAATTAGGTAATAGGTACTCATATAACGACGATCCCCTTAGCCTTCATGTTAATTGAGTAGATTTGCCTCCATTCAATGGAAAATGATTGTTGTTCTAATAGTTAGTTAATGTTGTTTTTATTTCATAGGCTATCAAATTGCTAGTTGATGTCAAAGTTTTGGTATTTATTGACTACAATTGAAGTCAACATCAAGTAATACCCACTTTGAATAAGACTAGTTCAGTCAAACCAACAAATAATGCATTATCTAGGCATGTTATTTTGATTGCTTTGCTATTGTCTAACATTTAGTAGGTACTGGAAATGCCGTTGATAGCGGCTTTCAGTACCAAACGTTGATATTCAGAATACCAGGAATACCTTCAACGTCATACGAGTCTACTAAATAGTTTAGCAATAATTTGCTGTATTTTATTAAATCACACCGTATTTTGTTTCAGATCGGTAGATCGTCAGAGTCACCCATCGACTTCGTGGTGATGGACACAGTGGCGGGCGACAAAAGTGGCGACACAAAGGTCCTGCAGAGCACGATATCCCGGTTCGCGTGTCGCATCATCGCCGACCGGAACGACAATAACTGCCGCATCTATGCCGCAGGCTTCGACTCCTCGAGAAATATCTTTCTTGGTGTAAGTATCTACTTCCAAACCAGTATATACCTTCCTGATGTCTGTTGACTTCGTGGTGATGGACACAGTGGCGGGCGACAAAAGTGGCGACACAAAGGTCCTACAGAGCACGATATCCCGGTTCGCGTGTCGCATCATCGCCGACCGAAACGACAATAACTGCCGCATCTACGCCGCCGGCTTCGACTCCTCGAGAAATATCTTTCTTGGTGTAAGTGTCTACTTCTAATCCAGTATATACCTTCCTGATGTCTGTTGACTTTGTGGTGATGGACACAGTGGCGACACAAAGGTCCTACAGAGCTCGATATCCCGGTTCGCGTGTCGCATCATCGCCGACCGGAACGACAATAACTGCCGCATCTACGCCGCTGGCTTCGACTCCTCGAGAAATATCTTTCTTGGTGTAAGTGTCAACTGCTTCCAAACCAGTATATAACTTCTTGATGTCTGTTGACTTTGTGGTGATGGATGGCAGGTGCTGTAGAGCACAATACCCCGATGTGTGCCTCCAGCTTCTACTCCTCTGGAAATATATTCCTTGGTGCCTCCACTTTGTAATGATGGTTCTGTATCTGGCTACAAGTCCGGGGACAAAAATGCCACGGAACACCATCATGACAAATCGTGATTGTTGTAATTTGACATATCAAGTGAGTGCAAATTCACCTTCGACTTTTCGACGTGCACCACCACTGTTATCGTCTCCTGTACGTAACCAGGCGCACACCGAAATAAAACCTTGCCACAAATTATAAAATCTAACAGGTAGTCTTTGAGTATCCGAATTTCGGACGTGTCTCGAGCGCAACCATTGCGAAGAACCATAAAAGCGCGTCTTAGATCTTGCACAAAATAGTCTCTGAATCACCATGTAACTTTCGATATTTCCATTGCAGGAGAAAGCAACAAAATGGACAGAGAACCACGAAATCGACGGGCTGACGACGAACGGCGTTCTGATCATGCACCCGCGAGGCGACTTTTGCGGCGGTAGCGCGACGTGCGGCCCGTGGCGCGAGACGTCTGTAGGCGGCGCTGTCTTCTCGCTGAGGGAGAGTCGGTCTGCACAACAGAAGGTAGGCTGTCTATGACCCAGTCTCATCATCATCATGTCAGCCGAACGACGCCCACTGCTGGGGGCCTCCCACAAATATCTCCACAGCGATCGGTCCTACGCTGTCCGTATCCAGCGGCTTCCCGCGACCTTAACCAGATCGAAAGTCCACCTTGTGGAGGGCCTGCCCACGGAACGTCCCAAACCTAACGTATGACCCAGTCTAGATAAGGCGTTTTGGGATCGCGCGTATCATAAGTGCGAGTGAGACCGCAAGTGTGAGATACCCCTCTCCTTCTAGCTCCGTCCTTTTCAAATCGCGCGTTTTACGCTTCACCTGGAAAAGTTCTTAGATATAAGTTGTGGAAACATCTAGACATCCTTATTTCGAGAAGAATTCCTTTCAGAACCAAAAAAAGGGGCTATTTCTTTGGTCTCATAGGAACAGAAAGGCTGCCTCACAACGTGAAATGAACAAATATACTAATTGTCTATTCTTAATAATACAGTTATTAATTTCCTTATTGTCTCTTCCTAAAAATGCAGCAGGAAAGTCCACTTTGTACTTACTTTTTGGAAAGCGTAATACTAATTTTCTAGGAATCACACTAAATCATGTAATTTCCTTAATTACATTTTAACTAAAAATATTTTCCTGCTTTAGCGTGAGTGATAACTTGTTACCTAATATTGACTGATAACCATTGCACCCGATGATGATGATGTTGACATTATTTTTGCTTGTTTGTCTTATCTACAGGGACTCCCATGTCAAGCAGAGACAAACATACTGAGAGACGGCACGATGATCGACCTCTGCGGGGCCACGCTGCTCTGGAGAAGTGCGGAAGGACTTAAAAATTCACCGGTAAATACATACATACATACCTATCACGCCTTTCCTCGCGCATAGGTAGAGAACACATCTCTAATTACGATCATGCATCCAGCTCGTTCCCCCTATTAAATCATAAACGTGTGGCGGTTAAAAGTTGCTTTAGGTAACTAAACCGGCTCAAGAATGGCACCTATCACATCCCTCATTTTCTTACCCAATTTAGCACTTCTAGCTAAGATGCAAAAAAAAACGCTTGACTCTTGCGTTCGTCTTTTTCACGAGAAAAATGTTGTCGGGGTCACATGTTGGGCCGGCAAAACATTTCCGAGCAGGATAAATGAATGTTTAAAAGGCGTGTGCGCAACGCCAAAACGCCTGTAAGGATCGCCCTGCACCCTACCTTCACATCACATCATGGTATTCCACACAGCCCACGTCTGTAAGGGTTGCCTTTCATCCCACCACTCCACAACCCGCCTGCATAGATGTGGTATACCACAGACTACTTTCTCGTGCAGTGGAAACCAGCCTATTGTTTTTTTTTGTACCACCCAGCTATATACATCAGCTCATTGTAAGAACACAGCTACAGCCCATAACGGATGTTGTTTCTTCTATTAATAGTTATAGGTTCTGATTTAACCCTTTTAAATGTATATGTATCAACAGACAAAACGCGACCTAGAAGCGCTAGTAGGAACCTGTGGGAACACAGCTACAGCAAAAAACTTCTATAAGGGTTATAGATTCTGATTTAACCCTTATTATATGTATTTGAACAGACAAAACGCGACCTAGAAGCGCTAGTGGACGAGCTGAACGCCGGCCGACCGCAGTGCCCCGTCGGCCTGAACACGCTCGTGATCCCGCGCAAGCTCTCCGCCGCGCAGCAGGACCTCAACCAGCCCTACGTGTACCTCAACTGTGGGCATGTGCAAGGTAAACTAAAATATTCTTGTAGGGTCTGCCATGAGTTTGTATCTACACAGTGTCTTGTTCCATTGCTATAAACAAATATTACACACAGCGCCATCTAGCCCCAAACTAAGCAAAGTTTATACTTCAAGAACTAGACAACGGGTAAACATACTTAATGAAAGTTTTTTTGAAAATATGTACGGTGGACGGCACATCACTCTACCCATTTCCGGTCAGTCCTTGCTCTATTGCAAAGAAATGTCATTTGGCAAGAGTGAGATAAAAAACGGGAATGGGGTAACCTGATGTGCTGTTGACTGTACATAATAATAAAATAGAAACTCCCAGACCAGTACAAACAGACACGTTTGTCTGAGGCACACGAATGTTTGTTCTGCTCGGGGATCGTACCCGCGAACTCTGGTCTCAACTTCTTAACCACTACAACAAATCTACTGATGTTCAAATATCTGTCAATCACTTTAGTGATATTTGGATTGGATTGGAACCGACCATAAGAAACGAAACAAAAAGTTTCCATTTACTAGAATATTAATAATTATATTATGTGTTAGAACCTCAGGCGGTATACTTCGCTTCGGTGCAATATTTATAAAGTTTCGTAAATGTTTGTAGGCTCCTCAGCTGGCAATCAAAATTGTTTTGCTCTAATGCAGTGAATTGACATTTGGCATGAGCGAGATATACTCGTAAACGGAAATATATAGCTTTTTAAGTCCCATGATATTTATAAATGTATTCATGGTGTATGTACTATTACAGGCGAGCACTCATGGGGCGCCGAAGGCAGCGATACGGCGGTACGGCGTTGCCCGATGTGTATGACAGCCGGGCCCGTCGTGCGCGTGTGTATGGGCATCGAACCCGCGTTCTATGTGGACGCCGGCCCGCCTAGCTACGCCTTCAACCCTTGCGGACACATGGCTTCGGAGCGGACCGTCAAGTGAGTCACATAGCACTTCAACCTGGTAACACGCTGAGCTACGTCGGTGACCTTACATACCTCTAATTTCCTCATATCTGATTTGATCTCGTAGCGAAACACCGAGCTAGCCCTCTCCGTAGCGGTATTTAGAATGTATTTTTAAAGGTTCTAGTGTCTCCTTATGATAATAATATTTATTTATTTCCCTTCACTAAATCGGTTCTTAAGGCTGAACTTAGCACTATGACATTGAGTAAACCTTATATCCATACCTTACGCACGCAGCGTCTAGAACACATGCTAAGTCTATTATATGAAGGCTTTTTCAACTAGGCGTGGTAGGGCAATACTAAAGAAAAATAATAAACGGAGCATGGAGGTCGATTTTGTCAAAAAACTGCATACTTTGATTTTTGATCTTTTTCTCTAGCCGGGATCACATATGAGATAACAATATTAGTATATTTTATATGATCACCTAAAACTGTTGTTGAAATCGGCGTTGAGGTTAATATGATCTTTTCATTTGGTAAACCCACTACATGGCCAACCCATTTCAAAAGATCATCCTGATGATTGATTATAGTATCCAACCGTGTACGTGTTTCTGTCAATTTTGTGTCTGATCCAACTACTAATGTGCAGGTACTGGGCGGGCGTGGACATCCCGCACGGCACGAACGGCTTCCGCGCCATCTGTCCGTTCTGCGCGGCGCCGCTAGAGGGCGCGCCCGGCTACGTGCGGCTCATCTTCCAGGACAACCTCGACTGAGCCACGCCCACTTATACTACACACGCAGGTAAACAAACAACTCGATACACTGACATATTGTGATCTGTCAATATAAACTGACGGAACACGATATTTATTGACGTGAAGGTAAGGGTATTGACGGATCACAATATTTATCGCTGGATTTCCGGAAATTTTAATCCGATGATTGTGTCAATATTTATCGCGTCAGTACGCAGCGAGTACGCTTTGAATGTCCCGAGGTGCAAGGCACGCTTACGTCCCATTGCCTTCTCTCAGTAACGCCCTCAGCCGAGTCTCGCCTCACCGATTAAAGGCACCCTGAGACTCGATAATTCAATACTAGGGGGTTGAGAGCTGACTGCCCACCTCATTGCCCAGTAAAGCTATGAAAGCCAAAATTTGGGCTAACAGCTACTCAACGCAAGACCTTCGCACCTGCACAAAACCTCAACCCTACTGTGACACCATATCTTTGCACTTTCTATGATCCTGAAATGTACAACCTACCTCCCGACACACATATACTCGTCGTTATTATTGATCTGTGTGTCTTGTAATCATTTAAGCATGCTAGCTTGTATTTGCATTGTTTCTTTCAGTGAACTTTACATAACAAACTGCCTAAATACGTCCCGCTGCTGGGCAAAGGCCTCACCCCAACTTTGAGCGGATTGTACGAATAAACTTTAAACATCAATTATTGCAAATAGAAAAATTGACTTTTCCAGGACCATATTTGTGCCTGGTGTGCGTATGACATCGAAGCGACAACAAGAGACGCGGGCGGACGTGTCGGAAGCTTCGCGACAGTTGACAACGAGCAGACAGACAAGCAAACATACAGTCTGCGACAGCAAACCCGTTCGAATCGAATCTCACTTATATTCAATCACTCTGGCTTCACTTATGACGTCAGATTTACATTAATTACGCTATACAGGGTGTCTAGCAAACTTTCAACTGGAAATCCAATAAAATTTTGCTAAACCGAATGTTGTAGTCAAGATGTTGAACGAAAATACCGTATTCAGTTTCAATAATTACAGTTTTTACTTCTATTAATTCAGGCGATATCTTTTGTTATTTTCATCATAGAAGAAGTCAATAAATCAGACCATTTTACACAGTTTCTAGTCTTAGAATTTAGCGTTAAAATGTGTCCAATTTTACGTCGTTTGAAACTTTGAGTACAAAAACCTCAGCTAAAGCATAGCGCTGTACTCGCATTGTTAAGAACTACAGCGAACAAATGTCATAAAGTTGTCGAGCTTGAGCTGTAGTTGATTGACAAACTCATTTTATTCAGCATTTGAAGTCATTGCAAGTCGAATTTAGACTGTCTATAAGAATCACCATCCTGATGCAATAAAAATACTATTCACCTAATATTTGGGTTATGGTTTACAAGACACCCTGTATTAGATTCATGTCCAGTTCAGACTTTCATTAAACATAGATTGTGGCGGAGTGTTTAAAGTGTATGTTTTAAGCTGTAAATGTAACGGGCAGATTAATGTTATGTCTTTACGGTAATGTTTATTGTGACGACTAAGTTTTACGAAAATTGGTATTCATTTATTGCTGGGCTACAATATAAAAACTTCTTATTAAACTTGTTAATTCAAAAAAAAAATGGAATAAGACAATTTTCATCAGAAATGCTAGATGATCCAAGACAATATCTATAAAACTATGAAAAAAAATAAGACGTTAACTGTTGCCGTTGAAAATAAGTAGCCCAGTGTACCGATAGCAATAAATAAATTGATAGGCGAATATCTAAAGCTTTATACATTATCTTTAGCCGTGATCTAAAAATAATGTGCAAGGCATTTATGTAATTTTGAATGTAAACAATAATTGAATGAATAATTTCTTTTTTATTTCGTTGTATGTATTTTATTCCTAAATATAATTGAATTATCCTACACTCTCAATCTAATTTTTATTTTAATCCATGTGCACATAAAGCACAGCACATTTTAAAGTCTTTCAATTATTATTCTATAATCCTCCTTGATTAGCGAGATAATTTACAAATGAAATGTTTGCGACAGTGAAATAATGTAAATATGAATATGTTCATTCGTAATTTTAAGTAATTTATAATTTTTGGTTTCCTAATTGTGTGGAATGCTTGTGGAATGTAAGGAGCCTTTAGTTAGTAATGTTACGGCTTAATATTAATGTTGTTTCCTACAAGCGACAATCAGGCTTTCGGAGCCATTGGACTTGTGAGATGTTGAATATACCTGCGATTTATCTGGTATTAGGTGAGCGAACCACCACAATTGTTACAGTGAATGTCAAGATATATATTTTTAACACGATAGCGTATAGCGGTGAATGATCGATCATTCCGGTAACGAATTCTAAATAATATACCTCTTCGAATAGCGAGTATGTAGTTCGTTTTACCGAACGGTTATAAATATAATGTACAAGCTTCATTTAAAATAAAGTTCTCACTCTTTTGTCAGTGTTGTTTCTTTGGAATTATCGTATAGTTTTGAGTCGATTGGCAGCGTTAACGATAATCGCTCTGACAAATGAGAGATAAACCAAACCAAAAGCAATTTGAAAAATCATATTACATCGATAATCTTAATCCAGGCTTACGCTGAAGAAACATTAGTTATTAACTATATCTGCAAAGGTAAAGGTTCTAAGATATGTCGTCTCTGGTCATAGCCTGGATAAAGGTTATAGAAGTTAATAATGATTAACCTATTCGCCTCGCGTGATACAACATGCCATGTAATATAAGCCTACAATAATTTCACTCTAATGTTGTATTTATAAATTATAATTGTGTTGAATCAAATTTGTGTGTACATCTAATAACTTCCAATTATACCAGCAATAAATAGAAAATATACGAATTCATATAGAAACAATATGCACAGCGTTCCGGCTTGAACAATGACAACTCCTAAGTAGTGATAAGTATCGAGTAGCGGTTTGTGATAACATTCTCATAGTGGTCGATCTCAGAGCAGCTTTCCGTATTTGCAGAAATCAAATCTCTGACAACATGTTTAACATTTTGCTATAATACGGAACGCGAACAATTATTTAGGACAAAAATATCCCACAAATTGCACTCGAGCTCAAATATCGTGTCGTGTTTTTCATCGAAATCTGAGCGAAAGTGTGCTATACAGATATATGTAGTGTGGAGGTTTCGTATAAAATTGTTCGCTCAATATAGATTGCTATGATTATGTCCTTTTATACAATGTTGAACATGTTTTGTCAGAGCTGCGGCCTAGGTCGGCATAGTTGAGTAAACTCCCCGGCATATTGTATAAATATTATGTAAGTTATTAGGGCGTAGCGATCGTTAGCTTACGAAGTACGAACATATAGTTTTTGTACAATTCGAATTCACGAGTTAGTGGAATTTTGTACAATTTCAATTCAATAGATTTGCCGTCTCAAGTGAAGGACCATGGGGTTTTCGTGTGAACGCTGTCGCCACCCTCCAAGTCAGGGAATGCGAAATGATGTTTTTATTAGGATTCAGAAAAGGATGTTTTTAATTGAGTAGTTTTGGGAAGAAAATACTTAAATCTTAGCATTGAACTGATTAAGGGACGATAGCAAAAAAACTTATCTGGGACAATTTAAGACTCCTTTTAAATTTTTTGTCCTTCAAATCGTTCAGACAGTGGGCACGTTTCTACCATGTTCCTTCGAAATGACAAGACGCAAGACGGACGTAACGGATTATTATTCATGTGTTGTATTAACGAGAACTATTATTGAATTACTAAATGCAAATAATTGCACATAGCATTATACTTGATTTAGAATAGATTTTGGTAAAAAAAATAAATGCTTATTTAAAGAGTCTATAAATAAGTGGTTATATCAATGTAGGTATTTTAACAGCCTCTTAGCATTGATTTGTGTTTCTACATGGCTACATAAAGTAGATGAGATGATAAAGCCGGCATTATAATAGTCCTCTCTATATTTGTGTAGCTCTATGAAATGTGTTGTAAAAATTACGTTGCACTAAATACATGTTTCTATATTTAGCATTATTTTCCATAGTATGTGGCCGATTGTTGAGGTGTAGTGACGCTTTAGGACGCACTGCGCTTCGCTTGGAGCCGAGGAGACGATTTGTATGCTCAAGACTTGAGTGTATGCTCAAATAGTGCAAACGATAGCAAAGCAGGCGAGTGTATCAGTAGAATACATAGTTATCGCTTAGCACGAACCTCACCGAACGCGCGAACTCTGAGGCGAAGCGCAGTGCGGCTTCTAACATTATAGTGGTAATAAGAACTGAATGCTAGCCTTAATTTTATTTATAATAAGTACTAGGATAATAAATCGCTCTTTTGAGTTAGAAAATTGACATGCTGTTTTATTTTATCATAGTTAAGTAACTATACATACACGTCTATCAGACAGACTCAATAACTTTGACACATTTTTGCTACTATACTACGCACGCTGAATGATGATCCCTATGACAGTTCCTTAGCGCTTAACATTGTACTGACGTCCTGTCACAACAAATCCTTTATATGTCCATTAAAAAATCGTCAAAATCATAATTGTGTACATTTGTAAATTATAAAAATGAATATTAAGAAATTATTACGCAATGTTCGTAAATAATGGAAAAAAACTCAATGCAAATGTACATGGTACGTGCTGCAAAAGTTACGTCGTCAAGCTGTTATCGACTAAGAAGGGACACATCGATAAACATAATGTCGATAATTTGTTGGATAAATTTAACAAATGCTTTGAGTTTGTATTTTATTTAGATCAATCTGAATCTAATACAGGGTCAAGCGGATCTACAAAATCTGAGTCTGAACTGCAGCTATGAAGCTAAGCTGGCAATTATGAATTCTTTAAAATTCAATTCACAAAGAATTCTAAACTCTTTAAATTATGCAATTTGATTTTATTTTTATCTAGTGTTTTGTGTCCATCAATGCGCGTAATCTTTTTTTCAAAATATAGTAAATATTTCTTATTAAGTTGAATGACCTGGTTGAGTGACATGACATTTGCCTGAAAAAATAGTATTTTATCGAAATTGTTTGAAATTGTTTCGCATCACTAATACAACTGTCAGTTGAAACGTCATAGGGATCATCATTCGGCGTGCGAACTATAGTTCGTTTTTTAAATAATACATGATATCATAATAATAAACTTTTCAACACACTTGCTCATAAAGTGGCTCTTATTTCACTGCAATTAGGCACATAATGACACCTATAATCAAACTGTGACTTTTTCATTACCATTATTCACAAGTGAGTTATAGAGTTTTTTTTTATTGGTTGAATTGCTTCGTTCTTAAAAAAGTTTCGATACAAAAGAGATCGTGTTTAATAATAAAAGTAAAAATATGTATTTAAAATTATAAGAATGAATAAGGAAAACATTAAGTATGTGCAAAGGTAAATTAGATTCTTTGGAACCTTAAATTTATCAGCATAGCTATTTGAGCGGTTGGCGCCTTTTTTCTTCTACTGACGTTTATTTTCCAAGACAATAATATTACAAGAATGCTCCAAGTCTATTTTATTAGTGGCCAGTTCGACATTCGAATGAATCGTCTTTGGTGAAAAGCTTTCATGTTTCTTTTTTTTTTAATATGCAAAGAAAACGACATACAGCCTACCTCAGAATAAAATCTCATTGCACCTAAACATTTTTGACTACACGGCCTTGCATTCCAAATTCAAATCACTTTATAACTTACTTTATGAAAGGTTTACATTTTACATGACACATAATGTGCCATTGACGAGCAGGTAGTATATAAAATCAACCTTTTATTTACTGAATAAAATGAGTTTCTAACATTATTTTATTCACAATTGTGTTGAAAAACGTCGTATGATACACGTGTGTATTGATGATTACCGTCCTCGGCTCTCTTAAGATCTCTCTCAATGGCGCCTCAGCGGTAATCACCAACATTACACACTTGTACCATAATGTACTAATATTCCTTATTTTATTACACTACGAATATCTCTCATACGTAAAATTAAATTACCTATCTGTTTCTATATTTCACAATATTAGAAAAATAAACGAATCTCAAGCTTCTGTTCATGAGTTGGTCACAAAAGCTGGTGAGAGGAACAATCTTCAATAGCGATGATGGTTAAAATATTTAATAAATATCCTTTGACATTATCACACACTGCGAAGCTTGTCCTATAGAAACTTAAAAGCCAATTCAACATATTATTTTTAAAAATGTGATAAGGAAACACGAATCCAGTGTAATACAAACAGACATCTGATATACGATTATGCTTCTTTTCGTATGACTAGAAGTACCTTAACTTTTTGTAAAAACAATAACGTTCATGTTGTTAAGATTGTAACTTGTGCTGGCCATTGCTCTAGAAATGTGAAGGGCTTCCGAAGAAATAGTTTCTTCATAATTCTGTTCATCTGTAAATAATGCTATTTGTCTTACAAATTAAATGTATCTTAGACAAATATGTTGTTTAGATACCTATCTTCTTATTTCATTTGTTGGCGATGTCTGGTTTTTTTACCACATTCCTGCTAATGACACGTAGGTAGCCACAACACGGTAGATTTTTGAATAATAATCACCCTATGCCTGTTGTCTTTACAGTAAGAATGGACAGCATCTTGCTTGTTAAGTGGCAAATTGATGTAAGTCCGCTCTCAAAATACTTACTTTACATAAATAAGACGAATCTATTCACATAAATGAATGTGGCTGGCTTAAAATAACAATTAAAACTTGCATTTTGTCTGCTATCATCAATGCTCACTGCAGATTAAGTTTGGTAGTAACAAGTACCCTGACGTACTGATCGTAGGCGGTGGCGACGGCGAGCCCCTGGTGGTCGCGGTTCCACTCCAGCGCGTTGATGGGCTGCGAGCTGATCACCATGCGTTGGAGACGGTGGAGTTTGCCAGGAACACCTACTGACGCGCCTTTGTCGTCTACACGGCAGCGCTGCTCGGGGTATAAGCTGTGGGATTTCAGTTATTTAGATACCTTCTGTATGTTTCAGGAAGCTAAGTGGTTGTAAGGCAACGCCCCTGGGCCGTACTGGAGAGAGGAAGTAAGGGCTAGGAAAGCGGCATAACTTAACTCGCTAGAAACCTAGAGTCGCCCTAGGCCTGCCTAACAATAAATACATAGATAGATAGTGCGTAAAAGCGACCTTGCTCTCGAGATGTCTGAGGTAGTAAGCGGGAATAGTCAGGATAGACGCAGGCTTACGCTACTGATCATGGTACTAAAGGTGTTTAGACCGTAGCTGTGGGGAATTGATACTGAACACGGTCGGTTGAAACCCTGCTGCTGACGTCTGGTCAAATAGTATTCTATAACTTACTATTTCCAAAGAGTAACTTGTCCAGTTCCAGCGCACGTGACGAATATGTCTCGGTTCTGAGGGAGATGTCGAGCGACCCAGATGGTGCCGCTCTTCGTAGTGTTATCCATCACCTGGAGTCAAAAGAAAAAGTAACATTGAAGTACAAACAAAAATTGGCTTTGGGCTTATTCTTGTTAGGTTGAGGTTTCGCTAGCCACTGCTGAAGCGTAAACTCATGATAGCCCTCATAGTGCCCAGTGCGAGATTGCTCTAACAAACGCAGCGAACAAATTGTGTATGTGTGTGTAAATTGTGTGGTCGCCAACAGAGTAAATCCGTGTTAAGTTTCTCGATAGGTCCGTTTGCTCGTCAAACTCGCACTAGGCACTTAGATAGAAATAGGCACGTAACTGTACTCAGAGATATTTATTTATTTAAAAATATATTTTTGACAAAAGAATTGCAATACCTGTGCAAATCCTTTGGCTGGATTCTGCGTCCTGACGTCAAATACGTGGAACTTGCCTTCTAGGGTGGTCGCAACTAATTTGTTCATAGGAATGTCTTTGCGGTCGAATTCAGCGTAGCAGACCTGTAACAAAGCAAGAAAAACCTGCAGTACAGTTACAAATTCTCGTCAGGACTTATGTATCTACTCGTATGTAGAAAATTGATTTTATTGACCATAGTAAAAAAGTACTTTTCTCAGATTTAAAAAAAAGATTGCTTTTCTAAAATACGAAAAAAGGGTTATGGTTAGTGGGTCCCAGCATTTGCTACTCATGCTACTAGGCTTATCTGGCACCGGTTTCAGCCATAGAAGATACTATTTCTGATGCACTGCCCAGCCGTTTTCGAGCACCACCTTGAAACGCAAAGGTTTGTAGGTTTGATATTAGCACAAATGATACAATAGATAAAAATACCATGGTTAGTTGTCAAACCCTCTACTTCTTATTGCCTTTTACAGGAGAGAAGCCTTCCTTTGCAACCAGAACATTTTCTAGGTATATTGCATAGTTAAGAGTTGCCAACAATGGCCTTACCCCATTTTTGAGGTTGCATTCCCATCTCAAAGACATAGTCCGAAGGTCAAACATCTTCAGGTCTCCATTGTCATACCCAGCAACCACAATCCTCTCCGCATCATTGAAGGAGTTGCCAAATGCTACCGTCCAGCAGTCTCTCTTGGATTCTCCTTGTACAGGCTGCATGTTTGCTACTGGTTTGCCCTTTTGCCGTGGATCCCATACCTTTACTGTTCCTGGAAGTATTTTAACGAATTTATATTGATTATCCGGTTCCTGACTAAAACACACAACACAATACCTTAACAATTGTAGCCAATCAAGTAGGCAACCATTTTCAGTGAATAACCCCCGAATTCACAAACGTCAATATAAACGTAAATTGCGCTAAATAGTATAACACATTTAATTACTAAATAACAAACCATCTCTGCTGCCTGTAACAATTTCTGGTGCTCCACAGTTTGCCACGCTGCCTCCCATTCCATCAATGGAATTAATTATGTCTGAGTGTTCTTTGGAGATGTAAACTTGGCAGCTCCTCTCCAAATCCCTGGGATCGGAAATCACAGTTATTATGAGAAATGATATGTTATAAAATAAAACAATATCCAAGAATTAGTTAGCTCAAAGTAATTATAATATATATGGCAAGTAGTGAAAGGAATGATACTTAGTTAAGTTTTTTCAACTAGGGTTATGGCCAACAAGCATGGGTCTACTTGACTCTAAACATTTATTTCAGCCAATGCACATTTTTGGATTACTGTCACTGAGAGGTCCGACCACATATTCTTTCCCTGTTGTGGGATTCCATTCTATACTAAGTTACATTGGAAACAACAAATGAAATAAAATATATTTGCTGGCTGTAGTTTAGTAAGCCCTAGCAGCAAGAAAGGCGTAGCATAAGTAGCACCACCATAATCGGCCTATATGTCCCACTGCTGGGCACAGGCCTCACCTCAACTATGAGGTGGATTGAGCCATACTCCAACACGCGGGCTCGGTGCGGATTGTTTTAATAAGTAGCATAGAGTAGGGTGCATAAACATACCAGATTTCTAAAGTTCCTTTGAAATCTCCAGTTGCCAACCTCCGTTCGACATCGTTGCTGGCACCAAATGTGCCACATTTGAACGAGTTTGGCCTTTCGATCTCTTTTATTTTTCGTGTTTCTCCAGATGATATCTCGAAAACTTCAATAGTACCACTTCCTTTTGGTAAACATCCGATCACAACAAACTTCGCCGAACAAGGTATCCATTTACAATCAAACAGAGAATGATTTAGATTAGTTTCGATGTGAGTTATAATTTGGGGAGTGTCTTGATCATCCATTTTATGAATTATTATTCTCTTTATTACCAAGATGTCCAAACTTTTACAAATTATAACCTCAAATTGTAAACAACCAATGGATCACCATGGCAACCATTGACTTTATACTTTTTTAAAGTTTTTTTTTGATATTGTTTTTAAAAGTGTGTAACGTAGTGATGTACACCCTTGCTTGGTGTACATTACATTACATTGTGGAGATTGTATACTCTTGCACACTACACACTCACACTACACACTCGCTGTCTAAGTTATGGGGTTGCGGGGGTTGTAAATGACTAGATGTGTTGTTTTATCCTAAAAGTCAGGGTAGCGACTCACAACAGAGTTATCCTACGATTCAGTAACTTTTGATTTAATTCAACTCTGTATGGCGAATGGCATCTAGTATTTATTTAGTAGTATTTATTTATAATTCGGTTTTGAATCGGAGAAGAAAAAGTGACACATCTTGCAGAATTTCAATGGGCGAGAGTGTACTGACCACATTTTTATTTATCTGTTGTCAAATATGACGTACTTATCACAACCGACGCTGACAGCTGACAGCGTCTCATCTCAATTTCTCAAAATCAATAAAAAAAGCGATTCAGAAGTAGAAATTTAACTTCATGTGTTTGTTGTTGAATCTAGATTATGTGTAATTAATTATTAATATTTCGATAGGTATTTTTTATTACGTACATCATGGGGGACAAAAGAAGCAAACAGAGTGTAAGTAGAAATATCAAAAGTGAAACCTGCTACTCAGTTTTGATCTCGAAATGTTATTTTCATGGTAATTGTATAATGTGTTATTTCGTTGTTTCTGTAGAAGGCAGACATAGCAAAGCAGTTCGAGTTGCCTGAACGTCAGTCTAAGATCACCACATTGCTCAACCAGGCAGGACAAGCTTACTGTATTTGCAGATCTTCGGATAGTTCCCGTTTTATGATGTAAGATTTTGTATAGTTTGTTGGTTTTTGATGAAACTTAGATAAGTTGATTTACATATATGCTGTATTTGTCTTCAGAGCATGTGATTCATGTGAAGAGTGGTACCATGGTGATTGCATCAACATATCAGAGAGGGAAGCCAAGTATATTAAGAACTACTTCTGTGACCGCTGCCGTGAGGAGGATCCTACTCTCAAGACTAGATTTAGACCACAAAAACGTGAGAATGATGGAGATTCAGGTAAATGTTCAACTTTTATAACATTTTTCTGTTAAATTGAATGTCTTCATTCAAATTCCAACTTTGTTATATCACCTCTTGTTGACTATACTAAGTGGAGCAACGTCATTATGATTGGAGACTGGTAGAGTTACCTGTAGCTCAAGCAAACACTGTATTTTGTATAATCCTCACATAATACATTATGGAAGTTTGCTGCTATGAAGAGCTTATTCTAGCAGTGTTACTCTGTAGCTATAGTTACAACATCTTGAGTAATTTCTTAGTTGTTTTAGGTCGTGATGATCGGAAAAAGAAGCGGAAAGAAAAAGATCACTCTGAGAACAAGTCCTCAAAGCGTGTTGGCAGCAGTAAAGATGGCTGCGGGGACTGTTCAGGATGCTTGCAGAATCATGATTGTGGACAGTAAGTATTTATAAATCCAACATAAATGTAAAGACTTGAGAAGAGCATAGTCATTGTCTACACATCTCTAAGATAAGACATAGCATTTGTCCAACAGTTTAGCCTGGATGTACAGTCAACTGCATGACAGGCATTGCAGAAAAATGTCATTTGGCAATAGCATGATAAATAACTCAAATTGGCAACCTGATGTGCCATTGACTGGACCATCATAGATGAGTGGTGATTGTGTTCAAAAGACCTCTTTAGTATAAAAAAGATACATTTATTTTGATGTACTGAGTTTGTAGATTTTCATGTAGCAGCTCTAAAGAAAATAGGTTATAACATTTTTTTTTCTCTTTACAGCTGTGATGCATGTGAAGAAATATATAATAAGTATAGTACTAGCAACAAGATGAAGCTGAAGTGTAAGATGAGGATATGCATAAAGAGTAAGAAGCCATCCAAGCAGACAAGGTGAGCTATGGCAATAATATGTACCTTAGCTCCAGGAATTAGAAATATGATAAAGTTGATGCATCAACACTTATCTGAATGTTTAAGAGGCCACAAGGCTATACATAATTACTAAAGATTATTCCCTAACTGCAATAAAATGCTTGAGAAATCAAGTGGCCTATATTTTTTTAATAGATTGGTTAGGCACGCATTTGGAAAAACGAAAGAAAAAAATATTTTTCATTTAGAATATTGACATTTTGAATGGCAGAGCATGTTGCAGTTCTTCACTGCTTTTGGACCATATTCCAATCACATTAGGTTTAAAATAGTGACAGCTGACAACTATTTTACCAAGACCTTAGAAAAAGTATTCATCAGTATCTCATAACTACAGCAGTGTCAGAATAAAGAAGAAGCACCACGAAAGGGAGACATACGAGCCGGAGGAGACGATCTCCCACTTGCAGACAGCGGAGCCGCGGCAGTGCTACGGGCCGCAGTGCACGCGCGCCGCGCTCTACGGCTCCAAGTACTGCTCCACGCAGTGCGGCATCCGACTGGCTACTGCGAGGATATACCAGGTATCATGTCAGCTGAACGACGCCCACTGCTGGACATAGGCCTCCCCCAAGGATCTCCACAACGATCGGTCCTGTGCTGTCCGCATCCAGCGGCTTCCCGCGACCTTGACCAGATCGTCAGTACACCTTGTGGAGGGCCTGCCAATGGAATGTATACCAGGCATAAGGGTTTATTAAGGAAGGTTGATTTTATAGTTTATTGTTAAGCGGTCCCGTTTGAAGTCGCTAGATGTCAGTCGTTAAGCCTAGTCAGACTCAGGGCGGCTTGATAACATCTGACATTAAGGTTGCTCACTAACCTTAAACCCCTCTAACAATCCGCATTGAGCCCGCGTGTTGAAGTATGGCTCGCTCCACCTCATAGTTGAGGTGAGGCCTGTGACCAGCAGTGGGACGTATTTTAATTCAACATTAAATTACATTCGCTTCGATAATCATTATTTTGTCTATTCGGTTGCTTAGAAGAGATCGCCCCTAGTGATAAAGCCGTCTAAATTATACATTGTTATCTATGATTTCATAGGTGTAGTACCTATTTTTGGCACAACCAAATATTTATCTATCCATCTTATACTTATACAATTCCGTTCAATTTAATTCAAATTTTGTTCAATTTAATTTTGTTTCGATCAATTTAATTCATTTCAATATGATTAAATAGTAGCAATTCGGATTTTGGTTTGGATTGAAGTTGTAGTAGTTGTAGTACATAATAATATGTCCTGCCCATTTCTATTCATATCTTCGTACTGTGGTTTTTTTTGTCACTTTATTTTCGTCAATTCGTGAGTCTTACCTCCAAATTCACATACGTAAATCAACGCTAAGCACGCGCCCACCCTCATGCTGTCCTGTAAAATGTCAATAGAACTGACAGGAACAGCTATACAGCTGAGGGCTGCTCAATATTGATTTGCGTTTGTGAATTCGTTGTTAGTTTTATCCTTTATCTTTACTCCAATGACACTTTTACTTCTCATGCTGTTCTGTTAGTAATTAAGGAAGATCCTTTAAAAGAAATGTTATGTTATTTAGGTCCTACCCCAGCGTATTCAAGAGTGGTCCCTATCCAGCTGTGTGGCCGAGCAGAAGAACCGTAAATCGCTGGAGTCGGTCCGGTCCGAGATCGAACGTGCTCAAGCAGCCCTAAGGGCGTTGGACAAACAACACGCGGCGTTAGACGCTCTGCTAGCGAGGGCTAACAACGCTACAATACTGCATAGCGATGATAAGGTAGGCATTAACATTCTCAGTTAATTTTAATTTACTTTTGGGCATCCTTTTTAAATGTATTTATTTCTTTTATGTTGTCTGTTTAAGTTTTACTGGAAAACAAAAAATCATGCATTTAAGGGATAGATCTCCCTATTGCACTCTATCGAGGTTTTGATAAAGCTTCCTGTATTCCTCGTATTAGGATTTAACCTACCAAGCCCAATGATTGTATTATGAAGTAGATTGTAACATAATATGTATAATTTTATGTCATGGTATCATTTTAATGATAACTTTACACAATATGTTTAAAATGTATGATAACTAGAGGCCAGCAGGGATCACGGCAAATCAAGGGCACTGAAGGAAGATGGTCTCCTCGAAGTGGGTATTCCATCCTTTTATAAACCCTCAAGTGTCGGAGACATACTAGCTGCCAGGCGCATTATCGCCGAATCTTACTAAAATGACGGTAGATCGTTGCGGGTCATTATTTGGAGCCAAACTGGCGCAAATACCGAAAATGCCAAAATGCCAATGGTAGAAATGGTTAATTTTTTAGCGCGAGAGACAATTATACTAGGCCTAAATTTGCCGCTTGGAACTGCACCAATATCCTGATGAGCTGAATCAGCTCATATTTCGCTTACTGACACTCAAGGCGATAAGGTAGGTGAGTCCAAGGCACACCCGCCCTTCCCGAGACGAAACCGGCGGGAAACTTGTTAGTTATCCTTTTTAAACTTCTTTTCATTTTCCCAGGAAGCGGACGACGAAACCTCAATGTACTGCATAACCTGCGGCCACGAGATCCACTCGCGAACAGCTGTGAAGCACATGGAGAAGTGCTTCGTGAAGTATGAAGCGCAGGCGTCCTTCGGCAGTCGGCATCGCACGCGCATCGACGGACAGAGCATGTTCTGTGATTACTACAACCCGGTCAATGGGACCTACTGCAAGCGGCTTAGGGTGAGTCTTATCAGCATCATCAACTGAGTTGCCTATCGGTAGGCGATCTCTAAAATATTGATAGAATATCGATAATTGACGCGGCTGCTAGTGTAAGAATAAATAAATAAACTTTCGTATGCACTATCGATGTTGTTACTAGTTTTCGAGGTCAATACTATCGATAGCGAAAATATCGGTAGTCGATATCGATATCGGCAACTCTAATTCTACAGCCGACGGAAACGTCCACTACTGAACAGAGGCGTCTCACATAGATTGCCTGAGTTCCTGGTTATAGACGGCCTGCTACCGATCTACCTGGTGTTGGGCGTCCCACTACTTTACGTTTGCTGTCATGGTCTCCATCCAATTTATTATTAAATTATTACATTATGCAAACGTACTCGATTGATTCGTCGCGACTCGTTTTGACTCGAGACTCAGTGGGCTTGCGTGACCCGACTCGACTTATATGAATGATTTGAAGTTGCTTCAAGTCTTATACAGGGACGCCATTTGATTTGCTGATTAGATTGATTTCGTTGGTTATTTAGTATTATCAAGAGTCGCATATCGCTAATCATAGGTATTTAACGCTGTCATCTTCTCACCAGGTAATGTGTCCCGAACACTTCAAAGACCCAAAAGTGAGTGACACAGACGTCTGTGGCTGTCCACTAGTTCGAGATGTATTCGAGCCCACGGGTGACTTCTGTCGCGCTCCCAAGAAGTCCTGCCTCCGCCACTACCAGTGGGAGAAGCTCAGGAGAGCCGAGATAGACATGGAGAGGGTCCGGCAGTGGCTGAGGCTGGATGAGCTGGTCGAGCAGGAGAGGAGCATCCGGCTGGCTATGGCTTCTAGGTATGGAATTTAGAGTTGAACGAATTTAAAAGTTTTGGATCAGAAACTCGAACAAGAAGCAAAAGAAATTTACTAGAAAAACATAATAGGTATGTGAAAATGAAAATCCGTGAGTGTTTGGAAATTTGAAACTAAAGCTGTTAAAAAAAGTTGGTAAAAATATTATCTTTTAGATAGACACTTCTGTGTGGCCTGGCCTGTTAACATGATAACGACTATGTTTTATTATAGCTTTAGCATTTTCGCAAAGATGCGGGTTCGATTCCTGCCTGATGCCAACATGACCAAATGTCTTTTTCTGGTTTTCAGATCTTTAGTAAAGATACTGCATGAAAAATGCTAAAACAATAATAAAACATAGTAGTAGCTTTTTCATCTTAATCGGAAGTGAAATAATATATAAATAATATATTTGAAATAATATTTCTTCTGAGTGTTAGAGGGTGATGCCTATAACATTGATGGAATCACCCTGGCTCATAGGGTAAATACCTATACCAGAGAGATTCGGCCGGTCTGTTAATGGTCTCGGTAGTTAGCACAGTGGTTAGTGCAGTCGCCCGGTTTGCGAAAGATGCGGGTTCGATTCCTGCCATCAGGCAGACAGGCAGGCAGGCAGGTTGACATCAACATGACCAAATGTCTTTTTCTGGTTTTCAGATCGTTAGTAATACTAACGACTGTTGTTTCTTTCTGGTATTTCTTAACAAATAATTCAAACCGTGTTTGTTTCACAGAGCGGGCGTGCTCGGGTTGATGCTGCACTCGACCTACAACCACGAGGTGATGGAGCGCATCACGACCACTAAGGCCGAGAACGGCAAACTTGACGCCTCCTGACGGCGGCATCGCGCTCCGAGGGGAACCCCCTCGGCTGACACAAGGCCCGTTGGCAACAGTTAGGGTTTAGTGTAAATAAAGAAATAAGATTATGACTTTATTCTGGCTTTTATTTCGTTTTTTCCCGTAGGCCCAGTGGTTAAACACTCTGGCTCTGAACCCGGTGGTCCCGAGAACGAATCCGGCCAGAACACACTACTTTGTGTCCATTGTACAATTCGCAGCTAACTCTCCGGTGATGGCAAACATCGATATAAAATCCAAGCAAACCGGATAACGGAGATAGGCTCGCCCCTTAACACGTTGGGTTCAAATTCCCTCGGTGAAATGTGGGCTTCTGTGTGTTCCGTTCACCACGACGACGAAAACAATCAGTGTGCCTCTGATCAACCCATTGAGGATATGATCGTAAGGGTAGGTATGTCTCTGTAATTTAATACTACTGCCATTTTATTGGTACAATAAAAATAATCCTTAGGTACCTATATACCTAACCTAAGAATGGTTAAAGTGCATTTTTTACGCAGAAATATTATCTGTAGCTATCACAAACAATACAATCTGCTTTATTTTAAATAACCAACCCTACCAGCATTTATATTCCTAACCTTTTGTTACTTTTAAATGGTAATCTATTAGAGCAGTTTAGGCACGGCAAAACACTTGCGTAGACGGACTGATATAAAATGCAGTCGGTGCATCTGGCAAGGGTGACCATGATGGGTTCTCTGTGTTTGCTTACATTGGACATTTAAAAAATACTTTGTTCATATTATTATTCAGATACAGACGGAGAATATTCTCCGAATTCATGCCATATACAGCATGATGTTCTTAAAACCGTATCATGCGCCATATCAGCGCTAGCGCACAATATTTATTCTGTACCTACTACCTACACACATCAAAAGTGTCTAGGGATATCTCAAGCATTTTCATACAAAGTATAGCTATTGGGGAGGCTGTAAAAATTAAAATATTGATACCAACGTAGAAATTTTTAGGACACAGAAACTGCTATATCTGCCCTTTCAGATTGTATAAAGAAATTCATTGTGGTAGCATTATTGTACGATCGTAAGGACGTTAAAAAAAGACAGATTTTTCTTTTAAAAGGTTTCAAAATTTTAGCAAAATCAAAGATATTAGATAATGCTCAGCATTATCTTAGAATAACTCGAGGAAACAGGCATAAGATAAAGGTTAAGAATATTACATAAAAACGTTTGTATTTTATGATGTTTATTGATGTGTGTATTTTAAAACAAAAAGCAATTAGTTTTCTTCAACTTAATATAGGTAAACTGTTTATTGAAATGTGTACCTAGCTTTTGTAATATGTTTTTTACTAATTTATTCGAATGATTTCCAAAGAAAAACCAAGCGAATATGCGTCAGAGTAGAACAATGTAAAATCTATCTAAGATAATTAACGCCAATTTTTGAGTACAAAATTTTGTCTTCAAAAATATCTACTTCCACAACTTAATCCCAAATATTTTGCATCATGGTCACCCTCCGCAATGACACCCCTGTTAGCGAAGAGGGTGCGTGCATTATCTACGGTTCCGTTTCATTATAAAAGAATTAGCGATTTAGCGTCGGAAATGCGATTTTCCGCTCGTGCCGGCTCTTGCAAAAGTATTGGATTAAAAACTAAAATAAATATCTGCTAGATCTTAAATAATATTTAAATTCATGATTTACAAGACAAGGCCGTCATAATAAACGCTGGCTAGCAAAAATTTGCTGCCGTTTTCACCTGTTTTACTAAACGAGCTACATCACGAAAGTGCAAGGAAAAGCTTTCAAATAGGTATATTTTTTATCTCAATATCTATCCAGAGGTTTTTTAACAAATTATGAATACCTATAGATAACTGTAATTCGACGGGCCGATTTACATGTAGGTATATATGATTATTTGTGTCTGTGTTAATCAATTTGAAAAATGAAAACCTCTTTAGCATTTAAATCATTCAATCAACCGAAGGATAGATAGGAAGAAAGATAATTGAAAATCATAAGTCAACATTATTTAGTGCATCTGAGAAATGATGATGAAAAGCCTTGTAGAGTTCTTTTTTTCTTTAGTTCTTTACCGAGTTGAGGCTTGATTGTTTATACAACGTTAAAAGTGTTTTCTAAAGTTAATATTGAACAAACAATTGCATATGTTGAGATTCAGTTTTAGGCTGAAGGCAATCTGCCATTTCCAATAATATAATCTTAAAGGTGAATTACGTTTTTCACTTATTGCGTGGTCACACTGATACCTCTACAAAACAAAAACTAATAAGTTTACTAACGAGAAACAGAAGCGTCAATCTGCATAATTTTGATAAAAGATTTCGTCTCGGCATTAGCTAATACGAACGATATCAAAACATATTTGTCCACCCTCGCTTAGCACGTGTGCTTCCCGCCCTTATTACGCCACCCCTTGTAATTCAGCCGTGTAATTCTGATGACATGTTTTGTTAAATCTCATATTTTGACTCGGGTGAACCTCGTTAGATTTGACTTTAGTTTTGAAGGGGAGCTGCTGTTTGGCAAAGATGCGTATAAGTGAGGAAAACGAAAAGTATACCTAGTAGGTAAATACTCGTATTTAAGCTGCTTTCAACCAGCTGTGTGCTGTTTTCACTTTATAACATAGTTACTCGGTATGACGCAAAGAAATTGTACTGACTATACTTTAATTAGTACAATTTATTTGGTACATACTAGCTGTCCCGACAGACGTTGACGTCGAGACGTTGTTCTGCTGTCAAACATTTAGAAATGGTTGCTAAGAGAAAACTAAATTGAGGTTTTTAATATAGGTATTTACCTTTCCAACTTTATCTGAACATTTCAAGACCAAAATTAGCCAAATCGGCCCAGTAGTTCTCAAGTTTTAGCGAGACTAACGAACAGCAATGAATTTTTATACATAAAGGTCACGCTACGTGCCAGTTAAGGGGAAGTCGCTGACGTTTGAACAGGACGCTCAGCGGATGAATCACCACGCCCAGTCTATGAAGAGGTTGACAGTGGGCAGGTGGGCAGTTGCGCATCCCTGAGAACAGTGGGCAGGTGGGCAGGTGCGTGCGGCGTAGACAAAATCTGGAACAGGACCGTTTGTTGACAAACGTGGGATGCCTACCAAGAGTGTCCTAATGAGTGTCGCGGGACTTATGTTGAAGCAGGCCGCCTACTGATATCAATGGGAGAGGTCGGCTTTCAGCAGTGGGCATTATCGGGTTAATAAGCGATGATAAAAAACAATAGGTCCGAGCTATTTAAAAAAATATATTTGTTCCGCCTTAACTCTGTGAATTCTATACAACAACAAAATCTAAGACTAAACTAGTGACGATATTTGCCTGTAATAAGTATTTAATTAATTCATAAGAAAGGCTAACAGATAAGTAACACTATTTTTTCCAACAATATATATAGGTAATTATTGCGTCTAATCACTAGTAAATACAATTACATTAAAGCGTCAAGATAGTACCTATTAGAAAAATTATTCAAGTTTTCATCTAAATTACTGCAACCTGTCAACGCCAGCTTTCATTTCAGCACGTGCTAACCCCATTGTGTCCAAACCCTAACTAATCCGCTTCTAATAATCTCATATCTTTACCCCATCGTGTCAAAATTGACAAATACCCCCAATTTGCGCAGTTTTTTCGCTCGAACGCGCGTTCCCAATATGTGATACAATAGTGATGTGATGCGCGGTGAGTGAATACAGCAGTGCGGTCCTAACCATCTGCTTTTCACGCCTTGCGTTTATCAATTAGGGTGCGTTTGCCAGGATTTTTATGAGCAAGTGTATTGTAGAGCCATATTTCGATTGAAATTCCGATCCGGAATTCAAAACGCTCGTCAGTAGGTACCATTCTTAAGGTGGGTCTACGCTAGACGAACCGAGCACGAGCGAAGCACGAGCGGAGCCGTTCGCGGCTTCGTCGTTCGCGGCGTCAAGTGTGGACGTACAACGAACCTGCAACGATTACTTCCCTCGAACGTAGTTTTCCGCAGTGTGCTCGCGGCACTTGGCGAATATGGACGATATTAATATCATTGCGGCAGCCGCTGCTGTTGTAGCGATTATTATAGCAGTAGTCAGCAAAAAACGAAAAAGGCCAAGACGATGGGGATCTACAAATCTATATAAAATGAGATCCGGACTGGAGCAATACGGTATAACTACGGAAATATGAAGTTGTCGCGAGACGAGCAACTCGATGCGACGTTAGAACACGACTGGAACCAAGTAGTGTTAGTTGTGCTTAATTGTGGTACGCGTGGCACGCCCACTTCGCACTTCCACTGTTTTTTCTGTTCCGTGGGCCTTACAGTTAAATAGAAACAGCTGAAGGTAGCTGAAGGCGGAAGGTAACCAAATAAAATATTCTGAGGCATGTGGCCGCTACCGGCGTCCACGGACGTAAAAGAAAGACGGACGTCACCTCGTCTAATCATGAGTGAAGCATTATCATATCAGCTGCCAGTTTAGGTGTGGCGTGACTAGCACGTGTCATTGGCGGTGTCAGATGGAGTAAAATGGCGTCGTTTGTAGCACCTAGTGTGTTTGTGTGAGTGTAGCAGGTCGTGCACAATAAACGAAATTGTAGCACTTTGCATGCTTCACATTTTTTTAGTCTGATGTTCCGTCCGTCTTTCTTTTACGTCCTTGCCGGCGTCATCGTGTGTGGCGATCGAGTTCATATAAAATGTATGAAAACTACAGAAATTACGCCAGTGGCGGCGTTTCGTGGCGTGTGGCGTGTGGCCCGTGTGCCACGCTTATTTATACAGATTCAAAGACAAGAAAAACGATGACTAACATAGTAACCAAAACTTAACTACCTAGTATGTAGGTAAGTAGTATTTAGTACTAATTTGGAGGCCGGTTAACGGCCTCCAAATTAGCCTGAAGAGCCGTTGGATGTACCTACGTGTATATACAAAACATTATTGGTGTAAATTATTGTATTTCGTGGTGTCCAGGACATCACGAAATCCTCGATTTCCTCATTTCTTCCTACCTACTAATATTATAAATACGAAAGTTTGTATGTGTGGATGTGCCGTGTTGCTCTTTCACGTAAAAACTACTGGATGGATTTAATGAAACTTTACAAAAATGCCCTCCACAAGGTGGACCGACGACCCTGGTCAGGGTCGCGGTAAGCCGCTGGATGCGGACAGCGCAGGACCGATCGTTGTGGAGATCTTTGGGGGAGTCCTATGCCCAGCAATGGGCGTCGTTCGGCTGATATGATGATGATGATTACAAAAATGTAGCTTATACATCTGAAATGCACATAGGCTACAATTCATAAAGAAATATTGCTTTTTGTTTTTCAACTTAAGTTCACGCTTACGAAGTCGCTGGCGGCCGCTAGGTACACCATAATTCCCACACGTTATAATAGTTTGTAACCTACTATATTTTTTTAAAGGAACTGATAGGTGAATTAAGACTACCCCGGGTCGATGGTATGTATACAATGTATGAAAAATTTGTAGCTAGGCGATTAGAAAACTACACCAAGACACATAACATTTACCTTCGTTTCAAATGAGTATTTGTAGGTGGGAATCGAACCTCTCTCCCTAAGTACTCTAAATCTACCGTTTCGTCAACGGGCCAATCCGAGTCAGAATTTGTGATTTCGTACGCATTGGGAGTATTGAGATTCTTTGTACCTGCCCAATTGCTATCTGCGTGAATCAGTAGTCAGCACCAAAACGATATTAACAACACCAAAGCAAATTGTGCAATAAAAACAATCTAGGTCTCAGGGGCAGACTTGAACTCGGGACAACATGGCTTTTACCTGGTTAACCACCGGGCTGCGACGTTCTCCCCACCTACTTGTTGTCTAATTAAACAAAACAAAAACCTGTTATCCACATTTCCCAAAGATACAACGCTTTTAAATCGCATTTTCTACCAACATTTTAAAACGTATGATTTATACTGGCGCCATACCGCTACCAACTTCAGAGACAGCAGCTAGGTCCAGCTCCTGAATTCAGCAGTCGATAGACCACGCCCCTTGCAGCAGCTGCATCCAATCAGCATCCTGGCTTTCATCTCACTGCTTTACTGACCAATAGTGATCCAGAAATCTGGCGCTTTCTTGGTTAGGGGTGCTTTTGCTCCCTTGCAATCTATTTTGTACTGACAATGGAAAGCTATAAGGTCGAGTTTGGGTTACTTTTACGAATTTAATAAAACAACCCCAACCATTGGGGATGGTGGAGATATAATTACAATTTAGTCCAATATCATATTTGGTAGATCTCGGTCGGGCCGGGGCGGTGGTCCAGTGGTTCTTGTGCGCCTGTGGTGGAAAAGTATCAAGATTCATTTCCCGCTGATGTCCTACGGCAGCGAGACGCCGCACGTTTGGAGCAGCTCAGCAGTAAGACTTTAAAAAAACATTTATTTAAGTTTTGTCACATTATTTGAAAATGTCACAATATTTAGCCCTTGAGGCTAAAATCACCAGGGGTTCCCAAGCCTTAAAAAAATAGCGTCTTTTAGTACAATCTACTGTAAAAATAAAACGTTATTGATTAAACGTGTGAAATAAAAATTATAATATAGATACTTAATACACAGCGCACACAAAAGTTTTGCACTTCTTGCTAATCGGAACTATTATAGGTGTTTGAATTTCGTGTCTTAAATTTTTTGGAACGACTTGCAACCTAAGTAATGAAAAAAAAATGCCAGGAAATCATTTGTCAATTGTTTTTAGCACACATCAAAGTTCCTCTTAGGTAACATAACAAAAATAGAATCGAATGGAGTCGCTAATTTTGAGTGCGATGATTTTTTATGATTTTAAAAGTTCTCTCTTCGCAAAACTGTGCCGCTCGTCTTCAAAATGCTCTTGGGAGAGAAGCACCTTTCTTGGGCACCGTGAGGAAGGTTTGCTGAAGTATAGAGAGAACAGGTTTTTTTACATGACGAGTTTCGTGAAGCTGAAAAAAAGCGGCCGTCAACTGCCGTCAACGAAAACAATGTGGCTACTGTTAACCAGTTAATTGTAGAAAACCCGCTTGTTTACTTAAGAGACAATTCGAGGACCATTCACGAACAATTACCTATAATTTCGGAAACTTTGCTGCCGGTAGATATCAAGAAGTGACAGCGAAGCAGAAGCGGACTCGCATGGAATGGTGCTCACACACAGATACTACTGAAATAGGTACCTAGTTACGACCACCGCCATTCTAATGCTGTTTATGACATTGGCACAGAAGACAGAACGTGAATTTACTGTTTGGAACCCGAAACTTAACAGCTATCTTGTGAATGGATGTTGAAAATAAGAACAGGCCAACAATAGTACATTGTTATCCTAGGGGTGAAAGTAACTTATTTAGTCCCGAGACGGGGTTTGGCGCCCGTAACGAAGTGAGGGCGCCAATAGTTCGAGGGACTAAATAAGTCTTTAACCCGAGGTAAACACTGTGCTTTTCATTACGAATACGAGGAAAGTAAAAATAAAAACATGAATTAATTTATGAAGATCGAATTGCCGCTTTCACGCCTATTTTGATTGTTTTTTTTTCTGTGGCCGGCCCGCTATTCAGCCATTATTTTTTATTTTCATCATTCGAAAAATGGTAAATATTTTGCTCAAAGCTACGTTATTTTAAAGGAATTGTTGAAATTTAATTATTATAAAGTTATTTAAAAATATATTATATTCTCTAATCAATACTTAACTTTAAGTTATTTCAATTTTACATCGTGGCTGTATAGAAAGTTGGAACATGGTTCAAGAGTAAAGTGAAAAACAACTAGTTTTTTTTTAAATAATATGACAGCTGTCAGTTGAAAGTGATTCTCCCTAGGGATGAAAAGTATTACTTTCAGCCCGCTTCTCAGGTCAGTAATGACCTACTTTCAGAGTATGAGTAATGAAAACGCGTTTTTTTTTCTCAGCTACAGGGCCTATTGCACAATTCCACCTGAAAATCAAAAGAGTGTTAATGCCGTGGTATTCTACTATTTCTTTACCCAGGATGTCAGAAAAAGCTCGCAGAAGACGACCAAAAAGCCGCGTTCTCCTTCATCATGACAACGCTTTTTCAGACACGGCCAACAAAACACTGAAGTACATGAGTACCTTCAAATCCCTACTGTCCAGGCGGATGTGGAAAAGCATCGCGTAACCTATAGGAAAAGACTTGCGCGTCATAAGAATATACTCGCTGTGAAGCTATTAGAGGACAGAGCGTCCATTTCCCGGCTAAAACGGAAACGCATAGCCTCAATATGACAAATGTTTAAAACTTTTTGCATGAGCCGGCGCATCCTTGGATGTGAACAAGCTCAAACTGACATGTGTCCAACTGATCTGATTATAGCTGATGTTAGGCTGATCACAGATAGAAAGAGAGAGCTTTTTTAGCTTCCGAAAAACAACTCGTCACCCATCCTGCACATAGTCCCGACCTAGCACATAACACAGAGCGGGGCGCCCACCCGCTAGGTGGGCGAACGACCTGATAAAGGTTCCAGGATTCCTTTGGAAATCAATGAGGGATGGAGCCTATGTTCAGCTTTGGACTTCTTGCGGCTGCTAATAATGATGATGAAAAATTTCAGTGTGAAAATTATTGTAAATTGTTGTTTTATAAAAATGGAGTCTGGATATTATGGCGCCGTTGTGGATAAGACTCTAACCCCTATATCCTAATAATGTAAAAAAGAGCACCATAAAGTTGACGGTACTGTTTAATCTAGATTAAACTATAGAATTTAGTAACTTATTAATCTGTAAAACAGTTGAGGCCCGTGGCTAACTTGTCAGACTTTTTTGCAAACACTTCGATAATAGGGTAGATGACTATGAGTGATTTTGCATGTTTTTTTATGTTCCCCAAAAATAATAATTGATTACAAATGTTATTGTAAAACCACAATCGAAATTCGTTTCAAAATGAGGCTACAATAGGCCTGCAAACTTGGGTGGGCAAGTCCATTTCATATGTGTTAAATTTTTGTAAAACAATATCACTTTTTTGTAACCCAAACTATTATGAAGGAATTATGTTAGGAGACCATTATCATAAACGCAATATTTAATATAGCTGTCGAACAAAGTTATTACGCGCTCCTTACAAAAACAGCGACAGTGACGTCACTGTCGCTGTCACTTTTGTATGGAGCGTTTTTGGGCAAGTCCAAAAATGTGCATTTCAAATTGTGATATCTCTGGTGGTATTGATCCAGATGAAGTGATTCTTTGAGGATTGTTTACATAAATGTAAGGTCTTTCGATAATAAACAAAAAAAAAATACAGTTATCATGCCTATTGTGTCACACCGAAAACAACACTAAACTGAATGAAGAACGTTTATTAGTGCAACAAAAAACAAATTTTGAAAAATGACAAATAACTCAGAAACTCTACAGCACGGGTATGCTGATTTTCGTGTCGCTTGCACTTAACTTCACTTCCGAAAAGTTGTTACATTTGGACCTATTCTAGAAAGTCAACCGATAGTTTCGTCTAAACTGTTTGAAAAAGACCAAGTATTGTTGTTGAAGTAACTTTTCTCTAAAGCTGAGGTTTATTTCCAGGAGTTGACCAGTATAGGTTGATCATACCGCGAAGTTCTCTTTACTGACGCCTGTTTGTTTCAGGGCAGCGAGGTGTCGCCGTACGGGCCGCTGTGGGACGCGCCGCCGGCGCCGGTGCCCTACCCAGACATCCTGGCCTTCCCGCCGGCCGATCTGGGTTAGTATGCTGCTCTAGTAGAACAATAACGAACTTTGCATTATTTATCGAAACGGCTTATTCTCCAGAGATAGGAAACCCCGCTTGGAAGAAGGTATTCGGATGACGCCTGTGTAGCCTCGCCAGGCACCACATCTCCACTCAAGGTTCAGCTAACATATTTAGCAAATCTATTTGAATAAGAAAAATTCACGAATTTGTATGTTTTTTTTGACATTTTGTCATAAATTAGGTTCCCTTTAGTCAAGTTCACAGACAACGGTTAAATCTTTAAAAAATGAGTTTAACCATGCTTAAAATACAAATGGTGTTCTTATTTTTCCTCATTGTCGTAAGCTGCTGAACCGAACCTCAAGGGGACCTCCCCTGTTGAAGAGCCTACCTAGTACCTACCTAACTGTCCAGGGATAGTGTTCACTGTATGAGGATATGAGGATTCCATCACGTAAAGGGGATAATGGTAACACGCAATCGAAGCAATTTAGTGTATTTTTGACCTACATTTTTGACATAATTATTGGGGCTAAAATATTATACGAGTGACATAACACAGAAACTGTCTAAAAGAAATAAAACTTCTGAAACGTGAAGGAGCCCTTCGCAACCGGCCAGTTGCCAACATCCACTTTAGCTTTCCACAGCTGTCTGCTGTAGGCGGCTGCATCCACCGAAATCCGAACTTCATCAGGTCAACCCTAGATGCTTAGATGCGTTTGCATCTAACGGTCGCCATTTCAGAATTTTCCTGCCTAGTCAGCGTCATCTTGAATAGGGATCCTATTAAGGATATACCTACGTGGTCTTGAGCTTAAAAAGCCGTGAGTGTTTTGAGTTTGAAAAAAAAATATGACATCCAAGGGATTTTAGTGATCGATATTCGGATAGTCATCTTTATTAGAGCTTGTGGATGCGAAAATACAGAGTTTGAGCACACCTCACATTGTTGATCATCACATACCCCAACAAAGTGAAGTAAAAGTTAGGTTCAAGAACCTTGTCTCAGGTCTTGAATTATATGAACATTCTAGTTAGGTATGCTTTTTTGTTTAATTCCACCAGTATGGTCGGCGGCAGGCTGCGGCCGCGGCGGCGCGCGCAGCACCCCCGGCGGCAAGAAGCCGCGGCGTCGCGTCGCGTCTGTCGCGCAACGTCGCGCCGCCAACATTCGCGAGCGACGACGCATGTTCAACCTTAATGAAGCCTTTGATAAGCTGAGGAGGAAGGTCAGTGGAATAGTCTTGGAATAAATCATTCTCAATTCGAAAGCAGTTTTAAGGCGACCTCTGTATATATATAACAGCACACTTGAGCATGCCCCAAAGCATGTAGATGTCCATGCTTTGGAGGGCCTTTAAACAGTTGATGCTGGCCGATGAAAACTAGTTACCGGTCACCAGCTTGCGGGTTTTCAGGAACAGAATACATCGCATCTTATATGTTTAGATACGTCGTTGCATCAGTTTAGTTAGTTAAATCTTGGCAACATTCGTCCGTGCAAGAGTACCTACGCACCGGGTTAACGGTACTTCAAACTTCAAAACTTTATTGCACACTAAGTGGATACATGGTGTTGTAATAGTTTAAGCACTTTTGACTTAGTGACCCTATGAAACAAACAAACAAACAACAACAGAAACTTGGTACAAACTGTTTTTAATTTTTTTTGCCTAAACAAGTAGCTATTTTTAAAAGCATTTTAGGTACCTTCCAGCTTGCTTTGGTCAGGCCATAGGTAGCTAGACGACATTCTGCCGTCACACTTTACACGAACATACACGAACCCTTGACCAAAAATGCTCTCCCCCAGGTGCCAACGTTTGCCTACGAGAAGCGTCTCTCGCGCATCGAGACCCTGCGCCTGGCCATCACCTACATCAGCTTCATGTGCGAACTGCTCCACGGGTCACCTCAGCCCCACCACTCGCACCACGCGCTGCATCCGCCAAGACACGTCTTTGATGCGGAGGTGCCTTGGTGTGCTTAAGGAGTATTCGATGCAGAAAGGTGCTCTTACTATCCAGGCAACGCCGAGGGCCGGAGGCACTTTTTCGTCGACTCATGTGTTCTCCAGCACAAACAAAAGCGTCTGTAACGTGTTTAAGGCGTTATGGTAACTACTATTAGGATTTATAAAGTCTTAGGTACGATAAAACGATTCAGGAATTTTCAAAATGGTCCTTCGGGCTGATTTGCCAAGTTTGCCTACGAGAAGCGTCTCTCGCGCATCGAGACCCTGCGCCTGGCCATCACCTACATCAGCTTCATGTGCGAACTGCTCCACGGGTCTCCGCAGCCCCACCACTCGCACCACGCGCTGCATCTGCCCAGACACGTCTTTGATGCGGAGGTGCCTTGGTGTGCTTAAGGAGTATTTGATGCAGAACAGTGCCCAGTTACTATCCAGGCAACGCCGAGGGCCAGAAGCACTTTTCCGTCGGAATAATATGTGTGCTCCAGCACACACTAATACCCCTATTCATAAAAACGAACGCAACGCTAAAGCATTGTTTAGGCAATTGACGTGTTGTGTCACTTACCCCCGAATTCACAAACGTCAATAATGCTAAGCACGCGCTTACGCTCATGCTGTCCCGTATTATGTCCATAGCACCGAAAGGGACAGCTATACTTGAGAGGGCTGCTCTACGTTGATTTGCTTTTGTGAATTCCGGGGTTGGTCGCAAATGGCGGCAGCAACAAGAATGACAGTGACAAAGCGATACAAAAATTATAGTGTTGTTGAAGAGCTGTTAAGGTTGTATGAATAAGGGGCTTAGTCGTTTGTAACGTGTTTAAGGTGTTATGGTAACTGCTATTAGGATTTGGAAAGTCCTAGGTATGATAAAATGGTTTAGGAATTTTCAAAATAGTCCTTCGGGCTGATTTGCCAACGTTTGCCTACGAGAAGCGTCTCTCGCGCATCGAGACCCTGCGCCTGGCCATCACCTACATCAGCTTCATGTGCGAACTGCTCCACGGGTCTCCACAGCCCCATCACTCCCACCACGCGCTGCATCCGCCCAGGCACGTCTTTGATGCGGAGGTGCCTTGGTGTGCTTAAGGAGTATTTGATGCAGAATGGTGCTCTGTTACTAACCAGGCAACGCCGAGGGCCAGAAGCACTTTTTGTCGACTCATGTGTGCTCCAGCGCACACAAAGGCGTCTGTAACGTGTTTAAGGCGTTATGGTAACTACTATTAGGATTTATAAAGTGTTAGGTACGATAAAACGATTCAGGAATTTTCAAAATGGTCCTTCGGGCTGATTTGCCAACGTTTGCCTACGAGAAGCGTCTGTCGCGCATCGAGACCCTGCGCCTGGCCATCACCTACATCAGCTTC
The DNA here is from genome assembly GCA_950022985.1 of Udea ferrugalis. Lineage (NCBI taxonomy): Eukaryota > Metazoa > Arthropoda > Insecta > Lepidoptera > Crambidae > Udea > Udea ferrugalis. The sequence continues at coordinate 9,435,433 of OX465533.1, forward strand.
ATGTGTGAACTGCTCCACGGGTCTCCGCAGCCCCACCACTCGCACCACGCGCTGCATCCGCCACGACACGTCTTTGATGCGGAGGTGCCTTGGTGTGCTTAAGGAGTATTTGATGCAGAAAGGTGCTCAGTTACTATCCAGGCAACGCCGAGGGCCAGAGGCACTTTCTCTTCGACATAATATGTGTGGTCCAGCGCACACTACCCCCCTTATTTATAAAACGAACGCAATGTCAAAGCATTGTTTAAGCAATTGACGCGGTTGTGTCACTTACCCCCGAATTCACAAACGTCAATCAATGCTAAGCACGCGCTCACGCTTATGCTGTCCCGTATAATGTCCATAGAACCGAAAGGGACAGCTATACTTGAGAGGGATGTTCTACATTGATTTGCTTTTGTGATTCGGGGGTTAGTCGCAAATAGCGGCAGCAACAAGAATGACAGTGACAAAGCGATACAAAAGTTATAGTGTTGTTGAAGAGCTGTTAAGGTTGTATGAATAAGGGGGTTAGTCGTTTGTAACGTGTTTAAGGTGTTATGGTAACTGCTATTAGGATTTGGAAAGTCCTAGGTACGATAAAACGATTTAGGAATTTTGAAAATGGTCCTTCGGGCTGATTTAGAACCTGGTTACCGACCGATTCGTAGAATACGTTTAGCATTTTATTGTTACAACATGACCCAAGTTAACTTGCGATTACTGAAAAACGTAATTCGTAAAGTTAAAGTTCTACCGAACCATTCGAAAGCATTACTTGGAAAAATTGTTGTAAAATTTAAAATTATTTAGGATAAGAAACTTTTCTAGTCAACCCATATTGTCTTCCACTAGAATTAGGAGTAATCATATTTGATAAGCATTTACTTAATGACCATTGGATAAGTAATTTTTTCGAACTCATTACTTAATTAAATATTTAAACATTACGTCAAGTGTCTAATTACTTACTTCGTGAGAAGTTAGTGCCAGTTGCATAATTTTTGATTAATTTACTTATTGAAATGCTCATAGTGAGAAAATAACATAGGATCTATTTAAAATAATTTTTACTAAGACTTACATGGAATAAAATAAGATAAAGCGAATTAAAGAGTTTGTATTTTTTCAAATCCAACCATACCTATTTTTAAAAGGCTCCCTAAACGTCTTTTCAGTCCACCGTATTTAAGTAGCCCAATTCCTTTTTTTTCAGTTGTTAATACACTACATTAAGCTTATCTGTGCTCGATTTAAGTACATTTATATAAATACATGCACTCATGAATATTTTCCCAAACGGAATAGTTAGAGGTACACTGATTGTTGCCGTCATGGTGAACGGAACATTCAGAAGCCCACATTTCGCCAAGGGGATTTGAGCCCAACGTGTTAGTGTGTGCCCCCAAGTGTGGGGGTTGGATTTAATCCACGGATAGGATACTTTGAATACATATTTTATACCTACATAGGCAACGCCCATATATTGAAAACATCGATCTGAGATCTTAAATAGTCGTATCTTAGTTTCTTAAACCAATTGTTTTTAATTATTGCTGCTAATCAGCATTATTCGTGGCTTATATTTATTATAGATATGAATACTAAAAAAACGATCTATTTTCAGGCGGGATTCAAACCTTTTTTTTTTGTAGGCAGACATGTACCACCATCGACCACATCATAACTTTCCATCAGGCGAGATTGTGGTCAAATGACTGCCTAGTTCCAATTTAAAAAAAAAGGGGAAATGCCTTACGCATACCAGTCCACCGGGGGACGGACGGGTTATGTCGGACTCTCCACTGGAAAGGTGGTATACCAGTGGCCCTACCGACTAAAACCCCTACTACTCCCTCTGATCGTCCGTATTGGGGGAACACGCCGTATAGCACGAGGCCCTGTGTGCGTTCCCCCGGACGGAGCCCGCCTGCATGGCGGGCCGGAAGCGACTCCCCCTTCGTGAGGGGAGGCCAGAAGGGACGGCCGAGGATGTCAAGCCGTCCCTAACAGGCAGCGGTGACCCGTGCCATGCTGGCGGCGGCACCCCCGTACCACGCGCCAGCTGGCCACCATACGCAGACCCTGGGCCTGCAAGTGGTTGCGGGCCCAGTAGGGTCAGCACAGCTACAGCTAGCCTTCTATGAATGTTTTTTTGTAAAATCACTTTGACTCAAAGTAACTAACTGTAGTTACTTCAGCGATTTCGAATCAGTCGTCCGTTACTGTCTTCAGTAGAAACAGTCTTCGATGGGTACGGCGTTTCCAGGGCCTAGTGTTACTTAGCGCTTTTTGCTACGGATTAGCTACGGTTTTTTTGTTACGGAACCCTTCACGGGCGAGTCCGACACGCACTCCGCTTTTTTTTCTGAATTTTTGCTGAATAATTATGGTATGGCACCCTTAGTGTGCGAGCCCAACTCGCACTTTGCCGGTTTTTTTTATCTTGCTCTTCCCTAATAAATGACGTTTCTTTGCAATATAGAGCTAGGAGGACTGACCGACTGACTGAGTCATGCCGTTGACCGTAGGTACACAGAGAGCGCCAAAACATTGACTGAATTGGAATTGAATGTCTTATTTTTTTGCATGTCGCCAGGCGGCATGTGTTGGCTACCTAGCCCCTATGGTAAAAAAAAATGTGATGGTTTTTACTGGCATCCCCGTGCTTCTGAAGGTTCGTTATGCTGCAGTTGGTTTTGGCTGACGCCACTAGATGTTGATGATGATGACTATCGCTAGGCTGGGTGGGTCGCGGGTGCATTGGGCCGCCTTTTGCCGAACCAGGGTGGCCCTGACACTACATGTCGGCGTCTTTACGCCGGCATAGTGAAAGCGATGGCACTCTACGGCGCGCCAATCTGGGCGGACGCCCTCAATATGGCGAACAAACGTTTACTGCGTAAGCCGCAGCGGACAATAGCCGTGCGGGCGGTCCGGGGTTACCGAACCATCTCCGGGGGAGCGGCCTGCGTGCTGGCCGGAATGCCCCCTGGGAGCTGGAGGCGGAGGTCCTTGCTGCCGTCTATGAACATAGGACATCAGCAAGGGCCAGAGGGGAGCGCCCCACCTATGAAGAGGTGGAGCGCATACGAGAGAGGGCACAGGACGAAGTCCTCAGAAGGTGGGAGGAGGGCCTGGTGGATCCCATCTATGGTGCACGCACGATAGATGCTATCCGACCGGTCCTCCGTGAGTGGTGTCGGAGGGGGTTTGGCTCTCTGACATTTCGGCTGGTGCAGGTGCTTTCCGGGCACGGATGCTTCGGAAAGTACTTGTTTTCAGTAGCCAAAAGGGAACCAACCCCCATGTGCCACCATTGTGGCGCGAACGAGGACGACGCCCAGCACACCCTTGCGGTGTGCCCAGCGTGAGTGGACCAGCGCCACGCCCTGGTAACAGCGGTGGGAGGGGATCTCTCACTTCCAAGCATAGTACGTGCTATGCTTGAAAGTGAGAGATCATGGGAGGCAATGGTCTCCTTCTGTGAAATTGTTATGAAACAGAAGGAGACCGCGGAGAGGGCCAGGGAGGAGGATCCTCTGGCGGCACCTCTCCGACGCAGACGGCTGGAAGCATGAAGACGGCGGTACGCTCGCTCTCCTCCTGCTCCCTAAGAGACACCAGTGAGTGAGTGCCGGGGGTACTCGCTTACATTGCACGGTGTTTCCCGTTTGGGGGGTATTTTTAGTGTTTCAAGATACCCCCCCGTGGCGTGAGGAGGCCTGGCGAGAAGGCTGGGCCGACCGCTCGGGGCGAAGTGGAGACATTCAAACGGAATCCCACATCGCCCCTCGCAAAGGCGAAGCGGAGATACACCGGGGTCGTTTTAGTGCGGTAGACCTGCCTACTGGCAGGGAGTCCCACACTCCCCCACCGCTCCCCCGAACGGTGGGATAGTGCATAAAGCATTTTTTCCCCGTAAAAAAAAAAAAAAAAACGCTGGGTGGGTCGATAATATGCAAGGTTTATCAGCAAAATACGGGAATCAGTCAGACGTGAAAGCCAAAGACATATTAGACTTCCTTACCCAAATTCGTTTGAATTGACATAATGACTAAGGGATCATTAGTTGATAAAAGCTATCAATTTCTTAATGAGTGCTTTGCATTCTGCGTAATACGCATTATTGTCTAAATATCGCTTAACTCGGACTTTCTCCGTCACCCTGTATATAAGATACCCATCTTTATTACATCAGTCAGTATAATTTGGACAACGTAACAAGAAGCACGATAGCGAATGTTTTGATAAGTGTGGTGCTATTGTTTTGAAGAGCGAAGTTAAACAGTGAACTTGTGCAGAAATGCGGTGGACCATCAATGTAAGTACAGTCAGCCAAGAAAGTGGTCTACCACTTTTGACAAAAGCTTCTGCGAGATGTAACGATCGCTAAGGTTGACTTTTCTAACAGAGTTTAACACAATGCACAATCATTTTATGACGTTTTATCTGCTGTCTGAGATTTCTGACATTTGACGTCATTGGGTGACTTAGTTTAACCTCATTAAATACGATAATCTATTTTGCTCTACTAAAACCATGTCGATCTTTTTGAAGACAAATTTATTACTACTGAAAAAAAAGTCTCACTGACAATTCTACTGTCAAGTATTTCCGTCAATGAAATATTAATATCAATCTGATGTATGATAATTCTAACTTGACACTTGGCATGACGTTATATCATAAGACAAAGAGAGCAATAGTCACTGACAGAAACTTATTGCCAGGGAAAATTGACCTTATTGTTTCATAACGTTCTAACGAATCTCAACCGTAGGGTGGTAGACCACATTTTTGGCTGACTGTACTTATTGCACTAAATAATTATGTTACTGGGTTAAGCCCGTTTAATTGTGTTGAATACAATAAATAAATATTAAATTTTGTTGCTCTACATTATCTAGTAAATAATCAGTGGAAAAAGGAGAGATCGTCATGGCTGATTTAGATTAGATTTTAACAGTTGAATTTTTGACATTACCGATATTGACATATGAATGTTTTGATGTCTCATGAAAATTATAATAATAAACAAAAAACAAGGGAGCTTATCACTTTAATTCTGTCACACAGAAAAAAACTTAGATCAAAACCTTTGTGTTCGGAAGCATGCGTTCAGCTGGTCACAGTGGACTTGGCTTTCTAGGTCGAAGGACAAGTATGTAATCACTGCATCATTAACGCGAACGGCCTATCGTAGATTCTTTTGCAACAGTATTTTTGAACCACAAAATTAATAACACTTACCAAAGTTACATACCTACTCGGACGTACTTCGAGAACCGATTCGGTGTTTTGGTTCAGACGTCGGCTCTTAGAGGTGGTTGGTTCAATCCCCGCCCAGTACAGGCATTCCTGTGACCGATTTTAGTTTGGGGCTAGACGGCTCTGTGTGGAATAACGTCCAGTGATATTTATTTAATTATGTACCCCACCACCAACGTGATGATTTACTGACTGAAAAAATTGTTTACTGTAGATACAAAACAAACAAAGAACAAACTTATTATTTGTTTGCTCGACTTCAACAACAGTTTCAGTTTTTACTTTCTTGCGAGTTTAAACAATGTAGTGTTATATTTTTTCTTCTGAATATTAAAAAAGCTAACTAATTGTAATTTTTGTGGTCATACTAAGTATATGGAACATAAAAAAGAATTTTGAAATTTATAAGATTCAAAGATTAAAAGCATTCTTGAATATTTAGATAGATATAAATATCGGGGAGATCCAACACTAAGATCATTCTAATCCTAACCTGAGAGGATGAGTGTCTACCTTACTTGTATTACAGCAGTTCTGTTTTCATAAATATAAAGATAATAGCCCACAGTCACAGAACAAACACAAATGATCGTAAAGTATGCTTGTTAACATGTAGGTCACAATCTAGAGTAGACATAGCGTTATATCACTAACTATATTCCGCTACGATTATCTATCATCATTGTTTTTAAGTAATAGTTATAATAGCTTCGCTTGCAGTTAGTTTGGTTAAAGTTATGATAATAAATGCGCATAAATCTCCAAATCTGTCATGAGTATGATTATGTAGGTTATATTTCTTTAGGAAGTCCCCAGATGACATAATGAATACTTACTTCTAACTTTGTATTTGAAACGGCTTTTAACATGTTTTTTATCTTCTTTTCCAGTGCCTTTTACTGACCACCATTGCAGTAATATCAGCTACTGAAGAATCAACAAATGAAAATGACACAAGATTGAAAAGAGATTTATCATACATCAAGAGCTTGGTCTCCACAAAAATATTTGGCGTCGAAGATGCTGAGTCACCAAAAATTGCAGTAAGACAACCAGGGAACTATCGACTGTTCCGGATACCAGGCTTCGACAAAATATTGGTAAAAGCGGTTCCTAAAGTTCCAGGACAAACTGTCTTAGATGTCCCAGAGTCTGACTCAGTGGATGTACACCCTAGCGTTGCAATAGTTAATTCTTACTTAGGTACAGAAAGGCTAAACGATACACTATTAGCTTTACAAGGAATGAAAAACCTGTTACAATCAGGAATATTAGAATCTCAGGGTGATATTACCAATGCAGCATTTTACGAACAAGGATCTTACCCGTCCATTATGGTGGATTCAGGAAAGATAGCCGTGGGTGACGCTCAAAAAACCGTAGCTCTCAAGAAAGCTGATTTACTTGAACCAATATTCCCAGCAGTGGAAGGATATAGACCCGTACAAATTACTCGTCTCCCCGATGTGCCGTTACCCACCAAATATTCTTATAAACAGGCGAATGGTGGAGGAGTAACATCGTACACGGCGAATGATAACCAACACGTGTTAGTGACAGAGAGCAAAAGACCGATACCCTTGCCACATTACGTAACGTACAGAATGCAAGAAGCTATGGGCGCACACCGTGTGCCGTCACCACCACTGACTCCTTTTGTTGCTGCCAATATAAAAGCATCTCCATTACCGGTCCCTGTTTACAATGCACCGACAATCCAATACGCCTCGGTGCCTAGAAAAGCGATGCAGATTTCGTCTGGTTACGACTACAGCCATGTACAACCACCAGTTGTTCAGTTACCAGCGCTGCCAGCTAAAGTGGCTCCGTTGAATACCCCATCTGGTTATTCCTATAATCAAGTTCGCCATGATGGCTCAGTGATTACATATTCTGGAGATGGACTAATAACAGAACGCAAAGGTGAGAGACCTGGAGTAGTTATAGCCGAAACTGTCCAACCAGCACCCATTCCTGTATTTTTAACTAATAGAATTGAAAAAGCTGCAGCTGCAGCGATGGCTGTAAGAATTCCTAATGCCATACCACACAGTTTATACGAAAGTTCAGTACCTGTTTATCGCAAATCATACCCTGCCATAGTCGAAGACAGACCGACTTATTTTTATAATGATCACGCGAGTTTTCTGCCCTACGAAATCAACAGGCCGTTTTACAGGGAAGATGTGAATGTAAATTTCGCTCAACATAAAAATCCCCACCCAGCTCCTGCTCCAAATGTACCTTCGCAGTATTCATATAAACATGTCCATGCAGATGGCACAGTAAGCACTTACTCAGATTCAGGGGTGTACGAGCAACAAGTTAATAAAGAAGTGGGACCAGCATATGAAAAAGTTGAAAAGTTTTATCCGGCAAACTACTATAACAACGGTATTCATCAAACTCACTTAGTAAAAGATGTTATCTGTGACGAACCACCGCATTTACATGCCCACAATGGGGTAATTGTACATGGTAACCCACAACCAGCTTTTAATTTTGGCTCAAAATATGGTGGTTATTCTTATAATACTGTTCTTGGAGGTGCTTCACAAACTACATATTCGGGATCGGGACATGCATATCAACACAATCCAGAGAACTTCAGTGGGCCAAATCCCAATTCACCTGTCATGGTTCCAGAATTAGTAAGTCCTGAAGAATTTTTTGACGGAGATTTCAAGGGTCCAGAAAAGGTTATGTTCGCTGAACCAGTGGTATCCAAATATGTGTATAAGCAAATCAACCACAATCACCCGAATGAATTTGAAGGAGATGTGGTAGCCGCCCTGAATGGGGATGTGAATGTTCAACTTGGTGCGATGCCCGTTCAGGCAGTGACACCACGTCCTCATGTGAGACGACCTGCTCAGCCCCCAATGCCAATGGCAAGCGCAGAGCCACATCCAGGCCAAAATGGGTTTGTTTACGTGCCCCCTACGTCTGTGCGCCATCCACCCCCTACAAGAAAGCCAGTTGAACCTGAAAGTGAAAAAGCCCAATCAGGTTTTTCTTACAAACAAGTGACTAGCAGTTCACCTAAGGTTTCATCTACAGTCAACAGTGTTACATCAGCTCCTGTAGTCAAGATCGTCAAGTCTTCTAGTAGTTCGTCTAGTTATAGAAGGCCGGTATCTTCAACTCCTAGAAGCAGGCCTTCTGTTCGAGTGACTACTCCATCAGTGCCCGTGACTTCAGCCCCTACGACACAGTTTTCTTTAAGTGCTAACCCAATTGTAGTTTTGCCAGAAGAAGAGCAAACATTTTCCTTTAAACAAAATAGGGCTGATGGATCATCAATAACTGTAGTAGGTAATAAAGAAAATGTGTCAGTGGTCGAAGAGAACAGGAATGGAGCGCAAAGAGGAGACATCCCAGATACGTCCTACTGAAATATGAATTGAAAGGCATTTTGTGTCATTGTAGATACCTATTTATTGTTAGAGTAAAGTAACTTATATTAGCTTTTAATTATTTAATTGTAACAATGTTTAAACTATGTGGTTGTACAATAAAAACTTTTACAAACCGTCATGAAGCTTTTTTATATAAATCGTCAATCGGTAGATTTATTTTGAAAATTTAGTTAAACAATCCTCGCTTAGCAATAGTTTAACACTTATTTTCTTAAAGTATCAATCATATCGTTACAGTGAGCCACAAGTCTAGCAAAAAACTGCAGTTCAGAAATGATCTTTAGGTTATTGATTCACAGTTATACGAATTACGAACATTGTGTTACACTTGACTTGTGGCTTCTTGTAAGTACGGTATTCGTAGACAGAATTCGTTATTTGCAGACAGCATGCATTATTACCTGACTTCAATTTTTTTTGTAAAATAGGCAGTCAAAAATTACATCCTTAGCTACTACATAAAAGTAGTTTATGCTTATCAACCTACACAGTGAAATATGTACAGATATTAACTAGGTCTGAAAATATAAACGATGAACCAGTGTTTCACAAGATTGTTGGGTTGTCTAGGTTAGGCCTCTTCATCGATTTTAACTGTGTAAAACCTGCTATGCTATTCCGGCGGACGTCAAAACTCCCTTCGCTCGTGTGAGTGAACTTTAAAATTCAATTTCTTTGCAACTGTGTTCGTTTGAAAAAAAAGGACTAAGACAAATAACACTTTCTAATTATTTACAACCAAAATGAGGGAAGATACTAATTCAAAATAAAGCGTATTGATGATTGAGGTAAGCGTGAAGCACCAAGATGTGAAGTGATGTACGATGTGCACCGCCGGAATAGCACGGCTGGTAGTTTTTTAACCGCTGGGTCTACACACGAGGAAAGTGATTACGAAGTGAGTAAATAGCCGTTCAAAAAGTGTTTGACAGTTGCTGTAGATGGCGTTAGCTAACATGTTCAAACTGTTTAGTTTAATAACATTATTAATTCTTGGTGGCGCCACCGCATTTCAGGCTCTTTGCTCCCGGCTCCTGTAAAAGTAGTGCGTTATAAATTTGATAGATGGCGCTAGTTAATAGAAAGGTTCTGCATTGCTTGACTAAGCAACGAAGATACAGGTGTTTTTGAATTCACGAGAGATTACAATTTTTCATTGGAAGTAAGTAATTTAACATTTCGAAATTCACAGTAGTTCTAAAATTGATGCGATTTTGTCGTTCTACTAAGACTTGCAACTCAAACCAGTGGGTAGGTAGAATGGGCCAACATAGCAAACGTAACATAGCAGTAAGAAAATGACTCTTTTAGGCATTCCTACATGGCTGTTTTAACTCGAAAATCGGCTCTAAAATTAAATACACAAAAGTCATGTTTTGGCAATTCAGAGAAAGTCCCCTCTTGTTCACACAGCGCTTTCCCGGTGTAATGTGAGGGTGACATCTGGCGGAGGAGCGTCCCAATGTTCCCAGATCGCAGGAGGCTTCCGCCGCCGGTCGATAGAGGGCGCTGCCTCGTCCAGAGCGGACCCGTCAGAGTAGCCACTGCTGCAGGAGCGTAGGCTACACGAAGCTCGTACTTTGTTATCTGGAAATAAAAATAGCTTAATTTAAAAAAATCGGTTTCCTAGGTAATATTGGTTATTCATTTATAGTGGTTATTTGTATGAAAATTTTAGATGTCTATCCAACCCCCTTATTCATAAAAAACAGTCTTGTAGTTGTAGCACCCCATGTGCGTTGATTTTCTCGACGAAACTCGAGATTTTTGGTCAAACGCATTGAGCGTATAAAACGCGCATTTGTATGGCTTTAGTTGAACACGAATACCATCCAAACTGTCCCTTTTCTATTCAACGATAAAGACGACACTAACAAATCCTCACCAGCAATAGTGTCTATGTAGTTCCTAGTGACGTCGTCAAGCTGTAGGACTTGAATGACCGGCGTGGGCGTCTTGAGCCGCGGCCGCCTCGCCAGCCGTATGACCAGCGCTGAAGAGATGAGGAACACCGCCACGAGGACCACTGCGCCGATGGATATGCCGATGTCTCTGTCCATTACAACTGGAAATTGATGTTGTCAAGTTAATGTTGATAGGTGGAAAATACAGTATACGTAAGTGCATGGTGCATGTTTCTTCGATCAAAAGCATCGTAAAAGTTAAGGCGGAACATAAAAATAACGGTCTCGTCTGTCCGCTATCAGAGACCACCTTGGATGCCATACCGCGATAACTTTCTCGTTGTGTTTGATTAAAGAAAATAGGCACTCTAGTAAAAGTACAAGGAGGCACCAATGCAGAGAACCTAGAATGAGCCTTCGTTTACGTAGTTGCTGGGCGCCTTGTTACGCTAGCGGCTGCGTCAATTATTTGACGGGATTTTGGTAGTTGCTGCGAAATCCTATACAATTAATGGAAAATTAATAACGTAGATGCTAGCACCTGCGCAGAAGAAAACTCTTCACATCACAGGCCCTGTGGCAGTACAACGTACAGGTATTTTCATCAAATGAGAGAAATCTTTGTCAGAAGTGCAATTAGAAAGCATATTAGGTTACCGGTTGGGACTCTTTGTGACAGGCGAGAGGCTATGGTCACAGAGTCAGACTAATACGTTTAAGATCTTTATTAGATAGTCATCTTCCACACGCAATGAGTTTCTACCATCTTCGTAAGCTGTCAAGTGACAATGTTGCCGATTGGATCGTATTAAACAATCAGTGTCGTTGCCCACCGACTCAGGTCTACAGGCTATATTTCAAACAAGAAATCGAACATCAGGCGTCTAGACGCCTGATGTTCCTCACAGCCACTAGTAGCTGTGAGGTGGATGGTTAGTTAGTAGTGGACCGGTGAAAAAAGAAGAAACTTACAATGCCACCACGGCGGCGAGGCGGCTAGCAGCAGCACATCGGTAGGCCGCAGCAGCAGCGGTTCTGAACAGCCGTATCTGTTGCACGCGGCCGCCCCCGCCTCGTCCGCGCGCCGCAGCGCCCCCAGCGCGCCCCGCACCAGCCACGCGCCCCCGCCCCCGCCCGCGCCCCCGCCCCCGCCCTGCGGCAGCGCCTGCCGAGAACCGAAGCCCATGGAGCTGCGGCGCTCGAGGTATAACGAGGAGTTGGAAGGCGACATACGCCAGACGGACAGCTCGTAGTAGGTCGCGTTTTCCACTGTGAATTTCATAATTCGTCGGTTAAGTAAATGCATGGAACTGAAATTATTGGTACAAAATTCTACAATATACAGTCATATATGAATCACCTGAAGATGAGATAATGTTTTGAGATAAGTAAAAAAAATTTAATAATATCAATATCAATTTATAAGTCACAATATTCACTACGAGTATGATGATATAAATGTGAATTTGTAATATGTTGTCCTTAGTATATTGCATGCAAGCATTTTGGTGGTTCAGCCATAGCCACAACCATATCCTCTTGCCATCAGAGACTAATCAGCGGTGCACATTTATAAAAATAACACGTTGAACACGCTTTGGATGACCTACTTTTAATTTAGGACCCGTGCTTCTTAACGCAATAGTACATTGTTACCCTAGGGGTGAAAGTATCTTATTTAGTCCCGAGACGGGGTTTGGCGCCCGGAACGAAGTGAGGGCGCCAATAGTTCGAGGGACTAAATAAGTCTTTAACCCGAGGTAAACACTGTGCTTTTCATTACGAATACAAGGAAAGTAAAAATAAAAACATGAATTAGCTAAAGAAAAAATGAGAAAAATAAATGAAGATCGAATTGCCGCCTTCCCGCCTATTTTGTTTTTTTTTCTGTGGCCGGCCCGCTATTCAGCCATTATATTTTATTTTCATCATTGGAAAAATGGTAAATATTTTGTTCAAAGCTAAGTTATTTTAAAGAAATTGTTGAAACTGAATTATAGTAAAGTTATTTAAAAACTATATATTCTCTAATCAATACTTAACTTTAAGTTATTTCAATTTTACATCGTGGCTGTATAGAAAGTTGGAACATGGTTCAATAGTTAAGTGTAAATCTAGTTTTACTTTTTAATAATTTGACAGCTGTCAGTTGAAAGTTATTCTCCCTAGGGATGAAAAGTATTACTTTCAGCCCGCTTCTCAGGTCAGTAATGGCCTACTTTCAGAGTATGAGTAATGAAAATAAACTTTTTCTAGATTTGTTTTTCCACACTCGTTAATCGAGCTGACTAAGTGTATGATAATATTTTCGATTATATTTGTAAGTATGTCCTAAAAAATAAATGCATTGTCCTTCTTTCTTATTCACCTGGTATGCACCTCATCTGGAACTCGCCATGCTCGTAGGCCAGATCGCACTGCTTGGGCGGCGGCGGGCGCAGCGGCTCCAGGCTGAACGTCTGCACGCACGCCTGGTCCTGCGACGCGATGCCATTGCTGGCTTCGCAGGTCGCTTTCAACGTTCCTGCAGAAATATAGAATATACGGTTACGACTTCTTGCCAAACGGTGGGTAACGAGAGTAGGCTTACTAAGTAGAACTGTATTCGATACTAAAACAATCAACACTCGTTACTTTCGCATTGTTACGATGTTCGTACCCTATGATACAATCGAATACGAGCATGAGGCATGGCAACGAGTCGCGTCGTGTACAATATTGGTTCGTTCGAACCTCTTCTTCTTCTTCTTTGTCGGTATCACTCTTGACAGAGTGGTCGTGGTCATCACTTTAAGCGTTGGTGGCAAGCTTCACAACAGGCCGCCACTCCTCTCTGATGGCTGTCCTCCTCGTGCATTCATACAGAGATGATGAGTCTTTCTCTGAGGCTTTTATCTGGTCAGTCCACCTCATTGGTGATCTACCTTGTGGCCTGGTACCCTCAACCTTTCCCTGGACCACAAGTCTCTCAATAGCCACTTCTTCTCGGCGGCACACGTGACCATAAAATGTAAGGATACGGGACTGTACCAAAGACGACAGACGCTGCTTGATGCCGAGTTCTCGAAGTATGGACTCGTTGGTGCAGAATTCGGTCCACGATACTCCGAGCATTCTCCTCCAGCACCACATCTCTAGGGCGTCTATCTTCTTTTTTTTTTCACTTCCCGCAGCGTCCACGTTTCTGAGGCGTACAAGAATATGGGGAATACAAGGCTCCGAACTAGCCTGATTTTTGTGGCTTTATATATATATATATCGTTCGAACCTGGTAAAATCAAATAATTAAAGGCTCTATTGTGGTTATAAAAGATAAATTTGATTACTTCCTGTTAGCAATCAAACTAACAATCCTTGCTATAGCTATATAGCTAAAGGATAGTCAGGAACAGTCCTGAACATGAGAACTCAATATAGACAAACAAACATTGCACTTTATAGTCTCCTTGACAAACACAGTGCCGATGTTAACGGTACTCGGCAACAAAAACGGCTTGCTACAGCTCCATTCCTGAGCTCCCATCGAAGACGAACTACTTGAGGGATCGAATGTTTCAGCAACTCACCAGCAAGTGGTCCAGTAATCTGCGACAGTGTCAGGATGTGTGATCCAGTGGTGAGGTGCTGCACGTCGGGGTCTGAAGGCTGCAGGTGCCAGAAGTACGTGTCTGGTGGAGGCAGCGCGTGCACATTGCACTTTATAGTCTCCTTGACTAGCACAATGCCGATATAAAAGTTACTCGGCAACTAAAACGGCTTGCTACAGCTCCATTCCTGAGCTCCCAGGGAAGACGATCTACTTGAGGGATCTAATGTTTTAGCAACTCACCAGCTAGTGGTCCAGTAATCTGCGACAGTGTCAGGATGTGTGATCCAGTGGTGAGGTGCTGCACGTCGGAGTCTGAAGGCTGCAGGTGCCAGAAGTACGTGTCGGGTGGAGGCAGCGCGTGCACATTGCACTTTATAGTCTCCTTAACAAGCACGATGCCTCGTTCTGTGCATTCCGGTGGGTCTGTGTCAAATAAAGAGATATCTTTGAAATGTCCAGTAGGGCTTAGTGAGTGATCTATGTTAGGAACTAGATCAGATATGTTAAAAGTTCCAAAATTTCACTTTTTGGCTTTTCACTTTTGTCACGCTACGCTGCAACTATACTTAAGTACTTCTACTATTAGTTTTTGACGTTGAATTGGATGACATTTTAATGATGAATTTTGTCACTATTTTAATCTTAAGACCAAGCTAGACCACTGTTTGTCAATCTCCATTAATGAATGATGAAAAAAAATCGTGGGTGGGAAATGATAATACGACCCGCGATACAACAGACAAGACGATTCTCTAATTTAACTAGGTATGTTTACGTTACGTCAATTCCGACTTTCTTCTCCAAGCAAAGACAACAAACTACATAATGTTACACAACACTGACTTACAATATACAGTAATATTGACTTGATCAGCTCTGGTCTCGCCCACGGCGTTGCTGGCGGCGCAGGAGTAGCGGCCTGCGTGCGCACGCGTCGTTTCTTCCAGGAAGAGGCTCGAGGACGATACTGCCTCGCCCCATATCCCGTTAGGTCTAATTAGGCTATCCTGAAACACGAGGAACCTAAGATTTATGTTTGTTTAAAATATATATTATATTATCGCTTCACTCTTCTAGCCCGTTTGTCATGAGTATAAAAATTTACAACAAGCTGCCAGAAACTCTCAAACAGGAAGCAAATGAAAACCACTTTCTGAATAAACTGAAGAAACATTTGACAGCCAAATGCTACTACACAATTGAAGAATATCTTTCAGAAAAATGAATATAAGTTAGTAATATTAGAGAAACATGTAGGCTTACTGAAAATTAATAATGTTATGTTTTAGTTATTCAGTATAATATAGTTTTAAGCTTTAGGTTTTTTTTGTTTTTAAGTTTTAAGTTGAAAGCGTCCTCCTCTATCCTATTTGCTGTGCCCGAGAGGGTCTGTAATGAACATACCAAGTTTGTAACATCTACCACTACATTATGGAATGCAAATAAATGATTGAGTATTGAGTATATTTCTTATCTTCTTAATCATTTACTTATTTAAATAATTACAATAAGCGGACTTAATGCCTAAAGGCATTTAGGTATAGTGAATGCTTTTAGATGCGCGTTACTTGATAGGTGTTGAGAGCTTTCCGCTTTCTCCATTGTCCGGAAAAGCTATAGAAGCTACAAGGCTAACAGCTAGTCAAATTAAAAACCGGCCCAGTGCGAGTCGGACTCGCGCACCGAGGGTTCCGTACAAACCTGCAAGGTTTACAAAGTTCGTTCATTACGACAACCGATAGTGGTTTTCGGAATTTTTCCTTTATGTGTGCTATAAAACGTTGCTTCATGCCAAATTTCAAGATTCTAGGTCGACTGGAAGTACCCTTTAGGTTTTGATTCCCTTGCGAGTACTTGCGAGTTTCAAAATATGCAGCTTAAATTGCTGTTTCTTTTGATTGCGTTGACATAGAAGTTTGATTTTGTTACAGCTTAAAGGTATTATAGACCTGGGTATTTGGTATGAATTTCAATTTAATACCTCTACGCGTTTATAAGGAAATGGGTAGTAAGTTTAAAATTATAAAAAAAATATATATTATGTGATATATGAACTAAACATTTATGGTTTTCGTAATTTTTCCTTTATCTATGCTATAAGACGTTGCTTCGTACCAAATTTCAAGATTCTGAGTTCACGGGAAGCACCCTGTAGGTTTTGATTCCCTTGCAAGTGTCGAAAATTTGCGGCATAAACGGCTATCTTTTGATTGCGTTGGCTTAGAAGTTTGATTTTTTCACAGCTTCAAGGGACAGTAGACCTGAGTAATTGATATAAATTTCAGCTTCATACCTCCACGCGTTCCTGAGAAAAAGGGTCTTGACAGACGGACGGACGGACGGACGGACAGACAACAAAGTGATCCTATAAGGGTTCCGTTTTTTCCTTTTGAGGTACGGAACCCTAAAAATGAAAAATATACAGCCCACGTCTAGCGATAATTGAAGTAAAACACGGAATAAACTGAGCTATGGTTACATCGTGGTTCTTGGCAATGATAAATTAGGTATATGATAATATTTTGAACCTTCGTGAATAAAGTTCAAAGCAACGAAAAATTTACAAAGGCTTACAAGGCTAGTTGGAGTTGGGGTTGAATTCTCAATACTCACATTAAAATACCACATAATTTTGTCCACAGGTGGGTTGGCTTTCACTTCGCACTCCAGGCTTAAGCTGTCCAGCTCAACCACTTCCGACGCAGGAGCCTCCCCGACCCTCACAATTTCTACTATAGGGCTATCTGGAAACAAAAAAATATATTTATAACTCGAGTAAGAGTAGCAAACATCACAATCGCTTAATGCAATGTTAAAATTATCTCTCTGAATTGATGTCATCCTCATCAAACCCAGTTTCAATATCAATGAGACTATCTTCTGAATTAACAAACGGAAATCAAAGTTGAGCAGCCCTTATAAGTGTTAGCTCTGTCACTTTCTGTTCTGCGGATAATCAACGGGATAGCAAGCGTACACAGAAAAAAAAAGTATCTTAAAAGAAGACAATATCGACTTGGTCAAGACAATCGTAGTTTCCCATATGGCGGAAACAATATATTCTTTAACAAAGTAAAATATTGTCTCGGATTTTTTGTCTTCGTCTAAGATATTAATCTTTGAAATAAGACTTCCAAAGTCTGAAATCAATAATCAAATTAGTATTATAAATAGACAAAAATATTCTTAGGAATTATATTCTTGGCCGTATTATTCTTAGCTGCAGATATATTTGTGTCAAGTCAAAACTTCATTATTTTTTGTTGAAGAGATATTTGTGTTGAGATAAGACTTGTATGTTTCCTTTTAAGATAATTTAATCTTAGATGAAGCCTCTGCTATTCTCATTCGAAGAGATACTCGTTTTAGGTCAAGACTTATGTTTCCTGCTAAAATTATATTATCTTAGATGAAGCCCCTCCTATTCTTAATCGAAGAGATACTTGTTTTGCGTCAAGACATATGTTTCCAGCTAAAATAATATAATCTCAGATAAAGCTCTTAATATTTTCAATCGAAGAGGTACTTGTTTTACGTCAAGACTTGTAGGTTTCCTGTTAAGATAAATTAAATCTTAGATGAAGTCTCTGCTATCCTCAATCGAAGAGATTCTTGTTTCTTGTCAAGACATATAATGTTTCCTGCTAAAATAATTTAATCTTAGATGAAGCCTGTGCTATTCTCAATCGAAGAGATTCTCGTTTTCTATCAAGACATATAATGTTTCCTGCTAAAATAATTTAATCTTAGATGAAGCCTCTGCTATTCTTAATCGAAGAGATTCTCGTTTTCTATCAAGACATATAATGTTTCCTACTAAAATAATGTAATCTTAGATGAAGCCTCTGCTATTCTCAATCGAAGAGATTGTCGCTTTCTGTCAAGACGTATAATGTCTCCTGCTAAAATATTATGGTCTTCTATGAAGGCCCTGCTATTCTCGATAGTCGAAAAGATACTTGTTTTGCGACAAGACTTATTTGTTTCCTGCTAAAATAAAATATTCTTAGATGAAATTATTGCTATTCTTAACTATATGTATGTTGAATCAGTTGTATGTTTAAGAGGTTTTAAACATATAAAAGATATATTTCAGCTAAGAATAGTAATGATTTCATCAAAGATTATAATATTATTTTAGCAGGAAACATCTAAGTCTTGACACAGAAGAAGTAGTAGGTTTCTCAATATATTGTATTACGAGTAGACATAAAGATAAAAATGGAACAAGACTTCTGACTTATAGCGGCATATAAATGAAAAATATATATTTTTAAAATGTATTTATTCAATCAAATAAATTATATTTTTTTAAACAAACTAGTAATTAATAAAGTACCACATGATTACTTAACGAGGTAGTTTCTTCAACGTTACTTAAATCAAAATAAAACTTAAAAATATTTAATTAAACATTTAACATTTTGACGTGTAGGTATTGATTTGACATTTAGACTATGAAAAAAATATACAGGCTGTTGAGTGGTGGGTCAACCGATATATATATATTTTTTTGGCAACTCTGAGGAATTTCCAAAAACTGTTCAAATCAGTTGTAGGTAATCCTATAAATTGTCTAGGGTTTTCGGTTGAACCACTCATTATGGAAGATCCTGTATATGCTCATTTACATTTCCTAATATGTGGCAAATCTTGCACTTATTAATCAACTTATACCATTAATATTCAAATTTTAAAAAAATATGATATCTGTCGTTCTTGGCGGTTTCTAAGAGACAACATGAATGCAGAAATATGTGGCAAATATAGCACTTAATAATCAAATAATAACAACCATGACCAAATTCAAAAGATATGAATTCTGACGTTCTTGTCAGTATCTAAGAGACTTAAAATAATAAAATAAATAAGTAGCAAATATAGTAGTTAATAATCAACTAATAACATTGATAAAAAAATAAAAAATATGATATCTGACATTCTTACAGCTATCTAAGTGACAACAATAATAAAGAAATACACACATCAAAACTGTCTAGGGATATCATGGGGATATCATTTTTCAAATATTTCATAAAGTTAAGTTTGTTACAAGTTGAGCATTATCTTAGAATAACGCGAGGACAGAGGCATAAGATAAAGGTTAAGAATATTACAAAAGAAAACGTTTGATTTTGCTAAAATATTGACACCTTTTAAAAGAAAAATCTGTCTTTTTTAATGTCCTTTCGATTGTACAAGAATGCTACTACAATGAATTTCTTTATACAATCTGAAAGGGCAGATATAGCAGTTTCTGTGTTCTAAAAATTTAAACACTTTTGAGCAGTGTATGTGGCAAATACAGCACTTCAATAATCAACTAATAACATTCATTACCACATTCAAAAGAAATGATCTTAAATGTATGGTGACATTACACCGTATTTAGTACTGACATCATGTTTGGAACAATAAATACAGGTGATAACCTGCTTTTGGATACAACACAAAGCGCGTGATAACATTCAAGCAGCGTGTCAAAAGCTTTATAGGCCGATTGAAAAACATACCTGACTTTGTCTTTAATTAAATATAATGTTCCACCAGTATATTCTTCAGTTGTGCAATGAATGATGTATGGTTGCTCAGTTTTTCTGTTTCCTGACGTATCCGGCGAAATTTCGTCGAATTTCTTTTGTATGAAACTTTGGGTGCACTCAGTGGTGGAAAATTATTGTTGCTTAAAGCGGCCTTTATTAGGAACTAATTTGCAAATCAATTTTATCTAAGAAGGAAGTTTGTGTTCTGAAAAAAAATATGTTATTTGTCAACCTATAGTAAGTATACCTTAATAATCTGAATAGAAAATGCAAAAAATTAAAAAAATAATCCATCATTTGCAAGAAATACGCAAATAAACCATAGTAAATTATTTTGTAATCGGAAAGAAGGACAGATTACTTTGTGTAGCAAATAGTAATCATAGGGTTAATAAAATGGATAAAAAAATATAGTACCAACCATCATCAGCTAATCCAGTCTATGTATTCGATCAACGCTGCTTCATCATTACTGTTTGTTTATTTGATGTTTTTGACCCTTTAAATGAAAGTATTCTACGATATGTTTCATTTGTTTTCTCGATCAGGATATTTAGCACTGAAGTCCAGATGAATCTGATATTACAAAAAAAATGAAATTAGAAGAAGTATGTACAAAAAACAATTATAAAAAAATATATAGTAGTAATAATAGAACTTTTATTTTTTGATAACTTACCAAAACATCGCTTCTCGTATCGTTCAATACAGGCCACTTTTCTATAAAATTTTGTACTGAAACATCAGTTCATTTATGTCTCTTTACATTTTCGTAAAACATCTTCCCAAGGCTCTGAATTGTACTTAAGCCAAATGACATCATCGTTGTGCAGTGCTATAAAAAGAATAACAGGCTATATGTGGTAATCCTCAAAATAGTTTTGTAGTCATTACTAAGCATGCAATATTTCGGAAATTCATTCAAGAAACCCTCGACTAACCGATCATCAGTTTTGTTACATTTTCGATCAAATAAAACAAAAATAACTAACCTCAGCGCAGCTGTTAGATATTCATTGATTATAGGACAGAGCTCTTTTACAAATCATTAGTCAGGTCTTTGAAATTACTTTCTTCAATTCCATTGTCTTGATACTCGTGTTGTATCCTGCAATTAAAAAGAAATAAGGTATTTAACTGGTTAAGCAAGAAGGCAGTTAATTTGTATAACAGCAACTTATTTAGTGGTCACATCTAACAAGCTGACGGAATATTTGTTAATTTTCCTAAGATGTTACTTGCAGAAAAAGAGTTGCATTCAGTTTTTGATTTTTTGTCAAAGATATTTCAGTAGTTGTGCAAATCATTTAAATAATTTTTAAATTTAATTTAAATATAATCAAAATTACAATAACCAGTAGGTGCAATGAAGAATATTTTTCTTGATACAAAAATATTTTACTTTATACCTATTAAGTACATAAACTAAAAAAACTTGCATAATATAAAAAGTAGGAGGACTTATTACTTGTAATTATGTTAGATAGAAACTTTTAAAACGAATCAAAGAATAAACGCGAGGCAACTTACTTGTGAAATTTTCGATGGTCTGTTCTTCGATATTCCAAGCTAAACGCAGATCTCTCAGCTTCTCTATTTCCACCATACAATCACTTGATAAAAATACAGTGAGTAGGGACAGTTACCTTAGCTTTGAAATAAACTGAAATAATCTAAATGAGGTTCTACACTATCACTGACCGCGCAAGTTATTGAATTGACGCCATTGACGGACGCGATCGATCTATATGCGGAAGCCGCGCGCTGGTCTTTTAGGGTTGCCGTTTCTCAAACTCAAAACTGCCATAGGTATATTGAGTTATAAGGTAAAAATATACAATGGCCGGATATTAAAAATGAACAATAGTAACAAAATACAGGTTTTTTAAATATACTTATGTTGTTATACTTCGTTCTCATTACGCTAATATTTATGAACGAACTAGCGGCCACCCGCGACTTGTCTGCGAGAACTGATGTGAAAAAATATAGCTATGTCGTATTTTTTAAATAAATTATATCCTATGTGCCCTTCAGATGTAAAAGCAACATTATTCATTCGTTTCATTAAAATCCATGAAGTAGTTTTGACGTGAAAGAGCAATACGGCACATCCACACATACAAACTTTCCCCATATAATATTAGTAGGATCGTTGGAAGCTATATGTACATACATAAATATTTTGATTCTGATTCGGGGTGTTCATTTTTTTGATATGTATTACATATTAAATTTCTTCCATTTTTATTGTGAATAAGTTACTTAGATAAATATGTAGGTAAATAATAAAACATCCCAGAATGACAATCTGCTAAGTTTTACCTTAAGTTTACCATATAAATAAGTTTCCGCAGCGTATTCGAGATACATTTTCGTTCACTAAGCATAGTGATAATAATATTAATAATTTACTAATAAAAGGTTAATTTTATCTTTCTGGCAACTCAAATAAAAAAGAGAAGGTGAAATACTTAAGGCAAGAAAAATATGTCTTGATTTTCGTCGTGACTTGCCATAAAGATTTCGTAGGCACATCGTTATAACTACCTACCTCAAGACAGAAATTCTTGAACCAAGAAAATATGTTTTTCATCATGTTGTCCGCACAATTAGATGTAGGTATACAAAGTAAGGTGTCCTTTTAATTTTTTTTGAAAGTGTTATCGGATCACACATACCCTCACGACTATATCCCAGGTGGGGTAGTCAGTGGCATACCTACTGATTGTTGCCTTCATGTGGAACATAACATTCAGCAGCCCACATTTTTTCACACATCCCCGAGGGAATTTGCACCCAACGTGGCAAGGATCAAAAACGTTTTATGTTTAGTTTTAAGGTTTGATAACGTTTTGTTGAAATGAGTGTAAGGGCTATGAAATATTGTCCAAAATCTTTCACGGAAATCAGCCCGAAATCCTATAGTGCTGCAGGTGCTGTTGCAGTCTTGGCAACACCAGTCTAGGAGAGTCATTGTCCTGAGAAACGATTTAAGCACAGCCAAAACTACCGGTTAAATGGGATGACTCGAAACACTATTTGGAGTTTACTAGTATTTTTGTCGATTAGTGTTGAATTTCGAAGGTAATACATAGACTAGACAACAAGGATCATTTTAGCTAAGAATAAATATTTTTTTAGCTAAAATTGAGTTGTGAGTCATCCCTCATCAATCAATAGAAACACTATGAAATCAAAAGAGAACTATATTTTCATTACAATTGTACCATTCTTTGTAAACATAGGTTAGGTTTACACGCTACGCTAATCACTAGCGTGAATTGTCACTTTGTTCGGCAATAATCTTGCCTAGAGCTCCTTGCCAAATATCGTTAGATTTTGTAGTTTGAAATTGTTTAATCTACAACAAAACAATAATTTCAAGAACAAAGTGTCAAACTCACCTACTTTCAAAAAGGAAAATATTTATTTATTTATTTATTTATTTATTCTTCATTGCACAACATTGAATGGTACAAAAGGCGGACTTAATGCCAAAGAGGCATTCTCTACCAGTCAACCATAAGGCTAAACAGAAAAGTAACTGTACTTTTCTGTTTAGCCTTATGGTTGACTGCCTATTATGTCACACCGCCTACTGAGGCGGTGTGAGATAATAAAATAACATTTAGGTTTATGATTAAGATTTACAATCATAAAAATAATATAATTACAAATATAATACATATTATAAATATTAATAAAAACAAGAAAAAAGAAATATTGCACGCATCATTTCGTTCATCGCACCATTTCATGATAAAGGATCGAAACGTTGTAATATTTAGCGAGAGGACCGGTAGATGTTCAATCTTTGTAATTTTAATTTCACCTAGGTTATTAAACACACGGTGTTCTTTATTTTCCTGATTTAGAACGAACCTTTCAAGGACTGGAACGTTATGAACCAATGGAGCATCCACGATACCTATACGATAGTGAAATTTAAGCGACATTACTTAATTAAGTAAAATAGCTTCTTTGAATAGGAAAATGTATTTTGACCACAAGTATATTTTTAGTTTTCAGTTTGAATATAGTTATTAATATTCTTGGACGAAAATTGACTGATTGTTGAATTAAGAATACAGGTAAACTTATAATTCTTGAGATAAGTTGATAATAATTATTAGAAACGAGAGTGCTATGTTCTCAAAGAGAGAAAACGTCGTTTGCGTCAAGACTATATATTTTGTTCAGCCAATAATAATTAAATTAGGTTAAAAGAAGTAAAATTATTCTTGTACAGAGTAAACATTTTGGTATTAGATCAAGAAATAATATTCTCTTCAGTCAACAATAATAAAATTGTCTTAATTGAATGATAATATCTTCTTACTATAAGATAATATTATCTTGACATTGAACATTTTCAAAGTCTTGAGGCAAAACGGATATCTTCCTCGATTAAAACAGTAATATTCTTGAGCCAAAACTTTTCACTTAATGCGAGAATTTATGACAAGACTATATTAGTGTTCACGTAAGAATACACGATTTTTTGGATTAAGAACATTATACGTATGTTAAGAAAATAAACTGTTGGATTAAAACAGTATTTTTGAGAAAAGGTTTGTCTTGGTTAAACAGAGCCTTTTTTGAGTGCTATGTTCTCGAATAGAGAAAACGTCTTTTAGGTCAAGACAATATATTTTGTTCAGCCGATAATAATTAAATAGGGTTAAAAGGAGTAAAATTATTCTTGTATAGAGTAAACATTTATTAGATTAAGAAATAATATTCTCTTCGGTCAACAAAAATAAAATTGTCTTAAATGAATGATAATATCATCTTACTATAAGACAATATTATCTTGATATCGATTATTTTCAAAGTCTTAAGGCAAAACGGATATCTTCTTCGAATGAAACAGTAATATTCTTGAACTAAAACTTTTTACTTATTGCAAGAATTTATTACAAGACTATTTTAGTGTTCACGTAACAATACACGTTTTTTTGGATTGAGAACATATACTTATATTAAGAAAATAAACAATTAGTTTAAAACATTTTTTTTGAGAATTTAATCAGTCTTGGTTATAGCAATCATTTTTTTCCGTGTATGAAGGTGCGCTCAACCTTGATTGAATTTGGTGAATTCTGGGCAAGGATCCAAACGTATCATCATTATTTGATAGCGCTGTAATAAGGGAATATTTGCTCTTCAGATAGATGCCTGGATAACAGATAAATGTACTATAATGAAAGCTATTCCACCAGACATAAAATTCCACGTAAAAATCTCCGCCAAAAGGTTATCTCGAGAAGTTCCCAAAGGATAGACGAAAAAACCGCAATCAAAACAGAATAGTAAAAACGTTTATTCATTTCTACAATACAGCGGTACTTAAATCAAGGATAACAACGGGAATATTGCGAGGAAACCTCGAAAAGTCAACTCGCTTTGACTTGATGTGAAGTGGCTGCTGAGTAAGCGGAATAAGAATCTTTTGTATCCAAAGCACTGGTTCTCAAAGTTGTATATACCGACCCCCTTGCTTCCGGGTTGATTCTGAACTGTGAAAGGGTTCATGACAAAAAAAGGCCAAGGATGTAAATTGAAATTCACATTCTACAGAAAACACGTATGCTTTACATAACATTATCTTATTAAATGAGTTAAATGACTTTAAAGTAAATATTTTACACACTTCTCTCAGCTGAATCGTATTGTAGCCTAGATTTTGTTCATAAAAAGTCTTAGGCCTTGAATGTATTACTGTGCTAAAGATTAGTGGCTACTTCTAGCTCAGGTGTTTATCGCACTTAAAAGTAGAAGTCGACTCTTGTTTATTTTGTAAGCTCTGGGTAATGAGGACATAAGTAATAATTTTTTTTTTATTAAAAAATAATGGTTAACAAATTTAAATCAGTCGATGTGCGATTGTTTTCTGACAAGACAAAAAAGTTTTGGAACCTCTGATTCAAAGCTTTCAGCGTATAACTGCTGAGCGAACGACTTTCCCCCTCAATTCCTAATACCTTAAAGCGTCTTTAAATAAGGTGTCAAGTACATACCTTGTGCCAACTGAGCATCGGTCAGCATTTACTGATTTTGTGGCAAAACTGCGGACGCCTCTTGCTCTTTTTAGACTTTAATATTAGTATCAGATGAATTGTTTGCTTTTTACAACCGCGCTTGAAGTTTAATTAAAATTCTAATTAACTAGAAACTGCTAGGTCCTTCCCGTCTAGTTTAATAACGGTTAGAAATAACACTTTTTAACAGCAAACGCGAAAAGCTGCTAAATGGTTCTTTAAAGTGGTTTCAGCATAAAGGAAGCGGCAAAAGCTAATGTAAGTACAAGTTGAAAGAGTTAATTAAATGCGTAAGTGACCAACTGTCATATTTTAAAGAAAAACACATAACATTGTCCTCACTTGCTTTATTTCGCTCTGAGGAAAACCAGGTCAAAGGGTCTTCCATTGAAAAAGACAAAGTGAAGATAAGTGGAGGTCTGTCAGGTCTTCGGAATGAACGGAAGCAAGCTTTGACAGCTGGACTTGACAGGTCCTTACTTGTTTGCACCTACTGGTGAGTACAAAGATGGATAATGGATTGTTGTGATCTTCACCAACTTGAAGATAAAATGAACAGGTCCTATTCTAAAGAGACAGCAGAAATATAGGTACTTACATGTAACGTTAAGTGTGATGACGTCAGCTTTGGACCCCCTGCTGGGCGCCATGGCGGGGTTGGTGGCTACGCATGCGAGGGTGGCTCCGTTGTCCACCACCGTCGGAGTCAGCTCCAAGAACGACACTGATGTACGGGTGGAGTTGCTCCAGCTCTGCAATGAAATGTTTTTTCAAAAAAAAAAAAAATAATTGGTAGTGCAGTCGCCCGGCTTGCGAAAGACGCGGGTTCGAGTCCCGCCTGATGCCAAGACCGAATGCCTTTTTCTGGTTTTCCTATCTTTAGTAAGATGATAATGCATTATCCCTAATGCTAAAAACAAAATAACCTATGTTTTTTCAAGCTATGCAAATGAAAAACTGCGGCCTTACACGTCCGATTGATCCCATTATATCATGTCCGATAGGTCTAACCTCAACTATGCGTATCTACGCTGATAGGCATATTTTTCACTATGAGAAGATTTTATTGGACACGTGTGAGGTCTACCATTTGTAGCCAAGCTAAAATTGTCATGGATGTCAAGTGTAAAATCTCAAATATCCATGCAAACAGTAACTTACTCAAAAAGTTTGTAAGAAACACGAGTGTACTGTCTAGAAAAATATTTCGGTACTTAAGTGAAATCAATACATTCTTAGAATGAACGATCTTCATGTGCATCATTATCATCATATCAGCCGAACGACGCCCACTGTTGGGCATAGGCCTCCCCCAAGGATCTCCACAACAATCGGTCCTACGCTGTCATGTGCATATTTGGTTATATTATATTACTGCTGTTTTCAAGTAAGCATTTACTGCATTGCCTAAGTTATTCAAAGTTTTCCCAATACTTTTAGTTTACCACTCAGTTTAAAACCGTGGTGAAAGTGCTTTCAAGTGCTTCAAACATCAGCCAATGTGCAAACAGCATGCAACGAACTGCAAAGTGCAAACTCCTCAAAAGTTTGGTAACCTGATACTGTAGATCCTCGTATAGTTTGGGAACCTGGTGTTTTTTATCTTTCATGACACGAAAGGAAGGAGGAGTGTTACATTTTATTCTCTATTGTAGCTTTTTATAATGTAAGTGGCTGCGGCCGTTGTGGCTTTAGTGAAAGAAAACACTTGCACTTTACTTGCATCGCAAAATGTAGTTTACTTTTAATCTTCTATGTTAAAAAGTCGGAACTGACCTGGGCTAAAATTGGTTTAGCCACTTAGGGAGTGCAAACAGATATTTTATACACGTAGAGTAAGGGTAGCTGGAATGCTCTTCATATACGACAAGCGAGAATAGTTATCTACATAAATTATAGCGAAGCAGTAAACAAAAAAGAATTTTCAACTGATCAGGTTGACCAGTTTTTTTGCTTATATTTGTTTGGTCATTATTCCACGCAGCGCTGTCACCGAACGAAGCTTGTACTAAGTATAGAATACTAAACGGCGGATAAACGGACTCACACTTTTTTTAAAGACATAGGTAATATCCCAGACCAAAAAAAAGACATGTACAGAAGCGCTCACATCAACCTTTTGCAACAGTTTTGTAAAGGTTGATGTGAGCGCCTCTGTTCGTGCACACAAATGCTTGTACTGAGCGGGGATCGAAACCGCGAAGCCTGGTTACCTCTGATTTGGTGTTAACCATTACACCAAATCAGAGGTACCTTTTACAAAAATGATCGTCGCTATCCTTTGGCAAACTTTAATATCGTTATACGTAAAAAAATGCATTTTCTAAAACGACTGACGACGAAATGAGATTAACCAGCCCAGTAGTTTGATTACTGTACTTGTCAACCCTGTATCTAGACCTCACGGCTGCTTACCATCAGGCAGAATAAGGTCATCTTGAAGACCACATTAAAAAAAAGACTTGGTGTTTTCTCTTTCAGAGTGAAAGAGGGGAGATTGAGACCTTCGTCCAGTGTTCAAATAATAGGTAGACAGAAATATATTTACCTGATTGCTATGTTGTGTAAGGTGCTTATGATCCAGCCACCAGGACAGTTCGGGCTGAGGGTAGGCGCCATGGGCGATGCACTTGACCACGGCAGGTTTGCCGGCCTGCAGCACGTCTTGGACTGTGCCCACCACCCAGTAGAGAGACACGTTGTAGGCTGCCACTGTAAAAAAGTAACAAAGATTTTACCTATTTTTTCTGTTATTTATTTGTAACATTGAAAAAACTGACTTGCAAAGTGGGTTGTTTTGTTACCTCCATAAAACCTTATTTCCTCTTTTTTTAAAAAAAAACACTTAAGTAAAATAAAAACAGCGTACAATTTTTTGCACTTTAGAAACATATTAGATATAATAGTTATTTTCTTATCTTCTTAGAGAACACTTAAGCTGTTATCTATCATTTCATTTTATTTACGCTTCGTAAACAGATTTTTCAATTCATTCGAATAATTTTACGCTTAAGTGACGCTTTTCCCTAAAGCAGCTTTTAGTTAATCAAATTGTTTAGTTAGATCAGATTAGTACATCATCCGTTCAAATAGCTCTTGGATTACAAGGTAAATTCTTATTTGATTAGAAAACCCTGAGTTAGCCTAATTCACTCCTAGTGACGTGACCCCCTCTACACGCCAACATTGATCCGACACTGGGGCAGTTACCCTTCTTAGTAAACTTATTCAGGTACAAAATGCAACTTATTCTGGTACAAAATGCAGACATTTTTGCTCGTTCACCGAAGTTGTATAGTTAAGTAACTGTTTGCCGACGATCTTGAGTTGTTTCGGAGGGTTTAAAAATAGGGAAACGAAAAGAGAAGAGACAAAGTACTGGAATGGAATTAAGAAAACTACTAACCTATTTATAATTTAATATTTCCAAATGCAGTTCTATTTATTTGGCAAGAGTTCAAGATCCCATGCAGCCGGATGTGATATAATTATGATCTCATATAGACGAGGAGTTGCAAAGAGTCACAGAGTAAGGAAACCAGGACTAAGAACTGTGTTCTTACATAACCATATCGGGTTTTATTATCCCTGGATGATAAGTGATGACTGATGACATATTTAAACTCGAGAACTGCTTCACAGATTTTCATGGGTTTAGGTTTTTTGGGTTTTCTATGATTTGTTTTTTTATTCAATGAGGGCGCCAGTTGGGCGCCTGCGTCTACAGCGCTGTCCTATACAATGCGATCACGCGATCATCGTGCAATTATTACGATGCGACGATCGTTTTATAGCAAAATCTGAGTGTCCTAATATAACGCGAATACGTGATCACGATCGAACGAATCGATAATCATAGAATTGATCTAAAGACTCCTGCAAAGGGTTTGCTGAAAACTAGAAGTCAAACCCTTTCAACTCCATAGGAAAAAAGTTGTATTTAATTCAATTCGCAGAATTTGACCTAAACAAACATTGCGAGTTAAATACAAACTTGTAATTCAATGCAAATTTTCCGAATCGTCTGACAAAGAGGAGCAATTCAGAAGTTTTTTACTTTTTGAACTGACAGAGCGATGAAAAAGTAAATAATTTACATTTCTGTACCCGTGCCAGTAATTCCAATTAAAATGCTGGAAACAAAATAATTAAAATGTCTTTGAATCCCATCGACCTGATAGCCAATAGACTCCTTATGTCAGGCAAGACGTCACAAAGTCATCACACGGGCCACAAAACGCGGCCACCTGTCACTATCATAATTTGATTGGATTTCACAAACTCTATGAATATGAGAAGTGGTGGCGTTTTGTGGCGCTACTAAAACTCCCGTGTGCAGGGACGCTGATACGTCTATCATCGGAATCTACCACCCAATGAGTTTTCACAATTTCCGCGAGTTAGTTAGCCAACGTTACTTACAAGACGTTATGCCTATAGATAGATAGAGATTATTTATTGTATAAAAACATGAACGCTAAATTAAATTACAGAGACCCATGAACAATTTAGTCGGTCTTACCGCTAAGGAGCGATCTCTTCTAGACAACCTTCAGGTAGTGGAGGGGGAGGCCCATTGTCCAATCAGTGAAGTAGCCCGCGCCTCAGTAACTTGACATTAATTTCATACAAGAAATCAAACATACCGCGCGCCGTATTGATACGCGACGTCTAGTGGCTGTAGGGTCGATGATATGGCAACGGTTATACCAGCAGAAAATTTGCTTCTAAACTAAATATTAATTTGAGAGTTCCATTAATACCGTTTGATCCAGAACAATCCCTTCTGTTCCGTAGGCTGAGGCATGATCACTCAATACTAGCCTTAATCACTCGGGCATACCTCGGGTTGCCAGGCAATATCACAATTTTCCCGGGACTTTATCCCAAACTGGGTAATAACAGCACACTGGTAGTTGCCATTATGGTGATCGGAGCATTAAGAAGCCCACATTTCGAGCAAATTTGAACTTACCCACTGTTTTTTTAACTGCTTTATCGGTGTTTCCGGTAAGTGCTAGCCGCAAATTGTACAATGAACATCTGGACAAGGCCGAAGTTCTCAACCACTGGGCCTCAACACACGCACTCATCCTGATAAGTTTAGAAATTATATGATTGATTCAATTTTTAAGTTCTGTTATTTTTTATGTAGAGCATACTCATGAAGTTGATTTTCCGCTTTGAATGCCCTAAAAAATCTGTTTGAATGTAGGTGTTTTGATTAATTTTAAAAAGGGACCTTAACGTAAGTAGAGAAACGCAAGGAAAAACAAAATACAGTAGATAAATATTGAAATAATGCTAGGACTAAAATACTATTTCATTAGTTGTGGAATGTATTTTGTTACCCAAAGGTTGTCTGGAATTCAATTAAAATGAATACATTTTATCTTGTAGTATCTAAATTTTGTCTTTGAAACAGAAAATCCCGTTGAGTTCCGAAAACATAGGCAACCTTATGCCCGTCAGAGCGTATCCAGAAGTTGGGTAGTTTGCGCCCAAATATCAGTTTGTGAGGTTAACCAGACTATTATCCGTTATTGGATTGCGGCCCGTCGACTAAGGATCGAACCTTGACCTCTGTGGGTTTTCCACTATTGTGGCTAAATGGGACTCAAGGGAGTCCATTTACTTATGACAAACACATTAATATCTCCGAAAATTTGGCCAAATGTCACTGGACATTATTCCACACGTCATCTAGCCCCAAACTAAGCAACTAAATGCTTGTGCAATGGGATATTAGACAATGGATAAACATACCTATAGTTCGCTCGCGTTAAGAATGCAGCAATTTCATACTGGTCCTTCGATCTAGCACGCCCCCTAATCAATGAAATCGTTCCTAATTAGAAGGTCATGTCCACAGTGACCAGTTAAACGCATACTTTCGAACGCAAAGGTTCTGGATCTGAGTTTTGTTGTGTGCAACAGAATTCAATTAAAAAATCACTGCATTCTTAACGCGAACGGACTGTAAATGCACATATGGATCTGAGACATGGTCTCTCACTATGGGCTTCATAAGAAGGCTCGAGGTCACCCAACGGGCTATTGAGAGGGTCACCAGTCCAATAGTTAAGGTGTCTCCACATAAATAGGGTTGCTATTGGTTCTAGGGTGACTTTTGCCCAGTCTCCTTTATATTCTCAATTTTCTTCCGGGGTGTTATTACGACTGTGGCCGTGAGACACCGTCCGTTTGTCAACCCTGATGTCCTAGAGGCGACATCAATGATTGAGTTGGGTCTCCACTGACACAATTTCTAAAGTACCAGTGTAGCAGGGCAATAACTTTATTTTTAATAGTTAAAGTGGAACCACCCTAATCGATGCGATGATTAAATGGTTAGGTACCTACTTGTAGTTTTCAGTTATACAAAATAAATTAAAAAACACTGAATAAAAGTTTAGGTAGTACTAGTACTTACTAGTAAAGTTCAGTTAGAGTACATCAGTACCATGTGACTTCACAGGGTGGTCAAATACATAAAAACTGGGTAATTTTATGAGGGGTTGCCTTTCAAAGAGCTACTCTGAAACAGCAACTGAATCGTTATAGGTAACTACTAAAGGTTTTTGTTTTCAATCTTTGATAATGAGATTTGATGAACACTAGTTCCATTCTGTTACTGTAGTTAATTTATTTTCGCTAACCTAAATATAAAACGTTGTTTCCGCCAAACTAGTGGAATAATTGCGGGATAAGTCTGAATTTGTCACCTATTTTCAGCTCTAAGTGCTCTGATTCGGGTTTTCCAGTTGCCAGCGGGTCCATTAGTTTGTATCTACATTCAGCTTTCTGTTGTCTGTTTTGTTAGGACCTAAACCACCGAATTCTATTCTAGGTGCGTCGCCGGGGCACTGAATGTAAAATCTATGCCAATAATGTAAAGCTGAAGAGTTTGTTTGTTTGAACGCGCTAATCTCGGGAACTAGAACCAAAACAACAGAAATCAACAGCAAAAGTAACACAGATTGACGTAAATGTACAATTTGGGCGGCTTTATCGCTAAAAAGCGATCTCTTCCAAACAACCCACAAGTAGAGGAAAATTAACTAGAAGGGTAGGCAAGTACTGATTTGAATTAAAAATTAATTATGTGTTGAATAGCCCATTTTTTGAGGAAGGCTATGGTAGGTTATTAAACATAGCGCTATCACAAATAGGAGTGGAGCAGCAATCAAAAATGTTGTAATAACAGGAAAGAAAACTATTATTTTAGCGCTTCAACTAGGTGAGCTGAGTAATCGGTGAGAGTTAGGCAGAAATAAAGTCTGCGACTTGAATTAAATTGCGCGTAGGTACAATCAATAAGCTCCAGGGCAAATCAGGTTTCGTCCAATTTGTTTTTGTCACTGGTTACACAAAAAGTTAAAAGGTTGTTTGCGACTTGCGAACTTAGTTGTTTTGTTTGCGACTTGCAAAGTAGGCTGTTGCTTCCTACAACAGAAGTTTGTTTTCTATTAACTAAAAATAAAGAACAAAAATGTTTGCTAGTCCATTTTTAGCGCCCTGTGAGTGCGAAGTTACTTCGAACTTTTAGAACTTAC
Organism: Udea ferrugalis; assembly: GCA_950022985.1. Lineage (NCBI taxonomy): Eukaryota > Metazoa > Arthropoda > Insecta > Lepidoptera > Crambidae > Udea > Udea ferrugalis. Next base: position 9,468,738 of record OX465533.1, read on the forward strand.
AGAGCACTCATAGCCACTAATGTCAACGTTTCAGATTAACACGTCTTATAACCGAATTCAGTTGCGGCCACTGTGTGCTCGAGCTGTAAAGCAGAGGACACGGCGCACCACACACTAGCGGTGTGCCAAAAGTGTAGCGCCAAGCGTTGTGCCCAGCGTAGTGCTTGCACTGCTGGCAGATAAAGAGGCCTGGCGAGCTTTTGCCATCTTCTGCGAGGAGGTGGTGACTCCAAAGGAAGTCTCGGAGCGTGCGCGGGAAGAAGATCCCGCCGCTGATGAGCTCCGCAGGGCGAGGAAGGGGGGAAGACGGCAAGCGGTCGCTCGTCGTCTCCAACCTCTCCGTGGAGGAGGCCAGCTGGCGCTGTACCGGCTTCTTCCACCACTGCCTGGTAGGGACTGCTCGACACCTACGGCTGTCGAGCAGTCCCTACCAGGGCCCTACTGGCCCCCCATCACGATAAGGACTCACCGCGGGAACGCGTAGAAGGCTTCGTACCACTTACCGTGTTCCCAAACTATGGACGATGAGAGGGAGTAGTAGGGGTTTTAGTCGGTAAGGCCAGGGATACCACATACCCAGTGGTGAGTCCGACATAACCCGTCCATCCCCCGGTGTACGGGTATGCGTAAGGCATTTTCCCTACTACAAAAAAGGGGGCCAAGTGACTGATTGGTTAATAGAGGTTAATTTTAAAGTGCAGTAAACTTACATACTTACTTAGTTTGTACCCGACAAACTAACACTGCACTACACTTATGTAACGTGTTGTAGTTTTTTGTCAACCTGACATTTTACAGCACCTTATTAAAAGTCCGAGCATATCGGCTGCGAGGTCGATGGCACCATCAAATTAAGAGGAAAAGGAAACCCGTCCTGACAGTTTGCTCTAACGATAACACTGAACTTAAATCTCGCGTTAATTCCGTGTTCCTGGCCACAGGATAGTCCTTTCTCGATTCATCGTGTCGTAGTTTTGTGAGACTGTTACTGCCCCTACTACGTTCTAGAGATTGTTCTTGCTATAAAGGGGACCACTAAGTGCCATTTAGTTTTGTCTCCAACTTTTTCGTTATCTGTGAATTACTTCCGTTTATTTTTGTCAGATGTCGTTTCATGAAGGGTTTTCTTGATGGAAAAGTGGTTTGAATTGATATTGCTGATAATGTTCATTAAGAATATTATGTACAAATTAATATTCTTGCATTTGTGCTGGTTCGAGTTCCGATCCAGAGACCCTTGTTAACCAGCGCTCGTAACCACTGACACCACTGTGCAGCTGTTTTTTTGTCTAAAAGGGAAATGCCTTTCTTTTGATTTCTTTCAACCCTTTCAGTGACTGACTATTGGGAGCAGCCATTGTTGTGATGTCCCGGACAGTATTATAAGGTATCGATTTAAAAAGAGGAAGATTTGTAACTCTTCCTCTTTTCCTTTATTTCAATGCCTATGCCGCGCTCAGTATTCCATGTCACTTGAAAACCCTAACTGCTCGAGCAGTGATCAATGGCAGCTTCAAAAGGTTGACTCTGACTGCTTGCAGTCAGAGTCCGTTCTTGAGCGGTCCATGTATGTTAATCACTGTGTAACTGCCTCAGCAGTCCGTGTTCGGCGGGTCTAATACTACCTAATTATTATTACGGAAAAACCCCGGACAGTAATGTGCCCATAACGACGCATGAATGTATGAGATAGGCAGTTGTATCCACAGAGAGAATTCCCGGGCAAAAAACGCAGCCAAATCCTTTATTTGAAATTTTTAAGCTCCCAATATAAAGCGGGGATTCGAAGCTTACAGTGATAATGTAAAACAGTTCTTTTTCGCTTTGCATTTCAATAGACTGTCGGGAAATGTTTCGTCGAGGGATAAGCTTAACCCAATGTCTTTTGTGAAGTACGAAAGTAGAGTGCAAAATGTATTTTTGGGTCATGATTTCAGAGTTGACTAGTACGGCAACTTGTTTGAAATTGACTGGTAACTGGTGTTTCACCTTCCTTTTATCATAGGTACCGTTAACATTAAAACCGTAAGTCCAATTTAAACTGGTTCAAAATGTAAATACCTACTGTCGAATTCTAAATCTACAAGATTAGAGTCGTATATTCTTTGTAGCGTCACTCAAATCTGAAACAAGTGAACTACTCTGTTCGAGGAACTGCTAGGAGGTACTTTATGTGACACTTGCGCCAGACTAGTTTAAGGGCTAAATTCGCATATCAAGCACTCCGATCCAGGCCTTTTTTCGTTCATTTTTCGTGTTCGAGCTGCTCATGGTCTGGCAACATCGCATATTGGATTATTGTGTGTACACAACATAAACGGCCTATATATTCATTCATATTCATATTCATTTATTCACTATAAATTTGTAACAGAAAGTACATGGATAACAGTATATTATTTTAGATGGTAGGGATAATGTTATAAATTCACCTTTTCAAGGTATTGTGAATTTACACATAAAAAATAAAAAACAAATTATAACATTAACAAAAACAAAAAAAAAAAAATTAACAAAGCAACTATAGAATATTTAAATATCTATCATCAAATCTATCTACAAATCTATATGTCTACAAATGTACAAAAAAAAGAGGAGGTGCCAGTCAAACGGAATGTATGACTTCGATTTTTTATTATAATTTAGCTTCAAAGTATTCTTTGGTGCTATAAAAAGAATTATCTATGAGCATGTTCCTAAGCTTAGTTTCAAACTCTTTGCCTTGCACAGCTTTCAAGGAGTTTGGTAAATGGTTGTAGACTTTTATTGCCATGTAATAAGACCCATTTTTAAACAATGAAAGCTGAACTGGTGGCGCCACTATGTCGTTCTTCCGGCGAGAAATGTAGCGACTTGGCTTGTCGCAGTATTTTTGGAAATAATGTGCATGTTTTCTGATAAAACGGCAAATTTAAAAATATATACACCGGTTACTGTGAGGATACGTAACTTTGGAAACAGCATTCTGCAAGTGTCCCTATATCCGGCTAATGCGATTATTCTAATGCAACGTTTTTGTAAAATAGACACTGCTGACACTTCAGTTGAGTTGCCCCACAGTACAATGCCGTATCGTATCCACGCCGCAGCATGGCCGTGGTATGCCGCAAGTGCACACTCCTCGTTCGTGCATTTTCGGAGTTCTCTTAATGCGTATGAAAAACGACTAAGCCTGCCTACAATCGAATCAACATGGATCTTCCACGATAGGTGTGAGTCCATAGTGACTCCAAGCAAACAAAAAGAACTGACTTCTTCAATTTTATGATCCTCGAGACTTATATCAAGGGTTAATCCTGCTCTTTGATAAGGTCGAAATTGCATGATTTTGGTTTTTTCATAATTAAGCACAAGATTTAAGTCTTTTAGATGATCTGCAATTTTCATCAACGATTCCGTTATTAGCGTGTGTACTCCATTCGCATCATTGTAATCACAGGAAATAATAACTGTAGCATCATCAGCAAATAAAACTAGTTTATGCGGCACTGTGGAAGGGAGCTCATTTATGTAGGATAGAAATAACAAACATCCTAATACACTACCTTGTGGAATAGACCCACGTACTAATTCACAGGAGGATTTATATTTTATTAGTTCGCTTGTTACTTCGTCGAAGTGTGTTATTTGTACGACTTGCTTCCTGTCACTCAGGTATGAAGTAAGCCATTTTTGTGCTTGCCCGCGTATCCCTAATAACTCCATTTTTTTCAATAAAACATTATGTGAGACTCTGTCGTAGGCCTTAGACATATCCATGAAAATAGCTATGGCACATTTGTTATTGTTTAATATATTTAATATTTCTGCATTGCAGTCAAACACAGCCGACGTCGTTGACCGACTTTTCCTGAAACCATGTTGATTATTGCTAATGACATTAAATATATATACGTAAATACGTCAATAGTATATACGTCCCACTGCTGGGCACAGGCCTCACCTCAACTATGAGGTGGAACAAGCCATACTCCAACACGCGGGCTCAGTGCGGATTGTTGGAGGGGTGTAAGGTTAGTGAGAAACCTTAATGTCAGATGTTATCAAGACGCCCTAAGGCCTCTGACTAGGCTTAACGGCTGACATCTGGTGACGTCAACCGGGACCAACTGCTTAACGTGCCTTCCGAAGCACGGAGATGCCCGAAATACTTACACATCACTAAATTTCGGTCGGGGTGGTCACCCATCCCATTTCCGACCCGGCGTGCGTTGCTTTACAACAGCGATCGTCGCCGATCACTGTCACAACTGCGCCACAGGCACCTTATTGTGTGTAATGCAACATAATTGACTGTAGTACTTTAAACTTAGTAAACTGTGACCAGTGGGTAAGTTTATGTGATGTGCGGAAGACCGCGATTGTGCCCATATTAGGCATGGCACCATTTATGTTTTCACTATTAACAAATTAATGACCCCACAATGCGCAATGTTAAGTATTGTCGTACACAATACACATTTATTTTGCAGACAGATTGGTTTCTAGCTTTATGACCTGAGGTCGGAGGGTCCCGAGTTCAATTTCCGTTTCTGAATACGTTTTATGATGATGCAGATAGTTCCAGAGTAGTTTTGATACGATGCTATTTCCATAGTACAAGGGTTGTTTGGGAACAGGAAACTGAGTCCTTAGATTTGATCTTGTTGTTTGATGTATGAGGTGGAGGGAGAGGCACAGTAGGCTATAGGCCAAGTTTGAAGTTACTTCGACAGCAAAGTGAGTTTTCTACAAATTTTTCACCATTATCAGCAAGTTTAAATTCGTAATGAAAACTAAACCTAACTAAGCTGTTTTAAAACTTTACCTAAAAGAATTGCAGCAACTGATTAAATTATTTAAGGTACACCAACAGTAGTACATTTTGACACTAGTAGAATTCTTTAACTTGGCCCACATTGCTGTGGGTCCACCTATGGTAATATTTAGCTGCTAGGTTACATGTGATGTATGGTCAATAATTTAAGCAACAAAAAAGTATTTTAACGCACACCTTTAAGGTTTTCACACGACCAGATACCTTCTCCGGTTATTTTCAAATATTAGCCGCCCTTTGTTCTAAAATGATCCATTGCACAAGCGATCCTGTGGAGGGCGGCGGTGTGGGGGGGCCTCGCACTGCCGCGAACGCCCGCGGGTGTATGAGGGGAGGCATAACTCCCCTCGTGAGGAGCTGGGTTCCCAGCAAAGCGCGCCAGGGGTCCACTGATAGAGTCCCTTACGGGGGTCCTCGGGGATTCCTGGTACCGCGCAGAAGATGGCCTCCGCGGAGTTTAGTGGGTATGCCCACGCCCACTGGGGTGGGTAAAGGCATTCTCCGCGTAAAAAAAAAAGGCATCCAGTCTGATCCCGCAACTTTCTTCAGGTCCGCAGTGCATCTGGCTACACTGCGTCTACGAAAGGTTCAAGTATCACGAAATATCAATTTAAAAGCACTCACAATAAAGCTCGATTTCCAAGCTAGCTTTGATCGGCGGTCGAAGGTGGGTATTGGAAGCCCTGCAGGTCAGTGCTGCTGCGTTATCCCTGGTCAATGGCAAGTACAGCTCGTTCTCTCGAACCGTGGGGATGTCGCTGGCGCCGTCTGATGCGTCCACCAGGGTCGTGCCGGAGTACCAGCTGATCCGAGGAGGGGGGCGGCCTGGAAGTAATTCTTTTTGTTTAATGGTTTTCAATGTCTCTTGTGTGGCGGTGGTGTCTGATTATGATCAATTTCATTGAATGAAGGTACCTAGGATGGCCCTGCATTGAAGCAGTAGGCTGCTATCAGATAGAGATCAGATTAATAGGAATCCGTAAGTACGCTAAGTAGCCTTGCTTTTTGTGTACCCAATGCCAGCTCTCATAAATTGTCTTATATTCATTTATTGCTGGCGCCAGTCTAGTTTATAGGCACTACCGGGTACCCGTTTTTATGTCACTGCTGTCGGCAACTAGTCCTATAGCCAAAAAAACACACTTAACCTTAACAGCTTTTGTCTGCCATAACATCAGTAAAATAACGTGATTCAAAGGACATGGTCTTATTGTTCATGAATTCTAATGTTTTCCAATATGGTCTTTGCTAAGTTTTTCATTTTTAAGATAGCTTTGTCAAAGCAAGCCAAAGAGCTTTGACGCTTAATGAGGATCTATTAAAAGCGATAATTACCTCCGATGACGAGGCAGCTGAGCACCAGAGTGTCCCCTTCGTGGTAAGGCCCGATCTTATCTTTCACTTTGTTCCCGACCTCGTCGAGGAAGAATGGCTGACTTGGGAGCACTGGAACAATAAGGTAAGTATGAAACCGAGTTAGAGTGTTTGGAACAAAAATAAACGTTTAGTTGAGAGTTAATCTCGAAGTGAAAAAGTAAAAAAAATGGGTTAATCAATGTCGTAGCATCCAGCAATCTGTATAATTTGGAAACGGTAATGGTATGTAAGAATTTTTTTTTAATACTTTACCTAGGTATTCTATGTAATACCGAATGCGCAGCGGTAGTGTATGTACTAAGGGATAATCGGACGGTTATTGCATAAAAGCTTCCGTGGTGTCGCAAAATGTTAAGCCTAGTGGGAGGCCTTAGAGCGGCTTGACAACATCTGACAGTTCATCATTCTTGAAGCGGAAATGACCTAAACTGTCAAGCCCCTTTTTAACAGGGGTTAGAATTAGTTTATTTTCAACAAAGGCACGTAAACTTCAAAGTTTATGCAACTGTACAACCAAAACCAAAGTGCATTAGGGAGGTGTAATAAGAGAAAACTCTTGCGCATAAAATCTTTGTTCGTTCCATCAAATAAATACCACACATTAACTTTAATGTTGGCTGTTGAAACACGGTCGCCATTCAAGCAGTTCATTCCGTTCATTTGTAAATATTCAAACAGTGGCTTCATTCGGTCTTGTAAACAAGCCGTCACGCGTTTCCGTGCCACTCAGACGATCAACAGGTGTTGGAAAATGTAAATGGTGTTGCGTAATAAATGGAACAGAAATGGAGGGTACGGTTAAATAAATTAAATTAGATTATAGGGTATTTTTCAAGTGAGCGTTTGAAAATGAGACCGCAAATGAACTTTTTTAGATTACACTCGTTTTTCTGGATAATTCTAGATATCAGAGGGCCTAATTTTTTAAGGTGAACAACGCAGTTAAAGTCAATCTACACGTGTCGCGAAAGACGCGATTATCCGAACGTGAGGTGAGTGCATCGAAATCGAATGATTATAGTTAGTAACATCTGCTTGTCTATGGTCGTGACTTATGATTAAAAAAGTAGAAGAGAGAGCACTATGATAGATTTGGAGGGAAATGTAAGAGGTTATGAAAAAGATTATAAGGAAAAGAGATAGTTTTTAGCACAAGTTTTTAGCTAGAGTGAATGTGTAAGTGAACGGCACGCGGAGGGCGAGCGGAGGTAGTTACAAGAGGAGGTAACTATAAGAGTAAGCTGGCCCTTTGGTGAGTTGCACAAAGTTGATAAGATGAACCAGACCCCCGGGTGAGTTGCACAAAGATTATAAGAGATAAATAGACAGAGGTATATATCGAGAGATTACGAGTAAGAGTAATACCTTGCCGAGTGGAAAGGGCAGGCTGTGAGGGGTGGTTATGGAGGCCTGTGGGGGCCCAAGATGGGTCCCCTCTTAAGAGACCTTCAGTCTAGAATGTGAGTTAGAATGATGATGGTGACTAGCCTGTCCATAGTGAGAGGAACATACCACCTAGGTGGCTCTCGGGCTTGTTAGTGGCACCAGAATCATATAATAAAGATCGATGATGGTGACTAGCCTGTCCATAGTGAGAGGAACATACCACCTAGGTGGCTCTCGGACTTGTTAGTGGCACCAGAATCGTATAATAAAGATAAGATGATAATTTCTCGATATACCCCCCTGAGTTAATTTGTCGTGTAAGTATCAGTATTTGAAACCCTAGATCCGTTCTAGGGCAGACGTCACGACAACACGTAGTTGGGACTATGGTTAGTACTTATTACCAAAAAAGGAACTCTAAGTAAGAAAAACACAAAAACAATGATAGGAGAAAATAAAAGAAAAAACAAATAAGAATAAACAATGGAAAATCGTAGAATGTAAATGGAGCGGATTCGACCGCTCACTGAAAATTATTTGAATTTCAATTCTGAAAGTAAATTCCGCCCAGCCTGTATAGTAAATAAACCTGGAAAAAGTCCCATAGATATAAACTTTTTCGGCCGCAATGAAACGCGATTAGGTCACTTGGCCCACAAACCTGTGGCGCTTACTCAATTACGAAGAAAAACAAAAGTACGAGTAACTCTTGGTTATTCGAATAAATGGCAGGAAACAAATTTCTACCAAAATTACATTAAGGAGTTTGGACACTGGTGTTTAAAGTCAGAATCTCATTTAAGTGCACTTATACAGTTAATATTGGTAGTAAGTAATCGCCATCTTTGAATTCGTCACGAAACTTAAGCCCGTATTCTGTCACGCGCTGAAAACTTGTTCCAATCACAGCCTTGAAACTATGCTTGAGTTTAAATCGAGTTTCAGGGATCGAGGCCTTAATTTGCGCCCTTACAAAAAATGGTAAAACTGAACCAATTTTGTTGATAAAACTAAAGTTAGGAAGCAATACATTTTTGTTGTTTATTTGACAAAATTTGATGTATGAAAAATATATTTTTTCAGTAGGTACACTACGCGAGTCTCTTTTTCAGTGTGACCAGTAAGAAAAAGTTGAATTAACATACACATTTTTGTCAGTTTATCGAAGCTCCTACTTTCCGTCCTACTGACATATCGCGGAGAGCTCAAAGTTTAAGAGCACCTTCCTGCACTTGAGGTAGTGTTTCAGAATTCAGAGAACAGTTGCAAATAAAAAAACTACTTGAAACTTGGCTAACGAGCTCTCAAATTCAACGTCACCTGATAATTAAATTAAATTTAATTAACTAGTTATATATAATACTTATTACCCTCAGAGTTCTCTGGTCTTCTCAGTCCTTCTGCCGTCTCATCGGGCCATAACGTCAATAAACGTTTTTTCTTTCCTTCTTTTTTATCGAAAATAGTTTGACTATTATCGATACTATAGTCTACCGATAGTGGACTATCGAGCATCCCTACTCTCTACCCCAAACTCAAACAGAATGACCTCTTCTCTAGTTTGATTATATCTTAAATTAAATCATCTTTAATGAAACAAGGCCGTCACAAAGCAGCAGACTACATGCTCGGGGGATACAAGGGAGAGTTGTGAAGGTTATTCTGTAATACGATTTGTAAATTGGGTACACCTCCCAAGTAGGCGGACAAGGCTTGATATTAGGACTACTTATGTTACAAACTAGGAATATAGTATGCTAACCTAAAGGTACAGAAGGTGAGGCGTCAAGCGTAACAACAGCGGTTGGAAAATGGCTTTTCATATCGTACTAAAAAATATTTTAAATTGTAGATTTTAAGTCTTGTCAACTATCCAGTCAATCCATACCACATTGTACGAATTATATTTATGTATGTTCATTAATTTGCTCGCAGAATTTAATTGTTTGTAATGTCTATTTTAATTTTTTATTAAAGTAACTCATTATGATGACTCAATAACCACCTCTCCACCACATCTACATTTCTTTCTTTTTTCTCTAACGGAAGGTTGTCTGGAAGATATCGCCTTCAGCGATAAGGCCGCCTACATTGTTCTGCTAAATATCTGTAAGCATTGTTATGTAATTGTTTTCTTTGTGCAATAAAGTAAATCTTATCTTGTTTATTGGTTGTTAGTCTTGTCAAATTGGTAAATGACGTATGTACCTGTTATAGGTGTACATATCAGTCTGTGTAGTTTGTAGCTAATTATGGTACAGTTTTGATATGTATGTACAGTGTTGGTATGTCTTTAAGTAAATAATTAAAATGCGTTGCATCAAACAGTTATCAGATTATATTTTATTATTGTTTTTTTTTTTTTAGCATTTTCCATGCAGTATCTTTCTAAAGAAAACCAGAAAAAGACATTTGGTCATGTTGGCATCAGGCAGGACTTGAACCCGCATCTTTCGCAAGCCGGGCGACTGCACTACCAATTATGCTACCGAGACCATTAACAGACCGGCCGAATCTTTCTGGTATATTTTGCCCTATGAGCTAGGGTGATTTCATCAATGTTATAGGCATCCACCTCTAACACTCGGAAGAAATATTTTTTCAAATATTTAACTCCCGATTAAGATGAAAAAGCTATTACTATATTTTATTATTGTTTTTTTTTTTTTTTAGCATTTTCCATGCAGTATCTTTCTAAAGAAAACCAGAAAAAGACATTTGGTCATGTTGGCATCAGGCAGGACTTGAACCCGCATCTTTCGCAAGCCGGGCGACTGCACTACCAATTATGCTACCGAGACCATTAACAGACCGGCCGAATCTTTCTGGTATATTTTGCCCTATGAGCTAGGGTGATTTCATCAATGTTATAGGCATCCACCTCTAACACTCGGAAGAAATATTTTTTCAAATATTTAACTCCCGATTAAGATGAAAAAGCTATTACTATATTTTATTATTGTTTTTTTTTTTTTTTAGCATTTTCCATGCATACATTGATGAAATCACCCTAGCTCATAGGGCAAAATATACCAGAAAGATTCGGCCGGTCTGTTAATGGTCTCGGTAGCATAATTGGTAGTGCAGTCGCCCGGCTTGCGAAAGATGCGGGTTCAAGTCCTGCCTGATGCCAACATGACCAAATGTCTTTTTCTGGTTTTCTTTAGAAAGATACTGCATGGAAAATGCTAAAAAAAAAAAAAAACAATAATAAAATATAGTAATAGCTTTTTCATCTTAATCGGGAGTTAAATATTTGAAAAAATATTTCTTCCGAGTGTTAGAGGTGGATGCCTATAACATTGATGAAATCACCCTAGCTCATAGGGCAAAATATACCAGAAAGATTCGGCCGGTCTGTTAATGGTCTCGGTAGCATAATTGGTAGTGCAGTCGCCCGGCTTGCGAAAGATGCGGGTTCAAGTCCTGCCTGATGCCAACATGACCAAATGTCTTTTTCTGGTTTTCTTTAGAAAGATACTGCATGGAAAATGCTAAAAAAAAAAAAACAATAATAAAATATAGTAATAGCTTTTTCATCTTAATCGGGAGTTAAATATTTGAAAAAATATTTCTTCCGAGTGTTAGAGGTGGATGCCTATAACATTGATGAAATCACCCTAGCTCATAGGGCAAAATATACCAGAAAGATTCGGCCGGTCTGTTAATGGTCTCGGTAGCATAATTGGTAGTGCAGTCGCCCGGCTTGCGAAAGATGCGGGTTCAAGTCCTGCCTGATGCCAACATGACCAAATGTCTTTTTCTGGTTTTCTTTAGAAAGTTATCAGATTTCTCAGTTCAAAATTCATCGATAGTTTGTAATATCGCGAGATACACAGTTTGTAAACTAACGACTAACAATACGGCCACATCTTGACCTGCGGTCCTCTCTACCTAGTTATTATACAGGAAATTAATAACTTACAAGAGAAAACTCAAAATGATGTAAAAAAATATTATTTCACAATTTTTAACAAGAGACACAGTTAAAAATATTAACGTAAAATAATGAATAAGTAACCAAACCAATTACGAGAAAATGAAATAGTCACTTAGATCTGCAATCGCGACCCCAATTAACTTTCCTTTACACTATTTGAAACCAGCAATTAAAACAAGCTTGGATGCTTTACAGGATTAACCTCCTTTACTAGATATAACTTAATAATCTAACTGCGAAACATAACTTATTCTCAGCTGTAACCATTTTCCTGTAAAAGCAGGAATGCTAGCCTGAGTATAATAGTACAATTAATCTGGATGACATAAAATAAAGGCACCGTGGTCAGCGGATCTTAATATTGATTTGTTTTTGTTGCTAATAGAGAATTAAAGTGTGCGTTTTCTCCTGAGGGAGATCGAGATGATAAGTGATGTAAGTGAGAATCGCTAGGCAGCTATGCTATTCTGATTGACAATTCAGTTTCATTGCGAACGTGGTCGTTTGAGAGATAAGAACTAAGTTCAAAAACATTTTAAAATTATTCAAATGCAATATGAGGGAAAATACTAATTCAAAGTAAAGCTTATTGATGATTGAAATAAACGTGAAGCACCCAGATATGTAGTGATGTTAGCCGGTATGCCACCCCAGCTCCTCTAAAATACACTCGTGCTTATGTTATGATTGACATGCCTTAGCTGTATCTTGTTACTTGAACTTAACAGAATGCAGAACATAATCCTTACCAATAATGGTCAAATTGACTCCAAGGTTTCTTGTAGGCGAGATGAGGAAGTCGACCCGGCAGTGGTACAGGGCCTCGTCGAGCTCACTCAGCCTGGAGATGGTGAGACTGGTCGGCTGCGAGTCCAGGACAGCTGATAGTCTACCCCCGGAGTCGAAGTTTGGGTTCACCCACTCGGCTTGCACTCGCGCGTCGTAGCTGATGAGAGAGACAAATTATTTATAAACTAGATGGCGCCCGCGACGCGAAGTCGCGTGAACTTTCGTTCAAAAATTGTAGCCCATGGCTTATTCAGATGTGTAAGCTATTATGATTGTAGAGTTTCATTGAAATCCATTCTGTAGTTTTTGCATGAAAGAGCAACACGGCACAACCATCCACGCATACGAACTAATCCCTTTATTCATAACAACTCATGCCTTACAGTAACTAGGTACTACTTACTTTAACAGTAAGTAAAGTTTTCTCTCTTTTGTACTATTGACGACACGGCCTTTCAATGGCTAAACCAAAGCTAGCCCTGAATTAAGTTAAATGAAAAAGGGAGTAAAGTTTTCAAGAATGTTTTTTTTTTCGTGTTTCTTTGTCAAATCTTGTCTTAGAGACAGTATTGCCCTCAGGGACATGAACTATTAGGATACATGCCAGGTCATGCTAAATACATATACAGGGTGTTTCTTTTTTAAGGTGTCAAGCGGGCGCGAGCTGATAGTAGAGTACCATACCTATCGATTTAACCCCCATGTATGTTCTACGATTTTTTGTAGTTTTCGAGATAATAAAGTTTTCGTTATTTTTAAAAAAATTGTGAGCACTCGGCTTTAAATAATTATAACTTTTTTTTTGTTTGACTTTTATTGGATATTTAATTTTTATTATAATGTCTAATGTTTCATGATTAAAATAATCCCTGTCCTAACTATACTACAAGATACAAAAATGTTAATTTTTATTGAAAAAAAAAGTGAATCATGCAGTTTCAATTCAATCTTGAATTAAAAAAAACACAAGGTATTTTATAGCTTCTTCCTAATTTTAAAAACTTTCCAGCATCATGACCTTCCATAATAATACAAGAAAACATATCCTTTGTGGGGCATTATTCGGTGTAATTGATGCTCAAATCTTGAGTATCGGATATAGTGTAATTTTTATACTTAATACATTTCTAGTATTTTGGCATTATTTTGTCATTTCTGAGATTTATTGTCTTTTAACGTTCAAACAAAGCTCATTTGTTAATAAAACAGTCATTTTTTAACTTCCAATCATCCGGAAGTCACAACTCCTGTTGTAATTAAAATGTTGAAATTGAGGAAACTGGAACATGTTTTAAATCGATTATCGAACTGTTTTGAGTTACTATGCTAAAAAATAATAAAGATGGTCCGGTTCCCTAATTTAAAAAAAAACTTACACCAGGAGTTGTGACTTTCGAATGATTGGAATTTAAAAAATGACTGTTTTATTAACAAATGAGCTTTGTTTGAACGTTAGAAGACCAATATAAATCAACATTTTTGTATCTTGTAGTAAAGTTAGGACAGGGATTATTTTAATCATGAGACTGCAATCAATAGACATTATAATAAAAATAAAATATCCAATAAAAATCAAACAAAGAAAAGTTATAATTATTTAAAGACAAGTGCTCACAAAATTTTAAAAAATAACAAAAACATTAATAACTCGAAAACTACAAAAAATCGTAGAACACACATGGGGGTTAAATCGATAGGTATGGTACCCTACTATCAGCTCGCCGGCTTGACACCTTGAAAGAAACACCCTGTATACCTTGCCATAAAAACAATTATCGGCAACATATAAACACGGAATACTCTTTTGAATAGAATGGAATAGAAAAATATTTATTCAGGCACTACAGTAATGAGTAAAAATAAATTATTAGTAGTAATAATAACCGTCCTGTATACTAGTAATAAGGCTATCAGAAATGACAAAGACTAAGTAGAGTGCTTATAGCATACACTTATTTCAATAGTATTGCTTGTCTACTCCACTGTTGCGGTAAGAATATTGGATAAGTAATATTCAACCTTTCAGAGCAGTCTCTTGCACAGCTGTGAAGAAAAACATAGTGCCGAAACCTGCTCGCTGATGTGTGAAATTGGAAAATCGAAACACTCGATTAGTCACCGATAGAGTTGTTGATTCGATACTCTATCGGTTACCGAGATAGCTTTACATACCAGGTTTACATGGAAAAGATTTTTAAGATATTTTTTCAGTGGAATAAGAGCAATGATACTTCAACACTAGATGTGTTATGCTTGAAAATGTCTTCAGTAAGATGTCACTGCGTTAGTAATACTTGAATCAAATACTCTGTTCAGCTGTCCCATACCAAAGTACAGTAAAGAATTTGTCCAAGGCTCACCTTAAACTTACGGAAAACGGGTTGGGATTTAGATATTTTTAAGGAGTATTCTGTTCAAGCAGAATTCAATTGGAAGCATAATGTACATAACGAACATTATGCTTCCAATTGAATTCTGTCACCTACTTCGGGCCATCGCACATTCGCTCATCCGTGGCCTTTAGTCAATTATTGGACTAATCTTACGACGGTCCTTCGACAGACGAGGTCAACTATCTGCCACTTTAGTTTGCTAAGTCTGCGACAAACGCCTGTGAGATAACTAATCAAATTACAGATTTGATCCTTTGAAGATGTTAAGTGTATGGCTCACTCCACGTCGAGCTACAGTGGACTTTCAGACTAGTCTATTAGTGTCCACATTTTAGCGCCTTGGGTCAAAATAGACTAGACGCCGGGTGTACATTTTCAAACATTGCGGCTTAACGAAGCTATATTAGAGAACAGTTGTACCTGAATATGGGTGCGTTATTCTTGTACCAGACGAGAAGCAGCATGAGCTCGTCACTGGAGGAGTCGGTGCTGGTGTCGCAGTGTAGGGTCGTGTTGCCGCCTTCTATCGCCTCTTGGTGCGACACTGGACCTGCAAATGAAGCTCCATCAAGTTTTCGATCTAGAACAGAAACATTTATTTGAAACTAAAATGGATGGTAGAGGGAGGACGTTTGGAGTAGAGGCTGGACTAAAGGACAGTAGAACCACTCGTTCGGTGGGCTGACTGACTTGACTCAATAGGGTTGCAAGAAGTGGTTCTTAGGATGGGAAACGCAGATGATCGTGTGTGAAGTGGATCTCATTAAAAGGGCTTGTCTAATCGGGCAATAATAAGGGCTTCCAAGCTAAACCAACAGTGCAGAAATAACACAAAAACTGACATGGATTTACCTTCCACATGTACGGCTTAAAATCTATTTATTTTTTCAGAAATTCCAACCACAACACGTACACAAGTATCAATGCGCGGAATCCTCCTTTTCACTCATTCGTGGGAAAACTGCAAGTTTCATGAATATTCATTCAGTAGTATTCACGTGATGCAGAAAATAAAAATAGATATGCGAAATGTTTTTAAAATTTATTCATTTGATAGTCTTTCTAAGCTCTTTGAAGAGAGAGTTCTATGAAAATAATAAAGAAAGCAGGGGATTTGGAGTAGGTATTTATGGGTAGGGATTTGTTGGTGAAAATGCGATTTAAAAGCAATCGTAAGCGGTGCGCGGTGGTACAGAGAAGAGAATAATCAGGAAAGTTCTCATAACATCTATGTATAATTGATAAATATATTTCGTTTTTGCCTATTATTTTATTACTATAGTCAGTCAAGCCTCACAGCGAATTATTGCTGTCAGCATCTTGACTTTACTTGCACCATAAACGCCCAAGGTAGATTCAAGGCAAACGGACGGACATTTCGTATAATCCATGACTACGAAATGACGACCGATTTGGTGTAATGGTTAAGAAGTTGGCTACTACAACTAAGGTCGCGGGTTTGATCCTCGCACAGAACAAACATTCATCTGCATGAACTTGTAGGTTTGCACTGGTCTGGGTGTTTACCATGTATAAAAAGTATGTATTTACAAAAAAAAATGTATGTTTATCCGATGTCTAGTATCCCATTTCAGATGTTATCAAGCCACCTCTGATTAAGCTTAACGACTGACATCTAGCGACGTCAACCGGGATCAACTGCTTAACGTGCCTGCAGAAGCACAGAGATGCCCGAACTACACATCACTAATTTCAGTCGGGGTGGACACCCATCCCATTTTAGACCTGGCATGTGTTGCTTTACAACATTGACCGTCGCCGATCACTGTCACAACTGCGCCACAAGCACCCCTCATAATGAATAATGTCAAGTGATATTTATGTTTATTCAAATAATAGGTAGGTACCTAATTGAGTTATGCTTACCATCAGCTCCCGGTATGAACGCGCAAACGCCAGCGAACACGTTCAGCAAGAGGCATATCTGCGCGGACGTGGCGCGCATCCTACGCCCCATCCATGCCCGCGCGCATAGCGCCCTCGCCCAACGCGCATAGCTCGCGCGCACACCTCTCTACTGTTGCTAGCTCAGCTGGGACAATATCCATTGAGTTATGCTTACCATCAGCTCCCGGTATGAACGCGCAAACGCCAGCTAACACGTTCAGCAAGAGGCATATCTGCGCGGACGTGGCGCGCATCCTACGCCCCATCCATGCCCGCGCGCATAGCGCCCTCGCCCAACGCGCATAGCTCGCGCGCACAACGATCTACTGTTGCTAGCTCAGCTGGGACAAACCCATTGAGTTATGCTTACCATCAGCTCCCGGTATGAACGCGCAAACGCCAGCAAACACGTTCAGCAAGAGGCATATCTGCGCGGACGTGGCGCGCATCCTACGCCCCATCCATGCCCGCGCGCATAGCGCCCTCGCCCAACGCGCATAGCTCGCGCGCACAACACTCTACTGTTGCTAGCTCAGCTGGGACAAACCCATTGAGTTATGCTTACCATCAGCTCCCGGTATGAACGCGCAAACGCCAGCAAACACGTTCAGCAAGAGGCATATCTGCGCGGACGTGGCGCGCATCCTACGCCCCATCCATGCCCGCGCGCATAGCGCCCTCGCCCAACGCGCATAGCTCGCGCGCACACCTCTCTACTGTTGCTAGCTCAGCTGCGGGAAATCCATTGCGCTCGGGTTTAGGATGTGGTGATATCTGAAACAATAAGAATATGGCAGGTTATTTACTTAACTTTACTTTGTGTTCATTGTACAATTTGTGGCTAACTTTCTGGTGATGGAGAACGATAAAAATACTCAGGCAACCATCTAGAAGTTCGCCTTTACCACGTTGGATTCTGAACGTTTTGTTCACCGTGTCGCCAACAATCAGTAGGTAGGTATGCTTCTGACTACCCCGTTTGAGGTTTAGTCGTGAGTGTACGATATGCTCTGTAACTTATGAATGTTTTGTTTCAGGACTGAACTGGATTGAAGTAATTCTGACACAAATAATATTACACAACAAACTGTAAGTCGTATTGCTATAAACAGTAAATTCGTTCTGGTATTATTTTCCTCACTAAGCCTTCACACATTTTTTTTCTATTTTGTATATATTTTCAATAAATCATAAACAATGTTTTTTACTAATCTCGCTACAAATCCTCTGAGGTGAAATTGAGACAATCAAAACGAGGACGCGGTGATTAAAAAAAAGAAACAAGAGGCGCAGAGAAAGTTTTGACAATGAAAGGGAAGAACGGAAAAGTATTTGCAGTGAAAATTCAGCAAGGAATCCTAATTGAAATCCTAGGAAAGGTAGTAATTAACACAAGTTTGTAAATAGCTCTGCTTTTAACAGCCGTATTTGCTACTTACAGTCACCTGCTTATCAAGCAGCTAAGTAGTTATTTCCGCCTTTTATCTTGATCTTGCCAAATGACATTTCTTTGCAATAGAGCAACAACGTATGTCTGAAATTGGGTAGCCAATCATACCGTTGACCGTACATTTTTTTTTGTGGAAAATTACCTAACTCACTCATGTCGGAAATACGTTTCAGACTCAAGACCGACTGAGTGAGTGACACCTCTCGAAATCAATTGCAATCATATTTAGATAAGAAGTGGAATTTTAGTTGAAAAAACAAAAGCTAGTCTAAAGTCTCCTACTTAGAGTGAGAAACTGACATTAATATTATTTTTTAAAACAAGTTCCTTGATTTGCGAATCTTCCTCAACAAAATTATGTTGTACAATTGTGTTTCACATTTCTGTGCTGTCGCGTCGCACATCGTATTTGAATATTATTTGTGACATTCTGCTCTCTCAATTTAATGTTGCCTGAATATTTCACGCAAAATACATTAAAAACCAAAATAATGATTTCAGAATCGGAGGATTTAACGGCATTCTTGTCTTGTCGTATACAATCAGCATTATCCTTGTCTAAATTAGGCTTAATAACGCCGTCTGAAGTGGTTTTTTATTATTTTTGATACAAATAAAGAATATTTTCTCTCTAATTTAAGAATATTTTCTTCGTTTACTGATTCGCGCGCTGTTTCATCAGTCGTCAAACCGGTTGCGACATAAGATTCGCGCCAAAGCCAATTTGATTTCACAACAAAACCATTTTAAATTTCGATTTGCACATAAAAAGGTCAAGAACTTCGTACACTAGTCGTGCTTTTCAAAATTCTACAATCAAACAACAATGTAGATATCCGATTCTGATAAGTCATTAATGGTACCTACATTCTTGATGAGATGAAGCATACAATGCCACAAAGATTTCTTATATCGCGATGAAAGTTACAATCTGGTTTATGTAAACGAAGTAGATTGAATATTTGATAATGGTCTATGCCTACATTTGCGATAAGATTCAACACAATGATGGTAAAGTGCACGGGAAACCTGATTCTAATGAAGTTAGCAGGGTTCTAGAAATACCAAAAGCATTTACGTAGGTACCTCGCATTGCGTAGCTCAGGTCTCACCTTGACTATGAGATGGTACGAGCTAACCAAACAATGAGCAAATTTTAACGCGTGATGTGTTTAATATCACTGATATTATGAAACATTTAGCACCTTACGTTATTATGGATTCACAGAATTACTCTTTAGTAGATAATGAAACCTTGGTAGCAGTAAATAAAATACCCTCACAGTGTAAGTAAATCCTAATTCGAGATTTGAATTGCTTTTACAGAAGCAGCCTACTGAATACAGACTTTATCAAATAAGTGCCTATTTTAATATACCCCAGGCTAACTATTAATACACACAAAATGAGAATGTCACTTCTTAGCAATTCTGGTAATATTATTTTGTCGTTTAATTATTCAAAAGCTGTTATGGAATAAGGTTATTAAATTTTCAAAACTAGAAATATACTCTGCCTTTTATTCTTTGTAACATGAATAATGGATAATACCCAGTTAACCCAGTACCAATTGACCCAGAAAATATAATATAAATAAAAGGTTAATACCTAATATTGTTTCGGTTATGTTCATGTGAGAAAACAGAAATTGTTGTTCGATTCAATCACTCTTTTGGTCTCTACACACTAGCCCCCTCATAATTTGTCCTTCACGAATGATTTAGCGATTGAAGTATATCCTGTCACTTATTAGCAAAATATGTTGACAGTAAAAAAAAAATAAAGGGACAAGGCTTTACGGTACTTAAAGTTGTGTGTGTTGTAGGGCAGTTCGACTTTTATGAATAAGGGGGTAAACCCGACAGCCAGCCCGTCGGTTTTCCCGGCGGGTTATAGGCCGTCAGGCAAGAGTAGATACGAGTACGTTATGTCAGTACTGATGCCGTACGTACCTTTAATTTGACCGTGTGTACAAGATACTATGATTAATTACTAGAGTGTGAACGAGACAGATACATGTTGCACAGAGTCGTCTCAAACTGTCAATGCTTTGATCAGGTGTTCGAAGTTCTGATTTCGGGTGCCACTTTTTTAGCACAAGTACCTAACCTATCTACGTCTTTTTATTATATGATTGCCGTCAGGTATGTTTTGGTAGGGAGAGATCTTTATCTTGTGTGCCTTTTTTTCATTGTCCTGGCCACTGGTTTCGGGCTGTAGTTAAAATGATAATCCACAATGTGATTTCAATTTTATTTTTACTAGAGCCAAACGTGAAATTGAAAGGCTAGTTTCCCATTCGGAATTATGTCGACACTTTAAGGTTGAAGAGTAGTTTTTAGGCAACTTCTTCAGTTTCCTTTTCGCATGCTTTCCAAGTCATCTCTTAAGTTTTTCGAGAAATTGTTAATATTAGTAGAGCAATAAATCATGCAATAAAAAAATCACAAGCAGGTATTACATAACTTGCTCGATTACTATGTTTTATTTACATTTATCGACGCGCATTCATCGTAACCATAACCGTTTTGTAAGAAGTCGAAAGGTCACACACACTCTTAATTCCGGTCGGTCAGAATTTCAAACCACTCAGAGGTAATCAAATCATTAATTCAGTTTGGTCTGTCTATAGGCTTTGTAGAGTCAACACTACTGGTACGGGTTTTGCTTGAGAAGTTCAAGGTTCATTTCATTATACGATGCGTTAAATAGCACAAAATTGTTTATTTATTTACTGATTTCTAAAACTGTGTTCAGTGCAGAAGATATCTTGTAGGAGCAAATTTCCATACATAAAACTACAGTTCATGAACAATTTTAATGCAGTTAATGTTACCTACTTTTCATTTCTTGTATCTCTAACCCGAAGGTTGTCTGGAAGAGAGTTAAGGAGGGAGAGATAAGGCCACCTAAATTGTACATTCTGAAGCTCTGTTAATGTTTGATTTGTTTACTTTGTGCAATAAAGTATATCTCATCTTATCTTACTGCTGGTTAGTAGGATTGCTCAGCTTGTTGACACATAAGCTCTTCTTAGTTAACAGAGTCGGCTACGACCAAATGATGCTGATACAGGATGTTATTATTTATTTGTATCTATAAAATGACGTAAAATTCTCACACCCTTATTCATAAAAACTTAAACAGCTCTTCAACAACACGTCAACTTTTGTATCGCATCTCTTTCATTCTTGTTGCTGTCGCCATTTGCGAGTAAGTGACAACACGTCAATTGCTTAAACTATGCTTTAGTGTTGCGTTCGTTTTTATGAATAAGGGGGTCAATGTATAGAAATCGCTGCAACTGAACAGCGGGAGTTAACTGTCATAAGACGGTTTGTAAGATTGGTATAACCCCCTTATTCAGAAATGCTGAAATTGCAGTGCGGTAGCATAAGTTTTTTTTTAGTTTTAGTCCATTTTCCTATGTAGCGTTACCATTAGATGTGGAAATATCACATGCCATTAGCAATACCTACATGCCCCTAATGGAATATCTGTATTTTCCTAATGGAACTATCTGGAATTACCGACACGTACTATTAACACAGTATAAACCATACAGTAGAACATCTACATACAAAACGTGCCACTCTCGGTTTGAATGTGTGCGTGCACGTCACGCGCCGTGTCGCGATATCACGTACACGCGATTTCACGCACACGCTAGCATAAAATAGGGAGGCATAGGGAGGCGGCAGTACGGACGGGCTGTGCCGCGTGTCTGTGTGCACACTAGGCTAATAACTCGGCGGGCGGCCTTAGATAGCCCACTGTATGGTTTATACTGTGCTATTAATGATTTTAGCACATTATCTATCCTAAGTGGGATAGCGTGGGCGTTATGGTAATAACAGCGAAGCATTATTGCTATTCTAATGATTTCCACGTTTGATACCAGCCAAGGTTTTCCTTTTTAACGTTAATTTGACTCTAACTACCAACATATTCACCAGACAAATTATTTCCTTAGGATGCTAGTTTCGAAAATTACCTTAATAGGCTTGTAAATTAAACCAGTCATTTTTTTACGTTTAAGATGGTAGTTATGCAAACACTGACCTAGGTTCGCGGGACGACTAAGGTATGTGGGACTCGTAACTCCTGGAAAACAGACACCCTCTCCCATTTAAACCTGATGGGGGTCATCATAGAGCGAAACTGGAGTGCACTGGGTATCCTCAAAAGTCATTTATTCAAATTTAAAACTTTTTGGTTGGGAGTCAGAAACTAATACTACTAGGAACTCGTAAACATGATTGCTTAGATAATTTTAAACAATGAATTATCAACTTGTGAGAGAGCGTTGTGGCCCAGTGGTTAAACCCTCTGGCTCGGAACCCGATGGTCGCGAGATCAAATCTACACACCCTCTTTGTGTTCAATTTCTATTTGCAGCTAACTCTCCGGTGATAGAAAACACCGATTTGAAACCCAAGCAACCCGGATAACGGCGGTAGGCTCGCCCCTAACATGTTGGGTTCAAATTTCATAAGTGAAATGTGGGC
Source organism: Udea ferrugalis (assembly GCA_950022985.1). Lineage (NCBI taxonomy): Eukaryota > Metazoa > Arthropoda > Insecta > Lepidoptera > Crambidae > Udea > Udea ferrugalis. The sequence continues at coordinate 9,491,305 of OX465533.1, forward strand.
TCCGAATGTTTTGTTCACCATGACGGCAACAATCAGTGTGCCTCTGACTAAACCATTAGGGAAATGGTCGTGAGGGTACGTATGTATGTATCAAATAATTTGATTGATTTTAACTTAAATAGCCAATCAACAAAGTTCGTGTGACTGTAAAATAACATTGAATTCTAACATAATTTACTATAATCAGTCCATTTAAATCCAGACCGCCGTTACGAGTAACAAATGTTTAAATCCACGCCTTTTTAAACTTTAGATTGCCTCAACCTACCAGGTGTTGGATCCTAATTGCCTTAAAGAGTAATCGTGAAATAATTAATTACTTTTCTTGTTTAAGTGGAGTGCTCACCAACTCAACTTCGTGCTCCACAATTTATTGTTTGTGACGGTTTTCCTCAGAGCCCGGTTTAAAAGTAAAAGGAAAATTTCGTTATTAGCATAGTTTGGAACTATGGCACAAAGCTTTGACAGCGAGAAAAATATTAATTCAATTTCCATTTCGATAGATATTTTTTTTGGTACGTTTTACCGATTTGCTTTTGGTAACTTAAAAAGTGGTTGTTTCTTGACAAAGTGAGAAGAATTTACTATCATCTACGTATCTACTCACCTAGTTCTAATCTACACACCCACTTTGTGTTTATTGTACAATTTGCGGATAACAAGGATTTAAAACCCAAACAACCTGGATAACGGCGTTAGGCTCGTCCTTTGCCAAGTTGGGTTCCAATTCCCTCGGCGAAATGTGGCCTTCTGAATGTTTTGTTCACCATGACGGCAACAATCAGTGTGCCTCTGACTAAACCATAAGGGATATGGTCTCGAGGGCATGTATGTATGTATCAAGTAATTCGATTGATTTTAACTTAAATAGCCAATCAACGAAGTTCGTGTGACTGTAGAATAGCATTGAATTCTAACATAATTTACGATAATGAGTCCATTTAAATCCAGACCGCCGTTACGGGTAACAAAAGTTTAAATCCACGCCTTTTTAAACTTTAGATTGCCTCAACCTACCAGGTGTTGGATCCTAATTGCCTTAAAGAGTAATCGTGAAATAATTAATTACTTTTCTTGTTTAAGTGGAGTGCTCACCAACTCAACTTCGTGCTCCACAATTTATTGTTTGTGACGGTTTTCCTCAGAGCCCGGTTTAAAAGTAAAAGGAAAATTTCGTTATTAGCATGGTTTGGAACTATGGCACAAAGCTTTGACAGCGAGAAAAATATTAATTCAATTTCCTTTTCCACAGATATTTTTTTTGGTACGTTTTACCGATTTGCTTTTGGTAACTGAATTTTTTGGTTTTTTGACAGTGTGAGGAGAAGATGCTATCATCTACTTACCTAGTTCTAATACCTACTAAGTAAACACTAAGTGAATGTAGCTGAAGTCTTACTTAAATTTTCAAAGAGCTTTTTCAACTTTTTATTCCTGTTTATACAGGAAAAGTAACTTGTTAAATGGGATTACTGCGTTGTTTACCTTTAAACCAAGTTTTATAAAACTTGTTTTTTCCTCTCTAATACCAAATGACTGAAATAGTTCAGCAACATTTTTTTAGTGACTAGAATACTAGGACTCAAATCTGGACGTTGTTTCAGTCGAAGGCTAACCGCGTGCATTGGAAATGCCGGCATAGCCCGTATTTGTTAACTCCAGTATGAAACCCGTTATTTGCAGCGGTTAACTGGTTTCCATATGGAAGGGAGGAACCTAAATTATGAATTTTAAAGTAGTTATGAATACAAACCACAACTCTTTTTATTTGTCTATTTAGACAACTATTAGGCAACTATTTAGTTGCCTTTGTAGTAAAACCCTCAATCCATGAAACCAGAATTAAGGAGAAGTTTAATCAATGTGTTAACAGCACCAGGGAACTTTCTTTGCTCTACCTCCAAACTTCCAAACGCTTTTTTTACAATAAATAAGGGTAGGTAGGTACTTGGTGGTGACCGGTTATCACAACTTGTTACACTAGAGTCATCGCTTGCGCGTGACGCTCTAAAACAATTTTCCCAACCACTCTTGAAAAACTCCATGCTATAAAGACATAGAGACAACTTGGCATCCTAGTTCATTTAATTTCCAAGAATAGCTCAAGGCCTTATTCTAATAAAGATTTGATAATAACATGACACATTGGCGTATTCAACACAATGTACCTATATCAGGTTTCCGTGGTATTGATTTCAGAAAACAAAAATTGATTGATTATTTTTATTCAACAAAAATGTATTTTTTCTTTGTCATTCTATTAATGGAGAATACATTGATAAATTCGTAGTCAGGCTGATCGCTAAATCATTATTCAATACCAATGCCGCTTTCTCTAACTAATATTTTGACGGAACCTACGCCACGTAGAGTGATAAATGGGACAACAATTTTGGTCCACATTTGCAGAAGGAATTTATATAGGATATCATTATTGCCAGGATGAACAAATACCTCATTCTTAACACGTATAACGTGGTTATGAATAGTCTGTGTAATGATTTATAAGTTGCAAAGCAAACATCATACGTACATCTTCTATGGACAAGCATGTTTCTTTTTTCTAAATGACTACTGCTGTTTGGGCTCAGATGGCCTTGACAGCTTTACCGGACCGTAGAGTGAGCGCTGAGGGCTCTCAACCTCTAATATTTAAAGCCCTAGGGCGTTACTTAGAGAGGGCAATCGGACATGTTTGGGGAAACAAAAGTGACCAGGCTCGAGCTGGTATCAGTTAATAAGTTCATAAGACAAGCATGCTTCATCGTCGGCCGCATGGGCGCTTTCTGTCAGGTGATATCGCGGCCAAATGCTGGTCCATTGTAATTAAAAAAATGTCAACTGCTGAACCAAGACTTTCTGCATAGACCTCCGGACCATTAATGGTAACCTTCCACTGAAGTGGAGCACTGCCACTGGCTGGTCACAAATCCATCAAATTTTCTTCATTCTGGATTTACTTTTTCATAATGTGATTATTTTTCATGAATATGATCAAAAATACTTCTGAAGTATGCCAATAAAGCGTTTCTAGTTTCAGCTTCGCCAGTTGAAGTTGGAGCATTCAGCAGTAACATTTCCATTACTCTTAAACATTACTTTAAAAATAAAAAGGAAAATTTTAGTCTCTTTTCAAAAGGCAATGTTGAGTCGTACGACGAACCATTTTTCATACGGAACCCTATTAATGATTTAAGCCGTTTGTTCAGAGATAAAGTTTTCATTTGTGGATTAGCGTCATGTCCCAGTACACGGTTGGTTATTTGCATTAAAACATTGTGAACCCAACTTTTCACTCAAAACCGATGGAAGGAGCTTTTAACGCATAAAGTATGGATGGGTTTAAAAATGGTAGAAGGAAAAATACCGAGAATATAACTGGAAATTCATAGGTTCGGTATCGCTAACATTATGTAAATATTATATATTCTCCATTATCTGAGTGGATTTACGTTCGTTGACCAAACGGGTTCTCTGTTTTTATAATAAGGCACGTTTTGAGGTAGCACTTTTGCTTGTATTTAGAGTAGGATATCCATTATAAGATTTCATGACTACCTATATGCTATTTTTTGTAATAAACAGCATGACTCATTTAATGGTGATTTGTACCGTCATGTTTGAGTGGAACAATAGTGGAACCCAACTAAGGAACAGGTGCCATGTTTCCGTACTGGTTGTTATAGGTCGAATATCTTAATTTTTTAAATTCCTTTTAGCTTTTTACTATTTATCTTTTCTTCACACTGCACTGATATGCAATGGTAAGCTATGATTCTGAGAAATTGAAAAGGGACTTCTTTTAGGAGTTTATTTAACCCCCTTCAGTTACTAGGGGTATTTTTGTAACACCTTGTATATGTATATGATGTAATTTAGTTTTCCAAACCAGTCCCGAGGAAACGAGGATTTGTGTAGATCTCAACCCAACACATCTTTTCAATGTAAAATGTTAGTCATGCCATTCCATACAATTACTTAATACTAGTAAATTTTATTCTAGACTTTACTCCACATTTTGTTGGAAATTAAAGAATTACCACTTGAGTTATTCAAATCTAGACAGTTTTGCATAGTTTATCTGAATTAGTCATTTGAATAGTAATGTTTTGAGTGCGCGTTAATATTTACTAGTGTGTAATGTCATAATCTTATTTCAATTTAGAAACTAGTGTGGTTGCTTGTGGATCTATCTTTTGAGATCCTTAGCGATTTTGTAGGGGCTTCGATACTTTGAAATGTATAGATGTTAACAGATTGCGTTTCGAAGTTGAGTAAAATTAATGTCTGTACTAATAAAACTTCCTCGAGAACCACATTTTTACAAGTGCAATATCGTCTGTCACCATCGCAAATGGCGGGATTGCTCATTTTGACGGATGTCGGTGCTGCCAACTTTGCGGAAATTCCGCTTGACGAATAGCTTCATACATTACGTCGCATCCGCTCAAGTCGGTACTTTTAATATTGCTCTTAAGGGCTTTGGTCTGAAAATTGTAATACAAGCATTTAATTTATGACCACAAAAATCGGTGAGTACTTATAGTACCTACGTTAATATTATCTGAAATATGAAAAATATTCTAACAGCTTGTTCCGCACGTGTATCTCATAAAAGTCCTAAGTTTTTACCTAGTATTTTCGTAGAAGATCTTCATCACCATCATCAGCTTGTCGTAGTCCACTGCTGGGCATAGGCCGGGGAGGCTCTTTTCTAGAGAACAAGCGATCCACCCCGGCTTCACACGTATGCAATGGGATGTTATTATACATTTATACTCCCTCATATCTATAAAATAAACCCGCATATAATTCGTTGCTTAGTTTCAATGATTTAAGCAAATTTAGGGACAGAAAGCGACTTTGTTTTTATTATGTAGTGATAAATAAACAAATGTGTATTTGAGATATCTTACGTAGACATCATAATGACCGCAAAGTGCTTGGGGACAAAGTTTAACCATGATTATCAGAGACTGTTAAAAATGGTCAAATATTTCTCTGGTTACGATTTGATCGATATCAATCGGCCAAATAGTTGAATAATTCAATGGTGAAATGTAATGTAGTCCGTCTGTTCAAGCTATTATTAAAAGTAAGTTTAACTGGGGAAGGCTCTCCCTCAAAGTTTTGCTGGTGTCCCTTTTATGAGCTAAGTGTGAGACTCGTTTGAATAATGTGTAATGTGGTCACATCATCGTTTCTGAAGCCTTTCTTTTCGATGATGTCAATTTATGGTTTGTGCCACAGGGTCGAGATCTGGGATCATTTATTCACACACACTTGCCTCAGTTTTACTTATAATTGACAATGAGTAGTTTATCATAAACAGCCTATATACGTCCCACTGCTGGACACAGGCCTCACCCCAACTATGAAGTGGATTGAGCCATACTCCAAGACGCGGGCTCAGTGCGGATTGTTGGAGGGTTGTAAGGTTAGAGAGTAACCTTAGTGTCAGATGTTATCAAGCCGCCCTAAGGCCTCCGACTAGGCTAAACGACAGACATCTAGCGACGTCAACCGGGACCAACTGTTTAACGTGCCTTCCGAAGCACAGAGATGCCCGAAATACACATCACTAAAGTTCGTTCGGGTTGTCGCCCATCCTATTTTCGACCCAACGTGTGTTGCTTTACAAACGCGATCGTCGCCGATCACTGTCACAACTGCGCCACGTGTACGTCTTAAATTCTGCTGTTAAACCAATGGTGGTGTATTTTATTTAAATACCATCCGTTCTTTTGATGAGGCAACCAATTTTCAAATCAATTAGCGCTTTCAGACGTGTTGTTGTTTGCGGTAAATGTAAAGAGAAGCTTACCATAATTATTCGAAACACTAGTAATGAAATTGTACCTATAAGTACGAAAGCAAAAAGCATTAATAGCATCACATTTGTATGTATTGTATATAACGAACAAAACATTTGTATTGAAGCATTGTGGTTTAGTTTCAAATTCTAATAAGCTTTACAAGCTTTTTTTGTTAGCCTAAATGCCAATTATGGAGAAGCTTATATTACATAAATGCTCAACAAATTGACATTTAATATGTTTAGCGTATAAAATTATTTTTTACTTATGTTTCACATCATTACTCTATTTAATTAAGGTGGACCGCGAGTAAAATCAGCCAAGATGATTTAAGTACCTATATAATAACTTTTTGTATATTCGTAGCCTTTGGTTTCTCTAGTGAGTTGGTTGTTGAAGTTTTTTCATTAATTGTACGATTAGTAATTTTTATTTTTTTAGTAATCTTCATCATCAGTCTGTTGCAGTTCACTGCTGGCCATAGGCCATAGGCCTCTCTTATTACACGCCACTGAGCTCCATCTTCGGCTGCTCGCATTCAGCCCCTGCCAGCCATCCTGCGCTAATCATCACTCCACCTTGCCTGAGGACGTCTTACACTACGCTTGCCGAGACGCGGTCTCCACTCAAGAACACGTTTACTCCAACGGGTGTCGGTTCTACGGCTAACATGGCCAGACCACTGCCCCTTCAGCTTGCTAATCCTAATTTTTTTTTTGTAAAATAGACTTTATTTTCTTCAAGATTTAAGTAACGCTACAAAGAACTACACGGCTCTTATCATATTCCTGTTAAAATTAAAGACATTTCCAGCCATTTTGATCATGGCTGCATTTACCTACTCTTACTAGATATCTAGGTGTTATATTGTGTTTACGTCACATTTGAGTGCAAGCCTAATTGTTTGCCTTGCCAGTGTAGACCGTCGATAGCGCGGAAAATGGCCAATTAGGGGGGAAATGCACGTTGGTACACAGAGTCACAGTATAAACCATACAGTAGAACATCTACATACAAACGTGCCACTCTCGGTTTGAATGTGTGCGTGCGCGCCGCGCGCCGTGTCGCGATATCACGCACACACGATTTCACGCACACGCTAGCATAAAATAGGGAGGCATAGGGAGGCGGCAGTACGGACGGGCTGTGCTGCGTGTCTGTGTGCACGCTAGGCTAATAACTCGGCGGACGGCCTTAGATAACCTACTGTATGGTTTATACTGTGACAGAGTACACAGTGAGTACACTAAGTTGGTATACATATCCGATAGATATCCTATTTTACTTAGCTCTGGGCAACTACTTTCAAGTACGAAATAAACTAGCAGGCTGTTATTTAGGCTTTATTAATAGGCTAGCAATTTGTACCTACAGGCTGAATTAAGTCATTTCACCGACATTCTAATTTTGATGTTATCTTAGAAGCTAATTAAGATAAAGTTCACAATAATTGGTCCAACAAGTTGGTATTGCTTTTTAAATAAAATACTTATTTACGTCTCCTAAAAACCCTTAGAACTATTTCCAATCTAAAAATTGATAAGGCTGTGGGAAATTACACTGCCTAGTGACCAATTATTTTTGAATAGAAATAGGTTACAACTACTGGGCAAAAGGAAATAATATCCACTAAATTTTAATACATACATACATACATACCCTCACGACCATATCCCTAATGGGTTAGTCAGAGGCACACTGATTGTTGCCGTCATGGTGAACGGAACATTCAGAAGCACACATTTCGCCAAGGGCATTTGAACCCAACGTGGTAAGGGGCGAGCATACCGCCGTTATCCGGGTAGCTTGGGTTTTATATCGGTGGTTTCCTTCACCGGAGAGTTAGCTGCAAATTATACAACGAACACAAAGTAGGTGCGTTCCGGCCAGATTTGATCTCGGGACCATGGGGTTCCGAGCCAGAGTGTTTAACCACTAGGCCACGACGCTCTCTTATAAATTCAATACGCAGACTATTTGTCACGCAAAATGTACAGCGACGAAATGAAATATAGTATGTTAGTTACCAAACCGGTCCCAGTTTAACACATCTATCATCTTTTCCGTGAAATAGATCCTTTGCTGTGTCCCAAGGAGTTTCACAAAGATAACAATGGTTGTAATACATATCGATGTAGTTTGTTGTTTATGTTGAAAGAGCCCCAGTATTTATTTAACTCAACACTCCAAGAAACTGAATATTCATAACCCGAATGGACGCCTTGAAAAAGAAGCTCATTTTACTTTACAAAATAAAGGTAAAGGAAATTGCTTCGGTGGTATTTATATATTTTTTCTAACTTTTGAAGGAACATCAATTCTAGTCGATAAAACTTATTTTTTAATCACACTTCTAATGTATTTTTAGGTGAGGCGTGCACATCAACCTTGACACAGGGGCACCTTATATTGTGGATATAGAACGAATTTTGCCATGGTTTTGTAAAGTTGATGTTATCGACTTGGTACTATACATCTACATAACATAACATAAACGGCCTATATACGTCCCACTGCTGGGCACAGGCCTCACCTCAAATATGAGGTGGATTGAGCCATACTCCAACACGCGGGCTCAGTGCGGGTTGTTGGAGGGGTGTAAGGCTAGTGAGCAACCTTAATGTCAGATGTTATCAAGCCGCCCTAAGGCCTCCGACTAGGCTTAACGACTGACATCTAACGACATCAGCCGGGACCAACTGCTTAACGTGCCTTCCGAAGCACGGAGATGCCCGAAATACACATCACTAAATTTCGGTCGGGGTGGTCACCCATCCCATTTCCGACCCGGCGTTTATTGCTTTACAACAGCGATCGTCGCCGATCACCTCACCTCACCTCAACATCTATACTCATGAAATTGTTTGTCTGAGTGACTATCGTTGCAGAGACAAAATACTGAGTTTGAAAATTGGCTACAGCTGGGTATCTAGAAAACTCAATTTAATTCAACTTAATTATTATTTTGTTAATAATTTAATTTTAAACAAATCATTATTATTTGAAAACATGACATTGCTTATAACTACAATACATACATTATTACTCAGCTACAGAATGTTTTCTAAATTGATCTCTAAGATTTAATATTCTGTGCCTTTAACATCTACTGAACTTGACCCATTATTATTCATGAGCATCAATCAAAGTTGAATAACCTCGAAACTGATGTTATTCACAAAGTTGTCAGAACTGATACATAATTATGTATAAGCTATAGTTTTGTGAAGGCTACTTAACTTTTATAGACTCTCCTGCTAACCATTTTTTTACACAGCAAGTATACGGGCGGGTTAGATGTCAGTCGTTAAGCCTAGTTGGAGGGCTTACGGCGGCTTGAAAACATCTGACATTAATCCGCACTAAGCCCGCGTGTTGGAGTATGGCTCAATCCACCTCATAGTTGAGGTGATGCCTGTGCTAAGCAATGGGACGTATGTATATAGACCGTTTATGTGTGTATACGGGCCCGTAGCACGAAGAATTGATTGCCGTTGCGGCCGAAAGATTCTGGATTGGAGACCATTTGTGGGCCAGGGCAATGTGTGGCGCCCATCTTCAAGGTGTACGGACAGCCTGACGACGGATGTTCTACGCTCAGCTCACCGGTGAACCCACTTTTACGGCTGTCTATGATGATGATGAATGAATAGTGTTCATAGGGATCTCGACGAAGACAAATGGGAATGTTAATGCCAGTTAAGCTGGGTTCTGTACGTCCATAGTTCAACATCGGTGATCTGCTGTCACCACCATCCAGAGGCACCTCTAAATAAAATAATTTTATTTCAGTAGTAATTTATTCCTGCGATAAGTTAACATTTTTCTTCCACTCTTCAAATTATACAATAATACACGATGACAGTTTCCAATCTTATTATAATAAACGAAATACGTCGTCTGAAACAGGCTACAGTTTTACTTAGAGCCTGGCAGAAAATGCCACCATTATATTTCGTCGATAAAGATTTTCCGAAGCTTTAAATTCTCACAGTCAACACTTTAACACTGCAACGATTCCCTCGTTCTTCCACGGAACAGAAAAAACAGTGGAAGTGCAATGCAACAGCATTAGTGAAGGAACCGCTGTCGCCAAACTCACACAAATATATTGAAAGTCATATAATGCACTTCAAAGAAAAAAGCCGTTTGATTGGTCGTTTCAATTCTAGTCCAAATTAGCTTAATTCACAGATCGTACATCGGGAAATAAACCTTCACACTCTACAGATAATATTTGTGCTTTACTGCTGACAGTATTTGAGACTTTTTCTAATCTAATGTCAATTTAGTTTCGATTGACTAGTTAACTCCGTTGATCGACCATAGATGGCGGTATTCTCTATTGGGAGCAATTATACATTTAATTGTTTAAGCATTAAGATTGAAATTTACGTTATAGGTCGATATCTATCTGTCTATTGAAATTAACAAGATTTTATTAAAAAACAAATAAAATATACTTAGCGATGGTAGGAAAGACCTACATTTTCAAGTTTTTTTATAATACTATCATTTTTGCACTCCAAAATGGAGCAATACGGCATAACTACGGAAATCGGAAGTTGTCGCGAGACGAGCAACTCGATGCGACGTTAGAACACGACTGGGACCAAGTAAGCACAGCAGTGCTTAATTGTGGCACGCGTGGCACGCCTACTTCGCACTTCCACTGTTTTTCTGTTCCGTGCGTTCTTCCGTCTATAAATCTTGCCGAATGCTCGCCAGAGTAAAATTGTACCTGAACTGCATAATAAGTGCGAATTTGATACTAGACTGCACCTAATTACCTATCTAGACTACCTGTGAGACTGGTTCGAGTTAATAGTCAGTAATTGTCTGGTTACTAGCGCTAGAATGAATTATACTCCAAAAATAGGTATCGATTTACATTATAATATAACGATCAATTAGTTGCCTCATATTTAATAGAGCGATTGTGTAAATAACGTGGTATAGCCTAATAAGTATACAGGGTAAATTTTTCAACTGGACACTTTAAAATTGAATTTTAAACTGTTCATTACTAATACAGAAATGACATTCGCGTTGATCCTTTTACACTATAAACTGTTTAAACAGATCCACGGAGACGAAGTAAAAGTAAGCTGATAAAAGCTAGTGGGAATATGAGACCACGTTACATTCGCAAAATACATACAAACGTGCATCTGTGCTTGCATAATACATTCTTGACATTGCTAAAATATGTGTCAAGTCCCCTATCCGCATACGAAGCTTTAACATTTTATTTGTACACTTTGAAAGGCTTTCTAGAGAGATAGATCGATAGGTGACGTCACATGAAAGTGACAAGTACATCAGTTTAGTTTGAATAAAATAAACTAGATGCTTGTATTAGTGGTAGTTACTTGTGTAAAACTTTATAAGTAGTAATTGAATGTTCGTCGTTCTGAGGGCGAGGTGAATAACTACTTGTAGCTTATAAAGTTTGAATATTCGATGTTTCACCCGTAAAGTAGGTACAGCTACTCTAACAACTGACCATAGTGATATTAACTCAAATTACTGTTCATTATGTTACAAAAAAGGTAAAATAACTATGTTCAAAGCTCTAATCCAAAAGAAAAAATACTACTGTTTTTTTCATTCGAGCGATGAAGAAATGTCCACCCTGTATACTGTCCTACAAAAGGCTGCATCATTAAAATCAAGCCGGTATAAGTTATCTTTCTGCGTACGAATTATGTCACCATTAGGCTATGGCAATTTGGTACGGATGTAACAGTAAGGAAGGAAATCCTACTTTTACTCAGCTGTCGGTTTTTCCTAAAGAAACGCAAGCTGTTCTATTCCTGACCACATTGGACACAGCGATTTATCTCAATTTGCGAGTCGTAACATTAGTGACAGGCTAAAACCTAACATTTCGGGACACAGAGGTTTTTAAAAAGGGACGTTGGTTTTCAACTAGAACGCATTCAACAACTTGACAGCCTGAAAAGGTTATTTCTCATGATTTTGTCAATTTAGACAATTTGAAGGCAGAATTTTATTGAATTTTTTTCAATGACCTAACCCCTAATTCATTAAAAACGATCGTAACGCTAAAGCATTGCTTAAGCAATTGACGTCTTGTGTCACTTCTCGCAAATTTTAATGGCAAGAAAGAGTCAAAGCGATACAGAAGTTAAAGTGTTGTTGAAGAGCTGTTTAAGTTTTTATGAATAAGGTTAGATTTTAAGGGTAGCATCAAAATGTCCATGATTTAAAACTGAAAAAGTTTATTTTTAGTGACTTAACATAATAAAATACAAAAAATAGGTGCATGGTTGGAAACCAAAATTGATTTTGGTACTACTACTGCTCACCACGTACACTGGCTCAGCATTTTGTTAATCGTGTCGTTAATCAGAAGGACCTCCGCAATTGGGACGTCCCACAAAAATCGAAACACCTGGCAGCACTACTTTGAATCCTCATCTCAGTTAAAGCTCTGCAGTCTCTCCAACAGAATTTTCCATTGACCTGCTCACCTTTAAAAATCGTTATCAGAAGTAGGAACATAACTCGAAAATCACTAAAGATTGTCAAAGAGAATTTTTGCTTTGATACTTACTTTAAAGTACATTTTAACGATCAAAGTTTTGTACTTAACAGTGTAGGGTGTAATCAGACGATGGAAAGGCTTGCTCTATATTTAGTTTGCTTAAGTAAAGGCTAAAGATGTTTTATTAAGTGTCTAGTTCAAGTGAATATAGGTAGGTAGTCTATAAAACTTTTCACTCCACATCCATTTAGAGACTATCTATATTAATTGAGATTAATAAACCTGTATTGTAGATATTTATAGACATATTAATTGAATGAATTTTCTTAGAACATAAGTACCTATTCGATGTGTACATCTACTTTATAATTATTTCATTCATACATTTTAATAAAAATAGTTGTAAGATACTGATGCAGTCTCACCGACATTTTTGTAAAATAAAGTAAAAAAAACGAATTTCTTATTATTTTTAAGTTAATTTATGAGTCAGACTCGTGGGTTCAGTCCCGATCCAAACCTATTCTTAACTGAAATTTTAGCATAAAAGCAATTTTTATTTATCTGTGTGTGTGTCTGTGTATCCAGCCATCATACACCACCACAAGAGCATTGTATAGATAAATGTTACTTTGTAATTTTGTGTAATGATTGCAAATGATTAAAATTTTGACTGATTAATAAAGTTGTATTTACTTGAGTTATTGTTGTTCATTAAAGATGGGTATTAAATTTCCAAGACTGTCTTCTGCATCAAAGCAGCAGCTGCATGACCATATTTTCATTAAAATCTTGTTTAATAACAAAACCTAAAAAACGACTAAGTCGTATCGTATTTACAATTGATAAGTAAAATATGAACATAAATATTTTATATACACCCAGACAAAACTGGATTTGGCTTTATGGCATTACCGCGGTCCCTACTCGCTGAAGGACGGGCAGTAAAATACTTTTGGGCTCAAGGAGACGAATGAACCCATAAAAATAAACAACTCTCTCTGTCAGCAGTTAGGATCAGTACAGATCCAATAAAATTAAGTGGACTAAAAGAATATGAGAATATATGAACAACGCCTAGTAGGTAGAGAACGTTTTAGCTGAAATGACGCGATCCTCTACTCCATCTACACATACAAGCACAAAGCAAGCACACAACAGTGCTTGCTTTGTATGCGTAGCTCATTCAGTGTCATATGATAGTAACCCCCGAACTCACAAATGCAAATCAAGGTTGAGCTTCCTTCGGAAGTATAGCAGTCCCTTTCAGTTTCATTGACATTTTACGGGACAGCATGAGCGAGAGCGCGTTCTTAGCGTTGATTGACGTTTGTTAATTTGGGGGTAAGGTGTATTTCTGACCAGGTAGCCAACCATCATTCCCCCTACACAGCTGCAACGAATAAATAAAAGAAAACGAGTATGATGTGTGCTAAGTTAAAAATAGCCAAATTGTGTAATGTTGTGGCCTTTTGGTCAAATGTGGCAACGTACTTTACCATTTATTAACAACACCTACATTATATGCAGCTATTGGCAAATAATTGGTTTGATTGATTGAACACATAATGTGCAACCCACGTCGGAACACTTTTCGGCACTTATGTCTGCATCTGTCTCCTGTTTTCTGCTATTTGTCATGGGGCAGCCAAGAGAAAAAGCTTCCAGGCTTCTTTTGGTTACCTCTTACCACAGACAATCTTGGATTTGGCAGTGGTCAAACTGGAGTGTAATACACCGGAACCGGAACGCCGTCCCTGTTCGAGAAATGTAACTTACGTGTATCTGAATTCACTTGTTTACCATGGAGATATTTGTATACAAACTATCTGCTCCATTATCAAGGTAGGAACCCACAAAGATCATTCCTCAGTTGCTTGAGATCAGATACATAAAATTACAGCAGATTTCCCCAACTTTTCCAACCAAAACTCATGTATGCTAATTGACTTCGATTTTTTAAAAACATGATCATTATAATAACGGTGTTCTATATTACCGTAATTATATCCCTACGGTAGCTGGTATCCTAGCTGATGACGGTGTTTTTACCCTAATTAAGGTGTAACAAGCTTGACTAATGATTGCGACATGTTACACCTACGAGTATGTGAGATTGTGAGTGTCGACGAGTTCATTGAACACCCTGTTGAACCTTGAATGTTTGAACACCCTTCTCATTCGTTCGTTGACGCATTCCAGAAAAGAGCAGAATTCCTAAACTAAATATTCGCTTTTTCAGCAAAATAGATGACACAGACAGAATCCCCTTCTTTTACTCTCTTATTTTAAAAATGCGAAAGTTTGTATTTGTGGATGAATGTTGCGTGTAGCTCTTTCGCGTAAAAACTACTGGATGGATTTTAATGAAACTTTACAATAATATAGCTTCTGCATATGAATAAGGACATATGCTACAATTTAAAAAGATGTATATTTTTAACATAAGTTGACGCGGATGAAGTCGCGGGCAGCCGCTAGTTATCACATAAATTGCTACAGGGTTCTTGTTAAGAACTGTGGTTGACTGGGAAGAGACAAGAAGGGACAGTAAGATTCTCACAAAAGCACAAAAGTTCTTTGTAAAACAGACATTGTTACAGTTGGATGCTTAACAGCGCCCTTCATTTTCAGTAAAGACAGTTTCTTAAAAATGAACGAGAATAATTTCCATGATGTTAGTTAAAACCTGCGGCTTCAGACTGCTTAGGTTACAGAGACCGAAAAGGAGGCTCTTATATGTTTCATCTATAGTCCGCTCGCGTTAAGAGTGCAGTAATTCCATAATTGTCCTTCTATTTAGCACTCCCCCTAACCAATCAAATCGTTCCTAATTAGAAGGCCAAGTCCACAGTGACCAGTGGAACGCATACTTTCGAACGCAAAAGTTGCGTATCTGAGTTTTTTTGTGTGCAACCGAATTAAATTATAAAATCACTGCATCTTTAACGCGAACGGTTTGTAAACCACCTAAATATTTTATACCATAACTAAAGAACGCAGTGGTAAGTATACTCACGATCCATAACGATAAAACCCAACAGAACTAGTTCAAGGGCGCATCCAAAGTTCTCTTCGCACCCCCGAGTGGGTGCCAAAGGGTGCCAAAGGGTGCTAAAGGGTGATGTCTCGCATTCCAACTGCTGTGACGTCGAAACTCGGAACACTTGAGAAGGGTGCCCAAGAGTAACGTCTCGAGCCTGTCAATCATTGGTTTCTGCAATATTGCTAACGCGACGAGAATTCACAATTTAGTCGAAAACTATTGTTGAATTTTGGATTTACATAGAAAGTTGTTTTTTAACTTAAAATTGTACTGAACGTAATGAATGCTCACAACTGTATTCCGAACAGGATATGGGGCACACTGATTATTACTTTCATGAGTAACGTAACATTCAGAAGTCTACACTTCTCCAAACGGATTTAAATCGAACGTTGTGAGAGGCGAGCCTACCGCTGCTATCCGGATTGGTCGGGCCTTTTGATTGTTGTTTTCCATCACTGGAGAGGTCATGATATGATAAAAAGCTATCACTTGTTTTCAAAATCTGTCAAATTTATAGATAAGTACAGAATTGAGCTAACAAAACATTTAAGAAAATTCTGCTATTTTTTTCTCTAACTAGAAGGCAATTAAGAAGCGAGCTAGAACCCTTCTATGTTTCACGTAAACGGGCGCCAACTACAGAAATATATATATTGTGCTGCCCCAACACAGACCGACAGGATAATTGTCCGTTTTCCAGTAACAAATAGTCTTTCCACTTAATTTGTGACAGCTTGAGTGATTAAGTTAATCGCTACTCCGGAATTGAGATCCCTTTGTGGAGATTTAAACGATGCTCTAGCTGAAGTTATTTCAATGCCGCACTTGAAGATAAGTATTTACGTAACTTACTTAGGAGGTGAGGTATAGGAATAGAGCTATGGAGATAGCTACGCTCGGTGTTTCC
Organism: Udea ferrugalis; assembly: GCA_950022985.1. Classification (NCBI taxonomy): domain Eukaryota; kingdom Metazoa; phylum Arthropoda; class Insecta; order Lepidoptera; family Crambidae; genus Udea; species Udea ferrugalis. The sequence goes on from OX465533.1 coordinate 9,507,588, forward strand.
CTACGAAATCGAATCAGAAATGAAGAAATCCGTAGGAGAACTAAGGTCGCCGACGTAGCCCAGCGTGTTAGCAGGTTGAAGTGGCATTGGGCAGGGCACTCGAAGAACTGATGGCCGTTGGAGCCGGAAAGTTCTCGAATGGAGACCATTCAAGCCCAAACGCAGCGTGAGACGCCCACTCGCAAGGTGGATGGATGACCACCTAAAGATCGCAGTATTTCGGTGGATGCAGGGCGCCCACAACCGGCCGATCTAGAAATCTATGGGGGACGCCTTTGTTCAGCAGTGATCGTCGTATGGCTGCTGATGATGAAGGTATTGATGGAAGTCCCCCAAGTACTCTGTAGTTCTGAAGGATTGTAGAACGATCCGATACATTTATTTCGTGAAATAACAATGCAAGCTGTGTTCACATTGAAGAGCTCATGGCGACTACTAAGATTAAGGAGAAACACTTCACTGTGCACATAACTAAGCAAGAAAGTCTAGTTTTTATGTTGATGTACGATTTTGGTGATCTTATTGCGAAAACAAAACTCTTGCCACAACCTTGAGTTTTCAAGTTCTGCAAGATTAAGAACTAGACTTTGGTGTGAAGGTGTACTTAAAGTTCAACGTTACAAAACAAAAACGTGTATCATAAATGTACTTACTACTTTAAATATGCCTAAATTATATTCAAATTATACCGCGTCCTCCATCTTAGCAAAGATTAAACCAAGTGACAAAACACATTTACTCGTACCTATCAAAACTGTAGACTCCTGAGATAGTGTTGTCCTAACAATAAATGCACTGTACAAATAACTGTATTAATATTAGCCCTAACCAACAAGCAACTTCTTTGATTAATGTCCGTTCAGCGGAACTTCCCAAACTGTCATTTAACTTACTTCCACAGCACAATTCATACTCAGAGAAATACGGTACTTCCGCACCCTAACTCCGGAGCGAGACAGCCCTCGGGAAATTTGTATTTTAGTTTGAATAACAAAAAACAGAAACTGAACCCTCTTAATTGAATCAAGCCGTAAGCTATCAACGAGGAAAAGTTGCAGAATAAGCAGGGAAACGGAGAAACTTGTTCGGTTAGGACACAGTTTTATAAACAGTAGGTTATCTATGGCCGCCCGCCGAGTTATTAGCCTAGCGTGCACACAGACACGCGGCACAGCCCGTCCGTACTGCCGCCACCTTATTCCCCCCTATTTTATGCTAGCGAGCGTGAAATCGAGTGCGAGAATCGTGCCGACACGGCGCGCGACGCGCACGCACACATTCAAGCCGGGAGCGGCACGTTTGTATGTAGATATTTTACTGTTCTCTGTGTACTGTGGTTAGGAGCACGAGTGGATCAGCAAGGCGGTCACGTCTGGCCCAGGCTGCGAGGCTGTAGGTTTTCCGCTTAATTTGACACCGAATACGTTTCTACTAACGGATCTAAAACGCTTACGTAGAATGTAATATTTTTTGGTTATTTGAATGGTTAAACTTTTGCAATTTTGCTTATTGAAAGACTTGAGGACTTTTAATGTTGTAATGAATTTTCGTTTTAAGTAGATAAAAACTTATTTTTCCTCGTTACTTAGTATCTGTATCTGATGTGTGTGCTGTATGTTATAAAAAGATAGAAATGCCCGAAAAAGCCATTCGGTTTAGATTTCAGGCGGTAAGGGCAACCACCCTGTATGCGGAAAACACTGGTTCGATTCCCAACTGCATTTTCTGGTTCAATCTGTAAAATACTTTTTTTTGGAACAAATGTTTACTTAAATCTTTATTTTTAATTCTATGAGATGTTCTTATTTAATAAAGGCACTACATAGAACTTGGCAGATAGAAGGGCCTTTTCCAGTGTATTTTGAAACTGAAATATTAAATCGTTTTATAGCAGAATTATGCTATGTGAAGCAATCGTTTAGCAAGCATTTCACTGTGTATGCGAGAGAACTCAATTGGATAAACTGCTTTCACCGCTGAATTCACAAACGCTTTTCCAAGTACGAGTATAGCTGTCACTTTCAGTTCTTTAGACAATTACGGGACGGCATGAGTTAGAAGGTATGCTCAACCTTGATAGACGTGTCACGTTTGAGTAGCATTGGTAGAGTTAACAATGTATTTGCGTTTTATTTTATAGAAGTTTATTTTGCGGCTAAAAATTCAATCGGCGCGATTCGAAAGCACTGTGTATTGGTACGAGTTGTTGAATAAAGTTTTTTTTTTCCTTTATTTGATTTCCTAGCAAATATTTGTTAGTCGCTATAACCGCGATGGCTCAGTAAATAATGCCTTATTAAATAATTTGCCGGAACAAACATTAAAAATACACGATAATTATTTTTTTTACCCAGCTCACCAAAGATTCCGACCTTGTTAACATTCTATGTAGTTTTAATCCGTCAATCTACGAACATGTCCGAATCTGCTTATCTCCGAAGATCATCATCTTTTGGCTCCTACCTACATTTAACGTAATGTTCATTTGATGATCAGTTTTTTTATTACATTCCAATAATATGTTTTTGTTTTAGTGTGCTTTATAGATTATTTACTTACTCACTTATTAGTAGGTACTTACTTCTTTCATTTAAGCCTGTTTTATTTTTCAACAGTTAATTGTTTCTTAAAATATTCACTAAAATGTAATTCTGAAGTACTTTTTAGTTTCTGGTTGGAAGCCAACTGTTTTTCAAATAATTTTAATTAAATGGGTAAAGTCGCGGAATGAAAAGGTTGACCAGTTTTTAAACACATTCATTTACGCGTTGAAAGCACATGTAACCTTATTAAACTGTGTGACAGGCTAGAGTATGTCGAAAAGTATGCTTTATTATCTGACAATAAAACTAAAATTGGATTAGACGTATGTGCCTTCACGATTGACAGTTGAACCATTTGATCCTGTCAATGTCATCATTGAGCAAGCAAAAACAGATCTTAGAGTGGTCAACCCTTTCATTCCCCGACTGTACATCAAAAACAAATTTCTTCAACATTATTATCTACGGAGACCAGGGTTGATGTTCTTATCAAACTTCAAAAATTCATCATCATCATCATCAGCCTGTTGTAGTCCACTGCTGAACATAGGCCTCTCCTTTTGCACGCCACTGTACTCGATCTTCGGCTGCTCGCATCCAGCTCCTGCCAGCCATCCTGCGCAGATCATCACTCCACCTTGCCTGAGGACGTCCTACACTACGCTTGCCGAGACGCGGTCTCCACTCAAGAACACGTTTACTCCAACGGTTGTCGGTTCTACGGCTAACATGGCCAGCCCACTGCCACTTCAGCTTGCTAATCCGGTGGGCTATGTCGATAACCTTGGTTCTCTGCCGTATCACCTCATTTCTGATTTGATCTCGCAGAGAAACGCCGAGCATAGCCCTCTCCATAGCCCGCTGAGTGACTTTAAATTTGTGGACCAGCCGTGCCGTTAGTGTCCACGTTTCGGCTCCGTATGTCATGACGGGTAGGACGCACTGATTGAAGACTTTTGTCTTTAGGCACTGTGGGATCGACGATGTGAAGACTCGACGTAGCTTCCCAAACGCTGCCCAACCCAACTGAATTCTTCTGTTCACCTCGTCCTCGAAGTTGTTTCTACCTAACTGCAATGTCTGCCCGAGGTATACATATTTTTGAACAACTTCGAGAACGGCGCCTTGTATCGCAATCGGTTCCGGTAGTACATGTTCATTGAACATGACCTTGGTTTTGTCCAAGTTCATCCGTAGACCGATGCGCACAGAAGAGTCAGCCAGGTCATTCAGCATCTGTTGTAGGTCCTGCAGCGTTTCTGCCACGATGACGATGTCGTCAGCAAATCGCAAGTGAGAGATGTACTCGCCATTGATGTTGATGCCACGTCCTTTCCAGTTCAGCGTCTTGAACATATCCTCCATTGCATTTGAGAACAATTTCGGGGAGATAACATCCCCTTGTCTCACACCTCGATGCAACGGTATAGGACTTGTTTGTTGATTCTGGATTTGGACGGACATAGTGGCTGCTTCGTAAAGGCATCTCATCACTTGGATGTATCGCCAATCTACTTGGCATCGCTGCAGGGACTCCAGAACAGACCAGATTTCAATCGAGTCAAAGGCCTTCTCATAGTCCACAAATGCTAGGCACAGGGGCTGATTATATTCTTCAGTTTTCTGTATAATCTGCCGCACTGTGTGGATGTGGTCTATGGTGCCGTATCCGCTCCGAAACCCAGCCTGTTCCGGTGGTTGGAATTCGTCGAGTCTTCGCGCAAGACGGTTCGTGATCACTCTTGAGAACAGCTTATAGACGTGGCTTAGAAGGGAAATGGGTCGATAGTTCTTCAGTAGGGTTTTGTCTCCCTTTTTGAAGAACAGGACGACCACACTCCTACTCCACGCCTCTGGAGTTCTCCCTTCAAAGAGGACAGCGTTAAAAAGCTTTTGGAGCTCCCTGAGTACGGGTCTGCCTCCTGCTTTTAACAGCTCTGTTGTTACGCCGTCCTCTCCAGGGGCTTTTCCATTTTTAAGCCGCCCAAGAGCGATCTCGATTTCGTCAATGCTGACTTCTGGCAGGTCTTCGGTGTAGTGGCGTGTAAGAGTGGCTCTAGAGTCCTCATTTCCGGGGTCAGGTCGAGATGCATGCGAAGCGTATAACCGGCCATAGAAGTTTTCCACTTCCGAAAGGACTGCCGGCTTCGAGACAACGACTTCTCCACTTTCTATGGTCAACTTCGTCAGGTGGCTTCTTCCAAGAGATTGTACGAACACTTTTGAACCCCGGTTCTGCTCAATCGCTCTCTCAATAGAGAGAGTACTGGAGCAACGGAGATCGCGTCGCACGTGCGTACTAATCTCTCGGTTTAGAGTCCGTTTCCCTGACGAAGTGACGGGTGGGTTTTCCCGCCGTCTCTTCATTAGCCCCAAAGTCTCTTCGGAAAGCTTCGACTTCTTGCCTTTACGCTGCATTTTACAAAATCTCGTACCTTCTTCCCTGAGGACTCGAACCACATCTTCAAGGTTCTGGTTAACGTCAGTTGTGGTTTCCACGGCAGCAAATCGGTTCTCCAGATTTGACTGGAACGCTTCAGATCCCATGATAGTTTGAAGCAGAGTTGGTCGGAGCCTGGCCTTCATCAAGCGGACTCGTTCAGCTCTGAAATCGATATTCAGAGAGCCTCGAACGAGTCGGTGATCGCTACCGGTATTAAACCTATTGATCACGGAGACGTCTCTGAATATGTGCTTTTTGTCCGCCATGATGAAGTCGATCTCATTCTTTGTCATAGTGTCGGGGCTTTGCCACGTCCACTTCCTTTGGGGTTGCTTCTTGAAGAATGAGTTCATCAAGAAGAGCCCCTCCCGTTCGAGGAAATTGACGAGCATTTGCCCCCTATGATTTCTGCTTCCATATCCATGGGATCCTACTACCGATTCACTGCAATTTTGTACTCCCACTTTAGCGTTAAAGTCCCCCATAACAACGGTGAAATGGGTCTTGGTAGTGGAGTGGAGGGCTCTCGATATGTCATCGAACATATCCTCCACCTCATCGTCCGAGTGTGACGAGGTCGGTGCGTACACTTGCACCACCTTGAGGCTATACCTCTCGGTGAGCTTGATGATGAGGTACGCCACCCTGTTCGACACACTGGACATTTCCACAACGTTGTTAGCTAGGGACTTATTAACCAGAAACCCAACGCCACCTTGGGATTTTTGGTCTCCCTCTCGGAAGTACATCAGGTGGCCTGAATTGAGAGTTATGGTGTCCTCTCCCTCTCTTCGGACTTCACATAACCCAAGTATGTGCCACCTGATGTTCCCAAGTTCCACCTCGAGTTGCGCCAGATGCGAGTCAAGCCGCAGCGTGCGTCCGTTGTACGTCGCCAGGGTCAGTTGGTTGTGGTGGCCTCCCGTAGCCCGGAGATTCTTTGCACCCCCCGCCCCACCGTTACCATGGACTGCAAAAATTGCAGTCCCTAAACTATAAATCCTTCGCGAATTCGATTAAAGAGCTTAGTACCGATCAACTAGTTTAAAACTTACTCCATCTATGAAGCTAGATGGAATCGTCTGGGACTTTTTAACCTTTCACGTTACATTCTCCTCTGTAGTCTTTGAAACATCTGTTTGTGAAATTCGATAACCCAAATATTTTTCTCAAATATCTGGTTTCAAGGCCTAATAGGCAAGTTAACCTCAGATATTGATGTATTATATTAATACCTAAGTATGACATTTTAATACACAACATGACAAACCAAGGACAGTGGTTGTACTAAGGGACTCACTTGCAGTTCGTTCGCGTTAAGAATGCAGTGATTTTCAGAGCCAAAACCTTTGCGTTGGAAAGTATGCGTTCAGCTGCTCACTGAGGACTTGGCTTTCTAATTAGGAAGGATTTGATTCTTAAGGTAGCGTGCTAGGTCAAAGGACTAGTGTAAAATCACTGCATTCTTAACGCGAACGGACTATAGTACTTTTACTTCATCCACAGATTTCCTAGTTTCTAACTCGGCCTTGTAGCAAAATGCTGAGTTCGAGGTACATGTACCCCTACTGATCTTGAGTTTTCATATGTATAAGGCCCATAGGAAGGCGTCACGTCTCAGATGCACGAGTAATCATACAAGAAATTATTCAACCAAAAGATAAATTGAATAAATAAAATAAAAATCAAAATAATATTCCCTTTCCCCTATTCAAATCCGTCATGTACCAATTACCAAACTTTTTACGTCTGCCCATTGTGTGTTTCGGCATAATGCAGTATACTTGAAAGATGTCGTGACGTCACTGTCCTCAGTCACCAATTCATCCAACATCAACAGGAACAAAAGTTATGTTTTGATAACAACCTGCAAATGTTTCCACCCCTTATTTTGATTTCTTCCTTTCCATATTTTTCTTACAAGAAAGCACAAATGACTACTTCATTTTTCGATTACATTCCGACAGAATTTCCCCTTCGATATTATGATTTGAATTGAATGCCCTTTTCGCAAAATCTTTTGAATAGGCCGATTGACAATAGAAATGTATTGTACAGAATGGTTCTGATAAATGTCCCAATAAAAATAGGTCCTACCTATACCCTATTTTGAATTTCTCGTCCGTTCGAATTTCTTTTGTTGGATAAAGGGTATCAATTAAGTTGACGTTAATTAAATGAGCTAGGTCTCCTACGTTTCTCAGCCTAAAACAATTATGTATAGTCGCATTTTCTGAGTAAGATAAAAAAAGGAGGCACTTAAATGAATGATGATGAAAATCGAAATAAAACAACTTTACGGATTCTACTCGCGGTCTTATATTTTCTTTCATTTTCTAGCCCGACGTTTCGACTACTTTACAGCAGCTGTGATCACGGGATGACAAAGATGTTTTATGTCATGTTTGTTAGGGTGATGAAAATGTTGGTTATGGTACCAAAACAAAATTGTTAAACTGCAAGCATGTTTTTTTGACAAATTCAAACCACGGGGTTATGCACAGAGAATAGGCCACCAGGATCTGAACGAACGAAATGATGATTAAAAGGCAACAAATGCGGTAAAAGGGCGATCGAACCGGAAAAGTATTTCGGTTCAGGAAGAATGATAGCAGTCTATGGTAGACAGCTGTTGAATAAGGGGATAAAAGAGGGAAAATTGGGGACTGAAATTACACGACTATTCTGCTATCAAAGTTATAGGAGGGGCATGGGAAAATACACGCCTAGCCATCTTGCTTCTCTAATGAATTTCAATAAATATGAGACCTCACATACGGTCCTTTGGTTTCCAAAAAGGTTTTTTATAGAAGACTAGTGGGACACTTCGTCCGCGTGGATATAGGGTTGTTGCTAACAGAGCTTCATACAAAACTTGTAACCAATATTTTGAATCCTCCTATTAGTCATATTGATGTCATATAGTCTTTCTCAATAAATGGTGTATTGACACAGAATGTTTTTACGACTCAAACCAGAACTTCCTGAGATTAGCGCGTTTAGACATCAAATTCTCCAAGTATAGATACTAAGTTCCTGTCGTACACTAAATACCAAAACGGTTTGGTTTCGACGCTCAGTTAGACGAAAAACGATCTTGAGGAGAGTTATCATTATGTATACCATCTTGGAATTTTACTGAAGTAGGCAGACTTTCTCCGCAGTTTATTACCTGTAACAAAGAAAATTAATTTTAATTAGTTTTTTTTATTAATTTATCTTCTATTTGAACTTTGTTTCATAACTATAATAAATAATGTATGAGAAACGAGCTAAAAACACGTTTCAATATAGCACTGGCTGAATAAAAAACAGTTGACTGTGGAGAGTCACACGACGACGTCGTGTCTACATGCAAAAGTTTAGTAAAATGGTTTTCTTAACATTGTCTGTTAAAGAGTGATTATGAATCTTCTTTCGGGCTTGTTCTAGAAACAAAACAATAACCTGTATATGGCTGTTAAAGTGAGCTACGTGCTTCTTCCACAAGTTAACCTGGTAACACCCCTAAGTTGGGTGTTAATAAAGATTCTTCCTGCATAAACGCCCCACTGAACCTACCGTGCCTAATTGCCTAATTTTCTGCATAATTTTAATCAATTTTACCTCAAGTCCGCATACCGCAGCAAACTAATTCCCACATAGGTATGTATTTACTTCACTACGTGAGCTGAATATCTAATTAGCTTGTAACCCCCGAGCCGTTAAGTAAGGAAATGATCCATACATGCTAGTACATGATATTTTGGTAATGAGGGTGTTTGTGTACCTATTTTAACACGGGGTGTCTAAATCGAATCCGGAAACGCCACATTTTGAGGTGTGCTTAATGATATTGTCGCTGGTGTATCTTAATCAATACAATAAAATAAATAAATTAGCTTCTTTAGCAAAAAAATACGTAGAATGGAACGTAGAATATGTTTTAATCTGAATGGAGCACTTTTAAAGGTAAGTGCGACTGCCATGACACTTGCTGCGCTCGCTTCTTGCAATGTAGGAAAGCTATGCGCGCGAAAAAAACGAAAGAAAAACTGAATGACTCGTAAAATTATGAAGTGAGTTGGTTAAATAAGTAGAGCTCTTCAAGTATTCTAGAAATCTCCAGGGTCAGAAAGTTAAGTGGTTCTGTTTTTTCTAATAAAATATTGAGGTTTTCTTTAGCTTCTATATTTTCCAATCAATGCTCTTACTTCATTCTCGCTGTAGCTATCAAATGAGCTATCCGAATAACAAGCACCGCTGAAACAGTAATACAGATATTAGTTTTCCTTTTCTAACCGGATAGGCCGCTTAGGGCATCTAACTACGAGTATAACATCTCACCGGCTTTTTCATGAAAATATTGTGTTATTACAAACCTAGTAAAAAACCGGTATTCACCAAATTGCGTACCAGTATCGGCTATCGTGGTTTTGACAACATGTTTTTTTACGCAGTGCATGCAACGAAAGCTCCAAAATGAAAAAAAAATCTTTGCTTCTGCAACATTTTTCATTGATGCTCCACTCTTCTTAGTCGTTGCGTGTTTTAACCTATCTACAGCCTCACGCGATGAATGGACTATTCACTTAAGAGAAACTTTCAAAGTTTACCGCATTAAATTGAACAAACAAACAAACTTTTTATAAAGTGGTTTAGATTTAAGTACTTAACTCTCTGTGCCGAATCAAGGAGCTTTACTGTACGCGTCGACACAAAATTTATTGCCCATGTTTCTTGGACACCCAGAAAAAACCCTTAGCGAACATTCAAGTTCCTGTTAAAATAGTGAGAACAGGAATGGAAGTAAATCAAGGACACGAGAGACCTGTGTATATTTTTAAGTAGTCCGTACAGTCACACTAAACTAAATACGGTCCACGAGTAGTATCCGACTTCATAGTAAAGAAGGCTCAGCTTATGCTGGTTATGTTTACGTTCTAGGTTGGCTGTACACCAAATTATACGTACAAACGGGCTTAGTTGTTTATTTTTTCGGTGCAATTTTATTTAGACAGCAAAGGTCGCGATATCACATTAAATATTCACCTTTATGGTCGCCTTGAAGGAAAATCCGTTAAGTGTTATTTACAGGGTCATCAAGTTTTATTTTGCTCTGAACCAAATTGCACTTCGCGCTGTACCTACAATGCTACAAGTACGGTCAGCGGCATGAAATGCTACCTATTTCCAGCTAGTCCGCCTTGCTCTCTTGCCAAGAAAATATTATGTCGTTTGGAAAGCGCAAGATAGAAAACGGAAATGCGTAGCTTGACGTGCCGTTGACTGTACGGAGAGGGCTCAGAGCGACACCGTTGTAGACGGGTTCATTTCTGGGTTGCTTGATCTGTATGACATTACGTGCGACAACGCAAAACTTAAAGGGGCAGAGAATGCAAGTTCAATCATTTATTATCATACGCATTTTGAATGTGATTCAGATTTCGCCCAAAAGACGACTTCTTAACTAGTAACCCAAAATTAGAACTGAAGTCATTAAAGAAAATAGTAGCCCTAAGATTCATTTTCGCTTAAAGTCTAGGTTGTAGGTTTATTTGGAATGGGTGTGCGATGCAGATTAAGAGTTAGGTATAACTAATTTTATTTACGCACGGTTAGGTTTATTTTCGATTGAATTGAGTTTGCAAGTGAACCTTCTGGCCGTTTAAGTACTCTGTGTTTTAATATGCAAATCAGAACTAGGATCGCGCTCAGAATGAAAAATAACAATTTTTCATGAGTTTCGTAGCTCGATTTATGAGGGTGACCACGGCTGCGGTCGATTTGAGTAAAAACAGGTTTTAAAGCACACACGTCCTGAATTGATGCAACCGTGCAAAAGACAGATTGCGGAATATTCAGAGGCGGAGCAAGACATAATCTAGCTTGGGCATGATACATTTTGCAGAGCCCTCTAGGGGTCCACCATAAGACTTTACTTATGTTATTTGTATAGCTGTTCGTAACTTTTATTATTCACTGGACTCTCCACATTTGTAAACTCTATATTTTTTCTGATAGCTTAAATTTGTAATTCTGTTTTTTGGAATTTAAAGGATTTTTTTGGCAAAGTTTATCAATTTCAATTTTGGTTTGATTATCATTCACTCACTTAATAAATTAAGGTTTTTATACAATGTTTTTTTAAAGATCACGAAGTTCACCACGAAACACTTGCGGAACAAACCGAAAACCTGGATAATAACATAAGTACTATAGAGTAGTAGATGTATTTTTTTAAGAATTTGTCTTTTGAAAAAATAGTAAGTACTTCCTCGAGGCACATTAACGAAACCGTTTTTTTAGCGAAGAAGAAAGACCAATTGAATGTAATCGAACAAAACTCGCAAAAGGGTGTTGCGATGCGCTGCGTTGGTTGGTTATCTATCTGCGTTGGTTATCCTCGAACTGGATAACATCGCAAGGGATGAAGCTACGCACTAATAATGAGTACTCACCCCTAGGACACGCCACTCCTCCCCGTCCAGTCAAGAGGGCCTACCATGAGTTTTATTTGCTTACGCAGTCGTGTGCGACAATTCTCTGTATGGAAATTCGGCAGTAATTTTCTCCACTATAAGCTAGAATCTATATGAAATAATGAAACGCAGAATGTACATAGGTCCTCATAGTTTCAGAAAGACTGTATCTCATTGGGTAAATATTTTTTATTGTGCTTGGACAAGATTCGTTTATGAGATAATTTTCAAAACATTAAGAAAATTGAACAGAAAATTTGATAAATTAACGACTATTAAGTGTGAACACTTAATTAGACCGTTTTGAGTTTGACAGGACAACGTCTAGTTTGTTAGGACATCTTTAGTTGAAATGATCTAAAAAAAATATTAAGATCCTGCTTCCTGAATCATTACAAAATTATTACTTCAACCTAATAGAAATTCGATTCATTAGCTGAGTCTTCACTCTTTTCGCATATACTCGTATTATACTTAAACTAGCGACCCACCCCCGCTTCGCACGGGTGCTATAGGATGTTTTTATACATATAAACCTTCCTCTTGAATCACTCTATCTATTAAAAAAAAACCGCATCAAAATCCGTTGCGCAGTTTCAAAGATGTAAGCATACAAAAGGACATAGGGACAGAGAAAGCGACTTTGTTTCATATTATGTAGTGATTACCAAAAACGCTGGAAGCTGACAAAATGCACTTTGAAGATTGGTGCGACTATCGCTATCAAAGTCTCTATAGTGAGTGTAAGCGTTGAATCATGATAGACCCCCTGGCAATTACTTGGCGCCGTGAACCGTTTAAATGTATGAATAAATATGTACGAGTAAAAATTAGCACTACACAGTGTACTATTTAGATACAAGTACCTAACGAGTTTCTGCGGCCAGCAGTTCAACTACGTTATTAAATGAATCGATATAGCTAAAAGTGCTGGTGATTTTACTATGATTATTGTGTTCTATTATATTACTTAAATTAGATAATTGTACACTTTGGTCAACCATTTACTTTGATTGAAGCTTTTAGTGCTCCGATACCCTGCCATTAACACAATTACGAAGGAAAGCTACAATTAAATATAACTTTTTCAAAAGTTTGATTTTTGACGGAAGTTTGTTTTTGTTTCCAATGTCGCGTCTGAATAACTATGCGTGATGATAAATGTGAATAATCTGACAACATCATATACAGAAGCGCTCACATCAACCTTTACGAAACCGTTGCAAAATGGGTCTTATGTCAGCGGCATAAGGTGCCCGCCCCTATGTAAAGGTTGATGTGAGCCACTCTGTAAATGATCAGCTACTTCTGCTTGTAGGGTTTGATGATATTAGAATTAAGTAAACTTTCAGAATGGCTTAAAATATATGAAAACTGTACGATAAAAAAACTAAGACTGCAATGATAACTGCTAAAATAAGTGATTAGTATTGGAATACTGTAATAACAAAGTTGTTTTTTCAAATACTAAATATATTTGCTATTCAAAATATATTTCATTTGTACAAATGGATGAGCTAAACTCAAAATACTTTTCGTTAAAAGGTAAGTAGTTGATTTAAAACAAAGCGGTCTTAACGAAAATAAAGTACTTCTTGTAAATATCAATTTATTGTCATTTCTATCAAACTTGCTCGATGAAATCCAAACCAGAGCAACAACATGGAGAATATCAAAAGGAACATTTGCGTCAAAATCCCCTATAAAGCACTGACTGGTAAAATATGCATATAATATCTCGAATGAAAGCACAAAAGATTCCCGGTAAGGTCCTGAACTGAGCATAACTGATCCCAAGGGATTCGAAGGGAAATTGTGCCAACTGTTACAATATACCAGGCTCAGAGAAGTAGAAACGTAACCTGTTATAAACCTTCTTCTTTCTACCTTAAGAACATAACATACACTCATGACCATATCCCTAATAGGTTAGTCAGAGGCTCACTGATTGTCGCAGTCATGGTAAACGAAACATTCAGAAACCCACATTGTTTAACCCAACGTGGAAAGGGGCAAGCCTACGGCCGTTATACTATTATTATACAATGAACACAAAGAAGGTGTGTTCCGGCGAGATTTGATCTCGGGACCACCGGGTTCCGAGCCAGAGTGTTTAACCTCTGGGCCACGACACTCTCCTTATGAACCTTTAGAAAAATGATTCATGCTTTATTTGTTTTACCAACTGTAGTGCTTGTGATTCGGTGGCGATAGTAGAGCGTAAATAATTACAGATGTAAGGTTGGGAGTTCAGATGAAATGATACGACTGAATGCTGGATAAAGACTACGTTTATTTAGGATAAAACATGATTATATATTAGGTGAATGTTACTACATCTCATCACCATCCTTTACAAAAAATAAAATAAGTTTACATTATTTTATTTCTAAACACTAGTTACATAAATCTTGTTTATATAGTATTATCATTGTTACATTATATTTATTTGATATCTGTTTAACATATAGGTTTTTTTTTTTTTTTTTTTTTTTTTATATGATATTTAAATTATGCTCATAATTACAATAGAGCTAGAATACATTTTCAGTGTTACATATTTTAACTATACGCTTGGAATATACAGCTTAGTTCTATTCTTATGTACTAGACATACTTTATTATCTTTGATTACCTCAACATTGGGTGAACAATCTCTTATGACCTTATATGGACCTAAGTATATACTTTGGAACTTATTTCCAGTTTCATTTTTTAATAAAATTAAATCGTTAGGTTTATAACTCACTGGGTTCATATAACGATCATACTTTATTTTTCGTTTGACCTTGCTAGCAATCAAATTATTTCTCGCTTCGTTCTGTGTCATTTGAAGCCTGTATTTTAATTCTAAAGGGTAATTATCAAAATTATACAAAGGATCTATTAGACCTGTATTTAAATTGGAAGGTAAAACGCAATTTTTACCAAAAACTAATTCGTAGGGGGTAAACCTTGTTTCTGTATGCACCGACGTGTTGTATGAGAAGCACCAGTAAGGAAGCCACGTGCTCCAGGCCTCCGGGTGGTTATCAGTTTGAATGCGTAAATAGTTACCTAGATGCTTGTGTGAGTTTTCCAACGCGCCGATACTTTGGTGGTGGTATGCTGTTGACTGTAATTGAGTTATGTGTAAAAGTTTACATACCTCCTGCATTGTTGATGACAAAAACTCGGTACCCCTATCGGTAGCGATTTCTTTCGGTATTCCATATCTGAGAACAAAATTATTAACAAAGCTTCTAGCTACTTCATCTGTTTTTTTAGAATACAATGGATACGCTTCTACGTATTTACTAAGTTCGCATTGTATTGTTAATATGTACACATAGTTATTTATATCTCTATCCAAAGGACCTACTACATCTAAAAATATTTTCTGAAAGGCCGATTTGGCTGTAGTGGTAATACTCATAGGCTCCTTAGTTAAGTGCGATGAGTGTTTTTGCCTTTGACATTTGTCACATTTTCTAACAAACTCTGTTACATCGACTTCTAGACCTGACCAGAAGTAATATTTTTTAATATTGGTAAACATCCGCCTAATGCCCGCGTGGCCACTAGTGGGCAAAAGGTGGAAATCATTTAATATTATTTTTCGGTCATCTTTATCATCTATTCTCTTTACATCATTTAAAATACATATCCTTGGTCCGGACCATTTCTTATTATTTCGTATTTCAGTTAGCAACTTCTTGACAAAAATGTTATTATGGTTATTCTTTATAAAATATACCTCTTTTATATCGATTTGTTTACAAAACATACTTAGTTCCCTCGCAAATTCGGCTGGCGATAGTTGCGATCGGGAAGCTAAATTGATAAAGATTGTATTAATTGAAGGTACAAAACATAAACATTTACTTTCATTCTTAACTTCCTTTAAACTACGATATCTGTATAATTCATTAGCGCTAATGAAACGTAATTCCGTGAAATATTTCGGTTTGTTATGTATTTCCACAACTTTTGGTTGATCAAGCCAATCGTTATTGGAAACAATAGCATCCCGAGCTTGCTTAGCCGCCTGGCCTCGCGTCATTACATTGATACTGCACTGACTCATCTCCTTCAACTCGCTCGACGTAATAGTCATACGCGAAAGCGTATCTGCGGCGGAATTATCCTTACCTTTTATGTACTCTATTATAAAATCGTACTCTTCAATAACTAAACGAAATTTTAATAACCTACTTGACGGGTCTTTCATCCCAAATAAAAATATTAGTGGCTTGTGGTCAGTTTGAATTTTGAACGTTCGCCCGTATAAATATGGTCTATAATGTTTGACAGCCCAAACAATCGCAAGCAATTCTTTTTCAATAGTGGGATACCTTTTCTCTGCTTTATTTAAACTACGACTGGCATACGCCACGGGTCTGCCGTCGCCATTACATAACACTGCGCCGAGACCATAACCAGATGCATCGGTTTGCAAAATGAATTCGTTACTTTGTGAAAAATCGGGATATTGTAGTACGGGATGTGAAATGACATTTTGATTTAATATTTCAAATGATTGTTGACAATCTTCATCCCAATTAAAGTTAATATTTTTTCTACATAGATAATTCAAGGAATACGCTTTAGTGGCAAAATTTGGTATAAATTTTCTGTAGTAATTAACGAATGCGACGAAACGCTTTACGTCGTCTGTTGTAGTTGGAACGGGATAATTTTTAACTACATCTATTTTGTGTGGATCTGGCACTACACCCTCTGAAGAGACCACATGGCCTAAATAAAGAAGTTCCTTATGTAGAAAATTACATTTTTGTGGGTTTAATTTTAAGTTTACTTTTCGTAATCGTTCAAAAATTGCTTGTAAGTTTTTTATATGGCTAGGCAGATCTCTACTGAAACAGACCAAATCGTCCTGGTAAACTAGACATTTGTCATACGTTAACCCAGTCATGGCCATTGTCATCATTCGCGAGAATGAGCTCGGGCTAGTTTTAAGACCCATGGGCATCCTAGTCATTTGAAACTGACCTGAACAAAAAGCTGTGTACTTGCGACTATCTGGGTCCAAGTTTACATTGTAGTAACCTTGGTGTAAATCAAGATGTGAAAAATACATGCAGCCAGATAAGGAATCTAGAATTTCGGTAATGTTTGGAAGTGGAAATTTGTCATTATGAATCACATTATTTAATTTTCTGTAATCTATGACCAAACGCCATTTCTTGTTACCATTATTATCTTGCTTTTTTGGAACTAATAATATAGGGCTTGACCACTCGCTTTGACATGGCTCAATTATACCTTGTGATAATAAATTATCGATTTGACTTTTTATTTCATTTTTTAAAGAATGTGGCAACCTGTATGGTTTCGAATAAATTGGTTGCGTGTTTGGTTTGACTTCAATTTTATGACTGTATATGTCCGTGGTTGACAACTTGTCACCCTCAATGTAAAAAATATCTGAGTATTTTGCGCATAAATTTTCTATATTTATTTGTTCCTCTTTATTTAAATGACCTAAATTTAATTTAGAAAACAATTGTTTGGCCCGCAACGCATTTTTCACATTTCTATCAAAAACACAAATATTGTATTCTCTAGAACTCTGTATGTCAAGATTTATTTCTGATAACGTTATATCTTCTGTATTAGTGTTCAAAATACGTACTGGTATTTTACCACCATGCGGTGTCACTAAAGTACTGGCAACAAAAACACCTTCAGATATTTCTTTTGTAAATACGACACATTCGTCCTTCAAATTAGTATCTACGTAATGAATCGATTCCGACCTAGCAGGTAAATTCATTAAAAAAATGTTTTGAATTAATTAACTTTATACATATTTCAGATAAGTTGTTATGACGCAACAGCAATGTTTCATCTTCAAAGTTGATTATTGATTTATGTTTGCTTAAAAAGTCTTGTCCTACAATTCCATGAGCCTTACAAGGCAAGGAGTCAAATACATAAAACTTGTGTTCGAGAATCTGCCCGTGCACTGCCAATTCTAGAATCACGTATCCGATTGCCTGGACTTTGCCTCCGATGCCATTTATGATTATCCTATCTCTATGTACTGGAATTGCTAAATCGAGAACATGACTATATTTTAAGGCTGAAATTGAAGCACCTGTGTCTAAAAGGAAAGTCAAAGTATAGTTGTTATTATAACACAGTTTAACAAAATAACTACTGTCACATGCCAAAATATGATAGCTATTAGACTCGAAAAAACTGGTTTTCTTGCTCAAAATTTTGAGATGAATTGGGATGTGGCTGAGTAACCTCTGAATTCTGTGATTCGTTAGTTACAGTTCGAATGTGGCCCCTAAATTGCCTATTATTTCCCCTATAATTGTTATGAAAATTGTTACCTTGATTGTTGTAACTTCTACCACCGCGATGTGTAGGGGTTTGGTATTCATATGACTGTGCCTGAGGCGATTGGCCCCACTGCCTAGCGCCCCTTGACACCTGTGGGTATGAAGCACGCCCCGGGCCTCGACCGCGCCCGCGCTGTCGTCCACGGCCGGCTCCTCCATATCCTCTGTTCCTAAATTGCTGTTTTGATTTAAAATTGTTATTATACCTCATTGCCATGATTTCGGGAGACGACGATGCTATCGCGACATCCTCATCGATTGCCGTTTGTATGGCGTCCTTCAGTGACTCGAACCTCTGAGCTGAAACAATCGTGCTGATCCTACGGTTTCGCAATCCGTCACTAAATTGCCTGATAGCTTGTTTTTCGTTAATGTCTTTCAAAAAATTATATTTATGAACATCGCTGTTGGATTGGGAAATCGTAAGGTCAACGAACATTTCGGAAAGCTTTTTCCCAAACTCATCAATTGATAAATCATTTTGCCGAAAGTTCATTAATTGCTTTTGCAAAGAACTTGCAGATTTCTGCGGCAATAAAATGCGTTTCATATCACTTAAAAGGTCTGATACTGAGTTATAATTACTTCTTAACTTCAATTTGGCACCTTGCGAAATTCTACTCTTTAGTACAAAGTTAACTAATTTCCCTTTTGAGTCTTCGTCGATGACCGAGCTATAGTAGTCTATGCCATCAATTAATTGTTTCGTTACTGAAATGTCTTCGGACATGACTGGCAATAAGCTCAAAGCAACCTTCAAGTCAAATTGATCCATGTTGGCCAAATTATCTAACGTCTCTACTTGTTTACACAACTCACAAATTTCCGCATACAATTCAGTAAAATTATCACAGTATTTATTTATTAATGTTTGTTCTTCTATGTCTAATCTCTCAACTCTACTAATATTCTGCAAATAATTATTATATTGCACAACAACTACTTGGGCTTCACTCAACTTTGTATTTAAAATCTGACCCTTTCTTCTAGATGGCCCAATCTTTATTAGGTATGTTCTTACTTTTAATAAGTCTTCGTACAACTCTTTTACAAACTTTGCCATAAAATATTAAACTCTTGTAAAAATAATGTATAAAATAAAAGTCTACCAACCTTGCAATATTACCATGATAATTTTTTTTTTTTTTTTTTTAAAACTTAATACGGCCTAAAACTTAAAGTTCATTACGTTGATGGGTATCGTCCGCGCACAATAATTAAAATATAAAACACTGATTGTCTGACGCACAAGATATAAATCACTTCATATTTTTGGGGGAACACTTTACACTTTACTTTCGTCGACCGGGGGCTGGTGAGTATGAATAAACCGTCGTCTGAAGAACGAGCCTCTGCTACTGTTCTGCTGGAACTCTTGGCGTATCCATCTTATGTGACATTTTCGGTAAATCCCAAACATGAAGTATATGACGATAAGAACCACACAAAGCACGATGATGAACATTAATATGTTGCTGTTTGTCAAATGACTTTGCAACTGTCGAATGTGGGCGTCATTAGAGCCGCCTGCCGCGTTCTGGGCAATTATGACCTCTTCTTTTGATTGGTTTTTCCCCATTTTTCCGGCAGATAACTTGCTTTCTTTTCCGAAGCACGCGCGCTCACACCAAAGTATTTAATGTATATGTACATGGTGGAATATTGTAATGAACACAGCACTAGCGAAGCAATCACGCGCGCCTCTCCATATTCGGCACGCCGGTGTTAGATGCACTCGCGCAAGACGACACCCTCTGGCAGGGTCGCCATGTAAGGTTGGGAGTTCAGATGAAATGATACGACTGAATGCTGGATAAAGACTACGTTTATTTAGGATAAAACATGATTATATATTAGGTGAATGTTACTACATCTCACAGATTTTAAGTTACGTCACTTCGGGTGTTGGATGGGTGCTAAAACCCCAAATGGGGGAGAATACTCATTCCAGGTGAAGCCAACAGATGCATCGAGATGTGAAATGAGGTTTAGAGAGAATCGCTAGGCTAATCTGTTGTTTTGCATTGACTTTTGATCTCGTAATGTGCAGGCCGTAATAAAGAGAGTGATTGTAGGCGGCGTGGATCCACCAAAAATTCACTGTTAAAGTTCAGAAAAATAATAGCTGTATCATCAGTAAAAGTCCAAAAAGAATAAAAAAATAATCTTCTTTGGTAGCTGCTTATGAAACATGGTTAGGAACGCGGACTAAAGGTAACAATATATCCTAAAATATATTTTGTTCGATTTCCTGTTGTTTGATTTTGTGAGTATTTTGTTATGATGAAGATACGAAGAAGCACAATATTCTCGTACGATTACGATGTTTATTAGGACATATTGGAATGTAAGTTCAACATCTCATTAAAAAGTTCGCTCATGTTGACGTATCTCCGTAATTCCTCTTCGTACGAGTTTAACTTCTTATTAAAGAAGACCTTTAAATTCGTAAATATATTATTTCCCATTATTACTATTTCGTTTTCATTTGTTGACTGATATATTTCTTCCAAGTAAAAGCAAAGGTAATCATTTAGTTTTTTGCTAGCTTATCCCAGTCAGACTTGGTCTGGAGCATCCATTCTAATATTGAAAGAACTGTCAAACGTTCGCGACTCCTCTGGGGGTTAAATTAATTATCATGTTCGCTGAAGCAAGGAAGTTAGGAAGTCTCGCAAAGAAAGAAGGGAAAGAGAGAGAGAGTTTTTTTGTGACGGATTGAGCTGCGAAGTTGGCAGTGGATGTTTGTAGAGCTTTGGTTTTTTAATCTGAATATTCAGTTTGCCTTGAACGTATTTTTGTTCCAAGATATATTTACAGTGCTGTTGTAAAAATTATGTATCTTTTAATTTAAAAGGCACTTCTGGTAGAATTTGAACCCATGTTTTTTGACCCTAACTGAGCGGTTCTTTTCTGACCCTAATCTTTATTCTTGTGTAATTCAGATGTAATCCAAAGCGTTATCCAAAAAATGATTTTAATCAAATACCTACAACACTCAAAACTATTCTATTGATATATTTTCTCTGTTATTTAGCATTTAAAGTTTTTTCTTTTTTTAAAGATAGAAATACCAGAAGAAGTCGGTCAGCTAAGGCATCTTTAAAATCTTAAACGGTTTTGAACCGATTTTGAGAACAGGGCCGGTCAGTTTCACCGCGCGTTTCAACGCACACGAAGGGCAAAAAGTCCGTGCCGCTGGTGCCTGCCGAGCACTAAATGTTTTGTGTTCGCGGTGAGGGGCAGTCGCGGGCATCAGCGGGCAGTTAATGTCAATGTTACACGATAAGCAGTTACGGACACGTGTAATACCAGAGATATAAAAGACGGTAATAAAGCCCCAATGCTTCATAATACGTGATCAAGAGGCCTTAAATGGCTTTCATAAAGTGTCAAGCTATTGCTATTCAAGTGCACTCTACAAAACGATGAGCACTGACTAATTATTTAATTCAATGTTGTTCCAGTTTTAAAGACACAATTATTGAACTTCAGATAAACAACTAAACAACAACTGACAAAAGCCAGTAACTTCTGTATTATAAAAGGGTATTGCCACGAGAAGTTTCTCTTTCCAGTAATCTATGTACGTTCAAACTTCTCGTACGCCCTTCTCGTAAGAAAACAGCCTGAGGCGCAGCTCTTCGTATTCAAAACAGACGCTGGAGTTGTGTTAGTGACGAAACCCCGAAAAAGTTACTAAGATAAATTGTACGTCACCCCGGGCAACTCATTAACAGCTGTTTGCATATTTCTAGAGTTCGGTTGAAGGATGGTTGACCTCTTTTCGTCATTTGTTGAAATCAAAAGGCAAGCTCTTTGGTTTTGTGAAGTTTTTTTTTTGCTAAGACAGAAATTGTCCTTTGACGAGAACTTCATTTTGAACAAAAGCAGATGGAGTGGTCTTTTGAATCCTATAACCTAAGACTTCTGAAGCTTTTGTGCTCGTGTTTCGTGATGTTTTTACAGACTACTTTATATGGGGTTCAAATAAGACTCGATGCAAAATTGCAAAAAAAGATTGCAGAATGAAAACTCATAATTACGTACCTACTAAGATTCTTGAAGGTAAAAAATATGGCACTTTTCTGGTACGTGGTACTTTTTAACAAATCATTTGTCATTTTTTTAACTTGCACAGAGTCTCAGTTCGCAGGATCTTAAATGTTTAACTGGTTCGTTGAAATTTAATGTTTCCTTTACATTCGTTTCACAATTCATAGGTATTAGAGAAATTCTCAGTTACCGTAAACTCTTCAACGGTTTTAGGGTTTCTGAAAAATCTCTTAATGGTTTCTGAAGAGATCTGAATTTAATGCTAGTTAGTGCAGCAGCCACAAGCACAGAAGAGGCTCACAGTTATTTAAAAATACGTTTTAAAATACAATAAACGTGCACAAAATTCCGGTGACACTTTAGAACGCATACCATTTATTGCCATAATTTCATTTGCCATACATCAATTGGCATAATCATCGAAAAGCATAATTTTTAATGGCATAAATTTTAAATCGCATAATCATTTTAATGCATAATAGCAATAAGGCATAACATCAAAAGGCATAATCATCACTATGCATACTTTCGTTGACCATAACTTCAATAAGCATACTTTAAAACGCATAATGTCAGTACGCATAACTATTAAAAGACATAATGTCACTATGCATAACTATTAATATTCATAATTTTGTTTGACATAATATTAAAAAGCCTAAATTCACATAAGAGCATTTTTTCTACTTCAGGGCAAATCCGACTCAGCCAACCCCGACACCACGTGGTACTTGTTTTGCCCTACCCCAAGAGTGTAATTTAAACCCGCGTAGGCATGGAGGGGCGAGGCGGCCCGCGGGCTGAGGAGCAGGTGGCTATGAGCGAAGCGCCGCGGCTGAGGCTGGCCAAAAAGCCGAAGCTGGGGTGCTGAGCGAAAGCCATCTGTGACGATTAGCACGCGTGGGACCGCCGGAGCCCTGCAATGCCGGAGCCGTGACAGAATTCTTTTGCTGTCTACATTTCACTATGAGCAAAATAATTAATATATATCACTATGAGCAAATGATATATAATTTTTTTGTTAATAAACTAAATGAAGGCGGTTTTCGGACAAGTGCTCTTTGGATTTTTTACATTTACATTACATGCTGCTTGCGTTTAACATGTAATATTTGTAAGCTGCATAATAAATGTATGCTTTTTGAAATTATGGTAAATGAGTGTTATGCCTTTTGAAAATATGGATTTTGACACTTATGCTTATCAAAAGTATGCCTTTTGAGGATTATGTCTTTCGAATATTATGGCAAATAAAAATTATGCCTTTTGATACTTATGGTTAGTGAAATTATGCCTTTTGATGAGTATGCCTTACGAATTTCGGCCATGTTATGGTATGCGTTATGAAGTTATGCTTTTAGGAATTATGGCAAGTGATGATTATGGCTATCAACATTATGCATTGTGATTTTATGACCAAAAATGTTATGCGTTTCATTAGGTAACCCAAAATTCCATAATCAGGTTTGTTTGTCTTCGTAACTCGGTAATATTAAAGAATAAATCAATTCAAAAATATCAACGTCTTTGTATTTAAAACAAAGTCGGATTTGTTAGATGTCTTTTATCTCGAGAACTTCTGTAACGATTTGAAAGTTCACCACTAGCCTTGCTGCATTATTCTGCTGTGGTAACTAGACACCGTAGGCAAACTTCAATATATTTTTGTAAATACAAGCATAATATACATAGAAAGATAATTATTTGGGGAATTCGAAATATTGGACATTGAACAAGCAAAAGCAGGCCTGTCTTTGACAACATTGCTGAGGCGAAACCGAGCAACGCTTGACTAACTGCCAAAGAGGTCCTGCCGACCCAATCCTCTTCTTACGCTCGAGCTGTTGGTCTATCAACCCAACGTCTTGAACTTATGCTTGAGCTGTTGGCCTTAATTCATGATCGTCTCTTGTTACACATGAGGCACATAGCGTTCGTATAATGCTAAGACCGGCAAATTCGACAGATGTGGCTATCTTAGCAAGAATTCCATTTTTCTTTCTTGAAGATCTTTGTGATCTAGGTCCGTGGCATTTTTCTCATCTGCTACCCTATTGTTACGCCATTGTATCTATACTCGTAGTTGACTGCACTATGAGGAGTGCAACATCTATAATTGGAGCAACACCGGGGTAGGTATTTTGTAAGTAAGTATAGGTGAATTGGGACGTGAAACTTCGCGCGTCATAATAGCCGATCTTGAGGTAGCTAAGTTTGCCTTGCTTCTCTTTGTGAAAGTCTGTAGAAAGCAGATCCTTAAGTTTCCACCATACTACCACTCTACTCTAAATTGTGACCTAACTCAGACAGTGCGTATTTATTGAGACCTATTCCTATCCAATACCAAAAACTAAAGGTCTTTATTGAGACGGGGGTTATGCTCCAGTCACTTAAAGTAACTGCCCAGTCTAAACCGCTCTTATTCATTGTGTTATTCAGGTAGTGCCTTATAGTTGTGTAATGTAATAACCAATGATATTACAATAAAAAAGACGTAGATAGGTTATATCAGTACATTTGACCGTAATTTGACCGTATGTAAAAGATAGCATGATTATTTACTAAAGCGTTAACGAGACAGATACATGTTGCGCAGTGTTGTCTCAAACTGTCAATGCCTTGCTCAGGTGGTCGAAGACCAGATTTCGGGTGCCACTTTTTTAGCACAAGTAACCTATCTACGTCTTTTTATTATAGTATCATTATTAATAACAGTAAGTGCTGTCAGTCGACGTGTGGCATGCGAGATAGGGGATTGTGTACCTCCAAATGTAGAAGCGACTACTTGAAATTTTATAATAAAGTCAAAGTAGGTCAGGCCTGTATTGCACTTGGGAGCACTCGGCTCCAAGGGGTTACGACTATTTAATAAAAAATTAGAGGTTCAGTGTACGATAATATTATGCTTATCTTTTCTGAGCCTATGTTCATAAAATTATGTATCGTTTTTAAGATTTTTATAGGCAGCTCCAATCAGCTGCTGAAATAAAAAAAATAAGAATGTCTCGATTTTTCATATTCAAGAATACTGTTTTTAATTTTTCATGATAATTTAAGAGCTTTTCTTGCACAGTAAAAAACCTGGTAAATTTGGTTTTTTCATTAAATTTATTCTCAAGCCCTAAATTTCAAACCGTGCGTGTAATGAAAATATAACTCGTTCGATGTCAATTTTCAACTTGGAACGAAACGTGCTCCTTAGGGAGCAGACCTGTTAGAGTGACGTCACTGTACACAGTGGTGGCCTAATTACTAGCGCTACGTAAAAATCGATGGCCACGAACATAAATTAATGATTGCTGTAAGACAAATGGTTTGTCTTTTTCCTCGTTTGAAAGGTTTGTAAAAAGTTTCGCTTTTAAAGTGAAGAACGGGAAATCTTCCATTAAGGCCTGTTGAGCTGTCTTTTATTTCAGCAAAATGGACACACTTTGAAAACGCGTGACGGAGTTCTTTGTGACGAATGTCGGAAATACAGCCGTTAGTAGTTAGATATATTCTACTATATTCTATATTCTTTTAGATTAGTAAGTGACTTCGATTAGTCAGATGGGTTTACAAAAAAAAAAGAAAAACCACGTTTATTCTGATATATCTTTTCAAATGTTCAATTCTAATTAAAATAATAGAAGAAAACTATACACTGAATGACCAATTATAGATACTATATATCCAGTATCCTGTATACAGGATGGCCCATTTACTGCGATCCAAAAATTTTGGTAAACAATTACTGCTTGTCCCTACATTGGTCTCTGTAATTTAATACAACTGTAATGTTTTGTGCAATAAATAATATCTATCTATTTAACCATCTATTTGCGTTTGAAAATACTAGACAAAGGAACGTAAATGATGTTTCTAGACACCATTACAATTGCTCAACGAAAAAAACATCAAAGCTGACTGAAATCAGAAGCTTTCATTCCTAAAAGAGAAAAAGGCCGAAGAATCATGAAGGTTTCGCTAATAACTGTACGGAATTCTCTCTCAATTCCAAGTTGGACTTGTCGGTTCGTTTTTGCATATTTAATCAACGCAGAGAAGAGGTTAAATAAACAAATGGTGGGCGCCTCTGATTGGTGGGACTGCCTTGATGTGCTTACGTGGTAGCGGTCGCTTTAACGAGGTCAACACACGATGAAGTGATATGACAGTTTTTGCTAACCTACAGCTTAATTTGGAATATTATATCACTGCTCTCTCACTTAGTATTACGAAACTCAGCTCATAGTTAAGCAGCCAAAAGCCTTGTTGCCATCTTTTTACATATCAGTTCTTGTTTTGAATTTATTGATTCATGTGAACATGTATTTCTTAAAAATGCTAGTGTGCAATAAAGTGTTATCATCTTATCCAATCTTATTAGAAAGTAACAAATAACTGCAGCGGTAAAAACAAAATACTGTTTACCATTTGAAAGATAGCTTATGGGTATAGCAGGAAATATGTAGTAAAGCAGATAGGCTAGTGAATCAAACTGGCTGGTTACAAAATATCATAAAGCTGACGAGCCCAGCAGTGGGATGTGTGTTTAAACATTGAGGTACAAGATGTTGTTTGTTCTTACTTTTGCTTGACGTATAATATTGAAGATACCTGTAACATACGTTGAAGAAAAGCTAGGCTAGGCTGATAAAAATCATCTGAGACTCTTAAACATTTTCACCGTTTTCATCTTTATCTGGGGTTATATAATTGAAGTTAATAGTAGTTTTAGTAGCCTTTTTTCGTTTCATAAAATCACTAGCGGCCGCCCGCGACTTCGTCCGCGTTGACTAAAATAAAAAAAAATAAACGTCGTATTTTTAATAAATAAAATTGTAGTCTATGTGCTATTCAGATGTATAAATAAGTAACATCATTGTAAAGTTTCATTTAAATCCATTCAGTAGTTTTTACGTGAAAGTGCAACACGGCTCATCCACACATACAAATTTTCGCATTTATAATATTAGTAGGATTACACAACTTCACCTTTAAAATATTATTTTACTAGACGCTCTCATCTTCGCTCGCAAATTCGGTCTGTCACCGAAAATCTGTATAAGAGTGTCATAATTCACCTCTTTCAAGATTTATTTTCCCTACAAAAGGGAATCCTTCCTTTCCTTTTGTTGTCCTTTTTTGCTTAGAGCCCATGCTCTTCCAAGTTCAAATTATCTGGACGTAACACCTATTTGTGTTCATTAAAACCATTTGCGACAACTCCCGACGATAACGACGGCAAGTAGGTATGTGTGCCTCTGACTACTCCGTTAGGGATATAGATAGTCATGAGCATGCGTATTAAGCAGAAAATGAAAATCTTTACCATAAAAATCACCCTTTACTCCCGTTGAGTAACACCCCAATGTGTAACACTGTGACACATTGGGAAAAAAATTACCGATGAGTCACACTGTTACACTTTGCCACTTTTTTTTGCCCGTTGAGTGCCAGTGTTAATTTAACAGACTTAATACAAATATTAACCCTAAAATACGAGTATTTCTTGAACCAACTGAACGTAAAGATACGTTAAGTAAAATAAATCACGAAACACATAATTTTTTATTTTTTTTAAAGATTAAGACCTTCCTGTTATTATCTAATTCTTATTTGCTATTATTATTGATGTAATTCTCAATATATGTATAAATTTGTTAACCAGAAATGGTAGATGTGCTGTACCTAATGTAATACCCTGTCATCTTTGTCACTCACATTTGAACAAATAAATGATTATGATTATAAGATTATTGTGATATTTTTAAATTATTGACCAACAGAAATATTCAATTATGATTTAAGAAAACAGTATAGTTTGTTATACTAGGATTTTTAATTGTAGTCAGTGAAATGACATTTTCAGTGTGGCAGGTTTTCAGTCCCAAATGAATAGTGATGTGGTAAATCGAGTTTTCACAATTAAAAGTTAGTCGACATTACAGCCTGGCAAAAAAAGTCGTAGTGAATGACCACGTCTCACTCTCATATGTGATTACTGGCAACATACACTGGTCAGACTTTCGTCTTGAGACATAGAGGTAAACTGTATTTAGTAAATAGTTTTTCAGTTTCAAAATGTATTTATTTTCAGTATGCAGCAGCAGCAGCAGCAGCAATTTTTCTTATTTATAGGTATGAATTTCGTATATTAACAGGTCATACAACTGGAAAAGTTTGGAGGATACAACAATATAATCTTCCAAACAAGCGTTTTCTAAAGGTTTGACTACAGGCCTAAAGGGCCCAACCGCCAAAGGACGACCCCTCATAATTTCACACATAGGTAGTGATGAAGGGTTCGTAGATTCCGGTTTACTTATTTTTGAATCGAAGAAAACTAGTACGGACTATCATGAAGAGATGAATCCAGAGTATTTTGAGATATGGCTTAAAAGCATTTTGCCGAAACTGCAGCCAAATGCGGTGCTGGTATTAGATAACGCACCGTACCATTCAAGAAAAGTCGAGCGTTTCTGATATTGTTCAGTAGATGAAAACATATTCAATATCAACCTACAATGATAAAGCCACAATTAATCAAAATAGTGAAATTACAAAAATCTAATTACCAACGCCATATGTAACAGCATATGTTTGGCCGCTGAATACGGTGTCACAATCCTGCGTCCGCCCCCTTATCACCCAATAGAGTTAGTTTGGGCTCAAGTAAAGGGGTACGTAGCCAGGAACAATAAAACTTTTAAAATAAAAGACGCAAAAAATATATTTGAAGAAGGCCTGAAGAAAGTGACGCCTGATAATTGGAGACAGTGCATCAACCATGCCATAAAAGTCGAAGACAAAATGTATTGTGTCAACTCGACCACATTATAGACGAATATTCGGATGCCTTCGTTATAAATGTAACTGATTCCGATTCTGAATATACCGATTCAGAATCGGAGTCGGAATCAATAGCAACCGTAACGAATGAAAACGTATAAAATTACTTGTATTTTCCTGACTTTCAAGTGTTAATTCCCCTGAACCTCTTTGAACATTTTTTTTCCCAGCTATGGTTATAATTTTTTAATGAGAAGTTTTAATATGGAGATAGGGTCCATATTTCTTTAATCGTATTATTTTATTCGTTATGTACCTATTAAATATTTACAATTTAAAAAGGCTTTGATACCTAATAAAATAAAGCATGACTAAATGTCTTAAGTCTAGTGATTGCCGAACGTCACTATTGTAGCGGGTCACCTCTTTTGTATCAGCCACAGTTGAAGTTGTCATTTTGCTGACTGGAATTATTAATCGTACTATACCTACAAGTTGTTAGTTTTAAACCTGTTCACACCAAGCATTTGTTGGGCGATCTCGCAGCGTACTCGACGCGATCTCGCAGCGATAGTTCCGCGAGAACGCCACGAGAAATCGCCGTCAAATGCTGGGTGTGAACAGGTTTAAAAAAATGTTGGTACACTTAACAACACATTATTATAATTATTGATTTCGACGGTCTTATTTAATATTTATTTTTAATACATAATCATGATTCAATGAATACCTACTTGTAGGTAACTAACTATACTGTTTTCTTAAATCATAATTGAATATTTCTGTTGGTCAATAATTTAAAAATATCACAATAATCATAATCTTTAAAAAAATAAAACATTATGTGATTCGTGATTTATTTTACTTAACGTATCTTTACGTTCAGTTGTTTCAAGAAATACTCGTATTTTAGGGTTAATATTTGTATTAAGTCTGTTAAATTAATACTGGCACTCAACGGGCAAAAAAAAGTGGCAATGTGTAACAGTGTGACTCATCGGTAATTTTTTTCCCAATGTGTCACAGTGTTACACATTGGGGTGTTACTCAACGGGAGTAAAGGAAAATCACTACATAGTATATTTTGTATGCTTACATCTTTGAAACTACGCAACGGATTTTGATGCGGTTTTTTTTAATAGATAGAGTGATTCAAGAGAAAGGTTTATATGGATAATAACATCCTATTGCACCCGTGCGAAGCGGGGGCGGGTCGCTAGTAGTAGATAAAATAGCAGTTGAAATAGCAGTAGAGTATGCTGAACTAATTGGAATAGCCACAACGTGTTCTCGTTCCACTATTTACTCAGCGTGGAACTGTGGGAGGACTGAGGGATTCCTTGCAGCGCTGCACAACGAAAAATTACATTTAGACATTTGTGTACAACGTTTATTTGGGCATAATTATTATATACAAGCGGCCGCCCGCCACTTCGTCCGCGTGGACAAAGGATAAAGAAATATAATAATAAATCTTTAAAAATTGTAGCCTATGTGTGCTATTCGGATGCATAAGCTATATTATTGTAAAGTTTCATCAAAACTCATCCAGTAGTTTTTATACATCCACACATACAAACTTTCGCATTTATACTCGTTATATTAGTAGGATTTTGCAATATTAAATACATACTACAACATAAATAATAGAGTAAAGAACAGTTTTTTTGAGAAAGGTGTTGAAAAATTGATACTTCATCAATATGGCAAATAAAAAACAAACACGTACTTACTTAAATTCGTCACACAAATGTTCATGTCACTGTACCTTTGAGTATAAGTGCCTACTCAAGTAGTTCTAGAACAATAACTTTGAAGTCTGATAAATAAATTAACTATTGACCTGCGGAACCCCAGTTCTAAACTGCTACAACTATTCCGCCAACACGATTATTCGCCTCTAGAACAAAAGTGCTTATTATACAAACTATAAACTAGCGTTTCGTAGCGTTAGTTGCTCATTCGTATCTAGCCAGTTTTAGGTTTCTTGGATAAGCCTTAAAAGCTTGATATAATTATTATGTTGTCGCGAACATTACATTACATTACAGTAGAGCTAGAATAGTAGTTTTCGATACAAGTGCGGAAAGTATGTCATTTTGCACGAGTCTCGAGGCATCTTGGCCCGAGCCGGCAGGCGAGGGTCAAGACTCGAGACGAGTGAAAATGACACTTCCGCTCGTGTATCGAACAACGTTTTTTAATACATTTGCGAAAAAAATAATATCAAACCAATGCGAATCATTAACACAATTAAATCAAGGGTAAAAAGGGCGGGAATGAAAAAGCTTTTTTTTTTCAAGGCACCGGTTGTTTGCATTCAGCCTAGTAAAAATAAACTATTTTGAAAAAATATGTTAAATACTTGTGTACGAAAAATGTAAAATAAACAACATTAAAAACGATCAATAACCAAAGTATATCGTGACAGTCGTGACTAATCGTAAATAAAGAAAGCGGGAATGAAATCGGTATCGGTTGTATTCAGCCTAGTAAAAATATAAGAAGTAATTTAATTGCATTTAAACATGGAAATGCAATAAATACCTATTATTTTATTTCAAGTATTTTTAAGTGAAACTCATTCATACTTACAAATATCCGGCCATTCTTAATACACAAACAGCCAACTTTAAGTAAACTGATTCAGAAATTTAATTGTTAATAGTTACTAAATAACCCTTTATTTTGTCAATTATGCAATTGAAATATTTTTAATAATATTATATTCCCAGTTTTAATGCCAAATAACGCATCAAAATACAAAATAAAGTGATTGAACAGACAACCTCTTTGGTAAGATGTATGGATTTTATTAACATTATCAAAAAAAAAATTGGAAATGAAAAAGCACTAGTGCGGAAAAACCAACTTTCCGCACGCTAAACAGCTGCGAAAAGTACCACTTTTTGAGCAACTGTATTAAAAAATGTTTTTCCGCGTTTTGTGAAAAGTTAAATTTTTCCTTTTTTTTAAGCCATCTGGGTAACCAAAACAGATTTTTGCGTAAATTTCAATATTTGAGCCAAATTATCTTTGTGTGAATCACCTAATTTGTGATTGATGCCTAAATTGGGCACTTTTAGCAAAAACCACAAAATGGTTTGTAAGATTAAAGAATTTAGAAACATTGTTTTTTATGTGTAAGACGGTTCTCAAGTGCTGAAGAGTTTATTTGGTGTATGCCTTACTCCAAACAAACTTTCCAGCGAAAAACGAACCCTAAACTGCTACCAACTATTCCGCGAACTAATTTATTCACCTCTAGAACAAAAGTGGCCAATTTATTAAATTGCTAATACACACCACTAATTTACCTTCCGCTTGATTAAATTTAATTACCAGCCTTAAGGGTTTATATTGATAATAGACAGTCATTACGGCCACTAATGGAAAAGGGGTTTGAATCTGATATTAAATTCTGAAAGAGTACTTAAGAGATTACAGGATCATGACGTGAAAATGTTAAGATTTTATTTATTATCATAACATTTTTATGTTATTTTGTTACTTGAAATGTATCTAAAGCTAAAGTAATGAAACATCAATGATATGCTTGAATTTCAAAGTTGCATTATAGTACAGATCTCGTCACGTTAAATATCGAGTCATTTACAGGTTACCTATTTCAGTTTTATATCTCGCCCTTGCCAAATGTTAATTCTTTGTGATAGACCAAGTGGGGATAGCCGCAAAATTCATCATGCCGATCTGTTTCCATTCCAAAGTTTCTAGTAAAGTGGGTACCAATCATGTTCACAAATCCACAATTATTTACGAGTTTACTCGTGGGCGGAAAAAGCCCTACACTGCCGCCCAGCTCAGACAGCTGTTTTTTACGTGACCGGGGCTCTATATAAATACCTACAGCGAATTCACTTTTTTGTTCATTAAACAGCACAGTCATATTCAATGGCTAAGATAAGATAAGAATACTTACTTATTTTAACTATTAAGAGGTAAGCTAATTTAGTGACTGTAACTATATCCCAAACGAGATAGAGAGGCACACTAATTGTGGACTTCACGATGAACAGCCCATTCGGAAGCCCTCATTTCGCTAAGAAATTTTTGAACCTACCTGTTAAATGGCGAGCTATATAGCGTCGTTTTTCGGGTCACTTGGGTGTTTATTGGTGTTTTCCATCACCGGAGAGTTGTGGGGTCAATCCCCACAACTAGGATACAGACGTGACTATGTGAAACTTGATTGATTGACTAGGTACTTGACCTTGTAGTTCAGGTCGATGACCTATCCAAGGTCAAATGCCGTCGAACAGTTGGCAACCTTAATTGGTCGCCACGTTTGTTTACATATATCCTACACCGTGTCTCATTAATATTTTATTAAACTAGAATAAACACTGCCGTTGTTTACGTTGGTTTAAGTGATGTTTAATTTTTAATAAAGTCCAAGTTGCACAGACTAATTAATTTTCTATCAGTCAGGCCACGATAAACATTGCTTGATGAGAAACGATTGAGCAACTTTTCTATTTACGGAAAACCAGCGCCTGAGCCTTTCAGGTCCAGGCATTAGCTGAGTGTGGTCCATTTGATTTTGGACATCGCGACACTGCTGTCTGGAGGAAAAATTGTTTTGTTTTTTGTTGATTTGTTTGTTAGTGTTTAATTTTTGTGTAACAATTTAGTTTTGTTTGTTTTTATCTTTTTTTGTGATGTAGTTGCGATGTCCAGATGAAATAAACGTTTTTTCTTTCTTTCTTTCTTTCTTTTCTTTCTTTCTTTCTATTTACTATATTTGTGCCAAACGGGCCAGTCAGAGGCATCATGGTAAACATTCAGTAGCTAACATTCGCCGAGCAAATTGAAAATCCGTTTTCCTGGTTGCTTGAGTTCTTATCGGTGTTTCCATCACCGGAGGGTAAACCGCAAGTTAATTCCTAACCAAAAAGTAAGTGTTCAGGCCATATTTGAGTTCGGGACTTTGCGGGTTTGAAGCCAAAGTGCTGAACCACTGGGCTAAGAGTTAATCTACTTATCTTCTCGTCTTTTTATGTAAATACATAAAATCAGTTTACGGAAAACGTAATCAGTAATTTTGGTTTTTACTGAGTTGCGTATATTCTGGTATTTATATTATTATATTGCCGTAAGCTCTAAACTTGAATATGATTCAAACCAATTCAGATCGGAATACTAATGAGATATTAAAAAAAGAGGATGAAATCATGTTAAAGAAGTATTTTTATTACAAAGTTTGTTGTTTAGTAGTAGTTTGCATAAAGCTGTATTTTATATCTGATACCTGGGTTGTTGCCTCATAAAAAGTTGTTTTTTTTTCCTGCTATTTTTAGACTGGATTTGGTTTTATTAGTAAATATTTACCAGGGGAAACTCTGTGTCAGACTGATATCTAGGCAACAGGCTTTCTACATTTAAACTTATAGCTAATCTATGCTCCGCTCCTATGTCATGTTCCGCTGGCCACCTAAAAACTAACTAAAATCTTGGTTAAGGATTGGCGATTTAATTAGATACCAGCAATAGGCTAGATGACTGTATTTTTTTTTGTTTATTATCGAAAGACTTTTCATTTATGTAAACAATACTAAAATAATCACTTCATTAGGATCAATACTACCAGAGATATCCCAATTTAAAATGCACAGTTTTGGACTTGCCCGAAAACGCTTCATACAAACGTGACAGGGAACGTGACGTCACGTCCACTGTTTTTGTAAGGAGCGCGTAAAAAATTTGTTCGGCAACTATGTATATTAAATATTGCGTTTATGAAAATGGTCTCCTGACATAATTGCTTCATAATAGTATGGGTTACAAAATAGTGATAGTGTTTTACAAAAATTTAACACTTCTGAAATGGACTTGCCCACCCAAGTTTGCAGGCCTATTGTGGAATAACATTTGCAATCAATTATTATTTTGAGGGAACATAAAAAAAACATGTAAAATGACTCATAGTCATCCCTACCCTATTCTATACCTCAAATTCACAAACGTCGTTAGACACATTAAGCACATTGACAAGAGCTGTTATTCATTTCTATTTTTAATAACACAAAAGAATAATAAACAGGTAGCTGTATAGCTAAAAAAGCACCAATCCACACAAAAACCGACCACTTTCTAGAGAACTACGAATAATTATGGTGGTCATTCTAAAAATGAGAGATGTTATCGAACAAATGAGCACAGGCAACAACGCGAAATAGATTAATGTCTGTGGTTTGATCTAAATTGCTATTTTCGTGTTCTTCTATGTTACGAGTTCAATTTCAATATTATTCTCTAGCACACAAACATTGAAAAAAATACTAAGTTGGCTTCAGTAATTTCGTATACCATTATGATAAGAAATTTGAACGTTTTTGGCATTTGATCTTTGTTTGAGCAGTCGGACTGCTTACGCACTGTAGCATATTTTTAAACATATTTTTAAAGCATGAGTTAAGCCTTTGCTGTTCTAGGTGTGCACTGTGGTCTTCCGGCCGTCGAAGTCCGTGTTCAGTGCGGGTGTCGCACTGCGCTGCACGCGCTGTTATATGTCAATGTGTCTAGAATAAAATAACCGTCCCGATGCAGATTTTGTCACTCACTGCCTTCACACAGGCGGTTTGCCACCAAACGGTCAGTTTGAAAAGGCCCGAACACGAACTTTTTTGCATATAAGCGATGGTTTGTTTTTTTTTTTTTTTTTACAGTTCAGCCCATGCCTCACTGTGGCACCGAATCTTTATGGTCCTATCTTTAACTGTTTATATTTGGTTGACGGTTAGGCGCTTTGCAGACGACGCGACGGGGCGGGGCGGTATTTGGTCCGCAAAGTAATAAATACCGCGTTTGCCCGCGACTGCCCCTCACAGCGAACACAAAGCATTTAAGTACCCGCCGGGCCGCCGCACAATTTACAAACGCAGTACGTAACACTTACTGCGTTTATAGTCTTTTAAATATTTGAGATGCTGACATCACGCTCTATAAGAATCAATGACCCGTTTTCTTCTGTCTTGCACAGGAGGCGAGATACTAATTCTCATAAACGCAGTAAAGAACAGATTTCATTTTATTCACAAAGCATAATCGCACCTCTTTACCTGTTTTTTTACCTGGCAGTGTTCTTTTAAGAAAGCCATAGTATGCTCTAGACATTATTGTGTTATATTTTTGCGGTGCTTTTTCTTTTGGGTCAGACTTTGTGTGGGAGTTGAGAGGTGTCCGATTTATGTATTGGAAATTTGATTTAATTGACTCTGAAGTGCTAATTTACTGTGTTCGGAAGGCGAGTAACGAGGGTTAGAGGAGAATGTCTTGGTAAACATGTGTGCTGAAATGATCATAAGAACGATGATGATGATTCGAACCAATCAAACAACTTTCCTCATTACGCAACAAAACGAACTAATAAATAAAACAGCCCTAATAACCGAAAAAGGTAAGTACTTTCAAATTTGTAGTATGATTAGTAAAATAGGCCTTTTCTTATTAAATTCCATTACAACTAACATGATTGCTTGTAACCTCTAATCACCAACTTGACATGCCTTTGACTATCGATCAACATTTAATTAACCGTTCAGGACCTAGAGGTTAGTGACTTGCAATTTTTTCGGTCCAAATATGTGGCTACAAAAATACCCCATCATTTGATTGGCTTGACCTCTCATATAGCTCACCTGAGGAGAGTCAACACGGATGTGTTTTTTGCGAATACCTCATACATACATCACCGAGATTAGCCGAAAATTAAGTTCCGCGTGTATATTCATCACATTATAAGTGGGGCTCTGACTAGTGATTAAGGTGACTGTATATTATTAATAGCCTAACCTTTAACCAAATTAGTTTTTTTGGCCAGGTCAGCAGTACAAACGCAAGCAATGAAAAATAAAATTCAAGCACTCGTTTACCTGTAGTAAGCAAAACTTTTGGAAACCCAGTCTAACGAACCCTAATATTTACTTACCTGAAATAGGTACCTTTATCTACCATCAATTATAAAAGTGCCATTCAATCAGCGCTCATGTTCTTACAGTAGGCTTAACAACTCTATAGTCCCTTAACATTAAGAATGCAGTAATTTCGTACTTGTCCTTCGACCTAGCACGCCCCCTTACTAATCAAATCGTTCCTAATTAGTAAGCAGAGTCCACAATGACCAGCTGAACCCATATTTTCAAACGCCAAGGTTGTGGATCTGAGTTTTTTTGTGTGCCACAGAATTAAATTTTAAAATCACTGCATTCTTAACGCGAACGAGCTATAATACCTATATTATACTTTTCATACAATAAAAGTATGTAAGTACGCTCATAAGATTTGTTGTTTGCTATTGTGTCAAAAAGTAGAGATTTTATTTACTGCCAAACACCACCGCAACCGCTGTCTTTTTTATGTCATAACGATAGGCACAGTAGAAGCCGTCTACACTTTATTTCTCTACCTGAAGATTGCCTAAGAGAGATTGCTTTCAGCGATAAGGCCGCCTAAATTGTATCTGCATCTTTAAGAGTTTTTGTTAGCTTATCTTAACCACGTTGACGTTGTAGCTTAATATCTACTTTGTAGGCACTTTGTAGCACTTTTGGCTGACCCCAACGTTATCGAACCTTTTAC
The DNA here is from genome assembly GCA_950022985.1 of Udea ferrugalis. Taxonomy (NCBI): domain Eukaryota; kingdom Metazoa; phylum Arthropoda; class Insecta; order Lepidoptera; family Crambidae; genus Udea; species Udea ferrugalis. The sequence goes on from OX465533.1 coordinate 9,544,816, forward strand.
AATGATTTCTTATCTTTTAGAATTAACATTTCAAATGGTTATCTACTTGATCAAGAGAATTGTGTTGTTCAAGTGTTTGCTTTGCGTGTTGTTTACCACGGGAGCTGACCGGATATGCGTTTAGCTGTGTAGTAAACAAACATCCAGATAACCGTATTTGAATATTCGAAAATCTGAAAGGTTTTGTCAAATACAGTTCTACGTAGTTCTGCTGAATAACCTTCCTGAAACTGGTTTGTATATTTTTATATGAGATAGATTTTTACCAATAGTGAATGGTAACATTTTTAAATAAACAAATACAGAGTATTGTTTATTTGTTTTTCTTTATAACCCCACGTTTTGTTTACTGTACAGCGTAGTTATTTCGCGGTTTGTTTTACAGCGAGTGAAGTTTGCGAGAATTTCAGAAAACAATGAATGTATACAATATCGTCGTATTTAGGGAATTGACTAGTCTATTGGAGTAATAGTTAGTAGTCCTGCGTGTAGCACTGAAGGTTATGGTTCTTTTCCTGTCCTGAACATACACTCATGTGACGAACTCTAGCCCATATCCGGTGTCTTGGTGTTATTATCATGAATTTTCCATATACTAATATTTAAGTATCCGCTGTCCTGAAAGATGATGCCTACCGTCTAATGCTATTGGACAGTTTTACAGTTCAATAAAAACAATATTCGACAACAAGTAACTATGTTCGACAGGTACACTATTCGAGGCGGAGATAATCCTACAATTTAAAAATTATGAAATAGGTAACAGCAAATGTCAAGTTATAAGTTAAGTAACAATTCCAACCTTGGTTTAAAATATTTACGTATATTTATGAAGTGTCAGCCTGTGGCAGCTATAATAAACGGCTCCATTTGGGGTTAGATCTTGACGTAGGCTATCCTAATGACCTAGTTAATTAGGATTTGACACGTCATGTTAGCTCGAATTGAACGGTCATTTGCAGGGTTTGTAAACGTCAGAGGAAGCTGCCCGCCTACCTCAAGTGGTTTTCTCTGTAGTTTATGTACAACATTGATAACAAACCTAAGCAACCCGGGTAACTGCGGTTAGGGTTTCCATCTGACCGGGTAAACCCCGTCGAGACCGGATTATATGACTTCAAACCGGACTTCTCACATTATGAAGCATGCTCGTCCTTTGAACGAATGATAATCTTCATAACGAGACTTTTAGAAAGCTTGTATTTAGTTCTGTTAACATGATTCGAATCTTACAAGCCTAAGGTCTGTTTTTTTTCAAAAAACGTTTTATTTCCTATTAGCAATTGGTTTTTGGTATCAAGTCTTGGCCCAGCTTGCTTGCTATGTGCTTTTAGATATTGAACTTGTGATGATGAATCTAACTTGAATAAGCCATTGTTAGGGAAACCAAATGGATGAATCATAAGACGTTACAGTAAAGCCACCCTTCCCTTTGCCAGCTTGCGTTTTTTCATACGTTATTCCTAAGTAAAAAAAAACAAAGAGATATTTCCGAATATCTATTAAAATCAAGAATACTTAACTTACCAAGGGTAAGTACCATGATTCTCAAACAACCAAACATTATTTTTATAATATGTTTTACACTTGTAAAACTTGTTTTACATTTATTGAAAACAGACATGGCAAAATAATGTTTGGTTGTTTGAGAATCATGGTACTTACCCTTGGTAAGTTAAGTATTCTTGGTGAAATTTAATGAAAATTTACGTGAACAGCACTGAATAGATTTTCATGACCCTCCATACACTAAAATAATATTTGAAAAGCTGACGTAAAGTTTGCGGTACCTGCTAAAGATTTACATACCATAAGCGTATGAAGTCCCTAGCATTACCTAGTCTACCCTAGTCCACACACATGTTACAGAAAATACAAGAATTTCCACTTCCTTCCTCACGGCCAATTATGTGTGTGGTGAATTGCAAGTTATCCCGTTGGAATATTAATGCTTCCGCAGACTAGCTCTTGCTTTGGTGCGAGTTCCACGTCACGGTAGTGTCAGAACAGGGCAGAACTGGGCCAGGCCAGGGGCCCATCGTAGAGGACTTTTTTTGATAAAATATATTTTTAGATATTGTTATATGGATAGGTGGGGGCGACCATTTGCGACACGCTGCTAGTAAGGGGTGAATGCGTCTAGCTGAGCATAGAGCGCGAAGTCGCATTGGGTGATCCTACATCCAGCACTGTTCAATCATCAATTATTTTGTTTATTTTATACAACTGAAAGCACAGGTTTTTTTGTTACCGCATAAAGAAGAATTAAGTTCGAGTCAAAAAGTGCCTTAAATATTTGCCACGCTAGACTTTTGGTGTGAATTGTGTGATCACGCTGAAGAGTTTGTATAAGTGGTGGCCGGGCCTTCCTCAAAAGGAAATCATCAACACATCTTGCATGGTATCGTACAAGAAATATATTGAATTATCATAAAGACATGTTTATTTGGGGCCCAGCAAAAATTGTAGTTAAACTTGTTCCGTCCCTGTGTGGATCTTTTTACCAATTCGGATCGTGACTCACAGTTTTGAATACGGTGTGATGCAAAAGGAACTCCGCATTTCATGTATCGCTCGTTTCTCAGAAATCGTATTTCCGTACTTAATATTACTCCTATTCGAAAGCAATTATACAGGGTGGCTCAGCGACAGTGGTCCAAAAATTTTTTTTAGGTAGAGTGCATCATAATAAGTCATTTAAAAAAAACATTAGTTCCGCGAAAATCAATACTTTAGAAGTTATGATTTTTTCAAGTTTGTTTTGAAATTTCTCAACTCCAATCACTTAATTCACTCTTGTTTGGAAACTATCGCACTGAATCACTTCAAATTTGGTATAGATGTACAACAGTAATGTAGAAATCATATGATGTACGAGTTTTAAATGTATTCTAAGACATATTGCTTTTTTTTTTAATTTTCGTCAATATTTTTTCCCCATTTCAAAAACTAATACAATTTTCAAAAAATCACTGCTGCAATGTTTGTGCACTTGATGATTTGTTTATGACCTTAAAAACTGACCATAAGTATGATAATAGTCTATGCAAAAAGTTGAAGTGATGCAACTAATGGAACACTTTCAAAATTAACATCATGTACGGTAAGTCGCTAAAACTCAGAATGGGTCATTTCTGCACTGACCCTAATTTAAAAAAAAAGTGGGCAAAAAAATTTTTTTCGGATTAAGGGCATCATAGCAACTCATTAAAAAAACATTAGATAGTCGAAAACCAATAGTTTAGAAGTTATTATTTTTTAAATTTTCGGCCTAAGTGGGTGAACTTCAGAGACATAAATCACTTGTGTTTGTAAACTGTCCGACTGACGAACTTCAAAATGAGTGAGAATAGAAGAGAGGGAAAAATAATTTATCTCATTTATTCATTACAATACAGTGAGTGATACAAAACGCGGACTTAATGTTGTTAAGGCATTATCTACCAGTCAACATAAAATGAAGCGAAGCCAATTAAAGTATGGGATTAATTATTAAGCCATCCCATTTTTGAACTTCCTAAGTCGGATAGTTTACAAACAAAAGTGATCTGTCTCTGAACTTTCACCACTTAAGCCCAAATTTTAAAAAATTATAACTTCTAAACTATTGGTTTTCGATTATTAATATTTTTTTTAAATGAGTTGCTATGATGCCCTCTATACGAAAAAAAATATTTTGGCTATTTTTTTTTTAAAACAGGGTCAGTGCAGAAATTACCCATTCTGAGTTTTATCGACTTACCGTACATGATGTTAATTTTGAAAGTGTTCCATTGGTTGCATCACTTCAAGTTTTTGCATAGACTATTATCATACTTATGGACAGTTTTTAAGATCATAAACAAACAATCAAGTGCACAAACATTGCAGCAGTAATTTTTTGAAAATTGTATCAGTTTTTGAAATGAGGAAAAATTATTGACGAAAATTAAAAAAAAAACAAATTGTCTTAGATTAAACACAAAACTCGCACATAATTTGGTTTCAAAATTACTATTGTACATCTATGCCAAATTTGAAATGATTCAGTGCCATAGTTTCCAAACGAGAGTGAATTAAGTGATTGGAGTTGAGAAATTTCAGTAGAAACTTGAAAAAATCATAACTTCTAAAGTATTGATTTTCGCGGAACTAATGTTTTTTTTAAATGACTTGTTATGATGCCCTCTACCTAAAAAAAATTTTTGGACCACTGTCGCTGGGCCACCCTGTAGAAAGGAAAAAGGCAGGAAAGCTATTTATCGAGCCACGATGGGACAGGGCTGGTAATTTTACTATTATTTATTTCAGAATTTTGTGTATAGGCTAAATGTCGGTGTGTTAACTATCTCTGGTATGATTCGCGCTAAACTGAGTGATAACAAAATTAAATCCTTTAACTAATATCAATACTAGTTAGTAATAAAAGTTTCGAAAAAGTCTGTTTAATTCGAGTATCAATGTAATTTAATAAGTCAGACCCCCTTTACCCTTTGTCGGGTCTTTAGTCGTTTCACACCACCTGTGATCAGGAACCGCAGTGATAATACACGGGGCGAATGGCCCAAGTTGTCATATGGAATGTGTATGTCGGTTTGAACCACTAAATATATGGGATGTAAATTGAAAATTCATTTTTTAACTGAATTCACCTATCCAAAAAGAAAACGATTCTATTCTTCACTTCGTATTGACCCATCATGAAATGTCCAATTCAAAAAGAGCTATTGGCACCGCGGTCCGAACACTCGTGGTGTAAAACGACTGAAGACACAGATTGTGGTGCGACCTACAATTTGGTGCCTAAGTAAGAAATATTCGAAAATCATTTTGAGCTGTATACTCGTGCTAATGATAAATTCGTTATCAATGGCTCGTGATCTATAGGTAGCGCTGACGTGAGATTCACAACAAAAAATCAATTAAGTCACAACATAAGTAATGACCGTTGATAATATTTTTACAAACCTTTACAAGCCTACTTGAGTGGTCGACCTTGACTATTTCATTTAACAAATTGGTGGTTTATCGGTAAGACCTTGAACTGTCCGTTAATTTACGCCTTTGACGATCCCAAGTCCCAAGATGATTGATAGATTAAAATTGTTTATTGCTTTTTTACAAAAACGTTCATTAAAATGTTTATCAGCAAATAAAATACAAATTAGTATGGCATAAACACAGGCGCAAATTATAAAAAAATGGTTGATTCTAATGATGTCACAGCCTTGACCTTCGGCATTGAGAAGAGTGGGTGCCCCTCTAAACCAGCAACGATCTGGCGACAGTCATATTTGACGACGACAAAGACGATAATTTTATAGATTATTTTTTTAATTCCCTACTTTGATTTAAGCCGTACGATTTCCAGCGAATCAGCAACCAGCGAAGAAGCCCTGGTTAATCTTATCAACAACATTCTATACTCTTTAAAACGATTTTACAAAACTTGGGATTAGAAAACAAATCATAACACATTTATTCATTTTTGCCACTCAAGAAAAATCAACCTTTGAACACTGTATGAAATAGCAGGTTCAGAGAACTTTTACCCTGAAAATCCCTTTAAAATTTTGACATATTCATCTATTTGAAAACCTTAACCTGTTAGTTAAAATTGCTAATAATAAATGAAATCAGGGTCCTTAGCCAGAGTAACATTTAGAAAACGATAGCGAAGTTAGAAAAGAACAAAATGTATGGGATTGACAAAAGCAGCGCTAAATCACGTGATCAATCCCATACATTTTGACATTTCTAACTTCGCTATCGTTTTCTGAATGTTACTTTGGCTAAGGCCCCAGATCTTTGAAAAAAAAAAAAGATAATACCAACGACATATAAGGTGCCTCACTTGTGACAGCAGATCAGTAATGATTTCCTTTGCAAAGCCGGACGGATGAGTGTATGTATCGTGGATTGTTCATGCCAAAAATATTCATACCTATGTGCTATTCGCGGATAGATTTCGTGCTATTCGTGATGCGTTGTTCAAAACTGTGCTCTAAGAGGAACACGTCAGTTTTCGAGCATATCTGTGCTTCGGAAGGCACGATAAGTAGTAGAACCAGGTTGACGTCGCTAGATGTCAGTCGTTAACTCCAGTTGAAGGCCCGGGAATTGAGCTGACCCATTCTTCGGAGGGGCATGTTAATAAGCCCTACGACTAGCCTTTCCTTTCCCTTTTCGTGTCTATCTGTTGAACCATCTGGTCATAGTAAGGTGGAAGAGAGAGTGCACTTGTGTATTGCACACTCTCACTTGTGTCACATGTCTGATGCATATTATACATTTCATCGAGAGTAGCCACTGTGGTCGATCAGGACCTTCAGGAGGCTTCATTCACATAGTATTTCTTCAGAAATACTACAGTAATTTACTACTGTAAAGTAAAACTCAGCTTCCCTTTCCTTCCCTTCCCTTAATCATTTCATACCTATTAATTGACGATCTCAATATTAATCCCTTATATAGGACATCAATGTAATGTATAATGCTATTTTAATAGTGAGAAATAAATAAATCTAATCTAATCTAATCTAATCTTTCAAATAATACAAATCTTAAGTTATAAAAAAGGGTCCTCAACATTTAATTCAAACTTGTGTAACCCAGCTCCAGGCTAACACAGATTGATTATACTTAGTTTTACTCTCTTGAGGACGTAAAAAGGAGGGAATTGCATTTCTTATAAGGATTTATTGATTGAAAAAACCGTTGAAGGGCTCTTGAGGTTTACCTGCCGAGGACGAAGAAAAGTTTCCTGACTTAAATTGCGGTTTGATTCAACTAGGTACGTCTATTTTTAGTATCTGCCAATCTTGTAGATAAATATGCCACTATTGAATGTGCTAGCGTCCTGACCCAGTGGTTAAATACTCTGTCTGAGTCAGAGTATTTAACCAGTGAGGTCCCGACTACGAATCAGGGGTGGCATTCCTTTGCCCTATGGTATGGGGCATTAGAATACTGCCATGGTTTCCCCCCGCCTGTCGTAAGAGGCGACTAAAGGGGGGCCCCGGGGTCGCTAGGAGCGCACACGGTGGGGACCGTGCGCCTCCATTGCACATGTGACTCCGTGGAGGGCGGCGGTGCGGGGGGGCCTCGCACTGCCGTTAACGGCGGGTGTACGAGGGGAGCTATAGCTCCCCTCGAGTTGAGCTGGGAAGCCGGCATAGCGCGCCGGGGGTCCGCCGGTAGAGTCACTCACGGTGGTACTCGGGGACCTCCAGTAACGCGCAGAAGATGGCCTCCGCGGAGTTTAGTGGGTATTCCTTCCTATTGGGGTGGGTGAGTCCCACACTCCCCCGCTCTTCTACCCTGGGAGCGGGACAGTGCGTAAATGCATTCTCCGCGTCAAAAAACCCACGCTTTTGCAGTGCATCAGGTATGTTTGCTGACGCCAGCGTAGATGATTTTTACACAATCATGCGTAAGAAAACTGCCTCGGTTGTGCTGCGAATGCGTGGGAGCGTCAATGGGATCCTGAACATGATTGCTGGGAGGATGGACTCTCTCCTGCTGGGTCGGTTCACTGAGCTGCACGTTCTGAAATGTTCGCATCGGTGAGCCGACTGTGTTCTTGGGCCCATTGTCTGTATTGTTTTTCTTTCTTTTTTGTGTCTCTTGTTTTGCACTAACATAGTATATAAGTAATCTGTACTAACCAACTGGGTAAGCTTTGCCTGAAATAAATGATTTTTATTTTTATTTTTTTAAAAAAAAAAAAAAAAAAAAAGGGGTGGCATTCCGGCTGACAGCACTTCACATCTCGGTGCTTCACGCTTACTTCAAACATCAATATGGTTCACTCCAAAATAGTTTTTTCTCTCATTACATTCATTAACGCAACTTGCCTTTCACCATAAGTTAACTTTTTAGCACCCTCTGGTCCTACTACCAATTTACCTACGTCATCGTGTATAGAAAGCAGAGTCTCTTTAGAATGGAGGCCTAAGTCCCTTGTGAATCTAGAGTCTTACAAGGGACTTAGGGCCTCCTTTCTAACCACACAATAGCTGGTGTACCTGCAACCTTTCTATCAATTTGGCCTTCGACCCTTTTCCTCTTAAATAATTCGATACATTACGCGGAGGATACAGGTAGGTTCTATTATTTTGATTTTAGAGACTTGCTAGTAACTACTTGACCGATATTGCCATATTAGGTACAGTCGCCATCAGATATATTGAAGCAAACAAGGTGACCAAATATATCTGAGCAGTTTTACAGCCAATAATTTTAATACACCCAAGTTGCCATAAATATATGAACATTTATTACTTCATTAATTACACCTGAACATGACAGATAACATATCTGTCACGTATGCATAGAAGATAGAGACTTTAGTGAGCTAGCATCTGTTCAGATATAATTTAAGTGATGAATGTTCAGCTATTAATGGTAACCTTTTTTTTTTTTTTCGAGGTGAATCCGTTTGCGGACTTCCCGCCCTCCGGGGGTAGGGCGGGGGTGTGTCAGACTCACCCACCCCGGGTAGGGGTGGGAATACTGACTAAACCCCCCGGTGCTCCAACGTTGCCATCTGTTGTTCGGATTTGTGGGAACAAAAGTCTTCCATAAATCCGGCAACGGCCGTCCGGTTTCGGACCCATCCTTGGTTTTGTGCACGTGGTGCCACATGGTGGTCAGGGCATGCGAGGAGCACTCAGCACGCCCTCCAACCTTCGGACTCTTGCGGGTGGCAAGCAACCCCCGTTGTCGTCACCCGCAGAAATCCTTTTTAGGGCAGCGTCTGGCGATCGAAATCACGCCTTCTGCGCCCGACCCTCCTGCGGCGGAGTGGATGGGACATGGGGTCCTCCTCACGTGCTCGCTCCGCCGCTTCTTTCTCTAAGAGGACCTCCTCGCAAAATGCGGAGAAGGCTTCCCAGGATTGCTCATTGCCAGTGATGGCCTGGACAATTGCCGACAGGGACATATTAATGGTAACCTGGGTGTATTGAACTTATTGACTGTGAAACCGATCAGAAGTACTTATTTGGGCATTGAAATATTTCTTGTGGTGACTGTACCTACGAATATTTTAAATTTATTAGTTGCTTAAAGCATTTGTGTTGGCCGTTGGCGAAATGCTTTTGTTATCTCGTAGGTTTGATAACTACTCAAGGCGCATACTTTTATGTACGAACATGAGAGTTTGATAAGAGTCTAGTTATTATCATAATAATTATGTTAAACTTCTATTGAGTATTTTTTTAATGGCGGTAGGTTCGCCCCTTACCACGTTGGGTTCAAATTCCCTTGGCGAAATGTACGCTTTTGAATGTTCCGTTCACCATTTCGGCAACAATCAGTGTGCCTCTGACTAACCCATTAGGGATATGGTCGAGCGGGTATGTTATGTTAGGAATTTCTGATATAGCTTTCATAACTGCTACAGGAGACAGGTTAACTGATAAGGTCTGGGTACCTTTTACACAACATTTCCTAACAAGTGGACATAAAATTCAAATTCAAATGACAGCTGACAACCCAGGCCAATCTCACCCTCGCCTGGTAATTGTGTAAATAATAAATCTGAGAAATCCTACACCAACATCGTTTGACACCGAACTATGCAGATTACAAACCTTATACAGAGGAGGATACCTCAATCTTAACACAGCAGTTGAAAATAACCTTTGACGCATTAACATAAGGTGGTGCTAACTGACAAACTGTTCTTTTTATCCGACCGCACGACATCACCTTTAAATAAAATAGGAATACCCTTTTTATTTTGATTGTAATGATCTGACCTGTAAATTATTTGTTTTGATACATTATACATTATATTATACATTTACTTTGCTAATAGAATTGTTATATCTTAATTTAATTCACTAAGCCGTCATCCTATGCATGGTTACGAAGCCGTTCCCCAAAGGTTTAACCTTTGAGTCGACGAAGCTTTGCCAAGTCCACTCGACTTTTAACTGGCAACCCTTCTCAAGCCAGACTTGTTCTGTGCTGTGACAGGAGATACTACCCACTACACTATTTGTCGCACCCTCAGAGAGTCCTCCCCCAGGCCATGACCTGCCATGGCTGACCTGGAAAACCCTCAACCGACTGCGGTCCCAGGTTGGCAGATGCAAAGACAGTCTAAGCAGATGGGGGTACATCGAGCCAGCTGACAATGTGTGTGAATGTGGGGCCTCCCCCCAAACCATGAGCCCTTTAATATCGTGCCCGATGTGTACAACCAGCTGCACACGAGATAACCTGATGAGCGCTAGTGCTCATGCCGTAAGGGTTGCAGAATACTGGTCTCATCAACTTAAGACTGCACGACCAAAATTGCACCTGCTAAATCATAAACACTGTTGTTTAGTTCTTTTCTTCGTGCAATAAATTATGTAGTATCTAATCTTACTGAAAACTTTTTTGTTATTTTAAAATATTGAATAGATGGGAAAACAAGGTTTTAGGTAACGAGAACAAGCCAGTTCGCATGAAGTTGAATTAGTACCTGACAATATTTTTTTTCAGTGCTGTATCTGTGTCCATTTAAGGAAGAAATCTTAGAGATGTATTTTTGTAGTCCAACTAATAATCATTAGTAGTTGAATTATAAAAACTTTAGGGCCTCTCAAAAACCTCGACTGAAGTTTGTTGTCAAACATCATTATACATCGAGTAGTATTTGTCTTCCGACCCGTGATCTGAAGTTTCTACAAGTGGAAAACGTTTACGTTTTCCACTTGTTGTGGTAAGCGCCACAAATAATTAGGAACTTATTAGCACATGCTTCTTTCAAAAACAAGAAAAAACTTGTGTCCTTTTAAATAGAGAGCGTCGTGACCCAGTGGTTAACCACTCTAGCTCGGAACCCGGTGGTCCCAAGATCAAATCGGGCCGGAACACTACTTTGTGTGCGATAGAAAAACCCAGGCAACCCGGATAACGGCGTTAGGCTCGCCCCTTACCACGTTGGGTTCAAATTCCCTCGGCGTAATGTGGGCTTCTGAATGTTCCGTTCATAATGACGGCAACAATCAGTCTGCCTCTGACTAACCCATAAGGGAAATGGTCGTGAGGGTATGTTATGTTAAACAAGTAGTCAAAGTAGAATGTGCGTTGTGCCAAAATATACTTTTCTTCGAGTCCGTAGACACGTTATAATCTCGTAAACGGTGCCTGTTACCGATGCATTGGTTGACTTTGAAAAATAAGTCGGAATTCGCAAGGGCGAAAGCTTTTTAAACTGCAAAATGCTGCGTGAGTGTGAACCTGTGTGCAGCCAAAACGCTAATATGAAAGAGCCCTGACAGACAAGATGACTTTTATCTCAGTAATGGATGCCTTTGCCAGCAAAGAGCAAGAAAGTCTCTTAAGGAGATTGCATCATATTTGGAGATCAAGCTAGAATGAACTTTCAAAACCAAGGTTTTGTTAAGACGGGAATGTCTCATAGGTACAATAAATTCTAATAAAAAACAACAAATATCTGTTTTATCAGCTAATATTTGTAGATATCGAACCAACTACCCTTTAGGCCTCAACTCAACAGCCGCTGTAGCTACTGCGCCATGATTATTCGTCAAATCCAAGTACAAAGGAATGTTCAACTTTTGTCGGCCGTTTACTCTAACTAGATAAATGAATACAAGATTCAATCCAATGTTTCCTTTGTCATTTGCAACGTGCTCCACCGGAAATGGGGTGAGTGAACACAAAGAAAAATGTCTAATGCTATTAGAGATTGTCTGAGCTTAAATGACGCGCCCCTCCACCGCATCTACGCACACAAGAGTTGTAGTTGCTTGTATATGCGCAGATGCAGTGGAGGCGCGCGTCATTTCGGCTTAGACGAACTCTACTTCCGATTAATTAGTGCACATCGATCATTGGAAAGAGACAAGCAACTAATATCGGCTTTGTATAGCGTTATCTCTGTCGCACATTACCATTCCGTTTGTTTGACTGTTTGACAAAACAACACTGAAGAAGAACGAACTTCTTATATCCTTTGAAATATCTGTCATTTTCTATCGAATAACCATATTAAATAACCAGTAATTTTACTGCACCGAGTAAAATACCTAATGTAGTTTTTTACCTTTCCTCGAAGTAATCGATGGTTGAAAAAACTAGGATTCCTTGCTCAATTTTACCTGCAAATACTTTTTCGTTCGTCCCTCGTATTGTCGAAACTTTTCCCTGAGCAGAAACAAGAGTTTCTTTTTTTTAATCATCACTGCTACGTTCCGGTTCTCCAAATTTTGAAGTAGAATGATTGGTTGAGAGTTTAGTAAAATACGTTATTTAGAAGAATATTAGATAAATGTGTGTGGACTTAATAAATTATACTTCGTCGCTGCATCCTCGGGATTTTATCACAAGGTAGTACATTTCTTAATGTAGTGGGCATCAACACGTTTTAGAGCTGGTATCACTGAAACAGAAACAAAAAAACAAATTCCCTCCCTACGGTAGGTGCGTCACTCTGACAGGTGACAAGTTCATCATTCGTTTCTAGTGTTCGGGCATCGACACACCCTCTCTCGTTATATTTTTTATATAACGGTTTCTTTAAGTGCTGAAGTGTTTGCAATAGTTGAAGTAGTGTAAATCGATAGATCCTAAATGAAATACAACGTTAAGATCGTACTTAACTTTCGTTTTAAACAATAACTAAATACGATCTACAATAAAAATCTACCCACATTTCCTTGCACAAAATGTTTTAATAAGAGAACTCGTGATTGAAAGTGAATCTTCGGATGACTGTAAACAAAGCTAAGCAATAGCATGACGATGCAATGTTTAAATTTAACAAAACACGTCAATGATGAGACCGTGAAATGGTCTTAATCAATGTTGGCATTAATTTTAGCTGTTTATGATCCTGTTGAGGCCTGTCCAAAATGGACCCACCGTAACGAGATTACGATAAAACGCACACTGAGTGTGTGTTTCCAACAAACGAGACAAACAGAAGAAGAAGATCCTTTTTTTTTTCCCGTACCAAGTTGGTCGGTGCATTTTCAACAAATTAGCCAAGCAGAATAAAGGTTCCTGTTTATTCCTGTCCAAGAGGACGTCCCGTAACGAGAGCACGGCCAGGCCCACAACGCGAGTGTGGTTTCGAAAGCATTTTAAGGTGAAAATCAAATCGAAGACCAAACTGTAAGTTATTTTGTGCTATCCTTGCATAACAAAAACCTTTCTTTTTATGTACACTAGTACCTAAAAACTTCAAGAATTAGATTGTAATTTCAATTTAAAACTGCAGACTAAGAATAAGTCTTAGTAATTGTAGTACCTGACATTGAAATAATGTTTCATTTTGCTAAGTCTACACAGACACATCTGAGTAGCCACGCCACAGCTTTTGTAGCTATACAGCTATGGCTAACATCATAACTTACTCTAGTTGCTATAAAATTTATATTTAAATACATTTGATACCACTTCGTGGTTACCGTTTACAATATTCATAATATGATGATGGCTAACACCCGTGTTACCACGGGATAACCACTCACGTAGGCTTGCTGCCCACGAAGTTCACAACATATTTTATGAGAAAATGACAATCCAATGCGGATTTAGCAGAATGAAGTATTCAATTAGCTATGTAATTAGAGGCCGACGCCTAAAACCATCCCGGTGAGTACCGGTGCCTTATCAAAATACTTATTTATTTACTTCTTAAAAAACCTGGGGGTTGGCCGAGAGTCATCACGAAGGTATTGTAAAAACCTGGGGGTTGGCCGAGAGTCATCACGAAGGTATAATAAAAACCTGGGGGTTGGCCGCGAGTCATCACGAAGGCATATAAATACAGAAAAATGATCTCAAATTTGAGACTTAATAGCTTGATCTGTACATAAGGAACAAACCTGGGAGTTGGCCGTGAGTCAACATGACGGTAACGATATCGCAATATCTGAATTAAGGGCCTATATTCAATCCGTGAATGGCCCATGAAATGAAATAAAATGAAATAAAATGAAATAAAATGAAATAAAATGAAATACAATGAAATAAAATGAAATAAAATGAAATACAATGAAATAAAATGAAATAAAATGAAATACAATGAAATAAAATGAAATAAAATGAAATAAAATGAAATAAAATGAAATAAAATGAAATAAAATGAAATAAAATGAAATAAAATGAAATAAAATGAAATAAAATAAAACATAAAATGAAATAAAAAATATTTTCATAGTGATAATGAAAAGTCAGGTATGCATTAAACAACCTAGCCTTACCAGTATTTTTCTGGAAATTACCTTGCTGATGGTTTGATAACCTTACCTGGTGGCAGAGAACCCATGTAAGTTTTTTCAAATTTCCTTTATTATTCAAGAAATAATTATCTATGACTAGCAGCCGCCCGCGACTTCGTCCGCGTGGCCTTAGCTGTATGTGAAAAAAGATTTTCCCGCTTTTCTGTTGAAATTTTGCTGAATTTTCTTTGCTATAAACCTCACGGAGCGCGGGACCTTTCTAACGAATGCAAAACCGTGGAAATCGGTCTGTGCGTTATAGCTTCAGAAAGAAAAACCTGACTTATTTTTATATAGTAGTTTATTTTAATATAATAAATTAGCAAAGGCATTTGAAACAACATGAATTGAAGAGACACTTAAATTCTTTATTATTAATAGTTTATTCTTATGAAGCGATAAACCTAATTCACCTAATAATTTACACAGTATTTAATGCAGCCACGCGTTTAACAATAACAAGTTGAATAACAACACTTAATAATGGTGTAAGTACAAAAACACAGCCGTCTTTTAAATGTATATGCATACATGTATCTACTTGATTTACTTGTTGTTGAGTGGTGTGCTTCACGCGGATTTCTTTTATATGCAAAATGCTACACTTTTGCCGTTTAGCAAACATTAGTGACTACTCATAATTCAGAAAGCGTTAAATTTGTCATTTAACGATTGAGTAGATGATTTTTAAAGGTATATCTGCTGTTTTAGCCAAGTTCAATAGGCACAACTTGTAATGTAGGCTTGATTTAGTACCTCGATTCCGTGGTTATTTTTTGAAATAACAAAATCAATCAATAGGTATAGTTGATAACCATATCCAAGCCATGACTGGTTTTGACTTGGGATTAAAAGTTATAAATTGAACTAAAACCATCTCACATTGATCGCATTTCTGAATACAGGAAATGTATTGGAAAAAGATGTTTATCTTGTCTCGATTTCAGTAAGACTAGTACTTAGTCATTAGCAGATACTCTGACAGCATATACCTAAAGACAAAAATGTTTGGTAATGATTTGCAGATTACCAATTTATAGGAAGTAGGTAGTTTTAGCTTTTATTGTTCGCATCTGGCAAGGTTTGTTGATTAAGAAATTAATTGCAATCAGATGCTAAATTACAATTTAATAGTTTTAGTATTTGATATTATGTAGGTAGGTGACCTACCATTAAGGATTTGTTGCATACGCACTCACGAGTAGAAGACATCGTGGTCTTTCATTTTAAAATGACCGAAATAGGTTATAAGTTAAGTTTTTCGTGAGAATAGGACTGAAATCACAATAATAATGGAATGAAAAATAACACCTTCCCATAAGCAACAGCTCTTTTATTAGTTTACACTTTAGTAGTGTACCAAGCCAAACAAGATTTGACATTTAATAAGAAATTCACAGTAAGAAGATTTAAGAAGAGAAGTCAGTAGAATATCTTAATGCAATTCTAACCTTAACTGTACCAACAGGGAACTGTAGGTACCTACCTACTTACAGTGTTACGGATATTATTCGCATAGCGGTAGTTAAAAAATAGACGATTTCCACTCACGAAAACATTGTCATAAAGAATAGTAAGACGTCTCATCCTTACAAAACGCCCCAGCTTTCACCAGAGTGGCATAAATTACCTAAGTAATAATACCTCAGTTAGGTTATTAGATTAAAAACATAGGCCAGCTGCATTGACTAGGTCATGTGTAGTTTCTATCTTGGAAGGACATTTCAATCAATGAGAGTCATAGAAACTCTTAAGAAAAATAATAAAAACTAAAGCTTATTATGCCTAGGTTATTATTCTTTCGGATTCTAAAATCTGCTTACTCTGTGCAGTAGACAACATACTTACATAAAGAAATATTATTAGCACTATTATTAAAACTAGGAGAGTAAGTTACTAACTAACTTACTTTAGTACCCACTGCCGTTGGGTTTTATTTAGGAATAGGTTTTCCAAACAACAGCTTTAGTTGAATTAAGTTAGGTGACTAATTATGTGTCACCCACACTACGAGCACATACAATGCTGGGCATTTAAATTGTTGTAATAAACCACTACCCAGTGTACTTGTATATAATTATGTACCACCTTACTTTACATTTATTACGAAAATATTAACGGGAAAGTTGCAGCTCAAGCTGCTAACCTGTTTCAATAGACGTCGTTCTTTGATCACGAATTTACTATGGATTAAATATTCGAGTAAATTAGGTTTTATTATTGGGTGGTATATGTATACCTGTTCTTGTGTGTGGTAACAGCAGAGTTCATACAGTTACCATTAAGTTTTTTTAATTAACATTGCTTAAATTAATATTAATTATTATGCAAAGCATATTTATAACATGAAGTTATCTTAATATATATTCATCTTGGAACATAATACTGAAGCTGCGATGATCTTTTGACTTTTGGTCATTGGTCCTTAATTTTATTGCGTTTTTATAGTAAACTGGTAAAATTATAATAAACGTTACCTATCTCACATCAAAAATAAAATTTGGTATCAAATTCAATTTAGTGAATCCTTGATATTGATTTCCCTAGACCTCTAAACATCTACCTTGTGATAAAATCCCGAGGATGCAGCGACGAAGTATAATTGATGATTAAACGAACTTACCTTAAGTGAAGTTCTATCATAATTATATGAGTCGCTGCATCCGAAGGGATTTTAGCTCCCACCCTACCCCTAGTTACCATCATACCCTTTGGTAACTGACCCGAGTAACTTTAGGGAAATCTGTCTCTAAAAGAATGATGAACTTGTCACCTGTCAGAGTGACGCACCTACCGTAGGGAGGGAATTTGTTTTTTTGTTTCTGTTTCAGTGATACCAGCTCTAAAACGTGTTGATGCCCACTACATTAAGAAATGTACTACCTTGTGATAAAATCCCTTCGGATGCAGCGACTCATATAATTATGATAGAACTTCACTTAAGGTAAGTTCGTTTAATCATCAATTATATCAGAACCATGTTACTGATATTTTCTAAGGCAAAAAAACATTTTGAAAAATATGAGTTCTCATCACTACATACCTAGTATAAAACAAAGTCGCTTTCTCTGTCCTTTGAACGCTTAAATCTTTGAAACTAAGCAACGGATTCTGATGCGGTTTTTTTAATAGATAGAGTGATTCAAGAGGAAGGTTAATATGTATAATAACATCCTATTGCACCCGTGCGAAGCGGGGGCGGGTCGCTAGTAAGAGATAAACATGGAAATTAGTTCGTTTGTTGGAAATGTCATTACATTCATTGATTTTGTTTTTACTACCATTTTTGTTTTTCGCTGTGTATGTGTAATATTTACCGCAGTTTCTTTGTTGAACTTTTGTCTTCAGTTTACTTAAACTAGATAAATCAATACGAGATTCAATTAAATGTTTTCCTCTAAGCCATAATCCAATGGTCCTTTGTCATTCGCAACGTTCCAGACCGGTAATGGAGTGATGTTCCGCCAGCGACAGACGGCCACTCGAACTTTAATTCAATTTCATGGATCCTCCAGCTCTCACCTTCTAAAAGAATAAATGGATTTATCATTAGGCTGGGAAGTAAACGTTGAGAGTTCGGAATCATTTTGCTTTATGCTGAAAATATCTTCAAATATCAAATCCTGTTTAATTGTAACGTGTACTCGTGTACAAGTGGACTCGTGAGTAATTTATTTAAAAAAAGTCAAAAGTTAGCCATTCTTCACAGTATTAAATTAAATAGTTAGTAGTTCCTGAAAAACGTACAAGTTAATTCCATTGAAAAAGACATTTTTTCTGGGAAATGACAGAGTTTTTGTCACACTTAGCACCTGTCATTCCACTTCAGCGAAAATTTAAACTTTAGTTCGTCATCAGTTTTTTAGAACTGCTGAGCAATTGCAAGTAAACTTTTACCTAAAAAACCAGAGTCGAGGTTAAACATTTCCCTTTCAACCTGAATATTATCAACTTTAAGTTCAGTTCCACTTACAGTGACTATGGTAAACTTCCAGTTCTACTGGCATATTACGGTACAACCTCCCCTTGAGTATTCTTATCTGTAGGTAAAGTTACAGAACAGTGGATGCTTAGGCCCATTTTCCACAATGGAGATACACAATATATGTCTTTATGAGAAAGATACGAGTATGTACAGCCGACAGCACAGCAGGTTACCCCATTTCCGTTTTTTGTCTCGCTCTTGGCAAATATCATTCCTTTGCAATAGAGAGGACTGACCAAAAATGGGTAGAGTGATGTGCCGTCCGCCGTACCTAGATCCTATATTTTTAAACTGTGTGAGTTAATTTTCATTTTTTATTTCGAAAGAAAGAAAACACGTTTAGTATACAAAATAACAACATTGAGAGTCTAAATCTGAGTACGAACCAGAATGGTTTCCACTCAGCAAATTTTTCTATTTCTCATTTTTAGAAAATTTTGTCTTCCAGTAAATTACCTCCTAATCCTCCAAATTATGACTTAACTAATGTAAAAGTAGTCCAGAAAGAAATATCCGTAGACATAAGAAAAATACGAGTTACAACGAATAGTTTTCAAAAGCTCACAACTTTGTAATTACTGGAAAGTTCTTCGAGCATACAGCATTCGCAAAAAAAGTTCGTTCCTCGGATCCATCCTTATCTTGAGGTATTGTAATACTCTGAGCGGCCCGGTGGGGGCTTACCTTCATATCAGTACTCAGGTAGACACAATTATCTAACTCGATGAGGGGAAGACTTCGGAGGCTTTTCTCTGACTTACTACTAAGGCTTTTGAGCTAAACGGCTTCATTTATAGCTGCAAAATATAATACGGGTGGCTAAACATACCTTTTTTTTTAGGTACTGTCATCATAGTACTTAGTGACAGAGGTTAACAAAACTTCCAATTTTCCTTTATGATTATAAAACTTGTCATAATTAAGTAATTTACTATCTGACAAAATACCTATACACACATTATATGGACTATTCAACACAAAAAGATTTTTTCAATTCGAGCCAGTAGTTCCTGAGAAAGCGCGATCAAACTATACTTACTATGAACTTGGTGAGTAGAGCAGGGTTTTAAGTGTAACATGTAAGTAGAAGCTATACGCCTGAGGATATCACCATAAATATCCCTGGTCATCATTATTCCACACATCGCTATGTAGCCCAAAAGTGGGCTAAAAAAGCTCGTATCATGGGATACTAGACAACATAATTAAGTATTTTATTTCTTTTGTAAATACATGCTAAATATACATAGGAAAAACCCAGACAAATACAAACAGGCATGTTCATGCACACTAATGTTTGTACTGTGCGGGGATCGATTATCATACCTCACACCAAATCGCTTGACATAAATCCTAACTAGGTACCTATACAACATTTTATCACATGGTATAGTTTGCAACTTAGTTATGTGGTGAAACAAAGAAAGACGTTGCTTTTGCTAATAACAGGCGTACTAATTTGATTTACGATATGGACTAAAAAAGGCCAAAAGGAAACCCACACAATTCCGTCTACGGAATTTGAATTAAAGGAACCAAAAATAAGCAATTGTAAATGTAATCAGGTGTAAAATGAGCTGTTCCACAATTTAAAACTGATTACCCATAAAAACCTTACAAGTAATTTAAGTAAAAACCTCAATCGGACAGACGTGACCTTCGGTAGGTGAATTATTTTGTGGCTGATATGGCTAAAATATAAATTTGTGCAATTATAGGTACACTGTGGTTTGTTTCACCTATTCACGGTTTCGTGGCCACCGGAAGAAATAGATCTTAAAATGAAATGGATAATTATGATTGAAGTAAGTAGTTAATACAGGGTCCAAAAAAAAAAAAAGGGGGATTCAGCATCGGCTCCGGGCTCTTAACGCCCTCGATACGCGAGGCCCTCGACCGGTAGTGTCAGGACGCCCTCGAATTTTAAAACATGTTTGTCCGCGACGTTATTTTTGTTGCTAATTTCTTGACAAAGTACTGTTTGAGATTAATCTCAAACAGTACTTTACAGATTTTAAAATCATGAGCGTACCGGCCAAGGCCGTCGCGGACAAACAAGTTTTAAAAATCGAGTGCGTCCCGACCACCAAGATCGCCTCCAAGAGGGCCTCGCTCGCCAAGATCGAGGGCGTAGCGGCCGGACTCTCAGAAGGGGTCAAGCTAGAAAAGCATAATAAAAATACTTACCTTCAAAAACTTTCGTAGATTTAGTAATATTTACTCTATTCCTAATGTCGAATACTTCCATGCTTAAGACCTTCTTCCTACGGTTGCCATCAATACCGTGAATACGTTAAACGATGACAGTTTACATACGATTGCACAAATGTATAATAAACCGTTTCATGTATGTGGCTAAACATATTTTAAGATTAAAAAATATTTGCTTGTTGTAATAACTACTCAACCCCGAGACAATCCTACACTGTCAAGGCTATTTAATAGCCTGTATTGATTACTTAAAGTAATCAATACACCATTTACTCCCTTATTGAAAATGCCTACTGGAAAATTTATCGAAAGTAACAATCACAATTTGAAAAGTTAATTAAAATGCAATTACCTACCATAATTACAAGTGTAGATGTTATTAAAATATAGGTCCTGGCTGCAATTAATGTGAGCTTGATGAAACTTTTATTGGTATTAATGTAAAAAATATGCAAAACCACGAAGCTTTATAGTAAAGGGTGCATTTTACTCCGAAGTGAGTGCGCTTTTTATTATGAAATGGATTAAGTTTTAAAAGAGCAGTTTAGTCCATAATAATCCAAGTTTCATAGTACCTAAAGACATAATTACTATCTACGTTGGCTCAGCAACGCAAAGTGGATCTTGGCCTTTGACACGAGGCAATGCCAATGATGCCTAACCGTGATGATGATCTCAAGATCATCAACCTCTAAGTTACCAGTCACAGTAGAAAAGGAACAGTAAGGTCATTCTGAACATACATCATTTCTGAACTCGGCGAGCACGCTCACTTTCAATCGCCTATTTGCTTCACCTTGTATTAGTATCCTCCGACATTTATAAGGAAATAATTTCAATAGTTCTTTTCACTCAAATGATCACTGCCGCGAAGATATTGAGTTTTACAGAATGCAACAATCAAAGTGAAGTAAAGAATGAAATACTGTTTAGGAACACGCTGATGTGTTCACTGCCTTAATTCACTTTTTATGAAAAAGAAGCCCTAACTTTTTTTTACTTTTTTTTTCACGTGCACCCTTTTGGCGTCAAACTATTTTCATGCAAAAAAGATTGTCCCTGTAAAGAGAAAACACAGCTTTCTCTTTACTCAACCTGACTGTATTGAATTTCTCATAAACTTTTGAGATGTATGTTTTATATTGTTTTAGCATCTTTACTAACTTACTTACTTTGTTTTGGGGGAGGCCTACGCTCAGCAGTGGGCGTCGTTCGGCTGACATGATGATGATGATCTTTACTGTAGTGCGTCGGGTATGTTTGCCGTAGCTCGGATTGACAGTTTTTCTGCCATAATTCGGAAAATAATAGCCTCCCTGCTGCGGCGGGTTCGCGGCAGCCTCAACAGCATCCTAAACACCTTTGCTGTTAGAGAAGACAGTCAGATGCTAAAGCACTGGGTTTTGACTCATTTATCTCCAGCCGCCCTAGGCGCCACAGTATAAAAACGCAAATACATTCTTATTTGTTTAGTTTTATTGGTGCCTAAATATGTTATTGGTTTGATTAATTCCTTAATTGATTAGTGTTGGTTTGACATTCATTTAATTCGTTGTAATTTAATTAATTGTATGAATTTAAATTGACATGGAATTATTATTGACTGATTTACTTACTTATTAACATAGATTTTGAGGAATATTGTTACTAACAGTTTATGGATACTGGTCCGAAATAAATGATTTTTAATTTAATTTAATTTACTAAAGATACTAAAGCATCAGGCGACCCTGGCTCATAGGGTAATGTACCAGAAAGTTTCGGCCGGTCTCTTAAAGGTCTCGGTGGCACAGTGGTTAGTGCGATGATGCCAAAATGACCAAATTACTTTTTCTGGTTTTCAGATCGTTTGAGATGTAGTTTTGTAAAAAATAGTTAAGTAAAATGAGATCCTGTGAGATCCAGGTGTGAGTGAAATGATGTTAGTGAGAATGGCTAGCCTGTTGTTGTTTGACATTTGTTTATTTTAATACAGAAAGGTGTTTTTTTTCCAATCAGACTCAGCAATGTTCGCCATTTTATTTAATTCACGGTATCTAAAATAAAAACTCTGTGAATTGACAATGAAACAAACGAAATCAAAATAGGCTCGTGTGTTTTTGCGCCGCAAAATACACAGAACTATTTTTAATTAAATCATTTGGAGCTTGCGAATGGTAGCTTACTGTTTTCATGAATGTTCTGTTTTTTTAGCCTTCATTTTGAAATGGCTAAAATGAGAAACGTGGAATAATATCAAACGATTCATTGGTTTATACTTAGCTGACAGGTCGAGTTTAATATTAGTTGATATCAATTGGTCTACGATTCGAATGTAGAACGCGTTGTGATCATACATCAAATCCTTTATTCATACAAAAATAAAACAGCCTTTCAACAACACTTTAACTTTCGTATCGCTTCGTCACTGTCATTATTGTTGCTGCCGCCATTTGCGAACAAGTGACACAACACGTCAATTGCTTGAACTATGCTCTAGCGTTGCGTTCATTTTTATGAATAAGGGGGCAAGTCTTAGAGACTTGTAAACGTGTTATTTAAGTTAAGTGTAGCATTATGCTTGTATGTAAACAGTTCTGCAAGTATGCCTAGATAAAGCCATGCAAGTAAGGTGGGTGGGACCAGGTTGGCGTCGTCTGCCGCATGCAATCCAAACATTCGACTTAATTAGCAATTAGCAACTGAAACGGCCTTGCGGTTGATGGAAGGGGGAGGGAAGAGCTGGTCTAGTTTGGAAAGGGTTGGTCTAAATTAGCAACAGCTAAAAACGTGACTTGAACATTAGCTAACAGCGATATGTCCTAATTACCGCTCTAGTGACGAAGTGGGTAAGGACCTTATAAACCTCAAAAGTGCTGCTTAGCAAGAGCTAGCCCAGGACTGAGAGGCATCCAAGAAATGTATTTCTTGGATGCCTCTCAGTCCTGGGCATCAGAACCAGAATTCTGGTGTTGGAAGACAAGATTCATTTTGGATCGTTGCGGTACAATAGGAAGATAGGAAAGGGATTCACATACAACGAAGTCGTCTGGTTTGAATAAAATTCTGCTACTGTACGCATGACCAACTTTGGGTGGTCGCAGAGATACATTCCGGAAATTATTCATCCCAAAACATCTGCCACAATACCATTAATCATTAATTAGAAAACAGTTAATAACACAGTTTTTAACTTTTTATTTTCGACAGCGTTTACAAAGATTAAAAAGTTAATTACAATCTCTGTTATTGTCTGTGACAATTGGCTGTTTAACGGACACTTAAGTAGGATTTGACCGGATTGTCAGATACCAGTTCGGGCGGGGTCGAACAAGCTTTTGAACACGACTTTGCAAAAGGTGAACAAGGTAAAAAATTCGGGCTCTTCAAAGCGTTTACTTTGCCTAAATTCCTATATTAAGTATTTTAGGATTGGCCGGATTATATTATGGGATGTAAAATTTTCGACGTTATTTTAATTAAAACACTGCGATTTAAAAGCGTAGGCGATCGTTTTATAAGAAATATACGAGAATGGAACTTCTTTCAAAATCCAATTTAAGGAATTCAGTAGGCGTACTCTTCGTGTCAGTATAATTTTGTTAAGAGTTGGAAATAATTAACAGTTCACATTTCAAAATGTGTTTGGAGTACTGTCTCAGACTGTCAACAAGGTCAATCAGACTGTCAAACTTCACTCAGGTGTAGGTACGAATCGTTAGAATTTGGGTGCCACTTTTTAAGCACAAATAGCCTATATACCAATTTTTGTTATAAAATCATTGGGTCACACGAGTAAACGACCGAACATCAAAAATTTTAATATTACGTATTTTTTCTAAAGTCCTCGGTCGTCAGTGCCATTGTAATGCTATTTTAAGTGAAGATATGAATTAACTTGTCAGAATTGGCATTTATAAGTTTCCGATGTGACTTAACAAATACCACACAACGACGGTTCTATCGAATTTGTCGCATAGGTAGTAAATGTAGTGATGTCATTTCGACGCACCTAATTTAAGGTTGAAATCCATGAAGTAGTTGAATAAAAATTAAACTTCGTTGCTTACCGCAAAAATTGAGACCGACTGGACCAATTCGATTTGGCTGGATTTCATTTGTGTTATGTTCAATGAAGCCAGAGGAAGACTGAGGAAGCTCTTATGGAAAAAAATATTAATCAAATCGAGGAAAACAGTAAGAACCATAATTTAAACTTTTCTTTCTGGGTTTTATTCCTGTCAAACGGTACGGGATCATAATTTGTTCTCTGTCAAATGTTCCAATTTAACAGTCACTGTCACTGCCCATTAGTATTTTGACAGAACGGCATGAGCTTGAGACAAAAAATGGATATTTAAATCATTTAAAACGGGATTGCTACCATGTACCTTTTTTGTTTTGAGTTTCCGATATTTCGGCACTGTTACAAGCGCCATGGTCACGGAGTAACTGGAGATCTTGCGGGTGAGATGTTATTGGCAGACATATCGGTCTACCCTCCTTCGAATTCTTTTATTACGTTCGCCGGCTGTACCGGAATATCACACTAAAAACAAAAAAGGTACATGGTAGCAATCCCGTTTTAAGTGATTTAAATGTTAGTGACCATGAAAGTTTAAAGAAATATAAAAAAATGATAATGTTGATGACTTTGGCATCAGTTTATTTTAAATTGTTGATAAAAGCATTATTAGTATTGCAAACATTACTAATCATTCCAAGAAAAGCAGAAGTTATTCTCCCTTGAGTATTTTTCGTTGTTCTTATTAATTTCCATCTGGCAATAACCAGGACAATGCAACAAAAAATACAAACGTAAAAAGTGTAATAAGTTCATCGTCAACGCAAAGCCGCAACAAATGAAGACAGGAACGAAACGTTGAATGAGTCTAGTGTTGTACTCGTAGTATCGAGTGGTACTGTCGATAGTTTACCTTCAAAATAAAAATAAAAAACTGGCAGAAGCGGTCATATTGTCATTACTGTTTTATCTGGGTTGTTTTAACAATAGATTGACTAACAAAAGTGAGCATTTAGAAAAGATTACACTTTAATTTCGAGAGTTCGGCGAGCATTAGTAGAGTCATGGTCAGAGTATTTTCAAGACTTACTATTAAATATTATCCGTTGAAGCTGTGTTGAGCTAATTGAACGCTTTTTACACCATCCATTGCACATGGTTCCGAGCTGATGGATCAACTCGCTAATCATTTTTCTCTCCGAAAAGTAATAGCATACCTCCATTCTATTTTTAAAACCGACCAAACATATCCTGACCTAAATTTACCAAGTTCCGTAGTCAAAATCTTATCGACAACCCAGGTACAACACTAAACAGGTCCGTATCTTCCTCCAGCTATTTATACAAATAGCCGACGCCGTTGTCATAAACACTTGTATTACTCGTGTTTCGCCACAATGAGCTCTAATGGACACAAGGATAAAAAACGCTTTTGCTCATTGCGAACACGAAAGTAGGTGCCAACACTGCGACATGAAATACCAATAGCTAAGTATGTTGAGATTTTTGTCGCTTCTTTACTGAAAAAAAAAAAATCTCTATGTGCCCATTTATTCTAGATGAAGTGGTGCCCGTAGCCACAGTATAAACAGTAGGTTATCTAAAGCCGCCCGCCGAGTTATTAGCCTAGCGTGCACTCAGACACGCGGCACAGCCCGTCCGTCCGTACTGCCACCACCTTATTCCGCCCTATTTTATGCTAGCGTGTGCGTGAAATCGCGACACAGCGCGCGACGCGCACGCACACATTAAAACCGAGATCGGCACGTTTGTATGTAGATGTTTTACTTGTTCTCTGTGTACTGTGCCGTAGCTTAGTTGTGGCGGTAGATCCACAACTATCGCCGTTGTAAAGTGACATACGTACGCCAAAAGGGTCCATCTTCTTGAAACGTATTATTTGGGCATCTCCGTGTTACGGAAGGCACGCTAAGCGGTTGGTCCCTGCTGACGACGTCGCTAGAAGTCAGTCGTTAAGTCTAGTCGGAGGCCTTAGTGCAGCTTGATAACATCTGATATTAAGGACAATAAGTCAGTGAGAGACGAACTTTATACTTCTTGAAAAATCCACACTGAGCACGCGTGTTGGAGTATGGCTCGCGCTACCTCATAGTTAAGGTGAGGCCTGTGCCTAGTAGTGAGACGTTTCAAGGCTGTTGTAATTTGTTACTGTCGTCCTTCTATATCCTAATAATATTATAAATGCGAAAGTTTGTATGGATGGATGTGACGTGTTGGTATTTCACGTAAAAGCTACTGAATGGTTTTTTAATGGAACTTTACAATAATGTAGCTTATACATCATAGTAGGACACAATTTATAAAAAAAAAACTTTAGTCCACGCGGACGAAGTCGCGGGCGGCCGCTGGTTGTAGATATTCTAAAACGTTCATAATAATGATATTTAAAGAAACTAAGTATGACTAGAATGTTGGCCTTCTGAGTTTCTAAGAAGAACTGTAGAATGGACGTGATTACGTGTACGTAATTTGTACGTGTGACGAATTGTTAGTTGTATTGTAATAGCATGTAAATTGTCATTGTTTTTGTAATCACCAACTTCGCGGGTATTTAATCTTTCGTTTGATGTTTCTGAGAATGAAATAAGTTGCCGGTTTGGTTCTTGTAAATAAAATGAAATAAATATGAGTATTTTATTTGTTGGAGGGGCGTAAGATTAGTGAGCAACCTTAATGTCAGATGTTATCAATCCGCCCTAATATCACTAATTACACCCCTCCAACAATCCACACTAAACCCACGTGTTGGAGTATGGCTCGTTCCACGTCATAGTTGAGGTGAGGCCTGTGCCTAGCAGCGGGACTTATACAGGCCGTTTTTTTTTATCTGTATTCGATTCGATGTAGTTACTGACTACCTCTAGGCACTCTTTTGCTGGTACCACCATGCAGTTGCGTAAAACCCGCCAAGTGACCCTTTTTTTTTTTTTGTTTACGCTGAGGGAAATGCCTTACGCATACCCGCCGCCTGGGGGCGGTCGGGTTATGTCGGACTCTCCTACTGGGAAGGTGGATGACCGACATGGATTAGGTTTTTAGTCGGTAGGCCACTGGGCCTACCGACTAAAAACCTCAGCGACTCCCTCTCATCGTCCACGGTGGGGGGAATGCGGTGACTGGCAAGAAGCCTGCTACGCGTCCCCCCGGACGGAGCCCGCCTTACACGGCGGGCCGGAAGCGACCCCTTCCTCGTGGGAAGAGGCCAGTAGGAACAGCCGAGGGCGTCGAGCCGTCCCTACCAGGCAGTGGAGGTGGCCTGTGCAATGCTGGCGCTGGTACCCCCGTACCACGCGCCAGCTGGCCTCCTCCACGGAGAGGTTGGAGACGACGGGCGATTGTTCGCCGTCTTCCTTGCCCTGCGGAGCGCGTTAGCAGCAGGATCTTGCTCCCGCATGCGCTCCGCGGCCTCCTATTCGGCCATCACTTCTTCAGAGAAGGTGCCGACTGCCTTCCATGCGTCTTTGTCTGCCAACATGGCTAGGACGACGCTAGGAAGGCTCAAATCTTGGCCAACTTTGGCCACAAGAGCACTGCGCTGTGGGGCCCACTTTTGACACACCGCAAAGGTGTGGTGTGCCGTGTCCTCCGCAGCGCCGCACTCAAAACAGAGTGGGGCTTCCTCTCTCTGGATGCGGTGCAGGTAGGCGCCGAAGCAGCCGTGCCCCGTCATCATCTGCACCATCCTATATGAGAGGAAGCCATGTGTCCGTTCTAGCCAACGGTCCAAGACCGGGCCTATTGCCTCTACAGTGCGGAGATCCGCCGCCCAAAGGCGGACCAATCCTTCGTAGGCCTCTCTACGGACGGCCTCCCGTTCTTCGGGGCAGTATGGCTCGTGCGCAGCCTTCTTGGCGGCCGTCCAGCGGTAGACGGCCGCCAACACGTTTGCCTCCAACTCCCATGGAGCATGCTGCGGAGAAACCCACCGTACGGTAGGCTCTCACAGCCCGCTGCGCCATCGCCCGCTGGGGCGCTCGCAGGAGACGAACGTTCGTCTTGCGGGAGAGGGTCGCCGCCCAGATGGGCGCGCCATAGAGCGCCATGCTCTTAAGAATGCCGGAGTAGAGCCTCCGGCATTTAGAACCGGGCCCGCCCAAGTTTGGCATGAGCCAGCTCAGGCTGCTCGCCGCCTTCATTAGCCTGGGTGACAGCGCACGGAAATGGGCTGTGAAGTGCCACCCAGGGTCCAATATGAGGCCAAGATATTTTAACTCGGCCCCTACCGCTCTGACGCCTCCGAGCATGATATGTGCGTCGGGAGGCGCTCGAGGCCGCCGCGGCCCCCGAAACCAGATGGCCTCCGTTTTTTCGAGGGCTACTGTCAGGCCTAGAAGGCCGATACGCCTAACGACCAGGTCTCCTCCAACGGAAGCCTTTATGGCCGCTTCCCCAAATGTTTTTCCCCGGGCAGTAAGGAGCGTATCGTCAGCGTAGCACAATACACTCGTGCCCGGGGGAAAGGACCCGCGGAGGAGCCAGTCAAACGCTATATTCCACAGGAGCGGCCCCAACACCGACCCCTGTGGAACACCAGACTCAGCCGCATAGCGGTGTGTGATGCCATTTCCATCGGGAAAACTAATTTCTCGGTCCCTGAGGTAATCCGTTATGAGCCCCCGGAGATATGAGGGGAACTGGAAATACCTCAGGGCCTCAATGATCGTCGCGTGAGGGAGGGAGTTGAATGCGTTCTTAATGTCGAACGACACAGCAACTACTCCCTCCCCACACTCTTCCGCCTCTAGTGTCAGGTTCCGTAGACGAGTCAGGGCGTCAATGGTCAAACGCCCTGCCCGGAACCCAAACTGGGCATCCGCCAACTGTGGGCCGACCTCCCGAAGGTGCTCGATGAGGCGGTACGATATGATCTTTTCGAACATTTTGCCTACCTCATTGAGCAAGATGATAGGCCGGTAGGCCGAAGGTGAGTCCGCGGGACGCCCTGCCTTCTGGAGAAGGCAGAGCAGACCCACCTTCCAGACTTTAGGGAACCTCTTTTCCTGGAAACACCGGTCAAAGAGGTCCCTAAAATTTGCCTCCATGGGGCCAGCTGCCAAGGCAACGGCTTTAGCCGGTAGGCCGTCGGGCCCTGGGGCCGTCCTTTTCCCCCGTAACCGGAGAACGACGGCCCTAAATTCCTCCGTCGAAACGAGTGGAATTTCATCAGGCGAAGGTGCACTACGATATGGTGGCATGGCCGGTGGGCAAAATTCTTCCTGGCGGGCTGGAAATAAAGCCCGAACGACCTGGTCTAGGAGGACTGGCTCTAGAGTCTCAGTCAGTGGGGGGCCAATAGGGCGCAGTTGGGCGCGCGCTGCCTTGTAGGGCCTCCCCCAGGGGTCTCGGTTGAGACTCTCAAGCATCTCCGCCCGAGCACGGTCCTTGGCCTGGCGAATCTCGTGCTTCAGGGTGCCTCGAGCCACCCTGTATAACTCGTATAGGCGAGTTTCCTCGTCGGGGTCGCTCCTTCTCCGCCGGCGTCTACAATAAGTGTACGCCCTCCGGGCCGCAATGCAGGCGGACCGGAGGCCCGCGATCTCCTGTGACCACCAATATACGGCGTGTCGTGGACCGGGGCGGCGGGACCGAGGCATGGAGAAGTCGCATACCTCGGTCAAGGAATCTTGCAACTGAGTAGCAGCCTGGTCAATATCGACCTCTGAACGGGGTGGGCAGAACCACCCCTGTACCAGGGCGGCCTCCTCCGCCATTGACCGGTCTAGTCGCGTAAGAGCCCAGCGAGGGAATGGCGATGGCGGTCTGCTTGCCGCACCTTGAGGCCCCGGCTTGGAGAGCTCGTATCTGATGTACTTGTGGTCAGACAGAGTCTCCACCGGGTCCACACGCCAATTTTTGATTAAGGCGGCCAAAACGGGGGTGGCAAAGGTCACATCGACCACCGACCCTCCGTTGTGCCGCACACAGGTTAGTTCTTTGCCTCTGTTGAGGATCGACAAACCTACCGAGAGAGCCCACGCTTGTAGAGTCCGCCCACGCAGGTCAGTAACCACGCTGCCCCAGGCCTCCGATTTGGCGTTCAAGTCCCCGGCAAGGATGATCTGCCGAGGCGCCAATCGGCCAAAGACTGCGGATAGGAAGTTGAGGTAATTCTCGAACTCCCTGAAAGGCCGGTTGGGGTAGAAATATACTCCCACCACGGCGAAGCCCCGCCCAGGGAGAGAGGGGGAAAATCCGGACTGGGCCTGGTTAAAACTGCAACTACTCCGTCCATGTCTCCAAACCAGCGGTCCAGGACGAAGTAAGGCTCGGCCACCACCGCTATGTTAATCTGCCACTCGGCCATAGTTTGGGACAGTAGGTCCTGGGCCGAGCGACAGTGGTTGATATTCCCCTGGAGGAAGGTGCAATGTCCGATTTGCGGCATCATTCGGACATTGCACCATCTTTCGCGGCCGCCATAGCAGCAGCAGCAGCCGGGACCTTAGTCGGCGCCGGCCACTTCCCCTTTTTCGGAGGGGGGTTGCACTTAGCCCCCCTCATAACGTGACCAGCTGGGCATCCGGCTGCGGCACACACAGCGCAATTCGGTTTTGCCGTGCAGCCACTAGCCTTGTGACCCTGGACCCCGCAGCGGAAACACAATTCTGTGCGGTCTACCTCGCAAGGGCAGCGTGTGCGTGTGTGGCCGGTGCCCAGGCATTTGAAACATCTAAGCGCCTCCGCGGCCGATGCGAATGCCACCAACCCGGACTTGCTCTACTGTGCAGCCGCCAATTTCAGCGACCTTCGCTGCGACCTCCTGCTTCGTGACGGAATCGTCCAATTCGCCAAGTGACCCTGGCCTATCTCGGTCGGGTCGCGTTTCGGGATCAGCACTGCACTAACCGGAGCCAGGGGGACTGTGGTCGTGGCAAGCGTTAGACCAGTGGAAGCCTTTACGGCGATACTGTGTGGATGGTGCGTATCGGCCCGCCGGCCAGGGAGACCCGTAGAAACGGTGGTGCCCAAAGGGGCCCAAAGGGGGCTAACCACCTCTGGAGGCTGCCCCACCAGGTCGCGCATAATCTCGGGATGGCTCGTCGTGCCGGGTGGTGCCCGGTTCCGGTGGGGGCCCGGCGACCATTCCCGAGGGGGTAAGGGAGCCCTTCCGTCCGGCGGACCGGCCCACGCTATTCCACACGTTCAAATATCAATTTAAGGCACCACGCTTTGTCTACCCTTGCCACGACGATAGTCGTCCTTTCACGCCCTCCCCCCCCCCCCACTTCTAAGGCAGTCAGCAAACAAAAAAGGCCTACAGCGGCATCCCCACCCCCCACCAACACGCTGTTTGAGGTGGAGTTCGCTAACATCCGCGGACTCCATGCAAGGCTATGTATTCGAAGAGTCCTTCCTCTCCAAGGCCGGAGTGTGTCTTTTCGTCAGGGCGGATGTCTGCTGTGACCGTCTTCGCTGCCTAGAAGACCCATCCTTCTCTGGGTGCACGTAGACTTGGGCTCCACGAGCCGAGTTTACGCGTGCCTTTACCGCTCCCACAAAGGCGACGCCGAGACAACTCGACTTTTTGACCATTTGAGTCAGGCGGCAGATAACGCTCAGGCGCGGTTCCCAAATGCTGAAATGGTGTTTTTGGGAGACTTTAATGCCCACCATGAGTCCTGGTTGGGCTCTCCAAAAACAGACCATGCAGGCCGAGCCGCCCACGCTTTTGCTACGCCAGCTCACCCGGATACCAGATATTGTCGGTCATGCGCCCTCCCTATTGGACCTTCTGCTGACGAGCTTTCCCATCCCACTCTTCAGAACACCCCACTGCCAGTGAAAGATAGCCTTAACATCCTTGGCATGGATGTTCGCAGCAACCTCAACCAACGGGACTACATCGAGAGCGTTATCAAAACAGCATCCCGTAAACTTGGAATCCTGAACAGAGTGAGACGATTCTTCACGCCTGAGCAGCTCTGTCTTTTGTATAAGACACAAGTTCGCTCGTGTGTGGAATATTGTTCTCATCTCTGGGACGGTTCCGCCAAGTATTTGCTAGAAGCTCTCGATAGGTTGCAGCGACGCGCTATCCGCATCATTGGTAGCCCAGGGGCAACTGGCTCTGGAACCTCTCCAACTGCGTAGAGACATTGCCAGGTTGAGTGTCTTCTACCGCCTTTACAACGGCGAATGCTCTGAAGAGTTGTTCCAACTGATCCCGTCCTCACGCTTCCACTCCCGCACCACACGCGCTGGTCTGCGTCAACATCCACACACGATCCAGCGACTGTCGGCCCGCACCAAAAGGTTCGGTGATTCGTTCCTGTGTCGTACTATCCAGACGTGGAACGCTCTTCCAGCGCATGTGTTTCCTTCTTCCTACAATCCCGGGTTTTTTAAGCGGGGCGTGAAAAGGCATTTATGCAGGCCTTCAAAATGAGATTGACCAGCAAAGTAGTTCTCAATGACTGTGCTTGTCAACCCCATATCTGGACCTCACGACTGCTTCCCATCAGGTGGAGTGAGGTCATCTTGAAGACCACTATAAAAAAAAAAACTCTTGTTTTCGAGGCAGCCTTAGGCTCAAATTCTGGTACTACATAAATAGACGAACATTAATACGTATTTAGGCAGTGAAAACGTTTTCGATACAGCGTTGTTCGCGACTTCATCGTTAGAGTACAAAAAGCTTCCAAAATATGAGACAGTGGAATAAAAATTTGCAACTGCGTGGGTCGATTCGAAACTATGTAGGAGAATAAAATCGATACAACGTTTGAAAATAATTATGACAATCGATTTAATCATTTCCAAGTAATATTGGATTCAGTAATCACTTTTTTATTTTTAAGATTCAATGTTATTCAATCGTCGTAGTTAATGACTTTCAGACTAATAAACATAACTTCTTGTTATAACCAATTAAAATAAAGAAAGGAAATAGCGTAGGATGTAGGGAATAGGAGAGAATGCCAGAAACGAATTCTGCGAAAGTGAAGTTATAGTAGAATGTCAGAACAAATATAATATAAGTATCTGTAACTGTTTGTTTTGTTAAAATAAAATCTTCCATTTACGTACATTTTATTCTCTATTCAGTCAGAATAGTTTGAATGGTCGTCCTCAAAAAATATTTCGACAAAATTACAATAGAGACTTCTTTATTAAATTGAGGTATAACTGTCTTTCTATATCTATTATTACTAAGATGAACGTAAAACCCAATGAGAACACGAAATAAGAGGTTTAATAAAATTATATGTATCTATTGAAAAAATATACGTAAGCTAAAGTAATAAAGTTGAATAGGTCTAAGCGGATCAAATCCTATAAAAGAAGAGCTTCATAATGTTCAACTATATTTGCTTTTTTTCATCTCCCTTCATGAAATATGAGTAAACTGTTATCTTTTAATGTCATGTATGAATAGGCATTTTGTATAGTTCACATCATTAAATTTATGACATTGTGTGGCTTTAGACTAATAAACCTATTTGTGGCTATGTACAATACTGTGCTAAATTATGTGTAGATACTAGTACTTTTAAATCTACTCAAATAACTAGAAATATTTACTAAATTGATAAAATAAAACATCCAGATGAGTAAAACACAAACGTTTTATTTTGTCCTGTTTGGGGATCAAACCTTCGACTTTTGCCGCTAGAGGCAAGACCAACCTGCGTAGTTGCGCCAACACACCCGTCAGATTACCTAAGTAAAGTTATCATTTCCAGTATTTTTAAATTAGTCTGGTTCACAGTTTCGTTCCAACCCCCTTCTTTACTGTCTTTGGAATATTTTGTAAGACGCATAGTACAATTTCAATGCCTTTAGACTTAATAATTTTGTCTGTCATTGAAGAAAAGAACCAACCATGTAATATAAGCGTTCATTATTCAATTTCAGACTTCAAACGGTACAATTCCATACATAACAATACTCGTACTGGCTTTGTTGGTCAACACGCTGACGTTCACACAATTTAGGATGATTGCGGCGTTGACGCATGTTACCGACATCTCGTGGCCTGGTCACACATGATTAACTGCTCTAAGCTGGTATTTGATAGATTATGATGTCTCATCACTTAAAATGAGGTTGACGGCGTACTTAAAAACAAGTTTGGAAGGGCTATGTAGCGCTCTGTAGAGCTTTAGCATTTGTAGGACAGATACTTCATCCTTGAAAATAATGTTCATACAACTAAAATGTGACATAATATGTGTTGGTTAAACATTGGCTTAAATACTTCGGGAATTTAAACCGTTTATAAAAGAGGCAACTCTGGGTTTTATACGAGCGAAGCTCTTCAGATTGAGTAACTATATGCTAATGTATATCTGTTCCTCAAAATATTTCTTTACTTTTATGACAGTTTCGACATAGAGCGTTGCGGAGTGCTATTTGATGCCTCAAAATGACGAATGTTACGGGCAGCAAATTTTAGTCGTATGCGAGGTTGGTGAGTAAAAGGAGATTAATTTTAATTTGAAGACAACAATATGCACTTTACCACATTGTATTGGCATGTTAATCGGTAATGTTCGTACGACTCTGGTCGTTATATTCTATGTTTCTCTGAAAAATACATGGAACCTTTTAACACCATAACAATTTTTCTTTCCTTTTTAGCCCTAGAAGGTTTCACGAAAGGGAAATTTTTCACCGGAATAGACCTTTAGGATTTCCAAAATACAATACTTTTGCGCTAGAACATAACGCTCAAGCTCGAATAATATTTGCCTTCAATTACTGTGGCTAAATGAAGAGAAAAACTTAATTAAAATTCTGGGGAACACTGTTTTTACCAGTGAAGGTGCTACCTCACCGGGAGCACTCGTCTGGAATGTGACATTTTGGGGCAAGGAGCGGGTAACAGTTTTAATGCATAAAAGCTAATGGTCTCTAGTATTTATAAACAAAATAATACAGACACCACCCACATTGAAAAATTCAATAAAATTAGAAAACCGATCGTTTTTAACGCTATTCTGAATTGCTTTCCAAGTCTGTTTACTAGATTATAGCTAACAGAAAATTAAATCCAATGTTTGATGATAGAAGACAAGATAAGAAACTTCAAAACTAGCCTGTTTGACCATAAAATGTGCCTTTACAAGTTGACGTTGCAAGGCGTGGCCAAAATTTTTAAATAACGCTCTATTAAATGATATACATCTCTCTCTTGCGATAATATCGTGACGTGCAGGGAAGTATTTATAAAAAACACAGACGATGAAAACCAAAATATGAAAGAAAAGGTCTTTACAGAAATCGATGTAAGTTACTGATACCAAGTCGCTCCTGAAAATTTGGCAACTACATACTTGCAGAATCACGTAATCAGTATTACGCGTTGTTTTATCCTCTTACAATTGGGTTATATTATGATTTATTCTAATTATGGACATAAATCGTTCACTTACATAAGATAACAAAAAATTTAACAAAAAACACTATTAATCTAATTTCTTTTATTTGTTACATGTCTCCCGGTGAGAAAGCGTCTTGAAGCAAAGATGCCGTGGAAAGCTGTGTTACATCAGGCGATTGGAAATGTTTATTTAAATGTGGTGATGAATTAATTACATGTTCACTGATGGCGTCGTAAAGATGCGTTCGGGAACTCTATCAAAGAGGCCTCACTGATAGAGCGGCATTCTTTGTGTAGGGATGGGAACCAGCGTGAAACCATAAAAGTAAAAGTTAATTGATTAGATTATATTCTAGTCCACTGCTGGAGAAACGATTTCTCTTGATTATTCTAATGAAGGCAAGCTGCTTAGGTTAGTTTCAGCTTTAATGACTCAATAGTTTTCATGAACAAATGGCGTAATGGCGAAAATTTATCATAAGGAGTATTTTTGCACTGCCTTTAAAATTATAATTCTGCAATGTTCTACAACTCCTATTCACTCTTTTGTTATACCATTGGTAGGACAAACGATTTAATCAGTGTAGATTATAGCTACAAATGTTGCTTCAGCCCCACACTAGTATAATATTAATAGCATAACTGTCCACAAGGTTCTCATGCGTAGACAAAAGTTAAAGAAATTGACTAATTAATTTGGGACGCCTGGTTGTTAGTCATTGCTCGAGGTTCAGAACACCACAGTATAGATTATAACAGTAACATGACTTTCGACGAACATAATGTTTGATTTTACGCACACAAAATAACACCACGGTTTATTCTACAGGTCCTGGTATAGAGATAGGTAGACAGATATTCTTAACTGTACAAAAACATCAGTTTTTAAATAACTTACAGAGACCAATGTAAAATTTTGGGTATAATTATGTCACACACATCCTACACCAAAAACCGCCTTCACATTTACCACCAAAGTTCTAGTTATA
The DNA here is from genome assembly GCA_950022985.1 of Udea ferrugalis. Taxonomy (NCBI): domain Eukaryota; kingdom Metazoa; phylum Arthropoda; class Insecta; order Lepidoptera; family Crambidae; genus Udea; species Udea ferrugalis. The sequence goes on from OX465533.1 coordinate 9,581,576, forward strand.
TGCCACAATCCTCAATCTGTACAAGGAAATTTGTGGTGACGAAAGACTTAAAGTATTTGAATGGAACATTTTCTTTTTGATGAACTACATCTGCTAAACGTTTATTTCCATACCACATTCAGATTTGAATTCGAAAGTCATACTAGTTTATCTCAATCCCACACAGAATACCTACTAAGCATAGGAGCCGTTTTCGAGAAGACGTACTTAGATAGTTAGCCTGCAAAACTGCTCAGGTTTCTAAACTGTACAGTAAGTGCTGTGTGTTCATATTAACTTGTACTAAACCATTGAAAAAATGGCTCTGAATTCAACAGCATAAGGTTAAATGTAAGGGCTATGTAAAGCTTAATATGAACGCGTCTGTACCTACTGCCTTAGCTGCGTTGCACTGTGTCAGATGAAGACATTATTTGTCCATCGTTTCAGATGTTAATAGCAATGGTCATTTTCATTCTAATAGTTATCGTAACTTTAGCATTTAGATAGTCCCGCGTTAAAAATATCTTCTAATGAAGTATACCAGATAAATTTAAATAGCTAATTTTATCGAGACATTAATTAGTAAGCGTCTGAGATCTTAAAATAAAATTCTAAAAGAGTCACGGTTTGTAAAGACGACGGCCTTGTTATACAAGGGGCTTTAAACCGCGAATAAAAAACTGTTACTAAGAAAACATAAGCTATCATAATTCTTAGTACAATACTTCCCACCTCAATGAATTTGTTCAATGAAGTTCGACGACCACCACAAGGGTGTTTTTTAAAAATAATGAAAAGTTAAAAATAGCATGTGCGGGTCGACTGGGTCAAGGCCGTAGGGAGGTGGTTGATTTTTTCGAAAGCATGATCTCAAACACCAGCCAAAATAAAAGAAATAACTGGAAGACTACCCCTAACTGCCAAATTACACCCAAAATTACGTGCGAGTCCTAAAATACTGGAACGATTACCTTTTTGAGCAAGATGCTTTGTCTCAATGCTTGCCGTACTCCTTTTTAATGCACTTGATCACTTTTACATTGTGGAACTTGAAAGGCAGCATCGTGGTACAATTATTCATTTGTATTTTACTATGCTTTTAGGGACTCTATCTTTTCACTGTGTGCAATTTTCTTCGACATTGTTGCGTCTTTTTAATCGTCTTTAAGATGGACTGCTAATAAAACGGATGATTTAAACTATGAAATAAGATAAAGCCCTTAATTAAATAAATTATTTAAAAAGTTACCATTTAGCAACTCTGAGTTTGTTAAAAGTTCATAATAAAATTCCATTATTATTGTTCGATAATTACTGTGCGCCTAATTAAGGTAGAAATAGTACATTGTTAGCCTAGGGGTGAAAGTAACTTATTTAGTCCCGAGACGGGGTTTGGCGCCCGGAACGAAGTGAGGGCGCCAATAGTTCGAGGGACTAAATAAGTCTTTCACCCGAGGTAAACACTGTGCTTTTCATTACAAATACGAGGAAAGTAAAAATAAAAACATGGATTAGCAAAAGAAAAAATGAGGGAAATAAATGAAGATCGATTTGCCGCTTTCCCACCTATATTGTTTGTGTTTTTTTCTGTGGCTGGCCCGCTATTCAGCCATTATTTTTTGTTTTCATCATTGGAAAAATGGTAAATATTTTGCTCAAAGCTAAGTTGTTTTAAAGAAATTGTTGAAACTAAATTGTAATAAAGTTATTTAAAACATACTCATCCTCTGATCAATACTTAACTTTAACTTATTTCAAATTTTACATCGTGGCTGTATAGAAAGTTGGAACATGGTTCAATACATCCGTGAAAATAAAACAGTTTTTAAAAAAATAATTTGACAGCTGTCAGAATCACTTTCAACTGACAGCTGTCAAATTATTTTTAAAAAAACTAGTTCTTTTTCACATATTTATTGAACTTTCTATACAGCCATGATGTAAAATTTGAAATAACTTAAAGTTGAGTATTGATCAGAGAATATATATGTTTTAAATAACTTTATTATAATTTAGTTTCAACAATTTCTTTGAAATAGCTTAGCTTTGAGCAAAATATTTACCATTTTTCCAATGATGAAAATAAAAAATAATGGCTGAATAGCGGGCCGGCCACAGAAAAAAAAACAAGCAAAATAGGCGGGAAAGCGGCAATTCGATCTTCATAAATTAATTCATGTTTTTATTTTTACTTTCCTCGTATTTGTAATGAAAAGCACAGTGTTTACCTCGGGTTAAAGACTTATTTAGTCCCTCGAACTATTGGCGCCCTCTCTTCGTTCCGGGCGCCAAACCCCGTCTCGGGACTAAATAAGTTACTTTCACCCCTAGGATAACAATGTACTATTGTTGTGGTGTTTTTTCTTGTTCTGTTGTATTGTGTTTATTGTGTTGTTTTTCATTGTAATAATAAAAAGACGCTAGGTGTACAGTATAACTTGCCAATAAGAAGAAATTTGAAAAAATCGAGTTTATATCGAGTTGTTAACTAGTCATACCGCTACCTCAAAGATGAGTTATTTAAAGCTTCTTGCTAAGAAAATCTCATCCGAAACGAGGATTCAGTCTCTTTAATAATTTAAAGTCTGCAGTCCTGTCTTTCCCAGGTTAAAATTAGAGCTCCAACAAACTTGCAAGCTAAATCTTACTAGAAAGCTATAAAGGTTGGTCTTGATAGGGTACGGATGGCCGCTACCCGGTTATTTAATGTGTTTTCTTAACAAACGATTACGGTGAGGCCTTTTATTATCTGTAGTTAGACGAAAATTGCTTTTAGGACAATGTTTTGTTTGCTGTTCGGGGAGTTCAACTAAGTATGAGTGAGATTACAAAGCAAAGTTAGTTAGCAGCTTTTTTTAACTTCAGTAAGGGTTTAGGGCTAATTACATCGTCCCTATTTTATCTTATGGCTGCGTTGGAGTTCATACATATATTTCCAAAAAAAAAACACTTCTTTCCGTATTTCTTGCATTGGTTGTGGCTCAATTTTTTATTATAATTACTAGGTGAGGTGCCCGTGGCGCAGTTGTGACTGTGATCAGCGACGATCGCTGTTGTAAAGCAACACACGCCGGGTCGGAAATGGTCCCGGTTGACGTCGCCAGATGTCAGTCGTTAAGCCTAGTCAGAGGCCTTAGGGCGGCTTGATAACATCTGACATTAAGGTTGCTCACTAACCTTACACCCCTTCAACAATCCGCACTTAGCCCGCGTGTTGGAGTATGGCTTGTTCCACCTCATAGTTGAAGTGAGGCCTGTGCCCAGCAGTGGGACGTATATAGGCCGTTTATGTTATGTATGTATGTAATTACTAGGTAAGCTTGTTATTAGAATTATGTATGCCTACTGAAATACACTAATGAGTATTAATGAGCGTGTGTATCATCACTAAGTATATACTCTAAATAGTGATTGATTTGATATGGTTTGACATTGACACAGATTGTCAAATACCTCGCTAACGACACTAGTGTCACTTAAGCATATTGAGCGAATGATTACAGTATTTTGAATGATATTTCCACACAAAAACATCATATTGTTTGATTATAGACTATTAGAGTATGTTATTACGTTGTGTACAACATTAGATATTTAAGCATTATTTAGTCATCAAGACAAACAGTAATTTTGTTCTAAGGAACCATGCATATTTTATTTAACGATAGCAAAAATGTAACCCAAAATAACAATCAACAGTGACTTTTGAACGTTATATTTTATTTTACTTTCGTTCAAAATCGGTACAGTTAAAACAGTGTAGTATAAATTGAATAATTTTACAAACATACAGCCTATAAAGGCGTAGTTTTTTTAGTAATAACATGACATAAACGGCCTATATACGTCCCACTGCTGGGCACAGGCCTCACCTCAACTATTAGTTTTTAGTAATGCAATATATTATTTCGGCAATCGTAAACTATTTTCATATGTTGTTGTGAGTGCCTGTGTTCGACAACGTCATGTTTTCACCATAACAAATTAGGTTACTGTATTACTATACACTATTCCCATTTAGCTTCCGACTACTTCATTCAAACTGGTTTTGCTAAAAGACCTTTGTTCATTATTAATTAAACTATATACTACAGTGGTTGAGTACCAACTTAAGCCTATTATATTATTACTCGCTTGTACGTCATGCATATTAAATGTTACCCCAGCGGATGCATGTTCACATTCATGATGTACCGTCTAATAGAATGATCGACGGATTTGCAAAATGTACCTACCTACTCGTAACTGCGGTCACAGTATAAACCATACAGTAGGCTATCTAGGGCCGCCCGCCGAGTTATTAGCCTAGCGTGCACACAGACACGCGGCACAGCCCGTCCGTACTGCCGCCTCCCTATGCCTCCCTATTTTATGCTAGCGTGTGCTTGAAATCGCGTGTGCGTGATATCGCGACACGGCGCGCGACGCTCACGCACACATTCAAACCGAGAGTGGCACGTTTGTATTTCGATGTTCTACTGGTTTATACTGTGCTAATAGTACAATTAATCAGTAACCTGTTGCAAACAATAATAAACGTTTTAAACCCTGCGGAGGCCCCTAGGTACTAGGCGGTGAGCAATTAAGTAGGAAGTTAGACCTTATTTAATGAGATACATAGGGTGAAAAGGATAGGTCCTTGGGGAACACCAGCGTTAATAGGCATCCCGTTAGAACATAGCGCAAAAGGCTATCCATACATTCCATACTTCCCTAAAAAATAAACTTAGTAGCGACCTATCCGTATCGTTTTGCTAGGTCCTAAAATATTTCTAATTTCAAACCATACTCGATCAAAAGCCTTAGCAATGTCCAGATTCCGACCAATGATATCCGTTTATGCTAATAATTAATCAAGTACTCCTATACTCTCAGAGAGGACGTGGATAGAATACTTGAATAGTAAAGCTTTTTGATTGACTATGGTACCATCTTTATCATAGCTTCATATAGTTAAATTATAATAGCTTCATGTGAAACAAAATTATTCTGGCAAACTGTGAGAGTAAATACTAAAGTAGGGTATAGTTTTAGGATAACTTTCCGCACATTAGGCTAATAAAATCCATGAATAGATTTGGTTAACTTTCCAAGAGGGTTATCTTATTTCAAAATTTATTCCTCGCTTACCGTTTATGAAAACAACCCTTTTTATTTGCAATTGAAAAATCACCCTTGACACCGAAAAATTAACAGTTGATTTCCGAAAGTTCAAATCACCGTTTTTAACACCTTTTTGTAAGAATAGAAATACAATACAATAAAAAAATATATGTCAAATAAATAAGACATCAAAAGTGAAAGACAGAATAAGGAAACAACTTTCAAAAAACAAGAAAAACACACAAGGGAAGGAAATTAAAAGATAAATAAAATATTGTGCTTAATACGGTACTGCCCTTTTTCCTATTGCAAAATACAAAGGGATTTTCTTTCCTATGGTTCCCACATTAAGTATGCTGTGTTGGTTTCTTGATATCGAAACGGATGGTCCCCTTTAAATAGATATCAAATAGTCGGTATTATTGTTACTTACAAGATGGGTGGCATAATATTTCACATCGCCAGTTTTCTAATCGAGTAACAAACTTTGATGTTAGCTGGTTTTCCATCTTCTAGAAGTTTCAAACAAGGAAGGCTCATTGGTGAATTGCAGTTGAAGGCCAAATGGTTTATCATCTAAGCTTTACTTCATGAGAACATGTTAACTATAGAATTGACACAAACAGGAGCATTTTTGTCCATAGGGTTTTTTGAGAACTAATGAACATTGACATATTTTACGCACAAAATATATATATAATTTTAAATAATAGGGGCATGTAACCCTTAGCCATGCAGAGCTTATGCTAATGGGTATCAAAGTATTTTATGCCATAAAACAAACGGGAGTTTTATAAACCGGTTGAACACTGCAAATTGCCGATACATAAGCCATGTTGCTAACATTCATATGGCTGACCCATCCAATTTCGCTTAGCCAGTTTCATTTAGCCATATGTACCTACCTACCACACTACAAAAGCCGGCGGGTTTGTTCACAGAAATTATAGTTTTGTTAGCGTGGCTGGCTTAGCCGATCCAATTTACAAAACGAAAAGCCATGGCTCCTCTAATTGCAGTTTTAATGTGATGTTAGAAATCTATGTATTTATTATTTTACCTCACCACATTTGGTGTTATTTATTTACTTAAGATCCTCTACTGGAAGGTTGTTTGCTCCCTAGCGATAAGACCGCTGAAATTGTACATTGGTCTGTGTAATTTATTTGAAATATAATCTTTTTGTACAGTGAAGAATATCTTTCTTTCTATGTATGCATTTATGATTTATTTATTTGACACAATTAAACGGGCTTAACCCAGTTACATAATTACGAGTATGTAGTTTAATATCTAGCTATGAAGATTACAATGATACGTCAACATGTTTTAATATCGATTGCGGATAATTTAAAAAGTTAAAATGTATAAAAAACTAACTACCTACGTAAATAAGGAACAGTAAGCAGTTAACAAGCCGTTCCATCCCTGTATCCCTTATCATCAGCTAATGGCGTTCCTATTAAATTTAACCATGTTATCAATGAAGGTCCATGGTTGTGACATCTACTGATTGCTTCTACAACAAACGAGGAAGGCCATCGGGGGGTTTCTCTAAGCTTCGCCTCGGGGGGTCCATTTAGACGCACAAGTTTTGAACTTACATCAAAACTTTGTTAGGGCCAACACACAGTAGGGATACGGGCTGTTGTTTCTAAACCTTCCAAATATTCAAACTCCCAAAAAAGTACTTTACTAGAAACTATTTATTTTTTACTAGAAATGTGGGCTTCTGAATATTCCGTTCACCATGACGGCAATAATCAGTGTGCCTCTGACTAACCCATTAGGGATATGTTCGTGAGGGTATGTTATGTTAGAAACTATGTGATTTTATACACGTTTTCCAAAATAAAATAGTATATGGAGGCGAGACGGAATGCTTGAATAAAAGAGACCGAATTTGTTGCAGACTGGTTATTTTTTTGACCTATTTTAGGCAAAATGGTAATTAAGTAAAATGTGCTATTACTATCTCAAACAAAGTCAATTTCAAAACTACAGCCTATAAGCTAGATGGAGTTTTTTTCATTCATCAATACCAACTTATGATTACATTAGAAACATAGTATTACATTTTGTAAATAAACATTTTTTCACATAAGATAAGTGATTCCCATTGATTTAATTATTGGATCAAACGAACATGTATCCAAAGTAGCTTGATTCAACTATAGTATGCTATTGCTAATTGTACAACATTATTAGTTAAAAAAAGGAGTTGTTTTCTACTGGTCACGTTTTTATTGTTACCTAATTTAGTATGTAAATACATTCATACTGAAGTTCCACATTCAAAGCTGTGCTTTTTGAACGTGAACGAAATACCGAATTTAGGACCAGAAAGTTGAACTTTTGTAATTTGTACGAATAACCGTTGACCTAATAATAAATCTTGTGTAGTTCGTTGTGGAGCTTTATTTCGCCATATATCATAACACTATATTTATTTCACCATATATCATAACACTATATTTACGACCACAGAGCTACTCAGAGTTCAGACTTGGTAAGACGGCGAAATAAAGAATTTACGACTGTAACATGTAACTTTAATAAATATATAACCGTTATTTATAGTTTTATTCATACCATACAAATGAATAAATATAAAGATTTATTTCAGACTTAAGAATCTCAATAGAGGATTTTTTTTCTGTATTCTGAGATTGGTTAAATCTATCTGCTATTTAAAGAAAGGATTTTCAAATATACTACTTAACTGTTTCGCCTTTATTCTCGTGGGTTGAGAACTAGAGACTACATCTTTTGACTAAAGTATTTTGACTGAAACCATCATCATGACTTCCAAGTGTTCATTCCTTTAATCTCTTGATTACTATTGATCAGCCTATTCAAAATAGCTATTGTTTATTTTTCATGTTTATTTTGATTCCGTTGTAAAATGCTTTTGAAATATTTTTATGTTGTTGTGAATCTTGTATTTAAGTTAACATTTAGTCTTGTATAAGTGTAGTAATACTACCATCTGGTCATACATCCTGCGGTTTTACTAACAGTTCCGTTCTCTTTTACTATATAAATCTGTTTCATTAATCGCCTGTGGGATTTCCTGCGTATGTATAACTGTAATGAGGGCCTTTTGCTAATGAGGGTTTTCTCACTCAGTGCTCATTGACAGCTGTTTGGACTTGACGCATACGGAGCGCCGCCTGGTGGCAGAAAAAGTATCGAAGACGCTCATTGGGTTATACTTGATACTTGGGTCATTCATTTAAACCATAAAAGGGGAATATACGGCATCCGCGTACCAAAAGTAGCCACAAAAAAACTGGTCCAAAGGACCTGTTTTCAAGCCAATATGACAGCGACTTGTGTGTATGAACGTCATTCATACGTCAATGTCATGTGCCAGTTTTCTTATTCGCGAAGTATGAACGTCTCTTCAAGATGTATCTTCCTCTTTTTGTTTATTCATCAGTGACTTGGGTTGAAAATTTCTCTGCTACGAGACGGCGCTTCGTAGCACTATTTACACTTATAGCACTGAGACAGAAAAACCTAGTTTAGTAACAACTTCTTACATTCCACATTACATGCAATACAAATTAGTACCAAATTTCTGGAAAAAGTAGGAAAAATGAAATTGTTATTAACAGAGCAACTAATGTATTGAATGTTTATGTTCTAACCTTGAAAAGCGTCATCAATCGTCAAGCGACAGCAAAGACAACAAAAAATTTAATTTGGTCTAAAAGTGCAAGATAATATCAACAATACCCATCCACCTTCATAAGTCGTAATTAATCAATCCGTCACCATATTTTACTCGGCAGACGTATGCTCTTTGTATTCCATTTTAATCTACATGCATAAATATGTAGGTAAGCTTACGAGTGTGTACAGTCAACCACAGAAGGTTCTCACTTCGGAATTCGTAGCGTCTGCGTCGCAATACATTGTGTAGCAGAATAGAGATCAATTCAGGATGGATGTGGGATGTGGGGCTCTAACTGTGGTGGCTGTAGTTGTCGACTGTAATAACTGGCGATTAAAGAGCGTGATAACGATGATTGTGCCAGCGGACAAATCTTACTAAGTCTATTGCATCACTAACTCTTATAAATAAAATAATCTTTTGACAATTTATCTGAACATCTGGCCAAACTAAGTAGAGCACAATGATGTACAAAAGAGGTAGATAGATACGTTATGTCAGTTCTGATGCAAAGTCGAAAATTGTCCCCTAGCGTATGTACCTATAATTTGACCGTGTGAACTAAATAGTTCTATTATTTACTAGATCGTAAACGAGACAGATACATGTGGCGCAACGTCGTCTCGAACTGTCAATGCTTTACTCAGGTGTTCGAAGTTCTGATTTTGGGTGCCACTTCTTTAACAGTAGTAAAGCTACGTCTTTTTAATTATAATATCATCGGTGGAGCATGCACTTAGGTGCCGGAGACATTTACCACATATTTAAATAGAAAATTACACCCAGACACATATTGCCTGCCAGACACCCATTTGTCGGGCACATCAGCTGTTGTATATGGCTATGCTATTGAGTAGCGGACACGTCAAGATATTACGAGTATAATACATGAAACACGCGTAGAATTGGAAAAGCTGTTTTAAACCTTAACTTTAGCTGACAAATAAATGCTAAAATCGATAGTCAGAGGCACGCTGACAGTAACCGTCATGGTGAACGGAGCATTCAGAAGCCTATTTTCTGCATAGCGAACCCAGCGTGTTAGGAGCGAGCCTAACGAATGTAACTAGGTTACTTGGGTTTACTATTGAAGTTTTTTCTGACTGGTGAGTGAAAGAATATAATATTCAAATCTGGTTGAGAGTAGTATTTAACTACAGTACCACGACGCTTTTAAAGTTGTTTTATTTCGAAGTAGTATTTTAGTTTCACATAAAAACAGTCTTACAGACAACTATTATCCGTGTGTCTATCCCACAACACAATGAAGGCGTTAGCTTTTGTGAGGAAACAGGTAAAACCCACTCTTATGCTGACGACGAACCCTTGACGCAGATTCAAGGGTCCTCGCCGTAATACACTGCGTAAGTAATACATCTCGACTGGTCCCAAGTTTTTCCCTTTTCGACGCCTCCGAGTTAGTGAGAGCGGCAGTGTAGCGCGCCAAGTCACAGGATTAGGAATAGTTGATTTTTTTCGCTTGCACACATGATTATTTCCAAAGCAGAAGTCAGGAACACACTGATTGCTACCATCAAAAGCCTTCACTTTGCCGAGTGAGTTCAAACCCAACTTCGCAAGGAGCAACCATACACATCAGATCACATCAGTTGGTCAAAATCAGCGTCTGAGCCTATCACAGGCACAGTAAACATAACAGTAGGTAGTTCTCTGTCTACTGTGTCACAGGTCCAAGCATAAGCTGAAAGGGGTCCAATCAATTTTGAACATCGCGACACTGCTGTCTGGAGGAAATTTTTGTATATTTTTCTATTGTTATTTTGTTTTGTTTGTTTTTATCTGATGTCATATCACATGTATTTTTAAATTGGTGAGTTAGTCGCAACTTGTACAACGAAAATAAAGCAGGCGTCCTCTTGCCAGATTAGAATTCTTGACCTCACGGGTCAGCCATAGTGCTTAACCACTGTGCTGATTAGTATTGGACTGCGCAAACGCATGGTTATATCCAACAAATAGAACAACGACTTTCGTCGTCTTTTGGTAATCTACACTTATTTAAGGAGGTAAAATGACAGGAGTGGAGGAAGTCTAACAGTTCGAAGCATTGAAGGACCGTGCTGCGCGTAATGTGCAGCACGGCATTCAGCATTATTTGTAAACTAAGTGTTAAATAATAGCTGAGAGGTACATAATGTATTAACTTTTAACTTAGTCGCTTGTTTCTGGTTTCTATAACACTATAAAAAAACCTTATCTGTTTGTTTTGTATAATAAAGCTTGAAACCGATTTTTCAATAAAAAAATCATAAAAAAGACAAGGAACTTGACCACTTTTAACCACAGTGTTCTAGAATATTACATCAAAGATAGTATGTGTGTACACTAACAGTGTGTCTCTTCATTTGCCCACTCAACACCCAACCCCGAAAGGCTGTTTACAAACTACGACACTTTAATAACAGCCTGTACAAGTTTTTCTTCGCTTATTAAAAATCTTTTCTAAGAATACATGAAAGTAACTTGACGCATTGTGTGTGGGTAGATCTAATAGCCTTTTTAATATGCTGACTTTTAGAGATTAGATATTTTTTGCCTTTTTCATGTGAAACTTTTACGCAAACATTATTATGCTCAGCATTCCGGCGAAATTATGTTAGGGACTTATTTATAAATACCACACATTAAATATTTAAATTTCAGAAGGGTCAGGTTGAAATTACCCCTGGCCGACCAGCATGTTTTAAGAGATTAGTGTCAAAATTAAAGAAAGAGGGGATGTGTATCACGATCGTAGAGAGTGAAATGGTGTAAAGATGGGTATGATGTGTTATTGCGAAAGACGCGGGTTCGATTCCCTGCCTGAAGCTAAAACTGAATGTCTTTTTCTGGTTTTCCGATCTTCAGGTAAAATATGTTTTTTAAAGCCCGAGCATCCTAATTCTTGATTTCATTGAAGACTTGATTCTTTTTAGAAGGCTTGAGTTATATAATTTTACCTCAAGCCTTAATGCAAAGCTACAGCTAGTAGTAAATAGGTTTCCTCCATGTCCAAGCACTACTTTTAAGCTTAACTCCTAACCCTAGAACTCTACAGTATTATAGAACATTTGCCTAAATTACAAGACGTTCTATTTCTTATCAATGTGTTTCATTTATCTTCTACATATCCATCATTGGTTTCACAGTAGGATTTCCATCGGTACTAAATAACTGGCACCGATAAAAAGGTTAGTACCCCAAACTGGTACAAAAAGGCAGACTTAATTCTAAAGCATGAAGTCCACCATTGGGAAAGACAGAAATACTTACTGTTAGCGGTACAAAATTCTAAATTCGAAAGAAAACCGAATTTATCGATTTTCGGGTATACTCGTGAACATTAGCCCATAGATTTTATAATTGTTGTCCCCTTACCTAACTCATTTTTCGATCCTATCCGACAGTGAACCTATTTATTCTGAAATCTAGCACAAAAACAAAAGTCTTACTACGAATGAGCTACGAAATAGTGTTCACAATTGCTACGGAAATAGTTTTAACGGCTGCTTCAATAAACTAGCTCGGTATACAGCCAATTAAGCTGGCAACAACTCCTGCTTAAACGAAAGATGCAAACAACTAACTCTCATAGATACTTAATTATAATAAATGTATAATGAAGTAAGTAGTTGTGCCCACGTGGGATTGCATAACATAACATACCCTTACGACCATATCCCTAATGGGTTAGTCAGAGGCACACTGATTGTTGCCGTAATTGTGAACGGAACATTCAGAAGCCCATATTTCGCCGCGGGAATTTGAACCCAACATGGTAAGGGGCGAGCCTACCACCGTTATCCGGGTTGCTTGGGTTTTATATCGGTGTTTTCCATCACCGGGGAGTTAGCCGCATATTGTACAATGTACACAAAGTAGGTGTGTTCTGGCCAGATTTGATGTCGGGACCACCGGGTTCCGAGCCAGATTTAACCACTGGGCCACAGACGCTCTCTCACGACGCGGAATTTCATAGACTGACTTCATATGGGTTGGATTCCCCATCATTTCAGTTTGCGCCTGTTATTTCACACTTCTGGACAAAGGCCTACCGTTTTCCAACCTATGTCTAAATCCATGGTGGACTAAATCATGGAATGAGAGAAACAACCATGATTGTCAAAAAAAAAATATCTGCCGTATATTGGTGTCCAAATTAATAATTTTTCTTACTTATTGGCCTCTCTGCAAGATTTAAATATTCACTCAATTCTGAAATCTATCTCACCCACGTACTTTAGATAGTACGAGTATCTGTGTGAATACGTGTACGATATGTAAGTCTTGAGCTACAGGGGTGTTACGCCCACCCTCGCGTCGTGTAAGCGGTCGTTCACTCACCGCATTCCACGAATATTTAGTATTCGGCGAGACGTTACATTACATAACACAAGGACGTGAAAATTCTTTCATAAAATGGCAATGTCGAAATTAAATTGTTGGAGCTCGTGGAGTTAGTAGCGAAGATAAGATAAGATATATATATTATTGCACAAAAACTTTTAAATAACAAGATCTCTTAAAAACAATTAGATAGGTACAATTTAGGCGGCCTTATCGCTAAAAGCGATCTCTTCCAGGCAATTTCCAGGCAGAGAAAGGCGAGCAACGCATCTCGTGACACCTATGGTGTTGCAGTTGTCCATGGGCAGAGGTGATTACTTTCCATCGGGTGACCCTCTAGCTCGTTTGCTCCCTATTACATAAAAAAAGAGAAACGAAAAAAAACAGATGCGGTTAGAAAAGTGATACTGGAAGTTGAATTCCACTTTATTTTCCCTCTCCCTCCGTTGCAAATGTTTATTTGGCTTACATTTAATATCAGAAAATATTATTCAAGTTCCTTAAATTTAGTAAGTAGCTAGGCGCTAGGCGGCTCGTGATTGCGTAGAAATGAAAATGTGTAATTTCTTGGTCCAAAATACCTTCGGCAAAAGAAGTCTAATAATGTTTTTCATTGAAATTTTTGTTCGTAGGTTATTATTAGTTTTACATAAATCCCACCTACTTAGGAACGAAAATGCTTTCCCTGAATAACGTTTAAAGCTGCTAATTTAAGGTAACAATGTTTTATTTTGTTACTTATTTAAGTAGGTAATAGGTAGGTATTTAGGTAGGTAGTAGGTAGTCGGCTACTATACCAAGGGTCGCGGGTTCAATCCCCGCACAGTACAAACATTTGTGTGCATGAACATGTCTGTTTGTATTGGTCTGGGTGTTTCCTTTGTATATTAAGTATGTATTTACAAAAGAAAAAGTATTTAAGTATGTTTATCCGTTGTCTAGTATCCATAATATCGGACTATAATTAGACTACTTGGGACTAGATGGCGCTGTGTGGAATAATATCCAATGATATTTATTTATTTATTTAATTCATCAATCAACAATATCAAGAGCCAACTAAATTAAATTACAGAATTACCAACTTTACTACATAAAAGTATAGCCCTTAATTTCAAATAACGTGTGTATGATTGAGACCGTCGTGGCCCAGTGGTTAAACACTATGGCGCGGAACCCGGAGGTCCCAAGTTCAAGGTTGGCCTGAACAGTACTTTAAGTTCATCGTAAGATTTGCGGCTAGCTCTGTGGTGATGGTAAACACCGAAAAAACAACCAAGCGTCCCGGATAACGGCGGTAGACTCGCCCCTTAAAAAGTTGGGTTCAAATTTCTTGGGTGAAATGTGGCACTCAGAGTCCCACATTTCACATATTCCGTTCACCATGACGGAAGTGTGCGGTCGTGGCCGATGACTGTAAGCTTTAAACAATTTCAAAAGCCAATTGTACGATTATATGAAAAAACTGGGAGCCCTTTCGGTCGCATAAACTCTTTCGTCATAATGTAGTTTGGCATAAATGTTTTGGCATAAAGTTTTTTCGCATACATTATGATAAGCAGAGTATTATAAACGCATAATGGTTTCATTGGCATAATTATAATTTGCTATAATTGTATTTCTCATAATTTAAATAAGCATAAATGTGAAGAGCATAATTGATAAACGTATAACTTTACTTTACCATAATATAAGAAACGCATAATAGAAGAATTCATAAAATACAAAACGCATATTTCTACTCGTCTGCCCAACAATAGAGTTGGGGTGAAACCGACTCGGCTAGATTAGGTTAGAAGGATAAGGCGGGAGCAAAGCGAAGCGTAGCTGTACCGTGCGTGTTAGTTTTTCAAACCCTAAAATAAAATGCCTGCTGCATCTCTGCATGCTGCTTGCTTGCCTGCAAGCTGGGTGCTTGCCTGCATGCTTGCCTGCACGCTGCATGCTTGCTTGCGTGCTGCATGCTTGCCTGCATGTTGCATGCTTGTTTACATGGTGAATGGCGAGGGCGGATCCGACATGGCCGTGATAGGTTCGAAGGTTAAGGCGTGAGCGCAGCTCACGCCTTAACCTTCGAGGGTTAGTTATTTTTTTTTCAAACCCTAAAATAAAATGCCTGCTGCATCCTCGCATGCTGCTTGCTTGCTGTATGCTTGCCTGCATGCTGCATGCTTGCCTGCATGCTGCATGCTTGCCTGCATGCTGCATGCTTGCCTGCACGCTGCATGCTTGCCTGCGTGCTGCATGCTTTATTGCATGTTGCATGCTTGTTTACATGGTGAATGGCGAGGGCGGATCCGACATGGCCGTGATAGGTTCGAAGCTGCGCTCACGCCTTAACCTTCGAGGGTTAGTTATTTTTTTTTCAAACCCTAAAATAAAATGCCTGCTGCATCCCTGCATGCTGCTTGCTTGCATGTATGCATGCTTGCTTGCATGAATGCATGCCTGCTTGCATGAATGCTTGCTTGGTTGCTCACTATACATTCGCATGCTTGCTTGCATGATATTTTCGAATTAAAAATATTTCAGGATAACAAAGAGAATAATAAAGTTTTTAAATTTTGATTAAGTGTTTTTTAAATGGTGATATTATGGTATTCTTATTGTATGACTTGAAATTTGTATGCCATAGGGTGAGATGCCAATGAATGATATGCTAAGTAATCGTTATTCTAAAAACAATTATGCATAAACCTTTGATGCTAATATATCATTATTATAAAAGAAGTTATGCGGGAAAAAAGTATGCCTTATGATTTATTCTAAATGAACGTTATGCGAAACGAAGAGTATGCCAAAAAACGTTATGCAGACTTAAGATATGCCTTTTTAATTTATGCATCCCAATATGGACCCGAAAAAACTGCATTAACAACCAAATTATTATGCTCTACTATTACTGGCTATCTAAAAATATAGGCCTTGATTGCAATCAGGTTGTGTGTGATCAGATTACCAATTAATGTCATTCAGAAGGGACAACAAGCAGGCGAAGAAAAGAGAGGCAGGTTTTATTAACAGCCACAGTTAGATATGCCAATTAAAATTAATGATTCATTAGTCCCAAAATTGCATACTGCAAAATAAACTTAATAACGAACTTGTTTTCCAACCGCTAAGAGTTTTAAATACGATACTTAATGTGAGTACTATCGGCCTATGCAGTTTCAAAATATAGGCGAAATATTGGCATTGATATACTTCATGCAATACTTTATGTCTTCTTTGTGCTATTGCACACTTACACAATGATGATTACATAGGTGGCCTATCGCCCAGGCGACATCTCTAAGCCTTATCGCCTGAGCGATAGGCCACTAACGAATAACGATGGCCTTTGGCCTATATTCCCCTAAAAACTATTCGATGTTGTTGCTATCCAAAAATCTCTAAATCTAATCCAGTGGACTTTGCCACTCTATCTATAAACTCAAGAGACAATTAACAGCAGCTTGCTAGCTAAGGTGAAGCAACAGCCTTTATCCGTCCCACTGCTGAGCTCAGGGCCACCTAAAATATGAGCTATCACAGTCAGCATCAAAATGATGTGTGGTGACAGAGTAGTCAAAAAAGTAATGTAACACTATGTATAACGAGCGCGTCAAATGTCATTTGAAGCATCTCTAAATCTAAAACAACTGGAACGCTAATTTGTTTCTGTCTAGTCAAGGTTTGCTTTTTTAAATACTTCAACATGTTTGCCAACTGTACGCACACATTATTTTATGTTGACAGAAATAGCTTAGGTGTGCACACAAGCATAGGTACTCCAAAACGCGGTACTTCATAACATTCGAATTGTATAAACCTCTATGACACTTATGACTAATTCTAAAAATATGCGTAACCTTACAAAAAAGACTGATGATTGACATGCCGATACGAACGTTTTATACCCGTCATAAATATCTAATCCTACCCATTTCAATATGAAATATTCGCGGTTTATAGGCAAATTAAACAATAAATATCACCTATAGCGAAATAAACGAGCATACAGCGTTGAATTGCGTGACAACTTAGACAATTATGTCATAAACGGTATAGGAACCGCACGCCAGGGTGTCGAATATGGAACGTCCAAATTTTTGTGTGAATAATTCGTATGCGAATTCAGCAGATAGAAAGTGACCTAAACTTTGCTAACAAGATATCTATCAACCGTTTGAAACGCCAGCAAGAACGCTACTCGTTAGGTTGAGTGATATAGCTACAGGCCGCTAAGTATTTTAGACTTTTTTTGGGCAATAAAGAATGGAAAAAATAGTAAAGTTAGAATCGACGAAACAAATATCAATGCCTACTTCAAACTAATCAAAGTTCTGGTTCAATAAAGCTCTTACTTAACGACGACGAGGTTCTGTTTCAAATTGACTAAATGTAGCCCAAGTTGTGGCTTCCACAGCTTTACCGCATAGTAGAGTGAGCAGAAGGCTCTGTGCTTCTAACATTTAAGAAACGTCTCTAAGGGTTGCCCCAAGGAGGAACCTTAAGAACTGTGTCTAGTGGTGCCCTAAGGAACCAAGCCTTCCCTAAGGGCGTTATTGGGAGATGGCAACCGGACGCGAGACAGAGGACAAGAGCAATGAATGTGACTTGTTACACGACTGAATAGATGAGAGAATTGCTCCCTAGCTTATATAACTTACCTACAAGACGGTTTCGAGGTCACGAGAATGTGTATTCTACGTGCTGTATTTGTTATTGTTACCGGAATTGGCTAGAATGTCTAACATGTATCTTGTTATTTCAATAAACTATTGTTATACACTCCAGAGTCAGAAAAGCCTACTTGTACCAAAATTTGTTGTTGTTGATGTCCGATCATTATAGTAAGAATAAGCTGAAAACGGACCGCTGAACTCATATTGTTATTTCACCCTTGGTTAAAAGGAAAAAAGCTTCAGCAATAACAACCCAGTTTGCTAGTGAGTTTTCAGCTTAGTATAGCAACGAAATAATAACTGAAATGAAACATTCAACTACTTTATGTTTAATCCAATTCACCCCTTTTGCCAACTTTAAATTATGCCCACTTAATCACAATTACTGAATGATTGCGGTTTCTGAAACCTCAATTGGCAGTTCATACATAACACACCATATAATGGAGCATTTTAAACGTGCGAGCTAGCTAAACTATATTCTGTCACGTTCCATTCGCTAATGAGAAGATAATAAAAATCAGTAAATTCAATTTGAAGTAGTCCAGTCAAATCCATTAACCATTGCCAGATTAAGCTGAACTCTCGCTGAGCAAATCAGAATGTAGCCTTTTACACAGTACAACAGCTCCTTAGCCGTACAGAGGACGTAACATACTCGTAGCAATTACAAAATGACCTCTAGTGGATTACTCATAAAGTGATACGAACCCCTAAATTGTACCCAATTGATCTGTGGTTTGTACATCGCAAATTGCACTCAATACCTTCCCATTAAAGGATTTGTTTAACTTTTTGAAGCATTTAAAGGCAAATGTGTAAATGCGTAAAACCGTTATCGGGTGCTGTATATATTGCGTCTAAAGCCGACAAGTTATGACGCTGTGTAAACAGACTAGTCAGCGAAATGGGCAACATGAAACGCCAGCTGCGGCCGCTGCTGCCCTGATCAAGCTGTGATGCTTTACTATCGATGGTTTTGCTATCGATGGTTTTGCTATCGATGGACATCGAAAATAACCACGATCATCTTCCAAACAGGTAAGTCAGACGCATACTGATATTTTAACATAATTTTCAGCACCCCAAATTTTATAGAGAGAATTTGAACCCAACGACGTAACGGGCGAGCCGTTTCCCGCGTTGCTTGGGTTTTTAATGGTGTTTCCCATCACCGGAGAGTTTGCCGCAAATTGTGTGATGAACACAAAGTTGGTGTTGCAGCCAGTCTTGAACTGGGGACGCCACAACGCTCTCGAAAATACGATCAGACTGGTACTTGATTAACACTTATTGCATAAACACGTATACATGACTCCCACCAACACCGATTTCGTGTAACGGTTATAAATTGGCGATACGCATGAGGTCACAGGTACAATCCCCGCCCATTACATTTTTTTGTGTGCTTTTATATATTTAGTAGTTATGCTTTTATATATTTTATATATAATTAGGCTTTAGATTAAATGCAAATACGTTTAATACTAAGGTCAATATTAAATATCTTCCATCAAGCAAATAATCGCTAAAATAAAACCATAGAACAAGAAAAAGAGCAGGGGATAGACAAAATTATTATATTTTTTGTGATAATGTATAAGTTGCGGTTCATTCTAAGTTAGAATAGAAGCTTCACAGTCAAGTAGCATTGGCGATAATATTGAACCTGACGAATTGGCGGCTTAGTTTTGAACCTCGAACGGAATTTATTATGAGCAGATTGCCACAAGGGCTGACCCACCCTCGCATTAATATACATGTATACATATAGGCAAAGTTTTGTTTGTCTCCGGTATAATACTATATTATCGGCAGATGTATCTTTTTCTATCGATATTCTCACTCGATGGACATCCCTAGTTGGCAGCACTCGGCTTCAGCCGCTCCAAACGGCTTCATGGGAAAGCTGCGATAGTTATCCTGTTCGCTAATGTAACTATTATTTCCTGATATAATAATATTTATAAGCAATTTGATGTAATACGAGAGTCTTAGGTTACTCTTTATATTAATATCGGTTGGAAATTAATCGGCTTGATTAAATTAATTAAAGAGGCTTACAATATTATTACTGACAGGTTTCAGGAAATATGATACAGTTGATTAGAAGTGTGGCTTGTATTCATTTTCCAACGTAACAATCGCCGCAAGTAAATTTTAATCAAATTAAAATGTAGGTATTCAAAAATGTTATTTTTAAAAATCTATGTTTGTGTATTATGCACTAGAGGCCGACCATGGCTTCTTTCGTGTCGATTTTGTTTTTTTCGCGAAGATAAAAAGCCTTCCTTAATAAATGGACTATAGACCACCGAAATATTTTTTCTAATTGCAACAGTTAATGAGAGTAGCGCGATCAAAAAATCTCTTCAGCTTTAAATTATTAGTAAACCTAGAAGCATGGTTACTTTATAGTCAAAGTAACATTCAACTCGTGTCTACATATAAATAGTGGCTGGAGCAAAAGAGTGCTCCAGTCACCCCATATGCAAAAAAAAGGAATAATCTAGACATTTTGATCTTCTAAAGGGTTTTTGTGGCTTAAAAGAGATGAAATACGTCAGAATTGCAAGTGCACTTAGTGCGGCGAGGAAAATGAAGTAATGTTGTTAGTGGATTTTTACCCTGTATACAGCTGGAGGCGCTCACCGGGAGAATTCACGGGAATGCAACAATCCAAGATGGGATTTTGAGAATTTCGTTTAATAGGGCTTTCTTACGAGAAAACCAGTGTATGTTGGCGACGTATGCTCACATGGGAGTTTTATATACATTTTTTGGAATGTTATTTATCTTTTTGTTGATCTTATACAGAGTAAAAAGAAGAAAGAGAAGTAAAGTCAGTGAACATGTTTTTCTCTCAATTTTTGACGGACTTCAAAAAATGTGGTTCTTTTTTTTATCACATTTTTTTGAACACAAGTGATTGGATTACATAGGTTCTCCCTAATCGTCATGTTACGAATTGTGTTATGAGCTCGGATCTCCTTACTCACTGATGTCATGCTCAGATTCGGAATGTTACATTACAGGAGAAAGCACTCAAGAGCGCACCTACCTCTTCAGTTCGGATATTCCATTTCAGACAAAAAAACAACCTTAGCAACCCATCCGGATTCCTAAACAACCTATCTAGCTGCGATAGGCTTGCTCAAATTCACGATGGTTTTAATTTCCATCGGCTAAATAGGACCTTCTGAATGTTTCGTAAACTACCCCGTTTAGCGAGAGTATTTGATGATATTTTTTAGTAGATGAATGTATGTTAGGAAGAAGCGGTAAAACCTTACTGAGACTCAAAGCTATTGTTTGGGTATGGGGTTCCATGTTTTGATTATTGCATGTCTCGCGTATGTATGCCTAATTTTATTTGGTTACCACGCTTATAACAGACATGACTTACGAAGACAATAGACAGACAGACATGTGACATTGTAAGTTAATAAAGTTATTATTATGACGTGCTCCGTACGTGTGACAGGCTTAATTCACTCTGAGAGAGCTTTGTAAGTGAGGTAAACAAATTAAGCCATATAGGGCATAGGTACATTTATACTTAATAATAAATCTAAAGAGAGGCCAATTCTGTACATGAAATATATTTAAAAAATAACTATCAAGATGTGATTAGGGATCGCTACTGATGCCAAAAATGCAATCAGTAATATTTTTGTCTGTCTGTCTGCTGTATATTCGTTATAGAAACAAAAACTACTTAACGGACTTTAACGAAATTTGGCGCAATTATTCTTCATATTCTTGGGCAGGTTATAGTATAGGTACTTTTTATACGCTAAGATCAAGAGGAGCAGAGCAGTGAAGGGTAATATCGAAAAAACGGGAAAAGTTACTCCATTTTTTACACCTAAAAACTACTAGATTTAAATTAAATGGTACAGTAATATAGATTACTTATGCATTTTTTTTAACTCAAGTTCACGCGGACGAAGTCGCACGCGGCCGCCGGGCTTTTATAATTGTTGTCGAGGAAATACTGTAGGCTAAATAAACATGCTTGGCAAGAAATAAACGGAGTATAAGTTAAAAAGATGTTGATTGCCAAACTTATCAAATTGTCAGGTATTTCAGTGAGAAAAATCGAAGAAAGCAAAGACAATTGTCAGCCTTTAAGCATCCCACTGCTGGGCACAGGCCCCACCTCAACATTGAGATGGCATCAGCCATTCTTCAATACACCGTCTCAATAAGTATTACTGGAGGGGTGGAAGGTGTGTGACGTCACACGTAGATATGTCTTCGAACCGCCCTAAAGCCCTAACTGAGCTTAACGACTGCCATCTAGCGATACCAGCCGGGATCAACTCCTTAACATGCAACTCGAGTTGATGCCGATCGAGTTGATGCCAGAAATATACATCACTTTTCAGACGGGGTAGTAACCCATCCCTCATCCGGCCGGGCCTGTGTTCCTTCACAACGGCTATTGTTTCCGATACACTATCCATTTCATAAAACAACTGGACTAGGGAACCTAAATTCACCTCATTTAACTAAAAATATTGCATTTTTTGAAACTTTATTAGTTCTCCGCACAAAGGATTTCAACCGAATATAGTGTAAAGTGCTCAATGAAATCTGTTTTCAGACACGTGAAATAAAATATATCAGTTTTTATAAATAACTAGTTGTTTAATATAAACAAGGCAAAAAATACTTTCTATGTCAGCATACGAGTATATCAATATACGTTAAACTGGACGGATTTTTATGAAGCTTTGTAAAATTATATTGTTATAGTTTGAAATACAATAGCTCTTTTCATAAAACTGTAAAATACTTCATAAAAAATAGGCGCAAAGCTCGATAGCTTATGCCTATGCGTACGAATTTGTACGAAAACTAGTTATAAAATGAACTCATAGGTGAGTTTGAAATTCGTTGTGTTTAAGGGTTGGCGGTCGGACGAAGGTTGGTCGGGCATCCGGGTTTGAGGGTAGTTAAAATATTCAACTCAAAAACGTACCTACTTCATTAAATTTCACATAAGAGAGAAAATCCTTAGATGAACTAAGTCGTCGATGCACGACTGTTGGCGATGTTACTAGTACCAATCCTACTTATATCATAAATACGAAAGATTGTATGTGTGGATGGATGTACTCGTGGGTATGTGCCGTAATGCTCTTTCGCGGAACAACTACTGGATGGATTTTAATGAAACTTTACAATAATATAGCTTTGGGCATTGTAATAGGCCATACTACAATTTATAAAGATAGGTTTTTTTTTAACCTCAGACCACGCGGACGAAGTCGCGGACGGCCGCTTGTTATTAATACACTAGTGATACTTGTGTCTTTTTAAGCAAGAAATTATAGGCATTATGAATCGTATTATTCAACTTATGTCCGATGAAGTAAGAAAGTTAGAAAATAAATACCGTAAATGGATGGCCTAATAAAGATCGCAAGATTTTAGTACATTTAGGCAGTGTAGGCTACCTACACCCGGCCGCTTGGAAAGTTTGTGAAGGCAGCATATGTTTAGCAGTAGACATCATTTGGTTGAATATGAATGATAATGAAACCTTTTTTCAACTACTTATTCGTTTTATGAATTCATCAGTTTGGGTATCAGATCTTGTGTATGTAGTATGGCGCTCAATAATGGACTGAGTAACTTATTGATCTGTGATTCGATTGCGATTCTCCCCTTATCACGTATGTTCGAAACTCACTCTTTTTTTGTAAGTGACTACGCTGTTTAGCCGCTGATGGCTTTGACAGCTTTGCCGGACTGTTAGGGTGAGCGCAGAAGGCTCTCAACCCTAATATTTAAAGTAACGAGCTAAGGGCACCCCATAGGGGGGGTAAGATCCTTGGCTTAGAGCGTTACTTAGAGAGGGCAATGGGACATATTTTTGCCACGTGCCGGTTTCTATTATCGTGACAAAAAAAAACACTCGATGAAACGTAGGCCTCTGTTTCGTTCATCATGATGGCGGTAACAATCAATGTGCCTCTGGGCTCGGACTAGCCCATTGGGGATATATCGTCGTTAGGTTATGTGATTCGTCATGCGTATTGCCAAATAAAGATAAAATCAACCTGATCTAGGCGTCAGGAGGGATAAGGATTACGGATTTCCTGACGGAACTAATGCGTTCGGCTAAAGGGGTGTCGGCAAAAACGGTGATCTGATAGCTAATGGATTTTTGACTGATGGAAATGGAAGTACCGTCTTAACAAGAAATAAAATGAAATTGTTGTTGCAAGCTCGACCGAGCTGATAAATCCAAAATCAAGGTTGGTTTTTACGATATCCTAACTCAGTCTAGAAGAACTAGTAGTATTACAAGCAATGAAAATCTAGACAGTTCAGTTCAAGGCGTTAAGGAACGGTTCGGTAAACTTTTAATTCCAATCTAGTTTTGAATGTGGGTGGTGTCTGTTTTATTTCGTTTAAAAATAGTAAAGACCATTGGCTTTTAAAAGTTAAAAAGACGGTTTTTGCCGAATGAATTATTTACTGAAATGATTAAGAAATTGACTAAAAAGGTTCCATTAAAAATGAATGTAGGTATGTAAACATAAAACAACTTGAACAAAATGTTCAAATGTCTTTTGCCTAAACATTACAGAGACTTGCGTTTTATTTAACATAAACACTGCGTTAGCTACTATGTAATTAAAAACAACCGAAAATATGTTGGATAACAGATAATAAAACACATATTATTAAAAATGGGAATTTAGTATCATTTTTGCATAAAAACGTTTCTAAGAACACAAATTTCCACATTCATTAATATTGATAGTATTTAAATTCTGCCAGTATGCTAATGCTTATAAGCAGGTTTGTTTACACACAGGTATTTGTGTGTAACAATTTTGTATCTTCACGAGCTTTGAGGATTAGTATTCTCATATCTGACATTGTGTAAGTAACATAACATAACATACGCCGTTAGCGTATAATAATGGTCCCTAGTAGTCGGAGGCACAGCGAACGGAACATCGGCCAAAGGAATTTGAACCCAACGAGGTAAGGGGCGACACCACCGCCGTTATCCGGGTTGCTTGGGTTTTGTATAGGGGTTTTCAATCACCGGAGAGTTAGCTACAAATTATACAATGAACAGAATGTAGGTGTGTGCCGGCCAGATTCGATCTCGTGACCGCCGGGTTCCGAGCCAGAGTGTTTAACCACTGGGACACGGTGCTCATCACCTCCTAACCTATTGCCTCTAAACTAAATTAAGATTTGCTGCTCGTCTGTTTTGTCAATGAAATACAAGTTTGGAACAGTGCCGTGATTGCCTGTACTCCCTAGATGCTGTGAATGGATTGCTTCCAGACTTGTCGATTGTTGATTTCATTACTGTACAGGCAGCAGCACAACAGGTTACCACAAACGAATTAATTTGAACAAATCTGTTTGGAGCTTATTTTTGACATAGTTTTTACAAATATTGAGAAAATTAGGCAGTTAGCAATTATTTTACTCAAACTAATTGCAAACTGCAAAATCAAAAATATATTTTCATCTTTACTGATGGTCTGATGGCAATAATATTTTTTATCGATATGAACATTGATGGTAAAACACTGGTTTTCTAAATTACTTCAGAAAGATTCTGTCGGTCAGTTAAGGTCTCGGTTGATTAGTGCTTAGAACAGCCTCCTCGGATTGCGGAACACGCCGGTTTGAATCCCGTCAAAACCTTGACCGATTAATTATCTCTAGTATTTCTACCACACTTGTTTTAATCGTTTTAAGCGTCTTTTCAAATTTCAACAAAACTTCAATTTAGTGTAAACATTGTTTCGTATGAGGTTTCTGTTCAAGCGAAGTGTAGGACCATTAGTTACTTTGATTTTTCGAAACTTTTGACTCTTTCCGAACTTTGAACTCTTTATTAGTTGAACATTGAAATCGGCTAACGACAATTCTGTTTGCACACATTTTTTTCTTGCTGACTGTACAAACAATCCATAGTGGTAATAATAATAATAATAATAATAAAAATTATAGACCCATCACGTGCTTGCCTACCATCTACAAGCTCCTTACATCCATTTTAGCAACAAAAATCAACGCACACATTGTTGCGAACAAAATTTTGGCCGCTGCTCAGAACGGATGTAGGGCTGGGTCCCGAGGTACTAAAGAACTCCTCCTCATAGACACGACCATTTGCCAACAAGTCCGGCGGAGCAGGAAAGCTCTTTCTACTGCCTGGATTGACTATAAGAAGGCCTATGATTCGGTGCCTCATTCATGGCTTGAGAGGATTTTAGAGTTGTATAAAGTAGATACAACTTTGAGATCTTTTCTAGGCACATGCATGAGGCAGTGGATCACAGGCCTCTGTCAACCAGGTAGTGGAGACGGTCCCCCTGCCCCGCAGGACTTGATAAGGATTAAGCGAGGTATCTTCCAAGGTGATAGTCTGAGTCCATTGTGGTTTTGCTTAGCTTTGAATCCTCTTAGTACCTTGCTGAGGGATTCAGGGCTGGGCTATCGGCTTCGTAGAGGGGGTGAGGTCATTTCTCATCTCTTGTACATGGATGATCTGAAGTTATTTGCACCAAAGCGCCAGATTTTGATGGAATTGCTAAAAGTCACAGAGGTTTTTAGCAATGCCATCAAGATGGAGTTTGGTGTAGATAAGTGTGCGGTCATGCATGTACAAGAGGGGAGGGTTGTAGATTCTCCGAGCCTACAACTCTCTGAGATAGTGACACTCCATTCCCTCTCTGAAACCGAAACCTACAAATATCTTGGTATGTCGGAGTCGTTAGGTATATCAGTAGGGGACGTCAAACAATTGGTGAAGGAACGTTTCTTTAGTCGCTTGACAAAGGTTCTTAGGAGTTCTTTGTCGGGTGGCAATAAGGTCCGCGCCTTTAACGGTTGGGTGATGCCCTTACTAATGTACTCCTTTGGCATACTAAGATGGACTCAGACCGAGCTGGACGCCCTGGATATACGAGTCCGAAAACTGCTCACAACGTACCGCATGTTACACCCACGGTCGTCTGTTATGAGACTGTACATTCCGCGGAAGGTGGGGGGTCGTGGCTTTTTGAATGCTAAGAACCTTCATAACCGCGAAGTGTGCAGTCTTAGGAGATTTTTCCTAAACAACGAGTGTGGGATGCACCGCGACGTTGTGGCAGTTGATAAAGGCCTCACGCCGCTCTCCTTAGCAAACGAGAACTGGCGACAACTACCGGTGCTCAGCACTGATGATCGCAGGGACATATGGAAGAGTAAGGAGCTGCACGGGAGATTCTATCGGGCCTTAACAGGGCCTGATGTGGATCTCTCTGCATCGGTGAACTGGCTACGTTTCGGGGACCTCTTTGGGGAAACCGAGGGTTTTGTCTGTGCAATTGCTGACGAGGTTATCAAGGTGAATAACTACCGGAAATATATTATGAAGGACGGTACGGTCGACATTTGTCGGGCATGCCGCCGTCCTGGCGAATCCATTCGCCATGTTATTTCCGGTTGTTCTCACCTTGCTAATGGCGAGTATTTGCATAGACACAACCTAGTAGCCAGGATTATTCACCAGCAACTTGCTCTTCAATATGCCCTTGTCGAGTCGGAGGTGCCGTACTATAAGTACGCACCGGTGCCAGTTCTCGAAAATGGTCGTGCATTGCTCTATTGGGACCGCTCTATCATCACGGACAGGACTATTGTAGCCAATAAGCCTGATATCGTTCTGGTAGACCGGTCCCAGCGCCGGGCAGTGCTCGTTGACATCACCATTCCGCATGACGATAACCTCGTGAAAGCTGAGAAGGACAAACTCAGCAAGTACCTTGACTTGGCTCACGAGGTGACCGCCATGTGGAGTGTTGATTCGACGATCATTGTTCCGATAGTTGTTTCGGCTAATGGCCTGATAGCGAAGAGCCTCGACCAACACCTTGAGAGGCTCTCGCTAAAGGGTTGGATCAAGGGTCAGATACAGAAGGCGGTTCTCCTGGATACGGCACGTATCGTCAGGAGGTTTCTTTCTCTGCAGCCCTAACCACCGGCAATTTGAGCCCTGCCCGCCCCGTTGTCGGTGGCGCTCTAGGTTTAGGTTTTTATAGCATTTTTATAATTCATTGTTTTGTAGCTTTAGCCCTTGAGTTTTATAATTGTAATTATTTTATTTTTATAATTATAATTCTTAAGTTTTTAAATTGTTATAAACCTTTGTTTTATGAATGTGCTGTACAAATTTTAGACCTAAGACTTACAATAAATAAAGAGAATAATAATAATAATAATAAGCCCCTCAAAGTCCAACCTTTCGTCCGTGCTTGACCACCTAAGCCACGTGAGGGGCGGACACTCGCAAAACATTTACTCTGCAAGTGACCAACAAGGCTATGGCAAACCCATCAATATGGAGTTAAGAAATAGAAAATTACGTATATTGCCGCTTCCCGGGGGTGATCGCCGGGGCGCGCCTGGAGCCGATGCTGGGCGTCTCAGCTTACGAGCCATCGGTGGCGAGGGTTTAGGTGGACGGCCCTCTGCCGGGGGACCTGCCTTCAGCGGGAATCCCGAACAATATGAGTTCACCCAATCTGGAAACATACCAAATAGTATTTCAGCTACACCAGCCCAGGATGTTTCGCAGGAGGCACCAGCCACTAAACCTGCGACCACCAAAGCTGGAAAACCAAGAGTACGCATGAAGTGGGGAGATGAAATCAATACTTTCATAATGCGTACGTACTACTATATTACCAAACTAGAATCCGACCGTACAATGTACTGTAAAAACCTATACGAACTGTTCAAGCAGGAATATCCTCTACTCAAAGTCACAGAACAACGGGTGGCCGACCAATGCAGGGTTATCATGCGCAATAAGTTGCTGTCTGATGTCACATTAGAAGAAATCAAAACCGAAGTTAGCAACAGACTAAAATCAGAAGAGGAGGCTGCGACTTATTCATCACCACGGAGCCCCCCCCACAATCGTGCAAATCAATCTCCCGACTCTGATCCAGAAGACGACCTTCCCCTGAGTACCATTGTGTGCTCAAATACTACACAAACTACAATTCCAACTGTAACATTATCACACACAACTACCGATACTATTGCAAATAATGCATCATCTAACAGACAGAACACAAACACCTCTTCAGCACCATCTGACACATACATTCTTGAATTAACAGACAAATTACAAACCGCTTTAGCAGAATATACTGGGATTGACCCCACTACAAGGCCTAGACTACCTAAACTACACCAAGACAAAAAGCTGTACCAGCTTGTAGGTATTTTTAATACAACCATCTTAAAAAAACTAATTTCTGTAGATTCTGACATAACACAAATACATACTCTGATATACTGCACCGCATTGGTGGTAAGTCTAGAGCTAGGATACAATGTTCATTCAAGATTCCATGAAAATCATCTAAATAAACCATACAACGACAAACCTAGGTGGCAAATTAGAATTGAAAAAGACATAGAAAAGTTAAGGAAAGATATAGGAAGAGTGACACAGTTTATTTCAAGTACTAATAGATCCGACAAGCTTGTTAGATTTGTAGAGCAGATATTTAAAAGAAACCAAGTACATTCAACACATGAGAGTAATAACAGAAGGCCAGAAGAATTTTTAGATACCTTAAAACAGAAATTAGCCCTCAAGTGTCATAGGCTTAGACGTTACAAGAAAAGTTTACAGCGAAAAGAGAATAACAGACTTTTTGCAAAAAATGAGAAGGTATTTTACAGGAATCTTGGTAAGACGGAATCTGAAACACAAAGGGAGAGGGAATTGCCCACAAATGAAACACTTCAAGATTACTGGGCCAATATTTGGAAAAAGCACGCGGATCATAATCATGAAGCAGAGTGGATTAGGGAAGAAGGAGACAGATGGAATAACATTGAGGAAATGGAGTTTAAAGACATTGATGAAGAAGACGTAGAACGTGTCACAAGAAGAATGAAAAACTGGAAAGCAGCAGGGATAGATGGAGTGCACAGTTTCTGGTACAAGAAATTGTATAGCCTGCATGATATATTAGGGAAAGCCATTAGCGATCTTATCAAAGGAGCAACAGAATTTCCAAAGTTTTTATCTAGAGGAATCACATACATGCTTCCTAAGTCTCTCAACACCCAGGACCCATCACAATACCGCCCAATAACATGTTTACCTACACTATATAATTAATAACATCTTGTATAACCAACAGACTCAACACACACATAGAAAAACATAACATTTTGTCGGAAGAACAAAAAGGATGCAGGCGAAACCACTTAGGCTGTAAAGAGCAACTGATAATTGATTCTACAATTCTCAAACACGCACAGAAGCATAAACGAAATATAAATATGTCGTCACGCGCATATTTGGCAACATTGTCAATTCGCGCGCACACCTGGCAACATTACGTTTTTTTACACTAAAGTCCATAGAGTAGAGTAATAGACTGCTTTAGTCTCTGGATGACACGGCGCTCTTTTCTGATTGGTCGATTTTGGTGGTAAAGTGCAGTGAACACAGTGTGGTGGCGCTAGTATCGATTTAGCAGTTTTGGCGCGCTTTCACGAGGACAGAGTCGAACAATGGATTCCGATACGCTCACTACTTTTGCTTTGTTTATTATCGAACCTGTCATGTTCACCGTACTCTCCTACCTAAGTGTGTGATTCCAAATTAGTTAGAGTGGATTGCTATTTGAGTTTCTCTGAGTTGCTTACCGACAAGGAAGCCCCCATACAAGATGCCGGTGACGAGTTGCCTACCGCTCGGCCTACCTCGCGCCGACATCAGAAGTGGGATTTGCTCAAGCCCCATCATCGTCGTATTCAAGCACCGTCTCGGAGAACACGGCCACATTGCTTACCATTGCATCAAAAGAGTAAACAACAGTGCGTAATTGCGTTGCGAGCGGGCGTTGACCCCTGCGCGCGCCAGCGGTTAATAACTAGAGTTACGGGTCAATTTTTGCGAAATATGGTATGATGGTGTCTGAGGTGAGCTCACTCAATCAGGTGAGTCGTACCCTTTTTATTTTGATGTGTTGAATGTTGTCTTGTGAAGCAAAATATAACTACCCGGTTTTCGGAAGTGCGTATAAACGCGCGTACAAATCGTATGCACCATAGTTGACGGGCGTTGTTTACATTTGATGTTTCTTATTTTTAGCGCACAAGAGTACCTACCTACCTATGCACCTATGCCGTATGATATTGTGATAAGTGCGGATATTTTAAACTTAGAACTGACTTTAATTTATTTGACGCATAGTCGCGGTAATGAAAAAAAAATATCATGGCAGTTTTCAATGACCAAAGTTGTAGATTGTTAAATAAAGACATTCCGTTTGCATTACGAGATAACTAATGATATTTTGTTGATGGAGTTTTAGTTTGCTTAATAATAGTTTGTCACACGAGGAGGGTGACAAAATAGGTGAATTGAAAAATTACATGAAGGTCTGACATGTTTAGTCCATAATAATTGTGCCTAACTAACGCCTTACCTCCTTATTCATAAACACTTGAACAGCTCTTTAACAACACGATAACTTTTGTATCGCTTTGTCACTTTCATTCTTGTTGCTGCCGCCATTTGCGAGTAAGTGACACAATACGCTAATTGCTTAATTATTAGTCTTCAAGAGCGAGCGAGATATAGGTACCTAGTGCGTATTCATGACCAAATTGCACGTTTGCTTGCATGGTGTGAATTATTTCCCGTGTTGAGATTGTGCTTGTGGATTTCATCAGATACCGAAACCGAGATTGATATTACGGAAGCAAGACAACAAGCGGCTCGCATTATTAAAAGTAGTGCCTACTATTTAAAAAAAAAAAAAAAGAAATATGAGGTTTTGCTATGTCTTTTGACTGTAATAAATAAGGCAAAATTTGATAAGTGGGTTGTTGATGATTTGGTTCGACTAATCGAAGTTATAAATGTGCTAACTATCGCCTTAAAAGAACGCCTCAAAGTAACGTACCTGAAAGTGCCTAATTAGAGATTTCGTTACTTACACACACACTCATGCATGGTGAATTATTTTGAGTTGCGTGTGCGTGTTACATGCTCCAGCGTAGTTGTAACTGCGGTCTACTCATGACCATTCTGGGCGTGATGTGGAACTGGAGCTGTGGCCGTGCAGCGTGAGTGGTCCATGGGGACCTGGTGGTATGTCCATGGGGACATTGTGGTCGGTCCATGGGGACCTGGTGGTATGTCCATGGGGACATTGAAATGAAAAAAAAAAAAAAAAAAAAGATTGTGGTTGGTCCATGGGGACCTGGTGATTTGTCCATGGGGACATTGTGGTTGGTCCATGGGGACCTGGTGATTTGTCCATGGGGACATTGTGGTTGGTCCATGGGGACCTGGTGGTTTGTCCATGGGGACATTGTGGTTGGTCCATGGGGACCTAGTGATTGATGGTCCATGGGGACCTAGTGAGAAAATGATTGACAATGTATTGAGCTGTGTTTGAGAATTTAAGAGTGTTTGTGTGTAGATGTTGTTTTGTTTACTATACACGTAGTATGTTTACATTGAGGTTTTCTTTTGATCAATTAATCTCGATGTGTTTTAACCCTTTAGTCAGGGCTAGCCGAGCGCGCAAATAATCCAGGCTGTGTGTGCGTTTAGTCACAGTATAACCAGTATGGCAACTTCATACATACGCAGCGAGTGCAGCTTGTTTGTGAGCGCGTCTGAGCTGGCTCACGGACGGTTTTATTGATTCTAACGATACTCAAGTCGCGGCACTCGTAGCCGAGCCGTATGTAAGTCCGTGCGCACCTAAGTGTTTCGTTTCTCGCGTACCATTACCGCTCGCGTAGCGACAGCCCTACATGTTCAGGCAATTTTTGTTAACTCGGGGGCCGAGTTGCCCTATTTGTTTTATTGTACTATGTGTCTGTTACAGGTATACACGAGGACGTGTAACTAGTCAGGCTGGCCGTGTCGTCACGCGCATATTTGGCAACATTGTCAATTCGCGCGCACACCTGGCAACATTACGTTTTTTTACACTAAAGTCCATAGAGTAGAGTAATAGACTGCTTTAGTCTCTGGATGACACGGCGCTCTTTTCTGATTGGTCGATTTTGGTGGTAAAGTGCAGTGAACACAGTGTGGTGGCGCTAGTATCGATTTAGCAGTTTTGGCGCGCTTTCACGAGGACAGAGTCGAACAATGGATTCCGATACGCTCACTACTTTTGCTTTGTTTATTATCGAACCTGTCATGTTCACCGTACTCTCCTACCTAAGTGTGTGATTCCAAATTAGTTAGAGTGGATTGCTATTTGAGTTTCTCTGAGTTGCTTACCGACAAGGAAGCCCCCATACAAGATGCCGGTGACGAGTTGCCTACCGCTCGGCCTACCTCGCGCCGACAAATATAACATATATAGATTACCAAAAAGCCTTTGATAGTATACCCCACTCATGGTTAATCCATGTTCTGCAAATTTATAAAGTGAATCCTACTATTATCACCTTCTTGGAAAATGTCATGATCGATTGGAAAACCACACTTCTTTTAACACACAATTGCAACACCATTAGGTCTGACGAAATCCCGATTGAAAATGGCATCTTCCAAGGAGACTCCCTGAGCCCTCTCTGGTTTTGTCTAGCGTTGAATCCCCTTTCAAATCAACTTAATAATTTAGATTCAGGATACAAGCTATCTAGGACCACATCTGTTAGCCACTTAATGTACATGGATGACATAAAACTTTTTTCTTCATCTGAAAGTTCAATGGAAAAACTCATGGAGGTTACGCAGAACTTCAGTAGAGATGTAAATATGACCTTTGGCATGGATAAATGTAGAACGCTCAACATAGTAAAAGGCAAAGTAAGAGATAATACCGTAGACAGTGATGATCCACATAACTTTAAGGCGATGGAACCAAATGAGACCTACAAATATCTCGGTACTCAACAGAACAAAGGCATACATCACACCAAAATAAAATCCGATTTAACTCAGGAATATTTAAGACGCCTAAATTTAATCTGTAAACAACATCTTGTATCTAAGAACCTTTTTAAAGCTATCAACACTTTTGCCATTCCGGTACTAACCTTTTCATTTGGAGTAATCAGATGGACTAAGACTAACATAACAAAATTGGAAACAAAAACTAGGACCACATTAACTAAACATAATTACCTACACCCGAAATCAGCAATTGAGAGAACCACAGTAAAGAGAGATAAAGGAGGAAGAGGCCTAATCGATTTAAAGCTTTTATGGGAAGGGCAAGTGAAAAGCATCAGACGATTTTTCTACGTAAAGGCTGAAACCAGTGACATTCACGCTACCGTTGTGGAAACTGACGACAATTACACACCTTTGAATTTGGTTAATAGAGACTTAATATTCAAGCAGAGGCAAACACATGAGATCGAAAAAATTGCTACGTGGCGGCGTAAAGAACTTCATGGCCGACATCTTCACGATCTCGAACAACCACACATCGATCCAGTTGCCTCCAATAAGTGGCTGAAATTAGGCTCTCTTTTTCCAGAGACCGAAGGATTTTTAATAGCGATTCAAGACCAAGTTATCAATACAAGGAATTACAAGAAATATATTTTAAAAGACAGGAACCTCATAAGTGATAAGTGTAGAAAATGCAACAGACAATCCGAGACCATACAACACATAACCAGCGCTTGCCCCAACCTCACTCAAACAGATTACACACATCGCCATAACCAGATATGTAATATCATTCATCAGAAACTAGGAATTAAACACAAACTTATCAGCGGAAAGCCTCAACCTTATTACCAATATACACCTAAACCAGTACTAGAAAGCAGCAGCCACAAGATTTACTTCGACAGAGCTATACTGACTGATCGCACTATTCATTACAACCGACCCGACATTATAGTAGTTAATAAACACAGCAAAATAGTACATTTAATAGACGTAGCAGTTCCAAATACCCACAACCTTCACAAAACTATAACAGAAAAAATAAACAAATACACAGAACTGAAACAAGAGATACTTAGAATCTGGCAGATGGATAAGGTCTATATTGTTCCGCTGGTGCTCTCTAGTACTGGTGTGATTCCAAAACACCTTCTCACTTCTCTACGTACCATCGACTTACCGGAAAGCACCTTCATGACCATGCAGAAAGCTGCAATCTTGAACACGTGCCGCATTGTGCGCAAGTTTTTACAGGAAGAATCATCAAACCAAACGAACACAGGAGGTGAGGTTCACTTGGCTTAGGCCCGTGAGTCTCATCAGAAATCTACCGAAATTTTATTTCGAGAATAAACGATTTTGAAAATAAAAATAATAATAATAATAATATTTATTTGCTTTAAATATGGTGTTTACAGAGTAGATCTTACAATATTGTTACGTACTTAATCCTATTTAACTATATAAAATAGTATGCAGATTTGTACCTTGGAGGTAGGTACATACCTATGTTTGAAGTTTAATTTACAAAAACACATAAGTTAAATAATGAAAAAAATAAAATAAAAAAATAACAATACTTAGTTACAAATTATAAATACCTACCTATGTACTTTCACTTATATTTTAAGTTTTTATATTTATTTATATTTTAATAACATTAACACTTAGTATAAATCAAATTGTAAGACAACTTTAAATAATTGTACTTTACAGTATCACGTTCTTGAAAATATCCGAACAGGTTTTAGTTATTTGTAGTATTGCGAGTATTATGTAGGTACAGGCAACAGGTACAGGTCCAATGGACCTGTTTGCAAGTCAATATGACAGCGACTTGTTTGCGTGCAGGTCATTCATGCGTCAATGTCACGTATTTTTGGTTATATCAATATAGATAAGCACATAAATAAATGAATTAAAATCATGGGGACCGAATCCTACTAGTCCTCTGAGGCTTGCGTGGGGCCGATACCAGCAGGTAGAAGCCTTTTGGTATCTTTTAGGATGACATGGGTGAATTTGTCGAATTGTGCAGTCATCAGAAAAGATAATAAAATAAATAAACGAATTGTTATTAAACATGTGAGCGCTGATTGATTACACAAAAATAACACATTTATTATAGTTTGAAAGCGCTTTATTAGAACTGTTTAATTTCATGAATATCCATATGAGTTTATTCTTGTGTTAAAATAACTGACCATTTATAAATCAGTTTTCTGTGAGAATCTGACTGATCACACAAAAATATCGCATTGTTTCCATTCCACTCATATCCATAAACTTAATTCCATTAATATCCATAAGCTTAATCTTGCTATAAAACAGCTGATTATTTTACCTATATCAGTTTTTCTAGGAAAATATGATTTTCAAAGGTTCTACAAATGCTGATAACAGGTAATGGCCGTAAATTGTTTGCTCATCATTAGAGGGGCTTATCTTTACAAAATTGGAGCTAATCCTAAGTAACAAGCAGGCTTTTCTTCACGTAATGTTACGTCTAAGTAGGTAATCTTGCTTTGAATTTTTTATCCTTCCTTCGTTCAGGAGAAAAGGTGAATAATTTTTACTGCCTCTACCATGTTTTTAGCAGGTATTTTTTTTTTGTGCTGTTAAAAACCACAAAATTTCAAAATGCCACAGTGTGCTATTTATACACCTAAGCATCATAACTAACTTCATGATAAAAAAAAAAAAAACAAAGAGTTTGATTTGATCTTCATAGCTAGGAATTTTATGAATAAATACGTAGGAAATTTATAACAATGTTGGTAACTTATTAATTAAAAATGTATAACGTACCACTGTAAATAATCACCCTCCAAAATGATGTTAGGTCACGCACCAAAAATTCACAAGTTTTTCACCAATGTGCCAATCACTAAAACTTCAAAAAATCGAACACGAAAAACCAAAGAGTTCCAAGCAGTATTTTTTAAAAAGCACAGTAAAAAACGCGCGGGAGAAAACTTTTTTCAATTTTAAATTTCGATCGCGTCAACTTCGGCTGCGTTCGGATACGTGGGCCGGCGGCGTGCGTTCTTCGGAACAGCCAAACTTGAACT
Organism: Udea ferrugalis; assembly: GCA_950022985.1. Lineage (NCBI taxonomy): Eukaryota > Metazoa > Arthropoda > Insecta > Lepidoptera > Crambidae > Udea > Udea ferrugalis. The sequence goes on from OX465533.1 coordinate 9,618,368, forward strand.
GACTTGCGTCGTCTGCCTACTGCTCAATCACCCGAAACAAGTCGGAGGACCGCAGAAAACGACATTATAATATTTTTATGGCTCTATAGCCTGTAGCTACTTTTGTTGTGACTTCAATATGATAAGGTAATCCAAAAGGCTATGAAACACAAAATGCGAAAAGCAGAATGTGTAATTTTACTACCAGATAGAGTATTACGTTTATGTTTTCATCAACAGCATCCAAGGACATCAGGAAATTTCCATTGCTTTATTATGTTTAATGAAAGCCCCGAAGAGAGCTTTGACATTTCAGACTTAATAAACTGCCTGTAATATTGACAACGTTAGCAATTTGGCTGATATATTATTTTCACTGAGTTTTCCCTCATTTTCACTTTTTTTCTGTCAAACTTTATACATTAATTAGTTGAATATTTAGGTAGGTTTGTAATCAACACCAAGTGTTTGGTATTTGAATGTCCTGAATAACTTATGCGGCATTACCAACTACTAATTAGCCAGCAGTTTCACTAATAAATAATACTGATACTAATTTACTCATGGATTGGAATGATTGTGTATGAGCACAAATATATCTTTGAATATCTTTAGACTGTTCGAGCACTTATAACACGAGAATTGCTGGACCTATTTTCATTGTTTTTAAAATGTTGGATTTTCTCCCCCTCGAAAAGAAGAATAATATTTAAAAATATCACATTTTCCCTGTTCCCTCAAACAGGAACGGCGCGACACTTTGGGTGTCAATATTAGTTTTATTGAACTGTCGCAGTTCAATTCCAACAGGATTTGACAGAACGACGCATATCAGGAGAGTTTAATAATGCACAATATTTCATTTCTATTATTTTATATTTGTGGTATGTCGAAGGTTATCGAGGTGCCCGTGGCGCAGTTGTGACAGTGATCGGCGACGATCGCTGTTGTTAAGCAACATCCGCCGGGTCGGAAATGGGATGGGTGACCACCCCGACCAAAATTCAGTGATGTGTATTTCGGGCATCTCCGTGCTTCGGAAGGCACGTTGAGCAGTTAATCCTGGCAGACGTCGTTAAATGTCAGTCGTCAAGCCTAGTTGCAGGCCTTTAGGGCGGCTTCATAACATCTGACATTAAGGTTGCTCGCTAGCCTTATACCCCTCCAACAATCCGCACTGAGCCCGCGTGTTGGTTGGTGTACGGCTCAATTCACCTCATAGTTGAGGTGAGGCCTGTGCCCAGCAGTAGGACGTATATAGGCCGTTTATGAGGGTTATGAAGAAATTGAACAGACCGACTTAGCGGTACCTAAGTTATTATGGTGGTCAGCATCGTTAAAATTATTACATGAACAAGTGAATGTAAGCAAAGTTTTAATTACGTATGTGATAGTGTTGCGTTCAATCTATGGATCCCAATGATATTGTAATAAAAAATAGGTAGATTAGTTAGGTCAGTACTGATGCGAAGGAAGTCAAAAATTGACCCCTGGCGTACGTACCTGTAATTTGACCGTGTGAACAAGACAGTATGATTATTTACTGGAGCGTAAACGAGACCAATACATGTTGCGCAGTGTCGTCTCAAACTGTCATTGCTTTGCTCAGGTGTTCGATAGTTATGACTTCGAGTGCCACTTTTTTCGCTCAAATAACCTATCTACTCTTTTTATTATAAGAAGTATTTGAGTAGTTTTTCCTGTTTAAAATTGACTGTTTGAAATTAAAAGCTGACAGTATTACTTTGTTCAATTTTATTTTTCTCATTATTTTTTAGGTCACGTATTTAAAAATACAGCTTTTTCAAAGAACTAATTTACTCACGGCACGTAGTCTCTCATCACGTACATTTGGGGAAATGTTTTTATAATTTCGAGTGTTACGTGGTCGAGTTTCCACGTGTTTAGATAGAGTCCAAGAGCTTGCAGGTACGAGTAGATCCCTCGTTTGGCTGCTGCGTTAGGTAAAACCCTTCTTTTATAAATGGCTACTGATAATTAGCATAAATTAACACTTTTGAGCTTAGTGAAAAACGATAATTTGGACGATGGACTTAATGCCACAAAATGTTTTTAGTAGATACCGACCGATTACGCTTTACAGCTTAAGTATACTATACTTAGTGTGTTCGCGTTAAGAATGCAGAATTTTTTAATTTAATTCCGATACACACATCTAAACTTAGGTCCAAAACCATTGCTTTTAAAATAATGCGTTCATTTGGGCACTGTGAAGTTAACTTTTCACTTTCTAATTAGGAACGATTTCATTGGTTAGGGGGCCTGCTAGATCAAAGGACAGTATGAAATTACTGCATTATTAACGCGAGCGAACTATAGAAAGATTCGATCTATTCCTTTCTAATACCAAAAAGTAATACCAATGGTATTTGTTTGTAATCGTAATCATTTTCTATTCCGGACAAATACCAAAACTACATTGAAATATTTAAAATTTGGTATTCGTTCGGAACAGAAAATTAATTACGATAGCAAACAAATACCATTGGTATTAGTTTTTGGTATTAGAAAGGAATAGATCAAAGATTCCGCCGGTCGGTTAGGGTCTCGATAGGTTAGTGGTTAGCGTCTCGATTAGTTAGTGGTTGGGGCAGCAACCCAGTTAATTTTTACGCTTTTTATTTAATGTTCGAAGAATATACAACTAGGAAAAGACAATAACAACAACAGGGTTTAGTTAGGCAGAGTTTCAGGCAGAACTTAGCGGCCATAAGTCCTTAGTTCGAGCAACAATGTTAGTGTTCGAGATTGATTCAACCCTGTTACCTACACTGTTCGTACTATTGATGTAGTCCCATCCATCATTCTGTGTTAGCCCGATAATATACATACTGTGACATCAGACTTAAATTTCACTCGCGTGTTCTGATCTTTTGTGGCATACTGCTACAACATGATTAATGAGAGTTTTTGTCTTCATTTATTCACGTCTTACTAGTATGTGTTTTATTTTGGAAATCAGCACGCATTCTATTCACTACAATGTCGTTACATCATCTATAAACAGGCAATTTCAAGAAGTCCTCTGCTGAATAAGGTCCCCCATTCCTAGCGAGAGTCGACGACGACTATGACCTTATCAGGTCGCCACCAACTAATCCACCTTGCTTGGTCTCTGACCGGCTGTTAATTTTTGGCAAGTATTCAAAATTAACATGACAGAAAAAATAACTTTTGGCGAATAATTTCGTCGTTTTAGCCAGTTGCAAGCGCAAAATGTAAAGCTACACATGCATGTTTCAGAACGGTCTTTGCTCTTTTCTGATTGTCGGTCAACCAGGATTGAATGGGCCATTCTTTAAAAGCATGAAAACCTTTGATACTTAACCTGACTTCCAAATCTTCAAATATTTCTGAAAACAGTCATATGTCTGGAACAAAGTTATCGTAATTTATAGCAATTTTTCAAAGAACTAAGAAGAAAAGTGAATAGATAATTAAAAACGCCCTTTTCCAGTAAGTTATCAGTAAAAGTAAATGTAATGAATTCGTGACTCAGTGGACCAGGTATACGCCCTTAGCCGCTTCCAGTAATTTCAACGCGTTATTCACTCTACTCTCATAGGCATAAATGCGACAATGTTTAATTAAGATTCGTGCTGCGTTGGGAGCATGAATGAATGTGGCTACGATTGAATGGCCCGCGATTTGTCGCGAACGCAAATTATGTGTTGTGAATGATCTTTAGCCTTACTAATGTGTCTACTTGCAGTTGAACTTAAAATACATAAAATTGGTTATCATATTTTAAAGCTTTGTTGGATTTGATTGTGTCTCCCTAAAATGATTTTGATTAGTAAAGCAATCAGCATGTAGGGACCAATTTTGATAGTGGCAGATACAAAATAAAGGTTTATTTTATAAATTAAAGTACTTTATCAGTAATAACGAAAAAAATAAAGTATCTTTACTAAAGATCTGAAAACCAGAAAAAGACATTTCGTCATGTTGGCATCAGGCAGGACCCGCATCTTTCGCAAACCGGGCGACTGCACTAACCGACTACGAGTATCCTACATTATGAACCAGGGTGATTTCATCAATGTTATAGGCATCCACCTCTAACATGACCAAATGTCTTTTGCTGGTTTTCAGATCTTTAGTGAAGATACTGCTTGGAAAATGCTAAAAAAATAATAAAACATAAAAATAAAGTACTTAGAGGAGAACAATATCTTCTAAAAGAAGTAGGTACTCGTACTTGAAGCATGAATCCTGAGATGCTGGCAGCGTTGCCGCTCTGGATAGCTGGTGCAGCCAGGCTCGGAACCTTTTTTGTTCACTTAAGTTTCTTTGAAATGCTACTTCGTCAAATTATTATTTCCTTCCAATGATGTCACTCTCACGTAATTCCTGAAAGTAAATATTCATTTTGTAGCCATTTCGTTTGAAAAAAACTTTATTTAAACTGCTGTAGGCGGAGGCTCACGTCCGCCACACGTTATGTCGCTTCGACACTTTGAAATACGTCTATGTCACTGCAGTAGAGTGACGTTGTGATTGTTGGTTACAAAGTTATAGTGTACGTTATGTACGTTAGTAATTCTGGGATAAACCCTAAATGATTTTCCTGACCTGGGGGCTAAAACACCAATAAGTTTATCTATGTCAAAAAGTAAACAAATATTAACGACACATTTTATGTCATACCTATTGATTTAAACAAAAGGAGGAAGATAGGGTATCCTCGTACCGGAAGTGGCCACCCTTAAATGGACCCAATGGACCTGTTTGCAAACCATTATGACAGCGACTTGTTTGAGTACACATCATTCATACGTCAATGTCATGTGCCAGTTTCCAATTCGTGAAGTATGAACGTAACGTATCGGCCTCCTTTGTTTTAATCAATGGTCATAACATTACACTTTTCGCGCTTTCTTCTAAGCAAACTGCTAAGGTAGTGCTTCTATATTCTTGCTATCCCTTGGCAATCGTCGCATTTTCGAGTAGGCACAATCGGTTGCTAATTTTTTTTTTCGGTAATCATTACTTTTCAAACTTTAAAACAAGTAGTACATACTGTTGTTGTTTTCATTGGATTTCTATGTAAACTATAAAGAGCTGTTTAACCATGTTAAGTAAAAGCTGTCCTCGCATTTAAAAAATAACTTACTTTTTAGCTAAAAAGTAGTTACAACTTCATACGCTCGAGAGTGTCCACCCTGCACCATTATATCTGCAAAGGGCAACTAATAGAAATCCGATGACAGACGAAATACGAAGTTTGCCGAAAGATGTTAAGAAAAAGACGCATTGTAGAAACATACTGATTTCCTGCTCTTGGATAGCCCCCTAGAAAGTGAAATCAATACACCTAGTTTTCTAACAAGGCTTGACTTCTACCAACTACGCTTAAAAAACAAATAACTTTTTTTTTTTTTTTTTTTTTTTTTCAAGTAGGGGAAATGCCTTACGCATACCCGTCCACCGGGGGACGGACGGGTTATGTCGGACTCACCACTGGACAGATGGTATACCAGTGGCCCTACCGACTAAAACCCCTACTACTCCCTCTAATCGTCCGTTAGTGGGGGAACACGGTGAATAGCGCCTGCCTGTTACGCGTTCCCCCGGACGGAGCCCGCCTGCACGGCGGGCCGGAAGCGACCCCCCCCCCGCGTGAGGGGAGGCCAGAAGGGACAGCCGAGGATGTCAAGCCGTCCCTACCAGGCAGCGGTGAAACCCGTGCAATGCTGGCGGCGGCACCCCCGTACCACGCGCTAGCTGGCCACCGTACGCAGGCCCTACTGGGCCCGCAACCACGAGCCACCCAAAGGGCGGCTCCGCTGCCGTAACCTTCGGTACGGCCCCGCCGGGCCGCGACGCACAGGGGGGATCAGCCTCGGGTTACTGGCCCCCACCAATCGGTTGTGCGCCGCGGCCCCAACCACGCGCCTCAAGGCGCCTGCAGGCCCCATTCCTGCCAATTATTCTGACCATAGGTTCATCTTGTAACTTTTCATAGGCAAACAGTTCGTAGCGAAATAGTTTATCTCCGTCCATTTTTTAAAGCCCGAACGCACCAAACAAGAAAACACAACCACGATAGCCGAGGAACCAGGTCAGTCGATCAAAAAGTCGTTCATGTGTGCCTAACCTTATTACGCCTCCAACGCATTCTGTTGGCGTTAAAACGTCCATTACTTCGCGCAATCGTAAGGTTACAAAATGATTGAATTAGTGAAGATGTATTTTTTGTGTATCGATACTTTGGATTGCTGTTTATCTTGCGACTACGATATATGGGAACACTTCGTTAGATTCGATTTATTTTTCACTTACACATATTAAAATAGTAGTTTTCAAAAAAAATAACAATACAAATAATAAAATATGTGGCTGTTTGAATTTGTTCCATTTGGTATTTTTTATTTCTCTCGGTTGAGTTTCACACAGTAAAAAGCACGTCTTATATCTTGATATCAATACAAAATTATCAGACAGCAGAAGTTTAAATACAAAATACCTAGTTTACTTATTTCAAAAGAGGCGAAAATCAATTATCTTGGTTTTTACATATACGAAGTTTTTCCCATGTTAGTAGGTATCCACAAGGTTGTTAGGACAAAATATAGTTTTATAGCATAGCGATGAATCGAGAATCAATTATATCGATAGGTTTCAAACATCTCTATGAATTACGCAAAAAAACATTCGGATTTATTTACCGTTAATCATAATACCGTAATGAATGGAGGCGCAGCGTCCTTGCGCCGGAGTCCATTGAACGTATTCGACCGAATGGCAGTTGACGTTGATTGATCGAATTACATTACCGAAACATTGAATTCTTACTCCGGCGAAAAATTCACGAAGTTTCGTGAAACTTTGGAGAAGCAAATAGTCATTGATGTGATATTAATTTATTGGTTTTATTACTTTCATGTATTTAAAAGTAGCATTATTTCAAAATTTTAGAATCTCATTGCTACGTGTTTTAATAGTAGTATTTTATAAGAAGACTTCAAAAAGAAGTTGAAACCACACATAACAATAAGTCAAATGGGTTAATAACCAGAGTCATAAACATCAAAAACTCCTTCAAACTCACTCTATAAAGTGACAATGGAACTGAAACTGACCAATACTTGTCCAGAACTTGAAAAGGCTGCTCAACTTTGAGTAACGTTTATGAATTTGGGGTTTTAACTTAAAAACTTATCAAACTCAAAACCTAGCAAACCCTCGACCCTGTGCTCCCGGGCATAATAAACAGTTAATTACGAAATTTGACTGAATAAGGTAAACAATAACAACGAATTTCGGCTCTTCCCAAAGGCCAGTAATATGAGAGCCAATTCCATTATGCAGATGCATTTACAATTTGGCTCTTCAGCTGTTGTTTGCCTTTTGAATATTTTATTCATTAACTCAGCTATTGTCATAATTTCAAGTACCCGTGGATTGACGGCGTAATACAGCGGTATTGTGATAGATTTTCATTTTTGTAATTTAAATATTTTATTTAAAAAAGTTTGTGGTTGTTGCTGCATGATTGTAAGTGTGATATTAATAAGGTACATACCTTTTTGCGTTTACTATACCTTTGTTAATGTAATTAACGTAAATAGTTAAGTGTCGTACTTTAGTGTAAAAGCCAAGGTAAAAGCGTGAAAACACACTATACAGTACAGGTATAGAAGGCACCTAGGTGTACCAGAATCACTAAGAAAGCAGAGAAAAGCTCTCTTTTTTAAAAGCGAAAATATTTCCTTCCTTCCGACTTGTCTTTTTTAGGTATTTTTAACTAGACAGCATTGTGAAAGCTAAATAAAAAGGTTCCACTTGGAAAACTAGACAAAAATATTTTACTATGGGAACTAGACAACGGGTGAATATACCTACTGTTTTTTTGTAAATACACGTATACAAAGCGAAAAGACCCAGACCAATTTAAACACGACACACGTCTGATTGTAGGCGGGGATAGAAACTGCGACCGTTTTGTATAGTACCCCACTTACGTACATCTTGATCATTACTTAAAACACCGTTATTTAGTATTACAAAAAAAGTTTCTTTACCCACGCGACGTTATTGTGTACGTAATTAGTTTTAGTAACTTTCTAAAGAGTGGCACTTCCCTGCTAATTTTATTTGCTTGCCGGACCCCGGGAGTCAATTAACCGCAAATTTTCAATGTTCCGCCACTTTACTCCAACATTCGACGCCATTTTGACACTTTTCGATACAATGACGTTAAATTAATGGCCTTTTTTCGTTAAAGATAAATAATTAAGTGTACAATCAGCTTCAGTTAGCACTTTTAACGTTCAATTTGGCTGGTATAACGGCCTGTACACAATTAGACGACACGAAGACGTGCAATACTACGACGTGGCATCTTTGCACGGTACGACTTCGTGTAGTGGGAATCTACTATGAGCAAGTGACATACTTACTGTGCGGCGTCTATAGCGTAGCACGGCGCGACACGACGTCGTATCGTCTTAGGAGCTCATTCACATTAGGTCGCAATCAGCGTGGCTGCTGCGCGGCAACCGCGCGACAGCAGTGGATGCCTTCACATTACGAATACAGCCGTGACTTGCTTAGATTTTAGTGGCAAGTTCATTTCAATGATGGACTCCAACGAGGAACTTGCTTCTGCTTTTGTTAGTTAATGGGCGCCATCTACGTCGCATTTATTAAAAAAAGAAAATATTGGATTGATCCTTTATTTCGGAATCGGCATTTGAAAAGTGATTTTGTAACTGTTCTCAAAGTGTTGAAGTAATGGTAGTGATAAAAAATATTTAATTACGTCCGCATATCCGGTCTTTATTTTAAAAAGAATTACAGCTTGCAAAGTCACTCTGTAATTACCAACAGCGCGCGAAAAAAGCTCGCAGGTGTCGTGGCGCCCGCTGTGACGTCACTTCTAAGTAAACATCACTTGTCTGTCAAACTCACTTGATGACTGGCGACAGTGACATTTGTTGATTACCTAGATAGTGACGTCAGTGCGCGTGATTGGTGTTTGAGTCAAAATGGCGAATTGCAGCATTTTATTCTTTTACTTTATCGAAAATATAATTAATCTCAGATTTTGAAATGTAACTAAACGTGATTTTTAAATCCTTTTAATAAATAAATAATTTGTTACAGTTGGAGAATATCACCTTTAGTGCATTTACATAATTTATGGCGCAGCCAGTCCGCGGACAGCTGAACTATTTTTGTTACCTGTTTTAACTTTGGTAAAAATAAATTATTTTCAGCGAGTTTAAGAGCGAATTTTGGTTAAGAGGACTCCAGGTTTTTTTGATGTAAAAAAACCTAGTTCAGCTATTGATTAGTTTTTCAGTCAGTTGCCTTCGGGCCACCTGATTTCCTGAAAGAGGTAGATAGTGCAACAGGGTACTTGTGCTAAGTTCCTATGTATAATAAGTATGTATTGACAAATTAAAAATGTATTTAAATATTTCTACCCGTTGCCTAGTTCCCATAGTACAAGCTTTGCTTTTTATGGGCCTAGGTGGAATGGATTCATTTCAGATGAAGATCTGACAGGATTAGACTTATCAACCCAGAATTGCAAAAAATGTAGACCAGCTAGATTTTATTTAAAACCCGCATTTTTTCCATGCCACAAAATAAATCACAGGTACGCAGAATGCCCGCATTTTGCGCCGCAGTAAAAAACGAAAAATAGTGAGAAAACAAATGTTTTTTAAAGAAATCTACTATATAAAAATAAGTCGGGTTTTCCTTCCTGACGCTATAACTCTAGAACGTACGAACCGTTTTCCACGGTTTTGCATTCGTTGGAAAGGTCTTGGGCTCCGTAAGGTTTATAGCGAAGAAAATTCGGGAAAATTCCAACAGAAAAGCGAAAAAACAATCCACGCGGACGAAGTCGCGTTCGGCTGCTAGTGTAATACAAAAATATAAAACCTGCAATCTGCTCGGTTTCATTTTTGGCAAAAGACCAGAGACTCATATCTAATTTTTGTTAGGAAGGCGTCCGAAGGTTGTCTGGAAGAGATCGCTCCCTAGCGATAAGATCGCCTAAATTGTACATTGGTCTCTGTTATTTAATTCAACTGTAATGTGTTTGCACATTCAAGCATATCTATCAAATTTTATTTTGGACTAGCTGTCCCAACAGACTTCGTTCTGTCAAACATTCGGTGTCACGTGACAGGTAGGAACAGTTGCTAAGAGAAAACTTTGGTTGTGGTTTGGTTTGGTTTTTCACTATATTCCCAGCGTTTTCTCATGTTTAAGTACTCACCTTTTAAACCTTCCCTGGCCTATAACAAATATTTCAAAACCAAGATTAGCCAAATCGATTCAGCCGTTCCCGAGTTTTGGCGAGACTAACGAACAGCAATCCATTTTTATATATAGAGATTTGTTTTTTACTGCATGACACTGGCATTGACGTAATATGTCAAAAATCTGCCAACCCTAGCAGTTGCGGTCAAGATTCAATAGTAAGATTCGATAGATGTTTGTTTTTATTGCTGCAGCGAAGGCTTCACCAGATAACCAATTGGATTGAAATGGGAAAAGCTTCTGTGAAGCAATCTCTTAAACTTTATCACCCATAAAGAAAAAATATTAGGTGACACTTACCTCCACCAGAGGCGCTGTAGTGCTATTTTAAGGTGGTATAGCTCGGTGAGGGGCTCGTCTGGGGAAATACCGCGTTTTATTTATTTTGTCCGCAAACCGGCATGGCCACTTGATTTAAGGACTGGAGTCAAGACTCTCTGTAGTGGCTTCTAAATAGCCTGTTATTTCATCTTGGGAGAAGACATTGTTTTTACTGCTATGAAAATAAGGTTTTTTATTATGCACTTACCAGCGGCCGTCTTCGTGGAAATCACCTCTACCTATTTCACTCCATTGGGGATGAATGTCAAATCGTTTAGGGTTTTTGATTGCATGTTTCCTTCTTTTCGAACTGACATAAATGTCAACTGATGAAATAATTACTTACCGCCGCACTCAGAGACGTCAATTAACGCTAATGGTTGATTAGCGTCAAAATTCCATTTTTGAAAAGAGACTTTATAACAAATAAAATAAAGAACTTTTCAGAATGTCAAATTTTGACTCTAATGAACCATTAACGTTAATTGACGTCTCTGAGTACGGCAGTTAGAGTATTTGGACCTGTACTTTCTTTTTGGGCCAACAGATGGCGTTGGCATGGCGGTATTAAGATTTTTCTCTTTAGATATAACCTCCAGCCATATATTTTAAGGAGTTTTCTTTAATTACCCAGTCAGTACAATCTTGGTTTGGTTTTTATTTCCACACTACGTGTTCAAGTCCATGGTGCAATGTGGGCTGTACACAAGTCAAGTCAAAATATGTTTATTTAAATAAAATGAACCCTGAGATAACAAATTTAAAGCTTCTAAATAGGTGCAGTTATTTCGCCAGAATTATATCGAGTGTATCAGTTTTACCTTTAAATGTACACAGATTTCATTGAATGTAGGCTTGAGCCAGTGAAATACAGAACTTGCTGATGGTAAAATCTATTTTTAAAATATGAGTTCAAAATCATTGATTGAGTCTGAAGCCTTTATTGCAAGCGAAAAATGTATCCTAGACTGCGCTATACAGAGTGACATAAACATGGCGTAGACAATCTATTTCAGACTCTATTTATTAATAATTTAAGTGCATGTAGTGAACCGGAGATAGCAATACAAATACATGAGTATTACTGATCATCTTTGCAAATGTCCAGCTACGTAGATATGCGAAATTACTGCACTTATTTAGAAGCTTTAAATGTTTTACGGGTTCATTCTATTTAAATAAAGAAATGTTTGTCTTGACTTCACATTCACTTCGTAAATAACTTAAATTGCCCATATACGTCCCACTGCTGGGCTACGTAGATATAAGCTTCCCCACGTAGTGGCGCGGAAAGCTTCAAAATTCTAAAGATCCAAAAATGAAAATAACATAGCTAGGCATAACGTTACTCGAGTAGCATAGCACAGGAAAATGTGTCCTGAAAATCCAAAGAGTCCTCTCTTTTTGTCGTTTTCTCTTGGATATAATTAATTAAGTTACTGTGTTGTGGGCAAAAAGTCCTTTAAGGCAGACACTTGCCAGATACGCGTTAAGGTCATAGCTCATTAGGCCAGCACGGCTCCGACCCATCAATTATCTAGCCATTCAAATTTGAACCTTAGGTTGTGAGCGGTACAATCTATTTTGCAATTATAATATGAGAAAGCCATCGGCAAGGTGCTCAGCGCTTACCGCTACTATACCTACCACTCAACTCACAGCTCGCGTCCTTAGAACTCAAGGTTTAAATTTGAATGGCAAAATAATTGCTTGGTCGTGCAGTTGCCGTGCTTGTGTGCTACGAGCTTTAGGTCGAACCGTGTCGCTTTGCTCGGCTCGCCCTTCTCATCTGTCATCGTTTTTACACGAATAGTTACATGTGTTTGGTACGTACTTTTGAAACAGCTGACTAGAATTTTCTGGCTTTTAGTATTTACTAAGTATTTAATCATAAATGCCAAAGTTTAGACCAGAAAATTTAATGAATAGGAATGAATACTCAGGATAATTTGCATTTTGCTCATACATTTCTGCACAAAGATTGCTAGTCCAATGAAGAATTAAAAGTGAAATAGGTAGTTTTTTAACTAGTTAATAAAAACTGTGAACGGCTTATACCTATGATGTTGTTAAGGAGTACTTAAGTGAAAATAAAATTACGAAAATAATTTTGTAGTAGGTAAGAATGAGTTGTTAAACCAAGAAAGGCACATTCATTTAATCATTTTAATTCTTTGTATTGTGTCACTAAATAAACTATTTCTTTATTTCTTTACAGGGGATGTTCTTATTTTGTTACCACAGTAGCCGGACATACACTCGGTTTTAATTAAGTTTGTCGTAAGTGGTGTTAGTTTACATGTTAACACTACTTAATGAAATATTTGTAGCTCCTTACCTTAAAACTTAAAGCAATTACTAACTTCTAAATGGTTTGAGTTTAGGAAACAAACGGGTTTATTTAAGCTGTGAAATTAAAGTCTATAGATTTTACAAAAAAACAAAACTTATTAGTTGTAATACTTTATTTCCTTGTCCAATATTTTTTCATCAAGTCTCATCTTATCTTTCAATTATGAAATTACCACTCAATTGCTTCACGCCTCCATAAAAGGGTTTTTATGGGATATAAATTGATAGCAAACATAGCGAATGATGTCACATGGCTTATTGAACATGTTTTTAATATTATGAGGTGACGTCATAGCCTGAGGGGAGTGCCAACTGCCAGTTATTTGTGGACACAATTTACGGTTCCCAAAAGGGATTGGTCTTTTGTCGGGATGTCTCATTGTCACCCTAATTAAAGGTGGTTGATGGATATTGCGATGATAGAGAGGCTAGATGAGGCCGGTAATAATAGGGAAAGAACGTAAGTTAATAAAGATACCAAAATAAAATATCCCTGGACATTATTCAACACAGCGCCATCTAGCAACAAGATAAGATAATTAAGCCCGTTCTTTTGGAATACTAGACAACGGATAGACATAGTCAAATACTTTTGCTTTTGTAAATACATACCTTCTTAATATACTCACGCACACAAATGTTTGTACTGTGCGGGGATCGAACCCGCGACCTTTGGAGTAGTAGCCGACTTTCCAACAATTAAACCAAATCGGTCATCAAGTATAGAATGAGTATCTTGTTTGGTAAACAGCGGGTTATATTGGTCGTGAATGGTTCGTTAGGTTTAGTAGTGAGCCGACATGCTGAGCTGCTTGATTGATTCTCAGCCAAGAAAAACACCTACTTATGTGATTGAATCACAATTTAATTTGCTCTATAAGGCAAAAGGGTAAACGCTACTGCAAAAACCAATATGACGAAGTCCAGGCACCACATTTAAGATATATTCGGTAGCAGTAGGAAAAATAAGTTGGGCTCAGTAGACTCCTGCCTATAATGAATAATCTTGTATTTATAATATTGTTCATGTCATGAAATTTTCAAAAAAAGTTTTTTTTCTCAGGTTAACGTGTTTCGACTTTAAAAAAGGTCTATCCTATTAATATTTGAAATGCGGAAGTACTTATATACCAAGTCGTTCCTAAAAAATTGGCAAGTACGTGCAAAATCAACCTGTATACGACTAGCATAACACAATGCTACTTTCATTCAGACACGACCATGCTTCCAGTGTTATTCAAACATCACCGTCGACGAGCAATAAGACAAAAGAGGGGAGCGTGTAACTGAATAAAGGCTTGGAAACGTCCGCACTGGGGGTACCTTCGGAAATGTAGGACAATTAGCCAAGATAAACCGACGAAATGAGGAGAGAGTTTATAGGAATTTACGACTTTATAAAAGCAAGGTAATGCCAATGATATTGTTGTAAAAAAAGGTAGCTGGTTACTTGTGCTCAAAAAGTGGCACCCGAAATCAGAACCTTTCGTGTTGCAAAGCATTGACAGTGTTGACAGCTTGGTTAAGAGGACACTAGGGTTTGTATGATGTAAAAACCCAGTTCAGCTACTGGTTAGTTTTTCAGTCAGTTGACTCAGCCACCTGATTTTACGAACATCTGAGCAATGATATTATAAAAAGTGCTATGCTGAAAAAGTGGCACCCGAAATCAGAACTTTCGAACACCTAAGCAAAGCATTGACAGTTCGAGACGACATTGCGCATCATGTATCTGTCTCGTTTGCGCTCTAGTAAATAATCGTACTGCCTTATTCACACGTTATAACACGTTCAAATTAACTGTATCGTACCCCGTGTTTTTTTTTTTGACTTCGCGTCAGTTCTGACATAACTTATCTAAGTCTTTTTTATCGTAATATCATTAGGTAATGTCCATAAAACTGTGTTTTATTGTGGGTGTCTATGGGCCATATCGATTTTATGCCACTCGTAACAACAGACGATCTAACACTTCTGTGAGACCGATTCAATGTGAAGTAAATAATATATGAGAGAGTGCCTTATTAATGTGAAACCATTTTGTTAATATTTAATACGAAACACTATACCATTAATTTACAAGATTACTGCTATCTAGTGCCTTGTTGTTTTATGTAATTAACATCACAATATTGTTATAAATTTATTTGCTGGAGTTTTTACATTTTATTCTTCATCATGGCTGTGGCTGTGGTCACGACGCAATGAATAATGCGTCGAAAATTATTGCGTCGTCGCAGGAAATATTATACAAATTAAGCAACGCAGCGCAACGCAAATCACTAATACAACGTTGTGTCGCTTGGTGCTTGGTGAGTGCCCACGACACGACGTCGTATCGCCTAATTGTGTACGGGCCGTCACTCCTAGCATTTAGTGTAGCTATGCATTGTGATATGTGTTTTAAACAACCAATCATTATAACCGCCTTTTAATAATAAATTGATATCTAATTGGTGGTCTAAAAACAACTCAGCTTTGCTAAGTTCTAGTAAAAACCGGACCTTTTGATGATCTATTTGAATTTCACCAATTTCAGAATTTAATCCGACGTTGACGAAACAATTTCAGTGCCATTACCGTAGTAGTAAAACCGTTATTCTTTCCCAAAAACATTTTACATAGTAATGCGGTATTAGAGAATTTAAATTGTGCCCAAATTGCCTCGTCTTTGTGATGGCAACATTTCGCTTAGCAGCTGAAGTAGCCAGGCAAAGAATTTAATTTAGGAGGCCAGTTACTTACCCATTCCGACGTAATCAATCCGAAGCTTTTGACTCGGATTCAGCCCTTTTGTGTCGCATTTAGTGTTGCCACTTGATAGACGAATAACAGTAGCGTTCGATGGAGTTATCGATAGGATCAGAAATACGACTTATATAAATCGTTATGAAACGTAACACAGCTTTTCGAGAATACTAACTCCAAAATTCCGCTGTAACTGTTGAGTTTTACTAGCAAATTATGAGCCACCTACTGTCGTGACTAAAGTGTCCCAGAAGCTAAATACAGGTGACCTAATAAGCGCCATCGATGATGGTCTAAAAGTGGAAAAATCAAATGTCAATTTGGATTTGCTTGTCGATTTACAAGGCAGACGTTCTCACTCTTTCTTCTTTTTAGGTATTAGAACAATAGCGTGAATCACATTGTGCGCTAAAGACATTTTTGCGAAATTAATCTACGTGACGATAAAACGAACTAAGACGGTTCGCTTCAAATCAGAATTTGTAATAATGATTAAAAATATCTACATGAACAAAAAAGCTGTTAACTCTTTCGATCTGTCATAATTTAGGAAACAATGCCACTAACGCCCACCATGATCCAGAAGAACACTGCCATCTTGTCGGATACTTACCTATGTTCGTCTACTATTATATGTGTAACTATCGATAGCTCAATCGTTAGCATCCCTAGAATCACTTCATGACAGCTATTCAACCGTTAATTACACCTTCCTCATTAAGCAAGGCCGTTGCCTCCTTGTCGGTTATTTCAGTGGCTGCTAAATATAATAAGACCTATAATAAGACTTAATACAAAACAGCTCATTTGAAAATACTCATAACGATAGTAACAGAACTTACTTAAATTAATCCAACGTCTGTTACGAGAATTACGTTAGTACAAATTGGTCCTGCGAGCCGGATCGTGCTAATTCAGTTGAATAAGTAACTTTCTCACCTACTCACCTAATTGGCAAAATATTACTTAAGCTTATACAGTAAAACAAACCCTTGACTACATAATGTCCTTGAGTCCCAGAGGTATTAATATCATTTTATTACATAAAAACAGTTTTTAGCATTTCGGTCGCCACCAAACCTGGCCATTACTCTGGTAGTTAATTCCCTATAAATGGGGGTAGCGTTCGCCCTATTCAGTTTTAACGATATAATTATGCACGGAATAACAAATTCTATTGTACTATCAAGGTTTTTTCATTCATAATTTTAATGTTGCCCGTACAAATTATAACAGTGTCGTGTAAGGATAACGTAATTAGGTTATAAATATGCTGAAATAACTGTGTATGTTATTAAAAAGCATGACATTACTGTGGATATTTTTGTTTCTGTTTTGGAACAACTTGGGTCAGTTAAGTTTGTTTTTACCTCTGATATTCGAAAGTGGATAGGTTATAGCTAAGTATGTGTTATTTCAACTGATTTTCCATTTTTCATTACTATTTTCCCAAGCGGGCTACCCAGAGGCAAACTGTTTGTTGCCGTCATGGTGAATGGAACATTCAGAAGCCCTTATTTCGCAAGGGAATGTGAACCCAACCTGGAAGGGGCAAGCCTACCGCCGGTATATCTGTTATTGGGGGGGTTGCTTGGGTTTGCCGATGTTTTCCAACACCGGAGAGTTAGCCGCCAATGAACACAAAGTAGGTGTTCCGGCTAATCTTGACTTCAGGACGTGTTTAACTGATTTTTCATGATAGTAATGGCAAATTGGTCAATTTTCTTGGCAAAACTTAGCATAAAATAAAGTTGCATTATTTCTGCACTGTCTCGAGGAACAAAACCTTATTCCAATAAATACAAAAACGCATCAAAACATTTTGTAATAAAAAAAACCTACTTAAGACCACAGCCGCTTCGAACAAAATGTAAAGACAAGATATTTTGAAACAAACAAGTACTTTACCTTAACGATTATATCCTAATTAATAAATGTTATGGGACATGAATATGTTCATTAAACTCAAATTCTTATGTCACACTCTTTACACATTTTACGATTAAACAAAAAAAAATATCCGTAAAAACCCAATTAATATGTATGCGTGCCCAATAAAACTCTCCAATCAAGAGCAGGTGCGAGATCCGAAAAGCAGTAATTACCAACATCATTAAGAATATCGTATAATATCCGATGATACTCGTAAAAACGAAACGCAAGCTCAGTTTAAATGGTAATTAGGAAAATAAACAAATCGTCAACTAAACGGCGCATGACGCGATGTACAGTCAGCTTCAGTACCATGTATATCTACAGCTAGCTGAACTGAGCAGAAATTGTTTTGTAGAATGCTCTTCGTTGGTGGCAATCCAATAAAAATATAGTTCACAACCGAAAATTATGAAAATCTCATGTAAATAAAGCAGGAACACTAATTAACATTGTTATAAAACTTATAAAAAATCCTTGACTTTCACAAATATTTCAAAACCAAAATAACTACTACTACAACTACTAAAACTAGACAAATATTAAAACTAGTGTGTGAATGTACAAATGGGGCAGCTTTTTCGCTATAAAGCGATGTAGGTATTCCAAAGAATCCTTCTTCGTGTGTAGAGGAAAATGGTCGAGACGGAAGAGTTGAACAGTTACATTAAAATCATATTTTTTGATGTGAATGACGCCACAAAACAACATACTACTCTAACACCGTGAAATTAGCTTTGCTTATCTCAAACAATAAAGATCTTTCTGGCCAGCCACTGGACAATATCTCACTTACGTTAGCTCTGAATGACGCTGCAAAACGAGATACGACTCTATCACTGTAAAAAAAAGAGTTGCTTTTTTCAAACAGAAATGATCATTCAAGCCATCGAAATCGCATATGGTTTTGATGCTGACTGTACAGTTTTTAATATTCTAAAATATGGAAGCCGAGCCGCAGATGGAAGTTGTAAATTAGGTAATTAATGAAATGTGAAGGACAGTAACGATCGCCGCCAAAGGACAAGTGCCGCTCGGCTGGGCAAAGGGGAGTTGTGTGTATTGGAAAAAAATATAGCTTCTTGTCGATCCAAAAGAGTTCGCAATTCTTTGCTCCGATGCTCCATGTAATGTATAGTCGTGTCATGGATTCGCCTTTGATGAAAAATACGCAAATTGGGTTTCTTTTCCAACGCCTTGTTATGTTACCTAATTTCTTGTTAAACATATTCTGGATTTTTTACATATAGACACAACTTTCTGAATAAAGACTTCGCAGAAATTGTAATTATAAATGTCAGAAATGAACGTTATACCAGTAGTATGTGAGCCGAAGAAAAAACATTCTAGCTAAGTAAAATCGTAAAACTTTCGGGTACTATTAGATGTGCAAAGCAAACCTGTTTAGAGGATGTTACAAGAATACTCCTTATAACTGAAGGGGGTTATACAAAGTACTCAAGGAGTTCCTTGTAATTTATCACAGTTGTAGTTCATCATTTGAATGACGTGTAAATTAACGTTAATTAAAAACATCGATCATGGGAAGTCTATCAATGGTATAGATCGTTTCGAACTATCATAATAATTTTCACAAGACATTAATTAAGTATTTTATGAACACGGTAGGCAAAAAAGAAAATGCATAGGTAACTGCAAAGTTGCGGTGCATTAAAACCAACTGTGTCTTAAATAAGACATAAAATAGTGTTTAAATGCGGAAACAAAAGCAAAGTCGCCGAGACAAAGGCACTGCTCACCGAATTGTTGCAAGAATTTCAAATAAAGTTAACCAAAGAACACTGATCTAGTTAGTGGTTTGGTCCATTAGTAAATACGTTCCTTTGTCCGCTGGCGACTGAATTTCGCTGCGACCGCCTTTTGCATTGTGATTTTACTCACCTAATTATTTTTGTCTAAAGCTCAGGACACTGTCCGACTGCACCAAACTCGGACTAGTTCCTTAACCCTTTGAAAAGGCCTGTCCTTGTGCTGGATATTATAATATCCACTTTATTACCGCGATGTACGATTAAAAGTTAGTGTGATTTCAACTTTGTTGTATGACACTCCGGGGCTTCCTTCATGAAAATCGTAAACGACCTAGCGACAACCTAAAGACCCACTTCGATAAGTGGCCTCTTCGCTCTTTTTGACACATCTTGCGTTTCTTACCCCCGAATTCAGAAACGTCATTCAACTCACAGCTTTAGGTATCCAAAAACCCCCTATGTTCCGTGATTTTTAGTGGTTTTCGAGTTGTGATTGTTCTCGCCCTCGATTGAGATGACAAAGCGCGGACGGAGTCGCAGGCGGCCGCTAGTGTAGGTATTTCGCTGAATAATATTTCACAGATATTTCAGCAACTACGTTCCATTCTGAGCAGAAACTACGTCAGACACGCCTCTGTTACGTGTCCTCCCTTCATAAACGAGGCCAGAGAGTCTAGACCGACTTGTAAACGTAGCTAAGCACCCATTCTTATTCATGGAAAGGGACAAGGTAAACCCAAATCCAGTAATAGACATGACTTTTTCGTAACTTAAGGCCTAATTAGGAGACATTATGGAACGAAAGTAGTTTAGTATTTCATTATTAGCTAGCCTGGCACCTTTACGTAAATGATAGTATTGCACACAATACTTGTAAATACAACCTTTTTGAATAAACAAAGATTCATGAACCGATTCTGTGTAAAAACTACTTAGGTTTTTTATTAATAAAAACGGAACTTTACTTGAATTTATGTTGTAGGTCATATCGCGTCACCTCAAAGTTGAACGTATGAAAGGCTGTTGCTGTGTTTGTTCATATGAACTTGGAAAGACATTAAACGATTGAAGTTTAAGTAAAAATAAGAAACTCTACTTTAAAGTATTGCACTTTACACTTCAGTGCAAAGGGTGTTTTGTTTTAAGTGAAAACAAACTCGCACTCCATAATTTCATTTATAATAATAAACAGCATAATAAAGTTCCATAAACAAACAAACTCGAAAAACATTAAGAAACAACCAAAGAAAAAGAAAGAAACAAAAAGGTACAAAAGCGCATTGAATTATGCAAATATGACCTTTATTCCGTCACATTAAGCTCTATCTGAGCATCAG
This sequence comes from Udea ferrugalis, assembly GCA_950022985.1. Lineage (NCBI taxonomy): Eukaryota > Metazoa > Arthropoda > Insecta > Lepidoptera > Crambidae > Udea > Udea ferrugalis. Next base: position 9,639,114 of record OX465533.1, read on the forward strand.
TTAATCGAGCGAAGTTAACGTTGGAAGGCGGACAACCGGAAGCGGTTCTGTTTTAAAGTTCATGTTTCATTAATTTTTTACTGATGACCACCTATCATGCTGAACTGGAATTACGGTATTTTAAGATATTTTTGTTCTTTGTCTTTTATTAAAAACATGAATTAGGTGACAAATCATTTTTTGTTCGTCAGTTTTGAAGTCATGGTGAACGAATTTGAACCCAACGTGGTAAGGACTCGTTCTTAATTAGACGATATGAGGTCACGTCGCATCGTGCTATGAAGCAACATCGTGAAAATGTCGCTTGCTCTTGGTAGATTCCCTCGACACGCGACGTTTTGTACCGTGAAACGTTGCCTCGTCGTAGGACGTGTGTATTGTGTATAAGGTGCCGTGATTTGGGTTGCTTCAGTTTTTTTTGATGTTTTTCATCACCGGAGAGTTAGTTAGCCGCAAGTTTTGGCAAATGTAAAGAATGTGTACAACCAGATTCGTACCCGGGACCAAACTGGCTTCAAGCCAGAGAGTTAACTTCTTCGCCACATTGACGTACTTGCTAAGATTCATGAGTTGAACCATAGAATGGTGACTTACACGACATAATATGACTTTGGTTAAACATAGTCGATGCCCGCTTTGTAGAAAGAGCATTTAGGTTTGTTAACCTCCTACCTACTTAAATTACAGTCTTTGGAGGTAGAATTGCATATATAGCCTTCGAAATACACAATCGGCTAATTTCGGCTTCGTATAGCGTTATCTGTGTCGCACCCTTCTGTGATGTTTGTATGACAAAACAACAATAAAGTACCTACCTACTAAGTTCCGAATTCAGATTCTGATAAAAGATAAATCGAATAATAATTGATGGGCATGGAAATCAGTTCGTTTGTATTCGGAAATGCGATGATTGCCGATGTGCAATATTTACCTACTAGTACCATTTCCCTAATGGTTTAGTCGGAAGCACACAGATTGTTGCCGTCACGGTGAACGGAACATTCAGAAGCCCACATTTTGCCGAGGGTATTTGAACCCAACGCGGTAAGGGGCGAGCCTGCCGCCTTTTTTCGGGCTGCTTGGGTTTTATATCGGTGTTTTCCATCACCAAAGAGTTTGCCACAAATTGTACAGTGAACACAAAGTAGGTGTGTCTGTGTTCCGGCCAGATTTGATCTCGGGACCATCGGGTTCCGAGCCAGAGTGTTTAACCACTGAGCCAGGATGCTCACGCTCTCGACCGTACCTTTTACATTCTAAAAGTTCACTTCAAATATGTAATCTTTTCTTTTCGTAGCTAAAGTCGTAGTGTTAAAATTCTGCATATTATTATTATGCTCAACATTATGTTGGTCTCGGAAGAGCATTAGGCTAGCTACATACGCTTGTTTTTTTGTACATTTCATTGTTACAGCTTTCATAACACCATTTCCTTTTTTGTGTACATTTGCTTAAAAGCTGTGTTTCCTGCTGTACATACTGTTTATTGTGAATTTTTATTAAATGTAAACCTTTCTGGCGTTGCTCCAACCAGCCTTTCAGCATTCGGTGAACTCGGCGGTACTATTTTCAATATTGTTTGTTTTCAATTAGTGAAATTACGAAGAAGTTATGGTATTTTTTAAATTAATAACGCAGTTAAACCGGTTTAATAGTAGTGACTGTTCAGAGTTTAGTAAAAACCTACGAAGATCATATTTTTAAATATGTAAATAGATGATACCTACCTCAGTTCATACTATAATCAGAAATGGTTAATCAGAGATATACTGGCTGTTGCCGTCGAAGTGAACATTATTATTACATTATTTATTATTATATTATTATTCAGATCCCTACGTGGTAAGGGAACCCCCTTATTAATTAATTTAAAACCTTAAGTCGCAGTTTTCCGTCATCCGAGAGTTAGCTGCAAGCTGCACTTAATGAACACAAAGTGGGTATTAACTTCAAAGAAGTTGGGACCACACGGTATCAAGCCAGAAGGTTTAACCACTAGACCATGAAGCTCTCTCTTTAAAAAATATAAACCTTGCTAAACCTAAAGTTTAGTAACCTTTTTTCCGATATGCGGTGCATGCCTGTAAAAATGTACTTGTTGTATGAGCCTTGTGGCCAATAAAAGTATTTTCTTTCTTTCTTTTTTTCTACAGATCTAGAAACTAGAAAAATACCTTTAGTCGTCTTGGCATCAGGCAGGAATCGAACCGCATCTTTCGCTAACCGGGCGACTGCACTAACTGTGCTACCGAGACCATTAAAACAGACCGGCCGAATCTTTCAGGTATATTTTACCCTAGGAGCTTGCTAAACCTTTTAAACCCGTATGAAACCTTGTTATGCAGTACAGTAATAATGTGTTAATCAATGTAAACGCTGACTAAGTAAGTATGTCGGTCGCGACCTCATTAGCAGCCGAATGCGATGGTAATCGCTTCAAGTGCCGCGAGGAGCTGCCGCGACATGACGTGGGACCTCGCACTATCTATCACCATCTCTTTTTCAATTGATTTGTATGTTTTTGGTGTTTTCATGAAAAAACAAAAACATGTCTGAAGGGAAAATATTTCTGATATGCGGTAGACGCTAGTTCAATCCCTCTGAAACCTAGACCGAATGGTTTTCTGGTACTCATTACTTAATATCTTTAATTCCTAGAGTAGCTGCGCGGTTATAGAGAAATTCTGCAACTTCAACATGCCATTAGTCAATGTTTCTGGGAATCTCAAGCTAACCAATGGTCACCTTTGCAGTGACGTAACAATGCGCTTTATTAGACGCATTATATTTACATATTGTTCACATAATCCTACTCGGCAGGTGCAATCAGAAAGCCACCGGTGTCAACGTTATAGTTACGTATGTACGTCACTGGACCTTTAACCGCGTTATTTATACCAGGCTGAATTTCTCAAAACAAAACAGGTTCAATCTGGTGATAATAGATAGATAGATGATATTCGTTATTGTAGGAAAACATTACAGTTGTATGAAATTAAAGAGACCAATATACAATTTAGGATGTCTTATCGCTAGGGAGCGAACTCTTGTTCTCTTCTACTTTCAGGTAAGTAGATCGTAACAAAACAAAAACTAAGCACATGTAAAATAGTGAGACGAGTATTTTTGCCGGGCCTAGTGACCCTTTTCAGTACTACATAGATTATTAATTTGTTTATTTAGGGGTCATACTTCAAAACTTGTCCTACTACGCTCAGTTGAAATATTCACCCTGTATAAGATACTCATACCTTTCAACCTGTGAATTGCGATAAAACGCCAGCTTAAACAGAACAAAAGGAAAAACCCCACAATCAATTCACCGCAAATAAGAATTGGCCCATCGATAAGCCAGTTACTTACCTAAACCCGAGACACAGTATAATCTTACAGTAAGCTATCTACATACAAACGTGCTACTCTCGGTTTGAATGTGTGCGTGCGCGTCGCGCGCCGTGTCGCGATATCACGCACACGCAATTTCACGCACACGCTAGCATAAAATAGGGAGGCATAGCGAGGCGGCATCGGCAGTACGGACGGGTTGTGCCGCGTGTCTGTGTGCACACTAGGCTAATAACTCGGCGGGCGGCCTTAGATAGCCTACTGTATGGTTTATACTGTGCCCGAGAGTTTCGCAATTGAACCGTTCCATTACCCAAGAGTTCAATTGCAATTTAAAAAACCATAATTAAGAGTTAGACCCGTGGACGTGAAGGGAATGGAATTGAAGATATCGGGTGATTCTCTAATCTAAACGAATTTAACGATTCATTCGCTCTGATTACCTCCAAGGAGACAATTAGTCCAATTTCTTGGTAAAATACGATACACTTTGTGAGAAAAAGTCTATTGCATTATCGAGTTTGTCTGACAGCGAAAAGTGTCTTACTTGAATGTATAGAGGCGGTCACATCAACCTTTACAAAAACGTTGCAAAATGGGTCTCATGTCAGGTTGGATTGGTAGGTAAATATGTGAAATGAAAACATTCTGCTTAAAATAGACCTTTTACCCACATTTTTTTTTGTGTTTACAACTTTTTAAACTCTGTAAGGTTGAAGCATCATTATAATTCAATCATTTTCAACGAGCGTACATACATATAACAGAAACTATTTCCAGTATAGTATAGTTTAGCTCTTAAATGAAAGAGACCGCCGAATTCACAAGGATCAATCAAAGTTGAGCATGCCTTTAAGTCATGCCGTCACTTTCACTTCTATAGATACTTTACAGGAGGTTCCCCACATTGATCAGCATTTTTAATTCGGGGGGTCACCTTTGTACCTATACACAAATTAAATTGAGTTAAGATCTACCACAAGACGCTTGTCAAGAGTAAATATTGTCCGATATTATGGCTTTATGTTATTCTTATGCGTTGCGAGCATCGTGGTGTCTCAAATTAAGACAAACGCATACTTAGCGGTCGATTCCCCGCTTGTAAATACGCGTGCGAGTCGTCTTGCATCACTATCCCCGAATTCACAAACGACAATCAACGCTAATCACGCGCTCACGCTCATGCTGTCCCTTTCAGTTTTATTGACATTTTACGGGACAGCATGAGCGTGAGAGTGTGCTTAGTGTTGATTGACGTTTGTGAATTGGGCGGTTAATGTATGGCTTTGCAAGTACCTACTTAGGTATTTATTGTGCACTGTTTCGAAAACTGTGTTGTTAGTTAGTTTATAACAAAAATGTTTACCATATTTTTATGAAGCTTCTTAGCATTTAAGTTACTTTTCCCTTTTGAAACCAGAATATTGAAATGGAAAAGTAAGCTGGGATCAGAAAGTGGTATAAAGAGTCTAACGGAGCAACAGAAAAATTATTAACAAAACGCATTAAGTCGTACGATGGCCATTTAATAAACAAATGGCAGTATGTCACGAGATATTTTGGGAACCAATAAAACATAAAAACGCTAGGATAACTACATGTTGCCACGAGATAAGGAATTCGGGGAGTTTATACAACGTCTAACCACCTCTGAAACAATTTAACAATCTGCCTAAAACCCAGTTTGTTTTTGGCATAAAGGATTCCGGGAAAAAAACATAATACCCAGGTACAGTGGCGCTCACGTGAACCTTTACATAGGGGCACCTTATGCCGCTGACATAATAAGACCCATTTTACAACGGTTTTGTAATGATTGATGTGAACGTACAGCGCGTTTATTCTGTCAGTTGCCGTTTGCACTTGGGAGATAGATAAACACTTTATTGCACACAAAATAACACATTTGTAAGTAATACATTTTCACATGAATGTGCAATTTAGGCGGTCTTATTGCTAGGAGGAATCTCTTCCAGACATCTTCTATAGGTATAGGCAGAGTAGATAATGATAGAACGATTTTCAATTTATATGTATCATTGTTTAAATAATATAGTCCTATTTATCTAAGTAGTTACTAGTTTCAGATTGTTTTGTTAAGAATATCAACTGTATGCAATAAAAAAATGAAAATACTATAGTTAGTTTATTGTAGATTTTAAACCAATATGTAATTCATCTAGTAGGTCCTATATTTCAAAACTTTCAACGCGTCAGTTATTCGAAAAACCAACTAGGTTAGACTGCTTTATTACCTTAATCCATCTTCACAAGTTCCTAATTAAAACAACGATCAGAATTTTAAAATCCCAACTAAATAATTTATCTGTGACATGAAATATCCGAGTGAGATATGTATCATTCGGAACACACAGATGCCGAAGTATCGATATGGGCCCAATGATTTGTTGCAACAGAAAACATCGATATATCATGGGTACGCCAGTAGCATTTTTAATAAAATGTAGTAATTTTATTTGACTTTAAAATATGTGCGAGTTTTTTATTGGGCTTTTGGGCTACGGATACGAACCGTGATCTACGGCGCAATGTTAAACTGTCAGTACTGCGGCTGATACTTTAACTAATAAATTCTATAGTGAGAGAGGATCTGCGCAAACAATACAAGGATGAAAAACGTAAGAGCAGGGGGTCTAAAAATCATCTCTGTTTCATATCTGAATCAGAAATGATTCATTTTTATCCTAAAACGGCAACCTATTAGGTGAATCATAATATGAATTTCATTCATATTGAATATGAATCATATTATGATTCAGATATGAAACAGATCTGAATCATATCTGTTTCGTATCTGAATCATAATGTGAAACGTCTAATGTTGCCTTTTCAGACCCCCAGGTTTTGTGGATACTTCTGCTGGAAGTTAAATAAATAAATAAAAATCACTAGACATTACATTCCACACAGCGCCATCTATTTCCAAACTAAGAAACTAAATGCCTGTGCTATGGCATTCTAGACAACAGATAAACATACTTAAATACATTTTTTTTTTGTATATAGATACAAATTATTTTAATAAAATATTTGTACTGTGCGGAGATCTACGGGTGACTACGGGTGTTATAGCCCACTTTTGAACAATTACACCAAATGATCTGAGAAACAATGTTTTCAGGATTTTGGAGGATCCAGCGTCGAACCAGCTGCTCTGATACATTATGGGGTGGCCTGTGTTCATAAGTGGACTTCATTTCGCTGACTATGATGATATGGGTAGGTACCTACATTATTTCCGGGTACGGGTCGAGCACCCATTCGGTCTTTGGGTTTGCACTAAACAATTTTCAACCACAATTCACTGTAAACCTTTTGTTTTGTCATAAAGCGTTATCTACACTAGAGTTAAATTAATATGCAGGTTTGTTTATTTTAATGTTCGCTCCCGTCAATACCAGTTCGTAATAATTTGATATTTTTCGGGCTAGATACGTGCTTCGAAAGGCACGATAAGCAGTCGGCCCCGTTGGAAGTCGCTAGATGTCAGTCGTTAAGCTTAGGGCGGCTTGATAATATCTGACATTAAGGTTGCACACTAACCTAACATCCCTCCAACAATCCACACGGAGCCCGCGAGTTGAAATATGGCTCGCGGCGTCTCCCAGATGATGTGAGACCTTTGCCCAGTAGTGGGACGTATTAAGGCTATTGTTATAACACGGGTTAGCGATAATCAATTGTTAAAACCAGATTGTAAACTAAGCTTTACCAAAAGTTATTCGATTTCGACGGAAATTATGTGCCAACGAAGTTTTGAACCGTACCCTACATAGTCCAAAATGCTAAGAGTACAATCAACCGTTGGGGCGTGACACAGCCATCATAAGCTGAGCCTTCATTGCTATGTACTTGTATACTACGCGCGGCTGATACAAAGAATTCAGCTTCACGCTTTAGATGTGGTCGATTGTATATTCCGTGTTCCAGATTACAAATAGTTCTAATTCCGTTCAATTAAATGAAGTAGTTAAGACATTATTGCTAAATATGCTGGACACTCAGTTTTATCAAAATGAGTTTATATTTAGTATGTGATGTACCTAAACATTAGAACCTGGAGAGTTGTTGGATAGTGTACTGGTTCGATTAAAAAAAAATGTGTAGCATAGTACATTTATTAGGAAAAGCAAACGCTTTGACTAATAAGAGTGTTTAGAATGGCAGTTGCAAGTATGTAAAAACTGCCTAAAAACTTAATCCACACGAACGAAGTCGCGGGCGGCCCCTAGTTAAAAACATTATTTCCCAAAACACAGATTTGGGGAAAGACACGTGTAAGATAAATCAATTAAATTTTAAAGCTTGAGTTATTGAAGCTGGCAGCAGGTATGACGAATGAAACAATATTTGCCCACGGACCAAACACGTGCCGTTGATTGAGCCGATACACTCATACATCACAACCGGTGTAATCGAATAAGGAGAGATAAATAAATCGAGAACATTATTCGATTGGATTATAGGGCCGTCCCCAGCACATCCGGCGCGACGCGACGCCGGGAAAAGGATTTTTTAAAATAAATTCTACAATTGCCGCTTCAGCAGTTTGGTCTAGAAAAATCAAGTACCTATACGGATTATGAACTCGGGCGGGACCGGGGTTCGGGTTCAGAGTGTTTAACTAATTTAACGACCCTCCTTTAAATTCCATAATTTTAAAATGTTGTTAGATGAACTTTAAGCTCATTTTCGATCGTCATAAGATCCCCAGATTGTATTATAACTGTGAGGAAATTTGCGTGTTAGATCGCCAACTAAAACATTTCAGAGTTTTACTACAGTTTCATACCTAGTGATTTTTATAGTTTTTTGAAAACTTGCCAGTCTGTTATTTGGGGGACAAACGCTAAGGGCTGGGGAAAGCTTTGCTGGTGTCTGAATTTGCTCTTTGGTACAATTTGGGAGTTTTCAAGCGGCGAGTCAACCATGCATGCTACATCGTCGCTTCCTCTTTAGACTGAATGCTGGTATATTAAAATCTCAGAAGAAACTTATTGCTAGAAACCCACTATATGTGTATTCATCGGTCAGAGAACTCGCTTCTAAGTTTTATCTTTTATCTTGTATACTTACTTTATAAATTAAATCTCATTTCAATTTGTTGTTCCAGATTAGAAATTACCTCACGGAATCACTTCGAAAATTCATAGTGATGCTACAGTAGAAACAATCAATATAAGACAAGTCAGATAATTATTAAAAATGCGTCAAGAAAAATGAAGGATTCATTAAAATGAAGGTTTATCACTGGGTGTCTGAATATTTCGTCAGATGGCTCTTTTTTATTGTCATTGTGAGCCAGCTGTTACAGGTACGGTCACACACCACTGATGTACTTCTGGGACACAATCATACAAACGACAGGAAGTACAATCAGCGACCTATACAGGACACGCTGCTTACTATTATTTGACTCCTTGATTTGATCCCTTTTCCAGAAACGTCATGTATAACAACCTGATCTTTTAATATCACTGGTCATTATTCCACATAGCGCTATCTAGCCCCAAACTAAGAACTAAATGCTATGGAAGACTGGACAGCGGATGAACACTAGAACACACTATACTAGAATACTTTTTTTTTGTAAATGCATACTTATTTTATTATATTACATAGGAAACACCCAGACCATTACAGACAGACATGTTCCATGCACACTAATGTTTGTACTACTACGGTGGTAGAATTACAATATTACTTTTTAATTTTTATGTTGTGACTTGTCATAAGTGCTTTTTAATAAGTTTACATGAATAAAGACTATTTTAACTTTTTTTTACTTTACTTTACTGTGCGGGGATCGAACCCGCGCCCACTTCTGAACCATTACACCAAATCGGTCAACCAACCATCCTCCTATCTTTTATTTCATCCATCGGTCATTTATTTAGGCAACCCCCTAGAATATATTGAAAAGGCAAAACTGACTGACTTAAAATAATATTAACGCACAGCCAAAAGTACTGTACTAAGAAACTTGAAATTTGGTGCAGGGGTCTTTTCATGATACTGTATGATAGTAAATGGGCAATAAGTTTTATTTTTAAAATTCAACTATTAAGGGGATGTAATAGGGGGACAAAAGTCAACTCGAACGAAGTCGCTAAAGGCAGCTAGTAATATAATAAATGCCTTATCAGTAAAACAAAAATCTTCCAACAGTTCATTCAACCCTTGCCTCATAAAAACAAGCTCTGTTTTGTATTCCGTTAAAGCGAACTTTTTGGACTTAATTACTGAGGCATTAAATTCAGTTCTCAGGGCAAAGTAAGTTGGACGTCACAAACATCACCGCAGTAGAAGTTTCGCAGTCGACTGTACCGCCACCGCGGCGGCATAGTATACCTAAACTATGCAGTAGTACATCTAAATACGAACGTGCCACTCTTGGTTTGAATGTGTGCGTGAGCGTCGCGCGCCGTGTCGCAATATCACGCACACGCGATTTCACGCACACGCTAGCATTCAATAGGGAGGCATAGGGAGGCAGTACGGACGGGCTGTGACGCGTGTCTGTGTGCACGCTAGGCTAATAACTCGGCGGGCGGCCTTAGATAACCTACTGTATGTTTATACTGTGGCAGAAGTTTCGCAGTCGACTGTACCGCCACCGCGGCTTAGCCAGTGATAAAGACGGAATTATATATTGAAATTCACATTAAAATTATACAGGATCAACTGCTTGAGTTGGTTTAGGATATGTTTGGAATCCCCAACTAATCCAATATTATTAGCTGAACTATTTATACCGAATACTCCTGTGTACTATTAGCCTTTCAATAATATTAGGTACGTGCAAAAAGCTGATAATGTTATTCAGATGGGCAAAAGAAAGTTATAAGATGGAACGAACGAATGGATGGAACGAATGGAAGTTATAAGGTTAAGTATGCAAAATAAAATCGTTTTAATCATCAGCACATAGTACCTTTTTCACTTATATTACTTTCTTTATTTGATTTCCAGCTCATTGAGCATCCATACATCGAATTTTGCGGCTCAGTGGTGGTTAAACAGGCTCGGAAACCACGTAGTACTGAGTTTGAGTCTACCTGGAACCCTTAATTTGTGTAACATGGTCTGTATTGCAGTTTTCTTGTGTGTTGTAATAAAAGTAATTACTTACTTTTAAACGCCAGACCATGGACATGTGCATCCTCCATTGACATACGGCGCTCAAACTTGGTCTTTGACCAAACACCAGAAGTCCGCTCTCGGGGTTTGTCAAAGGGCTATGGAGCGTAGTATGCTTGGTATCAAACTGACAGACCGCATACGCAACTGGTTCAGCATGGCTCTGGACCGCACTTAGTGGAAGAGGGGTAGGGAGGCCTTTGCCCAGCAGTGGGATAGCGCAGGCTGATTATAATATAATAATACTAGCGGCCGCCCGCGACTTCGTCCGCGTGTACAAAAAAGGTATAAAAAATAGATGACTTATTCTCAGACATAACAAACAAAGTATATAAAATTCTCGTGCCACAGTGTTTGTTGCCAAAGCCGTTACGAAGGAGTTTGGTATCAACACCGTAACACGAAAATTTTATATATTAGATCTATCTTATTTATTACGAGTATGACAGGTCAATGACTTTTATTGCACGTTTACTTGGCACGAACTATAGCGTATGATTACAACATGTACCTTGTAAAGAGTATTTATAGTCAAACATACCTAGATTGTATACGACCAGCATAAACTGAGCTGTCGATATTAAGAGTTCACATACCACGCTGTTGCTACAAAGTCTACGAAGACTACTACTTTGCTTGATCAGAGGTTGACTGTACCATCAAAAATAATTAAAACTGAATTAATATCTCAGCTAAAATCAATATTACAAAATTAAAATGACTGGTTTTAGGGACTCCGAGCTTCAGTGAGTAGTAATTATTTTTTAATTACTGTAAGTGATGACAGGTGCTGATATACGGAATTTAATTAAAGCAAGCGTCTGAACGGTGCAACATAATTATAAGTAAGGAAGCCTCCAGACTTCGAGTGAAGGCAAGGCACACGCCTTTTTAAAAGCCACAATGTAACTAAGGTACAGATAGGTCCATTTGTACATGTGATTGGTAACCTGCCTACTCTTTAACGATTCGAGTCCGATAAACTTTCGCCTTCCCTCAATTTGTCTTGATGCTTATCACTTTGATAATCAAAATAGTTACACTGTATAAATGATTGGTAGTCTAGGTACTACCAATCATTCCTAAGTGTTTGTACGTTGCTTACGAGTATTTACCCTACTTGTAAACTAGCCATGAGCTACAGAACAATTTTTAAGTGCGATTCGAGTTTTTGGCTTGACTGGGGTGGCATTGCGGCTAACATCACTTCACATCTTAGTTCTTAACGCTTACTTCAATCACCAATACGCTTTACTTTGAATTAGTATTTCCTCTCATTTTGTATGTAAATATTATTAAAAAAATATTTGGCTTAGTTTTTCTTCTCAAACGACCACCGTCGCAAAGAAATTGAATTTTAAAGATAACTCACCACGAGCGAAGTAATTTTCGGCGCCAACTGGAACACTGGAGCTATCCGGAATCCTGTTTTCAGGAGGTTGTTGTAGACCATATCTTAATAGTTTTTCTTAATATTCGCTGTTTATTGTTACCTCATTCAGTTGTAATTATGATTGACTGTACCCTTCTGTACTTTCTTAATATTTGTCTCTCCCAATCCTCGAGTCATCGAACACTTTAGTTGTCTTTTTCTACAAAGAAAGGTCCGAACGAGTTTTGGTAGAGCAGCAATTACTCATAATTATTAATTTCACTTCAACGGAAGCGTACAAGATTTATGTTTCATGTTCTTAATCTAATGTAATCTTTTAACTGTTTGAATTCTTAAAGTGACACTAATTTGATTGCGAAAGGAAATGTTAAGTGTGCTATAAAATGTGTTTTATCTACTTTATCGAAAATGTCGTCGGAGCTTATAAATTACGTCCCACGAGTTCGACTTTTGATCGGCTGATACGACCCGTACTTATGTTTCATTACTATTGGTACAATTAACATTATTGAATGTTATTAAGGTTATTGGAAGATACCTGTAACAATCAATTACTTTCCAGTCATTCAATCTAATTAACTTTAGAAGAGATAACTGTGTAGATTCTATTATGCAGTATTATGCACGAGACCTAAGTACCAGTGACGGTATTAACGCCAAGAGGCATTCTCTACCAGGCAACCACTCGGTCATACTGATAAATACAAAGGGTAATGAGAGTAAGATAAGAGCGAACAAACGCATTAATATGAATATTGATGTAAAATAAGACTACATTATAATAACATACGATATAATCCCCCAAAATAACCATATTTTATAGATATAATAACATACATAATATACATACATACATACATACCCTCACGACCATATCCCTAATGGGTTAGTCAGAGGCACACTGACTGTTGCCGTCATGGTGAACGGAACATTCAGGAGCCCACATTTCGCCGAGGGAATTTGAACCCAACGTGGCAAGGGGCGAGCCTACCGCCGTTATCCGGGTTGCTTGGGTTTTATATCGGTGTTTTCCATCACCGGAGAGTTAGCCGCAAATTTTACAATGAACACAAAGTAGGTGTGTTCCGGCCGGATTCGATCTCGGGACCATCGGGTTCCGAGTCGGAGTGTTTAACCACTAGGCCACGACGCTCTCTATACATAATATAAATAAACATACAAAGTATATATGAAAAACACCAAAACAATTGTAAAGGTACCTAAGTCAAGTATTTATGATTAATTTAAGCCAAGTGAAGTAAACAAGTGGCTAGCTTAGATAATGTTTTTTTATTGTAAAATATTTATTTTCAAGTTTAGTTTTCATTTTTTGATTTTCTAAGTGTAAGTATTTGTTTTTTTATTTTGTCAGCTGCCTACCTATATCTCTGTTTCATCAGTAAATATTACTACAAGAAAAAAAACAGACAATAAAATTATCGATTGTTGAGGGTTCCACCGGTGACCCACATAGCGTCTACCGTTAAAAATTTAGTTGCCTACGATAGTTTAATTTACAATATAAAAGAGCCATAACTATCATCACGACACCATTCCATGATAAAGGATCTAACTTTTCACTTTCGAACTGCGTTTCATTCATAAAATGGCTTCTACCAGTTGGCTTAAGGGCCTTTAAAAATTGATAAGAATACCATTCCCCAGTAGCCATTAATTAAAAGACCGTTAAGATGATAAAACCTGTCCCCTCTATACCTAAAAACGGTGTTAGTTAAACGTGTTTTGGCTTTGCCGAACGACCTTTCCTCGATGATATTATAATAAAAAGACGTAGATTGGTTACTTTTGCTAGAAAAGTGGCACATGAAATCAGGACTTTCGCCCACCTGAGCAAAGCATTGACAGTTTGAGACAACACTGCGCAACATATATCTGTCTCGTTTACGATCTAGTAAATAATCATGCTATCTTCTACACACGGTCAAATTTCAAGTACAGAGGCGCACACATCAACCTTTACATGGAGGCACCTTATGCGGCTGACATAACACCCATTTTGCAATGGTTTTGTAAAGGTTGATGTGTGCGCCTCTGAACGTACGCCAGAGGACCATTTTCGACGTCGCGTCAGTACTGACATAACCTATCTACGTCATTTTTATTGTAATATCATTTCCTTTCCCATACATTTTCCACGACGTTACACATTCTATGCTAATGACAAATGGACGGACAAAATGAACGACCTCGTCAGGTGGCGTTCGCGTTCTTTGAAGCAGTTCAAGCGTAGGCTAAGAGCCAACACGCATAAAATATTTTACGCTCATTTTGAGCTTTACAACTTAGTAATCTTGCAAAATAATTTTAATACTGTTTTCTTACCCTGAATTTAAGCGTCGGTTCGTCCTTCAAACGAATCCTGTCAATAAACTTGATAAAGCTGAAAATGGAATTTCTCTGCTCAACGTTTATGTTGAAAGAAATCCAATGTTTATGTTTGACGTCTGACAAATCCTCATAATTTAGCTATAACTGCAAGAAAATGAAGAATTTGGAGATTATTGACCAAATCACGCAAAATGTGTAATAAAAAAGTACTCACCATTTGAGGTAATTTAAAACAGTCATAGGAAAAAAAAAACCATTCAGAAAGCAAGAGTAATTCAGAAGATAAGAGAGATTTTCCTAAAGGTTTTGATGTGTTTTTTGAACCGAATAATCTTTTGCTTCATAGCTCAGTATCAGACATTTCAAAGGCTTGGATTTCTTTCAAAATGCCTTTTTATAAAATTACCTTTAGAAGTAAGAAAATCTGCAAGTTAAGAAAATGTAAAGACCCGTAGAAATATTGTTGCCAAATATAACGAACTTAATTGGTGTTTGCCACTGTGTCTTCACATAATAGCTCCTATCTCTAACACTATAATAATCCAATTATGCGTTCGGCCCTACAGTACGATATAACATTTGAATCTTATCAAACGGCTTTCTACGGGCATAATTATGTGAAACCATCTACCACACTTGTGCCGAAAGAAACCGTGTTTCTTCTCCAAATTGCTATCATAAATGTTTATCTAATAAGGAACACTACTGGTTGCATAACCAATTATATTGAATGGGATTGAAGAGGCTTTGCGTCAATATCATTTAGGTTTATTGGAATAAGACACAGAAGTCAACGTAACCGAATAGGGTAAAAGTGGGATAGACGCCCTTGGAGGATAGACGCCGCACCTTAATAAAAGAGAATTTAAAACCAAGTTCACGCTCTAGTACCAAGTTCCTCTTACAGATCTTGCCCCGCACAGCTCAGTCCGCACCCGCGCTTCGACAGGAGTGCAGTGTCACCGCTTGAGTTAAAAAAAGCCTTTGTTCTTGGTATGCCTAAAACGCAATTGGTCTAAATCGCGTTTTGCCTATTTTTTTTTTTTCAATAGTTTTAAGACTAAGTGTATCAACTACCTATTTCGCATTAAACCTACTACGCCGTATACCTATTTAGCAGTCTGCCTTAGTCTTTATATGACTATATCGCGTTTCGCCTAAAAATGCAATTCAAGAGACAATAAAGAAAAGCCAATGTCCATTCCTATAAATTATACATAACATAACATAACCGGCCTATATACGTCCCACTGCTAGGCACAGGCCTCACCTCAACTATGAGATGGGTGGTCACCCATCCCATTTCCGACCCGGCGTGTGTTGCTTTACAACAGCGATCGTCGCCGATCACTGTCGCAACTGCGCCACGGGTACCTCATAAATAATAATAAATAATTAATTTAAAGTGATATTTAGTTATTTAGCTCCAACTTCACTCCACTAGCCAGTGAAAAAATGAGGCTGGACTATTAAAATCGAAAAAAAAGATTACATTAGGTATATACAAATAGAAACATTTTTTAACCCGGCGTCATGGGGGTGGAAAACTGTGACACGGACATGGGGGTTGGGTCTATTTGACCCTGGTAAGAAGTGTAAATATTTTAGTCTCCAGTTGAAAGAAAAGATTTTTATTATTACCAGCATTCATTTAGAGTTATAAGGGTTATCCAACACTAAAAAAAATATGAAATATATAATTTTTATCATGGAGACGAGACTTTGAAAAAAAACAAACAAAAAATCACTATTTTTTTCCTTTGTCTAGCAAAATCTAAGTTAGTCATGATAATTATGGGTTTTTAGTTTTGTAATAGGTATTTCAATAAGTCTACTAATAGGAAGCTTTAAGAAAACTTTTAAGACCTACTTTTTAACAAAACTTGAAATGAAAGGTCTTATACGTTGAGGACAAAAATGCTAGTTGCATCCACACATCATTTGTGTAGTTTTGCGATATTTGCTTCCAAGACACACCTGCAACTTCTCTTGAGCATCGGTTTTTTTTGCTGGAGGTACCGACTACACATATTTTTACATTATAATACGGAATTGTAATCTAGTTGAGACATGCTCCTTCTACAGCAGCAGTTAAGTATTCCTCATCCGACTGTACTTACTTTACATCTAAATAGCGACAAAACTTCTAACTCTTCAAGCTGATAACGATATCAGAATCCGAAATATCATGCTCTGTGTTGTTAGGCTGACTACACTTACATCATCATCATAAATAGTCCTCATCCTCTACAAAACCTTGATCAAACCTAGAGCGATCCTTTAATATCCATGTAAAATTTTATAAAAACCGCTCAGATATGTCTTTTGCTCTAACAAACTAAATAAAAAGGTTAAAACTACATTATAGAAGAAGTAATACAAATAACTACAAAATATAAAAAAACACATTTTGTATGGAAAAAATGGAGTGAAATTGTTACACCGAGTACAGGCATGGGTCTAAGGTACCCATTTTCAGGTTACGGCACTTCTAGCTCCAAACTCAGGCGTTTTCTGACTTATTTCAGGGCACAAACGTGTAGAGTGATTCATTAACTCCAGCTATAGGAAAAAACAACAATGTCGGGTGAATAGTATTAAAATTATAGAAATTCTAAAAACGGCCGGGTATATCAGACCCAACCCCCATGACGCCGGGTTAAAAAAAATCTCAAACTGGAATACAAAATTCAATTTGTTAGAAAAAAATAATTTAGATTTCGTTCTTCATGCTCGAGGATCGAAACCCTAAAATGCTACGATTAGAAATTTAGTCCTAAAGCGATTCAGTCCAAATGCGTTGTTGTCCATATGCGTTGTAGTCCTACAGCGTTTTAGTCCTAATGCGTTTTGGTCTTAATGCGTTGTAGTCCAACAACGTTTTAGTCTTAATGCGTTATAGTCCAATAGCAATGTAGGCTTTGTACCTTCTTAGACTAATTGCGTTTTAGGCAAACCAAGAACAAAGGAAAAAAAGTTGCAAAATTTTATCGCGCTTGCATGATTCTTGTGACAGTGACATTTTGACGTGTTCAGAACTTTCGTTTTCGAAGGTAAGTTTTAAGTGTGTATTGTTATTTAAATAGTATGTATAATTTATATTTATGGTGTGTTTATAAAATTACGAAAAAATTATTTAAGTATTTTTATTTATTTGCTGGGGCGTCTATCCCTACTTAAAAGGATAGAGGCCCTACTATTGACTGAGTACAGACGCCCTTAGAGGCATATATCTCTATTACTTATTCACAGGTACTTGGGCTATACTTACCTATTATTTTTTTCTTTTTCAGGAAAACATCCCACACTGGACTTTGACAACGAGAAACGCCTCGTAGCGCACATACAAAAAATTAGAAAAGGCAAGATTTCCCACAACACAACACGACAGGACACGACACGACAAGAAGTTTTACGGTATATTTGGATAAGAAAACCTTATAATATATTATTGCAACTAAGAAAGCAAATAAACAGTTTATTTAATTTTTTTCATTTTTTTTTATTTATTACGGAGACATCTATCCCACTGTAGGGCATCTATACTCATGTCGAAATTTTGCCAGGGGCAACTACCCCATACAGTAGGCGTCTATCCTCAAACAATAAGTTTTTTTTAGAGCCGAATATCTACAAATCTACGGTATGCATTGAATAATGCTATGAGTAGATAGTAAGTATAAGGACTATAGTTGTTACAAATAGTTAACTCACTCGAATAGTGCTTTAAAAAAAAAAGTTATAGTCAGCTTACAAAAAGTGGGGCATCTATCCCACTTTTACCCTAAGAAAGAAAATATTTTCTTAATTAACTCCATTATTAGAACGGATTACAGTTTAAGATATGGAGGTTTAGAGGGGGTGAGATTAAGTTTCATAAAAGTATGATTATGTGTACAAAGATCCGATAACCAGAAAAAGACATTCGGTCTTTGCTTCAGGCTGGAATCGAGCCTGTGACTTTTGCAAACCCGGCGGCTGCCATTACTATTGAGCTACAAAGACCATTAACAGACCGGCCGAATCTTTCTGGTATATTTGCCCCATGACCCAGGGTGTATGTATGTGTTATATGTGTCGGGGAATGAGTCAAGGACATTCCCCGGGTCATCAGTATCAGTGTTCAAATTGTAAGTTTTGCGACAATATAATCCCACAGTTCCAAATCACACTAGTAAAAGACACTGACTTAGCATAGTTACTATCAAAACTAATTAGATCCGCATAAACACTAGGTAATTATCACTCTTAGCTACAAAATCAGAATCGAGAACACGCGATGTTCCCGGCGTGCGCTCCTGTCACCATTTTCTAACCTCTCTTGTCAAAAGTGACGGCCGCGCGCCGATTACATCCGAACGTAGCCGAGCCCAGGCGAAGTATCTGGCTGGTTTGCTGCGATGGACGTCCCTCGACTCCGACACGGCCATTCTGACCTGTCATTCGTCCTCGGATGACATTCTTGGACCAAAAGCAACAAGAATAGACTGACCACTCGGCCTTCCTGGCCCACACATGAACACAAACATACTTCAGAGTAACAGGTCAAAAGGTCAGAATAACTGGTCTTAACTGAAACTTAAGACTACTAATCGCACAATCTTATTTGAAACTCTAGAACTTAGTTAACTGAAAATCATAAACTATCTTGCGGCTGACTGTTCACTGTATTGGCTATAACTCTAGTGCTTCACCAGCAATCTACACTACTACTTAACCAGTAGTAGTCACCAAACATCGCTTACCCAGCGATCTACACTACTACTTAACCAGCAGTAGCCAGCAAACATCGCTTACCCAGCGATCTACACTACTACTTAACCAGCAGTAGCCAACAAACATCGCTTACCCAGCGATCTACACTACTACTTAACCAGCAGTAGCCAAAAAACATCGCTTAACCAGCGATCTACACTACTACTTAACCAGCAGTAGTCACCAAACATCGCTTACCTAGCGATCTACACTACTACTTAACCAGCAGTAGCCAACAAACCTCGCTTAACCAGCGATCTACACTACTACTTAACCAGCAGTAGTCACCAAACATCGCTTACCCAGCGATCTACACTACTGCTTAACCAGCAGTAACCAACAAACCTCGCTTAACCAGCGATCTACACTACTACTTAACCAGCAGTAGCCAACAAACATCGCTTACCCAGCGATCTACACTACTACTTAACCAGCAGTAGCCAACAAACCTCGCTTACCCAGCGATCTACACTACTACTTAACCAGAAGTAGTCACCAAACATCGCTTAACCAGCGATCTACACTACTACTTAACCAGCAGTAGTCACCAAACATCGCTTACCCAGCGATCTACACTACTGCTTAACCAGCAGTAGCCAACAAACCTCGCTTAACCAGCGATCTACACTACTACTTAACCAGCAGTAGCCAACAAACATCGCTTACCCAGCGATCTACACTACTACTTAACCAGCAGTAGCCAACAAACCTCGCTTAACCAGCGATCTACACTACTACTTAACCAGCAGTAGTCACCAAACATCGCTTAACCAGCGATCTACACTACTACTTAACCAGCAGTAGTCACCAAACATCGCTTACCCAGCGATCTACACTACTACTTAACCAGTAGCTACCAACAAACATCGCTTAACCAGCGCTCTACACTACTACTTAACCAGTAGCAACCAACTAACATCGCTTAACCAGCGATCTACACTACTACTTAACCAGTAGCTACCAACAAACATCGCTTAACCAGCGATCTACACTACTACTTAACCAGTAGCAACCAACTAACATCGCTTAACCAGCGATCTACACTACTACTTAACCAGTAGTAGAAAACAAACATAGCTTAACCAGCGATCTACACTACTACTTAACCAGTAGTAGAAAACAAACATAGCTTAACCAGCAATCTACGCTACTACCTAACCAGTAGTTGCCAAAATCTGATGTTTACTTTCTACTCTGGATTGACCAATACCAGTCATTATTACAATGTTATTAAAAGGTTTGCCTTTAAATTTAGGTGCTACGGATGATCTAGTCAGTGAACATTCACAACCTGAATCATAACAAAATTCAACAGTCTGACCGGAATGTGTGAGGTGACCGACAGGCACGCTGACTGCGCACTCGTCCATCGTCTTTTCAGCTGAAAACCTGGCTCTTCCGGCGCCAACCTTAGGGCCAGGTGTGCTTCGGGCACCTCGAAGCGTAGTGCCCCTGATGACCACATTTCCATTGAGCAATATTAAGCGATGATCCTTGAACTGGATTATCCGCCATGCATATGTCAGCGGTCGTAGTCGTAATCCAATATCCATGATCTTGCCTCTCGGTTTTCTTTCGACGAAGCGGTCATTGCACCCAACAATGCTAAACAATTTTTGCTCTGCTGTTCTCACAACATCTTCCACCTGTCGGGATTTTTAGCTTCTGGAGTGGGCCGAGTGGGGTTGGATCCCACTTCTGATGTCGGGGAATGAGTCAAGGACATTCCCCGGGTCATCAGTATCAGTGTTCAAATTGTAAGTTTTGCGACAATATAATCCCACAGTTCCAAATCACACTAGTAAAAGACACTGACTTAGCATAGTTACTATCAAAACTAATTAGATCCGCATAAACACTAGGTAATTATCACTCTTAGCTACAAAATCAGAATCGAGAACACGCGATGTTCCCGGCGTGCGCTCCTGTCACCATTTTCTAACCTCTCTTGTCAAAAGTGACGGCCGCGCGCCGATTACATCCGAACGTAGCCGAGCCCAGGCGAAGTATCTGGCTGGTTTGCTGCGATCGACGTCCCTCGACTCCGACATATGTATAACTCAATTCGGAGCGGGTGGTCCTGAAAGCAAAATGTCATAGGAGCAAAACGTCCGTAATTCAAAATGGCATCTGTCAATAGAGCAATACGTCCTTAGTATCAAATGTCAGTAATTGAAATGGTCAAGGGAGCAAAACGTCCGCAATTAAAAAGGTGCGTCCCCATACAATAAACGGTTTTTTTTCTTGGTATTTTTTATTAATAACGGTAACAGGTAGAGTCTTACAATTTTCACAGAATATTTAGTAGTATAGTAGCTACAGACTTCGTTATGTTGTCAAACATTCAGTGTCACGTGACTGGAAAGGAAGGAAACTAAAATTGTTGTTTCCTTTTAAACCTCCCCTCGACCATGACAAATAATTCAAAACCAAAATTAACCGAATCGGTCTAGTTATTCCCGAATTTTAGCGAGACTAACGAACAGCAATCCATTTTTATATATATAGTATATTAACTTACTTAATAGGGTGGTTTTACAAAAGTTGGTCAATTTTTGTGGATATTTTATATTAAGGAATGCTACGGATTCAGGTATTTAAGATAGATAATCCAATAAATATAATATATTGTCGTAGTCCAAGACAGACAGTTTATTTAGTAGTTTAGAAATTGTTTCGAATATTCCGTTTTTTTCTTCCAGAGAACTGACGGGGGCAACAGAGCACTGATAAATACACAATTACATGAAAATTATCAGTAATTTCTTAATGATCACAACAATTATAACCAAGAGTGTGATAAACCATCATGTTCTTTTAAATATTAATACTTCTTATGAAACGAATGGAAATATAGGTATAACGATTTGATTTGATATGATTGGCGACTGATGTGGTGTAATGATTAAGAAGTGGACTATCGCGCCAGTGGCCACGGGTTCGATCCCCGCAATTTGTTTTTTCATTTTTGGTGCATTTTTACTTCATGTTGAATTAAAAACTAAAATCTATAATTATCAAACATATTCATAGTTTCGTACTCTTTATCGAAAAAAAAATTTTTGCCTATAATAATATTTCGCAAAAAAACTTGCTTAATCATCTTTAATACGACTTAGGAAACATTGTGTTCTTCCTTCCTGGTATGTTCTGCAGCGCCGATCGTAATTTTAACAGACAACCACTTGATTGCGCAGTTTTGGGATTGGTTTTGAGGCTCGAGCGATGTTGCGGGGACTCGCAGTCGCAGCAACGCCCTCGCAGTTGATGTTGTATTTTAGCATATTTTGTTGAAACTATTAATCATTCCTAATATATTGGTTGAATTAAAATACTGTCAACGGCAATTTTGTTCAAAAATGAGTGGCTGTGCAGTTTGGAACCATTTGGATAAGGATTAATATCATATTTATTGAAAAACCTTCGTAAAAAAACTACCTATTACTGTAGAGTAATTAACTTTTTCTAGATTTTTAAGGGAACAATTTTGAGTTACAAATTTTTGACTATCGCCTTTCAAGTACACAGCCAGAGCACGCGGCTGAAGTTAAAAAAAAAAATTTATATATTTGTTATTCTTGCTCCACTAATCTGCTGGAAGAAATCTCTTTTTAGAAATAAGCTTACCTGTACTTGTTCTGTCCTAAATGTTCTACCACTGTAAATATCTGCCTGTGTACGAATAAATAAATAAAAAAAAATTAACAAACGAGTAGTTCCTGAGATAAGTTCAAACAAACAAACAAACTCTTTCACTTCATACGAGTACTTTTGTGTTATGTATAGATTTCATGTAATCAAAATGTCAATTGCAGACGGTTTGTTTTTAAAACTCATTCTTCTTCCGAATAGGTTTTATTTACCGCTACAGCTAAAAAAGCGAAAGTTCATAAGCGTTAAGGACGTCTTGCTTGCATGACATTTTCAATTAGTGACGATTTACTTCGAAAGCGTTTTCAATTGCGGACCATTTGCTCCCATGACGTACTGCGTTATGGTCGTTTCATACAAGAGGACGTTTTGCTTTCAGGACCAACCGCTCCGAATTGGTATAACTTACCTCGTGTCAGAGGCAGATGCAAGATAAACGACTGACTGACTGGTTGACTAGTTGTGACTGAGTCTTGGAATTTAAATAAGTAAATAAATATTCCTGGACATTATTACACACAGCGCCATCTAGCACCAAGATGAGATAATTAAAGCTCGTTTTTATGGGATACTACGTACTCCTTTACGTCTATACATACACTCTTGACTATATCCCAGATGGGGTACTTAGTCAGAGGCACACTGATTGTTGCCACTTGATGAATGGAACATTCCGAAGCCTTCATATCGTCGAGCGAATTTACAACAAACGTGGTAATTGAAGTTGCTTGGGTTTTTAAAGTTGTTCGTTTTTTTATTTCCAATTTTTTGAATAAATAAATAAATAACGTAAATCGAATCTCTAAAGCACAGTAAAACGAACATTAATTGTAACGCGAGCTAAAGAGATGACCATCTTTCCAGAGATGTGTCCGATTATTATTGTAAGAATAATAAGTATTTCAGCATCTCTTTATTTGCAAAATGGTAGCATAGTGCTATTCTTTCAGCCTTTAAAATAAAAAATGCAATCCACCAATCAACACGAGTATTTTAATTAGCACCAAACAAATGAAATTCAACTGAAATTATTACCGAATACCAAATTCCGATGAAAACACCGATGATCATTACGTTAACATAAGTTATCAGTATATTAAATATGAAAGCCGAAATATCATTTATGTAACACAATTTAAAGCAATGAAATTAACACATTCGCGCTATAAACGAGTTCCAATAACTGTTCGTGTATATGTAGGCAAAATGTTAACGTTTCAAACTTACTTACTGGCATCTATGTAATATTGATACAATTGTAATACTTACTTGACAACCGATTTGGTGTAATTGTTGAGAAGGCGGCTACTACACCAAAGGTCGCGGGCTCGATCCCCAGTACCTACAAACATTTGTGTACATGAACATGTCTGTTTGATTGGTCCGGGTGTTTTCTATGTATATTAAGTATGTATTCACAAAAGAAAAAGTATTCAAGTATGTCTATCGGTTGTCTAGTATCCCAAAAAAACGGGCTTTAATTCACTTATCTTAGGGCTAGATGGCGCTGGGTGGGGTAACTGGACATTACCCCACCCAGCGCCATGGATGTTTGTTATTATTATTGCTTAAGCTGTTTGTTATCCTTAATTGGTGGCTACAGTCGGGTTTACCTATATTATGCAATGTAGGTAGGTACTTACTTGACGGTTAATCCATGAGCCAAGAATACGAGTAGTAGCTGTCGGCTGTATATAAAAAAACGTGAATCGGACGCCCCAATTGCCATTTCACCACAATCACACTTAATCGTAAGTGATGACGTGTTCTAAGGTCGTACATTCCGGCCTAACAAATGGCTGTTCACTCTCTTCTTGAAGAAGCCCAAGTTATGTTGCTGTGGAAACACTTCAGCAGGAACCTCATTCCACTCCTTTGCTGTTCAAATTATGAATGTGTCACCAAAACGGTTGGTGCAAATTACTGGGCTGTCAACAACATAGGGGTGGAAAGCTAGTCTGCGCCTAGTGGTGCGATGAAAAAAAGGAGCTGGTGCAATCAGGGAATGCAACACCTTTGCGCACTCTCCGATATGCATCCTGTAGAAAACCGACAGACAAGGTACCCTCCGGCGGGTGTTCAAGGTCTTGTAACTTGTATCTACCTACACGTAAGTAGGCTTTATACACAAATTAACGTGTTCTCGTAGTTAGTCAGCTACGAGGCTACGAAACCAGATTGCGAGCGGCTTTGTGTTCGCGAAGTCGCCACAGGACGTCGCGTCGTTGCCATTCAACGCGCTAGCTAACGCCAACGTTCTCCGCTTCGACATTATGACACATATTACACAGTGATAATGATATAACATTCTAGTTAACATAGTACAAGGTTTTGGACAAGGAGTTTATCGTAAGACTAGTTTTAGCCTGTGTCACATCACACGGTCAAAGTAAATAAAATACGTAAGTATAGTAACTGGAATTATATGCCAAGATGACTGAATGTTTTTTCTGGTTTTCAGATCTTAAGTAAAGATACTGCATGGAAAATGCTAAAAATAATAATAACCATGGAATAATATAGTTTATTTCAGGAAAGCGAATTACAGCTCCTCTGGTTCAATTATCCGGGGAGGTTTCAGGTATTTTTCATTTATTGATTGTTTGAAATTGAAAGACTTGTAGAGAGATCCTGCTCTACAACAAAGTAATTAGCAGTAAAATCAAAAGAAACACATTTCCATTCAATTGACAACAATGACGACAAGCGGGCACCAAGACCTCTCATACATAAACATGACCCTGTATCTTTCGTGGACCAGACACCAAAAACATCAAAACATAAACAACACTTTACCACCACGCAATAAAGCTCAATTTCCTATGCAGAAATACATCAAATACCGTAATCCTGCAATGAGGTAGGCCTGTTTCGGAGATCGGTGACAATTATTCGCAGACGGCGTCAAGGTTTCCGATCACATCTACTATCAACTTAAGCCCGAAGATCTAAGATTCACTTTGGCTTGTTCCTTGCAAGTTTGTATTAACGTTCCCGATTAAAATGTACAAAGTTTACCGACGGAAGTTTATGGCTAATAGCAATTGGAAAGCGATAAAAGTGCTACTATAGTCGTAAAACAGTGCTATGTTAGGGGCAGACGCAGTACAGGGTGCTAATTAAAGTTCCAGACTTTACTGCTGAGGGCATTAGTGATGGTTGACAGTTAATTTCTTACTTGTGTTGTTATGTCATTAACGACTTCAGGAAGGAAACGACACACAGGCAGATGAAACTGGGAACAACTGCTAAGGTCACTTTTAGGGATAACATTGACGCCCAGACACAACAGATAATGTTATGAAAAATCCAGAGTCATGTTGCAGATAGTAGGAAAAAAAATCTGACTAAAAATATTATTAGACATTAAATAATTACACATAATATACAACAACAAGCTCTTACAAGCTAAAAAATAGGAAACCCTATAATAGTGTCAGAACAAAATGATACATATAGAAATATCAGAAGTAATCATTCGGTCTACACCTTGACCGAATGTTCAATTAAAGAAAATAAAAGATCGAAATAAATTATCACATGAAGGGAAAAACTAAAGTGCCCCCAGTTCTGTGAAGCATCTAGCCGTGTGTAGATGCGTAACATTTTTATTTCACAGAGGCCTGTAATGACATTTTAATGGTTTCAACTAGAGCTTTGTGCTTCGGCGTTCCGAACCATCATTAGGAGCTTTAAACAAACTTTGAAAGTTCAATTTACGATTGCATTGATTAAGTATGTACGCGATTGTACGGTCGTCGGTTGGGCACTTTACACGCAACGATTTGTGTACTCAACTGTACTTATCATGTTGATTATAGTAATGACAATAATTTCTCAATTACTACGATGTTGCGAGAAAATGAGCAGGTATAGTCGTACAAGGTTTGTGATAATATTATTAGTGTAGTAATTTATATAATATTACCTACATTATTACATCTACATAGTTATTCAATTTTGGCCTTTTGAAACTATTTAGAAATACAGACCAAAATTATTTCAATGCGATGAATTGTAAAAGTGGTCAAAGTAAGCTTTTACAACAGCAGAAATGTTACTCTACCACCGAACTTTGCCAAACCTTGTGCACGTGTTTCTCAACGTACAACATGGTATATACTATTTATTTTAAGAAAGTAATAATCTACTCTAATTTAATATCATTTAAAAGTAGATACATTAGTAAAGTATACGGATAGATAGCGCAAGACGTAGAATCAGCGAAGAGAGTCATAAAACGAAGAAAAACTCAAAGCGCAAGATAGTCTGATTTCACTCTTTGAAGATTTGCAGGAAGGACCGCACGATCTGATTGAGTTATTTTCTACAGTGTAAAATACTGAAAAGCTTGCTTTATCTATACTAATAATATAAAGAGTTTCTCAGTTAGTTTCGTTAACCGCGGTAATCTCAGGAACTTCTGGTTGGAATTGAAAAATGTTTACGTACTAAATAGACCATTTATTTAAAACTAAATTGACTTTGGTTAAATTGTAAGTGCCACGCGCTTTCAACTGTGAAGCATAATAAAAATATAAACAGGCGCCCTCACGATCATACCCCTAATTAATGGGGTAGTCAGAGGCATACTGATTGTTACCGTTATGGAGAACGGAACATTCAAAATCCCACATTTTGCCGAGGGAATTGGAACCCAACGTGGTAGGGCCTACCGCCGATAACCTGGTTGCTTGGGTTTTATATCGGTGTTTGTAGAGTTAGCCGCAAATTGTGCAATGAACACAAAATAGGTGTGTTCCGCCCAGGTTTGATCTCGAGACTAACAGGTTACGAGCCTAAGTGCTTAACCACTGAGCCACGACGCTCGCCACGCGCTTTAAAAATATTGTTGTGTGAAGAAATCTTTGATTTTGATTTTTCGGACTGAATTCCACACGGGCAAAGCTGCGGCCATAATAATAATAATAATAAATCGTTTATTTCGGACCATTAAAATCCATATGGGTTAGTAACAATTCTTATTTAAAACTACTGTTAGTATTCAAAAAAAAAACAATTAAAACATAAAAAATAATAAATTTGACCCCGTTAGTGCAAACAAGGCCCCGGAATCACCCTCTGCACAAAACACCGCCAGATTGGCGAAGTGTGCCTATCAGCTAGGGTCTTCAGGATGCTGTTGTGGTTGCCCCGCACCCTGTACACTAGGGATACCGTTTTCTTGCGGATAATGGCATGGAATCCATCAGTTTGGTATTCCGCAAACATTGCCGATGCACTGCAAAAACGAGGCAGGCCCAACAGCATCCTGAAAATATTATTATATTGTACGCGAAGGGCTTCAAGCGACCTTTTGGCATAACTGACCCACAGGCCTCCCGTGTACATACTCTGGCAGTATGCCTTAAAGAGTGTGACCTTCACTTGTTCTGTACAACGGGAAAACCTACGAGCCAACATGTTGCCTCTGACCGCCAGAGCCCTACGCTCCCTTTCAATATCAGTATCATCTTTGAGGTCACTAGTAATAATATGTCCTAGGTATTTAAATTTTGTAACGCGTTTAATGCTCAAGCCATTTAGGGTGATATTACCTGCGCTTTCAGGACATTTACCAGCGGCCTCAAAGATCATGTACTCAGTTTTATGTACATTATAGAGGAGCCCGTGCCTAGCCGCATACTTTTCACACACTCTCAACATTTCCAGAAGACCCCCAACCGTGGGGCTAAGCAGCACCATGTCGTCAGCGTAGCTAATGTTATTTATACTAACGCCATCTATCCGACACCCGACACGCATGCTGCTCAGCTCCACGACAAGATCGTTTACATATACGTTGAAGAGCGTGGGAGACGTCAGACCCCCCTGTCTCACCCCGCACTCCAACACATACGCATCCGAAAGAGAGCCCGCCCATCTTACAAAGTTGGTTTGGTTGGCGTACCAATACTTAAACGTATTCAGAACCCCCACCGGTATACCCCTGTCCCCCAGCTTTCTCCAAAGCACGTCATATGATACAAGATCAAAAGCTTTGGACAGGTCAAGGAAACAGGCGTACACCGGCGTTCTGCGATCAGTGTAGTACCGTGCGACGTGCTTGACACTCACGATAGCACTTTCGGTTGACAATCCAGAACGAAACCCAAATTGTGCGTCGTGTAGATTTACAATATGACTTCGCATGTAAGAGTCAAGCAGGCCGTCCAGCACCTTAGCAATGGTAGTTGCTAGAGAGATGGGGCGGTAGTTACCCCTGTCCGAGACATCACCCGTCCCGTTTTTCACAATGGGCACCACAATCGTTTTCATAAGGTTATGTGGTAAGTAGGAATGGTTTATGCACAGTGTAAAAAAACAAAGACAGCACCCTCGGCAGGTGCACCCCCGCATGTCTCAGATGCTCCACACTGAGTCCGTCGTGCCCGGGAGATTTTCCACCAGTCATTTTCCGTAACACATCCTTAACTTGCTTTGCAGTTATATGTACTGGCGGTCCATCTACCGAACAACCAGGCGTAGGACTACCAAGCACAGTCGCGGAGCCAAGCGGTGAGCGCACCCTGAAATGGTCTCTAAACATGTTGGCTATATCCAAAGGCTCATTTATTCCTTCCACACTCACCGGGAGACCAGGCTTAGCCTCGTGTTTACCCGTGGCTTTCCAAAATTTACCAAAATCTTTAGTAGACCTATGTTTAGCCAAGATATCCATTTTTAACTGATCTTGCTTTTTTTGGCACCACCTTAAGCGACTCTTGAAAATTTTACGCGACTCGGCCATTTGATCATAATAAATACCAGAGGTAGGGCGATTGTACAGAACCCACACTTTGAACTTTAGCCTGGCCTCCGCATGAGCTTCACGAACATGATTATTCCAGCCACATAGGTGTTTTTTCTGTTTATACTTTTGGTCGCGCTCCCCACAAGTCTCCACAGCTGCACTACATAATATTTGAACAATAGTATTATACAATTTGTCTAACACAGATCTATGCTCGTTCAGATTACAAGGACCATAACTACACTTAGCACACTCGGAGGGAAAATCAATATCTCGCAGCCTCATGTTACATAATTCTTGGTACTTTACAACTTGAGTACCACTTCTCTCACCCCATATAATCGAACTACGAAGCATGCTACGAGTCCCTACTTTAGGCCTCACTACATTCAAATTGCACCTAATAAGTAGGGGTAGATGATCTGACATAAAAACATCCTCTAAGACGCTCACTTCAACAACGGTTTGCGCGGCTGATATTGACATAACGCAATGGTCAAGCCACCGTCTGCATCCGTGGGCCTCACTCACAAAAGTGTAGGTCTCAGACTGCACCCCGAGCTTTTCCACGTCGGCACAAATCCAGGTCTGATCCAAACAGAAATTATTTAGCTCTTTAAAAAATAGCTCGCCAGGGTGAGCATTGAAATCACCCAAGACAAATATATTTTCTACTTCCACACACGCTGCAATAGCGCCTATCTCGCCCAACACCTCAGCAAAAATCGGTAAGTTGTCTAAAGAGTTAGTGGGCATATAAACACTAAAAACAATAATTGTTCGATCGCCCAATGTAGCTCGGACTGCAGTCAAACGAGTACTCTTACATTTAACAATCGTAACCCTATCAAAAATCCCCTTTCTCCATAATATGGCTACTCCCCCGTATGGTCTTCCAACCAGTAAACCCGCAGACGTGTCCACAGCTGACTTACCGGTGAATTCGAAGTTATCAGATATAGTACCTAATATTGCTATGTCATGGGGCAACAGCCATGTTTCCTGGAGAGCTACCATATCGGAAACTTGACAGATTTCACGAATATCATCCAAAGAACGTTTAACAGATTTACAATTAAAACTTACTAATTTAAAATCACAGTTAGGGCTTAAATACATTGAAAAACATGTTATCAAGGAGCTTTAACTAAGTTTTCTGACTTTGCTTTGTACACAAATCGAACAAAACGCCTAAACGTAATACCGTCCGGCCAAAAGTTGTCGTCCAAAAATAAATTTAATTTACCCTTAGACACATATAACTTATATGCATTATACTTCTGCATTTTTTTCATATTTATCATTTTTAGTGATACAATCTCATTTGTTTTGTCCCTTATGTACGCAACAATGTCATCTTCACTAGTATCCTTACTGACGTTCGAAATCAACAACGGAACTTTAATATCAGCCGCTCTAAATTTACATAGCTAATGTTTAGTTCGTAATACTTTTAGTGAAGTAACGAGCCATAATGCGTAGTTTCCTCTGCAAAACAAACGTCCAGTTAGTTTTTATTGCAACTAACATAATTATACGGTGTATGTTACAGAAATTATATTCATAGCTTTGGCAGTGGAAACATTGTTTTGCCGACCTTGCCTTAATGAACTGTGCATAAAATTAACGTAGTAACTTCAGTCGAAATTTCTGCTTACATGGTATTTTAATTGTTATGTTATTATTATACAGTAAACTTAAACTCTAAACTTATTAAAGAGGTTTTTGAATACTTGGGTCTTGTTGTACATGCAGCTAGAGCTTAAATGTAGGTAAATATCTTCAGTTTATGATCACACGCAACAGCATTTTAAAGTAAAAATTTTATTTATCTTAATTCAAAAATCTTATTTTTAACCACATCTCAATACGACATATGAACAATACATGTAATAATAACGTGACTTTACCACCGTCGTTGGAACGTTGTTTTTGCTCAGAAGATCTGGCAAGAACCTCAGCAGCTACCTACTCTAAAAATAAAAGTTTATACCTAATGTATGTTTATCAGTTGTCTCATGACTCATAGTACAAGCTTGCTGGGTTTAGGCCTAGATGGCGCTGTGTAAAATAAAGTACATTGAAAGCTTTTATTATTATTATCAAATCTGTCTTTATATTTAGAGTGCAATCGTGAAAATAGAACATTTATTTTTGGTTCCTTTTGTTATGTTATTCAGGTCAAGTATTCATAGACTTTGATTACATTTCGAACACTGTTTACTAAGAACGAAAAGTCATTGTCATCTTACAGATTTAAAAGCAAGTTAAATTGAATATGACCCAAGAAAGGGTCCTTAAAATCTTACGATCCTATTTGCATATTAAAATGGTTTGTATTGTTGTTGAGCTGGACAACGACCACTTAATTCGTTTACTTTTAACAATAGGGAAGGGCTCTTGTAAATTACTCGCTTAAGGGAACGAGAGATCAAATGACAATAAACAGAATATTTTAAACCTTATGCCATTAGGATACGGAACGTTGTTTTGCTTGTACACGTGTATTTGCTGAGTGGGACTTTTGTTTACGTATCGATATTGTATGTGATTGGATTTGAGTGCTCATTTGAGCATGGGCACAATTTATTTAAGAACAGAATTGATTTGTTAACGATAATCACCATTTCTTTGAATTTCTGTTATTTTACTGCTATCGACGTTCGGGTCCATATCAGTAGTTTCAGAGATGGCTAGTGAGAAAATGATAGGTAATTAACAAAATGAAAACCTGACTGCACTTAACTTATTGTAACAGTCGTTACCCATTCTAGGAACTCAGCTCAGCAGGGTATTACACTGCAGATTCTGACAGCTGACTTGCTAGAAAGGGTCCGACTGTTACAAATTTTCATAAGTTAATTTAGAGTTTTTACATTACACAGAGACGCAATCGCGGTTTGTTTTCAATTTACTGTTATTATTTTTATCTTTTTTGGCGGCTAAAACTTTTGCAGTCATCACAAATCTAACGACACTCAAGCTAAAATTCATCGAACCGTTCAGGTTGCATAGCGTGCTAAACACTATTACATAAAAAACATAACCCTCCTTCTGCCGCAATCGGGTAAATAGCAATGAACTGCTGCATTCGTGCGGAAACTCATTGTAATCAATTGATCATTCATTGATCCGCTGGGGATCAAAAGATGCTCGGAGCGAAGCACGAAGCTGAGAGTTCAAACTTATAGGATATATGCGTTCAACTCGTTGGCACACGATAAGTTTTCGCACGAATGAGCCGTTGAGCCAGTTGTACCAATAAGCTTCGCAATAACATCTGCTTCTTCATAGAGTAGGTAGCCATCATTTTTATTATCGACATCATCTACCGTGATTAGCAGTTTTAATGGACCTAAAAAGTTGTAACAAATACAATCCTTTTTACAGTTAAAAAATCTGGGAATGTATTTTGTATTTCATGTTTCTTCATAATTTAAAATTTTAAGACGTTGCACTAAATACAATTCCAGAGTAGTGGCAATTGGACAGATGTGGTCTCTGCCTACCCCGAAAAGAAGAGGGCGTGATAATTCGAATGGTGCTATTCTACAGACTTGTGTGTGTGTGTATGTTCATTTATTAAAACGATGACGTACCAATTCAAAAGCAAAACAATGGTTGTGCTCTGTGACCTTTGAATGTATGATTATTATACCTTTGTCTGAATAAGAATTATCAGTACTTAGCTTTTCTATCATTATATGTCGCAGCCATATCATTGTATGTGTATTAAATAGGCTGATAATGATAACCATCATTCACCAGTCTAATACCGCACACCGTTCTCAGTTTGACGTTTTCGTCGTTTCGATTTCGAACTTCTGGTTTTTGACATTGTTGATTTCGCGCGACTCGCATACAATTCTGTAACTGCAGCTCGTAATTCAAATGGGAAGCACTGTTTACTCCCATTAACTCACTTTTATTATCGTCATTTCTTGTGGAGCGCCGCCATCTTTATCGCAAACACACAGTTTACAGAGCGCCAACGACGATGTGCCAGGCATATCGCGATTTGACCAAGTAACTAAGCAGGCAACTCGTCGTACTACTAAGTTATTCTCTTTGATCTGCTCAGCCTTATATTAGGCTAAGGCAGACTCAGTAATTTTATTTTATTTACCCATCATGTTTGGTGACCCATTACTGACCTATGACTACCGGTTTCTAGTAATGGTTCCGAACGTCGTGGGTTCGATCCCCCTACAGTACAAACATGCGTGTGAACATACTTGCTATGGGGACTTAGGTGACAATTCATCCGAAGAATATCTGATCCTCGGATAAAATATCGTCTCCCTTTCAAATTGTTAGGTGTCGAATCATCCGCAAAATGTTAATCTATTGATGGAACGTCACCGCTTCTAGCTTTGAAGTATCGACGCAACTGCGAAACATTGAACCTAATTAAGTACCAAATAACACTACTTAAAAATGAAAAATATCTTCTAAAAGAGGTCCTTGCGGCATGGACCCTAATTTATTTATTTACCGGCCCAATACAACGATGGGCCCACGACATGTAAGAGTAATATTAATAATAGGGTTTTTAAAACTCTACGACCTAACCTCTACAGACGACGCCAACCCACGTAGTTTAGGGTTTAAGCTTAGAATCTGAGATAGTATAAGCTTCTTATGCGAATATGTGTGAAATATCAATTAGTTTCGTAAGCTGAAAATTATAACTTCTCGGCTTACTGTGGTTTGAACGCCGTTTGACTTAGAAACCATTTTAATCGGATTAATAAAGTTCAACCTATTTCAAGTTCCTAACCTGTAATTTATTGTGCCGAATATATTACCTTTCATCTGCTAGGGTTAAAACCAACTTCAATATTATATGGGGAATTATAGGTCATCTTATTCCGAAAAACTTATGCCTTGCTATGTAGACTCTCAACTTGATTTACCTGAAACTGTTATTGTTAAAATACCTTTAACAGAGACTGCGAGAGCGTAGATCGTTAAAATACCTATACTTAATATAGGTATTTTAACGATCTACGCTATTAAGCTGACCTACCTTAGTTTGTACAGCAAGCAACAGCAAAATTAGCAGAAATCGCCGAATAATCTTTTGCCAACTTAACCTTCTAATAGGTAGGTACTACTAATATAATAAATGCGAAAGTTTGTAAGTGTGGATGTGCCGTGTGGCTCTTTCAAGTAAAAGATGGATTTTAATAAAACTTTACAATAATAATATGCATGTGAATAAGCCATTGGCTACAATTTATAAAGATGTATCACTTTTTAACCTAAATCCACACGGGAGTAGTCGCGGGCGGCCGCTAGTATCAAATAAGTTCGGTTTATTTCTCAATCTCACGGTTACCAACGCCTCACGTGTATTCGCTTTTTATAATGTCAATTTTCAAAACTAGTTTAGACAAATTTCAACAGTAGAAAGTTTAGGTACATCATGACGGTACGGTACATTATGCTTGAAAGAAACAAAAAAAGCTAGTGTGGTGGCTTATGGCGGCTTTTTATATTTTTTCCAGAAAGCCTACCAAAAATATGCTTGTTTACCCTTTATCGTAGCATTCAGTAAATAGAAATAAAGAAAGCTTTCTTTGGTCAAACACTTTCTGGAATAAACTTCATCAAAATATGTGGGTTCGATGACCAAATCAGATAATGTGGGCTTTGTCATCAAAACATGGACTTGCTCCTTAAAGGTGGGCTTTCTTATCAAATGTGGGCTTGCTTATCAAATGTGTGTTTGTTAATCAAAAATCTTTTGCATTAGATGTTGTTATTTTCATAATTTGAGGAGCTTAAACTCCGAAGGTATGTATCGTGACTTCAATTATTTCGTTTAAACGATATGTTCAATCAAAAAACTGTAAATATCAAATAAATGCTACGATCTATTCAATTAATAGCGATATTTTATTAGGATTTCCAGCGGCGTAGACACATCAATGTTAACCTTAAACACATAACTTCAGTCTATTATTCCGTTCAGTTCGCTGAAAATAGCCGGCGTAAATATTATTGTTGCGACCGTCCCGCCGGGGGTTAATAATTAACAGCGAATTGATTGTGTTGGCGTAGACAGTGGCCCAGTATAAACCATACAGTAGGTTAGGTTATCTAAAGCGCCGAGTTATTAGCCTAGCGTGCACACAGACACGCGGCACAGCCCGTCCGTACTGAAGCCTCCCTATGCCTTCCTATTTTATGCTAGCGTGTGCGTGAATTTGCGTGTGCGTGAAATCGCGACACGGCGCGCGACGCGCACGCACACATTCAAACCGAGAGCGGCACGTTTGTACGTAGATGTTCTACTGTATGGTTTATACTGTAACAGTGGCCCTTATACGTGTTGTTGCTGTTCTATTTAAACTGACATAAATACGGCTGCTCATTCTTGCAGCTTTAAATAACAATGGTTTAAGTAAGGAATATTCTTTATTGCACACTGGAACAATGAATCGTTTAGAGGAAAGGTTATAATAGAGAGCGTCGTGGTGTGCAGTGTTTTAACACTTGGAGTGCAAAAGACAGCTGGGAACACCTCCTTGTAAAATTGGATATTTAGGTTCATGAACACCTACTTTGTGTTCATTGTAAAATTTGGGGTTAACTCTCTGGTGATGGAAAACACTCATAAAAAAACCCGAGCAACCCGGATAGCGGCACGCCGCAGCCACGTTAGATTCGAACTTGCCTTCATCAGGCGGGAATCGCGTCTTCCGCTAATCGGGCGACAACTGTCACCACTGAGCTAGAGACCATTAAAAAACCGGCCGAATCTTTTCGGTATATTTACCCCGTGAGCCAGGGTTCGATTCCCGCCTGTAGCCAAGACAAAATAAGCATTTTCTGTTTTTCGGTTTTTTAGTAAAGATACTGCATTGAAAATGCCAAAAAATTATAATTACGAGAACAGAATAGTTCAGAATACATTTGTGAATTAAATGTACCAGTATAATATCGATATCAGCAAAAACCAACGAGGCTAACTTTCAAAGTATCGTCGTTTCTAGCGTCGAAGTAATTAAAACAGCAGTTCCGTAACTTTTCGAATAATTATAATTAATCGACTTTTAGTCTATAGTTTTCACAAACTTAGTTACGAAAGTCCATAGATCACAGCCTCCAACCTGTTCCAATGGCAATCAAACATGCCCATCGGCAGTAACACAACACAACACAATATTTGTCTATTCTCTACTATTTAGTGTTGTTTAATTAAAGCCAAATTATCGATAGTGTAAGTATTAGGAAAATATACTAGACAGTTTAAAATTGTAAAGATACAGACCGATATAGATATACCGAGAGTATTGATATTACATGCAGACAAACAACCGCAACAAAAACATTCACAAACAGCCTTTATTCGTACCACAGCTGGACACAAGCCTCGCCTTAACTATGAGTAACAGCTTTTTTCAATACCATGTTAAAATTAATGGACATATTGAACTTATTATTGTGCTAATGTTTGGATGTATTGTTTTTGTACACATAATCGCTGTGGTGGATGTTGTTGCGTCATTTTTATAAATCACATTATATTCAAATATTTCAAAATACGCGTGTGGGGTGCCCGTGGGGCCAGCAACGTTTTTCTTTAAAAAGGTTGCTGGAAAACCCTGGAAAATGTTGCTGGCCACGATGCTTTGCAACACAACAATGTTTTATAAAGAGCACCTGCCCTTGACTTAGTTATGAACAACCAAATTCTTATCTTTCGAAATCAACTGCCTACTTATCGATGATTTCCCAGCTCTACCACTATCGTCCGCCCATTCGCTGCGTTGGGTTTGTTTAACCGCGATAAATTGTCAGTAATTAAGAATGATGTAATCTCCGATCTCTAGTTAATCAAGCATTAGTCAACTGGTCCGAAGTCATGTTGATTACATCGGAAATATCACAGTAATGAGCCACTTCAGTAGCTCACTTTACGCGTTCAGGTAGGTCGTATCTGATCTACAATTTATGTAAAATTGTGAGCAAAGTGTTATTCAGTCACACATGATCAGATTTTGTGCGTGGCTTATTTCACTAGTTACAGCACTCTTTTCTAAAAGAATTGATAACTTTATGACATCACTAGCGGCCGCCCGCGACTTCGTTTGCGTGAACTTAAGTTGAAAAACTAAAAACAATATCTTTCTAAATACGCGCTATTTTCGATTTTGTCTTAATTCGGAACGCACCCATAGATACGCTGATGACAGCAGGCGTCTGTCTCTGTCATCAACTGTCATGCCATACCACGTACATTTTCATATTTAACTTGATATTTTCAACAATTTACACAATGTCTTTATAAATTGTAGCCTATGTGTTATTCAGATGTATAAGCAACATTATTGTAAAGTTTCATTAAAATCCGTTCAGTATATTTTACGTGAAAGAGCAACACGGCACCACGGACGTAAAAGAAAGACGGACGGAACATCACACTAAAAAAATGTGAAGCTAGCAAGGTACAACAACTTCGTTAGTTGCACACGACACAAACATACTAGGTGCTACAATCTAACGCCATTTTACCCCGTGTGACAGCGGGTTCCCTACGCGTGTGCGAAAATTGTTGGTTCGATTTTTGTTATACCGAATACGTTGTGTCGATAGTTCAGTAGTGCGATGTTCCATTGGGCCGATGCTTCATTAGTACGATGTAACGTTAGTGCGAAAAATGTTGATGCGAAAAACGCTGCAGCGAATAATCATTATTTCGAAAATTCATAAGGACGATAGTATGATGGTCCGAAACACCTGCTGAGGGTATAATAATGGGAAGACTAAAAATATGGTAGTAGGTAACGGATTAAGAGCCATAAGGTCAGGTTAAGAGGTTAAAAGATTAAGGGGGTAGTAAGCGGGGAGGGTTTCCAATGTTCCACACAAAAATACTAATAAATAGGTAAATGAACAACACATAAAATACTCAATGATATTTTTTTTATTTAACAAAATTAGAAACATCAAATTGAAAGGAAATCAACACAAATAAAGAAATTCTTTGAAACTTCGGAATCCATCTTCGGAAACGACTATCATATTAAATATAAAACAAAAATAAACAACATTTTCATAATAATAATATAAACAATAAATTTTCATTATTAAGTGAACAAAAAAAAATTATTGATTTTCTTGCAAGATTTTAGAGACATAAAGATTTTAGAGAAAAAAAAATGTTATTATAGTTCTATGTGATTAGCAATGGCTCTCAAAAAAGGAAGTAGTTCCATATCATTGCGGTTTGCGCAAATCTTAGCAATACAATTAGATACTGTTTTCCTTTTTGGCGGAGTTTTATTAACGCTAGCCTGTGCTTTCTCAACAGCATGATTGGTGCTTACTTGCTCTTTGATAAGGCTCCGTATCGTCGCATATAGGCCATGCTGGTTATTGTTTTGTAAGTAGTTCCATCGTCTGTGCCAGGCTTCTACATTATTTTGAGTCCTTGGCAGACCCAGTTCATTAACTCTGTGTATGGACCACAACTGTGGTGGAAATAATGGAGGAGATTGTGTTATATATAGTTTTGCACGTTCTGTTCGCGATTTTTTTCTGCCTTGTACATAATATGTCTCAAACCAATATATCACAGCTTCTGCTTCTTTTGGTAAAACCATTTCTTTAAGGAGTTTAAAGGCGTCTGGTATCTCTTCAGGAGTAAGATATGCCAAAGCTACTATGTGGCGAAGTTGAAGAGAGAATGTACTATCGTTGCCGTACTTTGAAGCGAAACCGGACTTTTGTATTTGCCGCCACAAATTTTGCCCTAAATGAAAAAGGCAGCCTGTATGAGTAGCTTCAGGGAAGTAGATCTTGACGACATTAATAACCGCTGTTTCAAAATCAGTAAGTATGTGTTGCGGGCTCAATTCACACTGCGATTCTACAGCAAATGCCAAAAGTTCTCTGAACATCACCATATACGTTTCTTCAGTCTTATCTCCTAAAAAGCAATACACTAAAGGAACTATTTTGCTACTATCGGCATCATTTCCGACCATCCCGTGTATACTATACAATTGAGTAAAAAGTCCAGGACACGTACAAAATGTCCCGTCCATTATCCATATAGATGAATCGCGTAATAGTTTGATACTACGCTTAGTGCAAAATATGAGCAAGCATTTGTCATTATATTTTGTTTGTCGTGCTAAAAATGACTCCCCTTCAACCTTATATTCTTCAGGTATATTAATTTCCTCCAAAGTGGAAGGTTCTTTCGGAAATGATTGTTTTCTTGCTCTGTAAACAATTTGGCGTAAAGCATTTTTATTTGGCAGACAACACGCACTTGTGCTTGGCACGCCTTCCAAATTATTTCGTATTAACACTGTAGGACCGTCGTTACTAGTACTAGCATCCCTCTTCAATTTATTTTTAAGAATTATGGAGTCTTGCAAGCCGGCATTTGGGGCGTGTGAATGTTTACTCATACCTTTCGTTATGATGTGTTCATCATTTTGTAAATGCTTCGTTATCATAAGGCTTCTGCACTGTTTTTTGTTTTTGAACACACAGCACCAATAATGTTTTTTGTCTACATGTTTATTTAACATGAATTCATAACCATCAATAAGTATAATATCATTTCCGCATTTAGATTTTTCTGTTTTGATAACACTATCAGCCATAGTTGCACTGTAACTGCACTTTATTATAATTATTCACATGAATGATTGGCACGTTTTGATGGACGGGTCATTGTTATTTACGCTTCTGACATCCATAAATCATAACTCTCGAAATTTAATTTCAAACTATAGGTTGGCAAAAAAGTCCTGAAAGGGAACCAAAAAATATTATCACTGGCAATAGTCCCACTGTCACTTGTCAATCACGTCTAGCTAGTGCAGAGAGTAGTGTATCTTCTTAGGTAGGTTTCGAAGGTTATTAAGTTAAACACATGTTACCAGTTTGATGGCGGTTTATTGAGTGTTCTAAAAATACAATTATAATATATTTGCCTTAAAAGTAATATGCTTATTCGGCCAAACGTTACGATCGTGCAGGCGAATTGCGCAAACATAAGTTATTTGCTGAGTTGAAGTTTACATACTTCACCTCCCCCGAAAAGTAAAGGGTAGGTGGCCTCCCTTTTTTAAGAAAAAAAAAAGTTTCGTAACATTAGGCCTCTACTTATAAAATAATTATAACTAAGTGAGCTAAATTGATAACAAACTTTTTTTTTTGTTTGTTGCACATTAATTACAAAATGGTTTCGTATTATTTTTATGAATTAAAATCTCCTTATTCTTTTTTAATATTTTTACATTTGGTGAAAGATCTTCCAATACTTTAAAGGGTCCTTTATAGATGCTATCTAATTTATTTCCAACTTGGTTCTTCACTAAAATTAAATCACCTGGTTTGTAATTAACACAATGTAATTTTTGATCATAAAGTATTTTCCTACGATTTTTACATTCCAATAAGTTTTGTCTAGCATCTTGTTGAGCCTTTTGTAAACGGTATTTAAGTTCTTTTGGATAATCATCGAAGTTATACAATTGGTCACATGTTTCTTTCAAGTTGCTTGGTATGTTACAAACTTTAGCGAAAACTAGTTCGTATGGAGTGTATTTCGTTTGTGAATGGACGCTAGTGTTGTAGGAGAAACACCAGAATGGAATCCAATCGCTCCAATTGGTTTGGTTATTTTCACATTGAATTCTGAGATATGCGCCTAAATGCTTATGTGTATTTTCTAAACCTCCTAAAGTTTCATGATGATAGGATGTTGAATGAATTTTTTCTATGTGCAATAACTTGCAAACTTCTGACATAATAGATGACGTAAATTCTGTTCCGTTGTCGCTTATAAACTGTCGTGGTATACCGTAACGCAATATGAAATTGGTAACAAAGCACTTGGCTACAGTTTCGCTATCTTTCCTAGGTAAAGGATAAGCTTCTACAAACTTACTTAAATCGCATTGGATTGTTAAAATATACCTATTATTATAATTATCTAAATCTAGTGGGCCCATTAAATCTAAACTTACTCGTTCAAATGCTGACTTAGCAGTTGACGTAATCGACAAAGGTTCTCTTACATGTTTGTTTGTCGTTTTTTGTATCTGACAACTTTTACATTTTTTAACATAATTCATGACGTCGTTCGACATTCCTGGCCAGAAAAAGTACTTCTTAATATTATTTATCATTCTATTTATTCCTGCATGTCCACTAGTGGGCAAGAGGTGAAAATCATTCAAAATGGTAAGTATTTCTTCTTTATCGCTTACTCTTTTTAAATCTTTAATTATTAATATTCTCAGCGATTTTAATTTACATTCATTTATACTGTGCAGTAATAATGTGACATGTTTACTGTTACTTTTATTTTTCATAATAAGTAATTCATTAATATTCAATTTCATACACAATTTTTCTAAATCTCTCGCTAACTCCGCTGGGGATGATAACGATCGAGAATTAAGAAATATCGTCGCTTTTGAAGGGACGTAAGTGCAATGCTTAGCATTTGATAGTATTATATTCGCGTCATTTAATTCATTTTGTCTTAAATTATCTGAAAAACGTAATTCGACTACATTACAAGGTCTTTTAAGCACTTCAACAGTTGCAGGTTGATCGGGCCCGCGAACTGAAGGAAGTACAACTGACTTTCCTCCTACCTGAGTCTTAAGTTTATTGCTTTGAGCTCTAGTTAAAACTAATACTGATTGCTCGTGCATATCTTTTAAATCTTGTGACGTCACCGAAAGTCGACTTAACGCATCTGCAGCTGAGTTATGTCGGCCTGGGACGTACTCTACGATGAAGTCGTATTCCTCTAAATACAGTCTAAATTTTGTCAAACGGCTAGATGGATCTTTCAAACTGAATAGATACACAAGTGGCCTGTGGTCGGAATAAATAATAAATTTTCTTCCGTATAAGTAAGGGCGAAAATGGCGTACAGCCCAAACTATTGCCAATAATTCAAGTTCAATAACCGGGTACCTGGTTTCAGCTGGCTTTAAACTCCTACTAGCATAAGCGATAACTTTTCCATTGCTGTTCGAGAGTACCGCTCCTAAACCTAATTTTGAAGCGTCTGTTTGTAATTTGAATGTATTATTGTCCGAAAAATCGGGATAGCCTAACACTGGTGGATTCATAAGAGCTAATTTTAATTTCTCGAAAGATGTTTCGCAATCGTTTGTCCACTCAAATTGTACGCCTTTTTTGCACATTCGATTCAAAGGGAACACAATGTTTGCGAAACCGGATATGAATCGTCGGTAGTAGTTGGCAAATGCGACAAAGCGTTTTACCTCGTCAGCAGAACTTGGCCTTGGGTAATTGCGAATGGTGTCTATTTTACCTGGATCTGGAAATATTCCGTCTTGTGTTATTTTATGCCCTAAATAAACGATTTCCTTGCGCATAAATTCGCATTTAATTGGGTTTAATTTAAGATTGACTTCTCTTAATCTGTTAAGGACGTCAATGAGATTTTTATTGTGGTTTTCAATACAATTTCCTATTACTACGCAGTCATCGAGATAAATAAAACATTTTTGGTAATTAAGGCCTGCCATTGCTATGGTCATGAGCCTTGAAAAAACGCTTGCGCTAGTTTTGAGACCCATTGGACAACGCTTCATTTGGTATTGTTTACCGGCTGTGAAAGTAGTGTACTTACGGGAGTCGTTATCTAAAGAAAGTTGATACATTTTATTTAAGCCGAATGATGTATATTTACGCGAATCGGGACTGAGTGATAACTGATAATATGACTGTGAAAGGTCTAATTTCGAAAAATAAATGCTACCTGATAATGAATCTAGTATTTCTGTTATATTAGGTAGTGGGAATTTGTCGTCTTGTATTCTATTGTTTAACTGCCTGTAATCAATGACTAATCTCCATTTTTTTTGATTTGATTTGTCCGCCTTTTTTGGGACTAACAAAACTGGACTGGACCATTCTGAAACTGTTTCTTCTATGATGTCATTTTCTAACATTTCCTGAACCTGTCTTTCAACCTCACTTTTCAAAGCTTGGGGGATTCTATAGGGCTTTACATAGATGGGGGTCACGTTATCTTTTAAAACAATATTATGCTCCATCAAATTCGTGACTGATAAAGAATCTCCTGGCAAGTGAAAGACATCGGCGTATTTCGCGCATATTTGCTCAATACTAAGCCTTTCCTCTTTATTTAAGTAATTTAAATCTAGGAGCTCAAATAAAGTTTTTATGCGTTCCACGGACTTAACATCTTTTCCGAGGTGAGCTACTTCAAAGTTATTTATTGACTGAATATTTACTTTAGAAAAGTTTATTTCTAAGTCTTCGTTTGTAGTATTCAAAATTCGCAACGGTATGCCATTTACTGATGGCTTTGAAATCATACCGGCGACAAAAACGCCTTCTTTTATTTCCTCTGCTAAAACTACACTATCTCCTTTTATCGTGCAAGGGATATATTTAATTATTTCGCATCGAGCAGGTATTACATGTGTATACCTATCATAACACCTACCTAAGTTCAAACTTATTACGCTTTCCTTGTTAGATAAACGTAATGTTTTTGTTTCGTAATCGATAACGGCATTGTAATGCCTAAAAAAATTTTCTCCTAGTATTCCATCAGCTGTACATGACAATTCCTTAAATACATAAAACTTTTCCCTAAAACTAAT
The DNA here is from genome assembly GCA_950022985.1 of Udea ferrugalis. Taxonomy (NCBI): domain Eukaryota; kingdom Metazoa; phylum Arthropoda; class Insecta; order Lepidoptera; family Crambidae; genus Udea; species Udea ferrugalis. Next base: position 9,683,173 of record OX465533.1, read on the forward strand.
ACCTTTATGTAATAAATCTAAATAAATGTAACCTTCTGAAATTAATTTTCCGCTGACGCCCTTGATGGTTAGTTTGTCATAATGCAATTCATTCAAATATTCTGGGTGGTCGAGTAACCACTCGTATTTCATTACACAGATACTCGCGCCGCTATCTACTAATAAACTTATCAAATTATCTACGCCTAACTGTAATTGAACAATGCTGTTTACATTATAGTTTAAAATAAAATGTTCATTCATTGAAGGAACGAAAAAACTCGCTATTCGGTGCAGATTGAGTGCGTTCCGTATTATCAATTCGCTCTGGTTGTATTTGAGCTACGCGAGGGGCGTCTCTCGTGTTGTAACGGGATACGGGTACGTATTGCCCTCGTGGAAAACCTCGTTGATATCTTCCACGATTGTTTCCTCGAGACGATCTACCTCTATAAGAGTTGTGGAAAGTCCTTGAGCTACCATTACGCTGGAATAATTGGTAATTATTGCCTGGATTCTGCCAAGGCGTGGCGTTACCACGTCTGGTACCGGACCTATTGGCATTTCCGTTGCCGCGGTAAGGCCTGACGTTCATGACTTGTTCAGTCTTAGGCGATAGGGAGTTTTCGTCGAGAGCTGTTTGAATAGCCTCGGGGAGAGTCTTTAATTGCCGTGAAGCGATAATGGTGCTTAAACGCGAATCCGACAGCCCGTCAGCGAAACGCTTAATCGCTATTTTTTCATTAAGGGGACGAAGAACATCGAATTTCTTGGCGTCTCCGTCTGCTTGTGCTATGGTTAGGTTCACGAATAATTGTTCTAATTCGGAACCGAACCTGTCAATTGACCTGCGGCCTTGACTGGCCGTGTTAAGTTGCGACTGAATAGCGACTGCGGATTTTTTCTGCAGTAAATGCACACGCATATCTTTAATTAAATCTGAAATTGATGCGTAGTCTGACTTTAATCGTAGTTTAGCACCACTAGAAATCCTGGTCTTTAAAACAAAGTTAATTAATTGACGTTCGCCGTCATTATTTAGCATATCGCCATATAACTGAATACTATCTATCAATTGTATAATGACGCTCTCTTGGGCAGTCATTACTGGTAACAGAGCTAAAGCTGTTCTCAAATCAAAGTTACTCGTACTCGTAGCCATGTTTTCTATACTATCTTCGAACTCGAAATCTTCAGATAGGCTATACAGACCTAAAATAGTTTTGTACAAAGTATGAATGTCATCTATGCACTTATTAATGGACAGCAAACTATCAGTGCTTATCTCAGAATTCTCTATCTTTAACCTTATGTCAGACGAAATAAACTCCAAACGAGAATACAAATTATGCGCCTCTTTTAATCTATTTTTAGCAGCATCGGAGCTAAGCCTACGAGCTGGGCCTATTTTAATAGAATATTCTTTTATTTCTAGAAGGCTTTTAAAAACATTACTTAATTCTGATAATGACATAACATGTAATATTACCTACATAATATATTAAAATATAATTATTCTAGTACTTAGCTAATAGGACGTCAGTCATGGTAGAGCGGCTCATGGGCGGCGCGGTAGCGGGACACGTGGTGGCGGCGCGGCACGTGGCGGGGCAGCAGGAACGTGGCATCTGCTTGATGTGGGCCGGGAAAACCCTGGGCTCCTCTTGATGTGGGCCGGGATTACCCTGGACTCCTCTTGATGTGGGCCGGGATTACCCTGGACTCCTCTTGATGTGGGCCGGGATTACCCTGGACTCCTCTTCTTTCTTCTTTTTCCTTAGTGGTTTGTTGGGCGTGCGAGATTTTCGATGGAAATGGCGTTCAATTCTCGCCTCAATGTGTTGATAGCGCTCTTACGGCATTTCTTGATTATGTAGTATGAAATGGCAGCGACGATCAGGGCAAGTGCGACAATCAGCAAAGTCTGGATGATGTAATTGGCTTGGGAGTGCTCCAGCTTGGTGTTTGCAGTAGCTTCGCCATTGGCATTTTGTGCGATGATGACTTCTTCTTTAGAATGCGATTTTCCCATCTTGTTCTTGTTCAACACAAGTCTTCTGTAATTAACGATGTGTCTTCTTTCTTCAAAATCAATTTTCTTGAGTTGGCCGGTGTGGCAGGGTCGCCATGCAGAGAGTAGTGTATCTTCTTAGGTAGGTTTCGAAGGTTATTAAGTTAAACACATGTTACCAGTTTGATGGCGGTTTATTGAGTGTTCTAAAAATACAATTATAATATATTTGCCTTAAAAGTAATATGCTTATTCGGCCAAACGTTACGATCGTGCAGGCGAATTGCGCAAACATAAGTTATTTGCTGAGTTGAAGTTTACATACTTCACTAGTACATGGTGTGTCAAATCTGTTTATCGAAGATCGTTAAATAGTGTATTCAGGTGTTTTCTATATGTTAAACCAATAAAGAATCGTGTAAAATCAAGATAAATCTTCGAAGAAGACAAAGAAAATAAGCCAGCACCACTAGAGAAGTCATTATGAAGTATTCAAACGTTGTTTAGCCGAGCACAAAGCTAGGGAAGTTTTATGTAAAACTAGCTGTCCCAACAGACTTCGTTCTGTTGTCAAACATTCAGTGTCACGTGACAGGTAGAAACATTTACTAAGAGGAAACTAAAATTGAGATTTTTACTATATTCCCAGCATTTTCTCATGATTACTCACCTTTTATACCTTCCCTCGACCATTACAAATATTTCGAAACCAAAATTAGCCAAATCGGTCCAGCCATTCCCGAGTTTTAGCGAGACTAACGAACAGCAATCCATTTTTATATATAAGAAGATAAACGATGATTAGGCCCAGACTCCACCGGAGCTGAGCGGAGATGTGCGGCGTCGAGCTGTGTTTTCAACAACCAATAGAATTGCGTTATTCACACATCTCCGCCTCGCACAGCTTCGGTGGAGACCACTGAGCGGAGATGTGTATTTTTGTATGGCGAGCTGGGTCGAGCTGTGTGAAGCGAGGTCAAGCGGCCTCTGTAAGCGGCGCCACCCTGCCCCCTCCCGTCCGCACCCCGCGGTGTCAGCCGGGGTGGCCAACTTAGGGCTTTTACCCCAACTTTAGGGAGTAAATATACATATTACATACATATTATCTTATATATTTTTTCAGGCATCACAAATGTGTCAGAGAAAAACGTGTTCAAAATGGCAACGTCTATCTATAGATAGCCACAGAGTCAGATACATCCGATCTCCTTTATACCACTACCGATATCCGTAAACTTAATTATTAAAATCCACCAGACTACCATGTACATGGTAGAAATCCCGATTTAACGGTGTTAATTTGAGTGACCATGAAACTTTGAAGTAATAAAATGATATCATTATTATGCAATAATATAAAACATAAAAAATGAAACAATAGTATTTATTATAAAGAACATAACTGAAGAAGGTCGTCTTCAGAGGAATCAGTTTCACCTGCTTGTTTAGTTTGTGTAGAATTTCTGTAGTTCCAATTTTTCGTAACCTACTTACGTTTCGTAATATAAACATATCGAGTTGAAATTCCCTTAAGTTGGCAACACTGCCGCGCAAACACGCAGCTAGGGCTGGCGCCCGTACTTTATAATAAACAGTTAAACGGAATTTCAAGAAATTGTACTCTACACTTTGAAAGATAGATAAAGTACGCAAAAATTTTGCATGTATAGCTAGATTTTATTTTTGAGTTGTGACATGTTTGATTGTATATCTTATGAATCGAGTCCCCACTTCTCTTTATGCGTTCGTGTTGACCCATTTAATTAATTCGATTAATTTTAAACGCAATCTAGTCTTTGACAATATTGATAACAAAATTGAAAGTTTGAATTCGAAAAAACTTATGCTCGATGTTGGTGATGTTTATGAAGAAATCAAACAAACCTTATAATCAAATGTTCTTCTTAAATGTTCTTCTTAGGGTTTACAGAACTATAAACTGCACAAGAATAAATGACACCTCTGAAGTAGTTCTCTAAACGTATAATATTAATTTCATTGTTATTGTGTATCCCCGCCGGGTTGTTCATGACAGAAAAAACTTTTTCGCATAAAAGCAAAAGAGTTTTTTCTGTCATGAACAGCAAAACAAAGCTTCTTCAGCAAAACAAACTTCTTTGTTTTGTTAATTAAGAAATAACTATTTGTTTAATACAATGAGATGTTAATATGACGACGCTCCGGAATTACAGAAAGGAGAAAATTAAGTTTCTACGTTTTATCTGTCTAAATAAAATAAAAGAGTTCTTTATTTTAATACTCCGTACTTTTCTTCCTTGTTATTCAATAAGAACATAAAAGGCGACAACCCTAATCGCATAGCCAGCCAGCACACAGCACACATCTCCGCCTCGCACAGCTTCGGTGGAGTCACCCAAGCTGAAACACATCTCCGCCCCGCACATCTCCGCACATCTCCGCTTTGGTGGAGTCTGGGCCTTAGACCAGAACGGCAGAAATCACTGGTATGTTGTGGTTTTATTTAATCAACCACGCGTGTTTAAACTTAGTTGTCAAGTAATTAATAACAAACGAGTGATATTTTACGTTGAAATCTGAAAACCTATTTTGATGTTTGTTTAGAAAATACAATTGGTCAAGTTAGCACATCTGAGTGATTTTGATACTTTTTTATTGATTTTTGTTTTTAATTTTAATTTCAATTTTCTACGCAGCGGCTGCGCCAGCTTTTGAGAATATTTCTCCCGAAGATTGCAACAAAACGCCATCTATGAACGCATCATTAAACCACGCGACGCGTGTGACCAGGCAGGTTAAGGAGGGCGGTGAAGGTAGCGGCGCGAGCCGCCGCCACCGCTGAGACCTATTTTACTGGAACAGAGCGGGATGGCTTTTGTGCAGCTTTCATCTATAAGATCTAGTAAAATAATAAACTGATGAAACTTAATTATTATTATACCCTCAGCAGGTGTTTCGGACTACCATACTATCGTCCTTATGAATTTTCGAAATAATGATTATTCGCTGCAGCGTTTTTCGCATCAACATTTTTCGCACTAACGTTACATCGTACTAATGAAGCATCGGCCCAATGAAACATCGCACTACTGAACTATCGACACAACGTGTTCGGTATAACAAAAATCGAACCAACAATTTTCGCACACGCGTAGGGAACCCGTGACAGCGCGAATGACACGTGCGTTGCATCCGACAATATTCATTTAAAAATGCCGTCTGTGTGGTGAAATCTTGTATAAACTACTTGAATAAACTTGAAAAATCACAAGGAATCACTTATCACAGGTAAATTATGATTATTCTTTATATTTTCTCCTAAATAAATTTAAAAACTGTGTTGACAATTCTAAAGCAAAATACAACAGTGTTGCCACTTTTTTGATGGAAAAATTTCCCTAAATGAGGGGAAATCTGTATTTGTCGCATTTGTGACTCTAAAATCAAATTTTACCGTTTTCTGGGTTCCGTATCTCAAAAGGACAATAATAAAAGCCAAACAATTAATATAAAATAACACTTGCGTTATTTTTAATAGGTTACCTAGTAGTAAAAATCGTCGAGATGACTGGGTTTCAATTATTCAAAACTGCAGAGGAAAAAACTTTTGGAACCCCTCATCTGTCAGTACCGTGTGCAGTGCACATTTTGATGATATAGATTTTGTGACTACAGCTAATTAAAGGGGTACGTTGTTTGGTTACGCATGCCATTCCTAAAAGTGTAAGTTTTATGGTACATTGTATTGTTGTCATTTTATATAATAATTTATTCATATATGTCGGAGAAACATAATCCTTGCGGACATCAGGGTTAATGGGCACGAGCTTCGTGGGCGTCATCTGGGTGAAATGCTAGCACAAAACACAATTGTCACGATTCCACAGTATTTATTGTAGATTTAAACAATATTCCGTTACTTCACCGCTTAGACAAAAGATAATGTAGACTGAGCAGCGGGTTCAAGGCACCTATCTCACTTCAAAACTCTCTATTCAACAATCCAAGATCCAACTCGATCCTTTAGCGTCTCTTCACCAATAATTCCAATAATGCTCTGCAAACGCTGACACTCTTTCAGCCTCACTGAAAACAAGATGGCGCCTCGACCCCACTCGAGGCACATGCTCTGCTCTGATTGGTCCTTACGGGAATTACAATATTCATAACTTTTATTAAATTATTATCGTTTCAAAATTATAGAAGAACTTAACAAATCAAATGGAATTAAATTAAGGCTTTTAACAATAATCAAATCTTAAACAAATAATGATCTTCCCAATCAACAATGAACCCGACTTATAGCTTCCGCTTCCTCCGACACGGCCCTCCTGACGATTCACACGTCCTCGTGTGATGTTGAAGGCACACCATCGTTATCTGAAAAATAGAAAGTATGAAAGTAAATTGAGTTTAGTTCGGCCACTCCTGACCAAAGATATTGCTTACGCTTTTGCTTTTTATCTTCATCAAACTTTACTTAAAAGTGTCAAAACAATAGCCTCCCGTTTTCGATCTAAATAGATTATTACCACTAAATAGTAACCTCGCCCTACACTGGCTACCTCGCCGACTGTAAGTGGCCAACTCGCCGACTGTAAGTGGCCACCTCGCCAACTTTCAGTGGCTAACTCGCCATATTTCAGTGGCCAACTCGCCGACTGTAAGTGGCCACCTCGCCGACTTTCAGTGGCCAACTCGCCATATTTCAGTGGCCAACTCGCCTACTGTAAGTGGCCACCTCGCCAACTTTCAGTGGCCAACTCGCCATATTTCAGTGGCCAACTCGCCGACTGTAAGTGGCCACCTCGCCAACTTTCAGTGGCCAACTCGCCATATTTCAGTGGCCAACTCGCCGACTGTAAGTGGCCACCTCGCCGACTTTCAGTGGCCAACTCGCCATATTTCACGAAACTTAATTGAACCTCAAGATATCTTTTAAACAGTCAACTTTACATCCTACTTGCACTTCTAGATATGCCTACAACAGTCAACGTAACGATTGAACCCTGCAACGTCCCGACAAACATACACGAAACGCTATCTTTAATCAAAGAACAATTAGCACCGGAAACAAAACAAAATGGAAACTGCTCACCGAATCGCGTTAATATCTATCCCGGTGACAGGTTTCATGCTACATACGCTGTCCACTCGCTTCACAACTTTACTAGATAAGCGTAGCGGCAGCCGGCTGGGCACTGCTACTCGTTGCTGGCCATGTTTTTGAGCACCGCGATGTCACACCACACTTTAGCAAGTAACAGGAGCCTGCGTAGTGACGACCGTGTTGGGGCTCTCTGAGAACGGCGTTGATTGCTGCTTGTCAAACGTTGGGCTGAAACATGCAAACGATTTGTACAAACAAGACAATTCGCCTTTTTGAAGTTTTCCAATTAGCTTATTATTGGTGGTGATTTTAATGTGTCAAAACGAGAAAGAATAATTGCTTGACGTGAAGACTTCATATTAGGAAAAACTATTTGAGCAAACCACGTTGCGACGGAGGCTTTCATGGCCTTACTGAAATTGAAAATTAATTTACTTCCCTGTAAACCAAGATCCGGTAGACAGATGTCCGCCGTTGCCAGCCAGGCCCGGGCGTCGGTATTTGCATCTTCCGGTTGAAATATAGGCAGCGTGATGCTTTCTTTCTTTCTTTTTCTTTTCTTTCTTTCTTTCTTTTATCCTCGATATTCGGTGGATTGGTTAGCGCCTCCACTAGTAGTCTCATACTCATTTGTTGCGTTCGAATAATGCTCGCCATCCGTCTTTTGGTGTTTTTGTCCCTTTGTTTTGTGCCGGCACCGATCCCACTTCTGATGTCGGAGAAACATAATCCTTGCGGACATCAGGGTTAATGGGCACGAGCTTCGTGGGCGTCATCTGGGTGAAATGCTAGCACAAAACACAATTGTCACGATTCCACAGTATTTATTGTAGATTTAAACAATATTCCGTTACTTCACCGCTTAGACAAAAGATAATGTAGACTGAGCAGCGGGTTCAAGGCACCTATCTCACTTCAAAACTCTCTATTCAACAATCCAAGATCCAACTCGATCCTTTAGCGTCTCTTCACCAATAATTCCAATAATGCTCTGCAAACGCTGACACTCTTTCAGCCTCACTGAAAACAAGATGGCGCCTCGACCCCACTCGAGGCACATGCTCTGCTCTGATTGGTCCTTACGGGAATTACAATATTCATAACTTTTATTAAATTATTATCGTTTCAAAATTATAGAAGAACTTAACAAATCAAATGGAATTAAATTAAGGCTTTTAACAATAATCAAATCTTAAACAAATAATGATCTTCCCAATCAACAATGAACCCGACTTATAGCTTCCGCTTCCTCCGACATATATATAATTTATTTGGCGGCTTCTATTATTCTTATTATTTTTTTAAATTGCAGCTACTTTCAAACTCTTCAGAAACGCAAACACAAAGCACTTTTTCACCTATACTGCAGGTATTGGTATTATTGGACAATGTTCTTAGGTAAACGACGTGACGACCGATTGGTGAGATGGCTAAGAAATTGGCTACTACACCAGCGATCGCGGGCTCAACCCACAATACCACCCACATAATCATTTGTACATTGGGTTTTTTCTTAATGTTATATATTTAACACAATTTAATGAGAGTTGATTAATGGCGCTATTGGACCATTAACGGATTCTCTTAATTCCTCTTACTGGTAAGAAGTTAACATTCATCATCAACACAGACACATCAGAATATGTTAATAATGTTATGTAAATAAAACATTTCCCATAAAGTAACATGTATTTTCTTTTCTTTCACAGTGGTCATAAAAAATATGTTAGCTAGGTCAACATTATGATTCTTAAGCTCCCGGCTCCGATCTTACTAATATTATAAAGGCGAATGTTTGTATGTCTGGATGTGCTGTGTTGCTCTTTCACGTAAAAACTACAATAATGTTGCTTATACATCTGAATAACACATAGGCTACAATTTATACAAATATTGTGTTAATTGTTGAAAATATCAAGTAAAATCTAAGAATAAAATATGAAAATGTACGCAGCATCACATGGCATGACAGTGGATGACAGAGACAGACGGCTGCTGTCATTAGCGTAACTATGGGTGCGTTCCGAATTAAGACAATCGAAAATAGCGCGTATTTAGAAAGATATTGCTTTTAGTTTTTCAACTTAAGTTCACGCGGACGAAGTCGCGGGCGGCCGCTTGTATTTCATAAATTTAAACATAATCTGTCTATATACGTCCCACCGCTGGGCACAGGCCTCACCTCAACTATGAGGAGGCTCGAGCCATCCTCTAACCCGCGGGCTCAGTGCGTATAGTTAGATGGGTGTAAGGTTAGTGATAAACCTTCTGTCAGATGTCTAAAATAATAAAAATCATAATCGGACTTAAGTTAATGAACCCGGTTCAAATAAAAGGTAAACTGTAGGGAAATTAATGATTTATATGGCATCCCTCAAATCACGCACACACCATAGACTGTCAGGTGCTAGTATCCTTCACTCATGATTCGACGAAATGGCGTCCGTCTTTCTTTTACGTCCGTGCACGGCACATCCAGACATACAAACTTTCGCCTTTATAATATTAGTAGCATAAGTACTAAATAGTTGAACGTATACGTCCCAGCCCGGCCACCAAAAAGGTGCTGTAATTGGTGAAATATTGCAGGACACTTTTATTTCCTTTCGAGCACCAGAAGGTACACACCCACACAGCAAACAGACAGATCCTTTAGAGGCCGTGGCCGGGCTAGGACGTACAGACAACAGCACATCAGGTTACCCCATTTCCGTTTGTTCTCTCGCTCTTGCCAAATATCATTGCTTTGCAATAGAGCAAGGAGGACTGACCGGAAATGGGTAGAGCGATGTGCCGTCCACCGTACCACACTCATTCTTCGGGGATTTATTGCATCTCCATGCTTCAGATGACACATTTAGCAATTAATCACCACTGATGTCGATATTTAAGGCTAATGGGTCTAAGGGCGGCTTCATAACATTAGTAGTAAGGTGTTTAATTAACCATAGATACTTACACCTCTTCAACAGTCCACACAAAGTCCGCGTGATTAGGCATACCAAATCATCGTAAGAGCCATAGCTCTTATGTCCTCCTTGATCAAATCACTGATCGTTTCCTTGGTATTGGCTTACAATAAATAGAAACCTTGGTCTGATTACACCATTGAGATGCACCTGGTCTATGCCCAGCAGTGGGACCTATAAAGGTTGTTGTTCGTATTTAGTTGAGCAGCTTAGTTGGTCACTCTGCATGAATAATATATTAATCTCTATATTTTTTGTGTATAATGGTCAAAGTGTACGTCGTCTCTGTAGGGATGATTTTTCCAAAGGCAATGCTGGCTGATATTAAATGACGGGATTCCCGTCATTGCGTAGGTACTTAGTTGCGTAGCAACACGGTCTTTGACGTTTGTATAAGATCTCTCAGGTGGTCGAATGTTTGAATTTCCTTGTATAGGTACTTCCTTAATCGATCTAAGATAATTACTAGCCTGAGTACAAATAGGTAGGTAGGGTATAATTAAAACACCACGCTTTAATGTTTTCTGTTACGTGTTGCTTAGTGGCAGGTATTTCTTAAAATAATTAAGACAGGTTCGATCGATATTTCGTTGTGTAGTATGTGTTTAGTTTATAAAAATAACGCTACAACGTTGCTTACGCCCACCTCGGCAATTATTTGTATAAAAATTATGTATTTTAACGTTAGCACAAAAATAGGTTCAACATTTGTATTATTTCATGGGATCTATTAGTTATTAGTCTATTAGTTTTAGTTTATTTTCTATGGAGCGAATTTCGTTAAATTGTTTTACTTTGGATGAACATTATTGTATCTATTAAATTCTCAAGTAAAACATAATATATCTTTTAGTTTTTTTAAGGGTAGGTATTTAAACTTGTCAAAGCGGTTTAACCGGGAAAACCAGCTCATGAACACATTTGTTCAGCCTATTTCATCCTTCTGTGAACATTCAGTGTCAACGTGTGTACAGAAAAAACAGCATATAAGGGCCCCAAGTCTGCTAATTTTAGAACGCTTCAATTGCATCTTAATTGAGTCTCAAAAGTCTAATTTGAAATATTATTAATCATAGAAAATGTGTCAAATTAGCCGAATGAAACTCAATTACAAATACCATTCAATTGAAGTGCTCTAAAATTAGCAGACTTGGGGCCCTGGCCACCATAATCTTATATTGTCATAATTTGAAATACTTATTGTAGAGTAACTTGATTTGTTGGTGTCTGTACAAACTAAATTAAAGATAGAGCATACTAACAAAAGAAAACATTTTCTGTATCTATAAAAACCAAGAAGGAAATTATATCTAGATTGCAGCCTCTGAAGACCAATAGGTACTCATGTCAATCTCGATTACACTGTCGCCTCCAATGATATTATAATAAAAATACGTAGATAGGTTACTTGTGCTAAAAAAGTGGCACCCGACATCTGGCCTTTGCCCACCTGAGCAAAGCATTGACAGTTTGAGACAACACTGCGCAACATGTAAGTGTCTCATTTACGCCCTAGTAAATAATCATGCTATTTGTACACACGGTTAAATCATATGTACGTATGCCAAGGGACAATTTCTGACTTCGCGTCAGTACTGACATCGTATCTATACCTCTTTTATATATCATTGGTTTGTAGAATAACTTAATTTTGTTGGTGTCTGTACAACCTAAAAGAAAGATAGAGCACACTAACAAACAAGAGACGTTTAGTGAATCAATAAAAACCTAGGTGGAAATCAAATCCTTTGAACACCAACAGGTACTACACATGCCTATCCCGATTACTTATACTGTCGCCTCATTATCAAATACACCCGAGATCTTTAACTGAGCTGCACTTAACCACAGTATAAACATACAGTAGAACATCTCCATACAAACGTGCCACTCTCGGTTTGAATGTGTGCGTGCGCGTCGCGCGCCGGGTCGATTTCACGTACACGCTAGCATAAAATAGGGAGGCATAGGGAGGCGGCAGTACGGACGGGCTGTGCCGCGTGTCTGTGTGCACGCTAGGCTAATAACTCGGCGGGCGGCCTTAGATAACCTACTGTATGTTTATACTGTGACTTAACTAGCCAGCCATTAGTTTGAGATGTCTTTGATTACAACCGAGCTATCAACTTAATGAGCCATTCCAAGTGTCGAGATTGGTCACTTTATTGCGCTAGAATTCTCGGATTGAATAGGTGCCTATTCAATGTATTTATTATTCAACATGGTAAACAAAAACAAATGTGATGCAGTTGGAAGAAAAGGGTAATTTAGCATTTGAATTGCTTCACAGAATTCTTGGCTAACGAATAGGTAGTATAATTGATGGCGCAGATTGCATGTCTGTGTTTTGGTCAATCTAAAAAATATATCTATTTATTTTATCTTGGGAAAATCTGAAAACGTGCCTTCCAAATTGTGTTAGCTATCTCGATTGGTATTGATAAATCTTAGTTTTTCCTTTAGGAATTTTCCCATAAATGTAAGGTCTTTCGATAATGAAACAGTCAATTAGACTGCGGCAATGATAGTCCAGTAGGCCAATAGTTTTTTTAATAGAGTTAAAATATTGAAGGGAGCAAATTTTATGGAAAAGTTTTGAAGGAAGAAACAAGGTCAAACTGGATCCTGTGAATGGAACCTGCTTTCCAGTTTGCCTTTTTTATTTTTTGTTTTAAAGATGGGTAGTGGGGCAACCCACGAGTTTTTTTTGCCCGCCCTAGCTGGATTTTCTGTTGCTATAGGGTTAACCCTATAGCCCATGTAGTATAGTCCAAGTAGTATTAATCCTTCACTGTTAAAAGTGCTAATTAAATGTTTTAGCACAGGCTCAATTTGTTTTCGTTGTAGTCAAATATTATTATGGACTGAGGTAGTCCAAGCAGTAAGCAAAATAACTTGCTTTGGTAAATAAGCCACACAATGCTTAGTATGACCATATATGTGCCTAGTAGGACCACCTATACTACTAGTACATACGACTCCGAGTGCCTACTGTTAACTCCCAAACCATTGTTGTCAACAATACCAACTTGAAGTCAATTTCAATAGTAAACAGCCAAATAGTCAACGGGGAATGCCGCTAAAGCTTACAGTTTGTACACTTTGACACAGGTCACTTTATACAAGTACAAATGAGTTGATTCAAAAATGATATTTAAAAAAATCGACATTTAGTGACGTCACAATACAATATCGACAAAGAATACTAAATGATGAAAACTGAAAACATATTCAGTAATAGTTATTTGTTATACAAGAGCGCAATAGTACATTGTTAGCCTAGGGGTGAAAGTAACTTATTTAGTCCCGAGACGGGGTTTGGCGCCCGGAACGAAGTGAGGGCGCCAATAGTTCGAGGGACTAAATAAGTCTTTCACCCGAGGTAAACACTGTGCTTTTCATTACAAATACGAGGAAAGTAAAAATAAAAACATGAATTAGCTAAAGAAAAAATGAGGGAAATAAATGAAGATCGATTTGCCGCTTTCCCACCTATATTGTTTGTTTTTTTTCTGTGGCTGGCCCGCTATTCAGCCATTATTTTTTATTTTCATCATTGGAAAAATGGTAAATATTTTGCTCAAAGCTAAGTTGTTTTAAAGAAATTGTTGAAACTAAATTGTAATAAAGTTATTTAAAACATACTCATTCTCTGATCAATACTTAACTTTAACTTATTTTAAATTTTACATCGCGGCTGTATAGAAAGTTGGAACATGGTTCAATACATACGTGAAAAAAAAAAACAGTTTTTAAAAAAATAATTTGACAGCTGTCAGTTGAAAGTGATTCTCCCTAGGGATGAAAAGTGTTACTTTCAGCCCGCTTCTCAGGTCAGTAATGACCCACTTTCAGAGTATGAGTAATGAAATAGTACATTGTTACCTTAGGGGTGAAAGTAACTTATGTAGTCCCGAGACGGGGTTTGGCGCCCGGAACGAAGTGAGGGCGCCAATAGTTCGAGGGACTAAATAAGTCTTTCACCCGAGGTAAACACTGTGCTTTTCATTACGAATACGGGGAAAGTAAAAATAAAAACATGAATTAGCTAAAGAACAAATGAGAAAAAAAATGAAGATCGAATTGCCGCTTTCCCACCTATTTTGTTTGTTTTTTTTCTGTGGCCAGCCCGCTATTCAGCCATTATTTTTTATTTTCATCATTGCATAAATAGTAAATATTTTGTTCAAAGCTAAATTATTTTAAGAAATTGTAACGAAAACTAAATTATAATGAAGTTATTTCAAAAATATATATTCTCTAATCAATACTTAACTTTAAGTTATTTCAATTTAACATCCTGGCTGTATAGAAAGTTGGAACATGGTTCAATAGATATGTGAAAAAGAACTAGTTTTTTTCTTAATAATTTGACAGCTGTCAGTTGAAAGTGATTCTCCCTAGGGATGAAAAGTATTACTTTCAGCCCGCTTCTCAGGTCAGTAATGACCTACTTTCAGAGTATGAGTAATGAAAAGTTTTTTTTAAAACGCATTCTCAATTTTGACGACCGAGCAAGCGAAGGATTCTAAGGTTAGAAATAGGTTCTAAGAAATATTTTTAATGCTGTTTTTAATTCGCAAACGTAGTCCACACGACGTTCTAAATTCAATTTTACTTTACCCTCAAGAGGATCCTCATGGTGGGATGGAAATGGTTTTATTGTGGCACCAAAAAGGCCGCAACAACAACATGGGCCGCGGAATTTACTGTTCGGTCAACTCCAGAAGGAGATATTATGGCTTGCAGTCATCAGGTTAAGGCATAAACTTCCTGAAACGGTCAAATTGGCAGTTTTCAAGAAATCGGTGAGTGAATTTCTTCTAAATTCACTCTAATCTCCGCTTTTTGTCATCTATCCTAGTAGTAAGTAGATTTTTTTTTCTAAAATTTTAAATTTATAATCGTTTTCAAGTAGAGGTTTGAAACTCACTGGTTTATAATATCGATTGTGTCGTTTATAGATAGATTGTAAACTAACTATGACACTAATACGGTGACAATAAAACATACATACATACATACCTACTTAAGGCCTTACATTTTCGGACTATTCGATAATTATAAATTCATCCATCAATATGTAATCAAAGAGGACGAAACTAATCATAACATTAATTGGTAAAACAATCATCAAACGGTGTTGTATAATAACTCGTATGTGTATTGAAGTAGAGGTTAATATGACATGTGGTGAGTGTGCTTTTGACTTTAGTTAAACACAAACAAACATATTATTGACAATAAAATAATTGTTATCTCGGTTCAAATCTAAAGTGTAGTAACTATTAATTACAAGATTAGAAAACATTAACTTAATGAGGCTGTGAAATGTCGTTATTTATCATGTTATCCAAATAATTATAACTGGATTAACTTTGGCAGTAAGCTATTAATCTTGTGGGAGGAACCCCGTAACGTAATAGGGTAATGTGGTGCTAGTAGTAGGTAATAAGTATATCTGCATATGTGATAGTTAACGAGCTTTTAGTTATGGTGGAGAGCTACAATTGATATATTCTAGATCGTGCAGCTATGGTATAATTTTAGGGAAAATAGACACACTTTTATTAAAAATACACACACACAGATAGACACTCGTAGATAGATTCTTTGTTGCACATTAACAAAAACTTACAGGTATGTAGAGATTGTCTGAGCTAAAACGATGCGCCCCTCCACTGCATCTACGCATGGAAGCAAGAACTTTTGCGTGCGTAGATGCGGTGGATGGGCGTGTCATTTTAGCTTATAGACATTTACAGCTCTACTACATTGGAAACTATCACAACTAGACACAACTTACACATAGTTTATACAAAATGATTGTTACTACTGTAGAAACGAAACTATTGTATGCAACGATTCGTGTTTGAAATCGGATTTTCGAATTCATTTATATATCGGATGCCTGCCTACTAAAATTTAAAACAAGTTAAACATTATTATAAATCAGTAGTTAGTGAGAAGTTTCCTTTTCCTAAATAGGTATTACAGATATATTTGACCACTCTATGTTTACATAATTTTGGTGCTGATTATACTTCAGTTATTGTTACAGAGCGACATCTGAGGGGAAAATATTACATCTATTAAAATATAATCTCTAAAGTTATAGTAAATCGCAAGTAGGTACCTTATTATCTTCTGTTCATTAAAGCTATATTTGCGTTCTTCAAAGTTCATTATAACTACGATTATCCTGTATTATCTGTGAAGTACTATAAACACATTATTTGCCTACGCAATCACTGGCTTATGCTCATTAATGAAACAAATTCATCGAAACATTTTGTGAGTAGGTTTAAGTTGATGATTGAAAGCAGTAAATTGATTTTTATTTCATAAGACTGGCTTTTGATCACGGTCTCACCTGATGAAAAGGACTATGCAGCATGCATATCAAGAAAATAGAACTTGTTTTTTTGTTGTATTTACTAGTATTGCCAAATAACACCAGTATTTACTTAACCAATGTCAACCATTTATAACACTATCTAGAGATGGCTATTTGTAAGCATACATAAACCGCCTATTATACGTCCCACTGCTGGGCACAGGCCTCACCTCAAATATGAGGTGGAACAAGTTAATTTTGTTAACATACCCAGATACACAATCTCTTTGACTGGTGTTTCTACTCTATCTTTTCACAACCTATCAAAACGTTTTCGAAAACCTTTGTACGAGTATATAATATCGTTCTTCTAAGAAAAAACAACTGCCCAGACAAAGTTAAAGAATAAGCATAATTCCAAAAGCATGAAAACAGTTAACATGCCGATTGCATGGGCCAGGTCAAGGTATGCCACATTATAAATCAGTGGAATATCCATCATTTTTCCCATCTACCTATAACCTCACATTAGGAGTAACGATGGCAAAGTTTCACAACAAATCTAAGTAGGAAATAATTGCATGATATATGATTGTATGCAGATTCGACGATACTGTAATGTCACGCGCACCCACGCTTGGCGTTTCGATTTAATAATTCGATTAAATGAAATCGAAATATTTGCATAAGAATGTCTCTGTCCCTTCAAATTGGTATCGCACGGCTCAATGTATTGCTGAATCGAGGACGAAATTGGTAACTTTTTTTAAATGATTAAGTAGGCGCACATTTGACCGCAATCTCACCTGATCTTAAGTAATGATGAGGTCTAAGTTGGTACATGCCAGCCTATCAAATGGCTGTTCACTGTCTTCTTGAAGAGGCCCAAGTTATACTGCTGTGGCAACACTTCAACGGGAAGCTCATTCCACTCCCTTGCTGTTCGCATTATGAAGGAATTACCAAAACGGTTTGGGCGGATTGCCGGTATATCAATAACATAGGGGTGGAAGGCTAGTCTGCGCCTAGTTGTCCGATGTAGAGAGGGAGCTGGTGGGATCACGTCATGCAACTCTTTCGCACGCTCGCCGAAATGCATTCTGTAGAACACCGACAGACGAGCGACCTTCCGGCGGTGCTCAAGGCCTTGCAGCTTTTTTGTGATGGCAGTGTCGCCCACAAGCCTCAAAGCATGTCTTTCCACAGAGTCCAGTGGCCAATTGGTACGCGGCGGATCCGTCCTAGAGGTGACAGCAGTACTCCATACACGGACGAATTTGCGCTTTGTACAGTTGACGCTGGAGCAGCATAGTCGGTGAGAAGTTCTTACATATAAGAATGGATTTATGTTCGTTAGTCTCGCTAAAACTCGGGAACCGATTTGGCTGATTTTGGTTTTAAAGTGTTTGGGAAAGTTCAAGGAAGGTTTTAAAGGAAAGGGAACATGAAAAAATGCTAGGAATATAAAAAAACATAATTTAGTTTTCTCTTAGCAACCGTTTCTACCTGTCACGTGATACTGAATGTTTGACAACAGAACGAAGTCTTTCGGGACAGCTAGTAGTTCATGGATTTGTCTAAGTATACAATTCTTGGAGACATTACACTGCATTATTTGTTTTGGTAAATATAGGTTTATTTTCTAGAACAATTTGACCCTAGCAACCTTCGGTTTGTTAGGAATGAGGTTGAAATCTGAACTACAGATTCTTTAACTAAAAGAGGCAGAAATTAAAGCAATTTGAAAATGAGATAGTTAAAAAATGTTCGTCTAATGTATTCCAGAAATAATTTAGTAAAATTAATGTCTCCTCTAAAAGGAAATACTAAGCTTAGATACTCAGCTCCCGGCACTCTCGCAGTCTCGTAAAACGACGATAATTTCCTGTTAGTGGAAAAATGGGTAATTTTCAAAGGATGATTTTCACAACATTTCACCTGATTGCTATGGAATTTAAGATTGGCTGAATGAAATTGTATGTATTTTCGTTCATAATAATGAGCGTTCTGTTAAATTTCTCTATTTTTTTACTTTTGTTCATGTAGCGCATGCATCCTTTTTCTCATTCCTTTACCTGTACGTTACCTGGAAGATATAGCTGATATAGATATAGCTATTATGGATAATGCTTTGCAATTATTCAATGTGTTTCCTAGCGGTAAAATTCTTTCCCTGAATTTCGGTAGTTATTTAAATTATTCAAAGGTAGTTACTGAATAAAGTATTGTAAAACAAACAATACGGAGTTTACAATAATAGAAAGCATTGTTCCATTCAAGTTGCGTAACATTTCAATTCCAGCCACTACGAGCCTGCAACTAACCACTTAAAGTTGAGTGTAGAATGTCAAACTATTCTTATAATTAATCTGCTCATTGCACAGCGGATGATTTCCCGAGGGGACGGAATACTTCTGAATTACTGCGGGCGCTGTTTGCCGCTGGAGTTACGAGGAACAATTGTAATATCTAGATTTATATTCGTATTTGTGTCGTGAAGGAGGCCAGACAAGAAAAACATAGTTTGTATCTACTGTGACTGTTAATAAACAGTAAACGGCCGAGGTGGTCACCCATCCCATTTCCGACCCGGCGTGTGCTGCTTTACAACAGCGATCGTCGCCGATCACAGTCACAACTGCGCCACGGGCACCTAAAATAAATAAATATTGAAAATTTATTCAACATTGTAGCCCCAAACTAAGCAACGCTTTGGTTACTAGAGACCTATTTATAGGGAGAGATATAATTATCTAGAATTTTTTGTGTATGAGGCATACCGAAGCGTGAAGTGCGTAGAATACATATTATGTGCCTATTGCATATTTAGCGAAAATATAACTGTTACTCTGTACATGTAGTTACCAATACAAGCAGACAAACTGTGCAAACACGAAAGTGGGTTTCTTAATAGAGAGCAAATGCCCTACGCACAAACATGAAATACTTGGACACCTTTTCTCCAAGAATGATAAAGTCGACGATTCATCTAAAATGACATGAATGCGATGGATTTTTTAACTAGTTTTCGAAGTATTTAGAAAAAATGTCTTCCGAGACAACGCGATTGCGCATTTGTTTGGACGACTTCATGTCATTCGAGATTTCGCATTGCGTTGTCGCAATGCATCGCGGTAATGGGCCCTTTCCTGGCCCACGCTTTAGATTGCTTCTGTGGAGTCAGTCTGTTGAAGTTAAGTAGACATGACCCATTAAAAAGCTACCTGTCGACCCTAAAAGCCGTAAATAATCAATCAATCCTTACTGTTTTATCTTCTAATTCGTACGCTGTCAACATTTGCCATAAAATAGCAGAAGCGCTTTAGCACATGACATAGTTAAGAGCTGATTAAGTTTGATGGCGCAGTAAAAAGCGAAGTACCAGGCACAGCCCTCAAACCGCACTTAACATTAAAATCTAGTACGTAATTACTGGATTTATGGGAGGCATAATCACCCTTCACTCCACTATTAATCAGTTGACACATTTTGCTTGATCAGTGTCCGGCTCCACAACCGCATAGTTTTTTTCACAGTTTTTGTAAGTTTTTATAAAATAATATTCGAAATTATTATTTAATTTAAAAACTATAAATTACAGAACTTTCTAAACCATTGCTTCTCGTGGAACCAAAGGAAAGGTTCCAGTTAATGAGTTTTTGATTGGAGCCTGTTAATTATTTCTAAGATGTCACCTATAGGTGACACACTTACCCCCGAATTCACAAACGTCCATCAACCCAAAGCAATACGCGCATGCTGTCCCGTAAAATGTCAATAGAACTGAAAGGGATAACTATAAGTCTGGGGGATGCTCAACGTTGATTTGCGTTTGTAAATTCGGGGGTTATCGTATCGTTTCTTGAACCCCATCATGAGATCTAGCCTTGTTGTGGCGGAGGAGCATAGCACTGGTAGTAGCGCCCGCGTTAAAGCCCAGACTCCACCAGAGCTGAGCGGAGATGTGCGGCGTCGAGCTGTGTTTTCAACAACCAATGGAATTGCGTTATTCACACATGGAGATGTGGAGATGTGATTCTATTGGTTGTTGAAAACACAGCTCGACGCAACACATCTCCGCTCAGCTCTGGTGGAGTCTGGGCCTTAGTGGGAGCCAGCGGGGGAAGTGGGGCTGCTCGGGCCGTCTAAGCACGGCGACTACAATACACAAGGGAGACCTCGTCATGAGCAAGAACTGGTGGTGGATCGTTGTTGTAAAACCTTTTAGCTAGATCCAGCTTCACCGTAAACTACCGAAAACATTTCCTGGAAAGACCCTAAGTCTGAGTCTGCAGTGGCCGCTGTTAATAAGTAATTACCATAGTTCCAACTTTATGTTAACTTATTACTTAGTCGTACACTTAGACAAGAGCACCAGCTAATGATCGTACTAATGTAATTTTAACTTCCTCTGTATCTCATTTTAACAACTGAAATATGAGAAAATATGCTTATTAGACAACATATTTATTTAAATCTATTTATTTACGATGTTTCAATTTGTACTTTGTAGAGCCATTGAGATAGCAAAGCTCATTTTTTTTGAAAATCTTATAGTCAGACCCTATCAGTATCGTGGATTTCACAACCACCTGAGACGATAAAAAAAAAGGGGTTCACAAAAGGGCTGGTACAGTTAAACTAAATCTAGGTTGAACCTGCCAATAAGCTACTACCAAAAGTATTGGTGAAAGTGGGACGCCCGAATGCATACTAGTTATGTAAAATTAATAGTTTAACACTGATTGCCTTACAATACGTTCCAAACAAAAACCGTCTATAGAACAACAATATAAATCTTATATAACAATGTTAAGACGATCAGATCTCATTGTATTATAATAAAGTGCTTCGTTGATTGTCAGAATGCGTTTAGTGTTAATATTCTTACACTAAATAGCATCTCATCAATTTTTTTGCCATGAACAAAGCGTGCTTAATGAATCCATCAGTGATACATCAACACACACTCACAGTTAAGTAGCATTTAATGACAAAACTTATGGACAATTTCTGCCACAGTGGAAAGTAATATACAAATGACTCGTTGTATAACCAACGTAGACAAAAGCTTACGTCTATATTCCAAACGGTGTAATCAGAGGAATATTGGCTGTTGCCTTTGTGGTGAACGGAACATTCAGAATCTCGCATTTGAACAAAATTTAACCCAATCGTGGTAAGACTTCCCATCAGGTGACCCTCAAGATCGTTTGCTTCCTCTTATATAAAAAAGCCTACCGTTTTGGTTTTACAACGACCGTCAACGGAGCGTTAGCTACAAGCTATAAATGAACATAATTAATAGGTGTTCCGGTCTGAACTTTGAACCATCCAGTGTTCAAACTAGAATGCTTTACAGCTTTTGTCGAAGCTTTTTGACGACTATTTTAGCACACATTATTTCGATGCTTATTTGGAACTCCAATTCACCTGTTAGCACTAACAGCAAGCGTTTTCATACTTTAAATGTCAAAATCCCACTCAACATTTGAACATCAAACAGCAATTTGACACCAAACACTTAAACGACAAAATCGATAGCAATTAACGTTTCCATTTCCTAAAGATTAAGAATTAGCTATTTTCAAATATCGCGGCTATCCAGACGGGAATAATTTTCATTATCCTTAGACAAGAATGGAATAAATTCGGTCTCCAATTTATAGTATGGTAATATCAGGGCCAGAATGGTAATGAGTGGTTTTCTGTAGTTCGGACGGACGTGACCCGATTGCTAATGCCAGATGAGGCTTATCAAACGTTTTTCTGGTCTTTCAGGACCCATCCACATTGAAGAGGTATAATTTGGTTAGTCAAATTAGCCTGGAATAATACTAGACGTTGTTGATTGGAGAACTTCCAGGCTAGGGGCTATGTCTGGTTCTTGTGGTATTTGGAGCAAGTTTTCCCAGTGATACAATTTTTTTAAACTGTATAAATCAGAATAAATCTTTCACAGGTTTACTCGATGGGAAATCAATTCAAATAAGATGCATCATATTTCTACAGATAATCGAATTGAACATAATGTTCAATGTTCATGCACACGAAGGTTTGTACTGTGTGTTGGATGGGCATGACAGTCGGTTTAGCGCCTCGCTTTTCCCCTATCGTGTCCATCTGCTGTCCCATCGGGACATTTATTTATTTATTTCATTTTATTATACAGGTTTTGTGACCTACTTACATTATAAAATACATTCCTGGTGCGATTTACACGATATGGTTACCTATCATAAGACCGAATTTTCTTATTCCGAATTTCATTTTCCCGAAAACGTTTCGGTTTTTTTCGTTCGGCATTTTTTTCATTTTCCCGAAATGACGTTTGCCACTGTATCAGTTGACCAATTATCAACTGGTTTTTTTTCGTTTGCCAGACGTTTCATTAGGCCACAAAACGTTTTACCAAAGTGATGACTGGCCGAAATGACACTTGTCCGAAGTATTGTTTTTCAGAACAATCATTAGACCACAGTTTTTATTGCCATATTTTTAGTTTACCAAACGATCATAAAAAAGTTACGGGTTTAATGCAAGCAGCATAAAAACAGACAAGGATTTTTTGGATTTAAAATAAAATAAGAAATTGATAGCATGTACGCAGGCAAACAGCATGCAAGTATTCAACATGCAAGTTTAAGGAAAAACAAGAATTCTGTCACGGCTCCGGCATTACGGGGCTCCGGCGGTTCCTCGCGTGCTAATCGTCGCAGATGGCTTTCGCTCAGCACCGCAGCTTCGGCTTGTTGGCCGGCTTCGCCGGCCAGCCTCAGCCGTGGCGCCTCGCTCATAGCAACCTGCTCCTCTGCCCGCGGGCCGCCTCGCCCCTCCATGCCTACGCGCTTTTAAATAACACTCTTGGGGTAGGGCAAAACAAGTACCACGTGGTGTCGGGGTTGAATGAGTCGGATTCGCCCTGAAGTTGAAATTACTGAAAATCGACGTTAACGAGACGTTGAACGTTATCATACAGTAGCTGTGGCCTAGTAATATTCGGTAAAATGTGATTTAGGCAAAGTGATCATATGCCAAATAAGTCATCTGGTAAATGAAAAAAGTTGGAAAAAGACTTCGGGCAATAGTAAAAAGTTTATTCTGAAATTCGGTTTAACGTAGTTCGGTATAACGACACTTATGTCAAAAGATACTTCTGGCAAATGAAATGTTGGTCAATAGTTTTCAGTCAAATGAAATTCGGACTAGTGAATTTCGGACAAGTGACGGGTTCCCACACGATATATTTGCAATATTTAAATTACACCTTACAAACTAAGAGCAGTCCTTCTCGGTGAAGGACATGCATGCCGACAAAATAGCATTCCATGGATGTGCCTGATGCAAAGTGAGGACTCTGCGACATAAACAGGTGAGGGAAACACACAACAAAACACTTGTGCACTATAAAGTTAATATCTTCTGCGTACGTGGTTAACATTAACATCATTGAGATTAGTCGCTGTGGTTGAAGTCGACCAGGAGGCTTTACATCTTGTCTAGGATACACCTTTTTAATTATTTATGAAGGGGATCCCTAGACATCTTTGCCTAGGCAGTGTCTGAGCTAATGCTCTAAATATTGATGTATGACACCGAGTTTGCTTTTCAAAGGAGATATATTATGTCACTATGTGTTTCCAGGACCGCGAATAAACTTGTGTAAAAATGAATATTTTATACTTTACCAAAACATAATGCAAAATTGTAAGCTTTATTTATTCTACATTTCACAAAGAAACCAGTCAACCATCTTACTTTAACGAGTAGTTGTAAATTGAAGGGTCTATTATGTATGTGAGTCTTTTAACATGTATTTTAGAAAACTTAACGAATATGAAAACTGAGCGCATTTGACTGTTTTGCATTTGAAAAGACAACTTTTCGTTGTTAAAAGAAATTACTTAGTGATTGTTTTAACCTTCAAACTGATTGAGTTTGGTTTGGTTTTCATAAACATCATCCTTTTTATAAAACTGTCTAAAGGAGAAAGAAGTTCTTTTAACAAGCCAGCCTCATGAACCTTGCCTTTTAAAAACTGATGAAAATATTTTTACACGATTTATTAGTTTACCCTATCTACTATGAATTATTAAACTAAAATACACAAGATCTGATTGAGAGAATTATTGGCCAATTAAGTTGAACACAGTAGTATCTTTCCCATGAGATCCGAGCTACTATCCGATCTATTTATACTCGTAATTAAAGGCTTACCGCAGATTATGCTAAAATTCTGCGCTAAAATTCTGCGCTAGAATTTTAGCATAATCGCTGGTTAGATTTTTCAGTTTCAGATTTTGTAAAACTTTGCATAAACACTAAAAGGCTCCCGATTAGTATAGACGAAAGAAAACGTCTTTCATTTGTGGATTTAGCGATTTCTTATGAAAAACTCGAATAATTTTAGGTGTAAGTTAGTCCTTGTAGGAACACTAATAAGTAGGTACTAAGTCAAGCCATTTCCGCCTGTCTGTCAATTACTCAACTAAAAAAATCTATAATGTGATTTTGAAATACAATAACATACATACTTACATTCGATTACGACTATATTCAGATACACTGATTGTTGCCGTCATGTTGAACGGATCAATCAAAAGCTCACACTTCGCCGTGTAAATTTGAACTCAACGTGGTAAGGGACGAGCTTACTGCGTTTATTCATCTATTTAGTTATGGAATTAGGATCGCCAACTAAAAGTACATTTATGGCCACAACTTACAAATAACATTTAAAATAAAAATTATGTTATGTGTATGTTTTATACCTATTACATTATCCTACCTATTACGTTACTATACTGCGTTATCCACGTTACTTGGGATTTTGGGGTATAATGAACACAAAGTAAGTTTTCCGTCCGAATTTGAACTCAGGACCACGTGTATGGGAGTCAGCTAAAACCAATGAGCCACGACGCTTTGCACGAAAACCCAATCTCAAGCGTTTATTTGCCAAGAACACAGGAAACAAAGATAACATTTAAAAGTAAGTAGCGAAATCTATATTGGTAATATTTGCTGTAAATATAGCCAATTTAATACCTCCCCTGATACAGTGCAGTGAATACAGCTGCAAGCAACTGGCCTGATTATCCGCAAATTACTCACTTACGCGGTTTATGCTTCGTGATGTACGGCCCGTTACCACAGTATAAACCATACAGTAGGCTATCTAAGGCCGCCCGCCGAGTTAGCCTAGCGTGCACACAGACACGCGGCACAGCCCGTCCGTACTGCCGCCTCCCTATGCCTCCGTATTTTATGCTAGCGTGTGCGTGATATCGCGACACGGCGCGCGACGCTCACGCACACATTCAAACCGAGAGTGAGTTTGTATGTAGATAGGTTACTGTAAGATTATACTGTTGCAGTACGGACGGGCTGTGCCGCGTGTCTGTGTGCACGCTAGGCTAATAACTCGGCGGGCGGCCTTAGATAGCCTACTGTATGGTTTTTACTGTGCCGTTACCGACTTCCAGCGAAGTGTGATTCACGAATTGTGAACTATTCGAGATATTATCTGTGCCTCGTTATACATGTGGCAACTGTCAGATACATGGTACTGTGGGCAATTTAGTTGTTACTCTAATGGGGTAACTACTGTTGTTGACGTGTTTGAAGTTGCAACAAGGTTGTCAATGGTAACTGTGAATCGATTTAATGTATATACAGATTTATTAGCCGTTTGACATATAGACTCAAACCCGTAACAGCACACAAAATAGGTACGGTAAACGAGATGATAGGCTACCAAATCAAATGTTAGTTCTTTGCTTAATAGAAAGAATCAGAAATAGATAGCCGTAGCCGATAGCCGCCGATAGATAGTTGTGCCGTCGCCTGGACCTAAGCAAATATATCGTGGTTTTTTAAAACAACCAATTTACTAAATTAGGAAGGTAGGTAGGCTAAGTAGAACTTCTAGTGAAAGTACACTTTGTGAATATTGTTCTCATTTTCCATAGTTTTAATATTTTAGTATAGTTTAGTTAAATGTTTGATTCGTTAATAAATTATTAGCTTTAATTTAAATTATATCTGTAACTTCAAAGGACTTATTAGGACTTAATATTATGTTCCCGCTACCCCCCCGTCAAGGTTGAAAAAAAATGATTTCTTGAACTAAATAATTACTAATATCCCATATTACCGGTTTCTACACCGTAGCTAAACGTCCAGTCTTAGGTAGTTTAGGCTTAGCCTGTATACCTTGATTTCATCAAAAAATAAAACAGTTTTCTACTAATCCTTAGGCAATTCCGAGCCCTGATTACTTTATGCGACCACCAACGATGGCTCTTGTATTGTTTTCTATTGTAGTAAACAAACAGCTTTCTAGCTACCAGAAATTGCTATTTGCCACAAAATAGCTATCGATCTTTGAAATATTTTAAAACTATTTACTTAATTAAGCAATTTATCTCCCGTTGGCGATATGATACTACTGCATCAGCTGCTGTGTTACTGTAACTCAAATTCACAGTTGAGTTATATAAATAAGCTAATGAATGAGTTAACGTGTTTTAAGATACAAAAGCCGTAAAATTTCCCTTCGTTCACAGATAACCTTTCGAATAGAACCGCATAGTTGGAAATCGAATTTTAAGTCTACCGGCTCTGACTTTTGTAGAGATTCGATAAGCAAGGTGGCTTATTTACAATGTACAGATGATAAATGTTTGTATTGGTCTGGGTGTTTTCTATGTATATTAAGTATGTATTTACAAAAGAAAAAGTATTTAAGTATGTTTATCCGTTGTCTAGTATCCATAATAACGGACTATAATTAGCCCACTTGGGACTAGATGGCGCTGTGTGGAATAATGTCCAAGGATATTTATTTATAAGGATATATCAGATATGGAAGATCTATCGCATACAGAAAACTTCAACTAGACTTCGACTATAAGTTAAATCTAGCTGAAAATACGTTGGGTACATAAATGTGGGCTTTAATAATAATGAGCTTTTGTATTCTGCCAACCTAATTGCGTCTTGTGGAAGCTCCTTTTTGTTACCCACAGTGTTATCCGCTCAGTAACATTTCCTAAAAAGAATAACACTGACACTGAAGTAATTATTGTTTTATTATAGTTTACTAAGTTAAGGATCATTATTTGCTCTCGTACAGCTTCTCTATGATTTACACAATTGATAATAATATCATCGATATGATCTAAGTTTGTTTTACTCTCCCGCACAACTTTATCTCGAATAAGAAGAAAGATGTATTTTTACCTTTTTTAACTGCTAGGCAATTGTGGCATGAATACCACCCATAAAATTTAATTTAATTGGAAGAATTACAAATGTGGCAGCGGTAGCCAAACTGTACTGTATTACCATCTTTGCTTCACTCGAGGTGTTGACCTCGACTCAGATCTACAGTAATGCTAAAGACGCGCTTAAGGGAGAGGTGTCCAATTGATAAATCGAGAACGCATTTCAAATTAAAAGCTCGTTCCGTTTTATGTTCTCGTGCGTAACAGGTTTACGATAAGACACGGCAACACAAAAGTATTGGAGCGGTAAAATGACGCTAAACCGAGTGCCAAGCAAGAGCTCGCTGGACCAAACGCATGACAAAGTTAATCGGTATTTGTTTGTTTCGTTTTCTATCTCGATGGGTTTGAAGAAACTCACTCTAGGCCCTCAGCTAACTGTAACCACTAAAAAGACCAACGTTTAATCATCCAAGTTAGCAAATCACCCTTAAATACTTTAAACTGTCAAATGAACGACGAAATCACGACTTTAGATACTTTTATCACATAATTATTCAAATATAAAACCTGATACTGGTTATTCAACAACTGTTGTTATTTTTGGCAAAGGCAACATCCACGCAGTTATTTGATCCTTTTTAGGCAGATACCTAACTGTATGATATTGGTAAGTCAATGCCCTTTACTCTGGTCGTATCAAGTCACATGTGAAGTAAATTAAAATATCTTGCGACATTTTATAACCCATCAAACCCTTCAATCCAATTACTTACGCTAAAATTTAAACTTTACGACTAAGCGGCCCTCTTTAATCTCAGCATACCCTGGTTTATGCCTCCTTTGTGCTCGCTGGCCAAGGAAACCATTACAAACAGCTCGTCTTACATTCTCAGCTCTTCGCTGAGTATGAAAAGTATGCCTTTTAAAGTTGCCGGTTAGTCGAGCGGAATACTTAAGAATCTTTGGCTTGTTTTTATTTTTAAAACATACCCTATTTCAGTGCACTGTATTATTACTAAACTTAAGTAAGTAAGTGGTATTCACGAATTCATCTTATTTTAAAGCTACAAATAAAGTGATTATCTGAAGTGGATTTTCGCATGTCCCAAGAACTTTGGGTTGGAAGGGTCAGAGACTGCATTACTTGAGGCACCTCAAAAACATAAAGCGTCCTCGCAGTAGGCCGAAATGCGATGGCGGGATGAGCTAGACAACTTTTCAATCAATTGGCCAAACGGCATAAAATTTTAAAACGGGATGCTGGGCCTTTGCCCTGAGGCCTGAGACATAACAGGGTCCTAATAATATGCTAGCTATAACTTAGTTCATTCGATATTTTGTTAGCAAATTAATTCATCTAATTTATGCCAATGGCATTAAGTTTACAACGCCATTAGACGATTTTTAAACATGGAATACACTTTAATACTTTCGAACCTGAGACCAAAAGAGGAATAATATAAAGTCGTTTAAAAAAA
Organism: Udea ferrugalis; assembly: GCA_950022985.1. Classification (NCBI taxonomy): domain Eukaryota; kingdom Metazoa; phylum Arthropoda; class Insecta; order Lepidoptera; family Crambidae; genus Udea; species Udea ferrugalis. Next base: position 9,712,267 of record OX465533.1, read on the forward strand.
TCTTTCATTAATTTAATCGTAATTTTAAAACTTCAGGTTTATTTTCAACTTTGTCCAAAAACATCTAATCATAAAATAAAATACTCCAGTATACGTCCACCTTTACCCAAGCACCTTCATGTCAGTTAACAAGATGTTTAAGTAACTTATATCAGTTCACAAGTCGTCGGGTGCCCGGCTGGAACTAATGCGAGCACGTTTTTCTGTCCGTGCGTCGTTTGATATAAATCGGTTGAATCACCGCTTTTAACGATGTTTTGTGTAGAGAAAGTTTCGTTAAGGTTTAATGAGAGGGTTAACATACCAATTAAGAGGATGTTGATGCTTTTGTATGTAGATGAATAGAGTAAGGCGCAGTCGCGGGCTAGTCGTATGTTTGTACTGTGCGGGATCAAGGTCTAGCTGGGCTGTACTAAACATACGGAACTTTATCTCGTCGATGTTCTGTACGTTATACTTATAAGCTCCATGTAGTTTGTCGTTGATGAGGTACGCAAGCATTACAACTTCCACCTGCCCTAAAACAAAATGGCACAGTAAATGGGCCATTTTTCAAGCTGATATATTCTGGTTTCTTTTCCGAGGCAAATGCATATAAGCACTTGATGAAGAGTAGAACAATATGGGACTGACTCATCCCAAATTAACTGATAAATATGAAGATAACAGATAAGATGCCATTGAATTCATCTGAGCATTTCATTGACACCCCTATCAACCAAATTTCTCCAAGGTGGCAAACAAGAATAGTTTATTTTTATCTCACGATTAAAAGTGGCCACCTGCTTCGTCGCAGGCACACCTACACCACAAGCATGACAAGTGTCATACAAAATATTATAGTCAACAAGGTAGACACTCAGACTATTGCATGATGCCGGATTACATACATTACCAGTAGCATTATACAAACAAGCTACAATCACGGAAATCGAAATGCTAGTCCGCAGACGAAACACAGGTACTGGCCTACTTGTAGATGTACTTTAAGTAGGACAACTCTATCTAAAACGATACTTTAGTTTGTTATTGCAAGCTACGTGCATGTATATTTCAATTGCAGCAATACTTTTTGTTCAGTTCGAAGGGAAATTATAAAAGGTGTCGCTAGAAATCAAGATCTAAATAGAACAAGGATTGGTGGTTGTTTCCGAACTTTTTACTTTAAATGGTCGGTCGAACTTTAGGTGTTTTTAGTGACTCACTGGCATTGGTTCCTATGTCAACAAAGAACCTATGCATTTACACCACTTAAAACATGATCCTGTTATACGAAAACTGAAACTAAAGGACTCGTTTTGGTAAATCTATCTCAGAATATTGGCGTAACGTAAGTACAATGTTAGGGATTTCTAGAACTTGGCAGCCATTTTATTGAGGAATTCAAAGAATTCAAGATATTCTACAGACCGCTGTATTAATAAGATGAGATTTATTTAGTCAAGATAATTGAGTTATCTAGAACGGCAATTATTTCTGAAGAAAGGACACATTCAAGAACTCTCAGTATTTTTACATCTACAAAAAAATCATCTTAAAATAAACAATGTTTAGATTCCGCCAAGGATCTCAAGCAAGATGATTCGTGGAATTTTGTTTTTGAAGTTATTTTATTTTTGAATTATGAACCAACATGCCTTATTATTAAGGCATATCTTACCTATCACCTCGGCACAGCTGCTCCAGTTATACCAAGTCGTCCATGTATGAAGTAATGCTCTCACCTATGAGATTGATTAGCCAAGTATCAGCTGGTTTATCTGTGGAAACCAAGCCGTCCCTGCCGGGTTGCAAGATCTCAAACATAGGTGACCAGTTGCCAGTCTGGTGGTCTTTTCTGGATACATTTCGGAGAGTTTATAAATGCCCTGCAGGAGTTGGATAAGCCATCATTTGTTCTAAGAAGTCATTCGCACGAAACAGTAATAAATCTTAACATCACCAAGAAACACGTGAAAAGAAAAAAACATAGCTCAAAATATAAACTAAAACTAGTGTAGAAGAAGCGCAAGGCGTGTGTCGGGATCGTGGCAAGTGGGAAGATGTGGTATCTGACCTACTCCTGCGAGGAAGGGGTGGTGACGGTATGTATGAATGAAATTATAAACTTTTGTAATTAATAACATAACATAACATTCAAACATCACGATCATTTTCCTTGGGTAGAGGCACATTGATTTTTGCCGTCATGGTGAATTCAGAAGCCCACATTTTGTCAAGGCAATTCGAGCCTAACGTGGTTAGCGGCGAGCCTACCGCCGTTAGTTATAAATAGTGTCTCTTTATGATGTTTAAAAAGGTCCGAGCTGCAACAAAACGCATGCCAAACACTACAAATAGTTTTTATACTGCTCTAAGAAATTGCGTTTAAGCCCCCAGTGGTTTTTTTGCACCGTTATTGTATTTGGCACGTCCGGTGGCTCGCTGCGCCCGCGCACGGAGTGATTTGTGTCGAGGCACGCCTGCGCAGCCCGCCACCGGAGAACAATCCTGCTTCTGTGGTAGTGATGGACTGTCGATTTTGTATCGACTTTTATTTCATCGATAGTACCAATGGTTCCCAAAATAGCAAATTTATCCATTCGATTTTTTCTTTCGAATAGTTTTCTTTTTTTTTCCTACAAGTCTGCTAATTTTAGAACGCTTCAAGTCCAGTTGCAGTTTATATGTATCACTTACACAAAGTCTGTTTATTTCGTGTGAAATAGTTTCAATGCAAAGTGTTTCTTAAATCGAATGTTGACTATCAATCAAATCAATACAATCTATTTGATTCTTGAATGTTTTAATGGCGGTGCTATTAATGGTAAATTGTTTTGATTCAGATCTCAATTAAAATAAAAATATCGGATACTTACCTCGACAATTACAATCGGTTTATAGATAAAAGTTGATGCAAATTGCACTGTCAAACAACTAAAATCGACATAAGTCCTAGTCCTGTCGATTTCAACATTATGCGATTATTCGACAGTCGATTGTCCAGCAACACTAGTCGGCAGGTTTCCAGGAACCGTCGGAGGTTAAAGAGGACTAGAGACCTAACCATTCAGGCACTTTGTATTTTACTGTATTTATTCTGTATGGGAGGCCTTAGCAATGTTAGCAGTATGCAGTTTGTGATGTGGGATTCCACTGTTTGAACAGAAAAACCTGTCTTTGACAGTTCAGCTTCCCAAAGTCGTATTTTTTGTTGGAAGGGTTGAGGAGTTCCCTGGATCAGCATTGAAATCGTCAGATCTTATCTATCAGAGCTGTAAAAGTAACTAGAAAATGTGTGTACGTGTGTTACTTCCCTATCGTTATCAATCGAGTAGGTACTAGCACGAGGCATGGTATCAAGATGCGTCGCTTACCAGTTGGTTCGCCCGAATCTAGTAAAACTTGACTAAAAGTACATTGACTGAGCATTATTTCAACTCCAATATATTTTGAATTAAATTGTACTGCTTTTGTTTTACATTTAGCTTAATTTTTATGCGCTGGTACAAAAACTGGCAAACAACAAATACGATACTTGTACCGATACGAATAGAGAGTATCCATTCGGCACTTAGAGTAAGGCGATGTATGACAACGACATGACATCCTACCTATTTCCAGTCAGTCTTACTTACTATTATTATCGTGCTTAGTCTACTGCTAAAAAATGTCATTCGGCCCGAGCACGTTTATAAAACGGCAACGGGTAAATAGTCTGATGTGCTGTCGACAGTACCCGTTAACAGAAGTACGAGCTCAAGCACCTAGTCTCAAAAAAACGCCTAAAGGCGCTCACATCAACCTTTACATAGGGGACTTATGCCGCTGACATAAGACCCATTTTGCAACGGTTTTGTAAAGGTTGATGTGAGCGTTTCTGTACATACCTAATCATGCCATAAACTAACCCGTCTAATGTGAAAGTGGCTCCTGTTTCTAACGCCGTAAATTTTCCGTTATACGTAACAGGAACTATTATTTTCACATAATTCATTAAACTCACCTATTAGTTGAAAGGTTTTATCAAAAAGCCGACCAATTAGTTAAATTGGTTAACTAAAGAGTGTACAATAATTGGCCGTTATCTGTGCAGTCATAAAACTAATGTAATGATTCATAAAATTAATGTAAATGTGAAGTACATTAATCATAGGAAGTGTATCCTCCAGTTGAATGAAGTGGATGGAATGCCGTCTGATAGAAATGATAATTTAGTTTTTTGTAAACCAATTGTAAAGTGAGCTTTAAAGTGTTACTTTATCCATTAGCTCATGTAACCCTCATCCATAAGGCTATCCAAATCCCTACCTAGATTTAAAGGCTGTTAAATATAAAGCTCAACCTTCTTCTTTTCACGACTTTCCGCTTTGTCCGATTATCTCTATTCCACTCTAACTGCCGTACTCCGAGATGTCAATTAACGTTAATGGTTCATTAGAGTCAAAATTTGGCATTCCGAAAAGTTCTTTATTTAATTTGTTACATAGTCTCTTTTCAAAAATGGAATTTTGACGCTAATCAACCATTAACGTTATGTGACGTCTCTGAGTGCGGCGGTGAATTGTATGTATCTTAATGTGTATGTATTCGTAAGTACCTATATTAATTTGCTCATAGTGTAGTAGTATAGTATACATGCAATAATTATATCTAAAATTTATTGAAAAAATTAAATGTTTACAAAATAGTTCTCATGTTAGTGACATGTTAATCTTGCACCACGCAATGTAGGTACAGTCAGCCAAGAAAGTGGTCTACCACTTTTCACAAAAGCTTCTGCGAGATGTAACGATCGCTAAGGTTGACTTTTCTAACAGAGTTTAATACAATGCACAGTCATGTTATGACGTTTTGTCTGCTGTCTGAGATGCCTGACATTTGACGTCATTGGGTGACTTAGTTTAACCTCATTACCTCTTCCCTCCTACCTACCTATTGACCTCTTCGCTGACCAGCTGGGACATATTTTCCGCCAATTTTGCTCATTTTTAAACGGCATGCAAATAGAATAAGGTTAAAATTGTTATTATTATATTATTGTTATTGTGCAATCTAATCATAATTATTGTTAAGTATTTAAACCTGACCTTGAACTCTTTTTTATATAATAGTACTATGTTGTTAATGTTTTTATTTTATTTTTATCTTAATTTTTAATTGCTGTGAGGACTTTCAAACGTTTTTTTAAAATTATTTTTCTAAATTTGCTTTTGACATTTAGATTCTGACATTTTATTTTAGTTTAATTAAGCCAGGTTATTTTATTTTAATTGAATTGATCTTTTTTATGTTTTTACTGCATGTACTAGTCTAAATATTTTATGTGTTTTGCGGTGATTGTAATTTAAGCTTGTATGCGCTTTGGTGTATGCTGTCAGTTTACAAGTGTTATGAATAAATAAATAAAATAAATAAATTAAATACGATAATCTATTTTGCTCAACTAAAACCATGTCGATCTTTTTTAAGACAAACTTATTACTACTGAAAAAGAAAGTCTCACTGACAATTCTGCTGTCAAGTATTTCCGTCAATGAAATATTAATATCAATTTGATGTATGATAATTCAAACCTGACACTTGGCATGACGTTATATCGTAAGACAAAGAGAGCAATAGTCACTGACACAAAGTTATTGCCAGGGAAAATTGACCTTGTTGTTTCATGACGTTCTAACGAATCTCAACCGTAGGGTGGTAGACCACATTTTTGGCTGACTGTACTATTCGTTTCTCTACTTGAAGGGAAAAGAGAAGAGATATCGCTTCAGCGATAAGGCCACCTAAATGCACGTCCTAAATCTCTTTGAAAATGTTGTTTTCTTTGTGCAATAAAACTCTCTTATCCAATGATATTACAATAAAAAAGACGTAGATAGGTTATGTCAGTACTGCTATGCTATTCCGGTGGTCGCCAAAACTCACTTCGCTCGTGCGAGCTAACTTTAAAATACCATTCCTTCGCGACCGTCGTCGTTTGAGTGAAAAGAACTAAGCCAAAGAACATTTTTGTGGCGGACTGGGAACCCACCCGCTGCGGCCTGTAAGGGCGGCGTGGGGCTGCGGGGCCAGTGGGGCCTGCTTGGGGCCGCGGCGCACAACCGGTTGGTGGGGGCCAGTGATCCGAGGCTGATCCCCCCTGTGCGTCGCGGCCCGGCGAGGCCGTACTGCCGGTTACGGCAGCGGACCGGCATTGCACGGGCTTCACCACTGCCTGGTAGGGACGGCTTGACATCCTCGGCTGTCCCTTCTGGCCTCCCCTCACGAAGGGGGGGTCGCTTCCGACCCGCCGTGCAGGCGGGCTCCGTCCGGGGGAACGCGTAACAGGCCTTGCGCTACTCACCGTGTTCCTCCACTACGGACGATTAGAGGGAGTAGTAGGGGTTTTAGTCGGTAGGGCCACTGGTATACCACCTTTCCAGTGGAGAGTCCGACATAACCCGTCCGTCCCCCGGTGGACGGGTATGCGTAAGGCATTTCCCCTACTTAAAAAAAAAGGCGTACGTATAAGAAAGCATACACAGAACAGCACTCTAGTAAATTAAAGCGTAAACGGGACAGATACATGTTGGGCAGTGTCGACTCAAACTGTCAATTAATGCTTTGCTCAGGTGGTCGAAGTCCTGATTTCGGGTGCCACTTTTTTAGCACAGATAACCTATCTACGTCTTTTTATGACAATTTCATTGCTTTTATCTATTTTTCGTTAAAATCAAGTGGCCTTCCGGCCTTTTCGCTATGTTTTTGGTGCAGGTAATAAAAAAATACTTATTGCTTTACTTCGCCTCTCATAGATACAGTCGTCTCTATTTTCTCGAAAAGGAGAGGCCTTTTCAATGGGCACCGGTAACTTTATTAAACGATTCCTATTGAATCGACTCAAGGTTTTTAATTGCTAAGTTAGATCAAAGAGTAGCAATTATCAACAGAACAGAATATCCTATCAAATTGTTATTTAGTTAATTCTGTTTACTTTCGTCTGAAGATGAAACCAAATTCAGAGTCATCATTTATCTTTATTTTGAGTTTAAATTTGTCCAAGAATTATAGGTATTAACCTTTTCTTTGAAAAACAGGGGCCTATTGCAATCTCTTTAATTCATTCTTCAGTATAAGATGTAAAAGCTCCTTTAAATCCTTAAAAAGTCACATTTAGGTGCTTCATACAAAATACATTCGGTCCAGACAAATTGGCGAGATGATTTAGTGCGTGGCGGCGCCCGCACTCGATAAATAACCACTCCTGCGCAGCTCGGACCTAAACTGTTTGTATTTTTAGCACTTTACGACCAAAGCACAGTATAAACCATACAGTAGGCTATCTAAGGGCGCCCGCCGAGTTATTAGCCTAGCGTGCACACAGACACGCGGCACAGCCCTTCCGTACTGCCGCCTCCCTATGCCTCCCTATTTTATGCTAGCGTGTGCTTGAAACCGCGCGTGCGTGATATCGCGACACGGCGCGCGACGCGCACGCACACATTCAAACCGAGTGGGGCACGTTTGTATGTAGATGTTCTACTGTATGGTTTATACTGTGACCAAAGTTACTGTGTGAGGCCGTTACAAGTATTTTTCATTGTAGTAGGTGCTTAAGTAGTGAATTGTAGCACTCGAAATAACAGTGCATAAAATCTATTTTTCAAACTTGATTTACGGTTTTACCAACATTTGAATCGGAAAACGTCAAAGTGAGAACTAAAGTATTTTGGTACCGACAGATTTAGTGTAATTGTTAATAACTAGGTTGGCCCCTCTAAGGTTAAGTACAGTTTTGATCACCTCATTACAAATATTTTTGTATATGAACATTTATTGTTCTGGGAATTGCAATGTATTATTCATGTAGTATTTACAAAAAACAAGCACCCTAGTATTTGTATCCGTTTCCTGGTACAAACTCCCACTGTATTAAACTTTACTAAGATTGGAGCTATACTGAGGAATAATGTAAAACTAAAAAATGTTTTTTTTCAACCTAAACAACCTGAGTAATTACCATTATTACCATTATTTTATCGTTCACTTTGAGCTTCAAACAGAAGACAGAACAGAACCCCTTAAAAATGAAAATCTTGTTAAAACAGCCGGCTTTTTGATATTGTGCACAGATTCAAATTAAAAAAGCACCTGAAAAGGCCGAATAAATTAACTAGATACGTAATTAAGTCACGTAATTTAGTTTCCTAATTTTAATAAAAACGTCTTACATCAAGTGGGCTTCTTTTCTCTGAGATTTTAGTCTGAAAATATTTTTATATAAGTAACTATTCGAGATGATAAAGGTAATTCTTTAGTTGACTAAATTAAACTTCAATTGAGTTCTGTAAAGGAAAAATTTACTAGGCCCAATAAAATTTTACTGAAAAAGCTTTCAAAGTAGCCTAGTGATTTTACAAGAAAATTCTTGATAGTATTAAAAATTCCCAATATTTAATTTCTAATGGCTTCTCGCAAGCTTCTCAAGTCTCGGACATTTATATGCCAGTTATAGAATTAATTATAACATCAGTGGCTATCTACTACGTCAGATTAGGTGTAATGGTTTAGAACACCAAGGGTCGCAAGTTCGATCCCCGCGCAGTACACGAAATTGTGTGCATGAACATGTCTGTTTGTATTAGTCTGGGCGTTTCCTACGTATATTATGTATGTAAGTATTTACAAAATGAAAAGTATTTACGTATGTTCATCTGTTATCTAGTATCCCATACAAGCATATGTTTGCTTAGTTTGGGGCTAGATAGCGCTGTGTGAAATAATGTCCAGTTATATGTATATTATTATATATTATTAGTAGTATGTACTAAATAATAATAATAAAGCCTTTATTTCCTCAAAAAAACAATCAATACAATAGCAATCAGAGCATTAAACAAATCAATCATAATAACTATACATTTTAATACAATTCATACTTATTTATTTAATTATTCGTTTATTTCATTGTAGTAAAATTAAAATTGGGGTTATTGATGATATATTATTTCTTAGAATTAATGTGCGTAAATATTAATATAAAATTCATAAATAAAATTAAATTAAAATAGACATTAAAGTCATCATGCATAATTATTTCATTCATAATACTTAAAAAAAAACTATTGAGGTATCCAGAAACGGATGAAGGCCTCCTCCAAGGCATGCCATGTTTGGCGATCAGCGGCTCGCCGAGTCCAGGCAGCGCCGGCCACTCGTGTGATGTCGTCGTCCCAGCGGCGGCGCGGGCGGCCGCGGCGGCGGGGCTGTCCGCGCGGCCACCAGTGCAGCACTCGCTCGCTCCAGCGCCTGTCCGCAGCTCGCGCCACATGTCCCGCCCAGCGCCATTTCAATTTACAGGCGGTTCTTGCGACATCTTCCAGCCCTGTGCGTGTGCGAATCAGGACGTTCCTTACTCTATCGCTCAGTTTCAGGCCTATCATACTTCTCTCCATAGCTCTTTGGAACACTTGGAGTTTCTGAATAATTTCACTCGTAAGGGACCAAGTTTGGCAGCCATAGAGCAGCGTAGGGACGATTACGGTATCAAAAGCTTTTTTCTTGAGATTCATTGGGAGTTTGGACTTAAATATGTGTTTTAGTGCCCAATATTTCTTCCATGCCAGTTTGATTCTACGATCTACGTATACTTACATAATTAAATTGCTATCAGCACCAACCAAAAAAATCTTGACTTTTAAAGAAAAATAGCTCCAATTCAACTATAGGGTCTTATGTTATTTGTATCATTTAACTGTACGACTAAGGTTGTTTTTCTCAAACATTTATTGACCTCTCCAAAAGGTCACATGTTTCAGATGCTAGCTGTACAACAGAATTGCCGCCATTACCGAGTGTCATGCGCACAAGCAAACATCCATGAAACGCGTGGACGCACGCTCGCGCATTCTTCGGAGTCAGCCTTCGGGCACCTTCGGCGGCACGTAGAGGTATCTGTAACTTGCCACTTGACCTGCGCCGACACATGCTATGAGCCTGCCAGTAACATATAGCTATAAAACCTCAGGCCTCAATGTAAAATACACTAACTTGGCAACACTAACTCTGACGTTGCGTCGCGCTGCGGTCACGTCGCGCTGCGGTCGCTTCGCGCTGCGGTCACGTCGCGCTGCGGTCGCGTTGCGCTGCGGTCGCCACGGCTCTGTGTGGCTGCTCCCATACTGTTTAGTAAATTACAACTGGTCAACGTCGCGATACGCCGCGTCGCGCGCGCTGTGTGTTTTGGCCTTAAAAGATTTTTTAAAAATGCGTAACAGTATCATGATTATCCTTTAAGTTTGATTTTCTAAAAGCTTTTGTAAGGTTCCCAAATGAGTTTTAAAATAATGCATCGTTAGTTTAGTTTTTTTTAACATGATATTAATCGTTATCTGAATAATGATCTCATTCATCGCAAGTATTGAAGTTTCCTTGACATCATTTAATTTCAATTAATAGCATATTATAAGATAACAATATCATAGATTTAAAATGCATGTACCCGTGACGCAGTTGCGACAGTGATCGGCGAAGATCGCTGTTGTAAAGCAACACACGCCGGGTCGGAAATGGGATGGTTGAACACCACGACCGAAATTTAGTGATGTAAGTATATTTCGGGCATCTCCCTGCTTCGGAAGGCACGTTAAGCTGTTGGTCCCGGTTGACGTCGCTATAGATGACAGTCGTTAAGCATATAGTCAGTGGCCTTAGGGTGGCTTGATAACATCTGACATTGAGGTTGCTGACTAACTATAGTTCAGGCGAGGCCTGTGCCCAGCAGTGGGACGTATATATCCTTTCATGTTATGTTAGTTTTAAAATTACTCTGCAACCAAAATGATCATGCGCAGATGAAACCGCAAAATAAATGTCTAATCCAAGTCAGCGGGTAACGTTCTAAGAAGTCATCTGAATCATAGCAACTTAAGTCACGCTAACTAATAATTTTATTATTTTCGAGGTCATCTCACTTACAGCTCGTCATTATAATCACCTCACCCGGATTCAAATTACAAATACCCACGCACAAATCACACGGGTAATCAGTTACTAACTCGCTCAAAATTGCAAACATAATTATATAGGATATACTATCGCGCTATACTTACTATTATTAGGTTAGGTAATATGCATTCCTTCCTTCAATTCAAAACCTCAAGATAAGGGGCTGTAGAAACTTTAAAACAACTCTTTCGCAGTTCCCCAGTTCCATTTATATAAACCTCAACAGTTGAAAAGAGTAACTATCGAGTTTCCTGCCGAAGTCTTCTGAGTTTTCTCCCTATTCGATCACGACTCCATAAACGCAAATTTGTTGTACCCTTTGGTATTACTTACCGCCGAATTCATCATCGAAAATCAAATTTTAGATCCTAAAAGTATGTCTGTTACTTTATACACACACTAGCAGCCGCCCGCGACTTCGTCCGCGTGGACTTAGCTGTATGTGAAAAAATATTTTCCCGCTTTTTCGTAATTTTAGTAAGGATGCCTATTTTTTTTTAAAATGAAATATAGCCTATGTCACTCAGGAATGATGTAGCTTTCCAACAGTGAAAGAATTTTTCAAATCTGCCAAGTAGTTTCGGAGCCTATTCAATTCATACAAACAAACAAACAAACAAAAAATCAAACCTTTCCTCTTTATAATATTTGTATAGATGTATAGATATCATATCGGTGGCAACACTGCAAGTGGCAAGATAAAGAAAAGAGAATCTTCGAAGGAAGTTCAACCTGAAATTAAGTACTAGAGCTATCTTTTGTTTTTTTACAATTATTCACCGCGACTCGATACATTATCTTGTAGCTGTGATCTTTAAACAACATTTAAGCCCAGACTTGCTAATAAAGGCTTACAAGACAGCTTTAACCAGTCATGTTAGTTAAGAATGGCTAAGTGCTATTATGTCGATGCGCTGGGAGGCAATTTGCTTGGAATTCAGATCAGCAGATACCTTAGTATAATACAGTGTAACTATGTAAAGAAACTGTTTATGGATAACCGGAAGCAGGCTATTGAGACATGGTTGGAGATTATGCTTTAAATAACCCTTTTTATCCTTCTTACGCCACCATGTCAGTCCGAGTACAGGAGCAGAGCACGAGGGCGATTCCTTTGCAAAGGGGCGTAAGACAGGGAGACGTCATTTCTCCGAAACTGTTTACGGCCGCATTGGAAGACGCCTTCAAGCTCCTGGAATTGCAAGGACTCGGCATCAACATAAATGGCGAGTATATGACTCACCTTCGGTTTGCCGACGACATAGTGGTCATGGCAGAATCGCTGGAAGAGCTCGGCAGCATGCTCGAGGACCTCAATCGAGTCTCTCAACAAGTGGGCCTAAAAATGAACATGGACAAGACGAAGGTCATGTCTAACGCCCGTGTTACGCCCACTCCAGTATCTGTTGGAGGCTCGATTCTCGAAGTTGTCGACGAGTATGTGTACTTAGGACAAGTGGTCCAAGTAGGTAGGTCCAACTTCGAGAAAGAGGTAAATCGTCGAATCCAACTCGGCTGGGCAGCGTTCGGGAAACTGCGTAACGTCTTCTCTTCCGACATACCTCAGTGCCTCAAGACAAAGGTCTACAACCAGTGTGTGTTACCAGTGATGACATATGGATCTGAGACATGGTCACTCACTATGGGCCTCATAAGAAGGCTCAAGGTCACCCAACGGGCTATGGAGAGGGCTATGCTTGGTGTTTCCCTACGAGATCGAATCAGAAATGAGGAGATCCGTAGGAGAACGAAGGTCGCCGACGTAGCCCAGCGTGTTAGCAGGTTGAAGTGGCAGTGGGCGGGGCACATAGCTCGAAGGACTGATGGCCGTTGGGGCCGGAAAGTCCTCGAGTGGAGACCATTCGAGGCCAAGCGCAGCGTGGGACGCCCGCCCGCAAGGTGGACGGATGACCTCATAAAGGTCGCAGGGTCTCGGTGGATGCAGGCCGCCTCCAACCGGCAGCTCTGGAAATCTATGGGGGAGGCCTATGTTCAGCAGTGGACATCATGTGGCTGCTGATGATGATCCTTCTTAAGAAGCACATGTCATAATCAGATAAGCGAATACATGAAGCCTAACTTATCATTTCATTATTTAAGTAAAAAAGTGAAAATGACATAATATTTTTTTTAAACCAAAATGTTGATGGATTTTTGGACCGGCCAAGCAAAAGGATAAACATGATGATAATTTAAAAAGATATATTGATCTGCTCCTGTCCAATAGCATTTAACAGAACGAAGTCTGGCGAACATTACAAAACATTAACAAGTCAAGGTTCCTTTTTCCAAATTCATAGATTTCTTAATCACTAGACTATGGTTTTATTGATAATTGACATTACCTACCTAATATTGTCAACCACATAAAAAATGGCCTAACAAGAGGTAATGAATACTGTATTTTACTAAACATTCCCGCGTTTGTGACCTATAAAATTGCATGTAATAAATTTCAGCAGTACGATAGCAAAGACGATAGCCCGATATTTTATTAGCTCGTAAGTTACTATGTAGATAAGGAAAAGAAGATTTTCCAGCTAAGGCGTTGGGTAGGATGAAGGATAACAAACTTATTTACAACACAAAGGTACTATTAACTCTGAGGAAATTATCTGAGGATAACCATTTTGGCTAGTGAAATTTACAATGAAAACTACAATTATTTTTTTTTAGTTTATAACCAAACGGAGGAAAGAGATGACACATGTCAAAGTGCAAGAAAATGAGCTATAGTTACTTACTTGTACTTACTAACAGTACCTACAGAACCCAGCGAGAGTAAGGGACTGCTTGACAAACTCTGACAACAGTCGTTACGCTCCATTCGACGTCTACCATTGTGCCACTAACGTAATGTCTTTCATAATAGGTCTACATAGGGTGGCATAGGGCCCAATTGAGCCATAAGGCAAAATCGTAGTGATGCCGATCTGTCGATAGATTCGTAAGCCCGTCCGCTTGACAAAAAATTTACATGCGTCGTCTCGTTGTCCTTTCGTAGGTATGGTTTCGGCGCGAGAAAAAACGCTACATAATCTTGGCGGTTCCTGAGATGTTTCCTCGCAAATACACTCAGCGATATTGTACAAACTGTTGGGAGTACCAATGGGTTTTTATATTTTTTTTGTAAAAGTTCTAGCGGGTAGCAATGGCCACAGAAGAGTGCTCTTCCTAATGTTTGCTAATGTCTTTAATCTGCCGTAGCCACTTCCCATCCTGCAATTTGCGTCAATTCCATATTGTGGTTGTGGGTTTTATTGGGTTGCGTTCGACGACGCACAGCAACGTCAGCTACTGCTTTACTAATATTTGTAAGACATGGTCACATAAGGCGTTGTGTCGTCACACGCAATGTTACACCAATCGAGCAACGCACTAAAAGGACCTCACTCTAACACTGCCAGGCAATGTTCCTCCACAGATAATGCTTAGACAGTGAGCTATATCGATAGATCACGACTCGAATCGACACGGCGAGTATCGACTCGCCTTGGTTACTTGGCATCACTAAAATCGGGGTATATTTGAAGACGCAGTGCGTGTGCGCACTGGCAGAGAGTGTGACGACCAATAGAATGGGCCGACGCGCTCCTCTTTCAAATCGAGCGGAGAATAAATACGACTCGCAAACATCACTTAAATGCCAACAAGGTTAAAGCGCAATGACATTTCGTAATGAGGTAAATAATCATATACTCGTAGGTACATACAATTTGATCTTTAATTCTTAGCCAGGAGATAAAAAACCCTAGTCTAGATTTTTAGAGCTGATTATCTGAAAGGGATCTCTTAAAGTGATCAAATCATCAATCAAGAGTGCGCATTACCATCACTCAGTGACAGCGGTAAGTCAATGATATCTGATGTAAAGCTAGAAACACCAGTTCGGGTAATCTCTACCAAAATCACGAATGTTTTTTCAGACATCTCCATGCTTCTCTAGTCTGTTAGTCGCTAGGCCTAGTCGGAGGCCTTAGGGCGACTTGATGACACCCATAAGTAAGGTTTATCTTTAGCCTTATATGTATACACGTAGGTAGTCACCGTGTGGCCTGTACACAACAATTGGACGTACCTTAAACAGCTGTGTGTGGTAAACCACAGGTGTGACAAACACATGAAAGACCACTATTAAGGAATTATCTCATGAAGTTCACTGAGAAAAACTCCACAATATATACTCAGAACTACACAAATATAACACAACGTACCTAAGTGACGCCCAAGTTTTAATAGGTAATTGTTTACTTACCGAAATACCTGCTCAATTTATATTTGTATAGCGGGTCGGGTCGGGACTCTCAATATTTGCCATCTTCCTGCGAGAATACTCGTGCCTATACATACATATTATTATGTTAGGCGACGCTACCGTTGTGGTTTTATGTTCATTCCGTATAATATCAACAATCAACAATGTTGGCAGCGGGTATAATAGGTAATACTACCCTTTGCCCCTGACTTCGTACAGGCTTCCCTTTTCCCGCCCCAACACCAACCGTTCTAAGTAAGTAAGTATGATTCAGGTCTGCGCTAGAACAACCTACCGATACTTGGACTTGCCATCTATAGTTTCTTTACAATCTCAGCTTCACCGTCATTAAGTCTTCGTCATCACCATCATCAGCAATCTCTAAGAGTTCACTGCTGGACATGATGGGCTTGCCCCATAGATCGCCAAACGAGCGGCCTTAGGCCGTCTGCATCCAATGGCTTCCCGCAAATTGCACCAGGTCATCGGTCCACCGAGTGGGGGGCCTCCCCACGCACCATCTCTTAGGTTTCATTCCCAGAAGTTCAAAGTACAACCTAATCTAGGACTTGAATATTTCAGACAAATTAGGGTTTCCCCTAGTGCTATGAAAACCTGTATGTTAATGCACCAAAAAAAGCACCTACCACAAACAGCCTGTAGGAATATACAAATACCTACTTCATTAACCAACATTTGCGCTGTTGCAGAATCGAGCCCGCGATCCTTTGTGTCTCAACCTGCCTGCAACACTGCTACTGGTCGTCAAAGGAGGCTTTGACCAAAATTTACCTTTCTAGATGCATTAGTCTGTTCACTAATGTGTCAGTCAGTCCGTTTCTTTTTCCATACAGGGTGACTCTACAAGGTGAGACCAAAATTTTAAAAGTTTTAAAAAAACGTTGCTACAAAGGAACCCCCTTATTCATAAAAACGAATGCAACGCTAAAGCAATTGACGTGTTGTGTAACTTACTCGCAAATGGCGACAGCAACAAGAATGAAAGAGACGAAGCGATACAAAAGTTAACGTGTTGTTGAAGAGCTGTTTAAGTTTTTATGAATAAGGGGGTTAGTCGATATAGGATAGGGATCATTTTCGCCCACTTATAACTTACCTTGATAATATCGTGTTGTATTTCACATGAATGAAGTGAAGTAATCATCCACACATAGCTACTACATATTTCGAAACAGCTGACAGTTTACATAAATCAATTAAGTTGCTGATTCAGAGTTACTCCTAAAGTGTTGGCAACCCCTTGCAAAATCACCATGTATATATTGATATAAAATAATGGAGAATAGAATAACATTTGATAAGCGCCTTAATTTAAAACGGGAAACACAAACAAAGAGCTTAGAGGCTAAAATAAACATTTAAATTAATTAAAATACCTTTTTAATTGCCTTGTCGATGCATTCTCTGATTATTTCGAATTAATGACTGGAAGCTCCGCCTTCTTATAATAACGCCTGCATACTTGCTTTAACATTTTAATAAAGTTACAAGGGATTTTAATTTTAAGGGAACCTTTTTATGGGCCGTCAGGCTTGGCAACGGCGGATATAGGATAATAAGAAAATAAGCCCACCCATATAATATAACATCATGTTTAGGAGGTATATGTAATAAACGGAATCTGTTTGATGTTGTGTAAAATTAATATAAAATTCTTGGGGTTAATTGAACAACAACGCTGTATTGTTTGTTTTTTGTGTTTTTTTTTAAATTGATCTAATCTAATCTATCTTTCGTTTCTTAAACTATAGTGATAGACTCGTATGTTGTTTGTTCTTAAACAAGTGAAACACTATATTTATTCTATTTATTTTTATATACGCTGACTTTACGCCAATGTTTATAATTAAAACGACATTTTAACTGTCTCATTCAATATTTGCAATACCTAAGCTAACTGTTATACATAACCTTATACGAGTACAACTTCTTTTCTTTACTTACTCGCACTAAGTAAGTATGTAGTGCGAGTAAGTACCTTTCTCACCAATTGAAAACAAAGTACTTAAATAAAAAAATATTCAATCTTTCAGCCAAGCTGAAATGCAACTTTAAATCTAATATTAAACAGAGTTGAGTGTTTATTTTTGTTTATTTGTAAATGTCAGTTTTATGAAACAGCGGCAATTAAGAGAGCCATACGTTATAATTAGCAGCTTTAAAAATAACGTTGCACTTTTTAACGACGGTATTTTCTTAGATAGTAAACTCCTTAGTCATTATTTCAATTACTGCCTTCTCCAGCAGTTTCTGGCTTAATTGTGGTTTATTATTACATGTTTCTTGAACAGGCTGGACTGGAACCGGCCATTTATACCCTTGGTTGTAAAAGTTAACACCCATGATGTACAGATGCGTTCACCTTTACATAGAGGCACCTGATAGTCAGGACAAAAGAACCATTTTGCAATGGTTTTGTAAATGTTGATATGAGCGCCTCTGTACAGTCTTCCTGTAACGCTTAAAGCTAAGCCGAGTCCCTGCCCCCTTCTAGAATGCCCTTAGGCATGTTACTCAAGGCTAGGTGTGTCCTTATGATATTTTAAAACCATCTGTCATATAGAAAACAGGGAACGTCTCCAAATCAAGTCTGAAGATACCTTTTTTCACCAGAGCTAAACGAAGAAGATATGAGTAGCTCTGTGGAACATGGAAAACACCTTCAAAAACCCCATGAAACCCTTTCCTTAATTTTCCGTTTAGTCTGATATAAAGTTAGCGTGACTAGAGCGAAGTTTCGTCCACTTTATCATTAAACTAAAGTATGTTCGCGTTAATAATGCAGTATTTTTTAAATTTAATCCCGTTACACACATCAAAACTCAGGTACAAAACCGTTGCGTTTGAAAGAATGCGTTCATTTGGGCACTGCGAACTAGACTTCCTAATTAGGAACGATTTAATATGTTAAAGGGCGGGCTAGGTCGAAGGACAAGAATTAAATCACTCCATTATTAACGTGAACGGACTATAGATTCGTTTCTTTACTATATGCAGGGAAGTACTTCCTCTTGGATGCACAGAACTATTTATTGGTCTTTTATAAAGTACCACCACTCAGCATGTACATTAAAATATTTATATCATGTTAAACCTTAAAATGACAGTTAACACGTCAACTAATTAGTTGCCAGCTCTCGTTGTGTGGCCAAAAATAATTTATCTTTTAATATCCTGGCTGCCACCGTAGGGCTGCCATGCGTCTGCAATTATAATCAAGAAATGACACTTTAAGATGAGCTGACATTTAATTAGGTTAACTGTCAATTTTATTGTACCTGCTTACGAAAAGGGTGCCGGGGTTTTTTATTCATCAAAAAATAGGTACTATCAAACTTGGTGGGACCTCGTAGGTTGAATTAATTAAGAATGCATTTTTCTTTACTTGAAGTATTTTCTTTCGTCAGTCTTTAGGTGAAATTTATCGCTTTTGGCAATAAAGCCGACTGCATTGTGCCTATTTAAGAGTCCTATTTTATCTTTAACTTTTTGGTGCTAGGAAGTAAATCCTATCATGTCCTATGGGCCGTTAGTTAAAAAGGAGCTTAACTAAGTGTAAGGCAAACTGATCGAAACTTAAAGTATCAGCTTATCACTGAAGGCCACTAGTTTAACACATACAGTGTAACTTTGCAACCAAATTTTTTGAATAAAATTACCCTTAAAGGGTAGTCTAGTCTTAGCTTGTTCATAATTGATTCAGGGTTGAGTAGAGATTTGAATAAGTAACTACCCTTTCTTTTCCGAACTCGGGTAATATTTTCCCAGTATTTTTAAACACCATTCAACGACGAATTTTTGCCACTAATTCATCTTTATCATGTCTCTAATTTTTTATGGGCATAGCCTGAAATAAACCATTTTTTTCCTGTACCAAGGTACACCCATGTTATGAAATGAAAAAACAAAAGCATAGTGTCAAATTGAACCATTTTTTTTGCTATAGTACAATAACTTGATTTTAATTGAAATGTTTAGTTGCCAATTATGAATTAACTTATTGAAGTGAATGATAGTTCATTCAATGTTCAAAATGTCCTTGTAGCTTAATAGTAGTAGTGACGGTTATCACATTAGGTTCAAATACCGTCGGTAAAATATAGGTGCCTAGATATCCAGTTGACCAAGGCGGCAACAATCATTTTGCCTCTGACTAAACCGTTTGGGAATTTTGGATATAGTTAGCTGTGAACGTAGGTTAAAGTTACTTTGATTATTATCCAGCTTTCTTATAGCAGCCCTAAAGCCGGCGATCATCACCTGTCAATATAATTAAATGCGCCACTACAGGCGACGCCGGATGAAAGGGCTTGTTAACCCGTCGCGGCTCATTATCGGCGTGCTTCATCGTAACAAGGATGAGCCGAGGCAAGTACAATCGGCCACAACAAAACGGGAATTTTGTTGACGCCTAACTTAGCTTAAATACCTGAATATAAACAGAAAAAAAAATAGCACACAATTAAAAATTATTAAAAAAAATATGTGATTTATTTCCACTAGTTCAAAAAACAATAAACAAAATAATGGAATAAATGGCAAAACCCCATTTTTGGTCACCTACCTAAGGAGAACTAATTTCATAGAGTCACACTATGACTATACGACTTTGTTATACAATACGCGGATATGGTGTCTTTCCAAAAAAGCTTTTCAAGGCAAAAAGGACCTCAACTTTAAAATACTTTAATAGAATATTCAAAAAAGTTTTTTTTTAAATTATCATAACATCGTTCCGTGGTGATACTGCTAACTCATTTCGATTTTGCTTTCGAAGTCACCTGTCGGAAAACTGACTACCTATGTCATTTTCTGATGTCTGATGATCGAAATAAAGTGGGCTAATTCACCTAAAGTTGAAAAAAGCAAGAGTGGCTAAAAGCTCCAAAAACGAACAGTCTATTTTTCAATATTTGCTTTCCTCTCTTGGTTCTAATATTTTTTTAAAATATCGTAGTGCATTCCGTTGTTTGATATTTTAGGAATCACCAGAAATGAGGTTGCAGAGTCTTCTGGGCCTACAGAAATATCCTGCTAATATTATAATTATGCGAAAGTTTGTAGGTATGTGTGGATGGATGTGCCGTGTTGCTCCTTCACGTAAAAACTACAGGTTGGATTTTAATGAAAATTTACAATAATATAGCTTATGAATCTGAATAGGACATAGGTATAAATTTATAAAGGTATAGTTTAACCTAAGTCCCCGCGGACGAAGTCGCGGGCGGCCGCTAGTTTTATATAAATTGAATGTAATTTTATAACACTCCTTATATGGCAGACTGTAGTGCAGTTTATGATACGTGTTTTTCATTACTTGAGTACTGCTGATTACACACTGTGGGCTTCAAAGAAGGGTATAAAACCTGGTTCGAAGAATGGTGTTAACCTGGAGTCAAAATTATAGCACACCATTGTTTAAAATTAATCGAATGGCAAATAGGTAATACTTAAATTGACTAGGTGTTAGCCATTTGCAGGCCCTAGAGTTGATTTGTTTTCGAAGCGTTCAGAAAATATTGAGGGTCTTTGTTCTGGAGAAACACTCTAGGAAATAGGCGCTAAAGTAAAAATAGCAGACTTCGATTGGAAATTATTGTAATGACGTCACCTTCTTTTTTGACAAAAACATTTATTGTCAACCACACATCATGCAGCATTACATGATACAGCTGAAAGAAAATTACTTAATATCTTTCATGATTTTACATTTTCTATGAAAGATTCTTTATTGCGCATTAACATTAAAAACTTACAGCTTAGTAATACATTGAAAGTAATACATTGTAAATGCGATCGCTTCCAGGCAACCTACGGGTAGAGGAAAAAAAATGAAGAAGGGGTAAATGTGCATAATTACATTACATAAATAAATAAATCTAAATATGTATATTTGTCAAAAATAACTATGACCAATTGATTTTATATAACAATAAATGTATAGAATTTGACATAGAGATTTACAGAAAACACAGAAACTAACACAGAGAATACACAGCACAAGCAGATGGACCAAAGTTAAAGATAAAACGGTTAGGTGGAGTCTCAGTAGCTTTTGCATTCCAAGGTTCGTTTTCCGCCTGATGCTTGCCGCCGAGTTGACTTTGTGTTTTACTATTATTAGATTACCTATAAATAAAAATATAGCAACGTGGATGTTGAATTACCAAAAAACTATAACTAATTTCCGAAAATAGTTGAAAATACTAAAAGCCTTGTCAAACTGTAATAAAGTTCGACTTCATTAGAAGACAACAAGCGTCTACGAAAAGAAAAATAATACAACAGTAAATTGACGATGAAATATTAATTTTAAGACCCTTTTAAGAAGCCCTTGAAATAGGCCCTCTTAGAATTTTGTTCCGTTGTTAATATAAGCTTAGCTAAAAGCTTTGCCAGAACAGAAACGTTGTAAATTGTAATATTTCTTTGTTATAACAAATCAAAGTTGAAGAAGTGAGATTAAATTCATTGGTTTCTCCTCGAAAAAGCTTCCTTTGTTTTTTTTATTATTTCGCGCACATCTTTTTTATGGTTCAAATAAAGATCTAAAATACATTAAAAATTATAATCAAGTTATTTTATCAGATTGTCCATGTAGAGTCTCAAATAAATAATACACAAACACGAACGTACATAATAATTATATTTACGCAATATGCATACAAGTATTTTTCTGACTAAAAGTGACCTTAGACAAGTAAAGCCGAAGAGCAGGAAAGTTCAAAGAACTTTCGTAAGAACTAATTGTAATAATAAGAATGTTAAAAAAGCTATTTCTCAATAGCAATGAATGATTATACTGGCGGGAGATAAAACAAATAACATTCTCCGTATCGAGGCGCCCGCGCACCGTAAGAAGAGCCGACAATATGAGATTACGTTAATTTGAAAAATGACCAACAATCAAACAGGACTGTAACAGTTGTACTGTTGTGTCTGTGTGTACTGTGGCTCAGTAGGGATGCGCCGAGAACCGGTTACCTTCGATATTTTTGTTTTATTTTTCACGAACAGTAGAATTAAGGCACCGACTTGATTACAACTTATGTTGCTACGGTTTTAGGACCTGGCGACGAAAATAACACAAACAGTCGGTGTCTCAACAACAATTGAAAAGAATGAAATTAAACTTGATGGGTTTTGTTTTGGTATATCTGTGTTTCTGTAAAAAAAAATATTGATCAGCATGATCTGACCGAAAATAGGGTCCAGTGAATGGGTTTGGGGTAAAATTGCTCAGCAATAGGATTTAAGTAGCGAGAACTTCCCTTAGAGTAAAAGTTGTGTTTTAAAGTTCTATCAACTTGGGTTCGAACTCGTAGCCAGTTGCTAATCCAGGCAGTTGCTTCTTCCTTTAGTAAGGTACTGTTGAAGTTCCCTACCCGGTACCTTAGAGGATGCTGAAAGTACTATCTTAATAGTTTCGACAATGAATCCATCGTGTTGGCAGCTCTACGATGTGTGGGTGAAAACTCTCGCTCACGGTGACCTACTGCCGATGCGTCGGACTCTTCATTTGTTTATTGTTTAGGTAAACAAAGTGTTGCAGGTTATTTAATGTTCTGTTTTACGAGACGTTTTATTGTGGCTGATATTTACAACCATCAGAATTTAAGGTTTTTACACATATTTTTTTTTGAACATTCTGTTTTAGTTGTTTTACAGAACGAACATGTAAGTCACCTACCTATGTGGAAAAGATTGTGAAATGTTAGGAATTATATTTTTAAGTAACCGGTGATTATTTTGATTTAGGTAATACTGTCTCTTAGACGCCACAGGGTCTACCATACAGTTTTGACATGGACCAAGAAAATCTGTTAGATATCATTGGCCGTTATTTGAGATGCTGGTTTTTTATCCTTAGCGATGCGATTCTTTAAAGTTTTAAGCAAATTAACGAAGTGAATAATAATTAATTCTTAGCTACCGTAGTTTCTGCCGAAGCGAGAAGATGTCATTAGGGTAACTTCGTAATGAGGCGTCATTGAAACTCAAAACCACAACGCCATTTGCCGTTAATGTTGTTGTTGGTTTCGTTAAGAGCCCTTCACAACCTACACGTATGAAAATAATTTAACCTAGAGGCCATAAAAAGTACCTGATGTTTATCCCACAATCACATTCATGGTTTATTAAATAGTCAATCGAACTCGAACGAAAATTCGACTATTAATAATTACAAAATATTTGTGATATTTTTATATCCCTTTCGTATTTTTGAAAACTGTCTGCTCTAATAGGAGCTGTGCACAACAGGGTGAGTAGCTGGGTGTCTTGAAGGCTATGCTCAACAGAAGGAGGTAAAGCCTTACCTCTTATTCATAAAAACCAACGCAACGCTGAAGAATACAATAAGCTATTTACGTGTTTTGTCACCTACTAGCAAATAGCGACAGCAACATGAATGAAACGGACAAAGCTATACAAAAGTTAAAGTGATGAATAAGAGGGTAAATATTCAGTAGGCTATTTAAAGCATTAAATGACAGCTACATTTAGCTAGTAGACTAGTAAAAAAAGTATGGTACGTATCCCTACCAACTACATGCCTCGTTTGGCTAGGCTACGCATCTCAAATCGCTCAGCTTTTTCGCACAACCTGATGGAAACCTCAAAACGCATCATTGATATTCATCAATATTGACATTGTTTAAGGAAAATTCGTTGTAGCCAGAAGAAGGGAACGTTATCAAACAACCGCTGTTTATACGAGTACAATCGTTTTGAGAGAAGAACGATTTAAAGAAAGGTAATTTGAATTTTAAACTTGCGGTCTAACAGTGTGTATGTTTGTATACTTACATTCTTACTATTCAAAAAATTCAACATGGCCGACTAATAGAAACCTAATGCAATTTCACGCAGTAAAATTCCCAGAACGCAAAGTTTAATAAAAATACGTTTCTTTTCAAGAGCCGTTGTGCACTTTTTTCCATTCGCGTCCTATTTTCGTTCAGGAATGGCCTCTCAAATGCTCTGCTTTGCAATTGAATGGTGCAGAATCAGTGCGATCGTCGTACTGCGAACAATCAGAGACCATTGCTGGGAATAACTGAGGCGCCTAATCTACGAATAAATTGACTTTAAAGAACCAGTCGGTACTCGGTATAGTTTGCTGGTAGGTATTCGCAAAAGCTCAGAATCAGAATTTTGGGTAAAGTGCATAGCTATGCATATTATTTTAAAATGCACAACAAATTCACTTTTGTCGAAGGATACATATCTACCGTTCCTACCATTGTTTTCGTTTTTTGTAATGGTCTCAACTGGGTTAATTCAAATAGACCTGTTAGAATACATTCAAATTGTAAAAATACCAAAGTAAAGTACCTACTCGTTTCATTATTAATAGGCATAAAAGTAAACAAAACCCAAAACGTAATGTGACTTCACCCAAGAAGAACCGGGAAGGAACTCAGTAGTTACGTTCCTTCTAAGATTCAACTTTACAGCTCTGAAAAGGATATAGAAAATGAGATTAATTTATAGGACCAAATTTTTCATGGTTTTATAAGTGTGGAAGAACTCCTACTTTGTACTGAATGTACAGTATAGATAGTTGGAATACAAAAATAATAAAAATCAAAGCTGCCCGTATAACAGCGGTACACTCACTACTTACCACGTTGGGTTCAAAATCGTGCGAAATGTGGACTTCCGAATGTTCCGTGCACTATGGCGTCAATAATCAGGGTGCCTCTGATTAGCCCGTTTGGGATATACATAAATAGTCATGTGCATATGTGAGGTACAGAACTGCCGCAACATAAAAATAAGTTAACACCCATTTAACCGGATAACGACGCCGATTGCATTGAATCTGAGCAGTTAAAACTGACTTAAAACAGAGTGTTAAAGTATATTTAAACAGAGATATAAGTATCTGTGATGAATACATCTAAGGCGCAATCAAAGAGTGATCAGACGGAGCGATGTAATGGGCCGAATTAACATTCCTCCTGTTGAGGCATTAATTCTTTGAATGGCCCGATATTTCTTGCCAACTCGCTTCTCAAACTACAAGGAGAAGAAATATTTTGTCTGAATTTGTTTTTTGCTTGGTCCTTGATAACCTCATCATTAAACTGAGCGTAAAAATAAAAGCATAGTCAATCAATGTTTAAAAAAATGTATGTAAATTAAAATCTATAAAGACGATTTGTAAAAAAACGTTCGCCTAAGTTATGTTTTCACCACTTTTTAGAGGTGAAGAAACGGAACCCTCATAGATTCGTCATATCTGTTTGTCCGTCCATATGTCACAGCCACTTTTTCCGTAACTATAAGAGCTATACTGTTGAAGCTTGGTATTCTTGTTAAGTAGATGGATTCTGTGAACCGCGTTAAGATTTTGGCGCAAAAGTAGGAAAAAAACAAAAAAGTAATATATATATAAAGTAATAATAAACTTATAATTTAAAATCAAAAGGAAGATTGTCATCAAACCCATACGTTGGGGTATCTATGGATTCTGTGTAAGTTCTTATCTTCGACGATTTGACTATAAAGGCAATACTGTCTGACTTTATAACAACCCACAGCCCAAACTTAGCCTTGCCTTGTGATTTCTGATCTTCTGTTCTTGAGTTTTTTTTTTAATTCAACACTATGTTGGTGAAATAAAGAGATGAAGTCCACGTGTACGATTTTGCGGGCGGCCGCAATATAGTATTTATTAAATACTTCTCAAAATGCATTAAAAACGTTTTATAATAAATTGTCTTAGTACCTAAAGCCATGAATAACGAATCATTATTATGATCACATGACAATGAAGTTTGAGAACAAAGTCACAAGCCCTCCGTGATGGATCCTCCCAAGTTCAGATCCTACGATAACAGAGTATTGTAATTTATACTGATCGTTAGACTTTTTAAATTCGGCGTGAAGAACCTCCCAAGAGATCGAGAAGGTTCGATTACACAGAGTCAGTGCTTTTAGGGCAATTTAATAATAAATTGCAAGATAATTTCAAAGTAATTATGTATTAGAAACACCATTTAAAAGATAATATACAAGTGTCCAAAAACAAAATCGATCACTTCGCTGCGAAAAAAAGCAAAGTGACTGAAGGTAACTTACAGTGATTTGGAGTCAGTAGTATCTTTGAATAGACTTATTCGATCTTGCATTTCATGAAGAGTAGGATCATTATATCCGAAATATTCAGAGATGATAATAAGCACCAAACTCATCTAACCCTAGATCCAGGAGACTGGAATATGTAGGTATTCTCTGAAACCTTGAAGTTACATAAATAAAAATAAACTTGCACTAATACGGTTCGTTGAATCGATAGGGTCCTCAGTTCAGTAAGCAAGATTAAAGCTGTATCAGATAGTCAATAGAAAAATGACAGTTAAATTATACATCCTCGCCGCTCCGATACAACTGTGCTTCGAAAGATACGATCTAATTAGGTACTCCATCATGTCACATTCCATAAATCACGGAATGTCGATAGTGTAATGATACTGAGCCTTGGTGGTCATTGTTCGGGTATCTCAATCTGGCGGGTTTCACTGTAGCGCCCTACTGCATTTTGTAGAATTCAAACTACCTATGATCTATACTGCAGATGACACATTTTTCCGACTTCCAAATTAAGATATTCGGGGTGAATCATCTGACTACTGGCAGTCTAAGTATTAGTCGATCTCGAGCCGATCTATTAGCAAGTATTTGGTAACCTTTTGTCCTGCAGAAAGTTGTTATGATCTAACTTAGAAGCAAGGAATATAAGCTCAAGTGGCCCTATGTAGCCAAATATTTATATAACTAACCTACGTTGGTTACACAAACCTCAATTAAAGTTAAGCAGTTCTTACAACTGTAGCAGTCACTTTTAACGAGGCTGTTAGGAAATCAGGGTCTACTTAGCACTTATTTATATTACTCAAATTCTTAATCGCAGATAGTTTAGACCAGCTTTTATAGTTTAACGTAGCTTACCATAGGTAGCCTATAGTTTACCAAAACAAAATTTCTTTGCCACGCCACTTTCCATGCCACGACCAATGCAGAAGTACAACATGCTTTGCTTTGCTTTTTAAGGGGTTTTGTCAAAATTACTTTGTAATCGTCGTTTGCTGTACTTTTTTTTGGGGTCAAATGGTCTTGAATATAAATGCCAAGAAAATGATTCAATCGATATTACTTAAGTTATTTAAAGCCATAACCAATTGCGTCGGTAATGTAATGTTAGCCTATAAAGGGACCTAGTCTTTATTAAGTCCAGAGGGTTCATCTGTAGCTTTAACATTATTATCAGCATGTCTACTAACTTGGTCTTATATCTTCTGGGAAATAGGATCAATGTTGGAAAGTTTGCAGTTATATTTAACCGTTTAATTCTGAGAATGAAATACATATTGATGTGAAATAGATTCGGCAAACAGGGTGTTTATGTAGGTATATAGAAAACGTTCAATTCAGAATCACACTTTCAAAACAATTCACTTTTATTGTATGAGATCAATAACCTGTTTCTATATATATTTTTCTAACTATAATCTAGTAGGCTTTATGAAAAGCACTTTGAGTCAAGTCGCAAATTAAAGATTTTGATTTGCTTTTAGCAAATCAATACTCATAATTATTTATGTATTTATTAGTGCGTACACAAAATGACAATTACAATAGACATACAATTAGGAGATTAAAAGTACAGGTGAGCTTACCTCTAAAAGAGATTTCTTCCAGCAGACCACGTTGACAGGAAATGATTTTTTAAGTGTGACTCAACCTTTGTAGGTATCAAGTGGGTCAAAATATTAATATCAATCTGAAATTGTTTAGGTATGTATGTAACTAAATAGGGTCTTCGAAGTGTTTGAAGTGTGTGGTTGTGTGTGCTATCGCAAAAAAACATTTAGCGGACTTTCTCAACATAGACGGACTAGACCCATTTGGCAAAAAGATTGTTCAGGGCTTTAACCCTCCGCTTTATTATTTATTCTTATAGCTGAGATTAAAATCTAGAAAGTGGAAATGGAAACAATGTTATTTAAAAACTACAGGCGACAGGGCACCGTTATATTGGAGTGATGGTGTTATACGATTTGAAGTTAACTGTTACTACTTAATTAGGTATTGCGTGTTAAGGTCAATCGAAACTGCTGAGTCTAGAAAGCTGTAATTTAGAACAAGGGTTTGTTTACTAACGTAACAGGGATATTTTTGATTTTGCGTAGGGGGCAAGAGTAACTGTGACAGTACCTTAATAGCGATGGGTCAGATGTATAAGGGCTAAACTAACAATTTGGTGATTTTGCGTTTTTTATGGAAAACGCATCTTAATAGTACAATTCATACGGTGAGTTAAAAAAAACCGTTAATTTCTGCTCATAAACACACTTTTTACTCGTAATACGAGTAAAACGGCCAAAGTGTCGCATTGGCCTTTTTATGAAGTTTTTTAGAAAATAAATAACGGAAAAAACAAGCGTATACGGGCCAATGTGCAATTTTAAAAAAACTAGAATATATACAAATCAAATAATGTATTGTGAAAACCCAGAATGATTGTCTTAGCAACCATTCCAAGTTTCATAAACTTTGGTGCTACCATCTTAAAGTTATTCAAATTTAAAAATTGGAAGGCTCTCTTGTAAAGTTGCGATTTTGCACTTTGGCCCTTATACATAGGAGCCATCGATATACTATTTTTTAATGATTTATTCACATATGTGAGAAAAATATTAGTTACAAAAGTGAACTCGTACCAAATGAAAAGCGGCTAACAGTGCTAGCCCTCCGCTAATCTGGCCAGTAATACCGCCAAACTAAATCGTTGCAAGTGGCCATTAGCGATATCGACTTCGAGATTGATTGACTTAACTATCTACTAAACTAGGGGATTAACTGAAACTGAGGCAAAAAACTAACTAGTTTTGCTCCAAGAAAGGTTTTTTTTTGCCAGCTGTAAGTAATTCATTTGTCAGATAATAAAGTGTAGGTAAAACCTCCTAAAAAAATATGTGTTTATTAATAATTTAAGTGTTATAAATTGAATCCGGTAGTATCCGTACTCAACGCAATAGACAAAACTTAGATCTTATTAAACATGAACTAAATAATTTAAAAATTATGATACAGGGTGAACTTTATCAATAGATCGAATTCTGAAGCATATATCTTGTTTGGTTTTCTGTGATTTTCACTATCTTAAACTAAACCCCGGTATTTCGAAAATTTGAATCAAAGATTTAATTTTACCTTCAAGTACAATCGAATTTAAACTCACTATTTTCCTAGAACACTTACTTATTTATTTAAACTTTATGGCACAAGTAGGGTACAAAAAGTAGTAGGTACTTATCTGTTTGCGTCGAGTGTGTAAACGAGATCTTTCACAATCGAAGAAAATAATGAGTTCAAAACACATAAAAACCCCTTGTGTATTGTTCTTTTTCTTCTTCTTTTGGTTTAGTGGCAATTTCTGTGTTTACCACAATTCTGCCAGTATCACGTAGTTAGCCATTACACGCTACGGAATTGTTATTTTACCGGGTGAAATTATTTTAAAACTCAGGCGAAATCTAAAACAAAGAGACAACACAAATAAGACATCACAGTTAAAAATACATATAACAGCAGATATATAAAACAAAACAGAACAAATATACAAAAAAAAAAAAACACCAGTTCATAATTTTATTCTATTAATTTTGATAGGACTTCTAATAGAGGGGTATTAACCAATCCGAGGAAGAATTTATGTTGCAAGGACGTGGGATGTTTTTGGGTAAGTGGTCATACAAAGACGCACCTACCCTAGGACAGTTGAAGAAAATGTGGTCAGCTGAACCTTCATCGAGCCCGCATTCGCATAGCGAACTGTCCTTAATCCTGATTTTTGCTAGATGAATCGGGGTACAAGCATGACCTAAACGGAGGCGACTAAGGACAGAAATAACTGTTTTCGGGATGTGATCTTTTTGTGTATTGTTTGTATCTCAACTAAACTATATCACAACTAGGACCGCAAGTGACGGTGACACATCTGTCAGTGGCTGTCACTTGCGGTCTAATCCTGTGTGTGACTAGAATTTTGCTTATGTTGTTTACATACAAACACTACGTCTCGGCTTTGGTAAAACACCTTCGATAATAATAGAAGGTACAGACCATTTAAAAGTTTTAAGAGGTAAGCTCACCTGTAGGTATTTTATTCTCCTAAATGATAAATAAAAATACAGCCTAAAATACAAAAAACACCGTAGGACTAATTTTCCGACACCTTGTATTATTAAGATGACCCTTTATTAAAGGAAACTATCTAACTCCTTCTACTTAGGTAGTGGATGTGCGGACGCCGATAAATTTGAGTTAAGTTAGAGTCCTCTTCATCTAAATAATTTTATTAATTCAGTTACAAGAGTTAAATTGGGTCAAACGACGTTAGTTTGGAAGGTTAATGGTTTTAAACTACATAATAATGTAGAGAATGTGTTAAGCCGTAGTAGGTACCTATGTTTAACTTTACTGAAAACAAAATTGTAGTTCTTAGATTCATTCTAGGTTAAGGTAGAAAGAAAAAAAGAAAAACATTGATTCAGTTTAGAATAGTATCTAGTATTTTTTCAGCAACTGGCTGAACGATTTCCATTCAGCATAGGGCAAACTGAGCAAACCATTGAGAAAATACACAAATGTCCGAAACAACCATATATGGACAGCAGTAAATAGGGTTTATAGCCTTTTGCGTTTACCCTACAGTCCGGTAAAACTGTCAGGGCCTTCTGAGGCCACACAGCAGTAGTCAATTAGAAAAGAAAACTGCACTGTTTTAAGGCACTACTTTTTTATTTTTGTCATCAACCTATTTTATGCCACTGCTGAGAAAATAATATACCTGTTTGTATTTTTTTTAGATTTTACAAAGTCTTACTTGTCTATGCACGAGTTATTAGTTATGTTATAGTACATTGTTATCCTAGGGGTGAAAGTAACTTATTTAGCCCCGAGACGGGGTTTGGCGCCCGGAACGAAGTGAGGGCGCCAATAGTTCGAGGGACTAAATAAGTCTTTAACCCGAGGTAAACACTGTGCTTTTCATTACAAATACGAGGAAAGTAAAAATAAAAACATGAATTAATTCATGAAGTTCGAATTGCCGCTTTCCCGCCTATTTTGTTTGTTTTTTTTTCTGTGGCCGGCCGGCTATTCAGCCATTATTTTTTAATTTCATCATTGGAAAAATGGTAAATATTTTGCTCAAAGTTAAGTTATTTTAAAGAAATTGTTGAAACTTAATTATAATAAAGTTATTTAAAAAATATACATTCTCTAATCAATACTTAACTTTAAGTTATTTCAATTTTACATCGTGGCTGTATAGAATGTTGGAACATGGTTCAATAGTTATGTGAAAAAGAACTAGTTTTTTAAAAAAATGACCTACTTTCAGAGTATGAGTAATGAAAAGTACTTTTCATTACTCATACTCTGAAAGTAGGTCATTACTGACCTGAGAAGCGGGCTGAAAGTAACACTTTTCATCCCTAGGGAGAATCACTTTCAACTGACAGCTGTCAAATATTTTTTTTAAAAACTAGTTCTTTTTCACATTATCTATTGAACCATGTTCCAACTTCTTATACAGCCACGATGTAAAATTTGAAATAACTTAAAGTTAAGTATTGATCAGAGAATATATATGTTTTAAATAAGATTATAATAATTTAGTTTCAACAATTTCTTTAAAATAACTCAGCTTTGAGCAAAATATTTACCATTTTTCCAAATAAAAAATAATGGCTGAATAGCGGGCCGGCCACAGAAAAAAAACAAACAAAATAGGCGGGAAAGCGGCAATTCGATCTTCAATTATTTTCCTCATTTTTTCTTTAGCTAATTCATGTATTTATTTTTACTTTCCTCGTATTTGTAATGAAAAGCACAGTGTTTACCTCGGGTGAAAGACTTATTTAGTCCCTCGAACTATTGGCGCCCTCACTTCGTTCCGGGCGCCAAACCCCGTCTCGGGACTAAATAAGTTACTTTCACCCCTAGGCTAACAATGTACTATTGAATGTCCCTTAATTCAATTGCCCAAAGCATGCATCGGAGCATAATTAATGATGCCCTAATTGCCCATTGGACAACATTCCTTGAACCAGATCTTTAACTTACAAGTTTTATTGTTTCCGGTGCTTGCATACTGTTAACTTTTGTATTTTTGTATGCGTGTGTTATTTGAAGAAAAAATAAACCACAAAATCTTTTTGGAACAGTTCAAATTCCTAATACTTAGCTTATCCTTAATAAAAGATTGAATTGCAACATCGAAAACACCAACAAAAAAGAGAAAAAAACAAAAAGCTAGTTTCACCTCCGAACCGGTGGTAGAATCACATTATTACTTTTTAATTTTTATGTTGTGACTTGTCTTAAGTGCTTTTTTATAAGTTTACATGAATAAAGACTATTTTTACTTTACTTTACTTTACTTTACATTATTATCGAAATCAAAATTATTTGTAAAACTATTTATAACTAAAAATCTTTATTTATTTTATTATTTAAAAATATTTTGAATGACATGATTTTTGCTGGGTCGCAGCTGGGCAGTTGCAGTGCTGGTATAATGGGCTATCCAAGAAGGGAAACACCCTCAAAAAACCCCAGCAACCTGAATAGGGGTGGTAGGCTCGGGCCGTACCACGGATCTATTCCTTTCTAATACCAAAAACTAATACCAATGGTATTTGTTTGCTATCGTAAATAATTTTCTGTTCCGAACGAATACCAAATTTTAAATATTTCAATGTAGTTTTGGTATTCGTCAGGAATAGAAGTTAATTACGATTACAAACAAATACCATTGGTATTACTTTTTGGTATTAGAAAGGAATAGATCGTACCACGTTGGGTTTATAATTAGCTCAGCGGAATTTGAGCTTCTGGCTGTCCCATTCGCCATGACGGCAACAATCAGCGTGACTGACTACCCCGCTTGGGTACCTAGCTGTGAACGTACGTTATGGTGGTATGTTTAGTATTTCAAAGCGACAATATTAGACGAACTTTTCAAATTCTGCTTATTGGTTTTGTAATAATAGATTTAGTGGTGAATCACGGGCCGAATGTTCCCCCTAATGTGTTTCTGAGCATTCATAATGAGATGTATAAGAGTGTAAAAAACACCGGTTATCGCTCGCAGCTACACAGTTAATAGTTTGTTGAGCGTTTTATTACGGGGTAATCACAGACGGCAATCTTTGTAAATTGTAGACAAGTCTTTTATAGCTGAGGGGCTAGACAAGTAGCGTGAGCAACATAGTTATTTATTTTGTCAATTAGAGTAACTTAAAGTAAGTTAGCATGGCAAACAACGACAAAGAAAGCCTCATTTTATCATTGCAACAGTGGATTTAATGTTAGACCCGCACTGTGAATTTTTTGTAAGTAAGTTTATAAGTTATAAGTTCACTCGTATCTACTGACTAACAAAAATTGCTGGTGCCTGCCTATGCTTCTTGCCGATACCTGGTAATCTTTGAAAACGCTAATATCGATACTTATGATGTTTAAATAATTAGAAACGGAAATAAGTAGGTACCTAGTCCATAGGTAATCCTGCCTGATAGACAGGTAGGTAGGTATCTTGATTACGTGATTTCCTTTTCGTAGGTAAGTATTTCCATTACTAATTTTTAACACAATGCTCTGAAACAAAACATTATCTACCTATGGTCGAGCTGTGCAATGTAGTAATTTACCCAGAAAATGATTAATTAGTGTTTCAAGATAAAAACAACGACATCTGCTCATCTACTCTGACGTTTTCTAGAAACGGAGGGATCTGCAGGGCGGCGCCTTTGGTCAATTCCATTAGGTTCGTTGAACTGCAGAGCTGTCAATACGCAGTACCTAAACAATTTATGAAATCCAGTGCGACAAACAAACCCACAAACAAAGAGAAAAGTATATAAACACTAAATAAACCGGGTTTTCTGCAACATATAACTACGGTAAAAACTACTGTTATACCTGTATTTGCCCGACGTTTCGGCGACAATTGCATGTGCCGTGGTCACGAGCGGACTGGCGGCGCGCGGCGCCGTCTGACGGTGCGCGGAGGAAAATCTTCGTCCACCCGCACATTTCCAACATTGTTAGCGGTGGTACAGTCAGCCCGGCAAAACACACTAACACTGTCCGGTTTTACTTTGGACGGTCCAAAACGCGATTTGCACCTTGCAATCACTGGATTCCATGCAGACGACAACTTGAAACCATCCTCCCTATTGAAATTACGATGTTTTTTAATTTCAATAGCTTCTCGTACCATTCTGGTATGGTAATAACGATCAGTGGAGAGGATCTTTGGGTCGTGCAATTCCATCCAGTGATTCACCCCTGAACTCAATAGGTGTTCTGCTATGGCGGATTTGGTCGTCTTTTTTTTTTTTTTTTTTTTGACGCGGAGAATGCATTTACGCACTATCCCGCCCCCTGGGTAGGAGAGCGAGGGAGTGTGGGACTCGCCCACCCCAATGGGGAGGGACTACCCACTAAACTCCGCGGAGGCCATCTTCCGCGCGTTACCGGAGGTCCCCGAGTACCACCGCGAGGGACTCTACCGGCGGACCCCTGGCGCGCTATGCCGGCTTCCCGGCTCTACTCGAGAGGAGTTATATCTCCCCTCTTACACCCACCGGTGTTAACGGCAGTGCGAGGCCCCCCCGCACCGCCGCCATCCACGGAGTCGCCTGTGCAATGGAGGCACACAGTGGATTTGGTCGTCTGTCGATTCTTCACAGCTGCGATGTGCTCTTTTACCCTCTCAGCAATCGGACGCTTCGTTTGTCCGATATAAGAACTTCCGCAGCTGCAGTCAACTTTGTAAACCCCCGGTGTCTGCAAAGGTATTACATCAATTGTCGCCGAAACGTCGGGCAAATACAGGTACCTATAACAGTAGTTTTTACCGTAGTTATATGTTGCAGAAAACCCGGTTTATTTAGTGTTTATATAGTGAAAAATGCAACAAGAAAGTTTAAAAACCTATTTAGCAAACCGATACGGGTCCGAATGTTTAGTTAAATTAAAACACCTTGAATTCCTCCGAAATAAAAAAGTGCGTTTGGAGACATCGTTGACATTTTTAACGAAGTGCCGCGATTTGAACTTAATACCTACGTGTGTGCGTTTGAAACCGCGTATTGGGATAGCATTTTCGGGAAGGATTCTAGACAACGGGAGTGTTCGTCTGTTAAAGCAACTTGTTAGAAATACGTACGTACAGTTACAGTGTGTGCAGAGTGAGTTATATCGGTTGCATCTGGAGTGTGGGGTAGTGTGGTCTCGGGAGGATTTTGATAAGTGTGACCGAGTTACTTATAGGCAGGCGTCTCGTGCCTATGTTTTGTGCGAGGAACGGCATGACCGAAAGTTGGAAAAGCTGTGTGCCCTCCGAGATCGCAGTCAGTTAGCGCGGAATGCGGTACCAGCGAGATCACAGGTACAGTCAGCCGCAAATAATAATGAACAAAATGTCGTTATTAATTTGTCAAGTGCCACATTAGATGATGTTACACAAAACATATTGGCGAAGGGGATGAACTTTGCAGTGACACCGAAAAGGGTACCTTATGAAAACATAATCTGTGGTGTGGAGGAATCAATCATTCGCAACAAGGTGCCGCCGATGGACGCAGACGTTCTGAGGCAGGATGTAGCGGTGATTTTGCGGAAGGCCAGGCCACCCAAGGGTAATATAACTGTGGAGGAGCGTCAGGCGCTTAGAGAACTACGTCGGAATGACGGTATCCTGGTGCTAAAGGCTGACAAGCGAAACGCCACTGTGGTTATGAATACTGAGGATTATGATAGTAAAATAAGGGAAATGCTCGCTGATTCCACTGTCTACAAGCCCGTGTTATACAATCCCACTGCTAGGGTGACTCGACGTATTCGCGCCCTAATCCAGGAGCATAGTGAGATTTTTACGGATGATGTGTATTTCCAGCTGCATAGGGCAAAGACCGTGCAGCCGCCGAAATTATATGGTTTGCCTAAGATACACAAGAACAACGTGCCACTTAGACCGATTGTCAGTCAGATAGACTCACCTACATACAGTCTGGCTAAACACGTTGCGGGAGTGCTGCAGCCATTAGTGGGGAAGACTTCGTCGTATGTAAGAGACTCGCGGCATTTTATTGAGCTCTTGAAGGCCATAACAGTGGAACAGGGTGACATCATGGTGAGTTTTGATGTTGAGTCGCTGTTCACCAATGTGCCGCTCAGGGAATGCCTGGATATCATCAAAGATTTACTTTTTGACAATGAACTGCCGAGTGAGTACATTATACTGCTGGAGAACTGTTTGGACGGTAACTACCTCTTGTACCAGGGTCAATACTACCTCCAGATTGACGGTGTGGCAATGGGAAGTCCCGTGGCACCGGTTATTGCGAACATCTGGATGGAGCATTTTGAGAAGAGGGCATTGGCAAGCGGCCCTGGTATTGTCAAGTTTTGGAAGAGGTATGTCGATGATATATTCTGTATTATAAACGGAGACCAAGCGGAAGTACAGCTGTATTTGCAACATCTGAACTCCATTCACCCAAAGGTTAGGTTCACTTGTGAGATGGAGAAGAGTAGATCCATGGCGTTTCTGGACGTACAGGTAACGGTGAGGCCAGATGGGACCTTGGCACACTCTGTGTACCGTAAACCAACACACACGGATAGATACCTGCATGCCTCATCACATCACCATCCGGGTCACCTACAAGCCGTTGTGGCATCGTTAGTGAATAGGGCACATAGTCTATGCGACTCTGAGCATGTGAGGGCGGAGCTTAAGCATGTCCAGGGGGTTCTTAGAAAAAACGGCTATAAGGTGACAAGGAGGTCTATGAAACAGAGGAAAAAGGTAGAAAAACAACCAATGGTGAGCCGAGTACCTGCTTTTCTACCTTATGTGAAAGGTGTAACGGACAAAATTGGCTCAGTACTAAGGAGATACGCCATTAAGACTGTATGTAGTCCGTTCGCCAAAGTAACGAGAGAGTTGCGCGCGCCGAAGGATGTAATACCTTTGCAGACACCGGGGGTTTACAAAGTTGACTGCAGCTGCGGAAGTTCTTATATCGGACAAATGAAGCGTCCGATTGCTGAGAGGGTAAAAGAGCACATCGCAGCTGTGAAGAATCGACAGACGACCAAATCCGCCATAAGCAGAACACCTATTGAGTTCAGGGGTGAATCACTGGATGGAATTGCACGACCCAAAGATCCTCTCCACTGATCGTTATTACCATACCAGAATGGTACGAGAAGCTATTGAAATTAAAAAACATGGTAATTTCAATAGGGAGGATGGTTTCAAGTTGTCGTCTGCATGGAATCCAGTGATTGCAAGGTGCAAATCGCGTTTTGGACCGTCCCAAAGTAAAACCGGACAGTATTAGTGTGTTTTGCCGGGCTGACTGTACCACCGCTAACAATGTTGGAAATGTGCAGGTGGACGAAGATTTTCCTCCGCGCACCGTCAGACGGCGCCGCGCGCCGCCAGTCCGCTCGTGACCACGGCACATGCAATTGTCGCCGAAACGTCGGGCAAATACAGGTATAACAGTAGTTTTTACCGTAGTTATATGTTGCAGAAAACCCGGTTTATTTAGTGTTTATATAGTGAAAAATGCAACAAGAAAGTTTAAAAACCTAAAGAGAAAAGTATTGTCACTGCCTGTTCCGCCTGCGTGGAGTTCGATCTGTCACAAAAAAAAACATCGCGCACATCGGAAAATAATCAGTCGTGGTAGTTTAAATTTAATTGCTTTGCGACTGTGATCATTTGGGAGAATCATAATTGCAAATTATTTACATACAAAATGAGGGGAAAAAACCTACTAATTCAAAGTGAAGCATATTGATGATTGAAGTAAGCGTGAAGCACCGAGATGAGAGATGATAGATATTAACCGGAATGCAACCCCTGGGACCGCCACGAAATGCAGCACCACCACCCCAACTCCCGTTGGTACTTGGTACTCAGCATAACATAACATAACATACCCTCACGACCATATCCCTAATGGGTTACTCAGAGGCACACTGATTGTTGCCGTCATGGTAAACGGACCACTCAGAGGCCCACATTTCGCCGAAGGAACTTGAACCTAACGTGGTAAGGGGCGAGCCTACCGCAGTTGTAAGGGTTGTTTTTGGGTTTCATATCGGTGTTTTCCATCACCGGAGAGTTAGCCGCAAATTGTACAATTACACAAAGTAGGCGTGTTCCGGCCAGATTCGATCTCGGGACCATCGGGTTACCAGCCAGAGTATTTAACTACTGGACCACGACGCTCTCACTCAGCAGTTAGGTGAGAAGTCCACCAGGTGCACCTGCTCAGGCGTGCCTGAGCGGAACTGCCGGATAGCCAAGAGTCATAAGCGTTTCCGCCGCAAGGTAGGTTATTCATTGGCTCATAGGTAGGATTCTTCTTTGAATGCCCATACTCGTAAGTATTTAGGAACGTCACTTTGATAGGTAAAATGCTCAATGCAAAGTAGGAAGGTAGGTACTTATAGCGAGCCTTAGGGCCGGCGCCCACTATCGGCATCGGCATGCTTCAGGATTTTAAGGTGGCAAATAGCAATATACTTTAACATTATGGCAATAAAGTAGAAATTTGCGTGATGTGTTCTCGTAAAAACAAAATGCATTTGTTCTGTTTCTGTTTCGGCATTTTCTACTTTATTGCCATTATGTTAGAGTATATTACTATTTGCCACCTTAAAAGCCTGAAGCGTGCCGATGCCGATAGTGGGCGCCGGCCCTTAGTCGGTTTGCGATGAGCGCTCGAGATTTTCCGGACTCCAGACAACAAAATAATCTTGGTTTATCGTGTGCGTTGTTGAGACCGTGGCAAGTACACGATTCAGGCCCAGACTCCACCAAAGCGGAGATGTGCGGAGATGTGCGGGGCGGAGATGTGTTTCAGCTTGGGTGACTCCACCGAAGCTGTGCGAGGCGGAGATGTGTGCTGTGTGCTGGCTGGCTCTGCGATTAGGGTTGTCGCCTTTTATGTTCTTATTGAATAACAAGGAAGAAAAGTACGGAGTATTAAAATAAAGAACTCTTTTATTTTATTTAGACAGATAAAACGTAAAAACTTTATTTTCACCTTTCTGTAATTCCGGAGCGTCGTCATATTAACATCTCATTCTATTAAACAAATAGTTATTTCTTAATTAACAAAACAAAGAAGAGTGTTTTGCTGAAGAAGCTTTGTTTTGCTGTTCATGACAGAAAAAACTCTTTTCTTTTATGCGAAAAAGTTTTTTCTGTCATGAACAACCCGGCGGGGATACACAATAACAATGAAATTAATATTATACGTTTAGAGAACTACTTCAGAGG
Organism: Udea ferrugalis; assembly: GCA_950022985.1. Classification (NCBI taxonomy): domain Eukaryota; kingdom Metazoa; phylum Arthropoda; class Insecta; order Lepidoptera; family Crambidae; genus Udea; species Udea ferrugalis. The sequence continues at coordinate 9,751,902 of OX465533.1, forward strand.
TGTCATTTATTCTTGTGCAGTTGATAGTTCTGTAAACCCTAAGAAGAACATTTGATTATAAGGTTTGTTTGATTTCTTCATAAGCATCACCCACATCGAGCATAAGTTTTTTCGAATTCAAACTTTCAATTTTGTTATCAATATTGTCAAAGACTAGATTGCGTTTAAAATTAATCGAAAATGGGTCAACACGAACGCATAAAGAGAAGTGGGGACTCGATTCATAAGATATACAATCAAACATGTCACAACTCAAAAATAAAATCTAGCTATACATGCAAAATTAAGTATTTTTGCGTACTTTATCTATCTTTCAAAGTGTAGAGTACAATTTCTTGAAATTCCGTTCAACTGTTTATTATAAAGTACGGGCGCCAGCCCTAGCTGCGTGTTTGCGCGGCAGTGTTGCCAACTTAGGGGAATTTCAACTCGATATGTTTATATTACGAAACGAAAAATTGGAACTACAGAAATTCTACACAAACTAAACAAGCAGGTGAAACTGATTCCTCTGAAGACGACCTTCTTCAGTTATGTTCTTTATAATAAATAATATTGTTTCATTTTTTATGTTTTATATTATTGCTTAATAATGATATCATTTTATTACTTCAAAGTTTCATGGTCACTCAAATTAACACCGTTAAATCGGGATTTCTACCATGTACATGGTAGTCTGGTGGATTTTAATAATTAAGTTTACGGATATCGGTAGTGGTATAAAGGAGATCGGATGTATCTGACTCTGTGGCTATCTATAGATAGACGTTGCCATTTTGAACACGTTTTTCTCTGACACATTTGTGATGCCTGAAAAAATATATAAGATAATATGTATGTAATATGTATATTTACTCCCTAAAGTTGGGGTAAAAGCCCTAAGTTGGCCACCCCGGCTGGCACCGCGGGGTGGGGACGGGAGGGGAGTAGGTGTATATTGGGAAGTATACTTCATTTTTTTCTTCACCACTCGCTCTCTTCGTTCGCTCATTCGAAAAAAATGAAGTACCTTCCCAATATACACCATTAATTAGTAAAAACGTATCGATTTTGTTCTGAAATTGAAGTACCTTCCCAATATACACCATTAATTAGTAAAAACGTATCGATTTTGTTCTGAAATTTCAATCCTGTAGTGTCTAATCTGATGAAAAGAGCATAAAGCATTCATGAAACCGTTTTAAATGGTTTATAACTTGTGACAACATTAAAAGTAGTCATTTTTATGAAACCCGTGGAACTTGCCAGACAAATTTATTCAACAAAAATGAAGTTCCTGAAGCAAAAAGATTCATTGCAATTGGAATGCATCTGTCCTTCTACGTCATCAACAGAAACTAAGCGACATGGTCCTTTACTACCAAACACAATACGCAGCATCGTTTGTGGTCCTTCCAACTGCGGAAAGACAAACTTGGTCCTGAGTTTATTACTACACCAGGACGGTCCACGTTTTTGTAACCTTTATGTCTACTCGAAATCATTATATCAACCAAAATACATCTTCCTGGAGAACGTGTTGAATGAGGTGGCAGACATATCTTATTACAAATACAATGATAATAATGCGGTCTTGAGTCCGCACGAAGCATTACCAAACTCAATTATCATATTCGACGACGTTGCTTGTGAAAATCAGAATAATATACGAGATTACTTTGCAATGGGTCGCCATAGAAATATTGACTGTTTTTATATCAATCAAACTTACACCAAAATACCCAAACAATTAGTGAGAGACAATTCTAATCTTATCATATTATTTAAGCAAGATGATGTAAACCTTAAACACGTTTATGATGAACATGTAGGCTCTGATATGTCATGGTGTAAGTTTCGTGAAATGTGCTCCACTGTTTGGAGAAAACCTTTCAACTATTTAGTTATAAATAAGGACTGTGAACGAAACAAAGGATGTTACCGGCTGAACTTCGATACATTCATAGAAGTAGACTAATCTTTTTAAATAGTTGCTAGGTTACTGATGTTTCAGTTTGATTAAGATTGTCAGTCAGTGTGGAGTCTTTAACGATGGAACGAAATCTCAAAGAACAAATTGTAAAGTCTGCTGCAGCTGTGAAAAGAAAGGTGGATATTATGAAAGATTACAAAAGAACAAATGACATAGCCCTCGAAACATTATTCAAACCCATTATCAACCCCCTAAACCAAATGTCAAGTAAAAAAGATGACAATAAACAATATAAACATGAAGAATCAACGCCAGTGAACCATTTAATGAAAAGAACCAAATATTGCGAGAGCGAGTCATCAAGTACCTCTTCCGAAAATGTTGAAGAACCTGTCTCTGATGGGGAAATCACAGATCATGAGATTTTTATGCCTTCTAACAAGACTCTTACTACATCCCCATCAGAGGATCATGATGTTAATGAGAACTCATTTAAATCTCTCCAGTCATCACCAAGTATTGCTAACGATTCTCTATCTTGGTCCGTGTCATCTGAAGTAATGAAAGATATACCTTATGGTGTTAAACATGAGCGAGGAAAATTATGGCTTGGCAAAACTCGTGTTTATGACGACGACAGAATATTGAAAATTGGAAACCGTAGCCTGAAAAAAACCATAGGGCTTCAAGAATTACTGTACAAAAAGGTACCAAATTTAGAAAACGTTACAGACGAGGACTTGCAAAATTACAGATTATTACTTATTGATACTAATGCACACAAACGTCATTGCAATCCTTCTAAACCCATAAACAGTAATAAAGGTTTTAAATACATGAATATTATTAAACCGTTATTCAAGTTCTCAAGAAATCATACCAGTAGTGTTGAAAGTCTTCCGCAAGGAGAAGGGGTAAATATATTAAAAGAAGTTAAGAATGATACTGATTTGATTTACTGGAACGATCCTAATGAGTTAGTGGAAAGATTACAACTTTTACTGGCTTCATGGACAGCTGGTAACACAGGAGTAAGAAATGAAATTTATGCAATAATCGAAGAATTGCATGAAGCTGGCATTATCAAATACAAGAAATATATAAAGCTTCCATCTGGTGGACCGGGCAGTACCATTGCACTAGAGAAGCCGACAAGACGATAATGAATGTAGACAAATTCGGTCATCACGTTCATAAGCGTTTACGACAATCTTTAAATGCTGATATTATTACAGATGCATTAATAAGGTCCGAAGCAGGAGATTTTGATTTAAAATTATCGAAATTGAAAGGACTGTCACTTCCCGAGAAGGACGATGAAGCTGTAAGTAAAGAATACGTTGATAAATGTATTCACGAACTAAAACAAGAAATAAAAACAGTTCAAAGTAATGTTAAAAAATACCTAAATAATCTAGAAAAACTGACTGTTGAAAATTTGAATACATTGTATTACACTAAAAAAGAAGTTGATCTCATGATTTCACCAAAACCTACTCAAAATGAGTAAAGAAGATTTAGTTCATGAGTTGCACAAAGCAGCGAGAAGGAATTTTTGTCGTCGGCATACGATTATCAAAGGAATGGATGATTTATGGCAAGCTGACCTCATGGATTTTCAAAAATATTCGTCGTATAATAACGGACACAAGTATGTTCTTGTAGTTATTGATACTTTATCGAAATACGTTTGGGTTAAACCGTTGAAGTCAAAATCAAAAAAGTGTGTAACGGACGCAATGTGCAGTATACTATCAGAGACAAGAAGAAAGCCTAAAAATTTACAAACTGACCTGGGTACAGAGTTTTATAATGATTATTTTAAGCAGTTGATGAAAAGGCATAAAATAAATCATTATTCTACGTACTCTGTAAAGAAAGCCTCCATAGTAGAACGTGTGATAAGAACTCTTAAATCTCACCTTTACAAAATTTTCAGTCTATATGGAAACTATCAATGGTTTCAAAATAATTTAGACATCACTGTGGAGAATTATAACAGTACTTTACATCGCATAACTAAATTTAAACCAATCGATGTAAATCAATCGAATGAGATTCTAGTAAAGTCTAATATAATCAAATCCCAACAGTCAAAGATACGACGAGGAAAAACTTTTCAAGTTGGTGATTGTGTACGTATAAGTAAACACAAAGGAGATTTTTACAAGGGTTACACTCCTAATTGGTCAACCGAAATATTTCTCATAGTAAAAGATAATCAAACTAGTCCCCCAACGTATCAAATACAAGACAAACACAAACAAAATATTCTAGGTTCTTTTTATGGATACGAATTACAGAAAACCAAGGTGCCGGAAATTTACCTTATTGAGAAAATTATTAAGAAAAAAGGAAACAAAATTTATGTAAAATGGCTAGGCTTGAGTGATGAAGACAACAGTTGGGTTAAAAAAAGTGATTTAGTTTCATAGTATATAAATAAAATAATTTGTGCTATCATCTCACTTTTTGCCTATCGATGAAGAAAGGCAGTGGTATAATTAATAACTTGATAGATCGTTTACCGTTTGAACTACATTTACCTGGGTATCAATTTTGTGGGCCCGGAACGAAACTTCAGAAACGATTAATTAGAGGTGATCGAGGGGTGAACAAATTGGATGAAGCTTGCATGCACCACGACATTGCCTATATTAACAAAGATTCGCGTGCTCGACAGATAGCTGACTTAAAACTGTTGAATATGGCAAAGAGAAGGTTGAACTCGAAAGATGCCGGAAAAGGAGAAAAACTTGCATCATGGGTTGTGAAAAAAGCGATGAACGCAAAAATTAGGGCTGGTAGTGGTATGAAGTCATTCAAAAAGGGTGTTAGGAAAATTAAATCACGGTTAAAAAAAATCAAATCCAAAGACAGTCACACTGCCATTAAATATGCCTATGCAGCTGCAAAAAAATTATTTAGTAATAAAAAAGGAATACGTTTGCCGCGTTGCATTCCTCTTCCAAAGTGCGGAGGGCTTTTACCACTTATTCCTATATTCGCAGGGTTATCAGCTTTAGGTTCACTAGCTGGAGGGGCAGCTGGTATAGCTAAAGCTGTTAACGATTCCAAAGCTGCACAAAAAAGTCTTCAGGAATCTGAAAGACACAACCGAATGATGGAAGCTGTTTCTATCGGGAAAGGGTTATATATTAAACCTCATAAAACTGGCACTGGTTTATATCTAAACCCATCAAAAAACTAATTAAGCGGCTACCCAAACGTGCTCTCACCAACATAGATATATTAGAACATGCCTATGATATTCCCTATTTTCGTGGAGTCTTCATGAGAGATACATTACCTTTGAAACCCAAAAATATAGAATGTGGAATATTGAATTTAGACAGCAATAAAAACCCCGGCACGCATTGGGTGGCCTTCGTGAAGCACAATAATTACGTAGAGTATTATGATAGTTTTGGCAATTTGAAGCCTCCTCTAGAATTTGTTAAATACATGAGTAACTTATCTATAAACTATAACTTTGACCGACAGCAAACCTTTGGCACTACAAACTGCGGTCATTTATGTTTAAAATTTCTGAGGAATTATTGGAAAAACATTTAAATACTGTGTGAAATAAATAAAAGTATCAGTTCAAACATGTCTTTTACTGTATCTATAACTGGAAGCGGAGCCTCCTTGAGCACAAACTATTCCCCTACGTTGGAACTTCGAGGAGATTACGAATGCGGACTTTTGTCATTTTCAACCTTCAATTCTATTCCCAATATAGATGAAAGGAACAATAAGTTTTATTATGGGGAAAATGAAGTCATCAAAATTCCTGAAGGGTCTTATGAGCTTCAAGATATTTGCGATTATTTGAAAAGTAATATTAAACATACCGTGTTAACATTAACATGCAATAACAATACATTAAAAACGAATATTTTCTGCTCCAAGAATATTTATTTTGATAAAGCTGAATCATTGGGACAAATTTTAGGTTTCGGTCAACAAACAATAAACGCAAATATAAGAACTGATTCACAATATCCTGTCAACATTCTATCAACAACCATCGTAAGGATCGAATGCGATGTTGTCAGTGGTTCTTTTGTAAACGGAAAAGGAAGTCATATTATTTACGAATTCGTGCCTAATGTACCACCCGGTTATCGTATAATTGAAATACCTAAAAATTTAATTTACTTTCCGGTAAACCAAAGTTCTATTAGCGCTATTAATATAAGGTTGTTGGACGCTGAAAATAAAGAGATAAACTTACGAGGTGAAGAAGTACAACTTTATTTACATTTCAGAAAAAAATGTTAAATTTCCATAAAAACCCGTCTACATCGTGTGTTCAATTCAGTTCTAAAAAAACATCCCGCAAAGACACACCGATTCAGCTAAAGAATAAGCTTACTAAAAGTAATAAGGAGTTTCTTAAATTAGTAGGCTTGATAAAATGAATATTTTAAATATATCACAACAAGCTTCATACGATACCAGTATTGAAAGTTTTGAGTATCATTCATACAAACCATATGTGTCAAGTTTCAACAAAAATGATGAAATACGAATTCCTATCAACCAACAAGATTTGTATGTACTGCCATCACTAAGTAGTTTATACATAGAGGGAAAAGTGAATGTGTTTAACAGTACCACTAAAGCAAAAATAACAAATGTTCATTTCGTTAATAATCCGATACTATTTCTGTTTCAAGATATAAGATATGAATTGAACGGAGTAGAAATAGATAAAATTAAAAATGCTGGTGTTACTTCAACTATCAAATCTTACCTATCTTTAAATGGTGATGAATCCAAGTGTGGTCGAGTTTGGGGGTGGTCAACTACAGGATCGAATAACACTGATAGTGGAGCATTTTCAGCATCCATACCGTTGAACAAAATTTTAGGATTCGCTGAAGATTATGAAAAAATTATTATAAACTGTAAACATGAGTTGGTGTTGCTTAGGAGCAATACGAATCTCAATTCTATCAAATTAAATGCAGGAGAAGTTGTCGACGATATTGTAATTAATAAAATTGTTTGGCGAGTTCCACACATCAAAGTGTCTGATCGGGAAAGAATTAATTTGCTAAAACATTTAGAGAAAGATCGAGCTATTCAACTCGCGTATCGTAATTGGGATCTATACGAATATCCACTACTACCTAAGACACGTAAGCATACTTGGTCGATAAAAACTTCATCACAAATCGAAAAACCACGGTTCGTTGTTATTGCAATGCAAACCAACCGTAAACATAACGCTGCCCTTTCAATGGCTGAATTTGACCACTGTCACGTGCGTGATGTTAAAGTATTTTTGAATTCATCGTATTATCCTTATGAAGGTTTAAACATCAACTTTTCAGAAGATAAATTTAGTTTATTATATGAGCAGTACGCTAGATTCCAACAGTCTTACTACGGACGCCGACCAGAGCCGTTGATGAGCATGAAAGAATTCAGAGACATTGCTCCTATGTTTGTAATCGACTGTTCACGCCAACACGAGACGTTAAAAGGATCGATAGACGTAAGAGTTGAAATTGAAACAGATCAAGAAATACCAGATCAGACAGCTGCATACTGTCTAATTTTGAACGATTGTGTATTTGAGTATAAACCTTTGAGCAATATTGTGAAGAAATTATCATGAATAACGATACAGTGATTGTGGATTTGCAAGGATTCAAAAACCGTAAAAATGAATTTTTAGTAAAAGAATTCGTTATAGCAACTCTGGAGTTTACTCAAACATTCTTAATCAAACCTCCATATCCATTTACTAAATTAACTGAGGAAGAGAAACGACATGTTAAATGGATAGAAAGAAACAGAGGTTACCAATGGAGTGAAGGGTACATCGATTTTCAAGAATTTCATAGAACTATCAAGCCTCTTCTGAAAGACATGAAAATTATTGTAAAAGGTGAAGAAAAGATTAAATGGGTGGCAGAGTTGTGTGGTCATGATAATATTGTAGATATAAGTTATACAGGTATACCTAATCTTAATAGTTTAAATGACCTGTACAAAACTAATATGTTTAATTGCTTGGTTCACAAAAATAAATGTGCTTTAAGAAGTGCTTTGTGTATTAAAAAATGGTGTTTTTTGAATGGATACTCATTATTTGACTTGACTGTTTTTACTAAATAATTTATTGATTAAGTAATTGTGAATATACATAACATTAAATATGATCAATGCATAGTTTTATTTAATTCTACCTACCTAACGAATTTAAATAATAAGTAAAAAATAACAAACACAGTTTTTCACATGACGTATTTATTTTAATAATATTTCTGATATTTATACAAGTGTACAGGTTAAAACTAGTCTTATATCTAAAATAAAGTTTAAAGCTAATAATTATTATTATCACTAATTTTCCTACTTATTTTTTTAATCACTGTTTCTGTTTCGTCCATTATGTCATCCAACGGTTCTTTCACAATATATTGTGCACTTAACACTACATTATCTTCATCACATTCAATGTCCGATTTGTTGAGAGATTCACCGCTTATATCTATCACTTTTATTTTAATAAGGCGTATTCCTCGCTGATGCTCATTATTAATCACGTAGGAGGTTCTGCGCAGTCGGTTCTTCTTGCATTTATGATTCTTCCGCTTCGCTTGCCTCTCTTTGGGTGCAGGGCTAGACCGATAAAGTTCAGGACAAGCTTGCCGAAACGCACTAGCAGTTGAGAAGGGATCTTGTGCGAACTGACTGAACATGATGTCGGATTCAGACATTTTCTGTAACAAAAAACAGTAATACATATTATCAATCATTTGTACAAATGTAACTTTCAAACAATTTTCTAAAAAATAGTATACTTACAGATAAGTAAATAGCACACCACTTCACTCGAGCTCAGAAACTAAAAGAATGACATGACCAACACCTCACTAAAATAGTTTTGCATAGTTTTAAAATTTTACAAGCTAAACACTTTTAAATGGAACATGCAGGGCTGTCAATCCACATTTTACAATGTATGATTTTATCTGTAATGTATTAAATCCTACTCCTTTTTAAAGTTGATTATAAAATCTTATCGTCTTGCAGTTAGTTTGGGTTCGAATTATAATTTATAGTAACAATCATCCTGTTGTTAGGTGACCTACTATATTATAATTGACTCTCTTATATCACAGCTCGATACGCACTGTGATAGTTTGATGATGTTCATAAAACAAGTTTTGGCAAGTATGAGCTGTAATTAACGTATTGAAACTAAAACAACATTATCAAAAATATTTTTTTAACTTTCATAATATGTAACTGACAACCCTCGTAGTCTTAGGTAATCATAACAGGTTGAAACTTGCAGAAATCATCACGTGTGCACTACTTATGTTGTATAGGTTTTTGAGCAGTAGCTATGAACTAATTAAGTAGGCAATTCAAACCTGGGTTTGAGTTCAGCAATGAAACAAAAAAATTGGTGAAATATTTATTAAACAACTAAACACAATTATTCTTAACATACAATCTTACGTGGTCTAAATCTAACATAACAACAAACTTAAAACTAGATACTTGACTTAACTAGTCCAATCTATTGTAGCTAAATTAAAAGGTACTAGATTTATGTCCCCATGCTAATGTGTCTATATTGTTTCTTAATAAGATACGTTTATCATCATTAGATGATAAGGCTACTTTATCAACACACTGAGTGAATATTTGGTGTTTGATAGATTTGAAAACAATGTTTCTTTTGCGAATTATTTCCTTTTCCAACAAAGCTTTATGATAGTCTTTGAAAAACAGTTTGTTGACTACAGGTTTTTTAATACCTTTAGCTTTCTTAATTTCTTTGGTTTCAGTTTTGATACAGTATAATTTTGATCTTAAACCAACAAATTCTGTAATAAGATGTCCGCCAAGTTCATCTTTGAACAATCCAGGTATTTTTTTATTTTCGCGTTTAATACCGTACGTATTATTTTCTTCATAGTTACTTGTATCAAAATATCCTTGAAAATTGTGTCTCAGATCTTTATATATATCACTAGTTTTCACCGAGTACAAAAAACTATCTGTATCTGTGTAACAAAGGTTTAAATTACGACCATAAAATGGTTTCATTACAGAATAATGGAAATTATACATGTGGCTTTTGGAAATTTCTAAAACCGTAAATCCAATATAAATAGGTTTGTCAAGTACAACTGATTCTGGCTTCAACTGAACTGCCACAAAATTTTCTGAAAAAATGGTAGAACTATGGTAATTAGGCCTCGCTATTAGTTGTTCTGCAGTGACCATTTTTTTCGTTCTATTTTTTGTATCAACCCACTGATTGACTAGTTTTACATCAAGCCTTTTTTCGGTGTCCTCTAAAGTTTTGCCGAAAATGCTATTATTTAATAACTTAAAAAAATCCTGTTCGAAACTTGACTTTGCCTTTTTTCGTAACTCTGTATTCAAATCAATGTATTGTTTTAAATAAGGGCTTTGTCTGAATTTAATTACTCTATGAATCTTTGTGAGCTTCAAACCATGTGATAAACACGTTTTCAAATGCGCATAATGGATAACGTAGTTAAATTTGTCATATAAGTTCGGTATTAATTTTGGAGTTTTAGATCCTGGTGGTGAAAATTTTTGTGGGCAAAATGGTAATTCATTATGCAGGTCATGTAAATTCTCGGGATATTCTAAATCAACTTCTAAAATAAACCCTTCTTCGGAATCATCGGGTGTTTCAAGGATTTCAATTTGATCAATATCTGAAACATTCAATAATCTAAAATCCGAATGAGGTAAATAAGAACACATCGCATAGCCGTACAAATTATTACAGTCTATGTAAAATAAAAAGTTATCGGGGTATGACGTTTCATAATTTGTTAAGTATTTATTGTTTGCTTTCGCATACCTCGTAGAACATAAACATACTCCCCCGCGAATACCTTTCTGTATTAATCGAATTATTTCTAAGTCATCAATTAGCTGAAGTTTTACATTCGTTTTAAGGAGCATTGCGTCAAAACTCAAACTAGGAGCTGTCAGATAAAATGAAGGATCTAACTTGTAATTTGTTTTACAAGTGCAACGAAACTTTTCAAATACATCTGCTAGTAACAAAACGTCAGATTTCAAATATAAATCTGTGTATTCACCCAAAGTTTTTAAATTGAACTCATTCCAGACCTGTTTAGCATGGCTATAGTCAGATTCTGAAACAGTAGTGTCACTAAGGCTCGAATAGAAGCATTGCTGTGGAGGCAATTTTTTCTCTTTGTACGAGTCCCAGGTAGACATGTATTCATACGGATACACGCCTTTCCGTCTTAACAATTCGAACCTCTCAGATTCTGGGAAAAAATTAAGCAAATGAATAAAATCTTTCTTATCTAGATTCGATACAAGTTTTTCTAGGCTTGTTCCCAAAAATTTAAAAGAGTCAACGAAACGAACCGCCATATGTTTATTGTCATGTGTTGTAAAAAACTTAGTGAATGATATGTAATTTTCTTTGTTTTTAGCTATAACTTTTATTGGTCCTGATGTTTGTCCCAGTTGACTTATAAATAAATGACTGTCGTAGCCAGACAAGTTATGAAAAAAGACAGGAACAAATTGTGGTAAACGATAGTTAAGATTACAGTAAGAATGAGCTGCACCGCGATAGTTGCCTGTCAAGTGGCAGTGGTCCCGAACTTTATCATCGAATAATAATTGACTGCATAAATAACATACTTTTGATTCCTTGAATGCGCAAACTTCTTGTGTGGTTAGTTTTTTCATAGGAATTGTATTTTTATAAATTTGTAAAATTTGAGATACATCCTTTTTTAGGTTATTTATGAAAACTTCAACACAATCTTCACCGCGATAAGTTACGTATCGATTTAAAGAACTATTATAAGAACAAACAACATAATACGCAAACGCAGCCGGTACATGTTTTTGAAACAGTTTCGTTGAACTGGAACTGGGTTCGTTAGGACTGGGCTGCAATAAAGATTCAAAGTCAGCATAAATTACAAAAGGCATGTCTTGCATTTTCTCATAGTTCTTAAATTGAATAAATGTACCCGACTTTGGCAAAATAGTCGCAACCCCACCGCACACATGAGCGTTTAATTTACGTTCGTTTTGAAAAAATATCATGCAGTCGTCACAAAAAAATATTTGACCATGATGTTTTGTTACTTGCGACCTTATTAAGCGGCTTAGGTTTTTAATCAAACAATAATGTGAAAGATTACCTCTTTCTATGTACAATAAGTTTATGTGATTGCTTTTTTTACTCAACGTGCGGTACAATGGTCCAACAACATTTGTTTTGTTTTTGAGTCCATATACATTAACGCTTATATTAGGATTATTTTTCTCAAATCTTTTTATGTCGGGAAACTTAACCGGAAACGACATTTTATTTACATTGAGCACGCTCTTAAAATGAGGATAAGAAGATGTTCGATGCCCGTTGCTGTCTGCAGGAAATAAAGCTGCCATTATGCTCCATAAAAAACAGAACTCATCTTTATTTTGAATGTTAACACATGCGCGTTTGAGTTTCAATGCTTTTGGCAAATCAATGAATCTAGATGCTCTCAGAGGATTGTACTTATTAATGTTAATTTCTAAGTAACAATTACGTAAAAATAACCAACCGCTATCTCGTTCTTCAAACTCGTCTACTTTAGAAGTAATCACGTTGATAACTTGAGAGAAAACTTCTTCAAAATCAAAACTATTATTTATTACAATGTTTTCCGTAGCAAATGACTTTATTTCGGACTTGTTAGAATCATTCGATCTTAAAAGAAATTCAGCGAATAATTCAAAGTTAACTTTGATGCTATCATAAGTTAACTGGCGCGCTCGTAGCAGCTGAGCGGCGCGCGCGCGCAAGCTGCGCATGAACGAGGCCGGCGCCTGCACGGCGCTCCCCGCATCACCACACAACCTGTACGCTGCGATGCGACTGCGGAAAGCACTACCTATTTTCTCAATACCATCGCTTTCTTCAATAGCAGAGTTATTTTTATGTATTGTACTCTTAAGATGAGCGGAAAACGCTTTGCTTTTAACAGAAATATTACAAACGGAACAATATATCGATCTGTTTGACATTGTTACTTGATGTAAAAGAAAAGATTGATTTAAATTTAACTAAAATAGATTGGACTCTTATTTCTTAATGTTTAGGATGATAACTTATTTTTTGTTATCGACAAAAAACCGTCCTTCGTCGGTAAAATCCGCGCGTGCTCGCTTGACAAACTTGCGCAGCAAGTCCAGCTGTTCAGCGTCAGAATCGGTTCTATATTTAAGCGATAATACCGCCTTCTGCCAGCGATCTCTCGCCGGTATCGACTTGATGTCCGCTGAGTTATAGAGTCGGAGCTCCACGAACAGATCGCCGGATAGGTCAGCGGTATGACGTAGGTTACCATCCGCCACGCGGCGCGTGAGCACGGATTGCAGGGAAGGCGCGGCGCGCGTGCGGTTGACGACGATCTCCGGCTCGTCGTCTAAGTCCAGACACCATCCATCAGACCGAGCTCGCTTCGGTACGCTGCCTTCAGCTGGCTTGCGCTTCGTAGGTCTTTTAGCCGCTTTACTGGAACTGAAATGATTAAGTTAGATGAGAAACTATTACTTACTATGCTTCGTGGATTATTTAATTAATAAGTTTGCTAGGTACCAAACAATCATAACCCTCCTTTGCTTTGACGTAATCAGGAGAAAAAAAAGGTATGTATCACGTACATAACTATAAAGGTATAAGGTACATAGAGTTCATAATTTATAAAGTCAATATTTTCTAATGTTTGGTTTAAAAAAGATTTGTTTTGAAAAGATCTGGTCATTACGTTCCTCGCTATGATTTTACATAAAACTTACCGCTTATTTACTTCGTCGTCCGTGTAAAAAAGTTCTTTTATAAATTTCGCCTTCCTCTTGGCCCCAGCCGTCTTGTTGCTCCTGAAAATGAAAACAAAAGTATTGGTTCAAATGTTAAGTATTCACGTTCATAAACATAAGCGTTATAAGTGGTTATAAGAATCTTCACTGTTTGTCACAATACTGAGATGCAGGTCGTTATCTCACCGTTTTTTAGCACACTCGTCTTCAGAGTCGCTAAGTGGTGGGATGGTCTTCCGTGCTCGGCGTTTGGAGGGCTCGGCGTCAGAATCGCAAAGTGCTGGAGTGGCCTTCCGTGCTCGGCGTTTGGAGGGCTCGGCGTCAGACTCTGAGTGCTTGTGCACTGCCCGGCGTTTAACTTCAACCTCGGAGTTGCATTCGATGTCAGACCTATCATATGAAGAATAAAAACAAACATGTAAAATAAAATCTTTATCGTTTTAACATAGTAAATTGAAGATAAAACTTACGAACATGATTGATTTCTGCTGAATTTTCTTGCTGTAGCACTAATAACGTTGAATAACTTCTTGATGGTCCTTGATGATCACTCACTGTCACTGATGTTATGGTTTTCATTGATCTATAGCTCCTAATTTATTCAAAAATATTGCAAACTCAGACAAAGAGGAGCATAACATTTTTACTGTAAAACTCCAATTTTACTAGGAAGTGATCGCAAAAACGACCTATAAAGTCTTTCCAATAAAAGGTTAGCTAACACTGTCTAAAATTGTAAGCTGTCAGCAAAAATTTCGGTTTGTCAATACATTTCGTGAAAAATAAAATATTAATTCACTAACTAGGTCGGCTGAAAGGTACGTACTTATGTACAGTTGACTTGAGTTTATTTAGAAGAAAAAATGTTGCGCTGTTATTAATGAACGATAGAAAATTCCCATTTTTCGCTGTTAATAACGTAAAATTATTTGTGTATACATGCGTCAGGGAACATGCCATTTGTAAGCGTTAAGGTCCAGAAGTAAGAAACTGAATATCCGTGTATGGTAAGTCCAACAAACTAACTCCCAGACGCAGGAAAATTAAAAAAAAAAAGTTTTTTCTGAATTGACTGACTTTGAACCAAACTTGTGGCAACTGGCACTGCAAAACGGAGGAAGGCGAAAACCTTGTAATAGTTCATTAAGCCATTCCTAAATGATATTACATGTCATGTGTAGAGTTGCACTACCTACACAACAGCGTCTAGTGATAAACTAAACTTCTTAAAGCTTGTGTTATGGGACACTAGACAAAGGATAAACATATTTCAAATACATCATTTGTTTACATAGGAAACAGCTAGAACAATACAAACAGACATGTTCATGCAAACGAATGTTTGTACTGTGCGGAATCGAACCCGCGACTTCTATTGTAGTAAACAACTTCTGAACCATTACACAATTAAGTAATTAGAAATACGTTCAAATTATGAAAGTAAAAATCATTTTTATTGTGGTTGACTATACTTGAATCTTGAATCATATTACCGAGCTTACAGATAAGGTAGTGCAGCGTTGGCAAAATGTAGTGACTTGTTTGTTCAAAGTAATACCTGCTTGTGTTGCATTTGCATTAGGGTTCCTTCCTATCTTTACGTAATAAACAACGGACTTTTTTGTGTTTGATTAAATTTAATAATTAGTTATTTGATATTTTTTTAAAATGAGTTTTATTTGTTTTAAGTAAATGTATTGATACCATTGTTTCATAGGTTAAGTTTTTATTCTGCATAAATGTTTACTTACTTACTTACTAAGTAAATTGATATTTATTTCTGTTTATTACAGTGATATGACTTATTTTAAAAATCTATTTTAATTATTGCATTAGGGTTCCTTCCTATCTTTACGTAATAAACAGCGGACTTTTATCTGTTTGATTAGATTTAATAAGTAGTTATCAAATATTATTTTAAATATGTTTTTTATTTGTTTTAAGTTAATTGACATTTATTTCTGTTTTTACAGTTATATTGTATTATTTGCAAAAAATCTATTTTAAATATGATTCCTAATGTTATGCTTAATATGGATTTATATGGTAATGCGAAATAATCATAATTTTGATTTTTATTAAGGTTGTTACTGCATCATTGAAGATGATGAGGTTCCTCACTGAATGTATTTAGCATTACACCAACGTATTAACCAGTTAGTAGAATTATGTTTATAAACTTTTGTCCTAACAACAATTATACGGAACCCGAAACAAAAAGCGTTACTAATTAATTACGATTTACTGGTCTTGTTCATACATTGCATCAGTATTGAAGGGATCGTCGCGGCTCCCACACACCTTTTTGAGTTAACGCGTCCATGCTCATAGTTGTGGTAAATTGCATTCAAACTTGTCCGTACGACCAATCAGGCATGAATCTCTGTTCCATCATGGAATTACCGAGGATTCATGGTGCCGACATTTTTACTATCATAAATGTGATTATTGACTATGTTGCTGCTGGATAACACGCGGTTGAATAGAGTATCACTTGTATCGGCACGACCAATCTGGCATGAAACCACCACTTGTGGTCGTTGTAGTTTCATGGTGCCGTCATATTCTAATCGGGTATCTAAGAGCGCCATGTATGATCTATCAATCAGTGTAGTTATGTTGTGTTTTTTGTGAAATACCAGATCTCAAGGGAAAAAAATCACAGGTATGTTTTTTATGAATTTGTTATTAATTTTATGATTGACGATAATAATTCACTTTTCGAATAATCATGTTGCGTCTTACACCAAAATGAACTCGTATCAAGTTTCATTCAACGATTTAGTTAAACAATCAGGAATCGGTGCATTAGGTATGTGTAGCGTAGAGGTGTCATATCGCAAGACCGGACGCACGACGTCAGCGCGAGCGCTCGTGGGTCGGCTAGGAAATGATGACAGTGCATGCAAACTGTTAAGCGAATAATTATTTAACTTTCGGTTAGTGGTTTTTTGATCAAAATTTTTAATTCCATAACATGTTTGAAGTTCATCGTTCATGATAAACCATCTGAAATATTTTAGGTGGTTTATTTCTGATTTTGTGCTCCAATGGTGTATATTGGGAAGGTACTTCATTTTTTTCGAATGAGCGAACGAAGAGAGCGAGTGGTGAAGAAAAAAATGAAGTATACTTCCCAATATACACCTACTGAGGGGGCAGGGTGGCGCCGCTTACAGAGGCCGCTTGACCTCGCTTCACACAGCTCGACCCAGCTCGCCATACAAAAATACACATCTCCGCTCAGTGGTCTCCACCGAAGCTGTGCGAGGCGGAGATGTGTGAATAACGCAATTCTATTGGTTGTTGAAAACACAGCTCGACGCCGCACATCTCCGCTCAGCCGTGCTATTCCGGCGGTGCACATCGAACATCACTTCACATCTCGGCGCTTCACGCTCACCTCAATCATCAATACGCTTTACTTTGAATTAGTATTTTCTCTCATTTTGTATGTAAATAATTAAAAAATGATTTTTGGCTTAGTTCTTTTCTCTCAAACGACGACCGTTGCGAAGGAATGGAATTTTAAAGTTAACTCGCACAAGCGAAGTGAGTGTCGGCGACCACCGGAATAGCATAGCAGCTCCGGTGGAGTCTGGGCCTCAGTCAGGGGAGTGACCAAAAGTTTGACAGTTAACTTGACTGCAGTTAAAAAACACCCTCTCTTCAATGAACAATTGGGAACGTAGAGACATCTGTTGAAAACACATTGAACTAAGTAGCAAGAAATTTTAGTATATTGGGCAACTGACACAATTCTGCTTTGAAAAACATTGCTCATTGGCAGCAGATGTCGCTACAATACAGCGCAATATTGTTGGTTTCATTATTTCTAAACGTGTTTCTACGCATTAGTTAAAAATGTAATTACTATTCCTATCAGCATTATTACAAATTCACTTTTAATAAAATTTAGACTTTTTGAAAATGTTTTCTTAAAAATTAAGTTCGGCGTTAGGCACATGGCAGCTCATGACAGCTCTACTAATTGAGAACGCATATTCTGTAATCGCGAGTGCATTCTTAATACTTGTCTGTGATTGGTGGATGGTGTTTTTTACAACACAACCTACCAATAAACAGCTGCTTTCATGTGGCAGACAACAATGACAGCTCAGTACTTTAGCAACGAAAACAAATATTGAAAAAAAACTTCGTACGATCTCGTGTCTCTGTCTGTCTACTACTGTGCAAGGCAAGTTCACGATAACAAAGTGTATTTTTTGTGGAGTGCATTGTAAAATGACATGAATAAATTGTGATCAGTGAGAATATTTTGTGGTGCATACGTAAACAAACTCAAATATAACATCGTGGAAAGCGATATGATACTCTCCTTAGCAGTGTTCTAAGATTGTTCATATCGTAGAATTTCATAATAGTGTCGTTTGATAAAAATTGTGATGGCTTCGAAACCAGCTAATCAGAAAAGGAGGTGAGTTGTTATAATTATTTGTTGTCTTCCTAACACCTAACCTTACCAAATAACGAGTTAAAAGTAAGAAATGTGGACCCTATCCACTCATTTTATGTTTTCCTGTTTGTGTTATTTTTAGGACCATAGTCTAAACTTTCTCTTTGCAGAACTCTATTATTTGGTTTGATATCGCTTAGACTGATTATAACCTCAAATCAAAACCTTAATTATCAATAATTACATGTTTTAACTTATGACTTTGCCCTCAAAAGCCAAAAACTCACCCATATCTATGAAATAGTAGCCCAATACTTGCTCAAGGAACCTGGGAACTTGTAGTAGGTACCTATACTATATAAGATGTGGAGATTTTGATATAGGTACTACGTAAAGATTTTGACCCTGTTGCGGCGACAATTTCAGAAATTCCACTGATTTACCTAGTTCCATATTAGTAAAACTATAAACAAGGGATGAAATGAAAAAAAATATTTTACAAGTCAAATCTTATCTTATCTTAGACTTTATCTTACTTTAAATGGCCAGCTTATCACAAAATATGTTTATGTCAAAATAAATAGTTGTGAATTGAACCTTATTATTACCGGCACTTTGTTATATAATGCAAAATCAAAGTTGAGACTCAGAGTTGAAACTCTGAAAAGGACTCTGAAACAGTGGTAGGTAGCAGCCCTAAAACCTTTGGTTCAATACTATGAAATCACTCGAGATATATAAATATCTATAGATATTAATAATAAACCGATACAAAATTTTCCATATCTGGCATCCTTTCATATTTCAATTCGGTATTATTGAACACGTAAAGTTGATGCTAGAACTTTTAAAGTTGTTTTGTTATCCTCATATTCTTATTCTTTTGCCCTTGAAAAGAATTGGTTGGTGAAAGCCTAGAAACTGTAAAATAGCATGCATAGGAATTTACACTGATAATGTGATCTAAGACGCTGTCTTTGATAGGTCATGGTAAAACTCTGGACAGGCCACTCAACAATAGTAAATTTATTTCTTAGTAGGTAGTTGTTTAAATATGTTATTGTATCTTGGTGATCTTTGTTTTTTTTTAAATTATCTCACAATATTATAAATTGTTGAAAAACTGTAACACATGTTTACAATTTAACGCAACAATTTTCAATAGTTTAAAAGCTATTTGTGGCGAGGTAACAAATTGTGACACATGCAACTTTTCTGCACTTGATCAACTCTGGCCTCATCCTAATCTAACTACCAAAGTGGTTTTGCCCCTACTTCAGTATAGGACAGGCAAGTGCAGTCACCTTCTAAATTATGAATCAATCAACACAGTGCTCAAAAATGGTATTGATGGTTTGAGAATAGCAGTTGTAAATACTACAACGGAAGAGTCATACTGTTACTATGTTGTTTGAACTTTGAAGCATCACTAAGATCTCGAAAAAATAGGCAGAACATTATTTATTGGGGTTGCTTTTCATAATACCTACCTTCGGACATATTGGAAAACTCAAAACAAAATCAAAAATTTACTGCTGTCAATATCTGTAAGACAACAACTAGCAGGATCAGGTCAGGTCAGCTCAATAAAACAAAACTTATTTTAAATTAATGAAATATTTTAAAAAAACTTATTAAAGAAACAGAATTAAAAGGGATCTCAAACATCCTTTCAATAGGCTCGTGCACCGTCTTACCATCACGTCATGATTGGAGTAAGGTGCTCACTGACCCCTCCCTACACGATTCGACTCCAGTCCACAGCCCAGACTTGCAACCTAAAGCTATTCTAGACCTGTAGGCGCTTCCAGGCAGGCACCAGTATATGCTGGTGGCACCTAGGCGGGGAGTAGGAAATGCAAGCCATTTGAAGTCATGCAAGTTTAAGGTTTTAATTATTAAATAATATCTCTCAAGTTTATTCGATATGCTCACGCCCTTGGGTAACTACTGTTTACCGTGCTACTGTTAGTTTGTTCTTGTGTGAATATTACTGTCATTGGTTTTTTTTTAGTATACCTATTAGGGCCTAACGCATACCTGCCTTACGCATACCCCCGTCCACCAGGAGGGAAAGGTGGTATACCAGTGGCCTTACCGACTATAACCCCTACTAATCCCTCTTAAAGCACAAAGCCTTCTACGCGGTCCTCCGGAGCCGGCCTGCACGGCGGGCCGGAAGCGACCCTCCCTTCGTGAGGGGGGTCCAGTAGGGACAGCTGAGGGTGTCGAGCCGTCCCCACCAGGCAGTGGTGGAAGCTTCTGCAATCCCATCGACGGTACCCCCGTACCGCGCGCCAGCTGGCCACCGTACGCAGATCTTATTGGGCCGCAACCAGAGCCACCCAAAGGGTGGCTCCGCTGCCGCAACCGGCGGTACGAGATCAGCCGCGGATCACTGGCCACCACCCACCGATTGTGCGCCGCGGCCTCCACCACGCGCCTCAGGGCGCTTGCAAGCCCTACTGGCCTCGCAAACCTACGTGTCGCCCTTACGCGCCGCAGTGGGTGGGTGGCAAGTCCACCACACTGCCACGCCTGAGTTCTCTTCGCTTCTCGGTGGGTCACCCTACCACCGGTACTACGTCCCCTCGCCACGCCAAGGCGAGAACTCTTGAGGGGGACTGTTATTGGAACTTGAAACTGGCAGATTTATTTAGCCGCAGCGCAACGCAACGCACTAATGAGGCTAACGTCCTCAAAATCGCCGCGTTGTGCACCGTCATAAACCTTAGTCATAAACCAAGGAATCGCAAAACCGCGTCGCCTCACGCGTTACACGGCTCTTAAGGCCAGGTAGGACGTACCTATTACGGTTTTTAAAAACCATTACATTGTTTTAAATTAAAAAAAAATACATGTTATCAGTTTTGGATCTAATCTAGTCAAAATCGCATTCGGTTACATGAAATAAACTTCACTCAATAGAAAAAAAACGTCTGAACCATTGACTTCTTTCCATTTGTTCTTTCACTCGATTTTAGTCATTAAAGATTTATAGACAAATTAGCAGATTTTTACTCAATATTTGTATTGAGTCAAAATCCGCAATTCGTTTATAGACATAATAAATAACTGTATTTACTGTATGTTTAAAAACGAATTGCCCGACGCGGCAACTGGGCCTACTACTTCAGTTGTATAGAGATTATTTTTTAGGACTGCCTGCCCTTAAACACGTTTACTTTACGTTTTGAACAAACCTATAACATGTCCTAAGAAAATTAATAGCAAAAATATCATAACAACGTTTACCTGCTGAAGATTAATTACAACTTAAGTTTATACATCGACCGGTTTTAACGATTTATGGTTAGGACCGGGCCTAGTTAGAGATTAATTTGATTCTGATTTGTATAACCGGTACACGCGCATCTAGATATTTCGATTGAACTAGAAACAGTTAACTATTCAACTAATGATGCAAGACGATAAACACAAACAAACAAGCTTCACTTCTTTCTGCAACACTTCTCTTAGTTATGTGTGCAAATTATCGCTAATTGCTATTTCTCCTGTTTATTTTCTTCGTGTTATACGTTTTATAAATTTATTCATAAACAAAAATAAAGATCTATATGTATTACCTATATATATTTTGTATCATATGTACAGTTAGTTTATTATGTATGAATTTAGTTTATAGACTTAATTTCTCTGTCTGACTGTGTGGTTGACTGGTATAGAATCAAGAATGCCTCTAGGAATTAAGTCCGCCATTTGTACTTTACTTTTGTGCAATAAAGAATAAATAAATAAAACAAAAGACACCAGAAACGGAATAGGTGAAATAAGTAAAGTTTTTGTATTTACGTCATTCAGGCTATTTCAGCCATCATCTTGAGCCCTGACGCATCAATTGATTGGCTTCAAACCGCGAAGGAAAACAAACATTGTCGCGTGATATTCCGGCTTTGGGGAATCGGGAATTCACTCTATTGGAAATAACTTTGATTCTGCCGAATCGCATAACACTTCTCTTGTTCGAAATAAATAACAAAATTTAGCTGTTAAGTTTTACCAAAATATACACACAGAAACACTTGTGTTCTGTGTTTGTAACAAAAATGCACAACATCTAACGAACATCAACATCTTTTAAACTAGGTAAGTTCACTGTGTTTAAGAATTATTATTTTAAGACGAGTTGTAGGTACAATAGTTCATGAAATAATAATATTTATAATGACAGGGTTTTTAACCACTAAGGCACACAATTAGTTTGTGCCCTAATAGCCATCAGTGCCACTTGTTATTCTAATGGGCTACGCTGATGAATTTAGTTCTTTCTTTTACAGATTTTTGTTATCATTTCTGATTCACTCTCGTAGCAAAATACACAGCATACTAACCAATTAATCTCCTTGACGGACCTTAGACTTTCTTCTGAGTCGCGTTTTATATATATTTTTACTATAAGTACTGTAAAAAAGATGTCTATAGTCCGTTCGCGTTAGGAACGCAGTGATTTCATTCTTGTCACGCCCCCTAACCAATCAAATTGTTCCTAATTAGAAAGCCAAGTTCACAGTGCCCAGTTGAATGCATTATTTCAAACCTGTACCTGTTCTTGTACCTGAGTTTTTCGGAATTTAGTTAAAAAATTACTGCATTCTTAACGTGAACATACTATAGTCTCGTTTGAAATAGGTCACGTTTAGTAAACATCGGTTTTAACGACCCTTTTCCATTGCGCAAATGGCTGTTGTGACGATTGAACCGCTGGAAGCCGTTTTCCGATCGAACACTTTTTTATTTAAACTTCTGAGCTGCCATCAATAGTAAGGTAAGCTAGAGAAGAAAAAAGCGGCATCATGAAATAAGAAAGAGAAATAATGTAGGGGCTTGATTTCGTTTGATATGACATCGAATTTGAAGACGCTCCGAAATGCTCGGACAACTGTTGCCTTCCATTTTACGGGATATGAAAAGTTTTTCAGCTGATGGCACATGTTTGGAAAAGTGTCCTCTTCTCTTCATGGCTGCCATAGCCTAGTCTGCTAAACTAGCCATAGTTCAATCATTGCGACGACAATGGCTGAGAGTTTTCAATCAGCATTTTTCTTAAAACTCAACAGGAAGAGATGTGCCACTTATCAAGATTAATAATTATATTATAAATTCCACAGTTCTTGCTTTGCCACATGCACTTTATCTTTGACTGTTGACACATACTCATGCGTGATTTTGACGTCATCCTGGCTATAATGTTATCTTTCGAACAGCATATGAATAATAAACATAGAACAAGTTAGTTATTTATCTAATCCGCCAAAGTTTTGTTTCCCAAAGGTAATCAATTCAAGGGCAAAATATAACATAACATACGATAGCTGAAGGATATTAAAACCAAAATTCAAAGATGCTATCATACCGCCGTTATCCGGGTCGCTTGAGTTCGTTAGTTAATTAATTTTATCATCATTAGCAGTCCACTGCTGAACATAGGCCTCCCCATTGATTTATTTTTTTGTTTATTGTTTGTTTGATAATAATTTTATAAAGAATATATTTGAATTGGAGTGAATAGCAGACAACCTGCAACTTTCCTAGTTGTAGTGAAGAGCAGTATGGAATTGTCTCAAATTATCTGCTTATGCCTGTGTATTATGTTCTTCCAACGTGTCTAATTTACCGCAATAGGCATGATGACTGTATTTTTTTTTTGTTTATTATCGAAAGACCTTACATTCATGTAAACAATCCTCAAAGAATCACTTCATCTGGATCAATACCACCAGAGATATCACAATTTGAAATGCACATTTTTGGACTTGCCCAAAAACGCTCCATACAAAAGCGACAGTGACGTCACTATCGCTGTCACTTTTGTATGGAGCGTTTTTGGGCAAGTCCAAAAATGTGCATTTCAAATTGTGATATCTCTGGTGGTATTGATCCAGATGAAGTGATTCTTTGAGGATTGTTTACATAAATGTAAGGTCTTTCGATAATAAACAAAAAAAAAATACAGTCATCATGCCTATTTACACTACCGCACGCGATACCAATTGCTTTTGAATTGATGTGCATTTTTCCTATACAGTCAGTATATAACTACCTACTTTACATGTTCGGTATCATTGAGATATACAACAAATGAAAAACTGTTCGTCCTAAATTTATTGCTTTTTTGATTATTGATGGGCTCATTCGACAAGCGAATAAAAGCATGAGGACTTTTCCTAAAATGGATTGCTTCGTAATGACTTTATTTACCGATACTCTCTTTACATACAGAAGTAAATACCGGAAATCACTAGTAATTGCCTATAAAAGAATAGGTTTTCAAATGACTCAAACATTTTTGACAGTGAGCGATACCTACGGTGTAACAGAATACTTTGTAAGTATGAGAAAGTGGTTCTTTACTTTTATTATCCCCTCTGATCCAGAATTTAAAATGTGATGACCTCATAATGCTGAGTTGTTGATTCATAAAACGTTCACTAAGTACATATTTTGTTTTCATTGACGTAACATATCTTATGTATGACTTTTGATTGGTGGGCTTGGAATTAAAGATCTGATATCAAACTTTTACATCGATAAAAACGAGTGTGAAAGCTGGATTTTAGGATTTTTTGTAGCCACTATGTCTTTCAATAAATATTTCTTATCGTCGTTTTTGTTTGACTTTATAGACGGATGAGAAAGTTATATCATTACTTGATAAACTGCCTGACCTGCAACAGGATTTGACAGGCTGCAAATCTCTCTCATATCATCCTTACCTTTTACAAACTAGTTCCTTGCTGGAACTGAAACTATTGAAATTCTTGATGCCATTGCCAGTTGCCATTGCCGCTTATGATTTGCTTACTTATTTTCAGAAGAGAATTTTCCAAAAACCCTTTTGTATAACATTAAACTGAAGAAAGGTTTTTTTTTTTCAAATTGAGATGTATTCATCGAGTGCTAATATTCGGGAACATGGGATAGGAGGTCAGATCGTGAACTCCCTTATTGAATGGTTAATATCAGTGTCGAAGAACGATACATGTACGAAGCTCTCTTTTGTACTATATCGTATGCGATTGATTCGGAAGTGCGGTTGAAATAGATTTTGTATGTTGACGTTGAAGTTTTTAGTAAAGATATTATGTAATTTTCGCAAGGATTACCGGATTAATTGATCATGAATGATCATCCTTATCCAGCCGTGTGAAGACACCTGGTGAAAATAGGCCTACCCATAGATTTCCAGAGAAGTTGGTGGTTGGTGGCAAAATTACATGTTGTTTCGATCCCAACGCTCATCACTTTTTCGCTCTATGTGTCCCGTCTTCTGCCACTGCAATCGGCTTATCCATTCGGCTACGTTGGCGACTTTGGTTCTATTATAGGTGTATTTATCTTGTTATTACTTAAAACTATTTTCAAGGTATTGGCGCCACTGTGGGTACTATTCCTTA
The DNA here is from genome assembly GCA_950022985.1 of Udea ferrugalis. Taxonomy (NCBI): domain Eukaryota; kingdom Metazoa; phylum Arthropoda; class Insecta; order Lepidoptera; family Crambidae; genus Udea; species Udea ferrugalis. Next base: position 9,777,523 of record OX465533.1, read on the forward strand.
TCTCATATAATTCGTATTATATCAACTTTTCGCTTTTGCCAGTAACATTGTCGCTGGAGATAAGAGCATCTGGTGGTATCAGTCGCTCGCTGATTGCGCTCCCTGATGGACTACTTTACTGTTCTAAAGTCTTTGAAACTTTAGTTTCCAAGATGTTCGTAAGTGGTGAGCCCACACTCGCGCAGTGCCCAGTTATGGGCCAGTTGCGCGACCAGGGTTGGGGAGGGCAGTGTCCAGTGGCTGGGCCCGGACAGTGGAATATCCAGTCGCCCGATGTGTGTTATGGTGTTTACAATCAAACTTTTGGTGAACCAGTGCAGTGCTATAGGGGTTATAACAATGAAGTGCCTGGATACTACCCTCCTCAGCAGTATCATCGGCCCGTCCAGATGGTGCCGAGAAGACCTCCAATGATTCAGAATCTTCCATGCCAGCAGAGTCAGCCATGGAATTACAACTCCATGTGCTTTGATGTCGGTGGGCAGCCATGTCAGTACACGAGTGTGGTGGACTTGGAAGACTTCATGTGAGTGTCTCTCAATTAGGGTGAAGGCATCTTTGAAATAGGTCATACTCAGTATGCAAATGCAAACTGCACTGTGTTATTGAGTCCACGAGTTCATATTTATTAAGGTCGAATGCATTGAAGAAGTGTCCAGTGTCGAATGTATTTTGAATATTGGAATATTTTTGAGGTATTCGCGTTTAAACAGCAGCATCGTAGTTCAAAGGTCGACCAAATATCCAAACCAAATTCAGATATGTGTATTCAGTTCCTGAAAACGAATTCAGGCAGCCTTCAAACGAGTTCAGTCAACAAGGGCGTGTATGAAATGGAAGAGAAAAACAAATTGGCCTATTTATGGTGCTGCTTACCGCAAACGTTTTGCTGTTTTGTGTTTGATTCTTATTGCGTGTTTTTTGTGTTGTTAATGTAAATACTATTTGTATATTTTAGGTTAACAGTAAATCGAAACCGTGCAAGGAAAGCTTTACGTGTCAAGGATTTACGCGTTATGTCATCCATCACTCACACCAAACCGTAGAAGAAATGTGTTGTGTAAGACCAACCCGAAATCATTTGTGGAAATCATTATTTCTACAAGGCAAAAAACAGATTGATTGGTTGCTAACATTACAATCCTCATCAACTTTGGATTGTGGTTGCGGCTTTTGTGAAATGAAACGTAGCCTCGCGTAAAGAATGGCTGACTAACTCCTCATTCATAAAAACTAAAGCAACGTTGCAGCATTGATTTAGCGATTGACGTGTTTGTGTTATTGGCAAATGTCGACAACCATAAGAATGAAAGAGACAAAACAGTAGTTGGAGTTGGAGTGATGTTGTAGGGCTGATAGTGATTATGAATTAGGGGATAAGTCTCTTGATCCATCACATCCTACCGATATTTCAGGCAGTATGTTTAAGTTATGTCTGTCTGGCACGAATAGGTATGGTGATAACCTTACCGTAATTGACCCGTCAGATATTGGTGTTACGTGCGCGGATCCTGATAAGCTCTTGCAGATAAACCAAACGCTCATGCACTTTCGCAAAACTGCATTTTATGATACCGTTTAATGCCGTTTGATTTCACTGTCTCGGTTTGCTCTCGGAAACTTATCTTACCTGCCTAAACTTATACAAGGTGGACGGGCGTTCATTCCGCCTTTACCAGGCTGTTCATGTTTGTGGGGTAACCTATGGTCAGTAGATATTGTCTAGATCAGTCTTTCCCAAAGTGGGCGATAACGCCCCCTTGTGGGCGCTGCAGGTCTCAAAGGGGGCGATAAGAGACCCAGAAAGAAAATGGGGGCGTTGTGTTGAGGCAGTAGGTGAAAAAATGGGGGCGCTAAAAAAATATTTATTCTCGAAGTGGGCAGTAGACAAAATAAGTTTGGGAACCACTGGTCTAGATTACCTCTGTCGACTTTACGGCCTGGGATGATGATGCAGGTGATTTAATCAATCGTGGCTCTTCTGATGATGTGTATAGTAATTGTATGGTATCGATTTCATGATTATCAAAATAGGTGTCTAAGGCTGCGTTTCCACCAGAGATGCGTAGCGAGGAATGTGTTTTTAAGAACCAATGTAATCGCTTCATTGAACGGAGCTAGATAAATAAAAATAACTCTGTTGGAAACGCTGCCTTATCCTGGCACCATGTTCTGCTGTTTTTTTTTTTAGATGTTGCCTACTGTGGAAACTTTATGGTTTTTTGTATGTCTATTGCGACTGCATGCTTGTATGCGAGGTTTTCATTAGTTAGCTGCAATAATTAACGAAATTAAACCGCTTTTAAAGTGAATGGCGTCGTTTCTGAATAAAAGCATTAAAACAAAGGCTGTAAATTTGCTGACGCGAATTTATTTCGGCATCCTACTTTCTCGTCTTCCGCTGCCAAGACTATAACCAAGAACCAAGTCACATGCACTATGACTATGTGGCTTAGGCGATGTGCAGACGGTCTTTGTGTCGGACAAAAATAACCACTGTCGCGCGAGTATTGCCATGAACCCAACACACGGCAGCTAATGCGACCTCTATGTTGTAGTGAGAAGCAAAATACCAGAGAAATTCGTCCGGTCTGTTAATGGTCTCGGTAGCATAATTGGTATTGCAGTCGCCCGGTTTGCGAAAGACGCGGGTTCGAGTCCCGCCTGATGCCAGGACCGAATGCCTTTTTCTGGTTTTCCTATCTTTAGTAAGATGATAATGCATTATCCCTAATGCTAAAAAAATTAAATAACCTATCATAAATGAGATTGACAAGCAAAGAAGTTCTCCATTACTGTGCTTGTTCACTCCATATCTGGACCTCACGGCTAGTTTCCATCAGGTGGAGTGATGTCATCTTGAAGACCACTATAAAAAAAACAGGCAGATTATTAAAAAAGAACACCTGCCTTTAACGTCTCACTGCTGGGATCTTTGCAGATGTTTGAGAGGGTGTTAGGTTAGCGATAAACTATACTGTCAGATGTTATCAAGCCTCTCTAAGACCACCGACTAGGCCTGACTACAGACATATTGCGAAGTGTATTTCTTAAATCAGTTGGGGAATATAGTTCGCGTAATTCAGCGCCAGGTGACCAGACTAGCCATAGAGACTGCGGCGACCGGTTATCTAACCCATCCCATGATTCATTCCATGAGCTTTATTGTCGAGATAAAACTGTCATATCTAAAGCTACGCTGTCTGTCTGTAGACCAAACTGCGCATACACACAAACACAATTGATCCGAGTGCATGTTTAGCTTAAAATATCTATCGAAGAAAAACCTAAATTACGATGAATTTTGCGTTTGTTAGTATTCTATCAGTGTAAAATAAGCTTCGCGGTAAAAAGTAAAAATAAACCTATTTATCGGCCGATCGTTTTAACTGACTGTTGCCAGCGACTTCGTCCACGTCTTCGTAGACTTAACCTTTAAAACTAAACTTCATTCTTTATTGTTATTGTAACTGACCCATGCATAAAAACTCAAACATCCCAACAGCAGTAGTTTTGTCTTTTCCGTAGACATCTCAATCGCTAAATTAGTTAGTGCTGCAGCACTGAGTTAACTTTTATGAACCTTCAGGGCTAGTGGTTTTTCATGTAATCTTTTGCCTAGTGTTTGGCAACTATTCACCCTGTATTTGGTTCTAAGGCACCGCAGCTATAATCCCAGCCTTTGTAGTGTAACTGTACAGGAGTTACACTGGCTTGTTTCAAGAATAAAAGAGAAGACATTTAATAATCAGGACATAACTAAATAAAAAAATACAAGTACTGGACCAACTCACTTAGTAATAAAAAGGAAAGAGGAAAATAAAGTAACCATAAAAACTATTATGCCAGTCAGGTGTGTTACGATTAACGATGTCCGAAATAAAATGGACCACACTCAGCTTATGTCTCTACGCCAGTAAAGCCAGCATTGCTGTCTACCCCTTAAAGATCCTCCAAAGACCGAGCGGTACCTCTCAGGCCTATTCATGTAGCTTAAACCTCAGCGAGAAAACCCCACGTTTAAAATCTTTATCACGATTGATATCTACGTCAATACTTAATAAACCACTTACGTGGGCCACTCCAGACGTGATTCCATTGCAAATTGAAACCGACAATGCAGCAATCACCGCGTGGAGACAGATCATTATCTGCGGACGGAACATACAGATTTCTATATGATGCAGTAGCATCTGCTCCTCCTCTCAATTGGCGAACGGGGTCGTGATAATGTTCGCAATCATGGACAGAATCTGCAGGCAGTAAAAGCTTTTGTTGTATCTTATTGAGGCAGATTGCTCTTTGTACTTTACTCGGCCAGTGCTTATACTAACTTATTCCTTGTAGAGTCGCTAGGAATTCGACAAAACCTTTATATTCGCCACCGTGTGTCAAGAGTTTATTCAGGCATTAGAGATTTTCTTTGCTTTAACAATCACATACAGGCTCTTTCATAGTTTTGTTCACTTGTTTTCATCTACTTCGTCTTTGTTTTTGGCATGTTTACCTTTTTCCATCGCCTTATTTTTCTATGTATGTACATTATTCATCAATGTCAATATTATTCAGCTGCTGCAGTTACAATACGCCGACAAATACCTGTGTTGCTGCTGGTTAAAAATACACAAGTAGTGTACGAGTCGCTATGGGCTATAACTGTCCATTAGTTCGACATTGGCCTAAAACATTTCGAAATACGTTGTTTTTACCAAGACTGGCTGGTTGTTTTTTGAGACAAGTCGATAATTGACGTAACTTAAAACAATATCAGTCAAAATAAAATAAATAACTATTTACTTAGTTTCCGGTACTTTTTAAATATCCGTATTTTACCTTTGAGGAAGTGATAGTTGCTGTAGAGACCTTACGGACGGAAATTGAAATGTGTTATTTCAGTTTTCATTATTCCCATATTATGTTCCTGGTGGTTAATAAAGCGAGTAGGACTCATCTTGATCTGTGGTGTGGTCAGCTGGGACCTGGGGCTAGTAATGTGCTGCACAACAGGACGCACCGCCCGGCGACACAAAAAAGCGCCATTTTTTTAAATGACATAAAATGTCATTTCTGCTTGTCGCCGATCTGACGACATCCAATGTCGTCCCATACATTTTTAACGCTTTCTACATACATATTGCTGTTTATAAATTGTTAGCCAAAAACTTTCTGAGATTTGTAAGAATGACCTTTCAGATTAATCGAAAGGGTTAAACAAACTTTTCACTGTGAAGCCTTGTGTGATGCAATTGCCTCGCGCGAAAAAAATATTTCGCAAAAGTAGGCAGCGTTATGGATTAGGGAAGCAGACGCCAATGCACTTAGGCGTAGACGGTCGCGAATGTGGAGACTAGCCTATTTGGCCCCTATTTGGTTAGGGGCGAAGACTCTATCCGCAATGAAAAAAGCCACCCTGAAAATGTATTTTATTTTGGTAACCTTTCTCCAAATTGAAATCCACTAGCACGGCAGAGAAGAATTCAAAAAGTGTCCACCTGTAAGTTCCTTGCCGATCGAAACGCCCAGGAGTTTAAGCCATTAACCCAAATGTACTGTATATGAGGCATTTTCTCTTAGATGTTAGATAAAAATATTTCTAGGTCAATTAAATCAGTGCATTAATTACATAAAACATGTTATTATTGTTATTAATCATAGGCGTGTTCTAATAAAAACGCTCAATCAGTCATGCTAATCGCGCCTCTATGTGCCTTGTTATAAGAAAATAATAGCCCAGAGCTGCAATGCATTTAGCATTAATAACAACGCATGATTCGTCGAATTAATAACGAATTATGCCATTATTCTCCTTGTTTTTACAGCCCGATGGTCCCATTTTCCAGATCTTATATTTTCCTCATTCTATTCCACTCTTTCAATGTTTCCGTCTTTATCTCTGGCGCCCAAACTTGTTTTATCGGTTATTTACATTAACTGCATTTTGTCTTGTTCTGGTTCATAGCTAATTTGTTTGTCGATCAGTGTTTAATGAGGATATGAGTTTGATAGTTTTGTATTTACCATGTTGATAATATTATTTGGCTCTTTTAAAACCTTGGCCACCTTGAAAGTTAGGGAGATAAGTTTGATACCTGATTTTGACTGTGTGTAAGTAGGGATGCTGTGTGTTCAAACCGAGAGGAATCGTGATCGCTGCCTTTTTGTTGAAGGCTGGACGGCCCGTTGGTTAAGAGACAGTTTTTTTTAAAAAAAAAACCTAATCCATACGAACTGACGTACCATCTAGGAATTTATAGAAGATTATAATTATTATTGCTAAAACATCACGGCTGAAACTCAGCCTAAAAGTGAGAAATGTAATCGCTTAAATGAAAAATATGAACCCCACGTTGCTTGGGGGTTGAACCACGCACGAATGATATGTATTATTTTTCTACCTGCCTAAAACAAATGATAGTGTACACACGTTCAATTAATCAGTGATTAAAATCTGTCCTCGCTGCCTAAAGATAATAGGTACCCCAATGCATGCACTAATCAATATAAAAACAGATTCAAAAAATCACGTGGGGGAAAGAGAGTAGGTATCTGACAGGTTAAAATAACGTTCCGATTCCATATTTTAAAAAAAAACGCATGTTCAAAGCGGCTTCTTTTCATCTCTTTATTATTTTTATTTTGCCTAATTGTGCAGCCTTCATTGTTACCAGGCTGATACACCGGCTACGACGGTCAATTTTCCCACTAGCCGTCCCGCGCAACAAAGCACTAAGTGTTCGCGTTAAGAATGCAGTGATTTTGAATTTAATTCTGTTGCACACAAAAAAACTCAGATCCAGAACTTTTGCGTTCGAAAGTATGCTTTCAACTGGTCACTGTGGACTTGACTTTTTCATTAGGAACGACTTGATTGGTTAGGGGACATGCTAATAATAATAAATAAAATATTCTTAACGCGAACGGACTATAGACGCACATTTCCACCCTTACCATGTTGATATTCCAAACATCCGCACAAAACTTTTTGCAAACTTTATTACTTGCATAACTTTTTATAATGCGATTAGCTAAGGAATGAAACTTGCTTACCGCGAATGTGTTTCCAAACCAATACAATCTGAGTATAAGTACTTTAGATAAGAGTGAATATAAGCATGGTTTTAAGTAAGCATTTATTGGACAGACATGTACAGAAGCTTTCATATAAACCTTTACATAGGTTTATATGTTAGACTGCTGACATGATACCCTTATTGCAGTGTTTTGGAAAAGGTTGATGTGAACTCCTCTGGACCATCATACACACATCACATCATTACTTTCTGCCTAGTCTCTGACAAAAATAAAAATATCGAAAATTAATATAGAAAGCGAGCTCACACTTGTATAAAATACAAATACACTTTCCATGATAAGCAACATTGTAGTGTATTAGTGTGAGATGGATTATTTCGTCCGATATTGTATAAACATGTTGATATGACAAAATTAAACGTACCTTTAATAACACTTATCGATCATGCGATATTGATGTAACTATGGAACAATTTGGTCGGACAAAATAATGCTTTTTGATAGACAGGACAAGGTGAGATAATTCACTATTAAAAATAAACTAAAAGGTGCGAAGTCAAGTGGAAAAAATACTGAGAACGTTGCCAGTAACGACGTTATCGTTGATGTCGTTACACCATTTATACTAAAGAAGATAGTCTCAGCTGTCAATTTATTTGTATGTGGTGAAAGACTAGCTCATCATGATGAATCATTACGAGATAAAAAAAAAATGATAATATACATTTCTTGAAAGATTGGCGGAGCCTGCCACGGGATCGAAATGTTTGGAAAGGATTTGGAGAGACCTTTACCAAGCTGTGGGATGATGTAGGTTTGAAAAAAAATACATTTCTTACCCCAGAATCCATCAACGCATCATCAATCAACGCTGAGCACGCCCTTACGCTCATGCTGTCCCGCAAAAAGGCAATAGAACTGAAAGGGACAACTATACTTCTGAGGGATGATCAACGTTAATTTGCTTTAGTGAATTCGGTGATTAGAATTACACCACACTGATAGTCTGTTGGCCTCGAATGGTCTCCACTCGAGGACTTTCCGGCCCCAACGGCCATCAGTCCTTCGAGCTATGTGCCCCGCCCACTGCCACTTCAACCTGCTAACACGCTGGGCTACGTCGGCGACCCAGCAAAGCGCAGGTAAGCGCAGCGTGGGACGCCCGCCCGCAAGGTGGACGGATGACCTCATAAAGGTCGCAGGGTCTCGGTGGATGCAGGCCGCCTCTGGAAATCTATGGGGGAGGCCTATGTTCAGCAGTGGACAACATGTGGCTGCTGATGATGATGATGATGATGATGATAGTCTGTTGGTGATGCAGTTGAAATGTTCATAAATAAAGGTCTTACTTCTGGGGTCTTAATGTAATTATGATGAACTTTGTATAAAACGTTGTCTTCGTCTCGAACTCCAAGATTAAAATACTGTTTTAATTAATATCTTTATTTTTGAATGAATAAATTAATTTTGTAATCATAGGTTTAACAATAACACATAGGTCTATCAATATTCTCTTGATGATTCAGACCCGGTTACACGTTTGATGTATGTGAAACGATTTGTTATTCAGGGCACCACCAAGTGCGAGTTTAATCCAAACGCGAAGTTGTTTGGAACTCGATGTGGCGTCACTGGCGGCTTGTTCACTTAGATATTTTCAGGGTTTCTTTAGGGTTGAACCCTGCTTCATCATCATCAGCAGCCACTTGATGTCCACTGCTGCACATAGGCTTTCCCCATAGATTTCAGAGCGGCTGGTTGCAGGCGCCTGTAGCCACTGAAACCCTACGATCCTATGTCCGGGGCTTAGTTCAGGAACTCTTAGTTGTTGAACGCTGTAGCAACGTTGTTATAAATTAGGTTTCTGTTTTTGTGTACCTAAAGGAGTGATCGAAAAGTGTTTTTTTTTTATGTCTTTCCCCTATCTTGGAGTATTGTTGGATATGTTGTTTATAATTGTAGCGATTGTATGAGAAGCATTTTTCGATACAGCCATTCCATTTTGCGAAGTATTTGAAAGTAGCGCTAGTGCCAGCTGATGGTGGCATCCAAATTAACGATTAAAATAGTCGATCAAATTATAAAACGTAATGTGCAAGTATTACGTGGTGGAAATTGGTTAATATCTCCCAAATAGAAAATACAAACTGTTCCGCAACTACGGAACTCTAAACTTTTCCCCCTACTCGTACTTGACCGGTTTTTTTTCTATTCAAATCCGCGTTTACGCGCTCAATGAGTGTGATCGGATCAACCTCGCATCTGATACTCGGATCACGTTCCACTAGTGCGTCAATGGGACTAATGGTGTCGTTATTTCAGTCTGAGGCTCCTTTTCTGTCATTGTCTCGCTATTATATCTATTAAGAATATAATATTATGCTTTATGTTGTTGATGTGGTGACTAGGGGATTTTCATTCAACTTGTTTTGATGGGTAACTCGCACGCAACTAGCTTTCCCCCATTCAAGATTCCCGTGGCGCATTTGTGACAGTAGATCGGTAAAGATTGTTGATGTAAAGCAACACACGCCGGGTTGGAAATGTGATGGGTGACCATTCCCACCGAAATTTAGTGATGTATTTTTCGGCAATCTCCGTGCTTCGAATGGTATGTTAAACAGTTGGTCCCGGTTGACGTCGCTAAAATTTAGTCGTTAAGCCTAGTCTGTGGCCTTAGGGTGTTTCCGTTACATACGTTAAGGTCGAAGCCTTACACCCCTCCAAAAATCCGCACTGAGCCCGGGTGTTGGAGTATGACTCGCGCCACCTCATAGTTGAGATGTGGCCTGTGCCTAGCAGTGGGACGTAAATAGGCCGTTGATGTACTTCGCATTCGGCACTCAGAGCACTTTACGTAGTTTTCGTTTGGCCGATAACATTTTCGAGTAAGGCACGTTGCGGCCTTTATCAACGTTGCACCGCTCGCTTGCTTGCCCAATGACTTACCAAAACCTGTTTATCGTTCCCTGCGATAAGATTTCTTTTAGTTAGATAAATATTACCTCGGATTCTGAACTGAACTATCTTTGGGATATTAACCCGCCCTTTTCGGTACCTTATTCAATGCGTTAATTGGCCAACTGTGTTTCTAATGAGAAATGTTTATGTTACTGTTAGCTGTGGTAGTTTTACGGCTATACTAATACATTTGCATTGTAACTCTCTTATTTAACACGTGCTGATTAGGGAATTAATGTCCATAGTAACACAATTTCGAAATGGTTCTTAAAAATAGTCACTTGGACTCATTAATTAATGCCCATATCGTTATGAACAAGTTAACGGCCACAAGAATCTGTTCAAAAATGCATTTGGTGACGCACTTTCAAACAGCTATTTGGAACACAGCGATAATGCAGATATAGTTAATTAACAATTAATGGGTTGAAAAATTAATAACTCCTCATAACATTAGTTTGGATCGGGCGGAAACGTCCTGTCTAAGGTTTTGGTGATTGTGACATAAATAAGTGCTATACTGTTTGTATTACGATTTTTGTGCAAGTGCAATGTGCATACCGGGAGTTACGCATATTATTGATGATGGAAATAAATTGTGTTCGATATCGAAAAGGTAAAATATATTTTAAAATTCATGGGGCCGCTCACTGCCCACTAGCGCCACCAATCGTTTTTTAATCATTGTGGTTTATTTAAGATATTTAAGCAAAAACTGTCCTATGGAGCTCCTAAAATGAGAAATATTCTGTATTTTAAGATGTTAACTGATAAATAATCCCAGTGTAAACTTTTCGCTTAAGTGGCAAAATTAAGCAATAATCTGCTAGTAGCGCTAGTGGGCAGAAAGTGCCCGCCTAAATGGGGGGAGGGGGTTAAAGCTCCCACTAACTCTTTTCCAGAACGTGTAGTTAAAAAAATGATATTATGTTTATACAAAGCACCGTTTTGAAGTTATTGGCGAAAACTAGAAAGTGGGAACTTTAAACCCCTCCCCTCGGCTCAGGCGCCCCCCTACAGGCGGCCTCACTCACATAACTTACCACACACCACCACCGTAAGCAGACCTCTAAGTATTAGTAGGGAAGTTTTCTATATAAAGCGCGGTCGGTACATAGTCCACAATGCCAGGTGCCTGACGTGCGTCCGTGTCATCATCATCTACAGCCACATGACGTCCATCGGTGAACATAGGCCTCCCCATAGATTACCAGAGCTGCCGGTTGCAGGCGGCCTGCATCCACCGAAACCCTGCTACCTTTATAATGCAATCGTCTATCTCGCGCGTGGGCGTCTCACGCTACGTTTGGCCTCAAATGGTCATGGTGGTGCGCCCGTGTGTTCCTTGTTAACTTGTATAAATGATGATAATTAATTGTTATAGGAACAATGAGAAGCGGAAGGAGAAGTCCCGCGTGGCGGCCCGGTGCCGGCGCACCAAGGAGATGCAGATCTTCAGCGAGCTGACTGCCGCCCTCCCCGCTAAGAAGGAAGAGGTGGAGCAGCTTGACAAGGCCTCGGTGATGCGCCTGGCCATATCTTACCTGCGCGTGCGAGATGTGGTTTCCATGCGTAAGTTTGTTATTCCAACTACTGATCTATGAGACATGCAAGTAGTCCCGTGTGTCGGCCCGGTGTCGGCGCACCAAGGAGATGCAAATTTTCAGCGAGCTGACTGCCGCCCTTCCCGCTAAAAAGAAAGAGGTGTGGTTTCCATGCGTAAGTTTGCTATGTATACTTAACGTTCACTTGGGGGCCCCCGCCCAGCCCAGTTACTCTTATGCGTCCGTGATACCATCGTGCTCATAGCTTGACTCTTTCAACCACGACTGAGTCAAGTGGGTTCCCGCTGAGGCCACCATTTCCATTAGAATAATTTTAGGGAACTTGAGAGATAAAGACGAATGAAGACTGTGGTAGAAAATCACGTACGGTAGTCCTCATTTACTTCCTATCACTGCCCAGACAAAACTCCTAAGTTTGGAAAAAGCCGAAATTTGGGACTAAGGATTGTTATTGTGAAACCTTTAAGGTCGTGTTTTCAATTCCTAAACCAGCATAAATGATTACTGCTAAAACAGATATTTGTGCAGGGTCTGGTTGCTCGTGGTACCTTCAATATTTTCATGTTTGCGTTACCAAAATCTGGTTCATATCTTTATTTCTATTCAATAACATAAGAATCTAATCAAGTCATTTGCACCATTTATAATTGTACTTATTCATAAAAACTCAGTATAATACTGTTTCAACTATCAGCCATCTTGTCCTTCGCCTTATCAATAATGCCGTCTGAATGAGTGGATTTTGTCACAACAAGAAATATAAAACTTAAGCTTAAGTTTTACTTCCGTAATTTATCAAACTTGTTATTCTTTATGCATGCACCTACCTACCTGCTTTTGTCAATGTACTACTGATTGGAAGTACTTTGCGTAACTGGAAATACGGTGAATAATTTTAACTCGATTAGTTAGGTAGAGATCGTGCAAGCTGAAATGACGCGCCCCTCCGCTGCATCTACGTATAAAAGCGAGTGCTCTTTAGTGTCCGACCGAATTTTCGGTTTCGGTTTCGGCCAGTTTCAGCCGAAACCTTGGCCGAACATTCGGTTTCGGCCAGAAAAGCAGTTTCGGTCGGACTCTAGTGCTCTTGTATGCGTAGATGCGTTGGGGGGCCGCGTCATTTCAGCTCAGACGATCTTTATCTAGTTAGTGATCTTTTAGAAGCTACTAATGTATATCCCTTTTACACAGTGTTTGCATGTTAAACTAATAAAACATAATAATATAATGGTCTATTTAGTTCTCTACAGACAACTCTAACGAGAGCGGCAAAACTGTGATGATCACTGACGGTTATAGAGTCATTCAAACAATTTATTGACAATATGAGTAAAATTCACCTTTGGGTTTGACAAAATAGAGTGTCGTTTAATTAGGTCACGTTCATTCATTATTATGTGCTAGAAGACATGTTTAAGAGTAAGGGACATCGTCATATCACCGGTTATCATCAACTTATCATCACCGACGTTTTATTGAGCTGCTGACTGTTTGAAACTCGTTGCTTTTAATAACTTTACTTTGCAGTATTTGTTTTTTAAAGCCAACTAAATCGTTTAATCAACAGAGGACTATAACATATCTTTTAATAATATTATTCTCTGTGACTACTGACTGACTCTTGGTTGATATGATTACGGCGCTGTTTGATACTTAAATCTCATACTACATTTAACTGCTTTGTTTTTTTCTAGTTTTGCTTTTAATAAAGATGGTAGTAGGTCTAAGTCAGAAGTTGAAGAAAATGCTGAATAAATGGGAATCCGTTTTGGTCACAAATCCTAGGTGCGCGGTCCGTTTTGAGTCAAAAGTGATAATAGCGCGCTCAAACGCGTCCCGAATTCAAAAATTGTATGAGCGTGAGCGCCGTGAGCGCGCTATTATCACTTTTGACTATAGGTAGTGCGGTCCGTTTTGAGTCAAAAGTGATAATAGCGCGCTATTATATTTCCTAAAATATGAAGGTTTTTTCCTGTTGAAAGAAAGTACCTACTATCTTGGAACTAGTTTCGTGAAAGACTAATTGCTATTCCGAAATATGGAATTGGACTTTAAACCGCTGTTCGTGTTTAATTTATGCTAATTATTGAAAAGACAAGCACTCTAGAGAACTTCCAAATGTTTGTTTTGCAAAGATGCAAAATTTAAATAATATGATACGAACATTACTTTAAGTCACAACACACTTAGTAGGTATGTTGACAATCATAATTTGGTTGTGTTATACACCTGACTCGAATTTATTTATTTGTTTTATATCTCTACTCCCTATTCATGAAAGACTAAAATAAGGTCTACAGTATAAGCCACTGAACAATAGGTTGGTCAGTGGCTTATACTGTAGACCTTATTTTTTTGTAGACCTTTACAGAAAGGTTTTGTCTTCATCATTATTTTTGCTGTCTGTGCGTTTGCGTTTAAAATGTCTATTAGTATTGCACCTAGAGATAGTTCACTTTTTTGCGTAAAAACAGTGGTTACGAGGGTAGTGGTCTGAATTTGGACGCTCAATCGCATTGGACTTAGTCTAGAGGATTTTGCCAGTTAACTTCGCTTGTATCCTTTCTCAAAATAATACTTGTAAATACAAAAATAGCTAATAACTAACTGATAATAAATAATTAATAACCCCAGGTGGCCAGCATGGGCGTTAAACCGCAGATTTCCGACTTATCACGCTTCGGCACGCGTCAGCTTCCGTCGAATTTTAATAAAACCGCACTGACGTCATCAGCATTCAATTGTTCAATTGAAAACAAATTAGATGGTCACCTATCTATCATATTGGTGACATAATGACGCGCGGGATAATTTTGAATTTCAAGTTATTGTTTCCCGTGTCTGATTTATTTTGGATTTTATTCGGCTTTGGCTAACAAATATCGATATTTGCACTTTTGATATGGGTACGCGTTTAGTAAGACAAAACAAAATTGACTATGATTGCTTATTAGAATGCTTTAGTAAAAAAATATACGAAGCGTGGTTTAATGAAGAAAGTAGATGTTAACAAGTAAAAGTGCAATCTTAATCTTTAATATTTATTAAATAAGCTGCTGATAGCTGTTTTTCTAAGAATTCGCTCATTAAGCTAAATCATTGGATGTCTGAGTAATACTGTACCACAGATTAGATAGCAAACAAGTAACCTTTAAAACTGCCCATTGGCTCTGGGTTACCTTTGCCCAAAAAATGGCTTATTACTTGGTGAAAATGGCGTGGTATGATAGACAGTCGTTTGAACCTTTATAACCCTGAGAAATATAGTCATATCTGCCAGGCGCTGTAAGTTTGTAAAATGAAGTAAGCCTAGTAATGTTTTTTAGTCTCTACCACACCATCAAGCTGGCTGTCATAGACATTTAAATACTAACGGCCGCCCGCAACTTGATCCGCGTGAGAAAAAAAAGAATATTTTTTTATAAATTGTAGCCTATGTGTTATTCAGATGTATAAGCTATATTATTGTAAAGCCTCCTTTTAATTCAGTAAGCTGTTTTTAAGTGAAAGAGCAACACATAAACCTCTCACATTTATAATATTGGAAGGATTTAGAAAAGCCTGTTTCATTACAGTTCCCGTAGATACGGAGGCGCCAGTCATCCCCAACCCGAGGGGTCTGGAGGAGGTGTCCTCAGAGCTGTCATACATGCAGGCGTTGGATGGCTTCGTGCTGGTACTGTCCCAGCAAGGAGACATCGTCTACTGCAGCGAGAATATTGCTGACCATCTGGGAGTCTCTCAGGTAAAATGTCCAACTATGTATTGACTTGATCTTGTGGCATCTGTCTTTTAGTCTGATATGTGTCTTCTACGTCTAGGCCAAACCACTAGCACACATGGGGGATTTTTCCGACCGTAGCTAAAGGGCAAAGATACTGACGATAAGTTTTTTAATTTAACACATAAAAAAGGTGCGTATTTGCTTTTTAAGCTATTGAGAATACTCTGCTTGCCACATCCATCTTGAAGAAATAAATATATAACCTTTTCATTCATGCACCAATCGATAGGAATTTACTACTAGCCTTTGACTAGAAAGGATAAAAAAGATAAGTTAGATTCACCATTATTTTAAATGTAATCGTTTTTTTAATACTCTACTAATAGTTTTTTCTGTCAGAAAAATAAACAATATAAATTGCGTTTCATTTTTAGCGTGCTACCGCTAATTTTTAGACGAGTTTTCGTTTGCTAAACTGTTTAAACGATAGGTGTGATTGTGTAATTTATAAAAGGAAGAGAAGAATGATGACTTTTTATGTGAGGTTATGAATATCTTTTTTTATCCTGCTAAGTATAAAATGTACGATTTTAAATCGTACATTCTTATTTAAAACAAGGAAAAGGTGTTAAGATCCGAACGAAAATGCTTCCAAGTCTTTGTCTGAAACAAAAATAAATTGTCCAAAACGCAGTTTAAGTCATAATTTAAGGTAATTTAAAAGCTTGGCTTTGTGTTGCAGAAAATAACTTTTAACTATAACAAAAGCTTAATTAAAGCCTAAAGCTTTCTGTAGCCGGTTCATGAGTGTTGATTTAATTTTATAAAATCGTTATCGAATCGTTATAAAATATGTCCAAGTAGTAGCTGCCGATGTACCAGGTACAAGTACCAATCAAATCGTTCCTAATCGGAAAGCCAAGTCCACAGTGACCAGCTGAATGCATACTTTGGAAAACAAAGGTTGTGTGTGGATCTGAGTATTTGAACGTGGACGAACTATGAGTACGTTTGTGTATCACGAGAATACTGTTTTTGATTTACTATTTGAAACTTCCAAATGTAGCCAATTAGTCCCGTCGACGAATAATCATTTATTTATTTATTTATTTTCTTTATTAAGGAAACAAACAGCCTTAAATAACACATTTGTTTAACTTAAATTAGTGAATACATTGGCATTTAAAGTTTCCACTGCTGATTATTACATTTTAAGTTGTTAAAAAGAAACAAAATCAAAAGGTTCAGTTGAAAAAATAAACTAAGAAAGAAATCCAACAATAGATTTCAAACATACATTTTACTGCCTAACCACACCAGGTCTCACCTGGTGAGGTTGTCTTAACAATTTTCGGTATGTCATAATTTTTTCGTGAAATATGTCAATGTGATTATAGCTAATGTTGTGTTTATTGCAAGCTCTTATGATAAAACTGTTCATTCTATAATTAGTCTTGCAAGTCGGGGTACTGAATATCTTTGTGTGCGTGCGCGCGTTAGGTTTAGGGCATTTAAACGTTAACTTACTTAGCAAGTAAGGTGATATAACTCTGTTATTAACTATTTTATACAACAGAAGTTGATCCCTGTGTTCGCGTCGAGTCACCAATGTCTCAAATATACCGCTGTCAAAACCTCTAAATCTATACTTAAGACGTCTTAGAAACTTATTCTGTATCCCCTCCAAGAGGTTGATATACTTGAAGTACGCAGGGTTCCATACAGTGGAAGCGTATTCTAGTTGGGATCTTACGTATGCGTTATAAAGCAATATCAGGGTATTAACATTTTTGAAATCGGTACTTTGTCGAAAGATAAAACCAAGGAGCTTATAAGCCTTGCCTTTTTATCATACTTTCTTTAAGAGTATAAATTGATACTTTTCCGTCTTAAGCTTTTGATGACATTTGTTATAGGTAGGTGTAACCTGTTTACACTGAGGTGATAATTTCCTTGGGCTTAATATTACTTGGCATTCCGTAATTTAGGCGTGCCTAAGTAAATCACCAACTTGCTTCTAAAAATCGTTCTTTAATAATAGATAGGTGTCATATGGTTTTCTATATGTAACGCGACGCATGTGTAATCACAAAACAAATTTACGCATTCGGCTAGCTAAACATGTTGTTTCATTGCACTGAATAGGTATCTTGTCACTAGATCTTTTCTGGGTCAATGATCTGAAGGCAAACTTATTTTTATCATCACGGCTATCGCGACGAGTCGCGGAAAGCGCTGTGAAGTACTAGAGTGCCTACGTCACGAGAAACAAATGAAGCACTGAAATTGCTAGCTCGGACAGTGCACATGTCATTGACCTTTAATTAATCAATTTGTTGTTTTACGAGTAGTAAGTTGTAAAGGAGTTTGTTGCAAAAGGACACAGTTTGATGTAATGCTTTGTAAGTTTGCTTAGAAAGCTCATTCTCAGGATATTATAATACAATTATTAGGCTAAATGCACATACTTAAGAGTACATGAAAGAAATCAAGTAATTAAGTCTTTATTTAAGCAATTATCAGTTAATTTCTTAAACAGGCAATTATCTCAATGGCTTAATTAACAAGGTCCCAATTATTAAAATTTTACGAATTATTGGTTGTATTTTTAAAATCATACCTACTAGTAGATCAATTTATCTAGTAGACTGACTTATGGGAATAATCCTAAAAAATTATTAAATAAGATAAATGTAAATATTGAAATAAAAATAAAAGTAGATCCTTTTGAGTTTAAATTATTTCCGTTTTATTGTGTATATCTAATAGTCTTTTTCAAATATTGATTTGAATAGTAATCAAAAACGGTGCTTAAAACAGATAAAAAATATTTTTATATTATTAACTGCTAAACTTAATTGAAAAACAGATCGCTGTTCATTGTAACAATGATCACGACTTAGCAGTTGAAGGCTGATTTATAACAGGTTGAACCTTTGACGACGGATATTAATAGTTCCGGGTATACAAGTCCCTTGCCGCACTACAACAAAGCGAATGTATTTTATCTAGCCTCTAAAGTTAACTGAACGATTAAATTAAGTTTGACAGTTAGTGTAGGTTCAACGAACAAAATAATGAATGAAACGATTTGATAGTAATGAAAACCTGGAGAATATGGTGATTTGATTTGTATACTTTATCCAGGGTAAAGGATAATAATATTACCGTGCTTTATCTATTGTTTTGTTTGTTTCGTTATTTGTTTGGTAGCAGTCCAAATTTTTGACATAATCTGTCTAGACTCCTTTAAGTTTTTTTCTATATTTCCTTAGTTTAGAATCAGAAATTAATTATATATATAAAAATAATTCAAACAACATAAAATGTACTTATTAATTGATACTATAATAGAAATAATAAATAAATGCACAGTATACAAACATAATGATCGTAACATGGAAATGTAAACAATCTGGTTATGAATAAAGATACAAATTCTTTATTCATAACCAGATTGTTTACATTGTATTTGTATTGTATTTGTATTTGTATAATGTGACTTAACCTCCGGTGTCGGAAGGATTTGGCCTACCTCGTCTTGCCTTATAACTCACCCTGTATAACTTTACTTCAGATCTAGATTTACCAGCAGTTCTTATCGTCAAGGGATGTGAATAATGGAAATGACAATGACTTGACATGTATTTGATCACTGTTTAGCTTAATATGCATGAATCAGCCTTTTTAAAAACTGGGGGTAAAAGTCTCAGAGATAACCTTAGTATCCACCAAATGGAATTAGAGAGGAGAAAACCAAAAAATCGGTTAGTATAGTCATTTTGCAACTTCACGATTGCGTCAGTTAAACGCTGTCGCAAATTATCACGGCGCGTTCAGAGAGCGCCTGTTACGCATGTCTGTATGCGCCGGCGCATGTAGGTCGAGTTCTTGCGCTTTTCTCGCCCTTAATTAACGGTGTGTAAGGTCTAATTTGCCTCGTTATAAACGCATCAACTGTAGTTTAAATGCCTCGTGTCCCAACGTCACGCGCCTAACTAGTGGAAGAATACGATAATTTGAAACGATTTAGACCTTATTGGTATAGCTTGATTGATGATTTTGTGTTTAATAATAACTGTGTTTACGGAGTTAATTTAACTATCACGTAGTCAATAATGTCAACGTGGTCGATTAATGTCTATTTCTTTGTAAATAATGGGTTAACTAATGCATCAACATAGTACTTTGTAATCCGATAACAAGTAAATAAGTTGTATCTACTTACCCACTTATAACACTAAATTACGAAGATCATTCATTAGGCTTTGATGTGGTACTTTTCATTATTATTATGATAGGGAGCAAAGGAGCTATAGGGCCACCTGATGGAAAGTAATCACCTCTCACCTATAGAAACCACAATATATTATAGCTCAGTAGACCAATGGTGTAGCCACAGGTGAAGCTTAGAAGCAATACTTCTAGGACAAATTATTTTGAATAGTTTTACAACATCAACGCTAAGCAAAAACACAAATACCGGAGTTATTTCTAGCGACTCTCCATACAATACATTTATCCTCCAACTACGGTTATAAATACATACGAATGCAGTCTCAATTCTAATTGAATCTAAGCCGTTGTGTCTGTTTATTAGAGAATAGATGGTAAGACATTGGGACCCAAACTATCAGTATTAGTATTACTACGTCTGATTGGTATCAGTTATGCCCCCTTTTAGTTGTCCATAAATGTAATCAATGAAGTTAACCATAGGTTAGCCGTAGGATAGTGGGCAAAACTATAAACTACATAATAGGTAGATACTTACTTACGTCTTTAATAATTTGACGCAATTTTTCAACCTTTATGGTCAACTGTTCAGAATAAGACAGATTTAACGCTACTTTGGCTGTGACTGCACTGTTCCGACTTTCTCGCTAATGTTGACAGCTCTCTAAGAGACAAGGTATGAAAAACGGTCCATTAGTGTAAACATGTAAGTAAGACTGATTAACTTTTTGTTTTAATGTGCCCGAGTTTTAAAACTATCAAGTTGGGTTCTCTCATCTCTGAAATAGGGACATACTATCTCCATAACATAATGGAGTATAACTATAATCATAAAGTCGCATTGCGACCTTACTTCCTTATTAAGTTCTTACAAGTCCCCCTAAAAGGGCATAATAGAATCACAAAGACTTATCGTGTTTGTTTTACCTTATCTCATGTCTAATCAAGACAAAACATCTAAAACATAAGCTCACCAGCTTTTATTATTGCTACTTAAGTTTGATAAACGGTAAAGTAGGTATCTGAGGCTTAACGACTCTATGGGACTCTTTTGAGGCTCTATGCGAGTGAGGCTTTTATTCGATCTCACTCGTCCCACGGGTTTCTTCGTAGGTATATTCAATTCATGCATTTCAATATTTTCAATTTAGAATTAGCTACTGACTTTCTGCTTATTACCCAGTGATATCATAATAAAAAGACGCAGATAGGTTACTTGTGCTAAAACATTGGCGCGCGAAATAGGACTTTCGACCACCTGAGCAAAACATTGTCAGTTTGAAACAACACTGCGCAGCATGTATCTGTCTCGTTTACGCTCTAGTAAATAATCATGCTATCTTGTATACACGGTCAAATCAGAGGTACCTACAGAGGCGCACACATCAACCTTTACAACACCATTGCAAAATGGGTCTAACGTCAGCCGCATAAGGTGCTCCTATGTAAAGGTTGATGTGTGCGCCTTTGTACGTACGCCAGGGGACAATTTTTGACTTCAGTACTGACATAACGAATCTATACCTCTTTTAAATTTCGTTGTTATTACCTACCTAAAATGTAAAGTTATATTCTTAATGGTCAAGCTTGGGTCCTAACGAAGACCCCCAAGAACGCTTCAGGGAGTGAAATGTGCGCCTCATCTCTCTATGATGGCATTAGTTCCCAGAGATCTCAAACCGGGCAGTTTGCGAAAGATGCGGGTTCGATTCCCGCATGATGCCAAATAGACCAAATGTCTTTTTCTGGTTTTCAGATTTTAAGTAAAGATACTGCATGGAAAATGCTAAAACAATAATAAACATAGTTCCCATAGATTTTGCTCTGTCTAGGTAGCGCTGTGTCCGTACCTGTATTCTGTAATGATATTAATTCGTATGTCTATGTTTTCCAGATGGAGATTATGGGTCAGAGCGTCTTCGAGTTCAGCCACCCGTGCGACCACGACGAGGTGCGCGAGGCTCTGCGCTCCAGCGGCGAGGGTCGAAGGGAGATGCTGCTGCGGCTGAAGTGCACCCTCACCAGCAAAGGGAGGAATGTGCATTTGAAGTCTGCTTCTTATAAGGTACGATCGCCTAGCGATTCTAGATATCACTTCACATTTCGATTGCCCTTAGAAGAAAACGCTCACTTCAATCGACTATTCGCTGCATTTTGAATTTAAAGTGAAGCGCTAACCGCTTTTCAATTAAAAAGAACTAAGCCACATTTTAGAGAATAATACCTCTAAAATGTGGCGTAGTTCTTTTCACCGAAACGATCAAAGTCGCAAAGTTATACCCCCTTATTCATAAAACGAACGCAACGCTAAAGCATAGTGTTAAAGCAATTGACGTGTTGTGTCACTTACTCTCAAATGGCGGCAGCAACAGAATGAAAGTGACAAAGCGATGCACAAGTCAACGTGTTGTTGAAGAGTTTTTATGAATAAGGAGGATATAATTTTACAGAAGTCCAAAAACAAAGAAAGGGTAAGGTGAAGTGTGCATTGAGGATGACATCCCAGCAGCTGCCCTCAGCTGGTAAGGCGTTCACATCAACAACACCAACGAAACCATTAGCAAAATGTTTCTTATGTCAGCAGTATAAGGTGTGTACATGTAAAGGTTAATGCGAACGCCTCTGTAGATCCTTTGTTTTAGTTTCACGAAAATATATTATTTCACGATTATACGACACGAGCATATCGTTAATAACCTACCTACTGGAACATTAAAGTCTAATTCGTTAGTACAAGCAGTTCAAGGTGATGATTGATATCTGAGCAATGTTGCAATATACTGAAATATTTGATAAAAAGCCAACATGTTTTGAGCATATTTGTTTTCCAGTGTAGATATTTTATTATTCGTTATCTTCACTACCATTCATCAATGTAAACAAACCTCCAAGGTTTAGAACCAGTTCAAAGAAACACCTTAATTATGTTCATATGATGACAAAATAAATCATTCATTCAATCAATTCTAAAGCAGTAATTCCTAATTCATCATGAAATATACAAAGCTTTTTAATATTTGTGTACCTAAACATTTATAACTATTCCAACCTCATTATTTAATGCTAAGTTGCTAAACTGAAATAACATGTTCATGGTTATTTTCACTTCAGTTTATTCCGTTCTTAAAAAATAATTTGACCTCTTCGATAAAGCGAAAAATATCACCGTGAACTGCATGTAAGCCTTTTCCGATTTTTGTCTTTTTCTTGCCAAATGACATGTCTTTCTAGCCAAACAAGCTGAAATAACGGGAAGTGGATATCATGCCATTGAGCACTCCAAATGAGCTGAAAATTATTTAGAACTGTTTAAAATAAGAACAAGTTGACGTGACGCCTATTAATTAATAGTAATTTGCGAAAATTGGAGTAGGGTTTCTATTCCCAATTGTTAGTACCGGCACGTGCCGGTTGCTCTCTCCCATTATCCCTCTAGGGCGAAATTCCATGCCCCCTTCTGGGACGCCCTTTGGCAAGTTACTTAGTGATGAGGGTTGAGAGCCTTCTGTACTCACCATTCAGTCTGATAAAGCTGTCCAATAACGCAGACAGTGAAACGTATGCTGTGCTCAAGTCTATGTAAATTGTTTCTTTCAATACCTTTACATTTTTATTCATATTATTTTCACCTCCTGGCCATTTATAATTCAGAACATCTTTTTTTACAGGTGATCCACCTAACTGGCCACATGCTGACTCCTGACAGCAAAAACAACAACAACACGGAAAAAGATACCAAGAAAGATGAAGACAAGAAGTCTGCAAGAACTGGTTCGTTGGTGGCGGTGGGGCGTCCCATCCCACATCCGTCCAACATCGAGATACCGCTGGACAGCAAGACGTTCCTGTCTCGCCATAGTCTGGACATGAAGTTCACTTACACCTATACTGATGCGTGAGTACCCAGAAGAAGTAACAATTGTTTTAAGCACTCAATCGAGTGCTCCGTCCCCCTCATACTAGAGGCCGCGAGGGACCATTTTCATGTCTCCGCTTGTCGCAGTTCCAGGCCTTAGGTAGTCATATTATGTCATAGCGTTACGTGTTAAGGTGGCACATACTGGCGTCACATTAAAAAGATATCTGGGACACCGTGCGCCAGGCAGTCTTTGTTTATCAATTTTCCTACTGTGAGTCCAATCCTTGCAGTAAGGTAAAAGATGTAAAATTTCTTCATCTTCAGGGCCTCTATAAATGTTTCAAAACTATATGCTACCGAATATTTCATTTTTATACGAATTTTCGATACAGCACAGTAAAGTTAATGCAAAGATGCTACTGGAAGTTAACACTAATGTGGCCTAGTTATGAACCCTTCAATGTGCACTGGCAAAAGCACAGTCGCCATCAGAAAAAATACAGGTGTTCATGTTATACTAGCGTTCCGAAAGATGGCGTCGTTTTCAGTATTTACGTGTGCTATGTTACCAAATTCGCTTGCCACTTTCGAGGCTAAACCTCGCCGCGGGCTCACGTCTCCCACAACCGACCGGGTTATATCAACAAAAATATCACCTTCAAATGTATTTTGTAGGTTAAACAAGATGCGATTTGTACACAGTCCGCGATAACTTCACTAGTGCCGTTTGTTTTAAGTTCTTCTAAACATGTTGTGATATGTGTAGAAAATGTGTTTTTTTGTTAATGTGTATTACTGGTGAAAATAAGTGTTAGTGTTAAGTTTCATGTTAATTCTTACCATGGCGGGCGATTCAAACCCGGTTACTGTAAGTTAAATACACGTCATGTTATTCGATTATTTTCTAGATTCACGGGACTTTTCATTGTCTTTATATTATTCGTATTATTGTTATTTGAACAGCGGCAGAGAAAGTTTTTGAACGAAGGCGGTAGCGTATAATGCAATAGGTCATTCAAGGTTAACATTGTAGGCACTAAGTACCGGTAAACATAACCTGAACAGGACTCTAGGTCACATTGGAAATGACCTTTGTAATCAAAAATGACTTCCTTTTCTTAACAGTTGATTTTTATTGGAGTCCCAAGCCTCTAAGAAGGTTGTTCATCCAGGCAACCCTTAAAATATTGGTTTTTAAGATGTAACTTAATAAAATAATAGAGATTTGGAACTGGACATATTTATTTCGCGTTTTTTGTGATTAATTCTATTTTGACGCTCTAGTCAATGTTTTAAATTAATACCCTAGGCATTTTTTAAATCAGGACTTCTCTGAAGTCCTATTCAAGTATGATGATTTTATGATTTTAAGACAATTGTCATACACTAGAAGCGTAGGAAGTAAATTGGTCTTAATTCTTAAAATTTCAAATGTTGAAGCCCCTACCCTTAGCTTAGTTACCTAGTTAAAGTTGACCTTTGCGGCGAAGGGTCGTTAAAATCCTAAAGTGAGGTCGAAACTTCCTATGAGAGCGAAGTCGTTAAGAAATCGTATTATGTTGTAGGTAGGTATATCTATTCGAATACAAAGTAAGGATTGATTGATTGGTGAGAAGTTTGTATTTGAATATAAACTAACAGAAATAAGTCTAGAGAGAAAAACGGAGCTCTTTTAAGGAGAATGAGGAGCTTAACAAAAGAGAGAGAGAAAAAGATTTTTGTTTTGTCTCAGGTTGCTAAACACGCTGGGCTTCGAACCAGAGGAACTCGTTGGTCGTTCTCTATACGAGTTCCACTATGCCGCCGACAGCGCTGCCTTGGCCCAGAATTTCAAGTCATGTAAGTAATATTTAATATGATAGTTTTGCTGTTTTTTATTGCTAAAGGTTGTTACGAAGAAGGATGAAGACCATTTAAATAGGGTATTTGAGTGTCCAAGGCAAGCTGCTAAGATTGATTGGTCTGTCTGTCTACTTAGGTATCCATAATTTCTAATTTTACACGCAAATGATTTCATTCTAAACTAAAAATACGAAAATAAATAAATAAAAATATTTTTAACTTACTCATCGTTACGTAGAACTACTTCATTTATTTTGATATTAACGCCATCTACCGAAATGATAGAGTTGACTCATTCGAAGTGGGTTTATATTTTTATAATGCCACCTAGTGGTCGTACTTAGATGATGTTTATTTCAGCCAGGTTTTTACAGAGGGCAGCACCTTGATGTTACTGTGCTACATCGAGCTGACTGTACTGATGTTGAAATTATATTATTATACTAGGGACCCGCCCTGGCTTCGCACGGGTGCAATGAGATGTAATTATACATATGAACCTTCCTCTTCAATCACTCTATCTATAAAAAGAGACCGCATCAAAATCCGTAGCGTAGTTTCGAAAATTTAAGCATACATATGGATATGGGGACAGAGAAGCGACTTTGTTTTATACTACGTAGTGATTTTGCAACCTTACGATTTAATATTTGATTAACATTAGTTAATCTGAACCTCGTTCCGAATTCGATCCTAGATGTTTTTTTTAATTTAAATATTTTTTTTTGAGCTAAGGTGGCATCTGTATCATTTTGAATACCAGAGGCCATTGGCTTTTACATGGGAACAAAAACGCTTCTATAAGCGAGAACAAAAATAAAAGTAAGTTTCCAAATCGGTCGATTTCAAGGTCTGAATCGCAACCCTACTGAGATATAATCTATTTGAACCGATTATTTTTTGATTGATTTTGAAAACGAGCTGTTAAAAGAGAGTTCCTAGGAAGGCCTTTGTTCTAGACGACAGTGCTGCCATTTTGTATTTCACTTGCGGAAGCTTTATGACAAAATAACGGTAGATACACCAAAATTACATTACTTACATAACATTTTATATTACTCGGTGTATTGTTAATCTGAATAATGGACTTTGGTTGCTGGCTGGCAATAGTTAAGTTCCTACTACAATAGTTCATTCGCGATTTTTAAGTTTAATTCTTTCGCACACAAAAAAACTCAGATCCACAACCTTTGCGTTCGAAAGTATGCATTCAACTGGTCACTAATAAGGAACGATTCGATTGGTTCGGGGACGTGCTAGATCGAAGTAAAAGTACTAAATTACTGCATTCTTATCGCGAATTAACTATAGAATCAT
Organism: Udea ferrugalis; assembly: GCA_950022985.1. Taxonomy (NCBI): domain Eukaryota; kingdom Metazoa; phylum Arthropoda; class Insecta; order Lepidoptera; family Crambidae; genus Udea; species Udea ferrugalis. Next base: position 9,804,059 of record OX465533.1, read on the forward strand.
TACTGGTTCATCATCATCATTAATGGCGTCTGCAGTGCATGCAGTGACGTTAGAGTTGGAGCAGTGGTGACAGTGCTTTCATTGCTATAGTACGATTAATAATTGTAGTCAGCGAAATGACAACTTCAACAGTGACTGATACAAAAAAGGGTGACCCGCTACAATAGTGACGTTCGGCAATCACTAGACTTAGACATTCAGTCATGATTTATTTTATGAGGTATCAAAGCCTTTTTTAAATAATTATAAATTTTAATAGGTACAAAACGAATTAAATAATACGATTTAAGAAATATGGGCCCTACCTCCATATTAAAACTTCTCACTAAAAATGTATAACCATAGATGGAAAAAAAATGTTCAAAGAGGTTCAGGGGAATTAACACTTGAAAGTCAGCAAAATACAAGTAATTATATACGTTTTTATTCGTTACGGTTGCTATTGATTCCGACTCCGATTCTGAATTCATCTCTTCATGATAGTCCATACTATTATTATTCGATTCAAAAATAAGTAAACCGGAATCTACAAAACCTCCATCACTGCCTATACAGGGTGTTTCTTCTAAGGTGTCAAGCCGGCGCCAGCTGATAGTAGGGTACCATACCTATCGATTTAACCCCTATGTATGTTCTACGATTTTTTGTAGTTTTCGAGATAATGATGTTTTTGTTATTTTTAAAAAAATTGTGAGCACTTGGCTTTAAATAATTATAACTTTTTTTTCGTTTTACCTTTTTTGGATATTTTCTTTTAATTATAATGTCTATTGATTGCAGTTTTATGATTGAAATAATCTCTGTCCTAACTTAACTACAAGATACACAAATTTTGATTGATAGTGAAAAAAAAGTGAATCATGCAGAACATAACCAAAATTCAATCGTAAATTAAAAAAAACAAAAGGTATTCCATAGCTTCTTACTAATTTCAAAAACTGCGCAGCATCATAAGCTTTCATAATAATACAAGAAAACATGTCCTTTGTGGGGCATTATTCGCTGTAATCGATGCTCAAGTCTTGAGAATCGGAAATAAGTGTCATTTTCATACTTAATCATTTTCTAGTATTTTGGCATAAATTTGTCATTTCTGTGATTTATTGTCTTCTAACGTCTAAACAAAGCTCATTTGTTAATAAAACAGTCATTTTTTAACTTCCAATCATCCGAAAGTCACAACTCCTGTTTTAATTAAAATGTTGAAATTGAGGAAACCGGAACATGTTTTGAATCGATTATCGAACTGTTTTGAGTTACTATGTTCAAAATACGCGTACATAAAAATAATAAAGATGGTCCGGTTTACTCCAATTTCAAATTTTTTATTACACCAGGAGTTGTGACTTTCGAATTACTGGAAGTTAAAAAATGACTGTTTTATTAACAAATGAGCTTTGTTTAAGCGTCAGAAGACAATAAATCTCAGAAATGACAAATTTATGCCAAAATACTAGAAAATGATTAAGTATGAAAATTACACTTATTTCCGATTCTCAAGACTTGAGCATCGATTACAGCGAATAATGCCCCACAAAGGACATGTTTTCTTGTATTATTATGAAAGCTTATGATGCTGCGCAGTTTTTGAAATTAGTAAGAAGCTATGGAATACCTTTTGTTTTTTTTAATTTACGATTGAATTTTGGTTATGTTCTGCATGATTCACTTTTTTTTCACTATCAATCAAAATTTGTGTATCTTGTAGTTAAGTTAGGACAGAGATTATTTTAATCATAAAACTGCAATCAATAGACAATATAATAAAAAGAAAATATCCAAAAAAGGTAAAACGAAAAAAAAGTTATAATTATTTAAAGCCAAGTGCTCACAATTTTTTTAAAAATAACAAAAACATCATTATTTCGAAAACTACAAAAAATCGTAGAACATACATAGGGGTTAAATCAATAGGTATGGTACCCTACTATCAGCTCGCGCCGGCTTGACACCTTAGAAGAAACACCCTGTATATGAAATTATAAGGCGTCGTCCTTTGCTGGTTGGGCCCTTTAGGCCGGTAGTCAAACTTTTAGAAAACACTTGTATGGAAGATTCTACTGTTGTATCCTCCCAAACTTTTCCAGTTGTATGACCTGTTAATAAACGAAATTCTTACCTGTAAATAATATAAAACAGAAACAAAACATTTTGAAACTGAAAATCTATTTACTATAAACTGTATTAGTTTACCGAAATACCTCTATGTCTCAAAACGAAAGTCTGACCAGTGTGTGTTGCCAATAATGACATAATGGAAGTGGGACGTGGTCATTCACTACGACTTTTTTGCCAGGCTGTAATGTCGACTAACTTTTAATTGTAAAAACTCGATTTACCACATCACTATTTATTTGGGACTGAAAACCTGCCACACTGAAAATGTCATTTCACTGACTACAATTAAAAATCCGAGTATAGAAGTTTTAGCTACCTTCCACATTATCAAAACTCATTTTTATACACTGTAGGGTGTGGCCTAGGCCTAGTTAAATATATACACTGCATTGTCATATAACCACAACGGCTATTAAAGTGCTTATTTGCAGTCACGAGACTATTTTAACATACTTGGCCGGGTGCCATGGTTTGCTTGTTGAATGTCACAAAATATAGTCTTTTTTAACACTGTTACGTAGTGCACACTCACATTGTACAGTTAATGTGGTATTACGTGATCGACACAAATTATATTTGTACTGAAATACTTTTTTACGGACTTACATTCCATGTCGTGTGTTTGATGTAGGTTTCGTTTCGTTATCTGTTGTGGGTATTGATATTTTCAACTTCCATTTAATATTTTACCAGAACAGTTTAATAAATAAGTACTTTTTAAGCTTAATACGCAAACTCATGATTTGTATAAAAGAAAGCTCTCAAGTTTGTTTTTCATAATTCGAAGCAAATTAAAAAGGTAAATTGACTGGGTATATCGGATTCCCACTAAACACTATCGCTTACTGAATACTAAATTTCAGGCTTCTGGCATAAGGCCTATCCATCGCAAAATGGATCTTAGTCACCAGTATAAGATGTCCCTATGTTAAGGTTGATGTAAAAGACATACTCTAGAAAACCATCCAAAAAAGAAACAGTTGAATATTTCGTAAACTAACATTCTAAATGGCGAAAAAATTTCGGCTGAAGCCGTCTTAGGAAGCTGACAGACTGGCGACTGCTTGCGGCAGCGGTTGGCCACTATCGACACGCTGCAATGCAGTCGCCGACATATAAGGGGCCTGACCTGCGGACCTAGAAAATATTATGTGCAATTGACTCAAGTACAGTCAGAGTCAAAGCAATTCAGCCTTTTAGAGTGTATTAGGAATAGAAATGCTTTGAAAAGCATTTGGGCAGCAGCACATGGGTCAGATATCTCTTGCAACCAGTCGCCGAGCATAGAAAGCGAGATGTCGTTAGTCTGTAAGCCTCCTTATCCGGATCATTACAGACCACAGCCCTAAAATGCAAATCTTTCGACTGGCCAGCTGTTTATGAATTCCACCCTCCAGGATCATTTCGCTAATGACATCCTAAACGTTACGTAACGTATTGGGCGTCCATTTACCCTTATTAGGGATACCGACATATTTGTTTTGTTATTTTAGTCGCGCGCAGTCAATTTGTAAAAATGAAAAGTAATCGTTGGCTGATAGCCTATTTTGTTTACTTAGATGATTTAATTCTATTATTTTAAAGCAAAATCGATTAAAAAATTTACTTTTAGGACAATGATTTATGAGCTTCTACACTATTTAAAATTAAGATTAGATTTTTAATCTTCCTCCCACTTGACTGCAACAGCCAACTGGCTTCTGATTCGCTCTTTTGGGATATAGGTAGTCGACTTTTATTTTAATTATTTACTTCAATTAGTTAATGAAAAAATAAGGGTCTTATTACAAGAATACTTTGTCAACAAACCCGGAGTGCTCATAACAAAAATAGAAGTGTCAAGAAATCGTGAAGAATGTAATTCGATCAATGGCTGTCTAAGTCGAAATGCTTTGAAGTTTGGTAGTGTCTTCTTATTTTATTAGATCTAACTAAATCCCGTAAGTCATGAGCAGAAATATCTATGAACCGTGGATCACATTGTTTATTTACGCGGGGAAGTCCTTGCCCATAATTACCAAACATTTTAATGATTCTGTGATGCGACACTTCACTTACCCGGTATTTTTTATTCTAGTCTGTAATCGAACTCACGGCCTTCAGGGTAGCGATTTATAACCTCGACTGATTCGGTAATTTTCTTTTATTTTTAGTAAATCGCTCAATTCATATTTAAAAAATAAATACTCCACAGAGACCCACAGAAGATTGAATTAAAATTAAAATAAATTTAACGATTATTTGATAACGCAGTTCTAAATCGCCCTCTAGTCGAGATAAACATTTCTACAGTGGGCCAGTCACAATAGTCACAATTTTGTGACCGAAATATTAACATCTGATGTCAGAATTCACGTTTTATAATTTCGGCGCCGCCAAAGTTGTCCATCGGGAATTGTTGGGCTCCCCGCGGAGTGTTGTTCTGTGTGCGACGTGTAATCAACGACTTTGACGTTGATTTTTTACGACTACCCGCTCCGGAGTTTCGGATTGTTGTAACTAACTTTGCCTATGCTTCGTGTTCTTTTTTGGGACTGCTTTATTTGTTGTGAAAAACAAATTTCAATAAAGGTAAAGTGTTGCTAAAACGCCTGAAATTCAGAAGGACGCAGTTCAAAGCCTAGGTCGGGCAAAGGAAATTGCAGATTTCGCTTTACCAAACTGAACCCAACTCTCTTCTGGCAATTATCGACACGATAATTTTGGTATCCTAAATTAGTGCCTATTTATGGTTGCGAAGACATGGTTTTTATCAAAGTATTCTGCGTCCAGCGGTGGGACAGAATGTATGCTAACCACTATCAGTAGCTATTTCATTCCGCGGTTCCGCGGAAATGGACTAATAAAATTGAACGATCTCCTTCTTTTATGTCGATTTTATGTCTATTGGATGAGAACAGCTTTAATTAACATTTATTTAAATTTTATTGTTTACTTACCGATCTTAGCAGAAAACAAACAGAATACAATCATGCAATGTTCGTTATTTAATATCAGAGTTTAAAGTCCTCCTAATTCAGATATTGCTATATTGCCCCAGTAATCATTCCTATATATTACAATTGCTCCGTTTCTGTATAAGGACGTAACACTTTTATCGACAATCAATCCCGACCCCACGTGCAAGCTTACGCGAGTCGCGGTAAATCTGTATTCAAAATTTGTCTCGTTTTACGATAACGCGGCACTCATCGATGCCTCCGTTTGATATCGATACCGTCGTTATCGTAAACGACATCGACAGCTTGACTCGTATTCATATTTACGGCTATTGTGGAATGCCCTTTAGAACCTGGTTTACGCCTCGCCTAATAAAATGTACGAAGTGTCTGAGTTGGCGTTATTTGAGTGCGAATGATCAATCATGCCTGCGGTAGACGTGGAAATTTTTGGGCTTTTTACGGGGATTTTTTTTTTTGCATACTTATCTGTGTACGAACAACAAAGCCTCGTAGGAGCAGGCCATATCCGTATTCTATCTGTATGAAAGAGAAATTTAGGGAAAGGGACATGATGAACCTAAAGGATTACGAGCCAAGGTTGAGGGGAAAAAGATCGCGGTTTCGATATCCGTCCAGATTAATTGTTCATAAAAAAGATTTCAATGCTAATTTTAGGTGTTTGTGGTACCTTCTTAGTTTCTGGTCATCAGAGCAATGTATGTGATGTTGTAAGAAGCATAATCCGTAATTGAGTTGATATTAACATGGATCTACAGGGTTAATTGAGTCCCGTGAATCGTTAGTCGAATTTGGTGCCTGTATTTTTTCCAAAAGCAATTTACGTGTTATCAAATGTAGGATCCATGAAATCGTTTGAAGTTGCATCGAAATCCTAGATTTGAAGGAAACAAAATCTCCTAAATTTTCTGGTTTTCCTATCTTTAGTAAAGATTAATAAATTGCATTGTCGCATGCTAAAAAATAAGCGAAAACATGAAACTCTTTTTTTCATAAATTCCCAATTTTCATAATTTTCGCTCATTAACACTTCGTATTATTTATTATTTAAATATAGTACTATTCAATAGACATTGATTTCAAATTAAAACTAAAGCTCGGTGCTTGGTTAATTTCGGTGCAGTTAAGTGCCTACATAAATCTCACCACCTAACCCGATCTCTGGTCATAAGCCGAACACGCACTCCCACGCACCCGATGCGTGATATTTTCAATCTTTCTTGACAACTGGTTTGTACCCGCTTTTTATCCGACAATTAACTTATTATGGTATCGTTCACTGATAAAATAAGAAATGTATTACTTGCGATAAACTATATTAAACAGTCGATGTTGTAACTTTCAATTTGTAGGCACAAAACAGTGTTGTTTATATTTTGTGATGCGCAAAACTCTGAAGTACAGTCAGGATCAAAACACTTTGATCTTAAAGCGTTGACAAATACTTCTAGAATATTTCAAAAAAGCAATCTTATTGCTACAGTTTGAAATAGTGTTTTAGATTTGAATCAAAATACAATCAACATAAGATTCGATCGCTATACTCTTAGTATGATAATTAATTTTCTCAATCAGGAAGTGTAGATATTTGTGGACGCTTAAGAGGTCTCTATCTGGAAGAACATACCTTCCATGACACATTCTTTATTTTAGAGGTACTATTACAGAAATCAAATGCAGCAGTTTTCCAGGAATTTCCTTAGTTCTATATTTCACAATTTTTTATTACTGTTTAAATTGTTATTCGACTTTCCAAGCGTAGCCAGCTTTTCAAACAGATTTTCTTCATAATGTAATAATCAACCTAATTCAGGCGAAAAGTATCTCTAAAGCCTTCCATTAAATAATAATCTTTTCAAATTGCATACATCGTCCCCCTTAAAGAGCTAACCTCAGCCCGCTAAGGAATATTAAATTGAACGTCCTGAGGGCGGAAAACGCGTTACTTGCAAAATTTTACACCAAATAGGTATGAATTATTTCACGCTCTTGACTCCCACGCGGGTACCCTCGTTTTAAAATTGTACACTGTGGAAGTTACAAACAATTTTCTGCTCGGACGTTTCATTCCTATGCTAAAAATAGCAACGTGGATTGTTTTGAAGATTATGTCAACTAGTTGAGAGATTTTTAATTTCATTCGTAGATTGTGAACTATGTTGGGTTATGTTTTTTTTAAGCTTTTGCACTCAGTTGTATCCGAAAATGCTATGTTTTTTTGAGAAATCTAATCATTGGCTTTCAAAATTATAACAACTTGTGGGTTTATTTATCATGCTGTTTTTAATATAATTTTTCTTGAGGTCTGTACGCTTTACATAGTGAATTAAAATCTGCCAAAATAAGACTTGTCGTTAGCATCACACCTTAGTGTTGTCTTTCCGTGTCTCATCTCTCGTCACTTGACGCAATAGGTTTCTACGTAAAAGCAATTTTGACGTAAGTATCGAGACGATAACAAATCACATTTTCACTCTTTTTTGTGACGTAAATGCGTGATCACAATAGAAGTAAACATAAAAAATTGTAAGATGCAAATACAAATATTTTACGTTTTTTCTTGGTGGGGTGTGCGTTTCAATTTTTAATACTCTCAACGTAGTAGGTATTCATTGTTGACATTTTTGTCAACATACCTATTATGTTCAAAAAATTATTTTCAATAACTTTATGTTTGGGAGTGGAACAAGCTAAGACTGAATAGGTTGCTTAAAGACGTGCATCCTTCCTCGTCGACCGCATCGTCGCTTTCCATCGGTTGAGATGGGGGTTAAATGTTGGCCTATTGAGATTTAAAAATAGTGGACCGTATTAAAATGTTTACGCTAAAATTTGTAAAACCGAATGTTATATATGGAAGTTTTCTAATGGGGCTTCAAAAAACCAGCCAGCAATTTTCCGTCCATGTCTTTTATTTTCGTAGCAGCAGTGAGCTCTTAAGCCTAACCATTATGAATTCACCCATTGACGCATCACTGTTCAACGAGGTCACGGACGTCGTCGCAACTGTTTCCAGGCCGACGTCTCGGTAGAAAACCAATATTGTATTGTAATGTAATTGATGGAAAAATCGCAAACTATCACGCTCAGGTCGGGTGACAGGCGATGGGCGGGTGTTACTGTGAATATCGGTTGCAATACGATCTATCGGTAGTCGATGGCTCAGAATGTATTATCACATCATTAAGGGAGTTCAATATTATCGATTGTATCGTGATTTTAATGTATGGGCCGCAATACTATTGAACATAGAAATGTAGATATTTCTGGAAATTTCGTTGCTAAGCAGGCAGAGACAAAAGTCTCCAGCGAGCCAACAGCCGCCGCCAAATGTCCCATGGTGGAGCCCAAGCCAGCACACCTACCTCCCACGTCACTGCACGATAGCCCCATATGGCTCTTACTGCTATTGTTCCTTGCAGTCTCCGTAGCTACTAGCCTGTTTTAGGCTGTGATTTTGTCTAGTCAATAAGGGGCTCCGTACAATGCTATCCTGCGTACCAACTATAGCCACGTAGGGCCGACGGCAACTGGCATGTCTCTCCTAAATTGGTCAATTAATAAAAATAAGTTTTTCTATATACCTAGGTATATTGTTTACTTCCTTGGAAATAAAGATTCTGATTTTTAAAGTTTTAATTCAAAAGATTAATATCAGTTTCACGCACCAATCACGTTTCAGAGCAAACTACCTTGAACTTGACTTTGTGTAAACTCGAATAGACACGCGTGAGTCATTCGTGAACCATTTTTATATTTCGTGTCGGCGCAACTCTCTCGTGATTGCGTCGATGTAAATTAATTGTAAACTGGTGCAATTAAAGCTGGTTCACTGGGTCAAATTAGCTTTTCTGCAATTGGGACGTTTAAGTTACAACCTGCTGGCAGCTGTACTGAGGCGAATAAATTCTGAGCGATTCTCACTAACATAGTTCCCCAACCTCAATCGTGTGTTCGCTATACCTTGAATTGTTACTCTCCCACATTAGTTTAGTAATTTTAAAATATTATGCGGCTTAGTTTGTTTCACCTTAACGATCACTGTTATTTTTCGTACAATTAATGTTTGGGGTTTTCTAGACTTAAATATAAAACAAGTTATCGTTTTAACATCTGAGACGCTAGACGTAATTTTAATCATTACGTGATCTGATAATAGAGATAACGTTGTTTTCATACTAAAAGAACGCATAGGTATAAAATATAGCTCAATATTTTACTGATTTATGACGGTAACACCAACAAGGTAGCGGCGATTCCCCTCTTCGCGACATTAGTCCCTGACAAACTGTATTATGGCGCGAAATTCAATTTGACAGATAAGGTTCTCGAAGTAATGGATAACTTTCCCGGCAAAATTTCGGTCCGGTAGTACATCGTTGGCACCCAAACAGCTGTCAGCTGAGACATCTCTGCTATGAGATCGTAGACCTTCGGGCAGCGCTGGGAGGTCGAGGCAGAGACTAAAATATCGTTGCACACGTGTAGTTCGTTCAATCATACAGACGCACGGTGTTATTCGCTATACAATGCGACAGGTAGAGTTGTTATTGTATTATTATGACTATGACTGTTAAAATGATTGAAAGCCTTCGATTTCTGCGCACCGGTTAGCACAAATATATTTTGCTGTAATAGATATTTTGTGTGCGGTCTGTGGTACCTTCGTTTTTAGTTAACATAGGTCAAGTGTGAATCTTGTTTTTGGATTAGACCAACGTATGTTTCGTTAATTCTTTAGCATATTCCAAGTGCTCAAAAGAGTAACTGCTGAGTTTCTTGCAGTTTTTTCAGTACTGAAGTCCGTTACCAGTGGTAGTCTCATTATGGGTGTTTAACGGGATTTGGATACCTTGACTAATTTAGTCAGATTAAAGATTCGTTGTCATATAGTGCAGCGCATTCATAGCTATATATTTTTCAACATTAGTTTTTATATTTTTTTTATTTAAAATGGGTTTGCGTTTGACCTCAGTCTCGCCTGATGGTAAGCGATGACGAGGTCGAAGGTGTAACACGCTTACCCAGAAAATGCCTATTCACTCTTGCCTTGAAGACACCAAGGTTGTATGTATCCGGAAACACAGACGCAGGGAGGGCGTTCCACTCCCTAGCGGTGCGGACCAGAAAGGAAGCACCAAACCGCTTAGTTCGGACCGCTGGAAAGTCGACCACATGAGGGTGAAATCCCTCACGGCGTCTAGTGGTCCGGTGGTAGAAAGTGGAGGGTGGGATAAGGTCATGAAGTTCCTGCGCACACTCTCCGAAATACACCTTATAAAAAACCGATAAACAGGCAACTTTACGCCGATGCTCCAAACTCAAATATTATTGCTTTTAGTGCTTCTAGTTTATGTGCTTTTGCTCACAATATCTGTTTCATGCTGGTATTATTATTCATCAAGTCGGGAGTAGGCATCGCAAGCTGCGTTTGCTATGTTATATACTCTGTTCCAGAACTTTATTGCACTAATGGCCACTTACTAACTGAGCTTGTCAACCTAGTGTTCTCGGGTTCGACCTGGAGTCCTAGAATCCGATGCTACTAGTTTTCTCAAACATCTAGGCATGTCAAGTAAAGCATACCGTTACCTCATATGCTTGTGAAACACAAGTCGACTTACTGAACCGAATGATAAATACACCAAACACCAATAACTTTCCATCTCACCCCTTATTGGCTGTGAAAGTCGTGAGAATGTTGGAGCAAAAATGTGGGTCTACCTAATGGTATTAGACTTGGAAGCCAACGTTTGCGAGCGTGTCGAATATGAAACCCTATTGAAAGCAATTTTAAGACCGCACTGATAACACTTTTTATGGTGTCGGTTTCCTTCAAAGGTTCAGTATTTATGAGTCTAACACGTTTACGATGTTGGTAAAATCACCCACTTAGAAAAGTTCTAGTGTCTTCTTTGCCTTGCCCTAATCTCATTGATTGGAATGAAACTAAGTTTTCATGTCAATGTAAAATTAAGGCAATCTTATTGTTAAAGGGAGAATCAAACTGCATTTTCCTCCTTTATAATGAATCTTGTAATATGCAAATATTTACAACATAACGATTACCATTAAGTGAAATTAACCATTAATTTTTTCAATCTGACAAGCAATTCTTTTTCCTCTTTGCGCGCGCTTTAGATTTTATGAGTGGCCAGGCGCACACAAGGAGTTTGTATGCGCATGGTCGCCACACTGACCAAAAAAAAAACTCTTCCAACGCTTACAAGTGAAAGAAAGATGGCAGAAAAGGTGAACAAGTGAACTCTTACTACAGAATTAGCAGGTATAATTATTATATAAATTAAATAAAATAGCATTAGCAAAGTCTGTTTGGTTAGTCGCTAACGTTATAATACCAAATATAGATAAATTACAGATTTTTTTATCTCAATGCTGGGATTTATCCCGGAAGCCTTTCATTTTGCCGTGGACGCCATTTGCATCACAATTTGTCGTTTGACAAATTTATTCTCTAATATTCCAGTTTAGGCCTCGCGTTTTTACATCCTCCGGCGCATGCTCACACATTTTCATATTATCTTTGCCATATTTAAATTTGCTCTCAATTTAAAGATAATCGTGTGTGAAGAAATTGTGTTTATTTGTTTTCATCATGTTTCGACAGCATTTTGAAAAGGGACAATAAATTATGGTAGATAGAGTTGATGACTTATGTCTACGGTTTGATAATTTGGCTTCCTTTCTTCGCTTTTTTTTCCAACTCCAATGTGTCTGTACTGTATCTTACCCTATGCAATAATATAGCCACCATTATCTGACCGAAACCCTTGTCTCATTCGAAGATATCAATATCCGTGGTGGGTAACATATTGCGCTGTAAGTAACCTTTTGTGGACGTGACTTACATCCTTCCCTTAAGTACCCACATAGAAATGTGAGCATTTGTCTGTATTATTTTGTGTATTTAAACGCAGAAACTTGGTTATTATGTGGGCTTTCCTATCCTGAATGCGTTTATTATCATTTGCCAGAATCAAATTGCAGGTGTTCACTTTATTAAGTCATGTTACAGATGAGTTACAAATATTTTTCAAAGTCAGCGGTTACGAGTTTGGAGCTCAATAGCTTTGCGTTAAACCTTGAAATGTGTTTTGGGAATTACATGAAACGTATGAAGATGGCATGATTTAGCTCTATTAATTACAAAATTGATAATGAAATCGGAGAATGACATTTTCCGACGAGTTAGCATAGGGGTTTCGCGATGGGACTTTAGTCCCTGGTATTTTACATTATGTAAAATACCAGGGACAAAAGATCAAGATGGGTATATACCCATAGTCTGCATAAACGCTTACCACAAGGCGGTTGTTAGCCGCCTTCGTGATACAAAAAATACAGTGACCTCCCCAGCAGTTTCTCATCGCACTCAAAAAGCTAGATAACAAGCGGGCAGTTTTATGAGCGGCCTAAATTGCGTCGCCGCCGAACGAGTAGCTACAACTAGATTTTTATACGTTCACAAGCTTGTCAGCTCGATTTTTATTTGGTAAATGTTTAGGGTTACTTTTATTCGATGTTTCATTTCACTTCGTTTGCAATAACGGACGTGGAACGCTCTTCCAGCGCATGTTTCCTTCTTCCTGCAATCCCGGGTTTTTTAGGCGAGGCGTGAAAAGGCATTTATGCAGGCCTGCAAAATGAGATTGACCAGCAAAATAGTTCTCCATTACTGTGCTTGTCAACCCCATGTCTGGACCTCACGGCTGCTTCCCATAAGGTGGAGTTAGGACATCTGGAAAACCACTATAAAAAAAGTTCACGAGTTGACCACTGCATAACGTCATGATTACGACCTATTCCTATCCAATACCAAAAACTAATACCAGTGGTATTTGTTTATGATCGTAATTAAATTCTATTCCCGACGAATACCAAATTTTAAATATTTCAATGTAGTTTTGGTATTCGTCGGGAATAGAATTTAATTACGATCATAAACAAATACCACTGGTATTAGTTTTTGGTATTGGATAGGAATAGGTCATGATTACTTTTTAGGCACAGCTACAAGATACAAATCACACATTGTTACCTGTAACACTCCCGCTTTTATGAAAATACCGTTTCACGAATAAACATGGTTCATTATTTAAATACAAACATTTGTACGTAGTTTCAGAAACATGTATTTTGTTCAGTGAATCATCTTTAATGGAAAAAACATATAAAAAAATATCCGTCAAGGTTTGAGGCGGAATATCGAACCTGTGTCTTTCGCAAACCATTTGACTGCTATTACCACTAAGCTACCGGGGCCATAACTAACGACTAAAAACCAACGGCTTTGCTAATGCTGAATAACAAAGAGAAAAACATTTTTGAACTACTTAATTTTAGAAATAATAGCTGTAAGTTGATTGTAAGTTTGTTTCGTTGTCCGAAATCATTTGCATTCCTATTCCATTTCACCGACGACTTCTAGAAGTTGTTTGCAGTTCTTGAAGCAATGAATTATAATAGAGATTGAGTGGGCGCAGATATGGGTCAGATATATTAAATTGTTCCACTCAGTTTCAAATGCAAAGTGGGGCAAGAAAATAAAGTTGTTAGTACTGAGAAATGCTGAAGTTATCAAAAGCTAACTATCGCCTTTGATTGAATCATGAAGCGTAATCTAACGTTTTGGAACCGGTGACATTTAATACGCTAAATAAATGATGATGATGACGATGTAATCTCGGTCGATTTGGCCACGGCGACTGTCTTCAACTCCGGTTTAAAGAAAAAAAACACGGGGGGCTGACTTTGTAAGATGTTGCCAAATTTTAAAATAAGCCTTATGGAATAATAATAATAAAGAATGACGTCTTCATCGTAGTCATCTTACAAGGCTTCTCTCTCTCTCTCATCTCTCCTGCTTGACAGGGAAAAATCCCTTAGCGTCAATGTGGTATCACCTACCAGAGTATTTGTATCCAATTCTCTATATTATGGGAATCCGTAGGAAGTGTTCGTATGTGTCAACAAGAAAGTAACAATCCGTAATAGCTTTAGTGGATAAGGTTTGCAAACATAACAAACATATCAGTCTTTATGATGGTGGCTGACATATTGTATGATAAACAGCAGTGGCCAAACACGCCAAAGTAAACACGTAAATAAGTTTACCCTAAAAATAAGACGCTACGGGCCGCTTGTATCACGTAGGCAAAGTGTTGCCATTTTAGCGACTTGTCACCCAGGTCTAGCGAGCTTGCTACCTTTACTGATTAGGATGCTGTGACCAAAAATTTGTAAGCCTTGGCAAAACATCGCTGCCGGTTTTTATCGGTTGCAGTTTGGAAAGGGTGACGTGGAATTGCACAACTTAATTCCCCCTTCCATCATCGGACCACCAGACGCACAGGCTTGTGTCACCGCTATGCAGTGGACGTACCATACATACGCACGAAACGCTTTGCTTCCACCTTCGTCATGCGTACCGCTAAGGAGTGGAACGCCTTGCCGTCATTAGCGGAGTTAAGTGACTTCTTAAAATTTGATTCTCCTAGAAAGTAGGGACTTTTAAGATTGGGTTAGTTTCTTCCTTTAAATGGCGACACTGCGTAGGCTTTGGCGTATCTAGAGGTCTTATACAACACATTGTCCAAGATATCAAAAAGGTTGCTTTTAAAAATAATGCATTGTTTTTGTACTCGTACTCGATAATTTTCTTTATTGCACATTGACAAAAAAGCTAACTGATAAGTACTACATTTCGATACAAACGATGGGTTTTAAAATTAACAAGAAAACGTTTTAGCTAACAACAGAATCTTTAGCTTCGTCTATTCTGTGGGCACAATGTGTACCAAGTTAAACAAAGGAAGAGGCTTTAGTAAGGATTGAGTAGTAAATAAAGATTCCGATAAACCTAATGCCGTTCAAAACACAAAATAGCTCTTCACCAAATCAATATCTACGAAGACAAATAAATCGTAATAGCAGTACCAAATGATTCTGTTTCGTCGATTTACTTGAATCAATTAGGTAAATTGTTGGACGCGTTTGAATCAATTGGAGAAAATTCGCTGAAGAATAATGAAATAAAATTCTGTAATCGGTCATGCGCAAGGAATTGGCACGATAATTTAAAAGATATTAAAAAACGTTACGTTGATTTAATGACTAAAATAACTCATATTTCTTTGAAAAGTTTTCTAGAAAGAAAATAAATGTCCTTGCAAATGTTTGTATTTAAATAATGAACCATATTTATTCGTGAAACGGTATTTTCATAAAAGCGGGAGTGTTACAGGTAACAATGTGTGATTTGTATCTTGTAGCTGTGCCTAAAAAGTAATCATGACCTATTCCTATCCAATACCAAAAACTTATACCAGTGGTATTTGTTTATGATCGTAATTAAATTCTATTCCCGACGAATACCAAATTTTAAATACTTCAATGTACTTTCTAGGAGAATCAAATTTTAAGAAGTCACTTAACTCCGCTAATGACGGCAAGGCGTTCCACTCCTTAGCGGTACGCATGACGAAGGTGGAAGCAAAGCGTTTCGTGCGTATGTATGGTACGTCCACTGCATAGCGGTGACACAAGCCTGTGCGTCTGGTGGTCCGATGATGGAAGGGGGAATTAAGTTGTGCAATTCCACGTCACCCTTTCCAAACTGCAACCGATAAAAACCGGCAGCGATGTTTTGCCAAGGCTTACAAATTTTTGGTCACAGCATCCTAATCAGTAAAGGTAGCAAGCTCGCTAGACCTGGGTGACAAGTCGCTAAAATGGCAACACTTTGCCTACGTGATACAAGCGGCCCGTAGCGTCTTATTTTTAGGGTAAACTTATTTACGTGTTTACTTTGGCGTGTTTGGCCACTGCTGTTTATCATACAATATGTCAGCCACCATCATAAAGACTGATATGTTTGTTATGTTTGCAAACCTTATCCACTAAAGCTATTACGGATTGTTACTTTCTTGTTGACACATACGAACACTTCCTACGGATTCCCATAATATAGAGAATTGGATACAAATACTCTGGTAGGTGATACCACATTGACGCTAAGGTCCTTTTTACCTGTCAAACAGGAGACCCCCACTTTTAGGATATTCTAAATCTTTTTTTATTAAAAGATCACTACGATAAAGACGTAATTCTTTATTATTGTTATTCCATAAGTAAGGCTCATTTTAAAATTTGGCAACACGTTACAAAGTGAGCCACCCTGTATTTTTTTAACTTTTAACCTGAGTTGCCGTGGCCAAAATCGGCCGGGATTACATCATCATCATCATCATCATTTATTATTATCGTATTAAATAAATGTCACCGGTTCCAAATGATTCAATCAAAGGCGATAGTTAGCTTTTAATAACTTCGGCATTTC
This sequence comes from Udea ferrugalis, assembly GCA_950022985.1. NCBI lineage: Eukaryota > Metazoa > Arthropoda > Insecta > Lepidoptera > Crambidae > Udea > Udea ferrugalis. The sequence goes on from OX465533.1 coordinate 9,820,496, forward strand.
TCAGTACTAACAACTTTATTTTCTTGCCCCACTTTGCATTTGAAACTGAGTGGAACAATTTAATATATCTGACCCATATCTGCGCCCACTCTATCTCTATTATAATTCATTGCTTCAAGAACTGCAAACAACTTCTAGAAGTCGTCGGCGAAATGGAATCGGAATGCAAATTATTTCGGACAACAAAACAAACTTAGAATCAACTTACAGCTATTATTTCTTAAATTAATCAAAAATTAAAATTGTTTTCTTTGTTATTCAGCATAAGCAATGCTGTTGGTTTTTTAGTCGTTAGTTATGGTCGCGGTAGCTTAGTGGAAAAGCAGTCACCTGGCTTTTGAAAGACACAGGTTCGATATTTCGCCTTATACCTTGACTGATACTTTGAATATTTTTATCCATTAAAGATTCACTGAAAAAAATATTTGAGTTAATGCAATCTACTTGTTGTAAACTTGTTGTAAACTATGTAATTAATTAAAATACCTGAGGCATAATATTATTTACCCGAGGATAATCATGTTTTTTTAATAACCGTTGAAAGTGTTGAATACCTACCGTAAAATATTTACAATTCAATAAAATTATATTATGCTGAACCCAATAATTAATAGTGTTCTGGAAGAACATTAAAGATAAAAGGCGTTAAGTTCCCGATAACCCGCATTAAGACTATCACTTCATTTTAATTGTAAGCTAAAACTATGCAACTTTAATCTAACGCGGAAGTTCACTAGAAGTATACAAACATATCCGAGTAACCTATACGTACAGTCCACTACAGCTAGAGCGTAAGACGATATACGAGTATGTACGACTATCGGCCCGCGACTTCGTCCGCGTATTTCTAAGTAGTTAATAAAAAACTGACCGCGACTCCACGTACGAACTTTTAATTCATTATTGAAGATTTTTCGAACAAATCCAAGTTGCTGTCTTTTTTCTATTATTACCTTCCAGAGCCAATGAAACATAATTTCCAAACACAGAAATGTGTGTACTTATGTGTTCTCTTCGTAAATGTTCAAGATGAACAGATTACCTCGGCATAAAAAATCACCCGAAAACTACTCTTTTATGCTAATACGTCACCGTTTCTGCTTCGAAACTTCTACTGTACATTCTTATTATGTTTTCGTAAAAAAACTTTGCAAGGTTCAACTGTGGAGTAGCAGGCACACTCATTTCGATTGCCATGTGAAAAGCTCTTTGGCCGATTAGCAAGAAAAGGAAAGCATTGAAAATTCAGTTAAAAATAGCCTTTTGTCAAAAATATCTTGGCTGCAAGCTGCTCCTGCATCTGACGTCACGTAATGTCATGTAAGACGCTATCCACGCAGATTCGTCAATTTCAGTAGTGTAGATTATTACGTCAGTGGCGATAACAATACAATAGCCCAAGTCTATCATGACTATCGACGGTATCAATCAATAGTGCAATGCATAATGATTACTTGCAATTGGATCAATGGAATCAAACCTCAGTCGTTGCTACGTGTTGACTGGGTCAGCCTCTCAGTCAAGTTGAAAACCGGGGCCACCTTCTAGACCTCAGCTGCTCAGGCTCTCTCTTCTTAAGTTTCTTGAGTAATACTATTTATTCTCATTGAAAATAATGATGAGTTTTTTAATAAGTTTATCAATAAATTATCTGTCTTAGTTTGCCGTTTGCTACACCATGTATTGTGAATTGTGATTGATTTGGAAACTTGTAAAAACAAACTCAGGGGGGCTAAAACGGCAACATTTTAGGTGTTTCATATATGAATCATCAAAGTGACGTTTCATCTGGTGAATTGCTAAAAACGGTAAAACGGCGACATGAAAAGTGAAACACCAATTTGACGTTTCATATCTTAGGCATATTTTTCTTTTTTAAAGTTATTTCATGGCTTGGACTCTTAGACATAGTTTGATGACGACATTGCTACACCAAAAAAATAGGGTCGCGCCTAATAATTGTATACTTAACGGTTTTCATTAAACAAATATTTTCATCATTACAACTAATAATTTAAGGCTTAAAAAGTAGCTTATTATTGAATTTGTGTGATTTCTTATCACTAATAATTGTAAAATGTTTTTAATTTACAATTTTTATGTCTGGCAATGAGGACCGTGACAGGTGGCCTGAGAACAATAATGTCACAGCTGTCAATCGAGATTGTAAATAATGTTCGTGAAAACTTGTGATAAAAATCATTTTCCGACCGGAAACGATGAATGAAGACAAGAAATTGGTGCTAGCTAGGCATGTTCTTGAGATTGAAGATATTTGCAAGGAGACATGACTCTGTAACAACAAAGCCCGAGTGATTTGCCAAACTTCTGCCTCGGCAATTGCGTACAAGACGACTTTATTTGGGAGCAGATTTTTAGGTTTTAATGCCGCACATTTTTAAATAATACACATTATAATAACAAAAACGTTTTTTATTTACTCGATAATATTGGAATATTCACCAGAAGACAGCTAGTTAACGTAAATGTGATGAACTAAGTTCTCAGGAATTTCATTCAAAATGTGATGAGCCTTCAGTGTCGTTTCCACCACGGTCTTGGAAATTGGTTCAATTTATTGTCACTATTATGTATTCTTGGTGTCATTATAATAATTCACAGTAACACATTTTACTAGGAATAATTAAATTCATCCTAAAAACGATTAAATAATGTTTACTGCTATGTGAATTTGACAGCTCAGCGCTGTCACCTAGTAGGGTAATTTCGTCTGTTCGCGTCCATTAAGTGCAGTTGCCAAACTTGACAGTGAATCAAAAAATGCTCCAGCTCTGATTTATATAAAAAATATATATAATGTATCCATTATATTCTAGTTTATTTTAGGATCAACTTAAAGATTTTTTCGAAACATTGCATTTTTTTAATAGATAAATTACAGAATTAGGTGTTTTTCCAAAAATGACAATTAGCGTCCACTGTAGACCATTTCGCAGGTATAATTTATCAGCTGCTTTACTGCCAGCATTAACTCTTGGCAAGGGACCCTTGCACATCCAACTTCCGCTTTGCCAGCTAGTCTCCCTAGCGCTGATTACCCTTGCACATCCAACTTCCGCTTTGCCAGCTAGTCTCCCTAGCGCTGATTTGCATTCCTTGACAATCGCTGATGTTGTCGCTGGTTGTTGAATGCTTGCAGTGCTACTCTTACCTTGCTGTCGCTGTAGACCGTCACTTTTGTGACATCGTTGTGACGCTTGCCTGCTATGTAAGCGCAAACCAGAATGCATAAATTTTGGTTTCAAGAACGCTGGCCAGCCTGCCCAAGCGTACTGATCTCTTTATCGCCGAGTCATCATCACATAGTGCGTCTGTGCACGCCAGCAACCAAGAGTTTGATTGATTATTTCCTGAATCCGTCTGTGTAGCATATAAGTCCACCTATGTCTGTTCTCCAGTGGTCTGTCTATGAATGAATAAACAGTTATCAGGTCTCTTCATTTCGCATTTCATTTTACGCTTTCTTTAAATGGTCTTCAGTTTATGTTCTCTCTTCATCATTATTTCTTGTCACCGAAGACCTAATGAATGTCTTGACTAGTAAAAATAATGAAAGGAATTACTTATTTCATTTAAAAATATAATTATTAGCCGTAGTCTTAGTTAAAAATGTATCATAATTATGAACAATACATTTGAAAATATTTTTACAAGCAAGTTAATTTTATTGCATTCAAGAAAGTAGTGGACGCAATTTGGTTTATGATTATCTGCTGTAGGTATAGTTTGCGGCCATAGCGGACGCAAACGCTAAGTTCTAAATAATATGTATTTAATTCGCGTCTACCTCATTTTATTCGTTAAAAATGTATATTAAAATTCACATAAATCAATAAAAAACATCCGAATGCGCCGCTGCACACTATTTGTCCTTATGTGCGTGTGTCTTTGAACTTAACTTTGAAGTATTAGCATTAGTGACGTATTTTTAATTGTTGTATTAGTTTACTTTTCGAGAATTTGCCGTAAAATGGACGCGAACGGGGTGGTGGACGCGAACAGGCGAACTGACCCTAAACATCTAACATTCCTCCAATTTGACGTTTAAAAGTGCACCATTTTACGAATCCCCATACAAAACTGTCAAATTGTATGGAAAACAAATATGAAACATATTATGTTCATAATATGATTCACCTAATAAGTTGCCATTTTAGGATTTCAAAAAGTGTTTCATATTATGTTTCAGATATGAAACGTCTAATGTCGCCATTTTAGCCCCCCAGTTCTATAAGATAAAATTAATTTTAAGTTATTAAATTACGAAATATAAGTACATTCTCGGTCGGTTATTAGCACTAACTGGTCTCTTTATTAAATCTGAAGCCTGGATTACCTCATAAAGCTCAAACTACGTGATTAAATTCAATTCTTCGGAGAGAGCCCAAAGTTTGTACAGTCAACCTCTGCTCAGGTGTGTGGACTTGTACAATCTAGGCGTAGTACTCGAGTTCATATCTATAAAAGCTCAGCTTATGCTGGTCATACGCTCGTGCTATTGATGGCTCTACCTAAACATAACTTTAATGATATAGCTAGGCGAAGAACGGGTCAAACACCTTGAGTATCTTATTAGGTATTCTGTCTGGACCCTCTCTGTCTAAAACCTGCCTATCTACCTACGTGTTATCGTCATAACATGTTAATTATTCATATTACCTGGCGATAAATGTAACTAAACTCCCTTTCAACGAGCACACGTGTAGTCCTAATGTAAGGCAGACAAATATGAATATACATAAGATATAAATTCCAGTTTTTGGTTAAATGTTGTTTTAAGAAACAAGACCCATAATTATTTTGCGAAATTAAGTTTCATAACACTTAATTTTGCGAACTGGTAATTTGGTAAACGTCTAACTTTAAATCTAAGCGTAACTAGTTGGCAATCTGGGAGTTCTTAAAATAGGATTTAATTATGTAAATTAGTTTGAAGTTTTACGTTTATTAGACATTTTTAAGCTGAATATTGCTATTATATTTTGTAACCTTTATGTCTACATAATATAAACAAAGTCTATTTAAGTTTTCAACAAAATATAATTTGTAGCTATAAATAATGCAGCCAAACTGATGGGCTGCTGGTAGTAACTGTCTGGTAAAAAGAAATCAAGCAGCCTGTTTTTAAAATTAAAAGGAAAACATGATATCTCATTCGTCTGGCTGACTCGCGTGACCAGTCACCCAGGGTACTCCAGGGTAACTCCCCAATCCTTGCGAATTGGGTTAAGTGGGCTTTCCTCGTATTGAACAGCAATGGTATCTTTATTATAACAACTAATACCATTGTTGAGTATCCTTATCGATTATATTTTATTAACCGTGTGAATTGACTAATGATTTTTGTTTTGTGCTTGTTCTGTATCGGAAAGTTAGTATTTTACCAGCCCAACGGAATGGTAATTACTTTCATGAACTCATTTCTTTTCAGTGAAAGGTCAATGTACCTACCTCTATTCCGATAGGTAATATCAAATAGGTAATACATACAGTAATAGAATAGATGAGATAATTATCACAGCAGAACGTCTTTTCTGTGATGATTTCTGAAAGAGTTTACCGGGCAATCAAGTCATCAATCGGTAAACGGTAAACGTTATTATAATTGTGAATTTTATTCAGTGACACAGCAAACATAAACTCAAATTTAAGTTTAAGTTAGCATTGTGTTATCATTCTGACAAGAAGTTATGCGCTAGTTAATTTTAGCTGCTCATTCAAAAGACAGTCACGTTCAATTATTCAAATTTCTGCTCTGGAAATATAATACCAGTTGAAGCGATAGAGTTTACAGTCAAGACCGCCTGCATGGCGAAAAATAGAGAATTTGAATCCAATAATTTGACGGTTTAATTTTTAAAAAGGATATTGGTTCAGGTGGTGGTGAGAATGTTGCTTGTGTATAAAATAATCAAAGTTGGTTGCCATGAAGAACTAAAACGTTTTTAACAACAGAATTTAAGCAATAATTACGTTCCGAAACATTACCCTTCCAACATTCATTTGGGCTAAGTGCTTCTTGAGAATGTTAATCGAGCTTACAATTTTTTTGCTTGGATATTCTAGTTCTCTGGAGCTAATGGGTAAAGAGCACAAGTTTGAGGTATACAATAGAGGTCAAAGTTCAAACACAATAAAAATGATAGTAACCATAGTCATAGCTTTTTCATCTTAATCGGAAGTTAAATATTTGAAATAATATTTCTTCCGAGTGTTGAAGGTGGATGCATTTAACATTGATGAAATCACCCAAGCTCATAGGGTAAAATAAACCAGAAAGATTCGGCCGGTCTGTGAATGGTTTCGGTGGTTAGTGCAGTCGCCCGGTTTGCGAAAGATGCGGATTCCTGCCTGATGCCAAGACGACCAACCAAAAGTCTTTTTCTGGTTTTCAGACCTTTAGTAAAGATACTGCATGGAAAATGCTAAAAACAATAATAACCACAATAAAAAGATATAAGTAAAGACCACGTCTAGATAACTTTGTAATACGAGTACAATATGGCAACTAGTTCAATGTCAAAAGCTGGAATTTAGAAACATCCATGAATCACACCTACATTCATGTTGTTATTCTTTTTTGCTGTTGCTAACTGCACTATTGGCGCCCGCCCAACCATTTAAAATTTTGACAAAAATGTTATAACAAGTGGTGTTTGGTCTCAATTGTTTTTATTATTCAATAAAACAAATCATTTTACGTGTGTTTATGCACCGTAAAAAAACTTTTTGCATTCGTTTCACAAAGGTTGATGTGAACGCCACTGTACATTCGCGTTCACATGAACCTTTTTGAAACCTTTGCAAAATGTGTCTTATGTCCGTAGAATAAGGTGCCCTGTGAAGGTTGATGTTGCGTCTGTACTTAATTTATAAGAGTTCGTATCAGTAGTGTACCTAATTAATCGTTATTTATTAGTTGTAAGTCGTTTTTGGTTCTTAGTTCTTATGCCGAGGTTGAGACCTCGTAACTCCAAAATTCTGTTACACTCTGGAGAGTTCATTTGCAAATCTGTAAATAGTAGAGTCCGACCGAAACTGGTTTTCCGGCCGAAACCGAAACCGAAACCGAATGTTCGGCCTAGGCTTCAGTTTCGGCCGAAACCGAAACCGAAACTCACGTGGTCAAGTATAAAATACCTCCAATCACTAAATTCTGAAAAATTTTACTCATTGTTCTGCTAATAACAACAAAACTAAGTTACAGACTCATTTTTTCAGCACAAGATCCCACCGCACCAAAGGTCTCCCCCAATTTTTTTGATTTACCCCTGTCTCTGGCTCAAGTCAGCCATTCGCCATAGTAATGTACCAGGTGGTCGCACCATCGTTATTTAGGCCTAGTTTTTCAATGATATCAGTCTTTGAGGAGCCATTGGGTTGCCATTCTGGCCGGATACATCTTACAGACTGCTCAGTGCTCACTCCCATTTTGTCAGTTTGGAGACTTTCTGGTCTACGTCTTGAACGTCAGTTTTGGCACGGATCGTGGTTACCTTGTCATTTTTTAATGCTTGACACAATCCACTCCATTACCTTTGGACCCATTCCGAGCTTTGACTTAGGGTTTTCCATGAGCAACCAGGCTTGTGCACCGTGGGCAGAATGCAAACGTCGACAAGTTCTTGCTTAAAGATATAGGAAGGTGGCACTTCATTTATTTGAGCTTTTCAAGGCATAAGCCTTGAAAAGTTAGCTCCTCTAGGTGATTCGGCATCGGCATTTGATTTCCTCATTCTGCCTGTTCTCGAAGAAGACTATCTTCTTTTTTCAGGGAGGAATCCGTTTATGGACTGGACTGGTTATAGACGATCCAGCCAGATCCGGCAGATATTACTCACTAAACCCCCCGATGACCTGCTTCAGCGCGTATCCAGAGCCGTGATCTCTGGTCAAGAACTCTGTGCCGGTGGACCCCTGGCGCGCTATGCTAACCAGCCCACCTTGAGGGGAGTTACACCTCCTCTCTACACCCGCCAGTGTGTACGGCGGTGTTAGGTCACTCTTACACCACCGCCCTTCCTCGAGGCCACTTGGAATGTAGGTACACAGCCCCCGCCGTGTGCACTTCCAGTGACCCCGAAGGTCCTATTTTAGTCGCTTCTTACGACATGCGGGGGAGAACCGTGCCAGAATTCTAACGCCTCATACCACAAGGCGAAAGGAGACAATCTGGTTCAAGTCAATATGTATACTCATCAAAGTAGCATTGTCTGCCGTCTACCCCTTCCTTACTTCGGTCGTCAGTTTCGTTTTCGTCTGGTTCATCACCAGTCCAATGCGATAGCATGCTACACTTAGTTCTTTGAACATTGTTTGCCCTGCCACTCGGCGGATGTCTTGGCGAAAAACACGATGTCGTCGGCATAACGATCAATCGATTTCTAAAATTCGATATAGACTAGGGTCTTGCCAACTGCCTCAAAACTTTCGCCAATGCGATAGTAAATAATCTGAGTGATCCAATATTAAACTATTTAAATCATTCAAGTACAGAAACGAAACGGAAACTTCATGAACAACCACACACACGACGTCCAATTCTGAGAATTAGGAGTCCCCCTTAGATTTCCAGAGCGGCTGGTAATGGGTGGAACACATCCACCCAAACCCTGCGATCTCTATATGGTCGTTTGGCTTCAAACAATATCCCCTCGAGAACCTTTCGACCCCAAACTGATGGCCCAGTTTCTCATGCAATGTGCCCTGCCAACTGACACTTCAACCTACTTTCCTTAGCGCCCAGCCGTGTTGGATGCAACAATTAACCTCTTTCTCGAAGGTGGACCTGCCTACTTGAATCATTTGGCCAAACCATACTCGTCGACAACTTCGAGAATCGAGCTCCCAACAGAACAGTTTCAACGAAAACTTACATGTAATCAGTTCCGTCAAAACATTACCTCTAAAGAAGTTTTGCGTCTGGCGATTACGCACTGACCAATTTTAGTGTTCCTACGTAGCCATCCGAATGTCCCAAGACAATTCCCGAAGATTGTGGAGGTCGCCAGGCTCTGCCATAACGTTGACGCGAGAAACGAAGTTATACGACCGCGCACGACATCTTCCGAATTGAGTTTCGGTTTCGGCCAAAGTTTCGGCCGATTTTGGCCGAAACCGAAACTGTGGCCGAAACTTGATTTTTTGGCCGAAACTGGCCGAAACCGAAACCGAAAGTTCGGTCGGACACTAGTAAATAGTTACCAATGAATATTTTAATCACTGAGACCCATAGAGGTATATTAATTTAAATCAACATAGTTTCGTACTTTATGAATTTGTGTTTTTTTAAGATTTTTTATCCCTCATTCGCGACACCTTGGATTCAGATATCTATTGTTTAATAAAACATGTAAATACTAGAAAAACTTACATTGTTTAGTTTCCCAGTTTATAACTTTATATCTACGTAATTCCTTACTTTAATTCCGCTTCCTTTTATTTCCGCAACCGTAATCATAAAATATCACCCTCTTATCCATTTCGGGCGCTTCCTTTTCCTGGCTTTTAGGCTCGACTTTACGAGAATTCCACACGACACTCCTCTCACCGAGTATTCTTACACACCCACACTTACGTCTGAACAAAACTACATATTAAATACCCTTCGTTTCTATTTGCCAGGGTTAACAGCTGCTTAGTTCACACGAAAGGTGGACGTTACTCCGACGTTAGTGAATTCTTTTTAGATTTTCTTAGGTCACATTTAGAGTTTTCTTTACTTGGTGAAACGTTTAAATATCGGGTCATAAATCCTTAATGGTCGTGATTTATCTATTGATAACGGTTTTTCAGCATGTAATTTATTTTAAGTATGCAAAGGGACTTTTATCACCAAACGTACCAACATTATTTTTGAACTTATTTTAAACTCACTGCACTTAGATGTTTAGAGCGTTTTATGGTTGCTTCTCCGATTCTTTACTCAGCTACAGAGTAAAGTGTCACCTCACCTCACTTTCACTCACTTCAGTTTCATTTGTGCTTACAAAGTTCAAAGCTTATTTATCTGCACTAGTCTCTTATTTGAAATATTTCATATTTCCGTATATTTACATATAATTTTTACCATTTGTGTTCGTCTTTGTCCTAATCACATTTTATTACAAATTATAACCTATAAAAGTATATAATTAGTGTTTCTCGTCATATTTCATCTGGTGTCATGTTAAGTAAGTCTTCTTATAGTCAACAACAGCTCTTGCACAATGTTTTGATAGTAAGTACGAGTATCACCTTAAACCAGTAAAGAAATGATTGAAAAGAAAAATGTGACGTTTGTTCAGTGGTTACTAGTAACCTATACAACAAAATGGGTTGATAACGCAGATATTACTAGATACTTAAATATTTGTCGGCACTCGAAACTTTTTCTTTGATGATGGATTTGATAAAAGTACCATTGAAGTATTCTGTATCATATTACATAATTATGTTATTGTTTTCGTATGAATGACTCGTAGCAGCTGCTTTTATAAAACCAAATTATGTATGTGCTTGCTATTAATAGATCAATTGTAGTACATACTCACGTGATTGAATTAAATTACGTACGCTAGATTTTATATAAATACCACGGCCTCCACGTTGCTATTGTGTATGAGAAAAGCTAACTAAAACAAAATATATCGTATGCGCTGCACAATAAGGTTAATAAATGGTTTATCGTATTGATCCTCTTCAATCGTTCCTCTGTTGTTTAGTGCAGTCTTTTCTGTAATATATCCTCTTCAAAGATACAGAAAGGCGGCTTATGTGGGGAATAAACTGATCCCTTGGGATTAATTCATATTATGGTCTACGCCGTATGTTGTGGACATTCATCTTTATCACTTCACCGTTGTATTGTATTAGATAAGCCCTGGGAACTCTGGGGTGTCAGTTCAGACAATATAGTTTACTTAGTTATTATAACCTAATTAATGTTCTTGTGACATAATTATGTGAATAATTGTTAAATGTGTAAAATTTAGGAAATTCGAATACTAAATCAAGAAGAATTGTGTTTATGTATTTTCAACATTTTTATTTTTTTACAACTAGAGTTTATAAATTACACCTTGATCTTGAAGCAACATACATAGTATAGCATGCCGTCAGCTTATTAATAATGTGACTAGAATTACAACTTATCTTTTGTTATTTTAATTAAAACTATTCATAAACTTACAAAGTACATCTAGATAGGTCATACATACTCATATCGCGATAAGTTATTAACACAAACGTTATTAGTGTAAACTGAATTCTAGTATTACTTACTAACTCAATTTAGTGCCAACATGTAGGTATAACATTTTTAAAAATATGGGCAAGATCATTCATATACATACTAGTGAAAACGAATCAAGTTATTTCATAAGATAATCCGAAACGGTCGAAATCGAGCGTGACCGCTCCAAGGGGAATTGTCCGAATCTTGTCAGACAAATGTCCGGCGAACCATCCCAGTGATCCCGACTTGCGGCTGCCGGCTTGAGATAAAGAATTCCCAACTACGTTTAACCGCCTCCAATGATATCTACTTTTTATGCTAGATATGTTACATTTAATTTAAATGAGAGCGTCGTGGCTCAGTGCCTAAGCACTCTGGCATGGAAACCGATGGTCCCGCGATCAAGTCTGGCCGGAACATCTACTTTGTGTACATTGTGCAATTTGCGGCTAACTGTCCGGTGATGTAAATTAACTAATAAAAAACCCAAGCAACTTGGACAACAGTGGTAGATTCGCCCAACATTAATACTAGTATTAAGTAAAGTCACGTGATCAAAAGCGATAACAGCCTATGTGATTAACTATAAAAAATCCAATTGAATGGCAGCTTTATAAGTATACGCTAGCCGCTCAACTACTCGATATGATATCTAGCTTAGTAATTTATATAGGTCCTATATGGGTGTAATTTAGGTAGGTAAGCTGCTCGGTTTTGAAACTCAAAATATTGTTCACTCATACTAATTTGATCTCAATTTACAATTCTGAGGCGAGGTGTTTTAATAATGGAAACAGAAAAGGTTGCAAAACTACTTTTTCTCATTCAGATAAAATGCTTTTTACCACGTAAAAATAGTACGCAGTTTTTAGTCTACATCATCATCCTCTGTTTTCACATCTTTTATTCATATCTACTCCATTATTATACCCGTATCTACAAAGAGGTTCACTTTATGTTAGTTTCTGTTCAAAAACTGGCATCTGTATCGAGGTATAAAACGGACAAACAAACCTCAATGAATGAGATTGTTTCATAATTTTGTCACTGGCAATATAAATTGGAGATTGATTTTGTTTTTCTTTGTTGCAGTGTTTTCCAAGGGACAATGCGAGACAGGCCAGTATCGCTTTCTCGCCAAGACTGGTGGCTACGTGTGGGTGCAGACCCAGGCCACGGTCATCAACGACAAGCAACAGAAACCCGTCAGCGTCGTCTGCGTCAATTACATCATCAGGTAAGTCTAGCTTACGATTAATCTTAAAAACCTCTTTAGGTAACATGTCTATGTCATGTGTTTTTTTTGCAACGTTTACTTTTCAGGTGTTTTAAAATAAAAGTATACAATCAAATTAATTATACTGAAGCAAGTAAGGTAAGTAATCATTTTGGGTACTTTTTTATATTCAGTCTAAGTTAATTACTCTACTGGTCTGCCGTAAACTCGCGTCGCCTTCATACATAATGGTTTCCTACGCAGTGTTGTAAACGTAGCCTTATCATGATAGATCGCCTTTTAGTTTATGAAGAGCACTTTCATTTAGGAGACGGCTGCCAATTTGATTGGCAAGCCTAATTAAAAACGTGTACTAAAACTGCTGTAAAAAGATGTTGTCATGAGTTGTAAAGATTGTGCTGTGTTTTGGATAGATAAAATACTGCTTTTTTGCGATGTCTGATGGAAGAAAAGTCGAAGAGGCCGCCCTTTTACTAAAAGTTTCCCAGTAGATGTCCGTGTAAATTAATTTCGTTTTCGGTCCAACTGTATAGGGGAATGCAAAGCTGGGCCCACTTCATTTCAAAGGGCCTTTTAGTCGAAAAGGGAACTCTGACGCGGGCACTTAGTGAACTTGCGGTTTTGTAACAATTTCCAATTTCAATATTACACTTCGTTTAGATACAATCACAGGGTACAAAATAATGTGAACGCACATGTGGTCAAATATCTCTAAAGGATTTAAGGAATAAACGATATCAATCACTAAAGAATTGTAATAGTGTTTCACTTGCGACGATTTTAGTGATGCTTCAAACTACATACGTTTCTGTGATTGTAGTATTACATTTGCCTATCCCAAACCTTCAGTACCTTTTTGAACATCCTAGTTTTAGCACTCATCATTTCGATGCTGACTATACACCTTACGCAAAAGTGATTCTCAAATGTTATTGACAAAACAAAAGTATGCTGACATCACACACACAACATCTTACAGATACTCTTTATCTTACCACTCTCTTGTTTGAGATCTTTATCTCACAGTATTTCTGCACTTTATTTACAAGGTATATTTTATCGTCGGTTTAATCAAAACATAGCTATGACAGTATACTAAACAATTGTACAAGGCTTAGGCGATCTAGATTACGTGTCAGGGGCATCGGTTTGGCTTCTACGACTAAGATACAAACGTTCATCAGTTGGCACTATGTGTAGGCGCATATATTGTTTATAAGTGCGTGACGTATTAACTCATTGATTGTCTGATACATTCATGAACTATTCAAAAGTTAACTTGGTTATTTCATTATTTGAATAATATAAACCAAGCATCCATCATACATAAATGATTGCTTTTTGCCATGGTCATTGTTTCCTATTATTTATCAATAATAGATTCGCAAAACAGTTAAATTGTGCTGAAAGTGGTTTATATGTATTATTTCGTTTTGGTTAAACTACGTCTGTATTATGTTATTATTATTTTTAGCATTTTCCATGCAGTGTCTTTACTTAAGATCCGAAAACCAGAAAGACATCGGTCTTGGCTTCAGGCGGGAATCGAACCCGCGTCTTTCGCAAACCGGGCGACTGCACTAACCACTGCGTCTCTATTTTTAGTTTCTCGCTTACGTTAGGTTTTTTAAAACATTTTCGAAACCAAAATTATATTTGTCTCACATAAACATTGTCAACTTTAAAATGAAACATGACCACAAAAATGTACTGCCGTTAATATGACAAAGTTTGAAAGTTACTTGTTCAGTAAGTTAGCGGCAAGATGAAATTGTCAAAGGTTGTAACTTTGTTCCAGCCCTTAGAAGTTTCCTAATTGAACATGACTTTGCAGATGCAGAATTTCATCTCATTGTAATGTCTAAAGATAAAGAAAGTACTGCGTGTGTTTCTTTGAAAGGTTTTTGAACTTTGTTTTTTTTTTGTTATATTCGTTTTCGTATTCGTGTGTGTTTGTAGTTGTTGATACAATTCCTATTCCTACTTTTGAACCCTCAATATTGTCTATTTTTCTCGTAGCGAAGTTAGCCATTCGGCTTCATTACAATTTATTCCAGTTATAAATTTGCACAGCCCTTATCCCCAATCGCTGTCCCCTCACCAAAAGAGGTCATATCGGGTCTCACTCAGAATTTCTGTTTTGCTAGATTTTCGTTACTCTGTCTTACCTATATTTTCGTCAACCTTTATTTTCTTACCTACGAAGTTCTGTAGACATACCATATCATTATATTTTACGATCCCGTTTCGCGCTGCTATAACTTTCTGACTTCAGCAATTCTCATCGCAAACAAGAAAATGGTTTCTACAAGAATTATCCAATTGACTTGTTTCTTAAATTCATTTGCTGGAAGTGAAACGAAATACTTATTACCATTTTGTTTTTTAACATTGAACTTGATTACTTATATTACGACACAACCTAAACCTGCTTAAATATTTGGTTCATATTATTTGATATCTTAGTTTGTGGGATTTGTTAAACTGGCACTTGCCTACAAGAAAAGGGCTGAACTTGAGCGCCTCGCCTGAGGGCAAACGCCTTTTTATTGCACCGATTGGGCTGGCTCCCAGCTCAAGCTATGTAATCTAGGTATGTACTACTTAAGTGTAAATTCAGTTTACTTCTTACTTTGCTTGTTTTTTATCAGCAATTGTTATTCTAACTATCTATTGGTAAGCTAATTATTTCTGACGGAATATTAAGTGAGATTTTATGGCAAAATTCAACTTTTTTAAGCACCAATATTTACTAAACACACAGACTATCTTTGGGTACGAATCCATGATGTTTCCAAATACCTGAACTTGATGCATCTCCACCAACAAATGTCGTAATCGTTACGAGTAAGATATCTAACCAACTATTATACTTGTTAAGATTCTCCAAATGATTAAATGCGAGGTCTCAGGGCTGCAAGCGAGAACGGCCCTCCGGCAAATAAATCTCACTTTATTGTTTCCTATTCCGTCTTGAGGAATCCTGAGCTAGGGCGGGTTCAAGGACGTTTGCTATCGCTGTGTTTTGGGCGGTGATTGCTGTTGCGATCACAAACAAACGCAAATACACGCTTTGGTAAACGATTTGTTTATAGTAGCAACTGAATGTTTTCTTTTAATTCATATCAATATCAGTTATAATTAGTTTCGGGAATAAGTTTTTGCTATCGTGTTTTAATAAAACTGATGTAGGTAGTATAGTAACTCGAATTGAAGTGTAATTCATTTATACAGGGTGTCCCGAAACGTGACGTCAAGCGGGCACGGGATGATAGGCTAGGTCATACTGGCTCTGGGAAAAATAAGGAAAAAAATCTATGTCACTTGGTTTAGTAATAATAATAATATTTTTGATTTTTTTGGAAATCGACACCCTTGACTAAGTTTTCATGTACTGTACTCAGAAATGACCAAATTTCGCAGCGTTTTATTTTTTTATTTCATCCTAGAAAACTATGCTTTCGAATATAGCCACTTTTATGATGATCAATTTTGGACATTTAGTAAAAAAAAAAAAGTTCAACTAAGTCATGGTTAAGAATTTTTATGTCAGCTAACTTCATCCCTCATTTTCTTTAAAAAACATTACTATAGCATCCTTGGCAAGTTGTCCAGAAAAATAGCACATTTAATCAAGATTTCAAAAAGGTAAAATACTTACCATTTCCTTGTCTAATGTTTCCATGAAAAATATTATGAACCAAAATGGGTCGTTCAAAACTTGAACTAGGTGAAGTCTATTAGTATGCCTTACTTGGATGGTAAAAGAAAAAATGGCCGTAGGTTAGTGGCAGCGGCAAAAATGAATCGTTTACTGTTGCTAAGCATTCCATGATTGGTCGGTTAATGTGATGGGGACCAGTCCGTTTTTTTTTTTCATAGTATCTCCGTACACATGACATTAAGCAGTTGTTGTCCCCAGCTGAAGGTGCTAGCAGAAGTCAGCCGCGAAACTTATTCAGAGGGCTTAGGGCGCCTTAATATCTTCTAACTACATGGCTCAATAGTAGCTCTGGTATCTTACTTTTACGGTAAATGCCACATCACCCTTACCATTTTCGTTCAGTCCTCCTTACATACATACATAAACGGCCTATAAGTATCCGTCCCACAGCTGGGCACAGGCCCCACCTCAACTATAAGGGTGGGCGCTAGCCATACTCTAACACGCCGGCTCAGTGCGGATTGTTGCAGGAGTGTAAATTCAGTGATATAAAAAAAAACTCAGATGTCATCAAGCCGCCCTAAGGCCCTCGACTAAGCATTATGACTAACATCTAACGATGCCAACCGGGACGAACTGCTTAACGTGCCTTCCGAAGCACGGAGATGTTGGAAAAATACACTACTAGTCTTCCTTGCTCTATTGCAAAGAAATGTCATTCAGCAAGAGCGAGATAAAAAACGGAAATAGGCTGAGATGCCAGTGACTGTACCACAATCCACACTTAGCTCACTGTGCAGACGTGTTAGAGTATGACATTGTAGCAATACAGGATAGTTTCGTTGAGCAAGCGTGACCGTTGAGCATAATTCTGACCTCAACTGGTGACACTTATGCTCAACACTGGGCACACGCAACGTCTTCCGGGACCCACCGCTTAACGTGCTTTCGAAGGACGGAGAAGCTATAAAAGTTTTTTTTTTTTTTTGGAGTGGTCACCCATCCCCCTACTACCCATCACAATAACCGACCAACCATGGAATGCTTAGCAACAGTAAACGATTCATTTTTGCCGCTGCCACTAACCTACGGTCATTTTTTCTTTTACCATCCAAGCAAGGCATACTGTAGACTTCACCTAGTTCAAGTTTTGAACGATCCATTATGGTTCATAATATTTTTCATGGAAACATAAGCCGAGGAAATGCTTAGTATTGTACCTTTTTGAAATCTTGATTAAATGTGCTATTTTTCTGGACAACTTGCCAAGGATGCTATAGTAATGTTTTTTAAAGAAAATGAGGGGTGAAGTTAGCTGACATAAAAATTCTTAACCATGACTTAGTCGAACTTTATTTTTTTTTACTAAATGTCCAAAATTGATCATCATAAAAGTGGCTATAATCGAAAGCATAGTTTTCTAGGATAAAATAAAAAAATAAAACGCTGCGAAATTTGGTCATTTCTGAGTACAGTACATGAAAACTTAGTCAAGGGTGGCGATTTCCAAAAAAATCAAAATTATTATTATTATTACTAAACCAAGTGACATAGATTTTTTTCCTTATTTTTCCCAGAGCCGGTATGACCTAGCCTATCATCCCGTGCCCGCTTGACGTCACGTTTCGGGACACCCTGTATATTTACCTTCTTTTATATTATTTCATGTGTGTAGGTATGTGAGTTGATCTTAAAATGTTGAGTATTAGTAATTGCAAGCACCGCTTGCTTGACTTAAAATGAAGTTGATAATTCAGGTGTCAGGGGTTAGGAGCCGACAAAATGGCTATTTGAGTTTACATTTCAATTATTGCAATCTGCCATGAATCTAACCAACTATTTTACTTGTTAAGATTCTCCAAATGATTAAATGCGAGGTCTCAGGGCTGCAAGCGAGAACAGCCCTCCGGCAAATAAATCTCACTTTATTGTTTCCTATTCCGTCTTGAGGAATCCTGAGCTAGGGCGGGTTCAAGGACGTTTGCTATCGCTGTGTTTTGGGCGGTGATTGCTGTTGCGATCACAAACAAACGCAAATACACGCTTTGGTAAACGATTTGTTTATAGTAGCAACTGAATGTTTTCTTTTAATTCATATCAATATCAGTTATAATTAGTTTCGGGAATAAGTTTTTGCTATCGTGTTTTAATAAAACTGATGTAGGTAGTATAGTAACTCGAATTGAAGTGTAATTCATTTATATATTTACCTTCTTTTATATTATTTCATGTGTGTAGGTATGTGAGTTGATCTTAAAATGTTGAGTATTAGTAATTGCAAGCACCGCTTGCTTGACTTAAAATGAAGTTGATAATTCAGGTGTCAGGGGTTAGGAGCCGACAAAATGGCTATTTGAGTTTACATTTCAATTATTGCAATCTGCCATGAATCTAACCAACTATTTTACTTGTTAAGATTCTCCAAATGATTAAATGCGAGGTCTCAGGGCTGCAAGCGAGAACAGCCCTCCGGCAAATAAATCTCACTTTATTGTTTCCTATTCCGTCTTGAGGAATCCTGAGCTAGGGCGGGTTCAAGGACGTTTGCTATCGCTGTGTTTTGGGCGGTGATTGCTGTTGCGATCACAAACAAACGCAAATACACGCTTTGGTAAACGATTTGTTTATAGTAGCAACTGAATGTTTTCTTTCAATTCATATCAATATCAGTTATAATTAGTTTCGGGAATAAGTTTTTATTTTATCGTGTTTTAATAAAACTGATGTAGGTAGTATAGTCGAATTGATGTGGAATTCATTTGATATATTTACCTGCTTATGTTTTAAAAACCTGCGTGAGACATGTTTAGAGCTCAAAATTATATAGGTATTAGTAATTAATAACTTATAATTCGGTTGAAAATTCAGGGGTTAGAAGCCGACAGATAGCCATTGAGTTTTCATTTCAATGATTGCAATCTGCCATGAAGAAAATAAAAATCAGGGGAACCACTTGATTTGAAACATGTTTTTTTTTGCAAAGTTTAAGTTTAATTGTAGGACTTACTCTTTCTTCAATGATGTAAAATCATTTGAGTTCACTATACTACCTTACAAGAAACCAGAAACTTGGCCAATGATTGACAGGATGAGCAGATCGAAGGTCAATATTTATCTGGCAGTTAGGTTGCATTATCATTGGATGCTCTGATGAAATAAAGTCATGTTATCAGCATGTGACAGCAAACACATTTTATCAGAATGTTTGTTAAATAATAACTGATTTATATGATTAACTGTGAATGCTAACATTGTGGAAATAAATTGAGTTGTATTTAGTTACGAGCATTAATAGCCATTCTCCAATGTGTATCAATAACGATCTTTGACAGTGGTTGACACCAAGCAATACCAAAAACAATATTTCAGCATCATGAGAAAGCTAATAAAGCTTCAGTACGTTTGAATTGCATTTACAATCTTATAAACAAGTATTTATAACTTTTTTCGCCAAAAAAATATAAAAAAAGCCCGTTTAGTATGCGCGTATATTTAAATAATGGTCGGGTTTTTGAAAATTAGGTTTACTGTCTGTCTGCGCGATTAATCGTTCCGCTTGACACTTTGTTTGGTACTTATTAAACTGCAAGTTATACTGAACTTCGCATAACGTTAGTACGAGATTTTCGTTATTTGTGTTACTTGAACTAATTCCGGAGTTAGTGACCCTAATGAAGTCACTTAATTTTTTGTTAACGTTTGTTATGTTGGGAAGTTTTGTTTCATGTTATTGTTGTTAAGAATCAAGGTTATCATTGCGTATTATCCTTATAAATTGATGTAATAACTTAGAAAGATACTTATTATACCATACAGCGTTGCGCCATACGTTGGGTTATAGACGGAGGGTGTGCACTTCGCAACTTGAACCCCATTCTCAAACTTCTTCGCAAAACGTACACTTATTCAAATGTGTATAGTATCCTTAACGCACACTTTTTAAAAATGTGCGTAAGGTTTAAAAAATTGGTCCCATTATTCAAAAATCTTTTGTTTTAAGTACATAGATTATTAACTCAAAAATATAATCAGCATTCGCTTTTTCTACTTAAAGAAACAGATAAAAAGAGTAAAATTTTACTATGTCCACCATTTGAGCATGGGGTCTCGGAAAGTGGGAGCTAATCGGATGGTGCACCCATTTGCGTCTAACCCCACACGCGTCCCTGCAGACGCTCGTACGGCCAGTATGTTTCTAGAACTACGTCAGCCACACGGCTGACACACGTCAGACACTAATTGAACGTCAGTTTTTCACCTGTCTTAATGACTGTGCTGCAGAGTGTGTAACAACAGCTTCTGATGCCAATTTACGTTGTGTGGTGATCCCGCCAAGAGTGCGAACCAACGCTACCACCGTCGCGCGTCGGGCATAAGTTGCGTCGGCTCTTGGCTCAGTTTGTCTATGGCTTAAACCACCTGACGAAATCTAGGGTTGAAAAACCACACACCTGAAAGCTAAATAGCCGTAATCATTCGGTACTTACCAATAACCTACGAAGATAGATTAGATTAGGTGACATGACTATCGAAGAGTGATTATCAAAAAGTTATTATTAGTTCTGTTTGTTGTAACGCAGTTTCATAGTATTTTCATGTCAACAAAGCTGCCCTATATTATATCTGTTCGTTTGGCTTTTTGGCGAGGGTTTCAAATCGTTAACTGTGGCTTGTAACTTTTCTTGCTATGTCAGCAGATAATAGCTATTTTTCTTTGACTCCTAGTTTTATTACACTTCTTCCTTTGACAGCTATTAGGTAATCCTTTATAGGTTTATTTGTGTCACCATTCTAGTTCAGGCAGTTCAGTGCAGTTTTGACATCATAACAAAATTTGGTGAAATATTCACACAAATACTCGTATTTATCTTAGCATTAAGAATCAAAAATAAGAAAGCTTACACCGAAGAATTATTTCAAAAAACTGTTGAGTTCACTTTTACTATTATATTTTTTACTATATATTTTTCTTACGATTATACAGGTTTGTGAAAGAATAAAGAGCTTCGACTAAGACATTTTCTTACAT
This sequence comes from Udea ferrugalis, assembly GCA_950022985.1. Lineage (NCBI taxonomy): Eukaryota > Metazoa > Arthropoda > Insecta > Lepidoptera > Crambidae > Udea > Udea ferrugalis. The sequence goes on from OX465533.1 coordinate 9,841,662, forward strand.
AATTAACATTTGAATACTAGACAGAATGTGTGGTATGCGTATTAAATACTTTAAAAATAACTACTTATCAACTATCACCATCAAAATAAGGAAAAATAAATTAATCTGCTAGAATCAAAAACAGTAATGTCCATCTGATTATCTTTGTCGATACATGTACAACTATTCAGTCTAGGTGACAATCGAACGTGCACTTTACGTTTGTAAGAATTGAACAAGTTTTCTTAATACTTACCCATCCCATGATCGATTCAGACAAATCAGTTTGTCGTCGCTGTTATATTTCAAGACGAGATTAAAAAGTTATTTAGATTTGTGATTACTCTTCTCCGTCTCCGAGCCTTATCGTCGCTTCTCGTCGAGCAGATAAAAAAGAAACTCATCCCTGAAATAATTGAAAAAAACCTTAGTGATGTGCCCGTGGTTCAGTTATGCGATTCCAGTTGGCGCCAAAACTGACTGATCGTATAAAATAGTTTGATAACATTCGATTTGTCGGTTGTGAAATAAATTAGAAAAACGTTACTCCGGAAACAGCTAAGTCTGTAAGATTTAAACAAAGCGGAAAATTCATCTGAAACCAGTTATTATAACTTATTTTCAGGATTAAAGTATTATCAATCCCTCATATATCCGGAAGTAAACTATTGACTAACCCTAGTCGATAAAACCTGCCACAGAGAGGTAATTGGTGCTTAAGTGGAAAGTTTATCTTATCTCTGTTGACGGCTGATTATGAAACGCAGCGAAGTGACAGGGCATCTGGTCGCACAGGGTTATCAATCGCAAGGCGGTTGCTATGTCTCTTACTTGCTATACTAATGTTACCTAGTAAAATGTTGGTAGTAAGTAGGCGAGCCAGTGTTTCAAATATATAAATATTTGGGACGTCTTTGCCCTTAGATTTTCGGATAACAAACAATACCATGCTTGTACTCTCATATAAACTGATTTATTTTTTAACAGGCTTACCTATTTTCTACATCATGATGAAGTATGAACTTGAATACATTGCTTGAAAACATGGTAGTCGCTGAGCTTTGGATGCCAGAAGCAAAGGATGGAGATGGAAGTCTTCAATCTGAAATGATGATGATGATACAAGGCATGCATCATGCATGCATACAATCTGTCCATGAAAACAAACATTCGTCAATGGCATAGTGTGATTCCTAAAGACCAATAAATGACAGTATGTAGTAACCACTGCACCAAAAATCTGTTACGGTTTCTTTATTTTTACCAACAAGGATTAGTTCGCTTACTCCGCTTGTATTCTGAAAGATTTAACAAAGTTATTTCTTCGTTCGCTAATTAATTAATAACACTATTAAAGTAGTTGGGGGTTGTTGTTACTTCGTGTCAGCGTAGATTAGAATAATAAAGTTCATCAGACAGTCCACTTTTGTCACTAACTTGGAATGAGATGAGTTCAGCACTTCAGCTTATTACTTATTTATTACGAAACGTTTTGTTTAGTAGCAAACAAGTGAGAAAGTTACCTAAATGGGTCCTTGTGCAATTCTTGGCGTCCCTATATCTTATTTGTAGTAACCAAATACCTATTCAAGGTAGTTTAGAAACACCCACCTGGAAAAGTTCGAAAAAGCGTTTTGAACTTTTCTTTGAACATTTTCACAAATTGAGAACTACATTATTTACTAGATACCCCGGAATACAGTGTTCAATTAAGTAGGAGTAGAGACCTAAAAAAATGGGTGTGTCCATTCGATTTTGCTTTGTCAACCTACGTCATATATAACCAATTTCCATACGATTTCATCATCGTGTCGACAGTACCTATCATGTCATTATCTGTAATCTAGACTGTTCTTTTATTTCATCACAATTATTAGTAGACATTTGTGAAACAAGTCAGAGTACAAAAACCAAGTTAATTAATTTATTTGCTTTAATAGTTTTACAAAAGTGGTGGAGGTTGTTAACGTAAAACATTCCTGAAAATGTCAAAACAGTCAGTCACAACAAATAGAAGGAACTTGAGAACTGATTTTGGCAGTATATTTGCTATTTTAAAATTAATCATAAGTTTTATTTTAGAAACCTCAATACCTTTTTTCACAATCTTTTTTAAAACAATTTGTTGTCAATGTTTTTGCATTAGGATTTTTTTAATACTTAATAAAGAGGTGTGTCCGTTTGTTTTTGCTTGGTAACCTACGTAATAGATAACAGATTTTGATATGACTTCATAATAGTGTCGATAACATATCATAATCTGTATCTAGAGATTTTTCGTTATTTCATCATTTTTTTTTAGTGTCCATTCGTCACAATATGCTGATACGTCTTAGTATAAAAATCAAGTAAACTAATCAATTGCTTTCATTTACTTGCTTGAAAGGTGGTTGTTAAGGTCAAACTATAATTACATTAACGTAGTTCCTGTAGTTCGCGCTACCTGTGAAAGGGCCCATGGAAAGAAAGGCTTTCGGGCAAGTAAGTAAGCATACTGTCTCAACTACATAGCAAACTAGAAATCCTTAGAATTTTAGCTTCGCTAAAATGACCTAGGTCCGAGGCTCTAACGGCTTTGGGATCTTGGACTGTAAAAAACCTTAAGCCATTTCAAAAAACCCTGTCTAATTCATAGAAATCAAGTGACATAACTAGAGCTTGATTACACCATTAGTCACGGGACACCCTGTATGTCTAAACTTAAATTACTTAAATTGAACTTTTCCTAATGTTATTTGTATCTAAGCTTACCCAAGTTCTGTACAGTAATTAAAGAATTTCGCGGATTCCAGTGTTCGTCCAGAGTCGGAATAATTTTGGTTAATTTATGCCTTTCGGTGTTCTGGCCTCGTAATAGAATAAGATATTGTTGTGTTTGTGTTGGTGGTAGGTAGTTTGTTTAGGTCAAGCTAATTTGACTATTCTCTACGTAGATTTACTTAAACTTTTTGTATTAACTTGCTGTTGCGTTGAGATATCGTCCACGTGGACTGAGCTTTTAAAACCTTCACCTATTATAATAGAAAGTATTCTGAAAATTATGTTACACAGCTGTTATAGTCTCTAAATATAAAAATGGATTGCTGTTCGCTAGTCTCGCTAAAACTTGGGAATAGCTGGACCGATTTGGCTAATTTTGGTTTTGAAATATTTGTAATGGTCGAGGGAAGGTTTAAAAACTGAGTAATCATGAGAAAATGCTGGAAATATAGTAAAAATCTCAATTTTAGTTTCCTCTTAGTAAATGTTACTACCTGTCACGTGACACTAAATGTTTGACAACAGAACGAAGTCTGTTGGGACAGCTAGTATACAATAAAATTTCATTAAAATCCTCTCAGTAGTTTTCACGTAACGCTGAAACATACAAACAGATAGTTATAAAAGAAATAATATTTTGTTCTATTTTCAAATCGTTTGTCCTGTGCAGAATCCAGCATATCTGGTTAACACTAACCGCTAAATTTCCTCAAGTCAATTTTGATGAAAGTTAGTGTTCATCATGTCACATACCTATAAGTTTTTCATACATATACTTATAATAAGCTTTTAGGAAATGATATTTTCCAATAACTTCATGTAGATGTAGATTAATGAAGGTTATCGGGTATATAATGTAAGTATAAGAGAACAATTTATTAAGATAATGTTGTAAATTGCTTACCAGTTCAAAGTAAAGTGCCTCATACATTTCAAAGCCGTAAGATGTATAGAAGTAATTTACAGGAGTCTTGTAAGGTTAGTAATTATAATTTTATGCGTTGTACACATTATGTATGTGCAGTGACAATAAATCTTAAATCATTACAAAATAGGGTAGCCATGATCTAATAAATCATGATACATTTTTATATCGTTAGATTCGTACCCAGTCACGGTTGCTTACTCATGATCGAATGCATATTTTTTAATTAAAGAAGAAAAACGTAATATCCGCGGTTTAGCATGCAATTCATGTAGAAAGTAGCCAAACATTGGCACCAATGTGTGAGATGAGAAGAAAATCAGTCATTTTTGCAAACCGCCATGACCTAGTTTCAAAATGTCATTATTTTCAACCTCCTGAGGCTCTGCTGGTGAGGCCTGGCATTCTTGCCAATCTACTGACTGTGGAACTTTTTCAAACACGTACATACTTCCATCAAGCATTTCCCCCACGGAGTTAGAGACCTTATCTTTCCATTTAATATGGTGTCCCTATCACATAAGGTCTAGATAACATCTGGGGGTTACACCTGGAGTCGGTCGTGACTTAGCTCGCCATTTGTCGCCGTATGTGGGTCATTGCAACGTCCATGCTCATGTGATACGTTCTAGCCACGCCTTGTATTACCGCAATTAGTGCCTAGAATATGCTAATGCCTTTAGTTCTTACCTACATGTTAGACAGACCTTTTATCTCTATTAAAGTTCCTGAGAAACTGTCCCGATATTGGTGAGAAAAGTTGTCCTCAAACATTTCGTGACAAATTCTGATGATTCTTCTCCACATGTTCTGATGCTATTAAAATCATTAACCTTTAGTCCATTCTTTTAATTGTACAGACAGAATCTCAGTAGTCATCTTTTTCTTTGTCCAATATACTGTAATTTTATATTTTACAGTTTCCTTCACTTGCAGTTTTGAGCACAAACTACTGACTGAAATCGGTTCATGTCCTAATGAATACAGATGGGCGATTCATACATTGATGAAACGTATCGCTTTTATATTGAATCGTAATGCCTTATTGCCATGCACATGAATCTACATACAAACGTTTATTTTTGGTCGTCTAAATAACTACAATCGCCACGTGTTATCAATATCTGTTTTTTAACGGGTTATTTTTGTGGCATGCTTTACAATTTAAATCACGTCTTCCGTGTACAATGCTATACCTGTATACTAGCCTTTCACTGCGATGTGTCTACGAGATTTTTATATTTTTAGTCAGTGATCTTTGTCTGACACCTTTACCATGCAACAGTATGTCATCCTTTCTCATCCTTAGATTAATTCCAAAGGCTTTGTTAGATCCAGTTATTTCAGATGTGCTCTTATACGAGTGTGTCAGTCAGCCCTTTGGTAAAAACAGTCATCCCTTTTATGCATGTGTTAAGAAGTTCTAACGTTGTGGTTTATAGTCCTGTGCCAGAATCATTATCCTGAGATGACCGCTGATAAAAGTCCTAAGAACAAGAAGAAAGTGGAACCAGACCACAATTCTTATCTCCAGTGCAATGTTGTTATGTCTGATGTAACAGTAAATGCAAGTTACAGAGTCGGACCATTAAATATTTTGCAGCACTGAAATGCACGTGTACTGTACAATTGAGTGCAGGTCCGCGGTCGTTGCTCGGTTTATGCAACTGGCGAGTGCATACCCTCCTACCCCCTAGGTCGTTCACCCTTCTTCCTACATCTACAAGAATAGGGCTGACTTATATCCTAGTTACGTATTTTCTCGCTTTTCATAATTAATCTCAGTAGGATTTTTAATAACACAGCAAAATGTTCCATTATGACCTTGAAATCAGTAATTTCCTTCCGGCACCTTTAAACTAAGAGATGGCAGTCGTCATAACCATGCCGAAATAGCTAACCCATTGAAAAAACGACTAAGGAGTGTGTATTCTCATTTGCTCAGCGCGTGTCAAGTTTTTGATTGCAGTGCATAAGCAAGCAATCAACGTCCCTATAACTGCATTATCACCTCACCAAATACACATGATACGAAAATGTAGGGAACTACTGAACTTCTATTCTGTACTGAACGGGTATCTTTGTTATTTCTGGTTTACATAAAACATGGGAAAAACAGCTACAGAGTGGGCCCCTCCTAAGACCAAGACCAAGGCAGACCAAGGCGCAGGTGGCGTGACGAGCTGGACGCCTTTGCAGGTGACTGGCCGAAAAGGCCCAAAATAGACTCGCGTGGAGGAGGCCTTTGCCCAGCAGTGGGATCCTCATGGCTGATTTAGATTATATTAGATAGGAAAAACATACTTTATGATCAGAGCAGGTTATTGACATGTTTTCCCAAATTTTATTGATTTTAACTGTCGAACGTTCTACTTTTCTCCCACTGTGTGACGTTAGATTGACCATTATTATTGTTAGATTGATCATTGCTATCAACTTGAATCTGTCGATGAATAGAGTATGAGGATGAAAACCCTGACAATGCCGAGTGGGCATTGTCAGGGTTTTCATCCTCATACTCTGAGACCCTATTGACACTTCGATTTCTGAAATGTTTCCTCCCCAGGACATTAAATTGTGCGTTGAACAACAATGTCATGAATTCCCGGTGAGTTTTCATGAAGGGTTTGAAAGGGTTCTTGCAGATTCAGCAACAATCCATAGGCTACGGTAACTGCTTAATTTCAGGCAGTTTATTTCAGTAGTATTAAACACCTTACTGCTCTTTCCTCAAAGTGTGAGGCCATTGTCACTGTGTTCAACCCTGTCAGAGGTTGCTGTTCTTGTTTCGAGTTGAATGGGGCGCGTGGGTGTTGTAACCCGTTCTTTCCCAGAGCGATCCTGGTCAGAAACTTTTCTACAACTTCTTGTTTCATGATTATCAACAAGAAGTTTTCTAGTTATGAAATTTCAACTTAATTATTTCACGTAACTTTCACTGTCTTTGGATTTCTGTACCTGTTAGCGATAAAACATTTTATACATCGCGTTTACATTTTTCAGTCCATTGTTTCCCCTGAAGCACTTACGTTCGTTCGTAAATATAAATCAGCTACATAGTGTGACCGACATGTCTATTATTTGATTTTGTTTAAATGGGAAGATTGCGACGCGAATTGGACCGGGAGGGTCGATGACGTCAATTGTTCCTATTATACCATACTCAAGTCTCCTGAGGCCTTGGTTTTCATTAGCGATGGTTTGGCTCACTTTTATTTACAATCAGAAGACAAATTGTTATATCATAGTCTTTTGTGAACTGTATCTGATTATCTTAACATTTTATGTTATAATGACTTTTTCGAAGTTTGATAGTCTCGAAGCATTTACTAATTTATACTTCCGTGGCACTTACAGTTTTTTGACGATTGTAAACAGTTGACACATAAACTCAGTGCCAGAACATGCAATGCTTCAAAATTCAACAAAATTTATAAGTACTTGGTCTCTGTAGTAATCCTAAATGACATAGTTTTGTAATCTTCCTTTTGTGCTGAAGGGATCGAATATGTAGAAATACGGTGCCCAGATAACGACATACTAGAAAATACGAATAAGAAAGATATTTCCTATTGTAGATATACAATAAGACCATTATGACTAGAATATAATAACTTGAACATATTATTGTAGCAAACGGTCACGTAAAAGTGGTGAACCGTTACTACGTTGAGTATTTATGTAATAAATTGTCTTCATCATATGATTGAATACAATGATATTATAATAAAAAAGAGGTAGATAAGTTATGTCAGCAGTACTGATGCGATGTCGAAAATTGTCCCCTGGCGTACGAGTTGACCGTGTGAACAAGATATTATGATTATTTACTAGAGCATAAACCAAACAGATGCATGTTGTGTCGTCTCAAACTGTCAACACTGTCAATGCTTTGCTCAGGTGTGCTAGAGTTCTGATTTCGGGTGCCACTTTTTTAGCACTAGTAACCTATCTACCTCTTTTTTATTATAATATTAAATACGTGTCTTGCACATGAAGACATTTGCTAATTTTCCTTTTCAACGATTTTGATAAAAGGGATACCTAATTTATTTTCACTGAAGCGAAAGACGTCTTCAGATAAAAAAATCCTGAACATTCTCTCTGAACTAAGGTTATAAATTCATTTCAGTTTCTCTTAGTGCTGCATAAATCTTGATCGTGTTATTATTTGCTATGGTAGTGATTATTTTCATCCACAAGTACTAGTAGCAAATCAATCACTGTTTGAAGTTCTTCGTCAGTTACTAAATCTCTTTCTAGTATCAAAGTCTTGGTAAATTATTGTTAGTGTAGCAATCATCTTGATCTTTGTAGTAGGTAGAAATTTTAATTATGAATTCATTCAGCAGGGCAGGTAAAACTATTTGGTCGCCAACCAAGTGGCTAACTGAAAGAAATAAAGAAGTGTTTCAAATATTGAATTCTTCAAACGATCGATCCACAGTCACATGACTAATTTCACCTATAATGATTTATTAATAAGCTTACGACAATGTACTACAAAACGTGCTAGCAGGTCGTCAACCATTGACCATCAATTTTAATGATCCAATATAAATGCATAACGTTAGGAAATCTAAACACGATGACCCCCTATTTATATTAAATTACCGGAAACATACATACATATCCTCACGACCATATCCCAAATGGGGCAGTCAGAGTCTGATTGTTGCCTTCACGGTGAACGGAACATTCAGAAGCCAACATTTCGTCGAGGAGAATTGGAACCCAAAGTGGTAAGGGACGAGCCCTTCCCAAAACACCTGGTTTGGAAATTAAATTATCGTTTTCAAATAAACTCATCCTATCCACAATTACCTAAGGAATGTTCGGTAAAAAACAGAAGAAATGCGAGAACATGCTTTTCTTATATTTTTTAATAATGGAATATAAATACCTAAAATATTTTTTCATTCGAAATAGTATTCTGAGTTTGGCTACTTATAAACGATAAATATCTTTAAATAGAATCTTTGTACATAAATGTCCAAATAGTCATTTTACATCACAATTCTGCAATTCCACCATTTTCCTCAATTAAATCATCATTCTACTTACATGATGTGTTAATATTTATTCGTCACGTGTGCTCGCCGGTGAGGTGACTCGCGAATGCATGCGTTTATTTTAAAACCAGTTGTCAGTCTTTTTTCTTTTTGATAAACTTCACCGACGACTTTAACGGTAACATGTGTATTCAAGCCCTTGGTAACATGTTCTTTCGTTTTATTTTAGTGGAGTTTTGCTTTTACACTTCGTATTTAATCATATTCTATAAATAACATTTCTATCTCAATTTGTTTACCTGTTAAAATGTTACAATTTCTTTGTAAAAATACATACATTGATGTTAGGCGATTGGGATTGTAGAAATCATGTCAATATGTCGTCAAATCATCCTTGATGGCGATACCAATGAATCACGCATAGTTTTTTGATTGCTCTTGATATTGTTCTTGTACCTACTATCTGTCCTTCTTCTGCTGTGCAAATGTTTTCCCATCATCATTGATGTTAAGTTAAGACATCTCTCATACAACTATTGGTGAGTATTCTCATGCCACATCATATCCCCGACTTGGATTTCAAAAACTCTTCAGCAGTCTTAGCTCGATAGAGGAGTTGAAATCAAAGTTGGATTGCGGAGTCATTCTCGAACTACTCTACCATTGAAGCGTATTGCTGATGTAAGGTGCGTAACCGCGCTACACCGTCACAGTCACGTAGCCCTACTGGCCCAACTGCCCAACCCGCCGGGAGGGGTGCGGGTCAACGACCGGCTCTGTTCTCCTTCAGACCTTAATTGCACAATGGAGTGCAGTTGCTGAACCGCATCTCGTGGTTCGCGAAATGACAATTGACCAATTACAATGTCCTTAACTGTGTATTGCATCACGTATTGGGTGCTTCAGCAACAGCTTGATAGCAACCAGCAAGCTAAACCCAATGCTTTGTGTAAAGAACTCGTAGCAAATTGACTTCGCTTTGAACAACTGAAATATGCTTACATTTTATAGATACGAAGATATGACATATTAAAACTCTGAAATTATCTATCCTGTCTTGCAATGTACAGAGGAGTTCACATCAACCTTTACATATTCGCACCTGACATACTACTGGCATAAGACCCATTTTGCTCTGGTATGCTAATGGTTGATATGAATGTCTCTGTACTCTTCACCCTACTTAAAACACGTTTATTCCAATGAAGATTGAAAAAGTAATCCAACAAGTCTTACGCATGGTCGCACGACATTCGGTTGGTCACGTAGACAAAATCTCTACCATGCTTGACGTACATGCGTTGCATCAGGTACTTAATTATCATTGGTTCAAACTAACTTCCACAGCAAGAGGAAATAAACAACATAAATGAGAAATGTTAATTCCTGTTAGGTTTTGAGCTTTTTTCCTGATAGCTCTTAATCGGATTTTTATTATCTGTTAAGCTAGATTTTTGCAGCCTCATTTCTGGAGTGACATCATCTGATTTCAGATGCGATAAAAGGTTTTTACCTTGATCAATAGATACTTATATCGTGTAAAATCAAAATGATGTCATTCCTGAATCAATTTGTAGTAAAGTGTGCAAAATTAAGTACCTATCATTCAGACGACCATATAGGCTATTATTAGTTTGATGTACAAGCTATATGTCTTAACAAGTTTCAGCAAAATCCATTCGGTAGTTGAAATAATTTAAAAATCCATATTTCCTCACAAACTTCCGCATTTATGTATTAGTAGAATGATTACTTATTTCACACGGTTTTCTGGAATTACATCATTTGATTTCGCAACGGTCTGCAAGCACCTATAGAGCGACGCGCATGCTTCATGCTCTACCATTTTGATGACTCTTCTAAGAGGACCTCAGTTAAATTGGAAATTTCACAGGGATAACATCAAACAAAGTTTTTGTTTTCTGCCGAATAATCTTGGAACACCTCCGTGATAACGAATAGTGTTGGAAATACCAAGTGAGTGATTTAAATTTTCGTTTCTTAAAATTTCATTTTCCCTAAACAAGGACTCATCAAACTTTATGATTTGGAGGAAGTGCGCAGCGTTAAAACAATAAAATGCCTCTGTTAATTATCTGATTTATCTGGCAACTTCTTTTCAAAATAAAACTCCTTCGTTGATTCTCATAGCAAATCCATAAAAGCAGTGTTTCCCGAAACAAATGTTCTATAACTATAAATCCTAGGTTCATCGGAGCGAGAATTGACAGGGTCCATTAGAGCCGGTGTTGAGTTTCGCGGCTAAATTGTGGAACAATGCGGCTTCATTGCCAGCCAGATCAGGTGTCCTCGGCTACCAGTGAGATGGAGTGGAGGGAATGTGCACGTACCTCAAATACAGAAATTTTTATTTGCGGACGATAGCTATGAAAGGCGATTTTACGGAATTCATCTTGATTTCGAATTGATTCTTTGCGCTAATTTCGTCATTACCACGCGGTTTCTTTTACAAATATTCCCGAAGTACATTGACTTATTAGTGTTGGGCGTAAACAATTGAATTTACTTCGTCACATGCGATTTGTATTGCACTGGATCTTTAAGTATCTACCCAAATATAGATTTCGCCAAAAAGGTTTGGTATCGTTGTTTGATTAAATTCAGTCGGGTAATCAGTGAGATGAAAGCACAATGCTGTATGTCGCCTTGTTAAACAGAGCACTTCACCCAGCTTCACCCCCGTAAGATCTTCCAAACCTTTCCAAGTTTTCGAAAACCTATTTGAAGTTATTTTGTTGTTAATTGTGAATTGATGACGTTGGACTGAAAATAGCAAAGATTGATGGACGCTTATACTAAATTCAATCTTACCAGCTTACGTCCACATGACATCATACGGGTCAATATTATTCGCATCAAGATAGGCAATACTTGAAATTCTTTATTTGTTTATAGTTTTGTTCTCAACATCTCACCGTTGGCAAATCTCCACCAGCACGTGGTTTAGAATTGCGCTGTTGAATTCTAGAATATTATATCACACATTTCCGCCAGTCTCTGCAGGATATATCGTTTGTGTTCTGAATCAGATACATCGTACGACGTACAATTGTGTTTCATAATTTTCCTATTGGTCGACCCCACGACGCGGCGACGATACTAACAAGAATTTCAGTTACCAATTTGAACAATCAACTGGGGTATGAAATATTAATATGTTGCCTGGTATGATGCTACTGATCGATATTTTCGTTGACTAGTCGGGTTGCTTACTGGTTAAGAATAGCTCCTATGAATTGTGATATGTATCCGTGTTGTTCAGGTTGAGTTTTGAAAGTATGTTTGCTAAAATTGTCAATACAAACATTTAATTTTGATTCAACACTTTTACCGCTTTTAACCAATTTGTCTAAAATTGTTTTAACACGCTTGTTTTGAGTGACTTTTTGCAGATTTTTTGCCAGTAAATATATTTGGCATGTGCCCAACAAAAAAGTGTTTAGAAGAGCTAGTAAATCAGGATCAAAAAGTAACTTTGCAAGTTCTTTTTCTTTGTACGAAAGTAAAAAATACTAATTAATTTAACTTCAGATCGTCGGGCTGAAATAAGCAGCTAACGTAACAACATCGAAATAAGTCTAATAATGATGCCACACAGTATTGAAAACGAAACACGTCCGTTTTAGCAACAGAAAGCTATGTTTGCACTGAGTTCATTGACCTTTACAGGAGCGCAGCCACCAAAATAACTTCTTTCATCCCCGTCTACCAGAGTTAGGTTAGGTTTCAGGCGTTACAGTATCTCGTTTATGTGTTTATTTGTGCTACTCTTCCGGGTAGAATTTATAGTTTCTTATCTGATAACAAACATATTTTCTATTGTAGCACGTAACACTATCATGTTTATTACAGTATCGTTAAGTGAGTTAATTGCAGCTGGCAGTAACTAAACTAAAGAAAATCACACGATCGGCAGGTGTAGCTCACTAGCCCGCTCGTGATCGGACGGCGGTATACCGTCGATGTACTGTGCGCTCTGTTATCTGGTCGCGTGCTTGCCGAATGAAACGGTGCGGCGATCCTCGAAAACTTATCATCAGGTTATGTCGCCGGGCATAATAATGTCTATGTGGGCCGCGTCACAAGTCACAACCACGAGTGTTGCGCCGCCGCCCGCCGCGCGTATCATTCGGTTCGCGGTCGCCGAACCAACCGTACGCCGTTGAATCCGAACGCTCCACAAACTAAACTCGCGAACACGATCAGCTGTTCGCCGTTTGACAACACGCACCGGCGAATATAGAAGTTTACAATTTGATACATCACGTCCTCAATACGCATCATGGTAAGGACCAGTGATAGTGACAGTGTTAAGTGCAGTGAATTTGTCCTCATACAAGTGCCCGCTTAGACGCAACGCCTATCGATAGTCGATACTTGAGTACTATTAAAGTTGTTAGGTAATTAATTACTTCTGTATTGTGTTGGCATTTTTAGTGCAAGTACCATATTGAACGCAAAAATCGCTTCATATCGCACCCATTCGGTTTGAATTTCAAAGTGAATTTTTAAGATTGAAAAACAGACTGACTTGTCTACCTTCCATTGAATTTATAAATAAATTTAATAACATTTGATCCGTTTTTTGAGATTTTTCTGTCAAGGAAATGTAGTTTATGTGGTCTGTGATGATATATTGGATGTAGTTTTGATTGTTTGGTGTTTCGAATTTCAAATAGTCGCGGTGATGCATCGAGCGTCTTGCAACTGCATTCGCGTTGCTGCGCCCGAGTGGACGCGATCGTGTCTTGTTTGTGAGATCAGCTAAAATTAGCGAACTCCGTCCCCCGCAGTACTCGCCACCAGTTACATAACCGCGCCACGGCGGCCTTGACTCCCGCGCTTTGCCATCATTGGCAGATCGATGCGTCGTTTCTTCCATTCTTGTTGATTGAAAACGGTGCGTAAAACTTGTCTAGACAAACTCAACTTTACTGTTGACAGCACTGAAGAAAATATGGAACTACTTAACCGGTATCGCGATGTTTGCTGTAACATATGCATTGAATGCAGTATTGTTTGCATGGTGACTTGCAGTATCATTGCTAGGCGTTGAGCCGGTGTGTCGGTTTACTTAGTTCCATTCCATGTGCACCGTATAAATAATTCTGAGCGATAGTGACGTAGGTGTTTGCCGTGGAATATTTTGCTCCTCGAGCTTGGTTATTGTTTAAAATAAAATATTGCTGAGATCGCTGTAGGTTCCATCTTCACCTCTACAATTATTTACTTATTTTCTTCTGTCGCACCTATCTGCTTCTGAACAAATAATCAAATGAATGTGTTAATCTGAATGTTCTTTCAAGTGCATAACTAGTAATCTTTGAAAAAACATTCCTATTGTCGAGCATTAAGTAAGAAATAATACCTGTAAGGACCGTATCGTAATATTGAATCATAAAAAAATAGATTATGTTTAGATCACAAAAACAATAAATCAAAAAATAAACTTCTTTTAAGTGTGATGTACCTAATCATTTTTTTTTCCGTTTTTGTAGTAAAACAATTAGGTATTCTTACACTGTTTCGCCATACAAACTTATCCAAATATTTATCAGATAGCATACCTACCGGCGTTGTCTCGGCGGTGTTTTTGCGATAGCATAGCACTGTTGTTCGATGATACATACATAATACATATCCAGTTCTACACTTACCTAACGTTGGCAATGTTATTTTCGACACATGTACGAATTCCTTGTCTGAAACTAGTTTTTGAGTTGCTATGCTAAACTTTGTTTTTAGTAGGTATCTCAATTAGTCAGCTTGAATCTTCTCTAATTCAATGTCTATATTTTGAGGCAATAAGTCCGAATTTGGAACTAATTGTTGTGCAGAAATGGCTTTTGAACTATCCTTCTTTGTGCAGAAAAAAACTGGCTGATCATCAATGAGTCTTATAACTAAACTTCTCTAATGGATCACATCTACAAAAAGTTACTAGCTTTTCGCCCGTGGCTTCAGCCGCGTGTAATTCGGCCCTTCGTCACGAACTCATTCCAACCCCTTTAGACCGATGTGTTGTAAATAAAAAAAACACATGTATACATGGCCTTTTCCAAGGACAACTCTGTGTACTAAATTTTATTATAATTGGTTCTGTAGTCAAGGCGTTTACGTTTAAAAACGTAACAGAGGCACAGATTTTCGCATATATAATAACCGTATAAAACGCATAATATGTGACGTCACAGAAACGTCCTCGACCGTGACAGAGTAATTGTTGAATTGCGTTGCCCGACCAACAGCATCACGGCCAAGGTCGCCGCTTCGAACAACTGTTCTAGTTCAACGGAACTTTTACAAACACGCCCAAAATATACATAGGGCTATTTTAAAATGTAGACGCAACGTATTCTAGAATCAAGCATAATTTGTTTACTGTGAGGGTTGTAAGGACTGCAGAGTTTGTTTGATTGGAAATCTTTATAGCTGTAACTTTACAGACTGCGAAGTTAGGGATTAGTAGGTATACTTGTATTACTGATGAAGGTTGGATCAAATTGTTAGAAAGTATGACTTTTGTGCAATTGATTTTTTATGTTTATGACAAAACAAAATTTTGCTGTAATGGTCAAAAATGGCTAGACTGTTGTCGTAGCAAACAATATTATCAAAAAAAGACCAAAATAGTTCGAGAAGTTTTTTTCTTCTTATTATTGGAAACGGATTTTTAAATCTAATCCTATCAGCTTATGCTTAAGTATTTATATCGAAAATCTCAAATAATCCATCGCCGTATCTCTTAACTGAAATTACAATTTAGGGTGATCTCCCAAAGCTGCTATTCAATTTAAAATAATAATTGCGCACGTTAGCATATTTTCCAATACCGTCCGCTGTCTAATCGATTACAAAACCTTTAGGTTTTAAAATGTAATCTTATCGAATTTTATCGGTATCTCGGCAATTATAATCGCACTTGTCAGTCAGACCATAATAGCTCTCTTATCTAAGTATTACGCTTCAAAGGACACATCTTAAGGCTTACGTTACTATGTAATATTAGAGATGCAGTCGCATCAAAGCTGTTCAGTGGGAGTTCAGTTGAGATAGGCCGAAGCTTCGCAATCTCTGGCGGGCAATCGATACGGAACCCGCGTGTTTGGGGTGCGCGCGCAGCCATCCCACAACAACTTAGTGAATGGCCGCGCGTGGAGAAAATGTGGAGGCTCCTCGGCGGGGAGATCGTGCAAGGTCGTTAACAAGGCCGCACTTACTACCATCAGCACGTCTCACTCTGATCCAGCTGCTGCGTCACACTGTCCCTCTCACACGAATTCACTTTCAGATATACGCGTAAATGCAGCGGCCAAATAAAACACACCCCTCGAGGATTATGTCTGGCTCAATATGAATCGGCAGTTTTTAACGCGCTTTTACGTCACTTCGGCTGTGAAATTTCTGAAATCTCATCAACACGTTTTGATATCAAGGGTCTCTTAGCTACCAAAATGTATATCCTCTGGAATTCTATTTTAACATTCTTCCCAGATCTCTTTGAGAACTGAGATGAATAGGACATAAACGACTGCCATCTAATGCGTCGTTTGTATTCAGATTTCCCACCCTAAATGAAGATTGATGTTTCCAAACAATTCCAAGTACCAAAATATGTAAGGCTTTTAAAATACCTATATCTTAAATTACCAGCTAACCTCTTAACATTAGATATAATGTGCAAATTATGTAGTTTTCCATCTATGTTGTGACTATTTTTATCACTGATTGTGGAGGTTAATGAAAACTTGATCCCTAGTTTGTTGTCAACATTTTCATTATCGGTCGGTTATCAATTAATATCGGTATTGGATTCAAGACCATTGACGCAAATGTTTCCTTGAGAGCCAATCTGCGGGTCATCTAGCGGGATTGAGCGATATCCATTAATTAATCCCTGTTTAGAATTGCACTAACTGCCGCTTGATAACCGCTGGATATCTTGCTATCTGGGATCGTCATTTCAGATTCGTCAAATGAGTGTCAGCTCCCTTAGAATACATACGCTTCGTCAGTTCGTCAACTAGTTCCTCGATACTTATTACGAGTATTTTAAGATGTGTAATTGTGTACGGTACGCGAAGTCGTCAACAAATAATTAAATGTTTTAGCTTCACGTGACTATCGGTACGTTCATTATAATTACTAATTGGTTCGTTACCTTCACATTAATTTTCAAATCAAATCAAAAATATCTTCATTAAAATGGGCTTGTTACAAGTCTGTAAATTCAAATTAATTTCTCTCAAGATATTCGCAACCATTGGTTTCTTCTTAATGTATTTCATTTAGGTATGAGGTGTCAATAACACTTCTATATAATTCCTCATAAAGTTAACATTTTCACCATATATGTATGTAGGCGTCATATACTAATCTTATCGCAGTCTGTGTTACGCATACATGTTTGTAATTATAGTAACCTAGCACTTACCTACTTAACACGTTTCAATGCATGTTTAATGCTCCATATTACATTTAGTTTATTTATTTTATCACAAAAAGCAAAGGTTTCAAGGTTACGTTTATTTTTACTCAGATGGTTGGCGATTAATAAAATTACATCATGAAGCGTCGTAATATTTAGAAATAATGTCATGATGTAGGTTTTGGGTTCCACTATCAACGTTGTTTACTATTTTTTTGTTGATACTATCTTGAAAATAACTCGTAACGATTTAATAGATACTGTTGTTTATGGCTCAGATATATTCTAATGTATTGGTAACCCTAGTCAGCTCATCAACTCCGCTTGCACACTAGCCTTGAGTATTGTTGACTGATTATACCACCCATTGTATGCTCTAGAGCTCGTCTTGCATGTGTCACACATCTAGTGTACTATACATTTAGTTTCTTTTAGCACTTCCCGCTTCTTCACTTGTATGCAAAATCAATTAACGCCTAGTGTTCGATTCTCTGTCGACTAATAACCGTGCAGTTTACATTATTGTTTATTATGAGGCACTTGTATGACGGACACATTATGTACGGAGACGCGAGGCAGACCATAGAACTAAGTGCCTGGCTGGCAAAGCCATATCGCTACTAACAAGTTTCTGTCCACAGCGGTATCGAGTCCAAAGATGAGGTGTTCGCTGCACACCAAGTGCAGCACGTAGACCTGAAGCCGGTTGTGGTACAGCCACCAGTGGGCCCGGTGTTGGTGCAGACGCCACCAGTAGCCACGTCCCTGGCACCCATCGAAGTAGCCAACGGTGCTGTAGTCACTGCTACTCCGCCCGAAGAAGAGCGGCCAATTCCAGTCACTGAACTTATATTCGCACCGCGAAAGAAAGAAATGAACAAAGGATTTCTCATGTTCTCGCCTGACGAAGGTCTTACAAGTGAGTTACAATTCGACGCGTCCAACAAACCCGATTCCTTAATACCTCTGAGAGATAGAAACAATAACAATGTAACTCTTTCAGTGCTTAAAGACGAGCCGGAAGATCTGACTCATTTGGCGCCCACTGCTGGTGACGCGTGCATCCCGCTGGAGAATGACAGCCCGTTCCCGTACATGTTCGATGAGTTCATTCTGAATGACAATTACTGCAGCCTACTGGGTGATGATTTGACAAATGGATCGCCGGTAGATTCTTTAACTCCGGAATCGTTATTATTGTCTTCGCCAGAGCCTCATGTAGGTAGAACTTGCGTCTTGAGTAAATACATTTTTATGAAATTCTGTCTAATTATTTAGGAAATTTTCATCATATTTTTTAAAATTTCCAGGAGACGGAATCGTCATGCGAACAGTCTTCATTATTAACAGAATTATCGTTAGACGCGTTTGATAGTACGAGGTCTGACAATGAAATCGATGATGGACATTCGCCATTCATACCCCTCACCGATGAACGCCCGGTACTTGAACCGGCTGTTATGTGGGGGGCTCTACCAGATAACGTGAGCCAAGCGAGACCCCAGCCCACGGATGTGCAGACGACGTCGCCTGCACCCGCGTTGCAGCGTCTGCTTGCGGCGCCCACCACAGGCCCGCCACCACAGGATCTCATTACAAATATTTACTCAGATCAAGGTACTTATTCAAAGATTACCCTTACAAGAATTAATTTGACAAATGCTTTCAGTACTTATATTAATAAAGTTTTATTTCCAGGTTTAATACCATGCAGAAGTATGCCATCATGGGACACAGGTGTCAAAAGAGTAATGAAACAAGAGGAGGAGCCATGCGCGAAGCGCGTCAAACGCAGCCCTTCGCCAGTGCCACGCACCACTCCCTCCAGGCAGTCCTCGAGCGTCCTCATGAACCTCCTGGTGAGCGGCTGTGACGTCGATGCCGGCTACATCTGCATGGTGCAGTGCAGGCCGAGGCAAAAAGCGAAAGCCTGAGGCACGGCCCTCAATGAAAACAATAAACTGTGATAACGCACGTCCAGTGCTTAACCGGTATCGCTTCTAGTTCCCCCGTGCTTCTCTCACAAACTATCAGGTCGAATTTAATAAAGTTATGGTAACAGTGCCGTCAAAACTTGTGATATTATACGCGATTGTGGCTGGAGTCGCGTCGTGAACGTTAAACGGAGTCCAACAGACAATAAAATTGAAATCGAATAGAAAGATATACCGCAAAAGCAATAACCGTCAGACGGCCAGTCGAAGGGACTTAGCGCAAAGGCTGTTTAGAATAGTAAATTCACGGACTTGCAATCTCGTGCTTTCGCCCAAGGGCGTAGTTTTAGTTAATTTATAGTGGTACATCGTGACAATGTTGTAAATTATTTAAGCAATTTTAAGTCTTAGACTCTTGATTCTAGTGCTTAAGTTAACGTGCGCATATCGTTGTGGTTATGTAATCGTTCATTCGTTCCTATGTTACTTAGTTACCAATCGTTCCCTACGTGGGCTATTCGCCGCGCACTCAGTCTTATGTTCGACGCTCGAACCGAGTCAATCATATTCGTACAATGTTTACCATACTCTCATATTTGCTATTTATTCGTTAGATTAGTTGACTATGTCAGTAATTTTACATCGATATTTAGAACACAATGAAGTTAGTCAATCGTTATATGATATAGTATTTATGACGGTCGTTATGTAATATATTGAGAGTTTAATTACACTCTGTAGTATTCGAGTAAGTTTGAACACGGATTTGTTTGTTGAAACGTCCCCACTGCCAAATCAAGTACAACTCCGAACGAAAATGTTGTGCGTGGTTTTGTTCTATTGTATAATATTTTGATATCTATCTATTGAACAATACAGCGAACAGTTAGTAATGTATTTTTTTAAACTTGTTACATGTCATTCGAACTTTAGTGTTAGATAAATTATTGTAGCAGCTAAGGTGTTCGGCATAATGCTCGTCCATCGACATCGTTACTGTAAAGATTGAAATTTTTAAAAGACGTATATAAATTATTAAGACGATGAGAACTTGTCGCAATTTGTTATAATTGTAGAGTTTATATTGTAAATGGATGATATGTAAACCCGAGGAATATTTTTCTTGTAAGATATAAATTGATATTGACAGATAACATACATAGTGTATGAAATAAAAGATAAATATAGTGCTGGTAAAAAGGTGCATGTTGATTTCTTTACCTTTTTTGTCCTATCCCGAATATCCTTAGCGAGTGTTAACTTTGACCATGACTTAGAATATGAAATTACTGTTGCATATATGAAAACCTTTGACACGCTTCTGTGGTTGAATTATTTTGGTTTAGATCCTTACAAAATTTAAGATTTGCAAAATTATTTCGAAGTTGAAGTAGGTACCTATTAATAAATCAAAGCCAAGAAGTTTTTTCTTATTCACCCTAAATGAGGATACAATAGTTTTTGAAAGTATTTTTGATACATTTTAAACATTAAGTAGGTGTCTCAGCACACTAATTAAAAACGAGGTCTTAACCTTTTGTTTATTTCAATTCCGCTGAATCTCATATTCATTTAGCTATGCTTAAAAGGAAAAAATTGAAATATCTTCTAGATCTTCCAAATCGTTTCGTCTATTTATTAGGCTGATCTGATTAGGCTGATCAATGAAATCTCTAATGAGCATACGGTCTAAAACTCGTGTGTTTATTTTAGTTTATAGTAAACAAAACTCACGTGAGGTGAGTTGAAGAGGTAAACAATCTACGTAGGATTTCTGTAGTAGTTTGATTAAATGCAGTGGTTGCGTGATAGATTTGTTGACACTAGGCGACCCCAAGTTTTATAGCATCAACAGCGAAACTACAGTCGCTTCCGCTTTTAAGATATGCCTAGAGATTTGCTTTGCGACTTTGAATACTTCATTTCCGCCAAATAAACAAACAATTTAATCCAAATGCGTACCATATATTTTCTTAAGCAGATTTAGTAAGGGAAGCTTTTTCTATTTACATGGAATCTCTCCTTAATATTTTAAAGTTGCAGATAAAGCTTTCGATTTCAATCAAGCTCTAGCACGCACCGACTATAGTCTTGCCTATAGGCAACGCAATAGCTATTAGAAGGATCCATAGAAATTATCAAAGGATTGCAACTATTATGACAAACATTACGATTTTCATAAAGTTCAAACTCGACGACTTTTCCTGCTAACTTTACTCAAATCACAAAGATCAAAATCTGAAAAACTTAATCAAACAAGCAAACCCGAACAAACGGTCGTAAGCAGAATAGCCGGACCAGTCCATAAATGTAATAGCTGAAACGAACTGGATTTCGGCGGTCATAGCAATTGTGAATAAGACCTTCAGGCAGAGATACTGGCAGTTTCAGATGGGAATGGCAGCAAGAAAAGAAAAAATCTACTCTAATCATCCCCCGTAGCGTTACGGTTCTCGATGGCTCAGTAGTAAAGAGGTTGTTGACTCAGCGTCTCGGCCAACACCCGCTGTTTTTATTTCCATCCACCAGATTCATCCACATTTCTCTACGCAACATTTAACCAAAGGCATTCTTGTTTGTCGTCCTTCTAACGTAAGTGACGCTTTGTAAATCTTCTGAATCTGTTTTTGCAAAAAACCGCTCATTATTTAACATGATTTTACGGGCGAAGCAAATTGGAAATGTTTAATTAGTATAATGAGATTTTATAATGATAATTAATAAACAATCTCAAGTTAACGTTTGTAATCGTATTATAGAAACGCTTTGTATTTTTTATTCCACTACCTACAATTTACAATACAACATGGTGAGATTGCAAATGACGTAATGGTAATGACATTTGGTGATAACGAAATTATCGCTTTTCGTCATCACTTTTATGATCAATCTAAAAACGATAAAATCATACTTTTCCAAAAAGCAAAACGTTACGATTAGCCTATCGTCTAAATAGAAAGAGTGTAATAAACGCATTCAAGGCAGTTAATCGTTCTACCGAGTTAGAGCAAAGGGTTTAACCGCTAATCGTGTAATCCCGGCTGGGGGCTCCCCTAGGATCGATAGAAGTAAGGAGCTCGCTATCACAGCGGATGCTCCAATTACTGGCTGAGGTCTAATCTGTAAATACCCTACCCACATTGCCACTATCCGAACTGATTGAATTTACCGTGTACTGCACAGGATATTCCTATTCGCAAAGTGCAAAAACAATTATGGGCGAACCGAAACCGCGCTCTTACATGGTCGCGCATTATACATGGGAGTAGGTAGAAAGGGTTGACAGCGAACTAGAAGTTTGTTGTTGTGACTTGAATGATACCTCACTGCTCCGTCATTGTGAACTCAAGGCGCGGCCGATATGTTCAGGAGGACGAGTCAGATTTCAGAACCGCATTATCGAATGTTTCGGTCAATTTCTTTAAAATTATATTTCCATTTTTGAGTGTGGGTGGTGTCTGTGTTTTTTTTTTTAAAACACTAGTAGCGAATGCTATAATATGTTGAAAAAACGAGTGTAAATGATAGAATCCGTCGATAACAGAGTTCGGAATTCCTACCCCGGTCGGATTACAGCAGCAAAGGCTTAAAAAATAGCAGTTTCATGAATTTTGCAAGATTATTATAATTATAAAAAGCCGCAATGATTTGAAAGACAGATACTTATCGGCGGTTTTGCTTCTCGAAAGATTTAATCGATCAACCTTGCAATGGCTGTAACTGATATTTCTCAATGTCTGTGAAGTTTGATCGTAGCTAACAACTCTGTTGAAAATCTGTAAGTTTAACATTGAATTTACTTAGTTCAATAGAATATAAAATGAGATTTCAGATTGATAAAGAGCAAACCAGTTTCTTTAATCTGAGAAAATATTATGTCTGCGAATGGTTTTTACTCTGTGAAGTCCGTGGATGGAAACCTAATTGTATTGATTCAGATAGCGATTGGTTTTTTACCTAAAAGCAAGAAGTAGGTATGTAGCTAATATCGAAGGACATGAAATTTTCAAGAACGATTAATAATAACATAATCGTAATACGAGAACACATTCATGAAACTTGTTCGAAAAAATGTTTTTTGTGCGATTCTGAACCTCCGCTGATTTGTCAATATGGGAAAAATCCCCTTGTAATAAAAATACCCTCTAACTCGTAGAGGGTTAAGCAATTTAAGAATTTCAACATAAGTCGAAATTGTATCTGCGCGAGTTAAATATCATTCAGGCACAATTACTTTGTAATTATGACGCTTTGAATTATTTTAATTATTTGAGTAAAGTGTTATAAACCTAACGCACGACGAATAAATCTTTCGCGTAAGCCTAACAAGTTTTATGAAGAGAGTTATTCAATTGTTGATTAAGTCTTTATTACGGTCGCTCGTAAGTGAAAGTACGGTTGAGTGTACTCTCATGTGTGACACGTTCACGCCAAGGGCAATAAGGCGAACTTCTGGAAATATTCCTGTGAAAGATGCCATTGAGTCGTAAAACCTAAAAGTATGGTACTTACGTATAAAAACTGAGATTGTATTTTTTCGTTTTACTGTCTTCTGCCAGAATGTTACCTACGTTACTTAAAGATTTTAAGTAGTCATAAACAGCAAACATCAGCTTTTTTTATAATGCAATAGATTTCGGACTTGTCACAATTCAAGTAGGCGAAATCTTTTAAACTACAGAAAGTGCTGACCGAGTAAGAAAAGTAAAATAAACTGGAATAAAATAGAGTAGGACTTTTAATTTGCTGCAGTTAATTGTCAGGTCACTTGACAGTAAATTACAGACTTATGAGAAAATTTGCCATTTTACTGCACCTCATTAAAGTTTGAATATTAATAAATTAGGTGTAGGAAGAATAGCACTTAGCCGAGCATGCGATAGATAAAGGTTTCAATCCCGTCGGATACCTCGTCAATTTTTTTATTTATTTATTGCTATAAAGAGAAACAGCTTTCAAAGATCAACTATACAAAATAATTTCAGTTTACTGGGTTTTTGGATAGAAATTGCAAGTCTCGCGTGATAATATTTAGATTCATTCTTCATGGCTGTTACGTTGTTGCAGTTCGTGCTCACTGCCACGATTTTATAAAGTATTACTTGTACAAAACATTTCACCGTCCACAAAAGTAATTTACTATTCTCCTCTCGTAAACTAAATCAAACAGGGTTACGTTGAACCGTTCACTGAACTAGAGCAGTTTATCTGATTTGCCTGAGGCATGCGACTTCTGTAGTCGTCAACACACCTTGCCATACCAATAGTTTGCCATACTGAGTCATTTTTCAACCTGCCATTTCACATCGATTCGTCTAGTGACCCCACTCGCCCGCAATGCACCAAGCTAATCGTCCATACATGTTAAAATTGTTTCACGTTGGTAATTGCCTATAAAATATTAATTTAAAAATCTACTTATAGCTTAGTTGGGCACAACATTTAGACCGTTTTATTTTGGTCCTTATTAAGGTATTTATGAACTAGTTCAGCGATTTCGGCCACGAGGACCAATTTCATGTAGGCACAGAGTTGATTTTCGATAAACCATTTATATATTACACACCTTAAGTTACAAGTGACCTAAAGTGAAAACGATTCATTCTATTTATTGTGCGTTGCGAATATCTTTGTGACACGGGTGGCATTCTGGCTAACATCACTTCACATCTCGGTGCTTCACGCTTACTTCAATCAATAATACGCTTCACTTTGGACTTAGAATTTTCTCTCATTTCGTATGCAAATAATTAAAAAATGATATTTGGCTTACTTAGTTCTCTTCTCTCAACCTACCACAGTCGTGAAGAAATTAAATTTTAAAGATAACTTACCACGAGGGAAGTGAGTTTTGGCGCCAACCGGACCATAGCTGTAGCATCAGCTATTTCAATAACCCATACAAAATTTGTTAAAAGAAATTGAGATTGTTAAAAGTAGCTAAAATACCTATTCTGAGATCTTCAGCTTCAGTGGTTACTATTTTCTCTACAATATTATTTCACTCTTTCACCCCTTAGGATGAATAGTGCCGAGAATTCACTTACATTGCAAAAGCAAGCCTTAGGAAAAATTGTACGTTCCTATTAGAGTCCGACCGAAACTGGTTTTCCGGCCGAAACCGAAACCGAAACCGAATGTTCGGCCTAGGCTTCAGTTTCGGCCGAAACCGAAACCGAATCCGAAACTCACGTGGTCAAGTATAAAATACCTACAAATACTAAATCCAGAAGAATTTTACTCATTATTCTGCTAATAACAACAAAACTAAGTCAAGACTCTTTTTTTTTCAACACAAGATCCCACCGCTGGGTAAAGGTCTCCCCTAAAAGGTCTTTTGCTCAAGTCAGCCATTCGCCAGAGTAATGTACCAGGTGGTCACACCATCGTTTTTTAGGCCTCGTCTCTCAGTGATATCAGCCTTTGAGAAGCCATTGGGTTGTGATTCGGGCCGGATGCATCTTACAGACTGCTCAATGCTCACTCGCATTTTGTCAGTTTGGCGACTTTCTGGCCTACGTTTTGAACGTCAGTTTTGGCACGGATCGTGGTGACCATTTTCTGTCTGTGTGTTTAATGCCTAACACACTCCACTCCATTACCCTTTGACCAATTCCGATCTTTGACTTAGGGTGTTCCATGAGCAACCAGGCTCGTGCACCGTTTGTTAGGATGGGCAAAATGCAAACAAAATGTTCTCGCTTTAAAAATATAGGAAGGTGGCACTTCATTTATTTGAGTTAGGTGATTCGGCATTCGATTTCCTCATCCTGCCTGTTCTTGAAGGAGACTATCTTTTTTTTCTGGACTGGTTATGGACGATCCAGAGGGCGGGACTCTGGGGGAAGGCCGGGTGTGTGTGGGGCTCGCCTGCCGTGAGGTGGCAGACATTACTCACTAAACCCCCCTGGACAGCCTGCTTCAGCGCGAATCCAGAGGTCCCCGTGATCCCAAGAACGCTGTGCCGGTGAACCCCTGGCGCGCTATGCTAACCAGCACACCTTGAGGGGAGGTGTGTACACCCGCCAGTGTGTACGGCGATGTTAGGTCACTCTTACACCACCGCCGCCCTTCCTCGGCGCCACTTGGAATGGAGGCACACAACACCCGCCGTGTGCACTCCCAGTGACCCCGAAGACCCTTTGTAGTCGACTCTTACGACAGGCGGGAGGGAATCGTGCCAGAATTCTAACGCCCCATACCACAAGGCGAAAGGAGACAATCTGGCAATATACTCATCAAAGTTGCATTGTCTGCTCATCTACCACTTCCTTACTTTGCGTGCCGTTTGTCGTCTGGTTTATCACCAGTCCAATGCGATAGCACGCTACACTTAGTTCTTTGAACATTGTCTGCCCTGCCACTCGGCGGATGTGTTGGCGAAAAGCACGATGTCGTCGGCATAACGATCGGTCGATTTCTTTAATTCGACATCGACTTCTTCATTAGACCAGGGTCTTGCCAACTGCCTAAAAACTTCCTCCAATGCGATAGTAAATAATCTGAGTGATCCAATATAGAACTATTTACATCATTCAAGTACAGAAACGAAACGAAAGCTTCATCAACAACCACACGCACGACGTCCAACTCGGAACATCAGGACTCCCTCTTGGATTTCCACAGCGGCTGGTAATCAATCAAGCGGCTGGGGCCCACATCCACCCAAACCGTGCGATATCTATCAGGCCATTCTGCTTCTTTGCTGGTGGGAGTCCCACGCTGCGTTTGGCTTCAAACGAAATCCTCGCGAGAGCTTTTCGACCCCAAACTGATGGCCCAGTTTCTCGTGCAATGTGCCCTGCCAACTGACACTTCAACCTACTTTCCTTAGTGCCCAGCCGTGTTGGATGCAACGATTAGCCTTTTTCGCGAAGGTGGACCTGCCTACTTGAATCATTTGGCCAAGACATACTCGTCGACAACTTCGAGAATCGTGCTCCCAAGAGAACAGTCTCAACGAAAACTTACATATTGTAATCAGTTCCGTCAAAACATTACCTCTAAAGTTTTGCGTCTGGCGATTACGCACTGACCAATTTTTGTGTTGCTACGGAGCCATCCAAATGTACACGACACCACGACAGTTAGCGAAGATTGTGGAGGTCGCCAGGCTCTGCCATAACGTTGCCGCGAAAAACGAACTTATACGAGCGCGCTCGACATCTTCCGAAATGAGTTTCGGTTTCGGCCAAAGTTTCGGCCGATTTTGGCCGAAACCGAAACTCGGGCCGAAACTCGATTTTTTGGCCGAAACTGGCCGAAACCGAAACCGAAACCGAAAGTTCGGTCGGACACTAGTTCCTATCTATAATTCCTCTTTAGGATATTCGTAGTAGCAAAATAACTCAAAGAACGTAGGTTGTAGACTAGTAGCGTCATATACAGGGTGACTTTGCAAGTGTTGGGCAAATTCTTGAAATAAACTAAAGAACAATATAAAACTCCGAATTCATTGTAATATTTTGACCGTACAGGTTTTTTTTTAAATGTTTTAAAATATCCCAAAAAGTAAGTCAATAAAGGATTGGGCAATAATTTTTTTGCGCACAAAAATGACTTCTACACTTGTAGAAGTAATTTTTGTGTAGTTAGAATCGTGCAATTATGTCTTGACGTGCGCTCATTTATTTTTCCATTAATGAAATAATGAACTAAGTAAATAAAAAAAACACATGATAAAACCCCATTTTTTTTCATTTTTCACTAAAATCGATTCAGTTCATACCAAGTCGCTCCTAAAAATGAGGCTAGTACTTGCAAAATCACCCTGTATGTGATGCACGCGACGCATTCTAGGACAAATCTAGTTCTGTATCTCCTATAGTTTATGTATTTATTGACACGCTAACGAATGCTAAACGGCTTTGTAACCGAATGCCAATAAAATGGTTAGCGCCATTATTAAAGCTGCAGACGACACTCATTTAGTTCAGTTTGCAAAACTCGTGGAATCACCTGACTATAAAGCGGTCATAATTAATTATCTATTAGCTCGTAATAAGTAGGTTAGACGGCGTTTACGTTAGTTAGTATCTACAATCGAGTCGAGATTACATTTTGTTTTAGGTACTCGTTCAATAAACCACTTACAACTTGAGAAACAAATTATTTTAAACGAATAAGCTCTGTTTTTATCCAATGTGTATGGATTCTAAGAATTTGAAGAGCTGAAATCAATTACAGCCAAAACGTAATAAATTACAAAACCGATCTTTTTTGTTGTAATTATTTTCATTTGGTAATGTTGTTTTTCCATAAATGGTTTAGTCAAACCTAATGGTTTCCGGTACAATCAATGTCTACAAAACAATACAACATTGTGCATTGTAACCTTGATGGTATGCAACAAAACAAACATATTAATGTATCTTGTAATTATAATGATCATCTCGTCTCAGAACATGAGCATGAATCGAAACATTTTCCACTCGTGACAAACGAATGTTGAATATTCATCACCTTCATTCATGTATTCTAAGTCAAGGTCAAAGCTAATTATACACTATTGGATATCCTGAATTCCATTTTATTTTCCTCAACATGCACTTTTTTACACTATTTTAACAAATGATAGCTAATTACCAGGTGAGCTTGCTAATATTTATATTTTGTGCATTCCAGCCTATGGATGGAGCCTCGCAGACACCGCAGCGGAACAAACTGCATCCAAACTACCAACTGCCGATGGACCATCAGAAGATAGCTGCACAGCACACCGTGGATAGAAATGCCATACCCATACCTGTAATCAATATTCAAAACTTCCAAAACAAGCAGGTCAAGCCAATATTGAACTCCGTTCCACGCACAAACTTTAACACGAACACTTTATGTCCCCTGAGTGTAAATATAAACAGTCCGATGTATTCTTTACCATCCAGCCCGAATAACTCCAGTTATAACAGCAGCCCCGTAATGAGTCCAGCTCAACGGGACAGACTTCTCAGTCCATATTCCACACCGCAGTCCTTGTCTCCTGTTGGCAAATTCAACCAGATGTACAGTCCAGGTAGCAGACTTGCGTCCCCTGTAGGGATGCACTGTGGTGATCCGTACTTGACCAATAAAATGCAGGCGAGCCCCGGATTCCCGTTCCAGCCAGGCGACCTTCTCCTAGACTCCAGCATCCCCATGCCCTCGCCAGACTTCTGGGGCGATGCAGAGATGCTGCAAGGCACAAACGAACTTCTCACAGCGTTCGACGATGTCAAATTGGCTTAGTTGTGAGGACGTTGAGTGATTTCTTATCTATTTTGGGAGTTGTGGAGGGCTGGGATGAAGTTACCTAAAGCATTTACTATTAAGTCGATGCCGCCTCGATGATTCAAGGGAAGGTGCTATAAGCAAGGAGTTCTTCAAGAGGTGTTTTGAAAAAGGATTTTACGCGGTTGGCAATTCTTGCGTGATGCATGCACGTATCTGTAGGCTGGCGGTGGCAATTTGCCATCAAAAGGTGTACAACTTGTTTGCCACCGACATGGTATTGAAAAGATGCTCTTAAATTCGAATCTGCACAATCTTCACACTACAATCATGGGCCAAAACAAGAAAGGTTTGAAATTGTTCATTCCAGTAGAAATCACTCGAATGAAGGCAGGGTCGCAAAGGGTAAGATTGAAAGCCGACGGGATTCCGCGCAGTCCTTGACGCGTAAGCGTCTTGATGTTTTCTTGGTGAAATGAAAATCTTAGTTTTGTAGTGGACTTTCTATAATCTCATTTTTACTGTTACTTGTATTTAATAGTATAATTTTAATGTTATTTGTTTGTTATTTCAACAAAATGTAATGACAGCAAGTTACAATTTATTTGGGATAAATAAATGATCAGGATCAGTTTTAATTAATAATCAACTGATAGCTTCTTTCGTTCATTTTTCTTTGTGCATTGCAATTTCTTAAATTATAATTTTCTAAGTATGTCTCAGATGTTGTTTCTTAATTTATGTACAATTCAAATGTTTCATGGACGAGTTTTTTTTAATAAATTGAATAAAATGTAATGATAATTTAGGGACTGGAATCCTGGGTAATGACGAGGTAACGATGTGACTTAGTTAAAGAATACTATACCTAATGTAAGGGCGAATAGTTTATAATATCATGTTATATATTATACATGTATGAATGTTTATAAGTCTAAGGGTACATGATAGATATTTTTATTGATGCAACCAAACACGACAGGCCGAAAGAGTAGTAGTTTTGATCAAATGTGAAATTATACTACCTACCTAAGTGTTAAAATGTAAAAGTTTAAATTTCACAAGGTAAATTTTATTGAAGGTATTGTGTTTGTTGCCCCTTGTTTTTGACTATTTTTTTAGCACATGTTAATATTACATTTGAAGAAAATTGGCATATGGATGATGGTTTTACCTAATATATTCTGAAAATTAAATCATCATAAATACTATTGACGAGAACTATAATAAGTTTTATTTGTTTATGACATAGCTTTAAGGTCTAATTTAATATACGATCAAATTTATATACTCATTTAGGAAATAAGAAAACATTACGTGTCCATCTTGTTTTCGCATGTTTCCATCCATACGTACGTTTGAAAATGTAATACATTTTAGAAATTTACAGCTTGAATAATATTTTAAAATGGCATTTGAAGAAATTCATAGGTCACAAATTAGTGTTTCGATTTCGAGTTAACAGTTACTGTTTGAAAAAGATAGATGTTTAATGCAGATTTTTCTATTGATAATGATGAACTTTATTTATATGATACATGTTTCATGAATACTACACTACCCGAACCCTCGCGCAGTTTTATATTTTGTATCTTAGGGATATCTCTAGCCTATCTATCCATTTGATAACAATTCCCATACTCGAATAATATTATTTACTTGCATGTGATTGTTGTTCTTTCATTATTTTTCACTCTTTATTTATCAACATCTTTATTTTACAAGTATTACGGTTTAAGAGTAGGTGATATAACAGACTATATTGCCTTCTGTCTCGTACAGTCAAAGTACAATTTGTGTAGATAAACTGGTTTGCTATGATCTATATCAACTAATGCAATTTATTTTTCCCCGTTTTAATCTCGTTAGATCTATGCATTACAATTTTTACCTAAGTAATTTAATTTAAGATGGGGTTAGTCTGTACTGAAGAATCAAATGAAAGTTTATGTTTAAATGTTACTATTAAAACATTCAGCAAAGAGCTGATGAATTGATTAAGTGTAAATTATTTAATTTAGATTTAATGAGGTAAAAGGAAACGGAAGCTATTGATTGCTATTGGCACTGGTTTCCCATATATCAGATATTATTGTTTTCGTTTAACTCCGCGGAGTGTCTTTCAAAATAAATTACTCACTTATAAGTTGAAAGGTTCTACCGTGAGTATCCGACAATTATTGTGTGGCATTTCGTTCAATGTCATATTTACGAAATCCCTAATAAATAATATCGGTTAATATACGCAGACTCTAGTGACTGCGTAAGTGAAAACTTATGGCAGTCCTTCTGGTATCAATAATTGTACAGTAATTGTAGGAAATTAAATTTAAGCTATTTTACTGTAACATTAATTTAATATGGTAATTATAATGTGTACCCTACTGTTATGTGTTTCCTTAGATTGTATTGAATAAACTCATTGATTAGTGTTTGCTGTAACCCGCGAATTCTGAAACATATTTTAATCAGGCCTTATAAGTAGCACTTAAAGTGCTTTAAAGTGACGTTTAAAAGTTCGTGGGGTATGTGGGCCGTATTTAAGCATTCCCAGGTAGTTTACATCTCTGAAATGTCAAATATAATGAGATTTTCAAATTACGAATCTCGTCTCAAGATTGAGATTAGGAAGGGTAGCCAACATGCAACAATGGTTCGTGGGCCCCAGTTGGTGAATACGGTCCTAAGTATTGCGTTTTTTTTTGTTGTAAGTTGGTAGGTAAACAGCAATATGCTTTATGAGTAAAAGTTCTTTAATATGGTGCCAAATGTTATGGGAATTGAAATTTTATTAAAATAAGTGCTTTAGAAAGTTCTTATGTTTATACTAATTCAATATCTTTCTGCATTTATTTGATTAGTTATAGGATAAACTTTATTAAATCATACATTTTGAAGGAAGCTCTTTTAATTTAAAGCAATAAATTGCAAAAACAATAAAAAAGGTTTATGAAATTCTACTGAATAGAATCAACATTTTACTATGAAATCCACTGTGGTTTCACTGCTGGAGAAAGGTATCTAAGTCCGATTGTCATCTCCCAGTAACGCCCTAAGCCTAGACTCGGCTCCCTTAGACACGTCACTTCCTTACTTAAAATTATTATTAGGGTTTGTAAGCCTTCCGCTCATCAAATTGTCGGGTAAAGCCAGTTGTCCTAACTAGTTCTTAGTCAAGTAAAAAAGGTACCTCTTTTAATTTTTCGCAGGGTTAAACAATTGGGGAATCCCCCTTGTGAGAAAACCTATTTTGTACATCAAAACATCTGAAACGAATGAGAACGTTGTAAACGCAAGAGCACTAAAATATTAGGCAGGACACCAGAATCTTGAGTAGGTACTGTGTAGGTACGTACTTACCTAAGAACGTTATAAAGGCTATTTAAGCCTTTATAACGTTCTTAGTGTCGTCTAATATGACTAGAAAACCAAAGCTGTTGCTGCTTTACCTCATAAATATAAGAAATACCATTAAAACATACTGCCAATTTTCATTAATTTAGCACTTATGAACAGTTCATTCATAATTATGTCAATTGAAGTCTTGCGGGCGTGTGCCATAGAAATAGTAAAATGTTTTATTAAATCTTATTTTCAATTTGGAACGAAGAAATTATATTTTGGAAATAATATCGTGAATTTTGCTATCTGAAAGCCAATTTTCACTTATGTAAATATGGAATCAAATTGTTTTTATATAGATATTAAATTTCTGTCATTATCTGTAAATCTCATTGTTTTATTTTCATGCTCCTAGTTATACCCGCTAACCCGTAATTTGTCTGGATACGAAAAAATGGAAAAAAAAATCTTATCAAGGTAAGTTACTAAAAAAACCCCAGAACATTCTTATAATGTTTACCACCTAATCAGCTAACCCCCGAATTCACAAACGTCAATAACTTCAATATAACTGAAAGGGACAGCATGAGCGTGAGCGCGTGCTTAGCGTTGATTGACTTCTGTGAATCCAGGGGTAAGTAGGTATGCCATTCCGGTATTTCCGCCAGATCTCATCCCGGTCGTGGTGTATTATCTTTAAAAGTAAAATTTCGAATTTCTTTGCGACTGTGATCGTTTGAAAGAAAATAACAACACTTACATACAAAATGAGGGAAAATACTACATAGAAAAAGTAAGCCACCCCAGCAGTGGCATTCCGGCTACCATCACTTCACATCTCGGTTACTTCAATCATGAATACGCTTCACTTTTCAAAATTATTGTACAAATGAGTGAGAATACCAATTCAAGATGAAGCGAATAGACGATTATAGTTGGCGCTTTTTCATGATCACGATCGAGACGAGATTTGGCACTAGCCAGCATGGCATAGCTGCTTCCTCCAAAATGGAGATGTCCTGCGAACAACAAATAGGATAGAATAGCATCTGCTTTAGTGTTGAAACTAACTAGAGCATTTCTGCAAACTCTCTTTAATAGAATTTCCCAGCCAGAAACTATTACCAATGTTATCAATCTGTGCTGTGCTCAATGCCCATTGATAAAAGCAAGCTGAGACAGCGCCCAGAGACATCTATTGATAGGAATCAAAAAAACTGGCATGCGAATTGTTAACGCTTAGATACTCTAGGTGGCGTCATTGGCATAGTTCCAATAATTAAATTTGAAATGAAATAACTATGTAACTGAGATGATTAGATAAACTGAAATACTATTAATATTACGACAAAATAGAATTGTAGATTGTTAGAAATCAGCAGGATCT
The DNA here is from genome assembly GCA_950022985.1 of Udea ferrugalis. NCBI lineage: Eukaryota > Metazoa > Arthropoda > Insecta > Lepidoptera > Crambidae > Udea > Udea ferrugalis. The sequence continues at coordinate 9,875,656 of OX465533.1, forward strand.
ACAAATATTTCTCGTTATTTATGTCATCTGAATGCAGCGTTCCGGAACGTTTGCCACAGACCACTGACAGTTAATTATGACGGATCTTGAAATTGACAGTTAGACGTCAATCTTCGCCGTAGTTGGTGGTCGGTTTGGCAACGATTTTTTGTGATCGTGATGATACGTGTTTATTTTTGTTATTTACTCTTATAAAAAATGAGATAAACATTGTTAAACTCTAGAGCGAGTCCATTTTGAGAGGATTGTGGTTATTTAGTGTTCAATTCCGTGACAGAAACATCAATGGCTTCTACGCCGAAGCAAGTGAACGGATCAAACGGCCCCTTGGGAAAGCGGAAGAAGTCGAGGGGAAGTAAGGGCTCGTATTTATCGAAATGGCTGGACAAGAGCTTACATCACATACAAGATGCTACGCCTAGCATGGAAACGTACGACACGTTCATCAGTCCAAATTTGAATTGGCCGTTGGGCTCGCAGTTTGCGCCTGGTTGTGATCCGCATCGACACATGTATGGCTGTGCAGAGCCAATGTCGCTTCCCACGCTTCCGTCTTACTGCCACCCTGGTGTCCCACCCCCGTACAACCACGAGTACCGCTATATCCAGAGTGTAAATAAGAGTATCCAAGTCCAGCGGCCGAGAGTACGAAGACGAAGTGATAACAAAGCCGATGAAGTGCATAGTATTCCGAACAGCACGCATAGTAATTCGAATTATTTACAACCAAAGACCTTCACTGATAGTCAGGATTTTACTAGTCTCCCACCAGTTATAGTGACATCAGTTGCAGATACAAATTCGAACAGTGATATAAACCATGAAAAGGATGACGGGATTAATGCTAGGAGATTCAGTGACCCTTGTGTGAGAGGTTTGCCTGATGTGGCCCGGCCTGCAAATGGTGAAGTGGATTCAGACTCTGAATCTTGCTCTGACCTTTCTGGAAGTCAGGTCGGGAGTAGGCTGTTGACTCATCTACTTGATCAAATCAAATGCTTGAAGTTGGCAAATGAAAGACTGACTAAAGACCTAATGGATACCAAAGGTGAGTGTTACAGTACAGTTAACATCACCAAATATTTGATTAAAATAGAGAAATCTATAGAAAGCAAGTACATTTGAGCATATGAAGGCCAGACTCTTTTCATCATTTGATAGGAAGGTACATTTTCAATAGTTGCTGAAGATATTAAGTGGAAAAATATTATTGGTGATCTTAAACCCTTTCTATGTTTCAATATACTGAAGTAGGTACCTATTGCCTGAATTAATTCAATTGGTGTAATGGTTCAGAAGTGGGCTATTACACCAGTGGTCAGGGGTTTGATCCCCGCACAGTACTTGAAACATGTGTGCCTGAACACGTCTGTTTGTACTGGTAGGCAACACCCAGCCTATGTACATTTATTAAGTATATAATTACAAAAAAAAGTATTTGAGTATGTTTATCCGTTGTCTAGTATCCCATAGCAAAAGCATTTAGTTGCTTAGTTTGGTGCTAAGTGGCGCTGTGTGGAATATTGTCCAGTGAGATTTATTTATTTAAAATCTCTTTGATAAACTAAATAATGGTTTCTTAACCAATGTGCAGTAGTGACCAAATTCTCACTTCAATCCTAGATATGGTAAAGTTATTTCTGACACAGGACCTTTGTGATTATGCCTATGATTATGTATTTGTATTCAGGCAAGACAGTGTTCAGCTAGCTTTGTGACTATTACTGACTAGGTACTAAACATTTGTTCTTAGTAAAATTCAGATTACTTGTGTGAACTGTCAATGAACTTAGCGGCTCAGAAGCTGCCATTATTATTGTTATATCTGATGGAATCCACTTAAGACCCACTCATTAATAACAATGACAGAAATAAAAATATTAACTTAACAGAACTTTGATTCTGCTTCTTGTTAAAGTATCTAAACAAACAGCAGACCTGACCTCATGTGTTAACATTCGCTGCCCACATTAAAAGACGTTTTGGAACAACCAACACCTACAGTAAAATATAATTATTATAATGTGTCACCCACACATAACTTATGTAAGTCAAGGTGAACCATTCAGTAAGATTATTTTGATTAAACTGTCATTATATCTTTTGTTGTGTATTGGTATAACACCTTAGTGATGACTGGCATAATAATATTTTGATTACTGCATTTTTTTATACTTTGTAAGGTGAAGAATCAGACTCAAACAAATCACTATTAAAACTAAATGAAAATAGAAGACTATTGAGAAATGATATAGTTACATGAGTGGCAGTTCTCGACAGTAGCTGCTGCTGCCTTGTCGTCTTCTAGCTGTCGACGTTACGGCGACAGACGTCTTTGGCTCTTTTCGTATTGGAGAAGGAATTGTCAATTATTCTAGGTTGAGAAAATAACTTTCTACCAGTAAACCCCATGGGCCTGTGAATTTCAAATGCTCAGAAGTGTTCACTGAAGCCTTTACAAAACATTGCGAACTAAGTCTTAGATTATTCAAAAGTGTCTGTGTAAAGGTTGATGAGAACGCCTGTGTACCAGCATTATAGGTACGTTGAAACAATAGTAGTCCACATAGAGTTTTGAAATTCTCATAAACGACTTATTATATTTCACATTATATCTATCTCCATTACAAAAAGAGCCGAAAACGTCTGCCATCGACAACGTGCCGCTCGTGTTTGGAGTTCGATGTCGGACTCTATTGGCAACTCTTGCGCTTGTGTGTTCGGACCCTATTGAATTTGGTAAGGCCTCTTCGTTAACGAAACGAAGGCCTCTAACTAAGAGGCACCTAACAGATATTGAATTTTCAGTGGAGCTGGACAATGTTCGTCAGCAGAATGTGATCCTGCAAAAAGGTTCCAGTTCCAGTTTAGGAGGTGCCAACCACGCGGCATTGGCTGATAATGGTAAGTTAAAGAACTACTCTTATAAATACGATAAGGTGAAAAAAGATGGGACTGAAAGAAGAAATGAAGCAATACGAGCAATATTATTTCTTAGGTTATGGCCCATAAAGCAGACACTGTGACTAAAAAAATACAATCACTGTGGTAGGAAAACTCCATTCCACAGCAGGCTGATTTTGCTTTCCTAGGTCCTAAGTTGGCCCGAAACACAATCCTAAAATAAAGGAACTCCACTTACCAAACCAAACGCCCGTATTTTCACTATGCGAGGCGTAACTTCCGATAGCCTCCTCAAATGAACTTTCTTCAATTAATAATTAAACAATTTCAAAATTAAGCGCGGCGCGGGAAAAAAAATCACTGTGTCAGTCAGGTGTCAGCAGTAGGCAACTGGCAAAGCAATTGTTTTTTTCTTTTCGTTTTTGGCGCGGTGAGTGCGCGTCATCCAGCCAGGTCACGCTGGGATCCGAAGAGGATTTAATCGCCCCAGTGAGTGAGGTTAATATCAAAGACAAGCTTTTTAGCTTCTTTATTTCTTCATTAGGTCGTCTAATGTTTTTTCAACCACATAGAATGAAAAATTAAGATCATATAAATGGGTAGTTAACAGTTACAAATAAGATGACGTTAGTATTGTTGCATCGTTAAAATAGAACTCGTAATGTTTAACTCTCAGTGTAGGTACCTAGTATCCGAAGATGACAGATGCGTAAGACAACTTTGTCCTCTTCAAAAGGTTGTCCTAATTTTTTTACGTATGTAGGTACGACTGTATCTATGACATGATCCTAGAATATTGTGGTCAACAGCGTAAAATGTTCTACAAAATAAATACAAGCGCAGGAAATATGCACGAGAGTAGAGACAAACTGCTTGTTTTGTCGAGTTTTGATTTGTGTCAAAGTTAATTGAAGCCATAAAGTGTGAGGATTAGGTTAGTTATTATATGTTAAAACTTGAGCTCACAGATATTAGGTAACCAAATATCGTCCTACATTTATTTATATTAACTGTTGCACTGCACTACGAACTATCATTAAATGTTGTGATGCATTGAATCAAACCGATGAAGGCTATGCTCTGACATTTTCAATGAAAGACAATGCGTTACAATACAAAAGCGACAGTGACGTCACTATCGCTGTCACTTTTGTATGGAGCGTTTTTGGGCAAGTCCAAAAATGTGCATTTCAAATTGTGATATCTCTGGTGGTATTGATCCAGATGAAGTGATTCTTTGAGGATTGTTTACATAAATGTAAGGTCTTTCGATATTAAACAAAAAAAAAATACAGTCATCATGCCTATTAATAGCAAGCAACATGTTATTATCAGTCAAAGTAGAAAAACCCACAATTGTGTTCGTGATGCGAAGAAATCGCGTGTCTAACGTGACCTAAAAGATACCTTACCGAGGCAGTACTTTCGTAACTCATTATTAAGTTCTTTTCAATTCGCGGGATCCTCTACCAATCTTCTGTGATTCTGAAAACAATAGTTTGAAATTATCTTGGTGATTTCATGTTAGGAACCATATTATGCTATTTCTAATAGAATCACAATGAGTGAGTTTATTAGGCGTGCATTCAATAGCTCTTCTTCTCCTCGCTCTTGCCAAGTGGCTACTTTTTGCAAAAGCAAAGAAGAGTGGAAATGGATAGCCTGTCATAGCTTTGGCCGTGCACTCCTAAAAATGTATATGCTGATAAAATAAACATGAAAGTATCTGCTGTAAGATAGTCACGATTTCTACTTTGTTCGATAATTCTTCAACCTCATTCTACTTAAGTATTGTTTCGGTATCGTATCGTGCACTCCACCTTAATGACATGCAAATAGGTTTTTTAATGGATTGTTACCTTCCTTTCTGTCGAGGGATTATTTGTCACTGTTAAGTGTTTTTATGATTGCCTGTCATCACTAAAATACTGGTATCGTGAATTTCAATGCGTGACAAGGTTTTTTTTCGCGGCTGTTCACGCGTCTGCTGTTCCACAGCGACAAAAGACTTGAGTCACGTCATGTTGAAGCATTTTTAAATTGTTTCTGTGACCAAACTCCCTGTTACAACGAAAATAAAATGCCATAGCATATGGTGCCTTGTTGCCGAAGCCATATTGTAGGAGGTGGCGTATCCACTGAACTCTTGCATTGATTGACCGTCAGTTCGTTATCCATGCATTCGGCACTGCGTTTGCGTCAAATACCAGTACTTGCTATTCCAGATACCAGTACTTGTTATTTCAGATCTTTTCATCAGGGCCATCAGATCTTTGGCGCTAAGGTAAGCGTCATTACCACTTCAGCCTAATTACCTCTTTGAGTGTCCAGGTGTCCTCCATAAGGATGGAGGCCAAAGTTCGAAAGTCGGCCAAATTCAATACCAAAACAGGAGTTATTATATTTCATGCTAACAATGTTTGCTAAAATTTTAATTAAGTAGATGAATTATTATGCGATTAAACTGAATCAACTCACGCATTACATGTCAAGTCTTAAATTCATAATTTTTTCATGGCTGTGGCTGTTGTGTGTTCTAAACAACTATCAAGTTATCAGCACAATATAAATACAGGGTGAATTTGCAAGTACTTGGCAAATTTTTAGGAGCGACTTGGTATCAGTAACTGCAAAGATTCCCTTGCCAAAATAAACATTTAAAAACAGTAGGTACATACTTTATAAAAAAATACGTTGCAGACGTAGTTTTAGATTGTTCTATAGATAGAGCTTATATAAAAAATTGGGCAAGTTCTTGCCACGTCACCCTGTATTATTCATAAGTTCTTTCATATCATAGCGATCTTCAAATAAAAGTTTGGCGGTGATTTAGCTGAGGTTTTCGCGTTATAAGTTTTGTCTTAAGACGTGGGTATGGGTGTGATACAGTTTGTTTTGAGACTCTTATCTTATTTATAATAATAGTTTACGTTATTATTAATAATGAAGTAAATTGAGGTTATCAGTCCTAATTAAAATTTGCTACGTCAATGTCAACATTTACAGCGTAAATATAATGAAAGGCTAAACTGTTCTGTACACAAGAAAATAGTGTTTGTGTATTGAATTCATTTAGGTACTTACATAAAACTATAATTTATAAGAAAAAAAAATACTTACCCCCTTATTCATAAAAACGAACGCAACGCTAAAGCATTGTTTAAGCTATTGACGTGTTCTGCTGTCGCAATTACTCGCAAATGGCGGCAGCAACAAGAATGAAAGAGACAATGCGATACAAAAGTTACCGTCTTGTTGTAGAGCTGTTTAAGTTTTTATGAATAAGGGGGTTAGCAACGAAGTAGCCAAACGAGCTTCCCTAAGTAGATATTATAATATAATTTTTCTAAGTTCGCCCTGCTAGAAAGGGTAAATTAATTACCTATGTGGGGCACAACATAGGTAGGTACATGGTGGGCAGGTACCCAAACAGTGCTGTGTAGAGCGCCACTGAAAATAAAGTATAAGTAGCAGAATCTCGTGAAATAGGATCAGATATAATGTGTAATATTTCTCGTGCTATTTTCCAGGTCTCCTCGGCGGCCAGTACTCCCCGGGTTTCCTGACAGACCTGGTGCGTGAGATCCGGGACGCGGCGCGCATGCGCGAAGACGCGATGTACTCGAGGGTGCGCGCCATGGTCCACGAACGAAATGATGTTAGTACGAAAACTATTTCTTTCCTAGTTATTGATTTTGGGCCATTATTTTGGTCTAGTCTACTCTATTTTTATTTGCACTATATCACATAAACATACCTACTTCTACATATTCCTGCACTTACTGACAGCCAAACAGAACTCGCTAGGCTTGATGGAAAGCCGTATATGAGGTCCAGATATGAGATGAAAAAGCTCAGTGATGCTATTCCTACTGAGCTAGTCAACCACTTCACTATTGTATCCACTATCCATTTCATTATTGTATCTTTTTTACCAGACGTTCGGCGGTCAACCGTCACTTGCATAACTTGCATTAGTTAATTAAAAAATTATGCTACTGCTTATCTTTTCATACATACAATCAAGCAATCAATTTCTTATCAAAAACTGTTAAACATCACGTGAAGTTTTTTATGAGATTTCCTGTTGCTATTCTTTTCTGTTTTTAGTGACTGTGCCTGTACCTAATTAAAAGAAATGAGTCAACGTCAGTTCCTTAAACACTTCTCAAATTTCTACTCAGTACATTACGTTCTAGGACGCTGATATTTCATTGAACAAAGCAGAGCAGAAACAAATCTATGATTAGAAGTTCGAAGTCAATGTCAAAGTCATCACACGGTTTCAGATTGATAACATTCGTGCCAAAAAATGTCACCAAACAAACACAAGCAAGAAGGTTATTTCAGCAGCGTACGATAAGTCTAGACTAGCCATTTCAGTGCCACTAATCTAAGAAATACATTTTGACAGCTGCCAGTGTCATTAGAAATTGTACTACACTCCTATAGTGATACGATTCATTAGCTGTGACTTGACTTTTGAACCTCAATGAATTTCAATGAGACTGGCAGCTGTTAAAATGTATTTCTTGTATTAGTTGGATTATAGCGTCATTACTGACAACAGTTACACAGATATTTTTACTTAAGATCATTTTATTTTACATAACGTACGCTCATGCCTACTTATGTCCCAAACGGCGTCAGTCAGAAGCACTCTTATGGTTGCCATCATGAAGATCGGACCATTCAGAAAAGCTCACAGTTATTTGAGCGGACCTTTAAACCAAACGTGGTAAGGGGCGAGCCTACCGTTGGTATCCGGGTTGCATGGTTCACAATGCATAATGAACACGAAGGGGTTGTTCCGGTCAGACTTGAACTCGCGACCACGCGAACCCCAAGCCAGTTTTTCACCACTGGGCCACGACGCTCATCTCAACGTTGTAGCAATACATTGGCCTATAATTATGATCCGCTGCTGGGCTCCTCACCTTACTATCAGTTAGTGCAAACAATCCTTCAACACGCGGGCTCAGTTAGAATTATTAGATAAGTGGATGTAAGGCTAGCGACAAACTGTTAGATGTTATCTTGTTGCACTTGTGCCTGGAAGCCTTAGCAATAGCCTAGTCGGAACTAATAACTACTACCGACTGACATCTAGTGATGAGCGCGATTTGTAAGGCACTTTGTACGTTTGTCCTGTCGGGCTGTGTTTTGTTTTATAACTTAGGCGCGTATTTGACCACAGTCTCTCCTGATCGTAAGTGATGATCTGGCCTAAGGTTCACTATCTCCTTGAAGAGGCCCAAGTTGTATTGCTGTGGAAACACTTCAACGGGAAGCTCATTCCACTTGCTGTTCGCATTATGAATGTGTTGCCAAAACAGTTGGTGCGAATTGCTGGGATGTCAACAACATAGGGGTGGAAAGTTGAAGTTGTAGTGGTAGTGGTAGTGGTCCGATGAAGAAAAGGAGCTGGTGGAATCAGGTCATGCAACTCCTTCGCACTCTCCGAAATGGAACCTGTGCACAACGCGGCAAAATCTTGTCACGCGTTATCTCGTGCGGTATATGGTTTTGTCGCGGTGTGAATCTGAGTACGAATATAGAATTTGACCCATTTCCTTTGGCGCTTTAGGCCTCGACTGACATCAGATGGATCTGTAACACGGGCCTTGGATTCCCTATTTGAATCCGTCGTAGTCTAATTGTCATTTTCACGCCGATTTTCCTCAGCTTCGGTACGCCTCAAAAAGCGTTAGGTTTAATATCTATGAGAAAAGGCATTAAGAACCGTTAAGTTATGGCCTTAGATGCGGACTTACTTTTAAGGATTGGGCAAACCGCTAGTTAGCGGTAAAAATAAATGTAATTTTTCTGCAAAGATAATTTGTTATTATGTTGTATCCATGTCGCACGCATCACTGTGTGCGAATAAACGGTAGGTCAATGGTTTATGTCCTTTAAATGGATGTGATTTATTTTTACATCGTTGTAGGGTTGCGTTACCATAAAGTAAGCCTTATAGTTTAGCAGCTAACCTCAGAGACTGAATACTAGAATCTGTTATCTGGCATAGGCAAGGAGTAAAGTAGAATCTTGAAATCATTTGAGTGAAATGCTATTTTTGTTCTTAATTACCTTCTGTTCAGCTAATTGATACTAAATGCCAATTAGAAACTCATTAGATGACGAACATACGAACAAATAAATATCTAGAACATCTTACATACAAATGTTTCATCTGAAGGCGAAACTAAATATTTTTTAATTACATTCATACATAGGTACACATCGATACATAATACATGCTTTAACCTATGTTTGTCACCATGACACGTGTGCTTGGATATAGAAGGTATACTTATAAGTTTTGTACATAATATTATGTAATTTTTGATTTGGTTAAATCAATGATTTATTGCAAAACAATAAGGCACTTATGAACAAATTACAAATTTGATGAGACTAGTATTCTGAGCCCTGAGGGCACGCAACATAAGAGCTTAGGGACAGGAAGTGCATTTTTAAAGGATATGTTAGATAGAATAGAACTGAACGAAAAAACCACCACCAAGGCCACCAATAATAACACCATCGAACTGCTACAGTTCATCGCCTCATTGACATCCTAAAATAAATAACTATAGATAGTTATAAAACTAGACAACCACTTAGAAATATTACTTGATATATCAGTTAGGTCGTTCTCGTTAGTCCAGACTGGACTGACATTTGGAGATGGGCTGGCGCTGTGCCAAAAATGTGTCGCAGATTGCGGGCACTTGGTTCAAATACCTTTTCACTTTCTATTTGTTTATAAGTAAATACCGTGGCGAACTGAGGGATTCTTGACTATTTCTTCCTCATTGCTATTCTATTGTTAAAGGGCGTGGTTCAAGACAATCGTAGCCATTTCCATCCATGAAAATATACAAGTGTGGATAAGACGTAGCACGGGCCCCACGCCACCCGCCACGAAACGCCGCCACTGGCAGATTTATAGTTAGCATACATTTTATATGAACTCGCCGCACACGGTGAAGCCGGTAGCCTCTCCACGCCACACGCTGACAAAGTATAAGAATGTGGTGTTGTCTCAGAATGCTTTACTCAGGTGGTCAAAAGTCCTGATTTCAGGTGCCACTTTTTTAGCACAAGTAACCTATCTACGTATTTTTATTATAATATCATTGGACTCGCCGCACATGGTGAAGCCGGTGGCCTTCCTACGCCACACGCTACAAATTATAGGAAAATGATAGGTGGCCTGCCTATTGTGGCCGTGTGCGGGGACGCTTAGGTGCGCCTATGCACCTATGAAACATCTATCTATTTTTATGAATGGTTCGTCCTGTGTTCTAAGAATTTACACACAAACTATCCTTTATTAGTATATGGCTAACAATAGCGATAACTTGTTGGAAATGTCAACATGGTGGGTCTCAAATTGCCTGCTTTAGTACAAATTATGTGAATTGAATCAGTGAACATTCTTACATATTTATTGAAATGACTATGGGTTTAATATAACTAATAAATGTCCCTTTCGAAATGAAATACTTATCTTAGATTCTACTTGATTCTATGTTTCAAGTATCTCGTGAAAACTACTGGACGGATGTTTTCGCTGGGGGTACACCTGCGGTGAGCACTTATCATTGATATACAGGATGGTCGATAAAAAAGAGTTAAGAGCTATGTTGAACTTTATCAGTCAAGAAAAGCGCTGCCAAGTGAATACGGTTATAAGAGTGCAAATAGGGCTAAAACGTCTAAATTTCCCGATCATCTAAATGCACAGAGCAGTCCAGATCGATGACCGTGCTTGCATTATAATAGATTCCTAACCTTGATAACGATTGAAGTCGTAAACAACTTTCTTTCCCATACGTAACGAAAGCATCAATCGTCACAGTTTAATGAGTTTTACGGGCTACATGTCTACTCGGCTAAACAGCACAACGGTATCTTGCGTCGGTGGTTAATTGATTAGGTTAGTAGAACCCTATGGATACTGCGAGAGTTACTGATCTACTATATTTGAATGGTGAATGTGTCTCATGGTAATCAGCCAATGATAATCCCAGATTGATGGTCATGTTTCGAATTAAAGAAGGCCAAACTCAGAGTAGGGCGTGACCCTAGCAGCGTCTATCAATGACAACACGTAGCGCGCGAAGCATAGTTTAAGCTATTGACGTGTTATGTCACTTAGATCGCCAATGGCGGCAGCAACAAGTATTAAAGAGACAAAGCGATACAAAAGTTAACGTGTTGTTGAAGAGCTGTTCAAGTTTTTATGAATAAGGGGGTAAGACTCCTAAAACACAACACTACTACAATATACTAAAAACTTTATAAGGTTAATAAAGCAAACTACTGTGAGGTCAAATGCTGAGCTGAGCCAGGCCAATTATGACCTGGCTTCAGAGAGGGCCCGGAGAGAAGCCTTGATTGGCGAGGGATCAGCCTTATTTAGCGGTCACAAACTAGGCAGTCTTTTCTATAACTATAAATCGAGAACGTTGTGGCCCAGTGGTTAAACACTATGGCTCAGAACCCGAGATCAAATCTCGCCGAAAACCACCTCTACTTTGTGTTCATTGTACAATTTGCGGCTTACTCTCCGGTGATGGAAAACACCGATATAAAACCCAAGCAACCCGGATAACGGCGGTAGGCTCGCCGCTAACCACGTTGGCTTCAAAACCCTCGGCGTAATGTGGGCTTCTGAATGTTCCGTTCACCATGACGGCAACAATAAATGTGCCTATGACTATAACCCATTAGGGTTATACCCCCTTATTCATAAAAATTTAAACAGCTCTTATAGAACACGATAACTATTGTATCGCTTTGTCACTGTCATTCTTGTTGCTGCCGCCATTTGCGAGTAAGTGACAGAACACCTCAATAGCTTAAACAATGCGTTAGCGTTGCGTTTGTTTTTATGAATAAGGGGGATAGTCGTGAAGGTATGTTAAGTATTGTTATAAAATCTTGAGTCTTATTTAGACAGAATCAACGCAGTCAGACTTCTGAATCCAGCTTATACCGTAATAACATTACGTTAGGGACTTTGAAAATTTTCTCATTTTAAGCACGTTAATGGCTGGTGAAGTTATTTACTATTGAAAACTCGTTTACAAGCTCGCAACATAGTCCTAAATAACATAATAATTTGTCGACCGAAACCTATGCGACATTGTTAACTCTCATCAGCCGGTACTGTTCTAGTTAGAAAGTAATCACATAAACTATTAATGTTCCATTTATATTATGTATGTAACTTGAAACAAAAAACCCATTTAGAAAGCCGCTATTGTACGAGTATCTGCCACAATTGCCTGTGATAAGATTAATCAGCGATTACTGTTTGTTTTAGTGCCAGGTACTCTCTAGATTAAATCCTTGATACCTTTCTCTTTTAACTGGGTTCAGAATGATGAGGTTCTTAATTAGCCTTCAGATAGGTGTAATAGATTATTATCATGTTCATTATGTACACAAGCCGTCTTGTAGCTAAATATTGTTACGCCTCTTTTTAAACCTGCTTTGCTAAAAAGATTAATAATTCCTACCATTTTTGGTGACCCTACAAGCGAACCCTGGTTCGAGCCTTGCAAAGTGAGCCTTGCTTGTTTTTCACTATGCAATCGGTCTGTATACCTTTCATAAATAAATAAATAAATAGAAGTTTCTATGGAAGAGATCGCGATAAGATAAGACCGCCTAAATTGTAAATTTTTTCTCTGTAATTTATTTGAAATGTAAAGTTTTTGTACAGTAAAGAATATCTATCTATATTCCTAGCATTTTATCATGTTTACTCACCTTTAAAACCTTCCCTAGACCTTCACAAATATTTCTAAATCAGAATTGGCCAAATCGGTCCAGCCTTCCCTGAGTTTTAGCGAGACTAACGAACAGCAATGCATTTTTATACATAATAGATATTCACAATTACAGATTCATTTAGCATTAGAAAACCACGCAGGTTTGTGACAGCTATTTTCACTATTGGCAGTATTATTTCGCGCTAGTGTTCTACAAAATTATCACGATTCGCTTACTTATTACCTACTTAAAGATACACGGAACTGTCTTGGCCCAAAAAAGGGGTGAATGACTCCCACCATTGTTACATTATAAATACATGCATTACGCTTGCATTCATAAACTTAGTCAATACAAAACTGACTAAAGAGAAAAGTTGGAGTATAGAGGCCAGCAGGTCAGTTTCTACAAACTGTTCAATTTTACCAATATGTTGTGAACCTTATTTCTTTGGTTTTAAGATCAAAATCTATTGAGGAAAGTTGACAGTTTCTGGCTGCCAGATCTGCTGGCCTCTGTCCGTACTATTGTTTGGAAGCTACTGTTTTACATGTCTTATAGTTCCATTGAAATTCAGATTTATTTATTTATCTGTTTCGCACCACTTAAGATACGGCTGACATAAGACCCATTTTGCAATGATTTTGTAAAGGTTGGTGTGATGGCCTCTGTAACTCCCAGCAGACGCAAGAAACTCAAATGTGATGGTTGTTTCGTGCTCAGCTAGAAAAACATAATATCCAACCATCGCGTTCCCCATGAATTTTAACATTTTCTATTGTTTGATGGGGTTACAATTAGATAATCGACTTAAAATGTACAAATAAACAAAAAACAACTCACCAAATAAAATCTGAATTGCTACGAAGAGTTTCAAAGCAACGCTCTCGTTTCCGTATTAAATAAATATCATCATACAATCTTTCACAACCACACATAATATTCGTCTGCACAAACTAGATAGGGAACAGGTTCAGACGGGTAACTTCCGTAGCAAAAAACTCGCCTTAGGATCCATAGAGATTTCCGCATATAAAGATTTTGATACCTTTTTTTTTTTAATTGTTTTTTCATAATGCGGCAACGATGTTAACGTTATAAATCCACAAATAAATACAAAAAGGTTTTATGTTAAACCTTTGTTATTTATTTGTGGATTTATAACGCTTACCGTTATAAATCCACGTATATTATAGGTACCTACCTAAATTCTGCTTGTTTTCTTTGGAAATATAAATTGGGTATAAATTAAACAATTTTCACTTAGTATGCCTTTTATTTCTTAATTTTGTTTAATATTTAGTAAATGCTTTACGCTGCATACAGGGCAAAATCGTCTTTTCCAATCTACAAACATCCGTACCTTGAGATTTTTGTTTATAATGTTGCACCAATTGAACACAGTTAGGTTTTGACGCAGAACGTCACTATGTATTTTATTGTATTCCAAAAAAGGAAGATACTTCTGCGCACTAAATGCGGTCACACAAAAAACAGCTCCAATGGACCTGTTTTTAATTCAATATGACACCGACTTGTTTCTGATGATGATGACGTTTTGCGAAAGTGACGTTTTGCGAAAGTGACCAAATGCGAAAGTGACCTTTTGCGAAAATGACATTGTGCGAAAGTGACCTTTTGCGAAAATGACATTCTGCGAAAGTGACCAGTTGCGAAAGTGACATTCTGCGAAAGTGACCAAAATTTTCGAGGTGACCATTTGCGAAAGTGACGTTCTGCGTCAAAATCCACAGTTAATCGCAGAGTTAAATCAAAACAGCTTTTCGCAACTACACCTTTGTGTTGCTTACAACCCAAAGAATCATATGAATGCTGATGAATGCTTGGACTGAATTTGATGTTTCAACTCTTTTATTAAACCCTGTTGATGTGGGCTATTTTCTAAAACTTGATTATCTTCTACAATTATGTTTCCAAACAATCTTACCGCATTTTCTGATGGGTAGGTAAGTTTATTTTCTTTTAAGCATTTATATTTTCTGAAAAAAATATAATTGTTGACACAATGAAATAAAAACCAACCTGACAATACTTGACACAAATGACAATCAACAAAAGCGTAACCTAGGTTACAAACCAAAGACAATCCTTAGACTAGAAACCTCATCATCCGCGGGAGGAGGGGAAGCTACCATTTCCTATAAAAGCATCCATAGACAAGCTTAACCTTAATGCTATTATTTTTTAAAGGAAGAAAAACGGCCGTGTTCGTCTGTCTGTAATTCGCACGACTCGCGGCGCGGGTTAAAAAAATCTGTACATATTCCTTTGTTTTTTTTCTGTTTCTCTTGCTAAGTTTCGGCTATACGGCCAGTAAGATCCGCGGAGGTTTTATGTCGCCTCTGTAAAAACTTAAAAATCCAATCTAAACTTGGATGCTATAATCTTTTATTACTTTTATTGTATTAATAATAGTTAGTGAAAGCATATTATTATATCTGTTTCAACCAAATGGTCTTAAAACTACCCTATTACTTACATCTTATAATGGCCACAATAGATCAGTAATGGTCGCAGTGGCCTATCGCTCAGGCGACATGCCCATCCACAACGAATAACGAATAATACATCTAGAATGCGTTCAGAAAAAAACGATGTTTTGTTACTAAACGAGCAATTTCGACTCGCTAGTAAAATTCATAATATTTTATTGGTTTATGTATAAGTACGAGTAGTCCTTGATTCTTCGAAGCCTGCTCTGCACCTAAATATGGAAAGTATGTAAACAATTGTAGGTCAAGCCTAATTCGGCTTACAAATTGGTCCCAATTGCTAATCAACATTCTTGCTGTTATTTGTGCAACGTGCAACAGCTGCAAGGCTGTAAATAAAGTAAATCATTTTCCTCTTCATACTTAAGCACCGTCTAATTTTTTAATACGTTTTAATCTTTACATCAAAGGCATAGGTTACATTTAAGGTTCAAGCAGATTGGGGAAATCAAAATTTGTGGTAGCTTATGTGCTGTGGTATACCCAACCGCAGGCGTGACACAGGTGGCTTAAGTTAAGCTCTTACTGCTTTTAATTCATATACTACACGTAAATGCCTACCTAGATGTCTACTTACAATGGTACGCTTGACCTTTGGTTGACTTTACAAAACCTTATAAATAAACCCAAAAAGATTGCTCTCCATAACCGATTATACACACATTTGTAGCCAAACCATAGTAGTTAATTTAAAATAAGCCATATCCAAAACATTGTACAGTGGGCAAAAGTCAGGCATAACAAAGCAGTTGGAAGGTAATCATAAAGTGTATATTGTTAAAGGTATCAAGAGCTGTCATAATACTTGACCTTAGGCCTGTGGGTTTCTGTATTTGTTATTAAATAGTGTTATGCTTATTATAATGTCATTTTTTCTTTTCGCAGAGCAACCTCGCATCATCGGAAGCAAAATTCACCGAGAAGTCACTTGAAGAAATCAAGGTGAATATATTTTTTTAATCTGATAATACGCCATCTATGAAATGATTAGCGAACTTCCAAATTAAAGCAACAAAAAGCAAGAAAGCAACTGCAGATGTCGCTAGCACGCCGCATTCGTTAGTGTGAGTTAATTCAGTTAGTACCCGTAAGATGGCGCTAAAAAATTTTTTATTTATCATTGTTTGTAGTCAACCTTAATTTGTTCATAAATGAACTCCTATATTTGCATTAGGGTTAAGTGTTCTTGGACCATCATTATGGATGTGGTAATTCATTGTTGACGAGCTGTTGTGTTGTTATCAACATTCAATACGAACAAGCCTACTTTTTAAATAAAATTGTTCAATATAACTTTGACTAACTGAAAAGCGTTTAGTTAGATATTTCACTTTCTAAGTTTTTTCTAAAACATAAATAAGTAGATAATCTTTACAGCTATGCAAATCTCGGTAACGCCAAATCTCATCTCGATCTCAGGAGAAGTCTTTGATCGTCTATTCGCTTCACTTTTCAAAATACAATCTCTCTCTTCGAACGTTCGAATTGCGAAATTTTCGACTCCTTCGAGCCCGAGTAGCTAGCATAATGCAAATCTACAATGTTATGTTATGAAACTTAAAGTTAACCTAAACAAACAACTTGTACGTACTACACTCAACTTTTCCACATCTACATCTTACACTTATTTTTACACTCAAAAAAATATTTTGCTCCATTTACAAATAATACGCCGTTCATCCCTCCCGTTGTTTTTTGCGCTTACCTCGTTTCGGCGCGGGCGTGTATTTGCGTAGCGCGCTGGGTGGTCCGCCGAGTGCACTTCACGCCTTCGACGCACCTTTAAAGCGGTTACGCAGGCGAACGCCACAGAATTTAGAGTCTTTTCTTGCATCATAAAAAATAAGTAATTTTGACAAGTCGAGAAGTTTGTAATTTTGTATGCATTGTAAAAAAATCTGTGTTTTAGGTAATGGTAGATTTAGAACATAGATATTTATGGTAGATTTAAAAAAAAGTATTTTTGATGTCGGTTTAAAAAGAAATGTATCCTTACTCGGCGAGTGATCCCTCCTCGTTTTATTGATAAACTAGCGGGGCTGCCCGCGACTTGTCCGCGTGGACTTGGGTAAGAAAGAAAAGTGTTATTTTTTTATAAATTGCATTGCATTTATAAAATGCTATTCAGATGTATAAGCTATATTATTGTAAAGTTTCATTCAAATCTATTCAGTCATTTTTACGTGAAAGAGCAACACATCCACACATACAAACTTTCAAATTTATAATATTAGTGCTTAGGTTTTCCAGAATCATCACGCAGTGATGATGGTCACAAATGTAGGCTGAGGCGATCTACTAAAGTGAAGAATAATCCCAGTGTTGAACCAAATATTGGTTGATATGGCTGATGAAGTTCAGTCTCGCAGTAGTCTAGGTTAAGAGAGCCCCCTAAGAGGCTTGTTAAGCCTCCTCTGATATGACTTATCACTATACTTTTTGGTTAAAAAATCACTAGGATGATGGGAAGCTTTAATTTTGTATGCAACTGCCTCAAGCTGTCAATTCTTTTTTTACCGTGTCCTGTGACTGTGGTCTGCTGGAAGAAATATCTTGTTGGAGATAAGCTCACCCGTTGTTGTTCTACGTATTGTCTTTTGTTTACGAACTAGGTAATACATGAATAAGCCTTAACTTACAATTCGGGTTTGTATGCGGGATTTTGCAGAATCTTGGTAGGATGAGCTATCGGCCATACCTGGCTGTTGTGTGTCGTTTTTTGGTGGTAGTTTGGCCCCCAGAATCATCCGTAACGTTGTGGCGGAAAGCTCATTGCGGCTCTGTCACAATGAATCGCGTGCAGACAAGAAAATACTCTCGACGCTTTGTGACGTGACGAAATGCTTCGCGTTATGCCAACTGGAGTCAGGTGTTGCGTTGAATGACGAAGGCTTGCACACAATAACTGTGATATGTTCGTGTTTTAGGGTTCTGAGTCGCGTTACTATTGGAAACATTTTTTTATACTTTTGTGGTCTGAATTGAGGAAACTCTACATTATGTTATCATAATTTTTAGTATTTATTCCATGCAGTATCTTTACTAAAGATCTCCGCCTGATGCCAAGACCGACTGTCGACTTTTTCTGGTTTTCAGAACTCATCAGTTCATCGACGTCCACTATATTAGCTGATAGAGATTCGTTTAATTTTGGACCCCGTGACGCCGCTGAATGAATACAATAACATAAGATGAGGGTATCCATAGTATTCATTATTATGACCTATTATTTTTTTGGGCTTAAATTGCATTGTAAAACTAGTAGTAGTAGGTACTTTGTTCAAATTTTTCCGGGTTTATCACTAATCATCAGGAATGTTAAAGATTGTTAGTTCAGCAGTGGACTGTGACAGGCTAATGGTGATGATGATGATCAAGAATGTTAAGTGTTTTGTATATGCGGCGCTTCGGTGACGGTGGGGATTTCTTCAGGAGGTATATTCTCCCTCATACCGAACTAGTACCGAGTACCTACTTTAAAGCCTCATATATCGTTGGGAGTCCTTGTCACCATGTATGTACCGCATTTTTTTAGAAATAGTTTACTTACTTACGCCTTTCTTCTACATATTTGTAATTGTATCTATGTCGGCATGCAAGCCACGGTAGTCAAAATCGTTAATACTGCACTGAGCACAGCTCATAATACCTTCGCGTTCTGTTGAAGGAATTAAACACCTTTTAGACCGTCCACTCTACGCGCCTTAACCAGCAACACTAGTCCTAATTTATTTCAATGATAATAATAATACAACAAAAAACTCAGTCGGTATTCGCGACACCAAAAGCATCCCGTCAGCATATTTTCCACCGGCTGACAACCCCTCAGATGTGCCCAGCGTAATTCAGCGAATTCACCAAACTCACCGGTATTTCACTCGCACCCATGGATTATAAAATCACCGTGAGTTGGAATAAAACGAATAGCATCGATTTAACTAGACGCGAGGGCATTCGAACATTCGCTGGCTTGATTCGGCCGCCTGTCACACCGATGTGTAATGTTGTTAGATTGTATTTTTGTTTATTCTTTATTTTTCAAAATCAAAATCAAAAATAGTTTTATTTAAATAGACCTGTTATAAAGTACTCTTAAATCGTCAAATCTAATTAACAAACAAAACATACTTAATAATAGACATAAATACCATAATATTAACTGTAAACAATAAATATACTGTACTTAAATAAATGTGATGCTACCACCGGATCGGAAAGTTGTTTGCAATCTCATCGAAATTCACTATTTCAACTTATTGCATGACCCTTACGACTAAGCGTATCTACCTAGTTTATTTAGACTTCAATTATAACGAAGTAATACTTTATAACAAAAACAAACATTGAAGAAATAATAAATGGATGCTGCTCATTGAAAAGGTTTTTACAATGTCTATCTGTTCGTTCGAGCGTCACGCTATAAGGCAAAAAAAGTTTGAATTCACTCTTCTACATTGACAGGGTATGGATGAAAGTGTAATCATTAATTAATGGCTAAACCCCTCATTCATAAAAGTTAATTCTGTAGCTGCAGCATTGGTTTCGCGATTGAATTATCCTGTCGGTTACTTGCGAATGTTGACAGCAATAAGAAAGAAAGAGTTAAAATGTTTTGCAGCAATTTACGGCCGTTTGAGTTTTTTATGAATAAGAGGGTTAGTATTTTCAAATAACTTGACAGATAATTTATAAATAGCAGAAAAATACCGTAACTTACTAGCTGAATTTCTAGGTCTCTGTAGCTCTATAGGAAGAGCAGTCGTCCCGCTTGCGATGGATGGCTGTTTCGAACCCCTCACATGTGACAACCAGACCAACTTAACATAAAAGATAACATAATCATTGTAAATATCAGAAATATAATAAACAATTTAAATTCATAAACAATTCAAATTATTACGCGTCATTGTAACAATAGGCCGCGTAACTTTGTATTTTGTAGTCTTTAGTGTCCCCCTACGTCGAATCGTTTGAAATATGAACGGGTGCGTGCTGAGGGGCGCTGAGTAAATATTGGCAGATGTAAGTGGATGGCTGCAGTGGCGCCACCCCACCGCGTGACGTCACCGCGAACCGAATACTGGCCTGGATTTTGATACGTCAGAATGCTTGTGATAGATCGGGTGATGCCGCGGAGTAGTGACGATGATTACGTTAGAAGAAATGTGACACTGTTACTGAAAGTCTGACTCAAAAAATATGTTTTTATTTTCACGGTAAAAACTACCTACCTATATTGAAGTTATTCTATGCAAAGTACAAAAACAAATTTAATTTTATGAACAGATTAAATCCTTCATCATTAGTAGGTATTTTATTAACGATTAAGTAGTTAAATTTTAAGTATGGCAGAAAAGCAGACATGATAAAACTATTGCTATTAACAAATAAGTAAATCACTGTTAATTATACCCCTGTCTAGTCCCAAACTAAACAGAGCTTGTGGATGTACTAGACAGCAGATAATCTAGTAATCCTGAAATCAGAAATGTTCATGCTCACAGATTTCTGTACTGTGCGGGGATAGAACCGCGACAAGGTACATTAGTAGCTAACTAATTAACGAGCTGAGCAAATTGGCAGTCGAAAACACTTTATTAAACACTATGTAACTTGAAGTTACTAGTTGTCGAATATATTGTGAAAATGCCACCATATTAGTTAGTACACGAAACATTCAAACGCGTTTTCCTCGTTCCCATAACAGGCAAAAACATAAATCAGTATCCACCATCACTCACTGATTTCCCACCCGCCCCCGCTTAGCACTTTTCCTCGAACCCGCATCCACAAAACACAGTAAAAGCACAGTATAAACATACAGTAGAACATCTACATACAAATGTGCCGCTCTGGGTTTGAATGTGTGGGTGCGCGTCGCGCGCCGTGTCGCGATTTCACGCACACGCTAGCATAAAATAGGGAGGCATAGGCGGGTTTTAGAGTCACGCGGACCGCGGCTCGTCCGTGCGTGTGCGAGCATGCATTGCTGGCTTCCTTTCTGGCCTAAGCCGACGACGCCTTACCAAAAGGGATATGAATACCGAACCGCGCGCGGACGGCCGGCTCATCCGCGTGACTCTAAAACCAGCCATAGGGCGGCGGCAGTACGGACGGGCTGTGCCGCGTGTCTGTGTGCACGCTAGGCTAATAACTCGGCGGGCGGCCTTAGATAGCCTACTGTATGGTTTATACTGTGGTAAAAGCTCACCATCACTGGCCATGCGCCTACGCAGGTTTGCGCAGCTCATTAGCGCTCCATCGCGCACTCAGCTCGTAATAAGTTAATTGAAGTGCAAAAACACCTCGTAACTTGCTTAACACCGGCTTAATGTTCCATACGTGAGTGCTAATTAGGTTATACCGAGTAGATACGGTTCATTCTCACCTCGAGATAACGTTAGTGCTCGGTGGTATTGTTTTATAAATAAATACAGGGTCGGGCGTCCACTTGCAAAGTGTGACGATCTGTTAAAGGTTGTAGCGCTTTGGGTTTGATTGAATGCATGACTTACTCTTTGAAATCTGTGGGTTTACTCTTTACCATCTAGAAATTCGTAATAGTACGACCTCGCGGCAGACCAAAAAGGCGATGGCGGGACGAGTTAGATTCGCATTCGGAAGGCTGGTTCATCATGGCTCTAGACCGCGTTCAGTGGAAGAGGGGTAGGGAGGCCTTTGCCCAGCAGTGGGATAACGCAGGCTGATTATAATAATAATATATATATATAATAATACGTACAGTCAGCCAAAAAATTGGTCTACCACCCTACGGTTGAGATTTGTTTGAACGTCATGAAACAACAAGGTCAATTTTCCCTGGCAATAAGTGTGTGTCAGTGACTTTGCTCTCTTTGTCATTTATGATATAACGTCATGCCAAGTGTCAAGTTTGAATAATCTTGTACAGTCCTACCAACTTATCTGTGAAATGGCGAAAATTGGAACTACGACCGCCATGTTGAAAATGTTGAAATGTCAATCGATTGTCCGTGTCAACAATTTTAAATAACAATTTTGTACTATGGTTGTTTTATTGTGATATTTCGGAATTTATGAAGTTGAATATGCCGAAAGCCATTAAAAGTGATGCTCAAAACATTATTCTCAAGGTTGAAACCTTTTTTAAAGAAGAAGCTCGGGCGAGATCTCCGATTATTCCATTTACCAAAATATACAAACGAATTTCGGCTGCAACAGGTTAGTGTTGTCAGCTTTATTTTTATAAATACCTATATACTTAACCAAATATTTAAGTCCATGAATATTTGTATATATTCTTACTGTAGGTTAACGTAACGGTAACGCACATCTAATAGGTCACCTGTTAAATGGGTGAGCCAACTAACCTGCCGGTTTTTAAATTTCGATGAAAAATAAAATCCTATGTTTCAGGTGTGAGTCAAGGATTCAATTCAAAAATAGATAAAGAAGGGCATGCAGCAGAAGACACTGTTACTAAAATTCGGACACAAGGCAAGGATAGAAAACGCAAAAGTGGAATCATACACGTTGATGATTTTGACATGGGAGTTATACGGAGGAGAGTACATGAATTTGATTCTGCCAAAAACGAGGTACCTTCTGTTAAAAACCTCCTAGAGGTCTTAAAGACAGAAATAAATTACACAGGACAGCGATGATGATGTTGGTAGTGCAGGTTCATCTAAAGATCATAATTACTGTAAATGTGGTTTTTAATAAATAATTGTAAAGCAATTTGTTTTTTTATTACATCCATTAGGTACTTACCACTGCGAATTATTATTAGTATATCGTTGTTAGGGGTTAGGTACGGTCTTGACTAAATGCTGCAAATAGTACCTGGTACCTGATGCAGGTAGGGTACGGTGGCCGGCACATCACGCTACCCATTTCCGGTCGGTCCTCCTTGCTCTATCGCGAACAAATGTCATTTGGCAATAGCGAGAGAAAAAACGGAAATGGGGTAACCTGATGTGCTGTTTACTGTACATGAACCACATTGAATGGAAGTTTTAAGTGTGGAACATTCAGTATGATTGTTAAGTTTTCCAGATTCTAGTTTATCTCTCTAGTAACTGTTTCAGCTATCAAACCTTAATATCTGCAGGATTTTCATTTCACTGGATCACTTTCTAAATAAAGCCATTTTTTAATCCTGAAGGCCAACTGTTTAGCGTACCTACTTAACTACAAATTAATTTACAATATTTAATTTTATTATTTTTATCTAATACTTATTTCATATGAAAAATTACCTACTTGTGAAACTCACTCAATTTTAGGCACCTTATATTAATTAGCAACACTGAATCGACGGTGTCGTCCTCCTTCAGTTCACAGATAAGTTGGTAGGTCTGTAACAGATTGATATTATTATTTCTTTGACGGAAACAGTGACAGTAGAATTGTCAGTGAGACTTTCTTTTCTCCTTTTCAGTAGTAATGAGTTTCTCTTCAAAAAGATCGACATGGTTTTAGTTGAGCAAAATAGATTATCGCATTTAATGAGGTTAAACTAAGTCACCCAATGACGTCAAATGACAGGCATCTCAGATAACAGATAAAAGGTCATAACAATTGTGCATTGTGTCAAACTCTGTTAGAAAAGTCAACCTTAGCGATCTTTGCATCTCGCAGAAACTTTTGTCAAAAGTGGTAGACCACTTTCTTGGCTGACTGTACGTATGTATAATAGTACGTATCCGTAATAGTTACGAGGAAACCAAGACCAGTCAAATACTATCCTAATAGTTCTTTGAACTCTCTTTAATATGATGCTTAGCAAACTCAAAAACAAATTGAAACAACTAAAGTTTTGTTAAACCGTAGACCCCAGTGGCTTGAGAGACCCTTGTCTAGAAGTAGACGTCTTGCTGCAACCACTATTCATGATCCTTATTTTCAACCTCAACCTCAACGTGGTAGCTAGCTTGCCTAGCGCTGTTTTCCGGGTTGCGTGGGTTATGTTCTTCTGAAGTTGGCTGCAAATTTCATGCCTGAGGCTGAGCAGATCGGAAACTATAACCAATGCATATGTCAGGTTCAGGTGTCCAAAATTTTGTCATGTACTGTTTGGACATCTGCGTGCTTCAGAGAGCAAGCTAATCTGTTGATCTCGACTGACGTTGCTAGTTAGTAACATTTCCGAGTCTAGATGGCAGCCTGGGTGCTGCTAGATAACATTTAACAATACAACAATCAATACACAATTGTAGAACGAAAAGTGCACTGCTAAAAAGGCAGGAGTAGTAAAAGTAGTACTTACTCATAAGTACTCACGCGAGAAGAGTGATGTAAACAACTCACTATTCACATGAATGTATGTCAAATTAAAGACACTAAACGTATGAAGACTCCTTATTATGTCTTCTAACGATATGACAGTGGCCGATTGTTAGATCAGTGGCCGAATACAATTTTCAGGCTGTTTATGTGGTTTGTATATCTGTCAGTATGTGTGCTATTATGGCAACTAATATATCAACAGTGTAACAACACGAAACGAGCGGAACAAACAAAATTAGCCGGTCCGCCGGCTGTCTGTCTGTTTGTCCGCCCATATAGACTTAGCCGTGTAATCTTACTTAACGCGGCCTGGGATATGTGGCCTATGTGATGAACTCAAGCGGGGTACAAGGGAAGATTTCCTAATACTTAGTGCCTTCTACCTGTTGTGACGTACTCTCACGGTGTGATTGTTGCATCAGCTTAAGATGTTCTGAACGTATCACGAGGATCAAATCTGCAATGAGCCCACCTAGCGATTCTCAGAGCTCAGTTCAATCTTGAATTCGAAGGTTTTTGTCAGCTAACTAACTAATTCCGTCATTATACGTTTAACGTAAACTTCATTCAAATTTTGAAAAAATGCTCATTCCGTTATTTGAGACCTAACTAATTCAGTCTGCAGACAAATTCAGGAAGCTGAAGATCAAGATAGGTCTTAGAATCAGTCTGCTTATGTGGCAGTGTGCTGGCTACATGATCGGTAGAACTGATAACCGTTTAGGTACCCGCTTTCACGATTGGGAACCTCGTCGGAAAATGTAGCGTTGAGCGCCCTTTGGCAAAGAGAAGCGACGGCTTACGAAAGGCTCCTGCCACGAAGTGCTCAAGGATAGGGTGAGATATTGTAGATAGGTATTGGCTGATGATGAATTGGAGATAAGGCTTTGTTTTTTTGACAAAGATGCTTGCTGTCAATTTCAGAGTAGTCCAGACTAATAGGTACCCTACGGAAAAAAAAGGCAATTCCTCGCAATTGAGGGTCAACTAGTTCTGGTCGTAGTAGGCCTTAAAATTTGTTGTAATTTTTTGATAGACCCTACAAGTTGTTTTGTTTCGTAATTCAAGCATACTATGGTTTTTCTTTGCGGTTATGTTGCCTATCTTCTGTAGTCCTGACATTCTCAACATTCAAAGGCTTTGACGCTGTTAGCGTATACTGCAGGAGAATTCTAATGCTGGTCTTAATTTCTTTGACAGTTGCCAATATGGACGCAGGCATTCGCTACTTGGACCATAAACAAAATAGCTTCATCGTCGTTCCACAGTTCCATCGTAAGATAATCTCCCGCCCCCTCCTCATTACATACGGATCCTGATTAAAAAAGGGCGAGTTTAAACAGTTTGCGGGGTCTACATTGACTGGCTCTCGCATAATCAACTCGGCGAGTTGAATTTGCGAAGTAAATGTTGTCCTTGGTGTTTTGGATACAAGTTGGACTAACGTTGTCTGTGTGATTGCTTTGGGCAAACTCTTTCGATTTAGAATTATGGTAATGTATGAGAGACTTGCTGGCTAGTTGAGAACTAATGTGTGTTTGGATCAGAAAAGCTGTGTGTTTTCCAAGCATAACCTATGGCATTTGATGTCATATAAAGAATGGAGAAATCGAGGATATTAATGGAACCATGTAGAATAGACCATCCTCGTTAGATGTCGCAAATGGTCTACTGCTGAACATATACCTTGGTCCATCGGATTCCAATGTTTTAGACAACCTAGACCTTGGGAAATTCTATGTCCTTTATGATATCGTCTGTCAAGTGGTTCACGCTGTGTTTGCTATCTTCTTAGTTTTTATAGTTCTTACTTTTTTATGTGATGGCAACCTTATATTTTATGATACCTGTATTCTGCCACTTTGCCACTGCATCTTCATTGGCACACATAGAGTCTATAAGGTGTTCGGAAAAAACTTCGTTATTCGCGTCCGAATAATTTTATCAGCCCTTCGTTTGCTTGAACAGCGTCATTTTCACCTCACGTACTTCCCCTGGTAAAAAACCTAGCCATTTTGCGAAGGCAAGCACCAGGCAGCAGCAACTCAGGGTATCAAAATAAACCATAATTCGGTAGTGTCAAACGCGTAGTGTTTTAACGGCGGCGGCTGACCGCGCGGCCGTGTGCCTGAATACATTAGCACGCCCCTTGGTTGGTGCAGCCTGAAATACAGACTTAGCTTATGGTACTAGCAGGGTTGGCAGCCTGCTTTGTTTTATATGGTAGCCAGAACAACTTAATGTTTCTTTAAAGACCAGACTAAAAGGTGATGTCCAAAAGCTAGATACCTTTCAATCAAGGGTAAATACTCGTAGTAAATTCTGGTCATATTAAGTTAGGCTTTACAATTATTCTGAAGTTTTTGATCGGCGGCGTGCCGAATGTTTCGGTAGTGTACATTAGCACCGCCGTTGCTTGTTGCAGCCTGAAACACAGACTTGGCTTGTGACACTAGCAGGGTTAGCAGCCTGCTTGGTTTTACACAGGAGCCAAAACAACTGAAGGTTTCTTCTAGTCCAGGGGTACAAAATGCCGTACCGCTGGTTGCGGCAGCGGAGCCGCCCTTTGGGTGGCTCGTGGTTGCGGGCCCAGTAGGGCCTGCGTACAGTGGGTGCCAGCGGGCCGGAGTGCGGGGGTGCTCTGGCTTGCATTGCAGGGCGTCCACCGAGACGGCGAAAGTGTCTGCGTTCTCCAGGCGCTTTCGTGGCCACCCCCCTTCGTTGGGGGGTCGGTTGGAGGGGGCTCCATTAGGGGCTAGCACTGGCGGCGGAGCAGTGCGGTATTACTTACGGTAAGATCCAGCTTCGCCGCCAAAGTGCCACGGTCTAGTGCCGTGGGGTTTTAGTCGGTAGGAGTCCGACATAACCTCGTCGTCGTCCCGGGCAGCGAGGTATCCATGAGGATTTCCCCACGAAAAAAAAAAAAAGGGGTACAAAATAAGTTCTGGTCTTATCAGGCTTCACAATTGGTTTTTGTTAGCTTTTGGCGCATCTCAATTTTATTAATATCGGTTTATAAGCTTAATCGTGATAAAGTACTTGGCCAAATCCAAATAACAAAATTGCCATGCCTACGATATCGCACACATTTCGAAGATTATCTACTACAACCAAACATCCAAACATAAAAAAATCATCCCTTTTCATGTTCGTATTATTAGTTTACAAATATTCATCACATACTAAACATAACATTGTAGTCGCAAGATAACTGACAACCCTAAGCTCTAACAAGGTTCAGGATAAACTTCAGCTCAACACGTTTCCTGATTACCTGATTAAAGCCTAGAGGAGAGTACAAGCACAGTGTACATTTGTCCGACAGGATGACGTCACTAAGTTACTGTAACTAGTGTTGCAAACTCGAGCTTAGGAGTCTAAATTTAGAAACTTTGGTATAAAAATCATAAATAATACCTGACCAAGATAACCTTATCTTGAAGAGATGTGCAGAATTTTGAAGGTTAGGTTAGAAAACAAAGAGCATCATAAAAACCAATTGATTAATCGTACTCACCGGAGGCCGCAGATAGTCTGCTGCTGAACGTACACCTCCGGTCGAAATTTTTCAAATCTTGGGAATAATGTTTCAAAGCAGGGCTTTGGACTCTTAATCGTTAAAATCACCCATATAACGATTAAGAGTCCAAAGCCCATTCGTACGCGAATCATCGGAGAATGAGTGAAAAAACAAGCCAAATTGTAAACCTCTATTGGCCCCTAGGCACGTTTTCTTTAAATAAGTAACCCATCTATATTTGATCAAAACTAAGAAAGTTAGGTTTGAGAATTAACCGAACTAAACTTAACCCACCTATTTCGCCCAAAACTAAGAAAAGGGTTGAGAGCCCTCTGCACTTACCATACATTCTGGTAGACCGATCAAAGCCATAAGCGGCTAAACAGCTGTATTTATTTATTCTTTATTGCACAACAAAAAAATGGTACAAATGGCGGACTTAATGCTGTACCTAGAGAAATAAAAAGTCTCCAATCTGAATTCCATATCAAACGCAAACGAGCCGCGAATATCCTGCCAAAAATGACAAAGTGATAATATTCCTGAAAGGGCAACGAATCTGTCGGTTTACTTAGGCGATTTGTTGCAGACCTCGCTGCGAGCCTCGGACGCCGACAGGCGCCTCATGATGGATCGTATTGGCAAGTTGGAAGACGAATTGCGCCTTCTGAGGGTCACCAACGGGTAAGTGGAATAGTTTTTTGCACGTTGACGTACTTTTAGCTTCGATTTGGAAGACTTTGGTAACTCACAGAGTCATAAGTTGGGTTTGGATACATTTTTCAAATAATGATTCCTGAATTCAGCTAGTAGGAGAAATAATTAACTTGGAATGAAGAATACTCAAACCTTATCTTGGATGAATCACTCTAAAAATGCCATCATGATTCTGATCATGGATGTCTGAAGCGTGGTTTGTGGATGTTCAACGAGACGAGCTATTCACTTTTTGTGGAGTCTCCACGTATGGCTTCAGGTGCCACTCCAACTGCAATTAAGTGGTGTATTGTTCAAGCATTTCCATGTTTTGGAACGTTAAGCAGTTGGTCCTGCCTGATATCATCAGGCATTGGAGGTCTTAGGGTAGTTTTTTAACATCTGCGCTTAATGGTTTATCACTAGTCTTACATAGGTACACCTCTCCAATAATCCGCACTGAACATGCCTATGTTCCACCACTTCAATGAGTTGCGGCCTCTGTACGCAGTCGGAAGTCACTGACATTCTTTACATTTTTAAACATCCTTAATTATTCCAGACGTTAATTATATTTTTTACTGTACCTATCAGTGTAGAGTCTAACGACATGACTGTGGCGAACGGCAGTCTGGAAGAAGCGGACGCCGACCGTCTGCGCTTGCGCAAGGAGCTCGCAGACATGCGCAAGGCGAAGCAGAACGCCGAGGAACATGCTCTCAAGTAAGTTGGTAGGGTAGATACACAAAGAATGAACAAGAACAGTACATACTTGTTCGAGGTACAGCATCATGTCTTTATTTGATATCAATTCACACACGCACAAATCACATATCCGTCTCGAAGGACCACTGAGCTAATAAGTCAACAAACTTTAAACAACACCCTAAATCCTTTTTCGGAATTTGTGTCGTAATCTTGGTACAGAAAGTCACAAACCATGTGTATATGTATGCTTTGACAGCTCATATCACCACAAATGATCATTTCTGACTGCGATGTTTTATTCCCAAACATGTTTTATAGTCCGATATGAAAACTAAAGGAACTTGAGGGAACTAACTTTTAACAACGATTATAAAGCCTAAAATAGGTTGAATGAAAGATAAAAGCCTGCTAATTTATGTAGCTGGTAACTAATGCTTGTAGCTACCAGCTGCAATAAAGTCAGGATCTATGTAGAAACAACACCAATATGTGTTGAACTTTCAGACTAGAGAGACTGGTGACGCAACTGCGCGTCAAGTTCAACGGTGTGCAAGCGACGGGACCTGACTCCTTGCTGAGCGACAACGAACCAGAGACCGTCTCACGCGCACGCCGTACTAGCCTGAGCTCCTCCGCCCATTCACAAGTACTCTTCGGACCTGTGACTGACTTGTAGCACCTCCATTACAGAGGCTTGCTTCTGGTGCTCAACGTAATCTGGTCTGCAGTCAGCGGAATTTAAGCACGTACTTTTTTCCGTGGTGTTTGCTCTGTGGAATTTTAAAGACTTACTAACTTATATTCAATTCTGTATCTGGTGTAGTTTCAAAAGACAAGTAGATGTATTCAGCAGGGTAAGTACGGTATACCATATTCTTTTATTGATGCGACATGATTCTTACGTATTTTCTGAGTTATTTCTGACATTCGTACTCACCCTAACTGGTCTACGCACTCTAAAAGTCCATGATAGCTAACAAAAACTTGTGTTCGTTAAAATTATAGTCAGGGGGGCTAAAACAGCAACATTTTAGCATTTCATATTATGAATCATCTAACTGACGTTTCATCTAGACCGCGGTCCGTTTCGAGTCAAAAGTGAGTAACAGCGCGCTCACACGCATCCCGAATTGATAAATTGTATGAACGTGAACGACGTCAGCGCGCTATTACTCACTTTTGACTCGAAACGGACCGCGGCCTAGGTGAAACGTCAGTTAGATGTTTCATAATATGAAATGCTAAAATGTTACCGTTTTAGCCCCCCTGTTGTTTTGATTTTTAGAGTGATAGGTCAAAATTGTTATTTTTGAACAATACTTCTGTTAATCGTGTTTCTCCTAATCTAAATTTACTTTCATTAATATTATATTTCTCATACTGAAAATTAAAAAAATGTAAATAATACTCACTGAAAGAAGGCTAATATATATTATGTGAGTGTAATTTCGCATTCATAAGAATAAGACTTCTGTAACTTAACTACTCGTAACTGCCATTATTTCCATAAGGTCCATTTAAAAAATCCCGATCCGTATCTAAATCTAACATGGGAACTCTTCTATTATATAGTCCGACAAGTTAGTGTGCGACCCTCCTGCGGGGTACAGACATGCGCGGGGAGGGTCGTGGATTACTTTGTCCGACAGTGTTCGCGGGGTCATTTAGTATTTCCGCATCCGATATCGGGTCGGTTATGAAATGTATGTACGATGTACATAGTACAGACGTATCTGACACGTCCGTCAGCGATATAATGATACTCATTACTTATTCCCGTGGTTTGTCGGACTAATCATTAAGCATGTAAAACTTCTTTGTTGTAACTTGAGCTGGAAGCACTGAAAAGGGCCAAGTCAGAAAAATATATCTTCGGGAGAATGTACAGATATGACTATCATGTTATTTGTTGAAGATATCACTGTCGAATACTGATACAATATACTGTACTGTGACATAAGATAACCCCGCGAACAACGTCACGATTTTCTGAGCGTCTCCATGACCGGGGCCTTTGTCTACCCGCCTGTTCTAATCCACCATATATGCTTATAATGTCCACTTAAGGAACGTTCTAGAAGTTTATTAAAGTAATATATACGAGATAAGTACAAGAATCAGTTTGTATTACAACTAGAAATCTATTTGCTGATATGTTTATGTACGTGTCGATACATCTTGCGCTTACCTTGTTGTTGACGTTTGCAATTTTCGCCCAATTCGCTTTTGACACCTCCATATTGATGCTTTTTAATAAGTGTTTATCTTTTATCATCCTTGTAGGTTTTTACGAAAATTGCTGTCGTTTTGTGTTTTTTGTTCACTTCTTTTGAGCTATTATGATGTGTTTTTGTCACAAATTCTTACTTCTCACGCCTGTCCACAGGGTAGGGAAAATATATCTGTCACAAAAATCCAGTAATAATTTACTAATCGCCAGTTAATTGGTCAATTTTACCTTGTTTATGTTTTCTATCATTTAAATTACCTCCTAATAGGTGCTTTATTCTTATTATGTTTACCTGTAGTCCCGATAGGTTGTATTTTAATAATGAGACAATGACACCGTCATTGAAAATACTAGTTAACTCGTTGAACTTTTAAAAAACGGGTTTTATTGAAATGAATGATTGTGCAATAAAAGTTTTTGCACTCTCTTTCGAAATATATTTCGAAAACAAAGTTTATCAGTTTGTTAGCCATATGCTGATGTGCCTACAGAAGCATCCTATATCTAACTTATGTACATACTAAGTGGGGCTGGCTTAGATCAAGATATAACTATTTTTAACAACTGTCTGTGACTATGTATATGTTTTTATGTTTAAAGTGTGGTGCTTGTATTGTTTGCTCATGGTGGTTTTATTGATCGAATTTAATTAGGTTATTGTGCTCTCTAAATTATTCTTCAAATACAGTCAGCGACTACTCTAAATAAGATTTTTAAACTATCACGCGAACAACAGCGGAGTAATTTTTAAGTCTGACTGTATCTTTTTTATACTTGTTTTTGTTAACAAAGTGTGAAGGTGTGATACTAATCATGATGGTTTAGTTTTAACATATTATGGTAATTTGTTGTTTTAATTAGCTCGTGTAAATAATGTCGACACAATCTGGGGTTCAAACGACTGGCTACGTTTTGACCGGTCCTGCGTCAAGACTACCCTAGGAGCGCGCTCTTGACTTGAAAAATAACGTGGAGAATAGATTCAACTCATAGAAAGTTTAGAAAATAATGTAAGTCAAGGAGGAAAGAGGGTAACTAAGGGCACTAAAATAGCAAACCTAGTCTTAGCTAGGGGCTAGCTTGTTCTGGCAGTGCAATAACCGCCAGTATACGTATTTTGAAGAGTAACCCACACTCACCTAAATTAAGTACTAATCGTTCAATGTTATTACGTTCTGACTTGATAATTCTTAGTACATAGTTCTTCATTAAATGCAAATAGTAAAATCCAAATCAAAGTTAGCTCATCTTATCATTTTAATAATAATGTAATGATTGCTTTTCTTGATCACGATGGCTACAAAAAACTGTATTGGACTCATACAGGGTGTTGTATTAAAATCTGCATAATGTGAAATAAAGATCAAAAAAAATGTTAGGAATTTTCAGTAATTTTCTTGAAAAACTTCCGACATTCAAAAAGCTCGCTCTCCATTCAAATATGACTTGATTTCATTCAGGTTTTTTTGAAGTGTGTTGAGATATTGAAAACAACAGTCTGTATAATTATTTTGACAATTAACTCATTTACTAACCACCGACATCACCCTAGAATAGACTGATTCTATTTATTTATTGACTAATACGTAAGTACATACCAAATTCGATATTAATAGCAATAAAGTACTGCTTAGACTTAATAATTTATTAACATAATTCTAAATGCGAAATTAAAGGGTTTGATTAGATATTTACGACAAAAATAATCTAGGACGTATTTCTTGATAAATGAAAATAACACTGTTATAAAAATGTGTCAAATTACTATAAAAATACTTATATATAAACTAACTTAAAGTATCGCCCTATTCGAAAATGACTTGTAAAGGTAATAAGTAAAAAGTAGAAAAAATGGGGTAAGAATTGTATTATTCTAAAATTCCATAAGTGATCTTTTTTTCTCAATTCGGTGGACGAATAATTATAGTCTTCTTAAGTAGATTAAGTAACAAAAATGAAGATAGGAATAGACCCAGAGATAAATATAAATATGCCTATCTTTTTTTTTTAACTTTCTACTTTAAAACAAATAGATACTAAAACAACCACCGAATCAGAAAGTAAAAGCTCTGTTTTGGAGATGCCCAAAACCATTTTAATTGAATATAATTTAATCACGTTATTATTTACTTAATCATTTGGTGATATTATAAATTCCGACTGCATTTAAAATATGGTAACTTCTATATCAAAGTATGTATATAATACTCGTATAACCAAACATGCTTCTCAAATAAATAGGTTTATCCCTTTATAGAAGGTTAGATCTAGAAAACTGTTTATAGTTGTGGTATACAATAAAAATCAAAGTGCATAATTAGTAAAATGGATATTTATCATTACATAGTTAATTATATATCCCTTTAAATGCTTAAATCCTTGAAACTACGAAACGGATTTTGATGCGGTTCTTTAACTAATAAATAAATATATCTTAATAAATAGCGTGATTGAAGAGGAAGGTTTCTATGTGTTATAACGTCGCATTGCATCCGTGCGAAGCCGGGGCGGGTCGCTAGTTTGGAATGATTAAGGTAGAGATGATGTTTTTAGTGGCAATTCAATGATTACACATTATATTTATAAGGAAGTCCAAACCTATTTTTTATTTCGATTGATTAGAACAAACTTTCACCAATTTAATTCTTAATACTCATATAATCGTAATAATATTTATGCAGTATAGTAGATATAGCTCAGGTATAACAACTAATAATTACTTAATGTAATGTTTTCATTGTAACATAATAATATATTTCGACAAGATTGTAACGTAGTAATGCTGGGTTTTACATATATCATTTTTGTGTACAATTAGTATCAAAATTAAGTGTATTATTAGAGTGGTCAAAAAGGTATTGACGGTTAGGCAAAAGCAATTTTAAAACTAAAATGACAAAGTTGAACGTCGTTTGAAGCGTCACTCAAAATGTACTTTCACACACTATGAAAACAGAAAATAATTAAAAAAATACTGGTAGAAGTATAATCAGAATAATGTAACTACTACCTTCAGCGTTTAAGTTTACTGCTGGTTTAATTATCTTTATAAAATTAATATTGTTGTAACCAATGATATTATAATGAAAAGGAGGTAGATAGATTACTCGTGCTAAAAAGTGGCACCCTAAATCAGGACTTTTCGTGTACCTGAGCATAGCATTGACAGTTTGAGACGATACTGCGCAACATGTATCTGTCACGTTTACGCTCTAGTAAATAATCGTACTGTCTAGTTCACACGTTAAAACACGCTCAAATTAACTACGTGGTACCCGGTGGACAATTTTTGACTTCGCGTCAGTACTGACACAACCTATCTACGTCTTTTCTATTGTAATATCATTGGTTGTAACGTACTTTTTAGTAGAGCAGTTTAGTAAAATAGTTGTTGCTCTATACACTTAGAGCCAAAAACTAATCTTGAAACATCTTGATAAACATTTTTACGTGTGTTCATAAATACAGGTTTTTTTTTCAGTGCATACATTTTGTCATAATAATGAGCATCGCGAAGTGAATATATCACGTGAATTTTCTTCAGATAATATCTTACAAACTACGGATAATTAACAATGAATATTTCGAAATATGATTTATCTGCTCATTGCATTCTAATCCCTAATGTTAGGTAAAACCAATTTTCCCTTCATACTGCAACGCACGGGCCTAAAACCGTCGAAATGCAGTAGTTATTCATATCGGTCGATACGCGGATAACGAAATTTTATTTTGGAAATAATTGTGCACTGATAAAAAAAAGTTAACCTGTATGTGTAGACACCTACACATAGGCACTTCAGACAGCCTTAAAACCGAATCTTAATTTTTAATAGTTCAAAATATCGAAACTGTTAAAGTATACGAATTGGACTTTATTTCGACATGACGGTTCCTAAAGTTGCCGTTGTTTTCTTAAAATGCTAACAAATAGTCATTCCGAGGATTAATGACATCAAATCAACAGATCTCAATGTAATTATTTTATTGTATAATATAAAATGGTGCCTTATTACGTAAACGTGTCCGCCCATAGAGTTATTGTATGTTGTACACTTCGTGCCATGAGAACGGGGTGCGTAAGCTTAAGTATTTTTTTCATGATTTCATTACTGCGCAGCTACGTTATCATCATAGTTAAATGTAAATAATTTTGGACATCCTAAGATTTTATCGTTTCTTAGTCCGCTGACTAAAATCAATTTCATTTTGCATTTCGCAAACATTTCAGTTTACTATTTTAATTTTGCAACGTCTGCCTCTGTACATACACTGCTTAGCATTCGGTTTCAGCTCTCAATTGCAAAAAATCTAAAGCAATAATCAACCAAAAAAGGAAACTGAATTCAAGACTCGAACCAAAATTTATCTCTCCAATTGTAAACGGCGAGATGAATTTTGATAAAAAAATACTTAGGCACCCTTTTTTATAAATGTAGTAATAAGCACTTTAATTTGCACGGAAGTGGACGATGTTTAATGCCGGTATATTATTTTAAATACTCATTTCGTTGTGTTGCATGTAACATCCACGATTTTATTACATAATTTTGTTGCTGATTGTGAATTTCAATTTCAATAAATTATTACGAGAAAATTATCGTTTTTCTTACCCAACTACTAATGTTATTTTTATGTTAG
The DNA here is from genome assembly GCA_950022985.1 of Udea ferrugalis. NCBI lineage: Eukaryota > Metazoa > Arthropoda > Insecta > Lepidoptera > Crambidae > Udea > Udea ferrugalis. The sequence continues at coordinate 9,911,927 of OX465533.1, forward strand.
TTTCAATCCGCCGCACTCAGAGACGTCAATTAACGTTAATGGTTGATTAGAGTCAAAATTGTACATTCTCAAAAGTGCTTTATTCTATTTGTCATAAAATCTTTTTTGAAAAATGGAATTTTGACGCTAATGAACCATTAAGGTTAATTGACGTCTCTGAGTGCGGCAGAAAGACAGTTAAAATTTATGGACAATTAAGTCATAGAATAGTCATAGGGATATCTAACCTAATTAATTTCATTTGACTTTATATTTTAAGTTTTATTTGATCTTGCAACTGCCAGTATAATCAAATAAACGACAGATTTTAAGTTTTTACTAATTTTCTACTTTAATCATATTTGAAGTACACAATTGTCTATGAGTGATGAAGGCCCCACCAGCTATTCTATTCTGGTTGGCGCCAAAACTCACTTCGGTCGTGGTGAGTTATCTTCAAATTTCAGTTCCTTTGCGACTGTGGTCGTTTGAAAGAAAAGAACCAAGGCAAATAACATCTATAAATTATTTCTTGAAAAATGAGGGAGACCACCAATTCAAGGTGAAGTTTTTTCCTGGTAACGATCGAGATGAGATTTGGCGCTAGCCAGAATTGCATAGCAGATCTTAGCCAGACACCTAATAAAAGTAAATAGGAATTCATGTCAAGACCCGACGGGCTCTTCATGTTTAAGAACCGTTAGTACCTTGTGGGGTCAATTTCCGAATTATGCCCGGTGCCGGCAAACCAATAAATAATTTGTCCATAATGACCAGTTCAATTGCGCTTTAACCCCCGGCCGGAACTAATTTATTCAAGAGTGAAACTACGGCGTATTGTCTCGATTATTTTGAGCGTTTTCAATAAAAACAGCAAATGCGCAAAGGGCGCGCTGTGACACGGGCGCGCACGTGCCGGCCGCGTGCCGGCGCCATCTTGTAGCGCCATCTTGCGTGATGGGTGGGAACTTCCGCAGGGAAGTGCGTCATCGTATTGTGGGAAAACTCTACTAGGTGTGATAATGATGATGACCTAATGATTAGAACTAAAGAGAGTTTAATTATTAAGCGCTAAGTCTATGTTTTGGGTTTAACCTTTTACTTTACAAGTAAAGTGAGAGATGATGCTGATAAATATAGGTTCATTTACATTGTGAACTAAATAAAAAAATAAATAAATTGTTAGCTACCGTTACATTTACTTACCCGTTACAATGGCTACCGAGATCTTAATTATTGACTGAATTTCCGAAAAGAATCAGGTTGAAATGTTCACCCAACTTTTATTTTGGAATTTCTTTCCTCTTATCTCTCTCAGATCTTCAGTAATATAATAGTAATACAGCACTTGATACTATTAATTCAATCGATATTCAAGTATCAAGACAGTATAAATTAAGTAGTAATCCTAAGTAGGTAGGGTAAAGTCCCCAGTAGTCAGCCTTTTAACGAAAGTTCTGAGTTTGCACTGCTCTCATGTCATAAGGAAATTACTGATTGAGTGAAATGACGTTTTATGTCATCAATCGTTTATTACATTTTGATAATCTTCAAGTACAACACGACATAATTACTCGAACTCTGAGATAATTACGAAATAACAGAAAATGGCACTTTTCCCCAGTAGTCAGCCACACGGAACCTTAAGTCAGCCTTTGGCTCCCCAGTACTCAGCCGCTACGTTGGCAGCTTATAATTAGGGTTCAAAAACTCTAAAAAAGGGGTAAGATAAATTAAATTTGTTGCTTGTTGACTTGCGAGGGTTGAAGCGGGACTTCTTCTCTCTCTGTTTTTCTACCGCTTGTGCAACGGGTTTTTCCGGAAGCCCTATTCGATGTGATGCCCATGTCATTATTTCTCTTTCTTTCTATCATCACACCGCCCGCTATCGATTAGTGTACAAATCACTCAAAAACAAAAAAACAACTCAAATCCAGAAGTCAGCCACCCCCGGCTGAGTACTGACGTTTCTAGCAAAAATCCTGTACCCAATAGTCAGCCGTCTCAAAAACTGTGTTCTCTTGGGATAAACCTCAGTTTTTGTAAAGAAATATGCTCTTATTACATTCAATAAGATAAGCTAATAAAAATACTGCAGTAAACATTTCAATTATAGCAGCTGATCGCTAATAACCGCGCGACGAAAAGTTAGAAAAAAAATGGCGGACATCAATCAAACCGGTCTAACGTCGTTGGCACTGCTATGAACGTGTTTCTCTCTCTGTGGTGACTGCAGCACGCACCAGTCACGAGCTGTTTCGACTGATAAAGAGTCAAGGAATGATTTAACCACCATGTTATGGGTCGTTTTAAAATATTGCGCTATTCGTGGCGTATAAAAGACCGAAAAGGCTGACCTTAGGTGCCTGGCCGACTACTGGCGACTTTACCCTATGCTTTGTTGAAAATATATAGAAAAGATTACTGTCGTTACTTGTCCTTTTTTCTAATATACCTACCACACCCCTGATAGGCCGTAGACAAGCCCGTGACTGTATGCTTGATTTTCTGATCGACCTGCATAATGACGCAATTATTACATTAAAGTAGTTAGGCATAACCGCGTGTGATCCGCGGACGAATCAATCGGTGCGCTGAAAACCGCCTCGTTATTGGACATGAATCAATCACACTTGGTCGATTGCTCTAGTGACGCGACTGACTGTATCGATGATTGATGTTAAGGTAAGTTTCCGAGATGGACTGCAAACTGAAACTGCAGACCGGACTAAGGTGAGCGGCCGCATGTTGCCTGTATACATACCAAGCAAGGCGACACTTTCTCCGCCGTACGACTGAAGCTACGGTCTACAGTCGCTGCGCGCTACGGCTGCGGCTGCGGTGTCGCCGTGATTGGAATTCATTTCATAGAGATTCATAGGAACAGGTACCTAGCCTATACTTGGTGAACCCAACAAACAAACCGCTGAAAGGAAGCTATCACTCACTAGAGTGATAGCTTCCTTTCAGCGGTTTGTAGTACTGCCGCAGTATTACCTGTGGTAATACTGCGACAGCTACAAGCGAGGCGACGCTGTTGGGTCGCACAACTGATGCTATGCTCTGCAGTCGCTGCATGCTACGGCCCCAGCCGCTGTGTCGCCGTTATGGAGTTGATCCCTTAGAGATTCATAGAAACCAGTAGCGTGTTTGCGGCTAGTGATTGCAGTCGGTCGGCGACCAGCCTTCACTCGAAATCTCTTCTTCCTGTTGTGGAGATTTCTATTTTGGACATTGACGAGAACAAATTCAAGCATCAAAATTAGCAACAAGTGTGTGCCTGTGTCACTGCAGCTTGTGACTGGCCGCTTGTCTCGGGACTTGTAGGTGCCTCATTGGTTTATAACATAACATACCCTCACGACCATATCCCTAATGGGTTATTTAGAGGCACACTGATTGTTGCCGTCATGGTGAACGGAACATTCAGAAGCCCACAATGCGCCGAGGGAATTTGAACCCAACGTGGCAAGGGGCGAGCCTACCGCCGTTATCCGGGTTGCTTGGGTTTTATATCGGTGTTTTCCATCACCGGAGAGCTAGCCGCAAATTCTACAATGAACACAAAGGGGTGTAGGTGTTTTCCGGCCAGATTTTATCTCGGGACCATCGGGTTCTAAGCCAGAGTGTCCAACCACTGGGCCACGACGCTCATTGGTTAATGGTGCGTAGTTTTTAAAACCATACCATGAAAGGCCATAGAAAAGCCAGTATCGAGCTTGTATGCTCAATTTTCTAGTCGACCAGTATAATGACGCAATTACTACAGCTAAGTAGTTAGGCGCAACCGCGTGTGATCGGCGGACGAATCAATCGGTGCGCTGAAAACCTCCGCCTCATTATTGGACATGAATTAATCACACTTGGTCGATTGCTCTAGTGATGTCCCTGACTCGATAATTCGATTCGATTCGACTCGGTTGATTTGAGATTATTCAAACGCAGGTTTTTCATTATTATGTTTGTAGTGGATAACTATGGCCATGTTACTATAGTTACACGTTGAGGTATGATGTAACCAGATTCAAGAGTTAGTTTATTTTCAGACACTAAAGTACTGTATACCATATTTAAAAGAATCAATAACGTCCACCTGTCGTAGTCGACTGCTGGAAAGGCCAAGGCAATAGGCCTTATACTAGTACTGCTTATATCTAGATACATACTTATAAGTACCTGTACTTTTACTGTCCTAAGTATTGTCTAATGTCTTTTTGTGTACAAACTAATAAATAAATTTGGTGAATAGATTTGAAACCCAAAAGACAACACTTGGTTACCCAGATCACAGCTGAGTGGGAATTGACCCGACGACCTTCATAGACTTTGACATTCAAACAATGTTTTTCTAACATAAACTAATAATGCAAGTTGTTTAAAAAAAATAAGCTCGATAGCTTAAATGTAGGAAACTGGCAAACCTCAAGCCCCATCCCTACCCAATGAATATTGTATGTTGCAATTTGTATAATTTGATTACACCCCACCTGCGCGGACGGATTCCGTCGAGCCCCTTATGGAGTTACTACTACTAATAACTATCGAGCTTCGACCCTCATAATATAAAACTGCTATAAAGATGCGTGAGAAATATTATACAACTCGTCACTTTTGAGAAAACTGAAACCAAAAAGAGTGTAAAACTACAAATGAATTATGAATGAACTAGACTTAACGACTGACATCTAGCAGTTGGTACCTACCCAACTGCTTAATGTGCCTTCCGAAGCACGGAGATGCCCGAAATACAGATCACTAAATTTCGGTCGGGGTGGTCACCCATCCCATTTCCGATCCGGCGGGTGTTGCTTTAAAACAGGGATCGTCACCGATCACTGTCACAACTGCGCCACGGACACCTCATTATTACCACCTTATTTATTTCTTCAAACAGAATTGCACGTTAAAGGGTGCAAAGGTTAACCTGAATGTCACGTCACGTTAAAATCCTGTACCTACCTACAATTTGAGCCCAATTGCAAAACTATTGACACTATAGAGACTAAGCTATGGCTCTATGAAAATGACCTAATTTTCCCAAACATTGAAATATTAGCAGAACCACGCACCAACCTACAAAGAAAAGTCATACAAGTACTTTGTAGTATATTTATTATGCTTTCATTAGACTTAAAATTTGCCTGAAAATTTTTGTTGTTGTTGGGAATGTTTGGGAAAATCAGTTCATCTTCAAAGATTTAAGAATTGTAGGTAATTTAATACAGTTAGTTAGTTTAAAAACATTATTGGAAGATAAAATAAAGTTACGCCCTGAAGAGCTAATAGTGAAGAAAGTCCCAAAATGAATGACCTTTTATCCATTTTCTCAATTTCCACAAGTTTTGCGAAGTTGCAAATTTGAACTCTGACTACCCTAACAGATCCTTACAACATACCAAAAATGCAGAGCGAATGCAAATTTGCCCTCTTTTTTGGCTAATTTTACTGTCCTATAAATTGGTATGGTCTAAACTAGATAACAAATTGACTGCTATGGACCGAATTACAATTAATTTCCTAGGTTTGGTAGGGTGTCATAAATGTTGAATAAGAAAATCTTAAATAATCTTTAAATTCTTTAAATTTTATTTAATAGATATCTCTAAATTTAGCTTACAGCTATCATTATTCACGTCATAAACTAAATCTCCTTGTATTTTAAACATACAAAGGGTCTGCCACGGAGCATCACGTAATTTTTCACGACCCGTTCCGTACGATACACAAATTTAACTTAACAACTTTTTAAGTTAGTAGTTTCATGCCAATATTCTGATGTCTCATCAAAATCGTTAGCACAATGCCCATTTCTTTCTTGTCTTCTCTCCAAATACAAACCGATTATTATAACGTCTATTATCGTGTAACAATAACAAACCGATGCGATCGGAAATGAATGTGCACTTTGTTCGGCGCGTGCACACGTCCTGCACCTCCACACGAGCTACACCCTGTAGTTATTTGAGTTGCTACTCGCTAATGAATTAAGTTATCACTTTGTCAATCAGATCATTTTAATTGACGGTACGAAGTTCACGGAGGACTACAGTATTGTGCGTAATAACTTAAAATAAACGGTTCTAGAAAAATAACGAAAGTAAGGAAGAATAAACCTAAACACACATAGGTCCTCAAACTAGCAGCGGTTTTTAAGAGAGCAAGAGCGGTTTCTAAAATGAGAACCAACTAACAAAGTTATGCAAAATTAACAGTACCTACCGCTAAGCATTTTTAAAATAAGTGCATCAAAGGTACACAATTTGTTTTCCTTCTTTCGAACACAGCTGGCTTAGATCGATTTAGTGCGATGCGGTACGTTTCTGAATCCAGACGACTTTTAAAAGAAAGATAAACCGTTACAATTTCGGTTCTCATGCCCTAAGTTATTTAATTAATGTATGTTAACATTAATTAAGTAAACTAAACCATAACATTAATCTCAAACTAAAACTATCCCTAGGTATTAAAGTTCAAGAATCCTTCAAGCGCTAAGACAAACAGTTTCATGGGTCCAAATTACCCATTCTAGCTAGTCAACCGTGCATATTTAACGGACACTTTCCCCCTTATCATCATGGAACATTTAACCACCACCTATCAGCATTGTGCACGCTTATTTAATCAATCAAACACCCTCCGACTGTAGTTATCACAGAACCCATCCCGACAAATTATATATTAAGCACGCTAAAAAGCGCGGGTCAAAACTGACAGTTTAATTTTTTTACCAGCCAGGATTCACCCTTCTAATAAAAAAAGTTGTGAACCACAGATAATGCTAAGCGGAAGCCCAGGCGTGCGTATACGATTATAATTATATTTTTACAAGCATTATTTTAGTGAGGGCCGCGTGGGAGCGAGGTCCCTCCGAGGGTGCATCCAGGTAGCATATTGCCGGGGTGGCGAAGGGATGAGCTCGTAATGTGCTTATTGCGAATGCGTTGCGTATTCGCCAGGTGTTTTGACTTTTCGGGGATTCACTCTTTACAAAAGGCTAATGGTATTTGCAACGGTGATTCTATTCGGTTATTGTGATGTCTGGTAATGACAGTGTTACTTACGGAGTTTGGACTAAACCTTTCCATCTAGTTTCTTTCTTTATGTTTTAGCTAGTATGCTGATTTACAGAGGATAGTAAAGGAGAGGAATTAGCTGGTCACATTGCTGGGCACAGCTCCCCATTATCATTCAACATTCATTAGGCATTATTCCACACAGCGTTATCTAGCCTAGATATACATTACTTGATTTTTTTGCTTCTTCTTAATATATAGTTGATACTTGTTCATAGGAAACACACAAGCTATGTACTACAAGCAGTCATGCTCACGATTCGCCTACGCCAACTTTTTGTAGAGAGGCATGCGATCAAGAAACGCGCGCCACAAAAAGTCGCCCTGGGCGAGGGCCCTTAGATCGAGCTATGCTTGGGGTTTCTTTGCGTGACAGAGGTCGCAATGAGAATATCCGCTAGCTTCTCGGGTAGCCAAGCTGAAGTGGCAGTGGGCAGGCCACATCGCTCACAAAACCGACAAGAAAAAAGAAGTGGGGAAGAAAGATTCTGGAGTGGCGACCACGAAATGGAAGACGCAGCGTGGGGAGGCCCCTCACTCGGTGGACCAATGACCTATTGAAGTTTGCGGGAAGCCGTTGGATGCTGACGGCCCAAAGCCGCTCGCTGTGGCGCTCTATGCGGGAGGCCTATGTCCAGCAGAGGACTTCTAGAGACTGATGATGATGATGAGAGTAGAGTTGGAGTTAATATTCAACTTAATCACGCCGCACTTTTGATGAGTTGTGATCATATTTAGCCCATATCAATTATTGCGTTGGCTACTCTGAATTGTTCTCAAAAACAGAGGGGGGCAACTATCTCACAGAAATATCACAATAGGCAGTCAGTGGAATATATCCTCTTCAACTTCAATACACGATTATTATCTTTGCGAGTCCCCAGTATAAACAAATCGCTGTGCAATTAAGTAAAGTGTGTGACCCTTTTGAGGTTATTTTTTCAAACGCATCGAACATTGTTATAGTTTTACCAACGGCTTTTGCTTGAAAGCATTCGTGAGAGCGTGCAATTATGGTCCTTGTGAGGTTAGATTAAGAGTGTTGGGTTGTTTTTTCAAGTTTTTAATTTTAGTGGTGGTTGTCAATATTTTCGCGGGAAAGTTGTTTGAACGCGTGCTTTCCGGATCGGTCATCCGTATCCGATGGAGAGGGCGCGTGTGGTCGGACACGCGTATTTTTTATTATTTAGATTTAATTTAATTAATTTGTCTGTGACGAATACTCTGAGGAGCTGAGGGTGGTGTTTTAATAAAGTTAGGTAAACATGCATTCTTTGGCTTTGATTCAGCATTTTCTTTTGTACTAGATAGGTTGTTTATTTGGTTTATTTGCTAGAAATTTAGCAACCCTCACGGGTCAAAAAAACCTACAGAAAACCGTGACTGTGCAAAACAGTGAAAAAATACCTACTATTACACACATACTAAAATTTTACAAGTACAGATACATAGAAATTGTTTGTATTTAGAAAGGACTTTTGTATTAATACGCTATGGTAATTTTTCAGCTGCCGTATTTTGCTTGAGATGTAGCCTACTGTACTAGCTTCGTAGGTACCTTCTAATCGACAGCACATTTTTACCTTTTCGTTCAGAAACGCTCAGTCACGGCCAACGACCATAGACCACCCACGTCTGTTTGTGTTGCTTTAATTGTCTATGCAAACATTTATTAGGATGCTTAGTGGAGCTCCTGCCTGCGCGTTGAGGCAGGTCGGGAGATTGGTGGCAAGTGGCAACATGATAGAATACAATTCGTTTATTAGTTAGAATGTTACATTCACGTAACTACGGAGGAAGAAGTTTCAAAATCAACACTATTTTGTAATACATACATAGATAGCACAGTCAGGATCAGCACCTCCTATTTTTTGCAGAGTAGTCAATTTTTTTCAAAAAAGCAACCTCATTTTTAATTTATTTTTTGTATCGAAACCATTCACTTGTTTTAGATTTGAGATTTAAGTAATGCCGCAAACAACATACGACTATCATTAACTACTCCCTCCCTTTTAGTTATTAAGTACTAACACTGATTTAATATTGTTGTATTTATTTTATTCATTGAAATACCTGTCTGCACTCAAACAGTGTATACATTTTTGGAGAATCTGAAGATCCACATAATCCTGAACGTGCAATCATCAATAATTTATTAATTATTTGATAATAATTAAAGGTGCCATTATTAAAACTTACAAGGAAGCAATACTTAGGTTGCTTTTTTGTAAGTTCCTCTAGGGAGCTTACACCACCGAACTTAACTTACGTGCAAAGTAAAAAATGAAGAATTAAGTTTATACTTAGCATGTTTACAGTTTTAATGAAAAAATAATTTAAAGTTTTAATTTTATGGACAAAGTAAGATTTTCCTATTGAAAATGCTTAAATGGTGAAATGGACAACTTATCAAGATATGTATGGTAATCTAATGAAATAGTTATCGATGGAGGCTAACCGCAGTCAGTGGAGAGGTCATCGTTCGTTCCCAAGAGGAGCCGGGAGGCTTCCTAGTGCCACTCGAGCACGGTGGTCTGCACACCCGCAGGGCAGACTGGATAGAGATGTGCTGGTCGAATCCGAAAAGGTGTTTATTTCACTGTGTAGTGTTTGCTTCAGTTTAAGGAAACAATATGGGTAGATCTAGTTAGCACAAATATTTTCATATGACAAATAAAACTTCGCGGAAAGGAAGAAAAACCTACTATTCCAGGAAAACAGATAATATTTAATATACACTCACGACTATCTCCCTAACAGGGTAGTCAGAGACACGCTGATGTTTCTGTCATAGTGAACAGAGCATGCAGGAGCCCCCACTTTGCAGGGCGAGTATTTCTAGGCCGTTATCCAGGTTGCTCGGGTTATTACAGTGTTTTTTCATATGTACTTAGCCGCAAATTATACACTTAACATAAGAAGGTGTTCCGGCCCGATATGAATCGGAGTCTACAATCCCTTACCCAGAATGCTTACGTTTTTAACATTTATGCAATCCATTACTATAATGTAACTGTAGAAAATTCAGAGACAAAATAACATCGAAAACATAATTTATTCAGAAACCACTATGTCGTTCTGTTGTACGTTATATCGAAGACACAAGTTTATGATGGTCTTACGCGAGGGCCACTTAACGCCAGCTACCGGGTACAAGTCCCCCCTCCCCTCCGTGGTTCCTCCCCCCCTTTAATTAGATGCACCACCCCCGGGCTGTTTTTATTCCGGTAGCTAACAAGGTGTTTGGTGAGTGTGGGCAGCATGTTATGGGAACAGATAGGTGAGGTTTGAATTTTTTAGTCGTTTTAACAATGGTAAAGTTGGAGTTATTTTTTTTAAAGCGCCGTGGCCCAATCGTTAATTACCTACTCTGGCTCAGGAAACTTGTGTTCAAATATTGGCAGGATGTCCTATTTTGTGTTTATTGCAACAAAATGTGGCTAACTCTACTTTGATAGAAAGCAAAATATTTGCATTCGCATTTCCATATGAAGATAATAAAGGAATCCACTGAATGCAATTTTGACTAAAGCAATGGAATTTTATTACATTCAGGTAAATATGAAGTTTGAAGTTTTGCTTAGTGTATAGCTAATTGAGTGGTGATAGCGGATCATAGCGCAATTATTGCTAATGCTAGGCTACGCACTTTAGGCTTTAGTTAGTGGAATGGGGGATGGGTGACCACCCCGGCCGAAATACTGTGATGTTTTCTTCAGGCATGTCCGCGTGCTTCGGAAAGCGCGGCTCACGGCTGATGTCCGTCATACAGCCTATCGGAGGTCTAAGAACGGTGTTATCAACCGTTCTTAGATCTGATAGAATGGTATATTTAACCTTTCCAGCAACCAGCATTAAGCTCACGTGTTGGTCCTTGGCTTGTACCACCTCCTGAGGCCTTTATGGCCTGCTGGCATAAGATCCATTTTGCAATCGTTTTTAAAAGTTCATGTGAACGCCTTATACTTGTTGAGGCCTGTGCCCAGCCCAGCAGTATTTTTATGGTTTGGGCACGAGAAAAATCGTGAGATAATCTTGTCGCTGGTACTTAGCCAGAAGTGGGATGTACCTAAATGTTCTGTAGTTCATTCTTAATTAAATTGTAAGTATTCTCCCACACATCAATTACTGTTGCCAATCGCCTGCTCAAGTGCTGCATAATAAGCGGCGGATTAGCGATCTCGCCCGCGGGAAAGCTAGTGGGAAATTAATTTGCCACTCGAAAGATTTCGGGTCCCACACTTATTGAGCACTTGTGTGGGAACAAAACAATTCCGTTTTTTACGCACATTTTAAACGTGGATTTTTACATATTTGAAGTAAATAACTGTCTGTTCTCGTGGAATTGTTCACTTGTGATAAAAAACAATGATGTGCAATTGAAACCAAATGATTGAACAAATATTTTGTTAATGTTTATTCACAAATTTTTCAAATGTTGAACTTTCGTTAAGTACCTCTGTATAATTTACTAAAGGCAAACTTTTGTTTGTTTTTCTTCTGCGATGTCCTCAGTTAATAATCCTTTTTCATTCGTTCTATCTTAAACGACTATCAGAAGTCCGTTCACTGAATTACAAACCACAGATTAGCGCCACTCGGGGATGCAACCACAGAGTTAATTCTTAGTTCCCTGGTATCCCACATCCCCCAGGCACTTGTATGAGAATTCATTGCGGTTTGGGGATGTTAAAAAGGGCATTGGAGTTTTGCCTAATGCTCTTTTATTGCTTTGCAAGGGATTATTTGTGTTATTTAGGTGTTTATGGGAAGTTTATCGATGTAGAGGTCTATCACACCGAACATTTTACAGAAGTTAAGCGAAGAGGTCTTTCGAAACAATTTACCTACTATAAATGTCAAGAATACAGCAATTAACTTAGGTTTTTTATTTGTTTTTTCGAATGAATTTGTCCTTCTTGCAAACTCGAATCTTTTTTTTCATTCTGAAATCGTTTCGATGGCAACATCATTGTGAAAAAAATTCCACCACCAATACCGCGTGTTATTGATACATGTAGCGATCGTCTAAGCTGAAATGACGCGCCCCTCCACCGCATCTTCGCATACAAGAGTGCTTGCTTGGATGCGTAGATGCAGTGGAGGGGCGCGTCATTCAGCTTAGACGATTTTTACCTACTAATTATAGCAGGTCGTCGATTATCAGGCCGGCCTAGACATGCTAGAGCCCCAGGTTGGCTTATCGGCCAGTCATGTTTAAACATTAAGAAGATTCAGGACATAGGTAATTCTTCTTCAACGTTTAGGTAAGTATTCATTTATTTAGGTAGTTAATGCTAAATTTTGTTCTTTATCGGGAAAAAAAAGTGCGTAGGGTGTTCAGTGACTTAAGCCGGCAATACACGCATAAGCATCGATAATGAAGTCCCGGGTGGGACACTTGCCCGGATTGCCGGCCGGGATTACCTACCCCTGCGGCGCCCCAGGGTACGATCAAGCTAGCATATTCTGTAGTTTCTAAACTGCAGTCGATGAACGAAAGTTTCTACTCGTTTTTAAGCTACTCGGATAGTATAAGATGTAGTTGAGTAAGTACTACAATTTTTTTTATAAAATGTTTTTCATATCATGATAAGGTAATTTATTTATGTATCTGTTGTGATGATGTATGTTCTTACCTTTTTTTTAAAAATTCTCCTTCCCTCTCATGTCACTATTTTAAGTCACCAGCACATGGGTTTTGGTTGTAAGCTTACGATCCTCTGCCTGAAGGTTGTCTGGAAGAGATCTCTCCCTAGCGATAAAACCGTCTAAATCGGTGTTTGTGATTGAATAGAACTGTAATGTTTTCCACACATCAAAGTAATATCCATCCACGTCCTAATAAATCAATGCGACAACCTACATACATTGAATATATTGATGATTAAGATGAAATAAAAAAAAAAACCTTTTTTGAGAAATAAATAAGAAATAATAAGAGAACGCAACAGATACCTAATCACAAAAAATATGCGATTTATCCTCACAAAGCAATATCTTTCAGATTTTTGCATCATAAACCTCCCCACAGATTCGTAGCATAACTTTAATTGTTTTTTAAGTGCGCACGCGGCGTTCCGTTCACCAGCCGGGGGTCGGGGTGGGACACTGTGAGAATATAGACTAGCTAGTCAATAGTGTGGATGGCCCTTAAGTGAAAGCGGCACTTGCCCAAGTGACTGACCAAATAACTGCGGTGTTCTTTTGCTAATCTCTTCGATTTAATCACACTTTTAGATTGGAAAGTTAACATGGGAAAATAAAAATGTTCTAGTGACTGGTCTGCTATGAGTTCGGTTACTAGAGGACCTTGGGCTCGATTCTGATGACAAGCTATTTGGTGTGGTGGTTAAGAAGTTGGCTATACACTAAAGGTCGCGGGTTCGATCGCAGCACAGACAAACATTCTCGTGCATGTACATGTCTGTTTGTACTAAGTATATTCCCATATTACAAGCTTCGCTAAGTTTGAGGCTAGACTGCAGTATGTGAAATAATGTCCCGTAATACTTATGTCAAATTATCCTAATTTCAGGGAAACCGTGCTTTTGGACTTAAGCAATTTTATTAGGTATGTGATGTTGTTTCATATTTATTTCTACCAAGTGTTGATATAATTATCTATGTAAGGTACCGACATATCTCTAAATAGTATAAAACAAAGTCGTTTTGCTTTGTCCATATGATAGCTTGAATTTTTAAAACGCCGCAAAGAATTTTGATGCGGTTTTTTATTGACAGAGTGATTGAAGAGGAAGGTTTATATGTATAACATACTTACCATCTCATTGCACCTGTGCGAAGTCGGGGCGGGTCGCTAGGATATAATATTTATGTAAGATCAGCCTCTGGATATAATAGCCCAGTTATTTTATTCTGGGTTACGAGTATCTTGATTCGATTTATACAGGAAGTGTCCAAATGGAGCTTGATCTTTAAAATGTTCTTTCAAATGTTTTTAACGACGTTATTTTCCTGGTCGCACTCCGTAAGTACTGCAAGTACTGCACACATACTTATAGTTAAGTAGCCATACGCAAGCACATTTCCATAATGCAAATAACTACGGAGTATACAGAGTCACTCCACGAACACTCCTCCTGAGGGCCCTTAGATGAGGAATAATCACAAAAAATGTTTATAGTCAGTTAAAATTGCGTAACTGGTGTATTCCTGAATTATAGCTTGCAGTCTAGCAAATCAACTGAAAAGGACCTTTAACGTAGGTTTTCTGGGAGCGGTCGGTATACCGAGCACCTTTGTCCATTCATTATCATCATTAACATCCGCAGAAAGTCGTCTGCTGAATATAGGCCTCCCCCATGGATTTGCACAGCTGCAGGCGGTCTGCATCCAGTGACATATAATAGTTCGTCCGTCCACCTTGCGGGTCGGCGACATTAGCAAGTAAGCCACAGAAAACGTCGTTGGACTGCCCGCAGACAGTTACTTTTTTGACATACGCTCTAGACTTTATCCCGAACGAGGTAGTCAGATGCACATTGATTGTTGCCGTCATGGTGCACGGAACTTGTGAATGCCCACATTTCGTAGAGCAAATTCTGAACTCAACAGGGTGAGGGGTGAGCCTAGCCGCTAATTGTACCATGAACAAAAAGTAGAGGTATCGGCCTGTTTTGAACTCCGGACCATACCAAACTACTGGGACCGGGTGTCCCACTGCGCTGTCAAATGTAACCACCTAATTTTTGATTAGGACCCTTAAGAAATAAATATAGTTATCTGTTTTTAAAATGCTTCATCATCATTACCAAACCATCATAGCTGAGGGTCGTTTGTTTTTTTGCTATTTTATATGAACATGTTAGTATTGACAGATCTATAAGGTGGGTTGTTTATTTACCGGCCCTGGATCGAGGTTTTCCGCAAGAGGCTCTGTGGGTGGTCCTCATCACGCCACTTAGCGCGCCACAAAAAATCACTACCAAAAAATATGAAAATATCACACCCATAACATGTTAGTGCTAACATGGATATGACATAAAAATCGCTGAGCAGGTTGCTTCATGACTGGCCCTGTGGTTTGGGGCGTTAGAATTCGGCCAAGGTTCCCCCCCGCCTGTCGTAAGAGGCGACTAAAGGGGGGCCCCGGGGTCGCCAGGAGTGCACATGGTGGAGACTGTGTGCTTCCATTGCACAAGCGATCCTGTGGAGGGCGGCGGTGTGGGGGGGCCTCGCACTGCCGCGAACGCCCGCGGGTGTATGAGGGGAGGCATAACTCCCCTCGTGAGGAGCTGGGTTCCCAGCAAAGCGCGCTAGGGGTCCACTGATAGAGTCCCTTACGGGGGTCCTCGGGGATTCCTGGTACCGCGCAGAAGATGGCCTCCGCGGAGTTTAGTGGGTGGGATAGTGCGTAAAGGCATTCTCCGCGTAAAAAAAAAAGGTTGCTTCATGACAAATATAAACCGAAGTACCTACGTTCCGGTTACGAAATATTTTTAATTCAAATATCTATCATTTATCTAGATACTTACAGTGCCTTGCGCTTTTACTGAGGTTCGTGCACAGATGTACAACACATTCATTGTGGTATCATAAAAGAAACACAGATGGTGCACATACTTATCAAATAAACTCAATACAGCAAAGATGTAGGTATGTACAATAAAACGTAGGCCTCATTGCGAATCGCGCATGAATAAAGGAATGATGTCTCACTAAAAACCAATAAAATAAATAGTAGATTATTAACCAAGGGGATAAAGCAGAGTCTTCTGTCGCGGGTGACGAGTTAAATCGCGAGCGTGACGAAAGACTCGAGGTTAGACAGCGAGAGTGTTAAAAACTTAAATCACGGGCGAAGCGAGGGATTTAATACGAGTCCTGAGTGTAGCAAGAGATTTAAGTTCAACCAAACTAACACAGCTTTATCAACGAGGAAAATACTCTTCTTTTCGTACCATTTGCGAAAAAAATATTTATTATTAACCTTTTTTTTATTTTATCACATATAATACTGGCAGGTCATAAATAAAGAATTAAAACTTCTTTTTCAAATTAGCGCTCGAAAACCTCGGTAGGTAAGGATTCCAAATTTAAATCACATTCTCGCCCTAGAGGATGAATGGAATTCAGTACAATTTCCTTTCCCTGTTTTTAACAGATTAAAAATGACTATTGTTATGTTCTCTTTTTGCGGGCTAGAATGTCACTTTTTTGAGCAAGTGGTACTAAAACAAACAAAACAAAACAAAAACATTTATTTGCGAAGAATACAGTTGAGCCTTAAGATGTTAAAGTAATTACTAGACATAGTATTCGGCCTGCTAGCAGGCGTGCAAATTGTTAGTAAGGAGATACATCAAATTGTGATAATTTAAAAATAAGGATAAAAACTTAGGACTAGTACTACTTAAACCTACAAATTATTAATAAAATCTTAATAGAAAACTGAATGTAATATTACAAATAATAATTACAATAATATTACAAACTTATAACACAGTACACGGAGAACAGTAAAATATCTACATAATTATACTACAAAAAACTGTATAGTTTTTTTAGTTTATTCTAATATCGCGCATTTGTGTTGCTTCGGCAAAACGTCTATAAAATACTGGTCTTATCCTTACATTTCTTACGTATCGCCATGTTTGTTTTCCTAGGTCAGGTACGATGCGCTCGCGCACAGGTACGCCCCCCGCACCTTCCCCCCTCCCCCAGGAGGTTTAAGAGCCGCTTGCGTGCAGACGATAATGAAACAACATTTCGGCTAAACGACGTCACGGTAAAGTAATATAACAGTAATATGACTCGGCCCCGTCCTTGAGTTAAGTGCCTAGAGCCGCGCGGTCCGTCGCCACGCGATAGGGCTACCGCCTGTAGTATTTTAAAACATCTGGATACTTGTTTTGAAATTGTTATTTGTGATGGTAAATATTGTATTTCTATTCAAATAAATGAAATTCCTAAGTGAATGAAAAAAGGATGTGTTCAATAAAAATGCATTTTGAGTTGGTTTATTAAAGTATTTAAAAAAAAACAAAGTTATAAATTTGACGCGTTAAAATATTTACGCCGAGCCTGCGACACACCCTGGGTTAGAAATGGGATGGGTGACCACTCCAACCGAAATTGAGTGGTGTATTCTTGGGCATCTCTACTTACTTATCCAACCTACCTATTCAATCTACCGCTGAACCACCTATCTCACTTGTCTGTCACAATGCTTCACCCTGTCAACTCATTTATTCAATAATCTAGGAGTATTACTCGGAGGATAAATCGAAATACCTGTCTTTAAAAATATTGTAACAAATTACGTGCTATTATGTAAGTACGTAACAAAACATTTTAAACTTACCTTTCGGAGTTTTTAGGTAATGAAAATTCCATAGTACATTTACAATATTATGTTCACAAAATGGTACAAAACACACAAAACTGTCCGTCCGACACTGCAAAGCGCGCGGCGCATTCGCGACTGAGAGCCGATTTATGAACGACATCGCCGGGGCGCGTAGGTATAACTTGCGTTCCGTCCGCTTGTTCGAAGTCACAATACTGTTATATTTCTTTACCGTGACGACGTTAAAACGTGCCTTACCTTAATCTGGTAAAGTTTTTACGAAGAAAAAATTTGGGTTTTTTACAAGGTTGTGCCAGATTGAAAACTTAAGTGTAGCAAATGCATCGTATTAAAAATACATTTAGGAAATAAAAACAAGGAATGTCTAGAACATCTTTACGCTTAAATTCTGGATTTAAGATTAAAACTTATACGTACTATGAGTGTCTGACATTAGTAAACATGCCTTAATGTTTTCTAAAACACACCTTATAAATAAATAGATTACCTACCAAGCGAATAATAATTTGTTATTATTCGCTTGGTAGGTAATCTATTGCAAATGATAGGGTTTGCCCTTACATAATATTTTTTCGTGTTTCGTTGCTATGATAGACTAGACCTCCATCGATAGCTTCAATGGGTCAGTCATGTCAAGGAGACCATAGTTCCCATAGCTTTGAAGTTTTAATAGTAATCCATGCGACAAAGTTAGATGATGCAATTACTGTGAGTTAGCTTGTAGCAATACAATAAAGGAAAGTTTCTAATTGATGGTTGAAGGTAATCGGTACCTACATGCAACTTATACTTTAACTACAGTATAAACATACAGTAGGTTATCTAAGGCCGCCTGCCGAGTTATTAGCCTATTGTGCACACAGACACGCGGCACAGCCCGTCCGTACTGCCACCACCCTATACCCCCTTATTTTACGCTAGCGTGTACGTGAAATCGCGACACGGCGCGCGACGCGCACGCACACATTCAAGCCGAGAGCGGCACGTTTGTAAATGTTCTAACTGTATGTTTATACTGTGCTCTTACTTTACCATCCATCCATCACGCCTATACCTTTTCAAAATAGGCACTACACCTACTTGTTCTGTATAAATAGCTGGTAGACCAAAGATAGACCTAAAGGTAGGTGATAAGAGGTGGTAGGATTATAGGTGGATAGACGAAAATTCTCATCTCATGACAAACATTCAATATCAAAATATGGGTAGTAGGTACACAAACATAATGTAACTCTACCACTGCACCGGTGCCGAAATGTTGTTTCTGTACTGAGAACATCCGGCAAAAAACTCAGCAGTTACTCCTTTACACAGCTTAAGACAAGACTCTACTTGGAATATGGGCACGAATTTCATGAATTGGAAGTTTAATCACTAAGTACATAGTATAAAACAAAGTAGCTTTCTCTGTCCCTATGTCCCTTTGTATGCTTAAATCTTTGAAACTACGCAACGGATTTTGATGCGGTTTTTTTTAATAGATAGAGTGATTCAAGAGAAAGGTTTATATGTATAATAACATCCTATTGCACCCGTGCGGAGCGGTGGCGCTGGTTATGTATATTATGATATACAACACATGTGTTAAGGGTTGGGTGACCTGAAAAGTCATCAGACCAACATCACCAAGAGTCGCCTGGCACACAATTAGCCGAAGCAGCGTTATCTCAGAATCTCAGAAAGTCGGGAATTTTCTCGCGAGAGACGCTGAGTCAACATCGTCTTGGTGTTTAGGTCTGTCGAACGCTTGCGATTTATGATAGTACCCTTGCCTTAACCTTTTTGACTTTTTGATTGTTAATTTTAATAAATTGAACAAACTTAAGCCAGTAACAGAGAAAAAAAAGAAAACAAAAAACAAACAAAGCAGACAGTAAACATATTTGGGTCAGATTAAAATTGTTTTATATCCATTATTTTGATAAAACATCATTGCAAATAATGGTCACTAAACTATGATATCATACACACGTAACAGTCGTCGTTGATAAGTATTTATTTTCTGAAATTCAAATACTTATTTTTTTATAAACTGTGAGGTTCACTAGGCCCGTGGGTCTCATCACAAATCTACCGAAATCATATTTCGAGAATATTCAATTTTAAAAACGAAAATAATAATAAAAAGTCTTAAGTAACATTCAATGTTATTTTGATTCGTGGCAGATTTTGCTACTTCTAATGTCATCCCTTAGGGCGCCTTTGGTGTAACATTTACAAAATGTAGTAAAACTTCGAAAGGCTGAGAAACTAATAAAACAATTTATTGAAGTTTTATGAATTTATCGATAAAACCTAATATTTCTTCTTCACAAATGAGTAGAATAACAGAAAATCTATGTAAAAGTAAAAAAGTGAAAGGTTACATTATCTTGTTGAAAGTAAGTATTAACCACAAAGGGGTCCTTGTGTAAGAGCCCTAACTGTGAGGGTTTGAAGTAGCAGGACCGTGTTAATGTCGTCTGTCGACCAGGCGAGGGCGCTGACCTTTTTTTGGAAATTTCACCTTTTTACAGTTCCTCTGATATGGGAGACTGAGCTTCAAGTACGGCAGGATCCGGAAAATACACTTAGAAATAACAATGACTATACATATTTACAATACTTATGTATGGAAGGTGCCTGTGGGTCAGTTGTGACAGTGCATCGGCAACGACCGCCGTTCTAAAGCAATCCAAGCCCGCTCGGTAATGGGACATTGACCACCCCCACCAAAATTCAGTTCGATATGTATTTTTCGAGCACGTTTAAGCAGTTGGTCCTTGCTGACGTCGACCTTAGGGAGGCTTGATAACGTGTGACAGTTAAGTTTATCACCCGTCCCAAAATCCGCACTGAGTCTGCTTGTTGACTTATGGTTCGCGCCACTTCACAGTTGAGTTGAGGCCTATACCCGGCTTAGGACGTATAAAAGACTGATGATTGATTAATTGCTTTTTAAAGCATTTAGTCTAGACTAGTAGTTCCTAAATTCACTATTAAGGCAAGTAGCTCACACTTTCTTATTTATTTTATTTATTTATTGTTCAAAACAGTTACAGAGTTTACAAAAAATAATCACAAAGCTGTGGCTCACAAACCAATAATGAACCTATTCATTTATTCCTATTCTCATTCATTTATACCTATTCCTATTCATTAACCTTTTGGATGTTCATTAGGGTATTTAAAAATCATTTTTTTGACTTGATTCGAAAATAATACTGCATTGAATGGTATAATTGACGAAATGAATTTTGATTTTGCAATAACATATGTTGAAACACGTAAGACCACCATTACGGATAGCTTACATGTCAAAATTCTCACGTCAATTTCACTTCGATCATCCGAATGACTCCTCCATCCTCCTGTCATTCAATCAGGACACCTCAATGGACTACGTGAGTACTTGCTGTTTTTTCAGCTTACGGCTTACCTGTCTCCGTGGTTTTGTGGTGCAATCAGCTCTTTGTCCACGCCTGGACAATAGGTGTTATCTTTACCCTTCGCGTTTTTGCATTTCATTAAGAAATCCTCAAAAGGAATGTTTGGTACGTTTGGCAGAGTATTTTGTGTGTTTTGTTTCGTTTAGTGAGTGGTGTGGTCAGTGAATATGGTCTATGAAATAAAATTTATTGAATGGATTAGTATTGTTAACATTAATTTAATTTTATTGGTATTGCAAGTTCAGCACAGCAAGAAAGATATTCAAGATTGACAATCATTATCATTGATGGAGTATTGTCAAGACCTAAGTAGGTATGCTAAGACCTAAGCTGCTATGATATATTGTTGCGGAAACCATCTATCCTATCCAGTGCCTCTGAATAATCTTAAACATTCAAAACGAAAGATTCAGAGGAGATTCACAGCATACGTTCGTATACTCGTAGGTTTCGTGATAGCCGTCCATAGAAATACAAAGTTTTTTACAATGCTGCTGACTATATCCTAAACGGGGTAGGGTTAGTTCGCCGGTTCGCGTCCACCACCCAGTTCGCGTCCACTTTACCGATCTCCCTTTGAAAATACTCGAAAATAAGTAAACTAACACACGAATTGAATAAAAAGTAATTAGTGCTAATACCTCAATGTTCAAGAGACACGCACATACGGACATAAGGACCGTGCGCCACACCAATTCCGTTTAAAAAAATAATTTGTCTCGGATGTTCAGCAAGAGAGCAGATTTTTAGCGAAAAAATAGTGTGCAGCGGCGCGTTCGAAGGTAAGTTTTTTGTTGTATTATGTGAATTTTAAGATACATAGCTGTTTCTAGACTTTTACAATGAATTAAGGAATAATATTTACTATGAATTTGCTTAATTTTTTTATGTTTGACGAATAAAATGAGGTGGACGCGAATTACTACATCTAATTTACAAAACTCCCAGTTTGCGTCCGCTATGGACGCAAAGTATACCTATCGGGGATAATGATAGACCAAATTGCGTCCACTACTTTCTTAAATACAATAAAATTTACTTGCTCGTAAAAATAATTTTAAATGTATTGTTTATTATTATAAAACATTTTTTATTCAGACTACGTGCTTATAAATATATTTTCAAATGAAATGAGTACTTTCTTTCATTCTTTCTTATATTTAAGACGCGGTCTTCGGAAACAAGAAAGGATGAAGAAAAGAGAACATAAACAGAAGACGATTTCAAGGGAGCGTTAAATGAAATTCCAGTGAAGGATAAAACGATAAGACAAAAATTTACAGAACTGATCACTTACTGTTTATTCATTCATAGACAGACGACTGGAGAATAGAACCAGCTGTAGTAGTATGCTACACCGACAGCCTCAGAAAAAAAATCAAGTAAGCTCTTGGTTGCAGGCGTGCACAATATGTAACTAGTATTTGATTATAGCACGGAGATGACAAGATAAAGACACCTGGGCAGGCTGGCCGGCCAGCGTTTGCCAAACCAAAATCTCCGCAATTCTGGATTTTCTGCCTGCTAGGCAAGCGTCAAAACGATGTCACAAAAGTGATTATCTACAGCGACAGCCAGGCAGCACTGAAAGCACTCAACAAGCAGAGACAACATCAGCGATTATCAAGAGATGCAAATCAGCACTAGAGAGACTAGCTGGCACAGCTGAAGTTGGATGTGCGAGGGTTTCCTGCTACGAGGGGAAGGCAGACAACGAAGAAGCTGATCAATGATCCAAAGCAGGGCCGAGAAGAACCCGGGAAGACCAGAGCCCAGATTGCCAATAGCCCATAACATCATCGAGTGATGATCAAGCGCAGAACTATCGCAGCAACCAAAGAAGGATCAAAGACCACGGCAGGATTGCGACAGTTGAGCTAGTTTACCAACGGACTAGACACGAAAAGGGAGGGGCAACTGATTATGCTTTCTAGAAGCAACGTTTGACTAGTAATCAAGATAGAAATGGGCACTCCCAACCAAATGGACATCTAACCCTGATAAGCATGAAAGATGATCCCATGTGTCCGCAGTGCGAGGAGTGTGAAGAAACAAGTATCCACCTGATCGCAGAATGCCCAACGTAACGCACTGACCAGATGGGAGCTCACAGGGTCGGACAAACTAGACATAGCACAAGTACGAGCGCTGACGGTGGAGCAGATTATCAGACTCAAAGCTACGTGAAGATTCGACGGGAAGCAGTGACAACTTGAAGCCACAAAGCCTGGTGGAATAGGTGCAATAGCCCACAGCAGGCGGACCGAACACCTGGTAAATTGCCAGTGTTTTATTTTAATATAGGAGCAATGATTATCTACGTTCTACTTACCTAATTTGAAGAAGAGTACTAATATTTTTCAAGCGTTTTTTTAATGTAAATAATGTTGATTTGATATATTTTTATCCCTAAATAAAGAAATTGATATAATACAACTTTTTCTGTACAAATTCTTAATAATAACACCCCTATTATCCTTCATCAAGCTAGTGGACGCGAAATGGTCCAGGGTGGACGCAAACTGGCTTTTGTGGACGCGAACTGGGTAAAACGCCTAATTCTGATAGTTATTTATTTAAAAAAAAAACGCAAGCTTTTTCGGACAAAATTGTAAGTTAATCCGAAAATAGACTATATAATGAACACATTATATCATTTTTTCATACAAATGAGTGCTAGAATATTTTTATTTTCACCTTCAAACTTAGCAACTGCACTAAGTGGACGCAAACCGGCGAAATGACCCTAGTCAAAAGCACACTAATTGCTGCCGCCATTGAAAGGAGAACATTCAGAAGCCCACACTGCACCGAATTTGAACCCAACGTGGTAAGGGCGAGCCCACCGCTGGAATCCGGGTTTCTCAGGTTCTTCACCGTTGTTTTCCATTACCGAAGAGTTAGCCGCAAATTGTACTATGCCCACAAAGTAATAGTATAGTAAGTATGTTCCAGTCAAATTTGAACTCGAGACTGCATGGGTTCCGGTAAACCAGAGTGTTTATCCACTAGGCCGTGCAACTCTTACAGAGACGAAGTAATGATGTACCTACTAATCCCTCGTTCCATAAACACTATCGCTTTAAAATCCTTAAAGCATAATTTGTGAGCCAACAACAGCCGTATATTAATAAATTATCTAATTACCTAATGCACTTTAGCCACCCATTTGGCTAAACGTTGTTTGTTCGCCATTATGGAGGCCTAATTAGCGTTGTTGACTCGAAGACATCGGCTGACTTATGTTTGTCTAATTAAATTAACTGTTTATTTCTGATAAAATTCTGTGTCGAGTTGGAGTTGTTTTATGTGGGCTGCGATATGAATTTGTAATTTATATTTTAGCTAGTTAGAGGGTTTTATTGAGTATTTAGCGTGACCAAGTAAGTTCGTTGATTTAGAAACTTATTGTCAATCGATTTACTAATTTATTTCAAACATACTGCTCGCTTAGTGGCAGTGGTAGCAGTGAGTCTTTGCTAATTCGGAACTTTCCGTCTTTGGCTTTTATTGACAATATCCTGTTACAATGTAGGTCTGCTGAATAAATTAATAGAACAAAACCTAGAACATTTCAAAAAAATCTTTGACCCCAATCTAAATACGAGTACCTACTACAGCTGATACTTACTTAGTTTGAGTGTCAGACCCCCGAATTCAGAAAAGTCAATCAACGCTAAGCAAGCGCTCACGCTCATGCTGTCCCGTAAAATGTCAATAGAACTAAAAGGGACAGCATGAGCGTGAGAGCGTGCTTTGCGTTGATTGACGTTTGTGAATTCGGGGGAGAGAGAGTTTGTTTGCCACAAATTATATTTTAATCAGACAATATCTTTACTTTTGATGACGATTAGTAGGACGGTAAGCACCAATAACAGTCACGTCTTTGGTATTGATCTTTCACGTATAGACTCTTTGTTATCATTAAAAACCTTTTTTCATTAAGATTCGGAATCAACAACCATTTTAGACTCCTGACCCAATAACCCAAACAGTAACCTGGTTATTGTTACACTTAATACAAAGTCATATCAATTCAAAAAACATGCCATTATTTTTTGTTTAGTATGTAACTTCATCGTACTTACTTTTGTCATACTCAGGAAACTATCTATTTATCAGACTCCATGCCCTTAAATAGTGGCCAAGGAAATGCTGTTTGCCTTTATTTTAAGAGAACGCAACTTTATACCTTCAGTATTAAAATTGTATTCTCCTTTTTTTAATTCATTGATACTCCAAAATAACATTCGAATCTGTTTTATAATAAGGTTGCGCCTGGTTGTGTATTTGACCACACTAACATATTGTTCTGATACTGACTGTAAAACTTATAAATAAAATTCCATGGCCCGATACTTACTTACAAGAACACCCTGAGGGTTCCAGCCATGAGCAACACCACCCAACTTACCCGTGCACCCAACATTAAGGAAAAAAAACGTCTTTTTGACTTATGACTGATATCTACGACTTATATGTCATTCCATACTCATTTGGCGCTTCCTACATATGTGTGCAGCTAATCCTCTAACAAAAGAAATTCTAATTCGAGTTCCGAAATGAGTTAACAGAATCACTACTGATTAGTTTGAAGTCAGATGAGTTTGGTGCGAACAAAGTCCCATATATACATTTTTCATTGATGCCCCCTGTATATTCCCTCTCTGTCTACCAGTTGAGTTTCCCATTGCCAGGCTCAGTGGCTCAGTGCGTCGCCCCATGACTTTCTCCCATGCAGCCAATACACGCATACGCCATTAGCTGAGATCCGGTGTCGGGTTGCGTCCGAAAGGTAAGTACATGGGTTTTTAACTCTGACTTTTGGCGGGTGTTCCATTATCTTATTTACCTATTGACTACTTGGATTACCTTCTATGTAAATGTGCAAGTGGTTAAAAGGCAAGATAGAGGCAAATTAACCAAATTTTAGATTTTTTTTTTAAATTTTCTTTAAAGCATGAATGTTGTTTACCTTAGTTTTTGAGGCACTTTATAAAAAACTTTTGATAGGTATCAAAGGGTCCCAATGCCTCATTACTTATTACTATTTTTTTTTGAAAAGGTAATTTTATGACAATAAGTAATTTTTAATAAGGTAATTTTTTAAAAGGTAATTCATTCACCTTTATAATTCAAACAGCCGGGCTGTAGATGTACACAAGGACAGTTTGAAGTCATTTTTAGGAAATGACGTGCCGTGAAACAAAGCGTTGCTGTTGAAAGCAGAAAGTTGAAAGAGGAAAACAATATTTATGTATTTTAGTACACATGTTCTCTATTTTTTAACGTAAATTTAAAGCTACTCAGTACTTTTTTCTCTTTTGATACGTGCATGTGGTGTTAACCTATAAGTGGATGTGCATTTAGTTATAAGACCGAAACAATGTGATTGTATCATAATATTAAAATGTAACATTCGTTGGTTAACCAATAAAAAAAAAACCAAAAAAAAATGACGTTGTTCATTCAATGTATTGTTGGTTTTATCATTAGAAGTTTTTTTATCAGACTAAACTGCTCGTCAATTATACCTGGCAAGATATATAAGTAGTCTTTAAGGAAAACAACATTAGACGACGTATAATAAAAATATACCTTCACAAACACATTTTAAATGGAGTAGGTAAGTAAGTAAGTAGTTCTACTCACTAATAGCTTTTTTACAATATCATTATAGTCGCGGACAAAAGGACAAGCAAGTTTCTTCATATTCTAACAGAATAACAGTTAGGTACTACAAAATGGTCACTTAAGACATTAAAAACAATAACATTAGAATGATGTAGTAGAGCTAATTAACAAAGTCTGTTGTTGTAGCTACCGCAATTAAGAATTTTCGAATAGGTACTTCTTCAAAACCTAAACATTTGGCTTTTTCAGGGTATACCTAGTAATTGCCTATTTAGTCTTACCTATACTTCGCTATCTAAGTGCAGTAAAATGAGAGTTATTTGATGAGTTTATTTAACAATTCAAAATACATTAAAAATGCTATTTTCTTTGTACTGCCTTTTATTAAAAATCCAAGCACAGCAATAAATAAAAACATAATACTCTTTTGAAATTGCAGTTTTTTTATAGAATTAAGACGAGGCAAGTATACACGCCACAATGATATGATTTTAAAGATAGAAGGGAATACGTCCAAGGGAATTAAGTACGTATTTGAAAGATTTTACCTAATCTAAACTAATTGTTTTAACTACGATATAAACTAAAATATTACTTTTTTTGAAAGCTCATTGGCAGTGAGTTAATAAATGTATAAAAAAATATATCTCTCGCTCGATATATTTGCCGACGGCGCCGCAACGCGATCGTAGTCGTAGCAAATAGCGTGCTACGAGATTGATAATCAATATCAAAGATAATGGTTTGATTGAGCGTACACGGTTTATTTATTTCAAAATAACACCTTCATTGCTCTATTTTTAATTAATGGCAAATGCTTCTTTTAAGTTAAACCTTTATAAAACTTAAACTCAAAACCGCGAAACGTTAGGTTGTTTATGAAAACCGGTATAACCTATTGTACTAAAATATTTGCAAAATCTTTTAACTGCACAAATAGTTGGATTTCCAATGAATACTATCCAATGAACTTCAGTTTTAAAGAAAAAGGGAAATTGTTAATTCTAATTAAAAACATTGTTAAACTTGTATGTATGGTTTTATGAAATAATTAATAGCGTTCAAACAATTTTATACCACATTATTAAACGATTTTGTCATAGATAGAACGAGAGCTACAGACGCTACAGTTAAAGGTCTCTACATTCCTCACTAAACTAGACCGCACATTTATCCACCTAACTTCCCGAGCTTACGAGAAATCACAAGCTATAACTTTACTTGTACATAGAAACCAAGAAATTCGTCGCTACACAAGTACACATTGAAGCTAACGCACTTATGATTATTCCATGTTTTTATCGTTGCGAGCCGCGGTATTATTAGCGACGCGGTCGCCGGGGGTGCGGGGTACGAAGAAGGGGGGGGGGGGGCAGGGGGGAGAAGCCAGGGCTGCGCGCGCAAGGCGGGCCTTTGTTGGCCCCGCCCCGCCGCCCGCCAATGGGCCGCGCGGTGGTGGGGCGCTCGGGCCCCTGGCTTCTATTTACTCTTTCAATCAGTGCGAGTGTTTGCTTCTAGGCAGCGTGCACGCGCGGGTGATGCGCCAGCCATGATCTCGCAGAAGCTCTCGTACGGCGACGTGCCGACGTCCGCGTCGCTGTCCTCGCTGTCGCCGGGCCTCGCGCCCCCTTACGTGAACGGCATGGGCTGCATGCCGGCGCAGCCCTACCCGAACCTCTACACCAACAACATGGTCGCCGGCGGCTCCTGCATGGGCTCGCCCGGCGTCGGCTACTCGCCGCCCAGCACCATGGCCTCCTGCATGGGCGGCGGCGGCGCCGTGCCCTACGGATCCCTGCCCAGAGAACAGGAAGCCGCCTCGCCCACGTCAGCCCTGCAGCGCGCCCGGAACGACAAGACCTACCGCCGCTCCTACACGCACGCGAAACCGCCCTACTCCTACATCAGCCTCATCACGATGGCCATACAGAACAGCTCCACGCGAATGCTCACGTTATCGGAAATCTACCAGTTCATCATGGATCTGTTCCCCTTTTACAGACAGAACCAGCAACGCTGGCAGAATTCAATTCGGCATTCGCTGTCGTTCAACGACTGCTTCGTGAAAGTGCCGAGGACTCCGGACAAGCCGGGCAAGGGCTCGTTCTGGACGCTGCACCCGGACAGCGGGAACATGTTTGAGAATGGCTGCTTCTTGAGGCGGCAGAAGCGGTTCAAGGATGAGAAGAAGGAGTCGATCCGGCAAGCGCAAAAGGCGCACGGACACGGCCACAGCTCGCACGAGAAGCGAGATCACGGGCACGAAAAGGCGCCTGCGAGTGGTGGAGAAGAGAAAGAGATGCGAGATGAGTTGTTAGCTCAGCTGCACGCGGCGCCTGAGTTGTGCCTGCCCGAGCACACGCCGTTGGCGTTGGAGCATTATGCGCATTTGAAGCAGGAGCCGACAGGGTATGCGCCGCCGTCGCACCCGTTCAGCATCACGCGACTCCTGCCCGGCGCCGACACGAAGAGCGACTTGAAGATGTACGACGTGAACTATGGGTATGGGCACGCGCCGGCTGACAACTACTACCAATCGCCGCTGTACCACCACCACCACGCTCATGCCCAGCCGCCCTTGTGACAGTATCCGCTGGCGTAGACGCCGCGCCGAGCGCCTTGGGGCCCTTACCAGTAAGTGCCCCAAAGACAATCCAAATAATCTCATTCTGATATTTGACTGTGAGCGTTCTGGTGATACTCCGCCGCCCCCTGTATATTGTGTAAATATTTTGCGTTTGTTTTCGAACGTGTCTTGTGTGCGTTTTAATGGTAGGTAGATGTTAGTGCACCGGACGGGGCGGCGGCGCGCGTTTAGGCCTAAATGGAACTTTTGCGGAAGTGTATTTTGTAGTCCCTTTTTGCGACCACTTAGTGTGCTGGCTCTTATTAGATTTTTAAAATACTCACTCTTGAAAGTTTATTCAAAAACTGATAAATATCATAACCAAAATCAAGTTTCCAAACAAGTTCTTAAGCAAATTGTCTTCTAGTTGCGGGAATGGTGATAATCAATTTAATTAGCACGATAACGTTAAAATGTGTTTGGGATACGTCATCGAAATTTTGAACTAAAACACTTTACAAACTGTGAACAGTGGAACGTAACCCTAAAAAGCTCGCGGCCACCCAAACAACGATATCTGCTATGATATAACACGATAATCTTGCGTATAATGCGATCAATACCATTCGATTAGATATCGCCATTCGTCTATCTATGGAGCGTTAGATAAATTAGCTACGGCGCGTTGATGTCTTTTGTTTAAATAAACAAATACATTAAAATCAATCAATAATAAGCCTAGTATTAACTCTTTTTGAATTCTTCACTGATTTTAACTTCTAGATTTGACTTGTTGTGGAATGTGAATTAAAACGATGATTTAAACATTCATGAGCGTATATTTAACTTTCATTTAAAAAAACACTTACATTTTATGCACAAATGAAAATTATAAAAATACTTTATAAAACGCCGTAGCTTATTTAGGCCTAAATTAATTTTGAAGAATCGTTATATTTCCAATGGTAACTAAGATTAAAAAAAACTAACAGTACGTGACAATCTGTTATACTTATTAAGTTTCTCGAAATTTAAAATATGCACTTTAAAAACATAAAACCTAAATCGAAACATTTGCCAGCCGTTGTTGGGAAACCGATTTTGTATTTTTTTTGATAAGCCGCCACAGGCGGAAGCAATATAGAAAAGGGTTATGACTTTTTTTTTCAAAAAGGTATTATTTTTACGATCTTTAAGAGTCGGCACGCCAAATCGGTACAAAGTGACGTCATATCGTGGACCGTCGGACAGTGCAATGTCGTTACGTGTAACAAATTGTGTATAATATAATATAATTAGATAGGTGAAATGGAATTATAGTTCTATCATCGACCATCGCGTTTAGGAGTATATAAGTTTTTGTATATATAGCGTTAAGGTTGCAGTGACCCGGTTAACTGTGGTAAATTGAAACGGGAAGTTTTTAATACGTAAATGAATCTCTGTTTTTGTATAAATGTATGGTAATGTTAACTGTGAAGTAATATTCGTGAGAATATAAGCTTTGCGTGTTCATACTAGAGTTAGTCTCATTATTCGTCAAAAAGGCTTAAGTAGGCATGCGTGGGCTATGTTGTAACCTATCATGATGATAAAAGACAGTTGCAAAGTACATATACTTTTCTTAGTTGTACAGTTTAAACTTTGATGGTTCCATTAACAGCAAAATCGTACGTTAAGTACGTGTACATTTTTAGGGTATAGTAGGTAGAAACAGTTTTTTTTAATTTGTTCAATGAATTATGTATGCATATTTCCTGTGCGAAAAATACAATTGCTGGAAGTTTAATAGAAAAAGATAAGTATTTACTGTCATTTTTAAAGCATTTGCTAGCTTCAACCGGGAGACTAACTGACCAAACCGTCCACAGTGTAATTTGATTACAATAATTGACTAGGTCACAGCAATTTACCGGTAAAGAAACCTTATTCTCAAAACTTTAAAAGCCGTTACACTTTTTTTGATTTAGTGAAATTGTATGGTTCATCAACGGTACCAATAATTCATTTATTTTGCCTCATACAGGTAATTTGCAGAATTTTCAAAATATTAATTTTGTACATTACATCTTTAAGAAGTTTTTTGTTATGTGAAAGTTAAAACATAACTATAAAATGTAGCCCGCCCATGCGCTCGCCGACCATCTCAGTAAATCAGCACCTCCTGTTTCCTTGTATCACACTCGGGCGCACTGCGTTAAGACTTCTAAATAATGGTGTTTTGGTGTAAGATAGGTTCCTATCTAAGCTTCTGCACATTCCATTCGAATATATATTTATATGCAAGTGTCAATTTAGCAGTGTGGTCGTTTGGCAGGCGTATACTACGTGAAACGTTTTCAAATAAATATTATGTTGTTATTCGAGCAAATAGAAAAGTTAAGGCATTATCAATAGCGAATTTATTTTGTAAATATTTGCATTTAATAAACGTTCAAATTAATATGGTATGTGATGTTTTCGTCTGCTTAATCAATATAGCCTTGGTTTATATGTACTGAAGAGTTTTGACACCTTGGAGGCTGACCTTTAGACTCGTCAAGTCAAGATTACTTGTCTTCTAATTGACATAAATATGTCACTTCGTTTCCTAAGTTAACCCTCTGGGTGAACTGGGTAAAAGCTTTGTTTTTGTTACAGAATTTAATTTTAATTACTTATGTATAATTTCATATAAACTTACGATTGGATATTAGGATAAATATTATTATGAAAGAATTTCCAATAAACTGTTGATATGACAAAGTAGCTGAATATTTTTTACTACAGAAATACCTTTAAATGCATGAATACTCGTATGTAGTTTTTCTGGTGACAATTACTTCAAGATTTGGGTCTAATTTTACTATATTTTTATAAATGAATGAAACTGTTACCTACTCTAAATTATAAATATTTTCTAAGTTATTAATTATATATTTTACCTATTTTTGGTACTTATACGCATGCCAAAAGCTTTAGGTTCAAACACACTAGTAAGTGATGCTAAATTCATTCTTGTAGTTATAAATACATATGTCATATTACTCGAATCTAGATAGGATACTTATATATCATCTGTTAGTTTCAGAGTTAATAAAATTAAGTATTTACAAAAAATATAACGTGTTTTCTTTATTAAAATTCTTTTCAATATTTCTTCACTTAGTCAATTCTAAAACTGAAGAAACGGGTTTCTGATGCATATTTCTTCGGAAAATATAATAATAAGTTTCCAACTAGTTACTTTCTTCGTTTTTCTTGGCTTAGATTTTTTGAGCTATTCATAAGGAACCTAACCAATTTTTGAAAATTTAACTTTAAATTATAAGACAAAATGGATACAGTACACTTGGTAAATACGTTTAAAACAGTTTCAAATCTAAAAGACTCTGTGATTTTTCTACCGTGCCCAGGCAGTACGTAATTTAGCTAACATTTTTGAAAATAGGAAGGTAACTGTAGTGTTCTCGTGTAACACTAACTGATGAACACTAACACTGAACACTAGAACTAGGAATAATGTGGAAGTACTTTAATATCGGCTCGCTTGCTATGCACCACGTCTTCACTCCACGCCTGCCAGTGATAGACTGACTCGCTCTAGCGCTCACTCACCGCTATGTCACGTGGCCCGCGCAGTGCTTAGCCGAGACGACAGATGTCAATGTCAATGTCATGTCAATAGTAGTTTAGTAGAATACTACATCTCTTCCTTGTTTTATTTATTTTTTAACTTCTGTTATTAGTTGTTTCAAATTGTTTTTAGTTTTGTGAATATCATTATTCACTTCGATGAAAACTATTTCTCCAACCTGTGTTTTATTTAAGTGTCTCATTCTTACATTGTAATCTAACTAACGAGTTTTTTTACTTTTGTATGAATTTACATTATTATTTACTTTTGTTTCAAATCATCCAATTAAACTTGCTCCTTGGTTTATCTATACCTCTTCCTACTCAACCTCACTTACATTTTATATTCTGTTAAACCAGCCTTAGCGTTATCAACCACTTGTCAATGCTACGCTACTTTCCCTTTTTTTTTTTTTTTTTTTTTTTTTTTTTTTTTTTGTGTAATTGGATTTGACGATCCGAAAGCACCTGCAACAGGTCCACCTAAATGAAGTCATTATTGTTTGTTTGTTTGACTTCGAGCGTCCTTGTAAACCAACCACTACACACACTTGCACTCAATCACTTATTTTTCACTAGCAACCATTTTTTATAATTAATTTAACTTAATTACCTACTCAAATTATGCATGTTATTATTTTCAGTAGCATTATATGTTTCAGTAATTGGTTCAAATACCTTATTCTCTATGTACAAAAATATACTGTTGATAGACTGTTTAAATAAATAAAATAACCTTAGTTCTTCTCTGTGTTGTCCCATTTACCGCTGTACAGTCCCTCTTTAACGTCTTGTATTTCCTGGTTCTGCGTACTTGCACTAGTTTTTCCTTTAAAGGTAGTGCAATGGGTCTAGTTTGTTTACCAATATGATGCCCGTATCTAATTATCATTATAACGCCGGTCGGGACTCTGATCGTCTGCATAGTCTTAACGTATTTGACTTCGAACTTATACGACAGCATTCTCAACACTCTTCGTTCAATAGCGCCGCAAAGCTTGGACTTAGGACCAAAAGTGTTTTTGTAAGAGTTACTAGGTAACACGTTTTTTCATATAAGATCATATTATTGAAATGTTCTGCTGCCCAGACCCAAGCCGCTCACAAGCAGTGAATGTTCTATTACCAAAACCGACTAGACTGCGAGGTCCTTTGTCATCGATCTGAACAAGTGCAGCTCCTAAGGCACCCGGACTAGTAACAATTGATCCATTATGGTCAACAGATGATTTTCCCACTTGATGGCTAAATTAGCCTGTTACATATCTATACGCAAGCGAATCTCGCCTTTTTTTTTTTTTTTTTTTTTTTTTTTTTTATTTTATTTTTTAGAGACTCCTTCTCGGTACGGCATCCATTATACTTTATAGCAATTGAATGTAGAACATAACATTACGCAATTTAATGCATTTTAATCTTCTGCGCAATGATTGATTGCAATTTCTTTCAAGTCACAAGTTTTTCTCCTCAGTCGAATGAATGGGTTACCTTCCAACAACTTAATGTAAGGATTCTCTCACAATCCATACGTCAAATTGTTCTAGCCACGTCTTATACACAAGCCAACGCAATTGAATGCCTATCGCAATTTAATGCCTCTCGCAATTTAATGCCACTCGCAATTTAATGCTGCTCGCAATTTAATGCCACTAGCAATTTAATGCCACCATCATCGCAATTTAATGCCACTATCATCGCAATTTAATGCCACCGGTATCGCAATTTAATGCCACCGTCATCGCAATTTAATGCCACCGGTATCGCAATTTAATGCCACCGTCATCGCAATTTAATGCCACCATCATCGCAATTTAATGCCACTATCATCGCAATTTAATGCCACCGGTATCGCAATTTAATGCCACCGTCATCGCAATTTAATGCCACCGGTATCGCAATTTAATGCCACCGTCATCGCAATTTAATGCCACTGTCATCGCAATTCAATGCCACTGCCATCGCAATTCAATGCCACTGTAACCGCAATTCAATGCCACTGTAACCGCAATTCAATGCCACTGTAACCGCAATTCAATGCCACCATACCTGGTTTCGCAATTAAATGCCGCCATCCATATCACAATTGGCTTGTGTAATCTGTGGATTAGATTTAACGTCACCCGGTTCGTACCGTCATTTTATACATATGTATATATACCAAAACACCCGGACAGACTTCTACGAAGTTTCCCTGTATTCCCGGGCTTGTCCATTTTTACAGAACAGAGTAAAAATCCAAATCATGACACTCCTTAACAAAATACTGTTGTGTCAAACATAGTCACCTTTTATATGTAGTTTTTTTCCATAACTCAACTTATTACTACCAAAACAAGGTAAGATAATACCTACCATTGCCCTTTTTCGTCTGACAACCTTATTAAGGTCGACGCCATAAGGTTCATACGGATAGTCCAATAAGTTATTTATTCCATGCAAGAAAATCATTATCCATTTCCATAAGAATATAATTTATTCACTTCAGAACTATGAAGTTAAAATTGATATGAATTCAATTGAATAAACACATCTGAACCAGTCCGGTTATAAGATATAGCTACAGCCGCTTAGATAAAGTTAAAGAATATAGGTAGGTTTTTACGAGTCAGATGCACGCGCAGCCTTTGAACGAGTAAAACCTTAATTTAATTTAGTTCCGAATCATTTGATTCATCACATTTTTAAAGTTAGGGATACAAGTAACTATTTAAGAGATTCATTTATAAGACCGCCGACCTGGAAAATGCGGTAAGTGTATGGTGAAGGTATATTACACTCTTAAGTAAATTTAATAAATATTATAATGTAGTCCCCTACTCCAATCAATGTCTTTAGTTGCGCTTACATCATCAACATCCAGACTCAATACAAATATTTGTTTCCCTCCAGCGAAAATCAGTGCTGCAATGGAAATCGAACCCATCATCACCAGACCGGGCAAGAAACTCAGCAGTCACTCCCTTCAACTCGTCCAATGTTTTACAGAATTACAATAACATTAATTCCACATAATATTATTACATAGGTATATTCTAACTGCAATTACTAATCATTTATGGAAAGTACATAACGCTTATATACATAAAGTACATAACGTTTATGTATTCTCGGTATATACTGCGTATGTATACATGGTACATAATGCTTATGTATACATGGTATACAATGACTATGTATACATGGTATATAACGCTTATGTACATCACTACATAACGTTTATGTATACTTAGTACGTAATGCTTATGTTGCTTCAACAAGTACATGGGGCACAGATACTCCATTGTCTAATAATAAATAACATAATCGTACCTTCTTCGACCGATGTTCACTCCTCGCTGGCCCAAAGGCAACTGACTTGACTCGACACTCAACGCTACCGGCCTTTCATATCCAAGTCAGCGCACAAACAAATGACGTCACGGCCCATCAGGTGACATCGTTCGAACAGTAGTAAAATAAAGCCTGATATTAAAATACACAGTATTAACTTACCATAGTAAACTATGACAAATTAAGTACTTTACGATAGTATTATTTACCTAACCAAAACTATTTATTATTTAGTAAAGCACTTTGTAATTAAGTAAATCTTATGTATTTATTTATTATTATTAATTATATTATTTTCATTTCTTTATCTATTTAATTCTATTTGTTTGCATATTCATTGACATATAAATATATCCTTACCTAATACGCTCAAAATACCTTTGCATCTCAAATATTATAACCTGGATAAACAATTCACATAGAGTAAATAACATTTCAGTAGTATGCTTTACCTAGTTATAGTACCAAGTAGGTACCTGCGGGTTTCTATAATCGTTGTTCAAATGCAAATGCATTATTTCTTGGGTTACAGCCTAAGTCGTAGGAGAAGTAATCAAACGGATCCTTAGGGAAGATTATTCGTCCCTTGGCTTCCCTTGAAGGTTTAGGGTTTTCTCCCTAATTTGTACAAAAATAATTTTGGACATTTTGCCTAGCTCTCATCACTCGAACGATCACATTCGCATTAATATTGAGCTCCACTAAACGTAAAATACAATCTCACTTCGAAGTGAAGTGAGATGCCACTGCAGAATGTCTGCCCCATATAGTTTAGGTAACATTGCTAAAAGATACGCTGAGTTACGATACAATTAGTAGATACCTACTATTCAAAAGCCTATCATTTAATAAGTGTAAAAATTAAACAACAAAACTTACTCTGATCAGTTCTCTTAAAGCGTTCTCTCACCTCCTACCCGGAAGTGGTGGTGGTTGGTAATCTGCTATTTTAGAAGACAACACAACCTTTCTTCTGTAGAGAAATACCCACCATGAAACAACATACTCGGAATAAACAATTCAACATATGTATTTCGACTAAACTATAACGATTCTTAATAATTTACTTATTATTTTATTTTCAGTAGTTCATGTTTTTATTTAATAATGTAATTCATTGTAAAATAACCAGCTGTCCCGACAGACGTGGTTCTGTTATCAAACATATAGTGTTTGACCGGGAGAAACGGTTACCAAGAGAAAACCAAAATGTATTCTACCATATTCATTTCTTCACCACCAAAGTGCAGTCACGAATCTTGACGTTCTTCAGCCATATATCTCGTCGTGGTAACGATTACATAGAACATCTCATGATTCTCGTGGTACAAGGGAAAATGCAAGGCACCAATCCACTTAGGAGACCGCTGATGAGGTGGACAGACCAGTATATACTTGTATATTATTGTTCATTTGTGTATTTCAAACATTATGTTTATTTTGTGTACCCGTAACAAGCTTAAAATTAGTACTCACCTTTATGTATTTTATTTCTTATTTATGTAGACAACTTCCGATCTTGAATATTAATTGTGCACTTGCGAATTCATTCTATCATATTTCCTTCGCCTGCAGGCCGTCCGGAAAAGACTGCCTCCAGCGACAAGACCTAAATTGTACATTCATGTGGACATATTGTATTACTTACCAATGTGTCAATTTAGTATGCAACGAAGCGTCCATCTATCCATGATACATACATACCTGATACATAATGATGATCACACAACCACTCTGGCAAGAGCTGTGTAGCCACTAAGAAGCATTTATTCATGTCCACTCACTTTTCCAACCTAACCTGAGCAAACATTTCAAAACCAAAATGCGCCAAGCCCTACACAGACCAATGACCAGCTATTGATTCTTTTATGTAAAGAGATAACGAATAACGATTATTCTTAAATCAATGCAACAATACCGTGTTGTTGCGTAATCTCTACAAGGCATACTAATAAACTAATAGATTCTGTCTACGTATTAATAAAACATTTATAAAACCACTGTGGTTTCTTATTCAATCTCGTATTTTTAAATAACCTAATACGAGTATGAGAATGGGACGTTTGTTAATATTTTTTTTGCAATTTTTATCTCTTTATTTAAAGTACAAGCTAAGGTAGTCAATAAATATAACGGGGAGAAGTTGTTATTTACGCCACAACCGAGCATTTGCACGAATTGTTGTCTTTGTTTCCCTACCTTCAGGAATTGAAAGGATGGCTACTACAACGTGCATTTGACCTGTAACGTACACTGTGTGTGTATGGGACTTCTGCATATTAATGTTAAGTTTAATAATTTATTCCACCTTACACTGGAATTTGTCTAGCAAGTATCACGCCCGCAATTGGTTAAAAATACAGTAAAAGTTGTATGTTTTATCATAGTTTTATGTTTCTCTTTACAAGTCTTCTCCTCCTTGTTTTAAACTACCAAAATATATCATGCTTTTTACTTACAGATATCCTTTTTACCTCGTCGCCAAAATGTAGTGTTCTCGTGTAACACTAACTGATGAACACTAACACTGAACACTAGAACTAGGAATAATGTGGAAGTACTTTAATATCGGCTCGCTTGCTATGCACCACGTCTTCACTCCACGCCTGCCAGTGATAGACTGACTCGCTCTAGCGCTCACTCACCGCTATGTCACGTGGCCCGCGCAGTGCTTAGCCGAGACGACAGATGTCAATGTCAATGTCATGTCAATAGTAGTTTAGTAGAATACTACAGTAACGTTTTTGTCAATTTTACTAACGTACTAAATTGCATTCAATCATAGATTTTTGTACAGAGATATTTCACTGATTGTACCAATTTGCTTTCAATGAATTTTGTTCGCTATCGAGTGATCACCACGTTATGTACCTATATATATTCTTTATGATACTACTTAGGTCAAGTTGGAGAATTAAAATAAAACGAGTAATAAGTACTTGCAAAAATATCACGCTTTATGCGATACGCTTTTTAGATGCGCTGTTCCATAGTTACTAGCACACATTTAATTTCAAAGGAACAAACTGCCTTCATACTTATCAGTTGGAGAAGACGCTGGAAATAATAAAATTAACAAAACATTTGAGCTCAAAAATTACCGAAACGCATTTCGGAAACACCGATAAGACACTCAACCCTTTCGCGCCGACACCTTACTTTGTACACAAAGCTAGCAATAAACCAATAATTGCCCAAAAAATTTAACACAAAAACGCTTATCAGTCGATGCAACTTTTACTGCTCAATATTTTCACTTTTGTCGGGTTGCGCAAGACACCGGTCGCACGGACAGGCTCGGGTTAACTCTCTAGCGACAAAGAAGGTCGTAAAACTATAAAACGCATAAAGGGTTAACACGTGGCGGTGCTAATTTGTACAGAAAATTACAGACGGTTGAAAAAATGAATGAAATTGTCAGTTACAATGTTTTTGGTGATTCACTTGGTTTGTGCGGAGAGTTTTGCAACTTCTTTTTTATTATCGAAGAGTGCAGAGTTAAATTAGTTGGAGATCTTTGAAACGTTTTCACTCTTGTTACAATTGAAGGCAGTCTGCAACACTGACTTCGATTCGGTTTCTGTCTGTAATAGTCTGAAGTTTTCTATGCATAGGATTTTTTTATTTTTGTTGCCAAGTGGCAAAGAAGAAAAACATTCCATGTTCTAGAAATCTTAAATTCTTCATTTTTATTTTAATAACTTAAAAAATTACCAATTCAAATGCTAGAACATTGATCTGTTACTAGAGTAACTCACAGTAGCTGGACGAATAAGTAATTAAAGCGAAGAACAACTTAGAGACCGATTCCCTGTTCAATTTCCGAGATTTCAAAACATTCTAAGGAGAAAAAAAGTCCGATTAAGGCAATTAAAACACAAAGCAATATTCTTGAAATCTGCACAAAAATATTTTTTGTGGTGTTTGTTTGTCCTATTGGACTTAAAAATTAAATCTATAAAATTAAACAGGCAAGCTCACAACAATGTTTATAGTAAAAAAACAAAAAGCAAGCAGCAGTAAGTAAGCCCTTGTGCGATTAAGATGTATTAGCTACATTATTGTAAAGTTTCATTAAAACCATTCAGTAGTTTTAACGTGAAAGAGCAACACGGCACATCCACTTATACAAATTCGCATTTATAAAATCCGTAGGATTCTATAAAATATAACCACTTTTATACTTCGTATTCCAAGCATTCACGCTACGATTAACGAATGAGTGATTAGTAGTTAATTGATTCAATAAGCCTTTATTACATAGCTGCAACATTATAAAACTTACAAAAAAGTTACAACAACAAAACTTTCTCCACAAAACCAAACAACACGTCCGATTCGACAACTCCATTCACTTTTTATCGAGTCTTTAGCGCCGAGAGCGAACCCGGGCCTTCGCGGGTGGTTTACGACGGCCATAAAGCTAACCACTCCACCACTGACCTATTGACGTTTTTTACACTAAAAGAATAGCACGGAGTCCATTGTTGGGAGATACGTCATCGGTGGACAAAAACGCCAAGGTTTTGTTCAAAATGTAAATATGAGGAACAAAATTATTAAAGAAGTTTTTTATTTGTAGAGACGCTATTAAATGATTAGTATTCAGTTTTATTAGGTATCTAATAATGGGCTTTTGATATGGCTTTGCTAACGATGAGTGGGAAATAATTAATTTGAATGCATGTTTCAATGATCTACGTTTCCGCGTTTGCTTATTCAGACGTGTTCAACAATTTATTTTATACATTTTCGCAGCAAGAAGGTTAGGTAGGTAAGGGTAGGTTAAAAGAGGAATTCATGATAGGTATTATTAAATAGTTGGGAGAGATAGCACTTCTTGAAAATCTGTCTCTATATTATAAAACATTACAATATGTCGAAATAAAACAACTTTACGGATTCTACTCGCGGTATTATATTTTCTTATATTTTTAAAGTTGTTTTATTTCGATGTATAGTGTTCGCTAAATAAAATCGAAATATTAGAAAACATTATTACAATATGTACCTACTAAGTCAAAAAATATTTAGTATCACCTTCTTTGTAACGTCTTTTTTGTATTTGTTTTAATAATTATTGAATTAGTCTACTATCCATAGCAAACAAAATCTGAAATTAAAAAGAAAGATGCAAAACCGGATCTAGAAATGAATCCAGAATTAATTTCTATAGGAATAACTCGTGACAGATGTGACATTCCTAAAAGTAAGTGAAGGCCTACTTGGAACTCTTAAATGGAGTTCAGAGGATGGGAAAAAGGCTAGTGTGGGCGATGTTTATTTGTTCAACAATTGATTTTATATCCATTCAACTTGTTACCAGCTACTGGGCTTCTGCTTAGCGATGACGACCTATCGAAGAGGGCACTTGGTTCTCAAACTATTACCTAACTGCTGAAATTAGAAACGCAAATTAAAGCTGAGCAGCTCCTACAAGTATGGGTAGCTGTCGCTTTCAGTGCTATAAGCTAATCACGGGATGGCTTAATTTTGAAGGAATGCTCAACCGCGATTGATATTTTTAAAATCGGAGAAAAGAGGATGGTAGAAAGAAACTAGAAACTGACATTCAAAACAATGTTGTATTTTTTTACAATTAATTGTTATTAAACAAGGTAGAATACACAAGTAGTGGGTAAATACCAAGAAGCAGTTGTAAAAAGATTTATTTGACTCATAAAAGACAAAAAATATTCAAAATACCAAACTCCTATATAGTTAATACACAATTCAATTTAACTCTTTATTGCAGACAACAAGTACACTCAAAGACGGTAGCTAAAATTAATAGGAAAATAACTAGGTTGCTTTTAGTGCCAAATTATTTAAAAGATACGAATAAATCGGTCACCGGTCGGTTCCGTCGGTGGAGACCGAATGTTGATTTCTGGTATTCCTATCTTTAAAGATACAGCATTGATAATGCTAAAAAAGAGGACATATAGTGCCAAAATATTTTTTGGTTCTTAAAAAGATTGAGAACCAAAGATCTACACCAACTCAACTAATATTGGATTGAAAAATGCAACTTTGTTCCTTAATTATTAAGCTTTTATTTCGATTGTAGCTTGTGTTGAGAGGTTTTACGGGTTTTATAGTGAATCACTTGAGTTTTTTAGCCTCCGTTTTGTTACATTCTTCTTAGATGCGTGGTGGATGCGTGTGATATTATGTCAGAAGTGATTTTTGTGTCGAGATAATAAGAATAAACACTTTCTTTGTTCGTCATAACGGTTGTGTAACGATCGTGTGTTATTTGATATCGAATGTTGAAAATACTGCCAATATACATGACCATAAATATACCTGACCTGAATAAATAAACATTATTCACAGAAATGTGCATACCTAGCTTCAGGAAGACTGCACCAATTCAGATTTTTTTTTGTTCAATTTGTTACTGTCAGGACAATGTTTGTATGAAACCGTATAAAACTGTGTACAAAACTGTGAGAAAATTGCTTAATCACTTTTCGAAATTTGCTCGTATGATAATTCTGCATTTAACAGGACAATGTTTGTCGGGTCAGTTAGTAATGTAATAAAAATCGCGTAATTCAGTATCAATCATAAATAAATAAATGAAGATTGTGGAGATAGTAAGTGTTATTTTCTGTGACATTTATTTCACAATATCTCGTGAAAGATACCTAAAGTGTTTGCTTTATACGTATACCAAACACTTATAACATTTAAAAAATATTAAATAGGTGACTTGAAGTGGTTAGCTCATATCATGCAATTCATTTTAAAAGTCACGATATGAATCGAACCGCCGAAGTCATCCTAAAGGTAATTTTAAATTACAACCTTGGCAAGGACTGAAGTCGCTTGTTCTGACATAATCAAAACCATCTTATATCCTTTGAGAACTGATGTAATTACCTAGAAAAAAGGTAACTAATCCAAATAATCCAATAATGACAGAAAGGCAAACATTGAAAGACACTGTATGTGCTCTATTCCCAGCTTCGTGTTACAAACTATCTTTAGATTTAGATTCATTAATTTCTCAAAATTAAAACAACATTGTAACTACATACATTGTCCTAATACACGTGATGAGTTAAGAGATCGTCAAAAATATCGAAACAAATAAAACGATAAACACAATGATGATTAGATCCGTTGATAATTAAAACAATGAGTTTTACACGAGAGCAAGCCCCGTAAGAACTTATTCCGAAACGCAGATGACCCATCTCAGTGGGCTTTCTCTTTAACAAATCCGTATTTTCTGGAAAGCTATTTTAGAACATAATTACAAATACAACGAGTTCGATTTATTTATAATAGCGTGAGTTCTATATATACAAAAAAAATACAGAAACTACGCAAGTTTTGCTCAAGCTTAGCTTACACATATTTTAAAACATAACAGCCGCCATAACTTCGTTGTCGCTATCTGTACGCTGCCTGAGCGGTAAACGAGATACACGATGACAAAGAGGGTCTCTCGCTCTTTTACCGAGAAATCCATATTTTACACCTTCCGAGTTTCTCGAGATATCCCACACTCGTGATAATGTAATATGTTGTGTTTGGAGCTTGTGGAGGGCACGAACACAGGTTTTAAGAAATAGTTTGCAGGCTTCATTTTTTGTCGTTGTGAAATAAAATGAAAAGATTGTAATGAACAGAATACCTAAAGTTTTGAAGTGGCAAAATAGAGCATAGTAAAAAGTATAGGTAATGTAGGAAAATATGTAAAAAAGAATTATGACAGTTAGGTTCAAAGAATTTTATTTCACATAAAAGCATGGCTTACATAAAATATTAATGGATACATTCAGTTTTAGTTCGAGTGGCTTCGCACAGATATAGACCACAGCTGCTCAGTCTAACAACGAAAAAAGCGGTTTCGAAAAGGTTCTTAGAGAGTCAGCAATGCGCATTAAAAACATTTTGATTTGCAATTCGTAAGCTTCAATTTCTTAGTTAATTTGGTTTTAACACTCATTGATATTCATATGATTTGATCAGAAACCAGAGGGAACGAAAATTGTCTACAGAACAGAAAGTGCCAGCTATACTCGTACTTTCAAGAGCTGCTTAA
This sequence comes from Udea ferrugalis, assembly GCA_950022985.1. Classification (NCBI taxonomy): domain Eukaryota; kingdom Metazoa; phylum Arthropoda; class Insecta; order Lepidoptera; family Crambidae; genus Udea; species Udea ferrugalis. Next base: position 9,955,947 of record OX465533.1, read on the forward strand.
CTTTGATTTGCGTTTTGTAATTGCGTGTACAAGACTAAAAGGAAATGGCATTGTTACAAATTGACATCATCATCATCATCATCATATCAGCCGAACGACGCCCACTGCTGGGCATAGGCCTCCCCCAAAGATCTCCACAACGATCGGTCCTGCGCTGTCCGCATCCAGCGGCTTCCCGCGACCTTGACAAGATCGTCGGTCCACCTTGTGGAGGGCCTGCCCACGGAACGTCGTCCGGTACGTGGTCGCCATTCGAGAACCTTTCCGCCCCAACGGCCATCGGTTCTCCGCGCTATGTGTCCCGCCCACTGCCACTTCAGCGATGCAATCCTTCGAGCGATGTCGGTTGTCTTAGTTCTCCTGCGGATCTCATCATTTCTGATTCGATCAAGCAGGGAAATACCAAGCATCGCTCTCTCCATTGCTCGCTGGGTGACTTTGAGCCTTCTTATGAGACCCATAGTAAACGACCACGTCTCACTCCCATATGTCATTACTGGCAACACACACTGGTCAAAGACTTTCGTCTTGAGACACTGAGGAATTTCGGACGCGAATATATGCCGGAGCTTCCCGAACGCTGCCCATCCGAGCTGGATTCGACGAGAGATCTCTTTCTCGAAGTTGGACTTACCTAACTGGACTGCCTGTCCCAGGTAAACATAGTGGTCAACAACTTCGAGTGTAATGTTCCCAACGTTAACTGGAGCGGGTGCAACATGGGCATTGAACATGATTTTCGTCTTGTCCATGTTCATCCTAAGACCCACTCTTTGAGAAGCATTACCGAGATCTTCGAGCATTATGTTCAGGTCTTCCAAGGTCTCAGCCATAAGAACTACATCATCGGCGAATCGTAGGTGTGTTAGGTACTCGCCATTGATGTTGATGCCGCGTCCTTTCCAGTCCAGAAGCTTGAAAATATCCTCCAACGCAGCTGTGAACAATTTCGAAGAAATAACGTCTCCTTGTCTCACGCCTCGCTGTAGTTGGATCGGATTAGAGTTCTGGTTCTGTAATCGGACCGACATGGTGGCGTTCTGGTATAGGTACCTTAGCACCTCGATGTACCTGTAGTCTATTTGGCACCTTTGGAGAGACTGCAACACTGCCCAGGTCTCGATCGAATCAAAGGCCTTCTCATAGTCCACGAACGCTAGGCAAAGTGGCAAGTTATACTCTTCGGTCTTCTGTATAACTTGCCGCAGCGTATGAATGTGGTCTATGGTACTATAGCCTTTTCGGAACCCGGCTTGTTCGGGAGGTTGGAAGTCGTCGAACCTGCAAGCGAGACGATTCGTAATGACTCTCGAAAACAACTTATAGATATGGCTCAGAAGCGATATGGGTCTGTAGTTCTTCAAGAGAGTTTTGTCACCCTTCTTGAAAAACAGCATCACATCGCTCCTGCCCCATGCCTTTGGCGTTCTGCCCTCGAGGATGACAGAACTGAAGAGCGTCTGGAGGACCTTGAGTATCGGCCGACCGCCCGCTCTCAGAAGCTCTGTTGTGATTCCGTCATCACCCGCCGCCTTGTTGTTTTTCAGCTGCTTGAGAGCCATCCTAATCTCGTACAGGCTGACGCCCGGGATATCTTCGGTATAGACATTGACATGTTTGGACGCTATTCGTTAGGAGTTACCTTTATCCGCGTGATTTTTTTCATTTTTTCTTGCTAGAGTGTAACACTGCATAAAAGTGTTTAATATAAGTAAATCATTTGTAAACAACTAATTGAACTTTGTGAATAAGAAGTCCATACTAGCTAGCTAGAACAACATTTTTACACAGATTTTTTTTCCAGGAAAATTAATTTATTGAGCAATAGGTAATTTATATTTTGATTGAACAAAACCTCGTGTAGCATTGGAACAAAAATTCAGATTGATTCGAGTGCCATCGAAGAGCGACCAAGCGTATCTAGCCTTGCCCATACACTTATCATCACACAACAAAATCAGGCAAAAAAAGTTGGTGTTACATCAGAGTCAGGGCTACCAGCTACGCCGTTTAGTAAGTCATACTTGCTTATAATGAAATAATCGTAGATATTTCTGAAATATTGATTAGGTATGTTCAGAACAATGACATTTAAAAGAGGCATAGATACGCTATGTCAGTACTGACGCGAAGTCAAAAATTGACCCCTGGCGATTTGACCGTGTGTACAAGATATCATGATTATTTACTAGAGCGTCAACGAGACAGATACACGTTGCGCAGTGTTGTCTCAAACTGGCAATGCTTTGTTAGGTGGGCAAAAATCCTGATTTCGGGTGCCACTTTTTGAGCACAAGCAACCGGAGTAGGCAGATAACGTATTTCTATTTTAATATCATTGGTTCAGAAAATTTGAACCCTGAACACTAGGATTGATTGAAAAAAACATTAATAACAATTAAGTGTGTTTTTTACTGATACCTTTTTTACCTACGACTCGAGTAAACAGACAAAACAATAGCCTAAGTACGTCCCACAGCTGAGCATAGGCCTCATCTGAACTATGAGATGGCGCAAGCCCAAATTCAAGACGCAGGCTAAGTGCGGATTGTTAGGTGAGTGATTAACCTGTAAGTGATTAGCTGTAATTAGCTGTAAGATGTAATTAAGCCTCCATAGGCCGGCGACTAGAATTAACGACTGACATCTAGTCTTTCGAAGCACGAAGATGCCTGAAAAATAATCACTTAATTTGGCTCGTGGTCACCCATTCTATTCCAGAGCCAGCGTGTATTGCTATACCACGCCGATGGTATCCACTATCACAGCTGAGGCATAAGAACGGGCAGTCTGCTAGTTACGTAATTTAAGTAGGTATTTAATGTACGTTTTAATATCATGAATATGAAAATATTAGTAAGGCTTATGTATTCTTGCGTCAGCCCTACATTTCTGATACGCGCAGTACTCCAATCTACAACTTGGTAACCGGCAAAAAATCCTACACCTATGCAATAACATGCGAAATATGCGAATGGCGAAGGTGACACAACAACAGCTGGGTTGCCATGTAACCTTTTTTCGACTTTAATTTAAGGTGGTAAAGTCTAAAAGATAGAGCACACGTTTTCTAAAGTACAGACTGTACAGACGTGTGCAAAAATGTTGAAGCATTTTTTTTAGATTTTGTTTTTCTCTTAAAATAACCAGTTGTACACGTAGTAAAAAAATTAACAGAAATAACCGTTTTTATTGATGAATGAGAAGATTTTCTAAGTGGATATTATTATGTTGATAAATGCTAATCAGCTGGACCAATATAATGTGTCTACAAAATAAGACTTTTATTCATTTAAACGTTAATTCTCAAAAAGTACATAGGCGCACTTCATGCTGAAAGTTGAATTTATCAGTCAACCATTTGCGAGTTAGAAATGTCCTTCTCGAATTAATAGATCAGAAAAAAAAATACTCAATATGAAAACAGCACAGGTTATGGCAACTATAGTTTTATGCTTTACATTGACGATTTCAGGAAAATTGAATAAGTAATCAGCTTACAGTAAAATGATATATTATGATAAACATAGGTACGATAGGTACAAAAACTTAACAATAATAGTTATCATAACTATTTACAATTAGTCTGGGAATTAGTCATGTTAACAAATAAAGCTAAGATATTGTTATAGGTCAGCTTTTAAAAAACTTTAATACCTAACTAGTAATTGTATAAATCAAAAATTGATCCACGAAATAAACAGTAAAAACGCATCCAACTCCGCCTTCCACATTTTGAAACTTCATAAAACGATAAGTAGCTGCTAAATCTTACAGTTTGTTTATTTAGTTTAACATGCACTGACTCAATGACATTGTGTAGGTGACTGTACCACATACTTACGTCGTGTCTAGTTATTGGGTAACGAAAAAACCTCTCGTCTAGCTGCCGAATTAATGACGTGACGTCATATTCACAGTATTCGATAAAAAGATGAGAGCCACTTGAGATATTGTTCCTAACCAACTTAGAATGTTGGTTTAATCCTACGATTTGGTTGTTTATTTATGTTTGTCCGAAATCAAAATAGTGTCATAGACGGATTGCAAATGGGACGTTGATTGTGTTCGGTTCAAACTCGTTGATACACATAAAACAATCTGCTATGGTTCTTAAACCAACTCAAAATATCTAAAGCCAAACTTTTCATTATTTTGCACATTTATTTTTAATATACATACATTATTTGATACCAAAGTAAGGTTGTGGTGTGTGGATATTAGAAACAAGACACAAACCCAGCTCCCAATCCCCTATTTTTAGTTTAATATCCAAGCATTTGTGCTGACGCTAGAATCGAATTCACGATCTTTTCTGTTTCAACCAGTGCTCGTTGCTTAAGTCCGCAAACAAGTTCTTCCTTACACAAGTATATGTATCTACCTACTTACACATTGAGAACAAAAAACTACTGGTCAGCAAATGCTCCAGCAAGACTTTACGCCATTTACGCCATAAACACTAGTTTTTGTTGCTCTCAACCTTCCAGAGTCACTAAATAAGTACGAGTATATCTGAAATAGGTATTTAAGAACAGCAACCATAAGTATTACTAAAGAGTAGTATTAGTGAAAACGTCATCTCTGTCATTGTAGTATCTGCACTGCTTTACTGAAACAGTGAAATATTTCTGTACAGTCCTGAATAGATTATCTAAAGCAAAAAACTCAAAACTCAGGCACTTAGGTAGGTAATCCCAATTTGATGGGCGCAGGGCGGGCGGCTATTTGCGTCGCACACTTGGACTTGGGCTAAAATAAGGTAAGTTGAAGTTAAGGACTGGTAACTCGATAACTTTTCAGGTTTCAGGTACTACCCGTGCATTAGTTGGGAATATCACAGTGGCGTGCACCCAAAAAACTTGCGGCTGTGTACGGTACTATATTGTGTGAGCTGCGCGGGTGAAACTTGCAATATGAACTGTACATTCCTAAATTCCTGTGGTATTCCTAAAAATCACTCACTGTATCACTCTGCACCTGTTTGGACAGCAGCGACTGCAGGTCTTGTGTTGCAAGGGGTAGGAAAGTAAACAAACTTCATTCCTTAAGTCTTACATAGGTACCAACAAAATGGATCTAGGTAGGTACAGTTTAGGTGGTCTTATCGCCAGGGTGCGATCTCTTCCAGTCCTAATAGGATCGAAGTTATTTTCACTATCTTGTAAACTCATTTGTTGTTATGTCGGCCTCTGACTTTTACTAAATAACAAATTCGAACACTCACCGCGTCATTCATAAAAGCGAACGCAACGCTAAGGCGACGCTATCGTTTAAGCAGTTGACGAGTTTTGTCACTTACTGGCGAATGGCGGCAGCAACAAGAATGATAAGTAGAGACAAAGCGATAGAAAAGTTAACGTGTTGTTGAATCACTGTTTTACCTTTTATGAACAAGGGTTCAGAAAACAGTACGGAACACCCCGAGGCGAGAAAGAGGAGGGCTAACCCTCCATTCTCGATATTTTAGAATCATTGGCGTCCAAAAAAGTGCCTACAGTGATTTATGAGCCTGCCTCCCTCTGATAGATAGTTATTTGAAAGGGTTTTGTAAAGTATGGTTAGGTAACTACAACTATACTATCAGACAGTTAAGACCCACATGGTGGGCCACACCTCACGTGGTGCCCGCGTTCAATAAAATTCGATTCAATAAAAAATGAAACCATAGAATAAAATATATTCTATGGTTTATGGTATATTATATTATTATTGGTATACCTAGTATAATAATATTATGGCAATCAAAATAAGTTATGTACGTATGTTAGTCATAAATACGAAGTAGTATCCAAAAGTATCTAATAGCATCGGCCGTTTTTGAGACTTTTGGTCACCTACTACATCGGATACGAAATATTTTTAGTCTTATACGATTTTCTATTGAAAGCTGCGTTTCCACCAGTGATGCGTTGCGAGGTTGCGATTCCATTGGTTCATAAAAACACATTCCTCGCAACGCATCTCTTGTGGAAACGCAGCCTTAGAAACTTATTTACCACCGCAATATTTAAAAAACAAATCGTGGAACTTAACCGGGACAGCCATTGCGCAGACCACTTAAGCCCTGCAGTGAGTGCATTGACCTGCCGCCATCTTGTTTCACTTCTAATTATGACGTCATTACATGCGCTAATTGACATTCAGCTGGTTGCTCTGAAGATCGTAGATAAATAGTTGTTTTTTCATGAAAGTTTTTACATTAACCTACATGGAAATTAGTAGGTATGTATTCCAGATATTTGCATTATTATCAGATGTGTGTATTTATAATTTGCATGAGCACTTAATGCAGCATAAGCTGAATAACCTACAAAAGGTACATTATTATTGGTATAGATATTTTTTTAGGTATTTGTGTTTTTTGATTGCTTGCCTGTGCTCAGTGGGACGTCAGTATCTGTGGTTCGTCAGGCTGTTTTGTTAATAGAAATTTATTTTAGCGCCATTCCACTATATGGACAGTTCATATCAATAATCGATAGCTTATCGAATAGTCGATATTTGTGTTTTCCCGTCAATGGGCTAAGTGAGCGAGTATCGTGTGTTTGACAAATCGCTGATATCTCCACATAGCGACCTCTGTGATGAGCAAAAGACATAGGTAGGTACTACATTTTTGTGTTGAAAATAAAACATGAACACAAACAATGACGCGCCCCTTCACTGCATCTAGTCATCCAAGCAAGCACTCTTGTTTGCGCAGATGCGGTGGAGGGGCGCGTCATCTCAGCTTAGACGATCTCTACTGATTAAAAATGAAAAATGAAATTTCGATCAAAATGAAATAGACCAAACATCTGCTGAGTCTAAACATGTTATTCTGAGTAACTTCCTTGCAATGATTTCCTATTCGCAAAATTGACCTGGAAAGATAGGTCTCACTAGTGGTCCATCCATTCGTTAATTCAATGCGCAGCTCAAACGTCCAACATTATTTTTAAGGCTTCCGGTGGTAGCGGATGCCTCAAGGCATAAAATCTTTTTTTTTTTTAATGAAGTACAATTAAAAATGTTTTTAAGTCAAAGAAACGAGACTGAATAAAGCACAAGGACAATCTCAACGATCCGTAGAGTGGGAAGGACTATAGGTACTCACTATCTCTCTATGTGATCGAACCGGAAATAAGGAAATCCGTTCAAAAACGAATGTCGTAGGTAGTCAATATCCCAGAAATAGTGAGTTGAAGTGGCAGTGGGCAGGCACGGGTAGGAAAAGTTTTGAAATTAGGACTGGTTCGCTATTTCGACATAAATTATTTTTATTCGAAATCTTAGGCTTTATCGGAATAGTGATTTGGATTTGCTTGCAATATCACATAATGAATCAACTAAATTGTTGTAATGAACGTACAAATTTTCTATGGTTATTTCAGTTGAACGAATAATAAATTGAAAAGGATGCGAGCTTTAATTTTTTTAAACTGTAAGCAAGCGAAAAATCTAATAAGAGAGCTTCTGATTCAGTGAGCAGAATTTTGTATTGAAATTATTCAACAAATAAATTATCAGCCGCGCCAAACATATTAATTGTAAGTTTAAAAAACTCATTCTCGAACGCGAACTCTGTATTTAATATTTAGGTCTTATAAGAATAAATGTCTTTAAGCCTAAATGCCTGGAACATGTCACAACTACAGCTGATAAATTTGCTCAAAATAAGAAGTACTTATACTTGACTATTTGTGTCAGAGACAGCTAATATTTTTTTTAAATCTCAAAATAAAGAATATCACCCAGAACAGGTACATAATATTTCGTAACATCACAGATGTTAATGCTGGGCCCTGAACTGGATGAGAATCGCAGTCAATGTCGAATTTGTTGACAAGAAGCTCAGTCAAGCTCACATCAGGTGAACACACACAGTCAGACGGAATCAAGGTTCCACAAGGAACGTTTGACGTGGCTTAACTAAGCGATTTGTCCTGCGGTTTCTCACGCCAAAACATATTCTGCAAGAAGAAAAGGCGATTTACATTGTAACACGACATCTATCTAATGCTTTTCAGTTACATATACAAGTGTAAGATTTTCCTAGCAGGGACTTTGTGCTGCCCTCATAGAAGCAAAACTTTCGGCGAATCACAATTTACTATGCTTGATAATGTCATAATTAATAATGACCAATTGAGGCGCTAAGCTCCAATCAATTCTAAATAAACAAATAGTGCAGCAATGCACCCGAAGTTGCGTCTCTACGGCGCGCCACAAAATCATGAAAAACACTATAAAAAAACTAAAAAAACACGAAATATAATACCCACATTCAGTCGTCCAGCTACCACTTTATTTTTTAGAGAGAAAAAACTACAGATTTTTATGTGGCACGTTTACATAGCATCAGTTACAAATACTGGCAACAGCACCGAAACAACGTTAAAAAAAAGAAACAAAGCATAAATCAGAATGAAGAACAATCCATTAACTCGATCCACAATAAAAAAAGGTAACGAACGCGTTCTGATTGGCTGCCGCGTTGGCGGGAGCGCGGGATTGGCCGACGACGCCGCGCGTTCCGAAACTTGATACTTTTTAATAATGGCTCCTTTGGCTAATGCGATCGACTTTATATTACATCGCCGTAGGTTAGTATTTTATTACATAGTCCCCCGAATGCTTGTAAGGGGATACTGTTTATTTCCATCTGTACGTATTGCGGTTCTATTAAGGATCGGGCTGTGGGATTGGGGCGTTTTATGGTTTGAGAAGTTACTTAAGAACACTTAAGAGGATTAACGATAGCCCTACCTTTTAATTGGGTTGGTTTGTAAATGTTATGATTAGGAAAAGGGCTTTTAGTGTTTGGTCAAAAACAAATTATGTTAACTCTGGTCAGAGCTTACAATGACAAAATAATACTTTGTCATATGGACTTGAAACTAGTAAAATTATAGGTAGGTAAAAGTGCGGATATAGCTTGGCAAAAAACACATATACACATTTGTGAATGTGTCGCTTCATTACAATGACTTTCAGTTTCAACACTTCACCATTTTGCCTGATTATTTACGAGTATTAAATAAAAATCACTGGACATTATTCCACACAGCGCCATCTAGCCAAAAGTAAGCAACTAATTGCTCGTGTTATTACGCTCTGGTATACTAGACAACGGATAAACATACTTAGATAATATAAATTATGAGTTATGATGGGGTCAAAGTTGTACTTACAGTAAGTCTAGAAGAGGATAAGCGGCTCTACACAACACACAAACTGCGAGGCAAGTTATGCCAGTCAACGGCACAGCAGGCTATCTATTTACGTTTTTTCCTTGCTCCAAGCCTAATGACATTACTTCGCAATAGAGCAAGTTGGATTGACCCCAAATGGGTAGCTTGTCATGCCGTCGACCGTACATACTTTTTGGTATGAGATTGGGGGTAGATTATGTATATTTAAGTAACTTTATTCATTTGCTCATAGTATGTATGTCTATTACAATTTTTAATATGGAAATTATTATCTTTCAATAACCATCTTGCACCACCACATTCATTTTTCTTTTCTGTACCTGAAGGTTGAAAGGGAGGCGCCTAAATTGGACGGCCTAGATCTTTGTTAACATAGTTGTGTATTTTTTTTCTTGGTGCAATAAAATATAACTTATCTTATAGATCTACTATTATTATTTTTAGTATTTTTCTTGTGTGGATTTGTAATGTGAAAGTTCTAAAGTTCTTTCAGTCTATTTTTCAGTCCCGTTTGATTGTTTCCAGCCGCGGTCAGTTTTAAAATAAGACGATCTATGATAGAGAATAGCGAGTGCCAGCATGTTAGTCGAAGGCTGAAAGGGAGGGCAGCGCGGATCACGGCACACGCACTCGCTCGCGGTATTGACTGAGTCCATTGCGCATGCCTCCTGGGACACAGACGGCGATGCGCCTAGATGTGGCCTTGGATAGGCAAAATAAAATATTCATTAATGATGATAATAAGAATCCAAATGGAAGCTAATTCGTGTCTTCAAAGATTTTACGCCTAATCTAGTGAACCAATTTAATGAAATTTGGTATACATATAGAGAGGAAACAGGATATTTTTTACTGTGAGATATAAGCTTAGAGGGGTTGAAATGAAGTTTTCTACCAAGGTAGATACTTTTAAGGTTCAAGTCCAAGGTGGATTGCAGTCTGCAGACTTGCGACACTACTTCCTGGTTCAAATGCATCTCTATGGAAGGTAATAAAGTAAAGTAAAGTAAAAATTTATTCTGAATAAAAACTTAACCTAGGTAACATTTGGTATCAATACATTCTAATTACATAATTTCAAATCTGCTGATGATGATAAACAATAAATTATGCTTACGCTACTAACTATACTAATACCTATTTTATGCAACGTGTTTACATGCTAGTCATAATAATTCACAATAGATCCCTAATGATAGGCGAGATGCTACGATCCAACATTACTGATTGGACACTAAGCATAATGACCAATCACTGACGTTTCCTCTTGCCTCAAGTAGTTGACAGGCTTCATTTCAAGCAAAAAATGTAACATTAGGCGTCTAGTGGCTGTAAGGTCGATTTAGTGCGGACACTGTGTCGCCGTGACTGACTGCTACCACTCACCGAGTGCGGCCTACGATTGCAGTCCGCCCTAAATAGTACCGTATACGGTATTTGTCTACCGGGCCAGGGTCGCTTCCAGCACAGGTGTGTCTGCAGACAGCTGTAGCTCGGCGAAGATAACTGGGTTAGGCGCGAGTAGCGTTGCACACGCTTCTCTGTGTGCCCGGCCATTGATATCACACGTCCACATAATACACGAATGCCTAATATCGCGTGGCTGTTCTAAAGCTCATGTTACTGCCGTTTTTGTTTCTAGGAACGCGAAGTTGGCGATGTAAGCTGTTCCTGGTTTTGACGATATAGGCCTTGGCCACTGTCTTTTCTACTTGCTTATCCACTGGGCTACTGATGATTTGAGTGAATTTCCGGATTTGCTCATTTCAGAATCGCTATCGCAGCGATAGACTCAAAGCTTTCTTCACAACTTGTTATATCACTTTCAGTGTTTTTACATAAAACAAGACCACCCAAAGACGGTATTTAATTTTACATTTAAAAGATGATGCATAAAGAAATTAGACGAAGACTAAACGAAGTAGCATCAAATTAAAAGCAGTGTAGTAAAGAAAGTTTTGCTAAAAGCTTTGTGTAGATCAAGGAACTTTAAATATTTTTCCTAGGTGGCAAACGTAATAATTTTATTGTTATCATATCTAATTTTCTTTATGCACCTACATTGTAATTAATCATTAGATAATTGATGATTACAATTAAGTCAAGGAGAGCAGAATCAATCATCGTAAGATTTTTCAGATTTTTAGTCAATGATGATTATTTTGTAGCAAGGAATAAAATGTTCTGTATTAATTAGATATATTATCAGGGCATTCAGGGTTATTTTGAGCCCTGTGCGTGCCTGCGCGCCCCAACGCGACGATTCGTCTGTTTATTTGCCCAATCTAAGGTTGGCTAGGGCGGGGCCACGATGTTACCGTCTTATCGATGTTTATCGATACTATATCTATAGTCGGGCCTAATACAGCTATTGCATTTTAAAGTAACTGATTTTCGAATGACTGTTTTATTCTAGTCGAAGTAGATCCTTTAATGAGGCAAACCGTAACTTGTCTCTCGCTCAGGTATAATTTAATTGATATGTTTTGAGTCTTTAAACCTTTTTTTTTCTGGACGTATACTTAATTGATGTATAACTGAAGAACTTAGTTACATCATCAAAAATTAAAGGCACGATGCCAGACATGTAGCTTGGTTAATCTACTCATTTATAATTTAATCTGAACCAGTCAGTCTTCCGGTAATATTTAATCATCAATACGCTTCACTTTGATCCCGTATTTTCTCTCATTATGAATGTGAATAATACTTAAAACATCGATGTAAGTATTTTACCCAACCCTAGACGACATGGTCGGTCGACGTCCTGTGAGAGTGGTATTTTATTTTGCGCATTTACCAGTTTATCGATAAAATCTTTAGGATTTATCACGATTCAGTCTTCACAAAGCTGTAAGATGGATTGTAATACGTATGACTAGAGAGAACTCACAAAGGAGATTTACATTTCAATTGTGGTCAATGTAAAGAGAGCGTTATTATTTTACAGAAGATTTCGATTGTCCTTTTAATGTTGTTTTGGTACACATGGATGGTTGTGGCGTAGGGAAGTGACGATCTCACCGCCCACTGGCGGTTTATACTACCAGTGCAGTCAGTCTATGGTTGATCCGCCATTCTTTAACAAAAGACCACTTCGGTGTAGGAGGCATGCAACGTCAGTAGACAAATGCTTTGGTTTCAACAGCGCTGTGGCAAGGCACAAGGGGAAGTGCCTTAAAGGGCACACGTCAGGATCCGTATAGTGGCGTGTGGCCAATCTCCTGCAACCTCTACTTTTTGCCGGTCGTATCGGCCACACGGTCCACCGGCTTCGAGAGGCGGAGGTCGAGAGAGTGGATTTGCACCCGCGCAACTGTCTGTCCACTATAATATACTCACGCGCAGATGACTCCTGCATATTCCCTGGTTTTTGAGCACAAGTCCTGCGGCGACGGAGAGCTGATGGTGGGGGGAGGATCGGTGTGTCTGAACCTTAGTTGGCATCTGCACGTAGGCGGTCTCCTGGTGATGGTCGTCTTGGGTCCCGATTGAGGCAGGGGACTTGTTCGGTAGCTCAGGTGGCGACAAAGCAGCCCTATTTAGGGAGCGCTCTGCTTTCCTCAGTCCGGGGAGGGGCCTAGAAAAGGTGGCCTAAAAATAGTCTGTCTCCTCTCATAAGCAGATGGCTAACCGCGGTCATCTGTTCACCATCTAAATGCGGTCGAAAAATGAAACATAAACCAAAGATGAAGGACTTTATAATAGGAACGTGGAATGTTCGTACTTTACTGGACAACGACACCAACTTGTGTCCCGAGAGAAAAACAGCTCTGATCGCGAGGGAACTGGCCAGATACAACATTGATATTGCTGCAATAAGTGAGACCCATCTCAGTGACTCAGGGCAGCTATGCGAGCAGCTTGGCGGCTACACTTACTTTTGGAGCGGAAAACCTAGCTCCGAGAGAGCAGCAAGTGGAGTTGGATTTGCTGTACGAAATCAGCTAGCAAGAACACTTCAGGAACACCCAAAAGGCAAATATGACAGAATTATCACGCTAAGACTTCAAATTTCGTCGAAAAGGTACCTACATCTTATTAGTGTTTATGCTCCCACACTGCCATCTCCAGATGAGGAGAAGGTTAAGTTCTACACTGAGCTTAATCAAGTCCTGACCAAAATACCATCCGCTGATAAGATAGTTTTGTTTGGTGATTTTAATGCTCGAGTTGGTAGCGATTTCGGTGCTTGGGATGGGGTTCTTGGGCGTCATGGGGTGGGGAAATGCAACGCCAATGGCGTTGATCTTCTCACTCTCTGTGCCGAGTTTGACCTTACCATCACTAACACTTGCTATCGTCTGCCGGAAAAGTTTAAGACCACGTGGATGCATCCAAGATCTAAGCACTGGCATCTTCTGGACTACGTGATAGTACGCAGGAGAGACCTCGGTGAAGTGCTAATCACCCGGTCAATGAGGGGTGCTCAGGGTTGGACCGACCATCGCCTTGTACGATCAAAACTGCGGTTCACATTAAAGGCACGACGTCGTGCAGCTCACAGGATCCCAGCAAAAATACACTGCGAAAAGCTTGTTCGCAACTTGGACCTAGCAGAGGAGTTAGATGGTGCATTTGCTACCAGTATGCCAGAGATAAGCGAAGAAGCGTCTGTCGATGAGAGGTGGCATATGTTTGCTGAAAATCTCCATAATTGTGCCTCACAAGTTATTGGGAAACCGGAAAAGAAAAACCAAGACTGGTTTGATGACTCCGAAGAGGAGATCAAGAAGCTTGTTGAGAATCACAGACGTTCTCTTCACTCATCAGATATCTCTGCGCGGAAAAATGCTCATCATAATTTGAAGGTAAAAGTGCGTGTTTTAAAAGATGAATGGTGGCTGAAAAAAGCCAAGGAAATTCAGCATTATGCTGATACCAATCAATCAGGAAGATTTTTCGAGGCCCTGCAGGCTGTTTTCGGCCCAAGAACAAAGAAGATAGCCCCAATATACAACAAAGATAAAACTCAACGGTTAACTGACCAGAAGAGTGTTCTAGCTCGTTGGGCAGAACATTTTAATGATGTTCTCAATCCAAGTACGCAGACCTCTGACTTGTTGTTTATTGACTCCCTTGAAAGTCTACCGACACTTGAAGAACTAGCGCAGCCTCCTTCATATGATGACTTCAACGCTGCGTTGCGAAGGATGAAGAACTGCAAGGCACCTGGGATGGACGGTTTACCGTCAGAGGTATACAAATGCAGCGGTCCACAGGTTAAGAGTAGGTTATTCGAGCTTATCCTGAAAATATGGGAGTGTGAAGTTATTCCGCAAGATTGGCGGGATGCCTCCATTTGTAAGTTGTACAAAGGCAAAGGCGACATAGCTGATTGCAGTTCGTACAGAGGTATCTCTCTTCTCTCAGTAGCTGGGAAAATTTTAGCCCATATTATAAACAAACGTCTATCCCAACATGCAGAAACTATACTTCCTGAAACCCAGTGTGGTTTTCGCCCAGGCCGAGGTACAGTGGATGCTATCTTTGTGGTCAGGCAGATGCAGGAGAAGAGCCTGGAACAGTACCATCCCCTGTATATGTGCTTTGTGGATCTAGAAAAGGCATTCGACAGAGTACCACGCGAGGCCCTGTGGATTGTGGTGAAGAAAACTGGATGTCCTGAAAAGTTGTTAAACCTAGTACGACAGTTTCATGAAAACATGTCAGTTAGAGTTTGGCATGAAAACGACTTTTCAGACCAAATTAAAGTGACCAGTGGCGTGAAGCAGGGTTGTGTTTTGGCTCCCACTTTGTTCTCCCTTTACTTTTCTTTTGTCATGCGAGATGCAGTTGGGTCTTGCAATGATCTGATTGAACTGAGCTCAAGAACAGACAAGAGTGTCTTCGATCTGTCTCGATTTAGAGCTAAGCGGCAAGTAGCCAGGCTCTCTGTTATGGAGGTCTTATATGCGGATGATGTTTGCCTTATGGCAGACTCAATAGAGTCTCTTCAAACTTACGTGGACTCCTTGCACGCGTCATGTGACAGGTTCGGATTGGTTATAAGCACCAGCAAAACCCAGGTTCTGAAGCAGCCTTCCCGTAGTTGTAGCAGTGACCAGTCGTCTGTGTTTTTGAATGGCTCTGCTTTGGAAGAGGTTGGTAACTTCAAGTACTTGGGCAGCAGATTAAGGCACGATAACACACTAGCATCGGAGATACCAGCCCGAATAGCAGGTGCCGCAGCAGCTTTTGGCAAACTCAAAGCCCGTGTCTGGAACTCGCACGACCTAAAATTTCAAACAAAGGTTCAAGTTTACAAAGCAATTGTCCTGCCTACCTTACTGTACGCCGCTGAGACTTGGTGCTGCTTTAAAGCAGATATCAAACAATTAGACAGCTTCCACCTGAAATGTCTGAGGTCTATTTTGCGGATTAGGTGGCAGGACCGCATTTCAAACACGGAGGTTCTGCGTCGCGCGGGCCTGTCTGGCATAGAAGCCCTTATCATTAAGCACCAGCTGAGATGGAGTGGTCACGTGTTGCGTATGCCTGATAGCAGGCTGCCAAAAGCAGTTTTCTACTCTCAGTTATCGAGTGGCAAACGCAGGCAGGGTGGACAACATCTACGTTACAAAGACGTCCTGAAGCGCAACCTCCTGGCATGCAATATACCAACCGATGAATGGGAGGATCGCGCACGTCTCAGACCGGAATGGCGACAAACTGTACATTGTAGCGTGAACAGTTTTGAGGCTAAGCGTCTTGAAAACCTTGATGCAAAGCGCCAAATACGGAAGACGATGCCAAAACCCTCTTATACCTACACGTACAATTCGGCTGGCCAGTTATACTGTGCGTCTTGCAACCGAATTTTTAAGTCCAAGTTCGGTCTTGCTAGTCACATCAGAGCCCATCGCCAGAAAGACCCAACCTGAATGGTTTGCAGGAGTCGCCATCGCCGGACACGGTGTGGACGACATGATGATGATGGTACACATACGAGTATTAGGTCACCTACAGGTAATAATCATTTATTGCCCGTGGCTCAGTTCTGAAAGCGGATCGCCAACGATTGCCATCGGCATCGCACGTCAGGTTGGAAATCTGGTGATGTATTATTCGGTCATCATTGTGCTTCGGAAGGTACGTTAAGGTCTAAGTCGACGGTGACATCCTTAGATGTCAGTCGTTATGCCTAGTCGGAGGCCTTAGGGCAGTATGATAACTCATGTGACTGCAACGTTTAGCGCTAACCTTCCGACAATCGGCACTGAGCGCGCGTGTTGAAGTGTGGCTCGCAACACCTCATAGTTGAAGTGAGGTCTGTGCCCAGCAGTATGACATAAAGTGGCTGTTGTTTGTTGGGTGTTTTTTGCAATCCCTTAATACCCACCCTAAACGTGGCCAAAGAAGCTGAAATTCTCAGTGAATTTGATGTAGTTTTACAATAAATCCTTTCCAGCTACGTCGCCGTGTAATCCCGTCTTTAGCGAGCCTTGGCTGAGCCAACACGGCTTGTTGGCTCATTATTGTCCAGCGGCGAGTGTAACTCCGATTTAATATCGCGTCACTTTTACTGGCCTCCGTGAAACGACGCCTTAAGGGCTACAGCAGATTTGCTACTTTTAGCTCGGTGACTGGCGATTTAACATAACATAACATACCCTCACGGCCATATTATCTCGTATGGGTTAGTCAGAGGCACATCGGTTGTTGCCGTCATGGTGAACAGAACATTCAAAAGCCCACATTTCGCCGCGGGAATTTGAATCCAACGTGATAAGGGGCGAGCCTGCCGCCGTTATCTGGGTTGCTTGGGTTTTATATCGGTGTTTTCCTTCACCGGAGAGTTAGCCGCAAATTGCACAATGAACACGAAATTTATTGTGTTCCAGCCAGATTTGGTCTCGGGAACATCGGGTTCCGAACATGTTCAACCACTGGGCCACGAAGCTCTCACTCACGCTCGACGCTCACTCGGTGGTTAACCCCCGAATTCACAAACGCAAATCAACTTTGAGCATCCTTCCGAAGTATAGCTGACCCTTTTAGTTATATGGACATTTTACGGGACAGCATGAGCGTGAACGCGTGCTTAGCGCTGATTGACGTTTGTGAATTCGGGGGTAAGTTGCTTATCGGAAGCTCAAACGCGCGATTCCGATACCGCGTCCGAACGCTCGTAACGAAGTCGCAATACTGCATCGATACAAATCACGACTTTACTGAAAACGCTTTAAGTCGCCAATCGATATAGCATCGATACAGTCGCAAAGTCGCCGATCGCTGATGTTAAAAGTAGCAAGTCTGCTGCGGCACTAAGACGAATCGGGCTGTTTGGACTTTGTCATCATTTTCTTATATTTCTTTTTTGAAAGATAATTAGTAGAAGGCATTTCATTTCGCCTCGTTATTTTTGAGCTTTTATCTCAGTGTTTTGTCTTTTTTCGCTTTTGATCTTTTTCTTGACAATATTACCTTTCAAACATAGTATCTAATACTTACTAGTTTAAGGTCTTATATATGTTTACCATGTATTCAAAATAATGATTATCTAATTAAGAAATAAAACTGTCTTAAGTTACCTTTAGGGTTTAAGCTTGTTTTTTCGCTTTTCTTCTGCCCGCATCTGTTTCCGCTCGCATAAATAAACCCAAAGGTTTTCAAGAAATTAGTTAACAAGCTACTTCTTGTTATGCTAGGTCCCTCTTGAAACCATATCGTATCCCTCGGTTACATTGTGGTCCAGATATCAAATGAGTGACATCGCAGCATGAACATAAAAAGATGAGACAACAAATTGAATCAAGTAGAAATAATAGGTGAAGATGACGATGGTGCTCAAAATATCCATAAAGTTAACTAAAACTTTTCGACGATTGAAAACATTCTTACACAATCAATCAACGGCACTAAAATTCAAAGCATTATCTACAAACATAAATTATTGCACCGTTCGTTAGCCGATACCTAAACAGGTAAGCCTGAACAGGTAACTGAAGTTGGAACTCGCCGGTAATAAGATCAAACAATCGTTAACGGGATGGAGAAGGCGACACTTTTCATAAGTTCAATTGAATGGAAAAATCGCACCGGACTAATCAAGGACGTGGCCTGGATGAGAGCATGCAGGACTGCACCATCGGAGGAAAGTATTTTACATTATTCGTTTCTGAACATTTAAATATCGCTGGATAAAATTCCACAGAGAGCCATCTAGCCCCAAACTGAGCAACTAAATGCTTGTGCTATGGGATACTAGGTAACTGATAAACATACTTAAATACTATTTTTTTTGGAAATACACACTTAATGTAAGAAACAGACATGTATATGCCCACAAATGTTTGGACTGTGCGGGGGTGGAACCCCCGACCTCTGGTGTCATAGCGCACATCTGAACTATTACACCGAATCGGTCGTCTGCATGCAATAAGCAGAATGTTGTTTCAAAACCGGTCCTCGAACTTTTCGCACTGTAAGTAGTTACAGAAATCAATTTGTATTCGGAGTCAGGGTTTTGAATATAAGGCCCAATGTTTAAAAACAACTTACACTGTAATCTTCATTGCATTGTTTGTTGTAGATCACAGTATAGGTAGGTTCAAGCAAATTACGTTACTTCGCATTTTAAAAATATGCAAATAACTGAAAAAATCACACTTGAATCACTGAAAAGTTTTTTTTTTCCAAAATTTATTTTAAAGTTTTCAAAAAGCTAAATAAATAAATTCAAAAAAATCTGAATCTACAAACAATTCCAATTATCAAGAGAACTTTATCACGAACTTCACCTATTGAATGAAAACCAATTCATCAAAATATCTTGGCTCTATACTGCGTGAATCATCCCGGCTAACAATTAAGGTTGAATTTAGAAAAATCCTCTTTATTTAAGAGGAGCGGCACTCTAAGGAGGTCGGTAATTTGTTGAAATTTTCTTTTAAAATTTCGCCGATGTCCGTTTAATGGAATACCTTAACTTATGTTTATTCAGAGTTCGTTACTCGAGTGATTTACTCAAAGTTTGATTTGATTTGATTTTGTTATCATAATTACGAGGGCTTTTAAAATGGAGTTCGAATCATGCTTCGATCATTGATGAAGTAGATATAGAATAGCTCCAAAAATGGAAGACGGATTGATTGATTATTTTCAGATATGATTTTATCACAAGGATGAGCTACACCTACGCCCTGTAGAAAGCGGAAAAATTGAATTAAAATGACATTGCATGACTCCCACATGAAAGTTATCTCTTTTTCATCCCATACATTTTTTTAGCCTTGCTCAGGGTTTGGCCAGCCCACCAGGTGTTTTCTGGGTTTATAAGGCCAGGCCATAGAATTTACTTTGAATATAGGTAATTTTTTCTGATACTGATGAGGTCTGACTTAAGATTTTCTGTGCCTGGGTGTTATGTCTTTATAAGGGTATGCATGAAGAAATCTGAAGCCCGTAGCTCTCTTAAAAAAGCTCTGCTTAATTAAGAGTGAGATTCAATTCTATGGATTTTAGTGACGACTCAATCAATGATTGTATTTCATCAGCCATTAATATATTTTTGACTACTCTGTTAGCACACATCATTTTTGATCCTGACTGTACGTGCATTCCTCTTCTTGCTGAACCTTATACTTTAGAATCAGGTAGAAAAAAAACCTATCTCAAAATGGTGTCTAACACCTCAACGACATTCAAACCCAACGGCCGTCTGCGCGAGCGCAGATAACGTTGTTTGCACGCCGGTTCCGGGACGTCGCCGTCCTTATCTAATGAGAACTGATAACAAGGAGGGACTATGCACCTAGGTTTATTTTCCTTTCAAATTGTCACGTTTTGTACTTTAGAGGGCTGTTAGGTTGATTTTTTTAGTTGAAAACAGTCATTTTGATATTTTCATGCCTTGATAAGTTGGAGATCCTATTCGACTTTTTTAAGTTTACCATTGAATAACATTTCCGCAATAACTCCGTTCGATGTTATGTCGCTCAAATAAACTAAGTTTGTTTATATTGATATAACTATTTTGTTATGGAACTACAGCGACATAACATAACATACGTTCACGACTATAACCCAAACGGATTGGAATGGAACATTCAGAAGCCCACATTTCGGCGAGGGTATTTTTGAACTCAACGCCAATTCTCTACAGGAATTAACGACCGTTATCTGGAGTGCTTGGGTTCTTAATCGGTGTTTTCAATCACCAGAGAGTTAGCCGCAAATTGTTCATTGAACACAATGTGTAGTATTTAACCACTGGACCACGACGCTCTTCTATATATTGGAATTGTTCAAAAATATTTGCGGGAAATGAAAATTGAAGCCGATTTGAAAAGCCATCAGTAAAATTGAATTTTCTCCGTATTGAACATCAAATTCATTAGTATGATAGAAAATGTGTTGAAAACTGAAGGATTATTTAATACCAAAATGATTATTTTAGTTATTTTCCAAGGCCTGTGCGTGTGCAAGAGTGGAGTCAACACGTGACACAGAGGAGGTCGGCCATCGCAAGGCGTTCCGCGCCGTTGCGAGCCTCCGTGTACGGTGTGCACGAAACAGTGGGAATATTTAGGTAAATGGAAAGAAAGAAAATACATTTACTTGTCGGGACACCGCAACTTACTTATGAAATAATATTAAAAAATAAACACAGAAAAAGAAATGAATCCCTGGACAATATTCAACACAGCGCCATCTGGCCCCAAGATGAGCTAATTAAAACCCGTTTTCATGGGATAAGCATACCTATAAATATTTTTCCTTTTGTAAATACATTCTTATATACATAAGAAATACTCAGACCAATACAAACAGACATGTTTATGCTCTCAAATGTTTGTACTGTGCTCGAATAGAACCCGCGACCTTTGGTGTAGTAGCCGACTTTACAACAATTACACCAAAACGGTCATCAAAAACAACAAGTATTAATTACTAATTCAAACAAAAAAAAAGAAGAAAAAACAATTCCAACAGGCAGCGGTGTTGCAATGTCCAGCATAAATTGTGTCTGGACCTAATCGGTTCAGACGCTGGTTTTCAGTGGGCTCAGAAATGTCATGTTCTAAGTGAGAGTTCCAATAGGAATATCAAAGTTGTCATGCTTTAAGTAGGAGATCATCAAGGTGCTGGCTGGCGCTAGCTGGCTTAGATTGTGGATCGAGCACATGTCAAGGTTTTCTCGGCGAGCTATTTGCATGCAGATTGAAAATTCATTATTTATATGTACAGGTTTACTAAAAACTAAAAAGGTTCTTACAGAGTTTTCAACCCATAATAACTAAGGTGTTATTATACACATTGGCTCTTAAAGCCTTGCCATCACGCGGTCTGCGTGCTTGTTGGCTACTTACCTTATCAAAAGATGTTTGACAATCGGGAGTTAGCATAGGTCAAATAAGATGGGGACACACTTAAGCAGCGACTAAGCTTCTAGTATATACCTAAACGGCGAAAATTGTGATGACATTCATTTTAAAAATTTAAAGCTTTCCTCATGTACTCCTGTAACTTTATGGCCCGGCCAAGAGTCGTCTCGAATTAGAGGTCTGTCAGGACTTCAACAGAGGGTAAAACAAAAATGGCATGCGGTATTTGAAGTATTACATATACTTAGCTAGTTTCAACTGCCACCTGCTTACATTCCTAGCTAGAAAGACAAATATGATAGGATTTGGATAGTCTATGGAAAGTGAATGAAAATTATAGAAAATCATAAAATCAAGGTCAGTTTTTTCTGCCGTCTGTACCGACGACCAAATATTTTGGAAATCGTCGACGAGCCGGTTTCTGAGTTTTTTGGTGTCGCCGCCATCTCAGCGAGTTGGGCAAACAGGCGGCTTCGGGGAAACGCTGCCGAGGGGGAAACGTCGCCGACCTAATTTGCTGTTTGTTTTCAACTGAATGAAGGCACCAATCTTATCTATATTTATTTATTTATTCTTTATTGCATTCAAGACAAAAAAAGTACAATTTGCGGACCTAATGCCTGGAGGCATTCTCCACCAGTCAACCGCAAGGCATAACAGAGAATTTACGAAGTTTGGGCTGTGCAACTTGCTATAGTTGTAAAAATATGAGAGTGATACACAATATACTTACACTTATTTTGTTTATAACGTAAGTAGGTATAAGTAGGGAGAGCGCCGTTGACCAGTGGTTAAACACTTGGACTCGCGACGCCGTGCGGTCCCGAGTTCGAATGTGGCTGGAACACCTACTTTTTGTGAATTTTACCATTTGCACTTTACTTTCGCTAGAAAATTCCGATAAAAAACCCAAGCAAGCCGGAGAACGGCGGTAGGCTCGCCACTTACCACGTAGGGTTCAAACTGTTACGGTCATGAAACAATGTCTATCACAAACTGCAAGAATCCTAGTAAGTATTAAAACTTAATAAGCCGTTCTGAAGAAGACTGCAAAAAGTCGGGTTCTTTGGGCAAACTGTTATAATAGATTTATAACCAAAACTAGGAAAACGAGCTCTAGGTTCTCTCCTTGATTGTTTTTTTGCATTTATCGTAGATTCTGCATTACATTATAAATTCTAATAAGAGAAAACAGGATCAATCAAACACTTTCTGTGTCATGATGCTCTTCTGTTATATTCAATAGCAAATATCCTGAAATCCCTCAACAAGTAATGTCAGCTAATATTGCAAAGCTACCAACAGAACTTAATGCTACGCACTTCATTTATTGAAAGGTATCAAGCTTCCAGTGAAAATTCAGTGTCATATCGACAGTATCGGGCATCGAACCCGCGCTATCGACAAGTTTACTATCAAGGTGTCTCGTCGGATAATCTTAATGTACCTCTGTCGATTGCTATAGCCACTTGAGATACGGCTATAAGCTTGTTTAGACTATCACGCAATAGTAAATTGCTGATTTATATATTTCCAAGATTACGAGTAATATACAGCCCATTAAGTTGTAATCAGCAATTTATTTTTCATTAACTTTGCTATCGTAAAAAAATTACATGTAGGCTTAAAAACTGCAGAGGCTTCTAAATCGAGATTTAAGTATTAAATTCTATTATTTGATTTTGATTGGATTCAATGCCATCTAAGCTAAACTTAGATGGTTTTGTTATTTTTATTTAAGCACTGGATAATGCATCATCTTCTCGTTAAAGATAGAAAACCCACAAAACATTCAGTCTTGGGCTCAGGCTAGTAGATGGTATCTATAGCTAGATAGTTTTCCTTTGAAAGAGCTGAACGCCAATGATATTATAATTAAAAAGACGTAGATAGGTTAGGGCGCCCCACACTTATCATTACATTCACACATTCAATCCGCCTTCTCCTACAACGGACGGAACAAAGTAACCCTTACTTTGTCAAAATCTTACTTATTCATCAAGTTAATAGTTTAATCATACGAGTAAGGATGTAGACATAGTCTAGAGTATCTGAGCTAAATAAAGATAGTTTAGATTTTCTTCATCTCATTTACTCTTGGTATTTAAAACGTCAATAAGCCCATCTGAATGCATGCTTTGCTCAGAAGACTACAAAGTAGCACTCGGGGCCCCTGGTAATTCTTGTCGCCACAGACGGGCCTCGCAGACGGGCCCCACAGCGGACAGATTATGGAGAATTGAACCATCTAATATTCCCTGTGTCCCGGTTCTTCGCATCCGTGGGGGTATTGTAGAAATTAAAGTCGTCAAAGTCGTGTGCGACTTTGCGATTTGCAAGTTGCGAAAGAATCTTTCAGTCTTAAGTCTGAGTAGCAGAAGCTTTAGTTTAAACTCTTGCATTTTTGGAGTTCACTTTGTCTTTAGCATTTCTATGTCATCATCGCATAACTATTTTCTATTTGCTACTTTGCGGGTCTGCAAGGCCGACGGATGTCCTGATGAAGGTCGCAGGCTTTCGGTTGCAGGATGCTGGCCCCTTGCTACCGCTGTGGAAATGTATGGAGGAGACCCGTGTTCGCCAGTGGACGTCACATTTCTGTGATGCTGATGATGTTGAGGGGTTGCTATGTCTTTTTTTTATTTTTGCTGATTTTGGTAAATTGCCGAATACAACTAGGAAGGGAAGCATTCAGAAAACTTTGAGGTCTTTTTTCAAGTGGATTCTGACTCTAACACCATCTTAGCTCAACTCGTTGTGCGGGAGCAGGTCGGATGTCAGACTACACATGGTTAGTTTTTTTTCATACTTTGTTATTTTTGGGGCAAAATGCCCGTGT
The DNA here is from genome assembly GCA_950022985.1 of Udea ferrugalis. Lineage (NCBI taxonomy): Eukaryota > Metazoa > Arthropoda > Insecta > Lepidoptera > Crambidae > Udea > Udea ferrugalis. Next base: position 9,980,312 of record OX465533.1, read on the forward strand.
GTGGCTCGGGTGGCGAACTGCGCTATATTGTATTCTTACTTTACTAGCCGGGCACGACACAGTAGTTGGTATGTTAATTATAAATTGTATTGCACTAAGTCTCAATTTCACACCCTAGAACCATAAATACAATTAATCAGCTTATATACGTCCCACTGCTGGGCACAGGCCTCACCTCAACTATGAGGTGGAACAAGCCATACTCCAACATGCGGGCTCAGTGCGGGTTGTTGGAGGGATGAAAGGTTAGTGAGCAACCTTTTAATAAAAATAAATGCATCTGATAATGGTTGCATGCATGATTTAACGTAACTTTTTACTGTCGTTCAATAAAAACAAAACCAAAATTGAAAAAAATGTTAATGTGCTAATGATAAAAACCGCTCGACATTTTCTCCCAGCTTCTGCAATAGGGGCCCGGTCAGCGCGTCTTTGATACGCTCGTCTCTGTATGAGCCGCTCCCACTTAGCGGGAATTAAAATAACATGAGCGGTGACGTCACAGTCTCTTTGACAACTACATAGTGCGCCGCCGACTACTTTAGCTCTTTAGTGCTATTTGCGTTATTTTTGGAAAATTCTGTCGATACTATGTTTTGGGCGAGACGATTCCTTGAAACGATCTACTATTTTAGAAGGAAATACATAGTTGAATTCTGTGTAATCGATTCTCATCCAAGTATACTCGGAATTTTAGTTAGCTTCAGTGATATGACAGCGCACTTGCGCTAAATTTAAGATCTAAGTAATACGTTAGCAATGAGACTAGCAGCTTTCAAAATGATTTTTCAAAGTTAGTTAGACTATAGTAGAGTGAAGATAGACTGGGCTGACGGCCAAAAGCGGGAGACGCCTCTGTCCAGCAGTGCACTTTTAGAGGCTGATGATGAAGTCACAGACTAGTCGATTGCATATCCCTTAATATTGTGAATGCGCAGTGCACCGTCGTCGTCAACGTATTATCTATTAGCATCATAAAAAGCTACGATGATCCTTATTAAACGCGTACTTATCCTGCTGGGGCTTAGGTTATACAGCTATTCTAAGGACCTCTTTTTATTAAGGACTAATTGAAGGTGAGAGCGTTATTGAAATATGCCGATATACGAGTGTCATTTAAAGGCTTTGATGATGTCCTAATAGAGTGACCATACATTTTGCAAACAACTTGCCCACATTTCACTGTCTCTTTTTTCGAGATGCTGTGTATAATAAATACACTTCTTGATGCGTCTTGTTGTCTCTGTGAACTTGTGACAGGTCAGACATGTACTTATCTTTATTCATATAACATCATCAATATTCGTATACTGCTAGACATGGCCTTAATTAAAGCTAGTAAAAATAATTGAGTAACTTGTAGTCATAATTTCACAAAATTTAGTTGAGCTAAGCTAACGTCTCGATTTTACAGTAAGTTTAGTACAAAAACAGCGGTCCATTACATTTTATTCAATACAGCTCATCAGTATTGTATCTTGCTTTGCCAAATGACATTTTCTTGCTATTGCTATTCTTCCTTGCTCTGTTGAGCAACACATTATTTCTATATATTCTTCCTTGCTCTGTTGAGGTACACTTTAGCGGAGCAGGATTTTTCCTATTCATGGTTGCCCTACTTCCGGAGTAAGAAGTTGAGTGGAGCTAGAGCTCTCGCTTTGTGCCCCTAATTAGCAAGTTGGCCATCAAGAGCCATCGAGGGCTAATGATGATGCATATGCAGCCTTTGAACTTACGGCTCCTGGCGCTAGGGTCCTTAACCTGCCTTCTGCGACCTCTAGTTCAATCATCAGCTTTAATCTGTTAGGTTTAAGTCAATTTTGATTCATCAATCTAGCAATAATTAGCTTTTGTTTTCTTCTTATTTTATAACTGTCAATTTTTAGGAGTACAAAAGTACAGGAGAGCGTTTAAAAAAAATACGACTTAATTATGGATAGATGGATGGGATGGACTTTCCACAAAGTCTGCCACGTTTTAGCTTTAATTGCTGCTTGGCAAGGTTTCACAGCTAGACTTAGTGGATATTGACAACCGCCAGTCATCCGTAGTACATTTTTTCCAATTAGGGAATAAACAAAAAAAATCTTATCTCCTTAAACTGAACCAAAAAATGTCGGTTGTCAATTTTTTCAGTGAAGGCGCAATCTACAGTTGGATTTTAATTAGCTGCAGTACTTTTACAGGTTCATTTTTCAATGAAATAGCAGTAACAAAGTGTAATTTTACCGCAGGTAAATAAAAGTCCGACAGTAGAAAATCACATGGAGGCCACGCCACGACGCGAGGCTGCAGCAGGACTATGTTGAAGGCTAGCTCGCCCACTCTAAATTCGACAAACTGTCGTTAGAACCAAATATCTTTAAGCCATTGCACATACATACATAGAACTCATATGGTCTAAATGGTGTTGCAGCAAGCACAGGTCGCGTATCGTAGATTACACGAGCGACGGCAAACAGACAAACACACAAACAGGACGGACCTTTATTCGAATTCTCAAAACCAGCCGTTGTCTCGGCTCGGACAATATTTGCTCTGGCCAGTTATTGGCGGGTACTGTCCGCTACGAAAGTACTTTCGCTTAAGAATAAAACTATTTTGACAAATCTTTTTAAGACCACTTGTCATGCTTTATATTGCAGTTTATGCAAGTTTATGGGTTGGCTTATATTAAGCAGTGGACGACATGCGACTCTTAAAGTAAATAACCGTTCTTTGAAGCAGATGGCGCGACAAGCTCCAGCTCTAGCTTGAGATGCTTTGAAGACATCTGGCCTCAAAGGACTCGAAACAGGCAGGCATAAGCTGCAGGTCTTGAGCTCAACGTCGTCGTTTTTCCTACCTAACCTAACCAACCCAACCTATTCCTGTGCAAAGTGTCTCTCAATTTCCCCCACAGTTCTCTGTTGTGCCAGGCTTATTGTGGCGATGCTTTGCATCGGTGGTAGTACGGTGGACTTGCCAAACACCCTCTGCCGGCCCAGGTGGACAAGGTGAGATTGCAGGCGTAGGCGTAGGCCTGCACGCGCCATGTGGCCAGGTGTTCATGTGTGTTTCCTCACAAAAATAATTGGAAAAGGCTATGCCAAGCCGCGCAAATCATCACTACACCGTCTCTCTGGGCGTTATATTCCAAGCTCCACCGTTTTTTCACAAAATATAATAAATTGATGTTTAGTAAAAATATATAATAATATTTTTAGTAAACATTACATTTGGTGTAGAAGCTCTGCTTAGTTTGGGTCATTTGATATTGAGCCTAGTAAACATCAAAATATTATTTTCTGAACAGTTTTCTTTGCGACTGTATCTAAGAATCCAGCTATTTTTCACTTGATGCTGTGTTTTATAGACAGACACTGGACCCACGACGGTCATGCGATACGGTACCTATACGGTACATAGAAATAACTTACTACTTTTTTTATTAACGTCCGCAAAGCTTACACAACCTAATTATCAGATGGACGTTATAAAAGATCTAAGCTGGTATTTCTATGTATTTCTGCCAGAAAAAAAAAGTACCAGCGAAATCATACTTGAGTATTAAAACAGACAACAGTGCAGGTGTAAATAATTGAAGAAAAATCTTCGTTCCTAGAATGGAGCTAAAACCCACGTCACGAATTACACACGTACAAGGATTTACCGCAAAAGCGGCTCTAAACTGACTCTGAGAAATGTGGCCAGAAAACCTACCTTGTGTTCATTGCACAATATCCTTATTATCCGTTGATGGCTTTCGAACAGATTGAAAACATCGATTGAAAACCCAAGCAATCCGAATAACGGCGGTAGGCGTGCTCTGTACAACACTAGGCTCAAATTCGCTCTAAAAATGTGAGCTTCTAAAATTACTTAAACCTGGACCTATTTTAGCTGATAAATGTTGCTACACATGTAGATGTGTAGTGATGTGTGCAATTACACTAAATAAATAAATAAGATAGTGGCCCCATTCAACTAGTGGTCCAAAATGCTACGAAAAGTAAGTGAATACTTTAATAACTAAAAGATTTTGATCGAAACAAATAATATTCAGAACATAATGAATTTTCGAATACACACATACACTAAACTGTAGAAGGAAAACACAGATTCGACTCGATGTGGGGATCAAACTAGCTACCTAGGCTTCGCGAACCGTGACTTCAACTTAGTCATCAGATGGAAATATGTTCGTAGGAGTTATTGTTACAGTAAGTAGTCTGCTGAAGTAAAGATATGATGAAGAGTCCGTCGTCTGAATCTCAATAATGGACCTCGAGCACCCTCCAGTCTCCGGGTACTAACACAGAGTAGCCACTGCCAGAGAGAGAGAGAGTGGCACATTATTTTTTATGTTTGGCTTGTGCTAATGCTTACATGTATGATGTAGTCTGAAAGTTTAGACAATACAATTTTGTACATCCCGACGTCCCGTCGTACCGTGAAACGATGCTGTATTGTAGCACTCTGCCACGCGACGTCTTCGTCATATCGTCTAATTGTGTTGTGTATCGTCTAACCCTACAAAAATTGATTTGAATTTGAAACAATTCGAAACGGAAGTGAAATAAAATAATGTGAATTATTTGCTAGAGATTGGCAATTTGGCATACAGCTTCATCACAATTTTAATCTGATAACTTTTCTGAAATCATTTAAGTTAGAACAAACTCTTGAGTTTTAAAAAAATGAACGCTCTGACTTTCCTCATTACTCTGCCTCACGGACCGGTACCGCCGGGGGGTTTAATATTAAAAATAAAAAAATAGAGAGCGATCCCAGTGTAGTGGCTCGCGCATTGTGTGCCTTTTAATAAATGCCGAAATCACCTCGAGAGGGCGCTGTTTGCAGTTATTGCCTGCGCACTTCTATCCACTTCTTGCTCCTCTACTTTGCGGTAATACCTTGCTAATCACTTTGGTATTAGGAACTACGGGCCTGCGTTTGTTGATGGTTTAGGAACTAACAATCGAACGTTGGCACGAGTACTTTGTAGAAAATGGTGAAACACTGTTTTCAAAGCTCGTATTCGTAGCGCGTTAGGTTGACGACTGCTGGAGCAGCAAGCTTATGAAATGAAATGCTGACCTGTTGGGTGATAAGATTTTTTTTTTGTCATTGTGTTCTATAATATGATGCGGCTGTGCTTACAAATGAATAAATGAATTGATAAACGTTACAAGATTTCCTCTAAGTAGCCGCTTTGTGAATTTATAAGAAAGACCTATGTTCATTATCGACGTAGGCTACGAAACCTAATAATTTGCTTCCGGGCAACCTAGTAGATCCGAGCGAAGCACTTATATGAAACGTCAGCTAAGTTACAAATTTATAAGGCCAAGGCAAAGGGAACTGTTGGAAGAGGAAGGACTAGACGAATGTTTCTTGGACAAGTTCCCAGAAAAGGCCAAGTCAAGAGTATCTTTAATCGACGAGCATGTCTGAAAGTGTTACTACTAGGCGTGTTTATTAGATGAACCCCCGAATTCTTAAACTTAAATCAACGCTTATGCTCATGGTAGCCCGTAAAATGTCAATAGCACTGAAAGAAGCATGCGTGAGCGTGAGCGCGTGCTAAGCGTTGATTGTCGTTTGTAAATTCGGGAGTAAGTTACTCGTATTACGTTTTAACGTGCTTAGGAATTTGTAAACATCATTGCCTTTAGCATTAAAGTTTTAACATTGCTAAACGGAGCAGATGCAGTCAGGCACGTCAAAAGCCCTTAGGCTCGGAAAACTCTTTAATTTCACTACGTGGTTGAGTCTAAACACAGTTTCTAGACACTGCATATTAATCAGCAGGTTCCCAGGTACCAGTGATGCGGCGCTGAGGGCTGCACACAAGGCGCCTTTGATCTGTGCCGCCACAAGCGCTTTGACGACGCGGACCTTGTTGCACGTATAATGTGAGGTACATACACTTTGTATAAAACCGGGGTAAGTAAAATATGCCCATCAGAGCTTGGGAACACTTAAATGATGCCTATCGTTTTAAAGCGATCGTCTAGGCTGCGTTGTTCTTAACCCTAACGCTATCAGAATCACCGCATAAATGGTTTCTGTAGTTTTTTACTTGCCTATTTAACATAACATTAACATAATATATCATCACGGCCATATGTCCCACTGTTGGAAGAGGAACGACTAGACGAACGTTTCTCGGACAAGTACTCAGAAAAGGCCAAGTCAAGAGTATCTTTAACAGACAAGAATGTCTGAAAGAGTTATTACTAGACGTAATGGTATGTTTATTAGATAAAATATCTTGTGTTTACTTGTACGTTTTAACGTGTTTATGAATTTGAAAACATCATAGCCGCTTAGCATTAAAGTTTTAACATTGCTAAACGGAGCAGATGCAGTCAGGCGCGTCAAAAGCCCTTAGGCTCGGAAAACTCTTTAATTTCACTACGTGGTTGAGTCTAAACACAGTTTCTAGAGACTGCATATTAATCAGCAGGTTCCCAGGTACCAGTGATGCGGCGCTGAGGGCTGCACACAAGGCGCCTTTGATCTGCGCCGCCACAAGCGCTTTGACGACGCGGACCTTGTTGCACGTATAATGTGAGGTACATACACTTTGTATAAAACCAGGGTAAGTACAATATGCCCATCAGAACTTGGGAACACTTAAATGATGCCTATCGTTTTAAAGCGATCGTCTAGGCTGCGTTGTTCTTAACCCTAACGCTATCAGAATCACCGCATGTATGTTTTTTTTAGTTTTTTACTTGCCTATTTTAAAAATTGACTATTTTGTTAAATGCCCTCTGGCTCAATGGCTCCCACGGATTACTACCTATAAGTGATGTTCAACAACGCATGCCAGGTCGGGTGATATGATGGGTGATCACTGTGATCACTCCAATTGGAATAATGTTTTCTTCGTGCATCTCAGTACTTCGAAAAGTAAACTAAGCAGTTGGTCCCGGCTGGGCGTAGCTAGCTGTCAGTCGTGAAGCCTACTCCGACGCCTTAGGCCCAGACTCCACCAGAGCTGAGCGGAGATGTGCGGCGTCGAGCTGTGTTTTCAACAACCAATGGAATTGCGTTATTCACACATGGAGATGTGGAGATGTTATTTTATTGGTTGTTGAAAACACAGCTCGACGCCGCACATCTCCGCTCAGCTCTGGTGGAGTCTGGGCCTTAGGGCGGCTTGAAAACATATGTCAGTAAGGTTCAGGTTGTGTAAATTTGTCAATTCCGCCCATAAGGGTTTTTAAAACCTATAAAGGGTTTTCAGAGAATGAAATACAGCAGCTAAAATCATAGTACTAAATTGCAGGCCAAAGCTCTAGTTTACAGTAAAAACTACCGATCATAAATCAGACAACATGAAAAGTAAAATCAATCCTGAAGTCAGTAATCAAAGCCTCACCAGTAATTACTGCTGAAGACCAGGGCTTGCAAACAGTCCTGCCCACTTTGTATTACCTGATCCTATCGCCGTGATGACCATCGCGTGTGGGTTTAACCTGTAAAACAGCAAGAGCGATTAGCTAGTGAGCGAATGGGGCCAGTGTTACGCTCTAGATGTGGTCGAGTAAAAATACTTAGCTTTACCCCCGAATTCACAAACGCACATCAACGTTGAACATCCCTCAGAAGTATAGTTGACCCTTTTAGCTTTATTGACATTTTACGGGACAGCATGCGGCGTTTGTGAATCCGGGGGTTAGAGCTGTAGAAGTAAAAATATAACGTGTTGGTACATGTATGCATTCCTTACTTAAACAAACAGTACCAGATGGGATGTCATCAAGTCCCGTTGCGTACCTCCGTACGGTACGGGTTCGTTCAAATCTTGTAAAAATCATTTATTTATTGAAAAATATTGCACAAACATTACACAAAAAAGCAAAGCGTTTGTTCAACTTAATTAATATATTTAACTACGTTATTTATGAGCAATTTTTTTTGTACTTTAATGTAATAAGAACTATTCTGTTGTCAAACTCTACCAAGTTTTATACTTTAGAGTAATGATAAAACTGTCATAATGCAAATACGATACGAATTCATGAGTAACGATCCGGTACTACTATTGGATAGGCTATTTGTTATTAACTAGGTAGTAAGTTGGTCGTTAAGATCTGGTTTTAAAAAGTTTCGATTAGCGAAGCCAAGACCCAAGGGTACAAGATACAATAACATACCTACCTTACCTTCGATACCACATACTTTTTACATAGATAGATATATTATTTATTGCACACCAAAACAACAAATAAACACAGCAAAGAAATATAGATTACCGGTAATGTACAATTTGGGCGGCTATATCGCTAAATGGCGATCTCTTCCAAACAACCCACAAGACATACTAAAGATTCAAAACTATAGAATTTTCCTTACTTACGTATTATCAGTGTCTAATAGGCATCGGATAGCAATGTAATTACAAAAGGTTATGCTAAGTTTACTGCCAGTAAAGCTCGCTATGCGTTATTCTGGCCTTTCTTCAACAGGGTCACTGGTTAAGTTGGCGCAATATTGCCTTAAGGTGAACAAATAAGTCAGCTGTTTACTTTTTTAACAATGGTTAAGTTTAATTTGAGGTTTAGACATCTAGACAGCTAGACCGTAAGAAAGCTTACTTTAGCTTTGATAGAGTTGGAAACGCTCTATGTCCATTTCTTAAGTTTATCCTTCAAATGTAAAAGAATGTAAATTAAAGTAAGTAAGTGAGTAACTTCCATACAATATTATAAAACAAAAACAGAAGTTTTGTGGTAAGAATAAATTATCATGAAAAAAAAATTGGGGTGGCTTTATCCCTGAAAAGCGATCTCTTCTAAACAGCCCACAATGTAAATTCTTAGACCACAGAAAAAAATGCCCATCAGCGTGCCTAGCGAACAAAAAGTTTGGAAGAATACATATGGTTTTATATCAGTAGATAACCAACCATTACTTATAAAAAATCTGCTACCTAAATAACGCAATTAAACAATCGAAATGTGACCACAAAATCCTGAAAACTGCCATACGGACCTCATGTTATTCGTTCAATGCCACTAATTAACTTATAAATTCATATCTCCCGCCCCGGCCAATTCATTATCTGATTAACGTCACAATAAAAACATCTATCAGTATGTCTGTATGTCTGTCCGTGGTTCGCAAACATCGACAGGTGCCGCAGTTGGGGCGTAGGGCTAATAGTTCAAAATTCAAAGTTCTGCTCAAACAGGGCGGGTAAACACTACACCATCTGGCGGGGTTTGCTTAAAACTCTCGTTGCGAACTTACACCCTGAGTGTAGCGTGACTACTTGAAAATGATTGCGTGTGTTTAAAGTGTAGTTGCTGAGAAATACTTTTTATTAACCTTATTATGTTTTGGGCGAAAACAAACCAAATTAGAGATAAGTTCAGGTGAGTTAATTTCTAAAAAGAGGTCAGAGAGGAAGCAGAAAGTGGTGACAGGACAGTAATATCAAAGCTATTAAATTTTATTGCTACCCTGGATCCAGATGAAGTAAGGGTAGACAAGGTTATTCTGTTACACCCAAATCTAGACGCCACAGTAACTGCATCTTCGGTACCTACTTAAGTACTTACAAAAGTATAGAATCGCAGTATACGTACGAAATTCTAATAATGAATAAAACCATTTTTTTCTCTACATTACTCTGATTTCGCGTGAACTTTTTGAAGGAGACTTGAAAGCTTCAGTTAAGTTGTCGAATTCGATACGAGATTTATTAATTCATTCTTAAAGTCTATGATTGTTTAACCATGTGAACATTAATAATAATGAATTAATTAACTGAAATTTGAGTTCTGTGTTTTGTATTTCTAGACACCAAACAAAAAATATTTCAAACCAACGTTTGCAAGTACAATGGACGATCTTTATTGTTTCAAAGTAGTCCCCCTATACCAGCAAGTGCGTGCGTCTTGGTACGTAATTGACAGCTTCAAGGAGCGCCTGGTGCAAAAACATGGCGGATTTTATTGCTGTCAAACCACTTGTTCACGGTTGAAGTTAATTCGACAATGCACGGCAGCTCACGTTATACTGAGCTTTATGGGAATAGGCTCTTTAGGGCGTTATTTACTGATAAGTAGGCGACTTACTAAAACTTAAAAGAGTTTTTGACATTAACTAATGTCAAATATAAGTAAATAATATGCGTAAAGTACCTACGCTCACGACCATTTGCCAAAAACAGTCAGAACCGGGCCCTGATGGTGAAGGAAACACACGGATCATAAAAAAACATGTTTAATGTTTTCTCATGTTCCGAGTGTTTCGTTTAGACTACGAACTCCGAGCAATACCTATTTGTTGTCATGATAGTTTTTGCAAAAAAATGATTCGATTTTGGTCAACTTGGACTCATCTGATAATTCTTCGCTTAGTGTGTGCTTTGTTTGCAAGGTTCTGGCCTTCTTCATCCAGTCCCACCCACCTTTGAACTGTCAAAGAGTTCAATATCCATTCTCGATCTGGAATTGTTTCACTAAGTACTAAAAGTCTTTTCTTCTATTTTTCGACGATCAATTTTGATGTTATAGCCAAAAAACCGCCATATTAATATCCACATTTTATTCCACCACCACCAGTGATCCACTGACGTTTAATAAGTAGTCGTTCGAAGTTTTAAAATGCAAGCGCTCTGCGTTCACTTAGCTTTAGAGTGAAGCCTCATAAGTGCGTTGCGTTGCGCTGTTTCAACCGTTGTTTTTATAAATTATTTGTAACGACGCCGACGTAATGCAACCAAAGGTGCTGATTAGGCTTCACTCTTAATACCGAGAAGAGATTTAATATTGAGGGGTGATCTATGTCCAACTGTGGACTTGTACTAGCATAGGCCCATGCTAATGCTGTCATATTTAAATATTTTACAGCTCGAAGTGCGATTGTTAATAAAAGTTACGTTACAAGGGGTTAAACTAAAAGGTGACCTTTCAAAAAACAAAATAATTTAAAAACTTTTTACCTAAATATAATTCACTAGATAATATCCAGTCGGTAATAAACAGCAATAAAAAATGAAACGCTTATCGCCTTGGAAATAATTACTGGCGTGTAAACACCCCCGCAATATCTAGCAGGTTAGCCTCAAGTGGCCCCGGCGGGGTTGCGTGTACCCCGCGCGTGACTGCTGGGGTCTGCGGGACCCCAAGGGACCAGCGTAGGGCTGACAACGCGACAGCAGCCTCGGTTGTGTGTCTGATGGGATGACTTATGCATAGATACTTATATTATGCACTAGCGTTGTTGTCCTTGTGAATGTTTTTCATTAAAAACGCGAACCCGAAAAACGCTCCAGTATTTTTGTAAACCTCGAGCTTAAAGAAATGGGTCATTTAACACTTTAAATTGCATGTTTACGCAGTTTTTATTCACTTTTTTAGTCATCCAACGATGACTGAGATATCGTCGGACTATTTAAGTATTTGAAGTCCAAATGGCAAACCTCATAATTAAAACCCCTTTTTCAGGAACTTTATCACAAGGAAATGGAAGCTACTGTGTGCTACATATTTCTGCTGTATTTTAATGAGGCAGACGTTTAAACTATGCCATAATATGGATACTTACTTATGTAAAAAGCAATACATAGAAAATTTTTCGATTAGATACTTAGCGCAAACAACCCAGTTCGCAAGTATTTTTTTGTAAAACAAGTAACAAGATTATGATTTTCAGCATATTCGTTTGATAATGGTTAAAAAAAACAGCTTATAGATAAAAATGCAACAAAGGCTTGATCTTAGTGCAGAGACTAATGTAACTAAAATTCCTCTGTACTATGATTTATACTCCTAATTTAGTCTTACCCCCTTATTCATAAAAACTTAAAGAGCTCTTATAGAACACGATAACTATTGTATCGCTTTGTCACTGTCATTCTTGTTGCTGCCGCCATTTGCGAGTAAGTGACAGAACACGTCAATAGCTTAAACAATGCGTTAGCGTTGCGTTCGTTTTTATGAATAAGAGGGTTATTCTTTACCAGCGGCCGTCCGCGACTTAGTATGCGTAGACTCGTGATATTGCATAGCTGATCGCCTTCCTCATTAAATGGAATATTCAACACAAAAAAATAAATAAATAGAAACAGTAGTTCCTGAGAACAGCGCATTTAAACAAACAAAATTTTAGATTTAAATTACTAGTATAGTCTTAATAATTTTAATAAAATTCCTACGTGTATGTTAAGGGTAGTAATTTTTTTGTTTTGACAACCCTACAATCGTGTTTATCGCCGACACTGCGCCCGGAGCCCTGCCTTTGTCTTCGCCCTTAAATTGAATATTTTATTAATTTAAACGTAACCAAAAAAGGTCGGCTCATTTTAAATTCTCCGTTTTTGATTATGTTGGTTTAGACGTTTGCAATGTGAAATTAAATGTTCACTGGAACTTGTACGATTCTTGTATTTCAGGCAATAGGAACAACATACTAAAATTGAAGGCCTTATCGTTATAAGAAATTTCTTTCAGACAACTTTCAGATGGAGGAATATGAATAGAAAAGTTGGTGCAAGATGGTTGGCCAATGATATAAGTAATTTTTATAACGCATCAAGCATTGTTATATTTCTGGCAGTATGCGTTTCTGATGTTTTGACGTTAAACATTACTTAAGTTATAATGCAGCTGTTTATTTTTGTAAAACTTAAGTGGATGAACTAGGTATGTAAATACACGGGAAGAAAGATTGTACACAAGGTATAGAAATACCCTAAAATGCAAAACTTGTCAAGAGCTTGTTCTATGAATTATTTGAATTCAATCGATAATAATTTCAACTCTTTGTTAACTCTACCCTGTCAAATAACGGTTCAGTTTACAAATAACAACTAAAATTGGTAGCAAAAACCATGACATGCCACTAAACATTATTCATTCATAACTTGAAAACAAACATGCATTAAAGTTACCCGAAGCGCGAAATCCAGAGCATTGATAGATTTCACGCAAAACTAAATCAATTATGGCATGTTACCCGCGTCGCGCGATCAACTCCCGCGCAAGTGACCCTAAACTGCGCCGGGGGGTACAATCACGGCACAATACTTGTCAGCTAAACGCCTGCGGTAAGGCGGCTTATTGCCCGGCTACAGGGGGCTAAACGGTTAGGGATACGATAGATTTGTTTGACAGATGTATTTGGTTTAAAAATAATCATGTTGCTGAAGATGAAAATTATTGAAAAAAATACGTGACTAAATTGAGTTATGACTAAATTATGTGTATCAATTGAAATTACCGAACTTCAATCTATTTCTCTCTTTTGGTCTATTTTTTTCTTGTTCAGTTTTTTTTGACCATACATGACGTTGATTCGTTTTTGTAAATGAAAAGTTAAATGTCAGCATCAATGTTACATCAAGTGCATAGTAACGTCTAAATGTTCCAAGACGAGAGTGATACATTTATACTGATTAATTAAATATTTTTTTACGGTAAACTAATCATAATTCCAGATTTTAATCATGAAATATTTTATTAACATTTGAAATTCTCCCCCGAAGTAAAATATCAATACTTGTGCATTCAATCTCAACATGCCTCCCCCTGTACAACGTGAGCTAGCCCCGGGTCCGAACTGCGCTTGCATGGCTAATACTGCAGATTGAGTGACAGGCAAGTTAATAAAACCGCCTGTAATGTCCGCCATATGTTGAGCCCTTGGCTTGCCGACATATTACCAATCATTTGGGAATAAGCATTATTGTTGGGAAAAGAAATGTACTGTATAACCCTCCCGTTTGAAAGGGACATATTTATTCACCGATATAATATTTTAATATTAAAATTATTTACTTTCTATCAAATGAAATCTTTCATTATTTATATTACTGGAAAAATATTTCCTAAATCTCGAAACTTGCTACGTTGCTTGCTAAGTTTTGGTTCATTCGTGTATACAAAATACAATATCATGTCAAAGTTTAGCATGGAAAATAACAACACATCAATTTATCTAAGCATTCATTTAAGTGCAACATCGATTCATAAACGACTCATTAACCAAACAAACAATTGTAATAATTCGTTTTAATGATAGTATCATAAGTGTAGGTAAATACACAATGCTAAAAGCCATAGAGACCAATATTTACATTTCAAGAAGATAATGACCAAGATATCCAGATGAATTAAGTCGTAAATAAAAACAAAAACTATGGACCTTTTCAAATTCCTAATAATTGGAACAATCACGATTCGTATTACAATTGCTGGTAATTTATTTTACTTGTAGCTTGGCTAAACTGTGCACTGCTCTTTCTTTATTATTGAGCAATAAATAATGTTATCTGTCTTTCTGTAAATAATTTGTGCAGCTACAACAAACAACGAAAAATAAAAATAACTATAGCATGGAGTTCTTCAAGAGGGGTTTGAAAAGGTTCTTGCAGGGTCGGCAACGCACGAGTAATGCCCCTGGTGTTGCACGTGTCCATAGGCTGCGGTAGCTGCTCACCATCAGGCAGCCCGCATGCTTGTTTGCCACCGTGGTAGTATAAAACAAAAAAAAACATTTAACTAAGTAACGTCACCGAAATATAGTCTAAATTCAGCTATAAGCCCTTAAACGTCCAAAAAAACAGTTGCAGTTGTAGCTAAAAATAACAAACAATTGACAAAGCATTCGTCTTAATCTCTGTTAATGCGATCCATTTAAATCAGAGCACAAATGTCCCTCAGAGGTCGCGAGGGTGTGAGGGTGTGAGGGAAAACAACACGATTTGTATTTATGTGTCGGCCTTTGTCGCGGAATTAGTGGCGCGGTGGACGCAAGTGTTCGGCGTTTAGCAGTAGGGGGTTGAAATTTTACAGAAAATATACGGCACATGACTATATCCCAAACATATACAGGGTGTTTCTTTTAAGGTGTCAAGCCGGCGCGAGCTGATAGTAGGGTACCATACCTATCGATTTAACCCCCATGTATGATCTACGATTTTTTGTAGTTTTCGAGATAATAATGTTTTTGTTATTTTTTAAAATTTTGTGAGCACTTGGCTTTAAATGATTATAACTCTTTTTTTGTTTGACTTTTATTGGATATTTTATTTTTATTATAATGTCTATTGATTGCAGTTTCACGATTAAAATAATCCCTGTCCTAACTTTACTACAAGATACAAAAATTTTGATTGATAGTGAAAAAAAAGTGAATCATGCAGAACATAACGAAAATTCAATCGTAAATGAAAATAACAAAAGGTATTCCATAGCTTCTTACTAATTTTAAAAACTGCGCAGCATCATAAGCTTCCATAATAATACAAGAAAACATGTCCTTCGTGGGCATTATTCGCTGTAATTGATGCTCAAGTCTTGAGTAAGTATCGGAGATAGTGTAATTTTCATACTTAATAATTTTCTAGTATTTTGACATAATTTTGTCATTTCTGAGATTTATTGTCTTTTAACGTTTAAACAAAGCTCATTTGTTAATAAAACAGTCATTTTATAACTTCCAATCATCCGAAAGTCACAACTCCTGTTGTAATTAAAATGTTGGAATTGAGGAAACCGGAACATGTTTTGAATCGATTATCGAACTGTTCTGAGTCTGAGTTACTATGCTCAAAATACGCGTACATAAAAAATAATACAGATGGTCCGGTTTCCTCAATTTTTTTTTGTATCTTGTAGTAAAGTTAGGACAGGGATTATTTTCTCTCACAAAATTTTAAAAAATAACAAAAGCATTATTATCTCGAAAACTACAAAAAATCGTAGAACATACATGAGATTAAAACGATAGGTATGGTACCCTACTATCAGCTCGCGCCGGCTTGACACCTTAAAAGAAACTCCCTGTATACATATAGTAAGAGACACACTGATTATTGCCGGCATGGTGACAGAACATTCGGTAGCCCACATTTCGCTAAGCTAATTTGGACCTAATGTGGTGTGCTTGAGTATTTTATCATTGTATCTTTCCCCGGAAATTATATAACGAAAATAGAGTACTTAGTTGTCCCACTTGGGTCCACCCGGATTCCGAGGCAGATTATGTAGGTATAACCACTGAGGCACGATGCCCTCTGCAACCGTCCGCAACGGTTTAGCAGAAAAACTAGTGAAAATGGCATTAGGAATTACAATGCTTCGATATGTCGATTCTAGCCAATAAAATGACGTTATACTTCAAAACGAAAAAAATACATCGTTAGTATACTTACAATTTTTATACCTACCACCTGCTTTTGAATCGTTTCAATGCTTCAATGACCTTTGAACCCCACCGCTGAACAAAGGTACATAGCACAAGAGGGTTGATAATCAGCAATCATGGTAAAAATAACTAAAAGAATGTATACGCTACAAAGCACACAACAACTTACGTTATTTTCTTTGCATCAGAAGTACCTAATTGGAGACACTAAATAATCGACGTTCAGCCCTTGCTCTACATTCTGGTGTAGGCCTCCAGGTATACGCTTAAGCTTAGCTCGAAATTTCGACCTTAAATAATAATTCGTCTTAAATGAGTAATCTTTTAAATAAAAATAGAAGTTTAAAAGACCTTATTCAGCAAAAGTTAATAAAATTATTTAATTAGCTGCGCAATAAAAATAAGACACAAATAAACATTGTGATTCTCACATCCCCGACCATTAACGTGCTTTGTGTTGACGCAACGGAATCACTAGATCGCGAAATAGATCGGGGAACCCTAAAAAACACCAACTCAAAAACCACGCAAAATTCAACTCAATGAACCTATAAATAACGCACAAAATTACCGCAGCATATTTACTCTCTCCTGTAGCAAGGGTGATTCTCAAAACAGAACTCTATTTGAATGAACTGAAGGTGAATATTGAATAAATGTTAGTACAGTCAGCAGCGTAGGGTGCGGGATTATCGTTCATTAGTAGACGGCGTGAGTGAAAGCGCGTTCGTGCGTGCTGACTGTACTGGGTGAGGAGGGATTGGTTTCCTTTGCAAGATAGAGGGTGAAATGGGAAAACCTTGGCCAATGGCATTGAGGAGAAAATATGTGAGAGGCATAGCTGAGAGGAGCGGTTCTTATGCTTATAGTTTTTCGTCAGCAGGAAAATCCCCTTAAAAAACTGAGGCTACTACCTCAGTTTTGAGGCTACTACCAAACGTCGACGTGTAGTTTTTGCAAGCGCAATCGAAGGTGAGTGTAAACTTGAGCGTTTCTTCGAGCGTTCCGGTGTAACTGTCTTACGAATACAATACAGGCAAAAGCTCCAATTAGCCTAAGCATTTCCACATTAAATCATCTAAACTGTAACAAAACATCTTGAGTCGTGTTCGAAGAGCGGTCCGAGTAAATTTATAAATGGCGAATGCTCGATGTTTTGATACAACTAAATGCTCTAGTCTATACTCATCATAAGAAGTGAAGCCAAATCTACATCTTCGCTCTACATCCACGCTCAAACTGTCTTACACCTATTTAAATGTCAACCATAATGCCTGTTACAACACATAACTTTTTTAACAATTTTGAAGTGCAATGACGCAGTTTTTCAAAATTGAGTTCATCTCTGGAATTCCGTTTTCAGGTCGCTATCATGTAAGCATAGAAGGAACCTATTTACTTTTATCTCTGTAAGGACTCTGAATAAATGCCTACCATAAAATCCGTTCAAATTTTGTCATGAGTCGGAGTCATGATCCTTTTCGGTTTCAGGAACTTCCAAAATTTATTTATTTATTTAAGCACATAAACAGCAAGAAGTATACCATAGTTACACAAACATACAATGAACTTAGTTCTTATACATTAGCTAATTACAGGTAAACATAACCTTACCAAAAACAATGAAGAATAAACTAAGTGCGTGACAAAAACCTAACTTAAAAAGCTAATTTATATTATTATTTTATTTATTACTAGATAATGTCACCATGAAGGTCGATATTTAAAGGCTTTACAATTTTATTTTTGAAGTGAGTCACAAAATATGTCCATTTCGTTATTTCTGGTCTTATTCAATAAGTCATAAAGAGACACTATTCTGAAAAACGGTGAGTTCGCTCCTAGGTTTGTTACAATCTTGTATAAAAAGATCACATCCAAGAACTGGAACAAAATAAAATGTGTCATGTTGTTTCTAGCCTCTCTCAAGGCATGCAGTCTAAATTCTAATTTCGTATGCGATAAGTTTTCCTTATTATAGCAGATTTAAAAAATCAAATGTAACATCCAAAATAGAGCAACCAGAGCAAATTAAATTAAACACAAACACTCTCATGGCGTTCGACGCGTGCGCTCCCTAATTTGGCAGCGAACAATAGCAATGAAACTGCGATAATGTATTCGAAGCCTCGATCAATGCGTTCGCGCTGGATAATCCGCGACACGAGTCGGTCCTCGCGATCGTGCGCTATCAAAATATCGGGAGAGATGAAGCGAGTGCAGCGAATTTCTATTCTATTTCTATTTCTATTTCTAGAAACATAATGCAAGCAACTAAGGTTCTTCTAAAATGCCAAGCCGGTGCAAGGTGCACCTATCAACCCATGCATGTACTTAACTTTTTGTATTTTTTAAATCAATGATTCTAGTACTTGTACTTGGCACCTAGTTTTTTCTGGCAGTTTTAAACATGAAGCAACTTCTAAAAGTTTAATACTAAGATATTCACGGACGGCACAAAAAGGTCCTATGTTTACAAAAACTTATGAATTTTATGAGCTAAACAATCTCACCCCGTCATGGCAGATAGCGTTTCATTTGGCAGGGTTGTTTTATTACAGAAATTAACCCGTTTCAGTGGGGGCGATACATAAATGATAGGGCGGGCGGGGCCGATCCGCCCAGCGCAGCGCCCTTATGGCACATCTACAAAGAGATGAGATAAATAACTGCTGGCATGCAATGTGCTTGTTTATTTGTTTAGGTACATTTTATATTTATTAGCCGACTGATACATTTACAAATGAAAATAAATAGTCAAGTAGTTAAGACCGCATTTCGTAGTTTGGTAACTAGAAACAACAAAAAACAATTGAAATAGTAATGACATGTGTAACATCAAATTATGGATATTTAATATCCATTAACTAAAACTCCCTCGAAAAAATATCATCTAAAGCTTTCTATGACCATTCTTTCAATATCATTTTCTCTAGCATCAGGTTGTATGGAAGAGATCGCTTTTAACTAAGAGGCCGCCTAAATTGTACCAACATTTATAAGAATTCTTACTATTTGATCTATTTCCGTTTTGTGTGATGTGTGCAATTAAGTATTAAAAAAATCTATCCTATTAATATAATCTCATCCTAAATTTTTTCTCAGTCGGGGCTGGCTGTACCTGTCTGGGCTGCAACTAACTTCTAAATGTCGTTTTTCCATCGCATCTGGGATTTTTCTACCGACCTTTATATTCCCAAGGTCTCCACTCCTAAATGGTTTTGCACCACTGCAACTGGTCTGGTCAGATTTTCGAGCTAAACACATTCTGAAACGATTTGTTAGCGAAGGCCTAAAGTGCTACTGTGTAGGTAGAAGCAGTATTGTAGTAAGAGAGTTCTAATAACCTGAGTGCGTTTGTACAAAATGCAAGTCAATTTAGTTAACTTAAAATGTAGCTTCAGTTACAAACTGTTAGGTTTTTTTGTGTTCTGACTGATCTCAATGTACTCGTAGGTACCCTAACATTACGTGAATCTATTTCATACCTCATTAAATTGAGAAACTATTTCCTATCGAATTTTCATCAGCTCTGAA